>JAUMJM010000027.1:20550000-29820000 GCA_033558235.1 Neomorphus geoffroyi | reverse complement strand
CACATGTAAAGCTATTAGCATCCAGTTTCTCCTCGAACGTAGCGCAGCCTTCCAGGTTCTCCAACCTCATCTAAAGCACAAAAAACCCAAGACTTCTCCTTCTTTCCCAAAGGAGTGCTACTGGGATCCAGAATATTCAATGAATACATAAATTAAAACACCCACAAAAACATATTAAGCAAAACAGAAAGAATTTCCAGACCAAGGTAAAAGTTCTTTCCTCAGGAAGAAAAACGGGCATTTCTGTTCTCCAAACAGGCTGCTTCTCCCTTGCCTAACTCCCAGCAGCTTCAGCCAGCCCCTTAGCAGCCAATTCATAAATTGCTAAAGGTGCTACAATGGTAAGTAGCAGAGTATTCTGGGTGTCTCCGTGTGGTAAGACCCTGTGGGCGAAGGGTTTACTTCAGGCTGAAGAGTAGAAATGCTTTAATCAAACTAAGGTTAACAAAAACCTTACTACGTCAAAAATCTTTGTTTTTCTTGTGAAAACTTATAGAAATTTGAAGCCACGGGTGGTTTATTTACACCCTCCCTCTCATCTCATTAATAGATTCTAGGTGTTTCTGTGTTTAATCTTTTCTGGAACCTAAATGTACTATTAACCATGCAGCTTGCTACAATTGCGTTCTGACCAAGCCTTTTCTTTTCAAATAGTTTAAGTGTTGGTTATGCAGAGTGGGATGGGAAAGGTGTTTACTTTTGCTTCAAGTTACAACTTACCTTCTGTCGTGATTCCAGATGCTGGAAGCAGGTTATAGAGTAACAGAGTATCTTTCAGTTTAATGCAATAAGCTAATAAAAGCATTAATTTTTATTTTAATCACCTTTGCTTGGACAAAGCCCCATTCTTGAACAAAAGGAGGGGTTTTGCTTAAAAAGTTGTTACACTGACTTTGGTTTCGAAGGCTGTTACCAGGAATCTGAGCTGAAAAGATATGGAAAGTATATGCTTTATGAAACAAGGAATGATAATGAGGAAAATACACTGCCAGGTTACAAATACAGATGGTTTTAACACCTGATGCTAATTTTGTCAGGACTTCTATTGCCTTGTTCTGGCTCCACAGGACAGGGCAAATGAAGGAAGAAGAGTTACACACAGAGAGGCTTTTGGCCTTAAAGCTTCATGCCGGAGTTGCTGGCTTGGGCTAGTGAAGGAAGGCTTCAGGCTAAGCTGTATCCCAGGGCTTCTCCGGAGGAATACTGGTTCAGGAGGTCCAGTTTTAGATGTGGTTTGCATTATTATTTCCAGGCAATTCACTCATCTCTGAGCTCAACTTCAAACTGCAAATATATTTTGTACCTGAGACAAGAATATCTAGCAGCGCTTTGACTAGATCTCAGAGAGGAATGGCAGGGTGACAGACCCCAGCAACAGCCTCCTCGTCGTCCTGGGAACAGCTCGGAAGTGTGAGCTTCACCCAACAACAGCCAGATTTTGTATGACTTATTGTATCCTCTGCCTGTCCCATCTGCCCATTAGTGAACCCTAGTTTAGTAGCTGCATAAACCCAAATGTTTTAGATCACCCATACAGAAATAGAATAATATCCTCACTTTGTGCTTTTGCACTCACACAAGCACTTTTCACCAAAACCTCTCAAAATCGGTGGGTCCCCCTATATGTATTCCATACAAACAGTCCTGTTCTTAGTACCCCAGAAACTGTATTCACACGTGTTTCTTATGTACTACAGAATAACTTCAGCTACAGAGTTCACAGTCTAAATACACAGATTAGACAAATCAAGATATGGGAACAGAAAAGAAAGGTGAAACCTCTTGCCCAAGATCAATGACAATACAATACAATACAGGAGAGCGACGAGGATGGTGAAGGGGCTGGAGCACAAACCCTATGAGGAGCGACTGAGGGAGCTGGGGTTGTTTAGCCTGGAGAAGAGGAGGCTCAGGGGAGACCTTATTGCTCTCTGCAACTACCTAAAGGGAGGCTGTAGTCAGGCAGGGATTGGACTCTTCTCTCAGGCGACCGGCGACAGAACGAGAGGACATGGTCTCAAGCTTCGCCAGGGGAGGTTTAGGATTGACATTAGGAAGAAATTCTTCACTGAGAGGGTAATTGTTCATTGGAATGGGCTGCCTGGGGAGGTGTTCGAGTCACCATCCCTGGAGGTGTTCAAAGAGAATTTGGATGAGGCACTTAGTGCCATGGTGTAGTTGACAAGTAGGAGTAGGTGTAGGTGTAGGTGTTGGGTCATAGGTTGGACTTGATGATCTCAAAGGTCTTTTCCAACCTTACGATACTGTGATACTGTGAAATACTGCCCTTTGCTGGATCCCACTATCTTGCACTGCTGTAATTGCTCCAGACAATTTTAATGAAGCCACATTGAACTGGAAGATGATGATTCTTACATTAATCTTAGCAGACCGTACGGCCTCTTGAAATAGCTTCGTTCCCTTCTTAGGTTTAAAATCAGTGGAAGTGCATCTTCAAAGGTGGAACCTATCTCTGGCAAGGAAATATAGGTATGTTTGGCATTAAAGGACTGTTTTGACCCTTTCACACTGTGTTATAGCATTAGTAGTCACAAAAAATTACCTAGGTTTTAGTCAAGTTCTGAAATTGAGGAACACAGTTTCCCAATGTTCTGCTTCAATTCAGAGAAATAACTTGTCAGAGAGAGTAAAAAGGCCAGAACCTCATTTTCTGTATCATGGCACCATGTTTAGCCAAACAGTTCTCACAAGATGTGAACTCCATTACATTGTCATTAGAGAGAAGTGCAGCATCCCTCTTGACACAGGGTGGTTATTATTTGAATTTATACCAATGAGAAATAATTTGAAAAGTATAATGGGAAATTATTCTTATAACCCTACTTTAAAAAAAAAATAGAACTACTAAAAGTTCTTGAGAATTTAGTCAATTTGAGCAACTTTGTCAAAAAAAAGGAGAAAATTGCTGGAAATAGCAAAATTTTCGACCTTTTAATTTCAAAACAACAATTTCCTTTGAGACAGACCTTCAAAATAAACAAACTAAAGAGGGGCAAATAGACAAAATGCAAAAAAATCCTAGAACAACGGGCTTGGAAGCCTTCTCAAACTGAATTATCTCGATCCGAAGAATTAGACTCCCAAAACAACAACAACAGCCAGGATAGTCAGCAGTTCACCCAGTACAACAGGTTTGTGGGGTCTGGCTCACATGCTGTTGAATCGCTCTCCATTGCTCACAGAGGATGGGTGCCCCTTCTCCCTGGGGGCCACAGCCGCAACTGCTCCCTGCTGTTGGGGGGGGTCGCATAAAGAAGAAATAATATTTGCCTTGAAGGAGAAGGCACCAGGTGGAGCCAGGAGAGCCCAGCTCAGAGGTAGGCAGTTCTGCTGTGAGAAGAAATAACCCACTTTTCTTCGCCAGACTGGCCCCTTCCTGAAATGGTTTGAGAGGTTTTAGTCTGCTTTTGTGACAAAAAGGACACAGCTGCAGGTCCAAGAAGGAAACCTAAATTGCTGTTGGTTTCATCAGTGCACTTACTTCCCTGGCTCCTTGGGCCTTGCTCACAAACCCGGTTTTGCGCAAGGAGAGCCCCCAGATAAGGCAAATTGTCTTTCCGTCCAGGCACTTGAGCAGCAAGAGACAAACGTATGCGGAACCCAAATTTTCTCTGGTAAAAGATTACAATATCCCTCCTCTAAATCAAGACAAAAACTGTTAGATGACTGCCTCCCACTGCCTATCCCAGGAAGGGAAATAAGGCAAAAAAAGGCTCCAATAAGTTTAATTGTAAGGGATCCTAAATTAATTTTTCAGTTTGTCAAACAGGCTGCCAGTCAGTCCAGACTGAGCCTGTCCCTAATCCAGGGTGAACAGACTGTTAGGGACTGTGGAAAGAGGCAGGGAAAGACCCACTTGCAAACCTTGTTGCCCAGAACCTTGCTAAAAAATGCATGGGTCTAAAGAGAAGGACAGTCATGTAGGTTGCCAGGAACAGAGCAGTCTACCAGTGTGGCTGGTTCCTTTCAAGAACTGGCAGAAATTATGAAGTCCCAAGAACTGTTTCAGATCTGTTGAATCATCCTTTGATTCAACAAACAATGACATTGTACTGGGTAGTTTTTCACTAGCTCTAGTTGCATGATACGGCTAATCAGATGGTGGGTGGTCATTAATACCGTGGGCACTTACTTCTCCCATATTACACAGGAAATACAGTACCAGCACTGGAGACTTTGTCCCATACATTGTTATACACCTGGAGCGCTAACACTCGAATATTTCGGTAGCGGGATAACACCAATTCCTGCAACGAGAATGTGGGCAAAGATCCCACAAGTTATGCCTGAAGAAGAGCTGATTAGGGATGCCAAGTTTTGTCCGTGTGTAAATTTACAGTTGGTGGCATTTCCACTGTAAGTGCCATTGTCAAGATTTTAGGATTGGATTGGGAAAAAAAAATGCATTTGACTGAAACTTGCCATTCAACTTCTCATCATCAGAGTAAAATACCATACTGTACCAAGAATGAAAAGAGAGAGAGAGAGAGAAAACAACAACATTTAGCAGGTTTTAAAATTATGCAGATATTTTTAATGGCTTTGGAGTATTCAGACACTCACTCATATGTCAGAAAACAGATTTGATTTATAGGAATGACATTTGGCAGAGCAATTAATCCATACTATGTTCTAATCATGTTTGGTACAAGGAGATGAAAAAAAAGTCAAACTTAGGTTTGAAGCTGACTGTGCCAGGAATTATTTTCAAAGAAGGCTCAGAAGGGTTTTTAGTAAGCTCAAGGACAAAAATCTGGTCTTTTATTCTTTCCCCACTCTACCACCCAACATGACAATGAAGATTGCATCCCATTTTTGAGTTGAAACTCAACAATTAGTTCTTCTTGCCTCCACTGCAGGTAAAATGGGAGTCTGGACCTCTTTGAATGCCAAGCAGATAAACCCTCCTTTCCACATTGTTGCTCAGCCCCAATAAGATTGTCTAAAGGAAATTTTGAGGGGAAAACTATGGACTGTTCATCAAAAAATCCTCAAGGATTCAGCAGATAGAGCACAAATTTGCCTTTGCGTGAGTGTCCTTTGGTCTGATTTGTTCTTCCTAGACTGAAACTTCCATTGGTCTCCATGTTATTCATTTCAGAAACATTTCTTGAGATGGAAATGTTCAGCTCCCCACCTGGCACTGCTTAGATATCAACTGCCAGAGCATTCACTCTTGTCTATGGGAGCAGCGCTGCCTCTCAGGCACCACCATCACCCTCCACTACAGCAGAGTCCAGGCCAAGGGGAGCCCACTCTGCAGCTTCCCTCCCGGGGGCGGAGTAGGACCTTCTTGTCTGAGGCCCTGGGACACAGCGTCTCTTCTGCTGAGACCTGACAAGATCACCTGGGGTGGCATGGCCGAACTGCTCACTTGCCCAGCAGCATCCTTGCTTCTCTAGGAGTACCTGTGGCTGCTGATACCATTCCTCGTGCTGTGCTGGTTCTGTATAAGCGTCAGCCTCTGTTTATTTTATCGCAATTTGAATCCCTGATGTTGAGTTCTCCGGGGAAGAAAAACAATCTCACCCTGTGTGACAGACATGACCATTAAGAACAGCTTCTTTGACAAATCTGTTATAGAACACAAGAGCAAGCTCTACATGATAGTTTTCACTTATGGACTTTGTAGAAGCTGTGTGTTAGCTCACACAGTAACTGCACCAGGTCTAGCACAATACCAGTGCCAGTTCGTCGAGAGAAATCTCTCTTAAAGCCTACTCTGTCTCCCATCTCTCAGAATTAAACCTAACAGCTGTTACCCCAAAATACCAATGCTAGATCTGCACTTGAGTTTGTACCATGGGCTGCTCTCCGCTGGTAGGTGGGCATTCACCAACAAATCAAAGAACCCTAACAATTTAATTTTCCTGTTACGGGGCGGGGGGGGTGTGGTGTTAATTGTAATTTTTAAAACAAACCTCCTCCCTCTACTGAATCTATTAATTCTCCTTTACACTCCCGTCTCCAGAAACTCCTGCTTAATTTATTCACAGATGAAAACATATTCCTCTACAGTCCTTCTAGGATAGCTTTAAAAATCCACAGTTAGACTTTTAAGACAAATAAATAATTATTTTAGCAGATTGGTTGTAACACCTGCTATGAAGATTGCAAAACCATTCACATTCTACCTATAACTCAATTTTCTCACACTCATAATTCAGAAAGTATTTGCCTCTGGGTTTAATAGCTTCCATATTCTTTTTTTGTCTGAAGATGTATCATTAAATATTATTACTACTGGAGGTATGTTTGGACAATGTCTTCCAGCCATATTGAACTCAAGGGAGAGAGAAGAAAAATTCTGACCAGATGCGCTATTTTTGCAAGTCAAGTACAAAAAAACAGTTGGCCTGAGCTAGGATCTACTGAAAATTTTACCTCTAGGAAAGAGTAAGCTAGGAGAGAACAGTTCAAAGATATTGAGCCCGGTGTGGGAGCAACTGACTCTTTCTCTTGCAGCCAAACAAGGATTCATCACTTCACAAGTTTGTGCCAGCTCTGTCACCCGGCTGTACTGGCTCTGCGGGCCAGAGAGTGCTTAGGGCAGCCTACACAGTGGGCCTGTAGCTATTCCACGGAAAGCGGTATATGCCAGCATCCATCAAAAAGCATGGTAAAATTAGAATACATATTGGCATATTGACATTAGGAACTGGAGGAAAAAAAGTCACAGACAAAACCATTGCTCTCACGTCGTGTCACCCCTGCCACAAACACAATGGGATACAGACCTCTGCCACAGATGCTGCTTTTGCAGCATGAGCTGGTGAGGTGGGCTGGGTGAAGCCCAGTCGAGGGGTCAGGGGAGAACCTCTCCACGCTTTAAAGTCAGTACGGATCTCTCTCTTAGAGGCGCTCTGTGCAGGGAAAACCTCCTACGGACGGGGACTGCCATGCGCGCTAACAGAGAGTTTCTCTCCGACACACACGTATGAGCTTCCTCACTGCCACACTTCAGCAACTTGAACCTTTTGGTGTGATTAATCTACATTCAAAACTCTCCTGTGCTGACTTGTGCCTGCTAGAGGAGGAAGAAGGGGTTGGGGCAGGCACTGAGGTTTGCTTCTCAGACTTCCCAGGCTCTGCCCTACACCAGTGCCCCGAGGCTGCCACCCCTGGGGGAGCAGCCAACTGTCTCAGCCTGAAGTGGGGCTGCTGTCTCCACAGTGCAGAGCCCAAAGGTTGAGTCCAGACCTTCTATGGCCTTTCCTGCCCTTCTGGATATTCTGCTCGAGTGTCAAGGGCAGTGCTGTACTCTCTTCGCTCCCTTCCCGGCCGCCAGCCTTTATTTAAGCACTGGCTTTGATCTCAGCACAATGCTGCAAGCTGCTCCACTTTTTATATATGAAGGCAGCTAGAGGATGGGTTACCCAAGGCAGGAATTCACAGATGACTTTTAGCACAAAGAGTCTGGCACAAAACCCCCCACAAAATAAAACTATGGAATAATAACCGAATGTGGCATTTCAAGTCCCCTGCCTTTTCCAGGGGAGCATCTCAGGCTGTTACACTCCCATATAAGTTACTCAGATAAAATTGGAACTCATAAAGATCCCAAACTAAGCCATATTTCATGTGCAAGTATGAGGTCTGATCCAGTGCTCAGCCAAGTCAAGAGAAGCGCATCTATTCACTTCCCTAGGCCACAGTCAACCTGCTTTTGCTGGAACACAAAGTCTGATACACATATTTGCACATTTGCACATATATGATATTTTGCTATGAAACCTTTCCATTATACCTGCCTGAAGCTTTGTCTCTGAGATTTACTACTAATCAGTGCTTTTTCTCTGCACTGACAGAGACCGTCAGTGTTTGAGGAGTCGCTATTTCTCATACAAGTACACAAAACTCCGAAGTGTTTCAGGTTTGATGTTACAACTGCTCACTGTCAATTTGGTATCTCCTGCTGCCAGTTATTCCCTCCACAAACTCTTTGTCAGAGCGCTTACGTTTCTGCTGGAAGGCTTTCAAGTTCTCTTTGCAAGCTGAAATCCACATCACACACAGGCATCCAGGCATGCACACACACTTCTTTAAATATCATAAACAAATGATACCACAAGCCTTTTCAAAGCATCTTAAAGAGCTCTTCTCTTTCACACGATAATGCGCGTGGATTTTTCTGAGGATGCCTTACACACTGGGTTTGGGTTGGGATTTTTGTTGTTTTTCTTTTTTTTTAATAATAGGAAATAGGTGTTTCCTCAGTGCTTGAATTTTGAAATCTGGAGTGTGGGTTCTTCAGTGGATGTGGCAGCATGTGGGTATTCTCTCCTGTTTTTAGAACTCAAGTTGCTATAACAACCCACGGCATCTGTTCAACCCACTACCTAAGCGGCCTTTTTTTTTTTTTCTTATTTTCTTTCTTTCCTTTTGGTTCTCCTATTCTTCTGAAGTCAAGTGCTTTGCTTTGCTTTTTATTTAAGGAGCTAGCTTATGCTCCAATGTCTATATGCAGAATGAGCTGAAAGAAGACAAAATCTGTGCTGAAAAGATCACAACTTTTGCAGAGTATCTGGCTGAGTGGGTTGAGTTCAGGGCTGGGCCCTATTCCTGCTGAATTGAAGATTCACCAGTTCCTGCTGTAATCCTGAAATTCACTGCTGTACCCCATGAAAGTGAGGATTTCTCTGCTGAATGACAGACAAGGGGTGGACACTACCAGGGAGCCACTGACAGGACAAGAGCAAACAGATGGACGATCTGTATAACTGGCTCAGTATAACCATTATCTTTTTTCCTTAACAACCACTTTCTGCTCTCCTGGAGAAAATTTTTATTTTTTATTGAAATGATTTTTTTCCAAATGGGTGGAGGGGAGACAGGGCAATAAAAGAGAGAATTTTTTTCAAGGCAATAAAAGAGACAGATTTATTTTCATTCATACCAGAGCAGCAGTGCCACATATATCCCACTCTCCTCTGTGGGTTAGCTGCCCAGGTTTCATGCTTCATCTTGCGGCCCCTCATGAGAAAAAGAGAAGCTCACCACTGCTAGAATCCCTGCCTGCAGTGCATCAGGGAAGGTATCAAGTCCTACACACTAAAGAAAATGAGAACATAGCTATGGTTCCCATGAAGGAGACAAGACACTGGCTTCAATGGGAATGTTTCTGTCTTAGGATGAAACATTTTGTCCATGAGTTTATAAAAATACTTGGGACTTTCTATCCACATACATCACTTCCATTAAAATTTCAGGGTTTCACAAAAAATGCTTTTCACAAAAGCATTTTCATCTTCTCATCAGCCCAGCTCCAAAGTGTTCCTACTGTCAATCAGCAGAGAGCAGAGCTAGGCATTCGCACGTGTGTCCAGTCCCCACGGTAATGGCTTGTCAGAAACTGGGAAAGGAGGTGACATTTCTTAGGGGCCTCAGACCAAACACGTTGAGTGTCTCAGAAGTGATGGAACAATGTTCACAATAATATGCAGAGCAACCAACACTCCCGTAAGTAATTTTGCACACGATAACTTGTAAATGAACTGAGATACAAGCTGCCCTGTCCTGACCCAAACACACCTCTGAATTCATGTCTCCAAACCAAGGCACTGCTGAGGGATGTGCTCAGAGCTGAGATGAGGTTCATTGCGGGATGGATTTGCAGGCTTTTGGCTGCCATGCTAGCTCTGCAGGAAGGTGGCACTGGGAAGGCAAGCTCCTTGTTCTCTCATGCAGCTGGCCCTGCCTGCAAGTTAGTGAGGGGCCTGATGGGCTAGTGTGATGTACCCCACCCCTTGTACTCTAGATACGGAAAGAAAGAGTTCACAGGAACTAGGAGGCTCAGCAGCACTGAGCCACACAGGCAACAGACAGCGGCTCTTGGATCAGAAGGAGCAGTCCTGGGGGACAGGAGACGGAAAGAATGGAAAGCCTCCAGAGAGGTCTGTTCTCCCACAGTCTCTTTCTCCTGTGCCACCACTACACCTAATCTTAATCTTCACTTGCACCCAGATACAGAGAATTAGCCCTGCCTACCAAGGGGACTCAGACATAGGCAAGGTGTAAGGACTTTCAGGGCTAACTGTAAGCAATGCAGTGCCGTGAAAGCTCCCATGAGGGCAAGCAACCTGGTTTCCCATTTGTCTCAAGAAGCACGAGATAATTTTCTCTGAAATCACACCTTTCTCCTTCAAAGCTTCTGTGTATATTTGGTAACTTTTACATATGTCATTTCTGTACGACAGCCACAGCTCCCACCTGGAGTTTTGCAACATTGTCCACATGTTACCTTTCCTGCAGGATATAAATGTGTTACCGATACTATTTTTGCACTACAGAAAGAAAATGAGAGGGAAAGAAAGCAGAAGGAATGAAGCTGCATGCCAACTGCCAAAGTGGGGTTCACCTTGTGCTGTAGAAAAGAGAAAGAAAAGCCACCTTTCCCCTTTACCTTGCAAAAGCACAGAGACAAGGTGTCTCTCTCTCTGGGAAAAGGGACAAACACCATTGTGAGCTGCCAGAGATCCTGTTGCTGCTCAGGCTCCAAAGACACACGTCTGAACTGCCCCGCCTCACCCCGAGCAGGTAGCACTGGCCCTGAAGCTCAGTGGCTGTGGTGCAGTGGCACTTCCGTCATGCTGAGGAATGTGGTGGTTCTCAAGGCAGGGCAGGAGAAACCAGGACCAGGCCACCTTGCCATGAAACATTCAGCTTCTTCACCACTTCTGCTGCTGTGGTCCTAGGTCTATATGGATAGACTGTTCTTACACTTCCTTTGAAGCAATCCTGTGGTCCATGTTTATTTTCTCCCCAGATATATTCTGATGAGAACTGTCAATACCACTGCCCCTCGGATGGCCTCCAGTTCCCAAAGTCAAGGGCCCTGCAAAAGAAGGCTTTGCTGTGGAGCTTGGCAAGCCCAGGAGAAGGCTGAGGGTACTGCCAACATGGGAGGATTTAAATCAGTATGGGATAGGCAGTAGTACTGAGAGTTGATCTTCATTAATCAACAGTTGTCAACAGCCTTGGCTCTAGTAGTGCCCCTTGTTTCTTTCCCATAGTCTGAAGGCAAAAAATATGCAGGTATCCTCACTCTTAGTCCAGCAGCATCCTTGTAGAAGGGGTAGGAAAGAAGTGGAGAAACACAGAAGCAATTATAGCTATTGTAGAGACCTTGTAACCCAATGTAAAACTGGGAAGGGTGACCCCGGGGAAGATTTTGGTGTTCAGCCAGGAGCCACATTGAAGAACCTATACAGTGTGCCAACTCCAGATCAAAAACCAAAGAGCTACTGCAGATGGATTTATCCTGCAAATGCTTCCTCATGACACCGGGTATCAGTGTAGCATATGAATTCCTTTCTAGACAGCCATGCACAAGTATCCCTGAGTAGAAAAGCAAAACTGGGCTAAGAATTGAAACTGCTTCCGATATGCATACGTTTGGTTCTGCTCCATAGGACGACAGCTCCTTCCCATCTTACCCTGGGTTGTGGTATCTCAGCATAGGTTAGCCTTGCTGTGCTAATTTACATCAGCTGAGGACTTGGTCTTCGGTATAAGGAATGCGTAACAAACCATTACAATGTACCCAAAGACTGGTTGGAAAGGTAGGAATCTCAAGGTTAGTCTGGCAGAAAACACAGACATACATTATTGTTTTATGCGCACCGATCTGACTTGCACTCTGAGAAATGCTAGTGTGACAAAAAGGTAATATCTGAATATTTTAAATGGACGAATTTATTTCTATTCTACTTTACCAAGAGCTTTTCTTACTGACTTTGGCAGGAAAGAGGCCACGTAGGCATCTGTTCATTCACCAGCTGTCTCTAAATCCCAGGATTAATAGACTACTACTATGAAGCCTGAACAGGAGATTATATAGCAAGAGTCATACTTTATTGTAACTTAAGACTCTGATCACAGTCAGCTGATCTGACACAGACCCTTCATTCCTGGGTGCAGTTTATACACAAATGGAATATTATTATTTCTTTCATTGTAGACGTGGCAGTTTTGATCTCAAATAACTAAAATTCCTTATGAAAAGTCAAGTAAACAAAGCATTGAAATCTACCATTCATTTCATCCCTGTTGTGCCAGAGTTTGAATCCAGACAAGTCTACCAGTCTCCTGGACATCTCTGCATAGATAACTAGAAATCATAGATCTAAAATGACAGTTCTCCATCTTTTACAATGCTGAACTAAAATCTGGTAACAAACATCACAGTCACGTAGTATCACAGTATCATAAGGTTGGAAAAGACCTTTGAGATCATCAAGTCCAACCTATAACCCAACACCTACACCTACCCCTACTTGTCAATTACACCACAGCACTAAGAGCCTCATCCAATCTCCCTTTAAACACCTCCAGGGACGGTGACTCCACCACCTCCCTGAGCAGCGCAATCCTAATCAGTATGGCTGTTCTCCAAATCAGGATTTAGAACTGGAGCTCAAATCCACTGGGTGTCCTGGGAGGGAACACTGGCTGCAGGGAAAGGTGTTCCACCCTGATAATCACGCGAAATTGTAGTTCTCCCTGAACATTTTGAGTGTTTGATACAGTGGTACCATTTTGAGCTCTTTGCAGTAGAGCTCAGTGGCATTAAAACCTGGGCTCCTCCATATTTGTAATCAGCATTGACAGCTTGTAAAGTAATTCTTCTGCAACCCAGCAGGGTGAACATACGAGACTGACCATGTTCCTTGCATAGGTTGGGACCAAACACAGACCGAGAGATGTTTAAAAGTATTTTCATTAGGCAGCATTTCCAGCTGTACTACTAACACTGTTCAAAATGGAAAGCAATTCTCTTCCTGGCACCATTTCAGAAGATTTAGAATGCATCATCCTAATTACTGCCTGACAAATAATCCTGGAATGCTAGCTGGGAAGTTTGCAGTGCAGACAATAGATATATTATCATCACACTTGTATATTGAACTTTTTATGATGTCTAGTATCTCTAGGTTATGAGTGAAAGCATCCTTTGCCACTGGCAGAGTGCAGTCCCCTGGCGCACAAACGGCAGGTTCCAGTGTTAGAGTGACACAGCTATAAACCCAAGGTCATTTTGTGGTAAAACAGTCCAGAAGAGTTGCCAAATCTGTCTGTGAACTACCCTTGATCATTTTGGCTTGTGATTTCATTCAGTCTTTGCAGAAATTCACAGAATTCCTCCACATTAAATTAACTCTTTGCAGTTCTGTTTTTGTTACAGAGGGACTGCCTAAAGTCAGGAAGATCAGAGTTTCCTTTATCAAGCCCACACATAGATCTGTATCTGTTTCTAGCAGCAACGCTCAATTCAGACTTCTTCAGAGGTCTGAATAATTCGTTCTTTTCCTTTTCCCCAGGTTCCTGGCAGCAACTGGGATCTCCACATTCTAAAATATCAACAGAAACTTTGTCCTTCTCATACACACAGTCTGGCTGTGGCAGTTCAGGGGATGCAGAGACTTCACCGGGCTGTGGATGTGCCTGCTTCGGCTGTTGTTTGAGGAAGCTCCCATGCCAACTTTTCTAAGCGTTGCCTGCCACTCGTATGAGGTACACTCAACATGCAGAGTTGATTTAAAGCCAAAGCCGAAGTGAGTCCAAGAGAACAAGTGTGATTCACATGTCAAGAGATCAAAAGAAGTTTCAAGTGAGAACAGCAGCCATTAGGAGAGGTAAGAAAGTAAAGACAGAATTAAGTTCCTCACACCCTTGCAATGCCTATACAAACATGAACTGAATAACGTAACTGAAAATTTTGATAGCTGCCATCTGTAAACACCTCTGGCTGTAACTGCTTATCACCCAGGCTAGCAATGTGTACTGATTTCATGGTATTTGATTAATTTAAATGCTCACCCTCCCCCCCTTTTTTTTTTCCTAAGAAACTGTTATTTGACATAAACATCTTTGTTTGGCATATCACTAGGAGATCTGCTGCTAATTATAATGCTGAACCCAGATGCTGGTGGAGGAAATTAATCTACGTCCTGCGTAGTTTGTTGGACTTGTTTTAGTAGGTTTGCCAAATATTTAGTAAAACCCTCATATGACTTTTATTATCTGGAGATAGATATTAAAGGGCCAAATACTGTTCTTATTCTCACTGGTGTAAACCTAGACAGCTCCATGGAGGGAAATAAATATAGTTACATTACTATGGATTTACATGACGTTAGTCTAGATTTACAGTACTGTAAATCCTCAATAGTGGAACTAGGAAGCTAAACCACAAATACTCCATCATCTAAAGTTGGGTTCTTCTCTTGGCTGAAAAGCACAGTTTGGATCCTGAGCAAAATGGCACTATTCAATCTTTTTTTTTTCCTACATTGGCATACAGAAATCACTTTCGTTTCGCAAGCTGGCCTACAGAAGACACCTGTGGAACAATTGGCATCCAAATGACTCTGTTCAGAAAAGCAAATATGTTTCATTACAAAACAGTTCAAGCTATAAGCTGTTTTAGAGGCCAAAGTGCCTTACCTGCCTGCTTGGCTCACCTGAGTTTCCCACAACACCCCATAACACATCACCAGCAGAGGAAGGTCACTGGTGGTGAAAGCTGTTTGTGTGGGCAGGGTGATTCCAGGGTGAGTGCCTGCCTTGGACATACAAACAGCGGACCCGAAGTCCCAGGAGGCACCAAGAGCTCACTTGGGCCCAAGGGAAGCTCACACTCCCCCAAACAAAAACAATTCAGCTCCAGCAGGACAAACAATCTAACTAAACAAAAAGAAAATACATCTTCCAGCTGCAGAAAAATTGCCTGTTCCTCTGTAGAAGACATTGGGGTTTGCTAATCTCCCCTTTTCCCACCCATTTTTATAACACAATATTTTCCTATTGCCAAACTAGGAGGTGGGGAACCATCAAAATAACTGGTATTTCACACACAGAAAACAAATGTAAGTTTTTGGCTCTAGGCTTTAAACTATCTAAAAAACAAAAAAAACAACCTTTAACCAAAAATCCCCAAAGTCAGCGTTCTCCAAACAGAAGCAAATCTATGTTGTGAGAAGCGTATTTTCCATGAGAAACAGAACTGACAGAAAATTTCCCACCCCGCTCTCAGGCAAAACTGAGTAAGCCAGAAGAGCATCCCTGTATGCCAGCTGACATTTAAGGCAGTAGTATTATTTAAGCAATACAGACCTAAAGACGGGAAATTTCCTAGGGAAAAAAATAAAAGCCCTGCTGAGAGATGATAACCTCTGGTACAATGAATGACTATCAACCCCAGCTGGTCATCATTTGCAGGAAATGCCATAGCCCTCAGCTGGGGTGATTAATTTAGAAAGAAAACAGATATTCATAAAGTAATAACATAAATTTTTAATTTAAATAGATGATGTGGTTTCATCTATGGCATTTACAGTGCATTGTTAATTGTAGTTACGCTGTTGGAAAGATCCTTTTCAGAGAAGCACCAGGTCCTATGAATGTGAGCCAGGCTGCTGCTATCAGAAGGGGTGGAGGAAAGGGCGCTTTGCTGCAAGACCCGTGTCAGTAAGACATAATCTCCCATTTCACAAAACAGGCTGTGGAACCCAACTCACAAATTAAGGGATCCTCAGGGATCCATGTAGATGAAAGTAATTTACAGGAGCCTGAGGCTAGCTGTACAAACTGAGCAAAGTCCATTCTCAGCCTGACAGTAATTGAGTGGGACAGATCTCAGGCAAAGCAAGTTCCCGCTTTCTGCCGTGCTTGGAAGGTCTCCGTGGTTTATCCTTACCCAGGTAAAGTAAGCAGCAACACAGCAAGTTCTCTGTTGAGGGGATCCTCTTTTACTTCAGATTTGAAGACACTGTCACCAAAAAAAATCACTTAAGAACATTTACTGTCTCTGTTACATCCTTTTGCTCTGATATTCTCCATGGAGCTGTTTGCCACCTGAGTTTGCTCTGCATTTTGCCCAGACTACACAAGTTTGATTTTCAAGTGTCTTTTCCAAGCCAAGAGGGGCAGAAGTAATTTGCTACATTAGCAGGCAGGTTAAGTATCTTCCCATGCAGCAGCAAATGCTTATCCTTTTTGACAGACACGTCTGGAGCAGCAGAGGGTAAGCTCACTTTTGATATGGGTTTGGAGAGCTCCAGTGCTTTGTGTTCTCTTTCGGGCTAAAGCAAATACAACATAATTTACCTTTCTGCAGCATGGTTCCAATTTGGCAAAGTAAATCAAATACAGCAAGTGTGAAGGAAATCCAAATATTCATGATTTGCATGGCACTATCTTCTACACTCCTTTGGACACTAGAGCATAAAAATGGGACCTTAGACTTGCATTATTCTGCTAGAAGCGCAGATACACATCACAGTTCCACAGTCAACACTCTCTAGAAACCAGAGTTCAGTCTTGCTTTACAAAGGAAGGCCTTCAACCAACACTTTGTGCTGCAGCTGCCATCCAGGTAAACCTTTCTCCCTGCACAGGGATCTGAAGGACAGAGATTTTGATCATAACACATCTGAGGACTGTGAGAAGAGCACAGAAACCACACGCCATACATTCATGAATGAAGTCAGGTTATAGAAGATGCAGTTTACAAACCAGTCTAGTTATCAGTCTAAAGGGAAAGAAAGAGCTGGAGACAGCACAACCTCTCCCATCTAAACTGCAACAGGGTTTCCAGAATCACAGAAATCACAGCAGAAATGTGGTTGCCATACATTTAAGAAACTGACTTCAGGTGGGCAACCTGCTCTGACAGATTTTGCATTAACACGCCAAACTGTACTTGCTAACACCTCACATCAAAAAAGCAGGTGCACACATACATACGCAAGCAGCAAACCAGGACTCCAAGCCCTGATCCAGTTGGAGCTCTATCCAAGGAAGCATGGGACACTGCCAGAGTTCGAACATGAGGCTTGGCTCCAGAAAGGATGGGAACCACTAGACGACACACTTCTTTGGCACAGGTGGAACCCAACCCCAGAGATCTGGAAGACAACCAAGTACAGACAAGCCACTACAGCCGGCATTCAACACAGCTTCACACAAGCGTCCTCCTGTAACCTTCTAGCTCTACAATCATTTGCATAGTGAAACAGCAGTAGCAAACTGCAATACGAAGAGCAATGCTTTCAGAAATCGGTGTGATACAGACCCTGTAGAATAATTCTTCCTACTGGTCAATGTTGTCCAGTTATTCTTGTGGTATACTTCTGATTGTCATTCAATCCACATTGAATGCTATCAGTAGAGTAAGCTAATAGAATTGAAATGTTAACTAAGATTATTGATAGCGCCCTGTATCTAGTCCATTATAATCTCTGCCTAGAGATTGTGGAGTTCATAATAGCTAGCAATAAAATATTTTTGTCCATAAAGAAGGAGATAACCACTCTCGTATACTTTGCTTAAACGTACTCAATGACTTAAAATTTGTAAATATACAATGCTTGTTCCAACTAATATGGTATTATTGTTTCATAGAGTTCCTTGCACTCTCCTTTTAGTTACAAATTCTGTTTTTTCAAGGACGACCTAATACAGAGTCATTTAAATTGCTGACATTTATACCTCTAATAAACTATAACCCGATAATCAGGGACTGTAAAGGATTATTTTTTTCTCTTACATTATCACGGAGCAGCCATAAAAGTACAAAATCCACAGAACCGTGTGTACCTAGCCCTAATGGCAAACCTAGGGTTTCATCCTTCTCGCCTCAGCAAAACCCACAGACCAGGCCCCTGTGCGAAAAGACTACAGCTTTTCCCCTCAAATATTTACTCGTACTTCCTCCTTTCTCAAACCAGATGCCAAGCTCCTGCTGCCTCTTCACTTTCAAGAGTACTTGGCTCGTTGCTTTTCTTGTGCTGTGTATGAGTAGCACTGTCACATTTACACCAGGAAGGGACTGAGAGAAGAACTGCCGCTTCTGTTTTATAAGAGTGCTTTGGGCGTTGGCATGTACCTACACAAAGTAGCTGCTTTACTTCCTCCTCAAGACATTTTTTATTGACTTATTTGTTATGCCTTCATTTTACTTAGGGTGGACAGAAACACCCGGTTCAGATTCATTTTTATACAGAAATCCACCAGCAGCAGGGGAACTATGGTTCCCTATGATAGTACTACAAGAATACAAGGAAGGCTTTACTGTGTTTACCCTGTGCCCCAGCCAGAGCAGTTATCCTTCTCCAAACATTAATTTAAATGCTGTAAATTCTGCATCAGGTAGATGAAAACCTACATATACAATTTGCTTTGTCCATCTGATTTGTACTTAACCTGAGAGCCAGCCATCAAAACCATTTTGCCCACCCGCACCTCTATAAGCTTCTCCTTTCTCAAAAGTGCTTTTCTCCTTCCCTTTCTGTTTGCTAAATTCAAGCTGTAGGAAGAATTTACAAGAAGATGAAAATACTGGGAGAAAAGTACATCGTAAGCCAAAATGAAGCCAGGACAGGCTTGAGAGCAAGCAACGTGTCCTCGCCTTTGATCAGGCACAACCTCCTACTAAAATGGGGAGAACATCATTGCTGACAGATCTGTGGAGAGCACAGGCTGTCCCATGTGCTGCCTCCCCAGAGGTGGAAATACTCTCACTCTGCTACCAGATTCTCCTCACTTTTCCCTTTTTCAAAGGGCAGGGGAAAGAGAAGCCCATGTACAAGCAGTATAAATAAATCTAAACAGAGACATAATTAGACTGTCTTTGCAACAATACAAAGAACAGCAAAACCACACATCTTCAGTAATAAATGACATTTTTGGTCTTAAACAGATTATAAGTGCTATGGAAATGAGAGTCAACATTTTCCTTCCATTCACTAGCTCACATTTTTTCTTACAATGGAGCCCCTTTAAACAGCCAATCACAGTCACCACTTCCAAGGAATGGAACAAGCAAACTGGCCTACAAGTCTTCAGCTCTGCAAGGTGGCAGCTGCATAAAAGATTTCAGGGAGAGGCTGAACCCAGTTGGGGCACACTGAGGACACTGGGGACAGCTGCAGTCCTGGGTACCTTTGCTACAGAACACTCTCCAGAGTCAGGGACTCAGATCCACAGCCATCTATGAAGCCAATAGCTAAAGCCTCTTCGTTGCAGGTTTTTTTTACTAATGGTTTTATCATTTCTCCACAGCAAAACCAATGAGCCCTATTTCTGTTTCCTTTTTGTATCATTCGATGCCAATGCATCTCTACCCAGTTGCAGTTTACTCTGGCATCCAGAAAAGTGTGCCAAGCTCAGCTCCACGGGCTACATGTAGTCATTTATACCAGTGCAAAGCAGATGCAAATTGCTACAGGATCAGGATGACATTTACTACCTGCTTGTTCCACTGGAGGCAACCACCCCCCTTCAGCCAGATGCAGTGCAATAGTGATTCCAGTCCCAGACCTTTAACGGCTGCAGCTCTGCTCGGTTCGTTCCCTTGCCAATGAGGCTGTCTATAAAGTTTTCAGCAAGATGCATTTACTGAAATTCTGAGGGAACCAAGGATTCATTAAATGCCCTATCAGATGTAAAATACATTTTGTATGGTCCTGCAAAGGAAATTCCTCCAATAAGGTTAAAAAAAGTCACTGCCAAATATTTCAGAGAAAAAATGTTTATAGCTTGGGACTGATTCCCTTCTCCATTGAAGTTACAGCCATACAGAGTCAGTGTAAGTCAAAGCAGTGTCAGGTTGCAGCTAATTTTAAAGCACTGCATTGCTTAACCACTAACTAGGTGCAGCAAGTGGGTAGAAAAGCTAGTAGTAGCAAACAAATAATTTTGGTTACCTGGAAGTTACAAACTCGGGAAAGAGAAAAAAAAAAAGGAGAAAAGACATCAAGCACAACCAATCATATTAAATGGGTCAGCGTTCAGGAATGCAAAAGCTTGTCATATCCTTTTAATCATAAGGGGAAGTTTAAGAATAAAAGACAATTACAGCTGAAAAAACAACTCACTTAAAGACCAAGTGAATAGTTATACCTCCTGCATCCTTCCAAAAGAAACATATTTAAATGGAATATACACATGAAATACCACCAGAAACTCAGTGACTTACTTTTTTTAAAACTTCTTAACGGCAGAGCATTCCCATCCTAAGAATGTACTCAAGGTGTGAAAAGTTACTTTGTAAACACATTATGATTTTACAAAGGCTCCGTGTTGCAGCAGAACTGTTCTCCAGCCAAGCAAAAAACACGACCAATTGTAGCACTCCCCAGGTACAGTTATCCTGTCCCCAGCCACAACGTCTCTCTGCGAACCTTCAGAGACAGACTAAGCAACATGGCACAACATACATCCTGCACTAATATTAGGTCTGGTATTTAGCCTTCACCTTTCCAAGTTCTGGATCCCATTTCTGCTTACGCGAGTACCAATAGACCCTAACGAAAAGCCTCCTTCTCCATAAATTGACTCCCATATTTCTTGGGCTACTCGGGCAGGCACAATGTACCCAGCTAACATGGGAGTCACAAGCCCTTCCACTAGGAACTGCAGCTTCAGTTCTTCAGTGCTGCTCTGAACTGTTTCTTTTGATTGTCAGAGTTTTGTAATTTTGAAGTCTGGCCTCAAGGGGGAGATGCCAGAGTTAAGGATCTTCATGGATCAGCATGTACACATTGTAATAATCTTAAAATTCTGGTAGTCCCAAATTACATTGCCAGGATAATCTGTCTCCTACAATTTCCCGTAGCTTTTGAGCTGTGCTTTCAGTGACAACTCACAATAACCTTCTGCCAGCTGGAACCTGACCATTGCTCCTGAAATACAAATCCACATCAGTGAGCTTGTCTCAGTCAATCCCACAAGCTAAATCTGAAATTCATCCGTGCCAATGGAAGACCAGAACCGATCCTGTTGGCTGGATCAGATCTTTGCATCAAGTACATACTGATTCTAGAAATGCCAAATGCAGGATCTTATACATTAATTTGCAGCGCATCTTTCCAGACACAGCTAAAGCAGTAATCTTCCACTCAATTTTCCACAGATTGGATAAAACAGAGCCATTCAGTATCCTGCTCTTGGCAGCATGAACATCAACCCAAACCTGTCACAGCTAAATTGACCTAAACTCTGTTTCTTCTTGCATCTGTTTCCCCATGGCACATTTGCCTTTCTCACCAGGATAAGCGTGGTGCCGTGCACTTTATGTCATCTGTCCCACAGGGTAACGTATTTACAGTGTTTACGAATCAGAAAGTATTTGCAGCATTCGTTTCATCAGGCTGTTCACATACACCGCATCTCTCATGGCAGCCTCGTGCACCACGAGGCTGCTTTGAGGAGCCTGAGATAATGTGGAAGAACCTTGGCTCAAATGAGGTCAAACACCTACAAAATTCACATAAATTCACCAGAGTGGATTGCACGAAGTCGGCAACACTTTGAGAATATTACTGCACATCATTTTGTTACTGTATGCGAGAAGTAGTACAGACACACGGAGTTTCTGGGTGTGCAGGAGGTGAAACAGAGCGGATCAATGGATACAAACAGTGTCTTCAGGAGCTCTGGTTCAAGTACAACATCCCTGCATCATGAGAATACATTCAAGAGACACTTTGGGTCAGTCAGCAGCCTATTTCAGAACCCATGACACTTCAGTGGGGTTCGGGGACAGAAAATTCTGACAGTCAAGGCTGTTTCATTCAAGCCTGGTCTCATCCTTCACCAGAAGCCAGAATTTATCCTGTCCATTTACTATGGCAAAGACAACCTCCTTCCCTTCAAACTATGGCCACGGGGAAACATCAGCTGTCAAATGTCCTTTACAAGGGAAAAGAGGGTTCTCCTCAAGCATCTCAAAGTTATGAGTAAATGTGTCACGCTACGTACTTTTGCCTAAAGTTTTTTTCCCTTGAGCATAAGTCTGCTGTAACCACGACTCGTGTTCTTATGCAGCTTTTCTCAGGTATCTATAAACAAATATTTGAAGCTTTTGTATATTTTTGCTCTAAACCCAGTTTGACTTGCCTAGGTTTCACATCATATAAAAAGCTGAGCATTTTATCTAGTTCTGGCATAACACACAAATTCATTGGGGGGAGATTGGCAAGTAAATCAGGAGGTTAATATTCTGGTGCTTTTCTAGCAGCCCTTTGCACATCACACAGACTTTCTCTAAGTAAAATCAAAAGGCAAGCAGTCCACGCTGCCGGCAGTAGCACGCACTGCTGGAGGTGCCCTCTTGTTCCCCTGTAGAAGCAAAGGTGGGGAGTCGTGCTGCAGCAGGGTAAAGCCGGTGCTGGTGGAAAGGTGGCCTCTGCCCAGTAGTGGTATGCTGCTCCCAGCCCGCATACAGGCATGCTCTCTGCATCCGTGGCACATCTCCTTGCATCCCACACACATGGTGAGGACTGGTAAAGTAGCTGAGGAAAGAGAAGTCTCAGTACAGCATCACTTGCCCATTCAAGCTCTCCACAGATATTAATGGGACAAATGGAACAAGCAATGGGTCTCTGAGTGATTCAGCTTCTACTGGCTGAAACTGGCGCTTGAAGGTAATATATACAGACAATAAACTCTCTAAAATCTGAAGGAAATTTATAAAGCAACAAGAAATTTGGTTACACAAAGCCAAGTTATCAGACATTTGCAAAGCCCTAAGATCACCTAAAGGCACAAAGAACTTAAGAAAGTATCAAAAAAAGTTATACATGGAAAGAGAGAGAATAAAATAAATTCCCCTAATGTACCACAAATATCAACCACCACACACTACCTACAAACCATATGTTTTTTCCATCTGTTCTGTTATCTTCAACTAAATTTATAGTATTTGGGCTATCGGAAGAATTGTCAAGCCTGAGCTGGGCAGGATTATAAAACCTAAGTGTTATTACACTTTAAAAGACATTTTCCCCTCCCCCTACCACACTAGGTACAAGATAGTACATTTTTCTTGCTGCCTTCTGGCTCTGGTACTACAGAGACTGCTGTGCTTGTTCCCAGCTACAGTAGCTGCTAGGGCATCCCCAGCCCCCCAGCAAAAGAATTGTTCCTCTGTCTTTCTTTTTTTCCTTTCTCTGCTTCATCCTTCTCTCTAGGTAGGTCAAAGAGAGGGGCGTTGGGGCTGAGGGTGCAGGGCCACCTCCTGCGGTGCTACGAACCAGTGAAGCCCACGTAAATCAGCAGGGAGCTCCTAGTTCCATCCCAGCTCTCTGTGGCACGGCTCCAGGAGCGCCACCTGAATTCTCCAGCTGCTGAGCCAGAGTTTCAAATTTGAACCAACAGAGCTCGAGGAGGATCAGTGTGGTGTTCATTGTACAGTAGTGCTGGAAAAGGACAGGAGCAGGAGAGTGATGGTTTGCTTTAAAACATACGGGAAGTGGAGGCTCCTTAAGCTATGACCACCATCATGAAATGAAAAAGGCACCTTTCCTTCCCTACTGTCCAGCTGTGTCATAAGCCAGAGAGTGCTTTTACCGTAGCACAGAGCCTCCTTCCACAGGCTGCATGTCACCACCATTGAGGAAGCCAAGATGTTTTAAGGTGGTCTAAGAAAAAGCACTTTTAAACACAGCCCGAGTGGCTCACAGCCTACTCCTTCACTCCTAATCCTACAGTCAGTCTTTTAGGAAGAGCTCAGCATGCTGGATATTTAAGCTCCGTAAAAATGTAGCCCTAATCTTGCAGGCCACATTTCTAAAACTCTTCTCCATTGTGTGCTTCTATCCATAGAATGTTAGCTCTCTCCTGCATATGTAGCAACAGTGCTTCTAAGAGTGCACACACACAAAGGGAAATCACTTGGAAAAACCCAACCCTGACTGTCAAGTCAAATAACAGCCCTTCATGCTGAACTCTACCCCCTTTGTGCACAAGACTCTCCAGTTTGTGCATCACTGGTGGTAGCTGTCTACCTCTCAGCACCTCCATCCAGAAAGCAATGTGATTTACACAGCTCCAAAAGTCTCCCAGGAAGCCCACAAATAAGTACAGTAGGGAAGATTCCAGTTTGTTTTTTCACCTGTGAAGGATTATGGTAAACGTAACGATTTTCTGCACAGAAGGTCTTTAAAGAGTGTGCAGAATTCCAATAGGTGTCTCATTAATGCCAAGTTGTGGAGCAAATGGTGCCGCACTCCTGCTGTCTGGTCCACCTGCCTGTTGCCAAGTGGTTCTCTCCAGCATTGCCTCAACCTGCTGACTGCCAGGTGATGGTCTCCTGCTGCCACCACCCCTGCTGCGGAACCAGTGCTGCCACCACCCCCGCTGTGGAACCAGTGCTGCCTCCAGGATGTTCTCTCATTTGCTTAAAGAGCTGATTGCTCAAACGTGCTAAAGTTCAGCATCGATCCCTGGGAGAGTCCAGCTCTTCCTTTGCCCTTAAACAGTGCGTACGGAGGCCGTGCTGGCACAGCACCATCTCCCTTCTGGTTGACAGGGAGGATGGCAGATTGCGATGCAATTTTCTTCCCAGTCCCTCTGTATTCATGGCTTTCACCTGTCATAATCAGCAGTCATTTCCAAGCTTGCCACTGTCATATAAGCAGCAGATGAGTTCAGAAAGCAGTGAGAAACACTGTTTCATTCTTAGAAATGGTGCTGCACAGAACAGGATCATAGGTATCAACTCAAACTGCACCAAAAAAAGAAATATTTATTTTTTTAAGATTTTTTCAGTAAAGAGAAGGACTTGCAGCAGGGACTCTTGTGTATAGGAAAGCAGGGGCAGGCTACAGAGTCAATCCCCTGCCTTTCCTTCTCACAATATTCAAGCAAGGCCAGGCCAGGCGGAGAATCAAACACCCTGAAGTGTCCTAGAGAGTGGCAATCAGGGCAGGCAGGCAATGTGGGTGCAAATCCCATTTCTAGGCAGTAGTTTTCCTGGCTTTTACTACAAATAGGGCTGTGTAAATAGTGGAGTTCAGGGTTTAGTGGCAAAGCAGAAACATTAAAACATTGAATTTTACAATAAACAGGAACAGACCTTGTTAAGAGCCTTCTTGATGAAAAAATGTTTATCATCATTTAACCCTTTCAACTGAGTTTAAAAAAACAAAAATGGAAACCACTCTTTCAAAATATTCTGTCCTTCCTTTATTCTAAGCAGACTAGGAAAAAAATACATCAATTCATAAATTTGAGTTTGTAAGCTTGAATCATCACTGCAAAAAAAGTGTACATCTCTACATTGCAAATTCCCCCAACTGAAATGTTTCTGGAAGTGTAAAGGAAGTGGGGTTTGGGGTTTTTTTGGTTTTGTTTTTGGGGGTTTTTTTTTACTGTCATAGCTGTGGCTATAATGCAAAATATTTCAACCCTTGTAGCCAAAGCTATTCAATGAATTTGACCCAAATTAATAGCTGGCTTTGATTGCTCTAAAATGGCATTTGGGGCAAACGAAACTGACTAGGTAAAAATAATTAATCCATTTTTTTCAGCTAGCTGTTTGTCTTTCAATAGCTTTATACTCAATATTGCATTCAATGCTACTTAACAGACACAGTAGGTTTACAAAAACTGTTCCATGCCACAAAATTTCCTAAAATCTTGTTAGCAGAGTTATGTCTTTTTCCCCTAGACATAGCCCCTGTAAAAGCCCTAAATATGAGTCCAAACTCCATCCTTGGTAACGTCTACCCAGGGCTGATGAAAGGCAATCACGGAGACAACAGAAGAGATTACTAAGAAAGGAAGAACTCTGCTCCTCTTCATCCAAGGAAGAGAGCAGATAACCAAATACATCTTCACTTTCGTAAAGCGAAGATCTGGCACTGACAAATGTGAATCTGGGAGCCCTACAATGCCATTTGAAGGGGACACTTTTAGAGTAGACCAGGCCACGGAAACCACCCATGTCTGCAGGAAATCAAAACTCTGGAATAAAAGTTAAACCAGGATTTCAGAAGTTCTCTTGTATATAAGACATGAAAAAGCTCATGGTACAGGATAAGTAAAGATAAAATCTTGCACAAGCGCAAACAAAGCAGGCCTGCCACACCAGGATTTAGAAGCAGGTCTGCTGCTGCATTCGTTCATCTACAGGGTCAGGAGTGCACAGGCATACACGTGCAATGCACACACGCAGGCACACTCACTCGCTCTCTCCGTCTGAGATTTGCTTCATCTCACAGTTACTGCTCTTAAGTAAAGCAACGCACTGCTGATGTCGCAAGGCAGGACAGTTGGTCTGTGATCAACCAGCCAGCCAGAAAGAACAACACCACTGGGGATGCACAGTTTTGCCTTTTCCCACATTGAATGGGGCATTAACTTCAAAGTCTATGATCCCTTAAATCTTTAACAATAATTAATAGGAGAAAGATGACTAATATTTGTGTTTGCCCTTAAACCTGCTCTTGGGGGAGCTTGAAGAAAGTGACGTTTTATGCATGCAAAGTCAACAATATTAGTTATTCCTGAATTGGTTTGTCTTAACTCCAGCGTTAATGCTTTACTTGGCCTTGTGCTCCCAAGTGGATTGTATTTAGCACTTCAGTTCCTAGAGCATGAAATATTTCACTGCATAGGTCTCCCTGGGCTAACTAGAGCAACCCAAGTGTCTGCCAGTTGCTGTGGGCTTCTGCACCCCCGACGAACTGCTGCAGCCCAAGGAAAATCAGCTCACATTGTCCAGTCCTGCATCCCAGGCTTTGGGCTTGTGGCCTCCAGAGCTGGGGTATGGGACCCTGCAGGGAACCAACACACCAGGTGGGCTGTCACTTTCCTGGCCCAAGTGAAGACTGACATATATTATCTCTAGGTGTTAGCTTCCATGTTGACCTCAGTGAGTCAATATTCCACTTTAGAAGGTTTGTTTTCTTCAGACGTAAGTAGTCTGACAGATTTTTTTTTTTCTGTTTTCCTCTGGCCAATGTATCCTTCCATTCTGACAAGCAAATTTACAACATGATTTTAAGAGGAACCCATGTCCACATCATCTCCAGTGTGCCACCTCAGGGAAAACTTTCAAAATCAGAAAGCTGTTCTTCCGCGCCAGCCAGAGGTTTGATGGGCAAAGTCAGGTTTCTTCCACCCTGTGTGTAACACCCATACGAAGAGAGGCTGCACAAATAGGGGGTTCAGAGAGACTAAACCAGTAGAAAAGTCAAACTCTGGGTTTTTTCCATCAGCTTTAGACAATCCATGGAAAGAGAAGTGGTAACACTGTCAATTTTTTCTTAAGCTTTCACTGCAGACATGCACAAAGCTACTTTAGGATGCCTTCATGCCCACCTATCATGATGTTGATTTGTATATGCCAGTGTGCTGAGCCAGGTCAGTAGACCCCAAGCGCTGCTCATTCCTAAGCCAGATGCAGCAGGCAGTGAAAATTTGTCCAAAGTTCCCTGCAGAAATAACAGGGAAACTGGGTGATACAGGAATGCCCTGTAGTAAGGAGACTTTCCCATATCCAGCTCTACTGAGTGCACTGCACCGACAGCAGAGTTTAAAGCCACCTCAAAACTAGCCAGGAAGGTTGCAATTGTATTTCATGTTCCAGGCAAATATGTTACCATATTCTGTGAACAGGATGAGCCTCAGGACCCCGAAATGGGCAGATGAGTAAACCAGCCCTGCAATCCAGCCCAGATTTCAAGGATCTGAATTTCTCTTGGAATTTTGAAACCCACAAATTTCTTGCCTTTTTTTTTTTTTTAGATATCACTTTATGCCAGGCTGCCATTTTAAAATCATTTAAATGAGTGTAGGAAAATAAAAAAAAAAAAATTAGATTTTTGTCTGACCACTTTAGATTCCGACCAATCAATAATGGAGAAAACCTGAGATGCAAAATGAATATCCCTTATTTCAGGAAAGCTTACAGCAAAGGCCTGATCCAAAAGCCACTAAGCTAAATGGGAGTCCTTAGATTTGGTTCTTAACAAGTTTCAGATGCTCAGTCATTTCCATCAGTCATTTGCAGAGATGGGAATGAACTTCAAAGGGTTTGATGTAGAACTGAACTTCCAAGACTTTGGATCTGAACATCCTGGGACTTGTAGGTATGTTTCCAATCATCTGCAGATGCAGCCTGCAATGAAAGGAAACAGACCCCTAAACGTTCTGTATTTTGCAGACAGAAAGGTCAAAAAAAGTGTTTTGTTTGCAGGAGATGGTCAGTTCCTTCTCCCACTGATTCTTATCAAACCCTCACACAAGCCAGCTGTGAACCACAAAGATGGGAGCCAAACTACTGGAATTTAATGGCTCATTCTCCAAAGTGTATTGGCTCATAAACATACACTGTGTTCTCATTCAGTGCTAATTTACTTTAACAATAAACTTACTGTGACTTGTATTCCCACTTCAAAGAGAGGTTTTATGTGGCAAATGGGAGGGGCATAAAAGTTTTCCTCTGGTGAATGAAACAAAGTTACAGTAAGGTGAAGAAAAAATCTCAGTAATTATCCTCCATAGGGTGTAAGGCTATAAAATAGCAGTGCCTCAAATTATTTGCAGACATGTCCACATTTGAGAGAAATAAAATCTTTCAGAGGATAACACACCTGTGCCACGGGTAATTGCCCTCACTTGCAAATTAGAACTGGCCCAACAGATGCTTATTCCACCACACACAGACAGCTCAAGCAGTAGGAAAGGCTTTGCCTCTTTGCAGAAGTGGAAAATTATTAAACCCATCATAAAAGGGTACAAATCAGCTCTGCCCTTACCTCCTCCTACAGTGTCTGCTTCAGCACAGACAGCTGATCATCTCGACAGGATAAGCACAGATACGAGCCAGCCAAAGGCTGTCTGGGAGGTGGATGAGTCTCATAGAGCAAGAAAGTAAACCTCTGCCTATGGGAGGGTGCCAACAGCCAGGGACATGTAGAGGGAGCAGCCATGAGGCACACAGGGAAGAGGCAGGCAGGTGGAAGATGGATCCAGAATACCTGTGAGAGCCCATTGTGCTCCAGAACAGACACCTGGCAGCAAAGCTTCTACAGTGATCGCTAAAGGAGGACCAGCAGCAGAACAAATTGGACCCACAGTCTAAGCTTAAGACTAACTGAGAGTTGGGCATTTGTGAACCAATGTCCAGGGTTTTCCAACAGGGTTTATAATCCCATCCCAGCATGCCTGGCTGGGCCAGCCCTGCTACAGCCCCACAAGACTGCAGTACACTGAGAGATTAATCACTAAGTGCATCTGGGGCCTCATTCCCACTGATTTAGCTCAAAAAAACCCCAATGTGAGTGTCTGTGAGGAGCTGGGTCTAGCATTTCCCCTTTCTGTTGTTCTTCTGTCCTTAGCAAAAGCATTTTGCTTTGCTTTCTCTTCCTAAGCAGTTCCAGAGTCCCGGTAACTGACATCAGCTACCTTGTGCAAAACTTTCAACATTGCCCCTCCCATGTGACGATCTTGTCTCTAAATTGGAGAGACATGGATTTGATGGATCGACTGCTTGGTGAATAAGGAATTGGCTGGATGGCACTCAGCTGTGCTCAATGTCCAAGTGGACACTAGTGACAAGTGGTATTCCACAGGGGTCGGTACTGGGACTGGTTTTATTTAACATCTTTGTTGCAGGCATGGGATTGGGGCACCCTCATCAAGCTTGGTGATGACACCAAGCTGTGTGGCAGAGTCAACACAATGGAGGGAAGGGATGCCATCCAGAAGGACCTGGACAGGCTTGAGAGGTGGGCCTATGCTAACCTCAAAAAGTCGAACAAGGCCAAGTAGAAGGTCCTGCATCTGGTTTGGGGCAACCCCAAGCAAAAAATACAGGCTGGGTGGAGAATGGATTGAGAGTAGTCCTGAAGAGAAGAATTTGGGGGTGCTGGTGGATGAGAAGCTCAGCTTTATGTGGCAATGTTTGCTCGCAGCTCAGAAAGCCAACAGTGTCCTGGGCTACATCAAAAGAAATGTGGCAAGTTGGTCAAGGGAAGTGATTCTGCCCATCTGCTTCACTCTCATGAGACCCCACCTGGAGCCCTGCATTCAGTTCTGAAGTCCTCAGCACAGGAAAGACATGGAGCTGTTAGAATAAATCCAGGAAAGATGGGGAGGGGCTCTTTATCAGGGAGTGCAGTGATAGGGTGAAGCAGAACGGCTTTAAGCTGAAAGAAGGGAAGATTTAGATTAGACATTAGGAAGAATTTTTTTTCCTGAGGGTGGTGAGGCACTGGCACAGGTTGCCCAGAGAAGTCATGAATGCCCCATCCCTGGAGATGTTCAAGGCCAGGTTGGATGGGGCTTTGAGCAACAAGATCCAGTGGGAGGTGTCCCCGCCCACAACAAGGGTTTGGAACTGGATGATCTTTAAGGTGCCTTTCAAACCAAACCATTCTATGATTCTTTGATCATCCACCAGAACTCTCTAAGTCTTTCTTAGAGTGGAAGATCATTCTTAGGGGAATCTTCAATGGCACCCCTTGATTCAATCCAACCACCCCTGGAGTACTATGTCTTCCCAGCATCTTCAAAGACTCTTCTCTGGAAGAACAACCCAACAGAAGAGCTGTTTGTGGGATGTTAGAAGAGGCAAGGTCAGCCTAACTTCCACCCTGTATGTCACAGTTGCTTGGAAAAATGCTAAAACAGCTTTTCTTGAAAAGGATGAATATAATTTTGTTCAAACTAAAATGTTTAGGGAAACATGTCAATTGTGATAAAGCTATAATGGGGAAAATAGTCCAAATATTCCATTGCAATCATATATAGTTAACGCTACAGTAAATATTTACATTGACCCTTCATTGCCACGCACTTTATATTTAATATAACTATTACATTTAACATTAAGTTTAATAGAAAAATTTCTAGGGGAATAATCAACATTTCCCTGAATTTGCTTCACATCAAGTGCTGAGATTTTCATTTTTCACTTCAATTACACATGAATTTTAAATTTTAAACACTTCAGCTTCCTGCCAGACAGGAACTTGCTTCCTTACCACCAACAGTCTAAGGTCAGCGTAGTTCACTGGAATTGCTGGACTCTTGCTCCTGCAAGAGCCACTGTGAGATAGTCCATCAAACTGTTATCACAAGGTAAAGCTGGCTGCTCTGGCACAGAGCAGACATGCTCAGCACAACAAAAGTGAAAAGTCAAAGACAGCACTGGCGACCAGAGCCTGCTTCTAGCACACCTCAGTCTGCCAGATTGCTTCTCATCATGGGCAGGAAACTAGAGATTTGTGTTTCAGCAGTTTTTTCCTATTTTATCCCATTTTGTCAGTCTGTCCCTGAAAATGTTACTATTCCCTTCGACCTGCTGAACAGGCTGCAGATTTCCATCGTCCATGTGTCACATACATTTACATGTGTTATTAACACCCCCCCCCCCCATTTTACCCAAGCACACTGGGAGATAATCACTCAAAGCACCATGTAAAGTCATAGCCTCAGCAACATGGACCACGAGCGTGGTGGCAGTCAGAAAGATGCCACCTCTGAAGTGTGTTAGACCTATAATATATGATGCACATTTAATCTGCAGTTCACTTGTTGTGCTTAGTCTGCAGCTAAAGTGCCTGCTTGGAAGCCTAAGCTCTTGAGGTAGGAAGCTTCTTGCTGTGCCCCACAGCTACACAAATGTGTCATTAGAGAAGTCTGCCTAAAGAGGTTTCAAAAATTTTTGCATAGCTGCCATGTACCTTTCTTAAGCGTAGCATCCATCTAAATAAGGTGTATATATCCATTATCATAATTTAGCACAGCAAAATACTTCTGGGATTTTGTATGTTTCCAGCCTTAACGATGGACACACACATAAATGTATTTCATCACAGGCACTAATATTGTGTTTAACGTAAACAATTGAAGAGTAGTCATTGAAGCTGCCCACATTCTCTCTACTAAGAGCCCATTAGTGTCTTCCTTTCCCTTTCCTTCTGGTTGATTTCAAGCAATTAATCTTCTGAAATGCCAAGTGCATTTTCCTCCATCACTCAAACCTGCATGTGCTGCCTGGTGTAACCGGCCTCATTTTCCCATCAGAAGTGCTCCAACTGACCCTGCTTTGCTCACGGAGGTTGGAGTAGATGGTCTCAAGGAGGCCTTTTCCAGCCTCAGCTCTTCCCTATCAGAACAAAACCAAACCAATGTGAAATGTTTGAACAATAAAAAGACTTAATTCCAAAAGAACAAACTCTGTTCTTCCTAGTTCATTCACACCCCTCAATACTTCATACAGTCAAAACCTGATGCATATCTATCAGCTGGATGCAGCTGGGATTCTTGCCAAAATATTTAGCAGGAATCTTGCAATATTTGTTGAGAATCTTACAGCACCAACTGTAAGTCAGGTTAATGTGGGAGAATTCTAACTTTAAACTACACACTGGTAAGCTGTCCCAGTTACTGGAGGGGAGGGATGCTTAAAACAAGCCCAGTGCACCTGAATAAAACAGAAATCAAGAAATTATTTGAGGGGCTTTTACTCTAAGTCTCATAATTTTTAAGACTCTCTTTTGGTGTATCAGAATTTTAGTTTACAGTAGTTGGGTTTAAGAATATTGATATTATCAACTGAGAATGGTTTTGAACATTATAATGTCAAATATTTTTGCCTTATAACTATAAATTTTATATGTTGCATATAGTACACATTATAAAATATTTCAACTGAATTAGGAAATCTATGACTAAAGGACTGCTGAAAAGAAGATGCAGCTAATTTCCTGGTGTTTGCAGAGTAATTTGAGCAGCCTCTTTTCTCCTCTTGCTTCACCAAAGGGCTGTGACTGTGCTGAAACCCTACAAATCTAGCACCCCGGCGAGGATTTCTAACTAAACAGAGTGTATTCTATGGTTTGGGGAATACCCAATCTTCTTTGGCCACACTGAAGGCTGAAAACTACCTTTCAGATTTTTTCCAGATCCCACTTTCTTTTTGTCAGGAGAGAAATGAAAAGCGTGCCTTTCGGTTTACTATGCTACCTTGGTCTACTGTGCTACCTTAGACACTTCTGAAAACAACAAGAAGTCATCCACAAGTGCAGTCAGGGTGTCAATTTATCAAGACAATTGGTCTGCAATGATCTACACTAACCATGAAGTGATAGATATTGCACATTTTCCTTTCTATCTGCACTTCCTACTAATCATGACCACATACAAGGAAGTGAGGCTTAATACTTACAATGTTATTATCCCAGTTATTATGTTTTCATAGGATTTTAGAAATCATCAAATTGAAAGCCTCAAAATAACCGGTATATTAATTAATTCCCTAGCCCCAAACCCACATATGGCCCGTTTTCTCCATTAACAATGATGGAAGAGCTGACGTCACTCAGAATTACCATTCTAATCAAGAATTTCCCTAAAAGCATTCACAATCTTCTGTTGCTAAGAACATAGAATGTCTGTTTCTGGCACAAATGGGTTAATAGTGCTACCCAGCTGACCCACAGTCTGCACTGCAGAATTTCTAAGGTTTCTGTTCCTCCTTGCTGGTCTTGAAAGCTGAGAAAGTAGTGCTATGCATGCTGTATTATCCTCTCATATGCTCATTTCTTCTGCATGCAGTTGGTAAAATAGATGCTACTGCATATTTAATGTCATGGAGTTGCATTGCCCATGGATTACCTCCTAGGGTAATGCCGCAACTGCCATAAGCAATAGGGGTGGAGCAGCTCCTAACCAAAATGTCTCCCCCTCAAACAAGGATGCTGAGTCAAGGAATGGGTCTAGTCTGTTTTCTCCCTCAATTACAGTAGTACTCAGGGCTTAAATGCCCCCCTACACTCCCCAACTCAAGCCACTGCATCTTTGCCTGACAGCTGTTACACCTGTACTGCCCGCTTGGTTGTGGCCAGCCCACTCTCCCAGCCAGCATAAAGCTTCTCACATCCCCTCCAAGCACTCACTGGCATTTGTGACCACAGCCACGAGGCACAAGGGCAGGCATTTGGGGCAGCAAGTTACCACAGACAGCAGAAGGGTGCAGGATGGATGTTGACTTGGTTTCACCCAGCACTCCCTTAGTGAATGGAGCTGTGCTGTACTCGGGCTTTTTCTTGTTCTCATTCACCTCCTAAAACACTGCTTATCTTTTTTTTTTTTTCCACCAGGAAGGTGCATCCCATTGTTTGTGTAAGATGAGGCAAAGGATTTGCACCCCTCTTCCTGCAGCCCACGCTGGCCCAACACAGTTACGCACTCCACACTTCCATTGCTGCTGGTCCACTATGGCTTTGACGTTACAGTTATTCCAGTGCCACCAGGGTGAGGTGGCCTGAGCAGAGAAGCAGGACTTCCTTAATATTGGCAAATGAAAATACTTAAAGGGAATGATACCAATACTTCTACCAGCCCTCTGGACTGAAGACAGCAGAGCATGGAGTCAAGGGGTTTGCAAGGCAAGCAACAGCTTACAGCTCCAATCCATGTGGCACATCCTCCCACAATAAATAAGAGGCGATGGCTATATTTAGGTTACCCTGCCGCTGTCTGTGCACCCATGCGCTACCACTGCGTTAAGTGTGCTAAGAAGCTGCAGCTAATGAGGGTACGTGCACCCCTGTTCTTCCCTTCAGCTGCAGCACAGAAGTATCTTGAGGTGCTCTGAGCCTCAGTTTCTCTGTAAATATAACCTATCTGTGATAGTTCATTCCTACACCATAGTTAAAACTGAAAGGTACTGAGGTAGCAGGAATGAAGGGGGGTACACCAGTGATGTTCTACAGCTGACCCAGGAACTCCAGGGTAAATCTATGAACCAGCACTGACTGACAGAATTAGCTTATGTGTTCAGACCTAATGATTAATACTACAAAAAAAAGTGTTAGAGTAACAGAACAATCCTGTTTCTAACACGCTTTCCGCTTCCACAGAGAGCTTTATCTGACATCAACATCAGTGATACAAGAAATAGGTGTTCTTTCTGGGAAAGGTCCAAAGGCAAATTGTGACTCTGCTGTTTAAAAAGGAATGTTGTCTGTAGCAGGAAAGAGGAGAGCTTGTTGTACCATTAGGTGAACATTTATTTGCTGCATCTTTAAACTCTGGCACTTTCAGCAGACACCCCAGCTTACTTGGGTCTCTAGTGTCACGTACACAGCCTCCTCGTTAATGAGTTACTTAATAGCTCATACAGTGTTCCCTAGACTCCGCTCAAACTGTAACCGTTCCCATGCAGCAAACCAAGCACTGATCACACTTACAGGTGTCTTTCGTACAAATGTCAGAAAGCAGAAGGAAGGTTGCGCTAAGATCGAACAAATAAATTCTTAGTACAGGGGAAGATGGACATCCTCTCTGAGTGTTCGCAGATAGGCCCTGCTGGACTGCTCTTTCATTTGGTGGCTGAAATACGGGGAGGCAATAAAACTCTGTAATCATCCCACAGCACTTCAGCCCAAGCTTCACATCAGGATCCTTCTACTGAGCTGAACCAAGATACAGTTTCTGTTTTCCTGGACGCTGGGTACCACCATTGGCAGCTGACATAGACCGCAGCAGGAGGCAAGCGTGGCAGGAGGCAAGCGTGGCAGAAGCCAAGCTTGGTTTCTTCCAAATCAAAGGGCGCAATCCATTGGCACCATAGACCCAGCTAAAGTGTCTGGATGGACTTTGAAATATGACAGAAAACATGAAAGCTTGCAAATTAACTTTTATGTTACATCCCACTCGGCTGGTGTAGAGTGCATCAAATGCTACCATGGAGTATGTCACAGAGCATACTCAATCGAGGACATTTAATAACATCTGTACTTACAGGGTCACTGGCAACAACAAGCAGTTATCTAAGTGACTGATGACCCGAGCCTCTAGCACAAAGGTTGTTATTTCTTTTGTATTTGTCATTATGTCCTACTACTAATACACATGTTTCTTTCCCCACACACAAATCCTCACTAAGAAATCAATTAAGACTAGATTATCCGATCAATAGTAGTTTATAGTGCAGTTAATAAGAATTTGAGACTATCTAGCATGTACTCTTAGGGAGTTATTCTGTCCAAAAGGCTTTATTCTAGGAGAGATTTGGTTTAAATTAGTATTTCACATGTGGTGGCTGACGGATATGCAACGTATGACTAAGCTAATATACCAAACAAAGAATGAAATCTTAGCAGGGAATATGAGGTCCAACACCAAAAAAAATGAGATAAACCCTATAACTTGGGAAACAAGAGTGGGAAAGGAGAGACAGAGATGGTTATAGAACATGTTCTAACCCATCACAGTGAGACATAGCTCAACTCAGTTGTTTAACTCAGTGTGAGTGGATGCATGTTCAAATACAGATTTATTTTTTTTTTTCCTTACCTTAAGTCAGAAAATGTTGGCATGAAAGAGTGAACAGTGACTTAATATTAAGTTTCTTGTGAAATGGAATAAATCCACAATGGAAACTTTTCAATTATTGGATGAGGCTTATGGTGAAGAAATCCTAAAGATCAAGTCAGTGCTCAAAGGAATCCATTTTTTGTCAGTAGAAGATATGAAAACAATAACAATGAAGATCCTCAAAAAGGCTCAATCACTTCTCTCCATATGAGTGGACATGTGTTGAAATACAGACATTTTCTTGTCCTTGGTTGGAAAATGTCAGCATACGCCATCCCACAACACTTTGTGAAGCATTTCTTAGCTAATAATAACATCTCTGTGCTTGAGTACTCAGCCTATTCGTCAGACCTGGCTCTCTCTTCCCAAAGATCAAGTGGGTGCTCAAGGAACCCAATTTTTTTGTCAGTAGATGATGTGAAAGAAAAACCAACAAAACTGAGATCCTCAGTAGTCTTTCAGAAAATTGTCTGCAGAATGGCTTTGAACATTCGTGCCACCATATGTAGTTGTGTGGCAATTAAAAAGGGAAATATGTTGAAGGTGATCACAGTTGATTTTCTTGATTTGTTAAATGAGTTACAGGAACAGTCTAGGATTTTTTTGCATGAAATCTTGTATAGTGTGCTTATTGGAAGGGTTTCCACACCACTGTGATTTCAACAATTACATTAGATTTATAAAATATCTCAAGAATAAACATTGCTTCACAGTGCATCCTTGCTATATTTCACGGAGTATTTCATAGAGTATGCATTACAAACGATGTGTGCTCATGAGCAAGTGGTTTATATGTAAACATACGGCTAGATTTTAATATTCTATATGTTCTCTGAACACTTGCACTGTACCTGTGCTTGGAGGCACACAGTTTGCAGTATTCAGCGTTCCTCAACTTCCTGAGGATCTATGGACTGTTTAAACAAGAGAATCACATTACCTTTTCAGTAATAATCTCTCCTTCCCTCAGCTTTCTGGAGAATTTTGTTGATATTTTTCATCATTTTTCCTGCCAACCAAAATAAGTTGAGGCAGTATTAAGGAGGGTTTTGTCATCTTATTTTGGTTCCATAAGAACAAGCTTCATTGACCCGAGAACCTTTGCAGTATCACTTCACCCAGGTCAGTATGCATGGCTGTGCTGCTGGAGCTGCAGACAAGGCCTCCAGGGCTGGGCATTTCAGCACGATGCCAGCAATGGCATCATGCCCCCAGTGATCCGTCACAAGAACCTCGTAAGCGTGCATTGGGCTGATCTGGGCAAGTGCTGGTGTATGGTCAGGCAGAGCTTTGAAGATCAAAGCAGAACACTGTCCCACGGCAGGCTCACTGGAGCACAGCATCTGAGGCAGATTCAGCCCCACAGCCCAAGTGCACCCACTTGGAGAAGCACATGCCTCGGACACAGCTCCCAGGAGCTCTTCATGGGACTGTTTTAACATTCACATTTTTTAGTTCCTTTTACCCTTGTGGTGAGAAGGTTTGTCTAGAGGGAACTGGTTACTTACTGACCTCTGATGCCACACCTGTAGCTGCCTGTGCTTTATACCTACACCAACCCAAGAGAAGCTGTGTCTGTGCACGCCTGTGGGACGCCCTGCTCCTGGTCCTGTGTGCCTGCAGCGTGGAAGGGGTAACTGAGCTGGAAGAGGTCTGCAGAACCTCACCATGCAGAATGGTATTTGCCAAGGAAAGAAGCAGGTTGACTTTAGAAGCATCACAAAGCATTTAACCAAGCTGACAGAACAGGAAGAAAGAACAAGAAAACAAACTCAAGGGAAATTGCATTTGATCTGGAAATTATTAATATTTGAGACAAAGACAGACCCCCTGACAACTATTTGTATAGAATCCGTCCTCATAGCCAAACCACACTTTAAAGGACTTCATCTGAAAAGAGCACTGCTGAATTGAAACAGAACTACTACTACTACCATGAGTAGAGGGTTGTGGTGCCAAAAGATGTCAGATTGAACACGAAACAGAATTTTCATTCTTTTGCGTACTCCATAAATATTAGCAACTTGACACCCCATAATGAAAGCAAAATGCAATTAAGCACGGGCAGAAAAACCAAACTAGCCAACTATTCTTCTTTTAGGATTACAATTGCGAATTAATTGTAGGGGTCAGTGTTTTCCAGAACTACTGTGTGTTGAGGTTAACTCCATGGACATCATGAGTGCGCAAGAGGAGAATCTGGCTTTTCGTAGTGCAAGAGGATTGCAAACACCACGAAACGGCCACTCTGTCCTTTCCAGTCCTTTGCTGGATGGCAGCAGCTGTCATATCTTTAAGTCAGCCAACTTGCCTCAGCCAGTGCTTTAAGGCCAACAAGCAGAGGAGAAAGGTGCAGCACAGGGCTACAGCACCTCACTGGCCTGCTTAGGGCCCCTCCTGATGCAGCCCAACACCTGCTGTGGCCAACAGGCACAGCATCATCTCCTCGCATCCATCTGAAGTTCCGACAGAGTTTGCGAGTCGACAAAGAAGAAATGTCAGTGGCTGGGCAAGAAGTGGCAGGGAGAGCACAGCAGAGAGGATTTGATGCAGTACAATGCACTGCTTTGATTCATATTAGTTGAGCATTTGCCTCCCAGTTGTCACTTTGTTTATTTATCCAATAGAAGGATCTGTATGTCCAGGAAAAAAGGAGCAATTGTACCCAATCTTATCATTTAAATCAGAAGATTTTTATAATGGTCCCCATGCCCATCAAGAAAGGTTTGGGTTTGACTTAGAATATCCACAAAGTGTGGGATGTTCTGAATTTTGGTTTTTGCTCCAAGCATTTCTAAACTTTTCTGTATATCCCTTGGAGAGAGCTGAAGTTGGTGGGAAATTGCTTCTGATGTGTGGAATTTAGTGGGGAATAAAAATTGGGAAATATCTGTTGCAATTATCACATCCCCACCCTGCAGACTGGCAAAGCCTTCTGCACACACTCTCAGGGAAAGAAAGATTTATAAATATTTATTTATAAATATTTAGATTATTGCCCAACAGAGTGGAAGTCAGTGCTAGCACTGAAAAGGACACAAGTAGCTAAAATATAGCCCTGCAGTAACTTGCTGCTCCTCTTAAAAAGAAAATAAATTTTAAAAAGCAGAATATTGCTACCAACACATTTACCAGTGCCTTCACATATTTTCTTCCACCAATTCTAGAGCCAACTTCGGGAACTGAAATGAGAATTAAAGGGGCAACAGTGCCTCAGGCAATAAGAGTATTCCCCGATCAGTCACAAATATTTCAACTTCTAACTCCTTCAGGCTTTACAAATCCCCAGAGAGCCTTTTGAATGCCTGCCCTTTGCTTACCACACAGCTTCACTTGCTGTGTTTGAGGCAGGAGCAAGCTAATCTCACTGAAGGCTCTGGACACCAAGATGAATAATAGCTTGGCACAAGGAAAGCTCCTTTTTGGTGACGAGGGTATGAATGAATGCTTTGCCCGCGAGCTCCTGCCTGAGCTCAGTGCTGTTACACTTCCTCATCCTCCTCCAGTGCAGGAGTAAGACACAGTGGAGTCTGAGACTTAAACATCTTCCTTGTCATTTGTTAGTGCATGGGAAAAGGGTAGCCTTAAGTACTTCCCTGAATCTCAAACTACATGTTAGAAACACAGAGGAGATACAGTCCCAACCTTGAAAAACCATAGAAGACAAAGAACCCTGTTGTTTCTAGCAATACATGAAGTCTGTTTAAAGTCTATGGAACCCAGCAAGCAGCTCTATGGAAAGACATCTTGGCAACAAGTCCCTAGAAACTATTTGGGACATCAGTTACTGGCAGCATCCTGGCTCATTCTTTAGCACAACCTTGGAAACGCTGATCCACCCCATCAAACAGAACCCACAAGAGCACCTTCTGCACGAGTCTCAGACCCTCCTGAAAGGAAGCCAGCACTGCCTGGGAAGTCCTACCACGCCCTACTGAGGCAAAATGTATTTTCATACTCTGGTAATACACACTGCGGGTGTACCTCCCTCAAGGAAAGGTTAGAGCTCTGCAGTGCTCCTAATCTCTAAATTGTTTAGATAATTTCATTTGACTTTACTGTTAGATCAGGAATGTATTTTGTAGAATCATTTACTGATTGCCCATTTCATTCTTTTTGGAGTATTCCCAGAGAGGCAAAGAGAGGACAGGGACATTTTGTTCTATATTGTCTTTTCTCCACTTACAACCATTAAGATATTTGGGTTTAGGTCTTGTTCAAGGTTCCTCTCCTGGTGGAAGAGGGTAATTTCTCTCTCTCTGCCTCTTGCTGCCCATCGTGGCCCTTACTACTTCTCCAGCATTCTGGAGGACGTGCAGGAGCAGCTTGCTGTAGGGACACAGCAGGGAGCAATGGCCCCTGACAGAGGTAACTCACACCAGTGTTTCTGGGAGAGGCACAGAAGTCAAATCTTGCAAAATCATCTTTCTAAAACATCTGTTGCAACAGCACTCTGAGGTTCACCAGTTGCCTATACAATATAGTTCCAGTGTTTGAGCGACTCCAGAAAGTGATCCACAAGGTCAACTAACACCCCCAAAACAACAACAACAGGAGACAGGAAAAGAGCGATAGATGGTTTTGCCAAGGTCCCACAGGTACTTTACTGCTCAGCCAGCAACACGTTCAGGTTAGGATCCTCTACGTTAAACCCAGCCGCCAGACCCCAGCAGCCCATCCTGCCCAGCAGATGCTAGCACCCTTCCCAGGGCTCAGGATGACTTGATCCAATTTTTATGTAAAAATACACAAGAACAATATAAATGCATTTATATGAGACAAATGTGTGTGGTTTTAAATTAGCTCATTCCACAAACGTAGGCTATTGAACAGCCCGAGCTGCACATGGGGAGGGCAGCTATGGCCAGATGCATGTGTAGGAGAGAAGGATGAAGCAAGGAAGAAAAAGCCCTGAGAGTGGCCAGAACCCAAACTTGTTGGGGAGCACCAGCTGGGGGGGAAGAGTCCCAAGTTTAAGTCAAACATCTCATTTGGGTTTGAAAGAGGCTTTTTGAAATGTGCTAAAACCCAAGCTGAAAGTTTAGAGTTCTCAGGAGCAGTCAGGAGATATCAAAGCAGGAGAGACTTCCTCTTGGAAAAGGGAGCTTCATTCAGAGGGAATCCATAAACACTCAGTGTCCAAGGTTTGGTCTGGAGCAAAAGCCATAGGGGCATCTCCTCAGGTCTGTGTGTAAGGCTCTACTGTTTAATGACACATCTCCTTGTATCATTAAATCTGCTGTCTGTTTAGTTGCAGGTACTAGCTGAGCATTTTCTTGGAAAACCTATGGTATTGCATGCTCAAATATTTGAAAGTCAACGGTCGCTGGCCACTTTAGTCTCCCAGGGCCCAGCTCAGGAGCATATTCTCAATTTCTATGCATCCTCACCTTTATGCATATCCTTAAAATGACTGAATGCCATTGGATTGCACTATGATGGATTAAATATGCTTCCCCTGGACTGGCCTTAGAAAATCCCAGCTTTTTACCAGAGGAAATTTGAGTAAATAAAATATTAAAAAATTACAAAACCTTTTAAATAGACATACAGCCAAATTATTCTGTTGAAGCTCTTGATATGTACTAAAACCACCACATTTTTTAAAAAAAATACAGTTTTGCTAATTTAATTTAAACCAGCCATGAAAACAAAGGCTTTAACTGCACTGCAGTTAATGATTCCAATTAAAAAAATAGCTGTTTACATGTTTGACAGAGAGACTTTTCCTGGCCTCTTTTCGCTGTCCATACAATACATTGTTAACACTTAACACCAGATTAATTTATAACAGAGAGAGGATGTATCATAGCCTCATTTGATCTATTTAGCAAGTTCTATTAAATTCTGTTTTTCTCCCTTAGAAGATCACAAATATACCAATGTTCACCTTTGAGAATGAAATTCTAAAGTGTAACTTAATATGGGCAAACCACTTGGCAAGTGATTTGTGAACCTCAGTTTGAAATCACATTAAAAGTGCCTATTCTGCTAAATGGGAGATCTGAGGCCAACTGGAGCATGAAGCACAAGAGTGTGTTAGTTGCCACTTTTCCTCTCTCCCCAAGCCTGTGAACCAAACCGAGAGCTAGGCTGGTCCCACACAAACGCTGCTGACTGAACCGAAGAAAACTACCTCCAAGCCTTGGCTCTCTGGTGAACATCGCTGTGCTGGCTGGCACTTTGGGAGACCTGTCTCTTGCCTGCTTGTGGTGAGGTGATGTCTGATGCACATTACTGTACCAAGAAGCACCCTGACGTACTGAAACTGCTGTGAGTTGCTTCGGGCTACAGCACACAGATGCCAGACAATGGGCAACTCTAATCTGGACTAACGTAATAAAAACTTCCTCTTTATCTGCGTGGGAAGTGGGCAGCAGAAAGCTCCAGAAGAGTTTGAAGCTTGGATTTTGGAAAAGATCTGTAAAGGAGATCACGGCTCAGGTTTCTGGGGATACACAAGGACCCTCGACAAAGGAAGGAGGGACATGTCTTTCTGTGTTCAACAGTAGCCGGGTGTCCAATGGGAGGACTTACAGAGTGACCCAGGAGTATCTGTGCTGGAGGACACATCCATCATCCCTGCACAGAGCTAGACTGTATCAGCAAGTCAGATACAGGGCTGCAGGTGTGACCTCACCAGACTCTTCATTGTTTGTTACTATCCTTTTTAAATATCTCCTCGGGCTGTGTTGACATCCGTGTCCCAAACAAGAAAGGCCACAGGAGCTGAACACTGCCACACTTGCACTGAGGGCTACTGTGCTGCAGATGTGTTCCCCAGCCACTGTGCTCAACCAGCAATCACACTGCAGCCCATCAGGACCACCTTGCTCTGAGCAAGTGGAGTTGCCTCCCTGGCTCAGTGGGAAATTTTTGAAAGCACAACTTGGGAGCAGCCGTGAGTTTAAGTTCCCAGCTTGATATGGGTCTGCAGAGGTAAGAGTAGTTCATGCTTTAGTACAATCTAAACACTAGTTCTCCTGGTGGCTTGCTGACAGCTCAATCTAAGATTTAAAGCCTCTGTTATGAGAAGAGAAAACCCAAATCCCCAGACAAACAAGCACAGGAGGAGAAAATACATTCTGGCTAGAACTTCAGCAGGGATATGCTTCTCCTGTTGACAGCTGGTGAAATACCTTCAAATTTAAGTAAGAAAGACATACAAAGCTACTAATACATCTAGGCTAGAGTAGCAACAGGAAAGCAGAACTCCTGCTAGTGCATTTCTGACAGTGCTGCCAGACACTCAGGGTTTGAGGGAAGAGGGGGTGTAGGCATCTTGGCTCCTCTGCTGGGCTCCAAACTCTTTCAAAGGACTTGTTATTGCAAAGCCCTTAGTGTCTCAGATTCTCACTTGAACTCCCACAGAACACAAGCACCATCAGATACGAAGTGTTGTTCAGGTCCAGCTCTAACATGTATGCATTTTTGCCAGTTGTTCAAGGTATAAAGTAATAAATTATAGCAATTCAGCAGCAATTAAGCATGCATTTTTTACACTATTGTAATAAACATGAAGGAGTAATTTCTAGACATATCTTTTCTTTCTAAATCACAAACGTATTTGTGATACATTCTAAATGAGGTGAATTGATACAGCTGCAACGTTAACAGAGCTCTCCTTCCTCTTACTGAGGTTTGGCCAAAAGAACCACTGATGTACAGCTGCCCAAAATACAGGAACACGGAACACTCAGGGCCAAGTTCTCTACCACCAAGGTGCGCTTGGCAAAGATGGGGAATATCTGCATCAGGCAATTCAGCACAGAGCAGATACTCAAGATCACTGGGGACCTGAAGTTGTGCTGTCACACCAGCAGGGCACTCTGCCCAAGCTAATTAGTTGGTCTGCAAAGAACTGAGACAGCTCAGCTGCTCCCAGGGTGGGCACCTACTTGCATGTAGCTGCAGCAAGCTGCTCCGTGTATCTGCTCAAACACCAGCCTCCCAGCCCCCTCGCAGGTCGTCTGGACCGTAAGCAGCGTGCACAACGCAAAATCACAGAGAAGCCAAGCTTTTCAGGACAACCGCATGTAGTACCTTCAGTGGGCCTTACCAGCTATACTGGTTTTGGCTGGGATAGAGTTAATTTTCTTCGTAGTAGCTTGTATCATGCTATGTTTTGGATTTGTGATGAAAACAGTGGTCTCACTGCTCCTGTGACAGCCCTGGTTACTCACCTTCCTGAATACAGGCCTACTGTGGATGAGCTGTCCCAGCTAGAGCATCTCAAAGGGTTTGTTTGTCAGAGAGATTCCCTGGTGTTCCCAAATGATGTTTAAGCATTCCCCCCCTTTGCAGGTGCTAGCAGGAAAAGTCATCTCCACTTCCCCATACACGCAGCACTTACATTGAGATCCAGCTCTCTAGAAACCATTATGCACAGCACAAAATTGAACAGGGATGCTGTAGATTTAATAAGACGCTGATTATACACAATTTCAGAAGACATTTGACTATAATATTGATATGAGGTGGATCACAGGGCTGCAAAGTTGCAGAGACATTCCGTAATCAATTGACATTTAACGTTACAGCTTGCTGGCCTACAGGAGCTCTGTCAAACACATAATTGGGAGCTTTAATTAAAGGACTACCCACAGTTTTGTAAGGAGCTAAAGACCAAGGGCCTGCAACAACTGAAAAGGGATGAGGTTTGTCTCGTTTTTATTACCCTCAGACATGCTACGAGCAGTGGTCACGTGATAATTACAGGTCTCGTGCAACAGCACACTGGGCAGTTTTCCAGATTGAGATCTCCACTGCAATCAGCCCAGCTGCGGCTTATCAGACTCTGTTAACTTTGTCCCTGCCAGAGATGTTTCCATACCTTGCCCTCAGGTCTTGGGAACTATAATATTTTGTATTTCAGGCACTTACGTCATATAATGGGATAGATAGTTGTTTCTCCTAGATGCCCATGTTAACACACCTCGCTCGGAGCAAATACCATCTTGGGCAGACAAAATGAGCAGCAGCACCTGTCTTAGCAGTGCCAATAGACCACAGGTAACCACACTGTCCGGAGCACCTGTATTTGGAGCAAGGGGACAGGAGAGCCAGACAGGTCACTTCCCAGCTGTGGAGGCACTCATACAACTTGCAGCTACCAACTTTTGACAGTTGCATGGAAGCTGGAATCGCTGCAGAGGCTGGCGACTGGAACATTCCCTGATCTGAGTGCAAAACTTAAGAATCACTTCTTTTGCCTGAGCTCTGGCCCCTTCCTAGTTGATAGTCCCGTGAAAGAACTCGATTCCAGCCATCACAGTATCACAAAGGCTGGAAAAGACCTTTGAGATCATCAAGTCCAGCCTATGACCCAACACCAACACCTACTCGTTATCTAAACCACGGCACTAAGTGCCTCGTACGTTATTTCTCCCAGTCCATTTGTTCTTCTGCAGCTGTTCCAAGTTCCACTGCCCAGGTACCCAGTAAGTTCATATAAAAGAAGGAAGACAGAGATTTATTCTTTAAGAGATTAGTGGATTTTCCCTATCTCTGTGCTGACTCTTCTTCCTGTATTTCTCTAAGGCTGGAAATGCAGGGTCCTGCCGGGCCTGTCCCTTTGTACCAACACGTTCAGCCAGCTCTGCTGTACAGCCCTGCCAATCAGTTAGCAGTTGCACTACAGGATGGGTGATGAGGGAGGGGGGAAAGTGGAGGGGAACATCTTATGGTTGCACCAGAGAAACATCTTATGTTCACAACAGGGAAACACGAGCTGCAGTACTCCGCTTGCTGGTAAGGAGCGCACAAAACACCCAATAACAGCAGAAGGGCATTGGAAAAGCCGCACTATTAGATCCGAGCCTTGCTTGGGGAAAACCAGGATAATCTTCTTGCCATGACATCTCCAGAAAGGTGGCAAGATGGGGCAATACCAGGCTGGTGGCTGGCTGCCACAGCCCTGGATGGTGTTACCTTTTCCTCAGTTCTAAGGTGGCTGCATTGCCAGCACTGGACATAAAAGATCTCTCTGTGAGGTGAGAAAGCTTGCTATGTTTTGCAACACATAGCTTGATTTCACACAAAAAAAAAAATGTGTAAATGTCCCTTCTAATGGCTGCTGAGCCTCCAGAGCTGGCATGAAGTAATGGCTTTCAGGCTGGGCGTTGCTCTCTGCCACCCTAAAACATGTCTACTTTTTGCTAAACAGTGATAACCTACATTTAGAGAGATGTTTGCAGTTTATTGTATTATTATTTCATATAAACTCCAGGTGTTATTTGCTATGGCCTCAGAAGGTGTCCCTAGAAGAATTTTTGTTTAACTCCCTTTCTAGACAGCAGAAATACTCAATTCTCTGCATTTGACATTGCATAATGTATCGGAGGAAAAGAAATTAAATCCTAATGTACAAAACAATGACTATACATTTATTTACCAGTGGAAATTACATATTCACTGCTGCTAATACACAAATATAACTGAACATCTACCTCTGAAGCTTTCTCTTTTCTTGGTTTTCAGCTCAGTGTATTCACAAGCCTTGGCACTTGTCAGCTGCTTCTAAAAGGACTCACAAAACATCCTCTCAGAAAAGCAATACATTAAATTTCAGTCAGGATCCACAGCTTTCCAGAAAAAGGAGAAAAGCCACTGTTCTACATTAGGAAGGAAGGGAGCTGACTCTGAGTAGTCAGGGCTCATATCACGTATTACTACGTATGTTAAAGCTACTGTTTGTGTTACAGATGAGCAAGAGCCGGTAGTTCTGGCCACTGCACATTTGGAGGCACAGGGATTTAGATTTTAAGCAGTACTGAAACAAAGCTGATCTCACTCTGGAACTAAAAAATGAATATAAGTAAGATTCTTTCCTATCAGAAATCCTTCAAATGTTTGTTATTACATGAATCCTCCAGAATATTTTCTAGCAGACATACTTGGCACAGTAAAGAATTTTGAATATATTTGTTCAGTTTAAAAAAAAAAAAAAAAAAAACCAAACCCAAAACAAAACACAAAACTAACAACCACCAGACAAAAATCAAGTTAAGATCAAGGCTAGCGATGCCGTCACATCCCCGAATATAACCTGAGACTCAGACAAACCAGTAGTGGGAGGACCATTTATACTTAGCGACTAGGGTGTCAGTGTGAAAACCTCAAGTGGGTTGTAAGTGTAGGGTTGACAGTCTTTGTTTTTTTCTGTTTGCTGATTCAGCTCTGACGATTAAGAGATGTTGTAGTTCAATTTGACTAAGTAGACTAAATCAACTGATTTCATATTTATTTCAGTTTTGTTTGCCTTATCTCAATCCATTTGGCTGATAACTAGGGCTGGCAAGAAGCGCTGGCATTTTCTTTAACGATCATCATCTCTAAATATGATCTCGCTTGTCTTCAGCACCCTTGAAATGAGACAGGCACAAAAGCAGACATACACAACACCACCACCACCCCCAATACGTCCATTAAAAGTTTAAAATCCTCTGTATGCCACGCAAAGGCAGTGCCAAAAGCACTTGGTTCACTTGTATGCTAGTGTCAATTGCCAAATAGATCAAGCATTTCAGGATTTCTTTATTTGTTTTGGGAGGTTTTTCTAAGTGTCCATTAAATGACAAACACTTCACGCCATGTTTCCCTTTGCACCTGGCTGTGTGCCACATGTTGGACTTGCTCACAGTTCTTGGTCACTATTAACCAGAAACAGCTCCTATTCCCTTTTTCCTTTCTACAGGAAACCTCATCCTTAAGCGTCTTTGGTGCCATTTTCAGTGGGACAGTTCAAGAAACTAAGGACTAGATTTTGGTTTTTTAAAAGGTCTAATGCTATTTTGAATGTTCATAAGCAGTCAGAAGTGACATCACTTTTCTAACATATGTTCCTAACCATAAGTAGTAGGAATTTCAAAGCACACTCAGCATTGGTCTTATTTTCCCCACTGAATCAATAGTCAGACTTCTATTGATCCTAATGGGAATTGAGTTTGGTATGTACTGTGAAAGCCTCAGTCTAAGTAGAGAGATTTAGGAGTTAGATGAAACCAGCAGAGTCTCCTGGATTTCGGGATTAAAAGCAGCACAAGACTCTTAATTCTGTTCCTCTTTCCCTATTTAGGGCCAGCATTGCCTGGGCATCTCAAACAGTATCTGCCCTTGCAGAGCAAACAAATATAGTCATGGGCTATGGAAGTCACATTGCCTGCTTGAGCCCTCTTGCTCCGTGAAGTCTCTCTCACCTTCCTACACAGTATGAAAAAATAATAATAAAAATAATAAGGCACTGTTTTGACAAAGACAAAATCATTGTTCAAATAGTTCTGCTAATTTTACAAAGATGTATGATAATGTTTCACATATGACTCTGTGCCTTTTAATAACAGAAACTGAACACACATTTGAAGACACAAGTTTTCTTGATACACTGCTGATAGTCCCAGATTAACTGTTTGCCTTGTGGTTTTAATTATTCTAAAGACAGCCAAGGGATCATTTACCCGTGGGTTTATGGGCTCTTTAGAAAGGACGATAAGCCCATAGATGTGGCAGTGAAAAGCACGGGGGGCAGAACTGCTGTGGGGGCCTGTACTCTGGAGGATGAGAAGGTGGTAAGGAAAGATATATCCTGCAGCTTCCAGCCTATTAATTATCATATGGCCACCAGGATATCTGTGCTCTGTGTAAACATCCCCATTTTCTCTGAAGGGGACTCTGATCTTGGGAGCACAGTCCACAGCCCTGCGAGATGATTCCTGGCTTCACAGCAGCCTACGCAAGAATGGGGCTGGACCACTTGCGCACTAGCAGGCATCCAGGGCTGAACTCTCTGTTCCTGCATGGATGGGCAGGCCTGGTGCCTCTCCACAGTAGTCACCTCCATCTGTGCTAGCCAGGGGCCCATACAGCCAGAATACATGAGGAGACCACATCTGTTCTGCTGTCCCCACGCAAGTGCCTGCCTTGCCAACACCTCATGCCAGCCCTAGGCCTGTTTGAGCTGGGATGGAAGCTGGGCAGCTGGAAGAGGGCACGCTGCAACTCGTTCCACCAGCTAAAATGACAACGCTTTGGCTGTGAAAATAGTTTTTGGTTGCCATTGAGTCCTGTGCCAGGAATTAGGCCAAGACGGTGACAACCGCTTCGCCCTCAACTGCATTAGGGGAGATGGGGAAAAGATCCTGCAGCCCATGTGTTCATGAACTGGGAACATGCCTGAGCCTCTTCAGAGCAAGGAGGGCCACTCCTTCCACAGCTGCAACTTCCCAGTTGCAGTGCTTTTTCCTGAATAGCAAGTTTGGAAGGATTTAAAACGTTAAGATATTTTAGGCCTGACACTTAACACTGGTGCTGCTCTGGGATCACACCGGTAAAATGCAGACAGGGATGTGTGGTCCCTTCTATAAAGGTTGTGTTACACAATGTTAAGCATCTTATCTTTTAGAACGCTCCCTGTTAATCATTCTAGACAATGACTCATATCTTAGGGATTAAACATAGTCAACTTACTGTATAAACCCTGGAAATATCTTGAAGGCAGAAGATGATTTTGTCCAGAACATGAAGACTCCAGAGAATGCAGGAAGCCTTAGGAGGTAGAAGCCAATAGTATCTTAGGTTTTAGACTTAACTACAGAATTAAAGTGCCTGCAAATGCAACAGGTTGATTCCCTCTGCCATGAGAGAAATTAGGAGGTCAATAGTGTCACAGATACCAACACAACCACCAGTTTTGTCAGGGGCAGGAGAACAACCAGGTCTCCAAGTTGCAAAGAAAGCTTTGCAGTTCACGTGGACCTTAAGAAAGAGATCAGGCCTGCCACATTAGAAGTTTCTCCTTCTTTGCAAGAGACCCCATCAATTTTGCAGAGGTTTTCAGCCCATTATCACATTACAGGTAGACAGTTGTCATAAAGCATTAGATCTAAGCGAGGCTGACAGCATAACTGCAGGCTAGCTCCAGGCTTGGCAGTCTGTGCAGCACCTGCAGGCGCAGGACCAGAGTGTGCTCCATCAAGAGACAGGCTGGTGTAATCTGCTGTGAATCACTTTGAATTGCTGCCCTTAATTGACAGTGCACTCAAGACCTGGTCTGCTACGTCGCAGACAAAAGCCTCACAATACCAGCACACATAAACTCTTGCCAGGAATCTGCTTGCTCTCAGACAAGCAATGGCTTGAGACCCACCTTTATTTCCTAGAATAAGAGCTCTGTATTTTGCTCTGCTCCTTCGTAACTACAGGCTCACCATCACCACAAGAATAAGCAAGGTCTCTACTGAGAATTGCTGAGGTTTCACAGGTGGGAGGGGATGGGGAGCAGTCAACATACTGCTGCCCTGGGGAACTGGAGAGAGCACACACACTTCAGACAGAGTCACAAAGCCTGGAGAAGCATACAACGGGTATCAAAGTGCTGTGGGACAGCAACTAACTCCCACAGGGTTCCCCAAGTGGGATGGCAACCAATTCTCTCTGGAGATACCAGTATCCTGATGCATCATTCAGGTCTCACAGTATCTTTTCTTATAGAGTACATAGGGGGAAGCACATCCAAATGATACAGACAGCAAGGGACAGAAGCCACGGTTGTTAACCTTGTACACCACCATAACCCTAGCCCTGCTCCCTCCAAACCAGCAAGGATTTGCTAGGGATTTAAATAGGCAGGCATGGAAATTTTCTTGGCCAGGTGAAGAGGATTCCTCTTTTATGACTGCTATCTCAAGTCACCTCCTAAGAAAGGTCTCACCTCCTCTCATCCCAAGCTAAGTTGTAAGCTGAGCACCTCCTTTGGCTTCGAGGTTTGTGGTTCTCATTGATATCAGACTCAAACTCTTATTTATACTGTGGTGGAAACATCAAGAAAAGGAAACTGAAAGTGTTCAAATGTTTAGGCTCTGTGCTGCAAATAGAGGATGAAAAGAGGCCTGAAAGTTTTCAAAGGGGCTTGATGCTTTAGAAGGTCCAGTTTTCAGTCTCAGTTTTTTAATTAAAGTTTCAAAAACATTTACTGGAAAGATTAAGGGGCAACATCAAGACCATGCTGGTGGAGGGGCATTCTGGCCACTGAGCCATGTCCCTTCTCTGCCACAGATGCAACTGTTTGTTCCTGGTGAGAAGCCAGCTGAAAAAAACGCCATAAAGAGATCACATGGCTGAAGGAGCAGTTTCCATGACTAGACAAACTGTTCTCCTTATTCCTTTAAAGTCTGCAGGGCTCAGACCGCAGTACCTGACCACACGAAGAGCAGCTTGGTCGGAACCACAGGATCAACTTGGGGCTGCATGCTGCATCCTGCACTGGCTTCGCCTCCCTTAGCATCCCCACGGACCAGCCCAACCTCTTCAGCATTTGTTTAGCCCCACATGCTCATTTCAAGGGCCGATTTGTAAGAGGGACCACCAGCAACAAATGTCAGATCTGGTTTAGGACTTGGTTTGAAGGCATTTAGATAGAAGAATAATTGCACAGGGATGTGGTTTACTCTGGAGAAATAAAGGCTGTGTTTAAATGTCTGAAATTCCTGGTGACTCTAATAATTGTAACCTCCGCCTCAATAAAATGCACAAATAATGTTATTGAAACATTTCCAATCAAAAGGTATTATTTTTGGTTTAAAACAGATGCAGCAGTCAGTATTTAAAAGGAAGACGTCTGGGCGGGCTTACCTCTAGTTCAAGGGAAGGGAAAACTACTGGAACATTGGTTTAGTCTCTCTTTCTCTGTTTTTATAGCCTTCTTATTACAACATTATAACCTTCACGCAGTTCCTCTTTTGCCTTTTCCAACTGGAGAGTAGCTCTACAATCATGCACCAAAGAGGCTTTATTATATTAAGGTGTGTTTAAGAGCTTCACCTGACAAGCCATCACATCCCTCGAGAAGCACTACTTCTGGAGCAGCTGAGCATCATAAGTACTGTACTGAGTCATGCAGACAGGCACTAGCATTGCTCTAAGCACAACTATTGTACCCAACTAGCAGGTATCAAATTAATTTAGGAACCTAAGAACGCTCTGCTGGTTTTGACTTGGAGGATCACAGAACCAAGTGACAAAATCTTGTAGGTTCAAGACCGTATTTTCAGTGGCATCTTGACACTTCAGGATGGAACAAGGCACCTATTAGTAAGTCTTGAAAGGTATAAACTGGCAAAGTGCTCACCTGCAGCTTTAAATGCTTAAATATCAAGTGCCTGTAACTCTTCTGAAAAGAAAGCTCAGGATCCCCAGCACTCTTGGAATTTTGCCTTGAGCTCTCTGCTGACCTGCATTGCTCACATGAACAAAATCAGATGCATCTCACTGAAGCTGGCAGAAATTGGGCCAGTGTTTCATGATTCATGTGCCTATAGGATTAGCTATAATTAGCATCTTCAAGTAAGACAATAACTTTATCATGCTATTGCACTCCATGGATGCAGTATCAGCACACATGGAAGACATTTATTACTATAAATATTCAGGCACTTGATAGTTATCCAAAAATACAAAATCAGGTTAATCATTCTGTCCTACGGTCCCTGGCAAGATTGGAACTCTGGTTTTGCTGGCCCAGCTTAAGTTTTCATATATATGATCACTTCTGCCAGCTGACAGCACTAAAATCTTAGGCTGAAGTAGTTCTCCAGCAGGCAGATCTAACTGCGTGGTAACTATAGGCCTTTGCTTTTTGCAAACAATATACTACCTAAAGATACCTTGCGGTTACATGGAGCTATGAAAGCTTGTGTAGGACAGGTAGAAGAACTACTCTTCTTTTCAGAGCTAATCATTAACACCTCTCAGGAAAATAAACAACTGAGGCTATTGTCTTATTTCCAAAGGTTTCCCTGGGGCAAATGAAATACTAATTCCATTTGACCCATAATACAAGGGCAGCTATATTGTCCCCGCGTGTGTGCAAAATTGTTTCCAGAAATAAGCTGGAAGCGGAAATCTGAAAAACACATAGTTACCCATCAGGGACAAGGCATGGGAAAATAAACCAACAAACTTCCCTTCTAAAAAAGCACTCAACAACTTCAGCACCAGTGGTTATTTGGCTTCCAGTAACACAGCACACCATCCTTGGACTCATCAAGTCTCCTACAAATGCAACCAAGTTCAATAGCGATTTTGCAGTCTCCTCTTAGGTGTCATAAAAGCCACGAGACCCCTGTATTCCTCCTCAGCCCGGCTCTTCAAGGGCAGCTACTGGGATTTCAGCGTGCACAGGTCCATAATTTTTGAAGTTACAGCAAATATGTGCCCGCTCGCTGTTCCTGGGCCTGTCTGAGCCCACCTGCACTACGACTCGTGTGTATAAGATGACACTTCTCAGATACCAAATATTTAGAGGCCTGGCCGCGGCTCATGAGCCCAGTCCCAGCTCTGCACAGCACACAAGTCTGGAGACAGGACAGCTACTTTCACAGGACACAGAGCCAGCACCAAAAAAAAGCTCTGAGCATCAGTGCCAGCTCAGTGAGGAGGCAGCCCCAGCACCCCGCAGTGCGCTTCAGAAACTGGGAGCGTGGCACAGAGCCAGCCCAGGGCTCTGCAGGACCTGCGCACAGCTGAAGCCTCCAGCAAGGGCCAAGTTGGCTCTTCACAAAGGTTCTGTGACACATCTGTGCCCCAGCCTTCAGCATATCCCTGAGTGGCCTTACTACCCAGGTTATTGCATCACCAATCAGCTTAAGGCCAGCTGATGGGAACCAGAAAAGCTGGTGGGATCTTGTTACAAAAGATTACTAAAGAGGACAGCAACCAGTAACTGAACACAGCGATGCTGGTGTCTCTAGGACAGGAATTTCTCCAGTAATATTCAGCTGCTGAAGCATTTGGCTTTAAAAAAAATGTTTCTTTTTTTTTTTTCCCTGGGTAGCATGAACCTCACACCGAGGAACAAAACTTCTCTCTACCATCACAGTAGACAAAACATCCAGTTTCTAAGCCACATGCAAGAAGGCTGAAGCACATAGAACACATACAAGGTTTCTATAGTACATAACATAGAGTCTTACGTTCTGTCCCTTCACTGGGAAACGCCAAGTAACTCAAATAACCTCTTCAAGGAGGTTCAAGTTTCCCCTTCGTAGACTTCATGTACTCCACAGCTTACAAACTCACCATCACCACCACCTCACACACGTGATCAGGAAGCACCCAGGCTCCTCCCTCCTTACCCTGGCTGCTTCCAGGAGGAACCCACTGGCGTGCTCTTCCCGTGCAGTCATTCCTGCTCCTCTATCAGACAGCTGCAGGCATCCCACTCTCCACTGCACGCTGTGCCAGGTCAGCTACGCACAGAGCTCCCTACTTAGAAGACCATTTTTTTTCTCTTGCCTTGCACAACACCCTCCTCCAGAGTGCCTCACCACCTGCTAATTAAAAGAGAGCCCTCTTAAGCCCTGGCAGCAAGCCAGCGGCCTGGGTTAGGCAAACCCCCCTCCCAAACACACCTGGAGGCATTTAAGCAAGTGGTTCTGTCTCACACATGTGCCTAGATGGGGTTCCAGAGCTGAGCAAACCTCTCTGCCCTCAATCACCTCTGCCTCACAGTACAAGCGATGTGCCTCTCCCTCTGCACCATCCCACTCTGTTTTAGACAGCACGGACAAAATAACCACAGTTTTACATTGCAAGTTCCTTAGACCAGTTTGGAAAGATAGATCACCAGCTGGGTGTTGCAGTGGTCATACATGCAGTGTATATATATATATATATATATTGCATTTCAGCCCATGTGTGCATTTGCAAGACAATACACCCTTATTTGTCCCTAGAACCTTAATTAATGTTGCATCAGAAACAAAAAGAAACAATCTGCAGAGGGTGAGTGCCTGTTAATCATAAGCTAAAGGGGAAAGGAAAAAATTTAAGTGAGATATAAAGGGAGGAAGTGACTCAGTGGGTGGGAGGGACGGGACAAGCGTTCCAGACAGATGGGACATGAATAACTTTTCCCTCTCTCTCTTCTCTCCCAAGTCTTGCAGGAACTGCTGTGTTGAAATAGTCAGTCATTAACTATTTGATGAGGTTTTAAAATCTGAACTGGATTCTCTGGATGTAACCAACTATTATTACGGGGTCTGCATGACAGCAATGCAAGTGTTGGAGCCCTTTGGCAAGCCATAGCGGTGAAGGCAGGGCTGAGCACTCTGCAGGAAAAGCCACTAAACGGCGTCAGCTGTTTAGCTCTGCATAGCCCTGGTAATGCCAAAGGAATCAGAGCAGTAGTGATTAAGGAGTTTTCAGACCAACTGTGACCAAGAAACAGGGCATCCATCTGCACAGCCAGCAAAAACCCTGTGTTCAGGCTCTGTTGGCGTTGCTCAGCCTGTGGGAGAACCTGGCCCTGGTACACACTGGGCGAAGATCACACTTGAGGAAATCACTGTGGTCCTCCAAAAACTTTCTCGCTTTGGCTGTCCTGCAATGCAGTCCTTGGGGCAGATTCTTTGACTTACCAGCACTCACCTTTTCAAAGGGCTGGGGAACAGGCAAAAATGCCCTTTGTTGCCAGTTCAAGGGCAGGATTCAGACTGTGAGTGCTAATAAGTTCCCCTGCTGCCCATTGGGAACATCTCCCACTCAGTCCACCTTATGCTACACAAACAGTCTTTGAGAAAACCTGAATGAAGCATTTCCCTTCCCAGATGCCAAAGGCTAATTGACCAGCACAAGACCTGCTGAACTTGGTGGAACCAGGGTGGATATAATCACTCAAGAGAGCCAATAACCAATTAAGTGAATGGCTTCAGCAGTTTCGAGGTCTGCCTCTTTATTCAAGAGCAAAACAAAGATCAATTTCTTAATAAGCTTTGTAATATCTGCTATTCCTTCCCTGTCATTATTATTATTAGCATTGCAGCAATGTTTTGTGCATGTAATGAAAGAGTAAGACAAGGGCTAGAATGGCCTGGTAGAGAAGGAGTGGGCAAAGTCTCAAGCCAAAAACCCATATATATATATATATATATACACATACTCATCTATAAAACAGGAAGGCTGTACAAGTCCTCCAGAGGACAGGCCCACCAAGTCATGAGGGCATTCTGACCACAAAATACCCCTACTAATCACTTTTATCTGTTTACCAGAGTTTTTGCACAAGGAAAAGCAAAAATTCTTGATTGCAGTCACCTAGTATGGCCTCCCCTGCACTGCCACAATGGCCATGGGCTCACCCTAGCCCACGAGCTCAGCCTTTTGCTGCTGACAGGCAGAAGCCAGTGGGACTCAGTTGGTGATCCGGCATGGCAGCCCAGGGCGCAGCCACTCTAGCCCTGCCACACTGACAGCACGTGGCAGGCAGGTGCAAGCGCAGGCTTCCTTGTGCCGTTGAGGACACTCACCTCTGGCAGAGGGCTGGGACAACTGATGCCTTTACCTGCCACTGCCTCATCTGCCCGAGCCCCCAGAGACAGGCTTCTCAAATCCCATCATTGCATTGCCCTGCAGTTCCCCTATGTGTTTTGCTTTTGAAATTGCAGGCTCCTTCTCTCTATGCAGCTGCATCACCCTCTGAAATCACTTTCCCTTTGTCAGAAAGCCTCCAGCACTCCTTGACGTCTTCTCTCATGCAGTAATACAAGAAACAGAAGAGTAAGGTACAAATCCCTCCCTGCCTCCCAGTTCCTCCTTTTCTCCTCCCCTGAAATCAGGGCCACTTGGAGATAATCATCTCGCCAATAAAGACACAAACAGCACAATCTACTTTTTTCAGCATCTCCCACATACACTGTCACGTGCTCTCAGACAGCCTTCTGGTGAAAGTGTAGCTTTCCCTTTTGGATGCATGACTCCACGTGGCCCTGAGAAAGCCCCCTCCACAACAGCAGCAGCAAGACTGTCTTCATTCGTCTCGTGCATTTTAGCTGAGAGTGTTTTTCAGACTGCACAACAAGCAAAACATTGCAGAAGAGGTCTCTGAAGGAGAAACCGAGAACTCAGAGGAAGGCGATGAAGCTGGAAGTCCTTTTTTTTGAGGAGATGTAGCTGAATAATTGTCCGAGACAGACTGGCTTGTTGTCTTTCTCACAGCAAAAGGCACAGGGTTGTTTAATTGATTTTAGCCTGTAACTAAACATATACTTCTTTCAATATAATGAACAGCAATGCTACAATACTGCTCTCCTAATGTAAATTGATCCATTACAGATGAGTGTTTAGATCAATGTGTGATGTCCTGATTGGAAATAAAACTGTTTGCTCAAGATCGCTATAAAGACAATGGGCACTGATAGATGATATTTATGTGACAAGGAATGGCTCTAAAAAAGGAGATTGCCAAGACCATGTCCATCAATTATGAAACCAGCATTCACCCAGCAGCCACGCACACATTTTTAAAGACAGCAAGAAAGAGGAAAGGATCCCAAGGCCTTTGATATAAAATACACAAATCACTAGAATGGCAGAGGCCCTTGTCAAAGACCGAGAGAACTTCATGGCCAGACATCCATAACAGCAAAAGTCAACTCGAGGAACAAAAACACTCACTAAAATGTCGTGGGCCAAATCCTCTGAGCCTTAAATGTATGGGAGGCCTGAAGAAGCCCCTAAAGCCTTGTAAGTTGTGGCAGCAGATACTTCCCAGTTCTTTTATTCCTGATACTCTCTTGAGTCAACACAACACAGCCCAGTTCAGCATAGTGGGCAAGGGACTAAAAAAGGTAAAACTCTCAATGGAAAAGGCTTGCTTGCAGCCCCTCCCTCTTTTTGGTGGGGACTGTCCCCAGCCAGGCAAAAGCTGAGGTCCCAGCACGCTAGTGCAGGTGAGCTTACTGCTCTCAGCTCCACCGTCCTGCTCACTTTCCAGCATGGAAACTTCTTGTCAGCTCCAGACACACTGGCATCGGGCGCCACAGGCACCTGGGCAGGGCAGCCAGTGCCCATGGTCATGTAGGACTGAACGGCACTGGTTATCCACCCACATTATACTGGGGCTCATTTCCTGCAGAGAGCAACCAGCCTCACCGGATCGTTGCACCATCGTTTGTATCCTATATGCTCACAACCCATGTTTTGTCATCTCTGTGCATTTAGAGAAAGGTTAATGACTCCAACTACTTTCCAAGTCAGTTGTGATTAATACGTTTGCTTGTCTTGCTGGTCGCTGTTCGCTGTGGCCATTCATGAGCTCAGTTGCATGGGGCATTTTGTTTTATGCCCTGTGTGCCGAGAAAGTTTTCTAAGCGCTGGAGTACAGGCCTGCCTTTGCGCTGGACTGCATCCCAGCCACTCATTACCGGGGCAGCTGCAAGCACTTCCTTTCTTCTAGGGATGAGCTTTGCCTTGGAAGCACAGTGCCAGAGCTCATCAAGGTGCTTGGCAGGACAGGGCTGCGTCTGCACCCCTGTGCAGGGCCTGACAGCTTCATGCCAGGGGAACTCCAGCTCTGCAAGCAGGAAACCTGGGCAGAGTGGACCCATGCCTGCCCTGGGCAACCCTCCCATGGCAGGGAGGGCCCTGGCAGCAGCGGAGCTAGGCTGACACAACTAAGGTGATCTCCACGGTGCTACGATGGCCTCCAGAGAGGACCAAAACCTCGCAGCAGCAAAAGCAGCCCCACCCACCCTGGCTCCTTCGCTTGCCATCGGCAGGGACATCAGCAGCACCGCTCCTGGCTGTGCCTACAGTCCATCTCAGCAGCACAGGGGCGGCAACTGCCAGGGAGGGTAGGTGTGAGGGCATGTGGGTGCCCACGGGCCAGCTGGGTTTGTCAGAGGATGGGGCTAAAGGCAGCTTCCACCTTGCTAGCAATCTGGGCTATAGAAGGCCTTTGTTGTCCTTAAATGACTTCAGTGCGAGGGTGGAAGCGTGTGGGCAGCCCCACTGTCTCAAGAGCTGGGTGGACCCACTGAGGGGTGAGGAGCCATGGGATGGCAAAGGCCAGTGGTGATGGATGGGACAGCACGGCTCAGAACCAGGTCCTGCAGCCCCAACTGTACAGGCAAAGCACTGGGAACAAGAGGCTCGGTTGTCATTTCAGTACCAGCCAACCACAAATGTCCATGATGGGACAGGGCTGGCTTGGCACAGTGATGCTCCTCTTGCAGGAGGTGTGGTTGCTGTCGCTGAATATATTGGGTGATGGGCGGCCAGAGGTCAGGAAGGGACATTGGGTAGGGAAACTAAATGAAAGGAGAGTGTTGATACAGGACAAATGATGCTAAATGGCTTGTGAAAATAGGTGCATTAAGGGAATGATATTCAGCAACAGCCTTTAAATATAGAGGAGAAAACTCTCCTCCAAACAAAGGAGACTTGGGTGGTTTTTGAAACCAATGATTGGACCCTGTGGTAAGGACTGCATTTGCTGGTCATGTCCTACCCCAATCCCCTTGAGAGGGTCCCCTTCACATCTATGAGACCAATCTGCTGTGTTTTGTCCTCCCCTGAGCAGTAGTACATGCCAAACTCTTCTTCTGGTCATCTCTGATCATAAATAACTGAGACTGTGATGGGTATTGCATGTGGCAGACACAGACCAAGGCTGTGTGAGCAAGGAACAGTCTGTTAAGGCAAGAAGGAGCTGGTTCCTCTTTTCTCGAAGCCAAGGGCACTTGCTCCAACTGATTTGGAATATGAAGAGATCATCTCTCCACTTCATTTCTAAAAGGAAGGTGTTTAGGGACACTGGTTGTTGTTGCCACTCAGGCACTGCTGCTCACACTCAAGCTGCTCAATAGTTTTAGCCTGGGAATGAATGTTCCAAAGCAGCGACAGAGCAGCTCAGTTGATCTCAGCATCGTGCTGGCTTGTGCACCCTTGAATGGTGAGCTTCTTTCTCACACTTTCCATCCTGAGTGAAGTCAGTCGCTCAGAAAGTTCCAGGTTGAACATTGTGCCTAGAGTCACTTAGAAAGGTGATGCTGGCCAGCGGCACATTCAGTCTTGTGCCGTAGAGAGAGCAGTTCTGGAAACCTCCCCACAACTATGGCATGGGGCCCTCGGACCATCCGCCGTGGTCCTCTGCAGTGTGCACTCATCTTTGATCTCACTTTGGTAGCTCAGATCAGATCAGGCTTGTTCTCCCTGGCTATTGTTCACTTCACCACAGCTCTTGCCAGCAAAGGAGCTGACCTGGGTCTCAGCCAGGTAAACTCGTAGAAAGGGAATGCACGCAAGGCCGTGGCAGTGCCAAAGGCATGAATCACTTTCAAACGTTGCCCCAGAACTACAAAATCCGCTTTTATTATTCTTGCTCACGTGTGAAAACACTGCATGAGACAAAGGAGAAATTATCTTCTCTGATCTTCCCTTGCCAATGTCTTTCTTTTGTCTAGATCTCTGGGGATACCTTATGGAGAAAAAACATCTACTTAACTTCAGTAGGGCTCTAATTTTTATCTGAAGGCACCTGACTCACCTCTCAGTCTGCAGGAGCCCTGTTAATGCTGACCCAGGTACACTGCAGTTCATCCTGGTCCCCTAATCCCTGCTCTTACAGCAATCCTACACTTCTCTTGGTCTTGGGAGGAATGCTTAACCCTCCCTGTGCCTCTCCTGTACCTCATCTGACAAGAATTTGCTAGTGAACACTAGCTGCATTTCTGCTCTTGCAAATGATGCCGTTGGTCATCAAAATAAAGTCTCTCTTCTGAGGCCATTTCATTGGAGATCTGCACCTCATGTCAAAGTATATAATTTCTTACAGGTAATGAGATGAAAACTGGAGTTATGGAGCATATATGCAGAATAAAAAATAATGACAGGTAGAATCTGTGAACATTCAAGGTTCACAAGTAGCTAACAACCTTTCCATTAAAACAGCTTCTCTTCCTGTCGTTGTCTTGCACTCTCAAAAGGAGTACAATGGGAAAGTGTCAGTGGCCAAAGCAGATTTTTCCTTGAAAAACCCACAACCAGCTTCAGTTGAACACAAAGGCCTCAATTCAAGAAAATTCATCTGATTGGGACAGCTACGTTAGAGAGGAAAAAAAGAGTCGTTTAGTACCTGGGAGTTTCACCCAGAAGAGAAAAACTTAACAGAAAACAAAACCAGACAAATTCCCCTTAGAGTGTGTTACAGATTTAACAGGGAGAGAAACCTCCATTCAAACAAACTGCTGAGGGCAACAGTAGATTTTCCAGTTCCTGAGGTCTTCAAATCGAGACCAGACCTCTTCTGAAGGGTAAATTATGCCACTCCTCTTAGGAGGAACTGGCTGTAGCTCCGGAAGTGCTAACACTTCTCCCTTGAGCTCACGCTGCCTTGCAGAGAGAGCCGACAGCTGCAGGGCCAGAGTGTTGTGTGTGTGCCTGGTGTGTGTGTCGGACCCCTGGCAGAGGTGAGATGCGCAGCAGCAGGGCAGCCAAACCAGCCAGGGAACGTTAGCCACAGCTTGCCTGCTCACCACAGGAGCCCCTCCTTGCATCCCAGCACCTTCATTCCCCTGGCTCCAGTGAACCACACCTACCGGTCAAGCAAGGCCTGTATTTGGCCATCAGCAACCAAAAATTCTCGAAGGAGGGCGAAGACCTTCAGGAATCTGTGTGTGAATCGCTGCTGTCTCACTCTCTCATCCATATCACCTTTTTGACTGACGTAGGGCTGACTCGCCCGCCGCTCGCTCTCCAGTTGGCAAGCTCCCTGCCGTCTGCACCACAGCCAAGGAGTGAGCACACAGGTGTGCTGCCAGCGCAGAGGTCTGGGGCTTCCACGCTTCTGAACTGTCTGTACCTGAGGAAAAAGAAGAGGATATTGGCAGGAGCGCTGGAGCCACCTCTTTCCATCCTTGTTTCCGTAAACTTTTCCTAAGGTTTCAAGGGTGGCCTGCATTTGCTATTCCCTGTTGGCTTTGTCATATTGCTGGCTTTGTCACATTGCCTTCTCCCTAAGTCTCAGGCTGCCAGCATCTCTCCCCTGGATGACTTGGCTTGTGTTATTTTGTGTTAAAACCAGTATGTTTTTTTAATGGCTATAAATAAGTTAAAACTGCATCTTTAATTAATCACTGCACTTCGTATTGTAAGTGGAGATTTTTTGTAATGACTCGTTTATGATTTTAAGATGCCATTTGCTCACTGTCAAATGTATCTAGCTTTCATCCCTGCTTGTTTAATGGGTTCAGGATAGAAACAAAATTTCATCAATGAAGGATTCTAATCCATTTAATCTAGAGCAAATAATTGGTTACTAAGTAAGTGGGAAGAGATTGAGCAGATACTTTTATCTAAGCAACAATGAACTGCAGGCAATAGACAGTATGTTCATAATCTTAAAACCATTTTAAACTAATCTTAATTTTTTCACTTCCACAGGTTTGAAACTGGAAATACATACGTGTGTGTGACTAAAACACAAACAACAAATAGGCACAGCAGCATGTAGACTATAGAGAAGCAGAAGCACTAATAGAAATATTTCTGCTTTAGCAGCTATTAAATGATTTTTTTTTTTTAGGGTTTGGAAGAATAACCCGTATGTTCGTAGGATTTTTCCCCCAATTAAAATACGTGAGTGTGCAAGTGTGTCTTTAAAGATCATTTAGCCACAGACACAGAGGGCATGTACAAAATTGTCTATCAGTGAAGTGAGCGCTACTTTTCCTTTTGTTTCTTATTCCACTGGCAGGCAGAAAAGACACCCAATCCAACACCACCAGCATCTTCACAGCTCCTGCCACACCCATGAGGACCAGCAGAACGGCAACCTGGCCTGCCTTGTGCATCCAGACTCTGCTCACGGTTCAGGACAGAAGTAGTTCACCAGTGCCAGGCTCCAGGTGTTCTGAGTTACCGCCCTTTTCTGATACCAAGCGGCAGCTTCTCTGGTGCGGAGACGACTTGTTCAATTGTCCGGTGCCAGCTTACTGTTCCCACAGAACAGCCATAGGCAGCCCAGGACAGACGTGCTCAGAGGTGAGTGCAGGGAGAGCAGTTTGTGCATCCCAGCAAACAGCGCTCAGCCAAAGTCTGCTGCGCACAGCTTCCAGGTGCCCGTACGCTCCCTGAGCAGAGACCCACTTGGTTTTTGTTTAGGCTGAGATTAAACTCAAGTGAGAAGCAGGTGACTGGATATCCAAAACTGTGGTTATTTCCTCCCTTCACCCATTTTTTTCTCAAAGGAGTGCATAGATTTTTTAATACACGATGGGAATTAGCCATGAAAAGGAGATCTATTGCATTGTAACTACCAAAAAACCCCAAACCCAACAACCACCCCAAAATCCCAAAACACTTTTAAATTAAAATTGCTCTACCTCAGTTCCTAGACAACTCAAGTCTGACATGTAGTGTATGATCTGTCTGTTAGGATTAAATCCAGGCACTCACTGCTTTGTTAGCTTAGGGATTTTGAGCAAATTTTTCCATTTATCTTTATTCTCCCCAAAATCGTTTCACACATTTCTCAGATACATTAATCCTTCCGGCATTCCTCTAGACACTCAGTAGGATGCCCTGCTATAAATATAATAACGTCTTTTATTATGTCCATTAACCATGGACATGTGTGCTCCAAAAGTTTCCTGACACGCAGTCATTTGTGGCGTTTTAATTATAAACAGAAAATATCTACCAGCAAAAGAAGACAGCAGACTGGAAGCGGATCTTTATGTGTGTGTTTAGAGTATGTTCTCCGACCGCCTGACGGCACCCACACCCTCCTCCTGATCCTACCAGAGACTCTCTGTGTGTGCACATACCTGTACATAAACAGCCTGTAACACACTGGATAGGTCTTGGAAAATACAGATTTGTCAGCTGTGATGACCTCAGGTGGCTTATGCAGGTTTTCAAACATCAGTAACACTGACGAACTCCTTTTCCAATATGCAAATATGTCCCCCTCCACTTTGCAGACTTTGTTCCACTTGGACTCAGCAGAAAAGAAAAAAGGCCCAGTAAATCACTTGACAAATTAAGTCATATTTATTGAATGCATTTTATTTCAACAACCAAAAAAATTCTAACAGCCTAACAATGCACATAAGTTAAAAATTAATTATCACTTAGTGATAACAAAGATAAAGTTGATTTACATGGAAAAAAGAACATTTACAATATGTTAATCCTTATTCACATTGTTGATACTGCAATAAAACACAATTTGTTTTTTTTATTTTTTATTTCACAAAAAAGGCGGAAAATTGTGCTTTGTTAAGAGGCACTACAAGAAAAGTTTCTTTCTCCAAATAGATATTATATGATGGATATTGAATAAATAGACATATATGCATTGTAATTCGCAAAGTTCTGGCAAGACCACAGGCTAAAATGCCCACAGATTCACTTAGAACCACTGCAAAATTGGCAGTGAAATTAAAAATAAAAAGGCAAGACTCAGCATTGAAAAAATACTTAATAAAATTTTTGGTTGAAGTGTAAAAGATACCAAATGTTGATAACATCATCAGATGAACAACCTTACGTAGCTTGGCAAAATTCAGTTTCCTTTCAAATGTATGGAGTGATTTCAGCTACAGGACAAGAAGACAGTTTTGGAAGAGTAGCTCTGAGAGAAACATAAAGCAGCAACCACTGAAATTCTGATTAAAGCTGCAGCGTACTACAGAAACGAAGAAGGAAGAGCAAAAGGGCATTAAGTAAGCAACCCACCATCATTTTGCAAAGGTATATGAAACTTATGCAGAGATACTCTTATGTTTCAAACATTTCTTTTGAAAAAAATCCCTTAAAAACTCTAGAGGTTACTGAGCAGCTAGAATTAGCTTGTATTGCAACGTCTTCTCCCTGTATATTGTCTGTTCTGAGTACATATCTACACATAGAGGTTTGTTTTTTGTTTTTAACTCCTACCTTTTATACCTTTCAAATATATAAATAGTATTAACAGCTATATTACATTGCCTGGTGTAGTAAAGAGAAAGTAACTTCCAAAGTGATATTGCATGAGGTCTTTGTCAAGGTTACATGAGAAACTCATGTGAAAAAAAGGAAGAAAAAACCCAGAAGCCCTGCTGGTACGGTTATGGTTGCGGTTTGAACAGGCATCTGAAATCAATCCAGCTGCAAAAGTAGCAATGGTGAGGTCTTGTCTCAGAAATCATCGCACAGAAGTGGAAAGTAAATGCTACTTGGTGTCTCTTCCAACATGCCGCCTCAGAACGGGTGGGCGCTATAGCAGATTGCAGCCTTAGTGCTCAGGCCACTGAAGAGTCAGTCAGAATTGGCTCTGCTTGATGCAACGTAGCTGCGAGCCGGGTCGCTGAGAAACCCTTTAGCAAGGAGGTGGGTGGGTGTGAAGGGCCTCGTGTGCCTGCAGCCCCCGTGGCAGGGAGGCAGAAAAGCACCCACACCGCAAACGCTGCGCACGGGGTATTGGCTGCAGCCTGGGGGACCCACAGCTGAAAACACTTCATTTCACCGGCACAACACGTGTGGCACGGCGGAAGCCCAGCTAAAACAGAAACACAGGGGAGGTTGGCAAGAAGAGTGGACAAGAAGTCAGCAACACAAACCCTCCGTCTGTCAGCAATTTACTTGGACAGGATTCTTGGGATTGTGGCATTTTGTGTCCCAATGTAACTTTACACTTGCGTGTGCGTGTGTGTGTGTGTTTCACCTCAGTATAAACAAAAAGCAACAACAAGAAAGACGCTTATAAATTTTAAGATCTGAAACACAGAACAGGTAAATAAAATCCACAGTAAAATGTGGTTCATAGTATGAATTCCATACATCAAATCTCAACACAACTTTTTCTTCTCTTTCTATAAAGACCTCGTTAAAGAACAAGTCTTCTATGCACTGAATTTCACTTTTAGTCATTCTGAATCCCATGAGAATTCATCTGTTTACTATGGAAAGGACTGTCTGGAGAGTGGAACATGCTGTATCCTTTTAAGTGTGCATTGTGTTTAAAGTACTTTAACTTACTAGTTTTCTTTTTAAGGTGCCCTGATTTGTTTTTCCATTTTCTCTCTTTTTTTCCTCTTTTCTTTTTTTGGCAGTGTTGATTTACGTCTTTAAATACATACCTCAAAAATTACCCATCAAGTTGCCAGATAGGAAGCCATATAATAATAATAAAAAAAAAAAAATCAGGGATAAACATAGAAAATAAATAGGAGTTCAAAAATAGTCACCACACCCTGAGAGCAGGCGGCAGTTTATCAAAAAGCCAAAGCAACTCATTGTGAAGTGGTTTTAATACATAAACAAGTCTCATCTTTAAAGAACTCATTTCACAGTCTATACTTTCAGGTTGTAAAGTTCCGTCCCATGCAATTTTAATATATATATATTTTATGTAAATATATATATATATACACACAAAGTTGTAAATTTTCCTTCATTGATTTCATAGGACTTTTTCTTCCCATTTACTTGCTAGATGTCCCTTTCGTAAGTGCAAGATTAATGAAGGCATAATCCTACGTGATTACAATGATTACTTCAGTCAAATGTAGAAGGGTAACACTCGAGTGTCTGTGTCAAGACGATGTCTGATCGGACAATGCTGAATTAATTCGGTTTGCACATGGGTCATGCGCAACAGAGACAAACAAACAAAAAGTAAAAAGAGAAAAAAATTAAAAATAAAACCAGAAAATCCTTGGATCAATGTATTGCTTTCTGCGCTCCTATCTCACATTATCTCTGGTCAATGTCTGCTGGAGCCGCCTTGCTTTTTTCGGGATTCTCTTCCTCAGGCTCCACTTTGTACATTTCCTCAGAGCCCTCCTCGCTGTCATTCTCCTCTGACTCTGTCAGCAGCTCCTCATCCTTGTACTCTGCCACGTCAACCACTGTTCCCAAATGCTCTTTTAGCTTCCCGTGGTGTTTTACGTGGTAACGTTGGTTCTGGAAGAATTTGATGATAGTGTGTTTGGGGAGATCCAGCTGAGCAGAGAGGGTATGGATGGCTTCCTGATCAGGGTAGAGACCCACATCATGGATAAAGCTTTGAAGGATACCTAGAGCTTCCAAGGAGATCTTGGTACGGGATCTTGGCTTTTTGGCACAACTGTCCTCAGCGGGTGGAGGAGGAGCCTCTTCTCTAGGTGGGGAATTCTCCTTCGCAGGCTGGGACTGCTGTCTGTGCAGCACCTACAAGATCAAACAGACACAGACTTCATGTACGTGCTGACCCCCTTGGCGCTTGAGACGAGGGCGCTTGTACAGGTCTTTATACAGGGTCTGCTCTTAACTACAAATCAATATTCATTTGCCACTGCTTTTCTTACCTGTAAGACAACTGCACCGGAAACTACAGACTGAAAGGAGAAAGCAATATAAAAGGCAAAGGATACGAAATAAACATAAACCCAGAAAATGAATAAGAAATACAAAATGTAGGTAATAAAAAGATAAAATAGACAAAATAAACATTAAGTCAAAAAGGATCACAGTTCCACGGTCACGATGACAGACTAGTTGTCCCATCTCAGACAAGTCACAGTTTGCTCCTCTTCCCCTCATCCCTGTTTCCTCTCATCTTTTCAGGATAGAGACTCTCATCATTTCTGTGACATGTCAAGTGCCAGAAAGGCCTAGTCACACGTGGGTTTGTCAGGTGCTATTTTATCATAAATAATGATTCGGCATTAAAATCCATCACAGTTGCTTTGTGGGAAAAAATAATAATGAAAGTGCAGAGATTTTTTAAGATTTCCTTTCTATGCAGAGTGACATCACAGTCAGCTCAGTTATTTGACAGAGCTGGCTTTAACGTATCTCTTGAACAGATTTCTGTTATTACATCTGTATTAATTTTACTAGTTGAAGAGTTCTAAGTTTAAATAATTATACCACTCCATTCTGAGAAACCCTCTGGGCAAACACGCTTTTCTGTCTTGTAACAGACTTTCACCAGCAGTATCTCCTGTTCAGCAAGTTTAAAGAAAGCATATGTAGCTCTTAATGTTCCTAAAGGCGACTTAAAATGACTAAGAAAGGGCCCTGTGCAGCCTTTATTCCAGGGAAAAAATACCTGCTCTGAATTGTTAGTAATACAGAGGAGCTCCACATGCTTTCTTTAAAACGAAACCTATACAGCAGAGAGTACTGGCAAAAATCCCCTACAGGATTGAGGGCTGCATTTGCCCAGAGGTTTCTTCAGATGCAGAGAAATAATTATTAGAACTTAAAGCTACAAAGCTAACAAAATCAATATGGATAATATTTCCTTCCACAAATAAGAGGGAATTCTGGTTCTTTACCCGAAGAAAACACCTTTGCTGTGAACTGTAACATCCAGAAAATCAACCCTACATTAAAGCTCTCTAAAGGGAAAAATAAGGAGAAAGAATGGAAATATGCTGAGAACTTGCACCAGATTTTACATACGTACCAAACCCCCAGTAAAACACTTCGCTAGTCAAGTTATTACTGCAAGAGGGGACTCCACTGCGGAGTATCAGCCTGGTGATACAAGCAAACAAATAAAAAGGCTCTGTGCCAAAGAGCCTCTTATTCATCTCCTTCATCAAATGCTGCTATCATAGGAATTCACGACATCAGTGACCTCCACTCACAGGTTTTGAAAAGCAAATGGAAGACCCCAGCCACTGCCCGCCACACACGTGTGGTCAAGGAGCCGACCCTTGAGGAGGTGCCATGGGAACAACCCGACTTGCAGCCTGGCCACAGGTTTGCCTTTCTTCTGCTACACCTGACAGCAGCAGGAGACACTCAGGCACCAAGAGGGGCTCCCCCTCCTTCTGCTGCTCAGCACCACGCACAGAGGCAGGAGCTGGCCCCAACGAGCAGCGTGTGTGTGTGCGAAGACGTGCCCGTGCAGACACACAATTGCACGATTCACTGCTGCCACGGAGCGATGCTCGTGACAGTGACAGAAAGCACCTTCACGGCAGTCCCCACCCCTACAAGCAGGGGTCCCCGCTGGCGACAGGCAGGGCCTCCCACACTCCTGGCAAGACCGCTGGTGGGCAGAAGCGCTGCAAACATGTTTTAGTGCCTAGAGATTAATTTTCCTCCCAAGCACATAAATACTCAGGGTGTCACAGAAATGGAGCTAACTAGGGAGCCAGGGGAAAGGAGAAACTCAGATGGAAATGACAGATATTCTGCTTTATGTTTTATTACATCTCTTGTAATAAAAGCGCATAATGTTCCAATGAATGGAATCGCTCAGATGCTCTTCGAGGGTTTCTTTTTGGTCCATGGATCGTTTCCAAAGAGAAGGATTGACGTTTCCAAACAGAGGGGTTACAGACAAGGGCCGGATCCGTACCTGCTTCAGCAGGGAGCACTGAAAGCAGCAGAGCTGGGATCACTGACGCTAGCTGAGGACCCGGCCCCATAAATTTGTCACACAGCCCCTATGCACATTATCTCCTCTGTTGTGCCCTCTGGTCCTGTCCCCTGACATTGCAAGGCCACGAGCAGCCAAAAAGAAAAGGATTTAGCACTACAGATAAACTGCCAGGGAATTTACAGACAGCGTCATATGAAAAGCCTGGAGTAGCATTGCTAATCAGAAGCTGAATTCAAGTAGCAGCTGACAGAGATAGAAACACATCCAGGAAGAGTGCGAATTACTCAGTTCATTCTTGTTGGAGTTGGAATTGGGCTTTTTTTTTCCTTTTCAGTTGACAAATAGCATGAGAAACGATCCAGTCTGAAAAATGTTACAAGACTTCCAATCAAATATAATGATGAAAAAACCCCAACAATACAGGATCAGCAGCAGTAAAATGTTTAATTTGAAGGAGATGAAGAGATGCCTACAGCATCTATAAAGCAATCAACCAAAGAGAGGGCTGTGAGTGGGAGGGAAAGAATAATTTTACTTAACCCTTTGTTTTCTGGAGTGACCTCTCCATCCTCTCCAGAAAAGAGAACACATAACCCAGGGGTTATCAGCGCAAAATATTAGAAAAATGTTATATTTTATTTGACTTACTGGTTTCTTAAATAACTCAAACCCCTAATGCTACTCTTATAACAGATATATCTCATGATTTCACTAATTTCTGAGGGCTTGCTCTGATTTTCCATGGCATTAACAAAGGACCTCAGTGACACACCATTATCCATATATAGAGAGATTGATCAATACACAGAATGTCCTTCAGGTTTAGGCTGTGATCACTTTTGTATTTCCTTCCAATAATGTGGGCTACTTAATACAAAAAAGCATGCTTTTCTACGGGAAACGGATCAACTGTTGAGACACATAATACAGTTTGAAATCTAAATCATATTTTGTTAAATACTTGCTTTGAACTACCTTTGAAAACACGCTAGCCATTTTGGGCTGTTTGCTGACTTCATGTCCAGCTCTGCACGCCACACCCTCATAGAAGAAACTATTGATTTGCTGATTTGGGGGTCATTATTACAGGTAAAATTTCCACTGGCTTCATGCACTGCTGTGCACACCCTGCCATAACACTATGGATTCTGGGGCAGTGCTACTCTGCTTCTGTACTGCAAAGAAGGAAAGAGTACAGGCTGCAGTGCATTTTCCCGTACAGATAAACCCCAAATGATGGTCTGACCTACCATGAAGCACGACATGTATGGTTGACCTTCAGAGAGAAGGGATAAAAAAAATGGCCATGCCCAGCTTTCCTTTTCCCAAGAAAGCTGGTACTGGGCTCGGAAGGGTACATGTTCCAGTGTAGGTGCACTGTACCCCCTTTCCTGTTCCCTTCTCCCTCCTCTGTGCCCTTCTCCACCACTCCCCAGCCACAGGTGGGGCAGCCTCCTCCTTCTCCACAGCGACCACTATCTGGAGTTGACTTCCCTTCCCCTGACTCCCTCCTCAGTGACTCCCCATCTACTTTCAAATCAAATGTGAAGATACAGATTTCCTTCCATGCTCACAGGACTTATTTTTTCCATCCCTTCAAGAGATTTCATTTTTAAGCTCTACAGGCACGGCTGCCTCCTCAACATTTAAGAACAATGTAGTTTCGGAAGATGCTGCTTTATGAAGGTGCATTCAGACTTTAACCTCATAGACAAACTCATTTTTTTCAAACAAATTAACTAGCCCTGGTAGAAAACTTGCAGGAAAACAAATATGACGGAAGTTGACTTTAAAAGATAAAGTGACTGGTCTTAAATCGCACTGTACTGAAATATGATTTGAAGGCCACAATGAAAACCAGCTGGAAGCCATGTGTAAAATATAATAGTACATGCCTACAGGGAAGGAAGTGAGATATTGAATGATTAAGTTTAGGAGAGCATATAATGTAGTGTATCATTATGAGAGTGATCAGGATTACTTGTAATAAGCTAAGGGTTTGTGGTCTTTCTAAAATACAAAGCCAAGAATTATTGGGGGGAAGGGATCACCACACTGTTTCACATGTATCCACTCCCCACGTCTTGGGATGCTCCCATAGGAGAAACCTGACTTTGGCAAACTGGGACAGCCATGGTCCCACAGAAAAGAGAGGTGAGCAAACCTAAACTAAATGATGAACGTCATACAATTGCAGTCTGCCTGCACTGTATTTAATTTTGGCCGGATCCACTATCTCACTGATGTTTGTTTCCATTTCCACCCACTTTCTAGCTAGAAGGAGATGTGAAAATGGTGAGTCGCTAAGGGGAGTCAAGCAGGATGCCTGATTGGGTACACACGTGCCCTCAGGCACCAACTTCAGTGAAGCACCGTTGTTAACACTCCTCCATGAAATGCCACTTTTTGCTGCCTGAACAGCCACTGCAGGAGAACAGAAATAGGAACTACATTTCTACCTGGAAACCCCAAGCTCTTGTTTCCTAGTGTGGTTCTGCTCTTTCTTTTGCAGACCAGATTAGTCATGTGAGCTCCCTTCCCAAGGGTTTTGCTGACCTGATTGATGAACTGTCCCTTACTAAGAGAAACACCAGAAATGTTGCATTCTTGGAAAACAAGATTGTGGATTTGCAACAGAGACTGCCATTGTTGAACAGACACCACCTTCAGGGGTTTGCACTGGATGGTCTCCAGAGGTCACTTCCGACCCCTGCCATTCTGTGATTCCTCTGTGCACAAGACAGAGCAAGCATGAACAGGTACCTCAAGTGGCGTGTCCTGGCCAGTACCATTTCTCATCACCCAAATCCACACAGAGCAAAGGTGCATAGACTGGTCTTCCCTTTGCCATGGGAAGTTTAGATTGGCTATTAGGAAAACCTACTTCACCAAAAGGGTTGTCAGGCATTGAAACAGGCTGCCCAGGGAAGTGGCTGAGTCACCATCCTTGGAGGTGTTAAAAAGACATGTAGGTGTGGCACTTGGGGACATGGTTTAGTGGTGGACTTGGCAGTTCTACATTTATGGTTGGACTCAATGATCTTAAGGGTCTTTCCAACCTAAATAATTCTATGATTCTGTTCTCCATGATGGGAAGGGATGTCAACTTTCAGCTTCCCTTCACATTTACGTTGCTCTCGTAGCCAGTCATTACACTGTATCACATCAAGGACTTTTATGCCAAAAAGAGCAAGTTCTGAGTCTGCTTAAGGAGCTCAAAATGAAAGCCAGAGAGAATGCACACACATTATAAAATACAGGTTTAGTACCTGTGTTTGGTCCATCTAAAGCCGCTCATCTATTATATCCCTTACAATTCAAGGTTAGTCAGCAGGATTTTCTACAGTTTGACTCAATGCAATATTAGATTAACTACATACTTCATGTAAGCAAGTCTGTTTGAAAATCTCCTCCCCAACGAATAGCTGAAATCAAAGGGAAGGTGGAGGACAAGCCTAAACGAGGTGTTCAGCTGCACTTTACCGAGACCTGCAGCCAGCATTTGCCACCCTTCCCCTCTGCAAGCCAAGAGCACTCAATCAGTGCCTCGCTGTCATGTTAAGAGGTTACTTAAGAAACAACCTCCACCACCTTGCAAAGCAATCTCATACATAGAAGGAGGCCCTATCCATTTCAGTATATTTTACAAGAATAATCTGTGGGAGATTATCCATTCAAACAAACAGCCTTACACTCCTTACCCCCAGTTTCTCACAGCTTATCTTCATACACAGAAATGTGCAAGGGGAGAACAGAGCAAGCTGCTGCCATAAACAGGCTTCCACCCTGACAGCCTCCCAGTCCGTGGCTCAGAGGGCCAAGAGCATTAATTAGATGCTATCACTGTGCCAAGATACTTTACAGGTTTCCTAGGAATGTCTGTACAAGAAACTGTAGCAGAAGTTACAATTTGCACCTGTGTTCATTTCTTTCCTCTTAAAAATGTGGCTGTTACATTACTCTTTTTTTTCCCCCTTGCAAAAATATATTCATTTGGGTAAACACTGCAGCACTCGTCGTAGCTCCAAATGAAGTATTTTCTTTGGGCTCGTTCTCACAGTGGTGATTTCACACCTTGACACCATAAAGCTGTGTTAAAGACCGTGGTTTAGTTTCCTTGCTTTTCTTGGATTATACAGTATCCTAAGGTCAAACTCAGGAAAATCCAAAACTGTTATTAAAAAAGAAAAAGTATCTATGAAGTGATGACAAATTGCAGACTACAGGTGTTAGATTACATTTTGACTCCAGGCAGGTTTAATATACTTTAGTTTCCTTTTACAATTGCCCTTAGCAGGTACTGTTATCAGTTAGGGATTTCAAAAAATATATGGTACTCAATAAAAGAAGACCGTGTCAAAAGAAATCAATATGAGCGTGCAAAATGGTAGGAAGTCTGACATGGATAAATATGTTCACTTTCATCTGACTTCAGTCTGAGCTTCTTTTAATTTTGTAGCTGAAATGCCAGCCACACATCCTGTGCATTTTCCAATGCAGTTCAGTAATTGCTTCACAAGAGTAAACACTGTAATTAGAGATAAACACAATACATGTTTGTGATATGATGCACCTTGTCTCACGCAGACCAAATCAGCCAACCAGAACCAGTGGCTACAGCTTGTAACCCAGCAGCCCTGGCTCCCCCGCAGCTGCAAAGACCAAGCAGTCACATAGTAAAAAATCCCCCAGATATTCAGGACTTTCCTGACACTTTCCTGCTACTGCCCATCACTGGAGCCAGAATATTCGATCAGACAAATCCTGTGTCCTAAGCCTCTCAGCTCTGAGGTAGGAGGAGTCAAAGAGAACTGTGAGGAGAGAAATGACTTCCACAGGGAACTCAAAGGCAAGTTTGGTTTCCAGACTGGAATGCTGATTGAAGCAATTCATTTTAACATCTTTGGAGCACACTCGCCACATGCTTCCCTTTGCTTTACAGCGACCGCCTTGCTTAAGGGCAGGAACCAGCCAGCACTCTGGAAACACGGCAAGACACTGAACCAGCACACAGGCTCTGGAATAGCAACCTCATCCCGCAGTTCTTCCCCAGGATCAAACTGTCAAAAATGGTCAAAACGGTGAAAAATGAAGGAAGGGAAAAATGAATTAAAAAATAGCAAAACTTCCAGTTGTGCCTTATTTTTGCCATCCCACACAAAGTGATAAGCATAAGCATTAACAAAATGCAATTAATCCTGACTTGAAGGTGGGGGAAGGTGTTTCCCCCCCGGCACACACTACTCCCATTAATGCTAACAGGAGCTTAGCATGCATCAAAGAGCAAATACACCACAAAACATTTTTAAGAGCTATCATCACTGGAGATAAAATATAAATTACAGCCTGATTACACTGTGCTGCTGAGAGGTTACATGTGCAGCGTGGCTCGCAGGGACAACTGGAGATGACCAGATAACTTTTGGACAGGTCTAAGGATACTGTAAAACATCTGTGCGGGGAGAGTCTTTCCTTGTCTTTTTTTTCCTTTCAAGAAGCTGTGGCACTGCTGTCTGCACAGTTGTTTGAAGAATGTTTACAAATCAGCTTGACAAAGAGGAAAAAAGAATTCTGCCATCACTTGACCACAATCATGATCTTATTCTTCAGTAATGCGTGGTTTATTTCCCTTTCCTGATCTCTCTTAATAGACAGCACGTGCCTACACAATAGCCACTATTTTGTCTGTATAATGTTAAAAAAATAAATCACAGAACTCCGACAATGCAGAGCAGTGGCCCGGTGTTTCCTGGAGTAACTGCTCTCCCTCGAATGCTAACTCAACTCTTCCCACAAAAGCACAGGCACAGCTTTCATTGCTGTGCAAGTGCCTGAAAACTGGCTGATTTTATGGGGTAGCATAAATGAGCTCATGCTGATGAACGTTAGTGGATTAGCTCTGGCTTTCCCATCGTTGGCTGGTTTAAGCCAGATCCTTAGGTTTACTGCACAGTAACCATGGCCAGCAGTGGATATCCCTTTCTCCAGTATCTAGCTGCAGCCTAGGAGGGTTGTCAGTAACTCCTATTCAGCCCGCAGGTGGAGCCGGCACGTATTAACTGCCTAAATACGCAACAGGCCAGATTCATTCCAGCTTTTGCTGGCACAAACCGGGGTGCTGGTGACAGAGGGGCCAATGCGGCCAGGAAGCATTGCACAACGCCTCTGCAGACTCTTTCCTGAAGGCATCGGTGATGGATGGCTCCATTGTCTAGGGATGGGGCATGGCCAGCACAGCTGGCACTGGGGCTAGCTCACTGCATCCCCCAGCACGCAGGGAGGCAGGACTCTGCTGGCTTCGAAGAAGTCATGGAATCCTCTCTTGCCTGTAACCTGCAGTAGTAGGGCAGCCTCCCCCCACAAGGGAAAAAGCAACAGCCTCCTAAACGTTCGTGCTGTTCCTCTGCATGGTGATGCTGAGTCCCACTCAAGTGGGTCTTTCAGCATCTGTCTGCGCGCCAAGGGCCACAAAACCTTCCAGCTAATCCTTACCTTCTCCAAAACAATACCATGAGCTTTGTGTGCCTCTGACTTACCTCTTACGTGTTTTCTCTTGCAGCCTTAGCAAGGTTCTCTGGGGTACTATGGCGTGCAGAGCCCTGCCTGGCAGTTTCCAAATAGAGCTTGCTTGTGGCTGGAGGGAGGGCCTGTCAAAGATTTTGGGTCAGTGCTGGGTTTGCCCACCCCAACCCTGCTAATCCTAATGAGTAGCTGGCAGAATGTCATAGGAACTAAAGCAGCAACAAAAGGCTTTTTGGTTTGCTTTTCTGCAGACAAAATACTTCTGGTATCCTCATTCTTCAGTTTAGTTAACTCTACACATGTTCTCCTTCTCTGTTGAAAATCAGAAGACTACTTGTGGGCAGTGTGAGCCAGGTCTTTCCTGACAAGTCCCAACCTAGAGCTATGTTTACGGTTAAGCTCTAAACCCCTAACTATGGTGGCACGAATGGCACTGCTATAATCTTGTTGTTTCCAGTTACTCAGATCAGGAGTAGGCACCGCAGTATTTCAGGAAGGATACATTTGGATTAGACACTGGACTCTGGGGCGAGTGGGGGGTAATTATTTGTCCCATCGAACCCTTTTAGGACCTTACAGATGGCTATTTGGGGTTCCAGGAATACTCAACTGTACTGCTAATTTTTACAATGGGGGCAGTTAAAAGTCAGGAGAACTTGACTCTTATGGTTAGTGAAAATAGTAGATTTCTGCTGATAAAACACTACTCAGCATGTTTTCTGCTTTCGAGACGTAACCACCAAGGCACTTAATAACAGGACTTGAGCAAATCATACTGTGTGAATCAAACACATAAAAGTATAAATACTCTTTTTTTAGAAAGTAGATCTTAAAAAGTGCATCATAATCAACTACCAGGGCAAAAAGCAAAATATCCAGCATTACCACACATGCAACTGGCATAATGTGCTTTATTATACCCTTAGCTTGAAACTGGGTAAATAAAAATCAAATGACCCAAGTACAATCTCCTGCACAGATCAGGGCACTGACTGAGGACAGAGACCTTGAAGAATTAGATCTGAAATCATTTGTTTTCCTGATTACACTCTGGAAAAGGTGGGCATGTTCAGAAGACTGAGGGAGCCTGCAGTTTGTGTAGGTCTGTGTGCAAGGAGCCTCAGGCTTTTGCTAGAAATGTAAAACACCGTTACTTTGCCTCTTTAAGATTAGAGTTGTGTAGCAATTTTCAGTCAAAAATCTTTCTTTCAGTCAAAAATGTTGACTGAGTGACATCAAAGTGTTGCCCAATAAAGTCTACTTTGCCAAGCTGTTTGCCTGGGGTGGCAGGGGGGTGGACAGTCTGACAAACTTCAGGCACTTGTTTAGGAATTTTTCATGAAACAGCATATTGTGATTGCTTTTATTCAGAACTACCTTTGCTCTTCAAACTCTTCCTATTTTCCTTTAAAGCATTATGTTGCTCTAAACTACCAAAAACCTTTTTTTTTTAATTTTAACTGAAAATAGTAATTTAAAGAGCTCTGATATATTTTTTCCTTTCAGTATTTCAGAAATGTCATCAACCCCTTAACGGGAGCTCAAGCACTTCTATAGCTCTAGGCTATACCACCCAAGGAACAATAGCTCATAGCCATCTATCTACTCACCTGTCTCCTTCATCTTTGTATTTACAAAGGGTTGTACTGATGGGAGCTCTGAAAGAATGAAATGTAATGCAGTTTATAGAAGGAGCTGGATGTGAATTTTCCTACTTCAAAATCCAATAACACTTCTGATTTTTATTGCATGTGGGAGTCCTTCGATCTATGTAACAGCGATTAGCAGCTTGGCCAGTAAGTCTGATAAAACCAGAAAGCACTTTTGAATGTATTCTGGCCAGAGAGACTTGGGAGTGAAGCGTGCATGCTGCAGCTGATGGCCCCAGGGGCACACACGTACCTTGGGATTTCTTCCATCTCACCATGGTTTTGTTCCATTCTCTCTAGAAGGAATGACTCCAAGACTTTCTTATCCTTCAATCTTCCTGGAAAGGAGGCATCATCTCAAAACTATTAGGGGGAACCTTTCCAACACACATTAACCCAAAAAATTTAGAACCTGCTTTGGTCAGGGCTCCGACTGGACTTTAATGGATACCAAACAGACCAATGCAACATTCTTACTTATAATCTCATGTAAAGAAGGGAACACCGGGAACAACATTACTTCAAGTCAGCAATGCTTTCCTGGTGCTAATCAAGCCATTAAAAAGGCATCAGCAGTTTGTTTAATGCAAAGACAACCACAGAAATGAATCGAAATCATGGAAAAATTAGAGATTTAAAGTGATAATATTCCTTTCAGCAGACCACAGTCTGAATGCACAATAAGTGGCCAAAAGACACTGATCTCACTTAAGGAAAACACACACACTCAGAGTCAACAGTTGGAAGGAAAGGAAGAAAAACCCAAATGTGGTAGACTTGCTAGAAGAGCTTTCCATGGAGGTTCCCTCCCTACATAAGCAGATGGTTTCCAGTTAGTCAGGGTCAGGGTCTGCCTGTGTGGTTTCCTGCCTGCTTGCCTTTTTAGCTTATCTAGCTCTCATCAAGATACACCATCTGAAAAAATTAGAATGGCTAAGTACAGAAATTAGGGAAACAAGATACAAATGAGCCTTGGTTTGCACTTCTGCGGATGAGCAAGGAAATCTGTGCCTGCAGGCAGGATGAATTCAGTGGTGCCAACCCCTCTGCCAGAGCAGCCACGTCAGGCTGCAGCACATCTCATCTGCAGAGGCTGGGTCAGGACCCATTAATGCCACAGTGCCAGCCCAGGGACCAAAGCCATGCCTTACTCTACCCAAAACACTCAGCTTAGCTGCTTTGAAAATACCCCTGACATCAGTGTACAACCCTGCCTGCTTTAAATGTGGTGTCAGTGCCCGTCGGCAGGCCAGCTCCATGGTGTATCCCTGTCCACACTTGCCACCCTCAAAGGGATGACACACACAGTGCACGTCTACGTGCCTTGCAACACTCCAGGCAGACACGGGCTCAATGCTGCACATGGCAGCAAAGCAAAAATCCAACTAGGAACATATGCACAAGCTACCATATGGAAAGGGCATTCTCAAATTAAACCCTGAAACCCAGATGAGAACTGAGAGCTAAGGACAGTTTCACTTAAAGGAAATCTCGGAGGTCAACCAGCAATTAACTGAAAGGTTCTGATTGAATACGCTATTGACTGCGCTCACATCAGACAGCTTCCTGTTTATTATACCTCATGGGCTGTCTAGGTGCCAAGACATTAAACTGTCAATAATCTATTAATGCTGAACAGCTCCTCCCTCCGCACTCCCCCACGCAAATACTCTCAGGCTAAGAAATTGCACTAAAAAGGCGGAAATTTTTGAAGTGAGATGGAAATGAGCTTTTTAGGGTATTTCTTTGCCTGGTTCCAGCTGAAAGTACAGTGACATTCATAAACAATATAACACACAGTCTATAACTACATGGAAAAAATTGTGTTAAAAAAAAATCAGACATGATTGAGACCATATCCTGAAATCTGGCTTTCTTTCCCAAGCCATCTTTAAACAGTCTAAGTTAAATTTAATTAACAATTTACAACAAGGAGAGAGAAGTTATTTAAAAAGAGGCCTACAGGTCCTTAACATTCAGTGTCTGGGAAACAGTTGTACATTAAAAAAAAAAACTTTTAATGAATTTAATAGAGAAAAGCACTTTAATTAAATGCTGTCAAAGAGGATTGTATTAATGACTGCACACAAAGGAATTTAAAGCAAGCCAAGTATATTTAGCAAATAGGAAGTAGGCTTTCAGAGGCTGCAACTATTTATGTTTCTGCCATTGCAATGCATCTAGGAGATCGCGTTGCCAATTGAAAGCAGTTATGTTATTAGATATGATTTTATTTATTACGGATTATTAAAATTTCAAATGCTGCAGGGAATACATTTATTTCAATTCTAAAATGAAAGAACAAAGATAATTCCTGCTTGTTCAGTAAGAGGAAAAATAGAAGAGGAAATAAATAATAAATAATAATAATAACTTAGCACTTAACTAGTGAAGTGCTGTCCAGACAAATCTTTTTATGGGTCCTGTTGAGTCCTGAAATTTTAGAGTGTCTCTCTCTTTCTGCTACAACCGGATAGTTGTTACCACAGCTTCCCCGAGGCACAGCATGGGAAGAAGAGCCAGCTCTTACTCCTCATGAGCAGGATACAACTCCTTGTTGTAGCCTGTGGTAGCACAAGGGACTCCTGCAATACACTGCATGTTTCAAATCTAAGTATTACCAAAATTCCAAGAAGTAAAAAGAAATCTAGGTTGTCAAGCTTCTAGCAAGCAATTGAGAAGACCAAGGTTTTCCAGACCTAACAAATTCTCATAAAAGCCCCTAACAACTATGGGTCTGCATCAAGCCTTTCTGCAAAATGTGCTTGCCTTCCTCAACATCCATATGAAGGAACTTGTGGCAGGAAGGAAAGGGGCTCTTCACAATCCTCCCTGCCCACGTGCTTTGGATTCAAGCACAGCACACCAAATGGCCAAGGCCTAGTAAGAGCATAATGTAGAGATCCAAACCATATATTTGAGAAAAAGCAACTAGAAGATTCAAAGGTGTCAACATTATTTTGTACTATGATGGTACAAATAACATAAAACTAAATTTAATCCAAACGGGAAACCGAGGAATGTTTTTTGACGCAAAGTTAATGAGATGGCTGGGTCTGTAACATCCAGGATATGTTCTGCGATTTACCACATCCTTTTTGCCATATGTAATGGTAAGATGTTAATAGTTATTTTAGAAGTCTTAAACTTCTCAGTACTCCATCAGAGGCACCTTATACGTGCTTGTAAGCCTTCTGAACACCAAGTCCCTTTAAAGTTAGGTATCTTGATGTGAGTTAGCCCCAAATTACTGGTTTTAAAATGTATTTATTTGTACTTTATATAAGATTTTTACCTGCTAATTTGAAACACTGGAAAGGAGGCACGAGGGGTTACTTACTTCCTTTCACAATGTGAGTAGCATCACAAATTGTGAAGTTCAATTTTCTGAATACATTTTTGTTTAAGATTTTAATAAAAGTCATGTGTGATGTGTGTTGAGAATGTAGCCTTTGTTGTTCCACAGCTAGAGATCTTGCAAACAGCTTCGCTTTGTCTGTGCCAAGATATTTTGGAATATTCTTTGAAACACTGCAAGCATAGATGACTGTGAGAAAAAATATGTGCTACTGTACTTCTGGATACTGGATGTGTGAGAATAGTGCATACACACAAAAACATTTCCATTGCAATCTGCAATTCCTGTAAAAGTCCATACAAGCATGGAACAACATACACACCATCATGACCCTAAAAAAATCATATCCCTGCCTGTTTTACAGTCTCCAGGTATTTCCAACCATTCGGGAAAAAAAAAGAAGGATAAAAAAAAGAAGGGGAAAAAAGGAAGGAAAAAAAAAAGCAAAAAAAAAGAAAAGAGAAAAGTCCTCATCAATAAATTTCCAAAAAGACTGGCCCGAGGCAAGGAGACTGAGCATCTATGTCCTCCTCTGTCATAGCCTAACTCACAGCACTGCCCAGCAGCTGCACAGTTTCCTTGGGGGATGCTGCGCAACACAGGAGGAAGAGCAGCTTGCTCATTCCCAGAGATTTTTGGGGCACAAGCAGTGCAGTGTGCTCTGGTAGCACAACACAATCTTGTTTCCCTCCCCATGTAATTTTTATGATTGTTGATCTGCACACAAAGGGCTCTAACTTTATCTTAAGGTTTCTGAAAGGAGCCCAAGAACAAAATGTTGCATATAGCCAGCAGCCTATAAACATTCACACATTTCTAAAGCCTGGTACCATTTATGTACAAGTGTCAGGGACAGGGAGTATTTAGGAACAATTAAAATTAAATTTAAAAGGGCAATGTTTTAAACTGCAAAAATTTCCAAATATAAATGAAACAGAGGTTCATAATTTTCAGCCTTCAAGATTTGCCTGCTGCCAGCCAGCAAACTTCAAAGATTACGTGAATTTAAAGAGATCTATTTACTAATCTTGCTCTAGTTGTTCGCACATCTTCAACCTACTATGACTCCTTACAATGCTGGCAGCTTAGCATTTATGAGAGGGCCAGGACTGGAAGAAAACAAGGGCTAAATCTGGTCAAATTGTGTGTGAAAGGCAAAAGGGTGAGACAACAGGGGCCAGAGCTACAGTGATGTCATTCGCTAAAAGGACAATCTGCCAGAGCAACATCAACGCAAGCCACCACCCTGCCGACTACTGCCAAGTCTCCGCAGTGCTAGATCTGCACATTCGGATTTTAAGTGGAGTTTCTGCCAGAAGCACCCCTCCCACGGGAGCCAGGGTAGTCTGAGCAGAGCTGCTCTGGGGCAGCCTCACACAAGCCACTGCCTGGGTAGAACTGCCTCTGCCTCAAACAGGGCAGAACATCCTGCATGACGGGGTGGCCTTTATCTCCACCACAGTGTCAGCACCCTCACAGTCATCTTTGTTGCAAGAAGCTGGTGAAATAAAACACCAGCCATGCTCTTGGGGAGTCCCACCTCATTCCTGCCCTATCCTCAGCTGATCCTGGACCAAAAGAAAGCTGTCCCAGAGCAGGTGGTGCTGAGGTGGCCTCATGGTTCTAGAAGTCTGAACAAATACAGAAAGGATGCACTACTTTGACAAAACTAACTTTGCCACTTCAGAGAAAAACAAAAATATCCACTTTACTTGATCTCCCACTTCTAGGGTTAAATGGAATGGCACTAAACCTAAACTAATTTCAGAACAGAAGCAGTTTTGCTTTAATTGCAAATACTCTCCCCACTATCATTACAAGGGGAATCGCAAGCTTAAAGTTAATAAAAATCAGCAGCACTTTTTAGCCACAGTAGATATGCACACTAAACAGAAACAGCTGAGAAGGCACAGTAGGCAGGTTTGGCTACAGCAGTCAAAGCTCAGTGGCTTTCCACTGCAATTGGGATAATTTTCAATCACAAGAAGCTCTATTGGACACCTCAGACTTGAATGTAAGGGGTTAGCTGTCCAATATGTGCTCCTGTTGCCTTTATCAAACCTCATGCAACTAAGGTACTGTGGTCCATCAGGAAAAAGATGCACACCAAAAGGATGGAAAACTAGAGCGCAGAACTGCACCATTTGTTCCAAACCACAGTGTGTCTGGCTGCAGGGCATGGGTACCAGAGCAGTATGAGAAAGCAGTTCAGAGGTGGAAAGCCCTCTGAGAGTTCTGTATGTACTGCGTTCTTCAAGGAGTCCCTCACCTCCACCCAAAAGTAGACACACACAACAGACATAAATGCAGAATAAGTGCCGTTTGCAATATGTATTGCCTTCAGTTTTAATAGTACACAGAAGCAGAAGTTAAATTATTTGATACTTTTTTTCAGCAGGTTTTGAATGGTTTAAATTGAAAGGAGATACTGAAACTAACTGTTATTGTCTAATTTGGTAAGAGAACTCCCAATAATGTAATGACTGAGGAAGACAGACATTCTCCAATCACAAAATTCAGAGTCATTTCTCACAAGAATTTCCTCCTGCAGTTCTAAATCAAAGACAAAATAAATATTCCAGATGCAACACACTGAAAGGAAAGCTCCAAGCTTTCTGAGTGGAATGAATAAACCTGCAATACAAATGTCTCTCAAAGTCCATCTGGACTTGTTTAGTATGAGTTGCCTCACCAGACTTGACCACCCTTGTCTGAGCAGACATCACATCCAGCCACAGAAAAAGGAGCTGGGGGAATCAAAAAGCAGTCGGTATCTATCTGTGGTCTGTATTTTGGGTGAAAAGATCAAAAAGCAAAACTGTCAGGGTGCAGCCATTAAAAATTAATCACAGGGCACACCGTCCCCACAAAAAAAATTTGTCTAGATGAAACAGTAAGCACCAAAGTCAGAGACCTAGCACAGTTTGGGAAAGAAGCTTTTGTCCAAATCTCCCAGGCAACTCAGTCCTGATTTCCAGTATGTGAAATCCTCTGCTGTAACTCACATGAACACAACAAAAACTCACTGTGCACATCAACCTATAGATCATTAAGCACACCATGCTCCCCTATGGAATAACACAGTTTTGCTTCACTCATCATCTATGATTGCCTAAGTATTATTAATTAATATTACTTTTTAAGAAAAGAAATTTTGAGTCTCACTGTTTTTCCATCTGCATGCTGTATGCATTGTATGACCCATGAACTCTAAGCTGTTGTTTAGAATCAGATATTTCATTAGGAAGCACTACTGTGGTGTTCATTCCCATCTTTATTACTTCTAGAAAGAGAATATGAAATTAGTTTCATTGGATTGCCATTGCCACTTGCCTTGACCCATTTTTACGAGGGCTCCATGTTTTGCTTTTCTGTATTTCATTGTCATTTCTAAAATATTTGTTCCCTTCCATCCCTCACAAAATGACAAAATTAGTATTTCATTTACTTCTGTGGTATGTTATTTTCCGCATATTTAAAGAGAGACCACAATGTTTGCAGTGAGCACACAATACAAAAGAGCTTCCCTACAGTTTGCTGCTATGCCTTCTTTTATTTACTAATGTCCCTCCATGATTTATGATCTGAACTATTACAAATTGCCAGATTTGTCTAAATGAAAGCTTCTGAAGAAAAAAAGGGCAGAGGGGTGTCATTTAAAAAGAAGTGACAAAAGTAACTGCGGATCAGAAAGCACATGAAAACCATTCCTGTTTCCTTAAAGCCAACATTTGACTGCTCTTAAACCAATATACACCTACCAGCTTCAGCTGATCTGTCAGCTTATGCAGAAAACGAAAGGCAAGGTTTCCCTGCTCTCTGAATAGCAGGTACTTTGCTGCAGTGGTGGCTCATTACTCCAGAGAACCGGCTTATCCACCCCAACACTCCGGAGACAACAGCTTGATTCATCGTTTTCCCAACTAAGCCAGGTTTCTTTGCCCCAGCAATTAACAATGAATTAGCACAATATTAAAGTGCTAGGCAAGATGGTTATTCTCTGGAGTAGTCACCTTGGACACAACAGACGGATAGTGGGAGAAAGGAGAGAAATTAGATTTACTGTATCCCAGCATGTCTGTAACAAACACCAAATCCCTTGTTGGCAACAAGAAGCTGCTGTAAGCATTTCTCAGCATTAAATCTCCAGAAAGGTCCAGTGCCAGTGAATAGCCCAGGAACGATGGGATTCAACAAGGGATGGAAACTAAGACAGGATACCCTCACCTCTGTAGAGCAGGAAGCTAAACATGGGAAGAATTAGGAGTGCTTGCTGTGAAGTGACTACTTTACACGCAGTCTGTCCAACAGATCTACGTAAGAGCAAGGCCAGGCCAGATCAACAGTCCAGCCAGCATCCCACATCTGATGATAGTGGAAGAGCATGAGAACAGGGCAAAACCATAATAATAGAATCATAGAACTGTTTGCGTTGGAAGGGTTTTAAAAGATCATCAATTTCCACCCCCTCTGCCATGGGCAGGGACACCTCCCACAGGATCAGGTTGCCCGAAGCCCCAACCAACCTGGCCTTGAACACCTTCAGGGATGGGGCGGGCATCCACAGCTTCTCTAGGCAACCTGTTCCAGTCCCTCACAACCTTCACAGTAAAGACTTTTTGCTTATATCTAATCTAAATCTATCCTCTTTCAGTTTAAAGCCATTAATCCTTCTCTTATCACTACATGCCCTTGTAAAAAGTCCCTCCCCATCTTTCTTGTAGGTCCCCTTCAGGTATCGGAAGGCTATAGAAAGGTGTCCCCAGAGCCTTCTCTTCTCCAGGCTGAACAACCTCAACTCTCTCAGCCTGTCTTCACAGGAGAGGAGTTCCATCCCTCTGATCATTTTTGTGGCCCTCCTCTGGACCTGCTCCAACAGACCCATGTCTTTCTTGTGCAGAGGACTCCAGAGCTGGATGTAGTCCTCCTGGTGGGGTCTCCTCAGAGCACAGAAGAGGGGGAAAATCACCTCCCACACTTCTTTAGATGCAGCCCACGATATGGTTGGCCTCTTGGGCTCTGAGTGCACATTGCTGGCTCACATCCAGATTTTCATCCACCAGCACCCCAAGCCTGTATTGAACCCAGGGGTTGCCCTGACCCATGTGCAGGATATTGCACTTGGCCTTGTTGAACCTCATGAGGTTTGCACAGGCCCAGCTCTCAAGCAACAATGCTTTCCAGCATACCCTCCATCCTTCAGTACCCTGCGGCTCAGCACTCCGTAAACCAGAGGTGATGTCCTTGTGGCATCCAGCCAGCAACAAACTCACAGGTCTTTTCCTTAGTCCCACAGCAACACTTTGTGACTACACCACATTGCATAGAATGAGTGAGAGAGTCACTGAGTGCACACCAAGCCAGTGGCTGTGGCGAGCTCAGCCTGCACGCACAGTAACATGTAGGTGTAGCGTGGATGCTCTACAACCAGCATGTCAAGGAAAATCCATGCTCCAGCATGTCCATATGGTCACACCCGATGTTGCCAGAGAACACAGCCATGTCACAGAGCTCCACAGGGCTCCCTCCTCAGCACAATTACAAATAGATCAAGTGTGCAGGGAGGAATTTCTTGTGCACTGAGCTTCCACTATAGACATTTTTTATTTTAGAAACAGGAAGGTATCTGATTAAATGGATTAATACATAGCTGACAGGAAAAATCTAATGGAAGAGAGAAAAAGTGAAAATGTTTCTTTTTAAAGTCCTGAACCTAAAGCTTAACAGTGAGGTACAGATTAGTAACACTGAACAGAAGGGGAAGAATCTGCCACAAAAGAAACAACAGTCCCTTAAGGATCAAGGGTCAGGTTTTGTCCACCTGATCTTCTACGGCACTACAACAATTGCCTCACTGTGTACACCTTGCCACTACAGGACCGAAACCACAACTGGCCTTGGGGAGATTCCCTCACTGAAGCTGTGCCCAACCCTGTAACCAGCAAGTGAACTACACAAAATCTAAGACAAGGAAATTTATCCATCTGTTATCTTTTGACTCGTCATGCCTCTTGTGATGATAGCCAGGATTCTCTTCTTTGGTCTGACAGAGCGGCACCCCAGCCCAAAGAGGGCTCGATCGTGGTGGCAGGGAGCTCTGGTAGCATCATGGGGCATGCTTTCAGGCTCTCCCAGTTTCACAACTGGAGGAGCGGGAGACTCAAGCATCAGACACAAATTATTGCACATGCATCAAATTGATCAGAACAAGACAGAAAGATGAGGTGGGTGGTGAGAGAAAGCAGAGGTAAGAGTTTGCTGCCTGCTTTGGTGTTACCGTACTGCACCTGCTGTTATTCACAGCACTGATACCCACATCTCCTTCAAAGGACTGTCATGTTGATATCAAGGCTGCAGGTAAGGTCTTGACTTACATTGCACATTACACCTAGCAAAGCCTGCAAAGCAAAGTAGGTTGGTGGCTGCAGCCCTAGGATGTTTCCACCCCCTGCTAAAATGCAGCCAGGCACTGTGGCAGACATTCTGCACCCGCCACCACTTTGAGAAGGAAATGAGAGTTGCTTTCCCACTTGACACTACAGAGGGAATTTCAGATAGGCAGAATGTAATTACTTGGTCTGGAGTTCAGCCAGGAGCGGGGCCCAAGACCCCTACCCTTATGTAAAGTGTCACAAAATCTCCAATGACTGCAGAAGTGTGAGGACCTCAGCTTTAAGTCTCTGGCTGCTGTCACTGATTCTTCATGGCTAATTACCTAATAGTGACCCTTGCAGCAAAGCCAAAAAACAAACCTTGCTGCTTGAAACAATTTAAGTCCCAGAGACTGAAAACTACCTAAAAATTGCTTGGTGTGGGGCATCTTTTGAGAGCAGGAAGCAGGCAGACAGCGAGCCTCCTGCGTCTTGCACTGGTAGCATGCCACTCAGAAACCTATGGGGGTTTTTGGATGGGCAAACATAGCTCTTAAATACAGCTCCCCCAAAACACAAGCCTACTGTATCAACCGTATACCACAGTCTCTAGAGTTTTGCTGTATGTAGTTGCCAGCTGGTTCCATTTATTTTTCTTCATTTTTCATATTTTGACTGTAATAAATAATTAATCCATGGCTTTGTAACTTGCTGACAAATACAAATGCATTGCATTCCAACACAGTGTAACGTGTCACTCAGAAGAGTCATCCTGCACAATGCAGAAAAGTGATGTGCAGAAGGCTTTGGAAAGTAGGCTAATGATCAAGGTCACTCACAAGAGCTAAGGGAAAATTTTTCTTCCAACTGTCCTTTAGAGGATATTCCTACTTGCTGTGGGCACCAGAACTGGGTTAATACATTCAAACCTATGCAGGTCTAGTTGACTTCCCACATGTCAGCTCAGCCCTTTGCCCTTTTGTCGCTCCATGCGTCACCCTCAAACTTCTGGGAACATGGAAGACGAAACTCGCAACATTAATTACATAGAGCACTTTGCTTTGCTTACTTCATAGCTCTGAGAATCTGGACCCCGGGAAACACACTTTTCTTCCAGGCAAAGACCGAATGGAAACCAAGGAGGAAGTTGTTAGCAGAAGAGACAAAGGAGATTGAACTAGGCAATAATTAATCTGGGTGAGACCAATATGTTTCAGAAGGGGCAGGACTACACGACAGAAAACGCTTCCGCCTTTGGAAAAAGGTGTCTAGATAGTTGGTAGCAGTGCTAGCAGTAGCAGAACAAGACCAGTGACAAAGAATAAGACGCTGAATGCCAAGTTTCACAGCAAAAGCAGGGAAGCAGCGCAAGCCGCCACCAAACAACAGTGAGAGCAAAGATGGGTGGAGAAACTGAAGTTATCAGAAACACAGTATGGATGACTCCCAATCATGCAATGGGATTAGGTGAGTGCCAGTGCCAATCCAAAAGGATGGTGGCCTACTGTGGAAGCTATCACCTCAGGTTTTTAGATTGAAAACATCTCCTGAGCCTCTCTTGACCATCAGTAGGTGTCTGGGTTTGTGGCATGCGTCACTAGTTATTAGGAATACAGAGAAACTGATTTTTCTCTTCCGATTGAAGCTGGAACTCTGGAACTGTAAAGATGAAAAATCTTGCCCTTTTCTCACTTAAATTTTTCTATGCATATTTCTATCTATTTCTCATTCTATTAAGATCCGAGACAAGGATAGAACACGGGTGCACAAACCAAAAATTGATTCCAGTCACAAAGGTTGTAGAGAGGAGCAGAACAATCCTGAGGAGGCTGTGAAATGAAGGCCTGTTCCCCACAAAATACCCATTGTCGTAATTTGAGAAGTACTTTTACATTTCAGTGAGTATATACAAAATGCTTCTCCATGTTACACTCTTCAAAATCTCTATGTTGTCCATGCACGGACAAACTTGTACTCCTACCCTCCTACTTTTCCTGAAATGCAGTCTGGCTCCTTCAAACAAAAGCAAATGTGCCACTGCAGTTGCCCATTGGCCACTGTCTGAGAGTGGATATTGGGGTGCCCAGGTTCTGTGTGAAGGAGCGAGTGACCAAGTCTGCACTCCTGTTCTGTTTCCTAAATAACTACACGCTTCTTGCTGTTGCTGAGAAGCACATTTGTAGTCCTATAAATGTTGGCAGCTTTAGACAGCTAAATTGTGTTTCAGCCATAACACAGCTACTGACACCAAGGAAGATCCATAGTACCACCACTACTGATCTTGCTGTTATTGGTGGTATGGACTGTCACATCCCTTCCCTTCAACTACCAACACAAGCCTACACACACTTACACACATGCTGCAACACACACACACAGTGAGCTTTGAACCCAAGAGCTGTGGCTTGTACATGGCCCTACAGACAGATGAAAACTGGTGTGTTGCAACCTGCAAAGCAGAAGAAAACTGCAACCAGTTGCTTCTCTCTACCTCTGACAGCAGTTCCCAATCCTAGACTCCTGGGAAGGAAGTTAGTGCTCTGACCTGCACAGGCTCAGGAGTGAGCTGAACCACATGCTGCATACGCTCACTGTGGTGATGTCTGGACTCTTCCTCGTAGATCACATCTCTCTCATGTTGGGGAAGATTCAGGAAGCGGCGAATGGTGCAGAGGTTCTCCCAAAGGGTACGGTTTTCTGGACTTGGGTTTTCTTTCCAGCGAAGCAGCTCACACAGCCAGCCCTGCAACAGTAGAGTCAGCATGGTTAATTCACTGAGCACCAAGGAAACCTGATGTGAGTGGCAGGTCAGCTAGACTTAAAACTCTGTGCCGCAAGTTTTGCCGGTCTCATCTCGCACGGAACAGCCCCTAGCCTCAACTGCCCTTTGGTCTCAACAAATCCTTGATATGTTACACTTCCTGCAAGCTGGAGAAACAGATACAATCAGCCGTGCTTGCCAGGAATGAGGAAGCACAGCATCTTGCCCCCTGTCATAATCATACAATGTTTAAAATGCTTGGATATAAAATTTTTACCATAGGAAATCAGAGCTGAAACAAAGGGGCATCCTCATTCTGTTTCAGAGCTCCCCTATTTCTTCATATAAGCAAGAGAAAAGGACATGTAACTCCTGAGAGTTGCTAGCAACCCTCATGCTAAGGGTTGCAGGTGCAGAACCAGAAATTCAACCACTACTGAAAATGTTTAGAACAAGATAATATCAAGGCAAAATCTCTTATCTGCTGTTACTATGTTGTATTGACCCTCCCTGCTCTAACTCCACTAAAATTTGACAGCTTTAAATAATCAAATGGCCACTTAGAAGATGCAACCTCAGAGAAAGGGAGTCCTCTAGTATTTAACAGGAAAGCAGGAAACAGGATCCTGAAGAAGTTACTGCACAGAGATCAAGATAGGAGCTGGAGGTAATTCTAAACCCAACAATAGATCACAATAATACTAGATTTTATTCCTGCTTTATTGTTTTAAGGTTAGTTTGCAATGCCATCAAGTAAGTTACCATTGTATGAAATCCTGTAGGAGCTCTCAGACTGCTGGAGGAGAAAGCACTAGTGCTTCTTCAAGACGAAATCACTCTAAACCACACAGCCAACCAGAGAGCACTGTGGCAATACCTGTTCAGGTGAGGACAGCCCTGCATGTGCTGAGCATGTGTGGTGATGACATCAGCATCCCCAGCAGGTTAACTAGGGCTGGTGGCTGCCGCTGCCTGCCCAGGGTGGGGGAACCCATCCAGCCCCGTCCTGCCTGCCAGCAGCCGGCCCCACTTGGGGCTGGGAACAGCGGCTCCCCTCCTGGGCCTGCACGCAGGAGATGCAATGCAAATGACAGAACACAAGAAGATAATGCTGAGGATGCTGTCAACACGCCTTACTGACTCCTGTCAAAATATTTTACCTAGTATCTTTATAACCCATCATTTTTGAGCTCCAGCTCAGCATTTTGACAGGCACCTTACAATACCTAGAAGATAGCTTGATCGATGTTAAAAATGTTCGGTTCGAAAAGTAGCCAAAACTGCATTTTTCTGAGCAGCGACTAAGAGCAAGCAGAACAACCAGGTTCATTACAGCCCATGTGGGGTTTTTTTTGGTATTGCTTTTTTGTGTAACAACTTGTAAGCCATTGACAACTTCTACCATGCTCTCTAAACCCCATATATAATATCATAAGCCGTTGTTTGTCTTACTCTCCACTGTGTCTTCTGCCTTTACCCCCCCAAAAAAGGCAAGATTTGATTATCTCCGCTGCATCAGCCAAGACAGCAACACCAGCTGTTCTCATTGTGCAGCCTCTTCCTCACGGCCTACATGTTAATAACCTGATCATTCCATTTTCTCCTTCAACTGCCGGCTGCAGCACAGCGAAGAGACAAAAACCCAGGCCCATCTGCAGCAGCTGTAGGCACTGAACTGTGAAGCCACCAGGGATTTATAAACTAATCTGTAACACAACACTGCCTTGTTTTTACAAGTGAGAGGCCACATTTGTGCAGACCTGATCTTTTCTTGCAATAAACTAGGAGGGTTTGGTGGGGTGGGATGGGGGGGCAAGGATGAGAACAAGATATCTAATAATTTACTTAGAGGGGGGAAAAATTCTGTATCATATTTTCAATGTATTTTGGCTGGTATTTAGGTAAGCTCTCAGCCAGGTGATGTCTGCATTTTACTGTGGTTTGGCCGCATCCCTTGCCCCTAATTCTCCTCTTTTCCTTTCCTCAGCTCACAAACCCCCAAAACTTTCTCATTTTTAAAGAAAAGACAGAAAGAAAATCTCCCAGCTCCAAACCGTTTTCTCAGGGGTTTCTCCATACAAAGGAAATAATTTTTGAAACACAAAATAAACCATCCGTGTTAAGAATAAGCTCCTGTTTCTCCTTGTTTTTAGTGATCTGAATACCTCTCCAACTGAAGTTTCTCAAACATTTCAAGGAGGTACATTTAACATTTACCGAGGGATGCTGCAGCACAAAGACCAATCATTTAACTGAACACACACAGAATCCTGCATCCAGTGGAGCTGGAGCCCCCAAGTGCTGTGGGGCGCTGTGTGGTGCCCAGCTCCAGCAGAGCCCAGGGATGGCTCAGCAGGGTCACGTCCCTTTCCTAAAGTTGGATCGGTGACTGCTACACTTTGATTTATTCACCCTGTTATAATCAGCGCTCATTACAATCACTTAGAGTAACACTACAGGCCTCATTATGGACTAGGCACTGGTTGCCATTAGTCTTTAAGAAGGATAGCGCTCAATTTGCCTGGCAACATGCGAGGTCCTGACCTTGGAGCTATTAGGGAAAAGATTAGACTGCAGTGTGACCATGTGTGCAGACATGAGCAAACCAAATTAATTTCTGGTAAGGGGAGGCACCAGGCAAAGACCCCACCATCCTGAGGACACCTGAGAACTTCTCCATTCCCCAAAGGAGATAAGCTAATGGCACGTTTAAAGGAGCCTGGTTCTGAAGGTGAAGCACATCCGTGGTATTTAGAGAGATATTAATCCAGTTTCCCCACCAAGTATTTGCTTGGCTGATCAGATTAAGGGATCTAGCCTTCAACAGCACACCCCCACCACAGCAGGCCCCAAGAAATCTGTGATACTTCACAGCCTCAGACATATTGCACCATGTGTACCCAGCTGCTACAATAATTAGCTTATGAATGTATCAGCTGGTTCTGTGATTTTTATAAATAATAACTAACCTACAGAGCAGAAAGATTTTCATGAGCCTAATATTACCAAGAAATTGCAAGGTGCGCCTAACTCTGAATTGTCATTGTGCTAAATGCCCTGTCTTCTCTCAGGTTGTGCGGGACTGGATCTCCCCCAATGCCATTTATAAATATTTATTTTTACATCGGCAACAGCAATGTATTTGTGGCAGCTTTCTTCACAACAGCCACGATTCGCTCACCCCCACACATACACAGGCGCACCCACTGTGTGCATGTGTACACTTATCTGCATCAAATCTGTCCTTTCATTGCTCTTTTCCTATCCTTCCCTTTCTTTATTCAAGCATTCATTCTCTCATCCTTCTACTCAGTACCCTAACAACCCATCTATGGGATTGTTGCTTATTAGGGGATGTACAGTGCTGCAGCTTACATATTCTTTATGATTGCAAGTAACCGCCTTCCCCATGCACAGATGAAAGTCTGCATCAGATTTTTTTAATTATTTATTTAAATAATCTTAGCACGCCATCCAAGAAAGTTTTGCAGTACCAGGAAAAAAAAAAAAAAAAGTGTAAATGTCAAATAAAACAGTGACAGATGACAGTATTCTCTATTGAATAGCACCGTTTCTTCGTGCATGTTCAATGAGAACTCATGAATTATTAATATGCAAATCTCCTTTTTCTGTTAAAAATCTCAACTTGGGTATTTTTTGTTGCGATTTTTTTTTTCTTTTATTTATTTCTTTGGGTCTGTGTATGTTACACAGAGCCTTCCAGGAGAATTATTTCATTTAAGAAATGCTAACATACAGAAATTCTTAGAGCTAGAGCCATTCGCATTGAGTTTTCATCTATAGCTACATTTATTGGCATGAAGAAGGGAAAGGGAAGGAGGAGATGCTATCTCACCACCTTTTCCTCCCACTCATCCAAAACATCTGAGCTCACTGCATTACAAGTAAATCCAACTTCCGTGAACGTATTCTGAAAATCTAACAAATAACACATCCTTCCCCAGATCTGTGATACGCTGATTCTCATCCTGCCTCCTCTGCATATTGTGAGTCTCGCTCCACCACACAGACTGCCCCCTTCACCATCACAGAGTAACCCAGAGAGTTTGGTAGGTGCCAGTGTCAATATGGGTGGCAAAACATGCACCTTAATGCCAGCTTCTAAGGTTCTTAAATGGGAATGACTTCAACTAAAAATAAAAGGAGGAAAACCAGCACAATTAAAGGATGTGTTTGGCTCTACAGCCAGGCACACACAGTGCTTGTGGTTACAACGAATTCTGCTCAGAATTTCCTTCATTTCACCCCAAAACTTCTAGAGGCATTGAGAATGCAGTCCACTTTAGCTCAATAAAGCAAGCTGCAGAGAAGTGCTGGCCTCTATTTTTGTTGTTCTCATGAGACAAGATAAACATTTTCTAAGCATTTTATTTGATAAAACAAATAATATCATATTAATGTCCTATTTTTAACCTCTCTCTCTGTCTCCTAATCAAATACATTTCCACATAGCTAAGAAAACAACAACAAAAATCTGCAGGAAGCCAGCCATTCCCATTGTGCTTTTATGCTGTTAAAGAAACAGCATGCTTACTACACCAAAGCATTAGCCTTGGCGCACTCAAACCCCCTTGAGGGACAGTTAGTTGGTATTCTCTGTCACTTATCCCCGAGCCCTTTTTAGCAACTTGACCCTTTCACTTTTGCTAGACTTATCCTTGAACAGGGGAGGCTGCTCTGGCAGCCAGAGGTACCAGATTCCAATAAGCCCAGGTTTTCCAGTGCTCAGTGAAGGTATGCACCAACGTCCTGACCCTCACAAATGCTCCTTGCAGAGCTGCCACCTTGCAGTCAGACAAGGACCAGATTTCTGATTAAGGACAAAAAGCATGAGGGAAGAGCTCAGGCTCAGTCATGCTGGGGCTACAGGCCAGCGCTTACACTTCGAGCAGCATCTCTACCAGAAGCCACGGCAGGAGGTGGCAGCTGGGTGTCCACACCAACTCGGTCACTGGCAGCCTTTCTGCTTGGGCTGGACCACAAAGTGCTTTGAGCCTGGAGAGAACTGCAGTTAAACTGACCTTGTGCTCCCCTATAGTTACATTGAAATTAATAATAATAATACAGCTAGTTTTCTGTGCTGACATTTTCTAGGGTCTCCAGTGAAAGCGTGAGTAGGCAAAGTTTTTAGTAAGAGTGATTCAGGAATAAATCTCAAAAATAAATGTAAAAGGCCATTTCCTCACCCACATCATCAGTACAGAAAATGTCAACATATGTGACAAAAAGAAAAAAAAGCAGCAATGATCAACGCAACGCAAGTCTTGAAAGATTAGGAAAGAAATGCTGTTTTCCACAGAGCAAGCTCCCTTTCTACATGGGATCACAGCAGTCCTCAGGACAAACTTCCTCAGCCTCTCTTCCCTCCACTCAGTTTGGGATTCTCTGCAGTGCAAAATGAGCCAGATAATATTCAGCTCTTGTTCCTTAGTCGCCAAACTCTCTTTCCATGAATCCAATAAGTGTCTATTAAAATAAATAAACCCCTAATGATTCAAGATAACCTAATCAAGAAAGCTGAAATGGATAAAAGACTAACTGTAATGGAGAGTTCTGTCATGGCTTCAATGAATTCTTGATGAGGGCCGGGGGAGGGGGACTGAACCTGAGAAGCTTTCTTGGAGCATTTTGATATAGTTCAAGGTTAATCACTCAATAGTCTGGATTTTCTCAAACACTTGGTATTTTTCCTCCCACCAAAATTTAAAGCAAAATGCAAAGCACTTTCCTGCGAGCAAGTTTCTCATGTTCCGTACAAAACATGAGGCAATACAAAAAACTGAATGAGGTACGTGAGCCCTGACGTATCTTAGATTCATGGGAACACCAAGTCTGCTTATAGCTCTTAGCTTCAGACTGAAGGATGCTGTGCACTGAGGATAGTTTCAGTGAGCCAAGTTCAAACTAGGTTCTCCCCACGCTAGAGAGGAAGTGTGGGCTTGTGGTTAGGAGAAGCAGCCTGCCATCAGCTCCCAGGTCTGCCAAGGACTTTCCAAGCAAAGCCTCAGCTCCACAACTGTCCCTGCTTTGCTGAGCAGCTAACACAGTGCTGCAGATGCTGTACTGGATGGGGGTCTACATACAGCAGTCTAAGAAAAAAGATAATGTCCAAAGGCACTTCAAAGAAATTTTAGGTTTAAGCAAGGACAGAAATGTCTTTCTCTATTTCCTCCATATGTAACAAGAACATCAAAATATTAGCACAACAGATATGCCCCAGCTGCAGAGATTCACATCATAAAGGCACTGAGATGCTACAGCAGTGCCCTGTATAAAAACACTATATATGCTACACATCTTCACCACCAGCTGTTTTGTCTAGCTGTTGTTCATCATCACTGGAAGCTAATTAGTTTAAGGACACTGAAAATACTTATTATAAGCTAAAGGGGGAAAGAAGGCACCCCATCAAATCAAATGAATACAAGGGAATATAAGTTGGGAAGGAAAGAGAGGGAAGGACAAAATTAAGGGTTTCTAGAGCTAACTCTGCCTCAGAGTGTCACTGCTCATCCCTCTCATTATCTCTACTTCCTTCTCAGACCATGGGCAGGAGGCCATGGTGCTGATTCCCACCTAGCATGGGCTCCTACTGTGGGGCTGACACCATCTTTGGCCAGAGAACAGGCTCAGACATCCTGGCAATGAGGTAGGGATCTCAACAGGAAAAGGGAAAGTCAGAGGAAAGGGGAGGAACTTCATAGTGACTTCCACCCACAGGCCTGGGTTTCTCTTAACCTGAAGGGACTCAATGAAGGGCTTTTCTGCCCCCAGCTTCCAACCCCTGGGCACGTTTATTTTTTGTTTATTCATTTTTAAACAGGGCAAAGATACAAACCAGAGACTGAGCTTTGCCAGCTTAATGTTTTTTCAAATGTTGCCCCATGGGACCTCTCTTGCTTTACTGTGGTGCAACTGGAACAAATTCAAGTCCCTTGAGGAAGAATTTCAGTTTCAAGGGTTTACTTTTGGTTTTCACTGGACTGCTCTGTCCGAGGTAGATCCCCAGCAGCATGTGCCCCACTCCCCTAGCCTGATAAAGGACAGTGTCTTGCCCTGGGAGAACTGTGGGAAGTTTGGTCTCCGTGTTCATACAAACTCTGCTCTCCCTGAGACGGTTAAAATGGCTCCAGCCAGCTCTGCCACTATTTATTTTGATAGTGACTGTTCATTATGAACAGAACTATATTCCTAAACTCATTTCACACAGACTGAGAAAAAAACCTCTGCCAAGTGCAGCACAGTCTCCACTAGGACTCTCACTAGCAGAGGTCAGAAAGGGCGATGCTGTTGCACAGTGTTACAGAAGCACTGGCACATGGTCACAGGGGAAAAGGTTTTCTTGAAGTTATACAGCAGAGCCATTGCAGAATTGGATGTATAAGTGTCTTCATAACCAACAGTCCAAACCTGAAACAACCCAAGGTCAAAGTCTCTGCCTGTCCCCCTGCCCAGCTCTGGAAACATACAAGCCACCAGAACCTCTCTGAAATGGCACACCAGAAACCCACCTCTTTGTGAATCAGATATAACCAAGAGGGCCCAAAGCACAGACTGGAAACCAAAACCTGGTGTTCCAGCCACAGTAAGAAACGTTGCCGGCACAATACTGCAGGTCCCAGATTTAGCCATTTAAAGGATAAGGGACACTAGCAGGCGGCATCCCCAGAGATGCATGCTATCCAGAGGGTTCACCTCTAACAACTGACAACTAAAACAGGATGACAGCTTTGGAAGCTGTGTTTGAAGGGCACTGAGGCCCTCAGCTCCTGCAACCTTCAAAAATACAAAGGGATGCACAGCACTTCACAAACAACGCTATAAATGTCTAGATAGAAGTTGAGGTAGATGTTGTAAGGAATATAGAAATAAGTGATGAAGAAGTCAATGTCTAAAATGAATGGCTTGGGATCTTTATGAAGGTGGATTCCCTTAAAGAATTTGCCATACTACCTTAGTACCTCGATGAGGCCCTGTTCCTTTCATTTACATTGGCTTGTGAGGTCTGTGATCTCTAACCTTTGTTTCTAGCAGCTGCCCTTCCCTTTAGTTGCTGAACTGAGACTGTACCATGAAGGAAGAATAAAGATGACTACTTGTTAAATTAGAGGTCAATTAACTCCACCAGTAGATGATGCCGCTTGCAATAACTGTTCTCAGTGGGTACCACTCTTCCTGTATGAAGACAGAAGATGAAATGAGGCCTCCATTGGCTCTGGATGCTCTCTCGGGTACATGACATACAGCCCTGTGTATAAAATGTCAAAACAGCCCTGTCGGAGATTCACTGGCTGCTAAAACTGTGAAGATCTCACAGCACCGTGGATTGCTGTTGACAGAACAGCAGTGCCCAACATAACACATGCCTTGTTAGCAAACTGGAAGCCTCTCAGTAGTCTGGGGTGAGGGAATAATAGAGAAAGCCAACGCAATGCAAGCCAGGCCTGCGGAGAACAGCAAGTGAACGAACCTTGGCGGAGAGTCCAAGCAAACCCTCAGACTAACTCTTTTTTCCCCCTCTTTCAAACTCTCTCTTCTGCAAACACGGGCAGTTTTCAATGAGCGCTTCCCACCATATAACTCAGCTGCTGAAATCAGCAGCATCTTCACCAGACTGGCACAAAAGGTCTGCACAAAGCACTAGGAAAGCCCCACTGCTAGTTGTTAAGACAGGCTAGACCCAAGGTGACATGCAACCATCCTGACATATCAGAGGCTCTCCCCTACCCAAGCAGCTGTGTCCTTGCTTTTGGCACCTTCTCCTGGTCACAGGACACCACAGCCAGTAGGACACCACAGGCACACCAAGCCACGCTGGGGGGCAAGCACGCAGGTGGGCTTTAGGGCAGTGGGAGGCCCCATACCGCTATGGTTCTTGGCTACAGCTTCTCTGTCCCTGCCTTCCAGTGCCCCCATAAACCACTTTCATGCTCCAGCAGAGCGCTATGACATCTCAGCATGGCGAATGCTGGGTCATCCCAGGGAGCCAGTATTGCTTTGGCAGGGCTGTGAAACAAAAGAAACATCAGCCTCAGAGTCCTTCTTTATTCACTGCTGCTGAAGAAACAAAACCTTTATGTGCAGCAACTTTCCTTTAAACAATAACATTTGTGGATCCCGTTCTTAACCTTTTGCATCCAGCTTTCAAAATCTGCCCTGTTCTTTTTCCATGTGAAAGACTACAGAGCTTATTTTTGTTTTGGTGCTGGTGTGTAATGCTGCCAGAGAAGCACACTCAAGCTGGCACAGACTGAAGCTGGTGAGCCACCCAAATTATTGTTGGGTGGTTCAGTCCCTCTCTATTTCAAGAAGCCTCTGGGTATAATGACAGGAAGCTTGCAGGCAATTTTAAGCCAAACCTCAGAGAGGCTGGCATTCAGTCTGTGTTAAACATTCCTTATTAAAAGCTGTCCAGTCTGGATTCTGGGTGTAACTTTGATATCTGCATGGAGTAAAGAATAAGGGGCACGTTTGCAAAATCAATTGTGCAGTTTTTATATTTACTGCACGTTTACCACATATGTCATTTATTACACAGTGGAAAACCGTTAAATGCACAGTAGTTGTGCCAAGTGGCATTATGCTTTTAACAGCTTTATTCGTTTAACAGCTCCAGTTCTCATTATATTTTGCCATGTGGTACATGAGATTTTTATGCATTTAACAGTTTAAGAGGGTTCCATGGTATTTTCCTTTTATGTATTTCATACTGTGCCTGGGATTTTGTTGGGGGGTAGAGAGATTGTGGACTGTAACCCCTGTACCCTGACAAGAGAAAGCAAAAGGCAAAGAAAATTAATGATTAAATGAGGAAGGAAAAATGAAACAGACCTCCAGTGTCAGGGCACAAATACCTGTTAGAATGACAAGGCTCTTCCATGTGCTTTCATAGCCTTTGATGCTTTGTTTATATGCCTTTTGACCTCTTATTTTAAATCTGCTGTAATAACTACAATGCTGTTTCCCTGCACCAAGGAAAGGAGGGTATGTATTTTGCAGAGTAGGTGCATCTAGATACTTCTAGCTCGCTCTCTCATTGTCACAGACACATTTGTGCATCTTTGTGTGCATACTGATGCCCTGTCTTAGCGCAACTGAGTAATTTCATCCAGGATCAGAAGCAGTCCTTTTCACTGAGTAAACAATTCCTTACAACAGTCTCCAATCCACTTGCTGCCCTTCCTACAGAAATTTCTGTCTATCCTCCTTTCCACGAAATCCCTTCTGGTGCATTATATTTTTTTAAAGAGTTGGATAAAATTTTTAAATTAATGGATTCTCTTCAAGAATTTCACCCTGACCTAGGTTTGCCCACATGTATTTTTTACACCCAAGGTGGAAATTAATCCAGGAGAACTCACTGCAGTGCCCTCTCATGCCTTTTTGTAAAAATGATTGGCTCTGATGTGAATTATTCACATGGCAATACCGTACGCTGCACATACAACATTCAAAAAAAGGAAACACCTGCCTAATATGCAGTTTCCCATTGCCTTCCCCCCATTAATCACTTAAGAAAACAATTTTTTTACCTGCCAAATGAGAAGGACACCATGATTTTGAAAGGTCCTTGTCCCACTAGAAGTGTGAGTTATATACCACAAGAGGGAAAAGACATGTATGTTTGTACAAAATGGGAGAAAAGGCTTGGCTGTGAGCTGATCCTTTCCTCAGCCTATTTAAAATGGGAAAAGGAAACTACTTAAGCAGGCAAAAGCCAAAAACATGACAGGTTCCCCAGAGATGAAGATTATTATTATTGTAGGAACAGATGTATTTTTATCGGTGGGAGGAGGAGATGGGTCTCGTTCCAAACCCAGAGTTTGCTTTAAAAACAAAACCCCCAAAATCCCCGCAATAACGAAACCCCCTCTACCACTCACCTGACTTTTATTGGCAGCCACTTTGGCAAACAGAGCTTGAGATACCTTGGCCCTTTTCATCTCCTGTTGGATCTCGTCATAAATGGCAGCTGTGATGTTGACGTTGGCGCCGTCCGCCTTAATGGGGAGGTCTGTTGTTGGTGTCGAGGTTTTGGCCTACCAAGAGACCATGAAAATAATAATTAAAAAAGTGCTGCTTTCAGCCCAGCCATCTGTGCAGAAATTATCAAAGGATTTCAGTCAGCTGATGCCAAACTGCATTAGCTACAGAGGGACACTTCCTGTCCATTATTCTAATCAGGTTAATTGTGATTGGAAATAATTGCAGTGCATTCCTATAGGACATGCAAGGCCCTGTCAACTCTCCCCCTCTCCCTCTCCCGGCATGTTTATTGAGCAGCTCAACAACAGGATAGGTAGCTGGGGCACCTGGCTGCAGGCAGTTGTTGAAGTTGCCCGTACAAGCTCGCTACTGTGGCAGAGACACCAGCTTCTACCTTCTCCCCCCTCTCTAAAAGTGGCCTACACCTTGGAGGAAGAGCCAATTCTCCCAGAAAAAATGAGTAAATGGGTAGAGGTCTCTAAATAATAAATTATTACTCAATTTAATGCACTCCCTCAAGTCTCCCTCATCCTTTATTAAAACTATACGTATGTCATTTGAGTATGTATGGTTTCCCAGCCTTATCATCATTATGCTAGCCAGACAGTCACCTAATTTCACCTAGGAAATCAGTGGAAATGAAAAAAAAAAAAAAATCATTTCATAAAGCTGGGCTTTGGCATGCCTTTGATGTGCTGCCCTCATTCTCCTAAACTCATATTGAGATTTTGTGTATTCTGCTGCACTCCTTTTAATTGAATGATTTCCCATCAGCTTCTGTGACAAATGAAGGACAATAACAGCGGCTGCCAGTACTTTCCCCAGGCTGGACCACCCCTACAAGACTTCTATCAATACAGTTCAGCAGGCTGTTACACGACTTTTATTTTAAAGCCCCTCGGCCGTGGCAATCCCTAGAACACTCTGGCAGGCGAGGGAGTGAGGGCAGTGCGATGCTCACTGAGCACTCCCGGCACCGGCAGCCCCTTGGAGAGACAGATCTCATTTGCTTTCCACAGCTCAAAGAGAAGAGATACCAGGGCTGATCGCTGTACCTCTTACACCTTTTAAGGGAAATACATCGTTTACTGATATAAAATCTCTGTTTTCTCTTGAGATGTAAGGGTGCCAGAAAACAAAACAACTGAGGTGGCAAAGCTCACACTTCCCGATAGATTCAAATCTCCCATAAACCCTGGTAATATTCAGATATTTGGCCCAATTATACACCTTTTCAACTGGCTCCTGTTTTTGAGCCAGAGTTGAAGCCTGCTAGAGTACATCTGTTGTCAATTTTTAACTAGGCTGACATGCCCAAATGCCTATTTGTTAATATGAAGGTTAACTAGGCAAAACCAAACCTTCTTAACTTCTCCTTCTGTTTTGCTGCCCTTCAAATCTTCCTCTCCTTAACGTATTTTTGTAACAAAGGCCACATTAATAACAGAGCCAAATTCCAATCAAGGCAACAATCTAGACTAATCGCTCTTCCTATTGCTTCCAGATAAAGCTTTAACTAACCTGTACCTTCTCCTGTTCCTACCCGCCAAGCTCAGCAGGCACTCCTCTGACCTTGTTCCCTGCCTGTTGTAGGCAGGAACCCACACAGAAAAAGGCCCTAAGATGATCCTGCTCCTGCTAAGGCTACCGTCAGGTCCAGGCAGGGGCAGCAGGATGGTGCCTGGGGCGGGCCGGAGTTGCCCGTGCCCCTGGGGAGGCTGGTGCTACAACTCACCACCATCCGCTGGCCATGAACACATGCTGCATACAGCCTGACAGGAGGAGGACCAACAGAGACACCACACTCTGAAATTCAATGTTCGCAGGCAGATGAGACTTAGTGCAATTGTGGGAAACATAAGAAAACAACAAAGAAATCATGGGAAGGAAGAGGACTACCCAAGTCTGTCAGGACCCATTTAATGGAGCTTAAAAAAAAGTCTTCCCAGTCAAGGGAGCCTTTGGCCAGTGCAGCAGCCGAGGTCACCACAGCCTCAAAGGAGGCCTAACATCCTGGGAAGAACAAAATTAGCATGTAAAAGAAAGATTTAAACTACAGGTCCATCCTGCATGGGTCTCCTCTGCTGCTAGCTCCACAGCCACCTGTCAGAAAAAAATCTGCCCTACAACCCTGAAACAGGTAGGGCAAGTATCAAACCAAAATATCGCAGTCACTAAAATTAAGTATTTTATGTTACAGGCCTAGATTCAAAACTGGTCTTGATATTAAGGAGTTTGCCATTATTGAAATGTCTCTTTGTAAACAGTGGGGGAAAAAACAAAAGAAGTGTTTCCAACCACAGTGGCAGATCGCTGAAACCCAGCCATTACTGCCTGTTTTCCACCTGCACGCAGTAACCCGTAAGGGCTCAGAGCCTTTTCCCCACAGTTCTTGCACCCATTTGCTGAATCAATCTGCCCTCCTCACCTTGGGGCAGATCCTGACCAGGGGACACACCACGAGGGGAACAGGAGGCTGCCACAGAGTTAGGGAGAGCTAAGCCGGGTTATTCTGCACGCCCTTACGCGTGCTTGAGTGACTGCCCTGGTACCAGCACCTCCTCAGGTATCTGCCAACACTCTCCTCCTACCCAGCGCACACTCAAGCATCATTCCCAGAAGTATTGCCGCAGGAGACTGGTATCTATGGAAACCATGTTTCCAAATGCCATTCCATCAACTTCTCCAACACCCAAATATAATTCCTGAAAAGACGGTACAGCTCCCACTGCTCCTGACCCAAAGCACCCCAGTCCAGAGTAGGTACCATACATGCTGGGGGAGTCGATGCTGCCGGGAATTGCTGCACTGCATGTGAGGATGGCATTCGTCTCATCAGAACCAATAACGGGCATATGGGGAAGCGCAGTAGCCGTGCTGCCTGCCCAGGAGCCGGGAAGCAGTCTTATTTGCAGAGGTGTCTAAGTTGTCAAAACAGCACCTGTGCTGACTGGTGCTGGCCCTCTGAGAGCTGGGGAAATGTTATCCAGCGGGCACCAGCAGAGCACTGGGTACACAAACCTTTGTGTGTTGCTTTTGCTGATTATAAACCTCATAATATTCCACTGGATTCTTCCCAGACAAAATAAGGCAAGGATGGGCTGTTTTATACTTCTGGAGTATGGTTTTCTAGTAACACTTAGCTCTTAAAAAGGCAGGCAAAATTTCCATTTTCAATGATGCTCTTGTTGTGGCTGGAACATGGGGAAAATGCCATATTTCAACAGAGGAGTGAGATGGGGCAATGGATCCAATTTTTAGTCTCACTGGATTGCATCTAACCTCCCCATTTCCTTCTGTTATTCGATTTTAGTTGTGAAACCTACTGCAATGTAGGAATAAGCTAATTCTTTCATAAACAAATATAAACGCAGAAAGGCGATACACTACTTAAACATTAAAATAGTTCCCTTCATAATTTTGTTTTCACTGAAACACAACTAAAAAAGATAAGAGTTATACAATGAGTTTCCCATAAAATAAAAACTCAGTGTCAGATTTGGGTTGTCAGGATATGCTTGCTTTCAGTGAACACAGTTCTTTACATCATGCATTGTGGTCAAGCGCATCCAAAGGCCAGGGTTAAACTGAACAAACTCTGCAGTTTCTACAAAATCAAAATACTTTCCTTAAGGATGATAAGTCTGCATGTAAAACTACACCCTGTCCCCCCTCAATGCTTACTTACTTTTAGCAGCTATGGCCACAGAATTCAGTATGAAAAGTACTCAGCAATGCTATTATAAGCATGGCTAACGCAGCTTGAGACTTTGCAAACTACAGGACTGAGTAAGCACTAAAGTAGGAGGGTTATACGGGTTCATTTATTAAAGATGAAGAGAAGTGCTAGAACTGACCCATCGTGTCTGCACTCTTAGAAATAAATTTCAAACTCAAGTCAGGCAAATGTCATGACAGGAGTTAATCATCACCTGTGTGCACATACCCTCGCTTTTTCAGAGTGTACGTCTGGGACAGCAAGCAGTCTGACAAAAGGGGGGATGACTGTTGTAGTGTAGTATGTGGATGTCCTTTCCTACTGCACAGGAACAACCCGCCCAGGGGAAGTGAGTGGCCAACAGCACAATAATGAACACGTGCAGTTAAGTCAGTGAGCTGACAAGCTGGTTTGGAGCTTTAAAACATCATCTTACTTCCTAGCACCTTCCCATTTCTACTTTCTGTACTTCAAATAAATACTTGTGTAAATCTCTAACTCAATGACTGTCATTTCCTGTGCAGAGTACTGGGCGCACTGACTTCTACCAATGCCCACCTAATGCACTGTCGACATCTGTTCACTACACACTTTTGATTGCAACGTACATGAACTTCCCACAAGCCCAGGAATCTCCTCTGTGTTCTGCAGAATGTAATGCACACAGCTAAAATTAAGTTACACTCTCTTTCTATAAAATATTCTGTAATAGTCATTTAGAGGACATCTATCAACAGCCTGTATGTAATGCCCACACGCATTTCAGGCACTAACGTTACATACTTTTTTGCATTTATGGCACTGATTAAAGCTAGAGTCATCATCACAACGCCTTGCTTAAAATCACTAAATGTCTCTTACCACTCCAAAACCTTACAGAAGGATTTCCACAACTCATCTGGGTGAGGGGAGCAACAGAGAGGGGAAAGGCACAGAGGAACTCCTTCCCACAAAACAAACAGGTAACGAGGGATCGCATCTTACCTGGGGGGTTCTGGAGGAGCTCGGGCTGCTGGCAGCTGAAGACACCATGCTCACGTTGGGGTTCATACTTCTCTCTCTCTCATCCTGATAGATACGATCCCGCTCCGAGTCAGGCAAGTTGAGGAAATTCTGCATTGCCCTTAAGTTTACCAGGAGGGACTGAGAAGCTGTCCTAGGGTCTTCTTCTTTACGTAGGATCTCTGACAACAAACCCTAGTTCAAAAAATGAAAAGCCCAGTCATGTGTTGGGTCTTGGATTTTTTTTGTTTTAAATTTGTTTAACGTAACCAGCCGGATTGCAATGCTGAAAACCTACACCAGAATCTCATGGGCTCTCCCAGAGGGGATATTTTGTAGGAAAGTGTTTGTCTTCTGGGGGCTGGGATTTATTTTGGGACTGTCCTATTCTGGCACTGTAATAACTTCTGAGTATGGAGATGCTGGATAGGAAGGTAGGTGCATTGGGTGGAAGAAATTGCAGTTACCACCAGGTGCGTGCTGCAAATATTTTAGGAGCTGTTAGATCTCTCTCTCTCTCTCAGTTTTTACTTGAAGTTGGGAACACTTGGCAATCCTGTTCATCTTTGACAAATCTGCCAGGGTTGGTAAATTTAGTTTCGACATTTAAATGGTGAAGGAGGTTTATAAAGAAAAACGTTTGGCTGGTTTGGGATGTTACAGTCCATTCATTTGGGTTTGGACAGTCATTTCTGAGAGGAGGAAAATGGAGCAATAATAAAGTCTTAGAATCTAGCTTTAGGGATTTAACCCATTCTTTCATGACTCATTTTAAAATAACAAAGGCTTCACATTGCAACCATGAACAAACACCATAGTCATCTATTTTTAACTAAAGCCATTATTCCAGGATGTAACCAGCGCATTTCCAAAAAAAGGGAGGGTAGGGAAGGCAAGAAGAGTTGGAGAGATGAAAATGTCATTAAAAGAGGCTTAAATCTAATGATGGGATTAAATTTATGCATAACTGTATGCAGTCAACAGTTCCACCAATTATCTAGAAGTTAAAGACCCAACTCTCAAGCAGGGATCAGGGCCTACAGAAATTACCAGGACACAGCAAGTGTCACCAGCACCCCCTCCATCCAACACTTCACAAGTGGGTATAGCACTCCAAAGAGCAGTAGCACTCCAAAGAGCAGTAACAGCTATTCCCTCATGTTTAAATGTACCAATGTGCAAAGAAGCAGCAAGGGATCATTCCTGCCCATTGAGACTACTTACAATACACCATAAGAAACGGTGGCCAGAGGCTGGCTATTTTAAAAGGCTGTTCTGCCAGTGTTTCCTTAAGCTGTCCAATACCCTTCCCGCTTCCCACGATCAGGAGGTTCTCTGCACTGCTGCTTCCAGGAGTGCTGGCCACAGAAGCTGTGTGAAATCCCAGACAGAGCTTGGAGGGCTCACCTCGACCCACTGCTGTGAGAGGAGCAACATTTGGCAACTGCGTGCACTGGGACACCACAGTGCCCAGACATGAGTTAGCTGTTGCTGTTGGCATGAGCATTTCGCAGCTACTTCACAGCCATGACCGAGGCAAGCTGCCTCACAAGTACAGTCAAGACTTACTTCTTTCTTGTAAGGAAAACAAACACCTAGTCAAAACACTGTAATAGGTAGTCTTAGTTATTTTTTACCATAGAGCCTCCAAAAAGCCTTGTTGAAACACTGCTACTACAGTTGGCCAATTAACCAAACGCCAACATTTTTAATATACATTGATCTTATTTACCAGACTTCCTGACAAAACCAACAAGCAAACAATGTATGTGATCTGCATTTATCTGCCACTAAACACCTACATTAAAATACAATCATGAAAGCTCTACTTCAGCAGTGCTTACGCCAGAAGTGCTCGAAACAAGCTCCACACACAATCTGCAGGGTAGGATGCACACAGCTCCATCTTTTCGGCTCCTCATCTACATAATCAAGCTAAGACATATTCAATTACATTTTACTGCAGTTATCAGAGTAGTTACACAGAAGAACTGGAGCTGGGAACTGAGTCATGGTGAGACTCTCCAGACAGAAACAGGATCAAAGAGAGAAGCCAACTGATGAAAAAGATCTACACTGCGAAGAAGTGTGAAGAAGTTGCAGTGCTAGACTGGCCCTAGGCTGGCCTTTGGCATTCTCTGCAACCACAATACAACTGCATGCTCATACTTGGCTTCTTCCTCAGGGTTTACCATCCATCAGAGAAGCTAGGCAAATATTGAAAAGCTTTACAAAGTTTGCCAGGCTTTAAGGCTGAGGAAGATTCACCAAAAAAGGGACATTACAGAAGCTTGCGGCTGTGACTTGAACGATTCCAAGATCAGTACAGCAAGTCCCTCTTATAATTTTCCCTTACATTCAGTGGAAAATTCATGAAATGCAGAAAATAAGTGAAATACCAGTTCCACATTTTCTCTAAATTCTTGATTTCTTTTGAAGGATACAAAACTTATTTAAAAAAACAAAACAAAACAAAACAAAACAAACAAAAAAAAAACAGAAGAAAGATCAACTTCAAAAATGAATGGGTTTGGGTTGTAAGAAAAGTACCTGAAAGCTACTGGAACTGACAGCTTTTTCTCCCCCTCATCTTAGCCTGGCTAAATTTATGGTCCAATTTCAAAAATGGAGAGCAGAAGCATATTGTGAAAGCATGCCAGCAATTACTTTTCAGTGCAGTCATTGACTCCCTATGTAAATCAGAGGCTAACAGGTACAAGTGGCTTGCTCATGGCACTAAGAAGTACCTCACTGTGCAAGATACCACCTCTCTTGTGCTTAGTGGCTCTGATTCGTCACCAGAAAGTCTGGCATGGGGTAGATTCAGTTGTTTTGAAGACTAGCCTGTGCTTCTTGCTTCTACAAGGGTCTTATCTCTGTTACAGGGACACAGCACTGGTTTGCATCGCTGTTCAATCACCAGGCTGTAAAAGAGCTGCAAGCCTCACATCCTAATGCAGGGACCTGCTCCAGGCATAGAGACCGGCTCCAGCCCCCACTGCCGAGCCCCGCTCCCCCATGTCCTGCTCCAGGCCCACAGGTAGAAAACCTGGTTGCAAAGAGGGTTTTTCTGCAGTTCCTCCAGGTGCTTTGGCAGCTTAAGAACCATGTAAATAGGAAGACAGATATAAAGAAAACTGACTCAGAGGGAAAAATTTAATGTCTTCCTGCAACTGAAGACAAACAACGCTGGTAAACAACAGTGGCTAGATAGCTGAGAGACAGAGTAGGACAGCAAAATAAAGCGTCTTGAGAGCAACAGCGTTTACAATAATATAATTCCGAGCTACCCAAGTATACACAAACTAACCAGTGAGCAACATTATAAAAAATAAAGTGATATTAAATAATCTGTTCAGCCTTTTTGTCACCTGCAACTAATTAGACTTATAATATGCAAAACATCTTCCTTGTAGAAAAACAAATGATCACAATTTCATTTAATTGTAACTTAACCAGGCATAATGTATTTTTTAAAGTGACATACACCAGGTGTGTGGTGAGGAAACTGGCCCAGCCAGACAAACCCTACTGTTTCTATTTTTGAGAAAACCTAAAGTCAGCCAAAGACTGTTTTCATTTCTGCAAATTATGTTTCTGCTGGAGGGGGTGAGAGAGGGAAACCCACAGCATTCATACATTTGTTATAAAATTCCATTGGCTAAATTAGCTCATTCTGACTTACTTACATCTCTCATATTAAAAAAAAAAAAAATAATAAAAAATTGGCAGTTTGCAGAGTAACCAACTCTGCAAATCTAAAAAAAGATCATCAGGGATTAGAAAGTCTCAAACCAATTTTAAATAGCCAAACACATCTTCTATACTGAATGCCGCTCTCAGGATACATTTTAGGATGTGTAGCTTGATAATATCTTTGCTTTTCCACTCTTGTGCAACATTTTTAAACCAATTGCTGAAGAGGTAACTGAGAAAAGTCTAACGTTCAAACAGGCGGTGCTCGCAAATGAGGTGTACACTTACCTCAGGACAAGGACTCTGGACAAGCACAGTTTGGTTTACCCTTGGAACTTGTACCATTTTTAAAATTACATACTGGATCCATAATTGACTTTAAAAAAATAATACCAGCAGTGGAGAAAGGAGCACATATCCAATCAAAATAAAAAAGTCATTGGATCTATTTGAGGTAGGAGCAATTTTGACAATGTTTTTTCAAACTAGCTGAAACGTAGTCCTTCCAGCCAGCAAAGTCACTGTCGTGGGCATTTGCTTTGCACATATGCTTTGAAACTCCTTTTGTGAACTAATGGCTTTTATTTTTCTTAACTACAGTACTTCCAGGACAAGCAACTTGACCTTCAAGGGCAAGAAGTCTTTTTTAAGCAACTTCTGAAAGACAATGCAGTACAATGTACAACAAACATTACTTAAGCTGACTCCTGCATCCAAAGGACCAGTGGATCATCCTTCCAGGCCAACACAAAGGCTTAACCAAAGCCCACAGAAGGTGAGCAAAGACTTTCTTGTCTTCTTCACAAAGGGCTTTGGCTCAGGTCTGGTGTAAATGAGATCTCAGTGGGCCAGCAGACTGCTAGCAATGGCCAAATACAAGACAGTTTTGCAACCAGAGCTTTTCCAAAGCGATCTGGACAGATGTGAGGAGGTCACGCTCAAGTGCAGATGTATGGGGACAGGGAAAGATGAGGGCCATCAGGCAGCAAGGGACACAAAAGCACCCACAAGACCAGGACTTCACATACATCAGGTCCAATGACTTGGATGGGAGCTGAGCGCCCCCCATACAGACCTAGGCAATGCGTCTACAAGAGCAGACACAGAGATCAAAATGGTTCCAAACAGACTTCGGACAATCAAAACACTGGCCAAAGGGAAAACTTAAATAAACTGAACTAATGTGCTAAACCTCAGTTTTTATGTTCTGTATAAAGAGATTATATATATGAAGGACTGAAAAAGCATAAACACTTTTTTTGTACTTTTAGTTTATTTGTGCCTTGTCATACTTCAGCTGTTGCCAAAAGCAACAGAGAAAATGATGAAATACTAGAAAAATACTGCTCCTGTAGCACTTAAAGACCCAGGTACTTTAAGCCCAGTACTTGTAGCTGACAGTCTGAATAGAAAAGCTGTTCTGCTTCCCATTAGGTACACATGTGACTTTGACCGAGATCAGAAACGCAGGGATTTATTCAAATTCAATTCTGAATCGTAAATATCAGCGAAGTAAACCTGTCTCCTCTGGCATCCCAGTTCAGCACACAAAGCCTATTTCCAGCATGGAAGGCAGCACTCAGCGAACCCCGGGTTAGCTACTCATTCCTACTGAACTACATCGAACTCACACCTTCAGCATACAACAACATACTTTATTTTATCAGACTCAAATGATTATCTATAGTTAAAACTGACTGCAACTTGAATTGAAAGCCCAAGGAGGCAGGCCAGCCCAGGGAGCACTGCAGCAGAAGCACCAGCTTCTCAGAACCCTTCAAGGACATAAAGTGGATCCACCTCCAGTGTTTGTCTCATGACAAGGCAGGCTTTTACCAAGACATCTCTTTGTCTCTCTGCATTTACTCCAGGTCCTCCCTTCAGTTTTCTAGGCTGAATAAGATTCATTCAACAATTCTGAAAATCCTTCTCTTTGCCTCTAAGAATATGGCACTCAATAAGAAGCTCTATATGCAGTACTTGTAGGCTTTGTAGGACTTGAGCTCATTTTCAAATGCTCACTGGTTTGCTTCCATTCCCCTGCATCTCTTCCCAGTTCCAGCTAGGATATGAAGCAGAAGTGTTGGAATTCTCTTAGAAATGCTTATCCTGGCAACACGTCCAGTCCAATTTTGCTGAGCAAAATTGCTTTAGATAATCAGTGGAAATTTTTGAGTGGTTAGCCAAACCAAGCACCTTTGTATCCACCCTGTCACAGTTTCCACTGGACAAAACTGTGTTTACACCCTGTTCTCTGATCAACTCTTCCATCTCAATGGGCAAAACATGCGATGCCATGTTCGTGTCAGTTCATATGAACTTCAGAACTCAAAGGACTTTGATGGTTTTCCATCAGTGCGAATGGTCTCCCAGTACCCTTCAGTGTAGCTGAATGCATCACATCAGTCCCTCATATAAAAGAAATCTCCTGCTCTCTAGATTCACTGCCTACAGCCAGAGTATGAGTCTCGTTCTTAAACTCATTTAACTAATGCTAAAACACACACATCTCGGGAGAGAGCTGCTTAGGCACAAAGCATTTAGAGGCTGATTTGAATAAAACTTATACAGGGTGCAACAATGACAATTCGATTTTTATTATTAAAAATGAAGTGTTTAAATCCTCAAAGAAAATGCCTTTATTGCATTAGTTTAATAAAGCCTCTTTTTTATTACGGTATCTCTTTTTATGAGGGAAAACAGGGTATGCATGTGGAGCTGAATGAGGATGCATGGGGAAGAGGAGACAGAAAAAGACCGACCACCTGCAGCCACAAAGTGCTATCATTTACATGGCACACATGCCAAACCTTTATACTGAAATATGCCGGAAAATGAGCAAGACGCACAGCTCGTGCACACTCTGTATATCCGTGCATTTGCTTCCACTTCTGTGCATCAGCTGAGCAGGCAGCAACCACCTCCTACAAGCACACATTCTGAAAGCCTGACTCACATACGACTTAAGATCTTTTCATTCAGACTATTGAATACAATTAAGTTAATTGAAACTGAAATTTTGGGCAGTGCAAACCCCACTGTTGGAACAAATATCCCATGTACCAAAAATCTGCAATTTATTAAATTAAGCACTTCCCTTACAGACTGCCTTCTTTCCTGTGAGTACAACAGAATGCTGCTTGTGCCCCATTACACACAAGAATAAAACAAGCAGGCAGCATGAAAGGGTTTCATGCAATAAGAAAGCGTTTTCTATGGGGAAAAAAACCAACAAAAAATCCCCCCCCCAAACCAAAACCAGAACTCTCGCTAATTGAAAGTCTGTGCACAATGGGGCAGACACCATAGCGATGAATGCAGCATGACTGTCTCACTAGATACTAGGCAGAGAATGAAAGCTGCTTGTCTTCCTTGCACTTAAGTTAAAGGGAAAATTATTTGCAAAAGGAATTCTGTCTAGGATTTGGCTCACGAGTAAGTAGAGGTGGAAGAGTTAGTTATTTCAAACAAACCACATTTCTAATCTTAAAGCCTCTTAGAGGACCTTCTTCTGATCCCACTTCAGTTTGGGGGAATTTTGCCAAAGAAAACAGAATTGGACATAAATGAGGAGTCACTACCCACCTCCCTCCTTGTCTGTCTTCGAAGATTTTCTTTGGAGCTTCCTTACCAACCATGCTCCTGCCTTCAGAGCCCCCAGTCCCTCTATAATTGACTGGCAACACCTTTGCAAGCTAAGGAACAGTTATTTTCTTGCTGCAGGAGCCTAGATTTGCCCAAAGTCACACCAGAAGCTGAGGCACCACACAGCATTGATCCTGTGTTTCTCTACATCTCAACCCACTCTTGCAGCCAAGGTTTGCCTGAATCCCTCAAACAAGGTGGATCAGTTCAGTTTATTTCATCATAAATTTCACTACATCCGAGGCTTGGTAGAGTTTTCTCCTCCCTGTGGTGTTACTTCCTTTAATCCTAAGAGGTGCGGTTAGGCACCAGCTACCTGGGCAGGAGCCGAGCTGGGTAAGTGTTGCCATCCTATTTGCAGCCTGGAAAGACAACACTCTTGACCCAGAGGTACCCAGCACGGGAAGGAGGGAGTAGTACTCTTTGGGAAGAGAGTTACCAGCAGTCTGAACATGCCTGGTGTTTCTACCCAGCTTTTTGTATCTGGCACCACAACTGTTTCATTCAGAAAGCCTCAGGTTCACGGATATTTCTAGTTTCTGAGGCTGTTCAGTAAAACAAGCACTGGCCACTCGCCCAAACATATTACTAGTTTTGGCTATTATGTCAAAATATTGGCAAAAAAAGAAGATGCTTTTAAAAAAAAAGAATAGCTATAAACAGAAACACTCATTCAGCCTATAGGCTTTGCAGTCCACTGAGTACTCCTGAGGAGAGAAGCAGTTCTGTGATCCAGTGATTTAGACTGTCTGGACTCTTACAAACAGCCTGACCAATCGTCCTGACTGCAACTCTGAGAGCCTGCAGCAAAGAGGGACATTCCGCAAGCAGGTAGAGGAAGAGTATGTTCATTTTCCTTATGCAAAACGGGACTAAAATGACCTGTTTTCCAGCTAGGATTTTGAAGAGCACAGATCACTTCTGCATCTCTGGATTAGCTAAAAAAAACTTTCCAGAGAAGAACAAGGTAAATCTGAGAGGGTATTTTCATGCATTTGCTTTAAATAGTCCTTGTACTTCTGTCACTATCATCACCTGCCCATTGCTTGGCACATTACAAGCTGTGATAAGCAAGCTTTCATTATTACAGCGCTTTGGTTCCGACTGGATTGTGGTATTAGGAAACACTATAGTGCAAGAGGGAGACAGCATAAGGACTCTGCCCTGAAGATGGCCAAAATCCATGTCTGCATTCTCCTCCAGGAAGAAGTACATAGCCTTGTTAAGAGCTTTGGCCAGTAGTCACTGCTTCCTGCCTCCCATTCCACAGTAGCTTGGCTGGTCAACCTGAAGGTTGCTCCTGCTTTTAGGGGCTACTGTCACCTAAGAAGTTCTTTAAACTGGGAGAAGATGCATGTGTCAGCCAAACAGGCACTTTGGAGAACTCCAGCCTGCACTGACTGCCCCTTTCATTCTTCTGCACTGTTTGACAGCAAGGAGAGGGACGTGTTTCTCACCCTCTGCAGCCCAGATCTTGCAGGCACTTCCTTCAGTCTGACCTTTTCAAAGCCTTGACTGCTTTTAAAAATGTGCACAGGGCAATTCTAAGCATGATGTGCATCTGCTTGGCCTCTAACAGTTGCACTTCTGCTGTGGATTTGCAGTATTAATCAGACTTTTCCCTGGTTTTTTTTCAAGATTGAATGGTTTCACACAATCAAAAAGTGCTGAAGTCTTACAGAACCCAAAGCTTTCACTAACAGCCGCTTTAATAGTAACTTCAGCTTACTGCTTGGCTGCTCACAAACACGCTTTTTTGAAGGTGTTCTCCATATTAAAATAAGGATATCAGGTACAACTGTGTAACATTCCAGTGTTTGATGGGCCTCATACAGTGTCCTCCATTCAAACCCACTCATTCTTGCATGCAGTTTTTAATACCCAGACAAGGATGCCCAGCTTTTCATCAGCAAGCACAGCAGCAGTTTGAACAAAGGAACAAACCATTTCAGTAAACAACACCTTCAAATCAAGGAGCCTGCAAATGTCCAACTTACAGGGCACAGGCCAGCAGAGCTGCAAAATGGAGCTAACACCAAGGATCTTGGCCATGCACAACTTGGGCACAAATTACGAAATTATGAAATTATGAAATTACATGAGCAAGAAACTGAGACTCCTGCCTCAGCAATACTGTTAACCACAAGCTGTCTCCACTCCCTTGATTCAGTCTTCCCTATATAAGCCAGTGCTCCCCCCGGTTGCCTTGGAAGGAGGCTAACGGTGGCCAGCTAAGCGTAGGGCCAGGAATACAAACACCATTTGTGTGCTGTCCTCTCTGCCTACCTTGTACCTGTCCCAACAGAGCTCCTGGAAAGGGCACAACAGCCCCAGCAGCTACACTGCCTTCTTGACAAATCTGAATAGCAAATCACTGCAGTCCACAAGAGAGGACCATACCTGGAGTTAAAAACTGCAGTGCTGCCAGGCTTCTGCTAGAAAAAGGAAGGCCACCTAGAGCCTAAGGGGGTGTCTTTCCAACACATACCATTTTTATAATTGCTGAGCAGGTTACAAGCAACACCAGCTTAGACAAACATGGTAGAGTGCACCATGATTATAAATGTTTTGAAGGTTGTGCAGGAATTTCCTACTCATTGGAAATGGTGTCATTAAAACTACCTTCAATAACTTCAATAACTATATTGCTTCTCTGGGCCTGAGGACTCTCTGCTCCCTGTCCTGTTTGCTGAATAAACAGGCATGTACATTCCACAGTAGGGTGAATTAAAATTGTAGCATTGACTCTCTAAAGATAAAATAAAGGGGCAGAGGGCATCCCAAGGTATTTACATCAGGCATACATACTTTGAGGGTTCTTTAGACCCAGTCTCAAACAAATATTAAAATGTTCGCTTCAGAAATTTCTATTTGAAAGACACTCTCTTGGCAGCTAACACAGCCTGGGCAAGGTCCCGGCCCAACACCCCACGCAGCTCTCCCATGTGCACAGCAGGTACAAAGCTGCCTACTGTTCAGTCCCATCTCAGAGTGGGACCTCAAGTGCACATCCAGAAGTGCACAGGATTTGTCACAGTGCCTGAAGCGCTTTGTTTTCAAGTGTGCAGACAACATGGCCACAGGTAGAAACAAATACTGTTGTCTTAAGCTATGTATTTCCAACTTTAAGAGGAAGGTTTAGATGTTTCACAAACCATACAATTGCACCTCTCCCTCTTCTGACCCTCCTCACGTCCCCCTTCCCACACACACGCATACATACACGTGGCAGCCATTTGTTCCGATGGATTTAGCCTAGTTTGGATCAAAGCTTCCTCTACTTCATTTAACAGATTTGCTCAGATGGAAGGTCTCAGGGGAGAAATAATGTTAGTAAGAGGGGGGTTTTCAGCATTGAGTATGTAGGTCATTGGACTTTAAAATAAATTAGAGAATAGTTTATCTATTAAACAAGCCTCACAGTGCATATTTCATGAAGCCATACTTAATTATAGGCTAATGTGCACCACAGAGATACCACGAAGAAAGATTAAGCAGTGGTCCATAATGCAGTGATTAATACAATTATTAGCTGGCTGGCCCACAGCATTTATTATTTGGTACCATCATAAGAAACAACAGACCTTGAGTTTCTACAGCTGGCACTTTCTGCAAAACGCAATAAGCCCAAACTTTTCCAGAAACACAGGTGTCTCTGCACCTCCTGAGGACAGGATCCGCACAGGCAGCGGGGAAATGCAAGGTGGTGAGAGCAGACTTGTACTTACACTTCAAGCGCCTTTTACAGAGTTTGCTTCTCCACCACAGGTGTGCGGGAACATCCCACATAATCTATTGCGCAGCATGAGGCTGACTGACTTCTTAATGCTTCAGATAGTCCCTGACATGAGGGGAGATTGATTTGAGTTGGAATTAGAAGCTGAGGATAGGGAAGCATAAATATGTATCTACACTCTTTTGCTACAGTGATGGCTCCTAGGGACATGATGCACTACATGTACGATGCAATGGTCTCCTACATCAAGGCCCTGTAGACCAATGAAACACATCTGTATGATGAACAAATCTTTTATGGATGTTTAAGACTTGCCTGTTCTGGAATCAGTGTCATAGGCTGTACAGCACAACATATTACTTACAATGCAGAGATAAGAAGCAGGCAATTTCCTTCCTTTTATATAAATTACATGTCCAATATCTTGTAAGGAAGTGATCAAAATCGGGAAGACTGTTTTTTTCTAAGAAAAGCTAGAGAAGTTAGTGCATGCTAAGATAAATGTCAGAAGGAGGACTGACAAACCCAGTGACGCTAGTATCCTGAATTATAGACCCTGTTTTTTATACTGAACTCAAATGTAAACTCTTTGGAGGACAGAGCATCACATTCCATTCCAGATGCAGTCCTGCCCAGTCCTGCTTGGCACCTTCTCAAAGGACATTACCCTGGCACGTCCACTCAGTGCTGCTCAGGTCTATGTTCTGCACGAGTGAGCCCAGTCTGAACGATACCACACCTGGTGTCCTAAGTCACACAGGACACTTGAAAGTGCTGTCAGGTCTGACTGGCCCACTGTCACACTGCCAGGAGACACTGAAGTTGTTAAGAAACCACATTTCACACAAACACCCGTTTAATGTCCTAAACCCACTAAATCTACGCCAAAACACTGCAGGAGGTGTAAAAAGAAACAAATAAAACACACCACAAGACCCCAAATCACTCTGCATCTCATTCAGTCCAGATTTCAGATTATCCGTCAAGACTGTGGCACAATCTCTACTGTGGCTGGTGACAAACACCACAGGCAGATGCAATGCTGTGCCACTGCCAGGAAAAGGCCAGAGCAATCTCTCTCTTGCCTTATCCCTGCTGTCCTAACAAGTCAATCTGTAATGCCTGGTCAGCGACATACAAGGCCTGGGGTTTCTTAGACACACAGAATCAACACCTTGCCTCCTTTCAAATACCATAGAGAACTGTTGATTTAACACAAGAGGTGTATGATAGCTTTCTTATTGGAGATGAACTTTTGGTTTAATGTCAGACTTGAGTTTTATCAACTCAGCTTTCTCACACTGACTAAAGCAGAGCTTTTTGTTCTGTGACAGTGGCAAAACTGTCACCGGCAATGTCACTGCTGACCTCTCACTCAAGTTCAGAATATGTCATTCTGTCAATATCATCTACCTTGATTATACCAGGCTTTATATATAACAGGTTATGATCCCTGAGGGATGAAAAGCTTTTCCAAATTAAAAGCAGAATTTTAAAGAGGAAACACTCATACGTTCCTAGGTAGTTTTCATGTGATATCCTCAAGGCTAACCCCAGAACCCAGTCACATTGATTGGAAGTGAATGTTTTTTTCTAAGTGCAGCCATCTTACAAATTTAATAGAAGAAGGGAAGTAATAAAAATGTGCTCCATACTTTAATTAGTTCCCTCATAATATGGCATTTCCAAAATGGCAGTGCCAAAGAAAATCATTAATCCAGGAGAATAGACAAAGACACTGTATGGGGCTAGGGGACAGACCTCCAGGAGACACACACACGTGGCCCTCGTTTTCTCTTGCTGGTAAAGTTTACCTCAAAGATTAACTCTGATTGCACAAAAGAAATTTGTGCCAATATTAAATATTAAGCCCCTTTCCACTTCTTTAGCCTTGTTAAGAGTATCAGAATTGAGAGACTGAAGTCCTTGAATGGTACCTGGCAGCATGATAAATGCACATAGCCTGTCTTTCTGAACACACATTGACCCTGAGTACCCTAGCTGCTAGGTTTAAGGTGACGCTATCACGTGATCATTTTAACATCTGCATTTCACTGTGTGAGTGAGAAAACTTGTGTTAGGTATGAAAGCAAACACAATCTGCTGAAAATGGCAGAGATCTTTCCCAGCAGTCAGTCCTTTGGCCTATGCACAGTTGTCTTACACACTTCTTGTGGCAGTAGCCTCTGGCACTAATTGTGGCATCACTTGTACCACAGGAAAGAACTGAGGAAGTAACAGAAACACAAAGGCATCTCTCACTCTTGCAGTCTCTTGTTACTTTTTCCTGGCCATCAAATGGGAGTAGATGTGGAAGTTTGTAACCACAGAAAGGAACTCTGGGAAGAACTCACATGAACAGAATTACTGCTAGAGAATAAAGCTCAGGTAACAGCACTGGAGTGACCAAATGCAAACAAACACCTATTCCAGGAAGCAGTCTTGTTCAATCATGGCAAGGAGACTGGGGTTATAAATGGAAGGTAATTTGACCTGTTTCTACAGCATACCTCCTGCCTTGATCTGCAAAAACCATACAGCCCCATGAGAGTCACAACTTTGCCCCTTCAGCATGTCTGGTTATAGAATAGAAATCGATACCTGTGTGCGGTTGAATGCTACTCTTGCAAAGACAGCTTGAGACACACTGGCTCTCTTCAGCTCATCTCTGACTTGCTGGTAAATATCTGGAGAGACTTCCACCGATGAATTTGATGGCTCTGGTTTGACAGCTCTAGGGATGGGTGGATGATTCAAGAACTGCTGGTTGATAGCTTGTGGGTGCTGGTGAGCCAGCAGCCGGCTGACAGCAATCTGTTGGTTTATCAGATGGGCCATTGCTATCTGCTGCCTCACCAGTTGTGGACTGAGCTGAGGAGACAGGAGCCCAGGATTTATCATTGTCTGCATCGTTGGCACTTGGTTTCGGATTGGAGTACTGTGGTGAATTTGGCCATGAGGAGACTGTTCATTAGTTTTTCCCAAGGTTGCCAGCTGGTTGATATTTGGTAAGTGCATGGGACGTTGACCAAGAACGCAATAGTCTGAAAGGTTTTCTCTTTCCACTCTTTCCACTGTTAAAAAAGAAAAATTTGTTTGCTGTCATTTCAGTTTGCACTTACAAGAGGACTGTTAGGGTAAGGGTTACTGCAGGTGACTGTATGTGACCTCACCTGCTTTAGTTTGCAAATCTACACTTGCATAAAAGCTTCACAGAAACATAAGCAAAAGCAGCACAAAGTAAAAGCAACAACAATAATTAACATTCCTTTCAACTTCTCAGGCATCCCCCACTGTTCAGGAGGCCTCCTTATCAAAATGATAGCAAGTATTCTCGCCGGTCTCTCTTCCTAAAGAAACGAGCTTGGACATCTCCACTCACACTGCCACTAATTTTTTAATCTGTCACAGAAAAGTGAGTAACTTTTAAAATGGGTCAGTGTTTCAGAATCACTGGCATCTAGGTGAAGGAAAGAAATGCAAATTAGTATCCACACAAAACACAATGGAAACCAGACCATTCCCTGTGCAGCTCACGGAACAGCTTCTCATTACGAACTCAGCAATTGTTATCTTTTCCAACATAAACTCTACCTTGCATTTTGTGTGGATGAAGTTATCTGGTAACGTCAGTTCACCTCAGGGCACTACAGCAGAATCGTCCTGCTTGTGTGAAAGCACGCTGCAAAACCGTGCAATTCACACATGAGAAAATTTTAAAGCAATGGTTCCTTTATACAAAGCCTCACTGCTATGAGTCTGTCCAGAAACCTTAAAGCATCTCTGCATGAATGCCCACTTTAAAGAAAGCGGCTTCACTCCCTTCAAAAAGACTTTGTTTAGCACAACAAAGCCCCGTGACCCCTAAGTGACACTATCCTACAAAAAAGGGAAACACTACACACAAAATGCATATACTGTAATTTCATGTATTGATACATATTGTCCCTTGCATCTAATATCAGCAATATTGCACTATATTTATACATAACTGCAAAACTAAATTCACATGTTAACAAAATAGATTTCCTCCTAAAGTAGTATCTGAAATAGGAAACTAAGTTTTAAAAGGACATAGATATAACTATTAATTAGATAATTTCAAGTAATCAGAAGTCATTTTTTACTAGGTTGCAGATTCCATGAGCTTCACTACATGCAATCAGATAGGCATTTATATACTGAGCTGATACAAAAGTGTTCAGGGACACATATCACACACCTAGAAAACTACTACCTCATTCTTGTATTGCTCCTAGCAAGTAACAGGATAGGATTTATTTCATAAATGCCATAATACTATTATAACTTGTGTAATGATTAACGACTGTACAAGGCTTTGAACTCTTTTTTAAAACAATCTATATAAAGCTTTGAGGCTTTACACAGTTAATACTCAGCACTACAGTTTACTGATGACTTTCTCTGTTTCCTTCTAAATAGAAAGACAGTTATTTTCACCTTCCAGAGCTAATCTCAGAGGGAGAAGGTTGAATTCTCACTGGGGAGGGAGTCTTGCCCTGAACACATACAAACACACATGGTTTCTATCTTTAGAGTCGTCATCCTGCAACATCACAAGTACTGAATTTTACAACTAGGTGAATCTGCACCCAGCATCTTATTGTAAAAATATGAACAACGTTAATATCAGGGAAGAACTTTGCATCGATATAGAGACGTAATGCATGGGCGCAGGAGTGGGGAAGAGCGGCTGCTTTATCACAACCCAAGACCGCGTTCTGTGACATGGACAATTCAGAGCACTCATGGCCATGCTATCACTCCCACAGCCTCTCTGCAGTAAATCTGCACCTGAGTAATGCTGTTAAATATACACAGTTGCCAGGAAAACCAAATGTAATTATTCCAAAGGTGCGGTAGCTACTTCGCAATCAGGAATTAACCTGATATAAATAGAACAAAGATGTAGCTCAGGTTCCATGAAATACTTGGAGCATCCTGCTAAAAGAAAATACAATAAGAACTATTTTTGGTCTTCATTTACGCCTCTATAAATCTAGAGTCCTTCCACCAGGAGTCTCAGAAGAGCCGAAATAAGTTCTGAACTATTTTTTAGTTGAAGGAATACACAGAGAGTAAGTCACTGAAACCAACAAATTACTACTTGTTAGAACACAAAAACAGTAACAAAGTGTTTTTTGAAAACTTGGTGAGAAATAAATATAAATAACATTCACTTTCTGGGCTAAACCACATTTGCCAAGTTTCCACCCACTCCTGACTTTAGTGCCAAGTTATAAACCCCTATAAAAATAAAGTTTAAGATGAAAAGGCTGCCAGGCTCTTAATCTCTGCAGTGCTACTTGGAATTACAATTACAGAGAGACACGACCTGACTTACTTCCATAGGTGTATTTTTCCCTTATTATCAGCTTCCTTTTTCGATAACATTAGACTACACAGCCATGCATATACTCCCAATAAACAAACCAGATTCTAGTCACTTCAACTACTTCAATAATAAAAGGTTACCATTAACAGTTACGCTGGATGGAAAAAATGTGCATTACTCAACTCCTCAAGACTCTTTCCTTCTCTAATACATTGCCTGTATCAGATTCCCTGTTGTTCTTTGGTAACTGTGGACTGGTAGGGCTCTGCAGGGCTGGACAGGAGTAAGTCTGAGACAACCCTGAGACGGACACTGGCACTGCCCTGGGAGGCAGGCCAGCATGCCAGAAATGCTCTAGAAAAAAGGCATAGAGGAGCCACAAAGCTGCTGTGACATCGATGTTCTGCCTCAGATCTTCTTGATCTGAGTTTTTCCATTTGCATCCTCCATTTTCCATGTTCCTGCCCCATTAGAGTATTTCCTTTCTTCTTCCCTTGTTGGCTATTGCTCCACTCAAACTGGAGAGACATTTACATCTCTTTAGTCCTGTATGAACTGGTTAGTACTTGAACATACTGCAGTATATAAGCAGTGAAGTCAGCGCAGCAGAACCTTAAACTAGGAAGGAATGGGCTCCATGGACATGTGCTATCTACATCCACGTGCTGCTGTTCCTCTGCTATCCATGCCTGTGCTAGTTAAACAAAACCTAGTCCAGGAGGCTGTTGCCTCCATCTGTGATGTGACCAGAGCTAAAGACATGGCAGCTTTTCCCTTTTCTCCCTTCATCCCACTGCCTGGTATATGATTCTGCAGCTCTTAGCTTGAAGAGCTCTTGTAAACCAAGTACAATGCTACTGCCGTATTTCAGAGCCACCCACCCTTCTGAAGCCATACACTAGGTAAGCAGATTCAAGGTGCCTAGACAACAGGTACTGTGCCAAGCTCAGCAAGCAGCTCTCAGAGCACACCAGGATAGCATCTGCCAGTCATTTTCCCACAGCCCCTACAAGATGTCACTACCTCTACAAGACAGTTAGAAACCAAAATAATCCCCAGAATGGAAGCAGCAAATTGTCATATTTCAATGTTCCTTTCTCTTCTTATAATGATTACCATGTGTGTCAATGTATTTCATCTCCATACTGTGTTAGAAACTTCCTGGATACAGCACAAAAGCAATCCAGTGCACCCATCCGCTGTGTGATGTTCTCAACCTCTACCAAAATCTTCCTTGCAGTCAAGCAGCTGACACAGTCTACAGCACAATAGCTTGGGGTGGTCCACATGCAACTTTCCATTCGAAATAATACCAGCTCAAAAGATTTAAAATACGATTTATTTCTCCACCTTCCCTTCCCCTCACCCGTCATTTCCACTAAGTTGTTAATAGGAACATTCTGACAAACAGCCTGTGGGGCATTCAGGGCTCATAAGCAGCACTGAATCGACTGACAGCAATGGAAACCAAATTCCTATGCACAATAATGGATGCGGCATGGAGAACGTAACACACCTCCCAGCACTGTGCAGGAGTGGGGCCACAGAGGACCCTCCAGCACCCATGACCCAGCAAGTCTGGAACGTTAGTCCCACAGGCATACAAGCACTTTGCCCCAGAGTAGGAAGAGGCTGGTAAAGAAATGTTTTGTAATAAGTTACTAGCCGGCAGAATTGCCATGCTTCAATTGTGACAGGATGGCACCACCCAGGGCTGCTCTCTAGTGCTTTAGAGCATGTTGCTTTGTTTTATTTATTAGTTAAAACCTGGTGATCGTAAAAGCCATTAAAAGTGCTGTTCATGGCCAAGAAGGGAGAGCTCTATGAACTCTACTGTGCCCCGTACTCAGCTTGAGATAGAAAGGTTCCCACAGTTTCTTCTGGCTTAGCACCATCCTACTCACTGGAGCAAGACTTGAACTTTGGAGCCGTGTTTGGGGGACAAAGCACTCTTCAGCACAGTACCACCCTCTGCCTCGGAGAGACAGGGCTGCTGCACTACACCAAGGGAGTGCCCTCTTGCTTATGCTACATAATTATGAACTACTACTTTGTAAATACCAGAACCACTCCAGAGCACAGGAGGTACTTTTAAAGTGGTAATTCTGTACCTTTTAATCTACAATTAGGATAATTACTTATTTCTTTTACTCACAGTCCACTTAACCACTTCAGTGCAAAAGGCTGGTCTGAGGATTCTCATATTCATTCAACATCCAATCTTTGTATTTACCCAAAGTCACTCCTTGACTTTGTTCACTGTCTGATCTCTGCCTGGGCCATTTGTTCCTGCAGTCAGGCCTGGAGAAAAAGCAGGCTAACTGGAGAGGCAAACTTGATAAGAATTTGTAACTTTCAAAATCTTTCCCTTCCTCTGCTCCTGCAGGATAGTAAATAACCTCAAAATAATTATAGAGTACATACAGAAATTGTTTGGCTGCTGGCTGTGAGTAGCAAAAGCCTTTATCCAAGCCTAATGGAAAACAGACAGGAAAGGCCATTGTCTGTCTTTGTTGTGTTGCAAATCATTCAGTTCTCACCAAAGCACAAATCACTATTTTGTATTTTGGAGAACCACCATTCAACGTCAACCTTTGATTAGCATCAGTTTCAGCTCAACTGAGCAGACTGTAGCAACATTGCTGACTCTCTCTGTGCAGCAGAACTTCTACTTCCCTTGTCCTAAAGACCATATCAAAGTTACCCCTTGGAATACAGAGATGCCAACCTATTTTTCTGTTAGTTCTGCTTAAACACAGTAAGTCGTGTTCTTCTGATGGGCTGTCCATGGACAGCATTGCTTCCAGAGGTGCTTGTCAGGAGAGAAGAACTTAACCCATGATCTTATTTTCAGATTATGTTTGGGTTACTGTACCAGTTGAAGAGGGCACACAGAAGTATGAACCCGATTCTTTATAATCACGTTAACATCATTTGTAGATAGGACATGCCAGATCCATCTTGCAGAGCAAAGATTTACCCTGAAGAAGCTTTAGTGACCGCATGGTCTAATGCATGAATATTGGTCAGGTGAAATGGAAAAGGAGAAGCAGGGCAAACATTACTCAGAACTGTCTGACAGAAACACAGAGAATACCGGTTTAGATGGACTGGTCCCACCTGATATAAAAATATCTCCCTTCCTGTCAAGCTGCTGTTGACAGAAATCTGTCCTGCTATTTAAGTACTAACCTTTTGTGGGCACTTCAGGAGGGAGGTGCAAACTTCCTAGAATAGCCAGTCAATTGTGCAATCCCTTCAAGAGATATGCATGCATCTCTTCCTGACTCAAAACGTCAGAGATGGTGAAAGGAACGAGACAGAACATAAACATAAATAAAGCAGACATATAAACTCTTCAGATACTTCAAGAGAACAAAATTCAGTTCTGCTCTGAGAGCTATGTATTCAATCAAATCCACATGATCACAGCCAGCCACATTGCAGCTTTATACCTGTACCTAAGATTCAGATTTTCCTCCCTTTCCAATCGAATCTCCACTAATGTTTACCTTCTAAAAATTGCTTTCCTTTTGAGCTAATGTTCTTGTTTGGCAGCACACAAGAAAAAAATATTTTGAGATTCTACAGATTAAAAAAAAAAAGTATTTGCTTCTTAGGAAATGAGTAAGACTCTTCTTTACTAAGAATTCCAAAGTGGCTGGACACAAGTCCCAGCCTCACTGCACAACTTGTACTCACTGAGAAAAGCACTGTACCTGGAACAGGAGATACTGTAAAACCATAAAGCTAAGTGACATTATTTAAACAGATTTGGTCAGTATCTCTTAACTAAAAAAGGTATAATGGCTCTGCATTTTCTCTATGGAAAAGATTTCAACTTTTATTGTACAGACATATATTCCCTAAAGGAGCAATGGCTGCAGCTCCAGCCTCATGCACGCACAAGAGATGGCACTCAGCTAACTGCGTGTATCCTTCTGCCACAACACACGTACTATGAAGACGGAGTGTCACTGCTCCAAAACAGCCAGAAGACTTGAAAGACATCCTGCAAAGCTGAAAATCATACATGCATTTACTTTAGATAAAAGATAAGCTTAAATAAGAGAAAACTCCAAAGGGTCTCTTTTAATTCTCTTTACAGAAAGGAATAGCCAAGAGGGCCACAATTCATAAAGCCCCTGGTACACAGTGCAGTAGGTAAGTTGTTTCTCAACAATACACATGCACAGATTCCCCAAACTGGCACTTAATATCAAGGACAACACTGAAATACAAAATGCTAATGTGGGTGTGGAAAACAGTAGCCAAGGGGTCTATAACTCTTGCTGAATCTTGATAACATCAAACTTGTATTTAAAGATGCCACTTCTTCCTCATGACCAATGCAAACAGCAAACGGACTAGGAAGATGTCTCTAAGTTAAAGATGATCTTCAGGTCGTGTATGTCGTCTATATGCTGAAAAGCTCGCCTGCAAATTATGTTATTTTCTTTGCTTTCTCCTTAAGAAAGTGAGGAAAGTCCTATTTTTAGTGAAATAAATACACAGTCAGGAGTGTAAAAGTAAGCAAAGGGAAAATTACAGTAATGTTAAGAGCCACAAAGCTGACCTGAATGACCCTAACTGATTTAGTGCCAGAGCTGCCACTAATATCCAAACAAGGCATGAAATGATCCCTTCTTAAAAACTTAACATTTCTGCCCCGATCTCTTAGTTAAAAAGGCATAAGGTCAAGATCTGTATATGCATATATACACATCCATACATATATATAACCCCTTTCATTCACATAGAGAGAGAGAGATATACACACACAAGTATTAACAAATAGGACATTTTTAGAAGTCAAAAAATACTGTTTGGGAAAGATCCAGCATGCCTTCTCATGAGGGTTCCTCAACATCTACATCAGAGGAACAATTAAAAACTATGCCTCCAAGCACGTAACGACATTTTTCTGCAGACTTGCAATGGCATCATCACAGTGCCGCAATCTTGAGCCCAGAAACAAGAAATGTGGGAGCCCTTCTGAATCTTGTTTCTGACCTCTCTCAACCTACAACAGCCTCTAGAACACATCATAAGAAAAACAGATTGCTCTGTATATTTGTTATGGGAAGTAAGCAAACATATTTTCAAGAATAAAACAACACACAAACAACAAATCAGTAATATTGGAAAAATCAAAGAGCAGCCAAAACAGACGCTGAATTTAAGGAAGCTATGCAAGCTTTTTCTTACATTCCTAATCTGTTGAAATAGAAATAACTAAGCCCTCCTCCTTTAAAATGAAAAACCACTTCATTCCACAAAAACTTTGAGACAGCCATAATCTAAAATCTCACATCCACAGAAAGCTCTATTTTGACAGCCATTGATGGCAGGAGCAAAAATGAAATGTTCTTAATACACAGACAAAGAAAATATGTCTTTTTATTTTTAAGTTCACAAAGTATTTATTTCTTCCCTCTGTCTTCTTAACTTCCTCCTATCGAGCTAAGTTGTGTCATCAGGCAAAAAGAAAAATTCACACCAGTGGAAGAGTTTCAGTTGTGAAAGATTTCTGATACAGCGATGCAGCGATAGTCCTTCTGGTAAAAATAGAAAGCATGACACTTGGAAGTGAAATATCTATTGAGAAACAAAACTAAAAATTACTCAAAATGCTACAAACCCTAAACAGTGGGCATTGAGTAGATTAACTGGTATAAGTTTTATCCCTTGGTAATGATTTGAGTTGTGTAGCGAAGCTCTGAAATACTTCTCCCCATACATCTACACAGGTATGTAGCTACTTACGAAGTGTTACTTTTATTTGTGCAGGTATTTGTTAATCAAATTAAGAACCAATGCAAACCTTTTAAACAATTATTCGTATCCTGAATTTCAACAATGTTGAAAATTCCGCTAGTTCAGCATCTAGAGAAACCATATGAGCAGTTCTCAGTTTGAAAGGTGTAACCTCATGGAACCTGGTAGGAGAAGGACGGGTTGAGAAATCCTGGACTACGCCACTGCCATACAATTGTCGTTGCAGCCTCTAATACATAATCTTCATTAAAAAGAGGAACTGTGATTCTTCATTTAAGTACCTTCAAATGCACTTGCTCCCTGTTATGTATGCAATTGTGCACCAAAAGGCCTCCAAAAAAATAAAAATTTAAGGGTAGTTAAAAAAAGAATTAAATAATTATTTTAAAAATAATTTGCATAGTAATATTAAAATAATTCATGGTGTGATTTCTGAACAAAATTACAGCACAAACTAGACAGCTTGATCACCACCCCAAACGATTACATACATCTGTGGAGAGGAGAGAAAGCTCACAGAAGAAATGTAAGCGTTTTGCTTCTCAACTAGGTGAATTTTCCATTAGAATCACGTTAATACAAGCTGTGTTTCAAACAGATACATGTATCCCAAGGAGACTGGAAAAAGTGGACAGCCTCTTCCAGGTAGGCTCAGAGCCAGGAGGCGACAAAAAGCCTCCATCCTCACACGAGTCTGGATCTGTCTGTTTACAAATACTCGGGCTGCTGAATAAACTGTGAATGTCTTAAAACCTTAAGGGGCTGGGGTGGAAGAAAACATTTGAGCAGAATTTTATACTAGCATCATCTTGACACAAGACAAAATTACCATGCTGAGCTGAACTAACCAAAATCTTTTTTTAAATTACAAGCACAAATAGTTTAGCTGTCTTTTCGGTCAGTTCAACAGAATGCACACTGAGAATGTTTACTTGAGATTCGATGCGATTCCATTTGTGTACAGCTTTTACATCTGTTGCTAATGATACCAAATTATTGATTGTTCATTTTCTTATATTTATTTAAACATTAACTAGATACTCGGCAACCTGATGCTTTGCCTTTCTTTTTTTTCTTTTCCAGAGAACTTTGGCAGACTTCTGTTGTAATTACTTTGATCTTCCAGAGTGTACAATTATTTTACTGTTTATTTATTTCTATGAGAAATGAAAAAAGATTGACCTAGGAGATCTATATGTGGCAATTTGTAACAGAATCACATAGCTTATGTTTAGGAAATCATGGTTTTGATTAAGAAGCGACCATTTAGTTCCCACTGTTTTATTAAAACAGACATTAGCAGATAATAGGAAACACATTTAACACTGTAGGCTGCATTTAGTTTGCGACGTCAATAAAGTTATTTTGAAGCCCCTTCCTATTTTGCGTTTACCACAGCTCGTATGAATTGTTTTTTTGCTTTTACTTTCTAATAAGTAGCTCTACAGTTACACATGACTATGGGTGCTGGTCCCAAAGACTCTAAATTATAGTTTTACCCAGTCTATTCAGATTACAACCCAAAAATTTAATTACTGCATCATTCATCTACCTTCACAGAAAACCTAAGTCCTTTTTTTAAATTATTATCAAAGGGGTATGTGATGACTGAAGCATGTAACTCAAGTCACTGATTTTGCATACAAACTGAGCTGTCCCGTAGGGATATCTGCCTACAGAAAAGAAACAAAACTTCATAAAAACTGAGATGATGAGAAATTAAAACCATTCAAAGAAGTGCAGAAGCCTTCCTGTTTCCAGGGGGTTTAGATTACTGCCCTGAAGTTGCACGGCTGTTTATTCTCCATGCTCCACTGTACCTGCCATAGAGTCTTTGTTTTCTCTCCCACTCATATGGTTGATGAATCAACACTACTTGAACTGCTTTATAGCAGCTTGTGTTTACTTCACACATACCTTAACCTTCCTTTTTCTACTCCTACTAACACACACATACACTTCCAAACAGCAACGACTGGCTTCATCTCTTTGAATAGCACAGATACAGAGTTATCTGGCAAACTCTTCAGGTTTGGATCCTTGACCTCTTGATTGAGGTCTCATTCTGCTTTTACTGCACTTAACAATTTAGCAGTGCACTTACTAAGCAAAAAAAAGTAAGAGCTTAAAGAATTCAATGCTTTAAGAATGGAAGAAAGTGGAAGACAGCAGTGTGCTAGAAACACTCAGAAGCTGTAGTGGCATCTCCACAGTTAAGGACACTACAGTTAAGGGCTTCCAGTGCCTCTGCAACTGGCACCCTTGCCCAGTTGGGAAAAAAGAAGGGAAAAAAGTAATTTAAAAAGCCTGTCTCTGTTCTCCCAGAATGGCAAGTAAAAGCGAACGGTGATGACCTTGAAGCTGTTTGATTCCTTTGATTGTTTTTTAACCAAGAGTATATGTTAGAGCACTTCAAATACAATTATTTTATTAAGAGACACAGTTTAAAGAAAAGAAATAAAACACTTCTGAGTCCCACAATGGCAGCTTAGAGAGAGGAAAAACTACCCAGTCATTTGGCACGAGGGTGCCATGTTCCAAAACGTCTAATCAAGATTTTTACTTCAAGTCTAAATCATTTTAGGAGGTGAAAAGCAGTACCTCCATCTGCATTGTTACCTCATTTCTGCCTGAAAAATCTTCCTTCTAGACATCAATAATTTTACCTTAAACCATTTTTGGGTCTGGGTTTTTTTTCCCTAGTGCAAATCTAATCAATGGGGAGCCCAGGGCTGGGTGCCTCACACGTGTGCTCCGCACACGCCAGACGCACACAGGAAAACCAGATGCCTCAGAACTTGTTCTGATATTTTATGCGATTTTGTTTCATGTGTTTCTAACTCAAGCAGCAGACTCTTTATGGTATTATTATGCAGATTTCTAGTCTGTCCTGTGGAAACTAAACAAGCAACCTTTCATAGCTCATCTGTGACAGCCTTTTAAGAGAAAGACGGCAGACTTTTTGAAAGATGCTAATCTTCATGCAACTAAAAATACAATGACTTCTCAAGAAGGACAGGACATTACCCTCTTTCTGCATAATGCTTATGAATCCTGTTATGATTTTCCTGGCCACTGAAAGAATCACAGGCAGAAACGACACAAATAGCCTGTGTCTTCTTCTAGACAATGCACCTTCCCTTCAGCAGTGGAACAGAGAGAAACACTATGAAAAATCTAGCACAGGGTAAAGCTGATCTCCAAAGCTGACAGGCATTTGGGGAGAAAGGAGCCACTTGGTATTGTGGAAAAGCTTTTGACCACTCCCAAACTCCTGCTCAAAGCATATGTGTGTTTTAAAACAAAAAACCTACCAAAACATATGCAGTACACACGCAAGTCCCTTCCCAAAGGAAAGGATGAATAAAAGCACAAACTACACATGACGGATGCCTGTCACATCGTGCACTATTAGAGGGTGATCAGACATTTCAGTGCTGTGAGTGGGATGAACTTAACAAAGAATAATTTTGCTGCCTCAGGCATTCACTGCTAATCAACTAATACAATTTCATTGGAGAAAAAATACAAACAGCGGGCTATTTCCAACTTAACTTCAGTGGGTGCAGCACCTTGTTATTTAGCAATGTCTCCTAACAAACAGGAATGAAAGGCAGCACTGGTATCCAGATTCCATATAATAAAACATGGCAGAAATGCCACTGTCCTTAGTGGTATTGAAAACAGTGAGTGAGGGCACATGTAACATAGAAAGACAGTTTTTTAGCTTTCATGAATAAAACACAACTAAGGTAATTTACACAGCAATTTAACTTTAAATTCAGAGCTACTAGAATATTTTTTTCCAAAACATTTTAGTTTAATTTGAAACACAATTGATCTTTCAGCACAGCTAAATAGGATATTTTAAGCATGTTTTCAAGTGGCCCATGTTTTCATGCCAGCCCTGTTTGTAAAGTATCAGATTTAATTTCAAGTGTGCTGTGACTGTGTCCTCTTTGTAGACAAATTCACTAATATCATTACAGCTTATTACCATTTTTACTTAAAGCAAATAATCTCAAACTGTCAGTAGAAGTTCAAGAGCTTGGAAAGTCACAAAAAATCAATTTACCTTTAATCTTCTTGTACTTTTTGTACCATCTCCCAAATTCCTGGCACTTGGTTGCTGACACATTGGCATAGTATGTGCTATTTACAATGGATGAAATCATACTCTGGAAGTACAGAAACAAAGACAAAAGGTGTTTTAAAATATCTTGCACAATTAGAAATCTTTTCCATGGAAAGTGAGTGACATGTGAGTGCAGAATGATCATCCATTTCCCACTTAAAAAACAAAAGAAGTGTCTGCAGAGTACAAACATTTGCTTTATTCTCCATTCTATGTTCGTTCCCAGTCATAAATAAAATTAAAAAATAATAATGATTATTTTGCATAATAATGCATAAAAGATGCAGTACAAATCTCGACCAAGACCTGCAGCTCAGGCTGGGGAGAAAGGCAGTTCTAGTTTACTTTGTGGTATTACGATATCTGAATTTTCCTTGCAGAACACCAGGTAGTGCCATGCTGGGGAACACATGTTCACTGCACCCAGGTGAGAAAAAGCCTGATTTAGGAACCAGAACCTAAAGGTAAGATTAGATGCTTCAGCATGCATAATCCAAATAATGCTTTTCAGATGTCTCTGTTCTGCTTCCAAATGCAGCAAGACCACACAGCCAAGAATTGGAGAACATCCGTGCTATTTGCTGCAGAACAACAGTTAGGCAAATAAGTTAAATTAATATAATTTATAGAAACGTGCAATTAGCCCTTGTGTGAAAAATTACCCAAAAGAGAAATTAACAGTGCCATTCAGAGCGAAGGGAACTACACATACTACAACAGAGAACAGCCAAAGCCCACAAAAATGTTGAACAAAACTGAAATATCACTTGCTTATCCACGACCCCTCTCAGCTCTTTGTGAATTCCCTCTCAGCGACCCTTAGTACAAGCCCATTGAAGCAGTGAGGAGCAGAGTTGCTTTGCAGCACCTGATACTCACAAAAATGACACTTTACATCTTGGATGCTTCTGCTCACAGAGTGAAAAAGAGCCTGGTCACTGGGAATTCTTCCTTTCTTCCCCTCCCTGCCCCTCCCCCCATCCATTCTATACAGGAGGCACCTTTTGAACAACATTTTGCTTTCCTTCTGCCCCCTTAACTCTTCCAGAGTGAAATCATTCCCGGCACGTTTACATTTCCAGCAAGGAAATGCAATCTAACACCACTAATACATGGGAGCCAATGCACCTTCTCCAGGAACCACGTTTTCCTTATGCTCTCCTTCCTCACTTAACAGCAAAGCTCAGGAAAAGCCCTGCCACATTGTGTGACCTGCAGGGTCTTGTGCAAAATGGGATTCTGGTCATCTCTGGAAAGCTACAAGGCATATACATTGGCTTACTCTATTTTAACAATGCTCTAAAACCAAAAAAATTCCCTCCCTCTTACAGATTCATCCAAACTTCTACCCAATTCACTGTAATATCACAGGACTCCAGCTGTTCCTGAACTCTTGAGTTTTGGGGACTCAAAAAATGTGAGCCAAACTGACATATTTAAGACAACTGGGTAGTGCAGATTAATTTCATGCTTCAACAGGTAACTCCACTTTCAGTAAAGAGGCTCCTCTGCCTTTTCATGTTAACTTTTCCACTCAAAGGCTGCTATGGCGCACTGCAGTGGAGTCTGAAGGCTATGAAGTAAGAGCCTTTTATGTGGCAGCTTCAATTTCTAAAACTGACATTCAATTTTCTAATTAAAATCAATATTTTGAGACATAAACCTAGCATTGTGGCAGTCAGTAGCAATTCCCTCCCCATAAATACTCCCTTGCTCCAAGTCACTTTAACAAGCGATAGCATTCTGAAAGCCTGACATGGAGACAGCCTCTTCTAAGGAAGGATTTTGAGCAAAGCTGAGCTAACTTGCCTTTTTGGGGGGTTACTTTAGTTGAATTTTCAGTCACTGAGGAAGGGTGTGGAAATTGTTTAGCTCCGTCAATGTAACAATTTTGTTTTCATTCCTTTCCTCCCTCCAAATTCTCTAGTACTACAATAAACTGACATCACTCAAATTGTGGGGCTATTAAATATCACAAAATATATTAACCCATTAACCTTTACTTGAGAAAGTAAAGCTTAGACTAAGCAGCAAACTCAAATAGTAAATTAACCTTTGGTGAAAAATCCCAGGACAGATTCTCTTGAACTGCTTGACAGCAGAGCTGGAGAAGGAACCACAGCAACTTTCAAGCTACATTTCTTCACTATTAAATGGCAAGGAATCCTAGGGCTATTTGTGCTAGAAATTTTGATAAGTCTGCAAAAATGAAATATCCATTCAGAAGCGAGAGGTAAAAAAAAAAAAAAGAGTAATTACAAATTTCCAAATAATGCCTATTATTACTGGGAAAATCCTTAAAAAAGTAATAGATGAGATGAAGCAGTAGATATGGTTGGTATGTGTGTGGCCATGCCAGCCATGTGGAATGAAAACTACTTAGACCAGGAGCTAAGAAATATCCACACAAGGAAAATCTTGTGCAGTAAGTTCAAGGAGAAAAATACGGGATGTGCTCACATTCCCAGAAATTCTTGCTCCAGCAGAGACAAAACTCCTGGTCAGTGCTGAAATGAGTCATACAACATACAGCAAAGACAGAGGTCTCTATGCAAAGATGGAAACACTAAAATAATTGGATTACTTTCTGCCACACACACTCCCCCCACATACCCTTCTTCCCCTCACTTCGTTAACTGGGATTTATTTGTTTGAAAAGAAGCTGCAGCCACATAATACACCTAGCAGAAAAAAAAACAAAACTAAACAAAAAAAACCCCAGAATAATTTTAAATCAAAGTGAATGATTACATTTCCCATTAGTGGCAATCAGAATCCCCATCTGGGCTCCATGGAGAGCTCAGGCACTGGGAACCAGAGACGAAGCACTGTCGCTGGCGGGAGCAAGAGCTCCCTGCACTGCCCCTCTCCACTTCTGTACTTGAGGCACTGTGAACACATTAATAAACAGCAGCATTTACTCTGCAGTTTGACTCCTAAGAGACCACTCTGCAATTTGCTGCTGTCAATAATATATTAACCACAAGGGGGTTGTAATGACATTTCACATTTGGCATGATATTTTTTTAAAACTGATTTGGGAGAAGGAATTGTATTAGAGGCATATTCAGATGATGGTAATAGACAGCTCCTATACAACCTTCCATTGTATCTTTTGTATTTTGTGAGCCAAACAAAAGAGGCTGAAACTTTTCATGGCAATAACAACAATAACAATACAAGCTACATTCTTGCACTCCCGGTTCAAGGGTTGGTCTCTGCTGAAGGTCACTTACACCCCTTCTAAAAGTAAGCAAGCTGCTTTTTACTGAAGGATCTCCTTTTAGCTGTGTTCACTAAATAAACACTGGGACAAGGATTTTTGCTGCTACACTCCTGCCACCACTAATTTTGTAAATCTGTTTCAGACTGAGGCTATAGAAGGAGTAAATCAACTGCAGCATTTCCACCTGGTAGGTTTTGAAACTGAAGTGGGAGGAAAAAGATCCAGACAACAAATGAATTCTGCATATGAAATGATGCCTAGTTTAGTTATACTGGATATTGAAGAAGACTGGGCAGAGACAACCATATGCTGCAATCATCATTATCTGACCAGATTCCACAGATAATTCTATTTAAAGAAATTACACTTAAACTGAGTGAAAAGAAAAATACTTTCGTATTCAGCACACTTATGCCCTGTGCATATCTAGAGCCACTGCTACTCTTTTAGTAAATAAGCCAAGTTACATGGCTTTTTTTTACCCAGTCTTTTCATTCCTCTTACCTCTACAGACCACTCACAGCTAAGAAAGATGAGGAACATGATACCTACCAATTGCAAAGACCTAAATTCTGCTCTGTATCTCAGCTCTGCACTTTTCCTGGAGTTGGAATCATAACACAATGAGGTAAATTTGTGCTGGTTTTACATAGAAAGAATTCTTTTGGTTCACAGAGGCTTTGGATCATGAATCGCAGAATCAGCATACAGTGCAGTTCAAGACAGGCAACAACAGGAGAAAAAATGTTGGAGAAGGGCTAGCAAAGCAATGAATTTTTAGCAAGCAGAGATTATTGATGGTTTGACTTTTTTTAAGATACAATCAACAGATTAACCTATGATTCTAATAAATTTTTTAGAAGGCAACATATTTTTTACTCCTATCAAACTTGGTCTGAGTGCTAAAGTGTTTTTCTGTTATTTTTTTAAAGGCAAGGAGGATTCAATCATGAAAATTTTATGAGTCTCTCATTATGAAAACCTCAAGTACAAACAGAGTTCATGATATCTGTAGGAACCTGTGTCAAACATGACACCACTAACGTTTATAAAGCAGTCATGGAGAATGAGACAGAGTTTTTGTTCTTTTTTAAAAATAAATACATACACATTTTTGTTATTCTTTCCTAGAAATTGGGACACAACTGTTAAGACAGCATACTTTTATCATAGTTGGAGGCTGAGGAGAGCTACCTACGAGTTGGGGGGGGGGGGGTAGGTCTCTGCTAGTGGGAAGAAGACACTCAAATCTTGCTTCTGAGGATCATTAGTCCTATTGCAAAAGGATAAAGATCTAAATAAAGAATTTACATGTCTCCGAACAGCAGGGTAAAAATCAACCAATTAATTCATAATTTACACCTAGCAACCCACGAGAAAAACATAGTATAAAGATTCCCTATTCACATTAATCGGAATTTCTCCTTTCTAAGGAAAACAAGAAATTGATTTGGTATCTATGGAATTGTTTAGTATAAGCCCTTTACTGAACAAATACAAGCTTTAGATCTTGTAAATCTGTTTTTTCCTATGCCTGTTAAAACACTAACCTGTGAGAGAGGGCATTCTTTGGCTAATGTGCTCTGATTCATCTCTTTGAGCAGTTCCTTTAAGGCATTGCGAACTGTGGCGTGGTTCCACTGCTCTGCTGGCAAGTCTTCCAACTTGGAACAACTGTTAGAAGAGAAAGTAAAAAGTAGATAGAAACATCACCTTCACAGATGCTTACTCTTTACATACAAGTGCTATAGACCTTTAAGCAGCAAGCATAACCTCAGAATTTCCTGCTTAGCCAGCCTATCAAAGGTATTTCTCCCCTTTTCCCTCTTCCCACCAAGCCTGACTCCGAGAAGACATGTAGTTCAACTAAAAGAATGACAGCACATGGCACAAACAGCAGTCAATCCTACTACAGTATTATAGGTGTGCCTAACCATTCCCCCTGGGGCCTGCTGGGAAGCAAAGAAACTGCATAAAGCAAGCCCCAGAAATGGCTGAATAAAGTCATCCTCTCCAAACAGAGAAAGATACTCCTGCTGGGATAGAAAAATAAACATACATGCCACAGTGCCACTAACAAAATCCCTAAACAGTAAGGGCCTTCACTGTGTGGCGGTAAGGCTCTGAAAAATGAGTTTCATTTTATACAGGTTCGTATACTGCCCTCATTGCTGAAGTATCCAAGAGCTCTTCAGAAGCACATTAAGCCATATGCCTAACATCTGTCACATGGAATGCATCCTCACTTTCATTCTACAAGAATTGCATATGTAGTGAAGCTTTTGTCTTCCTATGACTTGTGCCTCTTAATTTAACAAGCTTATGGTCTGTAACTATATACATGGGGACAGATCCAAAAAGTATACCAGGAAGTTAGAAGCTTGTCATTGCTCCATTCATGCCCCAGAGACATAATGCACACTTTCCAATCAACCTCCCTCCAAAGTGGTTTGCCTTCTGCCTATACAGCCTGGCTTTACCCTCAGGGTTGAAAGGTCAGCTGTGCTTGAGGAGTTCAAGTAGCTGATGCCCATCTTTATCTCAAAGTCACGGGCAACCTTTTATTTACATGGCATCAAGGGATTCAAGCACTTTGAAGATGAAGAATGAGACCGTGATCTTGGGTTGATACCCTCCAGTAATACAGACAGTAGGCTAGATGGACTCCTCATACTTCTGAGGAGATGAGTTACTGCACTCCAGTTTTAAAGTGTCTGCAGGATCTAGATGCCCTTTTACAGCTATGCTGCAGAGATGCAGTCTAGCTGAGAAATAACAGTATATAATACCAAGGAAAGGCCTCTTAGTGGGAACTGGAAACCCCAAGTCCCATCAGAGATGTAACAGCACAGAAATGTTGCTGTTCAGGAGGTTAATGTCAGTGAGGCATCAACCACTTCCAAATTCCAAACTGAAATGAGCAGTCGGAGGGTATGTACCAGCCACCAAAGAAACACACACACGTCACAGAGGACCCCTCTTCTGCTCAAGTCCAGCTTCAAAAAATTCCAGGCAAATTATTACAAGGCTGTCTGTTATTATTGCCTCTTTCCTCTGACACGTCCTGGACACAGAGCTACAGCAGACTGTGCAGTGTAGGCTTACCAGCAGGTCTAGATCATTGCCATGCACTGCCAGGGACCTGCTGCAACTCCTTACGTGGACATCAGTAACTATTTGAGGACTCTTTTGAAGGCCAACAGAGAGAAGGGGGGGGTAAGTGGGAGGGGGGAAAGAATGGCACGTAAGTGTAAAAGCGTCAGGAGCTTTTGCTTTGCTAATCAGAACTCGCATTCAGGGAAGGAAAATATTTTTCAAATGCCACGTGGAGCTGCAGTAACACATCCCTTCCTCATCGTTTCACTGGGAGGATCACTAGAGAAAAAAGGAAAGCCAAAAAGCTCCTCTTCTCCCCATCCCAACAATTGGCAGTAGAAGGCCTAGATTCTCACAATGCAGCCCCTGGAAAAAGGCAATGAGTGTATTTTTTTGATACAATAAGGCCTCTAGAATTCATTAAATTAGGGATTGTGGAAAGATTTGCCTTTAAAGGCCCCAAGTCTTTACTTGATTAGAGTTTCTGCCCCTCCCCTCTCTGCTCACACTTTTTTTTTTTTTATTTCTTCAAAAGACCAGAAATTAAGGAATACAGGATGTGCTAATCTCTGTAGAAAGCTATTATCGACAGAGTAGCCAGCTCAGAGAACAGAGAAGGACAGATGTTCATAAACACCCACCTTTGTAATTGGATTTTCAATGTCACAACATGATAGACATCTTGTAGCATGTCAGCTACTGTTGCATCTGGTGCATCAGTCACATAACTGAGAGGGAGGGGATTCCACCTCCCAAGCTTGATTATTCCTGAAAAGAAAACAAAACAAAAAAATAAATCATACTTCATATTTTATTGACCTCTTACTAAAACTTTTGATAAGCTTGTTTGTTCATGAGATACAAGATCTGCTTTGAGGTTTATTGCAGTCTTGCTCAAAAAGACGTGCTGTACTGACTTTGAAGCAAACAATGGGGAAGAGTAGGAACAGATTTTAGATTCTTAGCAGAGAGTTGCTGACATGCTCCTGGCTCTTAAATTACTTCAAGGAAGCACGGGAGGCTTCCTCCCTTCACATCTTTCATCATCCCACCAAAATCTAGTTCTCTAAGTTAGAACAAGCTTTCAATACCCTATCATCTTGATTTTGCCACCTAAAAAACCCTACAGTAAGTAAATGCATTGGTTTTGACTTGAACAGGAAAAATCTATGTGTGGGCTTTCAGCACACGATTACAATCTAAGCATGCTACAGTTCCCCATGTGGATGGATGGCACTGGAAACCCACCAAGTAGGAAGAGTTCAATCCCAGCTACAAGTTGCATGAGCAGACGGTTGCTTTTCTTTGTGAAAAAACAGCAAGCTGCTGACCACAGATCCAAAATAGCATTTTGGGGGCAGAGAATAATGCTCTTAAGTTCTATTTCTACTTCTGTTCATTCTTTAATAGAGATCATCACCTCTTCTGGATGAGCTTGTCACAAAGACCGTAAACTTGGATGGTAAACCATTTGGTACAGGGGTATTATTTCTGTTTAGACAACTGCAGAGGGCTCACCCACACCAAAACCAATGACTAATACCCAGGAATGACTTCCAGGAAGACACCAAACAAAGAAAGCCACAGTGCCATCTTACATGAGAGCAAAGCAGTTCAGTCTTGTTCTGCATTATCGCAACTATCACTTTTATTCTCCCCTCCGCCATGTTCCCACTGTCCCACTGTTCTGCTCACATGACTTTTCTCAGCACAGCCCTACAAGACACCAATCATCTTTCCTCCCATTTAAACTAATGCCTTTTGAGGTCTTCTTATATGCTCTTTTGATCTTCAGAAAGACCATTCATAAACTCTACCGCCAGAAATACAATAATACAGAGAAAAATTACTTTCTCTTTTATAACAGGAGCTCCAAGAACTCTCCTTGAGTATCCTGAAGGATGCTGTGACGCCCAGAATCTTCAGCCCTCTCCTCCTCACTTTCTGCTCCCAGTTCTTCACCAGCTCTGGAACTAATGAAACTGAAGGCCTTTTGTCCTGATCTCCCAAACTTGATCATAAAATAAATACCACCTCTGAAACTGAAACAAAGCTTCTTGCACAGAGAAAATAACAGAACACAATGTTTATGAGTCCATGAAATATCTGCTATGAAATATTTTCTTTCATTCCTACAGAAATCAAATATGAAATAATTTTAGTACAACTCCTCTGTAGCACTTAAATCTCTGCATTTACCATTGACATATTGCTTTGCAAGGTTTTCTACCACCGCATACTGAAGAAGCTGGAAGTGACCTAGTTCATCCTCAGTGGCACAAAGTTTCATGGTAACATGCTGGTACAGACAAGGTAATATTTTAAGAGCAGATTAGAAAGCTTTTGGCAAGAGGACATCTTGTCCAAATGAAACAAAAAGTTAGTAAGTGTTGCTTGATATCCAATGCTTGAAAATGGGGCATAAACAGAACAAAAACATTCAAATGATGCACTGTTTCAGTATTAAGATTTAACAATCTGGCGCTGAATATGCTGCAGTATAAATAGTGCCTGGACTCAAATCCAGTAGAGTAACACACAGCACTCATTCACAGCACCGTATGTCTCCAGTACTGGCTCTTTGAGTCATATTCCACTTGCCAAGAAAAGCTGTTTTTCTTAAGGGGATAGTTTACTTAATGTTATCTCTGGTGACAACAAGAAATGCATATAGTACAGCATATATTAGTCATGAAATGAGCATCAAGGGTCCACCGAGTGAAATACATGCTGGGAAAACACAGTTTAGCTGCTGACTTCCTTCATCCCCTTTTGCTATATAATAATTTAAAGGCAAAATCACCTAAAAATCCAGAAATCTATACCAGTTCCACGGAACACTTGGCTTTCTATGTTAAACCATGCCAAGTTTTCATGTAATTGAAAGAGTAAGCATCATATGTGCCCCATAAGTCACATCTAAATTGGTAATATTTTACACTAGGCTTTATTTTTCATTCAATGAGAAAAGCACTCAGAGAGCACACCATCTGCAACTGCTCAAGCCTGGCAAGGCTGGCGAGAGACAAAGAGACGGTCTGGGGTCACTGAAGTTATCAAAGGTGTCCCCGAACTAAAAAAGGATAAAGAGAAACCCCACCACGCAGCCACAGTGCACCCTGGGAAACACTAAGCAAATTGTTTTACTGCTACTGCTGGAAGTTAGGGAGATGTTTGAGGTTTTTAATCCTCCTCTACAACTGGAGAGGAAATTGTTTTGGCTGGATTTAGACAAACACAGGTGTTAACGTAATGCTTGGTGCCTCTGTACATGAACACCTGTTGAGAGTCCTTTACTCCATATTACTCCACTGCTGATGGACACTATTTTTTCAGCTGGCGTGATAGGACGTGTGATTTTTTTTTTTTGTCCAGAGTATATTAAGCTAGTCCAAAGGATAGCCAGAAGTCATGGTTTCCATATAGCTTCTCAGCAGACTTCACAGGTGGTTTATCTCATGGCACTGACAGCTTACTTAAGGTAACTCTTGGGCTGCATTTCAGAAGATGATGCCAGCTTGTTGAGCAAAGGTATTCTCTGCACACTAGAACACATCTCTGAATGACTCCCAAGTAAAATCTGAGTCAATCAAAATGTTCCCTCTAAAGAGGTCCCTTCTCATGCAGAACTGGGTGTTTCCAGTGCAACAGCAACCCTGAGATGGGAACAGCCTGGAGTCACTTCCACATACATTTTTAATTGTTCCTCTCATTGACACTCCAAATGGCGCAGGTCAGGCCTTTAAAGGAATCACTTTAACTGGCCGGACTGAGCTTTACCCTACCACAACTGAGAGTTGGGAGTGGCAACAGAAATGAGCAAAGGTCACTGTGTTATTAACAAATATACTACTGCTCTGGGAATACCCAGTTCCAGGCCTCCTCCAAACAACTGTGTGGATAACGCGCAGCAGATAAGACTGCTCAGGAAATCCAAAAGCACATCTTTCATGAGCTCACAAAACACTTCCGTAAATGAGTCTGGTTCTCTTTCCTGTATCAATGATCCTTTGGGACTCTTTTCCTGTAAGTTTTTTGAAAGGAGAGTTCAAGAACTGGCTGTACACTAGAACGGCCCCCAAGAACTCACCTAGAAACAGCTGAATGCAGCCCAGGCCAGTCAGTCAATTAAAGATAGTAAACTTCTAGGAATAATTGTTTTTTTCGATACGTATGTTAGAAGAGATTCTCTGTCCATGCCGGCTGTTGATTCTTGAATGGAATGCCCTTCTACAGACAGGTCTTTTATTTAAGCTTCAGCTTCACCAAATGCAGATGAGGAAAAAAGACAGAGTAACCTAGTATTGAATTCACATAACTCCCTTTACCCATAAGAATGCCAGAACACAGTAGCACCAAACCTTTGGTGAGCTCGAGTGTCTGTTTCATACTCAACAACCACTGCAAATCACTGCTGTCGTTCCACCTAGGTCAATGATGTGCCACTCTGCCAGAGCACTTGCAGTTTAGTTTCATTTAAATGCACCTCCTTTGGGGAAGAAAGTGGCTGGGTGAAGAACACAAAGCAACATTTGCTGCCATGCTGCGAGTTCAAACAAATAGTTTTGTTTAAATATCTTACTTTTTAACAGCAGCTCTTACCAACACAACAGAAACTCAGGAGAAACTGCAGGTTAGCATTAGCACCCAAACAGTTCTGATTCCTTTTACAAGTCCCAGTGAGAGACCTCAGTGAAACTCCCACTAAAAACCCCACTTCAGGACCACCAACCCATTTACCTAACAGTCACCACCGGCAGGGCCCTACTACAAAATGGGGAGGCTCTTATGATATCGCTTGTACCTGTTTATCCTCTTCGAAGGCACCTTGTCCCTATACTGTAGCACGTAATTTTCCTTTGTTCAGCTGTGCTTTGTTACAGAAATTAAAAACTGCCTGTCCCATGTAATATAAGTACGTAGAATTATTTATCCATAAATCAGTTTGCAGGAAATCACTACCCTGCAGTACATAATAACTCAGCCTGTGCTTCTAACCTGTACCCTGACTACAGTATATCATCAAACTGTAACAAAATAAAGGCATAATTTGTAATTATTATTGTTAATCCAGCAAAGGGAACAACTTTTCAAGCAGAAAGAAGAAAAAAAGCAATGGAAACAATTAAAAAAACCACTCTGATTATATTAATTTTTGTATTATATTATTGAACTGCCTTTTCTAGTTCTTAGGGAAATTTAAAAAATAGTATACTGCCTCTGCCCATCACTATAAGGGTGTCCATATTATTCTATTGAAGTTCAATCGCTGACATATTGGGGTAATAGATGGGAAAAATAATCAGCATAATCCTCCCCTGCACTTCTAAAGCGCCTTTCATCAGAGGATCCCAAAGTGCTTTAAAAACATTAATTAATTAAGCCTCGTAACATCCCCGTGAGGTAGAGTGTATTATGGCAATTGACATATCGGTGATTTAGTGATTGAAAGCACACAATGAACATAATCCTATGTTTATGGCAATACAAAAGAATCCCCCTCCTTCCTCATTTCAGTCCATAATAAATAATTCAGTGAGAGAACAGAAATAAACTATGTGATTACACTGTGATGTACACATCCACAAATCAACAGGAACACCCACACTCCCTGAATGACGAACACTCCACCCCAGCAGATGAGCCTCACGTAGCTTCAGGGCTCTGCAAGCCCAGGTGACCTTCACCCAAGAGGAAGACACGGCCGAGCTACCCGAAGCTCAGGCAGCACAAAGCCTGCTGCTGCTGGAAGCCTTTGCTAGCACTGGTTTAAAATGCTGCCATGGACCATGCAGGTCAACGGTGGTTTGCATGATGAAATCATGTGGTGCAACAATGCACCGATGAGCAAGTCAATTTAAACACTCATATCCAGCCTTGCTGGCTTGCACAGCTGTATCAATACACAGACTTTAATGCAGACTATGTATTTACATGATTATGTATTTGATATTTATATGATTATATATTAAAATATTGATAGAAACACAGTTGTGAATAACCATCAACAGAAAGATTGTTAGTGTTACAAGGTTTAATTGCTGAACTTTAGAGCACTTTCAGTGATGAACTTCACTTTGATATATGAAGCTTGGTTTGAGTTTTTAATTTTTTGAATGCTAGTGTTGCCCATTCCTTTCCTCCAGCATGACAGTACTCAAGTATTTGACTAAATAACGTTCAACAAACAGTTTGATGCCTTGTAATTGTACATATCAGATTTACATTTTACTGTAAAAAGATTGTGCCTCATGTAATAATAGATGCTGCTTCACATTTGGGAAACGTTATGTGAGGACTCTGACTTTTATTAGATTAATTTAATATAGCACTAAGTCACTAGACTAAATTAATAAAGATCTTCTTAAAAAAAAAAAAATAGGGAGAGGGAGAGAAAGAACAGAATGAACCCACAAATTAAATAAAATTTTCTGAAGCTTGTTATTTTGGAAGTCTTTATTTGATTTTCCAGCCCCCTATTCTGTTTGAAAAAAAAGCCAATAATTGGTAAAGAAAAAAAAAAAAGGTTGATGTTATTTACTTCAGGGGATTATTTTTAAAACTGTTATGTGGTAAAACATGGATACCACAAATAAACAGAAGGGTGAGGAAGCAAAGGAGTTACAAAATACTACCAAAAAAGAGTATTTTTTATATATCTCTATATTGCTTTTAAAACTATTACCCTCAGCGAGGAAAATCACATTTAACCCTGTATAACACCTCCCTTTTGGTATTTTTGGGATAGGTCTGCACTTACATTGGACACCAAGAAATACAGCATGAATAGAGATGTACTCTTTTCCTCTCTTTTGTCTGAGAAAGAGAACTAGTCCTATGCATTTCCACAGCATGAAAATTAAGTCTCAGTCATGAAAACTCACGACAGAAAGGCTACTGTGTCCAGGATATTAAGCACCTCTTTGTAGTTGCCTCTCATATCCGTATCACCCCAGAGTTCAGCTTTACCATCCACCGGGATGCCCTCTCCTGGGAGGCACCATTGCCCCAGGGCCACTTTTCTCAGCATCATTATTCAGCACCCCCAATATCCGTAGGTTTGCAGCACCCTCTCCTTCACTATCATCATCCCACATAAAGCCCAAAGCCTGGCACAATCCTCATTTTTGTATGAAATTACTGTATTTTCAGCAACTTCTACTCTTATGGTAAGATCCTTCCCAGCTCAATCCCGGGAACAGCTGGACTTGCTGAGCTGCACAGAAGCAAGGGCTATGCCTCCTTCCAGTGGCTGCTGAACATCTTTGAAATCTGGACCAGGAGTGACACAACTCAGCTTGCTCCCTGGTTAAACAGCTTCCTCAGTTGCTTCCATGCCTGCAGGTTTGCATTGCTATCTAAAATCAACATGGCTCCTTTTGCTTTGGACAGCAATTTCCTCTCTTGGAGTCCTAGGCTCCCTGGAAAAACACTGGCTGCTTCTCTGCCATCCCTCAGCCTTGTACCAGGACTATGGCTCCTGTCTATAATTTAGTGCCTTCCAGAGTGCCAACATAGGAAGATGCTGCTAGTGGGGACCTGTAACCTGCTTCCACTTTAGCCTTACAGGCTGAAAATTAGGGCTTTGATGTATTTGTCCCAGTTGCCAAGAAATATGAATGCACATGTACTCAAGAGGCGATCCTTCTCTCCACTGCACAAGTTCTTGAACAGCCACAATCGATGCCTGGATCATGTCACAACTGTATTGCCACCTCATGACCTACAAGAGGCTGCACATGAGTAAAAGGACCAGAACTTTATACAAACATTTCTTCCCAACCTCCTTTGTCCTACCCCTGCCGGCTCAACACTACCAACACAACCTGCCTCGTGACACCTCCAGCAAGGAGAACCAGGATCTGAGCGGACAGCCTTTGGTGTTCCCTTCCGGAAACCTCTCTTGGATTTTATATTGTGATGTTTTCAGATGGAGAAGAGAGGGAAAGGCACAAGACACTTTCCTTCTTTGGGGGAAAACCTCTATCTGTTTTTAAAAGATGTCAATGCCCCAAACTCCTTCAGTTCACCCGGTTTCAATGCTCGTCTATAAGCTTCATACAGAAAGACAGCCCACTGAGCAGGAAAAAAGCACAATGACATGGCAGTGCAACCTAATACATAAAACACATTTTAAAGGTTATAAAAGAGCACTGTTAATAGGACATCGTAGAGGCTAATAGGCTTAGAATTAAGCCTACAGACATTGTTTGGCCTTGTATGAATCTGAATATCCTGCCTACTCACAGTAATACTGCTACAGAGAGCACAGAAAGTCTGGCTCGGGCTGCAGACATACAGTAGCCAACTATCTTTGTGTTGAGTCAACTACAAGTAGATTTGAAAATTCATGGGTCTCAAGTCCAAAGAAAAATAAGGACACACAGCATGATGTGCTCCACAAACCAACCCCTAAACTCAATGCAGATTCATACTCTGGCCTATGAAGTTTAACAGCTTAATCTTAAGATTTGTGTCTTTTAGGGCTTTCCTTACGCTGTATAAAGACTCGCAGAACGTTTTTTCAGTAAATTACTACTTTTGGCTTGCCTTCTGTCTTTTCTTTCCACCCACCAGACATTCAGTTCTTAACTGCCATGAAAAAAAAAAAACCCAAGAACAACTGAAGAACTAGTAGGGCAGCATCTAACTAGCAGGATAGAACAGCATGTAATGCTGAGGAAACAGAGGGATTGAGGACTTTGCTGAAAAGCCCAAACAACTGTTCCATAAATTCAACACAAATGGAGTATTTGAAGATATGCTTGCTGTTACTTCTGCAATTTCACCCACAAGTCCTTTGCTCTCTGCAGCTGCAATATTGTGAGAGCATATCCAGATCCAGACAAGACTATACTATGTCCACAGGCTTGACCCCAGTATCTTTAACAACAATCAGTTAAGAAATAGATCCACCATGAAGCAGTTAATAAAGGAGGTAAGACTTTTTATATTAAAAAATTATAAGGAAGCAAAATTATCCATGCATGCATACATATATTCAAGAATATGCAATAGACCAAAGACTGAGGGTTTGTTCATCTCTGGGTTCAGGTCTCCCTCATGGCTCACAAACAGTTAAGAGACAAAGGATCAAATCTTAACTCTTCCCTTATAAAACTGATCTACTGAAGAGAGACAGAATAGTATCTTTAGGGTTGCAATATTTATTTTCAAAATACATTTTTATAATCCTAGTCCCTAATTTGGGTAGCACTGTAAAATCAGACACATTTGATTAAATTCAATACAAGCTTTTCCTTCATTGACACTCATTTCAGTCGATAACCTGATACTCAGGTTCCTCATCTCCCTCTTTTCTTCCAAGGAAGAGCAAAACAATTCTGCATTTCTGACAAATCTAAATAAAGATTTGCTGGTTACTGAACTATGCTGCATTTCCTATCAACAGAAAACAAAGGAGACAAAAAAAAAGACCATAGTTCACCACTAGAGGAGATGACTCAGAGCAAGCAGGAACTGTTACCAGACTCAGAAAAAATAGTTTTCCCTTTTACTGTTGATGAGCCCACATTATGCTGAGATGAACCCAGATTTGTTTTCTTAGCCCACATCTTTCTAGAACTAAACCTCTTTCCTTACAAAGCCACCAGATCCTTTTTGGATCCTGTTAGCATTTTCATCTTCACGTTAGTTTGTTTGCAAAGGAAAGACTGAAAGACAGAAAGACAGAAAGAACTGGTTTTTTAAAATTCAAATAATTGTCTGTGCACTTGCAAAGACTGGAAGGAGTTCTTCACCTTTTGGATCTGAAGGTCTGCAGCACAAGCATGTCATGCTTTGAAGCATTTCCAGAAGTTTACTGCTTCTTTATGTAGCAGCTAAGATTCTCATGTAATCATGGGACAAAGAAGCTGTGGAGTGGCTACAAAGAAAATTAAATCTACCCCAGCCAAAACCAGTAGAGTTCTCCTCTCTTTACTCACACAGGGAACCAGAGTAAACCCCAGCACTGAGGGAGCACTACCAGCACAGCACAACACAAAGAGGCAGCCTTCGGAGGTTTACTATTTTCACAATCTGATTGATTTCAAAGGTCACCCTGGAGGAAAAGCCTCAATCTGGTTTCTGCCGACACAGTCATTTCCCACAGCCAATAACTATTCCCTGCTCTTGGCACTCACTCAGGTGGTAGGACATGGGTTGCGCTGTGGGTATCTGCATCTTAATGAAAGTCTATTTTACTCCCTCAAAGTCTGTTGTTCATTCGGAAACATGGAGCATTATTGGTTGTTTCATACTGCAGGTCTAAAGACAGGTACAAACTGCAAAAAATAAAGGCTTTCTGAGTAAGTAAAAGCTTTATTACTAAAGAATTGTCCCAAAAGTCTGAAATGCCTAAAATACTAAAATAATTCAGACTTCAAAACCATTTGAAATTTCTTCTTTTTCTAATCAGTTTTTTAAAACATAAAATAAAACCGTATATGGAGTAAAGAGCTGATGCACCACACCCACCATATGGGATGCTCCAGCACTTCTTTAGGTCCATAGCCCTCTGAGCTGAGGCAGCTCAGCTTTTCTGCCTGCCTTTTTGACTGGCAGCACTCTAAGTGAGGACCAAACATCTGTCAAAATGCATGACCACCCGGAAAAATCCACTGCCTCAGAAATACCCTCCTCTCTCCATTTCACATTTGAGTTTATGGTAGATGAAAATCCAACCAGAGGAGCCTATCAGCATTAAAACAGCTGTCGTGTTCCCCTGTAATAGCCCTGGTTTACACTTTATCACAGAATAACTCATTTCAAGAGCTCATGCAATAAAGGTCCCAATCAGTGTGAGCAGGCATCACTGTGATGTAGATATAAAACGCCAAAGCCGCACCATTACAATTGTAACCTAGCCGAATCTTAAATACTAAATAAAACGGATAAATACTGGATGAATCTATAAGATTTTGTGAGAAATGGCTTCCTTTAGATACCCTGTTCTAGACCAAACATGTTGCTCTCATGAAATTTCAGAAGCTGCTCAATCAAGTTGTGCTGAAACTTAAGTTCTACCCAATCCTCATGATCAGGAGTATTTTATTGCTGGTAGTCCAAAAGATTGGCCTCTCTGTCATCTCCTTTACTTACATTGTGATGAAATGCTTTTCATTGCTTGCCCAAACGCAACTGAAGATATGAAGGTCCCTCACCTGGAAATATCTAAAGAACTGTTTATTTATAGGAACTGAGATAACAGTTTGTAATGGAAATACTTTGTCTTCATGCTGTGCTAACAAGCTCTTGGGATGCATCAAGAAGGACGTTGCCAGTACAGATAAAGAAGTCATTATCCCACTCTACTCAGTGCTTGTCAGGCCACACCCGAAGTACTGTGTCCAGTTTTGGTTCCCGCTATACAAAAAAGATGTGGACAGGATGAAGACAGTCCAGAGAAGGGCCTCTAAGATGATCAGAGGACTAGGAAACCTTCCATACAAAGTAAGGCTGAGAGAAATGGGTTGTTGAGCCTTGAGAAGAGAAGGCTTAGGGGAGACCTTATATTAACATGTTCCAGTATACAAACAGTATCTGCCAAGAGGATGGAGACTTCCTTTTTACAAGGAGTCACATGGAAAAGACAAGTGGTAACAGGTATAAATTCCTCCTGGGGAGATTCCAATTGGATTCCAGTAGAAATTTTTTCACCATGAGAACAGTTAAACATTGGAATAATCTCCCCAGGGAGGTGGTAGATTGCTCTGCACTTCTAAGGCTCAGCTGTATGTGTTTCTGCGCCATCTCATTTGAACTAAACATCACCTAAGAGGTTCAACCAGGTGATCTGTGAAGTCCCTTCCAACCTGGCATTCTGTGATTCAATGAAAGGGAAGTACCAATTTTAAGCATAATTTAGCAAACCTAACAAAATGTCACAACTTAGAGTGATCTTGGTAGAGCTGCAAATGTATGCTGTTATCATGGCTGCGGTGTTTTCTGCCAGTAGAGGAAAGGGAATTTGCTGTGCCGTATCTCACAAGAGACAGGTAAACGCGACAGGCTGATGGGCAAGAAAGCTGCCCACTCTCCCTCGTCCTCAGTGAGACAGCAGAACCCTCCACCGACAACTGCCCCAGCCAGAACATGTTCTCCACCTTGTTGCCAGCCTCCTTCTGTACAAAGAAAATAGTTTTAATTTTTACAAAGAAATGAATAGATTTTCCTTCCTGCTAAACCAGAGCTCAGACTCATCACAGTCCCTAAGATGCTTTCAACTCTGGCTGAGTATTCCTCATGGCAAGCAGCTCTGTTGGTCACAGTGCCTGCTCACCCACCCAGGGCCGCATCACTGTGGCTTTCCTCCTCCCACTCAAGCCACGCTGTTCCTATCTCTGAAAAATGGCCAGCCTCCTCCCAGCTCTATAGAAATAAATCTCCAGACCACAAACCTCTAACATTCCTTCCTCCTACCTCCAAGTCAACAACTTCATCCTCTGTAGCACAGAGCAGCCAGAAAACACAAGGTGCAGGCTCCTAGGGCAGGGGGAAGCAACTCTTATGGATGAGAAAGGGAGACAGCAGGCATGCACGGCGACCTCTGCCAGTCACACCCGCACCTCGACGTCAGCTTTCTTCACTATGCACATATGGGCTACACATTTAACTGGCCAGCTGCACCAACCCATCTCTCCCTGCAGCCAAGGAGAAAAAAAAAAGTCCATTTTTCCACTAAAATAACCCACTTTACTGCCAGAGCCGATTTTTTTCATATAGCCTCTTCTGGATTAGATTCCATGTTTACATTATTAAATATTCGATGGAATAACTATTTCTAAATAAAATGTATAATACCTTTTAAGTGCCTGCAAATATTAGATGCATAGCCACATAACAGGAGAGAACAGAGCAGTCAGTTTAAATCATGCTTCCCCTTACTGATTTTCACAGCAAAAATAGTAAAGTACTCGCAGGGAGCTGATACAATAAAATGCAAAGAAAAAAATATAAAACACATGCTTTAAGTAACTAACACTTCTCGCCCTTCCTGCGTATAAAGATATTTCTATCTGTATGAATTCTGGACACTCTACAGTTAATATATTTGTATGTATATAAATTTAGACACAGGTGCTGCATGTTGGTATAATAAAGAAATAAAAAATGTAGGAAGAAAACAAATTTTGCCAAAACAATATTTTATTTTCAGTTCTTTCTGCTGGTAATGCCAGAAAATTCTTTGTATTTCATATCTTGGGGTTTGAACACCAGTAGTCATTCTCTGATGATATTTATATGAGAAGCCTTCAACTACACAGAGTTGGTAAAGTCATTATTTCTATCACATAAAATTATTTTTAATTGTTTTGTTCATCAACTTACCACCAAAAACCTGACATTTTTTCCTAAATATTCCTTGTATAACACAGAGCAGCAGACTGTGGAAGTAACAAATATTTTGCTTCCGTGGGTAAAAATCAATGTAGCAAAAGGAGCGAATTAGTTCATAAAACCACAACTTGCATAACTGGTTTTGCTTAAATGAAAAACAAATCAGCTGATCATTTCCAGGCTGATGAAGCATTACATTAATACAGAATTCAAGAATCTTATTCTGTAATTATTTAGCCCTATCCTTACTCCATATCACTCTATTCCCTTTTTATTTAAAAATTTGGTTTTAAAGTAGATAAATTTTGAAGGAGAAAGTCCGTCTCGAACTAGAAAAAGTTGAAACCGGAAAATATCAAAACCACATCACTTCGAAACAACATATTTTTAATTTCCATGCCCATGTCTCCTCTGTTGTTTAACTTTCTCTCCTGGCAAAACTATTCAACCAATTTGAGAAGACTACCAATACGCTGTTTAATCCCCCAGCCTCAGCCCTCCATGTATGGCTTTAACGTGGAGTTGTTAATCCTGAGAGCAACGTTGCAGCCCGGGTGGGTGAGTTTCCCAGGTGAGAGCTGAGCCCTCATGAATCCAAGTTCATCACTCGCCACACTGCTGATGAGTCAAGTGCAGCCCAACAAGAGGTTACTTGTCAGAAGCAATAATCTAAATTAAACTGGCCAACATTCAAGCAAAAGGTACCATTTAAAATACCCTTTTCAAATGAAAGCAATCTCAGGAGTTTATTTGTGTACTCAATATAGAATCCCAAGTTTTTTAAAAACCCCTCCTTCTTCCCCTCTAAGGAACCAAAGTAATTATTTTTAATACAGTGACATATGTTAGGCAAAAGTATTAAGGAGGGGGCTTCATCCCACTCCAAGTCTCCACGGAATTTTCCCTTATGTGATCACACATCTGAGCTCAGAATTTAACCCAACCAATGAAAAGTTTTTTGAAATAATGGCTATTAGTTGATGAGAAATCCTTTCACAAATAATCCCAAAACATGGAAGATCTGGTGTGATGTTCCCAGTACTGAGAAATATAATTAAAACAAGATGGGGAATACAAAAAAAAGGCGAGAGTTCACAAAAACAGTTGAGAAATGGCTCAAGTCAACTCAAGGCTCACTTGGTTTTGGCTGAGACTTCAGGCTCACAACAGCTTTAGCTTGCCAAAACAAATACAACCACCCGTTTCTTCCCGATGCTTTCTCCCAGGGAGGGACCTGCTCCTTTGCTTTCCCCTGCTATGATAATGACATGCCTGCTAGGATTTGATTGGGATTCATATCCCTGCCTGCCTTTGAGACAATTATTATTTTGTTAATTGTGAGAAGAAAAGGACTTAAGTGGCACCTCAGACTGACAAAATAACCAATAGCTTCCCGATAATTGTTATATGCCATAATTAAAATAATGCACATCATTTAGGCAAAAAGTTTAAAAATACCTTGGGGGGAAAGTAGTTCAGGATATAATTCCACACAGGGAATCAGTATAATTTTGGTTGCTAACACAGAGGAAAAATGTAGAATTTAAGATAGAAATTATTCACTTACCATGCATATGTTTACCCATAAGGAATGACTGCAACATGTATGAAAAATTAGTTTTCAATTAACCTCTTTCATATTTTTACAATTATTTGATTCTTTGTCACTTTTATGGAGATAAGAAAAACTGGTAAGTGGTTACAAAAATCCCTTTCAAAGCATTTAGTCATCTAAACCTAATCCCTGCACTAGCAACAATCAGAATACTCAGGCTTTCAAAACTCTTTAATTTTAGGATTGAACATGAGTTAATTTTAACTCAGGTAAGGCAGCAAAAAAACTCTCAGCTGAATAATGAGAAACGTAACAAGAAAGAATAATGCTGCACAAAATACTAGGAAAGACAGTGGATTCAAGTAAGTAATATTAAATGAGAAAAAAATTTGGCTCAGCTTTTAATGATATTCCACAAGAAGTGCCTTTCTTTTTCTAACACAGAGTTGAACTCTTGAATTGCTATAAATGCCTTAGTCTAAGAGGTAGCTGGCAAACACAGTGGCATGAAAAGCATCTACAATTAGACTTGGCCAGTTCCAGATATGGATGCTGAGTTAAGCTATTTATAAACATTTTTACATCGCTTTTTTTTTTTTTAATTCCCATTTGGGAAGCTGCTCTCCCAAACATATCAAGTTCAGTCCACAATACATAAGCTTTGTTACATTCCATTCTATTCCTTGGATGCATTGGACAGTCTACAGCATACTCAGGAATCCAAGAGGAACACAACAAATGCCACTCCCAGTGAAATAAAATGAACTAGAAGTTCAACAGAAACACACATTTACCTTTGTTCACCAGCACAACCGACCACAGCAAGCAATACTAGCACCGCACTAAAAGATGACTTCTTGAAGACCAATAGGCAGTGGCAAAACTGAGAAGCCTCAAGAGTTCCTGAACTTTGATGTAGGTATTAATCCTAGGCTACTGCCATGTTCTTGCTGCCCGATTCTTAATGCACACACAAAAGCAAACAGCAGATTGTCAATTCATAAGACTGATAACATTGGCATAACCAACGCAGAGTCACTGACCCGTGCTAGAGGCTGATTGATAAACTAAGGTCAACTGAGCAAAGACCAAAGATGCTTGGAGTACACCTGAAGAAAGGACTTCACTCACCAGGTCAACTGAATAAGGCTCTTCACAATCCTAGGTAACGTATTTACAAAAACCATTTCTTTTCACATGTAGTGGTTTGGTCTCTTTCTCCTTTCAAAATGGAATTTCCCCTTAAGATGTAGAAAGCGGGCATTTTAGTCTTCATTTCTTCCCAAACATTATCAAAGGGTCATAACATAGTCCCACTTAAAAATGTACAGAAATACTCAATGAATAACTATTAGAGATGTAAAGATATAGAACTGCCTGTCTTCCATATTAAAAGCAAAAAATATTTCCAAGCAGCTTTTCTAATTGGACTAAAAATAGAATAGGATGGATCCAGTTTCTCGGTTCTGTTTCTGAAGTGTACTCTTCATCCTTTCATTGGAGATTCGAAGAAGGACGCAACTACAGTAACGTCAGAAGGAATAAGTAGTAAGGACACAGAGAAAAAAAATAAGGAAAGCAACATAAAACAGCCTGGAGTTTCTTCTTTTTCTTGCAAATGAAGAAACCAACCGTGGGACTCTTCTACCTGCCTGACATTTTGCACCTCCAACAGTCAAGGAGCAGAAGGCACATCAGACAACCATAAGACTCCTATTCAGAAACCTGATGTTTCCTGTCCCAGTCCAAAGACACTGATCCCAACAGGGAAAGCCATCAAGTAGCTACTTGGGCCAGATTGGTGAGGTTAAAGTTAGTTATTTCTGTCTATTTAAGACCAAACTGTAAAAGCTTATTCAATCTTCTTACAGCTTTAACAACTCAAGCAAGCAGGATGATGACCAACTTCGCAGGGCTAAGCTGCCGATTGCTGCTAGTTAGAACTAAATAAAAGCAGAAAGACAGATTTGGAAAACCTAAAACAGTTTCAAAAAATTACACTCTGCTCCAAGACCTAACACAGTAATAGACTCTCACAGGAATAGCTACTTCCCTGGCAAGATCGTGCAATAATGCAATTACTGCCATTTAATTAATTTATATTCTCAAAATCTGTTTCCTTACAATTTCTGATTATTTTGCTTTAACATCAAGATAGGATTTCTGCCCCGGTTTGCCATAGCAACCCCTGCAACAAATGGCAGTTGTCTATAAAAAGGGGGGACTCTTTGAGCGTGCACACACAGTTTGGTATGGTTTGTTTTAAAGCCGGTCAGAGCACAATGGAGCTTTTCTACCGTGTGGGATTAAACACCAAGAAATTTCACTTCAAGGGCTGCCACGCTCCTCTGCAAAATGAAATGACACTGCTGCTAAGTCTGGATGTAATTACAGATATGAAAGGATGGCTGTGAAAGTTTGCTTGTATCTTCCTCTCCCTCCTATGCTATGGATGTATTTGCCATACAGCTGTTAACATCCTGAACAAGTAACAGGCAGCAGACTTAACACTTCCTTTCATTTTGTTTTAAGTGTTAGTATACAGTGGTGGCTGTTCAAGCACATTTACCACTAAAGAATGAGACCTTTGTCTGTCTCTCTTGCAGGCAGAGCTCTCCTCTGCCTGCCCATGCAGCCCCAGGCAAAAGCTACACTGGAAAGCCTTGACCTCTGGCCCAACAAGGACACTTAGTAGGGCTAAGGGTAATCCTGACTCCTCCTTGCTCATTCAGTTTCTGGAGATGTTTGAAGCAATCATTACCAACTCAGTCACATTTTGTGGTCATATTATAAAATGAATCATTGTTCAACAGTCCAAGATTGCTAAACTCATTTTATGTGTGGTTTAGAGTCAAGTCACTGGTTGCTCAGACCCCTCAGAGTTGTACTCCCTCCAGTCTAGTCACAGCGGGGAAAGCGCCCATCCGTGGCACTCATCCAAACATAGGATGGTGTAACAGAGCAGAATTTGGCCTCTAGTACTTGTTCTCACAAGCTCCCCATGAGCTAGCCAAGATTTTTTTTCCAGCCACTTCCTTCTGAGGAGCTTTTACCTCAGAGAGTCTGTAGCTTTTGTGCAGTCTTAACATGATGACTTCTGGGAATCGACACATCCACCACTCCTTTTGAGGTGCTCCGATTACATTCTCCCAAGCGTAACTTCTCAGTACATATTCCTATAGGCACAATTTCTGTTTTAAGAGAGCCTGTGGAATATTTAATGTTGGGATTTGGTAGGAGTGAATGAATGCTCCATTATTCACCCTGGTGGTAAAGCACTGGTTGCTCTAAGTTTTACAATGCAGCGTACTGCTGTAATGACATCATATGACATCATAAATCTCCCACGATTTCTAAAGCTTCTGATGAATGTTCCTACATAAACACCTTGTTAATAAATGAAAAAAATGTTAATCAAAAAATCTTGTGCATTTGTGCACTCTTTAGAAGACTACAGACAAGTGCTAACCACCTTATGCTTTAAAAACAAAACTCTAAGTTCCAAAGAAAAGAGGGCACCACCTTGATTTATGGATGCTATTAGACACAGAATCCTAATTTACATGAAAACCTCACAAAGAAAGATCCTCTTTAAAATTATACAAATCTTAATTTCAAGAAATATTTCTAACAAGTTCTCTGAAAACAAAAAGTTACTGTATTTTTTTATTACATCTAAGTGTTTATGATATTTCAACCATGAATAGTCCAAATTACAAATATTTTCCCCTTCTTTTAAAATCTTCCTACATATATATACTTATTAGTCAAGCTAAAGACCAATCTCTCAGTCCTTGCCAAAAAGGTGGGTATTTGCCACCCCCATCTTCACACTGAGATTCACAGACACAAATACACAATTAAAAGTAACACCAGAGCCTGCTGTAAGGTTCCTAACCTCAGGCTTCATGTGTCTCCATACTCTCTGCAGCTTTCTCTTTCTTCAGGTCTTACTAAAAGTACTTGAAATCAGGTGAAATCCTATATTAAAATAAATATGCCTCCCCACTTTCAGTCTCAGAGTTCCCATGCTTCTGTTCTCTAAGGACAGAGGTCATCTTTCTCCATGGCTCTGCAGAGGAAAAAGGATTCCTATGGGTAATTTCTGTTTTGTTGTTCCAGTCTAAGTCTCTGTGTCTCAGGTATTTATACAAGCAAGCAACAACCTAAACTCAAGCTTCTCCAATGTGCTAGAAAAAATAATCAAATTACTGTGAAGATCATTAAGCGGAAGATCTCTTGCAAATGGATGGCTTTCATATAATGGAAAATGTTCTGTAGTAAAATGGCTTTGGCCTGTCCCTCCTATGGAAATAACTCACTCCAGAATAGCTGTATTGAGTTGTTTTTCTGTATTAGGACACAGATGAAAAATTACATGGATAGAACATCCTCAAACAAGCTCTTTGCAATCAACAGTGGTTACTGATCCTACAGATAAATTTATCTGAAGCGGTGTTACTTATGCTCCCGACCTGCCTCACAGAAGATTATTTACTTCTCCACATAAAACAAGTTTGAACTGCATCTTGAGATACATCTGGAAATAAAAAACACATTTAAACCTTTATCCTCAACTGCATCAGTGAAAATGAAAAACTTCACTGACTTCAGAAGTATTTGACTTTATTTATATGTCTGTAAACTAAAACATGGCTTAATTTTCTTGTAAGGAATTCCTTGTTGAAGCTACAGCACCAACAATTATGAATACTAACAGCACTGTGTGTGCTGATTTTGGACTCTACATCACACAACTGGATGTCCATTTAACTTCTGCATTTCCCTTTGCCTTTACAGCAAGACAAACCTTTCCAGTTCTATTTTTGGTCTTTCTACAGTTACACTACAACACTGCGTTGAAGTTTACACCAACTCTGGAATATCCAACTCTGAGATATGCAGCTGATACTTAAGTTTTAAGAAGTTGGGGCATTAACTCTACTACTGTCAGCTTTTTCACTTCTCAACTCTCCCTACCAAGGAAACAAAGCCCCAGAGGAAACTGCCAGCCTCAACTCCGCCCAGCTCATAACGCCATGTTTAGTGTGTAGTTTTGTTTTGGTATCTCTCTTCCTTTCCCATCTCTCTCTTCATAAGATGCCTAATGGAAGGAAAGCACTGCTGCATCATTACCTCCGCTAACCTCCAATAGCTCCCTTAAGTCACCTTCAGCTTCAGTTTATGTCAATCCTATGCTGTTCTGCCAGAAGTAAGATGCCTAATAGTATATGTTGGGAAACAGCTAATCTCCTAGTTTTGCAGATTGCTGTGCTGTCAATAGTAGGAATAGGATAATAAGATATTACTCAGTACTGAAATCCTCATCTTTCTGGGAAGAATTAGAAAACATGAACCGTCCTACAACATTCAGTGGTTTGCTGAGCATGACTATGGTCCAGCCACATGCCATAGTGTATATATAGCCTTACAAGTTTATAACACACTGAGGTTTCTGCTTGATTTAAATCTGCTACTGAATTCCAGTATCTACTTCTCTCGTTTCCCCATCTCCACACATCCCCCACCAGCACTCAGAGCCAAAGGCTCAGAAATAGCAAAAGGGCCCCAAGAGGCCCCGGGCGTGTTTGAAACCACCAAAGACCCAAGTAGCATCACACTGTCACATACCTGCACACCCACAAAGCGAAGTGCTTCAGAAAGCAATACCGTATCCCAAAGTTACCAATCAGCTTTCTTTTGTTCCCATCAAATTAAAATGCTTGGATTCCTTTCTGCTCCACGTTCTCATGCCAAAGACAGGATCATGCTCAAAAGGTTCTGATGGAATCCTCTGATGGACTGGGGGTTTTTTATCTCTACAAATTAAATTTTTTTAAAAGACTGAAGATCCTCTCATCAAGAGCCCCAGAAGAAAAGGTAAGAAAATGAAAATGTCAAGAATTAACAATGCTAGGTATTATACTCCCACACAGGGTGAATTTTGTTCCAGAATAGCATGAGGAAGTCTGTCCCACCTATCAGATGAGATACTATATTTCTGTTAGTGTTCTGGCACCTCCTTCTGTACAAACGTAGCCCTTTTTCTGTAAAGCTTGTTATATAAAACTCTTCATCCAGCAAGCACAGAAATAAGGGGCTTTTTTTTGCTTCTAGATTTAAAATCGTCACTCTTTATATCAGACAGTATCATCTTCCCCCTAAATGCTACATCAGACAACTAATTGGATGTTAAACAACATTCAGTAGGCATAGGAGATCAGGGGAAAACAGGCTCAGCCTTCCTCTATGAAGAAGACCTGACTACAAGACCTGTCTCAATGAGCCAATGATCCACGCCAAAATTAGAATACATTCCATCTTTCTTTCTGTGAAGCTACAAAATGCACCTCACAACTTCTCTGGGAAAATACCGGCATGTTTTGTAAAAGACAAAGACTACATGGACACAAGAAGTTATGTTGTCACAAACCCAATTACATTTTGTATCTAAAAGTATGTGGCTTAGGGTCTACCTACCTACTACAGGATACAAGTGCTACAGCTAAGTTGCTGCAAAGGCCAGTTTAGATACACATCTTGCCATACAGAACATAGGACTGTTTTAATAGTCTTAAATACAGCTCAATTAACAGCAGCTTGCATCCATACTAGTTCCTGGATACATGGCCAGATAAAATCTAGACAAAACAGTAAGCACTCAAAGGAAAACAAAGTGCATGCTGACTACTAATTGCATGGGAGTTAGCACTGCCATCATGTAATCCTTGGTGAAAATATGGTTATTTTTTTAAATTTATTGTGATCTGTTAAAAGTCATTCCGTTTAAGCAGCATTGCACAATTTCTAGACAACAGAATCTGTGAAAAAAGCCTTATGGCTTTGTGTCAGGTCTTTTCACATTATTATGGTGCAAAGGCTACATAAATTTATCTCCTTCTAATTCTGGATTTTTTAAAATATCAAGACACTGGGGGTTTTTCCATCTGCAGCTAAGATTTCTCCATCTCCCTCACATTTACATGCAAAATCAGGGTTTATGCACAAGAGACACAGATAAAAAAGATAAGAATTCAGTAGAAATCCTGACAATGTTTGATGTGAATTTTGTTCTTTAACAGACCCTCCTTCCACAAAATCCACATTGTGACCATGGGGTACCCCCAGAAGCACGCCAGTACTACTGCTGTACCTGCAACTCCATCCCAACCTCACTGCAACAAGGAGGGGAAGGAGAAGACTGGGTCAGAGGAGTTGCTGTACCTCAGTGAGATGACAAAGGTGCCTACTACATTGCCCAAAACCACACTGCTGTCCATCACAGAGACATGACAATGCTATTACAACCGGTATTAAAACAGTTGCTGTCTTTGCTGTCTCTCCTTTTTTCGCTTTCTCCCTTCCCACTTTCCTGTACAGGCACACGCTCAAAACTGTAAAGCACTAAAAGTCTTTGCAAAACGAAATTCTACTACAAAGCCACAGAAAGGTAAGGGAAAAAAAGCTCACGTTTTAGTGGTAATAAAAATATTCCTTAACCTTGAAACTTTGGATCCACATTTCACCATAAATGCTGCCGGTTTTGTCTCTATCACTCAAACCAGATCATGGAAGGTCTCTATCTAAAAATTGTTACACTGCTTTACTACTTGCATTTATGAAGTGCCATGCTACACTTTTGGCCTCCTCCTAGAAAATGCATACATACGTTGGGATTTAGACAACTTGGCACCAGTCTTCTAGTATCTGGGAATAAACAATCAGCTTAACAGAAGCAGCTTTGTATCAGTAAACCTCATAATAAAAGTACTTCTGGGTAAATAAACAAAAGAACGTCTCTATTATACAATATCAAACTAATCCTCACGATAAATTTATTACTTCAACCCTCAAAAGGTCAGTAGAATATTAGTGTGTTCCTTTATACTTGCTGTAAATAATGTGATGGGGTTTAATCTACTCGGGTTAAATAGACATTCAGTAACATTCGCACAGCCTTGGCACCAACACTGACAGTTCAGTACAAAATGCTAAATTTACTAAAAAGCATTTTACACTTTCAGCGACGGCATAAAATTCCATGGAGAGTCGTTACAAAAGACAAATCTTTAATAATTGCCAGTTTCTAGTAAATTCTGCCATAAGGGTAATATTCAGTTCTTAAAGTCATGTGTCACTTTGTACTGGTAAATAGCTGAAGAACAGCTACTCGTTAGGCTCTAGGGGCAGGAGTGAGGATTTGTCTCAGATTCCTCCAGAAGCCCCCAGGAGGGAAGGACATCTTAATTCTGCAGCACCATGGCATTCCCTCAGGCTATGTGGCACTAACAGCCACAGCAGGACCTACACTTCCCCTTACATGAGGGAAATGCTCACCTCCAGTACACTGCCCTAGACATCAACCATGCTTCCCCAATAGAGACCAGACATGAAATTCTTCACCTGTGTGCCCTGGTCTAGACTGTGGCACCTCTTACCTAGAGGGAAACTACACTTCAGTTACACTGTTCCTGAGATAAAGCCTGCTTTTGATATCAACAGGTCTTTCCTCTGTGAACAACAGAAAAATTCCAGGTTTGATCCAAGAGGCAGATCCCACTATTTCTACAAATGCATATAAAACAGATTTCCTTTGAAACAGATTTATCCCATTCTGCATAGGGTTTTATTTTGTGGATAGGGCTGTTTTTTGATTTGGGTTTCTTCATTTCATGGCAATTAGTTGTAAAACACCTTGAGATGCACTGCTAGAATGACTGCTCAACAAAGAGCACTTTGTATCTTATTGTAAAATATTCAGACACTCAACCCAAACAAATGGTCTCTGTAATAAAAATACTGCCACATATATTCATTTGTACTAGAACAAATCAGTTTTATTTGTTCATTCTGCATTTTAGTGTCATAGGTCTCTTAGAAAAGATAATTTATAATTCTGTATACAATTAGATATGAAATTAAGTCATTTTACTCTGCTGAAGAATTTAGCATAAAGAGACCAGGTTCAACTGGTTCCACTGAAAATATTTTGATAGTGTCAAAAAAGAAAGCATAAAAATCTTTAGTGTTTTAACAAATTAACACATGCCTTTTGGGTAAAGTACTGTACATGCTGTTAATCTTTTAATTAGGTTCTCAATTTCACATACACATTTATGGTAGGGGGGATTTTCAGTGATCAGAAAATGCAAATGCATGGTGTTGTTATGCTCTTTTAGCAGAGATATCAGGAAAAAAGCGCATTAGTATGTGTAGCCCTGTATTTAAAAGCTCCAAAACAAAATATTAATAAATCTTTGTGAATATTACCAATGAAATACCATTCTTCATTCTTTTAAGCAAACACATACAGTTTTCAGATTAAGAAAAAAGACTTGTTCTCCACACTCAAGTCACAGAAAAAGAAACTTTTACGTTCACAATCCGTGTAGTTTTCAGAGCCACCATCAACATTTAAAAAGATGTAATCGATGCTATCTATATAAATGGAGACATAAATAGTGACGTTTGAAACATATTCTACGGCAGCATTTCATAAAATGCCAGTTTTCTCATGCTGATTGCCGCACAATTCTGCATAAACATCTTCTTCCAAGATCTTGAAAAGATTTAGTATTACCTACAGCTTATTATTCAATATTCTTTTCCTCAAGCATTTGGTCCATCCTGTTTCAACACAAGAAAAAAACCTTTCCCCCCACATACTATTTCATAGATTCTATAACCAGTGTCAAGGAAGACCTGCTCAGAAGGGCAGACAAATTGCCATCAGTTAACAATCTTCATGCCCAGGGACATTTTTAGCACGGAGTTGTCACTGTGAAAGCAGAAACTATCTGCTAGCTATCCCACATAATGATTTTTGTTAGAAAAAGGAAAAAGGCCAAAATGTGGCTAAGCAGCAAATATATTATAAAAACAAAGTATGAAAGCAATTTAGCTAAGAATCCTGACTGGCACAGGCATTCTACTCATCGCTTGCTTGTTTGAATTTAACTCTTTATTGGTAACTGTGGGAACAGCCAGGTGAAGTAAAAGATGTCGCACATTCAAAACCAGGGATTGAAAACAGAATAAAATACAGACCCCAGATCCCACCATTGCTACAGTTTCACTGTTTAACTGAGAGCTACTTCATCCTAGAAGAATTATTTTTCTGCTGGAATAAAGTTGAAAGTAAAATCGCCCACAAATGCCCAGTGAAAAACACCTCAAGCTCATCTCATTTGACTTGATGCAATACCTCTTTTTAACCACACTTGTATAAACATATATTTTTTTTAAGTTGCCTGCATATATCAAAGGTTTTCACTGGCCAAAAGGAAGAGGGAGTATGAGTCATTATCCATAAACCCTGCAACAGTATTGAGAGAAAAAGACACCACCCTGAATAACCAAAGAGCACAGTGGACCCGAGAAGGACATACACACCCACTTCTCTCAGCCACAGCTTGAATTTGAACCATCCACAGTACCCTCCAAGTGAGCTTCCAGCGAGCAGGATAGTAGGCAGAAGGAGGTCACTAACAGCATTGTCTTTTGCTCATGCTTTTCCATTCTGTAAATGTAGCCATTTAATCTCCTGCAGACCCCTGATGGCAAACAATATGGGAGGGCAGATTGCCCTTGTAAAATTCACCCAGTATGAAAAGACGCAACCATTAAACACAGTTGCTGATTGACAGGTTCATTTATATTCCAGTAAGGGCAGGAGGATTAAAGCTGAGTCCCTTCTACTAAGCTCACACTCACTGGTTAGAAACCCTCTGAACTGACCCTTTGCTGTCAATGCAAGAAGGATCTTCCCTAAAGAGATGATCAGACAGAGCACAGGGGTCAGGGTGTTTTGCCCTCTCTCTTTTATTGTTTTTTTTTTAAACCAGGAAACACTTCCCATGTATCACTTTTAAGTTTTCTCCCTTACCTTGTTAGGCTTCCAGCTTCAAAACAAACTGGGTTTCACGCTTAGCTTGTCTATGAGGCTAAAGGGGACTGAGAATTACCTACACTATGAGCTTGCAAGGGACCCTGAAGCTTGCAGCCTTGCTCTCCTCACACTCAAACCAATTCCCCTTCACACGTGCAGTGAGATCCAGACCAGGGCACTGAAGATAAATGGAGTTCGGTGAGGCCAGCAGAAAGAGCTCTGCTTCTGCCCCAGCAGCACATCCATTACAAATGCTGCTTAGGGGAACCTCCACCCAAAGCAAACCACAGATCCTAAAACTTGGGATGTGCTTCCCAATAAGCAGAAGTAAATCTGGTGGACAAGCCCTGCCTCTGCTAGGTTACAGGAAAATTTGTGTCCCTATGGGGAAGGCAGATGGGGCAAAGCAATCTGCAGCTGGGGCAAAAGGTATCTTCTTGCGCCACATGGTTAAAATGCTGCTTCCCTTACCTATAGTAGGAACTGGGGAAAGAAAAAAATCTAAGTAGAAAAGAAGGTCTAAATAGAAAAGGAAAATGGGGGAGAGAGGCAAAAAAAAAGGACACACTAACCTGTTAACCACCACCAGGCTTTGCTTTGCTCTCCTCATGCTACTGAATGTTTAAATATTTAGCTTGTTAGCTAACAGGCTGCTAACTACATCTCATTTTCCTTCTCTGGACAGGGAAAGCCCTAGTCTAACCTAATTCATTCCCATTTTTAAATATAGCACTGCTTCATTATCAGATTCATGCAAGAAAAAGACAACAAAATTTTCTTTTAAATTAAAATTAATAAATAACATTTTCCAATTTTCTTCAAAAATACTAGTGGTTCATGGGCTCGTGGGCTTAGTTGAGAGGTTGGGAAGAGAGTCAAGAAAAATTAGAATTTATGATATGCTGGTCTAAGCTTTTAACTGAGAACACACAGGCCTTTCAGAGTGAATTTTATTTTTATTTCACCCCTAAACTACTATAAGGGTTGCTGTAACACAAAAAAACCCTGTGGCTCAATTTCCTTAGCATTTCTTCATTCATTTATAAAACTGGAAGAATATGTGAAAATCTTTCTTTGAAAAGTGCAAAGCTTGAAGAAACTTCTGTCCTGCAGCATGATCTTTCTGCACACAGCCTGCAAAGTAAAGTGACTGGAAAGCACGAAACAATACAGCTCTCATTGAACAGAAGCACGGATTTGTTGTTAACCGTCGCAGTAATATTTCTCAGAAACAAAGAGGGAGAGAGAGTAATAAAAAGTTTAATGATTTCTACCCTCAGCACAGCCTGAGTTTCATTCCTTACAACTGCGAAACAAACAAATGACACACAGGCCGCTGCAACAAGTCCCCCGGGAGCTCCCACCAAACATGATGTATTTCAGAGCACCTGGCCTTGGACTCCCACGGCAGGTGTGCAAAGTCTCACAGACACCAGGACAGCCGAAGTCAACTCTGTCTCCTCCACTCGCTCCTTGCCTCTCCTGCTCACCAGCACTGCTGTGCTCAGCCTTAGATCGCAAATGCGACCAAAGTGCTGAGCTCTTCAGGGCTCCTTTTGGTTACCCTCCTTTAAGCTGTTCAAACACTAATAAATTACCCATTTACTCACACTACCTAGATGTTTGCCATCTGGAAAAATAGATCATTATTTGTAGAAGGTTTTGTTCCATCACAAGAATCCTGTAAATAATATATTGGGATCAGAAAGCCAATACCACATGGCAACTTATTCACAAAGCAGCATAAGGGGGTGGCAGGAAAGAAAAGGAAAGAGAGATATTTCTTGACCGCTGGTTAGAAGTTAGGAACTTTCACAGTGAGATTATCAAACAATCAAGTATTCACTAGAGTTCATGCTGCTGGGTTAATCAGGTTACTTAAAATAACACTACAGATGGAGAACAAGGGTGACGAGTGGCCTAAAATGTTGGTTTATTAATTGGCTTTTGATCTTGTTACCATATATATATATAATATTTCTGTACAAATATATATTTCTATGTGTGTATATGTATAAAATACGTTTTTATATTCTATATTAAACTATAAATATATTATATATGTTTGCATATATAGCAATGTAAAACATAAGACATATTCATTTTTATATATGTAAATATGACAGCCTAACACTTCTTTATGTGTTATATTTTTTACAAAAAAAAGTATGCTAATTTTAGTCAACCCTAAAAACATAAGCAGCCTCAATCTCTACCTCTTCTTTTATTTTTTGTATAAGATTTCCCAAGTGTTCCAAGTAACATTTAAAGAGAACTCTGGGGCTTTAATTGAAATGGCATGAGATGCTGAACCTTTAACAACAGTTCCTTTTCAAACCCTGTGTCCATTATGCATTGAAATGCCTATCACAAAAACAAAGAAGGAAGAGGTTTTCAATATTCTCATTAAATTCTGAGTTTCTCTCAAGGTTCCTATAATTGAGTTTCACTTACAGTTGTCATGAAGTTTTGTAGGGTAGACAAAACAGTGATTTTCTGGTAAATGTCCACATATAGGGAGGGAAATAAATATTTGAGAAGTACTCAGTCCACCTCCTTCAAACATCACGGAGAAAGACAGTACAGCACGAGCAACATACAATTCAAGAAGGAGCAGTTTTTCAAGGAAAACTTTGATCTGGATGGCTGAGTGTCGCTGCAAGAAATCCAGCCTGCTCAGCAATCCCGGACAAGTTGTCGTGAAATTGTAAGTTAGAGTTTACTGCAAGATGTCCATTTGAGTCACAGCTCTCACACATATTGCTGTTAAATGATTTGATTCAGATCTTTTACAATTTCACCTGCAAAACTGGAGAGAAGAAAGTTTACACATAAAAGGTGTCCCCAGTAGACACAAGGGGCCAGAGGGGACTACTAAAGGTAACGAGCTGTTAATTATAGGTGGGGTAAGAGTAAACTGCTGAAAAGAACTCTGAAGAGGGCTGGGTTAGTTTCTTTCATTTGTTTTGAGATGGGATTGTTTTGTTTTAAGAGGCATTGATTTAGCACTGTGATCGTACTTTGTAGCAAAAGAGCTTGAGCTGAGAGAAACATGAGTAAATGGCTGGTAGGTGAGACCACCTCACTAGCTCTGTACAAATGTAAAAGAAAAGAGTGGCTGCAAACAGGGACAGAACCACACCTGTTTTATCGATTGCTGTATTGTCTTGTTATTTATGTCATTATATCACCAGTGTCTCCTATTCATTAAAGCCAGTATAATACTGACTAGAAGGTCTTTGAAGAGCAATTCATGGCTCAGACAAACAAATGGCACTGGGCACTTGGCTGAGGAGTCAGGAGATCCCACATTATAACACCCTTGTCATTGACTGCACATCACTTACAGGAGAAACCAGAATCCAGCTTTCCTCTCATTTTTCCTGTACTGCTACCTTGCACTCATATTAAAAATAGCATATCAAGTCTTCCCAGATGCAGCAAACTGAGCTGCACACATCACACAGTTTAGCAGGGTTTCACCACACTTTTACTGTACCTTTCTTGATAGAGATATATAAAACTAGCGTGTGCATGTTCAATACGCCCCCCAGCTGGCATGTTCTGCCTTTACCTGACTTTCAGTTGGAAGTTGTTGTGGTCCTGGAGACAACACAGATACTTAGGTCCTTCCAATTATCCCAGAGCCCTACCCTCTTGGACCAGCTTGGGCAAACCCCTTCCCTCAATGCTATTTACACACTTCAAATATTTGTACACATGGTTATAATCCTGTAAGTAGCAAGATGGTCATACTGGTCTCACAAAGGCCAGCCGGAAGGAAGAAACCCAGCATTCAGGCTGCCACATTATCACACGGGGCAGCCTGAGGTTTCGACTGATTCACTAAACTTCACTCTATCGCACAGATCTCGTCTTTGCTTTGAAATACTGCTTAAATGCTCTTGCAGCAAGTACAAGAGGCCTCCAATTAACAGTACACAGCAGGGTTGAGCTTACACGTTTAGACCCTTGAGGGCAATGAACACACTCTCAGTCGGGGTTCTTTTCTGACCCAGCCATGTGCACTATGGATCCTTACCTGTCTGTGCCTTGCTATACATGCAGGAGAGCCAACTTTCTTTCTTGCTGCACTTCATGGCAAGGACAGTTCCACTGTCCACCCAGAGAGCAGAACTCTGCAGAAGCACCAACGTCAAGCCAAGCCTGTTTCACAGCTTCCCATGGCTGCAAGCGACATCAGAGGCTTACAGGTGAGGCAGCCAGAGGAGGACAGTTGGTCCCAAGATATACCTCTGCGTGTCATGACACTAGGGCTAGGGTACCCTCTGAAGTACCCCAGCCAGGCACTGTCTGGCAGCAGCAAAATTCCCGTCTTCTTTACTCCAGGTGTGCGAGAGTGACTGGGCTGAGTTTGTCTGACCTCAGCTCACTAAGTCACAACCCCCACAGGGCAACCCTCTCCTCCGTGCCCACCTACTTCAACTCCACACAGCAAGGCATGATACTTAAATCTTTGCTGTTTCTCATTCTTGTCTTGTGCCTTCCCCGCTGACCACTGACAGCCTCTCCTTCCAGCCTTCCACTCTGACCAGCCACCCTCGGCTCCCTGCAGACATAAGGCTTCCCACTCTTCAGTCGGTACACAGCACTAGAAGGAATGGAACAGCATGAAGAGTGGCCTCCAAGGCATTAACGCAAGGCACTGCCTCTTGCAGTGGCTCTGCTCACGGCAATATATTCCTTGAGGACCAGGGCTTGGCAATCTCTGCAGTGACAGGCATGGGAAACATCTAATGTTTCTCTCACTTAGTGTTAACTTCTCTCTGCTGTTTTTCTCACCCCTACTTCTGCTCCACCTGGCATCTCGGCATAGTTTCACCTTTCTGCACACCCCTTTCCTTGTGCAACTAACACAAGCAACTACTTTGCCAATGCCCAGCTAAAGCTGCCCACAAACAGCAAGCACTGCACACTGCCCTGCCAACACACCTGAAGAAACAGCAGCACATGGGAGAAGGCAAACTGCATATACATTCATGACAGCTAACAAAGAACTGGCCAAAAGAGTAAACACACCTCTATATATATCCACAAGAAATCACACTATTTCAATTTTCTTAAGGATTCTAAGAAAGCAGAACTCACTAGAAGTGTCAAGCTAGCACTGCTCCTCCTCCACCCCACAGTCAGTAAGCAACCAGCTTTCTCAGAAGGTCCCAAAGCTGCAGGACTGCACATAGGGTACTGCAGACTGTGGCTACTTTCACACTGCTTTGGTCCCAGTACTCAACACCATATACTGTGTGCAGCCCCTACAAGTTCCTCTCTCTTTGCGGCCCCCCCCCCCCCCAAAATAAAAAAAATCATTGCATCAGGGCATATAATTTTTATTACACTACGCATAAAGCAGGTGCTCCTTTAAAGCCTGACTCTCTTCCTCTCCAGAAAGCACATGTAGCAGGTTCCCTAGTGTCAGGTGTAGACTTAAGTGATGAAAGAAAAATATATAAATGTTTATTAAACCTTTGTTGCCATTCACACCACCAGCTTTCACACCCCGGTACCAAGCTGTTAACGAATTCCCATGCTGTTCCAGAAGACTTTTCACAGCTCCTGTCAGTAAAGGGAAGTTTCACGAGGGCAGCATTCACTGGAAAAGTCTCTGCTATCGCCGCCATCAAAAAAAAATGTTCACAACCAGCTGTTTGTGGAATAAATGTGTTGTGCCCAAAATACATGGGAATGGAGAGCTTCTTCAAGTAAGGTAAGTCATGAGGCCACCTTCGTGTATACCTCCTGATACCCATTTGTCTCAAGATTATTTATGCTAAGACTTCTCAATTCACCTAATGACAAGGACTAAAAACTAGCCACGATAAGCCAGGTGACCATGAGCCAGTAGATGAGGCTTCAGGCCAGGCGGCTGCTATGTGTGCAGGCTACAGCCCCTCTGCTCAGCCTGAACATCACCTCCATGGGGAGCTCTGCAGCTCCAGGTTGCTCCACAAGGCAGCAGACCCCTCCGTGAAGCAGCACACGACCTACTCCTTCCATGCTACATTTCCCTTCTGGCCCCCAGACTGTGCCATGCAGCTGCTAAGCATGAGGCAGGGCCCTGCAAGCCACCTGCTGGGGCCTCAGCAGGTCTGTAGAAGTGCCACGGTGAAACACAGCGAAGGCGGTGTGAAACTGCACAGCAATTCTCTCTGCTGCCGCAACTCCTCTTTTCCCTCAGAACTAGCTCTTTTATCTGCCACTGGAGACCTTGCTCTAAAGAAACACGCAAAGGCAAGATGTTTCCCAGAAGATGAAGCGAACATTGCTACTCCTCTCAGAGTCATTAAAAACAAGAGGGGAGGGTGAATGAAACACTTTCCCAACTCAAAAAGTGACAATTATTACAGGCTATATTACAGCTTAGATAGCCTTTACAATACAAAAGCTGTGAGAAGCTCACATTTCTTTTGTCCTTCAAGGACGCGGGGACACCTACTCGTGTCAGTGTTCCACACAGCATGTTGCTCAAAACTTTATCATTTCGAAAAATGTACCTGAGGATATTCAGCTTCTCATGTAGATTCTGTAATTCAACTGATCATAAAGAAGAACTAAATAACTGTTCATCAATGTATACTGCTAAATTAAATCAATCCCAAGAACTAGAACAGAAGCAGACTGTTCCCACAACCAGAATGAGTAAAGCAAATAGTTTTATGGGGTTTTTCCCTCTTTTTAATATCAGAAACTTGTGTTCCCAAATAAATCCTTGTATCAACTATTTAGCAGCATGCTGCTGTCAACTCTAGTTGACATATTATAGCCCAATATTCTACTAATTTTCTCATTAAACTAAACAATCTCAGAAATGTTAGCACTCTGTCTGTGCCTGTACCACATCTCTCAGCGAGCACAGAAGGAAGATACTACAGAGCATGCTGCATACTTCGGTTTTATATCTTAATATCACCATGATCTGTAGTATTTGTCCAGGATGTATAAAAGACTTCAGAGGACCTTCAGTGTGAAGGTAAAAAAGCTGACCAAGTAAGAGATTTGTTAGCTAACAGATCTTTGAGGTATTTTCTGTAATTTCTATATATTCTACCACCTAATGTTTTCTAGTGGAAGGTAATTGCTGCCTTAAAGACAAAAATTCCTAAGTCTTTTCTTTTAGACTAATTAAAACTATTAGAGATTCGACTTTTATTTTCTAGATGAGTTATTCGAGCAACACATCAAGAGATAGATCAGTGTAAGAACCTGCTCATTGTCAAAGCCTGTAGCTCAAAAACGCGGTGGCACAATGACTAATTTCTTTCATGAGTCAAGCTGTCTCTCCTCCTTACTATCCTCACATCTGAGAGATGCTGCAGAGCCAGGTTCCCCCAAGTGAGATGCTCAGCCACTGTGGATCACTGCACTGAATGGCATGCCTCCTTGAAGCAGGTTTCTCACAAAGCCCATTCCCCTTTGTAAGTGCCAAGAATCAAATCTTGGCCACCTAATGCAGCGTGTTCCACATGTTAGCTCGCAACACGTTGAGCAACTGTGTTAACTGAGATGGATAGTGCTGTCAAACAGGAAGCTGGCTCACCAGGATGGAAACAGTGGGATACGCTGACCTTTTACATTCAGAAAAAAAAGTGTCCCTAAAATGACATTAGATGTTTCATATTAAAAAACAAAACAACCTTCTCAAAGAGCTTTTAGTATTGTATTGTGTAAATAAACACATGTGCATGAGCTTTGCCTGTACAGAACCTGAGCTTCTCTCACAGAGCAGCGGCTGACAGAGGAAATGAATCATTATCACCCTGCTTGGGAAGAAGTTTGTACAAGGAGCCCTGCACTATTAACCACTGCCTGGGACTCCTGGATTCAACACCACCACTGCTCCCTCTGTTCACACATAGCTATACAAAATAACTAAAATCAACAGATAAAATCCAAAACCCCAGAAAAAGCTTCTACTGAACTACTCCAAATAAGCACAGATTTTATTGATGACATGGAGATGAAACTGAAACTTACAGGCTTCTTGTCCAAAAGAATAAGCACTGAAGTAATTTGCTTACTATAAAAAAGCCTCTTGAAATGCAGAGTTCATTTTGGAAAGATTTTTCTCAAGCCACCACCTCCTGCCTGTCTCCCACAAGATGAGGATTTCAGGTTTGTTTTTTTCAAGCTGATATTTTGGGTAGAGTGAGGAAAGTTTTGCTTATTTTAAGATTTCACTGCTACTGGAAAACCATCTCTAAGAGGAAGGCACTGTAGAGCTTTATAAAGGGGTTTGCAGCCATATAGTAGGTAAGTGAAAGCAGAGAAATAAGCCTTTACATTTAGCACTACAGCTATTGGCCATAAAGAAAGCATGTATATATATAACCATCATATACAATGTATAATTTTAAAAATTGAAAGACTGTAATGTGCTGTTCAATACATCCCCGATACAAAGAGAAATACTAGATATCATCTAGCTGTACACCTAGAGGTTCTATCCAGCTCCTCTGTGCTGACTTCCTCAAAGCAGCAGCCCTGCCTCATGGCACAGAACAAACGTGTCATGGATATGCTGACTGATCATTATCACCATATTTCACACTTCAGCAAGATCCAGCTAATGCTTTCTAGGCAGGCTAACAAGGCAGGGCTTGTTCTACACCTAGTTTAAGATTAAACAATCATCACAACTGATTTAACCACTTCCAAGGTTTGCTACCAATTTTCTTGCTTTATCCTTACATCAAACAACCTCAGGTGCTGCCTTCTGGCACAGCAGAGAAGAGGGGAAAGAACTTTATAGAATACCTTGTGCCTGAGCTGCAGAACTGTGGGAATACCCCAGAGCCAGGAGCGCTGTCTCCACCAGCTGGCTAAAGAGCACATCTTTGCGAACCAGAACGAACTCAGCATGCTCTTCTCGATTATCGTATTCAAGAGAGGCGTCCGACTGCTCCACCACACAAAAGACTGGAATCATCAAACCTGGTTGGAAAAAAAAAAAAGAGCATCAATAAGAGAGGAACAAGAAATGTGTCATACATCTCTGATTAAAGCTGTAAATTAAAACACCTCCTAGAAGGCTCATCTTAAGTGGAAATCTTATTTTCTTCCCCGTGGGATAGCTTTTGTTTTCTTTCCAAGGGAAATACTGAAGTCTCATCACTTGACTCATTTTATAACCACACTAAAAGCTCCAGAGAATACAATTCAGGAACAGAAATCACAGTCAGCATGAGGACGAATAAGATTTCCTAATAAGACCTTTTCAACATTCCGAAGTCTTCTACAGTTCCATGAATGTCCCTACTCTTTTAGGTCAGAGCTTCTTCACATTCAGCAATACAAACAGCTGACACACAAATGCTGCTTCTGCTTCTCTCCACACAGTAAATGGAGGAACCATAAGAGGCTCGTCCCATATGCTATCCTTGGCTGGGATAGGCTTATTTGCACATTTTCAGACCATGGCCAGTCTTCTTACTGTGCAAGGAAAATACCCTTGCATTGCTTTTGCTCAAAAAAAATAACCTCGTGTTGGCAGCTGATGGTTATGCAGACCCAGAGAGGCGAGTGGCTGTTCTCCTGCTGCCGTGTATGAAAAGAGTGAGAACAGCTCTCTGCAAAAGAGGATCAAGGATGAGGAGGAACCACAGAAGTGGAAACTCGGGGGGTGGTCTGGATTCAATTTTGTTCTGTTTTATTGTAAATTTACTTTTGTGGTTATAGGATCAAGTCATCTATGGCAATAAATTGTGGGGCATGAACTTAGGGGGATTCAGTACTACAGACGGTAGAGAAATAAGCCCATCTGCAGGAACTCAAAAGTGTGTGCACAGAGGGGAGGTGAAGAGACAGAAAACGTATAGAACTGGATGGTCATTTCCATCCCCTGCTACAGGCCAGGCTGTAGTCAGGGGGTGACAAAGCAAAAATTACTACCTCCAGACACAGACATTTATTAATAGGTTACATATCTTTTGTTAGTGCCTAGATAAACTAGGGAATATCTGGGCAGAGCCTATTTTCCAAAGGGGCTAGGGCTCAAAACCGCCAGAAAGTTCACCTCTTCCTGCTGGTCTTCAGAATTAAATACAAGCACTTCCAGTAGGTAACAACCATCAAAAATATCCTGCACCAGGCACTTTTTTAAGGGAAAAAGAAGAGAAAGCCACATTTCAGTTCTCCTTCTCTACAAAGTCAGTTTAATATCTTCAGGATCTTCTGCTATCAGTAGCTTCAGTATCTACACACCAGTGGTTGTATGTCCCTTCACAGGAGTTGTCCTGCCTTGAAACAGATACACCAGTAACAACTGCTAAGAGACTTATACCCTCCTTGTCTTGAATTTGCAGAGACTAGATTTACTTTAAAATATATTTTAGATACACAGTTCTCATTTAGTGACCTATCTGGCATGGAGCAGCTCCCAGTCTGACATTCTAACTACAGGTCAGCAGCAGCAGCTACAAGCTGCGGTACTCAGTTGATGCATTTTAATTCTTTGTCTTAAAACACATCCTGAAGTAATGTGTAAGTAGGTTACGGCATCACATTGATGCTCCCCTTTCACTGCTTGATTCTGGGTTAAACTGATGCATTTTGCAAGTTCAAGCAGCCAAAATCTAACACATAGTGTTAAAAAAAATCTCAGTGAAAAAAAACCTTTAGGTGCTTTCCTGAAAAGACAGTGCAAGGCTGATCCTGTTCCTCTGAAATCAATGACAAAATTTCTATTCCTATCACAGGCTAAAATCTGAATTCTGTCTGTCCATAAATCATTTAACTAATTAAAATAAAATTTAACCTACATAAGCAAGAAACCTCCCCTCCTGTCAAACATGCAGTCCATCAGAGGACTTTTGATGGGACTATTAATGTCTTAATGAAAGATTAAGATACTTGGTCAAAGCTGAGGCTCTCATACCAGTTGTGTAAATCACATTTTGGCAAGACAGAAAAGGTAGGTGAATGCAAACTGATGAAAAGGATGCCACAGCATCTTTTATCCTCCTTCTGCACAGAAGTTGCACCTGTTTTCCACACTTGTAATTTACAGTCTCAGTACAAACAGAACTGATGCTGTCAATGACATCACTTTATGGATGGCACCAAGGATCCCATGATGACTTTCCTGCCCCTTCTTGCTGCCCATGCTTGCAGGGACCCTGCTACAGAAATAGCTTTTGCAAAAACATCTCTGAACTCAGTGACCCAGCACAGCTGACGATAACCTGCTATTAGTACCTTAAAAACAGAGAGCAAAGGGCAGGTTACCACATCTGCCATTGATAACCCATTCTCATGCCTCTTGCTGTACCGTCTGGAATCTTGGTACCGATCCTATTTTACTAAAAAACAACAGTAATCCAACTTATTTCCAAGTAAGTCTTACTCCAAGGAAATTCCATCTGCTTCACTCTCTATTTCACTTTGGAGAGTTAAGCTATAATGTCTCCAGTGGATTTATTGCCTCAAATGTCTCTGTTTCCTGACGTTATCAGAAAATAAATTAACATACTTTCAGTACACTGGAATCAGAAGAAAAAACACCTACAGCCAAAAGTCAACATGCTCTTTACACACTGATATATGCACCTAGGAGCAAGACATGGTGTATATATATTACACCTCCAGCTCACTACACAGGCCCTACAGGAGAGTAACACAAGGCCATCACTGCTCATTGTCATTCCAGTTGAAGAACTTACAGCAATACTCAGAGAGCAGGAAACTAGCATCCATAATGAAGTCTTGCATGCAAGGCAAGTCTCTAGAGCAAGGCAAGTCAGCCTTCCTCAGAAATCCTGAAACTCCTGAGCTCTTTCTATAACGCCTTATCAACCAGAACTACTGCCATCCTTCCTCACCCATGCATTCACACAAAAAAGTCTTCAGTCCCTTCCCCACTGCATTTGCTCTCTCAGCTTTAGTGAGATGCTGCAGAAAACAATGCTGTACAGCTCATGATAGAGGATATACAGCACTGATTTTCACACACAGAGAAAACAAGGGGTAATCCAAGGGCAAAAAAGGAAATAGTTTGTTTCTTTAAAAGATGAACACAATGCTGGAATCCTCACAAAACATTAACAGTGATCACAAATTATACAAAAGATTTTTTTTCTCCTTGATTTTAATTCATTTAACTGACTGATAAGCATCTCTTTTGTGCTTCTAAAAGAGCTTTGACCCTATACAGATAGCATCCGCATAAATGTTAGGGGATCTACATAAAGACTTTTGTAAGGACATCCATGCACAGCAAGAATTCCTTCTAATCCATGGAAGAGAACAGGGGAAAACTGTTTCCACTATTACCCAGAAGAGCAAAATGGTTAGTAGTGACTGATATCTTTGTATAACATGTATTTTAAAAAAAATCAAAGATGAGGTTTAAGCTCCACTGTTGCTTTCATAGAAGAGCTGCAATATACAGAGAATACTCTATAAATACAGGCTGTGATTTTTTAAGAGACTCTTCTAAAGGGCAGAAAAATTAAGAAGAAATTAAATATGTCGGAGACCTGTGTCCAAATGCACATTTTCTCTTCCTTGCCCATTTCAATCTATACTTTTATTTCACCAGGAAGCAATCCATTCTTAAAAATGAAGGAAAGAAAAACAGGTATTTAATTCAAGAAGTGAAAACTCTGGACACTCTGCTGCATAAAATATTAATTTTTACAAAAAACGTGAAGCCAGTTAAAAGTATTATCACACTGCAGTCATGCAGCTCCCTGGAAAACATTTTCGGTTGTAAGATTTGCAAGTAAAACCTGTAAATTTCTGATGTCCAACTAGAAGGACAAGACAGAGCAGATATTAGGAAGTCCTGCACTGTTTCTTTTGTTCATTTGCCAATGATACTTTGTCCAGTGGATGCTTTAGAGGAAGTAATAAATGTGATACTATCAGCACTGAACTTCTGTGCGTTGTCCACCTCTACACAACCATCACAGGCTTGGCACCAAAAGCAGAAAAGAAAAGGATACAGACAGCTGAGAAAGGAGGTTAAAACATTCCAGCCACCCACCTCTCCAGCCATTAAATAGGGAGCAGCACATGCGCGTCCTAATAAGAATTATATGAAGATCAACCAATAAGAAGAGGCATCAATAAAATTTGTGTCTTTTTAGATTAAAATCTGTTTCCATCAGCACAAGTTTTGAGCCCCGTCTAGGTGTTATTTAATTTAATCTAATTTGAACAATTTCCAAACATCAGCTTGATTAATTTCAACAGCACGGTGTTATGGAAAGATTTACAGTCCAGGGGTTGTCTAGCAGGGAATTAATAAAGAAGCCAGTTCTTAGCCCTGAGTAACATGAGGTTTTAAGACTTCCCAGATTTCTAGTGGGAATACTTCACAGCACAAGCATGTTTTCTTCTGGGAGTGAAACCCACCAAAATTATTAAAAAACGAGATCAAATGGTGGTGTCAAACCCAAAGGAAATCATTCTAGAGTGGAGAGATTTTTATCAAATGAAGAAAGTGGAAAATATAAATTTTTTGTTGTTGCCGCTGCGCTTTGTCTTTTTACATTTTGCGTGCTGTTGGGTTTTTTGGTGTGTTTTTTTTTTTTAACAGGACTCAGACACACACAGAGTAATCTGCCTCAAAGACAAAGCACTTTTCTATGGTTTGGACGCTCAGGAGCCAAGATATTTATGTGAAAATTCATAAACTACTGAAAACTTGTCATTACTGGGTGAAGAAAACATTTCCCCTGGCAGAGACTGTAACATGGATCATTCTCCAAAAGCTGGTCTTTCCAGTACAGAGAAAAAGCCGGGGGGGGGGTGGGGAGGGGGGGGGGGGGGGAAGTAGGCAACGGCAAGAGCAGAATCCACAAATGTTTATTCACACATACACCTCAAAAACACTGAACTACAAGCAACTTCAGCTGGACTTCCCAGATGAGACACTCACCCTGCAACAGAGACTAAGATGCTCGATTCGCAAAGCAGAGGTCGTCTTGAGGAAATTATGTAGATAAAGATTCCATATATTTAACAATAAAGCACGTGTCCACAACTGGCAACAACCACAGGAAGCAATCAAACTACAAACATTTCCTAAACCTAACCTGCTTCTGTTTTCCCTTTAGGCGAGAGCCCTTTATCCAGCAAAGGCAATGATGGAAAAGCAGTCCATTTATTTATTTCTCTTTGCGCTGCAAGACAGCTGACCTTACGTACACCAATCTGGTACTTAACGCTCTTTCCTCTTCTTTTAAACAAATTAGAAAAATTAGTCTAAATTGAGAAAACGGTTTTAAAAGGCACAAATCAGCACCCATGTGGCACAGGAGAGGCTTGCCAGTTCTCATCCTGCAGCTCTAATTGAAAAGGCAGAAACTAATTAAGTTTGACAGCTTTCAGTTATTCAGAAATACTTGAATTTCTGCAGCAAAGATGGCCATTCGACATCCCAGTGCAACATAAATCCATAATTTCTATTCTGAAAACTTACCACCACCACCAAGAAAAAAAAAAAAAAGGAAGAAAAATAAAAAGTGAAGCTTCAAAGCCTCAGTGTGTCACTTCTTCAAAACAGTGTAAATTGCAAATCCTGAAGCAATCTGAAATGAAAACCCAGTGCGTATGCTAATAATCAGGAGGTTTCTATTCAAGACTCGACTAGCTGAACAAACACAGAATCACAGGATCATTCACGTTGGAAAAGACCTTTAAGATCACATATAACGAAAGAAGATAAATTCATAATGAGAAAAGATCAATTGCATTCTGAAATGTTTTTTCTAGGTGGAAAGAAACCAAATAGCATTTGAAAAAACAGTTCGTCATTCTAATCTCCACACGGCTTTTATTTAAACCACGGTGTAGCTGTAGCTGGTGGTGAAGCAAGATCTCCCCTGGAAAACCCTGCAGCGTCCAGCTGAGGGCTGCCGATACAGGATACACAACAACAGGCTGAACTGCACCATTTTGCAGTGCCACACGGACAAGACTATTCACACTCAAGAGGGATCAAGTCTGAAGCAGACCCCAGGTTCAGCCCACACCTGTGCAATTCAGTGATGAGGTAGAAGAGGCAGAGCTCGCACATTTCTGCAAGCATCAGTCACATCCATTAAGGCTCATTTTCAAGCTACCCCATAAATTATAAAAAACATTAAATCAGACAGAATATAAGCTGCTGATGCTTAACTTATTTACAATAAATTCTCGGTTTGGGTAAAAGGACAGTTTCAGCCTTTTACGTATCAGCACCAGCTCACAACAGTCTCACTATGAGGCTGAGAATCGTTCCCCTCTAAATCTTTTTTACTGGGGACTGGAGGAATGACTTTGCAGTTGTTTGTCCCTAACCACTCGGAACCATGCAAAGAAAGCTGGGTGTGTGCACCGACAGGAGGCCAGCGGGAAAATTCTGTGTCAAATACAGGAGAGCGTACCAGGATCTTTGCAACTGCACAATCCTATGCCAAACAAAAGTGCCAAGCACCTCATTACAGCAAAAGGGTTTGTTTAAAAAAGAGGACCTTCCTTTCTGCTAATCCTCCGCTCTCCAATGTCTTCTAGACAAAACATGAAATACGGGATTTTGCATGCAACCAGCAATGTGATGCCGTTAAACTACACTTCATGGGTTGATAGGCCCGTTGCAAATAATTTCTTCCAAGATGCAATTTGGTAAAGAAGAGTTAAGACCATAGATTATTTTAGTACAATGTTTGCCCAAGAAACAAAATCATATTAAATAACATTACATTGTAGAATTTTTCTCCTTAGAAGGGCCAGCCAGACACAGTAAAACTGAGGACAATATCTCTCCTCCTCCTCAGTCACTTTTTCTGGTTTTACGCTTTCAATAAATCTGTAGGCAGGAAATGCATTTCTACAGATCATATTTTAGCCAATGGTGAATGCAAACCACAAGATATTGTTTACATCCTTCTTCAGCTTCCAGTCCTTTCTGTGGCTTCAGAATCCCAACCATCCCAACTACCGCAGATCTAAGGAAATTTTATAACGAAGTCACTAACATCTCTGCAGATGTCCCCTTCTTCCGACAGCTTAACCAGCCAAAGAATCCTCCTCCTAGCTGAAATAACAGCTTTACTGTTTGACACAAAATAGTCCAGGCCACTATCCCACCACAGAAACATATTATGAAATTCATAACTTGATTTGATAATACTTGAGTTTCTCAGAAAATAGTATAAAAGAAAGCAGTATTCAGCACGTGCTGAGATGAAAAAAAATGTGAATTATGGAGGGATACGTGGCATTCACCTCTAGTGCAGCCTCTCCTGTGGCATGTCTGGGACACAAATGTTACTGATGGAGATGAGGCCTTGCTAATCAAAGTGGATTGGCTGCCCTTGGTATCTAACCCACTTTGCTTAACTAGTTGCACTAATTCAACCTAAACTTGAACTCTGTCACACTGGTTGGGTTCAAAGGACAAGAAAGAGAGCAGTCATGGGGGACTCAGTGCCCCCCAGTTAGCCCAGGGTCAGCCAAGTACACGGCAGCTGGGAAGCAGAAGCAACTAAATAGGAGAATAAAGCACTTCCGGCTCTCCACCTACATAAGTGAGAAGCGTAAGCCATGATAACCCAGAGCTCAGAATATGGTTTTAAGGGAGCCGGGGCCAGAAGAAGGCACCAACAGTTGTCCCTGTTACTCTGGCGGAAAGCTCTGCTTCCCTTGCCAGCCAACCCCACGGACATGCAGGAACGGCAGTGGTGGTACCAGCGCCATACGTTCCGCCAGAACCATATGCAGGCTTCCCACTTCATATAACAGAATCATGGAATCATTTATATTGGAAAAGACCCGTAAGATCATAAAGTACAGCCATTCACATCGAAAGGCAAAGGACAATATAGCTACATTTTTCCTAAATAAAACAGCTTGGTTCTCTCAGTTTGCTTCCCTGTTAAAAAAGAAGAAAAAACACCCCACAGCAGAACTTTATAATGTGAACTAATGGAAAATATACTCATTTCACTCAAAACTGGTGAAGGAAACACTTTTAAATTAAACTGCTGGGTTTTTTTAAAAAAAATCATCTTAAGCCATTAATTTTGTATAAGTTTTGGGTTTTGGTTTCTGTAACTTAAAAACAAGCTCAGGGTTTGGGAGGGGTTTTTGGTTTGGGGGACTGTTTTTTTCTTGGTTTTGCTCTCAACTACGTAACAAAATTTGCCTAAGGGGCTAAGACAACCTACACCAAGTTCCACCCAGAATTAATTTTAATGACCAACATTTTTAAACCCTGAAAACTGGAACCACTAATAAGCCCTTAACTTCGGTGGTGCAAGCAGATGCCACCATATTATGTAATTTTTAAAGCAAAAAAAATCTTCCAGCAGAAGCATTTTAATGAAGGTTCTATTAACTAGTCTCCTGGTACTGGAATAAGTCCCCTGGAATGTAACAGAAAAGCTTTCGAAGCTGGTTTGAGGTTTTCTTTCTGGAGAAGCTGCATACCACACTCAGACCTGTTTTGGGATCTCCACAGGGACCCACCAGCAAGGTCCCTTCCCCTTCACATCCATTCCTCCGTGAACCACCTTGTGACAAGAAAAAGAAACAACTCTTATCACACTTCTTCCATGTAACAAGACAAATACCTGACGGAGAATCTAACATAACTACTGCAGCTGTAGGCCAAGCTAAATGGATCTGTAAGTTTCCTCCTGTTATTTTAGATACTGGCAGCATAAGAGTACCTCACTTCTAAGTGACAGTCTCAACAAGTATGGCAGAACTGGTTATGGGCACGAGTTAGAAGTACACACCCAACAGGACAAACCACATTAAACCCTGTCACAGGAAAAATGGCATCAGACTCAATGGTTACTGATAAAATCCTTCATCCTGCTATGCTTTCAGCAAGGGTTCAACCAGTGATATGGCAACATCATTACTAGATACTAATTTTCTGGTCTAAAGGGACCACAGAAATCTTCATTAGATCTTCAGGGGAAAATGAACGGAGGAGACCACAATCAAGAAAGAGCAGGTGCCGCTATGTCATGCTCTCCTCTAGAAAGCAGCTCATGTCCCCGTCTCCTTTTTCACCAGTCAATGTTCAGGGAGTGTCCGGACAGCCTACACCCACGGCCAGCTACTACTGGTCAGGAAACAGTATCTGGGGCTTGGCCTTTACTCACAACTCCTATCTTCTACACCCCTGCAGAAAGAGAGCAATTTCTAAGCAGCATTCTCTCATATTCCTTCTTTTTCAAGTGCAGAAGATCCTTGAAAGGATCCTTGAAAAGGATGTGAGGGAAGCACTCCACATTCTCACAAAGATGAAATCACACATTTGACAGCTATCCATTAATCTTTTAGGAACGTTTACTTATATTAGCCAGCAGGTCACATCAATCTAACAGTTTTTAATAACTATCATATCTTTATCAAACAATTCATGAGGTCCAGGAACAAGAGCAAACAGGTACATCCCCTTCCTTAGATATGCACAGTACACTTACTTTGTTCAGCCAGTAAACGATACTTGGGGGAAAGAGTGGACAGAACCTCCTTACAGGCTGACCTACTATGTGCACATTGACTTGTTAAGAATCAGCAATCCATGCATTTGGGGCTCAACAGGCTGAACTGCTGCCACGTTACGTACACAGAGCTACACTGGAGAACCAGATAGTTCTGCTAGTGCAAATGCATGTGCTCGCTGAGAGGCGTTCGCCAAGAAAGCTATCCAAAGGCTGAACTGGCTCCCAGTTCACTTTGGATGCCATTCCGAATGCTGATTTAAAAAGCTGTATAGCACTTGACTAGAGTCAAGGCTACTGTAGAGAGGATCTCTCTTTCCATGTATGGTATGGCAGAAGGGACACTTCTTACAGATATGCTTACTCTGCTTCAGAGAAAATGGAGAGCCAGGTGTCCGCAGCCTCGGGCCTTCAACTACAGTTAGGTCTCTTTTCAAGGGGAACACAGCTGCAGCACGGCCCAGCACAGCACCTTTCTGTCTGTAGGGTTTTAAACAGAAGACTGAGATGGCGAGGTACCTACAAGGGCGATGAAAGAGTGTCTCCCAAGTAGCAATGCCTTAAGAGACCCAGTACTTTTATTGGCATAAATGGCCACAAATTTGGAGAGGCAAAACCATGAAAAAAACCCAGCATGAAATATCACAGCATTCTATTTTGAAGGAGAAAGAAATATTTTTTACTACTTTCTACCTGTTCATGGCATCTATTCGAGCATCAGCTCATCTATTTGGCAAGCCAGCATGGCAGTGTGACCATATTAACGTAAGCAGGAAGGCTCAAAGCAATGACAGAAACATTACATTCATTATTAAGCCAAACTCAGACACTCAGATAACACCTAACTTGAGCTCCACTGTCAAGCAATACGCCTACTTACCACGTACTTACTCATAGCAGCCCATATGAAGTCTACCATCCAGACTTGCAGCTTGAGCAGCAAACTTAAAAAAAAGGAAAAAAATAAAAAAAAAGCCAACACTTCTGTTACTCTGCATTTTCTCCAAGTCTAAAAATTGGTAGAGTGTATGACAGGTCCACCTCATTTTTCTTAATGATGTTTTTATTATTCTTTCACTCAATTAAAACAGAAATGGATATTGCATCTTCTGACTGTATAATTGTTATTGTAATCTGTTTTCGATCACTGCTTGGGAAATGGGTCCAAAACAACATAAACTATCCACAGCCTCAGAATACAAGTCATTTTCTTTTACTACGATACTTAAAGAGACATCTATCATGTTGCTCTGCTAGCATGTTTGTATTATGGCAAAAAAGTTATTTGTAAGTTGGGAAAAGACATTATGAAAATCACCTTTTACTCCAAAGTATTGTATAACTCATAATTTACAACTACATTTCTTAATAACCATTCAAAATAATAAGGCTGGGAATTGTGCGCATCTAATTTTAATATATAAATAATGGAAATGCATATAAAACAAAAGATGCTCAAAATATGAATTTATATTACTCTCAAAAAATAGTCTGCTTATAGTTGTGAAAATGACATGCTTCATTTCCAATATATGCCTGTCAGCTAAATTTACGACAAAACACTCTCTGTGAGTCTCCATTACCGTGATGGTAAATACTTTTGTGTGAGTCGCCTCACTTAGCTGAAGTTTCCGTCCAAATGCAGACAAAGTCAGCAACTTCTAGAGTCAAGTGTCAGTGAAACACAAGTAAAGACAAACCCAGCCACTTCTCAACATGATACAAACAGAAATAGAACATCTGCGAGAGAGAACCTTGCGGCTGTCTGCAGCGACACAGATCACAGGGTTTGATACAAGAAACTCCCCTCCCAACATTTCTGGCCAGATTTAGTACCTTTGAAAGAATCTGCTGGTCTTTTCATCTCAGTGTGTGTCTTTGGGGAACAAATAAGGAGGGAGCATATTTAAGTGGAAGACATTTCTACTGCACTCTGAAAATGCAGTGGGTGTATGGTTATCTCAAGAGATGTTGCATCTTCATATAAAATAGTCTGACAGGTTATTTTTATTAATCTTTTTCTGAGCTTTTTTACCTTGCTGGCATTGCTACTAAGAAGGCACAGTTGCGCTCAGACTGTTTAATATTGCATGTCCGTCTGATACAAGGACAGCAGTTAGAGCAAAATGACTGACAAGTTTTGCTATTAGCCAGGTAATTTTCTGTTTAGAAAACAAGTCATACGCTTAAACTTTTATCTAGAGCTACCTGCCTCTTTTCTTCAAGTTCTTCTTGTTCCCTTCATATAAATAACAACAATTCCCTCCTTTTCCTAACATTGCTACCATCTAACACCAATAATCATTCCGCATTTGCCAGGAAATTTAAAATACATCTTGTGTTCAGACAGCAGATATCTCCCCTCACATCCAGCTTAGCATACTGGAAGGTAGGGCTCACACTCTGTCTTTCAAGTAGCCCTGTAAATTATTTGTGTCACCTTATTCCAAGTAGAAAGGCCTCCTGGAAGGATATTTTATGTAAGTCCTCAGGTATTAGCAATATCAATGTTCACATCTTAAAATCAGAGTAAGAACTATACTTAAAAAAAAAAAAAAAAACCAACAAAAAAACACAAAAACAAACCAAACAAAACAAAACCAAAAACCTTTCAAATGTTATTTATAAGGGTTTCACAATGTCAGCAGCCTTAAATTGCTAATACACAAACACTGACATTTCAGTATATTTGTAAATCTTCAAGGGAGCCAGTACTGGTATTTAAACAAACAAAAAAAACCTTAATGCACTACGTTTGGATTTTTTTAAAGTTCTCTACAATAAAGGAAATAAAATTGGAAGCATGAAATTACATATTTTTCCCTCACTGATATTTGGAAGATGGGGAAATAGTACACCCAACAGCTACAGGACATGCTTTAGTACAAAGCACTGAGGCTCTGGAAAAAAAAATCCTACCTATAGAACTGCGGCAATAAGGACAACATGACTTGCTGGCTGAGAATGCAGCACAAGTTAAAGCAGCCAACACTTGTGAATGGCCACAAGAACCTCATCTAGATGGGCTATCAGTTCTCCCCAAATTAAACTGCACAGCGCATTTTCCGTTACCACTAAACAACATAAGCTCATTTGTATGTAACCCCACAGCAGAGACTCCACCGATCGGCAACAAGTACCGAGCTGCTCAGAGAGCAGGGGTTTTATGGCTAGAGGCTAGAAAACATTTCTCAAAAGCCGTCAAATACTCAGCTGCCTTTTGTCTGTTGCAACTGTTTGTCACATCGGTGTTAGTGACACACGTCATGGTGGAGACCAATGCATCTGATCCAGGGCATTCCATAGCACAGGAACCTATCATCGCCAGACCGTTTTTTCAAAGCTAGAAAGAGCATCGGTTCCTCGTTGAACACAGTGGGCTGGTTTCAAAACCAGCTGAGCTTCAAAAGAAGAGCATGCTTATTACAGACCCTGAGCCAGGCACAGGTTATCTTAAAGGAAGCCCTATCATATCAATTCAAAGGGACTTCGTAATACCTTGAAAAACTGGGCCTTTAATCCTAAAACACAGCAGTAGTTACTAATTTAACTAAATTAGGATGAGGGATGGTAATTAAAGGCCTAACTTATCTATGCCTTGCAATTTGGGATTCAAAATAAAATCTTCCTAAGTTTTACAGATCTTTAGTTATTTTGAAAAGTTTAAAAATAAGATTTAAGAGCAGGTTGGGGACTGCTCAATCATAAAAATAAGAATCTTTCTAAACGGGTCACACAGCTGTTTGGCAAATAGAAATACATGACTGCAGAAAAAAGGTCTTCATTTCACAATATCATAAATGCCATATTGTATTACCATCTCCAGTGTCAACACGAGTAACAAAAACCTTACTGGTCCAAGTATTTTACTTAAGCTCCAAGTCAATGTTGTGGCCCTTTTCCTCCCCATTCCACTCAGACAGCTTTAATGAAAACAGCAATAATGGATAGTAACTGTAAAAATAAATATTCAGACTAGCATCTCCACGAAGAGTGTTAAACTCAAAATAATTTTAAACGCATTTTAAAGTAACTGATACCATCTGAAAGTCTATGCTCCAAACTAGAAATTTTAAATACGACACAGCTGTCTGTTGAAATGACAACTTGATCACAATTATATTGTGCCATGTTTTTTTCTACTTTTAAATCTAGATAAAATATTGAGTACATAAAATAATATAAATAGAATGTAAAGACTCCCCAAAATTAAATATTTAGGAAAGGAAATAAATCTTTAAATCTCACCTTTAAGTGTTTATTTATAACAATTAAAATTTAATACTGTTTTTCTTCCTTCAATGTCCAAATTCCTTAATCTAAATTCTCAGTGAGAAATATGTCACTATTTAATGTCTTGAGAATACATTTTCTTGATGGCATCTTTGTAGTTTTTAATATTATTTTGCCATCTTCTTCAGGCATGAAAACAATTCTGGGCAGTCACTGACAGTCACCTTAACAGGAGTTCTCAAACAAGCACCCTCCAAATAACTGACAGCAAATACACCCTGCTCTAGCCCAGTGAAACTAAGAAAAGGCAAGACGCAATTTATAACGGGGGGTTGACAATTAAGACAGACTTTTTCAAATATGTTTCTTTCTTTTCCTTTCTTTCGATTCCTTTTTCTTCCATTTGTTTCAGGAGAGAATAGTGTCCAGTTAACTAACATGGTTATAGCTATACGGTGGGGAGGAAGCTGGGAAGTGACTTGAAACACTTAGAACTCTTGCGGGAAAAAATAAGATCTTACTAACAGCTAACCTTAAATCTTGAAGTCAAAATTGTCGGTGGCTTTCTGAAAATGCAACTTAAGAGTCCCAAAATTACTCTAAACATCAAATTATGCCTAGGTCACCGAATGGGTGGATACCCTATATTCTGTTTAATGTGTATGTTCAATTGCACATATATTCTAACCAACTGTGTCTTTATTTTAATAACAGACCAAGTACTGCAAACACATAAAGAAAGACTATTTTTCTATCTCAGCAAAAATGTTCTTGATACATTATATGGCCCTCCAGTAGTGACTGTTCTGTTTTTCTATTTACATGACATAATCTGATTGGAAAAGGGAGGTGAGGAGTGGAAATCTGCAAAAAAACCCCAGAAACTCATTTTTAACCATCGATCACAAAAAAAGAAATTGTCTTGCTCTTCTTACTGTTCCTGTTAAATTACAGGACTCTTCCTTAGTATGTATCAGAAACATGTAAAAGCTAAGAATGTGCATTTCTTCACATTCCCTAATGAGTTATATCAGAATACAAGTCAACATTTTCCAACTATTCTGCAACAGATAGAACATAAAATATATTCACGTACTGCTGCCTCTTGAACTAACACAGATTTGTGGCTTTCAAGCTTCTGTATCTTGATGCGTTTAACTCTTTCAAATAGCTACGTACTTCTTTACAGCATCGGGAAGATATTCCTCACCTAGGACCTAAGCAGGGAGACCATCTGAAACGTAACCTTTTGCTTTAGTCAGTTCGTAAGGACAAGTGAAACGTGCTTCCTTACTCCATTCAGGATGCCATTTACAGTTTAATGTTAACTCGCCATTTAGAACAGAGGAGCAAATTTGATCGAGCTGTGCTCTTCCGTTTGCACATAACTGGGTTTTTTCTCCAGTAAAGTACTTCAAATCCTTGGAAAAGATATAAAAGGCAGCATAAACCCTATGATATTTCTACAGAAATATTTAGAATGGATTTTGACAAAAAGCTCTTTAACCATCCTCTGTCAGCATTCCTGTCTCCCCAGAGACAGATTAAAGCAGATTTCTAACGACACCTGAGCAGACAAGATTGTGATACATTAGAACTTTACAGGGCTTATAACAACCAGCAGCAGCGTTCCGAGGAGTCACTGCATCCACATTCCCGGTACATCTGACTTTGCACAAGCACGGTAACCACAGCTACTGATTAACATCCTGATCATACAATTTGGGTTGAGTATCTGAAAGTTTCCTCATCCATTAATATTCTGCGAATTAAATCACACATTTTAACAGTTAAATAAATAAGAACTTAATACTACCAGACTGCGTCAAACTAATCTAATCAGCAATTTTTTTGCAATCATTTCCTGCTCCAAATTTGAACATGCAACTAGGCTATATTTTGGTTCTGTATTTCTATATCAGCAAAACCAAACTTCCAAACAGCTCATTCTGCACACTTGCATTTTAAGTTGCATTCAAAGGATTTGGACGCTTATTTTCTACACTCTTCAAAATCAATGAATGCATATATATGCACATCCACTCATACACAAACAGGTTTATGAATCACAATCAACAATTTTGTAAATATAAGTTTCCTAGCCATTAATCACACCCCCCCCCCCCCTTTTTTTTTTTAATCCTTATGGAGTGAATTACTAAACGAGAAGAGACGCCAATTCTAGTAAGTGAATGTTACCCAACAGGGATATAAAGCTGTCAACACCACAGTGCTCTTGCTTGCTCTAAACTCTCTCCCAGGCTTCATATGTTCTTTAAAGTGATATTAGCCTTTTTTTTCCCAGGGACCTTTATAAAACCTGCCTCTCCTGAACATATGAGCGCTTGTGCTTTATCACACACAGGTTTTAAAACAGAACAATTAGATAACTGCCAAAACAGTTCAGAAAGCACCGAGTTAACCAGGCAAACCAAAACTGGACTCTTAACACACTGGACTGATGCGAACAACATCATAAACAGTACTGAAACTTTTAAATCCTCTGTTCAACACAGCCTTTAAGACCCCGTTTATCTTCTTAGTGACCTTTACTAGTTTATTATAGCTGCTGCAATGGCCCTTTGAATTAAGTACATTCAGGTTTGGAATTTAAAAAAAGGAGTCATACGGCAAAATTTCTCATGAGAACAATTGATTTTCTGCCTGCACTACAAAAGCTGATTTAAAAACACTTTTTCACTCATAAATCTATAGAGAAAGCTAAAAACACCTACAGCACTACAATATTTCTTGATTTCTCAGGGAAGTCACTGGAAAAATGATTGCAGCAAACACTACGATTATAAAACTTGTTACCAAAGGTCATCTATCTCATCATAGCACCAGTGAGCTGAGAGCTTATCGCTCTGTTGGCAGCGATTAAGTTCAGGAACAGATACTACTACACCAAAAAGCCACTTGACAAGTTGGAAAGAATTTCAGTATTTACACATCTAAGGCCCAAAATGAGATGAAAAAAAGAATTGCTAGCATTTACCTTTGCTTTCAAAATCTTTAGATACACTTTATAGAATAATATATAAAACAAAATCAAAAAGAAAACAGTCTCTAATTTCCAGTAAAATATTTCAAATTTTTTCTCCAAATTAATTCAATGAATATGAGCTGTTTTAAAAGCTTAAACAGAAGAATAAACTGAAAGACTGACAACTGAAATCTTAGATGTCATCTCACTACAACTTTCAATAGTTTCCTTGTTATCAAACACTAGGAACAATACTAAAAGAGATTTTATTGATATTTATTTGAGGAGAACATTTGTACTAATGTGCCAGTATATTAAAAGTCAGCCTTTCCACGAACATCTACAGCTGCACCTCACAACTCAAGTGAAAAAAATTACTAATACCGCAGTGATCACTGCAAAGACACAGACTTCCAGAAACACCCAAAACGGTGTAATTGCCTTCAGAAAAAGATCACTTGGTCATACAGGTTCTTAAAGTTTAAACTTGAAAAAGAGCAGAGGAAAAAATATCTGGCAATTAGCTATGTTGATTTATCTTGAGAGCATTTCCGGGGGGGGGGGGGGGGGGGGGGGGGGGGAGAAAATGAAATCAATTCTAAACAGCACCATTATCTTATTAAAAAAAATCTGCCTTAACTAATTTAGTATTGAGTGTTATAGAACCTAGGTAAGTATTCAGGCAAGAATAATTTTCTTCTTGCTTTCACTATCAGTAAGAAGTAATGAATAAACTTTACTATGAATAGCCTAAACCCAAAGAAACTGAGACCATTTAAAGAACACCAGCTAAGGGGAAAAAAAAAATTACTCCTGCATTTCCCGTTCCCCCACACTTTTACACTCCAGTCCGCTCCAACTTTATAAATGAGCTGAAGAACAATGAATGAAAATGTGAGCTCTTAAAAATTGCATTCAGAAATGTGAGTCTTTTTTTAAGTGGAAGAAATCTCCCATAACTTAACAGGCCAGATTCAAGCTGAACCATCAATAGAACTATAAAGCCGGTGAATGTCTCTTGGCTAACACAGCTGCAATTATAAAGCAACATACATATTCCCAAACGTTTAAAAATATGCCTTTAAAGTATATTTCTATAAATGCCCCAAGGAAAAAGGTTTTAACTCCAGTTTTTGCATTATCCTTAAAATCAAGCAGCTATAATGCCTCAGTTTTGAGAAAGACGTCCAAAAGTACATATATTACTTTTTATACGAGTAACTATTTCATTTTTACAATAATTCAACAAATTATTCCTCCACCAATTTGTAAGTGAAATAGTTCTACAAGTCTTCCACTGCCAAGATGTTTCTTTTTCCGTACATTAGAAGAACACGGAGAAGATTTTTAAAAAATAGACACATAGTCATCCAAGAAACATAAGAACTGGTGAGATCTCTTACCCTTCATTAGGTATATAAATGAATCCTATGTTTTTTAAATAAAATAAAATCTGCCGCCCTTTAGCCAAGTTCAGCAATTAGGCAGCCTATTGAGCCAAAGAGGTCTCAACCAAGCATCTAATGGTAAAATCGCTAAATAAACCTCACGTAATGGAGAGTCATGTGATGACGGTATCAAAGTAACTCCTGAAATGTCATTTACACAAACTCTTTGTGTATAAACAAGTACATTTGTGTATTACCACTCTGCACATTTCAACACACTAACACAGAGAGATGTTTTTTCCAAAAACGGTGAAGTGATTTGTGGCCTGCCCTGCATTATTTTGCTCTCAACATCCGGCTAATTTCAAGATTTTAAAACATATTTTTTCTAACACGAGGCTGCGCTGCGTTAAACCCGACAGCTTCGGAGTTAGGATGAGAAAAAAAAAGGGGGGAGATTTAGGAGAAGCGACCGGGAAGTTTCGCTGCTTGGAAAAAAAGAGGGGGGGAAAGGCAACCACGCGTGTCACTTCAACGTGCTCTACACACAGAGCCGGGCAGCAAGGTATAGGAGTGAAAGTATCCCGGAGAAGCGCAGGAATGCTGCACAACCAACGCTCAGTGGTTTTGCCGAAGGAGTTGAACCCCGCATGAGCTTCGCCCCGTCCCCTTCCAGAACCGCCGCTACAGAACGCGAATTATCGAAAGAGGAAAAAAAATCGCTAAAGCGCGCACACAAGCGCTACCGTTCCCACCCCCGGGACCCCTCTTCGGGACCATGAGAGCAGCGCACGCCGAGCCCGTTCTGCCGGTACCCGGCCCGCAGCGGCGGGCGCGGGCGATACAGCGGGATGCAGAGGGATGCAAGGGACGATGCAAAGGGGATGCAGCAGGATGAAAGGGAGATACAGAGGGATGTAGGGGGGCTGCAGGAGGGATGCCGGGGCATGCCTCAGCCGCCCCGTCGCAGCGGCAGGGGCATGCACAGGGATTCAAAGGGGATGCAGGCGGATGCCCCGGCTGCCCCGCCGCCGCCTGGGGTGGGGGTGCAAGGGAATGTCCCGGCTGCTCAGCTGCCGCTTCGGAGTGGGCTAGGCCTGCCCATCGGCCGCCTCGCCAGAGCCCGGGCCTAGGGGTGGCTTCCCGAGGAAGGCAGTCTCCTTGGGAGCGGGCACTGCACACTGCAGACCGCCCTTCCACGGACCTGGGCACCGCCGCGGTGCGGAGCGGCCGCACGGCTTCCAGGGCAGTGGGCAGCATCCCTCCCACTGCCCCGCCAACCCGCCCGCACCGTGACACCCGCCGTGCCGAGCCGAGCCTGTTACCTCCCACGGGCTTGCTGACGGCTCCGTTGGGCCTCCCGCGGGTGCCCATGGGGCTGCCGTTCTGCTCCAGCCTGGCCACCTTGCCGGGGGGGGCTCCTTTGACGTCGGGGCTGCCGCTGCCTCTGTCGGGGCTGTCCCGCAGGCAGGGGCTGTCACTCCTCCGCTCCATGCTCGGAGACGCGGCTCCCGCTCGCAGGTCGCAGTAGAAGGAGCACGGACCTGAGGGGGGGGGGGGAGGGGGCGAAAAGAAACGAGGGGCGCTTTAGCCGGGTCCCGGGGCAGCGCCTACCGCGGGCGGCTCACAGCCCAGCGCAGCCGGGCGCGGCGCCCCCCGTTCCCACCGACCAGTTCTCCCCGACAGCCCCCGAGCTGCCCGGTGCTGCGCCCCGGCACCGACTCCGGCCCCGGGGAAGCGACAGCCGGCGAGGAAGCCCGTGGCGAGCGGCTGACTGGAGCCGCCGCTGTACTTACTGCTTAGAGCCTGTCTGTAAGTTGGCTGAGTTGGGCTCTGTCCATGGATCAGAAGTAGAGAATCCAGGGTGGAAAGTTTTCTTGTTTTCCTCCTCTCACGCCGCTTATCTTCCCCTCTACTCCTTCCCCCCCAGCCCGCTCCTTGCCCCCTTCCGGGGGTGCCAGAGCCCCTTCCCGGCGGGTCCCGGGTGGCGGTGGAGCGGAGCGGGGAGGTCGGGGTGAGGGGGCGGGGAGCGGAGACGGGAGAGGGAGCCGGCTTCTCACACCTTCGGCGGAGAAGATCGATACCGGGGGAGACGGGGAGGAAGGAGCAGGAGGAGAGGAGGGAGAGCCGCTCTCCCGGGCTCGGCAGCGGGTGCCTGGCGGCGGCCCCCGGGGTGTCACTTTGAGCCGCTCTCTCGCTCCGCCAGCGACAGCCGCGGCAGGAGGGACTCGCCGCAGCGAGCGGAGAAGCGGGTTATTAGTTGCGTTGAGTCATCGAGGCAGAGTGAGTCCCTTTCGGGGTTGTCCTTGGTTTCGGGGGTTGATGTGTGTGCGCGCCTCTGTGTGTGTGTGTGTGTGTCTGCCTGTCTGTCTGCGCCGCGTTCCCGTCCCAGGGCTGTGCATCCCAAACATCGCCACCCCTCCTCGCCTCCGACACCCCTCCCCCTCCCCCGCCCCCCCCCCCCTCCCCCCCCGGCAAAAAAACCCAGCTCTCAGTGCTATCTCGGGATCGGGCGGGCAGCAGCCCACCTACCCCCACACCCTGGCCCGGCCGGCCCCGCTGTGCTGCGGTGGGAAGCAGGGACCCACCTGGCAGGAAATTAAACACCGATAAATAAAGAATACACCTCGCGCACGCCAAGCCGCGCGGAGGGAGGGATGGAGGGAGGCGGGCTGGGAGGGGAAGGGGAAGCGCGGTGGGACCAGGCGGCGGTGACAGGAGGGACCCAGGGCAGAAGGGCGCCAGGACAGGGGCAGCCGGGCTGGGGGAGGGCCGAGGGAAAGGAGAGGAGGAGGAGCCGGGAGAAGAAGGGGAGGGGGGGGACAGAAGGGAAGGGGGAGTTGGGGAGACCGAACCGACCGGGAAAGAGCGAAGCTGCCACCGCCATCCAGTCCAGGCTGCCCGGCTCGGTCCCACGCAGCCGGTGCGGTTTCCCGCGGGAACCCTCCCGCCGCCTCTCCCCGCCGGGACCGGGCGGCAACAACTTTCCGCGGTGCGGCAGGGGCTGCCCTGTCGCGCCTCCTCCGGGGGCACCGAGAGAGGGTCCCCAGGTACGGCTCCGCCACCGCCCTCCCCTCCAGGCGGTCACCGGGCTGGCCCTGAATAACTGATAGTGGGAGCCGGAGGAGGTGAGAAGCGGCCAGGGGAGAGCTGCTGCCGCCGCAGCTGACTTACGGAGCGACGGGGCCCTGCCCGGCGGCGCCCCGAGGGCTCGCAGCGCCCCCTGCCCGCCCTGGGGGGCGCAGGGGAGCGAACCGGCGGCCCCGCACCGCGCACCCCGCCCGGCGGCGGAGAGAGCCCCCCGTTAAGGTGGATCGGGGAATTCCCTTCCGGCGCGGGGGTGGCGGGCGGCGGGGAAGAAACGGGGGGGCTGCGGACATAAGGTGCATTTTCGGTATCGCCATCCCCTCCTCCCCCGCCGCCTGTCCACCGCTGCCTCCCTGCAGGGCGCCACCCTCTCGCCGTGCCCCCTTAAGAGCTCTGCCTTTTACGGTGGCGCCGGAGGGTCAAAAAAAAAAAAAAAGAGGGGGCCAGGCGGGAGAGGGGTGATGCTCTCCGCTCCCCCTCTACCTCTGGGCACGGCGGGAGCAACGCCGGCCAGCCCCGGAGGCTGAGTGTTCCGTAGCGCCCGGGTAGGCATCAGCGAGCCCCGAGTCGTGGCGGTGCGGTGCGCCCCGGGGTTTGGAGGAGGGGAAGAGCAGGTCCCCCGGCTGCCCCTTCCCTCGGAGCGGCAGTTACAGCCAGGCCGCCCCTGGAAGCGGTGCCGGGAGAAGCAGCGGATCCTCGGGCAGGGTAAGAGAAACAATCGCAGCCAACCCCGACCCCGCTTCCCCCGCCCCGACCAGAGGACTCGCGTCGCTCCCCGCCTCGGCACAGGCAGCCTCGCCGGCCTCGCCCCGGAACAGCGAGCTGGGCTGGGCTGAAGCTGGGTCCTAGCTGGAGTCTGGGGGTGCCAGGAAAGATGCCGAGAACCGAGGGCAGGGGCTCCGGGAGCCTTCGCGCAGGTTGCGAAAGAGAGATCGCAGCCGGATCCCCGCCGTCCCTGCCCGAGAGGAGCCGCAAAGTCTTGGAGAAGTCCCGGTTTTCTTTTGAAATATCCCGATCTAACTTCTCTCCCTGTTTTCTCCTAACTCTGATAAAGCTCAGCAACAGTTCTGACATGGAAGTTAACGATTTGCACACAGCTATCGAATAATTGAATAAGGTTTTGTTCTTACCTTTGATGTTGACCTACGAATTCCCGCGGATCAATGGCCAGAAAGTTAGAAGAATTGGTGATTTAGGACTTCGGTACTTCTGGAAAAAAAAAAATGCCAATGGTTTAGCCAGGATCTTCCCTGTCTGATTCGTTACTATTATTATATCTGATGATGTGGATGGATGGAGAGATTCAATCCAAGCCCATTAATGAGCTATTTTATAAACACCACCGTCTGAAGATCTTCATTTACATTTTGTCAGTGATCCTTTCCTTAACAGCGGAGACGTGTGGCGACAGCGCGATTACGGGACTTTAGTAAAGCTCCTATAAGAGTACGACTGGCTTGTTAATCGATTAATATTTTATTAAGTGTAAATATTTTATAAAGTTTTTAGGAAAACGATCGATTCTAAATTATTAAACTCGTCAGGAGGGCATTTGAATAATGCATACAATTAAATACATTTAAATATATATGTAACGATTGCTTTATTTGCAATGAATCTTCTCCTCGCATTCGGTTTTGCCCCACCGGCAGCTGGTTTCTCATTTCCGCGTTCATTGGAAGATCACGATCGCCAAATCCGTGTTTATTCCTGAATTTATTTCTGTAAACTGAAAGTTTATAGAAAATACTCTTAACTTTGAAATCAGGAGCGGTAATCATTTGAAAAACCCGACACGGAAGCAGAGGGGTTTGTAAGTAAAACCGAGGGAAAACCGAACCGAGTGCGTATAAATTTTGCTGGTTGGTAACTTCTGTTTTGTAAACATCCTTTAATTCAGACAGATTTTGTGACACACGATGCTTATTTTGCTTTTACATATTTTTTCCAATAAAAGCTTTTTCTTTCTGTTTCAAATTACAATTTTTTTTTTTTCTTTTCCCAATGCATGATTTTCACATGTTGTCCTCATATCCACTGAGGAAAAAAGGGCGATTATTTCCTATCGCTTTCCCTCATCCGTCCTCAATCTTGCTATTAAAAAAAAAGAACTGAATTTTTATTACTATTATTAATGATAAACTCTTTTTCTGTTTTTAACACGAAGTGCAGCAGGACAACCTTTAACACGAACTCGAGCAGTAGAAGCGCGGGCTCGCCCCGATCCCCTCGTTAGCGCCGTTTGCAGACGCCTCAAGTGGTTGCTTACCAAAAAAAAAATCGAACAAAACAAACGGAACAAAAACCACCTCATTTTGGAAAGGTTTGGTTTTCATTAACTACCGCTTTTAAAAGCCAAAAAACTCAGGGAAGCGATCTCAGCGCCGTGCCCGCACAGGCTGTTGCCCGTGGGGGGGATCCGCTGTGCCACCTCCGGGATGGGATGGATCCTCCAGGCTCCCATGTGTTCTCCTCGCCTTTTTCTCTTCCCCTCCTTTCCCAGAGGCACGAGAGACCAGGGGGCTCGGGACCCCGGTGGCAAACAGGGGCGCTGTCGCAGCGGGCAGGCTCAGTAGGGGCTCCGGTGTCCCCAAGCCCCTCTTCCCATCGCGGCGGGACCAGAACCCGCGCCGCCCTCTCCCCTCCTCGGGGTCGGGACCAGACCGACCCGTGCCGGCACCTTCCCCTTCGCACAGCGCCACCGCGCGGGCGCCGGTGCAGCCCGGTGCGGTCCCGGTGCGGCGGGACAGGGCGAACAGCACCTGCCGCGGGCCCCTCCTGCGCTCTCGCCCCGGCCCCGCCGCTCCGCCCCGCCGCCTCGCCCCGCGCCAGGGTCAGGACGAACAAAACGGAACCGTCCCTTCGGCGGGACGAGCCTGAGCCCTGCCCGAAGCACTGTTCTGGCTCCAGGCAGAGCGCGATTCCCAGCCGCACGCCGGTGCCTTCCCGCCGCCAGCCCAAACGGCGACCGGCGGAGGCGGCTCTGTATGCCCTGCGCGGCTCATTCGTGCTGTGCCAAGTGAAAAAGGGAAAGAAAAAACCCCAAACCAAAAGCGTCTTTACAGAATCCGAGCCCCAGCCAAACGGTTTAGGGACAGCAGCATCCCTACATCTTCCGCCCGCGCCTTGATCCTTCCTCTCATCGATTTTTTAGTAAGTCTTTTTTTGCCAGCAGCAGCCCTGCAGCCCCTGCCCTCGCCTTGATCCTTTCCCTCACTGATTTTATTAGTAAATCTTTTGCTGCTAACTATAGTTATATGAAGAATGACCTGCGGACTGTAGAAAGGAAATATTCAGCCAGGTATATACAGGGAAGGGAAAGGCTCGGCCGGAGCTGGTGTTACACCTTATTCCGGCAGCCCAGGCCCGGCCGGGACGCCTGGTGCGGGGCTCAGCCTGGTGCGGGGCTCAGCCGGCCGCTACCAAGCTCCCTCCAGCTCCCCCTCCTTCCTCGCTCTCGTTTCCAGCTCTTGACTGTCCCCTTGGCCGCGGGACTGGGTTTTCCCGCGCTTACACGCACGGGATTTCTTTCCTCCGTGTGATTTCAGGCTCATCGAGCCGCCTCACCTTTCACACACTTGGGAGGCTCTTCAGTTTTGTGCGGCTTCTCTAAAATAAATCTGTTTAGATTTGCAAACTGTCAGGAGCAGAGAACGCAGCCCGAACCGCCTGTGTCCCGAGGCTTTTCTCCTTCAAATTAGCCGCTCAGAGCTGGAACCGAAAGAAGAGTTTCGCCACCTTCGTTGCTGTTAGCGAAAACTCCCTAGACCCGAGAAAGAAGCGGCTAACGAGTACCGAGGCGAGCCCCGCCACTCGAGCCCCAGCCGACTGTCCAGGGTTGTCCAGGGCCACCCCGAGGCGGCCGCACCGCCCGAGTTGCGGTACGAACGAATGCGGGAGGGGGCCGGAGCGGCGAGCTCCTTGCCGCAGCCTAGGAGCCCTCCCGACGCCTGCGTTTGCACCCAGAAGGGGTTTGCGGGGCGCGGGGTGCGGGAGGGGGGCTCCGCCCCGAGCCTCTCCAACCGCGCCAGGGTCAGGCGGGACACGCCGAGCGCGCGGGGCTTCGAACTCGTACCCCGAGGCACGAATCGTTTAATTGCAACGATTCGCGTAAATTAGCAAGACATTCGCCCTTCTCCCCCGCTCGGCTCCGACCTGGGAGCTCAGCATCACCCGCCCACGTTGGGCACCGCCGCCTCCCAAACCGTCTGCGAGTTCCTGCGGCCGGCGGAGACCAGGCAGGAGCAGAGATCCTGGCCGACCTTCCCGGGGAGCAACGCTCATTCCCCAGGACGGCTGTGGCTCAGTAGCGACTGAGCAGAGTGTCATTTTCCTCCTAAAATCCTAACTTTGCCTTCTAACAGACAGCCTGACCCGTACAAGAACTGCCCGTGTAAATCCAACCAGCGGCAAACGCCTTCTGCTCCGCGGCACAAGGCAGCGGCTCCTTCCCCGCCGAACGGTGCTCCGGGAGCAGAGCCGTTCCATATTTTTTTTGGAATAGTAACTACTCCTTGTATCGGGACCGCCGGCTCCCACCTCCCGCCGAAGCTCAGGGCAGGTCCGGCTGTGACAAAGCTGAGCCCAGCCGGGAGCGGGGCTGCCTGGGACCGCGCTGGGGATTTGCCGTTTTCTGGGCAAATAACTGAGGGCTGCGGATCCACTCAGAAAAAAAATGGGCAGACAGCGCCGGGGATTTCGAGTGAAGATAAACAACAGTGGTTTTATTGAACTGTAAAGGTTGAAAACGCCGTTGAACAGATCGAGGAAACGCACCCTAAAACACATAAGAAGCAAACGTCCCAGGTCCGGTATCTGGCAGGCAGCTCAAAGCCTCCCCGGCCGCACCACGAACCGGGCTTGTCCCGTCCCTGGAGAAATCCCTGCAGCTGGAAAGCTGCAGGCGACTGACCGGGTAACACTCAGCTTTCTTTAAGTCTTTCTCAAGCCTAGCACTGTGTTACCAACGGAGCTGAGCCGGACGCTCTCTGCACAGGAGACACACGTGGGGCACTGCAGCCGGAAAAGGCCAAATCCTGTCGCTTTTCCTTCTGCAGACAGTCCTGTCATCTTTTCCCGTGGCCTCAAAACTTTGCCTGCCTCTTATACACAAACACTTACAAAGAGCTTTCAGGGCCAAGGTTGGGACGTTGTCCGAGAAAGGATGTCTTCCCCCTTCCCCGGCTCTGGGGCTGCCCGCCCGCTCCCAGCAGGTTCAAGGGTGGCCGGAAGGCTGCTCTCCGCCCGGGACAGCCCTGGTAGCCCTGCACTCCAACGTGGACGTGGCTTCCCGGCGCAGCGGAAAATGTCTCCCGGGGAGATGACACCGAAAATTCTTGTATCAGAGATGTCCGGGCAGCGGGGGCCTGGGGATACTGCTCGGAGTCTGTCTAAAAGCTGGCTTCCCTTTCTGTTTCCAGAGCCTCCAACAGCGCCGTCCCCGCGCATCCCATCACCGGACATCGCCCCCAGCCCCACGCACCCGCCGTCACCGAGCGGTTCCCCCGGCCCGAGGGCAGCCGGCAGCTCCCGTGACAAATTCCCCGTTTGGGAAAGGGCACCCGCCGTTTAAATCCCATTCCCAAACCAGAGCAGACGCAGCGCTCGCCTGCTCCCCGTCACGGCATCACTCCAACAATATCAACATCTATTGAGCGAGTTCGTCCCCAGTGGGGATGCCGGCTCTCGTTAGCTCTGCTCCGTGAAGCGCTGCGCTCCTGCCCTGGGAGGACACGATCGGTGTCACCTCCTGGCCAACCGCAGCATCCCCGGCTGAACGGGCTCAGCCCGCGCCGCTGCCCCTCGCAGCGCTCCGGGGACGCCGCAGCCTCTCCCGCTCCGAGACGGAACGCTCCGAGATCTCTGCGCTTCGTCAACACGCCAGGGTATTTTGACAGCCACAATTACCTGTAAATATTCTGAGCTGTTTGCATGCGAGACACTTTTTTAGCTTTAAGCCTGGCAAGTCTCACCCGAGAGGAACTGTTAACGCTGCCGCAACTTTCCCGCAGCACACGGCAAATCCCGAACGGAGAGGCGATCCTCAATCCTCCCGGCTCCGCAGAGCCCAGGGGCTGGAGAAATTGCTGCTCTCTCCTGGGAAGGACTGCTTCCCTCTCCCTGCACCCCGAAATGCGACAGCTAAATACTTGCTTAGAAATACCAACGTTAAGGCGAGATTTCAAATAAGTGGCCGAAGAAGTGCCTAATATTAAATCATCCTTTCGGACAGAACAAACCGGTTCGCACACGGGTAGATAAGGTGCCAGATTTTCTAAGGTATCTGCAGTTTTTTAAAAAATACAGAACTCTTGAGATCTGAGCTGGTCACTACCACCTAAGCTCCGATATTTCATAATCGTTCTTCCCAGTTTCTAGCTCAACCTCTCCCTTCATTACCCATCACATCATAAAAATTAGCAGCGTGGAATTACCTGTCTGCTTCTTTGTGCCTCCTTCAAGTAAAGAAGGTAAAAGTCACTTCACCTATTAGCTTGTATAAGTAATAAAGAGGTGGTAACTTGGAGCTACCACATTTTGAAGATTGTGTCACATGCTTTAGCATAAATAAGGGTGTTATAGCCCTAGCGATTACTGGATCAATTCATCTGTGCAACAACTTGTGGCGCCTTCGGTTCTTAGCAGGTATTTGTTCTGCCCCTGGGAATGGCTCTATATATCCCGCCTCGCTAAATGGTCATAAACAGCAGCAGCCCCATCATTTTCTGGGGCGCCTCTGCGGGCGTTTGCCGAGGGGAAAGGCGGCTTGGAAGAGCCCTGAATCTACATCGACTTATTCGGAGCTGGATCCGAAGGGATTTCTCGCTCTACAGCATCTCCACCCCCCCATCCCCCCCCGCAGCGAGGACGAGGCGGAGGCGCAGCGGCTCTCGCTCACGGAGGGTCGCGGCGTGCAGCTTCACCTCGCACAAACAGGGAGGAATTTGTTCAACTTTCGCCAAGTTTCGCAGCCTCAGGCTTTTTGTAAAGCGCTTGCACCAGAAGGGCTTCTCCCCAGCCCAGCCAGCGTCGGAGGTGGCTCACAACGCCGGGATCGAGGGGCAAGCTCCGGGCACCTCACCGGCTCCAGCCCCTCCTCCCCCAACCCCGCTTGTTCCGCTCCCGGGGGGTCTTCCAGCACCCCGCTCGGGCTGGATCGAAGCCGAGCCAGAGTCATAGTATCATAGAATCACTCGGTTGGAAAAGGCCTTTGAGACTATCGAGTCCAATCGTACCTGCCCACTACTAAACCGCATCCCTGAGAAACTCGTCTACCTGTCTTTTAAATCCCAGGTGGTGACTCCACCACCTCCCTGGGCAGCCTCTGCCAGTGCCTGACCACCCTTTCAGCGAAGACATTTTTCCTGATGTCTAATCTGAAGCTCCCCTAGTGCAACTTGAGGCCATTTCCTCTTCTCCTGTCACCTGTCCGTTGGGAGAAGAGACCAACACACACCTGGCCACAACCTCCTTTCAGGCAGTTGTAGACAGTAATGTCTCACCTCAGCCTCCTTTTCTCTAAGCTAAACAACCCCAGTTCCATCAGCCGCTCCTCATAAGGCTTGTTCTCCAGCCCCTCACCAGCCTCGTTGCCCTTCTCTGCACACGCTCCAGCCCCTCAATGTCCTTTTGTTGCTTTTATTGGCAGGAGCCCAAATCCCTGCACGCTGCACTGGGTGTGAAGGGGACACCGAGCTTTGTCAGGCACCAGGCGGATGGGGAAGCTCACAAGCATTAGGAGCCGGGCTCTGGCTCCTGTGGGACCGGGAGAGGACAGAGCTGTTCCTGCCACCCTGGGAGGGAAGTGTCAGCAGCGCTCAGGTGCTCAGCCTGGCGATGCCCGCATCCCGAGACAGCGCTAGAGGTGGCCCCACCATCCTCTCGGGTGCTGGAGGTAACTTCCCACCCTCTGTCCCACTTGCTCTTTGAGGAACCTCTTGGGCAAAGTGAGAAGGATGAGCATGGGCTGAGTGGCTTTAAATTCGAAGGGGGAAGATTTAGATTGGACATTAGCAAGAAATTCTTCACGATGAGGATGGTGAGACACAAGCACAGGTTGCCCAGGGAAGCTGTGGATGCCTCCTCCCTGAAAGTGTTCAAGGCCAGGCTGGATGGCGCCCTGAGCAGACTGGTCTGGTGTCCCTGCCCACGGCAGGGGTGTGGAACTGGATGGGCTTTAAGGTCCTTTCCAACTCAAACAATTCTATGATTCTATGAGTGTGCGGGCTGGGCCATAGCCAGCAGCAGAGCCCTCCCGGCCCCACTGGTGACGCCTTTGCTGAGACATCGCAGATGTCAGCTGGCTCTCCCGCACACTTCCCAGCCTGTGGAAAGGAGTCTGACCCCAGCCCTGCTGAGGGAGCTACAGGAGAGTTAGCAGCACCCCCTTCCCCCGGCTCACCTGAGCCGCCTGTGCCTGGCAGAGGCCACCAGGCTGAGCCTCACAGGATCACAGAATGATAGAATGACCTGAGTTTGAAAGGACTCACAAGGATCATCCAGTCCAATTCCTGTCCCTACATAGAACAACCCCAACACTCACACTGTGTGTCTGAGGGCATTGTTCAAATGCTTCTTGAGTATTGTTACACTTGGCACCATGACTGCTTCCCTGGAGAGCTGTTCCAGTGCTCCACCACCCTCTGAGTGTAGAACCTTTTCCTAATATCCAACCTGAACCTTCTGTGGCACATCTTCCTCTCTCATCTCCTCAGCACTCTGTAGATCAGGATGACTGAGCTGAAGCACCACCATGCCAGTGCCCCAAGCCTTCCTGGTGCCCTCTCTTGGGTAGATGTTTCCTGGCCTATCTACTTTATGTCGGCAAAATGCTGCCACAACTATGACAGCATGTCAACTCTCCCTGCAATGTTCAGTCCTTACCACCGGATGGAAGGGTGGAAGCAGCATTTTGCTAACCCCTCCTGCCACTTGTCCTCAGCCTCCTCATCCTACTCTGGGTCCCTTTGGCAGGTTATGGTGGCCAATGTGCGCCTACAGATGGAAGCCATCATCCCAGGATCCCACTGTCGGGTGCTTTCCTCCAACCTACAGGGATGTGCAGTTGCACCAGCTGGAGAAAGCAGGGAGGAGGGTGTGTGTGGTTTTGAGGTGCAGGGGCGCTGCACGGCCAGCCTAGCTTCAAGGAAGCCAGGAGCCAGGTGGGCAGGGGGATGCTGATGAGGAAGAGAACCGAATAAAGCACTTTCTCAATTTCCACCTTGATTATATAGCCCTGCTTTTATGGGCCTGCCCGGCAGCCTGTGCACACACATTTCCACCGCCTCTGAAAGCTCCAGCAGTAAAATCCCAACGAACTCTCAACCCGCCCGCTCCCATAAAGCAAACAGGGAGCACCTCCCTCCGTCACCCTACAGCCCTCGGGCTCAGTATGGCCTGGGATGGCTTCAGCTTGGAAAAAGGAGGAGAGGAGAGGAAGTCTGAGGTCTATTTATATTCATATATTTTCGATTAAGACAATTAAGTAACCCACACAATGCAGCAGCCCCTCCCGCCTAACAGCTTCCTCATTTCTGCCAAGACAGTTTACTCACTGCGGCTAAAACAGGCTTCCTGATCCCTTCCCAAAAATTAGAAACAACAGCTAATAAAGAAGCAAAAGAGGAGATGGGAAACCAGGCATGGAAAGTAACCATGCAGCTGCCAAGCTGGATTTCTTTCATATATCCATGACTGATGGACAATGCACAACTCATTTCCCCCAGTTCTTAAGGATGAGGCCTGGGCTGCCCCTGGCCATCTCAGCAGCAGAGCGTAGCAGGATAAAGCCCTCAACTGGCAGCAGAGTGACTTTTGCGCTTGGAGATGACAGTGGGGGACACTGGTAGCTCACAAGTCAGCCTCCCACCCCAGTTTACAGTCAGGGATTTCCTAGCAGATGGTGGAGGAGCTGAGGAGATCTGGGCTGTGTGCCCTCCCAGAGGCCTCCCTGGAACAGGACTCCTACTTTTTTTTAATCTCCAAGCATAAAAAAGGTAGAATATACAATGGCATGCATTTATTTTGAATCCGTTTGGTGATTTTCTTGCAACCAAGAAAAAGTGCGCTAGTGCCGCAAATGAACACATTTTCTTTTGAAATAATTTCCATCATCGCCTGCAAAGGGTGCCAGTGATTTGGGTTTTTTTTTTCATTTTCCTATAAATTGAATAATACAAGGTCAAAATACATTCACAATTCCCTCTAAAATCTTGTAGCTGATGGTTAAAATAAGTCATGGTTTGAATGTTAGTAGGGAGAAACTGTGACATAGGTGAGGGAGATCTGTAAGTCCTGGTCAGTAACGAGCAATTGGGAGAAGGGTAGAGAAGGACAATTCCTGTTGGTACAGAAAGCTACAAGACATATCACCTTATTAAACAACAGAGGACCAGCTGAGGAGGAAAGCAGAATTAAATGTGTTACCTGCAGCAAAGAAACTCCTTGTCCATGGCTCATAGTCAGCTGCCAGACACAAACCCACAAGAAACCACGTCACCACTCCTGCTGTTCATGAATTTCAGTGTTTAAAGATGCAAAATGGAGGAGGTGATCATCTCTGGCTATAAGAGATTTTGGAGAGTTCCTGATATATCCTAGATGTAACGGTATTCAGGACCCTATCCCAATGCTACTAACTATGTCTTCCATAGTTCAATTCCCAGCACAATTTTAACTGCAAAGAAGTTTGGTTTTTTTTTTTCCTTTCCTGCCTTAAGCAACAGTTAATAAGGACAATATCAGGCAGTTTGTTCTCATTCCTTTCAGTAGTTCCTGTTCAGCACAAATTGAAGTGACTGGAGTGAATAATTTGTCTTTGGGTCAAGGTCGTGATCCCATGTCAGCCTGAACACAGCACTGCCTTTGAAGCCAATGGGAGTCTTGTGCAGGGACAGCTAAGGGATCGTGCCACTAGTTTATAAGGCAATCTGGAATGTTGTAGAATAAGAAATCATTATAAGATCTGAAGTTATTGTCCCGATACAGCCTTTTTGTAAATGGTAAAATAATTATTGGTACCATAGCATACTGTTCTCTCTATATTCTCATGAGATCTCTGCTCTAGAAATAGCACCAGCATTTCCTAAAACTTCTTGGATAATGACTGCTTTTTTGCAGTTTCCATTGTGCTCGCTATTTCTTGTAGAGGAGTGGGGTTGTTGGAAGATGGATTTGGTTTTCCTTACTGCTTCATAAAAGTTTTTTTATTTCTTTATATATAAACAATTAAAAATAGCTTGTCCTCTAAAAAGATATCTTTTCAAAGCACTAGCATGAATACAAGCAGGGGAAACAGCCTTTGAAAGAAAAATTACTTTGGACAAGTTTTGAATTTCAAACATAGTCTTTGTTTATATTTGACTGACAAAATGCCTCTCAAATATTCTTTGAAAGGTGATTACATTAGGCAGAGGCTATTTTAGAAATTTCACATCTCATAACACTATTGTATACAGGCATCTGTCCGCCCACTTCCCTCACTACAGTCACAGCTCCTTGAGCCTTTATTCAGCTATCTTTCATCACTTCTAAAGTCATGCAACCTTTTTCTTTTCCTGCAAATCAAAGCCAACCTTTTCTGTGCCACCAAGTCTTTTCTAAGACTTCAGGTGGGCTGCAGAGTTGCTTCTTCCTGTTGGTGATGTGTGTTTGGAGGTTTATCACAATACTTTGCTTAGAGCTGGGCAGAAAATTTTTATCCAGAAAATTTTGTTAAAGCAGGAAAACAAAACCAAATCCCATTTCAAATCACAAGAAACATAGAGTACCAGGTTGGGAGGGACCTAAAGGATCATCTGATTCTTGCTTGGCAAAAGCATGGTGTAGACAAGATGGCCCAGCACACTGTTCAGCTGAGTCTTAGAAGTGTCCCATGTTGGGGAATCCACCCCTTCCCTGGGGAGATTATTCCAATGGCCAGTTGTTCTACTTGTGAAAAACTTTCCTCTTGTGTACAATCAGACTCTCCCCAGGAATAACTTGTACCCATTCCCCCTCATCTTTTCCATGTGAGACCTTATATCTCCATCTTCTTCGTAGCCACCCTTTAAATACTGGAACATGGTGATAAGGTTCTCTTCTCAAGACTGAAGAAACCCAGTTATCTCAGCCTTTCCTCAAATGACAGACTTGCTGGACCAAAATTGAACACAGTATTTGAGGCGTGGCCTCTCAAACACTGAGTAGAGTGGGATAGTGACCTCTTTCTCTCTGATGGTGATGTCTTTGTTGATGCAGCCCAGCATCCTGTTGGCTTGCTTTGCCCCAGCAGCACACTGTCCGCTCATATTGAGCTGCCTGTCCACCAGGACCCACAGGTCCCTCTCCACAGAGCTGCTTCCCAGCCAGGTAGATTCCAGCCTGAGCTGCACTCTTGGATTATGTTTTCCCAGGTGCAAGACCTTATGTTTGTCCTTGTTGAACTACATAAGGTTCTTCTTAGCCCATTCTTCCAGCCTATCCAGATATTCCTACAGGGTGGCTCTCCCTTCTGAAGTGTCCACTTCCCCACTCAGTTTGGGATCATAAGCAAACTTCATCAGGTTATACTTGATCCCATCGTTCAGACCAGTTATGGAGATACTAAACAGTGTTGGGCCTGATATTGAAGAAACTTCTTGTGCTAAGGGTGGTCAAACATTGGAACAGGTTGCTCAGAGAGATGGTAGATGCTGTATTTCTGGAAATATTCAAGGTCAGGTTGGATGGGGCTCCGAGTAACCTGATCTGGTTGAAGATGTCCCTGCTCATTGCAGGGGCAGGTTGGACTTAGATGGCCTTCAATAGTCTCTTCCAATCCAAACCATTCTATGATTCTATGACCCCACTTGTCACAGGTTGTCAAGTTGTTTCAAGGGAAAAAAACATTACTTTGCATTACATGTGCTTTTGAAATTACATACCCTTCCTGTTCCATTCTATTTTTCCTGCCGCTTAGGCAAAGAGCACAAAGCCACTCCTGTGAAGGCACTGCACAGGGATAACAAAGTGCATATTTACTGTAATTATTCCTATCATCAACTCCCGTGGGGAATGCTTTGATACCTATTCATGTTCTGGAGTGCTAGGAAACTCTAACTGTTTTTACTTTCTGCGTAGTCTCAACACCACCATATTTTGATGTTCCTGTGGCACTTGTGCCTCTCCACTACATTTGTTGACAGCAGAGTGGCAATCTATGGTGTAACTTGTTAATGAAAACATATCTACCAACATACTTACTTGTCCCAGTTTTGTGAATACAGGTAGAACCCTAAAACTTCTCTTTTCCATCAAATAGACAAGAAAAAGGCCTCACTGCTCTCCAATCCTCAGTCAATGCTTTCACCATCCAGATAATCATTGGCAAATACATAATGAGATTGTTTACATAAATTGATCAGCTCTAAATTGTCTCATATTTTTGTTCTATTATGTCTCTTGGATACCTAAATCTTAAATATCTCATTATTTTAAGTGTAAAATCCTAGTCCAACTCAAATTAGTGACAAAACTTCCATTTGTCTTCAACAGCATTGGGATTTCAATCTTTAAGTAGCAGAACCTCTGCAATAGTAGAAACCAGCACAGTTTCATTAAAATAAAATGAAGAAGAATGTTTAGGATTTGAAGTTACATGCTTCACACTCATTTTGCTAGTGATTTTAAAGAGAATATTCTCATCAAGCTAGCTCAGTTACAATGCTGTGATTAGAACTTAGTGTTAAATAAAATATAACAAAAATCCACAACTATTATAACTATTAGGTGAAGTATTTCAACTCAGGAGCGCTCTCAATATCTGCTTTTGAACATGTAGCTGTTTAGGCAGACCAAAGAGAAGACAGACTTCTATCTGTGCCTTAGGCTTTTCCTCTTCGTGTTTTTAGTGGTGACAGCAAGTCAGTGCTTATATAGACAACAGAAACGTAAAGAAATCTTCAGTAGAAAGAGAAGCTTCAGTAACTCTGACAATACACTAAAACACAGCAGATCAGAGACAGAAAGTTATACATGATTTACAACATCTGAGCAGTGATGTAGGCACAGTTTCCTGATTGCAGTTCCAGTGGCCAAAAGCAAAAGCTGACATAACAGAAGAGACAGATTAATGTGCCTTTTCAAGGCCTCACTGCAAATGCTGGAGAAACATTGCTAAGGGCCCTGATCACATTCAATGAACTTAGGTTAGTAACGGGCAGTCTAACTCATTCCCCACCCTGGTTTATGATCTGTTGGAAGGACTCCAGAATTTGATGGAAGAGGAGGTGCTTGGAAAAAGGAGGTGCTAACAGATAACGCTCAGATACTTAAAAGCACACAAATTCTCAGTAAAGAAAGAGGATTTGTTAGGAATTAGGAACAGTACATAAGGTACATTTTCATTCCAATGTTATAAAAGCAGATGAAATGCATTCCGCACATGCGAGACTGGGCCTATTCCTATACTCTTCAGCACAAGCCACTGAAGATATGAGCCTACAACAGCTGAAATCTGCCCTTAAGATATTAAGAATGACCTATACTGCTCAGTGATATGAAGGATTATGTCTGCCCCATGGAACAAGAGTCAGAGTTGTCTGCGAACAGTTTTGCTGGATGTGTGTTAAGACTTAGTAGTCTTAGTAATCTTATCCTCTGGGATGTAGTATTGCTATTTGACAACTTCCACATGAGCACTTATTAATGTTTGGTGGAGCTCATGTCTCAGTAGTCTTTGTTTTAAGGAGATGGTCTAATGGTTAGTGTGTAGCCTGGCTACTCAGACAGAGGCTTGGGCTACAGACTTAGTTTTGCTCAAGTTCTTTGTCTGCAGAAAGATCTCTTAGATGGGGTTTTCAGTAGCACATGATTGACACAAGAGAACAAGTCTGACTAAGACACATCCTCCTAAGTCACAAAACCACAACTGAGAACCTCTCAGGTCACCTCTTGTTTTCTGCATCTGTAAAAGGAAACAATCTTGACCCACATACCAGTCATGGAAAGATCTGTAAGGATCTACTTGCTGACAGTTCTAAAGTCTTAACACTGAATTTGCCAAGGCAGCTCTTGCCCTTTCCTAGAGTAAGGAGGAGCCAAGAGCCTGCAGAACACTCACATTTCTGTTCCGCATGAAGGCAGTCTTGAGAAAGAAAACAAGGATCCTGTCCTGCTGCTCCCCAGCTTCTCACTCTCCGCATGCATCGAGCCTCATTTTGTGCAAGGAGGAACTGAGGCAAGGAGCTGAACTACTGCCCGAGGCTACACAGCCGGTTCCCCAGTCATTCCTGGTTGCCCGTGCAGTGCATTCTTTCAGGCCAGGCTGCTTCCCAATCTGGGAAAACATTTCCAAAACACAAGGCAGAATCCAGACTCTCAGATTTTCGTTTGATTTTGGATGATCTGCAAACTTTCTATATTTGGAATAATTTTGAACTGTCTGTTGGGACACAAATATTTGGATTACACATTTTGTCGGTCTCTTTTAATAGTAACATCTAGAAATTCCCTAGGAAAAATAGTATGTGCTTATTATCCCTTGTTTCACACATTTAAAATATTTTAAAACTTCATTTGGCTCATCACCTGGTCTGAATCAATAATCAACTCAATATGGGAAAGAAGCTTCAGAATCAGGGCTGAATCTTATGCGTATCAATGGCAAAAGTCCCATTTCTACAGTTGCACCAGGAGTAGTTTCTGTGCTGTTACACAAGTAACTAAGTTAAAATGTGCTAACCCTTTGTCATTCAATCATTCTAAGGACCAATTTACTCGAGGTTTATCCACAATAAATACAGTCTAAATATTTCCTTTCCTATACTGACAGTGGTTGCTGTAGAAAAGGGAGCCTTCAGGATGTTCCCTTCTCATCATCTGTTTCTGAAGTCTGGGATTTGTGCAGCCTGATACAAATTAAAACAATCTTATTGTTAAAGTCAACTATAATTTAGAATAAGTAACACCAAAAAATAAAAATATTTGCCCAGTCTTTCTCTTCTGTTGTTCTTTGGGTTACTCCATCAGGCCTCCTTAACTCATACTAAACCATTTCTGTCTCATAGAAAACTACTCCTGCTGTTAATAAATCAAAGGAATCGATGAGCTGTCAGTATCACCATATCAACAAAACAACGCAGCCCCTGCTGCACAGGCAAAATCAGTAGCCAACATCAAAGAGGAAAGCTTGTAAGCAAACTCTGCCAGGCAGGCACATTTACTGCTGTGTTCCTACCTTCCTTCAGTCATAAACTCCAAAAACACCAAACAAAGATTTTTAGCACGACAAAAATTAAAAACTCTGACTAGATACAAGGAACCTGCCCCCCAAAATAAGAAGTCTTATGCACAGTAAAGAAACTCCAACTTGTTTAGTAGCATCTACAGCAAGATGAATAATGTTCAGCTATGAACAAACCCGGAAAGCCTGGAAGAACATAGGAGCCAGGCCTAGGATCCAAGACTTCCAAAAGGTGACCCTTCTATAGACATGCAAGGCTTTTACTCCCCTGGGATGTTCAGTAAGGAATAAACCGAGCCACTCAGATACCATTCAGACAGAGCTGACTCACTGAGGTACGTGCCTTGAAGACATCATCAGTTTGTGTACCACTGTCTAAGTTACAAGTCTTGGATAAGCTCATCAGCATTTTCTGGTTTCCAGCTGATGTTCGCCTTGCCTTTAGATGGATGCTATTGTTTTTGGTGAGTTATTCTCTTGCAGATCTTGCTGCCTTAGGGTTCAGAGACACATAGTTTAAACAGGTGGCTATAATTAATTATTCAAAATGATTTTTAGGAATTTGGATTTTTCTTTTTCTACTGACAGTGCATTAGTAATAAGCATTTTACAAAAATAAGGCAGTTGTATGCAGTTTGGGGTATTTGCGATTAAAAAAACATGCTCTAGCTCATTGTAATATTTCTGTTGGCTGCCATTCTTTGCAAGAAATTTATTTCTTCTAACTGCCTTGGTTTTATGTTAGCTGTATATTTTAAGAACAACATTTGCTAAAGCAGTTTCATGTGAAAAATGGAAATCTCCTTACCTCAAGAAAGTGTATTCATAAGTGCATTTAATTTCTAAATTCATATGAACTGCATTTCTAATCTCATCTGCCTTTCATTCTCAGTGGGTCTTTAGCAAATACTTGGTTGCTTGTGGGAAAAGTTCAGAATGGTCAGCCAAGAATATTATTATAAAACTATTAGGGCAGGCAGCAGACGAGGATGCTACAAAGTACTGTTCTGACAAGAAACAAAAGGAAGAAGTTGGAAGAGTACCGGCAGATAAAATGCGTATAGAGGACCCGTTATTCAGCATGTAGAGTATACCATGTTCTTAAACTCTTAAAGAGGTGGGAGGCTGAGTCTAGCATTCAAGGAATCTCTTGAAAAGAGAAGAGAGCTGCAGTGCAAGGGTCAGGAGTCACCAAGTTTCCATACAGCTCCTGCTGTAGGTAGAAACAATGGGGAAGGTAAAGAGATCTTTGCACTACCTGCTTTTTCCCCATTTGCCCCCAGCAAAAGAGATGTTTGGGAACAAATACAATTCTAGATGCAGCGGCTTTCTCCACAACATTTTCCAGACAACAATTTTTATTCTGATATCATGGATCTTCTTTCAGTTAAAACGTAACCAAACTAAAACCCAGTGGTTTAAAAGTAAGTCCAACAGCTCTAAATGAAAACAAAACAAAACACACACACTTCAACACACACACGCCGCCCCCCGCCCCCAAATAATTACCCTTTGATTTCAATATATATATAAGTTTGGAAATTATCAGTTTAACCTTCTCTAAATTCTTATTCTATGCTCTGACCACCACAAAAGTCTTCCAGTCTGACCTGAAGCAATTATTTTCCTGGGTGGATTGTTTGCTTCTTGATTCCCCAAATTTCGTCTTTTCAAGAAGCAGCATGGGCTAGCCAGGGCTGAGCTTGACTAGAGTCCTTGGTCCCACAGGCAGGGATTGCAAGAGGAAGCCCCAGGTGAGGCTGATCAGGACACTTAGAGCCTCTTGGTGCACTCAGGAACCTGGTTATTGTTCATCTTGCTCTAAATGGTGGAAATAAATTAAAAAGAAAAACTTAAAATGAGATTTTGGTGTTCTGGAAGCAATGTGTACTTTCTCAATCAGACAGTGCGTTAGACCAGATAAGATGTAGGTACTTCTGCATATGCATATTTTACCAGGGTGGAAAGGCTTCATATGATCTATCTTCAGCCTCAATATTAACAATTTTAATCAGAAAGATTTTCTTCGGTAATGTGAGCACTGGAGCTTCCTCCTAATAGATAACAGTTGTAAATGCTATGGAGACTGAGCAGGACTTTGGTCAGTGGTGTGTGATGCCCACTCTAATACTGAAAATTAGAGAAGAAATCCTGTGTCACTGAACTCATGCAAGATTTGCCACTGCTTTCCATGGAGCCAGGGTCTTGCCCCAGGCAAAAGCAAAACTGCAGAAGTTACAATATATGCTCTTCCACTCCAGCTCCCAGGAACAAGACCTGAATAGCAGATGTATTATTATTTATTGATACACAAACTTGCACAAACCTTATAATCTCAAATGATAGCTGAGTGCTTTCCTAGTTGATAAACTATATTTGAGGTGCTTTTTCAAAGAAAGCTCAAAATGGTTTTTTTTTCAGAGCAGAATGTGTTGTCAAAGTACGAACTCCGAACAGTGAGAAATGTTCTATTCAAATATACTGGGCACACACAAGCTTCAGTTGGCAAAATACAGTCACTGTTATACAGAGCAAACTTTACCTGAACTTGTACAATGAATTTGGGTTTTTTCACCTCAAAATATGTGTTTATTGCTTTCTTTAAAAGCAAAAATAAGTATTTCTGGAAAATTACCTGAAACACCATATTAGGAATCCGTTCTGTCACAGGAGACAGGGTCACATAATGTAAAGAGCATGAAGTAGTTAAAAGAAAAATCAAATATATCAGTAGTGACATATTTAATTCACTGCTGAAACTGCCTGTAAAACATAATTCTACCTTTCATTCTTCTTTTCTGAAAGATGGAAAATTGACTTGCGCATCTTGTTGCCTAGCACCTGCCAACAGTTTTACCAAAGGGAAGGTGAGGCTTTTGTCCTCACTGAGCACTGGCCAGCCTGGGTCACATCTCTGTGTCATGCACTGTGGTCAGGACAGTCTCATCCTGTTCCCCCTGACCACATTTGGACCAATTTTTGTTCATACTAGAATAGCTGGTCAATTGTTAGTTGATGCCTCTTGCTGTCTTTGAAAGATCATGATGAACCCTGACAGTTGGCTCTTGTGCAATCACATTTTGCGGAAAACAATATCTAGGTCTTACAAATGCTCTAAGAGAAAAATACTCCTCTGTTGCAAACAAGGACTGGGGGAACTGAGGGAACTGAGTCAGGTAACCATTTTAAGGAGTGGATGAATGTCCTTACCTCATGGCCATACACTCCCTTCAGTTCATAGATGTAAATGCCATTGACAGCAATGTCCTCTGGAGCACCAGTACAGCAGAATTAGGAGGTCATCAAAACAGACGACTTTTCCATTCCTTTTTCACAGTTTGGGTTTTTTTTTAAAACTTGGCATTTGTTCTCCCACGTGTACATACATACAAAGGCCGCTAGCTCTAACAGTCTCTTTAGGTGCATTTCTATGATGGGGACAGAGAAGACCCATTCTTTGGACAAAAGGACATGAAGCTCTAAAGCACCAAACCTTCTCTTGCTTTCAGATGCCTTGAACTGCTGCAGTTATGTGACACAGCCTGACAGCTGGTTTAGCTGACTCGTGACTCCTTCACAGATGAAAAGGTAATGACTTAAAAGGCAGAATCAAGTCCACAATTTGCAAAGCACCTCTGGGTCCTTTCAATATATTGTGTACATCATTTGTACACATGTGTTTCTGAGATAGGGGAGGCAGGCGGGAGAGGTACAGAACAAGGAGGAATATAATTAAACCTAAAAACTAATAAGAAGAAAGATCTATAGGAAGGTAATATCACCTTGTGGTTTTGCAAGTTATTTTTAAGTATTGTATAAACATCAGTGAGAATCTGATTGTGGCATTCACAGTTGTGATACTAATCACTGGGCTCAGTTACAACACAAATCTGGCCTCAGGTTTATATTGATTGAACATCTATTCAATCAATAAAAACCATAACCCGTTCCTTCATTTCATTGTCTCAGAGTCTTTCATCCCATACATTACATCTGAATTGAAGTTACGCACTGCAGTTTATCCTGTTCACCGCAGGAATGATTCAATGAACAAAGAATCTTGTAGCTCTACCACCTTTTCACAATGTTGGGTGAGCCCACTTGTTCTGCTGTGCTGGCCAGCAGGGACAGATGCTGAATGAGAAATCCTTCCTATAGAGCTCATGACACACTTTGCTCCTGGTCAAAATAGAAAGGGGACAGAGGGAAACTGGAGATCAATCAGAAATATTTGCTCAGTAGCAAGGACTACCAGTCTGTGGCTTTGGGGCCTTGGAAACAGGAATTTACCACTTGAGCTGCTTTTGAATTCGATGAGTCCTTGAGTTTGGACCTAGTCCCTACAGACTGATTAGACATGGATGATAATCCCAACAGATACAGAAAAAAAGAGTTTATGAGATTAGGTTGAGTCTTTGTCTTTAACCTCCACTCCAACTCACAGAAGTGGCCAAAAGTCTTGCTCTCTTACTCTACTTACTCAAGTAACACAAACAAAGCAGGGAATATTCCTACAAAAAATACTCGATTTGAACAAAAGGAAGGAAGGTAAAAAAGATAAAGAGGAATAGAATAAAGGCTGCTATTCCTATTTCTCTTTTGTGAAAGTAGCTTACAGTTTATCATCCACGTGTCAGGGTCTTGGGCATCACACAAAATTAAATTAAATTAAATGAAAAACGGTAGAATACAGTGAACAAAGAACATAACAGCTTCACTTTCCTGTGGAGGTGAATGCATGCATATGAACAAGTGTGCACTCATACACGGGAACCCACATAGTGAAGAAGCAGAAGCACAGGCTGGGAGCAGAGCTGCTGCTAAGAAGGGCTTGTCTTTGTCCTCCTTGTTCTTACCAAATTCCAGGGCTTATTCACACTATGATTCTTTCAGATATCCCTCTTTAATCCTACAATAGAAATCTCAAGCTTGAAGTTCTGATACCAAAAGAAATGACAGAGAAGGATTAGGGCAGGCTTTAACAGAAAGCTCAGGTTCAATCAGAAGGCAGGCATGTCCTTTTCTAACTGTCAGGAGTTTCGGCAGATTAGCAAACATTTTATGAGATATTACTAAGAGCGAGTGAAGAGTAAAAGGTAAATTACGTCTTCAGAAACATTAATGTGATACTTGCCAGGCAGTACCTATTCAGTTTATTAATAAAAATTTTGGTTTCAAAATTTTCATTAGTTTAAAACCTGTTTCCCCAGGATAAAATCTGATGGATAAAACAGTGTATTAAAAATAGAGCCCCAATGCAGTGGGGTATTTCAGAGGTTAATTCCACTTTGCCTTGAGAATATTTTCTTTTGTGGGTTTTAGTTATGTCTCAAATTCCCGACTGTACCTTTAATTCTGGAAAATACAATAGGGCAAACAAACCAAGACAATCTGGATTTCCTTTCAGAGTTAAGATACATGGGGTTATCTCCCTATAGAAACAAACAAACAGAGCACCGCATAAATATTTTTTATGGAAGTGCTGCCTATATAGTATTGCTGAAGCCCGACATTTTATATCCCAATAACAAGGATGTATTCTGGAGGAAGGTATTTTAGAGACTGCTGTTGACTCTGCCCTGGAATGCCTGTGTGTAGCAAAGCAAATGATTGCCCTGAGGGGATTTTCCCACTGCTCATAAAAAATGTCACAGCCCAGCCTTGTCCCATCTGTACTGTGCTTTCTCAGGGCAACATCAGTGCAACCCATTTGGAGAAGCCTATGCTGCAAATAGTGATGTTTCAAACATTACACAGAACAGTGGCAAGGTTTTTTTCAGTTTAAAATGTTAAGAAATGAATATATTAAAAGCAGAGCACAAAGTGGTGCTTTACCTACAAAAAAGAGTATCAGAGCCAGATCTGTGAAATAGATTCAGATCCTGTCTTCATTTGAAGTAGAGACTGAATAGGAGAAATGATGTATGTGTTTCCATATACCCACATGGCCCACACATTTACTACTGGAGTTGCAGTCAATAATCTGCCCCGCCGGGCCCGCCTCGTGTCCTTACTGGGTGCAGGGAGGTCTGAGGCCTGGCACAAGAAGCAAAGGGGGCATTGACATGTTTGAGTTCACCCATGTGTGCCCCGTGGTCCCTCTGTCAAAAAACTCACTGGATGTGAAGCGTAAGAGCAAAGCAAGTTTGGGTTTGCTGTATCTCCTCACTTCCAGAAAACTGTGGACTGCAGATTAAGGCTTCCTCTTAGAACAGACTGTAGGATATGGATGCAAATTTAACATGTCTGAAAATGAGAAAAACCCCACAGCTCTACAGCACTGCCGGGGAGACACGAGAGGCTAAAATCCTCCCCAGGCCTGCTTCTATAGACCAGGACACTTGAAATAGGGTATGGGAGCTCTTGCTCTGACAGAACCTTCTGAGTCAATCTATGGGCTGAAGTGTCCCACCTACCCATAACCTGCAAGGCAGCACAGCTCCTTCCACCACAGCGTTTCACCAGCCCTGCATGCCGACCATGCACACTGGAAAACTCCCTAAGCCCATGCAACATTCTGAGTTGTAATGGCACCAACAGAACCAGCTAAACATGCCCCGCTATCAGCTGGAACAGCCCACCAGAGCACAACCACTATTTTAATATTTGCAATTCAATGCTTGTTATGTATGTGTGGTGGCTGCCAGGAAGTTCTGAAGAGGTGGCAAGAACAAGGCAATATCTGTAAGGGAGGTAATGAGGGATTCTTTGTTTTATGCCCTTAGGCTTATATCCTTCTACTCCCTCCTTCCCATACAAAAAAATGCTAGCCATGAATCTCCCCACAGCCACCCTTTCAGAGATTTCCACTGCGCTTCTCTGAACATTTCCTTGTTGTTGTGTCCATTTAGATAGGAAACAGGTTAAGTGGAAAATGATATACAAAATGAGCTTGTGCTTTTGACAAACTAGAGATAAGCCTGTGCCTTTTCCTCTGGTTCACTCTTTCAAGACCTTTCTTGTTCATAGGCAAACCAGTCCGGATTTGACTTGGGTCTGTGCAGATGTGAATCTCTGAGTTAGAATTTTTCGATTCAGCAGCCTAAAACCTGGGGGAATACAGAAACCATTATGCAGAATCTCTAATTCTTGGGGCCCTTTTTGCCTGGTGTGAAAACCCTGTTTGTCTCTTACTTTTTGCAGAAGAGTATAGCACTCCCTGGAGAAACAGAAAATGGGCAGAACTGGAAACAATGGATGCTGACAAGCACACTGTCATTATAGGTATTTATGCATTGAGTATCAAATTGATAGTACATTCATTTGTAACTTTTGCTCATTTGTTCACTATTATTAAATGAGTTCAGAAGCCAGAGGAGATTTCAGAATGACAGAGGGTAATTACACACTTTAGGAGAAGATATTTTTCATTGTGGGTTTAGAACATAACCTATTAAAAAAAAAAAACCAGCAAAAAGAATGCGGGTATTTCAATTCAGCTGCACTGCTGTCCTCAAAGAGCAGGCTCATTAAAAATCTACTTTTCACTTCGATTCTAACTAAATGTACAAACATTGCAAAGGCTAAAAATTTTTTTCCCCTAAATACTTAATTCTGCTTAATGTAGATTTTTTTTAAATCCTGTATTTAAATGGTGAATTTGTGTTGTTTATCAACAATCTTAAGATTTTTAATTTTGTTGAGTGATTTATCTGTTTACTTTTGTAACATCCATCTGTACAGGAATTTGTCCAATCTAGCTGTAAAATGGCTCTGGGTGTTTTATTAGATCTAGAATCAAAAAGCTAAATATTTTGTAACACTGAACTCAGCACTGGAAAATGACAATATGGAGGATGGGGATCAGCAACAATGGATAAGAAAAGGTGTGTGGGGAAATTATCAAGCTGTCCTACCTGAAATTAGTGGTTCCATCTTAAAGAGGAAGGTGTCAGAAACAACTCCTTTAGGAAAAATGCAGCATATTGTTATTCCTGGTCCTGTGCAGTGAGGTCCCCCAGTGGCAACTCACCTCTAGTTTGAAGTTTCCTGTTCACATGCTGAGCAAGGTTTTACTCTTCCAATGAATCCTGCGATCCATAGTGCCAAAGAGAGCTAGCATCATCTGACTATTGCTTTTTCATACTGAGGTTCAAGTCACTTGTCTATTCCAACACACACCATGCCTGCATCCTAGCCAAATCTTGCAAGCAAATATATGGCATTCTGCCTGAAAAATCTACCCAGAAAGCACAGAAGTCCCTGCAAGGTTAATTTCACTTTATGTTTTTTGCTACCCTGATCAAAAGCTTATTGGTTTGGTCTCAGCATAGGATGTGTCTGCAGAAGTAACAAACTACAGAGCTACAGCCTGAAAAATGCCTACATTTGCCTCACAACATTAGGAAAAAGAAAGCAACACTGACTTCCTGAACTGATTCAACCAGCACATAAACATCCCCAGACGACTGTCATTTTATAACCCCCCCCAATTACTACAGACATTCGCTTCTCTGCAAACGTCCACTCCCTCCATTTCACATCCTGCAGGGCTGTGTTGCTAATGCTCCAAAGTAAGCAGCGGTCCTGACATGGTACCCCTGACCACAAGAAAGTGGTATCTGTTTGCCTGGCAAAGATGCTTAGCACCTGCCACTTGGAATACTTTCTCAAATTTGAGCTAATGCCATGATTTGAATGCATGGAATAATCAGAACCATATTTCAGATAATAGTTTTTTTCAGCTACAAAACCTTTCTCCAGCTGTTTCTTAGGCAGATATTGCCAAAAGGGAAGGGACTTTTGGGAGAAGTTGTGATCAGTGTGTGTATGGGAACTTGTTCATTCTGTGGTCCCATTCCAGAGCAGGGCCAAAAGGACTGTTTCCCGTCTTTTCCTGCTTATTGCTAATCCACTGCAAATGGAATAGTTCATCTTTTCCTATCTCCTCATCTTCAGAACTTTCTAACCCAACCTGATACTGGTGGCAAACTAACTTAATAAGATTGTGTATGTGTATTTCTGGACCAAGATAAAGTAAAACATTAAAAGCATTTATTGTGTTGAAACTTTCTATGCCAATTTTCTGCTAAGAAGGAGAGATTCAAAAGGTCAGGGCTTTTGCAGTACGGAGTTAGTGGTATATTAGTTACAGTAATTCAGTCTAAAAATTCCAGGAGAAAGAAACACAATGGAATGCCATGAATTACAGGAGGAGACCACAGCTTTAATCAGCTCTTGGGAAAAGAGAAACATGCGTTTGGTTATTGACAGTTGATAAACTGAATTATGAGGTTTAAAAAAACTAGGACAAAGGAGGAGTTTCAGGATTTGGTTCTTTAAATAAATAAGCTTTTGTTTCCTTACTTTTCCCTCTCTGTTTACAGATTTTTTTTTTTTTCTGTTTATTATTCTAATACACTTTCAAAATTGTTATCACTGTTCCTGCCATTCAGGTTTTCCAGACCTAAATTGGACTGTAAAATCTGGAAAGAGTATGTCTCTAAGAGATGTCTTGAAATAAAAGCCAGGAAGCAGAGGAGATTCTGAGAGTAGTGGGAATGATTCTGTACAGTGAATCCAAAACAGCGTACTGATTGCACAAAGCTCTTAAAATCCAATTTTGAAAGTTGGGCTGAGGCCTTTAAAAGATGATGGTCGAGGCTTCTGAATCAGCTTACTGTGTCTGTTTTCAGGGGCCATCGATTTCCACAATTCCATTATTGGGGAACTTGCCACTGAATTTCCCTCTTTGTAAAAAATTCTGCTTCAAAATTTAAGTCTTCACTAAAAAATGAAGATCAGCCATAGCAGTGTATGCCCATTCCTCCATTTTTCTCCACACCATCTTTATCATAATTGAATTCAGCAAATGCCAAGTCATCACCCAAAATGCAAGCAATGCATTAATTAATGTAGTATTGCAGTTTGCATAGAGCCTGAAACCTGAGCTTGGAGGGTATGAACTGCCCTATTCATTTCCAAGGTTTGATTGCTCTACAACTCTACAGCTAGCCTGTTGATGTTACATTAAATCACTGCTGATTTTATCAGAGAATTTCACAACATTTAACAATCTCCTATGAGTGTCCAGGCTGAAATATGAGAGGTCTAAAGAGAGCAAGCAAACCCAACATTATTTATCGGATTTGTTTTTTTTCAATTCCCATTATTTTCAAGCCAATCTAGTGATATTTTTTTTTTTTTTTCGAGTTTGGCTAATATTTCCAAATGTTTCATCAACATTTTCTACCTTGGCCAGAAACATCAGAAACTCACACACAATACCAGAAGACAAGCATGTGAACACCATAAGATTAACCAAATAAAAAACTATGCCCAAATTCAGAAATAGCACAAAGACACGAAAAAAACAAGTCAGTTTGACCATCTTTTGTCGGTATTATCTTTTAGTAATTAATAGCATAGGACAGGGATTTTTGTTTTAAATAAGATTACTTTCTTGACATTGCCTTGCTAAACACCAGTGTATGACAGCTGTAAGGTTTTGTACTCTTTAAGTAAAGCTGCCACAACTTCCTATAGAGTAATTGCCTTACGAGCAGGTACTGGAATAACATGGGACAAAGAGTTTTGCCGTGTTCTTTTGTAAGACATTTGAGTCAGAGGTTAAAGAAATCACTGCTCCAGAGGCTCTTAAACATGTCATTGTCATAATATAAAAACTGACTTACTAACTTAGATTATTTGGAGAGTTAAGTGCTTGTGTTATTGCAAATTAAACTAATTAGTATCATTTCCTGACAGCTGCAGTGAGCGATAGCAATTCCATGATTTTTTCTTCAGCCGCTTATGTGGGATGAAGAGAAGAGTGGAGACAGCTTTGTGATTTAATGGAATGGGATCAGTTTATCGTCATAAGGGCACATTGTTCCATTCTTAGCACAGCTCTGCCGCTTCCTCTGCTCCCTCCCAGTTCATCAGCTATTATTGCGCTATTAACTTATTACATGGGAGCCAGGGTAGACAGATGGAAGTTGCTGGGAACTTTGCAAATAGCCAGACAAGAAAACTGCGCTGGAATTTGCTTGCAGTACCTCCCCCTTTTGGAACTGTTGTAGATTATATCCACCATCCTTTAACCAAAATTGTAGCTGCCAGTAGAAGATTCAAGAACTCATTTCAATACCACAACTGGTTTAATTGTTATAAAGGCAGATTTACAAACTAGCACTGATGGAAGTCTCAAGCTTATATGAGTAATTGCATAAAAGCAAAAGTTACAGTATGTAATGGGCACGCATTTAGCATATTACTCACATTTATCATGTGTGGCAAATGTGTACCAATCGTGGTGGCAGAACCATTGTGCTTACCTCTACCCAGAATTTCCATAAGATTACATGAAGGACAACAGCAGAGAGTCCCAAACCCCTAGAAAATGTTGTACTGAAAACTAAAGGTAATTCGATCAGTAAGGAAAAGTCTAAGATTTCTTTAGATGAGCCAGAATGAAATAAAACTCCTGTCCATCTTCCACTTCACAGAAGCCCACACAAATGGATGAAATTACTCTGAATTCAATTATTCTGGAATTCTAACTTTCTAGAGACCATTGGGTTGTGCTTGAACTTTTTCATTAGATCGCTTTGGTCAGATTCGTGCTCTACTTATATTACTAAACTGGCTCCAAAGGTTTGCTCTATCTTGGAGTCATTGGAATAGGCTGTAGCTTTGTGGTTCACTGACTGGATTAATGCTTTCAGCTACTAATTAATTGCTGATCACCAGCATGGAAATTGAATTATCTATAATCATATTAAAATATGGGGTTTTGTTCCCCTCCTCCATGAATCATTTAGCTCAGACAGTCTTGATGGAAAGAAATGCATATTTTTGAGACAATGCAATACTTTAGTAAAAAGCTAAAAGGGTTGGAGAAATGAATCCTCTTCCTCATTGCTGAACAGAAATTAATGTATAATACTATCTAATGTCACAGTATGGTCTCTGTTACCACAGGGGCTGAAAACCTTCCACTTTTTATTAATTTATTTTCAGTACACTCCACAAAACGGGGAATATCTATGGTTTCTAGAGGTCATTTGCCAGAAGAAGTAAAGAACAAAAAGAATGAGAATTCCTCAAGGCAGCACTGGAAATGTGTGATGAATCAGGGAATTAAAACTGGTTCCTCCATGTGTCAGGTTTGTACCTGTAGCCACATAATTTTTCATATCTATAATTAAGATGGCAGTAACAGACAAAGTCCATCAAGGGAGAACTAACCATGGATCCAGTTTCCATTCCCTGGTTTCCAGTTTCAGGGACTTAACACATTCCAAACCAGCAAGTGTCCTCTGTGGCTACATAGGAAACACCTCTTTATGAGCACCTTAACAATTCCAGTCATTATTTTTCCATTAGGATTGATTCCCATCACCCTTTTTTTTTCCTAACATTGTACCAGGGTAAAGGTCTACCTTAAAGCCAAGCCAGTCCACCTGCTCTCATTGCTGAAACAGAAAGACGCTGCTCCTCCTACACCCCTGACTCCTCTCTGCCACTGCTTTTGACCACACAGCCTCCCCTCCTTCTTGGCCGAGGACCTTTTGGTGGACTCCTTAAAGAGCTAATTCACCTTGCTGACTTGGCAGAAAATTATTTGCCTTGTGTTTTTTTCTTCACAAAATGCATTCCCAATGACTCTATCACACAATCCAAACCTTTGCTTGAGACAGTGTGTTCATCGCCATGAGATCTGATCTGAACCTTGGGGTTCCCAAGAAGTTGAACAGTTGGTGAGTATCTTTGAGCTACTCTGGAAACTGTGTTTCAAGTCCTGCTCTGCTGACCTCTGAAATGGTCCCAGTGCAATTTGGAGAGCAGATTTAGCAATACTGGCCAGCATACAAATAAACCACGAAGGAAGCAGAATCACTTGCAACTCTGCCCAGCAAAGTGTCCTCAGAGTCAGCCAATTCTTTCTTGATTCAATTTTTTTTTTTCTCTGAGTGGAAATTCTCCCCACAGCGTGCAAAACACACCACATCTTCTAGAAACACCTTGCACGGCTTTGTGTTTACTTTCAAACCGGCAGTCTGGAGTTTATCACAGACTATTTGGAAATGGATCAGTTTGGGTCCAAAAAATGTGAATATGCCCGGGATAGCTCTTGGTTTAACAAATGCTTGTGTGAAAATTTTGAAAACACACTCAAAACACACTTGATGTCAACTATACTTAACGGTCCCTCTCAGTTCAGATTCCTCTGACTATTCAGGAGGCAACTCCTCTTCAGTCTCTGATACACCTGAGTAATTCAAGTAGCTGTCTGGATCCAAAATACACACAAAGAACTTCTACTAGACTAAAATACCAAATCGGAATTTTTTGGAAGTCAGGTATGAAAGTATCTTCAGGCTACTCGAGCGTGGGAGAGTGTTGGAGGGAAACTCCACTGCTCTCATTCATTTTCTTGGTTGTTCATCAGAAGGTATGATTTAAAACAAAAAAAGAAATAGGTCTCACAGGGAGGTTCTCCTTGAAAGACAAGTAGGTTGTGCTGTTACACCAGATCTTAATACATAGGTGGCTCCACTAAACATTTTCTGGGGCAACAGAAACCTTTGTGTGGCCTTGATGATAAGACTGATTAAACATATCAGTTATTTTCATCTGAAGAGCTTAATTAGAATTAAAGAAAACAATTAACAGTAACAGTAAATATTTCTCAGATAGTAGAGTCCTTCCCTCTGCATGAACTGCAACAGGGTAGCTTGAAAAATGCCTGTTTCTCTCCTTAAGGAGAGAAATTGGTTCAATTAAGGCAAAAGAACTTTAGATAAAACAGCTATACCTATCATGGGAAGAGTCTTAAAAATGAGAGGACATCCTCAAAATGTTTCTTAATGGAGCTCTGATGCTATTTCATAGTCTCTATTGCCTTATAAGAGGCATTAGATCAGAGACACAAGGAAGGCAAAGGGAAATGAGCAGGCTTAGCTATTGCTACTAGGGCCAATGAGTACACTTCTCAGATAGAGGAAATAGGAGAGGTTATGCACTTCAGAATTTACATTTGTTTAACCGAGTGGGTCACCTATGAACACTAGAAATAATCAGCACATTCTAGATTTATTTTAAGTTAATTATTTTAACTGAATATTCAAGGTCTTCAGCCAACTCCTTCTTAAGAAAAACAGTGTGTCTCAAAGAGAGAAGTTATAAAACACGTAGTGTTAGAATGGATTGCATATTTTCACCCAACAAAGCTCTTTCACCATGAAGCCCTTGCTCAATTTGTCAGCCATAACAAAACCTATCTTATCACTGAAGCAACCAGAAACAATACTCAGCCTTGGACAAACCAAAGGTTTAGTATTAGAGGTGTGCAAACCTTTCTAAGTTTGTGATTTGGGGAAATTCTTAAGACTCATTTTGCAGGGATGACCCAGCTAAACAGGACTGTGATTTTCTTTTCCTATGTTTTAAAAGCCAACGGGGGGGGTTCCTCCTTAAAGAACACCTACATAAATTCCTTCCTCTATTAAAGACACCATGAAAGCAGAAATGAAAGTACCTTATATCCTCTAGGACAATAACTATTAGGGGCTACCCCTCATGCTCGCTCCTTTTTCCACACCCGTTTTCCTGTCTGGGTCTTCTTTGTCCCTTTGTCTCTACTCTTTCACCTTCTCACTGTGCTCTCCTTCTTCCATTCTCTACTTCACTGTACTTAATCAATCATTTTAGGTTTTTCCCCAATTAGTGTGTCTTAAAAAGTAAACCCAAAGGTATATAAGAACAAACCAGTTTTAGAATCAGCCACGTGCAAGCAAGTCTGGATTTTAACTGAAGGAGTTTGTCTTCATTGTCTCCAGCAATGTGGTTCTAATTTAATTTTCCTATCATAAAAGGTGAAGTGACACATCTCTGCCGAAATTATCAAGGAACTGTCCATAACAAGGACTCTGTCCCACAAACTTTCTGATTAATGAAACAGTGACAACAGCACGGAAGTTTGAGCAAGACCTTTCTGCTGTAGGCAAAGCCTACACAACTCTGGCATTTTGCTTCCTCTCTCCTTACAGGTCCTCAGAACTGTGTGTGCAATTCGTTTTAGTGACCTACTAACTTGTGAGAAGTTTGCTAATGTGGCCAATCAAGGTATCTTTTAATGTGAGTAGTAAGCACACCTCAGTGTTTCAAGACAGCAGGTAGGAAGTTAACATCAAAATCAATGAAGTCATTGCTGATACAAACTTGGTACAATATTTTTTAAAAATGTACCCCTGAAGCAGGAGTAGTCTGATTTTAATTTAAATCCAACTTTTTAGAATACATTTTTTACAAACTAAAGCTCATATAATTCTAGATGTCTTAAATTATTATGAACTTCAGAAAATAAGTAATATTTCAACATGATACTTCATGGAAAAGCACTCAGTATGGGTTTCTAGCTTTCAAAACGGACTAGTGCTTTTGAGTATCTGATCTGGTATATCTGAAAGACTGATTTTAGTAAGTTGTAATATCTGTCATCAGAGAGGCAATCTTGCTTAAGACATCTCAAGAGAGTCTTTCGCAATCTGATTTACAAAAGTTTTTGCAGATTAGTGACTTGATATCCTAGATGGAGACAGGCTCAAAACCCATACAATAATTACCTTGAGATCACCAGTTCCCGAGAATATTTAGACAGAGCAATCCTTTATAGGCTTTTTGAGGGGCATAATCTCAAGTCTGTATTCTCAAAATTATTGAAGGGCAAGATCTGGTGAACACAATGTTTCTTTATGGACTGGAAAAAATAAACAGAATTGGGTTTCCTTACCAGAAGCACATTGCCATTTCTGTATTATAAGATAAATTAAGCTAAAGAAGTCAGCTATTGACTTCTCGGGTTACAAGGGTTACCACAATAACAAAACAAAGCTCACACTGCTGATCTATTCCAGGGGTTACGGCCAGTCCTGTCTGGAAGGATAGCCACAGCAGAACCCACACAGTGCAGCAGGGATGTGCTGCTTAAGAAAACAGTGCTCTGCAGAACTTGTCGTGATTCAGTGGCAGACATCTCTGAGACATACAGTTCCCTCGTGACAAATATCGTCTATTACTCAACTGACACATCTTTAAACTGAGAAGACAGGCTCTTGGCAAGAGGCATTTGCATTGTGTAGTTAAACAGATAAAATAGTTGCTTATCTTGTTACAGAAAAACACTTAGCAGTCTAAGTGTGTGCTCCTCCCAGCTGACAGCTTCCTACACCAGGATGCTACTCGAGCACCTACAGCACCATATGCTCCACACCAATACGGAACAGGACTTGCAGTGTCCTGACACAACTGTGTGTAAGTTTGCACGGTTGCATTAGTGTGCACCAGGAGCCATAATATTACATGCATATCAGCTGTAGTGAACTCCATCTACTCTTCCTCAGCTTTCCCACCCGCAGCCAACACTGCGCTTCCAGAGAGTCATACAGGATTTTGCCACAGACTGGAAGACAAGCACGTGTCAAAAGCTCATCAAACACACTCCTTGCTTTTACTTTCAGAATCAGAGCTCCACATCATCACAACAGCTTAAAGCAGCACTGCTGGCACACACTAAAACTGCAAGTCAACATTCAAGAAAGGAAGAAAGGAAAAAAAGAAATTCACAGTAGCGAAGCTGCTGCCTGTTAGTCATCCTGGTAACTACTTTAGAAACAATGAAAAAACACTTGACCAGAGAATTACAGTGTGGTTGTCTGATCCTCAGTGGTCCCAGGATCAAAGACTCCCTTATGATCTGGCAAAGCCTTAAGAATCCCTTCTAGGAGAGTGTATTTCTGTTATGTGACACAGAAACCTTCCTTTCTTCATTTAATATCTTGATTACAGTCAAAAATAGGTCTTTCTCATTCACTTCTGATTTGTTACACCTTCCTTTATAAGCACTAGAGAAAACAGGATCTGCAGGTTAGTGCCTTGATGGTGAAGACTGAAGCAGGCAAGACTTCACCCAAATACAGCCCTGTGGCCTCCACAAAGTGCCATCAGAGGCTCACCAGGGAGGTCATTCCCACTGCTGCAGCACAGGACATCAGTTTGGCAGCAACGGTCTGGTTTTACTTGGACGTTGCAGGTATGGTGACTAATCCCCAAGCTCTGTGAACTCAGATTCAGTATCTTACACCTTTTATTTGGTCTCAGGGTAAGAAACCACTCCTGCAGACACCCTTTCAAACCCACAGTGATGTGCTCTCTCCTCTCCAATTCTCTCTCCCTCACATCGGGCAGGAGATACTGATGTAAAGAGCAAACTGTCCACAGTCTCCTGCCCTGGTGACCCCTTTTTTAACCTCTTTCTCATCAGCACAGGAGTGCTGACAGCCAATACCCTGCCTGGATGGATGACTTTCTTAGGGACATGGTTTAGTAAGGAGACAGGCACTGTTGGACTCGGTGATCTCAGAGGTCTCTTCCAACCTAGGGATTCTATGACTCTATGATTCTATGATTCTATGACTAGGCTGGAATGGGGTCTTGAACAATTTTCTGCACTGTGAAAGCGGTGTGAGGTTGAGGCAATTGACGTCTATGTAGCACTACATATGAATATGCTCTTCAATCTGTCACATCTTCTCTCGTGCTTATTTGCAGATTTTCAATTGCTTCCCATTTTATCTTAACTTCCTGAAGTTTCTAAATAATTTTGCTGCTGGCTAACTTGCACATTTTTAATATAAACAAACAAGGAGCACTAAAATCTCTACCCTTCTAATCTCTAGATTCAAATTATTTGGCTTGTGCTTAGAACACATAAGGGCGCCTTAGGTCCTTGCTGTGCTAAATATGGTCCCCTCTAACACAGTGGACTGGAAATGTGAATCTGTATTCATCTATTGCATTAAGATTAAAGACTATAAATATAAAGGCTCTGGACTTGGACAGTAATGTCTACTTTCGCTTAAATAGAAGACGTTGAGTTTTTTGAAGGTGGGAGATGAAGTGCTAGTTACCATCACTGTCAGTGAATACATGAGTATTTCTAAAGGTGTTAGCCATTTATTTAGACACACACCCCAAAGGGGTACTGCTCCTAGGCAAATAAATCATCTGTACTCTTCGCACAGGAACATTTTCTCTTTCGTTAACCCACCTGTCTCTCTGCTTCAAATAGGCACCAGGTTATTTTTAGAACAACAATAATAACTATTCACAACATGCAATTATGCAAAATGAATAAAATTATGCTAGTGCTGGATGGGTGAGACTTGACTCCAGTTAAGATTGCTCTTTGCTGTGGCAGAAAGCACTTCTTTCTGTCTCTTATCGATTCAGTATGGCACTGTGCCTTAGGCAGATGCAGCTCAGGTCAGTGAGGAGGGGTCCGTGCTGCTGCAGCGCGTTGCAGTTTGGTGGTGTGGCAGCACGATGCATTGTAAGGCAGAATACTGTGATTTGCCACTGTGTGATTTACAGACATGATTGCACCTCATTTCGGACCTGTCTGTCTCTTTTGTGTTCTGAATGAAGCCACACAGTGACGCTCAACTCATGGCTGCCTTTTACCATCTGAAACATAAAGGAAGCCAACTTGTGTCCCAGCAGTAACTTCGATCTTTGTGCATCAAATCAGTAACCCAGCAGCACTGGTGTGTGTATAGCAGTTCCCTTCTTCTCCCATAGACAAGATGAGCACTGATGGGATTTGTTTCAATACAAGAGTTCATTCTCCCCCTTTCCCTTTTGGGCAGTTCCACACTCTCATTCTCTGCCTCCAGCCAGCTGTGTTACAATACAGGTTTCTAGAGGTGAAGCAAATCTCCTGGCAACATGAAAAGCCTTGGAGTCTGTCTGTAAATGTTTCCTTTAATCTTAAATAATAGGATACTTGTATTTCACAGGTATTAATTACTATTAGCTGTGGCACAAAAGAACACTCTAAAGCTCAGCTGAAATGAGGTTCCCTCTGAATTCCAAGTATCCGTGTAGGAAGAGGCAATCCCTGTTGTCGAACCTCATAACTTAAACACTTAAGATAAATGAAAAGTCTTATCACTGTGTCTTCTTAGAAGGAAACAGAGAATAAAGAACTTGTCCAGGTCACCTAGGAGTTCTGCAGTGGAACAAAATGATCATCTGAGTCCTAAATCAGCAACTGAACTACAAAGCTTTTCTTCTGCGTAAGTGACCAGAAACAATTAAGCCAGCATGACTTATCTTTATTCAAACGAACTAAAGTGCTTATTTAAGCACTTATATATTTTCTGGTGGTTGAAATACCATTTATGGTGACCTCTCTGCCTAGCTATTTTATAGAATTTTAATCAGTATGATGCCAGCAGTAATGAGATTTATCCCTGACCAGAACAGTACAGTGCTCAATCCCAAGAATCCATGGATCTGTAACTGATGTTTGGAAGACTGTAGGCAGGATCCTCTGTTCCTAGCACCATCAACCAGAGCCCTGCAGGAGACTGTGGTTTCCCTGGATTGACAGCTGACTGCTGACAAGGGGAACGAATGCTGTGTATAGATTTGCCTAGTTCCTCACACAAGCTTCTCAGCAAGGGAAGGCTCATGAGGAGGTGGGAGGGAGGGGAGGCTGCTGCAAAAGATAAAAAGAGCAGCACAATCCCACTAATCATATCTCTAAATATAGCATTGTTTAAAACAATGAAAACAGACAAGATAAACACCACTGCTCGTTTCCCTTTCCCAGAACATCTTTCCCTGGGAATATATGAGTCACCTGGAATGAGTGTCAGGTCTGTATTTCTGTTACAGGTAGTGTTGGAACACACACAGTACTAGTTACTACACCAGATAATTTCTTAATCCTTTACAATGAATAAGAAGTGCTCCTTTTAAAACTGAATAAAGTAGGCCAAAATTTCCAAGACCAGAGTTTCTTGTGCCACTGCCATACTAACTTCAAGCCTTCCTGGTGACATGTCAGTCACTAAAAATCTGCATAGCTTAGCATACTGAAAAAGACCTGCATGCTGCTTATTAAAAACCTACAGGCCAGCCAATCTCATCCAGGAACAGGTGTGTACTTCAGCTAGCCCTGGCTTCCACCTGGCAGACGACAGCTGTATCGGCATGGCAATGTGTGAGCCACAGTCACGCAGTGCACATACAATAACAGGCAATGTGGTATCTACAGTCCAAAACAATACATGCTCATTTGTGAAACGTGCATGTCTGAGACCTCCATTGCAGCAGTGATAGCTACGGTTTTCAGTGCTTTTTGTTCCTCATCATGAAGCAACAACCCAAGAAACAGAGCAGTTTTCTCTCCACATCAAAGAGTCCTCTAATATTAGTGCCTTGCAAAAGAGGACATCAACTGCAATCCCAGAACTACTTAAAAAGCAAATCAAAACCAAAATCCAAAGTCTCCTCAACATTATACAACTGCAAATATTTTGGTCCCGCATGTCAAACAAGCTTAGTTTTGACACAGACTTCGTAAGTTTCTGCTGACTTGGCAATCAACACCCCTGTCTCACAAGCTTCTTAATATCCTGAAATTCCACAGCTGAGCAGCGAGAAATGATTTGATGAGAGACAATGGATTAATTCATCTCACGTATCTGTTTAAGGGAATGACATGAATGAAATAATTTAAAGCTAAAAGTCTTTGCATGTCTTTCTTCTGAAAGACTCTTTGTATCAAATGCTATGAATTCATTTTACTCTGCCACCGATGAGGCTTTTGCAATGTGGCAGTGGCAGCAAATAGCGTATAATAACTTGTGGTGAACTGTCATGAACATTTAATTTGATGCTAAACACGTTTCCAGCAAGGAATAGACAGAGATGTTTTCCTGGTGTTAAAGTACTTCTGTATCACTGAATTGATATCATGAGTGTCCCATGCCTTCCAGCAGGAGGCTGCACTATCTACAACAAATGGATTTTTTTGTTATTATGGGTTTTGGCACTTTCTAGGGGCCTCATATTCAGCTAATGGCTCTAACAGAAGTTTACAAACGCAACGGCAGACTGGATGCTAGGAGAACATTGTCATTCCTCCCAGGGAGTCATTGGAGGTCTGTCAGACCAGCTAGGGGGAATGCAGAAAACTTTCCAGGAACCCACAGACATTTTTATTTTTCTGTAGCCTTTTAGCTGTCTGGCAGGGATTGGAAACTCCTGCTTGCATCAGTTCTAAGGAGGGCTGGTCCTTGTTACTGCCATGTGAAGAATGCTCTGAGATCCCAAGAAGACCACAGCTTCACATGCAGGCCATGTGCCTTGGTGGCAGCGGTCTTCACTCCATGCGGATGTCTTAATTTGCCACTCTTAAAGCAGATGTGTCAGAACAAGCAAACCTGGGAGGTGACCACGCTTATCTCCCTGAGGGACCAGCAGCAGAAGGAATTTGATGAGCAAACTTGTACCTCTGCTATTGCAGCAGAGAACATCGCAGAGATGCTTCCTCCTCTTTTACAGTGCCTGTAAAGACAACCTGTTAGGTGACAAGGCGGCCACACAGCTCTCTCCTACTCATCTTTGCAATGGGATTAGAACTGCAGGGATTTTGTCTTAACACAGTAAGGAATCCACACACAAAGGATCTCCATCAAGACATATGAGGACAATGTTCATTGCATATCATATAATAAGATAAATAATCCACTTCTGAAATATTGGTTTCCATCTACAATAACACTGATGTTATACTTACCAAAAGAATGGTTCTCACAGCATTTTGGGAAAAGTACAGTCAACAAGCAGAGTGCTGTGTATTTGCATTCACATATTGCACTGAGATCCTTGGCTATTAAAAACATCATCTATTGCATCCTTGAAATACAGTCAGCCTTGTCCAGTGACTTGGTCAGAAACACAGCAAGCACAAAGTATGTCCCACAGAAATTTGTATTCTTGTTTCTATGTAGAAGCACTATTTTTCATGTAATTAAAAATAATATTTACCATACTTTCTCATGTATATCTGCATCTCAAATAATCTGTGCAAAGTCAGAGAGTAGATGGGACTCTGATGGAACTTCCCTGAGTATGGACGACACATGAGCACTGAGAATACAGTGCATTGTTATGGGAAAGAGAGACAGTGCTCCTCTCCACATTCAAGACTTCTGGAAAGGGATCACCACTGTGAAAAGCAGCAATGCCCTCATCAGTGATGTGTTGCTGTGTTTTGGGCTCACTTCTCATGATGTGTTCTCCTTAACTGTCCCCATTTCGATCACGATTATCCTGAGCAATAAAAGTTCATTTATGTTTGGAATGTGCACTTCAGCTGTCACGCTACTTACTGCACCAGGTAATGAGCGCAGCTTTTATGTCTTTGTTCCAGTTGGACTTCTCAGAGGTAAGTCTTAGTAGATTGAGGCAAAATTTTACATGGGAAGTGTATGAAGTGATTTTAGTATTTCAATTTCATGGCGGCCTACCTGAAACATTTTAAATTGGTTTAAGTTTCTTCAAGCATTTCCAATGAGGCATAAATCTTTTAACGTTCAGAACTACACCATATAAATCTTACTGTGAACCCATCTATTTCAGATATCTAAATTTCAACTTGGATAAATAAGGAAATTATTTAAAATATTCAGTTTTTAAAAAGTAATGTTCACATTGACATAGGAAGCTGAAGAGTCAGTCATAGAAGACAACCTATGACAACAGGAGAATAGGAAAACACCAGTCATTTACATGACTACAGCCAGACAACCTAAACACAGGTTTGGCTGACAATCTGGAAAATGCTAGGTTTAAGTGCCAATATTTGCACTTGACACTATACTACATGCATAAATCCTGCAATATGATACTCTGTTTGAGTCAGAATTCTATGTCCATAAAGATATTAACACTAAAACAAAAATGTCCCAGCAGTTTAAGAAATGGAAACCGAGTTACTGATGTGTTATTTGAGTTTTAGAGAAGCAAGTACAGTATGGAAAAGTGTTCAATTAAAGTTTCATTTTAAAATGCTGTTTCATGAATGAGATCTCATCCAGATACAAAAACTTGTTATTATTTGCTTGTAAAGCACTTTATCAAGCATGTGGTTGTTAATGATATTTATGATGAAATAAAGACTTGTTTTCAGCACAGAGTAACAGGAAAAAGCTCAAATATGGAAAATATCTTTCATGTAATTTGAACAATCAGCTTTCTCATTATTTTCACTGCTGTTTTTTAGGGGAAACCAAAGCCCTCAATTTTTTCCTGTGGAAAGATTTTGATATTACGTACTCACTTGTTCATTTAGAAAAACATGGATTCTTTCTTTTTCCTCTTAAAACCACGTCTCTTTTGTAAAAAACAGGCATTTAAGACAACCCAAAACTTCTTGTTAAGAAAAAGTAGACCATGCTAGCTTTAAAAATCTAACAGGAAATTATTGTCCAACTCTACTCTTAGAAGCTTCTTGGCCTTTTATTGGTGAAGAGTTTGCTGTCTGAGAGCTGTCAGTAGTCTGTAGCATGCTTTATGGCAGAAAAAGTATCTCAGCACATTACAGCAGTAATTTCTGCCTTAAGATGAGCATTTCAGCAGTGAGAGATTGTTTCCCATTCTTCAATAAGTTTTTCCTCATTGCATCCCAACAGCAGTTGGACATGAGAAGCTCTGAAATAAGCAGAGAAAAGTATTTACCTGTGGAACTGAATACGGCTCATAACAAGAGCAGATTTTTAATTCCTTTTTAGAAAGAAGGTGAATTCTTTTCTAACACAAGACAGCATCATGCCCTGTTGAGCTGATTACTGCACCTGACACATTAGTTAATGTAACAGAGAGCTTGTTGTAGTAGACAGTTCCAGCAAATACACTTTGAAGAAGAGAGTCTGATACGTGGCTCCAACCTCAGATGTTAGATAGCTTTGTAGCCTCCCTCTTGCTGCATGACACAATAGGCATGACACAATATGCATGGGATGGTGGGTTTCAGTGGTCTGCTAGCTAGATGTGCTTTGCCCACAGGTATCCACCTTAGGAAAAGCTGTGGCTGTGCCCTGCAACCCTGTGCGAAAAACACATCCTAACTACATGAAAGAGAAAGGTGGGAGTCAACTTGTTAATCTGCCTCTTGACTTGCACGCCTCAACATGTGTGCCAATACACCTCCACGGAGAAGGTCCAGGGTAAATCTGTTGCATTGGAGATGGATTACAGGAACTAACGGCATATTTAGGCTAGCTTTACTTTTCCTCATCTATTGATAATAACTTCAGTGAAGATACTGGACAGGCTCCAGTAACTCATCTGTGGAGAAACATCCTTTCTCCAGAGCACTTTGACATGTGCATGTTCTGCTCCCAAATGCAGACAATGATTTTCTCTTTTCTATATACCTACTTTTCATAATCAAATAACTTTCTTCATTTCAGTACTGAATCTGTGTTGCTGTTTTGTTGCCTTTGCTCCACTTGCGAGCAACATGAAACTCAAAAAGCAAGGTTCTGATTGTTGCCAACTGATTCTACTTTCTCTCAGAACAAGGAAACCCCTGCAAGAGTCTATCCTTCTGCAAGTGAAAATAAGCTTCTACATAAGGGGTATATAAAAAAAAAAGGCTGTCTATTATTTTTCTATGAATGTTTCCACTACCCCATGACTCTGTGCCAAAACAAGTCTCTTTCTCTCTAAAACCAAATTAAAGTATCCTCACTGGATGGCATGTTTCCTGGTGGTTTTTATAGCCAGCCACAGGAAAATTAAGTTAAGTGCATTTTAGTCAGAAAGTCTTGTTTCAGGTTCAACAAAACTGGGAAGTGATTAATCCTCTTCTAAAATATTCCAGATGAGAGCTGACACACACACAAAAATAACCACTCAAATGGTTACTCCCCAGCAAGGCAGTTCATTATGCAACTGGATGAAACTGCACACGGGGCAGTAAATAAAACAGCTAGAAGAGAGAAAGGGAAGAGGTTTAAACTTATGTGTCTTCTAAACATAAGACAGAAGCAGACACTAAACACAGCACGTTTTACTGAACTTTGCGGTTGTTTTAAGAGGTAATTGGCAGACCAATTCCTAGAGGCCAGGGCTATACACCGTAACATTGATTACATTTCATCAGCAATGCTGCTCACAACAATCTAATTATGAAGAGGAACCTTAACAGCGCTCCAAAATTGCAAAGACTGAAACACACCTCAGATGTACAGTTGTAATACTTGTTCCCAGTCAACTGCTATTACTTCAGCCCTGTGCACTAATATGCTTTCATAGTATCATAGAATTATCTGGTTGGAAAAGACCTCTGAGATCATCGAGTCTGACCGTACCTGTCCTCTTACTAAAATATGTCCCTGAGAACCTCATCTACCCATCTTTTAAATACCTCCAGTGATGGTGACTCAGCTCCCTCCCTGGGCAGCCTATCCCATGTACTATCCAGTCACTACTGGTCAGGAAGAGAGCCCAGCCAGGCCAGTCAGGTTAAGTGGAATTAGAAAGCAGACTGTCATCTCTATGCTAAAAATATTGTTCACCTTTCCAAAGGTCTCATATACACACTCTGTAGGAAAGGATAAATCTTTTAGAAAGATCTTACTGAGAGAAATTCTCAGCATCTTGATTTTTATATGTGTGTGGAATATATTATTTTGTAATCTGAATCTTTTAAAAATGCATAATTGAAATAAACCTCTATTTTTTCCCAAAGGAAGGAAGGAAGAAAAAAAAAATACTTTAATAGTTTGTACTCAAAGCTCTGATATTCACTTGGCATTCTGCTGTACTTAATGATAGCTCTACAAAGAAACACAGTTACTGTCTTATGTGGGAAAGCATATTTGTGGCTGAGAAAGTCCTGCAAAAAAATGCAAGGAGAGCTTTCATAATTTCATACCACACTTTCACCCCAGTTTTTACAGCAAATTCATATAGTCAAAAGCCATATTTTTTGCTTCTTATTTTTCATTTCATATCCCCTGATTTCATGTTTTCATTCTGGGCTGAATATCATTTTCTCTGACGAAAGGTACCAAGATACAACGAAGACTGAAATGCTTTGTGAAGTTTAATTACGTCAGCTCATTCCATGAAAGGGTTCTTGAAAGAAAAAACAAGTTACATTGCATGACTTTTATATTCCCAGCTGTCTTCTAGTCAGTCCTCCCTCACTATGCAGGTGTCTTTACCACAGGCCCACTTTCTAGCAAATCACTTCTCCACCAACACACCGGAGTTCCCCAGGGATTCAGTCTTGTCCTGTTCAGCAGCTCACAAAAATGTTCTTCCTTCACTGAACTCCTCAAGCTGAACTCTCATTTCTTGCACTGCACACAAACTCTTTGCTACCACTGGAAAGCCTGCATTACCTCTTCTTCATTTGAGGCCTCCTTCATACCTATCCAAAGAGGGGAGCATTGTCCAGCTGAAGTTCAGACACAACTTCTTTTATTTTGTTTCACTGATTCACTGCAGACCTTTTCCTCGCAGGAACTAATGAAAAGGCAGGGTTCCAGGTCCTGAGCTTAGAAGAAAGTTGTCAAGTGATTTTGTATCTGATTCAAGCCACGGGCAACTCTGGGACTTTTTTCTCCTGGTTTCAGTAGGTTTTTCACTGAGCTCTCTATCTGCTTCTAGATAAAGCCAATGGATTGTGAGGCTTACTCATAAAAGCCAGTGAGGCCAAACCCTTCAGTCATAATACACTTTTTAAGAGAGAGAGATAAAAGCTGGTCCCGAGTTTCTTGATTTTTGTTGTTTCAAATGTCATTGTATTGTTGCTGTGGCTGTTGTGTTTCTGATAGCCTTTGATTTTAAACACATTATGGCCATCTAAGTTGCCTGTTTCCTGGGATTTCATCAGAACATATAGAATGAGAGCTTTTATGACTTAGCTCAGTTCTCAGCTTCTTTCCTCCACTATGTTAGATACTGAAGTTAAATAAATATTAAAACTCCTAAACAAAACATTTAAAAGGCTCCATTTTTTTTCGGTAGATTATGCGCAATTATTTTATTCATTTCACAATTATAGCCCTGCCTTTCAGGCTAGGTAAAACATTTTTTTTAAAATATAAGAAATATCCAAAATCCTTCTGCTTACTTTATTTTAAAATCTTGCCCTTCCACAGGCCAAACCATCTGTAATGGAAAATAAAGCAGGACGATTTATTGTCTGGACTATGGAGATGGGGAAACTGGAGATCACTCTCTCTCATGTTACATGTAGACACCTGCTAAACCTTGTCTTTTTACATTTTTCAGCTTAACCTCTGCCTATATTTCTTGCCCCCACTTAGTAGAAACTGATGCAAGAGAAATCCAGTTGGAAGAGTGCATCATAACCCTTCAGCTATGTAACTCTTCAGCCTACGCTAGCGCGGAGGGTCTGATTCCCTGTCCAGCAAGGGGAGCTATAAGCTTAGCAGTGAGCACTGCTGCTCTTCAACTGACTTTGTCTTGTTTGGGACAACAGCAATCACATCTCCTTGCCTTTATCATCAGGAGTTGCTATTGAGTTCCAGAGTTCTAAATATGAAGTAACTTTGATCACACCCTATTGCTTATTTTCTGGGGAGGAGTTGCCCAGCTTGGTTTCTTTGAGCAAGAAGAAATAAAAAGCCAGATGTGACCATTACTTAATCGTCAGGATGCTGTATTTCATTTCTACACACCACCACAATAATTTTCTGGAAAAATTAGTTAGAGAGGGAATCCTTGCATCAGCTCTGTACACCCTTCAAACTCAGGAGCCCACAAACTGCTTGTGCGTCTTCAGGCAATCTGTCATGTGCTCCAGCTGCCATTTGTGACAGCTTAATTTGTGAGAAAGATACAACCAAGTTACCCAAGTCAGCTCCTTAACCTAGTACGTGGCTGCAGGAAAGAGCTTCACATATATGTTTTCATAAACAAAGCACACATCATCTTGCCTTAACTCATCACATCTTCTGGAGATTACATCCAGAGGCTGGGATTGCGATACGACATACTTTAATGCAGAATCACTGCCGTATGATCCCCAATGTGATTAGCACAGCTCTGCCTTAGTTGGGATATTATGGCTTAGATTATTCCTATTAGTTTCCAACTGATCTTGGAACGCAAGTATTACATCTGATTTTAATGAAACTTTAGACCTCCTTGTTTTCAGTCAGCTAATGAAATAGTTGAACCTTCCCATGACTTGTTGTAATTATAACAAAGACTGTGCATTATCATGAACAATGCTAACCTCTTTACAATACCTAAAATTAATCCTCCAGTACTTGTGTGCTGATATGTTTGGAAATGTAAACTGAGGAGTGAAAAGAAATTAATGCTGCCCTGGTGAAATGCGAACCTACCTGGCACAGAGGCTTTTACCCAACGCACTCTGGCACAGCCTCTTGGCTACGTGTAACTTTATGTTAACAGGAAAAGTCACTTTAAAATCTGTTTTGTTCATGAAAGCCTCAAGCACATACACAATTTAATCACATTCAGCAGATCATTTGAAAGCACTCATGAAAAAAAGAGCAGTGCATTATAAGAAAAAAAATCAAGGTGGAGACATCACCAAGGTCTCGGAAGGAATTTCTTGGTTTCAACACATGAAGAAAGTTTGCATTTGGAAGAGCTTTTCCAAAGATTCTGGCAAGATGCTGTACTTTTCAAAACTGAAAACAATTTCTATTGGGTGGCTTGTTTGCTGGCTTCTGTAAAACAGCTTGGTGGTCCCAGGACAGCTCTTACTGGACTAACGTTCTTCACACAAAAGCCATGACTGTAATTGGCATTAACTGTTCCCTGCTTTGGCAGCCTCCTCCGAAAAACGAAAAATAAAATACACCATGTGGGTTGAATTGCCCTTACTGGCTCCTTCACATCAGGGCTAAGGGGATATAAAGGAATCACATTTGTTTGTGGAGACAATTGCAATGTCTTCCACTGTCCGGTCTGTGGAGAGGTTAAAAGGCTACTGAGTGACCAATTGAGACAGAGCACTATCAGATCCTCTTTGGAGAAATCAAGCATTTTAGTGACAAGCACCAGGAAACCTCTGTTTACCACTGAACTGCAAAGTGATCTTGGTCCTATGAATCTGTGTGCTTCCTGCCATACATACACCTGCTTTAAAATTCCATCTCTCTGGTGAAGGATCCACAGCTGGAAAGGGTTGTTTAAATACTAGGAAACTCCAGTACAGGCTTTCACAAAGTTTAGAAATATATTTTAATTCCTGGTGTGGGAATGTGGGAAGAACTAGCACCATTCTGTGCAAAGTTACCCTGTTTACAAATCAATAAAAATTTAAAAGTGTTCACTCCTTTACTTTTCCAGTGTTCAGTTTCTTTACTTGTGAGCAAAGATATGTATACAGGGCTTTTCCACAATTTTATAGACCACCAAGGGTCCACAGAGCAAAGGTGAGAATAACAGAATCATTAAGGTTGGAAAAAACCTCTAAGATCATCAAGTCCAACTGTCAGCCCAGCACCATCATGTCTACTAAACCATGTCCTGAATTGCCATGTCCACATGCTTTTTGAACACCTCCAGGGACAGAGACTCCACCACTTCCCTGGGCAGTTTGTTCCAATACTTCACCACTCTTTCAGTTAAGAAATTTTTCCTAACATCTAATCTAAACCTCACCTGGTGCAACTTGAGGCCATTTCCTCTTGTCATATCACTTGTTACTTGGAAGAGACCTGTCTTGCCAAAATCTCCTTTCAGGTAATTGTAGAGATTAGCTGTCTATTATTAGAGATTGTAGAGATAAGGTCTCCCCTCAGCCTCCTCTTCTCCAGGCTAAACAATCCCAACTCCCTCAGCTGTTTGTGCTCCAGACCCTTCCCCAGCTTCATTGCCCTTCTCTGGACACACTCCAGCAGCTCCATGTACTGAGAGGCTCAAAACTGAACACAGGATCCAAAGTGTGGCCTCACCAGCACCGAGTACAGGGGGACCATTACTTCCCTACTCCTGCTGACCACATCATTTCAGACACAAGCCAGGATGCTGTTGGCTTTTTTGGCCACCTGGGCACACTGCTGCCTCACATTCAGCCACTGTTGACCAGCATCCCCCAGGTCCTTCTCTGCCAGGCAGCTTTCCAGCCACCCTTCCCCAAGCCTGTAGCATTGCATGAGGTTGTTGTGACCAAAGTGCAGGACCTGGATAGTGCAGGTCGATAAGCATAAGCACTGACCTACAATAAATTCCTCATTGACCAAAGAGCCAGGAGTGAATGAGACAGAACCACGTTTGTCCTGTCGAAGCTTGCAGCTATATCGTTTGTGGTTGCACTAGTGGCTTACATCACTGCTAACTAAGGCTTGCTCTATGCAGTAAGCTAACTCTAACCATGGAAAAGTAAGTTAGTTTGCGTTAAAGTATTTTAAAACCACAATGACTTTCTCCTTCCTAGTAAGCAGAGATAGGGAGCAACTACACAGGTCAAACAGTTCCAAAGAAGTAGTACATAAAATCAACCTTTGTCCCTAGGTACTACTGCTGCAGATGAGTGTTCACAGGCAGAGTTCCGTGTCAGCTCAGGTCCATTGGTTGCATGCAGGTCTGAGGAGATGAAATTTTGACCCTGAATTTTTGAGGGTTTTCAATGAGAACAAACAGGCTGTACTCCCATTTCTCTTTCCACCCAGTTAAAGAGTTCTATACTAGTAGTTAGTAAGACTTTAACCACAGCTGTATAACTAGATCCTTTCCTTAAAAAACCCAATCCATTCAGTTTTCAACAGCAGCAGCTAAGGACTACACCTTTGAATTAATTACGAACATTTGCAAATGGGAAATCCAAACGCTATTACACACATGAAGTAAAGGTGAATTCATGCATCCTTGCATCAGAAGTCTGAATATTTGCCTTTGCTCTGTCTGCTTATGCCTTCATACCCAAGATAATTCAAATATTATTTGTAAATGCAGTATAAACACCTTTCTGTCTTGCCTACCTGGTACATTCACATGGACACACATACACACTAACTTCCCAGGCACTTAGTTTTGAATTCCTAATTTCAAATGCAAGCAACAAGTTGTTGCCATTTATTCACTCACATGGCCATGTCACCGAGGATCCCAAAGTACAGGATCAGCTATCCTTTGCACAGGTACAGAAGAAAACAATAACCTGCTGCAAAGAATTTCCAGGACGTAGGTATACACTTTTAAAATGTCATAAGATCCCAGGCTCGCAAGAAACAGAAACAACTACTGATACACCAAAAGTGGTTACCAGTACCTAAAACCCAGAATCCTTCGACTTCCATAGATGTAAACTTGCAGCTGTTTTCTAAGGTCAGTTAGCTAGCTCCTGTTTAAATCAAAATCACCAGCAGGGCTCTACAGGCGAAGCAGGGTATTTTTTCACTGATACATTCCCTTTTCTGTTTTGTCATTCCATTTTGAAACCTGAAAAGGAGCTGATCTGGAATAGATCATGTCCCTCTAGCATTAAAATCTTATTAATGAAAGTATAGAAATTGCAAGTGTTTGGGGTGGAACAGACGGTTATGAAGTACAAGGAGCAGAGGACTATGTACAGAAGGAAACTTGCAAATATTGCTGACCTATCAGCACTTAGAATTATCCTCATCACCATCAAGTTCATACTTCCCCTTCCCTGGAACTGAGGACATCATGTCCCCGTAAATTACTTGCAGTCTTACAATAATTTCTGTCATGCAATATATTCATTCTCTTTCTCCACAAATGTGATCGAAGTAATTTTGTTCACATTTTCTGTATAGCTACCCTGTGTCTGCTATGGAAGAACCAACAATTTCCAAGGTAGACATCTCCCAGACTTTGAAGTCTCTAAAAAATGGGATTCATCATTAGAAGATCTGGGTGCTTTCACTACAGTTACTGCAACAGTTCCAATTGTAATACTGTTTCAGTTCAGCAATGAACTTGTCATTTACTCTTAGGAAGTTCTCTGATGGTGCCACTGATGAGGTTCCATATCTACTACATAAAATGCTAATCTAGCCTAGCTAACAAATTAAAAGAGCTCCTTACTTAAGCTAAAGCAAAGTTCCTCCAATCTTAATATTTGGGACAATCACTTTACTTTCCAAACCAGCAGGGTGTATACAAGGTGTATGATGGATTCCATAGAATAACAACTTCATGTTCGTATTAAGAGACAAATACAAACAATTAGCTTATGGCCTGGCCATAAGATCTTCCTTTCGCTCTTTTTCCTCCTCTGAATTATTTTATGGTACTTTTTTTCTCATTAATAAGCTGTAGAAATAAAAACACTGATTTAGAATAAAAATAAATATATTTCTTTCGTAAAACTACTAAAAAGGGATAAGTCTCTCACGACATCCTATAGATAGTGGGCTACATAATTACGGATACTTAGATGGAGCTTTCTGTGGTGGTGATTGTGTTTTCTCCTCTGTTCTTGCTCACTCTTGCTACATAGCTTCTACCAAACAAGACATCATAAATAATGTCAGTGATGGCAGCTGCGTTTCCAGTTTTCACTTCTAGTTCTCATGTGGCCATTAAGTTAAACTTTTGCAAGAATTATCCTCCCATATAGAAAACAAAGCAATGTAAGATTGCTGTTCCTTGAGGATCACTTTTCTCTAGCCAGCTTGATATAGGCCTCTTCAAATTTAATTAAAACATCTTAAATCGGTTCCTGCCACTTGAAGTATAAACTGAATTAAAGCACTTGAAGAAACATTGCACCACTAACTCAGTGAGTGGAAGAGTAGTAGCATTTCTGTGCAAAGGAAGGCTTCTAGTTGCACAACTGGTACTGCTGAGGGCTGCAGGCAATAATCTCTTCTCTGTGATGGTATTTCCCAAAAAGCCTGACAAGTGCTTGTTCAGAGAAATTCTTATTCTTGACTGACCAGTCCTGGTCCTTGCTAAGGAATGACACAATCAGTGAGGTTGGAAGGCACCTCCGGATATCACCTAGTCCAATTCTGCTTCCTCAAACCAAGGCCAACAATGCACGTTGCCTAGAACATTTTCCCAAGACTGTAATACCATTTCTTCTTCAATCACTACTAAAAAAGCTACCAGGATTCCAGAACAAAAGAAGGAAGGCTCTGGGAGTTATTTCACTCTCTTTATGAATCTGTAAGGTGGAGAAGTGAGTGACTATGCTTTTCAGTTAAGTCTGCTGTAGTCAACTACTTTGATGTCCTCCCCAAACCTAGTGTGCGTTACCAATAACACGAACTGTGTCAAAGCTGTTAGCAAGAAATCAATAAACCTCTTTATGTTTAAGACCAAGAGAGATATAGGAGTCAAGTGGATAAAGCTAAGCACTCAGAAGCCAGTTGATTAGTGTTCTGTTCCCAGTTAATATCAAGTTACTTCAAAAAATGTGCTGTACTGTAGAGTGTTTTGAGATCCCATGGATACAACAGTCTTCAGTGCCATTCAGGCACACACTAATTCACAGTAGGTCATGAAGTGCTGTTAAAACTACATTGCATCCCTGAAAATATGATGCATGTGCCAAGTTTTTTTTTAACTGTGCTCATTATCTGATTATACAAAATTACATGCAGAGAAAATGACACTTCATTAGTTAATTCAGCATAAATGATGCAAAACTACTCAGAAAGATAATTCCTAAACAATATTATAGTTGTTATGATCCAAAAAGCCAATCCAGCCTTTCTCAAGCAAGTATTAAAATACATCTTGAAAAGTTCTGTTTTCATGAATATTGGTGCTTTTTATATCCAATTTATTTGCTTGTTTATTGGGTTTGTGTGACAAGGTTTTGGTAATGGGGGGGTGGGGCTACTGAGGTAACTTCTGTGAGAAGCTGCTAGAAGCCTCCCCCATGTCTGATAGAGCTGCTGATGGCCACGGTCGAGCCAATCAGCGACTATGGTAACACCACTGGGATAATATATTTAAGAAGGGAAAAAAACCCTCTGCAACAGCAATTTCAGCCAAAGAGAATATGAGAATTTGTGAGATAAACATCCATGTAGACACCAAGGTCAGTGAAGAAGGAGAGGAGGTACTCCAGGTGCCAGAGCAGAGCTTCCTCTGCAGCCTGTGACGAAGACCATGGTGAGGCAATCTGTTCCCCTACAGCCCATGGAGGCCCACGATGGAGCAAATATCCACCTGCAGCCCATGGAGGAACCCATGCTGGAGTAGGTGAATGCCTGAAGGAGGCTGCGACCTCATGGGAAGCCTACACCAGAGCAGGCTCCTGGCAGGACCTGTGGAGGAGCACATGCTGGAGCAGTTTTTCTGGCAGGACTTGTGACCCTTTAGGGAACCCACACTGGAGCAGTTTGTTCCTGAAGGGTTGCACCTTGTGGAAGGGACCCAAGCTGAAGTAGTTCACAAAGAACTGCAGCCCCTGGGAAGGACTCACATTGGACATTTTCATGCCACTGTCTCTCGTGGGAGGGACCCTACGCTAGAGGCAGAGGAAGAGTGTGAGGAGTCCTCCTTCTGAGGAGGAAGAAGCAGCAGAGACAACGTGTGGTGAACTGACCACAACACCGACTCTCTGTCCCCCTGCACCCCTGGAGGGGCAGGAGGAAGAAGATTCAAGGGTAAATTTGAGTCCAGGAAAAAGAGAGGGGTGGGGGGAAGGTGTTTCAGGATTTGGTCCTATTTCTTATTATCCTACTCTGATTTGATAATAAATTAAAGTAATTTCCCGAAGTGGAGTCTGTTCTGCTCTTTATGGTAGTTGGTGAATGCTCTCTCTTTATCTTGATGCACAAGCCTTTCATTATATTTTCTCTCTCCTGTCCAGCTGAGGAGGGGGAGTGATAGAGCAGCTTTGGTGGGCACCTGGCTTTCAGCCAGGGTCAACCCACTGCTGCTTTTATCTTGTTTATTAGGCTGCTTCTCCAAAGACTCATTATAGTGCCAAAGCACCAAAATTTAATGATCCTTAAAAGAATCAAAAATGATTGATTGGTGGTACCCTCATGTAGCATCTGCTGATTAGAACGGACTTCTACATGAATAGATTATCAACTTTAAAAGAAATGTTGTAGACAAAAATACAATACCATTAACTATAAACACAAAAGTTACCATTAACAAGATAAGCAGTTTAGGAAATTAACAATGAGTGAAGACTTTTATAATGGTTATGCTACTTTCCATCAAACAATACTAGCTTTCTAAGAGCAATTTGTAAGGAACCTCTGTCCCTCAGACTTCCATTAAACTATAGACGGATGACTCCACACAGCTAAGCTGTCTGCTAAGTGAGCAGTTGTAAGAAGGGTCTGGCCAGGTCCATTATAGTAGGCTACCTAGAGATTGGCCAGTCACAGATTTTTTCACCTCTAGTTTTTAGGCATTTCCTTGTGTACTATGAAAGAACAGCAGCCACTCCTGAAGGAAAGATTGGGAGGTCTTGTGCTTGTAAGTGGATTTTCAAGAGACAGAGAAGTTTGACTTTTTGGGAACGAAAAGTTCGAGAGGCTGATTATAGAGTTAAAGTAAGCAACGTATAAAAATGTGTAGTCGTAGTCCTGAACAGTAACATGATCACATTTCATGAGCTGCAGGGTGCTACTGTGTGAATTTCTCCTGTTTTCTTGTGAAATGAGGAGAGATGGAAAGCTACTCCCAACTTGTGTCTAACCTATCAGTTGTTCTGAAAATGCTTATACACAGCCTCAAACTGGAGCTACTGCAGTTGAGCAAATTCTTTGAATCTTGCCTCCTAAGAAATGTAGCCAAATGATAAGTATGCAGTTCTCCAAAGACCTTCCTTTAATTGAGAATGGCACAATTGGAAAAAAAAAATAAAATTATAAAAGGTCCCTCAGTGTAATTTTTTCTGACAGGGACATCCGAATCCTGATACCAGTATCACTTTCATGCTGAGAGGGAATAGAAGGCTATAATACCGCATGTAAGTAAACAAAGTAGAGGATGAAATCTTTACCTATACTATGTGCAACTTTAAAAATATAAATAAATAAGCCAGTCTTGAAACAAAAGTACATGACAAGTTTACAGGGTTCTCTGACTAGTTAGGAATTCATCTAAATTGAAATCAAAGCAGATAATCCTTTTTTCAGTAGTTTATACTGATTCATTTGCATGGCATAGGACTTCACCTTACCATCCACTGTGTATACTAGCAATGACACAACACATCTTCCCTTGATCAAATAGTTGGAAAATATAAGCAAAAGAATTAAGAATAATTCACAAAATAAATCAGTCATGAAAGCAAAAGAAGTTTCTGATAGCCTACTAGTTCATTTGCTTTATAACAAGATTAAATATTTTTTTCTTAGTTGGGAGAATTTCCAGTGTTAAATGACAGGCGGCTTGGCTGGATAATCACAGAACTGTCTATCGCAGCTTTTTGTATTAGCATACTCTGATCAAAGCTCAAGCTAGTCATCAGTTTTAGCCAAGAAATACTAGTGTTGCTGTACTTTTAATAGGTAAGTTCAACAGGTTAAGGGAGTCAGCCGAGAAGAACATTGTGCCATCTCAAGGGCTCATCATAGAGATTCCTCATGCCAGGAAGTGTTTTAATACTCACACTTAATAAATACTCATTGAGCCTGGAAAAGAAGGATAATGGATCATAAAGTTCATTTGGGAGCTGGATACAATAAGTCGGGATACGCTGGTTTGAGGATCTTTCTTAACTAACTGTTTAAAGCAGTGTGCCCAAAAACAAGTTAGGTTCATTTATTTAAAAAACTGAACAAGAACTTTCAGGTGACTGAGGCCTGATCCCAAAATGAAGTTTGTATTAGCACAGTGCATACCCTTTCTTCAAGACTGTGGGTTTGCAGCATATTTTCTAAGGACTGCAACACAGAAAGTTGCACAGCAGGAATGCAGTGACTGGACTAGAGAGAAGCAGAGGGAGCTAACTGCCAGTCAAGACTTAGCAAAGGAAGAATTTTCTCTATTTTCTTATGGGAGAGAATACAAAATATGAGTGAAATGAATCTACTGCAATGATTTTAAAATCAAGGCATTCCCTAAGGAAGAATGAAAGCTCTTTCAAAAGAGCAGAGAAAGCATTTAAGAAAGGGAAAATGACAGAAAAGAGGCTGTTTTCATTGGGCTCTGGGGATTTAATGTATCTTTTGTAAAAATCTGATCTGCTATTACTATCCTCTGAGCAAGAGAGCTTATTGTACTTTAATAATAACACAAATAGTGTGTTTGAATACTGTGTGTTTCTGTGATTGCTGACAACGTATTATTGAATTCTGTAGCTGCAAAGGGTTGGTCTGGATTACTGCTTATAAAAACGATACAGTGTGCAAAGCAAGAGATGGAATGACAACATTGCAACCACAAGGACATCACATGTTGAAGGCCAAATCCTACAGATGCTCACTGCTGTGAGGATGTCCCTCACCACAATCAGTACAATGCCCAGTGACAACCCATTAAATTAAGCACAGTCAATGACCTGACCAATGATGAAGGGTAATAAAAACAAGTGCCAAAAAGAGCTAAAAATGGCATGTCATTCATAGAGTCCCACTCTTGAAAAAGCTTTTCTTAGCCTAGGTAATTTTTCTGAGCTTTAAAGGGAGAGAAAAAACCCCACCTGTAGCAACTACAGGACCATGCAGAAACACCATTTGTTTCCAAGTAAGAATGAAATAGGCAGACAAATGTTATCCCAGCAGTGTATGGGAAGGGGAGCAAATTACAGAATATCTTGCCAGGTCTTCCAGAAGCAAAGTAAGGTAAACAAGCCAAGGCTATCACTGGAAGGTCTCATTAGAGGTTTTCATTGAGTGTCACTTGTAGAAACTTAATAGTTCAGTGCTAATAGAACAGCAGGTATGACGCTAAAACCAGAGAGGTGTTTTTTGCCCAAGCAGTGCGGATCTGAGGTTGGGGAGGAGGAAAGGAAGAGAAATGGTCTTTGCACTTTAGTGCAGCCTTTAAAATGCCAGGCAATAGTGATCTATGCTGAGGGAGTAAATTCTGAAACAGCAAATACCTCGAGTAGGTTACCTGATAGAAATTTTCTGTTAACTAATTCTTTTTGCTTACAGCAAGTAGACTCCAGCTGATGTCTTTCAGGTGATTTCAATCATGGCACATCAAAAGCCTAAAATAGTGGGTTGCAGGTCCTTTCATTACCAGCCTCCTGTGCTGTCTTTTATTGTGTACTATCACAAAGGTGCTCCCAAAAGGACAAAACAGAGGTTGATTTTTTAAATTTAATCCCTTACTTTTAAGCATCCTGCTTTCTGATATTATTTTCTGTCTCCTTTCTGACAGAACCTTTAAAAGATTCGGAGACTTGTCTCCCCAACACACTTAATTGTTGCTTAGAAAGTTTATTACATAGTTATTAACTTTCAATATGTTTCTAGTAGTTAGTTGGAATTAATTATAGTAACTATGCAAATAGATCTGACTCGGTAGATTAAATAACAGCTAGTCTTAAGTAAATAACATTTGAATATTCTCTCCCTTTCCCTGTCATACACAAACATTACTTGGAATACTAACAACCTTGCAAAACACACTTTCCTCGCTGTTTGGTGTCATTAGATATTGTTATGCAATTGTTTGTTTTAATTAGAACTCTGGGATCACTCAGGTTGAAAAGGAACTCAGAAGGCCAATTCCAGTTCAACCTCCTGCTCAAAGTAGGCCCAGATACGATGAAATCAGATCTAATTGCAATAGATAAACAATCATCCCCTTTTTGAATCATGAAGCTTGGAGCTTTGGTATGGGACAGGAACAGGGTGGTTCATGTTTGATTGTAGTGAACACTGTGCCTTTAAGCAGAGTGGGTGTTCTAATTCTGACCACCGGGAACTAAGACGATTGGTGTTACAGAATGATCATTTGGGGTTAATGTATGATATTTAGAACATCTGAAACCTGTTATTTTTCCTAGCTGAGGTTTATCCTGAAGCTTCATAAACTTTCCATTTTAAATTACAGAGCTTCCTTTTTTAACTATAATAAACTTTTATCTTAAAATGGTGTGTGCCTTTTAATCATTCCAAAGTATTTACTTTAATTAGGTTCTTAAAACCCTGCAGAAGACAGCACTGTTCTTAATTTTGGCTGTGAGATTTTGTTCTGCATTCAGTTAGCAGCAGTTCCTAATACCCCTGCTGAACTTGAGCCAAATAGAGCATTTGAGGCAAAGCAAGATGGCGTGAATTCAAAAAAGGCGACTTGTTTTCATGAAAACATTGGTCCAGTTTCATGGCATTATCTATAATCCACTGGTTTAGTAGAAGAAAAGAGTTTTCATCTTTCTTTCTCTACAGACATACAGCATGTGGCATTTGTGAAGTGTCAATATTTTCTTGGGTTTCCCAAGCATCGTTAAAGATCTAAACTTTAGAAGTCTTGAGCTTCTCCAACTCAGCAGCTTTGGGAGCTGCAAACACTTATCCCTTAGCAAATTAGGTTCAAATGATCTGTCCAACCAAAAGGGGGAGGGGGGAAATGAAAAAAAAGGAAAATGTTCTTATCTTCGGTTGCTGAAAATTCCTACCTGAGACTATAATAGCAGCAAAACCAACACAACTGAATTTATCAGTTAAAGTAACAGATAATTGAAGAACCTGGAGTTCATAGCAAGTACTACCCCAAGTTAAAACCCGAGATGTTTTTTCTCTCTGTCATTTTAAATCAAGGCAGTTAACGTGGCTTAGTCAGTCTGAGTTAACACTCACTATGGTGAACTCAGATAGAGTGTAAGAATTTCTTATTTGAGCAATTCAAATAGTTCTGGCCATTTTCTGGTGTGGAGTCATCCAAACAAGACCTGAGATGGGAGAAAGACTATGGGCTGAGTTAATTTTTGCATCACTTCCTTACTTCTTGCATCTGAGATTTTCCCATAACAGACTAACTGCTGGCTATAGCTAAGGGTATTGAGATGAGCAATGAAGAGGTGTGGGCTTAGTGTTCTCTTGTTTATTCTGAAGAGACATTCTAGCAAAGACAAACTATTATTGCTTTTTATTTAGAGCACCTTTCTGTGGGCCAGGGTCTCTGGAAAGCACGAACACCTGCGCAGTCATTTTGTAAGAACTTCTTATTACTCCAGCAGTACAAAGAGGAACAGTCTCTCCAGCTACAGACATCCTCTGACATGAAAAAAAAGGGAAAGCTCTTTCCTCCAGTTCCTTCTAGCAATATTGTAGAAAAGGATGCCAACACAGTGAGGCTTATTACCTCTTACCCATCTCCCATTTAATGCACCTGAAACTTTATAGAGTTTGAAAACAGATTTCTTCTCAACAGGACTAGGGATCAGGGCTATCAGTGCTCACACACATGGAGGAGTAGGTGGTTGCTTTGGCTGGGTTATAGTCTTTGGCCCTCAGAAAGGGAAAATGGGAACTAAAATACCTTCATTTAAGGATCAACTTAATATAAGGGTCACAGAATAATTGCATTTTCCTGGAGTGCTAGAGCTTGTAAAATAAAGATCCTTGCCATATAGATTCCTGGGTTTTAGATTGCCCTATATTCAACAATATGTAGGTTTTCTGCATTAGCATTATGCTCTTTTTGAGTTAGTCTTTGTTCCTGCTTGTGTTCTTAGATTTCAGTTCTGCACAGGAATAATGAGGCTAATAAACCTCACAGATGTGTACTTGCCTAGTGACATTTAAGAATTCTGGAAAGTGAATCATATTATTTATTCATCTGGCCTCTAGCCCTAATTTAGTCTCAGAACAACTGACTCTGGTTTCGTACCTAAAAAGAGCTAATATAGCCCTTAGATGATATGACTTACAGTAGACTTGCAATTGAAGAGTAAGAAATATCCAAGTAAATCACACATTCTGAAAATGCCAACCTGACTTTTAAAAAATTTTGCTGAGCTGGTGGCATTGGGGTTGAACATGCTCCCACTTCCATCAGTGCAAAGCCTTGGTTTACTTTAGCCTAAGCAGTATAAAGACACTTTGTATTGCAAACATACCAGCCTCCTTAGTGCATCAGCATGGAAGTACTGAAATACGTAACACCTGGTATGTACTTAGGTGTCTTGTCAGTGTGAGACCCAAAATGAAGCTGCATGCCACTAAGGTCATCATAGACTTTTAAACAGTTTCAGACTGAGAAGTTACAGTGTCAAGCCATGGGTTCTGATTACTTTTTATATTATGGGAATGGGTGCTTGTCTGGCAGTGTGTGAAGACCTGAAACTAAATGTCTTTCTAATAATATTATTTGTAATAATTCTTTACAAACTGGTGCAGCACATGACGTTTGTTGACATGGAAAGCAAAGATTGGAAAGACCTTTTTGCCAGCAACCAGTACCATCTAACTAAATTAATTCATTCAACCATTCACGCAAGGCTTAAGACAATCGTTGAAATAATACTGCCATCTTATTATCTATTATAGTCTTCTTTTACTCAAAATTTAGGGCAGCCCTGAGCTACTCAACAGAAGTAAAACAAACAGGAGATGCTGACAACAGAGTGGAAACAAGTCAAGAGGAGAGTACTTTGGTTTTGTTCTACATCTCTGAGCATTTTCAACAGAAGATTCTCAGCTGTGGAAATTAATTTCTTTTTCCTCCTTATTATGTAAATAATCGTGACTCGACCTTCAGAATATTCTTTCAGGTCTTTCTTTTCTGCTAACCTTTCCTGGAGGAGACAACTGAAACCAGAATTGGATACTCTCTACAAAAAATTCACAGATTTTTGCATGAAAAAAGTGATGCTTTGGTGACATTACAGCGTTTTTCACTTTCCTCGCAAACATTTATAACAGTAAACCTGTGTTTACAAAAACATTGATAGAAAGAAGCAGGACTAGGAATGCTTAAGTCATGGAAGTGCCATTGGTTCAGCAGGTACAGAGTCAGGAAGAAGGAAGCTTACCACATGTCCTAAGTAATAAAGTACAGAATGAAAATCAACTACTTTTAGCAGCAGTCATCACAAAGAAGTCACAAGTTATTCATAGGCAAAAAAAATGAAAAAACCATCAATCATCAGAGAAGTTCAAATTATTAAAATAGCAAAATCTGGTCTTGAAAACTTCATGGCTGAAGTTTCATTGACTGCCACTTCATTTGTTCCAATTGAAGCTGGAAAATTAAAGGGGTGAAATGTCATTTGCCAAGTCCTTTGGCTGGTTCCTTAACAACTAGGAATTTTCATAGCCTCAGCGACTTCAGGGAACTCATAGACTCATCTTGGCTTCCACAGGGCCATGCCAATTCAGACCAGCTATTCACCTGGTCTTACACAGGTGTTGATTCACTGCCAACCTTTGTTGCGCTTTTATGAATAATATATAAGCACCTTGAGTTGCAAGCAGGCATTATTTCTTACACTGAAATAAATAGAAATAATAAGAGCAATTTGGCACTTGTTCTTTTACTACCAACTACTGTATAATTATAAGTCATTGGGAAATTCTAAGAGAAGCAATTTGGAACAAATGGTGCTTATACTAATGTTTAATATTTAGACTGCTGGGTCAACAGAAAGAGTTACAAGAGTCATTTATGGTGGCCTAATTGAAGCCTATGAAAAATATATTTATACTCAGTGGTGCTCCCCTTTTTCATCTAATGGGCTTACTGATCTATAGATTCACTATTTGATCAGTGCATCTGGCCCCATTGGCTTCATGGTTTGCAAACCACAACGTACTAATAAGCACCCTGCTGCCTGTTTGTTAAACAGATCAGTGCTGGCAGGCACCCAAAACTCTTGCCTTTGAAACTTGGAGCTTTTTTAACTTGCCCAGCGTATTGTGTGGCAAGAAAGACAATAAACTATGAACCTCATAAATGCTGAGCAATTAAACATGTTAGTAATATAGTTGTGGTAACAGAGACTGCTTACCTCCATCCAATATACGTCTCATTTCTTTGTGTCATCTCTGCTAAAAGCCAACCAGCCAACCATAAGCAGTTTGCATACACACTAATGGCTGAGATTTCCTTGTAAACAAGATGGTGGCTGCCTACCAAGGGAAATCCATCATCCAAATAGCAATATGATTTTGCTTTCATGTTCAGCAACAAAAGCATTTGCTCAAGCTCACAGCCCCTATGCTTTAGCACACTGAGACAATTTCTACTGTAGATGGAAGTTCAGGTCTGTGATCTGAACACCTCCCTTTGCTTCTGTGGAGAAAAAGTGATTTACTTTGGGAACACATTTTCAGAAGCAGCACCTTTTCTTTTAATCACCTCGGTTAATGACCCATTCCAAACTTGTACTTAAAAAAAAAGCTGTGTTCTGCCTATGCCTGCGTTTTGTTCCTAGATCCTCTAAACTAGGTTGCTCCAGTAGCATACTGAACATAGTAGAGCTTCAGTAGTTAGGTCCCATGGCCTGAGGAAGAATTCAAAGAAGGCCAAGTACCTGTGAGACTGAGGGGTCAGGAACAGCCACAGGAGTCTGGGAAAACAAATAACACTTTTCTGACTGCATATTAAAATGTGAATGATCAGAAGACGACTGTTTCAGAGGAAGAAAACTGATACAGAATGGGGAGGACACATAATTCCCAGAATTCCCAACTCAGTGATAATTGTGATCCATAAAATTAATTCAGCATAGGTACTTTTGGTGAATCTGCTATTGGACAGAAAAAGGTAGGAAAAGTTTCTTGAGCTGATGTCCTTCTAAATACACTTTGCGCTTGATGAATAAGAAAATGGAAGAAAGGAATACACAGTACAGAGAAAAGTCTCCTGCATGTAACAGCTCTGTTTTTGAAGTGTTGAAGTGATTATCTCTCAGCTGGATATTAGCGCATATACTATTTCATGTGTGTATTTCATGAATTATATTTGGTGCTCAGGATGCACTATGTGCTAGCCTTACTATTTTAAACAAAATCATATTCATAACCAATTGGACATTCTACTTTCTTCAGACAAGGCCAGTATGACAAGCTCTTTGCAAAAAAAGTCATTGTTCTTCATCCAGTCCAAAGTCTTCTTTTGGTGCTAAACAACTACAATTGTAAAGTACAATGACAATCTAGATTTTTATTCATAGCTACAGGAACTAGTAGGTTGATTTTTCTAACTAAATTATGAAAATATTTGCAGCATCTGTTTATAGAGTGTGGCTAAAGAAGAGAGTGCTATCACAAGACACCTTTATTTAATATATTTGTTCTCTGCCATGTGTTTCTAGGTCTTTGTACAGAACATACGTGCCTATTACAGTACGTAGTAAAACTGTCACTCTAGGTTGAGTGGCCATTTGATTTCAGTAATGTCACTGTATGGGGAAGTAAGGGGTAAAAACATTATGTCACCAGTACTTTCTGATGGCTTAAACAGAAAATCCTGTTAGCTGAAATGTTAAAATGAGTTATTCATTTATATACACCCCCAAAGTACACATCACCCGGGGAGCTCCTGGACTGGAATAGAAAGGATGATCATGCCTGTGTGCATTGACAGAACAACAGCTTATCACACAAGTTTATAGCTCCATAGAGATCATTTATTTCATTTTCTTTCAAATGCTAACCCAGAGAGGCCCCTGCAGGGATAGGGAAGGTGTTGCACATCCATGATCACTCCATTTCAGTGCCTCAGTTAGCAAGGCCAACAATGCCATTTGTGGGGGAGGTTTTAGAGGTATACACATTATCTGCTAAAAACCATACAGAAGCAACAACAAGTAACTAACAAACAGTTCTAGCAAATACTAATTGTGGTTCAATCCAAACCTTTAACATTTAGGGAGAAGTCATACAGTTTGATATTGATTCCCAGAGACCTTGGACCCTCTCTCAAGTTTCAGAGGTTGGATACTGCTGTTCTAAGTTTTCTGCACAGTACTCATGGGCTTATTTTCAGAGAAAACAGAATTATCTGTACAGCTTTCTCATCTCACATGAAGTGATCTATCCATAATGTAAATTGCTTGAATTTTACTATGCCAGCAGGCCAGTCACAAGAGAAAAACAAGTAACCCATTTCCTTATTTGAAAGCCAGAAGCACATAATGTTTATTAATAAAGAGCATGGTTACAGGGATTTTACTGTTATTGACCATAAAATAGTGTATACTATAAGCAAGGGTGCAATTTCTAACTAATTAGCCTGTGAAGATCATGTTTAATAGAATACATAAACTTAGGTTCTTTATAAACCTTCAGGGTCTTATTCATTAACCATGTACATATGCAGTCTTTATGCTGAAACAGGATTTTGACACATAATTCAAGGTTAAATAACCCACCTTGAGAATCACAAAAATAGAACAGTTCACATGTTCCAGTTCTTTTAGCTTTTAAGAAAGGAATCAAGTGAAATATGTGTACCTTCCTCAGCCAAAGAACTCTAAATACATCCAGGACAAAGTTGTAATTACCTAGACACTTAAAAAAATGCAGTCAACAGAAGAACTATAGTGTTTGCAATGTACGTTTTTATCTCCCCATGTCCTGATGCAGAATACAATTATTTAACTCTTACAGGAAAAGCTTATACACTTGTTTTTCCTAGATCACTTATTGCCACCGTGCAGGCTGACAGTCTTGCTATACCTGATGTTCTAAGGATCTGGACTTCATTTTGCAGTTCTCCTCTCAGTGAAACACTCCAACATCACTGACATCAGTAGGACTTGTGCATATTTGAAAGTGCTTTGTTAAAGTAAAATCCTGTGGTAAAATTAGTAAAATCTTATAAGGACCCATTCTATGGGAACAGAATTTAACCCATCAGGTGGGGCATTATTAGTCATGGGGAGCTAGATGGGGAATGGCTAACCCAATAAATCTGCACTAAGACAAGTCCTTCTTCAGTCAAATCTTCTAGCAAATTCACTTAATCTTAAAAACATCATGTAATTACATGAGTATTTGCCTGATTTAGTCTCTATCTTGCATCTGACTCAATCTCTGATCCAAAGCCAAACTGATGGCCTTGAGAGCTTTCTTACCAACTGAGATCCTCAGAACCAGCATGTCCCCACCTGTATTGACAACTAGTTTGCGTTAGCTGTGGCTGTGACTTCAGTAGCTTTTCTGTCACAGGATGTGCAGAATTTTGCCTTTTTTTTTTTTTTTTTTTTCCATTTTTGTTTCAAAAGGCCTGTAATTAGAGGGCTGTAGGTGTCATAACCATAACTAAAGTGTGGAGACCACTACTCCGAGGAAGGCATTCCAATAGAAATATAACAGAACAAATTATACCATGTCATTGCAGAGACACTACAAACACTCCTGTATTTCTGGATTATGGACGTGCTTTCTCTTCATATCAGAACACAATCTAGACTGTTTTTAACAAACTTAATTTTATCTATATTACCTTTTGGAGTCTTTGAATTTAGATCAAAACCTTAAATTAAATGTTTTCCCCGCTTGTTGTTTAGGTTGATGCTGCCCTCTTCTGAATATACTGGATTATGACATTCACTTCTCAGGAATCTGAGGACACTCAGAAAGCAGGCAATTAGTTATACAGCAATCAAATAAGAAAAAAATAATATTTTCTTTTAAATTTCATACAGCTTTTAAGCTTTAATTGGCTTTTATTTGAAAAGACTTGGGTAAGACACTATCTTTATTTCAAGGCCTTCAAGGCCTTTCAAGGCCTTGCTCTACTTTCATAATTTCTTATTTTGTCACGATGAAATTATTAAACTTGTCTCAGAAAGAAATGAAGCAATTCATTGATTAATAATAGTTTTCACAACAAAATCACTATGTTCATATTAATGAACCTTGTTCTGTGGATGATGAACCTCCGGGAGTGAGCTTATTGATTCTTCCTGCAACAAGTTTATATCTATCTCTGCTGGAGTTTGCAATCTAGTCCAAAATATATTTGAAGATTTGAAAAATGAAAATTACTAATGAATAAGGCAGATGAGTGAAGAAAAGGAAAAAGGGACTATAATATTCCTTCCTTAAAAAAAAAAAAAAAAAGATAAGAAATTGAGGTAATTCAATGGAAATGGATTCTTATTTTGTTAATTGAGGGACCTACAGTGGATGAGTGAATCCAGTTTGTGGTTGAAATGTCAACGTTCAAAACTTTCAGAACCTGAAATTCCCATTCACTCACTACAAGAAATTGAACTTCAGCGGTCTAGTGTGTATCAGTATCATAATTTGAGTGTACCTCACAGTGCAGGTTTCCTTCCTGCCTGCAAGCTTAACTCTGTCACTTCCTTAGCGGTCCTGCTGACCACTCAAAGCAGATCATTAAACTTGTAGAAGTAACAAAGTCTGTATCTTTCTTCACTAAGGTAGTACTATGAAGGTTTTATTTCTTGACGTATTTCACTTTCAGACAAGAACAGTACAAAAAAATTAGATTTGGTTCTCGTGATTTTAAAAACTTTTCTGCTGGTTTTGTTGCTTTTGGTTCACATCTGTGTTCACACCTCCGAGGTTTGTTTTGAGTTTCACACTCAAATAAACTGATAATCTGCCAAAATCACCAAGTTTATTATACCCTGGGCTGTATTAGTATCATTTTTTTCCAGGGTCTGTTGTGAATCAACAGTGTATGTACAGCTCAAGTGTACTGCATTACCTATACCAAAAATTAAGAGACCAGGCCTCTCAAATGAAGAGACTTACAAAAAATAATTCTGAGTTTCCATTAATTAGTCTTGCAGTTTTGCGCCTTCTATATGTATTTTCAAGATTACTTTAGTTTCGTTTGAGGACTAGACTCTTCTCTCAAAGAAAAATGACATTCCCGTGCCAGTCTATGGGTAAAGAGAAAAAGGGAAAATCTTGTTATAAAATGTTTTACCAGTATTCAACTATCACCATGTTAAATGTTCCAATGTCCCCTGTTTGCCTAACATCACTCAACTGGTTCTTGAGCAATGTAGCCAAACAGGCCAACACTTTCTGCTGTTTTGCATAATTTTAAAAATGAAGCACCACTTTAATTTTGTTTTCTGTTTTCCTAATTAAATATTATTTTAAGATAAGGCATTATCTACCTCCTTCAGGATATAATTTCATCATGATATATGCAGAGCTAATCAGTCTAATACTTGAAGTCCATTCCAGTGCTAACTGGTATTAAAATCATAAAATCAAACAGTGCTGAGTTGCTTCTGGGGGGATTATTACACCGATTTAAAATAAAAAAAAATAAATTATCACAGTTGCTTTGATGCCTACAACAGGATTGTCCATATGCAAATAGTTAACAGTCTCTAGCCAGAAATCTCTTTTTTATTTGTTGAAATACTGCAGAAGGGAACTGCTTAGCAAACAAGATCGGCCAGAGGTCTGAAAGGTGTTTGTTCAGCTATGATATGAAAAATAAAGGAAGGTGACCAGTGGTTTCTCCTCTTCTATATCCACGGAGTTAAATATGGAACCACAGAGTGCCATAATAAAAGCCACCTGATACCTGGCCTAAGGCACAGATTATTAATGTATCAAAGCTTCTCACCCAGTCAGTGATTTTGTAATAAAGACAGTACATCACTGGAAATCAAATAGGCTGCTCTGTTAGGCAGAGTATATGGATGTGCCTTCAATTGTGCACATGTTCTGGCATAGCCTGTCTTTACAAAGATGCCAGGCTCGGGTCAGAGCCTCTGTTTATGTCCTTTATAACTCCTATTATATGTCTCGGTAGGACAGAAAGATCACTGTCAAAATTCAAAACTGTGATTTACAAGCCACCTACAGTGTTTGATGCCCAGTTTCTATTAATCTCAGTGGGATCTGAATTTCCCAATACCTTAAGTAGTATTGGAAATCTCAGCCCAAATCTCTAGCCTCATTTTGGGCTCATTTAAAACCTGCATTGTCTCCAAAGGGAGCTTGATTTGGATTCATAATTAATCCTACTCTTCAGGTAAAATTATACTGGTAATATCTCAGCCAATCCCTATAGCTGCTCAGATCTGTCAAATCAGCTCTTTAATCTGATGGTGAATTATTTAAACACCACACCAAGGCCAGCATACCACAAGAGCTTCAATAACTCCTATTTATGTTCTGAATATGTCCATAGCAGCTGTTAAACTGTGAATAAAAATTTCCACAGAGACTTCCCCTGCATTTCTGTATTAAGCAAAGACTGGAAGAATTCAAGAAAGCCTGGGTGATTTACAGATCTCAGTCTTAAGAGTGACTGCAATCATCATCAGAATAATTGCTTCATCAGGGAAAGCCATGATCTTAAAAGTCCCTGTGAGGAACTATACCAACCACCTGAAGCCAAGTCCAATTAACCACTTTTGCACACTACAGTGAACACTATTTTCCATTAAAACAGCGGTGTTGGTCGGCATTTTCAAATTACATTTTTGCCCAACATAATTCAGTAGCATAAAAATTACTTCATTTGGAAATGTTATTTTCCATTTATTACAAGAAAACTGAATACATTTTGTCCAAAAATAGACATTCATTGCTAACAGAACTCAAGAGAACTGGAAAATAGTTTTAAATACCTTTGAAATACATTTTAAAATCGTATTGTAATTAACAAGTTTTACATAAAAGTAATAAACTTTAAAGCAATAAAAACACAAAATGAAAACAGTGCAAAATGTTAACAAACATTTTTAGGAGATGTGAAGTCAACTTTGAAATACTTTAAAAACATCTACATGTAAACAACTTAGTTTCATCTTTGCATTATTTTCTGCTGAACAGAGAGACTGAGGAAAAGAGCAGGTAATCTCATGTAGCTTTAAAATTCGATTAATGGTCTATTTTAAGTTTGACCAAAGTTCCCCAATGGAAACAAAACCAAATTCAACCTACTGACTTGCAGAGAATGCTGCAACCACAACTGGTTTCAGGGAAACATATAAACATTGTTCCATTTTGCAGGTGATGTAGGTAGAGACTAAGCAGGTTGACAAAAGCTACAAACATTGCATGAACTACAGGTGAAACCTTGGCCTGACAGAAATGAAGAGTCAGTTTCATCAGTAGCTGTACTAAATCCAAGATTCACTCTAATTTATATATTAATCTCATGATCATATTTATTCCTATTGCCATACAGACCTAGCTCCAAAAATGAGCAGTGGAAAATAATACACACTTTCCCCCTCTGCCCACATGAACATAACTTTCAGAAAGTCATAAAAAAGAGATCTTCCTGAGGCCCCCAAAGCTATTGCCCACTCTACCAGTGTCTGTCAGTTCTTCTCTCTACATCCTTGTTTTATGAAAGTGGACAGGCAGTAGGAGTCAATGGAAATTTACCACTTCCTTTCATGGAAGCAAAATTCTGTCTCCAATCTCCTCGTTGCCTGTCAGCTTTTGAAAGAATTGTTGCTAGAGGCAGGAATGCTTTAAAAAAAAAAAAAAAGCTCAGTACACTTCTGAGGTCAGCTTTAAAAGTGTCCTTTAAGTGTTTCCCTGAGGTGTTTATGGCTTATATTGCTCAATTAGCTACTTTATATTGCAGTATTTTCTTCAGAAGCAATCTTTGACTAATTTTAAATTCTTAGAAATACACTTCATATTTTAAAAGTCCTATTTCACAGCTATAATAAAGTCCTCTAGGGTGCATATTAGAGGCCATAATGGCATATTTTGGTCATCAAAATCCATTACTGGACTTCATTACTCACCCCATCATGACGATGGGAATCTCCAACTCATTAGCTTTACCCTGCTAACAAGACACTGTTAGCACCTGCTCTCACATAACGGATTTCAACAGAAACAGGACCGAGCTCAATGCAACTAGGAAAGTTCAGTTCTGAGGGCTGTCTGACTCCATTATAAACATTTGGAGGTTTCACAAAATCTCAGTGTGCACAGATCCTGGGGCTTCATAGTTTTGACACTGGACTCAGTAAACAAACTGGATGACCAGCCCAAAGCACATTTCATTCTCCATAGACATTTGACAGCTACCTGAGAAATCCATGAAACTGGAGGTAGCTAAAGTTCTGAATCTTTTCAAAGCACTTTTAAGCAGCTAGTTCTAGCACCTAGGACCTGGGATAAATACTGCAGGTTGAGTTCAGTTTTGGAAGAATTCTGCTGATTTTCTATATTGTGTTTTCACTTGAATCAAAATAATTATAATAGAAGAACAAAAATTTTATGATGTCTTAATCATTTAATGTCTTTAAATTCTTAACATTCTTCCTATCAATGACTTAACACTAAGATATTCACATCTTAATATTTTTCCCAGAGTCACTTATGTTACAATGGTGGGTGAATACAATAAGCAGGAGATTTATGTTCTTCTGAAATTCTATAATTTCCTTTTTATAAAGAAAAATTTTCCACTTTCCTTTTCCCTACTCACATAAAGAAGCATTGCACCTATGCTCACAGTGACTTAATGAAAGATTTGCTTTCACTGAAATGATTTACACTCTTGGACACCACTAAGACTTTTAGCAGCTTGAGCTGACTCATCAGCTCGTGGAATTCTCTTGTCTTCAGGAACATTTTTAAAAAAGCAACTTGAAACCATTATCCATAATTCTTTCTTTTAGAAAAAGATGAATGGCTCTGAATAACTCAATATTTCACAGTCTGTCTAGGCTCTGTTCTCAAAGGAATGACAGTTCAGCTCCAAAGACACTTGGAAAAAAGCTCCCAGTGGGAACACACAGATGAAGAAGTCAAGCAGAGGCTGACACTCTCTAAAACCATGGCAATGTTTAATAGCTCTTTCTTCCAGGCTAAACACAGAATCTATCATCACAGCAATTTCTGAGTGAATCTGACACAAGCCAGGGAACAGATCAGCTTTACACAGGCTGCCCCCTAAAAGCAACTGTGTGTGCTTTTGGACTTCAGAAGAGGACAGAGCAGGACTGGCAAGGAAGTGTCAGACATGCAGATGTTCTGAAATTTGGTAAGCCTTTGCTCTAGTTTCCAGGTCTGACTGTCTTGTAGCTCTTCTATTTCTAATTCTTCCAGCATGTGTCTCTTCAGAATAGTTCACCTGAGCACAGCAGAATACCCCCAGAAATGCTAATTTAGGGATTGAGGGAAAGCAAGTTTTATTGCTGTGCTGACTGAGCTTGCATAAATGCCTAGGGGACTAAACTCTCCCTTTTTTATCCTTCCCTTTATTAGGAGAGGTACTAATTTTGGAACAACATTCACATTTATTTGTTCTGTTTTAAGATGAACTTCGAGTACAGAGATAATATCAACTTCAAAGAAGTGATTGTCACAGCTCATATCCTTGTGAAGAATATTTTGTATGTAACAAAGAGCTTTCCAAGTTCTGATGCAACATGGCCATCACTTTCAACATAGTTCCACTCCTGCTTAATACCTGTATTTATTACTGTAACCTAGGATGGGATTGTCTGGGGACACACAGCGGTGACTAGGACTAGGAATCTAGAAGACTGGCATTTCCCAATTAATTCTGTTCAATATATTCACAAAGTCTCACTTCAGACTCCTATAACAGGCAAGAGTCCAAAGGTGCCTTCATGTTTCCAGGAGAGGTTGTGGCATCTCCAGCCTTGGAGAGACTCAGAACTATGTTTCTGTGACCCTGAGCAATCTAGTACAACTTTGAAGCTGATTTTATCTCTGAAGTTGGCTCTTCTTTCAGCAGGGTTTCAACCAAGAGATCAGAGGTCCCTTTCATCCTAGATTATCTTGTGACTTAATAACTCTATGCCGCACTCTTAAGTATCAAGAGATCACTTCTATTATGTTTGTTTGGTTTCATTTTGACGTATGTTTTGTATCATCCAGATTATGCCTCTCCTCACTGAGTTTACACAAGTGGAAATCCAACACACTGCAGTCAGAGCTGCATGGCAGAACTGGAGTTCTCATTTGGTACATCACACAAGCACATCCAGAACTCTAAGCCCAAGAGCAGTCGCACTGACACAGCAGAACTGTTCCCATAGATTCTCCTTGCTTTGTGTATTGGTCAAGTCATATTTGTGCTATATATCCCACTTCTTAATTGACAACATGTAACACCTGATCTCTCTGGGTGAAATCTGCTATTAAAGTTAAATGAAATTAAATTAAATGAAAAACATTCAGGATTCAACTCCTGCTGTAAGAGTTCTATTAAAATTAATAAAACCAGATTCATTATATGGCAAATTTCCTATACAAAACTGAAAAACATTGGATTAAAAGTACTGCAGAGCAGCAAAAAGTATACATGATGAAATATTAACAGCCTTCCAAAGCAAGGTGAAATGTGGAAATAAGGCAAGCCATAAACATGAGGTAACAATCTGTATTTCCCAGAGTCTAGGATTCAGGGCAGCCTCTATATGCAGTGTATGAAAAGCCAGACCACCGTGACTGAGAGCTGAACACAAAACCTGAAATGTCCTGGAGCTGCATGCTAGCCTAGCCTAGTCTGCTTCATAAAAAGTATTTTTTTATGAAGTGCGATGTGAGTGACATTAAGAAAAATTTTTAATCACTCACCAATAACATACCAGCCTCCCAGAATCAGGACTTTTTAAAAGTTTATTGCTGAAGAAGCTAGTTATGCATTTCATAGTTAAGTATAAACATTTATGCATGCCTCCCCACTAAGGTATTATGATGCTGTTTTCTGTAGCAAGGAAGACCAATTCCCACCAGACTATGCGCTGTGGTCTGGAAGAAGACAAACCAAATAATCAACATGCTTGTTCCTCCTGTTTGTGAAAACTTCTAAGTGTAGTGATAGGGTTGCTGAACAACATGAACTGAGTAGCACACGCATGCCAAGACAACAAAGTAATTCCTGACTTCTCAGCTCATGTTAACCTGCATAGATTCAATATGATCAAAAAGCTGATGTTGATTCTCGCCAGTTGAAAATCTGCCCTGGATCTTAAAGCAGCTGGAGAACATGGTTGAATATCAGATGCCTTCAATTTAACATAACTACGTTAGTCCAGCTGAACTTTTTATTAGAAAACTATATTCCTTTTGTAACTGAGCATTGCTTTATATAGTCTATATATACAGTGGCTGTTCAAAGCACAGGCTTTGTGTTTGGTGAGATCTAAATATATTAGCCAATTTAATAAATATCAATGGCCAAAAAGCGTGGATCTCTCCCTGAAGGTAAAGAATACCCTCTTAATGAAAAAAACTTGCAATAATCTTGGATCCATCTCCAATTTAGACCTTGTATTTTCCCCTGTCATCAGAGTTTCAATTGCCTTTGCTATGAGCTCTCCGTTTCAATTTACAGAGCATTAGCCCTAGGCTCCTCATCAGCATCTTCAGCTCCCCCGAGACATGCATTCCAAAACACTGAACAGTTGGAAGAGTGTCAACAAAATCCTGCATGACAAACAAAGCAGACCAGCTGCTCAGGGAAATGGGGCGTATCCCCAGTATTTAAGTGTGAAATGTAGCCAAAACCACGTGGGCCGAAACAGTCTAAAGCTGTTGACGGGGAGCTCTCCCTAAGGCAGGATATTTACTGTTTCATTCAGATGAGCAGCCTGCAAGCCAGGGAAGATTAAGCAAAGTGGAAAAAAAAAAAAAAGCATCCAGAAGGAAACATCAAAATCATAGGTATGTAGAGATTCTATGCGTTTGTGTAGCTCTTATTATTAGAATATGCCACATAAAGTGCAGACAATATGTCAGCAATATGCAAGACAATAGGAAACAATGCAACAAGAATCATGAGGGTCACTGCAAGAAAAAGTCATTAGACCTCAGCTGGTTTCTCTCTCCAAGTGATTTTCTTAAAACAAAGGTGCATGCCCATACATAAGCCCTTATTTTCCCTGCCTGGTGTCTTACTCCTTGTCATCTGTTTTCCAGCATACCAGCCCAAGCACTTGAAGAAGCAGTAGCAGTGTGCTGCTTGGCACTGACTGCATGAGGCAGCTGCATAGCTTGTAGTCAGTGAATTTTGCTGCTGGTCCAGTAGCAGTTGGCAAAAACCTATTGTCCAGATGGACATTAAGTCTGCACTATTTAGAATATATCAAAAGTGAATAAACCTATATCAAAGTGACTTTTAAGGACATTTATTTAGGCATGTGTTTCTGACTGTTCTGAAGCCGCTTTCAAACAATGCCTGAAAGCCAAACACTTTACTCACCCATATGAAAAAGTTCCACACTGTTAACCCTTACATAACCCATGCATGCATAAGGAGAACTGGGAAGTCCAATCCTTTCCACAGATTATCAACTTAAACTTCATAAACCTATTGACGATTATAGCACTTGTGTCTTGGAGTATAGATTGTGCAAGGATCTGGGCTGGTGAAGTTTTCCTACTTCAACGTGAAAGAGTGGAAGAGAGGCAGGTCAAGCTAAAGTTTTCAAATGAAAAAGCAAACAAACAGTTGCCAGAGTGGTGTGCCACCAAGAGAAGCCAGTGCCTGATGGACTGTGTGACCCATGTGCCATATCACACCAGACGATGCAAACATCTTTCTTACAGTATTCCTTCCGTCTCCCAGCCAACTTTGACAATTGTGCTCTATCACATGAATGGTAAGCACCACCATGTCCATTAATCCAGAATTCATAGAAAACAGTAATTCTTTATATTGAAAGTCCTTTAGCTTTGCAAAACTGGTACATAATACAGGCTTTAAAAATCTTAACTAAAACCCTCTGAAATCAAAGAGGTCATCAGAAGTTTATTTTTGTTCCTATAGAATGACAGAAATTGAGATTTCTTTAGGTCCAGCAGCAGAACAATTGATCACTTCACCACTTGCTGAACCTACTGTCAGATCAGCCCACTGTTGCCATTTCAGCCCCTTCTCAATACCAGCTGTGAGTACATCATGATTTGTGTAAGTTTTCTTCTCTCCTCACTCTGCTTAGGAGATTAAGCATACTAATAAGACTTTCAAGCAGTGAACCAATCACAGAGTACATTGCCACAGAACTCCCTAACATTTTGATAGCATGAGCAGACTACACAGCCCATGGTGTTATAGCAATCCAGGGTCACTTGCCCTACAAATTACTCATTCCTATATTTCACATCATTAAACATCTGATTCTATTCACTGAAAACAGCGCAAGCTTCACGTGTAGAAAAATTTTTAAATCAGCCATGACAGCTTTGCTATAGATTTGCTAATCCAGTACAAACAGCATGCCTGTCACAGGTCCAACGGGATACAGTTGAACAACGTGTCTCAGTGGCTGTTAATCACAGTTACACAGCTGTTTAATGGAGATGACAGTTCCAGTCTAACAAGCAGGCACTTCAGAGGCATGTGGTGCTGAAGGCAGCGCTGTCTGTACTGCGTGGCCACTGATTCTACAGCTTGCCCAATGCTGGGAGCAGCCATGAAAAACACCTAGCACAGCATTCAGAGGTGGCATAAAATGAGCATACTAGCAAACGGAAGGTACACAGGCATCATGTTTTCATTTCCTTATTTAGATATCCCACGTAATGGCAGAAATTAGCTATGAAGAACAGAACTAATGTCACCATAGAGCAGAGACACTGATAGACTCCACTATTAAATCACCACAGCATCCAGTTCAGCAAGATTATTGCCTGCATTCAGCAACATTCAGTGCTAAAGTGTTGTTAGATTCAGGTCAACTCCTTTGCTCATGTCCTCACTATCTTTTTTAACAAAAGTTTAAAACTTGAGCTGAGTTTGGTGCCAAAGTCCTTTTGATCAATTACAGCAAATGTGTGTGAGTGAGGATACTTTCCAAAGTGATTTAGCGTCAGCTGGTCTTCTCCTGCTATGTTTAGGTTGATACATGCCTGTGCTTCTGAAAGGTGTGCCAGTGAAGCAGTTTATAATAGTCTGGTCATGTCTACTTGTTTTTACTCTCTTGTTTCCACCATACCAGCAGAGCAGCTATGGAAGTGTCTCTATGACAATCAAAGTCAGCTGGGTTAACTTTGTTTCATGTATAAATCTTTCTGAGTAAGCCTGTGGAGATACACTTGGAGATGGTCCCTTCAGTGGCTGTGATAGAGATCTTAAACAATGAGTTGGAAAGGCCATTGGCAACTTCTAGCCAGCATAACAAGTTATAGAAAGGGACATCAAACTAACTAACGTTAAGGCTAGTCACAGCGCAGTTTGCAAGAACTAAATTAATCTGAAATGGCACTTGTACAGTCAGTGAAACATCTGTGTTCAACTAATAAATGCAATGTGAAAAAAAGAGCCTCTAGTTTGCAAACAGAAGCAATCTATCTAATTTTATACATCTGAGTAGCCCCATATAATGTTCACACCATGCAATCCTGTCTTCAGCTATATGCAGCATTATAGTGTTGTAGGTTGATTTCCCCTCACCCCCAAAAGAATAAAAGAAATCTCAAAGACAAAGCTTCTCTTTCAGTAAACACTCAGGTTTTTTTCTTGCTATTAGTATCATATTGTTGACATAAATTTTAAGGAGCAGAGGTTTCTGTTTCTTAGTAATTCAATTTTATTTACTTATTCCAATACTCAATACTAATTCCAGAAGATATTTAGCTTGAAAAAATTATTTCTGTCTTCTCTCTACTGAACTGCACTGTAACACAAAAAAAGCCTTAAAAATCCTTGACATTTCTGGTTGTTGCATGGAAGAATGCAACACAGGCTTGATGTTAAGCTTCAAGTTGGAAAAATTATACTATGTGTTGAAAAGCACAACTCAAATCAGTTACAGTAGCACAAAAGAAGGACCAAGGACATTTTAAGACACCATCAAGACCAGATGTCACAAAATAAGAATTTGCATCAAGTTCTTAACTCTTCCAAGACATATGAGTGTCTGAGCCAAAGCCTACTGTTGACAACAGGGGTGTTACCTCTCCAGCCTAAACCGCTTTGGATCAGGCCTCATATCACAAGACTTAAACAGGCTTCCTCCTAAAGCAAATCTGTGGCTTCTTATATAAAACTGCTTTGCAGACTAACTTCAGTCAAGACTAAACCCTCAAAAAGACCAAATCTTCCATTCCACTGTCACAACATTACTGAGGAACTCCTGCAAAAATACATTGGCACTGTGGGTGATGTGCAATAGGGCTGAAGACAAGGCTGCTGCCTTCATCCAAGCTACAAAACCGTCCTGTTTCTTTGCAAAATGAAAATTGTTTTCAAACATATCACAGAAGGAGGAAAAGAAAGGGACCCGTAATCAAGTGTAGTCTAAAAAACTACTAGCTTCACAATCCTGAAGGAAAAGGAAAGCTTCATAAGCCAGTAGCTGAAAGAAGGTATAAGGAAGCTGCTTCCTCTTGTTTGCCAACTTTGTTCTGGAAAGCAGGACTCACACTGATCTTTGGACTTTTTTTTTTTTGCATTTTCTAGAGTATTTTTTATCTCTGCCTTGTCAATTGAAGAATTTTATGGAAGTGATTAAGTGTTCACTGACACTTCCAAGGCACTGACTATTGATGTTCTCTGTACAGTGCTGAAAAGGAGCAGGGTGTAGGTAGGATATTATATCCTCCCTCTACAAACTGTATAATTTGAATACAAAGAAAATAATGTAAGCTTGTAAGTAGTTCTAGATGCTGCTTAGTAATTTTAAAGTTAGCTCCTCAGAACATAGGATTATTACATTTGAGACATTTCTTGGAGCTTGCATCTAGGCACAAAAATTATTTTGTGAGCGAACAACCCAAGCATTTGTCATGACAAACTGTTCTGAAGATCACAATGCGAGATCTTCAGCCAGTATAAAATGCCTCAAGTCCATCAGCTTTGTACTACTGTATCAGCTGCACTTAGACAGTTATTTGTATAAATGGAGGAGTACATGGCTTCTCATTTGGATTAACAAAATTATACTGGATGACCATAGACACTGAGTGTTTCTCCAAAATTGAACAGTAAGTAGAGTTTATGCCCAATTGCCACTTTCTAAACACGTGTTTTACATTTGGTGTAGCAACAATACAAAAATGTTTACAAACTGGATCAGAGCCAACAGATGGCTCCTCCAAGCCATCAGTCTCAGACTACTACCCAGTTCCCACTCCTTCCCAGAAAAAGCCTGGGAAAACAGATTGGGAAGATTCGTAAGAACACCGAGGATTGATATGTGTCTTTGTGTGTTAGCACATGTATATATAGATGCACACATAAGTATACATATACATAAACACATACACATACAGTATTTTCTACATGTGCAAGAGACAGTTCTCAGACATCTAGGCTTTTCAGCTGTTTAAGATCATCTCAAAAACCAAAGTTTATGCAAGGATCTTATTCTTTGTTCAGTGGAGATACTTCATTAAAAGTCAATGCTATTTTGGGAAGGGCTAGAACCAAGACATCTGTAACTAGATACTCTAGTTTCTTCCAACAGGGTAGTCCACATTTAGAGACTCTGTTCCACATCTTGGCAGAAGGTCTGCCACAGCAGGAACTGCAATACCAGCTATGCCTGGAATGGAACTGGGGAGTAGCTGTTGAGCCAGTCTTTGAGAGAGGTCAGGAACATTTCAGAGATGCATGGCAAAAAGAGAGGCCACATACTGCAAGTACTATTTTGGAGCTGGTAACTGCTACTTCCCACGTTTTGGAAAGGAATTCCTCTCTCTGGCATTGTTATGGGGATTTCTCCTCATTTTGATAGAAAATAGCAGGTTTCATCCTTTGGAATTTGCAATGGTTGAATTGCACCTTATTTCTGCTGATCACTATTACTGTTACTGCTAGAAAAGGAGAAGAAAAATGGGTGCCTGCAAGGCAAATATTTTAAGACATGACTTATGGAGATGACTTGTTGCATGTTTCCAGCTGGAGCCCATTTCTGTCCTAAATGCCATCAATAAAAACAGGACCTATTCTATACATCTGATCTTTGCTAGAAAAATGTACATACGGTTCTTTTGAAATGGATCCTTGATTATTTCTTTTTATATCACTGATATTTGCAATGCTCAACCTCTGTACTGTAAGCCTCTAGAAAAACAGGGTGAGTATGCACTGCAGGTAACTTACAAAAATCACAGTAAATCCAGAAAAGCAACAATATATTAGTAAATTTAAAAATAGGAGAATATTAAGTGTTTGCATTCAAGATCAGTAATTTTTAACCTCACAAAGGTTCACCACACCTTACAGATTTTCCTTCTATAGCTTAGTCTCCAACAATCCCACTTTGAGCTGAAGGCTTTGCAATAAGGCCCTCCAAAAGCACTATGTCTCTTTTCCTAACTGTTTTTTAGGGCAGGGAGAGCCACATGATACTATTTTGCTTAAGTGGTGTGTATGAGTCACTCTTCTTCTAATGGAACCATCCAGGAAAGAGAAAACTAGTTAGGACTACAGCTTTCCTACTCTAAGGCAAGCTCTGCCATATTGCCCTATTGATACCACCGATTAGCAAACATCCACACCTGGAAGTAATCGTGGCAGAAACAACACAGCTCAAGCTCCTGAGATTCATAACAGGAAGAAAAAAGTTATTTCTGACTGGCTCAGGAATGCAGCACAAAGTACAATCGTTCTTCCACAGCCAGAAAGGGGTCCACAGAGATGCCAGAATACATACGGTGATACCAATCAGTAAGGGAACTAGAGAAAATGCCACCTGCCCCATTCCAAACACTGATGTAGATCTAACACATGACAAGGAAGCTGTTTGATCAGACAGGCTCTCACTTCAATGAGAAGAAGCATTCTGAATCAAAATTCAGAAGACAAAATTTTTTTTCTTTTACAGAAGACATCATGTGATGGCTAAGGCACAGCAGCTTACTAGAAAACAAGATTAGAGCTCTGTTATCTAAAAAGATATAACCTTTCAACACAAAATCTATGGAATAAGAAATTGAACAATGCTTTAGAGGAGACTGCTAGATGAAGCCTTTTACAAAGTTAGTTACTGGAAAAAACCCTAATATTGTTTTCCTACCGTACATCAGTTGACAAGGCTTTCTATCAAACACACATTTTCTAGCAAAAGTCGTCACCTTATTAATACAGAATGAAGCAACTATTTAATCATTGCAAGCAGTGCCAGAATAAGTCTTGTCAATAAGGCAAGGACCCAAAGAAGGTTTTGTTTCAGTTCTCAACCTTGACGCAGACTTCTTGAATGGCCTTTAGGAAGTGTTCTGATTACAACTGAGAATTAATTAGAGCTGGAAATTTTCCCATTGAATGGATTTTCATTGAAAAATACTGATTCATAAAATGTATTTCCTTGAAAAATTACTGCATGTTCAGCAAAGTTCTGCTATAACAGCGGCCACTCTCCTGCCAGCTCACCTGTTCATGTAATGAGATTCCATGGGCTGTCTCCTGGTAATTAAGTGTAGCTGTCTGCTCTATTTCAGTAGCAACATAAAATCAAATCATATTGTCAGGGCTTGCAAGCATGTTAATTTTCTTGAAGTCCCTTTATGAGGGAAGCTTCAGAATTTCTACCTTTATCTCTCAACTAACCTTCTGAAGCTTCCTGAAGTTCTTGTGGATTTTTCCATAGAACGAAAGTTCTGAATTCAGTCTCTGAGCCATGCTCAGTTGGTGTAGCTTGCATTCTGTTCATATCACAACGACTTTCTCCACATCAACAAAAAACTCCATTTGTCTACAAACAAGAGAGTAATGACCTAGGATAGAAGGTAGCTTTAACAATCTGAGAAAGCCTTTCTCCACCCTGATCACTAAAATAGAAATACTGAATATAGTCCTTGGGGTCCCAGCTCCCTTTGTCACATGGCAGTTATCACTGTCTCCTCTCCTCCCCCTCCCTCAGACTTTCTTGGTTGATTTCAAAACGCTCTAGGAGAAAGGTTATCTTTTATTGTGTGCTAATTTGTGGCCTCTGAGAAAAGTTACAGGAAGTGAAGGGTCTAAGCAGAACTCCCTTATTAAGGTCTGCCCAAGGTCATAATTGTAAGGATTTACAGCAAAGCAGATAGAGAAAAAAGATCCATCAATTATTATTTTTAGAGTAGAAATACAGCTTAAAAGTGTTTCCAAAAGCAGCCATGCAGTCATGTTTAAAACACAAGAACAATCCCCAAGTTCTTAGAGATCTTTTAAAATCAAAGGCCCTGTCCTGTCCTGTCTACAATGTACACAAGCAATCAAAGCAGAGAGAAAGAATCCAGACTATGTGTAAACTAAAGCAGTTGATAGATGGTAGCATGGCTAAGGCAAGGAACACAAGAATTCCAAGAGATTTGGCTCAGTTCTCTAACTAGCCAGAAAAATGAGGATAAAATGTGAAATATTTGTTTGTCATTTTAAAAATCGTACAATAGAATTAAAACTCAAGAAAGGAACACTGTAGAACTCTGTGATTTAATTGCTATGGCAACTTGCAAAGCAGTTCCACAGAGCAGTTCTAGCAGTTCTCTCTTACTATCAAAACAAAATATGCTGAGCACTAAAATTTAAAGAGAAATGTTAATTTATTGTGTTGTATTAACATATTTGAGAGCCTTATCATAAGTAATGTGAATTTTATATTACATCTGCATCATATACTAGTACTTGAAACTATTAATTTAGGGAAATGTGACTGGTGAGAGGACCTCCTAGGTTACAAGTCAAATATATGGCTGATTTAATCTTATCCCACTCAAATTTATTGAGTTCTGAATTAAAACCAGCAGGGTTTTCTTACTCCCACTACTCTAACAACATGATTCTAAAGCCTCATTCTAATGATGGTTTGGAGCCTTCTACTAAGTTCCTGTCAGAACATACTTACAACGATTTTGTGTCTTTTTGTTCTTTGCCAACATTTTCTTTCAGTTTAGATAACTTTTTCTGCTTTCATATTTATTCCATCTCTACTTTCATACAAAAATACTCTTAAATTGTCTCTTGGTTTTCAATTTGCTATGCTAAACAAGCCATCATTAATAACATTTAAGTATATAAACACATATGTAAAAATATATATACTATACACACACATATAACAAATATAAGTGAATATAAACACACATGTACATAATTATGAAGGAATGGGATTGTGTCAGACAAGATTATACAACTAATGAAAAAATGTGAATTAACAAATGAGAAGAGTATCATTTTATAGACTATTTTCATTGCTTGTGTTGAGATAAAGATCAATCAATTGTGTTGAAATGGCACATGGACACAAAAAAATAAGATGCTTATATGTATAACTATCATAGGAATAATTCAAACAAGTTTGGGACAGGCAATTATGTCTACTAGTAGCTAGAATTCAAAGTACTTCAGGAAAAGGCAATTGTTGTGAAAGTTTAAGAACTATAAATTCCATTCACAGCCTGAAAACTCTCTCTTTCCTTTGTACCCTCCCTGTTGAAATGGAACAGTAATTCTCAAGGCTACAAAATAGCCTCACATTTTTCTACCTCAAGTTGTTCAGTACCTTGTAGCAGAATTCCCTGGGTTAATTATAAATTTGCTCTCAAAATTTATAAGAGTATCACTTAAAACTCCTTGGATTCCTTTTGACTTAAGAAATAGGAAACAAGACCTCTACCTTCTAAATTTATGCTAGTTGCCATTTCTTTTCAGACTAATATGTAGTTATTGATCCATTTGAAATTAAACACAAATTTTTTTAGCCTCCTTTCCTATGAAAAACTGGTTTGTAATTATTTTGTCACCAAACCCACAAGTGTTTTCATGTAAAATAGTAACAAGATTATAGCAATCTAAGTAAATACAGGCCTTAGTTTTCTATAAGGGTTTTTACCTTTCCATACTATTCTCCAACTCTATGCAAGCTAAAATTTTCTTTGTTCTTTGGAATATAGCCCCACACTGAGCAGGTTTTCATTCCAGCTCACTTTTGAAATATTTTCTAAGATGCAACTGGACTAACTTACGTGTATGTTTCAGACATATTCAAAGATATATGTTTGCTGCGTTGTCACCCATAAAACGAACAGTTCACAGTTGGTATTGGAATGAAAAAAAATCAATACTCTTCAGCCAATTACAATGAAAATGAACAGCAGATCTATTCCCTTAATATTTGAATTGAATGCCTGAGTTCCAATGAAATAAACAGTTTTGGCATTTGATCTTCAATATAGTTACGTATAACTCCAGCGTTTTCATTACTTAGAAGGATATTGGAAAAATATGGCCAATGAACCTACAATGCACAATGTCTGCAGCATAGCATGTATGACTGTCTTCACCCTCTCATTCCAGCAAATAAAAACAGAACTGAGATTTGCTTTTGTACACTGGGGAGGTCAAGAAAAAAATTGGATTTTGCTAGTCAAGAATAATCAGATGATCAAGGTGATAGCTTAACACATGCCTTCCACAGGCACTGACTTACCACACCAATGTTTAGAAGTTGCAGCTTTTAACTGAATTGCCAGCTATTGTGTGCAGTTACTGAAAACTAATTTTGAGATGATTTATGTAATAAGTGTTTCCTTATGAGCAGCATTAGTACTATTTTATTGTCATGCCGTGTTCTTAGGAGATTTTGATTACACAAATGACTCACAAATTCGTCATATCATTGTCTTCACATGATCATGGAATCAACTCATCATACACGCTCTATTTTCTTTAGCTTATTTTATATTAAGATCAGACAGTTCATTGTTTTTAAAGATAGTTCACTCTGAACTGATTTACCATGTTCATAAAGAGCTGAGCTGGAATAAAGGAAGGGAGAGTGAAATGCTTGGAATGACCAGCTGGTTGGAATGAGAGTATAATTGCCTCTTTTAGCAGCCACATTGCTTCCTGTCAGCTTAAGCAGTTTGTGGCATTACAAAGTTAGTTTGCAAGCTGAAGATGGTTTTAGTACTTTAAGAAGCTACTGTAGCCTTGCTGAAACAAATCCAACAGATTAACAGCCTGACTACATGCTTTGGAAGAATGAATGCCCTTCTGGCAGTCATTGCTGGTAAACAGAAAACATATCTATCTGATAATTGTTATCCAGTTATCTGATATGTCTGACACAATAATTATTCAAAGCCAATGTCCAGGTTGCAGTGTACAACTGGGGATTCCAATTCATATACTCAGGCCGATTAACTAGCATGAATCACATCAGCCTCACTGCCAAGATTACCTCAGTGAAGCCTACTTCCTCATGAGCAGTTTGTTCTGTTCAATTCAATAACTCAAATTATACCTACATCTTCTTACTCAGAAATAAATATTAAAAATTGAAAAGCTCTGAGGTCTACAATTTAAATGGCCACCTTATTTAAACCATCATGAGCTTTGAACTCTCAATGACTATAAAATGTGCATGATCTGAAAAATAACACTAATGCAAACCTAATGTTGCCCTTTCACAGTTCTTTGTGGAATTCAATGTGAAATAGTCCAAGAAAAAAGAGCTACATTTTAATTTCATTAAAAATTAAGCATCATAACAGAACCAATAGCAAAACAGCATTAACTGAAGGCAGCATTCCTGAGTATATAATTGAAGTAATAGTTTACACTGAAGTATGTTTAAAATATTTGTATGCATACTCACATGCTTTATATTTGTACGTACATATAAAAACAGAAGTTCAACTTGTATTACACCATGTATTTAATTATATTGTGAATTTCAAAGAATACAACCTTACTTATGAAAATATGGGAAAGCTGTCTTGTGTTTCATTTTTAAATTGCATCAGATAAGCATTTATTTATTACCAATAGTCAGGAAAACACATACTATGACTGCCTCAGTAATTGCATCCTTAGTGAAGAGATAAGGCTTGCATTAGTCAAGAAGTCATATACCAAATAGTTTATTGAAAACTGAGAATATACCTTGTTTCTCTAGTTAAATAACAGCTGAGAATTACATAAAATAGGATCTTGTACTTTGAAAATTCAGTAAAAAAGTAAAAGAACAAAATATTGCAAACATTAAGCATTTAAGTAATGTCATGAGAGTCCCTAAATCAGATGTCCTAGACGTAAAAACTCCTGACTCAACTGAATTTGTCATTTCAATTTAGAAACAGTTATGTGAATTTTAAAATTACAGTGGCTTCCCTTTAAAAAAGAACTTTGCAAACTCACTGTGTAGTATCCAACACACCACAGCCATTGTCTGTTTCAATTTGGAAAGAGTTCAGTGTGTTCCAGCTGCTACTGTGTGGTAGCTGTTCAAAAATATTAACAGAAAAGACTTAATGTGACCATTTTATGTCACTACATTGAAGTTGTTAGACAGAACTGAACTTTATATTTACTTCTAATTTACACAGCATGCACAAACCCAGAAGTCAATATACGTTTTACTGTTTACTTCAGCAAAAGCAGGGTCTTACTCAGCCCTCAAACACAGAGCACACAACCAAGTAAAGCTGATACTGAGAAAAGGAGCCAGGAAAAGCCCTGGAAATTCCAGTAGCGTTTTAAAGAAAGTTATTCACTTGGAGACATAAAGAGCCTACATTTGTTGGGAAACAGGCAGGACTTGGTCCACTGTCCTCAGTGTAAGCAGAGGAGAGGCTTTCTCTGACAGCAGGAAGGCTCTGGTTTACACAGGCTGCAGCCTTCCACGTTTTGCCACCGGGTGGCAAGGTGACAGCGAAAGGAATAACTGTGCCACCGGACATCAGCAGCCAGCTGCCGCCCTCCAACATAGTGATGGAAAAAGCATCAGTTCCTTGAGTGTTGAGGCTTCAAGAATAACGACACACTGCATTTTCTGGATTTACAAAATGTTGATAAGCTGAAAGTAATTAGAGATCCGCACAGGTGTATAAACCAATTTATAAGATGACTTGATAAAGCAGGCAAGCGTTTTGTATTGCAGTCTGTGGTGCAATTACACACTACTGCTCATCCTACACACCCCAATAAGCACTCAATTCTACCTAGTTCTAGAAAAAAAACACAACAAATGAGCAAAATGAAAAGGAGCAGACCTTGATTTTAATGGTCTTAGTGAAGTCTAACATACTTAATACAAACCAGTTAGAGCCCGCACTCATTTGCACTGAGATAAATGAGGACACATTGAAGTCAATTTAATTACACAGATGAAACACAAGGGGAGGTAAATGGAAACACGTGACAAAACAGAAGGCAAAGTTCAAGGTGAAGGAAACAAATGATCAGTAGGTCCTTCCTGAGCTTCTCTGATTCTCAATGATTACTCTTAGAATATGGAATTTGTCATAAAACCCATATCCATGGTGTGGGATGGGCTCCAGTTTTAAGTAAGACACAAGAAAAGATTCATTGTAATTGTAGAGGAGAGTGTCCCTTTTAAAACAAAGAAAGCTCATTACTGGAAATTTTTAAGATATTTTCCATTAAAATAATTCTGGGAAATTATTTCAACAAAAATAATCCGTAATTCAAAGCTTCCAGCTTAGGGGGTTATCTCCCCACTTAGTCCTTCATTTCCTAGAACCATGCAAGGTATTGTACCAAAAGGCTAACTCAAAGACCACTGCTACCAGCATAGGTTTGTAAGATACAACAAATTTAGGTCACAAAATGAAAAAAGTCTTTACAACAAGTAAATTGTATTGTTTCTCAGGTATTTTTATCAATTCTTACCTGCAAACAAGATAGAAGAATAAGGAGAGAATGAACACATACACTTCCCTCCAAATAGACACTGGAGGACTACTGGCAATATCTTACTCTTTCTTGAAGTGACACAGCTTATTGAGAAACAACACTAAGTAGCAATTCAGCTGTGATCTCACTTTACAAGCCTGTAAAGTGAGATCACAGCTGAGTAACATCGGAATCAGATATACAACGACAATTTCCACTGCAATGTGTGATGTGTGGATGAGATTTAAGCATTTACAAAAGAAAAGAAAGAGTATTCAGTAGAGAAAATCTGAAGAACAATTAAACTGAATAACAATAAAAGGAATGTCTAAGCACAAGATTTGTTATAATCAAAACTTCTCACTACAATTTGGAGTTAAAATAAGATGCTTAAGTAGGACATATATTTTTCTTCTTCCGCTGCTGCCTCTTCAGAAAAAAAAATCATTTCTGCAGTTCCAGCTAGATTCATTGCCCTCACAGGCCATAGTATTAAAAATAACCAGCATGTGGGTTATGAATGCAACTGGCATTCCTCTGGCTCCTTAAAACCACGATTTCTTCCACAACGCTAAAGTATTGTTTGCAGTGCAATGGGATAAAAAATTCATTGTGGTAACAGCAAATAAAGGCCCATGTTTAATTCAGACATTGTCGTTACATTATTTCCTTTGACCTCTGTGAGTCTGCTCCAACTTTTGGCCTAAACCAGATGAAATATTGTAATAATTTCAGAAAGTGTAAGGCTGCCACCAGTGCTTTTCAACTGTTTCTTCCTCACTCCACAAACTTCAAAATAAGCTGTCACAGGTAGGGTTGTAAAACTGGGTGCATCTCAACCCATGCTGCTAAGACACAAAAGAGAAACAAATAAACCTTTCCTGAAGGAAGGAATTGCATGGAATAAACAGTGAGCCTCTCCATCACAAAATTTTCCACTTCAGGCCACGTTAGCCCAGCAAGTGCTACCACAAACACAGAGAGTTCAATATCAAAATACAGTAAAGCTTCAAGCAAAGTCAAGCCTCATGGGGAAATGAGATTTTGCTCTTGTACATATCTTTTAAAAAATAAAAACTTGTAGCACTTTTCCACATTCTCAAGCAGCCCATCACACAATGGAGCCACACTCCAGAAAGTACTTGTATGACTGGATTGCATGAGATGAGGACTTTTCATCTTCTTCTACTCAGTCGTAAAAGGGTCAGAATGTACCCATCTTTGCTGGAACAAAATTGAAACATTAGTCTAATTTGGTTTTCTAAACATTCACAAAACAGTGCAAAACACTTCTTTCTGCAAGAAAGCTGAAAGTCTGGGCTTGTTGTTATGGCTCCCCCAGAATACCATGTATGGATTTTGGCACTTCTTCGTATTTAGAAATGCATCTACTCACTGACCTAGCATGTAAAGCTGTATGGAAATCAAGATATTTTTTTTTCAAAGCCAATACATTGTTATCATGTTGAGTTCTGAAACTGTTATCATGTTAACAGTAAAGTACTGAAAATTTTTAGATTTCAAAGCCCATGAAGTCAGTGAAAGAATGATGACTTCCGATTCCAACTAGCCACAGAATGAATGGTGAATTGCATGGCATTTCAGATCCTGCAGTGGTATACAAAAATATGAGTGCTGTCAGCTCCAGCTGAAGTCAAGTGCAACTGAGGACGTTCCTAACCTTTCATATCTAAACTTAGTATTTTTGCAGACAGCTCTGCAGTGGCAGATGTGAAGATGCAGAGAGCATGTATGTTACCAGGCTGCATAACAGCAACATTTGAACCATTTTAATCATTTTAATCTTAAATCGGTATGCAGCTGAAAGATTCAGATGAAATTATTCTAATCTACAGGTGTTCCATGAATAGGAAACAGTAAAAGATTGAAAGATTGCTTGCATAAAAATGCACTGCACCTTAAAAGCACATTCCATAAGAAAAACAAAATGCTGCTTTCCTTTGGAAACATTTAGATTTAAAAGTATTGATATCCTTCTCTAAACATAAAATATTATCCATTATTTTGTTGCAAGAGAGGATACTCTAGAATATCAAAAAATCAAATATGATGTCTTGCTCCAACCTCACTGACCTGCATGATCTTTCAAATTCAGTTAGATGGAAGCACAACTGAAAAATTGTTACATTTATCCACCCACAAATATTCAGTCAAATTTGTGTCTCAGTATTGCAAGTGATGGCCATTGTTTGTAGATAGAATCATAGAGTGGTTTGGGTTGGAAGAAACCTCAAAGCCCATCCAGTTCTAACACCCCTGCCATGGGCAGGGATACCTTTCACTAGATCATGGTACTCAAAGCCTCATCCAGCCTGGCCTTGGACACCTCCAGGGATGGGGCATCCACAGCTTCCCTGGGCAACCTGTGTTACTGTCTCAACACTTTCACAGTAAAAAATTTCCTCCCAATATCTAATCAAAATCTCCCCTCTTTCATATTAAAACTGTTCCCCCTCATTCTATCACTGTATTCCCGACCTGATAAAGACCCCCTCCCCAACTGTCCTGCAGGCCCCTTTTAAGTATTAGAAGGCTGCTAGCGGGTAGATACTTAGCATTACTCTAATCTATCAGCAAAATGCTGAAAACTGGGAAATTAATAAGTACAAAAATTATTTGCAGATCAATTAAGAACCAAACATTTATTGAGGAAACTTTAATCAAGAGAAATGAAGGTCATCGAATCAGAGAAAGGAAAAACATCATTGACCTGAACATCCAATCAAAAACACCAGCTCAGAATTTGAGCCATCAAATGTACATAGTCAATTGCCTATGTGCAAACTACATACCATGAACAAATCCCACAGCTAAATGATTAATAGTTCTGAATAACAAGCTGGGGAAAATAATAACATGCTCACAATGTGAGAAGAGAGGGAAAAGCTAAATACCTTTCTCCAAATTGTAACTTTACCACCTGTGTTTCTTGCATACTGTTCTTTTTACTCTTCATTCAGCAGACTTTAGGAAGTCCTAGCTGCTCACCACAAATTTAATAGAGTCTTTTTCTGTGACAATGAAAGATGCTGTTATAAAACTTAAAAGTTTGAACCATGTGATGCTGCAATAAATGGAATAGTTTCTCCCATGGTTATGGTTTTGTCATGTTCTCAGGGAGAGGTCCAAGAGCAGTTCAATCTCATCTGAACTGTAGTTGCTGCTCCCTCACACACTTCTCCATCCTGAGCAACATACTCTGCTCTAATAGAGAAGTGCTTCAGAGACAGTTAGCCAATAGAAGACTGACGAATCTTGAAGAGAATAAATTTAGGCTCACGCAAAGGCCAGGACCACCCTCAGGAAAAGGTGAAATAATGGAAATAGGAGCACAACACTATACCAGCTTTAACTTTCATGTATCGCTATGGATGGAAAACCAAAAGCAATTTGTAGTGATCTGAATTCTGACAATGTGGCTTAAGGGAAAAGTACATAGGCCAGGGTACTGGGAAAAGTACTGGAGTGATTAGCAGCATATGCCTGGGGTGGATGTAATAGCTTCCTTTATTTTTCCTTGTATATTTGATTAAGCTAGGGAATCAGAGAGTAAAATCTAGGCTCTGCTTCTCTTACTGAAGAAGCTGAAAACTCAAGTGCTCAGGAGACCACAGTAACAAATTATGCTCCTGGTCAGGTTAGTTTTAGAAGAATGGGTTAATAGCAAATACAGATACCCATGTACCCAAATACATGTATCCAGATGCATGCATCCATGTATCAAAGTATTAAACTGAAAGATTATTGAAACTAATACGACCTGCAAACAAGACAATTTTTATGAAGGAAACAAAGCTTCATAAAATCTATCACTATCAGAATGGACCCGCACTTTAACAAATTGTATTATTAGAAATTTAAGAGTCATACATCACAAATCTAATACACAGTAAAAGCTCCTCTGCTCTTCCGCTGCTCCTGCCTACATTTAATTTCTCCTAGAACACGACTATCTTCCACATTAGTTCTACAATGAGAAGGTCTGACACAGAATTGGACACAAGAGGAAAATTTTTCACAGTGAGAACAATCAGCCGTTGGAATAACCTCCCCAGGGAGGTAGTGAATTCCCCAACATGGGAGTCTTTTAAGACTCAGATGGAGAGAGTGTTGGGCCATCTTGTGTAGACTGCGCTTTTGCCAAGAAACATTGGACCAGATGATCCTTGAGTTCCCTTCCAGTCTGGTACTCTATGATTGTATGACTGAAAATGCATCCAGCCCTCGAAGTCAGGGTGATATAACTCTTGAGATCAGCTGAGTGGTAACAGCTATGACAACACTCAAAGTCTCCCTGTAAGGTGTTCTTATGAATCATGCTGCTTTTCACTCACTTCATCCAAAGCTGTCAAAAAGCACAAATCAGCCTTTATTCATCTGTGTTAGCTTGCTAGGCAGCTGAAAACTATTAAATACATGGACATGAAAACCACAAAGTACATGAAGCCACATAACATTGTTACAGGCAGTGCTTTTCTAAAACGCATGATTTCACTAAGAGGTTTGTTTGTCCTGAGAAGATTATATTTGCCTCAATGAATTGTGAATTCTGAAGTAAAACTTAGTTTCCATAACTTAGATCCATTTTACAATCATATCTTTCAAATGTTTCTGATGCTTTTACATGGTTTAATGTTGGAGTAATCATATTATGCAATATGAAAAGTGCCTGAGTTACCAGACAGCAGAGTAACGTCAGGAAATTAAGCTCTTCAATTACTGCTAGTTAAGTACTCGAGATCACTCCTGAGCTTTAAAAAGCCTTGGTCAACAAATTTGTCATGGAAATCTAAATTGCTGTGGCTTGCTTCACAGTGGCTATTCAAGCTTCCAGTGGAAAATATCTTAGTAATGATTCCACTTAAACAGAATGAACTTCAGGAAAAATATTTGTATCAGATCTGACAAAGCAGCAGCAAAATGGAAGCCAAAACCAAGTTAGAAAACGTCTCTTATTTTGACCTACTTATTTCAAAAACCAGGGGGGGAGGGAAAGGAATTATCTTTGGTGCACAAGCAGGTAAAGTGAACCCTTGTGAGGAATGAAGAGGTGAGGTATATCATCACACTGGACCAGTGTGGTGCACTAACTTCTCTGGATATTGAGATATGTTGGGAAGTTTTGTTATATGGCTATGACAGGGACTGGTACCACTTGGTGTTTATTTGGTCTGCTGAGTGTTTGCTAAGAAGTTTGTAAGATGACAGTTTGCAGATGACACCAAGCTGAGTGGGACAGTCATCATGCCAGAAGGACCGGATATCATCCGGAGGGACCTAGACAAGCTGGAGAAGTGGGCCTGTGTGAACTTTATGAGATTCAACAAGGCCAAGTGCATGGTCCTACACCTGGGTCAAGGCAACCCCCCGTTTCAATAATGGATGTGGGACAATTTGATTGAGAGCATCCCCACAGACAAGGACTTGAGCTTGCTGACTGATGAAAAGCTCGACATGAGCCAGCAATGTGCGCTCACAGCCCACAAGGACAACCATATTCTGGGCTGCATCAAAAGAAGAGTTGCCAGAACGTTGAGGGAGGTGATTCTTCCTCTCTACTCATCTCTCAAGAGGCTCTACCTGGAATACTGTGTTCAGTCCCGGAACCCTAACATAAGATGGATATAGAAGTGTTGGAGCAGGTCCAGAGGAGGGCTATGAAGATGATCAGAGGGCTGGAGCTGCTCTGCTAGGAGGACACGCTGAGAGAGTTGGGGTTGTTCGGCCTGGAGAAGGGGCGGCTCTGGGGAGACCTTAGAGCGGCCTTCCAGTACCTGAAGGGGCTACAGGAAAGCTGGGGAGGAACTTTTTACAAGGGCAAGTAGTGATAGGACGAGGGGTGTTATAGTTTCAGATCTTCCAGGGAACTTTGCTCTCCCTTGCCAACACCGGGGGCTTTAGGGCCCAGGAGAGACAGGGGGGATACATACGTTTCTGCAGGGACCGGGGCAGAGGTCGCTTCCGTTCCCGCCACTTCTGCTCGGTCGTTTGTGGCGAGGAGGAAGCCGCTGTTTCTGATCCGGCCCCGACTGCACGCTCCCTGTACGGTCCTTCGGGGAGAAATTATCAACACCTGGATCTGCTGCAGACGTCCTGGGGCCAGCGACGTTGCTGCCCTGCCCCCTCTCCCCCGCCTTTCTCCCAGCCGCTGGAGGTGGCTGGAGCCGACTCCCACGCTTCGCCGGTTTTTTGCCTTCGAGGAGCGACATCGTGTGCTGCTGCCCTTAAAGAGACCTGTATTGTAAGTGGGGTTTGATTCCTTTAAAGGTTTCAATTATGATTGCTGTTAATTCTGTTCTGTTTGTGTTTATATATGTATATATTTGTAGCTAAGAACTGTTATCCTTTCTATGTATTTGTCTGATTAAAATCTCTTCATTTCTGATAATGTATCTTAGTTTTCATTTAAACTGAGACAAGGAGGAATGCCTTTAAATTGGAAGGGGGAAGATTTAGACTAGACATTAGGAAGAAATTTTTCATGATGAGGATGGTGAGGCCCTGGCACAGGTTGCCCAGGGAAGTTGTGGATTCGCTTGCCCAGGAGGTGTTCAAGGCCAGGTTGGATGGGGACCTTGAGCAGCCCGGTCTGGTGGGAGGTGTCCCTGCCCGAGGCAGGGGGTGGAACTGGATGAGCTTTAAGGTCACTCCCAACCCGAACTACTCCCTGATTCTGTAAGTTCAAAATAAGAAGGGATGTTTTTAGAGTCAAAACAGACATAACAAGTAAACCTACAAATCAAGTTAAACATTCACAACCAAAAGAAACGAAATCCAAGCATAAAAGTGTCAGGTATTAAAAGGGAAAAGTCAGCAGAAATTCCTAGCACTATTGCATTGTGTAGCTAAAATTTTAGTCCTACTGTAATCAGTGGCAAAATTACCAGCAAAGTCAATGAGTCTAAAGTTTAGTGTACAGATGAAAACAGGAATCTAAGGTATTTCAACAGCAAATGCAATTTAGGCCATTGTGTCCTTTCTAATACTGCATCCAGTTTATCTGATACACTATAATACCTCTCTAGTTTCGAGAACTACTAAACATGGGATAATTTATAACAAATTTTTGCTTCATCAGTACATTACACAATATCCCCTGCAATTGCCAAATGACAACACCATAGCATAGATTCTCCAAAACAAAACTTTATTCTTACATGTAATTCTAGGCAAATAACATTTTTTGAAAGAACTTCAGGTCATACAGGGCCTATTTCCACAGCTATTCATACAGAATTCAAAGTTTAATTTTTAGACAGCAACTTGCATTTGCTCTGTAGCAGATAAATCAGCAGCACTGCATAAACTGTAAATAAAGAAGGGACAAAAATATCTCCAAAAAGCATTGATTTAGTGCATTGACTGACAATTTTACAACCCACAAAGTAAATTATCAAATTAGCATATTTGAAGTAGGTATACCATATGAACTTCTGCTTTAGATTTCTTACAAATCTCTTACATGAACTCTACATGGTCACTGACCCCAATTCCAAGATATGAAATCAATTATTGTTAGTCAAGACACTCTATACACGGCAGGAATCGCAAAAATCCTCTAATATACATACATTTTCATTTTTTTAACTTATGATGATGTTCATTTGCTTCTGAAGTATAAGTATCAAGAAATGTCTGTTTTCTTTCTGATTTAATTTGCCTCCCTGTTTATCTTCTTCACTCTCTTTATCTTCCTCATCTAAAAAAAACCCAAAAAACCAAAACAAGCCAAACCAGAAAAAATTGTAGAGATAAGTAACTTACAAGTTGTAGGAAAAATATATACACAATATTTCAGTTCTGTTGACTGCCTCAATACACTGTACACTGATCTCAAAAAATAAAATGAAGTAAAAACAGGGACTGGGAATCAGGAAATTTATATGTTCTTGACTGCTGACACACTTTGCTAATATGTCTTGAATAGGTCAGTGAACTTCACTGTGTATTTCTAAGAGGATCTCTTAATTTTATAAATCTTTGAACAATATTTTCATCTTATGCCTTCAAAGCCATTCCATAGAGGACTATGCTGTTATTTGTTACTAAAACCAAAAGATCATCAGATAGGGGCAGATAAATTCTGATATTCTATGAAAATATGTTAAACTGTCTTTTGCATGTACAGAGACAGGCATTTATTGAAAATAGACATGCATTTCATTCATCCCCTTCTATCTGCTCATATCAGCTTCATTGTCCATACTACAAAGTAACACCTAAATAACAATTGATTTTCTTAGTCTTCTAGTTGAGTGTGCTGCTAGAAAGAGCAAGAAAAAACACAGCTGATTTCACGAATGCTAAACTTCTTTCCACTATTCAAAAATGGAGCATAAGTTATTTCTACCCCAGTTCCTCTCAGAGATGAGTAACAATCAGTATTTACTTTTCTCCAGTTAAGATCAACAATAAATTGATATAACATTGTGTTTTAGAAGGAATCTTGAACATGGATTCCATGTTGATCGATCTCCAAAACTTTAAAATACAATTAATGAGCACTTATCTCTTCAAGTCAATGTTTGTTACTCAGGACAGATTTTAATATTCAGTCTGCTGGACTCCACACTACAGAAAGAAGGAACTATTTCTATGGCTTTGCCACAGCAGCATGTTTAACCAAACTTTCTTATCTGAGAACAAAATGAAAACATATTTCTTTAACTCCTTTTAGCCAACACTTTAAAAAGAGTCTGTAGATTACAGTCAAACATCTGACTGAAAGAATGAACGCTAACTCATTTATATGAAAAGGGGGACAAGTCAATCAAATCTAATCTGCTGTTCACTGGCAGCTGTATTGGATTCATATTTTCAGTTAAACATATTACAAAATTAAAAATCATTTAAATTGTTTACGATACCAATCAAAATGCTGGTACTTTAGACAACCAGTATTTTAAAATGAGAAGCAAGTGTAAGTGTCTTTACATAGACCCCAAAACAGGATGCTGAATTTTTAGTTTGTTTGGTGGTACAATTCACAAATACTTGGAAACTCAGGTAATGACATTCCTGCTTCATTTACCGCAACTATATCGATAATGGCCTGGGGCTCTGCATGGCACACGTGTTTTTAGGTTTATCTGATACTTATTTTAGTCAGAGCAGTGATTTGATCAGAGTCCTTGCTGGATGTTTTCTAGACACTCCCTAGCACTTGACTCATAACAGACTGGATTCTATTCTTGTTTCTAAAAATGAGATCTGACCAAGCTCCACAACGAGTAGTAGAATTTTCTTAGTGTTTTTTCTTATCCTCTTTAACATTTAAAGGATTTTTATTTATAGTTCTTTGCAAAGAATAAATGTCTTTATGAGTTTACTCATGCTGAAGTACAGCACCTCACATACCTCACAAAATGCAAGAAGAAATAATTATGATCCAATTCTAGTGATCCATCAAAGAATGGATCTATCGTGACAAACTGAAACTCAATCCACTCTATCCAACTCTAAATCCACTCAATCCAACTCCAAAGAGCTGACAAACTCATCCTTTGTCTGTTCACAAACAGGAACACAAGAAAAAATTATAGTGCAGGCCAAAGTCAGAACTCCATAATTCTGATCTTTGCTCTAATACTCTGCTGGCTCAATCATACTGAATCACATTTAGGAAAAAAAAAAACCCAAACAAAATCAAGAAAACAAAAAACATTTGCAAACAGTCTGCAAATAGATCAGCTCACTCAGCTCACTTCAGTTAAGCATTCAATACCGAAGTCACTCCTAGTATTTTTCTTATCAATAAAAGAATCATACAAAGCTTCAAGTTTCGCTGGCAATTCTGCCATTTAAAAACAAGTGGAAAATGGGACAAAAGCCCCACCAATGCAAACCATACAGTGGGTGATCCTGATAAAGACCTACAGTTATCTGATAGTAACGTAAACTCCTTATGCCACATTGTTTAAGCACAGAAGAAAGCACAAATGTACATAATTAAGATCTGATGTTTGCTTTTTCCTCCAAACACAAATGCAGTATTTGTGTTTGAGCACTGGCAGTAACAACTGCAAACTATGCTATTAATGTCTGATTTAAAAATTCTTGTGGCAGGATTCTCTCTGGAGGAACAAAAATAAAAATTTATTCAGACAAAACAACAGTGAAAAGTGCATTAAGAAAATTAAAAGCAGTGATTACAAAAGAAAATAATTTCTTCTCAGAAAGTTATCCACATCTAACTTTTCTTAAAATGGATTCAAATGCTGCCATTCTCAATAAAATCTAGGTTTCTGAGATGTTCTATTTTTAAAGTATATGCAAATCCTTGTTTTACTTAAAGGGAGAGGATAGATAGCTTGGTACAACTTTCACCTATTTTCCCTCAAACTTTTCAGGTTAAATAAATTGGTACTACATAGACTGAGGAGTCCACCTGGATTGATGGCTTCATTCATTAACTTGGGTTTAAGAATTCACATCTTTAAAAACAGAACATGGAATTGGGACTTTTCCATTTCAGCAGGTGATGTAATGAAAATTGCTGACAGTTTAGAGAAGCCATTTGCTCCAGACTGACATCAGGCATCATATGGAGGTGCATCCTTTTACTGACTACCCACAGAATTTAGCAGCCTATTATAAATGGCTAAAGTAGGACAATATGACAATATAAATCTATTTCCTTGCCTGATCCTATTGAGACATTCTGTAGCGTTTGCTAATGCTGTGTAAAAACAGTCCTGCCAATTAGTCTCTTTTTCTCAGATATGCACATAGAAACATTCTGGTGATGATTGCCCTGAATTTTTAAGGACATACAAGACTGAATACAGGCAAACCAGAGGCTTTGGAAAAGTCATGACCCAGGTATGCAGAAAATATCCATCCTGTCATCTCCTTGCTCCTTGGGGGTTTCTGGCAGCCACTTCTGGCAAAGTATCCTACCAAAATTTGTCTATTCATATGGCTATAAGTCACATTACTTCCACTGTTAGATTTAACAAGAACAAAGCTTTGCACAATGGCACTTAAAAGCAACTGATCTGTTGGATCTCTAATCAGTTCAGTTGGGGGTGGGTTTTTTTGTTTGGTTGGGGGGGGAGGTGGTTTGGGTTTTTTTTAGGGGGGATGGTATCCATCAGAAAAACAATAATGGGTGAGACTTCACCAGCTAGAGACACTTGTGAATGTCAGCAGCTGTTCTGAAGATGGACTTCTATTACAAATGCAGCTGAGGGAGGTCTGGGTATGAACTTCTGACAGAATTAAACAGAATCCTGAATCTCACTACAAACCCTTAGATCAGTGAGTAAAAGGATTAGGAAACTTTGTACCACAGATAGATTTAGCTTGAGGTCAGTGTGGCTTGCCTCTGGAAACATCTAGATCAACCCACCTGGTCAAAGTAGGGTCAACTTGGGCAGATTGCTCAAGTCCGTATTTAGTTGGACTTTTGACTTTTTCCAAGTATGGAGGTCCTGCAACTTCTATAGGTAAACTGTTCCAGTATTCAATTACCCTCACAGGAAAGAAGTTATTCCTTATATTTAAACATAACTTCCTGTACTTCAGTCAGTGTCCATTGCCTCTTGTCACTGAGCAACACTGAGAAGATACTGGCTTCATCTTCTTCAGTTACCTTATCAGGTATTTATACTTGTACACATTGATAACATCCTTCCTGAGCTTTTTCTTCTCTAGGCTAAACAGTCCCTGCTCTCTCAACCTCTTTTTGTATAACAGGTAATTCCTGTCTCTTATTCATGTTCCCAGCTTTTCATTGGACTTGCTCCCATATGGCCATGTCCCATGTAGTGGACACAGCATCAACAGTGCTGAGTAGACGAGAAAAGACCACCTCCTCCACCTGTTGTCAACACTTTTTCTAGCACAGCTGTAGGTGTCACCGGCCATTGCCATGATGGTGTATGGCTGGCTCACAGTCAGCTGGGTGTCCACCAGGACCCACAATGCCTTTTTTGCGAAGCCGCTTTCCAGCTGGCCAGCCTTCTCTTCCAAGGGTGCAACACTCTGCGTACTCCTTTTTTGAAGGCAAAAAACCCACAGCGGTTTCGAGTGAGTTTGATCTGGAGAATTTTCTTTTTTCCCTGTCCTTCTCTCACCTTCCCCCCTTGCCCCCCCACCCTCTGCCATGTATTTGTTTTCAAACCCCTGAAATTCAAAGCAAAGCTTGGGAGACAAGGCAAAATCCAATCGGTTTTACAGAATGTTGACATTAAGTCCTGAAGCAGAATGGCTGTGATGGGTGTTTTCAACCTCCCTGCAGGAGGACAGGCCTCTTTCCAATAAGCCATTCTAGAAACTGGAATTGTGGAAAGTTTTCTTCACATTAACTTTCAGTGTCATTATACAGGTTTGCATTCAATAAAGTGGCCTCAGTTTCTATTTTGTTCTCACAAGTTGCGTGTATCCTGAACAATCATAAGACCAATGAAATCAGATTCTCAGCAGTAGCAATGTCAGAATCCCTGATGCTCAGGAAATTCATTGGTACATTTCCCCGTACTCTCCAATTTCATTTTACTGCAGTGCTAGGTTCCTGTTAAATTCAAAAGCTGATTAGTTTGGGCATTTTTTATGCATTAACTTGATGATCGAAGAATATACCAAATAAAAGCTTTAAAGTATTTGGGCACTTTTTCATTTGTATCATTTACTGAAATTCAGCAGTAATGAATAAAGGATTCCTATCAAATGTCCACCCAAAAATGATAAAACATCATAAAAGGTCAAGATTGAGAAAGCAAACAACCTTTTTTTTCTTTGGATTGTGAAAAAATCAGAGATAGTAAGAGACTGAAAATCCTGTATCTGCTGATAAATAATTTATATTCAATATGAGCAAATATAATAGCTATCACATAAACCAGATCCTATGGAATTCACTGCAGTATTAAACTTTACTGATACAGCTTCACTGTTACTGAAGCAGTAACTCAAGTTTATAACAGGATCTTATAAAAGGACTACTCTGTCATCTTTGTTCATCACTAACTTTCATTTATAACACTTCGGAATCCTAAACATGAAACCTGTTTGATGATCTTTTGTCCTCTGATAAAGTGATACAACCTGACTTCTTATTTCCTTCTGTGAATACTGTCTGCATGAATTGGTTTGTCATTTCCTTAGTCATTCAGTTTAACAAAAAGTTTACTGGTGTTTGTTATGGAATGAAAGAAAGTTATGTTCCTTCAAAGAAAGTTATGTTTCTTCATGTTCCATTTCAAACACTAGACATCTGTTTAACAGACATCCATAGAATACTTTAGATCTGGAAATGAGGAACACTAATGATTTCACATGTTTGTCCTTTATTTAAAGTTCTAATGACAGTTAATTGTGTTCTGGACAAAAGTTTGTTTCTGGTTACATTTTAATACAAAAAAGAGTTTTCTATGATTTCTAAGTGGTGTGCCTTGTAGCACAGGCTTTTACTCTGTGAGAAAGGATATCTGTATTTTCCATAAAGTATTCAGGATGAGATTATGAATCAGCAAATTCACATAGAAATTTAAAAAAACCCAAACCCAACAGCAATGAATTAGCCAGAATTCTCCACATATTTGTATATGACCATGGGAAAGTAACTTCAATGCTTAGAGAAGATTCTCTCAATGTTTTCTTCTCAGGAGCTGCTGGCTAAGGAAATAATGATGCCAGTCTTGAACAAGAATTTTCATTTCTATGCAGCTTTACTTGCAAAGCACGGTCTGATGCCTACCTGCTCTCCTACAAAACATACGGAAGATTCTGTTCCTTTTCCATAATGACTCAGCTATTAAATAAGCCATTTCTCATAACTCAGACTGTGTACTCGCCTCACCTTCCTCCCAGAAGCCAAGAGTTAAATTTGTTCTAGATTGCAGTTTTCACAACATTAAGACTTCCTCTGCTTTTTAATGCCTGTCATCATAGTCTGTTTAGATTTTACTACAAAGTCAAATTGTTTTATTTCATTATGAAGACCAATGCACCTCATCACGTGCTCCCACTGACTGAATAACAATCTTACAAAAGGAATAGGGTTTTTCAGTGAGCATGCTCAAAAGCCTCACTGAACTCCATGGGAGTTACTCCATAGGCTAATCAACTTCACATTAGGCTGACAGTGAGCATTGCTGACTACATTGAATTTGTACATTGAATTTGTTGCAATTCCTGCCTCTTGGACCTTATTGGGAAGACAGAATTGACAGATCACGTTAAAGTCCCAGTAAATTGAAATCTTTGCTTAAAAAACTCCTTTCTTTGAATGAGATTTTCTTTGCCAGCCCCTCCCCCCCCCCAAGAAACACACTAGTTCTAGGACAAAGTCTACAAAGATGCTACATCAGAAGAAAAGGGAAAATGACAACCACAGAAAAATGGGTCAAAGAAAGAAGGAGAAAGAAGAAGGATAAAAGACATAATTAAACTTCTTTATTTTACAGAAAACAACTTTTAGATTTAACTGTATAAGCCTAATTAAGCAAAAATATCAGAGCAATCAAATGTCAGAATGTCAATGCCAAAGTGGTACATCATTCCACTGACACTTCAACACTGTTTCAATAACGAGGTCTAAGCTTTAGCAGACACCTGAGTGTCTTACCTCAGTTTTCTTAACTGAGGACTAAATATCCTCAACAAAAATGCTAGAAGTAATACCTGAGATTTGCTAGAGTGATTTTAACTCATTTGAGGCTACTGCTTTGCAAAACAGTGCTCTTAGATTTGGATATTTGGGTAATGAGTTCAGTGACTTTTTGTTTGAAGGAAAGGCCTAATTGTTCCACAGAAGAGGAATTATAATTCCAACATAAGAGTGAGAGAAGGCAGAATCTGTAAAGTACTAGAAAAGGGGAAAGAAGAATTTTAAGTCAAGACAATGAATTCCACATGAATTCACTTTTGGAAAACACATCAATAACTTGATTTTTTTTCCTCCAGTGTGCTCTCAGATAAGAGGTTTTAAAGAGATGTACAAGGTCTTACAACTTTTAGAAACATGCTTATTTTAAGAAAGCCTGTAATATACTAAGAAATTTACTCAAAAATAATTAGAGGAAATAAAACCTTTTCAAAACATAATTAGCATTTTATGCTGCTGGTTTTGGTATTGAACAAAACTCAGTAACAGTTTATTTTATTCAGGCACCAACTGTTAGAATGTTAATATTTGATGGTTCTTGACATTTGCATATTGCTTTATTATCAATGTCCCATGTTTGTGCATGTCAAATATCAAAACAATTTATTTTAAAGGAAAAAAGGTAAGGCTTATTTCTCTGTCAAAAGTTTTAAAACCAGCTTTGAATTGAAAAAAGTAAGCTGCAAATCTCAAGTACTTCAGCAAGAAGAAATTAATAGTAAGGGCAAAGTTTTATATTGCCTCAATAATAAATGCACTCTCTACAAAAAGAAACATTAATTCCACTGATTTGCTTTGTGCTATTTTAATATTTGACCTAATTAAAACATTGTATACATCTGAGAACAGTTTGTCACCGCACTACATGTGTCTGTTTCTATGTGAGAAAAAGAAGTTATAGCCCATTTAGAATAGAAGAGTAGTTTTGATGTTGACACTGTAAAGACTGTGGTAAAGTATCTGCCTATTGAATATGTAAATCAATAATCCATATATAACATTAAAACTAGTTTTAAAAATTTCTAGCTTTATGAAAGTATTATCTCAGACAATCCTACTAAGTTGCAAGCATTCTTACAGTTATTTCCATTATCCAAGTAAAATACTTGGTGTGTTAATATCGCCTGATATAGCAATGTCTTTTTAGTAGATGACTGTCTTTCCAAATCTCTGGTAGTATTCAAACCCTACATATTAATTAGATGATAGCTACCTTCTGCTAGTAGATGTGCAAATCTCACTATTGATACAAACATCTTCCATCAAGTTCAATGTTATCATTAAGTAGTACCCACTCTGATTAAAACCCATGTGCTTAACACTTCTTATGAAAAATATTACCACAAGGGGGACTCTTAGCTCTTGATTTAGTCAGTAAATCTCCAGTGAGGTCTGCAAAACTATGGGCAACGCCAAAGGCATCCAAGAAAGATAAGAAGTAAACTTATCATCAGTATCTGATGTAGTCTGAATTCACTACAGAAAGGCTGGTACTTGCAATAGCAAAGCTCTGCAAATGGAAAAAGTGAAAAACAGTGGCAGATGCATCAGAGAAGTGGGAAATAAACCCCATCTTTCTTTTAATCAGATAGAAGTTTCTTTTAGGACAAGGGTTAAAAGGGGATTAAAACCAAAGAAAATAAGACATGCTCATATCCAATGCAGCAGCACGAGGTGCTTTGATTAAAACAAGCTGTTTATAGGCATAATCTGGAGATTTATTTAGCGTTGCTACTTGACTACATTTATGCCCCAGTGGAAGATAAAAATTCAAGATTTCAAGTATGCAGCAAACAGCAAAACCCTCAAATCTCCATATCACACAAGTGTATATATAACTTTCTGCCCGCATATTTTTAAAGACAAGTCCTTTGATAAAGGCTGAACAGAAACATGTGCTTAAATACTTTAAATTATAAAAATTTAAGATACTGTAGACACCTGTATTTACAGTATCTGTATTACACCTGCTGAAATCTTCCAGTCTATTTGCAAATAAAAGGGATATTCAGCTCATCCAAATTGTGCACTGACTGCAACACAATTATTTGCAATAAGAGGAATGAAAAATTGCTTTCAGAAGCGTGATACTGTAAATATATAGATGTGGCCTGTTACATAGTTTCCGATGTCATTAACAACTGTAGGATATTGCTGGAAGCTGAAGTGTCTGTACCCACTGCAAGTCACACAGTTCAATCTGTCTCTTACTTCACAGAAATGTATCCCACTTGAATAATACCTTTTCAGATCAGCATCCCATAAACAAATGAATGAGCAGAGTCCTGAGGTTCTGCAGTGCTCCACATAAGCAAACATTGTTCTCTGATAAACAACTAATTTCAAGTTAAGGACATACTTCCTTCCTATTTGTGTAATGTACCATGTAAGTTGTGACTCAAACCACTTCTGGAAAGAAAAACTAGAGTAGGGGATGTGTTATAAATTCCATAAACCTATTGTGCAAAGACACTGTCTGAGACCAAACTCTGACCTTATTTTTGTGCATGCAGCAATCAAAGTTAATAAACAGGATGGCATAAGTTAGTGTCATGTTAAATACATTGCAGTACCCATCCACAAAGCCGAAACATTCTAATGAAAAAGAACAAGAGAGAAGGAAAATAAAGATACCAGCATGCATAAGCCAAACTCTAATAACTTCACTGCCAGACGAACTTCAGGTTGCAGAAATGGTTGAGCTTTTTTCCATTTTTTTAAGCAAAAATCCCCTTCTATTCCATGTTATGGGCCACTGTGTGTTCCTTTAAATTCCAAATAGATTTACTAGCTTATATTGATATATACCTGGCCATTTACGGCTTCCTTAAGCCACAAGTTTTTCTTATATACTTAGACAAACTACAAAGCACAGAAACTTTGTTTGCCATTTATCTGTGTGTTCCATGAACAGCAGAACTCCCAGTGCTTTTTTATGGACTTGTGTTCTTTGTTCTTAACTTTTCTATTAATGTAAGTAAGCCCAGCCCTTCCTACACATCATGTTCTTGGTGAACTGTATCAGGACAGAGGCAGCATGCTGGCTTCAATAGGCAAAGCCAGCACACACTGAATTTTCAGCCTATTGCTTTCAAACCTGCTGAATTCTCCCCATCTTTCCTTCAGCAGGGTCGTATGTTCAAGTCATCCTTATCTATTCAGCAGGTTTCCCAGTGCTTCTAGATTATTTGCTCTGCAACTCCTAATCTTAAAGAGGCCAATATAAGGCCATTGGAAAGGACTGACAGGTAGGCAGACTGCATGATTACACAAAACCAATTTCCACAGAAATATAGCACAAGAGAAGATGATGTTTTAAACAGTAGCAGGGGTTCTTAATTCTTTATATAGCCTATTTTTTCAGCAATGAGATCACATATCCTGTTATTTCAGTAGCTTCTCCACACAGCTAACAGAAAAAGAACATGGATTTATTTTTCATGCTGAAAGGCTTTTTTGCTCACTTTCATACAACTCAGTAAATTGCTGAGAGAGCAATTTATTCTCCCTCATGCTCTCCTGAATATCCATACACACACAAAAGATGGATGCTGGCAGGCAGAGCTGTCAGAAGGAATTTCAGCAGAAGTAAATTGTTTAGTACTTATAATGGAGCATAATAGCTGTAATTTCATTTGAACTGTTGCCACTAATAAGCTAATAAAACTACAAGTCAAGACCCAGCCATTCATCACTATAACCACTGGGAATTTCTCTGTGTGCACTTCACCAGAGACAGGTAACTCAGTCCTTTAAGTGCTACTATACCCAAAAGGATGATGAGCCAGGCCTGGCACATTCTAAGAGAAATACACTGGTGCGTATCAATTGCAAATGAGTTTCCTGTCAGTATTTAACAGGTGTTTTAACAGCTATTCCAATCTTCTGCCAAAATGCAAACTAACAATTTGAATGCATATACAGCTGAAAAATGTTTTAAAGGAAATTCAAATATAAAATACAATATACAGGTATGCAAATATGTGTATATATACACTGCACATTAATTGGGCAGGAATTTTCAAAGATCTCTGAAGTACCATGAAATATTGCAGTTGTACATATGAACAGATAGAAATTCACACATATTAGATACTTTGTTTGGCTAAAGATACTATTGTTACCACCAGACAGTTGTTCTTCACCCACAGTTTTGGTAAAGCATCTGTCAAGATGATTTCATTTAAATAGTATGATCAAAACAAACTACAACATATTTTCTTGGTCTGAGAAAACACAATCAGAATTACATTGTATCCTGTGCTGTTAGCATCCACTCTCAATGAAAGCACAGGATTTGTATACAAGAATAAAAGCAACAATACACAGCCGATTCCAAAAAAGGTGCTTTGATTATAATGAAGACTACTTTTGCCATGGTACCCTTTCTACTTAGGAACTGCAGATTAGTTGCCTCTGATAGATGAAACTAATTAACCCCTTCACAGGCAGCCACAAAGGTCTATATGAGAGCACAGAGAGACTGAAATGGTGAATGAGCCATTAGTTCTCCCCAGAGGAATTAATTTTGATGTGCATGTCTTTCATCACTGCTAATCAACGACAATACACATTCTTTTCTGCCAGCTCACTCTGAGATACATGTGTGCACTTCTGCAGAGTCCTGAAAAAAACCACTACATGCTTTGCCTCCCTGCCCACCCTATAGCAGGCACCAAAAGCGAGCAGTGACCAGCACACTGCAGGCACGCAGGACAAGACAGGAAGTCAGTGGCTGGCTCACAGCTGTTTCATTACACGGAAACAGTGAGAGCTGCTGTAAGGAAAGAAGAGTAGATGCAGCAAGAAGAATGTAAAAAGAAAAAGTCTTTCCTTTTATGATGACAGAGAGCATAGCAAATAAAACTTGTAAAGAATAAGAAAAAACAATGGAGGAATGAGGCATCACAGAGAACAGGACGAATGTGAAGACTCACAAAGGCCCCTCGTAATGTAGTATTTCGTGCCTATATTGGGCATTTTTTGTAAGGATTGATTCACTCAAGATTATTGAACCTGCTTACATACTGCAGTAGCCACATAACAAAGCTTAGAAGCAAACTCAGAGCCATCATAGTACCATTAAGATGTATTAGTATTCCATAGAACGTTTCTTGTACCTTTTCGGAAGCAGGAATGGATCGGTGCTTTCTGTTTTGAGGGGAACACGTTATGCATGCCTTTATTTCCTATAACCAAAAGAGAGTCCAAAAATTACTGGTTATTTTAGTAATTGTGTAATATGGACTAATTTTCACATTCTCCCATAAGATTCGTATGGCATTTGGGATGAAGATGACAGCCTGTATGCCGACAGATGATTAAAGCTAATACATAAGGTAACAGTTGCATCATGAACACACTGCATAAGGATTTCTGGGCAGAAGTACCAGCATCACCTTTGGTTACCATAAGTAACTGTCACTAGAATGTTAGTAATGTCTGTAAACACTCCTGGACAAGCTAATCTCTCATCTGGAGAAACCAGAGAAGGGAATGAATATAGGCAAGAAGAAGATAAAAGCATGGATTATTTTTAATGCTACTGATAGTAATCAATCACATTTCTCAAAAATAATTACTAAAATAGAAATTTTCATTCTCTAACCACTTCTGTTAGGTGAATCCATACTGTTTCACCAGATGTCATTAAACATAACAGGGCTCTGCCTGTATGCTTATACAAAGCAAACCTTAGCAAGCAAAGTCCAAGTAACTAGATTTTCAAAGCACAGACATATTGTTTTTATAGTTCTGTGGGCAATTTTTTAAAAATACTCACTTCATATGAGAAAAGCAGACCACTTGTGCTTTTTCTTATGCTTATACATTTAGCAGGTCTTACCTACTAACACAGCACCTAATGGGAAACAGAAGTGATAGGGTTTCATTAGCCCTTCTAATTAAAAGTTTTAATGTCAGCAGGGACCAGAACTGCTCAAAATAGGATTAAGAAACTCTCTCCGCATGAACTGAAATAAACAGTTGTATGGAGGGAACTAGAGATTTTTTTCCTCAATAATTTTGCTTCATTAGCAAAAGCATTGTGAAGTTTTCCAGTAAGATTTTAGCCTTAAGGTATTCTACAACTATGCCCCAAAAACTCAAACCAGAAGAAGAATGAGGATTTACTTGAGGAAATGCCAAAGTGAACACCTGAATATTTCTAGCTGACCCTAGACACAATACATTGCACTCCCAACAAATGCAGGTGCCTCATAAGATTTTTAGGAACCTCAACCCTAACATTTTTCCTAAACGAATCTTCCTTCCATACAGAACCCCAGTAACTCCAGTGCAGCCCCATCTTCCTGCAGGCAATGTTGCACCACAGCCTGTACAGACGCAAGGGTGAAACGGGGTCCAACACTTGCAAACATTACTTGTTATCACTTACATTTACTACTACCCCTCCAGACAATCAAGCCAAGTATGTTTCTGAGTATGATTGGACAGATTTGGACCTTCATAGTTAGATTTCTAACATATACAAGCAGCACGCTAAATAACTTGTGTTTTCCAGAGAATCAAATACTGGTTTATGTGCTTCAGGAGCTAATTCAGGCATCCATTTTTACCCTTGTTTTCATCAAAACCAGCCTGAATTTTCACCAGAAAATGTTGTTAAGTTCTCATACCTGCCTTGTTTTGTGGCTCTTCAAAGTGAGTATTCGGAGTCTGTTAGTCCTGGTGGCTGTGTGAACAGAGTAAACATGGAGTCTTCCTAGATGATGCATGCTACAGGAAAGTGATAAACTTGCAATATAAGTATAAATATACAGGACACAATATGCAATCTGCCCTTGTGGCAAAGAAGGCCGACAGCAGAAGAAGGCTTCACCAGAAGATCAAAGGAGGTGGTGCTTACCCTCTACTCAGAGGTGGCATCACCAGTGCTGCAGTGCTGTGTCCAGTTATGCACTTCCCACTTCAAGAGAAACATGGCCACACTGAAGCAAGTCCAATGAAATGCAGCCAACACGATTAATAGACAGAAGCATCTGTTATACAAAGAGAGGTTAAAACCTGGGATTGCTTAGCCTAGAGGGGTGTTATCAGTGTGTATAAACTCTGATAATTGATGATGGGAGCAAAGCAGAAGAGCCAGACTCTTCTCAGTGATGTCCAGTGACAGAACATGTAACAAAGGCTCAAGCTGAAATACTGGAAAGTTGAAATACAAGTTTAACAATCAACAAAATACCTTTCTCTCTGTGAGAGTGATGGAACACTGGATACTAAAATGCCCAGGTAGACATGGTCCTAAACAACCTGTCCTAGTTGACCCTGTTTTGAGCTGGTGGGTTGATCTAGACTATCTCCAGAGGTGATTTCCAGCCTCAGCCACACCATGGTTCTAAACTGCTCAGATTTTTAAACTCCTAGGAATGCAGACAGAACCTGGAACTGACCATTAGCTCTACTGTAAAGGTTAGAAATACTGCCTATATTAATCAGCTGCTAAGCAAAATAAAGCACTGCTGAAATGCGCCTCTAATATCAGGCTCCCAAGACATGAAAAGAATTATAATCAGTGGCTGTTCCAATACGTATTTTTCAAACCACACTGCGCAGAACCATCTTCTGGTGACAAAAAGTTGGATTTTTTTTTCTTTCAGGCTTTGAGAGAAAAACTCTTATCATATCAAAGACCAGATTCATACAAGAAATAGTGTTAAGTTTAAAAATTAGCTATTTTAAATAAACAATATTTTTAAAACACAGAAGTCACCAAAACTTTAACAACACCTTTTACCCCTAGAAATACATAAAGTGAAAAAATATCCTTTAAAATGTCTTACAGTCTTCATCAAGAGGACCAGGCATGAACCTTGTTCTGATTTGTGCAAGTAAAGAAAAACGCATTTTGTTCACATAATAAACAAAGAAATCTCAACGTACACATCACAACACAGCATTCTTCTGAGCTTGTACATAGACTTTCAATGACACGGTGCTGATCTGCTTTCTGGAAGACCCTTCAGATGAGCTTTAGAATACAGGAAGTGAGAACTGTTGAGTTTGCTTCACCTAAAGACACAGCCATAACAAACCCAAGTGTATTGAGTAGACCACAGGGATATCATTGCACAATCTCCATAAGCAGTCTGCATAAAAACATGCAGGCCAGGATTTATATTTAGAAAACAAGACACTTAAAGGTACTCTGCCCGTTATTAGCTTGCTACATTGACAAATAATCATAATATCACCATATTTCCTTTTCACTTGTTATATATTCCAACACAAAGATAATATATCAATACTTTTATGCAAGTTACCATTTTTATTGTTTGCTTGTTTATAAATGTTTAATATTTATTTATTTATGCTGAGTTTTAATTTGTCTGTTGGAATAAAACTTATTTTAAAAAAGATACTGATGAGCCCAGTTGTGTTTCCTCAGTAAATAAAAATCTCAAGACACTTACAGCATGTCAACAAGAGCACCCTCTACTCTATAGGCCTCATAAGAGCCAGAAGGTATTAATTTAATTACACTTTATCCAGCTGTCACTGGAAGACCAAAACACCTAGGGCCGATGTTTCCGTTTGGTGTGTGACTGATGCTTCCTTTCTGGCTAAGAGAAAAGACATAGCCCTTGCTATTAAGTGTAAGGATGGTCTTTATTTGTTGAACAAAAGAAAAGATACAAAGTAAGGAAAATCCCTGCAGTATTAAAAATGTACAGCAGTACTGAGTTCCCTCTTCCTGCAGCTCTGTCTTGGATGACGAGGGCAGACAGGCTTGAAGGCTCCTCCTGAGAGGTGGTGCCTGAAGTGCCCACAACAAGGCATGGGGTGGCTGTAATTTCAAGTGCCGTGTGTGCAGTGGTAGTGAGCAGCAGAGAGAGGAATGGTTCGTTTGAGGAGGGGTTGGGTTTTTTTGTTTTGTGGGTACAGAAGATTGATCTGTGCACTCACTTGAAGACTTGCATTCACTTTGTTTGTTTTACAATGGGTATTTATGATAGAATCATAGAGTGTCCCAAGGTGGAAGGGACTCAGAAGGAACTTCAAGTCCAGCTCCTGTCCTTGCATAGAACAACCCTCACATTCACACTGGGTGTCTGGGAAATAGTCCTTAAATGCAAGGGAGTCTAGGAAGGCTGGATGTACTTCAAGAATGAAATCTTCAAGGCACAGGAGCAGGCTGTCCCGATGTGCCATAAAATGAGCCGTAGGGGCAGATAGCCAGCCTGGATAAGTAAGGAGCTTCTGAAGGAGCTAAGTGAGAAAAACAGGGTGTATCACTTTTGGAAAGAAGGGCAGGTAAATCAGGTTATGTTCAAAGATATTGTTAAGTCGTGTAGGAAGAAAATTAGGGAGGCAAATGCCCAGCTGGAGCTCAAACTGGCCACTTCTGTTAAGGATAATATGAAGTGTTTTTACAAATATATTAATGGCAGAAAGAAGGGCAGCAACGACCTTCACTCCTTATTGGATATTGAGGGAAATATAGTAACTAAAGATGAGGAAAAGGCTGAGGTGCTTAATGCCTTCTTTACCTCCATTTTCAATAGTAAGCCATATTGTTCACTGGACAACAGGTCTTCTGAAGTCGTGGATGGGGTCAGGATGAAATACAGCCCCCGTGTAATCCATGAGGAAGAAGTTAGAGACCTGCTAAGTCACCTGGATCCTCATAAGCCTATGGAGCCAGATGGGATCCATCCTAGGGTGATGAGAGAGCTGGCAGATGAGCTTGCTAACCTGCTTTCCATCACTTATCAACAGTCCTGGCTTACTGGAGAGGTCCTGGATTACTGGAAGTTGGCCAATGTTATGCCTAATCCACAAGAAGGGCCATAGGGACGATCCAGGTAATTACGGACCTGTCAGCATGACCTCAGTTCCAGGTAAAATTATGGAGCAGATAATCCTGGGTGCAATCATGCAGCACCTACAGAATGACCGAGACATCAGGCCCAGCCAGCATGGGTTTAGGAGGGGTAGGTCCTGCCTGACCAACCTGATCTCCTTTTATAATCGTGTGACTTGCCTGGTGGATGAGAGGAAGGCTGTGGATGTGGTGTACCTGGACTTCAGCAAGGCCATTGACACTGTCTCCCACAGCAGACTCCTGGAGAAGCTGACAGCCCATGGCTTAGACAGGAGCATTCTATGCCTGGGTTAGGAATTGGTTGGATGGCCGAGCCCAGAGAGTGATAGTGAATGTTGTCTCATCCGGTTGGTGGCCGGTCACTTGTCGTGTCCCTCAGGGATCGGTGTTGGGCCCAGTCCTGTTTAATGTCTTTATTGATGATCTGGATGAGGGGATTGAGTCCATCATTAGCAAGTTCGCAGGTGATACCAAGCTGGGAGGAAGTGTCGATCTGTTAGAGGGTAGGAAGGCCCTACAGAGGGACCTTGACTGACTGGAGAGATGGGTTGATTCCAATAGCATGAGGTTTAACAAGTCCAGATGCCGGATTCTACACTTTGGACACAACAACCCCATGCAGACCTACAGGCTGGGGACAGAGTGGCTGGAGAGCAGTCAGGCGGAAAGGGACTTGGGAGTGCTGGTGGACAGGAAACTCAGCATGAGCCAGCAGTGTGCCCAAATGGCCAAGAAGGCCAATGGTATCCTGGCCTGCATCAGGAACGGTGTGGCCAGCAGGACTAGAAAAGTTATCATCCCCTTATACTCGGCACTGGTTACGCTGCACCTTGAATGCTGTGTCCATTTCTGGGCCCCTCAGTTTGAGAAAGATGTCGAGATGCTGGAGTGTGTCCAGAGGAGAGCGACGAAGATGATAAAGAGGCTGGAGCACAAGCCCTATAAGGAGCGACTGAGGGAGATGGGGTTGTTTAGATGGAAGAAGAACAGGCTCAGGGGACACCTTATTGCTGCCTACGACTTCCTAAAAGGAGGCTGTACTCAGGCAGAGGTTGGTCACTTCTTTCAGGCGACGAGTATCAGAACAAGAGGACATGGTCTCAAGCTTCATCAGGGGAAGTTTAGGCTTGATATTAGGAAAAAACTCTTCACTGAAAGGGTGACTGGCCATTGGAATGCGCTGCCTGGGGAGGTGGTAGAGTCACCATCCCTGGAGGTGTTTAAAAGAAGACTAGATGAGGCACTTAGTGCCAAGGTTTAGACGATGAGTAGGTGTTGGTGTTGGGTCATAGGCTGGACTCGATGATCTCAAAGGTCTTTTCCAGCGTTGTGATACTGTGATACTGTGTGATTTTGTCCAAATGCTTTCTGAATATTGTTACACTCAGCGCAATGACTTCTTCCCAGTGCTCCACCACTCTATGCCAGAAGAAAGTTTTCCTAATAGTCAACCTAAACCTCCTGTGGCACATCTTCCTGCCATTCCTTTGAGTCCTACCATTGGTCGCCAGAGGAAAGAGATCCGCACCTGCTCCTCCTCCTTCCCTTGTGAGGAAGCAGTAAACTGCAATGAAGTCTCCCCTCAGTCTCTTCTCCAGGCTGAACAGACCAAGTGACTTGAGCTTCTCCTCATACGGCTTCTCTTCTAAACCCTTCACCAGCTTCTTGGCCCTCCTCTGGACACTCTCCAGTAGCTTTTGATCCTTTTATACTGTGGAGCTCAATACTGCACACAAGACTCAAAGTGGGGTCGCACCAGTGTGGAGCAGAGCAGGGGAATCCCCTCCCTCCACCAGCAAGCACGGCCCTCTTGGCTGTCAGGGCACACCGTTGGCTCACTATCAACTTGCCAGAAGTTTACCAGAAGCCCCAGATGCTTTTCTGATGGGCTACTCTCCAGCTTCACCCTCACCCCAAGTCTGTGTGTGTGTCTGTCCAGGGTTGCCGTGTCCCAGGTGCAAAATCCACAACTTGCCCTTGTTAAATGTCATGCGATGGTGTCCCATTAAACAGATGAGATTCTGACAGGTAGCTGAGAGATGCCCTCCCATTGAGTCAGGAGGTTCAAAAGAGAATCCATTTTGAGTCTCAGACTTGCTCGGTGGTTTATGACTAAGGGATTTTATGTGTCTGCTTATACGTGGCTTTGCCACAAGTCAGAATCCGCTTACCTGTGAGAGTCTCCTTAGAGACCGACACACACAGGGTGAATACGTACGGTTGTGGCCCAAACAGGATGGATGGCAGCCACTATTCACTTGTTGCATCACTGCTTAAACACTTATAACCAGTTGACAATTAGCATATATATACATGTACATACATATATATATGTACAAGTGACAATAAAAACTTGAGTTAGTAGTTATTTTCCTGGGGAAATATCTGACACAGTCAGAGGGGTGCAGTTCTCTCCAACAAGACATTTCTGCTTGAGGGAGGAAGAGAGGTCCAAGCACATTGACCCGTCTGTCAGGTAAGGTGGTCATAAAAGGTTTTCAGGGACCAGTTTTATACATTTTGAAGTCCTTTTGATGCCTCTTGGAGAGGCGGGACTGAGTCAATTCGTATGTCCTGATTGGCTGTTGGCAAGACAGATTGTGATGTCATAAGCAAGGACTCAGCACTTTGCTACCTGGTTGAGACAGGGAGCTCAGTACACACTTTGGCAGCTGTGAAACAACAGCACGCTCTGAGGCCTCTGTCTCACCCCCAGCTTTGAGTGTGAGTTCGCCACCAAATTGATCTCTTTTTACCAGATGCAGTTGTCCCTTGCCGGTTGCTCCCCTTTGCCAACTGCTCTCTTTTGCAAAACCAAGCTCTTTGCCATCCACAGGACTCCGCAAGCCTGTGGTACCACAGTCCACCCCGTGACCTCAGTCACATCTCACCCAGAGGACTATCGGATAATTTTGATTCAGACGAATTGAAGGGCTCATCTTCCTCCCTGAAAAAAGAAGCTACAAGCAGCAGTAGGAACTACAGGTAGGTGGTTGCCCAGCTCTCCAATTTGTCCAGGTCCCTCTGCAGGGCCTCTGTGTCCTCAAGAGTATCAACAGCTCTCCCCAGTTCCGTGTCATCCCCAAACTTAGTCCTTAAACCGTCAAGGCCTGCATGCAGGTAATTCTGAAGGTGTGGAAGAGTGCTGGCCCTCAGGCCGATTCCCGCAGAACCCTGTCACCAGCCCCACATACCTCCATTCAGTTCAGTACTGGGTCCAGTCCTGTCCAACAGCTTTATCAATGATCTCGATGAAGGCATGGAGTGCACCCTCAGCAAGTTTGCGGACGACGCCAAGCTGGGTGAAAGTGTCGATCTGCTTGAAGGAAGGGAGGCTCTGCAGAGAGATCTCGACAGACTGGATCGATGGGCTGAGACCAATGGGATGAGGCTCAACAAGGCCAAGTGCAGAGTCCTCCATTTGGGACACAACAACCCCATGCAGTGTTACAGGCTTGGGGAAGAGTGGCTGGAGAGCTGCCTGGCAGAAAAGGACCTGGGGGCGTTGGTTGACAGCCGGCTGAATATGAGCCAGCAGTGTGCCCAGCTGGCCAAGAGGGCCAGTGGCTTCTTGGCCTGTATCAGAAACAGTGTGGCCAGCAGGAGCAGGGAGGTGATTGTGCCCCTGTACTCAGCACTGGTGAGGTGCTCGAGTACTGTGTTCAGTTCTGGGCCCCTCACTACAAGAAGGACGTTCAGGTGCTGGAGCGTGTGCAGAGAAGGGCAATGAGGCTGGTGAGGGGGCTGGAGAATAAGCCCTACGAGGAGCGACCGAGGGAACTGGGTATGTTTAGCTTAGAGCAGAGGCGGCTGAGAGTTTTTCCAAAGTCCCTGTTTCTGAGAAGGGAACACAAAGCAAGACCTCACCACTGCCGACAAATCCCTGAAAGGAGCCAATTAATTATCCTGACATGGATGGAAAAGCAAGTTTGGATCTCAGAAGATGTAACGTAGCTAAAAAGAGAGAGGGGAGTCCTGCAAGAGGTGGCCCGCAGAGCAAGCGCTGCAAACAGTATCTCGAGAGATGTGACGGTGCCAAACAGAGACCCCTTGTAGGCAGGCCTACATTGGCAGGACATTGGCAGGCGCTGCACCGGAGATCCAGCAGTGCAAAAAGAATCTCCGAAGATGCCACAGTGCCAAAAAGAGTGACAGGAGTCCTGCAGGCAGTGGCCTGGAGAGCAAGCACTGCAAGCGTGATCTCGGAAGAGGTGGCTGTGCGAAACAGAGAAAAACATCGTCAGGCGCCACACCAGAAAACCATCTGTGCAGAAAGGACCTCGGAAAGCACAGCAGGGCTAAAAAGAGAGAGAGACCAGAAAGCGCTGCACCAGAGAGCAAGCACTGCAGACTGGATCAAAACAGGATGAGTAGACACAAAAGGGAACCCCAGGCACGTTACAGTCCCTATGAATATTTGCAAGTGTTGTGACCCATTTCAATGGAGGATTTTTTTAGTTTATGAAGATGAATTCTTATCTGGGCAGCAGTAATTGAGTAGAGAGGGGGTAGGGAATGCTGTCGATAACATTAGTACTTGACTCCTTTAGCTGATATTCGTAGCTTATCCTTTTGGCTGGGATTTTAGTTTCTTGAGGGAAAGTGTCTAGTTTGTAGGTTTGCCTGTGATAGCACAGAGGATACTCTTGCTGTCTCTTCATTGGATATATTTGACCAGATCAATGAACCATCCCTCGGAGTGCTTGAAATACAGGCATCCCTTTTGTGCCTTCAGAATTTTTCTGACAACAAGCATTTATTTCAGGCCTACTCAAAAATCCAAGCACAAGCTTCAAAACTTGCTTTCGACTAAGTATCACTGGAATAGCAAGGAAATGACGTTTGATTTTTACTTTTGTAAAAACATATTTTGTAAGATGTTTTAAGTATCGCAGAAAAATCTGTAGAGTCAGATACGTACGAGGTCTGCCCGCTGGCAGGGCAGTTTTTCTGATGGTAGTTATCTGTTTAGCTCTTAAAAAAGCCAAAGGCAAGATTTATAATGCAAGATCTTCAGCTGAGACAGCCTGAAGTCAATGTGGATGCTCCGTAGGATGTACAAAGCAGTTCTTATCAAATATTCAGACAGGCAGTAATGTCAGTTACTGAAGATGAGTATTTTAATGTGTCCATAAGGTGTTTTTATGCATCAATATAGAGTATAATTCTATCCTATAGCTCTGTATGTTCTACCTAAAAGACAACTTGTACGTATAGAAGGTACATGTTAAATCCTTTTGCTTTAAAAAACAATATGGGCACTGAAATCCTGAAGCAAAATTCACTGAAGCAATCTTGTAGAAGGCAAACAATTGCACTGAAGGTTTTGGTTGCCTTGCCACTCTGAGTATCTCATCTGTAAATCTGTTCCTTGCTCATTTGTGCCCTGTAACATAAAGGATGTGCCCTGTGAATTGCCAGGGACTGAACTGGAAATTGCTCCTGCCAACTCTTTGTGGCCTGGTGTGTACCAGCGTGCCTGACTGTCTCCCTGCTTTATGCATTTCATATTCTGAGCTGAATTCACTCAGGTTTGTTGATTGGCTCAATGATCTTGGTGTCGTTCCAGGCGAGTCAGCGAAGGAACACAGCCAGAAGTGAGAAAATTACGGAGGAAGACGATGAGGATTACCTGCTCTGTCAGACAGGAGACATGCTAAATAGAAGATGTATACAATATTTTTCCATGTTTTTTAGCTTTTCAGATAGAATAAATTCTTTTAGCATAAGATATGAGTGGGCTCTGAAGTCTTTCCTTTCTCTCTCGACTTTTTTCGTTTGTGTTCTTTTTGTTGTGGGACTGTTATTTCTTTCATAAGATATTTTCATATACTATTAAAAGTATATTTCTTTTATTCCTTTTCCATTCCCACATCCTCCACAAATACAGTAAATGAAGGAAATGAACCTACTGGAATGAGATCCACGTGAATGTGCTTTGATGACAGTTGCCCAATAACATATATCAGATCAGATATTTACCATTAAGAGCACAATCTAGAACAATCTTCGGTGATAGTACTTAGTCTTTCCCTTTGTGTGTTTTATTGTTATTATTGTTTATTTGCTATGTTGTTTAATAGCTGAGTAACTTAACCACTTCAGTGACTTAAAGTTCTTTTCTTTTCTTTCTAGACGAGGTTTTTGCCACACTGGGTAAAGGCGGTTATGGAAAAGTAGTGGAATGCATCGATCACGCAGCTAAGTCTTTTTAATTCAAGCGCTTGTCAATTTTTCTTACTGAGACTGTCAGCGTGTGTTTCGTCAAGTGCTTTCTCATCCTATCAGGCTTTCTCTTTGCTTCCTCGTGTGACACGCTCTGTGTTTCTCTAAGGCTGCTGCAGCTGCCAAACAAAAGTGTATGTTGTAAAAGTTTTAGTTGGGTTTGTGCATAGGTGACTCTGGGTTATATGAAGTCAGTGTGCCCTTTTCCGAGAAGGTTTCCATTGGTTAGAAACAAGGCCGATGGGGTGATAGTTACCTAACAGTCTTGGTTAAAACTACCCATTGTTCTGATCTCTGTTAAAACCTGTCTTTTCAGGGACGGCACACATGTAGCAGTGAAAATAGCAAGAAATACCACGTGGTCCTCCAAAGCCGCTCGTGATGAAATAAAAGTGCTGGCAGATTTAAAAGCGTTGGATCCCAGCAATGCCTAGTAAGCACACGAAGCCAACTGTGCTGTTCTGGCTTGAAGACTTCTTCAGCGCTGCTTTCTGTAACACAGCTTCCTGTTGCAATGCATGCGTTTTCCTGCTTTTGCAGTCGCTGTGTCCAGATGTTGGAATGGTTTGAGTACCGTGGACGTGTCTGCATTGTTTTTGAGCTCCTGGGGCTCAACACGTATGACGTTATGAGAGAAATCTGCCTGTTCAGCCTGGACCACATTAGACAGATGGCGTATCAGATCTGCACGTCTGTGAACTGTAAGTATGTTCCTTTTTTGCTCTGTTTGTTAAATTGTCTGTGCGGAATTGTTAACCAGGGGAGTCTCTTGCAGTTCTGCATATGAACAAGGTGACCCATACAGATCTGAAACCCGAGAATATTGTCTTTGTGAAGAATGACTATGAAGACAAATACAATGCCATACTGGTAAGCTACTGTCCTCTTCCTCGCCTTCCTACCCCTCAGTCACCCTCTGCATTTATTTGGTCACTTACATCCCATCACGTGTCGTTTCAGAAACGCAATGAACGCAGACTAAGAAATCCAGACATCAAAATTGTGGACTTCGGGCTGGCCACACGTGATCATGAGTATCATAGCCCTTTGGTGACTACCAGACCTTACAGAGCTCCCGAAGTAGTCCTAGGTGAGTAGAAGGCTATTTGTTAGGCCAGTCTTTGGTCTAAGAGGTTTTGCATGCTACTGAATGAGGCTAGAGAGGTGTTTTGTGTCTTGCTTGACCTGTTGAACTGTTTGCAGTCTGGTCTAAACTTGAAGGGCCTGAATCTTTTCACAGGACTGGAATGGTCACAGCCAATTGACGTTTGGAGCATCGGATGTACTCTCCTTGAATACTACGTTGGAACCACAGTATTTCGGGTAGGCAACTCTGAACCTCAAATGGATGCAGCATGGGCAATGCTCCCCAACTTGGTGAACATAGGCTACAGAGAAGTGTGGGCTAAGGGGAACGGCCTGTGCAGGAAAGGAAGCTGCATTTCTCTATACTGCTAAGTTGAAGAAAACAGAGGATGTAGCTTCACCTATCCCCATCAGCCAATACTACTCAAATACCTCAATTCTGTCCTCTTGACAGTATGACTGAAACTTGAACTTTAAGAAGAAATGGGAAAAAAACCTAGGAAGGCAAGGTCAAGGAAGGGGGAAATCCAGCAGCTTGTAACTGATTTCAGGAAACAGAGAACTAGAGCCTCTCTTTTTTCCTGCACTCAATTTCAGTTTATTGGTGTCAGTCTAAAATTACAGTCTAAAATGAAGTCAGGCTGATGTGGGGTTCTTGATAACCTCCTCTTAACAATGAACGAAAAATGTCTCTCTTGACTTCCCTCCAGGCCCATGACAACGAAGAACACCTGGCGATGATGGAGCGAGTACTGGGGCCTTTGCCAAGGCACATGATAAACAGCGTTGTTTATCAGTTGTTCCAGCTGGCCTGGAACAAACACAGTGCTGCTGGGAGATATGTCTTGAGGTGCTGCAGACCACTGAAGGTAAGATTACAGGGGAAAAATGCTTATGGGCAGAGGAGCTCAAAGCACAGTTCCAGGATTTAAAACCCATGTTTTGTTGTTTTCTTCATTAAGCAATTCATGACCTGCAAGAATTGGAAACACCAGAATCTTTTTGACCTGATTGAAAAGATGCTGGAGTACGACCCAGCCAAGCGCATTACTCTGGAAGAAGCGCTGAAACATCCTTTCTTCTCCCCACTGAAATGGCAGAAAAGGAACACAGCCTCCTATAGCTGAGGCAGCCCAACATCTCAGTCTGACTCTTTAAAAACGTAAGCTTTGTTAAGAGTTTATTCTTTAATGTTTATTTATTTACCTACATTAAGTATTTATTTATTTATGCTGCTGTTTAATTCATCTGTTGCAATAAAAGTTATTTAAGAAGAAAATACTGATGAGCCTGGTTGTGTTGCCTCAGTAAATAAACATTTCGGAACACTTTTAGCATGTGGACGAGAGCACCCTCTAGTCTATAGGCCTCCTAAGAGACAGCAAGTATTAATTTAATTACATTTTATCCAGATGTCACTGGAAAAGTAAAAGACCTAGGGCTGACGTTTCCTTTAGCGTGTGACTGATGCTTCCCTTCTGGGTAAGAGGACAGACATAACCCTTGCTATTAAGAGTAAGGATGGCCTGTATTTCCTGAAGGATGAAAAGGTAAAACGGAAGGACGACCCTTGTAGTATTAAAGGCGTACAGCAGTTGAGTCATCCCTCTTCCCGCAGCTCTGTCTTGTGTTATGAGCTGTCCTGTCCTGAGCCTTTCATTAAGAATTCAAAGAGGGCTGACAGGCTTGAAAGCTCCTCCTGAGAGGTGGTGCCTGAAGTGCCCACCGCAAGGCACGGCGTGGCGAGAGAGGTGGCTGTGTGTGCAGTGGTAGTGAGCAGCAGAGAGAGCAAGGGTTCGTTTGAGGAGGGGTTGGGCTTTTTCGTTCTGGGAGTACAGAAGACTGATCTGTGCACTCACTTGAAGGCTTGCATTCACTTTGTTTGGTTTACAGCGGGTATCTATCATAGAGTGTCCTGAGTGCGAAGGGACTCACAGGGATCATGGAATCCAACTCCGGTCCTCGCACAGGACAACCCTGACATTTTCACGCCGGGTGTCTGAGGATTTTGTCCCAATGCTTCTTGACTACTGTTACGCCCGGTGCCGTGACTTCTTCCCTGAGGAGCTGTTCCAGTGCTCCACCACCCTTTGCGTGCAGAACCTTTTCCTAGCAGCCAACCTAAAATCCTAACCGCCGCCCTAAATCTCCCCGGCACGTCTTCCTGCCGTTCCCTCGAGTCCTATCACCGGTCACCAGACAGAAGAGATCAGCGCCTGCTCCTCCCCCTTCCCGTGTGAGGAAGCAGTAAAGCGCAATGAGGTCTCCCCTCATTGGGGATTTCAAAACCGGACACAGGACTGTAACGGGATCTCACAGGAGCAGAGTAGAGCGGGAGAACCACCTCCCTCGCCCTGCTGGCCACCGCGAACCAGCCCGCATCTGAACCACTGCGGCCGAGTTCTGGTACCCAGAGGCGGAAAAAGCGCGCTGCGAAGGGGCGATGGCCGCCTGGCGGCCTCCGTACCCCGCGGCAGGCGCTCCCAGCCCCGCTGCCGCCGCAGCGCCCCGGCTCTCCCGGGGCCGGGGCGGAGCCGCGCAGGCGCGGGACGGCGCCGGCGGGACGGAGGCGGTTACCGCGCGCGGAGCTCCGTGAGCCGGCGCTGCTTGCCGGTCGCCGCCTCGCTCTGTGGGGGATTGTGAGCGCCGTGGCGCTGTGCGTGCGCCGGAGCATGAGCTTGTGCGGGGCGCCGCCCGCCCGCGGTGGCAGTGTCGACGTGGGGCTTCCCCCGGCGCGGCTCAGCTCGCCTTGGCTGCGGCTGCCGGAGGTGCCGGGCGCGGAGCCGCAGCGCAACAACGAGCTGCTGCTGCTGCCGCCGCCCGCCCCGCGCGGCCCGGCCCCGGCGCAGCACCACGTCGTGTACTTCCCGGGGGACGTGCAGGTGCGGAGCGACGCGGGTGGTGAGCGTCCCGCGGCGGGGCTGGGCTGCGCTGCGCTGCGCTGCGCTGCGCTGCGGGGGCTCGCGGGCCGCGGGGGCTTCCGGGCCGCGAGGCGGAGCCGTCCCTGCGGGAGGCGAAAGGGCCTCCTCGGTGCCCGTTCCCGCCGGAGCGCTCCTGGGAGCTGGAGCGGAGCAGCGATGGAGGAGGATTTCTGTTAGGATTGGGTGCTGGTTGACAGCCGGCTGAACGTGAGCCAGCAGTGGCCCAGGTGGCCGAGAGGGCCAGCGGCATCTTGGCCTGGCTCAGGAACAGCGTGGCCGGCAGGACCAGGGGGGTGATTGTGCCCCTTTACCATCATTAGTGAGGCTGCACCTTGAATCCTGTGCCCAGTTCTGGGCCCCTCACTACAAGAAGGACACAGAGGGGCCGGAGCGTGTGCAGAGAAGGCTGGTGAGGGGGCTGGAGAAAAGTCTTATGAGGAGCTGCTGAGGGCACTGGGGTTGTTTAGCCTGGAGCAAAGGAGACTGTGGGGAGACCTTATCTCTGTCTACAGCTGCCTGAAAGGAGATTGTAGAGAGGTGGCTGTTGATCTCATCTCTCAAGGGACAAGCGATAGGACGAGAGGAAATGGCCTCAGGTTGTGACAGGGGAGGTTCAGATTAGACATCAGAAAAAATCTCTTCACCAAGAGCGGTGTGAGACTGGCACAGCTGCCCAGGGAGGTGGTGGAGTCACCATCCCTGAAGGTGTTTAAAAGGCAGGTTTAGTAGTGGGCGGGTACGTTTCGACTCGGGGATCTCAAAGCTCTTTTCCAACCAAGTGATTCTATGATTCCTGAAGCACCTGAGGTGGGCATTTTTGGCGGTGACGGTGCTATCTGAAGCTGTATCAAAGTATGCCTGCCAGGAGAGGCCAGTGGAGCCCAAAGGTGGGAAGCTCTCCCAGCAGGCTTGGCTCTGTGTAGCTGTACGGACACCCTAGCAGCCTCCTGCCTGTGTTCCGCAGGTGCCAGGCGTGCTCAGTGCCTCGCCTTGTCTCTGAGCCAACTGGAAACCGAGAAGCTCGAAAGTGCTGTGTGTTATCGTGAGACCCCACCTGGAGTATTGTGTCCAGTTCTGGAATCCCCAATGTAAGAAGGATATGGAACTGTTGGAACAGGTCCGGAGGAGGGCTCTGAAGATGGTCAGAGAGCTGGAGCACCTCTGCTGTGAGCACAGGCTGAGAGAGTTGGGGTTGTTCAGCCTGGAGAAGAGAAGGCTCCAGGGAGACCTCATAGAAGCCTTCCAGTACCTGAAGGAGGGACTTCTTGCAAGAGGGATAGGTTGAGGGGGAATGGCTTTAAACTGGAAGGGGGAAGATTTAGATTAGACGTTAGGAAGAAATTCTTCACGATGAGGGTGGTGAGGCCCTGGCACAGGTTGCCCAGGGAAGCTGTGGATGCCCTCTCCCAAGGAGGGGTCAAGGCCAGGCTGGATGGGACCTTGAGCAGCCTGGGCTGGTGGGAGGTGTCCCTGCTCGTGGCAGGAGGGTTGGAACTGGATGGGCTTTGAGGTCCCTTCCAACCCAACCCATTCTATGATTCTGTGTTCTCTCGGTGGTCCCCTAATCCCAGAGGCCAGTCCTTCCCAAAAGCAGGGGTAGTGCTGCCTTCTTCTGGGAAGAAGCTTTCCTGCTGTGTGAGGTAAAGATGCAGAACTTCCTGTATTTTCACATAAGGATTGGAATGGCCTTAGAAAACCTTTTTGGTTACCACTGCTGGGTACAGCTTTATTATTCCATAATAAAATAAACTAAGTAGTATTGTGTGCTGTGATGAATTCAGAGGTAAGGATCATTCCTGACTTGGGGGTTAGTATTTTTTCATCTATGCTCCACGTGGGTGTGAACAAGGAGAATAAAGACTCTCTACAGCTGAATGAGAGGAAATTTATTTTCTATATAAAAAATAGACCTAAAATTTCATAATAAGTTTTCTATTGTTTGTCTGTAATAGGATAATCACTGTTTCTGCAGGTGGAGATAATACCGTAAAGTTATGCATTCTGTGTCATACTAAGTTGAAATAACACTTTGGTCTTCCCTTGGAGTCAAGTCAATTAAAATGATGAATACTTCCATGTGCTTAATTTAATCCTATTACTTTGGGGGTTATTAGAAGTATGGTGTGGTAAAATGAAAGTAGAATAAGTAAATCTAAATACTGGAGTTTCTTTATGGTATTTCTTGTTCTGGAAGCCTAGCAAGCGAGTACCTCTAATGCGTGTTTCTGTTTTAGTTATGGTCCTTTCTTAGGAATATAAGTGCACTAGAGACAGGTGAAGTATTCTCACAGTGTAGTAATGAGTCTTTTTTGTTTTTCAGAACTACCATGATATCATGTGTTGCCACCCAGAAAACTTTCAGTGGGAGCAGTGGAGTTTTGAAAATGTTGCTACCGTACTTGCTCGCAGGTTCCCTAATAGCTTTATTTGGATTGTGAAATGTTCTCGAATGCACCTGCACAAATTCAGTTGTTATGACAACTTTGTGGCAAGCAGCATGTTTGGAGCACCAGAGCACAGCACTGACTTTGGAGCTTTCAGGCATCTTCATGCATTGCTAGTTAACGCATTCAAACTCTCTCAGAATATTCTACTGTCCCAGAAGTGTGTGTGTGACGTCAGCAAGGATGCAAAAACAGCTGCTTGTAAATCACAGCCACAGTCTGTTCCTACAACAAATGGCTGCTCATCCACAGAAAGAGAGAGAGATTGTGAATGCTCTGATAATACCGCTGTGAACTTCACTGTACCGTCTGCTGTAGATGCAGCGTCGTTTACTTTGATTGGCTTCAGTAAAGGCTGTGTGGTTCTGAACCAGCTGCTTTATGAGCTAAAGGAAGCTAAAAAAGACAAGAAAACAGATGCCTTTTTAAAAAACATAAAAGCAATTTACTGGTTGGATGGTGGTCACTCGGGAGGAAGCAATACTTGGGTTACTTGCCCTGAAGTGCTGAAAGAACTTGCGCAGACAGGAATTGAAGTTCATGCTCACGTTACACCATACCAAGTGTTTGACACAATGAGATCGTGGATTGGGAGAGAGCATGAGAAATTTGTACAGACACTGGAAGAATTTGGTGTGGAAATAAATGATCGACTCCATTTTGCTGATGACGTTCCTTCCTTAGATAACCATTTCAGAGTTCATGAAGTGTTTTGAGACTGTATGTAGGTGAACCGCACCTTCATTGTAAAAGCACTTTTGACACCGTACACGTCATCTAGATTTACAACTTTGAGCAGATGCTTTCTGAGGAGAAAAATAAGTCAGTCCTGTGTTGCTGATAGATGTTGTATATAATTTTCAGTAGATTAAAAAGGAGGATTGGGACCCCATACCTATGACGTGTTGTTTGATTCCTGGAAAAAAAGTGTTATAAAGAACTATCCTAAATATGTTTTCTAGTTTAATGTGAACATTTATTCTCAAACTGTTGGCAAAATTTTTAGTCCTGGGTGTCTGATGTCACATACTGCCTTTAAAGGGAGTTTCAAGTACTCAGGACTTTCAGGTGTCTGGATACTTCAATTTAGAAGCTTCCAGGGCTGAAAACTTTGGTCTTTGTCAATAACATATGTAACGTTAGATTTTTGGCTTAAGGAAAATGATGATTGGTGGAACAATCTTAATTATATATTTTGGTGAAAATTGTTTTGGTTAGGTAATTGTATCTTCCAGTTTTGCAACGTTTTTCCTGTTGAAACAGTGTCACAAGTCTTTACCTTTGGAATGCTAGTGCCAATCCATTTTTCTTCCTTATGTGCAACTTGCTTTTTCTGTCACTTTTAAGTTTCATTAATTCATTGTGTAGTATCTGCTAGTGAATAGCCCTTTCACCTGGAGCCTTGACAGTTTTGGCATAGCTGTGTTAAGAGACCAAGAACTTTGATGAGGGTGTAGCTTATTGCTGTTTCAACATACTTTACTATTGTTTTGAGTAACTTCTGTAAGGACCAGCAGTAATATCTGTATTTTCAAGTCGAGAGGTATCTGCCTCTGCCTTGGGCTGGTGAGGTTTTTCTTGATAATTGCTGCATGGATGTTGATCTAAATCGATCCTTAAGTACCTAACATATTACAAGTTGCTTACGAATGCTTAGACTATGTTGACTGTAGCTGTTTCAAAATGCTTCACTTTGTGGAATTTATTTCACTTAAATGTATTTAAGTAGTTGCTTCAACAGCCACACAAAAATCTATTTTCAGAGCCTTATTTGTCTTGCAGAAAATAAAACTCTCTAATTAACTGCAAAGCCAGAGAATCGGTTACAAAAGATGTAATCTAATTCAGTCCCCAAGCCTGAATGTTCTTCAGAAAGCATTACTGAAAGATGGACAAACAAGGATATTAGTGGAACTTTTTTCTGTAAGTAACTTTTTCCATTTATCAACAAATTAATCTTAGAATCATTCTTCAAGGCAATTGCAGCTGTTAACAATGAACCAGTAGTTTAAAATAGTTTTAGATTTCCTGGAAGTACAGGACTGCAAAAGCAAGTTAGTGAAACACTGTGAAGACACAAGCACCTGTGGCTCAGTTCTGAAAATACCATTGATTATCCACTTAAAATAATACAAAAAAGTAACAAACCCCCCAAACACCCCACTGATCTTGTTCCCCCTCACTTCAGTTTCAGACTGACCAGGCTAACCTCAGTATGCTAAAACTTGCCCTATCCGATAACAGTACAGGTCACAGACCAGCTTCTAAACAATTCTGTGCCACCCAAACCAGCAGGAGCAGGTTGTTGCAGGCTTTTGGGAACAGCTATTAAAATATTGTCATTAACCTGTTTGAGGGAGTCTGCTTACAGTAACTTTTAAATAAAATAGGCTCAAGTGTTGCATTAATTTGCGGAATAAGCACTTTGTGGTGAAACTGAGCTTGTTTTGAGACTTCATGTTGTGGGGGGGAAACTGACTGGTTGTTTTTAATTCTCTAAACCATTGTAGTACTCTGTTGGAATGTGCCTCTGTCATTCACTACAATGCATGCTAAAAATAAATCTTGCAAACAATGTAGAAAGTAAACTATTTCTAATGGGTGACCCTGCTTTGGTGCGAATATAAAACCATTAAACAAGGAATGCGCAGTTAAGTTTTGTGGATTAAGCTTTATCAGGTGTTTGGGGAGACCTAGTTTTAAAAAAAAATCAGGTTTATTTAACATTTCTTCAAGGCAGGTTTTGTATTTGCATAGTCAGCCTCTGTAGTTCTAAGCTTAAGGGCATCTCGTGTGCATGGGAAAGCTGGCGTGAAGTACCCAAGGACGTGAACATTTCTATGTTAGGATGAAATGGGTCATGGTTTGTTTGCCTGTTTTGCAACGTTAACCGTTAAGGCCATTTTTAATAAGCTTAGATGTAAATGCCTAAAGTTAAGTGATTCTCATGCTTACTTACAGTGGTTAGTCAAGACCTGCTGTTTTTGAATGGAGTGAGCAACATTACAGAGTCCTTAGTACAACTTAGTGTGTCATAGCGGGGATTCTTTAGATTACATGCCTGTTTCTTGTACAATAGATGAGAGACATTCTTCGGATTTTGAGCAATGCTAAAATATTTTAAGCTATGCCTGTGAAATTCCTTTAAAACGGGACTTGATTCAGTGCAAGTGTCCAGATTCTGTGAGACTTAAATGATTTTATTTTGTCTGCGTCTTAAATACTAGAAACTTTATTAACCTTCTTCCTATCTAGAACTAATGTAATTGCATCTCTGTAGGTGCTGCTGCATAAATCAGTGTCGGCCCCTAATTTTCAAAGATGATGAAGGGTGCAAGTCTTAACGTGTTGCTGAAAAGAGCAACCTTTTCTGTCCTGCCATTGATAACATCCTGCTGCTTCCCTTGCAGGGGGAATTGTGTGTCTGGTGTCCCTGTGCAATACAAAAGTAAAGGCAGATGTCTCAGACTGCCATCCACAGGAGGCAGCCTCTTTAAATCGCTTTGGGAGTTACTTCTTCACAATCTTTTTAATCTTACCTTGAAGGCTCATTTCATTTTTTTACAGGTGGTAGGTTAAGGGAAAAAAAGTTTTCTTCTGATGCTCATACCCTGATGAAAATTTAGACACATTTGAATTTTGCTGATGGAGACCCCAAGATCGAGGTTTGTCTTTCTGTTGGTCTTATTGATCTCTCGGCTCTGTTCAGAGGCAACTCAGATAAAGTAACACAACCATGAAGCAATTAGTCCAAGATCATAGGACACCGGTGTGGCAGAGAGAGCCACTGCGTTTCCTGATGCCAGACATACTGTACCTAACTAAATCCATCCAACCAGTATTAACACCATACTCCACTCCTCCCGCTGACAGAAAACACTTGCACAGGATTAGCTGTTCCGTATCACTGTGGAAACCATGGAAATCTGATTCAAGCACTCATTGTGCACATAGTGGAGGGTGGGTTACAAAGCAGTGATGGCTTTGCCGTCCTTTCCTGTCATTAGGGCTTCATTACATGGTTCCAAGTGACCCAAGAAGCGCTGAATTCTACTTAAGCAAATGCCCAAGAAAGCATCTGGTAGAACAAAAGGGAAAAATATATTCTCTTTTTTTTTTTTTTTTTTTCCCATCTGTCTAAACATCTCACACACTTGAAAAGGAGGAGGATGTCATTATTTCAAGGTTCAGAGTAAATTTTCCTTCTTTCAGAGAGCACTTCCAGTCACAATTCTTAGTTTCCTTTGTTAAACTTGGCACTTCAGTGCCGAGTTGTTTCTGAAGAAAGCACTGCTGCAAGACACAGAACACGGTCAAGAGACAGACCAGTGCTGGAGCACAAAACAAGGCTCTCCGCATCTCCCACACCGGAGTTCACCCCCCTGAGCAATGCACCTAAGCCTGGGTGTCAGATAAAGCTATTGCTTCCATCACAGGCTCAGCTCGTCTTTCTCATTCCACTTTATGAGAAAGACGGGGATTTTGTGGGATGGAATTTTTAAGCAATTCAGGTACTGCTTGATGGCTGAAGATAAACGTTTCCACAGCAAAAATTGTCCATTACTGTGATCTGTGTTATTATTGCAAGCAATAGCTTCTGAGCACTTCTGCATGATCATAGCATCGTATGTGGAGCTGCGCATTTTACATGGTTGAGCAGTTCTTTTAGTGTTTTCAATCTGCTCTTTAAAATGTTGACTGGGAACGGCTCTGAACAATTGGAAAGGAAGTAATTCTGCTCTTGTCGCTCTCAGGAATCGTCACTTTCAAAGATACCATTGTGCTTCAGGAATTACATACAGAGAGGTCAGAATCTATCCCCGCTCCATCAGTCTGACCCAAACCAAAATAGCAAATCTTCACATGCAGCTTCAGCAGAGTTTAATAACTGCCAACAATTGTTTTAATTTTTTTAAAAACTTTCATCTGTCCTTCTAGTAACAGCAGAACCTTTGGCTATCGAATGCTAATAACTTACAGAGAATCCCTTGTAAAAGTCAGCATCTCAGAATGTGCATCTTCAGCACCTGTGTTGTTTGCATGGGAACATCTAAGTGTCTCTGTTGTGGGAGGATAAACTTTGGCCAGAGGGAAGAAGGATCAAATCCATACAGGAATCCTTTTGAAGCTGTGAAGTAATGCATATGGGGATCACAGCATATGTGCTAAAATCATCCTCATCCTCAGTCAAGTTAGTAGTCCTGTTGTGGATCTAACAGCGTGAAGGAGGCAAACAGTTTCATCCTGCATATTTAAAAGAGTCTGTGAATGTATTTCCAATCCTTCATGATCAAGTCAAACCCTTTCACGTCTGGCATTTAACATGACACTTCCATTAAGAACCCAGAGCCTGTGTAGCTGCTGGAGAGAAACATGTCCTTAAGGGAGGTCCATCAAACCTTCATCATTTAGATGATAGGAAGATTTTTAGTGACTTGCTTAACAGTTGGACAAAAGACTATTTTTACATCCTTTTTTTCGTATCACGCTTTCCACAGCAAGCACATTAAGAAAAATGTAAAAAACATGTATCTTTTTAAATTATCCTCCTTTATATTTCATGTGACCAAGAATAAATAATTCTTTGCAGGGATTGATTTCCAAAGAACTTCTGTTTTAAAAGCCTCAATCACCAAATTTTTAGAGTAATTCAAGTTTTGGGGTAGGCCAAGTATAACCTGATTTGGGGTACTGTTAAGGTTTAAGTATCTTTCAGTCCCGGGCAGCCTGCATCACCTAGCTCCTCTGTTGAACGCGCTGGTTGAGGTGGATGTTTTGAACGCTGAACAGGGTCAGTGTTTAGTTTTCTAATGCCTGTTACCACAACTGTAACTGTTTTATCGTGGTGTGATCGCATTTTGCTTTAGGTCTCTCAACTTCCACAAAATGTGAGTGGCTCTAATTCTTTGTGTTATTTCAGTAATGGGTTTTTAAGTGTGGCTGCACGTGTTCTCTCACTATGCTAGCTGGAAGTTATTCCTTTAACGCTCCCACCATTCATCCATCACTTCATTGCCTGATTCACACCCTGTAGCACAGTGGTTAGAAAGCACCAGTAATTTTTTTTTTTTTTTTCAACACAGTAACTTGCAAGATTTTTTTATCACCACTCACATTATGTGCAAATTAAGAAAGCACATTTTTAACTGCTTGGTTTCTTCTTTTCTAGCCTTTCAGAAGGATTGTTTTACAGATGTTATCAAACAAGCAATTAATGAAACTGGTTCAAAGTGAAAAAAGGAAGGGTGGCACCGACAGAGAAGTTACTGTGCTGGTCTTCCCACTGATCTATGTAGCATAGTTTTTGTTGATCTTTCTTGAACGTGCACTTCCCTCACATCTGAAAGAGCAGCATGAGCAGGGCTGGGCTATCCACCGGCTGATCAGGGCAAGATAACCTCATTTGCTGACATATAAAAACAAAATCAAGGCTTAATTTTAAAGTCAATAGTGTGAAGAGGAAGTAGCCTGCACCTGCTGTAGCACTTGACTCACATTTAATTCAGCCTGACCCTCTCTTCCCAGCCACATACACACTTTCAATTCCAAACTTCATGCTAGCCTAAACAAGTGAATTATTGCAGCTTTCCTGATGAGCTACCTCAGCACTAATAACTGCAACTGAGGGTTGCGTTTGGCCTGAGGTGTTTAAGTTAAAGGCCTCCCTTAAAAATAAAAAGCAAGACTGAAAGATACTCAGGATGGCATTCTGCATACTTGTGGCTTGACAGGTCTCATTTATGCTATTTACATACATACTAGGAAATAATGATACTGAAAAATCAGCGTCACCATTAGGTGACACAGCAGTGAATGCATTTGGCCCACAGGATTTTCCTCCTTTTACTTTCTCATCTCTCCAAGAGCCCCAAATGGCTCCCACCTTCCCTCTGGAGCACAGCAGGTGCTTCTCCCAAGCCAAGCCAAGAGCAGATCACTCCTACCCTGACTGCTGCTCCACAATGTTTTCCTTATTTATACTTGAGTGTTGAGGGGGGCTGAGAACACCAAGCCAGCACCTCTCTCTCGGGAACGGAGAATAAAGAAATAACAGAATGAGAGACCAGCACAGCACTTCTCTTGTGCACGCGTATCGATAAACCACCAGTGGTCAAGTTATAAGTGATAGTTGTGCGGGCGCAATGCTGGAACTCAGCTTCGTCTAGCCCTGCAGGCTCTCTGAGCCTCCCTATTTAGTCCTAGCACACAAAGAATATGGTCTGTATACCTCTGCAGAACAATTCAGGTAACGCCCTCAGCATTACCAGTCCACTAAAGTCAAGAGGCTTCCCCAGCCTTACAGGCACAGAGAGTCTCTCAGCAGTATACACAAGCAATCCTGGTTCATTTTTGAACAAAAGCTTTGGAAGACCTATCTGTGATTCCAAATTTAAATTCTATCATCAGAACGTACAGTGATGCCCATCAGAATCGCTTGGCTGGTTCCATTCATGCCTATTCATTAAGAAGGCCGGGTGCCCATTCACATGGTAGCAGGCTGTTTTCACTGTGTTGAGCTGCCAAGAAGAACAGGTTCAGAAGAATAATCTGCGCACTGTCACGAGCCCCTGCTCCTCTGGAGAAAGGTTTTTTCCAGCATTTAAAACTACGTATCTACCCAGTCCCAGATCTTTTGACCAAGTTACATTCCCAAAAAAAACACTGCTGGAGGTACCAGACTGATGTAAACATCAGATAAATACTGCATTCCCCAAACAGCACAAGTAATAAAGTCAGGGGGATTTCAAAGGGACCATGACAACCTATCTTTTAACCGAGAGGGCCCCATCTGTATTTCACAGCCATTTGGCAAGCACCGCAATCTGCTGAGATTTAACCATCTACAACGGCTGTACAACAGGCTCCATCCCAGAAGGTGCAACGCAACTCCCTTTCATATTGCACCATAACGCACCTCAAACACTGCTACCAATAGGTCCCACATCTACTCCAGAACTACCAACTCCATTTCAGATTCTAGGACTGTAGCTGGATGGATCTGAGGGCACATAAGTTGCAAGTGTTTCACAGCTATAGGAACAGCAATGTTGCCCAACAGCACGGCGGCAGGGACAAACAAGATTGCCTGCGCAATGCCCTATTCAGCTAGGAAAGGGGTGGATCATTTACCCTGCGATCAAGCTGCTGCACAGCTGCATGCTCAGCTTTTGCTTTCTTCCCATGCCCACTCTCAGTTTCACCACAGGAGGGAGTGGAAACTCCCCACGCTTTATCAGTCTACTCTGAAAGAGAAACCATAAACATTAGAACCACTGCCAACGGCTTTCTGGGACCTCCTCCGAAACCACTACAGTTTCCTAAACTTTACTAAATGAGGAGGCACGCTGGAAGGTGTGCGGTTACCTCTACACGTACATGTTGTCAGCCCAGCCCAGACACCAAAACTTTTGTTGAAAAAATTTAAGTAGAACACTCCAAAAAATTAGGTCCACGTGCGGGCACAGATCCAGCAGACTCTGCACACGCAGCACGTGAAGAAAAAACAAGAAAAAGAGATCTACAAGATAAACATTCATCTATAACAAAAGTTTACCAACGTAGTTTTTATTAGTCTCACAGAAAGTGTATGTATGTACACAGGAACAGTTTCCATATTAACAGACGATGCCCTACTTTCAGAGGAGCTTGCTGTGAATTACCAGGCGTTATTTTATCCACAATCATTCCCATAGGCTTTTTCTTGGATGCGTAACACCATTCTCCGAGCATAAAAATCCCTGTATTCCTCAGGTAGCTCTTCAAGTGTTTTCAAGGCCCTGTCCAGGATCTGTATAGCTCTAGAGGCTGCCATGGGATCTTTATTTCCATAAGTGTCAGTCTTATCATAGGACTCAGCAGGAAGGTGCTTCCAAAAGACATTCACTGCCACTCCAAACTCCTCAGAAACTACATTATGGAACCACAAAGCTGTTGAAAGAAGAATGCCCCAAATTAAAATTACTATCTGAAACTTCCATGTGACTCATGACAAGTGTCAGAATCACCGAAACTAAATACAGTCGAGGAAAACATTCAACTACTGTATTTCTGTTGTTGTTGCTTATTTGTAGCTATTAATCTTTGACTATATTACATCGTACCAAATTTAAGACTTTATTCAAGATGTTTATATTGATCCATAGCTTCACATAAAGGTAAAAATTGCTGAAAAAGTCCAGAAGCATATGGTCCCAAAAGGTCTTTTCCAGCCTTGTAATACTGTGATACTGTAATCTTGAGGGAAGGTACGATTTGTAGGTAGTTGCAATAATTCCTTGTATAAGGCTAGTTAGTACAGCTGGATGAAGTAGTCAAGTTTTGCTAATGTCTTTAGATGCCTCTCCTTAGAGCACAGGAATGCTCTGGATACCTCTTCCCATCCCTAGAAACGAGGAATTGCAAACACAACTGTTTAAAGACACAACATGCTAAGGAATGACTTATTACTTACCCGGAATAAATAACACATCTCCCGCTTCCAGAAAACATTCATAGCGCTTGGCTTTCACAAAAAGGGGATATTTCTCTAAGTCTGGGTTATCCACATCCAGCACCTCTGATTTAGTGCCTAGGAAAGTTTTCAGAAGTAACAAACATTCCTACTCGTCCAAACAGTAAGAAAGCATTGTCACATTGCACAGAGCACTGTAAACGGAACCCTGCAAAGCTCCTGTGCTCCTTGGCAAATTCTGTAACCTGCCCCACTAAAATGTTTCTCTTTGACTAAAGTACAAAGCGTCAGAGTTAAGGGACCAAATGACTTCTTTTACATCAAACTGTCTGTTAATTTTTTTTTTTTTTTTTTTTTTTTTTTCCTACGGGTCAACATTTATGAGTTGGAAAGGCAACTACGATCACCAAACACTGAACCAGACATATGTGACATACCCGATAAATATAAATAGGGTGCATCTCGAGGACTATACAAAACAATTCGTTTTTTCCCTGTTACTTGGATTAAGAAGTTGTCCATTACCTGGAATAAGCACAGTGAGAGAGCTGTCAGCCAGTAGTTAAGAATCAATGCATAGCCTGCAGCAGCTAATCTAAAAGCTCAAAAAGGGACTTACTAAAACCAGCATGTGTTAAGAATTAGCTAAAAAAGCTTCCACATATAGCTAATCTAAAAACTCAAGAACGTGAGTTACTTTATCCCTTAGCTGCACGTTCTTGACTAATAGTGTATGAGGAAATAGGAGACTGCTTTCCAACAAACCCTGCTTTCTGACAGCTTTCTGGTTTTCCTTACGTAGGAATCAACTTGTTTCACCTTAAAACACAAACACATAAACCAACAAAATATAATGTATTTTGAATTCCTTTTCCAGTGTTACCCCTACCTCATTTTGCCAACCCTCTATTGATAAAGGATTCTTTTTCCTAATTGTATTTTTCTTAAAAATAAATTTATTCAGAATTACACTGCACAATGTTAGAAGACAATCCTATTTGGAATCTACTGCATTGTAGCAACAGACCACCCAGATGACTGTGCAATTACCAACAATCTAGCTGTCAGAATAAAAAAAATAAGGTAATCTTCAAGATAAAAATTTCAGATTTTTAACTGAAACTCAAAACAGTAAAAAAAGGAACAAAACCAACATTTAATCTTATAAGCGCAGAATTAGACAAAAAATCGGTCAGATATTATTATTATGGTCACACAATACATCTGCTTAAAATTCTCTGCACCACTGAATGTGATTCATTTCAGTATTTCAAAACACATGAAATTTGTCATTAGCAGATCTGTGTCAGAGATTTACACCTTAATATCTCAGCTCTGTGATGCCATCTGCAACATTTTGTGCTAAGCACATCTATTACCTACATCATAATGTGTCCATAACTGTAATCCAGCTGAGCTGATGCGGAAGACACTAGAGAAAAACTGTTCCTTCTCAAAATACTCTGGGATCAGAACATCTTCTGCCAACACAGGAAACTGCTTTCTGATATCTGCAATATCCTGAAACAAAAAAAGTACTCTTTGAGAACCATATGCGCACATTAAAATAAGGGAGCACTTCACAATCGTTTGCTATCTTATGAAACATGGGGCCACAGAGCAATGCGTTTTGGTGGTGACCCCTAAAGCCTTGACTTGGTCGAGGATATTAACAAGAACAGCCAGAAAGCTGCTTTGAAACACAACAGCTAGAAATCACGCGGAAGAAGGAAGAGACCATCAGAAATCCTTTTACATTAGTTTACAACAACAGTTAAAGAACGGGAGGGAAGGAACGCCCTCTTCAGTGATCAGCTAAGCTCTGGTATAACAGCAACTATTTCAGACACTTAGGTTTAAATATTCTGACCTAAATCCAGCCAGATTCACAGCCCAAGGAACTATAAGCAAGTTGTGTGCCTCTACTACACAGCCAGCGGATGACAACACAGGCTCTAAAAAATACTCCTAAACTGCAAATTTACAGTAACAGAACTGCAACCTCAAGTAACTCACCTTCCTAGCATCTTCACCCACTGATCGCAAATAGTACTTTTCATCCTGAAGCGAACACAAAAAGAGAATTGTTTTGGTTTTTTCCAATAAGAATTCCCAACGCACTTAAACAGAGCCCGTATTTTCTCGTTAATCTAATGTGAGGCTTCATTAAAATATGGTACAAATAAATGGCATTTACAAATTCAGCTGCTTTGTTAAATGGCCTTTGCTCTACTGCTCTCTGCCATTCATCTCAAGAAATGGGAAAGATATATCAACAGAGTAGAAGAGCATACCTACATTCAAAACTGTCTGCTTCCTAATCACAGTTATCTGAAAAATCCCTAGCTCGAACACTGATTTGCTACTCACAAATTAAGTCACAATAAATCTGTATTTCTATTTTGATAGCAGATGTAATCAAACTCTAAAATATGTGCATGACACTGTCTGGCAAAACACATAAATGATACTGTTATTATAATAAAGCAAGCTCTGATTTCTCAATTTCATGCTGCAATTTTTACTCATGTAAGCAGTTTTTGTTAACAGAAACGGGACCACTCAAGTTAACCACACCGTACACATACAAAACAACTACTGAGAAAAACTACTTCTTCCCACGTTTTTCACAAAGAGCTAAATCTAAGATTGAGTGCTTTACTGGAGTAAGACTTCAAATTACAATTCATCATTTGCCCCTCCATCTACCGGCAAAAGAACCAACAGAAGAAACCGGGTCACTACGGAAATTACCTCAGAAAGAAAGTACTCCTTGTGTTTGACTTCAGCTGCTCTTCGTACAAATACATCAAAAGGCAGAGCTCTGAGACAGAAATATTTACATTTATGCACTGAATCAATGTAACAACACATGGGCTAAATGCCAGATTTCAAACCATACTCTCTCTTACCATACCTAGTGTAACTGAAGGCGCAATATGCTACTTTTTTTTTTTTTTTTTTTTTTTTTAACATGGTGACTCATCGGTGTTTGCAGGGGATGTTTGAGGAGTTTTACAAACACAGAGCTCCTACGCTTAAAAAACTCCCTATTTCATTAAATTGTACCGATGTAAATCCAAACAAAAACATGTAACGGCTAAGGCTGGAAGGCACCTCTGGAGATCCTCCAGTCCCCTTGCCAAAAGGAGGGTCAGATAGGGCAGACTGCCCAGGACAGCATCCAGTTCGGTTTTTCGTATCTCCAAGGATGGACACTCTGTAACCTCTCTGGGCAACCTGTTCTGTTGTCTGGCTGCCCTCACTGTAAAAAAGGGGAGAGTGTGTTGAAATAATTTCCTGTATGTATTTCAGTTTCTGCCCATTGCTTCTTGTTCTGTCACCATGAACCACTGAGAATAATCCTGCTCCATCATCTTTACGCCCTCCGTCAGCTGTTTATACACTTCTGTAAGATCCGCTCTTGACACTAAGAGGTCTGAATGGTTTGAGTTCCAGTGCAAGAAAATTCTCCACAGTCAAATTTGACTCAAAGGGTGGCTAATGTCTGGCAATACCTGCTTAGACTGCTTCTCTAACTTTGTGTCACTTTTAGCCTTCTTTACTGCACATTTTTATAGATTTGCAAAAAAGCTCAGCATCAAGAACCCTACCGCAGTCAATATACGTATGTTTCTATCTATGCGTTTGCTGCTATGAATTTGTGCTTGAACTCAGATACCCATCTTCATTTGTAGATCTAAAAAATCTATCTGATTTCTAAAATATGTGCTACCTCAGCTGGGTAGAACACGGTTTTCAAGTGTGTCTTTTCAATTTTCCTTCAACTTACTAAACACAACTTCAGCAGATCTGAGGAGAACCACTGAGCATTCATTACAGCCTGCCCCTCTGAAGTCAGTGAAAGTGTTAATATTTACTTAAACAATGGGAGCTTTTCATAAGGGTTACAGATTTTGGCATCACTTGATAGTTGAATGGCAAACCAAGCACAAGTAGGAACAGGATGTGCATTCGTTATTAAGAATACCGTGTTTTGAATGCCATGTTGCGTTCATTCAGCTCACCGTCTCATATTAAGTGTCACTGGAAAATTAATATATTGCACAAAAACATCAAATTTTAGACCAACAACCAAATACCAAGGGTTAAGAAGAAATAATCCTCAAGTAAAAGTCTCCATGACCCTGCTATGCCTTGTACCAGAACGTGACCTGCATCTGACTGTACTTAGCCCTTCTCTGAACTTTTAAAGCTTCTTTGTAATAGTCAAATACAACAACTACTGAAGTCATAGGAAAAACAAATGAGCAAAACCCAACCCTTTGGCTGAACCGTTACATCACGTCCATTTACATTTGCTACTGGAGACTGTGAGAGCACAGCTCCACAACAGCTTAAACCCATGCATTCTGCTGCTGCCACAGCTCTGCCCTTGCTGTCTACCCCAACCATCCCAGATCCTCTATCATGCTAGCACTAGCACTCATCTGACCTTGTGGTGAACCTGCTAGCAGAGCTAAAACTGCAGGAAAACATTCTGTAGCACATCCCAAGGTGGCCGAATGAGCTCCAGAACCAACACAAAGATAGGGCTGGAGCATGCAACTTGCAACAGGACTGCAGTACTACTCATGTGCATCAGGACAAAATCATGGAACTCATGTGTTAAGTCCTCAGTATTTCTGTTCTTTTAGTTCTATTTATTCTCCCTTCCTAACAGAATGAGGGGCTTGCTGTGGAAAGGGTCAAAGCTTCCTGAATTTCAAGTGAAGTAGGTGCAAGCCCTAACAGCTGCTGCAATGATGCCCCCTCAGAGCACCTCCACGTGCCTGTTTACAAACCTGCTAAAACTAGCACGCTGGATCAACTGTATGGGACCTCACAGTAAGAGACAGTGTCAGAAGAAACAAAACACAGCAGGGAAAAGGAATTACAGCAATAAAGCAAAGTCGATTCAAGTACGACCTAACTTCAAAGATTCAGAAGTTCATTATGCAGTGAGTAGAATATAGCATGATTAAAGGGGGACAGTGTGGTGTGTTGTCCCAACAACAGCCTCCACTCATAGAGACTTGTAGCTCACGTACACTTACAGCATATGCTTCAGCATTCTTACAAGTTTTAACAGACCGAAGACATCTTATTCCCACTTAGGGAACACAAACGACAACGGAAATAAAGGCATTTACTTTTGAAGAGCAACACAATCACTGAGATGAGATAAACTCTGAAGAAATGTTTTGGCAGCTATACAATAGGGACTTCAGAAAAGATCAAGAGTTTATGTGACCCACACCAAGATTAAAGAGATGGTGAAACGTGCTATCCTGTACTTTGAACATCCTGAGAGCTGCACGTGGTAACTCTGAGAGGAGGTTGGCTTTAAGTAGGAACATCCCTCTAGAGTGGAATGGCATGCCTGCCACGTGCTAGCAGTCTAAGAGGTTCAGGCACATGGCGAGTCAGAAATGAGCACTATTCATTAACATTGAAAATGTACCATACAATTAGAGCAAAACAGCATACCACCTAGTATGCAGGGGGTTAGTCTGGGGAGTTTTTATTAACACCAGCAAATGCCAGGCTCAGATTTTCCACAAGAGCGCTCTGTCCAAATATCCTTATAACACTTCTTCATGCCACCATTTTTAAGGCCCCTCCTTTCAGCCTGTAGTATTTACTCAGGGCACTGAGATATTTGGGGAATGAAGAGGGGGAAATCCAGGACAGCACTTTCATACCGAAAGTAAAGTTTTCACAAAGTATCATCCTGTTCTCACCCTCAGATTCAAACAGATGCACTGTACATCTGAACAGTTACAAGCAAACGTCTTTAAACACAAGAGGTCTTAAAACAAAGTACCTATACACAAAGTTCTTACTGAGGAAATCCATCTGTGGCACCGTGGAAACATGGATCTTTACTTCTTTAGATCCCTCCGCTTTGCTCAGGTAATCCACTGTCCACTTGGTTGTGCAGGCGCCCAGTTCCAGTCCTTGCAGCACCACCGGCTTTCTCTAAGAATCACAGAATGGGTTGGGTTGGAAAGGACCTTAACGATCATCCCGTTCAAACCCCTCTGCCACGGGGCAGGGACACCTCCCACCAGACCCGGCTGCTCAAGGCCCCGTCCAACCTGGCCTTGAACGCCTGCAGGGAGGGGGCAGCCACCGCTGCCCTGGGCAACCTGGGCCAGGGCCTCCCCACCCTCACCGTGAAGAAGTCCTTCCTAAGCTCTGATCTAAATCTTCCCCTTTCCAGTTCAAAGCCGTCCCCCCTTGTCCTATCACTACTTGCCCTTGTAAAACGTCCCTCCCCAGCTTTCCTGCAGCCCCTTCAGGTACTGGGAGGCCGCTCTAAGGTCTCCCCGGAGCCCCCCCTTCTCCAGGCCGAACAACCCCAACTCTCTCAGCTTGTCCTTCTAGCAGAGCTGTTCCAGCCCTCTAATCATCTTCGCGGCCCGCTCCAACAGTTCCATATCCTTCTCGTGTTGGAGCAAAAGCCATTCTGTGGTGAGGCGACCGTGCCTGCCTGCCCTCTCCTCCAAGCTCCGGCGGGCCCCGCTCCCAATCCCAGCCTGCGCGCAGCCAGAGCAGCCCCGCCGCCCGCTCGGGCTCCAGGCGGGCCGAGGCGAGCGCAGCCGCACCCGAGGGTGGATGTCCCGCAGGAACCGCTCCCGGCTGACCCCGTCCAGCCGCGCCACCGGCTCCACTGCCGGCTCCATAGCCGCTCCCCCCGGCGGGGAACAGCAGCCGCGCACAAACGTTCCCCTCGCAGAAACCACCCGGGCAGAAACATTCCTCGGGCAGAAACGTTCCGCGCGCCCTCCGGCCGGGCAAGGCCCGGGGAGGTGGCGAGTCCCTCCCTTCCGTTCCGCGGGAGGCGGCACCGCCGCCCCGGCCCGCGCTCCGGAGCCGGCGCGTTCCCCCAGCGCAGGGCGCGGGGCTCCATGGCGCTGCGGGCGCTCCCCGCCCGCGGCCGCCTCCTCGCCCGCGCCCTCGCCCGGGCTCCGGCTCCGCCGCCCCCGCCCCTGGCCCCGCTCCGCCCGCCTCCCGCCGCGCGGTTCGGCAGCTTGGCCGGGCCCCGGGGGCCCGAGGGCCCGCAGCGGCGCGTGGTGGTGGTGCGGATCGGCAGCCCCCTCGCCTGGCTCCGCACCCGCTTCTGCTGCCTCCTCGTCCGCCTCTACTTCGACCGGGAGTTCAGCATCGAGGAGTTCACGCGGGGCGCCAAGCAGGTGCGGGAGGAGAGCGGGGCGAGGATACGAAAGCCACGGAATCATGGGAGTGGTTCGTGTTGGAAGGGACCTTAACGATCACCCAATTCCAACTCCCTTGCCATGGGCAGGGACGCCTCCCACTGGAACGGGGAAATGAAAATGCGGGCAAGCAAACTCCCTTGGGGCTCGTTTTAGAAAGTATCACCTTTTATTGCAGCGCTGGGCGCACGCGGGAGGGGCTACAGGAAAGCTGGGGAGGGACTTTCCGCAAGGGCACGTAGTGATCAGACTTGGGGGAAGGGCTTTAGACTGAACACGAGGAAGAAATTCCTCACGCTGAGGGTGGGGAGGCCCTGGCCCAGGTTGCCCAGGGCAGCGGTGGCTGCCCCCTCCCTGCAGGTGTTCAAGGCCAGGTCGGACGGGGCCTTGAGCAGCCCGGTCTGGTGGGAAGGTGTCCCTGCCCGTGGCAGAGGGGTGAAACCGGGTGGGCTTTGAGGCCGCTTCCAACCAAACCCATTCTGATTCTGTGTGTAACCAGACAAGAGCTGCTTACAGAATATATTTCCCACTTACATGCCTATCTATAAAATTTCCCGGAAATCTCATGCATACTCTATTACTCTCCAAGGACTAATTTTAACGTTATAATGAACTTGACAACAGCCACAGCTCTGCTAACTGGAGCTTTGGAGCCAGCTGTCTGTCAGACCTTGCAGTTTAGATGGGGAAAGACTGCAAACTGAGGTGATAATAGAAGAAGAGCCATCTGTGCAGCACATCATGCTTAACACAAGATGTTAGCATTTTTCAAAGAACAATGTCTGAAAAAAACACTATTTGAAAAAAACCCCACATACTTTAAAGAAAACTTGCTGTCAGAAGGACATTGCAACTTTCAAAACATGCAATTACTAGAACGAAACTTCCCTCTACTTTTTGCAGTAGTAGCTACTTCTTGTATCAGGAGAGGAGCCTGGAGGGGCCAGAGAGGGGCTCCCTGTGATACAAGAAGTAGTTACTGTTTCAAAAAGTGAACCATTTTGATTTAAACTAAATTAAAGTTTCATCTAAGTAAAGTTAGACAGACTGTCCCTCTGATAGCGTGGTTTTTTAATAGCGGGGGCGGGTTTTTTCAAACAGTTTTTTTCCAGACACTGTTCTTTGAGAAACAATAGCATCTTGTGATAAGTACGATATGTGCGGATCAGATGTACCTTCTTCTATAATCGCCTCTGTTTGCAGTCTTTCCTTATCTAAAATGCAAGATCGGACCGAGAACTGGGTCCAGTGCTGCAATTAGCAGAGATTTGGCTGTTGTGAAGTTCACAGTAAAATTAAAATTAGTCCTTGGAAAGTAATAGAATGTGCATGAGATTTCAGGGAAAATGTATCGATAGGCAGGTAAGTGGGAAATAGATTCCGTCTCCTGCTCTTGTCTGGTTATGCGTGATGGATGGAAATCTGGTTTACCTTGCCCTGGGTTTTTTGTTTGTTTTTACTTGCTGTAGAGCCCTGAACACTGCCAGCCTTTCACAAATACACTGCTTGAATAGTTAGAGGCATTAGAGTATGTAAGTGTACCTGCAGAATTGAGGGGAAAAGAGGAGTTGAGTTTCCTCAAGTTTAGAGACTAGAACAGATTTACATAGAAATTTTTTAAACCGGTGTCTTAGTTTGGATGAAAAAAACACAACCAAACCAACCAAAGTATGCTCAGTGATTTTAATCAGAGATTAATTAATTGTGAGATTGTGCAGAACAGATAACAGTTCTTTGCTCTAAGTGTATGTGTGCACAGAACAAAGTCAACAACAAGTGCGATTAAGTTGTTAATATGGATCGAGTCCCGTACCCGGGCTCCGGTGGTGCCGTCACTTTAAGCTGCAGCTCCGCTCAGGGCAGCCTCCTCCTCAGCGCCGATCCAGATGGTTATCGGTCACACTCGCACTGACACACACACAGAGGGAAAGGAAATAAAGATAAAGAGATAGAGAATACAGCAACGCAAGCAGAGGTAGCAAAGCGCGACTATTCTCTAGGCAGCAAGATGGAGAAAAAGACGGAGACCGGGAAATAGCCAGTGAAAGGAAAATGTCTAGGCAAACGGGACACAACCTCTGCCCCGGTCTGCCCGGAAACGGCCCCTTCCCCCCCACTGCCTGCAAAGGAAGAAAAAATTCTGGGAAAGAAGGGGAAAAAAACCCCAAACCAAGCTGAAACTATAACAACCGGAGCTTCTGTTTTGACGGAAACCAGGAGACGAGCTGGGAAAAAGGGCAGGGGAACAAAATATGTCTAGGGACAGACATAGACTGGATTATGAAAAAGAGAGGACAAACATGATCCAGATTACTGTATGGCTTTTGTTTGGTAAGCTGTGCATTCAGATGTCTGTTATCAAGAGGTTTGATGCTTTAAATGAGAGACTGGAAAGAGACCTTGTGTTTTTATCAGTTCACGGAATCACTTTTTTAATGCTGTAGGGCTTCCATCCCCGTGGTGACATACTGTGCAACTATCGAAACCCTGAATCATAGAATATTCACGTAGCTTGTCACGTAATGATGGATTTATCTGAAAAATAAGCCAACCTGGTGTTAACTCGTTCATATACTTGTCTCTCTTTTGTTTTTTGATAGGCCTTTTCTGTTGTTTCAAAGCTGCTGTCTCAGCGTAAGCTTGGCCTCCTGGATGAACTTGTATCAGCAGAGGTAAATGCTTTCCATCTCTTATTCTAGCGATTGAGTTTCTGTTATGAAGTAACACGTGTTCAACCTGTCATTATCTACAAATACTGCCAGTTTGTTTTAATTTGGGAAAACCAGCATAACGCAGAACAGGGCAATTGTTTGTTCTGAAGCTTTTTTATGTTTAATTTTAAGGCAAGAAACTTGATTTAAAGTTTTAAAGAAAACAATTCTTGCCGTTGAGCATAAGGGCCAGTTGCCCAAAAGATTGCAGGTATACCGGAAAGGATTGAAAGGCAATGAGTTCTGGATGGCAGGTGGGATTGCATACCTGTGTTGGTGTAGGCAGATAGCTGATGCTTTTGCTCTGTGCACCAGAATTCTGATGAAGAAAAGAACTGGTGCGCTGCAGTAATACATTCGCACTCCCAGGGGAGTCATACAGCCAATTACTGGTTTTTGCTGGAAGGCCTCGGTCTTGTGTCCGTGGTCTCAGGTATACAGCTCGCCTGGCTCGTTAAACATCCGTGCTGTGTGTTCTGTGTTTTTATGACTTCTTAATTGCTGAAGTTGTCTTGGCCTTCCCAGGGGTCAGAGGTAGCAGATGCATCAGGGTCAAGTGGAGGAGATTCTTCAGGTCTTTGCCTTGTTACTGGATGTCAGCTCGGCCTGCCCTATCACCACCCATGCCTTTGCAGCAAACATTTTGGTGCAGTTCTAGTGCGTCCCCACTGGACAATCTTGCCTTCTCTCTGAGCAGAGATAGCAGTAAACTGTGAGTTTGTTTCTTATAGTTGTTTTGAAAGAGCACCTCCACTTCCGCTGCTCATCCTAAATTCTTCAGGTGATCGGGTTAACATTGATCCAGAGACCTCACGTAACCAGAGCACGCAGTGGCTGAGGCTGTGATACCGTGCTACCTTTTTGTTGCTTTGGCCAGTGAATTTTATGTGGGCAAAATGTACTAGAAACCAACATCTTCTAGTGAAGATAATGTCTTGCTTCCATGTGACCTCTGGATTTGTTTGTTATTCAAAAATGGCAATTCAAGTTAGGCTAAAAAGCTGAGTATGAGTTAAACAAAAGTGCTGCATAGCTTCATCCTTTGTTATGACGTCTCTTTCTCATGAGGCATTTGAGGGGATGCCTCTGTTCAGTTTGTGCACCACATCTTTTTTCTACTTAACACAGCTGCGTAGGTCTTAGGACGCTCAAATACCATGGTGGACGCAATGTGGAACTTAAGTCCCAGACTAATGATTTTTAAATCAATTCTGATTGTGTATAAGCTTTCTTTTCTAATGGAAATGTGGATCACAAAGTGGCAAAGATAGACTTAGAAATGGAAATTACTTTCAAGGAAATTTTTGAACGATAGCTAAGAAAGAATGAGTCAAAAGCTGAGAAATGTAGTTAGAAGTCAGCAGTGAGCAGGCAGAGTGTAAGTATGATTGTGGAAGCAAACGTAACTGGTGTGTTCTGGTCTTACGTGCTTTGCTTTGCAACCTCTGTCTTGACAGTACCTTTTCTAGACATTGTTTTAAATACTTTGTTTTCATTGTTTTAAGCATTAAATAAATCTTCTTTAAGATCCGTGTTTGGGAGTGCCCAGACTTCCCAGTGTTTCTTCACTTCCACTGTCGTGTGTGTTACGCAAATGTCGTAGCGATATAGCTCCTTTTATTAACTGCAGTAGAAAAAAAAAAATGTTTCCATTTCCTAATGAAAAACTGTCAGTTTTTCTAAATTTAGGTACTTCAGGCGCTGAAGGAAAAGATTTCTTTGCTCCCTGACAGCCACAGGGATGCTTTAGCAGCTGACATTGATGCAATCATGTACACAGCAGAAGGAGATATTCGCATTTACTATGATGACGATGGTATGTTTAGAATTCTGAAGCAGTTCGGCAATAGACAGTCATTTCCTAGTTTTGCTGCTAAGCAGGCATTCTCCTTACGGGTGTGTTTTTGAGTCCTATTTCTCATTCCTTGTTCTCTGTTTATAGTTCCTCTGTAGATAATTCCCTGATTTCCTATTAAACTGGAACCTGAGAGATTACTGTTACACGGTACTGTTTTGACTTTGTAATTTTGGATTTTTACATTATTAGTCCTCAGCAATCTCAAACCACTCGAAACCAATTACGCTACTATATGCAGAAAGCTGTTGGTTCAGCAATTAAGATACATCTTCCAAGAAGAATAGTGAAGGCTGGATAATGAAATTAATGTTGCTGTCTTCACCCTATTCTGCTTTCATGGAATGTACTTTGGTTTAGGATTTCTTGATTTTTCATTTTTTTAAGCTACTGACGAGCTCAAACAAGTTTTTCTTTTGGTTAAATACCAGCATTGTGTACGCAGTTCATTATCCGGCATAGTTGAGATGGTTTATGATCTAACTGTGGGTCTTCCAATGAGCATTTCAAATTGTCAGACCCAGTGAGCTTTTTTCTTGTGTTGGGGATATGGCTTTTTTTCTGTTAGTTTGCTCCCGAGTTTCAACTGCTCTACATACTTTTGTAGCACCAGTAGTTGGCTTTGGACCTTGTGGTAACCCGCTTTTCTTTGATTATGTACGATGTCACGCAGCAATCCTGATGAAATACATACCTTTCTGCAGAGTGTATTTTTGTGGTTGCTAAACAGCATGAATATGACTTTAAATAGCTTTATTGTCCCTTGTTCTGTCATGCATTCTTTTAAGCTGAAGTCAGCAGCCCTTCCAGGGTTTCACTAGAATGATATGCCAGATAAGAAATAGGAGTATTTGACCTGTGAGAAAAATGAGATTTACCTTGTGCTTTGATTTATTTCCAACAGGAAGAAAGTTTGTTAGTATCCTGATGCGTTTCTGGTATCTGAATGGTGCTGACCTACCTGATGAAGTTCCAGGTGAAACCAGAGTTTTCCAGATTGTGTTTGGAGATGAAAGCACAAAAGAAAGAAGACATCTTTTAACAGCAAACTATGAGTGAGTTTACTTGTCCTTTTCTTTTTGCCATGTACATGGGCTAGCTGTGTGGCAAGCAGTTTGAGAACTGAAAACTTCCACACCGCGACAGTGCAGAACTTAGTATGTTTTCATTCATCCTGATCCGTAATCAAAAGTTAGTTCTCATCCAGCTTTCCAGTTTTTGTTCTAGGGTGTTTTTTAAATACACTTAAAGCCATTGTGTTGTTACCTTGCTTGTGAGTTGCGATTAATAGGCACTTATTCTCTGTCAGGAAGAGCAATAGTTGGAGCACCGAAGGAGATTTCCGGTGCTTTGGTGTACTGCTGCAGTGTTCAGGAAACAGGCCGGTATCGGTCCTTGTTTGCTGTTTCTTGTAGCACAGCTGACAACAGCGCAGTCAAGCCAAGCAGTCGAGTGTGGTGCTGTTGACTGGTCACTTCCCCCACAACAGTCAGAACTGCAATTAGCTGAAAAAGTGGCTCATGAAAGAGGAAATTTTTTAGCCAAGTGCTTTCTGCAGAAAGGCAGAACAAAGCAAGCATCACCTGCTGTGCAGATAATTCATGCCACACTGATCCAAGCCCTCAAAGCACATGTTAGGTAGATGATTTTCATAGACAAGCCTCTAAATCATGTCAGTAGTAGTGTACTGATCTCGGAGCAGTGCAGAAATATCTGCTTGGTTGATGAGTTGTACTGAAAAGAACATTCTCAGAAGCTGGAAAATCTGGTGATTTTTGTGAGAGAAATGCAGTATAATCAATGATTTCTGCACTCACATTTGGAAGGGAGAGACTGAGGTCTAGATGATCGGGAGCTCTGAAACAGAAGAAACACTCTGAGGAAACCAGTGGTGCCTTTTGTATGGATGGGTTTTTGTGGATTCGTCCATTTGCCCAATTCAGCATCTTTTTTAGAGGTAGGGGCCTCTGCGACTCCATTAACCTCAAGAGCCTCCCATGTAAAGCCCTAAACATCTGTTTGTAATCCCAGCAGAGAGGTCTTTGCAAATGTTTGTTCCTCTGCTATTTACAGTGCTAACCTAAACTCAAATGGGCAAAGATGCTACAGGCCTTGGAAGCCTGTTGTTACCTGTTCGGTTATCTGGTGAAAAGAGTTTTCAGGAGTGGATTGGGTTGTGACTGCAAAGCAGTGAGGTTATGCCGCTCTTGTCCACAATACGCAGGTTACTTTGGAGCATGAATATTCAGTTTCAGGCTCAGACTTGTCTTGAGATGACAAGTGGTCCAAACTGACATGCTCGGGGAGGAAGGCATTAATGACTACAAAAGGAGGAAGAAGATCTTTGAAAAGAGGGGTGGATGTTTTCATTTTCATTTCAGCGATCGTGGGATTCTTTTCCAGAGAGATTCAGGACTACCGTTACCTTGCTCTTCGATGTATTTCTGAAAATGCTTTTTGAAGTATAGTTCAGTAAAAGTGAAAGTTTTCAGGCAGAATGCATAGTGTCTTATTTCCCTTTACGATGCAGTTACCATGCCATTAAATGAAACCCTTTATTTAGAGATGATCTGCCACAAAGCTACATTCCTAGTTACTGCTATGAAAACTGAATCAGTTCTCCTGATATCAGAGTCTTTACTGGTGCTGCTTGATCCTCTCTGTGGGATCTGAACCAAGACACTCTCAAGCCAGCGCACTTTGTTTCTTACTATGGAAAGAATTTTGTTCTTCTGTTTCAACCATCAGAGTCTAAGGAGCCTTTACAGGAATAACTTTGAAGTAAAATATTCCTACATGATTTCTTGTTTGTGTTAGTAGCTCTTTCAGGATCAAGTAAGTTTTAACAGCTCTTCGCTTACTGTCTTTCCATTTCCAGGTTCCAAAGGGAATTTACAGAAGGAGCAAAACCAGACTGGACAATCACACGGATTGAACATCCGAGGCTATTAGAATAAATACCTTCTACAGTCTTTTTGTGTACCCTTGTAAATGTTCTGCTGTACAAATATCAGGCTTTTTTGGTCTCTTTTTTCACAGCACAGTTTCACACGGGCTGGCGTTACGGGTATGTCAGTTTACACTCTGAGAAGAAATGGTACTACTTGAAGAGAAGCAACACTATCATGGCTGGTGGCCCTTCCCAGTTATCTTTGTGTGTTTCTCTTTTCTCTAGGGACTGTACAGTATATAACTGAATAATATGGAAGATGAAATGGAGGGAGATGGGCTTCTTAGATTGTCTCGTCTCAGCAGTTTATTGTTGAGGTAATCTGGCTTTTGACTACACTGGAAATTAGGAAAGTTAGGGCCATTTTCAGTGTTTGGTACAAGATTAGAGTAAGAAAAGACTTTTGGCATTGCAGTGAGAAAATGGATCAAAGATGTCTATATATATTTTGAGAAATAAAACCAGCATTCATTTCAATTTAATAACATAGAAGCACTTCCAAGTTTAGAGGTTTGTGAAAGAAAAAGATCAGTCTAAACCATGCATTTAAGAGAGGATCTGACAGTGAAACTAAATGAAGGCCTGTGTTTGAAATGCTTGTTGAAGAAGCGAGCAAATCATGAAAATTAGGTGTTGCAAATTAACAGTTTCCCATTTCTCACATTATCTCTGTCTCTGGAACATGACATCTCAGCTGTAAGTAGCTTGATATTTTTATATACATGAACTATTTTATTCCTTCTGAGTTGTGTTTGTCTTGTGGGTTGCAGGGAGTGCGTGTGTTTGTTGGATATTTGGGGGGTTTTTTTCCCTTTAATCTTAATTTTTAAAATTATGCTGGAGACTACAAATCTCCATCCGATGCAGAACCACCTGTGGCCTTATTGCATCAAAAATAAATTGGAACGGCTCTTAAATTAATAAGCTTACTGTACTGGGAAGTGGTTTGCTTCCACAGTGAATAGAACTGGGGTAATTAAACTGGATTTACAGTCTACAATTGGCTTGAGAGGCGCCCTTCGTCCCCCACCAATGAGCGCAAACCCAACTCCGTAGAAATGGACAAATGTACGTCTTGAAGAAGCGGGCACTGAAGTTCAGAGGAAGCTTTGTGTGCTTTTTGCCTGCCATCCATAAGTTCTCTGACATAAATGTGATCATAGGAATTGACAAGACTGAAGTAAATGTCAGTGAAGGGCGTTTGTCATCTTCTGGCATCCGCATTTTCTCTTGTCTTTTCCTCCATGTCGCTTGTCTGGGCAAAACAGGAACTTCTGGTTTTGACGTTGCCAGCCAAATGTATCTACCCAAGCCTCCTGTTACCTAAGGAAAGAAATGTATTTAGCGTTTTCAAGCTAGCTCCTGCTGAGTATTTTTATTTACTGTTAAGGTTGTCTCAAATTCTCATGGCAAAAAAAGTAAAGGGTTAAGCTTGTTGCATCTTGAAGAAGAATACTATCTGTTACTACAGGGATTTCCAGTGCTGCCTTTCAAATACTTTACTCTAAAAATCATAATACCAACTTAAATGTTACTGAATTTAAAAAAAAAAGCTAAAGTTTTATTAGAAACATCTTCATGATTTAGGAGTGATGGTGCTGAACAGGGAACACTATGTGGGGATCTCTGCATCACAGCACGCGAGTGCTCCCAGATTCTCTTGCTGATGTGTCTCAGATACCACCTTACAAGTCACTGTGTGTAAGGATTTGGGTGTCTTTGTTTCCCTTCCATGTCCTTTCCTGACTTCCTTTTCTACGTTGTATTTCAGGGCGACAAGTACAATTATAATTGTGTACATCGTGCAAATCCCCATACACGCTGACCTAAAATACTTGCACGTTTAGCCTGCAAACTTCTTCATTCAGACCCCAGTAATTCTTGAAAACAACGTTACCAAGTTGGATAGTGTTTTTTAGAGTAAAATTCATATCTTTATTAGCAGTGCTGACATTTCTGATCCGTGTTACACAGAAAGTGAGGTCACAAGGTGTCTGGACTATGCTTAAACTGGGGATGGAGATTCAACGTACCACATTCTTGCCCCCTCCCTTTTATTGAGTCATATTTTATTCACATGCTTTCTGTCTGTCTCTCATTGTCTGGTATGCAGCTGACGCTTGCAGATTAGTCCTACAGTCTCTACCCTAGCGTGGTCTTGGAGCAGTCAAGCAGCCTCTGTGGTGTTATGTTGGGGGTGGCCTGGCTGCCCAGAGCCGCTGAATGCTGCTTTCCTCAGAGCAGCAGAGCTCTCTGAGCCAGCCCTCTCCGTGAATCAAATTGCCCGGTGTTGTGCTTCAGATACTTCCCTGACCTATATAGCAGACTAAAGCTTCCTCTTATAATATTGATTTAAGACTTGAGTATCCGTGGCTGATTTTTCAACATGATAATTCTCTTTCCTGTTTAAGAGCCCTCTGGGATATGCAGAGGGACAAAGTTAGACCTGCCTGGCAGTCAAGATGAGGGGAAGAGGGGAAAAGGCGTGTGCAGGACACTGATGAAAAGAGGCAGAGCTTGAATTACAGTGCAATATACAGAGTATTTTGGTTCAGCGATCGAACTGTACTGCACTACTTGCCAAAATAGAAGAAAGACAGCTCTCTTTCTCTTGCAAGCTCTCTAATTTACTTCAGATTGTCTTAGAGCTTGCTTTCATTTTTAAGCTCTAACCCAGACTTCTCATTTGGTGTTCCTGGAATGCTAGAAGAGGAAAGCAGAAGGTAGTTCCCTGGTTGGCAGCTTAAAGGCAGTGCCCGGTGGTGATAACAACTCCCCGTGCTCGCCTGGGTGAGTAGAGAGTACTGCTGCAGCATGTGCTGCTTCTCCCCAGGATCCTCATGTGGCAGCAATCAGCACAATGCTCCAAAGTGCTCCACACCACAAATGGTGGGCATTATGGGCAAGGCATGGTTTACTCCTCTGCTCTCCTCTTTTCCAACACCCGCCCCCCCCCCCGCCGCCCCCTCCGCCCCGCGAGCGGGGAAGGACGGGGGAGGGAGACGGAAACTTAGTGTGAGTTCTGCAGGAGTTGTGGAAGAATCAGATGACCAGTGATCTTTCTTCAGAGACTGCAAAACGCATGCACGCAATGACTGCTGCTGCTGCTGCCGCTGTTACTGCCGTTGCCGTCCGAGACGAAAACGGATGTCCGGGCAAGACCTCTGTCCCGGTTTCCCCGGAAACGTCCTCCCCTTCCCCTCTCGCGTGCAGCTGAAATTCCCATTATTGGCAAGAGAAAGAAAAAATCCTCGGAACAATCCCAAACCACAACAGATCTGAATGTCTATTGCGTTTAATTTCAGGGGTGAATGCCTGTTTTTTTGCTAGGGACACTAAAGCTTTTAGGAACCTTCTTTCAACACTGTGGGTTTCCTGGCATGTATTTGTTCCGTGGTTTGATTTCTGACCTTGTTGCATACTGTGAAAATCAATAAAGAGCAACGGACAGGGATTCTCTGCACCAAATAGTGTGTGCTTACACCCTTCTACTCTGGAAAACAGCGTGGCTGCCTGCCGCCTTCATGGGACAGAAACGTGAATAAATACTCAGTTTAGCTTTTTACTGCGAGACCTGAAATTGGACATGACCACAGTACTTGGTCATGGAATGAAGCAGATATTTGCTTAGCAAATTTTTCACATGTGCTTGAACAGGCTAGGTACCTAAAATCCATTCTTTTTTTGTAACCTAACTTTGAGTACCAAACCTGGCTAGCTGCTTTTGGAAATCTTAGCACATACCTAAACAACTTTGTATGTCCAAACCCCTGACCTTTATATGGAGGCAGTAGAGACTTGTGCTTCTGTATTCAAGGATCCTGAGCTTTGTGTTGAAATTCTGTCATCTGGGACTTCACTTTGTAGCTCCTGTAAACTAGCTAATGGCTTGAGACGTTTTGGGTTTGGGTTTGTTTTTTATTTTTTGGAAAAATTTGATATGTTGAGAATCACTAGGCCAGTTGTCAGCACTTCGATATTATGTGTGGTTGATACACTGAGTGGAGATGTTAGTTTTGTTAGTTTAGTTTTGCAAATATGTCATGTGCTCTAAAATGCCACAGGTAACTCTTCAGGATATGTTTTCTATAACTGCTCAGCAGGCAATGTCTTTGAGAATGGTCTGATTTATGAAGTGATCCATACGTATCAACTAGCTTAATTCTTTCAGTTCTTGATAGGTGGTGACTGAGATTAGTTTATATGTGTCTAATGATTGTCCAGGAGATGTGCTTAATCCTAGAAAAGAGGGAGAGAGGAGTCTCTCTGAAACAGTGTACTCAAAGGCTTCTGGCTGAATTCTGCAGTGCTTCCAGGGCAATGTCCTGTAACACAATAAAAGCTGAATCCACTCCATCTGGGAACAGCATTTTAGAAATCAAGCTCCAAGGTTCTCAGGTTTACATCAATAATTGATTTATTTAATTATGAGTGCATAACAGAGAACTGAGAACTGAACCAAGTTCCACACCCTGCTCACAGAGTTTGGTCAGTTGCAAATGAAAAAGTCAATTCACTGCTGTGAAGAATCCTGCTTTAAAGGCACCACTCCAGCCCTTCAATGCATAGCATTTCATTACTTTTGGAAACAATTAATAACCAAAATAACAAATTTAGTCGGTGAAAAGAGTCTACTTCCAGAAAGCTAAAGTGGGAAAATAATTTGAATTGAGGAAGTTCTACCATACATTACTTCGGACAGCAGCCCTGTTTAAAAAAAAAAATAAAAAAAATCAGATTCACAAATTGGAATGTTGCATTTTTCCACAGAACTGAATCCCTGCAAAGAGGAGCAGTGACAGCTAAGGAGTATCTGTTTTCTCTCAGACTCCACTGGTGGTCTGATAACTCCAGGGCATGCTTTATTTTAGTGCAGATTTTATCGAGTCCTTGCAGGATTTCACTAATGTAGTAATTTTCTTTATGGGGACTTTTTCCTCTCTGATCTCTGTTGTAAGCAGTTAAACAAAACAGGGTTAGTAATGGGAGCTTAAGCCTGATGGTGGAGTACTTAATGGAGGTGTTGTGTGGGCATATCCCGGTGTTGGTGCTGGAACAGCTGCTCTTTGCACAATGACACCAGCTGTGTTAAGTGATCTAGTGAATGTGCTCCCAGAGCTAATCTCATTCAGGACCCCAAGTGGATGGCTTAAAACATCGAGCTGGAGCTGAAAGTTTTCATCTGAATAAACACATGTAGTCCCTGGCATTGCCTAAGGCTACATCGCCTAACCTTACAGGACATTCTTGTTAAACTAGTTATGGGGTTTTTTTCAATAATACTAACAGAAGATTGTTCCAGATCTTTAGCATGTGCCGAACTTGAGCATAAACATTGTTTGGCTGATACTTCCCTGACATGACCTTCCTTTCACTGCTTGAGAGTAAGGTCTGTACCTCGTGTCCTCTTCTTGCCGAAGTAACCTGTACAGGCATTGATTTCTCGCTGTGCCTTTCACTCTGACCCTATAAAGTGCTTTTGCTGCGCTGGTAGTAAGTGAAATTCTTTGAATGTGATTTTAGGTTGCACAAGGCTCCTGCATATCAGAAATATAAACTAAACTGATGTCCGTCTAGTCCGTCACAAGCACAAAGTAAAATGGCTTAGATTAATCTGCCGCGAAGGCACTTGAGCAGGAGGTGATAGTACCCAATTTACGGGCTGCAATTTTACCGTCGTGGAAGCATACGTTTAGTTTGCGCAGAAACAGTAAACACTTCCGTCTTCAAAATATAAACCATGGAAATGTCGTCACAGCTGGTGTTTGCTGTTTGTTATTGATCAGTGTCTTAATAGGCAGAACAATGAGGGAGATGTTCACTCAGATCGCATATCCTTGCTCACCTGTGCAGGTTCAACTTTCTGTATTGCTGTTGATTTTGCTCTGTGTTTCTTCCAGACATTCTTTTTCCCAGGAGCATTTCAGCAAACTGCCCAGATAGATTTAGATCTCCCCTGAGGAGTCAAAAATTTCCAAAGCTGGATGTACACTCAAACCCTCCATGGCATTCAGTTTACAGTAAAATATGGTCATTAATGAGATGAGAGAGCAGACAAAACAACAGAAATACCTTCTTTTTTCCAGTCTCTTGATAGAAGTATGAAGGCATTACAAGCCATCCACCATAGTTGTTTGGGGACTTTAAAGCCAGGCCTCCAGGCTGTAATTGCTCGAGATTTTTGTGGTAAGAAGTCGCAGCTATTTCTGCTTGCATAATCCTCAAGCCAGTGAGCACTTTTAACTAACTTGCCCTCATTCCTACTTGCTGCACTATAAATTAGAGTAGGACTGAGGCTGGTTTGAAGGTACACTTGCTGCTCACCTGTGGGCTGCATGTCTGGGTATGGTGACTGGCGCATTCCTCATCTGGACTTGATGGGAAATGCTTTGTGCTGAAGAGATTGGGATGTGTGAATCCAGATCTAAAAACATGTCTAACTCTTGACTGGGTAGAAACTGTACGGTGATCATCTGACTCCTGACAAGCGGTGTCACCAACAAGGAGTCAGTTTGTAGTCGCTGTTGATGTGCAAGTTAGAAATAGCAATATAACTCGTAGCATGCCGAATTAAAAATTTCCTTCCAAGTATACACGTTTTTCTGTATTTTAGAGGGGGCTGTTACTGGCTTCTCACATGCATTACATATTTAGAGCAATTTTTCTGCTCATCAAAAAGAATAATATAAAGAGGCTCACAGCAATAGACAACAAGTTTACAATGCAGACTGCTGCTCCAAACACATTCTTCGTAACTTGCACTTCATCCTTTTAGTCCCTTCCTAGAGCTTGTATGGGGGTGTGTGGGGGTGTGTTTGTGCATATATATACATAAACGTATGTAAAAGTTAAACAAGCATGGCCAGTAAAATGTGGTACATTTACAGTTCATGCATTTCGGTATGTATTCACGTGGCATATTGTTGACCTTAAGTTAATGTTTTCTTCCGCTTATGTCTCAATGTCTTTCAGCATGAACAGCATGGTTTACTGAAATAAAAATACAACAACCTGTTAATAATATAAATCTCCAAACAAAAAGTCCTCCAGGTTGGCTGTATGTTAGGAGTGCATGTCATTAACTTTTATCTTGTAGCACTACAACGGCAAATTTGAAAATGAGGAACTTAAAAGAACTGTGACCAGTGTAACTCTGGACAAATAGGGAATCGCTTCATTATTAATCACTTATTGACAGATAACTGCCACAGGTAAGTGAGGACATGGTTTCACTACAACAATCCCATTACTTAAGAATTTTTGGACAAAAATTACTCATCTGCTGTGCCAATTGACAAAGTACAAAATTTCCTTTGATCGTAAACCGCTATGAACTGTAACTTTCTGTGCACTGGTTAAAACATGAGTTTCAGACTGGTAGGTGTTACAGAAGGCAGGAAAGAGGATGAAGCGAAGGCAGGTAGTAATGAAAGGCTGTGTTAACAAGTTGGGGTGATGAGCAAGCAGAGGTTTCCTCTCCTTAGAAGACCCATGTCTTGGGGCTGTAATGTCACTGGAGAATAGTGGGAAATTCAGAGAAACGTTGGCTCTAAGCTGACTGAAGAAGCCAGAAATGTTGATGAGCTGTGCACTAGTTGGTAAGAGAAAAGTGTGACCTAACTTAGTACATATAGTCTGACCTGGTTCCCTTTAGTAACTCATCATCATCCGTTTCAGTCCTGATTGCTTTCCATCTCCAATATATACCACTTCAAACTCCTCCAAAAGGTGAGTTTAATAGTTTCTTGATTCGGTTTCCCTTCCCCACCCCCCCCAATCCCACTCCAGTGGAAAGAAATGCTGCTGCTTTTGTCCCACTTGGTGTGAATGGGACAGTAATGTTTATCCCGGCAGAACTTTTCCATTGAATTTTTCTAATTACTTTGTACCTGAATGGGTTGTGTGATTTTTCTCACACAAATAAGTCCTTAAAATTCAGGCTCTCTTGTTTTTCAGGAATGTTCTTGCTTGTACTTTGTAATTCACCTCTGTGCTTCTTCAGAAAGAGTTAAAAATAGCTGTTTCAAGTAGTTGCTTCAGTACTCCCGGGGGAGCTTCTCTCAGGGTCTTGGTTTATTGTGCGGTACCCGCCACTGATGTGGAAGGGGTGATTCTGTCAGTTGCCTCTCTTTGTCTTGGCTATAACCCTATACATGAAAAAGCTATGCATAAAGACAGCAGGTTCTTACCATGGTGGTGTTATTTGCACGTTGTGTGTCTTCCTTATCTTTTCTTCTCTCTTTAGAGAGAAAGTATTTCCAGGGTATCTTGGGAACTAGAACTGTCTTTTTCTCTCTGTTTTTTGACTGTGTACTGAAGAAATGCCAGATGTGTTACCACAACTCGATTTACGGTTTTCTTAGTTTGGATTGTGGCATGTATGCAATATAAAGACTTGCAAGTGTGTTAGTGGTGAGGTTGCAACCCTGGATCAGAAGATTCTGAGCTCAGTTTCTGCTCCTTCTTCTGAAATTTTATGTGATCTTGGGTGATATGGTTTCATTTTTATGCTTTTCAGCATGTTTGAGCAAGGCACCTGATACTTCTACAGTATCTCTGGGAAGACCAGCTGAACACGCGGTAGATGTATCCTCCTAACCCAGCCAGACCAGGTGCACTGCTGCGTCCACAGCCTGACTGTAGCCTGGAATTATATATTTCCTTTCCTCCCCCTTTGCATTTGGGCCACTTGAATACTCTTTGTGTTACTTTGCAGAAAATCTCCCACAACTGCCAAATGTCTCATTTAAGTCCTTTCCCTGCCAACTGCTGTGTAACAGTACTTTGACCAAGAAGAGCTGTTTGGGACCATCTCTAGATGGCTCTAATACAGTTTATCCAATGTTGGAAATTGGCTCAGAGAGCAAGGACACGGGTCTTCAGAGGAGCTGTGCAAGGCAGGGTCAGAAGATTATACGGCCGTGTAGGCCAGGGACAGAACTTGTCAAGGCAGCATAACTTGGCAAGTCGGCAAGGATGGTCTGTCCTTGAGAAGGAGATAAACAACTAAAGAGGAGCTGAGATCCGGGAATAAGAGAAAATAACATAGAAGCTGTAACCGCAAGTAGGAGGGGTATGTTAATGTTACCTTTAGAGCTTGGCCAATAAGATAATGACTAATAGGCATAATTAACTGATTGTGTATATAAGTGATGGTTTGGAGCAATAAAGTTGAAGCTTGCTTTATCACTCATATTGAGTCGACTGCCTGCTTCCCCGCACCAATCTGTTAAAGGGTTACTCTTGGACTCAGCAGAGGGGTCCCCTCCACAATCCGACTTCTCAGTTTGATTCTTACAGGCCTGTTCACATGTTAGATCACTCGCTCCAAAAAGAGAGGCTTAGCTAAATGTTGGAAGGCAATTCTTAACGTGTGTCCCTAGAGTTCTGTACATGAGACTCTGTTCCCTATGTTCCATTTCAGCCGCTGGGGCCTCTTCCTGTTCTGGACAACACATTCTGACTGAAACAGTGCAAACCATTATTCGTTAGAGCCAACTGACAGTACTTCCCTTTGGTTATGAAGACCATCCGCTCCTCTTGATATGGAGTTAGAAGAGGCTGAAGCAATTGCCTTTCCTCAAGTGCGTGGGGGAAATGCAGAAATCTGAGCTAACTTCTTAGTTGTGTACAAAGACAAAATGATGGATTACAGTCACAGATCTTGTTAGCACCCTCTGTTGCTGTTAAAGCAGAACACGTCCTCTTCACGTGTGAGAAAGACACTTCAACTGAATATAGCCCTGGTTTTGCTATGCAGCAGGTAGCTAATGTGCAACAAATCCACCTGCGTAACTAACAGGAAGCTTTAAACCAAAGAGGTCTTTGGCTTTACTCACCTCAATTTGTCCTATGTAGACCATGAGAGGAAAAGCTTCCAAAGACACAGATCTTACTTTGAGTGCTGTCTATAACAGCTTAGCCAGTTTTGTTGGCATCTGCTAGTAGCCCTTCTGTAAGGGGTATAGTAGTGTCCTCACATGCAATGCAAGTACCAATATGTTGGTAAGAGCTGGGTGGAAGTCTGGAAATACTGCATCGGTTACTTTCCAGGATAGCTCCACAAAGCTCATTGTCAGCGCAGAGTTGCTTGGAAGCCAAGCTATGGTTCATAGAATCATAGAATGGTTTGGGTTGGAAGGGACCTTGGAGATGGCCCAGTTCCAAACCCCCTTCCATGGGCAAGCGACACATTCCACCAGATCATGTTGCTCAAAGCTTCATCCAACGTGGCCTTGAACACCTCCAGGGATGAGGCATCCATGAATTCTCTGGGCAACTTGTGCCAGTGCCTGGCCACCCTCAGAGGAAAAAATATCTTCCTCGTATCTGACCTAAATCTCTTTCAGCTTCAAACCATTCCCCCTTTGTCCTATCACTGCACTCCCTGATAAAGAGCCCTTCCTCAGCTTTCCTAGAGCCCCCCCTTTAAGCACTGGAAGGCTCCTATAAGGTCTCCCTGGAGCCTTCTCTTCTCCAGGCTGAACAACCCCAGCTCTCTCAGCCTGTCCTCATATAGGAGGTGCTCCAGCCCTCGGATCATCTTCGTGGCCTGTGTTGGCACCTTCCTGTGCTGAAGGCTCCACGGTTGAATGCTTAAAAAGAGACAAAACCCTGAAATGCCAAACTTCTCACTTCAACAGTTTCTCAAGGTATTTGAACATTAAAATAGGTTCTGAAAGTCGACATGTGCATGATTACTATTTCAGTATGTACAGCGTCCTTAGTGCTGCCACTTTGAGCTGGAACATGGCTAATACATTACTAAACCAGAATTAAACAGAAACTCCAAGAGGCGTCTCCAATTTCTTTTTAAGTTTAAAAAAAACCACCACCAAAATACGAAATTACTGATCACAACTTTTCCATCATCCACTTCACTTATGGGAGTAGTAGTATACATAGACATAAGTCACACATGCTGCCACTTAGGTATCGCTTAACTGAAGTTTGATAGAAAACCAATTCTACAGCAGACCAGCTCTTCTTAAGTCAAAATATTTGACTCCCTGCAATAACAACCACCCCTTGTATCAGATTTCTGTTCATAGGCGGACAAGTTAAGACAGCAGCTCTGCAGTGCATCTGTGGATGCGGAGCTGACAGAGCTCAAACTGATTCAAAGGAATCGAGCCACAGACAGACTGTAAGCCAAAGTATCTTTATGCACTGGCGGGGAGTGCAGGGTTTGGCATCCCGCAAGCTGCAGCTCTAGTCTGGTACCGTTCTGGTCAGCTTATATGGTGCATTGTATCAAACACGACATTCATTCTGTGGTTCGTACTCCATAAGCAAGCAGTTAGGTTACAAAACTTTTAGGGTCCTATTTTGCCCACTGCAGCGAATTTTATGGTTCTTCAGATAATAGTGCCTATGTGTCCAAAGCAGTTGCTCTTTTGCCCTTGCAAGCAGGGTAGGCAGTTCCTTGGATTGGCCGCCTTGGAACAATCCGTTACAAATTCCTGCTTCTCCCAAGTTCTGCTAAGAGCAGCCCAGTAGGCCCTTAGTTAAGACTCCCTATTCCTTAATTCAAAACACAAAGAGATCTTATCTTGTGTACAAAAGGCAACCAACACCACTAAGGATTGCCCTTCCACCCCCCAAAACGCAAATAGGCTTCTTTGAAGTCAGGGACTGAGGTGTCACAAGCATCACTAGCCTTTGGAAATGAGACAAAGTCAGCCAGAAAATAAAACAACTGCAAGGAACCCCAGAACTTTTACTAAGAAAATGCCTTTCTCTGTCTTGGCCAGACAGATGGTTTATTCTGCATACTTGCAAGATTCTCCTTAAGCCAGAAAAGCAGATAGCAGGACCAGGTCAACTTTAAGTGAAATCAACGTTCCAGTTTAACAAGATCTCCCACATATTGACACTATTACTGCCATTCCTGTTGGGCCAAGAGAAGTTTTTCACTCAAATGCCAGTAATCACCACAAGAACTGCAGAGCGCTTCAACTGACACCTCACTCGTCATAAAGTAAAATTTACAGGAACTGATGGAGCTGTAAAAGAATGTCCCACAGCAAAAATAGCCTCACTGCTACCAGGTGAAAAGAAACTGACCCCCACCAAAGCATAATGGGAAGCAATACCCTTCAGCAGCAGCTGCACACTCAGGTATTGCTGGCGAGGGGGTGGGGTGGGGGTGGGGTGGCAGTTCTGGAGAGAAATTTGCAGGTTAGGAAGAAGGAGCAAACTCCCCAGGGAAGGGCAAGGAGGGGGAGGGACATTCTAACAGCTCTCACCACATCAGCGACAGGTGTGCCCAGGGCAGAAAGGGGTGAATGGGAAATAGCATTTTTGTAGCTATTGGTGTAACTTTGTTGTCCTTGAATTATGCACCCAGTGGGTCCTGGGGAGAAACAAACAGAACTCTGACTTAAGCATCGTTAATTACCACTGAAAATACAGGGCTGAGCAAAGGGGTTTGTGTCCAACTTTTACAGAGTTGCAGAAGGGGCCTAGGAAGGGATCCGGGCCGGAAGATGAGAAAAGAGGCAGCTTGCCTGAAAACCCACAGCCTTCGCTGTTGCACGGACAGCACGTGAGGAGAACATGGGTGCAGGGAACTTAAACTGGAAAAGGTATAATTGCACACAAGTTCATTTCTTCTGGGTCCTTCCAGAGCCAGAGGCCCTTGTTAAATGTCATGCGGTGGTGTCCCGTTAAACAGATGAGATTCTGACAGGTGGCTGAGGGATGCCCTCCCATCGAGTCAGGAGGTTCAAAAGAGAATCCATTTTGAGTCTCAGACTTGCTCGGTGGTTTATGACTAAGGGATTTTATGTGTCTGCTTATACGTGGCTTTGCCACAAGTCAGAATCCGCTTACCTGTGAGAGTCTCCTTAGAGACCGACACACACAGGGTGAATACGTACGGTTGTGGCCCAAACAGGATGGATGGCAGCCACTATTCACTTGTTGCATCACTGCTTAAACACTTATAACCAGTTGACAATTAGCATATATATACATGTACATACATATCTATACGTACAAGTGACAATAAAAACTTGAGTTAGTAGTTATTTTCCTGGGGAAACCTCTGACAGAGCCAGAGGGGTGCAGTTCTCTCCAACAAGACATTTCTGCTTGAGGGACGAAGAGAGGTCCAGGCCCACTGACCTGTCTGTCAGGTAAGGTGGTCATAAAGCGTTTTCAGGGACCAGTTTTATACATTTTGAAGTTCTTTTGATGCCTCTTGGAGAGGCGGGACTGAGTCAATTCGTATGTCCTGATTGGCTGTTGGCAAGGCAGATTGTGATGTCATAAGCAAGGACTCAGCACTTTGCTACCTGGTTGAGACAGGGAGCTCAGTACACACTTTGGCAGCTGTGAAACAACAGCACGCTCTGAGGCCTCTGTCTCACCCCCAGCTTTGAGTGTGAGTTCGCCACCAAATTGATCTCTTTTTACCAGATGCAGTTGTCCCTTGCCGGTTGCTCCCCTTTGCCAACTGCTCTCTTTTGCAAAACCAAGCTCTTTGCCATCCACAGGACTCCGCAAGCCTGTGGTACCACAGTCCACCCCGTGACCTCAGTCACATCTCACCCAGAGGACTATCGGATAATTTTGATTCAGACGAGTTGAGGGGCTCATCTTCCTCCCTGAAAAAAGAAGCTACAAACAGCAGTAGGAACTACAGGTAGGTGGTTGCCCAGCTCTCCAATTTGTCCAGGTCCCTCTGCAGGGCCTCTGTGCCCTCAAGAGTATCAACAGCTCTCCCCAGTTCCGTGTCATCCCCAGACTTAGTCCTTAAACCTTCAAGGCCTGCATGCAGGTAATTCTGAAGGTGTGGAAGAGTGCTGGCCCTCAGGCCGATTCCCGCAGAACCCTGTCACCAGCCCCACATACCTCCATTCAGTTCAGTACTGGGTCCAGTCCTGTCCAACAGCTTTATCAATGATCTCGATGAAGGCATGGAGTGCACCCTCAGCAAGTTTGCGGACGACGCCAAGCTGGGTGAAAGTGTCGATCTGCTTGAAGGAAGGGAGGCTCTGCAGAGAGATCTCGACAGACTGGATCGATGGGCTGAGACCAACGGGGGGAGGTTCAACAAGGCCAAGTGCAGAGTCCTCCATTTGGGACACAACAACCCCATGCAGTGTTACAGACTTGGGGAAGAGTGGCTGGAGAGCTGCCTGGCAGAAAAGGACCTGGGGGCGTTGGTTGACAGCCGGCTGAATATGAGCCAGCAGTGTGCCCAGCTGGCCAAGAGGGCCAGTGACTTCTTGGCCTGTATCAGAAACAGTGTGGCCAGCAGGAGCAGGGAGGTGATTGTGCCCCTGTACTCAGCACTGGTGAGGTGCTCGAGTACTGTGTTCAGTTCTGGGCCCCTCACTACAAGAAGGACGTTCAGGTGCTGGAGCGTGTGCAGAGAAGGGCAATGAGGCTGGTGAGGGGGCTGGAGAATAAGCCCTACGAGGAGCGACCGAGGGAACTGGGTATGTTTACCTTAGAGCAGAGGCAGCTCAGAGTTTTCCAAAGTCTCTGTTTCTGAGAAGGGAACACCTCATCACTGCCTACAACTCCCTGAAAGGAGGTTGTGGCGAGGGGAGTGCTGGTCTCTTCTCACAAGTGATAAAGCGATAGGACGAGAGGAAATGGCTACAGATTGCACCGGGGAGGTTTAGACTAGACATTAGGGAGAGTTTCTTTACTGAAAGGGTGGTGAGGGATTGGAACAGGCTGCCCAGGGAGGTGGTAGAGTCGCCGTTCCTGGAGGTGTTTAAAAGACAGGTAGATGAGTTCCTTAGTGACAGGGTTTGGTAGGGAGACAGGCACAGCTGGACTCGATGATCTCAGAGGTCTCTTCCAACCCTTGTTCTCTCCTGGAGAAGGACACGGTTGCATCCAGCCCAACGCTCCAGCCCGCAGCAGTAGGACCAGGCTCTGTGCTCTGTGATGGGAATGGCTTTGCGAATGGCTTGTTTGTCTGTGGGATGTGATTAAAAAAGCAGAATGTCTTGGTTACAGGTGCGGTGTTCGAAGCCAATTAATTATCCTGACATGGATGAAAAGCAAGTTTGGATCTCAGAAGATGCAACGTAGCTAAAAAGAGAGAGGGGAGTCCTGCAAGCGGTTGCCCGGAGAGCAAGCACTGCAAGCGTGATCTGGGAAGAGGTGGCTGTGCGAAACAGAGAAAAACATTGTCAGGTGCCACACCAGAAAACCATTATGTGCAGAAAGGACCTCGGAAAGCACAGCAGGGCTAAAAAGAGAGAGAGACCAGAAAGCGCTGCACCAGAAAGCAAGCGCTGCAGACTGGATCAAAACAGGATGAGTAGACACAAAAGGGAACCCCAGGCACGTTACAGTCCCTATGAATATTTGCAAGTGTTGTGACCCATTTCAATGGAGGATTTTTTTAGTTTATGAAGATGAATTCTTATCTGGGCAGCAGTAATTGAGTAGAGAGGGGGTAGGGAATGCTGTCGATAACATTAGTACTTGACTCCTTTAGCTGATATTCGTAGCTTATCCTTTTGGCTGGGATTTTAGTTTCTTGAGGGAAAGTGTCTAGTTTGTAGGTTTGCCTGTGATAGCACAGAGGATACTCTTGCTGTCTCTTCATTGGATATATTTGACCAGATCAATGAACCATCCCTCGGAGTGCTTGAAATACAGGCATCCCTTTTGTGCCTTCAGAATTTTTCTGACAACAAGCATTTATTTCAGGCCTACTCAAAAATCCAAGCACAAGCTTGAAAACTTGCTTTCGACTAAGTATCGCTGGAACAGCAAGGAAATGACGTTTGATTTTTACTTTTGTAAAAACATATTTTGTAAGATGTTTTAAGTATCGCAGAAAAATCTGTAGAGTCAGATACGTACGAGGTCTGCCCGCTGGCAGGGCAGTTTTTCTGATGGTAGTTATCTGTTTAGCTCTTAAAAAAGCCAAAGGCAGGATTTATAATGCAAGGTCTTCAGCTGAGACAGCCTAAAGTCAATGTGAATGCTCCGTAGGATGTACAAAACAGTTCTTATCAAATATTCAGACAGGCAGTAATGTCAGTTACTGAAGATGAGTATTTTGATGTGTCCATAAGGTGATTTTATCCATCGATATAGAAGATAATTCTAGCCTATAGCTCTGTATGTTCTACCTAAAAGACAACTTGTACGTATAGAAGGTACATGTTAAATCCTTTTGCTTTAAAAAACAATATGGGCACTGAAATCCTGAAGCAAAATTCACTGAAGCAATCTTGTAGAAGGCAAACAATTGCACTGAAGGTTTTGGTTGCCTTGCCACTCTGAGTATCTCATCTGTAAATCTGTTCCTTGCTCATTTGTGCCCTGTAACATAAAGGATGTGCCCTGTGAATTGCCAGGGACTGAACTGGAAATTGCTCCTGCCAACTCTTTGTGGCCTGGTGTGTACCAGGGTGCCTGATTGTCTCCCTGCTTTATGCATTTCATATTCTGAGCTGAATTCACTCAGGTTTGTTGATTGGCTCAATGATCTTGGTGTCATTCCAGGCGAGTCAGCGAAGGAACACAGCCAGAAGTGAGAAAATTACGGAGGAAGACGATGAGGATTACCTGCTCTGTCAGACAGGAGACATGCTAAATAGAAGATGTATACAATATTTTTCCACGTTTTTTAGCTTTTCAGATAGAATAAGTTCTTTTAGCATAAGATATGAGTGGGCTCCGAAGTCTTTCCTTTCTCTCTCGACTTTTTTCGTTTGTGTTCTTTTTGTTGTGGGACTGTTATTTCTTTCATAAGATATTTTCATATACTATTAAAAGTATATTTCTTTTATTCCTTTTTCATTCCCACATCCTCCACAAATACAGTAAATGAAGGAAATGAACCTACTGGAATGAGATCCACGTGAATGTGCTTTGATGACAGTTGCCCAATAACATATATCAGATCAGATATTTACCATTAAGAGCACAATCTAGAACAATCTTTGGTGATAGTACTTAGTCTTTCCCTTTCTATGTTTTATTGTTGTTTATTATTGTTTATTTGCTATGTTGTTTAATAGCTGAGTAACTTCACCACTTCAGTGACTTAGAGTTCTTTTCTTTTCTTTCTAGACGAGGTTTTTGCCACACTGGGTAAAGGCGGTTATGGAAAAGTAGTGGAATGCATCGATCACGCAGCTAAGTCTTTTTAATTCAAGTGCTTGTCAATTTTTCGTACTGAGACTGTCAGCGTGTGTTTCGTCAACTGCTTTCTCATCCTATCAGGCTTTCTCTTTGCTTCCTCGTGTGACGTGCTCTGTGTTTCTCTAAGGCTGCTGCAGCTGCCAAACAAAAGTGTATGTTGTAAAAGTTTTAGTTGGGTTTGTGCATAGGTGACTCTGGGTTATATGAAGTCAGTGTGCCCTTTTCCGAGAAGGTTTCCATTGGTTAGAAACAAGGCCGATGGGGTGATAGTTACCTAACAGTCCTGGTTAAAACTACCCATTGTTCTGATCTCTGTTAAAACCTGTCTTTTCAGGGACGGCACACATGTAGCAGTGAAAATAGCAAGAAATACCGAGTGGTCCTCCGAAGCCGCTCGTGATGAAATAAAAGTGCTGGCAGATTTAAAAGCGTTGGATCCCAGCAATGCCTAGTAAGCACACGAAGCCAACTGTGCTGTTCTGGCTTGAAGACTTCTTCAGCGCCGCTTTCTGTAACACAGCTTCCTGTTGCAATGCATGCGTTTTCCTGCTTTTGCAGTCACTGTGTCCAGATGTTGGAATGGTTTGAGTACCATGGACATGTCTGCATTGTTTTTGAGCTCCTGGGGCTCAACACGTATGACTTCATGGAGGACAATGGCTTCCAGCCATTCAGCCTGGAGCACATTAGACAGATGGCGTATCAGATCTGCATGTCTGTGAACTGTAAGTATGTTCCTTTTTTGCTCTGTTTGTTAAATTGTCTGTGCGGAATCGTTAACCAGGGTAGTCTCTTGCAGTTCTGCATATGAACAAGGTGACCCATACAGATCTGAAACCCGAGAATATTGTCTTTGTGAAGAATGACTATGAAGACAAATACAATGCCATACTGGTAAGCTACTGTCCTCTTCCTCGCCTTCCTACCCCTCAGTCACCCTCTGCATTTATTTGGTCACTTACATCCCATCACGTGTCGTTTCAGAAACGCAATGAACGCAGACTAAGAAATCCAGACATCAAAATTGTGGACTTTGGGCTGGCCACATGTGATCATGAGTATCATAGCCCTTTGGTGACTGCCAGACCTTACAGAGCTCCCGAAGTAGTCCTAGGTGAGTAGAAGGCTATTTGTTAGGCCAGTCTTTGGTCTAAGAGGTTTTGCATGCTACTGAATGATGCTAGAGAGGTGTTTTGTGTCTTGCTTGACCTGTTGAACTGTTTGCAGTCTGGTCTAAACTTGAAGGGCCTGAATCTTTTCACAGGACTGGGATGGTCACAGCCAATTGACGTTTGGAGCATCGGATGTACTCTCCTTGAATACTACGTTGGAACCACAGTATTTCGGGTAGGCAACTCTGAACCTCAAATGGATGCAGCATGGGCAATGCTCCTCAACTTGGTGAACATACGCTACAGAGAAGTGTGGGCTAAGGGGAACGGCCTGTGCAGGAAAGGAAGCTGCATTTCTCTGTACGGCTAAGTTGAAGAGAACTGAAGATGTAGGCCTGAAAGAACTTTCTCACCTGAAGGTTTTGACAAGTTGCTTTCAGTAACCATTTTGGCAGCAGCTTGAAAGGAAAGATTACCCAGTTAATGTTTGGAATTTACAAGGCACACTAATACCAGATGTAGCTTCATCTATCACCATGAGCCAATACTCCCCAAATACCTCAATTCTGTCCTCTTGGCAGTATTGCTGAAACTTGAACTTTAAGAAGGGAAAAATAAAAAACAGGAAGGCAAGGTCAAGGAGGGGGGAAATCCAGCAGCTTGTAACTGCTTTCAGGGAACAGAGAACTAGAGCCTCTCTTTTTTCCTGCACTCAATTTCAGTTTATTGGTGTCAGTCTAAAATTACAGTCTAAAATGAAGGCAGGCTGGCGTGGGGTTCGTGATAACCTCCTCTTAACAATGAACAAAAAATGTCTCTCTTGACTTCCCTCCAGGCCCATGACAACCAAGAACACCTGGCGATGATGGAGCAAGTACTGGGGCCTTTGCCAAGGCACATAATAAAGAGCATTGTTTCTTTAGAGAAACGCAAGTATTTCCGTAAGGGCCAGCTGGCCTGGAACAAACACAGTGCTGCTGGGAGATATGTCTCGAGGTGCTGCAGACCACTGAAGGTAAGATTACAGGGGAAAAATGCTTATGGGCAGAGGAGCTCAAAGCGCAATTCTAGGATTGAAAACCCATGTTTTGCTGTTCTCTTCATTAAGGAGTTCATGACCTGCCACAATTTCGACCACGAGAATCTTTTTGACCTGATTGAAAAGATGCTGGAGTACAACCCCGCCAAGCGCATTACCCTGGAAGAAGCACTGAAACATTCTTTCTTCTTCCCGTTGAAGCAAGAAAAAAGGACACGGCATCCTGTAGCTGAGGCAGACCGATGTCTCTGTCTGCCTTTTAAGAAACTTAAACAAACAACATTAAGTCATTGTTGTTTGTTTATAGGTTTAGTTTTTATAACTCTTTATTTATTTATGCAATTATTGATTTATTGATTTATACTGACAATTCATGTGTTGGACTAAATATTATTCAGGAAAAAGATATTCATGATCCCTGTTGTATTTCCTCAGTAAATAAAAATCGCAGGACACTTTTATCACACGGATGAGAACGCCCTCTGTCTGCTCTATAGGCCTCCTAAGAGCCGGAAAATATTAATTTAATTATGTTTTATCCAAGTGTCACTGGAAGAGCAAAAGACCTAGGGCCGATGTTTACCCTTGTTTTATAACAGAATTGCTGGGCCTTGTGGATAGCAAATACTGAACTTTGCCAAAGGAAGTGGTTTGAGCATTGAACAGCTATTTCTGTTGAGACAGATGGAGTGGGTGGTCGTCTTAACTCTCAAATCAGCAAAGTGACACGTGGGATGAGACAGAGACCTGATTCAAAGGAATCAACCTACAGATGGACTGGTAGCCAAAGTATCTTTATTCCTTTCCAAACAATCTCTGTGGTTTTAGTAGCGATCATCAAGTCCTCCATTCTTCTAATTCTTTTGCCAATTGGTTGCCAAACAAGGTATGACTATCTTTGAATCCTTGGGATAACACGGTCCAAGTCAATTGGGATTTCCGACCTGCCTCTGGGTTTTCCCCTTCAAAAGCAAACAGCTTCTGGCCCTTTGGGTCCAAGGGCAGGCAGAAGAAGGCATCCTTCACATCCAGAACTGAAAACCAAACTAAATTATCTCTTAACTTGGTTAGTAAAATGTAAGGATTAGGTACAACTGGATGTAGATCCTCCACTATCCGATTGATTGCCCTAAGATCCTGCACTAATCTGTCATTTCTACAGTCTGGTTTTTGAATTGGTAATACGGTGAAGGAAGCCACTTGTAGAATCAATACACGATCTTCATGGAAGTATGGTATTGTTCCCTTTATTGCCAAGATAGCTCACATTATATACCTTCTACAAAGGTTCACGTGGCCACAAATAACAAGCGGATTGGCTCTAAACATTTGCCCACTCCTTCTTACACTAGCAGTTTAGCATTCTGTTTAACATTCTTTCATTGATTGCAAACTGCTTACTTCTCTATTCTCAGTCCTTCAAGGTCAGTTCACTGACACTGCCATCCTTAGTATAAGCTGAATTGTGTACATCGGCCACACAGACCTCATACAACACATCATATATCCTTGCTCGATTAAAATGATTCTCCTACAATATGGGGTATTATATTTGGATTCACATTCAACTAAAAGATTCCTTTGCGATCCTGTTTCTTACTGGTTTAGCTTCTAATTCCAGTTTCACCTCTATAGGTTTTGCATTTTTAGCTCTTCCCGGGATTCCATCCGCCCATACCCTTAGATATAGCTGACCTAAAATATCTTCTGAGACTTTAGGCATTACCTGTGGTTGGGTCAATGATAAACTCAATGCTTCAATGAGTTGATCATCTTTTACCATTCTCAAATTTAATTTCTGGTCCTAACTTGTTGAGTGAATCTCTCCCCATAATGATTTGGGTGCATTGGGCATGTACAAAATTTATGTGTCCTGATTTCTTTACCAATTTTATATTGCAGGAGTCTCATAAATGATAATTTCCATTGCTATCCAGTTGCTCCGGTTGCATTTAAACACTCATTATCAATTAAAGACAATTATTGATTTAACACAGAAAGCATTGCTTCAGAATCTATTAAAAATTCAACTTCCTTATTTCTTTCCTCAGCTTCATGACAACCAGGGGATCAGTTGGGGAGTGATTCCCTGGTCCTCCTCATTCAATATCTACTTCTGCCAGAAGGGGGGATGGTGAGGGTGCCTTTTCTTTTCTCAAATCCAGGCAGTCATTTTTCCAATGCCCTTCTAGCTTGCAAAAATGCACACAAAAGCACATACAAAACCCCACACACATTTCGCAAAGGTGTTCTAGAAGGATTTCCCTCACCTCTTGGCTTGATCACCTCTCCAGGAACTGTTTATAACTGGAGGATCTCCTAGGGGCTAAACCTCCAAGTGGCCCTAATCCTCTCCCAACTCAGCAATTGGGTTTCCGTATTTTCCCTATTTTCTCCTTCTTTGTGGGCATTCTCTATGCCAGTGTCCTTCCCTTCTGCATATCGCACACTGATCGGGACCTAAGCGTGTTTGAAAGCTTGAATTTTGCAGATTTCTCTGAGGTGGGAAAGGTCTCCAGCCTCCTCTTGCGGGTAGAAGATGGTTTAGAAATGGCAAATAGGTCATGGAACACGTTCTCAGGCTTTAGTCAAAGCACTGAGAGATTCGTGACCGGCTGATCCTGGGAAAGGCGATAAAGAGTTAAACCCAGCACTACATGAGGGCAAAAGGGAAGTGTGTTTATAGTTAAGCAAAGTGGGATTCTTAGGCTGATGGAAAATTACAGCAACCTTAGGGCTTTAAAAAATTGTGGGTGTCCCCACTCCTTTAAAAATAATTCCTATGTTAAAGACAGGTTAAAACTGGCTCACCTTCCTTTCAGGAATTTGTCTGTCCCCATGATGATCCAAGGACGACCAACACCACTAAGGATTGCCCTTCCACCCCCCAAAACGCAAATAGGCTTCTTTGAAGTCAGGGACTGAGGTGTCACAAGCATCACTAGCCTTTGGAAATGAGACAAAGTCAGCCAGAAAATAAAACAACTGCAAGGAACCCCAGAACTTTTACTAAGAAAATGCCTTTCTCTGTCTTGGCCAGACAGATGGTTTATTCTGCATACTTGCAAGATTCTCCTTAAGCCAGAAAAGCAGATAGCAGGACCAGGTCAACTTTAAGTGAAATCAACGTTCCAGTTTAACAAGATCTCCCACATATTGACACTATTACTGCCATTCCTGTTGGGCCAAGAGAAGTTTTTCACTCAAATGCCAGTAATCACCACAAGAACTGCAGAGCGCTTCAACTGACACCTCACTCGTCATAAAGTAAAATTTACAGGAACTGATGGAGCTGTAAAAGAATGTCCCACAGCAAAAATAGCCTCACTGCTACCAGGTGAAAAGAAACTGACCCCCACCAAAGCATAATGGGAAGCAATACCCTTCAGCAGCAGCTGCACACTCAGGTATTGCTGGCGAGGGGGTGGGGTGGGGGTGGGGTGGCAGTTCTGGAGAGAAATTTGCAGGTTAGGAAGAAGGAGCAAACTCCCCAGGGAAGGGCAAGGAGGGGGAGGGACATTCTAACAGCTCTCACCACATCAGCGACAGATGTGCCCAGGGCAGAAAGGGGTGAATGGGAAATAGCATTTTTGTAGCTATTGGTGTAACTTTGTTGTCCTTGAATTATGCACCCAGTGGGTCCTGGGGAGAAACAAACAGAACTCTGACTTAAGCATCGTTAATTACCACTGAAAATACAGGGCTGAGCAAAGGGGTTTGTGTCCAACTTTTACAGAGTTGCAGAAGGGGCCTAGGAAGGGATCCGGGCCGGAAGATGAGAAAAGAGGCAGCTTGCCTGAAAACCCACGGCCTTCGCTGTTGCACGGACAGCACGTGAGGAGAACATGGGTGCAGGGAACTTAAACTGGAAAAGGTATAATTGCACACAAGTTCATTTCTTCTGGGTCCTTCCAGAGCCAGAGGCACCCAAACCGGGCTATAAGAAATAGACTCTGTGACACTACGTAAGCCTACATGAGACCCTAGGGCGTGTCTCTGAACCCTTCCAGTTCCAACGTTCATTGGCTGGCAGATAGGTGAGTTCAGCTGGGACCGTTGGACTGGGAGGCTGCAGAGAGCAAGAGTTTGAATGATATTGAAAATGCCAACACAACCCCATTAACTGAGACCCTTTGAGCCTGGTCTGTGTGTTCAGTGCAGACGGAAAAACAGGACTCAAAGCTGGTGAAAGGTAAAAAAATAAACATAAACATTCAAGGATTTTAAAATGTTTTTAATGCCACTGACTAACAGGGACATCTTTAATTTGTCAGTCCTTTGCTTCCTCCCCTAGAAGCACCACATTCCACGCTCTCCAGCCTCTCCCTCACCCCAAGTCTGTGTGTGTGTCTGTCCAGGGTTGCCGTGTCCCAGGTGCAAAATCCACGACTTGCCCTTGTTAAATGTCATGCGGTGGTGTCCCGTTAAACAGATGAGATTCTGACAGGTGGCTGAGGGATGCCCTCCCATCGAGTCAGGAGGTTCAAAAGAGAATCCATTTTGAGTCTCAGACTTGCTCGGTGGTTTATGACTAAGGGATTTTATGTGTCTGCTTATACGTGGCTTTGCCACAAGTCAGAATCCGCTTACCTGTGAGAGTCTCCTTAGAGACCGACACACACAGGGTGAATACGTACGGTCGTGGCCCAAACAGGATGGATGGCAGCCACTATTCACTTGTTGCATCACTGCTTAAACACTTATAACCAGTTGACAATTAGCATATATATACATGTACATACATATCTATACGTACAAGTGACAATAAAAACTTGAGTTAGTAGTTATTTTCCTGGCGAAATATCTGACAGAGCCAGAGGGGTGCAGTTCTCTCCAACAAGACATTTCTGCTTGAGGGACGAAGAGAGGTCCAGGCCCACTGACCTGTCTGTCAGGTAAGGTGGTCATAAAGCGTTTTCAGGGACCAGTTTTATACATTTTGAAGTCCTTTTGATGCCTCTTGGAGAGGCGGGACTGAGTCAATTCGTATGTCCTGATTGGCTGTTGGCAAGGCAGATTGTGATGTCATAAGCAAGGACTCAGCACTTTGCTACCTGGTTGAGACAGGGAGCTCAGTACACACTTTGGCAGCTGTGAAACAACAGCACGCTCTGAGGCCTCTGTCTCACCCCCAGCTTTGAGTGTGAGTTCGCCACCAAATTGATCTCTTTTTACCAGATGCAGTTGTCCCTTGCCGGTTGCTCCCCTTTGCCAACTGCTCTCTTTTGCAAAACCAAGCTCTTTGCCATCCACAGGACTCCGCAAGCCTGTGGTACCACAGTCCACCCCGTGACCTCAGTCACATCTCACCCAGAGGACTATCGGATAATTTTGATTCAGACGAGTTGAGGGGCTCATCTTCCTCCCTGAAAAAAGAAGCTACAAACAGCAGTAGGAACTACAGGTAGGTGGTTGCCCAGCTCTCCAATTTGTCCAGGTCCCTCTGCAGGGCCTCTGTGCCCTCAAGAGTATCAACAGCTCTCCCCAGTTCCGTGTCATCCCCAAACTTAGTCCTTAAACCTTCAAGGCCTGCATGCAGGTAATTCTGAAGGTGTGGAAGAGTGCTGGCCCTCAGGCCGATTCCCGCAGAACCCTGTCACCAGCCCCACATACCTCCATTCAGTTCAGTACTGGGTCCAGTCCTGTCCAACAGCTTTATCAATGATCTCGATGAAGGCATGGAGTGCACCCTCAGCAAGTTTGCGGACGACGCCAAGCTGGGTGAAAGTGTCGATCTGCTTGAAGGAAGGGAGGCTCTGCAGAGAGATCTCGACAGACTGGATCGATGGGCTGAGACCAATGGGATGAGGCTCAACAAGGCCAAGTGCAGAGTCCTCCATTTGGGACACAACAACCCCATGCAGTGTTACAGACTTGGGGAAGAGTGGCTGGAGAGCTGCCTGGCAGAAAAGGACCTGGGGGCGTTGGTTGACAGCCGGCTGAATATGAGCCAGCAGTGTGCCCAGCTGGCCAAGAGGGCCAGTGGCTTCTTGGCCTGTATCAGAAACAGTGTGGCCAGCAGGAGCAGGGAGGTGATTGTGCCCCTGTACTCAGCACTGGTGAGGTGCTCGAGTACTGTGTTCAGTTCTGGGCCCCTCACTACAAGAAGGACGTTCAGGTGCTGGAGCGTGTGCAGAGAAGGGCAATGAGGCTGGTGAGGGGGCTGGAGAATAAGCCCTACGAGGAGCGACCGAGGGAACTGGGTATGTTTACCTTAGAGCAGAGGCAGCTCAGAGTTTTCCAAAGTCTCTGTTTCTGAGAAGGGAACACCTCATCACTGCCTACAACTCCCTGAAAGGAGGTTGTGGCGAGGGGAGTGCTGGTCTCTTCTCACAAGTGATAAAGCGATAGGACTAGAGGAAATGGCTACAAATTGCACCGGGGAGGTTTAGACTAGACATTAGGGAGAGTTTCTTTACTGAAAGGGTGGTGAGGGATTGGAACAGGCTGCCCAGGGAGGTGGTAGAGTCGCCGTTCCTGGAGGTGTTTAAAAGACGGGTGGATGAGTTCCTTAGTGACAGGGTTTGGTAGGGAGACAGGCACAGCTGGACTTGATGATCTCAGAGGTCTCTTCCAACCCTTGTTCTCTCCTGGAGAAGGACACGGTTGCATCCAGCCCAACGCTCCAGCCCGCAGCAGTAGGACCAGGCTCTGTGCTCTGTGATGGGAATGGCTTTGCGAATGGCTTGTTTGTCTGTGGGATGTGATTAAAAAAGCAGAATGTCTTGGTTACAGGTGCGGTGTTCGGAGCCAATTAATTATCCTGACATGGATGGAAAAGCAAGTTTGGATCTCAGAAGATGCAACGTAGCTAAAAAGAGAGAGGGGAGTCCTGCAAGCGGTGGCCCGGAGAGCAAGCACTGCAAACAGGATCTCGAGAGATGTGACGGTGCCGAACAGAGACAAGGGACATCGGCAGGTGCTGCACCGGAGATCCAGCAGTGCAAAAAGGATCTCCGAAGATGCCACAGTGCAGGCGGTGGCCTGGAGAGCAAGCACTGCAAGTGTGATCTCGGAAGAGGTGGCCGTGCGAAACAGAGAAAAACATTGTCAGGTGCCACACCAGAAAACCATCTGTGCAGAAAGGACCTCGGAAAGCACAGCAGGGCTAAAAAGAGAGAGAGACCAGAAAGCGCTGCACCAGAGAGCAAGCACTGCAGACTGGATCAAAACAGGGTGAGTAGACACAAAAGGGAACCCCAGGCACGTTACAGTCCCTATGAATATTTGCAAGTGTTGTGACCCATTTCAATGGAGGATTTTTTTAGTTTATGAAGATGAATTCTTATCTGGGCAGCAGTAATTGAGTAGAGAGGGGGTAGGGAATGCTGTCGATAACATTAGTACTTGACTCCTTTAGCTGATATTCGTAGCTTATCCTTTTGGCTGGGATTTTAGTTTCTTGAGGGAAAGTGTCTAGTTTGTAGGTTTGCCTGTGATAGCACAGAGGATACTCTTGCTGTCTCTTCATTGGATATATTTGACCAGATCAATGAACAATAACCATCCCTCGGAGTGCTTGAAATACAGGCATCCCTTTTGTGCCTTCAGAATTTTTCTGACAACAAGCATTTATTTCAGGCCTACTCAAAAATCCAAGCACAAGCTTCAAAACTTGCTTTCGACTAAGTATCGCTGGAACAGCAAGGAAATGACGTTTGATTTTTACTTTTGTAAAAACATATTTTGTAAGATGTTTTAAGTATCGCAGAAAAATCTGTAGAGTCAGATACGTACGAGGTCTGCCCGCTGGCAGGGCAGTTTTTCTGATGGTAGTTATCTGTTTAGCTCTTAAAAAAGCCAAAGGCAGGATTTATAATGCAAGGTCTTCAGCTGAGACAGCCTAAAGTCAATGTGAATGCTCCGTAGGATGTACAAAACAGTTCTTATCAAATATTCAGACAGGCAGTAATGTCAGTTACTGAAGATGAGTATTTTGATGTGTCCATAAGGTGATTTTATCCATCGATATAGAAGATAATTCTAGCCTATAGCTCTGTATGTTCTACCTAAAAGACAACTTGTACGTATAGAAGGTACATGTTAAATCCTTTTGCTTTAAAAAACAATATGGGCACTGAAATCCTGAAGCAAAATTCACTGAAGCAATCTTGTAGAAGGCAAACAATTGCACTGAAGGTTTTGGTTGCCTTGCCACTCTGAGTATCTCATCTGTAAATCTGTTCCTTGCTCATTTGTGCCCTGTAACATAAAGGATGTGCCCTGTGAATTGCCAGGGACTGAACTGGAAATTGCTCCTGCCAACTCTTTGTGGCCTGGTGTGTACCAGGGTGCCTGATTGTCTCCCTGCTTTATGCATTTCATATTCTGAGCTGAATTCACTCAGGTTTGTTGATTGGCTCAATGATCTTGGTGTCGTTCCAGGCGAGTCAGCAAAGGAACACAGCCAGAAGTGAGAAAATTACGGAGGAAGACGATGAGGATTACCTGCTCTGTCAGACAGGAGACATGCTAAATAGAAGATGTATACAATATTTTTCCACGTTTTTTAGCTTTTCAGATAGAATAAGTTCTTTTAGCATAAGATATGAGTGGGCTCCGAAGTCTTTCCTTTCTCTCTCGACTTTTTTCGTTTGTGTTCTTTTTGTTGTGGGACTGTTATTTCTTTCATAAGATATTTTCATATACTATTAAAAGTATATTTCTTTTATTCCTTTTTCATTCCCACATCCTCCACAAATACAGTAAATGAAGGAAATGAACCTACTGGAATGAGATCCACGTGAATGTGCTTTGATGACAGTTGCCCAATAACATATATCAGATCAGATATTTACCATTAAGAGCACAATCTAGAACAATCTTTGGTGATAGTACTTAGTCTTTCCCTTTCTATGTTTTATTGTTGTTTATTATTGTTTATTTGCTATGTTGTTTAATAGCTGAGTAACTTCACCACTTCAGTGACTTAGAGTTCTTTTCTTTTCTTTCTAGACGAGGTTTTTGCCACACTGGGTAAAGGCGGTTATGGAAAAGTAGTGGAATGCATCGATCACGCAGCTAAGTCTTTTTAATTCAAGTGCTTGTCAATTTTTCGTACTGAGACTGTCAGCGTGTGTTTCGTCAACTGCTTTCTCATCCTATCAGGCTTTCTCTTTGCTTCCTCGTGTGACGTGCTCTGTGTTTCTCTAAGGCTGCTGCAGCTGCCAAACAAAAGTGTATGTTGTAAAAGTTTTAGTTGGATTTGTGCATAGGTGACTCTGGGTTATATGAAGTCAGTGTGCCCTTTTCCGAGAAGGTTTCCATTGGTTAGAAACAAGGCAGATGGGGTGATAGTTACCTGACAGTCTTGGTTAAAACTACCCATTGTTCTGATCTCTGTTAAAACCTGTCTTTTCAGGGACGGCACACATGTAGCAGTGAAAATAGCAAGAAATACCACGTGGTCCTCCAAAGCCGCTCGTGATGAAATAAAAGTGCTGGCAGATTTAAAAGCGTTGGATCCCAGCAATGCCTAGTAAGCACACGAAGCCAACTGTGCTGTTCTGGCTTGAAGACTTCTTCAGCGCCGCTTTCTATAACACAGCTTCCTGTTGCAATGCATGCGTTTTCCTGCTTTTGCAGTCGCTGTGTCCAGATGTTGGAATGGTTTGAGTACCGTGGACGTGTCTGCATTGTTTTTGAGCTCCTGGGGCTCAACACGTATGACGTTATGAGAGACAATGACGTCTGCCTTTTCAGCCTGGACCACATTAGACAGATGGCGTATCAGATCTGCACGTCTGTGAACTGTATGTTTCTTTTTTGCTCTGTTTGTTAAATTGTCTGTGCAGAATCGTTAACCAGGGGAGTCTCTTGCAGTTCTGCATATGAACAAGGTGACCCATACAGATCTGAAACCCGAGAATATTGTCTTTGTGAAGAATGACTATGAAGACAAATACAATGCCATACTGGTAAGCTACTGTCCTCTTCCTCGCCTTCCTACCCCTCAGTCACCCTCTGCATTTATTTGGTCACTTACATCCCATCACGTGTCGTTTCAGAAACGCAATGAACGCAGACTAAGAAATCCAGACATCAAAATTGTGGACTTCGGGCTGGCCACACGTGATCATGAGTATCATAGCCCTTTGGTGACTACCAGACCTTACAGAGCTCCCGAAGTAGTCCTAGGTGAGTAGAAGGCTATTTGTTAGGCCAGTCTTTGGTCTAAGAGGTTTTGCATGCTACTGAATGAGGCTAGAGAGGTGTTTTGTGTCTTGCTTGACCTGTTGAACTGTTTGCAGTCTGGTCTAAACTTGAAGGGCCTGAATCTTTTCACAGGACTGGAATGGTCACAGCCAATTGACGTTTGGAGCATCGGATGTACTCTCCTTGAATACTACGTTGGAACCACAGTATTTCGGGTAGGCAACTCTGAACCTCAAATGGATGCAGCATGGGCAATGCTCCCCAACTTGGTGAACATAGGCTACAGAGAAGTGTGGGCTAAGGGGAACGGCCTGTGCAGGAAAGGAAGCTGCATTTCTCTATACTGCTAAGTTGAAGAAAACAGAGGATGTAGCTTCACCTATCCCCATCAGCCAATACTACTCAAATACCTCAATTCTGTCCTCTTGACAGTATGACTGAAACTTGAACTTTAAGAAGAAATGGGAAAAAAACCTAGGAAGGCAAGGTCAAGGAAGGGGGAAATCCAGCAGCTTGTAACTGATCTCAGGAAACAGAGAACTAGAGCCTCTCTTTTTTCCTGCACTCAATTTCAGTTTATTGGTGTCAGTCTAAAATTACAGTCTAAAATGAAGTCAGGCTGATGTGGGGTTCTTGATAACCTCCTCTTAACAATGAACGAAAAATGTCTCTCTTGACTTCCCTCCAGGCCCATGACAACGAAGAACACCTGGCGATGATGGAGCGAGTACTGGGGCCTTTGCCAAGGCACATGATGAACAGCGTTGTTTATCAGTTGTTCCAGCTGGCCTGGAACAAACACAGTGCTGCTGGGAGATATGTCTTGAGGTGCTGCAGACCACTGAAGGTAAGATTACAGGGGAAAAATGCTTATGGGCAGAGGAGCTCAAAGCACAGTTCCAGGATTTAAAACCCATGTTTTGTTGTTTTCTTCATTAAGCAATTCATGACCTGCAAGAATTGGAAACACCAGAATCTTTTTGACCTGATTGAAAAGATGCTGGAGTACGACCCAGCCAAGCGCATTACTCTGGAAGAAGCGCTGAAACATCCTTTCTTCTCCCCACTGAAATGGCAGAAAAGGAACACAGCCTCCTATAGCTGAGGCAGCCCAACATCTCAGTCTGACTCTTTAAAAACATAAGCTTTGTTAAGAGTTTATTCTTTAATGTTTATTTATTTACTTACATTAAGTATTTATTTATTTATGCTGCTGTTTAATTCATCTGTTGCAATAAAAGTTATTTAAGAAGAAAATACTGATGAGCCTGGTTGTGTTGCCTCAGTAAATAAACATTTCGGAACACTTTTAGCACGTGGACGAGAGCACCCTCTAGTCTATAGGCCTCCTAAGAGACATCAAGTATTAATTTAATTACATTTTATCCAGATGTCACTGGAAGAGTAAAAGACCTAGGGCTGACGTTTCCTTTAGCGTGTGACTGATGCTTCCTTTCTGGGTAAGAGGACAGACATAACCCTTGCTATTAAGAGTAAGGATGGCCTGTATTTCCTGAAGGATGAAAAGGCAAAACGGAAGGACAACCCTTGTAGTATTAAAGGCGTACAGCAGTTGAGTCATCCCTCTTCCCGCAGCTCTGTCTTGCGTTATGAGCTGTCCTGTCCTGAGCCTTTCATTAAGAATTCAAAGAGGGCTGACAGGCTTGAAAGCTCCTCCTGAGAGGTGGTGCCTGAAGTGCCCACCGCAAGGCACGGGGTGGTGAGAGAGGTGGCTGTGTGTGCAGTGGTAGTGAGCAGCGAGAGCAAGGGTTCGTTTGAGGAGGGGTTGGGCTTTTTCGTTCTGGGAGTACAGAAGACTGATCTGTGCACTCACTTGAAGGCTTGCATTCACTTTGTTTGGTTTACAGCGGGTATCTATCATAGAGTGTCCTGAGTGCGAAGGGACTCACAGGGATCATGGAATCCAACTCCGGTCCTCGCACAGGACAACCCTGACATTTTCACGCCGGGTGTCTGAGGATTTTGTCCCAATGCTTCTTGACTACTGTTACGCCCGGTGCCGTAACTTCTTCCCTGGGGAGCTGTTCCAGTGCTCCACCACCCTTTGCGTGCAGAACCTTTTCCTAGCAGCCAACCTAAAATCCTAACCGCCGCCCTAAATCTCCCCGGCACATCTTCCTGCCGTTCCCTCGAGTCCTATCACTGGTCACCAGACAAAAGAGATCAGCGCCTGCTCCTCCCCCTTCCCGTGTGAGGAAGCAGTAAAGCGCAATGAGGTCTCCCCTCATTGGGGATTTCAAAACCGGACACAGGACTGTAACGGGATCTCACAGGAGCAGAGTAGAGCGGGAGAACCACCTCCCTCGCCCTGCTGGCCACCGCGAACCAGCCCGCATCTGAACCACTGCGGCCGAGTTCTGGTACCCAGAGGCGGAAAAAGCGCGCTGCGAAGGGGCGATGGCCGCCTGGCGGCCTCCGTACCCCGCGGCAGGCGCTCCCAGCCCCGCTGCCGCCGCAGCGCCCCGGCTCTCCCGGGGCCGGGGCGGAGCCGCGCAGGCGCGGGACGGCGCCGGCGGGACGGAGGCGGTTACCGCGCGCGGAGCTCCGTGAGCCGGCGCTGCTTGCCGGTCGCCGCCTCGCTCTGTGGGGGATTGTGAGCGCCGTGGCGCTGTGCGTGCGCCGGAGCATGAGCTTGTGCGGGGCGCCGCCCGCCCGCGGTGGCAGTGTCGACGTGGGGCTTCCCCCGGCGCGGCTCAGCTCGCCTTGGCTGCGGCTGCCGGAGGTGCCGGGCGCGGAGCCGCAGCGCAACAACGAGCTGCTGCTGCTGCCGCCGCCCGCCCCGCGCGGCCCGGCCCCGGCGCAGCACCACGTCGTGTACTTCCCGGGGGACGTGCAGGTGCGGAGCGACGCGGGTGGTGAGCGTCCCGCGGCGGGGCTGGGCTGCGCTGCGCTGCGCTGCGCTGCGCTGCGGGGGCTCGCGGGCCGCGGGGGCTTCCGGGCCGCGAGGCGGAGCCGTCCCTGCGGGAGGCGAAAGGGCCTCCTCGGTGCCCGTTCCCGCCGGAGCGCTCCTGGGAGCTGGAGCGGAGCAGCGATGGAGGAGGATTTCTGTTAGGATTGGGTGCTGGTTGACAGCCGGCTGAACGTGAGCCAGCAGTGGCCCAGGTGGCCGAGAGGGCCAGCGGCATCTTGGCCTGGCTCAGGAACAGCGTGGCCGGCAGGACCAGGGGGGTGATTGTGCCCCTTTACCATCATTAGTGAGGCTGCACCTTGAATCCTGTGCCCAGTTCTGGGCCCCTCACTACAAGAAGGACACAGAGGGGCCGGAGCGTGTGCAGAGAAGGCTGGTGAGGGGGCTGGAGAAAAGTCTTATGAGGAGCTGCTGAGGGCACTGGGGTTGTTTAGCCTGGAGCAAAGGAGACTGCGGGGAGACCTTATCTCTGTCTACAGCTGCCTGAAAGGAGATTGTAGAGAGGTGGCTGTTGATCTCATCTCTCAAGGGACAAGCGATAGGACGAGAGGAAATGGCCTCAGGTTGTGACAGGGGAGGTTCAGATTAGACATCAGAAAAAATCTCTTCACCAAGAGCGGTGTGAGACTGGCACAGCTGCCCAGGGAGGTGGTGGAGTCACCATCCCTGAAGGTGTTTAAAAGGCAGGTTTAGTAGTGGGCGGGTACGTTTCGACTCGGGGATCTCAAAGCTCTTTTCCAACCAAGTGATTCTATGATTCCTGAAGCACCTGAGGTGGGCATTTTTGGCGGTGACGGTGCTATCTGAAGCTGTATCAAAGTATGCCTGCCAGGAGAGGCCAGTGGAGCCCAAAGGTGGGAAGCTCTCCCAGCAAGCTTGGCTCTGTGTAGCTGTACGGACACCCTAGCAGCCTCCTGCCTGTGTTCCGCAGGTGCCAGGCGTGCTCAGTGCCTCGCCTTGTCTCTGAGCCAACTGGAAACCGAGAAGCTCGAAAGTGCTGTGTGTTATCGTGAGACCCCACCTGGAGTATTGTGTCCAGTTCTGGAATCCCCAATGTAAGAAGGATATGGAACTGTTGGAACAGGTCCGGAGGAGGGCTCTGAAGATGGTCAGAGAGCTGGAGCACCTCTGCTGTGAGCACAGGCTGAGAGAGTTGGGGTTGTTCAGCCTGGAGAAGAGAAGGCTCCAGGGAGACCTCATAGAAGCCTTCCAGTACCTGAAGGAGGGACTTCTTGTAAGAGGGATAGGTTGAGGGGGAATGGCTTTAAACTGGAAGGGGGAAGATTTAGATTAGACGTTAGGAAGAAATTCTTCACGATGAGGGTGGTGAGGCCCTGGCACAGGTTGCCCAGGGAAGCTGTGGATGCCCTCTCCCAAGGAGGGGTCAAGGCCAGGCTGGATGGGACCTTGAGCAGCCTGGGCTGGTGGGAGGTGTCCCTGCTCGTGGCAGGAGGGTTGGAACTGGATGGGCTTTGAGGTCCCTTCCAACCCAACCCATTCTATGATTCTGTGTTCTCTCGGTGGTCCCCTAATCCCAGAGGCCAGTCCTTCCCAAAAGCAGGGGTAGTGCTGCCTTCTTCTGGGAAGAAGCTTTCCTGCTGTGTGAGGTAAAGATGCAGAACTTCCTGTATTTTCACATAAGGATTGGAATGGCCTTAGAAAACCTTTTTGGTTACCACTGCTGGGTACAGCTTTATTATTCCATAATAAAATAAACTAAGTAGTATTGTGTGCTGTGATGAATTCAGAGGTAAGGATCATTCCTGACTTGGGGGTTAGTATTTTTTCATCTATGCTCCACGTGGGTGTGAACAAGGAGAATAAAGACTCTCTACAGCTGAATGAGAGGAAATTTATTTTCTATATAAAAAATAGACCTAAAATTTCATAATAAGTTTTCTATTGTTTGTCTGTAATAGGATAATCACTGTTTCTGCAGGTGGAGATAATACCGTAAAGTTATGCATTCTGTGTCATACTAAGTTGAAATAACACTTTGGTCTTCCCTTGGAGTCAAGTCAATTAAAATGATGAATACTTCCATGTGCTTAATTTAATCCTATTACTTTGGGGGTTATTAGAAGTATGGTGTGGTAAAATGAAAGTAGAATAAGTAAATCTAAATACTGGAGTTTCTTTATGGTATTTCTTGTTCTGGAAGCCTAGCAAGCGAGTACCTCTAATGCATGTTTCTGTTTTAGTTATGGTCCTTTCTTAGGAATATAAGTGCACTAGGACAGGTGAAGTATTCTCACAGTGTAGTAATGAGTCTTTTCTGTTTTTCAGAACTACCATGATATCATGTGTTGCCACCCAGAAAACTTTCAGTGGGAGCAGTGGAGTTTTGAAAATGTTGCTACCGTACTTGCTCGCAGGTTCCCTAATAGCTTTATTTGGATTGTGAAATGTTCTCGAATGCACCTGCACAAATTCAGTTGTTATGACAACTTTGTGGCAAGCAGCATGTTTGGAGCACCAGAGCACAGCACTGACTTTGGAGCTTTCAGGCATCTTCATGCATTGCTAGTTAACGCATTCAAACTCTCTCAGAATATTCTACTGTCCCAGAAATGTGTGTGTGACGTCAGCAAGGATGCAAAAAACAGTTGCTTGTAAATCACAGCCACAGTCTGTTCCTACAACAAATGGCTGCTCATCCACAGAAAGAGAGAGAGATTGTGAATGCTCTGATAATACCGCTGTGAACTTCACTGTACCGTCTGCTGTAGATGCAGCGTCGTTTACTTTGATTGGCTTCAGTAAAGGCTGTGTGGTTCTGAACCAGCTGCTTTATGAGCTAAAGGAAGCTAAAAAAGACAAGAAGACAGATGCCTTCTTAAAAACCAAAAGCAATTTACTGGTTGGATGGTGGTCACTCGGGAGGAAGCAATACTTGGGTTACTTGCCCTGAAGTGCTGAAAGAACTTGCGCAGACAGGAATTGAAGTTCATGCTCACGTTACATCATACCAAGTGTTTGACACAATGAGATCGTGGATTGGGAGAGAGCATGAGAAATTTGTAGAGACACTGGAAGAATTTGGTGTGGAAATAAATGATCGACTATATTTTGCTGATGAAGTTTCCTTCTTAGATAACCATTTCAGGGTTCATGAAGTGTTTTGAGACTGTATGTAGGTGAACCGCACCTTCATTGTAAAAGCACTTTTGACACCGTACACGTCATCTAGATTTACAACTTTGAGCAGATGCTTTCTGAGGAGAAAAATAAGTCAGTCCTGTGTTGCTGATAGATGTTGTATATAATTTTCAGTAGATTAAAAAGGAGGATTGGGACCCCATACCTATGACGTGTTGTTGTTTGATTCCTGGAAAAAAAGTGTTATAAAGAACTATCCTGAATATGTTTTCTAGGTAAATGTGAACGTTAATGAAACACTGTGAAGACACAAACACCTGTGGCTCAGTTCTGAAAATACCATTGATTATCCACTTATAAAATAAAATAATACAAAAAAGTAACAAAACCCCCAAACACCCCACTGATCTTGTTCCCCCTCACTTCAGTTTCAGACTGACCAGGCTAACCTCAGTATGCTAAAACTTGCCCTATCCGATAACAGTACAGGTCACAGACCAGCTTCTAAACAATTCTGTGCCACCCAAACCAGCAGGAGCAGGTTGTTGCAGGCTTTTGGGAACAGCTATTAAAATATTGTCATTAACCTGTTTGAGGGAGTCTGCTTACAGTAACTTTTAAATAAAATAGGCTCAAGTGTTGCATTAATTTGCGGAATAAGCACTTTGTGGTGAAACTGAGCTTGTTTTGAGACTTCATGTTGTGGGGGGGAAACTGACTGGTTGTTTTTAATTCTCTAAACCATTGTAGTACTCTGTTGGAATGTGCCTCTGTCATTCACTACAATGCATGCTAAAAATAAATCTTGCAAACAATGTAGAAAGTAAACTATTTCTAATGGGTGACCCTGCTTTGGTGCGAATATAAAACCATTAAACAAGGAATGCGCAGTTAAGTTTTGTGGATTAAGCTTTATCAGGTGTTTGGGGAGACCTAGTTTTAAAAAAAAATCAGGTTTATTTAACATTTCTTCAAGGCAGGTTTTGTATTTGCATAGTCAGCCTCTGTAGTTCTAAGCTTAAGGGCATCTCGTGTGCATGGGAAAGCTGGCGTGAAGTACCCAAGGACGTGAACATTTCTATGTTAGGATGAAATGGGTCATGGTTTGTTTGCCTGTTTTGCAACGTTAACCGTTAAGGCCATTTTTAATAAGCTTAGATGTAAATGCCTAAAGTTAAGTGATTCTCATGCTTACTTACAGTGGTTAGTCAAGACCTGCTGTTTTTGAATGGAGTGAGCAACATTACAGAGTCCTTAGTACAACTTAGTGTGTCATAGCGGGGATTCTTTAGATTACATGCCTGTTTCTTGTACAATAGATGAGAGACATTCTTCGGATTTTGAGCAATGCTAAAATATTTTAAGCTATGCCTGTGAAATTCCTTTAAAACGGGACTTGATTCAGTGCAAGTGTCCAGATTCTGTGAGACTTAAATGATTTTATTTTGTCTGCGTCTTAAATACTAGAAACTTTATTAACCTTCTTCCTATCTAGAACTAATGTAATTGCATCTCTGTAGGTGCTGCTGCATAAATCAGTGTCGGCCCCTAATTTTCAAAGATGATGAAGGGTGCAAGTCTTAACGTGTTGCTGAAAAGAGCAACCTTTTCTGTCCTGCCATTGATAACATCCTGCTGCTTCCCTTGCAGGGGGAATTGTGTGTCTGGTGTCCCTGTGCAATACAAAAGTAAAGGCAGATGTCTCAGACTGCCATCCACAGGAGGCAGCCTCTTTAAATCGCTTTGGGAGTTACTTCTTCACAATCTTTTTAATCTTACCTTGAAGGCTCATTTCATTTTTTTACAGGTGGTAGGTTAAGGGAAAAAAAGTTTTCTTCTGATGCTCATACCCTGATGAAAATTTAGACACATTTGAATTTTGCTGATGGAGACCCCAAGATCGAGGTTTGTCTTTCTGTTGGTCTTATTGATCTCTCGGCTCTGTTCAGAGGCAACTCAGATAAAGTAACACAACCATGAAGCAAGTAGTCCAAGATCATAGGACACCGGTGTGGCAGAGAGAGCCACTGCGTTTCCTGATGCCAGACATACTGTACCTAACTAAATCCATCCAACCAGTATTAACACCATACTCCACTCCTCCCGCTGACAGAAAACACTTGCACAGGATTAGCTGTTCCGTATCACTGTGGAAACCATGGAAATCTGATTCAAGCACTCATTGTGCACATAGTGGAGGGTGGGTTACAAAGCAGTGATGGCTTTGCCGTCCTTTCCTGTCATTAGGGCTTCATTACATGGTTCCAAGTGACCCAAGAAGCGCTGAATTCTACTTAAGCAAATGCCCAAGAAAGCATCTGGTAGAACAAAAGGGAAAAATATATTCTCTTTTTTTTTTTTTTTTTTTCCCATCTGTCTAAACATCTCACACACTTGAAAAGGAGGAGGATGTCATTATTTCAAGGTTCAGAGTAAATTTTCCTTCTTTCAGAGAGCACTTCCAGTCACAATTCTTAGTTTCCTTTGTTAAACTTGGCACTTCAGTGCCGAGTTGTTTCTGAAGAAAGCACTGCTGCAAGACACAGAACACGGTCAAGAGACAGACCAGTGCTGGAGCACAAAACAAGGCTCTCCGCATCTCCCACACCGGAGTTCACCCCCCTGAGCAATGCACCTAAGCCTGGGTGTCAGATAAAGCTATTGCTTCCATCACAGGCTCAGCTCGTCTTTCTCATTCCACTTTATGAGAAAGACGGGGATTTTGTGGGATGGAATTTTTAAGCAATTCAGGTACTGCTTGATGGCTGAAGATAAACGTTTCCACAGCAAAAATTGTCCATTACTGTGATCTGTGTTATTATTGCAAGCAATAGCTTCTGAGCACTTCTGCATGATCATAGCATCGTATGTGGAGCTGCGCATTTTACATGGTTGAGCAGTTCTTTTAGTGTTTTCAATCTGCTCTTTAAAATGTTGACTGGGAACGGCTCTGAACAATTGGAAAGGAAGTAATTCTGCTCTTGTCGCTCTCAGGAATCGTCACTTTCAAAGATACCATTGTGCTTCAGGAATTACATACAGAGAGGTCAGAATCTATCCCCGCTCCATCAGTCTGACCCAAACCAAAATAGCAAATCTTCACATGCAGCTTCAGCAGAGTTTAATAACTGCCAACAATTGTTTTAATTTTTTTAAAAACTTTCATCTGTCCTTCTAGTAACAGCAGAACCTTTGGCTATCGAATGCTAATAACTTACAGAGAATCCCTTGTAAAAGTCAGCATCTCAGAATGTGCATCTTCAGCACCTGTGTTGTTTGCATGGGAACATCTAAGTGTCTCTGTTGTGGGAGGATAAACTTTGGCCAGAGGGAAGAAGGATCAAATCCATACAGGAATCCTTTTGAAGCTGTGAAGTAATGCATATGGGGATCACAGCATATGTGCTAAAATCATCCTCATCCTCAGTCAAGTTAGTAGTCCTGTTGTGGATCTAACAGCGTGAAGGAGGCAAACAGTTTCATCCTGCATATTTAAAAGAGTCTGTGAATGTATTTCCAATCCTTCATGATCAAGTCAAACCCTTTCACGTCTGGCATTTAACATGACACTTCCATTAAGAACCCAGAGCCTGTGTAGCTGCTGGAGAGAAACATGTCCTTAAGGGAGGTCCATCAAACCTTCATCATTTAGATGATAGGAAGATTTTTAGTGACTTGCTTAACAGTTGGACAAAAGACTATTTTTACATCCTTTTTTTCGTATCACGCTTTCCACAGCAAGCACATTAAGAAAAATGTAAAAAACATGTATCTTTTTAAATTATCCTCCTTTATATTTCATGTGACCAAGAATAAATAATTCTTTGCAGGGATTGATTTCCAAAGAACTTCTGTTTTAAAAGCCTCAATCACCAAATTTTTAGAGTAATTCAAGTTTTGGGGTAGGCCAAGTATAACCTGATTTGGGGTACTGTTAAGGTTTAAGTATCTTTCAGTCCCGGGCAGCCTGCATCACCTAGCTCCTCTGTTGAACGCGCTGGTTGAGGTGGATGTTTTGAACGCTGAACAGGGTCAGTGTTTAGTTTTCTAATGCCTGTTACCACAACTGTAACTGTTTTATCGTGGTGTGATCGCATTTTGCTTTAGGTCTCTCAACTTCCACAAAATGTGAGTGGCTCTAATTCTTTGTGTTATTTCAGTAATGGGTTTTTAAGTGTGGCTGCACGTGTTCTCTCACTATGCTAGCTGGAAGTTATTCCTTTAACGCTCCCACCATTCATCCATCACTTCATTGCCTGATTCACACCCTGTAGCACAGTGGTTAGAAAGCACCAGTAATTTTTTTTTTTTTTTTCAACACAGTAACTTGCAAGATTTTTTTATCACCACTCACATTATGTGCAAATTAAGAAAGCACATTTTTAACTGCTTGGTTTCTTCTTTTCTAGCCTTTCAGAAGGATTGTTTTACAGATGTTATCAAACAAGCAATTAATGAAACTGGTTCAAAGTGAAAAAAGGAAGGGTGGCACCGACAGAGAAGTTACTGTGCTGGTCTTCCCACTGATCTATGTAGCATAGTTTTTGTTGATCTTTCTTGAACGTGCACTTCCCTCACATCTGAAAGAGCAGCATGAGCAGGGCTGGGCTATCCACCGGCTGATCAGGGCAAGATAACCTCATTTGCTGACATATAAAAACAAAATCAAGGCTTAATTTTAAAGTCAATAGTGTGAAGAGGAAGTAGCCTGCACCTGCTGTAGCACTTGACTCACATTTAATTCAGCCTGACCCTCTCTTCCCAGCCACATACACACTTTCAATTCCAAACTTCATGCTAGCCTAAACAAGTGAATTATTGCAGCTTTCCTGATGAGCTACCTCAGCACTAATAACTGCAACTGAGGGTTGCGTTTGGCCTGAGGTGTTTAAGTTAAAGGCCTCCCTTAAAAATAAAAAGCAAGACTGAAAGATACTCAGGATGGCATTCTGCATACTTGTGGCTTGACAGGTCTCATTTATGCTATTTACATACATACTAGGAAATAATGATACTGAAAAATCAGCGTCACCATTAGGTGACACAGCAGTGAATGCATTTGGCCCACAGGATTTTCCTCCTTTTACTTTCTCATCTCTCCAAGAGCCCCAAATGGCTCCCACCTTCCCTCTGGAGCACAGCAGGTGCTTCTCCCAAGCCAAGCCAAGAGCAGATCACTCCTACCCTGACTGCTGCTCCACAATGTTTTCCTTATTTATACTTGAGTGTTGAGGGGGGCTGAGAACACCAAGCCAGCACCTCTCTCTCGGGAACGGAGAATAAAGAAATAACAGAATGAGAGACCAGCACAGCACTTCTCTTGTGCACGCGTATCGATAAACCACCAGTGGTCAAGTTATAAGTGATAGTTGTGCGGGCGCAATGCTGGAACTCAGCTTCGTCTAGCCCTGCAGGCTCTCTGAGCCTCCCTATTTAGTCCTAGCACACAAAGAATATGGTCTGTATACCTCTGCAGAACAATTCAGGTAACGCCCTCAGCATTACCAGTCCACTAAAGTCAAGAGGCTTCCCCAGCCTTACAGGCACAGAGAGTCTCTCAGCAGTATACACAAGCAATCCTGGTTCATTTTTGAACAAAAGCTTTGGAAGACCTATCTGTGATTCCAAATTTAAATTCTATCATCAGAACGTACAGTGATGCCCATCAGAATCGCTTGGCTGGTTCCATTCATGCCTATTCATTAAGAAGGCCGGGTGCCCATTCACATGGTAGCAGGCTGTTTTCACTGTGTTGAGCTGCCAAGAAGAACAGGTTCAGAAGAATAATCTGCGCACTGTCACGAGCCCCTGCTCCTCTGGAGAAAGGTTTTTTCCAGCATTTAAAACTACGTATCTACCCAGTCCCAGATCTTTTGACCAAGTTACATTCCCAAAAAAAACACTGCTGGAGGTACCAGACTGATGTAAACATCAGATAAATACTGCATTCCCCAAACAGCACAAGTAATAAAGTCAGGGGGATTTCAAAGGGACCATGACAACCTATCTTTTAACCGAGAGGGCCCCATCTGTATTTCACAGCCATTTGGCAAGCACCGCAATCTGCTGAGATTTAACCATCTACAACGGCTGTACAACAGGCTCCATCCCAGAAGGTGCAACGCAACTCCCTTTCATATTGCACCATAACGCACCTCAAACACTGCTACCAATAGGTCCCACATCTACTCCAGAACTACCAACTCCATTTCAGATTCTAGGACTGTAGCTGGATGGATCTGAGGGCACATAAGTTGCAAGTGTTTCACAGCTATAGGAACAGCAATGTTGCCCAACAGCACGGCGGCAGGGACAAACAAGATTGCCTGCGCAATGCCCTATTCAGCTAGGAAAGGGGTGGATCATTTACCCTGCGATCAAGCTGCTGCACAGCTGCATGCTCAGCTTTTGCTTTCTTCCCATGCCCACTCTCAGTTTCACCACAGGAGGGAGTGGAAACTCCCCACGCTTTATCAGTCTACTCTGAAAGAGAAACCATAAACATTAGAACCACTGCCAACGGCTTTCTGGGACCTCCTCCGAAACCACTACAGTTTCCTAAACTTTACTAAATGAGGAGGCACGCTGGAAGGTGTGCGGTTACCTCTACACGTACATGTTGTCAGCCCAGCCCAGACACCAAAACTTTTGTTGAAAAAATTTAAGTAGAACACTCCAAAAAATTAGGTCCACGTGCGGGCACAGATCCAGCAGACTCTGCACACGCAGCACGTGAAGAAAAAACAAGAAAAAGAGATCTACAAGATAAACATTCATCTATAACAAAAGTTTACCAACGTAGTTTTTATTAGTCTCACAGAAAGTGTATGTATGTACACAGGAACAGTTTCCATATTAACAGACGATGCCCTACTTTCAGAGGAGCTTGCTGTGAATTACCAGGCGTTATTTTATCCACAATCATTCCCATAGGCTTTTTCTTGGATGCGTAACACCATTCTCCGAGCATAAAAATCCCTGTATTCCTCAGGTAGCTCTTCAAGTGTTTTCAAGGCCCTGTCCAGGATCTGTATAGCTCTAGAGGCTGCCATGGGATCTTTATTTCCATAAGTGTCAGTCTTATCATAGGACTCAGCAGGAAGGTGCTTCCAAAAGACATTCACTGCCACTCCAAACTCCTCAGAAACTACATTATGGAACCACAAAGCTGTTGAAAGAAGAATGCCCCAAATTAAAATTACTATCTGAAACTTCCATGTGACTCATGACAAGTGTCAGAATCACCGAAACTAAATACAGTCGAGGAAAACATTCAACTACTGTATTTCTGTTGTTGTTGCTTATTTGTAGCTATTAATCTTTGACTATATTACATCGTACCAAATTTAAGACTTTATTCAAGATGTTTATATTGATCCATAGCTTCACATAAAGGTAAAAATTGCTGAAAAAGTCCAGAAGCATATGGTCCCAAAAGGTCTTTTCCAGCCTTGTAATACTGTGATACTGTAATCTTGAGGGAAGGTACGATTTGTAGGTAGTTGCAATAATTCCTTGTATAAGGCTAGTTAGTACAGCTGGATGAAGTAGTCAAGTTTTGCTAATGTCTTTAGATGCCTCTCCTTAGAGCACAGGAATGCTCTGGATACCTCTTCCCATCCCTAGAAACGAGGAATTGCAAACACAACTGTTTAAAGACACAACATGCTAAGGAATGACTTATTACTTACCCGGAATAAATAACACATCTCCCGCTTCCAGAAAACATTCATAGCGCTTGGCTTTCACAAAAAGGGGATATTTCTCTAAGTCTGGGTTATCCACATCCAGCACCTCTGATTTAGTGCCTAGGAAAGTTTTCAGAAGTAACAAACATTCCTACTCGTCCAAACAGTAAGAAAGCATTGTCACATTGCACAGAGCACTGTAAACGGAACCCTGCAAAGCTCCTGTGCTCCTTGGCAAATTCTGTAACCTGCCCCACTAAAATGTTTCTCTTTGACTAAAGTACAAAGCGTCAGAGTTAAGGGACCAAATGACTTCTTTTACATCAAACTGTCTGTTAATTTTTTTTTTTTTTTTTTTTTTTTTTTTCCTACGGGTCAACATTTATGAGTTGGAAAGGCAACTACGATCACCAAACACTGAACCAGACATATGTGACATACCCGATAAATATAAATAGGGTGCATCTCGAGGACTATACAAAACAATTCGTTTTTTCCCTGTTACTTGGATTAAGAAGTTGTCCATTACCTGGAATAAGCACAGTGAGAGAGCTGTCAGCCAGTAGTTAAGAATCAATGCATAGCCTGCAGCAGCTAATCTAAAAGCTCAAAAAGGGACTTACTAAAACCAGCATGTGTTAAGAATTAGCTAAAAAAGCTTCCACATATAGCTAATCTAAAAACTCAAGAACGTGAGTTACTTTATCCCTTAGCTGCACGTTCTTGACTAATAGTGTATGAGGAAATAGGAGACTGCTTTCCAACAAATCCTGCTTTCTGACAGCTTTCTGGTTTTCCTTACGTAGGAATCAACTTGTTTCACCTTAAAACACAAACACATAAACCAACAAAATATAATGTATTTTGAATTCCTTTTCCAGTGTTACCCCTACCTCATTTTGCCAACCCTCTATTGATAAAGGATTCTTTTTCCTAATTGTATTTTTCTTAAAAATAAATTTATTCAGAATTACACTGCACAATGTTAGAAGACAATCCTATTTGGAATCTACTGCATTGTAGCAACAGACCACCCAGATGACTGTGCAATTACCAACAATCTAGCTGTCAGAATAAAAAAAATAAGGTAATCTTCAAGATAAAAATTTCAGATTTTTAACTGAAACTCAAAACAGTAAAAAAAGGAACAAAACCAACATTTAATCTTATAAGCGCAGAATTAGACAAAAAAATCGGTCAGATATTATTATTATGGTCACACAATACATCTGCTTAAAATTCTCTGCACCACTGAATGTGATTCATTTCAGTATTTCAAAACACATGAAATTTGTCATTAGCAGATCTGTGTCAGAGATTTACACTTTAATATCTCAGCTCTGTGATGCCATCTGCAACATTTTGTGCTAAGCACATCTATTACCTACATCATAATGTGTCCATAACTGTAATCCAGCTGAGCTGATGCGGAAGACACTAGAGAAAAACTGTTCCTTCTCAAAATACTCTGGGATCAGAACATCTTCTGCCAACACAGGAAACTGCTTTCTGATATCTGCAATATCCTGAAACAAAAAAAGTACTCTTTGAGAACCATATGCGCACATTAAAATAAGGGAGCACTTCACAATCGTTTGCTATCTTATGAAACATGGGGCCACAGAGCAATGCGTTTTGGTGGTGACCCCTAAAGCCTTGACTTGGTCGAGGATATTAACAAGAACAGCCAGAAAGCTGCTTTGAAACACAACAGCTAGAAATCACGCGGAAGAAGGAAGAGACCATCAGAAATCCTTTTACATTAGTTTACAACAACAGTTAAAGAACGGGAGGGAAGGAACGCCCTCTTCAGTGATCAGCTAAGCTCTGGTATAACAGCAACTATTTCAGACACTTAGGTTTAAATATTCTGACCTAAATCCAGCCAGATTCACAGCCCAAGGAACTATAAGCAAGTTGTGTGCCTCTACTACACAGCCAGTGGATGACAACACAGGCTCTAAAAAATACTCCTAAACTGCAAATTTACAGTAACAGAACTGCAACCTCAAGTAACTCACCTTCCTAGCATCTTCACCCACTGATCGCAAATAGTACTTTTCATCCTGAAGCGAACACAAAAAGAGAATTGTTTTGGTTTTTTCCAATAAGAATTCCCAACGCACTTAAACAGAGCCCGTATTTTCTCGTTAATCTAATGTGAGGCTTCATTAAAATATGGTACAAATAAATGGCATTTACAAATTCAGCTGCTTTGTTAAATGGCCTTTGCTCTACTGCTCTCTGCCATTCATCTCAAGAAATGGGAAAGATATATCAACAGAGTAGAAGAGCATACCTACATTCAAAACTGTCTGCTTCCTAATCACAGTTATCTGAAAAATCCCTAGCTCGAACACTGATTTGCTACTCACAAATTAAGTCACAATAAATCTGTATTTCTATTTTGATAGCAGATGTAATCAAACTCTAAAATATGTGCATGACACTGTCTGGCAAAACACATAAATGATACTGTTATTATAATAAAGCAAGCTCTGATTTCTCAATTTCATGCTGCAATTTTTACTCATGTAAGCAGTTTTTGTTAACAGAAACGGGACCACTCAAGTTAACCACACCGTACACATACAAAACAACTACTGAGAAAAACTACTTCTTCCCACGTTTTTCACAAAGAGCTAAATCTAAGATTGAGTGCTTTACTGGAGTAAGACTTCAAATTACAATTCATCATTTGCCCCTCCATCTACCGGCAAAAGAACCAACAGAAGAAACCGGGTCACTACGGAAATTACCTCAGAAAGAAAGTACTCCTTGTGTTTGACTTCAGCTGCTCTTCGTACAAATACATCAAAAGGCAGAGCTCTGAGACAGAAATATTTACATTTATGCACTGAATCAATGTAACAACACATGGGCTAAATGCCAGATTTCAAACCATACTCTCTCTTACCATACCTAGTGTAACTGAAGGCGCAATATGCTACTTTTTTTTTTTTTTTTTTTTTTTTTTAACATGGTGACTCATCGGTGTTTGCAGGGGATGTTTGAGGAGTTTTACAAACACAGAGCTCCTACGCTTAAAAAACTCCCTATTTCATTAAATTGTACCGATGTAAATCCAAACAAAAACATGTAACGGCTAAGGCTGGAAGGCACCTCTGGAGATCCTCCAGTCCCCTTGCCAAAAGGAGGGTCAGATAGGGCAGACTGCCCAGGACAGCATCCAGTTCGGTTTTTCGTATCTCCAAGGATGGACACTCTGTAACCTCTCTGGGCAACCTGTTCTGTTGTCTGGCTGCCCTCACTGTAAAAAAGGGGAGAGTGTGTTGAAATAATTTCCTGTATGTATTTCAGTTTCTGCCCATTGCTTCTTGTTCTGTCACCATGAACCACTGAGAATAATCCTGCTCCATCATCTTTACGCCCTCCGTCAGCTGTTTATACACTTCTGTAAGATCCGCTCTTGACACTAAGAGGTCTGAATGGTTTGAGTTCCAGTGCAAGAAAATTCTCCACAGTCAAATTTGACTCAAAGGGTGGCTAATGTCTGGCAATACCTGCTTAGACTGCTTCTCTAACTTTGTGTCACTTTTAGCCTTCTTTACTGCACATTTTTATAGATTTGCAAAAAAGCTCAGCATCAAGAACCCTACCGCAGTCAATATACGTATGTTTCTATCTATGCGTTTGCTGCTATGAATTTGTGCTTGAACTCAGATACCCATCTTCATTTGTAGATCTAAAAAATCTATCTGATTTCTAAAATATGTGCTACCTCAGCTGGGTAGAACACGGTTTTCAAGTGTGTCTTTTCAATTTTCCTTCAACTTACTAAACACAACTTCAGCAGATCTGAGGAGAACCACTGAGCATTCATTACAGCCTGCCCCTCTGAAGTCAGTGAAAGTGTTAATATTTACTTAAACAATGGGAGCTTTTCATAAGGGTTACAGATTTTGGCATCACTTGATAGTTGAATGGCAAACCAAGCACAAGTAGGAACAGGATGTGCATTCGTTATTAAGAATACCGTGTTTTGAATGCCATGTTGCGTTCATTCAGCTCACCGTCTCATATTAAGTGTCACTGGAAAATTAATATATTGCACAAAAACATCAAATTTTAGACCAACAACCAAATACCAAGGGTTAAGAAGAAATAATCCTCAAGTAAAAGTCTCCATGACCCTGCTATGCCTTGTACCAGAACGTGACCTGCATCTGACTGTACTTAGCCCTTCTCTGAACTTTTAAAGCTTCTTTGTAATAGTCAAATACAACAACTACTGAAGTCATAGGAAAAACAAATGAGCAAAACCCAACCCTTTGGCTGAACCGTTACATCACGTCCATTTACATTTGCTACTGGAGACTGTGAGAGCACAGCTCCACAACAGCTTAAACCCATGCATTCTGCTGCTGCCACAGCTCTGCCCTTGCTGTCTACCCCAACCATCCCAGATCCTCTATCATGCTAGCACTAGCACTCATCTGACCTTGTGGTGAACCTGCTAGCAGAGCTAAAACTGCAGGAAAACATTCTGTAGCACATCCCAAGGTGGCCGAATGAGCTCCAGAACCAACACAAAGATAGGGCTGGAGCATGCAACTTGCAACAGGACTGCAGTACTACTCATGTGCATCAGGACAAAATCATGGAACTCATGTGTTAAGTCCTCAGTATTTCTGTTCTTTTAGTTCTATTTATTCTCCCTTCCTAACAGAATGAGGGGCTTGCTGTGGAAAGGGTCAAAGCTTCCTGAATTTCAAGTGAAGTAGGTGCAAGCCCTAACAGCTGCTGCAATGATGCCCCCTCAGAGCACCTCCACGTGCCTGTTTACAAACCTGCTAAAACTAGCACGCTGGATCAACTGTATGGGACCTCACAGTAAGAGACAGTGTCAGAAGAAACAAAACACAGCAGGGAAAAGGAATTACAGCAATAAAGCAAAGTCGATTCAAGTACGACCTAACTTCAAAGATTCAGAAGTTCATTATGCAGTGAGTAGAATATAGCATGATTAAAGGGGGACAGTGTGGTGTGTTGTCCCAACAACAGCCTCCACTCATAGAGACTTGTAGCTCACGTACACTTACAGCATATGCTTCAGCATTCTTACAAGTTTAACAGACCGAAGACATCTTATTCCCACTTAGGGAACACAAACGACAACGGAAATAAAGGCATTTACTTTTGAAGAGCAACACAATCACTGAGATGAGATAAACTCTGAAGAAATGTTTTGGCAGCTATACAATAGGGACTTCAGAAAAGATCAAGAGTTTATGTGACCCACACCAAGATTAAAGAGATGGTGAAACGTGCTATCCTGTACTTTGAACATCCTGAGAGCTGCACGTGGTAACTCTGAGAGGAGGTTGGCTTTAAGTAGGAACATCCCTCTAGAGTGGAATGGCATGCCTGCCACGTGCTAGCAGTCTAAGAGGTTCAGGCACATGGCGAGTCAGAAATGAGCACTATTCATTAACATTGAAAATGTACCATACAATTAGAGCAAAACAGCATACCACCTAGTATGCAGGGGGTTAGTCTGGGGAGTTTTTATTAACACCAGCAAATGCCAGGCTCAGATTTTCCACAAGAGCGCTCTGTCCAAATATCCTTATAACACTTCTTCATGCCACCATTTTTAAGGCCCCTCCTTTCAGCCTGTAGTATTTACTCAGGGCACTGAGATATTTGGGGAATGAAGAGGGGGAAATCCAGGACAGCACTTTCATACCGAAAGTAAAGTTTTCACAAAGTATCATCCTGTTCTCACCCTCAGATTCAAACAGATGCACTGTACATCTGAACAGTTACAAGCAAACGTCTTTAAACACAAGAGGTCTTAAAACAAAGTACCTATACACAAAGTTCTTACTGAGGAAATCCATCTGTGGCACCGTGGAAACATGGATCTTTACTTCTTTAGATCCCTCCGCTTTGCTCAGGTAATCCACTGTCCACTTGGTTGTGCAGGCGCCCAGTTCCAGTCCTTGCAGCACCACCGGCTTTCTCTAAGAATCACAGAATGGGCTGGGTTGGAAAGGACCTTAACGATCATCCCGTTCAAACCCCTCTGCCACGGGGCAGGGACACCTCCCACCAGACCCGGCTGCTCAAGGCCCCGTCCAACCTGGCCTTGAACGCCTGCAGGGAGGGGGCAGCCACCGCTGCCCTGGGCAACCTGGGCCAGGGCCTCCCCACCCTCACCGTGAAGAAGTCCTTCCTAAGCTCTGATCTAAATCTTCCCCTTTCCAGTTCAAAGCCGTCCCCCCTTGTCCTATCACTACTTGCCCTTGTAAAACGTCCCTCCCCAGCTTTCCTGCAGCCCCTTCAGGTACTGGGAGGCCGCTCTAAGGTCTCCCCGGAGCCCCCCCTTCTCCAGGCCGAACAACCCCAACTCTCTCAGCTTGTCCTTCTAGCAGAGCTGTTCCAGCCCTCTGATCATCTTCGCGGCCCGCTCCAACAGTTCCATATCCTTCTCGTGTTGGAGCAAAAGCCATTCTGTGGTGAGGCGACCGTGCCTGCCTGCCCTCTCCTCCAAGCTCCGGCGGGCCCCGCTCCCAATCCCAGCCTGCGCGCAGCCAGAGCAGCCCCGCCGCCCGCTCGGGCTCCAGGCGGGCCGAGGCGAGCGCAGCCGCACCCGAGGGTGGATGTCCCGCAGGAACCGCTCCCGGCTGACCCCGTCCAGCCGCGCCACCGGCTCCACTGCCGGCTCCATAGCCGCTCCCCCCGGCGGGGAACAGCAGCCGCGCACAAACGTTCCCCTCGCAGAAACCACCCGGGCAGAAACATTCCTCGGGCAGAAACGTTCCGCGCGCCCTCCGGCCGGGCAAGGCCCGGGGAGGTGGCGAGTCCCTCCCTTCCGTTCCGCGGGAGGCGGCACCGCCGCCCCGGCCCGCGCTCCGGAGCCGGCGCGTTCCCCCAGCGCAGGGCGCGGGGCTCCATGGCGCTGCGGGCGCTCCCCGCCCGCGGCCGCCTCCTCGCCCGCGCCCTCGCCCGGGCTCCGGCTCCGCCGCCCCCGCCCCTGGCCCCGCTCCGCCCGCCTCCCGCCGCGCGGTTCGGCAGCTTGGCCGGGCCCCGGGGGCCCGAGGGCCCGCAGCGGCGCGTGGTGGTGGTGCGGATCGGCAGCCCCCTCGCCTGGCTCCGCACCCGCTTCTGCTGCCTCCTCGTCCGCCTCTACTTCGACCGGGAGTTCAGCATCGAGGAGTTCACGCGGGGCGCCAAGCAGGTGCGGGAGGAGAGCGGGGCGAGGATACGAAAGCCACGGAATCATGGGAGTGGTTCGTGTTGGAAGGGACCTTAACGATCACCCAATTCCAACTCCCTTGCCATGGGCAGGGACGCCTCCCACTGGAACGGGGAAATGAAAATGCGGGCAAGCAAACTCCCTTGGGGCTCGTTTTAGAAAGTATCACCTTTTATTGCAGCGCTGGGCGCACGCGGGAGGGGCTACAGGAAAGCTGGGGAGGGACTTTCCGCAAGGGCACGTAGTGATCAGACTTGGGGGAAGGGCTTTAGACTGAACACGAGGAAGAAATTCCTCACGCTGAGGGTGGGGAGGCCCTGGCCCAGGTTGCCCAGGGCAGCGGTGGCTGCCCCCTCCCTGCAGGTGTTCAAGGCCAGGTCGGACGGGGCCTTGAGCAGCCCGGTCTGGTGGGAAGGTGTCCCTGCCCGTGGCAGAGGGGTGAAACCGGGTGGGCTTTGAGGCCGCTTCCAACCAAACCCATTCTGATTCTGTGTGTAACCAGACAAGAGCTGCTTACAGAATATATTTCCCACTTACATGCCTATCTATAAAATTTCCCGGAAATCTCATGCATACTCTATTACTCTCCAAGGACTAATTTTAACGTTATAATGAACTTGACAACAGCCACAGCTCTGCTAACTGGAGCTTTGGAGCCAGCTGTCTGTCAGACCTTGCAGTTTAGATGGGGAAAGACTGCAAACTGAGGTGATAATAGAAGAAGAGCCATCTGTGCAGCACATATCATGCTTAACACAAGATGTTAGCATTTTTCAAAGAACAATGTCTGAAAAAAACACTATTTGAAAAAAACCCCACATACTTTAAAGAAAACTTGCTGTCAGAAGGACATTGCAACTTTCAAAACATGCAATTACTAGAACGAAACTTCCCTCTACTTTTTGCAGTAGTAGCTACTTCTTGTATCAGGAGAGGAGCCTGGAGGGGCCAGAGAGGGGCTCCCTGTGATACAAGAAGTAGTTACTGTTTCAAAAAGTGAACCATTTTGATTTAAACTAAATTAAAGTTTCATCTAAGTAAAGTTAGACAGACTGTCCCTCTGATAGCGTGGTTTTTTAATAGCGGGGGCGGTTTTTTTCAAACAGTTTTTTTCCAGACACTGTTCTTTGAGAAACAATAGCATCTTGTGATAAGTACGATATGTGCGGATCAGATGTACCTTCTTCTATAATCGCCTCTGTTTGCAGTCTTTCCTTATCTAAAATGCAAGATCGGACCGAGAACTGGGTCCAGTGCTGCAATTAGCAGAGATTTGGCTGTTGTGAAGTTCACAGTAAAATTAAAATTAGTCCTTGGAAAGTAATAGAATGTGCATGAGATTTCAGGGAAAATGTATCGATAGGCAGGTAAGTGGGAAATAGATTCCGTCTCCTGCTCTTGTCTGGTTATGCGTGATGGATGGAAATCTGGTTTACCTTGCCCTGGGTTTTTTGTTTGTTTTTACTTGCTGTAGAGCCCTGAACACTGCCAGCCTTTCACAAATACACTGCTTGAATAGTTAGAGGCATTAGAGTATGTAAGTGTACCTGCAGAATTGAGGGGAAAAGAGGAGTTGAGTTTCCTCAAGTTTAGAGACTAGAACAGATTTACATAGAAATTTTTTAAACCGGTGTCTTAGTTTGGATGAAAAAAAAACAACCAAACCAACCAAAGTATGCTCAGTGATTTTAATCAGAGATTAATTAATTGTGAGATTGTGCAGAACAGATAACAGTTCTTTGCTCTAAGTGTATGTGTGCACAGAACAAAGTCAACAACAAGTGCGATTAAGTTGTTAATATGGATCGAGTCCCGTACCCGGGCTCCGGTGGTGCCGTCACTTTAAGCTGCAGCTCCGCTCAGGGCAGCCTCCTCCTCAGCGCCGATCCAGATGGTTATCGGTCACACTCGCACTGACACACACACAGAGGGAAAGGAAATAAAGATAAAGAGATAGAGAATACAGCAACGCAAGCAGAGGTAGCAAAGCGCGACTATTCTCTAGGCAGCAAGATGGAGAAAAAGACGGAGACCGGGAAATAGCCAGTGAAAGGAAAATGTCTAGGCAAACGGGACACAACCTCTGCCCCGGTCTGCCCGGAAACGGCCCCTTCCCCCCCACTGCCTGCAAAGGAAGAAAAAATTCTGGGAAAGAAGGGGAAAAAAACCCCAAACCAAGCTGAAACTATAACAACCGGAGCTTCTGTTTTGACGGAAACCAGGAGACGAGCTGGGAAAAAGGGCAGGGGAACAAAATATGTCTAGGGACAGACATAGACTGGATTATGAAAAAGAGAGGACAAACATGATCCAGATTACTGTATGGCTTTTGTTTGGTAAGCTGTGCATTCAGATGTCTGTTATCAAGAGGTTTGATGCTTTAAATGAGAGACTGGAAAGAGACCTTGTGTTTTTATCAGTTCACGGAATCACTTTTTTAATGCTGTAGGGCTTCCATCCCCGTGGTGACATACTGTGCAACTATCGAAACCCTGAATCATAGAATATTCACGTAGCTTGTCACGTAATGATGGATTTATCTGAAAAATAAGCCAACCTGGTGTTAACTCGTTCATATACTTGTCTCTCTTTTGTTTTTTGATAGGCCTTTTCTGTTGTTTCAAAGCTGCTGTCTCAGCGTAAGCTTGGCCTCCTGGATGAACTTGTATCAGCAGAGGTAAATGCTTTCCATCTCTTATTCTAGCGATTGAGTTTCTGTTATGAAGTAACACGTGTTCAACCTGTCATTATCTACAAATACTGCCAGTTTGTTTTAATTTGGGAAAACCAGCATAACGCAGAACAGGGCAATTGTTTGTTCTGAAGCTTTTTTATGTTTAATTTTAAGGCAAGAAACTTGATTTAAAGTTTTAAAGAAAACAATTCTTGCCGTTGAGCATAAGGGCCAGTTGCCCAAAAGATTGCAGGTATACCGGAAAGGATTGAAAGGCAATGAGTTCTGGATGGCAGGTGGGATTGCATACCTGTGTTGGTGTAGGCAGATAGCTGATGCTTTTGCTCTGTGCACCAGAATTCTGATGAAGAAAAGAACTGGTGCACTGCAGTAATACATTCGCACTCCCAGGGGAGTCATACAGCCAATTACTGGTTTTTGCTGGAAGGCCTCGGTCTTGTGTCCGTGGTCTCAGGTATACAGCTCGCCTGGCTCGTTAAACATCCGTGCTGTGTGTTCTGTGTTTTTATGACTTCTTAATTGCTGAAGTTGTCTTGGCCTTCCCAGGGGTCAGAGGTAGCAGATGCATCAGGGTCAAGTGGAGGAGATTCTTCAGGTCTTTGCCTTGTTACTGGATGTCAGCTCGGCCTGCCCTATCACCACCCATGCCTTTGCAGCAAACATTTTGGTGCAGTTCTAGTGCGTCCCCACTGGACAATCTTGCCTTCTCTCTGAGCAGAGATAGCAGTAAACTGTGAGTTTGTTTCTTATAGTTGTTTTGAAAGAGCACCTCCGCTTCCGCTGCTCATCCTAAATTCTTCAGGTGATCGGGTTAACATTGATCCAGAGACCTCACGTAACCAGAGCACGCAGTGGCTGAGGCTGTGATACCGTGCTACCTTTTTGTTGCTTTGGCCAGTGAATTTTATGTGGGCAAAATGTACTAGAAACCAACATCTTCAGTGAAGATAATGTCTTGCTTCCATGTGACCTCTGGATTTGTTTGTTATTCAAAAATGGCAATTCAAGTTAGGCTAAAAAGCTGAGTATGAGTTAAACAAAAGTGCTGCATAGCTTCATCCTTTGTTATGACGTCTCTTTCTCATGAGGCATTTGAGGGGATGCCTCTGTTCAGTTTGTGCACCACATCTTTTTTCTACTTAACACAGCTGCGTAGGTCTTAGGACGCTCAAATACCATGGTGGACGCAATGTGGAACTTAAGTCCCAGACTAATGATTTTTAAATCAATTCTGATTGTGTATAAGCTTTCTTTTCTAATGGAAATGTGGATCACAAAGTGGCAAAGATAGACTTAGAAATGGAAATTACTTTCAAGGAAATTTTTGAACGATAGCTAAGAAAGAATGAGTCAAAAGCTGAGAAATGTAGTTAGAAGTCAGCAGTGAGCAGGCAGAGTGTAAGTATGATTGTGGAAGCAAACGTAACTGGTGTGTTCTGGTCTTACGTGCTTTGCTTTGCAACCTCTGTCTTGACAGTACCTTTTCTAGACATTGTTTTAAATACTTTGTTTTCATTGTTTTAAGCATTAAATAAATCTTCTTTAAGATCCGTGTTTGGGAGTGCCCAGACTTCCCAGTGTTTCTTCACTTCCACTGTCGTGTGTGTTACGCAAATGTCGTAGCGATATAGCTCCTTTTATTAACTGCAGTAGAAAAAAAAAAATGTTTCCATTTCCTAATGAAAAACTGTCAGTTTTTCTAAATTTAGGTACTTCAGGCGCTGAAGGAAAAGATTTCTTTGCTCCCTGACAGCCACAGGGATGCTTTAGCAGCTGACATTGATGCAATCATGTACACAGCAGAAGGAGATATTCGCATTTACTATGATGACGATGGTATGTTTAGAATTCTGAAGCAGTTCGGCAATAGACAGTCATTTCCTAGTTTTGCTGCTAAGCAGGCATTCTCCTTACGGGTGTGTTTTTGAGTCCTATTTCTCATTCCTTGTTCTCTGTTTATAGTTCCTCTGTAGATAATTCCCTGATTTCCTATTAAACTGGAACCTGAGAGATTACTGTTACACGGTACTGTTTTGACTTTGTAATTTTGGATTTTTACATTATTAGTCCTCAGCAATCTCAAACCACTCGAAACCAATTACGCTACTATATGCAGAAAGCTGTTGGTTCAGCAATTAAGATACATCTTCCAAGAAGAATAGTGAAGGCTGGATAATGAAATTAATGTTGCTGTCTTCACCCTATTCTGCTTTCATGGAATGTACTTTGGTTTAGGATTTCTTGATTTTTCATTTTTTTAAGCTACTGACGAGCTCAAACAAGTTTTTCTTTTGGTTAAATACCAGCATTGTGTACGCAGTTCATTATCCGGCATAGTTGAGATGGTTTATGATCTAACTGTGGGTCTTCCAATGAGCATTTCAAATTGTCAGACCCAGTGAGCTTTTTTCTTGTGTTGGGGATATGGCTTTTTTTCTGTTAGTTTGCTCCCGAGTTTCAACTGCTCTACATACTTTTGTAGCACCAGTAGTTGGCTTTGGACCTTGTGGTAACCCGCTTTTCTTTGATTATGTACGATGTCACGCAGCAATCCTGATGAAATACATACCTTTCTGCAGAGTGTATTTTTGTGGTTGCTAAACAGCATGAATATGACTTTAAATAGCTTTATTGTCCCTTGTTCTGTCATGCATTCTTTTAAGCTGAAGTCAGCAGCCCTTCCAGGGTTTCACTAGAATGATATGCCAGATAAGAAATAGGAGTATTTGACCTGTGAGAAAAATGAGATTTACCTTGTGCTTTGATTTATTTCCAACAGGAAGAAAGTTTGTTAGTATCCTGATGCGTTTCTGGTATCTGAATGGTGCTGACCTACCTGATGAAGTTCCAGGTGAAACCAGAGTTTTCCAGATTGTGTTTGGAGATGAAAGCACAAAAGAAAGAAGACATCTTTTAACAGCAAACTATGAGTGAGTTTACTTGTCCTTTTCTTTTTGCCATGTACATGGGCTAGCTGTGTGGCAAGCAGTTTGAGAACTGAAAACTTCCACACCGCGACAGTGCAGAACTTAGTATGTTTTCATTCATCCTGATCCGTAATCAAAAGTTAGTTCTCATCCAGCTTTCCAGTTTTTGTTCTAGGGTGTTTTTTAAATACACTTAAAGCCATTGTGTTGTTACCTTGCTTGTGAGTTGCGATTAATAGGCACTTATTCTCTGTCAGGAAGAGCAATAGTTGGAGCACCGAAGGAGATTTCCGGTGCTTTGGTGTACTGCTGCAGTGTTCAGGAAACAGGCCGGTATCGGTCCTTGTTTGCTGTTTCTTGTAGCACAGCTGACAACAGCGCAGTCAAGCCAAGCAGTCGAGTGTGGTGCTGTTGACTGGTCACTTCCCCCACAACAGTCAGAACTGCAATTAGCTGAAAAAGTGGCTCATGAAAGAGGAAATTTTTTAGCCAAGTGCTTTCTGCAGAAAGGCAGAACAAAGCAAGCATCACCTGCTGTGCAGATAATTCATGCCACACTGATCCAAGCCCTCAAAGCACATGTTAGGTAGATGATTTTCATAGACAAGCCTCTAAATCATGTCAGTAGTAGTGTACTGATCTCGGAGCAGTGCAGAAATATCTGCTTGGTTGATGAGTTGTACTGAAAAGAACATTCTCAGAAGCTGGAAAATCTGGTGATTTTTGTGAGAGAAATGCAGTATAATCAATGATTTCTGCACTCACATTTGGAAGGGAGAGACTGAGGTCTAGATGATCGGGAGCTCTGAAACAGAAGAAACACTCTGAGGAAACCAGTGGTGCCTTTTGTATGGATGGGTTTTTGTGGATTCGTCCATTTGCCCAATTCAGCATCTTTTTTAGAGGTAGGGGCCTCTGCGACTCCATTAACCTCAAGAGCCTCCCATGTAAAGCCCTAAACATCTGTTTGTAATCCCAGCAGAGAGGTCTTTGCAAATGTTTGTTCCTCTGCTATTTACAGTGCTAACCTAAACTCAAATGGGCAAAGATGCTACAGGCCTTGGAAGCCTGTTGTTACCTGTTCGGTTATCTGGTGAAAAGAGTTTTCAGGAGTGGATTGGGTTGTGACTGCAAAGCAGTGAGGTTATGCCGCTCTTGTCCACAATACGCAGGTTACTTTGGAGCATGAATATTCAGTTTCAGGCTCAGACTTGTCTTGAGATGACAAGTGGTCCAAACTGACATGCTCGGGGAGGAAGGCATTAATGACTACAAAAGGAGGAAGAAGATCTTTGAAAAGAGGGGTGGATGTTTTCATTTTCATTTCAGCGATCGTGGGATTCTTTTCCAGAGAGATTCAGGACTACCGTTACCTTGCTCTTCGATGTATTTCTGAAAATGCTTTTTGAAGTATAGTTCAGTAAAAGTGAAAGTTTTCAGGCAGAATGCATAGTGTCTTATTTCCCTTTACGATGCAGTTACCATGCCATTAAATGAAACCCTTTATTTAGAGATGATCTGCCACAAAGCTACATTCCTAGTTACTGCTATGAAAACTGAATCAGTTCTCCTGATATCAGAGTCTTTACTGGTGCTGCTTGATCCTCTCTGTGGGATCTGAACCAAGACACTCTCAAGCCAGCGCACTTTGTTTCTTACTATGGAAAGAATTTTGTTCTTCTGTTTCAACCATCAGAGTCTAAGGAGCCTTTACAGGAATAACTTTGAAGTAAAATATTCCTACATGATTTCTTGTTTGTGTTAGTAGCTCTTTCAGGATCAAGTAAGTTTTAACAGCTCTTCGCTTACTGTCTTTCCATTTCCAGGTTCCAAAGGGAATTTACAGAAGGAGCAAAACCAGACTGGACAATCACACGGATTGAACATCCGAGGCTATTAGAATAAATACCTTCTACAGTCTTTTTGTGTACCCTTGTAAATGTTCTGCTGTACAAATATCAGGCTTTTTTGGTCTCTTTTTTCACAGCACAGTTTCACACGGGCTGGCGTTACGGGTATGTCAGTTTACACTCTGAGAAGAAATGGTACTACTTGAAGAGAAGCAACACTATCATGGCTGGTGGCCCTTCCCAGTTATCTTTGTGTGTTTCTCTTTTCTCTAGGGACTGTACAGTATATAACTGAATAATATGGAAGATGAAATGGAGGGAGATGGGCTTCTTAGATTGTCTCGTCTCAGCAGTTTATTGTTGAGGTAATCTGGCTTTTGACTACACTGGAAATTAGGAAAGTTAGGGCCATTTTCAGTGTTTGGTACAAGATTAGAGTAAGAAAAGACTTTTGGCATTGCAGTGAGAAAATGGATCAAAGATGTCTATATATATTTTGAGAAATAAAACCAGCATTCATTTCAATTTAATAACATAGAAGCACTTCCAAGTTTAGAGGTTTGTGAAAGAAAAAGATCAGTCTAAACCATGCATTTAAGAGAGGATCTGACAGTGAAACTAAATGAAGGCCTGTGTTTGAAATGCTTGTTGAAGAAGCGAGCAAATCATGAAAATTAGGTGTTGCAAATTAACAGTTTCCCATTTCTCACATTATCTCTGTCTCTGGAACATGACATCTCAGCTGTAAGTAGCTTGATATTTTTATATACATGAACTATTTTATTCCTTCTGAGTTGTGTTTGTCTTGTGGGTTGCAGGGAGTGCGTGTGTTTGTTGGATATTTGGGGGGTTTTTTTCCCTTTAATCTTAATTTTTAAAATTATGCTGGAGACTACAAATCTCCATCCGATGCAGAACCACCTGTGGCCTTATTGCATCAAAAATAAATTGGAACGGCTCTTAAATTAATAAGCTTACTGTACTGGGAAGTGGTTTGCTTCCACAGTGAATAGAACTGGGGTAATTAAACTGGATTTACAGTCTACAATTGGCTTGAGAGGCGCCCTTCGTCCCCCACCAATGAGCGCAAACCCAACTCCGTAGAAATGGACAAATGTACGTCTTGAAGAAGCGGGCACTGAAGTTCAGAGGAAGCTTTGTGTGCTTTTTGCCTGCCATCCATAAGTTCTCTGACATAAATGTGATCATAGGAATTGACAAGACTGAAGTAAATGTCAGTGAAGGTCGTTTGTCATCTTCTGGCATCCGCATTTTCTCTTGTCTTTTCCTCCATGTCGCTTGTCTGGGCAAAACAGGAACTTCTGGTTTTGACGTTGCCAGCCAAATGTATCTACCCAAGCCTCCTGTTACCTAAGGAAAGAAATGTATTTAGCGTTTTCAAGCTAGCTCCTGCTGAGTATTTTTATTTACTGTTAAGGTTGTCTCAAATTCTCATGGCAAAAAAAGTAAAGGGTTAAGCTTGTTGCATCTTGAAGAAGAATACTATCTGTTACTACAGGGATTTCCAGTGCTGCCTTTCAAATACTTTACTCTAAAAATCATAATACCAACTTAAATGTTACTGAATTTAAAAAAAAAAGCTAAAGTTTTATTAGAAACATCTTCATGATTTAGGAGTGATGGTGCTGAACAGGGAACACTATGTGGGGATCTCTGCATCACAGCACGCGAGTGCTCCCAGATTCTCTTGCTGATGTGTCTCAGATACCACCTTACAAGTCACTGTGTGTAAGGATTTGGGTGTCTTTGTTTCCCTTCCATGTCCTTTCCTGACTTCCTTTTCTACGTTGTATTTCAGGGCGACAAGTACAATTATAATTGTGTACATCGTGCAAATCCCCATACACGCTGACCTAAAATACTTGCACGTTTAGCCTGCAAACTTCTTCATTCAGACCCCAGTAATTCTTGAAAACAACGTTACCAAGTTGGATAGTGTTTTTTAGAGTAAAATTCATATCTTTATTAGCAGTGCTGACATTTCTGATCCGTGTTACACAGAAAGTGAGGTCACAAGGTGTCTGGACTATGCTTAAACTGGGGATGGAGATTCAACGTACCACATTCTTGCCCCCTCCCTTTTATTGAGTCATATTTTATTCACATGCTTTCTGTCTGTCTCTCATTGTCTGGTATGCAGCTGACGCTTGCAGATTAGTCCTACAGTCTCTACCCTAGCGTGGTCTTGGAGCAGTCAAGCAGCCTCTGTGGTGTTATGTTGGGGGTGGCCTGGCTGCCCAGAGCCGCTGAATGCTGCTTTCCTCAGAGCAGCAGAGCTCTCTGAGCCAGCCCTCTCCGTGAATCAAATTGCCCGGTGTTGTGCTTCAGATACTTCCCTGACCTATATAGCAGACTAAAGCTTCCTCTTATAATATTGATTTAAGACTTGAGTATCCGTGGCTGATTTTTCAACATGATAATTCTCTTTCCTGTTTAAGAGCCCTCTGGGATATGCAGAGGGACAAAGTTAGACCTGCCTGGCAGTCAAGATGAGGGGAAGAGGGGAAAAGGCGTGTGCAGGACACTGATGAAAAGAGGCAGAGCTTGAATTACAGTGCAATATACAGAGTATTTTGGTTCAGCGATCGAACTGTACTGCACTACTTGCCAAAATAGAAGAAAGACAGCTCTCTTTCTCTTGCAAGCTCTCTAATTTACTTCAGATTGTCTTAGAGCTTGCTTTCATTTTTAAGCTCTAACCCAGACTTCTCATTTGGTGTTCCTGGAATGCTAGAAGAGGAAAGCAGAAGGTAGTTCCTGCTTCATGTAGTTCCCTGGTTGGCAGCTTAAAGGCAGTGCCCGGTGGTGATAACAACTCCCCGTGCTCGCCTGGGTGAGTAGAGAGTACTGCTGCAGCATGTGCTGCTTCTCCCCAGGATCCTCATGTGGCAGCAATCAGCACAATGCTCCAAAGTGCTCCACACCACAAATGGTGGGCATTATGGGCAAGGCATGGTTTACTCCTCTGCTCTCCTCTTTTCCAACACCCGCCCCCCCCCCCGCCGCCCCCTCCGCCCCGCGAGCGGGGAAGGACGGGGGAGGGAGACGGAAACTTAGTGTGAGTTCTGCAGGAGTTGTGGAAGAATCAGATGACCAGTGATCTTTCTTCAGAGACTGCAAAACGCATGCACGCAATGACTGCTGCTGCTGCTGCCGCTGTTACTGCCGTTGCCGTCCGAGACGAAAACGGATGTCCGGGCAAGACCTCTGTCCCGGTTTCCCCGGAAACGTCCTCCCCTTCCCCTCTCGCGTGCAGCTGAAATTCCCATTATTGGCAAGAGAAAGAAAAAATCCTCGGAACAATCCCAAACCACAACAGATCTGAATGTCTATTGCGTTTAATTTCAGGGGTGAATGCCTGTTTTTTTGCTAGGGACACTAAAGCTTTTAGGAACCTTCTTTCAACACTGTGGGTTTCCTGGCATGTATTTGTTCCGTGGTTTGATTTCTGACCTTGTTGCATACTGTGAAAATCAATAAAGAGCAACGGACAGGGATTCTCTGCACCAAATAGTGTGTGCTTACACCCTTCTACTCTGGAAAACAGCGTGGCTGCCTGCCGCCTTCATGGGACAGAAACGTGAATAAATACTCAGTTTAGCTTTTTACTGCGAGACCTGAAATTGGACATGACCACAGTACTTGGTCATGGAATGAAGCAGATATTTGCTTAGCAAATTTTTCACATGTGCTTGAACAGGCTAGGTACCTAAAATCCATTCTTTTTTTGTAACCTAACTTTGAGTACCAAACCTGGCTAGCTGCTTTTGGAAATCTTAGCACATACCTAAACAACTTTGTATGTCCAAACCCCTGACCTTTATATGGAGGCAGTAGAGACTTGTGCTTCTGTATTCAAGGATCCTGAGCTTTGTGTTGAAATTCTGTCATCTGGGACTTCACTTTGTAGCTCCTGTAAACTAGCTAATGGCTTGAGACGTTTTGGGTTTGGGTTTGTTTTTTATTTTTTGGAAAAATTTGATATGTTGAGAATCACTAGGCCAGTTGTCAGCACTTCGATATTATGTGTGGTTGATACACTGAGTGGAGATGTTAGTTTTGTTAGTTTAGTTTTGCAAATATGTCATGTGCTCTAAAATGCCACAGGTAACTCTTCAGGATATGTTTTCTATAACTGCTCAGCAGGCAATGTCTTTGAGAATGGTCTGATTTATGAAGTGATCCATACGTATCAACTAGCTTAATTCTTTCAGTTCTTGATAGGTGGTGACTGAGATTAGTTTATATGTGTCTAATGATTGTCCAGGAGATGTGCTTAATCCTAGAAAAGAGGGAGAGAGGAGTCTCTCTGAAACAGTGTACTCAAAGGCTTCTGGCTGAATTCTGCAGTGCTTCCAGGGCAATGTCCTGTAACACAATAAAAGCTGAATCCACTCCATCTGGGAACAGCATTTTAGAAATCAAGCTCCAAGGTTCTCAGGTTTACATCAATAATTGATTTATTTAATTATGAGTGCATAACAGAGAACTGAGAACTGAACCAAGTTCCACACCCTGCTCACAGAGTTTGGTCAGTTGCAAATGAAAAAGTCAATTCACTGCTGTGAAGAATCCTGCTTTAAAGGCACCACTCCAGCCCTTCAATGCATAGCATTTCATTACTTTTGGAAACAATTAATAACCAAAATAACAAATTTAGTCGGTGAAAAGAGTCTACTTCCAGAAAGCTAAAGTGGGAAAATAATTTGAATTGAGGAAGTTCTACCATACATTACTTCGGACAGCAGCCCTGTTTAAAAAAAAAAATAAAAAAAATCAGATTCACAAATTGGAATGTTGCATTTTTCCACAGAACTGAATCCCTGCAAAGAGGAGCAGTGACAGCTAAGGAGTATCTGTTTTCTCTCAGACTCCACTGGTGGTCTGATAACTCCAGGGCATGCTTTATTTTAGTGCAGATTTTATCGAGTCCTTGCAGGATTTCACTAATGTAGTAATTTTCTTTATGGGGACTTTTTCCTCTCTGATCTCTGTTGTAAGCAGTTAAACAAAACAGGGTTAGTAATGGGAGCTTAAGCCTGATGGTGGAGTACTTAATGGAGGTGTTGTGTGGGCATATCCCGGTGTTGGTGCTGGAACAGCTGCTCTTTGCACAATGACACCAGCTGTGTTAAGTGATCTAGTGAATGTGCTCCCAGAGCTAATCTCATTCAGGACCCCAAGTGGATGGCTTAAAACATCGAGCTGGAGCTGAAAGTTTTCATCTGAATAAACACATGTAGTCCCTGGCATTGCCTAAGGCTACATCGCCTAACCTTACAGGACATTCTTGTTAAACTAGTTATGGGGTTTTTTTCAATAATACTAACAGAAGATTGTTCCAGATCTTTAGCATGTGCCGAACTTGAGCATAAACATTGTTTGGCTGATACTTCCCTGACATGACCTTCCTTTCACTGCTTGAGAGTAAGGTCTGTACCTCGTGTCCTCTTCTTGCCGAAGTAACCTGTACAGGCATTGATTTCTCGCTGTGCCTTTCACTCTGACCCTATAAAGTGCTTTTGCTGCGCTGGTAGTAAGTGAAATTCTTTGAATGTGATTTTAGGTTGCACAAGGCTCCTGCATATCAGAAATATAAACTAAACTGATGTCCGTCTAGTCCGTCACAAGCACAAAGTAAAATGGCTTAGATTAATCTGCCGCGAAGGCACTTGAGCAGGAGGTGATAGTACCCAATTTACGGGCTGCAATTTTACCGTCGTGGAAGCATACGTTTAGTTTGCGCAGAAACAGTAAACACTTCCGTCTTCAAAATATAAACCATGGAAATGTCGTCACAGCTGGTGTTTGCTGTTTGTTATTGATCAGTGTCTTAATAGGCAGAACAATGAGGGAGATGTTCACTCAGATCGCATATCCTTGCTCACCTGTGCAGGTTCAACTTTCTGTATTGCTGTTGATTTTGCTCTGTGTTTCTTCCAGACATTCTTTTTCCCAGGAGCATTTCAGCAAACTGCCCAGATAGATTTAGATCTCCCCTGAGGAGTCAAAAATTTCCAAAGCTGGATGTACACTCAAACCCTCCATGGCATTCAGTTTACAGTAAAATATGGTCATTAATGAGATGAGAGAGCAGACAAAACAACAGAAATACCTTCTTTTTTCCAGTCTCTTGATAGAAGTATGAAGGCATTACAAGCCATCCACCATAGTTGTTTGGGGACTTTAAAGCCAGGCCTCCAGGCTGTAATTGCTCGAGATTTTTGTGGTAAGAAGTCGCAGCTATTTCTGCTTGCATAATCCTCAAGCCAGTGAGCACTTTTAACTAACTTGCCCTCATTCCTACTTGCTGCACTATAAATTAGAGTAGGACTGAGGCTGGTTTGAAGGTACACTTGCTGCTCACCTGTGGGCTGCATGTCTGGGTATGGTGACTGGCGCATTCCTCATCTGGACTTGATGGGAAATGCTTTGTGCTGAAGAGATTGGGATGTGTGAATCCAGATCTAAAAACATGTCTAACTCTTGACTGGGTAGAAACTGTACGGTGATCATCTGACTCCTGACAAGCGGTGTCACCAACAAGGAGTCAGTTTGTAGTCGCTGTTGATGTGCAAGTTAGAAATAGCAATATAACTCGTAGCATGCCGAATTAAAAATTTCCTTCCAAGTATACACGTTTTTCTGTATTTTAGAGGGGGCTGTTACTGGCTTCTCACATGCATTACATATTTAGAGCAATTTTTCTGCTCATCAAAAAGAATAATATAAAGAGGCTCACAGCAATAGACAACAAGTTTACAATGCAGACTGCTGCTCCAAACACATTCTTCGTAACTTGCACTTCATCCTTTTAGTCCCTTCCTAGAGCTTGTATGGGGGTGTGTGGGGGTGTGTTTGTGCATATATATACATAAACGTATGTAAAAGTTAAACAAGCATGGCCAGTAAAATGTGGTACATTTACAGTTCATGCATTTCGGTATGTATTCACGTGGCATATTGTTGACCTTAAGTTAATGTTTTCTTCCGCTTATGTCTCAATGTCTTTCAGCATGAACAGCATGGTTTACTGAAATAAAAATACAACAACCTGTTAATAATATAAATCTCCAAACAAAAAGTCCTCCAGGTTGGCTGTATGTTAGGAGTGCATGTCATTAACTTTTATCTTGTAGCACTACAACGGCAAATTTGAAAATGAGGAACTTAAAAGAACTGTGACCAGTGTAACTCTGGACAAATAGGGAATCGCTTCATTATTAATCACTTATTGACAGATAACTGCCACAGGTAAGTGAGGACATGGTTTCACTACAACAATCCCATTACTTAAGAATTTTTGGACAAAAATTACTCATCTGCTGTGCCAATTGACAAAGTACAAAATTTCCTTTGATCGTAAACCGCTATGAACTGTAACTTTCTGTGCACTGGTTAAAACATGAGTTTCAGACTGGTAGGTGTTACAGAAGGCAGGAAAGAGGATGAAGCGAAGGCAGGTAGTAATGAAAGGCTGTGTTAACAAGTTGGGGTGATGAGCAAGCAGAGGTTTCCTCTCCTTAGAAGACCCATGTCTTGGGGCTGTAATGTCACTGGAGAATAGTGGGAAATTCAGAGAAACGTTGGCTCTAAGCTGACTGAAGAAGCCAGAAATGTTGATGAGCTGTGCACTAGTTGGTAAGAGAAAAGTGTGACCTAACTTAGTACATATAGTCTGACCTGGTTCCCTTTAGTAACTCATCATCATCCGTTTCAGTCCTGATTGCTTTCCATCTCCAATATATACCACTTCAAACTCCTCCAAAAGGTGAGTTTAATAGTTTCTTGATTCGGTTTCCCTTCCCCACCCCCCCCAATCCCACTCCAGTGGAAAGAAATGCTGCTGCTTTTGTCCCACTTGGTGTGAATGGGACAGTAATGTTTATCCCGGCAGAACTTTTCCATTGAATTTTTCTAATTACTTTGTACCTGAATGGGTTGTGTGATTTTTCTCACACAAATAAGTCCTTAAAATTCAGGCTCTCTTGTTTTTCAGGAATGTTCTTGCTTGTACTTTGTAATTCACCTCTGTGCTTCTTCAGAAAGAGTTAAAAATAGCTGTTTCAAGTAGTTGCTTCAGTACTCCCGGGGGAGCTTCTCTCAGGGTCTTGGTTTATTGTGCGGTACCCGCCACTGATGTGGAAGGGGTGATTCTGTCAGTTGCCTCTCTTTGTCTTGGCTATAACCCTATACATGAAAAAGCTATGCATAAAGACAGCAGGTTCTTACCATGGTGGTGTTATTTGCACGTTGTGTGTCTTCCTTATCTTTTCTTCTCTCTTTAGAGAGAAAGTATTTCCAGGGTATCTTGGGAACTAGAACTGTCTTTTTCTCTCTGTTTTTTGACTGTGTACTGAAGAAATGCCAGATGTGTTACCACAACTCGATTTACGGTTTTCTTAGTTTGGATTGTGGCATGTATGCAATATAAAGACTTGCAAGTGTGTTAGTGGTGAGGTTGCAACCCTGGATCAGAAGATTCTGAGCTCAGTTTCTGCTCCTTCTTCTGAAATTTTATGTGATCTTGGGTGATATGGTTTCATTTTTATGCTTTTCAGCATGTTTGAGCAAGGCACCTGATACTTCTACAGTATCTCTGGGAAGACCAGCTGAACACGCGGTAGATGTATCCTCCTAACCCAGCCAGACCAGGTGCACTGCTGCGTCCACAGCCTGACTGTAGCCTGGAATTATATATTTCCTTTCCTCCCCCTTTGCATTTGGGCCACTTGAATACTCTTTGTGTTACTTTGCAGAAAATCTCCCACAACTGCCAAATGTCTCATTTAAGTCCTTTCCCTGCCAACTGCTGTGTAACAGTACTTTGACCAAGAAGAGCTGTTTGGGACCATCTCTAGATGGCTCTAATACAGTTTATCCAATGTTGGAAATTGGCTCAGAGAGCAAGGACACGGGTCTTCAGAGGAGCTGTGCAAGGCAGGGTCAGAAGATTATACGGCCGTGTAGGCCAGGGACAGAACTTGTCAAGGCAGCATAACTTGGCAAGTCGGCAAGGATGGTCTGTCCTTGAGAAGGAGATAAACAACTAAAGAGGAGCTGAGATCCGGGAATAAGAGAAAATAACATAGAAGCTGTAACCGCAAGTAGGAGGGGTATGTTAATGTTACCTTTAGAGCTTGGCCAATAAGATAATGACTAATAGGCATAATTAACTGATTGTGTATATAAGTGATGGTTTGGAGCAATAAAGTTGAAGCTTGCTTTATCACTCATATTGAGTCGACTGCCTGCTTCCCCGCACCAATCTGTTAAAGGGTTACTCTTGGACTCAGCAGAGGGGTCCCCTCCACAATCCGACTTCTCAGTTTGATTCTTACAGGCCTGTTCACATGTTAGATCACTCGCTCCAAAAAGAGAGGCTTAGCTAAATGTTGGAAGGCAATTCTTAACGTGTGTCCCTAGAGTTCTGTACATGAGACTCTGTTCCCTATGTTCCATTTCAGCCGCTGGGGCCTCTTCCTGTTCTGGACAACACATTCTGACTGAAACAGTGCAAACCATTATTCGTTAGAGCCAACTGACAGTACTTCCCTTTGGTTATGAAGACCATCCGCTCCTCTTGATATGGAGTTAGAAGAGGCTGAAGCAATTGCCTTTCCTCAAGTGCGTGGGGGAAATGCAGAAATCTGAGCTAACTTCTTAGTTGTGTACAAAGACAAAATGATGGACTACAGTCACAGATGGACTACCTGCACAGCTCCTCTGAAGACCCGTGTCCTTGCTCTCTGAGCCAATTTCCAACATCGGATAAACTGTATTAGAGCCATCTAGAGATGGTTAGCATCCTCTGTTGCTGTTAAAGCAGAACACGTCCTCTTCACGTGTGAGACAGATACTTCAGCTGAATATAGCCCTGGCTTTGCTATGTAGCAGGTAGCTAATGTGCAACAAATCCACCTGCATAACTAACAGGAAGCTTTAAACCAAAGAGGTCTTTGGCTTTACTCACCTCAATTTGTCCTATGTAGACCATGAGAGGAAAAGCTTCCAAAGACACAGATCTTACTTTGAGTGCTGTCTATAACAGCTTAGCCAGTTTTGTTGGCATCTGCTAGTAGCCCTTCTGTAAGGGGTATAGTAGTGTCCTCACATGCAATGCAAGTACCAATATGTTGGTAAGAGCTGGGTGGAAGTCTGGAAATACTGCATCGGTTACTTTCCAGGATAGCTCCACAAAGCTCATTGTCAGCGCAGAGTTGCTTGGAAGCCAAACTATGGTTCATAGAATCATAGAATGGTTTGGGTTGGAAGGGACCTTGGAGATGGCCCAGTTCCAAACCCCCTTCCATGGGCGAGCGACACATTCCACCGGATCATGTTGCTCAAAGCTTCATCCAACGTGGCCTTGAACACCTCCAGGGATGAGGCATCCATGAATTCTCTGGGCAACTTGTGCCAGTGCCTGGCCACCCTCAGAGGAAAAAATATCTTCCTCGTATCTGACCTAAATCTCTTTCAGCTTCAAACCATTCCCCCTTTGTCCTATCACTGCACTCCCTGATAAAGAGCCCTTCCTCAGCTTTCCTAGAGCCCCCCCTTTAAGCACTGGAAGGCTCCTATAAGGTCTCCCTGGAGCCTTCTCTTCTCCAGGCTGAACAACCCCAGCTCTCTCAGCCTGTCCTCATATAGGAGGTGCTCCAGCCCTCGGATCATCTTCATGGCCTGTGTTGGCACCTTCCTGTGCTGAAGGCTCCACGGTTGAATGCTTAAAAAGAGACAAAACCCTGAAATGCCAAACTTCTCACTTCAACAGTTTCTCAAGGTATTTGAACATTAAAATAGGTTCTGAAAGTCGACATGTGCATGATTACTATTTCAGTATGTACAGCGTCCTTAGTGCTGCCACTTTGAGCTGGAACATGGCTAATACATTACTAAACCAGAATTAAACAGAAACTCCAAGAGGCGTCTCCAATTTCTTTTTAAGTTTAAAAAAAACCACCACCAAAATACGAAATTACTGATCACAACTTTTCCATCATCCACTTCACTTATGGGAGTAGTAGTATACATAGACATAAGTCACACATGCTGCCACTTAGGTATCGCTTAACTGAAGTTTGATAGAAAACCAATTCTACAGCAGACCAGCTCTTCTTAAGTCAAAATATTTGACTCCCTGCAATAACAACCACCCCTTGTATCAGATTTCTGTTCATAGGCGGACAAGTTAAGACAGCAGCTCTGCAGTGCATCTGTGGATGCGGAGCTGACAGAGCTCAAACTGATTCAAAGGAATCGAGCCACAGACAGACTGTAAGCCAAAGTATCTTTATGCACTGGCGGGGAGTGCAGGGTTTGGCATCCCGCAAGCTGCAGCTCTAGTCTGGTACCGTTCTGGTCAGCTTATATGGTGCATTGTATCAAACACGACATTCATTCTGTGGTTCGTACTCCATAAGCAAGCAGTTAGGTTACAAAACTTTTAGGGTCCTATTTTGCCCACTGCAGCGAATTTTATGGTTCTTCAGATAATAGTGCCTATGTGTCCAAAGCAGTTGCTCTTTTGCCCTTGCAAGCAGGGTAGGCAGTTCCTTGGATTGGCCGCCTTGGAACAATCCGTTACAAATTCCTGCTTCTCCCAAGTTCTGCTAAGAGCAGCCCAGTAGGCCCTTAGTTAAGACTCCCTATTCCTTAATTCAAAACACAAAGAGATCTTATCTTGTGTACAAAAGGCAACCAACACCACTAAGGATTGCCCTTCCACCCCCCAAAACGCAAATAGGCTTCTTTGAAGTCAGGGACTGAGGTGTCACAAGCATCACTAGCCTTTGGAAATGAGACAAAGTCAGCCAGAAAATAAAACAACTGCAAGGAACCCCAGAACTTTTACTAAGAAAATGCCTTTCTCTGTCTTGGCCAGACAGATGGTTTATTCTGCATACTTGCAAGATTCTCCTTAAGCCAGAAAAGCAGATAGCAGGACCAGGTCAACTTTAAGTGAAATCAACGTTCCAGTTTAACAAGATCTCCCACATATTGACACTATTACTGCCATTCCTGTTGGGCCAAGAGAAGTTTTTCACTCAAATGCCAGTAATCACCACAAGAACTGCAGAGCGCTTCAACTGACACCTCACTCGTCATAAAGTAAAATTTACAGGAACTGATGGAGCTGTAAAAGAATGTCCCACAGCAAAAATAGCCTCACTGCTACCAGGTGAAAAGAAACTGACCCCCACCAAAGCATAATGGGAAGCAATACCCTTCAGCAGCAGCTGCACACTCAGGTATTGCTGGCGAGGGGGTGGGGTGGGGGTGGGGTGGCAGTTCTGGAGAGAAATTTGCAGGTTAGGAAGAAGGAGCAAACTCCCCAGGGAAGGGCAAGGAGGGGGAGGGACATTCTAACAGCTCTCACCACATCAGCGACAGATGTGCCCAGGGCAGAAAGGGGTGAATGGGAAATAGCATTTTTGTAGCTATTGGTGTAACTTTGTTGTCCTTGAATTATGCACCCAGTGGGTCCTGGGGAGAAACAAACAGAACTCCGACTTAAGCATCGTTAATTACCACTGAAAATACAGGGCTGAGCAAAGGGGTTTGTGTCCAACTTTTACAGAGTTGCAGAAGGGGCCTAGGAAGGGATCCGGGCCGGAAGATGAGAAAAGAGGCAGCTTGCCTGAAAACCCACGGCCTTCGCTGTTGCACGGACAGCACGTGAGGAGAACATGGGTGCAGGGAACTTAAACTGGAAAAGGTATAATTGCACACAAGTTCATTTCTTCTGGGTCCTTCCAGAGCCAGAGGCACCCAAACCGGGCTATAAGAAATAGACTCTGTGACACTACGTAAGCCTACATGAGACCCTAGGGCGTGTCTCTGAACCCTTCCAGTTCCAACGTTCATTGGCTGGCAGATAGGTGAGTTCAGCTGGGACCGTTGGACTGGGAGGCTGCAGAGAGCAAGAGTTTGAATGATACCAAAATTGCCAACAAATACATTCTCTGAGACTCGTTCTGGAGTTTTTGAGAGCAGCATCCTTTATGTCATTGCTGGATGTATGAGGGAATGATTGCCATCAATCATGCGTAACAAGGCAAGAGCTGGTTACACAATATATCTCCCACTACCATGCATATGTATAAATTTTCCAGAAATCTTACGCGTGTTCTATTACTTCCCAAGGATTAATTTTAACCTTATTCTGAACTTCACAACAGTGTGGTTAAATTATGTCAGGAGTCTGTCAAAAGACAACAGTGGCTACCTCAAGGATCTTTTGACTGTCACAAATGCACCTTTTAGCGACATTATCTCAAAAATGGAACATTTCAGCTGCAGCCATTCAGGGCAAATTAACTAAGTCACCACACCCCACAATCTTCCTGCAATGCATCCAGCAGTGACTCTGTGTGTTTGTGGGTGTGTTGGGCAGGGGGTTGTTCCAGCCAGCACCACCTTTGCAAACTGCAGGCACTTTGGAGGTTTTATTTCCTCTTCTTCTTCAGCCTGTGTTTACTGCTGCTGCTCCCCCCCGCCCCCTCCCCACTGTCCAAAATGCAAAGATTAACCCTGTATCTTTGCAGGTGCTGCCAAATCCCAATGCTATGTATGACTTTTTTCAAATATATGAGCAGGGCAACACCCAAATTATAGTACAAGTAATTTAATATGCATAAGATTTCTGGGAAAATTTATAGATAGGCATGTAAGTAGGAAAGATATTTTGTCCCCAGCTCTTGGTTGGTTACACACGATTGATGGAAATGTTTCCCTCATGCATCCAGTGCTGAAATAAAAGATCCCTGCAGACCTCTGCTAGTGACTGGTCACCAGCCCCACACAACCCCATTTACTGAGACCCTTTGAGCCTGGTCTGTGTGTTCTGTGCAGATGGAAAAACAAGATTCGGAGCTGGTGAAAAGAAAAAAAATAAGCATTCAAGAATTTAGAAATGTTTTTAATGCCACTGACTAACAGGGACATCTTTAATTTGTCAGTCCGTTGGCTCACTATCAACTTGCCGTTTACCAGAACCCCCAGATCCTTTTCTGATAGGCTAAACTCCAGCCTTTCCCTCACCCCAAGTCTGTGTGTGTGTCTGTCCAGGGTTGCCGTGTCCCAGGTGCAAAATCCACGACTTGCCCTTGTTAAATGTCATGCGATGGTGTCCCATTAAACAGATGAGATTCTGACAGGTGGCTGAGGGATGCCCTCCCATCGAGTCAGGAGGTTCAAAAGAGAATCCATTTTGAGTCTCAGACTTGCTCGGTGGTTTATGACTAAGGGATTTTATGTGTCTGCTTATACGTGGCTTTGCCACAAGTCAGAATCCGCTTACCTGTGAGAGTCTCCTTAGAGACCGACACACACAGGGTGAATACGTACGGTCGTGGCCCAAACAGGATGGATGGCAGCCACTATTCACTTGTTGCATCACTGCTTAAACACTTATAACCAGTTGACAATTAGCATATATATACATGTACATACATATATATATGTACAAGTGACAATAAAAACTTGAGTTAGTAGTTATTTTCCTGGGGAAACATCTGACAGAGCCAGAGGTGTGCAGTTCTCTCCAACAAGACATTTCTGCTTGAGGGAAGAAAAGAGATCCAGGCCCTCTGACCTGTCTGTCAGGTAAGGTGGTCATAAAGCGTTTTCAGGGACCGGTTTTATACATTTTGAAGTCCTTTTGATGCCTCTTGGCAAGGTGGGACTGAGTCAATTCGTATGTCCTGATTGGCTCTTGGCAAGGTCAATTCTGATGTCATAAACAGGGAGGCAGGGCTGAGTCAATTTGTATGTCCTGATGGGCTCTTGGCAAGGCAGATTGTGATGTCATAAGCAGGGACTTGACAGCTCGCCGCCTGGTCGAGATAGGGAGCTCAGTGTGCACTTTGGTAGCTGTGGAAACAGCAGCACGCTGTGAGGCCTCTGTATTGTGATGTCATAAGCAGGGACTTGACAGCTCGCCGCTTGGTTGAGATAGGGAGCTCAGTGTGCACTTTGGTAGCTGTGGAAACAGCAGCACACTGTGAGGCCTCTGTCTCACTCCAGGTTTGAGTCCACCACAAAATTGACCTCTTTTACCAGATGCAGTTGTCCCTTGCCGGTTGCTCCCCTTTGCCAACTGCTGTATTTTTCCAAAACCAAGCTCTTTGCAATCCACAGGACTCAGCAAGCCTGTGGTACCACAGTCCACCCTGTGACCTCAGCCACGTCTTGCTGAGAGGACTGTCGGATAATTTTGATTCAGACGAGTTGAGGGGCTTATCCTCTTCTCTGATAAGAGAAGCTACAAACAGCAGTAGGAACGACAGGTAGGTGGGGTTGATCAGCCTTGACAAACCAGCAGGGAGGAGCCTGCAAAAAGTGGCTGGGGAGTCCTTCAGGAAGGGCAGTACCTGTGTCCCTGTGCCGGCCTGTGGGAGCTGCCCTTTTCCTAGCGGCTGCTCCAGGCACTGCCTGGGCAGCTTGTCAGGAATAACGTGTCCAGCACATGAAGGGCCTGAGCCACAATGCGGCTTCTGAACATCTGCAAGGAAGAGGGCCTTGCTTTCTATTCCCTTCTCACAAACAGGGACTTTAGAAAAACTCTCGAGCTGAGAAATCCCATGGGGGAAAAACCAGAGCACATGGGAAAACTGGGCAGTGGAGGGAAAGGAGAGCCTTCTGGCATTCATTTGACAGGGAATGGCTTTGCGAATGGCTTGTTTGTCTGTGGGATGTGATTAAAAAAGCAGAATGTCTTGGTTACAGGTGCGGTGTTCGGAGCCAATTAATTATCCAGACATGGATGGAAAAGCAAGTTTGGGTCTCAGAAGATACCATGTGGCTAAAAAGAAAGAGAGGAGTCCTGCAAAGGGTGGCCCGGGGAGCAAGCGCTGCAAACAGGATCTCAGGAGATGTGATGGTACCAAACAGAGACAAGGGACATTGGCAGGTGCTGCACCTGAGAACCAGCAGTGCAAAAAGGATCGTGAAAGGTTCTGCAATGCCAAAAAGAGAGAGGGGAGACCTGCAGGCGGTGGGCCAGAGAGCAAGCGCTGCAAACAGGAACTCAGATGTGACGGTACCAAACAGAGACAAGGGACATTGGCAGGTGCTGCACCTGAGAACCAGCAGTGCAAAAAGGATCGTGAAAGGTTCTGCAGTGCCAAAAAGAGAGAGGGGAGTCCTGCAGGCGGTGGGCCAGAGAGCAAGAGCTGCAAACAGGATCTTGAGAGATGTGATGGTGCCGAAGAGAGACAAGGGACATCTGCAGGTGCTGCACCTGAGATCCAGCAGTGCAAAAAGGATCGTGAAAGGTTCTGCAGTGCCAAAAAGAGAGAGGGGAGTCCTGCAGGCGGTGGGCCAGAGAGCAAGCGCTGCAAACAGGAACTCAGATGTGACGGTACCAAACAGAGACAAGGGACATTGGCAGGTGCTGCACCTGAGAACCAGCAGTGCAAAAAGGATCGTGAAAGGTTCTGCAGTGCCAAAAAGAGAGAGGGGAGTCCTGCAGGCGGTGGGCAGGAGAGCAAGAGCTGCAAACAGGATCTCGAGAGATGTGACGGTGCCGAACAGAGACAAGGGACATCGGCAGGTGCTGCACCGGAGATCCAGCAGTGCAAAAAGAATCTCCGAAGATGCCACAGTGCCAAAAAGAGGGAGGGGAGTCCTGCAGGCGGTGGCCTGGAGAGCAAGCACTGCAAGCGTGATCTCGGAAGAGGTGGCCGTGCGAAACAGAGAAAAACATTGTCAGGTGCCACACCAGAAAACCATCTGTGCAGAAAGGACCTCGGAAAGCACAGCAGGGCTAAAAAGAGAGAGAGACCAGAAAGCGCTGCACCAGAGAGCAAGCACTGCAGACTGGATCAAAACAGGGTGAGTAGACACAAAAGGGAACCCCAGGCACGTTACAGTCCCTATGAATATTTGCAAGTGTTGTGACCCATTTCAATGGAGGATTTTTTTAGTTTATGAAGATGAATTCTTATCTGGGCAGCAGTAATTGAGTAGAGAGGGGGTAGGGAATGCTGTCGATAACATTAGTACTTGACTCCTTTAGCTGATATTCGTAGCTTATCCTTTTGGCTGGGATTTTAGTTTCTTGAGGGAAAGTGTCTAGTTTGTAGGTTTGCCTGTGATAGCACAGAGGATACTCTTGCTGTCTCTTCATTGGATATATTTGACCAGATCAATGAACAATAACCATCCCTCGGAGTGCTTGAAATACAGGCATCCCTTTTGTGCCTTCAGAATTTTTCTGACAACAAGCATTTATTTCAGGCCTACTCAAAAATCCAAGCACAAGCTTCAAAACTTGCTTTCGACTAAGTATCGCTGGAACAGCAAGGAAATGACGTTTGATTTTTACTTTTGTAAAAACATATTTTGTAAGATGTTTTAAGTATCGCAGAAAAATCTGTAGAGTCAGATACGTACGAGGTCTGCCCGCTGGCAGGGCAGTTTTTCTGATGGTAGTTATCTGTTTAGCTCTTAAAAAAGCCAAAGACAGGATTTATAATGCAAGGTCTTCAGCTGAGACAGCCTAAAGTCAATGTACAAAACAATTCTTACCAAATATTCAGACAGGCAGTAATGTCAGTTACTGAAGATGAGTTTTTTAATGTGACCTAAAAGACAACTTGTACGTATAGAAGGTACATGTTAAATCCTTTTGCTTTAAAAAACAATATGGGCACTGAAATCCTGAAGCAAAATTCACTGAAGCAATCTTGTAGAAGGCAAAAAACTATACTGTAGTTTTTGGTTGCCTTGCCTCGTTTGCAAATCTGTTCCTTGCTTATTTGTATCCTGTAACATAAAGGATGTGCCCTGTGAATTGCCGTGGACTGAATTGGAAATTGCTCCTGCCAACTGTTTGTGGCCTGGTGTGTACCAGAGTGCCCTGCTTTATGCATTTCATATTCTGAGCTGAATTCACTCAGGTTTGTTGATTGGCTCAACGATCTTGGTGTCTTTCCAGGTGAGCCAGCGAAGCAACACACCCAGAAACGTGGAAAGTATAGAGATTGACGGTGAGGGTCACCTGCTCTGTCGGAGAGGAGACGTGCTAAATGGAAGATGTAAGTCTATTTTTCCACGTTTTTTATCTTTTCAGATAGAATAAGTTCTTTTAGCATAAGATATGAGTGGGCTCTGAAGTCTTTCCTTTCTCTCTTGACTGTTTTTGTTTGGGGGTAGGACTGTTACATTTTCATAGTATGTTTTGAAACACTATTATAAATGTATTTCTTTTTTTCCTTGGCCATTCCCACCTCCTCCCCCCAAAAAAGTAAATGAAATTAATGAACCTACGGGAATGAGATCCACGTGAATGTGCTTTGATGACAGTTGCCCAATAACATCTATCAGACCAGACATCTACCATTTAGAGCACAGTCTAGAACAATCTCTTGTAATTTTCTTTCAGTTTGACTGTTTTGTCTTTGTTTATTGATTTGCTGTGTTATTTAATAGCTGAGTAACTTCACTACTTCAGTGACTAACAGTTCTTTTCTTTCTAGACGAGGTTGTCGCCGCATTGGGTAAAGGCTGTTATGGAAAAGTAGTGGAATGCATCGATCACGGAGCTAAGTCTTTTTAATTCAATGCCTGTCAATTTTTCTTACTGAGACTGTCAGTGTGTGTTTCGTCAAGTGCTTTCTGACCCTATCAGGCTTTCTCTTTGCTTCCTCATGAGACGCTCTCTGTGTTTCTCTAAGGCTGTCGCAGTTGCTAAACGGAAGTGTATATTGCTCAGTGGTGCTAAAAGCAGCCACTAGACATGAGGGTTGTGCAGGGCTGATAGATGAGACAATGGGTGCAACTTCTGCAGGCGCAGGACAGCCTGATAGAGGTCAGGGCTGATGGGGGGAAGTGGCCTGGAGATTGCGTGGTGCAGCTGTCACCATCTGCCTCCTCTAGGCAGTATCGAGGCTTGTGTTTTTCAAATGTAAAGATTAAGTTTTGGTTGGGTTTGTGCATAGGTGACTCTGGGTTATATGAAGTCAGTGTGCCCTTTTCCGGGAAGGTTTCCATTTGTTAGAAACAAGGCCGATGGGGTGATAGTTACCTAACAGTCCTGGTTAAAACTACCCATTGTTCTGATCTCTGTTAAAACCTGTCTTTTCAGGGACGGCACACATGTAGCAGTGAAAATAGCAAGAAATACCAAGTGGTCCTCCAAAGTTGCTCGTGATGAAATAAAAGTGCTGGCAGATTTAAAAGCGTTGGATCCCAGCAATGCCTAGTAAGCACACGAAGCCAACTGTGCTGTTCTGGCTTGAAGACTTCTTCAGCGCCGCTTTCTATAACACAGCTTCCTGTTGCAATGCATGCGTTTTCTTGCTTTTGCAGTCACTGTGTCCAGATGTTGGAATGGTTTGAGTACCATGGACATGTCTGCATTGTTTTTGAGCTCCTGGGGCTCAACACGTATGACTTCATGGAGGACAATGGCTTCCAGCCATTCAGCCTGGAGCACATTAGACAGATGGCGTATCAGATCTGCATGTCTGTGAACTGTAAGTATGTTCCTTTTTTGCTCTGTTTGTTAAATTGTCTGTGCAGAATCGTTAACCAGGGGAGTCTCTTGCAGTTCTGCATATGAACAAGGTGACCCATACAGATCTGAAACCTGGGAATATTCTCTTTGTGAAGAATGACTATGAAGACAAATACAATGCCATACTGGTAAGCTACTGTCCTCTTCCTCGCCTTCCTCCCCCTCAGTCACCCTCTGCATTTATTTGGTCACTTACATCCCATCACGTGTCATTTCAGAAACGCAATGAACACAGACTAAGAAATCCAGACATCAAAATTGTGGACTTTGGGCTGGCTACATACGATCATGGGTATCATAGACCTGTGGTGACTGCCAGATCTTACAGAGCTCCCGAAGTAGTTCTAGGTGAGTAGAAGGCTATTTGTTAGGCCAGTCTTTGGTCTAAGAGGTTTTGCATGCTACTGAATGATGCTAGAGAGGTGTTTTGTGTCTCGCTTGACCTGTTGAACTGTTTGCAGTCTGGTCTAAACTTGAAGGGCCTGAATCTTTTCACAGGACTGGGATGGTCACAGCCAATCGACGTTTGGAGCATCGCGTGTACTCTCCTTGAATACTACGTTGGAACCATAGTATTTCGGGTAGGCAACTCTGAACCTCAAATGGATGCAGCATGGGCAATGCTCCCCAACTTGGTGAACATACGCTACAGAGAAATGTGGGCTAAGGGGAACGGCCTGTGCAGGAAAGGAAGCTGCATTTCTCTGTACGGCTAAGTTGAAGAGAACAGAAGATGTAGGTCTGAAAGAACTTTCTCACCTGAAGGTTTTGACAAGTTGCTTTCAGTAACCGTTTTGGCAGCAGCTTGAAAGGAAAGATTACCCGGTTAATGTTTGGAATTTACAAGGCACACTAATACCAGATGTGGCTTCATCTATCACCATGAGCCAATACTCCCCAAATACCTCAATTCTGTCCTCTTGGCAGTATTGCTGAAACTTGAACTTTAAGAAGGAAGGGGAAGAAAAACCAAACCAGGAAGGCAAGGACAAGGAGGGGGGAATCCAGCAGCTTGTAACTGCTTTCAGGGAACAGAGAACTAGAGCCTCTCTTTTTTCCTGCAGTTTATTGGTGTCAGTCTAAAATTATAGTCTAAAATGAAGGCAGGCTGGCATGTGGTTCTTGATAACCTCCTCTTAACAATGAACAAAAAATGTCTCTCTTGACTTCCCTCCAGGCCCATGACAACCAAGAACACCTGGCGATGATGGAGCGAGTACTGGGGCCTTTGCCAAGGCACATGATAAACAGCGTTGTTTCTTTAGAGAAACGCAAGTATTTCCGTAAGGGCCAGCTGGCCTGGAACAAACACAGTGCTGCTGGGAGATATGTCTTGAGGTGCTGCAGACCACTGAAGGTAAGATTACATGGGGAAAATGCTTATGGGCAGAGGAGCTCAAAGCGCAATTCCAGGATTGAAAACCCATGTTTCACTGTTCCCTTCATTAAGGAGTTCATGACCTGCCACAATTTCGACCACGAGAATCTTTTTGACCTGATTGAAAAGATGCTGGAGTACGACCCAGCCAAGCGCATTACCCTGGAAGAAGCACTGGAACATCCTTTCTTCTTCCCGTTGAAGCAGGAAAAAAGGACACGGCATCCTGTAGCTAAGGCAGACCGACATCTCTGTCTGCCTTTTAAGAAACTTAAACAAAAAACATTAAGTCATTGTTGTTTGTTTATAGGTTTAGTTTTTATAACTCTTTATTTATTTATGCATTTATTGATTTATTGATTTATACTGACAATTCATGTGTTGGACTAAACATTATTCAGGAAAAAGATATTCATGATCCCTGTTGTGTTTCCTCAGTAAATAAAAATCGCAGGACACTTTTATCACACGGACGAGAACGCCCTCTGTCTGCTCTATAGGCCTCCTAAGAGCCGGAAAGTATTAATTTAATTATGTTTTATCCAAGTGTCACTGGAAGAGCAAAAGACCTAGGGCCGATGTTTACCCTTGTTTTATAACAGAATTGCTGGGCCTTGTGGATAGCAAATACTGAACTTTGCCAAAGGAAGTGGTTTGAGCATTGAACAGCTATTTCTGTTGAGACAGATGGAGCGGGTGGTCGTCTTAACTCTCAAATCAGCAAAGTGACACGTGGGGTGAGACAGAGACCTGATTCAAAGGAATCAACCTACAGATGGACTGGTAGCCAAAGTATCTTTATTCCTTTCCAAACAATCTCTGTGGTTTTAGTAGCGATCATCAAGTCCTCCATTCTTCTAATTCTTTTGCCAATTGGTTGCCAAACAAGGTATGACTATCTTTGAATCCTTGGGATAACACGGTCCAAGTCAATTGGGATTTCCGACCTGCCTCTGGGTTTTCCCCTTCAAAAGCAAACAGCTTCTGGCCCTTTGGGTCCAAGGGCAGGCAGAAGAAGGCATCCTTCACATCCAGAACTGAAAACCAAACTAAATTATCTCTTAACTTGGTTAGTAAAATGTAAGGATTAGGTGCAACTGGATGTAGATCCTCTCTATCCGATTGATTGCCCTAAGATCCTGCACTAATCTGTCATTTTTACAGTCTGGGTTTTGAATTGGTAATACGGGGTATTATATTTAGATTCACATTCAACCAAAAGATTCCTTTGCGATCCTGTTTCTTGCTGGTTTAGCTTCTAATTCCAGTTTCACCTCTATAGGTTTTGCATTTTTGGCTCTTCCCGGGATTCCATCCGCCCATACCCTTAGATATAGCTGACCTAAAATATCTTCTGAGACTTTAGGCATTACCTGTGGTTGGGTCAATGATAAACTCAATGCTTCAATGAGTTGATCATCTTTTACCATTCTCAAATTTAATTTCTGGTCCTAACTTGTTGAGTGAATCTCTCCCCATAATGATTTGGGTGCATTGGGCATGTACAAAATTTATGTGTCCTGATTTCTTTACCAATTTTATATTGCAGGAGTCTCATAAATGATAATTTCCATTGCTATCCAGTTGCTCCGGTTGCATTTAAACACTCATTATCAATTAAAGACAATTATTGATTTAACACAGAAAGCATTGCTTCAGAATCTATTAAAAATTCAACTTCCTTATTTCTTTCCTCAGCTTCATGACAACCAGGGGATCAGTTGGGGAGTGATTCCCTGGTCCTCCTCATTCAATATCTACTTCTGCCAGAAGGGGGGATGGTGAGGGTGCCTTTTCTTTTCTCAAATCCAGGCAGTCATTTTTCCAATGCCCTTCTAGCTTGCAAAAATGCACACAAAAGCACATACAAAACCCCACACACATTTCGCAAAGGTGTTCTAGAAGGATTTCCCTCACCTCTTGGCTTGATCACCTCTCCAGGAACTGTTTATAACTGGAGGATCTCCTAGGGGCTAAACCTCCAAGTGGCCCTAATCCTCTCCCAACTCAGCAATTGGGTTTCCGTATTTTCCCTATTTTCTCCTTCTTTGTGGGCATTCTCTATGCCAGTGTCCTTCCCTTCTGCATATCGCACACTGATCGGGACCTAAGCGTGTTTGAAAGCTTGAATTTTGCAGATTTCTCTGAGGTGGGAAAGGTCTCCAGCCTCCTCTTGCGGGTAGAAGATGGTTTAGAAATGGCAAATAGGTCATGGAACACGTTCTCAGGCTTTAGTCAAAGCACTGAGAGATTCGTGACCGGCTGATCCTGGGAAAGGCGATAAAGAGTTAAACCCAGCACTACATGAGGGCAAAAGGGAAGTGTGTTTATAGTTAAGCAAAGTGGGATTCTTAGGCTGATGGAAAATTACAGCAACCTTAGGGCTTTAAAAAATTGTGGGTGTCCCCACTCCTTTAAAAATAATTCCTATGTTAAAGACAGGTTAAAACTGGCTCACCTTCCTTTCAGGAATTTGTCTGTCCCCATGATGATCCAAGGACGACCAACACCACTAAGGATTGCCCTTCCACCCCCCAAAACGCAAATAGGCTTCTTTGAAGTCAGGGACTGAGGTGTCACAAGCATCACTAGCCTTTGGAAATGAGACAAAGTCAGCCAGAAAATAAAACAACTGCAAGGAACCCCAGAACTTTTACTAAGAAAATGCCTTTCTCTGTCTTGGCCAGACAGATGGTTTATTCTGCATACTTGCAAGATTCTCCTTAAGCCAGAAAAGCAGATAGCAGGACCAGGTCAACTTTAAGTGAAATCAACGTTCCAGTTTAACAAGATCTCCCACATATTGACACTATTACTGCCATTCCTGTTGGGCCAAGAGAAGTTTTTCACTCAAATGCCAGTAATCACCACAAGAACTGCAGAGCGCTTCAACTGACACCTCACTCGTCATAAAGTAAAATTTACAGGAACTGATGGAGCTGTAAAAGAATGTCCCACAGCAAAAATAGCCTCACTGCTACCAGGTGAAAAGAAACTGACCCCCACCAAAGCATAATGGGAAGCAATACCCTTCAGCAGCAGCTGCACACTCAGGTATTGCTGGCGAGGGGGTGGGGTGGGGGTGGGGTGGCAGTTCTGGAGAGAAATTTGCAGGTTAGGAAGAAGGAGCAAACTCCCCAGGGAAGGGCAAGGAGGGGGAGGGACATTCTAACAGCTCTCACCACATCAGCGACAGGTGTGCCCAGGGCAGAAAGGGGTGAATGGGAAATAGCATTTTTGTAGCTATTGGTGTAACTTTGTTGTCCTTGAATTATGCACCCAGTTGGTCCTGGGGAGAAACAAACAGAACTCTGACTTAAGCATCGTTAATTACCACTGAAAATACAGGGCTGAGCAAAGGGGTTTGTGTCCAACTTTTACAGAGTTGCAGAAGGGGCCTAGGAAGGGATCCGGGCCGGAAGATGAGAAAAGAGGCAGCTTGCCTGAAAACCCACGGCCTTCGCTGTTGCACGGACAGCACGTGAGGAGAACATGGGTGCAGGGAACTTAAACTGGAAAAGGTATAATTGCACACAAGTTCATTTCTTCTGGGTCCTTCCAGAGCCAGAGGCACCCAAACCGGGCTATAAGAAATAGACTCTGTGACACTACGTAAGCCTACATGAGACCCTAGGGCGTGTCTCTGAACCCTTCCAGTTCCAACGTTCATTGGCTGGCAGATAGGTGAGTTCAGCTGGGACCGTTGGACTGGGAGGCTGCAGAGAGCAAGAGTTTGAATGATATTGAAAATGCCAACACAACCCCATTAACTGAGACCCTTTGAGCCTGGTCTGTGTGTTCAGTGCAGACGGAAAAACAGGACTCAAAGCTGGTGAAAGGTAAAAAAATAAACATAAACATTCAAGGATTTTAAAATGTTTTTAATGCCACTGACTAACAGGGACATCTTTAATTTGTCAGTCCTTTGCTTCCTCCCCTAGAAGCACCACATTCCACGCTCTCCAGCCTCTCCCTCACCCCAAGTCTGTGTGTGTGTCTGTCCAGGGTTGCCGTGTCCCAGGTGCAAAATCCACGACTTGCCCTTGTTAAATGTCATGCGATGGTGTCCCGTTAAACAGATGAGATTCTGACAGGTGGCTGAGGGATGCCCTCCCATCGAGTCAGGAGGTTCAAAAGAGAATCCATTTTGAGTCTCAGACTTGCTCGGTGGTTTATGACTAAGGGATTTTATGTGTCTGCTTATACGTGGCTTTGCCACAAGTCAGAATCCGCTTACCTGTGAGAGTCTCCTTAGAGACCGACACACACAGGGTGAATACGTACGGTCGTGGCCCAAACAGGATGGATGGCAGCCACTATTCACTTGTTGCATCACTGCTTAAACACTTATAACCAGTTGACAATTAGCATATATATACATGTACATACATATCTATACGTACAAGTGACAATAAAAACTTGAGTTAGTAGTTATTTTCCTGGCGAAATATCTGACAGAGCCAGAGGGGTGCAGTTCTCTCCAACAAGACATTTCTGCTTGAGGGACGAAGAGAGGTCCAGGCCCACTGACCCGTCTGTCAGGTAAGGTAGTCATATTTTCTTTCTCAAAGTAAGGGTTTTCAGGAATCAGCCACAGATCATTTTTATGGCCCTCTCACCCTCTGGACAATAAGGGCTGAGTGTTCTGCTTTTCGTCCAGTACTTTGTGTGTATGTGTGCATGCATGTGCTTAGTTTGAAACAACGGAGGACTTAAATGTGAACGTGGCTTTATTGAAACTGTAGTGCTAAGGTAACTATGTGTTTGTATAGCGTCTAGCAGATGAAAAGCAGAGTATCTCTTCTCTCTTGCTACCTGTGATTAGACAAGAGATAATGACAGGAAGATGTGCCAGGGGAGGTTTAGATTGGATACTAGCAAGACGGTCTTCACCCAACGGGTTTTGGGGACTGCAACAGATCCCCAGGAAGGTGTTTATGGCACAGAGTCTGGCAGCATTCAGGAACCATTTGGACAATGCCCTCAGTCACATGGTGTGAATGTTGGAAATGTCCTATTTAGGGATAGGTGTTAGACTCAATCATCCTTTTGGGTCCCTTCAAACTCCTTCCAACTGGGATGATACAAATATTGATGGTAGTTTACCATACAACAGAGGGAGCATATGTACTCCAGTGGTGACGTCTGTTTTAGGTAATTATCTGCATAGCAGATTGGGAAGGCTAAATTAGCTACAACACACACATGAAAATCGTGACACTGACAAGGAAGCATTAATTTAGGAGATTAATCTGCAGAATGAATATTGGTTGTAATTTCTGAAGAACACAGGTCAATGCTTGTACTAGAGTTTGTACTGCATTAAAGATAATTAGTCTGAAATATCTTTGTCTTTTAAAAAAATCTTTTAATAGTAAGATAATGTTAGTTCTACATAACTGTCTTGCACATTAGTGATGTCAGTTTAAAAACTTGTGCTGGATAGAAATCATTTGACAGGAAGCTTTATATATTGTACTGGTAGTGAGATGTTCAATTCTAACAGCTGTAGAATTTGTAATTTTTTTTCATCTTTAAAAATATCAAGCTTTCATTCCCAATAAGCTTCTAACTGTCACTCCACTGTTATTTAAACAAACGTCTATTCTATGCAAGCTACAAGAAGCTTAAGCATTTCTTGGAAGTCTCTGGTTAAAGCAGAGTAATGGCTACATTTTTTTCTTGGATCAATTCTGGTTTGCCCTTTAAGTATAGCTCTAATAGAGAACTGGAGAGAGAGAGAGAGACTCATGTCTAACGCTAGTCATCAAAGCAAAGCCCATGTATCATAAGGGCCTTTTTTATTCTATCTTATTAGATGGAGCCAAAGAAGTTGTACTGTGTAAACAGAGCCTAGAACAGCACGTGTTCTTTTTGGTCTGTACTGTTTTTTCTTAATTAAAATATTCATATTTTTTATTAGCACCTGTCATTTGAGCAGTGGAAAATTAAACTAGATTTTCTGATATTAAACAAAGTGTTGTTTACCACTTCCTTGGCATTTACTGTGGAAGCAGTACCATCATTGTCTCAGGGTTGAATTTGGTTAAGGCTCAGACACACAACTGAGTCACTCTATACCAACTCCACCACAGCAAATGAAACAGAGCAAAGAGGCCAGGTAAAAACCACGGGCATAAATATCAGTAAAAGCAGTTTGAAATGTTGTTTTGATTTATACTTGTTGATCTGCTCATGACTCCCACTGCCCTTCAGCATGTGCCTGGTGGGATCAGCTGTGGCAATAACAGGGGCTGAACTTAGCTGCTTCCTCAGCTTGGCTGTTTCCTGTGCTGGATCATTGTTATCCAGGACAGGTGTTTCTCTGCATTACTGACACGATGCCAGAATAGAAGTTCTACTACAGAGTGCCCTGATGCACTTTGCTAATGTTAGATGCTAATGATCTTTTGTTCCTCTTTTGAACTCGCTCTCACTGAAGAGCGAGCTCTCATATGGACTTCAGTCGTAGTTTGATTGGTGACACTGCAGTTTCAGTCTGATGGTGAATTCAGAAGCATTGAGCGTCTTTGGACAGACTCACTGAGTGATACTCATGGACATCCACCTAACCTTGTGAACTCTTCTCACTAGGTGACTGTAGTTTAGTTTCTATAGAGGAGATTTTTGCTCTGACTCAAACATGTTTCTCTTCCCTGATGAGAAGAGAATCTTACTAGTTGTGTAAGGTGATGCGAATGCCTTTCAGTGCAGGATAGTCTTTTATGTCATTTGACATGAATTTTGGTACCTGCAGCAAAACTCCCTGTAGCCTGATCAGCTTTGTGATTCTGGATCCTTTTCATCCCGTAACCAAGTTTGAGTATGTTTTTGTTATTGAAAAATACAATATTTTACCTGAAAGCCAGCATCTATTCAGTCCTGTGCTAAAGTGCTAGTAACAGAAATAGTTCTCAGAGCCATGGATTTCCAGATTTATAGGTGAAATTTCCATTCCAGTTTGATCAGACCAGTTTTGCTTACATGGATGCATTTGTAACATAGCATGCTCTACCAGTAAGTCACGTAAGAGAAGGTTACCATACTATTATTTATTTTTATAAGGGTGGGTAATTTCAAAGCAAATGGGAACCAATTCCCTCTGTTTCTTCCTACAGGTGAAAAATTACTCTTATGTAATAATTAGATACCTCAACTCAGCTTTCTGATAAGCAGTAAAAATGACCAAAGATCCTACTATTTTTGGAAGTTTACTTACTACGTTAGCAGTGCAGATAAGCAAAAGGAAATTAACATTTTGGTAAACAACAGAAGACACTAAGTATATTTAAAGTCTCAGCTGAACCGGTGTGTGAATAGCTGCCTATCTGTGTTCAGTCCTCCTTTCAGCTGCATCAAAGCACAGGCATCTGACCTTACAGGAGTTTAATTAGCAAAAGGGTATGCTTTAAGTGGCCACGTTGAATTCATTGGGTGTTTGGAAAAGGAAAACTAACAGGTATTTGATTCAAATGCATCCAGTGGAAACACATCACAGCTCATATCTTTTCTCAGGCTGAGATAAACCTGGGTGAAAAGAGGCTTTTTGTTTTCTTTAGTGACCTGCATTACTGTGCATCCGGTTTCATGTCATTAAGTACAGAGCACAGATTCTGCAAAGGCAATGTCTTTGCACTCAGGACCCGCCAAGTCAGTCACCCGTTCCTCACAGGAATTTCTACAGGTTGACCGGCATCTTCTGTCTTAGAGGAGAATGGAGATGTATAAGTACCTGGAAAGAGCATATTTTTGCTTTTTAGCATTATCTGTAAGCTTTACCCCTAATGCTAGAAGAGTGACAGTAAAGTGTGCACCAGATCCATAAACTCTAGTTTGAGACCTGAAAGCTTTTCCCAATATCTTTTTATAACCCTGAAATTAAGTGAAAAATATTATATAAATAAGACTGTAGGATGACCGCCTCCCCCTTGTGCTTCAAAGGATGGATTGGTTATTTCACCACAACACCCTGAGCACCTGTCAGGCAGAAGGCACACAGGGCTCTGACATGTTTTCAGCCAAGCCTGAGGTGCATAATCCCATTCTGAAGGGTACATGGCACTTTCAGCACTTAAAGTGCACAGTATCGAGTCAAAATCAGCAAATAACCTTTACCTAGCCCTTCATGAAATGCTCACGTTTTCCTCTTCCTCATAGAACTTCACTATTTCTATAAAACACACAGCCCTCCGTTGTGATTAGATGCTTTTATTTGTCTGTGGGGTCACAAGTTTATGGAACATGATTCTAGTTATAACAACAGTGATATTCGCTGTCATGCTGGCAGCAAGCTCTTCTGTTAGTGACACCCAACATTTTGGAGCAAGCAAAGCGAACATGATTAATTGCCACTGACAGCAAAGAAAACACTTTCTCTCTTATGAATTAAATGAAATTCCATAAAGGTGAAGGGCAGGGTTAATGCGAAAACTTAGTTAAAACAAAAATTCAAGGGAGAAAGGAGGCTGGTGCCAAGAATGTTTAAATAACATTTGTCTGCCCCAGTGTCTGTACCCTTTTAGCTTCTTAAGCAAAAGCCTGTATTTTTGCATTTCGCATGTGCTGTGATACAGTAATAAGATTTGTAGACCACTGGTAAATCAATGGATCCCATCAAGAAAAACTTAGAACTTCTGTCTTCCTTTGGCACAAAATCAGCAACTGAAGTAACAAACCTGGTTTCTGTAGATTTCTGCTTCATTATTTGAACTTTTTACAGTTGCAACATTAATAAGAGCAGTCTTCCAACTATGTTCTCTGATGTCTAACAAAAGCCATTCACAGAATCATAGAATCACTAGGTTGGAAGAGACCTCTGAGACCACCAAGTCCAACCGTGCCTGTCTCCTTACTAAACCATGTCCCTAAGAAACTCATCCATCCATTTTTTAAACTCCTTCAGAGACAGTGACTCCACCACCTCCCTGGGCAGCCTGTTCCAATCCTTGACCATTCTTTCAGTAAAGAAACTCTCCCTAATGTCCAGTCTAAACCTCCCCAGTCGCAACTTGCGGCCATTTCCTCTTACCCTATCACTTGTCACTTATGAGAAGAGACCAGCACCCACCCCATCACAACCCCCTTTCAGGGAGTTGTAGACAGTGATGAGGTCTCCTCTCAGCCTCCTCTTCTCCAAGCTAAACAACCCCAGTTCCCTCAGTCGCTCCTCATAAGACTTGTTCTCCAGCCCCCTCCCCAGCCTCCTTGCCTTCTCTGCACACGCTCCAGCCCCTCTGTGTCCTTCTTGTAGTGAGGAGTCCAAAACTGAACCCAGCATTCTAGGTGCGGCCTCACCAGTGCCAAGCACAGGGGCACAATCACCTCCCTGCTCCTGCTGGCCACACTGTTTCTGATACAGACCAAGAAGCCACTGGCCCTCTTGGCTACCTGGGCACACTGCTGGCTCATGTTCAGCCAGCCGTCAACTAACACCCCCAGGTCCTTTTCTGCCAGGCAGCTCTCCAGCCACTCTTCCCCAAGCCTGTAACACTGCATGGGGTTGTTGCGTCCCAAATGGAGGACTCTGCACTTGGCCTTGTTGAGCCTCATCCCATTGGTCTCAGCCCATCGATCCAGTCTGTCCAGATCCCTCTGCAGAGCCTCCCTTCCTTCAAGCAGATCCACACTTTCACCCAGCTTGGTGTAATCTGCAAACTTGCCAAGGGTGCACTCAATGCCTTCATCAAGATCATTGATAAAGATGTTAAACAGGACTGGACCCAGCACTGAACCCTGGGGAACACCAACACTGCTCGTGACTGGTTTCCAACTGGATTTAATTCCATCTACCACAACCCTGTGGGCCGGGCCAGCCAGCCAGCTTTTAACCCAGCAAAGGGTGTGCCTGTCCATGCCGATGGCAGCCAGTTTCTCCAGCAGGATACTGTGAGAAACGGTGTCAAAGGCTTTACTGAAGTCCAAGTACACCACATCCACAGCCTTCCCCTCATCCATTAAACGGGTAACCTTGTCATAGAAGGAGATCAACTTGGTCTGACAGGACCTGCCTTCGGTGAATCCATGTTGTCTGGGTATGAGCACCTGGTTGTCCCGCATGTGCTGTATGATAGTACTCAAGATGATGGGCTCCATGACCTTCCCTGGTACTGAGGTCAGACTGACAGGCCTGTAGTTCCCTGGATCTTCCCTTCAACCGTTCTTGTAAATGGGTGTAACATTTGTCAGTCTCCAGTCAAGTGGCACTTCCCCACTCAGCCAGGACTGCTGGTAGATGAGGCAAAGGGGTTTGGCGAGAACCTCTGCCAGTTCCCTTAAAACCCTCGGATGGATCCCATCTGGCCCCATGGATTTGTGTACGTCTAGCTGGCCGAACAGGTCACTAACCAAGTCCTCCCGAACAGCTGGAGCTTCATCCCCGACATCCCCTGGCTGAAGGGGTTGGGTATCCCCAGCACTTTCCCCTTTGGGGTTAAAAACCGAGGAAAAGAAGGTGTTGAGCACCTCTGCCTTGTCTTTGTCCCTCATTGCTACTGGCCCTTCCGCACCCAGCAAGGGAGGGAGAGTCTCCTTTGTCATCCTGTTGATGCTGGTATGTTTAAAGAAGTTCTTTTTACTGTTCTTGACTGAAGTGGCCAGTTGAAGTTCTAGTTGGGCTTTATCCCTTCTGATTTTTTCCCTACATGATCTCACCTCAGCTTTGTAGTTCTCCTGGGACGCCTGCCCCCTCTTCCAGAGCTCATATACTTTCTTTTTTTTCCTGAGATCGATACTAAGCTCCCTACTCAGCCAACTTGGTTTTCTTCCCTGTCGACCCGTTTTATGCTGAAGATAGTGTCCTCTGTCTAGCTACATGTTTTCTCTTAACTATTTATGAATTGCCCATTCCTCTGTAAACTTTGTTTGAAATCTGCTAATAAATTTATAAGTTACACAGGATGTAAGCCTACATGCACAAAAAATTGCTCTTACATTGTGTCTGTTACAATCCCATTTCCTTTGGGAGCCAGCTGATTAACCCAAAACAGAGAGAACTCCTTGAGCTGTCAGGAGATGCTTTGTAGCTGAGGGCTGAACTTTGTCACAGGGCTTGGCAAATTAGTGCGCTCTCATACCAATTCAGTGACTGAGTCTGGTCAATCTTTTTATTTGCCAGAAGACTGGGTTGAGATGTGTGTGGTAGTGCATAGAAAAGACCTGTGTATTAGTTGTGGAAATCAGTCCATGTCCTGTAATAAACTCATCGGAAAACAAGGCTCCATGAGAACTTTGGAGTCTGGCAGACCACTCCTTCCACCTTATGGTGGGCTGATGCATGCTTATATCATGGTTTGTAGTAGTTTTCCTGACTTATTCTCAAATAACTCCATTATCTCCCCAGGGAAGATATTTTCAGAACTTCCCTGCTGTTACCAGAAGATTTTGCTAATAATTAACAGACTTTTTAATGTTGCAAGCTTTGCTATCAGTTGTATACAAATGAGAGTCTGTTGGTCTGAGCGTCATAGGGGAAGATGTAAAGCATTATTTTATCAACTGTGTCTAATCTGCTAATATAAATCATCCTAGCAGGGCACACACAGATTTCCTCACAATAGTGAGGCCTGTAAACTATCATCCAGTTTCTGTTCTGCCCTCCAGGTTCTGTGCCTCTGGAGGGGAACAAACTCCGACAAACCCTCTACTTTTCTATTGAGGTGAATCATCTTTTCCCTCTTGTATGTCCCGTTGTGTACTCATCCCTTTCTCATTCTCTTGGCCATACCAATGCTTTCATTTAAAGATACCTGCAGTGAGCACAGACAGTGACTTGTAAAAATGGCACAATAAAGATCTCTCTGGTTTCTCTCATAGATGAGGTTATTCTTCTTGTTCTACAGAAATTACTCAGCTATGTCCTCAGACAGGAGAGCTGAAAGAGTAACAGAATCTGTTATAAACATCTACTGCGAACTCCACACAAATGTCTAAACCTTCTGGGCTATTCCCTATGCTAGAGATGTGAGTTCATAGGAGTGCGAGCTCTCTGCATATCCTGGCTGGTTTCATATGAGAGTAACCTGATTCAAAAGGAAGGAACACATAAGAAAAATCTTGCTACTAGCCCTGACACAAAGATCCAGCCTGCTGTTGTAGGGTCAGTTATAATCTCTCCCTAGAGCTGATGGCTTGTAATCTTCTCTAGAATTTAGATCAGGCTACTGTGTAAAGCCAAGGAGCTGAGTTGTTTGCTGCCTGGTAATGCATCAGTGAATGCCCAGTAACTGGCGGATCTGCATAAACTCATACAATTAAAGACCCTTCCAAGTTGCCTGCCTACATAAATTTATGGGAGTCCGTCTCTATGTTATTCCACAATCTTTTTCACATCTGTCTATGTATTGTCATGAGTCTATGGTGTTGTCAGTGTTCTTATACTCAAGGTGTATAGCTGCTGCTCTGAATCTGCTGTGTCTCTGCACTGCTCCACTGACCACCACATATGCAGATATGGAACTTCCTGTCTTAAGAACTACTTGGGAAGAAGGGGACTGTTGCATCATGAACAGTTGCTAATATTTCCTGTCTTGCGTTATCAACCATAGTAACTTAGTTATTCCTATCTCATGTATGGCTTAAATGTTACCCGAGAATGCCATTTTTTAACACTGGACAGAAGTCTCTGGAAAATCTGAACATTCCTACCTGTCTGTATTGTAAAACAGTTCTTGAGAAAAGCATGGACTCACATGGTAGAACAGGAAGTGAAAACCAAAACACCTGGGTGCTGTTACAAAATTTGCAATGGCCTTATGAACAGATTGTTTTGCTTCTCAGATGTTCTGTCTCCCTTTAGCTTTTGTCTGTTTAGATAATAATTTTTATGAGGCATGTACTTCAATAATATATATTTTATCTAACGTAATGCAATTTAAATAATACTTTTTGGTGTCTGCAAATAAGCCGAAGTCCCTAAGTGTCTAATGGCACTCCTTCAGTGATCAATCTATAGTGGTCACAGAAAAGCGAAGTTAACTTCAGTAAAGAGATGAAACAGAAGTATCATTGCCTGCTAACCAGTTCATCATTCTTGCCTATGTAGCTGCAAATGATGCAAAGCATTCTTACCACCACCGCGTCCTTTAGGATGAGTAAATGGGTGCCTTGGAAGAAGAGTTTTGTCTGGTTGTAATTGCAGGCCAGCTCACTGTATGGTTGTTTATTGAAAAGAAAGGGTTCCGGTACAAGACTATCCTACCCTGGCACCTCAGAAAATGGGGCAAGTGAGTTTGGTGGCTCCTGGGCCAAATCTAGGACTGCTAGAAGGGAATTCAGAATTCTACTCAGACAAGTGGAATCATAGTTACTTGTTGTTATTTTTAATTAAACAGGCAGAGTTCAATAGGGACATGCAATAGGGAGAAATCTGGAAATTAAATAGGCTCATAGGTATTAACATGTTAATGGATTTTTAAAATAAAATTGCCATGTCATTAATTCATGTATTACCACAAGGTTATTATGTTTTCATGCAGGTGTACTTCAGAGCAAGAGTTTCGTCCTGTGCAATAACCTAGGTATGTTACTTAGCATTGAAAAATGAGACGGTAGCGTCTGATGTATGAACAATGTGGTAGAGAACACACATGTAGAAAGCTGTTACAAAGTGTGAAAGTTTAAATCAGGTGTCTGGTAAGCCAGGACATGTGTGAAGCAAATGTCGCAGTGGTGCTGGCAGGTGTTAGCAGTAGCCAGCATGTGGGTTTTCGACTACTGCTTTTTTTTTTACATCTTTCTATTAAGGGAATCCCAGCTCTCATTTTTCCATGTGTAAACCATCTATCCTTCTATTTTTTTGCTTAACAATAGATAGGCAATATGATGTTGTGACTGGTACGCAACTAGTCCAGGCTCTGCAGCCCTTGGAAAGGGGTGGAGGGTCCTGCTTGCCTGTCTGCCTCTGTCTCCCTGTCTAAATTTTGAGAGTTCACCCATTCTCACTAGCACAAATAGAAAGGAATGAAGGTGAGTGAATGCTGAAATGAAGTATGAGTTTTGTTGGGTCTGCAGATCTTGTGTTGACCCTCTTGACATGCACAGACTGTATATCAAGAAGCAAAAAGCCATTTGGTGAGGCAGGTGGGAATAAGTTCTCTGACACTTCAGGGAGGCAATAGGAAAAAAAAGGTATTGGGACATTTAAAACCTTAAGCCAGCACATGCATTTAGATGAATGCAGAAGGAACCCTGGAATCTGGACTGGGAGCAGGACAAAAGGACAAGCTGAGGGAGGAATCTGAAGGTAGCTTGCTGGTTCCCATGGAGGTGAAGTGCCAGCTTTCTGTGCCTGAGCATCTCTCAAAAGATGCCTCTACATTCAAAAAGGAGACAATACTTACTGTCTCTGAGCCCGTTGCCGTGTCATCTGACTCAGTATGAAATAAGTGAATAGTGGCACCAGAGAGTCTTGGACCCTCAATATGCTAACTTGAGGGAAAAAGCCACTCGTGGCAGTTTAAAAGAGAAACAAAAGCTACTCATGCTGTGCAGTCAGGGTTTTACTGAGCACTCCCACAGGGCTGGCTCTGGAGAGCCCTTCAGGAACAGCTGTGGCCAAAATGCTCTTTTCCAGTGCTGAGGTGTGGCACTGATACCTAAAGACACTCAAGGATCTTCATTGCCTGAGCATCTGCCTAGAACTTACTGAACCTGCCTAGAGCTGGTACAGTGTACAGAGAACAGGACATCCCTGATGTGAAGGCTGAGATGGGATATTTGGGCACTTGTTTTAGGAAAAAACATTCTGGATAGGAAAAGAGGCGGAGAGGATCTTTGACACTGTGCAGTAGAGGCAGTGCTGTCTCTAGGGATGATCTATCTGCAAATGGATCTCCTAATCTAACTTTCTTTCTGTGACTCTCACCTCATCGCCAACTTGGTAGCCAATGGGAGTAGACTGTAGGTGTGATGGGAGTGTTGTTTACCACAGCTTTTGTCCATGGGCATCAAATGTCATTGTCTCAAGAGGCAGTTCACATTGCAAGTAATTAAAAAAGGTTGCTTTTAATGTTGAAATAGAGTTGATTATGTTGCAGTGTGAACCAGATTTTTCTTCTTGAGGCAAGACCCTTCCAGATTGAGATTTAAAAACCTTAGGCCCTGATCATGTCTTTCCAGTGCTTTTGCTTGCAGCTGGAATAGGCCTTTAGTGCTCACATATTGGCCCACTACCTGGCTTCTCCATTTTCCAGCATCTTCTGCACTAGATTAGATGATACAAAAAATGCTTTGGCTTCTAGTTGCAATTTCACATATGGCAAAGTGAGCTCAACACTTAGTTATGTTTTTTCCCCTCGATCTTCCCTCCTAATGACAATTCCAAGCACATATTTGGAAAATGGAAGTGGAAAATAGGAAAAAATAAAGCAAATAGTGGAGACCTTAAAGTATGAATGTCTTGATACAAGTATAATAGGTCAAACATAAAAATTTCTTCAAACCATATGTGTAAACTCACAGAAGAATATATGATGTATGGGGTTTGTGCAAAAAATGAAGAATCTGGAACGTTAATTCTATGAGCTAGTGTGGTACAGAGGCAACAGCATGAGTGAGAAGGATTAAACCTATTAGTTAGTCTGTTGGAAATACAGAAATTGAGTTAAGCACTAACAGAGACAATAGGACAGGAAACATCTGTCATACTGGCACAGTCAGCACTGTAGCAAAAAAGGATCTTAACTTGCAGTATTTGCTAGGGCAGGCTGAAGAATTTTAAGAGAGCACATTCCAACTTTTTCATCTATGACAGCTATGTGTTATTTTAAGTTCATCTTTGATTAACTACAACTTATGTGTTTGCTCCTGAATATTTGGTGGAACTCTTTTAGCTGTCCTCTTGATAGACTGCTACTAAATGTCTTCCTCACTCATTCACACATTTGCAGGTCAGCCACTGAATTAAAAAAAAGAATCTATAGTCACAACCATTATATCTATACATTGTCAGTAAGTGAAGGTCTCTTTAAGTGACATAAAAAGCAGAATTGCTACTGAAAGTCAGGCCCTGAATTTATAGAGATACATTCAAGTAAAGTCCAAGCCTATCGTCAGTTCCACTCTGTGGGGCAGTAATAGAAAGGAACTTGCTTGTTGAGACCATGTGCAGGTGGGATCACTAGACCACTTGATGCAGGCTTACTGAGTGATTATTTCAGCTCAATATGTAATTACTACTCAACTCTCAGCATTCGTTAGGACGTGAGTGTTTTTGACAAAACTTATAACAGACATATATCTGCCTTTGAGCCCACACTTGATTTCCTTTTCTTGTGTAAAACAGTAGCAGTGGTTATGCCACAAGATCATATTGCTGGAGCTGAATGTAATAAAATTAGCTTCAAGATACAATTTGGAAGAATAAAAGAACTTTTCAGATTACAAACTTCAAAGAGTGGATTAAATGCTTCTTAAAAAACATCTCTGCTATGAAGCTTTGTTTGTGTGTTTCATTTAATGGGCAAATAATTAACCAGCAGTCTGTATCAAACTCCTCTTTGTTTGGCTCACTCCTACTGGTTTTCAAGTAATTTAGGAAAGTCACTCCTAGCCATTCTGCAAGGCTGACAGAAGAACAGACTAATGGGATTTCAGAGATACAAGCAAGTTCCTGGTAGCTGTGAATAAGAACTTTATTATAATGTCTTCACATGAGGTTGTGTTTAGAGTTCCAAATATATCCCACTGTGTGCTTCGTGGGAGATGTGCTCCTGCTATGCATCTCCCCAGGGATGCCAAGCTCTTCCAAGGTCATGCAGTGCTTTCAGTCTCACTCTTTTCCTCACTGACATGCAGTGTCAGCAGTCTGTCGACAGCAGGACCCTGCATACACTCCAGGGAGAACATTGCTTCTATACTAAATGTGTTGATTATGGATACACACAAATACTCTTTTGGGAAGGAAAGGAACTGGATATCTGTGTAGCTGCAGTGGGCACACAATGGGGGCCCATCTAGCAGCTTCCCCAGTTAGTCCGCTATGTTGGTTGTTGTGGCTGTGATGTTGATGCAGACACAAGATGTTATAGTTTCAGCTTGGTTTGTTTTGGTTTTTTTCCCTCCTCTTTCAGAGAATTTTTTCTTCCTTTGCAGGCAGTGGGGGGAAGGGGCCGTTTCCGGGCAGAACGGGGCAGAGGTTGTGTCCCGTTTGCCCAGACATTTTCCTTTCACTGGCTATTTCCCGGTCTCCGTCTTTTTCTCCATCTTGCTGCCTAGAGAATAGTCGCGCTTTGCTACCTCTGCTTGCGTTGCTGTATTCTCTATCTCTTTATCTTTATTTCCTTTCCCTCTGTGTGTGTGTGAGTGCGAGTGTGACCGATAACCATCTGGATCGGCGCTGAGGAGGAGGCTGCCCTCAGCGGAGCTGCAGCTTAAAGTGACGGCACCACCGGAGCTCGGGTACGGGACTCGATCCATATTAACAACTTAATCGCACTTGTTGTTGACTTTGTTCTGTTCTGTGCACACATACACTTAGAGCAAAGAACTGTTATCTGTTCTGCACAATCTCACAATCTCTGATTAAAATCACTGAGCATATTTAGTTGGTTTGGTTGGGTTTTTTTTCATCCAAACTAAGACACAAGAGCTGTGCATTGTCACTGTAGCACGTCCATCCAACATCTAGGAGTACGTGCCCCATGTGACAGGAGCAGAGAGAGAAGGGATGGCCTTCTCAAGTCATCTGTAATAAGTCTGCCCCTGGTATGGGACTCTGGCTAAATACTGTGCCTGCAGTGGATTTGCATTTGAGTTGAAATGAACCTTTACAAAAGAAATGTATAAAGGAAACAAAAGCTTTTTGATCCATAAACTCACTTATTCTGAAATCAATACCAGCATTTCCTGGAACCCCTTGGAAATGGTGGCTGGGGATTTCTTGAAATTGAATCTCATCAGCCTCAATATTTGCTTTTGCTGGAATAGTGATACATAGGTGCGTCCTGGGACCATGACATCCTTCTTACTAATGCAAAAATTAAATCAGAATGATGCTTTTTGAACCAACATTTTTATCTGTGTGTTCCCAGTTCTCAGTCTAGCATAGGCAGTATGATTTTTATTCATTTTCATGAGAAGGATGCACTGAGGTCCAATGATTTATGAGACTTTGGCCTGACTTTTGCATAAAAATGTCTTAACATACAGGAATTGTTGTTCTTGAAACTTATGATAGCTGGACTGTCTGAGATTGCCTTAATACTAAGTTTGTGCCACTCTTCTGCACCAGTAGCACAATGAACTCTGTTATCTAGCGAATGTTGGTTGATTTAAAGAGGTGATATTAGCATATATTCAAGTCTTACTAATCCAATTGGAAAGGCAAATTTTTGCTCTTGCAAATTGTTCCTCAAAGTGAGTGATATAATGGCTAATTACTGGGACAGTATTTAGAAGAGTATTTAGAAGAGGTGCTGGTACTGAATAACACTAGAGCTGAATGATTTTTATTTTGGCCAAAGTGATTCAGTTTTAAGTGTTGATGTGACAACTGTGGTTACGTTTGATGCATCTGACATTGTATTGAAACCAGTAGGGAATTGTAAGCATGCAGGATGTGCTTAATGGGTCAACCCAATAAGCTGATGTTTCCTGCAGGGACTTGAAGACAAGAGAAACTTTCTTTTTGCATGAGTTTGCACAATGAATCTGATTTTTTGTAGTGTAGTGTGGTACAACTTTATGAAACGAACCGCTGGTAAAATGAGTTCTAGGAATCCATATAATTAAACTGCTGAGAGCTGTAAAACCACTATGTTCAAGTAAGACATGTAGTTCTTGTAAATGAGGATCTGTAAAGTTTCTGAAATAGAAATAGAAGAAGTTTTTTAAACTCTTATACAAAGCGGGTTTGTATTTGGAAATTTTCATAGTTTGGGGTTGATGGTAGCTTCCTTTAAAAACTTACACATCTGTTTTCTCTTGATACAACCTCTTCATTCACATTTATCCAGTGGAAGTCAAAGCTATTAAGCAAGATATGGATCTGAGATTGCTCTTCTTGCTTTTAATGTATAATAAAACGTTAGTTTATATTGCGGTATGTCACAAAGCATTTAAAGCTTTGTCGTGAATTGCTTTACATATGGACTGTGACTGATCTTGCATAGGACATGTCTCTGACAGGGAAAGAGGTGTGGAGGAATGAGGTAGATCTTTCCTGGCCTATGAGTGTGGCTCTATAGTGGAACACTGTGGGGATTACTGGAATCATGATCACCCAACTCCTTAGCAAGTGAGGGAGAGGAAGATTCCTCGTTCCAATATCCTGATTTGAACTCATACAAATCTTACTCGGGTTTTCAGGCAGAAAGAAGAAACTAAATCATCAGTACCTGTACAGCCTTTAGGAACTGGATTTTGCCAACTTTTCCTGACATCAGACAGAGTAATAAATCCCAGGTTTCCAGTAAATCAGCTCACAGACTAGGATGCAATCTGTGTGCGTTATTCTGAATTTGGCCACTAAATGTTTAATAGAGGTTTTATATAAAAGGCAGCATATATGTAGTGAGGTTGCATTGTTTTTCTTGAGTCACAGAACTGGAATAACAGGACTTTGTTTCACTGTTCACTGAGCTGCTTGTTTGCATGTGGAATTCATTTGCATGCTATTGACATTTGAGGGAGAGGACTGAGAAGCACCTGGGAGGATTGGCGCAAGATGCAGAACAGATCTTTGGCTGCAGTTGGATGGCAACAAAATGAACTTGGTGTGTTGGAAAAAGTAACAAATTTAACCTGGCTTCACAAAAATCTCTCTCAATTGTCTTTTTTTTTTTTTTTTTTGAAAGATGCAGTGCTGTGTAAGGAGTAGATGTTAGGTATTGGTAGGAAGGAGAATTTTGTTGTAAATCTTCTGGGCTGCATATCTACATTCCATCTTTGGGAAGTGCTTGGGGATTCACTTTTTCCATCTTCAAAACACTTTTCTTGCTTATTGAAAGGTTCTATAGGGTACAAAGTTCTGTTCCTTACTGTGCTGACCCTTTTTGTGATCTTGAATGAAAGAGACTCTTTGAAAGACAGCCGGTGAATGATTTCTGAGGTTCTGAAATACATCAGTTATGCACTTGTCAGCAAAATGTTCCTTTGGTTTAATAAGTACAGGAGCCAGGAAAACTTGTCCAGTGTTTACCAGGACCAAACAGTCTGGAGGAATGAGTATTCAAGGTAGTGAACCATAGCTGGAGTGAAGCAAATGTGTGTGGACAGTCTCAAAGATGTTTTTGGGGTAAATGTTAACGACCCTTCTGTGTTTTGAGATGGATTCATTCAGACATTAAGTCACTGGAAAAAAATACTCTCTGAAAAATACGTGCATGTTCCTGGTGGCTTAAAATCTTGTAATAGCAGCATGCTTACAAAAAAACCAGCTGTAGTTATTCTGTGATCTTAAAAATTAAATGTTGCCAGAAAATGTCCTGGATTCTGACTGAACACGTGGTCTTTTCAGGCTGTCCAGGATACCTGGCTTCTCTGTGGCTCAGTGAAAGACTAGGAGCCAGGACGTCTGTGAGTGAAGGAGGCTGCTACTGTTGCATATAACCAAAGAGGACTTGGCGCAAGTGATGAAGTTGGACTGGAAAGAGGATATTTATGTTAAATTGCTGTATTTGGTAAATAATTATTTTTTAAAAAGAAATAGTTTTCAAAGACATTAATACAGTGATGGTGGTGATTTCGTCTGTTTACTTATTTCTATAATTGGTTTAATTTCTAGACTGGCAGTGAAACCAGTGAAAGATTACTGTCTGAGGAAACAGAGCAGAACCTTTTGGGACTGTACCTGAGGTGAATATATTAGGGCATTTTCAAGACAGTCAAGCAGTGAAAGTAATTGTTCAGCTTGTGCAGCTGTGATGTGTGTGTTCTTGGCAAGGAATAGCCAATTCTGCATTTAATGTGCCCTTCCTCTGTGGTTTTGGTCAATTTTTCACTTGATCTTTCTGTGATCGTGTATATTTGTTCCAAAGGCTGATCATTTTCTGAAATTTGTTGGGTTTGGTTGTTTTCTAAGGATCATATGTTCTTCCAGGCAAAGCTGTCTCCTTCCTACTTGTTTTTGTGTAGTAACTGGCACAGCATGCCCTCATAGGTGCTATTGTAATACAGAGCTCACTCCTTTTAATAGTTGTAAAGAATTCCCATTCACAGGAGGAGGAATTGAGTCTCGGTAAATGAGGGAGAAGGCTTGACTGGGTGAAGTGGAGGGTGTGCTGGCCCATGTCGTGGTTGAAATGCATCTGGCAGCTAAGCCCTACACAGTTGCTCACTTAATTTCCCCCTGATGGGATGGGGGAAGAGAGTCAGAAGGGTAAAAGTGAGAAAACTCGTGGGTTGAGAGAAAGACAATTTAATAGGTAAAGCAAAAGCCATACATGTAAGCAAGGCAAAACAAGGAATTCACCCACTGCTTTCCATCAGCAAGCATGTGTTCAGCCACTTCCAGGAAAGCAGAGCTCCATTATATGTAACTGTTACTTGGGAAGACAAAAACGCCATCACTCTGAGCAACACTTCCTCCTTCTTCCCCCAGCTTTAAACACTCGACATCATATAGTATGGGAATATCCCTTTGGTCAGTTGGGGTCAGCTGTCCTGGCTGTGTCCCTTCCCAGCTTTTTTTGCACCCCCAGCTGGTGGGGTTGGGTAAGAAGCAGAAAAGATCCTGACTCTGTGTAAGCACTACTCAGCAATAAGGAAAACATCCCTCTATTATCAACACTGTTTGCAGCACAAATCCAAAACATAACCCCACACCAGCTACTATGAAGAAAATTAACTCTATCCCAGCCAAAATCAGCACACGCTCAGAGAAACATTAAGAGTCTGCAGCATGAAGCAGAGCTGGGCATTGGGTAAGCCTCCAGCGTGTTTTTCATGGGAGAAAGTTTCAGATTCAGGAAGAGCTATGAATTCTATATTTACTTTAGACACTTGGAATGTTTTATTTACATTGCATGTAGTAGCTTTACAGTGAGGGTTTAAGGGAGCTCAGTTTAGGGTGGGAGTGGGAGAGGAAGAAATACATCTATTGAAAAATTCCTCTCCATTTCTACAAAGATGTATAGGGAATACTTGCATATATGCTTATATATGAGCAGCCTTCTCCAACTAAGATGCTATCTGCTAAGAAGTGCATAGCAATGTGCTTAAGCAAAGAACTGAGAGATCCATTACAGAATATCAGTTTGCCGTTTTCACATGTATGTGTGTTCTTCATGTGCAGGAATACATAAGGTCATGTGCTATTTTAAGCATGTGGATCATACACACAAGCTTATAAACCAATTCAAACCTAAGTGCTTAGGTAGAATCAAGCCTGAAGGTTAATTTGCAGCAGAAGCCGCTGCTAACTGAATGCAGAAAGGAACATTAGTTTCCACTTTCTCCTTCAGTGGGTACTAAGAGAAATATGGATCCCTCAAGCCTGACATTACATAATGTCATCTTCAATAGGATGTTGGTTCCAAATTTTGTGCCTTTTGGGTTCTATACTTTTAGATTTAATCATATAAAGCCAGATATTGGAAAGGCCTAATAGTTGCTAATTTAAATCAGCTAAGGATCTGATTCAAGGGACATGTCAGCATCCTAACTTTGTACAAACTCCTGTATGAAGCAGTTATCACAGTATCACAGTATCACAAGGCTGGAAAAGACCTTTGAGATCATCGAGTCCAGCCTATGACCCAACACCACATCTACGCATCGTCTAAGCCATGGCACTAAGTGCCTCATCCAATCTTCCTTTATATACCTCCAGGGATGGTGACCCCACTGCCTCCCCGGGCAGCGCATGCCAATGACCAATCACCCTCTCAGTAAAGAGTTTTTTCCTAATATCAAGCCTAAACTTCCCCTGACGAAGCTTGAGACCATGTCCTCTTGTTCTGTCGCCGATTGCCTGAGAGAAGAGACCAACCCCTACCTGACTACAACCTCCCTTTAGGTAGTTGTAGAGAGCTATAAGGTCTCCCCCGACCCTCCTCTTCTCCAGGCTAAACAACCCCAGCTTCCTCAGTTGCTCTTCATAGGGCTTGTGCTCCAGCCCCTTCACCATCCTCGTCGCTCTCCTCTGGACGCACGCCAGCATCTCGACATTTTTCTCAAACTGAGGGGACCAGAACTGGACACAGCACTCAAGGTGCAGCCTGACCAGTGCCGAGTATAAGGGGATGATAACCTCTCTAGTCCTGCTGGCCACACTATTCCTGATGCAGGCCAAGATACCATTTGCCCTCTTGGCTACTTGAACGCACTGCTGGCTCATGTTGAGTTTCCTGTCCACCAGCACTCCCAAGTCCCTTTCCTCCTGACCGCTCTCCGGCCACTCTGTCCCCAGCCTATTGCTCTGCATGGGGTTGTTGTGTCCAAAGTGTAGAACCCGGCATTTGGACTTGTTAAACCCCATGCTATTGGAACCAGCCCATCTCTCCAGCCTGTCAAGGCTCCTCTGTAGGGCCCTCCTACACTCTAACAGATCGACACTTCCTCCCAGCTTGGTGTCGCTTCTGAACTTGCTAATGATGGACTTGATCCCCTCATCCAGATCATCAATAAAGATATTAAACAGGACCGGGCCCAACACCGAACCCTGGGGGACGCCACTAGTGACTGGCTGCCAACTGAATGAGAAACCGTTCACTACCACTCTTTGGGCTCGGACATCCAACCAGTTCCTAACCCAGCATAGAATGCTCCCGTCCAAGCCATGGGCTGCCAGCTTCTCCAGGAGTCTGCTGTGGGAGACAGTGTCAATGGCCTTGCTGAAGTCCAGGTACACCACATCCACAGCCTTCCTCTCATCCACCAGGCAAGTCACACGGTTGTAAAAGGAGATCAGGTTGGTCAAGCAGGACCTGCTTCTCCTAAATCCATGCTGGCTGGGTCTGATCTCTTGCTCATTCTGCAGGTGCCGCATGATTGCACCCAGGATTAAGCGCTCCATAATTTCACCTGGAACTGAGGTCAGGCTGACAGGTCTGTAATTACCTGGATCATCCCTACGGCCCTTCTTGTGGATGGGCGTCACATTGGCCAACTTCGAGTCATCCGAGACCTCTCCAGTGAGCCAGGACTGCTGATAAATGATGGAAAGCGGCTTGGCAAGCTCATCCGCCAGCTCTCTCATCACCCTAGGATGGATCCCATCAGGCTCCATAGACTTATCAGGATCCAAGTGGTTCAGCAGGTCTCTAACTTCTTCCTCCTGGATTACAGGGGAGCTGTATTTCATCCTGACCCCATCCACCACTTCAGAACACCAGCTGTCCAGTGAACAATCTGCCTTGGCATTGAAAACGGAGGTAAAGCAGGCACTAAGCACCTCAGCCTTTTCCTCACCTTTAGTTACTATATTTCCCTCAATGTCCAATGAGGAGTGGAGGTCGTTGCTGCCCTTCTTTCTGCTATTAATATATTTGTAAAAACACTTATTATCCTTAACAGAAGTGGCCAATTTGAGCTCCAGCTGGGCTTTTGCTTCCCTAATTTTCTTCCTGCATGACTTAATGATATCTTTGAACACAACCTGACTTACCTGCCCTTCTTTCCAAAGGCGATACACCTTCTTTTCCTCACTTAGCTCCTTCAGAAGCTCCTTACTCATCCAGGCTGGCTGGCTGCCCCTACGGCTCCTCTTAAGGCACATTGGGACAGCCTGCTCCTGTGCCTTCAAGATTTCATTCTTGAAGTACATCCAGCCTTCCTGGACCCCCTTGCTTTTAAGAACTATCTCCCAGGGTACTCTCCTTACTAGTTCCTTAAATAATCTGAAATCAGCCTGCCGAAAATCCAGTGTGGATGTCCTGTTTATGCCCTTCCTTGTTTCATTGTTAATGGAAAACTTGATTATCTCATGATCGCTGCACCCCAGACAGCCTCCAACCACAACATCATCCACCAGCCCTTCTCTATTTGTAAACAGGAGGTCAAGGAGAGCCTCACCCCTGGTAGGCTCACTCACCAGCTGTGACAAGAAGCAATCCTCAATACATTCTAAGAACCTTCGGGACTGCCTCCTCTCAGCTGTGTTAAGTTCCCAGCAGATATCTGGGAGATTAAAGTCTCCTAAAAGAACAAGGGAAGCCGATCTTGAGGCAACTTCCAGCTGCTTAAAAAACAATAGTTCCACCTCTTCCTCCTGATCAGGTGGTCTGTAACATACTCCTACCAGGATGTCAGTCTTGCTTGCCCCTCTTACTCTTACCCATAGGCACTCAACCTGGTCATCGCCAGTCTCAACTTCTATGGCATCAGGAGTTTCCTTAGTATACAGGGCCACCCCTCCATCCCTTCTCTCATGCCTGTCTCTCGTGAAGAGTTTGTAGCCTTCCATGGCAGCACTCCAGTTGTGAGAGTCATTTCACCAAGTTTTGTGATAGCAACTATGTCATAGTTCTCCTGCCAGGCCAGGACTTCCAGCTCCTCTTGTCTGTTACCCATACTGTGTGCATTAGTGTACATGCACCTCAGTTGGGCTACTGGCTTCACCCTTGATAATGACTCACTTTCTGCAGTCACATAACTGGTGAGACTGGTTACAACCTCCTCAGGCCCTTCAGGCCTAGTTTAAAGCCCTCTCAATGAGCCCTGCCAACTCCTGGGCTAGAATCCTTTTGCCCTTTTTACTTAGATGGAGCCCATCTGGGTCCAGCAGGCCGGGTGCAGTAAAGGTTTCCCCATGATCATAGAAACCGAAATTCCTGTGTCTGCACCAGCCCTTGAGCCATTTGTTGAGAGTGTGGATTCTCTTGTTCTTTGTAGTAGACCTTTCTGACACTGGAGGGACTGAGCAGAACACCACCTGCGCTCCTGCCCCATCCATTAGTTGGCCCAGCTCCCTAAACTCCTTTTTAATTACTCTGGAGCCCCTCTTTTGAAGTTTGTCACTGCTGGCCTGAACAACCAACAGAGGATGATAATCTGAGGGGTGAATTAGATCCGGGAGTCTCTTAGTGATATCCTGGACCTGGGCTTGAGGAAGGCAGCTGACTTCCCTTTGGGATGGGTCCAGCCTACATATAGGACCATCTGTTCCTTTCAGAAGGGAGTCACCTACTACAACTACCCTCCTTTTCTTTTTAGTGCTTGAAGTTCTGATCCACCTGACAGATGGAGTAAAATTGAGAGGTTTCCCGGACGAATAGTCTTCATCACTATCGTCAACCCGAGCCTCAAATTCCAGAACCCCAAAATCAGTTCCTGTATCATCAGTTCCTGTATTCCTGTGGTGACTAACTTTGATTTTCACAGTGCATTGTAACTGAAAAGTAGTTCACAGTTCACTCAAAGTCACTTATGAAAAACTGTTTCACAAGGGAGTTTACTTAAGTTTGAAAGATACACAGGAACTTAAAAATGGCTGGAAACTCCCTCATTGCATTTGAAAAATTCCCTTTGATTCTTACTCCCTGTTGACTTCCATGGGACTCGAGCTTGTTTGAATTTTGAAAAATCCCATGGGTACGTACATGCATCCTTATCTACTTGAAATTGACAAGTTTTGAACATGCTGTCTGATGGCTCACAAACTGAGGACTTGATTTGTGTTCCTGTCTTTGGATTTCAGTGATTGATAATATGGTCCTGTCTATAGAGTGTGACTTACTCTTTTGTTTAGCGTGAAGATTACCATCTGGCAAATGCCAGTGGATCGATTTGTTATTTATTTTGCATTTATGATATTCCTTCCACTGTGCTTTAAGGTGTGTCAGCTGCATGGGACAGAAAGGATTTCTGCAGCTGTAAGTTAAAGGCGTACAACAGAAAATGGTGTTTATACATGCAGTTCCTATTGCATGGAGCAGTTTGTCACAAAACGCAAGTTTGACCTTTAGAGCTGACAGCACTGTATTTAATGGGCTTGTAGCTTGTTTGAGAGCTTCACTAACTTTTATTGTAGCTTTTAATACCTGACACATTCTCATTACTGAGGGATTCTGCCAAATGCAATCCATATCACAACTGAAAAGGAAAAGACACAAACGCCTCATCCCTTATTCACTGTTTATAGAAAATCTGTATGAATGGAGATATCGGATATCTCTCTTGGTTTGAGAGGTTAGCGGTTTTCAGAAAGAGTATCAGCTAGCTTGCACATGTGAAAAGTGTCTCTTTTCTAAAGGTCAAGTAAATAACTAGAAATGCAGGATGAATTTTACCCTATGAAGTGTTGTTGGCAGTGAAAAAACTGACAGATCATGAAATCATCCAGTAAAACTAAGTTGGACTGGAGTAATTTATGAAAGTTACAGAATAATTTGTTGAAGTGCTGGCAAGAAGCAGTAGTCATGGCTGTTTGTCTTACTGCAATGATACTCTGCAAGAGTAGGTAGCCAAGACAGGATGGAGAACTGCAGCTGACACTGGCCGTTCAGTGAATGAGCTCAGATGGTTTTCAGCCCTTTGGATGAAGTCTGCTTGCTGTAGTTCCAGACCTAGAACTGCTTTGAGACAGCAAAGCTTCAGTAGGAAACAGAAAGCCACAAATACTGCAAACAGAGAGGAAGACATCACCTCATCTCCTGCTGGTCTTTCTAACAGGGAAGGTCAAGAGGCCTTGGAACAAAACAGAAGAGGTTTTGTGTCTGTGCTTGGTCTTACCAAATGTCCGTCCAGCCTGTTATTCTTGGCCTTCTGACTCATTTTTCTGTTCTTGTCTGTTTAATATCTGATTGGTCTTTGCTGTGAGGGTTGCCCTGTGGAGCTGGGCTATGGCCTGTGGGCTTGCTCTGTCTTCCCTCTGCACCAAAACTCCTCAGTGATCCATTACAGTTCTCTCCAGTGGGAGAATAAGGCGAGCAAGGAAGGGGAAAACACTGCTTCCCTGGATATTTTTCCATCCTCTAGCAGTTTGCAGCTCAGGGGTTTCCTAAACCAAAATTGTTGTCCTTGTGGTTAGCTCTCGATGGAACCCAGCATTTAACGGACGATTCACCCCTTTGAGAAGCCAGGGATACATGTGGTAATTAAGAACAATATTGGTTTTTGGCTTTCTCTCTGGGCCTTGGTGGATGACTGAGCAACAGCAGCACTTGGGCACGGCTGGGCTGCAGAGGCTGACATGTGCGAGCTTCAAGGTGAATTGTACCCAGTGTCTGCTAGAGGCTGCCAAGGACCAGAACTCTGTGGGAGCTGCCTCTAAAGCAAAAGCTGACCTGTCAGGTGGTGCTGGGAGGACTGTGGTCACAAGGATTGTCTGGAGCAGAGCTGCTCGTTTATAAACTTAGATGTGGCGCTGTGCAAGTGCATGAGACAGCTGTGAGCAGAGTGGGAGCGTCTGGGGACTTGTGCTGTGGGCAAGCAAGAAGGCAGAAACTGGAGGCTGGAGCGTCTGTTACCCATGCATTAAACTTAAAATATGGCAGAGCCGATGAGCAATGAACATCATGCAGCATTGCTGACTGAAATGAGAGAGTTCTTTGGCTGTAGAGATGAGTAAGACTGTATGAACACAAAAAAATAGTGTTGGAAATGGAACTTCTGCCAAGTTCAAAATTAGCAACTGTGAGTGACAATTGTTAGCAGATTTCTGTTTATTTACTTGTTTTCTGGAATGTTTATAGGTTTTATTTTCATCTTTTTTTGTTGTTGTTAGTCCTTGAAATTTTCTCATGTGAGATGTAGAGAATTTGTGTACCAGCTCTTTAAAATGGCAACATCGAGCCATATACCTGAGATTGTGTATGACAAGGAAAATTCTGTGTATGTTTATTGCTACTGTAGGTCTTGTTTGTTTACAAAGTGAAATATTATTAAACAATTCAGGTGATAGATGGAATAACTGGTCTACTCTCTCTGGGCTAGTGTCCTCCTTTGCAGAGCCTGCTGATAAAATTAATATCCCTCCAAAAACTAAGTATCTGTCAGACAAGAATTCAGGGTCCTAGCAAGACAATGGTAAAACCGTTCCCCTCCCCTGGAAGAGAAGAGCAAGGACTTGCAACATAAACATGTCACTGAGCCACAGTGGCTCAGTGCTCTGAAGCTGTCCTGGGAGCTGGTGTCTACAGTGCAATTGCCAGAACTGTGGGTTTCTTTGATTCTCTGCGTTTGCAAGGAAAGCATGAAGGGAAAAGGAAGAGCTGTGTAATATTTCTTCCAAGATAGTTCTTTTCATTCATGGCTGTTGACCCTGTTCTTGAACATGCATGTTAGCAGCTGTTTTCCCTATCAAAGCATTTTCCTTGGATGAGAGTGTCAGCTGGCTGAAAACTGTCTCCAACCATTTGATTTTCCAGGGTGGGGGCAGGAGTGCTACTTTTATCACAAATAAAATATGAGAACCTTTGGAACATGGTATTACCTAGCTTACACATCCTGGTAAAATTTCCAACAGATTTTTTTTGTGACTGTCAGCTTAATTTAAGTCGCCTAATTTTCTAGTGCAGGGAAATGAGCAATGAAGCTGGAGGGTGAATTTCAATGTGCTGTTTCCCCAGCAGTGCATATACTTTGTGTGCTGATGAGGGGTAGAGGGCAGATGGGACAGGATGGGACACAAGCTTACTTCTTTGTAGTTTCAAAGGAAACTTGATAATTTGTTCTCAATTTATGTGCAACTTCCTTGTGTAGGCAGCTAGATCCTTGGCAAGGACTTGGTGTCCTTCAGGAGTCTTGAGAATGTTGAACTTGTTGACTCTCTCTGGTTTCATTCCATTTTAGAAATAAATGGAAGAAGGGGGTGAGAAAAAGTTCAAGAGTGTACTTGAAGAAAATAGAAAGGCAGGCCTGAGTGGACAGTGTTCTGGGAGGCCAGAAACATAGGTCCTATCCATATATCTGTAACTTGATGCCTAACTGAAGTCAAATCATTTTAGGTTGCTCATGTTTTCTTCTCATGCTCTTTTTTCCTGTTGAGCCTTTGAAAGAGCAGCACCTAACACAGTGGAAACCAGAGGCCAGGCTGAGGCTGCCATTGTTAGTGGTCGTGATGACAGTGTTTCAGCTGTGTAACATCTGCCATTCCTTACCCATTCCTGTTGGGCAGTGGCAGCTTTGTTTTCTTACATGTGTTGTCTGATCAAAAAAAGTAAATTTCAGTGATCTGGAAAGTTCTAAAATAGCGCATACTTTGCATCCTGGATTCTGATAACTCTGTTTAGCCTTCCCATGCTAGTTAAACTGTCTTCAGACTTAACCTATTATTCACATGCTTTTTGACATCTTAGCTCTCGTGGATAAAAGGTATTACAAGGATCTCCTAGATACAAAGGTGTTACTGAATGTACGCCCAGATAACCTCTCTATTACTTATACTACCATGTGTTTGGCATTGCTATGGAGTATATGGCCAACAATGGTATGCTAGAAGATACAAAATCTTCCTGAAGCCTCTTTACGAAAAAATAATGAAGTATTTCATAATGCTCCTTTCTTTTGGGGAGCATTGAGACAAAATGGTGGAATTAACATTTGATAAATATCTTCTTTTGTTTTGATGGGTGAAATTGTAAATCAGGGCAAGGCAGATCTGTCACAGATTTAACTGAGAAAAGAGCTCACCTTCTGATTTAAATCTTGTTGCAAAAAAGAAATTTGGATTTGAGGCTGCAAGCCACTGTCTGCAGCTATTGCTTATTCTGCTTATTCAGTGCTCTAATGTCTTAAGAGACTGGAAGGTAGTTACGTTTTTTTCAATATGCAGGTACTCAAAATCCTGTCTTGATTTTGTTGCGGGCATTCTCTCAGCCATAGGCAGGGGTGCCACTGCCCAGCACTGTCTGCACCTGCCTGCAGAACAGTACCTTCAGTCTGTGCTGTCAGACTGCTCTGCTTGGTCAGATCTGACAGTTTCAGCAGCCTCCAATGAGTTATGCTCAGAGATGGACTTTGTCCAGGGATTCATCCTTAATTTGAATTTACTACCTCTACACCCAAAAGCTAGGCTCTGAGATTATTTTACTAGTGTACATTATATGTATGTGTGATAATTCTCATGTGTTTGCCTCAGCAGGGTCCGATAGACTGCTGTACTCTTTTCTTCATTTTGTGTTTTTGACATAATGAATTGTAGCCATAATTGCATAAAGCTGTGTACTAATTTTTTCCAATGATGACTTCCCCTGCCCCCGAAAGCTCACAGGCTATATTGCTCCTCACTGTTTACTTAAGGAGAAAGAATGTAGTCACATATGTGCACATACATAAACCATAACTAGTCCAATTAGTCCTATGTTGTACAGTGTACGGTGCTTTTTTAAAAATAACTGAAAACAGACCAACACACGTAGCTTCAAAAGTTGAGTGTACAAAGAAAAAGGAAGAAAAAAGCTGAGATTTTTTTTATATATATCTTTTACCAAGTATTGTGGATACTGTAAAGCGAATAAATGGATAACTTATTTGAAGTTTCTACTCAGTCAGGACTTGGCTAACTGATAAAACTGAAACCCTGTTGTAAACATTTGGAAAGACACTGACATGAGATCCCTTGGTACAGTGTAACTGAGGCATATCCAGTACCAGTGCTGCTCACCAGGGCAGGAATGGCTTTGTAAAATCCTGCTTAGTTGGTGATTTTTGAAGAAAATAGGTGAGAGACTCTTGATGGTATTCCTGTTAAGAAGTGTTTACCACCTTAAGAGAACTTCAGTGCTTAACTGAATGAACTGTGTATCTTCCTGCAAGGGGAGGCAAGGCTTTCAAATTAGTGTGAATCACACCAGTAAGGGATTTCTGAGGTCCAGTTATGACAGCTGTGTTCCAAAGGCTGAAGAGAACATGACATTTCCAGCTATCCAGCTCTCACTCAAGGACTGTGCAGTAATATGATTAGTGTGGTTCCAGGGACCTGGCAGAAAGTTCTTTGATGTAAAAATTTACTAGAGTGATGGCTGCAGCTTTCAGTTTAAATTCCAGGACATGAGAGGGACAGTGCAGAAAAACATCGGGTTATGTGTAAGACACTGAGCAGAAATGTCGAGGGAAATAAGCCAGGAAATGTTGTAAAGGATTAATTAAACATGGGAAGAAACATGGATTAAACATGGGAAGTAACATGGGAAGAAAAAAAGCCTAACGTGATTTTTGCCTAAAAAAATTTGGTGTTGATTTATCAGACCCTGACCTGCATCCCAACCATGGTTTAATCCATGCGTTATGTAATGCTCAGGGGTCATAAACCATGCAACCCCAGGATTCACGCTGTTCTTGTGAAAGCTTCAGAAATGTCTAGTTCCTCTCCTGGTAATTCACAAACGGTCTGCATATGCAGACCTTGCTGTTCACATCATAGCATTGTCATGTGAGCTTTTCTTGGTTTGCTGTCAAAGGTACATGATTTCATCTTTAAGATTAAGGAATGAGCATTACAGGAGAAAATAGGTGACCTAGTATAGGTCAGTAATTAATTTTCTATTTCTGTTTATCTGAGGCTTATAAAAGATATACTTGTGTGGATATAACCAAAGTACATGGATGTTGTTGCAACTGTAGGCAAAAAGTTATCTATAATCAATTAAGAATGCAATTCAATAGGACCGTGTACCCTGGCAGTAATGTACATTTCTTGCTAAACTTTTATCTTATCTGTATTTACTTAGATGGCTTAGTGTATGCTTTGAAACCGTGGGGCTGCCTTTGCTGTTGTTTCCCTGCCCAAGTATTAGATGGTTGGCAAACTAGCTTATTAATGAAACGCACTAAAGAGAAATTGACACATTGATGTCCTCTGTGTACTCATCCTCCTCTGGATCGAAGGGTTGTACTGTTGATAGTGAAATAATGCCTAAGGACAAAGGCTGATCAGTTAAAATCCAGTTGGAGTAACTGATAAGGCTTAAGAATGCTGGCTTTGATTGACAATGTAATTTAATGATAAGCATAGAGGAGTCCGTTGTTGGACTGGAAATTGTGCAAAGCAAGTTGCCAAGTGGTGTGTACCATCTTTCCTCTGTCGAGCAGCTTTGAACAGACTGAACTAACACTGTTTTTTCTTCTTCTGAAAACCTGAGAGCAAGTCCTGTAACAGACATGGGATTCTTAAATATAGCAGAGAATAATGTGTCCTTCAGATAACCCTCAGAAATTGCTGAAGGACAAACTGCCCTTTTACATACCAGTGTCCAAAGTATTGAATTCCAAGGAGAACACTGCTGCAGGTCTGTGCTGCAGGACTCCATAAGTTCCTTGGTTATTTTGTCCTTCTCCTCCTGATTCATGCACTGTGCCTTCCTCTGCTGTGTTTATTTGAAGTTGTCCATCACACAGAATTGCTTGTGACTAAGTGAAATAGGCTCCTCCAGAGCTCTTGGCTGTCTCTCTGGCTGTAAGGGGATTCGTTGTAAAATTAGGCCCATCAAGTCTGAACCATTCTTTCTCTGACCCCAAGACTTTTCTTCTCCTCTAGGTGCTGTGTTTGGGAGAAGTGTTCCTTTGCTGTTTTTTAAGGGGAGGATTTCAAACCAAATACTTATTTAAAAAAACCCAAACAAACAACAAACACCACCATACATATGCAAAACACTATCAATTCACTCTGCTGTGAATATCATGACAGTGAGCGTAGCAAGAAAAATATGTGTCCATTTAGGGAAGTAAAGAAGGAAGGCATTTAGCAGGAATCCATTTGAGCTTATGAGAATATAGAGGGAATTTCTGCTTTGAAACGGCAGTAATTGTGCTGGCAGAGGGAGCTGACTTATTATACCCAGCTAGTTATCATGTGATTGTATTATTGTATAAAATTTCCTTCACAACTATATGCAATCTGATGCTGCAAAATCAATCCTTTATTTTTGGTATGCGGTTTACTTAAAGGTATTAAAAATCCAAAAGATTTTGTGTGAAATAGAGAATAACTTCAAGTCAGTAGAAAACTAAACAAAGCTTGCAGTGTCATCCAAAGTCCACCAAATTCAGCAGTGTGATTTGTATCAGGGCCAAAGTAACTTAAATTTATAGAGGAACAACATGTTGATTTTCTTACTGACTTTTTAATAGAGTAGTAGATTTTTACAATAAAGTTGAGAACTGACTTTGTTGTTTGACTCACAAGAGGAAAGGAAGAACCTCAGTTACACATTGATTTCTGTATGCATTATGCTACACAGTCATCTGAAATTACCAAACATCTTCCATAGGAAAAGTGCCATTCACATGCTTAGAAAGTAAGGCAATTTTAAAGATAATTTATCTGCTGTCAAATTTAAAGAAGAAATCCACAAATGTTGTTAATGAAAAAGAATAAATACTGGATGAAGAACACTTCAGAAGGGTAACATTCTACTTCATGAGCCATAGTTGGAAAAAGCTGTTAAAACAAATCTGAGGTCTGCAAATGTAAACCAGCCATCTCATGTCACATTTTTCAGCTGCAGCTTGTAATCTAATCTTAGCCCCAGTTAAAAGACTGATCTAGTAGTAACGTAACGAAGGTTACACCATATGTATGTGTGTGTAGTCACGAGATTCATAGTAATCTGTGCTATATAATACAGTATCACAGTATCACAAGGCTGGAAAAGACTTTGAGATCATCGAGTCCAGCCTATGACCCAACACCAACACCTACTCATCATCTAAACCATGGCACTAAGTGCCTCATCCAGTCTCTCTTTAAACACCTCCAGACACGGTGACTCCACCACCTCTCCAAATACAATGTGGATTACTGTGAGTTTAGCTACCGTGAGAAACTTAGCTTAATATAAAAGTGCAAGCTTTGGATATTTTGAATATGTGTATCTGTGACCTTTGCAACAGTTTTGCTGGAGGACAGTCAATTGTTCAGCTGCTGTAAATCTACCGCATTCCAAAAACATCAGTGCATCTGCCTTCTTTTGCACAAGCTGATGCTCTCTCTTAGAGGATATTGTAATCTCTTAACCTAATTTTAATAGCAAAAGTATGTAAATCAATTTATTAAGTGGAGTAGACTCACAAAAAAACTGTTGGATCACATCCTGTAAAATTAACTTCAGCTTAACTGGGGAAAAAATAGATCATTGTTTTCTAAAATGGATACTTAGCAATAGATTATGACATTCATATTTGGGCAACTCGGCAAACAAAGGTGCTGGGAATTGACTTCTCCCTCCCCTATTAGTGGGATTTCTACGTAGTTGGCACACTAATCTTCGAAGCCATGCACCAAAATGAGTGCTTGACTTTTAAGAAAACAAGACCTGGGGCCTTTTAGTGTAACTCCTTAAGTTCAGTTTACTTCTCTCTCCTCATATCACAGGACAACTACTTAACATTTCCACTTGCTCAGACTTGAGGCCTGTATAAAAGAGGTGATAGGAATAAAGGCTCTGCACAGATTTCAGTCCATGGAAACAGAGGCAAACTGTCCAGTATGTCCATGATTCTGGGAATGATAGTTTGTATCAGCAGTCCATTCCTGCACTGGCCTCCAGTTTTCAGCTGGAGGTCAGTGATACCTTTCCTGGCACCTCCTTTGGCTAGGTAGGGATCCTGCACTACTCAGGTGTTTACACTATAGAGAGGTCATATGCTTTCATATATGCTTTTCCATACTAATGGAATCAATCAATGCAGTGTTGGATCTGACCAGTAGCGTCAGAGCTACAGTTTGATAATGGTTTATGTAGCCACTTGAACTCTGGTGTGATACAAATTTTATTAATTTCAAGAATAAGAAAATATATTTTGACCCTGCTTTTTACTTGTGTATGTGTGTTGTCCTAAAACCCCCTCCCTCTCAGCAGTTTTCCTGCCCTGGCATTGCACTACGAATAGCTTCAATCTATGCTGCGGGAATTGTTGAGCAGAAAGTCATTCGGGTATTGTCTATTCTTGTTCTACCAGCATTAGTCATAGTGTAAAGTCATTTCACATTCATGTGAAATAACATGTAATTCTACAAGAAATATCAAATATCTTACGCTACTATAAATTGCAGCCTGTGAACACAAGTCTTATATCTGAAGCATGAGTGTGGTGGGAATTTGTGAAACAGTGAGCAATGGGTAGTTTGTTCAGCATTGAAAGAAAAGTACTGCTGATTCTGTCACCAAAGGAAGAATTTTTGTATAAGCAGACCTGAATTCTTTTGAAAGGTATTCTGTACTCTTCACTCTTCACTGTAATGGAGTAGCAGCAATATTGGGCCTTCTAACAGTAAACCTCAGCCAGGTGAAGAGTCCTATGATTTCTTCCATAGCTGATTCCTTCTCTGCTGTTGTTCACAGTCAAATTTCAATGGGGTTTAGCCTCTCCTGGCCAAGGAATATTTTGAATTACTGATTTTTGTTTAATCACTTAAAAGTAAACTAGAGGGATTGTGTGGTGCTGGGCTGAAGGTACATTGGTGCTTCTTTTTCCACGTGCACATTACGTGCTGTATTGCAGCAGAGGCAGAACAAACATCTCACAAAGGTAAATTGAAGTATTGCAATACAGTAGATACCTTGCTGAAAAGACACTAAAAACATTTGCTAAGACTCTGTTTTCTGTTCCGAAGTCTCATTACCCAGCAGGACTTGCAGAAAATATCCCACTGAGCTATGGTTAGCCCATCCATCGTGCCCTGGCCTGAGAGCACCAGTGGTTCAGTAGGAAGAGCAACCAGCTATGAAATGCAAAATTTTCTGGTTTGACTTTGATCTATGTTGACATGCAGGATGTGCGTGCCATAAAGTAACCCTGTGGTAAGCAGGTCTGCCAAAATGTTTACAAACATGATGGTGTTCTGCCATCAGCCAGGTATGCAGTGAGTCCATCACTAGGAGCTGGAGCATGTGGGAGGAGGGAGAGACCCTTTGTGACACAAAATTCCTGTACTAGAAAATAGAATGGTATACTAGTTATGAAATTATGTGAGTTGTTTGGATATGAGATTAGCATAATCAGTCATATAGTGCCATCTTTTCCATCTATAATAGATTTCAATTATGAAATATTATAATTTTGAATTCTATATATATTTATGTATAAAATTCATCATAAGTATCTCTGCAGGCTTATCTGCATATTCCATTATGATTCGTAGTTTTCTACTAAAATAGCCTGAAACTAATCAGTGCTTTACAAGCTAATCAGCTCATACTGTCACAAGTGGCATAATGCAAGTAATGATGCTTTAATTCAACTTCTAAACAAGGAGAAGAAAAAATCAAATTGAAAAAAACAAGTCTTATCATGAACTCATGAATTGATAATCATGACTAACGGAGGACGTCTGAGAGAAAATGTGTTTAGATCTCTTGCCTATGACCCCTTTCGTTGGACATGGTGGAAAAATAAGCTCATACTGCTGTGGTATATTGACCCAACTAGCAGCCAAGAACTTGTTATCCCCAGCATCCTTTGCTAATCAAATCTGTTATCACTTCCATGCATTAAAAAAAATCTTTCAGACAATTCACTATTAAATGTATATATATATGCCCTGGGTTTCTATGTATCACACATGCATTTGAGTGAAAAGACAGGCTACTTATCTAAAAATGTATAATTATGACAGTGAGCAAGAATAGCCATGTCCTGTTCTTCACTGTGTTTTTTGAATCACAGGAAACATACGGACAACACTTGTGTCTGTCTAACATTTATATAGAGATATGCAGGAAAATGATACAAGCAGAAAATAATTTTGATAGAGAAGGTAACTCGTAGTAGGGCTTTGTTTTAGAAAATGGTTCTGTATTTTGGCTGATAATTCAACAAGACCGAAAGAGAAATCTCTAGAACCTTGCCAGACAAGCCAGGCAAGAGAAGAACCTTTGAAAGTAAAGGAAATTAGTAGAAGTTATACCATTGTGTCAAAAATGGATGATATAGTGTCTGTTCTATATTAGAAATCACAAACCAAATAAACCTTGTTTCCCTGAAAAGTACATCAATATCAACCCAGAAGCTCCATTTTATTTAGAATAGGTATGAATTATTTCTAACTTGTGCCCATTAGGCTACTTGAAAGGCAGTCACTGATTCAATTAGAACTTCTGTTGCATTAAAACTGGTGTTTGAGGAATGGATGGATTAGAATTCACTTGTATATTTGCCTTTGCTATTCTGCAGAAATAATGAATGACTTAAAGGTAAGTCAGGGTGAGACACAGGCACACACAGCCAGTCAGCTCTGCAATTTAACTGCCTGGGAAATGAAATTGATATCCAGTGTGTTAGAAGAGAGCATGGGGTTCTAAATGCAAATGTATACTTATTTCTCTGGACAGTCTCTAGTGTAACACTCAGGATTTTTCCTGTGCCAAGAAATTCTGCATGATACTAGATATTTAAATATTATTATTGTTTAGAATTTACCTATTCTCTAAACTAAAAGAACAAGACTATAGTTATCTGATGAGACTGAAATACAGATATTTTATCCAGTTAAAATAAATACACTTTTCTATAATATATAGTGTCCTTTGGTAATGAGTTCCATCAGTTTAAGTGGCAAGAGATTAACAGGATTTCAAAATCATTAAAATGTAGACGGCAAAATCAACTGTTACATAAGCTTTTCCAGTTCAGGTTATGTACTCCTGAACCCTCCAGCTGGAGGAGATAAGAATTCTTGCTTTTATCAGATCTTCAGTGAAACCAGTCAGCTCAACTAACCAGACTAGAAATGGAAGAACTCGATTTGCTCTTCAGGAGTTGGCCCTACACAATCTGAATGTGAAATGGGCTCTCTTAATGTGCTGCAGAACTGAGCAGCAGGCTGGCCCAGGGTGCACAGCGTACGCGCCTTACCTTAGTGGCTTGAAGGCATTCATTGAAATGAAGTCTCAGACACTGCTTTTTTCACTTGGATTTCTTTGAAATTATTGTATACTGAAAAATGGTGAAACAGATACATTATGCCTCAGCCTCCTACCATCTAAAAGGTTTACTAGTTCATGGTACCTTTTCCCCTCCTTTGAATTTTCCACTCTGGCTTGCTTTCTTGCTCTTTTTGTCACCAAATATTTTATGTTTAAAGTATAAATGCTGTATTTCTTCTCAATGCTAAGTAAAGTGTCTCTGATGGTCCTGGATCATATAATGCTATAAATGTTTATTCCTCCAATTAGGTCACAGTAAAGCATTTCAAGGATGAGAGCTTGGTTGACAAGACATTTTATTAGACTTTCTGTATTTGTAATTTTCTTCTGCATGGGTGATATTTTCATTGCTTTTCTGGAGAATGAAATGATAAGAGGAGAATAATTTGGTTTCTTCATTTATGTTTTAGAGTTTAATAATGGTCGTATGTGTAGGTAAAGTATTCCTAAAACTGTGCAGCATTGGATGTTGAAGGCTTCTTCAACATATAACTGAAACGGGTGAAGAAAATCCAGGCATGTTCTATTCTGCCTGGGCTAGTGGCTGCAAGTCTGGGGAGTTGGAGTTAAGGTAAACACTGCATTTTTTTTCCTTTTCTTTCTTTTTTTTTTCTTTGTTGCCAGGTAAGCTCCGTTAAAGCAGAGCAGGAGTTAAAAGTGCCTAATCTTCTGACCAGCATCTGATCCCAGCCAACAGCCAAGCACCAACACAGCTGCTCACTCAGTGCCCTCACCAGCTCCTCACAATGGGGAGAAATTAGGAAAAACAAAACCAAGAAAACTCTTGAGCTTTGATAAAAAACAGTTTAATAGGTGAAGAAAAAGCAGAGGCGGGGGGAAAAAAGCAAGCAAAGCAAAGGAGATAGTCACCCCCTCCCTCTCACAGGCAGAGGCCCAGCCAGTCGCCAAACAGCTACGTCGAAAGAAAAACCCCCATCTTTTTCTTCCTCTGGCCCAGTTTTTATTGGTGACCATGAACATACACGGTACGGAATATCCCTTTGGCCAGTCTGTGTCAGCTGTCCCAGCTGTATCCCCTCCCTGCCCTCCTGACTGTGGGGACATAGTGGGAAGCAGAGGCGACCTTGATGCTGTGCAAGCAGAGCTGGGCAGTAGGCAAACCAGGGGTGCATTATCAGCAAGGGTTGTAGCCACAGATCTGAAAGACAGCACCGTGTGGGCGGCTGCAAAGAAAGTTAACTCCATCCTAGCCAGACCCAGCACAACCCCAAATCATACTACTGGGGTTTTTTCAGTTTATCCTTGCATATCCTAGTTTACGAATTCTGATTTCCCATTTTCTTTGGGAGCATTTCTTGCTGTAGAGACATTGAATACTCAGTTTTCCTCAGGTTATCATCACATGTCACTGTTGCTGTGGCTCCTTGGCCTATTCACTTGTCATGTTATTTCTGTACTGTTTTCCACTTGCAGCCTGGGCACCGTATTTTTTTCTCTTACCAGCAAAATCTGTTTTGCTTAGCCTGGTTTCTTCTTGGTACCTGTGGTAGCTCTTCATAGGTTCTTCAAAACTATTTATTTAGGACCAGTAGAAAAAGTTAGTAGTCCTCTTTGTTTTATTCAGTCCCTAAATGTCTTTTAAATCTCTCTGTTTTATGATTGCTTATCTATCCTGTATCTCCAAATGATCTCTGTTAGGACAGACATCTGCCCTTGTCTTGGTAGATCACCGATTTGCAGACACAGAGAACATGCTCACTCTGTGCCAGTTGTCCAAATCATTATTATGAGATGCTGGGGCAATGCTGCATCCCCATTACAGTTTACTACCAGACAAGGCGTGTCTGTTCTTTAATCAAATCGCTGTACGTAATGTTTAAGTTGTACTATTTCTTTGCAGTATACTGCCTCTCTAAGGAGATTTCTCCATGGATAAATAGCAGCACTGGATTAGAACCACCTCTGCTATATTAAGGTTATATTTTAGGAGGGAGAAAAATGGGAAAACAACATATTTCTTGTAAGTATTGCAAATTATTATGAAACATTTCTGCCCTGCATATGAGGAAAATCCAAACCTGATATATTTGGCTCTTTCCTTGTAATTTGAGTATGTAATAGTTTTATAATTTCCTTTTTCCCCAAATTCTTTTGTGCATATTTTATGTTAATAGAGAAAAGTATAGAGAAGTATTTCTCCCTATCATTTTTCTCACACTCAGGACAATATTTTTCTGATTCATTTTACTGAAGGCTTTAAAAATGTATATTTTCTTGTTTGCAGGAAAGTCTGAACCCCAGACTTCTTTTGGTCTCTCAAACCTGAATTCCAAGAAACAATGCAAAAGATAATTATTCAATAATTATTATATATTTAGTGTGTTCAGGAACTGGGGATAAAATTTCCCCTTAATAAAGTCAATTGCCTTCAAAGGGGTTAGATTCAATCCAAGAAGCTGGGTTATTTCCTTTCTGAGGATAGAACAGAAAGTTTTCCTTGTGAGCGTCATTAACCTTAGCCTAAAATATTATAATGCTTGTATAAAACCTTGTTAAATTGCTTTTGAAGTTTGCAGATGTAGAATGAATAAGATCTCCAGAGTCTGGCCCAGCATTTCTCCAGAATATAACTTTGAGTAAAGACGGCTTTTTTAAATACTGAGAACATAACAAAGTTTAAGTTTGCCTTCTTTCAAACTCTGGCAGCCTCAAAGCAAAATTAGCCAAGACTAAGAAAATGTCCTCCTCCTCCTCCCTTCCAGTGTCTCTCAAACTTCAGTGCTTCAGTTCTGCAAGAGGCTTAGGAGCCTGGGCTTGATCCAGGCAACTATTTGGACTTTAGGAGTTGTCACCCATATAAAGTGACATACTTGAGTGCTGTTGGCATTTCTCTTGTTCAGATCCTGAAAGATTAAGATCTTGATTCTGCTAATTTCCACCATCCCAGAAGAAAGGTGTGTAAGCTGCACATTTCTGGAAACTGTGAAAGTTTAGTGGAAAAGCTGTGCTGCATGCCTTCCCTCGTCATGCTCTTTTTTTAAGTATCAGTGACTGACTCTGAATGAGAGATGAGACAAAAGGTCAGACCTGTGATCTGACCCTGTGCCACTGATGTTGAGAAGTTCAAGTACTCTTTTCTGGCCAAAATGTCACATCCTCAGCTGACAGGAGGTAAGCCTCTGCATCTTTAAATTCTAGGAATGAGCATGATTTGCTTTACTAAGCAAATACCATCTGAAAAATATGAGACTGACTGATGTGCTGTGGTGATGCAAATTGCCAGGTTGCCAGGGCCCAGAAGCTGAAATTTTACTGCCCTGCCTACCTCTTAACTATTCTATTCAAATTAACAAACAGATACTTGAATAGAACATATTTTGTAGATGTGAGATACTAAGAGAACTTCTCATCAATAAATCTCCCACTACTCTGAACCACTTGTGAATATATTTAGTGTCAGTACAATACGTCTGATATGACGGGAAAAGATCTTGCTGTCTTAGAGTTGCTGGTTTATGCACAGTTAATGTTCTTAGGATATGTATTTTTCCAGACCTCATTTCTGGAGTGATCATTCTAATTACTGTTAAATACAAACAGTCAGAAACTGGCAATAAGCATTATGAAAGATTGTTTCCAGAACACTCATAGAAAGTTCTTGGTTCATTCAACTATCAGACAAGTAGGTTGGCTAGCAATAAATCCCAGTTTTTAAGTGACAGTTCAATATCTTCTATTTGGAATTATATTTAATCAGGAAAGAGTGAAATATGTCAGAGAACATTACATTTAATTGATATACCAGATGATTAATAATGGGAGAAATTCAGAGGCCCATATGGAGTTTATTCAGTGCTCTGCTTCAATGGAAGTTTGCCTGAATAAACATTAGGTAACAACTAATTCTGAACGTGCAAGTGTGACCCAGTAATACTTACCACTTATGTTGTGCTCTAAACTTTCAGACCTCTTCTGTGGGTCAGATCTCGAACACAAAGGAGCTATTGATGTGAGCATGATTTGGTCAATTAACCTGTTAAATCTTGGCATGCAAAGCAGGCAGAGGCCCACTGTGGTTTTAGAGAGGGGTTACTCAGATCCAGCACTTTACAATATGTTGAGAGTCCCATAGAGGTTGTATCCAAGTAGGAATCTTGTCGGAATCCTGCTTCTCATGGAAAAATAAATCATACAACACTTTTTCAATTGAAAAAACATATTAACAACTGCTGCTCCAGCTGAAGAGAATGAAATCATAATACTTTATGATAAATTGCATATATTTCTTGTATACACACCATTTGTGAAATATTTTTTCACTTCAAGTTTAAACCACAATGGCACGCAGAAAGGGTTCTTTATAATGCACCATTCATGCAGACCAGAGGAATATTAAGGACTAATTAAAAGCATAAGTCACCAAAGTTGATTAGAATGCATTCATGCCGAATCCATTAAAGGCAGCCAATATTGTAGTAGAGAGACAAAAAGGCTGAAGAGCTGTTATATTTAGATAAAATAAGTGTACAGTAAAGCCAAGAATCCCACGGACGGGAGATGAAAGGTCAAAGCAACAAAGGGAATAGGAAGCAGAAACCAAAGAGAGGGGAATACTGCTGCTGGATTTCAGTCACATTGAAGGCTCCTCTGAGGTGACTTAACCCTGCAAGCTAAGCACCGTTTGGTGTGAGTCTTGCTGAATCAGTCAGATTAATCCTGCTTTTTGGAGGCAAAAGTGCCAGATTGTTTTTGCACGGTCAATCCACGTAGTTCTCTCACACCCCATCTAGTAGGCAGGATGGGGCTGAAGTGCTCACAGTGGCCCCAAGCAAAGTCTATTTGATGTGACTGTGGTGTTCCTACTGCCCACCTGCAAAGGCTGTTACTAGCTAAAGTTGTCCAGCATGCTGATTCTTTCTCCTGACGCCCCACCCTGAACACAGCCTGTGACCATAGCTGCTGGAGACTGGTTCCTGTGAAAGCTCTAGGGATAGGGCAGTGATGGGGAAATCTCTTGCCTTGCTCAGTATGGACCAAGGCTGATGATGATTGGAAAGAGAATTTTTTATGTTCATACCAGGTGAAGAGATATGCAGACACACCTTTGTTTAGATAGTGAGCAGCAGACATAAATATTTCTCCTTCAAAATCAGCATGACATGATTTGGTTTGTTTTTAATGACCTTTTTGACATAATTCCTGTGTTGTGGTTATTAGCAATTACCATGCTGCTTTTCCCTTCATCCAGAGCTTTCTACATGCTGATAACAGCTTCACATATTAATTCCTAGCACCACCCCTGCAGCCAGCTGTGTCATCACAATCATCCAGCCATTCAACTTGCTCCAGTTATTGGTTTGATGGATTGCAATCAGGTTTTTTATCTCAGAGCAGCTTTGCAATAGCAATGAGTGCTGACCATGACAAATGATCTTTTTCTGAACCCATGCTGGCAAACTGCCACCATTTCATCTTACTTGACCACTTTGTAGCTTTCTATCTTGTTAATCACAACACTTTGATAAGGGGATTGTAGCCAATTGTTGCTATCCCTGGAACATGCACCAGAACTGCATTTTACTGTACCTTTAAGTCCTACCTTAGATTTCATTCCAAATCTGATGTTTTCTCCTTTTATAAAGCCATTTTAGAAGAAATATGCCTGTCTTTCCTTCATTGTCTTTTGTTGTTTGGGGCTTTGCTCTAGGAAATGCAGCGGTTCCTCTACATAATTTAGCTAAAATTAACAACTGCCTCCTAGCCTGTTTCATTAAATCTCAACATTTCTGGGACTTCAGATTTGCAGTTTTTAATTTTAGCTGTTACAGAACAGATACACAGCAGGTGCAGGCATTTGGTGAGGTCTTCTTCATTATACATTGATGTATACAATGGACACAGATCTTTATTTCTAATGGGAAAGATAAATCTACAAAGTCCTGGAGATCTCATGAGTGACAATGGTGAACCCTTTCAATATTGAAGCAAATTAGATACAGTAGAAAATAACAATGAATTCTCCCATTGTTCTCTGTGGACATCACTCACCATTTTCAGAGCGCCGTTACACATGCCTCCTCTTCAACTTTCTGTTTTTAAAAAAAGGATAGAACATGGATTTGATTGGCAAACCTGCCAGACTTCCTCAGGTAAGTGCAAACTCACTCTCCTTTAGGAAGTTAGTTGTGCTTCTGGTTGATATTTATAATCTAATTTTACAAGGTATAGGAGACAGGAAAGAGGAAGGTGCTTTGAAAACCATCTCAGCAGTAACACCCTTTGTTTTTCCAGAATGGTATATTTTCTGTGGCTCTTGAAGATATTTTTGACAAATGAAGTTCACAAAGATGGTACATCATTTTTTTTCTGTAGTTATATCAGACTTTTCAATTGTGGAGTTACACCCTCCAGCTTGTGGCTTGCAGGGATCAAGGTAAAGTTTCTCAACTATGCCTGCAAATCAGTGTCAGCTGTTACTGTAACGCTTATTACTGCTGCTACTGCTAATAAGTGTTGGATGCAGCGTGGGAATGGAGGAGGGGTCTGCACATAAATTTTTTACTATTTTTTTCAACATTGAGTATCCAGTTCCGAGTTCAAGCAGAGTGATTCTTGCAACTATAAACCATGATGCATACTGAAAAGCAGCTTATTATAACATAAAAAACCTGTTCCACTTCAAAGGGTTTCTTTAAAGCTAGGAATCAAGTGGCATAACTACTGCAGCCTTCAGTTTTGCTCTGTCTCCTTCTTGCTTTCTTTCTCAGTTTTTCTCTTGTCTGCCTCTGTTCCTGTGGTGGAATTAACTCTTACTTTGCTGTAGACAAAAGATAGCTTATATAGTGTTTGTGATATAATGAGTGGAACAGCTTAAGTACTTTATTATTTTGTGGTCAATTCAGCAGGGTAAACTGAGATGAAATGACAGGTTTTATGAGAGGCAACAGGTTGTTCAGGTAACTGCGTCCTCCAAGACCTACATAAGCCAAATACACTGTGGAGTGTAGAAGACCATCTGCATCTTTCATGATGTTTACACACACATACTGCACCTGTTCTCCACAAGAGTAAGACCTGCTGTATTCTGCTTTTTCTGCATCTTCTATGTCTTCTCGTTCTTACCTTCCAGTTGTTTTCCAGTCTGTTTGTGCTAGAGTCTGATTTCACTGACCCTTGCTCTCCTGACTTCCCTATCCCCTCCTTGATACTACTTGTATCAGTAGTCTTACTCATACAGCTTTGGTGAATGGGGTTGGTGGAGGAATTATTGAATGTGAGAGAGACTTGACTTGTATAGAGCCCGTTTAGAGCCTGAACCAGCTTACACCAGCCACACCCCTTATGTTATTCTTCTGTAGCATTCTCTTCCTCTGCTCCTTATTCTTTACACATGAACAGTGTGCAAAGTGTCAGAACAAATAAGAAAATGCAATTCTGATGTCTTAGCAGCCTCACCCTGCACCAGTAGTTACGTTAATATTTACAATATAATGGATATGCAGCTCAAGTATAAAGATGGCTGGCACGTTACATATTCTTGATTACTCCTTTGGTGCACTCCACTGACTTTTACATTATTTCCTCATGAACCTACTGTCGTTTCACTGTACCGTGCTCTTTCTTGTCAGCCATAGGTGTCCTGTAGGCAGCAGCAGCATGCTGATCCCTGCACTTGTCTGTGAACAAAAAAGATGTAGGTAGTTTTTTGGCAGATTTTCCCCCAACAGATGCTTGTTCCGAGTTTTGTTTGATTCTTTTTATGCCTGCTATACTGCAAACAGTATAATCAGCCTCTTAATGTTCAGCTAGCCTTATGAAAGTACAGCCTTTTGTTCCACCTTCCCTTTTCATTAAATTTCATATCAGATAGAGCTTTTAGGACACAATGCAAAATCTGGCCTCAAACAGTTTCTGTTAAAATTCTGAATTTGGAAGTCAACTGGCAGTTCTGCTGAGGGAGGCATAGGGCAGAACAAAATGGTCTTTGCTTTGCTGTCATGGTAATGGCAGTGAAGTGCTGATAAGTAACAATACGCATCTGTGTGGGTTAACTCCTTACACATCCTTCAGGGAGAAGTGCGGTGGCATATAATAATGATATCTTTCTCATAAAATTTTGAAGCCAGCCTAAGGATTTAAACTAACTAAGCATTACATTCTTGTATAATAAAATGGGCCGCAAAGGGGACATGTTCATTATGTTCTAGAAGATTTTGAGGACCATGACTACAGAACCTTGTCTGAAATCTGTTATGTGAAGTAGGACACTTGTAGGAAGGATGACCTCAAAGTTGTTTGGGATTGGGTTTTTTTAATAGTGTATCTATATACATGTCCCTTTTTCAGTTTTATCTTCTGTTCTTTTAGTATCAGCTCTGTCTTCTCTTAGCCCAAAAGCTGTCCTTTCTAGTCTCTGAAAGTAAAAAGCTGTGTTTGTGCATTAAATCAAGTGGTTTCACCTAGACAGATATTGTTCTTGTTTCAGTCAGAGTGCTGTTCTAAGCAGATTTAATTTTAGGGCAACTTTCAACAGCTGCTATAAGGGTGGGTCCTGCTGGAGGGCTGCATTCAGTCCTCTGTTCTCACAGATCTGCTGTGCAGCCGTGGGTGAGGAACTTTCTGACCTAGGACTGGCTCCCTGTTAAATAGAGGTGCAGAGTGGCGTGGGGACACTTTCTTTTTGCTTTTGAGGCATCTGGATTCTACCATGTAGATCTTACCTTGAGTTGTTTCAGAGACAAACTAAATCTGTGCTCGGCATTATTCTGAATTAAACCTTAAGTTACTTGGTAATCTCTGAATTACACTGCTGGCATATTTTCTGTTATGATCATTGTACTTCTAAAGCATACTGCTAATTCATCAAACCTTGTTATCCCTTGGGTTTTTGATACCTTTTAGGTTGTTTCTGTCATTATTATCTATTTTTTACCACTTTAACTACTACTTTCACTACTTTATTACCTTTAATTCCCTATGTAACAACACTAAAGCTCTAATCCTTGCATTTATTGTTTTTATTCCAATTCCGTCATTTCTACCTGTTGGCTAACTGTTTTTACAAATACTGACAGATATGTCACTGTATCAGTATCAATAACCCCAACTACCAAACTCCTGACTCCAGTAGTTAAATCGTAATTTAAATGTGCCATTTCTATTATTTGTATTACTTCCCAGACAAGTTTTATGTTGAATTCCAGATTTTGAAACCGCACTCCAAAGCACTGAATATTTTTTTTCTCTTCTCTTTTTCCTTCTGGCTAGGATTATGTTGTGCAGATGACTTTTCTTGATCTGAAGAAGACTACAGTAATGCCCATATGCAAAGTCAGCCCTCGAGTGGAATCCCTACTTTGCATCTTTCCCTGTTACACACATTCATTCATTACACCAACGTAAATGTCGAACTCTCATACATCTCCAAGATGGCAATGGAACACTTTGCCATCAGATTAAATGTTTAGGGGAAGTTATCTTGTTTTGCATGATTAGAAAATGACACAGTGTTTTTTACTGAATTCAGCCTAGGTTGGTAGTACATGAAGTAAATTGCCATCTACAAACTCACCCAGACCCTGTGAAAAAAACTTCAAGTTGTCATAAATTATTCTTTTTAGCAGAAAGAAGAAGGCAAGGGCTGAAGTACCATCTTGTACACCATCTAGGACAGAACTCTTATGTAGAAAGTGAAATTGCCACACTTTCTGTGAAACTTCTTGTCCAGTGGCATGGGAAAGAGGACTGTAAATAGTTTCTACTTGCACTTGCACATCTGCTTGCACATCATCTTGCCCTGCAAAACTTGAAAGCAGACCTACATGTTTTATATTTCAAGTTTTTCATCTGCATCTGTCCTTAGCTCCCACATGAGATTAATTAGGCACTAGGACTGAATCTGCTTTGGAGAAGCTGGACAAGATTTAATAAATAAATAAAAAGGTCATGGTGCACAAATTAAGGATTCTCACAGAGTTGCAGCATTTGCATAGCATATCTTCAAAGCTGGAGTAGTTTGCTCACTGGACTATGACACAATACTGAGTTTGCACATTTTACCGTTGCAGTGATGCAAAAGAAAAGGGCTTTTTTCACTAAATTTTGTTCAGTCAGTGTGTTTGCTTTGCCATCAAAACTCTGAGTTGACTATACATCTTGTAAAGGCAAAAGGGCAGAATTGACCTCTGTGTTAAAAGAGCCAGCTCTCACAGCACCTTGCTTATTTGTGCCTGGAAAGACTGGACTGTTGGTTATAAAATGGAGACTGCAATGTTCAAAAGTTCTCATCTTGCTTATGAAACCTCAGATTTCCTGCTCACAGCATCAAGAGGACAACGATCTACTCTTGCTACCAGCTAACAGATTATCTCTGTTCTATTGTTGCTGGAGTTTCGGTGGCGGACCAAGCTCTTTCAGAACACAAAGGCACTGGAGTCAGACAGTGGCAGAGTGCCTCTGGGTTACTGAGGGTAATTTTTCTTACAGGCAATGGCTGCAGGGAAGTAATGCAAGTTACGCTATGACTGCACCAGAGCTGAATGCCTAAAGCTAAAGAGTGAGACTATCCTCTTTATCCCAGGGTCTAGTCCAACCACAGAGCAAAAATCTGCTACTGCTGCTAACTAAAGGAAGTACTTCTTCACCTGCTCCTTTAGTGCCAAGCACATACCAGCCTCCTAAATACATGGTGGAAGTCATCAAAAGATGAGTATTAACACAGCTTCAATATTCTGGGGCTGAAAGCCATTATCAGAAACTCTTCAGCCAACCACAGCTTTTTTTTTTTTGATTGGCTGGTGTCACTGGGTGCCATCTCTGTATCTTTCCCTTCCCTTTTGCATGCCCATGCAGGAACAGGAAGGCTGTGGTCTCAGACAGCCCTATGTATAGATATGGAACATATTTTCTTTCTATCTGTTTCTGCCTACTGATGAATTAAGAGCTTGTGCTATAAGAAACACCTAAAATGGGATCAAAGACGTCAAACCTCATCTGTTCACACATGCTGCTACAGCTCAGAATCTGCTGCTATGCAGAGTACCTATCTCTGGAGTCCTGGGAACCGCAGTGAGGAAGAGGATGGGGTTGCTCACTCTTGTACGTTGCTTAAGCAAGAATAGATGCTAAAGTCGGAGTCAGAATCCCAGGACCTGATGTATCATGGTGTATTGTTAGCTGTGTTTGTTTTGGGGGCTTTTGGTAATTTTTCTTCTAGGTTTTTGTCTCTGTATTTAATTATCCTTTTCAGGACTGATTTCCTAACTTAATCTGAATGTGCATAAATCTCCACCATAGATTTATCATCTCTATAGAAGGTGCTTTCAGAGTGGTTGTGCAGCTTCCCAGAAAAGAGACACTGTTGGAAAATGAAGCTTTCAGATTGAACAATAAGCCTACTATTATGCTGATTTTTGCCAAGCTTTCCCCCACTTCTTTCCCTCTTACTATAAGAGTGAGCTCAAGGCTTCTTTTTGGTTTTTTTTTTCAAACTTCAATGATTCTTAAGTGTTTACCACCCTGCTCAAGTTCACTCACTCTGAAATATTAGACACCATAAGATATTGCTGCATTGCTTCTGGAATCAGAAAATGCTGAGGTTCTCTTTTTCCTTTTTCAGCTGTGTGTTTGTGAAGGTTTTAACCAGCCTGTCTACCAATCCTAAAAAAAAGTAAAAATAAAAATTGTCCTTAGAATATTGTACATTGACTGTCACAGTCATTTGAGGACATTGTATTTCTAACCAAAAGTGAGATCTCGGAGCAGAAGTTGAAATCATCTTTGATATAAGTAATCTCATTGCAAAACCAATTTGTATTTATATAGTATATAGTCTGTGTGCTTATAACCATTTCATCAAATTCAGGACTTGTTTGAGCAAACATAATGGCCATTAACTTATGTGTGCATTGTGAATTATCCTTTCCAAATCTGACCTGTAGCTTTGAGAGCCAAAAAAGCTGTTTTCCTTGATATTTTTTTTTTTTTGCTTGGAATCACACGTGCATATGTAGGGGTTTTTCTAGTTCTAAAAAAATTTAAATGTTGAATACAAATTTCTGCTGATAACATGTGGAAACTGAGCCTCTCTAGGTTTTTGGTCCATTGTGACTGTCAGAATTTTCTGTAGTTATCACGAATCTTCTTTCCACGTTGATACTCCATATAATGCTCTTTATGTCCTCACACAGGTCCTTAGAAAGGACCTTCTGTCTTTTCGTTGCTTGTCAGCTCTCTCCCAAGCATGTAAACATCTATCTCCTTAAGACATATATATCCCTGTTAATAGCTAATGATGCCTCTCTTTGCATTTCTTTCTGTTAGCGTTGTAGCTTTTAACTGCAGTTAACAAAAGCCAGGATAAAATGTTATTATCAGCTCTTCTCCTGGCTTAAAAGAGCAATGTTACTTTTATGCCCCCGATTAGCAACTGCTGTACAACATGAGCTATGTAATTTGCTGTTTTCTGTATCTTCACCACCCTCCAGTCTGTTGCCAGACCACTGTGACTGTACCAGTTTATTTCCAAATTTTATGTTGAACAGTTTCCCCCTGTTGTAAGCCAGAAAGAAGTTTTGTGCCAGAGGAATTTTGACTGATTTGATTTGTTGCTAGGTAATAAACTTTTAATCACTGATTCTGGTATTGAAACCAACAACCAGACGTGTACTTGAAGAGCTACACCTCAGCTCCCCTCCAGATGCCTCTCCTCCCTGCTCTGTGGTCTCCATGGCACCCAGTCCCTTTGGTGAAGCAATGGGCTTCAGCAAACAGCAGGAGGTAAGGCTTTGTAGCTAGTGCACTGGGCAGGACCTGTGTCTCATTTCTGTAGCTGGAAAGTTCTCTCCACCGTTTCTTTCTGTGCTGCTGTCTCTTATCTGTAAGCCAGGAAAACCAGCAATGACCTATAGTACTGTGAAACTGCTGGCTGAGAAGCAGTCCAAGAGGACAACTGTTGATGCAACTGAAGCTTTCAAGTCTGTCAGTCTTGTGGGACCAACAGGTCTTTGAAGAAGCAAGGAGATACAACAATCACATTGCGATCTATTTTATTATCTTTGCATTCAGCTGCTTCCTGTCCCATCCGTAGCCCTAAAGAAAGTGGTAGTAATCAGGTGGCACAAGATACACATCCATATCATGTATGATGGTGTGTTCTTCCCTTTCAGAAACAACGAATTTACCAATGTGGTGCTGTGACATCCCTCTGGATTACTGCAGGTCGAGAATATGACACATCAGTTTTCAAGGTCCTTTCATGACAGGTCACCACCTGCTAACCTTCAATATCAACTGGATCTCAGACACTTTTAGTCCCTGGTCATTTCAGGGGTTGGGTCTGCAGGCAAATTTCACAAACTGAGTAGAGTAACAAATTAGAGGGCCAAGGTGGAGTCAGGGAGGTTGCAGGACAGCGAGAAATCATTAAGGCACTTTTCTGCCAAAGTCACTACATTGCACAGTCACACCTGGAGTGTCTTGTAATCTTTGTCATATACACTGAGGTCTGGAAATTCCTTTCTTCTTTTGCAGATGGGAAACTGAGGGCCAGAGAAATTGTTTCCTGTGGTCATATCAGAAATAGGACCACGATTGTACAGGAAATATTGTGACCAGAAGATATAATGCAAAATCCAAAGTCAGAGCTCTGGTCAGGCCATTTCACTCCTAATATAGCTCAAAGGTTCCAGCTGGCATGTTTAATTATTGTTGATTATCATTTTACCTTTACCAATGAATAACCTATACAGAAGAACCAAACACTGTAACATGTGTTGACCATAAGGTTCATGCTGCTATTTGGCATAAACTGGAGATAAGAACTAAACTCTAGGCAGCTGGTGTCCTCTTTTTGAAAATGTAGGCTCAGCACACAGCCAAGCATACTGCCAGTCAATGCAGATGTACACATTTGCTGCAAAAATTAAAAGCTGGTGGAATAATGCAGAAAACTCCTTTGACACGGATGTGGAATCTGTAGTACCTCGTCTGGAGATCAGCACCTACAGGTTAACTGTTTTATTCCCTAGAAAAAGGTTGGCAGATGTAGCATCAGCCTCTGTATGAAGGGCTCCTGTTTCCTGAAGATTTGTTTGAGGCAGGCATTCATAATCCTCACTGCAGAATATTCATGATCCTTCTATGTTCCCATTCCAGCCTCTGCTTTCAGTTGCTGTGGATGGCAATTGCTTTGTGCCAGCTTTTGCATGCACCTGTAGGCTTCCCAAAGCTGTTATTCCTTTTCTATTTGTTTACAATCCAGCCTAGTACTTAATGTTTTCCTTGCTTGTGTTTAGTACCCAGACAACTCACCCTCAAAACTGCACTTCTCACCAACAGTTGTGGATGTAAAAACCACCAGGAATTAATTAATTTTGGTATACACAGGCTACAAAAACTTTATTGGAAAATACACAAAAAGTAGACTACTTCATTTTTATAAATTATAAAATTATTTTATGACTTTACAGTTTATCTCAAATAATTACCTTCCTTTAAGTCACTACTTTTTAAAAAATCAAAAGTAAAGATATGGAATGAAATTGCAGCCCAGGTTTTCCTTCCCACTACCCTGTCACAGAAAAACTTAAGCTATTTCTGGCTGTTCTTATTTTTAGATTGTTCTTCATATACCATCTACTGTCATTGAAATTAATGAGAAAATAAAAGGAGTGACCTTTGGCTGAGCACATACAGTTTATGCATGAGCTAAGCAGCAGGATCCTTTTTCATTCTTATTTTTCCTACATTCTTTTTCTCTCACATTCTCTTTCTCCCTGCTCTCTCCCACCCAAATATAATTTGTAAAGCCTTTAGAGCCTTTCATCCTATGTGTTTCCACTGTGTTGCTCTAGATGAGTCTCGAGTCCATGATTCACAACTATTCTCTTGTGCTGAAAGATCAGCAGCACCCTTGTTTTATGAATATAATGCACCATTCTCTTGAACTTCAGAATTGTTTCCAAAACTCCAGACAAAATTCATATAGCACAGAGTGCAGATAAATGTCAGCAATACTATAAAGGGCACTCCTAGAACACAAATAAAAGCCTGGACATTCAAAGTTAAGTTGTTTAAAATAAACCTGCATTTACTGAAGATCTGAATAGCTTTGAAGATGCAACTCCAAATGAAATTTTAATTCTGAACCTGTGGCCTCACCATAATGTTGAATATCAAAAATTCATGCCCAGCTTTCTGCAGCAGGTGGATGAATCCATTCAATAGATGCTCATTCCATGAAGGCACTGCAACCAAATAAGGGTAGAAACTGCCCAGTGAGCTTTGCTTGCGTACTGCCTTCGCAGAGAACAGCATGCTATCACACCGAGGTGGTTCTCTCCTGCCCATCTGCCTGCTGTGAGGTAAAGCAGCCAGTTCTGCCTGACTTGGAGAGTGAGTCAGATTATAAATCTCACCTTGAATTATTTTCCATGTTGCAGTTTGGGAATCCTTGGGAAAATAATAAGGATAAGTGCTGCCTCAAAACTGTTCTTGAATGTGTAAGCAGTCCAGTTTCTGGATGAGGGTAGGGAGTTCAGACAGAGGTGCACTATGACCCCAAGAGTCTCTTTTGTGTTAGCAGGAATGTATGGAACGATGCCGAGAGAAAATGCTATAATTTTCCAGTGTTTGTGGCTCACATTGCTAACATAAATGAAAACTGGTCTGTGTTTGAGTTAAGGGAAATGCTGGTGACAGCATAAGACACCAGTACTGATAGTAAATCCAGATTACAGTTGTTTATGGAAAATATGCTCTGATCTTTTTCGTTTCAAGTATGCAGTTGTACCTCCACATTCTAGAGTTTAAATTTAAGTGGATAGTTATTTGTTGCTCCTTTAGCTTTGCGTTAACAACCCTGGGTGTGTATTTTCTTTGGAGCTTTCAGGCAGTATTTTAAAACATTGATTACTGAAAAACTGATGGCGAGTTTTTATGTTCTGCTTTTTTGCCAGGTGTGCTCACGGATGGGAAGGTTTGTACACCGAGGGTGATGTCACCTGTTTCATTTTTCCTCGTGGTCTTCCAGTACCCGAACGGGGCCTAAAAGAAAGCTGGAGAAGGACTTTTTACAAGGGCATGTAGCGATAGGATGAGGCGCAGTGGCTTTAAATTGGAAGGGGGAAGATTTAGACTAGACGTTAGGAAGAAATTCCTCATGCTGAGGGTGGGGAGGCCCTGGCCCAGGTTGCCCAGGGCAGCTGTGGCTGACCCCTCCCTGGAAGTGTTCAAGACCAGGTTGGACGGGGCCTTGAGCAGCCCGGTCTGGTGGGAGGGGTCCCTGCCCATGGCAGGGGGTGAAACCGGATGGGCTTTCAGGTCCCTTCCAACGCAACCCAGTCCGTGATTCTAAGTTCTTGGGTAGGACCTGAGGAGCAGGGGTGCCACCGCGCCTCTCGCCATTCAGCTGTCCCTGGCCAGAGAAGCGCCGAAATAAACCAGGTGCAGCAGTAACAGCCCTGGAATGCGGCCGCAGTGCGTGTGCTTCTCCCGCCCCCCTCGGCACGCGCACACACGCGCTGCGGCCGTTGCGGGGCGGGGCGTGAGGCGTGTCTGTGCGCGCGGCGGTGCAGCGGTCGCCGCCCGGCACTGTTACTGGACGCTCTGCAGCCGTCGCCTCCACCGCGGCGACACCAGGTGAGGAGAGGGAGACCACGAGGGCTGCCTGCACAGGGGGGCCCGGGAGGAGACGGGGGAGAGGAAAGGATGGCGCCGCGCCCGCCTCTCCGACCCCCTCGGTGCGGGCGGCACCGGGACCGCAGCCCCTGCATCCCCGGGCAGCGCGCGGATGATTCACGGAACCGCCGCCGTCGTTCGGCCCCCGCTGCCTTAGCGGTGCGGTTTGCTTCCGAAAGGTTCCGAACGGACTGCGAGACGGTGCTGCGAGCGCGGCGGAGCACAAGGCAGGGAGCTGAGCAGCCGTACCGCGGTTGCTGCTCGGGGCCGCTCGCACCGAAGTGCGGCGCTAAGGTGGTGGTGTTGGGGCTTTTAGTGTTCGCTGCCGGGCAGGAGTGTGCTTGGAAAATATAATTAGGTGTGGAATTCGTTGATAAGCGGTAGCAGCTGGCAACGCTCTTTTATTCTCTGACAGAGTGCGATGCTTTCTTTGTTGAGCTGTAAATGAATACTCTGAGCTGCTTCCCCACCCTTGCCTTCCTGAGATGCGAATCACTTGTACTACCGATTAATTTTCTTTAGGAGAGGTAAGAAGCAACACGGAAAATTCATTTGTTTCATTCCAGGTCGTAGTCCCCTGGACTGATTCGGTTGATTCTAGCTTGCAAATGTGCAGATGCTTTATATACCTCAAGGCATTTAATGATCTTCCACGGCAATTCTTTTCTGTTAACTTTTAAATTTGAATTAACCACGTATGTGTGGAGCATCTTTCCTCTGTGTCTTTGAGTTCCTGATGCGGTCATAAAATATTTTTCAAAATGTGATATTTCAAGGAAGGTAAAGTAAAAATTCAGAAAGTGTAAAAGACTGCAGCATGCATGTCAAGAATGTCAAGGTTAACCAGGAATGAATTTGCACTGACTGTGGAAGAAATCCTGGGTGGTAACCTGTTGAATGCCACTAACTAGATCTTTAAGCTGCTATGAGCAGGACACTGTGCCCTTGCCACAATTGTTTCCATGAATGTAGTTAAGCTATGTAAATGCAGAAAGATTTCCAGGTCAGAACAGGTTGATGAATTTTGTGAGGCGCCATCACAGCCTGCTGGAGCTGAACGCCAGGGCTAGGCTGTGACTGTTCTCCCACTAATTGTGTTATGGGAGCTGAAGGAGCTTGGCCCTTTAGGAGGACAGCAGGAACTGTTAAATGTAACGAGACACCAATCAAGATAAAGTTTGTGCTATGTCAGGTGCTGTATAAACATGCAAGGAGGTAAAGTCACAACTCTGGGAAATTTACTGTGTAAGGTAGTGCTATAATTAAGATGGAGTAAATTAAGCGCCTTTCAGAATGTTCTCAGGGTTGCCATTAGGTGAAGGGTCTGTTCCCATAGTCCTTATGCCCAGGTAGATGCCCGAGAAGGAACATGTGCATGAGAGTTAGTTTTGCCTGAGTGTGACAGTAGTAATAAGCCTAAAAATTGAACACAGACATCTCTGAGTACTCTCTGTGTTGTGGGAGGTGTGGTTCTGAATCTAGATTAGTTTTTTGTATCTAGTCTTTCATGCTCAAGGAAATGGGAATGCGGCTATGTCAGGACCCCTTCCTGTTGTTTTAAGGAAGTATCTGTCCACAACTGCAGTCAGTTTGGGCCTGTTTTTAAGAGAAAGCAGAAGAGAATTCCAATGGCCCGAAGCATGTTTTATATTTTCTTTGAGTTTTCTTCTAGCAATGGTGGAAATACTAAAGCTGTACCAGTCAGCAGTTGTAGGCAACCTGTATTTGGTATTAATTTCTTCAGGCTGTTATATTTTTGTTCCTTTTCACCCACACATGTTGCCTCTGTTGTCATTCTAGGGACTGTGTTTCCTACTGTGTTTTCAGAGGTCACATCTTAGAGGTCTTTGGACACTTAAGTAATGCCAGTCATGTAGAACTAAAAAAATCCTAAATCTTTTTCCCAGAACAACCTGGTGCAGTGTTTTACACATCCAAAGGAAAGGTCAAATTCCAATTTTCACTATGCACTGGAGGATAAAAGTAAAGTAGTGTAATGATTTGGAGCAGAAGACTCAGGGTCGTGAGGCTTTTCACAAAGGTCAAGGGGGCGAAAATAATTTATAGTTAACTGTTAGTTGTAGTTAACTTGTAGTTGGTACTAAGGATTTTATTGTTTATGTTACTCTCAGGAAATATGACCCCATACCTATGGCTGGTCCTACTATTTCCTCTGTCTTCCATGTTTTTTTATACTGTCCCAATCCTTCAGTTTCTCTTTTCTTCTTTCTGCCTTCCCTCCTCTGATGCTTCACCAGCTTTCTCTTGCAGTTTCTCCTTCATGTACAAAAATGAACAGTAGTGTAATAGTTAACTTCAATAGTAAAGTGCCTTTATTTTTGATTGGGTGCTTTCCGCTGCTAATAGCTGTTGGAAAGTAACACTCTAGCATTATTATATCAAAGAATTTGGCCCTGACCTTCACTGAGATTAGCAGGGGGCTGTACAGTTCACATCTTTTTGCTGTTTGTTTCTGAGCACCTTGAGCTTCAAGATGACAGTGCAGCTTTGTTCTGCCTCCAGTTTGCATTTGCAGGTTTCTTTTTACAGTCCCGAGGACTATAAGCTTGTGTTTTACGGAATATGGGATGGTGGAGTGTATAGTTATCTTGGGGGTGTGTTTGGAATGGGAGGACTTTTACTTCTGGTGTATATCTGAAAGTAGCATTTGTAAATGATTCTCTCAGCACATATTTTGGTTGTGGTAGTGCTGTCTTGTAACATATCAAAGACCAGCTTCTTGGCTGGTCTTACTGGGCAGTGAGTTGAGCTAGATCCAGCTGACACCTTGGCGAATGGTATGTGCAAAATACATTGATGGATTTCAGAAGGGATTGTGGGAGCACAAGAAATACAAGTTTTGGGATGCAGCAAGAAGCTGGAGAGAGAAAACTGACATTTTTTGACTGTTTCATTTCACAGTACATGAGTGGAACAGATTGGTGAAGAGGGCAAGTCTGACAGCTGTGACTTTTGTTTCTGAATGAAGTGCAGTAATAATTCTCTGGTCCTGAATATGGATTTTTCTTATTAGCCCCAGTTGTCTTTCCTGCTTAAAAGTTTGTCTGTGTGAAGCTTGTTTGGGAACTCTTTAATGAAATTGTGTGCAAGTCTCATATTGTATGTAAAATATGAGAACTGACAATGTGATTTGGGCAGGTGGAGAAGCGAAACTTTTCTTACTTCCAAGAAGTTGTCAGCAGAGATAACCAACCCTTTTTTGTGACAGACTTCAGAAATAGACTTCAAAATTAAAGGGTGAATTGTTGGCTTTTCAACATGAAAAATATCATTTTGGGGAACAGGCCACTGTATACTTTCTGGGTGATGGCAAATTTGCTCAATTACTGAAGTGGTTATTAAGGAACAATGACAGTGCTTTTAATTATCCCAGTGTAGTTATCCTTCTACTGAATCTTGTACGGAAAAAGCTCCTAATGATTTTCTGTTCAGAGAAGGCAAATAGTGCTGCAGACCCTAATTAGGGTTTTGAAATAAGGTGTGAACTCTGTGTGTGTTTTATTGTAAAAAAATAGTATAGAATACCTGGCCATCTTTTTCTAACGCAAAAGAGATTAATCTAAAAATATTCTCTTTATATTCGTAGTGGGAAATAGTTGTAGCAAAACACTTTCAAGGCCTGTTCTTTTCTTGGTTTGCTCTTAACTGAACTTATACAGTTTCCTCAAAAAACATGAGTTACAAATGAATCTGCAGTACTTTGACTCCTTGTCCTTTTCCTTCAGACAAAAGGCCCTTTCAATCCATTGTGGAACAGTCACTGATTTTCCTGTGGTCATTCAAGAAAACGATAGTGATTTGCCTTCATAGTAGGTCTTTCAGTACTCTCTCTAGTGGTTTGCTGACTGAAAAAAAAAAAATATGCCTATGGCTGTGTCCTATGTGCAGTGTTTAAATTACTGATGAATCTCATCTCCCAAGTGTTGAAAAGGTAGGAGTTCAAATGGCAAAGAAGCTTCACCTGTTCGTTAATACCAGCGTGCTGCTGCTGAGATCTGGGGACAAATTTTGACCTGTGTAAACTGGGTACGGTTTTTGATGTTCATTGACTTAAAGTCTGTTCTATTCATTTTGTTTAAAAAGTGGCAACTTAAACCTGATGTTTCCATGAACTGTGCTTCTGAGAGGGCTGATGCTGTTTTATGTTCTGGGTGGCAATGAGCAATGTTATCTGTTTGTGCTGTGCACGGCCAAAGAATTGTGAGTATGATTTCTTGGGTATGTTTTGAGTTAGTATTAAAGCTGCTACCACTGTTGTGTTAACAGCTCAGTCTCCCTGAGTTGTTATCCTTCTCAGCTGGTAATGCCAGAATGCTGGGCAGCATTTCAAAGTAAGCATCCCACATTCAGAGCAGGTAGGCTGGCGTTTGTTGACTCATCGTTATGCAAAATCCATGTAAGAATTGGTGATGTTTGGCTGTATCTTACCTGGGGCAGCACCAACAAATGGTGTTTGTGCTATGAGACATTTCTAAGTGATGATAGCTCTTCAGGTTCCTGTTGGATTTTTAGCAACTTGGGCAGAGCTTGCCCTAAAGGTTCAGTGATGGGGTGTCCGCCTGAGTTCTCTGCACAGCACATGGCTTTTATTGCTGCTGAAGACTTGATGGGTTCTGACGGCTAATGGGGTAGCAGATCAGGACTTGAGGCTGTCTTATTGGTTTAGGTACAACTGCCAAGAAAGAGTGTTTGGGCTTTGGATGACTGTAAGCTCAAGTATGTACATAAATGGTCATTTCAGACTGGATTACTTTTTAGTAAAACCAGCTTTCAATATATACTGCCTTGCACACATCCAGTTTGTGGCTTCTATTTTGGCACTACACTTAAACTGTCGTCGTTTTAGTATTTAAATTACAGTGCTGTGTATGGTTCTTTGCGTAAAATTAAATGCAATAAAAGCCTTGCGCCATACAGTCTGGGTGTGTTGGTACTTCTGAGTGGGAATGTGTTCAGAGACTGTGGTTTATGCTAGCAGTGGAAAAAAGCCTACAAGTCCAAAAAATGTCATCACTATGGTACTTCTTTCTGTGTTGATGGAGGGAATCTTGTGCAGTAGTACTGGCCTGTACAGAATTTGATTTAGTGATCTTTAGGACTCAGTCTGAATGAAACATTGCTTCCTTTTGTAATTTAGTTTTCCAATAATAACTTAGTGCTGGCTGGAGATTGTTTTGAGTTGGCTGGTTTGTTAAGCTGCTTGGCATGAAGTTGTGCTTTAGTGTTATGGTCAGAGCTTGTGCTCCTTACTCTGGAGTTGATGAGAGTGACGGTGTGGCAGTAGACTGCTTGCACAGCACTTGGGTGGAGAGAAGCTTCCATGTCTGTTCCTGAAGATCCTGAGGTTTCCCCATGTAGTGCAGCCACTAGAGTGAAAGAAGGATACCTACTTTTCATTAAAATCCTCAAAGACCTTGAGGGTTTCCTTCCTCCACAGTAGCCTTATTGCGTTGTATACAAACACAGAGGAAGTCAGAAAGGACTGGATGATTCATCTAGCCAACAGAGGCAGCCAGGTGTGAAACATAAGGGAAGAACAGCAGAAAGGAGTAAAAAGATCAGGTGTACAATCAGGTGCACCAGGGAAGAAGTGTATCTGCCAGTGGTGCCCTGAAGAGGTTCGCAGTATCAGGCAAATTCAGGTGAACTAGAGCAGCTGCTGTGGCTGTGTAGAAGAGTGCTCAGGGGCTTGTAGTAGTGAAGAGAGCAGAAGATGGTGGTTGGAAGGAACCCTGGAGAGGGATGTTCCCAGACCTTCTTCCCAGGAGCTGGAAGGAGCTCTGGTAGTCAGAGGATGCTAGGTTTTTTGACCATGTCTTTTTAGATACTCAGGTGGGAGTGGAACCTTGTGAGGTGAAGGTGAAAGCAGGAAATTGCAGGGAATATCTTTTCCATGTGATGGTAGTAAAAGAAGATCAGGGTTTCCCTGGCCTGGTGGACTTTTCCTCAGGTTTGGCTATTTGGTTAAGGATCTGATGGAAATGATGGGCTTGCAGCAGTTCATATGTTACTGATTTATAGCTATATTCTCTTAAGGATTATGCTCATGGACAAGTACGGAGTTTGGCCCATTTTCGTTGCTTCCTTGTCATTCAATGAAAACAATTCTCTATTATCTGTTTCTAAAACAACACACTTGTCTTTAATACCCCTGCTCTTGTGTCTCCTTCACCTACATATGTGGATTCTTTGCCGAATTGGTGCTGGATTAAAAAGGTTTTGCAAAAGGCTAGAGATCATGGTTGGCACAGAGTTGATTATGATAGCTACACTGATTTTTTTTTTTTTTTTTTTTTTTTTGTATATTCTATAAGTAGTAAAATAAATATCCAAACAGTGATGTGATGGGGAAACTTGGAGCTGAGCAGACAATCAGCTTTACATCAGAAGCGCTCTGACTCTCTAGTGTTTATCTTTGTGTGAAGGGGGACTATGAAAAATGTCATAATTTTTTCTGGCACATGCTGAAGACAGGAAATGCTCAACATTGGAGCTGAACTTTTGTGATACTTGTGTAAAAACAGTACCTTGCCTTATGATCTTTTTAATATTGATATTAAATTCTCCTTTTTCATCATGTAGCTGTTTTTTTACATTAAGTTTACTGAGCTTTTCGGTACAAGACGGTTCTAGTCATGTCGTATTGGATTTGCATCTCAGCATGGCCTTTATCCACAGAGTTTTTTCCTGTCATGAGAGAGGCAAGCCTGAAATAAGTGCAGTCAGAGTCCTCTGCAGCTTAGTTTCTGGGGAAGGGATATTTCAAACTATGTATATTAGAAGTTTTGCTCCATTTTTGATGCGAATGGGAGTTTTTTCTCAATGACCTTAGCCAGGAATACAGCATGAGAGGCACAGCTGTGGAGCAGACTGCTGCAGTGCTGCCGTTCACTTCGTTAGTGTTCATATAGTGCTCAGTCCTGAAACTCCTGGCAGCTCTGTGAGAAGGTTCAAAGTTCAGAGAGTGTTATGGGATGAAGAGTACTCTATAATGCAGTGTTGTATTTTATTTTGTAGAAAAGAGAGTAAGCCTACAAAAGCAAGGAAGTTCTGAACAAGAGCAGGCATTTGGCAGTCTGGAAGATCACTGCGGTTGTCTAATGTGGCAAGAGATGGTCTTGTATGTAAATTCATCCATTGCACTGCCATTGCTTGACAAAGAGTGATGGGTTACCATTCTGTGTGCTAGCAGGATTAGTTGAAGTTCACATGTTAGTATTTTAACAGGATCCACTTCTATTAAGTTACTCTGCATCTGACCTTGATTATTTTGTGCATTACCCTCTAGGTGAGGAAAGGTTGGAAACTTCTAGTTGCCTTGCTGTTGTTGGATTTACAGAGATGTTGAATGCAAAAAGTTTTAATTTGAATTGTATGCAGTCAGGCCCTCTGAAAATCAGGCTGTACATGGTTATACCTTCCAATGCATTTTAATGAGAATTGCCAAAAATCAAATCAGATTTATTAAAGTTATAACAAGGGGATTTTTAAATAGAATAGGGATTGTCTTAGAGTTGTGAGGTCTATTAAACAGCAAAAAAAGTTAGATGTTACCATTGTTTCATCATGTTAAAGGAATGAAGCAATGTAAATGCAATCATTAATTAAAATGTATAGAACACGCTTAAATTATCATTCACTATTTTAAGTGAATTATATCTTCCTTTCGGAGAGCAGCTCAGACTGATATTAAAGATTCCTTTTCTGTAAATTAAAAAAGAGTAAAAATCAAGTTTATTGTTGATTATGACAAAACAAGAGACATTTTGTGTCATGGTATAGTGCTTATTCAGGGTTGAACTCAGCCTATCAGGCTCTGCATCCTTCCTGAGCTGAGCTCTTTAGAAGTGATTTAATAGGGGGAAATGGTCAAACAGCAATGTACCAAGGGCTGTTTTCTGCAGTGCCAGAAGATGTGGGCAAGGACAGCTAATTTTGAAATCTTAGGGTGTAAGGTAGAAGTGTGAAGAAGGTGCTTTGCCACACATGGATGGAAGTGAGGCCCTTGCAGAGCTGCATTCTTCCTGCAGGCCCTGTGGCAGGTATGGGGAACTGTTGGTGCTGGTCCCAGCTGGGGTGGTTTGGGATGACTGTTGCAGAGTGTGCTGATTTTGTTGGATTTTGTCTTTAAACAAATTTGGTACCAGGCTCCATAGAAGTCTTTGCCTTTTGTTAGTTTAGGATTTTTTCTGGAAGGGACCTAAGTTATGCACTGTATTTTTGAACACTTTTGCATTGAAGTATTGGCCATGTAAAGGAGCTGTGGGAAGGATTGTGTTGTTAATTGAAAGGAAAAACATAGGGATACACTATACAGGCTCTTAAACAGCAGGTGGACTCCTTAAGAAATAAGCCATGAATTATTAACCCTCTCTGTTAATACGAATGCAGAAAGGTACCTGTTCATGGATTAAAGTTTTTTAAAAAAAACAACAAACAAAAAACCAACCCAAACAAAATAAACCAACAAACCCCACAATCAACCTCCATCTCCCCACAAAAAACCCCCAAACAAGCAAAAAACTACACGTGCACAAAAGTATACAAATAAACTGTGTGTAATTAAGGGAAACATCCAAAGAGCAGTCAGATGGCAGTGATGGGATAAGAATTTATCAGCCACTCATTTTCAGCACTGTCTGAACTCTGCTACATGAGACACTTGGCACACGTGATACAAGGAAGTCTTAAGAAGTGTATGCATGATCTGTCTTGTTATACGTGCAGAGATAAAGATAGTATGATTTACTCTGATCTGATTGTATGCTTTTTTACATGACAGTTTTAAGTTTTAATGTAGCCTCTTCCTTGAGAGAGTCTACTGGATTTACCTTCCTACAGCTTGATTTTGCATCAGGATCAGCCTAGGAGAAGGAATGAGGCCCAACCTCTGCCTGTTCCTAGCTGTCTCCACAGATTGTTTGGAACCCTATATCCGCACTTGGGATTTAGGCTGAAATCTGGAGCCATCCAGGACTCTATTTGCTTTTGATTAGAATTTAGGATTTTTGTTTGTTTGTTTTTAAAAAAAAATATGAAAAAATGTCATTAATTTTTGCCTCAAAGTGGCTAAAAAATCCAGTCTGATAACTTCAGGCCAAATCTTTTATACAAAGTGTGTGAAGTAAAGGAGTTTTTATAATTCCTCATAAGGAGAAGCCAAGAACAGAACTACTAATAAGGTTCTAACCATGATGTGCTAAAAGCCATATGATAATGTTCATGTGATTACTGGCAGATGTGAGCGTTCCTCTGTGAGGAACATAAAGAGCTTAAGTGTATTGAACTTCTCATTGCTAAAATGCAGGCCATCGGAAGAAAAACACCTACAGAGAGTGCAGTTTTCAGAACTGTTACAGCTCTGCAATTCCATTTTGTATGCAATATGTATGTGAAAACTAGGGGTAGAGCAACACCTTCATCTGTGGAAATTTGTCTGTGTTGTTAATAAGTGTTAATTCCTTAGTAACAATGTCTCTTATGGCATTAATTCTTTGGAATTCCCATTCTCCTTGTATAGAGATTGATTTGCCAGTTTCTAAGTTTGTCTCTTAGATAAAATGTGAAAAAACACGACTGAACAGTGCTCTGTTCTATTGGTTTAAGTAAAGTTTATTAAGCCAGGTCCTTGTCCAGCCCTGGCTACACTGCCTTCTTCATTCTGGCTCCCTTGCTGGGGCTTTACCTCGGTCAAGTTCTGAATTACTATTATTTGATTCATCATTGGATTTGTTCATTTTTCCCAATAGTTCTATCTCTTACTTGTAGTAGTCAAATCTAGGTCAAAGTAGTATCCTAAGGGTGGACTGTGTTTCCAGAAGTCTTCTCTTACCTTAAACACCAGGCACTTGAGATGGATCAGCTGATGGTATTTCTTGTAAATTGTTGGACTTTATATTCTAGTACCAGGCTTTATATTCCAGTTCTATTTTGAGGCTTTTAAACTATTTTTTAATTTTTTTTATTTTATATAATAAAAATATAAAACTCTGTATATTGGTATATTTATACTTGCCTAAAGTTTTAAGGTTTGCCTTAAATTTATGTGATCTTTTCTTTCAACCATAAGGCATAGGTGCTGAAGGAAGACAATTGCAGCATTTCCTGTTTGCTTCTTAGTGGGCTAATGTTATGTAGTGTGTTCTATGATAGTTCACATTTCTTCTTTGCATTTGCAGCATGGTTGTTTTTAGAGGTGGGAATGGACAGATCGGTTGTGCATTGAGTGTCTTTATTCCTTCCATTATGCTGGAGTTCTGACAACGATTGTAGGGAATTGGGTAAAAAGTTGGCTACTTAATACAATGAAGAATGCCTGTTTTGTTTTTTTATCTGCTGCCCTTCTTAAAATATGAGAGATTAAAATAATTGTTTCCCATCTACCATCCCCACATTTAAATGGTCTTTCACATACAAAAGTATTTGTAGCACCTTAAAAAAAATTTCTTAGAAAAAATCCTATTTCTTCTCATCTACCTCTACTTTCTCTTTAGAAAATAAGTAATAAAAAGAGTAATTAAAGTGTATAATGTTCTGAAAGTCTTCTGATCTAAATAAGAAATTGAAATTAAATTTTTAAACTTTGCATTTTTTCTTTACTTTTTTTTTTCTTTTTCTTTCCTTCTAAGCTCATTCTTGGAAATCATGCCATGCCTCCAGTCAATTCTGCATGCATAGTAGCATGCATCTAATACACCATTTCTGACCCAGTGAGTCTCATAGTCCTTTAGTCCACTCCCTAATCAGATCCTGCTGACAGGAAATAACTGTGAAGAGTGAGCAGTACATTTTTAGCCATGCTTCAGGGCTGGCATGAATACTGATAGTTCACTGTTAGTATGATTTGTGTTAAATGAGGCATTTCATTATATACAGGATGTGAAAAGATGTAGTTGTTTCACTCTTATTTTGTAATTTGATAATTCTGCTTTTAATGGGTGGCTTTTACAATGTGCTGTGGTTCTGAGCTTACACCAGGAGTTGCTCATGTGGCCTCTCAAGTTCATTGACTTAGGTGGATGAGAAATTTTTGTTATTAATGTATTGGTGATTGAGGTGAATACAAGGTGGTCAGACAGCATGCGTGTTTGAAATCTGCAGGTATAGATGTTAAGGTATTCGCTGACATGCAGAAGCAAATGCATGAAGTTGTTCATACTGCAAACTAGAGTTCAGACCTTGAGTTGACTTCATGGGTGATGTGAGCAGAGCCTGTTCCATGTAGGTCCATCTGTGAAAGTCAGGAGACCTCAGGAACAAGAAAGGTGGGTTGTAATTATCTTTATTGTCTTTCCTTGCTTCTACTTAAGCACCAAAAATCTTAGGAAATAAAATGGAAAAATTAATATTATCTATGTACTGTTAGTTTGCAAAGATAAAAGAGACGGAACTGATAATTTGCAAAGCAGAGGTTGAGTTAGGGATGGTAGCTTGGCCACATTGCATGCACATAATATTTTCCATGCAACTTTGTCATTTAAATGTGATGTTACTTTTTTTAGTGTACCATGAAATATGCAGACTGTCTTGTGGGTGAGTGGTTATTACTGGAACAAACTTTACTCTTGGTGTCTCAAAAGCACTTAGAGCAAAGGTGCCAATTCATAAGTTAGTTCTTGAGGCTCAGTTTCAGCAGTGTCACCTGTTTGTTCCTAGGAACATGCAGAAGGTGCCATGCCAATAAACTGAGGCAAACTCTGATTTCTTTCAGTTTAGAGTGAATCTCAGTTCACTGAAGGTGTTCTGGATTTGCAAAAGCACTCACTTTTACCAAACTAAATCATCAAAGAAAGAGCAAGTTCCAACATGAGAGGTTTGCTTCAGTACCTTGGGGGGTTATTTTGCTATTTGTAGGTCATTCCTATGAAGAGGCTGCTTTGACGTGTTTGATGGAACCTTCTTTCTCAAGGCTGTGAGAACTCTGCATGCTTTCCTTTGTGATGTGAAATACCACATGGGAATGACATCTCATTTACACCCATGGCTGAGTCTGAGCAAGATCCCCTTGGGTAATTTTGCTCCTCCTTCCTATTAAAACTTCAAAAGAGTCTGGAGTTATTTACATTTGTAAATTGATTTTCTTATTCACTTTTGTTCGTTATGATCCCATTCTTAGAATTTTTATGCAACAAGAATTCTATGATTAAGAAAATAGTGTATTTCCCCATTCTAAAAGGAGAAAAATAAGGATTGGAGTTTTGTCTAAGAAGGAATAGATCTAATCCCAGGAGCTTTATACTTTAAAACATGATTCATGGTTGTGTTCAGCTTCCCCACCAGGAAGAAGAATGTGAAAATGCTTAGGTGATAGCTGACTAGGAGTTCAGTCCTCCTCCTTTCCAGAGATCAGGTCAACTAGGATGGAGTGAGGATTTATCGGGCTTTGAGGATCCTGTTGCTGCTGCAGTGTTGAACCCTGGGGTGAGTGGGTGCTCTCTGGGCAGGATGCAGTACCTGCTTCAATGGGTGGTGCAGAGTGTGCATCCCTCTGCTGGGCTACCTTCCAGTAAGGATTCCCAGGTAATGCAGTCTCCTTTTTTTGGACTTTGGGTCAAATTACATTGTCACAAAGGCACAATCAACACTGTCATTATGACATGGATTTGGTGTTGATTAAAAGTTCTGCTTTTCTCATTCATAGTGTGTTGTTTTTTTCACAAATACAGTGAGGCTGGCTGTAGACCAAGGCTCTTGAAGCCCCCTTCTCTCCATGTCTCAGTGTAACTTGGAGGGGTCATCTTTAGATAAGTTCTCTATTTGGGGCTTTTTGGTGATTTTACTTCTTGTTTATTGTAGTCACTGCTATTGGGTAGCACACAGTAAAATCCAGTATTGACTGCATATCAGTATAGGGAAAAGCTGTAAAACTGTTACTCAGGATTTAGCTTTTTTATGTATCTTGAAGATTTCATAATATCTGTATAGTCTGTGTGTTCAGCACTTATCTGCTATAGCTGTACTGAATTGCTTTTGGCAGTGATCTCACTGCCTTACCTGTGATGCTTAGACAATGTAACACTCCCTACTAAATTGCAGCATAAACTCAACATCCACGGCCTTAATGCATTATCCACCACACACTGTGTTCAGTAGATACCCTTTGTCTTATAAAATAATCCTTCATTTTGTTGAAAGCATGTGCACTCAGATGTATTTTCTCTGCCTACAACTTACTTGGATAAGCAAATAACTTTAACTTTTAAAAAATCATTATTTTTATGCTTGTTTCTGAGAATACAATTATATATTGTATACAATGTGTATACAAAAATATATACTATTGGCTTTATTATTAAGAAAAAGTCTGGTTTGGTTTTGGAGCAGTTAAAATATTTCTTTATAGGAAGAGAGAGAGGGCACAAATGGTTCTGCTTAAGTGTGCAAAATGCAAAGTACTACTTCCTTCAGAAGGGTCTGTTCTTCTGTTGGGAGACCAAAGACAGATAACGTGGAGGATATGCCAGTTTGAAAATAGTGCTGATTGTACTTTAATTGAAAATGAGGTGCTTCAACTGTCACTAATTGTAGAAGCTGTAAAATGCTTAATTGTGCTGATTTGCTGGAGATGAATGGGAGGATAGGTTTTGCCCAGAAAATGTTGTTGTGGATTTTTTTTTTTTTTTGGAAACTAAGTTACACTTCTTATGATCATCTTCTGGAATTAATTAAAAGGTTTTGTTCTATGATCCAGAGATATGAAGAGTGCACAGATTGTACAGAATCTTTTTCTTATCCTTCTTAGGATCTTGTGGCCCCTGAAGTGTACAAAACCAGAGATCCCATAGCACCTCTAGGGCACTGAACATTTACTGGCTTATCAGGGTATCAGCAGTTGTCTTAACCAGGGCTTTCCAGCTTTATGGTGTTGCTTGGTTACCATCATTCTCACAACTCTCAAATAAAGCAAAGCAAATGTAAAAAAAATTGGTTTCTATTTATGGGCTAGGCTACTGTACAGATCCAAACAAAACAAAATTGTAAATCCTCTACAGCTTCTTCAATGATCTTTTTTGTCCTCAAGTATTCCACTTGGCTACTCATAAAAGCTTTCTATTTTAAGTATGTTTTTTCAATATATTGGACTGCTTTTAGGATTTTGCACAAGCTCATTAAGTTCAGAAGCTGGAATTCTAACTGGATAGTTTTGGTGCGGTTGTTTGTCACTGAGCTCTGTTTGGTGTGAGGTTTAGGGATGTGATATCTGAAGCTCTGCTTTTTTTTCTGTTTATACCCTGCAGCAGAGGACAGTGGGTTGAAGGCTCCAAGAGGGAGTTACATATCATCTCCACACACATAGCCTTCATCAGCCATAGATCTGCCACAAAGAGATATGGGCTGCTGTTTGTAAGGTCTGTGTTCTCATCTGCAAAGCCACAACACGCTTGCCTATTTCAGGGTCTTTTTTTTGTTTGAAAATAAAAATAATTTTAAGAGTTCATCTTTCATTATGATGAGAAATTGCCTTAAACTTTTGCAGATGTAAAGCAACAGTATTTTCTTTGGTAGTACAGAAGTGAAATAAGTTTCCTTTTAAGTGTTGTACCTTTACTCTTGATTTTCTTTCTCCTCCCTTGAGTCATTATTTCCTGCATAATGTTTTCTTTGATAATATGCCATGGAACATTGCGTAAGGACAAAATGGTGAGTTTAGGAGGTAATAACATTATGGAGACATATCCCATAAGAATCCATTTGTTTTTTTCAAAGTATTACATTTCATGTGGTCAAACCTGATAGATGTGGTATTGTTTGAAAAGAAGAAACATTCATTCAATAGAACTTTTATTTTAAATTACGTATGTGATATATAGCTGTTTTGGTTATCTGCTTTTTTGCTTTACAGTGATGTAAACACAACACTTTTGATTTCAATTTTTTTGCTTGTGTTCATTTGTCTTTTAAAATGGTCTTCAATAGCAGCAGCTCTCAAGGTACAAGAATTACAATGCTAACTTGAATGATCTCATCAAGGAATGGGGTTCTGAGATTACCTGTCACTTTGGTTTTCAATATTTTGTAAAGTTCAAGAGGACAAAAATTGTCAGAAGAATTCACTGAGCAGGGAAAAAGGACTATTAAGAGTATTTTTTAAAGTTTGATTTTCCACTGAAGTTGGGGAGGAATCTCTCCCACTACTTGTGCTGAAGAAACCAAAATTGGGGTTTAACAGCTGATGTGTTAGACAGGAAAGAAGCAGAGGGTGCTTTGGTACAATAATGTGCGTGATCTGATTTGTTCTATTGAAATCCTAAAAGTACCACCTGCAGACTACAGACTGGAAGGAGCTAGGTGTCCATATGTTGGTGTAAGAAATGCAGTAACTATTGGGAATGTTGCTGTCTTTCTCAGTCTCAATTCATGTGCTCACTGAAGAATAGGAACGCACTCCTTCTCAACCCTTCGTCATATCCCTGTAAAGCGAATAAATACCCAAGTCTTGCCCTTGCTTGCACCAAAGTACTGGCAGGGCCATCTCATAGGCCTCTTCTGGAGCTCTTGGTTAGGGTAATCTGCCCAAAGTATGGAAGTGGGTAGGCTTACCTCACTATGTTTCCAGCTCCTCTCTTCATCTTGTTGATCTGTGCCTGTTGGGTAGATCCCATTACACAGAAGTGTTCCTTAATATTGTGACATGTGTGAGTACTTATATTTCCTCATCGAAACATCACATTTTAAATGGATTTATTCTTTCCTTTGATTTTGAACATAACTGTGACTCAGCAAGACAGGCAGAAATGTGTCTTTAGATTGCAATGGACTTTGAGACTTAACCCCTGAGAGCCATTGTTGTGGGAGCCTTTGCTAGGTGAAGTGCTTCAGGGAACACCTGGCTGTTCAGGTGCAGAAGCAATTAAGAGCTTTCTGCCTTGAAGAAGAAAACCTGTGACTCTGGCAGGACTTTTGCACTCTTAAAACTTTGTTTTGACAAAATATGTAGTTTCAATAAGGATAAAATGGATTAAAAAGGACAGCAGTCACACTTCTGTTACACAGAGTGAATATTTTGTAATACAGAAGGAAAAATAAGTCTGCAAAGACAAACCAGTCATAGGGGCTTAGGAGAGGCTGGTTTCAGCAGTCAGGATGTTCAGAAATGTCATGTTATACTTCCAGGGTTAGCTGAGGGGCTGCTGAACAGATCTTAATCCAAAGCAAACAAGGACTAGTGTGCAACACACTTAAGTAGCAACTAGAAAGGAGTAATCCCTGCCCGGCAGAAGAGAGACAAAACTTACCTACTACTTCCCCCCCCCCCCCGATAATGAAGTGGGGAAGTGGGTTTCCATTCATCTGCGTACAAACATATAGGCACTCAGCTATCCATATGGTTGTATGTCTAACTTTGGGGAGGACTCCTCTGAAACATATACACAAATCAGCAAAAGCAAAGCGCTGCTGTTTCTCTTTGAGCTTCCTTTTGTTTCAGCTGAGTTAGTATTCTTGAGATAATAATGTCACTTTTTGAAGCATGACCACACAGCGCTGGTGCTGCTCGGAGGGATTGGATTAGTAGCTGGTGAGTTACAGTAGTTTGCACCCATGGCCCTCCTGCATTAATGAGTAGAAGGGTTCGTGTCACTAAAGGTTTATCTCTCTGTATATCCCAATGTGCTGGCTAGTTTGAGTTTAAAGTATATGTTAGTTTGTTTTAGGCTTGTTTTAGCTGGGAGAATGGTATATGTGGTCAGGAAAAGGGCTAACAACAAGGCTTAAACCTAAGCTCATCTGGCATTGAAGATAAGCCCTGTAAATACTGATAAGGGCATCTATCAGCACTCCCACATCAGCTAAAGTGGTAAGGAGATGAGGGATGTTTTTTCACAGAAGTCTTCTATAAGGAGAGAACTTTACTTTACAGTAAAGTAAATCAAGAGTAAATTAACTAATTACTTTCTTGTTAACTTCCAGCCATTTCTGCAGGAGACACAATCTACTGGAGAAGGTGGAAAAATAAGAACAGAAACTCAAGTCCTTCACGCTGGTAAGATACCTTTTATATCTCTTTGCTAATCATTGTGACTGCCATGTGAACTGGGTAAGTTCAAAAACTTGTTAGTTGCACTTCCACTCCATGTCTTATAACTGAGTGTTGAGCTATTGTGCTAAAGCTGGTAGTGCCAGAGTGATCACAGGAGGGGAAAAAAGACAAATGCTACAATTAGTAAAATGGTGCTTTCTAAACATCTTACTATGTAGCTTTGACTTCTTACAAAGACACAGATTAGTGGGTAAATGTGCTTGCTTTCACATTGTATTTGTGTGATGGATAGCAAATAGGAGGGTGCTTTATTCATAAGTCTTATCAGTGCAGGAACAAGAAGCCAGGATCCTTGCAGGCTTCTTTCACCAGGGCCAGTGGTAGCTGGTTTGCTTCCTGCTTTGTCTGCAGAGTTTATCTTTCACCACTCCAGATAAATTTATTTCCTTAATCTTTCTCTGTATCATGAAGTTGATCAGCTCATACTATATTGTTCCATTGCTGCTCATGTTTTTTTCAATTTTCAAACTGTTATGAGGATGTATCATGGTTTGCAACTAAAAGTTCTTTTGAACTGGTATTCTGAAATTGTCTCACACTAAGTATAGTTCAAGGCAATGTTAAGAGGATTGTGGGAAAGGGCAACTTCCTAGGAATTAAAAAAATTAATTAGGTAAACCTATAGACTACAAAACTGAGAAATGTGGTCTCTACAGTTGCCTCAGCTTAGAGATGGTTTGAACACAATAGTTTGTCCCTTGTTTTGCAGAAAATAATTGTTGAAACATATTGAGTTATTCCGTTTGCTGTTGTGTCTGAAAGTAGGCAGTTTCTCTCTGTCCAGCATTTTACAAAAGCATAAGCTTAGTCTGTTCCAAACCTGAGTCTAGCAAGTGGGCTAATGATCTCATCATTCTGTGTAATTCTAACGGCTATGACCATTTTTTCAAAAGTCTTTAAGGTTCTGTAGTTTACTTGCAGTTTCAGACATGTGGATTGTGTGTCCTGTGAATAGCTTCCTGAGAAATCTTCAGTGAATCACTCAGTGCCTCAATTTTATATCTGTAAAATGAGATAACAATACTCCTGCACTTGAGCATGAATGTCAGGATGATAAATAGATTATGTATTGAGGTTTATGAAATGCATTATAATAAATCAGCAGAAGGAGCAGTCATTTGCACATGTTACTCACTGCAAGCACCCTGGGTTTTTTTAGTGGAGGGCATTTACAATGTTTGTTAAGAATTTCGATTTGGAACTTTTTTTATACCGAGTTGCTACATGGCAAAATTCCAAAGCTTTTAGTGGTGGGAGATTTACAGGAAGTGGCTGAAAAGAGCCAGTCTGTTAGTTAGTAGTTTAACATGCTGAACAGCAGTGAGCTGTGTGACTTTCTTGAAGAAAAGAAGAAAAAGAAGATATGGATGCCCAAAACAGTTCTTACACATCTGCTGATCCCAAGTGTGGCCAAGTATATGATGAAATATTTTTTTGTTTGGCTGTGAGCTCTATTTACTACAACTAAGTGAATCATCGGGTCAGTTCCTGACCAGACCTTGAGCTGTCGTAAACAGATGGCCTGCCTAGAGAGCAAGGTACCTTGGAAGCATCTCCACCTTCATCAGCAATGTTGCACAGCACAGGGATTTCTTAGAAAAGCAGTGCTGGCATTCAATGATTTCAGTGAAAAGAAGATAGAATAATGTTTTGTGGCTCTGAAAATAGGGAAATTGTTGCGGGCTTGTTAGTAAAGGTCCAAATTTGTGAACCAGATCATGCACTTGAGGGGCAGTAGTATGCAGGTCAATAAAGCTCTCAGACTTGTAAAGTGATAGTTTTCCAGCTCTGAAAAACCATCAGGTTGCTGTTAAAAGATGGCTGGTGTGTGTAAGTGTTCTTCCTGGAAATGTGGTCAAAATTGTTAATGAACTCTGAAAAGCTTTTCCTGTAGTCTCTCTACAATTCTATACTCATCTGTAAAATTATAATAAATTCTTACCCATACTGTGGTATGGTGCAGAATTATACTCAGCTCAGCTATTTTTATGTAAAGTGCCATACAGATATCTACAGAACTAACAGAACATTGTAGACATTGAATACTGGAGCAAGTTCTACATCGGAATCCAAGAAGAGAAGACTACACTGATGTGGAATGGTTTTCTGTATGACTCGCTGTGGTGGTTTTACCCAGCCAACAGCCCAAGCACCCACACAGCTGCTTGCTCACTCCCCTCATCAGCTCTCCACAGTGGGATGGGGGAGAAAACAGTAAGAACAAAATGAAGGCAACTCTTGAGTTGAGATAGAAACAGTTTAATAGGTGAAGAAAAGGCAGGGGCATGGAGAAAAAACAAGCAAAGCAAAGGAGATGGTCACCACCTCCCACAGATAGACCAGTACCACACCAGTCTCCAAACAACAGCCACCTTGGAAACAAAAAGCCCTATCCTTTTCTTCCTCTGGCCCAGTTTTTATTGGTGACCGTGAACGTACATGGTACGGCATATCCCTTTGGCCAGTCTGTCAGCTGTCCCAGCTGTATCCCCTCCCTGCCCTCCTGACTGTGGGGACATAGTGGGAAGCAGAGGCGACCTTGATGCTGTGCAAGCAGAGCTGGGCAGTAGGCAAACCAGGGGTGCATTATCAGCAAGGGTTGTAGCCACAGATCTGAAAGACAGCACCGTGTGGGCGGCTACAAAAAAAGTTAACTCTGTCCCAGACAGACTCGATACAGTTACTTACTTTTAAATCTAGTACTGAAAAAGAGTTACCAGAAGAACAAAAATATATTGGAAAATTTTAAGAACGGAGTTTCTTGATAAAAAGTGTTCCATTAGGATCATGGGCACTTGTGAAGCAGTTCAAAAAGACCCTGTAAGTATGTGCTGAAGTTCATTTTTCTATGAAAAATGTCTCAAAATGTGTATAAATTTCATGGAATTCAGTAGGACTTAAGTGTTTTTCTGAGTAGGAGCTGCTTGTTCAAATTGATTCTGTCCTGTGAGAGCAATTCTGAAGAAAGGTCTGATGTTAACGCTGCATAAATTATCTCAGAAGTGGGTAGTTCTTTAATTACCTCTAGAGGCATCTTCTAACTGTATAAATACGTAGTTTTGTGCTTAAGGTAATCAACTCTGCAAGTTTTTCTAAGATGAAATTGCCTGCATTTATCATGAGACTGGACAGGTAAAATGCTTTCAAAATCGAAATGTTAAGAATTAGAATTATGATTGTGCTAGGAAATTGAAAAATTAAAAAAAAATATGAAGTAGGAATTAAATCTTAATTCACTTATGGAAAAAAAAAGTGAATCCCTTTACTGGCAGTTTCCCTGCCTTCCCTGCAACACTTCAGTTTTGATCATGTATGCTGCTGTCATTCAAAATAACTGGCAGCTGTGTGACGCAGAGAGCTCAAGGAAAAATTCAGATTAGATTTCACTGATCACTTTGATCAATATAAAATTCTGAAACTGAAAGTAGGTTGAGCTGTAACAGAATTCTCTGAAGAAATCATCGAGGCTAAAGGAGACGAGTTCTTGAAGAGATTATTTTTAGGATGTGTGGATTACACTGTTTTTACTGCTGGCCTTTCTTTATTCCACTTCTGTTAATATTAAGATGGGTAAACACTTGTTCCTGGTGGCAAAAAGCATCACAAAAGTTTTGGTGAATGTACAGCAGCATGACCAATCTCAATGTAAGAGTTTAAGCTTGATATCTTTAAATCTGTTACTGGTTTTGTTAGCTGATGATACCTAGTTCTAGGAGAGAGATGACAATATGAGATTTGGTCATGGAGTAAGCACAGTGAAACTGAAACTTCAGCGTCTTCGTGAAAGGTGCTGTACAATTTCTCATGGCTCTTCAGTTCTGAGGCACTGATTCGAATGAAGGTTTCTTTGAGAGATGAGGGAGAGTGAAAATATTCGTAAAAAAAGCAGCCTACAGTGAAGGCAGGATGACAGAATTGCCGCCCTCCCCCCCAGTATGTTCTGAAATGGATCATGATCAGAGCCAAGTAGGTTTTATTCACTGATAATAGCTTGCATTTTTGTTCTCTCTATGGAGCATGCATTCAGAGTGGCTAGGAAGAATTGTGGATATCTATCTTCATCAGCAGAGGAGCAAACACCTCCTACAAGGGCAGCAGGATGGAGTGTGCATTCTGCTAGAATGGAGGACCAAGGCAGTAATTTGTGTCCTGTCCAAAAGCAAGGTGTACAAGGAGAAAAACTGGTAAAAGAGTTCTTGTATTTTCCCTCCAGCTGCACAGTTCAGGCAGTTTAAAAAGAGCCACAGAATTCCCTGTTTGCTGTGCTATGTAAGCAAGTTGGCTAGGCTGTCTGGTCTCAGTTAATGAGCAAAACCCCTGTTCGTTTATCCATTCAATAATGAATGGATAAAGTTCAGCTCTTAGAACAACTCTACCTGTGTCAATATTATTAGGAACTCTGCATATTTAAGGAAGATGACCAGTGGAGTCTAATCTCATCCTACGTAAATTACTACTCATACAAGGTTTATTGTTTTTTTTCATTGTAGGAGAGAAGTGTCCAAATATTGAGCAGCTACGGAGCCAGCTCTCTTCAGTCAAAATCCTTGGGTCTGTGGATGTCAGTGATAGAGCTCTGTTAACCACAGAATCTAGTTGCAGCTCACGTCTGCTGCCTGCAGAGCCAGCCCTGCACATTTTGGTATGTGGCTGAATTGGAGATGCAAATTGTGGCAGTTCTGACTGCATGGTTGTGTCTACAGTAAGAAATCTGTATGAGTGACTGCCAGAACTGTTCTTTGTAAATAAGATAACTTTATGCTTGGCTTCAAAGAATAGAGTCATAGAATTATTAAGGTTGGAAAAGTCCTCCAAGATCAAGTCCAAGACTAGCTGTTAAGGAATCACCTTTGCCTTTACTTGGGATGGTTTTAAAGGAGTGAAGGAAAGGCATGACTGTTACAGGGCCATACTTGACAGTGAACACTGTGGTCTACTCTTCTGTGACTGTATAAGCCACAGTAACTTCCTGCTTTGATAAGTTGAACTCCACATGTCCCAAGTTTTACTGTGATTTGGGCTCTGAAGGGGAGGATGAGTGGCTCATATGGAATTAAGTTATTTTTTTTGACAAGTCTTGTTCAGCAGATGTTTGAGAAGTGTTTCAGATATGATGAAGTAACTTCACCCGCCCCAGGAAAACCCCTGTTTGATTGGAAAACTCCTAGCCAGTCCAGTTTATCTGCCAGTTCTTACTGCTTTACAGGGTGGCTATAGCAAGTTGAGGTGCTGAGAATTTGGCTTGCTTGGTGTGGTAACTGTTAACTGGCACCATTCCTTTAATAGTGCTTGCATTTAGGTGTTTGTAAGTGGTGTTGTGAAGTTGCTAATTAACAGCAGTGAAAAGAGTGATGAAGCAATTAGGGCAGTTTTGAAGTTCCCATACAAAACATTCTTTTCTGTGCACTTACCTGAAATATTCTGCTATCTATTTGCCCAAAGGAAGGTGGGCATGACATCCTTTAGAGCACTGACTGTTTCAACAGGTAGGGAATTCCTGGTAAATGCAAATGAGAGCTTAATTTGGTGCTTTTGAGCACTAGATTCTGTGGAGCAAATAATGTGTTACTTTATTCTACAAAGCTGTTTAATATTCCTTTGCAGAAATTCTTAACAGATTAAAAATAAAGGTCTGTCTAATGTGCCACAGCTTTTACCAGTTCAGGGATCGTGGCATGCCAAATGTCAGCTCCATGAATGGGCAAAACTAGATGAGTTAAGAAAAGCTTCGGAGTGTTTGTGCTGTACAGTGTAACTGGTTTTACCTGTCTTTGAGAAAAGAACCCTCAAAACACATTTATTTTCTTTAAAATATTTCTCAGTAGATGAATAAAATACCTTCTTTTTATTCTGTTGATAAAATTACTCTATCTGCTGTCCACATGTTGTTCATTTCCATAGCTAGTCAAACAGCTTGCTGTATCAGGATTGTCCTTGCCAAATTAAGAAATCTGTAATTTAGTTTTTTAAAGTTTCTTATATGCCTGACTAAACAAGGGCCTTAGTTTATGCCTGTGAGGCAACACTTCATATGCTATTGAAGTAGAAAAGTTTTCTGGCCTTGTCTTCTGACTATTGGGGTGAGGGTGGAAGGGGAAACTGGTTAATTTAATGCTTTTGTTGGTGTTTCCAGGAATAGCTTTTGTTAACATGGGAAATCAATGTTTTCTTGGGGGTAGGAAGGTGGGGGAGGAGAGGAAGGGTAGCATTTGTTGTAAATTTTGGGATACCAAAATGTTAGTGGTATCGCTTCTAGTGTAGTGTGTGACTCTATGGATATTGTTTACATGGGAATACTGCTGGGCTGGTGTCTTCTTATTGTGGGTATACATCAGATCATGTTAATAGTGGAACTTGTAAGCAATTTTAGAGTTTTTATTTACGTACGTTTTGTGTGTGTGCATATATATAGAAGTATTTAAAATACTGTTCAAGGAAAAACTTGCATCTTCTTCAAAGGAACTGTATGGAGGTGACTTGGTCTTAGAAAATCAAGGCTACATTTAATTTCAGTGTTCACTTTTCAGAGGTTTACACTTCTTTGGCACATGTAAATCAATTACCTTCAAGCATATGCATTACCTCACTGACTGGAAGTGTGCTTACATATGCTTTGAACATATATTAGTCACCTGAGGCACAGCTGCCTAAGGCTTCTTTAGATCTTGCCTCCAGTCGAGTATCCAGCTTTATCAGTATTCATTAAAAGGAATGTACTTCATGGAGCTCTCTCAGAGCTCTGGTAAAGTTCTTCCCTTCCCCAAGCTCACCATAAACTCACCAACCCATCATCATGAGAGCAGCGCTTCCTTGTATGCTCAGCCAGGACAACTCCTGCAAGAGTGTTCAAGATGAACACTTGAAGGCTCCTCTGTGTCTGCAGCTCCTGTGTGTCTTCAGCTGCAGGGACTCTCTGTCCTGTCCTGGGGGCCCAGCAGGCAGCTGGTGAAAGTCCACGTAGCTCTTTGGATTCAAAGGAGTTGCTCCAACCTGTGTTTGCTGAGAATCCAACCTGCATGTCAAGCAGTGGTAAAGTGACTCTTCAAAGATGTCTGAGCTGGAGAGAAGTAAACGTAATACAGACTTAGGATACTTATCAGAAAGAAGGCTGAAATATGAATAGCTCCAGGACTGTCTTTGAACTTGAGATTTATTCCAGTTTGAGAATTTACTGTAACAATTACACCGTACGAGTCTGGTGGATAATTGTGATAATTTTACTTCTAACATCTGAAACAAGTATGACTTTGAACCCTTACTGACATTGACTTCTGTCCCTCTGCTTTTACTGTTGAGAGAAACCCCTGTAACTGAGGCAAGGGATACTACATTACATATTTTGTTGTTAGCATTCCCCTGCTGTACTCTTCGAGCAGCCCGCATCTGGGCAACTGCAGAAGCAAATTAACTCACACCATTTCTTTGCATGCAATTCTGAGCTGAAATAGGAGTAAATAACTTGTAATGACTGAAGCCCATGGCAAGAATGACTTGGAAGATAATACCTACCTGTTAATCTCTTGTTTCTTTTTAGTTTTGCAAGGGGCTCATGCAACTGTGGAATATGAGTAGCTCACACTTTACCGTTTCACTGCTCTCTATCAGTATATTTGGCAAGATTCCTTCAGGCTCTTGAGAAAGAGCAAGACAGTAATGTTTATTTTGGCAAGCATTGCTGTGGAAAATGAATTTTCTTAGTCTGAAATCTTCTTCCAGATCCCACATCCCTTCTTCTTGTGTATCAGAGAGGACCATTTTACTGGCTGTGTGGCTGAATCCAGCTATTCTGAACTGGATGCGGCTCTACTAGTGAGATTTATGTAGTAAAGCCAGGAACTTTGGACATCTTCAGTTTATGCTGAACCGGAGTGCTGCTGGGATGCTTGCCATCAGAACATAGGCTCTAGGCTCTGAGCAGTGACTGCGGCAGAGTGGGAACGGTATAGAGTCCCTGGGTGCAGTCCCTAAAGTGGAGAACATTAGGAGCCAAGCAGTTTGCTGCTTTATCCTGAGCGGCCACAGGCAGTTGCCATTGATGAAGTTATGCTGGGATTCTTACCTTTGGACTTTGGAGTGGGGAAATGCCTTTGCTGGCTCTTAACTGCTTCTAGGAAACTAATAGGAAAGTTTGAGGGGAAAATGAAAAATATCTAGAGAAATTCTCCTTCTCTTAAGAATGGCCCAAGGGTTAAAGCACACTTCTAGTGTAGCAGGAGTCTGGTTTGGAAAAGGCAGTAGATCTTCAGTATCTATAGGCTGGAGACATTCCCTTGTCACTGGGCTGCTGAAATGAGTTTTTTCCGTCTCTTCCATTTGAACTGTTTCATTTAATTTAAAAAAATGTTTATCAGATGGATTGACAGAACAGGGCTCCTCATTCTTTTAGAAGCTCTGATTTTAATGATTTGATAATTTCCTACTCTGAAATGAAAAACTGTTGTGAGATTTCCTGGCTTATCACATTTCAGCGTTTTAGTATTTTTTTTATAGTTCATTATAGCTTCTTAATGTGAAGTAAAGTTTCAATGTCAATGATGAGAGTTTCCTTCTAAAGTGAAAGGGTGCTATAAATTGTATGGATCAAAAAGAAGAGCAATGGGAAGCACTGTCACTTCAGTTCTGAATTAAATGTGTGTTTGACCACTCACATCCTTTCAGCAATATACTTGATAGTTGTTCAGGGCAAGTCAGATCAGGTGCCTCAGCAGGGGCACAAACCCAAATGGCAGGGAGTTCAAACATGTGGTGATGTGTGTAGCAATTGAGGTGGGAGACTCTTGGCTTCAGATTACTGACACTCCGCTTCAGACAGCAACAGTTGTGCAGTTTTAGAGAAAGTCTGGCTTGAAAAGAAATGTTTGGTTACTAATCAGTACAGTATAGATGATGGGAGGAAATTTCAGAGGTTGTGCATAAGTTTGCTAGGAAACAACTCTTTTATAATGTAAATACCCTTTCATGGAAAGGCCTGGTACTATGCAACAAGACTCATTTCCAGAAATTTTGATGTTTTTAAAGTCTGAATTTCTAGGTTTTGTTTAAGAAATATACTCTGCCTCACAGATTTCATTACGTTTGTGGGGTCTGGGAGTTGTTCGAGGGTGAACTTCCATGTCATCGGAGCAGAACAATTTTCTGAGAACTTGCCTGTGTCCTCCCACAACCGATGCCACTCAGGGTTTCCCACCCCTGCAGTGGGCTTCTGGGTGTGTTCTCAACAGACCCTGGCTCTAGCTTCAGAAGTAAGAGAGACCATAATGACACAAACTTGAAGCAAACCACAGAAAGTAAGATATCTCTGGCATCTAGAGAGAAGTTAAGTTTCCCAAAAGCTGTTTTAGCAGACCTGAAAGGGGAATAGGTTGAGGATTAGGATGAAATACTCTCCTGTGTCCCTCTCCAAGGATAGGTACCATTATCACTAAACCTTTGGAGGTAACATCTTAGACTAGCGCAGGAGTACAACCTTGAAAACACATTCCATTTGAGACCCACGGGCATTGAATCCATAACAATATAAATCCAAAATAAGAACTCTATAATAATCACTGTTGCCTGAGTTTTACTAATCAATGTGCTAAGGTGAACTAAGCCCGCCAGGCCTTTCGGCATGGTTCTGTACCAACAAAACGCAAATATCACAGTATCATAAGGTTGGAAAAGTCCTTTGAGATCATCGAGTCAACCTATGACCCAACACCTACACCTACTCCTACTTGTCAACTACACCATGTCACTAAGTGCCTCATCCAATCTCTCTTTAAACACCTCCAGGGACCGTGACTCTACCACCTCCCCGGGCAGCGCATTCCAATGGCCAGTCACCCTTTCAGTGAAGAATTTTTTCCTATAATAGTATAGTACAGTATGGTCCACAGGGACCCTAAACTCAATACACACATGTTGACACAAGAACTGTTATCCTTCTTCGCTCAAGCCCTGCTTTGGGCACAAATTTATGTCTCAGTTTAAGGAAAATAAAATGTCTATATGGACTAGACAAGGGGCCTTTCCCCAAAAACCATCACAATGTTTGAAATTAATAGACTTTAATTGGAAAATGTGTAGAAAAGGAGAACAGTTCTTAATTACAAATGTGTATATATAACCAAAACCAGAACAGAACAAACAGCAACACCGTAACCAAAACCTTTAAATGAATTAAGTTCTATCCCTACTCCTGCAGTTATATTTATGGACTACAGGACGTGATCTCACACTTTAGGAGGCAGCAGTTGCAAAAGTCACCCCCAAGCTCAGGTGAGTCACTGACCTTGCCCTTTTGTTCAAAAGTGTTGGAGAGAGGGGAATGAGGAAAGGGGGTAGCAACTTCTCTGCAGGTGATGTCAGCCCCAGGGAGTCTGCAGCAATTCCAGGTAGTGATGGTCACTTTCTCACCAAACAACAGCACAGAGTGCATGGAGTTGGGGGTTGAACCAAGGGAGCTACCTCCAAGATGCCTCCACCAGCCCAGCAAAATGGTGGCTCCCATTCACAGCAACCGCTGAGACGAAAAGTGGTGACAACCAGAAGAAACCTCTGACTCCCGTCCTCCTTCACCTCTGCCCAGCCATGAAACTGGAACTCAGAGCAATCAACCCACCCGTCTGCCACCTGTCCTGGCTCCCAAAACCCCCTGTGTTGGCAAGGGAGAGAAAAATTCCCTGAAAGATTTTGAAACTATAACATGTGGCCTAATTCTTCATTCCAATAATTTGTGGTAATTAATGCAGAGCAGACCTTTTGTCAGTGTTTTATTCAGGTGTCTCATATGGCAGAGTTCTTAATTGTTTCATTGCAAATATAAGAGCAGAGATCACATTTTGCAATGGGAGAATGCGAGGAAGTAGCAGAGATCGCTTTAGAATTCAGCCTGAAGCATTAGTAAGAAGAAAAATAGTTTTTAATGTTTAATATTCTTGAGTACGTTAGGCTAGACTTCTCGAATGAGTTGCTCAGAAGTGCAAAATCAGGAAAACATTGCCTCTTACTACCTCTTCTATCATGACTGCAAATGTAGGCTTATATTCTGCAGCTGTTGGTCATCGGCTGTTCTCCTGAATTTTCTGCCCTTCTGAGCCAGAGGCTATGAGAATCACTTTGATATATTTCACTACAGTGTAATGCTACTTACATTGTATTTAAGCTTGAACAGTATTTCCTGTGATGATTTCCTGGCTGATTCTGAAGGTACCAAAATCTATACTTGGGTTTTTTTTAAAAATTTATCTCCATTGGTCAGATATAGGATGTTGTTAATGACCTAAATATAGACAACTGGTTTGGATCCTTCTTAGCCCGATACATTCTACGAAGTTAGCAGGTTCTTATACTGGCACATCACTGGGGTGGTAACTGTTAACTGCTACATGGTGTCAGTCACTTGGCATGAATAAACCACAGCTAGTACAGTGATGCTCACTCACTTTTTGTGGAAGCCACACAAACTTATGTTAAGGAGCTTAGCATAAACGTGTTTATCCATGCATTTAAAGAAAATAATACTAAATCACCCAGAGCCACTTCACCAGCCTGAAGTTGCTAATTTCAGGTTTCTGAAAACCAGGAAATACAAAATGATGGCATGTACCATTTCTGTATACAACCTTTAGAAAGGCTTAAAACAGTACTGGAAAAATAGCAATTCTGTATTAATATCACTTCATGTTGGTTTTACTAAGAGTGTTCATTTATAATGACACAGAAGGATAAAAGGACAGCTAGAAGGGCACTTGTTAGTATGTCCTAAATGCTCTTTATGCTGGTTATGTTTATGCATATATTTTTTAATTTATTATATTTACCTTTAGACACCAGAATACAGCAAATCCATACCTGTTGCTAATCTTAAAATGGTGAAGCGTTAAATCTCATGCTATTTCTAGTAGATTTGGAGGCACAGTGGTAGGACTCTGTGCACAACTGAGGACACTAATTTTTGCATCTAACAGTCATACACACACTAGTGTTTGACTTTGGACTTAATAAGGTAACTTTTTTTCTGGTATTTAAGAAAATCTGAGTGAAGACCAGAAGAATTCCTTTCTGACATACTTGAATTTTGGAATCACACTCTTGCAGTTTTGTCGGTCTTCCGGATACAGAGGTGTTAATTTAAAGCCATATCAGAAAAGGTTTGTTCATCCTAGCCTTCATCTGCAGTTGTCTGGTAGCATGTCTTTATAATAAAAGTCAAAGTGAAATGTGGAATGGAGGCCATGTGTCTCTGATTCCACTGGTTTTGTCTTTATCTAGGGCACGTGGAAGTCTGCAGTCAAGACAGTGTAAGGTAATATATATGGATATAGGAATCTCATTTAAAAATAAGATTTAATTCTGTAGAGGAAGTGCAGAAGATGAAAACGTAGTGTAGGCTGCTACAGTCTTATTAGATTAGTATTTACATCCTATTTTTTTAATTTAGCTCTAAAATTTTTATTGCTTTTTTCCACCTGTAACTTGCATGTTAGCTTTTTGTAGCTGGGGAATTTTGGCTGAACTATTTGGAAATGAGTAAATGATCCCTAATTAGAAATAAAAAAGCCTCCATTCTAGTATTGATCTACTTTATGAACATACTTGAGTGACAAAATTGTAAACTCTAGTTGCACTGTTAATTTAAAGCTCGCTCAGTGACTGAGAGAGTATAGTCTTGCTTAGTAGACCTGATAACAAGTTAATCAGTGGTAGGGCATTATGTCTGTTTATCTCCTGCGTTGTGTTGCTGTACTGTCACCCGAAGTACCTGTAGTCATAGAATCATAGAATTGTTTAGATTAGAAAAGACCTTTAAGACCATCATGTCTAATGCTTGACTTAGCACTGCCAAGTCACCACTAAACCATGTCCCTAAGCACCACATCTACAAGCCTTTTGAACACCTCCAGGGATGGTGACTCGGCCACTTCCCTGGGCAGCCTGTTACAATGCCTGACAGCCCTTTTCGGCAAAGTAATTTTTCCTAATATCCAATCTAAACCTCCTCTAGTGCAACTGGAGGCCATTTCCTATCGTCCTGTCACTCAGTAGTTGCAAGAAGAGACCAACACCCACCTCAATACAACCTCAGAAGGGTCGACTTCCCTAGTTGGCTCCTTCACCAGCTGGGTCAGGAAGTTATCAGCCACACACTCCAGGAACATCCTAGACTGTTCCCTCTCTGCTGTATTGTATTGCCAGCAGACCTCTTGGAGGTTAAAAGTCCCCCGTGAGGACAAGATTTCTGCCAGCTGCTTATAGAATAATTCGCCTGCCTCCTCGTGCTGGTTAGGTGGTCTGTAGTGGACTCCCACCATATCTGCCTTGTTGGCCTTCCCCCTCGTCCTTACCCATACACACTCAACCCTATCAACACCATCATTAAGCTCCATTGCAACACTAGCTCTGTGAGTCGTCCCACCTTGCTTTTGTGATGGTAACTAGTCACAGCTATTCTGCTAAATGATGGCTCCCAGCTTCTCCTGTTTGTTGCTCATGCTGTGTGTACTGGTATAGATGCACTTCAACTGGGCTAATGATCCTGCTACCTTTTTAGGGGAAGCCCTAATTCTTATGGCACCATTCTCAGGCAGTTACTTTATTTCTAACACATCAATAATCCTTGTGTCTCTGCTGCTGCATGAATTTCTATCCCCTACCTCCACAGATATGGGAGACTGAAGGACCTTGCTAGCACACCATCCTTCAAATATTGGCATGCCACCTCCAAGCTCATTTCCAGCAAGCCTGGTTTTATCCCTTCCTCCTTCAAATCTTGTTTAAAATTCTTTCAATGAGCTCTGCTTACACCTGTGCAAAGACTCTTTTCCCCCTTTGAGGCAGGTGTACATTCTGTCACCAGCAGACCTAGTGTTGTATAGACCAGCCCACGATCAAAAAACCCAAAATTATGCTGGTGACAGCAGAGTTGGAGCCAAGTATTCATCTACTATGTCTTTCTTTCTATTTCTTCTGTCATCATTCACTGCAAGTGAAGGGATAGAGGAGAACGCTGCTTGTGTTCCTGATCCCTTAACCAATCATCCTAAGGTTGTAAGGTCTTTCTAAATTGTTTTTCAACTTCATTGCTGCCTACCTGAAAAATAAAAAATGGATAATAATCCAAGGGCTGTACCAGGGTGGAAAGTTTTCTCTTTACATCTTTAACCTGGGCCTCAAGGAGGCAGTAGACTTCCCTAAGAAGTGGGCAATGTCTATATTGGGCCTTCTATTCCCTTCAGGTGAGAGTCTCCTATAACAATGACCCATCTTATTTTTTTTTTATGGAAGCAGTTTTAGTGAAGGAAGTTGGCTGACACCCTTGGTGATACCTCCAAGCTTAGATGAGCCATTGTCCTTGTTCAGTTCCACTTGCAGAGAGTCATACCTGTTATGCAAGGGCACCTAGGAAGGTGGGGTAGTCAGAGAGGGGACCCACCTGCTACAGCAGAGCGCTGTTGTCATTGCCCCCTGTCTCTTAAGTCACTGTGTTCCACCAGGTTGGAGGGAGCATAGATAATCCTCCATATCATGCAACCTAGATATCTGCCTGTTGGGCCTGTCCCAAAGAAGGCAGGGTGTGATTCCCATAGTCTGTTCTTCTCAGACTTTCTGATGTTCCTCGACCAACTCGTCTCCTCATGGAGCTCTGTCATTAAATGGAGGAGTTTGTCTACCTGGGTGCACTTCCGATAGGTATATTCACTGGCCAATGCTGGCATAAGAGCAGGGCACACCCTGCTGCCTGGCTGGAAGCACATTACCACCGGAACTCTGTCTGGGAAGCTGCTTCAATCATGGAGGGTGCAGAGCTTAGATAGGCCATGGCTTTCTGCTGGGTGGAGAGCATTGCTCCCTGGTCAAGCTGGCAGAGCTTCAGCACCCTCCCTACGTGCCTTTCCATGCAAACTGATATGCCATGCCCTGTCTGCCTGCCCTGTAGTCCTGGGGTCACCTGACTTGTAGAAGGGAAGAGGAGGGCAGTGCAAAAGAGCCTGGCAGAGGGTGTTTTCGGGCTACTGTGTGAACCTTGAAAAGGTTAGTCATGGGACTTTTGGGACACTGGAAAGAAATCAGACCAGTGAAAGAAAGGACTGGGTTAGCAAGGAACAGGTCAGTCCTGGAGGATTCCTGTTGTGCTGGGGTAGGGGTGAGCATTATAGAAGGAAAAAGTTGCAGTGGGCAGGTGAAGAAATATGTCATTTTGGGGGTAGGTTTAGGTATTATTCATCCTTAAACCTACGTATGTGAAAGCCTTCGAACACTGGGTTATTCTATGCTGTTTTGTGGGGAATTTTCGGCTCCTTATTGCTAGCAATAAGTTACATCTTCAGATGTAAGAAATGGTGGAACAGGTGTTGCATATAATCTCCTCCGCTCTGACAGAAGAGCTTACTGGCAGGGTGATTTCACAAATCATGTCTTTCTGGCAACATTTATGTTTTTATAAACTCCTTTCTACCCCCATCCTGGTGTATTTGCAAGGAGTTTCTCTTCTGTTTTATTGTGGGGGAGCATGTTTCTTCTTTCTCTGGTTTTGTTTCCAAGTCTGAAATACAAGTATGCCAGGTGGAAATTGCCAGGATTTGCAGTAGGGTCAGGGCACGGACTTGGTCTCGTGATTCTCTCATGCTGGAGGTGGAGGCAATCCTGCCCATGTTGTGTAAAGTGGAGTGTTTATCAGCTTTACCTCAAGGCCTCTCTAGCTGGAAGGTGTCTGCGATGCAAGTGGAAAGGTGGCCAGATGCTCTTTGGAGTTGAACACAGCAGCAGTGGGATTTCAGAGCTACTTGGAGACAGAAAGGGAACTTCTGTAAAAGTTGGGCAAGCAGCCGCATTCTTAAGCTGTGAGAGGTGATCTCTGGTGTATTTTGCTGCAGTGGTTAAAGGCTGTTCCTAACTGTGTGTCCTGCTGGACTTTGCTACTTGCAGTAAGGTCAGCAGGACAGAGCACGTGCCAGCACCTTAGTTGATTTGCTTCAGTTTCATGTTAGCTTAAACCTGTGTAGCATAGTATGAATTGCTTCATTTGGGAGGGGAGTCAGACACTGCCAGGCTTAATCCAGTCTTTTTGGCAGCATTCCCTTGAAGAGCCCCTACTATGTTTTCTCTTCTTGTTATATTGAAGCATTTCATTTTACAGGGCAAGTAAAACGTCTCATTTGAATGTTTGTAATAGGTATTGAAATAACACCCTTCCATGAGGATTTGAGGTCAGAATGTATCAAGCAACTGAGGGTAATCTCCTACTCCAGGTAATGCATTTGGAAATTGGTATCAGAGATTAACGATCTGTTTACATAAGGAGTCCTGTAGGTTTGGGGTTTTTTTCATTTTTTTGTGGAAATCCTGTGGATACGATATGCGGTGACATTTCAAATACGAGCAAGAGATGTGGAGAAGGACAAAGCATTTAAGATGACATTCAAACTGAGAACCTGTCATATACAATATGTTTGTGCTTTCTAGATTTAGTGTTTGTGTTAACTTCATCCTACCCACTGCAGAAAATCTTCTCTAAAAGATCTTTTTCCAAACATGCTTGTGTGTGTGTGGCCTGTTAGTAGCATGCAAAGCACTGTTTTCTGGCTTTGGGGCTCATTTGAGGGCTGTATTCTGGTGTTTCATAGCTCACACGGAAAGAAACTTCCCTGAAGAGTTTGGTATGAGAATATAGTAGCTCAAATTTAGATCCAAGCCTGGAGCTAAAGCTTCTAAACTTCAATGGGACTATTTTGTTTGTAATATAATTCACATGCTGTAATCTTTTGTCACAGGATTAGAAATGCAGTAATTGTTCAATACAGAGATTGAATGAAATGTCATCAGAGGAAAAATACCAGTTAATTCAATAAATCAGTTTGTGCTATAATGAGAAAATTAAATTGGTTAGTTATTAAGTAGAACCATAAAGGATATTTTAAAAATCAGTGCTACACTAACATTTTCCTTTTAATGTATCATTGTGTTTTATGTAACAAGCAGTGCTGGACTGAGTTATATAAATGAGCAAGTGTTTTATGCAGGTGACTTCAATTATCTGTCCGTGGAGAGGGTGAATGAAAAATAGCTCCAACTCAGTTTTAGCATCTTCATTTTGACAGCTGTAATATGCATATTAAGGAAGAGTCTGAAGTGTAAAGGAACAAGTCCATTTGTAAAAGCTGGTGTCCTCTTAGCTCTTGATCTTAAAAGGAAAGAGGAAAAAGAGAGAGGAAGAGAAAAGCTAAGAGTATGTTTTGTGTCCCTTGCCAAGTCTTCTTGAAACAGCTTGCAGTTGCAAGCTAGCTGAATCAGCACCACAGTCATTAGTTGGAGACTAATCATAGTATAGCATTGCTACAAAGAGTAAATTTGGCAAAGTGCTGTATTAGGGTTTAATCAGTAAATTGAATTTAATTCTAAGAATTTTTTAGCTAGTATCTTTGAAGCAACATAGTTTGAGATGTGTGGGGCTTTCACAAAGTACAACTACTGGGATTAATTTGCTTAATTCAAGATGCAGTTTTAAAACGTACAGTTTTGGTACAAAAATAGTAAAATACATGCTGAAAAAGCAGAACCTGAAGATTTCAGGTGACAAAGATGTTTTCCCATTATTTATTGTTTTTTACAGATCGATAGGCTTTTAAGGCCAGAAGAGTTTGTTAGCTATAATTATTTTACTTGTGTCTACGCTATGTGTTGGTTCCTCGTGAATGTTTTTCTCCTGATTTTTTTGTTAATGCTGTTATAAGTTGTTGAATCACACTGAGTATATTTAAAGTGGCATGCAGGACGGCAGGCTTCTGTCAATTGTCTGTAACGTTTTAAAAGGTGCTAGATAGTAGATAGAAGGGCAAACTAGTCAAGTAACGATTCACTTACACAGAAGTGTCTATTAAACAGAGAATAATATCAGTCCAGCATTGTTTATATGTCACTTGGTAGAAAGCATATTTCTGAAACGCAGTAAGAGAGATGATAGCTTATAGAGTAGTTTTATAGCTAAGTTTTCCAGACTGCATGGGAAATTTGATGACCTATATCTTATGTTCTATGCTCATTTGACGTGAGAAGAAGCTGACAGCAAAAGACAAGTACATTAAAAAAAGGTTATATAGGGACTACAGACTACAATAATTTCTCAACACTTTACTTGTTGGATCACACTACATACTGGAAATGGAGTCGCCCCAAGCTTGTGTTCTGTGTGATCTTCCTGCCTGCTCTGTTCCAACATTGGGTAGGTTTGACAAAGAAACTAATTTTAGCTCTTTCATCTTTGATTTAAGGAAGGGTGTGGGCGGTGGTAACCTTCTGTTCTAAGATACCAACAGACAGTAGGGTGTTCAGAGGGCCAGAGTGGCCTAGTTGCCAGGAAGAAGTCTTATCTCACATAGTGGGACTCTAGCTCAGTATCTTGGCAAAGCAGTTGATCTACTGGCTAAAGACAGATGTAAGGTATAGGAGTTTTAATATAGAGTATCTGTTTGCAGTATAGTAAAATAGAGATTTATTTTTTTTTAATAACAGGCAGTAGAAAGGCAAATTTGTTTCTTCTGGCATCTTATTTTCAAGGGTTTCCGTAATTCAGTGTCTGCTCTTCATCAGACCAAAAGTGAGAAATTTGTTCTGTTTTCTTCCTCCTATCATCTTTTTCTCATTTACCACAAATCCACATTATTTTTTAAAATGCGTTTCCTTGAATCTCATCTCCTTGATCAGAATGGATGCATACAAAAATTATTAAGGTTTAGGTGCTATCAGTGAATACTGTAATGGGAGTGCTTTAGTTTCTGGACTTTGAACTACATCGAGTGCTGTGTTTCAAAGCAGGAGTTAAGGGAGGATTGTTTAAGTGCATTAAAAGAGATGTAGAAGAATTATGGGAACTCATATATCAGTCCACATAGCAAAGGGCACAAATGGAGAAAAGGAGGAAGTGTTTCAACTTCAAAACTTGGAAAGAACTAAGATTTCATTCTCATTTATGTACATCTGTACCTTCTTATCAGTGTATAATAGAGTTAAATTTGTTGACCAAATCAAGCTTTTATTCCCTTTGCACTTAGTCTTTGCTGTAATTCTTTGTGTATGACGTAGTTTTAAAGTGTAGATTCAAGTCTGTTCCTTGTGATGGAAGCAGGATTAGGCAACTGGACTCCCTTTCTTATATTAACTCTTCATCATGCGGTACAGCATGGTTTCTTAATCACATGCATATTTCGTTTATGTGCCCAAGTTTTCAAAGCAGAGTTGGAGATTTAACTATACTGACTCTGTTATTTTCAGTCAGAGCTGTTTGGCTAAATCCTCTGAATTAGTTTTGAAAAAAACCCAGCCACGCAGCACTTGTACGAACCTCCTGGCACAGTTAGCTGCTTTTTAAGACAGGATCTTCAGACAAATTTTCTGGCAAAAATTGAGGTTGCTAGTAAATGCGAAAACTGGAACTGTTGAGTTCTTCTGAGGTGGTACTCCACTTAAAAGCCTCAGAGGTATCAAGTGATAATAAGTAGGGTTCAAGAGACGTGGCTGGGAGACACAAACTACCCCTTCTATCCAGATTCATAACTATGAGGCATTTTTAAGATGTTTTTGCAGAACTAATTTGGGGAAAGTATGAAATTTGGACTAGCTTTACTTTATGGCAAGATTAAGGCTGCTGTGCAGGACATAAAGTGTTCTCATGTTTCTCTCTTGCTTGTAGGCCAGCACATGCAATTAGTCTTCATAGGGGTAGATTTAACAGATTGGGATTAAAACCTCCAAATTAATCTCTTTATGGTTTTTTTTTCCCCTTTTACAGACAATATTCTCACCTGAAGAGAGATGGCAGAAGTCAGTTGTCCTATAAATATCGAGGAAAAGGTAGGTTCAAGTACAATGCAAACCGAATTGGTATTTGCATACATACTTCATCCCTGCTTCCTCAAATATTGTTCGCATACGTAACTTTAATATGCATTGACTCTGTGCATAAAGTTAAGTACACAGGCAGATACTGATAGGATTACTATATGAGACTTGGTTCATGAGAAACAGTTTTACTTTTCTGCAGTGACAATGTTTTGTGAGGTAGACTTCTGTTATTCTTTTGTGATTCCTGTGTATGCTGATGCTGTGGAGAGCAGCACTTTGTGATGGCTGTTGCTGTATAAAATACAACCTTTGAAGAAACACACTCTTTAGTAAATAATTTTTCTGACCAAAAATGTCATACCTGTAGCACTTAAAGGCAATTCCTAAAACTGCAGGACCTGAAAAGGGTAGAATTTTTTTCCTATGTAAGTAGCTCTGCTTTGAATTGTGTTTTGTGTGCTTTAGTACATCCTCTCCATATCCTGGCTAGTGCTAGAGCCTCACCACCCTTTCAGGAGCAGTAAAAGACCTAAAGCTGGTTGGTATACAAATACAATGTAAGTCAGGAGATCTGTTGTGACTTTGGCAGGGAGATTGTGAAGAGACAATTTAACCCATCGATACTCCCTGCCGATATAAATAGGAAACCAAGACAATTGACAAAGAACAGGAAAAAAGGAGAGAGCAAAGTGCTCTCTGTAGGGTTGTAACATGATAAGGTTGTATTTTAAAAGAAGCCAAGATATTGAGAATTCCCCTGAATCATCTCTTTCATAAAATCAGGTTTGTTCTATTTCATGTTTGGGAAGAGAGATGGAGCTTTGCATTTAGAAAGTTCAGAAAAGACTAATGGCTTCCTTGATTTACAGCTTTATTAAGCCCAATATGGCTCTCTGATACATTTTTAAGACAGTGTGATAAATACTAAAGCCCAGAATCCAGTTCTGTCAGTGAGCCTAGGTTTGTCCAGGTATCAGTGAAAAGTAGGTTAGGCCCATTCAATTCATGAAAGATGCAGAAGAAGAAAGGATCAAGACTAATTAACTATCAAGGAAATACAGAACAGTGAGGACAATGTGAAATTGAGAAATGTAGAGATCTTCTGCAGTATTGCACGATCTGCCTGTGGCACATTACAAATCCTGTCAGGGCAGCAGGCACATGAAATATGCTCTTCTCTCTAAGCTTATCAATGGAAAGGAAAATAATAAAATAATGCGTATGGTTCTTTGGATTAACTCTTTTCTTGAGCTGATGGAAAAAAAATATTCAGCAGGAAAAGATCTGCCTAACTTCAGTTTTGCAATTAGGTGGACTGATAACAAGGAAAAAATCATTTGGCATGAGGAATGTGTGCAAGGTACTGTAAATGTGGCTTTCCAATACAGAAGAGTCCCAAGAGGTAAAAGAGAATTAAGATGTAATACAGCATGACAGAGAAAAGAAATAGCCTAGAACCTAGAGATCAGTAGTCAGATTTTTATTTAACTTGCTCTTTTGCTACTGAGTTCACAATTAATGAACTTAGCAGTCAGGTAATGTATTTCTCAGGACTGATCCTGACTTAGTAGTTAATGGCTTAGACTGGTTTATAAAGATTCAATAAACCGTGAGAACTACTGAGCCTTGCACTAGGTTTCCTCAAGTTTCAGATTGCTAATGATGTTTCCTGAAACAACAATTACAAGTTGTTACCTGCCCACCAATACGTGAATGCAACTGTTGGGGAAACAGCATAGCAAGTAATGGTTCATGCTAAGTAGTTCAGGTGGGAATAAGTTCCTGTTCAGACTGTTGTGTCCATCTTTTTCTGCTTACTCCCTTTATTTGCTTTCAGAAAGATGCAGAACCTTTTTACTTTATATCCCCTGATGGGGAAATAATTCCTTGCATTGTGTTGTCTGGTTGCCTGCTTTTTGGGTAGTTTCTCCTCATATTCATTGTTACCTCCTGAATCACTCATTGTGCTTGAGGATTTGCACAACAACATGAATCTCAGTGATGAGTATCTTCTGTAGTCCTTAATAACAACACAGGGTTTAAATATTGAGTAGTATGATGAATTTTGCAACAGAAAGTAATGTCATCAAATTTTATCCCCTAATATCACTCTCAAAATCCAACTCAGTAAATCAATGGAAGTTCTGCCTCTTTACTGTGTAGCTTGGATTTTTTTATTAATATAGTCAGTTTTACGAGTGCAAGATTTCACAAATCATCTTTTGCTAGTGTAAGAATGAAGAACTGCAACAGGACTGTTATTCACACTAGATATCTGCTGTTCCAAGTCTGATGTCTCCTCGGGGTATATAAAATCAAATGTTTATGAGCACATACATTTTAAGGCAGGAAAATAATTGGATCAGTACACTCTGTTACAAAAAGTTCCTCTCTTTATTCCTGTATCTTTCATCAGTATTTAGTGCCACTAAATCTTTCTGCCAGAGCAAAAACCTAGGTTAACAGCAATTAACATTTTATTGCAAAATTGCTGAGTTTTATTCTGTAAAATACAGGCTAATAACCTTCTAAATAAAGGCTTAGTGACTGAACAGCGTAAACCTCATGAACTCTACGTACTGCTGAGGAGTTAGCTTGCTCAGTTTGCCATTTCACCTGGACAAGTCTGTCTTGTTTTAAAATGAGATTGCCATGGATTAGGACCTCTATTTGACATCTCACATTTGGTTTACAGTATGGGGGCATTTTCTGTCAGCAGCAAACTGAGTAACTGTAAAGCAAGTATGGCTTTAGAACCCTCTGAGTAATGCACTAGAAATAAGAAGAAAGGGTTCGACAGAGATGTCCTGCTAAGTTGACTTTAATTATATTTGCACAGAGCATGCTAAACATGAGGACTTAATTTGCATGTTTAAAAAGCAGGCATATTTACAGAGTCCTGGTAAGATAATCCAACTCAAATCCCTTTCTCACTTAAAATACTTCTAGAGCAAGACATGGGTTTAATGTTTACTTTGTCCGCCTTTTTTGGGGAAGTATTTCTGGGGAACAGAACCAAGATTTCTAAATTTGATTGCTTTTACTGAGCTCCAAATATCCATTGCCCTCAACACCAGTATAAGTAGGCCTTGTTAAAGAGAACAGAATGGAATACACTTCCTTCCCAGTTCTCCCTTTCTTCTACCTCAGTGCTTGCGTCATATATTTAAGACTTTGATCCTGGTAAGACTTGAATGAAGCCAAAGGAGCCGTACATCTGCACACAAATGCTTATTCTTTTGAAGTTTCTGCAAAAGTAGAACACAAAGTTTCTCCTTAAATTGAACATTGTTTCTCTGTGACAAAAATGTAGGAGGGAGCCTATGAAATTTTGACGTAATGTTTGGTTTGCTTTGGTTGGTTTTATTGGGTTTGGGGTTTTTTTTATAATGGTGACCTTTCCCCATGTTCTGTCCATGATCAACTTCAAGGAAATAAGACCCCTGCCACTATTTGAAAGGTGATGTGAGATTGAGGCAGGTATTTTGGGCATTATTTGCCCACACAGGCTCTGTAAGCCCTTACCCCTAATCTGAGTCGTAAGAGAATGTTACTGTAGTACTGATACTTGTATAACTCATTCTTGACACTTCAGTTGAAATAGTTCATAAAGTCAATAGGTTAAACATTCTATTTTATCTCTCTTTTTCTTTTTTTTTTTATTTCCTCCTGAGAGATTTACATAAACGTTGGTCTGCGATGTCAGGAAGGCTAATGGAAATTTCCATAGTTGGCAGAGGCTCCTGCAGCTGTGATACTTTTGTGGGGAGCCAGGACTGTTCTCATTACCATATTTTCATATATATAACCCCCAGATTTTCTGCACTAACACAGTTTCTGCATTTCACCAGCCACAAGGGTTGTTATGTGCCTGCATAGCTAGTACAAGAAATTTACCATCAGGATCTGTCTCAGAATAATTCTTTCTGCTCTGACTCTCACTATAGTCTTCCTTTACTATGCCACTCTCCCTCTTGCCTCTGAGCATATTCATCTCTGTGCTTGAAAATACAGTGTAATTGAGGACTTGTTTTCTGTTACCAGGATTTTCAGAATCTGGGAGTTATACATAGTTAAGATCATGTGCACACAAGGTAAGTGGGCTGAGGGATAAAGTGGGCCAAAGTCATAGGCTTAAATCCAAAATAATTCGATAAAATTAATGGAGGTATTCAAGTATTAGACTAGTACATAACCAGAAAAGGTGCTGAGGTTCTAAATGACAAGGCCTCCAAAGAAGCGGCAGTTGGAGTGAGGAATACACGTGATGTGTTGCCTCCTGCAACAATTAGACTCTCTTAATTTAACAAGAGGATAGTGAATATTGGAGAGTCCCTAGGATAGCCATTCAGATCTGGCACTTGTTTTTGTGTTTGATCTAAAGAAGTATCAAAAATTGTTCAAACCTTAGGACCTGCTGTTGGGCCTATCTTTTTTTTTTTTGTTTGTGTGTATCTAAACATATTTGGACAGGTGAGATCTGGTGTCAGCTGGGATTAGCAAAATGCTTATTCAGATGAAAATTCTCCTCTTAGGATTTTGTTAGTAGTAAAATTTTGCAGAAGTTCTCCTGAACAGCTTGCTTTTTCACTTATCATTTCAAGTATCAGAGCTGTAGGAACAGATGGGCAGGTTTGTTCCACAAACTGCAAGAAGGAAATTTTGCTCAGATGCGTTTTTCATAGGACTCAAAGTTTGGTTTACATTACATCATAACTGTGGTTTGCATAAGCAATAGTCAGCATGCAGGGAAAGAGAGAAGAATTCATAGTGAAAGGAAGTAATATATAAATTTAAAATTATATATTACAAAAGCAGATAGTTTCCAATCTATGATTTCACTAGGTTGTCTTAAAGTTGACCTTTGCAGCTGTTCCTTGCCCATGAGTTGAAGTAGATGAACTTGATCCAAAGACCAGCAAAGTGGATCAAAATGCACTTCTGTTGCTTGAAGAGCCATTTAACTTCGGTTAAGGATGTTACAGATTCAGGTCTCCAAAAAGTGCAGTCATCATTCAAGCAGAACAGTTCTTACTGAGCCAGACTTTTTAATATGTTCAGAATTCCTGAAATGTCTGTTTTTTCCGTTTCATTAGTTTAAAAATCTGGGAGACAGGAACAACATTTAGTTGACAAGTAGGAGTTAGTTGACAGGTAGGAGTTGGTGTAGGTGTTGGATCATAGGTTGGACTCGATGATCTCAAAGGTCTTTTCCAACCTTACGATACTGTGATACTGTGAACATAACAAATCCATGGTGAATGCCTAAAGTAGTTTCCTGCAGCAAGTAAAATTTGTTTTGTGCGTATTGGGAATAAACGATCTGAAGGTATCGGTGTGATAAACAGGTCATATAGTGGAAAGAGAGGTGCAGACCTCATCAAAGCTTTTATTTTGCTCAAAGGGAATGTTAACAACACTTGTTCAGTGTGTCGAGATGATAAATTCATTTAGTAAAGCTTCTAGAAAAACGTCCCGGATGTAGGAAACAGGCTCTTAATGCAACAAAGTCAAACTGTATTTATGAAGTGTGTTTGTGTAGGAGTTTTCAAAACCTTAAAAAAAAAAATCTGCCATTAAATGTTGTTTTTTAAATGCGTTTTCCTGCTTAATGTAGCCAGGAAATCTGCTAATGCTAAATTCCTGTACTATGGAAATGAGCCAAGTTCTACTGACAGCCCTCCTTCCCTTCTCTTGCAGGGTTGGGGTCAGTCTGAATTGGAGGTGTAATCTAGTTGAATGTGGGATACACTGCTACCTGTCCTCAATTGCAGTGGGTATATATGGTGTGTATATGTACATAAAGATTTGTTACTGATATGCAGTAAATATAAAGCAGGAAAATGCTTCTAAATTAACTAATGCTTCTAAATTAACTTAGCTCTTAATGTAGAGGAAATCAAGTGAAGGTGGATCTGTGTTACAAGTTCCTAACCAAGAGTAAGTAAGTAAGAATATTTAAGTATATTTAAGAATATTTAAGTAAGTAAGAATATCTCTAACTGAGTAAGTGACTGTAATAGTAACTTTCATCAAGGGGATTAGAGGAGCTGTGTTCAGGGGTTTCAGAACAGCTGTGAGCTTGCAGCAAAGAAGTTTAATTTGTCACTATGTCAGAGATATATAAACAAGTTCTCTGAATCGCAGATATGTTACTTATTCACTAGAAACATCCTCTTTGAAATGATGCCAAGTGGGAGCAGATGGAGTAGAGCAGCAAACAGGCAGCCATCGGTTCTATGTTGTTAAGGTTGCCTGGGAACCATTTGAAACTTGACAGAGAATCTAAAGGACTCGAATGAATACCCAGCAATGGCAGCTTGATTCTGAGTGCAGAGCTGGTAATCTGCTGTCACAACTTTCAGGCAGGCTGTATTTCTTTTTGAGCTTGACTTATCAGGAAAGTCTCATGAGATCAGCGTTCATGAGGAGGTCGAGTAAGGTACCACGAGAAGTTAGAATTTCAGTGTTCTCTCCTTTATGCCGCGCTTCTCAGAAGTAAGCTGTTACTGAATTTATTTTTTTTTAAAGTGAGCCAAAAATTTTCCCAAGTGAGAGTGCCTGTAGTTTAATAGTAATTTTCAGAAAAATAGTCAAGTATATCTGATCAGACCTTGGGGGTTTTATTAACCGTTTATCTGAGGGGACTTAGATCTTTTTCAATTTTGATATGAACTTCTGGGCAGTTCTCAGCAACTTGTGTAAGAGACTGATAAAAACAACCTTGTGACCGTAGAATTCTGGTCCTGATGAGACGCAGCCTGGCTCAAATTGCAGCAACTTTAACAGGGGTTGAGCAAGCATTTCAAGCTAAGACTTCAGCTCAGAAAAGTGGTTAAAAAGTCTTCTAAAATTTGAACTTATTTTAGCTTTGTCCAAAAGAGTAGCTTGGTCCACAGGAATTAAATGCATGCATGCATGCAAAGTGAGTCTCTGGGTTGTGAATTTTAATGAAGGTGGATATGGGCTCTGCCTTCCATGTTCCTGAGCATACCCAGTTATTTTCAAGGTCACAGCTTCATGTTTTGGATCTATGATTCCTTTAATGTAGCTTTCGAAGCTGAATTTCTGAGCAAGCCATCTCTAAAAGTCGGTACAGAGAACAGTATTTGTCTCAACATCGCCATCAGGGACTTGGAGAGATACCAAGAAGCAAGCACCCTGAAAGAAAGAACTGTGTGGTTTGAGGAGCAATGTACCGTTCCCCGATAACTGGGATTGCAGGTGACAACCGTGATGGCCACATAGCTGCTGTCCAGAAGGTGGATTTCACCTGCTGCCTCAGACAAACTTGCTAACTCCTGCCAAAACGTTTTGGCAAACAAAGCAAGAACCTTTCAAGGTGGAGATTGGCAACAGTCCCTGTGACAGAGGGGGAGCAAGGTGTGTTGCTTGACATAAAAGATGGCTCCTGGGCTACCGTGCCTTTGAAGAAGATCTTCCCCACCAAGGATCATGGCGATCGGAAGGACCAGCAGGATGCTTCCTAGACCTGGGACCATAGGGATGCCTTGGATCTGTGGTGATAGCTATAATCCTCTTTACCTTTTCTTTCCTTTCCTGTCACTCTTTCTGTCTATCGCGCACCGCTTTACAGGCAAAACAACAAAGCTGCACATTTGGATTGAAACATAACCCCTTGGCATGATTGCCTTGATTTTTGTACTTCGAGATCACGGTAAACGAACCATCACGTGTCCATTGAGTGGACCATGACATTAAATTGGCATCAGGGACAGGATTAGAACCACCAAGTGGACTGTGACACCGTCTTAGTAGTGAACAAAGAAATTTGCTTTCCAGTCAGACTGCAGGAGAGAAAGCACAAGAATTTAACTACTGTTAAAACTACTGAGTGACAGCCTCTCAGCTAATGCTGACACTAACAGCACAGTTATCCGCGGTTCATAAGGTATTGTTACTGAATTCTCTCCCATGTCCTGGAATGCTTGTCTAGCATCCAGATGATGCCTGGAAATCTACACTGAATAAAGACAGGATGATTTACAAAATTGTTAAAATAGTTGACTTCCCTGTAGTTTCAGCCAACAGGGTAAAACTCTTTTCTCCCACATACATGGAAATCTAATAAAGTAGACTGCTGTGAGTTTGTTCTTGCAGACTGTTAAGTATTAATGCAGTATCACTGCACTTCAAGAGTTGCTTTGGCTCTTCGAGTTTTATTTCATCCTTTAGCATGTTAAATATGTTTTAATTGGAAGTTGATGAGATGTCACACAATACTGATTTATTCCAGTTCCATAATCAGTTGCTTACATATTGAGAAAGTGGACATTCCTGATAGGTTTGAGGACTGTACATTTAGAGAGAAAAAGTTGGGAATTATCTTCTGAGCTTGAATACTGCCCTATCACACCTTTAATGAAAATGAGCTCTATATAGTTTTCTGGATTTGGAAGTGACTGACTTCTCTCAAGCAGAGACTTCAAAGTAGTTGAGGTGTTTAGCTATACTGGCTGCTACAAGGCTATGACCTGAACTAGCAGGTGAACCAGAGAGGAACCAGCATGGCTAGTCTGCCCAGATGCAGCTCACATCCTGCCCTTTAACCTGTCTCCCACTTGCTATCTTGTATTTGCAGGTGTTCCTGAAGCTTTGCTGTGCCTCTGTTCATCACAATCTGTGCCGTGTCTCTTACAACCTTCAGCTGTAGGCAGTGTATTTGTGTTAGGTTTATGCTGTCAAGAGACTTGTCTACCCTTCCATTTGGCTTTTTATTTTGTATTGCTACATCCCTTTTCAGAAATATATGGGACACATTTTGCATGTGGAGATAGACCTGAGCTTCAAACACCTATACGGGTGAAAAGACTTAATAGGTGGAATATCAGGGACATTGACATTTGCATTTTTAGGCTAAGGTTGTCATATGACTTTGTCTCCCTCAACATGCCTTGACCTCCTCCCAGATACACTGTCAGGTCTCAGTCTGAGACTTGTAGCCATTTGTCAATAATTTCTGTATGTCTAGGAATCACTGCCTGTGTGAAATAGTTCCAATGTATTCTGGATGAAAACATCAGTCAAGCAGAGCATATGTTGGAAACCTGATGTCTGGCACACAGATTTGAAATTCCAGGGAAAAATATGGTAATGTTGTTCCATTTTAAGGCAAAATATTTTATTTCAGAGCAAAACATTTTGGGATTTCTCCTCTGTTGTAATTCTGGGGTTATATCTGCCTTTGTTTTTTCTGAACAGAGCAGTGTGTATGTGTGTATATATATATATATATATGTATGTTTGGGGGTGTTCTTCCCTTAATATTGACATATCCTCATGGTTGCAAATTTTAGTTTCGTCTATCATATCCCATATAAGTCACTAACAACTTGTAGGTATCCTGAGTGTCACAGCATACATACGTAAGGGAAGCAGATTGAGAAAGTGTGAGCAGCTTCTGATTAGGAATTTCCCAAGTCCTGGATGCTTGACTTTGCAGACTGAGATTCTTTCACTAGGATTTTTTTTCATGGAAGTTCCTTTTATTTTCTAAAGGGAAAGAGAAACAAATTATATTGTTGGTTTTTGGCAGTAGAACTGTTGAGCTCTGCAGTATGTTAATGTTCCCTAAATTGAATTTTTATATAGTCTAATTAAAATAGGAGTATGTCCGCAGTGTTGGTCATATGCTTAATTTCTTTTCTCTATATTTGCATGTATTCTTTCTAAGATCATCATCTGCTTTTTTTGGATTATCTCCACAACTAGAATTATTTCCATAAGGTTTTTGTATTTAATCATAGCACTGGTCAGATGAAGCACAATTTAGCTTTTAATTCTGGTTTTCTTATTAATCAAAAATTTCATAGAGAAGACTATGCAGTGCAAACAAAGACTTCAGCAGGTTTTGTAGGCTTAAGACATAGTCTGCGTGGTCAAGTTCTTGTTTGTCAGTGTCTCTACCCCACAGATGTTCTTCTTAATGTCTTTAAGAAGTTTCCAAACTGCAGTGTGTGGTGAGTTGCCTGATCCATCCTATGGTCTTGGCCTCACTTTGCTGTTTCCACATGCTCATTGAGGCTTCCAGAGCTTTCATAGCAAAGAAGGAAGCTGTTTAAAGATGGTTAGAATACACTAGGTATTTACTTTTACTATTTTTCCTGTAAGCAGTTGCCACAAGATTACGCAGTTCTGAGTAGGCAGAGAGATGATCCACGTGATTGTGAAAGAAAAGAGATTTTTGTGAGAATGTGAAGATGTGATCCACATGGTGGAAGTGTTTGGCAACCATGCTTGAACATAAAATGGACTGCAGCTTGTGGCCTGCTCTACCCTAGTGTCTTTGCCAGGTTACATCGTTGTGGAGCCAGCTCAGTTCATCCTTGTTGCAGCTTTATCAGGCTGTGCCCACAATCAGAAGATGGATAAAACTCCTTCTTACAGGGCTTTCTTTGCATATCTTGTTGATTTGGAGTGGTTATCACTTGAATGACTGCAGTGCATAGAGACCTGTGCTCGTTGTTTCTCTCCCCACACGTACACGTAGCTGAGGAGATAAGCTTGAGCAGATAGAGATTTTCTGGGTAGTTCCTGGCAACAACAGCTTCCGGTTCAAGCAGTGCAGTTTACAGCCTAGCCTGTCTGATCTTCCAACATAAAGTTGGCTGTGTTTTCTAGACACTCCAAAGCAGCTACCTGTTGAGTTGGGAACTAGTTGGTGGGCAAGCGTTGGCCAGTCTTAGGGTGGCAACATGAGACAGATTATTAGATAGGCCTTTGGAAAAGGTCCTTGGGAAGCAGACTGGCAATTTGACTCCACTGCCTTCTAAATTATGGCTATGGCCTGAGTTACCTAGTGCCAGACTTGCTGCTTGAAATGTAGTATGGGCAAATGTGGAGCTGTAAAGAAATGTGTGGTAGGATGATGGGCAGGAGCAGCGTGAATAGTACTAACTAGATATACTAAAGTGCACTGAAGTTGGAAAGCAGTCTTCCTTATGCAGTAAAAGAGATGCACTCATCTAGAAAGCATCCTCCAGAAAGTTTGGTCCTGTGTGGATTTTGCTGAAACAAATATCAGCCTTTTGCGGTGCTGAAGCTAAGTTCAGCAGGTATTGTGAATCAGAGCCCTCAATCACTGTGCATTAACAGAACCCAAAATGAGTCATGGTTTATGTTGGTATATGGAACAGGATAATACAGTGGTTGAGGAGTGGGGTGAACATACCACAGCAAAATATAATTTTTGGTCATAAATCTGAGTACTTAACTGTTCAGAGTCACCTTCTTGTGTATCCACTGATGAAGACTCCATAAAGGGAATATAGAACAATTGTTCAGAATCTAAATGGACAGCTAACATAAGGTAGTCATACTTTCACCACATAAGCAAGCCTTGTTTCTTTGAACAGATCTATCTCCACATATTATTTTTCACAATTATATTTCAATATTGTGCAATAACAGTTTTCTAATAGTAAAGACGTGCTGAATAGCATGACACAGAAGCTCAAAAGGCTCATTTGGAACAATTAGCCTGGTTTGGACACTGATTCTCTTGGGTTTTGAGAGTACTACCATAGGCTTTTGTTAGTGTTGCTAATTACTTTTAACCAAGTATTTTTGTTTTGGTACTACCTAGCTTGTCTAGCATTAAAACAATATAGTAATTAAGTTTCGTGTAACTATATTTACTTTCAGCTATATTATGTGGGCATGAGAAAGTAAATAATCAATATGATTCCAGTAGGAATATTTTATTTAAAACACAGTGGGCTGAATTACCATTTGGTGTAAATGGATACTGAAGACAAAACAGCAAAAGCAAATGCTGTGAAATAGAAGCATGGCATACCAGAACCATCTGTGGGTATAACATCAGCAAAGCTTACTGAAGGAAGCAATTGATTTTCCGTGTCCTTTGTTCAGGATTTGGTTACACAAGCTTCCTGGTCATATATATGGAACGATAAACTGAAATTATGCTGAGCAGCCACTAAAGCTTTTAAAAATGATACTGTTTTCTTTTCACTAGTGACTGTTTTCATGCATATGACTGCTTTCCACATGTCAAGAAAATGCTAATTATAACTCTGACGTAGCAAAACTGTGCCACAGTCTTGTTGGATTGGTTGCGTTCTCTGTGAGTGATGTATCTTGTCAAGTCGTATGGCAGCAGATAGAACATTTATGAAGGAAGTGTAAGGCCAGATTCTGTCAGTTTAGTTAAACTATTTCTCCTGCTGTGACTGAGGGTGAGATTTAGTTCCAGGCTTAGTGGCTAATATTTCTATGATTTGATCTCTTGAAGAAATTGTTTTCATTACTTGCATGGGCCGGGTAAGGAGAGGACGAGTATTGCTTCACGCAGATACATGGTTGTATAATTGTAGGCACATCATATATAATACACGCTTACATAAACATACATTGGCACGGAGGTACCTTGTTGTCTAAAGGACATATGTTATTGTCTTTCTTTTTTTTTCCTTCCAGATCAATGCCATCCAATCAGTTGTTCCAAACAAAAGCAATACTCAGATAATGCTGGTGTTGCAGCAGTTTGATAACAACATAGAAAAGACTGTTCGTTTTTTCATGGATGGTGAGTACAGTGTACCTTTTTCACTAAGGCATGAGGGATTCAATGACATGCTAAAGTATTCATTGTCTCTAGTGGCTCAAAAATATATTCTGTTGTTCTGCTGAAATTCAGATGATTGTGATACTTGGAAAGTTCATTTTTTTTTAATCATTGATCCTCCTATCTGTGTCTGCTTCTGCACAGTATGAGCTTGACATGGCTGTTTATCTGTTCTACCTGACTTTGCTATTTTTTAGTGACATTCTTTTTGCAGACCTTCTTTATCCTGCATGAAGGTTAATGCTCTTTAAAGTAAATATGTCACTATATGGTTCAGCATTGAAGAAACAGCAAATAAAAAGAATTTGGCATTGTTCTGAAGCAGATAACCAGGTCCTGAAACCGCTGAACTTGATGCATACATTGACATTCAAACCTCAATCCGAATTTTGCAAATAGCCTTGACATTTATAATGACTGAACCAAGACTCCACTGAAAGTTTGAGCCATTCTAAATTTGGATTCAAGTTTGTATTTTGCATCATGAGACCATCTCTAATGAAAGGTCACTTATATATTTATCAGAAAAGTATTATTTAAATACAATGGCAAATATTTTGAACTTTCACCAAAGTCTGTAAGAAACCCTTTGCAGTAATAATAGCATACTAGGAGCAAATCCTCTCAAAATTTTTGTAGCTTGGGGTGCTTAAAAGGTTCTAAAAATTCAGTGGTCTTAAAAGCCTTAAAAGGTCTTAAAAGTGTCTTAAAAATGCCTCAGAGTATTGATCTGCCATTTCTCCAAGTTGCTTCTTTCATATCTATTTTACTTCAGAATAGTTTTGGGTTTGGTTTGGATTAATTTACTAAAATTTATCAGCCAAAAAGCATTATGATGTATTCGGAATTACCATATGCAAAAAGCAGCAAGCAAAATGAACTATTTATAAATGCATCAGAATTCTTCCATCAGATCTGTATGGTGCCTATGCATCTGCATAAACAATCAGAATCTGATAGACATATGGAAATCGGAGTTTGTACACAAACAGAGAAAGGAAAATGTGATGCATCTAATTAACAATAATTTTATTCTCCTGTAATATATGTCCTGGGGAAAAAAAGTGGAGGGTTGCTCCATGGTTATTCAAGAATTTCCTTTCATTCAATTTATTTTGTCTTAAGTTAACATTGCTCGCATGTGGTCTATGAGTTGTTTCCAATGGCTCCTCCAAAGAGGACATGTTTTGTAGACATGTCATCATCTGCTATGAGGAAGAAACAGGGCAAAAGCAAGCCTTGCAAGAGTGCAGCAAAGTCTTGAAGCAAAGCAGGCTGTTGTAATCTGAATTCAAATGATCTTTGAACTTCACCAGTTGATGTTCACTGTGCCTTGAGTTCAGAAGTCTTTGCAAGTGAGCATTTGAAAACAGCCAATATTTGTTGCTGTCTGGAAACAGTGTGAGAAAAAACATCAGCTGCCACTGTGGATAGAATGAATCTAGCACTTGGACTGCCTTTTTATGTGAATAACAAAAAATGCTAAGATGGAAACATCACAGTTGCAGAGAACACATTGCTGCATGCAGTGAAAAATATGGTGACAGCCATGCGAGGTGAAAAGGCTGGGTACCTGCATTCAGTGCTTCTCTTGGAGGTACTGCATGCTGAATCCAGAAATGTTTAAATTTGGTTTCCTGAGATCAGTGCCTATTTTGCTTTGTATCTGAAGTGGCATGTAGGTGATGTCTCCTTTGTGAATTTACTTCTATATGTGAAATTTGAGTTAAACATAGTAGCAGTTCATATAGTTTATTTGCTGGTTAATGTCTACCTAACTGAGCGTAATCAAAAGGTCTGTTCAGCTGCTTTGTAGACATGTTCAAGAAAATATACTTATGAGTTCAGATGGTGACTTTGAGTTGCACAGTTAGTGCATTTCCAGATGGAGGAACTTGGGTCTAGTTGGGTGAATCCCTAAAATAACCTTCACAGTGCATAGTATTCACAGGGAATACAAGGGGAGCAAAGCTAAGACAACACCAGCCAACACAAAATGAGTGTTGGATGATACTGTGAAAACAGTTAACAAAGCTGTCGTACAAAATCACATATTTTTCAGCAGCATGAAGTGAAACAGGCAGCAAATGTCTGGGTTCATTTCTTCATACTGAAAACATGGAGTCTGTCAAAAAGTAGCATACCTTTAGGAGAGGGATAGTATTTATGTGTACATAAGCATGTATGTGTGTAAGTAAATATAGATATGTGTATAGTTATATACATAATGGAAGTTTTCTTAGCCTTCTGTTGATATTGCCATGTCATCTAGGAAACAAAATATGGCTTTGATGGATTCCATACACATTTTTCACAGTTTACAAATTAGGCTTAGCACTACTAGTGAGACACATAATCTCTTTTAATGTATGTAATAGACTCATCAGATAATCTTGGATCTGGGTTACTGTTGTGGAAAAATAGGTTTGGTACATTAGAAAACCTCATGCGTCTTCAGATGAATACGAACAGATGACTCATGGTGGTCTAAAAACAGCATTACTTCTTGATACTAAAATAATCAAGAGTTTACAGAAATGGGTGAGAGGAATGACTGAGTATGAAACCCATTTGGAAAGGATAGTAAATGAATATTTACTATAGTAATGCAGTGACAGTGAAATGATTCCTAAATTGAAGCAGACCTTCAACCTGATTCCTATTAAAAGCATTATTGTGGCAGATACTGCCGTAGCAGTTGGGATGACCATCCAGACTGCGTGCTTACCATGAACATCTATTTTCAGCTCTAGAGTCCAGGAGAACAAAATAATGATGTTAAGTAGAAACAGATTTTCTTCCAACATGGCATCTAGTGCTGGTCCGATGAAGGGTCTACTTGCTTTGTTCCATAAATTTACCTGACCAGCTTATTAGGGCTGGCAGGCAAAACTTCTAGCATACAAAATTGTAGACATTTTTCAATATAAATTTTAACCATTTTTTTTCTGCCATGCCTACATTTACTTTATGTGATCCAGAATTTCTGTAGGAGTCCATGAAACTACTTTTTTGAATGATAATTAAATATTCTTTTTTATGTCCTTATGTCTTCGGAATATGACAGATAACACATGAATTTTATGATAAAAACCCGAAAAGATTTTAAAACTTCGGGAAGCTCTGGAGTCAGGGCAGACTATGTTGTTTACCCAGTGTTTATAATAGGGTGCTGAGATGCTTCCCATTTCAGGCAAGAGATCTGCATGTTGATTTTTCTGAGACTTATGCTAGTGCTTTACGTTAGGCACCCACTTAATCACTTTGTGGGATGAAGGCCATAAAGACCAGTGGTGCCCAGTAGCCCATCCACTCTGTGTAGTGTGGCCAAATAAAATGGGTAACTAAAAAGGAGAAAGATGGTAGTACCTGTTTTTTTCTCCCCGAATAAGAGAATTCACAACAAATGGAAATGCTGCCCAACTAGGAGACTAGAAACTATTCTTGAACAGACTTGTTCTTTTTCATAGCTAAACTTTTATTGGAATGTTTTATCTTTCCTTTCTCTAGGCAGTGCAACTCAGGTTCTAAAGGAATGGAATATGACAGGGAAAAAGAAGGTGAGAACTTGCTTTTGAGAATCAAAGCATCCAGACAATTTATAAGCTGTCTGCAGTTGAATATAGTACTTTATTCTGGCCTGTACTTACTTTGCCTTTGCTAATGTATGTGACTTAATTCACACCTGTAGTCAGAATACAAATGTGTCTGGTTTTTTTAATCCTATTCATCTATTGCTGTCTCTCCAGTCCAGTGTTCTGAGAGAATTTCTGGGGCGTCACATGTGTATATATATATATATATGTGGGAGTCAGATGCTGGACAAGTACAGAATGAATCCCAAAAAAGCCCTTGCGCAGAAGCACTTTTAGTAAGCAGCTGTATCCTAGGTAGTCAGAGCCACTTATCGCACTAGAGCTTTTGCTGCCAGATGTGAAAATAATTTATGCATAGGAGTCATGCATTAGTGACATTATCAAGTCAGATACTTCAAGTATATATCTGGGTTGTGATCTTCATGCTTATGTAAGTCCCTGTCATGGAGGCTCCTCTTTATGACTGGGAGAGCTACAGTAGCAGTGGCCAACCAGTGTCTTCCTCTGTGATTACTTTCTACCTGATCAGAGTGATGCCTTAAGGTTTTGTCCATGTTACTGCATGGATGTACCCAGGATGGTTAGGAATTGTTTATCCAGTGTAATTGCAAACATTTTGAGCAGCAGAGGCTCTGTTACTGTTTTGAGATACAAGTATTTTGTGTGGAAGGAAGAGGAAAACCAGTTTGGGGCTTCAGGGTTTATTCTTCAGCTGAACAGTTGCAATGTGTTGTACAGCACAGCCTGTAAATTGCATTACACTGATGTCACTAGTATGGCATTTTAAAAGCATGGATAATTCACTGATTATATCTTGAGTTTATATGAATTGCACTGAATGATGTGTCTGTTCTTACAATATTTGTCCACTTAGAACAACAGGAGAAAAAGAAGCAAATTTAAACAGCACCAAGGCAATAAAGAACCCAAACCCAAGAACAGCGGACCTGAGAAGGGATCTCAAGAGCCCCAGGAAATACATGACTGCTGTCTGAACGGGTATTCTAAGGACAACTCTTGCAGTGGTTCTGCCAATCAGAAACTGGAAGCCGCTTCTCTTGGGAACAAAGGCTCAGGATTTACACAGTCAGCACCGGTCTGTCCAGAAATCACAGGTCTGTTCATCTGGCACAAAACATCTTTTTAACTGGCAATAGCCAAACCCCCGTTTAAAAAAAGATCGTAGTAGTTTTATTGCCACGGGGCAGAATGTAATAAAAAGAAGTTGGAGAGAGGTGCTTGTGTAAAATAATGCACCCAGCTACTGAAATTATGCAAGCAGCTCTATACCTGGGCACACCTCCACTTGCAATATATTTCCTTGCAAAATGTCTTCTTTTCTAGAGACTAAAGGATCAAACTATAGTTAGAGGCCCAGCTAATACAGAATATTACAGATATAAATACAGAAGAATGCAGGGTTAGAAAATTGCTTGAGTATAAAATGGTGACAGAAGTATTAAAGTCCCTTATCTGGAGCAAAGTCATCTAAGTGGTATGACCTTGTGGTGTATTGCAACACTTCTTTATTGCCTAGTCTAGGGAAGGCAATCTGGCAGCCTCTTAGTACACACATATTTCTGCTAGGGTCTAGATACCAATTCTGAAACTCTGGGAGGCAGTAACACAGAAAGCTTTTCCTCTTTGGTTTGTAGTAGATACTGAGTTATGATTTTAGCAACATCGATGAAAGCAAACCTTCTCTGAGTGAGAAGCTCTGAGAAAGCTTTTGCCTTCAAGTATCCTTTCATAAAGTCATATGCTAGTATGACTATATGACTTTACTGCTTAATGTTTTTTCAGCTCTTCACATTTCAAATTTCTGACAACCCTAGATTGTTGCTGCTGTTAGTGTTTTCTTCCTGTGTCTTAACTGATATGTAATACTGCATTAAAAGAACTTTCTTTGAAATCCCTCTTTCCATGGTTGCAAATACCTCATAAACCTCATTTTACGGGAATGTGCCAAATGGATAATTGTCCTGAAATTACTTTGGTGGTGCAGCCTCTGGTCAATTAAATGAAGACTCTGCAACCTATGGCAGCCAAATAGACAAACTTCTTATCAAGACATTTTGTCTTAAGAATTTGGTGCCTAGCAAAGGACCAGAAATAGTCTTCCTGTCCTTGCTAAATACTCCCACTTGCTTTGGATGGAATATGCCATAAGCCAGAAAATTCTCTGTTTCCATAGTATTAATTGCCACTTATTCTGCAAGATGTAAACATTTGTGGTAGTAGTATATGTCAAGCTCCCATGTCAGACTTCCTAGAATTGCTTTTTTTGAAATTGTACATCCATGAATGAAGATACACAGACTGAGTTATCCATATGCGGGGAGTGTTTTCTAGGGGATCATGGACTTAAATGCAAGAAGAGTACCCGTTCTCTTAGTGATCTTTTTTTCCAGCAGTAGGATGAAGCCTTTTTATTTTTCTTTGACATGTTACAACGTGGAGTTATACATACCAAGAGCATAAAGTAACTCAGAATTTTTCTTGCTTTTACAAGTGACAAATGAGATATTACCATAGCTTTACAGTTTTTATATACTTTTACACATATCCCTTGTTTCAAAAACAGGAGGAGAGAAGGATAAAATAAAAGACAGAAAAGAAAGAAAAGGAACGGAAAACCTGGAACTTTAATACTGAAGCTTTCTTGCATGGTGAAATAAGTTCCTGGCTATTTGTTAGAACAGAGAAGGGAAGAGTTTTGTTTTTGCTTTCAGTTGCACTAGAATCCTTGTATTTGCAGCCAGTATAACAGCTACTTCCTGAAGGTCAAAAGCCACCTATGTACGTATTGTTAAATTTGTGCTGAAGTGCATGGAACTAAATAAAAGAGAAGGGTGATCAGTATCCCTCAGGGGCTAGCAGCTGCACCCTTGTGGTTTCTGAGCGAGTCACACAGACTGTTCTAGAGCAGTTTCAAGTGCTGAACTGAGTCCAAATTATACCCGTTTCATATTGCTCGCTTTTGTCTTGTAATCTGCTTTGTTTTTTCCTTGTCTGGCTCGTTTGTTTTGGTTCCTTCCTTATCAAATTAATGTTACTGTAGTCATTTCATGTCACCTTCAGACAGCTCACAGCTTAGAAGGATCATAGTCAGGTGTCTGCTGACAGTCCTTATGTGTTCCTACTCATGAGGAACATGAGGCTGAAGTTCTGCTTATACCAACTCATGGTCTGTGGGTGCATGCTGCTACCCAGATACCAAGTTGCAGGATGTGCCCCTCTCCTGCACTAGTACCAGATGCCAGTGGTGGAGTCGCCTGCATGGGCTGTGCTCAGGTAGAGGAGATCCTTCGCATGGTAACTGAACTCAGGGAGGAGGTGACAAGGATAAGGATTCTCAGGGAGTGTGAGAGAGATACCGACTTCAGGAGTAACACCCTATACTCCCTGTCCCAGCCCCAACAGGTAGACATGCCTTGTGCGTCACCGGACTCCCCATCCTCTGTCCTGTCAACTGAGACGAGTAATTTAGGAGATGGAGGAGAATGGCAGCAGATTCCTGCTCGTTGCAGCTGGCTTGTCTTCCCCATTTCTAACTTGGCCCTACAGGTTCTCTTGCAGAATAGATATATAGGTTCACAAGAGGAACTGAACCCCAATGTTGACAATTCACACAGCCTGGAAACTTCCCCCAGGTTAATAAACCGGAAGCCACCAGTTAAAATGGCTTCTGTAAAGAAGAGGATGGTCGTAGTCATTGGGGATTCCCTCCTGAAAGGAACTGAAGGACCAATATGCAGAATAAACCCATTACATAGGGAAGTCTGCTGTCTACTTGGGGCCTCAGTTGGTGATGTGGTAAGGAAACTCCCAGATATTGTTAATCCCACAGATTACTATCCTCTACTCATCTTTCAAGTTGGAAGTAATGAAAAATCAACTGGAAACCTTAGGATGATTAAAAAGGACTTACGGGCTTTAGGACGGATGGTAAAGGGTTGTGGTGTGCAGGTAGTTTTGCTTTCTGTCATAGGGAATGGTGAGGGAAGGAGTGGGAAGAGCCAAGAATTAAATGCCTGACTCCAAATTTGGTATGAAGAACAAAACTTTAGGTTCTTCCACAATGGGCTGGCCTACACACCAGGCCTGCTGGCAAACAATGGGGTACACTTGTCCCCAAAGGGCAGAAGAACACTTTCCAAGAAGTTGGAAACAGACAGTGAGAAGGAAGCTCCAGAGATTCAGGAGGATTTGGTTAGAGACCTACTTGGCCAATTAGACACACACAAGTCTATGAGGTCAGATGGGATCCACCTGAGGGTATTAGGGAGCTGGCAGAGGTTCTGTCCAAACTCCTTTCCCTCATCTATCAGCAGTCCTGACTGACTGGGGAAGTGCTGCTTGACTGGAGACTGGCAAATGTTACACTCATTTACAAGAAGGATTGGAGGGAGGATCCAGGGAACTACGGGCCTGTCAGACTGACCTTGGTACCAGGGAAGGTGATGGAGCAGATTGTCTTGAGTGCTATCGTATAGCACATGCAGGACAACCGTGTGATCAGGCCCAATCAACATGGGTTTATGAAAGGCAGGTCCTGCCACACAAATCTCATCTCCTTCTATGACAAGGTTACCCATTTAATGGACGAGGGAAGGGCTGTGGATGTGGTGTACCTGGATGTCAGTAAAGCCTTTGACACCATTTCTCACAGTATCCCTCTGGAGAAATTGACTGCCATCGGTGTGGACAGGCACACCCTCTGCTGGGTAAAGAACTGGATGGATGGCCAGCCCAAAAGGTTGTGGTGAATGGAAGTAAATCCAGTTAGAAACCAGTTATGAGTGGTGTTCCCCAGGGTTCAGTGCTGGGTCCAGTCCTGTTAAACATCTTTATCAACAAGCTGGATGAAGGGATTGAGTACACCCTTAGCAAGTTTGCGGATGACACCAAGCTGGGTGAAAGTGTCGATCTGCTTGAAGGAAGGGAGGCTCTGCAGAGAGATCTGGACAGACTGGATTGATGGACTGAGACCAGCGGGATGAGGTTCAACAAGGCCAAGTGCAGAGTCCTCCATTTGGGACACAACAACCCCATGCAATGTTACAGACTTGGGGAAGAGTGGCTGGAAAGGTCTCCTGTCAGAGCAGGACCTGGGGGTGTTGGTTGACAGCAGCTGAACATGAGCCAGCAGTGTGCCCAGGTGGCCAAGAAGGCAAATGGCATCTTGGCCTGTATCAGACACAGCGTGGCCAGCAGGAGCAGGGAGTTGATTGTGCCCCTGCACTCAGCACTGGTGAGGCCGCACCTCAAGTGCTGGGTTCAGTTCTGGGCCCCTCACTATAAGAAGGACGTTCAGGTGCTGGAGCGTGTGCAGAGAAGGGCAGTGAGGCTGGTGAGGGGGCTGGAGAATAAGCGACTGAGGAGCGACTGAGGGAATTAGGGTTATTTAGCTTAGAGAAGAGGAGGCTGAAGGGAGATCTCGTAACTCTACAACTACCTGAAAGGAGGAGGTTGTGACAGGGTGGGTGCTGGTCTCTTCTCTTTATTAAACACCTTGGCAAAGCAGGACCTGAAGGGCTTACAGTAACCCTTTCTGTGCATGCCCTTGTAAAGAGGGACATGAATGAACTGAAAGGATGTTTAATGCTGCTTTGCCATGCTATTGATTTTGCAGAGACTTGGGTAAAACCAGAAACAAATCAGATAACTGATCTCTTTCCTGCTTGTTAATTTTTTTTTATGTAGGATGATCTTTACTGAATCCTTCAGATTTCCTGTTTATATCAAGGGAGGTTTTATTCCTCTTTCAGCTAATGAATCCATTGAGGTTCACTTCATTTGAAAGGTTTTGAATGGCAAGCTTTTATAAAAAGATAAACCACTCATTTTGAAGATGGCATCTCAAAAGATTTCAAAGCAAATTGATTTGGGCTGCTGCCATTACTGGCAGGTCTGGTAATACTGGATGGTTAAATACAGCAAAGCTAACACATTTAGACCAGTGCTGAAGTTCCAAGCCACCATGTACTGAAGTGTCTAACAGTTTGCTTGTAACTACTGTTATGCAAATCTTTGACTGCTCTTCCAAGATTTTGAGAGAGACTTCATCCCTAGGTTTTGTTATATATGTTTCTTAGGTGGTCCAAATATTCAGAGATCCGGTGCAGACTTTCTCAAACTATTTTTAAATGTGTTGGTTGTCCTTAATCAAATTTGAAAGTTGAGTTGCAGTATACTAAGGTATTTTTTGCTAGGCCATGTTGGTCATCTTACTGCTAGATTTCAAAGTAGCTCTTGTCATTTTGGAAGAAACAGTATCAAAGTATGTTGCAAACAAAAGATGATTTAAAAGTTTTTGCAGTATAACCATTTTTATAGGTGACTTTCTTTAGCCAAAAAGCTGTTAGTTTACCATTTGTCTTGACAGGTTCACCAAAGCTGCTAATTAAATGCAGTAAATAACAATTTCAAAAGATCTCATCTTGGGGACAGAAGCCAGTAGCCCTGGCCTTTCTCTATATCTTAGCTGATGGAATGCTTGTTTCTAACTATCTGTTGAAGTTATTTAGCAAGGCCAGTCTCAAATGACAGTAGAAAACATTCTTTATAAATCAAAGCTATCTGCGTTAATATGAGATGCAGCCAGGAGTACATGGCGTCGATGGCAGTTATCTCAGAACAGAACTCCTGGCTATGTGTGAGACTCATACCTGCATTGAACCTTTGATGTGTTTAGTGTTGCATACCTGGTGTTTCTTGCTTTCACAGATGCACAGGTTTCTTTAACTTCTCTAGCTAATTTCTTTTATATTGTTTTATGTAAGATACTTTATCTGCTTGCAGACTCACCTTTTAAAGCCATAAATAAAAGCTTTTTTAAACTAGTGTTCCTCAGTTTTCCTCTGGCATTGTGGGATTGCCATGGAAACATACCAAGATGTATTTTACACCCATCCTAATGCCCATCCAGAGCACAAAGAAGTTACTAGTTAGGATCCTGGAACTGTCTAGGTGGTATCCCTCAATCTTAGCAGTGTTAATCCCACTCCTTGGACTGTAATCCAGCTGTTAATATGACAAGCCCCTTTTCTCCAGACACCACACAACATCAGCCGAATAAAGTGCCACATAAAGAGCATCTTCAGAACAAACTATCATTGATTCATCAACGTGAGTGCAAAGACTAGAAAAATGAGTTAACGGAACAGATAATTTTCTATGCATATTTCCTTAACTAAAATTCACAGCTGGCCTTACCTGTCAGTTTTCATAGCTGTTCTTTAGCTGCTTGTCCTTTTGTAACAATGCTGATATCTTGAATCCCTTTGGAATCTTGGAAAGAGTAAACTAGATCCATCTTGTGGCAGTCAAACAGGCTCAGGCATTGTTATTTTATCCCTCTGAAGCTATTGAACGCAGGAGCCTAACATTTGACGTTGTTTCATTTCCTGCTTGGTCCCTCTTAGCAGCTGTTTTTGATAGAAATCTGCATTCAGGCAAGGTAAGTATTTCAGCTAGGAATGTTTAATCAGTGCTTTTAAAATGCTGAATAAATTATGAACATTGTTTCTATGCGTTTATCACTCTCTCAACATTAAAGTCTCATGCTTTCCATAGCAGACTTCCTCTCTAGTTCTGTTGTCTGATACTGGGGCAAAGATGACAATCGGTATGTTATGAGGTATTTTTTCATATCACCATGAAAGAGCTTTTTTTTTAATGGGTTTTTATTTTTAGACCATTGAAACATAGATGTGTTAGGTTAGTGTTTAATAACCAAAATAATTTTGTTCTGTTCTGTCATTGCTTTCCAAGTTTGTGTAGAGTGTGTGCCAGTGAAGGAAAAGCTTTATTTTTCCAGTGTATACACATAAAGTCATTCAGACTCAACAATAAGGCTTCATATCATTCTTAATTTTATAACTCCCTGTTTTCTACCTTTAGGTTTTCTTGCAGACAAGGAACAAGAACACCAGAGAGTATCTGTGGAATTAAACCCAAAGACTATGAGTGGAGTAGAACAGCGTGAGTCTCTTTGTTCATCAGTTCAACCACAGTGTAACCTAGGCAGGCCAAGGTCAAAATCTTCCTCAATTAGATCATCCAATGCTGCCACTCAACTTGAAGCAAAGACAGATGATTCAGTCAAAAAAAGAGGTAAATTGGATCCCTGGTTGCTGTGTGCTGAGGTGATCAGACAGCTGCATCCACTAGGGAAAAAAAAAGAACATACATGAAGAAAAGAGATGTTAGGAAGAGATAGCAAAATCATGTTCAGTGTAATAAAAATTAGTACAACAATTTATGGTCTATTTAACATTACATTAACTGAAATTTTTAATAAGTAATTTGAATTAATAGTGCATTTTATCATTAATTTGGGGAATGAATTTGAGCAAACGTTTAGAAACTGAAGAGCACCACAGAAGGACTATGGAAAAGTTGGATTTATGGACTTGAGTAGGAAAACCACTTCATCCTAATCGGGGCAAATAACATGTTGAAATATTCCTGCTACCTTATTCAGAAAAGCCAAAGCCAGCTTACTGACTTTTGTGTAATTTTTTTTATTTTTATTTTAGGGCTGAACATTGAAAAATCAGTAAAAGACTTGCAGCGTTGTATTGTTTCTCTAACCAGATACCGTATGATGATCAAAGAGGAAGTGGATAATTCAGTGAAGAAGATCAAAGTTGCTTTTGCAGAATTACACAGCTGGTAGGTAGATCAGCTTGAGAGATCCGTCAGCACCACCTGAGAAAAGGGGGACTAAGAAGGCCACTGGCATTGGTGGGGAGGGGTCACTTACACCCTGGTTCTTTGCAGCATTTGATTTCATCAAAAAAACCCCAAACACACGGTGCCCTTAAGTAACTTGTCACCAACTAGAAAGTAATATATGCCTAAGTGACATAAAGGGGGTCAAAACTACAGTTACCTGAAAAAGTCTCACTGTTTTTTTTCTTAAGTGATCCGTCTTGATCTAATTCTTTTGTATCAAGTTCAGCGGCAGCATATCTGAGCAAATGAAAGCTTTTCCAAAAATCCCGTCTACAGAGTTTTCTAACGTCTCTTTTACTTTCTTTAAATCTCTTCTTTTTATACTTCTTCTTTGATCTTATTTTTTTTTGGCAGCCAGTCTTTTATTGTCTCTTCATTTCCCATCATCTTTGCTTCCCACCATTCTTTTGTTTTTCTTTCCATCATAGTTTCTTCTAACTTTCCTCTCTATCACTTTGTTTCCAGTTCTCATGTCTGGTTTATTTTTTTCCTTTCTTTTATCTCTTCCTTTTTTCTGCTTTTGTTTTTTTTTTTCCTTTATGATTCTGGTTATTCCTGATACTCAGCATATATATCTACACCCTTTGAAAATCTGTAGCAGAAATAATTGCTGTAGTAGCACATTGTATATTTTGTGTATACTTGTCATAGAAAAAAAATACTTTATGGTTTGAGTTTTACTCAGCCTTTTGTTAAGCATAAATGCCATATAAAACCTGTGTATTATACAGTGTAGCAGTAAACAGAAAAATATATATTAAAATTAACAAGATTTGGTTACAAATCACAGAAGAGTATGAAAGCCTTTCACCCTTAATTCATCCACAATATTTGTGAGTATATTTACGAGCTTATCTTACGAAAGTGCTGTAGTATTGGCAGAGTTTGTTAACTGTGGACGAGTGGTGTATTTGTTGTCTTCAGTGATGCATCTAAAGGGATTTCAGTGCCACTGGGGCTCTGGTTCTGCATGGATGGGAAGTCCAAGTGCTACTGAGCTAGTTTTGTGGAAGATTCTGTTGCATTGAGCCACCACTGTACCTTAATGTCTGGCAGGGAGAAATTTATTTCTGTCTCTGGACTCCAATGGACATGGGCTGTGATCACCAGTTGTGCTAAGATGTGTATTCTTGTCAGGAGTGCTCTGGAGCCAGTATAGTGAAGTTTGCTTATAAACTAAAATACTGTAATTATATTGTTGATGTGGAAAAATTAAGTAAAGTTCATCAGCCCCTTGCACCTTTTTTGATAGTTCTCAGAGGTGTTTCCATATGATTTTAGAAAACTTATAAAACGTTTATGTTTTCTGCTGAGAAGGCTCTTACCAAGTTGAGTAAACTCATACTTGGGTCTCATTTGCTATGTAGTTCTCACTTAGATTTTTTTGTAACAGTGCTAAAAATGTACATTGCACATCTAATCTTATTTGCAGACACTCTCAGTCAATTCAGTCTTTAAATGATAATCACTCCGGTCATGGAACAGGCTTGGAAATCTAGCATGGATCTAATAATACAAGGATAGGTGCTACGTTAGTAAAGTCAGAACTGAAATTCTTCATTTTTCATGTTTTCATGTTTGGCTTGAAAACCACTAATTGCCTAATGCTAACGTGTTGCTTCATGGGTGAGCTTAATAGGAGAAAAGACAAAATGACCTCAAAAGAATATGTAAATCCAAGTAGACTTAAAATTATGAAAGATAGCTTGGAAAGAAACAGCCTTCGATTAGGCTTTATTTAATTTTATCTCCTACCAGCTTCAGTGCCTAAATTATCGGAGTGGAGTCTGACAGAATCTAACAGATCCATGCTCTGAATATTCAGGCCTCAAAAAGCAATTTCATGCACGTAGCATAATGTTGCAACAAGGACAGTATAATGTCAGGACATGTTTATGGACATCTCCATGCAGGCTACATTGCTTTTGGCAGCTTGTAAACCTATTATGTAGGGGTTGTCTTCAAATGAATGAAGGGAAAATCTAGTTTAAACAGTAAAATCCGTGGCTTAACACTTTCTTTGCTAAAATTAAAAACAATTCGGGGATATTTCATAAAACCTTGTGGCTTAAACTCTGAAAAAGATGGGAAGAGCTGTCTTTAGTGCCTCATTTACAAAGAACTTGCTGCCAGCTGCTGTAGATTCACTGGATCTGAGTAGGAATCACAAGAACCAGTGATACATACAACTTCAGACCTCATACAGTCAATTTATCATATTCTTGGGCTGAATGGTTTAGTTTGTGTTATTTACATGACAGTTTCCTTGCTCCAAATTTGAACAAAGCATCACTAGTGATTGTCGGAGGATAAGGTAATTAAGTGAGCACTCAGCCTTCTGCATATTTATCACCCTTCTTGGGCATGGGAATTTCACTGTGGTGCAGTCAACTTGTCTGTCAAGGGAAAATGAAACAATTCAGCTGATGTGTTGCTCCCACAATGCTACGGAGTAAGCAAAAGCAAAGGCATGACAATGATATTTGGTCTCCTTTGTGACAGTGATTCCAAAGCTTTTTGCAAGTTCTCCCAGTTGCTGCTGGAGTGTGGGCTGGTTGAGATGTACAACAGATAAACACACAACAGCAACTAAGTGCTGTCTGTGGTCAGAACTGCAGGGAATACTTGAATAGGCTCAGTACCGTAACCTAGATGGGAGCTTAACTGGTTCCTGTTACTGACAGCTGTCACCACCTAAGAGGTTCTAGTGAAGCTAGATGAAGTCAGAAGCTTTAGTTGTGCATTGTAACTGAATGCTGAAACACACTGCTTTCTGTTGTTCTCCTTTTTTTTACTGTCAATATCAGAATCAAAACTGCATTTCAAGAGTCAACAGTCTTTTGGACTTTCTAATAGTCTTTTTTTTTTATCTTTTCATGATTTTATCAATCACAGAGAGGATGAAGTAGTGCAAAGATAACATCGTATCTCTTTCTCCTACCTCCAGATAGCACACAAACCATTAATATGGAGATAAATGAATAGCACATGTGGCTGAATATCTCCTGAAACCTTCAGCAGAAAGAGTCACAAGAACAACTCCTTTTAACAGCAGAAACTGTTGAGTGATTGTTGCCAGTGGAAGTCGATGTCTGTCGGGCTCGTATTTCAAAGCTTGATGAAGGGAAGTTCATAGAATCATAGACTCATCTGAGACCGTCGAGTTCAACTGTAACTGTCCCCTTACTAAACCATGTCCCTAAGAAACTCATCTACCCATCTTCTAGTCTAAACCTCCCCTGGTGCAACTTGCAGCCATTTCCTCTTGTTATATCACTTGCAAGAAGAGACCAGCACCCCCCCTCATCACAACCTCTTTTCAGGTAATTGTAGACAGTGCTGATGTCTCCCCTCAGCATCCTTTTCTCCAAACTAAACAACCCCAATTCCCTCAGTCGCTCCTTGTAGAGCTTGTTCTCCAGCCCCCTCACCAGCCTCGTTGCCCTTCCTCTGCACACGCTTCAGCCCCTCAATGTCCTTCTTATAGTGAGGGGCCCAGAACTGAACCCAGAACTCGAGGTGCAGCCTCACCAGTGCTGAGTGCAGGGGCACAATCACCTCCCTGCTCCTGCTGGCCACACTGTGTCTGATACAGGCCAAGATGCCATTGGCCCTCTTGGCCACCTGGGCACACTGCTGGCTCATGTTCAGGCAGCTGTCAGCCAACACCCCCAGGTCCTTCTCTGACAGGCACCTACCTTTCCAGCCACTCTTCCCCAAGTCTGTAACATTGCATGGGGTTGTTGTGTCCCAAATGGAGAAAACCTAAAGAATTTCTCCAATTAGTCTGGCTGTTTAGGTACCCTGTAGAGCTTGTCATCACGTATTACAGGTGACTGTGATTCTAATCACATCTTCTAGTTCCTTGTGCTGAAAGTTTGACAGGGACAGTTCTGGTTTTTGGATTGAAGTGGAAGATTCTCTTGTGAAATTCACAATTGGCTTAGAAGTGTTTATCAGTTGTCTTTTCACCCCACTTGTGGGTCAAATATGTTCATGCCAGCAGGGAAATGTGTACATGAAATAAGGCATAATGCTTAAAAGACCAAGGCTGAGCTTGTCAGGACTATCCCATGAATTTGCATGTAGTCTTAGCTCAGATAATAGCAGAGACAGCAACAGCATTAATGTCCCTCAAACTTGCTTGACTTTGTTAGGAGATTGTTAACCAACACAACTTTATGGAGCTGCTGATGTCTGTTCCAAAGCCTGCTGACAGAGCAAAGTCATTGAATAGTGATGTGTTGTATTTTTTTGAAGCCTAAGCTGTCAAACTCCAGTGCTGTCCCACAACCTACTCCCTTCCTTATGAAAAAAGGGCTCAGATTGTATCTCATTGTTCCAGCATTTCACCTGCTGAACCAGAACTCAGAGGGTGCCCTTGAAAAAACAGCTCTTTGCCCCTTCCAGATGAAGAGCCCTTCTGCAGTCATTCAGAATGACTCAGCTGACTGTGTCTTCCTCAGTCTCCAAAACGACATTTATTCTCAAACTGTGCTCAAAGCTGCTTCAGGGGAGAGTGAAGCTTATTAAACACCTCAAGGAGAAAATTGGCATTTTGGGGGGTTTAACAGGGTTTTGAAAGGACTCATTTGAATTACACTCTTAACAGTAACCTCTGTACCATGCAGCTGTGGCTTATCTTTTGTGAGTTGTGTCAGCATGTTTGCCTCCGTATCAGCATGGTCTTTTGATTTCTCCGTCTCTTCAGGCACAATAGGTTTATCATAATGCTTAGAAGAGGCAGAAGTAAAGAGAAGATTCTGGTTTTCTGGAACCCTTCTGATTCTCATCAGTAAAGCTATAAATCAGCCATCCTGTCAATCTGAAGCAGCTTTTTTGAAAAGGCACTAATAACTTTAATCATTTTAGTGGGATTTTGAGGTGTGGCAGCTGACTGAAAGTATCTTTTCTTTTTCACTGTACAAGCACTAGATTTCATGCAGTAAACTACAGGAAGATTAATTTGTTTCTACTAATGTCAGAAGAAATTCAGAATTTGTTCTGAGTATGGAACTGTGAAATGACGCAGCTGTCAGCATATTTTACGCTGATCATTGTTGTGCTGGCAACTCATTGCAGTTGGGCATTTGCAGCTCTTTTCCCATGTATATTAGTGTGAATTCTGCCAGCCTGCTTAAGTCCAAGGCACAAGTACTGTCCCTTTGACCAGGAAGAGGACACTTCTACTCTTGCCTTCAGAATCGCTTGAGCAAAGTGAATCCTAGAGAGCTGCTATCTCTCCTGCTGCCTCTTATATCTCTACAGCACAAGCACTGGCTGTGTCCTGGCACCATTTGCGTGTCCTCCGCATTAAGCATCTGCCTTGCTGTGTTCCTTCAACAAATTGTCTCCTTCCTGAACCCCACCTCAGAATTTCATCTGGGTATTAAAATCAAACAGCACAGCACACCAGTGGCTTCAGATTGTGCACTGGAGTATACCAGCTGAATATAACATTTTGCTATCAAGTGGACATCAAGAAGCATTGAAAGAAAATGCGTTCCTTGGAGGCATTGCTGAGCTGAGCTTTGAGCAATTCTCAGTAACACACTGTGGTCTGATTTTGATCATCCTATTGAGGCTGAGTAGGGCAGAAAATACATTAAAATCAGTTATACTTCTCATGACTTAAGAAGCTGTTCAGTTTAAGTGGCTCTTTGAGCCTCATTTGAAAACACTGGGATCTTAGCCGGAATGAGAGACAAGATTTGATCCATTGATTTTTTTTTTTTGCATGGTGTTCTTTTCCTTTCTCCATCTATATCTGTTAGCATTTAGTTTTCCTTTTGTATGTGTTCTGTCTTTCATCTTTTTATTCCATCTCAGATTTCCAGCTTTCTGTCTGTCATTTTTGTTTGTTTCTGATTTTTCCAGATTCTTGATGGAGGAGTTCCTCAGTTTTGCACTGAAGGACTCTACGTGACTAGAATGGAATCAAGTTGATTCTTAGTTTGTTTCCCTAATAATTAACCCTTATGTGGACTAAGAAGAAACATAGCATTTCCTAGTGCTGGTTAGCCTGTGACAGTCCTAAAGAAACATTAACTTCCCCCATTATTCCATGACTAATGGTAGTTCATGATTTCCAAGCTGCAAATGTTGATTACGCTTCCAGGTGAGAATTAGTACATTCCTATGTCAAGAAAAGAGTCCATCCGTGTCCTCAGCTTGTATAAGTTAGTATAGCTGCATTGTCTTCAGGAAAGGACAACCCCATGAAGGTTTGTCTGTTAAAGAAACATACTTACACTGACTAGTCTCATATTGACAAAGGCACGAAACACTTTTTCTCGTTTTATTCTTTAGTTTCCCTAATGTTAGCTTTTAGCTATGAGGGAAGTACTCAAGTGGTTGTTCTCCATCAAATTTGTCAGAGTCCTGGTGTCTACTACATCATCCAAACACTTTCCTGAAATGTTCATCAGAGACCATGCTAAAACATTAGGAGTAGAAAGTTGTCTAGTAACAGATGAGACATATAGGATTGCTATGGCCATGTTCTTATTGTGGTATTAAAAGTGTTTCTATTTGGCATCAAAATAAAACATTAGAGGCCAAGCAGTTTAGCAAGGATCTGTTGTTGGAGTGAGGAGAGGACAATCATGGAACAAATGGGGCCAACACACACTTCTGATGAGCTCTGCTGTTGTAAGCTTGTTTGAATATTTTTTCCAGCCAAAAGTTTGTTTATATTATCTATGTGGTACACTAGGGAGGAAATTTTATAACACAGATGGCAAAAGCAAACACATGCAGACTTTTAAATTTATGGGAAAACACTAAAGACCATTAAAATCTCCTTTTTTGTAGAGAGTAGTAACAGGTGAGAGCTTACAAGATTCACTTCAGCCACCTGCTGTGAAAGCTGAGGAAGTTTATGATACCATGTAGTTACAAAAGCTAATTGAAAATAGATTAATTTTGAAAAGCTATTGCTATTTAATGTAGCAAGCTGGAACCATCATCTGTCTATTTGGAGTCCAAGCTTAATGCTTATGCCTGAAGAATATTGAGTGCCAACTGGAACAAGTATGTCCTTTCATTGTAAGAGTATACCTCTTAACTTACTCTACTGTTATGGTAGTTTATGCTGGTTTATTTCTTCTGGTATGTAGATCACATTCAGTTGATTTGGCAGGCCAAAACTATATTTTTAGTCTTGTTTACATATATGAAACAGAAAAATTTGTTACGTTGCAATTTTATTGTCTTGTTGCATCCTTTCCCATCAGCCAGCCTGCCTCTGTCTCGCTTGCTGCTTGGGAGGCAATGTGGCACGGTTTATTGTTAAAACCCAAGCGTGAAACTCTGCTGAGCTTCTGTTGCAAACCTTCTTTATGAGCTTGGTTAATTTATGAGAAGATTTCAAGGGAGGCTGCATGGCACTTGAACATGTGCTAGCTGGTAAATTTCTAATTGAGTCAGCTGTAAATCTGCCGTGTGTTCCCCACGCTGCCTGCTCCCTAAACTTTCCCTGGTTTAATTAACAACCTCCCAATCCTTCAGTAAGTTTTCTGTCTTTGATTGCTGCCTACTGAACTCCACAGGACCTTTCCTTTCTTCCTAAGGGCATTCTAGACAAATGTCTTGTTCTTGAGTTTTCTGTAACGTCTTCCTTCTAATGGAAGCTAGTTCATGTATAACTCAATGTCCTCCCTGGGTACAAAAGCTTACACGTAAGGATGATTTTACTGAAAGGGTTGAGAGCTTCACTCTTCCCTTGAGGACATGTCTGGATTTACTCCTCATATTTCGCCTAGTCTTGTGATTTCCCCCAGCTACTTGTGTTTACTGACACAAACGTAAACATTACCATTCATGGTGTTTATTAAACATGTACATGAGTAAGAATGATCTAGTGAGGGGAAGATGGGAGTGACACACTAGAGCACTGTCCATTGGAGAGCATTTTGCAGTGGAGTTACTTTGCTGGGTTGATGATGTGAACAATTTACCAGACTCACTGTCTGCTCTTGGTAGACCCACCTGATCAGTTTGCACTTCGGCAGCTGAGAGCACTGTCAGGATTGTGCACCAAAGATTTGTGAAAGGAGAGGCACACAGGACCTTTAGGAAGGCTTGGTATAAAGCTCCCCAGTCCTGGAGAGAACTGGGGACAAGGAAGCTCACCTCTACTGTGGAGACACATTAATGCTTTTTTACATCACAAGCCATTTTCTTGTTTATCCTGATGTATTTTGCAATAATATCTCTGTTTAAAGAAGAAAAAGGCTTCTTTCCACACAGCTTTAATTCTGCTTTATTCCTAATATTGCACTGAGAGCTAAGCTGTATTGACCTGGGTAGCAGTAGTGATATATCTGGCTTAATTAAAAAAGAGACTGTTTAGTCATTTGAGGATTGCTGTGCCCAGGCAGTGCTGGAGAGGTAAGTCAGAGTGACCTCCACATCTGTGCAGACACATGCACAGGCAAGTGAGATCTGCGTGTAAGTTAGCATACACTGATTATCACTAATTTTTTGTAGTCAGTTTTTCTAGCTGTTTCTTCAACTTCTATTTTTTAAGTGTTATTAATTTCAAAACTTGCCATAACTAAGGTCTAAAGTTTTTGTGTAGTTATAGCTTTGGGTTTTGATGGGAGTTCTAGCATGGATTAAACTGTGGTTTTTTTCTTTCTTTTTTTCCTTTTTTTTTTTTAGCATCGTAGACAAAGAAGTGTCATTAATTGCAGAAATTAATAAAGTTAAAGAAGAAGCGAGTAAGTAAAAAAATATGCAGGGAACTGTTTGAATAGTTACAGAAACATCTGTTTCATTTGGCAGAAAATTACACAGTACATAAATTTGGTTAGCGGCATTCCAGCATCTTTCATTGTATACATGTACGATCAAGTGAGTCTTTGATGTTCCAGGATAGGTTCTGTACAGTTTTCATCTATAATGATTGCATCAAAATTTCAATATTATGAAATTAAGGTAAATCAAAAGTTCATAAGAAATTAGATTTAAGTGATTTATTCCTTCTGCTTATTTATCAGCTTTGTGGCCACTCTTTTTTTCTTATTTCTGTGCTTTGTCAATTACTTCATTTCCATCACTGTTTGCTTGCTTATCTTATACGTATGAGTTAGAATAGTGAAAATTACTTGAGGAATAGGTTATTGTGTGGCCTTGCATAGCTTTAAGAAATAGTGATCTAGCTTATGGATTAGAACAGTAAAAAAAAATCAAAACCCAGCTGCTTACCAGAATCTATTTTTTTTGTAACATATGGGAGCTGATCTGATACGAGGCTTTCATGTCATCTCTGGTTTTTGCATAGGTAAGGTATATGTATTCTGATGTGGGGAAGAAAAGGCAAGGTGAGCCATGTACTAGAATTCCACAATATTTGTCTTATGCCCTATCTGAGAGATATGGTATTAATGGCCCAGTAGTAATCAAAGCAACGAGTTTCAACAGTGAGCACTAATCAAGAAACTGAAGAATAACTGAAGTATTGTACTTTACCTGGCAGATGAAAATATCACTGCTATGTATGCATCCAGTTCTTTTATTGATTTGTGAATTTAAGATCCTTTCAGGGAGGGTCAAAAAATATGTAACATTCCTGAATGCTTCATTTGCACTTAGAACTCTCACTTAGTTCACAAAATGAGACTTATTTTTTTATTTAAATATATAATCTAAATCCTCTGTTGCTAGCTAAGTCTTTTGTAGTTGTGTATGTGTGGGAGCTAAAAGGTATGAGTTGTTACAGCAAAGATTGGCATTAGTTTGTGTTTTGGAATTCTGTATGCTAACTTTTCTGGTACTAACAAGAAATAGATGTGAATTTGGAGTTCTGTGTTATTCTGGGGAGGAGATGTGGATGGAAACATAGCAGGAGCTTTTTAGTTACCTGCAGTGACCAGGTAGCCATAACCAGGTACAGTGCATCCACTCACTCCCAGGAAAGCCAATGGTCAAAATTCCCATTGATATGGCAGACACATTGTTTATCCCTAATGGCATTAACAAAAAGCATATTCTGAAAATCCACCATCCAGGGCTGGTGGTATCATGGAGCGCCTTCATTAATCTTGGCCAGGTGTAGTAGTAATTTTTGTGGAAAGTAAGCCTACTTATTATTGACAGGCATGTGAAGTGCTGCATTTGCACGTGGCAGGTTCTATTTCCCTGCTTTATGCCAACTCCACATATGGTTTTTTCTGTCTCGCAAGGCTGTTGTAGGTTTGGAAAGTGCCTTCAGAACTTGGGGCAGAAAGTTGTTATAGGACTGTAACATGCCAATCAAGATTTACATTATTATTTATCTTCACATCTCTTTGCTGCTCTGGAGGACTTTTTTTACAGTGGGTAATTTTACTCTTACTGTCAATACTGGGAAAATTTCCAAATATGATAATTTCAGGGGGGTTTTTAAATGGATATTTGGCTGGCATCTCATACAGAGATGAGTGCCAGTATGATAGGAGATCATATGGTCTGGGCAGTCACTTCAGCAAAGGGGATGCTGACCTTAGGAAGAAACAATATTAGCATTACCTGGAATACGCAATAAAGCAGAACTATTGGACAAAATAAAACAGCTAGTAAAGTGTTCATTTAATCTGACTTGTAGACCATTTTCCACAGAAAGGAAATTAAAAGATCAGATAGAGAGGCAGATGCACACCTGTTCTTAGCCTAAGTAATAACATAAGCACTGCAGTACCAGAAGGGCCAAAGATACTGTAGCCACCCTCTGGCTTCCCTGCCCTGTGTGACACACACCCCTCCGTCATATGGTTTTGTTGCTGCCACACAGCTGTACAGCCACAGCTCTGTCTCCCTGTGCCTGCTGGACCATGCTGTACTTGGTTAAACATTGAAACTAGTTGCCCAGAGAGGCGGTAGAAGCCCCATCCATGGAAACACTCAAGGTCAGGTTGGTCAAGGCTCTGAGCAAACTGGTCTGGCTGAAGATGGCTCATTGCAGGGGAGTTGGACCAGATGATCTTTAAAGGTCCCTTGCAACCCAAACCGTTCTATGATTCTATGATACCTTCAAAAGAAGGTGCCATCTGATTAAATAAATTATAGTGGGTTGAGAAACAAATTCACTGCAAAATATCATTGATCCTCACCTAAAAATAGCATTACAAAGTGTGAGCTGGTTAGGTGACTCTCCAAGTCTGCTCTGGAAGTTTTTCGCAAAAGAAGGTGAAGAAGCCAAAGTCTCCACAGCTTTAATAGAAACTGTGGCCTTAGGATAGTTTATGACTACTACTTACCCTGCCTGTTAGACTTAAGCTCTAGACAAAAGACTATGATTGTTATTAGTTTACATTTAGATACTGTCTTTCCTTTCTGCCGTAAGTGCTGACCCAGCAGCCAATTAATCAGTTGTTTCTTGTACATTGAGTCACCATGTAGGTAATAGAGTTTGCCTATACTTAATTTTCCACCAAAATTGTAATGTCATGTAATCCTGCTTGTAAGTGGACCATTGCTTTGTGGTTCATGATTAATCTTTTCCTATAAGAATGTAAATATTCACTCCTTGCTTATATAACAACTACAAGACAGGCAGTAGTGAATATTTAGTATTTTCTAATAAAGACTGCTGGCCTTCGTAGTACTGCTTTGCTCTAGAAATGGCAACTGAGTAAATTTTGTGCTTGAAAGCCCATGATTGTCATGTAAATTATGTATAAATAGATTTTTTTTCAGATGAACTGAAATTCCTCTGTGTAAATAAAATATAGTGTGTATTCAGAAACAGGCTGTTGACTCAATGTAACCCTCTTTTCTTTGTCTCCACGGAAGGTTCCCTGATGTTGGTTTAAAAATGAAGTACTGGCAAACTCAAAACGACATGTCTCCGCCCCTGTTTGTCTAGAAGTTGAGGAATTGGTTTTGCTTTAATTTTCTGACAGCTATTCCATTTCCAGATCTCTTCAAACATCAGGCAGTTCAGTTAAATACGTTGATTAATTGAATCTGTGCAAGCAGCGTATTGGAAGTCCAGCTGAAGTCAGAGGTCTGAGATGTGCGAGTTTGGGCATTAACACTGTACATCACATGTGAGACAGAGTAATAAATTACAGAGCAATTTACCTTGCTAGCATTAACAATTGACTATTGATGTTTGGCAGTGGAAATCCTGACTGCTCGGCAGAAGAAAGCTGAGGAGCTGAAGAGACTGACAGACCTCGCCAGTCAGATGGCTGAAGCACAACTGTCTGAACTCAGGGCTGAAATTAAGGTCAGGTGTTTACCTCTAATTGGCTATTTTAGTTGTTTGCATAAATGCTAAGAAAGAGCTGTCAGATTACCATGCCAAGGTTGTTCATTCCTGCTACGGGCCAAAGGATGACTAGTTTTCCATGGGGAAAGCATACCTTCTTAAAGCATTATAACGCCTCTGAGCAGCATACGGACGCTATCAGAGAAGTGTAAGCTATCCCCTTATAAGTGGAGCAGTGAGGGATTTTGCTGTTTGTGTACCATTTATCAGACCCAGTTAACAAGTAAACCTGATCGCTTCAGGTTCAGTGATCAAACATATACTCTGAGATGACCCACTTCCCGAGCATGGGAGTGATCCACCCATCGCTTGGCTGAGAGACATGTAATTTCGTAAGGATGGGAAAATCCTTGGTTCTGCATAGAGTTCCTGTGTACAGGGCAGGGTCAAGAGTTTGCTGAGCCTCAAAGTGAACTTAAGATAAGTATTGAGATTTTATATATATATAATTATCCATGTAGACCTTTTCTCAGAATGCAAATCACTGTTAACTAGTCTGTATTTTTGCAGCACTTTGTGAGTGAACGGAAATATGATGAAGAACTGGGCAGGTCTGCCCGATTTTCCTGTGATACAGAACAGCTGAAGACCCAAATTCAGCTCTGTGGAGAAAGTAAGTGCTGGTGAAATTCTCATTGCAAAGTTCTGAGAACATAGTGTTCCACGGAACATGCTGGCAGAAACAATGGCATGTGTGCTGCCTCTGTGTGTGTGTGTGCAGCAAGCCTGACATGAATGGTTTATCTGGATGCAGCAGGCTTGCTGGATGCTCTTCAACTTTACAGTATGCAACACATTAGACTCACTGTACATGTGCTGCACAGTCCATCTGCATTTGCAAACCACTGTCTTTGTCAGAGATTTCCAGGTATTACTCAGATCAGTTGGAATTTTCCATCTAAACAGGATTTCCAAATAGAAATAAAAGTCAGCTCTGGGGAACACTCAAATTCAGTACATTATGAATAACTACTGTATTGGAAGCTTCTCTGTGTGAACACAATGTTCTGAGACCAATTCAGATCTTTCCCACTAGGAAGTAACTCCGCAATTTTATAACACTGGCTTTTCCAGGAGCTAAACATAGTCCCACATGTTCCTGTTCCCAAATCATCTGCCCTTTTGTTTGGAAATTCAGGTTCATTTTGTGCTCCTAGTATTGTGTCCCTGTTGCAAAATATGAGACAGCCTATTTCTGATCTTTGTTGTGCTTTTTTCCCCCCTCAAAAAAAGTAAATGCATTAATATTTTTACCCCAAAAGTTACCCTGTCCCATGATATTCCATCAGTACCCTCACTCAGGAAAAAAAACTGTTAACGCAATACTGAACTAGTGCATCTTAGTGGAAGGAAAATAATTCTTCTTGGGGAAGAAAAATAATTCATGTTTTCAAGGAGTTACTAGAAATAGATAAAAGAAAAAATATTACACAATCTGCCAATACAGTCTGCTGACTGCACAACTAAAGCACTGAGTCCTTTGAGGCGTAACCCGTTTAATTCATGAGACCACAAGAATTGCTTTTGCAGAACACTTTGAAGATCCATCTAACCCTGCATCCTGCCTCTCACTGAAGCCGACCCAGGCTTTTCAAAAGAAGGCATAAGCTTCCCAGTAGTGCATCTAATTGTTAACAGTCCCCTCATAGACCCTATCTCATACACTGAAGCTTAAGAGATTGAAAATTCTGTGAAGGTTATCCTGACTACTGTAACCACAGGTGCTCTTGGTACAACCATAGACTATTTTTTGTAAACTCATCTAACCAGTTTCCTAAATAACTTCCAGCTGCAGTTAATTCTGCAAGTTAATTATTTATACCTCATTTTAGTAAAACATTGCTGAAGCATAGTTTGATGCAGACCTTTTGAAATCAGGTCACTGAAGTCAAAAGAACAGCTGTTAGCAGGGAAGCAGTGCCACCTTAGAAATGACTGATAGGCACTGGCCAACTGAAAAACTCAGCTTTGATCTGCCCTCAGTGGCCTTAGATGAGTAGCTCATGTTGTTGGCAAGTCTTTGATAAGAGCTCTTCAGTGCAAAAGGTATTTCTGTTTGGAGCATCTCACAATGAGGCCCATACCCTGCTAGGAGCTGCAAATACCCCTCAAACAGAGATCATACTAGGCCTATAGCTAATAACAGGCACTGCTGAGGGCTTTAACAAAAGCAATAACCAAACCCACAGAACTTGTGCAAAGGAAGGCATGTTCTGGCATAAGAGGGTGGGCTGCGTACACTCACAGTGAAGGACAGGAAAAACAAAAATAATTGGACTGACATATATCCAGAATGCCCAGTGGTGGGTTGTATCCCTTCCTTCTACATCATTTCATTAAAAATACATTTTTCTGACAAGCACCTGGATTTCTCTATGGGCTTTCCTATGCAGCAGTCTATTTTAGACAAGAGGGAGCAGCAGAATTCAGTGACGGCCAACCTCACAGACAGTAGGACAGAAAATTCAGTTTGTTGTGCTGATCTTTGCATTGTTTTTCTGAAGAGGACAGCTGGTGGGAGAAATAGCTGACGTTGGCGTAAGTGAATAAGAGTCTCAGAAAACCTAAGAGATGATGCTCAGTTGCTAAAATTATTCCACATCTTCTTTCTCTGTACATAAAGTGAAAAAACAGAAGTACCTCTTAGATAAAACAACAGATGTCTCTGAAGTGAGGCTCTTCTTTATCATCTATACCAGAAGAAAACAGGAAAATTCCATAACTGGAAAAGCCGAAACAGCAAATTAAGATTGAGGACTTTACTTCAGTAGGCTCAGAGTCCTCTTTGAGACTGCTTAGGGGCCGTTGCACAGAAGCAGGTAGCTTGAAGAGCTTGTGGAAATGTAGAGAGGTAGGAATCAAGAAGTTTTTTGATGCCTTTCGCATCCAGACATGAAAGTCTTAAGTAATCAAGTGGTCTCAGAATACTAAGAAGGAGGTAGGGAGCAGGAACATACTGTGGTGAGATTAGTACATTACATTTAGTTTCTGGTTTTGTAGATACCTGTGGCACAGAAGAACATTGGTTACCCATCTCCTTTGAGAGGAAGGAGCAACAGGAACTAAACTCTTTATTTTCCTTCTTCTTGAAAAATATTTCAGTGTGCTAAGGAAGCTTTCATAGCTGTTACCTATGTTGTAGCTAATACAGATATAGACAGCAAATGTCAGCCTCTTCAGCCTTCTGTGGTCAAAGCATAATTTGCAATCAAATTTCAGCTGTGGTGTCTGCAGGAACAACTTCCTTGGACCTCAAGCAGCTGAGAGATTTACTGTCCTCCTTCCCATGTCTCTTCCTTTATTGCCTGAAGACTCCTGTTAGGAGTGTCATTGATAAGACAGCAGCGCATGGTGCAGTGCTGACAGCACGTGTTAAGCTCAACTGGTTAAAACTTCACAAGCAAACTAATAGGAGCCACAAATTTTGAAGTGTTTTCTTGGATGACCAAAGCCTTCTGCCAGGCTCTGTCCAGTTTTGGCACAGTTCCACCACATGGGTCCTTGTATCTCCTGAAGTGCTTCACAATAAGGCAATTTCATAGAAGTAAAACGCTACACCCTAATTCCAGCCCTAGTTATCTAGCTTATTAAATGTAAGTTTGGAACAAAATTAACTGTAAGCAGGGTAAGAATACAGTCTTATGTTTAGATGTTGATCATTTAACTGATAACAATACTTTTTTTATAGTTTCTCACCCAAAGAACAACTATTCCTCAAGAACACCGGGTAGCCCTGCGCTGTCTTTAATGACCTTACATGCAACAACTGGCAAGCAAAATACGCACACTCTGAAGTCCTCTAGTAATGCCAGGAACTCTGATAGTAAAACTTCCAGCACTAAAGGCCAAAGTCATCTTTCTTCCAATCCTACAGAATCTTCTTCCCAAGGAATCATGACAAATAAGCAGGTAAGAAAACAGTTATGAACTAAACTAAATCACTTCAAAAATTTCCAAAAAATCTGCAGTGTTGGAAGTTGTAAATTCAAAATCAGATGCTTGTTTGCAGTCTGTATATCTAGCTCCATTTTCAAGGCAGTGTGAACATACAAGGTGGAAACAGCAGAAGTGTCATACCAGCAAAGATCACTGTCTGTTGTTCAGAAGTGTCTAGTGAATTAACAGACTGGAAAAGGAAAACCTTCCATAATAGTTAAGAGGGTGAGTTACCATCACAGAAACAGGGTGGGATGACTGAAGTTGCAATGGAAGTCTACAAAGTCTCCAGAAGGGACAGGCAAGGAAGGAGAGGCAGTGGAGTAGCCCTGTATGTCAGGGAGAGTTTGGGTTGTCTGGAGCTTAATAATGGTGATGTTAGGGTTGAGTGTGTATGGGTAAGAACGAGGGGGAAGGCCAACAAGGCAGATATGGTGGGAGTCCGCTACAGACCTCCTAACCAGCACGAGGAGGCAGGCGAATTATTCTATAAGCAGCTGGCAGAAATCTTGTCCTCACGGGGGACTTTTAACCTCCAAGAGGTCTGCTGGCAATACAATACAGCAGAGAGGGAACAGTCTAGGATGTTCCTGGAGTGTGTGGCTGGTAACTTCCTGACCCAGCTGGTGAAGGAGCCAACTAGGGAAGTCGACCCTTCTGAGTTTGTATTGAGGTGGGTATTGGTCTCTTCTTGCAACTAATGAGTGACAGGACGATAGGAAATGGCCTCCAGTTGCACTAGAGGAGGTTTAGATTGGATATTAGGAAAAATTACTTTGCTGAAAGGGCTGTCAGACATTGTAACAGGCTGCCCAGGGAAGTGGCTGAGTCGCCATCCCTGGAGGTGTTCAAAAGGCTTGTAGATGTGGTGCTTAGGGACATGGTTTAGTGGTGGCTTGGCAGTGCTAAGTCAGGCGTTGGACTTGATGATCTTAAAGGTCTTTTTCCAGCCTAAAGGATTCTGTGATTCTGTAATTGCCCTACATGCTACAATGGAGAAACATTTATTCCTGATCCTTGACAAGTGATCAGTGGATGTGTTGTTGAAGCAGCATTATTAGATAGACTTTGAAAGCAGAATCCTGCCTGGTTTAAAAGCACAAAGCTGTATAATACAGCTTATAGTGTTGTGCTGTATTGGCAGCTATTTCATTATAAGAGCACCTTAGAATGTCCTTGTACTGTGGTGCTTAGGTAAAGCTGCTGCTGAAGTTGATCTGGATTTTGTCCCAGTAGGGATGTCAGGCTCAAAAGGTGCCTGAAGGGAAGCATGGGAGCATGGCATAATGTCAGTTTACGTATGGAATCAGCTGCCCTGGCAGTTGTGCAAATGAAGAAATTCAGCCACTTCCCACTAACGATCAGAGCTTCTCTGAGCAAGATATCACAATGGACATCTCTCCCAATATGTGGATTCTTCACTTCAATTTACGTGTGAACTTCTGTTCTTCCTGCAGGCTAGTTGGTACTTACACGACACTTTACTAGGAAAGGTATTTTTGTGATCTTGGAAAAAATAAATCAGTATCAAGTTCTTCAGTGCTTCTTAACTTCTGCCATTGAGATGTCTAGTATTTCATCCCCTTTTCTGTGTTCTCTTGAGTCATGGCAAGTTTTAATTTAGCATCAGTGGTGAACCTGCCATCTATAATTCCAGGCCACTCACATGTAGCATGTAGTCAGTTTTTAAGTTTTGTAAATAGAGAGCTCTGGGAACAATCAAAACTGTACCATGTTTCCCTCTCCTAGTGAAACTGAAAATTTTATTCTGCAGTTTTTGTTAATTCTGATTGCTGTATTTCTTGTCCTGTTTGAAGGATTCAGATAACCTAACAGTTAGCCGTTTTCTTTCTGGGTAGAATGGGCCTTCTAGCCAGAGACGAAGATTCAACCCACAGCACCAAAACATCCGGCCCAATGGATCCCTGAAGTCACAAGGTGCCAGTAATGAGGCAGATCAAAATGACGTAAGGAGTGCTTTCAGGTCTGAACACAGAAGACAGCAGCATAACAACTTCAGATCTAAAACCAAAGGAGCTATGAAAAATCAAGAGCAGTCCACAACTACAAGGACCACAGAGACCCCGACACATTCAGAAAAGACCCAGCGAAAGCATCATACACTGGACGCCACAGATCATAAGCCTTTCCAAAGCAGTGTTGGCAGGGCGTCACAATGTAATTTGTGCCCTGTAAGGATGGAGGTCTCTTCTGATGCCACTGTTCTTTCAGTACCAGCTGTGACTTTGGTGGCTTAAAATGTCACAGTGACAGCAGGCAGAGAAATTTATTCTCTTCACTTTAGTTTCTTGCTCGAGATACTTGTTAGCGAAGCAAATAAGTCAAAACATAGTCATTTTAAATCTGTTGCTACTTAGAACTTGTTGGTATCTTTATTACTAATTATCAAAATTAATTTGTACTTTCAAGGTTTTGCCCAATATGTTCACAGTTATTTTGTCATGACAGTACAGAATGTTACCAAAGCAGCATTTACTTCTTAGAAAAATGAAATCTAGATTGGAAAAAATTATAATTAAATTCATAATAGCAAAAACCTGCTGTAGAGATGTGGTTATACCAGTTAACCTTATTGTTTTTTAGAGCAGCCTGTGTTAGAAGGATCCCAGGAAGTCTGTATGCCATGGTCTGCAATGAAATCAGATAATCTCATAGAATTTTTCAGCCAATCTCCGTACACCTCTTCTTTCTGTGTGTGTTCATGTACGTGCATGCACACTGTATGCACAGAATTGTTATATACAACAACATTTGAAAAAGCAGTATGTTTGATTTTAGCTTATTATTCCATAATCTGAGATCTTTAAATTCAAGTATAAATTGTATTAAATGTATTACATATTGGTATTTTTCATTGACTGTTTAATGAGGCTGAGGAAAAAAGCTCATTTCTTAAGTTTCAATTGTATATCGTTATGCCTATTGAGGTGCACAGCTCTATTCTCCATCCTTACCAGCCACTTTTCTATGAGTAGTTGAATTTATTTTTTGCATATGAAAAGTTGCGGGTGTTCTAGACTTGAATCCAAATTATTTTTCTATATTTTTGCTGTAGGAACCATCTGTCCATAATGATTAATGAATTTGTTACAGCAAGATGCAGCAGAATGTTGGGATACATATTTGAGCAGATATTACATCCTTCTGAGTTTTCTACTAAAATTAAGACTTTATTAGTCTTAATGTTCTGCATTTCAGAAAACCTGCTTCTTCCAAAAAATTAAAACCTTCATTCTAAAATATCCTGGTGTTTGCTGCTTTTCAGTTCCTAACCTTTGTGATCTTATTCAAATTGTATTTGCTTGATTCAGCTGGTATCAGTGGGAGGCTCTCAGCCACGCTTGGATGGGGCTAGGCTTTTGCTTTTAGCTAGATTCTCATGCCAGGTACACGGAACAGAACCTTCCAATGAGAGCCACCTCCATCCTGCACATACTTCGAATGTACATTATTATTGAACACAGTTAGATATCAGAATCCATGAACTCAGTGCCAGAGTCCCGCTGATGTCAGTAAGAGCCAGACATTGGAGTAACTCTAGAAGTTTATTCCTAGGCTGTTGTTTGTGATTGCTTTTTACCAGTTTTGTCTGCCTAATTTCTGTTAGCTGTCTGCACGCTTCCTTGGTGCTGAGTGGTTTAATTTCCTCTGTGGGCCTTGAAAGATAATCTCAAAGTGCATTGCTTATGGGCGATTTTGATCAATTTTATGTCTCTGGATACCTGTACACAGTTTTCCACATGTGAATATTGGTAATACCTGATTCTAAGAGGCAAATAACTTTTCATCCAGAAGAGTGGTGAAAGAAAAATAAATACGCATAGGTAAACACTGGCTTTCTTAGCATTGGAAGCACTGCTTCTCTCCTGCTTAATTATCTGTTAAGCTTTTAAGCTGAGTATTTTGAGTACATGGAACTGAAATTCCAGAATCTGTGTTATGTGCTCCCATCAGCTTGGTAGCTTTTCAAATTTCATCTGCTGCCTTACAGTTTGACCTGTAACCTCACTGTAAGTGATGTAATTTCCACACAAATATTTCCATGCACATATTGCATATAAATCTTATTTTATTGTTCTTACATAATTTCTGAAACTTACCTGAAAAAAACAAAGTCTGACTTATCTGTAATGACTTTTACTCCTTTATAGTTCCTCCACTTGACATTGAAAGCTATTTTATTCGGTAAGTTAGCTTCTCACAAGCAGGCTTTTGCAAATAAATAACATCTGTAACATAAGTCATAAACTCAGCACAATAGGACCACCTTGTGCTCTTCAGTACCATGTAACGATTGATGGCCCAGTACGGACTAACAGGTGAGAGACAGCATTTCTCTGCAGGCTGATGCAAAGACATTTTCTTTGATGAGAGAAGCAAGTGTGGATTTGGTTGGGCCAGGGAGTGAGCTGGGTCTGGGAATGCTGCAGTCTTGGCACACCAAGCGTGGCTTAGTATGGTAGTACAAGTTTTTACTGTATTGCGTGGCCGTGTCAGAACAGATCTATTCATCTTTCATTTCTGGTGTCTCTGTGCTTGAAATTATGTCTGCCTGTTTCTAGGAATGTTTTATTGTTCACAACTCTTATACGTAATGAGATGCCCTTGGGGCCATCTTCTAACTACAGATCTAGCCATGTGTGATATACCTTGTAATGTAAGGGAGCTACAGGGGCCAATGAGGGGAGTAAGGGCAGAGAAAGGCTTGACTACCAGACCAGCTATCTTTTTAAAAAAGCACCCTCAGTTTTCAAAGCCAACACAGCTGTTTGGTATCAGTCTGACATGAATTTGGAATTCCCACTGCATTTTGTACACTCTTTGTAAAGTGGAAACACAACTTAAAGGGCAGTATTTTAAAGGTGGTTGGATCTGGTTTATCTTCTATATAAGATCAAACTCAGAGTAAGGGCAGAACTCAGCAAAATAAAGGGCCAAATACACAGTTGGAAAACTAAAACCAGAAGGTAGCAACACAGACAAGCTATTTGGAAAACTTACTTTAAATGAATTTTTTATGTATTTGAAAATGACACCCTGAAAGAGAAGCTTTCCTGGAAGCACTTTGTTGCAGCACTTTCCTGGCTGCTGCTGTTGTAGGGAACACCTGGTTTCAGCTTCTATGAATGGCACTTCTTGTGGATCTGTCTCCTTACGTAGTGACTGGGCTGCATCCTTCTCATTCATACACATGTGGCTACAGGAAAGGCACCACAGACCCAGAGGTCTCAAGTTCCAGTACCACCACTTTCCTGTTTCATCTAATGAAATTCAAGGGAGGTTTTTCTGGTTTTTTCCTTTAACCACAAGCTGGCATGTCTAGGACAAAGAGCAGACTCATTAAAGCCACTGTAATGCAAACGATACAAATGTTACTGGAAAAACACCATGCTACCAAAATAAACACTGAGCTAATGCAAGCTCTAGAAGTCCTGTAGGATTATTCTCAAAGCATTTTTTTTTTTTTTACACCTGCAAAATTCTATTCTTTTTGTGAGCTTTAGAATGATGTTGGATTTAATGATCTTTGTGAGCTTTAATGCCGGTTGGAACTGATGATCCAGTGTAAATGATTCTGTGTTTATAGAAACCTTGTCAACATCAAAAGTTGAAGAGGAAAGAAATCTGCTTTAGGAAGCCCTGAAAAAGGGATTTAAAGGTGCATGTTAAAGTGCTCAGCTGTTCAATAAACAGTGAAGTAGAAGTCACTGAAGGTCAGTATTAAAAACTGCTCTTTAGTCAGATTATTATGAAAAACAAATTTCAGAAAATTAGTGTCAACAAGGAGCTGCATGCTCAAAGAATAGGAAACTACATTGTTCGCATCTTTCCATAATTTTTGCCTTGTCCTTTCTTCAGTGAAACTTTTTTTGTTGGGATTTTTGTTCTTTAGGTTTATTTTTTAACAAGAAACACTAGCTTAAAGACTCTAAAGGTAAGCTAATCTGCAAAATACACACCAACAGCAGAATGTTACAGTATCACAGTATCGTAAGGTTGGAAAAGACCTTTGAGATCATCGAGTCCAACCTATGACCCAACACCTAAACCTACTCCTACTTGTCAACTACACCATGGCACTAAGTGCCTCATCCAAATTCTCTTTGAACACCTCCAGGGATGGTGACTCGACCACCTCCCTAGGCAGCACATTCCAATGAACAATTACCCTCTCAGTGAAGAATTTCTTCCTAATGTCAATCCTAAACCTCCCCTGGCGAAGCTTGAGACCATGTCCTCTCGTTCTGTCACTGGTCGCCTGAGAGAAGAGTCCAACTCCTGCCTCACTACAACCTCCCTTTAGGTAGTTGCAGAGAGCAATAAGGTCTCCCCTGAGCCTCCTCCAGGCTAAACAACCCCAGCTCCCTCAGTCGCTCCTCATAGGGCTTGTGCTCCAGCCCCTTCACCATCCTCGTTGCTCTCCTCTGGAAACATTCCAGCATCTCAACATCTTTCTTAAAGTGAGGGGCCCAGAACTGGACACAGTACTTGAGGTGCGGCCTGACCAGTGCCGAGTATAAGGGGATGATGACCTCTCTAGTCCTGCTGGCCACACTGTTCCTGATGCAGGCCAAGATACCACTGGCCTTCTTGGCCACTTGGGCACACTGCTGGCTCATGTTGAGTTTCCTGTCCACCAGCACTCCCAAGTCCCTTTCCGCCTGACTACTCTCCAGCCACTCTGCACCCAGTCTATAGCTCTGCATGGGGTTGTTGTGTCCAAAGTGTAGGACCCGGCATTTGGACTTGTTAAACCTCATGCTATTGGACTCAGCCCATCTCTCCAGCCTGTCAAGGTCCCTCTGTAGGGCCCTCCTACCTTCTAGCAGGTTGACACTTCCTCCCAGCTTGGTGTCATCTGCGAACTTGCTGATGATGGACTCGATCCCCTCATCCAGATCATCAATGAAGATATTAAACAGGACTGGGCCCAGCACCGAACCCTGGGGGACGCCACTAGTGACCGGCCGCCAGCTGGATGGGACACCATTCATTACCACCCTTTGGGCTCGGCCATCCAACCGATTCCTAACCCAGCACAGAACATTCCCGTCCATGCCTTGGGCTGCCAACTTGTTCAGTAGTCTACTATGGGAGACAGTGTCAAAGGCCTTGCTGAAGTCCAGGTACACCACATCCACAGCCTTCCTCTCATCCACCAGGCAAGTCACACAGTTGTAAAAAGAAATCAGGTTGGTCAAGCAGGACCTGCCTCTCCTAAAACCATGCTGGCTGAGCCTGATCTCTCCCTCATTCTGCAGGTGCCGCATGATCACACCCAGGATTATCCGTTCCATAATTTTGCCTGGAACCGAGGTCAGGCTGACAGGTCTGTAGTTACCTGGATCGTCCCTACGGCCCTTCTTGTGGATGGGCGTCACGTTGGCCAACTTCCAGTCTTCTGGGACCTCTCCAGTGAGCCAGGACTGCTGATAAATGATGGAAAGCGGCTTGGCAAGCTCATCCGCCAGCTCTCTCATCACCCTAGGGTGGATCCCATCAGGCCCCATAGACTTATGAGGATCCAAGTGGCTCAGCAGGTCTCTAACTTCTTCCTCCTGCATGACAGGGGGGCAGTATTGCACCCTGCCCCTATCCACCGCTTCAGTAGACCAGTTGTCCAGAGAACAATCTGCCTTACTGTTGAAAACCGAGGTGAAGAAGGCATTAAGCACCTCAGCCTTTTTCTCATCTTTAGTTACTATATTTCCCTCAGTGATCGATAAGGATTGAAGGTTGTTGCTGCCCTTTTTTCTGCCGTTAATATATTTGAAAAAGCTCTTCTTGTTGTCCTTAACACAAGTGGCCAATTTAAGCTCCAGCTGGGCTTTTGCCTCCCTAATTTTCTTCCTACACGACAATATTTTTGAACACAACCTGACTCATCTGCCCTTTTTTCCAAAGGCGACACACCCTCTTTCTTTCACTGAGCTCCTTCAAAAGCTCCTTACTCAACGAGGCCGGCCGTCTGCCCCTGCGGCTCATCTTAGAGCACATCGGGACAGCCTGCTCCTGCGCCTTGAAGACTTCATTCTTAAAGTACGTCCAGCCTTCATGGACCCCCTTGCTTTTAAGAACTATCTCCCAGGGTACTCTCCTTACTAGTTCCTTATATAACTTGAATGCCAGTACAGTGCATGCCAGTACAGTGACTACTGTTCCTGGCAGAGCGTCTCATTAAAAATGCCTTAATATACAAGCATTTGGGGTTTTTATTTGTGCAAATATTGTTTCAAGTCCTTGTAGTTAGGAGAAAAGCCGAAAATGTGATTGCTTATAAATGATGTACAAAATAAAACATTTAAAGAACCCTTCTGTAATTCCAGGTGTGATAGGGCTTTGCAGCATTGGGGTCCAGCTGTATTGACTGCTGGAAAAGCCAAAGGAGTACAACAGAAAACCTAGCACCCAACTTTAAGCAAACAAGAACAACAAAAACAGTCAGGATTCATTCACTGATTTAAACAACTAAAAGGGCTTTTTAAAATCAGTGAGCCAAGTTCAGCTTTCCTCTGCTGACAGAAACATACAGGAGCTCTACACTTCATTACCCAAAATTTACTCTGGTACGAGGTCTCCTCTGTCCTGCCCTGGAGGACGGAGGGGTTCTTTTTATCTTTCTTCAAACCGGTGCACCTCTGTTAATACTGCTTTGCTGCACAGAAGTTGATGCCCCCTCCTCATTTGAAAGGACCTTCAGAGGGACACAGGAAGGCCAGCTGTAACTCAGACCCGTAAGGTTCCCTGCAGCTGCAGAGAACACCCCCACAGCGGTGCAATGCAAAATGCCAAAGCTGCCCCAGTGCAGCCTCACCCCAGTGGCAGATTGCACCACATTAGGATAGTAGAACACACACACCAGGTCTATAGAAAAAATTCCCTTCTTACTCCCCAGGCATGCTTCTTCCTTTCCTCTATTCCTTAAGTTTCTCACTGTACAAGCAAAGGCATCCCTTTCATTGCTGTTTATAACAAAATGGTGATTTAACCTCACCAGAAGCACTGGTCAAGTGCATTCAACACCTGGAATCTTCACAGTACTGGGCATGTTGCACACTCGTGGCAAACTTGTATCTAATAAAAGCTACTTATTGTTACCTATTTTTCCCCACTTTAAAAATTAAGGAAATTAACTGTAGTTAAAGTTGATAAAAAGGTCGTCTTTTATGCTGTGCAAGTACTCCCTTTGAAAAGGTCAATTGCACTAGTACAGCCTGATAGAAATAAGTGTGAGATACTGGAACATTAAACCCCACCGTGTTCTGTGCCTGTGAGGTTTTTTAAATCTATTTTCTTCCTCCCTTCCCAACATCTAAAAAATATTTAGAAATCAAGCAGAAAAATACACATTAGTGCTCACTTAAAGCTGCTTTATCTGTATGCTTTTCAGGAACCTTTTTCATCATAATTTTTTATCAAATCTTCAAATAAATGACCACAATAGATGATGATCTCTTTTTTGAACAGATAATGCAAAGCCATCCAGTTTACCAGGTTGAGTCAAACATTATCCATCCACTTTATCATTCTTAAGCTTTATACTCTCTGCTAACACAGCTGGTTCTTTCTTGTTTAGTTCCACAGAAGCAGTAGGAATTTCAACAGGAGCACTGTCCTGTTCACTTGTTTTACTGGATGCAGAAGAAGACGGCTGAGATGGTGTCACCAGAAAAAGGTGGAGTTCGCTTCAGCTTTACTACACGGTTGCTTCCGGGCTTCCTAGACGCTGCCAGCTTTAGCGTCATTTGACACAGTGTCCCATTGTCAGCGCTTTGCCTTCCGCAGGGCGCTTGGGAATTGCTGGGAACCAATGTGCACATTGTGGATACCGTGTCAGAAGGTACTCTCTGTGCAGCATCAAACTCCCACGGTTGTGTTGTTTAGGAGTCACTGCAGAATGTGAGGCATTGCAAGCAGCTACCTTTAAAAAAGCCGAATTCTTGACTTTGATATGGGTACTTGTTGAGGGACCTGAGAATCTAATGGGCTTGGGACTTGCTTTACATGGTAAATAGTCTTCCTCTTCAATAAAGTCAATTAATCGTCTGTAAAACAAAGAACTTCAATTAAAGCAACAAAATATGTACATAAATTATTATTTTTATAACATTATTACAAAATAGACAATCTGTGACAGACATCCACAAATCTGAAGTTCTTTTATATTTTGCTTGTTACAGTATCATTCTTGGTTCTAAACTGTTCATTGCTGCCTTTATATGAATAGAACCATTAATCTCTTCTACTGGGTAAGGAATATTACACATTTTAACAGATATGGCACAAAAACTGCTAAGTGAAAATCAATGAGGGAAAAGCTGGAGGAGTTATAGAAAGCAAATATTAAAATGCTACAGATACTAATCAGATAAAAAATCCACTAAATACTAGTTGGATGTGTTATATACAAAAATGTAAGACCCAACTGCATATTAACACAAAATGTAGAGTTCCACACTATGTAATCTGAAAAGAAGAAAGATATTGCTTCTTTCTGACTCCCCCATTTCTTCTCAATACAAATCATTATGGATAATCTTTCAAGAGAAAATATTTTTTTTTAAAGAAGAATCTATGTAAGAAAGCCTATGGAGTCTCATAGCAACTCTAATTGGTACATATAGACAGCATTTTAAAGTATTACACAAATACTGTTCCTCAGTGTTGGCAAATAAAGATTTTAACTCCTCAAGGAAATAAGAAATTATGCCATAGAAATGTAGGTCAGGCTAAAACAGCTGCACAAGATATTGGAAAACCTGAAACCCACCCAACAAACCAAAAGTGAGACCAGGCCAGGTCAGAGGGATGATGAGTAAACATAAACCAAAATCATTTTGGGGAGAGATGAGGAAGCAAGAAAAAAAGCACACTGACCAAATTAAACTCGGATAATATTAACAATGTATTTTAAAATGTATCAAAACAAAAGCTGTCAAACTGTGGCTCTATTGCTGGCTCCTACAGGGGGTAACACTACTAAAACCTGGTATTAGGAGCAAGAACATGTATGAATCAGGTTATATGGAGACTTTGAGCTGACAAAGAAAAGCTGTAGCTTTCACTGACCTGATCGTCAGGAATGAAGAAACATTTAGCTGACAGGTCAGTACTGTAAACAGGCTATGAACTCTGAGGCCCACTAAAGAACAGCTTAAAAGATAGACTACAAAAGCACTGATATTCTGCAGAGTACTTGCATTTTTGGATTTTAATATGGATCTGTGAAACGCCATCGGGATTCATACCAAAACATAAACAATATCTGAGAGCAATATTTCTTATAGAGCTGGTATATGGTCACACTGTTCAAACAGAAAGCCTGCAAATAACTGAGTACTATAATGAGTCCAGGGAGGTTTTCCTTAGAGCTGTGAGAACATATACTCAACGTCTGCACATCCCAGATCAAAAGAACTACCAAACCAAAAAGGAAAGCAAGCTTAAATATTCAAAGACTTGGTGCTTTAATAGTAGCAATGAAACAGAAGTAAAACATAATCAGTAACTTATTTCCTTTACAGTATTTCAAGACAGTATATGGTCTCACCAGAATCGCTATATTACATCAGAAGTTTTACCTGCAAACTGAAAATAGCTTTTTTGATGGTGAAGAAGAATAGAAAACACAAATCAAAGCCAAAAGATGTGAAATAAAAGAGGCCATAGTAGTAGACAAGCATTCAGGAATAGATGTAGGCTGTTTGGCAATCAAGGGATCAAATGATCACAGTCCTTCCTATCTGAGCTATGAAAAGAAAAGAATGCGGTATCCAAAAAAAAATGGGGGTTTTTATTTGGATCATTGTGCTGATCCAGCTCTGAGGCTGCTGCTGAAACAACAGTGCACCCAGGAACAAGGATGTCAGCAGTATACTCTTCTATCTAGCAGCAAAGTGGCTGTAGGGTGGCTCAGATCAACTGCACCGACAAAGGCTGATTTTAGGTAACATGACGAGAATGGAGGTGTAGTCAGAAGGATCACTGTAAAACTGCAAAGAAGAAATTCTAGAAATTCCTTATCCCAGCGTCCACCATACCATAAGGGTTTCACTCTTTAGGCCTGTTTGATGGTAGCACGTCTCACAGTCATGGATAACCTGGGAGATAATGTCCATGGTTAAATCTACCCCTCGGTCTCGTGCCCGTCTATAAGTAGCGTCTCTGCCCTAATGGCCTGAGGCATCATGAGCCCATCGAGCCTGAAACAACTCTCCTTTATGCTGCCAATCCAGATCTATCTGTGACACTTTGACTTGTGCAGCTCAGTCTGCCTGTTTCTTGTTGCGATGTTCATCGTTGGCTCGATTCTTGGGCACATGTGCATCCACATGGCGGACTCTCACAATCAACTTCTCCACTCGGGCAACGATATCTTGCCATATATCTGCAGCCCAGATGCGTTTCCCTCTGCGTTCCCAGTTGGCTTTCTTTCATCGATCTAACCATCCCCACAGTGCATTTGCCACCATCCATGAGTCAGCGTAGAGGTAAAGCCTTGGCCACTTCTCTCATTCGGCAATGTTCAGAGCCAGCTGAGCAAAACCAGCTCCCAGAAGAATCTGAATGATTCTCTTTCCTTTCTCAAAAACCTCTCCTGCTGTGTCCCCCCACATGATGACGTCATCAATGTATTGCAGATGTTCTGGAGCCTCACCTTTCTCTAGTGCTCCATAAATTAGTCCATGACAGACGGTAGGACTATGTTTCCACCCCTGGGGCAATCGGTTCCAGGTGTATTGCACGCCCCTCCAAGTGAAAGCGAACTGTGGCCTGCACTCTGCAGCTATGGGAATGGAGAAGAATGCATTAGCAATGTCAGTCGTGGCGTACCACTTCGCTGCCTTGGAATCCAGTTCATACTGGAGTTCCAACATGTCTGACACGGCGGCACTCAATGGTGGAGTAACCTCATTCAAGCCACGATAGTCCACAGTCAATCTCCATTTTCCATCAGACTTACGCACAGGCCAAATGGGGCTGTTGAAGGGTGAGTGAGTCTTGCTGATCACCCCTTGGCTCTCCAGTTCTCGGATCATCTTATGGATGGGAATTACAGAGTCACGGTTCGTCCGATATTGTCGTCGATGCACTGTTGTGGTGGCAGTTGGCGCTCGTTGTTCCTCAACTTTCAACAATCTGCTGTCAGCAGAGGGACTCTGAGAGACCTGGCAATAACTTTAACTGTTCAATCTCTTCTGTTTCTACAGCGGCTATTCCAAAAGCCCACCTATGCCCCTTCCGATCCTTGAAATATCCATTCCTAAGGTAATCGATTCCCAGGATACATGGGGCAGTCGGACCAGTTACAATAGGGTGTTTTTGCCAATCTCTACCAGTCAGGCTTACTTCAGCTTCTAACACAGTCAGTTCTTGAGACCCTCCTGTCACATCAGAAATAGCAATTGTTTCTGAGCCCACGTGTCCTGATGGTATTAACGTACACTGAGCACCTGTATCCACCAAAGCCTTGTATTTTTGTGGGTCTGATGTGCCAGGCCACCGGATCCACACAGTCCAATAGACACAATTATCCTGTGCCTCTACCTGGCTAGAGGCAGGGCCCCTCTAACACTGGTTTTCATTATAACAATCACAGCTCTTTCCTGATGGATGCATTCTAGAGGTTTCCTCTAGTGGGTCAGTTCCTTGGGGAACTGGCACCGCACTTACTTTTGCTGATTTTCTTCTCTCTTTGTCCTTCAATTCCTGCACCCGGGCTGCCAAGGCACAGGTAGGTTTCCTGTCCCATTGTTTCATATCCTCTCCATGGTCGACCAGAAAATACCACAAATCGGTTCTCGAAGCCTGTCCTCTCGTTCTAGCTGGGAGGCGTCTGACTGTGGCTCCAGAAGTCCCAATTCGTACTGGTGCCACTTGAAGACTTTGAATACTGTCCTTGATCTCTTCCTTAAGTTTCCTAATCTCCTCCTTTTGCTCATCTCTAAAATTCTTCTGTTCTTTGTTGATGTTCTGAATCAGTGTCTTCACTGCAGCGATACGGGCCTGCACTGGACCTTGGATTATTTTCTCATATGTTCTGAGTTTATTCACTGCAACGCGCACTATATCCTGGTCATCTGCCGAGTGTAGGGACGCCAAGTGATGGGAGTATACACTTGGTGCCCGGTATGACAGATTCCACCACATCTCCGGTGTACACCTAACCTTATCTGGATCATTGAGGGGTTCCCCTTCCCTTCCATAAAGTATTTCTAGTAGTGCCATCTCCCTTAAGCGCAGAATTCCTTCTTCCATAGTCCTCCAAGATGACTTCAGATGATGTGCCTGCAAGATATCCTTGTAGGCAAACCTTTCTCTTACACTGGCTAAAAGTCTTGTCCAGAGTGAAAGGGGTCTTGGTTCCCTCACAAATGCCTGTTCAATACCTGCATCTCAAGCCAGAGCCTTTAAATACCTGGCTTCATGACCATCGACTTGTAAGCTTTCTCCCAGAAGGTCCCAAACTCGGATCATCCAAGTCAGAATAGGCCCATCCGGCTTTCGAGTAACATCCTTCCGCAAGCTGCGAAGGTTGTCATATGAGAGGGACTCAGTGACAATCTCTGGTTCTGCGTCTGCAGTCTGTGAAGTACCCGCTTCCCCATCCTCATCCACCAGACGAGCCGACTTGGTCTTATATTTTCTTTTCTGAATAGGGGCAACTTTCAGCTCTGATTGTTCTTTAGGTTTAACTACATCTGGAGCTATGATGGTATTCAGACGGTTTGCTCTCTTCTTTACTAATTTCCTGCGGATGCTTCTGGGTGCATTCCCTACCAACCTTGTCCCTAGCTTCATGCATAAGATGGACACTAATGAAACCAACTTGCAAACAAATAACTAAAAGTAGGATATAGAGCAGGATATCCCTGACGTCTAGCAAGAGGTAAAGTTTCTCAAAGGCTGTTGTAGCGAACCTGAGAGATGACTGAATAAAAATTTGAGATGAGACACTCTCCTGTGTCCTTCCCTGAGGATAAGTATCATTATCATTAACCCCCCCAGACATAACAACTTAGGCCGGTACAGAAGTACAACCTTGAAAACATATTCCAGATAATACCAACAGGCACTGAATCCATGACACTATAAACCCCAAACAAGAATTCAATAATAATTACAGCCGTCTGAGTCTTACTGGCTGAGGCACTGAGATGAATTAAACCTGCAAGACCTTTTGGCATAGTTCTATACCAACAGAAAGCAAAAATATAATACAGAATGGTCTGTATTGACCCCAAACTCACAACACGCATCATGATGCTAAGAACTGTTATCGTTCGATTGCCCATATGGGCCACCAAAACAATGTCTTAGTTTGGATGAAAAAAAACCCAAACAAACCAACCAAAGTATGCTCAGTGATTTTAATCAGAGATTGTGAAGAACAGATAACAGTTCTTTGCTCTAAGTGTATGTGTGCACAGAACAGAACAAAGTCAACAAGTGCGATTAAGTTGTTAATATGGATCAAGTCCCGTACCCGAGCTCTGGTGGTGCCATCACTTTAAGCTGCAGCTCTGTTTCGGGCAGCCCTGGCGCAGGGCGCACAGCTTCTCCCAGGACGCAGCTCCGCTCAGGGCAGCCTCCTCCTCAGCGCCGACCCAGATGGTTATCAGTCACACTCGCACTCACACACACACACAGAGGGAAAGGAAATAAAGATGGAGAGACAGAGAATACAGTAACGCAAGCAGAGGTAGCAAAGCGTGACTATTCTCTAGGCAGCAAGATGGAGAAAAAGGCGGAGACCGGGAAGTAGCCAGTGAAAGGAAAATGTCCGGGCAAACGGGACACAACCTCTGCCCCGGTCTGCCCGGAAACGGCCCCTTCCCCCCCACTGCCTGCAAAGGAAGAAAAAAATTCTCTGAAAGAGGAGGGGGAAAAAAAAAAAAAAAAACAAACCAAGCCGAAACTATAACACATGACCATTTTATCAGCCAGCTGGTTTTGCAGCTCAAAAAAATCTGATTCCTTCCACAGCTTTATAGTATAACACTACATATAAAGATATTTAGGTATTATTATACTATGTGAGTGTTCATTCTCACTTCATAGTGCTTTTATGTGTTTGACACTCATCTTACCTTTTGTAGATGCTTTTACTATGGATTTTTATTCCTAGCTCCTTATTAATTGCATCAGTCCCATCAGCTCTTGTGGCATACACACCGACAATTTTACTTTAACAGCTTGCTCCGCAAGTGTTGAGGTAGTGCAGGACCCAAACTGTAGGCTTGGTACAAACTAAATTGTAAGAATCGCAGAAATCTAACAAAGCCTGGAAAAAACATTAAACGCAAAACACAGAACATTAATAATGGCTTTACATTGGAAGGGGGAAGATTTAGATTAGACATTAGGAAGAAATTCTTCACACTGAAAGTAGTGAGGCCCTGGCACAGGTTGCCCAGGGACGCTGTGGATGCCCCCTCCCAGGAAGTGCTCAAGGCCAGGTTGGATGGGGTCTTGAGCAGCCTGGTCTGGTGGGAGGGGGTTGGAATTGGATCATCTTTAAGGTCTCGTCCAACCTAAACCATTCTATAATTCTATGAATAGGAATATAATATTTTTAGTCGAATAAGTTTCCATGTTTAAGTTAAGTTTTCTTACCAGTCCTGGTTATCTCTTTTAAGTAAATCAAGGATGTATTTTTTTCTAGAATAATGTGTGCAGTCTGATGTTAACAGAGAATACTGTAAAACTAGGAGAAATTCATGGAAAGGCAACAGAAATACAGAAAGGCATGGCAAAACCCTAATAAGAATGGAAATTGAAAGGCCTGGAAACATTTTATGTTTTTCCAACGGAAATTAATAAGGGAGAATGTGAAACATATGGAACCATAGCTTAGTAAAAGAACATAGATGACTGTCAGGACTAACACAGCCACACCTGGTATTATGAGTTAATTTCCAGTCAGTTAATTAGAATTAGCTTACTTTTTAAAACAGACAAATCTTGGGATTTAAAATAATGTAATTTTCTTTCTTTCTTGTTCTAAAAAAATGGCAAAGTCCATTTCTTCTTTCAAGTTTTGGGATGAATTTTTGAAGCTAAAAAAAAACCAAAACCCAAACATCTTGAAGGAAAAAAGTCTAATCACTAAACTTTGAAGCCAAACAGGTAATGAAACACTGTAATTCCCGCCATGCAAGTTTTACAGCAGACATGCACGTACAACAGAGTCAAATTTTAACTGTTGCTGTATTGCTGTGATATGAAAAGCTTATGTCCTTTACTGTGATGGCATTACCAACTCTAGGACTTCTTAACCTAACACTCTGAATTTACTGGTGATCTAGAAGTGTTGGGGATTAAGAAGTGCTAACATGCATACACTGTAGTTTTAGTATCTTATGCTAATGAATGGTGTGGATTGGAGAGAACACCTTTTAAAACGTAAGAAATGTCAGGACCTTTTTAAACTCTATATTTGACCTTAAAGAATACATCTCCATTTCATTAGCCAAATGGTCAGACAGACTGTATGGATAAGGGATGCCAAAATAATCTGCTTCCTCCTGCAGTGCAATTCGAATTCGTTCATCTCTGGGAATCCGAACTTCTCCATGAAGATAATCCAAAAGATATTTGAACAGGCTTCCATCTCGATCAATTAAACATGCTCCTGAAAACATAAATAAAATTATTTAAAATATTGCTTCCAGCAAGTGAAGACAGACTTGTCACATTCCACCAAATCATCACGTAAAGCCTTTATTGAAAAGTTCTAAGTAAAACTAGTACATAAGGAGTAACAATACTTCCTTTATTCTTTCCAAACTACTATTTTGTTTCCCTGGAGTACTTGGTATTGGAGATAGAATTCTTAGTGCAGTAAACATTTCCTTGGAATTTCAGTGAAATCACTAATCTGCGTAGGACTGTGCCAATGTACAACCTCAGCTGTACTGCACTCCATTTAAAATGCTAGAATCTAATTCTAGATGCATTTCTAAATCTAACTGCAGATACATCTTTTCTTGCTATTGCAAAGATTTTTTAGAAGTGCCTAGATTCAAAATTGAAAAGAGTTAAAAGTAGCATTAACTCTAGTATACAACTAGTCTTATCCTCTCTGAATATTGCTCAAGTTTTACAGTATTTTTTTGTTTGTTTTTCCCTCCTTTGCCTGCTGGGCTCAAGGACCACTACAGAAACTCACCAAACTATCCACAGCTGCAATACAATAGGCTCTTCACTGCCACAGAAATATGGTAGCAAAGCACTGCCCGTAAAAATGGTAAACATTTCAGGTATTTTAAATAGTCAGAAGTGTAAAACAAGGAGTTACTGTTCTTTATCCATCATATCTTTAAACTGGAAATAACTTTGGCAGGATTTCCAAGTCACAAACAAGTGCGAAATTTGACCCATGAATAGTTTTATTCAGACTTCCTTATCAAGTAGGGGTGGTGAAAAGTGCAATCTTTACTGGGTAATGAAGTATTCTGAAACATAGATTAGACACAAATCTCCTTATGTAACTAACAGAGATAGTGAGACGTCTCTAGAGAATACAGGGGGGTCATAAACAGGGCCCAAGTTAAATGCCAAACATTCTGCCAACTTCAATATTTTCATATTCCTACTGAATTAGTACATTCCAAAGCCACAGTTTGGAATGGGACAATGCACGGATAAGCACTGTACAAACACGTGTTTGCAAACATGAGTAACCTTGTGGAATTCAGATTAATTACTCCTAAGTATAAAGTCATGCATGGTTTCATGTCCTAGAATTAAGAAAGCCAACTGATTTTTAGATCTACTATAAAATGCATATATATATATATAAAGGCTGTATTTGCCACAGGGCTCCCTGATCAAAATGTCAGTTTGAACGCATTTACCCGATTCATCCACTTTCAGAAGAAAGCGCCCACTAGACATAGACGCCAGCATCGAATCCTTAAAGCGGCATAAAGACTCCCGCCTGGCTGTGTATAAACATCCTCGCACATTAAGTCGTAGAATACCCTGGATGTCTTCAGTCTTGCCCTCTTCCATTGCATTTGCAAATGATTATGTTAATTACAAGCTACTCAAACCTATAAGACACAAACAAAAGTAAACACATGCCAATTAAGACTGAACATACTACGTACAAGACCTATTCTTATGTCTGTTGCACAGGTAAATCAGCTTTGAAAACAGTTCTGGAAATCTGTTCGGGCAAATAGCCAAATATCCTACTCCTTTACTTTAAAAAACTGTGGCATTTTACTTCGCTAGGGAACACTAGGGGTACTCTTGAGACACACGGGTAAGCACAATTTTGCAGTCAGTATACGGGGGCAGAGCACCGGAGGGGTGTTCTGTAACCTCTTGCTTTGAGTACAGTTCACAGCACTAAAAATGCAGTAATTCTGTACTACAACACCCTCGCTTCTTTAAAATCCGTTTTCTACTTAGGGCTGCTTTAACTCGTTGTTGAAGCGCCACATCGCCAATGAAGTCCTGCGGCTTCCGAGCTCGCCTTGCAGGAAGGGGCCTGTCTGTCCGGGCATTAAAAATACCACAAGCGGCAGAAGGGAACCTTCAAAGCCGATTTTTGTCGGAGCCGCCCTGCGGGAGGCACCAACGCCCACGACGCGCCCTTTGCCGGGCACCGGCTCTCGCTTCCCCCACACGAACTGCTAAATCCACAGCCCGCCGGTGGAGTGACCGCTCCCCCCCCCACGCGGAGCGCTGCTCCTCGAAAAGAGGGAGACGGGCCTCCAACCCGCCGGGGCAGGCGGCTCGGCTGAGGGCGCGGCCACCATCCCGCGTTCCCCGCGCCGCAAAATGGCGGCCGAGCCGGAGCCGAGAGCAGAGCAGAGGGCGCGCGGCTCCCTGCCCGGGGGCAGCGCCAGCCACCCCGCTCCCCTACCCGCAGTGCGGCGGCCGGCCGGCTACAGGGATTCCCGCGGCTTCGCTGCCTTCCCCGCTTTGCCGGAGGGTGTCCCTCGGGCGCAGCTTTGCTGTCGGCGTCCTCTGCAGCGAGGCTGGCTGCTCTGTAGGGCAGAAACCTCTCTCATCAGTCTCTTTCCTTCATTCTTTTTTTACCCGCAATGCTCCGGTGTCACTGCACGGCGCTCTCGGAGCCTCCTCCTTCAGCCTGGGCTGAAGGCGCGGTGCTGGCGTTACCGAAACTGCCTGTGAAACTCGTTTTGCAGTTTTAGAAAGCAGCATCCTTTATTTCAGCGCTGGACGCATGACAGGATGATTTCCATCAGTCATGGATAACTATGCAAGAGCTAGGGACAGAAGATATTTCCCACTTACATACATATGTATAAATTTTCTTACAAATTTTATGCGTATTCTATTACTGCAAACAGAGGTGACCGCAGAAGACGCATCTAAGTATGGTATGTGCTGAAGAAGTGTGTCTCCCTCTGTTTGCAGCCCTTCCCTATCTAAAATAGTTCAGACAGCTGGCTCCAAAGCTTCAATTAGGAGAGATTTGGCTGTTGTGAAGTTCATAGTAACATTAAAATTAGTTCTTGGAAACTGACAGAGTATGCGTAAGATTTCTGGGAAAATTTATACATATGCATGTAAGCGGGAAAGATATTCTGTCCCCAGCTCTTGTCTCCTTATGCATGATCGATGGAAATCATTCCCTTATATGTCCAGTGCTGAAATAAAGGATGCTGCTTTCTAAAACTGCAAAACGCACCTTAAGAGAGTTTTTTTGCTGGCATTTTCGGTATTGGTTGCTTATACTTGACATATAGTTGTTTACAAAAATGCATGCATAAACAATGGAAAGGAGAAAAAATTAGATTCTCATGTTTTTTCTCAGCATTATTATGAAAAATGGTTCTAATATGCAGCCATATTTAAAAAAAAAAAGTTTATATGCCTGGTTCCCACTTAACTTTGTCAGCAAGTAAATAAGAGGTTGGGGTTTTTTTCCATAACATACAGTAAGAATCTATCTCTAGGGATGCAACTGCCAAATAGTAGTTGTGTGCAAAAGTTAATGGGGTCAGGCTCTAGGTTTCTGCTAATTTCTTCAAGTTATAAGCCAATTATATGTTCAGAAAATACTAAACCCTAATACTAATAACTAAATCCCTAATGTTAACAATATATTTTAATTGCTACCTGAAGTTCCACAAAAATCTATTTGTTTAATGGTACACAGCACATACAAGGAATGTGTCCATATTGTATGTAAATATTTTCTCTGTATTTACCTTAGCAAATTAACTCGGTTATATTTACATTTCCCATTGAATTTGATCTTATCATCCTGGGGTTTTACCATAGACTTGTAGTTCAGACTTCCATTCAGCCAAGTGAAGGACGTGGATCATGTTACATCTTGTCCTAGGAGGGAGATAATAAATTCTCTTTCAAGTTGTGTAACTCTGAGTGATCACTTACTACATAGAACTCACTTCTTTTTATCTTAATGCCAATTTTCATTAGAATGGCAGTTAAAGCCACAGCGAAGACTTCTCATGTTTAATTCTCCTTAGCAACTAAACATGCAACAGTTGCAGCAAGGAGAGGAAATGGCATGCCAAGCACCCCATCTCTTGCACTCTCTTGAACACTTGCTAAGAATGTACTTAGAAGCCAGGTACATTAATTAAAGATAATGCTTAATATCTAATTAATGAAATAAGCACACAAGTTACAACATGACACTGAATGCAATACAGACTGATAATTCATGGATGTTGGACTTCGTATAAAACAAGTGCAAATAAGTATAATAGATTATTTTTGTGCAATAAGGGTGTCTGGTTTAACTGTGTCTTTGGTAAGGATATAATCTGTGTTGTCCCTTACTCACTCATACATAGCAATTGCAATTTGAATGTGGCAACTGTTCTCAAATGTTACAATATACTTTAAGATATAACTTCCAGTTTTTCTCAATCCAAAACATTCACTTAATGAAGCTGCAGCTTTCTGTGCTTGTTTTCTCCTCTAAGCTGGCACACGCACACCCCCCCCAAAATGCCAGTTTGGAACTCAGATTTAACTGTTTGAAGTATCATTACTGTTAAAATGTACTACAGCATGTGTTTGGCATAGAAGCAAGAAGCATAATTAACTTGCACAAGCAAACTGCCTTTTGAGCTGCACGGTCTTGGGAAATGGGCACAGGGACAGTTTTATTTTTAAGTAGTTTCCAAAGGAAGCCAGGCTTACATACTTATTGTATATTTGTGTTCCTATTTACTAATTTCAGTCAAATTTGACAGAGGGAAAGAGGCATTAAGAAGCGATTTTTCATTAAGATTGTGAAAGGAGGAGTGTGATTAGAAGATGTGTTCTTAATACTATAATTTCGGAGAAAACTATAGCATGAGCTCAAGTACTGGACGTCGGAAAGCCTACAGAGGGAGAAGGTCTTCTACATAATCTACCCACCAGAATTGCTTTAGTCATAGTTTAAACTTTACCAGGCCCTACAAGATTAAGTCCTCAAGCAAGATTCTTCTCAGAGATGGATTTGCAGGTGTACAGTGAGATACAAATTCAATACAATATTTCCCACATGGTTAGGGTTAGGGCTTTTACAACAGGTCTGTCTCTTTTTCCCTCACTCGCTCTCACTTCTATTCAGTTTAAAGACCAGTCATAGGATCCCACATCACCAAACCCCAGAATTCTGCTCTTAATATGTATTTAAGATATATAGGCTGTGAAACTTCGCTGTGCTTTAAGCTCTTCTCCATTTGGAGCAGCTGGCAGTTAACTTGAGATTTTTTATGTGTGAAATGTTACAATGTGGGAGTTCCTCAGCAGAGTGCAAAGGAAAGTATGATCATGGGTGGAAATGCAGTACTTCATGTTTTGTTTTAAATTTATCGGCCGCAATATGGACATAAACATTAAATGGAAGCAAACTGGTGACTGCCTCTTAAAGAGGTGGGACTGTTGTAAAACTGGAGGAAATGAAAACCAATGATTGGGTCTGGAGTAAAACACTGCTGTCAGGAAAGAAGGAGGTAACTTTTATTTGATTGGTTTTCTATTTCTAAAGTTACATAAGGTTATTTGCTCTTTTACTTGGCCAGAGTGGCTGCAGTCACTTCCAAATTGCCTCGTAAGGGGAAATGTGCTAAAGGTATTTAAGGTGTGCTGGATCAAACCTGTACTTTAAGGGGATTGAATAGATGCACAGGGTTTTGCAGCTTTAGGGCCACACTGAGAAACTGCAGTATATCACACACAAATTAAGAAAAGGTAGAAAAGATACTCTCCAGATGCTGTTTGCAGCAGATGATGAAAATAAGTTCATGAAGACACATTGTCAAATAATGCCACTGATATTTACTGTGTGATTCCTTGGATTTACTTTATAGCATATTGTAATGTTAGCATACGGAAAGGTTACATTTTCTTGATGATTACTGCATTACAGAACCTAATGCTGCTTTTTACTTCAACTTGCCCCATCTCTGTAAATCTGCAAATAAACCATTAACTCTCAAAATTTTCACAAAACTGTTTACTATGAATTTACTAATTCCTGGATCCATTTTAGGAAATAAGGTCCACCTGAAATGGTAGGACTGGGCACACACAGCCAGTAAAGGAGAATGCTTGTGCAGAGTGTTAAACAGCAAGGGCTTTTGGGCTCAGAACAGATTTTGGGGAAAAGCATTTTATTAGACTGAAATACTTCCTTGCAATTCCCAGTCCTAATATTACATAAACCAAACTAAAAGTGGGATTGCTCACATTCTGACACTGGAGGCTCCTGCAAGTACACAGGCAGCACGCATACTAGCTATGATCTATTGTAATTTAAATTTTTCAATTTTGGTTTTATAACTGTCTTGATGACTGTCTATTAATTGTTTTTTATTTAATGTATTACTAATTGCTAAGGCTATTAGCCCAAAAGAAATTTAACTGTCCTCTGAGAAAGCATTACATTTAACCTAGAGGAACAGAAAGCCTAATACCTCAAATTCTTCTTGGAAACTTTTTGACAGCCGGGTGAAATATCTGCAGTTCCCTAATTGCTTTCTGACAGTGTATTAGGATTGATGCTGAGTGTTTGTGTAATTAATATTTATTTTTTAATTCTAGCATTACTAACGGTTGGTATTTCAAATGGTTTTGCAAAGACACATAGGTGAAAGGTTACACGTGATGTGGGACTTTAAGTCTTTGTATATTCTCACGAGCCAAATTGCAAGGAGGGGGGTTTCACAATGGAATTCTGTAGAAGCATCCGCTGATAAAGGAAAACTGGTCTAGGAGCATCTGCTGATAAGGAGATGGTTAGAACTTTTGCGCTGATAAGGAGGAAGTTTCAAGCACCCTTGACAGGAAGGTCCAACACCACAAGCAGGATGTCAACTGAGTCTGCAGGAAGGACCCTTGCAGGACCACCACAAAGGGACACTGCGCACGCACAAGAGGGATGAAACATATGTTAATGATGTCCTGGGAGTAATCAACAAATGTAATGAATATGTATGTCCTTGGGCAATAAATGCTGACCTGTCCTTTGTTCGGGGCGCAGGATTTTCTGGAGCTATCCGACCTGCTGCCCACCGGTGTAATAAACATACCTGACTTCATAACTCTCTGTTGTTGTGGGGGTCTTTATTCCGCAAGTCACACGCATCCCTCTCTTTTTTAAAACACCCAGGAACGTCACTAAAGAACTGGAACCATAGATTAAAGGCTAATGAGTTGCGCACACCCCATTTCAGAAAAGATATGCCTGTGACTGTAGGCAAGAGCACACGTGAGCGCATTTAGCGTGGCTGCCTTCGCATTTACATGACAAAAACTGCTGAGATGCCTTTTCCTGCGCTATTAGCGTAGCACCCGAGCCGAGCCCCGCTGCGCCCTCCCTCGAGGGTCAGTCAGGGACGCGCGCGCCCGCCGTTGCCTGTGAGGCGAGGAGGGAGGGAGGCGGGGCGGGAGCGGCCTACTGTGGGCGGTTTAGCCGGGACACCGCTCCCTCTTTCACCCGCGCGGCGGTGCGGGCTCTCTCGCCGTTTGGGCTTATTGCATTTACGGTACGGCTTAATTTGTCCTGATAAAGCAAGGAAAGCTGGTCTGGTCATACTGCGAGGCGACAGAGCCTTGGGGGTTTTTTCCCTTTTTAATGTCAATTTGGGTAGATAAATTGAGGGAATGGACAAGATCAAAAATCTGTGATCCTTTCAGTCTCTGGTTTTTTAGTTAAATATTTTGCCACTTGGTAATAATGTGAATTAAGTCTCAAGGAACAATTCATTAACCTGTTTGAATTAATTGAATAAAGGTAAAGACTGAAGCAATTTTCTCAAGTTTGGTCATAACAAATCCTGATAAGAGGTAATGAAATTTGGTTTTTAAAAGTGTGAGAAACATAATGTATTATTTGGGCATTCCTCTTAACAGCATACAGGTTTGTTTTGATCATGGACAAAAAAGCAGCTGCTAAATTATCGACCGTTTCCACCTTGGATGGTGTTAAAGGACACATGAGGAAGAGGAATGGAACATACCAGGCTGCCAAACAGAATGTTGCTTTAGCGTCTAAAATAAAAACTAAATTAATTAGTAAGTTCTGTTAAAATAATATTGAAACCACTTACGGTAGTTAGAATGTATGACTTCAGATGGAGTAGTTAGTCATACTTAGCGTGATTTGCTGAACTGTTGCCTGTTAAAATTATTAAAGTGAACTTCTTAATTTGTAAATGTATATTTGGGGTTTAGAAATTTTGAAACATTTTTATGCCAGTGAGGCTATCAATTTTTAAATGCTTTCTTCTTGAAATAACCTTTTTTAAAAAATCCAGACTAGAGCAGTATCTGTGCATGAAATAAACTTGAACTTGATGCTGACTGAGTAGTCATCAGAATAACAGCCAGTAGAAACAGTGTTGTATTAGAAAGTGTCAGGCTTTGCTATTATTCTACGAAAATCTATAGATAAAAACGTTCTTATACAGTGATAGTTCACACAGAGAGGGCCTGAAATTGAAGCTGTTGAAAATAATATGATTTTTTTCTCCTGTAGATAACTCATCTATGTTTAAAATGTCTTTAAAGCAAAATAATAAAGCCTTAGCTGTGGCTTTGAGCATGGAGAAAGAAAATTCTCGAAGACTAAAGAATGAGAAGATTTTTCTTCAGAAAGAAGTAGACAAGCTGCAGCTTCATAATATATTGTTTCGTCAAAAACTAAACTGTTTGGTATGCTACAAATAATATCACACTTCGTCAGCTAAACCAAGCTTTTATCTTTTCTGGAAACTTAACATTACTTCTTAAAATGGTGGTTTAAAATGTACATCTTAAATTTGTGAAGTTACATCATCTGATAGCACAGTATTCACATTTGGTATTTCTTTCATAAGTTTTTTTTCTACTTACTATTCTGTGCCTCAGCATATATATCGATCCAGATCTCTCTTAATATCACCTTCACCTTTATGGGTATTGAGATGATATTAAAAATCAGTTTGTGTTTACTTGAGTATATTAAAAAAAATCCCTATGACATAGAAGTAGCTTTAAATCTTGTTTTTTCTTAATCTAGAAGCCACAAAAAAATGTATTTTTAATTAGTTTTTCTTTTACATGCAGAATAAAACTCTTAAAGATATAGAAGCATTTTTGAATTATAACCTCTTAACTGCAATAGAAATCAGCAGTCTTTCTGAGGTAAGATATTTTGTGAACTGTTACCATATTGAACTCACTTTGTAGGATAATATTTTCAAAGCATAAAGATAAAACGCTAGTCTAGTGGAATAAATTATTTTTTGTTGTTTCTTGTACTAAAAATTTAGGATTTAATCTTGTTTACGAAGTATCTAAAAGTTAAGTATCAGTTAGCCCTGATGAAGTCATGTGGTTAAATAAAAAGGAGCACAGGACTTCAATATGTGTTATTCCTCATCAATGAGCAGCACGCTAATTACCTTCCTTGCTTAGTGCTGCAATAAATAACTTGCATGTGGGAACTCCATCAGAAAACATTGTCCACGTTCGTCCTTGTGTCATGGCAAAATTACAGTTAATTTTTTAAACAAATTATTTCTACTGTCTGTTGCTTTGTGTTGTTCTGTGCTTCTGTATGTATAACACATGTTGCATTAGTTTATAGCTGCATTAAAAAGTCTATACGTTGCTTTGAGATGCCAGTAGGTTATGGATTTTTATAAGTTTTGCTACCAAATATTTTTCTTTAAAATTACTTTGAGTTTGAATATCATGCACCTGTCATTAGTACTTCTATTTTTGCCCATTCATGATTTTTTTTCCTGTGGATATTTCTTACACTTATAAGAGAACATTCACCTGTTTCTACTTCCCACTGTTTTTCTTTTGAAAGAATCTTCAGTGTTCGTTTATTTGGTCAGCTGGTCCAAGTAACCCTACTGATGACCAGTTCAAGAGTACACGTCAGCCTGCTAGGTAGGTGGTTATGTTAGATGCAGAAGTTGGTAAGTGCCTGTAGATTTTTTAAAAACTCAACTTTGTATGTTGCTCTAGGTATTTTTGAGGTAATGAGAAACAATTTCCTGTCTAATTTGGAAACCACCTATTTGCAGCTTGGAATTTATATATAGAGAGAGTGATAGACAAAACTTGTGTTGGAGTAACTTGCTTCTTTCTTCATGTGATCTCACCAGCCCAAAGCATGGGTCTCTATTGTAAAAAAATACATTTGCTCCTAAGATAAAAACACATAAAATAATTGAGTTCTTGTTCTCTGCTTTTATACATTTTTAAGAAAATAATATATTAAACAATTGAATACTATAGCATATGTAATAAATGTAATAAAAATTTTCAGTAAAATTTCCTCTTTTCAGACTTGTAGAATTGCCTTTGGTTGCACCATCTAATGCAGAACAGCATGACAGCAATTCTGTGTGCGAAATACCAAATTCTTATAAGAATACTACTGTTTTGTCAAGGGAAATGCTTTCAGATCAAGTCAAGTTTGCATCATCATTCCCTTCTGATACAAATAATGAAAAGTTAATTGAAATAGAACTGGTGGAAACAAACACTGACAAAGATATATTTTTAAAAGGTATGATGTATGTCTGTATAGGTGACTTATTTTTCAGAGGTGCCTGAGAATTTGTACGTAAATTACTTGATGTGCGATACAGAAAGTATAGTAAGATTCCTAATCTATAATAAACTAATAAAGCATAGAATGCTCACTCTTAACTCTAAGTGATCTGACAGTCATGTGTAGAATGATGTTCAGCTGAACTATAACAAAATATGAACAGAATAAAACTAACATAACCTAGTAACAACTGAAGTACTTACAGAAAAGTACATTTTTATTTATACCCAATTTCAGAAGTCCAACTTTGGTAAAATATGAAATTAGTTGTAATTAAAAAAAGAAAAAGCGGCGGGTTGTAATTTTCCATGGTACTGGTCCAACCTTCAGTAATCTGTCTTATTCTGATAGCTATACTCCATTCTTTCCACAAGCTGCTGAAATTTTTCTCTTTGCAGAAAATCAGTTATGCACAGAACCAACTTGCAATAGTGCCTTCCTGACTGATATCAAAACCACTCAATCTTTAGGACGGTCTGAAGAGGTTATAAAACAATATAATTATAATTCACCAGTCCATAGAAATATGACTGAAAGAAAGAAACATGCAGTACTCCATAAGTCAAAAGCTCATCCTAACATAGAGGACTTTGATAAAACACATAGCTCAAATAATCTGCCTCATCATGATACCAATAGTGGCAGCAACACCAATGACGTGAATCTGCAGAAAATTGACTTGCCTTGCATTATTCCTTTACCTCTTGAATTTAGCAATCAAAGTAAGCCAGATTTTAAGAAGATACTTTTTGCCAACAAGATGAAGTCTGAAGAAACTGTTTATGATGATGATATGGAGTTGACTGCCAGTGACGCAGGTGAACTTCTCACAGTTACAGCGAAAGACAAAGATAAATTACACCAAAATATAAGTAGTAATGCACATTCTGATAAAAAATCAGCAAATTTCAGGAAAGTAAAATACTCTAAGAAGGATAAAGAGAAAATTAAAAGCAAGACTGAAATCAACTCTAATTTGTGTGCAGATGAAACACACACTAGGGCTGACAATAGTAAAGCTTCAAAAACTACTGACTCACAAACTCAGCTATTCCAAAGTCAGACAGAACAGCTCCCTGCAGGAAATCCTGTAGGCCGACAGAGTTTGCTACCTGCCAGCACATCTCAAGCACAATATCATCCAAGTAAAGCTAAAGATAGTAGAAGAACGTACCAGGTTACCTTAGTGAGTCCAAGAAAACGGGAGACAAATAAGGAAGCTTTCTCAGAAATATCTGAAGACATGGAAAGCAAAATACAAAAAGCAAACTCAAACTCATTTGTTATCAAGATCCCAGCAGAAGTTTGTTGTGCTGAAAATTTATCATTCCAGGATAACACTTCTAATGTATTGTTTTTACAGCAGGATTGTCTGCATACAAGTGATAAATGTAACAAACCAAAAATAAACAGGAAAACCCCTTCTAGAATGAACACAGCAAAATATTGTGGAGAGAAAAATGGGCAGTATGAAGAATGTATTTTAAAAAAGCCTCAAACAGAGATACAACAATACGATAGCGAGGGAAAACAAGACCAGAAGAATGTTACAAAGAGAAAATACAACAAAAAAAGTAGTTACAGACAAAGCGGGGAAACTCAGAGTGATAGCATTCATAAAATTACTCAGCAAGTAGGCCAAAAGAGTAGCCATTTTTCACCAGGCAGATTAAAATGTACATTGGCAAAGGCTAGCCGGAAAGCACGTATTATACCAAGAAAAAATCTTACCCAGTTCTCGCTTTATAAAAATGAAGAAATAAGAAATAAGGATGCTTTGCATGCAGAGGCTGTTTGTGGAAATAAAATAACAGAAACTGAGCAAATGCAAGTAGCTTTAGCTACTCAGAATGTTGTAGCTATAAATACACCACACACTAAAGAACAAGTGGATGCTGATATGTTAAAGAAAGGTTCTTCATCAGTGGCACATAAAAACCCTGACATGAGTAATTCTGATAATCAAGAAAAGCTCAAACAGAGTTTTAGCTCTGATACTACTGAGACCAGGCCAGAAAAAAATTGTTTCAGGCATATTGACCAGGTGAGACAGAATATTTTGGATGACCAGGAAGTCCCTCATGAGAGAGATTCCTTTATGAGCAAGTCAAAGCTTAAGGTTCAAAAATCAGAATTTTTAAAATTCTTACCTGTCGAATCTTCTAAGAATATGCCATTAAATGTAGGTAGCTTTTCTCAGGAAGGTCTTTCCAACGTGAAGCTCGCAGCTCTTGATAACCACAATAGTTCTGTGAATTTCTCTATACTGAAAAACTCTGAAATAGGTAAGGAAAATGATCATAATAGAGCAGTGGATGCCGGAAAAGCAAAACAAAATTTGGATCTTATTTCTAAAGAGATTTACAAAGAGACTCCAACAGCTTGTCATGGTAAGTGTATGGGTGAAAAAAAAAAAAAGGTATTTTTGAATTAGGTAGTGCCCGAAATAATGGTAAGGTACGATGTTTTAATACTATGCTACTCTTATTGCTTGCTTAGAGTGCATAAAACAGGAGTGGAAAAAGATAAGAATTGAAAATCACTAAAATTTTTCATATTCTATATCATATATCACTCAATGTATTTTTTAATTGTGGTAAATAATATCCTTGTTATCTTTCAGTATATTCCAACATGACATTTAGTTGGGCAGTTGTAAGTAGTCTACGTTCCTGAGGAGCAATTACAGTTGGAACCTGTATTCATTTTTCAAAGAATGTGATGGAATTCAGAAGGCTGGGGATAGAAAAGATAGAATAGCTTGAGCTTTTGTAGAAGAGAAATAATAGTGAACTACCAAGTTCCCTTCATAAATGGTAAACATAGCTAGACTGTAGGATTTCACTTACATTTCTTTAGAAACACTGCAATTCAACAGGATCTAAAAAAGTACTTTGAACGTGTTTTCTCTAGAATCTACCCATGAGGTAACTGTCATGTGGCAACCTCTTTTTTAAGTAAGATACATGAAGTTAAGAAAATAATCAAATTTTAGTGTACTCTGGAATATAGGTCTAGATTCTTCTATCATACAATAAAAGTACTGTAAAGGGGCTAAAGGAATATGAATAATACTTCTATGCTAGAGTTTAAATATACTTTAAAATGTAGCTTTGAAGTTTCCTAGCATGAGGGATCTGTTTTGTAAACATTCTCAATAAGCTCAATTAATAGTTTGAATCCCAAACTATCAACCAAATACTGACTTGGCTTCATTTGAATGCTAGCATACAATGGCCAAAAAATCTCCTGTTTTATACAGAATAGGAATACTGGCAGAATTAGACCACTGTGTGAGGTATTAATCCTGGTAATTTGCAATTGCATCTTTTCACCTTCGATTCCTTCTTTGGAAGGTAGAAAAAGGATATTATCATTTTATTAGCTTTAATGGTAGATTCATAAGTCTTTGTGATCAGCAGTATCAAAGATTACTAACATAAAAAGCAAGATAATAATTTCATCTTCATCCATTTAAGCATAGTTCAAAAACCAGTTCATTTTTCATTCTACGGCCAAATCCATATCTTGAATTAAGTGAAAGCAAGGGAATGCCACCGTTTCTGATGATGCCAGCTCTTCTGATCACTAACTTGAGCTCTACTTAGAAATATATCTTGAAAATCTCCTGTAATGAAAATCTCTATATAGTTACGTCTATGTGAACATATTCACACTCAAAGGCATCCAGCTTTCCTAAGTAATGCACCCTTATAGATGTCTTAAAACTCTTGCTGCTTAAAAAGAAGTTGACATGATCTATAACCTTAAGCTTTAGGAAAAACTCAGAATAACATTTTACTTCCACTTTACAGTTATTTTAGTTACGCTAGTACATATCAAGACTGATTTCTGAGGCAGTCAGGCTTGGTAGCTTTTCATGATTGGAGAGCCTTCTCATTTAAACCACATGAGTACTGCTCTTCCTTAATTAACTCCTTCAAAAGACAATGCCACCCAAGTCACTTTACTGTGTCTCTCAGAAGTAAAGTTAGCAGAAATCCAGTGAATAACCTTTGAATTTGTCCCTGCTTAACATGCTTTAGAAGACTGTTATCAAATGATCAGTCTTAGCCACTGAGATATTTCACTTGATCTCAGCACAGAATTCTACTACAGGGCAATAGTAATTAATCATTTATCCCTTACCTGTATCAATTTCCTTTATGAGTTTAATAGCATCCATTTACTGCCACAGATGATTTAAGGTGAAGCATTCAAACTCAAAAAGTGAAGGTAAGAGAGTTTTACGTTCAATTCTTTTGAAAATACGACACTCCAGATGTTCTCCTCTGGATGCAGTACATCTAAAACTTGACTTGTTATCAGTAAGGTATATGTACTCTTGGAAGACATTTTAAGGAATACAGATTAAGACTATTTCATAATGGATTGCTATCTGCATTAAATCTTTTCAGAGAGACTATGATCCATAAATGGTTTAGAATTTTTTGAGATTTGGGCTGAATAATGACTTCAGCATTTCTCCCAAGTTTATCAAAATATTTGTCTCCAAATTAAATATTGAATGTTTGGCATTCAATGTCTTAAAGGATTATGAAAAGCTGAAATACGCTTCTACCAAGGCTGGTTACTTTTTTTATGGAGTATTACTCTTGGACATGTTCAGTGGTTCAAAATACAAATTGCTGTGAATAGTTCGGTAGTATAGTTTTGAAGATGAAAGAGGCTCAACTTGCTATGCTCATTTGATGCATGTATGCTCTAAGAGCAGGCATAAAATTGGAAAAGACAGTCCTAGAGAACTCTTGTACAGGTTGACTCTTCAGATTATACATGTTTGTCCTCCTGCATTCACGGCCATGGCCTGTGTGCAGTTTTCTTTTTGTAACTGTAATAGCTCTTGGGAGTCTTAAGCAGCCAGCTGCAAATTACAGTATTTATGGAGCTTACTTTCTTAACAAGAGCCATGGCAGACCCTAAACAACTCCAGATTTGGTGAGGTTGAAAGCTTCTGTAGTGGCATTATCTTTTATTATCTGTCCTGGTTTTTGCTGAGCATCTTTAGAGTAGAAGCAGTACCCAAAGTACCTGAATTAAGAAATACTAATTAAAAATTAATGATGAATTGAAAGTTCACTTAATGATTCAGAAAATGTTTTAAATGAGGCACATAAACCTCTGTATTCACAGGGAAAAAAGCTTTGCAAGATCTGACAAATACTAGTATATGCTCTCGTACTTCCTTACCTAAATCCCCCAAAACTTCAAAGGAAAACTCAGCAGCAACATGTAGACGAGGAAGAGCTGCTATCTGCTACAAAGAACCCAGTCTACACAGGTATGTATACATAAATCAGAATTTTTGGTTTTTTGTTTTTTGACTATGTAACTATCCCCAGTAAAGATTTGCTATTAAAACCCCCAAATAAACAAGTGAACTATTTATTTAACAAACCTGTTTTGCAATGATGCTTCATTGTTCATATAAGACATTTCCTGTTAGTATGGTAGCATTTTCAAGTGCCAAAACAAGACACCACCAGTATTCAAGTCTCAAAACTTAAATATAAAATATAATGTAACGTTTTATACTAGTAGTGAATAAAGGTGAAATCTTAGTGTTTATCATGATATAAACCCCTTTGGAGGTGGACAATTGTAAATGTAAATTTATATCATAATAGTTTTCCTGTAGTATTGTCAAGGGGCAAGACAGTTTATGCACTGATATTGTATAATTCAGTCATTTTGATACTGGCCGTATCTAATATAAGAAATCATTTGAGTTTAAGATATATTCAATTGATAATTAGTTATTAGCCTGTCAGTGTTTTTAGCAAATTTAGCGGCACAGGATTTCCGAAATTGTTAAAAGACAAGACAATTCTGTAATAAATCTTAAAACTTGAGAATTTTAAAGTCAAACTTCCATTAAGAAAACTAAAACATTTGCACTTACATGAATAGATCTAACTCCCAATGGACCTTTAAATTGATTACTTCTGAAAAAATTCTGAGAGTTTTTTGCCATAATGTTCATTGAGGTTTGTTTGTTGGCTTATTTTTTCCTAAATTACTAATTTAAGGAATAATCACACTGTGCTGTGTTTGTATTAGTAGAATGCATATTCACGAGGTAAAAAGTATCAACGTTTCCTTGTAATAGTGTTGAGAGTGAAAGGATTACAGCAACTTATTCTATGACAAAGATGTAAAAGGAGTCTATCTTCCTTTTCTGGAAAAACTGAGGGAGAATAAGAAAATAAATCCACAAACTGAAAAAGACAGCACAATGTTCTTATACACCCTCAATATATATTTGTTTATCTATGTAAGTAAGCAAACAATTAATTGAGACAATGAAACTATGGAGCTAAAAGTAATGTAGGAGGTGTCTTTTCACTTTACCACTGTCTTTTTTGGAAATGTTTATGCCAGATAGCTTGTACAAGAACGCAAAGGGATTAGAGCAGGGGTGTCAAACTCAAAGCTTCCGCCATTCTCCTGCTGCTGCAGCGTAACATGAGTTACACGTTGCACATGTGACCAGCACGTGGCAGAAGCGTAGGGGTAAGGAGCTCAGCGCGGTTGCCAGGTAGAAACAAGGTGCCAGGCAGGATAAAACAAGGTGGAGGGCCAGATTCAGCCTGTGGGCCGCGAATTTGATACCCCTGCTCTAATACCTTTGCATTTATTTTTTTTTTTTACAAGCTATCTGGCATAACAGAAAAAAAAATGTGGCTGCCACTCAAGATTTTAGATTACTGTCTCCTACTTTATATTTTATTTTCAAGTACACTGTCCTGAATGGATGTTGTTAAGCTTTTGGTCTAAATAATATTTGAGTTTTATCCTATAAGTTATGATTCCTCGAATATTAGTATGGCACAGGCCACAAAAAACATGGCTATTTGGGGCATTATTTTGGAAAACAGCAGTCATCTATGCCTTGCTATTTCATACATATTTTTTTTCTCATAAATTTATTTTCTTTAGTGTATCAAGCTTTCATTGAGAGTATTTACCATTTGGAATCTTCATTATAATGACATAATTATTATAGTTACATGGGTACTTGGTGATATTCATACGTTATGTCTTTTATTTCTTTTGTTTACAGCAAATTAAGGCGTGGGGATCAATATACAGATACGCAGTTTCTGGATTCCCCAATCTATAAAGGAAAAAATAAAGGAAGTTTTAAAAGTAAATCCAAATTCATTTGAAAAAGACAAGAGAATTTCCTGCATGAACAGTACTTCTAAAATGGCTAGAATTTTTTTTTTAAATATAGGTGTATGTTCACAATTTAGAGTGCTTATTGTTCTTGGATTAGTAAAGGTCTTCCAAAGCAGAATTTCCTGGAAAGGAGCCTATGGAAGTGACACAGTACTGAGGAAGGTGAATACAGGTTAGGCTCCATTCTTGTGTTTTGCTTTTCTGGTCAGAAATCTCTTCAAAAAAATTCTTTGCAGCATTTCTTTAATTTGTAAGAAAACTGTATGTTTTAATAAGAATTTTAAATAAATCATATTTGAGAATTTTAATGTGAGTTGTCTCATATGTTCATCAGTAGAACCATTTCTCGGTGCTGGTTGGAACAGACAGAAGCATCCCAAATTTTAATAAATCTACTGAAATAGAGAGAGAGGAGACAATCACCTTTTTTTTGATAGTTGACTTTTGGGTTGACAGATCGTACAGTACAACCACATCATATCATTCAGCTTTCAGGTCTTTGTCCTGCTTTCCTCTGGGTTCTCACGAATCGCTTGTGCATTCCATAATGCGGTGTCAGCTGACAACCAGTTTTCTGGCATTATCTGAATCGCAGCTGCTGCCAGACTCTATTGCATAAGGTTCAGGTTCATTTTGCAACCAAGTTAGCCAGAGTTCATTTTTAATGAGATACATACAAGTACACTTGTTTTAGGCATAGAAGATGGTTCTTAACATGGTATGCAGTTATGCTGAGGAATTCCTTACTACAGTAGAAGTTATTGGTTTACATGGGCTTAAAAATTGATGAGAAAAATTATTTTTTTAAAAAAATTTATGACGAGTTACCAGAAATACCATTTCTGGCACAGAATGTTCCTGAATTGCAAATTGGCTGCAAAAAGGCTGGAAGAGTGTTCTGGAAAAACCTTACTATACATTTGACCATTTTTGTACTTTCTCCAAGTGCATTCACTGTTGAAACCCACAGAGGCCACTTCTTTGGTTAGCTAGACCTTTGGTCCAAAACTCTTTCTAAGAAGTCTGACTGAAACTCCTAAATCTATGATATATTCTTAAGAATACCAAACCAAACTATACTCTTTGTACTTCATTGTAGCTTCCACTGTAACCTGAGAAGGTGATGGAGAAAATAGTCCTGGAAACTGTTTCTATACACATTAAAGAAAAGAAGGTGAATGGGACTAGTCTGTCTGCATTGATTTACACAGGGAGAAATCAAACTTTATTAACATGACAGCCTTCTACAAGAGACAACTAGCTTGGTGGGTGAGGGAAATGCAGTAGATGTTGCAAGTCTCAACTGTATTAAGGCTTTTAATGTTATCTCTGATAACATCCCACAGACAAGTTGACAAGTATGTGTTAAGTGCACAGTGAGGTGGACTGAAAACTGGCTGAACCACCAGTTCCAGAGGGCTGTGATGAGCAGCTACAGTCCAAGTTCGAGGCCAAAGAGTAGGGCTTCCTAGGGTTTCATGGAGCCAGTACCATTTAACATCTTAATTAATGACCTGTATGATTGGACAGAGGGCAGCCTGCACAGATTTGCAGTTGATACAGAACTGGGAGAAGTGGCTGAAACACTGGATGGTTATGCTGCTATTCTGAAGGATCTAGACAGGCTGGAGAAATAGGCCAAGAGGAATCCCATGAACCTATGACCTCCTCCTGTGAGTTGCCAGAATTTCAGCTGCATATTTTGACAGAAAAATGATTAATGCATATCAAAATGTACTCCTGGATATAGCTTTCAGATGTGTCCATTCTACATGTGAGTCTTGAACTATAACCTTAAACAGTAAGAGGAACAAAGACATATTTAAGTAATACCAAGACTTTTCTGTTGTTGTTTTTCTATGAAAGGCTGTAGCCCCAAGTCTGGGTGCTGGGTGGATTTTCTACAAATCTTAGCACATCTGCCAGAAGCCTCTGCTTTTATTACAAAAAAGTTACAGAGTGAATACATGCAAAGTACTTCCCCCTACAAATGATTGGTTAGTGATTACATAAAGTTACAGGTGCCCAGTGAATAGGAGATCTGCTTGGGGATGTGTCTTATGTTCCTGATTAATGTTGTCCTCCCCTAATGCAGATGCCCAGGATGCTCTATATCAGACTTTCTGCAACCTTTATTGTCTAATTAGTACAAGCCCCACATGTGCAGGACATGCTTTATCAGGATTATCTGGGTGCTTTGTTCTTTAATTAGCACAAAGTTTGCTATGCTATGCTATGCTATGATTTAAAATTAACAAATGTTAGTGTGTTCCGTTGTTTGCTTATCACGATGTTTAGAACAGCACCCTCTTTTGCAACATGCCCATGATCCAAAAGCTAGAAACAGAGCACATGCTTCCTTTTCTCAGAAAAAAATAATCTTTTTGGAGATGGTCCTAATTAACTTTACACCGAAGGTCCTGTTGTTCCACACAGCCTGGGGTGTTTACCAGCTGGGCTGCTACAGTATTCTAAATAAAAGAATGTAATTTTCAATAGAAGGGTAAGACCTAGGGCTTTATGTCTCAGTTTCTCCCTTTCCTTTCAATGTAAATAGCTTCCAAAGCAACAAAGGGTAAAGAAAATGTCCTGAAGATGCACAGAAGTTACTTAAAACAACTCTGAAATCATATTAGTGATGCTACTGTCCTTTCCTTGTTTTCTCCATCCTTACTGTTTTTGTTGCTGGAGTTGATGTTTGATACATAGAGAAAATTTACTTTATGTACTAGGATGCAGTACTTGTTCTGCGAAATGGTCTCTTACTTTAGGTACTATATAAATAATGTTGAATAGCCTGTTGAATTGCCACCAAATGTGCTGCTTTTACAAGATCAATTTGATACCGAAAATGCTGGCAAATAAACTCTCCAGTACTCGTTTTGGAGTTTTAGAAAGCAGCATCCTTTATTTTGGTGCTGTGCAGCATGCAGGAATGATTTCTATCAATCACCCACAATGAGATGAGCTGGTTGCAGATTATATATCCAACTTCCATGCATGTATAAATTCACCTAGCAATCTCATGCATATTCAATTACTTTCCAAGGACTAATCTTGATTCTATTAATGAACTTCACAACAGCTAAGTTTCTGCCCATTAGAGCTTTGAAGCCAGCTCTCTGACAAGCCTCAAGTTCTTTAGATAAGTGAAGAAATATTGTCTGAATATAACACTATTTAAAAAAACCCACACTATCAGAACAGTCTAACTTTCACAAATACTGCCACTTAGATATCGCTTAACTGAAGTTAGTTAGAAAACCAATTCTACAGAAAACCAACTCTACTTAAGTCAAAATATTCCACACCCTGCAATAACAACCACTTCTTGTATCAAGTTGATATATTAGAAGCTTTTGCCAGGAAAAGGTTGTAAAAACAGCTCATGATATTCAAGAAAGCTGTCACAGCGATTAAGATTATTTTGAATGGCTTTAAGTTGGAAGAGGGAAGGTTTAGAATAGACATTATAAAGAAATTCCTCACAGTGGGGGCGGTCAGTTCCTGGCACAGGTTGCTCAGGAAAGCTGTGGATGGCCCATCCCTGGAAGTGTTCAAGGCCGGGTTTGGATGAGGCTTTGAGCAGCCCGGTCTGGTGGGAGGGGTCCCTGCAGGGGGGTGGAACTGGATGGGCTTTAAGGTGCCTTCCAAACCAAACCATTCTATGATTCTATGATTGTTTTAAAACTCGTAGGAAAATAACTCTATGTAATTACAAGCTGAAGAGGAAAATATGATTCTATAAACGCTTGCACCAGTAGCACTTAAAAATGCTTATAAATATCTTGGAAGTCACTGCCGATTGACTTGTGAGTGCAAATTGACGCAAAATTTCCATTGGTCTCACGATGACTGCGCTGCTGGATCTGATCACGATTTTACTATCAACAGTCACCACCCGCTCGCGCTGCTGCACTCCCCCCCGAGCCCCTGCCGGGCCGCAGCGCGCAGCTCCGGGCGCAGCTGCGCGGGTTGGGCGGGGCGGCCGCCCCCGCGGGACTCCGGCTGCCGCCCCCTCCGCCCCGCCTCGGGGCTCCGGCTGCCGCTGTGTCCGGGGACGGGCGCGATGTCTCCGCAAGGCCCCGCGGGGGCCGCCGAGCTCATTTTCTACGTGAATGGGAGGAAGGTAAGTGTTACCCAGGAAAGGCAGAAGGGCTGCTCTTTCAGAAGTAACGCTGAAGATTTGGCACGGATTCGGTGTCCTCCGACTTCTTCCTCACGGGAGCGTAACCGAACCCTTCCACAGGCTTCCAGGAGCATCCCTGCCTGTGTCCTCCTTGCTGAGTACGAAGCAAGCAGCCTCCAAGTTTTTAACTTGCTTTCTTCAGTGCACAGCGAGTGCTGGGAGAGGGCTGAGGATGACAAACGTGCCTTACAAATACCCGTTCTGGCTGGCTCTGCGGCTTCTTCTGGGGGGGGAAACGTGTCAAAATGAAGTGGATTTTCAGCTAAGTATCAAGTTTGGCTGATGACCAAACCCGTGGTTCATTTGTACGTGCCTGGTTTTGATAGGATCAGAGAAGAGGTTTTCAGAGGCACAACAGAAAGTCAGCAGGAGTTGGGTACCAAAATATGGACTGTTGGCCAACATAAAGATAATATTGCAAGAGCAGACTTAAACTGGTTGTTGATTCAGTGCAACTGGGAGGAACCAGCTGATTCTAAGCAGTGGAGTAAGAAATACTCTAATCGATCAAGAATGTAGGCATTTATATTGTTACTCTATTAAGGCAAGTGAAAGTTTATATAAATAAAGCTATAAGAAGGTGATTCCTGCTAGTAATCTTATAGTCTTCCTCTAGTGTTCATCCCAGTAGTGCCAGGGAGACTCTAAAATTTGCAAATCATTAATTCTTTATGCTCTGCTGTTTGTATTGTAGCAAAGTCCTGCTGCATTTTTGGTTTTAGTGTGGCTGAAGGTAAATTTCCTCAGTATGACCTTTCACTGAGCAGCAGTTATTTTTGGTAGTTGCAAGATGCCCTGGCACTTCTTTCCTGGAAACTTATCTGTCCGAAAAGGAATTTCCAGAAGGAGCCCAAGCTGTCCTGTGGTCTTTAGCAATTAGTGTAGTTGAGTCAGAGGAAATCAGCGAAGGATTTTCTCCTGACTTTATGGGAATGCATGAATTTTGAAAATCCCCTATTTCTTAGCTAAACCTTGGTTTTGATTTTTTTTTTTTTTTACTGCAGATAGTAGAGAAAAATGCTGATCCTGAACAAATGCTACTGTCTTATCTGCGAAAAAGACGTATCCTTTTCTTGTTTAAGTCACTTATTTGAAAGCCTTAGTCAAGCAAAATTCTCATAAATGATAATTAACAGGTGATTTACCAGGTTAAGGAAGTTGTGATTCCCTTAAGATAAATCAGCTGTATTAAATGACGTGTCTTTCTTAAGCCAAATACATTTCAGTGAGCTGCTGTGTTTTTAGCCTAGCTTCCTGAACAAACAAAGTTATGCAATCAGGCTGTTATGGTTTTGAATTTTGACACAGGCATTATGTATTCCTCTCCCCTCCTCCCATAAAAAATAAAGAACTTTTTGATTCATGAAACTTCTAGAACAGGAGTCTCCAAGTTTTGTAAAAGTCTCTCCCCCAGAAAAGCGGAGACCTTATGATGAGATCCTGAGTCCGGTAGAGTTTTGAGGTAATCTATTTTTTCATATAATAAGACTTCCAAACAGATTTCTAAACTCAACAAACAGGTTTAATAGTTACTAAATGTGAACAACTATGTTTTTTATAACAGGAAAAAAGACAAGACAAAACATAAGTTGGGAGAGCTAGAGTTCTCACACTTCTAGTTTTGTCTTTGCAGACTTAATTTTTTTCCCTTCCTTTTTTTCCTCCTGTCTTGCTTTCTGTCCACAGCTTTCTGGGCTTCCTGGGGTGCTGCAAGTTGTGCAGCCTAGTTCTGGACTTTTCATCTCTTCAGCATTTTGGAGGTCTGACTGTGTGTCTGTTCTCAGCAGTTTTCCAAAGTCTGCTGCGACACAAGTTTATTTCCAGTGTTCGTGAAGCTGTTGCGTAATATTCTGAACACGTGTGTAGGGACTTGCAGCAGGAGGGAGCAGCTGTGGGAAAGAGCAGAATCCTCTTCTTTTTGCGGCTTCCTAGACAATGGAATTTATCCCCACAGGGCAGGTGATGTACTGTGTACCGTAGAACTCGCACGGGAGAGTGTCTTATATTTATCTCAAAAGGAAAACTTAAGCTGAAACATGTTTGTTACTGGTCAGTCAGAAAGAGGAGTCTGGGCCTATTCTGGCTGCTGTAGTTATGGTACTTACAAAATTATTCTTCAGTCATTTGAGCAACTTCAGACACTGTTGGACTGTAAAAAGTGTCTCAGTACCAGCCCTATCACAAGAGTTGTACTTCTTTGGTTAAAGCACGTTGGTGCATGAGGTAATTTAATCCTGGCTTGCTCTGACACTTTGAAAAATCACGTAATGCTTCTGTATCATTGTACCCTGTTGGTAAAGAGACAAAAATCAATGGCAGGGAACAAAAATACAGATCAGGCATATCTTATACTAATGTTTCCAAACTCTTTATAACCTGACATGATTGCCTGAGTCAGTGTGAGGAACTTTAGCATCTTCCAGTATTGTGTTTTATAATTACAAGGTACAATATAATACTTGTCTAAGCATCCCGTCATCTTGTTTTTTGAGTCCAAATGCCATAGGAATTGACACTGTTGTTAACCAAAAGGCCCATGTAAATTAACAAGTAAATGGAATCACAAGAAGGGAAGAAACAGTATCTTAAAATATATTTGCCTTATCTGATAGCTTAGAACGTCTCTGAAAAGGTTCTGTAAAGCACTTTCCAGTGGAGAAAAGTGGTAGAACTTAATTGCCTAAGTCCTAAAAGCAGTATGTGCATCTCAAAGCTTTACTGCAAGTAAGGAGTGCTAACTCTCACATTGACAAACGCTTTTTTTATTTTGATGATGTGGCTTCGGCCTATTTCCCCTCTATCATTCCCAACTCCTGGTAGACATTTCTCTCCTGCGTCTTGTGCCACCTGTGGAGGGAGTTCCTCAGACCTCTCCGTGTACTAATTACACTTATTAAACCAGCAGAAAGGTAATCCAGGAAAACCAGAGGGTTTCAGCTGGATTAGGAACTCAGACACTAATTAGTCAACTCACCATCAGTCAGTTCATGGAAGGGACTGTTGAGAAAAAGACTTTATGCAAGAGTTCTTGGATTGTGGAGCAGGTAATGTGAAGAGGAAGAACAGAAGAGGAGGAAGGAATGGGGAGTAAGACATCTTCCTTCTGGTGGGTGTGGAACATTAAATTAGCTTCAGATTGGCCACTGTTGCAGGTTAATAGAAGCAAACACATCTCCCATTAGTGTGATCTTTCAGGTCAAATGTGAGGTTAATATCCTGACAATAGATGGGCCTTCTGGAAAAAATGAGATCCTGGTTTTGGTGTTCCACTAGAAATTCGTATATTTTGCCCATTACACATTTCTTCCTTTCATATTTTCACTTGGAAAACTGTTTTTTTGCTTCCTTGTTCTGTCCCGACTAATTCTTCTTCCAAAAGAAGCTAGAATTAAGATTTCTGTTTTCTTGAAAGAAGGATTTTGGTCATATCATTTCTTAGCTTCAATCTTATTTTCACTGACAATTTTAATCCAACATAGAAATGAGTCTGATACATGTACTATTATATCAAAGCAATTATATGGTCCGTAGCAGTCTAGGAAAAAATGTGGTCTCAAGCTTTTCGACAGAATGAAGACCAAAATGAAACCTGATAATATTTTTTTCCTTAATGACAGCATTTTCAGTCCGTCTTACAGGAACTAAGTATGGCTGTGGAGAAGGCGGCTGTGGTGCCTGCACGGTGATGATATCAACCTATGAGCCAGCTTCAAAGAAGATACGGTACCTTAACAGAAAATTTTGAAAAGCACACAGAATTTTATGGCCGTAGATACCATTTACAGATATGAAACTGTAAAACCAAGGTTGTAGTCTCTGTACTTAATAGTAAAAGAATTAAAAGGAAAGGTCACTTCAATCCAAAATACAGTGCTGTCTTCAGCTAGGTTGCAGATTTGCTGAAATATCATGCTCAAAGGCTTAATTTGTTCACAAAAGCTGATGGCTTCTGCAAGGAGTCTTCTCTTTAGGAGGCATACATTTAACACCCTTTGCCGACTGTTGGAATGTGGCTCCAGCCTGCAGCTCTGTCGTATGGCTCATGGGAAGCCAGAGCAGGCAGAAGTTTGAGTCTTACCAGCCCTTTAATACTGAACTCCCTGTCTACACCCACAAAAAGGAGGCCTTTGAACCTCAGACGCAGAGTTTTGTTAAGCGAAAAACTGGAATGAATTACATTTATATTGATAAAACTGCAGTCGGATTCTTCAATGGTAATGTATCATTTGTCAATTGAATATGTCTTCAGGTGGGGAAGAAGTCAAAATGTTCCTGTTGTTCTTTTTGACAATGGCAATGCAAATGAAAATACTTGAAGTTATTACAAAAATTGAAATTAAAATAGCCAGAATGACACTTGAAAAGAAACATTTCAGCTATAGTGAAACAAAACAGTTTATTGCCAATGATGAAAATCTTTGAAGAATTTTCCTTTTGGTATGTTGTTCCTATTTAGAATGATATTTATTTTACATCAGAATTTTCTTTGGATCAGAAATGTGATTACAAATTTGCAGCAGTAATTTTTTGCTTACTGTGAACAACTACACCAACCCTCCCTTGCCCATCTTCCTCCAAAACACACCTCACAGATTGCTTATGGGCAGGAGAGACAAGAAGGCAATTAAAAAAGACTGAAGTATTAAGGAAGATATAAATTCTACAGAACTGTGCTCATAGATACTGTTTCTATACTGAGGACAAGAGACACAGCTAGTATGTGATCCCATCTATAAAGCTTATTCTCTTCTCCTTCCAAGTTATGGTATTGACTGCTTTGTAGGTATAAACTATGCCTTGATTGACTGCAAAATAATATCCATGCATCTTTATTATAATAAAATTAAATTCATGTTCTTTGTTCTCCTTTACGTTCCAAAGACATTATTCAGCAAATGCATGTTTGCTTCCCATTTGCTCCTTGTATGGTGCAGCAGTGACCACAGTGGAAGGTATTGGAAGTACAAAAACCAGGATTCATCCAGTTCAGGTGAGAGTACAGTATCACTGTAAGAGGATTACTGATTTCTTCCTTTGTATGTTCTGGCTTGAGCAGCACTGCATTTAGGGCATGGGAATTTCTTACAATGCTTATTCTCCCTACTAAATGATAATAGAAGACAACCGAAGTTTCTGGCAGTTGGTTGGACAAGGGGGATGAGATATGGCTTATGAAGGATCTTGCTTTAATGCTGACAGCCTACTCAGATTGTTAGTGCGTGAGAATTGTCAGAGTGGGCCTGTGCTCTGTTTTGGCTAGCAGTGCCCCTTTAGCTGATGTTTTAGTAAAAGTGGAAAAAGACTGAAGTCCACTGAAGGTTAATTAACTTCCTGGATAAGATGTGCATGGGCATCACACCCAAAATAATTGTTCTTCCATGAGATCACTTAAACGGTTTTACTTTAAAGGTCTGGTTTGCTGTGAAGACAACATTTAGTACAACATCTCCCTTTTAAGAGAGGGTCCATTGAAATGGTGATGTATGCTGGAAGGAGTGCTAGTTGTGGTGTTTCATTTCAGGAAAGGCTTGCCAAGTGCCATGGCTCCCAGTGTGGTTTCTGCACTCCTGGAATGGTGATGTCCATATACACTTTGCTAAGAAACCACACAGAACCAACTTCAGAGCAGATGATTGCAACTCTGTCTGGTAAATATCGCCACTTTTTAATTTGTAGATATGTTCTTGAAACACTTTCTTCAGATGCTTTGTATATGTGACTGTATATGTGTCTGTGTGAGTACGCATGCGTGCATATATGTATGTGTGTACTCTGTACAAATTGAATTTCACAGTAGGGTTGGCACTGGATTACAGACCTTGTGTTCCATCTCACTCTTTTCTCTTGGAAAACAAAGCATGGAGCTGTGGTTTGTTTCAGGGACAGGAGTTCAAAAAATCCTCATATGTGTCTTTTGAGGTGCGTTGCATCAGATTTGCAGAAATTATGTCATATTGGAGAAGTAGCTACATCTGAAGGTCTCTGAGATCCTCTTACATCTGAAGTTACAAATGTCGTAAGTTTCATAGGAGATCTGCTTTGTGATAGGAATTAAACAAATAAGGTAGAGAGATGCAGACCATCTTCACTAAGGAAAACTATGAGCATTTATTGCAGGTAAAGTAGGCTTCTGACATCTGTTGTGCTCGAGTCACCGTGGAGTAAAAAGCATTTCCTCTTACTGTGAGGGGATCTTATAGGGAGGTATAATGCTAAGCTCCTTCACTGTTAGAAACAAGACGGGGGAAGGATAAAAAGATTTTGAGGGGGGGGAGAATATTATTCTCCTGCATACTAACCTAAAGTCAGCATTTCCTCTAGAGCAGCTGTAGAGTACTTCGTACTCCCCTTCAAAAATGACCTTTTAAAGCCACATGCTTTAGAACAAAACTTTTTCTTACTGATTTCCTTTCTTCAGGGAACTTGTGCCGCTGTACTGGATATAGGCCAATCCTGGATGCGTGTAAAACATTCTGTAAGGTAAGAAGTAGTAACAGTAGTAATATTACATTTTACCCGTTAGTCTTTATATATACAAGCCATCAAGATTTTCATTAAGATCATCTCTTTCCTCTGTTAAGAGGTATAGGTTTGAATGAGGTGTATAGTGGCCAAACCCATTAAAAAAATTGATTAACACAAATGAACTTGGTGTCAAGCCTGGATTGTGAAAAGGAATCTGAAGTAACTGTGCATTTTACTGTGGGTCAGTCCTGGCATAAATACAAGCAGAATTTGGATCAATGTTCTTAGCAATCCATCATGTACTGTAACATGTCAGAAGCCTACAGTGAAATAAACTGGATAGTTAGCAGTGGGTGAAAGTGAGTAATACAGAGCATCCATGTGTATTCTCACAGGGGCAACTGAATTTTAAATAGTATGAATTATTTTGTGTTGAGGACTTCAACATCTGGTGCTTTAAGGTTATTTTTGAATATCACTTCCTTAGCACATAGTCCTTCCAATTTAGCTTATTATTAAACTTCACCTACAACTTTATTGAAGAATAAAGAGACACTTTTATTGGATTAAGCAGACTTTAACTCATTGTCATTCTGGGCAATGTTTCACTAATGGAATATTCATACTTTAGGAATCCATTTGTTGTCAAAAGGAAGTAAATGGAAAGTGTTGCTTGGATCAGGAAGATTATTTGTTTGACAAGGAAGAAAAGGTAATGTTTTAAGTATTTTACCTGTCCTGTTTAGATATAAAACTTATAGGAAAAATGTTGTGTAGCTTTTTTATTGTAATTAAAGCAAATGCAGTATACTTTGCCATTCTTATCCTCCACCTTACTCATCTTACATAATGTTATTTATAAAATAAGATATTTTATTACTCCTTGCAAGAAATTTGGAGATATTTCTAGAAATGAGGGATTCTTTGTGTATATTTGTATGAGGTGGCAATGATGAGACAAGTTTGCTTGGTGTATTTACTTGTACTTGGTATAAGGTATTTTGGATATTCTAAGCTGAGATCTGAACAGTTCAAGTTCAGAAACAGTAATAGTGTCAGCTCTACTCATACAGTGATCATCATATTGAGCAAGAAATCAGGACATACGTGGAACTATGTTAAATCAACGATCAGCGATCTGAATGTAGCCACTAATCTCTTCAGAATCCAGCTGCTGTCTGGTGAAGTGTGAAGAACCAATACACTCATAAAAATAAGAGTTATGACTGTAATTTTAAATGAAACCTCTTATCTACATGAATATTTTATATTCTCAATTTTCTTTCAATAATATATGTTCTACTTCTTTGCTTTTTGAGTTCTGTAGGCTGACATGAAAACAGCCACTTTCTTATAGTAGGACTAGAGCAAGGCTGTAGTTAGTCTTTTACTTGCTTGCCTCTACACAGTCATTTGTGTTGGCAGTAATCTTGAGAAACTGTTACGAACACTTCCTTCAGCTCAGCAGCTCCAAATGATGCATGGTAACTTAGCACCAAATCCAAACAATAATGGAATTATTAGTTTTGTACTGACTTTATTGGGACCCTCAGCGTTTGTTTTTTGGTTTGCTTTTTTTTATAGGAATTAATTATGAGAGAAAATTCTTGGTCTTCGCTTTATTTCTTTTTAAGGTTTCCACCAGGTTATATTCAACAGATGAATTCCAGCCCTTAGATCCCACCCAGGAGCTTATATTTCCTCCAGAACTAATGGTAAGTTTTTCTGCTTGTAGGCTATTCTTTAGCTCCGTCTTAGTAATCCATGGTTCAGAACTCATTCTAAAGTCCTACTTAGCAGTAATTCCTCAGAAGAAGTGTCATAACATTTTAATATAAATCCAAAATTATATTCCTTTTTTTTTTTTCTAGTGACCTTACTGAATATTCACATACAAAAGACAGTCAGATTGGGAAAATGAAGTTGCATAGTTAGGTATGGGGTGAGAAGATGAAGTAACCTGAACTGGGTTTTCAGTGCAGCACCTGAAGATACAACTGCTTCTCAGCAGACTGAATTGCAAACAGATTTTAACATAGACAAAACAATGCGTTTTCCCCATTTTGTGGCTAATAGTTTTGTTGGACTTTTCTGTCAAAATGTCATGTACAGGTGGCTAACCTGGGCCACTGCTTATTCCCAGTGATCAAAGTATGACAAAGATAAAAGGAGCTGAAATAAGGACACTGGACATAATTGAAGAGGCTTCACCCATGTGGTCTAGAAATTTGCCACTGTGCAAAGAGCCTGCATAACATTCCCATTTCTGTCCAGTTTTGAAAGATTAAGCAGAACTGCCATTGTTTAAGAACTTCTTTTGTTTGTCTAGTGCCTGTTAGACCTTTCACCTGTCTATATGTCTGTCTATAAATCTGCTGTGTTTCTCCATCAGCGAATGGCTGAAAATCAACCAAAAAAACCCCTGTTTTTTCATGGGGAGCGAATGACATGGATTTCTCCTATAAGCTTAGATGAATTATTAGATCTGAAAGCTGCCAACCCCAAAGCTCCTCTTGTGATTGGAAACACCAGCGTGGGTATGTATACAGTCAGACTGAGTCCTGCTGCCATTGTTCCAGTGTGCACTAGAGGAGTAGGGCTACCTTTATCATTCTGTTTGCATTTTCATCTCTAAGCTTGCTCTCCACTGTGTTAGAGTTGTCATTATGGAAAATGTCTTTTGACTAACTCTGTTCCTATCTGGTAGGACCTGAGATGAAATTTAGAGGCATATTCCATCCAATTGTTATTGCTCCTGCAAGGATCCCGGATCTAAATGTGGTGAAATGCATGGATGACGGTGAGTAGACTTTACTTAGTTCAGACATAGAAGATTCCTTTGCAGTAAGTGGTGCTGCTTCTCCATTCAGTAGTGCTGAAGGTGTCAACTCTGTGCAGCTCATTCCTAAGCATGCTTGGTTCTTTCCCAGATCATGGTGGCTGTAGCCACCATCCCAGTGCATGATAGAGTTTTGTCTTCATGTCACAGTACAGTACTGGCCAGCAATATTACATTGGGCCCTGTTAGTCTTAGTAGTGCAAGGGTACTTACTCTGGTAGTACTGGTTCTGGTGCTAAATCATGCAGTATTCGCTTTGTGATCTCTGTTCCATGCTGTGCTATAGAGCAGAGACCAGCCCCTACAGAACTTCAGAGACAGCAGCATGGCACGCTTGTCTACTTTAGAAAAAAGGTGTGGTTTAACTGGCATAGCGAATATGCATTAACTAATCTTGTTCTCAATCATAATTGCGTTAATTATTGTAGATTGAAAATTTTGTACCTAGATTTATGTATTTAAGATAAGCATGGATTATTTTTTGGTTCGTTAGACTAGGTTTTAGTTTTTAAATAATTTCTATTGAAATTGGAATTAACAACTAGGAATAGATTTATACTTACTGTAATAGCCTAAATTAAATATAAATTATGTTGTGCAAGTTTACTGCCAAAGTTTTAAGGAAAATGAAACCCTATATCTGATGAAAGTTACTTGCTGTATGCCTGAGGCCATTTTTTTGAAGTGGTAAACTGTACTTAACAGTTCAATCATTGCATTTAGAATAGCTTTTCCATTTCAGATCAGTCGTCCATATCTAGTCAATGACTAGTTTGTTCTTAGCTGAAAAGTCATTGGGAATTGGAAGGAAGCAGGCAGAATGTTTACTACTTCTTCTAATCTATAAATAAAATCTAGTTACGAGAGAATGGAACTTACTAGTTCTGAAATGAGAGATGTGCTGTTTAGCTTACCAGTTAGAAATAGTATTTCCTCTCTTCAATCAGATTTAAATGCAAAACGTGTTTGGGTTAGATTTTTTTTTCGTATATACACAAAATTTAGTATTCCTGTACTCAATTAATAAAAATAAATTATAAAAATTAGGTTTTTACTTATATTTTTGATTTAAATTGAATGAATTTATGTTCATTCAGAACATTCATACATTATATAAATAAAGTCTATTGATAATTGTGAATAGAAAGGCACTATTTACCTTTTTATAATATTGGGGGTTTTTATAAAGTATGATCTTAAAATAATGCCAAATGTTTAACTACTGAAACGCGTATAGTTATAGGTTGTCTTTCTAGTGGGAGAAAGAATACCATATTAAGTGTTAGAACTGTTTGGGTTTTTAGCAAATACTACCTCTCCATACCTTAGGAGAATATCTAGAGCGTACATATGCAAAGCAAGTTCAAGTTATGATGAAAATCATGTTTAAAAATTGGAAGAGCCTGATGAAAGCATTCTGAAGCTGACTCACCTTTGGGTGAAACATCACCTAAATGTTAATCAAAGTTGGTGCAAGGGAAGCAGTTACAATGGGCAGCTGAAAGCAGGGAAGTGGTGAGCCATTAGCTCTATTTAATCATTTCATGAAATTTTACCCTCAGTCTCCTGTAATGAAAGGTCACAGTCCTTTTAATATGCAAAGGCACCTCACCTTTTGTCTGCCTGTATTCCCCATGAGCAGTCATAGATGTACAGTCTGAATGTAGCTTAAAGCCCAGGAGATAAAGCAATGCACACATTACACTTCCATAATCTTTTGGTTACAGGATTAACTCTGGGAGCTGCCTGCAGCCTCTCTCTAGTGAAAGACATCTTGGTAAATGCAATCTCGGAGTTCCCTGAAGAGAAGACAAAGGTTTTCCGTGCTGTCTTGCAGCAGTTAAGAACTCTGGGTGGAGAACAGATAAGAAACGTTGCTGTATGTTCTGCACTACTTGCAATAACAATTGTAACAAGTGTGAAATTGCTCCTGACCACATGTAAACTTTTAATTCTTTTTTTTAGTCAGTTTTCTATTAATATATCTTTTTTGAGCTTTTATTATGTATAAATTTATGTTATAGTCTGTATGTTATATTATCACTTAAAAGAACCTGAAGGTGATGGAGAGAGTTGACATAATTTTTTTTTTTTTCCAAGTCATTAGGCGGAAACATCATGAGTAGAAAATCAACCTCAGACTTAAATCCTGTTCTGGCAGCCAGCAACTGTATGCTCAATCTGGCTTCAAGAGGTAAGTGGAGATAGCTTGTCTCTGTAGTAGTGCCAGAGGTACAGGATCTTAAGTATGGGGAGAGGGGAAATAACAACAGGTGTGTATTTGTTCAGCACCCTTTTTCCACTGTAATACAAGATTATATCTGCAAGAGAAGCAATTTGTAAATGAGGAACATGTCAAAGATTCTTATGTCAAGGATAAGCATTCAGACCAACCAGATCCCATGTACTTCCATAAGCAGTGAATTACTGTAAGTGCTCATAGAACCTCATGGTTTGAGTAGCTGTATGCCACCTCCTCACCTCGCTGGTAGGGTTTTTTTCTGTAATTGGTGCGTTGGCATGGTTTTAAAATAACCCTCTGGCCCTGAGAAGAACTCTGGCTTCTCATTCCTCACAATTACTTAGTTCTGTTACAAGATTCGCTAGTCCAGCATCTTTTCCCATGCCAATTTCCTCAGTTTCCTTCCATCACTCCCCTCTACCTGCTCCTTTTATTGTGCACTACTGACCATTGGAAGGTTGATGAAATTATTGGTAAACACGAACTATCAGGTGGCCTGGAACTGCATGCTTTCCTTTCTAGATGATTTGTGTCCTTTTTTGCCCTCAATCCAGTCAAGAGTGTATGTTGCCATTTCTGACCGTTTAATACTCCACTCAACATCCTGAAGTACATGTTCTTTGAGGGGTTGGTTTGAGCCAGGGATTCTTGGAATAGATAAATGAAAATTTCTGCTGCATAATGATTTCCATTACTTCTTCCTGCATACTCTGGCACTGAGAGGAAAAATACCTGTCAGAATGTTGTTCTGATGAGTGAAAGTACAAACATTTGCATCTTCTTGCTCAACAATTCTAACAATATGCTGATTTATTTGTGTGATGAATAGGATCACTGGTTGATACATCTTTCTGTTAATCTTGCAGAACTTTACTGCTGGGAGAGATTTTCACATATTTTTAAACGTATTTCTTTACCAAACAGTCGTCAGTGAAACATAGGAAAAGTGGATTGTTCAAGAAAAGGAGTTGCAGAAACACTATTAGTTCTTAGTATTTGTCTTGGATCACAGTGTAAAAGAAAATGCACTTTCCTAGAGCTTAGGAGGGTCACAGGTGATATTGGACAACAGTCTTTGAGTGTAAACCAAGTGTATTCTGAATGGAATTGCAAAGGCAAATATCCAGAAAGACCAGTGCTGCCATTCTTAAGTTATTTTTCAGATTCACACTTAAGCAAAATGTAATTCCTTTAGCAAAGTTTTGCTGTTACCCTAGTTATATTTGAGGAATGCAATTTTAATGCTAAGTTATATTCTAGGATGAGCTGGTTACAGTGTCATCCTCACACATAATGTGAAAAACATTAAGAAAATTGCTGTGTAGCAGCTGGTGTTGAAGTATCATGAATGAGGGAGGGAGGGAGAATTTTAATGTATGAAACTTTTAAAATGACACAGAACATTATCTGATTATAGAAAGTCTTGGGATAGATCAGGGCTGCTGTAAGAGACAATATTGTCTCTTACAAAGAAATCATTTATTTAAAAATGCATTGGATCCCTTAGGCACTATGTGCAAAGGACATAGACTAGTTTAAAATACTTTTTAACTTCATTTTTGAAACACGTGATTAAATTTCACACTGGGGAATCACTGTGCATTTCCATCTCCACAATGTCTATGCCTCTCTCTTCTTGCAAAACGTTGGTGCTACTTGTTACTGCTACAGTTGCAGTCCTACCAACAAAACTTCTTGAGCCGATGGAGCTTGTTTAATTAATGGAATCAATTATGTGTATTAAAATTCGATTATATGTATTGAAATGTTGCATTTACAGAAGGCTTGCTAGCTTAACTGTGATATTGACAAACCTGATGTAGCATAGGTGAAGTTTAATTTAAGTTAAGTGTTCTAAGGGCATTTTCTTAGGACTGTGGTGTTATGCCATGGAAGATGGAGCAGTCATTTGCATTTATAAAACATACCAACTATAATTTGTTATATAAACTCTGCAGTTGCTACTTAGGAAGGCTGCAGGTATTTCTTGCAAGTTAATATAAGATTGAAGTATGTTAATTGCACAATTGTACAGAATTTGGTTTGGGAATTTTTTTTCAGGAAGAAAGCGACAGATTCCTTTGAGTGATATTTTTGCAGATGGAGTTGGTAACCATACCATTAAGCCAGAAGAGATCTTAGTCTCTGTTCATATTCCCCATTCTAGAAAGGTAAGTTACTAGTTTGCTTAGATTTGTGATATGCAGATTTTGAGACTATTAAATGAAGAGCAGGAGGAGGCATGATCCCTGTGTTTAAAGTAACACTGTTACTGATCACTTTCTGAATTCCTTACATTTGATCCTGTCAGTGCCATACTATGTCCCAAGTTTCTGCCAAAAACCACAACTTAGCAGGTAATTGGTGATACTCAGGCAAAAGTTTCTCCTAAGATGAAGAGGGCAATAGCAGTTGTCTAGACCCCCTACAGAAAAGGGTCTTGGACAAGATACCATAGTCCTCACCAAAGCAGGCTGATCACTTGTGGTATGTTTGGCATTAAGCAGGTAAACCTTTCTTATCTCTGTGGATTTTTCTTAAAGTGAGATAAAATTGGACATGATACTTCCATGAATGTCGCTGAACTGACTTTGACTGGTACTGTGATTGCAAGAGTGAATATGAGATCTTAGAAGAGAATTATGGGTCATATTATTTGAGTACTGAATTTTGGTAATACTTGGAAGCCTCTAAGCTTTTGGTCTTGTTATAAATGCAGCTCTGTTCTACAAGATCCCTGTCTTCCAGCTGTCTAACGTGAAAAAAATCTACGTTGTCTGAACTCTGGAGATGATGATAGAGGAGTGGGTTTGGGCTACTAGAAAATCAAAGATGGTAGAGCTACTGAAACGTCAAGAGAAGGAAGTGTATGGTCTTGAATGATCAGGGAATCTGTGCTCTTCATTATATATATAAAAAAAAAGTCTTATTTCATGTGCAATAACAAGTTCTGCTTTCAGATACTTCCGTGTCTACAAGTTGTCCACTTCTGTCTGATTTTACTCAGGGGGAGCATGTGTCTGCATTTCGACAAGCACCAAGACGGGAAAACGCTCTCCCGATAACCAACGCTGGGATGAGAGTCCTTTTTGAAGAAGGTACAGACATAATAAAGGATTTAAGCATTTTCTATGGAGGTGCTCTCTCGACCATGATCTCTGCAAAGCAAACCTGTCAGACGCTTATCAGAAGGTACAGTTTCTTTGCCTTTTCTGTATTTCTCAATAAAGGGACTTTGAGAGCTTGAGTGTACTTCCTTGGGGCGTGAAAGTACAGAAAGATTTCAGTTGCTTGGCTGATGCCATGTATGTTCAAGTGATTGATCTGGTCAAACCTTAATGATGACTTTTCAGGACTTACATTTTGGGGGCTGCACATAGATGCAACTCTGGTGCAAAGTGTGCAGAGAGATACGAGCTTTGAGTTGGGTGGATGAAGTGTACGTAGTCAGTTGTGCTCCTGAACCTAAGCAGTGGTAAATGATGCTGTATCCTGTAGGTTCAGTGCTCCCCGAGTATCAGTGTTCCTGAGTCCTTCAGTTTGGCTCTAACAGATACAATGTTTGAGAACTTCAGTTGTGCCTGATCAACTTAGAAGCACAAGTCAAGCCTTAACCTTTTCAATATCTCTTCATCTACAAGATCTTAATAGTCTCTGAAGTTATTCCCTGACATTCCCTCCCTCTTGCAGCATCTTTCCGAGGTCTGGAAGTAAAAAATTACAAATAACTCAAGCAACAGTATAAAAACATTTATCTAAATGGAATCCCACTTGGACTGTTTTACCTTTTTTTGTTAAACTGTTTCACTATTTGAAGTACTTACCATTTTTTTCCTGCTTTACATGATTAAATTTATTGTAACAGATTTATATTTTCATATTTAGAGTTGTGTAACTATAGAGAATTAATTGTGTTGAGATACTTCAAGACTTTTCAGAAATTATAACAACTAACCAGCACTAATCAGATCCCTTGAAAGCATCTACAGTTTGCATCATTATCTGCATTTCTTTAAATATAGGACAGTATCTGCAGAGTAGTGATAATCTGTAAGAGTGTTAAAACAACTTTAAAGCTGTTTATTTATTAATTTATTGTCAAAAGGCTGGCATAGCACTCAATTCCATTGACTTAAGGGGTGTCACTTCTGTGAGCAACATTAGCCTACGCTGTTTTCAAATTTGTAGGCCATTATTTGAGTCAATATTTTGTCTTTGTTGTGTGCAGGATTATACCTGTAGTCCATGGCACAAATGGATTATTGCAATTTGTATTTATTTTTTTGAGTCCTGGTCTGATTGTGTCTATTATTCTTCATGACAGACGCTGGAATGAACAAATGTTGGATGAAGGTTGCAGACTAGTTCTTAAAGAAATTGCTCTTTCAGGCTCAGTCAGTGGTGAAAACGTACACTATAAGAAAACTTTGATAGTCAGTTTCTTCTACAGATTTTTCCTGGAAGTATTACAGTCATTGAAGACAACGGTAAATTAGTTTTCCATGTCTGCTTTTATGCAAACAAATTAATGATGTTTTTTCTACCCATTGATGCTTGCAATTTGTAAAATGCACTAAATATTGTTTTTGGCATTAACATCTACAGAAGTAGGGTGCTTAACTCCCAAAGAGGTTGATGAAGAGATTCCCATTCAACTCTTAGGTGCTCAGATAGCTCTACCTTTGGACATGAGGCTTTAAAAAAAAAATCAGCAATGCAAAATATACCAGTATTCAACTCTCAGACCTGAAGAAAACATACATGAGGTCTTACTTTCTCTGTTTGTAGTTCAAAACATAAATAGACAGAATAGAAATAAAGGCTTCGGAAAGCATCTCTAGGTGTTCAACCAACCCTCCTTCTTATATGAGTTGCTGACTGGGAAAGGAGGACTCTAAATTTCATGTTCTAGATGTAATTAGTAATTTTTTTTCGTCTCAAATCTGTTCTTATGGGGAAAATTTTCCCTTTTGCCTTTTTCTTCTGTGTTGCCTTGGGCTCTTTCCTCTGAATTACCATTACTTAGGTAATTTACCATAAGCAGGATGTGCTGGTTGTGATCAGACCCCAGAACAATGCTCTTCTGACTGTCCCTGCTTTATGTTGCTTACTGTAAACAAGCATATTTATTACAATTAAAATATTATTAATGAAATCTCAAAACTCTATATAATGTTAAAATTGTTACTTTAGAGCCTTTTTAGCTTGTGAGAGTCTTGAAAGAATTTCCTGTATAAAGAGTTTGTAGTTGGTGTTTTGGTTGTTAGCTTTTATTAATTAGAATGCTCCGAATGTGAATTTTAGTAGCAATTCACTTCCTTTTCAGGATCCTTGCCACCGTCCTGGCATACCAGTGGAATACAGGAGTGTCCTACAAGATTTTGAAACCAAAATGCCACAGAGTATCCAGATATTCCAGGCAAGTCCTTTTATTCTAAGATTGTTCTGTGCTTTATAAGATTTAGTAAAAAGTCATGGTTTAAGCCTCACCTTTGCTATGAAGCTCAGGTATGACTTTTCCGAAGGCTTGAAGGCAACAGGCTCTTCATCGGTGCTTTTAACTGTGTCTCAATTAGAAAAACTGTGCCTATAAAAATAGCCTCACATGGGTATACTCGCTTCTTCTAAACAGTTCTCAAAAGACAATATGCTGAAAAAACTCCATTGTTAGACTGCTTAAACTTGCCTATTGCAATGTGCAACCAAATTAAAAAAAAAAAAAAAAAAATAGAAGAAAATAAAAAACTCCCCAGCTGCAAGAAAGTGACTAAACAACAGAAATGGAAACAGCTTGTTACTCATATAATTTGGTACCAAGCAATAGAAATTATTGAGAAATCCTGAAAATCTGTTTTTTCACTTTAAATTTCTCTCATAACCTTTGCAAGTCCCTATCTTTTGTATGGAGTTCTTCATCTGAATTTTACTAAGCTTTTAAAATTAAAGGGAAAAAAAAAGAGGATACTGAAAGAGAAATTCCTGGTCATTCTGTTAGTTGAAAAGATATTATGGTTTGGCTGAGACAGCCATTTGAGGAACTTGAAGCAGTCAAGTTAAAAACGTCTGTTCTTCGCCTTGGCCGAATAACAGACAGTGTGCCAGAAAGCGTAACCATTAGAAATGTATAGCAGGAACACTTGTGGGCTGGAAGTTATAGAAGAAACTGGAAAAATGTTCTGGAAGTTGACAACAATTAGTTAGAATTAACTGGCAACACTGAATTAACTTTCAGGAAAGACCTAGCAAAATAAGGTTAATAAGCCACTAAATTCATACACAAGTGCAGGGAAATAAAATTAGAAAGGAAATATTTAAACAAGATTTTTTCACTCCTTTAGATTTACATTGATCAGTTGCAATCTGTCAGCAAGGAAGCCAAATCCTAGGAATCACTGCAAACAGCTCAAAATATGATACTGGTAAAATACAGAGCAGCATCTTGTGAGAATAATTCAGGAATTATCAGAACTTCATGACAGTGGTAAGGGAGGAAAATGTCCTTCTGAAAAAGAACTGCTGTTTGTATCGCTCTGATGTAAACAATTGAGGGGAAAAAATGTTGAAGTGTACAAACCTATGCAAGACTCTTAGAAGGCTCTTCAAGAGGAGAAATTGAAGAAATGCCCAGGAGCAGCAGTCAAGTCCTACATCCACATGTATTTTCAGTATTGAACCAGAAGATGATAATATGAACAATTATTCTTTCATCTGATTTTTTGATTGCTCTTAAGAGTAACGTGACTATTGGTTTTAAACTGTTTGGGGTGTGGGGGTGTATATTTGACTGTACAGGACACAGGACCGAGTCAGTCTCCCCAGTATCCTGTGGGACAGCCCATTATGCATCAGTCTGGAATTAAGCATGCCACTGGCGAGGCAGTTTACGTTGATGACCTTCCTTCTGTGGATGGGGAGCTCTTCCTGGCTGTCGTTACTAGTTCCAGAGCTCATGCGAAGATTGTGTAAGTGTTCAGATTGTATCTGAAGAAAGTATTGCTGTGAACTTCATATCTGAGATGTTTAGAGCAGACTACTGGGTCCTGTGCACATAGAACAGCCTGCCTGAAACCCGCACTGGCTCAGGTGCTGGAAGTGATATTGTCGCTCTAGTAGAAGGCTCTGTTTGGATTTAAATTGCCTCATTCTGTATTACTGTACTAATAAGGCTGAAATGTTTCTGATCCATGAGCCAGCCTAGAGCCAGCCCAGGCACTTCCAGAAACTGCTAAGCTATCCAGTGCAAGCACGCGCCGACATTCGTCTTTATCAACACAGCTTTGAAATCTCAACTCTAATGTGAAAAAACAAAATTGTTCTGAATGTGGGAAATAGTGTTGTGATGTTGCAGCAAAGAGGTGGGAAAGCTCACATGAGGCCTTACAGGAGGGAAAGGTGGGAAGAGCGTTTTGTTTTGCAAGAAAACTGTTTTCACTTATGTTTTTATACTGCCAAGATACACCTATTCTAGTAGTTTGTTTAACAATCAGGCGTCAAAATGCACATATCCAAGTTGTCTGCCCAGCATTCAGATACCAAGGCACATGCTCTTGTCAGGATTTCTTTTGATGAAAGAGAGACCTGAGGCTGGTAGCTATAGAGTCTTTATCATATCTGCTGGTTTATCCTTATGTTGTTGATAGTATGCAGGGTTTGAATATGCTCTTTTGGTACTATCATGGAGCTGACATCCCACCCTGTCTTTGAGTCAGTAGGACTTGCCCGCTCTCCTTTGTCTTCTGATCTGGATGTCCAGAGAAGATGCCTGTAGATGTGCTGGGATCTTGATGACCTGCTAAACTACGTGCTATCCAAACATGCCATTATTATAGACCTTTTGCCATTCTGTCTGATGCTTCTATGCCCATACATTCCCATTCATTCTTGATTTATACAGGTGAACGTGAACTCTGTCTGTAGATGCTGATTTTTATCAGTTTGGTATTGGTGTAGGCTGTGAGGTCTTAGAAAGTTTCAGTTGTGGTATCATTATTGTGCAGTGATTTTTGTTAAATCAAAGCAGTTCAGCCTTTTGATGGGCCAATGATTGCCCTGTTGCACCTAGAGTATTTCCTAGAAATGAAGCAGGTTAGTAGAATTTTAAATTGCCGTTGACTTGCACTTCCTGGTGTACCAGAGATAGAAGGAGAAGAGGTGTCTGAACCTATGAGCAGTTCCTGGCAATACAAGAAAGATACCTCTGTGTTGTGTTCACATCCTATGTGCCACGCTTCATAAAACTAATGAATCGCACTCCTCCCTTCGTATATCCCGATCAGATCTATAGATACCTTGGAGGCTCTAAAAGGACCGGGTGTGTTCGATATTGTAACAGCTTATGATGTACCAGCTACAAATGAGTTTTACTACTCTGATGATCCGGAGATTATATTTGCAAGAAACAAGGTATAACTACAGTATTCTTTTAACTGATTTTCTTCATTTTTCCTTTTTTTCTTCAACCTTTTATAATGAAATTTTACTTACCAGCTCGAGTTCTCTGTATTGAGTTTATGATGGTATCAGTTTAGGTATAAAAGGTAAATACTTAAAATTTTTTCCCACTCAGAAAAAGAATAGAGATTAAACCCCACAAAACCCTCTCAGTTGCTGGGAGAGTATATTTCATGGAAAGTTAGGCTTCCAAATTACGTATCCATTTTTGAATGCTGTATTTTCTTTGGTTCCCCAGTTATACTGGTTTTTTTCTAGTAGATTGTTAGCTTTGTGGATCATCTGAAAAATAAAGTCCTTAAGTCAAAATAAAATTCTAAAAAGGAAACATGAATAGTGGTTACATGAAAGAAGAGTATCAGCAGCGCATATGGGAATCATTTGAATCCACTATTCTACTATGTGATGTGTATTTCACAGGTGATCTGTGTGGGCCAGATTGTCTGTGCTGTAGTTGCAGATTCAAGTGTTCATGCCAAACAAGCAGCTGCAAAAGTGAAAATAGAGTATGAAGTGTTGGAACCAGTGATCTTAACAATTGAGGTACTAGTTATTTCTTTTCTCTTACTTTTTAATTGTTTTATCCACTTAAATAATGGAAGCAGTGGTTCACATGCTTCATTTGCTTTTTTCAGACATGGTTTTCTAAGGAAACGAGGTGAACATGAACATCCAACTAACCAGACTGTCAGTCTCCCTGTAAATAAATTTTCATGCTTTTGGCTAATTTTGACCACTTCTGATAGATAGGCAACAGTCTCAAAGGTATTAAGATCCCACAAGTTTCAAGATAGTACACACAAGACTACAAAAGAACAACTCTTCTGGTATTCCCAATGAGGGAAAGGCAATTAGCACACTTGTGGTTTATAATTGGTTTTGTCGCTACCAGTTGCTCCATCAGCATGTGTGTATTGGATGATTAATCAGCTCCTGACTATCTGTAACATTTTTATCTGTTGTCCAGCTAGTAAGCCAGCAAAGTTAAGCTGGAGGCCTAGGAAGTGTTAGGGGAATGAGAGGGAGAAAGTGTTAGGGATGTAGAATGTTTTAGAAACATGATGTGGGAGTCATAGGGAAAATGGACTTATGCTGGGTTAAAAAGATGAATGGCAGTAAGGAACAAAGGACACATTTGTTGCAGGGAACCAGCATTATTTCTGGTAGTAACTTCGCAGCTTGTTTCCGCAATGCATGTGGAGTGTAACAGAGCAGTCTCTCTGGTATTAATACAAAAATAGAAATAATCTCTTTTTAAAGACTGGCAAATTTTTCTAATATTTCATTACAGTTGAAGCTCCAATGAAGTCTTATTAGAAATAAAGCAAATCATACTTACTAAATAGATTCGACTTTTACTTGGTCCTTGTGGTTTCTTCCCCTTGTAATGGCATCACTCATTGGATGATGTGGTTGCATTCTTATTGTATGCTCTTTTGGTCACTCACTAGATGTATGAGAGAGAAGAGCAGGTTAAATAAACTGAATGCATTTCCTTCAAAAGCTGTTATCGTCAGTAACACAAGATACATCAATAAAGAATTGCTGGAATGGAATACACAAATGTGTCAGCAGTGATAGTAAAGTGATGAAATACAGTTGTTCATTGACTTTGGTAGCTGATGGTTCAAATCTCTGAAGAGAATGGTGTTTGTCCTGAGAGTAAAATGCCACAACAAGCTGAGAACCTTTAAAATACTTTAAAAAAACTATTTCTCTCTTTTCTCCACTGCAGGAAGCTATAAAACACAACTCCTTCTTTGAGCCAAAAAGAAAATTAGAACAAGGAGATGTTGATGAGGCATTTAAAACTGTTGAAAACATAATTGAAGGTAAACTGCAGAATACATCTGTTGAGAAGTTGTCAGTATTTGGGGATATCTGTCTGTCCTTCAAGTCCCATTTCTACCTTTTTTCCATATAGTTATTAAGCCCGAGAAAGCTCTCGGTCACCTGGACAAAAGTGTGTTTAAGTGTAGTGGTCTTGTGGTCCTGCATTCAAGACCTTGTGGTCCTTCCTGCATCCTCTGTCCTTGAAATCAAATCACAGAATAATAAGGTTGGAAGAGGGTCATCTAGTCCAACCCCTTGCTTAAAGCAGATCCAGTTATAGCAGCTTACCAAAAGGCATGTCCGGTCAGGTTTCTAGTATCTCCAAAGACAGAGATTCCACAACCACTGTAGGCACCTCTTCCAATGTCTGACTGCTTTCATGGTGAATATTTTTTTTCTTATATTGAGTTGGGATTTTTTGTGTTCATTGCCTCTTATCCTTCCACTGTGCATGTCTGAGAAAAGTCTTGCTTTTCTCTACATCCTTCCATTAGGTAACTATAGAGAGCAATAAGATCTCTCCTTATCCCTTGCCCCTTACCCCTTATGGATATCAATAAATCCAATTCTCTCAGCTTCTTCTCATGCATCTTGTGGTCCATCCTCTGACTGTCTTGGTGGCTTGGCCTTCTTGACCTGGTCCAATATATCCATGCTTTGTATAATTTATCTATATTCTAATTAATATTGTCATCATTTGTAGGCAATATTGTTCCACTATTAATCAAGTTCTGTTGATGCCAATGGAACAAGACCATTTTAATTCTGGGAGGAGTTTCATCTATGTTTATATTTTAGAAGTTAGTCCATCATACAGGGCACATCAGAAGATTTGATACTGATTTCCGTAATTTTCATGATGATGGGCAGTTCTTCCCTGGTTTATTTCTTCTGTCCTTTTCCTTCAGTAACACTTCTGTTTTTCTCTTTTGATCAGGGGAGATTCGCATTGGAGGACAGGAACACTTCTACCTGGAGACTCAGAGTGTACTTGCTGTTCCAAGAGGAGAGGACAAAGAAATGGATGTATATGTTTCAACACAGCATCCAGCAATGATTCAGGTAATACAAAGTATTCATAGAGAAACTGGTTGAATGTCTGACAATAGAGCTTTTTATGTTTGGTTTAAAAATCAACCCTAACAGTTTAGAAGCAGTAGGAACATGAAATTGTACATCTGGATTATCCAGAACAAGCTGACTGTAGTACTGCTGTATCCTGATAAACACCACTACACTGTGAGGTTAAGGAGGAAGTAGTAAAAGTCTCTTAGTTTCCTTTGAATGAAGTACCTCGTGCCCCACTGCTGTAGGCATGAAAAACTCCCTATGGAGTGCTGAGACTCCTCTATTCCTGTCAGCTTTCCATCGAGGTGAGGAACAATTGGCACCTTGCAGATGCTGTTGTGGGTTTGATCAGTTCTGACAGCTGTAAGTGAGACTTGCTGCTCCAAGCCAAAACCATAGAATGGTTTGGGTTTGAAGGAACCTTTAAAGATAATCTAATCCTGCCATGGACAGGGGCATCTTCACAGAATCGCACAGAATCATGGAATCATCAGGTTGGAAGAGACCTCTGAGATAGAGTCCAACTGTGCCTGTTTCCCTACTAAACCGTGCCCTTTATAAACTCATCTACTGTCTGGTAGGGATGGGGACTCCACCACCTCCCTGGGCAGCCTGTTCCAATCCCTGACCACCTTTTCAGTGAAGAAATTCTTCCTAATGTCCAGTCTAAACCTCCCCTGGTGCAACTTGTGTCCATTTCCTCTCGTGCTATCGCTTCTCATTTGCAAGAAGAGACCAGCACCCACCCTGTCACAACCTCCTTTCAGGCAGTTGTAGACAGTGATGAGGTCTCCCCTCAGCCTTCTCTTCTCTAAACTAAACAACCCCAGTTCCCTCAGTCTCTCCTCATAAGACTTGTTCTCCAGCCCACTCACCAGCCTTGTGGCCCTTCTCTGCACATGCTCCAGCCCCTCAATGTCCTTCCTGTAGTGAGGGGCCCAAAACTGAACCCAGCCCCTTGACAAGCCTCGTTGTCCTACTCTGGACGTGCTGCAGCCCCTCCGTGTCCTTCTTGTAGTGAGGGGCCCAGAACTGAACACGGGATTCGAGGTGTGGCCTCACCAGTGCTGAGCACAGGGACACAATCACCTCCCTGCTCCTGCTGGCCACGCTGTTTCTGATACTGGCCAAGATGCCATTGGCCCTCTTGGCCACCTGATTTTCCACTAGATCAAATTTCTCAAAGCCCTGTCCCACCTGATCTTGAATGTTTCCAGGGATGGGGCATCCACAAATTCTGTGGGCAATCTGTTCCAGTATCTCATCACCCTCATTGTAAAGTTTCTTCCTTATGTGCAATCTATACCTACTCTCTTTTAATTAAAAACCATTGTCCCGTCAGTAAACATCTTTGTAAAATGTCTCTCTCTTTCTTTTAAGTGTACTTTATATGTTGAAAGGCCACAATAAGGTCTCCCTGGAGCTTTCTCTTCTCCAGGCTGAACAACGCCAACTCTCTGTCTTCCTTTGTTGGAGAGGTGTTCCATCCCTCTGATCATTTTCCTCATGGTAGTTAATAAAGCAAATGCCAGTCTAGCATATGGTCTGCATAGCAATAGCTGTGGTGCATGAAACTGATAGTATTTCAGACTTGACACTGGTATTTTATGTTCAAAGACCAATTCCTTTTATCATTTCTGTTACTATTATATTGCCAATAGCCAAGAATCATGAAGAACTCATTTGAGAAAATTACTTAAAACAAGATTATTCCTGACACTAGCAAGATCTTGCATTGTTAAAAACCAAAACCCAAATGGTGTTATTTTAATTAAAAATCATAATAAAATATATCGTCTTAGTAATGAAGATAATAAAAACTGTATTCTACTCCCTTATACCTGAAGCTTCTTACTGTTTAGATAATAAAATCCAGGGGTGGTATTCTTCACTTCCGTCCATGACCATTTCAGTCTCCATGGTAGAGATTTTAAATGTGAACACTGCTGATTGTTTGTTACCTTTTTCTTGCTTTGTAACCTAGGGTAAAGGAAAAATTATTTTCGTCTGATTAAAAAAAACCAAACCAACAAACAGAAACATTTGTAAAAACCTTTGTCTAGGTTTTTCTAGAAAAGATTTTTATTTCAGAACATAACTTTTAAGGTTAGTTTGAGTTAGCATAAAGATTAAAACTGTTTTTTCAGGAGATGGTAGCTGCAAGTTTGGGTGTTCCGGCCAACAAGATCATGTGCCATGTTAGACGAGTTGGTGGAGCTTTTGGTGGGAAACTCCTGAAAGCTGGCTTACTGGCATCAGTTGCTGCAGTGGCAGCAGACAAGTAAGTGGGGTATTATGTGTGTATTGGGATATGAAGAGAGAATAGGGAGAACAAGTTTCGCATTTTATCTAAAATGCTTTCTTCTTTCCCAAAGTTGCTAGCAAAAAAGTCGTAAAATCCTGTTCTCATTTTGTAAGACAGTTCAGTGCGTTTCTTTGTTCTATTTTGTTCGATTACTTGTTTTAAGCAACTGTAGCCTCAACTAAATGAACGAGCGTCCTGGTTTTGACTTGGATAGAGTTAGCTTTTTTCCTAGTACTGTTACAGTGGTATGTTTTGGATTCAGGGTGAGAACAATATTGATAACACGCTGATGTTTTTAGCTGTTGCTTTTCTGTTTCCCCTACTCTGCCAGTGGGAAGGTGCACAAAAACCTAGGAGGCAGAACAGCCAGGACAGCTGACTCAAGCTGGCTGAAGGGATACTCCATTCGATAAAGTCATGTTCAGTATATGAACTGGGGAGCTGGTCAGGGAATGAGGCGATCACTGCTCATAGACAGGCTGGATGGGCATCAGTCAGTAGGTGGTGAGCAATTGTATTGTACGTCTCTTCTTTCGTCTATTCTTCCTTTATTATTATTACCATCATCATCTCTCCCTTTTGATGTCCTATTAAGCTGTCTTTATCTCAATCCACGAGTTTTACTTCTATTCACTCTCCTCACCATCCCACTATGGGGATGAGCGAGCAGCTGCATGATGCTTAGTTGCCAGCTGGGGTTACACCACAGCAATGGAACACGAAGAAATTTGTATTAGTATAAGCTAGAAATATTCTTGAAATGATTGAGCATTTCAAAGGGACCAGTCCCTTAGTAGTAAGGCTTTGTATGTACAATGAAAACATGACAGCAACCATCCAGATGTGAACTTGACTGTCACAGCAGGATGCAGAAGGATAAGTTCATGAGTAGAACTGCTTTTAAGAAAAAGTAGTTCTGGTTTAGTCCCCAACATCTTTCAGTCAAAGTTAGCTTAAATCTGTTAGGTATGATGTTTTGGGTAATATTACTTGCATTAATTTAGGACCTTTTAACACAAAGCTCCATCCCACACGCTCCAAAATTGACAGTGTAATGTTGGCAACTAGCTGTCAGGGGATAGTAACCTCTTCTATAAGCATAACTGATTTACTGCAGAATGCCCATCAGGCTACGTCTGATCTTTGCCCTAGTGACTGTAATCTGAATGGACAGCTCAATACATTTCTCTTGTTACTGTTGTCATTACTGTACAAACCGCTCTCAGTATATTTTTGGCCATGTTGTCTGTGATTTGGATTTACCAGACCATGCTGAAAATAATTTTTTACATAGTTTAAATGATCTTTTCTTATTGTTAGGACCATATTTTATATCTTATGTCCATTTTTCAGAAGTAACTGTTTTAATTGGAATATGCATTTGTAGACAAACTTTCCTATTTTTATTATTATCCATGCTTTGGTTTTATTCCAAGGCACCCTATTCCAGTGTGATCCTGAATACCTAAGAGGTGACTATTTCTTGCTTAAGATTATATGCTAACCACTGCTAGCTCACTTAACAGAGTTTTGTCTTAACACTGAAATTGCAATTTCTTCAGAAGTTTGCATTGGGTTTTCTTGTTGGTTTTCAAGAGATGAAATGAAAATTCTGGTGTGATTGTAAATGCAAAAAAACACCAGAACTCTAGACATAGGCTTAAATATACACTCTATTAAAGTTAAGCTTAATCTAAATGCGTACTTATATACATGGCTAGATCTGGATACGTGATGAGTAGCCATCTTGTCAATAACATTTCTTATTGTGACTGAAATTCGACTTTCCTTTTGCTGATTTAGAACTAGCAGAGCAGTTCGTCTTATTCTGAGCCGAGAGGATGATATGTTAATCACTGGTGGCCGGCATCCTTTTATTGGTAAATATAAAGTGAGTGCTGCAAAAATTCAGTGAAAAAATGCATGCCCATAATCTGTGAATAAGTATTTTGGTATTACTGGTTAATGTTTGTATAATACACTCAATTTTAAAACAAAACTACTAGCCATAAAACAAAGAGATGAAGTTGCTGTACAGCCCTTTCTCTGCTTCTGTCTCTGCAGGATTTTGGGTTTTGTTGTTGTGTTTTGGTTGTGTTTTTCCTAGTCTCTTTATGTCCTTTTTCTTTTATAGCTCTTTTTGTCTGTCTTTCTGGAAACAGGAAGGCAAACCAGCTCAGACTTATTCTGCAGAGGATTATTTTAAACCATGCGTATGTTAACTTTCATACACAGGAGGACACTTTCAACAGAAAGTGTCATACAGGAAAACTCGCCTTATGGAGGAAATTAATCTCTTCCCTGCTCATGCACTGTTCCTAGTCATAACTGTTCATTAGGACTATTTCTGCCTTCTTTTCCATCTCTGCTATGTAGGTGAAGTAAGAGCGGGTTTATAAGATGCTTCCTTAAAGTTGAAAATGAGCTGTAGTTAATGTTGAGAGTTCAGCGACTGTGGCAACAGGGGAAAAGAGAGATATGAGATAAAGATAACATTTCTTCATTAAGAAAAACAAATGTCATACTCCATCTGCCAGACGCTGTTCTTAGAGTGGGATTTGACTTTGTCTGCACTGAGTATTTCTAGATGACACACTTAGAGCCATCTCAGGCAATACACAGGAAGCCGCTGGGCTCCCCTGCTTCTTCCTTTCCCAATGGGTTGATGCTACTTGTTATATTGTGTACCTATACAGATGCCAGGTGGGAAAGCAAATATCTTGGGAGCATACTTTCTTTCTTTCTTGCCCTTCTGTAGTTTCAGTGAATGCTGCGCAGAAATTAAAAAATGGTGCAGTACGACCCCAATTGTGTGGTTTACATTCATTTTCAAAATATACAAGCACTGAAGAAGTGAATGAAAGCCAAAATCTAAACAAGGTTATTGTTGATCCTTCTAGGTTGGCTTCATGAATGATGGTAGGATCAGTGCTGTGGATGCCAAATATTACATTAATGGAGGATGCACTCCTGATGAATCTGTCCTGGTAAGGATTTTATAAGCTGACAAATCTTAAAACATGGAACGATCATTAGCTAGAAAATTATGAAGGCCAAATTCCCTTGCACATCTATTGTTAATCATACAGCCTTTAGATATAGGGACTGTGGGCTGTTGAAAAGTCTACACCTAGTTTAACCTTTCCTTATTCAATTCAGTGAAACACTTTACTACTTTTTGATATTTTCCTATGTATCCATTTAATGTATGTTTTTTCAGGCTTATTTTCACATTATAAACATGTCAACTAACAATATATTCCTTTTAAAATACACAGTACTTGCATTTGTGTCTGCCTAAAGCTGTATGTCTACAAGGCTGGGAAGACCTTTCTTAGCCTTCAGAAAATTCATGGTGATAGTTGTTGTGTTACTCTATTTGTGCATTTCTGTATTGGATCTGCATTTATTGTGGTATAAGCCTCAGTTCCTCACTTATAGGTCTGCAAAGTATAAAATATCTTGCTTTAATATCACTCAGTAGCTATTTGTGTTTTCATAGGCTGCTCTAGCTGTAACTGAAACATTTGTTGAGGTTACTACCCCTCATCTGCTTGTTATTGCCCCACCTATGGGTATTTTCAGCATTCTGAAATCTGTCAGTTTAACTGCTTACACTATTGCTGCTTAACCTGGTTCTGAAAAATAACCTGGGTTAGGAGTTCTACAATGTTATGGTGAGGCAGGTAGATGTAGAATTAGAGGTGGTGATAACAGAGTAATCTATGCACCCAATTCAGCTGCAGCTGGAATAGCACATATGGTAATAGTCTAACTCTAGAACATCACTGCCTAATTAATTAGACCAATAACTAGTGGTTTAGCTATGAGATTCGATTTGATTCTATCAGTATAGTATTAGTGATTCAACACATCTTTTAAAAGGAGAAATAGGTTTATTTGAAATAAAATTATAAGCTTTATTAAACTTAGAGTCCTTTTGGGGGGAGAGGTAGGAGGGCCGCAGTGTGACTTACCTGTACTTTCCCAAGACAGTATTTTGGTATTTGTTCTTTCTTGAGAGGGGACCTTATTGTATGGGAGCCTCGCTCTAGAGAGAGCTGAAACATTTGGTGCTTGTCCTAATAAATACTGATCCTCCAGCATAGGAGTTGAATACCAGTAACCTGTGCTTAACTTAGTTTTGTTTCAGTCAATCAATAATAATAAGTCTTAACTCTCTGTGACTGTATCAAGATTAGAGCAGACAATAAACTTTCACAAATCTGAGAGTGGTATTATAACAATACGTTGTATTCACTCTCATTTATCAATAACACTCCTAAGACTGATCAGCCTATTCCCATGCTTTCCGTGAGAAAGTTGTGGTCATAATAAAAAAAAAAAAAAAAACGCAAACAAAATATTACCCTGTTTTTTCCATTCTGCAAATAATGTTTCAACTTACATTTCCTAAGTGAAAAGGTAGCATTAGATTTGCCGTTCTGAGAAATCTACTTAACATTGAAGAGAGCCAGTGGCCTCTTTAAGAGCCATCAAAGCATGTCTTAGCTTATTTATTTATTTTGTTACTAACTAATTTGAGGTGTATAATATGGGAATTTCTTTTGCCTGTGTTTTTGTTTGTCATATGAAATCTCTAAAAGAAAAATGTTAGAACTAGAAGATACTGTGGACTGTAGTACGTGTGCTTTCTGATAGAACTAAACCTTAACTGTGAAATTTCATAAAATGTGATAATTCAGAGTGCTTTCATCAGTTCCTTTCATAGCTCCTATTGCTTTAAATCTAATGTACCTATTTTTAGTTTTATATGGCTTCTGATACTGAAGTAGGAATGAAATCAGTTCTATAATGAATAATCTATAATTCTGTTACATCCTTAAATACTGACCAGCATCAACTGCTAGTAACATCAGCTGTGTTTTGTGAATGTCAAAAAAGAACTGAAAACTCAAGTGCTGCATGAGAAATGTGTGAATGAAGTCTGTACGTGTGCATGAGTATTTTGACTACAGTGATGGACAGAAACCCAATTTTAAAGCTAATTGTCTTATTTTAAGATCTTTATATGAGATAAGGAAGATTTAAATGTGAATTAGCAAGAAGCACTGTTTTGACATTTAACTGTATTGTTTGTCCCCTACCTCAGGTAGGAGAAGTATCCTTATTAAAAATGGACAATGCATACAAGATTCCCAACTTGAGATGCTGGGCTTATGCCTGCAAAACAAACTTGCCATCAAACACAGCGTTCCGAGGGTTTGGCTTTCCCCAGTCAGCACTGGTGACAGAAACTTGGATAACAGAAGTTGCGGATAAAACCTGTCTACCACCAGAAAAGGTGATGAAAGGAGGGCATCCTCTCTCCTACAATGAAGTCTATGTAGCTGGAAAGTTAAACCGCTTTAGATTAGCTGAACTGTTTGGACAAATCATTTCTAGGTCAGGCATAATTTGTGCTAAAAATTATATTTTTTTTAAGTCAATATCTTGTTGAATGAATAGCATGCTCTTACAAATTGAACCAAAATTGTAATTGTTCAAAAACCATACAGTCGTCATCTTGTTGTCTAGCAGTCCCCCCAAATTGTCGGTCTGCCTTTGACACAATTATGTGGTAGCTGTTAATTTTATTATTTCAGATTAGGGAAATAAATATGTATAAGGAGAATGATCAGACGCACTACAAACAAAAGCTTGATCCACAAAACTTAATACGTTGTTGGAATGAATGCATGGAGAAATCTGCATACTACAGCAGGAAAACAGCTGTCAATGAATTTAACAAACAAAATTACTGGAAGAAAAGAGGGATTGCCATTGTACCATTGAAGTTTCCATTTGGACTGGGCACGCGTTATCTTTCTCAGGTTAGTTTGTTTGCCTCTGTTCAAGAATATAGCCAAAGGGTCTTTGTAATCCAGAGTGCTACTTTCAGCTGAGTCCAGGAGGGAAATCTCGTTCAGAACCTTCCTGCTGTGTCTAATGCTGACAGCCTGCCCAACCCGTGCAGTTGAAGAACCTGTGTCCAAAGGCACTTGGACATCAATGAGAGAGAAAATAGAATTTGTAGCAATTTGCGTGTACAGCTACTTGTGAGGGATGTCCTCCAGCTTCTTTTGGAACCATTGAGATAGCGTTGCCAGGTATAGATTTATTTCAGGGTCTAACAACAGAAAAAAGCAGACTTTCCAAAGATTTAACTTCATTATAGACAAAGAACGGGAACTAGCATTCCAAATTTTGCCTTCTATTCAAAAACATTAAATGGATAAGAGTTTTGAAGTGTGTATTGCAATTTATGTGTATTTTTTTTAATTAATCAATTTATCACCATATACATTTCTCAGGACTCAAATGTTGACTTTTTTTTTTCTTTTTCAGGCTGCTGCTCTGGTTCATATTTATACTGATGGGTCTGTGCTTCTGACACATGGTGGAATTGAAATGGGGCAGGGTATTCACACAAAAATGATCCAGGTAACAAATGATCCAAACTAATATTACCTTGTGCTTTATCTGTTATGCAGAAATACAGTGTTATTTACAGTTAGTGTACCAGCAGGACAGTTTCTTTAGCAGCATAGCACTGCTTCTTTGCAGTGATAGAGTTAGAAAGTAAAGATGCCTTCACTAAGGGTTATTAAGGCAGCATGAAGAAAAACTGTTTATTTGGTTTTTATTCTCCCAATGGTATGTGAAGGCACTTACTAGAAATAAGATTTTTGGGGTTGATCCCATAAAACCCATGATAAACAAAGACAGTCATTACTCAGGTTAGTATACATCCAGGTGATATTATTATGATCATATTTGTTTAATGGATAATTGAAGGACAGATCTGTAAAAGTGTTTATAAAGTCAGTAAAAGCTTGGGATCTGGGCTTGCATAATTTGCCGTAAGTCATACAGGATATAAGCAGGAATATCAGGAACCAGAGTCTCAATGCAGAGTCTAAGTACAGCTCACACATTGCTCTTCTTTCCTATTTCTTTGTACTGGCAAACTGAGCAGACTGATTTAAGCTGGAGGTTGAAAGGAACTTGCTATAACTTTGTTTCCTGGTATTGTTGACTTCTAGCAAGTGCTGGGGAGCTCTTTAGTTTTTAGAATGTTTCTAAAACCTAGAAGAATATGTTGATCTTCCTGAAACAGGTTGCTAGTCGGGAATTAAACATCCCCATGTCACGTATTCACTTCTGTGAAACGAGCACGACAACTGTTCCTAATGCATGTGCCTCAGCAGGATCTGCAGGGACAGATGTCAATGGCATGGCTGTGAAGGTAGAGTAGTATTTCTTTTAACACCCTGTCCCTTCTCTTATTTAATGCCTGCCAAACTTTAAGCATTAGTGATAGAAATCAAGTTTAAGATGACCACTGGAGATTGCCAAGAAGAAATGTGATTTGTTGACAATTTCTTAGTAATGGTGCTTATGAGTTTTCAGACTATGATCTGAGCTTTCTCCAAAAACATTTCTCTTGTTTGACAAGATCCTTGTTTCATGTAACAAGCTAACTAGTCCTATAAAAATCTTGTATCCTATTCCTGTTCTACTGTATCATGCAGATTCCAGCCCTTGTTACTTAACCTTTTGTAAGGTTCTTGTCTGTGCAGAGAAAATGACACCTCCTGCCATACTTTCTCAAACCAAGATGATAGTAAAGCATATACTAATTAAGTACTTACTACAACATATCTTGAATAGTGCCAAATGTAACTGTGTTAATTTTGTATTACATTCTCCTGGCTTCTCACCAGGATGCTTGCCAAACTCTTCTGAAACGCCTGCAGCCTATCATCAGCAAGAACCCAAAAGGGACCTGGAATGATTGGGTAAGACATGTCAGTCCCACTAAATGTGTTTATGTGCTTGCATAAACTGTATTATAGTCTTATCAGTTTGCTCAGCCTAATAATCCTGAAGTTTGAAACTGCAGAAATGTTTTTTTTTCACAGAAAGATAGAGTACATGTGCTCATTTTAGATGTGTGGAGAAACACAGATCGTATCTAGTTGGAAAGGAGGGGAAGCCATCTCTGAAGTCACATTTGGAGGCACAGAAGTTTTTAATACACAAAAAATACCAGCTTGTGCAATAGCATGACCCACCCCAGCTTACTCTCAGACAAGCCGTTGCCAAAAGATTGTCAGGGTCCCTATGTACGTTGTTAGCTTTCCTACACAGCTGTTCCTTATTTTAAACAAATTAATGAAGAGAAACCTTCTCAGCTTCTTCCTGCTATGTCTGTCCCATCTGCAGTATATTACAGGACTGCAAAAAAAGGTACCAGGAATCCTTTGTCTCATTGGTCTAATATGAAATCTGTTAATATTGGTTATATTTGCAGTAGAATAGTATAACTGAAGTGCTAAAGCTGTTTATAGAAATGGCCTCAGTTTGATGCCCACTTTAAAATTGGATTAGAATTTTAGCGTTAGAAAATTAATTTTCTTAACTAAAAGCTTTCTGCTGTAATATTATCTATTTTAGTGAAGATATGGCTGAGAATCTAGTCCTATGTGTGGAGATGTTAAAAGAAAACCTGTTTGTTATGTCTTCTTATTCAGTATCGCTTGTTATCTGTGGCCTAATGAAAAGGACAGTCTCTGCATTTGAGGCGTTTACAGATCCAGTATGCTACTGTGTTTCTTCTCAAGTGATTAACTACTGTAATAACTGCAAAAATATGAACACTTTCTTGGCAGTAATTCCTAGCAATAGCTAATAACGATGCAATACATGTGGTAGCTTGATTACTGATAGCTATATATGCAGATCCGGTTATCCTCTAATTAATGCCAAATTAATTTGGATAATTCAGACATACTCAGAAGAGTTAGAATGTTGATATATGCTGAGAACTAACTTTATGTCTTGCAAAGTCAGTAAATTAGAATTAATCAATTTTTTTCTTAAAAAACCCAAACTTCTTGACTTGCAAACTACGTAAATCTAACATGAGAATCACTGAAAGGAAATAGATTTAGGACCTCATATTGTCACTTTTACCATTGGTGGAACAACACTGAAAAGAGCATTTCTCTTGTCAAATGTCATTTTTTTGCAAATAGGTCTTGCAGATCTTTTATCTCGGGCACTTATCAACCAGATCTGTTCAGCTGACAAAGAGGGACCCATTTCTATTCAACTTGAGAGGAAAAATTGGGCAGGGCACTTTCTGACTGTGGTATTACCAGTAATAAAGATCCTGCAAGACCACTGCTGTTGACAGATCTGTTCTTTATTGTATTGTCAAAAGAATTCAGACTGCTTATCGAAGGGGATTTAGTTCTACAGTATTAGGCACCGTGTGCAGCTATATGTGCTTAATTCAGTGGATCTTCCTTTCTTTACAATTTGTTACGGTTTGGGTTTTAAGTAAACATACATAAATAAGTAAATATATGTATGCTTTATTCCTTCCTGACTCCTTCCTTGGTTTACCACAAACACTGCTATATTTTACAGATTAAAGAAGCTTTTGAACAGAGTGTGAGTCTTTCAGCTACTGGCTACTTTAGGTAATATATTTTTGTTATGTAAAAATGCATAGGTTAGACCAGGACTGATTTCTGAAGGTAACCAATGCTGTCAATAGAAGATCCTGCACAATTTTTCTTTCTAATGACTCAGCCTATGTTTTATGTAATTCTTTGATATATGGGATTTGGAGTAGAAAGTTTAAGAGCCAATTTATGCCTAGCCCTGTGTGGACTATCTAGTATTAAAAGAATATTTTGTACACTATTATCAAACCAGAAAACATCAAGAAAGTGACTGCTGCCCATAACAGTGTGTGTGCAAAGTAGAGTATACTTTATGTACTGAAGGCTGTATTGCTCTAAGTTATACATACTGTACTGCAAATTATTTACGCTTTTATGGACAAATGTGATCTCACCAAGTTGCATGACAGGAAAAACAAGGGGCAGCATAATAATGTTTATTGAGTATAAGTATACACTTGTAATTAGCAACCAGGTCCACCTGTGGAAAGTTTAAGTCTAGATCTGAACCTTAAGTTTATTTCTCTTTAGAGGAACGATAGTTTAAAAAGTCTGGTTGAATTTAAGAGGAAGTGGATGGTTTCTTGTTTTTTTGTGTGGGTTTTTTGGGGTTTTTTGGGGGTTTTTTTTGTTTTTTAAACTAACTCATGAATCAGGTGCCATGATTCATCTCTAATTGAAAGCTCAGTCAGGTCTTAGTGCTCACATGAGAAGTGGCATTGCTCACTGACCTTAATTTTGGAGTCATAGTTTTGACCTTTTTGCTTCCACAGCATCAGGAAAGCCCCACCACAGATACTTAGAGGTGGATTTATTCACAACAGCATGCTATTGTAGGACGTGGTAATCTTAAAACACAACTGCCGCTGCTTTGTCAGTGCAGTCTCATGGTCATTTTCCTCTGAATTCTTTCATGGTGTTTATAGAGAACCAGAAAGGAAAAATTCCTGTGCTATAACTCGGGTAGAATTCAAAACAAAGCTTCTCTCATAGCCTGCTAATTTCCCTGCAACTGTATTTACCTACTTATCAGTAGCAACTTTTCAGGTATTCAGCCCTCTGGAGTACGTTGAAGAGGCACTTTGCAAACTGATACTTATTTAAAACACCAAGAAAAGCCCAAACAAAATATCCCTTCCTGCTGTTAAGTCTGTTTGATTGTGTTTTCTGCTTCTGCAGCCCTTCAGGAATGTTGGTATCTCCAAAGCAATGAACAACTGTACTTTGCTATTGACATGTAATGGTTTCCTAAACCATCTGCAAATCCCTGAGCCTCAAATTCTCTATTGATCTAGTTCTTATCCAGTCATATTCTGCACATCCAAGAATCTCAAGGACAGCTGAGGTAGATAGGATGTGAGAAGCTGAATATGTGAATTTTGTGTATCCATTTTTCAATGCACGGTTCAGTGCTCTGAACTATACTATAATTGTTTTATGAAGTATAATTTAAAATATGCCTGACAAAGACATTTCAGCCATATATAGTCAGAAAATATGCTTTGGTCACACAGCAGACATGTTTGGGAGGTGATATTGCATTTCACTGTCCTACTGTGCCTGTTGGATTTACCCCATCAGTCCTGACTGCTATGGTATCCTCAGTTAATCCCACTCTCTTCTAAGTAATTACACCTTTATTACAATATTCCTGTTTTAACTCTCTCTGTAGCCAGTTTCTGTAATTTTAACTCTTTCATTTATCTTTTGTATATTATTCTTTCATAGTTCCTGACCAGTTTTTCTCTCTGTTTCTGAATTCCCTTATGTGCTGTAATCTCAGTAACTATTACCTTAGATTTGTATTCTGTACTTAATTACCTTGTCCTTATTAGTGTATTTCTGGAATTATGATTGTCCTCAACTGAAATAGCTTGCTTGTCTGCTAAATTTTATATCAATGTCAGCTTCATCCAGCATAAACTACTAGTGCTGTATAGGATTTCATGGAACTTAACTGCTGAAGTCGACCTGTTATTTTAGATTTCACTTGGAAGTAGTTTCAAACTTTCATGTGTTCGTCTGCTTTGTTACGATGCCAACATGCATTCATTTTCTTGAGGTTTTTGTTTCATCCATCAGAGGTTACACTGAAAATATGGATTGGGAGAATGGGGGAGGACAGCCATTCACATATTTTCTTTACGGAGCTGCTTGTTCGGAGGTTGAAATTAACTGTCTAACGGGAGATCACAAGGTAATAACTGAGTGTCATGGAAGTTTTGTAATAATGTGATTGAGGTTTGTATCACTGGATGCTCAAAACAACCATTCAGGTTTTGCATTAAGTCATCTGTCTTCACATGATACTGAATATATCAGCAGTGTAAATGCAAATTACAGGTGGAGCAGAATGAAAGCTATGCAGTGTTAACCAGCTTTTGGCACATCTGTATCAGTGTCAGTGTATAACCTTTTTGGGTTATGGCAGACATTTGACATGTTCTTTGATTGTTCTCTGCCTGTTTGCCAGCAAACAAATTACAGCAGAGCTAAACATTCTGTTTCTGGCTTTTGACCATCTAGATAGCTAAATGACTGCTGATCATATGCCCTCTGTCTGTACTTACTTATGTGGAGATTTCCGTGTACAATGGGAAAAATCCAGCAGGGCTGTCTCTAGATACACTTCTGTTAAAGTTAAGACAGGCCCATTTTGCTTGCAATGGAGTTTTGGAAATTACTTTGAAATTGCATACAGAGAGGGGCTTCTATCTTAGCGTATTTCATTCTATTGAATACCAACTCTAACCAACATTATGTTCTAATGCCTCCAATCTATGCATCTCTTTGACTAATATGCATTTGAATTTTATTGACAGACCCTCAGAACAGACATTGTTATGGACATTGGATGCAGCATAAATCCAGCTGTGGATATAGGACAAGTATGTGCCAAGAATTTCCTACTTATTTCTGTTACACTGATAGCCTTATCTGAAGTAAAGATTACCTCATTAATTCAGAAAATGTTAATTTCTTGCTAGATAATGTTTTAAGTCGTAGATCATATTAGAAGGACAATTACCTGTAGACTTGCCCCATTTGAGTGAGTTTCAGGGCTTTGTAGATGTCAGTGGTGTCAACCTGTAGTACTTCCTGTATTTAAATCATGTTTGTGATCTCCAGATGATCCTGTTGTTTGACCTACCTTATCCACTTGATAGCAGGGAAACACTTTCTTCATTGCAGTCTGGTCCACAGATGTCATCACTTCATCATGAAAGCATTCCTCTCTGGTATGAGAGAGGAGTGAGAAAGCTTTTCCCATCGTGATAGCCCCAAAATGTTGAAGAATTGCATTTGGCAAACAGGAAAGAAAATGACCTTCTAACAGCTAGTGATACATATCAGTTCTTGCTAAAGTTTTACCCATTTCACTCAGCATCAGAATGTGAATGCTATTTCTTTTCTTATTTAAAGATTGAAGGCGCCTTTGTTCAAGGCATTGGACTGTACACAATGGAGGAATTAAAGTACTCTCCAGATGGAGCCCTTTATACTCGGAGTCCAGATCAGTACAAGATCCCTGCTGTTTGTGATATTCCAGAACAGTTCAGTGTATCTCTGCTGTCCTCTTCCCAAAATCCTTATGCCATCTATGCATCCAAGGTAAACAAACCATTACAGGGCCTAATTCTTAGATCCCAGGAGAAACAGAGAAATTATTTTGATATAAAACTTTTCAATTTCTCTTCTTTATGGAAACTTCTGAAATGCTAAACTGTTTTATTTGTGATATCAGGGAAGCTAATATGGAAAGATACAATGTGGGATATTGCTGCATATCTTTCATGGTTGGCAAATAGTAATTTTAGGGTTTTGTTAACAGACCATACACAGAAGCTGCAAGCTGAATTTAAAACCATACTTTTAAAATGAGGTGATAAACTGAATGGTTAGAATAAAAATACTGAAGAAATTGATGGAGAAATCGTAACGACAATGAGAGTGTGCAGCTTACTTCTGTGTGTTATGCAGTAAGAAACAGGAATGTATGTGTGTATTAATATGAGAGATTGGAACGAGTATTCTGTTGGTACAACCATTGCTTCAATTTACGCCAGCAAATATTCAGGCCAGTTGCATATAAGTAGTAATGGTACATCAAGATGAAAGTAATTCTGCAAATTCCCAGGTGTTTCAAATATTAGGTATGCTTTTAGCATATAGTAAAATAAAACAACATGATGAGGAAAAAGCATATTTTACAGCAAAAATTACTAAAGAACAAACAGATCCTTTAAGATTATTTAAAGCTGATTCAGTAATACATAATTAGAAAAGTATTTGTTTGGAAAAAAGTTATCCAGAATACATAGTTACATAGTTTATTTGGAGCTGATCTAGAGAGCCGATACTAATATCCTGCTTCCAACAGAGCTTCTTTCTATTAACTTGTCTCCTATAATTAACCTTAAAAAAAATCACTGTAATAAGGTGTGACTGTCTTCATGCAGCATGTTTGGGAAAGACAGCTGGTTCTCAGATTCTAGCAAGAAGATAAGTAAGATTCAGTTGCAATATCCCAGTTCAGTCCAGATTAAAATGTCTAATACCACAACTTTGAGAGGGCTATGGAATAAGGGTGGATTTGACCTATCTTTGATGTAAGGAACAAATGTGAATCTTGTGTCAGAACCAGTGAGAGGATGTCAGGTCCACTGAGGTCAGTGGTGTTTGTCCACAAGGAATTACCTTGAATTCAGGCTTTGTTTGTGGTATGTGCGTGTATGTGGTACCTGAGTTTGGATTGTTTTAATTTTATGTGCTAGTTATTCTAAATTTCAGTTCAGCAATGATCCAAAAAGATTCTAAAATCAATAGCCAATGTTTGAAATCAACTTTTTAGCTCCCTGGAAGCAGCTGCCACCAGAAGACTTGGTGTGATCTAAGCTTGCTTCCACTAAATCTAAAGTAAACATCCTTACTGAAGGATGAAACACTTCTTGAGTCACTGACTTTTAAGCTTTTTTAGTTGATACTGATACGGTGTCTACTCCTCTCATTTGCTCAAAGCCTACACCTCTTTGACTCTTTTATTTTCAGGGGATAGGAGAGGCAGGATTTTTCTTGGGATGCTCTGTGTTCTTCGCTTTGAGAGATGCAGTAACTAGGGTGAGGAATGAAAGAGGACTGAAGAAGACCTTTGCACTGAACAGCCCTCTGACTGCTGAACAAATACGGGCAGGCTGCGCAGATGACTTTACTGAGATGGTAATTGAAAGATGGAGAAAGGGCCTGTTTATATATCTCTGAGCAGAAGCGCATACTGCTTTTGGCATCCTTGAATGGTGGGGTGGCTGATAATGTCTCCAAGTGGTCATATACTGTATGCAGCAATATCATATGGTTTCTGGTATTTGAACTATCTGGTAATAGGTCTAACTCACACAGGTTACTCCAACAAATGCCATTCAAGCATTGTATTGGAATTTCCCTGATTTTGTATAATCTTTTTTTTTTTTAATTTACATATTTTTCACAATTCCCTCTTTCCCTGAAGCATCCTCCTTTCTTCTGTTTGTCAAATTTCATAGAGGATTAAATAGCTCTTCTTACCACCATGCAATGGATCAGCTTCCAAGCATCTTCAGTCTCCTTCCAGGTGTTCTTGCCCAGTGACTTGTGCTCTGGCACTGTCACCTCACTCCGGTACTCCTTGCTATGCCCAGTATTTATTTGGAAGAAAACTAATTAACTCGGAGCTAACTAAAGGACACAGAAGAAAAACAAATGAGACAATACACTTCTTATAATGCTGGTCCTTTATGTTTTCTGCAACTGTTCGCTCTGGTCATGTTCCCACTGCTATTACAGGTTTTTTTCTGCCTGAGTTTTTATTTAGCCTACAACACCTCTGAAGCAAGGTCCTTACCGTATAAATCCATACTGTGCCCTGGACCTCTGAGGCTCTGCCATTGAGACTTGAGCTCTCACTTACAGATTACTCCCATAGTGTTTCTGTGATTGTGGTGGGGCATTATTGGCCCCCAGATCAATATGTTTAAGGGTTTACTGTCATCACAGGGACTTCGAGGAGGTGAGGTCCACCAGTACAGAGATCGTGCTTCTCCATCTCTGTTTGGCCCTGACCCGAGTTATCACTGACCTTCCTCTCAGCCATCTTCTGTAGTTATCTCCTGAAGAACACCCTGCTGAGTGACTGGGAGGCACTTGATAAGAGCAATATTGGGAGCTTGCCAGTCAAATAATGCTAACAATTCACTCTTTTAATTCCTTCCTTGTTCTTTTAGATGACGAACGATGAATCTGCTTCCTCCACTCCTCAGGCCATACCTGTGTGAATGACAAAACGAAGTGCTCAAGATCAGAATGGAATGGAGAACTGATTCTCTGCCCCAATACACACTAATCAACACACAGATAAATGCATTTTCTCATTTTCAGAATAGAATCACCTACCAAAAATATGCATATTGCGTGTTATATCCTTATCTTTATTCTCCGTCGAGTATGTTCATTACAGTGCTTTGCTTAAGTTACTGAATTTAATGGCTAGAAATGCATCTTCTGCATTTGAAGCATGTATGTTCAACAAGATCTGCTGAACAGCTTAGCTCAAGTGCTGCGGGCAAAAAAAGTTAGGATTAAGTATAAAGTTATGTTGGATAACTTACTACACTTCATATGATAAATTATTTTTTAATGGCTTCAGATAATTTTCTAGTTTAGATTTGATACTTGCAGTAGATTTTGAGTGCAGAGATCCTTGCTGAAGAATTAGAATCTTGTTTTTTGGATTCAGTCCCTTTTTGATAAGAGATGATGCTCTGATTTGTAGTAATGCTGCTTTACATTCTTTGGCACAGACATCTTTGTGTTAAAAACATGCAAGAAACAAGAGTTATGATTTTCTTTTGCTACGCCAGACAAATTGCTATGGCTGACCTACATGTGTAGGACATTAATTTTATCCCAAAAGTTGGAGGAGTCACTAAGTTGTTAATTTACCGCAGAAGCTTTTCTTTTTTTCATGGAGCAAGCCAAAAGCCTCTGAACTTAATGGGAAAATTCCATAGAGTTCAGTGTGCTTTGAAGAGGAGACTGTATGAACCTGTCTCTGAAAAGAATTCTTAAGCAGTACTTAGTCCTGTGCCTCAGAGTGTACCAAGCAATGAAAGTACATTTAAGGGCTTTCTCCTACTCTTGACCACTCATGTGATAAAGAAGATTACAGTTTTTTAATAAGATCAAAAGATGATCTGCAAAGATCAGCCATCCGATGCTGCCTAGGGTATGCAAGGATTACACCACACCCAAGTAGCAACAGCTAGAGGAAACAGGAAAATATAAAACAGCACATTATTGAATGATAAAAGAAATTCTGATATTATTGAATTTGAAGTAAGTACATATTTGCAACCTAGAGATGAGACCAAGAAATTACATAGAAAATACCAAAATTAATATATTTTGACAGCTCCAGCCATTGTATTCGGATTTCTGCATCAGAAACCGCAGTATTGAACTGACTGAGAACTTCAGCCTTTCCCTCTCTTGAAGGGCAAAGAAGAGATTTCAGTTCTGAATGCATGTGCATGCACACACAAGCACACAGACTTCACGGTATTTGGATTTGGGGCTTTGGTCCGGGATATGCCCTAACACAGAGAAAACACCTTTTTTTAGTGAGTCTACAGAAGTTTCCCAAAGCAGAACCTGAAAAATGGCAGCACATTCTTTGACAAGGAAGCAGAACTGTGAAAATACATAGTTTGTACATTCAACATGTGGGTTTGGTGAATCTCTGCGTCAGTCATTCCTTGCGAAGTGTGGGGACTGCTCTTCAACTTACTTATAGGCAGAAAAGTGAGGGTGAATACCAGCACAAAAGTGAGGCGGATTGCCAATGGAAAAGGGCAAATGCCGGTAGAAAGGTGAGGAGACATGCTGGCATACAAGTGAAGGGTATCAGTGGAAATGTGTGTGGGAAAGCTGGCAGAAAAGAGAGGGGAAGTTTCCTTGGAAGTGTAGGTGCCTGGGCTGGCCCTCCACCTTACCTGTGCTGGCTCTGTATGTCATTCTAGGGGAAAGGGTATTTTCCTTGTGTAGAATGTAGACAGTCCATTTAGCTGCACCCCCAGCAGTTACTGATGTTTCCAAAGGCATTCAGAGGCTCTGGTTGCCTATTGCTCTGATGCCTCACTGTACCAGGAAGAAAAGGTGGTGTATTTTCTCACAAAAGGCCTCCTGTGGTCATCTGAAGAAGTAATCTCTTTACAAGGGACTGACTCCTTTCTTACAATCCATAGCAGGCTTTTGTCTCTGCAGCATTCAGTTTGCCTTCTGTCAAGCTTCTTATCTGCTGTAAAACATTTTGATGTTTTTTCCTACTTGCTCCACAACTCCCACCCCAACCACTTGGTGCAGACCACCTTTCTGCCCCCCAGACCAAGAAGATTTTCTTAGGGATGGCTTTTACATTATGGCTGAGTTCTCTGTCCCGTGGGAGACACCCAGAACCTCATCTTGCAGTGTGCCAGTCCCCTGGTCCTTCAGTGAAATTTGCTGCAATATGGGCTGAGTTAAGACACGTTGGCAGAAGCTGCAGAATACATAAATAAAGCAGTTGCTGGTTGCTGAGAAGGGTCTCTGCAAGGGCACAAGATAAGGCGGCGCAGGAAGTTGAGCCACCACAGAGTCAGTGTGGGACACTTTCTTATGGTTAAACTGATAAGGGTGTGGATAAGGCTGGAAGCAGCGGAAACACTGGTGTTTTATTTGTGTAAGGTACAGTGCACAAGGCTGCAGCTCACGGGAGAAGCTCCTGCCCTGTACTGTGCTAGATGCCAGCTAATGTGGGCACCTGGGCTCCTGAGGGAGCAAGTATTCACTTTCCTTTGCATAAGGCTGGTAGGAAATTTCCTGCGGTTTCTAAAACCTGTATTGAATGTAGCAGACTCAAAATAGGGTATTTTAAAAGGGCGGGTTAGGGATTTTTTTTAAACTTTACAATCTATAGCCTGGCAAAGAGCACCATTTCAGTGTCAGTTGCTTGGTTTTTTCCCCTACTGATGGGGTCCCAGTCTCCCAGTGAGATATTTCTTTCTACCAGTGAGGTATTTCTCTCAAGCACGCTGGCTACAATGGCCCGAGGCCAGTGAAGAGGCTGAGTTTGCCTTGTAAACTGGTTTTTGTGTGTGTGGTGTCACGTCTGCTGTATCAGCTGAGGGAAGGGAACAGTGCAGTTAAACTCCAGTACGTGGCAATGCACACTGCTGCATGGGGCATCGCTTTTCCTGCAAGTCAATTCAAACGCCCTGTATAACAGTCGGTCAGAGTAAAGAAAATAGAAGACTTTCCTCTGATTTTAATGAAGACACTACATGTTTTGCTGGTTTTCTTTCCTGGCCTTGTTGTAAGCTCTTGTGGAGACTTGTAGCTGGCAAAGCTTGTGTAAACTGATCGTAGCCACACGCAGCTGAAGAGGGAGCAGAGGGTTGCAGTTCAGGCTGTGCACTGGCAGCTAATACTATTTTGCAGCATTAAAGAGTGCATTGTCTTTTGGGGGTTTGGGTGAACACTAAACATTACATGTATGTGATTGTCTCACACAGGTTTTTGTCATAACCTCCTACCCCAAAAAACATACTGCACAATTTGGATAGTTATTTTTCCATTTTGTTTGTAAGTACTTACTGTTCTTTAAAATGCAGAAATAGCAACATGATAGCTAGATTAAATCTAGCAATTAATGTGTGCATCTTTAGAATGTTGGTTGTTTGCAAAGCTACTGTACACCTTTAACTCAGTTTAAACAAAGAAATTTCTAGTGCTTCACATGTACTTTGTACAATCAGGTTCCATACAGCAGTCCAGATTCTCTTCCCTGCACGGTACTCATTGTCCCCATGATTCCAACAGGACCGAGACAGAAGAGACCACCCTGGGGTCAGAGCCACTTTCTTGCAGCTGAGTCGCTTGCCAGGATGCCCTGCAGACCAATGGTGATTTACCCACTGAACCTTTTCGCAAATAATTTCTGCAAGCCCCACATACTTAGTTAATTTTATTTCACTATCTTACCTTTGTGTTGTGTCAGTTTTGCTTTTGTTTTGTACCTCTCTGAGAAATCCAGTTCTAACCGCACATTCCCCCTGCCCTTGTTGCTCTCTAACAAACCCAGGTCTAACTGTGCTTTCCCTTTCACCTTCTCCCTCCTTCCTTCCCCCTTCCACTTTCCTTTTCCTCTTTTGCCTTTCCTCTTTCGCTTCTCTTTCCTTTTCTTTCTGGTAAAAGCCCATAATAGAAACCGTGCTTCAGGAGGCAGGAGAGATGGATGATAGTGCTTCCTGGCAGAGGACAGAGCTGAGAAGCAGTCTGCCTGGGCTGGGGCAATGGCAGCACCTTTCCTCGTCTCCCAGATCAGAGCAGAGATACAGGCAGAAGCAGCAGCACAGTGATAGTTCCCAAGTGTATGCTACTTAGGTCTGGATTTTAGTGCAAATGACGAGTTTTCACCACATCCTTGCAACTGCCCCTTCAGGACTCATAGGGAATATTGGAATTGTTGCTTTTCTAAAATATTCAGTTTTGGCAGGTTTTTTGGGTGCTTTTCCACAACATAAAAATTGGTGATTTTTGCTTTTGTGCATGAATTTTTTAATTTTTCTTTCTGGCTGCACGAATCCAGGTGGATTTGGCTTTCCCGGGAGACCCAGATTGGAATGTTGTCCCCTAAATTGTCTCTTTTTTTTTCCCCATTGCAGACCCAGAATCAGGGTGTTTGAGGCTTTTTATGCTTTGGTGGTACATGCACAGCCCTGCAAGTGAAATTCCCTGTTTGGGGGAACTGGCCAATTTAGACTTGATTATCTATTTACAGATACATAGAGATTACATATATCTATTTAGACTTACTGTGTAACACACAGTAAGTGTAGATAGTTCTCTCTATTCACGCTTTTTTCTGTTAAATTCCTTCATATGCATCATCTCTTTTTTGGCATTTTAAAGTTATTTTTTTCAATTTATATATACATGAGTTATTTTTGTATTTTAAAACTCTATGTAGCTCTATTTAGAATTTTTAATGTTCTAAAATACATTATATAATATGGTAGATAAAGGTTTTTATTTTGAAATAATTTTTTATATGTAAATGAATATTTTTCAATATATATGTAAATGAGATTTTTTTTTTCTCTGCTTCAATGCCTTACACCATACATACAGGGTTTTTTTCAGATTTTTAAAGCCCCCTCATGAACTTTCAGGAATTTTTGTGTTGTGATCCCTTTTTTGGAGAGATCCTCATGTGATTCCCCATCTCCCACTCACCTGCTCTTCCACTGCATCATTGCCCCCTGCCCCCCAGTGAATGTCATTACCTCCATGCCCCTCAGTCTGCTTTTTATTCAATCCCAATAAAAGACAGAAAACAAGCACACGCCCTCGCACCCCAAAAAAAGATGAGGCTTTGCTAGAAAAATAGAAGGGGAGCAGTCCTCCAAACTGTTGCTGCCCCTCCAGCCCCTGATATTTGGCAGTTATGGTCCAAACAATGCAAGTCAATTTGTAAATTATACCATTTGAACTTTTTTTAGAAGTTTCATTTATAATAGAAAAATCAGTGAGATAAGAGATCCCCCATATGGTTTTATTTAAAAAAAATAAATAAAAAATTGTTGTGGGTTTGAATTTTTCCGAGGAATTTTTCTTCCTATTGCCAACAAAGGGAACGCGAGGGGCGTGGGGAGAGGCCGTTTCCGGGAAAAACCGGGATAGAGGTGGTGCCCGGACATTGGGGTTGTTTTCTTTCCCGCCTCTGGGGAGGCGAGCCGTTTTGTTTTTTTTTCTTCGGTTTCGCGCGCTTTTGGTTTTTCAGGAGGAGCGGCAGCAGAGTTGCGACTCGTGGGGTTTCGCAGTCTTTGGAGGAAGCATCTGATCTTCCACAACTTCTGCAGAACTCGCATAGCTCCTATTTTCCCCCTCGTTCCCTTGCCAGCCCGCGGCGGTGGCAACAGCTCCCCCGCACCCTTAAAGAGACCTGCATCACAAGATTGGGGTACAGGACTCAATGCATTTAAAGGTTTTGGTCTTGGTTACCGTTAATTCTGTTCTGCTTATGCATGTATTCGTACCCAAGAACTGTTATCTTTTCTAGACTTTTTTTTTTTTTAATTAAAGATATTTAATATCTGATTAATATCTTAGTTTTTATCAAAACTAAGTCATTAATTGGCACCCAACGTGGGGCTGAGAGCAAAAAAAGATAACAGTTCTAGCATCATGACGTTCATTGTGGGTTTGGAGTCCACATGGACCATGTTGTACTATATATTTGCTTTCTGTTGGTACAGAACTATGCCAAAAGGTCTGGCGGGCTTAATTCATCTGAGTGCATCGGCCAGTAGAACTCAGATAGCTGTGATTATTATCGAGTTCTTGCTGTGGGTCTATAGTGTTATGGATTCAGTGCCTATGTGTTTCATTTGGAATGTGTTCTTAGGGTTGTACTCCTGCACTAGCCCAGGCTGTTACCTCTGGGGACATAGTGATGATGTTACCTACCCTCAGGGAGGGACAGAGGAGAGTGTTTCATCTCAACCTTTTATTCAGTCACCTTTTCGATTTGCTAGAACAGCTTTTGGAAAGCTTAACCTCTCGCTAGATGCCAGGGATCTCCTACTTTATATCATACTTGTGCTGATTTGTCTGCAGGGTTCCACTATGATCTATCTTGTGTATGAAGCCAGGAACAGGGTTGTTCAGGAATGCAACCAGAAGCAAGGAAAGGGAAAAAAGAAGAGAGAGAGAAAGACACGTGGTGTTATGGTAGCTCAAGATGTGACTAAACCAGAGGAACAGTCTGAGCTGATGAAAGTTGCCCCTATCCAGAAAAGGAAATATAAGACCAAATCAGTTTGTCCAGCTGACGATGATGGGGAAGTGGAAGCGGGTCCTTCGCGTACTGCAGATTCAGAACCAGAGATCGTTATTGATTTGCTCACACATGACACCCTTCGCAGCTTGCGAAAAGACATTACTCGACAGGCAGATGAGCCTGTCCTGACCTGGATGATCCGAGTGTGGGATCTTACGGGTGACAGTTGGCAACTCGATGGTGCTGAAGCCAAGTATTTAAAGGCTCTGGCTCGAGATACAGGTATTGAACAGGCATTTGCGAGGGAATCAAGACCCCTTTCATTCTGGGCACGAGTTCTATGCAGCGTGAGAGAGAGGTTTCCTCACAAAGATATCCTACAGGCACATCATTTTAAGGCACCTTGGAAGACTGTGGAAGATGAGATTTTACGCCTGAGGGAAACGGCACTGCTAGAAGTACTTTATGGAAGGGATGGGCAGCCCCTCAGTGACCCAGACAAGGTTAGATGTACGCCAGAAATGTGGTGGAAGCTTTCCTGTGGCGCGTGAGGTACTTTCTCCCACTGTGTGGCATCCATGTATTCAGAGGCAGACCAAGATTTGGTGGGCATCGCAGCAGGTAAATTCAGGACATATGTGAAAATGGTCCATGGCCCGATGCAGGAACGTATCGCTGCAGTAGAAACAGCACTTGAGAGGATGGACAAGAGGATGGATGAGAAGATGACAAGCAGCAAAAGGAGATCATGGAAACTCTTCAACATCTTCAAGTGGCATCAGTGCGAACCAAAGCTTCCGGGTCCAGAGCTTGACGCCTCCCAACTAGGGGAAGAGGACAGACTTCACAGACCGATCTATGGTATTTCTTGGTTGACCATGGAGAATATATGAGACGGTGGGACAGGAAACCTACCTCTGCCCTAGCAGCCCGGGTACAAGAATTGAAGGAGAATGAGAAAAGAAAGTCGGTGAAAGTAAGTGCAGTGCCAATCTCCTAAGGATCTGACCCACTAGAGGGAACCTCTGAAATGTATCCATCACTAATGAGTTGCTGTCACTGTAACAGATGTTAGCAGGTCCCTGCCTCTAGCCACGTAGAGGCACTGGACAACCGTGTCTATTGGACTGTGTGGATCCGGTGGCCTGGCACATCAGACCCACAAAAATACAAGGCTTTAGTTGACACTGGTGCTCAATGTACGTTAATGCCATCAGGACATGTGAGTCCAGAAACTGTTGCCATTTCTGGGGTGACTGGGGGATCTCAAGAACGGACTGTGCCAGAAGTTGAAGTGAGCTTGATCAAGGAAGACTTGCAAAAACACCCCATCGTTACTGGTCCGGCCGCCCCATGTATCCTAGGAATTGACTACCTCAGAAATAGACAGAGGTCGGCTTTTGGGATAGCTGCTGTAGAGACAGGAGAGATTAAACAGTTAAAGTCATTGCCGGCTCTCTCAGATAGTCCCTCTGCTGTCGGATTGTTGAAGGTTGAGGAACAACAGGTGCCAGTTGCCACCACAACAGTGCATCGGTGGCAATACCAAATGAACCGTGACTCTGTGATTCCCATCCATAAGATGATCCGAGAACCAGAGAGCCAAGGGGTGATCAGTAAGATTCACTCACCCTTTAATAGCCCAATTTGGCCTGTGCGTAAGCCTGATGGAGAATGGAGATTGACTGTGGACTATCGTGGCTTGAATGAGGTTACCCCACCGCTGAGCGCTGCTGTGCCAGACATGTTGGAACTCCAGTATGAACTGGAATCCAAGGCGGCAAAGTGGTACGCCACGATTGATATTGCTAATGCGTTCTTCTCCATTCCCATAGCTGCAGAGTGCAGGCCACAGTTCGCCTTCACCTGGAGGGGCGTGCAATACATCTGAAACCGATTGCCCCAGGGGTGGAAACATAGTCCCGCCATTTGTCATGGACTAATTCAAGAAGCACTAGAGAAGGGTGAGGCTCCAGAACATCTGCAGTACATCGATGACATCATTGTGTGGGGGGACACAGCAGGAGAGGTTTTTGAGAAAGGAAAGAAAATCATCCAGATTCTCTTGGAAACGGGTTTTGCTATCAAACAGAGTAAAGTTAAGGGACCTGCCCAAGAAATACAGTTCCTGGGAGTGAAGTGGCAAGACGGACGTCACCAAATTCTGACAGAGGTTATCGACAAGATCACAGCAATGTCCTGCAGAGGGGTCCCCTCTGCTGGGTCCAAGAGTAACCCTTTTTCAGATCGGCGCAGGAAAGCAGGCAGTCGACTCCATAGGGGTGATATAGCAAGCTCCACTTTATTGCTCCAAGCCATCACTTATATACACAATCAGTTAATTATGCCTATTAGTCATTATCTTATTGGCCAAGCTCTAAAAGTAACCTTAACATATTCTTCCTACTTTCGGTTACAGCTTCTATGTTATTTTGCCCGGATCTCAGCTCCTCTTTAGTTGTTTATCTCTTTCTCAAGGGCAGACTGTTTTTGCTGACTTGCCAAGTTATGCTGCCCTGACGAGTTCTATCCCTGGCCTAACGACCGTATAATCTTCTAACCCTGACTTGCACTGCTTCTCCGTCTCCTTGCTCTCTGAGCCAATTTCCCAACAACGTCCCCACCAACTAGCAAGAAGGAAACACAAGCATTCTTGGGTGCCATAGGTTTCTGGAGGATGTATATCCTGGAATACAGTCCGATCAAGTCGTGTAGGAAGAAAATTAGGGAGGCAAAAGCCCAGCTGGAGCTTAAATTGGCCACTTGTGTTAAGGACAACAAGAAGAGCTTTTTCAAATATATTAACGGCAGAAAAAAGGGCAGCAACAACCTTCAATCCTTATCGACTACTGAGGGAAATATAGTAACTAAAGATGAGGAAAATGCTGAGGTGCTTAATGTCTTCTTCACCTCGGTTTTCAACAGTAAGGCAGATTGTTCTCTGGACAACTGGTCTACTGAAGCGGTGGATAGGGGCAGGGTGCAATACAGCCCCCCTGTCATGCAGGAGGAAGAAGTTAGAGACCTGCTGAGCCACTTGGATCCTCATAAGTCTATGGGGCCTGATGGGATCCACCCTAGGGTGATGACAGAGCTGGCGGACGAGCTTGCTAAGCCGCTTTCCATCATTTATCAGCAGTCCTGGCTCACTGGAGAGGTCCCAGAAGACTGGAAGTTGGCCAACGTGACGCCCATCCACAAGAAGGGCCGTAGGGACGATCCAGGTAACTACAGACCTGTCAGCCTGACCTCAGTCCCAGGCAAAATTATGGAACGGATAATCCTGGGTGTGATCATGCGGCACCTGAGGAATGAGGGAGAGATCAGGCCCAGCCAGCATGGTTTTAGGAGAGGCAGGTCCTGCCTGACCAACCTGATTTCTTTTTATGACCGTGTGACTCGCCTGGTGGATGAGAGGAAGGCTGTGGATGTGGTGTACCTGGACTTCAGCAAGGCCTTTGACACTGTCTCCCATGTGCTGGTGGACAGGAAACTCAACATGAGCCAACAGTGTGCTCAAGTGGCCAAGAAGACCAATGATATCTTGGCCTGCATCAGGAACAGTGTGGCCAGCAGGACTAGAGAGGTCATCATCCCCTTATACTCAGTACTGGTCAGGCCGCACCTCGAGTACTGTGTCCAGTTCTGGGCCCCTCAGTTTAAGAAGGATGTTGAGATGCTGGAGTGTGTCCAGAGGAGAGCAATGAGGATGGTGAAGGGGCTGGAGCACAAGCCCTATGAGGAGCGACTGAGGGAGCTGGGGTTGTTTAGCCTGGAGAAGAGGAGGCTCAGGGGAGACCTTATAGCTCTCTACAACTACCTAAAGGGAGGTTGTAGTGAGGCAGGAGTTGGACTCTTCTCTCAGGCGACCAGTGACAGAACGAGAGGACATGGTCTCAAGCTTTGCCAGGGGAGGTTTAGGATTGACATTAGGAAGAAATTCTTCACTGAGAGGGTAATTGTTCATTGGAATGTGCTGCCTAGGGAGGTGGTCGAGTCACCATCCCTGGAGGTGTTCAAAGAGAATTTGGATGAGGCACTTAGTGCCATGGTGTAGTTGACAAGTAGGAGTAGGTGTAGGTGTTGGGTCATAGGTTGGACTCGATGATCTCAAAGGTCTTTTCCAACCTTATGATACTGTGATACTGTGATCGTAAGCCCTCTTTACTTGGTAACCCATAAGAAGAATGATTTCCACTGGGGCCCTGAACAACAGCAAGCTTTTGAGCAAATTAAGAGGGAGATTGCTCATGCTGTAGCCTTTGGACCAGTCAGGTCAGGACCAGATGTGACGAATGTGCTCTACTCTGCAGCTGGGAATAATAGTCTTTCATGGAGCCTTTGGCAGAAAATGCCTGATGAAACTCGAGGTCGACCGCTAGGATTCTGGAGTTGAGGCTACAGGGGATCTGAAGCCAAATACACCCCGACTGAGAAAGAGATCTTAGCTGCTTATGAAGGAGTTCAAGCTGCCTCAGAGGTAATAGGGACAGAGGCTCAGCTCCTCCTGGCACCCCGATTACCAGTGCTAAGGTGGATGTTCAGTGGATGGGCTGCCCCCACACATCTTGCCACTGATGCTACCTGGAGCAAATGGGCTGCTCTGATCACACAACGTGCTCATGTTGGGAAACCAAATCGCCCTGGGATCCTGGAAATCATCACAAACTGGCCTGAAGGTGAGAACTTTGGTTTAGCAGATGAAGAGGAAGAAGAACAGGTAACACGTGCAGAGGAAGCTCCACCATACAATCAGTTGCCGAAAGAAGAATACGCTACGCCCTTTTTACGGATAGTTCCTGCCTCATCATGGGGACAAATCGAAGATGGAAAGCACCTGTGTGGAGCCCCACATGACAAGTTTCAGAAGCCATTGAGGGAAAAGGTGGATCAAGTCAATTTGCAGAACTCAAAGTTGTCCAATTGGCTCTGGACATTGCTGAGCGAGAGAAGTGGCCACGGCTTTATCTCTACACTGACTCATGGATGGTGGCCAATGCATTCTGGGGATGGTTAGACCGATGGAAAGAAGCCAACTGGGCTGCAGATGTATGGCAAGACATCGCCACCCGTGTGGAGAAGCTGATTGTTAGAGTCCGCCATGTGGATGCACACATGCCCAAGGATCGAGCCAACAAGGAACATTGCAACAACCAACAAGCAGACCAAGCTGCACAAGTCAAGGTGTCACAGATAGATCTGGATTGGCAGCATAAAGGAGAGTTGTTCCTGGCTCGATGGGCTCATGATGCCTCAGGCCATTAGGGCAGAGATGCCACCTATAAATGACACGCGACCAAGGAGTGGATTTAACCATGGACATTATCTCCCAGGTTATCCATGATTGTGAGACGTGCTGCCATTAAACAGGCTAAGAGGGTGAAACCCCTGTGGTATGGTGGACGCTGGGATAAGTATAAATATGGAGAGGCCTGGCAGGTTGATTATATCACCCTGCCGCAGACCCGCCAAGGTAAACATTATGTGCTTACTATGGTGGAAGCAACTACGGGATGGCTGGAGACATACCCAGTGCCTCACGCCACTGCCTGGAACACCATCCTAGGTCTGGAAAAACAAGTCTTGTGGCGACATGGCACTCCAGAACGGATTGAGTCAGATAACGGAGCCCATTTCAAGAACAGTTTAGTCACCACCTGGGCAAGAGAGCACGGCATTGAGTGGGTGCACCATATCCCCTACCACACACCAGCTGCCGGGAAGGTTGAGTGGTGGGTGGGTTGTTGAAAACCACTTTGAAGGCATTGGGTGGTGGGAATTTCAAATATTGGGACCAACATCTAGCAAAGGCCACATGGTTGGTCAACACTAGAGGCTCAGTCAATCGAGCCGGCCCTGCCCAGTCAGAATTCCTCCATAATGTAGATGGAGATAAAGTCCCTGTGATCCACCTGAGAGGTATGTTAGGGAAAACCGTCTGCGTTAAACCTGTCTCGAGCAAAGGCAAGCACGTTCATGAGGTTGTTTTTGCTGAAGGATCTGGTTGCACTTGGGGGGTGATGCAGGAAGATGGAAGAACACAAAGTATACCTCAAGGGGACCTTATCTTTGGATGAGTTGTCCATATTCTATGTACCTATCTGTAAATATGTATATAGTTGGAAATATGTACGTATATAGATATGAGTTTAAGTTTGATTATTGGGGTATTGGCATGGAAGAAATTCAGGGTGGATATTGTTGTGGTTTTGAATTTGTCCGAGGAATTTTTCTTCCTATTGCCAACAAAGGGAACGCAAGGGTGGTGGGGAGAGGCCGTTTCCTGGGAAACCGGGATAGAGGTGGTGCCCGGACAGCGGTTTGTTTTCTTTCCCGCCTCTGAGGAGGGGAGCCGGTTTTTTTTTCTTCGGTTTTGTGCGCTTTTGGTTTTTTCGGGAGGAGCGGCGGCAGCAGCGGAGTTGCGACTCGTGGGGTTTTGCAGTCTCTGGAGGAAGCATCATCAGTCATCTGATCTTCCACAACTTCTGCAGAACTCACGCACCTCCTTTTTTTCCCCTCGTTCCCTTCCCAGCCTGCGGCAGTGGCGACAGCCCCCCTCCCCCTCCCCCCCCCCCCCCCCCCCGCCGCACCCTTAAAGAGACCTGCATTGCAAGATTTGGGGTACAGGACTCAATCCATTTAAAGGATTTAAAGGTTTTGGTCGTGGTTACTGTTAATTCTGTTCTGCTTATACATATATTTGTACCTAAAAACTGTTATATTTTCTAGACAATTTTTTTTTAAATTAAAGATCTTTAATATCTGATTAATATCTTAGTTTTTATCAAAACTAAGTCAAAAATAAATACATTTTTAAAAATTAAATCCCCAGTGCTGCAATATATAATGCTACCAAAAAGGAGTGGCAAATTTGCTAATAGAATCATAGAATGGTTTAGGTTGGAAAAGACTGTTAAGGGCATCAAGTCTAACCCTTAACCTGCCAACTCTGCTACATCTGCACCTCCAGGGATGGTGACTCAACCACTTCCCTGGGCAGCCTGTTGCAATGCCCTTTCAGTGTAGAAATTTTACCTAATATCCAGTTCAAACCTCCCCTGGTGCAAATTGAGGCCATTTCCTCTAGTCCAGCTTTTGGCTGTACTGAAGCATGCAGAGGAACATGTTTTTGTGATATCTTGACTGTTACAACTGAGAACCCAAAGACCAGTCGTCAGCTGTTGGAGTATATGCTGTGCTTGGGCCTTCAGAAGGAAATAATCTTTTTAATTGATTTTTTTTTTTTTAAGACAGTGAAAAGTCTTGCTGCTGCTGACTTCTACTGCCCAATACATCATATCTGAAGATCCACCCTGATGAGAAGTTCATAAAATACAGCTTCTTTGAAACACTTCCATTCTTGAAAATCTCTTTCCAACTGAAGTAAAAAATTACACACTAGGTTAAGGAAAAGGACATTATTGAAGCAGTAACTCAGCAAAAATGTATCGGGATCCACTGTCACCAGTTACAAGACTGCTAATGCTTCTCGGGAGAGCCTGGAAAACATGGAAGCAATGCTGTATGTCCTGTTTTGTTCATGTCTCTTCTTTGACTTTGATTGCTTATAGGACAGATGCTAGTACCTCAGTAAGGTTTTTCTAGTACAACTATAAGATAAAAATTTAGTGACTGAAAAAGCAAAAAGCTTTTATCATGAACATCTCTTACAAACATTTTCTTTCCTCTTTTAGTACAAAATTATTTTTACAGCATCATTTAGCACACAGAAACAGAAGATTGTGTTTTCAGGAAAGAAAATAAACAGAGGGAAGTAAGATCTGCCCAGGCATAACATGCTCCAGAACAGGCCTCACGTTAATTTTGATATTTGTGTTAAAATATGGCATAGAAAAACTACGAAAGGAGAGTTGTCACATTCTTAATGTTAACTTTACAGTCCATACTACAAGTACTTTAGGAAAAATGCAGACACACATCAGAGGTGTACCTTGTACTTGCGAACTATGGATTCTTTACATCAATCTTGTACTTTCACAGCAGAAGAAAGAGCAACCACAGTGAAATAATGTCTTTGAGATTCATCTGAGAGAGGAAAAAAACCCTTGGCATCAACTGGGCAGGAACCTAAAGCTTCCTTTTTTGTGAAGACTACAACTGATTGGAGGAAAAGTAATTTGCATCATCTTTGGTACTGTTGTTGATACAGGCCACTACAACTTTTGTAATTTTTAGACAACTGTGCCCTTTTTTGACTCATTGGCAGCTTTAGTTTAACTAGAACTCACTGTCCTAGATACGCACAGATGAGAGACATAGATATGTCCATTTTCCCAAGCCTATGTATCACCAAGATTTCCTCACCCTATACGTCCCAAGTTGAATTTTTTTGATAAAAAGCACCTCTGTCCTTGTGAACTGCCTCTTTGAAAAAAGGGAGGGTTTTTTCCAGATCATTTCTCCCACTGGCCAAGGTCTTTTAAAACTGCTGTTGTGCCACCAAAGCTGCTTAGGGTCCCTTCCAGTTTTTGACTGTCCTTAGTTACTCTATATTTAAATGAACAATAAAAATGGCTTGTCACACACTTTATCTAAAGCTGTTTCACGAGTCTGATTTTTCTAAGCTTAACCAATGATGACATGAGCCTCTATAAAACCAATCAATTTACCTTGGCAGGAAGCTTTACAACTCTTCGTAAATAATCTGATGAATGGGAAAAAATATAATATATTGATTGGCATTTTCCCCTTTAAAAGGTAAGTTTCTGGTGAACAAATAATTCTAAGATTAGGAGTGAGATCAATATATTGAAGCACACAGCAAAACTTCCTTTGATGTTGGTGGGGCCCAGTTTTCACTCTGGGTGCTTCTAAGGTTGTCTTCCTTAGGAACTGATCTACTTATGCTAATGCCCTGCTAGTTGTTCTACTTACTGCTGTTTGTCTGATGACACAAGCTTTCTGTTTTTACACATTCAATGAATATGCTATAGAATATTGAATGAATACCTTGGAAAAGGCAAAACCAGATTACGTATTTTTTGGAGCAGCTTGGGAAATGGAAATGCATGTTATTGCAGTCAAATTTCTGCAATACAACTGTCACCGTGCAGGCAAGCGCCCACCTTGGCATGCTCTGCAGGCCAACAAATGGCCTTTGGGCAGGACATCGGCTCACAATGGAACTACTCATAGCCAAGTGCATGGTCCTACAACAGGGGCGATGTGAGAACAAGATTGTTTGGAAATGAAAGATACACTGTGGAACAAGTTCTCAGGCTTTAGTCACAATACTGAGAAAACTCGTGACCAGCTGATCGTGGGAAAGGGGATAAAAGAGTGAAGCCTGACGCTGCTGTGAGGGCAAAGTGTGTTTATAGTAAAGCAACGTGGGATTGTTATGTTAATGAAAAACTACTGTAACCCTCTTAAGTTTATAAAAAACCGTAGGTGAATGAATAAAGTGTCTCAGAATCATGGGAGAGCTGAGACCCTGCCTTTTGGCCAATGCAGGTTGGGCCAGTCCTTGGTTTCAGTACAGGATGGGGGGTGACTTGATTGAGAGCAGCCCTGCGGAGAAAGACTTGGGGTGCTGATTGATGAGAAGCTCGACATGAGCCGGCAGCGTGTGATCACAACCCAGAAGAACAACCACGTCCTGGGCTGCATCAAAAGAAGCATTGCCAGCAGGTCAAGGGAGATGACTCTCCCCCTCTGCTCCACTCTCATGAGATCCCACCCGGAGTAGCCTGTCGGGTTCAGGAATCCCCAACATAAGAAGGATATGGAACCGTCAGAGTGGGCCAGAGGAGGGCTATTGAAGATGATCAAAGACCTGGAGCACCTCTGCTGTGAGGACAGGCTCAGAGAGTTGGGGTTGTTCAGCCTGGAGAGGAAAAAGCTCCAGGAAGACCTTACAGTGGCCTTCCAGTACCTGAAGGGGCTACAAGAAAGCTGGGGAGGGACTTTTTACAAGAGCAAGTAGTGATAGGATGAAGGGCAAGATTTAGATTAGACATCAGGAAGAAATTCTTCATGATGAGGGTGGTGAGGCCCTGACACAGGTTGCCCAGGGATATCCCCTTCCTTGGAGGTGTTCAAGGCCAGGTTGGATGCCAAAACCACTTCCTCTTCCAGAGCAGCCTCTGTTATCCTGTTTGTACTCACCTGCTGCTGGGACGCTTCCCAGGAAGGGATGAACCCGGGAGCTGCAGAGGGAACCATGTGGGGTCCTGTTATGCTCAGTCTGGTCATATAGAATCACAGAATCATAGAACCGTTTGGTTTGAAAAGACCTTTCAGATCACTGAATCCAATTGTATCTGTCCTCTATTAAACCAGATCCCTGAGCACCTCACCCATCCATCTTTTAAACCCTCCAGGGATGGTGACCCCACCACCTCACTCCCTGGGCAGCTGTGCCAGTGCCTGACCACCCTTTCCATGAAGAAAATTCTCCTGATGTCTAATCTGAACCTCCCCTGGCGCAACTTGAGGCCATTTCCTCTCATCCTGTCACCTGTCCCTTGAGAGAAGGGACCAGCACCCACCCTGTCACAATCTCCTTTTAGGCAGCTGTAGACAGAGATAAGGTCTCCCCTCAGTCTCCTTTGCTCCAGGCTAAACAACCCCAGTGCCCTCAGCAGCTCCTCATAAGACTTTTCTCCAGCCCCCTCACCAGCCTTCTCTGCACACGCTCCAGCCCCTCTGTGTCCTTCTTGTAGTGAGGGGCCCAGAACTGAACACAGTATTCGAGGTGCGGCAAAGTACAGGGGCACAGTCATTCCCCGGTCCTGCTGCCACGCCTGTCTATCCCCGGCCCCGCCCCCCACGCTGCGGGTCCGCTCTCCTCGCCGAGGTTGCAGCGCCGCCCCACGCGTCAGGGGGCGCAGTCCTCAGCCCGGTCCGCCCTCCACCGCAGGGGCCACTCCCGCGCCGGTCAAAGCCCCACCGCCCCGCTAGGGGGCGCCACTCGTCCCCATGGAGCGATCCACGCGGATGGCGGCGCGGGAAAAAGGGAACCAGGCGGCTCCTTCCGCGTGACGGTAAATGGCGAGGGGGGCGGGGGGAGGACGCGCTCACTCAGCCGGGACAGGTAGGGGCGCCCCGAATAGAGGCGCCGCTCGGGGCCGCTGTGTCCTGGCCCGTTTGGCTCCGTCACCCCTGGTAGGGCAGGATGGTCCGCGCCGGGCGGGGCGCGTGCGGCCCCTCCCCTGTTCCGCTGCGCTGGTGCCGCTGGGAGAGCCTTCGTCGCCGCTGCCGCTGCCGCTGCCGTTGCTCTGCCCGCTGCTCCGGGCCTTCGCGCGTTTTCTTCCTGCCTTAAAGTCGGTGAGGAGAGTGGTGGCGGGGGCCGGTAGGCCTGCTGAGCCTGGCATGCGGGCGACGGGATGCTCGCTCTGCGCCATCGTACGCGGCGGCGGTGACAGAGCCGTCGCATCCGCGCAGGGCTCAGGGCAGGGCCGGGCTCGGCTCCGCGCAGGGCAGGGCAGGGAAGGGCTGGGCTCCGTTCAGGGCTGGGCTCGGCTTGGCTCGGCTCCGCGCAGGGCAGGGCTGGGTAGGGCACTACATGCTCCGCCCGAGCCCCGGTGCCCCCGAGTGTCCGGGGGGGGCGGGGCGGAGTGGCGGGGGGCGGTGCTTCCCGCAGGAAGATGGAGGCTGGGGGAGGGACGGAGCGGCGGCATCGCCGCCGCCCCTGAGGTGCATTTCTGCTTCCCTGCAGGGTGTCTTTTATGAATAATCAAAAGCCGCAGAAGCCAACGCTATCGGGTCAGCGTTTTAAAACTCGAAAAAGAGGTGAGTGAGAAGCAGTGTGTGCAGTGGGGGCTCCGTGCGGGTGGCCCCTCTACAGGGCCCCCACCAGACAGCTTCTGCGAAGGAACAAAGTAACATCTTTGTGTTCTGCTTGTACTTCTTTTAAATGAGGTCACACTCATTACAGAGTCTTGAGGCTCCCTCTGAGTGCTACAGTGTTCTCTGCGCTAACACAAAATACTCAGCACTAAGAACTGTAGCTGAATTTGCTGTGATAATGCTGGCATAAGAGACAGTTGTTCTACAACTGCACTGAGTGTGTTTGGCCTGGAAGCAAGTGTATCTGGTACTGGTACAAGAAGCAGTTGATTTTGTGTAGAGTGGACTGTATTTCATTATTACTTAAGTAACTAAAGTTAGTTAGAAAACCAATTCTACAGAAAAAAACCTCTAAGCTTTCTGTAGAAGTTGTTTTCGAACTAACTTCAGTTATGTGATATCTTAAGCGGCAGTATTTGTGAAAGTTACAGACAGACTATTTTTCTGATAGTGTGTTGTTACAAATAGTGCTGTATCAAGATGATATTTCTTTCCTTATCTAAGAATGCAAGGTTGGACAGAGCTGGCTTCAAAGCTGTAATGAGCAGAAACTTGGCTGTTGTAAAGTTGATAATAAAATTAGCGCTTGGAAAGTAGTAGAATATGATTATTTGCCAGCATTTTTGGTATCACCCTTGAGTTACAAGGGAGCTCTAGCACAGGCTTTCTGTGGGTTATGTACATCTAAGGACCATCTAACCTAGTAGGAATTTCAGTGTTAGCTGCTGGATAAAAGTTGCATTGTCCCCTTAATACGATAAGAATACCTGGGTTCAATTTAAACAAAAAAACCCAACAATAAATGCCACTGCTACACACTCCCAGCTAACCAACCAAACCACAAATGTGAGACTGTGGGACATATCTCTGTATGTGTACCATTACTCCCATGAGAGGAGTTGATGACTGAAGAGGTGTGATCAGTAATTTAGTATTTTGGTGGTGGGTTTTAAACTTAAAAAGGAATTGGGGGCGGCTCTTGGGGTTTTGATTTAGTGCTATTTTATTAATGTATTAGCCATGTTCCAGCTCAAAGTGACAGCACTAAGGACGCTGTACATACTGGAATAGTAATTATGTACAGGAGCACACGTCGACTTTCAGAACCTATTTTAATGTTCAAATACTTTGAGAAACGAAGTGAGAATTTTGGCATTCAGGGTTTTGTCTCTTTTTAAGCATTCAATTGCAGAGTCTTTGGCATAGGAAGGACAAGGATTTGTTAGAGTGAGTCCAGAGGAGGCCACGAAGATGATCCGAGGACTGGAGCACCTCCTATATGAGGACAGGCTGAGAGAGCTGGGGTTGTTCAGATTGGAGAAGAGAAAGCTCCAGGGAGACCTTATAGGAGCCTTCCAGTGCTTAAAGGGGAGGCTCTAGGAAACCTGAGGAAGGGCTTTTTATCAGGGAGTGCAGTGATAGGACAAAGGGGGAATGGTTTGAAGCTGAAAGAGGGGAGATTTAGGTCAGATATTAGGAAGAAATTTTTTCCTTTGAGGGTGGCCAGGCACTGGTTGCCCAGAGGATTCATGGATGCCTCATCCCTGGAGGAATTCAAGGCCACGTTGGATGAGGCTTTGAGCAACCTGATCTGGTGGAAGGTGTTGCTTGCCCATGGAAGGGGGTTTGGAACTGGGCCATCTCCAAGGTCCCTTCCAACCCAAACCATTCTATGATTCTGTGAACCATAGTTTGGCTTCCAAGCAACTCTGCGCTGACAATGAGCTTTGTGGATCTATCCTGGAAAATAACCGATGCAGTATTTCCAGACTTCCACCCAGCTCTTACCAACATATTGGTACTTGCATTGCATGTGAGGACACTACTATACCCCTTACAGAAGGGCTACTAGCAGATGCCAACAAAACTGGCTAAGCTGTTATAGACACCACTCAAAGTAAGATCTGTGTCTTTGGAAGCTTTTCCTCTCATGGTCTACATAGGACAAATTGAGGTGAGTAAAGCCAAAGACCTCTTTGGTTTAAAGCTTCCTGTTAGTTACGCAGGTGGATTTGTTGCACATTAGCTACCTGCTACATAGCAAAACCAGGGCTATATTCAGCTGAAGTATCTGTCTCACACGTGAAGAGGACGTGTTCTGCTTTAACAGCAACAGAGGATGCTAACGAGATCTGTGACTGTAGTCCAGGATTTTGTCTTTGTACACAACTAAGAAGTTAGCTCAGATTTCTGCATTTCCCCCACGCACTTGAGGAAAGGCAATTGCTTCAGCCTCTTCTAACTCCATATCAAGAGGAGCAGATGGTCTTCATAACCAAAGGGAAGTACTGTCAGTTGGCTCTAACGAATAATGGTTTGCACTGTTTCAGTCAGAATGTGTTGTCCAGAACAGGGAGAGGCCCCAGCGGCTGAAATGGAACATAGGGAACAGAGTCATATGTACAGAAATCTAGGGACCCAGGTTAGGAATTACCTTCCAACATTTAGCTAAGCCTCTCTTTTTGCAGCGAGTGATCTAACATGTGAACAGGCCTATAAGAATCAAATTGAGAAGTCGGATAAACTGTATTAGAATCATCTAATGATCATTGCAAACAACTCTTCTTAGTGAAAGAACTGTAATAATTCAACTAGAGGTAGATAAGGAAAGTTTTAGCTTGTGGATAGCCTTTCCCTCAGCCTTGACGGAATAGGGGAATGAAAGCAGAACAACTTCTTACTGCTGTGTTGACCATTGAAATTAATTTTAGGCTACACTATTAAGTCACTCTCTGTTCTAGTTAGTACCTCTTGTCTTGGAAGAGTTAAATGATCCTAGTTGTGTTTAACTGCAGGCTTGCCAGTGCAAGTTTTGTTTTGTTTTTTATAAGGTTAAAATGACAAACATTAAAAACCAAACAGCTGTGTGTGGTACCTTCATTTCAATGCTTTGTTTTTGCAGATGAAAAAGAGAGGTTTGACCCAACTCAGTTCCAGGACTGTATTATTCAAGGTTTAAGCGAAACTGGCAGTGACTTGGAGGCAGTAGCAAAGTTTCTTGATGCTTCTGGTGCAAAACTTGACTATCGCCGCTATGCAGAAACACTTTTTGACATCCTGGTGGCTGGTGGAATGCTGGGTAAGTCCCTTTGATGGGGCTGCAGACAACCTTTGTTCACTTGAATACAAAATCTCACTTTTCCATTTGATACAGAGCCCATTGAGTGTGTAGAACAGGAGTTGAGTTATCCATGGTAAACTGTGTGACTATCCTAGGGCCTGACTGAGCAATCGGTTACTATAGAAATATGCTGTGTACCCTACTACATTTTAGCTTGAGTCAGTTTGCATTCTTCAAAGTGTGGACTGTACAAACTTGGCTTAAAGGAAAATATATTGTTTTTTTTTTTAACTAGGAGTGGATCTTGACTCTGTAGTCAGGTACACTTCTGCTGATGTGGGATGGATAAATGTGTGTTTCATGTGCATGGTCTGTGGTCACAAGGCCAACGGAGTTGCCATGAAAGATTCATGATCATGTGCATTGTGCACCCTGCTGTGTTATTTTGGAAAGTAATACTGTTTATGCAAGAATCTGGTATGTTTTGTCTTGGAAACGCTATTACAGATTGTTGTTTGCAATAGTGAGGTCATGGGCTCTGGCAGATGTCAGGGAGTGAGAAATGAGAGGGTGGTTGGGTCAGCAGAAAAGACAGAGAACTTAGGAAGTGAAATGTGATGACAGAAAGCTTTGTAAGCTCATGCACACTGTGTGTAAAGAGCAAAGAGTGGAACAGATGCTCACCAAGCAGTTAAGAAGTAGATGAATCTAATTGAGGTTGAAAAGTAGTAAAAAAATGATACTTCTAGATTTAGACTGTAAGTTTCCTACTTTACTATAAACTGTTACATGAGAAGGGGTTCAGATGGCAGGGACCTATTTAAAAGGCAGGCTGTGAAGAGGACCATTTATATTGTCTACCCTGACTGGAAAAGGTTAGATTTTATTATCTTGTTATGCACCAGTTGGTGGGGAGAGAACTTAAATGAGACATTTGGCAGTTACAGAAGATATTTTCTGTAAAGTAACAGAAATAGGATTCATATGACCTAAATGCATAGGGGGAGGAGAGGAAATATATGATTTTGGGCTGCAGTTGGGCTGTGAACAGCAGTTGTGCACCTGGGCTGGCTGGGTTGGGAGGATACTTCTACTGCATGTTCAGGTGGTCTTCCCAGGGATACTGTGGAAGTGTCAGGTGACTTGCTCAAATATGCTGAAAAGCTGGCTTTCAAGATGGTTTAGCTTCATGAAGTGTGCCTTTTGGTGAGAGGCTCTTCTGCTGATGTTATGAGAGCTGGTAGAGTGAGTGAGTGAACTTGTCTGCTATGTGGAGTATCGCTGCTTGAAATTGTTAGTGGTACAAATCGTTACATTCCATGGGTTTACAGTTGAGAGTCTTAAGCACTGCACGCTGTGTTGGGATGTAGTCTTTCTAGAAGTGAGTCTGAGGGGAAAGGGAAAAATGCATTGCTGCGTTCATGGTGATAGAGTGGTTGCTTACTCAACTCGCTCTCTATAACAAGTAGCTAAGTAGACCGGCTTTGACCTTCAGTCAGATGAGGCCAAAATAAAAACTGGCATCCTCTTGACTTATGACCTTTTAATATTCTTACCACTAATGCCTATCTCTAAGTTATGTTTCTGACTAATAAATAACAAAAGGAGCTCCCTTAAATGTAGGATGGCATAGAAATTGGCAGTGAGTTATTCTGATGCTAGAACTGGTGACTTGAATTCATCCTGGTTAGTGAAGCAGCATCACTGCCAGTCAGATGCCTGTATTAAATGGAAGAGGAATGGTGAAGAAGCATCTTCTAGTTAGCAGCTGAAAAGCTGAAGTGCCTTTCAAGACTGAAGTCTCAAGCTCATCTCTGAGGCATTGAACTATGAACACGCATCTCTACCTGTTTCACTTCCTGTTGTGATCTTTATTTAAAAGATTCTTTCAAAGCAACTCTGTTGCAGCAGACACTGAAAATACACTTGCGAAGTTTAAGCAGCTTTAGTGGCTTTCTTTAAGGGAAGAGGAGCTTGTGTAAAAGGACAACATGTGGTGTGTTAGGGACATTGGAATTCTTACTGTGGAGAGTACTTGGTATTCTCCCTAGGAAATAATGCCACTAATGCTGGAACTCTTCTTTAGCCCCAGGTGGTACTCTGGCAGATGACATGACACGCACAAACGTCTGTGTATTTGCAGCACAGGAGGACCTAGAAACCATGCAAGCATTTGCTCAGGTTAGTTCTGAAATTAGTACAATTTAATTGGTGTTTAGTGGTAAAAAATGAAATGTTTGTGTAGCTGAAAGCTTCTTGAAGCCATGCATTCCATCTACCTAAACTTAGTAGAAGAGGTAAACACTGTCCTAAACTGTAAGTGCTATAAAGGGTTCAGACCAGCTTTATTCACCTTGGTTATTTTCATTCTAATTAAATGATAGTTCAGAGCAAAAAATAAAATGCTGTGGGGTCTGGTTTTTTTTTTTAGGTTTTTAACAAGCTAATCAGGCGTTACAAGTACCTGGAGAAAGGTTTTGAAGATGAAGTCAAAAAGGTATGGAGTAAGGTCCTTATCAGCACACAAATAACCCTTCACATTCAGCTGTATACTGAAGACTTATATTATGCAATGGATTATTAAAATAGAGCTGTTAAAAGAAGAACGTCTAGCTTGTATGACTGGTGGAGAAAGCTGCCAGTGGACTGGTGCTTCTGCTAGCTGAATAGCTTGATAAAAACAGAAGCGTCTAACATGGAAGCAATAGCCAAACTTTAGTGAGAGATGGTGGTTTTATAGCAACTCTTCTTACTACTTACTGCTTTTTACAGTTGCTGTTGTTCCTGAAAGGATTCTCAGAGTCTGAGCGGAACAAACTGGCCATGTTGACGGGTATTCTGCTAGCCAATGGGACGCTTAATGCATCAATTCTCAACAGTCTTTACAATGAGAACTTGGTTAAAGAAGGTAAGTGTTGTCTAGCTTCTCCTTTAGGGAATTAGGGAGTGAGGGGGGGGTGGGGCAGTGGGGCAGAACCATGACAAGTAGGTGGAAATTGTGATGACAATACACCCTTGCATCTCTCTAGTTTCATCTTGTGTTAGATTTTCTACAGGATTAGCCAAGGGTAATCATGCTGCCTTGCAACCTGGAAGGTCTTGATAATACTTTAGAAAACTAGTCTTTTCAGGTAGCTTGTGTGTAGGACTTCCATGCATGGCACGGGGGCTTGCTGTCACTAATGTTGCCCAGCAAGGCAGTTCTGTATTTTGGAGAGGGACTTTTCAGGATGCGGAAGGTGTCGTCTCTTCAGACTCCTTCCTAAACTGCAGCAATGAGAGTTGGAATTAATACAGGGAAGCATTCATGATGCTGAGGAGAGAGAAAAGTCCAACATGCTGGAGACTGCAGTATCCTCAGGCAGAGGTGCTGCAGACTGTGCTTGGGCTACCTCTGGGCAAATCTACTGCTGCCTTGAGCAGGGCAGGGGTCTGACAAGCTTGGTGCCCTGTACTTTTTGAGCCTTATGATTCCCTTTGTTTTGAATTTCAGTGGTAATATTACTATTCCTATTGCACAGGTGTTTCTGCAGCTTTTGCAGTCAAGCTGTTCAAATCATGGATAAATGAGAAAGACATTAATGCAGTGGCTGTCAGTCTTCGTAAAGTAAACATGGACAACAGGCTGATGGTGAGTATGACTGAAATGACTGATTTACTGCTTAAGCCAGTTTAATAAATAACATTTACCAGCAAAGTATTCAGCAGTTATTTCTTTAGTAGAAGAGTTGTCATAAACTTTGTTTTCAGGAACTCTTCCCAGCCAACAAACAAAGTGTGGAACACTTTTCCAAGTACTTTACTGAGGCGGGACTAAAAGAGCTTTCAGAGTATGTTCGGAACCAGCAAAGCATAGGAGCTCGAAAGGAATTGCAGAAAGAACTTCACGAGCAGATGTCACGGGGAGATCCGTTCAAAGATGTAAGTATTTGTCTATAGACAAAGTGTAAGTGGGTTGTTTTGGTTTTTTTCTATAGGAATTAAGCTCAAATTATCTGCAACACAATGGCATCTAATTCTAATCTGAACATATATGCCTAATTAAATACTGAACTGACCTTAAACACCTGGCTCTCACTAAGAATTAAAATTAGGACCAGAGTGCTTTGGTATTAGCTTCAGATAGTCTTTCCCTAATGTCCTGAATCCCACCGTGTGATCGAAGCGGTTGTTTGTGGTTCAGAGGGCTTCTGGGTTACCTTTAGAGCAGAAGTTTTAATTTAGCTTAGTGTTGCCTGTGTCCTGTGTGCTGACTCTTTTATTTTAACAGATAATTTTGTATGTGAAGGAGGAGATGAAGAAAAACAACATCTCTGAGCAGATTGTGGTAGCCATAATCTGGTCAAGCATAATGAGCACAGTGGAATGGAACAAAAAGGAGGAGCTGGTAGCAGAGCAAGCCATTAAGCACTTGAAGGTACTGTAACTTAAGTATGGGCTTCTGCACCCTTTGAGTAGGGATTGGGCTTCCTGCAGCTCCCTTTTGATGAGTTAAAACCTACAAACCCCTTAATGCAGTGACAGCACTAGACAGGGAATTCTTCCCCTTATAACTGCGGTATTATAGTTCAAGTTACTGAGGCACATAAGTGACTTCTGTAGGAGCAGTCCGGGGTGGAATGGGGACTGGAAATTTCTAGGCAGTGGCTGATGGAAACAGTTTGAAACCAGTCCAATTGTGCAAGAAATATGAAATGCTCTGTGTGCCAATATGTTGTTCCTGTCACAGCAATACAGCCCTCTACTTGCTGCCTTTACCACTCAAGGTCAGTCAGAGCTGACTCTTCTGTTGAAGATTCAGGAGTATTGTTATGACAACATTCACTTCATGAAGGCCTTCCAGAAAATAGTGGTGCTCTTCTATAAAGGTAACTCCTGGGGGGATGTTGTATATTTTGTTGGTTTTTTGATTGGGTTTTTTGGTCTGGGTTTTTTTTTTTGTTGTTGGTTAGGTTTTTTAAAAGCCTGTATTTGCAGGAAGCTTCAGTTCTGGTAAGACCTTTTGGGAAGAGCAGTGTTTACAACACTGAAGAATTTCCTACCTTCTGTTCACAAAGGTGGAGCAGTAAAATGCAGAGGTGGATGGGACTGTTCTTGGCACATGGGGAAGAACTCCTCAAGACAAGGAAGCTGCCTGTCTACTAGAGTTTGAGTTGTGGTAGATCAAAGCTAGATTTAGATTTTAAGGCTCTTTGGCCCTTTTGAGTTAGGGAAAGATATAGAACGTATTTTTCCTGGTTCTCTTGTCTGAATGCTAATGGTGAACAGCAGAGATTGAGATCACAACAGTGTTCTGGGATGTTCTAGGGTGCTCTAGGCTCACTGTTAAAAGGTGTTACTGAAAAACATACTATGCACCTGTGGAAACACCACAGGAACGCAAGGAAACTTGTTAAATTGAAGATTACATTGTATTTGCAAAATTTAAAAAAACAGTTCGATGCTTCCTGTGAGGTACTTTGGGCTTTAAATAATTTGCAGTTGTTCTTAGCACTTGACTGAAGCTTTCCTTAGAGTGTGTCATCTCATGGCTATGAAATACTCAAGACTGTCAGAGGGAAAATGCGGCTCCTCGATGCAGTTGGGAACCCCAAAAAGCCACCTTGAAATGCATGGAGCCCACTATTTTAGAACAGGAGGCTCTCCTAGTGCAGATGCTCCTTCCCTGGCAATGGCGGGGTGTATGTATTGTGGTGCAGCTAGGGGAGGAAGCAAAGGCTGCTGGGCAAGAGTTCTGAGTAACTGGTATTCGGTGCTTTGCTGTGTTAATAAGTGCTTTTGCACATCTTACAGCTGAAGTTTTGAGTGAAGAACCCATCCTGAAGTGGTATAAAGATGCACATCTTGCAAAAGGAAAGAGTGTTTTTCTGGAGCAAATGAAAAAGTTTGTTGAATGGCTCAAGAATGCTGAAGAAGGTAACCAGCAGCTTAGCTCACAAGTTGACCTTGTTCATTTTGGGAAACTTAGTGCAATAATGCTTTGTTTGGGGGTGAGGGGGTGTTAATTGCCCCTCTGAGGCTAGATGTGGCCCCAGTACTGGCTAGAAAAGCTCACCAGTGAAGCCATGAGGATCGAAAAGCAGCTCTTAGCCGAGGTGCAGGACAGCAGCTCAACTCAGGGCCTGGGGGAGGGCTGACCCACTGGCTGCCTGTTGACAAGGTCTGTCTATTCCAGAGTCCGAGTCTGAAGCTGAAGAGGGTGACTGACCTGTGAAACTCTTGGCCTCAGCAAAGCAAACAGGAGTTGTAGCTACCTGTCATGTCTCACGTGTCCTTCTGATTCTTACATCCTACCTCCCTGTATCAAGCATGATGTAAGGGCTCTCATGGCAATTTATTTTGACTGTTTTCTATATTGAAATACAAGGTTTAGTTTTTAAAACCACATTAGATGTAGCCTACAGGAGCTATTCTAGATTTGAGTCTAACCTGCATTTGTCCTTTCTGTTCTCTGCTTCCTGAATTTTCTACTGTAATCATGTCAAATTTAAGGCCTTCCACAACAAAATCCCTGAGAGCCCTTGGGTTTGTGATCTCTGTTGAAGCAGACACCATCTGGTGAACGAGATGGATGGCAGTTCTGTTGGTAAATTCAACTGCCAAAAGCCTCCAAAGGGAAGAGGCTGTGGCTTGTGTGGTGACTCGCTGCGAGGCTTCAGTCTGTACCACTTGCTCCAAATTAGAGGCAGTTGTCCATTTCCCCAGGGACTTTGCCTTCCTGTGCTTCCAGCATGAAGCAATCGCCTATTCCAGCTGTTGGGTGAAGTGGCTGCCCTGCTTCTGGGAGCTCTGTGTCCTACTGGAGAGAAGCTGGTCTGGTTGCAGTGAGCAGTAACCCCAGTGGGATACAAAGAGGGGCATCCCCGAGCCTGCTGGCTCTCACAGCTGGTAGCTTGCATTCAGAGGGGCTGTGAGGCTGCCTTACAGCTACGCAGGGTCTGGAGGAGGATGCCACTTCTGCTGTTGTGGCAGTACAAACTGCTGCTCCACATACAGTTGCCAAACCCCTTTCTCAAGCTCTGCCCTCTGCTGCTGGCAGGGCTCCGATGGGGCAGGGCAGCAGCATGCCTCTGCTGCTCTGGAAGTCAGGACTCCTGAAGACAAGATCAACAAAATGGATTCCTCCTCCTGAAGTGGAAGGATATTATGCTGCCAGTTGATGCGTTAAACTGAACAACTTCTCTGCTCCCTGAAACTTCAAATCCTTAATGGAAAGGCTCAGGAATGCTCATAATCCAAGAAAGAGTTGCTGGAAGAGGGAAGTCTCTACTGCTACACACCAACAATGCCATTCACAGAATAATACTGGTAACCACAGTACACCTGCTAAGATTAACAGAAACAATAATTCTTTAATCCTACAGTGACCTTCCTTCCTTTGTACCTTTTTTTTTGTTCAACAAATAAAGGCCATCCTTACACTTAATTGCAAGGGCTGTCTCTGTCCTCTTACCCAGCAAGGAAGCATCAGTCACGTGCTAAAGGGAAGCGTCAGCCCTAGGTCTTTTGCTCTTTGGTGACAGTCAGATAAGAATATAATTAAATTAATACTTGCTCGCTCCTTGGAGGCTTAGAGAGTAGAGAGTGCTTTCCTTCACATTGCAGAAGTGTCTCAAGATTTGTATTTACTGAGTAAACACAAGCAGGCTTATCAGTATCCTTTTCTTTAGTGAGTTTTATTCCAACAGATGAATTAAACATCAGCATGAATAAATAAATAAACACCAAATAAACAATAAACACTTCGATTTATGTTTCTTAAAAGGCAGACAGATGTTGATTTGCTTCAGCTATAGCAGGCTGTGTCCTTTTTTCCTATTTCAACTGGAGGAAGAAAGGATGTTTCAGCGCTTCTTCCAGACTAATGCGCTTGGCTGGTTGTACTATGGCAACTATTCAAGACTCATTCTGGAATTTCAGAAAGCAGCACCCTTTATTTCAGCACTGGACATGTGAGGGACTGATTTCCATCAATCATGCGTAATGAGAGGTGCTGGGCCCAGAATATCTTTCCCACTTAGATGCCTGTGTATAAATTTACTTAGAAATCTTAGGTATATTCTATTACTTTCCATGGACTCATTTCAATGTTATTATGAACTTCACAACAGCTGAATCTCTGCTAATTGGAGCTTTGGAGCCAGCTGTCTTTCAGACCTTTGTTTTAGACAGGGAAAGACAGAGACCCATCTGTTTAACACATACCATACCTAACATAAGACATTATCATTTCCTTTTGAAGAGTGTTGTCTGGGGAAACGCTATTTGGAAAAAACATGCTGTTAGGGAAACATGCTATAAGAGAGACATTCTGTCTATGTTTCTAAAAATCACACTTAGATGAAACTGAAGTCAGTTAGGAAACTAATTCTACTTCAGTTTAAATCAAAATATTCCAACTTTTGTAATAGTAACAACTTGTATCAACATCACGTGGAAATGACCACATGCCCCCTCTCTGTGCAAACCTGGCTGATCCTGGATAGACCTCTGAACAGGCCTGACTTTGAAAGCCCTGCCTCCCAGATCCTGCAAACAAACCCTCTTCCCCTTGCCAACCACTCTGCACAAACTTAGCATTGGGCCCTCAGTTTAGCTTCCAGGTTGCTGGCTGCCTGTGTCATTAGGATGCTGCTGCCACTGTCAGGTTCTTCCTCCTTATCTTCTGCAGAACTGAAAAGCACGGAGAGGGATGCACACTGGCACAAGGAGCTGGAGAAGGACAAAACTGTGGTGGGTTCCAGAATGGAGATGAGTTTAAGGCAGACCCACTGTGACTTTCAAACAATGCCAAAGCCTGTGGAAAATTTAAACAGGATACCAGAGGTGCTGCTTCTACCTCTTCTCTGCGGAAATCCTCTGGCTTCGTGAGACCCAGGGTAGTGATGCTGTCTCATGTTTTTGCCTTTGCTTTTCTAAAAAGAAGGGGCCAAAAAAATTACAATGGTTGAACCAGAACACAGCACAGGCACAGGCTATGATTACTTTTATAGCTTGCACACTGATTTTCACTCAAGTCCTTAATTTTGTTTCAGCAGGACATGACACTCGGCTGCGGGACCCCCAACCCCTCGTGCCCTGGTGCTGTGCCAACTCGTATGGACCATCTTCCCTGCATGCTTGGACAGCACGGTGACGGGGGCTGCGATGACACACACTGCCACGCACACATGGCATCTCTTAGGGGAGACTTCCAGCCCTCTCTGAGCACCACTCAGCTTCACCGGAGCACCCAGAGCCCCAGGCCCACTCCCTTCCTCTGTACTAACCCAGGCCAGAGAAAGCTGTGCTTCCCCCTTGCCCACCTCTGCAAGGGCAGAGGCTGGGAGGCAATGTGACTTGAGCTTTCCTCCGGCTTCACCTCCCAGCAGGGGTCTAGGTGGCTGTCCCAAAATGTACACACAAGAAAATAATACTGAGGGAACTCCCTCAGTGGGCTTAAAATATAAGCACAAACCCACTCCACTTTTCTTTCATGCGGTTCTCCCAGGATGTTCATCTTGCACAAATTTTCTCAGCGAGTGATAACAGGAGAAAGAAATGCAAGAAGAAACATATTACATCAGCTATGCTGGGAACAAGTGATAAGCAAAAAGGAGTGAACATTCAAATGAGCTTAATATTTTTTGTAAGTGAAAAGCAATATGGCAACCTTGCACAAGGTAGTCTTAAGGTTCTGGGTTTGTTTTTTTAACCCCTCCTAAAAAGCAGTGGTCCCTGGAGGCAGAAAAGCTGAACTGCTGGGACTAGGGGCCATCCTCTCTTTCCCGAGTGCTGTTGTTTACCGTGGCTGTTCCTATGTAGAAATTAGATTTAGAAATTATCATCACACCGTAATCATAAGGCGGGAGGTTCTGCTTTCTTGGAGTGGGAGAGGAAGAAGTAGTATAGTTAAGGTCAGCAACTTTCACGTGTTCCAGTTTTGGCACGCTGACTTTGAACAGGAGACAGGAGAACCCAAGTTTCCCAGCTTGTGTGTAGCCTGGCCATGACACCTTTGAGTACGAGTTGGTATTTAAGGCACCAGCTGCCCCAAGACCAGCATTTCTCAAAGTCATGTCACTGTCCTAGCTCAACCGGGGACCTGCTTTTCAGACACATGGAAAAACTGAGCTGAGACGAGGCTTCAAACCACAGGAGTGTCTAGGGCAGCTTTAGAACACTAACTGACACTGTCAAGACCTAAAATCCATTAAAATCCTTAAATGAGCAGGGTGTGACATCACATCTCCTGGAACCTCATCCTTAGCATTATAACATGGGAACATTGGTTCATTGTCTGAGTTCAAGGAGTGTCTGGACAATGCTCATAGCCCTATGGTTTAGTTTGAGGAAGTCCTGCAAGGAGCAGGGACTTGGACTTGATGATCCTTATGGGTCTGTTCTTGAAGGAAGCCGCCTCAGGAATCAATACATGATCTTCATGGAAGTATGGTATTGTTCCCTTTATTGCCAAGATAGCTCACATTATATACCTTCTACAAGGGTTCACGTGGCCACAAATAACAAGCGGATTGGCTCTAAACATTTGTCCACTCCTTCTTACACTAGCAGTTTAGCATTCTGTTTAACATTCTTTCATTGATTGCAAACTGCTTACTTCTCTATTCTTAGTCCTTCAAGGTCAGTTCACTGACACTGCCATCCTTAGTATAAGCTGGATTGTGTACATAGGCCACACAGACCTCATACAACACATGATATTATTGCTCAATTAAAAAGATTCTCCTACAATTCGCCCTTTTTCTTTTTGCACAATCCAAGCTCCGCTCATCAGCCTTTCAAAACTCTTTCTTAAACATTGTAATAAACATCCCAAGATCATCATTACTATTACTGAACACAACACAACAAATAATCAAATCTTTGAGCCAACCAGTAATACCTAACGAGGTTAACCAATCCTTTCAAACCTGATTCTACTTTGATTGTGTGCATATTATCTCTTAATTCAGCAAGGTGCTTATGAATAGATTTGGAATTATCAGTTAAATTCATGCAACACATTCCATTAAAATCATCACAGCCATGTCCATGAGAAATTAATAGCTGCTCTATTTTGCAATATAGCGTGCCTCATACTATCCATTTTCTTTGCCTGCTGTAAGATTTTCCAATCATGTTGTTCATATCTAGGTTGGTGCTCTACCGACTGAGTGATCCAGGCTTTTTTTTTTTTTTTTTTTTTTTTAATGATTCAAAAGTAAGCACCTTTATTGAAAGTGACGGCTGCCTTTTTATATGCTCTACATAATATAAACAGACATGTTATTGACTAATACTCAACCCCGTTTGCTTAACATTCTTCTGTGCTGACTTCCTCCCCCATGCTTTCCCAATCCTTCAAATCTGTACACCTGCAATCCTCCTTTTCTGCTTTCTCATGGTCTTCTTCTCACAGGAATACTTTGATATTACTGAGGCTGAAGCTAACCGTCTCCTTTTCAGGATCCACAGCCTGCTATGAGCCCCCACAATTCCCCCTTTTTGTTTTCATGCTACAAAGACTGCCCCCATCATTCGCTGCAGGTCTCTTTGCAGCAAAGAGATGAGACATGACAATATCAGCAACACAACCACAATAAACCACAAACAAACTCATCTTTACAATAGATAACAACCAACCAGAAGGATCTCAATCCTGAATGAATCTGTTCAATCTCAACCATCATCCATTTATAACTGCTATTAATCATTCTCTGTATACATTGTATGACACACAGCATACATATCAAAACTAATAAACCCAAAAGGGGCATCTCATCCAAGGCTATTAAACCATTAAACTATCTTCCAAGAATATTCCATCCATTATAAAACATGTGCTGTTTGCTTGCTTCTATTATGGTGATGACAGGTGAAGTTAGGCTTAGTGTTAGTGTTAGTAGGGTTAGTAGGGTATAAACTGCAGGGCTCTTTCCTTATATTGAATGGAATATTCTCCTCATGCTTTGCCCCCACAAATGAAAAAGGCGTACCCCTGACAGCAAAGCCAATGGGGCATTGTTTGATTTTGATATGTTTGCTGTTGTACTATTGGACCATTTATTACTATTTCTAAATATCCCTAAAGATGAACTTAGATTTTTGCACAAAAGATTTTTCTGTCCCCTTATAACTAAACACTACATTATAACTAAACACCACACAACCATCCATTTTATTAATCCTAACAACACTATTATTGACATTGGAAGAACACTTTCTGCAGCAACGTCAGCATGAGCCATTGGTCTGCAGGCCGGTCAATCAGACAGGTAGAAATAGGTTTTCCAGGGATGCTGTAGTCAGACATGTCAAGTCCCGTCCCGTCATGTTGGCTAGGGTGATCCACACATTTGTTCTCTGTTCTGCGGGCATCCAAAATGCTGCAGCCATGGCCCAAGTCAGGATGATGATAGCACTGTCCATACATTGCATGCGGGTATCCATTGAGGTCCACAATCTGTGGAAACACAAGCACACCCTCTTCCCCAGGTCAGCAAATCACAGGGAGCCGAGCACGGACCTGTCTGTAAGTCTCACATCATCACTTTCACTCCCGGACCCAAAATGTAATAAAATTGGGAATTCCTGTAGATCATCAGTGATACGCAAGAAATTCAATACATAAGTTACCTTATTCAAACGTGCTTCTGGAGGTTCATCCACCATCCCCCCCCCTTATTTTTTTTTTTTTTTTCCCCACTCTTCTTTTTCACTCTTTTTTTTTAAACTTTTTTTTTCACTTTTTTCACTCTTTTTTTCACTTTTTTCCACTCTTTTTTCTTTTTTCACTCTTTTCACTTTTTTTTAGTCTTTTTTTATTCTTTTTTTTTTCACTCCTTTTTCACTCTTTTTTCACTTTTTTCACCTTTTTTTCCCACTTTTTTTAATCTTTTTTTTTCACTTTTTTTCCCCCACTCTTTTCTTTCCACTCTTCTTTCTCTTTTTTTTTGTTTTTCTTCTTCTTTTTTTTTTTTTTTTTTTTTTTTTTGTAAAAAGCACTTTAAGGTGCCAGGGGCATGTTCCACAATGGCCTGCCTGTAGGAGAGTGGGAAAGTCCAGTGACATGTGTCACCCCCCATAACTGTAAAAAGGATTACACTTTACCAGAAACATATGCCGGACCATTTTCTGGTTTTAGAGTTGCAAAAAACCCCAGTGTTGCAAATGCAGTTACTAAATGGCATTGGATCTCTCGTGCTCCTTCCCTTCCGCGCTAGAGCACAGATGCTGCTGTCCCAGTAACAGCAGCGCCGCTCTCCATCAATCCTGTTCAAACCGTTCGGTGTGCAGACGGCTGGGAATCGATTCCCATGTCAAAGAGGGACGCTTGAACCCCTGTAGGAACAAGGTGAACTGTAGGGGTTAACAAGCCCGCTGTGCCTGCAGGCAGGGCCGCTCCCGCGCTGCCCGTTGTTCCGGCGCCATTCCCTCGCCTGGGGGAGTGTGGAGCGGGGCGGGGTGGGGTGTGGGGGGAGCACTCGCTGCGCCCGGGCCGGGCTGCGACTCTCGGGATGCCTTTGTTGCCCCCCGCCCCCCGGCTGCCCCCCTCCAGGTCCGTTTGTTGGCCCCTCGGTGCTGCCAGGAGGATTTTGATCAAACACCGCTTTCTGAGTCGGTGCGAAAATGAGAACCGGTAAACAAGTGGATACAACAGTGTCTCTGTCAGGTGGTTCCTCGCTCTCACCGTCATCCTTTGCCATATTATCTGCTGCCCACTCCGTGGGCACCAGTGACGACTCCTCCTGATCGGGGGCGGCGGTGCCGATGGTCCAACAGGTCGGGCACGCAAAGCTGCCGCTGCCCCCGTTGGTACCTTGTGTTCAGTTCCTAAGTCCCGTAAGGAACCAGTAACCAGTCCCCAAATAGTTAACAAACTGGTCGCGGTAATCGTCCCCTTTCGTTGCCGTCTCGGAGCCGAGCTCTGGGGCTGGACTGTGTGTATTCCAGAGAGTCTTCTGCCACAGCATCACTTTCCTCAGAGTCACTATCCAGTAAAGGAGTACTTAGAGATGGATTTGTTTGCACCTCAGCTCTTATCGATTTTAGGGTATTAATCACAGTTCTCCAAATTGGACCAAAAGCTGCCACATCCTTGCCTTTTCCTGATATAGTACAGTCCCACAGATGGTCTCCCACCTCCCTCCATTCTTCTGCTAAGAATATCCGGGAGGGATCCTTTAAATGTCCATGTTGTTGTGCCCATACAACGAGGTTTCCTAAGTCTTTAACTCCCTCCCCTCGCCTAGCGAGGATACCTAGGAGCAGTTTCTGAGCAGCAGCAACTCTAACTCCATTGCTGTGCTCCAATGCGGGGTTGCGCAACTCCTTCCTACCTCAACGTTCCTTTTCCGATGTCATTGGACCCTCGGCTGCATTGAGCTCTCCTGCTACGGCTTCCTCTGGCTCCAGTTTCTCCTCGTCTCCTGGGTTTCCCGTAGAGAATGTCGAGCCACCACCGCTTTTTGGTCCCTGGATCGGGCGCCACTTGAAGGAAGCCGCCTCAGGAATCAATACACGATCTTCATGGAAGTATGGTATTGTTCCCTTTATTGCCAAGATAGCTCACATTATATACCTTCTACAAGGGTTCACGCGGCCACAAATAACAAGCGGATTGGCTTTAAACATTTGCCCAATCCTTCTTACACTAGCGGTTTGGCGTTCTGTTTAACATTCTTTCATTGATTGCAAACTGCTTACTTCTCTATTCTTAGTCCTTCAAGGTCAGTTCACTGACACTGCCATCCTTAGTATAAGCTGGATTGTGTACATAGGCCACACAGACCTCATACAACACATGATATTATTGCTCGATTAAAAAGGTTCTCCTACATGTTCTAAGCGGACGTAGTCTATGGTTCTATGATCCGTCTTTCTGCCTCTCACTCAGAAACAAGACAAAAAACAAAGTTCAGCCTGAAACCCCAAGCTAACAGGTTTGTTCTTTTTTTTAAAAAAAAAACCCAACTAGTTGGGATTTTTTGCCTTTTGAGAGGACCTATTTGCTGCCCAGTATCTCTGCTTTATGTGATACAAAGCTACTCACCACGACCCTCCCACTGCAAAGCAAAGGGAACACTGTCCTTCTCTGAATCTGAAGGAAAGTGAAGAGTTCCTGGAATCCCAAGGGACGACAGAAAATAAATTTCATTCAGCAGTTTACAGTTACAAAATTTGCAAAGCAACCTTGGGTTTGTTTGGTCAAAGGGAAATGTGTCTTCAAATCAAAACCTAGGTGGAAATCCAAACAGCCACATCCTCTCAAGGCACACGACCATCTTGACACTTGAATTAGTTCAGTTTCAGATAGAAGAAAGCTTAGTAATCACCGCTCCCTGCTCATGAACTTGTGCAAAGGTGGAAAAAAAAAGACTCCATAGAGGCCATAAATGCATCGAGCTGGCATCTAACATCACAAACCTTTGGTTTTACAGATGAAAGAGCTTCTTTGCAGCACTCCCACGGACATTAAGTTGCTTGGAGCATTAGGGATCAAGAAACTCTATACAATTAAAGAAAAATACCAAACACAGGAACATGGTGAAAGGACACTGATTTTGTCACATTCACTTACAGAGATTTTAAACCAAACCAAAATAAAATCAAAACTACAACAAAACCCCCTTCCTGTTTGTAATGGAGAGTATGGAGTTGCTTTAAATGCAGAGTAGTATCACAGACAGGTGTAAAGGAGTCCAGAATTTGGAAAAGCCTAACTGGGCTTTCAAAACCGGTCTGGGCACGTGGAGGATATGGTACAGAGTGGAGTCGCTTCATAGAGGATGGAGAATTAGGTTGAACAGGAAGGTCTATAATTCCATGGTTCCTCTAGGAAGTTAGATGCAGGCAAATACAGTATTTTGCCCCTAGGATGGAATAACCCCATGCAGCGGCCCAGGCCAGTCAGCTGGCTGGGAAAGCAGCTTTGCAAAAATGGACTGGGGATCCTGGTGGGCAACGAGTCCAAGAGAGCGCAGCCAATGGCACACTGGGCTTATTTGCATGAGTGCAAGCAGCTGGCGGAGGGAAAGGATCATTCCTCTTTAGACAGCTGCTTCCTTGATTATATTTCTCAGGGGTCAAAGGCATTGGAGGAGGTTGAAGCAGGCGTGGACTCCAAGCATGGCTTGCTTGTTGGTGGAGATGGTGCCTATGCCACTGGGGACAGGATGCTGTAGTTTAAGCCTGTAGATGCAGGCCACCCAAGCTCAAAACATTGCAATAAGGGTCCCAAAATACTGTCAATCCATACCTTAAAATTACTTTCTGCAACTAGAGTCATTCAATAATGCCTTGTCCTGAGATGATGCATTCAGGCCTTTTCGGTGTGAATGAGTAGTGGTGCTCTCATGTTTTAAACTTTATTGGGCACAGCTCTGGGTGGTCCATACCTTGGGGTTCATCTGAGAAGGAAAGATTTCATTTGGGGTCACAGAGAGGATGTGCCTTCCCTGCAAGGAGCAGTAAAGAAAATCCGCAGCCTCTTGAAGTTGCTTAAGCTTGACAAAGTTTTTGTAGCCACCGATGCTGTTGAAGAGAGTAGGCTGGTTGTAGTCTGTTTAGGATTGATAAACTTTGACAAGGAGTGCAGCGATTACCACTTTGTTTTTATAAATGACTGCAAGTTCATGCGCCTCCATCACTGAAGGAGGGATTGAACAGGATTGGGCAACTGTTTCCTTCCAGCTTGAATAATTGGTATCAAACCGTTCCCTTGGTATTTCCCACGGGATATTTGACGGTCCCCAGAATGGAAAATTAGGTATTGAATTTGCCTGTTCCTCCTTTTCTTTCTTCCGTCCCAACTTTTTTCTTAGCTTTTCAGAGACTCTCAAACATGCCGGTGGGAAGAGTCCTCTGACACCTTCCACACAGCCTTCCCCTTGGCTGCCCCCAGCACCGGAATGGTGTGGGCCTGCCTGTCTGTGGCCATGGCTTAGAAACCTCCAAGGACGGGATTCCCCTCCAAGTCCTTATCCCAGGGCTGCACTCCCTCTCAGTAGTATCTCAGCATCTGTTTCAGTGCGTGATGTTAGCATAACCCTGCAAGGTTATCCACGTTATTCCACGAGGAAAATGAAGTCAGCCTGGGATCCAGTTCTTGGCAGAGCGAGGATTAGAGGACAATACCAGACACTACCATTGAGTCCTCAAAGGCAAAACTTCATCCTGAAACTGAGTAACAAACAAACTGAATCATGGCTTTCTTTGAAGTTCTGGGGAAGAAGAGGAACGGTTTAGCTTCTTTAAATGTAACACAGCCGTGATCTGGACGGCATTTCTGTCTTTACTTTTTGTTCTGTTCAGTGTTTGCCTCTGATCGCAGAAAAATACTTCTCAGTTTTGTAACCTGCGCTACGTGGCACACAGGCTGCGTGTAAAGGCCACTGTTCCTTGGGCAAGTCTTCCCTTTTCAAACAGTAATTCGTCAGCATTCAAACTGCCTGATGCAATCAGCGCTCAATAGAAGAAGAGGAGGTGGTGTTCCTACCTGGGCATCTGCCGCTTCCAGCAGCGGTCTCAGTGGGCCTGTGCTGAGGCACAAAGAAGAGGCTTGTAGGGTGGTAAAAGAAAGGCTATGTTTCTTATGTTTTACCTTCACAAAGGAAACTTTGTTTTTCTGTCCTCCTAAAGGTCTGTTCTGCTGGACTGGTGCAAAAGTCGGAGCCCTTGAGGGATCCGCCAGTCACTCAGCTCAGCGACGGAGGTGCTTTGCTAGGGAGCATGCTAAAAGGCCTTCTAGGTTTCCACATCCGTTAATTGAATCATCCCAGCAATTCAGCAAATGTAGTTTTCTGCATTTCTGCTTTCAGTTTATGCAAGAAGCCAACCGAGGACAATGAGACAGCAAAGCTCACTGCACCCTGGGCCAATGTGTAGAAGCCTAGCAGTCGGGAGCCTTGCAGGTGAGGTGGTGATCTGGTGGAGATGGTTGGCTGGCGGTACTGGGGAAGGGCCGCAGGCTACAGAAGCAGAGCTCCTGTTTGAGAAGGGGTTTGTGTGAGTACAGATTCCAGCTCTTACAGTCTCCTGCTACGCAGAATTGGCTGCTGGGAAGTACTCTGCTCCATTCTGCACTTCAGGGGGGGGTCTTTTGCCCTGCAGGTCTACACGGCTCTGTTAAGCAGGAGAAACCTTTTTCGAAAGTTGACTACGAGACAGATTTCAAAAGCTGAAGCAGATTTCTGTCCTTAAAGTCAGTTTTGCCAGATTATCTCACTGTTAGCAGACCCTTCGCTTGCTCCTTCTTCTAGGCTTGAGTAGGAGTATATATAACCCTCCTGCGCTGTGCAGTGGACTTCTTTTCACTGATGCTCCCAGACAATGAGGTTGTTTCTTCCCATGCAACTGCAGCAGAAGCTGTGAAGGCTTCTCAGAAAGCAGCAGCAGCAGCAGCAGCTCTCCTGCTCTTTCCAGCTGTTTATTGTACCTCTGCGCAGCAGATGAGCCTCTCTGGTGACAAAGTGAGGAGCCCAGCATTTCAAAGCAGTGCCTTTTCCCACCAAGTGAAATGCTCTTGTTTAGCCTGTGCGCCGTGTAAAGCGCTGGTGGCGTTTTACATGTAGTGTATACCTCAGTTCATGAAGAAAAATCAAAAGCTCTGTAGCATTTCATGTGACGTGTCCATGCTTCTTGCTTCTACCTAACCGTGCATTTTGCTGTCTGCTGGCTCCCTAGCACTGGACTCCAGTGTAGGAGAAACTGGCATAAAACCTGCATGCCTGACAAGGTGTCTTCATCTCCTGTCCCACGAGGTGCTGCACTAGCGCTAAAGTGGAGCCAGCGTGACTGCATGACTGTTCTTGGCGCTGGGAGACTGCATCTGGTAGATCTGCGCCCCTCACTGCAAGAGGGATTTAGACAAAGGATGAAGGCTAGAGAAAGGCTGTAGGCAAATACACACGCGGTGATGCACGCAGACGTGACCACAGTGCCTTCCATCTGGCAATTCTTCGCCAAAACATCTGTTGCCCTCTCAGTCTATATTTGCTGGTGTTCTACCCCTGTCTGCTGCTTTCTGGCTTGTGGAGCAAGGAACCGAACAGGGCAGACGTTGTTACCCCATTGCACAGGAAAGCCTGGGAGCTTCGTATCCATGGCAGTAATGCGGTTACGGTTATGGCCTTGGGAGGTCAGTTCTCTCTGTCTCAGCGTACAGGAGACGTACTCATCAATGCGAAAAAAGAGCAAAAGTTGTGTGAGACGCAATATCCAGAGAGTATTGTGAGAGGCTTTCTCTCCACCTTCCAGGACAAGCATCATGTGTTTCAGGTAGACACTGGACCAGAGCAGTGGTCTCTCGCAGCCCCCTCTGTACGGGTCTGTGGGCATTTTTGGATGGAAGGGCTGGAGGGGGTTATCCGTGCCACAGTGAGCGCCGCGGCAGCAATTAGAGCAGCTGGAGGATGCTCCCGCTGCTGGGGAACAGGCTGTGGCACCTGCCCCTCCTGTGAAGGCGCATTGCCTGAGGATCCTGGTTGCTTCAGGGCCTGACTTTCCCTCCACTGGTTTGTTCCCACAAAGGAAAGGCACGCGGGCGAAGGGATGGAGCAGGACTGTTTATTCAGGGAAGAGCACATAGAATCACAATCACAAGTCTGTGGGGCCTCTTCTTCCTCAGTCAGTGTGTCTGTCCAGGGTTGCCGTGGCCCAGGTGCAAAACCCGGCACTTGCACTTGCTAAACTTCATGCGGTTGGTGATTTCCCAGCTCTCCAACCTGCCCAGATCCCCCTGCAGGGCCTCTCTGCCCTCAAGAGCGCCAACAGATACCCCCCGTTTTGTGTCACCGGCCAACTTGGTTAGGAAACCTTCCAAACCTGCACCCAGGTCATTTAAGAAGACGTTAAGGAGCACTGGCCCCAGGATGGATCCGTGTGGAACTACCCTAGTGACTGGTCACCACCGCAATGCAACCCCACTCACTATGACCCTTTGAGCCTGACCCATCAGCCAATTGCTCACCCACTGCATTATGTGCTTATCCGGCTGGATGCTGGACTTTTTGTTTAGGAGGATACTATGAGAGACAGTATCAAAGGCCTTGTTGAAATCCAGATAGATCACATCAACTGGTTTTGCTTGGTCGACTAGGGGGGTGACCCTATCACAGAGGGAAATCAATGTGTCAGGCAGGATCTTCCCTTATCAAACCCGGGCCGGCTGGGACCAGTGACTGCGTTGTCGTTGTGCTCATCTCCTTGTGGAGCAGTCAGGACCTCACAAGGATTCGGCTCCTCAGACCTCGCTCGTCCCAGACTAGCCCGCTATTGCCTCGCTCCCCCTTCAAATCTTGTTTAAAGCCTTTTCAATCAGCCCCGCTAGCTCTTGAGCAAAAGTCCCTTTCCCCGTCTGTGCGCGGTGCCTGCCATCAGATGCCAGACGACCTGATGATGAGTAGACCATCTCACGGTCAAAAACCCCGTAGTTCTGCCGATGACACCAACCCCTGAGCACTTGTTGAGCAGCTGCATCTGCTTGCTCAAGCCTATGTTCTTCCCCGCTGCTGAAAGGATTGAAGAAAATACTGCCTGTGTTCCTGACTCTTTGATCAGCCGTGCCAGGGAATCCCTTTAGATTGCTGTAGGATTTCTCCTTGCTGAGTCTTTATTGCCTATGTGAAAAACCACTTGCGGGTAACAGTCTGAGGGCTTCATCAGACGAGGGAGTTACTGCTGCTCTCTCTTACCCTGGCTCCCCTGCCCAGGGAGGCAGGAAACTTCCCTGTGGGCGAGGTCCTGGGTTTGGCTCTGCACAGAGCTCCAGCAGCAGAGCCAGCCCACACACCGGAGAGAAGGCCTCCTCCTCCATGCCTTGTGGGGCCGGTATCGCGGCGCCCGCAGTCCAGATCCAGGGGGAAGCTTTCCCTCTGCAGCTGTCAGCACGTGTATGGTTTGCATTGCCAGGTTTGAGACGGAGTGGCTAGGATCGCTTGACAGGAGTTCAAGGGCTGGAATGGAGAGGAAGGGAGCCAAGGTCAGAGCCTGGGACTGTGGGGACCGCAGGAACCCCTTCCACAGGGCCAGCCCACCCAGCTCTTCCCATGGACAGGAGGGAGCAGGGGCAATGGCATCAGCCAGAGGGTGCTGGCAACCAATAGCCCCCGTGGCCCTGAAGTCTCTCTTGGCTCTGCCCACGCTGTCCCTTTTGTCCATGGAGGGAGCAGAACCCTCCCAGCCGGGAGAGGGATTGCAGCTCCCTGCCCAGGATCTTTCCTCCTCCCCACCAGTCCCCTCTGCCCCCACCTACCTCCGTAGATGATCTGGAGCTCTTCCTGCTCAGCCTTCATGTGCCGCCCAGCGAGCCCTAGGAACACACATTCCATCCCAAATCCTGCAGTCAGAGCAGCACAGCTTCCCCAGCCCAGCCCAGTTCCCCCAGCCCAGCTCCACGCCCTGCCCCCCTCGCAGGGCTGAGCCCGCAGGTGCCCAAGGGCAGGGAGGCAGCAGGGAGCCCCATGGGCCCCGCACTATCGGGTGCTTGGGACTGCGCAGGACCCATGGCTGGGGTCGAGCTGAGTGGGACAGGAAGGGACCCCGGGGCTTGTGACTCACCAAGGAACCTGATGGCCGCCTCTTGCAGGGGCTCCTGAGGGCTGTTCAGGTACGGCAGGGACTGGCGTGTGTACTCGGCTGCTCTGCTCCTGTCCTCTGCCAACTGGAGAGAGCAAGGGGACAGAGGGAAGGGTTGGCACAGCCTGTCCCCCTCGGCTGGGCTGCCCCTGACCCCAGGACTGGCCTCTCCTGCCAGGACACCCACGACACCCAGCCAGCACCTGGCTGTGCCGGGGTTTGGGGGGAGCGGAGAGCTGGTGCTTCCCGGGGAGCTCTGGTGCCACCCTGCCACCAAAGCCCAGCAGGGCTGGGGCTCCATCTGCTGAACCCCCTGGGTTCCACGAGGGAGAGGAGCCTGGAGAAGAGCCCGTGGGGCCGCACGCCCGAGGGAAGGAGCCTGTGTGGGGCACAGGCTGGGGGAGAGGGGCTGCAGCAGTGGGCAGGGGCACGGCTGCCGGCCCCACACCCTGGGCGCTGGGGCAGGAGCTTGTCCAGGCTGGCTCTGGGGCTTCAGGGACATCCTTACCAGGCACTCGCCCAGCCCAAAGGTCGTCTTACTCTTCAGCAGCTCCACGAGCTGCCTCTTCTTCAGCAGTTTGCTAACTTGAAGGAGGGTTTCCCGAGAGGCCTGCAGAGCAGCAGAGACTGGAGGTGGCACCGCTGCCCAGGGTACGGGGCATCCCCTGCACCTGGGCAAGGCTGAGGGCCGCTCCTGGGCTCTGGTGGGAAGGGGCAGCGGCTGGGGAACATGTCCGTCGGCGGGTTCAGTCCCCGGGCAGAGGAGCGGGGCAACCCCCATCGCGGGCAGCTGATGCTGCCGGGGCAGCAGGACAGAGGTGCCCAGAGCTGCTGCTCTGGAGCCAAGGCCTGGATCAGCCTGCAACCCTGCAGTCCACCCGGCGCCAGGGCAGCAGGCAGCTGAGCCACCTCCCACGAGGACGCCAGCAGGATGTGGAGCCGGTGCTCTCCTCTGGCCACTGATGCCTCCCCGTGCCTCCCCCCTCCTGAGGGTGGTGGGGCTGTGGGACGTGGTGGATCCCATCTCGCAGGGGCTGCACCGCTCTCCATGGCCCAGGGAACTGCGTGGGTCAGGCTGACCCCAGTGAGCAGGGCCCCAGCTCCTGGGCAGCCGTGCCTGAGGGAGCTGGGGCCCCACGCCAGACATGGAGGGGGCGCTGGGCAGAGCATGGGGGCAGCAGGGACTGGGAGTTCTAACCCTGAGCCTCGCACTCCTGCGGGCACCACCTGGAAGCCCATGGGGACTGCTGAGCTCACGTCTCTGTGGCCAGGGACAGCAGCTGAGCACTGCAGGAGCAGGCCGGACGGGCCTGGGAAATGCCCATGCCCACCTTCTTGGCCCTTGCCAGCACTGGGGCTGCGGACAGCCTCCCGGGGGGCTGCACTGTGGAGGGATGGCTGCAGGGAGTGGGGCTGGGAGGAGAACTCACTGCTTTATCCCTCTGCAGCAGGAGGTACGGCTGGGGGACTACAGGCGGTGGTGGGTTTGAGCGACAAGCAGGAGGCTCTGTGCCCTCCAGCAGCCCTTGCTTCTGGTTCTCAGGCCCCGCTGGGGGTGTCCAGCACTGCCCTCCCCAAATGGCAAACGGTCAGCTCTGAAACCCTCACCTGTGCCATGCACTTGTTCTCATCATGCAAGTGGTAGATCAGTGGCAGCAGGCTCTTGCGCACCTGCCTCTTGGCGACCTTTCTTTCCACTTTCACTAAATAGTCCATCACGTCTTGGAAGAGGCGGATAGCGAGAAGCTTCACAGAGCTGGACTCCTGGTGGCAAGGAAGAGGGCAAGACCTCAGCACCGAGTGCTCCAGGCCCACCTGGGCGCAGGCCTGAAAAGCCACAGGGCACTAAGTTCCCTGGCAGCATCCAGCGCCCATGCTGGGGTTCACACAGACTCACGTCGTCGAAGAGCAGCCAGAGGCTCTCAGCCAATTGCAGGATGACATCCCAAACCAGTTGCATGGACATCCCAAGTCCGTCACTTGGGATGTCCATGTCCTGGAGCACCTCACTGAGCAAAGACAGGGTCTTCCCAACCACCTCCACGTCTACATCCCGCAGGAACTCCAGGAGCCTCGGCAGCAGGAAGTAAATTCTTTTTCTCTGTGTGGAACACAACACGGTGTGGTGAAGCCATCAAAGGCCGCACTGCCAAACATATGGGCGTTTGGAGCCCACGCGGGTGCCTTGGGGACCAGAAGCCAAAGGCCTTCCCCAAAGGACTTGGGGCAGGTGAACCCCGGGCACACAGGAGAGCTGGGAGAAGCTCCCAGAGCTCCCAAAGCCCAGGCAAGTCCCAGCTGCTGTGGTACCCAGCCCCACTCCTCCAGCCTGACCCCTGCTCACCATCCCAGGTCTCTGGCAGAGCTTGAGGAAGCCTTTGAGCACCAGCTGACGCATCTGTCTGCACTCACTGTGCAGGTACTTTGTCAACACCTCCAGGACGCATTCATTCCAAACGCTCGCATAAGGGTAGGCCAGGAGCTGCAACACACACAGCCAGCAGTGACAGGGGTGCCTGGCCCGCAGGGACCCAGCCCCGCGCAGGACTGGCTCCAGCCGTCAGAACAGGATGCGACCACCATCGCAGGAGGCCGAGCCCAAAGGCTTTGGATTGCTCAGCTTTGGAGGAGCGGGAGCCGGCACAAGGGTGGAGACAAGTGTCACCCTAGCAGAAAGGGGCCAAGGGCACGCAGCGGAGCCCATCCCCTGCCCCAGCTCCACTGACTAGGCTCTCCCCACAGCTGCCATGAGGGCAGAGTGGTGGGAGGCAGCTCAGCGCGGCAGCGGTCGCCATCAGGCTCACCTCAACAAGGAACATCATAGCAGGGACCTCTGGGCACGCCTCATTCTTGTTGAGCCTTGAGAACAGGTAGTGCACGAGACGGGAACGACAGTTCTCTGAGATTCTGCACATCTCTCTGGCAGGGGGAAGAAGGAAGGCATGGTCGGCGCAGAGCAGGGTGGGCAGACCTCTCAGGACTGAGCGAGTCACGGAGATCTGGTCTTTCCCCACCACCCTGCACCGGGAGAGAGGCAGGGCCCAACACCAGCAGGCTCCTTTTGGGGAGGAGACTGGAAAAGCACCCTTCCCACCCCAAAGCCGGCCCTTCTGAGGAGACCCCTTTCCCGCCCTCGGGGACTCGGTGTCCCCAGGCTTTGGCCTTGGCGCTCAGTGCATCCTGCCCTGCCCCGGGGCTGCCCTTGGTGGGGCCGCCTGCACACAGACCCCACTCTGTGCTGTCCGCCCAGACCCCACGGGAGGGGACTCTGGTGCTTTGGGGGGTGGCGGCTCCTCTGCCTCCACCTTTCCCAGCATTTTCCAGTCTGCTGGCCCAAGCCTTGCTGACAAATCCCTCTCACCCACGGGCAAGGGGATTGTGTGGGGCACCCTGTCTCCAGGGGAGAAATGATGGGGAGAACGGAGAGAAGGGGACTCTCACCTGGCCAACACACCAAACACGTCATGCTGGGTCTCAGGGTCGAGGAGTGTGTCCCAGCCACCCTTACGTTCCACTTGAAGCAACATGGCATAATAGTGAAGGCAGTGGAGCAGGGCTTTTGCAGTCAGCAATGCAAATCTGTGTGCAGAGCAAAGCCCAGGTCACACCAGCAGCCCTGGCCCCAGCTCCAGGACCACCGGAGGGATGGGAAGACCGTGATGGAGCACCTGCTGGGGCTGGTGGGAGGACAGGTATCCTCCTGGCATTTCTCCCAGAAGATATTGACTTCCTCTGACGTCTGCTGTGTACTGAAGAACGCTTGGAAGAGCAGAGCCAGGAAGAGGTAGTGGCATTTCATGGTCAGCTGGAACCCTGTTGGCTGCCAGGGCAGTTGGAGGATCTCCCACAGTGCCTTGGTTGCCTGCAGGAAACAAACCACCCAGAGACACCGCTCAGTGCAGAGATGTCTCCATGGCAGGGATCAAGTGTGAGACGGGGAGGCTCAGGTGCTGCTCTGGCCCACGGGCAGGCGCAGGGGGAGCAGGCTGCCTAGCTGCCCCTAATCCTGTCCCCAACCCAGGTTTCCTGCTACCGCGTGAGGCAGGGAGGTGCAGTGCAGGCGGGGGAGGCTGGAGAGCCACCCAGAGAGGGGACCCCAGGGTTGGGGAAAGGTCTGGTCCAGAAACTCACAGCCAGGGCATAGACCTCTGTGTTGTCCCCATCAGAGGTGGACGTCCTGTGCAGCGGCCAGTCCTCCAGAACAACGAGCAGGCTCTGTAGCACGTTGTCTGCAGTCCTGACTGTGGAGACCAGTGTTCTCCACATGGTCAGAGCAGCCCTGCAGGCACAGAGCTCTTGGTCAGTGGGGTCCTGGCCACAGTAGTGGGGCCTGGGCAACCCCGGGTCCCGGGCTGGTTGCCAGCCCTGCCCGGTGCCCCTCACCGGCAGCACCCAGTGGGCAGCAGCGGCTGTGCAGGTCGGGGGGAGGACCCGAGCACTGCTGGTGTTGGGAGAGGGACCGAACGGACAGGCTGTACAAACTGATGGGCTCTAAAAGCTGGTGAGCTCAGAGCGCTCATGGCAGGCACCCCGTACCTGTCACACGATGGGGCACAGCGCAGGAGGGTCACCACCACATCATCGGGGTGCGCGTGGGTCAGCTGCAGAAGGGCGTTGTCCAGCCTGAGCTCGGCAGATGCATCTGTGTTGGACCTGAGCCACTGGTACATTCTCCTCACAACGCTGGGCACCTGGAGGAGACAGCCAAGAGTTGGAGTGCTGCCAGAATGAGCCTTTTCCCCAGATTCCTCCGGGAAGTGCTTCCCTTCCCACGACACTCTGCTGGCGACAAGGGCTGTTGGGCATCCCGTGGACCTGGCTACAGGGAGCACACGATCCCCGGGATCTTGAACCCAGGCCACAGGCTACTTACTTGCTCTAAATCATGGGGGTTACTTTTCACAAGATCGTCCAGCACAGCAGCAGCAGTTGCTGCATCCCTGGAGTTGGAGTCTTCCCTGTCCTCGTTGTGTGCGATGGTGGTGTCTTCACAAGCAGAGAGCTCGAGGGATTCCTAAAACATTTGCGGGAGAAGGAAGGACGGAGAAGAAAGGGATGTCACCCTGAGTGCCCCGACAGTGGTGCTCGCCTGAGGAGCGAGAGCTGTTCCAGCCCAGGCTGTGGGTACCTGTGCTGCGCTGCAGCAGCTGCAGAAGAGGACGTGTTTCGCTTCCAGTTCCCGTTGCTGTTCCTGCTCCAGCACCATGTCCAGGTCAATCTCCTGCTCCTTGTCTGACAGGTCCAAGTCAGAATCTGGCAAAGACCGAGCACAGGCAGAGCTGAGGGGCTGCAGGAGGGGCTGAAGAGCACAGCACAGCCCTGCGCTGCCCAGGCAGAGACAGCCCTGGCACAGGGGCTGGTGGGGACACTGACCCCTGTCTCTGGGGCCTCAGAGTGGGGCTTAGGGTGCCCTGCGGATGGAGCCCGCCTTGAAACCGGTTGTGGGCAACAACCCCGTTCCCTCCTCCCCTCTTTCCCTGGGGCCAAGCTGGCTGCCAGCCACCAGCCCTGTGGCCCAGCTCAACCACTCACCCGCCTGGAACGGCTCCACATAATCCACCGCATCAGACTGCTGTGCTGGGGCAGCCCCAGGGTCCTTCTCCTCCTCTCTTGACACCCAGGCCAGCCTGGGCACGCTGGCACATCTCTCTGCCATCTTGTTGAGGCCTCGAGGGCTCCTGCCACAAGGATCGGAGACGGCTCGGGAAAGCATCGTGGACACAGGTCAGCAGGGAACAAGGTGGCTGTGCAGGGATCCAAACAGCCCCACTCCGTCCCGTCCTGCCCCGTCGTGTCCTCTGGGCAGTCTGCGCTGGCCCTGTGACGTCATCACCTTGGTTCACAAAGGGCTCTGTGACATGCTGCCACTCACCGTCCAATCAGAGCACCCGTATCACTCAAGTGGGTGGTGAGGTGAACACATCAGAAGGGAGAACTGTCGTACAGAGAGACCTTGACAGGCTGGAAGAGTGAGACTAGTGTAAAGGCCACTGGGTTCCGTGGGCAAGTCTTCCCTTTTCAAACAGTAATTCGTCAGCATTCAAACTGCCTGATGCAATCAGCGCTCAATAGAAGAAGAGGAGGTGGTGTTCCTACCTGGGCATCTGCCGCTTCCAGTAGCGGTCTCAGTGGGCCTGTGCTGAGGCACAAAGAAGAGGCTTGTAGGGTGGTAAAAGAAAGGCTATGTTTCTTATGTTTTACCTTCACAAAGGAAACTTTGTTTTTCTGTCCTCCTAAAGGTCTGTTCTGCTGGACTGGTGCAAAAGTCGGAGCCCTTGAGGGATCCGCCAGTCACTCAGCTCAGCGACGGAGGTGCTTTGCTAGGGAGCATGCTAAAAGGCCTTCTAGGTTTCCACATCCGTTAATTGAATCATCCCAGCAATTCAGCAAATGTAGTTTTCTGCATTTTTGCTTTCAGTTTATGCAAGAAGCCAACCGAGGACAATGAGACAGCAAAGCTCACTGCACCCTGGGCCAATGTGTAGAAGCCTAGCAGTCGGGAGCCTTGCAGGTGAGGTGGTGATCTGGTGGAGATGGTTGGCTGGCGGTACTGGGGAAGGGCCGCAGGCTACAGAAGCAGAGCTCCTGTTTGAGAAGGGGTTTGTGTGAGTACAGATTCCAGCTCTTACAGTCTCCTGCTACGCAGAATTGGCTGCTGGGAAGTACTCTGCTCCATTCTGCACTTCAGGGGGGGGTCTTTTGCCCTGCAGGTCTACACGGCTCTGTTAAGCAGGAGAAACCTTTTTCGAAAGTTAACTACGAGACAGATTTCAAAAGCTGAAGCAGACTTCTGTCCTTAAAGTCAGTTTTGCCAGATTATCTCACTGTTAGCAGACCCTTCGCTTGCTCCTTCTTCTAGGCTTGAGTAGGAGTATATATAACCCTCCTGCGCTGTGCAGTGGACTTCTTTTCACTGATGCTCCCAGACAATGAGGTTGTTTCTTCCCATGCAACTGCAGCAGAAGCTGTGAAGGCTTCTCAGAAAGCAGCAGCAGCAGCAGCAGCTCTCCTGCTCTTTCCAGCTGTTTATTGTACCTCTGCGCAGCAGATGAGCCTCTCTGGTGACAAAGTGAGGAGCCCAGCATTTCAAAGCAGTGCCTTTTCCCACCAAGTGAAATGCTCTTGTTTAGCCTGTGCGCCGTGTAAAGCGCTGGTGGCGTTTTACATGTAGTGTATACCTCAGTTCATGAAGAAAAATCAAAAGCTCTGTAGCATTTCATGTGACGTGTCCATGCTTCTTGCTTCTACCTAACCGTGCATTTTGCTGTCTGCTGGCTCCCTAGCACTGGACTCCAGTGTAGGAGAAACTGGCATAAAACCTGCATGCCTGACAAGGTGTCTTCATCTCCTGTCCCACGAGGTGCTGCACTAGCGCTAAAGTGGAGCCAGCGTGACTGCATGACTGTTCTTGGCGCTGGGAGACTGCATCTGGTAGATCTGCGCCCCTCACTGCAAGAGGGATTTAGACAAAGGATGAAGGCTAGAGAAAGGCTGTAGGCAAATACACACGCGGTGATGCACGCAGACGTGACCACAGTGCCTTCCATCTGGCAATTCTTCGCCAAAACATCTGTTGCCCTCTCAGTCTATATTTGCTGGTGTTCTACCCCTGTCTGCTGCTTTCTGGCTTGTGGAGCAAGGAACCGAACAGGGCAGACGTTGTTACCCCATTGCACAGGAAAGCCTGGGAGCTTCGTATCCATGGCAGTAATGCGGTTACGGTTATGGCCTTGGGAGGTCAGTTCTCTCTGTCTCAGCGTACAGGAGACGTACTCATCAATGCGAAAAAAGAGCAAAAGTTGTGTGAGACGCAATATCCAGAGAGTATTGTGAGAGGCTTTCTCTCCACCTTCCAGGACAAGCATCATGTGTTTCAGGTAGACACTGGACCAGAGCAGTAGTCTCTCGCAGCCCCCTCTGTACGGGTCTGTGGGCATTTTTGGATGGAAGGGCTGGAGGGGGTTATCCGTGCCACAGTGAGCGCCGCGGCAGCAATTAGAGCAGCTGGGGGATGCTCCCGCTGCTGGGGAACAGGCTGTGGCACCTGCCCCTCCTGTGAAGGCGCATTGCCTGAGGATCCTGGTTGCTTCAGGGCCTGACTTTCCCTCCACTGGTTTGTTCCCACAAAGGAAAGGCACGCGGGCGAAGGGATGGAGCAGGACTGTTTATTCAGGGAAGAGCACATAGAATCACAATCACAAGTCTGTGGGGCCTCTTCTTCCTCAGTCAGTGTGTCTGTCCAGGGTTGCCGTGGCCCAGGTGCAAAACCCGGCACTTGCACTTGCTAAACTTCATGCGGTTGGTGATTGCCCAGCTCTCCAACCTGCCCAGATCCCCCTGCAGGGCCTCTCTGCCCTCAAGAGCACCAACAGATACCCCCCGTTTTGTGTCACCGACCAACTTGGTTAGGAAACCTTCCAAACCTGCACCCAGGTCATTTAAGAAGACGTTAAGGAGCACTGGTCCCAGCATGGATCCGTGTGGAACTACCCTAGTGACTGGTCACCACCGTGATGCAACCCCGCTCACTATGACCCTTTGAGCCTGACCCATCAGCCAATTGCTCACCCACTGCATTATGTGCTTATCCGGCTGGATGCTGGACTTTTTGTTTAGGAGGATACTATGAGAGACAGTATCAAAGGCCTTGTTGAAATCCAGATAGATCACATCAACTGGTTTTGCTTGGTCGACTAGGGGGGTGACCCTATCACAGAGGGAAATCAATGTGTCAGGCAGGATCTTCCCTTATCAAACCCGGGCCGGCTGGGACCAGTGACTGCGTTGTCGTTGTGCTCATCTCTTTGTGGAGCAGTCAGGATCTCACAAGGATTCGGCTCCTCAGACCTCGCTCATCCCAGACTAGCCCGCTATTGCCTCGCTCCCCCTTCAAATCTTGTTTAAAGCCTTTTCAATCAGCCCCGCTAGCTCTTGAGCAAAAGTCCCTTTCCCCGTCTGTGCGCGGTGCCTGCCATCAGATGCCAGACGACCTGATGATGAGTAGACCATCTCACGGTCAAAAACCCCGTAGTTCTGCCGATGACACCAACCCCTGAGCACTTGTTGAGCAGCTGCATCTGCTTGCTCAAGCCTATGTTCTTCCCCGCTGCTGAAAGGATTGAAGAAAATACTGCCTGTGTTCCTGACTCTTTGATCAGCCGTGCCAGGGAATCCCTTTAGATTGCTGTAGGATTTCTCCTTGCTGAGTCTTTATTGCCTATGTGAAAAACCACTTGCGGGTAACAGTCTGAGGGCTTCATCAGACGAGGGAGTTACTGCTGCTCTCTCTTACCCTGGCTCCCCTGCCCAGGGAGGCAGGAAACTTCCCTGTGGGCGAGGTCCTGGGTTTGGCTCTGCACAGAGCTCCAGCAGCAGAGCCAGCCCACACACCGGAGAGAAGGCCTCCTCCTCCATGCCTTGTGGGGCCGGTATCGCGGCGCCCGCAGTCCAGATCCAGGGGGAAGCTTTCCCTCTGCAGCTGTCAGCACGTATATGGTTTGCATTGCCAGGTTTGAGACGGAGTGGCTAGGATCGCTTGACAGGAGTTCAAGGGCTGGAATGGAGAGGAAGGGAGCCAAGGTCAGAGCCTGGGACTGTGGGGACCGCAGGAACCCCTTCCACAGGGCCAGCCCACCCAGCTCTTCCCATGGACAGGAGGGAGCAGGGGCAATGGCATCAGCCAGAGGGTGCTGGCAACCAATAGCCCCCCCGTGGCCCTGAAGTCTCTCTTGGCTCTGCCCACGCTGTCCCTTTTGTCCATGGAGGGAGCAGAACCCTCCCAGCCGGGAGAGGGATTGCAGCTCCCTGCCCAGGATCTTTCCTCCTCCCCACCAGTCCCCTCTGCCCCCACCTACCTCCGTAGATGATCTGGAGCTCTTCCTGCTCAGCCTTCATGTGCCGCCCAGCGAGCCCTAGGAACACACATTCCATCCCAAATCCTGCAGTCAGAGCAGCACAGCTTCCCCAGCCCAGCCCAGTTCCCCCAGCCCAGCTCCACGCCCTGCCCCCCTCGCAGGGCTGAGCCCGCAGGTGCCCAAGGGCAGGGAGGCAGCAGGGAGCCCCATGGGCCCCGCACTATCGGGTGCTTGGGACTGCGCAGGACCCATGGCTGGGGTCGAGCTGAGTGGGACAGGAAGGGACCCCGGGGCTTGTGACTCACCAAGGAACCTGATGGCCGCCTCTTGCAGGGGCTCCTGAGGGCTGTTCAGGTACGGCAGGGACTGGCGTGTGTACTCGGCTGCTCTGCTCCTGTCCTCTGCCAACTGGAGAGAGCAAGGGGACAGAGGGAAGGGTTGGCACAGCCTGTCCCCCTCGGCTGGGCTGCCCCTGACCCCAGGACTGGCCTCTCCTGCCAGGACACCCACGACACCCAGCCAGCACCTGGCTGTGCCGGGGTTTGGGGGGAGCGGAGGGCTGGTGCTTCCCGGGGAGCTCTGGTGCCACCCTGCCACCAAAGCCCAGCAGGGCTGGGGCTCCATCTGCTGAACCCCCTGGGTTCCACGAGGGAGAGGAGCCTGGAGAAGAGCCCGTGGGGCCGCACGCCTGAGGGAAGGAGCCTGTGTGGGGCACAGGCTGGGGGAGAGGGGCTGCAGCAGTGGGCAGGGGCACGGCTGCCGGCCCCACACCCTGGGCGCTGGGGCAGGAGCTTGTCCAGGCTGGCTCTGGGGCTTCAGGGACATCCTTACCAGGCACTCGCCCAGCCCAAAGGTCGTCTTACTCTTCAGCAGCTCCACGAGCTGCCTCTTCTTCAGCAGTTTGCTAACTTGAAGGAGGGTTTCCCGAGAGGCCTGCAGAGCAGCAGAGACTGGAGGTGGCACCGCTGCCCAGGGCACGGGGCATCCCCTGCACCTGGGCAAGGCTGAGGGCCGCTCCTGGGCTCTGGTGGGAAGGGGCAGCGGCTGGGGAACATGTCCGTCGGCGGGTTCAGTCCCCGGGCAGAGGAGCGGGGCAACCCCCATCGCGGGCAGCTGGTGCTGCCGGGGCAGCAGGACAGAGGTGCCCAGAGCTGCTGCTCTGGAGCCAAGGCCTGGATCAGCCTGCAACCCTGCAGTCCACCCGGCGCCAGGGCAGCAGGCAGCTGAGCCACCTCCCACGAGGACGCCAGCAGGATGTGGAGCCGGTGCTCTCCTCTGGCCACTGATGCCTCCCCGTGCCTCCCCCCTCCTGAGGGTGGTGGGGCTGTGGGACGTGGTGGATCCCATCTCACAGGGGCTGCACCGCTCTCCATGGCCCAGGGAACTGCGTGGGTCAGGCTGACCCCAGTGAGCAGGGCCCCAGCTCCTGGGCAGCCATGCCTGAGGGAGCTGGGGCCCCACACCAGACATGGAGGGGGCGCTGGGCAGAGCATGGGGGCAGCAGGGACTGGGAGTTCTAACCCTGAGCCTCGCACTCCTGCGGGCACCACCTGGAAGCCCATGGGGACTGCTGAGCTCACGTCTCTGTGGCCAGGGACAGCAGCTGAGCACTGCAGGAGCAGGCCGGACGGGCCTGGGAAATGCCCATGCCCACCTTCTTGGCCCTTGCCAGCACTGGGGCTGCGGACAGCCTCCCGGGGGGCTGCACTGTGGAGGGATGGCTGCAGGGAGTGGGGCTGGGAGGAGAACTCACTGCTTTATCCCTCTGCAGCAGGAGGTACGGCTGGGGGACTACAGGCGGTGGTGGGTTTGAGCGACAAGCAGGAGGCTCTGTGCCCTCCAGCAGCCCTTGCTTCTGGTTCTCAGGCCCCGCTGGGGGTGTCCAGCACTGCCCTCCCCAAATGGCAAACGGTCAGCTCTGAAACCCTCACCTGTGCCATGCACTTGTTCTCATCATGCAAGTGGTAGATCAGTGGCAGCAGGCTCTTGCGCACCTGCCTCTTGGCGACCTTTCTTTCCACTTTCACTAAATAGTCCATCACGTCTTGGAAGAGGCGGATAGCGAGAAGCTTCACAGAGCTGGACTCCTGGTGGCAAGGAAGAGGGCAAGACCTCAGCACCGAGTGCTCCAGGCCCACCTGGGCGCAGGCCTGAAAAGCCACAGGGCACTAAGTTCCCTGGCAGCATCCAGCGCCCATGCTGGGGTTCACACAGACTCACGTCGTCGAAGAGCAGCCAGAGGCTCTCAGCCAATTGCAGGATGACATCCCAAACCAGTTGCATGGACATCCCAAGTCCGTCACTTGGGATGTCCATGTCCTGGAGCACCTCACTGAGCAAAGACAGGGTCTTCCCAACCACCTCCACGTCTACATCCCGCAGGAACTCCAGGAGCCTCGGCAGCAGGAAGTAAATTCTTTTTCTCTGTGTGGAACACAACACGGTGTGGTGAAGCCATCAAAGGCCGCACTGCCAAACATATGGGCGTTTGGAGCCCACGCGGGTGCCTTGGGGACCAGAAGCCAAAGGCCTTCCCCAAAGGACTTGGGGCAGGTGAACCCCGGGCACACAGGAGAGCTGGGAGAAGCTCCCAGAGCTCCCAAAGCCCAGGCAAGTCCCAGCTGCTGTGGTACCCAGCCCCACTCCTCCAGCCTGACCCCTGCTCACCATCCCGGGTCTCTGGCAGAGCTTGAGGAAGCCTTTGAGCACCAGCTGACGCATCTGTCTGCACTCACTGTGCAGGTACTTTGTCAGCACCTCCAGGACGCATTCATTCCAAACGCTCGCATAAGGGTAGGCCAGGAGCTGCAACACACACAGCCAGCAGTGACAGGGGTGCCTGGCCCGCAGGGACCCAGCCCCGTGCAGGACTGGCTCCAGCCGTCAGAACAGGATGCGACCACCATCGCAGGAGGCCGAGCCCAAAGGCTTTGGATTGCTCAGCTTTGGAGGAGCGGGAGCCGGCACAAGGGTGGAGACAAGTGTCACCCTAGCAGAAAGGGGCCAAGGGCACGCAGCGGAGCCCATCCCCTGCCCCAGCTCCACTGACTGGGCTCTCCCCACAGCTGCCATGAGGGCAGAGTGGTGGGAGGCAGCTCAGCGCGGCAGCGGTCGCCATCAGGCTCACCTCAACAAGGAACATCATAGCAGGGACCTCTGGGCACGCCTCATTCTTGTTGAGCCTTGAGAACAGGTAGTGCACGAGACGGGAACGACAGTTCTCTGAGATTCTGCACATCTCTCTGGCAGGGGGAAGAAGGAAGGCATGGTCGGCGCAGAGCAGGGTGGGCAGACCTCTCAGGACTGAGCGAGTCACGGAGATCTGGTCTTTCCCCACCACCCTGCACCGGGAGAGAGGCAGGGCCCAACACCAGCAGGCTCCTTTTGGGGAGGAGACTGGAAAAGCACCCTTCCCACCCCAAAGCCGGCCCTTCTGAGGAGACCCCTTTCCCGCCCTCGGGGACTCGGTGTCCCCAGGCTTTGGCCTTGGCGCTCAGTGCATCCTGCCCTGCCCCGGGGCTGCCCTTGGTGGGGCCGCCTGCACACAGACCCCACTCTGTGCTGTCCGCCCAGACCCCACGGGAGGGGACTCTGGTGCTTTGGGGGGTGGCGGCTCCTCTGCCTCCACCTTTCCCAGCATTTTCCAGTCTGCTGGCCCAAGCCTTGCTGACAAATCCCTCTCACCCACGGGCAAGGGGATTGTGTGGGGCACCCTGTCTCCAGGGGAGAAATGATGGGGAGAACGGAGAGAAGGGGACTCTCACCTGGCCAACACACCAAACACGTCATGCTGGGTCTCAGGGTCGAGGAGTGTGTCCCAGCCACCCTTACGTTCCACTTGAAGCAACATGGCATAATAGTGAAGGCAGTGGAGCAGGGCTTTTGCAGTCAGCAATGCAAATCTGTGTGCAGAGCAAAGCCCAGGTCACACCAGCAGCCCTGGCCCCAGCTCCAGGACCACCGGAGGGATGGGAAGACCGTGATGGAGCACCTGCTGGGGCTGGTGGGAGGACAGGTATCCTCCTGGCATTTCTCCCAGAAGATATTGACTTCCTCTGACGTCTGCTGTGTACTGAAGAACGCTTGGAAGAGCAGAGCCAGGAAGAGGTAGTGGCATTTCATGGTCAGCTGGAACCCTGTTGGCTGCCAGGGCAGTTGGAGGATCTCCCACAGTGCCTTGGTTGCCTGCAGGAAACAAACCACCCAGAGACACCGCTCAGTGCAGAGATGTCTCCATGGCAGGGATCAAGTGTGAGACGGGGAGGCTCAGGTGCTGCTCTGGCCCACGGGCAGGCGCAGGGGGAGCAGGCTGCCTAGCTGCCCCTAATCCTGTCCCCAACCCAGGTTTCCTGCTACCGCGTGAGGCAGGGAGGTGCAGTGCAGGCGGGGGAGGCTGGAGAGCCACCCAGAGAGGGGACCCCAGGGTTGGGGAAAGGTCTGGTCCAGAAACTCACAGCCAGGGCATAGACCTCTGTGTTGTCCCCATCAGAGGTGGACGTCCTGTGCAGCGGCCAGTCCTCCAGAACAACGAGCAGGCTCTGTAGCACGTTGTCTGCAGTCCTGACTGTGGAGACCAGTGTTCTCCACATGGTCAGAGCAGCCCTGCAGGCACAGAGCTCTTGGTCAGTGGGGTCCTGGCCACAGTAGTGGGGCCTGGGCAACCCCGGGTCCCGGGCTGGTTGCCAGCCCTGCCCGGTGCCCCTCACCGGCAGCACCCAGTGGGCAGCAGCGGCTGTGCAGGTCGGGGGGAGGACCCGAGCACTGCTGGTGTTGGGAGAGGGACCGAACGGACAGGCTGTACAAACTGATGGGCTCTAAAAGCTGGTGAGCTCAGAGCGCTCATGGCAGGCACCCCGTACCTGTCACACGATGGGGCACAGCGCAGGAGGGTCACCACCACATCATCGGGGTGCGCGTGGGTCAGCTGCAGAAGGGCGTTGTCCAGCCTGAGCTCGGCAGATGCATCTGTGTTGGACCTGAGCCACTGGTACATTCTCCTCACAACGCTGGGCACCTGGAGGAGACAGCCAAGAGTTGGAGTGCTGCCAGAATGAGCCTTTTCCCCAGATTCCTCCGGGAAGTGCTTCCCTTCCCACGACACTCTGCTGGCGACAAGGGCTGTTGGGCATCCCGTGGACCTGGCTACAGGGAGCACACGATCCCCGGGATCTTGAACCCAGGCCACAGGCTACTTACTTGCTCTAAATCATGGGGGTTACTTTTCACAAGATCGTCCAGCACAGCAGCAGCAGTTGCTGCATCCCTGGAGTTGGAGTCTTCCCTGTCCTCGTTGTGTGCGATGGTGGTGTCTTCACAAGCAGAGAGCTCGAGGGATTCCTAAAACATTTGCGGGAGAAGGAAGGACGGAGAAGAAAGGGATGTCACCCTGAGTGCCCCGACAGTGGTGCTCGCCTGAGGAGCGAGAGCTGTTCCAGCCCAGGCTGTGGGTACCTGTGCTGCGCTGCAGCAGCTGCAGAAGAGGACGTGTTTCGCTTCCAGTTCCCGTTGCTGTTCCTGCTCCAGCACCATGTCCAGGTCAATCTCCTGCTCCTTGTCTGACAGGTCCAAGTCAGAATCTGACAAAGACCGAGCACAGGCAGAGCTGAGGGGCTGCAGGAGGGGCTGAAGAGCACAGCCCAGCCCTGTGCTGCCCAGGCAGAGACAGCCCTGGCACAGGGGCTGGTGGGGACACTGACCCCTGTCTCTGGGGCCTCAGAGTGGGGCTTAGGGTGCCCTGCGGATGGAGCCCGCCTTGAAACCGGTTGTGGGCAACAACCCCGTTCCCTCCTCCCCTCTTTCCCTGGGGCCAAGCTGGCTGCCAGCCACCAGCCCTGTGGCCCAGCTCAACCACTCACCCGCCTGGAACGGCTCCACATAATCCACCGCATCAGACTGCTGTGCTGGGGCAGCCCCAGGGTCCTTCTCCTCCTCTCTTGACACCCAGGCCAGCCTGGGCATGCTGGCACATCTCTCTGCCATCTTGTTGAGGCCTCGAGGGCTCCTGCCACAAGGATCGGAGACGGCTCGGGAAAGCATCGTGGACACAGGTCAGCAGGGAACAAGGTGGCTGTGCAGGGATCCAAACAGCCCCACTCCGTCCCGTCCTGCCCCGTCGTGTCCTCTGGGCAGTCTGCGCTGGCCCTGTGACGTCATCACCTTGGTTCACAAAGGGCTCTGTGACATGCTGCCACTCACCGTCCAATCAGAGCACCCGTATCACTCAAGTGGGTGGTGAGGTGAACACATCAGAAGGGAGAACTGTCGTACAGAGAGACCTTGACAGGCTGGAAGAGTGAGACTAGTGTAAAGGCCACTGGGTTCCGTGGGCAAGTCTTCCCTTTTCAAACAGTAATTCGTCAACATTCAAACTGCCTGATGCAATCAGCGCTCAATAGAAGAAGAGGAGGTGGTGTTCCTACCTGGGCATCTGCCGCTTCCAGTAGCGGTCTCAGTGGGCCTGTGCTGAGGCACAAAGAAGAGGCTTGTAGGGTGGTAAAAGAAAGGCTATGTTTCTTATGTTTTACCTTCACAAAGGAAACTTTGTTTTTCTGTCCTCCTAAAGGTCTGTTCTGCTGGACTGGTGCAAAAGTCGGAGCCCTTGAGGGATCCGCCAGTCACTCAGCTCAGCGACGGAGGTGCTTTGCTAGGGAGCATGCTAAAAGGCCTTCTAGGTTTCCACATCCGTTAATTGAATCATCCCAGCAATTCAGCAAATGTAGTTTTCTGCATTTCTGCTTTCAGTTTATGCAAGAAGCCAACCGAGGACAATGAGACAGCAAAGCTCACTGCACCCTGGGCCAATGTGTAGAAGCCTAGCAGTCGGGAGCCTTGCAGGTGAGGTGGTGATCTGGTGGAGATGGTTGGCTGGCGGTACTGGGGAAGGGCCGCAGGCTACAGAAGCAGAGCTCCTGTTTGAGAAGGGGTTTGTGTGAGTACAGATTCCAGCTCTTACAGTCTCCTGCTACGCAGAATTGGCTGCTGGGAAGTACTCTGCTCCATTCTGCACTTCAGGGGGGGGTCTTTTGCCCTGCAGGTCTACACGGCTCTGTTAAGCAGGAGAAACCTTTTTCGAAAGTTAACTACGAGACAGATTTCAAAAGCTGAAGCAGACTTCTGTCCTTAAAGTCAGTTTTGCCAGATTATCTCACTGTTAGCAGACCCTTCGCTTGCTCCTTCTTCTAGGCTTGAGTAGGAGTATATATAACCCTCCTGCGCTGTGCAGTGGACTTCTTTTCACTGATGCTCCCAGACAATGAGGTTGTTTCTTCCCATGCAACTGCAGCAGAAGCTGTGAAGGCTTCTCAGAAAGCAGCAGCAGCAGCAGCAGCTCTCCTGCTCTTTCCAGCTGTTTATTGTACCTCTGCGCAGCAGATGAGCCTCTCTGGTGACAAAGTGAGGAGCCCAGCATTTCAAAGCAGTGCCTTTTCCCACCAAGTGAAATGCTCTTGTTTAGCCTGTGCGCCGTGTAAAGCGCTGGCGGCGTTTTACATGTAGTGTATACCTCAGTTCATGAAGAAAAATCAAAAGCTCTGTAGCATTTCATGTGACGTGTCCATGCTTCTTGCTTCTACCTAACTGTGCATTTTGCTGTCTGTTGGCTCCCTAGCACTGGACTCCAGTGTAGGAGAAACTGGCATAAAACCTGCATGCCTGACAAGGTGTCTTCATCTCCTGTCCCACGAGGTGCTGCACTAGCGCTAAAGTGGAGCCAGCGTGACTGCATGACTGTTCTTGGCGCTGGGAGACTGCATCTGGTAGATCTGCGCCCCTCACTGCAAGAGGGATTTAGACAAAGGATGAAGGCTAGAGAAAGGCTGTAGGCAAATACACACGCGGTGATGCACGCAGACGTGACCACAGTGCCTTCCATCTGGCAATTCTTCGCCAAAACATCTGTTGCCCTCTCAGTCTATATTTGCTGGTGTTCTACCCCTGTCTGCTGCTTTCTGGCTTGTGGAGCAAGGAACCGAACAGGGCAGACGTTGTTACCCCATTGCACAGGAAAGCCTGGGAGCTTCGTATCCATGGCAGTAATGCGGTTACGGTTATGGCCTTGGGAGGTCAGTTCTCTCTGTCTCAGCGTACAGGAGACGTACTCATCAATGCGAAAAAAGAGCAAAAGTTGTGTGAGACGCAATATCCAGAGAGTATTGTGAGAGGCTTTCTCTCCACCTTCCAGGACAAGCATCATGTGTTTCAGGTAGACACTGGACCAGAGCAGTGGTCTCTCGCAGCCCCCTCTGTACGGGTCTGTGGGCATTTTTGGATGGAAGGGCTGGAGGGGGTTATCCGTGCCACAGTGAGCGCCGCGGCAGCAATTAGAGCAGCTGGGGGATGCTCCCGCTGCTGGGGAACAGGCTGTGGCACCTGCCCCTCCTGTGAAGGCGCATTGCCTGAGGATCTTGGTTGCTTCAGGGCCTGACTTTCCAAGAACTGGTTTGTTCCCACAAAGGAAAGGCACGCGGGCGAAGGGATGGAGCAGAACTGTTTATTCAGGGAAGAGCACATAGAATCACAATCACAAGTCTGTGGGGCCTCTTCTTCCCCAGTCAGTGTGTCTGTCCAGGGTTGCCGTGGCCCAGGTGCAAAACCCGGCACTTGCACTTGCTAAACTTCATGCGGTTGGTGATTGCCCAGCTCTCCAACCTGCCCAGATCCCCCTGCAGGGCCTCTCTGCCCTCAAGAGCACCAACAGATACCCCCCGTTTTGTGTCACCAGCCAACTTGGTTAGGAAACCTTCCAAACCTGCACCCAGGTCATTTAAGAAGACGTTAAGGAGCACTGGCCCCAGGATGGATCCGTGTGGAACTACCCTAGTGACTGGTCACCACCGCGACGCAACCCCGCTCACTATGACCCTTTCAGCCTGACCCATCAGCCAATTGCTCACCCACTGCATTATGTGCTTATCCGGCTGGATGCTGGACTTTTTGTTTAGGAGGATACTATGAGAGACAGTATCAAAGGCCTTGTTGAAATCCAGATAGATCACATCAACTGGTTTTGCTTGGTCGACTAGGGGGGTGACCCTATCACAGAGGGAAATCAATGTGTCAGGCAGGATCTTCCCTTATCAAACCCAGGCCGGCTGGGACCAGTGACTGCGTTGTCGTTGTGCTCATCTCCTTGTGGAGCAGTCAGGACCTCACAAGGATGCGGCTCCTCAGACCTCGCTCATCCCAGACTAGCCCGCTATTGCCTCGCTCCCCCTTCAAATCTTGTTTAAAGCCTTTTCAATCAGCCCCGCTAGCTCTTGAGCAAAAAGTCCCTTTCCCCGTCTGTGAGCGGTGCCTGCCATCAGATGCCAGATGACCTGATGATGAGTAGACCATCTCACGGTCAAAAACCCCGTAGTTCTGCCGATGACACCAACCCCTGAGCACTTGTTGAGCAGCTGCATCTGCTTGCTCAAGCCTATGTTCTTCCCCGCTGCTGAAAGGATTGAAGAAAATACTGCCTGTGTTCCTGACTCTTTGATCAGCCGTGCCAGGGAATCCCTTTAGATTGCTGTAGGATTTCTCCTTGCTGAGTCTTTACTGCCTATGTGTGGACGTCCTGTGCAGCGGCCAGTCCTCCAGAACAACGAGCAGGCTCTGTAGCACGTTGTCTGCAGTCCTGACTGTGGAGACCAGTGTCCTCCAGATGATCAGAGCAGCCCTGCAGGCACAGAGCTCTTGGGGTCCTGGCCACAGTAGTGGGGCCTGGGCAACCCTGGGTCCTGGGCTGGTTGCCAGCCCTGCCCGGTGCCCCTCACCGGCAGCACCCAGTGGGCAGCAGCGGCTGTGCAGGTGGGGGGGGGGACCCGAGCACTGCTGGTGTTGGGAGAGGGACCGTCTTGTCCTGTATCAGAAACAGTGTTTCCAGCAGGAGCAGGGAAGTGATGGTGCTCCTGTACTTGGCACTGGTGAGGCCACACCTCGAATCCCGTGTTCAGTTCTGGGCCCCTCACTACAAGAAGGACACGGAGGGCCTGCAGCACGTCCAGAGTAGGACAACGAGGCTTGTCAAGGGGCTGGAGAACAAGTCTTATGAGAAGTGGCTGAGGGAACCGGGGTAGTTTAGCTTAGAGGAAAGGAGGTTGAGGGGAGACTTCGTGACTGTCTACAACTGCCTGAAAGGAGGTTGTAGTGAGGTGGGTGTTGGTCTCTTCTCCCAAGGTTACAGGTGACAGCATGAGAGGAAATGTGCCAGGGGAGCTTCACATTAGGCAGCAGGAAAAATTTCTTCACGGAAAGGGTGGTCAGGCACTGGCACAGCTGCCCAGTGAGTGAGGTGGTGGAGTCACCGTCCCTGGAGGGATTTAAAACGCGAGTAGGCCAGTTTCTCAGGGATATGGTTTAGCAGTGGACAGGTACGGTTGGACTCGGTGATCTCAAAGGTCTTTTCCAACCAAGCGATTCCACGATGATTCTATGAACACTCCTCAGCCTTGCAGACGGGAAGCAGGCAGTGCCACTGGCAGCCAGCTCAGCCTGCTGCAGACAGGGCACGAGGATGCAAAGGGCTGTTAGAACGCTTGCATCGGGTGCTTGAGCAATATTTCCTACCTGCCTGGAAACAGCCTTGTGGTTTGAACACCCACCGCTGCATGGGGGAGGGCATCAGCTTGGGACTTAGACTGTGGGATGACACTGAAAGTACTAAGGTTCATTCCACAGTCTGTGTCGGGCCTAGGGGTGGTGAAACAGAAGCCAGGCTGCAGGGCAGGAGACATTTATCCGTGGAATACGGACTAACTGAGTGCCAGACAAGAAGATGCTTTTTGTCCCCCTAGCATCAGTGCATTCAACAGCTTTCGGGAAGGTGGCCTCGCATCTCTCCCTTTTCGATCGGTCTCTTTGTCTCTTTGTGCAATCTGCAGGGAACACTGCAATCCCAATTATTAACATTCCCGAGAGCATTTCCAGATCAAGCGTGGGAGGAGGGAGGTTAGAGGAGATGTGTTTCCTTTATCCTGCTGACACTCATCAAAACTTGTTCCTACCTGGGCTCCCCTGACTGTTCGGTTGGAGGCAGGCCTGCAGGCAAGAAAGGCAGAGGTGAGAGCACGTGGGACAGAGGGTACAGCAAAACCTTCCTTGAAGCTCCATGTGCAGAAACGAAACCCCTGCCTGCCCCCTCTCCCAAGCAAGGAAAACAAAGCAATGAGTTAAGCAGCTGGAGCCAAGGAGGAGGTAAAGCGACAACATGCTGCCTGCTAGCCACGTCTGCACATACAGGACGTGCAGGAGCACCTAGCTGGAAGCCACCAGGGTTTTGCAGCCTCTCCTCCTCATTTCTCTCCTCTCTCTTTTCTGCCCCCATAGAGACCCAGGGCGCCAAACTCACAACAGTCCCAGAGGAAGTGTCTGCTCCCGGCATTTGTCAGTCCTGTACTGGGCACTCCTCACGTTGTGGCTGTCCTCTCCTCGAGAGGTCCTGGAAGCAAAGCCAAGGTCTCTTGGGATCTCCCTCCCTGAAGCGAGGGCTGCTCGCAGTGCTTTGCAGCACCATGTTTTCAGCACAGAGTCTGGCATTGCTGATGCATGGGAGGAGCCCCCGGGCAGCTGCGCTTGCAAAGCAAAAAGCATCCCTGGAGCTTGCCCAGGCTAACGCACGCACCCATTGCTCCCTCTGAGCTCAGGGCCACGCTGCGACCGTGTCTGAGCTGCAGAAGGCCATGGTTACCATCACTGATGCCTTCCACCAGTACTCAGGGAAGGAAGGAGACAAGCACAAGCTGAAGAAATCAGAACCAAAGGAGCTCTTTAACAGCGAGTCGATCCATTTCCCCAAAGCCTAAGCTCCTGTCTTTTTCAGTCCGCACTTGCTATCCAGCTCAGCGATATCTGTGAGTTAGGCACTCATGGCTAAGCAACATCCATAGTGACAAATTCACAACACAGATGCCTGCACCTGTTGTTGTCCTTTTTTACCTCATTCCACATTTCATACTGATTTCACGTGCAAAATGTCTTTGGACAGGGACCATGCCGCTATTCTCATCTGCCTTCCCCTGGCAGTGAAAGGGGACACGCAGGCAGAGACGAGCATACAAGAAAAACAATCCCTCGTACTCCATCTAGAATTAAAAATAAGTTTCCACCACTTGTACCAAACTGAGGCAGCATGTGAGGACAACAAATGGGGACACTGTCTGTCCCAGAGTGTCCCCAAGGTTTGGTAGGCTAGACAGGACTCTCATGATCCTCTCTCAAGTCTGAACCCCCAAGTGCAGCGGAGGGGTCTGGTGCTTCAGCACAAGAGTCTGCGGGTGAGGCTGTCTGGCAGGTCTCCAAGTCCCACCAGCAGTGCTCATGTGGAGGAGGACTCCTTCCCCGAGAGCGAGCCTTTTCAGCTCTGCACAGCAGTGCAACAGCAAAAAGCTGTAACAGGCAGCTTGAACGCTGGCACAGCTGGTGTCCCTTGGCGAGCAATGGGAGCAGGAGCAGGGAGTGACACCCTATGAGTGCGCACCTGCTTCTGCCGACGTCTCACCACCGCTGATCCCTCCTGCACGCTGCCCTCTCACACTCACAGCCGCAGCCTCAACCCCTTGGTACAACAACAGGAGGAGCCTGAGACTTCCCCGTCAGACACAAAATTACCAGCACTGGAAGAGTACTTCTCTCACTGGGAGTGCCAGTTACTGCTGTTCTTAATCTTCTTAATTGTCAGTGGGATGTGCATCCAAGCTGAATCGTTCAACAGCAGAGTTCATGTGCTGACAGCAAGAAAAACAGTTGATCTTTCAAAGAAAAATGAGATATGCAGACTTTTACAGACCCCAGAGAAAGAACGTTCCTGACTTTGTTAGATGGAGTAAAGCGATTGCATAAACAAAGCACTGCACTGCCGGGCCACATCTCCCAGGCGTTCAGAACTCTGTGCTGCAAGCTGTGGTGGCACTGAGAGGTGCTCCTTCATCCTGGCAGTCTAGTGACACAGAAGCACATTCCTGCTCCCTCTGTACATTAAGCTGAAAAATAAACTTCAGAAGGAAGTGGCAGCACTTCTGTGAGTGACCCGTGGATTTAATTGGTTCCCTCGTCACACAGTAAATCTAAAGGATCTGCCTGGTCTCACACTTACTGTGCTGCAGCATTCAGGGCATTAGAGCATACTTTCAGTTCTTCCACTCAGAAATATTCTCAACACTGGATTTTATTGCAGAACACCTGAACTCATCCTGCACCTTGAACAGCGGGGACTTCGATTGCAGCGGGAAGGCAGCTGACAGCAGGAAACCAGAAGAGCAAAATAGGAAGCTTTTTGAACAAAGCAAAATAAAACATCTCCAAAACTATTAAACAGAGCAACATAAAACTGAAATGCCACTTTTATATTTTCTTGCCACTGACACTTTGATTCTGTTGCAGGTACAGACACAACCAACTTGCCACTGTTCTCCATGTTTTGCAGAGAAAAATGCCAGAAATAAAGACAAATCATTACTTTGCGGTTAGATTTTCAAGCTAAGTTTTAAGGAATGCTGGAAAATTACAAGATGCTTCTCACTTCCATAACCAAATTTTAGGTCTAGCTGAAAACAGGATTTAAAAAAAAATGACTGGAGGCAAAGATAGTGATGTATATTCTTTCAATAACATGTACTGAAATACAGAAAAGATTGAACTCTGCTTATATGGCACTGGCATAATTGAACTGGAAATAAACCCCAGTGTGTCTAGTTCATCCCAAACAATACTGATGCAAGAAGTTGTTACTACTGCAAAAGTGGAATATTCTGGTTTGAGCTAAAACAGAATCAGTTTTCTAACTTCAGTTAAGTCTCATTTAAGTAACTGTAAGTTTTTGGAAGTTTCAGACAGAAAGTCCTTTTGATAGCATGGGTTTTTTTCAAATAGTGTTTTTTCAGACACTTTTCTTTGGAGAAATGATAACATCTTGTGCCAAGTACGACACGTGCTGAACAGATAGTTATGTCTTCTGTAACCATTTTTGATTGCTTATAGTTTTTCTATCTAAACAATGTAAGGTCAGACTAAGAACTGGTGCTGTACCAATTAGTGGAGATTTGGCTGTTGTGAAGTTCCCAATAACATTAAAAATAGTCCTTGGAAAGTAACAGAACATGCATAAGATTTCTGGCAAATGTTATACGCATGAATGTAGATGGAAAACACACTCTGTAAGCAGCTCGTCTCATTACTCATGATTGGTGGATCTATCCCCCTTGCCCCCAGCGCTGTAATAAAGGACGATTGCTTTCTGAAACTCCAAAGTGGGTATTAGAGAGTTTATTTGCTGGTATTTTCGGTATAGACACAACTGGTCACAAAAACAAAATCTAAGGGCTGTAGCAAAAACTTACATTGGCATTTCTCATGACAAAGAACTCCGCCTTAGAAATATCTCACTTGAAATATCTGACCACATAAATATCTGAAGTATATTAACTAGCTGAATATAAACGTCAGCTCAATGATGAGTTATAGTTTCGTATACCCAGCATCAAGTAACTCCTGAAGTGCAAAGTTACTGAATTATTCTACGCAGTTTTGTTAGTTGTGAGTTAATTCTTAGATGTAATGCAGCTCTATCATCTGCTAACATGATTTCTGGCCTGATACACTGCTATATTTTAAATGCGCAAGCTTTCAGAAAATCCCTTTGTTGACCTTCAAATAGAGTTGTGACTATGCTATAGAAACCAAAAAAAATCCTTAAAGTATTTTCACACGATGGCAGAGAAATAGCGTTAAAACCCCCCAGGGATTTCATAAAGAAAATTAGGAAAGTCCACTTAAAACAAACTGATTTCTTCCTTCTTTTCTCCTATAAAAAAATCCTGGGTAAGAACAAGCAATAAATAAAGGTGTAAAGTAGCCTCACAATACTGACATAAAATGGAACGCCATAAAGCTTATAAAAAGTGAGGACAAAGTGCTGGCTCACAACAAACACTGCTGCAAGAAAGCCAGTGTTATTAATGTTTATAAAGTCATTTAATACTCACTGGAGTCTGGTCTCGCACTCCAGAATCGATCTGAAACATTCCGCTTCAACAGCAACACTTTCATAGCATCTTGCCTGATTCCCTCAGGATGGTGACGGGCCAGCAAACCAGCTACAGTCATTTGTCAATTCAGAAGGAGACAAGGATTTCGATTCCATTGTTGCTACGTTTTACATTCCCAAAAGATCGGGTTAAAAAACCCAGTTCTTGTACCTTTACCACAATCTGGGATTTGAAATGTCACACTCCTTCAATTTAAGAAGAATTACAGATTTTTGACACCTGCCTTCATTAGTTTTGAGAAAGACAACTTAATTTGCTTTGGCAATAACCCCCCTCCTGCTTTACATGAGCTTTACATGCACTTCATAAACAGCATTACCTGGATGCTAAGTACTGTGCCTTGTTGTAATCAACAGTGAGAAAAGGCTCAAAGACGCTGTCTTCTCACTACATACAGGGCATTGAAAGACACATTGTGATCTGCAGGATAAATTCCTGCTTGTTTCCTAAACCCAGTGTTGGTACAAATGCTTCCTGTAGGTATGCCATCTCTATAGCCTCTTTAAACCAAAACTTGGCCTTCGTTTAAGATATTAAAACTGGATTGATTTCCTAATACAAAGCAACATCTCTCTTTGAATCTGGGTAAAAGCAGGTGCTTTGCTCAGGAATGCCTGGAAATTTGTGTTAGAAAATGCTTCTGACATGATACGAAACCACTGAGGCCCATGGATGAGGTGGAATTCTCCTGTAACCACAGAGCATTCTGGACACCGCACTGACTGCGAGGAGCCTCAGCAGACTTTAATACATCCACTGCACTCCGAAGTGCTTGCATTGAACCTTGTGTCAGAGAAAGGATTCCATGTGGAAACACCCTCTGGAGTAACGCTGGTGTGGCACCTCATTTCCTTTTGATAAAAATTAAACCCAACCCTCTACCTCCCATGAGCCACCTTGCGGAGGGCCAGGGGTTCTTATTTTAGTGACTTTTACAGCCTTTCCACCTGCTGCTGCTGCTTTGGGTCAGCCTGGTGAGGATACTCGAGGCTGTCATCTTACTGCTCCTGTTTCTGCTCCTGATTTTTCTTTTCAGCCAGTCCTTTCACCCTGATGGTCACTGGGCTGGGTCGAGCACCAGGCCCCTCCTCATCCTGCTCATGCTTTCTACAATGTTTTTCAAAGGTGGAAATTTCGGCACACGTCTGGTTGCAAAGCAAACAGTGGTGTGACCGCTCCCCACTGTGCGTCCTCATGTGACACTGGAGGCAAGAGGACCTGGAAAAGGCTCGGCTGCAGACTGAGCAGCGGTGAGGCTTGTGCGCCTTGTGGGTCTCCAGATGCTGTTTGAGGGATGCCGCCTGCTTGAAGACTTTCCCGCAGGTGGAGCACTTGAAGTTCCTCTCACCCAACTCGAGCAGCCAGTGCCACACGAGGTGCGCAGAGGAGCAGAAGTTCTTCCCGCACCCGTCACACTCGTCGGGCCGCTCCCTGGTGTGCAGGTGGACATGGACAACCAGCCAGGGCACTAAGGCCTTCTTGCAGTGCAGACATGGGTGATACAGCTCAACATACAGAGCTATACTTGATGAAGTGTGTGCCTGGAGGGTAGAAACTTGTTCATATACTGAAATGCTTAATAACATCCACAGAGGACTTGCTGCTCCACCTCAGATCCACACCCCATCTCAGCCTATGTGAATCTCCTGCTTAGGCAAACCCAAGTTCCCAATGGAGATAAGGAAGAACACAGGAACTTGCTCAGAACAAGACTGTTGGCACTTGGAGGTACTCAGGGAGGCTCATTCATTTTAAACTCAGATGCTGTCTTAATTTGCATGAGGTTTCAAGAGTAGACACTCACTAGCACGGTGTGATCGTTTCAATATCTTTCCAGTTTGGTGTGAGTGTCTGCTGTTGATTTGCACCAAGTTCACCTAATCTAAATGTAATCAAATTAATTTCATCCGATATAAAGGGTTTTCATAAGTCTCAATTTAGATTCCCAGCTCAAACCACAACTCAGTGCGCTTCAGTTCTGTGTAGAGACTGGATATGAAGTGTTGAAACTACTTTCTTTTGAAACGGAGGAGGTCTCTCCCGGGCAGGGAATACTTGGTCACCCCCAGTGTGCCCTACAGGCAACTTCAGCAACGATGATGCGCTCAGCTGTGTTACCATCTCACAGCTATCACAGCACAGCTGATGGACACTTGGACGCGGCACCTCTTAGTCCATTGCGGTGAAATGGCAAATAGGTTTATAGAAACCACTGCGGGAACACATTAAATAGTCTCTCTGACTCCTGGGCCCTGACAGTTTTGCTGACAAGGCAAAAGAGATGTCGCCAGGGAGCAAGGGGCGGGGTGGGCAGGGCCGCCCTTGGCTTGGCGAAACAGGGGGCCCGGTGCCATCAGGTGCTGCCCAGAGAGCGCCTCAGTGTGGGTGCTGAGAGCGCGGGCTCTGAGCGTGTGCAGTTGCTTCAGTTGTAAAGCAGCCGCAATGAAATTTTGCAATTAAAAACTCCTTAGGCATTAAAATCTCCCAAACTGTGAACTGGAGATTTGCTGTTAAATCAAAAACTCCACTGAAGTTTCTACTGATTTAGCAAGTCAGGTTTTAAAGAGCTGTTTTGAAATGTTTAATGTGCTTTTTGTTCTTAAGTTTTTACAAGGCAACTTGTCTCACTGTCATCAATATCTCGACACAAAAAACCTTACAACGCTTTATTTGCTAAAAAACAACAACATTAAAACTGGGGGTAGCTAGTTCTTTCCTTTTGCCAGCTGTTTCGTTCCGAGGAGTCCACCGCTCGAGGCTGCTGTACTTAATTACAGAGTTTGGAGCTGCATAACACATCACAGCCAAACACCAGGAGGGCAAAGAACTACTATATATGAAAGCTTTTTGTTGAAAATGTTATAGTTTATTTGACCAAGGGTCAATTTTATATCCTCGTATTGGGAGATTGACATCTCTCTTTTATAGGCACTGATCCAGGCAGAAATGCCTTGCAGAAAATCCTGGCTCTTTTGTGAAACTCATGCGTTACTGAGAAAACTTTATGTAGCTCAAAGTCTTTAACAACTCTATAAAAATAATCCTTTGCTAGTCTCGTGCGTACCTTCAAATACGTGGAGTAGTTCAAAAACTTCACATTCTCCTTCTGAATTCGGTTCACTGCAATACGAGATCAGGCAGCAACTGCAAAAGCTTAGCTAGTCAAGTGGGACTCAACCAACTGGGTATATCAGTTTGAACAAAAACGTGTGTCTAGAACAATGGAAGCTTGTACCACAGCAGACCAAGCTGACGAACACTGAGTATCTTTTTCCATGGTGGGGAAAAAAAAATCATTATTGTTACTTTTTAGCACGGGGTATTCAGGGAACACATATTGTAAGTTCATGCTTTGTAAACATTTCTACAAATCAGAGATTATTGGCTTTGGGATGAGTTTTCAAATACCTGGTGTTATGCAGAGCAGTAATTCACAGCTAATGCTACAAAAAGAAACTAACATGAAGTTACGACAGCAAGAGCAGTGAAGGCTCCTGCATCAAGTAGTTAAAACTGGATATTGATTCATATTTTATTATAAAGTTTATGGCATTACAGAGTCCAGCATGGCAGGATACGCAACCTTGTTGTTGCAGTATTTGGTTTTGTTTGGTACAAAAAAGCTGAACAGCAGCATAACTGTGGTTATATTGAATCAGGATTGGAATGAATTTATTTCTTCTGAATGGGGTGAATCAGCAATTTAAAATAAAAACGTTGCATTTTAAAATCTCAAATACGTGCAAAATTCCTTTCAGTACAGTAGAGAATATGTCAGAGATGTGTGCAATCTTGAACGCTGTGTCCCAACCCAGGTACTCCCCATATATTGCAAAGAATCCTATGAAGGGTGAACTCCCAACGGTTACTCATGACTGTCAGTGTTACTTCCAAGAGTCCTCCTCACAGCTGGTGTTCTCTCCCCACCCCGCCTTATGTCCTTTTATGCAGTGCATCACGTACTGACATTCATAGTTATGGTAAAAAACTTTAGTCCTTGATAATTCTAGTAAGTTCCTTCAGGAATTCCAGTAAACTCTCCGTCCCGAGACAGCTGTAACTGCAACAATGGATTTATGAAAGCAAATGCAATCTGAGAGATGAAGCTCTGCGAAGATCAGTATCTCCATTTTCCTAAGGTCTTCAACAGCTTTTAAAAACACAGCAAATGGATTCCCGTGTTATTATTTAACAAGTCCCTTGGTTTTGGTGCTTTAGCCTTGATGTGATTTTCTGGTTTCACATGTTGTAGGCAACATAAATAGGATCCAACTGGTCGGCTAAAAATCCGTCTCTCAAGTGCATTCGTTGTTTCTCACCACGGGAATTGATAGAAATAACACCTGGATCCACAATGACTACAACACCTACGATGAGATAATGCTCTTCCAGAACTACATTTGTTACCAGCGCGACCAGGTCTAGTGCTTCTTGTTCAGAGCCTTCCAACTCCACAACCACCACAAGCAAGTTGGTCCATGTAAACACAGCACTGTTGGCATGATACAAATATTAATGGTGAGGGAAAAATGCAGAGTCAAAGGAAGCTAGTGATGAAAGGGAGACTCAGGGGCAGCAAATTGTGTAAGGGCTTGAACAACATAATAAATGAGAACAAGTGATGTAACAGTAACGTGAAAATATTTGTATATCAAGAGGTGTTAAAGCTCAAACCTCTTGGGATATTCTCTGCCACTTGCTTTTTAATGACCCATGTACAAAATATACGTAGGGCTTTTACTCTTATACGTACACAGTATTGAAAAGTCCTTCGCACTTACGTATTAAAATGGGAACCATTAAGATTTCGCATTCAGTGTGTACATACTTGATATTCATGTACTTGTGTAAATCTTCAGAGGCAACTACAGGAAAGACAAACCCTCCCAAAGCTTTCAAGTAAACAGCACCGCTTTGGGACTGAAGAGGACCTACAGCCAAATGGCATGCATCATCCATTAGGACCAAACAAGAATGAGAAATGTTAGAAGGTATTATTCAAAAAGTTCTTGAGATGTGTTCACCACATCCGAGTGTGTATGTTCTGACACAGCCAAGGGAGTCAACAACACAGCTTGCAAGTGCTCTGCTGCCCCGCTCATGCTCTGCCCTCCCTGGCTTTCAGACTACGGAGATGAAACTCTGATGAAGGGGTGGGCCTTTTATTGTTTTGAGCACAGAGGCAGCAGAAAGAGAAGCATTATATTGCAGTTACTCCCACTGCAGCCATTTCTAAGCAAAGATTTGGCGAGTTCCCTCTACATCAAGCTCTCAGTCTAGCATGCAGTTCTACAAAGCTTGATTTCTGCTCCTTGAGAAGAAATAAAAAGGATACAGGAAAGTGATACTGAGACTCTTACCATTCTGCAATGCTCTTATGTGCTCTTATTACAGAGGTCTCTATATCAATGGGATGGTACCTCATTCCTCTGAGCTCCAGGGTTTCATCCAGAGAGCCCACCACATACAAAGCATCATGCCTCTCTGCAATACAGTACAGACATTTAAAACAAACATGGTCATTTGTACATGCCTATTCCTGACATTCTAAGGTGTTCCTGGGGCTTCCTAGAAGGAGAAGGATTCTAATACACTTCAATCTCTACCATTTGGAGAGAAGAGAATGAAGAGGTAGTTTAGCAAATCTGCCTATTGACTCCAAGCAAATGAGACCAGATGAGAAAGAATTCTGGCTCATCCAGTTCTGCCCTTTCTCTCACATAACGTAACCTCGGTTCATAAACCCAATCAAAACCCATTGCTAAAGCAACTTTTTGTCCCGCTATTCTTACCAGAGAACTTCTCTCTGGTAAGAAACACTGACAGGAACACTTTTCCAATTCCCGTATTTGTTTGGGTTTTTGTTTTAAAACCAGCTTATACCCACTTTGCCTTAGTTCAGCAATATTATTTTCAGCTTCTTCAGTTCCCCACAGTCAGCGTAGCAAGAGCCAACTCTATTGCCTCCTCAGTCTTAGCTTTGCTGGGCTAAATAAACCAAGCTCTCCTAGAATCTTGTCAAAGGACAAGCTCTCCACATTGCCACGTTCATCCTGTAACATTGTTCAGTTCAACTTTGCTCTTTTTTTTTCCCCTATTTTATAATTGTGCTCAATCGTGTAACTTGAGACAAAAATGCGTGCTAGGAAGCTTCACTGTATTTCGTACATACTTGCTATGTTATTTCACCATACGTCGCCTGTCAAATGCTGACAAACGAAAGGACAACTGATGTTGTTCCACAGCGATCAAAATCTCTGTGACACATGATTTTTCAGAAAGCTACACGGCACAAAAACTTCCTACAGTTTTATAGCAAGTTTATACCCGGTCTGCTCACAGATTCCAATTTCTCTCAACTACCAGCTTTCTCAAGAACAGGAAGCCATCTCACTTTGAACAGTGAAGAAGGACAATTCCATCAGAGTCCTGTGCAGAACCTTGGACCCAGCAGCAGCGTACCCTGGAGGTCAGGAACTACCGTAGAAAATCAGACAGGAGGAAAGCAAGGGAAGCTTAGAGCACCTTGACTGGGAGTTCTTTGTCATGCTCTACCACCTCCAAAGGGGAAGAGGACACAACATTTAAAGCTTTTTCCAGGAGGTGACTCTACATTACATCAGCTCCTCCCAGGAACCTGAGACCACATTCCTTCAGGAACAGAGACTCCGGCGCGGCTGGCCAACACAGAACTGGTCGGCGTACTAAGTAGGCTTAGGCTGAACGGGTGGAGGTGCCACGAAGGGACTCTTCTGTGCAGTTGTGGAAGCTGTGGGCTAAGGATGCCACACATGGCTGATGAAGCCTTTCTTCATAATTCACCTTTTGCTCTCTGATGGCACTCTGACGGTGGAAGAGGGAAGCCTGCACGATGTTGCTCTGGAGGAGATGGGATTGAGAGGGCTGCAGGAGTTTCTCCAGTCAGAGCAATAGCGTCCACCGTTCTTTTTCTCAAGTGCCTCAAGGAGACTGAAGAGCACACCAGCACAGCAGACAGGAGGATGACCCTCTCTTAGCGTCTAGGTCCAACAGAGTTGCATCATGGACCATTTCTGAGCCCTGGACTGGAATCCACTGCAACAGACGGGGTAGCTCCTCAACAAAAGTCTGCACCTCCAACAAACTGCTCTCTTCACTCACTCTTCTTCCTTTACATAATGGAGGGCTAGAAGTACGATGGACGTTTATGGTGTCCCCCAAACCAAGACTTAGGGTCCAGAAGCGGGAACACTGCTTTTCTATCCTGTACCATGAGAGATTACAGGAAATGTAAAAGGGGTCTGTGAACCCCCTACAATTCACTATCCAGGGACAGCAACAAGGGGCATTGACACTATGCATGTAGATACCTCTGTTCATTCAAGTCCAGTCACAGACAATCAGCAAGATATATTTGCTAATAAGTTATGAGCATGCAACTCCTTTTCTTAGGATGTTTAGAGATTATTCACTTTTTTTTTAAATGCGTGATGATCAAAAGTTGTACCTACTCCATATTCTGTCTCAACAGAAAAAGGAGCGGTTTTTCCTCCATCCGCTTACATATCTCAAGTTTAGGCATCTTGACTTAAAACGTGAAAATGAGATGAACAACTTATTTTCTACACTGGAAAAATTATGCAGATGTTACACCTCTAGACCTTTAACTTCTGAAAAGCTGCGGAATCACTGCCATTTGGGCATGTCCTGGAACTGCTAAATGACAACATCCTTCGTATTCTCTAAACCAGCATGGAAACAGCACATCCTGCCTGCAAGGTTCAGAGGAAAAGTGAGTCGAAAGGTTCTAGCACTTTTAACGAATGTGCTCACGTTATTTTTGTCTAAGTGCAAATAAAGGAAGATGAATGTGATTTCTAAATCTCTCAAAAGGGCTTTATGAACTTCTCATTCTGCATGATCGCCTAGTATCATTATAATAAAAGAATATTGCTAGAGTAACAATTGCTGTTTCACACAGCACTTTTCTCTGATGGATATCAGGATGAACTTGCAGGACTGCTCACTCTTCATTAGCTCAACTACCCCAAGGAGTTTCAAACACATGCTTCTCTAAGTACAGTTGTTTCCTCTCACCTCCGCTAGCATCAGTAAGTTCTGTTCTGCGCAGAAAGCCAAGGTACCCAGTCCGAGCCCATATGGTCTGAATGTCTCCAAAACTCAAGCGAGCAGTAAAGTGATCAGCATGCAGTGCTTCTTCTCCAAACACTGTGTAGTAACCAGTAGCATTGTGCGGACTACTCACCCATATCTAGGGAATTAAAAAAAAACATCAAAAGGGAATAATTCCCCTATAAACACAGGTTATTTTGCCAGACACCGGCAACATCATTTATTGATTTAAAAGATCTGTTCCACTGACAATTTAGTTGCTCCTAAAATGCCAGGAGTAGTTTTGTTAGAATAATTCGTTAACTTCTGCCTCACAGGAAGTGACCAGGAAAAATCAGTAAAAAGGAGTTTTATATACACGTAATGAGGCATGGTAAAGAGGAACTAGACATTTGGCTTACTGGAAAGAAACACGTTTGCCTTCCATCTTCCACTAGATGGACATCTTTGCATATGCAAATCTAGATGTATATAAAACTAAACAAACAGCAAGTTACCTCATTGCTACTGTCTGTTGACAGGAGTACGTAAGATATTCCCTGTCTCTTCTAGCTGCCCATCAGACTAGTCAATTGATATCACCTGGTACTGGCTGGCCGCAGTCTCACAGAGGAGGGAGGACACCACACAGACATACACATACAGGTATGTAAACAGTTCCAGCTTGCTGTAGAGTTCATTCATTCGCCACATTACGTGGCTGTCCCACAAACAGACAGGCAATTTGTCAGACATGATTTATCTTTATATTAAATCACTGCTGACACACAAAGTACAACAGCACCAAAGCTTTACCTCTCCTAAATGTGAGTCTCCCAGAGGTCCCTTGGTTTCTGTGTGTGCTATGATCACTTTTACCCCTGGAAGAATCTTGAATAAGAAGCAAAAGTTTAAAATACAAGTTAAGAGAATTTGAATTTGAATCAAAAGAAAAGTTAATAATGCAGAGCTACAGAAGTCTGTCTTGTGCCATTCTTCCCCTTTTACTCCTCTCTCCACCATAGATATGAACCATCTCTTCCTACCAAATCGTTCGGTCATTTCAACTCCAAGCAGCTGTTTCATAGTCACAGAATCATAGAATTACCTGGTTGCAAAACACCTTTGAGATCACCGAGTCCAACCACATCTGTACACTACTAAACCATATCCCTACACATCTTTTTAATCCCTCCATGAATGGTGACCCAACCACCTCCCTGGGCAGCTGTGCCAGTGCCTGACCACCAGTGAAGAAGTTTTTCCTGCTGCCTAATCTGAACATTCCCTGGCACAACATGAGGCCATTTCCTCTCATCCTGTCACCTGTCCCTTAGGAGAAGAGACCAACACTCGCCCCACTACAACCTCCTTTCAGGCAGTTGTAGACAGTCATGAAGTCTCCTCTCAACCTCCTTTTCTCTAAGCTAAACAACTCCAGTTCCCTCAGCAGCTCCTCATAAGACTTGTTCTCCAGCCTCTTCACCTTTGAGTTGAAGTTTGTTTCACACCTGAAAAATGCTTTCTATATGAAAGCCTCTGATTTTTTTCAGTTGTAGCAACCTATCCTATTTGCTTTCCTTCACACACCTGGCTTAATTTCAACTAGTTGTTCATTTTATGGTCTCTATAGTGCCTCTCCTTGATAGACTGTGATTAGTGAAGCTCATTGCATAGATTCTGTACTGAGATCCAGCTGAAGCAGCCCACCACCCAGGTAAGGGTCACAACGAGGAAGGATTGCTCTCAATCGCTCACCTTCCCAGACTCCATAAGTGGCAGACTGTGTGGAGAACCTCTCTCTACCAAACGCACCCTGAGAAAATAAGAGAATGTATTTGTACAAGGATTTATGAACTTAAGTAGAAGTTAAAGTTAGATGTGTTCCAATACATCTGTTATCCTATCCTATTGGTAGTTGCACTGACTAAGCCAATTATTCTCAGTTACTCACAACGCAGTGAGACAGTAGTTTCCATCTGATTTCAAGACTTCCAAAGAACATGGGTGTTTTTGAGAATCAGAAACTCAGCACCCTGGAGAGATGAGCATCTTTTTCCCACAGAGCTCTATGGTTGCAGTTCCACCAGCATTTTATATTCACCTTTGTTGGACTCACCTGCACTTCTACTTGCAACACTGAACCATGGCAGAGTTTCAGTAGGAATTACAAAAAGTGAAGAGCAAGCAGCCTAAGCAGAAATAAGTGACACTATGCAGCCTGTTAGTAGCATAATTTATGAACATAGTACAATGGTCACAGGAACAAGAATTGAGTGCAGTAGGAGTGGTGTCAAGAGAAGAGGCTCCTATACATTGTATTTCACTATCCCTAAGCTCTTTGGTAGAACCAACACAGCAGCAGCTTTGAGGCTATGGCTGAACTAGTTTTTAACAGAAATATATAGCATGCAAGTCATATTATATAAGAAGAAAATGACTGTAGTTTACATTAATCTGTTCAAATGCCAAATCAGGATCATGCAAATGATGGTGAAATGATGTCTTCTAAGAGCTGAGATTAGAGCTTGCAAAGATTAGAGATGAGTATTCACAAAAGCTGCCAGTTAACATCAGCCCCTACTTCAACAATTACAAAAACCTAAAGCAAATGTACCAAGTCTTGATATTACATTTCTTAAAGTACAGAAAAAAATACATATACCTATGTACCCTACTGACCTTACTTCAGCACTTCTATTAACTAAGTTCATCAAGAGACAAGTTAATATGAAAATTATGACTACAGAAATGAGTCGATAGAATGATGTACCCTTTACAAGTTTCCAGATGATATATACGTAAGTATGTGCACGCGTGTGTGTTTCAATACACTCAGCAGTACAGGCCTGACGTCAATTTATTACGTCTGGGAAGCCTGAGGGGATGGATTTGGTTGATATGGAAAGAAAAAAAGACTAACGGAGGCTCCAGCTGCACTGTTCCCACTGCCTGAAGGATTGTTACTGAGAGGACAGAGACAGATTTCTGAGTTGCACACCACAAGGAGAAAAGGCCAGGCACATAATATGCAAGATGGGAAATGCCACCAAGGAAAACTTCTCCAGAGCAGGGCACCAGTCTCAGCACCTACGCCCAGAGAGAGGAGCAGAATCTCCTCCGTTCTTGGAGATTTTCCATACTTAACTGGCCCTGGCCCTCAGTGACCTAATGATACCTTGAAGCTGGTCCTACTTTGAGCAGGAAGTTGCACATGGGACATCCAGAGATTCTGTCCACCCTGTCTCTGCCATTCTGTGACTAACCAGTCAGCTGGCACAGTCACCTTTTGCTAACGGTCTGGTTAGGTAAGGAACAGCTAATGAGTCTATACAACCCTGACAAACACACAGCAGCTTAGGTGAGGGTCTAGAAAGGAACGGCAGAGCAAGTGATGGAGGAGGAGATGCTGGACCACTTCCAGCACACAGCTGTCACTAAAGGATTCCCTAGGGTGAGGTTCCTTGTATACAGTGAGGAGGGATTAGCTGCTGCCAAGAGATTCTCAATATATCAATGAGAGGCAACAAGGCTGAACTTTCTCCTCTACAGTCGTTAAACAGTTACTGCTTTAACACAATCTGTACCTGTCATGTCCAAGTGCTCTCCTATCTACATAGACTGTTGTTGGATCTGGTCCTGCTGTTCCCTAAGAATAAGAGGAAAGAAACACATTCAACAGGAGCCAGAAAATCCTGCTTTGGGGATGACAATGGAACAAGGTGGAGCTGTTGACACTCTTGAGGGCAAAGAAGCCCTGCAGGGGGACCTGGACAAACTGGAGAGCTGGGCAATCACCAACCGCATGACGTCTGACAAGGGCAAGTGGCAGATTTTGCACCCGGGTTATGGGAGCCCAGGACAGACATACAGACTTGGGGGGGGAGGAGGAGTGGCGGGGGAGAGGCTGGAGAGCAGCCCTGCGAAAAAGGATCTGGGGGTTCTGGTAAATGCTAAGTTGACCATGGTCCAACAGTGTGTCCTGGCAGCCAAGGGGGCCGTACTAGCCAGTCGAGGGAGGTGATCGTCCTGTTGTACTCCACACTCGCGTGGCCCCCCCTTGTGTCCTGTGAGCAGTTTTGGCCTCCACAGTATAAAAGGGATCTAAAGCTACTGGGAAGTGTCCAGAGGAGGCCACAAAGCTGGTAAAGGGTTTAGAGGGGAAGTTGTATGAGGAGAGGCTCAAGTCTCTTCAAGTCTGCTGAGCCTGGAGAAGAAGAGACTGAGGGGAGACCTCAGTTTAGTGCTTCCTCACAAGGGAAGGAGGAGGAGCAGGCGCTGATCCCTTCTCTCTAGAGACCAAAGACAGGACTCGATGGAACGGCAGGAAGATGTGCCAGGGGAGGGTTAGGTTGGATGTTGGGAAAAGGGTCTTCACGCAGAGGGCGGTGGAGCACTGGAACAGCTCCCCAGAGAAGAAGTCAAGGCACCAAGCATAACAATATTCAAGAAGCATTTGGACAAAATACTCAGACACCTGGTGTTAAAATGATGGGGTTGTACACCTGCACAAAAATAGTGTTTCCTTAACTCAGGAACTCTCATTTTAAAACAGGAGGCACTCCTAGTGCAGACATGCCCCATCATACCCAGGGAAGGATCGTGTATTGTGGTGCTTCTAGGAAAGAAAGCCAAGGACCGACAAATTAAAGATGGCCCTGTCAAACATTGTCATTAAAAACATTTCTAAAGTCTTGAATGTTTATTTTTTTACTTTTCATCAGCTTGGAGTCGTTTTTCCATCTGCACAGAACACACAGACTAGGCTCAAAGGGTCACAGTAAATGGGGTTGTGTGGGGCTGGTGACCTGTCACTTAGCAGGGGTCTGCAGGGATCCTTTATTTCAGGGCTGGACGCCACAAGGGGATGATTTCCATCAATCATGCATAACTAGACAAGAGCTGGGCACAGAATATCTTTCCCACTTACATGCCTATGTATAAATTTACCCAGAAATCTTATGTATATTCTGTTACTTTCCATGGACTCATTTTAATGGTGTTATGAACTTCACAACAGCGAAATCTCTGCTAATTGGAGCATTGGAGCCAGCTCTCTGAATGACCTTCTGTTTTAGATATGGAAGGACAGAGACATCTGTTCATTGCATACCATACCTAACACAAGATGCTGGCAACCACTCTGCACAAACGTAGCATCGGGCTCTCTCTCAGTTTAGCTTCCAGATTGTTGGCTGGCTACGTCAGCTAACTAGGATGGTGCTGCCACCGCCAGGTTCCTCCTCCTCATCATCTGAAAACTGAAAAGCAAGGAGAGGGATGCGCACTGGCACAAAGAGTTGGGGAAGGACAAAACTGTGGTGGGTTACAGAATGGAGACAAAGGAAGAGCAAAAAGGAGCACAGAGACAGAAAGGGAGGAAAAAGGGGAGACTGCTCCCTTGTCCCAGAGCAGCCTCTCCACAGCCACCCTGGGCAGCCCCACACCCTGCAGCTGCCCCTGGCCACACAGCCCTGTTGTATCGAGGGGCCATCACCACCAGCCTTGCTGGTTGTCCCCACAGCTGGGGTCCCTCAGGAGTGAGGGACAAGCAAACAAGTGGAGAGCTCTGGGATGAGGTACAGGAAAGAAAAAACATCAGGGGCTGCTGGCACAGAGGACACCCTAGGGTAGACAGAGAGGAAAACAAATAACCTGAGAGCACACCAAAAGTCAGCAGGAAAATTCCAGGATGGGAGAAAGCTACAGAGAAATCTTGATGACATGCAAGACGTGCAGAACCTGGGGTCCACAGAAAGGCATGTGGACAGCTGACACATGGGATGGGACAGGGGTTTGGGTTGGCTGGCAGGGTATCATCTACTCCTGGTTCTGTGCAGACTCCAGCTCCCACCACCATCCATGCTGGCTCTCGACCCTAGGCATACCAGGGTCACCCCCAGCATGTCACCTCCTCTCCTGAACACTGTGACAACGCAGTCCCGGGAGTCAAACTGGTATGGGGCTCAGTGCCCATATGGTTCCCCTTCCCCTGGGGCACCTCAGCAGTCCCGTGCTTGTCAGTCAGGTGGGGAACAGCTGGTGCCTGTACCAATGAGCTGCAAGGCAGAGAAGGAGGAAGGAAAAAGGGCTGGGGCGTGGGACAGAAGCATAAAGAGAAAAAGAGATGAATGGGAGAAGGACAGTGGGATATGGAGAAGATAAGCAGTGACAGAGCATTACAGCAGGGTAGAGAAAAAGGACTCAAAGAGGCACAGAGGGACAGAGAAAGAGAGGGACAGGGAGTAGGACAGATAGAGAAAGAAAAAATAGTGTCGGGCAGCAGGACAGACCGATGGAGAAAGCTAGAGGAATAGAGACAGAGAGAAGTAGGTGGTGGGCAGCATCCTCCAGTCCTGCAGGGAAGTGGGAATGCAGGAATGCCCTGGTGCCCCTGGGCCACATCATGGAGGCAAGCAGGGCCCTGATGCGCCAGAGATTCAGTCCAGTGGTGAGAAAGGCAGGGGAATGGGCCTCTTTGCTCACAGCCCCAACCCAGAGCTCATTTCCTGAGCAGAAGTCTCACTAAGCTCAGGGTTGGCCAATCAGTTTTCCCAGAGTGAGGTGGTGGGTGCATGGGCCAGCTGCTCACCTACAGTGGCAGGCAGCACTCAACTGCCCTGAGCTCTCCCTGGAGGGAGAGAATAAATGAACAAGTCCCACCTGGGCTCATGCAACCTCTGGGAAGAAGCCCAGTGTCACGGGTGTTTCCTGATGAAAGTGGCACAACCCAGTACAGGAGCTGAGAGCTTTCCTTTCTTAACCTGAGAAACATTTTGCTACTTTCACCACAGTTACCACCCAAGAGTTTAAGGCAGACCTACAGTGACTTTCAAACAATGCCAAAGCCTGTGGAAAATTTAAACAGGACACCAGAGGTGCTGCTTCTACCTCTTCTCTGCTAAAATCCTCTGGTTTCATGAGACCCAGGGTAGTGATGCTGTCTCATGGTTTTGCCTTCGCTTTTCTAAAAAGAAGGGGCCAAAAAAATTACAATGGTTGAACCAGAACACAGCACAGGCACAGGCTATGATTACTTTTATAGCTTGCACACTGATTTTCACTCAAGTCCTTAATTTTGTTTCAGCAGGACATGACACTCGGCTGCGGGACCCCCAACCCCTCGTGCCCTGGTGCTGTGCCAACTCGTATGGACCATCTTCCCTGCATGCTTGGACAGCACGGTGACGGGGGCTGCGATGACACACACTGCCACGCACACATGGCATCTCTTAGGGGAGACTTCCAGCCCTCTCTGAGCACCACTCAGCTTCACCGGAGCACCCAGAGCCCCAGGCCCACTCCCTTCCTCTGTACTAACCCAGGCCAGAGAAAGCTGTGCTTCCCCCTTGCCCACCTCTGCAAGGGCAGAGGCTGGGAGGCAATGTGACTTGAGCTTTCCTCCGGCTTCACCTCCCAGCAGGGGTCTAGGTGGCTGTCCCAAAATGTACACACAAGAAAATAATACTGAGGGAACTCCCTCAGTGGGCTTAAAATATAAGCACAAACCCACTCCACTTTTCTTTCATGCGGTTCTCCCAGGATGTTCATCTTGCACAAATTTTCTCAGCGAGTGATAACAGGAGAAAGAAATGCAAGAAGAAACATATTACATCAGCTATGCTGGGAACAAGTGATAAGCAAAAAGGAGTGAACATTCAAATGAGCTTAATATTTTTTGTAAGTGAAAAGCAATATGGCAACCTTGCACAAGGTAGTCTTAAGGTTCTGGGTTTGTTTTTTTAACCCCTCCTAAAAAGCAGTGGTCCCTGGAGGCAGAAAAGCTGAACTGCTGGGACTAGGGGCCATCCTCTCTTTCCCGAGTGCTGTTGTTTACCGTGGCTGTTCCTATGTAGAAATTAGATTTAGAAATTATCATCACACCGTAATCATAAGGCGGGAGGTTCTGCTTTCTTGGAGTGGGAGAGGAAGAAGTAGTATAGTTAAGGTCAGCAACTTTCACGTGTTCCAGTTTTGGCACGCTGACTTTGAACAGGAGACAGGAGAACCCAAGTTTCCCAGCTTGTGTGTAGCCTGGCCATGACACCTTTGAGTACGAGTTGGTATTTAAGGCACCAGCTGCCCCAAGACCACCATTTCACAAAGTCATGTCACTGTCCTAGCTCAACCGGGGACCTGCTTTTCAGACACATGGAAAAACTGAGCTGAGACGAGGCTTCAAACCACAGGAGTGTCTAGGGCAGCTTTAGAACACTAACCGACACTGTCAAGACCTAAAATCCATTAAAATCCTTAAATGAGCAGGGTGTGACATCACATCTCCTGGAACCTCATCCTTAGCATCATAACATGGGAACATTGGTTCATTGTCTGAGTTCAAGGAGTGTCTGGACAATGCTCATAGCCCTATGGTTTAGTTTGAGGAAGTCCTGCAAGGAGCAGGGAGTTGGACTTGATGATCCTTATGGGTCTGTTCTAAGTGGATGTAGTCTATGGTTCTATGATCCCTCTTTCTGCCTCTCACTCAGAAACAAGACAAAAAACAAAGTTCAGCCTGAAACCCCAAGCTAACAGGTTTGTTCTTTTTTTTAAAAAAAAAACCCAACTAGTTGGGATTTTTTGCCTTTTGAGAGGACCTATTTGCTGCCCAGTATCTCTGCTTTATGTGATACAAAGCTACTCACCACGACCCTCCCACTGCAAAGCAAAGGGAACACTGTCCTTCTCTGAATCTGAAGGAAAGTGAAGAGTTCCTGGAATCCCAAGGGACGACAGAAAATAAATTTCATTCAGCAGTTTACAGTTACAAAATTTGCAAAGCAACCTTGGGTTTGTTTGGTCAAAGGGAAATGTGTCTTCAAATCAAAACCTAGGTGGAAATCCAAACAGCCACATCCTCTCAAGGCACACGACCATCTTGACACTTGAATTAGTTCAGTTTCAGATAGAAGAAAGCTTAGTAATCACCGCTCCCTGCTCATGAACTTGTGCAAAGGTGGAAAAAAAAAGACTCCATAGAGGCCATAAATGCATCGAGCTGGCATCTAACATCACAAACCTTTGGTTTTACAGATGAAAGAGCTTCTTTGCAGCACTCCCACGGACATTAAGTTGCTTGGAGCATTAGGGATCAAGAAACTCTATACAATTAAAGAAAAATACCAAACACAGGAACATGGTGAAAGGACACTGATTTTGTCACATTCACTTACAGAGATTTTAAACCAAACCAAAATAAAATCAAAACTACAACAAAACCCCCTTCCTGTTTGTAATGGAGAGTATGGAGTTGCTTTAAATGCAGAGTAGTATCACAGACAGGTGTAAAGGAGTCCAGAATTTGGAAAAGCCTAACTGGGCTTTCAAAACCGGTCTGGGCACGTGGAGGATATGGTACAGAGTGGAGTCGCTTCATAGAGGATGGAGAATTAGGTTGAACAGGAAGGTCTATAATTCCATGGTTCCTCTAGGAAGTTAGATGCAGGCAAATACAGTATTTTGCCCCTAGGATGGAATAACTCCATGCAGCGGCCCAGGCCAGTCAGCTGGCTGGGAAAGCAGCTTTGCAAAAATGGACTGGGGATCCTGGTGGGCAACGAGTCCAAGAGAGCGCAGCCAATGGCACACTGGGCTTATTTGCATGAGTGCAAGCAGCTGGCGGAGGGAAAGGATCATTCCTCTTTAGACAGCTGCTTCCTTGATTATATTTCTCAGGGGTCAAAGGCATTGGAGGAGGTTGAAGCAGGCGTGGACTCCAAGCATGGCTTGCTTGTTGGTGGAGATGGTGCCTATGCCACTGGGGACAGGATGCTGCTGTGCAACCTCCCCTCCACTTGAGACACACGCTGGAGCAGACCATATGGCGACCAACACACAGTTAAGTTCCACTCGCAACACCATTACCAATTTATTAACCTGTCTGACAACAAAATGTGAATGCCCAACTGCACCATAGCCTGAAAGGGGCACCTGCTGTGCTGAGGGAAAGCTGGAGCCAGGAAACCCAGGCTGTACCCAACATCCACCACCTCAGTGCTTTCTGCTTCAGTTTCCTCTTTTTCAGCATGGGAATGATGCTGGTGACTTCACCTGTGAGGCTCTGGGAAGCCAAGTGCCACCAGCTGGGGGACAGAACGGTAAGAAAACTGTGTGAAGCACTCCTCTTTGCCATCTGCCTCGGGAAGGACAGGTACCCTTCCCCTCTCAGCTCAGGCTCCAGAGCAGAGAGCACTTCAAAGGCACACACAGCAGAGGCCAGCTCAGCAGGGATTGTGCAGTGCAACCCGTCATGATGCTGGGCACAGGCCACAATCCCACACCCCTGCTGCAGACAGATAACTTGGACAGCATGAGGGGAAGGTAAAGGCAGCCTTGCTCTACTCGGGATGAGAGTCTGTCTAAATGTACAACGTGGCATTATCTTCTCAGATCACCAAACTGGTCTGAAAAGGCACTTTCATCACCGTGCTGTGAGGGAGGATATACACAGCAAAACCCTTTAAAAGTGGGGGTTTAGAAGAGGTTCAACTGAAAGTAGAGACTCTGCAGCACCATGGCAGCTCTCCTCCCCAGCAGAGGCAGCGGTCCCTGTGTTAGGACCAGCACTGAGAGATCCTACGCAGGAAACCCCCGTGGCCCCACGCAGCAGCCAGTATCAGACAAGTCAGAGGGCACAGCGTGTGCCGTGGCCCAGGTTCAGGCAGACAGGGAATTTGGCACGGTCTTCCCTGCCCCAGATGAGGATCCGGATTGCAGCTGCCCAGCAAGAGGGCTGTCAGGATGCAGCTGGCAGAAGCGCCCTAGCGTCCAGATGGGGAAGACATTGCGGTACGCAGTGTAACTGATGGCACACGACTTGTTGAATACCCCAGCAATATTCTCCTGAGAAAGGGACAGAGAGCAAGATGGTATGGGTGACAGGGGGCCACACTGCATCCAGGATGCAGTGCTGAGATCACTGCCTTCTTGAAGGCCCCACCAAAAGCCACACATGGCTTCCCCTCCAGGTAAGGGAAAGCCCTCCATTGCAATGGCTGCACAACACCCAGGACATCTGCAACACCAGGGAACCCCTCGGAAAGACAGGAGGAAAGATGTACCTGAGGCCAGTCCCCATTGGGCAGCTGTTTATCAATCAACACTTTGATGCCCCTTTCCAGCACTTGGATGTCAGGGTACCTGCAAAGCACGAGGGAGATGTAAGCACTCTTATCCAAACCATCTGCAAACCCCCAACCATGCACTTAAGAAAACTTGGCCACCTCCAGGCTGCCCCAAGCTTGTCACAGGCATGCTGAGCACTTTGGGGAGGCCTCTCACAACCCTAGCACACCAGACTTTATGAACATGGCAACCTTTCCGACACTCGAGGCCTGTGGTTGTGATCCAGACAGAGCTTTGCTTGGCATCGGCTCCCCCTCACCCAGCATTACGAGCCTCACTGCCCTATAGAGTGCTGCACAGGCCAGTCCCTCATTGCAGGAGGCTTGCGATCGACAGGACCACAGACACAGCTGGGTGTACATCCCACACCAGCCAGGCCCAGGGCCCGTGCCAGCCCTGCCATACGACCCAGCCTGAATTTGTCACTGAGCACATGATGCCTGAAGAGGTGAAGGCCACCATTACCTGACAGCCATGAGGCCCAGCAGGGCCCAACAAGTGTTGTGGATCTGCGATGTGGCACTCTGCACATACACACGCTGCTCACACGACTCAAAGTCTTCTCCCCACCCACCATCTGCCATCTGCTTGGAGAGGAGGAACTGGCAGGCCTGGGCCACCTCTCGGCATGCAATCCTGCAGTGATGGGGCACAGAATCAGACAGGGCTGGGGACAGGGAGCATTTGCACACTCACATTTCCCAGCTGCAAACAAGGAGCTGTGCTCTGTCCTGCCCACGGCCAGGACTGCCCCAAGAGTTCGAGGCTTGGGCAGCGACGGCACTGATCATATTGGCACAGAGTTTGGGAAGAGCAGTACCTGGGGCATGCACGGCCAGGACACCACCCAGCCCCAGCCCAGGAGGTAAGTAGGGGCAGGGGAACCAGACAGCCATTACTCACCCATCACAGTATGTGTGCTGCATACTGGCCAATGCCTCCAGACCAAACCAGGTGCCATAGGTGAAACAAACACCCCAGCTCCTAGGAGGAAGGGGAAAGCGGTACTGTCAGGGGTGCAAAACCCTGGCTAGAGGCAGGCTGGGACACAGACACATTCACAGCAAGAACAGAGCCAGGCACACAGCTGCAGCTTGCCTTCCTCTATAGCTCAACCACGCTCAGTCAGCCCCACTAGCACCTGCTCCCAGCCCAGGCACCAGCAGACGCTCTGGGACCAGAGGAGCTGCTGCCACTCTAGCCCCCAGGCGTTGTCGAGTTTTTTGCAATGCACAAGGTATCTGCTCCACCTGGGCTGGAGGGAGAGCAAAGGAGACCAAAGCGCAGGAGCCAGAGGAAGATCAGCTCCTACTTGCTCTTCCCGCAGATTCTGCAGTCAGAAATGTTTGCCATCATGGTCCCTCTCACACTGGGGTAGCCAGGCGAAAACTGGGCACTGGAAACACTGCTTACCCTTCCCATGACCCATCAGCTCGCTGCTTCTTGCGAATGAAGTCCAGGCCCTTCTGCAGAGTCTCTCTGGTCAGGAAAAAGACATTGGCTTGAGAAGCAGGTCAAACTCAAGGGGTCCAGGCAAGGCCTCTGACAAGGCTCAGCAAGGGCTGTGCCAACAGAGACCCTGGCACGCAGCATGGGACACTGGAGCCTGTCTTCTCCCCTACCTAACACTTCTCAGTGCCTCACCTGATCTCTGGGGCTCTGTGCTCAGGGAACTTGTCGTGGAAGTGTTTCAGTGCCTGCATGACAGCCGACGTGCACTCCACATAGGTGTAGTCAATCATGATGTCACCTGCCAGCGGGTAAAGAATATCAGTGCAACAGCCCCTCCACTGGGGAGCCTCTAAGCCACAAGCTGCCAGCCTCTCCCTCTGACCCAGGGCAGTCACCCACAGATGGACCTGGGGCAAAGCAAGGCACCCACTAGGCACAGCGAGGCCAATCCACTGTGTTCCTTCATAGTGGACAGTGTCACCAGCCCCACACAGCTTCCCTTACCAAACACTTCCGAGGGGTTCAGCAGCTCCAGTAAGTGGCCTCCTCGCTTGGTTTCATATGTGGCAAAGCCTCCATCCGAGTTCCTCATGCTCAGTAACTGGCCAGACAAGCAGAGAGAGGGGCTGGGACTGGCTCACAGGCAGTACCACCACAATCTGGCTCCAAGCCAGGTGCAAGGACAAAGTCAGACCCACAAGTCCACAGGGTTGGCCCAGGTCCCAAAACACATTGACAGGAAGGCCTAATCTGGACCACCACAATACATTACAACACATGCATATGATGTTGCTGTTTCGGGCCACAGGCAACACCAGATCTAACAACTCCTCAGGCCCTAACTTCCCTTATTTTAGCTCAGTTTAGCTGCCTGCATTTCTCTTGGCCCTAATTTTTGCAGCACTTACCACATTCACGGCATCAAAGAGGCACTCAAGGGGGAAAAGCTTGGCTATGGAGGGGCACTTCTCCTGCAGGAGCATAATCGACTTCAGCCCCTCTGCTGTGCAGTCTGCCACGATCCAGCCACAGTCTCGGGTGCTGAATGGGAAGCCACCCTGGAAATGGGTCACAGGAGGGGTCAGCACCTTTCCCTGACATCTTCTGTTCTTGTAAGGGGCCAGGGGTCACTGCTGTTCATTCCCATCCCCTCTGCCCAAATCTGTGCCCCGTTGACGTGTCCTTCAGACACTGGTTCCAGCCATCATACCTTGTTCATATGGCGATAATACTTCTGGTAGTCAGGTGGGTTCTCTTGGATCTGCAGAAGACAAGAAACAAGTGATGGCAGGCTGGAGGTGTCTGGCTGTTGAACCACAAGCTGAAACCACTGCAGTTTCAGCATCATGTGGGACTGGGCACCACCTGTCTTTTACTGAGGGAGGCAAATAAGGAAAGAGGTCCTATCTTAAGCAGGGAATGCTTAAGAGAAATCAAATTTTTGACCTAGTTTCAGCAAGTGTTGCTGAAGTCACCTCTTTGGGTGCTTTTCTGCCAGGGAGACATCTGCTTTCAACGTTCCCATTGGCAGCACCATGAGCAAGATCTATGACTGCATCTGCGCCAAGCTGTCCATGATAGTGACCCCTACCTTGAGTCACTGGCCCTGCCAGCAGGAGCTGAGCTCATGTTGTCACTAGCCAAGGAGTCTGGCTTTCCCAAAAGGGTGCCTCACATGTGCAGGCACCAGACAGTATGAAGGGAAAAGAAGCCTAAGCTCTCAATTTTCTTGCCTCTCTTAGCCAGGGCAGTCAACCTGAACATCCCTGAGCCTGGCTAAGATCCTCTACAAGCTGCAAAGATGGCTCCCAGCAACAAGGAGCAGAAATTAGGAGGCTGTCCCTAGGACTTTGCTAGTCCAGCCCTTCAGAAAAGCTCTTCAAAAGGCGACACAGGCATGCAGTAGGGGTCTGGGAAGCAGCCAAGTCTGCACAGCCAGCATGTGAGAGAGATCATCAACTAGCCCTGCTCACCTGAGTGAACCGGAGGAACTCGTAGGCATTTTGAAGGCAGGATGTAAATTCAGGCACCTTCTGGGCTTCTGCCTAGAAACAAAGAATCAGCAGTCAGCAAGGAGTTGTGGCAAAGAAATGTGCCCCTCAGGAAGAAGAGGATGTGCTGGGACCTTGCTGACCTGCTGATCTAGGTGCTGTTACTATCTAGCCGTTCACATATCCTTTCTGTAGGTTTAATAGCATCATAGAATGGTTTGGGTTGGAAGGGACCTTAAAGATCACCCAGTTCCAATCCCCTGCCTTGGGCAGGGACACCTTCCACCAGACCAGGCTGCTCAAGGCCCCATAGAACCTGGCCTTGAACGCCTCCAGACAGGGCGCATCCACAGCTTCCCTTGGCAACCTGTGCCAGGGCCTCATTGTGAAGAATTTCTTCCTAACGTCTAGTCTAAGTCTCCCCCTTCCAATTTAAAGCCTTTCCCCCTTGTCCTATCACTACTTGCATTCATACTTTGCATATTGCTTACTTTCCTTACTGCTTCCATTACAAACCACTACAGTGATGCCAGCATCACCGAGATATCTGCACGATCAGGTTAGGGGTTTACCAGGGCAATCACACTTACCCTCCAAATGTACACCTACTATAGCTGTCTCTGCCCCAACACAGGAAAGCAGGAGAGCTGCACACTGCCCAGGCCCAATGGCAATGCTCTGAGGCCAAGCAAGAGGAACCAGGAACAGCCAGGGTTTTACCACAAGATTGCAGCAACTGGGAAGTCTAACCTGACCCACTAAGCTGGCGCTGTGGTCTGCTGCTTCAAAGGCAGCTGGCCAAGATGTGCTTGGCACCCTGCCTAGCACAGCTGAGATGGGCTCTGAGGAGACATGTATTTGATGGCTCAGTCATACTTATGCAATGCCAGAGCTGGCACAGCAGGGGTCTGAGGGTATGCACAGTGGGAGCTGCTCATATTGGGGACGTGCCAAGAGAGACCATTTTCCCAAGGCAGAATGTAGCACCAAGGGGTGCATTACCTCCAAGAAGGCCTGGATGGCAAAAGCCGTATCCCACAGCTGGGATCCATTCGTGCCCTGGAAGAAAAAAGGTAGATAGTGAGAGGCAAGCACCAGCAGCAGCCTGAACTAGCTGCCCCCACCCTGTATCTCCTTTTTATGTCACCCAGCATCACAACTGATGTGCTGGCACAGAGGGGAGAGACAGACGCAGCAGCTCCAGGACATTAAGGGGACAGAAAATGAGACAGCTACTTCTGCCTGCTCTGTGCACAGCCAAGACAAGAGGGGTGGCCAGCGATAAGGAGCAGAGGGACATAACACAGCTCGGTCCACATGCAGTATCAAGGGCCTGTCTTTCTCCCACCCTTCTCCCAGGACCTGTGATGATGAAACAGATGGAGGCCTAGAGCTACCTCCTCAGCTCACAGAGGCAAACTAGCAGGATGGACACTACTCACACCTGGCACTGCCAGGGGAAATGGCAGCAAGACAGACAAAGCCACCAGACACCAAAGGTGAGATGCCAGAAGCTCAGGCCCGTGGTGAAGACGCTATCCCATTATTCCATGGGCTGCCCCTGCATGCCAGGGTCCCTCTCAGTCACAAATGAACTCCTACAGCACTTCACCTGCATCTTCATGCCGTCGAGACCCAGCCTGTGGGAGGAGAGAGCACAGAGCTGCAGCACAGGCACAGCGAGAGTGCCAGGAAGCAGGCTGGGAGCCACAGGGTGCTCACTCCACAGGAATCGGATCTCTACACTGTGCCAAGTGGGCCATGCTCAGCCCTTACCAGAGATAGTCGGGGATCCTGGAAACATGCTCCTGAAAAGCTGGGGAGTTCTTCCCATCCACGAACCAGCGAACCAGCATGTTGATCGTCTTGGAAATCTGCCAAAAGCAGTACTATCACTGTTGTGGATACACCTTCTTCCAGCTCCGAAGACATATACCCCTTCCATTTAGCACAAAGCCATCTAGAGGTGTTCCTGGGCTTAATTCCAAAAGCCCCATCTGCAGCATTATGAGCATAGCTGAGTTAGTGGGACAGGTGCCAAGAGATTACTCTAGAGCTCCCCCTCAAGTCACTTCCTTGGCCCTCAAGGAGAGGTACCCATCCCCAGGGCCACAACTGTCCCTATGCCCACTGTATCTTCTGTGCCCCGTTAGCATTATTCTCATGAGCATCAGGACCTGGAGGAGTTGTGCCTGACCAAGATCTGGCCATTGTGCTTACATGTCACAACTGGAAAGGGCTGAGGGGCCGCAAGCTGGTCCCTAAAGAGCAAAGGGTAGGATTTTGAAAGGATCGATAAGAAGTTTCCTACTGGCCCAATGCTGATGCACTTGGTGAATCTGTCATCAGCTTCAATGTGGTTGTACAGCTCTGTGATGGCTCGCTGCCGCAGGCTGGTGCTGTGGTGGGCTTCATACACATTCATGACGGCTACAGGAGAAAAAAAATGGACACACAATGAAAAATCCACTCCACAGAGCCAGATTCACTTGTTGTGGCAGCTTGTACCACTGCTCACGTGATGACCACTTAAGGAACACACAGGAACTGCTCTGCCCCGGAGTGGCCTGAGGGCCTGGACACAAGACCCTACTGCTGCTCTCAGGAAGGGAGAAGCCCAAGCATCACACAATCCATAGAATTATAAACTCATTTGGCTGGAAAAAGACCTTTATGTTCATCAAATCAAATCATACCTTTCCTCTACTAAACCATATCTGTCTGTCTTTTAAACACCTCCAAGGATAGTGACTCCCTGGGCAGTGCCTGATCACTCTTCCAGTGAAAAAATTTTTCCTGATGTCTAATCTGAAACTCCTCTGGCACAACTTGACATCATTTTCTCTTGTCCTATCACCTGTCCCTTGGGAGAAGAGACCAACACCCACCTCGCTACACCCTCCTTTCAGGCAGTTGTAGACAGTGATGAGGTCTCCCCTCAGCCTCTTCTTTTCTCTAAGCAAAACAACCCCAGATCCCTCAGCAGCTCCTCATAAGACTTGTTCTCCAGCCCCCTCCCCAGCTTTGTTGGTCTTCTCTGGACACACTCTATGTCTCCATTCCAGCTCCAGGGTACACAACAGTTGCTGGCAGCAGACCATAAGGAGGCCCCATGGTACAAGGCAGCTTCAGTTCCACCACCATCCACTCACATGACAAGTCCCCTCCTGCCCCAGTCAATGCTGCACTCACCATAGGCAACCCCCAGCAGCCAGCTGTGCGGGGTGTACACATCACAGGCAGCCACATTGTTTCTCTGGGCTGGCCAGTCTATGCTGGTGTAGTCTTGCACATACAGCTCCTGGCACAAGAAAACAAAAAGCACCAGCCTGGCAAGCCGGGAGCAGCATCCAGAGGCAGCTTGCTGCTGGAAGTAGGCTCTGCTGCCTGGACAGAGAGACCATACAGGTACGAGACCCGTCAAGCCAGAGGCTGACCCAAAAGCGCAGCGCATGGCTGGCACAGCAGGTGGTCAGGAAGCCATGTATTCTTGCCAGGAAGCCCCATTAGATTCAGCTTCTTACCTGCCGCAGGCTCCGTATGAGCTCATCCTCTTCTGCTGACAGACGCCTGGCGTAACAGTAGCTCATGGGGAGGTAAACCTGGCGGCAGTGACACCAGAGCCGGGACGGGTGGGCTGGGAACCATGTAGGAAGCAGCCTGTTCATAACAGAGAAAGTGCTACTGTGAGGAACAAGGAGGGCCAAGGGAGAGATGGATGTGCCCAGAGCAGAGCATGCCTTTCCCTATCTGCCATACCACAGATGCTACTGCTGGTACAGCTGTAGGAGAAAATAAAGGACTATCCACACATCCTGGCCCTGCTCAGATCCTCCCCAACAGGGCCAGCAAACACCACTCCTGGCCCAGCTGACACAGGGCAGGTAGAATCCTCCACTCAGAGAAGAGGGAGGGGAGAAGTCAGTTCAGAAGACTCTTCTTTGTGTGACTTTGAAGGCAGAGGCCCAAACTGATGATTAAATGCACTTGATGACAAAGCACCAGCAGCCGTTGGTTGTGTGCAGCCCTTGATTTCCCCCAGGGAAAATGTCATATAGTTTCCCTCTCTGACTCCCAGCAGTTTTCTGAGTAATTTGAGAGGGTACAGGTGAGGGTTAGAGCTGGCAGCCTTACATGTGGCTTGTCCTGCTAGGGTCCAGTTCTGGTTGGCCAAAAGAGCACAAGACAGTGGTAGCAGGCAGGGAGCACGTGGATGTATCAGAGACCCTGTGGGTGAAGCTGAACGGGGCTGGGCTCCAGCATCTCCCTTCAGCACCGTGTTCAGTGCTGTGTACCCACTGGATGGCCTTGCTGGTCTCCCAGCTGACAAGCAGTCTGGGCACCCCGAGTTCCAGACCACAGCTGTAATTATCCCAGCAAACTCTAGAGCCTGGGAGAGCTCTGGGTTAAGCCTGGTGGCAGGACTGACAATACCCCCTACCTTCACATCAAGAAGGGCACATACCACATCTCTGGGAGAAGTGTGTTCATTCCTTCCCAGCTGTAAACATTCAAGACAGCGAGCCAAAACTTCCCCCAGGAAGGAATTCCCACAGCACCTCCTGCAGAAAGCAATATCAGCTTTCAGGGTTAATGCAACCCTGCTTTCTTCTCTATCACAGAGTTTAAGTCCCTCACGTTTGTGACCTTGCCACTGGGCTGGGACACGTCCTGAGAAAAGGCACGCAGGCAATGGTACAAAAACATACACTTTCCACCATTAACTGAAAATGCAGGTGCCATCCAGGGCAAGCAAGAGCAACAGGTCCTCCGCTACCTGGTAGACCCCCATGTTCCACACAGCCCTTGAGTCCGGCGTGACCTCTCTCACCAGTGCACCAGCCCAAGACTGTTGTGCTGGCCATAATGGAGCTGACCTTTGCTGTGCAGGTTGACACGGGCCCGCACAATGTCAGGGTCGTCTGGTCCGAGCCCCAGGATCCTCAGGGCTATGTAGTTGAGTGCCGTGCCAAACACCGTCGATTTGTCTTCCACATGCCTGTTACGTGCACACAGAGAGACAGCAGAGCCATAAGCCAGGTATCAGCATTAGCCAGACATGACCCACTGCACTGGGCTGTCTTTGACAGGGCAAAGTGGGATGCCAGGGGGACTGTGAAAAAGGGGAGATCCAGCTAACCCAGAGAGAAAAAGTGCTCTGTACCTGCCTGCCACACGTAATACTCTGGGATATAGCGCCACAGAGGGGACGCAGGCAGACTTGACGTTCCGCCATCTCTGGCAAAAGGCAAACCTGGAGTGCTTACACGGGCAAGCCCAACCACCCAGAGTTATCACAGGTGCTGGCCCAGTTGCCAACTCCCCAAGCCTGGGCAGATTTGGCAGCAGCTCCAAGTGTGTTGTATGAAAGGAGAGAAGATTAGCACTCCTCTTAATAAGGATGGAAGAGGCCCTAGTGGCCTATACAACACGCATACAGTTAAGGCACTGCCACCTACTTTGTGGCATCTAACTGTGTTATTTACTCAGGTAAATCTATGTTTTGGCGTTGATTTCTTCTCTCTGGTGAACAATGATAGGACATGAAGAAATGGCAGGAAGATGTGCCAGGGGAGCTTTAGGTTGAGTATTAGGAAAAGGTTCTTCACACAGAGGGTGGTGAAGAACTGGAACAGCTCCCCAGAGAAGCAGTCATGGTGTCAAGACTGACAGTATTCAAGCAGTATTTGGACAATACAATCAGACACACAGTGCGAGTGTTGGGGTTGCCCTGTGCAGGGACAGGAGTTGGACTGGACGATCCTTGTGGTCCCTTCCAACTCAGGCCATTCTGTGGTTCAAGTATTGGACCTTGGAGGTGTCATTGCTAAAAGAAGCATCTTTGCTACTCACAAGCCCCAACCTCCATCTGGAAGCTGCACAGAGCGTAGGTACCGCACCATCTCCTTCCGAAACCCCTCTGGCAGCTGGATCTTGACAGTGTGGCACGTGATGAGGAGCCCTGGAAGATCAAGTAGGCTGGCTCTGACGCAAAGATGCTTGTAGCACCTTTGCCTCTTTCAGGGAATCAAAGAAGGTGCCCGGTGCTCGACCCGGGGGCGGGGAGAGGGGAAGGGGGCTCGACCTGGCGGGGGGTGGAGAGGGGAGAGGGGCTCTACCTGGCAGGAGGAAGAGGGGCCCGCCGTAGTCGCCCGCCCAGTGCCCGTCCTCGGCCTGCAGAGCGCCATAGAACCGCATCCCCTTGAAGGCAGCGTCCCGCGCCGATGCGGCCGCCGGCCCGGGCCGCAACGCCTCGTCCTGTGGGGACACAGCGTCTCAGCAGGGGCGGTCCCCGAGCCCAGGCCCCCACGGCCCCGCTGTCCGCACCGTGCCCAAGCCCAGGCTGTGCTGCTCCAGCGCCGTCTGCGCCCGCCACTCGCCGCCCGCCTCCGTCTCCTCCTCGCCGCCATCGCCCAGGTAGCGCCAGCGCTGACGCCCGCCCTCGCAGTGAAGCCGCCAGGCGGGCAGCGCCGTGGCCGCCGCCGAGGGCCAAGGGCCGCCGCGCCGCCGCACCGTGCCGCTCTGGACCGACATCGCTGGCCCCGGACCGGCCCCTCCAGAGTGGGAGTGCGGCCGCGCCATCCTGGGCCGATGTCTCCTCACGAGCGGCAGCCAATGGGATGGAGGAACCGGACCGGCTGCACCAATCGCAGCCCGCGGGGGGTGGGATCAGAGGGAGGAGGCGGGGTCAGTGGGGGACGGGGCCAATGAGAGGCGGGGCGGGGGTGAGGGAGGGAAGGCGTGGTCAGTGCTGGGGGCGGGGCCAGAGAGGGTGGGGGCGGGCCCGGGGAGGTGTCAGTGGCAAGGATAGGGCCAGAAAGGGTAGGAACGGGGTCTGAGAGAGGAGGAGAGGGGGTCAGTGACAGGGGCGGGGCCAGTGACAGTTGGGGGCGGAGTCAGGGGACGGGGCAGTCAGAGTTGGGGCAGGACCCCTGAGGGGTGGGGGGGGGTTGGTGTTGCGTTTCTTCTGTTGAAAGTGGCTTGTGCCTTATGTTTCAGCAACGTGTGGTAAAGATGGTCTTCCTGGTCTTTGACCCCAAAGACTCAGTGCTGCAGACATGGCGTTTAGGAGCTCCTCTATGCAGCACAACTGCAAAGAGAAGGGAACGGCCCTTGTGCAGTTTCTTGGCTAGTCAGCCTCCTGTCTCCCCTTTGGCTTTGATTGTAAAATTCCCATAGGTTTCAAGGTAACATTGAGCGCTCTGGGAGACCCCATCTAAGGGTCTACGGTAAAATAACTCCTATGGGAAAAGTTGTAAGAAAAAGTTACACATTTAGCTGCAAAGAAGGGGAATGCTGTAGGGAGTACTTGATATAATTGACATTTCTAAGAGAAAGTGACTCTCATGATATTAGAAAACACGTTGCATAGGCCTCAGTCTTTCAAGATGTAAACATCTGGCTGTTCAGTTGGTGTATAGTGTATTTTTCAGAAATGGAGCCATTGCTTCATTGCCCTCACTGTTGCCACCATTTCTGTCTAGGCTCCTCTGCCACTGCAAGCTGAAAGTTATTGCTTTGGGATTCTTAACGGTTGAATGACTACGGAGCAGGAAAGTGATTTAAAAGCAACTGTTTAATCCCTCGAAGGGCATCAGTGTAGACCACGTAAGTGCTTTCCCATCTATATGGAAGCAGGAAGTTCCTAGAAAGAACTCTAAAAAGCCAGCAGTTTTGCATTTATTTTCACCATTGTGGGGGGAACAATCTCAAAGAATCTGTACGAGTGCAGAAAAATTACGAGGAGACTAGGCAATGGACATTGTTCAGGCTTCCCACACTCTTGTACCAAAACATGCTGCAAAAATATTTTTCCTCTAGCCAGAAACTCAAATGTAAACAATACCATGAACCTGGCTTCACTGTTCACCAATCATATGAATACACGAATAGTAGTCAGGCCAATCCTCTGTTTGCAAGCGCTGATCATGCACCCATCTAACACACAAAAGCTAAGATGTGCAGACCCTGTGCTCCTCGCCGTGGGTCAAAGCCCGGTGACGCTATGAAGATCTCCTGCTATGAAGATCTCCTGCTTGCTGTGATCCTCCGACCCGGTCGTTGTTGCAAAGCCCTGGGCAGATCGCGTGGTAATAAAGTCCTATTTTGTGACCTTGTACTACATTGTCTCTGCGTATTGTGACCTCCCTGAGGGTGCAAAGCTCTCGTCCCTTACAGTGACACATCCGCTTGGGTTTTGAGTAAACAACTGCAAAACACCCTTTTCCAAAAACAGCAGCAGCCGCACAATCCTCTTCACATCCAGTTGCCAGCCACGTGTCTACAGTGATGCTGCAGTCCTGATGTGTATTTTCTTGCCTTCCCCTCTCCCACACTGTCCAGCGGTGACACCACACATCACCCACCTTGCCACAGCCAGGCAGGAGTCAGTGTCCCACGGACAGCGAGGGCAGCTCCCACTTCCAGAGTTTCCCCATTTCCAGCCACAGACACCCACATACCTAGGGCGCTCCCGCTTCTTCTGCAAGGCAGTGTCATGTATTCCCAAGCATATAATTCCTCCATCCCTCCCTTTCTCTTTGAAAATCCAGTGATTTCAGAGATCAAGTTGGCAGCTACAGAAATACACCCTCAGCTTACTGCCTTGCTAGGTCTTATCAGGGAGTGCAGGGACAGGACAAAGGGGGAATGGTTTAAGCTGAAAGAAGGGAGATTTAGATGAGATATTAGGAAGAGTTTTTTTACTGTGAGGGTGGGGAGGCCCTGGCACAGGTTGCACAGAGAAGTGGTGGCTGCCCCATCCCTGGAGGTGTTCAAGGCGAGGTTGGACAGGGCTTTGAGCAACCTGATCCAGTGGGAGGTGTCCCTACTCATGGAACTGGATGATCTTTAAGGTCCTTTCCAATCCAAACCATTCTGTGATTCTATGAACAACATGCACAGTGGGTTTTTTTGTCGTTTCATTCACTTTTTTGCTGCCAATAGTGATATCAATATACAAAAACAATGATGAGACTTAGCAATGATATAGCTCTTTATATTTTCAAATCTGTGTACAAACAATAATTAAACAAAGCAAGGTAGTACGCAAAACAGTCATTGCTTAGAATAATTGACTGATAGGTTGTGTTTCAGCGGTGACACCAGGATAGGAACAAGTGTGCTGTAAGGAAAGCGACGAACCAGGTCTCATCTTCAAACTTGGGATTATGAATGGAGAAAATAAGTGCTGAGGAGAGTATCTGAGAGTTTTCTTTAGTATCTTTACACCAGGTAGGTAAAGCTAATGTATCTGTGCTGTCACACAGGAAGATTAGGGAATAATAACAGCTTATTGCAAATAATATACAGCAATATATATATGCATAAATATATATTCACACATATTTGATCTTAAATTTGTTAAAGACAGCTCAGCTGAACTACAACAAAAAAGATATTGGTATGACAATGACGAAGATATTCAAAACGTAAAAAACACTGCAGTGACCTCAACTGTGGATCTTTCCATCCAGAGAACATAAATTTGTTACACCTGCTGAGGCCGGCTGTCCTCTCTACTTACAACAAACAAGGCTCTTAATTCCTCTCTCCTAGAACAAGTGGAAAACAAAACATAGTCATAAAACTCATTCCTGCACATGCAAATGGTGTTGGCACAACTAACAGCCTATTTATTAACAGGCAACAGGACAGATCTTTGGCTGCAAACGTTGTGAAACACTGTACATAACCCAAGGACAAACTTGGGTTCTGTTTGCTCTCCACCAGCTCTGACAGGTTCTGGATTTCAGCCACAGCCCATTTTTGGCAGCTCCCATTGGTCTGCATCATTCCTACCACAACCAGCTCAACAGAAACAAGGAGACAAGAGGTTTTGTCAGAAGCACCATAACAGCTTAGGCACCTGATGCTGCTGGATGTACACAAGGGCTTTAGATTCAGCTGCCTGGGTGCATTTTAGGGACAACCATCGCCTGCTGGGTGATGAAATACCCTGAACCCTGCAGCTGTGAATACCCACCCTGCCCACCACAGAGGCCCACGCAACCTTTTTCCTTGAGAGGAAACCCAAAATTGTTTCAAATACTTTGGACCAGCTGTTTCCATAAAGGAATGGCAGCAAGCCTAATGCACCCTAAACTCCTCAGATTTGCACACAGCTGGGACCTGCCTGTGCTGGGACATCTGTGGGAAAGGCAGTGGCTGTGAAGCACCTGCTGAGTGGACAAACTAATTGTTTGGCTCATGCTTTCAGTCTCCTGCCCAATAGCCTCTCCAGTGGAGAGCAGGAGGGAGGAGAAATCCCATCCCATGCCATCATTTCTGCTTTAGAAACCAGAGAAAACAGCAATTTCAGTGTCTCTCTCCTCCTCCTGCTTGTCAGGTGCTGACTCCCAAGAGCTGTAGCACATCAGACTGAGCTGACAGGAGTGAGCAGGACCAAGCTCAGGCCCCCACACCACGGTGCAGTGGCAATCTGCCCCTGCGCCAGCCCCCTCCCAGCCCTGCAGCACCCAGTTTAGTGTCCCTTTCAAAATCCACTTCTTGTCCCTTGCAAAACTTGTACCTCTTCGCTTTACGTAACCCTGGGGTAAATCCCAACTCCTCTCCAAACAGAAGCACGCTAAGCAAAGATGCAATCCTCTAAACTCAACTGAAATCACTTGGTATTAGGAGAAAACCAACCAAACACAAAAATAAAAACCACAGTGATTCTGAGACAGGAAAATTATATTTTATACAGTTTATTTCTGTGGGTTCTTACGTTTTGATAACATTAGACATTTTTCTTCTGACTGTATACCTGAATTGCAGCTCTTCTTCCTTTTCAGTAAACTTTGGGATAATCTTCACAGTGGGCATTTTATGATGATAAAAATGTAAAGATTTCAAAGTGCAGCTTCTCTGCAAGTGTGAGCCTCCCAAACATTAAAGCCTAATTTAAGGAATGACAAGAATAATCTTTGCTGTTTAGAAAACTATTGATATTTAAAAAGAAAAATCTCAATTACATGGTGACCATGACTGATCAATTCTTAGAATGGATTCTCAACTCCTGGTTTGTTATTTTTCGCAAAGACATCTCAGTTTCAAACCGGAGCAGTACTTTTCCATGGGACATATGTTCTGCCTTGTGCTACCAAGCACTCATGCACATTTTTGTTGGGAGAGTAGAAGGAGATTTATTTTTTCCCCTTGGGTTGACAGCAGTCTTCGACATCACAGAACGGGACTGATGAAATGCAACACCAGCTCTGAGATCCTCAGACTTTCAGCTGCAAATTATTTTCGATTTAGAGGATGTACAGAGTAATAGCACACAAAAATCTTCTACTCCTGAGTTTTCTATGCAGTAGCCAGTCATGAAAAGACATCTCTAAGATGAGAAGATCAAAATTGCTGACTGTACAGAAACCCCACTGCTGCACACTCCTAAGCACGCAGAGTCACGATCACCATCACCAGCTACACAAGGGCAAGGGGGGGCTGCAAGCATGACAGCTACATGGACATCCACGCAGTTAAGGGAGAACAGTTGCTAACAAGCTCCTACACGATACGCTTCACGCACAAGCAGTAAGAAATAATCTATAGTTATTACTAGGTCCTGAGTACAACCATAACTGATATTTCAAGTGTTAACCTTTAGGCCCAAATTTTCTAAAAATGAACCCACAGAACATATATATTTCAAACATCTATATTTAAAATTATCTGTTTTAATAACCTACAAACTTTATTACAGCTAGACTGCCATCTGGAGAAAAACACCTTAAATTAGATTTCAAGTATTCATCAACATTCAAGTTGTTACTCTTTAAGTCCTTTGAAGATCCTGAGACAAACACTCATATTCAATCAAAAATAAGAAAAAGAAAAAACCAAACCATTAAAAAGACCTGAAGCAGCTCTCAGAGCAGCCCTGCAATTCCCATGCAGGGTAGCTCCCACTCATCCAGCCAGGCTTTTCAGACAAGACCACTCAGTTTCCCAACCCACCTGGGAGACTCGCAACGACCAACAGAAAGGGCAGCCACAAAATTCAGCAGCTGCTGGAAGCTGAGTTGTCTTAGCCTTTGCAGTCACTCAAAATGCTATAAATCACTATCTGTTCTTGCTCGGTGACGGTGATTTGTGAGGAATACAGGAGCATCAGCAATCACAACTCTGCCTCCCAACATTTATCCTCATATTAACTGCACAAAAAGGAACAAGCAAGTGAAGGAAGCCAGGTACTATTTTATTGACTCCCAGAAGACAAATATGGATTGCATACAACCCCGGAAAACTTCATACTTTTTAAAATCCCAGAATTATAAACAAGAGAACTCATTCCTCATAAATAACCTGACACCATTCCTTCATCAAAATGTTTTGGCATGGAACGTATTTCCTTTACAGTTTAATCATTCATTCAAACAGCTTAAAAAACTATGTCTATAATAATACTTAAATATATTGCTCATATTTGTGACTTCATAAAAAAAATAGTTTGAGCGAATACTTTTCTAATTGTCAAAAAAATCCAGAGAGACACTGACTTTTGCATGAGCATTTCAGAAAGATGAGTAAAAATAAGTTGCTGGAAATTATCACCAGACTTCATTTATCAATAGACTGAGCCCCTCAAAAATGTGTACTTCACTGAATAGCAGCAGTGATCTCAAGAAAATGCACATGGTGTGACCAGCGTTCCTTTAATCCTACAGAAACGCATGCATGTATTCAAATACAACCACAACAGAATTTCCACAATGTGAACCAGACAAAGTTGATCTCAAAGGCAGATGCCCAAGCACTGGCAAAATCTGACCATATCTAATTAAATTCCTTCTGGTTTTAGAATTGGTCAGTCTAAGCCTCAGCTGGACGATGACTGCAAAAGCCTTGTCATGCCAGCGGAGGCCATACGAGCACTCTTGGTTTTAATAAGAAGAAGACAGGATGGCTTAAGTCAAAGATGAAGCTGAACTACCCCAGCCTGTCTGCTGCAGCTTGCAATATTTGTTCCTCTGGCATCTGGAAAAGACAGTAACCTCTGGAAGCACCACAGTCTTTTCTGAGGGGATCAATAGGCCATAGAATTGCTCCCCTTCCCACAGCAGTGCTCGCTATTATCCATAATAATGCCAGAAACGGATTGTTTGCACCTCAATGCACTAGTTCCAAGACACTAACCCGGAGGCTTCAACTAACGCACAAGTCATTTTCAGGCTTGATAATTTTTTGAAGTTGAGAATGGGTTTTTACTTGAGCAATAACAAAGCAGCACATATCCTTGGCATTCACAATTGGCCAGAAGTGGTTTTCTAATCAAAATTTCCAACACCCCAAGTATCTGCCAATGCCCCCAAGTTGCTGGGGCTGAGGTACAGCAACTCCAGTTACAGCTTTGTGATACACAGGCTTTGGCCATGAAGCCGCCTGAAGGGATTCACGCTCCACTCCACTGCTTCTGCAGATGCACTAGCACCACTCTAAACTGGATCTCTGACCCAATGTGGGTCTAAAAGTAACGCTTAACTTCAAAGCACAGATCAGCCTGCTGATCTGATGTCTCATGTGGCACAGGCAAGGGCCAGTGGAGCAGAGGAACAAGAACCAACAGCTGGAGCTGAGATGCACCAATTTGGTTTTGTCAGGTAAACTCCCATGTCACGAAACGTCACCTTCATCGCTATTAAAGGGAACATGGAGGATGTCTGAGATGCTCTTTGGAAAGCACAGGTGATACCTGGATGGGCATGAGCCAAGGGGTGTGTTTGGACACACGTTGTGTGAGCAGAGAAGCAACAGAGGACATTGTCTCATAGCTCCTAAATGTTATGTTCTAAAAAGTGTTTTTAAAAATACCTTCTATACACTAGCTAATCAATCTGATCACACAGTATTTCCCTTCTATCTTACATTTTTACATAAAATAGAAGTGTACACTTTTAGGAAAAAAACCTTTCGAATTGTCAAAGCAAACGAAAGCATGCTTGAGAGCAACTTACCTAAGGAGCTTCATGGGGACGATCATACATGTAAAGCCAAAAGTCAATGAAATCTCAGAGACACAACAACTTGGATGAAAGCAGATATAAGTCAGAGGAAAGAAGTCTGAACAACTTTTTGTCCATACAAGAGTTTTTCATTTCTTTGAGAGGAGAGCAATCAATACCCAGCAAGTGATTGGTTTTTGGCAATTCAGGCTTATGCCCTTAAAGTGAGCAATTTTTTTTAAGTTGTCATATTACTTTTACAGTTATAACTGTATTCTGGTGACTTCCTGGGATATACAAATCACCTACTTCTAAACAGGTTTCTGCACATTATAGACTAAGCTTCTTAACTTACAAATAATTATTTTGCTGTTTCCAGTTTACAATGGTAAAAAAAATGAAGACTTCACAATATGTGCAAATGGGAGGTAAATGTATTTTTAAAAACAGAATAAAAAGCTGCATGTTAAAAACTAGGTCACAGACTAATAAATACATACATCAAAGACATGTAATTTTCAGCAGCTGGTTTTAAAGAGCAAGGAAGAGCGGAAAAACTAGCTGTCCAGACTACGTTCTGGCTCTGTGGTCTATATGCTAAAAATACCTGCAGTTCAAAAACAAGTTAACAGAGGAGTAGAATCAGCTTTGTTACTTATTTTCTTTTAAAAAAATTAAGCTACTTCCTAAAAGTGTGGTGTAAAATCTAGAGAAACTTTCATTTCTTCATGCAGTTAATGACATTGAATTAAAAAAAGAAATTATTTTAACCCAGAAAAAATGAGTCATTGTATACTGTAAGGACAGCCTTACCGCAAGTTTTCTACAGCAAAAGTATTTCTAGAAATACACCAGAAATTACTTTCCCATAACAAAATATACAATTATGTGGCAGTTCATCATTGAGTGTCAACACTTAGGCAAAACAGAAAGTAACTATGAAGTTTTTAAAAAAAAAAAAAAAAACAAAGGAAAAACCCCCAACTGCAAACAGTAAAAAGATGTTTTGACGGCTGTGGAGATGCCAGAATGCAATGCTGGACACCAGGAATTTCCAGAACAACCCCCTTTCCAAAGGGATGGGCAGTTTGTGAATTAGACTGTGAGAGAAAACTGATCCTGTTCTATGGGCTTCTCCACCCAGGCTCCCAGTCCTGCCTTCAGGAATGCTTTAAACAAACACTCTTTGGCAGTTTGATACTCAGTGGCTCCTTGCTTGGTTTCATGGTACAGGTTGGGCTTGAGGATCTTTGAACGCAAGCTGGAAGAAAGCTGTGTGGATTAAAGACAAGAAGACAGACAATAAAATACAAGCCAAACAGGTTGAAAGTGACTCAGTTACTAAAACAAATACTATCAAAAGAAGATCATGCTCAGGGAAAGGCAGACAAGTACAATGCACTGCTCCTTTCGGCCATCACGGCTCTGTACGCAGCTTCACTGAACCCAACAGCAGCACTGGATTCTTGCAAAGTGAGCCCTTCTGCAGAGCCACATGTGGGCAGAGGCACACTCTAGACCGGTCTTGCCCCAGCCAGTCTGCCTTTTGCTTTCCCTGCATTATCAGCTGCCGTTGGTGGAAGAAATCCAGGCACTGAATAGCCATGGACAGACACTTTCTTACAGCTTTTCTTTCTAAGAGAGGACAGAGCAAAACTTCACTAGGTTCGACTGGAGTGAAACTGAGATTATGCTTTCCAATAAATGAAAATAAGAAAGCAAGCTCAAAGGACCATCCTTTGTTTACTTAGCTATAAACCAAGGATTATTAGATCCTTGCATGCATTTTGGACCAGACATCATCAAATTCAAGAATAAGCTAAACCAATGCATTGCTCTTTTCCATTAGTACATGGAGCAGTAGCTAACATCAGGCTCAGCTTAAAACAGGGTCAGAAAGTGGCTTCTGAATAACAGAAAGTGCCACCCACAGGTATTTCATTAAGAATTAAGAAGTGTAAAATCTAGCACTCTGGAAGATGTACCTTTGCGTGAATACGCATCCAGCGGCTGTAAAAAGCATGCTTACAAAGGCGAGATGCACGACCCATTTCATCTTTGCCGGTTGTAGCATTAATAATTTCAAGACCAGTGTCTCCTACTGTCCAGTTCACGCTGAAGTTTGGTGCTTTCCCTGGTTGACGGGCTTCTGCATTGCTAATACCTGAAAGAGAAGTGATACCTAATGACAACAGTAAATACCAATACTTGTGATTTTGGTATTTTTACTGGAGAGTAAGCAACACAGCAGAGCTACTGAAATCACATTGCCAAGCAGTCTTACAAGCAGATCTTTTATTCCAAGGAAATTCTCCTGCAGATTTTTCACTGGAAGTACCACTGTGCTCATCTCATTCTCATCCTGGCTAAAGTGCTCTTCCCCTCTGTCCTTGCTAGCAGGGAAAGTAAGCACCGCTGGAGCCGCGAGAAAGCAGCCTCCTCAGTGGAGGGGATCAAGGAGAGGTCTGTGGCAAGCGTCCATGGGGAGTACCTTGCCACATCCATCTCAGGAGGATCTGGTGTTGCTTATAGGGCAATCCAATGATCTAATTATTAACCTGCAAATAATTACAAAGAAGCAAAAAGGTGGCTTGGCTCCTGCACAAGAAACTGCTGCTCTCAGAGCCCACTCAGTAGCTGAGGGTAGGAAAGGGCAGATACTGAGAGGTTTTGACAGTCGTAATTCTCCATTCAATCCTCTTTCACTCTGCTGTTGTAAAAATTTAGGTGCATGTTGCTTATGTCATTTCAAAATGGGCGTGAAACTATGAACTCTGGTCACATTTCCACATACAGTTACAATTCAGCCAACAAGTTTGGACTGCAGTCTTATTCCAAGAGGTCACACTTTTTCAGAAGCGCCTGCCATGTGCTTTTTTACTTTCCCTCTTAAAAATGGAGTTAGGGCAGAAGCAGTGGTATGAGAAGGCAGGATGCCTTGCAAACCAAGGCATAAAGGCGCCTACATTTCAGTAGCTGTCAAGTGCCTTTCATTAAAAGCTACCAATCTACTTCCTCCTCCTCCTGGACTACATTGAGGCATGGCATGACAAGCACAGGCAACAGCACTGATGCTGTGGGAACCCAAATTGGACAAAGTGAGCCCTATCCTCAGCATTCTCCAGAGAAAGACAGAACTGGCAGACATTTCAGTCTTCTAGCATAAATCCAGCTGTGCTTTAGCCGCCTCCCCACTTTACGTACCCATTGCTATTTACAGTGCCCAGAAATGGCAAGCTGCAGGACTCCAGAGGGAACATGGATCATTTTGCTCAGATGTTGAATTGTGTAACACCTCTGAAATATGACTGCATCTCTCCTGACAGAGAAGTAAAGCCATTAGAGTCTAACCCAGGCATGAAGCAAGGCTGGCTGGCTGGCCCAGACTGCCTAGGGTAGGATTTATTCCCCCATGGCACCTCAACACTGCAGAGATGCACTGTATATAATGACCGCCGTACTGTGCTTGAAGATCACAGTGGCTGCTGCCATCCATGTGCCACTCCTGCACATGGAGCAGGACAGTACTTGGTGCTTGCAAATAGCAGCCATGGCCATGAGTTTAGGTTGTGCGTGCTATGGAAAAACTGTGGAGCACATTGCTTTTGATCCTGCAGTCATAACAGGAGTGGCAAAAGGTTGTTAAGATCTCTCAGCTGTCTCACTAGGAGAGAACAAGTGATATGCGGAATTTTTTTTTTCTTTCTAGAAAGTAAAGATTTCATTTTTACGTTAACCCAGCTCTCACTGAGAGCCTATTTCAAATATGCTCTGAGGTCACACATCCTACACTTTATAAAATCTAGTGAACTTGTATAGGCATTGCAGCAGGATACATTTCTTGCCAGCATTTGAAATACGAACTTAAAAAGAAAGTTAAGCCAGTCCCAGGCACCCAAGCACAGGACTGGCTCACTTGGCCTGAGTCTCACACCATCTGTGGGCCCAGTACTGACAGTGTGAGACCTACAAGGTCTGAATGACACTGCAAAATTCGGTTTGCTTACTATAATCAATTCTTCAATTAATAAATGAACAAACATTTTGAAATATCAATCTTATTGAACTTCCTGAAGCTGTTATATTTTTACACTTGGTTTATGTCAACCTGGTCACTATGACTGACAATCGGTATTCAAGTAAGTAAGTAAATAATAAAAAATAACCCTACCACTGACCATTTTCTTAAGTATAAGCTGAAAAAACTGAGAATCGGAACAAAAGCTTCCAGAAGAATTCTTTTCTGATGTCTTTGAGGACAGAGGCATCCAGAAGCTGAAATACGGCAGGATGCTGTGGATTTACACCCACCAATCTGTAAACTGGTGAGCAGGGATGTGGAATCCACATAGTGACCATCCTGGGAGAGCAGCCAGTGGTCCTTGCTGAGAGGGTACCATCAAGAATATCACAAAAGCAATGCTTGAGGAAGACCCATCAAGAACAGGGCTTTATGACAAGAAAAGAGACGAAAAGTCCTCATCATAATTTCTGCTGTCCTTCCAAACAGTTGGCAATAAGCATGACACCTCCTGAAACCTCCTGATCGTGCCCAAAGCAACTTGTCCTGTGCCACTGAAGTGCAAACACTGCTGCTCCATGACTCACACAACATAAGCCTTGCACCTGAACACCTGTAAATTTTGGGTGTACACAAAACAAATCTCAACTCTGAGGCTCCAAAAGCATATAAGTTCAGGCTGGTTTTGTGAAGCTTGTGTGAAACAGACCCACGCTGACAAATGCCTTAATCAAAAATGGTTTTTACCACAACTACTGAGGCAAGAGTGCTAAGAAATCGCCAGCGCATGACAAGTGGGTCAGTCATATTTTTTCTTTAATTTAATGATAACTATACTATTACCTTTGGTTTTGTTCCATACACTACTGAGCAAGTACAGGGATCAATTACATTTCATCAAGCGCTGCAAAACATGTTTTGCTCCTTGAGCCTGCTCCTGCACTAATAGCTACTCAAACATCTGCAGCATCACTAGCACTTGCACAAGCAAATAAATAAGGATGAGGAAGCTGTAGCATGCACTACATTTCCATGGCAATTTTGCAACTGCATTCCTTAGGTTTTTTTTAAAATTCAATAAACAACAAGCAAACATACTCAGAATTTCAAATACATGTAAATAACAACACCCTATTGAGCTGCTTAATTATCAGCACAAACTCTGGAGAGATGGCAAAGGAAACCCTGAAGGTGGGTCATGGGTAGCATGGACACGGAATAAAAGGGTCATCCCAAAAGCAATGTGTCTGATAACATTTTAGGTGGATCATATCTTCCCCTTCAAAGTCTAGACATGAACACAGCACAATAAGCCAAAACTAGGAATGGGAGATAAAGCTAGATAGAGAGTAAAATATTTTATTCTCCTTTGAAAACTGATATAACTAAGCTATTTAGAGAACATCAGAGCTTATTGTTGAATATTATTATACTTGGGTATAATAAGAAAAGGCAAAGGTCACAGCCTTTTGTGCCAGCACTTATATAAAAAATAATAAAGCCTAACAGTGCTTTGAGGGTAGAGCTCAAAAAGCTTCATTTAAAAGGAGACAGAGAGGTGAAAAAACTCAGTGTGAACAGGAGGATAAGGTACCAAGGAAACAGGCAAAAACTCACCAGAGGTTCTGCTGAAGGATTTATTTTTGTTAAAAAAAAAAAAAAGCAAACGTAAACAGCAGTCAGAGGCATAAGCATTTATAATAACCACTCTTGCTGCAGTGGCTGAAGTCTTCTTGTATACAAAAACTGGATGAATATTTTGCAAAAAGGATGGGTGGGTTCCCAGATCAGTCTCCCTCTTTACCCAGGCCAAAGGAGCCACCTCTAATTGAAGTACCAGTAAAAAAAATTCTAGGATATGCATGTGAAATAAGCAAACACAAGTTATGGCACCCAGACAATATTCAGTTGCGTTCAAGGAAAATAAAGATGCAGTAGCAGGAGAGCAGTCATAGTACATCTCATCACAAACCACACAAGTTCTCCAGGATGAGAAGTGGCCAGTGTGGAGTTCAGAGGTGTGCCAGGGAGCTACCAGTCAATAAACATGACATCTATACCAGGAAGGCTGCAGAAACTATGATACTGCCATACTGGGCACAGACGTAAATCAACAATATTGGGAAAGACTCAACAAAAAACTGCCTTACTAACTGAAGAATGAAGGTGGCCAGAATGACATGAATTTGTCAGGAGTCTAAGGAGTACAAGGCCTGTCTGTTTGACGTCTACCTTAAAAACAGACTTAATGGACATCTGGATGAAGATGGTCACCTTGGGAAGAGCCAACACAGCTGGAGACCCTCAAGCCCTGTGCATATCTGCAAAGAGAGTGTGTGAGGAAAACACAAGGTGAATAAGATTGGTGATGACAGTAATTTATTTAGGAAGGTAAATAAGAGAAGCAATTGTAAAGAGTAGCAGAGGAAAAGCTCACAACATTGGATGACTGCGCAATAAAAATTTTTCACAGATAAATACCAGCTGACACATATTAGGAAAAAAAAAACAAAACAAATTTTGAATAAAGAATGCTGCATTTGAAGCTGGATTTGGGAATAAAATTTTGGTTTCCAATAGTGTGTTCCACCAAAAGCTCAGGTCAATGACCAACAGTAATCAAAGGAAGCAAAGTGAACATTATGAACTATTATTGCCTGCTGGCAAAAGGAGGTATAAGTAGAAAATCTCCTATGAAGAAAGAAAGATGATGAAAAGACAATTTTTAGCAGTAGATAACAGCAACTCGGTCTGACTTTGACTTACTGCAATTGTCCCTGCAAACATCAAACTTGTTTTATGGGAGAAAAATACCCAGATTTTACAGTACTTTCTCAGCTAAACAGGTGAGACAGTGGGGAAAGACAGCTGTTTTTCTTTAGGTCATCCCTCAGGTACAAATGAGTCACCATCACACAGTTGTGAGTGTGGTACCAGGAATAACATAGGATTAGGGATACGTATTTCTGCAGTTTGCACTCCAGGTAAGAATACTTCGTAAAATGTGTGAACAAAAGAGCAGAAGGTACCCAAATATCCCAGCTGAATCCCAAATCAACTTCCTGTGTACTTTTGAGATGTGTACTTTTATGAAAACTCAAGAGCTGAGAACATTTCTGAACTCCTTCTCCTGCTCAGTGAGTCCTGGCTGAACTGTTTAAACAGATGGTGCTATTTCATGGCAAATGGATTATAATAATATTGCAGAAAAATGATGTTTAAGAAGTCAAGGTACTATTGTGTTTTGTGAAAAGGATAACAAAACCTCCTCCCACCCCACCCCAAACCTGTCATCTTGAAGAACTGATATAAGTTGCACAAAATCAGGCAGAAACAGTCCACACATCAGCTATTATGCCCACACAACAATTTAATATTTGGTACTGTGAGTGTTGTAACTGTTACTTACTTGCTATTATAAGGACAAATGCATTATTTAACATTTTAATACGCCCAAGTTCAGGGAATCCTTATTAACTACCTTTCTTATCTAAAGCAATGCTGGTTGTTCTACAGGCTCTTTTCCTCACATCCTCTGTAAATCTATTTTAAAGATTCATGTCAAACTTTAAACATGCTTTAAAATACTGAGGGTTTTTTTTTCCTGGAAAATAAACAGACACACATCAGAAGCCAAGCTCTACAGAACAAAGCTACGCACACAACGAGAGGGAAGAATAAGAGATTCCACTTTAAAAGTCTTCACAGTATTACTGTAACAGCAGTTTTAGAATTTAAGCCACTTCAGAGCTTTTCTTTGAAGGTCATGGCTAAGTTAGAAGTTTCGACCTGTTAATTCGAATACTGCCATTCCTCTTAGCCCCACTAGAGCCCAGGATCAGCGCAAAACAAAGATCAATACTTCAGTATTCAAGAGCAGTTGCAAAAGACAACAGTGGCTGGGGCTTGCCACATTGCTGCCTGTCTGTTGGATATATTTCAAACTCTATTAAAAATATTCCCAAAGAACATGCCACCAGGATCTGAATGCAGCATCTGTGCATTATGATTATTGGGTCATGCAAACTAGTTGGGTGCCAAGCTAACTAAAGCCAATGATTCATCCAACAGACTTTATGGCACAAAGAAAATACAACCAATGGCAGCTGAGATGTTGTCTCCATCTTTTAGTTGGTTATTGATATAGAAATTCTGAACCAAATATGTCTATCTTGGCATATTGATTAATGATGCTGCCATCCAACAAATATCTGCAATGGCAAGAGAAGCGACAGTGAAAGCTAGCACACTAGTGGGAAAAGATTTCACTAAGCTGGGGCCTTCAACTTGCCCCACATTTTGCTAGGTGAAACTGCATCCAAAGGTTCAAACCCTAGTTCTTTCCATCTTTTAACTCATAAAGGGTCCTTGCTATGGTATTTCTGACCTAGTAGCTATATTAGGTTCAGACCATAAGTTCTCTGTTTTAACCAGAAAGCAGTTTACTCACAGTACATAATTTGCAGGGTTTTGAGAACTGCAAAATCACATTGCTACTGGAACAGACTTAGTTACCGGCACGGCCTTCTCCATTAGATACTTGCCACTAAGTAAAGGTCTGTTGAGTGTATAAAGAGGTGGTAGATCTTCTATCTCTGCTATCCTCTGGTATACGGCTCTGGATAGATGATCCCCATGATATAAACTCCCCAAGATGATGCTAGAGAAGTAAATTGGCTCCACAAAGAGGCTAAGTAAGGCTCCTTGAATACCCAATACGTTCCACCTAAGAGGGAGGGAAAAACAAAACAAAACAAAACAAAAAAAACACTTTCTTTTTAATGGAACAAGTAATATCTGCCAGACATAATAGCAGTCAATCACAATGGACCAGACTTTCAACACTTCCTCTCGACCTGCATATGACTATGGTAGCATAGCTGTGATACCTGCTAGAATTTCATAGATCAGCTGATGGGATGGCCCAACAAAATCCTGAGTAAGATGACCTATGGCAACAGCCCTACTGTTAGCATCTCCTTAAGGAGCAGAATCCATATCTTTACTCCCCCACTAACATGTCTGGTGATCCATTTCCAGCACCCGAATGCCAGGGATGGACAGTATAACAGAGAAAAGCAAACTGTGAGATCCTCAGACAGAAACAGTAGCTGATGCTTCCAAAAGACACCTGGCAGTGAGCAAACTATCCTTCCTAGAACGCAAGAAGGATTGTATCTGCAACATCTCATTACCACAAGGGAAAGCTTGTCCTTGACACCCCAGCCAAACTGCCCACATCCTGTTGCCAGAAAGGACAGATGTAGTTGCTTGCAATATGCATGGGCAGGGAGAAAACTGAATCTGAAGACTGAAAATATGCACAGAGTGCTCATACTCTGTTCACTTTAGCTGCTTCATAGGCTCTAACAATAAAACCCAGTCTGTACCACTGTAATACGCCCTGGATTAGGTGTAGTGCCAGGGGTAGAGCATGCACAGGAGCATAATAGTGGAGTTTTTTTGTAACTCTCACTCTGTATTTAAGTCATATAAAGTACTTTTCAAAACCTCAAAATCTCCTGCAGAGTATTTTAACTGCCCTTGTCTCTGAGGTACACTTGCAAACAGCTTGGCGCTCCTGAAATAGCAACTTGAGTGCGACTGCAATGCTCAGACACAAGGAGCAGAAAAGTTTCTTTTGGTGCTTGAATAAAACAGATGAGCACAATGGAAGGTCTCATGTTCATATAGAATGGTTGCCCTTATTGAAAGGTCCATCCTAAACCAGGCTGCAAGGTTCCCCTAGGAAAACAGTTCCTAATAGTGCTTCTTACAGCTTGTGCTGGGGTGGTATGGCTATACAACATTAGTTTAGGCTAGAAACTATACAGCACAGCTGCTTCACTACTGCAAAAACTGAACTACAAGACTTGCAAAATGTTTTTAAAAAAAGGGTTAAACAATTGCAATCCAAAGGAACAATTTCTTTGCATGTCTTTATTGAGGATGAAAATGGAGGCAGCACGTATTAGCTTAATCACCTGTCATTAAAAAAGTTGACCCTACTGAATAAGTAAAAATACTGTGCTAATAAAAAATAAGGCATATTTTACATTGAATAAGGGCATATTTTACATAACACTGAAAATGCAGTCAGCCACCAAATGTGAAAATAAAGATATAAAATGAAAATTGTTGCTTCTCATGCCCTATATGACTTTCTAAGGACCTTACCATGATTGGAATTTTGTAAGCACAGAGGTATTTCAACTGCTGAATGAATCACAATTGTATTTTCTTATTATTTGCAGTATTACCTACATTAAGCATAGAGGAGCATATGGACTGTACAGACATAGATAATACTATGGAAGAAGAATCTGGAAATACTTCAAGACTAACGATTGCAAATTGAGGCCTTATAATTGTATCTGAAACTTGTAGACACACAAACTGAGCTTCCTTGTGAGGCACATCACATTTTACCTTTCATGAACAGTACTTGAGTGACAGATGGACATTTTAAAAAAGGCCAAAGCATTCCTCTGGCAAACAATAAAACCTTGACTAGGCCCTTTCCTTTGCTTCACCCTTCAGTGTGTCCAGACCTTGTGTTTTGCTGCTTCTTCCCACACTTGATAACCTCCTCTGGCACCGAAAATGAAAGCTGAAGTTTGTCTTGCTCAACTTCTTCTGATTAAAAGGAATGTTGACATCTAAACAAGCTTCTGCAAAGTGAGCTGTGTGAACTGGTACTAGAAGAGCTACTCTTTGCCTGTTCACACGCCTGCTGTTTTGCTGGAGTGAGCTGCAGCATGTTTACCATTGTGGCACATGCTCACGAGTACTGGATTCAGAACAGTTGGCTTGCTGCAAGGACAAGGTTGAAGAAACCATACAGCCAAAGCCTCATAGTCATAGAATCATAGAATGCTTTGGGTTGGAAGGGACCTTAAACATCAACCAGTTTCAATCCCAATGCCATGGGCAGGGATACCTCCCACTGGATCAGGTTGCCCAAAGCCTCATCCAACCCTGAACATCTCCAGGGATGGGGCAACCTTTGCCAGTGGCTCACCACCCTCACAGGAAAAATTTCTTCCTAATATCTCATCTAAATCTCCCCTCTTTCAGCTGAAAACCATTACCCTTCATCTCATCTCATCTCATCTCATCTCATCTCATCTCATCTCATCTCATCTCATCTCATCTCATCTCATCTCTCCCTGATAAAGAGCCCCTCCCCAGCTTTCTTGTAGCCCATTTCAGTACTGGAAGGCTGCTATAAGGTCTCCCTGAAGCCTCCTCTTCTCCAGGCTGAACAACCCCAACTCTCTCAGCCTGTCCTCATGGAGGAGGTGCTTCAGCCTTCAGGTCATCTTCTTGACCCCCCTCTGGACTTGGTATGTTCATCTACAAAGATGCTACGAAACTATGAAGAACCTCAGGCTCTTCACATGGATTAGGCACGGTTAGATGGTGGTTAGGTTAGTAAAACTAGCTTTGACTTTAAATTGTTATAATAAAAGAACCTATACTTTTACACAGAAAAGTACATTTGTAGCAGAAACTGGTAGTAGCACAGAGATAAACGTGAAACCCAAATGAAGTTCTGCAAATTGTAATAGAATCAAAAGAAAGGACTGCACGGGGACTTTCTTGTTGTTCCTTTTTTATACTGCACTCCTCTCTGTCAAACAGTAATTTCTCACTTCCATTAGCACATGACATAAATAACATTTATAGATATGATCTGAGAAGAAGCTACACCGATACCACACATCAGTTTTCAAAAGGCCACATGCACTGCCTCCTGAAACAGTAAAACTGCCTCATCCTTCCAGCTTAAAAGCAAAATGCTGTCAATCTAGTACTAAAGTTTACTGAAACCCCATCTTTTTTTTAAGTTAATGGGCCTGCTCTGCATTTCCCTACAAACCATGAGATGCAGAGCAGAAACATCAAAATTTATTACAGAAAAATTTATTAAAGACAGTGTTGCCTTTCTGGTGAAACAATTAAGCAAAGGATTTTTTTCTTTACATTAAAAACAGTATCAGAAAAAAACATTAAAAAAAATATCAGAAAAAGGTTAAAGTAACTGAAGCAGCATAAATCCATCTTACAATCTCAAACCTTCCAGGGCTCAGATGTAGTTTATAGCAGAGAAATAAACTTTCCCACACTGCAGCAGCGCAGACACAGACCCTGGCCACAGCATAGTGGTCATTTCGTTTGATGGCTCAAGAAAGTGATAATAGAAGGCACTATCCCCCATCACTAATTCAGCAGTTTAAATCCCTCCTGCACCAGCCATGGGTAAAAATGCAGCACTGCACGTCAGAAGACCTGATCTTGGATCCAGTCTTACTGGGCAGATCCCAGAGCAGACTGGACCCATGAAGTACCTTTTCTCACCACAAAGGCAGGAAAATGGCACCACGTGTGCAACAGAGAAGACCATTAAAGCAGAAGTGTCAGCAGAATACAGGAATGCTGCATCACGTCAATGGTGATACTGAAATGATCAAAGCAAGACACATAGATTTGCTGAAGGGAAAGAAAAGCTCAGCAGGCAGAGAGACATCCTCCAACATAAACTTCTCACTGCAAAAGTCTGAGGCACTTATCTTAGCTGAGCATAAAACCAGTGCCTCTTGTGACAGAATTTTATGTATTTAGGAGTGTTCTAGTTTTAGGATACTACAAGAATTTTCTTTCCCAACCTTTATAAGACTTCAAAATAAAATTGGCATTTAAAATACAAGCTTTTATATTGATATAAAGCACGATTCATAGGATTTAGGTCTCGACTGCCAGCACTTACATACAGGTGCTGTGTTTTGGCTGGGGCTCTAGATCTCATTACAGTGAACAATGACAAACCAAGCAGGGCCACAACTGTTGTGCTGAACAACTCTCCACCAACGAGTCTGCCACTGGGGCAACTGGTGCAAATAGGGATACCTGTCGCTAAATACCAGCCACATATTCAGCAGCCTGCAATGCTCTCAATTTCAACTCTGCAGTTCTACAAGTGATGCACAGCACAAGGAAAAGCAACCTGATGTGACACCAGAAATTTCAAAGGTGACATTATTTACTCATCCTGAACTGGACTTCTGCTTCGGACTTGGCTTTTGTGAAACAGAAGATCGTTCAGGGTCACCAAGCAGTTTGGTTCACTCTCCGCCAGGGACTCATTGAGGTTATATTTAAGCCCTACCATGTTTGATGAGCCAACAGTTTCTAAAGGTCTTCTAATGATAATTAGAAGAGTACTTAAGCATGAAAAGGGAAACAAAAGATGCAAATGAAAACCACAGGTCTCCTTTTTTGCTCAGACAGACCAGCCAAAACACCACAATGGCCTTTACTAGGGCCTTGATTGGGAGGTTCAGTGTTCCCATTACTACACAGATAAGCTACTGCTGCTTTTCTAGGACAAGGAAAAAGAAATTACAGCTTTATCTGACTGTCTGGCCATTAAGCAACTCCAAACAGTTGATAAATATAAGGAGGATGACAGTCAAAGGATGCTGTAATCTGCTGCAGTTATAAAGTGAGAAGTTGCACTCCACCATCTCCCCAGTGCCAAGCCTGACTAAAGAGAACTATGTCTATCAGAAGGGAGCCTCATCCTGCTTGTTTTATTGCTTATACAGCTCTCCATAAAGTCAGACTAGTGACAGGATTCAAGGGTTTTTTTTTAAAAAAAACCACAACAAAATGCTGGCATTGTATTTTGAAGAGGCAGTTTTTCTAGTCCAGTTTACAGCACAGATCCACAAACAACTTCAGGTCACCGCAAGAGGCAGGGAGACGCAGCGCACACACGGGTATGGGTGCTGAGAGTCTCCTAAAACACTTCTGCCATCAGAGAATACACTACTGACTGAAAGCATGCTCCCAAAACCCAGCTGAAAGCTAGCTTGATTTAGAAAGGAAACAGGCAATAGAAAAATGATGGTTTTTTCCTGCAGGGAATCTTATAGATTTCAGTGAGGCCACTCTGCTGAGCAAAATGATGCAAGGTGGAGTGAACTGTGTGAGGAGAAACAAATTACACCTGGTCTGACTGACATAAAGAATCATAGAATGGTTTGGATTGGAAAAGACCTTAAAGCCCATCTAGTTACAGCTCCCCTGCCATGGGGATAAGCTCCCACTGGATCCGGATGCTCAAAGCTCCATCCAGCCTGGCCTTGAACACTTCCAGAGATGGGGCATCCATGACCTCTATGGGCAAGCTGTGCCAGTGCCTTACCACTCTCACAGGAAAACAGTTCTTCCTAATATCTAACCTAAATCTCCCCTCTTTCAGCTTAAAACTGTTCCACCTTGACTTATCCCTCCACTCCCTGATAAAGAGCTCCTTCCCAGCCTTCCTGTAAGCATGTACAACATGTATCCTTTTAGCAACCTCTAATTATTCCTTTCTAAACTCCCTTACTGTTTCATATATTCACTGTTTGCAGTGAGGAAGAAATAATGCATAACAACTGTTATTAACTGTCTTATTTGGTAACAGGTATATTATTTCTCTGATAAATTTCCATCAAAGTTGTACCAGCAGATCATCTTTATTGACAAAGTCTTTCTTATGTAAAACTTCTGCTTTCCCTTGAGTTTCTGTTTAGCATGAAAAATTCAGCCATCTGAAAAAATTCAAGTGTGAACTAAAACCAACTTCAATTCAGACACCCTGCCAAGTATTGCCTGAGGTGCCTTGTATCCCCACTCTGTTCTACAGTTCACAGATCCCAATGCCCGCTTAGCTACAGTGAGACCAAAGGACAAAATTTCCCATCACCAAGATTTTGCCATGTCCTCTACCTTGTCTACAAAAGCAATCCATAGTGATCTGAAAGTAATCTCTGCCCAAGTGCCCAGAGAAACGCTCTTTCAAGCCATTGCATCCCATCACCTTTACAGACTAGAGTCCGACAATGGCCTTTGCTAATCTGTGCACACGAATTGTGTCACCTCCTTACTATTAACACAAAGGACATTCTCTGTGCAGTGTGCTCACCTGAAGTTTTATAAGCAATCACTGCATTGGGGAAATCTGAATTTTACAGATTTATCATACTCACTGGTTTTCTTAGTCTACATTCACCACTTAGATCCTATCGTTAACATCCTGGAGGGTGGATGCGCCTTCTCAACCTTTTTTGTTTCTCTCAATCACACTATATTAAAAAAAAAGAGGGCACAGAAGCCAGGGACCAACAACAAACCAAGAGGAGTCCTCTCTTGCTATGTTGTTGATATTTATACTTTAGACTACCACATGCTTAAAGGAAAGAGTATCTACAGTGGATTCCTAAAAGTCCTATTGATTACTTCTTGACATACGGCTGATTTCACAGTTCTCAATATATGAAAAGGTAAGTAAAATTTAACTCTGCAGCAGGTTTCACAGAGAATGCTTGTGCACCTCTTGCCAAAAAACAGGTTGAAAATATATGCTTCAGGTAAAAACTCTTCTCTGAACTTAGCAAACCCAAACTGCACAGAAATTCTGCTATAGGCGCTATTTTAGAGAAAACATAGACATGAGATGAGTCTAACAGCAGTAAGCAATAAAGCTTGACTTTAATATCAAACATCTTAGTATCACTCTCAATAATTTTTGTGCAGAGAGCAGTACAGAAGAGGGGAATCTCTACACATTGCATTTACAATAGCGTACACGTGGAACTGCTGTCAGAATTCCTCACAGGAAAATAGAGTCTCTTGCAACTACCAAAACTGGAGTTTACTGTTGAAAGAATGAAGTTATACTTTGATTGGCTGCAACACCTGACAAAAGCAAGTGTTTACAATTCAGAGCTGCTCTTATTAACATAATTTATAAACAGGAATGACTATGAAGAAAGGAAAATTATTTAGTAAGCATTTTGTTTATGATAAGCTTTTACTTGTAGCTGATAGCAAGGAAGTGAAGGTGTCAGCATGTGAGAAGTCCAACCATCCCCAGAAAGCACTTTGTCTCCTCATGGGCATCTCCTGCCCTCCTCCATGTCAGAGGTGGACAACATCTCAGATGGCAGCTGTCCTGGGGAGTAATCCCAAAGGCAGGCTTAGTTTACCACAACAATTTCAAGGTCTTTTGAATTCCAGTGTGAACCAAGAGCTCTCCACAACCATTGTGCATGCAAGACATGGAACATCTCGTTTCTTACCATGAAGACACTGGAAGCCACAGACCCAGGTGTGCATATTTGCGGTAGCTGTGGCTGTGGGTTTTCCTGCATGTTTCTGGTTTCCAAGACTGTTGTGATCAGCCTGCCGAGATTGAGGCCAGCAGCATCTCCAGGGATGCTTGCAGAGCCCTGTAGTGGCCTTCACCTGTGTAGCTCAGTGACAAGCATTTGACTGTCTAAGCAACCATATTCCATGTGGTTCATCATCCATGTGCAAGGACACTTCTGCTGCTCAACTTCAACTCAGACTCACACTGGGCAGGTTGTGACCTGTTTGCTATGGACACCCATCTAGCTGGTCTTTACTATCACCACCAGGCAGAACAAATGGGCAGAGTTGACTTCATTCAGCTAACCACAATCTCTTCTGATTTTACATCTGGTTTCTCTTTGTTTCCTTAAGAGATTAACTGAATCTCTATGAGCAGCCCAGGCCTTTCATGAGTCACAACATAAACAGGCAGCAACATTTTTACATGGAGTAGAGTCAGAGCTGCTTTTACATCAAGTGGCTCCGTCAGCAGTCCACATTACAAATCAGTAAGAGCAAGAAGTCCATCGTCTGTGACAACAGGACTTCTCACAAATGCCTTTTTATTTAACCAGAGGTCAGATTTGCACTTACATACAGGAGGATCTGGTTTCCCTTGTAGCTATACCTAGGCTGGCAACCCCACAGGTCTGACTTGTCCCACCTTTTCTGGTGTTGCCTTAATTTGCTGCACACCAGTGAGCCGGGGGTCAAGATTCATGTCACTGGTTTGAGCGGTTACATGAGGCTACACTTGCTTATTTAGATGCTGCATCTTGGGTAGCGGTTTCCTACCAGTTTTACCTAGGTGACACACAGACACCACAAATCAAAGCAAATATGTTCACAACGGCCACTGTCATTTGGGTTAAGAACTGGTGAGAAAAGTTGTTCTTGCTATCGTTCAGAGATCATCAGCTCTGCCATGTAGCTTGCCACTTGGAAATTGCTCTCAAACCTGAAGACAGCTGGATGGGCATGGACATAGCTGCAGAACTTGCAGCCTTCAGTGAGCATGCCTGGGATTTTAAGATATGTCCGTGCAACTTCATTTGTCTTGGAAAAATTGGTGGTGGAGTCAAGAATACAAAACCATCAGGGAAATAAAGAAAACAATTGAGTTACAAGCATCCATTTGGATTTCCCACTTTGAATAAGCACAAGATGAGGTCAGTGCACAGGACGTGATGTTCTTCCACACAGAAGGTTATCAGAAATAATATTTTTGTTTCTTCAGAGTCAAAGAGCATCAGTGACTTCCCCTTTAACAGCTTGACCTAATGTCAAAGCACTTTCCAGTTCCTAAAGTCTTCCTAGAATGAAACAGGATGAAAAAAAATCTCGCTCTTCTCAGCAAGACAATAGCCACAACTGGAATGTTCCGTGACAGTTAAGTAATTATTTGAAGCCAAAAAACTGAAAACGAACGTGGGCAGAAAAACACATCAAAAGGACAATGACAAAACCACACATAATAAAGTACCATGGAACAAGGGCTGGATACATTTAAAATAAATGCACGTATATTAATGTCCCATATTAGTCACAGAAACCACCCTAACAACACAATGCAGTGCCAGCAAGCACTAACTAACACACTAAGATAATCCTGTTCTAACGCTTCTGACCCCAATGGGATTATACTTGTGGCCTTTCCATGTTCCTCACACTTTTTCTTGGATGTTCCTAGCAGGCTCAGGAGGGTGCTAGACAGCACACTGCCACAAAGCACTTGGAGGCTGGAAATAACAGCTAGGATTATACATATAATCCACACAGGTGAGGTTGTTTGGATACAAGGAGTTTTCCTCCTTGTGCAATCCTACACCCCAAATTTATCCACATCTTTTCCAGGCTGGGACTGTGAACTACTGGGAAAGCTCAGTGGCAATTCCCAGGGCTCAGGCACACTGGAGGACTGACTGCTGGACACTACAGAGTAACACATTCTTTCAAAAGTAAATGGACAAAACAGGGACAGAAGTGTCAGGGAAAGGAAATGTTAAAAAAAAAAAAAAAAGAAAAGAAAAAAAATAATATGAAAAGCTGGGCCTCCTTACCCGTCATACAGTCTTTGTTCTGTGTCAAGGGGTTCTATTTGCTTCCTTCACTGGCACAAACAAAATTATTCCCATTAGCCCCAAGGAGAGGTGACAGCTAGCTATGCAAGCGAGAGATGGAGTCTGGTCTGCATCACACAAAATCAACAAAACAGTCAAATGTGCTCTAGTCTTCAATATTTTTTCATTTGCACTAACAGCAATGATGACATGATAAAAAGAGTCAAATGAATGTGACATGAATACCATGTCAGGTGGGTGGGAGGAATGAATCCCTGGCATGAAGCTGGAAATTTATTTAGTGAATTTTATCAAAAATACTATAAAATAAACTGAAAAGCCATTTTTGTAGAATTACCTTTCAACAACCCACTGTCCTAGCTTCTGAAAGGCCCTATCCATTTATGCCAGGAGATTTAAACAAAAGTAAAACGTCCTTTTTCAGTAGAGTTGCTGATCACTTGAGACAAGACAAGAGGAACAAAGCCACTGCATAACCTTCCTCCTGCATCTTTGATTTTGCATACACACTTCACAAGAATAGCTCCAACTCAATGCACTTAATACATTTTGAATCAGAGTAACTGGGACTTGACAAAACAGCAGGGCTATTTTAATTTAAAAAAATTAAGATTTTTTTTAAATTTAAAAAATAATTAAAACATCATCAGCTGAAAAAACAGGCATTTCTTGTCTATTTTGCAAGAACACAGAGGCTTCAAACACACAGACTCACTTTAAAAATTCAGTTACAGTTCTCCCAAACTTCTGATACTTGTTAAATGATACTGCTGCTAATGATACTGCTTTTGGGAGGGGGTAATCAGTTGTCCATTTACGATTTTGAACAAAAAAATCTTTCCATTTTTGTCAAAAAGGACATCAAAGAAAGAATTGGATAAAATATAAATAAAAGAACTAGTACCGGAAAAAAAAAAAAAATTACTTATAGTAAAACTATTTAAGCTAAAATAATTTTAAAGTTAAAAATTAAAAGGTCCCATCAATCAAGGTTTTTTTAATCAGAATACTTTTCCCCTCTATTAAATAATTAAAATGTAAATCTATCCATGGAACACGTATGTAGCTTTGATATTATAGAATCACAGACCAGTTTGGGATGGAAGGTCATCTAGTCCAATACCCCTGCCATGGGCCGGGATACCTGCCACTACTGGATCAGGCTGCTCAAAGGCTCATCCCATCTGGCCTTGAACACTTCCAATGAAGGGGCAAGGCTGTACAGCACCAGAGGAAGTTATCCAAATATAACTAATGCAATGTATTTAGTGCACTGTTTTGTTAATACTATATTACTTTATAGGGAAGGAAAAAAAAAAAAAAGCATTCCTCTGCTGTTTCCCAGTGATATAAATACAAAACAAAGCTGTCATGACTTGAAGCGGCTGGAATGACAGATAATGATTTCACCTTGCTTCTGAAGCCAGAAGAAGGTGTGACACCATTGCAGGTGAAGAGCCAGAGCTTTATCACTGGCATTAAAGCTATCCTCACGCTACCTCTAAGCAATGAAATCAGCCGAACACCAGCATGTTCCCTGCAAGTCCCAGGCAATCCTCCTTTCTTATTCAGCGATAGAAAGCAATAGCAAAGAAGCCAATCACTCGGTATCTCACCTCGCTATCTTGTCACTGCAGGACATGGTAAGTAGCCTTTCTCCTTGCAACACACCATCCCACGTCTGGATAGTGGTCGTAGAGCGCACAGGGATAGTCCCTTCCCCAGATTCTATTTTTGTACGTAGCTGTCCTCTTGCTTTGCGGTTTGGATGCCTGTCTCCTTGATCTAAATGACAAAAATCACTTTTGATCAGCTGAGAAACATTCTCAAAGCGTTTTACAGATAGCATTAAAATAAGCAGAATTGATTAAAGATATTTGCCTGCATAACTGCTGACTGGCATAACAATTTCTATTGTTCCTTGCAAATTAGCTAAAGCATCAGACAACTCTCATAAATACTGTCTTCTAAAACACACTTGCAATTAAACCAAGCCTTCCATGAAGGAGCAGTATGCAGCAGGAAGCTTTTTAATTCATTTTCTGCACATTACAGCCTTAGAATGAAGTTAATGGGCAGACCAAGAAAGGGGCAGGCAGAAAACCCCTGTTAAAAGATGGAAACAGTGAAAGGGTTTGGTTAGTTCTATACAAATACTTGCTGACTCACTGGCTTATCTTGGCTAGCATTCAGCCTCCTAGAGACCACATGGTGGACCAGTCTATACTTCTACCATACAGGAAGAACAGACCAGATATTTTTTGGAGAGATCTTTGTCTAACACACATCTACACTAAAAGGAAAGAAGACATCTACATTTTAACTGTGCCACTTGTACATGCTCAAATAATACTTCAGACTCCCTTGTTTAACCAGGACTGCTTTCATACCCTCTTGTGCTGCTTCGTGTGGTGAGAAAATCCTAGCGTCGCCACAAGGAGATGTGCTGATATAGAGATGAAACTGCACGTTCTCCTTTAGCTTAAACCCGCCCCGCTCTGATCTGATAAAAATCGATTTTTGTTGATCTTCTTTATTGCTGAAACAGAGAATAAAGCTAGAGTCAAACCTGACAGCAAAATGTAAATAACTATAAGCTGAGCAGTCTTAATAGGCATTAAAAACAAACACAAGATGCCTGGAAATGTTATAGTATAAATCAAACAGTTATTACAAATAACAAAAGTAAAAGACCATTGAGAAAAAAAATAGAAAGCCCTTGACATCCTCAGATTTCAAGAGCTTTCAGGCACTTATCAGAAAATGAAACATCACCACCCTTTAGTCCCCCTGAGATTATTTTGATTTACATGTTTACAGTTTCCAAAATTATTCCCGATCTTTTTTCTGTCCTTCCCTCTCATGATTGGCACTTAACCGAGTACATGTTTTGTTAAAGTCAGATTTTAGGGCAAAGGACTTGACTTCTCAACTAAACATCCTAATGCAACATGACAAGTGTTTCACATTGAAATAATTGAGACAGATGTTTTACACAGATGCCTTTTCAGCTCCATGTGATCAGCTCATCTTCCTTTTCCCTCCGGCTCACCTTAGATAAAGCTCAAGTTGTGTATACAGAAATTTAAGCAGGCACCGGCGAGATACTATTTCCGCATGGCAATCATTTAATGCAAGACCACGATCACTCATATATTCACCATTGATGCACTTTGTTCCTGTAGAGACACTTATTACCAGGGCATCTTTCACATCTGTACCTGCAAAACAAAATTTCAGGAAGAAGATTCAATTAAAATCACGAATAGCGATCTTCTTGCAGAACCCAAACAAGGGTCCTCTTTTTTGTTAGCTTCTTTAAGAAAAAATATGTTTTCTCTTTTGGTACTTTCTTTAAAGCAAAAGCTTCACTTAGCCATACCCTCCCTGCACCAATGGGGTCTATGGTTCTTGGGAGTTCTTCGTGTTGGAGTTCAGACAAGTTAGAAACTGAAAACCTGCAGAGAAAAATTGCTGCTTCAGGAAGACTTATTAAAGTCCGAATTCCAAAGACTATGTGTTTTTCCTGAGCTCCAGACAGCCAGCTAGTTTCCAGCCTGCACCTTCTGGCTACCTATGCAGATATTCACAGTGACTTTAGAAATGTAAAGGGCACCAATTTATTAAAACAGCAGCACGTTATGGCAGGGTATCAAGACAACAACAGGAAAGGTGAGACTAGGAAAAGAAGACATTTAAATGCCTAAACCACTGTAAAGCTTTCAGCAGTATATTGCTTCTGGAAGTGTAGTTCTTGGCATTAAATCATTACGTACAATAGAATTAAAAATGCATTTTAGATGTTTTCTACACAAAGAACTGTCTTTATCACATACAAAATGAAAAGGTCAGCTGCATGAAGAATTCAGAAAGCTAGGTCAAAATGTAACATCCCTTCAGCAAAACATTCAGCAAAAACAGCCCCAACAAGCCAACAAGCCACACTAATTCCTCTGAAGCCCTCAAGGCCTCACCAGCAGAGGCACAGTGGCCAAACCCTGCCAAATGCCTTCTGCTCTCTTTCTCCTACAAAATAGTTACTGTGGTGTGGAAAAGCAGAAAACCCACTTCCAACGCACTCCAAGCACCTAGAGTACAGGATGCTTCCTTAACGACCTGGCTGCATGATGGCAGTGCTGATATACGGGGTCTAACTAGTAATTAGCAAGGGAATTAGTAATTTAGTAATTAAAGATGTAATTGAGACATGGACTACTTGAGTTCTCATTTCTGATGAAACACACAGACTTTAAAAAAAATGTCCCTGAGCCCAGCTACCCCTTCTTGCTCATAGCGCTGGAGGAGACCACGGAGGAGAAGCAGGGAGCCACTTCACTCTACACCACAAGGCTGTGCTGGGGTTAGCTAATTCCAGGGGTTCCCCAGACACGTATCCATGCAAAGACAATTTCTAATTCTGTGTGATGCTATTTCTTCAGTTAACCAAAATGTATTCATGTGTTAATTAAGTCTTAATTCTTTGGTCACTGGGAATTGTGGACACAGGACTGTAATTAAAATAAAAACTTGTTAAATATTACAAAATACATTAAATACAACTACAGCATTTTCCTCGCAGTGCTTCGCATTTGGGGCTAAAATGGTGTCGGTACCACATGAAAGTTGTGGCTGCTGCTGAGCAGCGCTTGAGGAGCATCAAGGCTTGTTCTCCAAACCTCCCAAAGGCTGTGTACTGGAGTGAGCAAGGGATTAAAAGAGGACACAGCCAGGACATCTGGGTGACAGGAACCAAGGGATATCCCACACTATAAGCATTGTGCTCAGCAATAAGAGCTCAGGAAAAGGAAGAAAGGACGTTTGAGGTTATGGCATTTGTCTGCCCAGGAGTTGTATTTGCCCTCCTTATATCTTCTTCCCGTGCCCCATGAGAGGGCAGTGAGCAAGAGGCTGGGTGGATGTCTGACTGCTGGCCAAGGTCAGCACACTACAGATGTCTTGGAACAGAGTTTGTCATATTCCCCAGCCCCCAGAGCATATAGTTACCATCTACCCTACCCAGCACCCTCAGACCTCTCTGCTCTGTGGAGGAGGCCCCTGCAAACATCCCTGCAGTAGGAGGAAAAGGCTGGCATTACCCACAGTGCCAAGGGCAGGCTGTACATTTAGCCCTGATACCCTTCTGACTCAGACAACTAACTGGGGACATTTCATAACAGGCCTGAACTAAATGTCCCAATAAGGATTCAGATGGATTGAAGACCAATGATAAATCTTAGCCTGAGGAAAGCGGCAGAGTGGTCACAGACCAGCTCAGAGCAGAGCTTCACTGTTTGGGATGATCTGGCAGAGCATGGATCTCACACCAGTGGTCAGAGAACCACGATGTTACTACTGCTTGTACGTGGACACCAGGGTCAGCTAACAAAACATACCTTGCCTTCTGTAAATATTTTTCCTAAAATGACCGATACACAAAGCACTATGAATAAAATATAGCAAGGATAGTTCTAACAAAGAGTAAAATGTAAAAACATGGAAAATAAGCATAATTTCTTACATAATATACCAAAACTCAAGAATGCCATCTGTGTGACCAATGCAGTGAAATGTATTTTAGATTCACTTCCAAAAAGCTGCACAATTAATTTTAAAAGATACATGTATTTTGTAGACCATGAGTTATCTCAGATGTCTCAGTCAAACAGAAGACAGGAACTGCGCGGAAACAGAAGTCTTTACAGGTCTAATTTTCCCATAATTATCCTTAATGAAGATTTAATTGCTATATTTGGTGCACCTTGAAGATTAAATATTTCCAACTCTAGTTGACTGACAAAAGATATTCTCCTAGAATGCAAACAGATCTCTCATATTTAAGCAGTTAAAACAGTACTTTTTTTTTTTGGTTTACCTGTTGTCATGACAACTCCAGCAAGGACTTTTCTACGTGCATGTGGAGATGTGAAATTTTCTGTCAAATCACTGAATTTATCTACAACCAAGCGAGCAACAGCATCAGCTAAAACCTGCAGGATCACAAAGAAATGCATATTAGGCAATTAAACAAATAATTTTAAAATTACAACAGCATTAGGCTATAAAGATTTGCAGTATTAAATAATTTGACACAATAAATTAAATGAGTTTTATTGTTCACTTTAAAAATGGACATTGCAGCATCAGCAATATGTCAAGAAGGTGGCTGGCTCCAATTTTCAGTCACACTGAGCACTCGCGGCTCTTTGTAAGTGGAAGCAAAGCTCTGTGTGCTCCACGTCTATGAAAACAGGGTCAGACAGCCCTAAGCCAAGCATCAAAGTACCTAATGCTCATGATTGTTATGCACATTTGAGGCTTAGGAAAATAACTGAAAAGACAGATAAGTCTCTACTTTCATGCTCAAACCTCAAAACACATCATCTCAATATCCTCAACACTGGACTTGACAAGAAGATTGAAGTGCAGAAACCAGGCTCCTCAAACCAACATGTAAACCTTCTATAACAATAAAATTAATTATCTAGTTATTTCATAAAGAAGAATAAATCTGTTTTCAACCCTGGTTAAACACTTTCTATTCCTTATTTTTACAAGACATGCAAATTTAAGAACAGAAAATGTCAATTATTACCCAAAATAAACTATCTCAAAGTTAGGAAGGATTTAACTCTTTCACCTTCAGGAAAACTTGAAGATAACAGTCACAGTCTCGTTGTATCTTGCCAGCAGAGTTAGCAAGCAACATCGGTACGACTATAAGGGGGGTTAAATTCTAATTAAGGATTGTAAGGAGAATTTCAAAATACCAGTCCTGCTCTTGCTGTACAATGGTTCAGTTCAACACTGCAGTTAATCTCACCTGCAGTTTTTAAGGCAGCTGGAACCAAAGTAGCCAGAGGAGATGAGTCAAGATCAAATTCTTGAATTTTCACCTGAAAAGAAACTGAAAACCAGGGCAATCTATGCAACAGCATTGCTAGTACAGCTGAGTGTCCCCAAAAGAGCGGCTGAGAAAGGTAAGTTACATGCCAGATGGCATGACAAGTGTTCCCCAGGCTAGCAGGAAAGACAGGGTAGCTTGTCCCCACTCATCTTCCAGCAACAACAGGACCAGCAGCCAGAGAGGAGGAGCTGACAAGCCCAGGAGAGAGCTAAGTTCCCTGTCCTGTAGTGCCAGGTACAAAAAGCTTGATCCATTTGCCTATATGTTGGTGCCCAGCAGTATCTGAGATGTTTTGGGGTAACTACCTGGGCCACATGTTGACACACAAGAAGGACACAGTCCTGTGTCATATTTGCCAGCACCCTGCAGGTGTCTTAGATAGCCAAAAGCATCCAATGTGGTGCTAAACACACATGCAAGCAACTACATAAGCCCCAAAGGATGCTTGTGGCTTACAACCTGTCTTTGGGCTCTCAGTGACAGAAGAAAATTAACACTCCAAACCCGTGTAGAGGGCCCAAAGCAAATCCACAGGGCTGATCGGTAGGAGGGTACAAAGCTTGATCTCATTAGCTTGAAACGGTACAAACACTTGAACACAATCAGTTCTAAAAACAGACTGCCAGGGTCAAAACGAAAGAAAAGAAGAACAGGGTTTCAAGACTGACAGCCTGACTCACCGTCACTTTCCTAACAATGTTAATGAGAACCGACAGCCTAGAAATAACATGGAGGAGCTCTCAATATTTGCTTCCTTCTGGAAACCCTTTGGCAGCCAAGGAAGCAATAACTAAAGCTCACAAACTCAGAACTTGACTGCTTTTTCCAGAACCTGACTGGGGACTGAGACCAGCAGCCAGTGATGACTGGGGTCATGTCTCCACCAAGCTTTGGTCAGTGTTTTGCAATTGCACAACCTGTAGAGTCAGAATACTCTCAACATTGCAAATACAAGTTTTCTTGATGCAATATGAATGGACTGCAACCCAGAAACTCTTATCAACAGATTGATAAATCTTTAAGGAAGCTAGTGTTGCTCAGAAGTTAAATGCGTCTGGGCAGGCACTGATTTTCAAATGAGGTCTTCTTGCCGCTGGACCCAAAATTGTGCTCCGATAGCACCATGGCCATGCAGTACAAAATCTGCATTTAATTGTGCTTGCACTTACCTAATGCAGAAAGCTGAAGTTTAAGGTAAATGGACAAAGTAAAAATAAGAAGTGACAGTTTGGTTACCACCCTGGGTTTAGAAATGGAAAATCAATACATAAAATTACTAAACTCCGTGCAGCGTGGGCAGATCACTGCAGACACAAGTATCAGAGTCCCCATTCCAGTGTTTTATCCATAGCTCCACTGCATAGTCATGGATACTATGTGCTACCTGCAAGTTTTACGCTCTCATTTCTGTGATATATATATATATTTTTCTGCTCTACCTTACATCATGATATGCTGGACAGGAGAACACAGCTGGCAGCTGACAAGGCAATGTAAAATCATGTTGGATGACATTATGATGGAATATACTATTGTAAATCTAGTGAAACAAACATTTCCAAATAGGGTTGGATCTGATCCACAAAGAGAACAAGGACAGGCTTCAAAGTCTCCCAGAATGGCTTGCCATCCAGGTGAAAACCAATAAAGCCTACCCTTTCTCTGAACAAAAGTGAGCATGATGACCAGGAATCTTCTCCAACGCTGAGCTACACACAACCACAAAGTTAAGCACATGCCAGGAATGGTGATTCTGAAATGCTGAATCAAAACTGACCAGTTGCCAAGGATGAACACAGAGGAACGTTTCTTCCACAATCACCAAACACAGATGACTCACTACACAGATCCTCAGCCTACCCAGCCAAACAGAGGATGATCTACAGAGGCAAGCAATTGTCTATTCACTGGAGGAACCAGGGTTGGCTTGAGGAAGTTTTCTTCAAGAGATGGGAACTGAAACTGCCAGGTGTTTCTGGGAAGCAACTCACAGGTCACTCACTTGCCAACGCTGCTGACAAAAAGGCTACTGAACAGCAACTGGGCAGAATGCTTGTATGCGGGGTGGATACATTAGCCTTTTCCAAAACAATTATTTTTTTCACATGATTAATAAGCAAAGCAGAGGAAGCTGTGGTGTTGGCATACACATGAGAAGATGGTGAGTCCCTCTGGGAAGATGCAGATTGGCATAGAAGGATGGGATGGGGCTGCATCTCAAACAGCGAGGAACTAAGCTGCTGGCAAGGAAACCTAAAAACGCTTGAATGCACATGAAGCCAGACACTGGGGAGGACTGATAAGAAAGACTAAGCAGAACTCAAGCGAAACAAAATGGCTGCTAGAGATGCAAACAATACAAGAGGAACTGTAGGAAAAGGGGTAAAAATCACTGCCAGAAACCAGCAGATATATTAAAGATTGTTTTATTCCATTTGAAACCCCAGTTGCAGTGGGTGGTGAGGAATAAACCCTGTTAAAGGTCTACTGATATAGTCAGTAAGGTTTTGGGTTTTCATAAAAATACCGACCCAATAAATTAGAATTATCATCCTTTACTCCCAGGTCGTCAATCACATTAAAATAGTTAAGAGTCACTAAGAGCATGGAAGAGTTGAGACTAAGGCAGGCCATGAACAGACCATTGCAGTGTCGGGAGCAAGACTTCCTGACCTAAAATGACATCCTTGCCATCCCCATCTCAAAACCAAGGACTTGAAGCTGCTTCCACATCGAGCCCAGGCCACTGACCAGCCCTGGGTAGGGATCACTCACTTTTCGTTCTCACTCTACTCCCTTTCATACAAATAAATATTAATTGGAACAGAAATTGAACTAATGTCTCGCTTGCCCAGTAAGTGCCTAACATCTGACACACAGTCTCTCTACCTCCGCTCCTGCATTAAATCATTATTCAAAGTTGGATAATTCAAAAAAGGAAAGACCTAAAATAGCTGACAGTTTGCTTGTTATGGCATGTGAGCTCAAAGCTATTTTGGGTGTGTTGTTCGTTTCTCTGATGAAGTTACAATGAATTCACTTCTTTTCTACATATATAGATTGATTTTGGTTAACACATATCTTGCAGAAATGTTGTAGCACAACCCCCTCCGACCATCTATATCTCAAAATATTCTGAAGCTGATGAAGTTCAGGTCTGTCTGGATCTGAAGACCTTGAGAAGCCACAGGGATCACCCCAGGTGAATGCTGGTAAGCATCCTCATGGTGGAACCAAAGGCAGAGGAAGCAGGGGTGCTGTGGGGGTTGACAGCACTTAGCTTGCACTGGGGACTCGACTCAAGACTTCTCAATATTTTTGCTCTCCTTGGTTCTCCAGTGATCCACCTCAAGTTCCACCACAAATGTCCTCTCTTCTCCCTCAGCTTTATTTCTTCTTGCCTTCACAGTTTCGGGCTTATGAGAACTTTCACAAGCTCAGGAGCAGTGGCAGGCTCACAGCAGGTAAAATCAAGGTCCATTATCTCTTCTCAGACAGTGACTAGCAGGCACAATTCACAGAAGGTGCAAATATATCTACTGTAATACAGCAGGGTCATTATTTTCTAGTGTTACAAAGTTTCCTGTATTTATTTAAGAGAACTGCTACCTGGCAGTAGGTTCTCTCCCTGCTTGTGCAAATGTATCCTTTATGCTTCTGACAGTTCTACAGCAATTATTTCAACATACTACTCATTAATTTCCATAAAAACACTCGGTATTATCTTTTTGCTAGGTTTGAATCTGTTACATCCTCATTCTCCTGTGTACACTAAGCAGTCTATTGCAATAAACTGCCCAGAGTTCTTCAGTGTTTCTGCAGAAGCAGCTTTCCTAGGTCTTCAATCATTTGCATCATTAATTTTTAAATCTTTCCTACATTTTAATACTTCTTTTACAGTTTCCATCCTGCCACAGGCTGAACCAGGATTAACCTAGCACTTCAAGTAAAAGTAGCCATTGCAGTACTGGTTCTCACTCCACTCCTTCTACTTAATGTTCTGTTTCTTTCCACAATGTTATACAGGAAAAACTGAATTTGCAACACAATTAGATGAATGATTAAAAGCATTCCTTCTTGCGGATTTTTAAAAATTCATTTCATCCATAGTTGCAGTGCTTATCTATCCAGAGCAAGTTGCTTCTTCTCAACATAGTCCAGCTTTCACCATAAATAACTCCATTTTTAAGCCTCAATATTTACAGTTCCAATTCTCTAATTTCTACCTCTTTGCAGCCTGCCAAATCACCTTTTTTTTTAAGTAAACAGTTAGAGGAAACCTGAGAAATAGAATTATAAAGTTTATATGGAGGTTTTTGTAACAGAGGTCATCAGTGGCCTAAAGAGGACACCTCCACCAGCAGGTTTCTACCATATAACGCAAACCGTTTCCATCAGTAATGCTGGCAGCCTAGACCAGCAGACTTTACTGAAAGTCAACAAGTGCCCTAGGGCACACCAGGATGATGTTGCACGTTCAAAAAAACTAAGTTGAGCCTCTTCTTCCCACAACACATACTTAAGCAGAGGAATTTATTGCTACAAGGTGCTGTGGAAGCAAAAAGGTTACAGAAGCTCAAGAAAGAGCTGAAATTCATGAGGAAAATTAAGGACTCTCAGATGGAAAGACACAATTTCTGGCTGAGAAAACCCCCAAGACATGAACTGCTGAAAGTTAGAGGCACATACTGGTGAAGTACTGCTATCAATATGTCTTTTGATGAGGTTTTTGAAGGTATTTGGTATTGGCCCGAGTACCTCTCAGGGCACCACCATCCCACTTTTGACAGAGGTGTGAGACCCCTAAAGGCCTTCCTTGGAAAAAGAAGAAAAGGAGAGAAAACAAATGAACTCTGGGAGACTTCTCTCTGGGTGATAAAGAGATAAAAGACAAAGAAATAGAGAAGTCCAACAGAGCATCTGTTGCTCCTGAGATGTCCAAGAATGTCCTTGTCCCATCTCTTGAAATGTCCAAGGCACTGCTCAGCAGCAGGACCCATTCTGCAGGTGGAGACAGCCTCACCTGGCAGCTGCAAACCTCCCACTTCCCAGCCCTGAGGCTGCTGGAAGGGAAGTGGCACAAAGGACGGGATGATGTGTGGGAAGGAGCTTTAGCCTGGCCCAGTGTGGCTCTTGCTGTGATCAAGTGCTCAACAATACTCTTTTCCCCAGAAATCAGATTTGGACTTTGCACTAACAGTTTTCAAAAACCTGGTCACAATGACTTCCATGCTTCATCTATAAATGTGCAACCTCTTTGTTTTCAGAAGCGATTTTAAAAGGCTGCTCACATTTTGCTGTCTTCTCCAGTTCTCATCACCTACCAACTCTGCAGACCTAAGAAAAAAAATTCACTTTTTAATTATATTTGTCTAAGTATGCTGAAACATGCTGTTTTATTTTGTGGAAAAGAATAAAACTTGAAGAACACACATTTTGGTATGTCCTGTGGCTTATTGCAGCATACAGGTCATCCCTGCCTCAAGGGGTGGGAGGTAATGTGAGGATGGCTGTCAATTCACAAAGCAGAGCCAATTATCAAAATACTTCCTTTGTTTTGGAGAGGCAAGTCCCTATAATGCAAGGCTGACAACCTCTTCTACTTTAACACACTCGCTGCCAAGGTAATAAATGCACAAGGGCTGATTTTTTTCAGCAGGGTATTTCCATCCACTTGGAGGCTTGGTCTAAGGGACTTACTGGCTTCTACTCACTTTCCCAGCAAAGAGACATTCCTCATTTCACCCCTTACCCAGACTGGTCTTAAATGCATTAAACCAGCACTTTGATAACCCACTCTACAGAGTAAGATTATACCAATGCCCATTTTAAACCTGATTTCTGATGTCAAAGACCCTTCTGTACCATTTGATAGCTTGCACATGTATCTCTATATTTAATTTCCCCTGGAGTGCCTGCAGCTGTTGGGAGGTGTGGGTTCACAGATATGCATTTCAGCAGATACTCACAACCACCTCTGGAGCAGGGATCATCCCTTCTGTTCTCTCAACTCTTTCCACTCTATTCTTTCTCTCATAAGGCATCAGAAATCAACACCCCAGCTACAGACAGGTTTTGACCCAGGCAGTTTATTCCAATATCTTCAATGGCACAGCCACACTATACTTTTTTTACTTCCACTGTGATTTTCATATTTGGATTTTTCCTCTCCTTGCACGTTTACAGCTTCCATTTTTTTCCAACCCAATCAGTATTTTCTTTGGTCTATGGTTTATAACAAATCCTATCCACATTTACATCATTCCTGTACTCTCCAATTTCACCCACTTTAGGATCATCTCCAAATTTAACACCTTTACACATCCTGAATAAACACTACATGAAAAAATAAATAAAAAAATCACAGTTTTAAAAAAAAAGATAAATAAAGCAGGCCCTGAACATATCACAAATGATTAAATCCCTTATTTATTAATCATCAATATCAGACCACAATCACTACTATGTAACAGACCTTCATTTAATTCCAATAACTTGTCAGCTAATTGTAATTAAAAGCAGGTTAATACAACACAGCAAAGTGCAGCAAGGACAACAACGTGCTGACCAAAAGCCTCTGACTAAACAACTGACTTTGAATCAGGTTTATACAAAGCAGTACCTGCGATCTACCCCTTCCAACCCAGCACATTCAGCACTATGCCTAAAACCATCGTGTCCTTCTCACACCTGAGTAGCCTTTTTCAATTCACACCTATAAGACAAGTGAAATACAAGCTAGGCCTGGGGCATGCTTCGTCGCACGCAATATGGGTATCAAGGTTAGTGTAGGAGCCCTTTAAAAAATTAAAAATAGTGCCTGCATTTATTGTTATTGAACACTGTACCCTGGGCTTAAATGGCCTGCTTATCTCACAAACTCTGGGATAGCTACCTTGAACTCAGTCAAAACCTGACAAAGGCAAGGAGCCCAGAAAAACCCAGCACTGTCAGCAGTTCCTTGAAGTCTCTTAAAGAAGAGAGGCTGTGTAAGCTGTTTGACTTCTGTGTGAAGAAACAACTTTATCCCCTTAGAATGACACCTCTTTCATGTTTCACCTCATAGTATGGTTTGGGTTGGAAGAGACCTTAAAGCCCATCCAGTTACAACCCCCCCACCATGGGCAGAGACACCTCTCACTGGATCAGGTTGCTCAAAGCCCCATCCAACCTGGTTTTGAACACCTCCAGATGCCTCCAGGGCATCCACAACTTCTCTGGGCACCTGTGCCAGTGCCTCACCACCCTCTGAGGAAAATATTTCCCCCTAGTACTTAATCTAAATCTCCCTTCTTTCAGCTTAAAGCCATTGCCCTTTGTCCGATCCTTGCACTCTCTGATAAAAAGCCCCTCCCCAGCTTCCCTGTAGGCCCCCTTAAAGTACTGGTTTCCCCACTTCGCTATTCCAGTTCCCATTCTCACCATTTTACTGATTCAAGAACTACTAACACATAAATTACTTGCAGTGAAAATTTATGGAGGCTGGGGCCAAATCTAATTTTAAAAGTCCTGCAGAGAATGCAGTCTTAAATTACCGAATCTACTGAAGAAATCACAGCTACCTGGAACAGCATGATCCTAGAGTACAAAATGAAGGAAACATTCACCAATAATGGAATAATTGTGCAACATTAAATACAGAGCATATAGGAACTTCTAAATGATGCACATTGTCCATGCGTTTTGAGAAAACAGCATACTTAAAATAGTCACATCTACTTACACTCTTCAACCCCACATTATCAAATCAGACCAGTATCTTATAGTTTTAATGAAATCTAATGCAATGTTTTTGAGATAGAAAAGGTCAAAGCTTTGAAATTCTCAAACACATAGACAGCTGCTAAAATTCAAAGGCAAGTATTGGAATGTAGACAGGCACATAATATCATCAAAAAGAACCAAGAGACACAGTAGAATGAGAGTAGTCAAGCAGTCATTACTGTAGTTTGACTGGGCAGAAACAGAAGTAAGCAAATAAGGGAGAATTTTTCTTCATTAGAAAAATAAAAAAATTACTCCATTCTAGCTACGTTAAATTTATGGTCTAGGTCTGGTACATTAATTCATTGGTCCATTAATTACTTGATTTAAGCTATTTCTCATTCAGATTTACTTGCCTAAGAAATTTGCGTATGCTTATGAAATAATTTGATTAGAACACAATATTTCAGATGACAGTTACTTAGCCACAGGTCTTGGATACGTGCACTGAGAGTCACCGTCGAATGCACTACCCTTACTTCATCCATCCTTGACTTTCATTATTCAGCTCTGTTAATGCCAACAATTTCAGTTTGCAGAAGAGAACAATTTTCTTCTTTGCTAAAACTGTTGTATCTTCTTATAATGTTACTTAAAGCAGTAATTCTGCCTTGAATTCCATCTAAGTCTTGCTGCCAGAGATGAGCAAGATGTGATTCAACCTTTCCTCACCACAAACCATAATCCAAGCCAGCACTGCACTGGGCTTGGTGCTCTCTTACATGAGATGACCAAGGCTGAAAGCATCAACAACAAAGCCTCCTCTCTGTCCAACAGAATACAAAAAGTCCATAAATTGTCAGAAGCCATAAGTGGATAAATCACCTAACACACACACACATGTACAGACACAGAATAAAGAGCGGAAATGCTGTCCAGGCTGACTCAATGCACATGATCTGACATGTCATTAGCCAAAGACATCAAGAAAAGCCAAAGGGTGTCTCACCTGTGGCAAGTGTAACTGGAGCCCCTCGCTGGGAATGGGCTGTCGAGATGGAGTCTGGTCCAGCTGCATGTTAAACAAGGATGCCAGGGCTGACTGAGCAGCCCGAGCTTTTGCCAGCTTTTTATTCCTTCCCGAGCCTTCAAAAGTTTGACCGTCCACTGCCACTGCCATGACAAAGTTTTTGGCGTGGCTCTCCCCACTCTCTGAGAGAAACTCATACTTCAGCCCTGGCCGCAGCTCATTGAGAATCATGACAGGGTTCTTCCCACTGGCGGAGGGATAGGGTGATGGTGTAGGGAGAGGTGACTGGGAAAGGCTGCTGGCTACGGCTGATGACGGCAAACCGTAGTCCCCACTAGAGCTGAAGGACCCATCCCCGTTGGACCCTAGGTAGAAGGAAGCATCAGAAGGGACCGGCGTTTCGAACCCATTGAAGAGGGTGTCGGGGAAGTCTGCTTGGTCAGAGGTGAAGTCTGTGTTTACCGACAGAGTCCTCCCCATTGCCAGGTGGGCTTCTGAGGCGTTAGGAAACTGGACAAAAGACCGCAGAGCCTTCTCAGCAGCATGAAGTTTGGCTTTCTTTTTTGTTGGGCCAGACCCTTCAAACATCTGCCCATTGACTTCAACTGCCATCACAAACATGGGGGCATGGACCGGCCCCGTCTGTGAGAGGAGTTTGTACTGTAAACCAGGTTTAATCTCATTAAGTTGCATCAGGGCGTTCTTTGGCAGAACAGGGCCGGGAGTTTTCTTCCTCTTCTTTGGGCGGAATTTGGAGGGGCCATTGTTGCCCTCCTCCAAAGGACGTTTTCTGCTGCTGCTGCCACCACCATTGGAGAGCTGTGTCCCCTCCACGGCGCCTTGCCCATTGCCATCCTTGGGGGGCACGTTGTCCACGTTGCGGTTTTCTTTAACATCAGTGCTGCTCGAACCTGCGGTGCCCAGAAAGAGTAACTTACAATGCCTTCGTTGCAGGACCTTGTAAATGCAAAATTTATAGATTCCTTTATCTCTCTTTGTAACTGGTTAAGTGATGTGTGCTCACAGATTAAATGTTTGGCAATACGATCAGCGATAATAATAATGCAAAACAACCTACCAATTATTCAACAAGTAACACATTCAAGAATGATTTTCAAAATATGCATTTGATACAATCATATAGCAGTAAAACCTTGCAGCTTTCTATTTTTATTTTTTTTTTGCATTTAAATCATGCTGGAACAAAACTTTTACTCATAAGTTATGTCTGGCCTGAAAAATTATTTCAATCAGAAATATGTTATTGCAGCAAATGCCTACAAAGCAAAGAACTACCTTTAGTAAAATAAAAACAGATGCTTCCGACCAGTACTAGGAGATGGATGTTTAATTCTATTTTATTCTTATTAATGTTACGTATTTTTACTCAGTGATTTTAGTTGCTCAAATTGAGAAATTACATAAAGAAAACCTGAGCCATGAAAAATGAGTCAGTTCTTTTTTAGGCACCTTAACTGAAGAGTATTTGAATGTCTTTGCTTCTCTTTAGCTATTCCATATTCTCCGAATTCAGTTCTTTTTTATGCTTTTCCTAGACTTTCCTTTCATCTCATCCCAATTTGCTCAGGAACTGCAGCTGCCCACTGTGCCAGCATAACCAACAAGACTACTTTATATCACACAGCCTTCTATTATTAAATCTTATATTTGTCATTTACAAGCTATTTTGTAATTCCTTACAAAGTAAGAAAACTGCTGTCACGGAGTTATAAACTCCAAAATCATAATAAAGACCCTCTCTTAAGGCTACAAGGAATACAAGAACTGTGGCAAAAGCTGCACAATCACAATGATATTTTGATGCAGAAAAGGCGTTGTAATAGTTAATTACTTATTTTCTAAATCAGAAAGATGGGGCAATGATATGTCAGAGATGTAGTTAAAGAATTATAATTGCTATAAATGCAAAGATTTCATTTTTATACTAATAAAGAAAATAAGGAAATTAATTATTTCTGCTTTATATTGGCATTTGTGAACAAAAAGGCAAATTTGGCAAGTGAAGTATTTCTAACTCTTCTCTTCCAAAACTGTAAAATATCTATATTACATCTACACTGACACCAGGTGATAAATATTAATTGAAATGAAAGCAAACCAAAGTGGAGGCTCTCTTTCACAGTGACAAATTTCAGCTATATTTTAAGCCTTCCCTAAGAATCCTCTACCACGCACACATCACTTCACCCAGGTTACAAAGCTGATGGAATGGTTACTAAATTTTCATTTATAACATCCTCCAGCAAAAGCTCGATAGGTTACTCCTTTCGGTGCTCAAAGAGAAAAAAAGAAGAAAAAGAAAGATCAAAAGGAGAAGCCAAAGGAGGAACACATTTTGTTAAATCACAGTAGCACACCAAAGAATTTTACAGTACTGAACATTACATTCCAGTCAATTAAATTCAGTCAAGAATGAAGCACTAAATATTCTGAAGCATTTCATTGCTAGAAATCTGCTACATTTAATAAAGTATCTCTTGTAATGTTCAGCCACAAATCATATTATCTGTAGAACATGTGTTATAAGGCCACATCTGCCAACACACAGTGTTCATGCATACCTATTCTTTATGTATCTATACAGCGAAGAAATCTAAAGCCAACAGAGTGAATTTTGAAATCTTTCCTTACACTAGATTTCTTACTTGAAGCTACAATCTCAAAAAATTACATCTCATCTAAAACACTGTTTCTGGAACATTGCTCTTACCAGTGGCATCAGGAATTTGCCATCAATCAATATGATTTTTAGGCTGAACAGAAATCATTTAGTTAACACTGGTTTTATCTTTCTTTTTATATGAAGAACTCCTAGCAGTGCCCGTGGAAGCCACAGAAGAAAAATAAGAGTTGAATAGACTCCATCTGAATGTAAAAAATCCCAGCACTTTTGCATGTAAGTACAGGAACTCCATCTCATGGCACAGGAGAGGAAACAATGCCCTGGCAGGGGTTGGGGGAGGCTTGCAGGAAGCAGGAATGGAACTTGCATGCTTACCTTGTCTCAATTAGAAAGAAGGGAAGAGAACTACTCCTTGCCTGAGAGCTACTGGGCTTGTTAGCTCTGGAGAACCTGCAGGGTGGAAGAAACTAGGAGAGAAAGCAAGCAGGGAGCTAGCAGCCTGAGTCAACCCAGACACCATGAAAGCAGTCAAGTTTCTACACTGTGGAGGTGATCCAAATCTAAGCTCTGCATGCGACAGAAAGAAAAAGAATTTCCAAGTGATCCAGAAAGACTTAGATTTGTTTCGACCCAGAGAGTCACTGGGCTGCAAGAAAGAGCACCTGTGTTTCAGGCTGAGGGTGAGGATACGCCATTGGTCCTTTCATTTAGCCTCTCCTGCCCAGCAGCAGGGAGGTCCTCTTATCGTCGTGGGGCTGTACGAGAGCTGACAGGTTAGTAAAAAAGTAAGGTTAGGAGTCACCAAAGTCAGAGAAACTCCTTTAATCCTCCCATATCCAGACATGGAGGAACTCGCCCAGCCCAGCCTCTCCCAGCTCTAGCTCTTCAGAAATGGCTCTCCCTTTTCCAGGGATCTCAATTTGTTAGAGGAGTTAAGAACATCCTAACCAGCTTGTCCTCACCTTGCTCAGCTCCCCATTGTATTTCAACCTTATCGTGCCTTCCCTGTATCACGGGGCTCTAATTGTCCCTTGCCCTGAGGTCATCCTCTTTTCACAGCAGTCCCTTATTTCCCCTGCATGCTTTTTGACACAGGAGGAGCAGATCCACAGCTGGATGCACGCTCTATTTGCCCTTTTTGCTCTATTCTGCAGTCTTAATACACTGGTTTAGGGACCGTAAGACTATGGGTAGTATCTCACTTATTCCAAAGAGAACTGGGGAGGGGGGGTGGGGGTGGGTGGTGGTGCACACTTGCATCTTCACCTCGAAAAGCTCTGGCTGATTCAGGATCCTTTCATAGCTCAGCCTGGGAGCATCAGTACTCAGAAAGAGCAAAATTTTGTTGCTCTAAAGCAGAGGTAATGGCATTTGAGGACCACTACTCCATGCGTGCGGCAGCTTAGATCAAAGCCTGTTGGTCTGATTTGAAGACCAGTATTAAGCTTTGTGCTGCCAGTATCTCAGCTAAATTAAGGCAGGAAAATGAGAACTGTGAAGGTTAAGACTCCTTTAGAAAGTATAAAGTACAGGAAAGAGCTAGTAGGAGAATAAAATTACCATCTGAATTATAAACCAAAATATCTCCATTCAGTAATGGATGTTGATCATTATCCTTTTTGTTAATTAGACTTTTTTTTTCTCCTCAGAAAGGTCATATGGTCTCAGTGGATGTCCTAACATATCTAAAAATCAAGTTTAAAAACAGCCTAATCCTAGATTTTAAATATACTTTCAAGCCCTCTGAGGTCCATCACCAGTGCTGTGTATTCAGCACTTTACAGTAGCATTAATATACATATAAACATTTGATAATGGGATCCTGTTTTCTTAAACAGTAATACTACCCATGACTTAAGGATAAGACTAGTTTATTTTTTAGTCACTAAAAATAGTTGGCAGCTTTTACTATAGATTTCACTGACCTCTGCAGAAGATGCCTTGGTAAAAATCTTAGCTGGACCACATGTCAACAACTTCAGTGAAAGAAAAGCCCTGCCATTGAAATCTTGTTTGAGAGGTTTACAAACCCCAGAGCACTCAAAGAACAAGAAGCAACAGGGAATTTTCATGACAGTAAAGAAAGTGCCTATAATTACAATGTTTTATCCACTGGTGAATTTCCATTACCTGCTTGCAGAGAGACAACACCCTCCCTGCTCTGTCTGATCTGGAGCACACTTAATTAAATTTTGATGACTCTTAGTTGAACTGAAAGATGTTTCTAGCTACCCCTTATACTGCTGCCGTCATTTACTGGCCTGGGAAAATTCTAAATAAGTCTTTTTTTTTTTTTCCATAAAAACAGGCCCAAACCCCCACGTAGTCTCTTCTGAGCATCTTTTTAGAAAAAGGGGGAAAGTGATCAAAGAGAAAGGTCTGTACAGCCATATGCTTACATATTGGACACTGAGATAATATACAGATGGACTTATACAGATTCCTGGGGTGTTCGGGGGGCTGCAGACAGACCCTGCACACAAAGCTATGGAAAAACAAATAAAACCATTCTAAAAAACCCCAAATCTTCCCCCAAATCTCTTGTAAATTCTTCTCTATATTCAACAAATATAGAAGAAAGACCTTAAAATGTGAAGTCCAAAATATTGTATTGTCTCAGAGACACTAATGTAACCTCATCACTGTCTTACATTTCAGGCCAACCAATACATTTTAAATTAAAATTGCTTCCGCAGAGCAATTCTAGTTATGTAACAGTAAGCTACAAACCCTGCATATGCCCACCTTCCTGTCCTGTAAGATACTTCCCCAAAAAGGAGGTACATAAATATTAAAAAATTTAACAGGCAACTCTGATATCGCACTGGGCAATCTTAAGAGATATAAAACTTCTAGAAAAATCTATGTATGAATCAAGAGGAAGAACTTAAGAATTTGAACTTTGATTTCTCCGCCCCCCAAATCTGAAGATTCAACAATTCTAACCCATGATGTTTGTGTGGGCATACAGATACAGAAAGGTCTTCTGGCACTGCCTATTAGCAGTGTTCATCCAAGTATACCTTGTCTATAGTTCCCTTTCAAAAATATGGTAGAGAGAGTATCTCAAAATGTACTTCTGGGAGACAACTGTGGTTATACAAACACCCTAAACCTCTAACAACCCCATAGAGCCAGTTCCTGACAAGCTGAAGAGCTCAGTGAACCGTTTCCCATACTGATTCACTAACACACACACATAAAAAATCCAAACCAGAAGCAGACAAAAGTTGAGTATTTTGTTTAAGGACACTTACAGAATGCCCTTGCAAAGAGCTGGTATTTTCTTCGGGTCAGGAAGGGACCTTTTGTTCATACTCCTTACCTAGACAAGTGGATGTTTATCCAAAAAACTATCTTATGTGAATTATCTAATTGCAGCTCTTGCATTTTTTTAGTCATCCCTAGGGATATAACTTTTAGAAACAGCTAAAGCATCCATCTGAAGTAATTTCTTTTACACAAAGGAAAAGCAAGTGTCCACAAGCACATTCCAGTTCAGCTCACTGTTTCAGTCAAAGGAAAAGATGGATTCTCGTCCAGGTAATTTTTTTTGGGGGGGGGTGGGGGCGGGAACAAAGGGAGGACCTGGTTTGGGTTTGCAACACAGTGGTCTAGCTTCTTTATCTCCCAACAAAAACTTCTTCAGGCTGAACTACAATTCTTCTGGCTCCAAAGCCTCCTACACTGCCGGGCTTTGTCAGCTTTGCCAGGGACGCACCATTTAGCCACTGTTTACTTAGGGGGAAAATAAGCACATTTGTTATTATGTCATACACAATTATATACACTTAGGCACAGCATATCAGCATAGTAGCATCAGACCATTTCGCTCATTCACAAAAAAAGATTGTTGAAAGGCCAACAACAGTAAAAATGTTCTAATAATGTTTTAATGAGAACTCTTTTCTCCACAGGTTATCAGGTCTTAATTATACAACAGCAACCTTGCAGCACTTCACCAGCAGATGCATCACGATGATCACTGTATTTGACTATTTTTGTGCTTAAATGCACTTAATAATTCAGTAACTCAGGGCTAGAACAAAAGTATCTGATGAGAATAATCAACCATGCAAGACCTACAGGAGCTCTTCTAGCTCCTCCTTTTGCTTCTCCTTCTTCCATTTCTACTTCCCCTCATTCATTTTACACACTTCATCTCCTTCATCTCACCCCTTCCTTCTGACTGGTCCCTAACCCTCAGCACTGGCACTGCTGGTATTCTTTCCCTCTTTTCCATTGCTGGTCCAAAACAGGAAAACATTCTGTCTAATTAGTCAGTTGTTGGAAGAAAAATATGATACACAAGGTATAACTAGACTAGCACATAACTGTATGTATTTAAAAATATGTAAAAGCTCCGATTCACTCTTCTATACTGTATTTTAAAACATATGAAGAAATAATTTAAATTTGTGCTTCTGAAATTTCTTTGCAGTCATCCTTGTGCTCATGAGAAAAGTCACCTTCAGAAACAATTACATAGTTTATTACTGTGTAAATAAATACATCTTACTCATGTTTTCTTCATCATCTACATCCATTGTGAAATATTTTTGCTGGTTTCCTGGCTGGCGGAGACTGCTGCTGTCTGGAAAACACAAAATGGAATATTTAAGCTTTAAGGTACTAACATACAAAGTAAAACATTAAATTTTCTTTAAAATCAGCAGCCTGGAAACTAGCTTTGCTTTGGGCTGCCCACAGTTCTTGCTCAATTTTCACATAGTACTTCCCCAAAATGCCTGTTTCTCTAGCTGAGCTGCACGCTGCAGAATTGCAAATCTGATAAGGTTTGCAAGAATTTGGGGGTTTGTACAAGGAATTACAGTATTTTTTATTTGAAAGACTATGTAAACTACTTTATCTCACTACAATTTTCTATGAACTCCAAAATAATGTCCAATCCACTCTGCAGGTCACCAAACAGACAATTCAAGCAGGCACAATTCTGAAGATCCCGTTTTTTACCCAGCATCAAGTTGATGAATGTGTGTATGGTTTGGTTAAATCCTGACCCAATATCTCTCCTAAAACTGAGATGATTACCTATGACCAACAGATGTAGCCCCATATCAGGTGACTGGGGAACATAACCCCCTCTCCTACTTGTGAATTTTCTTATTAACTTAAATATTCAGACGATACTACATGTAGGTTATTTGGCTGTGGGGAAACAGATTTTACTAACTACAGGGACTTTCATTTCATCAAGAGAAGAGAAGAATCTAGAGCCAAATATAACCATCTGACATGCAAAATACGTAACCGACTTAGCATTTGTTTGAAAGAAGGCAACACTTCTACCCAGATCAAAAGCACTAATTTAATGGTGACGGATTTTGTGGTTTGGTCTGCATTTTTTTTGTTATTCCAGTTTGTTTTTTCCAGAAAACTAATCAAGTACATAATATCTGTTGCTTCCTAGGTAATTGCTCCAATCTCATAACACCATGGGTTCTCCAACACAGAGCACTGAACCCTAAAACCACTCTGGGACTTACACTTATAACAAAAGAACCGCTATTACAGTGAGGAAAATGCAGTGGAATGTTAATGGGCTTCTCATTCTTACATGGGAGTGGATCAAACTGTGGAAATTTGTCCTGTGCTTACCAACCTGTTGAATTTTGTGCATCTAGCTCTTAGCTTTTCTGACCCATTAACCACTAAGTGTTGTGCCTTTTATGTTCTGCGTTGCAATGTATATTTTTTTAATATAATGCATTAATTTTCTGATGATTCTTTACAACAATTAATGCTTGGATAGTATCTGAGGTGACTGAAGTCCAGTACAAATACAAAGTCATTCTGTGACAATCTAGCCTCATGTAACATTTGCAAACATTGATTCCTTTTGCTGACAGTCAGATTAAATTAGGATTGAAGTCCTATTTTCAAGTGCATCCTTGATCCTACTCGAAACCAATTAAGAATAGTCCACAGAAATCACATGACAAAACGTCAGAGTTCTGTTATTTCCAATAATACAGTTAATTCCCAGTAATGTCTCAGTCTTCTACTTAGGCTACTTTTACCACATGAACATGTCATTTACACTGTACATATCTTAAAAATTAACAATGACATGGATACTTTCAAATAAGTGTTCGGGATATTGAGCACTCAGCAGAACAAGCGATACCTGATTCAGTCCGAGGCTGCAGTCACACATGCCAGATCAGATGAGGGAACTGATTCTCATCACCAGTAGAACACTACTGGTACCAGGAAAAATACCTGGGTGCTACGGCTGGGATGAAAAGAGGCACAATGGTGTCTTAAGAGGAGACTACCAGGACTGGTAACGCCTTGTGAAACCAAGCGCTGAGGCTGCAGCTGGAAGAGACAGGGAGAACAGCGCAGGAAACAGAGGTTGTTTGTGCCTTCAAAAGTGTAGGAACACTGAAAGGAAGGTGGCATAAAAGACACTGCTTGGTTTTGTGCTGCTGTGTGGGCCGACACATTTTATAGCACTTAAGCATTTTACTTTGTTATATTACATTTTCCCCTTCCCTCAGCGAGCACACACACCTGTGTCTCTTATCCAGCTGCCAGTGTCAAATATTAGGAACTCGTTAAGACTTCTTTAAGTGTTAGCACTGGTGGAAATCAGACAGGGTCAAAATTTTCGGAGAAGAGAAACAACAAGGTCACTCGATGAGGTCGACACAACAAAAACTTCTGCCCAAGAATCAAAGATATGTAGGGATACAGAAACAAAAACTACAGCTGATTGCTTGACAGCAGTACAACCCACAGGGACAATGCAGGTGCAGTCCTCCCCCAGCAACGCAGCTACAGAAGCACCATCAACCACCCCTGCAGTGCAAACAGCTGCCTGAATTATTGGCCAGCTGACCACCGCCCTTGGACCCATGGCTGAGCTACCAGGAGATGCTGTATGGGCAGGATAACTGTGTGGCTTGCCCACTGAAACTGCTACTTGAAAAACAGGTTTTTGTAAAACTGTAATGACTGGCATATAAGTGATTAAAATGTAAATGTTAAACACGTGTATCCGAAACATCAAGAAACTCGTAGTCCAAAAATAAAAACTAGATATTGAGAAATTAAGAATGATGCTAGATTATACATATAGATGTGTAAGTCTGCAATTTCAACATCCATGCAAAATATTGTTAATAAGTAATTTAAAGCAATGAAATCTGTTAATCCTCAACTAAACAAATCCCCAGGACACTACTATGTACAATTTTCACAGCTTACTTTTCACAGCCGGAGCTAAGCAGACCTCACTGAAAATGTAAAATGTGCCTTTAGCAATCATTACACCAACTAATGCTATGCCTCTAATAGTACAATGAAAAACAAATGTATCTCTATGTCTCTTCATGTCACCATTTTACACACTGTTTCAAAACAAAGCCCATATGCCTGCAGATATCATGGATTTCCTACCACTACTGCAAAACGTTTACTACCATCCCAGTTTGTGACCTGAGTCAGTGTCTCTGCTCAGACAAGATGGTTCCTTTCCACTCCCCAATCCTGCCTGGAGAAGCCACCAATTTAAGTAACTAAGAGGATTCTGCACAAAGAAGAAAAGAGAGGCAGTCACAAAGAAGTAAAAACACTCTTCTGAGCACAATGAAGCTGCTCAGATATCCCACAAGTCAGCAAAACTATGACAAGTTACAGAAGCAGTAGAACTCCCCACTAATTTTATCATTAGCAGTGCATAATTTCAAGGGGGGCATAGCTAAAATCCTTGACCACATGTACTACTTCTCCTAAGACTCCCAGGAGCACCTAAAACAAATCACAGAATTTCCACAACTTTTTTTACTTATTCCAAAGGTTATGTAGAGAAGGACTATGTAAACTCCATCTCACAAGCACCAAAGCTTTAGATGAACTGTGTGTTTCAGAGTGGCAACCTCTCTTCTGCACCCTAGTCCTTATTCACCTCATTCACTTCTCCCCTGCTCCGTAACAAATTCTGTTTTCCAGGTAACATGTGCGTATTCAAAGTGCTTCCCAGACCATCAGTTCCAGCCTGGGTACACGTGCACACACTCATCCTCTACACAGCCAGTTGCTCTCCTTCCTCTGTCCCTTTTACTTCACAGAAAACTTGTGCAGTTCTTCACGCCCAGCCCAGCTCCATCACCACTCCCACATGGCTTGTGAGACCAATCTGAACTTCATGCCACAAAGACATCAGCTGTGACCGACCCACTAGGCTTTCATCTCAACATTATCACACTAGGGATGAGCATCCTGTGAGTAGCCAGAAAGCTATATTATTATTCTCCCAAATCCTACCCTAAAGCTCTGTCCTGCTGCAGTGCCCAACAGTCTTAGAAACTGTTATCCAGGTCTGTCAGCCCACAACATGTTGCTGACCTTGTGACACCATTTAAGGTACCATTTATGTTTCCTTCCACACCATTAAAGCTGATGGACTTCACCCCAAGATGCACGTACTTTGTTTGACACAGCACGAGACAGTTCCAACTCCAGTGTAAATACCTTTAGCATCTGAGGACCACAGACGTACCTTAGGCGGACTATTCCTCATCTCAGATAGAATACTCATGATGACCTGAGGGGGATGCAGAGCTTCCCATTGTGTTTTATCCCAGCTGCAGGTTACACTGGCTACAATCCTGGCTACTTCACTTCAGGCTGGCTAGTAGTCCTCACCTTATGACATCTCTGTCTCAGTGCAGTAATGGGGGAATGTAGAAACCAGTAACTAAAGTTGTCACAAACCAGTATGCTTTACTAAGGAGAGTATAACCAACACGTCACTTCAATCACTTTTTATTTAGACAGAACTAGAAAAAAAAAGACTCAGAAAAGCCTTTTGAACATACAAGTGGGATCTGATCAGAGTTCCCTTTATTTCCGCCTTCAATAGCCTCTGAATTTCATTCACACACTGAAATATTCCCCACCGTGCTGAATGGGGAGACACCGAACTCTCTACTGCTCAATACTGGGAGAATTACCAGCCTTTTCCCTGCAGGTAATTGTGTTGCTATGCTCATGTGTCATACTGAAAAGGAAATTGTAAACGTGTGTATTACTTAACGTTGGCAAGTATGTGTTTTACTGCCTTTCTAGCAGTACCGCTTGTCCCTAGACCCACTGTCACTCGAGGTTTGCACAGTGATGCTCACATCAATGCCCAGTAGACAAGTCCCAACAACAACTGAGAAACAACAGAAATACTTGCTGAGGAAGAAGGGATGAGTAAGAGAACTGGGAAGGGAAAAAAACTATTTTCCAGAGAAAGACAAGAGAAACACCTACAGCTTGGAGTCAGCTATTTTCACATAGGATGTGCATGCCCAAGGGCACAGCAGGAGGAAAGGAGGACAAGATGCCCAGGCACCTTGCTTTGCTTTCTGTTGGAGTGTAGACAAATGAAAAGCCAGAGACACTGAGCTGTGGAAATTTCCCCAGTCCCAGCTGGGAAGCAACAGACTTTGGAAAGAAGACATGACTTCAGAAAATCTGAGACGTTATGCTAGTGCGTACTCTGAATGTGAGCACAATATATTCAAGTGGACCTCTGCCACCACGCTCCCTGCAATGCAACAGCTCACACCCCTGTCTGATCCAGGTCCTCAGAAGACCTGGAAACACCTAGTTCATCAATTTTTAATGACAAAGCACGCCATGTCTGTGCTTGGGCAGCAGCAGTTTAGGCATGTCTCATGCACCTGGTCACCATCCTCACTGAAGCAGATGGACAGAGGGAGGGGAGAGGATCATGCAAATCACATAAGCCTTTTTCCCTTAAAGAGATTAGAAATTCGAGTAGAACTTTTGCTAAACAGACTACTTTTATTTGCTTTATAAAAGCTGCTTAAATTTGCTTTTCTGTTACCATAGAGAAAGCCTGATTCTAATCCTAATTAACTCTGTACTATCACTAAGGCTATAACTCTTGGCATACCAGTATATAATGGACAGTTTTATAGCTATGTATCACAGTTAAGAAGAAACATTTTGCTACAGTGATAGAAGCAGCAACACTCATTCTATCACAGTATCATGGTATTACAAGTTTGAAAAGGACCTTTGAGATCATCGAGTCCAACCTATAACCTGACACCAACAACAACTCATCATCTAAACCATGGCACTAAGTGCCTAATCCAATCTCCTCTTAAACACCTCCAGGGACGGTGACTTCACCACCTCCCCGAGCAGCACATTTCAATGGCCAATCACCCTTTCAGTAAAGAATTTTCTCCTAATATCAAGCCTAAACTTCCCCTGACGAAGATCGAGACTGTGTCTTCTTGTTCTGTCACTGGTTGCCTGAGAGAAGAGACCAACCCCTGCCTGACTACAACCTCCTTTTAAATAGTTGTAGAGAGCAATAACGTCTCCCCTGAGCCTCCTCTTCTCCAGGCTAAACAACCCCAGCTCCCTCAGTTACTCTTCATAGGGCTTGTGCTCCAGAACTGGACACAGCACTCAAGGTGCAGCCTGATCAGTGCCAAGTATAAGGGGATGATAACTCCTCTGGTCCTGTTGGCCACACTGTTCCTGATGCAGGCCAGGATACCATTGGCCTTTTGGGCCACTTGAGCGCACTGCTGGCTCATGTTGAGTTTCCTGTTCACCAGCACTCCCAAGTCCCTTTCCGCCTGACCGCTCTCCAGCCACTCTGTCCGCAGCCTGTAGCTCTGCATGGGGTTGTTGTGTCCAAAGTGCAGAACCTGGCATTTGGACTTGTTAAACCTCATGCTATTGGACTCAGCCCATCTCTCCAGCCTGTCAAGGTCCCTCTGTAGGGCCCGCCTACCCTCTAACAGATCGACACTTCCTCCCAGCTTGGTGTCATCTGCGAACTTGCTGATGAAGGACTCAATCCCCTCATCCAGATCATCAATAAAGATATTAAACAGGAGCGGGCCCAACACCGATCCCTGAGGGACACCACTAGTGACCGACCGCCAACTGGATGAGACACCATTCACTACCACTCTTTGGGCTCGGCCAGCCAACCAATTCCTAACCCAGCACAGAACATTCCCGTCCATACCACGGGCTGCCAGCTTCTCCAGGAGTCTGCTGTGGGAGACAGTGTCAAAGGCCTTGCTGAAGTCCAGGTACACCACATCCACAGCCTTCCTCTCATCCACCAGGCGAGTCACGCGGTCATAAAAGGAGACCAGGTTGGTCAGGCAGGACCTGCCTCTCCTAAATCCGTGCTAGCTGGGCCTGATCTCTCGCACATTCTACAGGTGCCGTGTGATTGCACCCAGGATTATTTGTTCCATCATTCTATCTGGAACCGAGGTCAGGCTGACAGGCCTGTGATTATCTGGATCGTCCCTATGGCCCTTCTTGTGGATGGGCGTCACACTGGCCAACATCCAGTCATCCGGGACCTCTCCAGTGAGCCAGGACTGCTGATAAATGATGGAAAGCGGCTTGGCAAGCTCGTCCGCCAGCTCTCTCATCACCCTAGGGTGGATCCCATCAGGCCCCATAGACTTATGAGAATCCAAGTGGCTCAGCAGGTCTCTAAATTCTTCCTCCTGGATGACAGGGGGGCTATATTGCACCCTGTCCCCATCCACCACTTCAGAAGACCAGTTGTCCAGTGAACAATCTGCCTTACTGTTGAAAATGGAGGCAAAGAAGGTGTTACGTACCTCAGCCTTTTCCTCATCTTTAGTTACTATATTTCCCTCAATGTCCAATAAGGAGTGGAGTTCATTGCTGCCCTTCTTTCTGCCTTAAATATATTTGAAAAAGTGCTTCTTGTTGTCCTTAACCCAAGTGGCCAGTTTGAGCTCCAGCTGGGCTTTTGCTGCCCTAATTTCCTTCCTACACAACTTGACAATATTTTTGAACACAACCTGACTTACCTGCCCTTCTTTCCAAAGGCGATACACCCTCTTTTCCTCACTTAGCTCCTTCAGAAGCTCCTTACTCATCCAGGCTGGCTGGCTGTCCCTATGGCTCGTCTTACGGCACATCGGGACAACCTGCTCCTGTGCCTTCAAGATTTCATTCTTGAAGTCCATCCAGCCTTCCTGGACCCCCTTGCTTTTATGGACTATTTCCCAAGGTACTCTCCTCACTAGTGTAGACACACAGCTCAGATACTACAATCAACTTATGTTTAAAATCCAGCTGTGCTGAAAAAGTGCAAAAATTGTGTTTACAGAAGATGAAACTGGGAGGGAGTACAAGTTACAAAAAACAATTTAATGCATTATCATGAAAGCACCATCACTTTATTTCATCATGATGATGCGTATTTCATGGCAACCAAGCACGGATCAACAAGGCATTTTGCAATCAGAATCAAACTCCAACAATCTCCACAGCATTGCCAGTCTGCTGAATTCAGCAGAGATGCTCACCTGTTTTCAAATGACTCCTGCCAGTACTGTATATTGTATGTATGTCTACAGTACATCATGTAAACCACATGTACTTAGCACATTTGGAGCTTTAAAACATACAACTGAGGCAAGTGCAAAGACTGAATACACTTTCCCTTGAACCAATTAGCCAAGACACCAAAACCAGACTGATATATAATGTGGGGTTTTAACTATTAATTGAAACCTAAGCATATTTATTGTTGAACAAACAAGCATTTCAACCATGTTTTAGAAGCATCTCATCTTTTTTTTTTTTTTTTTTTCAAAAGATGCTATGTTTTCCAAGCTTGCAAGTAACAGTTCAGGAAAATAAATCAGTTAATCATTAGAGAAAAGATCTGGAAGGTTGTTTAAAAAATAATTTTCCTTTCAGGTAAAGATTTTTATCAGAATTATTTATTTCAATGCATGTGAAACTAAAATAAATCACTCTCAAGACAATAAAATGCTTTTACAACTTTAGGCAGTTGAGGTATTCCTAAAGACTATGGGTGGTTTCAACATCAGTTTTAAAAAGTCCATACCACCACTTTATTTAAAGTTAAAAGCTTGAGCAAGTAGCTGGGAAATTTTTATCTGTGACCAGAGTCAAGGGCAATTATCACTGTGCCAGGCCAGAGAGATCTGGGGAGAGTGAGTGCTGATACAAGTATTTGGTCTAAGCCTGAATGAGAAGACAAATAGGAAGAGGTTAGCTTTGGTTTTGATTTATCATCCTCAGGAGCACGATGCCCAGCGGTGTCCATCCCTCACATCCCAGACAGAACATCACCACTCTCCTAACCTGGTTTTCCAAACTCGTATTTGCAGTTGCCTGAACATAGAGAGCAGGTAGGGAAATGAGCCAAGCCTGCTGCTTAAAGCTTAAGTATTTATTAAGATAAGCTTTTGTATGGCTGTTGACTCTGAACATCTCAGTGCTTTGCTAGGTAGGCTACGTAGGCTCAGACCTGGCTTAATGTTTCTATCTAGTTTTAGGCTTGGTGACTATTCAAAAAGTGTAGCCTAAATAAACTTACTTCTCCTCACAGAAGAAAAAAAAAAACAGCAAATAACCAGTGTTCTTACTGAAGTACTAGAGCTGCTAAGGAAACATTTTACTGCACTACTACATTTGCATTATATAGCATCAGCACAACTCCAGTATAACAAGACAAAATTAGTTGACTGTAATCAACAGGACTTGCAAACAATTGTCACCTTATTTAGTACATTGAACTGGCTGCAATTGCTCCTGCAGCACCACAGTGTGCTCAAGGACAAAAGACTTGGACAATTCATGTTTGAATTATTATAGAGGTGATCAGCAAGCTATCTGAGCCACGCCAGAAATGAGAAATGCTGTACAGCTGCCTCATGCTGTGATACCAAGAATAAAACCTCTGAGGAGGTCTGGACTCAGCACCACAGCCCCATAGCTGAAAATTCTGTTCCTCCAGCCTAAAGCAGAAAAAAAGCAAGCTCCTGTCCACTAAAAGCACAGCTAGACACCAACTCCAGTTGCACAAATATTTTTATAAACTAATGCAGAGTGACAGTGGCATTACTGAAGTTTATAAGAAATAAGATTTACATAGATCTATTTTTTTAATTATTTAAATAAGTGTGCTAAACATTTTGGAAGCATGGAAGATGGACAGAAAGGGCTGTTGAAAGAAGAGGTGTAGGAAACACAAGAGACGCAATGCTACAGTCACAAACAGTGCAGTGAAACAATACTAAGTTGTCCGTCCATATTTTCTAATGAAGCACTTGTATCCTTTAATGTTTAACCATAAGTGTTTAAGAGTGAGGCTAAATATATTCTTGGTGCGTATTGAATGACTGCATTTTTCACAATTCTTTTCTTATGAAAAAATATACTCGAGAAAGATTAGTAGTGCTCAGCACTTCCTTCCAGCACCCAAGATTACTCCTGCACTGTTCTCTCCACTGATCTCCTCTTTTGCAGAGGTCACCCACAGCAGAGATCCCAGCCTCACAAGCACAGGTGAGACGGGTTGCGTCTCTGACTTGTGCTTTCTTATGCTTTGTCTCCCTAGATGTCATGCTGCAGGCACCGAAACTCATTCTGCATGGAGCAGAAAGGGTTTGGGAAAGCCCATCTGGTTGAATCGTGCCCCTTACATTATCCCATCACTACATTTCAACTCAACAACACACGTTCCCACTGCATACAAAGCCGTGTGCACACCATCTGCCCAGGCAGGGAAGAGCTAGGAAAAGAAGTACTGTCATATAAATAATATTTCAGTATACTAACAGATACAGATTATTGGTTCAAAGATTCCATAGACTCTTTCCTTTGCTTGGCAAACAACAGCTCAACTGATTTAGACTGACCCTACTTGACCCTACTCTAAAATTGTCCTACCAAGGCTAGGATTTGACTTCAACAACTAAAGCAAGGAGCACTACAGGTGGGAAGCTACGCTGGGAGCTCTGCATTTTCCACTATGATTCCCCTATCCCAAGCACATCACGGCAGCAAGGAGACAGCGTGTATTTCATAGAAGTAACACACCACTGATTCCCATTACAACTAACTCCTAACAACCACTCTGTTAAAGTCAAAAATGCTTTCAAGAGAATGAATTAGATGTACTTATTAATGAATTTGAAGTAGCATCTGCTTTTCCCAATGACTAACATTAAACAGTACATATAACATAGAGCACTGAGTTGGCAGAGAGAATGAACTTCTCAGCACTTTTTGTTCACACATATCATCAGGAGACTAATCTTTCAAACTCACTCCAATTGTATTCCATGGATTTGGTTTACTTTTTTATTTTTCATCTGGCTTCCAGAGCTACAGGATAAGGTAATAATAATAATAATAATTTAAAAAAATTTAAAAAAATAACTTTTCATATAAAATAGGGCCCACATGTGCTTTCAGAAACTGGAGGTAGATTTGTTCTGAAAAAAGAACCCTGAACCCAGACTGCTCACTACAGAAAAGAGCTTCCTCTCTTGCCAAGCCTTGTTCGATTACTTCTGAAATCATTAATAATTCAGTTATGATTTCACTTTGAAGAAGGAACGGCATTTTTTACTTCTTTGACCTTCCAAACTTTTATTTGAGCAGGTTTCATAATGCAGCAAAACTGCAATTCTAAATTCACTCACTGCCTGTAAACAATCCATTTACCAAGAGATGTCCCAAAACCTCAAAGATCCCACAGGCACAGTCTCACAGTTCTTTCAGCACTGAGGTTTGGTAACCACCAGTGGCATCTGAACAAGGACAGCTTCCAAAGGACTTCACCAAAGCCATGCATTCACCTCGACAGCTGGTGTGAGTAACTTCTCAAGTGTTATCCCTAAAAACCTGCTCTAGGATAAGTGACACAATTGGAGTAATACTCTTTGAGATCAGTGGAAAAACCTCTAAGTCTGGAAAAAAAAAAAGTAAGAATATAGGAAAAAGGTTAATTGCTCCTCAGAGATTTACAGCTTCCAAAAATAACAATAAACAATAATTGACATAAATATTACTTAACTGATTTGGGTCAGTGTATATACAGCATTTTTTATGTGGAACAGTACTGTGGAGAAAGCCTGCTCCTTTGCTGCACAAACTGTTTTGGCCTTGAGTATGCTTATAAAACTAATTCAGGTTTCATCTCTACTACGCTGGCATAGTAAACGGGCATTTTGATTTCAACATGGAGCAACAAATAAATCCCAGCTGTTTGCTAAACACACTCACCAACACCAACTGATCCTGCATAGCAGTGCACCTTGCGATGTTTAGACTACAAGCAGCGCTGCAAAAAGGTTTCCTCTCATAAATGCATTACAGGCCACTCATGTCAAACAGGAAAATGACAACTAAATGTATGAGAATTTAGGTGGAATCACAGAAAGTACGGTATACTTTTAAGTCTCTCCTGGTTTTGAAGTCTCTACTTTCCCTACAGTAATTCCAAAGATCAGAAGAACACCAGCAATACTTCAAAATGTGCCAACCAACACAAAAGCATTTGCTTTTATTTCCTCAAGAGACTACGTGAAGGATTTTTAATTAAATGTTGGCCACAGCAAGTACACACTACCTGAGTACAAAGAGAGACTGAACTTGCATTTCTTTTGTTTGAATATTTTGTATATTCACTGCACACACACACACACACACACACACACAAAGTTGTGAAGGATCCTTTTAACAGCTATCTTGGTTCATCCTCATCATTGAGGCAAAACTAGATACATCTTGAAAGGAAAATTCAGCAGCTAGTCAACGTTTTATGTTAACAGAGAACATAATCTGACAGATGAAATAAAACTATTATTAGAAGAGAGCGACAGTCAGAAAGTTGCAGCTTTAAAGAAGTTTCATATTTGTTACAAAGCACTTTCCTTGCAAACTTTGAGAGCTAAGTGAAATAAATACTGGGAGATGCTGAAAGGTTTCTGTTCAAAATATTTCTTTGCCTCCATAAATCCAAACAGACAACATTAAAGTTGCACTTTGCAATGAAGGTTCAAACCTCACCTGAAAACTTCTGCATTTATGACCTCTCTCGCCCCTCCCCCCCAGTACTTCCTTTGACTGCACAGCAATTAAAACACTACCTATCTGCTTTGATCGTTTCTTTCGCCTCCGTTTACAGCGCCGTCGAACCACACTGAAGACAGTCCCCACACCAAGAGCCGGGGACAGAAGAGATGCCATGCACACACCTACAGTCCACCACTGCCAGCCCAGCTCACCAGCCTGCTGCACCCTCGCCCTCTCCTCACAAGGCAGCGACGTATTCCCAAAAGGAGAGTTCCCCCTGCCTTGTCTTGCACTCTCTTCACCCAGACGAGGGCTGTTCCTCAAAACGGCAGGATGCACTGATGCACAACGATGAACAAACACTGCAGCTTATCCCTATCCACCGCAAGAGGCACATGTGACAATTAACCCTTCAGTAAGTGAAAGGGGCAAGCAAGGTCAGTTTTCTTAAAAGACATCTTCACTACCAGATGTGGAAAGGCAAATCTATTTTCATTTTGTTATTAAAAAAGGAAGGCAACTCTTTGGTGTGGCTTCAGTCTTATACGTATCTCAGAAACAAAGAGAGACCTAAGCAAGGAAATGTTTATACATCCTACTGCATGAAACCAAGATGCCTTCAGCATCTTTCTAATCATTCCTTATGTTCTTACTTATGTATTTTATACACTGCCCAAAAATGCACCAAATATATTTGTGAATAGCAGGAATACACAAACACGCAAATCTCAAAAAGGAATGTTTAAGTCACATATTTTCCATACAAGAGTTTGTATGCAGGGTCTTACCGAGAGATTTCCCGATGTCAACAGTAACTGTAGCATTTTCCACCCTTTTTATAAGCAAAAAAAGCAATATGTGACATTATGGGATAACTTAGTGTTATCCCGTTTCCTCATTTTGAGCAACCAACTAAACACATGTTCATCCTGGGGATCCTGTGGGTCCTATGGATCAGCAGCACAGACTGGGGGCTGCAGCTAACCTTTAATCCTGCCTGCAGATTAAACCCCACAGGACAGAAAACAACTTCCATCACGGGATGTTTGCAGGTACAAGCTCCACAGATTTCTTCAGTATGTTACTAGAGCTAGGAGACTTCTCTGACAAATCACCTCCACCTGCTCTCAGACCTTCACTTCTCTGCGTAAAATGCCTTGGTTCTTTGGAAGACAGTATATGATCTGCCTGACCAGGAGGAAGAGGTGGATTTGTTGTTTAAGCAGCTGGAAATTGCCTCAAGATCATTTGCCCTTTTTCTTCTAGGAGACTTTAATTTCCCAGATAACTGCTGGGAACTTAACACAGCCAAAAGGAGGCAGTCCAGAAGGTTCTTAGAATGTATTGAGGATTGCTTTTTGTCACAGCTGGTGAGTGAGCCTACCAGGGGTGAGGCTCTCCTTGACCTCCTGTTTACAAATAGAGAAGGGCTGGTGGGTGATGTTGTGGTTGGAGGCTGTCTGGGGTGCAGCGATCATGAGATAATCGAGTTTTCCATTAACAATGAAAAAAGGAAGGGCATAAACAGGACATCCACACTGGATTTTCGGCAGGCTGATTTCAGATTCTTTAAGGAATTAGTCAGGAGAGTACCCTGGGAAATAGTTCTTAAAAGCAAGGGGGTCCAGGAAGGCTGGATGGACTTCAAGAATGAAATCTTGAAGGCACAGGAGTAGGCTGTCCCGATGTGCTCTAAGACGAGCCATAGGGGCAGACGGCCAGCTGGGATGAGTAAGGAGCTTCAGAAGAAGTTAAGTGAGAAAAAGAGGGTGTATCGCCTTTGGAAAGAAGGGCAGGTGAGTCAGGTTGTGTTCAAAAATATTGTCAAGTTGTGTAGGAAGGAAATTAGGGCAGCAAAAGCCCAGCTGGAGCTCAAACTGGCCACTTGGGTTAAGGACAACAAGAAGCATTTTTTCAAATATATTTAAGGCAGAAAGAAGGGCAGCAATGAACTCCACTCCTTATTGGATATTGAGGGAAATATAGTAACTAAAGATGAGGAAAAGGCTGAGGTACTTAACACCTTCTTTGCCTCCATTTTCAACAGTAAGGCAGACTGTACACTGGACAACTGGTCTTCTGAAGTGATGGATGGGAACAGGGTGCAATACAGCCCCCCTGTCATCCAGGAGGAAGAAGTTAGAGACCTGCTGAGCCACTTGGATTCTCATAAGTCTATGGGGCCTGATGGGATCCACCCTAGGGTGATGAGAGAGCTGGCGGATGAGCTTGCCAAGCCGCTTTCCATCATTTATCAGCAGTCCTGGCTCACTGGAGAGGTCCCGGATGACTGGATGTTGGCCAGTGTGACGCCCATCCACAAGAAGGGCCATAGGGACGATCCAGATAATCACAGGCCTGTCAGCCTGACCTCGGTTCCAGATAGAATGATGGAACAAATAATCCTGGGTGCAATCACACGGCACCTGTAGAATGTGCGAGAGATCAGGCCCAGCTAGCACGGATTTAGGAGAGGCAGGTCCTGCCTGACCAACCTGATCTCCTTTTATGACCGTGTGACTTGCCTGGTGGATGAGAGGAAGGCTGTGGATGTGGTGTACCTGGACTTCAGCAAGGCCTTTGACACTGTCTCCCACAGCAGACTCCTGGAGAAGCTGGCAGCCCGTGGTATGGACGGGAATGTTCTGTGCTGGGTTAGGAATTGGTTGGCTGGCCGAGCCCAAAGAGTGGTAGTGAATGGTGTCTCATCCAGTTGGCGGTCGGTCACTAGTGGTGTCCCTCAGGGATCGGTGTTGGGCCCGCTCCTGTTTAATATCTTTATTGATGATCTGGATGAGGGGATTGAGTCCATCATCAGCAAGTTCGCAGATGATACCAAGCTGGGAGGAAGTGTCGATCTGTTAGAGGGTAGGCGGGCCCTACAGAGGGACCTTGACAGGTTGGAGAGATGGGCTGAGTCCAATAGCATGAGGTTTAACAAGTCCAAATGCCAGGTTCTGCACTTTGGACACAACAACCCCATGCAGAGCTACAGGCTGCGGACAGAGTGGCTGGAGAGTGGTCAGGCGGAAAGGGACTTGGGAGTGCTGGTGGACAGGAAACTCAACACGAGCCAGCACTGTGCTCAAGTGGCCCAAAAGGCCAATGGTATCCTGGCCTGCATCAGGAATAGTGTGGCCAACAGGACTAGGGAAGTTATCATCCCCTTATACTCGGCACGGGTTAGGCTGCACCTTGAGTGCTGTGTCCAGTTCTGGGCCCCTCAGTTCAAGAAAGATGTTGAGATGCTGGAGTGTGTCCAGAGGAGAGAAACGAAGATGGTGAAGGGGCTGGAGAACAAGCCCTATGAAGAGCGACTGAGGGAGCTGGGGTTGTTTAGCCTGCAGAAGAGGAGGCTCAGGGGAGACCTTATTGCTCTCTACAACTACCTAAAAGGAGGCTGTAGTCAGGCAGGGGTTGGTCTCTCAGGTGACCGGCGACAGAACAAGAGGACATGGTCTCAAGCTTTGCCAAGGGAAGTTTAGTCTTGACATTAGGAAGAAGTTCTTCACTGAAAAGGTGATTGATTGGTCACTGAAATGCGCTGCCTGGGGAGGTGGTGGAGTCACTGTCCCTGGTTTTTAAAGAGAGATTGGATGAGGCACTTAGTGACATCGAGTAGTTGACGAGTAGGAGTAGGTGTAGGTGTTGGTCATAGGTTGGACTCGATGATCTCAAAGGTCTTTTCCAACCTTATGATACTGTGATACTGTGAATCTGAATAAACTCTCATAGATCACTTACATGAATCATCATATTTTGACAATTAGCCAATGTGGCATTTTTGGAATAATATTGTCCCTGTCATCTTAAATTAGCAGTACTTCACTAACCAAAACCTACACAGTCAAACTCACCAGTGGGACTAGGTTGACCTGCTAACATGGAGACCTGCCTGTTCACCTGCCCCTCCCTCTGCTGGCATTTGTTCTCCATATCTGTTGTGGTTTGGGATTTTTCCGAGGAATTTTTCTTCCTTTTGCCAATAAAGGGAATTTCAGCAGACGCGAGGGGGGATGGGGGGAGGACGTTTCCGGGGAAACCGGGACAGAGGTCGTGACCGGACATCCGTTTTCCTCTCGGACGGCAGTGGTGACAACGGCAGCGGCAGTCCCTGAGTGCATGCGTTTTGCAATCTCTGAAGGAAAGATCATGGGTCATCTGAATCTTCCACAACTCCGGCAGAACTCGCACTAAGTTTTCCATCTCCCTCCCCCCGCCCTTCCCCGGCTGCGGGGGGGCCGCGCCTTCCCCGTGCAGGGCAGCGACTGCTCGCCAGCTCTTAAAGAGACCTGCATCACAAGATTTTGGGTACAGGACTCAATCTATTTCTTAAGACTTTTAGGTTTTAGTTGTGATCAGTGTTGATCCTGTTTTGCATACACATATATTTGTAGCTAAGAACTGTTATCTCTTCTATACAATTTTTTTTTTCCCTGATTAAAGATCTTTAATATCTGATAACATATCTTAGTTTTCATCTAAACTAAGACATCTTTTGGCGCCCAACGTGGGGCAGAGAGAGCAAAGAAGGATAACAGTTCTGGCATCATGATGTTTGTTGTGAGTTTCGAGTCCATATGGACCATGCTGTACTACATATTTGCTTTCTGTTGGTACAGAACTATGCCGAAAGGTCTGGCTGGCTTAATTCATCTGAGTGCAGCAGCCAGTAGAACTCAGATAGCTGTGATCGTTATCGAGTTCTTATTTTGGGTCTATAGTGTTATGGATTCAGTGTCTATGGGTTTCATTTGGGATGTGTTCTTAAGGTTGTACTCCTGCACCAGCCCAAGCTGTTACATCTGGGGACCTAGTGATAATGTTACCTACTCTCAGGGAGGGACACAGGAGAGTGTTTCTTTTCAACCTGTTAATCAGTCACCTTTTAGGTTTGCTAGAACAGCTTTTGAGAAACTTAACCTTTTGCTAGATTCCAGGAATATCCTACCTTTGGTAAATTGTCTGCAAGTTGGTTTAATTATGATCTATCTTATGTATGAAGCCAGGAATAGGGGTGGTCAGGAATGCATCCAAAAGCAAGGAAAGAGAAAAAAGAAGAGAGAGAGTAAGACACCTGATGCTATGGTAGCTCAGGATGTGGATAAACCAGAGGAACAGTCTGAGCCGATGAAAGTTGTAGCTCAAGATGTGGATAAACCAGAGGAACAGTCTGAGCCAATGAAAGTTGCCCCTATCCAGAAAAGGAAATACAAGACCAAATCGGTTCGTCCAGTTGATGATGACGGGGAAGCGGAAGCGGGTCCTTCACATACTGCAGATCCAGAACCAGAGATTGTTACTGAATCGCTCTCTTATGACAACCTTCGTGGCTTGCGAAAGGACGTTACTCGACATGCAGATGAGCCTATCCTGACTTGGATGATCCGAGTGTGGGATCTTATGGGTGACAGTTTGCAACTTGATGGTTCTGAAGCCAAGTATTTAAAGGCTCTGGCCCGAGATACAGGTATTGAACAGGTATTTGTGAGGGAATCAAGACCCCTTTCATTCTGGGCACGAGTTCTAGGCAGTGTGAGAGAGAGGTTCCCTCACAAAGATATCCTGCAGGCACATCATCTTAAGACAGCTTGGAAGACTGTGGAAGACGCAATTTTACGCCTGAGGGAAATGGCACTGCTAGAAATACTTTATGGAAGAGATGGGCAACCCCTCACCGACCCAGACAAGGTTAGATGCACACCAGAAATGTGGTGGAAGCTTTCCTGTGGTGCACCAGGTGCATTCTCCCATTATGTGGCGTCCATGTATTCGGAGCCAGATCAAGATTTGGTGGGTGTCGCAGCAGGTAAACTCAGGACATATGCGAAGATGGTCCATGGCCCCATGCAGGAACGTATCGCTGCGGTAGAAACAGCAATTGAGAGGATAGATAAGAAAATAGATGAGAAGATGGACAAGCAGCAAAAGGAGATCATGGAAACTCTTCAAAATCTTCAAGTGGCACCAGTGCGAACCAAAGCCTCTGGGTCCAGAGTTGGACGCCTCCCGGCTAGGGGAAGAGAACAGACTTCACGGATCGATCTATGGTATTTCTTGGTTGACCATGGGGAAGATATGAGACGGTGGGATAGGAAACCTACCCATGCCCTGGCAGCCCGGGTACAAGAATTGAAGGAGAACGAGAAAAGAAAATCGGCAAAAGTAAGTGCAGTGCCAGTCTCCCAAGGATCTGACCCACTAGAGGGAACCTCCAAAATGTACCCATCACTAAAGAGTTGCTGTCACTGCAACGGCTGTTAGAGGGGCCCTGCCTCTGGCCAGGTAGAGGCACGGGACAACCGTGTCTATTGGACTGTGTGGATCCGGTGGCCTGGCACATCAGACCCACAAAAATACGAGGCTTTAGTTGATACTGGCGCTCAATGTACGTTAATGCCATCAGGACATGTGGGCCTGGAAACTGTTGCTATTTCTGGGGTGACTGGGGGATCTCAAGAGCTGACTGTGTTGGAAGCTGAAGTGAGCTTGACCGGGAAAGACTGGCAAAAACACCCCATTGTTACTGGTCCGGCCGCCCCATGTATCCTGGGAATTGACTACCTCAGAAATGGCTATTTCAAGGATCCAAAGGGACATAGATGGGCTTTTGGGATAGCTGCTGTAGAGACAGAAGAGATTAAACAGCTAAAGTCACTGCCGGGTCTCTCTGAGAGTCCTTCTGCTGTCGGATTGTTGAAGGTTGAGGAACAACGGGTGCCAATTGCCACCACAACAGTGCATCGTCGACAATACCGAACGAACCGTGACTCTGTGGTACCCATCCATAAGATGATCCGAGAACTGGAGCACCAAGGGGTGATTAGTAAGACTCACTCACCCTTCAACAGCCACATTTGGCCTGTGCGTAAGTCTGATGGAGGATGGAGATTAACTGTGGACTATCGTGGCTTGAATGAGGTTACTCCACCGCTAAGCGCCGCTGTGCCAGACATGTTAGAACTTCAGTATGAACTGGAATCCAAGGCAGCGAAGTGGTACGCCACGATTGATATTGCTAATGCGTTCTTCTCCATTCCTCTAGCTGCAGAGTGCAGGCCACAGTTCGCCTTCACTTGGAGGGGCGTGCAATACACCTGGAACCGATTGCCCCAGGGGTGGAAACATAGTCCCACCATCTGTCATGGACTGATTCAAGAAGCACTAGAGAAAGGTGAGGCTCCAGAACATCTGCAGTACATCGACGACATCATTGTGTGGGGGGACACAGCAGAAGAGGTTTTTGAGAAAGGAAAGATCATCCAGATTCTCTTGGAAGCTGGGTTTGCAATCAAACAGAGTAAAGTTAAGGGACCTGCCCAAGAAATACAGTTCCTGGGAGTGAAGTGGCAAGACGGACGTCGCCAGATTCCAACAGAAGTTATCAACAAGATCACAGCAATGTCTCCACCGACCAGCAAGAAGGAAACACAAGCATTCTTGGGTGCCATAGGTTTCTGGAGGATGCATATCCCGGAATACAGTCAGATCGTAAGCCCTCTCTACTTGGTAACCCGCAAGAAGAATGATTTCCACTGGGGCCCTGAACAACAGCAAGCTTTTGAGCAGATTAAGCGGGAGATTGCTCATGCTGTAGCCCTTGGACCGGTCAGGACAGGACCAGACGTGAAGAACGTGCTCTACTCTTCAGCCGGGAATAACGGTCTTTCATGGAGTCTACAGGCTGCGATGGAAAGCTTCTGAGATTGAGTTAACCTGCTGACTGAAACTATTTCTGCAGGAAGCCTAAGGACTGCAAACTTCTCCACTTAGTTTAGGAGAGCTGAATTTCTACCTATGTTAATGAACACCACTGAGGATGAAGAAATATCAATAGGATCCCTTGTGTTCCGTTTACACAATTTAAAGAGAAGAACTTCCCACAGCAAAACAAGCCACCAATGTCATGTCAGTCATGTTACCATGTGAACACTACCATCAAGAAGTTCAGGAGGAAATGATTCCCATCATCATCTAAGATCAGCTCCCCAAATCACTTGTAAAGACCGACTCCTTTACTTGTATTTGTTGTGTCTCAAACATTGTCTGAGCGCAGGGCTGTGCTTTTCTGTGGCTCCTGGTTAACAAGGAGAGGGGGAGGTGCTGCTCTTTCCCCCCTACCCCTCACATGCTATTAAGCATGGGTCTGCCCTATAAATAATGCCTGTCAAGAAGGCACAGTGTATGCCCACCACCCCACAGAATCAGCCTGAGGAAGGACTGCTGTCCTGGAGACTTGCTACTAGAGAAGTTGCTGGAGGAGGGACCACATTTTCCTGAGGAACCACTGTGCCCCACTAGAGTGGTGATCATTTTTCTTTTCTCCTGCTACTTCTTTCTCTCTCCTTCACTGACATCTCACTGTACTGTCTTTCTTGGCACTATGGTGTACTGGATCAAATCCAAGTTGGTTGTAGTTTGTTTAGCGACTTTGGCTGTGTTCAAGGTATCAGATTGCAATCTGAACAGAGTGGGATCTGGTTTTGCAACTCTGAGAAACTGCGACTCGGAGTGCAGCCGAGTATCTGGTTTGGCTGTGTCCAAATAAATTCTGCATTTGAATTTACTCTAGGAGATTTGTTGGTCTCCGATTGGCCGTGCAGATATCAAAATAACCCTTTTCACTCTCCCTCTTTGACTGTGCAGGTCCATGTGGGTCCTAACACCAGTCTACCCTAGGGCAATAAGGTGTGCTCCTCCCTCGCAGCACGCATAAGGTCAAGTGGGTTTTTATGCTTCCAGTATCTCTTCTTCCCTTACTAAACAGTGCTTACTTGGACTCACAGATGAGAGGCATGCTCTGGATTAACACAGCAAAATTTTTTCTTAATGGAAACCAGAAACAGCCTCATTTAAAAGCAACAATAGTCTGACATCAAGCCCTGCAATGCTACATCCTGATGGGCCTACTCAGTCACAGCAGGATGAAGGCAGGTAGCAAGGAAACCCCAGTGAAGCCTACAGCTCCAGTGTCAGCATGGGCACTTCGTGTGCGCTGGCAGAGCACTTTCCCATCTGGCCAGACCTAACATAAGACGGAAGTGACTAGTTCTGTGCCTCACTAATTAATAGTTTCAGGCCATGTTTGATATTTAAATCCACATTAAACCGTGCAAGACCAAACAGCATGAGGCCTTGAAGGAAAAGATACATGGAGAGAAAAAGGGAAAACACACTCCTTAGGGGAATGCAAATTCATTTTGTTCCTTTGAGCCAACAGCATATTTTACAAAAAGCAAAAAATACAGCCTGTGAAACCACTGAGCCCTTTACCGTAATTCTTCCAGCTGTCGAAACTTTCTCCATCTTTTTCTCACCACAGGTGAGAAAGATGTACATAACGATGTGTGTTTCTTTTTCTCCTTTAGGAAAGAGTTGCTGCATCAGAAACTGAAAGTTCAAAAGTGATTTTGCCTTCAACAACTATTTTATCTACCCTAATCTGCCAGATTTAATCTGCCAGAGATTTGGTTTACAGGACTCAAAAACAAAGACTCTGGCTCACCCCCAAGCTCTCCACTGCAAAGCAGCTCCTATTCTACTGACCACTACTCCCCAAAGCAAAGTGCATCTGGGGTACAGGAGTTAGGAAGAAGATCTGAAATAATTTTAGCTTAAAGAATGACAGCTTTCAGTAGGGAAATAAAGTCTCTAAAATCTATAGCGCTAAGTTCCTCTGCTAAGGAATGTACACAATGCACTTGGGAGAGAAACTTAGTGACGCACCGCATTCATTTGCAGTTGGCACATTAATGACAGTTTTAGTTAATAAAAAATATGCAATCTGTAATACGCATATTCAATATCCAAAAAATATATTTCAAAGTCTGCATGATTAGAACCAAGCAGGTTAAAGCTGAATACAATTCAAAGGCACATATGACACATCAGAACCAAAACGCAGTACTCAGTTTTAATGTGTACCTTGGAAGCAGTAAACCCCATAACATTTTGTATGTCACAGATTCAATGTCCACAGAGGCACCAAGGCGAAACTGGACTGCCTTCTCTCCAAAGAAAAAGCAATTCCCAGGAGGAATTTGGTTACATACCTACACATCTTAAAAATTTCCATCTCACTCGCATCATTGAATTAGGACAATTAGGAATGCAGAGACACTGAACAACTAAGGAGTCCTCCATCCAAACCCCAGAGGCAAACTGACCCAACACAAGACCAGAGGCTACACAGGAAGACTGATGGAAAAGTTCAGTAGCTTCTCAGTTCTCTACCATCTCGATCATCAGAACAAAGGCAGCCTAGGTTTTTGAGGATTTATGGCTTATGACAGATGGGGGTTCATGGCTACGTATTCGCAAGTTCCACTGCGAGACCCTGGAGCTGTGGCATCTACCAACCCTTTGCATCCTGGTTCACCAGCGCAGGAAGCTCGAGGTCACGCTGCAGCCCTTTTGCCAGACACAGCATTTTGCAAGTTTCTCCTTTACCCAGTTCCCTTTGCAAAACTCACAGGAATAATCTGTCGTACCTTTGCATACCCACAAAACTCACTTCAAACCAAGTAAGCTGGAAAGTTGCTGAGAAAGTAGAAAGAGGACAAAAAGGGTTTGATCACAGACCACACAATAAACTCACTACTACTTTTTTTAATATATTGCATGAAGATCTCTATGCACCAAAAGTATCCCTGCAAATCTCATTGACTTATATTTGGCCGCTATTATCAGCTTACACACTCTTTGAAGAAATGATTGCACACCTTATGTTGAAAACACCCAGCAATTCTTTTCTCCACATGCAATTCACAGAGTTTTCAAATGCAAGAGCGCTATTACAGACTAACAGCAAGGTTGCCTTTAAGCCTTGTGTACTGGAAAAAGAGTGAATATAAACTAGCAGCAGCTGCTAGCATTTGTAGAGGCTAATTGCAACCTGAGCACCAGCTCCGCATAGCAAACCTCCAAACACAAAGCTGTTGGGTGCACACCATGAATCCCCAGAGCTCTGATACACTGGGCCTCAGCTTCCAGCGCAACTCCTCAAGTGATTAAATCCCCTCCAACAGCACCATCTACTGTTATGCTACATAAATAAGTGATTTTACAGGAAGTCTAGAGACCAGCCCCAAATCAGAAATAACTTGGGATGTTTGCAGATTTATTCTACAGTAAACTGATTTGTAACCTATACGAATCACAACATTTTGCTTTAGGTACCACCACCTCACCTTCTTACCGACATACTTTGAGGACTGAACATCTAATTTTTAGTGTACATGATTTCTAAAGGGTTCCTCAAATACCTGTGACTGTCAGAAAACTATTTAGGATGTGCTTCCAAAAGAAAAGTGGTAACCATTCAGAGAAGTATGAGCAGCCTTGATCTTCCAGTAAGTAACATCAGTATCTTCATCATCATTTAAAAGATAACAGGCACAGCTACCCAGAGGTGATAGGGAAAATAATAGCTAATCAGAACAAAAATCTAAAATAGCTTTAAAAGAGGTAAAGAAACTCTCAAAGATCTCGATGTTATTTTATAAAAAGAAAAAAAAGTATCATGCAGGTAGGATGATGTTTGATATTAGAAGACAGACTTACAAATTGGACATATTTCCTCATTTTCCAACACAATCAGTTACAAAGCTTGGCTCAAATACTCAGACTATCAAGTCTTACATCCTATCTTTGCATATTTATTTTATTAATATGGATTGGAAACAAATTTGCAGTCAGAACGGTAATTTATGTAACATACATCAACTTGATAGCTAGATATATTTCTTAACATTTTCTCTATTTTCAAACTGTACTAATCCAGTATCTTTGAAGGGGCTTAGCTTACAAACATAAAAGTTATACATAAAATAATAAAGTTTTATATATGCATTAAGATGAATTCTCTCCTCCAAGTTATGATCTGAATGCATCAATCGGAAAACTAAGAATCTCACGATACATTTACAAATATGGTTTGCTTACCTTTTTAATTATTAGAGACACATGCTGATTCTGCAACCTGCCAAAAGAAGAAACACAGTTAGCAATTTTTCTTTTACAAATTTAAGTGCATTACAAATGGCAACTCCTGACCTTAAAAGGACAAATTCCTGATTATGAAGGAATAAATAGTACATACTGCATATACACAGTCACAGAGACAGCTCCCTGGTAACCGCAAAGGGAGGGGGAGAAACAATTCTGGATGTTCCTGGTTGGGGGAAAAAAATATCATCAAGAATGAAGATACTCAGGACTTGGGGCCAGGAGAAAGATCCCAGGGGTACAAGCAGCTACTTAGCAGAACACAATCTGCAGTCCTTGCACCTTTCAGCAGAAACGGTCAGCAAAAATTTGGCCAATAACAGCTTAAAACTAAAATTAACTCCTGTGTTATCACAGCTAACTTATCCTGCAAGCAAATCTAAACTGTCGTTTTGTTAGAATTTTTTTCTTAAATGTAGATCTTAAATTTTATTTTTAGTTGTTGATTTTCATTCATATAAACAACACCTCACGCTACAACCTACTGTTCAAACCACAGGTGCTTGATACTACCTGCATCAGCTTGCACTCTCCTGAAGTGCCTGCAAAACTGGAAAATCCCTCTACTGTAGGGTGGGAAAGAAATGGCAGATGCAGGGTAAGAAGGGTACTGGATAACGGGAATGATTAACATGCAGGAAATTTTCCTTTATTTCCATAAATACATATAAACTGCACGACTGCTCAATCAGGAACAGATGGGTTTATTTTTACAGACAACCTCCTAGTTATAAGAAAACATTTATGTGACTTAATCAGTGTGAAGATTCGAAAACGGTTCTGCAAACCGCAGAAGCTATTTCCAAAGCAACAGAGCATTTTGGCCCACTGGCTGTCTTCTGCGAACCCCCACTCACAGTCCAGCAGCTGACTGGAGCAGGGACATCACCTGCACCTGGAAAGGATATTGGTGTTTGTGCCCGGAAAAGACAAAACTTCTCTGCTGCTACACAGCCCACAAGAGGGTGCTGGCACCCTACAAATGCTTCCACTCAGTGTCAGTTCTACAACACATACAGCGCAGCTCTGGACAAGAGAAACCGGCGTATGCTTGGGGCATATCTTAAACTGTTTAGGTCAAGATAGACAAGAAGGATCTGCCACAATATTTAAAGTCCATGTACTAGAACACTGCTTTAATTCAATTTTGTTTTATTTCAAAAACATATCAATTTTCCAAAACTTCAAGGAGGCATCTTCCAATAATCCAGAAAAATAGGGCAGTTACATAGCCCAACCTAGTAGCCCCATATCCACAAAAAAACCCTTTTCCAAGCACTTGGAATATGAGCTCTAAACTGCATAACATGAAATTCCAGTATTTGTGGCAACATCCACAAAAAAAAGTAGGGGTTTTTTTATATGAGTTTTTTATAATTCTTTTTTTACATGAGCATTTAAATAAAGTTGTAATCAATCCTGAGACAATCCACCACAAGTAATTTTTAATTAAGTTTTTACATTGGAATAACTTTGAGTCTTTTTAGCAATTGTATTCCTTATATTCCATACTAATCCAGCTGGTAATTCCCTGAGTTTCAAAGAAACTAAACAAACACAATTCATGAGACTTGAGACTTGGTGAGTTCCCTACCAAGTGCAACAAAACACTCTACATCGACTGCTTCACGGGGCAAGAACCAGCCCATAGGCACGATGTGCAAGTTTTGCAGTACAATTTAGTAACATGTATGCATATCCAAACGTGGAAATCCTAGCTCTCAGTTTTCCAGCTGGCCAAGCGCAGCAGTCCAAGCCTGTGCGGAAGGAGGTGGCAGGGTGGGCAGCAGGATGGACACTGTGGAGGGGCAAATCCCGCACCAGCACTGTGAGCAGAAAAGATGGGGGGAGGATAAAAATGAGACTTGTAACACCTTAAACCAGTGATGATGCCAAATAGGAAAGAAAGGGAAACACCACTACATTATAAAAACCAGGAACAAGCCTCTCTCCTCCATCATTTCCTACCTGTCTCTGCCTGGTGGCAGATGGATACCTCAGGGCTTGCTCAAATCATAAAATGCATCCTTCACACCTTTTGCAGACCAACGGGTGTTTGCCTGCCAGAAGAAGCACCTCTAGGAGCTCAGCGCCTCCTTGCAGCATCTCCACATTATTACTTCCCCAAAAATCAAGAAACCAATTCTCAGTCCCTTACGACTGTCAGAAAACAAGCCCCAAAGAGAGATATGCACATCGCCTCGTTGGTATCTTCTTCTCTGGTAAAAATTGTCATTTTAATACAGGTTTGTCCTCCCGCCACAGGCAGGAGCCAAAGAGCCCAAAAGTCCAAGTCCAAAAGCAAGCCTGAGAGGAATTCTTCTTTCTCATCATGTGGCTGGAATAACAACTAAAGAGCAAAACAAACGGAATTCAAGTGACTTCCGACAGCTTCATTCCTAAAAATGACTAGTGAATTTATTCACCAAAATAAGCTTGGAAACACATCCAATACTATTTCTCCCAGGACAGCAAAGGATACTTGAACACATTTGAAGAACATGTCATGCTGGACATTTAGGATTTTCTGGAAATATCAGCTTTTTAAAACTCAACTGAAAATGTTTCAGAGCAATGAGAACTAAATCAGAGATCAGATAACTAACTTCACTACATAGACTGCATCTCACATGTACTGAAGAGCATCTCCAGTTTCTCAGAGGTAATCTGCCAGCCCTTCAAAATCTTCCTTAGGAGAAATGTACTGAGAAGTGCATCCAGCTAAAAGTCAACAAATAATTGTAAAATCTTTGAAAAAGGAGAAAGATCTCAGGGTTTCTCCCCATGAAGATCTTGTTGGCTGAGCAAGTCTTGAGATTCCCACTCCAACAGCTGTCACTGCCACCTTGACTGAACAACAGCCTGTCCCATCCCAGCAGCCAGTAGCCCACCCCACACCCACTTCCTCCAGCCTAGAGGAGGAGAAACACATCACCAGGCATAGACCCACATTACAAGGTCAGAGGATGGGATGCCTTGTCCAGGCTCCTCCATGGGGAGCCACCGTCCCAGGCATGACACCAGCTAAGGAGTCAAAAGGAGCAGGCACCCTTATGTCAGACACATGCACAAACACACCCATGTTCCTGTCTGGTAACTCAGAGATTTTTCCAATGTATTTCAGCTTTTTAAGATGCTAGAATTGTCAAATAAGTTCTGCAAGATTTTGGAGAGAAAAATACATCCAGTCACAGAGAACTCCCCAACACCTGCCCACGCAACAGGAGGTCCCACCTCAACACACAAGCCTGCGAGAACCACCTAAATGCAAAGCATCTATCTAGGGGCATTCATCACCAGCTATGTGGACAAGACAAAATCCACTATTTTCCATCTTTACATATTTATTTTCCTGTTTATTTTATTTTTCTGGTGTTGAAATACACTGATAAGCTGCTGAGGTATCTGAACTGCATGTATCCGCGTGACAAAAGCCACACATATGTTAAATCCAGCATCAGTTGTCCTTCAAATTTCAACAATAGCTCAAGAAATAGCACTGCTTAGAAGTGTAAAGCAAACTGCATTGCTCAGCTCATTTTTGCTCAGTTTACATCATGAGAGAGATTGCATCAAGACATTTCAAAGAGAGGCCAAAAAGGAAATTCAAAGGCTGATGAATTTCTCATGCAGACGCAACCATGGGGTTTGCTAAGTGATTTGCACCCTCCCTCAGCACCAGAGCAGCTAGGTTTTTATTAATTAAAACAGACTTGCTTCAGCTTCTCAACCCCAGATTAAGGCGAGCAGCTGCAAGAGCTCTTCACTCCGGCCTGAACTGTCCACCCATTCTCCTGCTGGTACATAAGCAAGTGACAACACACTCCAGTTGCAAAGTAAATGCAGACGATTAAGATTTTTTGGTTGGTTATATTTAATTTCTAGAATTTGTCCCTTCCAGTAGTCCTCTCTACCATCACCATCTCCTTCAACTAGGAATCTTTCCTGCTTCAAACTGCTACCACCAGTTTCCAAAGGAAAGGTGGCCTCCAGTTTGAGATCATGGGAAGAGGTACCAGGGCTTTGGTCCCACTCTTCCTCTTCTCCCATTCTCCCAGGAAAAATGGAGAAGAGGTGTCTTCACGGCAAATTTTGTTCCTGACCCCAGAAAATGATAGCGTTAGTCTGCCTCTGCTGTAATCCATAACCCCAGTTTAACCACACAACTACAGAACTGGGTTCTCCTCCAGAAATATTTTTCCATCTAAATATGAAGCAACAGTTCAACACCTCTGATGGTACCTACCTTAATTTATCAGACTGAATTAATGAAATAACAACCAAACCATGATCCCTAGATCCCTCCTGAATTGCTCATTTAAAATTCTAAAATAAATTAGGAAAGATGAACAACCAATCATCATAATGAAAAAATAGTTCAGGAGAAAAGGACACACGTGCTGCAATGGAACAAGCAGTAAGCATAGTTCGTACATCATACAAAGCTGTCACATGTGTTTCCTTCCCTTGACAGAAAACAAACTCTTTTTTTGAAGTTTTGTATATAAAGCATCTGTTTGTAAGACACTGAAACCAAGTTCACTGACAGTTCAAAGGCTATGAAAATTCAGCACCTATTAAGCAACAGGAATCAGGTTAAGATCCACAGGGGAAAAAAGGAAACTACTCCATGAAGTAATATCCAAGCTATCACAGCTTTTGCTGCAGTTATCAAATAAAATTATGTTCATCATTTATTCTGGAGCACTCAAAGACTCAAACCTGTCCTGGGACAAATAGAGACGTAAATTATTTTTTCATTCTCTCACCAAAAATGGTTTCACATATGCACATAAGATCAGCAAAGAACTTTTCTTCTCTAACTTTTAATTTTGTGTTCCTCTACATCTAAAAAATTGTATTAACTATATGTTGATTTGGTTATGTATGATAGCATTAACCTCAATATGAAATTTCTATATGGAAACAACATCATTTCAAAATCAAAGATTTTAATGCCACTTCTCCTTTCTACAGGATCACGAAATTTCATATATAAGAACAGTTACCTTAGAGGAGAATGTGACTGAAGCCAAAGGAATTACTCACATGAGCAAAATCACCATAAATTTCTCCAGGCTTTAATCCTTTTTTCGTGATTACACTATAGCTAATGTTTAAACTTTACATTACCAATTTAGCTGTTCTAAACATTACTCAAACTGAAACAGTACAAGAGTATAATCTCAAGATTAAGCCTTAAGGTCTGAAATACAAAGGAATTTAAGAAATCAATTGAAAGTAATTCCTCTGTGCTGTACCAGTACCTTTTAGACAACAGTTACAAGGAAAAGATTAGCCTGGACTATAGACAGATTGTGGACAAGAATATAGGCTAGAGGACGTCCCAGCTGTACCAACCCATTCTGAGCCATTCTAAGACAAAGACACTCATGCACTGTATGATAAAGCTGCTGAAAACAGTTGTGTCTGCTCCTGTAAGTGACCAGGCACTTCTGCTTAACACATCCCCCCAAAATACCTGAAAAATCTCCTGCATTCTGTTTTTACGTATGTTCAGCACTTACTAAAGGGTTGCAGATCCTTCCTCATTTGGAGAATAGCGATATTTTTAAGACTTCAGAACAAAGCAGGCTGATTACTTTCATTCTTACTTCCTCCCTTGGCCAAAGATAAGACACACGTGAGCTACGTGGGCATTTTGTACCTTTAACATTAGACTTCAGAAAAACTCCTCAGAAATCCATGTTTAGTAAAATAGATGCAAAGTACTCATCACTGAGTTTAACAGTACTCAAAATCATGATATTATGTCCTGTATTTAGAATGTATGAATAACTTCACTAGCTTTTACCATAGAAAGTCACTCCCACAGCCCTTAAAATATTAAGTTTATGCTTCAGGACCTCTAAAACAACATATTTTATTCACAGACTTCTATTTCAAAGACAGGATGGGCTGGCCAAGCCACCGCCACGCAGAAAAACAAACTGCACCATAAGGTGCATCCAGCTGCCTGGCATAACAAGCAGCTGCTGCCAAAGCTGGGAGGCAGACCAAAGGTAAGCAAAGGTGAGGTGAAGTATGCCCACACCAAGTAGCACTCGGTAACGAGACACAACTCACAGGGAGCTCCCAGACCACTTCTGCAGCCTGAAGAACGAATGTGATTTATTGCTGGACTTAATAGCTGAGCACTGACTGAGACCAGGGTTACCTGTCTACACCTGACTGAGAGCAAGTGAGATCAAAAACCCCTCCTTTCAACCAGACCCAAGAGCCACAGGCATACTCACATACATGAACAACTGCCGGAAAAAAACCATCTTACGCAGCCTAGCCACAGAATTCCATTAATTTCATCAGTGGGAAGATTAGAAGGCAACTTGATTGCAGCATATAGCACCTATAAGAAGATAAAACAGCAGAAGAGGGTGCTGCAACTTCAGTAAAAAGAGTACATAGAGATAAAACATACAGTCTGGAAACAAGGCTTAACAGAGATGGTTTGTGCAAATTTTGGGTTTAGCCTTCAATATGAATCATGATACTAACCAGTCTCCACCACTCTGCAGCTCACCAACAGCCTTCCCTGCATGAAACTGCATCCACTGTGCATAAAAAGCCAAGAAGCACCAGGGAATCAAAAAAAATCATGGATTGCAGGTGAAGCAGCGAGTACTCTGCCAGCCCAGCAATTGCTGTACTCGAGCAGGCAGGTTGAGGTCACTGCCACTGCATGTTTATTATTAAGTAAGTGTTATGTACTTAAGGTTGGGGGGGGGCGCGATTTCAGAGTTTCTTAATCCTTTGGCTTTAACTTGCACATTACAGGAACTCCATGCACAGAGAAGTTAAAAGATTGAAGAAGAAACGCCGTTTTACCTAACAAAAGGACTAGGGTGTGTTGAGCTAGGAATTACATTTCTGGGTCAGTTGTTTTCTCACTGCTTCCCTATTCATGTGTATATATCCAGGTTTTGCTCTGGGCAGGGCTGGGGACTGCAGGAGAGCAACGCAGGGACAGGAGAGAGGCCAAGCTCCAAGGCAGCTGGGAAGGGAAAGAGTTACCAAAGATTGCTCCAAATCATAGCTTTTACCCTTCTCTTGCACATAGAATTGCTCACATACTATTAGACGTTGCTCTCCCCTACTGTCCCAGTCCAGCTGCAGCTGTTTTCACAACCCAGCGTCAGGGCTGGACCATGAGCAAGGACTCTGACATAGCTGTGGGCATCTAGTGGCCCTTGCCCTCTTGTACAAGACGAGGAAAGGGATCATGTGAAATGCCTCATTGCAGCTCTGAGCAAAACAACAGTGCCTGTACCTTAAATTGGGTTTTCTTCCCCACAGAGGCTTGCCCTCTGGCCACTGCAGCAGGCAAGCAGAGCATGCAGCAGCAGCCTTGGCAAGCAGAACTCACAGCACTCTGTGTCTGCAACTCAAGTGTTACTGACAGTCTGCATTTCAATGGTGGTGGCCTACAGGATTTCATGTGTCTCTCATCACTGCAATATTTCTGGAAGAACCAGCTGCTGGACTTCTAAGAATATTAAAGTGTTACCTTTAACTTCTAAAAATCACATTTCTGATTTTTCCCCACTATAAATACAGGCAGATTTGAAGAAATTCAGGCTCACTTCTGAGTGGGCTTGACTCCCAGTCAGTTTTCTGAGTTTCTGGAAGTCTTCCTCAGGATCTGGCAGTTGCAGCTTGCTATTGTGGATCTCGCTAACCCAAGACTGACTCAAACTGTCCCTTCCAGAGCAGTTTCTTGTGTTATTCAATATTAAATATCTGTACGTTAAAAAAAACCACCAACCATATTTACGGTGTAAAATCTGACTTCCATCACCACTCTGGTGTGTGGGCAGAGTGTTTGCCATCACAGAACATCAGACATTTTACAGCCACGTAGTGCAGAAACAGTACTTACCATCTTCTTACTCAAGAAATTGTAATACATTCCCGAGTTTGACAAGACCAGAAAGGGAAACATGGGGTGGAGTTTCGATAGGACGGGGGAAGAGCAAGAGAGAAGGCAGATGCTGGAACGACCTGGTGAAAGGCAGGATGGCATGTCCAGGACAGACCCTCCATTTGTATTACTTGCATGAACAGAAAGTTTTGAAAAAAATTTTGCACTGTTGTGACTCCTGAGCAGGAACTACAGCTGAGGGCAATGAGACCAAAATCCGTGAGTGCGCCAAGATGAAAACTTGAGACCACAGAAGACAATTTTGATGGGTTAAACCCACATGCTAAGTTGTCAGTAGGTAACTCATATGTTCATTATTTTTTTTGAGTTTAGATATAATTTGATAAAGTTTTTCAGATAATATAATTTCTCCTTCTGAGTATTAAAAGTTGCTCCTTGTAGCGAAAAGAATAAGGCTAATGAGAGCAAAAATACTCATGCCTACTTTGTCTACTAACTAAATTATGCAAGGTGTCCCAAAGAATCTCATAGCAAGACAAATCTAAAACTATACATACTTAAGAGGGTGAGAATGAATCACTCAGTAAAGAAAGTTCCAGATACAGAGCAAATTTTTTATTGGCTTCTGTGTATTTGAAAAATTCCATTAAAAAAAACATTTTTGATACTAGGGCTGAAAAAACTTGATTAAAGGACTGTTACCTTGAACAGATACACACTGAAACAGTTCACTTCACTGATCCATATGAAATACAATATAGTTCTCCAAACTGACACCCAGACCCTCATCTTGCCCTGTGTTTGTGGGCTGTTGAGCCGATATCTGGTGCCATGTGGCTTCCCAGAGCATGAAGACTTCTGTACTGCTTGTGGTTTTTTTCCAGGAGCATCCCAACCAGCTCAGTTTTACCCTGCTGCTACAGCTACACACCAGTAGCTTGCCCACTTCTCAAGCTGTTGCAGCTCTCAATGCAGCCCCAGCTAGGCAGGCTCTCAGCAGGCACTTTCTGGGTCAGCAGACATGGCGATGCAGTGTCCTTAACCATCAGGCTGTGCTTTTACTTTCCAGGTGGAGTGAGGGAGGGCTGGCTTGTTTTTCCATCTACCAATATTCAGGACAATCCAACAAAACCAGAGGGAAAGATAAAAGATCGTGTTTCAGATGAAACACAGAGCTCAGCACATGCTGAAGGCAAAGTTACGATTCACGGCTAGCAGATATTGTGTCTATAACATTGAGCCAAGAAAAGACCCTGAACACAGGATCCAGATGATCCCCAAAATCAAAGCAATGAAATGGCAGGATCTGAAGATAAGTATTTCTCAAAAAAAGCTGGGTGATTTGCTTGTCCAAAGTACTAGTCACTTATAACCTCATGGGAACTTTGATTAAAGAGAAGATTAACAGAGAAAATACCACTTCTCTGACTGAACTACCACAGGTCACAGCAAATGCCATTTTCCACTAGCTCCTAGCTAGCTAATATCTTGGTTCTTATGCCAAAAGCTGTTCCCTTCCACTTAGTTTTGGGGGAGAGGTGGGTTGTCCATCTTCTGTGCATTTATAGACAAAAGTCCTTTCACAATGTACTAAAAGCAAGGGGTTAGAGTTATTGAAATGGTGGTTGCTCATAAAACTACACTACGGTAGTAATAGCTATTAGTAGTCATCTTAGAAAAGAGCGGTGATCACATTTCAGTCTTAAAAAAGGGACACAAATATAAGTAATTTTTTTTACTCCCATGAGTTAATCAAATCTAAGTCTTAACAATGGATGAGAGAAATGGTATTTCAGTTACATATGTTGAGCTTCATATTAGTTTTAATATCATTTAGAGTAATTACAACGTCTTGGTGAGGGATTTTTTGTTGTTCCCACATCGGTTCCTTAATTTCAGTACTTCTGTGCTTACATTCATCCGTGCTGTTGGCACTGCCTGTATTCTCTAAGTAGCATAAACTCTATGCTGCTGCTACTGCTATTTGCTGCGATGTAACTTCATTTTGAACCCACCAAAGTTTTCTTCTGATTCATAAGCAATGCAGCCTTATAACTGTGATAAATGGGAAAGACAGTGAAATATTTATGGTTGAAGATGTAAAGATTATTTTTAGAAGAAAAAATAAAGCACCTTGAATGGGAATTAATTCTTCTACATATTAATTGAGCCAACTGTTGAGAGAGATCAGCCAAAAAGAAAGCTTTGCTGAGCAACAGCAGAAGGGGAAGCTTCAGAGAGAACCAAGTGCATCAGTGAAGCCTTGCTTGAAAGCAAGTGCACTGACCTCACCTAGACATTCCCCCTCCCAAGAAACTGCATATCTTTCGTGATAGTCACCATCGTCAGTCAGATGGTAAATTGACAGAGTTGGAGTTAACATTTCTTGTACCAATGAAAATAAATCAATACAGTATTTGATAGGACATCATAATAATTCACTAGTTCTGAAGAGATGATAGCGACTTCCAGAACAGGGCTTAAAAGGAGAGAGGACAGAGCCCTGCCAGAGAGGACAGGTAAAATTAACTGATACAAGAGAATTATTTATATATGGAATTTGTCATTCCAAGATGCATGGCAACATTGCATAAAGGACCCTGCCCATCTTGGTCATCTCTTGCCAATCAGTGTCATTCCTAAGCAGAAGGAAAACAGGGAAGGACTACAGGGTGATAACAAGGTATGGGTAGTTCAAGGGAAGTCTCCCAAAAGCTGCTCAGTCTAACAGAACAAATCAGAATATCTGCCAAATACAGATGGGAGAGGGAAATAGGGAAGCAACTAACTGTCCCAGGAGGGAGTGCTGTACAAAATCAAATAAGATTTTTTGTTTAAAGGCAAGAAATAATCAATGCTTCTCAGGCAGAATTGATACACTCTGCAAATGACGGCAGAGCAAGAACCACACTAGATTAGCTGGGAGTGCCTTTATTTTTCTCCAGCCTTTCAGAAGGCACTTGCAGGTGGCTCCAGGAGGCGGAGGAAAGCTGCCAGCCTCCCATGTGTGCTGTGGGCAGGCAGCCCCTGAGGGCATCCAGCCGCTGAGGGCATCCAGCCGCCAGCCAGCTCTGAGCCCCTTCTGCTGTTGCCCACAGAATGAGGGATGGAAAAGCTAAGGGCAGCCAGCCTTCACCTGGGGCACAAGGGGCATCTCCCAGTGATTTTAACAGAAACCAGAGAGCTGCATCTCTTTTTTTCCCTGATTGGTTGCATTTCCACTCCAGCCACTCCATAGCACAACAGTGCCATCCAAGTTGCCTGTCTCTGCCATCCTCCCCATCTCACAGGGCACATACATACCTGTACCGCCACCACATCCCTCCTCCATCTTTGCCACGACCCACACATACACCAATACACATAAGGTATAAAGAATCCCCTATCATAGGTCCCCAAGAATTTAAAAACATCGAGAGATTAAGAGAGGGACAAGCGCTACTTCTGCACAGACTGTACTGCCTCTGTTCCCACAGCAGGGTGGGAATTCCCCATTCCCCTGGTACAATGACACAGGGGACCAAATAAGACATAAAATTTGCTTCAAGTTCACTACAACAGGAAGAGCCATTTAATGCAACTAAGGCTACTTAAGCTATCTCTGCCACCAAAGCAGAGTGTATTAATTCATATGGGAAGAAAATGGCTTCTTCCCCTATGAATTTTGAGTGGAATTTAGATTATGCACCAATTTTAGTGACCTTTTACTGTACCTGAATTATTCTTAGACTGAAATTTTTATTCTGGACAAAGTACTGAACATAAAAAATTACATATACGCATGTATTTCATATATATGCGTATACTGCACACAGTTTCTGTGAAGTAAAGAAGCAGCAACGGACTCAGCAGTACAGGGGGTTAGCTCTTCTCTGACCTAAGTGGTGTGAACTATACAATGACCAAGACTGGAGGTGAAAACCTCCAATGAGAATGCCAGCAGTCTCCTAACAGATCCAGACACCATTTATTCAAAACTATCCCACCACACACACATTAAAGTAGTATTCACCACCAATGCTGATGCCTGAAGCCCAGCAAACTGCTGGAGCAAAAGGAGCCTGCATGGATTTTAAGTTGATATAAAAACACACTTATAGTCACTTTCCAGGACTTCTATACATCTCAGAGGAGCTGTTGATTTCAGACTGCTCAGAGGGCTGCGTTGTTTCCATGTTTCTCGGGACAACCACCATACCTCCATATTGGAGGGGCATATACGGGTCTTGGAACCATCATCACCAACCTGCCCCAGTGCTCTGCAGGCAAAAAGCTGGTTATGGGTACAGTTACGCCTTACACAAGATGATGGTAACAGCTCACAGCAGGAGCAGGAAATGCTTTATAGTGGCAGCACAGTATTCCACTTTAAACAATTCACCCATGTTTTTTCAGGACAGTCCACTGTTCAGTTCTTCTTGGTCTCCTAACCAGAGCGGGCCTTCAGTTAAGTGATCATTGTTAGTGCTTCCTGTCTCTTCCCAGGCAAAGGGACTATCCTGTCCTGACGAATACACTTGGTTTACAGTCTATGTCCCACTTGGACTGCAGCAACATACCAAACTTAGGCAAGAAACAATGAGAAGGCAGCAAGAAACGTACACAACCCAGGGAGAAGCAAGAATACCAAAGCCAAAACGTTCGCTAATGCTGAGGAGCTGTGTTACCCTGAAAGCAATCAGGAGAAAAATTCCTTTTCCTACTTTCTACCACTGCACTATAAAAGCTATGACTTTCAAAATATTGGCTTTGTTTTCTTTAGCATTCAAGGCACTCTGTTCTATCTAAGCTGTCATATAGATCAGGTGATACTCTGGCAAGAGAATACAGTCTATAGCCATATTTCTCAATTGAGCTTTTATTGCAAGAATCAAACACTGTATTTCCAGTCTCTTCAACATCCACTTAAAATGATCAAAAGCAGCTATTTAGAAAATGTTCTCAGAGCTATCAGGGAAGCCTGCTTCAGACTGGTACGCCAACTTTCTTTTAAAGTAAACCTCTTGAATGAGTTACTGAGGAAAGAACAGATCGAAAGCAGAACAAAGGACAACTCTGAACTTGAAGTAGGCTTCTGCTGAAAGAGCCATCAAGGACACTGATGCTGAGAAAAGCTGCATGCATTCATAACAGGACTGGCAAAACAGCCTCAGAAGAACCCTGGTTCAGCTAAGACTGAGATCTTGCCTGCTTGGCATTAAATCAGACCGAACCCTCCATGGAAAGCAGGCAGTTTTGCCTAAGAAAGAAAACACAAAGGTGCCAAAGGAAACAGAAAAGGAACAATGGAGTTGGGAATACGGTCTAATAGTGCTGTGCATTATCTGGGCTACAAAACAGCCAGCCGTCATGACATGAAATGCAGTGATCATCCTCTGAGTGAAGAACCTTTTCCTAATATTCAAACTTAAACCTCCCCTGGCACATCTTCCCTCCTGTCCTACCATTGGTCACCAAAGAGAAGAGATGAGTACATACTCCTCCTCCTCCACTTGTGAGGAAGCTGTAGACTGCAATGAGGTCTCCCCTCAGTCTCCACTTCTCCAGGCTGAACAGACCAATTAACTTTAGTCGCTCCTCGCTCAGCTTCCCCTCTAAATCCTCCATCAGCTTTCTTGTAGCCCCTTTCAGGTACTGGAAGGCTGCTATAAGGTCTCCCCAAAGCCTTCTCTTCTCCAGGCTGAACATCCCCAGCTCTCTTAAGCCTGTCCTCACAGCAGAGGTGCTCCAGCCCTCTGATCACCTTCGTGGCCTACCATATCCTTCTTATGTTTGGGATTCCAGAACTGGACACAGTACTCCAGGTGAGGTCTCAGGAGAGTGGAGTAGAGGGGGGAAGATCACCTGTCTTGACCTCCTTGCCACCTTCTCAGGACATTCAATGATGGGAGAAGCGGAGCTGAGAAAAATGTATGGAGTTCTAGGCACACCACTCCGTCTCCAGGAAATGTGGCCATGGCCTTGGGCTAGCATGCACTGTATTTCCCATGTGCTGAAGCTCTTAGCAGAGCAAGAACCAGACCTGCCCAGCACAGTGACCACACAAACCCCAGTACCTGAAGGGGGCCTACAAGAAAGCTAGGGAGGGACTTTTTACAAAGTCATGCAGTGATAGGACGAGGGAGAATGGCTTTAAATTGGAAGGGGGAAGATTTAGTTTAGACATTAGGAAGACATTCTTTCCTATAAGAGTGGTGAGACACTGGCGTAGGTTGCCTGGGGAAGCTGTGGATGCCCCATCCCTCTAAGTGTTCAAGGCCAGGTTGGATGGGGCCTTGAGCAGCCTGTTGTGGAGCAAGGTGTCCCTGCCCATGGCACAGGGATTGGAACCGGACAGGCTTTAAGGTCCCTTCCAACCCAAACCATTCAATATTTCTCTATTGATCAAATCCAACTCCTGCCCCTGTCTGCAGTTTTGGGCACCACAGTATAAAAAGGATATAAAGCTACTGGAGAATGTCTAGAGGAGGGCAATTCTATGATTCTATAATTCTAAACCCCGCACTTTCGGCAAACTGGGGTGAGCAGACTGCAGCCAAAGCAGGGCCCCCCCAGCTCGGCTCCCACGGGCAGAGCCAGGACCCGCCCTGCCCGGCCCCGCTCAGCACCACGGACAGCTGCCCCCCACCCTCCCTCCCTCCCTCCTTCCACCCTCTCCTCCTCCTCACAGCCCCCACCTGAGCTGACTGACAGCTGTCAATCACCGCCTCGGGCTTCCCAAGGCGATCAGCCCTCCCAGGAGGGAGAACAGACACTTTGCAGTCAGCCACTTCACTTTCAAAGCAGGAAAAAGCCATTTCACAGACTGTGTCCCAGGGATTTAGCAGGACCTGGAGCAATAGGATAAGGGGTAATGGTTTTAAGCTCAAAAAGAAGAGCTAGATATTAGGAAGACATTTTTCATGCTGAGGGTGGTGAAACATTGGAACAGGTTGCCCAGAGAGGTGGCAGATGTCCCATCCTTGGAAACATTCAAGGCCACTTTAGACGGGGCTCTGAGCAACTTGATGAAGTTGAAGATGACCCTCCTCACTGCAGGGGGCTTGGACTCAATGACCTTCATGGTCCCTTCCAACCCAACCCACTCTGTGATCCCAAGATTCTGTGATCCTGAGATCATCATAAAATCATAGAATGGTTTGGATTGGAAAGGATCTTAAAGATCAACCAGTTCCAACTCCCTGTGCCATGGGCAGGGACATCTTCTACCGGATCAGGTTGCTCAAGACCCCATCCAACCTGGCCTTGAACACTTCCATGGATGAGGCATCCACAGCTTCCCTGGAACACCCTCCAGTGTCTCACCACCCTTATTATGAAGAATTTCTTTCTAAGATCCTGTGATCCTATGATCCCACAATCCTGTGATCCTAATTTATACACAGAGTAAGGCATTCTAGACAGCATCAGAAAAACCAACAGGGATGGCACAGCACAGGTTATACATGAGGAATGATGCTATCTTCCAAAAATATAAATAAATTATTGTCTTGGCAATAAATATGAAGCAAAGTCTGAAATAACTTCCAGGCAAGTTAATTCATAGATCTTACTAATAGCGAACCTGGTTCCTTTATGAACTCAGGAGCAGCAGCAGGAAAAGCATATAAGAAGATTACGTTAATACTATATTTAAGCATATGTAAGGCCGGTGAATGAAATACTGATTATTCACTCACTCAATTCAAAAAAACCCAACTTCTTACTAAGAATAGCTTCCAGGGGATAAGAGAAGAGAAACTAGGCTGCATCAGAAAAAACAGACAGGGCTACAGTACCACTCGTTGTCCCTCCTTATTGACACTCATCAGTGTTGAGGACTACAGAAATCAACTTAGATATAAAAGCGTCAGCGGGGATGAACTACCCAAAGGCTTTCAGACTAACACTCCCTGTGCACAGACAGGAAGCATTTCCAACTCGTTATCACCACCGTCATGGAAAAGAGCAGAGTTGCATTTACGTAACTTCCCAGATTTTTCCAAAGAGGCTCAAAGACACATGATCAGACTTCACAGGCTTTACTATGATGGAAGGACCTGACAGTCGTCACAAGACAGAGGGGAGGCTACTGGGCTCCAGCTCCCACCAGTCCGCACACGTAAGGTAGGATACAGAGTTAACAAGGGTTTTCCTGCACTTTCCCAAAAGCTCTTCGCTCTGGGAGACTTTGCCCCTTTGCCTGCACTTTATCAAAGCACAGGCACACACGCTCCCAACCAGACCCCCACGCTCTCACTCCAGTTAGATGTACTTCTCTGTTTCATGCTCTTACAAGCTGTTAATTTAGTGCAGGGTGCCAGTTTAGCTCCTAGCACACCCTCTGCTGCGTTAAAAATTGGCTGGATGGCTGGGCCCAAAGGGTTGTGGTAAATGGTATTATATCCAGTTGGAAACCAGTCACAAGTGGTGTTCCCCAGGGTTCAGTGCTGGGTCCAGTCCTGTTCAACATCTTTATCCACGAACTCAATGAAGGGACTGAGTGCACCCTCAGCAAGTTTGTGGATGACACCAAGCTGGGTGATAGTGTGGATCTGCTTGAAGGAAGGGAGGCTCTGCAGAGAGATCTGGACAGGATGGATCGATGGGCTGAGACCAACAGGATAAGGTTTAACAGGGCCAAGTGCAGAGTCCTCCATCTGGGACAAAACAACCCCATGCGGTGTTACAGGCTTGGGGAGGAGTGGCTGGAGAGCTGCCTGGCAGAGAAGGACCTGGGGGTGTTGGTTGACAGCCGGCTGAACATGAGCCAACAGTGGCCCAGGCGGCCAAGAGGGCCAATGGCATCTTGGCCTGTATCAGAAACAGCGTGGCCAGCAGCATCAGGGAGGTGATTGTGCCCCTGTACTCGGCACTGGTGAGGCCATACCTCGAGTGTTCTGTTCAGTTCTGGGACCCTCACTACAAGAAGGACATTGAGGGGCTGGAGCATGTGCAGAGAAGGGCCACAAGGCTGGTGAGGGGGCTGGAGAATAAGCCCTGTGAGGAGAGACTGAGGGAACTGGGGTTGTTTAGCTTAGAGAAGAGAAGGCTGAGAGGAGACCTCATCACTGTCTACAACGCCCTGAAAGGAGGTTGTGACAGGGTGGGTGCTGGTCTCTTCTCACAAGTGACAAGCAATAGGACGAGAGGAAATGGCCACAAGTTGTGCCAGGGGAGGTTTAGACTGGACATTAGTAAGAGTTTCTTCACTGAAAGAGTGGTCAGGGATTGGAACAGGCTGTCCAGGGAGGTGGTGGAGTCATCATCCCAGGAGGTGTTTAAAAGATGGGTGAATGAGTTTCTTAGGGACATGGTTTAGTGGGGAGACAGGTGCGGTTGGACTTGATGATCTCAGAGATCTCTTCCAACCTTATCATTCTATGATTCTACGAAAGGCTCATTAGTGTCTGAGGCACAATCCAAACACAAACGCACAGGTGGCAGATGTACCCCCATAGCTCATCTCTGTGCTCACCATCACCCAAAAGGAGCCCAGCCATGCACTCCCACCTCGCTCCTCCGTGCAAGCTGAAGCACAGAGGTGAAGACAGGCAGGAGACCGCCAAAAGCTTATTCTCAATGCAAATTGAAAAGCTAGCATACATACTCAACACACAACTGCCAGGATCGCTGGTCTGAGTTAAGCATCAATTTCCAGTTCCGCTTTGTTATCAAAACACAGTATCATGCTACATCAAATTATAAACACCACTTGGCATTGGTGAGCAGGAGGAGGTAAAAAGTATCTGTAAAAAAATGACTACAAGAATGTCTGTAAAATACACACTAAATCCCAGGAAAGCACACCTGCTCTCAGCACTTGAATGATGATTTTGCTGTCTGTAAGAGTGCTCCTAACCAAGAGAGGGGTTGCAGCTCCAGAGAAGGCATCAAAGGCAACGCTGCCAAGAAATGGAAGGGTAGTGCCACACGGCTGCTCTGAAAAGCTTAAGGAGAAAAAAAATGGGAACGTGTTTTAGCCTAGCTAGAACAGATGACTCCAGTTTAACATGGAATATAACCATAATTCACAGTTACTCCATACCTTGGAAACATTATCCAGACTTTGTGCAGACTCCACAGGCAAGAGGTTCAAAGGACTGCAAACCTACATGGAGCGAATGTCCAAAAGTGGATTCAACCATACTAGAACTTTCAGCTACCAAAACTACCAAAATGTAAGTGAGAGAACAATGTTATTTCTCATACAGATAAAGCAGGTATTATGAAGGAGATCTCTCCCTACATAAAACCCCTTGCTGATTTTTGTAGTGTAGGAAATGGATAAAACACAGGTATCAGTATAAATGTTTTCCTTACTATCCTAATAGTATCTAGGGTGGACCACATCGAGGCTTATCATCTTGAAGACTCTACCCTTCCCTCAGCAGCTGCTGCATGAACAGGGCAAGCCTGTAGAGATGTTCTCCTTCAGTACTCTCCCCACGTCCTCAGCAATTTCTGCTGCATTCATGGTCTGCATCTTGATGTTTATACTATCCCTAGCTGGAGTCTTCTGCTAGGGCTGTCCACATTTATTTTCCAGCTAATCTGCATGCATCTGCAAACTTCATTAATGAAAACATAGGGCTGATCATGCTTTTAAATTAAAGATACTACTAAGCTCTTACTGGGAGTCATATAAATTCATTATCATCATCATCATTATTATTATTAAGTACTCATTACCTGTGCTGAATATTTGAAGTGAAAAATAAAAACTAATTTTGATTCAGAATGGACTTTGTAAAAAAATTTCTATAAAATCTGCTTTTAAAGAAAGAAGTCAAAGACGTTGCTCCCTCTAACAATTTACCAGTAGATTGTGCCCAAATACTAAACTATAATTAAGCAAGGAAAAAGGCAATGCAAGTTTACACTCAATTGCTAACAAAGATGCGGAGCTGAGTAAATCAACCTAAATAAAAATCAAGCTCATTTTAGACACACTGAATGCTGTCAGCAGAAGCCTTTCAGAATGGAAGAGGCAGGTACTAAGTATCTCTGCAAATCTCTAAACTTAAACAGATTAAACAGAAAAAAAAATACTTCTAGTTGAGGCTGCCTCATATTCCCTATGTAAAAACTTCATTTTCACATGCTACGTCTGACAAATGAAAGAAACTAATGTTTCCCATACTTGCCTGTTCTCTTTTTGATCAAATTTCAACATTTCATCTCCTCCCAGAGCTGATACAACAAAATTAATGGCAGAAAGAAGCAGGGAGAGGTACTGGGAAACCCAAGAGTTCCAGCACCTGTACCACCTGTAACAGTGATGGCTGATGTATAGTCCTCAAGTTGAATATCACCACAGGCTGATCACAACATTGTTTATGCAGCCTTAAGTATTATAACAACAAAAGCAACAGACAGCAAGGTAATCACAGAATACACCTTGGCATGCAGAGCCAAACCCATTACCAAATGAGGAAGATTTCTTCTTTCCTTTAAATTCAAAATACAGTATACTACTCCCTCATTTTCTCTGAACGACAATACTCAGGATAGTTGGCATCTTACCCACAAGACTCCAGATAAGGGTCCAGGAGCTCCACTCTGTTCAAATCTCTTTAAAATAAAAAAACAATTTTTTTTTTCTTGTTTCTTGTATGCCTCAGAAAGGAAAAGCCTCAGAAGTCAGAATGGAAAAGAACATCAGTATAAATATCTTATATTTGTACTAGTGCAAACAGGAAAAAGGTGATACTCTTCAATCCCCCGAGCAGCCCTTCCTTTTGCATCTCTGCCAAAAACACTCTGCACAGAAAAATCCCAGCCTGAGTGGTTACGTGGCACCTATAAAAAGGACATTTTCCCAGACAACTGAAAAAGCCTTTACAGTGAAATTTAGAATCTCCACTCATCTCCCTCCCCCTTTAGTCCCAAGGGGCAGGTTGAAGGACGGTACTCAAACTCTTTTGTTTTCTTCCATCACCTATGACAATGCAAGATTGCTAGTCAGGTCACTCCTCACTGCTTTCCCAACAGAAAATAAGGATGCTCAGCTTCTACAGAAACTACTTGTGAAACTCGATTTCCTGTTTGTCTCCCTACCATGAAGATCCTCCATGTCTAACAATATATTTGCACTCAGCTAACAGCTTTTCTTTCAGCAGAGCACAAACCTGAGCATTTCCGCTGTGCGGATCCTTGTCCTCATGCAGCCTCTCAGCTTTGAAAACTCCACCCTCTTATCAAATTGGATGGACTCCTCAATGTGTTGACCAACTTTATCCACAGGCACTGATGATGCGATGCTTATGCAATTAGAAACTGAGTCCAGATACATACAGGGCGGCAGGAGTTCCCAATAAAAACATTTCTTCAAAGGGCAGTCCTGATTTAAAAGCATGGACCGCATGTTCACTTTAAGAGACAGAAACACAACGAGACCTGACCCTATCATCCGAGGAAAGAAGTTTTTCCCCAGGGAAAACAAACCACCATTCCTCTTCAAGGATATAAGTAATAATTAATAAAAATACATTAAATTAAATTTAAAAACAAAACAACCCACAAAAATGTAAAAACATAGCACCATGTTATCAACTACAAAGGAAAGAAGCTCCTGGCCTCTCTGCTCCCTGGCACTTCCACATCACTCTGTGTGGCACATAAAAAGCTCAGTAACAACCAGCCTCCACAACCACACACATAATTACCAAAGCAGCCCAACATTCCCAGATCCCTTTAACCGGCAGATACTCACAAAGGACACCTCTGTCACCAGGTTTTTACTCGGCTCTGTTGGCAGCAGGCTGGACATGCATCCAAGGGGACAGCACTGAGTCACAGCCCTCAGCAGCCACCACTGACTCAGCCCTGTGCGCCCCGCTGACAAAGGAGGCTCAAGGTAACCTGCACAGTTTTTGTGAAGGCACCAGATTCCCTCTGCACAGGGGTTGCGTCTGACTCGGAGGCAGAGAACATAAAAATGATCCCAATTCCCTTTGCAACCAGATACCACTGAGAGGATCGGTGTCCAGGGCATCGCTCCAAGACAAGCTCAGCTCCCACAGTGATATCAGTTATGTGGGTTTCTTCTTTTTTTATTATTATTTTTCAAATCCACAGCTGTGCTGCTGCTTTGGTCAGCTACAGATCCCAATACTCACAGCTGGCTCAGAGCCTGCCGACAGCCTCTTCTAGATTCAAATAGTGACAATACATAATTCTCACACCTACCATACAAAAGATGTTCACTAAAAGGATTGAAAAAAATCACTCTGTTGTTAAATGGTAGGAAAGAGCCAAACCCAGCCACATTGTATGGAAACAGGAAAGCAACTTGCTTTAAAATGTCATTTCATTTGCTTACATAATCAGCTCACTAAGCTGTTTATTTTTTTTGAGGGGGGGGAAGAGGGGAAGCATACAACTTTTATACTATAAAGGTATTTCCTTTAAAGGTATATAAATAACAGCTTCTGCAGGTACATAAACCAAAACCACAGTTTTAATCTTTAGCATTTAAATTTAAACTGAAATCTATAGTACAGCAGCCAGATGGCCTGAGTTTCAAAGGTGCCGAGCACTTACTGGTCTCGGAAGCTGCAGAAACAGCAAGTGCAATGTGTCTCTCTTCATCAGACCACGTCCGTAAGATGTTCAAATAAAGATCCTCACCTAATATGACAGGGTCCTGCACCCACTCAACTGTCTTCAAATGCACGAGGCTTCACCTGACAGGCCATGCTCACTGCTGGCACCTTCCAGCCGCACCTAAAGCACTAACACACTCATTCAGCCCCTGCAGTGGTAAAACACTCCTCACCAGGGCAGCCAGCCTCAAAAGTGCCTCATCCCAAAAACATCGATGCCAAGTTCAAAGTTGTATTTCTGGGCTGTTCCACAGCTCTCAAATCCAAGTGTTTGCCATCACCCTGTTTAACAGGAACCCCTCATTCCCACACAGGAACTCTGACCAGGTGACCATGAATGACTGAAGGCACCAGTGCAACATATGCTGAGCACAGTGATGAGTTTGCTGGAGGGCAGCAGCACCTGACCTGGATGCAGTCCCAAACCGCGATGATGCCCTATCTGAGCTATTAAATTAAGCCAAATAATTTAGAAGGTTTTACTCACTCAAGTCAAAATACAGTTGGCTTTTAAAAGAGAAAATCCCAGGAGGTCGAGGGAGGTGATTATACCCCTCTACTCTGCTTTTGTGAGACCTCACCTGGAGTACTGTGTCCAGTTTTGGAATGCCGAGCATAAGAAGGAGATGGAACTGTTGGAGTGCATCCAGAGGAGGGCTGTGAAGATGATCAGAGGGATGAAGCACCTCTCCTATGATGACAGGCTAGAGAGTTGGAGTTGTTCAGCGTGGAGGAGAGAAGGCTTTGGCAGGACCTCATAGTGGCCTTCCAGTACCTGAAAGGGCTACAGGAAAGCTGGGGAGGAACATTTTACAAGGACTTGTAGTGATAGGATGAGGGGGAATGGCCTTAAATTGAAAGGGGGAAGATTTAGGTTACACATTAGGAAGAAATTCTTCACAAGGAAGGTGGTGAGGCACTGGCCCAGGTTGCCCAGGCAGGTTGTGGCTGCCCCCTCCCTGGAGGCGTTCAAGGACAGGTTGGATGGGGCCCTGAGCAGCCTGGTCTGGTGAAAGGATATGTCCTTGCCCATGGCAGGGGTGTTGAAACGGAATGATCTTTAAGGTCCTTTCCAACTCAAACCATTCTATGATTTGCTGATAGTAAACAAGATAAAAGTACCCTGGAAGACTCACATGCTAATAGCACAGGCAGTGGGCCATACTGGCATTCCCAGACCACACACAGTCCATGAAAGGGCATCAAACTTTCATCAGAGCAGATGAATCTGAATAAGTTTGGGGCAAAAACAAAAACGGCCTGAGGTCCACCAGTGCAGTGTGAGCAAAGCTATGAGGCACCTCCCACTTCAAAAACCAAGTGCACTGTCCTCTACAGTAACTGCTCTGAAAAAAAGTCTTCATAAAGCTTATTCTCCTCCTGATGAACAAGCTGTGGTTCTCTCCCTTGAGCTGAGGAGCCGGTGACTTTGCACACCAAGCCTGCTGGAGAAGCCCTAGCTGCTGAAAAGAAACTTTAAACAGGACGTGGGCATGAAGAGTTAGGGCCACAGCTCATCTGTTATGCTCTGATAAACTGTATGGCAAAACATGAGAGAATTCCTCACACAATGCTTTTTCTTAATTACTGGAAGCCAGAATTGCGCGTTCATGCAGCTGTGCCTCACCAAATGTGGGGAAGGCATCCTGGGGGGCCAGCCCTGTGAAGCCAAGTGCTGTGACAAAGAGCCCAGTGCAGGGCAAGCACACCAACGTAAGCAGCATGACCGTGATCACGCCTGAGCTGCTCTCTCATCTTTGCACGGAAACTGTGGCCTTTACCAGTGCAGACAAATGCTGGCCAATGGAGCTCTGCGCTTAATGAACTGAGGACAGCACCCCAAAGCAAGCGTGATGTCACAGCATCACCTGTCACAGCTAACTGCTGACCACATTTCTGAGAACGTGGCAGGAATTCTGTGGCAGAGACAGGGCTACTCAACCTCAGGCTGCCAGAGGAGTGGTAGGAAGTTTTCTGTCCTGCTGTGCCAGTCCCGAAAGGTGAAGCTTACTGAGCTTTTCCTCCGGTCACATCGCACAACTACATGCCGTAAGGGCCAAGAGCTACATTATTCGCTGCAGACAAAAAATGTCAAACAAACGGAGGATTTGGCAAAACCCCCAAAAGCATCTGTCTTAGCCATCCTAAAAGTAACAAAAGTCATTCAAGACACGGCTGTTTATACTATGAGCCTCATTACGCAGGAGGCCTGCCTATTTTTAGAGGTAGATAGCACTACAATTGAGTGCTAGATAAACCCAAACAATTATTTTAAAAGGGTATTCCATCACTAATTATTCTAAACATCTTCTGCACTCTGCAGGCTGGCTTGCTGCCACTCTACAGCATTACAGCTCAGAGAGCAATGCTACAACTCCACTCATGCAACACTTGAACGGCAGCGACAGATAACTCACAGAGTGAGTGGCACGTCCATACGTGTCCAACAGCCAGGACAAACTTGTCATCGCCTCTGCATGCCAAAACACCCAAGAGACTGCAACCTTTTTTTATGCTACAAAAAACAGGAAGTTTTCATTTACCACCGAAAGAGATTCCCCAGGGAATAAACATGGTACAAACTGTGGCGAAAACCCAGGAGCAGCAGCAGAAGGTTCGGAGCCCCAGGACTCAAATGAAAGGGCACAACATGGAAACCTTGGCTGTGGTTTGCAGCTGCTGCTTGAAAAAACCTACTGGAGATGGAAAAATATGCAGATGTATCTGCCTTAAGAACTACATAAAAGCCCAGGCCAGCTGCATTTCGTGTTGGCTGTCAGCTAAGTCGCTCATCGATCCACTCTTGTGGTTTCGCCAGATGGAGCCCAGCGCCTATGCATCCATGGGCTCCTCTCCATCCCAGCACCCATGGGCACCTGTGGGCTACTTTGCAGTCCAGCACCCATGGGCTGCGCTCCATCCCAGTGCCTGGGCACCCATGGGCCCTGCTCCATCCCAGCACCCATGGACTGTGCTCTGGCCCATTGTCCAGCTGTCCAGGGGCTCCCGTCCATCCCAGTGCCTGGTCATTTGTTGGCTCCACTCCATCTCAGCACCCATGGGCTCCACTCTGGCCCACTGTCCAGCTGTCCATAGGCTCCTGTCCATCCCAGTATCTCGGTATCGGTGGGCTCCACTCCATCCCAGCACTTGTGCACCCACGGGTTCTCCTTCATCCCAGCATCTGGGCCCCAATGGCCTCCACTCCATTGCAGCGCCCAGCCCAGCACCCATGCCAGTGCCCGGGCACCTGCAGGCTCTGCTCTGATCCATTGTCCAGTCGTCTATGGGCTCCCCTCCATCCTGGTGCTCAGGCACCCGCGAGCTTCGCTCTATCCCGGTGCCCAGCGCTCACTCCACCCCAAGCCAGAGTGGCAGGGCTGTGCTGGCCTCTCCGCCCCTCGCCTGGGCACGGTTCGGGGACCCCAGCGCCCCTCGGCTGCCGAACCCCCGCGGGAGCGTCCGTGGGGCGAACCGGGCGGTTGCACCGTTCCGGCCAGGCTCTCGTAGCCGAAGCCGGGGCTCCGGGATGCCCTGCAGCTCGGGCTCCCCGCAAGGACGAGGCGCTGGCCCCGCGCACGGGCGGCCTCCGGGTGGCGGGCGGGCTCGGGGCGGCGGCCGGACCCGGTCCGGGGGCTCCCGGGAACGGGAGAGCGGGCGGCGGGGCCACGGCGGTCGAGCCGTGCCCGGTGCCGCCCTGGGAGCGGGCAGAGGCGCCGGGGCCGCACCCGGGGCTCCCCAGAGGGGCTGCTCGGGGCTGACCCCCTCCTCCGCGCCACCGGCAACGCAAAATGGCTTCACCGCCGCGGCTACCGGAGCCTGCCCGGTGCCCCCCCCGCCCAGTGCCCACCCGAAGCCCCCCCAGCCCCACCATCGGGCACGGCCGAGCCCGACCGGAGCTTCCCCCGCCCCGCCAGCTCAACAGGTGCGGGCGCCGGGCCCTCCGCCTCCGCCGCCACATCAGGACCTGGACAGGTCCCACGGGGCTCCTCCCGCCGCTGCTCACCTGCCCCGCTGCCCGGGCCTCGCCGCGGCCGCAGCCGCCACCGCTCCGCCATGCGCAGCCCGGGACGAGCTGCGCGGCGGCCCCCGCTGCGCTGCCACCTCCCCCGCCGGCACCGGCCCCGTGCGCGCCTGCGCGCGCCACCGCGGGCACCGGCGGCGCGCGCCCCCTCCGACGCGCGAAAGGCCGCGCCCGCCCGGCCCGCCGGCGGTGCGGGGGGCGGGGCTCCTGGAGGAGGGGCAGCGCAGCCACTCTCCATTGGGGCGCTCTGGGCGGGGGCGGGGCCCCAGATATCGTAGGCGCTCCCAATTGGCCGGCGCGGGGCGGGGCCGGGGCCGGGGCGCGCGCTCCGGGGACGGCAGCGGGGGCGAGGCGGGGTCGGCTGTAGGAGGGGAAAGGGGCGGATGGATCTGATTGGGCGAACGCGGCGTGGGGGGACGGGAGCGGTGCGAGGGGCGGGGGTGGGGCCTGTGCCAGGAAGGAGGAGAGGGACAGGAACAGCGACAGGGACAGAGATCGGGATGGGACACGGACAGTGGCAGGGACAGGTACAGAGACAGGGGCTGTGACAAAGACAGGGACAGGGACACAGCTTTAAATTGAAAGGGGGAAGATTTAGATCAGAGATCAGGAAGAAATTCTTCACGGTGAGGGTGGTGAGGCACTGGCCCAGGTTGTCAGGGAGCTGTGGATGCGCCCTCCCTGTGGAGGCGTTCAAGGCCAGGTTGGATGGGTGCTTGAGCAGCCTGGTCTGGTGGGAGGTGTCCCTGCCCATGACAGGGGGATTGGAAGTGGATGGGCTTTAGGGTCCCTTCCAACCCAAACCGTTCTGTGATTCTTTGAAACACTTCTAGAAAAGCAGAAAACAAAGTACAGTTTAAGTCATTAAAGTCCAGTGCCTTTAGCATGTGGAAAATAACTGTGTTGTTAAAATAGTCCTACAGGGACCCTATGTAGCCTGTACATGATGCCCATCTTGTGGCAGCACCTGTGGTGAAGGGCACCCAAATGCTGCTCAGAGACCCTCTGGGACATTCATCATCGCCAGGAGCCTCCAAGCTGCTGAGGAGCTCCTCTCCCTTTGACTTCATTAGTCTTTTAGAACCAAAAGCCTTAATTTTATTTCTCAACCACCACTTTTCATCAGGAGGCTCAGAATCACCAATGTTGGTTAAAAAGAGGGGAAAAAACCCAAAAGAACAAGTCCTCACATCCTCCATGCTTAAGTCTGCGTACTTGCATCTGGCCCGAGAGCCAGCAAGGCCCAAGGACTGAGCATTTCCAAAATCATCTCAGATGGGATGTTCGTGTCTAAGTGTATCCCACTATGACAAGATGAGAAGGCCAAACCGTTTTCCAACAAACAGTGAGAGATTTCCAACCAAACACCAGCAGCAAAGTTCATCAGTGAGTCTTCTGTGTGTATCTCATGGCTTGTTATGTAAATCATGGGTTCAACCTCTTGCAGAACAGGGGATTTGAAAATCTTTAAATAATTAATTTAAAGCCTGGTTCTCATAGGGTCTTGCAGGTGATGGCAGGCTTAAAGCGAAAGCATGTGGTCACTTGGTTTCAGGTTTCTGAGCAATGACTTGTGTTTCACTCAATATCTGCAGGTCTCAAAACAAGGTCAGCCTGTGGGATGCAGTGGGACATAGCAGGACACTGTGCTGGCCTCGCTTTTCCTGGCTTTTGTGGCTTTTCAGACTTGCAGCCCATTAATGCTCCTCTCCTCTGTCCTTCAGAGAATTTCATCACCTTCCAGAATCTCATTCCCAGCCACAGCTGCCCGCAGACATTGACTGGTCAAGCAGAAATCTTACTTTCCCAGCTTTCTGTTTCTTTGAGGCTACTGAATGAACACAAAAAGTTATTAAACAAGCTGTCAGCTTATTTAATTTGCCCTTGGGTTATATTTTTCTGTCTAAGAAGTCATGTTAAACATTATGTACTGCAGCCTTTTTGCCTAGAGTGCAGTTTCCAGTGCCAAGTGACAGAACAACCATCCATTACATGTAGGAAGGGGCAGAGAACACCCAGCTTCACGTGATGGGAGATCTCAGCTTGGAAGTGGCTCAATCAGCAAAAGTATTAGAAGCTGCCCAGAAGTGAAGGGCAAGCTGGCAGATTCAGCTGCGTCACCATGAACACCCCATGCCAGCCCTGAAACTCATTCTGGACCACTTGTAGGATGTCCAGGCAGCAAAATTGTCCTCTTCATGGTGAAAATGTAATCGCTGTTCTGCACTCTGCTGTTTCTGGTGAGAAGAGCAAGGTATTAAGCATAAAATCAGTGAAATGCAGACTGTGTGCTGGAAACATCTTCAGAAGCAGCTTCATCCAGAGAAGCAATGAGATGCATGGCCATGGGGTGCACTAGCCCCAGGGCTCTCTGCAGTGGGTCAAAGCAGAGCAAAGATACAGAGAGCACAGAGAGGGGTAGCAAGGTAGCTGGAGTGCTTCCTCCAGCCTGACTCCCTGCTGAAGCAGAGCCAGGCTTCCCCACCCAACACAAAGTCTGACCGGGAATGGAGGTCACAGCCCCCAGCTGCTGTTGACACCAAGACACAAGCAGAACCCAGGAACCACAGAGGAGAGGAATATCCAGAATTGCAACAGTCAACACCGAAACCATGGTGCCATGACGTGAGGTGGGACCTTGCCTGCAAGGCCCCTCCTGGAAGACCACTCCTGATTTCCATCCTCCTGCAGCTGCCCACAAACCCTCAAATGACACCCAGCTTGCTGACCACCTTAAAGTAATTAGTAAAGTAATTAGGATACAAAAGAAAGGGACATTTAAATATATGATATATATGATATATAAAGGGGATATTTAAAGAAAAACCCACATTTTTCTAAGGCTTTGACCCACAGATGTACCAGTGAGAAGAACCTCTGGTAGAAAGAGCTCCTTGGCATCTCCCATCTGGCTTTCCCCATTGGAAACCAGCCCCTTTCCACAGTGAAATGGGCCCAGTCATCGCAGGAGCCTAATGTAGAAATCAATCTGACAAAAATGATACATGTTCCTACATCAACCACCTCGCTTTTATTCAAACCTCATGCTAAGAACTTGGTGTGGTTTCTCAGCAATTTCTCTAGAGTGGTGGCACCTGTATCACTGCATCAGGCTCCTTTCAGTGCCCTGCACAGGCTCCATGCGCAGCACCCAGCAGCTGCTCCCGCTCGTGCCTGGCTCCTTCCCTCTCCCCGTTTGTTTCTGGCAGGGTGAGGGTCCGTACACAAGTTCATGGAAAGGGTGACAAAGACCGGCACAAAAGCTCATGCTGGAAGCAACCATCTGTTTTTATACTTCCTCCCTTGCTGAGACAATCCTCCACCTCAGCCCTGCTTGGGAGCTGCAGCACTCACTGACAGGCAGCTCTTGGCCTATGAAGCTTTTGCCTCTGTAAACACCTGTCCACATGTTCCTATTGTATTTTATTTTCAGCTCAAGGAATTTAACACTAGCTACTATTTTCCCCCCACACTCTGCCCTCCCCCTGTCTTAGGATCAGCAGTGAAGCCAGCGAGAAGGAAACTGCATTCCTCAATTCCACATCTGTGTCCTGGGTTGAAGGGGTTGTATCCCTCCAGGATGCTGGGGAAACTGCTACAAGTGCAGGAGAACAAAGCCGAGAATTAATTACCTTGACTGGTATCACTGGCGATAATGAAGATCACAGCACTCCGCAGGGTGCTCCTGCCACTGGACTGGAAGAGGCTGGGGTGGTGCTGGCCCCAGGACAGCTGCCTCCCCCAAGGAGATCTGGATGGCCTCCCTCAGGACAACCAGAAATGCACTCTGAGACGTCCTCTTTGGCCCCTCTGGGGTCCAAGGATGGGGTCTTTGCCAGCTTCAGCTCTGTGCTGGAGAGAGGAAAGTCACTGGTGGGCCCCAACGAGGGCTCATGGGCAGACAGCGCAGGGGCGAGGGCATTGTGGGGGACATAGTGTGTCCCCAGGCTACTCACCCCGCTTAATGGCCAGCCTGACTCCACTGCAGAGCAGCTCAGTTCCCTGCTACTGTGAGGATGAAAACGGCTCCTTCCTCGAAAAGCACCAACTCTGCTGAGCTGCACCACTGTAATGCAGTTGCTGGTGCTTATGGAATGTTCTATTTTTTCCAAATCATTTACTCATTTTCTTCTTATTCTTCATCCAAATCTTGGTTTGGTTTTTGTGGTTTGTTTTTTGGGGGGTTTTTTTGCTTGGTTTATTTTCCATAAACTTACGGTAATAAACAAAAGGCTTTTTTAACAATGGCTGTTTCATCAGAGTAATTTTTATGTTTCATCAAAGTCATGTTTCATCAATGCATTTCGAAGACCACAAGCCATAAGCAGCTCCCTTGCTCTAAAATGGTTTTCCACCCTGGGGCAGCTTGATTTGCAAGATGACCTTGCTCCTTGAGGTCTCCACACCACCAGACACATCTTGGGGCTTACTGAGCACCAGTGGGAGCAGGACCATGCCTGGCACAAGGCTTCTGTACAGGCTGATGCTCCTCCAGCATTCGTCAGCCATAGACAATTTGCCAGCCAGTGTCACCAGCAAGGCTTGTTCAGCATTGGAGGTCCCTGTGGGACATGGAGTTTCAGGGCCTGAGATGACTGTGGTTTGCCAGAGTCACAGATTCCAGAAATTACCAACTCTACCCAGAAGTGTCGTCCGTGATTTCAGGGAATTTTATCTTGAAATCTTGCCTTGCTGCCATGTCTGATCACCAGCTGAAACCTCCTGCTGGTTTTTAATGGCTCTATCTGCATGTGCCCTCAACATCACACGCTGGCATCTTCTGCAGGTGACTTGCCCATGAGCTCTAACCTCGATAGCAGAGTCTGAGGTGAAGGACCCATGTTTTGGCATCCCAACAGCCTTTGGGTCAGGTGCTGAATGCACTCTATGTGCTGATCCTGCCATCCTGGCACATTGCTCTTGCACCCACCATCCACCCTGCACCCACCGCGCTGGAGCCACACTTTGCACTCAGTGTGCTTCTTCATCCAGACCTGCTTTTAGACTCCTTGTCCTCACCTGAGGGATGTGGTGGATGCACTGCTGGACCCATCACCTCCACCATCCCATGCCACCAACCCAACAGAAACTGTATCCCTGGAAAGCCCTAGCAGCAGATCCAAGCTTGGTAGCTCCCCCCTGCTGTTGCCATATGTTCCTCAGTGGAGCAGCAGCCAAGTCCAGGGAACCTGATTCCAAAGTGATGCCGCAGAAAGAAAGGAGATGTTTAACACAGACCTTGCAGAAGGTAGTAACTGGCTGTCCTATAGAAGGAAAAAAGCATCCTTACCGAGGTGGTGGCTGCCTGCTGGAGGACACCTGGGAAGCACAGTTGCCTCCTCCAAGATTTAGCTGTTTGCCATTTCTTAAAACGGAGAGAGGGCTGGGGGAAATGCTGTGGCCTGCAGCTCCACACTGGAGCACCCCAGGCAACACTGGCTCCCTGTACCTCCACCATGTCCCACCTCTCCTGCCTGGAGCCTCAAAACCCTGCAAAATACCCACCTATTTGCCTGTCCATCCATCCATGTGGAGGCTGCCATACTCCCAGACTCTTCCCCACCACGGTGCTGACCTTCATCCCACACCAGACGAGCTTGTAGGCATTAGACTTGTATTTCTCAGCAGGGATCGCTATGGAGCATGTAATTTAACTCTCATAAAAATCATCACTGCCTCAATTATTCAGCATGCTCACCCCACTGCCCAAGCTCACTTTCCATACAGCTGAGATATCAAATTGTTTGTTGTATAATTGACATTGGTTGCCAAGACCCAGCTCCTACTTCATAACACACGTGTGCTTCTATTCCTGCTGCCTTGTTTATATGATTTTGCGCATGTGCAGATGCCAGTACACAGCACAGCTGTCTGTAACATGAATTTCTAAGGCCAGGTTGTGATTTGGTAGCTCCAGTTGCAGTAAAGTGCTTGTGCAGGCCCTTGAATGATGCCGAGACACATATCTGTGCTTACACAGTGTTCTGCACTGGGTCTGCAGGCACGATAGTGATGATGGACTAGCAAATGCCCTCAAACACCCAGATCAGGTGCTGGCTGCCAGCTCAAGCAGAGTCCCCTGACAGCTGTCATCCAGGGAGAGAGCCGACAGCAGGACGGCCCCAAGATCAAGGGGCTCCCACACCATGTTAGGGACAGGTCCCAGAGATAGGCATCTCCATCCTTGGGGGCTGGAGGAAGGATGACATTGGATCAACACAACTTCACGGCAATAGCAATGCTCCCATTTTCTCACCCCATCAGTAGGGATCCCTCCTGGGGCCAGGACAGAGGAAGGGCTGGTTGCAGCTCCCCTTTGCATTCTGCCCGAGCTCACATCCCTGGGCTGAGCGGCTGTGGGCAATGGGCTGTGTGGTGCCACCCATGGTAAAGTGTACTCTGTGGGTCATGGTGGGCAGGCAGGACCAGAAGCCAAAGTGCAGGAATCCCTTGGCAGAAGACTCAGCAGTGTCCAGCTGCAAAGCAGGTCATGAACCAACCTGCTTGGTGACCAACACAAGGCCAATTTTTAAATAATGAAGATCTAGGGAAGTCCTGGTCCAAGCCCAATGCCTGCATCAGGCAGATCTGCACCAATCACCCTGAAGAGCAGAAACAGCGAATGTGTGGATAAACACAACACACAGGAACTCAAGGGACACAGTTACTGGAAGTCTATACATGCAGGCAAGGGGAATCAACTGACATCTAAAAGCATTCAACAGGTTTATGCATCAGCAGGTCTAAGGATGCAAAAGGAAGGTCTTTGCAGGGGTAAATTGCTGTTTACAAGGACAGGGAATGGAGGGGCAACAAGCATCAGGCAGTTTGCACCGGGGAGCCCCACAAGGTTCTGTGATGGCAAGTACATCTTTCAACATAAATGATCTGGAGCAAGCGAGGTGGTACAGTTTGTTGCCGATGCCCACATCAAGAAAGCAAAGACAACACTAAATACAAAGAACTGTAGAAAGATGTGGGCCTGAAAAAAGAGGCAGATGAAATGCAGTGTCAGCAATCACAGAGTGGTGCACCAGGAGAACCCAGTCCTGCAGCCCTGGGCTAAGCTGCAAGCCCTTGGCACTATGGCAGACTGAGCTGACCTGTGGTGGAGCTGTGCCAAGGAGACGTCAAGAAAACAAAAAGCAAAGTTAGAGTTGGGAATTAGGAGAAGGGAAAGTTGGCAGCAAGATCCAGCAGGAGTTATTAAGTACAAGAACATTTCTGGCTCAAAAAAATGCCACAACACAGACTGCGGGAAAAATGTGTGAAAAAGCATTGCTTCAGCTGGTTTGCGACTTCTTTCAGGCTCCACCAGCAAGAGCAGCCAGGGCTTGCCTCAGGTCCCTGTGCATCCCCTGCTGGGCTGAAGCAGCCTGTGTTGCGCACTAAGCAATGCAGAGCATCCTGAGCGTCCACTTGGAGCCTTTGGCCAACATCAAGAATTGCAGGCTAGGGAACCCCCACAGCAGCACAGGCTTTGCCTTTGCACAGAGGGCCTAAAGGCAGTGGCGGAACATCAACAGCTTTGTAAGAGTTAAGTGCTCTTCGCATAGCAATAACTCCCCAAACCATCAGCAAAAGGGTTCCTGAGGCAGCTGGCCTTTGTTTTACTGAGTGAAGTGGAAGGTGTTTAGATTAACATTAGCATTGGTGAGCATGGGTATCCAGGAGGCTGTAAACACACGCAGATAAAACATTTCCAAAATACCTGTAAACACAGTCGTGTCCCCTTGGCCTGGAGCACCAACACTGCTTCCAGCAAGGAGCCACAGGCCACATGTCCAGGCCAAGGCACCACTGATGCTCTCACAGACCCATCAAACAGCAGCCAGGCTCACAGACCCATCAAACAGCAGCCAGGCTCGCAGCCCTTGCGCACCATGACAGGCACTGATCCCCCTGTGGTCCCATCCTGGTCTGAGCAGCCCCCTCCTCCCAGCCAAACTGGCAGAGCCTGAGGAGAACTGAGGACCAGGAGCAGCAGCATCCCTCAAGGAAGCAGCTCTTCTCCTTCCCTCCCCACTCCTACGTGATGGTATCTGTCCCTCGATACCTCAAATGGTGTCTGGTAAATCTGGACAAACCACATGTTTAAATACAGATCAAGTTCTCAGTCATGAGAACAGTCTGTCCTCATGGCTCCTTCTGCCATCTGTCTGTCTGTCCTTCCAGGCTGGTTGAGTGTGGGACAAAAGGGATGCGTGTACCAGAACGGTTATCTCTTCCTCCATCTCCTTCCCTTGGGAGGATATCCTGGCATCATCTGCCTTCACCTACCGAGGCCCTGACATTTATTGCCTTCTCAGCAGCTTCCTGTTCAGGACAGTTCTTTGTCTCGCCTTCTTCTCCTACTTGTGCCACTGAATCCAAGCTGACTGTCCTGGGAACACCAAGCGAAGAAGGTGTTGCACACCATGGTTTGTGCTGTCAGCGTCCTCCCTGGCAAACTGCATGTCACGTGCTCATAGAGCAGACCTGCAGGCTCTCCACGTTGGGCAGCAAACCCAGCACCACCAGAGGCCCACCACTTTTTCCCACTAGCCACACTAGGCCATGGTTCACTCAGTCGCAATGAGAACCTGCACTTGATTAAACTGTAGAAAACCTCATTTTATGAATGTCGAGCATGGGGTCTGGATCCCATCACTGCAGCCACCCACCCACATCTCTCTGTGGCAGCACAGCAACCCCTTCAGTACCATCAGGGACAGCCACGGCTCCCCACATGTGCAGGGGTGATCAACCACACCGAGCAGATACAGGCGGACCTGTATGGTAATGGGAGCAGTTCATCTACAAACCACAATGAGTTCAAACAGGGTCACCAACACACCCTGTCTGGCACGAAACATGGATTGTTAAAGCAGAGAGAACCTTTAGATTATATTTTTATGTGTCCTACTTGAAATCAAGTGATCTGGAAAATCACTTGAGCATTTGGATGCAAAGGTCTAAATCTTAATGACAGTCCTGGCAAGTCTGTGCTTCTTTATAAGGAAACAATTGACTTGGTTAAGGAAAAAAGCCACCACAAAAGTCCTTGTGACGCTGTTCAGCTGATAGAGCTCCACCAGTGGCATCGCTCTTGGTGCTGGACCCAGTTTGGGTTGCTGAGCTCCTGCACCCAGTGAGGTGTCTGGAATGGGCAGAGAGAAACCACAGAGCCGCATGCTGCAACTCTAGCTGCCCAGGCGCCAGCCAGGAGGGGACCAGCCTCGGGGAACTGAAGGCACCCATTAATTTCTGCATATTTTTGGAAACACTTCCTTCAGCATCTAATGCATTTTTCACCCATCTGTATATCTTATCACTCTCAAATATTTTTTTACCATGAGCCTAATTTTGTTGCATACATTTGTGCTTTCTTGTTGGTGATTTTGCCCCTGAAGGCAATTTCAACATGGTTTTGTTTAGGGGTTTTTTGTGTGTATGTCAGCAGTGCATTTCCATGTGCTCTGAGTGAGCAGCACGGACATCCCAGCAGCTTCAAGAAACTGGAGGAGGTGGGATGTGCAGGTCTGGCCTTTGCCCTGTGGTTGAGGTGCTGGTGCCAAGCCAGGTCCTCAGGTGCCTCCCTAGCTTGGGTGTTCCCTCCACCCTGGATCACAGCTCCACAGCTCCTGGGGGGGCAACACTGCCTTTGCAGAGAAAATGGGTGAGCAGGATTAATTTGCTCATCAAAATGAAAACACAAAGCCAAGTTTAACGCCTCACCTGGAAGCAAGCCATGGTTCATGGTAGACGCCCAGATAATTATCGTGCTGGGAAGAGTTAGCAGAGCAGGGCATCATTTTCCCTTGCAAGTAAACAGTAAGTTTGGACATAAGGGTGATCCAATTAACTGGGCTTTATGTGGATTTCCAAATGGCATGTGGCAATGCTCTTAAGCGCTAAAAGTATGCCCAAAAGCTCTTAAAGAAACTGAGCTGCCATGGAATAAGAGGTAGAGACCTCCTGGGATTACTAACTGGTTAAAGGTCAGGAAGCAATGAGCAGGAGCATGTCTGCATTTCTCAAGGGAAGGCATTGATGAAGCCCCTGGGGGTCTGACCCATCCTGCATGTCCCTGAACGCTAGGGAAAAGGCCAGGATACAGTGAGATGACAGCATATCCTGGCAGGATGGTCACCAAGGGCAGGGAAAGCAACAAAGGCTGCTGTAAAAAGTAGTGAAATCCATGCTTCAGGGGAGGGTCATGAGGCTTTGTGTTCAGCAGCAAAGTCTTGACCGGCTGACTTACCTTGCCCCCATGCACAATGTGGATGAAAGGAGGAGTTGGTGGTGCCAATCTTATCTGCTTCACAAACCATCAAGGGGTTCAAATTCATATTTCCTCAAGTCCCCTGCAGCTGCTCCTGCTACACCTGCAGGGATCCATCTTGGTTGGTTTCAAATGTACCCTTGATGTAGATAAAGGGCAAAATAAACAGGTACAAGTGTGCAAGCAGCTTCATAAAGTGCAGGAAATGCAAGGATGAGCCAGGGAAGAGGGAGAAGTAACCCCACACAGAGAAAGGGCTCGCTGCACTTGCTGGAGCATGCAAGAGGGAGGAGTGGCTTAAGGTCACAAGTGCTGGGTCCCTGCTCTGCCAGCCATGTTTGGTTCTGCCCCATCCCTTCTGGGCTGGAAGGAGAAGGAGCTGCTATAGCTTGAGCCCTTTGGAGCTCAGCTCCTTGAGTGCTGGGCCAGCCACGTTCCCTGAAGTGGGACTGCTCAGGACTGGCTTCATGGCTGGAGGGAGCCTGTTGTCCAGGGAAGTCCCCACCCCTAGCACCAAAGCCACCTCCCTGGCAAGCTGCCCCAGGCAAAGTGCACGGGGCAAGGATGCAGGAAGGAAGTTCAGTGCTACTTGCTATTCAAAGGGAAAATCTGGCTTCCTCATGCCCCTGGATCTGTTTCCACAAGTCACTGTGCTTCCTGGGAAGCCGACTGGTACATGGTGGAGCCGGCTGGGTGCTCCAGGTCACAGGGAAGCAACCAGGACCAGGGCTGCAGCAAGGCCAGCTGGGTTCCCAGACAGCCGCTCCTGTGGGCTGGGATGTGACTCTGCTCATGAAGCTGCTGCCCCTGCTCTAAGCCCATCCCAGTGACACAAGAGGTTAGTGAGGGTGAAGTGTTCAGATTGGTTTTGTGACCCAAGAAACACCTCCTGATCTCAAGGAGCCATGGCAGCCCCTCTGCTCCCAGCCTGCAGTTGCACAAGAGGTGCAAGAGCATCCAAAAGATCACACAAAGGAGGGATGGATGAGCTCACTGATGGATGGCTCAGCCAGCAGTTGCCTTCCATGGTGCAGACCAAGGTCTTGTCACACATTGGAGGCCACTCCTGGGCCTGGTACAGCCGTGATACATGTCAAAATTGGGATCAAGCTCAGGAGCCCACAGGATGAAAGTAGCTCTGAACAGCTGGAAAAGAGCATCCCTGTTAGACATTCAGGTGTTTCTCTCCAGCCACAGCAAGAGAGGGCTTCACTCCCATGACAGGTGATTACACTGCATGTATGAAAGGCATGACAGCCAGTTTTAGGGATCCAAGTCCAGACTACTCACACAGCCAGAGTCCACCTGCGAGAGTCCTGGGATCTCCTCACTGGCTCAGCGAGACTACGGATAAAGAAATTATCTGTCATGCTCTCATTCCTCTCCTCCACAATTAGTGTCGGTGTGAAGAAGGTGGTGCTGACAGCAACCCTCCTGTCATCCAGAAAAGGTACTGCCAGCAACTGCACACACTGTCCTGCCTGTACCCTGCAGTGATGATAATGCCCTGATTTGTCTATGCCAGCCCAAGGCTCCATCCCTGAGCATTTAACAACAAAGCCAGTTCAGCTAAAGCAGTGTGGATCATCTGTTTTTTGCAGTCCACTACAAACTGAACTTATCAGGAAGGTCTGAGTCCACCCAGAGAAGCAGGAGGGGATGCACTTCCAGAGATGGGTTCCCAGTCACGTGCCACTGGACAATTCGCTGGCACAGCAAGTAGCTGCCAGCTGGGTGTCAGTTCAGTGCAAAACTTGGGAGCCAAACTCACAGGGGCAGAACTCCCTGGGTGCAGAACTCCTGCAAACCCGGGAGCTCTGCTGGGCTCACCTGCCTGCCCCCAGCTGACACAAGCTTTCCATGGCAGACACGGAGGCAGCCAGCTCCACCCTGCCAGTACCCGCAGCAGGGGGTGTAGGCTGACAAAAGCCGTCACACGTTTAACTCCAGGCAAAAAAGAAAGCCAATGGGGCCAATGCAGCTCATAGCTTCAACCAGAGCATAAGCAATAGTACTCTTTACCTGGCATAAATCATATTTTCCATACGCTAAGGAGACAGGGGGACTCGCTTGCATAAGGTCTGTAAAGACAACTTTCCAGGACAGAAGAACCAGAAAGTGGAAGGAAGGAGGAAGGAGCATATGTACTCGCGCTGGGGACCTCCTTGGGTTAGACAAAGGGCTGGGGCCAGGTCCCTGTGACTCACAATGCTTTTTGGAGACATGTTGCTGATCTGACGCAATCCCTGCTCCAGCAGAAACAAAGCACGCTGGGCCATCGCCGGTATCGGGGTGAAAGCAGCGGAGTTGCAAGAGCTGCTATAAGAAAAATATCCTTTTGCAACCTGCAAACCAAAGACACTACCCATGAGCTGCTTGTAATGGAGAAACTCCTTCCACCCACTGCTTCGGGTGCTTTGTTTGGAGGAGAAAATACCTGCTGGTACCACCAGATGGGCAGGATATCCAGGGTTCTGCTTTCAGACACGGTTCTGTGAACAGCCTTCAGGGGCAAAATCACCAACAAGAAAGCAAACAACGGCAAAAAGTGGCCTCAGACTCTTCTTGTCCTGAGTTTGTAGTGCATTAGCTGCTTACTCATTTCTTGCTAAGTATGGAGTTGCAGGGTCAGGCCCCCACCCTCCCCTCCAGCACAACTACTCCTTGCAGCTTGGAAGCTATTTTTTCCCACCCTGCTATCTAAAAAAAAAAATTGGCATGAAAGCTTTTATCATCCTGAAAACACGCCAACTGCGAAGGCGACTCTGTGTCTCAGACGCCTGTTTCCTGGCAGATTTTAAGTCCTTTGCTCAACTGCTAGGATGGCGGGGGCAGGAGATCCCTGCAGCAGGCTGTGAACGAGAGTTTCCCATGTTTAACTGCTGTGAAATACCCAGGAGAACAACATTTTCAAACAGAGGGCTAAAAGCTCGACACAGCCAATCGACAGCATTGGCCCATCCGAAGAAAGGCAAGGTGAGACCAAGTGTTGGTTAACAACCGGCTGAACGTGAGCCAGCAGTGGCCCAGGTGGCCAAGAGGGCCAATGGCATCTTGGCCTGTATCAGAAACAGCGTGGCCAGCAGGAGCAGGGAGGTGACTGTGCCCCTGTACTCAGCACTGGTTAGGCCACACCTCCAAATCCTGTGTCCAGTTTTGGGCCCCTCACTACAAGAAGGACACGGAGGGGCTGGAGCATGTCCAGAGTAGACAAGGAAGCTTGTGAAGGGGCTGGAGAACAAATCTTATGAGGAGCTGCTGAGGGAACTGGGGTTGTTTAACCTGGAGAAGAGGAGGCTGAGGGGAGACTTCATCACTGTCTACAACTGCCTGAAAGGAGGTTGTGGCCAGGTGTGTGATGGCCTCCTCTCCCAAATGATTACAGGTGACAGGATGAGAGGAGATGGCCTCAAGTTGCACCAGGGGAGGTTCAGATTAGACATCAGGAAAAATTTCTTCACTGAAAGGGTGGTCAGGCACTGGCACAGCTGCCCAGGGAGGTGGTGGAGTCACCATCCCTGGAGGTGTTTAAAAGACAGGTAGGTAAGTTGCTCAGGGATCTGGTTTAGTAGAGGACAGTACAGTTAGTATGGTTGGACTCGATTATTAAAGGTCTTTTCCAACCAGATGATTCTATGATTCTATGAGTGTGCTGCACAGTGATACTGTGCATGGAGATGAAGGGCCACCAGCATGGGCACAACTACCAGGCACCACTGAATGGGATCACTCGGCTAAAATGCCTCAGCCTGGCCAGGCATCCCTTCGCTTCCCAGGTGATGGGACTCCAGCTCTGTTGGATCCCAGTGGTTTGAAGGGAAAGGATGGGACCCAGCAACCAGGTTGAGCAGGGAAGAAGTGCTAGATGACCAAATTGGTGTCCAAAGTTCCAGTGACCAACTCTAGCAATAGCCACCACGGCTGGCAACCTAATGGCACTGGGAAGTCCACATGCAGGCTGAGGCATGGGGACAGCCCCTGCCTTGATGCCACCCTGGAAGAGCTACACAAACCACAGCACCCTTCTCCCCAACATGGCTCTGGGGGCTCCAAAGTGCTCAGAGCTGGTTCTGCATGCAGAAATCCCTCATCCACTCCAGCTCCGAACTGTAGGGCCTCTTAGAGAAAATTGCACAGAATGAGAAAAGGACACAGTCTGGTCAGGCTTTACTTTTTCAAAGACAGAAGGCTATCACTTGGCACACAACCTACAGCAACATCTACCCTAGTACCTACCTAAAACCAGTCTTTCTGTCAGCTGAAGATTTTCCTAACAGTGTGATTCAGGCCATCCAAGCACTGTCTCTAAGTTACTTGGAGCTGCCTGTGAAAAGACAACTACATACTCTGGGAAGACAGGAATTGATAGCCTTTCAGATTTTTTTTCAGCCTAGGGAAAAGTTACTAAGGAATTGGTCTGGAATGGAGATGCATGGGGACAATCCAACCAGCTCTCCAAAGCCTTCAAAAGATTGCCTCGCTCTGTGCAGAATAGATGTTGCCCAGAAAACTGGTATTTGTTGGATGAAATCGCCCCTCCCGCTGGATGTCTGGAAAGCAGTCATGCTGCTCTGCATGCATCTCCAAGGGGAGGGATATTATCCCCTCCATAGTGCACCACCCCAGATGATATTTCATAAACTCGCCTGTGGCTTCTCTCCAGCTATCGCACCACATCGCCGCTGCTGCGAAAAGTGTGCAGGCACAGATTGTCAACTGCATGACCCAGCTGCACAAGGAGGCCAGGGCTCTCATCTGTCCTGTATTATCTAAAGACCACAAGACAAAAAGAAAGCTGCAAAGTTCCTGCAAAGTACGGTACTAGTCCTCCAACATGCCATGCAAGCTGCCTTCTGTCCCTCCTGCTCTCCAGATTATCCACACACTGAATGCCCTGTTCACTAACAGAAGGAGCAGCCTTCATCCCTCTTTATACTTGGATGTCTCCACCTTCATCTCTCACTTTCCCTCCACGGATGACACCTTTCTCAGGAAGCAGCTAGGTATGAGACAGAGTAAAGCGGTAAACAGTAGGCTTACAGAGAAAACCACCCCAAAAGCTTCAGCTTGGTCCAAATTTTAATTGCATCATGGGCTGCCAGGAGCCACAAGCAGGAAAAGGAGCTGCAGGCCAGAGGTACTCCTGCCGTTAGGGCACAACCCACCCAAGGCCCAGCTCTCCAAAGCAGTGCCCAGCCTACATAACATGAGTGGGGCAAGCATGTTCGCAGCTGGGACTGGTGTTCAGAGCTTCAATTTTAACGTGGCCTAAAAGAAACGCAGTCAGATACCGGTAAAAGAGCAAGCATGAGCCAAATAAGAGGTGAGGAGATACTTCAAGTTGTTTGACCCCACTACAGCCCTTTGTTTTCCAGAGTCTGGAGTGTTACAGCAAACCGACCAAGAGCACAGCAGTGCCGATGTAGGAGTCATCAGGGGAGAGGATAACCCTGCCAGCCCTCTGCCAGCCCCAGAGCCTCAGGGTGGAGGATGGGACACAGCCAGCAGCTCTCAGTAGCCTTTGCCAGCAGGACTCTCTGCCAGAGGAGGAGGGGTAGCATGGTGACATTCCTCTAACAACAAGCAGCATCAGCAACAGCATCTGCACTGCCAGGGCTAAGAGGCAGGCATGAGAAAAACCCCCTTCATTCAACAGTGCCAGCCTAGAGGGAGGAAAGAAAGCAGCATTATTAGCGATGCAATAGACAGGTATGATTGCAGTGCCTACCACTCTCTCTGCAGCTGGTTTTATGGAAAATTTGGGCAAGAGTCAGCTGCAGTTTCCATGTTCCACCTGGGCATCAGATGGAATTTTTCTCAAAGGTTTTAGATGCTCCTCAGAACTGACCTGACAGAGGGAGGATGCTTTTCCAAGACCAAGAAGCATCAGAAAATTTCTTGTATGGTTCAAAAGACAGCACTGATGTTTCTGGGGGGGGAGTCAAGTTGGGATTATCTCAAATAGAGAATGGCCCCACCTTCAGTTGTCTCTAAGAAAATCCACTGGAGTTTTGTAAAAATTGATGTTTGGTAGAAGGACAGCCTCCCACACTGCAGCAGTTCCCAACCCCAAACACGGACATGACTGGTTGAACTTCACAGCGTGCAGCGAGGACACGTTTTGGGATGCTTCCTGTAGGGCAGGCCAAGTGAGGAACACAGCACAGGTCAAAAGCAATCAGCACCACCAGTGGAAAGCACACACTACCAGGGCAGGAGGAAGGCAAGTCTATAAGTTAGATGTGATCTGCAATGATTTCACATGGCTTCTGTTGCAGCAGCAGACCAGGGGTTCACTGTACACATGGAAATACACCCATTCTTTTAAGTCATTTTTCCAGTGACAGGAATAAGCTCAAATGTCAATTAGCACTTACCAAAACAAGAGCCAGAGAAACTCAGTGTTGTGTGAAAGTGTGTTTATTCCAAAGCTAAATTTCTTACAGCAGTATCCGTTCTTACAGAGATCTACAACAGTCTTCTGGGCTGCAGGGCTTGGGGTCTTGAGCCTTGTCAACAGAGCAATGGGGAATCTCTCTTTGGAGTTGTCAGAAAAGGTAGAGAAGTGACAGAAAGCAGATCCATTGCCACTGGCACAATTTAAGAAATTTACTCACAAGAAGGGAGAAGGTGTCAAGACCCTTTGTAGGGAGCTTAATGTCTGCACAAAGATCTCACAGAACACCCTGCTCTCTGCAGGCTGCTTGCCAAGGAGCAGCTTTCACTGACCATAGAGAACAGCATTATTCCTGCAGACAGCAAACAGGACTGTTGGATTTAATAATTTGCTGAGCTGCTTCCAAGGACTGATGTGGCTGAGAGGTCATGTGCGCCTTCGCAGCCTGGAGCCCTCGCACCAGTTCCAGTGTGCATGTCTGGTCCCGGCTGACACCCTAGAGGGGTTTACCTTCTTCCTCCTGCCTCAGCCTCTTGGAGAGATGCTCGCTGATGGCCAGGAGAGGGTTGGCTCTGTAGCTGGGATTGGTGATGACCTCATGAAACCGAGCTACTTCTTCCTCTCTGAGGAAAGAAAAATAACACACAAGTGCTAAGTGCCTCATGGAAAAGGAACTGAGCAGGTACGAACAGAACTCACAGAGCAGTGGGTTTCTGTACAGATAGAATGATCCTGTGTAAACCTCAGAAAGACACAGGGCAAGAAATAAACCTAATCTACCCAAGGGCAAAGCTCAAATTGCTGCCAGCTTCATAGGAGCCAGAGACTGGATCTCATGCCACAGACACAGAAACAATCATATTAGTGTCCAGCATCACTTGGAAATAGTTTTTTAGAGTTTTTCCCTAGTAAATCTGGAACAAGAGACTGGATATCTGGTAAAACACTAAGAATGAAAAGATTCTGCTTTTGAGAGCTCATCTACCGACCCTCTTTATTGGTCAACATAGAGGCTTGGTAATTCTGTGTGCCATACTTGTTAAACACCGTTAAGAGGAGCATGATAGAATTATCTGTGCACGCTTGGTCACAGCTGGTTGCTCTGAGAATGGTCTTTGCTTAAAAAGCAAGCAAGCAGGGAAGAACAACAGAGTAGGAGTATAAAAAAAAGAGTGAGTTTCCACATAAGTCGCATCCACTGTGACCTCCCCATCTCTCTCAGACAGTCAGGCTCTGCAGCCCAGCCAGACACACACCTCCAACACTGGCACCAATTCCCACGGACCAGCAGAGTGCCCTTCAGCTTGCAACACACAGTTAGTTCCCTCCCTAGCAGGGCCTTTTCTTTCAATGCCAGCCCTGCCCCTGAGAGAAAAGCTAAATCTGAAGCTTGGGTTGTGGCAGCTGGGGCAAAGAGGTGAGGCTTAGGGAACCCCCAGAACTAATTAACATCCTGGAAAATAAACCTCAGAGGTCTTCCTGCAAAGATTTTACTCTAAAGTTTTTCCCTCCCAAGAAGTACAGACTTCCCAGACCACTACGCAGGACACATGCCCCTGCTGGGTGCATCTGTGCAGTTTTGTGCAGGGGAGGAGAGCAGGGCACACAGGGGATCAGGGGCTTGCTGATACAGAAGATTGTGGTGGAGTTGTCTGTTTGGATTTAGATCTGTACCCAAGTCCCTCCTCAAGCAGTGTTCCTCACTCACGAGCTCCAGCACAATGAGACTCTCACTGGTGGCACTCGAGGCTTCTGCAATCAGCCAAGGAGGGACTCATCCAGAACAGCAGAACTGAGCAAGAAAGGCATCCCAGCACCAACATGGGCAAGTTTTGTACACAGAAGGGCATTCACAGAGTGTGATGGACAGCAATGCTGCGATCTGCAGACTGACCACTCTCCTCAGCTTCAGTTTGAAGTTGAATGGCTCCAAGCTGACAGAAATCCTGGATACTGGGATCACAGAAAGCAAACACAGTGCCTAACCCCAGGAGAGCTGCGCTGAGGAGAAAGTAAGTGCTTGATGCCTGGTAGTAGCATAAAATATCCAACAGATTACAGAGAAGAATAAGGAATTGCCAGATCCTTAACTAAATCCAGGAATTATTCAAAAGTTTTCAGCGCTTCATTTTACAGGAGGAAGTTTCCAGATGCCAATGGACAGTTATGCTCCTAAGGGATGTACAGCACGCAAGTGAGCATCCCAGAGGTGTTCCAACACAGCACCTGCAACTCCTGAAGCTACACAGACTTCCAGGAGCTGCTCACCAATACAACTATGGGAAACTTTCCTGAAGGCTATCAGAGCTATGTGGGCTTGGTGTCATAAGAGATTGAATCACAGCTGGATGTTAAGCTACAACTCAGCAAGCCAAAACAAGGGACACACCACCTGGTTAATAACCACATCATCCATGGTGCACAGAGTACACAGTACAGACGTACTCACTTGCTACAGCCCAAAATGACAACTGTAGCCAGGAGGAATAGGATGACAGTTGCTGTGGGTTTGTCCTCAGATGCCATAGATCATACACAGGAGGCCCACGCCATCACTTTCTTTTCAATGAGATGGGGAAAGTGAACTCTTAAATGAGCAAATGCAGTTTCCTGTGCTCTCTTCACTTAGATGTTATACGAGACAGAAGCAGAAGCAGACTGAAATTTAGAACTGACAAAGTCCAGTAAGGACTAAGACAGGACACCCACAAACCCCACGCTACGAACAGGGGAAAATCAAAGCTGCCACCTCTTCTACAGCCTTCAGGTGGGCAACACTGAAACACTGGAACTGGTTGCCTAGAGAGGTTGTATGATCTCCATCCTTGGAGATATTCAAAAGCCATGGGGACATGGTACTAGGCAACCCCAGGCCAGCTGACCTCCAGAGGTCTTTTCAGCCTCAACCATTCTGTAATGCCCAGCAGGGACTGGACACTGATAATCGAGTACTTACAAGAGCCGGCATTTCTGAGCTTGTTTCATCAGACAGAAGTCTGCTGGTTCTGCCTTTGCTTTTAGATGGCTGTGGAGAAAAGAAACAAAAGACGTGAACAAGTGAGAGGTAATTTAGCAATTGCTGTGGAGATGGAAAGAGTCCAGGGATTCTGCATCTGCCTTCCCAGAAAGTATTGCTAATTGTCCTGTATGGCAATTATTTCCAAATCCAGACAATAACGGAGAGGCAAACTCTTACTGCCACAAATTGACAATTTCTCAGGAGTCAGGATTGAACGGGCAGGAGGTAAATGCACTAAAGAAAAATCGGATCACTTTTAGTTCTAGAACTGATCATGACCTGTCCGCGCCCAGATCACCTTCTGCTTATTACTAACCTCCAGGTCAAACTGATACTGTTGCTTAGAGAAAAGATCCCATCGAGCTTCCCCTCACCACCAGGCACATCTCATATTCCTTGCTAATGCTGCCGAGCTCCAGCATGTGCAGACATCAGTTACAGACAGTGCCATGGTTACTCAGCAAGAAGAGGGGTCCTTCCAGACCTGCTCTGAGTCCTGCAGTGGGACCACTGGGGTATACGGTGTCACTTAATAGTTTAAGATAAAGAATGGCAACATTCTTTTCTCCTGTTAAAAACACGTATCCTCCCCAAAGGCTTGCTAGTTTAAGTCAGCTGCAAACACAATAGCTAGAGCGAAAGCACACCAACAAAGCTTCAGCTCTTGCCACCAACCACAGGTTCTAAGGACCCCATGAAGTCTTGTAACTTGAGGGAATGGACTTGCAGGAATGGACTTGCAGGAATGCAGGATGGTGCACTACATGCAGCTGAATCACAGCAGCAAGTATAGATCTGCACTGTCCGCACCAGAGACCAGGGGCGTTAATCCCACCCTGCACAGGACATTGGAAGCACATGGTGCCTGATGCCAAGCAGCAGAAGGGATTTACCACAAAGCCAACCTCTGAGCAAGGGAAACACAGGAAGGGCAGCAACTCCTTTTGGGAGTAGAAGAGCACAAGGAGAGCTGCTGGTAGAACCTAGCATAAAGAAATTAAGAAGCAACTTCCATCCTTTAGGATTACACAGATACATATGTAGACAGGGGAAGCAAGGGCAGGAAGAGGGTCTGCCTCTGCAGAGCAGCTCCTCTCTGATCAGCCCTGCACTGAGCCCCAGCACTCAACCCAAGGAGGGAAAAGCATCTGCCTCTCACCCTTCTGTTGGGGCAGGGCTCAAATAGGAATCTTCCTGTACTGGTGGGTGCTGGGGGCCAGAGCCTCCTCAGCCTGATTTGCACCAGAGCCCTTCAGCTTTCTGAGAGTTATGAAAAATGACAGTCTCTCACCACCTCTCCAAAATACCAAGATCTAGTAGTCTCTTGCTACCCTCCATCCTTTTATTCTGCACATTTTCCTCCATTCTTCCCTTTCTTCTCCTCTGTTACTCCTTATTTCTTCATCCAATTCATCATTCCTCTCTACTCAGTCAGCTATTGCTCCTTTTCCTCATCTCTCTTCTCCCTATCCTGGTCCATTTTAGTTTTCCTCAAGAAGGATCCTGGTGGACCCAAGCTGCTGAGGGGTGCTCTCACCACTTGCCCCAGTCATAGCTGCCCTCATCCCAGCACAGTATGTCCCAGCATCAAAGCTCCCTGCTGACACATAAAAAGTCAAACAGGGTGGACGTATGTCAGCCAGCCAGATCAATGCTTGCACACTGCTTCTGTACCCTTCAGCCCCTCTCGAGGTCACGAGAGCACTGCCAGCATTACACAACAGGCCAGAGAGCTCATGAGGAATGGCCATCAGCAAGAGCAGACAAACAGCTACAGAGCTTCAAGCAGTTCCCGTCACACTGCTGCATCTGTTCACTGGTACTGCAAGACTCAGAAAGTACAGGAAAAAATCTCTGCTGTCTTTGTGTCCATTAACTGCTGGGCACAGAACAATTTCTTGTCCCAGTTTGTCTGGCTCACTCACAGAAGCACAGAGAAATCCCTCCTCAGGTTGGATGGCAACCCATGATCACCACAGCAGGGGCTTGCCAAGTGTGCCATGAAGTCACCATGGCAGTCGCTTCAAAGATAAGTAGCTCTCCAGAGGGATACAATGTTTAAAGCAAAGCCTTTCCAGAGGACAACCTGGGCAGAGACCATGTGCCCCTGCGGCAGTGCCTCTCGGGACAGCTTCCTCTGCAGCACACCAGGAGGGCGTGGGGCTGCTTTAGGCTGCACAAGCCCACTTCTACTTTCAGTCACCCCACTATTTTAAAGGACATGGTGCTTCTGAAGGCTTTACAGTTCCACTCAGCAGTTCTGTCCCTCTGGTCTGGCAGGTTCGAAAGGCTGCTCCCTGAATCTCCCCCACCAAACCACAAGCATGCTGCCTGCTCAATTGGACCACATTAGTAGCCCCGTTTCATTACATTTCATTGCCTTCATTCATTATAAAACAGAATGAAAACCTCACTGTAATGCTCTCTTACCCAGCAGGAGATCAAATTCCTGGAGAATCTAATCTTTTATTAATAATGCTGACAAATCACCAGAGTATTACTCTTTATTTATGTAATGATTCAAATCCTATAAAAGCCTCCTCTGATAATTTCAAACACTGACGCACACGCATCCTCATGCAGTCCAGGAAGCCACAAGCCAGCAAGGGGAAGGACAGCATTGTGGCTCCTCCATGATAGTCTCAAGGGGGACTGCTTTTTGGCTGGCATGGCTCAGGCAATCTGCGTGACATCAGTCAATGCCAAGCTCCCACCTCTGCTATGCCGACTGCAGTGGCCCAGAAATTCTCAGCCAGGGCTGGGCTTCTCTACCCTGCTGTGCCACAGGCCCACTGAGCTTTCTGGACACAAGAGCCTTGCAATCCAAGTGAAAACAGAGCCAGACGATGGGCTCAGGCTTTCAAAAGGAAAGAAGGGCTGCCACACTCCCACAGGAGGTGTGGGTTTGAAGAGAGAGGGAGCTGACAGCACTTATCCAAGGATGTCAGGCTGGAAATTCGTTTGACCACCAAATGCTTCCACGCGCCACACATCCTCTGCCCATGAAGTGTACTACAGAAGAGTGATTGCAGTGGCTGGAAGGACCATTTTGGCTGTTGTTGTGCCTTGAAGCAGCCTGCAGCAGACAGCCAGAGAGGAATACGACCAAGACAAGTGTATAGTCACATCCTCTCCAGTAATTGCAGCTCAGGCACTTTGTGCCAGCTGCAGTTTATATACATGCAGTAACCCTCCACGGAGTTCTGCTCACTTGATGTGTCAGCTATCACCTGAACCCACAGGCTTCCCGCAGCCACGATACCCTGCAGCAAGGAGCTGTGCAGAGCAGTGAGCCTCCTGCTTGCACTGAACTGCCTACTCACTACTGATGTTTCATGTCCTTTATTTCTCATACTGGCAAGGAAGATGAACTGCTTCCTAACTATGTCAACTGCTTCCTAACTATGTCACACTTGATTTTATAGACTGTTACATTCCCAAGCCTCTTTGCCTCTATCTCCTGTCCAAGCTGAGGACTCCCCAGCTCACTTAGTCACCCCTTGTGCAGAAGCTGTGTCAGATCCTCCAGTGTCATCCTTGCCAGCCATCTCTCAGCCTTTCCCAGTTGTACTCTCTTTTGAGCTGGTCCAGAACTGCAGGCTGCAGCAATGCTGTGTTATTTGTACCACAATATGCAGCAGCCCAGAAAAGCAATCCCCAAAGGAAGCACCCTACCCATCCTCCCTGCCCTACAGGCACTTTCTGCAGTCCACTCTCCTGAATAACAGGGGCTCAGCCATCAAGGGGGCTGGGGAAAAATGATGAGGGGAAATGACTCCTGAACACAACTTGGAGCCAGATGCCATATGTGGTTGTGGCACGTCACCATAAAAAAAGGGGAAATCCACCTGCTCAGGTTAAGCTCTGGGCCAGAGCTTCACCCAACCAACCCTCAGCGCTCTACAAGACCTGAAACTGTGTTCCCATTGAAAGAGAGGGCAGGTTGTCAGAATGGCTGCATAAATAAAAAAAACAGAGAAGAAAAAAAAGTGCTATTCAAAGAATTAGAAGCCAAGTTAAGGAAGGAAATATTTTCCCAGGCTTAGATGCTGTTTGTCCGAGGAGTGGCTTCCCAGAAGCACAGGGAACTGCCAACTCAGCCATGCTCTGTAGGTGAGTGTCACACCTGGATCAGAGGTTATTTCAGGGGCATCCAGCAAGTCTCAAGAGGGTTCATGGTATCTCCAGTCTTGACCTGCAACCAAAGAGGAGGGTGCTTTGCCAGATAGCTGCCTTCTTGACTATTCTCTAACCCAAATGCTTTCTTTCTACAGTCAAAACAAGTTTCTAATTCCAACCCCTACTGAACAACCGGAGAGGAGGGACAAGCATTTGCGCAGCACACAGAGCACTTCTATTCTGCACAGGGAGATGCAAAAGCAGCTGCAAAACTGACTGGGTCAGGCAGAGCACAGCATTAAAAAGCTGAAAACATAAGGGCAACCAGAACCCACCCTATGGCTGGCTGGGATGGTTGACATGGGCCTTTTTCTCCTGACCCCAAGCACCAAGCTTGTATTGCCCATTGCTACAAGCTGAGCTTTAGGGTACTGCATCTGCAGGAAGAAGGGAAATGCACAGCGCACCCCTAAATGGCACATACCTCTTGAGTGGCTTCCTGCCCCTGCCAGCTGTGGTCAGGTCGGAGAGCTCAGGTAGGGCTTCCATCAATGGCTGCAAGTCTCCCACCACTGGTGTTGCTTTCCGCTTTGCTTCTGCTTTTTGCTTCTGCTTGGCTAGCTTCACACTTTCTATTTCTGAATCAGAAACAAGATACAACTGGAGGAGGGGGAAGCATTTGCAAGAGATAACCCTCGAACTAAGAAATACATAGGCTGCTTCACCATCTACAGCAACAACAGGCCCAAAGTGATTTAAACCAGGGAAAGTCTGAAAATAATGCAGCTGGGTAGCTCCCTCCCTTGCTGTGTTTGCTTTTAACTATACACATCTCTACTGACATTTGCAATGGGAAGTGAAATCCCCAGACTGATTTTCTCTAAGCAGTTTCCATCCCTTGCACTGTTCATTGCTCACTGCAATACAGCACAGGAGTCCTGAGGTGGAAAAAAATACACTGATCAGTTTGCATGGAGTCAGGAGAGGGAAACAAGAGGGCAAAGGACGAACTAAATACGGTCAGCCCGCATGTGGCATTAAACAGTCACACAGCCTGCCTCACCTCTGCTTTGCTGTTGTGACAGAACAATGATTCTTAGCATAGGCAGAAAAGATGGACTTAATTTCAGTTGTTTACATAGTCTGGAGCAAGACAGGGTCTCACCTTCATGACTCATGGTGGAGCTCAAGCAGCCAGATGCTGAATACATTGGGCTCTTAGGAAAGCACTGCACTGAGTGGCAGACACGGAGGCAGCTGGCTTTCCCTTGAGACCATGTTTACCAGTTTCCCTGCAGCAGCTCTGAGCAAGGCTGTGGGCACATAAGACTCTACAAACGTTACAGCAGTCTCCCTTCTCAGCCATGGGAGGTGGGCACGAACAGCTGCACGCTTCTGCATCAGTCCCTGAGGCTCTCTGGTGTAGAAATAAGTCCTGCAGCTGCTCAAGCCTTACAGAACCAGCAGCCTCCTGGGTGAGCCCCAGCAGCACATGTTTTTTTCCAGGACAGCCCACAAAAGCCCAGCACTGCCACAAGCCTCTAGCTGAGCTCCAAGATGCCCTGACCTGTCCCAGGAGTCTCTTGACGATGCCACCAGAAACTACAGGTAGAGCTCTGCTGGATGCATGAGCTCCTTTTCCTTCTGCCAGGTGATCACCAGGCCTGGAAACCTGCTGCATAGCCTAGACACCTGTGAGGGGTATCAGTGTTGTGGGGTACACGATGCAGGACACCAGCTCCTCCACGTGCACCCAGTGGAGGCGGCAGAGGCTTCTGCTTACTGCCTTAGACAATGAGTGCATTGCAAGGGTGAGTCTCAGCACTGAGCTAGAAACTCCATGTCTGCACATGATGGAGCACAGTGCCAGGAGCCATGGGGCCAATCTGGCAACATAGGAAGGCAAACAGCTTCCAACACAGCATGGCCACAGAAGCAAGACTAAATCACACAAGTACTTTTGGTGGGAACACAGAAGTAGCCAGTCCCACCTACAGACAGCAGGCATGATGCTACTTGCAATTCTGGGTCTAATCCTGTTGCCCACATTCAAGAAAGCAGAACTCAAATTTACTGGCTGGCCACTGTCTCCTTTAACATCTTTGTCTTGTTTGCTCCTCAACTCAGTTGAGTCAAAGAGCAACAGCTTTTCATGAACTGCAGTTTTGCTGTACATGGATGTTTGTGATAAATCTGGATTGTAAACGTTTCTCCTCACAGCAGTCCCTGCCAAGAACACAGCTTTCTGTTCTGCATCACTTCTTTTTTTGGTCTGGCTTTATGAAGCTGACTACTTCAGTGCTTTCATAAACAGTATGTCCTCAGAATTTTCAGACACCTGATTTTGCGCAAACATCCCAAATTCTTTTCCTATGAAGTCTTATTCGTCTGAGGAGCCATGAGATATATGTATTTTTAAATGTGCATGCTTCTAATGTCTGAAGCATTGCATAATTTTTTTCCCTCTCTACTCTCTCCTGAGATGATTTATTGGAATGGAAGAATCTCAAGTTTTGCGTTTGCACTACTGAGCTGAATTTTATTTCCCAGGGTCTTGGCATTCAGTGTCACAAATGCAGTCCTGGACAAGCAGAAACAATAAACTCTTGGGAAGATTTAGGAAAACAGAGATATAATGATAACAACTTCAGCAGACTAGGTTGGGTTCTCTTTTGAGGGTGTGGGAAGGATGTAAAGACTGCAAAAGCCACAAAAAAACATGAGTTAACTGCATCAGATAAATATTGTGTTTTCGGTTGACTGCAGCTCTTTCACATCACAGTGTTAGAATGCCAAGTTCCATTTAAAATCACCATCTCTAGAAGTACCAGTTCATTTTGCTCCATCAGCTAATAATCATAATATCAGTTTCTTTATTGATGTTTATATAGGCTCTTTCCAGCTATTCCAATTTTCCCAGTAATAAGCTGCACATCTGGTACTAACGCTGGCTGACTGTTCTTACAGAAATCCCCAAGTACTTGCTACCTTTAGCAAAGCACTGGCTAGGGAATGCTGGTATTTGCCAACTGGCCACAAGTTCAGTGGGGGAGTGAAGAGAGCCAGCAATTTTGGTACTTCTGTATCTGTAATGCACTTCTAATACCTAATATCTGCTCAGGCAGAGATAATTTGGCCTGAAGTTTTCTATCTTGGTGTTCTTCCCAAAGCAAAGCTTCTGCATTTCATTTGTATTCCCTCAGCTTAGTAACTTCAGAGCCAACAGAGGAGGAAAGAGGCCACAGCAGGGCCAAAACAACATGCATGATCTTGAGAAAGGCTGATGCTCAAAGGCATATATGCAGGAGGGCAGGATGAAGAGAGTGTAGGGGTCCTGCTCCTGGGTTTTTCCAAAGTGGCTGAGCTTGACTACAGGAGCAGTGCTGTAACCAAACAGTTTCTTGACACCAAAGCTCTGTTTCTTGCAGAAGACATGAGTTCCATGTACCCCTTTTACTGTGGATTCTGTCATAAAATGCTGCTGAGCAGCAGTCCTGGGGGAGGGAAAGGTCAACTGTGCTTCAGCAGTCCCCTCCTCTGTTCTCACAACAGTATCAGACAAGGAAAAGCTTTAGGAGCAATGAAACTGCAGCTGGCAGGCCAGACATTAGGACTGGCACAGCCATTCATGCTTTGTGCTCAACCAGGACACTGAGGGTTGCAGAAGCTAAAGGCACATGGAAGTTGTTTGCTGGTGATAGGGATGAAGTTTCCTTCACACTTGTGGTGTTAAATTATCACCTTTTTATGTATGAGGAGCAAGAGACACCTTTACTGTGACTGGTGAAATCACAGGTTGAGGGACTTCAGCTCAGAAGCAGAGGGCACATGATGTGGAAGGAAGCCACATCCCTCAGTCCCAAACACAGTCTGTCAGCATCTATGCTGGGCAGGAAGGTGTTAAGTGAAAAGCCTGACCCCAGAATAGCTCCAGGTGGCAAGAGAAATCCCTCTGGCTCCAACAGGGTAGCAGAGCATCCTCTCTTACTATGCTGAAATACCCCAAGCAAAACTACAGACACTTCCCACAGGAAACAGGAGCATTTCTGCCATGGGCTGGTTTTGTTTAGCTTGTATTTCACAGCCTCAAGAAAGGCCAGACTGTCTGGTAAGCAGTTCACTGACCTGGGGCATGTGGGAAAGAATAGTGACACAACCAGTAGCGTCCAGAGATCTCCCTCACTGAAGGGCAGGAGGGCCCACTGCAGGCTTTCACCACAGAGCCCTGGGATTAGCTGGTGGCTGCGTGGGGCTCAGCTCCAGTCTGTCCTACAGTCCCCGAAGCTCACTAGAGAGGAGGAGCTTTGCTATACAGTGAGTCATAGCAGAGCTTTAAAAGACAGAAGAACTTGCTAAGCCTACATGGGAACAGTGTCCTCTCTGGATAAATAAAGGTTTTATGTAGTCACTTATATTACATGCGGAGGATTAACAAAAGTAGGTTTGGGGCAATGACTCAATCTCGGTGCTAAGCACTGAGAGACAATACTTGGGACTTTTACCCCATGTGTTGGGGAGCAGATGTGAAAGCTTCCAGGAAGCATTTATCCTCCCCTGGTGCTGCCCAACACTCCCACCACCCATTCCCCACATACAGAGAGATCCAACAGAGCCTGTTGCTGCCCACAGCACTGCCGTGTGTCAGAGCAGTACTTACTCTGCAGCCATCTTTCCTTCCTCAGCTTCATTTTTTCTTTTTTGGAAAGAACGTTTTTTTCTTCTAGACCTAGAGGAAAAGAGAGACATTGAGATGGCGTCTGGCTCCCGCACACAGATTCAGTACTGGACACTTCCCAAAGATAGCAAAGTCTGTAACATTTTGTTCAACCCTTGATGATTTTGAGCTTGCTGGCAGGTTGGGCAGGCTGCAGGCAGACCGGGGCCTATGCCGCACCTCAACTGTTAGCCAAACAAATCAAACCTGCCTTGCTGTCGGTAAAGAAGTAAGAAACAGGCAAGTAGATCAGATCATCAGCACCATCAGACCTGTTTTCTAAGGTCAGGTAAGTTTTCGAGAAAAGTTTTTTGAGAGACCCTTGTACCGTGGTCCTGCACTCCTGTGTGAACCTGGCCTAGGAGCTGGCATTTTCTTCTGAACACTAGCCACAAGTAATACGATAATCAGAGTTTCCAGAACTGGGAGCAAAAAGCAAGTTTTCATCTGAAAATATGCAAGGTGATGAACCTAAGAAGAAGTAAAACATGGGCTGCAGACATGGGCGAAGCTAGGAGGGGGAATGCCGACTTGACATGGCTATTGGCATCCGCATGCCCGAACAACGGCCTCAGTGCCTGCCAAGACAGCACATGGCAGGCCAGGGAAGGACTGAAAAAGGGCTGAAATACCCAGATCCATGGCAGCCCTAAGGAGCAGTCAAATACTGACAGTTTGTAAAAAAAGGCTAGTACCTATTATATACCATTTCAGTATTTGGGAACCAGCCGTTGGTCACTGATACCCAATACCAAGAAAAATAATGTCACAAATATTTTTATTGCAGATCCACTGCAGACACTATAAAATTTTATCTTATCTCCGGTGTTTAAAATAAAATTAGTTAACTTTTCTCCTGAAATGTGCTGGGAATACTGGTCCAGGAATGCCAGTGGTGAAACTTTAGTTATTCTCCAGCCTGGAAAAGAAAAAGTACCTTTTGTCTCCCCAGAATAAACTGGAGAAAGGAATTCAATGCTACTCTAAAAACAACTCACTGAGGACAACTTCTCTGAAGCTGCAAATCTGTCAGGGTGATTGAAACAAAAGCGGTATCATAATTTAGAAATTTCAATGCCTTAAGGTCAGAACAAGCCTGCTGGGGCTGGGGGGACTTTTCCATAAAGCCAACAAACACCATCATGTTTTGAGTTTCAAGAGGATACGGAGAACACGCTGTAGCCTTCATTGCCTTTTGTCCCAGAAAAATGCGTTACTGTAGTCAACGCATCCAAGTGAGAAATAAAACCACACCCAGTTCTCCCTTACTTACAAAGCTCAGGGATGGCTTGAAGGGTTTGTGTGTGACTGGTCTCCTGCATACAGAACCAATGCACAGGCACCCTGCTGGACCCAGGCCAGTGACAAACATCTAATTATGTTCCGGGCAAATTTCCTCAACTCGTTTGCTGTGGATCAGAGCGGATACAAACCCAACCAATTGTGTGTTCCAATAACCAACTCCCAGCCACTCCCACCTCCAATCACCCCATGTTTCTGCGGTTTCACCCAAAAAAAGGATGAATCACAAGAGGTCAAATCACACCCCCGTGATCTCTGACAGGCTGCCTGCAGGAGACACCTCCGCCCTGCCTTTCGGGCTGCCCAAGCCTCCCCAGATTTTAGCGGTGCCAGGAAGATTTGCCCCCTTGTCTGAAAACACACTCATTACTCCACTGGGAAAACAGAGCCCAGTAGGATTTGTTAATGAAAATAAAATAAAAAAAAAAAAAAAAACAAACCAGCCAGCTGGCCAATTCTAGTAATAACATCAATTCAGATTTTTTTTTAGTTCCCAAACGGCAGCAGAATATTTAAGGAAACACAAAAGCTGTTTTCTTGGCAGAAGCCCAGCTTTGCTGCAGGCCGAGAACAGTGTTAGGCATCCAGGCCGGCAGCAGTGGATCGCCAGAGCGGTCTGAATCCCTCCTCTGCCTGCCGTGAGCAGACACCTCCATTTCATGTATCCCTTCCTGCCCCTCAAGAGGTTGTTCTGCTGCTGGAAGGTGCCAAGTTGTATTTGGCAACTTCCAGTCATGTTGCTGCATGCCAAAGCCTCTGGAAACCCACTGGAGAACAGTGGAGGCAGAATTTAGCTAGTTAATTAAAGGCACAGACTGTCCCCAAGGTAGTCTTTTATTTTTATTTAGCTTGCAAGCACCTCTGAGATCAAAGGCAGACCACAGCTCTAGCTTAATTATCTTCCAGTGAAATCAGAAGGGTTTGGGTCTCCCTGTCAACTCATTCCACATGTAATTTAACAACACTTGCCTTTGAAACCTTGTGCACAGAAGAAAGGTGAGCAAAATATATTTATATGAGCTGAGGGTAATTTACATAGCGTAAACTCAACAATTACTCTTTTTAGTGAGGATGTGTTTTTTCCTTCCTCTGATCTGCACAGCACAAAACATCTCAAATATAAACAGACTAAAAAAACCCAATAGCTTTTTTCCTCCTACATCAAGCATTTGATACTACTCCTGGCACTTCTCAGGATTCTGCTTTCAAGGCAGAGAAGCAGATTCTTTTCAGTACAGCTTCCTTTATTTTGAAAAAGTTGAAATTTTTTTGGTATAAGACTCCTTAGACTAAAAAAATAATAAGAAATATATAGCTAAAAAATATATATATGAACGCTTTCCATAAAGGGCTCCTTAGAATAAATATATATATATCTCCTACCTTGAAAGTCCCCATTTTATCCTTTCTAGGCATTCAGAAAAAAGCCTGACTAAGTTAAAGCCAGAACTCTACAGGGCTCCCTAAGCCCCAAGATCCCACTATTTAAGTTTGGTTCCACAACAGAGGGGGTAAAAATGTGGGCTTCACAGTTCCAGGAAACCACACTACTTCAAGGACTTGGCCATGAGCAGAAATATCAAATATGAGCAGAAATATGAAATAAACCTGTGCCTGTGCAGTGCCACATGAACTGAAGGGGGGGGCCTTCAGCACCTGGCATCTGCTCCCCTGCCTCAAGCAAAGTTGCAGCAAAGCACCAAGTCTCCTCTTTGGAATGAAGGATAAGAAAATAGCACATAGCATTATTATTCCCACAACTCCGATAATACTTAACAGCAAAGCTGTTGCTGCTCGAAACATAATATTTTGGCAAAACTGTACTGTATAAATTGAAGTTCAACAACAACAACTGTGTTAATTTTAGCCTCGATTGTGTAACAGCAACAAAACTGAGCATATGCCTACAGCTGTGGGATGAGCTCACTAAAGAAATCCAAAGAGCACATCCAAAAGCAGAGAACTCTGGTTTTGGGTGTGGGTTGGGTGGTTTTTTTTAAATTACAGTGTCACTAGTAAATTGACTGATATCCTTTTACACTGAAAGGGCCTGGGAAATGGCATATCAGTCTCCTGGAGCAAACGCAACAGTGGTGTGACCTGATGGATGCCAATGCAGAACCACTGAAGTACTCTTTTTCCTCTACGAAGAAAGCTGAGGAATAACACAGGCAAGGCAGAAAGTGAGCCCAGATGTCCTCTACCTGACCCAGCCTGGTAGCTTGCTACCCTCACCACCCCTAGCAGCTCAGCTCCCAACTGGGCAACCTCCAGCTGTACTTCTCCAGAAAACACAGGTGCAGAAGTGTCCAGGGAGCCTGGGTCACTAGTGGGACTGAGGCTCGGAGGTGGCAAGAAGAGCGAGCAGTTGATATCCCAGGCTCTTTGCCCGCTTGCTCATAGAGGACACCCCAGAGATAGCACACAGGGGTGTTTGGTTTTCACCCAGTCCAAGTCCTGCCACCCTGAGCAGGCTAAGGAACCAGTGTTGGAAGAGACAATGACAGCCGCTGCTGGGATAGGGCAGGTTTCACCATGGATACAGCATTTACTTTTTCAGTTCCAAAAGAAGCTACATTCTTTTTGTCCGTGCTTACTCATTTACACCAGCGGGCAGGCTTTTGCCCCTGAATGAGGAAAAAAACATATTTAAAGTGAGATCTGCATTCTCAATCCTTCCAGATCCCCAAGTTATTTAAAGCAGAACCTGTTTCAAAGCCCAGTTTCCCATCCAAGACCCATAGGAACTGTGCAACTCACGTCCTCGTGCCAAGGTCATGTCTCCATCAGTCCTGGTAAACATCCCCAGGCTCTGACCAGCTACAGCGAGGGCACGAAACCTCCCTCTGCAGAAGAGCTGAGACTCATCTCTAGTTAGCCGCATAAGTGCACAAGTGACATGCTATCTGAAGCAGGAGCAGTTCCCCTCAGGAGATGTCCAAGAAGTCACAATCTGCACAGCAGTCTGCGAAAGGCGACTCTGAAGACAAAGTCTGTCCTCCCAAGCAATGTCTTAAGCGCTGCAGGCACGCTCAGCCCCTGCTACAAGGTGAAAGCACTTCCTTCTCTTCTACCCAAGGCCTTTATCACTCTTTTGAAGTCCCTGGTCTTCCCACCTGCATCCTCTCAGCAGCCCTCCCCAGCACAGAGGTCTACATTTCAGAGGTCAGGCTCAGACAGGCACATAGAGGATGTGCAAGGTGACCCAGTGTGACACTGTCCTTAAAGTCACTCTTCTAGCTTGAAGGTAATTTCATAATTGAGATACAAAGAGGTAAAATGTCTCAGGGAACCTAGACTTCTGAACGAAGCATGCCACCACGACTGGTAAAATGCCCTGTTCTGAGTCAGGTGCTTGGCATTGCCAGTTCATGGCACAGAAAGATCCCAGAAACCACCATGAGCCTCCTGATGGGAGAAGCTATGGCTGCCACAAGGAGCTCATCTGCTCTGCCAGGCTGCAGAACCCTTTGTGGGAAAATTTATTGTTTGCTTTTGGAAAAAGGTCAGCTCATTTCAGGAGTTATCCTTCCCATAAAACACAGGGTACAAACATGGTGGGGTCAAAAGGAGAAATATCCCACCATGTTTTCTGTAGCATGTAGCCTCCTCAGGGAAGAAACATCCACAGAAGCAGCACTGAAGAACAGCAGGACAACCGTGTGGCCTCTGCTTTTCTTGTGTTCATGAATTTCCATTAGTGCCTTTCCTGTATTACCTTCATCCTGGTGCTAACACCTAGGAGAGTAGCAAACTAGGTCAGACTCATCACTAGTTCAGGGTGCTGAAATGCTTTTTTCACATACATTTTGCTGGTTTCGGAAAATTTCTCATAAAAAATTGAAAGAAACTGTGTATTTACTATCAGCATGTCCTGCTGAGTCACCAGGTAGGCGGTGAGACTGAAGAGGGAGAATGAAACACAGGATACCAGACAGTGCCACTGCCCAATAATGAGTCAGGCCATGCTGCTTCTCCCCTTCCTGCCCAGGAAAGCATTGTGAGATGCAGTCAGGAACCACGAGACAAAGTAGCTGTAAAGTGTTTGCTGGGACCCCACAGGAAAAGGAGGACTTTCCGAAAGCAGGCAAAGTGAACCAAATATTTAACTCATCTTTCAGAAAGCCTAGCTTTAAGCAAATTCAGAGGATGAATGGTAACCATTTGACATCTACTAGAGTTCTTCAAACTCTGAATGCAGAACATATCTTTTTTAAAATATTTTTTTCTTTAAACTAATTTTCCCTTATTACATTGCAGATGCACAGTTTTGCATGTAAAAGGTCTATGGAAAAGATAAGGCTGTGTCCCCTTTTATAAGCACTGACCTTTGAGAAAGGCTTATAGCAAGGGCAGACCCCACACTGCTACAAGGTTCTTGGAATATCTCCATTGAGCTGGATGTAGAATCGTAACACTGTTAGTTAAAAGACTCCTGCACAGTTAATGAGAAAGGTCAAAATAAACTCAAGTGGGTAAGAGCTGACCACTCCCTGAACAACTGTGAGTGTGCACACCCACAAGACACTGTCACAGCCTTTCACCAACAGAGCTTCCCACCAGCTCAGAACTGTAGCTTCCTTCCATCACTGTCTTCCTCTTCTTCACCTGCCTCTTCTCATCCATGTCATATGCTTCCAGAAAAGCAACAGCCCAACAAGCTGGAGAGAATCTTTGCAGAAAGGGCCCTGGGGGTCCTGATGGCCACCAAGCTGAATACGAGCCGCAATGTGCCCTTGCAGCAAAGGCAGCCAACACTGTCCCAGGATGCTTTAGGAAAAATGTTGCCAGCAGGCATGGGGAGGTGATCCTTCCCCTCTGTTCAGCACTGGGGAGGTCACATGTGGAGTGATGGGTCCACTTGTGGGCTCTCCAGTACAAGAAAGATATGGATCACTAAGGTTGGCTAAGGGTCACTAAGATGTTTAAGGGACTGGAGTGTCCTTCACTTGAAGAGAGGCTGAGAGAGCTGGAAAAGAGATGGCTCAGGGAGAATCCTATCAATGCATATAAATATCTGATGGGATGGAAGGAGAAGAGGTAGCCAGACTGTTTTCAGTGGTGCCCAGTAACAAGCCAAGAGGCACTGGGCACACACTGAAACACTCGATTCGCAGATGATACCAAGCTGGGAGGAAGTGTTGATCTGCTGGAGGGTAGGCGGGCCCTACAGAGGGACCTTGACAGGCTGGAGAGATGGGCTGATTCCAATAGCATGAGCTTTAACAAGTCCAAATGTCAGGTTCTGCACTTTGGACACAACAACCCCATGCAGAGCTACAGGCTGGGGACAGAGTGGCTGGAGAGCAGTCAGGCGGAAAGGGACTTGGGAGTGCTGGTGGACAGAAACTCAACATGAGACAGCAGTGTACTCAAGTGGCCAAAAGGTCAACGGCATCCTGGCCTGCATCAGGAACAGTGAGGCCAACAGGACTAGGGAAGTTATTATCCCCTTATACTTGGCACTGGTCAGGCTGCACCTTGAGTTCTGTGTCCAGTTCTGGTCCCCTCAGTTTAAGAAAGATGTTGAGATGCTGGAGTGTGTCCAGAGGAGAGTGACAAGCCCTGTGAGGAGCAACTGAGGAAGCTGGGGTTGTTTAGCCTGGAGAAGAGGAGGCTCAGGGGAGAGACCTTATTCCTCTCTACAACTACTCAAAAGGAAGTTGTAGTCAGGCAGGGGTTGGTCTTTTCTCTCAGGCGATCAGTGACAGAACAAGAGGACACAGTCTCAAGCTTCGTCAAGGGAAGTTTAGGCTCGATATTATGAAAAAATTCTTAACTGATTGGGTGATTGGCCATTGGAATGCGCTGCCCGGGGAGGTCACCGTCCCTGGAGGTGTTTAAAGAGAGACTGGATGAGGCACTTAGTGCCATGGTTTAGATGATGAGTAGGTGTTGGTGTTGGGTCATAGGCTGGACTCGATGATCTCAAAGGTCTTTTCCAGCCTTGTGATACTGTGATACTGTGTTTGGGGATAATTTCTACGTTTTTTTAACTGTAAGGGTAGTCAAACACTGTAACAGGTTGCCCAAAGAGGTTATGGAGTCTCCAGGTTTCCATCCACGGAGATACTCAAAACCTGACTAGACATAGTCCTGGACAACCTGCTGTATTTGACCCTGCTTGAGCAAGGGCTGAACTTGGTCATCTTGAGAGGTTCCTTTCAGCCGTAACAACTGTGTGACTATGTGCAACATCCAGACAAAAAAATTCAGACATTTTTCATAGGTGCACCTACATCCAGCACCCTAATAGGGGAGCTATACTTTGGGAAAGGCACTTGCTGTAAAAACAAACACTTGCCTGGCATGGCATGGGAGAGCACTGCAAAAGATTTTTCATTCCTACCCTTTTACAATGCTGATTTCAAAAAATACCAGTTCCACAAGCAGAGCACACAGGCTGAGTGCAAACCAGCCTCAGCACACACAGATCATGCAGGGTAGCAGTGGTTTTTTTTCCAGTTTGGTCTCCGTAAGGCAAGAGTACTGGAGCTGGAGCTTCCCAGCTGCCCTGACAGGACATAATTCTCCTTCCTGGCTGGCCAGCACAATGTAGACAGATTCATTCCCTTTTGAGCCCATCCTCAGTTGACATGCAGCAAGGAAAGCACACAGATCTGTGGCTCCCCTGTTAGAAAAGATCTGCCCTTGCAAAAAACAGTATTTGAAAAGTCACCTTGGCAACAGAGTTCCTCCGAGCAGGCATCTGTATGGCAGTGACTCACAGGTTTGCCATCACAACCTGAAAGCAAGGTATTGGAGGCATGCGGAGGTGTAGTTCTGAGCTGTCTTTACTTCCTGCAGCAAGTAATTTTAAGATTTGTAGAAAACCATGGACACTACCAAGGTCAACCACCGCAGCAGACTCCAGAAGTCTGCAACATGGCACAATATGGACAGTCAGTAAGTCCCCTGCCACTTGTTAAAATATAATTTTTTATCCACTAAGATAGATCCATGGACAAGACACATTTGCGTGGATACTGCAGTTTCAATAGGGAGCAGTAGGAAGAACAGAATACAATCTACATAGAAGCTTAAACAGCAAGAAATATCTGGAATGAGATTTATTCTGAGACCAAAAGTAATTCATGTTTACCAATGGGTAAATTCTGTCCCTAGGGCTTACTAAAGGAGATAGAATACTGTAATATCCCTATGCTTTTTGACAGTGCCTTGCAGGCTTGTATTTTAAAGATTTTCTCCAAAATATCCTTTCTACTCCTGCTAATAAGACTACCATTAACTACAATGCCCTTCAAAAAGTTAGAAGGATCAGTCATTCAATAACTTCTGCATTATTACACAGCGAAAGATCTAGATCTGAAAGTGCTACACTATGTGAATTTACCTGGTGCTTGTAATTCATGCAAAACGCATGAAAACAATAATTTACCTTAGTTCCCTTGTCTTTTTAACTGTATATTAGCTAGTAGACAATTAAATGGGCGTTCTCCAGGGAAGTTTACCATTTCCAGCCACTGACTCCTGTAACTCCTCTTGCATTTGTTTGTACTCTTACCTATCACTTCACATTTGCTCTTTCAGCTCCTTAGAGGAGCTGGCTCTGCTGCGTTGTACTTGTTACTACATTTTCAGTGCATGGATTTAGTGGTGACCCAGCAAACCAGTCTTCAGGCTTGTTCCCTAGGTTTGACAACACACAGATTTCTTCCCACCTGAATTTCTCCACTTACATCCTTAGTTTCTGAAGAGCTCTGTTAATGGGACTGTAGACAGAGACTTCTGTTTCATCCAAAATACTAATTTTACTGTTAACAGTTTTATATAGTCAAAGCCACTGTACACATCATACAGTTTTGTAGCTCCTGCAAGCCATGCAGGAGCTACAAAAGGAGATTTAGACATAACTGATGTTTATCCATATTTATGAACACGAGTGTTCATATTTTAATATGGGTAATTTTTCTCAAAATACCCAGTAGAGAACCTCATTTTATGCTGCATTTCCCTCAACGTCAAAGCAGTGGCCTGATGGGGTTCTGGGGGAAGGAAAGAGAGCAGACAGCAATAGGGAAGAGAGGGAAAAATAATTCTTTAAAGATGCTCAGAGAAACTGCAAAAGCCCAGAGTATGAGACTTTCAAGGCAGTCAGGCAAATATGTCACTGTCGGGTGCCGCTGCAGCACTGGAACCAACCAGCAGGACACAGAAGGATGTGCAAGATGATATCTAGAACGAGTTGTGGAGTCGTTAGTCATTTTCTGTTCCTCAGGGATTACCGCAGACACTACAGTGCCTTAAAGTGCAGGGCCCCACCTCTACTTCTCCACATAATATATTTCATGGATTCACTGGTTTCTTGGTAGAAGCACTGAGTTTTCCTCATTCCCTCAATTCAGATTTAGCATCTAAAGCCATTTTCCCTCCTTCCACTGGGAAAAACAGGACATGAGAGAGATGCAGACAGACAGTATCATCTGAAATTATTTCTTTCAATTGAAATAGGGAAGGACGGGCAACCGGACCACATTCACCATGGCACTCAGTGAAAGAAGCGCCTGAAGGAACCTCTGCCTTAACCAACTGACAAGGTGGGAATGCAGCCAGCAGGAAGAACTGCAGTTGGACCTTTCCTCAGATGAGATGGAAGGAAAGAGGCAGGAGGAATCCCAGGGCTCAGCCCTTCTGCTACTGCTGAGCAAAGGCAGCATACACTTTATCTGACAGTAAGAGCTGGGGAAGGAAGAGACACTAGTAGAACAGTTGCACAGCGAACGGGGATGCACTTTCAATCCTCACTTTGCTCTATTTTGATGCAAATACACAGGAAGGTGCAGAAAGAAATTATGTTTCTCTGGTAACATGCAGCTTAAGACCCTCACGTGGGCCAAAAGCCCTGCTCTGTCCCTTCTTCTTCTTGGAGTCGTGCACAGTAAAGCCAGGCTGTCAGAACAGGCTTTACACAGAAATATGGCACAAAGTAACAGCGACAGCACTGGCATGCCTGGGCTGTCAGTTTATAGCAAGGCTGCAGAGTTTTCTGTAAAGCTGCCCTTCTGCTGGTCTCTGAGCACCATTCTCTCACCATGCAGAAGCACCCTGCACCTTGCTGTGATTTCTGCTAAAACACTAATCATCAGTGGAAATGCTTCCTCCATCCCAGGAAAGCCTGTAGATTCCAAACTCAAACTAGTTCAGAATTTAAGGATAGGTGCACAGATTACAAAACTATCTCATCAAAATCCTTTTAATACTTTTTACATTATTGCAAGACAAAATTATTTTGAAATCTTTTCCGAGTTTTCTTTGGCTCTTCCTCACAAACAATGCAGGGATACAGATGGATTTTTATGCAGTTTTTCATTAGAAAACACAAACTAGGAATGACTCTAGAAAGAAAAAACAACCCTAACACTGTCCCACTGTAACCAGACATCCTGCAGGACCACGCCAGCAGATGCCTTAAAAACACGGAGAGAAGTTGTTATATTTACACTTCTATGGTAAAAAAATTTTTACCAAGCTGTGTGTTACAAAGAGTGCAGGCTGGAACTGGAAAACACACAAAAACAGAGGCATTATGCAGGCAGACCTCACTCTGACATTAACAACTGTGCTAATTTGAATAGCCACGTAATTGGCTAGCCCAGTATTTAAATCCCTAAACATCTTAAAACTTTCCTAATGAAATGTTGGGCGTTGGGTCTTTTCTCTGAAGTGACAGGACAAGAAGAAATGGCCTCAAATCGTGCCAGAAGAGGTTTAGACTGAATATCAGGAAATACTACCCCATCAAAAGAGTTGTTGAGCACTGGCACAGGCTGCCCAGGGGAAGTGGTGGAGTCTCCATCCCTGGAGGGATTTAAAAGACTTGTGGATGTGATGCTTAGAGATGTGGTTTAACGGCAGACTTGGCAGTGCTGGGTTTACAGTTGGACTTGGTGATCTTAAAAGTCCTTTCCAATCTAAACAATTCTGTGATCCTGTGATTCAGTGGAGTTGAGTTCATCCCAGACACCACAGTAACTAAGGAAGAGGGACACAAAGGAGAAAGCTCTCTTATCTGCCACCATATTTACTGAGGTCAGGCTACATGATATTTTTATATGCTAGCTGTAGCACTAGGGAAGCCATCAGAGACACGGTTCCAGGTTAAGCACACAGCTCATACTGAAGGCCATCTCTGACCAGAGGTCTTCAAAGATTTTTGATTGACAGAATCCAATATGAGCTGGTAGCAAGACTTCAGAACAGAAATGGATTTTTTCCATCTGTGCTTCTTAAGCCATGGATCTACAATGGCTCTCTGTAGACTCTCTGCACTTCTAAGGGAAGCATGGCAGTCAGAGCAAGGGAAACCACCAGGGAGCAAAGGGAACACGCTGCATTTATTTGCACACTCTGTGATGTGGAGAACTGGAGAACTGACAGAGGAAGGCATCTTCTGGCAAGTAACAACTCAGCTCCTGAATCAGGGCAACCACTGACAGATACTCACGCTGAGTAAGGGAGATACTGGCATTTTCCAGGAAGCCCCCAGAAGGTGAGATGTTAACTGGAAGTACTCCAGCCTGGCTTCCAACAGACGAGAGGATTTACCAGCAAGCTCTGAGGTGGCATAGGGCTTCTCCTGGAAATTTATGACCAGCAGAGAATAACAAGCAGGAACAGGCAAAAACCAACAGTACAAGCAAAGCAGCAATGTCCAGATCACCACTGGCCAAGGGACTCACAACTATTAAAAGACAAACAGCAAACATAGCACACCACTCCAAGGTCTCTCTATGCCCTTCCTCTCCACACAAGCACACAACACTGCTTAAGCTGGTAGGTAACAAACATTACTGGAATGACGTACTGTTACACATAATTAATATATTAACTAATTTGAGTGCTGAGTGCACTGTGATCAATACTTAATTATATTTCCAGGCAATATAATAATGTTAGCCAGAAATTGAATTGAGTAGACAATGTGGCTAAATAACTTCAGGGTAAAAACATAACGACCTCAAGAAAAAAAATGTCGGACTTGTACAGGAGATTCAGTAGCACGTGTAGAGTGGAGAGAAGTGATCACATCACAGATGTCTTCACAGTGAAGGAGGAAGAACTGAGCAATGAAGGTCAAGAGAAGAATGTCAAGACTGGCTGAAATGATAGGTTCAAACGGCAGGAAGACAAGGATAAAGCTCTTGAACAGAGATGAACAGCTAGGGATGGGGCATAATCTAGGGCATTAAGGGAAGCTGGACATCCACAAGACATCATTAAGAGTACAGTGAGGTTCGTCTTCTGAAAGAGGTGTAGGGCTGTCAGGCAATTGATGCCACAGCAAAACTGAAGCACACAGAAAGCCCACTTAGGCAGATGGGGAGAAAAGATACTTCCAGGAAGGCAGAAAGACCATTTCTCTTCCCAGCCTGGTGACCTGAAAGGGTTGCTCATACAGTCTTCTCCAAAGGGCCCATGAAGCACAAATTGGGCAGATTTCATCCTCGCCTTTCATTAGCAGAGAAGGAATAAGCATTCAAGAGGCACAGCAGAAGGTAGAGAAAAGTTGGGAGAGTATTCCCCCCAGCATTACTTCCTCAGTCCCTGCTAGAGGGGCATCAAGTACTTAACTTCAGCATCTTCAGTACTTTGTAGAAAACAGTAACATCCAAGCCCAATTTCTGCATTCCACCATTCCTCATGTCAGCCACTATTCCAATGGCAACAAAGACTTCAACTTGCTCAAACTGGGAGGAGACTGCCTAAAATTTATTTTTGAAGCCCTCTTCGCTTCACAAGAGTTCAGAAATACAAGGACACAAAGGAAGCACCCATGTGAAACTGGGAGAAATCTTGGGAGAACTCTTGAAGATTCACACAAGTATTCTTCCCAGCTAACAGTTCCCCGCCTCTGCTTGGGAGACTTGCTGAAGTAGCATCTGAAGTGTGCACTGTCTTCCAGTTGCGTGAGCCAGTTGCAATCTAACCCTGAGAAAAGGGATTTGCTGGATGGCCCTGACTTTAGCAGTCTCAGCAAGCAGCTATCTCAAGACTTTTCAGCAAGGCTGCACACTCATGAAGCAGAAAGGATGCTCTATCAGTAGGAAGGACCACCTTGCCACCATGGTCCAGGCAGCTGTATAGCCTTAGGCTCAGTATGCCATTCAGTTCAGAGCAGAGTGACAGAGGCGTTGACAAGGAAGCTGAAATGTCATTCCTGTGCTTTCCTCCCTCAAATGACCTTCCATTAAACAGAAATTGTGCTTCAGCACCTAAAATCAAGCTGGGATTCCACCAAAATATATTTTTTAGGAGAACATACCAGACAACAGACAAAAAGCCTAAAGCATAGCCAGCCACACTTGAGGTACACAGCCCTCAGATCATGCATCACAGAAGGAGTCTTAACTTAATTTAATAAACTCTCTGTTCAGTAAAGCTACTTCTTGGCACACTAGCAGCCTCTTCCACTACATGTCTGTACAGGCAACATTTCCAGCATGTCACTCCAAGGTCTCTATATGCCAACACCCCAGCGACTGCTAACGGGATTGCTCCCATCTATCAGCACAGTGAAAGCAGTCACTTCTGCATAAGGGCCCCGCATTGACGTTGAAAATGAGAATAACTTCCTTCTAATACAAAGCAAAGCTAGCAAATTTAAACCTGCAGCACAGCTTCCTGCCTGGACTCAGGCTTAAGGAGGGGACTGCCTGTGTAGATGTACTCCTCAGATTCTGCTGTGATGCTTGCAGGACGGTTAGGGGTGGTTTAGGGAACAGGGAAGAAGAGGTCTGGAAGGTGCTGACCTGCTCCAGGGAATACTGAATGCAATATTGGACTGCTCATCTCTAATAGAACTAGAGGAAAAAGAAAATCAATTGTAATCGACTTCTCTGTTAATGACACAGAGACAGGGCTGTTTCCTCTGGAAAGATCGACATGCAATGTGCAGCATTATCAATAACAGCAGCATTATCAGCACATGACATTTGGAAACTTGGCACAGAGACAATCCAGGCAGACTGCAGCAGAGAACAGCTCAGGCAAATGAGAGCTTTTTGATTGGTGGAGGTTTTTTGTTTTAAAGTTTCCTTCACAGACCCCAGGCCAGAAACCCCTCAATGAACTACTACACTTGTGCAAAAATAATAGCGAAGGGATGAAGAACCACAACCTGAGAAGCGTCTTATGCCTTAATTTTTCTAAGTACATCAGCTGAACTGCCACAAGACAAGGTAAAACTGTTCTAAGACAGACTGAAAACTTCTGCTTTGCTCTCTGCATGCTGACAGGAGCCCATGTGTGGAAGTCCTGTTGGTAGTTTGGGATAGAAGAAGCTGTGAGGTTGAGCTGGATCCTGAAATACCGATTTCAAGACTCTTCTAGATCTGCTCAAATCAAGCGACAGAAATGCTAACAGTGCTGCTTTGAAGGCCCAAGAGCCCCAAGGGCAGGTGCTGCAGCTCACCATTCAAAGGTCAGGCTGACCCACCCCATTTCTCAGCTTGCAGGCACAGATCCCCCACTCTCAGGAACCACAGAAATGCACACTTCTGGCTATCAAACAAGGAAGGGAAAGAAAAAAAAATCTCCTGATCAAACAATCCAGCACCAATTCCCACAGCAATAGCAGCCCGGAAGTACAAAATAGAAGTGGCTTCACAAACAGCTCAGAGGTCAACATCAAACTGGCAGGTTTTGACTTGCCTTAACACCACCTCATCAACAGCCTGAAAAATTTTCCTTCTTTCTCAGTTTCAGCTTCTCCTTTAAATGCTTCTAGCTACAGACTTCCCTAGGACCTAATTAGAAGAACGAACAGCCAAAAGGCAATCACCACAGCTCCACTGGGAAATAAGACAACAAGTGGCATGGGAGAAGGGTAACCAGATGCAGGACTTGACATGACGCCTCGGCTTGGTTTCCCAGTTAGAATCAGATACTACCCAAGGTTTGACTTCAGAAGAACTATGTTGTTAGACAGGAGGAGCTAAGGGGCCTGGGGGGGGGGGGGGGGGGGGGGCGGAGCTGGCAAAGGACTCCTAACAGGGGAACCTGGATGCACCCTCTGAAGAAAGAGCCTGACCACATCTTCCACATCTGTTGGTTGAAGAGTTACGATGAACACTGCTGCAGAACCTTCCTCTATTCCTCTCCATAGATTACTTGAGTAACAACTGAATAGTTTAGTCTCTCATGGTATAAGTGTCTCTCCTCTCCTGCTGTGGTTCCCGAACTGTCCCATGAATGAGCTTTCCACCATCTCTACAGTACTCTCTTCCTTTCCTACTCACTCTCTAGGCATACTGAGATGTCAACATCAATATCCAGAATGGAGATCTTGGTAAGAGATCAGGCCACCAACCACTACAACACTACAAGACTATCAGCTCAAGGCTGTGCCAGCAAGCTGGAGGTAGGCTGTGCAAGCACACCAAGGATGCAGTAGCTTTCAGATAAAGATGACATGGAACATTGGCTCTTGGAGAGCAGCTGACATGAAGAAAGCAGGCAGCCAGAGAGATGCTCTCCTGCACAAGCCAAGGTACACTTGATGTCGTCTGCCTGCATGCTACGTGAGCATCTCCCAGGCAAAGTTTTCAAAGCTAGATGGGATGCCAGCACCCACTGCTATAGTAACAGGCTTCTTCTTTCCAGCATGCCAACACCTCAGCATTCTAACAGGAGGTCTAACCTCCTTGACTTTTGCTGACCTTCTCTGGACTCTAAATGTTCCCTCACGAGGCATGTTTAATGTCCCTCACAAAGACCTCTGGAAAAAGAAAAGCAGAAAATAAAATGCTGACGACACAAGAAGAAATATACAGCAGATATGTGTAACATTTAGTGACACACACAGGCCTGCCTCTGTGGCCTGACAGGGTCTTACGAGTTACGTGTTGTGTGTATGCGAACAGCAAATTTACAGCTGGCCCCAAGCACATACAGAGTGCAGGATAAACATAAAATCAGTGGTATTGCAGCAGACACCCCGCTGCCCAGTTTGGCCGAGAGCATGTATATGACAAACTTCCCTCTCGGTGTGCATGTGGGAATTTTACAAGGAATAAGCAGACACAGCTTGAGTTCTGGAATAAGCCAATGAACAGAAGAAAACAGAATGGGAAGAGAAACAAGAAAGAGAACTACAAGTACTAGTCTCTTTAAGAACATGTGTGAGGTGAGGAGGGTCCAGGTAGCAGACCGACTACATGATCCAGGAGTTTGCACCGTGCAGAGACCCAGCATTAGAGGTAGATTTGATTCACCATGGAAATCGCCACTCTGTTAGCTAGCTTGGGCAGTCTACTCCTCCTTCCTGCACTCTGTGGGATGGGCTGGAATCCAGACCTAGGTAACACTGGGAGTTAGTGATTAATTAAGCCAGCAGAGAGCAGCATCACAGACACAGTGTAACTAAAGGACATTTCCTGCCCTCAGTTTGGTGGTGGAGCGCTGAGCAAGAGAGTACTTTACACACCATCACCCCAACAAATTGGCCATAGCATTTAACCAGACCTGAACTGCTGCAAAAATCCGGCCACACGCTGCAGGGTGGAAATCTATCATCGCAGGAGCTCACATGACTAGTGTGGCACCCCATGGCAGGGTATGGGAAGAAGGGAGAACATGGCAGGAGGCTTCTCTTCCCTAGGTCAAGGCTTGCTCTCACCTCTCTAAGCTTGACTCTCGCTGAAGCACTGAACAAGCTGCTCTGGCTTCCCATGATCACAGGCCAGGAGACAAAAGCTCAAGGCTCAGCCATGCTGGGACATTAACCAGACTCATCCTGTGATGGGACAAAGGGGCAAGAAGAAGGTTCAAAGCTCTTCTAAGGAACCTCCAGTGCTGGATCCTGGGGGAGACTAAACAACAAAGAGGAAGAAAAAAGGGCTTGCTCCACCCTATTTTCTTTCAGGTAGTGCATGAGTAACTGGTGATGAGTTTTGCCTTTCAATGCCCATCAGTTAATCCAATCAGTCCATGCCCTGCTTTCCACCCAGCCCCAGACAGCTGCTTCCCAGCCACTCAGACTCAGGTTACCCTTTTCCAGGCCAGCAGAGTCAGCATTTCTATTATGTATTATACTCTTTCTGTTTGCTTGTTTAACTGTAATCTCTCCGCTTCTCCCCAGTGCTACAGTAGCCAGCATTTCCAGTCTTGGCTGTAGTCCTTGTTTTCCAGATAAAACCTGCACAATGTATTTTGAAGCAAGAAACATGGAGCAGATGCCTCCTATCTTACAGAAAGGCAATTTCTGTACTTGACCCAAGATAACACTGCCAGCAAACTCCTGCCACACGCAGTGGATAAATGTCTTTCTCTCTTCTTTTTTCCTCAACAACTAATTCCATGACAGATCTGAAGGCCAGTGGGGAGTGCACGAGAGAAGAAAGTGAGAACAAAGTAATGACTACAAAGCAGACTGAGAAGATTTAGCAATTTTCAGCCAGATATAAAAACGCTACAGAAGGGACAAAAAAGCACAAAATCTAACTTGTACCCCTCAAATACTTTAATCAGCTCCTCTTGATTCCAGCAGGTCTGCCACAAAATTGTATTAAAGGCAACTGTGCAAGGTCAGGTTCTTTACACTTTCATTTCAGTTCTTAATATGCACTAAAAATACAGAGACAGTTTTATGCTAAAATGGCAGAATTGCGGCATTTGGGACTGGGATCGGGACATAAACAAAAAAAATCCACTTTGGCACTGCTTAGTTGTGTCCCTGGCATCCCCTTGGCACCACGCACAGCCGCAGGTGTCTGTAGCTTCAGAAGAGCCACTGAAACTGTGGGTTGAAGGGAACATCCAGCACCATCACAGGCTCTTTGCGGTGCACAGAGGGTGACAAGAGCATTGCTGCTGGGAAGCTCATGGCTATGTACCTCTTACCGCTGTAAGGACAAACACTACCGCCATGACGAAAGCCTAACTAACAGAACAGATGAACGCAGGAAAAGTCTTCAACATTCCTCTTGCACACTTCCAGGAACACTGCTGCCTCTACTTTTTTGGTGGTTTTCATTTTTTTCCATTCCTCTTTGCAACACTTTCCAGAGCCTGACAGGCACTGCTGGTCAGCATTCAAATCACTCAAGATTAGCAGCCCAGGTGTTTCAATATAAAAAGTCCCCTCCATAGCATTACAAATCCAGCTGCCCAGTTATGCAGTAGATGCAATTAAAGCATCTGCACAAATTAGGAGATATGACATCACTTGCAAATGCAAGCCAGGGTTGCAAACACAACAGAAACCTCAAGAGGTGAGGTGCACAAAAGGTGCGGCCAGGCTCCTGTGCCGCACACTGGGAACAGCCATGGACCTGCCCTGCACTCTGTCCAGTGAGCAAACGCTGCTCCTGCCAACCATCAGCAGGAGCTATGGACAAAAACCTCACAGAGCTTTAGCAAAAGGCATTTTGAGGACTTGAGTCTGAGCCCTGGTGTCCTGCTTTACCACTAGGAAGTAGTACCACTGGGCTAAGAACAAACCAGGCCTGAGCAAAGCTTCATGCAAGCCTACACCAGATGTTCAGCAGTGCCAGCTATGAATGGCCAAGTACAGAGAGGGTGCATTTAGCATCTGATGTATTTTCATTTTGGGGTATCTGACCAGTTGCTTTGAAGCCCATACAGGCACCAGAAATTCAGAAACACCTATGTGGAAGGATTCCTACAACTTGTCATTTTCCTGAAGGATCTTTGCCCATCCTTAACCCAGCATCACCTAGTTTCATTTTATTTCTTCCATTGCTCTCACTGGAAGAGACTAGGAACAAGTATGAACTCTCTTCATCTCTGTGGCAATCATATTTTACTAAACTTCACCAGCTCCTCTTTTCTCAGTCATCTTTTCCAGGCAAAAGAGCTCTGATCCATTTAATCCTTGCTCTTCTTCCATACCTTTAGCATTAATGCTGAAGAACCAATCTACAGATAAACACAAAAGGTCTGCATTTGACCACAGACACTGTTATAAGCTCATATATCCAGGTTGGCTACCAGTTTTTTCCTTTGAGGTGAGGCATGTGTGCTTTTTTGGCACCTGCGCTAAAGCAGCTCAGCGAACCCTGGCATCACCTTCTACACATTCACAGCCACAGTACTCAGGCAATGTCTATGCACAATCAGAAAGAAAAGCTGGAGCAGAGTTTCTATAGAGGCTTCTTTACTGCTCCAATCAGAGTTTTCATGAAGTAATTACTCTGAATCTTACTCAGAGCTCATTAGGACCACGACAAAATTTCCACTAGCTTATTTTAACTGTTGATTAATTCTCCTTTGCTGGCAGATTTCCTTGGATTCTTTAACATGCCTGGTCCCAGGCTCCCCGTGGCGTGGGTTCGTTTCCCCACTCCCAACACTCCATGCATTGACAGGGAAATGAAAAAAAGTAATCACATGTCAGAGCTTGCCCTTGACTTTTAAGTCTTTGTGGCAGATTAGTGTAGTGCGTTCCCCCTCCCCATGCTGTCCTATCTATCGCACAACTGTACGTCAAGGAGTTAATCCCGCCATCTGCAGCTGTCAGTGCTCCAGCAAACCACGAAACCCAAACACTTCACAGTTTGGGAGCACCGAGGGAACAGAAAGTCCTACTATTATCTTCTACCACTGAAGAGTCATATATTAAATGTAATCATATTGATTTCTTTTACCTGATAGCCTGCTTATATATGCATACAAGACAGTTTTAGATTTAGACATGAAAAAGAGCTCAACAACTCAGCCTGTATAATGCCAGCATTATTTATTATTTACATAATCTAAAAACTATTATCTTAATCCTGGTCACGTTTTGATCAGTCAGTTCCAACACCACTTGCATTGTAAATGGCTTCATAAACTGCTGCACACACAGAGGACTGCAACACTAATGTAAAGTAGGAAGGAGAGTGGGAATAATCGGGAAACATTCCTAAATTGTTTGCAGCAGGGATGTGTCTGACCTCCAGCCCCCAATTCACTGTTTAGCTTTGCCTTCATTTGGTTGGGCAACTGACAGGCAGGATCAGTAACGTATGGCAGGATCAGTAACGTATAACATTGCTGGAGCCTCATTGCCCATACTTTCCCTCTCTTTTCTTTTTTTTGAGCACAAATAGCAGATTTCAAAACTGGAAAGCATCTGAAGAACAGAGCTAGACAAATAATTGCCTGGAGAAGTATAAGGCATAATCCACACTGGTCTGTGACTGGGGGCGTGGAGAGGTAACTTGATCCCAATCTCAAGCACCTATTGCAGGTTGGCATCTGCTGCTCCCAGGTACCACCCCTGCGCAACATTAGCCCATAGTCCTCCCAGTTCAAAGGGCTGGCAAGTTATGTCCAGACCAGAAACAAGCTGACTGGTTCATAGCACTATAAAACTGACCATCACTCATAAGTAAACATTTCATCACAGTATCAAGGGTGGAGACGTCAAGGAGAAGCCCCTAATGTGCAGAAAAAGTTGATCCAGTGTTTGCATGAAGAGTGTGTAATCATAATGGCCCTTCAAACTTGAAAAGGCCTTACTAATCCTAGCATTCAATTGTGACAGAGTGAACTACTTTTTTTTGTGGTGGTGATTACACAGTCAAATCTGCCCAATCCATGAAAACATTCATTCCAGGAGATGCCCAAGCACCTCTAGTCTCCTTCCCTCCTCTTGGGTGCACACACTGCCCCAAAAGTGGCACTGCTCCCAACACCACTTCACCGTCTCTCCCAGCCTCTGATGCTTCTGGTGGCTGTAGCTTTTGTGCTGTTTCAACTGCTCTTCTGCTTCAGTGAACCATTTAGAGCTCCCAAAAGCCCCGAGGCGCTAATATGATCACCAGCTCTGCCATCTTATGCAACACACAACACTCCTGTAACCCCTGGACAGCCCTACATCCTCCTCCCTGCTCCTTTTCTGCCTAGATTCAGGGGACACACAGGCACTGTCCCGCAGCTTTACCAAGCCTCCTGACAGACCACCACAATCACTACCCTGCTATAGACTTCCTAGAGCATTCTTCATCTCCTGTCAATGCCAAGCTTGACCACTGCTGGGGATCCTTTGCCTTTCTCACAGTGATTCTCACACAAGCCCATTTCCTTTTTTCCAACAAGTCTTAAATTAGAGCAAGCCACTCTACTCTGATATTCCCATCTGGCTCTCTCAAACAAAGACAAAATCTTTAAAGAAGAAAAATCAAGATCTGGGCCCCTCTAAGAGATGCAGAAGTTTTTTTTTTTCTCCATCCCATCCTCTCTTCCTCTTTTTTTTATTTGAAACTTGAAGGACAGGATCAGCCACCCACCTGGAACGACAAAGTTCTGGTAGAAATCTGTTTTAAAGCAAGTAAAATTTTTAAAAAATTATGTGGCTCCGCCACTTTATGCTCTCTCCACCCTTGCCAGTAGCACACGCAGATAACGAGCCTCAGCAAACAGCATGCACTGCTGCACAGCATTTAAACTGTGCCCGCGTTAGCACAAATGGGTGCTCTCACCACAGCCTCATCTACCCTGTGCAGTCATGAAATCAGCAACTGCCACAAGAGAGCTGTTGCGAGAACACCCATGGCATTAAAAGAAATAAAAAGGCCAGCAGAAGATCTTTCCATACTGCACAGAAGACGCTGGCAAGAACAGAATTTCTCTGTGATGAAGAGGGTTGCTGGCATGAGCACTGTGCCTGCTTATTTCCTAATATGGACCAAACAGTCAAATGGGTTTAGACCCATGCATCATGCGCCTACAGATTCATCACTGGCATCTCACTTGCTGTAAGACTGAGTTTCATCTTCTTACCCTACTGACAGCACATTAATTTTTACCTAATGGACCAAGAGCTGCCAAACACTAGGAGATATTTTTCACGTTTTTCTGGCTTTGTTCATCTTTCCTTTCCTGATGAGAACCCTCCCTGCCTTTGCTGAGGTGTTGCAACAAAGACGTGAAGAAATGTCAGCTTCCCAGCAGATCCCAATCCAAGACTGCAAAGCACAATTTGGATTTCTCCACGAGGTGGGACTGATCCAAGCTGCTGCGCCAGGAACAATGTATGCCAGTGTCAAGAAGGCTGTTCCACTTCAGTGGGTCATGAGCTTGGATATTGCCACCCTAAAAAGAATCTAGGATAGAAAGAAGCAGCCAAGTACACCCTGCTGAGTCCCCACCCATGTGAGGAGCACATAGCATCTGTCAAGTCCTGAGAAACTTGCAGCTATTTGGGTAGACACGTGTCCCTTTGGGTAGGGGAGAGGGAGATACAGAAATCAGCAGGGTGCAATGTGAAAACACCTAACACATTCTGGGAAAAAGAGGAAGATGTCATGATTTCCCCTGCCAATCCTCACACATGCTCCACTGCCCTAGGCCAAGAAGCTTCAGGAAGCTTCAGCAAAGATTCTCAAGACACCTATTTGTACATCTCTTGATATATTAGTTTTCTTTTAGTTAATGAAGTTTTGTTTCCACTGAGGACCTTGCAAATCAGAGCCATCTGTTAGAAACCAATGGCTGATGCAGCTAAGACCAGAAAAATCTATTTTTCCTGCTTTTCCACCTGCCTTGAACCAACTTATGTCCCCCGGAGAGGTCAACATTGTGCAAAATATTGCTAATAAGATGTACACTGGAGATGTTTGCTCCTAGCCAGGATTTCTGCACAGTTTTTTCTGAAGCCAGAAATGCACAAGCGGCAAAGTCAAATAGCTCTACAGTCTTCTTCTATGTATGTTACATAATAAATAATGCATTTAAGCATTGTGATGCGGGGCTCCAAATCCCAGCCCCACTTAGCCTTTAAAGACTGTACCATAATTATTTATAGTATTTATATTAGAGTGGAGGGAGGGGCGTACTATCTGATCTCATTTAAAGATTACTTTCAGATGAAGCAAGTTGCGTTCTTTAAGATTTTATTCAAGCAGAAAAGGTGGCAGCAGCAGCTGGGGTACAGAAAACAAATCAATAGATGCACATGCACATACAGATCAAATAGGAATCAAGCTGAGTGAAAAACAAGTTAGCTGTGAAACATTCCTTTGGCTGCTTTTCCACATACAGTGCTAGCTATTCATGGTTTAATCTTAGAGAAACTCCATCTCGTTTGAGCCTGCAACACTTCACAGCTTCCAAGAAACAAGTTTTTATTATAATTGCTCTGTTTATTTATACTGGCTAACAATTTCAAACAAGCATCACTGTTTTATACACCTATTGCACTAGGAAAAACTGAAGGAGGGAGTGGAAAATTTTGGTTTGTGTCCTGTGGAGCAGAAAAATATAATTCAGAAATACAGAACTGACCTAGAAAAAAGAAGAGTTATTCTGCTGCCCTCTAATGTGCACATCTAACATCTGAAAAAGAGCACTCCCAAAGAGCTATGTTCTGTTCTGTCATAGAAACGTCCTCTCCTGCTGCAGAGCTGTCAGCAATTCAGTCACAGCTGGAGCAAGGCAGCACCTCTTAAACAGAAAAGACATGCAGAATATCTGGATGGACCCAAAACTTAGTCTGCACTTTCCTGAGCTTAGATTAGAATACATGGCTGTGTACTGTTCTGTTCCCTTTCCTTCCCTGAACAGAGTGAGGGAGAGATTCCTAATTCTGACCTTCAGGACACAAGCAAGTATACCAGCTCACCTCTGCGGCTTTCACAAGAACCATCCTCCCTCTGAAGTTACCTCCAAAGTACATTTGCAGCATTCACCTCCTCTATCCCTTCCTCGGTTCTGTCTGGATGTTATCCATATGTTAGATCTTCCCATTCAACCTAGCAAAGAACATACTGTAACCTGATGATATGGAACTAAACCACACACTTCACTGCCAAAGAGGGCCACAATGTTGTTACAGGTACACAGGCACAACAGAAACATGGAGGAATGACTGACTTAAACATCTGTGCCAATGAAAAGGAAAGGAATTCAGTTCTCATGCAAGGATGTCTGGATCTGCGAAATGCAGACAGTTAGTTGAAAAAGGCAATAAGAAAGGCAGCGGAACAGCCACAGCACAACCGCTGTACCTGGAACTGAATTTAATCTCAACTTTCACTGAACCAGGGTAATGTGGTGAGCTGACCTTGGCCAGCTGCCAGACGTCCACCCGGCTGCTCCCTTTCTCCCCTTCTCAACAGGACAGGGGGTGAAAATAAAATGGAAAGTTTGTGGGCCAAGGTAGACAACAGGGAGAACATCTGGCAATTACTATCATGGGCGAAACAGACTCATCTTGGGGAAAATTAATTTAATATATTAGCAGTTAAAAGAGAATCAGGCAGAGAGAAACAAAGACAGACACTAAAACACCTTCCTCCGCCTACTCTCCTTCTCCCAAGGCTCAGCTTCACTCTTCCATTCCTCACTCCTTTATCTGCTTCCCTGAGCAGCACAGGGGGACACAGAATGGCATTACGGCCAATCCATCATAGCTCCTCTCTGCCGCTCCCTCCTCCTCACACTTACCCATCATGGTCCTCTCCAAAGGCTGCTCTGGTGACTGGAGCACCTCCTCTCCTCCTTCTCTGACCCTGGTGTTAACAGGGCTATTTCTCACTTTTTTTCCCCCTACTCCTCTGCCTGCCCAGTATTTTTCCCCCTTCTTAATTACATGTTTTCTCCAGAGGCACCACCAATGGGCCGATGGGCTCAGCTGTGGCTGTCACGGGTGCACTGGAGCAGTCTGAACTCGGTCGAGTCCAGCGCTGGGGTGACAAAACAATGGCATGAATCAAAAGTAATAGCCAGAATATTCACCAAGAATCAGATGAATCACTGAATGAAGCAACTTAAAATCATGACTTCTGTCCGCAGAATTCCTGCAGTTTGGAACAGCCTTCTCCTACCTCCCTGTCAAAAGGCATAGCAGGTTATTTCAACTCAAATCACACTGCAAAATAACTATCACATGTATTGACACAGCCTGTACCCGCTGCAGCTGGGAATGTTCTACCCATGCTAAAGAAGCCATTCCCAGTTACATAAGAACCCTCAGTGACCTGAATTTACAAATGATTTTTATTTTGAAAGGAAGGACAGGAAAAAAGATCCAAGTAAAAAACAAACTTAAAAAGCCAGGCAGCTAGGAAATGCAACAGAATCAAATTAATATCTCTTTGAATTTCTCTGTATCCCAAGGATCCTGTGAGCAGGATGGCTCTCAGCACAGGAGCTAGCACTGTATATAATACTATTTCTTAAGCGTGCCTTGCAATCACCAGTGGCCTGAGAGAAGAGGATGGCTCTGAGAGGGTATCATGTTCTCCTATAATTGTGATATATCGGCCATTAGAACTGTAACTGAAGGATTGCAGATGATCTGAGAGTGAGTTCCCCTATTAACAGAGTGTATAATTTAAAAAACAAAACCGAACAGAAAAACCGCAGGCAAGCTAGAGCTGTTACTATTCCAATAAAGGATAACTTACATAAAATAATACTATAGATTCCATTTAGTCTGAATTACAGACATCAGCTCTTGAGAGATCTACCATTAAATACACAGCCTGTAATTCAAATAAAAGCCACATTAGCAGAGCAGAGATTTATCTCTCGGTAAATCAGAAATCTGATTTATTTGGGTGACAATCCTAGTGTAGAAGCCTAAGCAAAACAACCTTCCTCATGTGGTCATTTCCCAGGGGTATATGCAGAGGAAAGAGGATGTTGACCTCCAAAAGCATGTCAAGGAAAGTCAAAGGGGGCAACCCAGAAGAAGGAGACCTCTCACCTACCATTTACTAGCCTCTACCAATTTTCTAAACAGTGGGTCTATTAAATATTAAACTCCCAGGACACATATTTCAAGAAATACATTTGACAGCTTGACACAACTCCATACTCGTGCTGGTGCCAAGGGAAGGGCTCTAACTTCCAGAGCTGTCAATCAGCCACCTCCACAAGCGCTTCTTCCTTCCTTTTGGGATTCAGTTCCTCAGCTCATGCAGTGTTAAACTGTTCCACTCATGCCCCATAAGAGGGTTTCATTATCAGGACTTGTGCTGGGTGGCATCTTTGCCACTGGTACAGAACTATGTCTTCTCTCTCTCTGTAGCATTTATAATTTTATAACGTGATTATGCCAGAGCTGTAACATTAGAACAGCAAAGTCATGGATTTTGGTTCATAACCCTCTTTTGTAACACTGCAGCTTCAGTACTCTCCTAAGCAGGGCTGATCTGGTTTTGTGTAAGTAAGGATGTCTGACCATTTTAAACTGATTTAGCAGAATACCAGGCTAGATTAGTATCCTTTTAAAGCTTTGGGAATCGTAATCACATGGAGCAAGATATGGCATGACATGCAAGCTGCCATGCCCCATCAGGCCTGACTAGGAATGCAAGGAGGTACACTGGCCCTAAATTCTACAAGCCCTTTAGTGGCACAAGGGACTGACACATCTGACCTAAAAGGCACATGCTTGAGCAGACAGCTTTTACAAAGGCCAGAGCAAAGCTCTGCAAAAGCAAAGAGCTGCAACCAGATGCCTCACCAAACGAATCCTCAGTCCCTCACCAAATCCTGTGATCCTCTTCAACAACTTAGCTTCAACACAGCCCAAAAAGCAGCACATAAAAGGCTGATCCAGAGCAGGCACACACCCCTCCACCATTGCTAGTGGCAAACATTATGCAGCAAGCCCATCCACGGGAATCAACCATAGTAAGAAATTAGAAGGATCTGACACATCCTTCAAACTCCTAAGACTCATTTCAAGTTCTTCCCACTACCACTAGAGCAGACTGCAAACATCTTGGCAGCTTCAGGCACTCTGGAAAATGTTACTGTGTTTGTGTAGTGCTCAGCATCCACGACCACTAGCTAATTGGAAGAGTTTCTCTTAAAAGCCGTTGATTTTAAGAACAAGGATTTAGCCACAGCTAGAGGGAGGGCAAGAAAAAAGTTAATTACTTTGATAAATATTAACAAAACTGCTTCCCATGATCTGGCAGAAGGTACCCATAACATGGAAATCATCTTTTTTCCATAAGGGAAATCAAAGCACTTGAAACAGCACAATTTTCAGACACTCATTTAGCTCTTTTCATTTAATTGCACTGACACTAATTTAAGTGGAATTTCATACAGCTCTTCTCACAGCTGACACCTCACTGCACAGACAATAAATTGTTAAACTAATTTTAAGCAGTGCAGATTTTTTACTTTTTAAATTATTATTATTTTCCATTAAGGCACCAGTGTCTTCAGCTTTCAGCAGGATTCATTCCTTCACCAAATTCTCCCAGAAGCTACAGTAGGTCACCGCCCCCCACTTGAAGTTAATCCCCACAACTGTTTGCCTCTGCTGGAGAACTTGGTCAACTTGGTTCATCCTTTGGACCTAAGCAACAGAAGAGCTGTCTGGCTTTGAGGTGAGTTGTTGCAACCTACAGCCTTCTCTTTGAAGCGACATTTAGACTGAGGTCAACTGACCTCAGTAGAGAGATTTCCGATGCCACAGATTGCTACTAGAGCTCTCAAACACCCTGCAGACTTGTAATGGCCTGTTATAAAACACTCAGACATCAAAACTGCTCCTACAAACTGATCTGCAGCTGAAGAGCAGCTCCTAATGATGCAGTCAAAACCTCAAATAAATTTCAGCCAAAAGCAAGAAGAAGGAACGTATGGTGCACTGCTACTTAGAACAATTTACCAGGCAGGGTAGATTGCCATCTTATGAAACTACCAGGGTAGCTATCCTGGGCACGGTGTCACTCTGCCAGTCAAGCCAGTACCTACCCTTCCAAGCTCTTCACCTGCTCTCTGCTTTTTACTTCAAGTTAAGGCACAGTCTCCTTACAGGAAATGCCATCCACAGTCAAAAAGCAGCCTGCTAGCAGCCCTAAGCCTGAAATAAAAGTATTTTCAGCTACTGTCTGTAAAGCTAATAAAGCTATTAGTAAGTGGCATTCAAAAGTTAACTGCACTCCTTCTTCAGGAGAGTGAAGTTTTCTGCTCATTGCTATGCAAGAAAGGAACGAGGCTTCCCTTGCTCCATGCCAGTCAGCGCTCAGCTGGGACCAAGGGCCCTGGCAGGGTCAGGCTCTCGCTGCAGCACGTCACATCACTCAGAGGACAGTGACGGACACGTTTAGTTACAGCTCAGCTCAAGGCATGGAAGTGAGGAATGCTTTTCGGACTGCGCTTCTGCAAAAAGGCAGAGGAACCACTCCACAGTTATTTCTGGATGCCAAGTCTTTAATCTTGAGGCTGCAGAGAGAAGTAAAGAGTACCACTTTGCCTGTTTAATCCCTGCCTAGCATTTCCTCTTTCCTGGGAATTTTTCCTTTCTTGCAAATTCTTTTACTAGAGGTTTCAAGCACTTTCATACATAATGTTAGGGAAAGTACCAGCTTACAGAGGGAAGTTTGCAGTTTAACCAGAGACTAGCATGTTTGAATCCCGAGATACGTGCTTGACCAGTGCAGGTTCCACGGAGGGCACAGACACCTCGTAGAAGGTACATGGGTGGGAAGGAGAGAGGCATGTGAAGGAGAGGCATGCAGCCCACCCTTTTCTGGGAAAGAGCTGAAGGTGGCTACACTTATAGACTATTCATGTCTGCTAGGTGGCTGAAGATACAGTAGAGAGAAGAATATGAAAGAGAAATGAGGAACTGCCAAATTGATTGCTGGCTCTCCTAGGTCTTTGTTCTCCCCACATCGCTCCAGCCTGTGCAGGGAAGGGGAGATGGTCTCCACCCAAGGCTGGATGCCTACTGGCATGCACCATTTTCCATCTGCTGAGGCAAGAGGCAAGGGATACTGCAGAGCTACTTTGTCTGCCCTGCAGCCACAAAAAGCAGCCACCGCTGCCACCTGCATCAGGGTCAGCAGGTAAACGGACAGCCTGGGACTATGGCTTCAAGTGATCAAGGCGGAGCTTTTTCCAAATTGCAGTAACTGAAGGTTCCTTTCATAGAACTTGAGTTCCCCGTTTTAAAGCCATGCTGATATCCAGTCCCCACCCATGAAAGTGAGAAATCCCAGCTCAAATGCAACTTGCTGCTCCTCCAAGGCCCCCATACATGTGTCTGGTAGAGATTTTCAAAGATGTTAAAAATCATCTCAGTGCAACGCACCCAAGGGCACTGCCAGAAGCTACCTCTGACACCAGCTAAAGGGAGAGCATTTCAATGCTCCCAAAATTCACTCAGATCAAAGCCTCAGCAGCTAATAACAAAGGTAAATGGCGCAGTAACACCCTGTCTTTTTGGACTAGCACAGCACGTCACATTTTACACACACAGTGGAGATGCTACAGCAGCCACTCCTCACAGGTCGCTCACTGCCATCTGCAGTTTGCAGAGCAAACTACTTCTACCTCCTTCTAACTGAAGAGTGTTACAGTGGGGAACAGCTTGGGAAAGGCACTCTGTACAAAACAAACACAAGATGGGTATGACAGCTGCCACCACAGAACTAAATGCTAGAGAAAAGCAACAGCAGCAGAATCAAAGATCCAGCAGTTTTTTCTCACCAGGGAAAACGACCAACACCAGCAGAAGATTTAAAATTAGCCCAAACTTGCATTAAGAAAAAGCTGCAAAGGCTTAAAACTGATATTCAAAAAAGGATGCATTCACTAAAACAAAAAATATGCATTTTTTTTAATCCTTCAACAGCCAAACTCTCTAACCTGTCAGTAAAGAAAAAAAAAAACAAAACAAACAGGAAACCGCCAGCTTCACAAGGCCAGGCACTGCAAATAACCAGGAAGGCACAGCTGAAGGGGGCTGCACATGGCAGGCAGTGTGCTGTATGCTGTACGGGAGGTGAAGGAAAGGTCCAAAAATGCACACAGTGGGAAGGCTGCCAACATGTCCAGCCTGTACTCACTGATTCACATTACCAAAAACCTGCCCAAAGAAGGTGCACAGCACTACGATTAGACACAGCACGAGGGCTGACTCACACCATACTCTGCAAAGCAACACGGCAAACATCTTCCAAGCGGAAGGAACCTTGCTCCTACCAACAGCACAACTCTAGGATTTGCACAGAAGTACTTTATGGAGAAATATGATCAGGGGTAAGGATAGAAGAGAAAGAACTGTAATATTTAAAGGTCACAGACAAGCAAAAATCCAACGAATAGACAGGAATCAATTACGGGACACAAAGACTTGTATCCTGTCAGAGCTCCTGTAGAGTAACAGGGGACTGGCCATGGCTGCAATTCTGCAAGCAACACAACAGTGGATCCACTGCAGTAATAGCCATGAGTCCAGACACTGTAGGAACAGTGAAGTCAGAAAATGACAAGGTCTTACATGCATTCTGGCACATCACTAACTTAAAAAACCCCCAAAAAGCCAGGAAAGCAAGTCATGTCACATGAAGTTAGTGTGTGGTCCCAACAGCCAACGAGCCACAGTTTTTCTGCTTATCACTGGAGGCTACAAAAGGAGAACAGAATTGGACAAATGGCTCCAGAGCCCAAGGAGAAGGAAGCAGACATGACAGATACAGCGAATCTGGAACACCATAGCAGAAGCTGAGGTGCAAACCAGAAGGGCACAGTCTGTGACTTTGCAGAGGGAAGCTTGGTAACAAAAGGAACTCGCAGAGGATCTAAGAAAGGGGAAAAGCAAGGCTGTACACAGCCTGCAGACTCCAGCAATTCCAAGTTGTCAGGTTCCTGCTTGGCCTGATTTTATTCTCTGCCATTTCCACATTTCTTCAGGAAGAAAAGGGGCTTATTTCTTTGTCAGATGCACAATACTTTCACGTTTCTGCTCTCCTCTGTGTCACTGACGGAGGAACTCATGCTGCAAGACCAGCCTGGTCGTCAAAGGACCAAAGCTCTCCAGAGACACAGGGAAAGTCACAGCACACATGCCTGAAACTCCCCTATAGCTTTGCATCACATTGTGCAAATTCAAACTTCGGCAACAGCAAGATCTAGCACAACCTCTACTCAGTCTAATGTCCTATGTCACTCCGTGCTCATCATCTCGGTACAGAATCATAAACTCACAGAGTGGTTTGGGTTGGAAAGGACATTCAGAGATTACCTAGCCAACCCTCCTTCATTTTTCACTAGCTCAGGCTGTTCAACGCCTCATCCAACATGACCTTGAACACTTCCAATGTTGTGGCACACACAGCTTCTCTGAGCAACCTGTTCCTGTGCCTCACCACCCTCATCGTAAAAAAGAAACGTTTAACTTCTGGTAGACCTTATGGTTTCCTTCAGGACCCTCAACTGTCCCAGGACCAGAGCCAGTAAATTGTTTTAATCCATGTTTTACATTTTCCTGGCTCATCAGTTGCACGGGAGGAGCCAGAGTCATCTGCAGAAAAAGCTACTCTTGCCACAACCTCAGAAATCAAGGTGACAAGCTAAGGTTTTGCAAGCAATTCTGAAGCGACAGCACTTGCTGTCCTGCTTTCTCAGCAGCGCATCTTGTCACAGTACCCTTCTAGAGAAGCTGAAAATAAACCAGGAAGCTGCCAATCCCGTTGTTCACATCACTTCACAACTGGTTCATCATCCACTCCAGAGTGGAGTGCCCAGAGCCATGCTTGAATAGGCTCTTGATTCAAGGAGCAAACGCTGAGGAATAAAAACTAAATAAAAAAATAAAATAAAAAAAAAAGGCCGCAAAGCCACCTATGACAGGCCATTATTTCTGACTTAGTTGGAAACATTTAATTCCCACACTACAGAGGCTCACCCAGCAGAGATTTATTCACTCACACTAGTAACAGAGGTCCTTGCATGGATTAGATTATGGCAAAACATTTGATTTACATTATGACAGCGGCTAAGTAAACAACACTGATAGGAAGCAATCATTCAGCAAGCAACTAACTCACGGACTTAACTCCACTGCTCACAGTAATGTTGCTGGCTTTTGTTACGTACAAGCATGTGGAAATCATCTGGAATTTGGTGTTAAGACGAGCTAACGAAGACAAGAAGCAGAGCAGGAGAAAGTATCTGCAGCAGGTCTGCTCCACAGTACAGCATTGCTCAGAGTCCCGTTTTAAAATACTTTCCATTTTAGACCACTGGTTTTCTACCATCACACATGCAAGACTTAACTAAAATTAATTTCATTTTGGTAACATTTTTCATTACAGGTTTTTTCCTTTCCTACTCATGCCACAAGAATTACTGATGCCAAAATAGTCTAAGCTGATTATCTCACATCTATCACAAGAAGTATGCTGAATCAGCCTTGCATTTAAGGGAAGCAACGAGACCATTACTGTGAGAGTAGCAGATACTTTGACAGGGCACCCTGCCTCCACTAGATGCACCAAGAATCTTCAGAAATTCTCAGAAAAACAAGACCTTCAATTGGCAAGAACCAACAACAGTAGTTTATCCTCCCCAAACCAGGTGTCTCTTCCATCTCCTTTCAGCCCCGGCACATAAAGGCACACACAACCACTTGTATTAACTAAGATGCTAACCCTGCTAAGGATGCTGGATTTTCCAGCTTATGTACCATGCTCCTCCCTGTTTTCTCAGAATAATCACAGCCAAAAAAGCAGCAAAAGCTCATCACTTAAACTGAGGAAAACCACGGGTCAAAGAAGTAGAGAGGTCTCCTCTCTTGTGGTGGCAACAGCCAATAGCCCTCAAGCCCCAGCATGATAACGTTTTAGTTTCCTACACAATTGCAACTCTCTGGCTCCAGTGCATCAAAGCAGGTCTTCCAGATGAAGCTTTCATCATGTGGAAGTAACCATCCTGTGCTGTTGTTTAGTTAGCTCCCAGCACATCAGACAGCCCTCCTCTTGCCCCAGCTGTCCCACACTGCCCAGATGGCAGCCCATGTCCCCTCTCACAGTATCACACTATCATAAGGTTGGAAAAGACCTTTGAGATCATCGAGTCCAACCTATGACCCAACACCTACACCTACTCCTACTTGTCAATTACACCATGTCACTAAGTGCCTCATCCAATCTCTCCTTAAACACCTCCAGGGATGGTGACTCCACCACCTCCCGTGGCAGCGCATTCCAATGGCCAATCACCCTCTCAGTAAAGAACTTCTTCCTAATGTCAAGCCTAAACCTTCCTGGCGAAGCTTGAGACTGTGTCCTCTTGTTCTGTCGCCGGTCACCTGAGAGAAGAGACCAACCCCTGCCTGACTACAACCTCCTTTTAGGTAGTTGTAGAGAGCAATAAGGTCTCCCCTGAGCCTCCTCTTCTCCAGACTAAACAACCCCAGCTCCCTCAGTCGCTCCTCATAGAGCTTGTGCTCCAGCCCCTTCACCATCCTCATTGCTCTCCTCTGGACACACTCCAGCATCTCAACATCTTTCTTAAAGTGAGGGGCCCAGAACTGGACACAGTACTCGAGGTGCGGCCTGACCAGTGCCAAGTATAAGGGAATGATAACCTCTCTGCACATTCTGATGGCCCGAGCCATGGCACAGCACCCTGGTAGCCTCTCTGTGATGCGCACAGGGATCTTGTTGGATTTAAGATCATCATTCGGGTTTTGGTGAAGCCTGTCTCCAGTCCTGTTGCAACACTACATTTCCAGGCCTTGATATCCCTTCCAGTTTCTGCTTAAGACACAGCAAGCGCGGAATCACCCTGCTCCACTGGTGTGTCCTAAACCAGATGAGTCTCAGCATTAAGAAACAGTGACAGCTCCCTCCATCAATCTGTGCAGCCCCTTTCTGAACCCCCAGAATAATCCAGCACTGACATCATGCATGGACCTGGAGCCCAGAGCGGCATTCGCCATGTGAGACACAAAATATCTCATGCAGGTGCATGTCCACCATCTGCTATTGCCGCTGCTTCTTCCAGGTTTGTAGGGGAAGAGACAGCAGAGAGCCGCACCCACCCTCCCTCACCATGCAGCTTCCAGGCTTGCATCACACCTTGCCTTGCTGTCTTCCACAGCTAAAAAGCCTGGGGTTTTTGCTTTAGGAACAACTAAACGGGTATCCCAGGCCTTGGAGCAGCCTTGCTGCCTTTCCCTGAACCTTTGCTGCTCTGCTACATCTTTTTTTGGGACAACAGAATCAGGGCCACACATAGCATCAAACAGCTGCAGGTACCACAGATTTATTTATGGACCGTAACAATGCTCTCCAGGTCATTCTTCCTCCTACTTCCCAAGAGTCCATTTACTTTTTTGACCACCGTTGAGCTCCAAGCTGACACCCTCTAAATCTAACACAACTGAAAGCTCTTCATCAAACTAGATTTTAATTGGAAAGAGATCAGACCTGCAGAATGAAGCACAACACAAAAATTCAGTACACAAGGGATATTTTTTCATCTGCCACTAACAGGTAATTTTAGAGGTACTCCAAATAATTCAGTGAAGTCACTTCCCTGCCTCCCTGACTGTCTTTATTAGAGCCCCACAGTTCAGGCAGCCTTTCCCTTCACTGAACCCAAGGTTCACGCTTTCACATCTTCTCACAATCCCATCTTGAAACCCACCTTAAGAACATGAGGAGAAGGCAGTCATCCTCTTTCACAACAAAGCTGAACATAAACCCTGAGAAAAAAGTCTGTTTAGGCCAGGCTGAGAAAGATGATCCATACTGCAGATGCTCACCCCAACCACTAACAGCATCTAAGGCTTTCAAAGAAGCACGTGCCTTTCTCTGCAGCTCACTTCTTCAGCTTTCCATCACCTCCCAAATCTAAGGCACTCACAAATTGGGATAAGGCAGAGCAGTCAGCTGTGGGGTGAAACATACCTCCTCCAGCTGCTGGAATAACAGTCTCTAAATTCCTAGTGTAAGAATTAAAAAGATGACAGGGGCCAAGAGTCATCGCACCATCTCTGGAGAAAATGCAGCAGAATATTTTGTCACGAGCACAGACCTTCACAGCTGGACAAAAGGTAAACAACTTCTACAAAAGCTGCCTTGAGTGCCCAAGCCATGTGGGAGAGAGGTAGGAACCTCACAGGCATGTCAAATAGGCAGAGCCTGGGCAGACAGAAAGCGGGGAGCCAGAAAGCATATCCTAGGCATAGAAGGCAGAGGGGAAAGACAAGGAACCCAAGAAAAGTAGTCAGCTAAAGATGCACCATCATAGTCAACTATTCATTCCAGTTAGAAAAGGACAAATAGACAAGACATAGAGGAAAGGGAGCTCCACTACTCTCCAAGACTTCGAGCCAGCCACAGGAGCAGACCTGGATGGCTCTTTCTCCTAACCCAGTAACTCAAACTGGTTCAGGAGCAACTGCTGTCCCCACACCGTACTCTGAGGAGACCAGGCTTTCCAGGTCTCTTCTGCTAATCCAGCTAGCCACTGTACTGTCTTAACAGTGAGGGAGTGTGCTGACAGGTGGAGCTGCAAGCCAATGTCACCACCTCTCCTTCCTTATTTTCCAGCAACAAGCAATATCTCAACCCCACATATCCTTCTGAGCTAGCTCCACACTTGACAGCTTCAGAATTAGCAGAGAGCACACCAGCTCACATAGCTTTGTTGCTCAGCTTCTGTCAAGACAAAAGCCGGGTCCCCCAGTTCAGGCACAAAGCCAAAATGACAAAGCCCAAGTTGACAAAGGAACAGAGGCAGAACAGTAGTAGGGAAGTCAAATGTTTTACCCAGAAATGTCTTAAGGGGATGCCACTGACAAAACTGCACTGCCATGGAAGCACAGCCGTGAAGAGAGACAATGGCTTTCTGGAGTTACACCAGGGATGCAGGGTCTGAGAGGTAATAGAGCCAAAACCCATAGCACCAGCTGAGCTTGATAAACCAGCAGAGCCTGTAACCACTCCCCATGTTTCATTCATGCCCTGTTGGCCTCTCTAAGCCCACACTGAAATCTTACTGGCTGTCCCTAAAGCACCACAGCAGAATGCCAGATCATTAACACAGAACAGAGAGGTATCAGCAATCTTAGATAATGACAAGGAATTTTAGGTAATGTGAGACACAGAGAGGACAAACATACCAGCTCTCTCAGCATCCTTGACAAAAAAATCTTAAGCTGTGAAAAGCACAGGAGATCGAGAGAGTAAGCCTTCCTACAGTCTGCCAACTTGACCTTCTTAGAGCTTGAAAAGCAAGTGGGAGAGAAACACGTTTTTGTCTTGCTATTAAATCTTAAAAGAACAATGTGTAGGAGAATCCTACTCTCCTGCCCTGTGCACTGAGCTAAGGAGGAAACGGGGGAAGAGGAGGAGGGCTAGAGTTGAGTTGAATTTGCTGATGGACAGGTTCTCAGCTGACTAGAGATCCCAGGAGACAGAGCCTAAAATGTCTTTTCTGACTCCAGGCTGTCTGCCATTGTGGCACAGCCTGGTTACAGTTCACTGAATTAACACAAAAAAAAGAATTCATTTCCATAATGAAAAGGACTCCACATAGCTCCAGAGTGATACAAGAAGAAAAGGCACAGCAGCTCAGGAAGATTTAAAAAATAAATCAAATTGCTTTTTGCCTCATTGAATTGCAGTTTTGAGCCCCCACATGAATAGCTATTTTTAGCTGATCATCAGGAAAGTGCAGGGAGTACAAAGCATTGGGGTCAGCATCACTGTCTGCAGGAAGCCAGCACGCAGCCTCAAGAGAGGGTTAAACATAGTCAGGCACCACACATCTACATCATCAGCACTGCATAGGGACCAGCAGCACAGGTCTATTTATAAACCAGACATGTACAGCTGTAGCCTGCAATGAAAGACTAGGATCACAGGCTGTCAGCCCTCAACATGCTGTCTAATTTAATTAAAGAGATGGCTGTGTTCACATGTACACACATATGCACACGTGTCCTTTTGCCAGGAGAACTACGAACAACGAGGTCAGTGTTCTGAAAATAATACATTTCACAAAGGTTTCTGTGCATAGGGCAAGCATCTGCACTAAATATGTCCTCACACAACCTTCCCATTCCCTCACTCTGCAACCAAATGTGAAGGATGGGCTATGGTTGCCACAGCTCACCACTCCTTGGATAACCACTAGCAATTGGGTGGTTACTGGGTTTATTTGTAGCCCTGGACATGAAAACAAAGTCACTGTAGCACGGCCAATCTGCACAGAGAGAAGAAATTAATTTCATTTGCATCAAGGTACTTGAGAGTCAAACACACCTGCACCAGGACAGACTGCTGTTCTATCAGTTTCCATTTAGAGGTAAAACCTCCTCTGAGATACAAAGGTCTGTCATCCACTTAGCAGCTAGAGGAAGCATTTCTTTGTTGTGGGACTAGAGAACAAAAGCCTCTGTCATCTCCTCCCTGTTCCTACTCTCACTCCCTAATACTCCCTGGAGAGCTAGACTCTCCTACCCAGGAGCCCTTGAGCAGCAAAGGATTGGAGGAGAGAACTGGCTGCAATCAGGTAAAGCACTGTTTGCGCACAAGCAACTTGCTGACAGAAAACAGCAGCTGCTGGTGAGGTAAAAGCAGCCACAGAGCAAGCCTGGAGCTCAGCTCACAGCCTGGGCTCTGCTGTCCCCTCAGCCCTTGAGGCAGGGAGCCTTTGAATGCATAGACATCCCACGGGCAGAACCTCCAGACACCCCACACGGCCTGGCCCAGTAGCTGCCAGGTAGCCCAAAGCTAGTTCCCTACATAGGCAGGGAGCAGTAAGCACATACATGCCTTTCTGCTTCCCCCACCCCCAAACAGAAACTACTTTTACAAGCCTCTGCAGGAAAATGGGAAGCTGTGTTTGGGTTAAATTCTCCTGGGCTTGTTCTGACAACCACTGCAAATACAGTCACCAGTGTCTCTGTTCACAGCCTAAGGTGGCACTCACTCAATATACAACCACAAACCTGTTCTGGAGGAAATGATGCTTCTGGAGTCCAAGTCAAGCTTCTTCACTAGAGTACCAGGGTCAATCTTCAGCCCGGAAAAGACACCAGAAGATGAGAAGTCCCATTCCTTATCCAAAAGAAACATTAAGTAGGAGTGAGTACAAACACTACCAGGCAACATGCATTAAAATAAACCAAATAAAACCCAGGACCACCCTGATAGGAACAGGGCACCCACTCCAGCAGCAGCATGCAGGTGCTTCTCCAGAAAAGGCAGGCAAAGGTAAGTCACTCCACTGCCTAGCCCCATAGGTTCTTTCACCCAGAAGGATGCTTCATGTCACTTTTTCAGCTGTTCTGTTCCTATCTGATTTCTATCCAAACTCAACCTTGTGTCATTCAAGTGAATTCAGGTATTGTGACTAGGAGAACTGTGAACGGCATCCTTAGGAAAAGCCAGATTGATTACAGGTATGTGAATAAGTAACAATACAGATAACGTTAAGCAGATTCCGTGACTACAAGTAATTTACCAAATCTTCATCATCTAGTTCCTTTAAGCACACAATACCTCCCAAAGTCCTAAGCTTTGCAGCACCTTCTCTGGTGGGTTTAGAAGAATTTATTACTTTAGACAACAGTACTTCCCAACACCATCACATAAGTTTAGGATGGTATAAAACCAGCTGTATATGGCAGAGCCTATTCCTTCCCCCTCACAAGGAAAGCTGCAGGTGCATAAAAAACATGTAAAGCTGTTTTGTGTCCTTGCTGCAAGGGGGCTAGGCGAGGTACCCAGCTTTAACCTGAACTGCACATTATTAACACAGCCAGTGAAACTACATATGGTCTAAAACTCCTAAATGACTGCGTGATCATCTCTGCCTGCCCTAACCTGAAACCAAGGGGAATCACTGCAAAATGAGCCAGGCAGCCTCCTACCCCATCCTCTCCTATCACTGGTGGGTAATGATCCCCACTACTGCAGCCACTGAGTAGCCAGGCAGATGCCGTCTCCCCAGCAGTAGCAGGGGCAGAGGTGGCACCCGTATGTCACTCCAGGAGGGCTCTGCTCCCCGAAAGCTGCAGGCCTGGCAATAATAGGAAGACATGAGGAAGACATTTAGGAATTAGGAAGAAAATCTTCATGATGAGGGTTGTGAGGCACTGGCCCAGGTTGCCCAGGGAAGTTGTGGCTGCCCCCTCACTGGAGCTGTTCAAGGCCAGGTTGGATGTGACTTTGAGCAGCCTGGTCTGGTGGGAGGTGTCCCTTCTTAAAGGTCCCTTTCAACTCAAACCATTCTATGATTCTACTACAACGGTTGCTCTCGATTGGCTGCCACAGCTCTGGTAGCCACTCCATCCCTGCTCAAAACTCTCTAAGACTCGTTTCAGAGTTTTAGAAAGCAGCATCCTTTATTTCAGTGCTGGGTGCATGGACGAATAATTTTCATCAATCATGCATAACCAGACAAGACCGGGGGACAGAATGTATTTCCCACTTACATGCATATGTATACATTTTCCCAGAAAACTTACGCATATTCTGTCACTTTCCAAGGACTAATTTTAATGTTATTATGAACTTCACAACAGCCAAATCTCTGCTAACTGAAGCTTTGGAGCCAGCTCTGTTTGACCTTGCAGTTTAGATAGGGAAAGGCTGCAAACAGAGGTGATTATAAAAGACATATCTGTTCAGCATATAAAGTACTTAACACGAGATATTTTATTTTCTCAAAGAACAGTGTTGCCTGGGAAAAGCACTATTTGAGAAGAAACACGCTACTAAGAAAACCTGCTATCAGAGGGACAGTGCATGTCTGTCCGACTTCCAAAAAATATGGTTACCTTAGATGGAACTTAACTCTATTCTAGCTTAAATCAAAATATTGCACCTTTTGTAACAGTGATTATTTCTTGTATCAATCCCACCACCCCTTGCAGCTTCCAGGCTGCAGGAACAGCACCGATCTCTGAGCCGGGAGGATGACAGTACGGATCCCGGAGGAAAAGGGTTGATCCCAGGGAAAGGGGGAACCCTCGTCGTCCGCTGACCCCTCATCCACCTCTTGGCCCCTCACAGCCAACCCTTGTGAATCCTCACAGCCCCCCCTCCCGAAACCCCTCACCTTCCCGTGGCACCTCACAACCCCTCCATTGCGACTCACAGCCCCCCGACGCATGCGCGTTACCCCTCACAGTCCTCCCCGCCCCGACCTCCACACACCCTCTCCCGTGACGGCTCACAGGCCCTTCCTGTGGCCTCTCACAGTGTCACCCTCGCCCGACCCCCACACAACCCCTCCCCGCGCCCCAACTCCTCATGGTCCCACCCCCACCGTGGCCCCTCACCCTCCCCTCGCGCCCCCTCAAAACTCCTCCCCCGCGGGTGGCCCCTCACAGCCCGTCCCCTCCAACTCCGTGAACCCTCAGGAGGCCCCCTTCCCACTGCGCGTGGCCGCCACCGCCGCGCGCGGGAGGCGTGGCCCGCGCGCTCCACGTGACCGCCTCCGCGCGCCCCCGTTACCGTGGCGGCAGCCGCGCTCCATCCGCCCGCGCCGGGGCCGGGGGGCGGCGGAGTCGGCGTGGGGCAGGCCCGGGGCGCGCGGGGGTGCAGCCGCGGGCGCCTCGCCTTTCCCACCATGGCGGCGCGGCGGAAGGGGGCGGGCCGTGAGCTGACGCACCGCCCCTGCCCGCGGGCATCGGTACTGGCAGGGTGGGACTGATACAAGAATCGTAAAATCACTGCATGCTTTAGGTTGGAAAGGACCTTAAAGCCCATCCAGTTCCACCCCCTGCCATGGGCAGGGACACCTCCCACCAGACCAGGCTGCTCAGGGCCCCATCGAACCTGGCCTTGAACACCTCCAGGGAGGGGGCAGCCACAGCTTCCCTGGGCGACCTGGGCCAGGGCCTCCCCACCCTTATCGTGAAGAATTTCTTCCTAATGTCTAATCTGAATCTTCCCCCTTCCAGTTTAAATCCATTCACTCTCGCCCTATCACTAAAATCCCTTGTAAAAAGTCCCTCCCCAGCTTTCCTGTAACCCAGTTCAGTGCTGGAAGGCCGCTAAGAGGTCCGCTCTGGAGCTTTCTCCAAGCTGAACAACCCCAACTCTCTCAGCCTGTCTCTCTCAGCAGAGGTGCTCTAAAATGATAACGTCTTGTGTAAAATATGGTATGTGCTGATCAGATGTCTTTTCTATAATCACCTTTGTTTGCAGTCTTATCTAAAAATGCAAAGTCTGACACAGAGCTGTATCCAAAGCTCCAATTAGCAGAGATGTGATTGTTGTGAATTTCATAGTAACATTAAAATTAGTCCTCGGTAAGTGACAGAATATGCGTAAGATTTCTGGGAAAATTTATACATATGCATGTGTTGTGGTTTTGAATTTGTCCGAGGAATTTTCCTTCCTATTGTCAACAAAGGGAACACGAGGGGGGCGGGGAGAGGCCGTTTAGCGGGGAAACGGTGCCCGGACATCGGTTTGTTTTTCTTTCTCTCCCGCCTCTGGGGAGGGGAGCTGGTTTTTCTTTGTTCGGTTTCGCGCGCTTCCCTGGGGGGAGGAGCGGAGCGGCGGCGCGGAGCAGCGACGGGCGAGCAGCAGCCCAGGAGCGGCCGGCAGCTGAGCTGCGGCTCGTGGGGTTCTACAGTCTCTGGAGGAAGCAGCATCGCTCATCTGATCCTCCACAACTCCCGCAGAACTCACACGCCTCCTTTTTCTCTCGTTCCCTTCCCGGCCCGGGGCTGCGGCAGCGCGACCGCCCCCCGCCCCCTCAAAGAGACCTGCGTCGCAAGATTTGGGATACAGGACTCAATCCATTTAAAGGTTCTGCGGTTTTGGTGGTGGTTACTGTTAATTCTGCTCTGTTTATACATATATTCGTACCTGAGAACTGTTATCTTTTTCTATACATTTTTTTTATTAAATATTATTAATATCTGATTAATATCCTAGTTTTTATCAAAACTAAGTCAGCATGTAAGTGGGAAATATATTCTGTCTCCAGCTCTTGTCTCATTATGCATGATGGAAATTATTCCTCCATGCACCCAGCACTGAAATAAAGGATGCTGCTTTCTAAAAATCCAAAATGCATCTTAGAGAGTTTATTTGTCAGTGTTTTCGGTGTCAGTGTGCTCTGCGCTGGTGGGCAGCCTCGTGGCAAATCGCTCTCAGGCAGGCAAGCAGCTTCCTGGATCCCAGGACACCATCAACAAATCGGCCTCAATCCTCGCTGCACCTCTCCACACTCACCAGGGAGTGAAATGAATGGCTACTTCTACCCCCAAGTGGACAAAGAGCTCCATCCTAGGGAACCACTGTGGTTTTGCTCTTAAAAAGCACCAGTGGGTTCTCCGCAGTTAATGGTCTTCATTTTTAAGCTGGCCTTTCTCTAAGCCTGACAATATTAAAGAAGTACTTGGACAATGCACACACAATCTGAATGTTGGGGTTGTCCTGTTCAGGGATAGGAGTTAGGCTTGATGATCCTTGTGGGTCCTTTCCAATTCAGGTCATTCTGTGCCCTCCCTCTCCACCTCCCTGCTGTGTTTTCCAGGGCCCGACTGTTACCCAAGAGGGTAAGGAGAATGTGCTTTGTCCCTTGTTTACCTCATTTATTTACTACAGATGTCCTGATCCCAGAGACGCAGACACGTGATATCTTCTACAAACCTCTTAATATCTGCCTAAAGATGCAGACACTTAATATCATCTACAAACATCCTGGTCTTTGCCCAGGGATGTAGACACTTAGTCTTAAGAAAATTATGAACTTGGTAGTTAATTGACTCAAGGTTGAAAACGTGATGAAACAAGGAAAGGGATATCAGAGAGGGAGAATTCATGATTAAGAATTACCTGAAGGGCATCTTTATGCCATCTAAGAATGTGGTAATGAAATAAGCAATTTTGTGTTAAAGTGGAATTGTGTAACCTAATGAATATGTGTGTTATCTAGGTGTAACAAGTATGTTAGCTAGGTGGGATTTTGAGCATCGGTTTTGTATGAATTGGCCTTTGGGGTCTTCAGTAGGCATGCTAATTTTGTGGAAGATCTTCCACCTAACACCCTGCACAGAATAAATGCAATGTTTCTGCTTTAAATAAAATACTTTGTTTCAGGAGAATTTTTTTAATTGATTTCAGGTAACATGATGTTTGAGAACAGCTCCAGGGCCTGTGTCCCCACCCTTGCCTTGCGGCTACCCTGGGCAGCATTTTTCCACTAGACTTCTAAAACCTCAAGAAATGACAGTGACAAACGTGTTCACCGGTAACTGGTTTCTTAAACAAGAAGTTCTTGCTGTGTACTTCTCTAGGCTGACAAGTTCCTTTTTCCTTTTCCGGAGGTCCCTCATTGACCCCTGGCTTGCAGACAGATAAGCAGGGACATGTGAGAGGATAAGAAGAGCAAGACCAGGGGAAACCGAGCTGCTCAAAACAGGAAAGCCAACATCCATCTCATAGGTGACAGCCGTTCCCAGGTAGCCAAGGAGTTGGTAAGTGTGGATCAGCATGGGCAGCACAGGAGTGCAAGGCAAGCTGTGCCACGCAAGTGCATGGCTGGTGACCATCCTCATGGGTACTGAGGACATGTGGGGAAATGCGGGGAGAGGCCTCTGCGAAAATGATGCTGCTTAGAAAGACACCGTGTCCAGTTTAGGCATCTCCTCACAACCACGTGTACCACTGTACAAGTAACAGAAGGTTGAAAATAAAAAATATCTCTGAGGATGGAGGTTCCACAGCTGCCCTATATTCCTGCTTCTGTTGTTCCACTCATTCAGCTGGAGCATGGCAGTGGCTGAGACACATCAGGGAAGATTTAGTGTTTGTCAGGGATAGAAAATAACACCAGGAAAACTTCCATTACCCTGCTGTAGGCTAAGTGAGCGTCATTTAGGAGCAAAGCACTGAACTGACATCTCTGATCACCAAAATCAGCTATCATGGGGAGCAACCACTCCAAGAACACCCAGCTAGACGCACAACTCAACACTCCGCTCCCCACCCCTGCTGCTCGAGAGCATCCTGCAAAAACCAGAACAGTCTAGCATTGGTGGCAGGGGAAAACACAATCCATGCTAGTAAAACTAAAATTAAAAAAGGGAACAAATAAAAATAAAGACAGTTCAAAGAAAATAGAAAAAGGAATATTTAACAGCTTAAAATGCTTACAGTTGGGTTGGGGAGCATGCGCTCTATGCCCAAGCCAATACATGTCTCCAAAAGATGCCCACCTGCCTCACCTGCAGCAGGCTTAAACAGCAGCGAGGAGAAATAAAATGTAGCAACAAGACATCATCTAAAAAATGGAAATTGTTCCCAAAGCAGGAAGTATCAAAGATTAAAACATCAGGCAGGTGAAACCCACATTGAAGGTTGGACAACAAGTGGTGGGTAGCGACCAGGAGAGTTTGGGCACTGGCGTCCTAATGCTGCTTGCTGCACCCTGGGCTTGCTTCTTCTTGGATACCTTGTCCTGTGTGCGAAAGCATGGACACATCTTAGGAGTAGCTACTCATTGGCTAATATATGTAGTAATTAGCCAGACTAAAGAGCTACCAGGCTAAGCACTGATATGCTGGGGGCAGAATGGTTAAGTGTCCTCTGGGAATGATTAGGGACAGCGCCTGGCTGTGGATGTCCACCTGAGCCCAGAGCTGCAAGGCAGAATGGGGAAACAGCTCAGGAGGAGTTAGGAATACACCAGCAAGTTTCAGCTTCTGAGCCACAAGGACCAAGGTATACCCACTCTGCTCTCACTGCTCCAACCCAGGAGGCTCCCAGCTCTCCCACTCCCAACCAACCTTTTGTTGGTGAGAGCAGAGCCAGTTGCCCAGTGAACTTGTGGATGCTCCATCCCTGGAATTATTCAAGGCCAGGTTGAATGGGGCCTTGAGCAGCCTGGTCTAGTGGGATGTGTCCCTGCCTATGGCAGGGGGGGTTGGAAGTGGATGGGCTTTAAAGTCCCTTCCAACCCAAACCATTCTATGATTCTGTGATTCTAATGAAATAACTGAAGAGAAAAGACCAGCCCAGTAAGGGCCGTGTGCACTATGAAAGGAAAAATTACCACACTTCCTTCCCCCAGATCTGCAACCAGCACCACTGGCAGGAAGCCCCAGCAGCTTTCCCAGCTTCATCCACCCCAGCATCCAGCAGCAGCCTCCCGGCCTTTCTGAGCAAGGTGGAGTGGGCACCTCAGCTCTCCACAGGCTTGCCCTCAGGTTCTGTCCCCACCGTGTACCACACCAGCTGGATGATACCTGCTCCAAAGCTTCCATCCCACTGCAAGCATTGCTGCCATGCTCTCTAGCTACACCCAGCACCTGGCCACGATGAAACCAGCCCTGAGCTCTGTTATCTTCTTTAATAAAAACTCTGAGCCATGACACATTCATCAGAAACTTGCTGCTAGCACTGCCATTCTCTTTTCTTGCTGCAAAAATAAACCCAGCTCTGTCACGGTAAGGCAACAGCAGGTGAACTGCATCGCTGTATTACAATGCATAGCAGTCACCCCACGTTACCTTGTTGGAAAGGGAACCTACAAATCAATTAACAAATGCTTGACATAAATTATCCTTATTAAAAAAACTACAGTCCTGTATGTTTTCTAAATTACTTTTTTCTTTACCCTAAAGAGGTCAAGAGGTAGTTGCCAGAAGCTGGCTCCTCTCTGCTCAGGGAAATATTGTTGCAGGTGTGTTTGGAGGAGTTATTGCAGCCTGCACAACAAAATTCAAAGTCTGCTTAAAGAAACCCACACAACCTTGAGTTGTGCCACAGCAAGAACAGTGCTGGCATCCTCTGCCAAGCGAGGAGGCCTCACTACACCAGCAGGAAGCCCCGACACAAAAGTTTCAGAGCCCAACCCAGAGTCTAAAGAGAGGCAGCTCCTCACCTTCTCTGCACCCAGGGGCTAATGGTACCTCTGGAAGGAACTAGTTTCCCCCACTACCAGCTTTTTTTGCCCACTAGGGAATGGGTTGGCCCTTAGTGGTGCTTTTAAAGTTAAAAGTGCGGCAAAAAGAGCAAGTTTTGGGTCAGGTCAAGCAGGAGGGCTGCAGACCCCCTGGGGAGCCCAGGGAGGAGATCAGCCCCAGCCACAGAGGGCTTGGGCAAGGCTTTGGCCAGTGTGAGTAGGGCTGGTTGGGTTTTGGAGGGGGAACACGCCCTCCCACAGACACCGCTCCGACTTCCTCTTTTCTGCCCCAGCCGACTGTAAGACAGAAATAGGAAGGAAGGATTGGGGTGCGTCGCAAAAGTTCCGATACCTGGCTGCTTTTCCCAGCCAAGCCTGAGAATTTGAGACCATCCTTATCCCAGCCCAAGCGCAGAAGAGAGGAGCAGCCTTGATGCGAGGCAAGTATAATATCTCTGCTTTTTTTCTTCTGGTTCCCCCTTTTGCAAGGGGAGAAGGCAGCCGGGAAACAAGGCAGTTTCATAGCTCTGGTGTTTCCAGTGAATTGGTTTTATGATTCCTGATCTAGCCGCCCACTGCTTGAGCCCTTGGATGGGCTTTAGGGAGCTTGGCACAATGTCCCCACATGCAGCATGGCATGGCAGTCAGTCTACAGAGCCTCTGCAAAAACACCTCGCCTGGTCTGGTAATGGTTTTGCTTTTAGAAGTAGGATTAATCCTGAAACTGCAGGTGGTTATTTGAGGGGAGAGTGTCAGACCCCGCACCTTCCCTTCCTTGGGCCTGGAAAGCTGAACAGAGAGGATGCAGCATGGTCTCCCTGCACCTCCGTGCATTGTTGCATACCAAAGTCTCATGTTATCACTTCTAGAGAGAAACTGTCTGAAACACATGCAGTTAGCTTTCAGAAAATGAAGTTACTTAGATTGAGTCAGAGTCAGGAAACTGGCTTTTATTTATTTTAAACCACAACAGTCTCCTTCTTCCTTGGAGGATCCCGTACAAGCACCCACAGTCTGCTGCAGGACGTGAGGCTCAGAGGGGAAGAGGGAACCAGTGCGGCAGCATGGCGTGAGGGCAGCTGGGATGGCTACCAAGGGGGCACATGGTCTTCCTGGAGGTCCCTGCACCCCTCTGGGCCTAGGAGAAAGGCTGGGAGAGGGAGTTAGAGCCTCGCTCTTTTCTTCCATCTCTCTGTGTGCTGTACACACCCAACGCTCTGCTCACGACAGTTGAAAATGCCCGGCAGCACCAGGGGAGGGTGGCTGAGGCTGAGGGCAAGCTGACCCCAGGAAGAGCAGCTCCTTCCAGAACCTCCATTGGCTCTCAGGTGCAGGCAAAATGTGGAACACACATTTTAGAAGCCAGGGAAACCAGCAGGGCATCTGATTTTGATGCTTTTTGCAGTGCTGCAGCCCCAGCTCCCAGCCTCCCAGGCAGGTGCAAAGCACACGTATGAGCACTTGCAAAGGCGTCACACTCTGCGGCCGGCACAAAATTCAGTTCAGGCTTTCTGCAAGGTGTGGGAAGGCTTTCAGTGGTGCATTTTGCTGTCTTGGCTGTCACATCCTGCTTCACACAGCGGCTTCGCGCTTTTTCTGTCCTCATACCCGTGCTGTTTCAATTGCAAGTGATCTCAGTGGGCTGGAGAGCACAGTGCAGGGTGATATATTTTATCAGATAATGACATACTTGAGTCACTATAGGGCTAATGGTGATGGGGGATCTCCCCTTTGTTCCTACAAAGCCTGAGCTCTGCCAGCTCCAGGGAACAGGCTGTGTCCTTGGGCAGGTCCCTGGATCCCTGCTCAGGTCCAGGAATCTATCCTGCATCTCTGCAAACCCAGCAGCTATCACAGCATCCCCACTGGTTTCAGCCAAGAGATGATGCCCACAGGAGATGAGATGCAAGGCATGGCTTCTCTGCTTTTAAACATCCCAGACTACTCCGGGCACGACAGCTGGTGAGGCAGCACCTTCCCATCCAAGCAGGACTCTGAACTAGGCAGACACAGAAGCACAAACTCCTACTCTCCTAGGGCAGAGCAAGCATCCAACGGGCACCCAGGGACCTTGGTACTCAGAGCAAAGGGACACCAAGAGCCAGGTGCTTGATGCACATGGGATAGTGCTCAGCCATCACATCCCATCCTCTACAGGCACTAGAGGCTGCTGGAAGGAAATACATATAAAATATCTATATATTTCCTATAATAGGACATAGAAAAATATATATTCTTTCTATATATATTCTAAATACTTTAATGTATTTTTTCTTTCATATTTTTTAATCTTTTTTCCTGAAATTTATATATATATATAAAATATGTATATAAACACACTGTGTCTGATACTCTGCACAGAGAAGACCTTAGCCAGTGGGAAGCCCTGTGTGTGGCCATCTGCATTGATGAGAGTTATCTGCATCACACAACTAAGTGATGGAAAAAATGGCCACAAGCCAAGTGATATCCGCTCTCCTATCCTTGCTGTACCCTGCTCTGCTCATTTACCACCCACCCAGAGTGAGGGGCAGCACTGCTGGGTGTGATACCCTGTGTCTCTGTCACACCATGATGGTGATGTGGCACCAGGGATGCTTGGGAGTGTGGAAGAAGCATCCAGGGGCACCAAGGCATGATCACTGATGTTGGTGGCGGCTTGGTGTTGCAGGTGGATGGTGCAGATGCCCCAGGTGTCCTCCAGTGATGCTGGGCAAGAGCACAGCCTCCCATTTTGCAAGCAAAGAGATGTTTAGCAAAACGCTGAGGGGGAGTTGTGGCTAACAGGCTGCAAGGCCCGTCTCTGCTGTTGAGTGCCCATCTTATTTATAGCAATGAGGTTGCTGCTAACATCAAGACTTCCCTTTCAGCCCTATTTGTAAATCCCAGCTCACACTTCCATGCTGCACAGCAGCCTGCTCCATTTCCCCGACACCCCCCAAGTGTGCCCAGCGCCCTGAAAATCTGGCGAGACCCAGCTTTCCTCCCTGCCCTCATGCACCTTCCCTGAGGCTGCCTGCACAGTTTCTGGCTTGTAGACTGTTTTGGAGCATCTTGCCCTGCCTCAGCCATGCCAAGTATATATCATACATCAAGCAAGAGATGGTCCATAGATGGAACACCCCAGCAGCTTTTTTAAAAGGCTCACAGTGAAGCACAGCCCTGGTCCCAAGCTGCCTTTGGCATGTGGTGAGAAGATCAGATATCAGGGCGAAGGAAATCAATGGTTGAACTCAATGATCTCAGAAGTCTTTTCCAACCAAATGATTCTATGATTTTATGAGGACCCCATTCCTGGGATGCAGCTTTCTACCTCCTGTGCCAGAGTGCTCAGTCTCAGCACTCTACTCACCACCCTGGGATGAAGGTGATTGTAAAGCTCTACAGTTCTTCACACCAAGGCAGGGGGAGTGGACTGTGTGCATCCCTCTGTTTGCCTTAATTTAGGAAAAAGAGGCAAACCCCCCAATATCCCAGCACAGCATAGCCGGGAGAAGAGCACCCAGAACTGGCACTGGCAGTGCAAGTCTGAGGCTGAGCCAAAGGGATCTCTGCAGGTGCTGGTGAGACCCATGTCTGGGCCCTGCTAATACAAAGAGTCAGACCAAAAACCTACTTGTTGCTCCTCTGAACAATGTAAGGAGGCAGACAAAAGCAGAAGCCACATTTTTTCTCTTTGAATGTTACCCTACATCAGATATATACTCATCCACCCACATACCAGTGAATAATTTCCCTCCACAGCAGAAGAAAAGAGGTGGTGAGCTTTCTTCTTCTGCTCTCCCCTACCATTGAGGTGTGCTGTTCGTTCCCACAAAATGGGAAAGAAGCAATTTTGAGGATTAGATAGGCATCCAAATCCAGCCCACAAAATGAAGCCTACCTTACAAAACTCAATAGCAGCCAGATCTGGGCGTGTGTTGAGGTTCCCGCTTTATTTCTGGGGTTTGGGAGCATTTTTTAATCCATCTTTCACTGGAAACTTGCTCTGCTTTACAAGATGAGCCTGCAAGCAGGAACCTCTAACCTCCAGCAAGGATGAGGAGAACGCAGAGCCTTGGTCTATCCTGTCACTGCCCCATGCCTTGGCATGACAACAGGAATGAAACACTTGGAAACACTGGGTAGGTGGGATGTCAGGAGCTCATCCAGCCCATCAGTTTGGTCCCAACATCCTGTGTGGGAAATGCTAGCTTGTAGAAGAGCTGGAGCCTTACAAGGCCCATTTGGGGTGTTGGTCAGCTGAGTGCTACAGGAAACAAGGGCGGGAAGGGCTCTTCCCTCCTGCCAGCAGTGGCAGCTCTTGCTGAGTAAAAGCCTGTTCCCCTGCGCCTGTGTTTTGGGGTTGTTTGCAGACATATGAGCTCACAGTATTTTCAGCATCCCCAGGGCACTACTGTTTAACTGCATACGTGCAGAAAAGCAGAGGCAAGCAGTGATCAATAACAAATAAAGAGCATGAATACAGCTTAGAGTACAGCAAATGTGGTCATGAAAGAGCCAGCTGTGCCCCAGAGCGTGATGTTACTCTTGGTGGACCTCTCGGGTTGGACTGGCACTGTTCAGGCACATCCCATGCACAGGGTGCCACAGCAGAAAGGAGTGATCAGAGTCGTTTCCCAGCAAGGTGCACTCAGGAGGGTACAACGGGGATCTGGTGTCCACCCTGCCACCCTGCCTCAATCAGAGCTTTTACTATTAAAGACTTTTTTTTTCTTAATGTTTTTTTACTTTAATAGTCTTTACTCTTTGTCTGCAGGATCAAACAGTGCTGGCAGAATCTGGAGGGGACGAAATTGTGTTGGGCTACCTAAGTACAGCAAGATCATGCAGGCTGAGACATTGCAGCTCTGATGATAAATGATGCCCTTCAAAACTTAGCAAGGTGGACTGCAGTGGTGGAGAGGGACTTGTGGAGAAGGGTTCTCTCCAACTGCCATAGGATGGTCACGGGCTAGACAAGGCAGAGTGAGTTCCTGGGCTACATCACTGTGAAGGTTTGACCAGGTGACCACAGAGGTACCTCTTGTTGCCTGTGCAGCAAGGCTGCCAAAGCTGTGCTGGAGAGGCTGGCTCCAGGGCAGGGTGGGGTTCCCAAGGCTGCAAATCTTCACATCCAGATGACCCCTGCCATAAGCAATGGTGGCAACCAACCCTTCTGGTTCTGCCACATCTCCAGGTTCTTTCTACAGCTGGGCATCAAACCTCACTGTGTGAATGTCACTGAAATGACACCCATTGATCTACTCAGACCTTCTTTCTTCCCTCAGGTGGAGACCATGACTTCTCTTAAGGGTGACCGGTGTCATCCTTGGCTTGTCTGGTATCCTACACAGGCTGACAAACTAAGAAAGGGCATCCTGATGTCTCAGAAGGGCATCTGAGCAGCCCTACATCCTAACCTGACCTCAGTGCCTTTTGAAGGTTTCTCTCGTTTTCTCATTTCCATTTCACTCTGAGCTGTTAATTTGGCAAATTCACAGGCAGGAGTGATGGCCCTTTGAGAAGCTTCCCTGAGCCAGGGAGTGGTTGTCCTCTTGCTCAGGGCAGTGTCAGAGCTATTTCAAAACAAATGACCTGTTTTTCGAATGCTGTGTCTACTATTGCTAAGAAGGGCAATGTTTGTTGTTCCTTCATGCTTTCTTATTCCCTTTTCTTCTCTTAACAAATTCTTCTTTACTCACTTCCCCATGTGTGTCTGTGTCACAAGGCCGCTACTCTACTGGGTTTTACTCAAGCGCTGAGGGGGGCAGGGAAGGCATTAAGAGAAATGACAGTGTTAATGAACATGATCTCATTGACACCACAAAAGAACACTGAAAAACTGTTCCCCGAAAGCGATTTAGCCAGCTTTCTGGATGACATAAATTTCTGGGATAAGGAAATGTACTTTGAGGAGAGAAGTGAGTAGTGCAAGCAGCTAGAACAAGCACGATGATAATGTACTTGTGAAGGGCAGAGTGTCTATCATGCCCTGAAACACTGGTGTAACTGAGGACAGGAAATGTTTGTGGGGTTTGGACAATGTGCTTGGAAGTCCTTCCCGGCACACTGCTAAGAAATATGCAGCCACCTTCCCAGCTCTGGAGTCAGACTCCCCACCCACAGCATTGTGTCCTGGCTCCCCTCCCTGTGTGGGTGAGTCTCCAACATCCCATCCTTCTTCTCTCCCTGCGTGTTGTGTAAGAACCAGCCCAAGGGTTGCCACACAGGCAGGCTGGACCTCTGCACACAGTGCAAGCCAGCCTCTCCATTTGCCCTCGGAGAAGGGACTGCAGCTCTCTTAGAATGTCAGTCACTCACGCTGTGATACTGGAAACCCCTGCTTGTGGAAAAACCTCAGCAGGAAAATTTATATTAATTCACTACAGAAAATACTTAATTTCATTGATTAATCAGTTAAATGTAAAGCAAGCAGTAACAGACTTCTTTTTATATGTATGCCATAGAACCATAGAATGGTTTGGGTTGGAAGGGACCACAAAGCCCACCAAGTTCCAATCCCCCTGCCATGGGCAGGGACACCTCCCACCAGACCAGGCTGCTCAAGGCCCTGTCCAGCCTGGCCTTGAATGCTTCCAGGGAGGGGGCAGCCACAGCTTCCCTGGGCAACCTGGGCCAGGGCTTCACCACCCTCATCGTGAAGAATTTCTTGCTAATGTCTAATTTAAATCTTCCCCCTTTAATCTAAATCATCCCTGTACCCAGGTTGCAAGAATGGGCATTTTGCATGATACTGCTACACAACATTCCATGCCATACTAGATTACTTAATATAAAAGGTCCTTTTGTTAATTTTGTTTACAATTTCCATCCAAATATAGCTCAATGTAGAAAATGAAAATAATCATATCTAGTAAAAACTAAATGCAGTGCTTGAGATTTCCTGATGTTACACAAATATAATCGTATAGGTAGAAGAGTCTGGATAAACACTACATGGAGCTTTGCAGCAGCTCAACTGAATGCATAGCAATACAGTGCAAGTTCCCACTGTGCTGACTTCCAGATGTAGTTCAAAAGCTATGTTTATGGGAAAAAAGCTTATTTTTCTAAGAGCATGTGAGCACCCATCCTGAGTCAGCCTGCACACACAGGGTGGCTGCCCTGGCCCCGGCTGCCCCGGCCCCAGCTGCCCCACTCCCTGGACTGCAGCAGGGTCATTGTTTTTAGGCACTGCCTGCAGAGGGATGGCTGTAGGAAGGACGTGTCCCACCGGGGCCACCCTCCTCTGAAGCCACTTCACAGAATCACAGAATCATAGAATGACCTGAATTGGAAGGGACCTACAAGGAACATCCAGTCCATCTCCTGTCCCTGCACAGAACAACCCCAACATTTTCACACTGTGTGTCTGATTTTGTCCAAATGTTTCTGCAATATTGTTATGCTTGGTGCCATGACTTCGTCCCTGGGAGTTGTTCCAGTGCTCCTCCACCCTCTGGGTGAAGAACCTTTTCCCAACATACAACCTAACCCTCTCCTGGCACATCTTCCTGCCGTTCCATCGAGTCCTATCTTTGGTCTCCAGGGAGAAGAGATCAGCGCCTGCTCCTCCTCCTTCCCTTGTGAGGAAGCACTAAACTGCAATGAGGTCTCCCCTCAGTCTTCTCCAGGCTGAACAGTTTCAATAGGGTTCGAGGGCTCCCTTCCCTGCGGCTGCTGTGCACCAGGCAGTCACTGGGCTGCTTTTTGTCTTGCAGAAAATGTTGGGTGACTGCTGCCTCCAGCTGCCGGTGGTGACTTGGGTGCTGCTGCTGGTGACAACAGGTGAACCTGACCTGCTTTTCATCACTGCCTTTCCCTGGTGCCTTGCATGGGCAGTGAAAGTCAGGGGAGAGGGGGGCACAGGACACCTAAATGCTGCCCAACAGCAGTGGGAATATGGCATGAGAAGTCCAGATTCTGTATCTCCCAGGATCTGGAGTTAACTCAAGCCAGCCCAGCTGAGGACAGTGAGGCAGGTAAGAACCCTGCCAGGGCCTCCAGTGTGGATTTTATATGCAGAGTGGGCTCAGGAAAGCACGACTGCCCAGTTCTGGTTGTCAGAGCATGTCGTGGCTGCCACTAGTGCAGACCGGCCTCTCCCATATACTCCCTGTACCAACTCTGCCTTCTCTCCATTTCAGCCTTTGCCATGGACTGCCCCAAGATCAAGGTGGGGACGTGCGCAGACTGCATCCAGTCTGGTCCTGCCTGTGCCTGGTGCAAGCAGCCGGTAGGTCCACACAGCCTCCCGTGCTGTCAGCCCCCAGCGATCACCTAACAGGCAATGGGATTGTCACCCTGCCTGCCTGGCTGTGCTTGCAGTGGAGGGGGGAAACTGCATTGTGGGAGTGTTCCATGCCCTACATGCTGGATGGGACCACAAAGGTTCTGACAGATAGGACCCTTCAACCTTCTTTTCTCCATCAATACTCTGGAGACCAGCTCCCAAAGGAGCTAGGTCATCATGCGATGAGCTCATCCACCTCCTGCTCCTCTGATTTTTTTCCTGCTGATATTGCAACACACAGAGTTTCACCAAAGTTGGTGAGCCAGACTCCGTCCGCTGCGACACCATAGAGCAGCTGCAGCAAAGGGGATGCCCGGGCGATGAGATTGAGTTTCCAGTCAACAACATTACGAGGACACAGGACAGTCCCTTAAGCAATGAAATACAGCTGACTCCTCAGGAGATGCACCTGAAACTGAGGATAGGTATGGTCTGCCTGCTGTTCCCAACACCCTTCTGTTCTCCCCCAGGCTCAGCTGAGGATAAGCACTACCCAAAGGCAGGACAGGCAGCAGCGCTGCCCACCGTGCTGGGCCAGGACGTGACAGCACATTGCAGCCTCCATTTCTTCCCCTTTTCTTCTGAAAAAAGAGGAGGATCCCCGCAGGAGGGTGGGTGATGGGGTGAGATATTGGCCACAGCATGGCAGCTAATCCCTGCATTCCTGTCCTGAAGGCCAGCCCGCTATATTTGAGGTGAAGTTTCGCCGTGCCATGGGTTACCCCATTGATCTCTACTATCTCATGGACCTCTCCTACTCCATGTTGGATGACCTGGAGAAGGTGAAGAAGCTGGGAGGGGAGCTGCTCAAAGCACTAGAGAGCACCACCCCTTCTCGCCGCATAGGTAAGTCTTTGTTCGGCACAGGACCACAGCAAAGCTCTTTGCTGCTGGGAAGAGCTGTGGGGCTAGAGCAGGATGCAGACAGCATGACCTGTCTTCTGCCAGACTGGAGTGTGGCAGGGCAAGGGATGTGGACATGTACATGGAGGCCAGCATATTGCCCATGCCCTGTGCTGTGGGGACACTTATCAATCCCTGCCTGCCCCTACCTCTGACACTGTGGTCCTGTATGCCCTAGGGTTTGGCTCCTTCGTGGACAAGACAGTGCTGCCGTTTGTGAACACACATCCTGAGAAGCTGAAGAACCCCTGCCCCAACAAGGACAAGAATTGCCAGCCTCCCTTTGCATTCAAGCACATCCTCTCACTGACTGATGATGCCAAGAAGTTCGAGAGCGAAGTGGGGAAGCAGTTCATCTCTGGGAACCTGGATGCCCCAGAGGGGGGGCTTGATGCCATGATGCAGGCAGCAGTGTGCGGGGTGAGTCCCCGCGTCTGCCCCTCAGATTCCTCAGGAGTAAGATCTGCCCCTCTCCAGGTGGGCTCTGGAAGCCCATTGTGTACAAGTCCTGATTCAGCATTGTGGCAGGTTACTTGAGGGGAAGGTACAAGAGAGCATCTTTCCCCAGAGCTTCCTGACCCTGATCTCCTGTAACCCACCTCCCTCCTGCCCCCCTGTACGGCACTGTAGTGGACTTTGTTGAGGGCCATACTATGTCCACAGGCACCATCTCCCCATCCCTACTCAGGCACAGGTCTTCATACTGTTTGCAGGACTTGATCGGCTGGCGTAACGTGACCCGCTTGCTGGTGTATGCGACCGATGATGGCTTCCACTTTGCCGGTGATGGCAAGCTCGGGGCCATCTTGACCCCCAATGATGGCCAGTGCCACTTGGAGGACAACATGTACAAAAAAAGCAATGAGTTTGTAAGTACTTGGTGCTGCTTGGCGGCTCTGCACCCTCAGACTGTTGCTGAGGCCACAAGGTCACCACAATCACCATAATTTGGGCTGTGAAATCCAGACTGTCCACCCTTCTGCAAGTGATGGAGATTGTGATGATCACAGCATCCCTCTCCCCATGTAGGACTACCCATCTGTTGGCCAGTTGGTCCAGAAACTTGCTGAAAACAACATTCAGCCCATTTTTGCTGTCACTGGTAAGATGGTGGATGTGTACAAGGTAAGGAGACCAGGTGCCTCCTGTCCTTCCTCAGGACAGAAAGAGCCGTGATGTCCTGCCACCGCCCCCACCTCACTGTCACATGGTGGGGACCACTCACTTCTTTGCTCTCTATTGGCAGAAACTCAGTGAGATGATCCCAAAGTCAGCAGTGGGAGAGCTGAACGAGGACTCCAGCAACATTATTGAACTCATCCAGGAGGCCTACAATGTAAGTGCTGGAGGAGGCTGCATTTCACCTGTCTGGAAGGGCTCAGAGCAGGGAAAGGTTCCAATTGCTTGTCCTAACCATCAGAGAGCAGTTGGGGCCAGAGTTCTGAATACAGGACGTGTTGAGTCCCTCTGCCCACAGCAAGCAAGAGGTTCCCACCTCTCCGATGCTATCTCCCACCTGCCTTTCCAGAAGCACCCCAGGTGACTGATACTGACCCAAGCCTGGGGTGCTCCCTGTCCCCTAGGCTGGAGCGAAGCCCTAATGTGTAACCCCACACCCCCTTGCTTTGGTCTCCTCTTGGACTAATGGTGCTTTCTCCACCATTTTCCTGCAGAACCTCTCCTCACGGATCATCCTGGATCACTCCACCCTGCCGGACGTCCTGGATGTCAAATACGACTCGTTTTGTAGTAGTGGCAAAAACATCTTGGATGAAGCAAGAGGGCAGTGCGACAACGTCAAGATCAATGATGAGGTATGTCAAGATCAATGATGATGTGCTCCATACCAGGAGCACACTGCTGCTCGTATGGTTCCTGATGCCCATCCGGTTTAATGACAGGAACCCAGCCTGTTATTCCAGGCTTTCTGCTTACATGAATTTAATGCCAAGAGTGTCCAAAATGCTGTGGGATGGGGGAATCCTCCATTGCCCTGACTGTGCCTGTGCTCACCCTGAGGCCAATAACACCTTCTGATTGCTGAAGCTATCTGCTGGCCTCTGACCTTTCCCTTTCTCACTCTGCACTTTCTAGGTCACCTTTAAAGTGAAGGTCACGGCCAAGGAGTGCATCAAAAGCCAGTCCTTCACCATCCGGCCACTGGGCTTCACAGACACCCTCACCATCCACCTGGACAGCAACTGCAACTGCAACTGCAACGAGAAGCCCAACCCAACTGATTGCAATGGGAAAGGCAGCATCATCTGTGGGATCTGCAGGTACATGCTGTCCCTCCAAAATACTATTTTAATTGCTCTCAGAGCTGGGGAGCTGCTGGGAGAGGGCTACTGGGCCAAGCTGAGAGCAGCTGATTGGTATGCTCTGTTCCTTCAAGGATATCTCCACCTGGAGAATTTGGAGCTGTATGAGGGCTCAACAGAGGGTTGCACACATGGTGATCAATCACAGCCTGGCTCTGCAGCTTTGCACTAGTTTTCTTATTCAGAAGGGCAGTTTATGTTCATGGAGGCAGCGGACACAATGAGATTTTTTTCTGTTGCTGGAGTCTCTGCTGCTTTCCTGAAGGCGTCCACCCACCTGTCCATCTAGCCATCCACCCATCCATCCAATTATCCAACCATCCACCAGCCCACCCATTGAACAGACACAGATTTCTGTAGAAATCTCTCAAAACCATACTTCTGGGCTGCAGTTTATTCAGGTCTTTAAGTGCAATTATTGCTTCATGGCTCCTTGGTGACAGAGAGAGGAAAAGACTGTGTTTCCTCAGGAAACACTCAGGTCTCCTTGGCAAGGGTTGGAAATTATAAATATAACAATTTCTGGGCAGCTGTTTGGTGTTGTAAATATGACCAGGAGGAAAGCAACATTTCTGAGGTTTCTTCCCAGTCAGCTGCCCTGCTCCAGCTCCGAGTTAGCACCAACGTGCTGTGGTTGGGTTTCAGAAAGGCTGTCGTAGATTTGCTCCTCTTCTTCTGAGATCTGGGCCCCACACATACCCTGTGGCATTTCTTGTGGATGCTGACCGAGGCTCACTCCTCTCCTTTGATGACAGTTGCAATTCAGGCTACATAGGGAAGAACTGCGAGTGCGAAACCAAAGGCAAGACCAGCAAGGAGCTGGAGGGCAGCTGCCGGAAGGACAACAGCTCGCTCATCTGTTCGGGGCAGGGGGACTGTGTGTGTGGGCAGTGCCTCTGCCACACCAGCGACATGCCTGACAAGAAGATCTATGGCACTTTCTGCGAGTGTGACAACATGAACTGCGAGTTTCACAATGGCCTCCTCTGTGGTGGTAAAGGTGATGCACCTGTGTGATGGGTTCTCCAGTGGGGCACTGCCTAGAGAGATTAAATCCCCAGGGAGATGTTGCCTTTCCCTGCCAAAACCCAAGTGAGTGGGTTTGGGGGTCTTGCGTCTGATCACACCAGCCTACACGATCTCCTTGACAATCCTGTCAAGGGTAGCATAGAGAACACAGGGTGGGTGATGCTGTCTAAGCACAGGGAGGGGGATTTGGCTATCTGTAGGATCCTGGTCTGAAAGGTCTTCCCCCACAGACCGTGGAAAATGTGACTGCGGAGAGTGCAACTGCTACCCCAACTACGAGGGCAGTGCCTGCCAGTGCCAGAAGTCAACAGCAAAATGCTTAAACAACCGTGGCCATGAGTGCAGCCTCCGTGGGAACTGTCGCTGCAACCGCTGCCAGTGCCAGGGAGGATACCAGCCTCCCTTATGTGTGGAGTGCCCCAGCTGCCCCTCACCTTGCAGCAGTTACATGTGAGTGATGCGCATGGAGGTGGCACAGGGAGGTGATGGGGAACCCCCCCAGCTCCTGGGCAGGTGCAGGCAAGCCCAGCCACAGCCAAAGCCAAGTGAGAGGGCCTCTGCCCCTGCAGAGCTGAACTGTTGCCACCTGTTTTGTAGCTCCTGTGTGGAGTGTAAGGCCTTCGAGAGCGGCCCCTTCGAGAAGAACTGCTCCCAGGCCTGCCCCAAGATCCAAGTGATCAAGGAGTTGACGGAGACCGGCAGGCGATGCAGGGAGAAGGACTCCCAGAACTGTTGGATCTCCTTCCGCATGGTTCAGGAGGATGGCATGGATGCATACACCGTTGCTGTAGATGATGAAAAAGGTACCCTGGTCTTGCTCCTCCTACCCCTCTGGAGCCAGGCTGCCAGCTCTGCCATGGCAGCCTCACTGCCTTGCCAGGGGCTGCAGTTGGACACTCTCTGTCCCACAGAGTGCCCAGAGCCTCCCAATGTTGCGCTGATCATTGGAAGCACCATCGCTGGTGTGGTCCTCATTGGCCTGGTGCTCCTGCTGGTCTGGCGGCTCTTGACGGAACTGTTTGACCGCCGGGAATACCGCCGGTTCGAGAAGGAGAAGTCCAAGGCCAAGTGGAATGAGGTAAGAGAGCTCTTCTGCAGCACTGGGATGTGCCTGGATAGGGTGGGGACACCTGGAGGTCAGACTCAGAGGGGACATCCTCTCCAGAGGCAATCATGGCAGACCTGAGCCCTCCCCACTGGCCGATTTCTTAGCTTGACTGGATTTTGCAGGGGGCCAAATCAGCCTATGGGGTCTACTACCCATGCTATCTGCACCCTCATCTTTGGGAGGGGTGGGGCAGTTAACACTGCTGGAAATCCAACACAGCACAACACAGACCTTTCACCTCTCTCCCTCCAGGCTGATAACCCCCTCTTCAAGAGTGCCACCACCACAGTTGTGAACCCCAGGTTCGATGGGCAATGAAGTGGAGCAATGCCCAGCAGCACTAGGACCGACTACTAAATAAGGAAACGCCAAGCTTAGGAAATCTCAAACTCGGGCTCCCACCTCTTCTTTATGCTGTTGTTTTGTTCCCTTCTTTCAAGACGCCATCAGCACATCAGGCACTGGTTGAGGGGTGCAGCACACTGGTATCCTGGTGCAGGTTGAGTCAGTGGAGCTGAGAGGACACAGCCGCAGCTTTGCAGAGCAGGTCTCACCAGTGGGCACATGCAATGACTTTCCTATTGGTTACTGACTGTCTTAGCTCTTGATGTTACCTTTGCCTTCAGAAGGCAGGCTGCAAAACCAGCTGAATGCACAGAGTGCTTCCAGCTTTGATTTGGAGCTGGGATTTCAAAACTACCATTTCCCTTCTGCTCTAGCAGGATCAGCTCCCAGGCTGCTCCCTGCCTTCCCCTGATGCACTGGTCTCCACCACTAGCAGGCTGGCAGTCTGCTCTGGAGATTACAGTGAGGGGATGGGCCCTAAGGACTAGTGAGCACCTGTACCCAGAGACAAAGAGCAGCCAGGGATCATGCATTGAATCTTTCTTCCAAATCATTACCTGCTCCCCAGTGTCACTCCCCTCTCAGACCTACCTTGGGCAAGGTTCTACTAAGGCTTCTGCAAGCTTGGCTTACCTTCTTCAGGCCTTGAGCCCTCTGCATGACAAGAAGATGAAGGAGCAACTGTTTGAACCACGAAACAGCAGCACTGAGAATGTGAAACATTGCTTACCACGCACAGCTCTGCCACAGCTTCTCCCACCACCCCCAGTGCTAGATCTCTTCCCTGCTCTGCAAGTACAATGAACAGGTTACCCAGGGAAGTTATGGATGCCCCTTCCCTGGAGGTGTTCAAGGCCAGGTTGGATGGGTTCTTGAGCAGCCTGGTCTGGTGGGAGGTGTTTCTGCCCCTGGCAGAGGAGTTAGAATTGGATGGGCTTTAAGATCCCTTGCAACCCAAACCATTCTATGATTCTAAGTGCATTCCACATGCCAAGGGCCAGGCATGCAAAAGATCTGCCAGAACCTGGAGCACCTCCAGCTCAGCACTTCTCCAAACCATGCACAGCAGCTCATTGCTCTAACGTTTTGGGGTCATTCCTGTGAAGCAGCAGTACAATTCCATATTTGCTTTAAGTTTGGGAGTAATTTGCATATACCTGTCACATCTTCATTTGCTCTCCGAAGATGTTTAAAGTTAATAAAAAATAATATATAAAGTAAATGCATCTGTCCTGCTAGGAATCAGGTGCAATCAGGTGTACCCTTGTACAGCTGAAGTGTTTAAGAAACTGCAGCATAATCCTGTCATTGCTGCCAGCATTCTTCATAAATACAATGCCTGGGAAACATGCTGGCCAGAGAATCAAACTGCCTTCTACACTGTTTTGTCATTTATGTCCTGAAATGTGCTCCTCTGCAAGCCAAAACCGACTCACTAAATGATGCAAACCAGTCCTTGTCCCTGTCCATCTCTTGGCAGTTATGTGTAAACCACCTTAAATAAGGGTGGCCATACCATGTCAGATCAGGGGTTAATTTGGGCTATTTTGCTGTTTTCCAACAGTGGCTGTGAGGGTTTAGGACAGGTTAAGATGTAGGAAAGGTATCTGATCCTTCTCTCAGTACTATCCAAGCCTGAAGCTGGTTTTGGCACAATGACCCTCAGCTCAGTGTAGGTCCTGTGCACCTTGTGCCTGGCTGCACAAAGACACTGGCGGGATTTGCTGGGACTCTGGGTCTTGGATGCAAAGCCCATTGCCAGGGACCCAGGCAGAGGCTGTTGTTACTGGAACGTGAAAAGACTGTCTATCTCCACCATCAGCAGCTGTAGGTCTTACTGTCAGCGTAGTGCGTGCAGTACAAGTAGAACCACATATGTGCTTTGCAGGACAATTAGAGATAACTGATAGGGGATTCAAACTCTTTTTAAAAAAAGATACGGTCAATAACTGCATTAGACAGACGGATATGCTAGGGCACACAGAAAATCCCAGAGGGAAAACAGTGAGGTAGGAAGCTCCTTCAGGACCCTGGTCTGGCTGTAGCCCAAAGGCTTCACAGTCTCCCTATGGAGATCTGCATGCAAAAGTGAGAAGTATTTCTCAGTCAGGTGTGGAGTGGCCCTTTCTACAGGCTCTAAGCACCACCCCAGAACAATCTCTCTTAAAGTTGTTTTATCTCCATCAAAAATAACTGAATTCTATTTTCTTTGATTTGGGGTGGGGAAGAAGCCAGTGGACATTCAAGTCAAGGTGTTGACTTGATTTTGGTAAGAGCAGCAGTCAGGCAGTGCAGGCTGGGACACCCTGACTGGTTCAGGTGGCTGTCCTGCTGGCTAGGAGGGCACAAGTTCCCGCCATTACTTAACACAAACCAACAGCCAGCCCATGGCACATTGCGTCACTTGAGACAAGGCTGCTGAGCTGTGGCAGAGATATGTCTGTGCCCCCACAGGACTTTTATTGCTCGGGAAGGAGAGGAGCCACCGCTGTTCCTGGGAGGCCAGAAGGCAGAGGAGCTGCCAGGCCGCATTTCAAGAGAAACAACATCATCCAGCTGAGCCAACAGCCTGTGCACTCACTTTTATTACAACCAGGAACTCCACTTACATCTAAGCCCCTTGCGTACCAAAGGGAAAAATTCCAATATTCTTGAGATAATGGGACCAGCCCCACAAGTTTTCCATGCAGAAGTCCGAGTCCCATGCCAGCCGCTTAATGAACAAATAGGTGCCACCCAGTCCCACTGTCCCCATGACAAAAAGCCCTCGATTAATTATCTGCAAGTGCAAAGAGAAACACCAGTGTCACCAGAGGTTTTCTCTGAGCCTGCAGCAACAAGTGGGCTCTTCACGCTTGCACCCACCTGGCAATATCCCACCACCAAAGCTCCCCCACTGCAGCTTAACAGTGCTGGCATGCAGGGTGTTCGTGAGGCTCATGGCACGCAGCGTGCACGCATCACCAGTGACCAACCTTTTCCTGCCATTTCCAGCGCTGAAGTGCCTCATGGTAGCGAATTCTTGTGAAAGTCACCTGGAAGGGTTGCGGGAACATGTCATCACCTCAAAGCTGGCCAGAAGGAGCTCATGACAGCTCAGGCAGCGGGGACTGAGTTGCTGGCCTTACCATGGTGTATAGCGGGACAATAGTGGAAGGCATGAGGGTGTGGAGGAAGTTGTCTACATGCTTCCGGAAAATGAACCACGTTGAATTCACATGTTTGCGCATCTGTTGACAGAGCAACCATCACTCCTTTGCAGAGTGTCTTGGCAGAGCCCCCTCTGTGTTTTGCTGGCTCTCCCACTGCCTGTCCTGGGGGTTGGCCTCAGGGAGCAGAGCATCCCCATCCCCAGTGGCATTCCCAAGGAGCTCTTCGGGTACAGTGTGCCAGAGTGAGAGCCCTACCAGAGAGTTGCCAGAGATCCTGCCTGCTGTGCCACTGTGTGCACAGCCCATGGGACTGCAAGTCTCTGTGTGGCTCACCTACCTCTATGTAGTTGTACATGGCTAAATCTGAGATTGCATGGTCATCTGGCACCCTCAGCCTGGAGAACTCGGGAAGGCAGGCACCTGGTAGAAGAAAGCAGCAGCTCATGGGCAGTTCCTCAGCAGGGTATCCAGCTGCCTTCAGCTGCAGAGGGATCCTCCACCGCTCCTGCTTCTCTCCAACCACCTCACTCACCAAGGTCATTGTGGAATTGGTCCATTAATTCATCAAAGACCAAACAGTCCTCAAAGCCCTGGTAGGAAAATTAGAGGGTAAATAGGCAGAAGGAACCACACATTCATGAGGAGTGTGCTCACTGATGCTTAGCCAGTGTTCACATGTGCAGGGTCTCACTGACCACAGCTTCAGAGCAGACTTATGCCAGGCTACCCTGTCAGGAGTCTTGCAGAGAAATCCAGTCTTTCCCCAAAGACTGGGGTTGCCCTGCTGGACCCTATTCTTATGCAGCCCTCTGCCACATGGGAAGGTGGCACCGGCATCCCATCCCCTCTACTCTACTGAGAACAGCCGGGTCCTGGTGAGCAACCAGGTGTCTGAGGGGAGTCCAGCGCCTGCTGGTGCAGAGGACATCAGAGCATGGGACAGGTTAGTCCATGAACTCTAGGGAGCTACATTCTAAACCCAGGTATTTATGGGTGAAAAAGAGTGGGGACCTGACCAACATGGTCCAAGGCCAGCCATGAACTTACTGCATTCATGCCCTGTCCATAGAAGGGCACAACGGCATGCGCAGCATCTCCCATCAATACGCATCGGGAAGCAAGGTGGTAGGAGGAGCACTTCACAGATATCATGGCCTGGGCTGGCAGCAAAAAGTAATCGCGCTTCAGCTCTCGCCTTCAGGCAAAACAACAGATACTTCACTTGTCGGACCACAAGAGACAAGAAGAGCAAGTCATGCTGTGTTCAAGTTCAGGAATCCAGGGCCACAGGCACTGGGAGTGTTGGGATGCAAAACGTATTCATTAGGATATTTTTGCTGGGCAAAATGTGGAAGCTAGAAAACCTGTTTCATTAACTTCACCCTGTGGACCAAATATTCTGCCTGCAGGTTTTAAGGTCTGCACACAACTTGACCATGAGTGAGAATGTCATCAACATTTCAGTCCTCTTACTTTGAGCAGTGGTAGATGGTGGTCACTGTAGGAAGAATATACCAGAGGATATCTGATTTTCTAAATCTAGCTGGAGTCCTGTGATACAGTCTTCTTAAGAGGAAAGGAAACTGCCTAAGACAGCTGAGACCCTTCCTATCAGCCAAAACCCCCTTCATAATAGATATCTGTTACAAAGCAGAAGCATCAGTAGCTGGGCTGGAGCTCCCACTGGCTGGGGCGTTTCCCTCTTTGTAGGAAAATGAGGACATGCTGACCAGAGCCACAGCCACTGGGATCTGTGCTGGAAAGGCTGGGGCTGGTCCTGGTCCCCATTGCTCTGAGGACCCCCAGGAGGACCAGGATGCTCCAGCTCTGTGCTGCTAGCCTGTGTCATTTGCCCAGCAGTGAAAATGTCCCCACTGCCTGGGGAGCAGCCTGGCATTGGGATCTGCCTGCTCTTGTGTCTCACAGCTCTGATATTTGTTTTAGCCATGCACTCAATAAGCACCAGGCTTTGTGTAGTCAGCACAGTGCCAGGTTGGGCTTTTTTTTGCCAAGCCCAGCTTTTTTCAGTATCTTAGCTAAAAATCTCAACATTTGTGCAATTCAGCTATCTGCACAATGGGACTGCCCTTGCACTGCTGGTTTCGGTGTGCAGTCCTTGCCTTCACTCTACTGGAATCACTTTGCTCACCCACCTCTAACATCAAAACCACACAGCTTACTTCAGCTAATCCATCCCTTGAGTTCAAACCCCATCACAGCAATATGTAGGCAGTGAGAGATGAGCTGCTCTTTGCTCCTGCAGCAGCAGGGCTTGGGCTGTGTCTCCAAGGGACAGAGTGGTAACTTCAATGTGACTCCATCAGAAACTGCCACGGGATGGGGCTGTGTACTGCTGCTGAGCCTGCTATTCTAGCATGGATGCAATGTGGACTTTGGTCTGCTTGTTCCCCCCTCCTTCAGACCTACAGGCCATGGATATCTACCCCAAGAGCAGTCACAAACCTTTGGCCCACCAGCTTCAGTGAAGTCTCTAACACCAGGACCCTGATGCTGGGTGAGGATGCATCCCCTGGTTTCACGGTATTGCATTGGTGAGCAAGAAGGGGAGATAGGAACACTTACTCTCCAATGAGGGGGATGGCATCTGGGAAGTAGGTCTGGAAAAAACCCAGCACTTGCTCGCCCGTCTTGAGCTTCTCAAATTCCTCAAAGGGCATGAAGAGTGTGCAGGTGAAGGACTTGTCCTGCCAGCCGGGGAGGAATGTCAGAAAGAAGCCCAGAGGCCATAGTGAGCACCTGGCACCTGGAGCAGCAGCTCAGTGCCCAGCCTATCACCCAACAATGGCAGTGACCTGCCTGCATGGTGGGGACGAGCGCCCAGCCACCCTTTTTCTCAGGGGGCACTTGCAAATGCTGGGGGTGGACAGGAGGGAGGCAGAAATGGACAGTGTATGCTCTGCCCTGGTGCTCCCATATCTGCTTTATAACATCCAGCTGGAGAGAGCTGCAATTTCAAGGGGCTTGGATGCATGGGAAGGGAGAGGTGGCACAGGTACCTGCTCAGTGCTGTGAGGCAGGGCCACTTTGGCGGTCCTGCCCTGTACCCACCCTCCCCAGGCTGTGGAACATCTGGCACAGGCTGGTGGTCCATCCTGGCACCTTGTCAGCCCTCTCAGCCCCCGCCATGTGCCTGCCACCACAGCTGGTCCATCCCCACAAGCTCCATCCTATGCCCCAAGGGAGTGTGGTCATGGGTTATCACCATGTTGGGCAGCGCAATCATCATGAAGGTGTTTCTTGGCCAGATATGAAGGTAGTTTGGTTCCATGACAAACTGAAAAAGAAGGAAAACTGCCTTGTATCCTTGCCGTGCGCCTGTCAGTTTCCCCAGCCCAGGCCCTCTGATTCCACTCCACACCAGCACACCACCTCACATCCATGAGAAGCCACAATGGCCACAGGACTCATTTTTGGTATCTGATGCTTCAAAGGCATGCAGAGTTAGCAGCAAGAGGAAAGGATAGGAAAGATGGGTAAAAATCTGCAGGTTTGTGATTGTCGATGTCCTCACAGGCCAATTCCCATGTCCCCAGGACCTCTCAGAGCTAGAGTTAACCCCACTGTTTCAGGACAGGCTCTCTAGGATTTTTGCAGCCATGTACCAAGACACCGGCCCCACCACTAGAAGAGGAAGGTCTGCCTTCTCCCAGGGAAGTTCTAATCCCTTGGCTGAGCCTCAGGTGAGAAGAGAGTTTCTCTAGAGCTGCTGTGGCACAGCCCCCTGACAGGTGAGCAGCGCGTCCCACCTGTAAAGGTGGTAGCAGTGCCTGGGACAGGCACACTTACTTCTCCGTCCTTGGGAGGGATGGTCAGCTCCATATAGCCATGAGGAATGTACTCATGACTGTAGTTAAAGCGTGTTTGTCTCATAAACTCCTTTCTGACTGTTGAGAAGGCTCCATCACACCCCACAATGAGATCATAGGTTACTTCCAAGGGCTGCAGATCAGATCTGAAAGCAAGAGGGTCCTTTGGATCAATCCTGCTGTAACCCCGGGTCAACTCAGCACTGCTGGGCACAGCAGACCCACCTTTTGCAAAATACAGGAGTCACCTCCAGTGATATTAATCTTCTAGGGTGAGGGAAGATTGGCTTTCAGTGACTGGGAAGTTCAGTGTTAGGATAAGTAATTATCCTGTAGGTTATCAAAAGCTCAACTCTGCCAGCTCTACCCAAGAATGCAACAGGCAGTGTTGGAATAATGCTGCTATTTCATAGAGAGATGCAGATCCTTGGATAAATGGGGAGGCATGACTAGAACTTAACACAACTATGAAACATTAGCTGCCCTCCCCAATGAGCAATCTGCCCCTGAAAACCAGCACTGTGGAGACATTGCTTACATTTTTTCAGCCTTCCCATGAACTCAGTTTTGATGTCTTTCCTTTCCAAAGCTGACACTGAGTTTTGCCCTCTCAAGTTTCACTGAACACACTCGTTTCAAACTGAGATTGCTCAATTATTTGAAGTTTTATGAATGATTAAGCAGAAACTAACTGACCACAGCACTCCATTCCAGACTTGCACAGGAATTACCTTTTTATGGTTAACTTTCCCAACTCTGCATTGCACCCCAAGATCTTGTTTCCGAAGTGCAATTTAGTGTTGGAGTACTTCTCAGCAGCTGTGAAAGTAAAAGAAAACTCAATGTAGAGGCTTCCACCATGACCATGAAAATACTTTAAAGAGATCCCAAAATTAGAGGGACTCTTGCCATTACAGCAAATAAGATTGAGTGTCGAGTGGTGGTGGGCAGGCAGGGCAAACTAGGACTATGTTTAGTCAACCCTAGAGGAAACTACTTTAGAAGTGCAAGAAATCCGACAAAGATTTCTTTCTTTCCTACAGTTACGTGAGTCATTGACCTGTTTCCACCACCATCACTTTGTATTTCAGGGCTGGATGAGGTGCCTGTAGTTAATGGAAATTTGGCCTGACCTAATTGCATGCTTTGCCACAGTGTTCCAATTTCTGTTTGTTTCTGTACAATCAGGGGTTGCAGAAAATGCCATGAATGGTGGCAAGGCTGAGGGGGTGTCTCCTAGTTTGGTGGATGAAGTTCTCAGAGCAGACACTGGTGCCAGGAGCTGGGGAACTGAGGCAGCTCTTACTTGAGGGCAAGGGAAGGAGAGCTGCTCCTGGAGATTTCTGCACATGCAGAAAAGCCTTAGGGGCATTTGTTTGAATGTCCTTTTGTGTCAGATAAACAGTAGGGAAACAGCACAGATTTTCTTCTTAAGAACACAACTAGATCCATTTTGCCCTTTCTGAGAGCCAGATTTCGCAGAACTCATGGGCAAAGAAAGCCTGGGGCCCAAAGTCTCCTTTTCGTGATGCAAACCCTAAATCCTTGGTGAACACAGTGGAAAAGGGTTTGCAAACAGACCCAGCAACCTACCTGTTAGCAGTTCTCTGTTTAAGTTTGCTCTGTCCACAGACAGAATGTACTGCAAGACAAACAAACACAAGGTTCAGGCGGCACTGCTGAAGGATGCCCTGCATGGCCAGACAAGAAATGCTACGCTTTCCCAACAGCCCCAACTGAAACCGAGGGGGTCACACAATCCCCTCACAGCATCCTTTCTAAGAGTGTGAGCCCCAGGCTGTCCACCACAAAGAGCTACAAAAACCATCAAAGTCCTTTTGTGCTCTGCCAAGCACCTCCAAGTGGCAGCAGGAAGACTTGTACCTGGTTTTTCTTCCCATAGGGGATAGAGTACTTCTTCCCTGAAGGCGTGTGTATCCTCCTTGCCTGCATGGGAATGCCTTTGGACACAATCTGAAATGGAAGGGAACACAACCCAGCCTTCTGGCCAAAACTGAGCTGCCCAGGGGCAGGGCACAAGCTAGACAGCACTCTGGGCAGAATGGAATGCTCTCTGCTCATATGTTTTTGTGTGGTTATTCAAGTTGCTGAGGAACATTTTACAGGGCTCTCGATACCAAGTCACTGCATTTTGCTGAGATTACTTACAAGCTCATTCTCATAAAAATCAGAGAAAATTATTTTAGGGTTGAAGGAACATGAAAAGCCCCAGAGTGCTGGACAAAGCAAGGGATGACAGCCAAATTAGATCCTGGTGCCAGGATACAAGATGTCGAAGTCTGGGCTCCTCCTCTGCAGGGAGCCAGGACCCAGGAGATCCCACCACTAGGAGTGGCTGGATGTTATATGGTAGCGAGCATGAGCTCAGAGCCTCAAGCTGGGCAGAAGACAGTGTGCATGGATTTCAGGAGTCAGCCCAAAGCTCAAGGTTTTGATGGAAAACACAAATATGGGCAAGTCAGTGGGGAGGCCAACCCCCTTTATCACATCCTGCTGGCACTCCAGCTCTTCTGGGAGCCCACCTACTCCTACCCATACCCTCCAGGAGGGAGAAGAGAATGAGGGAGAGGTACACCCTGGAAAGTGTTGTCTGAATGTTGGTCTTCCACGGAAGCACCTTCTGTCATGAGCAGAGCCCAGGTGCCCAGGGCTGGGTGCTGCCCCGGGCTGGGGAAGATCCCAGTTGACAGCCATGCCACGAAGCAGTGAAGCGCCAGGCTGCAGGCGTGTAGTGGGAGAGGTCTGCCTCCACCTCACCACTGCCATGGCCTCTGCATGCTTGGGGAGCAGTAGAGAGCCTGTCTATCATCAGCTGAATCAACAGTGTTTTAACCATAGAGACTCCGCCACCAACAGAAGTTTCCAGGGTACCTGTTCTTCCATCTCCACAGCTCGGAGGGCTTGGCGTCCTCTGTGGGACAGGGCCAAGTTAATGCTTCTGCCACGGGCAAAGCTGGCCACTCGGATATCTGCACAGAAAGAGTAGTTGGTTATGGAAACACTGATAACACAACCTCATGTGGGTGACATCTCCCAAAATCCCTGCAGTGACAGCAGATGGGGGTACTGGGGAGTCCCTGTCCCCACACTCTGTGTGCAGAGAGGGCAGGTATCAGTGGGCACATTCAGCTACCAAAAAGGCAGCTGAGCAGCTTTGAGGGCAGCTTCCTTCGTGCCTCCTCAAGCCTGGAAGAAGCAGCTGCAGCCAAGTGCTGCAAAGGGAATGCCAGATCCTCAGAGCTCCCCACAGTGCTGGAGGGCACATTATCATTGAGAGCCAATGTCACTCTAAATGGAGAGAGACGAGTGATGAATGCCTGGCAGCTTCTGTCAAGACCCACAGACTGTCAGTATTCGGGACACTGGCAGGTCACCTTCTCCATCACCTTCTCTGCTCAAATGGAAATGTCTCAGCACTGGTCTATTCCTCCTCCAAATGGCTTCACTCGTTTCTGCAGTGGGGATCCAGAGCTGTGTGCAGGACTTAGGATGGGTGCACCTGGGAGTTGTGCAGCAGAACCACCAGTCCCAATATCTCCCAAGTGGGAGCAGTTACCACAGAGACCATGTGTCAGATGGGGCTTCTCCTTCCCTTTGCTACACATCCGAGTTGAGTTTCACTTTCCATGGTGTCATTCTCATCTGCTGCTTGTCTTGTCATCTCTGCCCAGGTTTGATTTGTCTGTCAGCTGATAGACACAAAAGGTGAACTATTTCTCTCCTTTTCAGCCAGTATCCGGGCTCCAACTCATTTTTTCTCTGCCGCAGTGCCCTGCAGGGCTGGAGGATTCTTAAAACAGTCCATCTCCTTCCATCACTCCCACCATCAGCCCTACTCACCACCTATGGCAGTATTTCCAAGTCAAGTCAATACTTTGAACCCCAACAGAGATGCTGTGTCTTTAACAACAGCTATTGCTTCCAAAGTTCTGACCCAGCTTGGTTCAACAGCACTGTGCTATAACTCTTCATGCAGAGACTAGTTTTCAAAGGTAAGGATTTGAATCAGTATTTGAGCCAAGAACATAAAAAGGGGCATCAGTTTAGTAGTCGAAGCATGGGTTCTCTCCATACAAGATGACACATTTCAAATAAACACTCCCTTCCATGCCAAAAGCTGAAGAGAAGTATGAAAGCATATTCCGTAAGTGTCACACTTTGAGATTTCATTTTCTTTCTTCAGTGAGCTCCTACAGTTCCTCTTTCCCTTCTTTAAGAACCGCTATCGGTAAAGGGACAGAAACATATTAATAAAGCAGTAATTATCAGGCTGAACTTACCTTCTCTGGCTTCATAAACATCAACACGGAAACCTCGTCTAGCAAAGAAACAGGCATTTAATGCACCCACCTACAAAAGAAGGATCAGGGAAGGTAGATGAAATGTTTCGCTAGCAACTATATCACAGATCATTACTGAGGCACTTCAAGGAAAAGCAGCAGTCAGGGGATGCATTCAGCATGTTCAGGAAAGCTGTTTGATCAAGGACCTTAGAGGACTTCTTCCTTGAGAGAAGTCCTCTGGAACCTTTGATGTACCTGCAGAGCATCCAAGACAAAAGTCACCATCAAAACTCATGGTAGAAAATACTAAGTTCAAGGCTTGTTTAGGTGCAGTGATTAGTTGCAGCAAGGCTTATCCCCTTCAGCCAGAGACAACAGGAACTGGTACAGACAAGCTCCCTACACCTCTCCAGACTGTATTTGTCTTCCTCAGTAGAATTCAAGGTACTGGTAACACAGGGGGGAAGCTAGACCTGTGCAAAAGCAAGATGTTACCTTAAAAAGGGTAGCACGCCTATGCCCTGCTTGGTATTTTAATGGATGGCTGTCTTTTTCTTGTTTAATTTCTGTCTTTAATTGCTGTCAGAATTACAGACACATCATTTCTCTTCTCCAGTAGCATGAGGACCGAGAAACTAATGGTCAAAAAGTCAAAATAGAGGTTTAGGCACTGCATGCTCCATGCTGTCCTTTAAGGTCAGACCACTCCACAAGGAGGAAACCCATTCCCAAACAGAAGTGGGCGGAGGAAGGGATTGCCTCGTAGCTCAGCATTTACTAAGTCTCAGTCCTCACAAGGCATTTTACACAGTGATCTGGTTAAAGCCAGAAACAGCCATGGGGCAGGAGGATCTGGCAGCCTAAATGAGGACTGTTATTTGGGCACCATTATTATTTGGGACTGTGTACTTGGGCACCATTCCTACACCTCCTAAACCTTTTCCTTGAGATAAGGGCTCTTGGCAGTGGGATTCATTTGCACACAATGTTCAAGGCAAGTGTCCACCACAGACACGTGCTCCACCTCTGGGATATCTCAGCAGCAGAGCTTTCTCTCAAGAGAAAGAGTAATTCTGCCCCTACAAAGTCTGTTCCAATGGGCCCTGCTGCCCCCCACAGTGAGAATTCAACCAGCTCCTGCTTAACACCCCATCATCTGAAGGCGGAATGATTTTAAGAAAAACATTCACCCTGCACCCAACCTTTTACAGCCCCGGCTCCCTGGGAAACATGATCACACAGGAGCCAAGTTGCACTTCCTACCAGACCACCGCCGACAATGGCCACTCTTTTCAGCTGTGGATCACTGGGCTCCATCGCTGAGGCAGTCCCGGGGTAGCAGGTTCTTGCTGTTGCCTTGCTCCCTGTCCTGTTGCCTTGCTCCCTGTCCTGCTGTGCTGCCCTCACCAGCGGGGAGGGGAAGGGAAAGGACTTGGGTGGCTGAGTCATGCTTGGGTTCTTCTCCCCTAGGTCATATTAAATTTTAACTCCCAGCTCAGAGACTGTCAGTGAATCAGACTGGCCACGAGACGAGCCACACTGAGCCTTAGGTGAAGAGATGTGAAGGTGGCATTATTCAGCTAAGCCCTGTTAAAAGACCTCTTTTGAAAACTGTAAAGCAATTGTACAGCCTTCAGGGACCTCCTGGTGAAATGTGCAGAGAGCAGAGTGAGAACTTACTTCTGCCAGGCTTTTGCTGGTACTTCGCTGGGCTGAAGCTGCAGAGGCACCAGTGGGTCAATGTGGAGTAACTCCTGGAGCCTCACGAGCATTTTCCTGAGGGTGGGATGTGAACCAAACTGCTTGCCCAGCATCCTGATTCCATCGTGTGAGGACATTTTTAGCCTAAGGAATCTGTGTGTGGCTTGAAGTTTTTGGGGTGTGATACTGAGCAGATGTGCAGAAGCTTTCCAAGTCTTGGATGAGGCTGTGAGGAAACATCTCTGTGTATACCATTTCACTTGCCCATCCTTGGGAGGAAGTGATCTGCTGAGACAATGCTGTGCACATCAAGCTTCTAAAAAGGAGAAGCCAATTACAGCCTACACATAATAATTAAACAGCAGACAGTGAAAACACGTACATTAACATGCACTGACTACTGTTTATTGCTAAACCTGTAATGCATACACCAAACCAGCAGATATGTCTCAGGGGAGCAGGATCAAATCCCTGCATAAGCGCAGCACCATTCTCTGTTGCACATCCTGGCTTCTGGTACAGCAGGTGCCAGCTGCTCCCAAGGATAGGGAGCAAGCACCGTGCCACAATCCTAATCTGCAAAGAGAGGACATGCAGGACAGGATGAATGGGACCCACAAGCAGTGCCAGGCCCAAGTTTAAGTGGGGCTGTTGGTCTTGGGGAAGGCAGGGAGGTGGGGCTGTTAAAGGCAATTGTGCCCATGGGCCCTGGTGCTGCATCTGACCTAGTCTCCACTGAAGACCCTCCTTTGGAGGGTCAGCAAACTGACCCACGCTATCTGACTGACTCTAACATGCCCAGCAAATAAAACAGAGCAGGGAGGGCAAAGAGCAAGGTAAGTTTTACATAGTAAATAAATTATTCATTAATTGTTTTCAAAGCACAGACAGCACACCATGAGCTTCCAGCAGTGACAGTTATTACTTGGAAACAGCACTCACAGCACTCTTTGCAGTTCTCCAGCAGGCATTACAGATTGCTCCACTACCCTGGCTTACCAATTTGATAGCAGCGCTTTAAGGAATGCCAATTAATTCCTGGATTCATGTGGATACAACAGCACACAAACATGTAACTAAAGCTGGTCTTGTAATACTGTTTTCTGCACAAACAGCCTTGGCCTTGATCTGTTTTCCTGCTCTGGAGGCATGGACACTCAGGGAAGCCCCTGGCCTGACAATGAGCAGCACTGTGTGGTACCTTAAATGGGCAACAGGACACACTTGCTTTTCGCTGCCAAACCTGCACCCTTAGCTACTGACAACAGTTCTTGGCAAACCAGACTAGACTTTGTCCTGTTAGGGACTATTCAAACCCAGTGCAATAACTTCCTCTTTCAAACACAGTTTAGGTCCCTGGGTTATCTTCATTAGATTTACTTGGAAACTGCACCAGGCAAAACCAACATAAACACATTGTCTGCTTTAAAAACAGGAGAAGGTTGAAAGACATTGAGAAAGTGCTAATTCATTGTTTATCTTTCTGTATTAAACACAACCATGCTGTTGGGAGCATGAAAATGTATTTCGCGATGAGAACTCTGAGCAAGCCTTCTGAGTAGTCCTAAATGAAAACAGGAATGACAGGACAGCATGGGCTTGGATTAAAACCTGCCCTTTGAAAATTAGTGGAAAAAGAAAGGAAAAGTGATTTATGTTGCTGAAGAAAAAAACATGCCAATATCCAAGGAAGAACCTCAGGATTTTATTTTTTTTTAAATCAAGTCCAAACCCTGGTTCTATGAGGGGAAGTTTGAGAAACAATTAAATAAATATACACAATTCTAGGCTGCTTAAATCACCTTCTGACAGAAATTTGAGAAGAAAACAGTGGGTTGCTTTGTAAACGTGAGATTTGGGAGAGACTGGGAGCCAGAGCCCTCCTGGGACAGAAATGTGGGCTGTTGTTTAGCTAGGGGCGGGCACTGCACATTAACATTCAAATCCTGCAGGGAGTATATTTCTTTCTGTTCTTCTCTGAGAATTCTTTATCCAAATAGTGTGTAAAGCCAACTCACATAGGTAGGTTAGCGTGTTGATCTTCAGGAAAATCCAATGCCAGGATTTTGCTCTGCTATGCAGGTAACTGGCTTTTGGATCTTTCCTACTCATCTTAAGTTCCCTAGATAGGTAATTACTGTAGGACAAGTATAACTGTGAGGGAGTAAACCTCAAAACACTGAGGGAGTAGCACTTCAAACTGATGAAGTTTGGCAACTAAACTCTCATTCACACGTCCTGGCTTAGTTTGCGTTGTCCCCATCATGAGGCCAGCAGGCCACTTTACAAGGGACATTTCCTCTGTTTGGAAATTAAAGGGGATTCCCAGCCCTGGAGCTGGGTCATACACATTTGCAAGGGCTCAGATGACACTGATGTTAAGATTATTTCATGCCCAGGGACTGCTGCGGGCTACCAGGCCTGCAAGACACTTCAGGATGGATTTTCCTGATTCTTTGAAGAGCCAGCAAAAAGTGGTCATTGCTCGTGGCTGGTCTGGGCTTGTGAGATGAGAGGAGACAACTGAAGTAGCAGAAATGGGCGAGCAGAGTACAGTGCATGGCATGTTTGTTATGAACATTTGCAGTCTTTCTCCCATTCATTTCTTGTATCAACAATGTGGAGTCTTATAGACATTAGGCTGTCAGTCACACAGGTTATTTAGGAACTGCTCAAATGCAGGTTGACCTCAGCAATGCTATGGTCCATTTGCAGAAACACGTGCTGTCAGTATGTGGGCCACCTGCAACAAGAGAAATGGCTTTATTGTTTTTGGTAATAAGTGAATGCTTGCTGCAGCTGCACAAGGATAGTGTAGATGTGTTAGATCTCATAATTCATGGCAGATGGTAGTTGAAGAAGAGGAAGAATACATCTTAAAAGCCATGACAAGATCTTAGTTTTTGTGAACAGCTAATTGCACCAATTCTGGAAGGAGTCAAGAGATCTTTAGCAGTACGGGTTACAAACCCATGTAAAAGTGAAAGGGTCAGAAATGTTTATCCTTTATAATCCCATTAGGTAAATAATCTGTTCAGGAATTCAATCCCATGATAAATAGGACCCCTATCAGTAGGTCATCCATGCCTGAAGATGCAGCTGCCTCCATCTTGTTCACTAAGGCCTTTAAAGAGCCATAGCAAAAAAATAAAAGCTGTGTTCTGACTGATGTGACAATGAGTCTCCGTCACAATATCCCCAGCCACCCCACCAGACTCTAGTGATGTGCATTTCTTCACCACCTTCAGCATGTAAGAAGTTTCTAGCACCACTACTTCAGTGCCTATTTTCTTGCTGTCCCCTCCTGAGGTACTTGGCAAGATCACTGTACTCTCAGCTCAGATCCTTGCCCAAGGCCCCTCCTGCCACTGGCATTCACATGAGCAAACTGGTTCAACACCAGTCCTGAGCGTGATCTGCTTACACTTAGAATGCCAACCTGGACAAGCTCAGAGACAACAGGGAAGGCACGGGCAAGTGAGCCCCTGGAGAAGGCAGCTGCTGACCTCTGCTGAGGGATTTGCAGACCTGAGGGAAGAATGGGGAGGAGGCCATCCACTTCTGCACTTGAAAAACACCTCCGCTGCAAGTACAGGCTTATTGCAAACGCTCAGCTTTGTTTCTGAATACTCCTTTGCCTTTGTATCATTTTTCTTAGTGAGTGGTGGTGGGTTTTTTTCCCAGGAATTTCAGATTAGCAAATGTCTCAGTGGTGTTTTAAGAATATAAATCCTACTGAGAACATTAGCCTGAATGTAAAACACGTGTATGCCTATTTTAGCAGGTGTCTGCCAGGTTCACAGGGAGACCCAAACCTCAGGGTAACAACCACTGCCGAGCGGAACCTTGCAGCATTGCTGGGTGTTGGCTCCATGTGGCAGGAACACCACTTGGTATCATCTGCAGACCTTGTTTATTCCTTGTGTTTATTCCACAGAAAGCAAGAGTTAATTACTCAAGTTATCAAATTAAGCGTTTCAAATAATCACTTAACCCACCTCAATCCCATTCTTGTGTTAAAGGCAATATTTAGGACCACAGAGGCATGGGATTGTCTGGTCTGCCTTGCTATCCTACTTGTGCAGGAAGGAAGGGCTAAAAACTTGCCTCATGACTGCCTGTTTACTTACGTAGGAAGGGCAGGGAGCACCCTGCTTGTCCAGTGATGCGGGGTAGATGTGGAGGGACAGCCGCCCTGTGGCATGGGGAGCATCCCTGGTAGGGGGTAGTGGTGGTGGTGGTGCACTGCAGATGGCCTGGGCCTGTCTGCTTTCACAGCCCGAGGAGCAGTAAACTGCAGGTCCTTGTTGGAGAGAGACAAAGGGCAATTTGTGAAATCTGTGCCCCCAGGGGAAGGGTCCCAGGCTCAGCAACCCTTTGGTAAAAGAAGTCCTTCAGCATAAGTCTGGAGACAGGTTTTGCAGGCTCCAGCATAGAAGGTCAGCAAACATTCAGTGATTTCAGATTTTACCTGATAGCCCCCACTCCCTGCAATTTATCCCACAAATCTACATTGGGGAAGTGCATACTGACAGGATGGCTGGGAAGGAAGATGGGGATGTGCGTGCACACTCTTCCTCTGTCATGTTCCCTTACGCACAGGGTTGTCCACAGATGAGTCTGCTGGCTCTCCCAGCACCACTGTCTGCCCCAGACATCTCCCTCATGGCAAGGGGGAAAGAGCATTCCGAACCAGAAACTGCAAAGTTTAAGGAAAATCGAGAAGGACTTCCATCTAAGGCAATGCTCGACACAGCTCTGACATGAGGAAGAGTCAGCATTGCCTACCATTTCTATGGCAAGTCCACCCTGGGACCATGTCTGACAAACCAGTGGGCCTTTGTGCTGCCAGTGACCTCCTGGGATGTTCGTGCCCTGAAAGGTGACAGCAAGCAGCTGCTGTCAGAAACTTTCCGTCCTGGTCAGGCATTCAGTCCCAACAGGTGCCAAAACCCATCCGCTCCCTCCAGACCACAAGATGAGCTGTGGAGGATTGCATTTCCTACCCCTCTGTTAAACCTGGGGCTCAGGGGCTTTTAAACTGTTGCTTTTAGCACATAGGAAAAGGGGCAGTGAGCTGGACAAAGACTGCAGAAGTGTAGGAGATACTTCCTAAGTATCCAAGAAAAAGGAACAGATCTTTCTTACAACACAGAGAAAAGGCGTAACCTGAAAATGGAGGGGTGGGAAAAGTATAGGGGAAGTTTTTGAAACATTGTGACATTCCCTCATCCTCAAAGATCAACTGTCCTTGCTTCTTAGGTAATAAATTCTACAGAGTAGACACTAGAAACACATTTTTCCAAAGCACTTAAGAATGCTAAGGAGCTGTACCACATTGTTAAAAATGGCTTAGGAATTTGGCACCTAAGGGTAAATTCAAAATTACCTACCTCTTATCAGATCCTGGATGCATTTTGGACAAATTGCTCTAGGGATCTGCACACCAAAATATCTTTAAGATCCATCCTTTCAGAGCTCAGTAGCCATTGATTTTCAGTGAGATAGGAACTAGAGCCGTGGGGCTTCAAGTACAATCACAAAATCTGTGCTTCAGCTCTAGCCCATTTGAAATTGCCAGGACAAATTTTACCAATTACAGGATTTGTAACACAAATATTGCCCTGCTCTTTGCAGCAAGTGGACCTGCAGCAGCAGATGCCCAGTGTAGATGTCTTCCACGTGTAGCCTGTTAGTGGTTTAAATGTACAGGCCAGATGATAGTTTTCAGAGTGGGACTGAATTCAGTTTGCACTTGTGGAGGAGACATTTTTCCATAGGGTCCTGTCACAGTGCTCATCATGGCAAAGAGGTAGGCTATGAGGCTGTGCTATACTAACTAACAGTCTTCTGGTGTTGGTTTGGAGATGCCCACAGCTGTTAAACACCCCAGACTTTCTGCATGTCATGTCCCAGCCCTGCGCTCTCCTCAGGAGAACAATCATTGCCTTGTGTGAGCAAGAATGACCTCCAGATTCCAGTTCATTACCTGCTGTGCATGCTGAAGCTGAGGAGGGCTGGCTCCAGCAGGCTGTGCAAATGCCATCGGTGGCAGAGCCTTCAGCATCATGTTCTGCATAATGATCTGGTGCATCTGAGCATTCTGCATCAGCATCATCTCTACCATATCTAGGAAGAGGTCACCCCAGGGAAGAAAGTAAGAGCTTTGTCAGCAACTGACAAGCAGAAGCACCTCAGTAAGAAGTGCCCTCCAGCATACAGACTGATCACTGTAACCAAGGCAAAACAACTGAAAAAGACATGTGAAGAATATTAGCATTATTTGCCCAAGCAGTGTAAGATTAATGTCTGTGAATAAGACTGTTCAGACCAGCTCTTCTGTTTCTCTTCCCTTCTACAAGAAAGCTGCTGTTGAATATTTTCTATCAGTTTCCCTACAAGCCAATCCCTTTGGCTATGCTGACTGACTGGTTGGCTGGAGAAGGACTCAGTGCTAGAGCTCTCTCACTCCAGCATGGTCCAGCTCCTTACAGTGCTCTCCACTGCATCAGCTCAAGATCATTGTTTTCTGTGTGAAAGGTTTCCTCAGCTTTATGTGATATTGCAGTGCCACCTTGAGAGTCCATTGCATGTGCATTAAACCTACTTACTATGATCTCTGGGTTCGAATCACAAAGGACCTGTGAAGTGCAACTAATTCACTTGGGGGCAGTAGAAAAGAAGGGGGCAGGGAGAGGGAGAGAAGGAAAAAAAAATAATAATAAAAAAAAAAAAAATCAAGGCAACTCTTTTTTTTAACTAGTCATACTAAAAGTAATTTATGTGTGTCAGCTTCGGAAAACTCATGCATGTTTGGGACTGTTTTGTTTACAAAAATAAACTGATTAAAAATCCAGACACCAAGATAAAGAAAGAGCAAAGAGACTTGGCAATTTCATGACTAAGGATTTCACTGCAGGATAAAAAAAAAAACCTTTGGCTGAAGACTGAGCCATAGAAGTCACCCCAGGTTTTTGTTCATGTATTATCTCACATCAGCATCCACCTACATTTAGAAACAAACTATTTTTATTGGCATTGCACTATATTTGGAACAGCACTTTCAGCTGTTCTGTCTGCTTTCCAAACACAGGGCATAATAAAAGTCCTGAGGAAACTGAACAGCAGGTTAAGAGGGAGCAAAATAATAAAAACATATTTTAGAAGCCTGTTTGTTAGTTTTGTGTACATGAGATTGACCTTGTTAATACTACTCAGCGCCTTGGATTGAGTTTCGCTTTCCCAACCTTCCCCAGCACCTTAACCTGGCTTTGCTGAGTTTGTAGTCCCATTTTCTTTTGTTTTAACAGAAATGGTATCTAGTCCATTTATGGAGTGTAATTCCCACAGCTACAGCAGTAGCCTGGTCATGAAGCTGGATGTCAGTAACTAGTCTGGACACCATCCCATGGCCCCTTCCCCCACTTCATAGCAAGTGGCACTTTGCTTGCCCTCTCCAGGTCCGGTGATGGGGCCTGGCTGCTAGATGGATGGTGTGTTACCTTCTTTAATGCTTCCAGAGCGGGGGGCAGCAAAAGGCTGGGCAGGGGGAATCTGTGTAATCAAAGGGTGTGGTTGAGGTAGCTGCTGGATGATGGTGGCAGGCTGAGGAGGCATCTGAAAAAGAATGGGAAATATCGCAGTTGGTTTTGGTCAGCTCCCTCATCCTTGATAGGGGAGAGCAGTGGGTATCATCTGTCTGGACTTCAGTAAGGCTTTGGACATTGCATCCCATGAGATTCTCATTAAGAAGTTGTTGAGGTTGTGGGCTGTACAAGCAGACAGTGCTGTACATCGGAAACTGGCTGAACACCTGGCCAGATCATGGGCAACCCTACCTCTCCTCTTGCTAACTGATTCCCATGATGAACCATTCACACTGGTAGTTTTATGCCTTAATTGCAGGATAATTTCCCTTAGATTTTATCAATGGCAGTGAGGGTTCTATGCAAATAGGCATATCTTCCCCTTTGGCAGGATGAGCATTTCATACAACCTCCAAGTCCCTCCACCTGTAGTTGACATCTCAGACCATCTTAGCACTAGCTATGTATCCTAAAAGGGAGGATCCTTACTGCCTGCTGGATAATCCTTGGTGGCTCCACTTGGGGAGCTGGAAAAGGTAGCTGGTAGACATGGAAGGGGGCAGCTCTGTGGTTATGACAGTGTCCTCCAGCTGGTGCAGACGGCTGTGAAAGCTCTTCCAGAAGGTGCTGCTCCTGCAAAATGAGGTATCTTATTAATGAAAACCTGGCCACATAAGGGCAGACAGTATTGTTAAGCTCTCTGGACTATACAGGATTAGCTCTTGGTAGTCTGTATCAGAAACATTGAGCACTGCTGGGTCTGACGAGTGGACCACAAGGGACTGCTGCATGAAAGGAAGCACTCAACCGGTGCCTGCTCAAGTATAAAGAAAGTTTTTCTTCTCACGTATCTTGAAGCCATACAGTTTTCAGCACAAGCAGAAAGGAATTAAAAAAAAAAAAAAAATAAAAAAATTGAAGAAGAAACTGCCAAAAGTTTGGGAAAAGTTTCATTAATGGCTGGGACTCTCCACAAAAGAGGAATAAATAACCATTACCCTTATCCCCATTGTGGCGGCACTGAAAAGCCCTCATTTGCATTTTGGCACTACCCCAGAGAGCATTTGACACAGCGGTTCAGGACAAACAGAATCAAGCCATCAACTACCTGAAGTAGGTGCAAGCATTGTTGGCTGTGCCGTGGGGAGACGTACTGCTTTCGGCCCCTCTCCAGGTTTAGCTGGCCCAGCCTCTATACTCTGAACCAACAGAAGACTCGGTACTGTCCAGCCCAAGAACTTAAGGATAGGAAAGAATGTTGGTAGTGGATTGGTAGATAACCTGGCCCTTTCTCTTGTTTTTGTCCACAGAGACAGCTTGGAAGGCTCTTACCTTAAGCTCCTGCAGAAGATCTTTCCTTCGCCTTAGGGCACTTTGGAGCATATCCTCACGTCTGTTCCCTGAAGGAGGCAAAGTCCATTATCTTCTCAAAGGATCACAAAGACAGAGCTATTACAAAGCCTACATTATGAGATTAATTTTGGAAAATGTGTTATAAGATAGCTTGACTTCTTCCTCAAAAGGCTTTAGGCTACATTAGGCCAAATCCACAGACAAGGACTTTATGCCGCATGCAGACACAGCTGTTCAGCAGCTCTACAAAGGCAATGCACCTTCCCTGAAAATTAACTTTTCAGATTGCTCTCTAAAGCCCCTTCTTAACCTCCTGATTTAGAAACTCATTTCAGCCTGAAATTTTCTAGATACATTTTCTACAAGCAGAGGATAATTGTCCAAAGTCTAAAAAAGTTTGTCATAACATAACAAAACAAACTCAGTTTTAAATGTCTACTTCTCTGTTTCTTTTTTGTTCTGAATCAACTTCCTTTTCAGTTCTTTCCACATTCAGCTGATTTTGAACACGTTTGAAGCGAAAATGAGAAGGAATGTTTTCAGATAAGTTGGAGGCATGCCTGACACCTGCTCTGAAAAACATCAATTGTATTTTGAAACCCTACATTGTTAGAGGGATTTTTAGTTTTTGGCCGCAGCATTGCAAGTTTCCAACTCTTTGTGAATAAGCTCAATGTACATGAATCCAGAGTATAATCGAGAAATATTACTAATATTCTTCTGGTAGCCTTTGCATGTACCACGGAAAGAAACGAATGCACTGCACAGAGGATGTGTAGCTTCCATGGGAGTATTGCTGAAGGCAACACACTGCTTGTACGTGAAATGTCATAGCAGTCTTTAAATGGGTTTGATAAAGACACAAATTATTTTAAACTCCCTTGTTTATCAACTTTTAGCTGCTTCACTAGCTTTTATTGAGAATTGTTTAAGTCAATTTTCATAAGCCTGCTAAGATTCCTGACCTCCTGCCCAAACCAAAGTCAGGATGTAATCACACATGCACAATTTCCTAGTAAAATGGCTCCCCAGCTCTTACCAAGGCAATCCTCAGCACCAGCTCTTTCAGAATAATGGTTTATTTCATAAGATGAGTCATATTTTTCTTTACACTGGAAACCATGTTCTTTGTCTGCACAAGCCTGCATTGGTCAGCTTCAAAGGTGCAAAGCAGCATTAACAGCAGAGTGTTTCTCCTGCCTGGATTTCTCAGAGACACCCAGCTGTCCCTAAAGACTCCTTGCCAGTATCAAAGCCAAGCATACAGTTGGACTGCAACAGGTGCTCACTCCTAGATACAGGAGCTAGGACAAGTAGGATCACCCGTAGTTTGCTACTGCTGAACCAGCATCTACAGCTGAGAGGCTGCAAGAGGACATCTGGGCAGGAGGTCACTCTTATATTAGTGCTTAGCTGATCGATTCCCCTCTGTCAAAAAAGAAAACATTGAAGAAATTCAAAAGATAAAATGTAGATAGATGCACAGTACAGCAAGCCTGTTTTCCTTTCATCAAGCCCAGGAAGATTCACCAGTTGGTAAGGACCCAGAGGGGTATATATCTGCCATTACTGCACAAGCTTCACTGGAACTTCAATTTTTACTACTTGAGATTCCCAGGGATGCATAGATTTAGAAACACAGGCCAAGCTAGGGCAGCACTGACTCAAGTTCAGGATCTCCCTCTTGCCCTCCAGACAATATCCCTGTCACAGTAGCAAAATCGGAGCAAGTTCTGACTACCCAAACGCCCAGCCACTGAGTGTGCAGCCTTTATAAGAGGAGATGCGATCATCTGATGTGACCTGCTGAGGAACTAATGCACCTCTAAGCCCTTTCTGTATCATGTCCGTAATTAGAACAAATGCTTCTTTTTTACTTGCAGCTGGGACTGGTGTCTCCATCTTCTCTAGGCTCTCCTGTTCATTTTCTAGTCTCTGTTGATAGAATGACAACAAGAACCGGTTATGAGTCAGGCAGCAAAGCTCACAACAATCTCCAACCCTACCTTACAAGTATAAATTTAGGAAGTAAAGTAGATGTGGAGACAAGTGACATTTCTTAATGGCTAAATCACAGCTAGTAAGGGCTACAAGAAATATTCATAGAAGTACAAAATATCTCACTACACATCTAGTTACTGTAAAAGAATAATCATGCTTCCAACTGGCCAGGCTATCCCAGATATGGAAATTGATAACATGGTGGATCAGCAGACTTACACATCATTTATTTCCCAGAGCAGAGACCTGGATCATATGCCAGACAGTTTTGGGTGTTGGGTGCACTAATAGGCCTAAATGGCCCTGACCAGACTCATCTGTGGCTTTCATCCACACCCGCCACTCATGTGCACAAGAGACCCTTTAATATCAGCTCTAGATGGCCCTTATTCTGCTGGCTGTGTTACTGTGCTTAACTCCTTGCCCCTTAGTGAGCATCCAGCCCTTTTTGCTCCCTGATGCTCAGAAATTAGAGACCTTTCATTCATTCACAGGCTCTTTTCTTGGTTCTGCATGGCTCCACAGTGGTGAAAGCTTTGCCCTCAAATGGCTGTTGCATCTAAAACAAAAGACTGCACAGTGTAGACAGAATAAATGCCACTTTCAGCATTCACATCTCCAGGCAAATTGTTTTTCCTTCCAGATAATTCTTTGAGCGGCTTCTGTAGGACACTAAAGGAGAAGATCCAAACTAGTGGATGTCAGATATGCTGAAGGTGGAGGAATAGGGCTGAGTGGAAAACCCGGGGTGTGTTAGTGTGCGAAATCACAACAAAGAGGTACTGGAATTCTGTGCAGCACCTCACCCATATTTCACCATGTAACATCTATTTTTTTTTGTTCTTTCATTACGTAAGATGAAAGGAAATTGCCTTAAAACAACACGAGGTCCTCCTTACCCAAAATTTACTCCTAAACTTTGCCTGTCACCACTTAAACTGTTTTTGAGCTTACTGGTGAGATCTCACGCAAGTTCAAAGTCACTTCAACTCTATTTATAATTTACTGTAGGTCTATGTAAATTTGTGCAATGTTATTTAAGAAAGTGACAGTGATAGTAGTACCACTGCATTTTAGTCTGTCCCTGCTCGCATGAAGAAAAAGGTTTTCAGTTGGCCCCAGATGTTTTTTGTATCTCAGCAGAAACATAAATATCCAAAATACAATGCTAATGCTTAAACACGCAAGAGCAAAAAGCAGAACGAAAGTGATCACTGGAGGGTTATTCTCTTACCTTTTCTAGGAGTTTGAGTTTCAGTTGTGTCAGGTAATCCACCACCGAAGGATCTGTCATTGTAGCAGTCTCCTGAAAGATCAAGCAGGTAAAAACAGGTTAAAAAGCTAAGCAAAGGCTTTCATGGAACATATTTTTCCCTCCACGATCTTCACAGAAGAAAAATTCCATTAGAAAAAACAAAATGAAACAAACCCCCCAAAACCAAACAAGATTGTGAGCAATTGAGAGAAGAAGATAAAAGCTTCAGTTTCACTCTCAGGTAAAAACAAATATAGATGTTCACCACAATGTCATGTACACAGCTTTTTCTGCCATTTCTCTCAATGCATTTTCATGCTGCAGGTTGTGGTGGTCATTCAGGTAACTCAGGGTGAATATTTGTCTGTTCTTAATAGTTCCTAGTGTTTCCCCATCAGTGGCACTAAACCTGGTCTTCTGTGTTGTTAGTGTCTTCTAAGCAGCTCAGTTTTGGTTGCTATGTTTGCAGAGTCAATCCACAATACAAACAATTCAATCTCCAGGTGTAGAAGCTTATGTACCTTTAGTAAAACAAATGCCCAGCACATTAGTGGACAAGAACAAAATAAATAAAAGCCAATGGTTCTTTAACACAAGCCCAGTGCTAGCAGTCAGATTATGATCTTACTGATTGCGTTATTTATCCCACTGTAAGGGGCCTGCACGCTTTTGATATAGCCCTTCATATGAGATTTCATCACTAGATAGTAACTAAAACCTCAAAGAATGAAGGCACATAGTTGGAACTTATCCCTGGATTAAAGCGGTTATACCTTAACATCCTTTTGCTTGTTGTCTCCAAAGCAACATGTAGGGTTTCTCCTCCTCCCAGCAAAGCCCTAACAACATAAAAAACAGAGCATCATTTCTCAGTGACATCCATAAAAATCAACATCCAGGGATGAGAAAGAAGCCAGGTAATAGATATACATTGTCAGATTCATATTTTAAGCCTGGTTCTGTTCCTCAGAGAGCAAAGTTGCAACCCCTTCCTTACTTAAAGGCCATAGCAAAGCCACAGCTGAGCCACTACTGGCAGGTGGAGCAGCTGATAGATGCTTGTAGGTAGTTGTGTGTGAGCAGCATAGATCACCTCCTCCAGCTGTGACCCACACAGCATGTGTGTACAATCACTCCTTAAAAACACACAGGCTGGTAGTCACTGGCGAGGTCATAGAAACTGAGATGTGTGGATCCCAAAAATAGCTGTGCTATGGAAGACCTAGGGCTCAGCTTTCTTTAGCAGGGCTCGTTTGTGAATGCTACACGTGACACGGCAGAACAGAAAACCCTCTCACCTGCCAGCAAGTTTCCTGAGAAATAACTCTATGTACTTTTTTTGTACTTTAGAACTCAAATATATTTTTTCCTCCATTATCTCTAATATCTTTGATCACTTCATCTTTTGGGCAGCTGCAACAACATTTGACAAGAAGTTTCCTAGTTGTCTTAAACTTAAGCATAAGCCCAGTTATGAAATTAAACTGCAAAAGTAGAGTTTTCTTAAGTGTTAGGGAAAAAAAAGTTGCATTTAGACATCTGGATTCCAGAAAACTTTATTAAAAATATTCTCATTTGTTTTCTATATATGTGTCTGTGTGTGTATACATATATATATATATATATACACACATGCTCGCGACTGTTCTCCATGCACTTTTTCAAACCATTTGCGGCTTGTGTTCCTGTACCATATTCCCATCCAGATCTCTCTTTTCTAAGCAATAGAATCTACTTAATTCATTCTCAAACAGCAGATTTTCCTCACTCATTGATGTCATAACTCGGCAGGAAAGGTGTAAGGCAAGAGCCCACATGGAAGGCTGTCATACCCACCTCTTGGCTTCCATTATCAGCCATTCTCAGAAGGGGCTGCATCAGCCGCACCTTTGATCACACCATGGCTGTTTATACAGTCTCATATTTATCCTAATTGCTTCTCTCTGCACCTTTCTGGTTCATAAACCCTTTTGTGATGAGGTGACCAGGTTTGTGGGCAGTGTTCGGGCAGCCACGTAACAAAGCATGCTGTGTTGGCATCTGTAGGCAATCACAGCAGAAACGGACCCTGCTCTTAGTCATCACTGATGCAGTAGGAGCCTTTTTGATTGTTGAGGAATATTGAGCTGATGTTTCACAATCAACTGGTTTAATAAAATCGCCCCTAGAAGTTAAATTTCCAGAGTTTTCATTGCAATGCGAATAGAAGGTTAGAAGAAAGGCTGACAAAAAAGAGCCTAGTATAAGCAATCCATTAAAAACACAATACCAGCATTAAGCAAACAAGGAATAGAGAGAAACTTCTGCTTGATGTGACAGATAACCCAGAAAAATTCCAATACTAGGTAAAAAGTGCTTTCCAGGAAATCTGCTAAAGAATCGTTCTTTTCCCACGCTTTTAGGTGCCCTGGTTGCAGTGGGATCCCTACTCTAGGGATACCTTACAACCTGCTAATTAATGACTTGCCAGAAATCTGCCAGTTAGACACAAGAGGATCTTGAAGAAAGGGATCTATAGTTACATTGGAACACAAACCAGGGCTTGCACATCAACACAGTGATGCAAAAGAGTAAAACTAGACAAATTCAGTTCTGCAAAGAATTAACAGGAGTGTTCTGTGCACTCACAGGAGATAATTATTCTGCTCTATTTAGCAGCACTGAAGTCAGAGATAAAATACTGCACCTAATTTTAGATATGGTGGTTTAAAAGGAAAAGAAAGTCCAGGAAAAAAACCATAAAAATGGTACATTTACAAAATGTAAGTTCTGAGGAAGACTTGGAAGCTTTCTTTAATTAATAAGTAGAGGGTGAGGAGCAGACAGGCTAGCAATATTTAAATAAATGAAAGTATACAATCAAGAACAAGGCTGAGGTTTTCTGTCTGAAAAGATTGGGCAAGAAGCATTTGACTTAGTGAGGGAAAGGACAACCTGATAAAAAACAAAAAAAAATCTGAATTTCACAGAAAGATAAAAAATGGAGCAGCTATCTAAGAAAAAGCTTTCACAGAAGTTGTTTAAAAACAATATAGAAAAACAACTGTGATAAACACCGTAGGACTGTTAGACCCTTCCTCAGATACAGGAATGGATTGGATAACCTGATATGATCCATATCAGTACTACATTCCCACAGTGTCTTTTATTGTGCTTGATATTTCTCGCCCTGAATTGTAATTGCTCTGATTTCTAAAACACAATGCAAAAAGAACCAAACAAGCTGACACATCTCGAAACACCTGGAGATGATAATCTTCCATGCTGTGTTTCCGTAGGGAGGAATCTATAATTTCAGCCTTGGAAGTGGTTTAATTCATTAAAAGAGAGTTAAAAGAATAAAAAAGAAACACGTGCACACACACAAATAACCAGAAGAGAAGTACATATGATTTCCCTCTAATCATCTACCCGCTTCTGCCAATTGTAATGCTGCAAATTAACAGTAGATGAGTCAAGATCTTGTTAGGTTGGGATCCACCCAAGGGTATTAAGGGAACTGGTGGAGATGCTTACCAAACTCCTTGCCATCATCTACCAGCAGTCCTGGCCGATTGGGGAAGTTCCACTTGACTGGAGGCTAGCAAACGTTACACCCATTTACGAGAAGGGTCAGAGGGAGGATACAGGGAACTACAGGCCTCTCAGTCTGACTTTGCTACTGGGAAAGGTCATGGAGCAGATCATCTTGAGTGCTATCATACAGCACGTGCAGGACAATCAGGTGATCAGGCCCAGTCAACGTGGGTTTATGAAAGGCAGGTCCTGCCAAACCAATCTGATCTCCTTCTATGACAAGGTTACCCGTTAATGGACAAGGGAAAGGCTGTTGATGTGGTGTACCTGGACTTCAGTAAAGCCTTTGAGACTGTTTCTCACAGTATCCCGCTTGAGAAACTGGCTGCCATTGGCCTGGACAGGCACACCCTCTGCTGGGTTAAAAACTGGCTGGATGGCCAGGCCCACAGGGTTGTGGTAAATGGAATTAAATCCAGTTGGATGTTGGTCACAAGTGGTGTTCCTCAGGGTTCAGTGCTGGGTCCAGTCCTGTTCAATATCTTGATCAATGAGCTGGACAATGGGATTGAGTGCACCGTTAGTAAGTCTGCAGCTAACACTAAGCTGGGTGTAAATGTGGATCTGCTTGAAGGCAGGAAGGCTCTGCTGCGGGATCTAGAGAGGCTGGCTGAATGGCCTAAGACCAACAGGGTAAGGTTCAACAAGGCCAGGTATTGGGTCCTGCACTTGGGGCACGACAACGCTGTGCAGCATTACAGGCTTGGGGAAGAATGGCCCGAGAGCTGCCTGGCAGAGAAAGACCTGGGGGTGCTGATTGGCAGCTGGCTGAATATGAGCCAGCAGTGTGCTCAGGTGGCCAAAAGGGCCAATGGCATCTTGGTCTGTATCAGAAACAGCGTGGCCAGGAAGGCCCAGGGAATGCCCTGGACTTGGCATTGGTGAGGCTGCACCTCGAGTACTGTGTTCAGTTTTGGGCCCCTCACTACGAGGACACACTGAGGGGCTGGAGTGCATCCAGAGAAGAGCAACGCAGCTTGGTGGAGGAGCTGGAGACCAAGCAGCTCTCCAAAGACGAGGCTGAGGGAACTGGGGTTGTTTAGGCTGGAGAAAAGAAGACTGAGGGGAGACCTTATCACTGTCTACAACTGCCTGAAAGGAGATTGTAGTGAGGTGGGTGTTGGTCTCCCAAGTGACCGGATTAGAGGAAAAGGCCTCAAGTTGCGCCAGGGGAAGTTCAGACCATATATTAGGAAAAATTTATTCACTGAAAGGGTGATCAGGCACTGGCACAGCTTTCCAGGAAGGTGGTGGAGTCACTGTCCCTGGAGGTGTTTAGAAGACAAGTAGATGAGTTTCTCAGGGATATGGTTCAGTAGTGGATATGTACTATTGGACTTGATGATCTCAATGGTCTTTTCCAAACAAACAATTCTATGATGGTGTTGGCCCCGCCACCCTACCTGATGGGCTTCAGCTACCCCCCTTAAAGCTGCACTAACGCAAGCAGAACCCAAGCTCAGCTGCTGGCATCACACTTTGGGGAATACTGAAGCAGTGATGCTTGTGCTGGTTGATTGCCTCCACCAGAGAGCTCTCTTTTCAATTTTTTCCACTTAGCTTCCTCAGCTTTCTCTCTGGAACATTGAGCATGCAGTGCTCCAGGTTTTTTAATGTCTATGCTGAAATATTTACATAGGGATAATGTGGGAGACCAGGAGTCTGGTACAAAATGTGTTATTCTGAGAACACGAGTGAACACGTCCGCATTTCTTCCTGCATGCTTCTTGGATACTGCTTGACACAGCATAGGGAAGCCAGATAGGATAGACAAAGCCTGTGGGAGCACCCAGCTCTAGCACATGACCTGCACAATTCAATCGTAGAATGGGTTGGGTTGGAAGGGACCTTAAAGATCATCCAGTTCCAACTCCCCTGCCATGGGCAGGAACACTTCCCGCTGGATCAAGGTGCTCAAAGCCCCATCCAACCCGTCCTTGAACACCTCCAGGGATGGGGCAGCCGTGACTTCTCTGGGCAACCTGTGCCAGTGCTTCTTCACCCTCACAAGAAAACATTTCTTCCTAGTGTCTCATCTAAATCTCCCCTCTTTCAGCTTAAAACCATCCTCCTCATCCTATCCCTGCTCTCCCTGACAAAGAGTCTCTGCTCAGCTTTCCTGCAGCCCCTTCAGGTACTGAAAGGCCGCTCTAGGGTCTCCCCAGAGCCTTCTCTTCTCCAGGCTGAACAAGCCCAACTCTCTCAGCCCGTCCACACGGAGCGGTAGGGCCGGCCTCGACGGAAGAACAGGCTGAGAGAGTTAGGGTTCTTCATCCTGGTGGCTCCAGGGCAGGCGTGGGGAGCACGGGGCGGCAGGGTAGGAGGCTGAAGCGAGCTGGGGGCCCGGTAGGAGCCTGAGACTTAGCTCCTCGGTTCGCCTCGGCTTTCAGGCGCCAGCCGCGCCAGCCGCCCATTGGCTACTTCCCACCCGTGGGCGTGGCTGGCGGCCTGTTTGAAACTGGCCAATCCCGTGCCACCTGGGGCTGGCGAGCGGCAGCCTCCTCCATTGGTGGCTGCTGTGGGGGACGGGACATCTGCAGGGGCAGGAGCACAGGGCGCGCTCCAAGAGCGCGCTGCCTATCCCAGGAGTCAGTTAGTGGGAGTGGGCAGGATTAAGCTAACGGCTGTTCTCACCATTGGCTACCGAGTCGCTCCGGCACGGCCACTCTAGCCTATTCCCGCAGCGCTTCCTCCCTTCCTGGGGCGGCTGGACCCACCCCCGGTCTCTTACTGGTCAATGCTGGCTGCCGCCGCGTCGCGATTGGCTATAGCGGCGGCGGGCGGGGAGAAGACGTTGGGGCGGCCATGACCGAACCCGTGGTGTCCGTCGCTGTGTGACAATCGGAGCGGCCTCGGCTGGGGCCGGCTTGGGTGTCACCGCCTCCAGGCTGCTGGCTTGCCCGTAGCACGTACGCGCAGGACGAGGTGCGGAGGCGGGAACTGGCGGCTGACGGGGACCAGGTGTTACGGGGGGGGCAGGCACTGAGCGGGAGCATCGAGTGGGGGCAGAGCTAGGGGGAGTGCGGCCACCGAGGGCGTGGGGGAGAGAGCCGGGGGGAACACAGAGCCGAGGGACAGGGGAGCACCCGAGCATGGGGGGCACTGAGCTGGGGGGGCGCGGGCAGAGCCAGGAGAGGTGGGCAGCAAGAGTGGGATCGCGAGCACTGGGAGTGAGAGGCACCGAGCGCGGACAGCGAGCCGGGGAGGGGTGAGGTGCCCGACAGAGCCGGGGGGCATCGAGCAGAGGGAGCGGGCATAGCGCCTGAGGGGGCGGGTACCAAGTAGGAGGGCAGTGGGTGGGCGGTACGGGCAGAGCTGGGGGACGCGGGCACCGAGCGGGGCTTGGGTGGGCACTGAGCTGAGATGTGTGTGCACCGAGCAGGGGTACAGAGAGCCGGGGTGAGGGAGCGTGGACACCGACCGGCAAGACGCCCGTTCTCAATGAGCAGGGCAGCCTGCAGCGGTGCAGAGATCTCCCTTTGGGTTCTGTTTGAGGTTTGCTCTGGTGAGAATCCTCAAGGAGCTCTGTTTCACTGCTCCATGACCACAGGTGGCTGTTGGAATGCTAGGTGGATGGGGTTTATTTCCAGTCATGTTGTTTGCCCTGGGTTCGGTGTGGTTTGGTGGGACTTGGCAGGCAGCTAGTTTGACACCACTGGTGTGTAATGGTGACATTCTCTCAGTAATTATTGTCTGCAACCATGTGATTGGCGTTCCATATGCATTAACCCTCTTAGATTAAAACTCCTGCTTTGTTTTGGTAATGATGTTCAAGAAGCTGGTTAGAAATGCCTGATTAATTTTCTTTTAATTCAGTCTTTCCCTGTCTTATTTCCCTTCTGGGCATCTGTTGCTGAACAAGCCTTGCTAATCCGCAGTTACAGCTTGTCCCTATACTCACCATCCCAGCAGGACTGGAATGGGGGACTGCAGCTAGAAGAGGATACCTGAAGACTACAGGGGTGCTGGGACAGATCAGATCTGTCCATGTTGGTCTACAGCCTCCTAACCCTTATGGTCATCCTCCCAGAAGCACAGGGGCCTGGCCCTTTCTACAGGGGACCTTTCTGAAAGTCTAGCTGGTGGGGTCAGAGGTGGCTTGAAGCTGTGCTGTATGCCTCAGATCTTTTCAGCAGTCTTCTGTGTTTCTGTTTCAGCTCCCTCTTTCCAGAGTTGTGCAAAGGTGATTAAAGAGAATTTTACTGGGAGGGGAGTGGGGTTGTGGTGAGAGTTTTGCTGAAGCAACTCGATGCTGGGCAGTACAGCTCCTCTAACTCTGGCTGTGGTGTGTCCCACTCAAGATGCTGTCTTGGTACCACACTTCCCACTTCGTAGCTCTTCATTTGCTTGCCCTCGCAGCCTCAGTCCATGCTGTGTGGACACAGTCCCCTGTTGGAGAATGGTTGTATGATTGATTTGTGGGTTAATACCGAGAGAGGAAACTTTGAGGAGTTCTTCAGGTTGAAAAGTTGCATTAGCTGTGGCAAAACTTACATTAACATTTCTTTTGTAACCTTTTTCTAAGTGCAGTATCTGTTTATAGTTAGAAAAATGTGGTAGACTTGTCTTGAATAAGTTATTAGTTCCCACCTGTTGTACATCTGTTATTTGCCATTTGGGGGGGAGGGGGAGAAGTAGGGACTTGCATTATATTTCAAGTTGTGTGTGTGTAGCCAATGTTGCACTTATTATTTTTTTAAACCGTATATGTGCTATATATCTCTGTCTTACCTTTTAAAAAACAAATTGTTAGCAGGCCCATCAGCATTGCTATTGTGGGGTGTCACATAGATGGTGTACTGAGAGGAAAGGGTTTAGAAAGGCAGAGGTAGATTTGTGGTTCCTTTGCTTATTAAAATGTCACAGACATCTATTACTTAGCTAGCAGACTGCTGGCACCAGACAATTTTCAAAAAACACCCAGGGGAATGAATGGAAGTGGTGCCCATTGGGGCTTTTTAAACACACAGATAGTATGTTTGGCTTTGAAAGGCAAACGTGAGCTGCATTCCTTACTATGCTCACCGCAGTTTCTAGCATGTATGGCTGTGTGCTTGCCCTGTCTTTGTATCCACGCTTTTGTTCCTGAAGTTGTAGAGCTGATTTATGGAATAGAAGCACGTTGGGCTAATTACTGGAATATGTGTACCTTTGGCCTCACTTGGTGTAGTCCTTTGCGTGATCTTAAGTCCACAGTAGTGCATGGTTGTGCGGCTGAATGGGTGGGCTGCAGGATCTTCCTTTGGTTAGCTCTTGGTTTTGAAGGCTGTTGATAACAGAGCAGTAGGGAAATTTCTCTTGCTTTTGTTCTTTTCTTTATATTTATGTGTGGGGTTTCTTTCTTTGTTTTCTTTGCTGCACTCCTTGGGAATAGAAATGCAGTTTTGAAAGGGACAAATACCTTTGAGCAGGTATATTGTTTCCTTCCTGTGGTGCAGACCTACAACAGCTGGAGATCGTAGAATCACAGAATGACCTGAGCTGGAAGGGACCCACAAGGAACACAAGGAGTCCAGCTCCTGTCCCTGCACAGAACAACCCCAACATTCACACCATGTGTCTGAGGGCTTTGTCCAAATACTTCTTGAATATTGTCAGATGTGGCATCGTGACTGCTTCACTGGGGAGCTGTTCCAGTGCTCCACCACCCTCTGTGTGAAGAACCTTTTCCCAGTGTCTAACCTAAACCTCCCCTGGCACATCTTCCTGCCATTCCCTCTGGTGCTGTCTCTGGTCACCAGAGAGAAGAGATCAGCGCTTGCTCCTCCTCCTCCCCTTGTGAGGAAGTAGTAAACTACAGTGAGGTCTCTCCAGGCTGAACAGACTAAGTAACTTGAGCCACTCCCCACACGGCTTCCCCTCTAAACCCTTCACTAACTTTGTGGCCTCCTCTGGACTCAAGGTGGGGCTGCACAAATGGAGAGCAGAGCAGGACAATCGCTTATCTCGATCAACTAGCACAGTCCTCTTGGCTGCTAGGGTACACTGTTGGCTGATAGTCAATTTGCTGTTGACCAGAACTCCCAGATCCCTTTTCTGCAGAGCTGCTCTCCAGCCTCTCCCTCACCAGTCTGTGTGTCTGTCCAAGGTTGCTGTGTCCCAGGTGTAAGATCTGCCACTTGCCCTGTTAAACTTCATGCAGTTGGTGATTGCCCAGCTCTCCAATCTGTCCAGGTCCCTCTGCAGGGCTTCTCTGCCCTCAAGAGACTCAACAGCTCCCTGCCAGTTCTGTGTCATCCCCAAACTTAGTTATTAAACCTTCCAGTCCTGCGTCCAGGTCATTTCTGAAGGCATTTAGGAGTGCTGGCCCTAAGGTCGATCCCTGCAAAACTTGGCTGGTGACTGGTTGCCAGCCTAGTATAATCATCTCTGCACAGATACAGAAGTGTCCGGTGTTCATGCTGATCAGCTTCTGGAGTTATGTTGCCGTGTGGCTGCGAAGCTGCTGGTGATGGTAGGGGACAGGACGTGAGGCTGGCTGTGTTTCAGGCCACTGCTGCAGCAGCCTGGCTTGCAGCAGCCTATGTAGTCTGATACTGCTTGAATCTGGAGGTGGGAACCAGTGTGGGTTTTTTGCCTTCACCCTTGCTCCCCTTCCCCTCAAAAATTAAAAAAAAAAAAAATTTCTTTTTGACATCCTTAAATTTTAGTCTGTTAAATAGTGACTTGGGAAAGGAATATAATGTGAATTTTTTCCTCTTTAAACCAATATTTGCATTATTCTTTTTGATATAGGAATAAAATCTCCGTTATTGAAATGCATTTGTTATCACCAAATAATAATAATAATAATTCCAACTGTTATATTAATTGGAAATTGTCATGGTTTGGCGCCTAAGTACTGGCTGTATCAGGTTTTTCGGATTCCTGTCTTCAATAAATGCAGTATCAGTTGCCAAGATAGTAATTGAAAAATAGAACAAACCCCATGTATTCAATGCTGCCTTCTTGTTTTTTCCCACCTCTGGTTAGCAGCACGTCTGTTGGCCATCCATGCTTCTAGTTACAGACCTGTATGAGGTGTACTTCATCTGTGAGAAGTTTTCTGCTCTTCCTGTCTTTTACACAGTAGTAACTCAAAAAGAAGTGTATTTTTCCAGGAAGTTTTCCTACTTCATCAGTTTGACAAAGCTCTAAAAAACATTTCTGTTTTTTGTGTAAGAGCAATTGTGCTTGTGTTTACTGTATCTAGGAGGTGGACTAAGGTTTGTTTGAAGAATCTGTGTGGTGCTAATGTCATTTTCTGCTCTGTTCCATTTTCTGTGGATATTCTTTTGGTACTGATTTCTGAAACATGTAAAGCAGTAAGTCAAGGAGTAAATTCTGTGTACACTGGGCAGGAGAGAGCTGAACAGCACTGCATGTGCTGTAGTTTTCCTGTCCACTGGTTCAGGCCACCGAAGAATGTGGTGAAAGGATGTCAGTGTAGCAGTTAATTGGGGATGGGGCTGACATGGGGACCATGTGATACAGAACCTGGAAGGCTTGTTCTCTAGTTCTGACGTGCTCTGGCTGATGGTCCTGGCGAAATGAAGTTGCAGTATGCTGATACCTGTAGAAGGGCCAAGTATCCTGTACAGAGATCTGTTTTGGGTGCAGTGGCAATGCTGTTGGTGTTCCTGTGGCATGTCTTGGCTAAAAGTGGAGTTTTCACCTTCACATATGTTACTAGAAAGCAAATGGAGAATTGGGCCCTTCAAAATGGACATGGTGGGATCTTGATGGGATGGGAGAGGATCAGTGCTACATGCTTTTTTTCATATTCACACACACTATTGCCTCTGTATCTGATGATACTCTCAACAATGGTATTTAAGTTCACATGGCTGGTTAAAGGCTTCTGAAACCTGATACGGCCCTACCTAGCACTTTTCTCCATCCAGTGATTCTGTGAATCTGGAGTGTGTTTAACTCCTGCTTTTCCTGGTTAATTAGTGCAATAGTTGTTTTTAACATATTGCCATCAGTAAGTGCTAGGAGTTAACACCTGATTTCAGAGAAGAGTGCTTGTGTCCCACTACGCTTGTATTTACTGATCTGGTCATTTTTGCTTTTTGTGAAAGGCAACAGGGCCCCGGAAATCTTTTGTTTCATCTGCAGTCAGATGAAACTACGGAACATTATCTTGAAAATAGGCTACTTGTGCATAAATATCTTAATTGCTGGTAAGAAGCTGATGTCTTTCTGCAAATATACCTTTTAACTGGGCTGTTCTGGGTAGCAGGTCTGTAAGTGTGCATGTGTTGAGTAGCAAAGCCGTCAGGTAGAAGTTGCTGTCATGCCATGGGGTTAAGGAGAAAGGACTGAAATAAATCCATTTGTTACACCCCTCTCCTGACACCAGCAGTGTTAGGGCCCACCCTGATCTGCACAGTCGAAGAGGAAAGGTGAAAAGGGTTCTCTTGATATCTGTGTGGCAAATTGGAGAAAAATCTCTCAGGCTAAATCCAAATGCAGAATTTATTTTGGTTGCAGCCAAAATCACAAAAGAGGTACTCTGGTGCATTCTGAGCCACAGCTTCTCAAAGTTGCAGAAACAGATCCCAGTCTGTTCAGATTGCAATCTGATGCCTTGAACACAGCCAAGGTCACTAAACGAACTACAACACAACTCAGATTCAATCACCATAGTGCCAAGGAAGAAGGTACAATGAGATAAGTTAGAAAAAGAGAAAGAAGTAGCAGAGGAAAAATCATCACCACTCCAGTGGGGCACAGTGGTTCCTCAAGAACATGTCCATCCACCAGCAGCTCCTCCAGCAGCAATTCTTCAGGAGCACATGGTCCAGTAGTTGTTCTTCAGGCCAACCAAGCAGCAGCGCTTCTTCAGGCCAGTTCCGTGTGGTGGTGGGCGCACATTGTGCCTTCTTGGCAGATACCATGTATAGGGCAAGCCCATGCCTACTATCAGGTGGAGGGGAAGAGTGATGCCTGCTTCTGCACCTCCCTCTCTCATTGTTAACCAGGAACCACAGAATAGTGTGGCCCAGCACTCAGTGTTTGAGACACAACAAATATAAGAAGTCGATCTTTACAACTTTTTGCGAGTTGAACGAAAAGAAACAGACGAGATTTTTCTGCAAGATGACTGTTTTAGAAGAAAACCAAGCTGTCAAGCAGTGGATTTTTATATATAGCTGTTAGAACCTGGCAATTATGTTTACATCCCATCATCATTTGACTATTTTATCTCATCACAAGGATATATTAACAGTGCACTTATTAACCTGTGGTTGTAACCTTTGAGAAGACTTTTTTACTGATGAGGAGGATGCCAGGATTTATGCTGTGAGGGAGATATTACTTGGAAATGCTGCTTAAACACAATACTAGAGTTGAAAATGCCATAATCCTTTTTAAGCTGTTTAAGGTGCTAAGGAAACTTGGGTAATAAATTCTGTCAGTGACATTCTTGGCAGGTCCCTGGTGCTTCATGGAGCTGTGGTAGTCTGATAAAGTAGAGCATCTGATTCTTCAACAGAAGAAATTAAAATGACCTGGCTTAATTGATTTTCTATTTATGTACTGTAGGCAGCTTTCTGGCTAGGAAGTTTTGCTGTATTCTCTTAAGGGGGTGGCGAGGAAGGAGCATGAGGATTCACTTCCATTATTTTTAATATTAAAGCTTACGCTGGCAAAGATCTGTTTAGATGCATTTCTAGGGGGTATTGGTTTTGCTGGTCTTGCAGAAAGACTGCTCAATTATATTTTCAAAATTATTATTTTTCCCTAATGATTCTAGTGTATTAATGACTCGTTCCTTTATTAATCTGTCTTGCTGCAATTCTGGATTGTCATTGACACACAAGGTTTCACTGAGTAAAATTTAATTCTTGTATTGAAATGAGTCTTTAGTACCGGTATGAGATTTCTTGCTTAATTGCACAGTTATCCAGTATGTTCTGAATGTATCGAAAGTAGGAAGATAAAGAGGTTTTCCTGCAGATGTATATATTTTATCAGGATAGGATCTTCGTCACCCATGAGCGTGTTAATTTTGTGGTCCTGCTACTTTTTTCTCATTTACCTCTCCCTTTGCCTCTTCCAATCTTTTATGCACAGTTTGTTTACTTCAGAAAAGGAAAACCAAAAAGCAACATCACGCAGTCGCAGAAAAAGACGGCGAAGAGGAAGAGCTCGTCTGTCCACACGCATGACGTTCCGAAGGAAGAGTACGCACTAGCGGCCCAAGATGTTGGTAAGGGTATAGGGAGTAAGACTGAAGACACCAACCTACTAGAAAATAAGGCTGAAGATGCCAACCTACTAGAGGCAGCAACAGAAATGGAGGTAAATCTTTATTTTTTGTATTTCACTTCACTCTGTCTGCAGATAACAAGTATTCCAGGTGATTGTTTTTCTTGATTGGGTATTAACTTACTTGTCATTGGGAACCAGCCAGCAATGCCAGAGAGCTAAGTGATGTATTTTCACTTGTAATAATTAACTGTCTTGTGGAGTGATGCAAGTAACTGGAAAAACCTCCATTATATGGACTGGACAGCTGGTGTTGTCAAGGAGCTGTCTACTGTTAGCCTGCTACATTGTGGTCTTTCACCTTACATTGCCATGAACTTCTCTTTGGGCAGACTTACAGGTATGCAGCTGTGGCTCCATGAAATGTCAAATCCATACTAATAGTAGTGGGTTAAAGAGTACTCAACTATATATGCAAGCCACGAAGGCGGAATACAAAACATTAAGTCTCAGTTGTGAAACTTGGACCTAAATTTTTGAGTAGGCATTCATAATTAAAATCAGTCTCTCTCCACCTGGTATGTTGTCTCACCATGTGAACCTTTTCTGGCTCATGTGCTTAGGGTGTTTCCAGAATCATTCAGCTTTTCCTTATGTACCTTTTAAAACGGCCATGATTTAGTGTTTGTTTTGTTTGGTGTGGTTTTTTTTTTTTTTTCCTTAACAGGGGAGTGCTGACTTGTCCAGCTTGGATGTACTGAATGATCATGTGGCTGAAGTAAGTGTGAAAGAACACATCTTTAGATGCAGATGTATATGTGGAAAAGTATGCTCATTAGTTACTAAAATGATTAGGTTTTGGGCATTGTTATCAAATGTGATAAAAGTACTGTGATTTCACTCTTGTGCAATGTTAACAGATACATGTACAGGCTGCAAAACTAGTTGCTAAGAGAACTGGGTTTACTGGTCCATGAAAACATGGACCTTGTCCAGAGAAATTTGAACAATGTTTTTAATATAAAAGTAGGTTTATTCTTTAATTATTTCATACATTAAACAAATAAAATATTTAAAATAAAATACAAGCTACAGTCATCTCCTCTGTGAGAATTGTAACAATATTCATCCCAAGAAATCACATGACTGATTGGAGCAGCTTATCTCTTTGTACTTAGGGGTTTATTTTGGTTTGTTTGTTTTACTGTTAAAGACCATAGAAACTTGGAGGATGTTGAATATTTCTTGCAATAACTGCTTACAATTACATTTATTTTTAAGTCAACATTTTTACATTATTATTTTTCCTATGGTTGGACTGTTCTCCAGTCAGCACAGATGAGTTTAAAATCTTCATTTAATTTTTGTAGTGTTTCCACCCTGCCCCAACTGCTCCCCCCCTAACTTGTAGTTTGGAATGTATTTTAAATGCCAGCATGTGTCAAAATGACACTTGGGTGCTATAGTATCACAATGCTTATTTACTTTTGCACTTTAAAGTATCATATGAAAATATATTATCTAATGTTTAAGAGTTAAGGAATTTGTATAATGTTTTTATTAAATGCAAAGTCGCAATGTTGAATTACTTTTAAACTAGAATTTGCCCAGAATTTAAGCTTGGAGCTGAATTTATATTCAGAGTAATGACAAAACAAGAATGGTGAATAGCTGGCTTTTTTTTTTTTTTTCCCTGAAGAAAGTTATGATAAGTTCTGCTGGAGAACACGGTGAGCTTGATGCTAAGATGTGTCAGGCGAGAACAGCTGAGTTAGAGAATGAACTTCTGGAGAAACAGGAGGCAGTCCAAAGACTTATTGTACATGTGAATGAGCTACAGGAACAACTTGCCCAGCACAGTGACTCCATGCAACTTCAGGTATGTTCCATAGAAATGGATAATGATTGATGCTACTTTATTTCAATCCTAAAAATATTTAGGAGGCAAAAATAAAAATAAATATTGCCTTTTTTTAATTGAGTAGTACTTCACCTTGCCAACATGTGCTGCAAAAAGCAGTAATTTCACCATCTGCCAATGTCCAGAGCTTCATATAGCTTGAGTCAAGTGAGAGTAAAATTAGATTTGAAATGCTTCTATTTTAAGAGTTTTTAGGAAATGTGTAGGTCAGTTCTTATGCTAGAAAATGGTTGGACACTTCCTATGGGATTTTATTGATAAATTTTCTTACTATATTGAGGAGTGGGCCGTATGGAGACAACCTACAAGAATTACTGAGGATAAATACAGTTAATCATACACTGAGGTAGGGACTCTATGTAGAAACACGGCACTTAGTGTTTTAAAATACTGACTTTAAAAAATATATATAAAAAAAAAAAGCTGAAAAATGGTGCAAAGAAAAGGCACCTCGAAGTATTGTTGAAGTGATTGAAAAGAAAGTATTTACTGAAATGTCTGTTTCTGTGGATATGTCTGAAACCCACTTCATGAATGAATGCAGCTAGGCTTCTTTTCAGATGTTCACATGGAACAGCAGACACCACTACCATCCTCCTACCCCCAATGACTTGTATCCAGAGATCATTCATGCCTTTTGAATATTTGTAAATACTTGTGGCTTTTTGGTTTTGGGGGTGGGGTTTTTGTATGGGAAAATGTTAAGTAGGGTAAGTTAAACTTTGTTAAACTGACACTTACCTTCCCCTCTCCCAGAATATTTCAAAAAAGATATTTTAATTCCCTTTCTCTAGCATTTCTTTGGAAACGTAAATTATCAGGTGCTTCTGAAGAACAGTTCCTTCTCTCTTTACATATTGTTTTTCTCCTTTTAGGACTGGGAAACAAAGATGTTTCCTGTTGGTGAGAAACACATTAATCCTATTTATGTTAATAACATTAACCTTTTCAATTTACCCCATCTCATTAGCTTTCTCTTGTGGCTGAAAAGAAGAGCTGACAGACAGCAAACAGTTTAGGGGTTACTAAATATTCGTTGTATCCTATAAAAATCTTGATTGCTTTTATGTCAAGAACTACAGAATTTTTAAGTAAAAATATATATTTTGTTGCTGGTATCCTGTCATTTGTTTGAAAAGTCACTTTTGATTGGATTTGTTGTTTCTTTGAGATCAGTATAAGGTTTGTCTTTCATCATGCCTGCTATCATGTTAGCACACAAATATTTCTGGTCCTTTGGTGCAAATTTGTTAAAACTTCATGTAACTATAGACTAACAGCTTTATTTTAAGAAAACTTACTAGGTTCCTAATATGTGAAGAGTATTTTCATTTTAAAATTGTGGTCCATGTAGGAAACTGCCATTCAAGAGCAGAATGAAGTCATCAAGAATCTAGCGAGTTGCCTTCGACAGACAAAGAAGGATCGAGATGATTTGCAGGAGGAGGCTTCAAGTGTAGCCGGTCAGATCCGTGATTTACAACTTCAGTTACATCAGGTATACCTCTCCTCCAATTTCCATTTCCTTACGAAGAGAGTAAGACCAGGTTTGGAATACGAAGTTAAAAACCTATTGAGCTTATCGCATAGCTCTTCATGGTTCGGTTTGCAATACAGCAGTGAGAATGATCTCAGGGACAAGGTAGAATTTTCTCCAATTGCTAGGGAGAAGTCCTGGAGACATAGTTATGTTTTCTGCTTACTTGCTTGTGTAATATTTGAGAGGTCATTACATTTCTTTGCCCATGATTTTAGCCCTTGTTAGGCAATTTTACCCAATATTGTTAGTGATTTGGAATCTATACACAACAATCACTGTAGTGATACAGGCTAACATGTGACCAGTGTGCCAAAGAAAGCTCTGAGTATGTGCATGGGCAAGTGTAACAGCTCAGCTGTAACACATATACTTGCTATGCTAAGGTAATGTGACTTGGCTCTAAGAAAGAGATTTAAAATAACCTGAAGGTAGGTTTATGCAGACCCTGTGACATATAGAAACCTGCTTCAGTGCAACAAGTTGATTATGAATCTAATCCTTGGCTGATGAGAGATACTGCAACCTTTCATCTACTTAATTTTTTTTTTTTTTAATGAATGTTCAGTGTTACAGTGGCTATTCTGTCTTGTAGTATATGCAAAGAATAGTATTAAAGTTTATTTACCCTTTCGGGTTTGCAAGAAAAGAATTATGCTAGGAGGGATTGCGTATCTTAAGTGGCTGGATAGGAAGGGGGTTTAAAAAAAATTAAAAATAAGAACTAGGACTTTACTGAAGTCCGGGGATCATCTTGAAGGAGTTGTTCAGGTCCTGGAAAATAAATCCTCTGCTAAATGAAATTCTAACTTCGGAAAAGAACAAAAAATACTGCTTTTTATGTACAGTTCTGACTGCTATTGACAAATTATGGAGTAATAGAATCATAGTCATCTGTTTGGAAAAGACCTCTGAGGTCATCAGAGTCCAACCGTACCTGTCCACTTACTAAATAATGTCCCTCAGCATCACTTCTACCTGTCTTTTAAATACCTCCAGAGATGGGGACACCACCACCTCTCTCAGAAGCCTGTTCCAGTCCCTGACCACCCTTTCAGTGAAGAAATTCTTCCTAATGTCCAGTCTAAACCTCCCCTGGTGCAACTTGCGGCCATTTCCTCTCGTCCTATCGATTGTCACTTGTGAGAAGAAACTAGCACCCACCCCATCACAACCTCCTTTCAGGCAGTTGTAGACAGTGATGAAGTCTCCCCTCAGTCTCCTTTTCTCTAAGCTAAACAACTCCAGTTCCCTCAGCAGCTCCTCATAAGACTTGTTCTCCAGCCCCTCACCAGCCTCGTTGCCCTTCTCTGGACGTGCTTCAGCGCCTCAATGTCCTTCTTGCAGCGCGGGGTCCAAAACTGAACATGGGATTCGAGGTGCAGCCTCACCAGTGCTGAGTACAGGAGAACAATCACCTCCCGGCTCCTGCTGGAAACACTGTTTCTGATACAGGTCAAGACACCATTGGCCCTCTTGGCCACCTGAGCACACTGCTGGCTCATGTTCAGCCGGCTGTCAACCAACACCCTCAGGTCCTTCTCTGCCAGGCAGCACTTCAGCCCTTCATAATTTTCACATAATAGTGAAAATTATTACACAGAGTTTTGGAATGTGCTCCATAAGCCATTGAAATAACAATTGAAGTAACAATTCAGGCACATTTTAAACAAGGGAAGTTTTATGCAGGCATGTCAGCTTCGATAACAGACAAAAGTACTAGTACTTATTAAATATCTCCTCAGTTTTAGCAAAGTCTTTGAATAAACATTTTAAAAATGAATAAAACACATTTTACCCCCATAGGCATATTTTTTTTTTTTTCATTTCATTTGGAGGGGGTGGAGAGAAGAACAGCCTTTAGTATTGAGCTGTAAATCCTTTGCAGAGAAGATGAGTTTTGATCATTGTCCTCCTAGTGGTATGTCCAATTCACTGGAAGTCTTGCTTTGAATTATCTAACATTTATACCTTTACAGTAAGGAATAGTATCTAAAACATGGCAAGTGTTGTCTAACATTTTAGGGGGATTCTTGTGCATTGAGAATGAAAGACATGAGGTAAATCTGTAGTAAATGAAATACATTATATTTTATGCATACTGTGAGACTTGTGTCTGAGTTCTTATGAAGACATTCTTCTAACTCTGAGGGCTTTTTATATGTTCAGGTTCATGAGATGCTGAGCAGTGAAAGCCCTGGGAAAAAGGAAGTCTTAGAAGCCCAGAAGCAGATGTCCTCGTTTGAGAACCATCTCAAAGAGCAAAATGCACATTTGGAGATGTTGTGTCAGAAAGTGCATGACCTGGAAGTACAGCTTGAGTCTTCTCAAAAGGTAAAAACTGCTTAAAGTGCTTTTGTTATTATGAGTGCTATGTAGTTAGGTTGTATGATGCAATTGTACAAGCCAAGGTGTAATTTTGGTAACGTTGATGCTTCAGGACTGAAATTACTCTTTAGTATGGAATTAAAAATCTGTTCTTCTGAAGGTTATATTCAGCTAAGATGAAATAGCTGCTCATAATTTAAATTTTTTTGCATGAAATAAGGGTTCAGTTCTGGTGCTTTAGAAATTCCTTATTGAAATTACTCCATCCTTTTGTGTTGCAGAAGGGTTGGTCTTTACCTCTGTTACTAAACTGTTGTATAGAAGTTCCCATGAGAAGCAGGTCCATCTGATGTTGTTTGAACTGAGGCATATAGGGAACATAACTGATAGAGGCTTGTGGTGGGGTGAAGGTTGCTGCATATGCTGTGTAAGCATGTAACAGTAAGTTGTGCCTAAACTTTAAACACCTAGATTAGACTAAAAGTTAACTGTATCTGTAAACATGCTAATTTCAGGTACAAAACAAAGTTAAAAACCTGTATGGAAATATTTTGATGTAATCATTCCAGAAACAAGTGCTAAGAAAAACAAAACTCAAATGCATAACAGCTGTTTTTTGTTTTGTTTTGTTTTGTTTTTTTTTTAAATTGTAATAATATGTGTTTCAAATTTGGTGATAATTCTTTCCTGCCATAGTGGTATAGTAATGAAAAAAGTCTGTCTGTCTGTTCTGTTGGAGGTATTTTCTCAGTGCAAATGGATATGAGATAGAGAAGTGCCTGTAGCACTCCGTTTTATTCTTTTTTTTTCTTTTCTTTTTAATCCCTTCTGCCCCCTCCCCCATTAAGATACCTGAAGTTTGAGAGAGCCATTTTTTTCTTTCTCTCTGGAGGTGGTAGCATATAATTTGTTATTATGTGGACAATTTGATATTTGTTACCACACTTGAAGAGTCTTTCAGTAGTACTTTCCACTCTCAAGGATGTGCTTAAAAATCCTGTTGCCTAGGCCAATCATACACCCTACACTTAACAGTAAATATTATTTGTGAAGATACAATAAAAGCACTAAGTATAAAGAAGTGAAAACATATCGCATTTCAGTGGCATATTTAATATGTATTATTTTATTTTGCAGTATACCAAAGATAAAGAAAATCTGCTTTCCAAAGCAGAAGAGGATATGAAGGTTACAGTGCAGCAGCTCTACAAAAGCCTAGGAGAAAAAGAAGAGCATATTAGAAGTCTTCAAGATCTACTGACATCAGAAAGATTTGGGTTGTCTGTATTACAGCATACCCTTTCTCTCCGGGACTCAGAAATAACAGAGTTGAAAAATGAAATGGCTTTTTCAAAAATGAAAGAACAGCAACGTGTTGAAGAACTGAAAATCATTCACAAAAAGGATATTTGCAGACAGTTGGAGAGCTTGAGGGCTGAGCTGGAGAAGTGCCACAGAAGAGAGATTGAAGAAGCCAAGCAAGTATATGAAGAAGAAATTATTTTAAAATATAAGAATGAACTTGAACAGTTTAAAAAAGAACTCTGTGCTCTGAATTCTGAAGAGTACATTCAAAATTTGAATGGCATAATAATTGACTTAAATAATAATCTTCGTGAGTCTGAAATTAATAAAGATAATTTGAGAAAGAAACTTGAAAACCAACAGGAAGACTTCCAGAAAGAAAAATCTGAAATTGAAGCTAAATACAAGGATTTAATTGATGGCTTTAGATCTCAACTTTCTGATGCAGAAGAACACATCAAGGAAGCCCAGCGATTTAAAAAAGAAAAACAGTCCTTAAATGAAGAGATTCAGAAACTTAAATCTTTCATCCAGAAATTAAACGAAAAGCGACTTTATGAGGCTGAAGAAAGTATAGTTATAAGGCAAAAGCATGATGAAGGGATCTCCAATAAAAAGGTAATGAAATTGAGGGAAAACCAGGCTTTAACAGAAGTAAAGTTGCAGAGACCAGAGCTTGAGGAGATGTTGAATAAACGGCACCAGATGAAAGGTGAAGATGAGCTAGTTTGTGAAGAACTAGTGTTCCTGCATGACTTAGGAGCAGACACCTCAAGGGATCAGTTAGAGGAAACTAAGAATTCAAAGGTCGGAGAGAATAATGACAGCAGTGAAGGAGATAATGTATCTGAAGAACGCTTGTCAGAATTAGGGCTTTTCAGTGGTGGTGAAGACATGTTGGCTAAATACCTCATTTCCACGGAGAGAGCAGAAGAGTCGTATGTGTCCAGTGCCTCTGAAGGTTATGCTATTGAAGAGGGCATGTGCAGTAGATATGGGCTAGACAGCAGTGTCCTTCTAGAACCCAGCAGAGATTTTACAAATCCTCTATTAAACCTTAGCCTTGATGAGGAAGCAGGTCCTAGCAGTTTGGCTCCAGAGACTTTTGAAGAGACTGGGGTGGGAGCAGAGGCCTGCCTTTCTTTTTTGTCAGATAACTCCCTTCAGCAGTTCAAAATTAGTGGCCACAATGATGTAAAGGATGATAAGACAACTTGTTTAGTAAAGAGCATGAAACTAACTGAGCAGCTCTGTGAGAAGGAGTCAGCCTTGAAGAAATCTTATCGGGACACTCAAGAAGCTGTTAGAAAATGGGAAAAAGTAACAGCTGAGCTCTCTCATACACGTTTGGAACTGAAAAAGGAACGTGAAGCACGGATCCGTTGTGAAAAAGAACTTCTTCAGAAAATAGAGAAGGAGAAAGACCTTGAAAACAAAATAAACCAGGAGGGCGAGGCTGGAGGCCAACCATGCTGTCCTGTAGAGCCTTTAACAGAAGTGTCAAAGTCCTCTGCCTGGCAAGAACTGGTAAAAGACCTCCAGGAGGAAAGAGAAATGTTGATGATGCATCTGCGAACTCAGGAGCAATTAGTGAAAGATGTTCAAGAGCAGAAAACAGCTTCTGATTCTGTAACAAGTGAAGTACAGTCTCTTTTTGGACGTCAGTTAGCTGCATTGCAAAGTCAAAGGGATCAAATGCAAAGCAAACTTGATGCTCAGAAGGCTGAAAATCGGACAATAGCAGAGCTGCTTGGTCAGAAAACCATACATGAAGAGACACTGCTGAAAGAACAGGAGTTACTCAAAGCTGAAATCAATAATAAAGAACAAAATTTAGCACTCTTATTGAAAGAAAAAACAGCCTTAGAAGAAAGATTATCTCATGTGGAGAAGGAGCTATTAAAAGCAGAAAAAACACTAGCAGAGAATGCTAGCATCATTGAGGATCTTGAGAAAAACATATGTGACCTTAATGCTGAAGTGAAAAACCTCAAAGAAATACAGGAATGTGAAAGACTGGGATATGAGGACAAATTAAACTTCAGCAACCTAGAAATTCGTGAACTTAATGCTGAGTTAAAGGCCAAAAGTACTGAATACAGTGAGAACAAAAAACAGTTGACTGAAGAAATTGCGCATTTGAAGAAGGTTTGTTTGGAGCTTGAGACTCGCTTGCAGGAGTCCTTTCAGTCTGCACAAGCAGCACAGGAAGCAAAATCCGAGATGGTAAAACATTACAAAGAGGAAATGGATAAAATGGAGACTCAGCACCTTGCTGAATTAACTCAACTGAGTTTGACGCACAAGAAAGAGGTAAGAAACCATGATAATGGCAGGACTCTTGGGATTTCAGAATACTTAAAAGGTAGTAATTGCAAATGTTTGTATGCCTGTTTTCAGACAGAAGAATTAAATGCTGAAATAAAAGATAAAGAGGAGAAACAGCAGAAGCTGGAAGAAGAAAGAAAGGAACAGATGGCTTTAATAAAAAAGGTGAATGCTGTAATTGCGTTTATTTCAGAAAAATAAACGCATTTTATAGTGCTTGTCACTTAAGTGGTATAAATGTTTCAGAGATGCAAAAGTCTATCAATTGTTTTTTCCCTGGTGACTTTGATTTTGGGTCAGGAGGAAAGAGAATTCTGGCTCAGTAATTTATTAGGGGCGTAACTGTATTCTGAAGAACACTCTTACTATGCAGGTACACGAACGAGAGCATGATCGTGAAATCTCTGAGCTGACTGCTAAACATGAAGAAGAAATGGAGAAGCTCCGTGCTGAACAGCAGCATCACCTGAATGAACTTCAGCAGCAAATGGCAGCCGTACACAAAGCGGAGATTGAGCAAGTTCAGCTCCAGTCACAGGTAAAATGAAAAAACACATTAATTGTTGTAGTGGTTACCTGGTTCTTGCAAAGAGAAGGCTTTTTGATTTTTGTCTGTAGTAGGTGTCTGCTTTTAGATAGCGCTACAATTGATGAATTAGGAGCGTTCCCTTGGAGAGTGCTAGTAGGTATATTCTACAGTTCTCCAGGATCCTCACTGCAATCATATTTTAACATTAATTTTGAAGAAAACTGAATGCTTAAAGTGATGGGTCTTTAAAAAAAAACAACCCAGATTTGTAGTTTCTCACATCTTTAAGTTTAAAAAAACCAATAATTATCAAGTATTCCAAACCTCTCCCACCTTTAAACTTTCCCATTAATATAATTAGGAATGCTTCTATGCTAAACTTAAGTATGTAAACCTAACTTTTTCCTCTAAATATTTACCGGGTTTTTGAACACTTCTGCTAAATGCAAAGTGGAAATGGAAAGACTACATCTGTTGTTAGGTCAAACTACAAGATATTAATGTACATTTAAGTTTATGTAAGAATTGAAAAGTTTGGTTGGTCTATTTTAGCTGCTATTTCTGACTCTTTTTTAATGAAGCATGGTAGATTTTATTTCTAGTCTTCCAATATCACTTCAGAATTTTTAACACATTATAACCAACAGCAAATATGAGGGTTTTTTTTTTTTTTTTTTTAATAGTGAAAGGTTGGGGTGAGTTTGTGATTTGCTCTGAAAACCCTATGAGGAAGTGGACAGATGCCAGGTGTTTGGTAGGGGCTGAAGTTAGAGATGGATAAGGAAAGCCTTTAATTCTCATTGAAAATGTTATGCAAATCTCATTGTAACAAAAGTTGGCTTCTTTTCAGGATTGTGTCCCTGCTATGAAGAAACATTCTAAGGACAAAAAGGGAAAACTTAGATGTGTTCATGAACACGTGAAAAAAGTGAGCCTGTTTCACTAGAGAGGAGGCAAAAATCCTTTTTCTTCTCCATTACAGAAACTGCACAGCCTTGAATTGGAAGCTTTACGCCTAAGCTTAAATAATATGCACACTTCCCAGCTTGAGCTTACACAGTCTAACTTGAGAAAAGAAAAGGAAACTGCCCTGGTGGAACTACGGGAGATGCTCAATGATAAGCGTGCTCAAGAGGTAGCAATCCTTCAAAGCCGTCATCAGCTGGAGTGGGAGAAGATTAAAGAACAGTGTCTGAAAGAAAAAGAAGACCTTAATTTAAAGCATCAGCAAGAGCTAGGTATTAAAATTTGGGACTAATGGACTAGAAATTGGAAACTTATTATTCTTCCTCCACAGGAAGGTTTCTGCCTTGGTGTAGAGCTGACCTTTTGAGTAGTGACTGGTGTTGCCTTGAATAGGGACAGCATCTGGACTGGCGTGTGCAAGAGTGCATGTCTTATATGCAAAAATGAAATTGTCTGGACCCAAGTTTAATTTTTGGTCAGCTATGTGGGTGTTTTGCTGTTCTCATAAAGAGCTTAATTGGTGCAAAGAGTAGAACTCTTAACTGTTAATTTTTTAAGGGCTTTTATTGGCCTAAGTCAACACTGACTACCGTTTTGTTTCTGGCAAGGTAAAAAAAATGCTTTCTTGAAGCTTCAGAAGGAAGATAAAGGAGTTGGAAAGGAACTGAAAGGCTTAGTGAGAACCTGCAGCTGGGTGTCCTTTGAGATATGTTTGAGATAAGATTGTATTTTGACATCAGCAAGAAGAAAGCTGAACTTGATAGCTCAGAAGGCTGCTGAACCTTTGTTTTGGCCTTGTTTGGGATATTTCCTTCTTCCCAGATCAGGAGACCATTTCTGACCTGTATAGCAGAACTTGAGGAATTTCTGTAGGAAGCTGAGGCCTAGCACAATTCACTGAAGAAGTTTAGGAACCGTTCCTTTACTTGTCCTTCCTTGATAGGAAGAGAATGTCTTAGGGCTGTGTCTTTGACGTAGGGGTCAGAAGCCGTTTGTTACCACCAGTAGTATATTGAACTGATGGCATGGTGGAGTTTGGGAGCAGGAGGAAGTCTAGATGCAGTTCTTAAGAACTGTTTATATATGTTTTGGCAATGTCACTTAATCTGTACATAACTGCTTCTGAATGCTTGAATGTAGAGGCTGGTAAGGAGAATCTGGAATCAGATGATGGAGGAGACTTGTTGGAGAGTTGTAGATACTTTTACTGGGGGGGCTGGAGGAAAGACATTTTTCCTCAGGGAGGTAATGATTGGGCATGACCCTAGTCATTTGAGTGCTGGGGACACTGTCTTGTGGCTTAGCTGATGTTTCTTCCTCTGCTGGATCATTAGTTGGGTAGCTGGCACTGTTTTAGTCCTAGAGTTCTCACTTCCCTCTGAAAGACTTGAAATAAGGTTGTAAGCTACAGTAACAGTAACTGAAGCTGTGAGAAGGAGGCCGATAGGACTTCACAGAGTTATTGCAGATCAAGAAAGGTGCTGAGCAAGAAGCTGGAAAGGAAGAAACTGTTTGGGTCAGTGGTAATTGAGCTGATAACAGCGTCTATCTTGCAGTCTGTTTCCTAGGCATTTCTAGAAGACATTTGATGTTGCTGCCTGTTTCTTTTTTTTGCTGTGTTTCAGGAAACGGAGGTGATTCAAATGCTTAATAGTGATGTGCAGTGAAATGTTAGCATCTGGAATGATGGTGATAGATATTTGAATTTATATCTTTAGGAATAAAAAGGTGGTGGTATTTTTTGGTTTGGTGGGGGTTTTGTGTTTTTGTGTTTTTTTTGTTTTTTTTTTTTTTTTTTTTTAGTAGCATGCTCTCTGTAGATTAAAGTAAGCTTTGCTAATTAAGTTGAACTTAACCTTCAGGGTTGTCTTTGTAGTCATAATAACTGCTAGATGCTTATTTTCTAAAATGGAAGTGAATTACTGGGATATAGCGTAACAGCAGATTTGGATAGAACCTGGTACCTTACGCTGCTGCATGCTTACCTATTCAAGCCCTGAGTTTGATACTTAAAATGGTAATCTTGCCCATATTTCTACTTATCATTTAATCATAACATATTATATAAATTTATTAATAAGTAGTATTTTATTTCACAGTTGATGAGAGAAAGAAAATAGAATTGGAAATGGAAGAGACACGTATCCAGGCATTAGAGGTACAAATTCTGTTCTTCATACAAGAAAAAGTAAAACTCCTTTCAGTAAACGAGAGCTGGTAGAAGTCCTGTATCTTTATTACACATTTATTGTAGATGACAAATAAATGGAGGAGAAAGGAGGAAAGGAAAAAAAAAAAACCCCCAGACAGTACTAATTTACCAAATGTGTTTGCTTTAATAACGCATATCTTGCTTTCTTAGACTCTGAAAAAAGACTGGGAATTGGAGTCAGAGATGCATTTAAAAAGCGTATGTGAAAAGCTGTCTGAAAAACATCAGTCTGAAATGGTGGAACTGCGGAAAACTCTGGAAATGGAATTAGAAAAAAACAAAATGGAACTAGAGCTTCTTTTTCTTGAGAATGAACAATCCAAAAGTAAGTGCAATGCACTGGGAAGCGCTTGTCTTCATTCAACAATGACGAAGCTAACTGAGAACCTGTATAAAAAGCAAATGCAAGATAAGATATATCCATGGATTCTTACTTAAACTGCGTTGAAGGCATGACACTGTCTATGAAACAGGATATAAATGAAAAATTGTGTAAAGCCTAGTTTAGCTGTCTTTTGACTTCCACAGAATATGAGATGGACTGTGTTTTCCTTCCAACGTATTGAAAGGGAGGTGCTGTTTTTCTGCTAGCTGAGAACCGGCTTTGACAATTATGGAATTGATCTAAATTCTGATTAATATCAATATAGAAGCTTCTTCTAACAAAAAAAATTGTTTGGATTGTGAGCAATTAAAGCTTGATGGAACAGTAACTCTTAGAAATACTGTTCTGGAAGTGAAGTTTTTGAGACTGTTGCTGGAGTTGTCATTAACTTGAGAAATGAAATCTGGATGTGTACCTAGACAGGTACATCTGTTTCTTTTGCTGAGGTGCAGATAGTCCTATGAAGTTTGTGTAGGTCTCAGTAATCCAACACATTTGTTGAGATAGCGGTTGACTGGCATAGTAATGTCAGATTTGCCATCAATGATGGCATGAAAAGGAGCCATGAGACGTGGTATGCCATGAAATGAAGAGGGTGCCTAGCTTTGGAAGCAATATAGAGGTGAGAAACATGGGAAATAACTATTCTAATAAATGGAAATGCAGTGTTAAGGATGTTGGATGATGCTGGCTGGCAGGCCAGGTTTGAGAAGTGCAAAGTAGCCTTTTTGACCTGCCCAGGGCTGGATGCTTTCACAGTGTTTGGCTTGCCTTTGGCTGCTGCAAGGATGTGTTTATAGCAATGACTTATTCTTCCCAGCCTGCGCTGACTGTACTAGGGTTCCCTGAATGTGTGTCCTCAAAGTCTGTTCCATGAGAATAAAATGCATCTCCTGCAGCTCACTGTGGCTGAAATGTGGTTACTTGATTGCAGATTCTTTCTGGGAAGGTCGAGATTTGTTGACCAAGTGAGGTAGTAATGAGTTTGCAATTTGGAAATTGCTCAGTGCCAAGGCAGAGCACACTTGGTGTGAACTTTCCTAGTCTCTCCTGTTTATTCCTTCTCCTGGGATCACACTCAGCAACAGACAGTAGAAATTCAGTGTTTGTAGGCCATGAAGAAATGCTTATGTCCTTGTGTTCCAAATACATATTCTTTTAGTTCAGGATACTTGTTGATGTATTCAGAGAACAGATGCTCATTTCTCCAACACTAATGTTGTTTACCTCTTGGCTAATGGTGTGGGATGCAGAGAACTAATAAGCGTTGTGCAAAAGTGTGCGACTTTCAAGTACTTTACCATTCAAATATTTTTTGTAATTCTCTGTAAGCCAACATTCTAACATAGAGACGTGTGTTATTGTTTTAGTTGCACAAAAGTTGTACAGGTTATTCAGTAACCAGGAAGGTGCTGTAACAGAACTCATTTTTAATTACAGGAAAATGTGTAGAATTGGAGAAACAACACCAGTTAACCATTACAAAATTACAAGAACAACTGCAAACTGAACATAACCAAATCTTAGAAGATATGAAGATGAAAAACCAAAAGAAAGAACAGAATCTTCAGGAGGAGGTAAATAAGGTTTCTTTACATATTTGAAGTGGTTGATCTTATGTAATTTAAGGAAAACTAGACCAGATGTATATCATTCAGGCGACTTATTTGTATTTAGGGATTTTATTGAAAAACTAAAATGCGTCTTACAAAGTAGGTAAATACTCTGGAATTTTCTTTAGTGGTTCAAAATCTTTGAATGCAACTGCCTTTGTACCCCTTGGTGCTCTTCCTTCCTCTGTATAATATATGCTTAATTTTCTTGCTCCTATGTTTCATTTTTATCTAGCTAATACTTCATTTTTGCCAGTGATGATGAATATGGCATCAGGAACAAATTTCTCTCTCTGAGGAGTGGGTGTAACAGTTCAGTGGTCTTATCTCTGGTAGCCTGGGTCAGGAGCTGAGAGTCTGGTTGTCACTAAACATTTCCACCTATTTCTAACAGAATTAGCTGTTGCATATCAAACAAAACAGTTTTGTTTTAACTGCTTAAAAGGATTGGCTTGTGGTTTGTTGTTTTTGTTATTTTTTTAACATGTCTTCCACAGCTGGAGAAACTTCAGATCACGCATGAAGAACTCAAGACTCAGTCACAAGAAGAAATCAGGCAGCTTTGGTCTCAACTTAATAGTACTCGAGCAAATCGGCAAGAGCTATGTGGTAGGTTCAAAACTAACACATTTTATTTTTTGCTGCTTCTTCATGTAGAAGTATGTGTTTTTGACATGAAATACTTTTAAATTGTGTACCAGAAACACACAGATGGGTCACAGAAGTGTCAGGGGGTTATACCAGGGTGATCTGTTTCTGCAGTGAGAGGTGAGGCAGTGTCAGATGGTCAGACTAGTTGGTTCGGCAATCTCAAAAAGCTTCATATGGCCATGGGCAAAACTCACTCCTGTTGTTTTCCTTTCTCTTCCAACTCGATTCCTGCATCTTATAAAGATCTGTAGTGAAACACAAATGTTTTTTATTGCAATGTCAAATTAAGTATTCTGTAGTTTAAAAATTGAGATAATGCTGGTCAGAGCAATGACATGCTCATATTTGTATTCAGATGGAAGCAGATATGAATTCAACTGTAGCCTTAACATTTATTAACCTTTCCAATGTCCTTCCATGTTCCTAATGACTCACATTCCCCTCCTTTGGACCCTTTCTTTTTCTTCATCTTACTTGAGATGGTGAGACCAGAATGCAAGCCCAAGGTTCAGGTAAGGATATCTCTTCTGATGTGTGAGATCTTAAAAGTGTTTTGTTTTACTCTGCTTTTGTTTGCTTGAGTCATCATTAGACAATGCATTTGGATTGGTTTGAGGACTCATGGTAGATTCAAAAAACAGCAGCTGGATGATGGGATCACTGCTCAGGTGCAAGAGTGACATGCCAGTTCAAAACTGTTAAACTTATTTCTAGTTTAGTTTTGTGCCAGCAGACCTTGCTGGTTAGGCAAAATTTACCTCTGCCAGATTGAACTTTCCTTGCCTGTCCTGTTGGTGGTGTAACTAGTCCCTCCTTGTCACTTGATGCCTCTGGTCCCGGTGTTTGACATCTGCTCCCTTTAGAAGCAGGCTTGAGCCACGTACTACTTTTAATCCTTCTGTTTGCATGTTCGTTGTGAGAGTGTGTAATGCCAAGTGTGCACTTTCTGGTTTGCTACACAAAACCACACTGTCACAATGGGCTGTGTTGCTCCCTGGGTGGCATCCTCTGTTTCCAAAAGTGTTTCTGAAGTTTCTCTTCTCACATAAGTAAGCAGGTGGTTTTCTCCAGATTCTTTGTTCTTGAAATGCAGTTCCATATTCAGTTGATTCTGTGGGGATTCAACTGACTTTAGTCATCTGGGAAGTTCAGCCATCTGAGACACTTGGGATTCCCTGTCATTATTTTGGTCGTTTTTTCCTACCTTTTAACTTCTTAACATGTTGCTCCTTCTTTAATAGAGAGCAGGGAAAGAAAGCTGTCAGAGTTCATAAATATGCAGCGATGCTGGCCCTTGCCTGCACTGCCTGAAAGAAGGCAAACTTGATGAGCCAGCTTTGGTTGCTGTGTTCTACTGATTATTTTTTTTGTGGAGTTTGTTGTTTGTTTTTGTTGTTGTATAGTTCTTCTTAATTCACCTGTGCTTGAGCTAATGATGGATAGCCAAGCCATCACTAATGTCATCCAGAGTTACTTTTACTTTAACCTTTAACCTTTGTTTATTTTTTAGTTTATTTGTTTATTTTTTATTATTATTTTTTTGAATGTTTTTCTGCATAGTTTGTGCTAAAGTTGTTTTTATTTGTTAAGTAGTTTTGCTCTGGAACAAAATAAATGTTCTGGACTAAAATGTTGCTTCTGGTTCCTCTGACAAGAAGATGTGAAGATTAAGCAATATTGCTGGACTCTGCATGTCAGTAGCCCAGACATCAAGCACAAGGAAATGAGGATGGATAGCAGTCTCTTGGTAGTTTTGATTCGTGTTTCTCTGAAGGTAGTGTAAATGAAAAACATGGTTTTACTGTCTCCTGAGGAAGGAATATTTCGCCTAGCTCTTCCAGAAGTTCATTTATTTATGTAGCTTGTGGGATAACATTTTACTGCTATCTTGGCAAGTAAAGTATGTCTGATCTTCACAGAATTACTTAGCCTAAAGATGCATATTTCTGAGTTCCTGTGATGGTTTTGCCTCCATTCCAGAGCTAAAAGAGCAGCTTCTGGCTCGTGCATCACGGGTGGAAGAAGTAGAGCGTTTAAAACAAGAATTTGAACAGCAGAGCCAGCAAAGAAAAATAGAGCATGAAACTGAATTGGAACAACTGAGACTTTATTTTGAAAAGAAATTAAGAGTTGCTGAAGAAAACTACAGAGAAGAATTGACTTTGCTGCATCAGAGACTGCAAGAACTGAAGGAATATTCACTTTCAGAGTTGGAAGTGAGTCAAGATCAAGCAGGGGGCATCAGGTGATCTATTCTTTTTTCCTTTAATCTCATATGACAGCATGCTTTTTTTAATAATATAAAGGTGTTAGCCTCTAATTATATCAGGATTGGACATTCAGTGATCTGTAGTTAGAAACACAGCGCTGGAACTCATGAGTGCGCAGTCCTGAACAGTTGTTATCGTTGCTCTCTGCCTACTTTCAGTATTACATTGTAAGTCAGCAAGTTTATTTAACATAATTTGTGATGTGTTACAATCTTAAACTTTGAACCTCTTTTCTCAGTTCTTTTGTTGCAGTTTTTGAAGATGCTGCTGAGAGAGAGAGAAGGGATAGGCTTGGTCAGCTAAATCAACTGCTGGAACAACATCAGGTAGGATTTTTGATATATTAAAGTTCTGCTGTTCATTACGTGACCTGTATGAAAAGTGATGTCTAATTCTTAGCTCTTTGCTAAGAGTGAGTTAGTTTGGAACGTTTATTAATGCTTACTTATTTTTAAATATATGATAAATTATCAACTTTTAAGTAGTTCTTAGATTAGCAGAGCAGATGAAACATGGTGTTCTGCAATTTTATGTGATCTCTTTGGATTATCCTATGCCTAGTAAGGAGCTTATCAGAGTTCTTCCACACAAGTGCAGATTTCTCGGTATTTCTTTTCTCTGTAGTTTAGGTAGTAGTTGCACGTTATTGCTGTCTGTTCAAGTGGGGATTCTAATTCGGTCCCTCTTCTATTTACGCACTTATTTTCATGTACCTTGTTGTAATTTAAGATCTTGTCTTCTTTGCTCAGCTTTCTTGAAGCTAAGAGTTTCAAAAAGGATTTTTTCCTTTTTTTTGCTTTAGATTTTTATTTTTATTTTTTAAATTAGTCATGTTTTTAAGTGAGAAACTGATAAGTAGACAAGATGTACACAAGAGAGCATGAGCTCTGTTTCATTAGTAAATCACATAAATGTGAGTCAGAAATGAGAAGTGTATATATCACGCCTTTTTTCTTGCTGCTTAGTGTTACCTGAGTATGAAACTATGTTCATAGATCATTGTTTTTCAGGTCTGTGGTGTGTTTAGAAAGATCTCTTCCACGCTGAGTTCATTGTTTCTCTACCAAGATGCATGTGGGACTTCCCACTTTGTTATACTTCCAAACAGCTCCTGAAATTCGGATTTGCCTAGTAGCATGGTGCCAGAGCCTATCTGCCTTGAGGAGCTCTGCCACTCTAGTAGCAGATGGGGTGGCAGGAATGGGGCGAAACCAGATACATACGTGTCAGGCAGGTGCATTACAGTGCAGTTCATGTAGTGCTCTTATTGAAAGAATCATTTAAAAGCATGGTTTCCTCAAAGCTGAAGATGTCTTTCTAACACATTTCTTATGTAGGAGGAACTTGCCTGTTTGCAGGTACAACTTAAAGAACAACACAGACATGAACTAGATTCCTTAAAGTTTTCCCTTGGACTTAAATATAAGGAAGACCTAATGAAAATGAAGATGGATCTGTCAGACAAATATAGAACAGAAATTGAGGAAATTAAAAAACAGCATTGCTTAGAACTTGAGCAGCTCCGTGCCCAACTTTCAGAAGAACATATTAAAGGTAAGATGGTATGGCAGACCGGAGAGTGAAACGATAAACTGCTTGTGAGTTTTGTATTTTTCTTTAAATATTTAAGGGCTTATCTGAAGAAGTTTTCAACTTGGTATTGGTTTAAACTATAGGGAACACTGAACACATGTTGATCCCTGGTATCGAGCACTTTGCTTTTTGACTTTTATGGACATGTTGGGTTGCACTTCCAAAGATGTGGTGACCCAAAGTAGATTATTCTGTAGTAAAACCTACTACAACTGTGGAGCAGTTGCTAAACGGAGTTGATCGGGTTTCCATTCTTGATGCTGAGAAGGGCACTGTTAATTCCTGAATTGCTATTTACTGGAAAATTTCTTAGTGTTGTCAGTCAGCTATGTTAAGTATCTCTTGTATTTACGTGAAATAGACCGATTCTCCATCTGTTCCATAGAGTGGACCTACTTCTCTTTTATATTCCATACTTCTTTTGCCTTTGGTGGGTTTTTTTTGTGGGTTTGAGAATGCTCTGCTCATTTAATGTTAATATTTAGTTTTCCTCCTGTATTTTCTACTAGTTGGCATGCATATGGAGATGAATTTTTCAAATAATGAGGAAAGTATTTATGGGGAGCAGAATTTATAATAGGTATCTTTTGTTGTAGAGTTCTATGGCATGTGGTCATGGGTTTATGTAATTTGTTAACAATTGCTGCTTTTCTTGGAGTTGTAGTTTATGGAAATATACAGCCTTGTCGTGGTTCAATGTGAAATGCATGTATTGTTCAGTGTGGGTAAGGGATTTTGGCAGTTCTTGTATCTGCACCCTCTTTTTGGGAGCATAATGTGATACATAAACGGTTGAACTCATCATACATAACTTAGTTAGCTCTGTAACACACATGGCTATATCGATATTCCACTGTATACTGGTTAAAAGCATCAGTAAAACAGTTAAAGTCTGCAGCTATATTTCTTATCTTCAATAATTATTTTTAATACTAGACAGTATATCAAAACTGCTTAAATTAGAAGGTCTTGGGATTTTTTTCCCATCTGCTTTTTGGGGAAATGCCAATTACATTGTCCAAAGAGCAAGTCAGCCTGACTGTTCTCAATAGGAGGGAAGTCCTCCCACAGGTTTCATGATTCTTCTCCATTATTCTGTGTGAGTTGTACTGATAAACTTCAAAGATGGTGATAAAGTGAAACAGGGTACAAAATCATCCTGATAAGGGATTCTTGTTGGTCTATAGCTAGTATGGATACTGATAAACTGCACAGCTGACGGCATTCAGCTTTATTTCTGTACATTAGTAAGCCTTGATAAAAGAAAATAAATTCCAGAATGTAATTTTATTGATTGGGGTTTTTTTCTTCTTCTTTTTTTTTTTTTTTTTTTTTTTTCCTTTTTTACATTTCAGAAATCACCAGACTGCGCTTGCAGAGTGCTCAGGATGCAGCACGTCAAGTTGAAATGGAGGTGGCCGAGCGAGCATCTGTGCTGGAGGAAGAGCACAAGGCTAAGCTTTCTCTCCTTCACTCTGAGAAACAGTATATTGCAGAGCTTTTGGAAGAAATAAAACATTTAAAGGAAGAGATCACTAAACAAAAAGACTTTTCTGTGCAGAATGAAAAGCATCTGAAAGAGGAAATGGAAAAGGTAATTCGCATTACAAGACTGTTTTGGTTAGAAGTTGATCTATTGGGAAGGCCAAGGGAGAGATAAGCAGCACTTATCTTTAAATGTGCCTAGTTCAGTGATAGTAGCTTTAAATGGATTTGCATGGATACACACAAATATTTGAGTATGGGTCCGAACTTCAGAGAACCTTAGTATTAAACATTTAGTTTCCCTGCAGATGAACTTTAAAGCATAGGTAGTGTGGGAAGACAAGTGCTTTAAGGGTTGATCCAGTCCACCTTTTGTATTGGCGTGGGTCAAGCAGACATATACCACTCCAATACAGACATGTACAGAAGATCCTCACCCTGAATATCTCCCTGCAGCACAGCTTAGTGTCCCAGTGCAAAAGTAAGATGGTACTTGCGTATGGTGACATGTTGTGGAGAAATCAGCAGAAAGCACTATGGCAGATGGAAAAAGCCCCGCTGCTGATGGAGTTCCCTGTAATAAATTTCTGGTTTTAGTAAGACTTTCTTTTGAAGCAAACCCACAGAAATAACTTTACAGACCATTTTTTTGAGGGAAGGAGGAACTGAACAACAGCTTTCTACTTTTGCTTTGCTTGCTGTAACTCTTACGAATTCACTGTCAAAGTCTGAGTTGAGAGAATTGTGCATAAAGGGGTCTGGGGGTGCTGTTGGGCAGCAGGCTCACGCAGGAGCCTTCAGTGTGCCTGGCAGCAAGGAGAGCAAAAACATGTTCATCAAACACAGCATCGCCAGTAGGGCAAGAGAGGGAATTATACTGCTTTATTCAGCATTTCTGCAGCCTCACCTGGAGTACTGTGTGCAGTGCTGGGCCCACAATTTCGGAAGAATGTGAAGGTCATCAAATGCCTCCAGAGGGAGGGCAGCCAAGCTGGTTAGAGGACTGGAAGGCACATCCTGTGAGGAGCAGCTGAGGACTCTAGGTTTGTCTTGTTTGGAGAAAAGGAGGCTAAAGGACAATCTTTGTTCCCTACAGCTTCCCAAGGAGGGGACTTGGGAGAGGCGGGTGCTGAGCTTCCCTAGGATCCAGAGACAGGACACATGGGAATGGTTCAAAGCTGCACCAGAGGAGGTTTAGACTGAATTAGGAAGCATTTCCTTACTGAGAGGGTGGTCAAACACTAGAACAGGCTTCCTGGAGAGGTGATCGATGCCCCTAGCCTGTCAGTGTTTGAGAGGCATTTGGACAATGCCCTTAATGCTGATGATTTAACTTGGTCAGCCCTGAATTGGTAGTTAGAATAGAACATATCATCTAATCAATACCTGGCACCTTCCTTCTTACCAGTTAAATCTGCTGTCCCATGTGAGGATAAACTTAGATTGAGTATTAATTAATTGTTTAATTTGTTCTGATATTTGAAGGCTTATGAAAATTAGATGGATGAAGCTCTTATTTATGTCCTCCATTCCTCCCTTTTTAAAGAGATATAGGTATGTGTATCCTTTTCCAGACTTCAAAACGGGTGGAGAGGGTCAGAGAAAACAGTTGCTGAAGCAGTGAAGCTTTTGGTACTGCTACTTTATTCCTATCACCTGCAGGATTTTGTTTGTGGCATTGCTGGCTGGGTGAAAGCATATACAGAATGCAGTGTTTGAAATGAGCCTGTCCCAAATACTGATCCACTGGCTGGAAATACATAGTTTTTGCCTTCTCAGAAGTGGAGTGAACCAATTTCTTCAACTGCTTCTTTATTTCTCATGCCCTTCACAAAATTCTTCATGTATTGTGTTTTAATCAAAATCTAGTGGGTTTGCCTTTCTCTTCTGCTTCTCCACATAGGTTATAGCATGAATAACTACTTTAATATTTGTTCAAAACAAGGCTTCCAAATGACTACTGAAGAGTATACTTCATACTGATCCGATCTCTTACTAGCTATTAATTTTCTTATAAGAGATGACTCTTTTGTTTCCTTAGTTGACAATTTATTTAGCTGTTTACTCTGGTGTGTTTTTAAAGTATATTTTTGCCTTTTGTTCTTGAGCAATCATTTGGTGCTCTGCCTTCTTTTTTTATGCTACTTGCTTTTTACATTACTTCTATGCTATATACCAAATCTTGGTGCTGCATTTAAAATACCACTGAGATGAATGAGGAGAGGTTTAAAAGAGTTTTAATCATGCTCAATATAAGTACCTGAGGTGCCGATATCTTTATAAGTTGAACTCCTGAAATGAAAAGTGATCCCAATAGAAGACAGCATAGAGTAACATCTATGCTGGTGAGATTGTGTAGAGGGGAAAAAAGTAGAAGGGCTAATGCCCAAATAGAACTTCAACTGGCCGCTTCAGTCAAAGACGACAAAAAGAACTTCTTTAAATACATCAGCAACAACAGGAGGACAAAGGGCACTCTCCCTCCCTTGCTGGGTGCAGAAGGGACAGTAGCGATGAGGGACGAGGACAAGGCAGAGGTGCTCAATGCCTTCTTTGCCTCGGTCTTTAACTCCAAGGAGGAATGTCCTAGGGATACTCAGCTGGAAGATAGTGGGAATGAAGCTCCAGCTGTTCGGGAGGACTTGTTTAGTGACCTACTTGGCCAGTTAGACATACACAAATCCATTGGGCCAGATGGGATCCATCCGAGGGTTTTAAGGGAACTGGCAGAGGTCCTCGCCAAACCCCTTTCCCTCATCTACCAGCAGTCTTGGCTGACTGAGGAAGTGCCACTTGACTGGAGACTGACAAATGTTACACCCATTTACAAGAAGAGTTGAAGGGAGGATCCGGGTAACTACTGGCCTCTCAGTCTGACCTCGGTACCTCGGAAGGTCATGGAGCCCATCATCTTGAGTGCTATCATACAGCACACACAGGACAACTGAGTGATCAGGCCCAGCCAACATGGATTCACCGAAGGCAGGTCCTGCCAGACCAATTTGATCTCCTTCTATGTCAAGGTTACCCGTTAATGGATGAGGGGAAGGCTGTGGATGTGGTGTACTTGGACTTCAGTAAAACCTTTGACACCGTTTCTCACAGTATCCTGCTTGAGAAACTGACTGCCATCGGTGTGGACAGCGTTCCTCTGCTGGGTTGAAAACTGGCTGGATGGCCTGGCCCAAAGGGTTGTGGTAAATGGAGTTAAATCCAGTTGGAAACCAGTCACGAGTGGTGTTCCCCAGGGTTCAGTGCTGGGTCCAGTCCTGTTCTACATCTTTATCAATGATCTTGATGAAGGCATTGAGTGCACCCTTGGCAAGTTTGCGGATGGCACCAGGCTGGGTAGCAGTGTGGATCTGCTTGAAGGAAGGGAGGCTCTGCAGAGGGATCTGGACAGGCTGGATCGATGGGCTGAGACCAACGGGGTGAGGTTCAACAAGGCCAAGTGCAGAGTCCTCCATTTGGGACACAACAACCCCATGCAATGTTACAGACTTGGGGAAGAGTGGCTGGAGGAGCTGCCTGACAGAAAAGGACCTGGGAGCGTTGGTTGACGACTGGCTGAACATGAGCCAGCAGTGTGCCCAGGTGGCCAAGAGGCCCAATGGCATTTTGACCTGTATCAGAAACAGCGTGGCCAGCAGGACCAGGGAGGTGATTGTTCTCCAGTACTCAGCACTGGTGAGGCTGCACCTTGGAGTGCTGTGTTCAGTTCTGGGACCGTCACTGCAAGAAGGACATGGAGGTGCTGGAGCGTGTGCAGAGAAGGGCAACGAGGCTGGTGAGGAGGCTGGAGAATAAGCCCTGTGAGGAGAGACTGAGGGAATTAGGATCGTTTAGCTTAAAGGAGACTGAGGGGAGACCTCATCACTGTTTACAACTACCTGAAAGGAGGCTGTGATGGGGTGGGTGCTGGGCTCTTTTCACAAGTGACAGGTGACAGAATGAGACTAAATGGCCGTAAGTTGTGCTGGGGAGGTTTAGACTGGACATTAGGAAGAATATCTTTACTGAAAGGGTGGTCAGGCATTGGAACAGGCTTCTGAGGGAGGTGGTGGAGTCACCATCCCTGGAGGTGTTTAAAAAACATGTAGATGAGTTTCTTAGGGACATGGTTTAGTAGGGAGACAGGCACAGTTGGACTCAGTGATCTCAGAGGTCTCTTCCAACCTTATGATTCTATGGTTCTATGAACATATTCTAGAGTTTTCTCTTATTTTTCTTTTTTTATTGCAATTAATTCTTAATAGTATAGCCTTACTTTTATTTGTAATGATGACTTCACTGCAAGAATGGAATCTCTCTGAGACTCTAAATGCCTGAGAATGTTCACTTCACACACTTCAGTTTGGTTTTGGTATTTTACATTTTTTTAATAACTATCTTCACAGGTAAAATTTAAAATTGCTGAAGAACACAAGAATAAATTAAGGGAAGCCAGAGAAGAAGTCCAGAAAATAGAGACTGTGTACAAAGAAAAAGAGAGGAAATGGAAACGTGAAAGAGAGGACCAGAGAACCCAAGCAGAGGAGAAGTTATCATTGTTGTGTATAGAACTGCAAAATAGAGCAGAATATGAGAAGCAGAATTTACGAAAGGAGTTTGAACTTCGTGAGGCTGAAATGCATCAACTTCAAGATCACCAAGCTGCCAAAATTCTAGAATTGGAGAAGTTGGTAAAAGAGCAGCAAAACAGTTTGCAGCAACTGGAGGACAGCCTTGCAAATACACAGGCTACACAGAAATCTCTGGAGCAATATGACAGTGACCTGCAGGCAGCCAAAGGGCTCATGGCAAAAGAAATGGAAAAGGCCACACTTTGTCTGCAGGAAGAATATGCACTGAAACTTATGGAAGCACAAACCAAGTAAGTCCTGAGTATTTGAGCACATTTGCTTACCAGTTCAGTCATTGTTATTGCTGCTTTTTCTTATTTTAAACTTAATGGGTGGTAGTGATGTGGGTTTGTCACTTGATGGCACTAACTTACGTTTGTAAAGCTTTCTCTCCCAAGGAACAATAATGCTGTCCATTATAGTTTACTATAGGGTTTTACTTCATGTAAAGACATTTAATTTAGCCTAGCAAATCAAATGAGATCAAACATACAGAACTTGACTACAGTTAAGAATATGATACACAGCCAAAAAGCATGTATGAGCTGTGGAGGGAAGCATTACAGGACACGTGAGTGGGAAAATTCTCTAGATTTTTTTTGAAGTGCTATCGACCAATCCAAATTAACTTGAGCAAATGTTTCCTGGTGAACTAAGCTTGTATTATTCACTGAATACTGAGGCTAATGGGTTGTGTATGGTATTCTTCCTTTCTGTTTAGACATGAAGGATATAACTGCGCAGTTTTTCAACTCCTTCCTACTCACATTGGGTTTAGTGTATTAAAGGAAATATTCAAACTACTACATGTTTATATTTGCATGCATTGCTTCAAATTTATCCTCCTTTCATCCTCAAACATATGCTCATTGAATAAGATTGGGGTAATAAGTACAGTAAGAAAACACTGAATCAGGAACTTAGCTTTTGGATGAGCTGTCAATCAGATCATTTTGATACAGACACCAATAATTCTATAGTTCAGTGTCCTTTTGACAATATTCTCTTAAATTTCTTGGAAATAGATTTATGGAGGAACACAAAGCTATGACTCAGAAATTCGCAACTGAGCAAGAGGTTCTTCTTCAAGAGTTGAAAAAGAAACATGTCAGTGAACTGGAACTTCAAAGTCAGCAGTTGGAGGAGAAGCATAAGCAGCAAATTTTGTCTCTTACAGCTGAGATTCAGGCAAAGCACCAAGCTGAAATTGAAACACTTAAATCTACACTAGAAAGTAATCAGCAGAGTCAATTTGAAGCTCGTGTTGCTGAACTGCAGACAAAGCATCAGGCAGAAATTGATGAGCTGGAGGCTAAACACTTATCAAATTTGGACTCCTTGGAGTCGTCCTACCTATCTGAAATTCAGAAGATAAGAGATGAACACAGTCAGACTCTTGAGAAGCTACAGCAGCATCACTCAGAACAGCTCCACGAAAAGGATAAAATGGATCAAGCACGCTTGGCTCAGGAGATAGAGATATTGAAATTAAAACATGCTGAAGAGCTTCAGCTTTCCCAAAATAATTTGAAAATTGAGCTAGCTGCTGCTCATATGGAAAAACTTAAAACCATGGCTTTTGAAGCAGAAGAAGCTCATAAGGTGAGTCAGAAAGAAAACTTGGGGTGTATTTCTACAGCCTCCTTTGTGCCAGCACTAATACTTGTGTGTGGCCATAGTGTGAGCTGAAATAGGAAACTGAAGTTGAAAATTAAGTCCATCTGTCACTCCCCTCCCTCCCCAAATGCTCAGACTAATGAATTTTCTATCTCAGTGTGTAGAAAATGTACAAATAAAGTAAAGTAAGTCAATACTTTTGACATAATTCAGATTGGAGGATTTCTGTTTTGTGGCTCAGAGCTTCTCTGCCTCATAGAGTTCCCACGTAATTCTTCTGCCGTGATTAGAACAAAGTAAATGTGGTTCTGTAGGTTAAACTACATGTCTAGGAATCCAAAGATCCTCCCTAATGGTGCAGTCTCAAGAGGAAGAATACAAGGAAGGTGTCTCTGAAGGTCCCAGATGGTATTTTGGGAGCAGGTCATGGGTGAGTGGACCTTGTTTTATGGCCTTCAACAGAAGTCCCTAGCTTTACCCTTAAGAAGGCAGAGATGTGAGCTCTTGTAGAGTTCAGATGGGTAAAAAAAGATCCCAAGACTTCTCCAAGTCAAAAAACCAAGAAGGCTTAACTCATTGCTAAAACTTCAGAGCCTTCCAGAGAGACCTACAGTTTTTCAGACTTGTCTGTTGCCATGCCCACTTCCCAAACTTAGATTGTATGTGGTTTCTGTGCCTGCAAAGGCTAAGAGGAAGATCTTGGCGGGGACAAGTGGGTATTTCTCTACTGTTCTGCCTTTGTATTCTGCATTTTTATTGTTCTTGAATATAAAGAACTTCAAAAAGAAAGTTGCTTGGCAGAGAAGGACCAAGGGATGTTGATTGACAGCCGGCTGAGTGTGAGCCAGCAGTGCCACGGGTGGGCCAATGGCATCTTGGCCTGTATCAGAAATAGCGTGGCCAGCAGGAGCAGGGAGGTGATCATGTCCCTGTGCTCAGCACTGGTGAGACCGCACCTGGAGTACCGTGTTCTGTTTTGGGCCCCTGACTACAAGAAGGACACAGAGGGGCTGGAGCATGTCCAGAGTAGGACAACGAAGTTTGTGAAGGGTCTGGAGAACAAGTCTTAGGAAAAGCTGCTGAAGGAACTGGGGTTGTTTAGGCTGGAGAAAAGAAGGCTGAGGGGAGACCTCGTGACTGTCTACAACTGGGTGTTGGTCTCTTCTCCCAAGAGACAGGTGGCAGGACAAGACAAAACGGCCTCAAGTTGTGCCAGAGGAGTTTCAGATTAGACATTAGGAAAAATTTCTTCACCAAAAGTCTTATCAAGCTCTGGCACAGCTGCCCAGGTGGTGGTGGAGTCACCATCTCTGGAAGTGTTTAGAAAACAGGTAGATGAGTTTCTCAGGGATCTGGTTTGGTGGTGGACAGGTACGGTTGGACTCAATCTCAGAAGTCTCTTCCAACCAAATGATTCTATGATTGTGTTGATGGTGAGTGCTGTCATGGGTAGAAAAAAAAAGCAGATTTGTAAAACTTGCTAGATAGGAAAAATAAACCCATTTCAATGATGTAGAGCGTTTTTATGTGTGTGTGCTCATTCCTCATGAGGTCCCTTTGTTCCTGTTTACTTAAAAGGATTTGATACGGCAGAACAATTGCTTTACAAATGGGTTACAATAATATTTGTACTTAGTTTTTTTTCTTTCCTTTTTAATTAATGCTTACACAGGATGATTTGAACACAGCTCTTCAAAATCAAAGGAGGTGGCTGGAAGAAGAAAAACGTCTGGCACTGGATATATTACGTGAGGAAGTATTGCATATAGAGGAAAAGCATAGAAAAGCACTTAAAGAACTTCAGGGTCTTCATGAGGCAGAAATTAAGAAACATAAGGAAGAATACTCCAGGGAGCTGGAAATAGAATTGGGGAAACTAAAAGCACAGCATGAACATGAGCAAGAGGTCAGAATGTTGCTAATACATAAACCCAAAATAATCTATACTTTATGTTAAAGTAAATTAAGTTTTATTAATCACAGAAGTAAGGCTGTCTATCTAGATGGTTTTGGATGTTTTTTTAATAGTGACAGTAGATAAGAACAAAGTTAATATTTCTAAGTCTTGCTTTATCTAAAAGGACTTAAAAGAATTCATTTATATTATCCTGAAGTTTTTACCTTTCAATCCATGTTTGGAGTGCTCTCTTTATTGGAGTGGGGTTGGAGTGGGCTTACCTTCTTCTGAGTTCCTGCTGTATTTAATTCAAATTTTTAAAGCTGCTTGAGAGAGAACTAATAGGTAATAAATTAGATGATCAACCATTTGTGGGAAGTAATTGCTCACTTCAAACTTTTATAAGTGAATAACATGTTCTAACATTGATTTTTTTTTTTTTTTTTTTTCCTTCTTATAGAAATTGTAGTAGTTATATTTTCCAAATATATTTTCTCAGTCAGGGTTGGAAGTCTTTCTAGTTGCTCTTAGAGCTTTACAGTTTCTTCTTGTTGAAAATGTTTATGTATAAGCTTGATGATGCTTACTTTCATAGTGAAGGCTAAAAACCTGATCATCTACGCTAAGTTCTCTTTAAACTTTGAAATAAAATAAAGTCTTCTATTTATTCAGTCTTTTACATAATCTGATTTCTGTTGATGCAAGCAGCCACAAGTGATTTAAGAGTTATCACTTTTCTATATTATATTTTACATTCATATATTAGAAGTCACAATCAAAATTAACTTTATCCAGCTAAAGCCAAATGAATTACTTTTGCTTTTTCACTTAATAATTTGAAAATTGGATAACGTGCTAAATAACTTCCTAATCATTAATGCACCTTTGTGTTACATGGTGCACGTCACAAAAAACATTTTGGTTTAAGGACATCTGTGTTCTTTTGGACTGTTAGGTCTTAGAACTGGTAGTGGTCTCCAGCTGGCTGGAGTGCATGGCAATCTCTCTGCTTTTGAAAGAATATCTTGTCTGGGGAGTTAGTTTTGTGGGACGTTCTCATGATGGTTAATTTTTTTAAGACCTTAATCATAGAAATGGGATTTCTCTCTATTCTGATTGGGTTTTTTCCCCTTAATTATAACACTATGGATAAAATATTTTATATCACTTACTTATCTGCAGATGTATGCTTCTGCATCGGCCTCTGAAGTAGAAACTGTGCGAACAACTCTTCTGGCTCAATTTGAAGAGGTAAAATTGAAGCAACAGCTTCAGTTCCAGGAGGAGATCGAGCTGCTGAAATGTCAGTCAGAGGTACTGCTTGAACAGCAGATCGCACAGCTGAAGGTAGGATCTGGTAAAATGAACTTCAAGGCAAGCACTGGTACTATGTTATCCTGTAGTAATGGAAACAATACAGTGTTCTGTAAGCGGTTATGGAATTTGCTACAGGGCTTTCTTAAAATCCTGAATTGGATATGAAGTGGTGTCCTTTGAACAAAACTAAAAAAAAATGAAATCACTGGAAAGTATTTACTTCAAGTGCCTGCAGAGACTATGCCCTTGGCCCGTCATCCCTTGTCTACTGTGCTTGCGCAAATACAGCAAAAACTGTCAAGGGTTATCTAAGCTTTTAGCAAGTGTGTGGTGACAGTGAGCACTTTGTGGATTAGATTTTTTTTATACTTGTTCTTAATTTCTGCTTTCTTGGGCTCATCATTTGAGTTCCAAACCTTAATCTTTAACTTAAGCATCTTAAGTTATCTAAGATAATCTATCCTTGAAAATTATCTTTGTTTGGCCTCCTGTACAATGTAGTAATTGCCTATCATCTTCTGAGCCTTGTGCAAAATGTCTTCACTGGTAAAGTGACAAGCATGTGTCAAGCTATAAATGAATGGAGAAGACACATGCCAACGCTCTGAGAGCAGCGCTTACATTCATCTGAGTGTCATTGTACTGAACATGTGTTCAGCTCAGCTGGTTGAGCATGAATAACTTGGATTAGATGAAATCCTTGTTTGCTTTGTCTTGGGAGGGAGATTTGAACAGATCTTTTCTGTTCCTGTCAGTGCTCCAACCTGAGGTGGGACTTCCTAGCAGTTTCACAAACTTCTAGAACTGGATGCTGCAAACATGCAGAAATTTCTCCTGTTCCCTGTCTCTGGCCCACTCTGGAGTCCTGGCTGTTCTTGACCTCTCCATCTCATGCAGCTGTTTTTTGAAACACAGGACACAAGTGTATCCTGAAAAGCTGCTGCAGGTATATTTGGCATTACTGTCCTCAGCTGAACCCCACAGGAACTAGGACTGGACTGACTGTTACACATATACCCCAGAAATGGTTCCTGCTTTTCGCTCTCTTGTGCTGCCTATACACTTCAGTTACTGAGTAGCATCTGGGACATCAGAAACCTCTCTGTTTGTTGAACTTTTGCCAGAGGTCATTCTACTGCTAGTACAGCTGAGACTCTGGGTTTTTTTTCTCACTAATTTGATGACCAGTATTTTGTCCCTAAAGATTTTGACTGGAGTCTGCAGTGTCAGGCTGAGCTACGTCATACCTTGAAACAGGTTTTCACAATGAGCCTTCCCCTACCCACTTGCCCCATGCTTATTTATGAGATTGTCTTTGTGCCAGCCAGTTTCATTTCTTTCCTCCCCTTTCTCCCTCATCAAATTTTAGGTATTCAGTGTTCCTTTCTGCAGTCTGACGTACTCTATTAGTCAATGCACTGCTTCTGAGAACAACTGGAAGGCTGTTGCCAAGGCTTAGTCCACAATTTTGTGTAATGGTTGAGGAAAGTCCTCATACTCCTTGGTGTCTGTTCGTTCGTATCTTGCTAACTACAGAGCACTCTACTGTTTTAAATCTATTAATTCTGAGCAGACTTGGCTCTTCTGCCTTGCTCTGCCTTGTGAATTCTGGATAGGAGTTGGTATTGCTGTTACCCAGGTGCCAGTGTTTTTCTTGATCTTGGCTAGGATGAGAAACCTCTTTGGTCTCATCAAGCAGCAAGTAGTTGTCACTTGGAGGAACTGGTGGTGAATGGATTATTCTGTTCAGTGCAAGGACTGGCTGAGTCTTCCACAAAGGATCCAGGACAGCTCAGATGACTGCATACATACTTGTATGTTCTATTCTGAAGTCTTATTTCATGTCTCAGGGACAAAATGTTTTCTTATCAATAAAAGAAAAAAGGTAGCTATCTCCTTGGAATGTATTTTTGTTTTCATAGATCAAATTGCATGTGTTTGGGTTTTTTATACTGTGATCAGGAAGACTTATTTCCCAGTTTTGGTGTTGCAGAAACAATTACTTTCTTTTGGCCTTGTTGGAACAAAGTCGTGGGATCCCTTCCCACCTTGTTATGGCCCACTCCTGACACCAGTAGTGTGAGAGCCTGCTTTGTCCTGCACAGTTAAAGAGAGAGGGTGAAAAGGGTTCTCTTGATATCTATGCGACAAATTGGAGACCGACAAATCTCCTAGGGTAAATTCAAATGCAGAATTTATTTTGGTTGCAGCCAAAATCACAAAACAGATACTTGGGTGCACTCCAAGTCACAACTTCTCAGAGTTGCAAAACCAGATCCCAGTCTGTTCAGATTGCAATCTGATACCTTGAACACAGCCAAGGTCACTAAACAAACTACAACACAACTCGGATTCGATCACCATAGTGCCAAGGAAGAAGGTACAATGAGATAAGTCAGAGAAGGAGAAAGAAGTAGCAGAGGAAAAGAAAAATGATCACCACTCCAGTGGGGCACAGTAGTTCCTCAGGAAAATGTGGTCCATCCACCAGCAGCTTCTCCAGCAGCAATTCTTCAGGAGCACATGGTCCAATAGTTGTTTTTCAGGCCAGTCAAGCAGCAGCGCTTCTTCAGGCCAGTTCCGTGTGGTGGTGGGCGCGCATTGTGCCTTCTTGGCAGATACTATCTATAGGGAAAGCCCATGCCTACTATCAGGTGGAGGGGAAGAGTGATGCCTGCTTCTACACCTCCCTCTCTCATTGTTAACCAGGAGTCACAGAAAAGCGTGGCCCTGCACTCAGCGTTTGAAAAACAACAAATATAAGTAAAGAAGTTGGTCTTTATACACCTCCCTCTTTTGCTGATGCAGGAGATGGGCTATCTAGTAATTCTTCCTTTTACAGTGCTTTAGACATTCTGAAGTGAATGGCATCTAATTTAATAGCTTTTAGATCATTTAACCATGTAAATCTGCCTTGCAGATTGTCTTCTTTTTCTCATAAACCCCTCCTATGTAGAACCCAGTACTATGAATGCTGTACTGCTTGCAGTTACTGACAGTGGCTTCTGTCCACCTCCTGACTTGTCCATCTGTTTTCTGTTCCTTATCAATATCTCAGCAGTCTGAAAAGTCCCAGGTCTCACTGAGCACATTCAGATTGTTATTTACCTACTTGACTATCTTTAAATCAAGATTTTGGCATAATTTTGTTGACTGGGGGGGGTGTTAACTGTGTAAATAGCTGTTAGTTTATGTGAGAGATAAGGTGTCTACATTTAAAGAGGGGGAAAAAAAAAAAAAAGGAAGGGTGTTTGGGTTGTAGGGATTTTGGGGTTGGGTTGGTGGGTTATTTTTTTTTTTGTTTGGTTTTGGAGTTGTCTCTCCCCACCTCTATAAATCAAAATATATGTGACTTTTGCAGGATGAATTTGAATCTGAAAAAAAGACATCACTACATGACAAGGAGCAGTTGTTGGTTCAGGAGAGGGAGAAGGCACAGGCTGCTCACCAAAAGGAGCAGGAGTTATCAGCTCAGCTACAGGAAAAAGCAGCAATGATTACCCAGGTGCGTGGAAAATACATTAAGCCTAGATTTTAAGTAATCTTGTATTTTAGCACAGTGCTCTTGCCTTTCTGAAGATACGCATAGAGGGATTGTGTGTATAATTCCTGTGATCCCTAGTTTTCAAGGTGTAATATATGATGAGCTTAGTTGGATTGCTACTGAAGTAACCTTGAAATTGAAACTGGGTAGCAGCTTGAAAACTGATTTTCAGTCGTCTCTCAGGGAAATAATACTGCTCTTTAAGAGAAGATTGCATATTTACATTTTTGTTGTCTGTGTACAGATGCTATCTGTAACTATTGTATTTTTTTGGTTAAGAAAATAGTGTTATAGTACCTTTTGTTAGACCAACTGATCTATAGCAAGTATCTAAGTTGAAACTAGGTTACCCATAAAGATTTAGAGAGAGGGGAAGTGTTTGAAAAAGATGTCTGTTAGGAAATTTAGAAATGTTATTTTTGCAATGATTAAAATAGTAGCTTTGAGTCTTCAAAATAAGAGAAGATGAAATAAAACATTCATGTCTTCTCTCACAGTTCAGAAAGTTCTGACCAAAATGTAAATTTGGTATATTGGATTATTCTGGTAGGCCTTTATATTCAGTGGGAAGGCTGGGAGTGACACTATAAATTTTTCCTAGTGGATGAAATACCTATCATTCCTTGCTCTTCATGCAGAGTTTAATGAGGAGTGAGAAAACTGGCAGGGGAGCAGAATGTTTTCCTTTCCTTGCAGTTTCCACCCATACGGATATTTTGACTAATTTGTTGGCTTGCTTTTGAGACAAAGTTTGTAGCAAAACAGTATTGATTTCTTTTCAGCAGCAAAGTCTTAGGTCAGGAGTGGGTATATACATAAGTATAAAAATGATGTCCTCTGAACATACGAATGAGGAGAGAAGACATTTTTCTAGCAATTTGTTTTCAGACAGAGCTTGTAAAGCAAAGAAGTTGGCCAGCACTGATGGTACTGAATAATGTTACTGTTCAGGTTTGTGTGCGACAGTGTGAAAATTTATGCTAGGACATTGCTTTGTGTCTTTGAGGCACAACAATGAGTGCAAGCTAAGAGCGATCTAAATCATGACACAAAGTTTTTACAAGCTTTTTGCATTGCTCGTATGTACTGAGCCTGAATACAGGAGACGCAGCTCCCTGAAGTAAAATTGACATCAGAAAAGGAGACCTCAAAAACCCAATTACTCATTTCTAGTCTTTCTACTCTCTTTTAATTTCTTATTTTCATTTCTAGTACTTGTGGAGCAAATCTACCTAACAGCAGACGATTTTTTGAATATATAGCAAATTGATGAAGGGTAAAATCTTTGGGTAAAGTTGATTGTTTAGGCCAAATTATAACTTTATTGCATTGTTACTGTATTTTCTACAGCTGGAAAAGAAAGTAGAGTCTTTAAACTGTGAAATAGAGGAGACCAACTGTGAACTGGAGACACTCGTTCAACGACGAGACAGAGAAAACCAAGAAGAAGGGAATTTGGTAGCCATGTTGAGATGTGATATTGAGGAGTCCGAGAACGAAAGGTTTGTACATCTTGGGTTGCATGATGTGTAGTGGTTGGGTTTTTGTTTCCTTGTTTTCTTTTCTTCACTAGGCAAAATTAAGCCAGCTCAAATTCATAGTGTAGGATGATGATATATTGTCTTTACTTGCAAGTTTTCTTCAGTTTTGTTATCATCAGCTTATCTTGACCTGGAGAGCAGGAGGGGGTTTTCTTCCTTTTTTTTTTTTTTTTTTTTTTTTTCTTGTAGTCTCTTGGAGACTTTGGTGTTCTGGGGTTTCCACTGTCTATAATCTTGGAAAAAGCTAGGAAATGGAAAAACCATCTTGGGTCATAGAATCTTTCAGTTCAATGTAGATTGGTTTGATATATTATTGGAATGTGTGTGTCGGACAGAAGCTGTCATGCTATATGAAATTCTAGAAGCATCTCCTCTCTCACCTTTAAGAAACTAACTTAATGTTTTTTTCTAAAACTAGAGTATTTTTGTAAATCTAACTTTTGTTGTCTACTCTGCCAGAACACCCCTACTTACTTTAAGGTCACACATAGTATAGTAGTAATTCACCCTACTGGTGCTTCCACAGATGTGGAAGCCTGAGATGCTTGTCACTGCAGTATGGTCTCTCCATGTACTTGTGGGGAAAAGTTTTTTGCTTTGCCTGCTCTGTGAAAATGGCCTTTTTTTTGTGAGTTGTTGGAATCTTCTGCAGTGATGACTGTCAAACTAGGGCAAGATACCCATTTTAGACTGTCAGTTTTTCAGTAAGCTCAAAGTATCTTTTAAATGAAATGCATGCCATTTTGCAGTGTTTGCTATGCTTTTATTCTAGGAAAAAACTGCAGGAATCTTATCAGAATCTTTTGAAATTACTTACGGAATTGGTGAAGGCTACAATAGCTACTGAAGACCTTATCTGTAGCAAGATTGGTTTTTGTCTTAATGACAGTCTGGCTTCTGGAGATTCTAGAGAATGTCAGTGTGTTATGGAAGATGTGAGATTCATGCAGTATTTCAAAGCTGAAGAAAATCATCACCTAGAAAAAGGTGCGTACAAATCTGCATAACTGAGTGTAGTCAATTCATGTTCTTGAATGTCTTTTCATTTCCTTCTATACAGACGAGGTTCAGAAAGGGGATATCTCTTGTTGCAGTGTTTTACTTGTCTCTTTTGAAGTTGCTCCACATTTAAGAGTTATGAGTGTTCCTTCATTTTAATTCTTTTAATAGTGCAACTAACAATGTTGCTGGAAAAGGCTGAATGGGCTATAGGGCTGGAATTATTAACTTGGTGGATCCAGTGTTTCAGGTCCTGATGTATAGCACAATATTTCCAGATATTGTGAAAGGCTGTCCTGATTTGTCAGTGTTGAGTTATTAGTATGTACAAGTTTTCACCTTGTAATATATATATTCAGGACCAAGCAATGTCACTGTCTGATATCAGATTGGCCAGTTCTGTATCACTTTTCTGTCTTTTTAAATAGCTTGCTTATTTTCAGTAGATGAACTGCTTGAGGAAACTCTCACAGAACACAACCAGCTGTCTCCAGTGACTGATGAGGGGTCTGACTTGAGCCAACACTTATGTGAAAGTGTATTTGCAAAGCCAGAATTGGCATGTGAAAATGAAGAAATGATACAGAAAATTGGTCATCGTTTGCGCACTGCAGTGGAAAGACTTCTGGAACTAGTTACAGAATCAACTAATCAAGTAAAACTTTTATCTGTATACATGTATAATTACACTGAAAATGTGAAATCTGTTTTATGGCTTGTGTTATTTAGCATCCTAGAGGACTGACTACTAAAAAGAAGCAGATATTATCTGAATGCATGACAAGTTAACCCAGTACAGGAAGGCACGTGAATCCCTGCTTCTTACAACATAGATTTTGCCCATATTTGATCATTTGGTAATAAATGAGACATTAGCGACTTTTTCCTTCTGGCATAGCCTGTAGGAAGGCTATACGTTATTTGTCTTCAGTAGATTTTAAGTAGGATTTTAGATGCATTTAGTAACTTCAGGAGACCAGGAGTTAAAGGGTTTTGAGGGGTTTTTATTGCAGTTCGTGTCATTGCTCCTTCAACATTGATAAATGTTAAAGAAAGAAAAGTTGTGTTAAATTGTTTTGGGAATAACACAGATAGCAGCAAGCAAACATCCTTACAATTATATACTGCGTAATTGTGATAGAAAGAGCTGAACTCAATATCATAAACCAATTTTAGTATTCCATGCTGAGTTTTGCAGTGCCCTAGACACTCATCTTTGAAGTGAAGTTGTAAATCTGAAGTAGATGCCAGAGAACTGTACGCGTTTTAAAGGATTGGATTTAGTCCTACAATAATTAATTTGTAGAGTAAAAAACCTCTAATTTAAGTGAAAATGTGAAGGGAAGGAATATATCTGAAACTCTTGTCAGGTGTTTTATCTTGTCCGGTGTTTTATGCAACCCAGAGACAAGTGACTATGTGAAATGTATATTTGTACGTATGTTTAATGTATATAAAAAAATCCCTTCTAGAATAAGAGGCTTGAATTTGTACTTTTGGGTGCTAATACTGGTTCCAATAGCATGTAGCTGTCTTGTGGTTAAAGCACTTGCCCATGCCATGGCACATCTAGACTCTAGGTCACCTTCATCAGCTGTATTCATGCATACTTCGCCTATGTCTAGGAAATGTTTTATCCATCAGTATAAGCTAAATGTAAACCAAATAGGAATGGGGCTGCTGTATTCCTTTGAACTTGAGAATGCAAGAGACAGTTTCACATAACTGGTACCATACCTTGGAAACCTGATGATGAATTGCCTTCTTTGTCTGTTAGACATGTCTGAATCTGTGAAGAATTTGAGTGCAAGTTTTCTTTGAGTTTCAAGTGGCTCAGAAAGTATCAAGCTGAGTAGTGGCCAGATAAGATTTGTGGAAAAACTATAGGCACAGGGAGTCACCCATGTGTCCAGGGGCTTGGGGCAAAGTCAACCTAGTACTATCATGAAGTTCAAAACCTGCACCTTAATGCATAAATTTTATAAAAAAATTTAGAGGGTCTTTGTTCAAATGCCTATAGCATTGTTACATTGCATGTGCATCGAAGATTTGATGCTAGAGGGCATTGTTTCCTTTTAGCTGGAGAAAATGCATGAAAACCATACACAATTTGAAGAAGAATTCAGCCGCCGAAATCGGGAAACTGCCCAAGTGGTCAATCAGCACCAGGAACTAATGGAGTGCCTCAGCGAGGAAAGTGAGGCCAAGAATCAGCTGGCATTAGAGCTTCATAAAGCAGAAGGTAAGAAGACGAAACAAACGGGAAGAGATTTTGGATTCATTTACCCATTTTTCATTCCTCCAAATATCTGTGATCTGTTTTTTGTCTTTTGTTCTTGATTTGCCTGTCTATAACCCATTTTCTGCCTTTCAGATTACTAAATTACTTGAAACTTGCATCTTTTCTTGCAAATCTACTGTTTAACTCTACTGATTAGAGATGTATTTCTCTTGGGCAAGTATGATAGTGCTTAGTCTTGTGCTTATATGGTATAAATACCTACTGTAAATATATAAGGGTCGCAACAACCCCATGCAACGCTACAGCCTTGGGGAAAAGTGGCTGGAAAGCTGCCTGGTGGAAAAGGGTGTAAGAGTACTGGTCAACAGTGGATAAGCATGAGCCAGCAGTGAGCCCAGATGGCCTAGGCCAACAGCATCCTGGCTTGTATCAGAAATGGTGTGGCCAGCAGAAGCAGGGAAGGGATCATCTACCTCATTTTGGTGCTGGTGATGACGCTCCTCAAATCCTGCGTTCAGTTTTGTGCCCCTCAGTACAAGAAAGACATTGAAGGGCTGGAGCGCATCCACGGAGAGGCAGTGGAGCTGAGGAAGGGTCTGGAGCACGGGGGCACAGGGATTATGGGGAGCTACTGAGGGATGTGGGCCTACTTAGTCTACAGAAGAGCCTAAGGGGAGACCTTTTTGTTCTCTTCAGCTCCCTGAAAGGAGGTTGTAGCAAGATGGACGTTGCTCTCTTCTCCCAAGGAACAAGTGATGGGACGAGATGAAATTGTGTCAGGGGAGGTTTAGTTTGGATATTGGGAAAAATTTCTTCACTGTAAGAGTGGTGAAGCATTGGCACAAGCTGCCCAGGGAAGTGGTGGAGTCACCGTTCCAGGTGTTCAAAAAGCATGTAGATGGCACTTCGGGACATGGTTTAGTAGGCACAGTGGTGCTGGGCTGAGAGATGATCTTAGACGTCTTTTCCAACCTATGGTTCTCTAGTAGTGATTGAAAATACTGTAATTTTTAAAACAGTGGTTTGCATTCCTACGTGTCCAATTGTGGGAGCTTGGATTGTTGAAAAGTAGATATACTCTCAGTGTAAGTCAACTCATCTGTCTGATCTTGGAAGCAGAGAGTATGAACTAGAGCAATATTGGATGATAGCGCAGGCATAAAGAGGTTCTGTAAGAAGAGACAGAAGGCCAAGGCCCTTGATCTCACAATGCTATCAGACTACATATCATCAGTCTAATTGCTACTTGTAAAGATTATGACTTGACGTCTTCTCCTTCATGTGTGACAATCTTTGATGGTTTCCATGTCCTTTAAGTTAAGCTTTTCTCCCTAATCATGACGTCTGCTTTTCGTTCCTCTTCTCATATGCCTTCAGGCTTTATTTGACCTTTCCAAAATCCTGTTTCCTTCCTTTCTGTGACTTATTCCTGGATTTCTTGGACTCTGAATCTTACACTTGATCTTACTTTTTGGAGATTCTGTTTCTTTGAACTTCAGCTGCCAGCAGAGGAAGTGTCAGGCTGTCCTATGTTGTGAGGTGACATTAGGTCATTAAGGCTTACAATCCGCATGTACGTTCCACGTTTTGAGGCATTTTGTGACAAGGCAGCCTCATAAAATTGGTTAGAATACATTAACTAGTACATTGTATTCCTTAAGATACTTGCAAAAGCCTAACTAAATTTAAGTCATCTTGCACAACTTCCTTTCTATGTCACCTTCTACTGTTTGCATAAAATCGTTTACTCGTATATTCAGGCTGTATTTTTCCAATAGATGATGTCTACTGCTTCATTTGCATTCTGACTTGGGATTTTAGGCATTATTGAAGGCTATGTTGCAGAAAAAGCTGCATTGGAAGAGGCCTTGAATTTGAAGGAGGAATCTGAGCGTCGCCTTGTTGTGGAGCTGGAGAATATGCGTGAACGCTTCCAGGAGCTCACCCAGGAGCAAGCAATTCTTGGTGAGGAGTGGGTGTGACACTATTTGTGGAAAATAAAGTTGTCTTCAGGCAGGGCACACTGCAATGTGTTTCAGGCTTTGGTTGGATGACCTAGTCAGCAGCTTGGTCTGGTACAGAGGTTAGCAGGGTCTTCCTCTAAAAGCAGAAACCAAAATAAAGTAGCAGGTTCTTGGCTTGTAAGAAGTTAATATTGTTAGTGAAGACTGCTGCTTGTAGTCTTGTGCTTAGTTAGAAAAGGGAGGTGTCTGAGAAAGTAAGAGCCATGTATTAACTACAGGTAGTTAGTTGCAACAGATAATTAGCACTACTAGTTACTAACTGAAATGCTGGTTGTTTGACACTGCAGTCAATGAGAAGTTGGAGCTTCGAGGCTTTTGATTACTTCCAGGACAAAGGAGATAGCTTAATAATGGTGGATGAAAGAAGATACTCCTGCAAGATTTGAATTACTGAATTACGAAAAAATGATTGTGATGATGTGCACCATGTTTCATACTTAAGCTTTTCCCTTGCTCCCCAGCCTTGCCCTGTCAAAATACACACAAGTGTACGTTCCTCTCCAGGGAAGCCTGTTCTCAGTGCTTTCCTTTCCACGTACCCTCCTCAGGAAACTGTAAACAATGAGATTGCCCCTCAGCCTCTTTCTCTCCAAACAAGACAAATCCACACTCCTCAGCTGCTCCTCACAGAAACATGCCTTCCAGCCCTCTCCCCAACATCTTGATCAGGTTGCTTAGAGCCCTTGAATGTTTCCAGGGATGGGACATCTACCACATCAGTGGACAAACTTCCAGTGATTCTCCACCCTCATTATATCAAATTCCATCCCTGTATCTAGTCTGAATTTACCCTCTTTCAGTTTTAAACTATTACCCCTTGTCCTGTTGCTACAGGCTCTTCTAAAAAGTATAGTACACAAGTTAGTATTAGAAATTGGGTCTGTCTCTGACTTCTCATATGATGTGTTCATAATATCTTACTGTTACCGTAAGAGAAAATTATAGTGGTCTCATGCAGGTAGTCCTTGCTTACAGAGTCTATGCATGTTTGCCCTAGTAATCAGAGGAAGAGGTGAGGGAAGACATCTCTTCCTCAGGGGGAGGACAGAACATGAGCAAATTCAGGGGCTGTAACTGAAACTAAAAGCATGTTGTGCTTGCTTTACAATAGTGATTATGACCTTGAGAAATGCTTTCCACAAGAAAAGCAAAATAAATTCATGATATTGTTGATCTAAGTATGCCAGTGTGTCATGGAAATATGTGGCAGATTGTGGAGTCTGTAAACCTGTGCCAGTGAGTCCTGCTGGACTGAATCATGCTTTGAATCCCCTGGCAGAAACTAAAAGGGGACTTTGAGGCATTGCTTATTCTGTGTCTGTCTGGGGAAAATTGCAAAAAGAATATTGATTGTCTTAGAAAACTTACAAATTACTAGCCAAGAATGTTGCAACAAACTTGTGTGATTATAATGTAAAATCATTTCTAGAGTAGCACTAGACCAATTACGGACATGAATCAACATTTGGCATTGGGAGCTTTGCGTCATAATGAAGGTGATGTGCGTTTTTGTCAAATAAATGGTAGGCACTATCTATATTACCTATGAATTTTTAGGGCTCACAGTGTCCTATTCTTGTCTTGTACTTGTCTCTGTGTTTTGATTTCTAGGACTACCTGTTGCTAATGTAGCACAAAAAGAAGGTTCAGGTTTGTAATGAGCGTGGGATTTTTCTGGTTTCTGTTGCTGTTAAACTGAGTGAATGAATTGATAGTTTTCATTTTATTTTAACAAAGAGGAATAGTACTTCATAAATAACACAAGAAATTACTGGGGTTCTGAATATCTTGGCAAAAAACCCCTATGACTTCTGTGATGCTTTAGAAAGCAACTAAAACTAAAACATTCAAATCACTGAGGTTTAAAATTCTTTGCTGTTATCTTCGTGTATGCCAGCCTAATTTCTCTTTTGAGGGGATGGAGTAGGTAGTAAGCTTGCTTTGAGCTTTTAGTGATGCACAGTCAGCTGTTAAAATTATTACATTAATTTAAAGCAGGAGGAAATATTTGAGATGGTGTCAAATGGAGAGCTAAAAAAAATACAGCCAAAACTGAAGGAAGGCTAAGAGAGACTGGAAAAATGTAACTGAATGGATAGGCAGACCAGAAAAGAGGAGTGCAGAATGGTATGGAACGCTGGTTATGGGAGGGAAGGTGAAACAAAAAAACAAGCAAGAAGGATCTGTTAGAATTTTACACTGCCTGTGGAAGTCTAATGCTGAAGTAAAGTTTGTAGCTGCTAAATTGGAAGAGGCATCTTCCCTCCCCACCCCACTCTCCCCCAAAACTAAAGTGTGAGTACTTAACTCCTGAGTACCAAACAGTTAGATCTGATAAATTTATAGCTGCGTGATTGGGGTCTACTCAAAATATAATTCTCTTATCACACTTTTAGATTAATTTTATATATATGCACGTACATATTTGTAGATGTGTTCGATTGCATATTTACTGTCTCTTGTTTCTAGACTCTCTTTTCACCCAGAGTGTTTGAGCTGAGTGAACGAAGTCTCTCAGGTGAATAGGAAAGAGTGATCTAGGTAAATTCCAGTTCAAGTTAAAAAGCTGCACTGGACTGTCTTGCCTATTGTTATATATTTATTCCTCTGTCCATTCAGATCTCCTCAAGCACTATGTTTAATATATTTTTGGTAACCACCTCACTCTCCTTTAAAATTGCTGCTGCCTGCTCAGTGACGGGGAGTGTCTAACCTAGCTGTTCAGTGTGTGTTTGAGAATTGCTGTTATCTCTGTAGCTGCAGTTCTGCTCTTGCCAGCAGCTCATTAGAACCTGAACAACTGCATTTGCTGCAAGTACTGAGCCCTCAAATTCATCCCTTTGCTCCACCCCAGCCATCTGTAGTACTCTTCCTCTGGTTTGGAGTTTCGTAGTGTGTGGGAAATATGACAAATAAAAATCATATTGTTTGGAGTTGGTTCACGTGGGTTATTCCTCCTTGAAAAGCTGATACTTCCTCTCTTTTTTGATATGCAGTACTAATGAGTAGAATGGCCTTGCTAATGAAATGTGCTTATAATGGAACTTGGTATTTGCTAATGATGTTGTTGGGCATGTGGAAGAGTGTGCCAGGGCATTACTGAAGTGGAACTGCATGATTTAGATTAGCATTAATAAATAACAAATTTGTCCCTACAAAGAAACAAATCTGCAATCTGATGATGTATTCATGCTGCTTGTAGTTATTTATACAACTAAGGAATGTGTGCTTACCAAAAAAAAAAGAGTAATTGAAGAATTGCTCAAACAGTTTGCACTTAACTGAGATTTTTCCAAAAGCTGATACCTGCTTTCTATGAAATATTTTCAGTTCCAGATAAAATCTGTTAGCCTAATACTTGTTTCCATTAATTTGCATTTCAGTTTGAGGAGGTGACCAAGACTGTTTATTTCATTTTTATCTAATTGGTATTTTGTTCTTCAGAAAGCAGTAATGTTCTTTTTGAAGCTAAAAGGAACCAACTTGTTAATGACCGTATTTCTTAAGACCTAGAAGAAAAAATTCCTGTGCTTGTTTTCACAAAAGCATCAGTTTTTTTTTCTCCGCGGGTCAGTACCTCTGTGCCCTTCCTGTGGATGCCTGAGTATCTGTACACCCTGTACCATGCCCTTCTCCTTGCACCAGGTGTGAGCACGTACAGTGGAATGCTCTTTTATTTCCATCTCAGGCCTGGCAAAACACAGAACTTGGTAAAAGATGTTCTCTGCTGTGCAGCCATTGCTAAGGTTCCTGCTCCTAATGGAATTCAGACTGTTGTTGGCTTTTTTCTGGGCTGTGTGTTTTAGCCTTGAATAACTTGCTGTGCTGTATCTTGTGATGGCAGGAGGTTGTTACAGCTCTAAGTGGGCTGTGAGAGAAATTGCTTTGGTGGAGGCTCTTCATTTACCTGCACGCATTCTGCTGGAGCCTGACTTACATCCACAACTCAGTGAGTGTTTGATTAGGAAGTGTGGAGCTTGGTTCATATGATGGTTTAGCACTGTGCTGGAAAAAGAAGTCTTTTTTTGTGTGTGTTTGTCTAGAAGTTCCTTGCAGACCTTTATTACGCCTGTGACTTGTATTTATCAGCCAATAGCAAACTTAAAAGGGCAGGAGAAGCACGATGCCAAGGCACCCAACTGTGAGGGAGGGCAGGACTCTTCACGTGTTGTCTGGAGTGACTGCCAAATAAAATGTTTTTTTTCCTTCAGCTGGTGTGTGTCATGCTGTCACTTTGGCAATGTATGTGTATGGTAAGCATCTGGTAGAATTCAAGGGACTGATAAGCAATTTTGTGACCTTTTCAGTTGGTTTCAAAAGCTACCACAGGTGCTGAGCAAATCTGACAAACAGTTAAAGCAGCTGGTACAGTTCCATATCTGCTATGTTTTCTTTGGTTCAATTAACCTCTTAGTTTTATCTTGCATATTTTAATACTGTCTTAGTGCAGAGGAAGCCTGGTTGCTACAGTAAAAGACCAGGATGACTAAATTATGGAGTCACGAGATTGCTGTGTACCTTGAGAGCACATTTAGTGCATATTTTTGTGCCAAAGCAGAATTTACTTCACTTGTTTCTCTTTGTCCAGCCTCTTTCATTTCCAAAGGCAGAAACTTCACAGTCCTGGCACAGTCCAGGCCTTCATTATCCCTCCTGCAGTGACATTTTCCTCAATGTTTTATGTAAATGTTATTACATTATCTTCTCAGGCACAAACATAGAAATGTTTTACTTTTTTGCCTTATTTTAACATGTCTAGAAGTATAATTAAATATCGCTAGTGAAGCACTAGCAAAGATTTTTTTTTTTTTTTTTTTAAAGAGGCTGTATTTTTGAAGGTTTGTAACAGCAGCTTAAAAAGATGCTAGGTCAGGAATTATGTGGATTGAGTTTGATCACATTTGGAAAAGGGAATTGCCCCCCTTCTGGGAACTGAGCCACGTGCCAAGGTAAGGTCCTTGTTGGAATCACAGGCTTACCTTTTTGTCTATGACTGAAAATATTTAAGGTGAATAGTGGAACATTTGAAAAGTAATGAGCTCTTGCAGGACCTTCCTTTAAATACTAAATAGCTGGACTTTTTATGTTCAGCTTACTTTTAGCTATATTCACATTAAAATGGTTTTGCTCCAGGCCCATTCACAGTGGAGTCTCAATTTTGGACTCTTATACAATGTATTCATTATATCCAACTGTTGGAAAACGTGATTTGTAGGTATAAATTAGCTCTTGATAACTTAAATCATCTTCAGCTATGTATGTATTCATAGTTGTGGTATTTCTTTTGCAGCCTGTGTAGGATGAATGCATGCCATCTTTTTCCCAGGTACTTTTTCCCCTTGCAGCTTCAGAACTGGACGGATTTTCTCTAAGAGTGATTTTTCTCCGGGTTTTAATTCCCACTCAGGTTCAGAGAAAAAGATTAACCTTACTTTTTCATAGCAGCTAAGTTCAGGGTGGAGCTGGGCACTGCTAGCTGCTGAAGAGATGGACTGAGCGCTAACTCAGCAGTGTAGTCATCAGCAGAAGTACCCAGCATAGCAGAGGCAGAGGAGTAACTGAGAAGCTGATCTGAGACTGAATGTTTGAGGTCTAAGGAAGATCTTGGCATGACAGTTTGGAGGAACTGAGAAATCAGTATTGGATGGCTTGATTGGGAAGGGGTTTGAAGTGGGGAAGGAAACGTGGATGGAAAGGGTGGCAAGGATTTAGGATAGAATAGTGAGGATGGGGTAATTGGAAGAATGGTTATGAAAGGGGTGTGGGGCTTAAACTTAGGGATGGAGCACATCTGGAATGGCATGAATTTGGAGAACTGAGGATCTGATGTGGCTTGGAAAGAACCTGTGGGAAGGAAGAGTGTGGAACCAGGGTTGAGAGGGCAAGGACTTAAGAAGGGACTTCGAAGGACTCCTGGCTGGATGAGATGGGACTCTCTGTAATTGCCAGGTCTCAAAGGGTGAAGGTGAAAGCTTTCTATGCGCCCAGAGTATCTCCAACCAATATTTACTTGGGATGCCCACATCCTCCTTTACTGCATTTTACAGTAGCCTTAACACCCTGGGCAGTCAAGTATCACACTTCCTTTTGTGCCGCATACCATCTCAGTAGATTTTTCTTAGCTTTTGATGCTTCCAAAGTACTTGAATTTAATCCCATCTTAAACTCAATGTGATTTTTCTACTCTACATTGAAAACTTTGTTATTCTTATTCAGGTCTACTCAAGGAAGTAGAATTTTTAACAAAGGAGAAATTAGAGCTTCAGTGTCAGGCAGAAAAGGACCATTCCAACTTACGATCTCAAATGAAAGTTCTGGAAGTGGAACTAGAAGAACAGCTGCAGAGTAATCAAGACCTGGCTACACAGTTACTGGAGGTTGCTGAATTAAAACAACAAATTCAAGTTCTTGAAAAACAGCTGAAAAACCAGCGGCAGTTCATGGATGTAAGCAAGCTTGCTACCACATTTCCATGTTTTTGTAGGTCATAAGTACTCCTCTTTGTGATTGAAACTTGGAAGATGGTTTCTAAAATGGGATGCTTTCTGCTTTGTTTTAAATTAAGGCTTTGGTATTCTAGGCTTGTAAAAGGTAAAAAAAAAAAAAAGTAGTTTTAAAATTCCTTTTCTGTAGTATTACAGGATTTTTTTTCCTTTTTATTAGTTGCTAATTGTAATTCATATGTACACTGGAGTCAAAAAGGGGTTTCTTTGTTTTTTCCTGTAACTTTTGCTCTACTTTCAATAGGTGCTAATTATTTTCAAGTGAATATACTTTCTTAACCACAAAAACAAATCCCAGATTTTTCTTGTATTCAGTATTTTAATGAAATGAAATGTTTCTTAAAAAACTTTCATTATCTCTGGCTGCGTTTACAGGAACAAGCTATAGAAAGGGAACACGAACGTGATGATTTTCAGCAGGAAATTCAGAAACTGGAAGAGCAGTTAAAACTTTCAGCAAAATCACAGACTTCAGGCGAGCCCAGAGAGCATAGGGTGAGTAAAATCACACATAGTGACCAAAGGAGTTTGTTTACTACATTTATATACCAAACCCTGTATTGTCTTGGGGGGCTGGGGCTTGAGAAACATTATTTTTTCTCTCATGTCACCCAAAGTGCAAATTTTCCCCCGGGTGACCCGACTACATTTAGGCAGTGAGGGTGTACTTGCATTATTTCTTATGGGGATGAAAACAAATGTTGTATGTGCTTTAAAGTAAAGTTTCACAGCCTATGAGTCTGGTTTAAATTAACTGAGGAAGACAACAATACTGACACGCTGCCCTACAGAGCATGGCTGAGGGAGGACTTCTGGGCTCTAAACATGTTCAGTTTTTCCAGCTGTACCAGTTGTCATACGAGATGTTCTTTGTCTGCATGCCTCGTCCTATTTAAGTTTCTGAATCAGTCCTTTTTTTTTTTTTCATATGTTCACTTGTTAGATGCTTGGGTTTCAGAGATTAACATGTTTTTTCTTCTTGTTTTGTTTTTCACATAAATGAACATACAGAACTATGAATTGGTTCTACAGGTATGGAAACCAGCATGAACATCTCTTTACCCTTTCTTCCCTTTTTCTTTCAATACCTAATATTAATTAGATATGCTTTGGCTTATTTTCACTGTTCTCGATGTGTCAAATCTGCTTCGCCTTGACTTGGAGATAAGTATACATGTTTTAGGGAGGCAGACTTCTTGCAAGGAGTGATGAACTGTCTTCCGTTCAATTTCCTCTACATAAGTGCTTCATTTTCCTGGCTTATTGTTCAGATATGTTACAGGCAGTTACTTACTATAAAAGAAATTTTTGGCATGAAAGGAAAAGTTGAGGTTTGGAGTATGAAAAAAAAGATAGTGGAATTAAGATGATAGACTGTGCCATAACCATTAACTTTTATTTATGGCCCTACTCTTAAACTTCAATGTGTATACTAGTTTATTTAATTTCCATCTATTAATTTATGTACAGTTTATTAAATTATGTACTTCAGTGTGAGAGAAGCAAATCTTGTAGGAATGAATGGCTGAACCTTTGCTAGAGTGAATTTTCCATGCTGGAGAACAACTGATTGTCACTTGTCTTCTGTAACTTCTGGTAGGACTTCATTAGTGTGATTATATGTCATTCTACATCAGTGTCAGTGTTCTTATTTGCATGGATTTTGTTATCTGGCATTAAGACTTTGAGTGCATCACACACGCAGCCTGTGTGTTACTTACACTGTGGCAAAGATCAGAAAAATATGGCAGACTTATTTTGAAGGCCTCGTGATCTGTTGAAGATCTGCTTGTACCCAGGAGGTGTCCCCCTATGGCGGTCACAGATTATTCAAAATATGTCATAATGTTAAGACCGCAGCTTGCCTTCTATCCAAAATGTTGGGTGGATGACAATTGGTTACTCTTTACTAGTGGGCTTATGACTTAGTGAAGAGTAAGACTTGAAAAAAATAAATCAAGCGGCAGTAACTCTGCAACCCCTATTGGAAAGGATTAAAACTTAGTTGGAGAAAGGAAGGTAACTCAGCAAGTGGTGTTTGTGAGTAGGGCAAGATGTGCATGCAATCTGTGCTAAAAGAAAAAGTCAGGATTTAGACAGTGTTTCGTACAGTTGTGGCTTTAAAACACACTGGTCGATGTAAAGTGTCATAGTGTCTGGGATTTTCATGATTTCTGACAAAATTTTATAACGTTAGAAAGTACTAGACATAAAAGATTGCTCTGTACTGAACAGCTTTTCTGAAAGGCCTGTTATGCTTAACAGTTGATTAATAGCTGATGAGATGAGAAGGGAGTGAGATGTATACATAATTAAGTGTGTACATACATACATACATAATTACATATGTGCCTGTAAGGAGTTGAGAATATGAGGTTAATCACTTGGTATTATTAATTAGTCTGTGATGCTCTCCATGCTTATTGATTTGACTAAATTAACTCTATTGTTCTGTATTATGCTGGAGGCTGGTTTTTTGTTAAAGTAATACCTGTACAATACTTTGAAGATATAAAATTCTATATTATTACAAAGAATTATTATTTTAAAATTTTGAAGTGAAATTTGCAGAACTTTAGACACTGATGAACAAAGCATTTATTTTATAAAATCTCATCTTCCTTGCTTGTTGGTATTGACCAAATTATTTCTCCTTCAGAAGGTTTCCTGTTACTTTCCTATTTAAGCTTGCTTTCACTGTGCTTAATGACTTTTACTTCCGACAGAGTTTCTGTCACACTTGGTTCTCTCCTGCCTCTGTTACACAGCAAACTCCTCACCTTGCCTTCACGTTAAGTACTGGGATGAAGGACTGACCATTTTCCTGTAGCTCTATGCATGATTTGATCTCATTGAGCTCAAATGCAAAGTTGTTATCCTTCTTGTATTTAAGTGATTTTTTTTGAAAAAGAGTCCATGTTCAATGTTGACTGCTGATTTGCAGGCATTGAGTACGTTACATTGCATATTTATCTTTTAATTTTTGGTATTGTTAAGCTGTAATTCCTTGAAGTATAAAGCAAGAGGGTTCTGAGCTTACAGAAATAGATCTAATTCAGATCATCTTGGGTTTTTTTAATCTTAAACAAACAAAAACCAACAACCCACATGCACACTCACAATAAGTCTCTGTTTGGTAACCACTGGGCCTTGAGAGCATGCCTTCATCCAGCACTTTGCAAGAAGACTGCCAAAATAAAGGAAGAGTAAACAAATGTATATTTAAGAGCTTCTGCATTTGGAAAACAAGTTTTCAGAAAGTTACTTTTTTATCCTTTCTGTACACGTCTGCTTTTACTTTCTTCTGGAATTCTAGCACTAGTCTAGTCCGTAGTAAAACTCTACCTGCTTTGCCATGAAATTACTCTTGCTTCCAATTGGAAGTTTATGTTGCCCGAATACCTGTATAATGTGATTTCTGTATAGGTAGAATCTTTGCAAGCAGAAATGAAAGAGAAGATGGATGATTACAATAAGCTATTATTAGAAAAGGAGCAAAAAACCCAAGAAATTACAGCTTGTGACAAAGAGATAGAAAAATTGGTGGCACGGATACGAGAACTGGAGCACAGCAGTACTGAACTCTCAAAGACTGTATGCTACTTGGAACAACAACTGCAGAAAATGAAGAAAGTGGAAACTGAATTAAAACAAGTAATTTTAAACACTTATTTAAGTGGGAGTGGCATTATGCAGGTGGCATCTTCATGGGGGATGTCAGTGACTGTGTTAGTGTTTGAGACACTGTCCCTGGCACCCAGTGGTGTGATAAACTGTTGTGTTAATGGCAGGTATGGCAGCCACAGTTCTAAACAAACTCTGGGTTAACGAACTGAAAGTCTACTTACTGTAGAGACTGGTTTTGACAGTTGTCGTGTTTGCATTGATCAGAGCTGCTCTTTTGCTTGTCTGGAAGTTCCTGAGATGATAAAGTTACTGAATATTAAACGTCATAATTCTTCAACACACAGCTGTATTTAAAATGACATTATCTTAATCAGTAGTGCTTCTTGGTGAGTGTCTTTGGAGCCACATCTGTTTGCCGTAGTGTGAAATTCTTAGTGTTTTGTTACTACTGCAGATTTAATCACAGCTTAGAGCGAAGAATTACATTCCATTTAGCAAAAGTATTTATTTTCTACCAAATAACTGAGTAACCTTTTCTACCTCTTTAAACTAAACATTTCTGTATCCTCCCTGCAATTTCCCTTGGTTAAGTATTGTTAGAGTATCTTTCAAGTTTGAAGGTTTGAGTGGCATGGTGTAAACCAGTGGTGTCAAACCTACGGCCTGCAGGCCGAATCTGGCCCTTCACCTGGTTTTATCCAACCTGGCACCTTGTTTCTACCTAATGGCAGTGCTGAGCTCCTTGCCCCTACGCTTCTGCCAGTGCATTGGTCACACGAGCAGCGTGTGTGATGTGTGTTACACTGCAGGAGCAGAAGAATGGTGGGAGCTGTGAGTTTGACACCCCTGGTCTAAACACAAAATGTCTTAGTTTGATTGCTAGTTTTTGTAAATATTTGCTTCCATTATTTTTTATTTTAAAAATATTAAACAAAATATTTTTTGTTTTAGCTTCAGCTAATGTGATATAGATTAGCCAGTCATAGTTTATTAGGTACTCCTATTCCCATTTGCCCCTTGTGAGATTGCATCTGGAGAATGGCTTGGTTTTAGACTAGCACGTAAAAGATTTTGGCATATTGGATTGAGTCTGTGACCCATAAAGGCAGTCCGGGGGCTGGAGAAACTGATTTTTGAGGAGAAGCTTAGAGAACAGGTTTTGCTTAGCCTTGTGGAGATCTTATTGTTGCCTACACTTGGAGGTGCAGAGTGAAAGGATGAGAAGATCTGTGCATACACTGCAACAAGGGAAACTCCAGTTGAATGGTAAAGGGAAAACAGTCACCCAGGAGGCAACCAAATGTTGAAAAAGGGGCTTGGAGTAGCAGTGGTATCTCTGTGACTTGGAGATTCTTAGAATTCGTTTGGCTGAGGCCCTGAGCAGAGCCAAGTTGGTTCTGCTTTTAGTCAGAGGTTACCAGAGAGCTCTAGAGACCCTTCCCAGATTAAACTGTTCTGTTATTTTATCCAAACATACAAAAGCTGTGCACATTAACTTTGTCTGGCTTGCCTTGGAGTGTGATATTGCTGTGGGCAAGTTGCTCTTGTCTCTGAAATCTTAGCTTTCTGTTAAACAGCTTTCTTTACCCATGCAAATTCCAAGTATTGATGTAGCTGTCTGCATGTCCCAGGAAACTGGTCTTTCATAAAAATCCTACATAAGCTAAATCCAGACTCTGTTTGTTAGTCTGTTTTTCCAAGAAACCAATTCATCAGCTTTAAACAAGGTTATACTATTTAATTTGCCAACCATAGGCATTGTAATAGCTTGTCTTGAAGCAATTTCATGCAGTAAATAAGTGTCAACAGAGCCCCAAGTATGATTGTCAATCATGGAATTTTTCTGTAAAAACACAGGTGATGTGAGTAGCAATCGTGGGTTTTTATTGTCACCCGAGTGCCAACAAACAAAAAATGTAGATGTTGCAGATAATGGAGACAAGCACCAATAAGAAATAGGTCTGGAAAGAATAAATTTGAATATGTTACGGTGTCTTTTTGTGACTGAACTTGCAGCAGCCGATCCACTTACCCTCCTGTTACGTGTGTGGAGCAAGTCTTTGTTTTTCCTGGTCCAGTTCCTCTCAGTCGTGCAGGTTGTTGATATGCGACATGGACCCTTCTGGTTAGGGTTGTGCTGGGAGGATTGCACGTCCTTTGGCTTAAAGTCTTGAAAATGGGGCTTTTTTGGGTAGGCTGCTCTCCTATGGGTTTTGGTATCAGTGAAAGAAGACTCCAAGTTAGACTGCATCTACGTGGACATCCAGAAGAACATTTTATAGTGAAGGTGCATTACATAAAGCTGTGATTTTTTTTTTTTTTTTTTGCCTGAGTCACCACTTGTTTTTGCTGGGTCACTGTAGCAACCTCAGAACTGGAGAATGCCAGGAGAAGCTTGACTTTTGCGTACGGAGCTGTTCTGACACCGTGAGCTACAGCATGCTTGCAGCTCCGCTATCCAGTAAGCGCAGGAACATCTGAAGTAAGGTAGTCCAGTTCTGCACAAATGTGGATTTGCACATTGTAACTAGAGAGTTTTTGTCAGTTATGAGGATGAGTTTTAAAATAATGCAGGTAACACTTTATTTTTAGTTGATGTAAACCAAAACAAAAATAGGCTCTGTTGCTTGGGTTTCGTTGTTATGTGTGTCCTTTCACATATAGCAGCAGGACGCTAGAAGAACTGGTTAATATCATAGGTTTCATGTAATGGCAAGAAGATAATTCATTTTTCACTTCAGAACAAACAAAAATATTTTTGTAATGGTGCTTTCCTACCCCAAAAAGTGGAGATGATGCTTTCATAATTATTGCATTTGGTTTTTATCCTGCCAGTGATATTAGGTGTGACTGAGATAGCTTTATACCCTAACTGGCTGTCCCCTTTCCTCATGTGTGGTGTGGGTGCCTGCAGTGCCCCCAGAGCCGACCAGAAAGGCAGCCAGTACTGGCTGGGGGCTGCTGGGTAAAAATCAGATAGTTTATTGACTATGGACACGAATGTTGGGGCAGCTGTTTTAAATATCTGTTGTTGGGCCTTCTGTTTCAATACTGCAGTACACCATTAACTTTGTGATTTATTTGCTGTTTTTTAATTGATGCGTCTTTCATTTTAAGATCAGAGGTGCTATCCGTGTACTCTGCTCTTAGTTCTCTTTGGTTATAGAAATATTGTCAAATTTTACATAAGTTTTTGGTAAATTGTATGTTTAGTCTAAAATAATCCTTCTGTTAGAAGTGTGTGTATTGAGCTATGGGTAGAATAATTGCTGGACAGCAGAGGCAGTTACTGCCTCAGGTTTCCTGCCCAGCTTTCCCTTTGTTGTGTTAAGTACAGATACTTATGTGGGCTATTTGGATGACTTTTCAAGTGAAACTTTCCTCCTTGGACTGACACAGCTCCTGAGAAGGACTGTGAGAGAAAGAGGACCAAAAGACAAGTTTTTTAATATAAATAAATAAAACTACAGTAGCTTGACAGACCACAGATATGACAAACTTACTGCTGGTACTTCATGTTCTGCCTTAACATGATGTATCTGTAGTAGGTTTTTGACCTACTCCAGACTCTTCATCTCTTAAGTTAAATTAAATCTGCATCTCTTAAATTTAATTTGGCAAATATCTGGTATCACAATACATTTGGAAATGACTACAAGAAAAATATGTTTTAGTTCTTAAACATCTAAAATGCTGTGTAATTGAGAAAGTGTAATATGTTAACAAATGCTAAATTTTCAGAAATTGTTACATGTGGACTAGAAAAAGTAAAAGAGGAAAAGGTTAAGTGAGCTGAAAACACTCAGTTGTTTTGAATTTTACTTTTCTAGTGGCCATTGGGATTTTTCACTTCTCTTATACTGAGGTTTGTCAGGTATGAAGCAGTATTTTGGCAGGATTGTTCTGGGGAGGTGGTTGTGTATATTGACAACAATTTTAACATTAAACAAATGTATTTTGCAGGATAAAGAAGCACTGCAACAGCAACAGTACAATAACCTGATTCAGATCTCTGCCCTACAGTCTAAATTGGATGAAACGAGGCACAGGGTACCAGCAGATGGCAGTTCTGCCCCAGTGCTGAAGGAGCAGTTACAGGCAGAGCAAGAAGCACTTCAGATGAAAGAGAGAGAGGTAGGAGTTTTGGTAGTCTCTCCTGCCATCTTCTGAGTCACTGACATAATTGCAGAAATATTTTGTGCAAACCTGTAACTAGGAATTTAAGCCATTCAAAAACCCAGTGACTGGAGTTGTGGTAAATGTGCCTTCTTACCCAGTATTCTTCATGTTTTGGTGTTAATTAACCTTGCTTTTTCTTTTTTTGTCATCCCCCGTCTGTCCATCTCCCCTCCCACTGGAAACTGTCTTGTGATGATTATATCAACTTTAAGACTGAATGATCGATATCTGTTGTAAATTAATTTTCATGTCATTCCCAAGTTGAAGTGGAGCAGAAGGTAGATACAGTTTTGTTTGACACTGACAGTAAGCAATAATTCCTTTAAGAACATAGAGGACAATTGCCCATAATGCTGTCATCTGACCTTCTCTATTTGTGAGCTCGATAATGTTAGCAATGAGTTCTTGTACCAAGCTAAGCTGTAACACAGTGCAGTTGGCCACAGTTATTTAGAACATTTATTGGACTTCCACACATGGATACCTCCCCCACACCGTATGTTTGTGTGGTATTACATAATTATCATAGTATCTAATGTACAAATGTACAGTTTAGGATGTGCAAAGAAATATAATGTGGGTGATCCTCCAGTTAATTGTACACCATTGTTTCAAGACCAGTAAGATAATAAACCCTAATTTCTTACAGGTGGAAGTTCTATGTCTCCCATGTAGTATGACTGCAGGAGCCACTAAGCCTTTTTCATTCTCAAAGCCCTATACCTCACTACCCATTAAGCCAATAAATAATAGAAGCTGTGGGTGGCAAGATGTGTCTCCAAATAACTCTTTGCACTCAAGCTTTCAAGCAACTACAAGCAAAGAAATGCGTAGTTATCAACTCTTTAACAGCTTGAAGAAGTCAATGCTCAGAACTTTTTCAATGGCTTTAAATTGGAAAGGGACAGATTTAGATTAGCTATTAAGAAGAAATTCTTCATGGTAAGGGTGATTTGACAATGGCACAGGGTGCCCAGGGAAGCTGTGGATGCCCCCTCCTTGGAGGTGTTCAAGGCCAGGTTGGATGTGTCCTTGAGCAGCCTGGCGTGGTGGGAAGTGTTGCTACCCATGGCAGGGGGCTGGAACTGAATGGGCTTTAAGGTCCCTTCCAACCCAAACCATTCTGTGGTTGTGTTACTGGGAAGTAGCACTGCAGTGCTGATTTTTGTCTTTTAGGAAGACAAGAATGATGATGGTTAACTGCTTGTGATTATATTTGACATCAAATGCTAATATGTCTCCTATCACGTCAAACTACACCAGTGTCAAGCCTTGATTGCTTGGAATAGGGATTAATATGGCTTTAATGAGAAGTTAAATTTATTTATTTATTTTCTTTTTTAAAGAAAATGGAAAAGCACCTGTGCAGGACTTTAATATTGTACCTGTGGAGCTGAAACACTAGCTTCTTACTGCCTTTTTATGTCTCAAGTATTTTATTGATGCAAATTGATTAGAGAGAGTTTAAATCACAGTTTGCTGAAGTTACTTGCTCTCAGTGAACAAAGCAACAAACGAAGTTTTATCTTTTCTGCTTAAAGAGGACTTGATTGAAGCAATATGCATTTTCTTCTTTTTTTAGATTGCGAGCTTATTAGACCAACTAGAACAATATAAAGACAATTTGACCAGTAAAAATGAGGAGATTTCGCAGCTGAACTTGCAATTAGAAATGCAGAAAAACCTTAGCGCTTCCAGCATCAGCCAGCTTCAGTTAGAGAATGCACACTTGAAGGTAGGTTTCCTTAGCTTCAGAGTGCACCAGCTAGAACTTCAGACACCTCCTTTCTTGAGTGTTGTGATCTTCATCTCCTGATATTATAAACACACACTTAGTTTGTTTCTCTTGTCAATGGATTATTGCATTACCATTACAAAACTAATCCTGATAATCGCAGAACTAAAAACCCCTGTTACTCCATAGATTCATGCTTATGGCAGTATCTTCTACAGTTGTTTGATTTAAATAAAAAGCTTAGCTTTTTTCTAGACCAGACTTTAGTGGTCTTTAGTGTTTTCATTTCGTAAACCCTATAGGTTTTTGTGTTCATTGGTCACCTCTATAGCCCTAGCAAATGTTACAAGTTAGATGACTGGTTGTCAGTCCGGCAACTACAGTGCCTTGGAAGTTGTTACCTTTTTCTGATATTGAAAGTTGAGAAACATTGTGGCAATCTAATCTGCTGTTACAAGCCTAAACAAAGTAGCTATAGCTATGTTCTTGAGTTCTTTAAGGTCATAGCAAGGAGGAGAATGTATAAACAAAGCTCTTGGTTCTGTTCTGCCATTAGGTTGGGAGAAAAAGTTGTTTCTAATATGATTGCTGTTTTTTCTGAATAGGAGGATCTAACAAAACTTCATGTGAAGCAAAATCAGGCCCTGGGTATTAGTGATTCCTCAGCTTTGTCATTCCCACAAGCACTACTTAAAGAAAAGAATCAAGAAATTGATCACTTGAATGAGCAGCTGAAGAGGCTTCAGCAAGAGCTAGAGGATACTCTGGAGAATAAAGTAGGAGTACTTACATTGCTTAATTTTGATGGGGAGCAAGGTATACAGAACCTTACTGTAGAAGAAATCTATTTAATAATTCTTTTAGGAAAGTAGAGAGTATTTTGAGTAGCTTCTAGCTGAAGTGAGCAATTCTTCCTGCTGTTAAATGTGTGAATTAATGCCTGTGTGATTCAGAAGAAAAATGTGATTTAAACTCTATGTGCAATTATAATTCTACCTGCATATAGTAATATTAGGACCTTATCCTTTTGTTCAGATTGTGGAAGACCAAAAATCTGAAATTGAAGAACTTCGATCACTTGTTGAGCACCTTCGTGGTGACCAGGAAAGGCTGCGTAAGGACAAAGATGAAGAGGTAGAGCAACTCCATGGAGTAATTGAGAAGCTTCAGAAAGAGCTGGCACAATTTGGACCCGTATGTCATGAAGGTAGTGACAACCAAGATGATCTCTATCAGCTTGCGTTGGTAAAGCCAGTGGAAAACCTTCATAATGAGTTGAAGAGGGGACTAGTAGATTGTCAGGGTGATATTGATCCAAATAGAAGAAATGAATTACTACTCTCTAAAGTGAGAGAACTTCAGGAGGAATTAGAGCTCGTCTCAACTGCTAGAGAAGCTCTGCAGCGGCAACTGGAAGAGAAGGGATCACAGTTTAAAATGGAAGTGGAAATTTTGGAGAAAAAATGCCAAAAATTACAAGAGTCATCAGAGCAGCACATTGCAGAGCTAACCTCTCTGAGAAAGCGCTATGGTGCACTTCAGGAAGAGTATAGCCTTTTCCAAACTCAACTTTCTCAGAGAGAGACTGAAGCAAGGATGTCTGCTTCTCACATTCAAGAACTTGAAGACACTGTGAGAGAAAGGGAAGCAAATATTCTAGAGAAAGAAATGCAAATTAAGACAATGGCAGAACAAAGAGAAGCTGATGCAACCAAGTTGCAGAACTTAACAAAAAAGGCAGCAGAGCTTCAAACCAAGTTGGTAAAGAGAGATACAAGTCAGGCTCAAGATGTTAATAATCTTCAGTTAGAAGTTTCTAGGCTTCATTTACAGGTGCAAGCACTGAATCAGAAAGAAGTAGCTTATCAGAGAGAAATCAATGAACTGCAAGACAGCACTGCAAAACTGAAAGATCAAATCAAGGCATATGTGAAAGAGCTTGAAGCCTTACAATTGGAAAGAGGTGAACTTATTTCATGGTTGGAGTTGTACAAGCCAAAGGAGCAACAGGATCATGAAGAGACTAACCTTCTCGAGCCATTCTGCCAGAGGGAAAGAAAAAGTGAAGCCCTTAAAAAGGGAATGAAGGAACTGGAAAAAATGGAAGCAAACACCGATCAGTTATTTGCAGTACTGGCTTCCCCTACTGATAAATTGGTATGTGATTTGTTTTTTAATAGTAGTATTTGTTTTTTAAAATAGGATTATTTTATGTGTCATATAAAGTTCTACAGTTTATCTTTTTCAGTGCTGTGAGAAAGGGTGAAGATGGATACTGTTGCATAAAAATGGCAGTAGTGAGTCAGTTGAAAGGTTTCTGTCTCTGTAGTTTCTCCAGCAGTGGCTTGAAGTACATGGCAGGAAGGTCGAAGAACAGGGCAATGATACATGGAAACCTAGTCCAGTTAGTTTTTCTGTGCTGAATATGGTTTTGGGCATGGATCCTAAGGTACCTATCGGGTGTAGGTGAGAAAGTGTTGGCAATGGGGGAGCTACAGGGGGGCCTCTGTGAGAAAAGGCTGGGGCTGCTCCATGCTGGGCATAGCTGATTCCACTGCAGGACACAGCTGAGCCTGTCAGCCATGTGCATGGCACTGCTGTGAAAACATACTAAAAAGGGGGCAAAACACTGCACAGTCAGTGAGGAGTGAGGGGGAAAAAAGTGTGAGAAACAGCCCATGGAAGAGACCATGCTAGAGCGAATATCCATGCTGCAAGGCAGTATAGGCATTTGAAATGAAAGAACAAAACTGAGCCTGAGGAGAAAAGTGAGAGAGGGAGGCAAGCTGTTTCAGTGTTTGTCTTCGTTTCTTGCCATCCAACTCTATTTTAATGGCGATAAATGAAATAAATTTTCCCCAAGCTGAGTCTGCATGTGAGAGTAAGTAAGTAGTAAGTGATATCCCTGTCTTTATCTCTGCCCATGAGCTCTTTCCTTTTTATTTTGTCTCCCTGATCTGCCAAGGATGGAGAGGGAGAGAGTAACTGAATGGGCATCTGACGGACAGTCAGGGTCAACCCACCATGAGCTATTGGGACTGTTTGCCGTGCTCTAGGGCTGTCTTGGAGACCTTCTTGAAAATACTTTTTCATGTCTCTTTTTTTTTTTTTTTTTTTTTTAGAACTCTTTTTTTTTTTTTACTATGTTTGTCTCATATTTACTAAATCTTTTCTAGAACCATTTGCTCCAGATAACCTAATGAGAACTTTTATTCAATTACTCTATATTGGAAAGCAATAGAACCAACATGACCTGTTTTTCCGAAGGCTATAGCTGTCTGTCATATACCAACTTCTTTTCTTTTAAGGCTGTTTTGCAGAGGTAGTAAGTGTTAATAAGAGGGCTTATAAGAAAAGAGTTTCTGAGTGTGTAGGAAAGGAAAAAAAGTTAGTATCAGGCTTATGTGGATTTTAGGGGCCCTTACTGGCAGTATGATATGGATATAAAAATACAGGGTGGTTGACTGGTACTACTCGGTCCTTTGTAATGGGAAGGGAAAATGGTTTTTCAGCACCAAGTAGAAATGATGATTTATAGGTAGAATTATTGGTTTTCCAAGCTAGGCAAAATATTTCCAAACTGAACTTTAAATATTGGTATCACTAATGGTACGATACTACTTGCAGAGTTACTGTGATGTTAGAAAATGTTTCATATTACTTTACTGTTTCACTTCATAGCCCAACAGGATACCGTTCTTTGTTTCAAAACCTACTCAATAGTCACAGTGAGTTTTCATTAGACTTTTGTCAGTTATCTTTGGGCTACACTGATGTACTACTTAGGATTCATTTTTTTAAATTACACCTGAATGCCATCTCTATTTATTTAAAGAAGTGGTAGGATCATTACTATGTAGAATCAAGCATGTTTAGTTCTTAAGCAGAAATGAAGAGTAGCTGTGCAAAATGTGATTATTACTGGTGTTTCTATTTCTGTTTGCTTAGAAGTTCCAGTTTGGATCAGTGCCTCTTGCCTAGGTGATGCTATACATTCAGGGTCTGTCTTAGAAATCACTTAGAAAAAGGGATCGGGTGGGAATAGTGTTGAATGACCTATTCAGAATGACCTACACCAGACTATTAAATGTATGTATACATGGCAGCCTCAGAGCATGGCCACCAGACTTCCAGTGTAGTGGTCTACTGGGCCATGTTGCTTATACAGACAGTGATTCAAACAATCCCTGTTTGAAGAACATAAATAACTGCCATAAACAAATACAATGTACCACTTTAGTGGCTATGTTTATCTGACTCTGTAGGTCTTTTTCAAGTTGTAATACCCACTTAGTAGCAGCAGTAACTCCTGAAGGTCAGTTACCAGCTTTCTGGTGGAAATCACATGCAGTAATGTTGTCTTTCTCTTGTCCACAGTAGGAGTACAAGTGCTTGATCTCAGCTTAGTAACGATTATTTGTTACAAGCTTACATTACCAGAATACTCTGGAACCAGTGTTCCAGCCCACTGCATTGTGTGAGGTGCCTGCACAACTTTAAAATTATGTTTCCTGTAGATATGATTTGAGGATATATGGGAAATACAAAAATCTATATGAATATGAAACAGCTCATGTATAAAATATTTTTCATTTGAACACAACACAGGGAGAGTTAAAGGTGACAAACAGTTCACAGAATGAAACTAATTTAATTGTAAAGATGACACCTCATAAAGAAGAATTTGTTTCTGAATTAGGTTCAGGAAAAAAGGAGTTTAGAATTCAGTCAAGAGAGAACTGGTAAAATTTTGAAGGATATTACTGCTCTCGGAATTCCAGTATACCTTTAAATGATCTAAAAATCACTTTTTGAGTAGAAACTTAGATTCTGAAATGTTTAAGATTACGTATGTCTGTCAGTATATGTATTTCCATGTTTAAGTACCAAAAGTTTTAAAGTAGGTTGAGGAGAGACAATCATTAAATTCAGAGAATGCATTGAGTCAAAGTAAATTACTGTGTCTTCAAATGTTCCTGTAGACCTTTTGTAGGGATCTGGCTCATCTCAATATAAAGAAAAGTACAATCTTTGCTTTAGAGTACCAGCCTTCCGGGCAAGATAGTGACTGTGAGCCTGAGAACTGGAGAAGGGGCAAAATGGCAACATTTAGGTACTTCCAGTATGGATTAGCTAAATGCCATTGTGCTGCTGCTGTAGAGCCACTGGTGTATGACATATCTGCTTGTAGACAAGAGCATTAAGGTCATAGGAAAAGAACAATAACCTCAAGAGGCCTTGGAAAGGGAAGAAAGCTCTTTGCATAGGAGTGCTGGCTAATTAAGAGCCCTTGTAGCAAGGCAGGCACGGATGTATCCACATTCTCCATGACACAGTATTGACATTCTTCAGATGTCTCTGCGTTTTGTGGGTGGAAGTCTAACCTTGGCCTGGTCAGTGACCTCAAGCTATGGGAAAGAGTGGAAAAGATCTATCGCCATTCAAATACACAAGCCCTCAGGCTGGAAAATAGGTAGTCATGTCCAAGGATCACAAGAACTGTGGAAGACGGACACCTGCTGTGCCTATGCCAGCTGTGCTTCCATGTTGGCTCTTTGTCAGAGATGGTGGTTGAGTAGAAAGACTTTGGTCTGACCTAGTGTGTGTCTCTTTTAAAGAGTCAGAGTTGGAGAAATGGTCTGCAGTGTTGCCAATCAGCAGAGACCTAAGCTTGTTGTTTGATACTTGGAAAAATAAAAATAAATGAGTAGAATACCCCTGTGGGAAGAGGATGCTATGTACAAATATGGCTTCACCAGAATATAGGATATAGCATGTTGATATGTATGGCTGCTGTGTGTGTCACCTGATGAGATGTGTGAATCCACGTTGTTGTTCCCTCCAGCAACTAGAAGCAGATGGTCAACAGTTCCTCCTGGATTGAAAAGGCAGGCATAGGAGTTGTCTGTAGTCTTAACCAATGGTCAGGCATGAAGCCTTAAGATAGTTCAGGAGATTTGTCCAGCTATGAAACAATTGAATAGCCTTTTTTCCTGATCGATACAAAAGTTAGCTCTGCAGAAATATATTTGCTTATTGTACAGATTTTTTTTCTCCTATTGACGATATGCTTAATATAAAGCCTGGTTAGCTGGCATATAAAATATACTAAAGTATTGGATCATTTTTACGTAAAACCTGGGAATAATAATAGATACGATGACTAAATTTGAGAAGAACTTTTTAAATGTATGTTTTTCAGTTTGTAAAATCATATTTAAATTCCATTAAATAATTAATGTGTGTTATTTCATTGTAGGAAAAAGATGAAGTTATGTTTGACTTGACCACTCACAATATAAATCCAAAAACCCAAATAAAGCAATCACAAGAAAATATCTTGGCTCAGGATTTGGACACGATCAACAATGCTGAAGAAGAGCCAGATTTGAAAAAGCATTGCCAGCCAAAGTTGGAAAATCATCAAACTCCCTGTTTTCCAAAGCACAGTTTGAACATAGACGGAGACACTTCGGAAGACTTCCATAATTTTGTTGCAGATATGACTTCATGGGCCTCACCTGAGATTGTGAGAGAGCAAGATATGAGCATGGAACTTCAACCAGTGCTTCATCTGACGCCCTTTTTGGAAGTTGAAAGTGCAGATTTTGAAATGATGCACACCAGATCATCCACGCAAGAAAACAATTCTATATTTTTGGGATGTTCTAACCTGTCTGAAAATGGCAATGAGGAAGCAGCAAAGGGAGTGGAGAGAAAATCTCCAGCTTTCTCTGAAAGTACCTACTCTGATGACCAAGATATGGAGAAGAAGGTTTTGGTAAGTGGTATTTCGTGTCTGATTTAATTCTAATTAAAAAAGACTGCTCAGCTCCTGTCCCCCTGCAGAACATTATTGGACCATGGACTCCAAATAGAGGAGTAGGTCCAGCAGTGTTCTGATGTATGATTGTTAGTTCCTCCCTTACTGTGAGACAGTGGAGCAAATTCTGACCTATATTAAAACATTGTTTACTGCTGCTGCTTATAATTGAAAACAAAAGTGATCACTAAGGTGCTTACAGCAGGCTTTGTGCCCTGCATGTCTGTACACTGCTGATGTGTTGTCAGTAAAAATACAATATTACTCTTGTGCTCTCTGAAAATTTTTTGAGAGGACTCATCAAATCCTTGGGCTTTTGCAGTGATGCTACATGGAAGAAACTGATAAACTTGGGATAATACTTCATGTTGAAGTAGCTGAGCTAAAACCTGTAAAACTGTTTTTGCTACCAGAGTATCTAATTTACTGTTACAGTTCTCTTTCTAATAGCTGTCATTGAGCATTAGAGGAGACTGTTTCAAAGTTGGAGAACGGGGGTTTTTCTTTTCAATGGAAATATTTTATGCATTTATGTCTGTATCATTTCACTACAAGAAGGACATGGAGGTACTGGAGCGTGTGCAGAGAAGGGCAATGAGGCTGGTGAGGGGGCTGGAGAATAAGCCCTACGAGGAGAGCCTGAGGGCATTAGGGTTGTTTAGCTGGGAGAAAAGGATGCTGAGGGGAGACCTCGTGACTGTCTACAACTGCCTGAAAGGAGGTTGTGACAGGGTTGGAGCTGGTCTCTTCTCGCAAGTGACAGGTAATAGAATAGGACAAGAGGAAATGGCCGCAAGTTGCACCAGGGAGGTTTAGACTGGACATTAAGAAGAATTTCTTCACTGGAAAGGTGATCAGAGATTGGAACAGGCTGCCCAGGGAGGTGGTGGAGTCACCATCCCTCGAGGTGTTTAAAAGACGGGTGGATGAGTTTCTTAGGGACGTGGTTTAGTAGGGAGGCAGGCATGGTTGGACTTGATGATCTCAGAGGTCTCTTCCAAACTTATGGTTCTATGATTCTATGATTTGATATGAAGATAAAGTCTGTATTTCAGAAAATTAAACTTCGTTCAATTAATTCTAAATGTGTGTCTGTTTCTTAAGACTATTGAAAGGGAGAAAGAAATGAGATGGACTAGGTTCCAAAGAGCACTGGCATTGTATTCATTATGGTATTTGCAATCTGTAACGCTCTGATCAAGTAGGAATTTGCTGTTATAAAAATCTGCATTAGTAACAAATTTCTTATAAATGTAGAAAACTCTACATCAGGATTCAGAAAAATAAATTAACGTGAAAAAATATTTCCAAGCAGATGAGAGAAGCCGATAATCTAACTTTAATCCCTTCTGACTTGCAAGATGATGCAAGATTGAAAGCGTCCACCGTAGATGTGATGAGCGATGGATATGGCAGCAGTAAGTTTAACTTTGTTTGTGGATTCCTTTCATATTTTGTTAGCTTTGGTATGAAAATATTATCATATTTCCTTTCTCCCATTTCATTTTACTATAGATCTTTTATTTGAAATCTATGCCTTTATCAGGTGGTTGCTTGTTTAGAAAGACTTGTATATTTGAACTCTGCCTTTACCTTTTCATCTTCACTTATTGAAAAGGAGACGTGGGGGTTTAGTGATTGTTGGCTTAACTACAACACTTTCTCTGGTGCTAAACGCAATTTACAACCTTTTTACTTGTGTAAGTTGGTTGAGATCTCAACCAACTAACCTCAGCTTACCCTGCATTCATACTAGCAGAAGAAATCATAGGTATTTTGTAAGTTGTCATACTGGTTTCACGTTATTTTCATCTTTGTAACACTTAGGGATGGGGGGCTGTCTCTTTCTTCAGATACCAGCTCAAATTTGGCAGCTAAACTAGCGCAGGAGCTACACATGTCAGACCACCTAGATGCTAGTTTCATGGCTTATCTGCAGTACTGTGGAATATTTCCAGATGGTATGGAATCTATGAGAGAAAAAGAAATACTTTCACCACAGCTGAAGGTAATGCATCATTGATGTAAGCATACCAGTAAAGTGACCCTGAAACAGTGAAAATTAAATGCTAATATTAAATATTGTTAACAGTGTACAGTGTAAAGGTAGCTTTGTAATGATTTAATCTTCAAGTTGATTATGGTTCTTGAGTCACTTTTGCATCTTTCATGTGATAATTCTAATGACAATTGGCTGTCTTGTAGTTGCTAGAATTGAAATTTCAAGTTTTGCTAGGACAAACACTGGTGCTGTTCCAGAATGTGGCAGTACAAGGACTGATTTACTCAATCTGTTGGGTTGTCTTGGAGGTTTTACAGAAAGCCCTTTCTTAAGTAAGCATGACAAGCTGACATTGAACTTCCCTGCTTATTCCTGTCACTCTGTTGTGATGGAGCGCTGTGGAAACACCACTGCAAGGTGTGCAGGGGTCTTTCAGAGTCAGTTCAAGGAGCACGAAGAATATAGAGAAGATTGAGCAGTGATTGTTTATTCTAGTCAGTAAGGCAAATTTAAGAAAATATGTGCCTGGGACACTCTGGTCTGGTGCTGCAGCTGAATGAGTTCTCAGGCATTCCAGGAATTCCAGTGGGTGAAAGCCAGAAATTGAGTGTTCCAAATCATTTTATCTATGAGGCCAGTGAGAAGTACATGGGTAAGTGCTGTAGGCTACAGGGAGTTTGAGTATTTGAAGAAACTTCAGTAATAAGAAACTGGAAGAAGCAGACTAATTCCTAGAAAGTGAATGCTACCTTCTGAAGTGTTTAGCAGATTCAACTTGCTCAGCAAAATGAAGGAAGATCTGTGCAGTGAAGGAAGGGTGGGCAAGGGGAGGGAAAGCCTGAATACAAACTCAAGCTGACTGACACAAGTAACTCACAAGATGGAGATCGGACCCTCGTGATGCTCTGGTTTTGGAGGATGAAGGGCACACTGAGAAACTGGCATGATCCAGGAAAATCCAGCCATATAGAGATGAAGCAACCATGTACTCACACTCACTAGAACCAGTGCCACTAGAAAAACACGTAAAGTATTAGTACTTGGAGATTCCTTACTGACAGGCACTGAAGCACCCATTTGCTGTCCAGGCAAGTTCTCTAGAGAAGTTTGCTGCCTGTCAGGAGCTTGTATTCCTGACATCACTGAAAAGCTGCTAAGCCTGGTAAACCCTACAGATTGTCGTCCACTTCTACTGTTCCATGTAGGATCTAACACTACCATAACAAGGCAACTTGGAACCATCAAAAGGTGTGTCCCTTGGATCAATGTTAAAAGATCAGGTGGTATTCTCTTCTATCCTCCCAGTCAAAGGAAGGGGTCCAGGATGGAGGACACAAAAATGTGAATATCTGGCTGTATATCACGTGTTTTATTCAAGGTTTTCGTTTCTGTGATTGTGGGTTTACCTTTGAGAAGCTGTGCACCTGTTGGGAGCTGGTGAGATTCACCTGACCAAGTGGGACAAGTGTGTCTTCTCCAATAAACTGGCTAAACCTATAAAGAGAGCTTTAAATCAGACTCGACAAGAGAAAGGGATAGAGTTTTGAGCATCAGAGAATAGCCAGATGCTGCTGATTTATTGGGAACCAGGAGGGAGACACCTATGAAATGGCTCAAAGAAACTGGGGCTTATTTTTCCAAAACAATGACAGTCAACAGCCCAAGTAAAGTGCCACTATACTGATGCACAGAGCATGGATAACAAACAGGACAAGCTGGAAGTTGCTGTGCAGCTAGAAAGCTACGGTCTAATTGTTGTCACTGAAACTTGGTGGGACAAACCACATAATTGGACCAGTACAGTTGATGGCTAGTTCTGAAGAGATAGGCAAGACAGGAGGGGCAGTGGGATTTCTCTCTGTGTAAAGAGCTGTCTTTGAAAATCAGGATGCTGAATTTTGGAAGAGCAAGCTTTCAGTTGTTTAAGGAATTTGTGGATGTGTCTCTCTGGGAGACTGCCCTCGGAGGGGTAAATGATCAGAACAGAGCTGACAGCTCTTTAAAGGCATCTCCTTAGAGCACCAGAGATTTCAATTCTCCTTTCTTATCAGGCAAGGAAGGCAGGAGACCAGCATGGCTGAGAAAGGACCCCCTGGTCAAACCAAAGCATAAGAAGGAAATGCACAGGCACTGGAACCGGGGATATGAAACCTGGGAAGAATATAGGGGTGCTGCCTGGATGTGTAGGGATCAGATCATGAAAGATGAAGCACAATTAGAGGGGAATTTGGCAAGCTATGTAAGGAAGAATTAGAAGGACTTATGCAAGTATATTGGACAGAAAAGGAAGATTAAGAAAATGTATATATATACACATGCATATGATAAATAAGACAGAAGAAGTAATGATAACCAACAAGACTGAAGTACTCATCATCAACTCATTCTACCTTTAAATTGGAAAGATATGGATTTGATGGATGGACTGTTAGATGGATAAGGATTTGGCTGGATAGCTTTGTCCAGCCAGTTACCATCAACACCTCAATGTCCAAGTGAAAACCACTAATGAGTGGTGTTCCTCAGGGGTCTGCACTTTGACCAATACTATTTAATATCTTCATCAATGACATGAACAGTGGGATTGAGTGCGCTCTCAGGAAATTTGCAGATGACACCAAGCTGAGTGATGCAGTTGACAAGCCTGTGGGATGGAATGCCATCCAGAGCAACCTGGGCAGGCTGGAGGAGTGGGCCCACAGGAACCCCATGAAGTTTAACAAGGCCAAGTGCAAGGTCCTGCACCTGGGTCAGGGCGACCTGGGTATCAATACAGGCTGAGGGTAGAAGGGATGGAGAAGTGGCCCTGTGGAGAAGGTCTTGGGGATACTGGTGGGTGAAAAATTAGACCCGAGCTGGCAATGTGCATTTGCAGTCCAGAAGGCCAGCCATATCCTTGGCTTCATTCGAAGAAGCTTGGAAACAGGTTGAGGGAGGGGATTCTGCCCCTCTGCTCTGCTCTTGTGAGACCCCCCCTGGAGCCCTGCATCCACCTCTGGAGCCCTCAGTACAGGAAGGACATGGATCTGTGAATGAGTCTAGAGGAGGCCAGAAAGGTAATCAGAGGACAGGCTGAGAGACTTGGGGTTGTTCAGGCTAGAGAAGAGAAGGCTCTAGGGAGACCTTATTGTGACCTTTAGATAAAAAGGCTTGTAAGAAAGATGGAGAGGGGCTTTTTACCAGGGCTGGTAGTGACAGAGTAGATTTAGATGGGAGTAAGTAGGAAATTCTTTATGATGGAACAGATTGCCCAGAAAAATTCTGAAGGCTTCATTTCTGAAAGCATTCATAGTTAGATTGGACAAGACTTTGAGCCACCTAATCTAATGGAAGATGTACCCAAGGTCTCTTCCAACCTAAATCATTCTATGATTCTGTATCTAAAAAATTAATAACTCTCAAAGAACTTAGTTTCATGGACTTCATGGAAGAAGTGAATTTTACTTTATCTTAAACAGAATTTTTGTATTTAGTTTTTTTGTGGATCTTCAATCTAGACTTTACTGGCTGTAAGATCTGAGTACGTGTTCCAGTACTGAATGTTTATTTTGAACACTTTACTATGCTCGTGTTGTTGGTGTTTAGTAAAGGTTTTAATAATTTAGCATTAGCTAAATGATACATCAATAAATATATTGTTTATATATTGTAGATACATAATATATTTATATATATAAATAATAATCATTATTTTGATGCCAGTGATTAGAAAAGCAAGTCACATTGGTTCAAAAGTAAAGTAATTCAAAAAAGAGCAAAGAAATAATATCAAGAGTTAAAGCAAAGTAGTCTGCAATGAGGAACAGCTCCACATCAAGGCTGGGATTTTTCTGATGAGATCTATGTAGAAAAGGAGTTACACCTCCAATGACCTTCCTTGAAAAGAGACCAGGAAACATCTGTGCATGATGTAATACTTTGAACAGATAATTTATTTAAAAGAGATTATTTTGCCTGACAATGTCAGTAGAAACAATTTCCACTTTGTAAATTAAGGGATTATTTTGGGTTGTTTGTATATAATCTGCTAAATTAAGCCAAGGTTGTCTAAATACGTAATTCAGTTTTTCTGACATCACTGGAGTTGAGTAATATGGGTTCAGACCTGAGAGAATTTAATTTATTCCCAGGAAAGTTAGCTAAATAGTTCAGAAACAACAAAGATCAAGTATGGTCCTTTGGCTTAATTGCTTTTTAGCATGTTGATGTGCACAGCAATAAGATGTGGTGGCCAAGGCTGCCACTGGTACTTCAATGTTGCAAATACAATATTTAAGAATAGTGTGGCCACTATATTCTTAAATATTGACCTCAGTTGTTAGGAGATAAAAATTCTCTGGTAGCTGTTGGCTCACTCTCTATATATGTATGTGTGTGTATTCTTAATTTATTAAGCATGCCAAGGACAGACCTGCATGTCTTTATTTGTGTCACAGCCTCCGACAGTTGTCTTATTTTTGTTGTCTCTGCTATCCCATCCTACTCTTTACACTGTCAGGATACTGAGGTTTGTTTCATGATACTATGCATTATCGTTTTTTTTCCTTCTCAGACGATGCTGAAGATGGTATATGAGGAGAGCCGGAAAATATTGGCTTTGTCAGGACATCCTTTTGGTTTTAGGGAGCTCAAGAACTTTCATCAGACCAGAGTGGCAATGGAAGGTTGGCAGAAGGAGTGCTTAGCCTTGCTGGATGCTATACAGTCACTGAAAGATTACCTTAGCAAGGTGGCAGAGAGAGGAGACAAGGTATGACAATAAAAATATCCTTTAAAGCAAGGTTAGCAGTTCTTTTATATAGAGAGAAACGTATATTGTTATATAGTTAGTGTGTACGCATGTACACCTGTGTGTATGAGGAGTGAGACTTCCATTTTTAAGATTTGAAGAGGCCTTTTTCAAAAACCTTTGACCTACTTAAATTAACAGGTGGATGTACTCATACACGGTAATTTTATGAAAAACTGGGTTAGAGATAGAGAGAGATGCCATTTTTCTTTTAAAATAAAATATATTTTTAACAGGAACATTCAGCTATTGCTGCTGACTGGAGAGGAGAACTGCTGCAAGCAGTACAAAGCGTGCTTGAGAAGGAGAGAAATGTGTTGCAAATTGACTTGAAGTCTCACTTCTCCAGTCCTGGGTCTGGTGATGAAGGTTCATTAGTGAAAAAAATGGAGTATATCATGAAACAGCAAGTAAGAAAATACCTTAAAATCTTAAACTCATAAATCACTTCTTCTATTCCCCTATATTTTTCTAGGATTTTTACAGTTTTATTACTTCTGTTTTAAATTTCATCCTGTGCCTTGATGATGTTTGATCAGCTATGTTTTGGTACCATTTTTCTCAAACTTCGTATGTTGTGTTACAAAGCCTATTGAATATTTTAGCTGTCAACCAGAAAAAATAATGACCTAGAGACTGTGATAGTGAAAAGGAAATATTTGATAAAAAAGGAAGGAGGGGAAGAATTCCGTTTAGGGCTTCAGAGACGGGGTATATATTGAGCCAACTCTGAATCTGTTTGGGATTTTTCCCTGATAATATTTAGGTTTTAGTTTCAGACCAGATGGTTTGTTGTATGTGATGTATAACTATGTTGTACAAACTATTATTAATAACTATTACTCTGTTTCCAATCAAGTGAAGTGGGATTTTTCTTTTTTTTGCTTTATGTTAGCATGAAGCATGAAATAGTCATTTGAAGTTACCTCAGTACAAAACTTGTACTGTGAGGTTTTCTCTTTGTAGAAAATATGGGAATAGCCTTGAAGATTTAATAGGGCTTGGTTCATTTTCAGGAGGAACAGAGGCAGATGGTTGTAGAGCACCTTTTCTCCTCAGACCGGAATAGCCTGCTGTCTGAAATACAGGACCTCCGAGCTCAGCTGCGCTTGACACATCTTCAGAACCAGGAGAAGCTACAGCAGTTACAGGAAACCCTTACCAATGTGGAAGATCAGGGGAGCAAACAAGAACACCACCTCCGGAGGAAAGGTAGTAATTGCCAAGCTCTTGTTATCTGATCTTCTATGTCAGTTCTTTCCTTTTTTTGCCTGGAAGACAAAAGGCAAAAAAGATTGTGTTGCAGAGAAGCAAATGCTGTACAATTCTTCAGTTTTACTAAGGCACTTGGGTTTCCTGTGTAGCAGGAGGAAGGAATTCTTCTTTCTAATATTAGTAGTTAAACAAAAAAAAAACAACTAAGAGAGGCAAAGAGAAGCTTTAAAATAACCGAAGCAGTAAAACTTAAAGACAACTCTTTGTTAAATAGTGTAAATGTGTACAAAACACATCCAGGGTAATAAAATACCCTTATTGGTTTTCAGGAGATTGTTTGTGTATATTTTTAACAGTAAATAGATGAATTTGATTAATGAGGTTTAAAATCTGTTAGTAACAGGTTACTTACAGTATATAACAGTAGTTGTCATAGTCTCACTCAGCTTTCATGTTGTTGTCACTTTGCCTGGTTCAGCAGCAGCAGACCTGTAGCATGTGTGTAGATCTTTCTGCTGATTGGGGTCATGTTTGAAAAGAAATGAATTCTGCAGACAAGAACACTGTGATACAGCTCGTTTTTTTCCCCTCAACTTGAACCACTGTAACTGATAACATATTGTCAAGTTCTCTGTAGTACAAATAACTCTTAACATTTTCTTATCCTAGTTGAATTATTAGAATATAAGCTTCAGCAGGAAAAATCTATTGTAAGTGACTTGCACAGCACCCTGTCTGAGGAGCAGAAGAGAGCCTCTGAAACATGTGATCTCTTGAATCAAGAAAAAATAGCCCTCAAATCAGAGCTTCATGAAATTAAGCAAGAGAATGAAAGGCTGCAGAAATCACTAGAAGAGCTTCAGAGGGAAATAAACCAGTTACGGTGAGGAGTAGACTTATTAATTTATTTATCAACAGATCTGAAAAAGCTTTTTATTTATTGGATTCACAAATGGCTTAGCGCTTGGAAAAACAAAGATGAAAACTACCCTCTCACTTTTTATGATTATGTTAATTTTTCTTTAGTAACTGCTTAATTTTATTTTTCCTTCAATTCAAGTTGGCATATTCACCTTTCTTTTAGCCTTCACTGAGAAGATTGTGACAAGTGCATGTTTTATGGATGTATTAAAAGTGAACGGACTAGGTCCCTGTATCCCTGATGTACTCCACTCCTGCAGCTTTTGTTTCAGTCTTCTGGTTGTTACTTTTTTGTTTGTCTGTCACCTTGTATATGTACTCCTCTTGCTTATGTATGTACACCCCTCCCTTATTCCTAGTGTATGCCAACGTTTTTCTTTCCTCCCACAGGACAACAGATTTCATAGAATCATAGAATGGTTCAGGCTGGAAGGGACCTTAAAGCCCATCCAGTTCCAACCCCCTTGCCATAGACAGGGACACCACCCACTGGATCAGGTTGTTCAGAGCTTCATCTACCTTGTCCTTGGACAACTCCAGGGATGGGGCATCCTTCAGTTCTCTGGGCAAACTGTGCCAGTGCCTCACCACCCTCACAGCAAAACATTTCTTCCTAAGATCTAACCTAGATCTCCCCTCTTTCAGCTCTTTGTTCCCCCATCTGTTATTCCCCACCATCCTATCTCTGCACTTCCTGATGAAGATCCCCTTTCCAGCTTTCGTATAGGCCTCCTTTGAGTACTTGGAAGGCTTCTATAAAGTCTTCCGGGAGCCTTCTCTTCTAGCTGAACAAGAGAAGACTCCATTTTTGCTCTGTTACAGCAGAGAGTTTTGCTCTGCCAGAACAGAGAAAATGTCTCCCTAATTTTTAACTGTTACTAAATAGAGCAATTCTACCTTTGTTTGCAGGAAGCTAAATGTTTGCAGATGCTAAACAGCCCTGTCTTGTGAACTGAGCCTCTTGAGAAAGAGCAGAGGCCATCTTAAAGAAACAAGTCAATAGACCAACTCACAATGTTTTACTTACATTGCTGGTTCTGTTATGAACGTGAATGGAATTGTCATTTTTCATCTTTGCAGTTTCGCATTGGAAAAAAAAAAAGAGGATTTGACAGCTGCACTTGAAGACTTGCAGACTGAACGTCTGAAAGAAAAGGAGCTACAAGCTTTGTTTGAGGGACAACAGCTTGAGCATAAGAAAGCAGAAGATAAGAAGACAAAGGCCTTGGAGGTAATGCCCTGCATCTCAATGCTTCAGTTAAATTCATGCACCAAGGGAGGTGAACTAACACATTATTTTTGCAATCATTTCATGTCCAATTTTTTTCATTTAAAAACTGTTTAAAAAACCCCTCAAAACCCCCAAATTTCTAAACGCAATTCTGACTCTTATTTCCTTGTAGTCTGGCCTCTGACATCATCTTTCTGGTAGATGCTTAGATTTGTGGGTGGTTTTCTTTCATTTGGATTTTTCGTAGAATCATAGAATGGTTTGGATTGGACCTTAAAGATCATCCAGTTCCAATGCCCCTGCCGTGAGCAGGGACACCTCCCACCAGACCAGGCTGCTCAAGGCCACATCCAGCCTGGACCTGAGCACTTCCAGGGATGGGGCACTGTCTCTCCACCCCCACTGTGAAGAATTTCTTCCTAATGTCTAATCTAAATCTTCCTCCTTCCAATTTAAAGCTGTTACAGTGTTTGATTTGGTTATTTGGTGTCATGTTGCTAACAAGCAGACTAATGACACTTTAAAATTACAAGTTTAATTTTCTAATTACAACTTTTTAATACCTGAACTACTCTAGTTCAGTCTTGAATTTCTTCCTGAATAAAATAGAAAATTGAAAACTGCCGAATGCTGGCCTGCGCCACAGTGTTTGTGCTGAACTACTAATTTGTGCTTCCTTATTTTGAACAGGAGCTGCAGGCTGCCTTGGAGCTGCAGTCGGTGCAGAATAGCCAACTGCTCGTATCCATAGAGCATGAGAAAATGGTAAATGATAATCTCCGTAAGGAACTTCAGATCGAGCACTCCCGCTGTGAAGCGCTGCTGTCCCAGGAACAGACCAAACTGTTGGAGCTACAGAGAAATTTGGATGATGAGAGAAAACATTCATTGGAGCTCCTAAATTCCTTGAACCATGAACGCGTTTTGACAGAACAGTTGAGCGTGAGACTGAAAGGAGGTGTTTCCTGTCAGCACAGGGAGTCGCTGCTGGAACAAGCTTTTGTTCAAGAGCTCCAAGCCCAGCTGGAAGAAGAGAGGTCCCAAACTATGGAGCTAGCTGCTGTTATTGAGAAAATGCACCAGAAGGCCATTCATTCCAAAAGGCAACTGGAGGCTGAACTACAGATGCGCTGTGAAGAAACTCAGAAGGAGAGAGAGGTCAGTAACAAATTGCGAGCTACGCTGGAATCTCTTCAGAGTCAAAACCAAGAGATAATTTGTTCCTTAGAGGCCCAGAAGGAAAGAGAGGCAAAGCTGAAAGCTGACTGCGAAGAACTGCAGTTGCTCTTCAAGACGATGAAGGAGCAAGACAAAAACAAGAAAGAGGAGAGAGAACAAAGACAGCAGCAACAAACAGAGCTAGAGAGACAGGAAGACTGGCAGAGACATCAAGAGAAAATGGTGAGAAAGCCTTTGCAACTCTTGCCTTATATTGAGATAGTCACCAACTAGGATTTATCCCCATGGGTGGTGTCCTTTAATTGAAATTTTTCCTTCCATTAAACAAAGCATTCAAAAATGTGCATTGGATGAGCTCTTTTCCTGCATTTCTCAAACACAGCTGTCTGCAGGGCTTTGTCTTTGGGTTTATTGTTGACAGAAGCTGATCTTTACATCTTTGCCTATGCTGGAAATTGCTGGTTGTTAAGGAATGAAGAAGAATATGACTTCAACTCAGAACACAACCTTACTAGGTTGTATGTATTGTCCTTATTTTGAGCTGGGCTCCTAATTATGGTTTGCGACAATATTTATTTCACCCTTGTTTCCCAGCTCCTTCATGTTCATTAGAGAAGTAGAGAGGTTTGTGGGCTTTCTGGAGACTTATCAATTACCATATGTGGAAATGGATGGAGAAAATGCCCACTCCAGGGTCATTAAATGGCTTCCTGGTAGCCCTGTAAGCCTTTCCCTAAAATCAAGTCCGTAAGTTAAGGAACACAGAGGTGGATGTGCTGGTTGGGTGTGATGCTTTTATTTGTCGTCTCTATGTGTGTATATAAAAAAGCAAAACCAAAATCCACTTATATATAAATGTGTCTGTATATATATGTGTGTGCATAAGATGCAATTAACTACTACTTACCCTGTTCAAATAGGAGACCTTAGAACGACAACACCAGAGGGATGAACAAAGAATTAAAGAGCTGCAGGAAATGCTGACAACATTACAAGAAAAAGAAAGAAGTCTCCCTTCTCCAAACCATCAGCAAGACCTGTTGGGCACCTCAAACAAAGATCAAAATGCCAAGCAGGCCATGACAAAAGAAACTGAAAAATCACATTTGCAACAGCAACAACAACACCTTGAGAAGATAAGACAGCGATTGCTTTTTGTAGCTCTGCACCTGAATGAGTTCGTATATAAAACTGTAGATAAGTGAGTAGTTGTTCATAAAATAGCAGTTTTCTTTCTGTCCTGCTTCTTGAACTTGTATGGGACATGGTCAGTAGCTGAATGGAATGAATGATGTATCTGCTTACAAGACTAAACCTTGTGTACAGCCATCATTTTGTGGCGGCAGCAGGCTCTGATTATTGTCATCCCACTGCGGCTGTTCCCAGTAAAAGTTCGTATGCCTGCATTTGAACTAGATCTGTGAAGTGAACCTGCTTAAAAAGAACCACTCAAAAAAAACCCCCGCTACTGGGAAGACTCTTTTGGTAATTCAGCAACTGCTGCGGTCTGATTAGAGAGCAATCAAAAAACCAAGATAATTCAGGTTTAGAATGAGAAGCTCCTTTGAGCATGGCAGGGGGAAAGGCAAAGGTCAGGAATGAGTGGCTAAGTCACAGTAATTTCTTACTGCTTTGGCAGCTGAGTAGAATACTAGTGATGTTTTACTGCAGCCTGAATTTGTGTGATAGAATTTCAGACTTGTATAAAATACAGACTTCTCAATAAATCTTTATATGGTACTATTTGGAACTTCTACTCTTAAAAATTAACCAAAGTTACTAATTTCTGTGTATATTCGTAGTGTTTTGTGTATGGAATAATGCATAAGTATAGCCTCGAAACTTGAAGGTCATCCAGTGAGGAGAAGGAATTGAATCTATGTTAACATTACTACTACAAATCAACCTGAAAAAGTATTTCTGTTTAACAGAACTGTTAACAATTGGGCTGTGTCAAATGATGAAGCTGTAGCCTCCTTACTGCAAACATTAAAGGAACTAAAATCAGATTTATTGTCTCCTCCTGCATCTCAGGTAAGGGAAAGAGCATATATTTGTTTATTATCAGTTAGTTGTTCTGTATTCTTTGAGTTGCAGTGTACCTGTGAATTGATTGTCTGATGTATCCCACTCTTACTTCTTCCTTTTTTTCATAAAATATTCTGAGGAAAATTATGTTTTGCCTTGAGGATGGAAAAAAAGATGTAGCCTTATACTCACACTGTCATTATATTAATGTATCTTAGTATCAGACTCTGGCTTTTTTGTTTAATTGCAGAGTCTGCTTCTGATGGTATTTGTTTTCCTAGATATGTAATAGTCCAAGGATATCAGACCCTGGGCTATGTTGCTACTGCATCCAGAGACAGCTGTTTTTCAGCAAATAGTCAAGTAATTTTCAAAACCCACAACAGTGGTTTGTCATCTCAGGAGGGGTTGTCTTCACTCGTTGTTTGCAATATTGCAAATATTTTACACAAGCCAAGGGATTATCAAAGACTGAGCTCCGGTTTATTGATAGAAAATACATAGCTTTTAGATTCCATCTTATTCATCAAGTAACTTTGCCCTATTATCTGTATCTTTCTCTTGTAATAAAGAAAGGGACCTTCTACTATGTTGCAGTGCTATCAGCCAAAATTTGGGAATTTAGGGCTAACTGACAGTCTTGGTTCTGTTTGATTCAGTCTCTCTCTACTCCCTCCCTCTCCCTTCATAGCAGATCCCCAGAAACGAAACTTTTGAGAGAGAGTTGTGACTGACTGGTGCACAAAGAGGCTTTTGTAACTTCTGTTGTCATGTGCTGTGTAGTGCAGCTCTGATGTATGACAAGCTCACCAGGCATGGTGCAAGCTCTCCCTGTATCTAAATGCTTACAAATTACGTTTTAATTCTGTCACCTGTGCAACAACTTAAGTGGTTGCCAAATGGATCATCTCCAGCCTTCAGGAGGGGGGTGTAACCTCTTCTGAAGTAGTTGTTCATGCAGTTATTTTGGTTAAGCCTTCCTCTCGCAAAGCTTTAGAGCCCTCTGCTGTGGACACAATGCTCGGAGAGCCTATGGGGAGACTGGAAAACCTTATGGCTTTATTTAAATCTGGAGGTAGTTCTGTGAAGTCAGAACTGAGGTGGTTTTCTGGTTCAGCTTCCTCCCAGTTCTTACTCTACTGGAAAGGAAAAAAAAGAGTTTGAGTTGTTTGGTTTTCCTCTGCCATTAGGCCTTCAACATTGGTAACTCTGTTGTAAACACTTCACATCTAAATTTTCCAGGCTCTCCTCACCATCAATTAGGAGATCTCTTAACATTAAGCTGGTGAACGGCATTAAGAATAGCAGTCCCTTGTCTTACTGGACCAGACTTTGCAATTGCCTCATCCAGGGACTATGACCACAGTAAAATAAAGGAAGTCAAGTCTTCTGACTTGTCTTTTTTTTTTTTTTTCTTTTTTTAACTAAAATCATAGTGAAGCTCTCTAAAGACAGATGCCTTTCTCTAGCTTAGAGAATGAAAACTCTACTTTGATTTCCTTTGTTCTGTGGGCACAAAAGTCCCTCCTCTACCCTATTTTCAGGCTTTATTTTTTTTTTTTTTTTTTTTTTTTTTTTTTTTTTTTTTTTTACAGAATCACTTTTCATTTCAGACTGCTCTCTGAATTTCTCCTTCCCTTAAGATACTGAACCATATGCCTCAGAGGCTGGAGGAATTTACTGCTGTTACCTCCTTGAGTTGTGATAAGGGACTCTTAGGTGAGGAAACTGGCAAAATGCCAAAATTAAAAATCTGTGCCAAAATGAATCTGGAGTCCCCTGGTCTGTCAGGTGCAAACTGGTGCAGTAGTAATCAAGTGGGTGGATGGATCATGTAGTGCTCCACAGTTACTACAAATATTTGCCACAGCTTTCAAAAAAATTGAGCTTTTGTAGGTCTGTGAAATGCGTGGCACAGTAGGTCCAACAGTCCTTACTGGGATGCTTGCTGAGGAGACCAATACAAAGCAGCTCCTTTCCACTACTGTACAATACAGTTAACTTCTATTTCCCATGTTTGAACTATGTTTAATAATACTTCTCTGTAGTGTATTTTGTATCCAAAGTCCTTATCTCTGCCTTTGTTCTCAAAATACTCCTCTATCCCATCTCTGTGTGTGCTGTGGCACGCTTGCCAAACCAGTGAAAGCTGCACATAAGGAAGTGTGTCTTTCAGTTTATCTAACTTCAGTATGAAAGCCTGAAACTGCATAGAAAATCTGTGAATTAGAAAAAACATACAGGATGAGGGTATGGGAGACAGTAATGGTGTCTCTCAGGGGAGATCTTATAGCTCTCTACAACTACCTAAAAGGAGGTTGTAGTCAGGCAGGGATTGGTCTCTTCTGTCAGGCAATCGGTGACAGAACAAGAGGACATGGTTTCAAGCTTTGTCAGAGGAGGTTTAGACTTGATATTAGGAAAAAATTCTTCACTGAAAGGGTGATTGGTCATTGGAATGCGCTGCCTGGAGAGGTGGTGGAGTCACCGTCCCTGGAGGTGTTTAAAGAGAGATTGGATAAGACACTTAGTGACATGGTGTAGTTGACGAGTTGGTGTTGGGTCATAGGTTGGACTCGATCTCAAAAGTCTTTTCCAGCCTTGTGATACTGTGAAAAATAAATACTTAATTTCAAAACAGTACTGAAGGTTGTGTTAGATTCTTGAAATGTTTTTTTTTTTTAACTCTGAAGTGTTAAAAGGCAGCTGAGAAGTGGAGAACCTTTGCTTTCAGAAATTTTAAAGAAGTTGCAAAGTCAAAAAGAAGGGAAGTAGATAATGTGTTGTGAAGGTGTAGATAGCATTGGAATCCTCATTTGTTGCTGCAAATATTGTAGGCAGTAAAAAGAATTAGATGACTGTGGTTTATTAAACTTTATTATATATGATTTTTTATTTGACAAGTTGTACTCTTCATAGAAAACAAATGTAATTGACCTGTGTTAGTGTACTGAGGTGTTCACATGAAATTACTTCTGAAAAATTTCAGACTCCTAATAAGGTTGCACTAAAATAAATTGCTATGAGAAATTGAGATCAGTTGTGCATATTGACTTCTGTAATGTACAGACCTATGAGCCAGCAGTGGCCCAGGTGGCCAAGAAGGCCAGTGGCATCTTGGCCTGTATCAGAAACGGTGTTTCTAGCAGGAGCAGGGAAGTGATGGTGCTCCTGTACTTGGCACTGGTGAGGCCACACCTCGAATCCCGTGTTCAGTTCTGGGCCCCTCACTACAAGAAGGACACGGAGGGCCTGCAGCACGTCCAGAGTAGGACAACGAGGCTTGTCAAGGGGCTGGAGAACAAGTCTTACGAGGAGTGGCTGAGGGAACCGGGGTAGTTTAGCTTAGAGAAAAGGAGGTTGAGGGGAGACTTCGTGACTGTCTACAACTGCCTGAAAGGAGGTTGTAGTGAGGTGGGTGTTGGTCTCTTCTCCCAAGGTTACAGGTGACAGCATGAGAGGAAATGTGCCAGGGGAGCTTCACATTAGGCAGCAGGAAAAATTTCTTCACGGAAAGGGTGATCAGGCACTGGCACAGCTGCCCAGTGAGTGAGGTGGTGGAGTCACCGTCCCTGGAGGGATTTAAAACGCGAGTAGGCCAGTTTCTCAGGGATATGGTTTAGCAGTGGACAGGTACGGTTGGACTCGGTGATCTCAAAGGTCTTTTCCAACCAAGCGATTCCACGATGATTCTATGAACACTCCTCAGCCTTGCAGACGGGAAGCAGGCAGTGCCACTGGCAGCCAGCTCAGCCTGCTGCAGACAGGGCACGAGGATGCAAAGGGCTGTTAGGACGCCTGCATCTGGTGCTTGAGCAATATTTCCTACCTGCCTGGAAACAGCCTTGTGGTTTGAACACCCACCGCTGCATGGGGGAGGGCATCAGCTTGGGACTTAGACTGTGGGATGAACCTTAGTACTTTCAGTGTCGGGCCTAGGGGTGGTGAAACAGAAGCCAGGCTGTAGGGCAGGAGACATTTATCTGTGGAATACGGACTAACTGAGTGCCAGACAAGAAGATGCTTTTTGTCCCCCTAGCATCAGTGCATTCAACAGTTTTCGGGAAGGTGGCCTCGCATCTCTCCCTTTTCGATCGGTCTCTTTGTCTCTTTGTGCAATCTGCAGGGAACACTGCAATCCCAATTATTAACATTCCCGAGAGCGTTTCCAAATCAAGCGTGGGAGGAGGGAGGTTAGAGGAGATGTGTTTCCTTTATCCTGCTGACACTCATCAAAATTTGTTTTTGTGCATACATATAGAAAGACAAACAGTTTCTGTGCTGCCTGGGGATATGGAAGAAAGCCAGATGATTTGTTTCCGTTTCCAAGTGCTTGGGAGACTTATCTGTTATTAAAGGAAACAGGATTCCTGTAAAGCTCATCAGACAGATCTGTAGAGAAGGGGTAGCTTTATTAACGATTAGTTTGTTATTTCTTTGAGAAGGGCTGCTTGTGTGTTTCAGTTTCCCACCCTACCATTTAACACCTGAATGCCATTGCCGAGTTTGAGTTGTTAGATTTATGTTTTCATTTGCCTGTAAACTTATGTTGTTATTCAGTTTGAGATGTTTGGCTGTAGAAGTAATGTGCAAAAACCATCACAGCTCACTTCCTTTGGATCTTTTTTTTAGACCAGATCTATGGATGATACCGACTCTGTTCGAGAACTGGAAAGGGACACTTGGCAGCAAGAGAGAATTGTTTTGCAGAATGCACTGAAAGAGACTGAAACCAAACTGGCAAAAGCAACTTTTGAAATTGAAAACAAGCCACTGCTAGGAACTTCCAGTCCTAAGGTAAAATGATCATGACAGCCAGCAGACTGTCTGGAGCAAGCAGTACCACAGCCCATAGCTTGTCATTTAAACATTTAGTACTTGCTTTCCTTTTGCTCTCTTGCCTGTTGTACAGATTTGCTGTGTGAAAGCTGTTACAAACTCAGGATCATAAAAACTGCTGTGGAGTTCAGTCCTTGGTAGTATTGTTCTTGGAATTATTGTCATGTGTAGAACAGGTAATCTAGTAATTAGAACAGACAATTTATTAATTCTATTTTTTTCTAATAAATATGATAAAACTTGCTGTGGCACAGGAGCCAGGACATGTGCAGCTCAGATTTCTGAGGATATAAGTATCTGTCAGATTATAACATTTAACTTACACTTACTGCTGTAATCATTTTCAGTTGCTGTTTTAAAAGGTGATTTAATAGATTAACAGTTTTATAAACTGTTTATTAAATTAGGAACACTTTCCTCATATGTACTTTATCAGGAAAGTTTCTTTGTAACGTTCTTGGTGTTAGGTAGGAGCTTGCATGAAAAGTAACCTAGCTCTTTGGTATCTCTTTCTACTACTAAATGAGAGGAAGATTGCAGTTTCTTATATAAGCATGAAAATATCAAACACATTTTTAATTCCTATGGAGGAATTGAATACTTTTTATTCCTCTGACACATTTGACTGTAAGCAGGTCACATGCGTTAATGTTTATTTAAAGCAGATGTTATGTCTTTTTGTTTTAGAGTTGTGGGTAGAACGATTTTGCTTTGAAACATTCTGGTGATTGAAGGCAGTCTGACACTCCAAACTCGAGTGCTTTTTATGTTCTTAATTGTTCCAGCTGCCTTTGTGTCCAACATCCATGGATGTTTGACGTGAAGACAGCTTGTCTATGGCTGGTTCCTTGCACACCAACCAGTAACCATGCCAAAATTTTCTAGCCTAGACAACGCTTCAGAGACATACAGAAATTCAGTAGACTTGGTACAAGTCTTCATGTATGTTGGCCAGATTACCAGAGAAATACTACTACTTTGCACCAAAACTGGCCAGGTCACAGAATCTGTTATACAAATACTTGCTTAAAATTTCATTTTAGAAATAAATGTACACTGTTTCTGTACTTGATAATTATTAAATAGCTTTCTACAATTTTGTGAAGCAAAATAGGTTTTAGATACCCATGCGTGACCAAGTTACGGTAGATACTACTGGAAAAAGCAACCGACTCTTCTGGGCTTTCTGTAGCTAAACTTGAACAGATTGGATTTTTTATTTTTTCCTTTTTTTCTTTCTCCAGTTTCAGAGGTTATATAGGAAGTACCTTAGAGCAGAGAGCTTTAGAAAGGCTCTAGTTTACCAGAAGAAATACCTTTTGCTGCTTCTCGGTGGATTTCAGGACTGTGAACAAGCAACCCTCTCTCTAATAGCACGTATGGGAATCTACCCCTCACCCATAGACCTGCAGCTTTCTGGATCACGTTCCCGTCCTTTTACCAAGTTCAGATGTGCAGTCAGGGCAATTATCGCAATATCAAGGTAAAGTCAAAACACTCGCGGTCTTTCATACATGGTGTTTTCTCGAAGAATTTTAAAATGGATAGTTCCTGTGGTTTGTCCTACATTAATATTAAGTAAAAACTCTCTCCAAAACTAGTTCAAACATTACTTGTTAGCGGTAACTTCGGCCACACTGCTATTTCAGAGCCAACACTGAGCTGGATCTGAGTTGAATACGTAGTAAACTAACGATTTATAAAAAGCTGCTTCTGTCTTGAGATACCCAGCTGCAATGTAGTTGAGAATCGGTGCAGAACCATTATAAACTGATGTCCCTTTAGGTCTGACTCTTATGTATTTGGATTCAGTGGGTAGTCTGTCTTGTATCAGAATTGGGGATCCTCACCTCAGCGATGATTTTCCTTTCTTAAATCCAGTAGCCTGTGTTTCATTGGGTGTGATTCTATCATACCCTGTCCCTTACTTTCAAATGGACTTTGTTAGCTGTACTTGGGACAATATGCCATCTCATAGTGGCTTCTGAGACCATTTAATGAAAAAAAAATAGGTTTAAATATAATAGATGATTACTTCTGAGCAATTTCACTGTTCAGTAAAAATGATTACTGGCAAGTTTCAGACTTTCAGGAGATGACACAGTGTCTTGAGGTTGTTTTCTTTGATATGGGTGCTGTAATTGTAGATGCATAAAATGGTTTGAGTTGGAAAGGACGTTAAAGATCATTCCAGTTCTAACCCCTCTGCCCTGGGCAGGGACACCTCCCACTGGATCAGGTTGTGCAAAGGCCCATCTAGCCTGGCCTTGAACACCTCTGGGGATGGGGCATCCACTTCTTCTCTGGGCAACCTTTGCCAATGCCTCACCAAATGACAGCAGTATCTATGGATGTAGGAACTGTCACCTTCAGACTACTCCTTTGAAGCAGGAAGAGCTGCCACAGAACACCGTAGATTAGGGATAGAGCAGAGGAGCAGTGGTAAAACAAGCAAACCTTTCCAACAGTTAGAGGATCATCTCAGAGTAAAATGGGATAAACCTTCATTCTAAAGACTGAAGCTGAAGAATTCTTCCTCCATTCCTGCCAGGATTGTTACTTATGTTGTTTGATATGTTTCATGACAACAAGGAGCTTAGTATTAAAAATCAGCGTGTTTTTCCTTGTTTTTAATGATTCTACAAATTTATTTTGTTACTAAGGTTAAAGTTTTTGGTGAAGAAGTGGAATAAAGTTAGCAGAAAGAGTACACAATGTGAAACCATTTCTCACAGTATGGGAGGTAATACAGGTGAGTGTTTTGGACAAATACATTGTTTTAATCATAATTAATCATAATTTTTCATTAGTGATGTTTCATTTAAAAACAAAACCCAAAAATACCCACAGAAATGGTAAAATCTGTATATAGGTTAACACAAATGTGTTTATCCATTTCTTGAACAGAGTGATTATGAGTAGGATGTTACAATTGAAAACTTTCAGAGGAGAGCTCCTCCTTCCTCTCACCTTATTGTAACTGCTCAAGTTGTGAAACTGACTCCTGTGTTCAGAAAACTCATCAGAGAATTGTTTGTTACAATTTGAAGCTACCTGTAATGGAAATTAAAGCTTGAGTTCTTAATAAGACATGGACAGATACTGCTGTAATGGTATTAAAGTGGGTACATGCAGTATCAAAATAAGTCTTAGAAGTAGTGTACTTGCTAGTGTTACTAAGAGTGAAAAGGGGGCTTTAAGTGGTTCCAGAGGTTCCTAAGAGACTTAATCTGGTGGCAGATAACCTATAACTATTTTCTCTGGAGTTTATTAATTGCTATCAAAGATGAAAAAGTGAGGCAAATGAATAGATGGTCTGATGCAGTTTGGTAAAGATTTGGTTCCTTTGAGTTGTGTATGGATGTGTTTGTAAGAATGCAGTGCCTAATATTGTAAAACCGTCCCATTTATATAATATTCCATTATTTGTGCCTTTTCAACACAAAACAAAATTCAGATTAAATAGTGCATTTTTGATTACCTGGCACTACATAATTTTTACGGTTCCTAAGTTGTTGGAAATATTTATTTTAAAAAAAACCAACTTTCTACATAGAAGCACTATGGTGTAGTTCCTATGAAACTTGAATCTTGAAATGCATGTTGAACTTTCTACCCCACTATAAAAATAGCATCTTCGTTGCCTGATTAAAAAACACTTTATACCTTTTTATGATTTAAAGGACTTATCTGAAAGTTTATTTTCTTTTTTAATGAAAAAAAAAACCCACTCCATCCTCACACCCCCAAACCAAACAAAAAAAAAAAATCCCTTCCTTTTTCCACTCTCTCTAAAGTTGGAGCATGTAAGTCACTAGTAACATATAGTTAGAGCTAACAACAAGAATTAAAATTTCTTGAAGTAAGTATTTTGCTCCTGTCAGCCACTGGAATGTCCCCTGTGCGGCTCTAGCAATAGCTGATGGAAATGCAAGTCTGGAGGTGGAAAACAGCACGAGTTCTCCATTTACAGGAAGCAGTTGTTCAACATGAAAATGTCAAACTTCTGTTAAATTTGGTTCAAACCAACAAACCAAAGCAACAAACAAAACCAACCCTAAATGCAGTTGGCTATAGAAAGTTTGGCTGCATTTAAAATCAAACACTATTGTGCTCTGCTGTAATTCCTGTGGGGTTGACTGGTTATGTTTATGATTACCCCATTTCTAATGGTTTCCAGTATGTATTTTTTAACTCTTTCATATTTAACACAGCCTGTTGTGCTAGAATGGAAATTCTGAAAGAGCAGCAGCCCCCAGCTGTTCATCTTAGCTCTCCCCCAACCCGGGACAGTGGGCTGTGCCACAGATCCAGCTCTCCAAGATTTGTGAGCCACTCCCCCAGCTCCTCTCGTCACTCACACCACAGGTCAGTCTGCAATCTCCGCTTATGTTAATCATCCTGATGGGAAGTCTTTCATAAAAACATAATCACTTGTTGGAAGAGATACTTGAACAAGAAGAGGGATTTGTTTTCTTAGATCTGGTAGATGTTTTATTTCTTTCGGGATGCAACAGGAGAAGAAAACTTCTCTTTTGCTTTAAGCATGTCTGACTTTCTTGGACTGAGATCATTCCTAGTGGTGTTCCCCAGTTTAATTTGGACCGTCTATGGCATTTACAGTAGCTATGTCTGTTAGCTGCCTTTGAGGACTAATTCTTGTTGCCTTTGCTGTTGAAGTTGGAGATTAATTTCTGAGCATCCTATGGAAGTGGCTCCCCTGTCTTCTGACACTGCATGCACGCAGAATGGGAGGTGGAGAACTTGCAGGATGTGTGCTGTTGTGGTTTTTCATGAATTACAGCCAGTTCTGTACAGAAATTCAATCTGGGCTGCTTGCTTCTGGGATGGATGTCACAGGCGACATTCTGCACGGTGCTGCAAAGACAATGCCTGAGCTGTAAGCTCTGTGCTTGAGTTGAAAGAAGGTGGCCTTCAGTCATTACTGACCTTCCTACTCCCAGGTTCTCCTGGGACCTAGAGGCATTGCATAGTCTATTACTGGGTGTAATATCTCCTCTCTCAAGCCACTTCTTGTATGTGGCTTCCTCCTTAAAGTAGGGATTTGCAGGAGTTGGTGTGGAAAGTAGTTCTTGGTCCCTTTAGCTTAGGATGTGCTGTTTGTTTATTAACCTCCTTGCTAAATTAGAAACTTCAACCAACAGGCAAAAACTTTCTTCATGAAGAAAAAGAGAGTAGCAAGGAAGTAGCTGTTGTGATCTAGAAGTACGCGAAGACAGCAGATGCACCAAATTTTATTTTTTTTACCATTGCTGGCTGATTTGGGGGACAGGATAGTGCTCGTCATGAAGGACAGATAGTGTTCTGGTTTGCATAGAATTTAACAAAACATTTTGGAGAACTGGAAACCTGCAAGTGTTTACCAAAAAACTTAATTCTACCCTTTTCCTCTGTCATGGCCTGTATCTGGATCTGACAGCCAGAAACAGTAGCTGGCAGTTTACCTATCAAGAAAAGACATCTGTATTGTGTGGAACAAAGATATTAATAATAGCAGGCCCTGACTGATTAGTCAGTGTTACAGGGTTAGTGGTGGTTCTAGTCTAATGTGGCTCCAAGATAGGTTAAATGGTGCTTATTGCAGCTTTTGTTTCCTGGCAAAACTATACAGAAGGAAGGGATGGATAAGAACTACCTTCCACTAATCAAAGGTACGTGGGGAAGGAATAGATCCTAGCTCCACACAGGAGTGTTTTGGTACAAAGTGTCCCCTAAAATGTATATTGCTGCTAATATTTGAAATTTGTTGTTAATGTCCAAAAAGGAAATGCAGTGGCCCGTCTAACAGGTCCCCTTTTGCAACTTTGCCCCTCAAGATAGCATTTTCCTTGCCTGAAGAGGATGTATGCCTGGATGGAGCATCCTCCTCTTCGGTCCTTCTTAGCAGAAGTGGGTCTTTTCTCACTTTGCCACCTGTATTGGCCTCTGACTGCAGCTTCCGTACCTGAGGGGCTTTGTATTGCAGATCAGTAGGGAGAGATTCATAGATACTCCCTGCATACAAGGTTGCCAGGTCTATTTTGTCTTATATTTATCTTGGTGGTGCTTCTTACTGTTGTTCTGGTTTGCTTCATTCCAAGTTACTGCCTGTATGAATGTAACTTTATTGTATTTATTTGAGAGTATAGCATTAGAAGAAGAAAATAATTAGTTTTGTATTTAAGGGTGCATCCATCCACAAGTTCAGCTTCAGAAAAGTCCCTTGTGCCTACTCAAGTTCCTGAACAATCGCTAACGGAATACATCCATCGCTTAGAGGTTATCCAGCAAAGACTCGGGGGTGTGCAACCAGGTAAGAAGCACTTTGTTACCCCTCAACTGCCAGCAGGCTGGGCTGCTTTTTGCAAGGTTCTTCCTACATATTGCCTATAACAGTTAAAGCATGTAGAGAGCATCATTTTAATGAATAATTATAAATATTGGGGGGAGAAAAAAATTAAGTGAGCCTTAGAAGTGAAACCTTTTTGTGAGTGGTATCTAAAACTAGTGCAAGTGTGGCATTTCTCAAAAGTTCTCAGTTAGATTCTTCAGAGATAAGGCTGAGTAATTTAATCTGATTTCCCCTATCTTATTATCAAGTAATAAACAAGTGTTGCACTTCATGTGAAGTTATGTACAGAGTTAATTTGCTTTAAAGTCAGGCAACTAATGCAATAGCTGAACAGGGCTTTCTCTGCAGCACAAACTATAGTACTTCCCTCATTTATAGCTTCCATAGCAGATTAAAAACGATGGAAGGCTGGTAAAAACAGGCGTCTTGTTCTAAAACTGATTGAAGAGCACACAAAGGATTGTAGTGGCACTTATTTTGCTATTTAAAACACTTCCACTTGTTTCTACAATGAATTTACTTAGTTTAATTGCCTAGTTACTCTTTTTTGTTATATCTTAGTTGTATCACAGAAATTCCTTATCCCAAGGAGGAACTTATAAACTGTCATCATGTGATCCTCAAATCATCTCCTATCAAGATATGATTAGACGTGTTTTCCAATATTTTGTTATTTTTGAGATTCATGACTAAGCCTTCTTCAGTGTAGGAGTAAATCTGGATTGTGAACAGCAGAGCTGGACCTCCAGCTGCAGTGTCATTTGTGCTAGACCAAATACAAAGATAACTTGTTCCCTGTTTATACAGGTAACCATGGTGTTGCAGGAGCAGCCTCCTGCTGCCTGCCTTCACCACCACAGGGCAGCAATAGAAATGAAACAGCAGCTTAACAATGACCATATCCATGCACATGCACACAGAGCCTGCTCACACAGTCCTGCTTACTGGTCGCAGCGGGTGACTAGAGGAGAGCACCCATGTTAACTCATGTCACTGATAGATGGGATCATGGTGACCACAGTCCACGTTGGAGTATAACACCATAGCTTTGTCCCAGGCCCAGGAAGAAGTACAAGGCTTCAGCACTGCTGCTTGTGTGGAGGCTCCTGAGGAGCCTGCTGACAGCTGTTTCTTCAGGGTCTTGGGAGCATCTGCCCCAAAGCTTGCTTTGCCCATCCAGGTTTGTTTATAGTTTCCTGATCTGAGCCAAGATTGGCCACCAGGTCAGATAATGTAATTTGTCTACATACAACCTTTATCCCCCTTCTTTTGCTATTGCTGGTTCTGTCCCCATGTTAGTTCTAGCTGCTCATCCCCACAATTGGTTTATTTCATGATGCTAGTTTTGAGTCACTATGGTCTTTGATCTCCAGGCAAGCACTAATTACTTCCTTTCACCAACCACTACCTTTGGCTCCCCATAATTTCAGCTAAAAGCTGGAAAGATGACCAGGTAGATATTTGGCAGTGGCACTGTGGGAGGGCCGTATGGATTGCTTCACACATTGTACATATACATCTTACATATTTCTTTCACTAGGCATTACTGTTGTCAGCTGCTATTTCCCAGGCAGACTTGCTTCCTCTCATTGTCCTTCAGCCTTTGCTCAAAGATATATGGCTCTATATTGGGTTGTGCCAAGATGAGAAAAATATTGACCATATCTGGAGAATCTCTGCCAGCCACAGTACTCTTTCTGCTGGCCACTCCTCTATTCTTTAGCAGCAGCAGATCACCTCTGTGGCAACTTTTATAGGACAAGGGATGGGGATTCAATCACTGATCCCAGCACTGAAGGGGCTTGTGGCCTTGCAGTCATTGCAGTTGCTCATTCAACCACATCTACTGTGCAGGCTCCCTCAGCAGTACCAGGTGTGAACTTTTATCTATATTGTAAGGGTGCTGTATTGTTCTTGTTTACTTCCCCACAATTTATAAAAGACTTTGTTAATTGTGACTGCTGACTTTACTGCTTTTAGAAAAGTAAAGATTCTTAATATAACTTCTGAGGCAAATTTTTTATTGTTGCATTGCTAACACATTTTTAGAGTTAATTTTGAAAAATTAGATTTGAAAATTACATGTTTCTGTAGAAAGAGGGTAATCTTGGCTTTGTGAACATTCACAGGAGCCTGGAAAACTGCTCTGGGGAAAGTCTAAAACATTGCCCGTACTTCTGGCTTTCTGAGTTGATCTAATTAAAAAAAAAAAAAAAAAAAATTAAAAAAGGGGGGGCTACCTTTGCTTACAAATGCCAATTTTGCTTTTGTGTATCCATAAAGTCAGCAGGTACAGTGACATTCCACAGTGGCACTTCCATATGGGCACTTTGACATTGTTCCCAGCAGGATTTTACCTGAAAACCTTAATACCCCGACTTTGTGAGGTCTGGGTGTTGTTTTCCCCAAATACTGCAGGGGAAACCTGTACCTGCAGGAAAAGCCCTGTTTATGGCAGGTACAGATGGAGAAATGAATTTTAGGATTGAAACCTGACAACGTTTCATAGAAATAAGGTATTTTGCTTTATGCTGACTGTGGAATCATTATTACACAATTGGGACCCCATTAATAGCAGTGGAAGGTGTGTATCACTTCTGTAATTTTCATGTTACCAGAGTGATGATATCAGGAATTACAGATTGATGTTGCAGCCTCTAGGACAGTGCTATGAGCAAAATGATTTCCCAGTTTTTAATGAACTTTAAATCATCTACTCAGTGACAAGACCTTGTCCGGGAACATAAAGCAGATTGGATCATGCAAGAGCAGCAGAGTTGAACCGAGCAGCCCTGTTGCTGTGTGTAAAGTAGGCCTGCAATTGAGCACAGGTCCTAATGTGCATGCGTTCGCTTTGGTGAGCTTTCAAATCTTGTTTGGCATTGTTCCTAGGTGGCTCATGAAAATGGTAATTGCTTTCAGTGTAGCTCATATGAAGCACATTGAGGAAATTACATGCTGCTAACTGCACCCTCTTGCTTCATAACACAAGTAGTTTTCTAATACTCATTTGTTTTATTTAAATTTAGGACAAGTTCCAGGCCTACCTCGGCAGAGAAAAATGAAAAAATGATGAGAATGCTTCTGAAACCTACACTGCGAATCCCCTCCCCAAGTTATTCCTTCCTTCTGAGCTGGCCCATACTGAATGGAGACACTTGCGATCTCTTGTGCAACTGAATAAGGGGCAGTGCTTTTGCATCAGATTTTTTATATGACTCTCTTAATTGTATTTTAGTACTGTAAGAAGAAATTACTTTTCACTAAAAACAATGTTTTACATTCTCATTTGAAATTGCTACCAAGTTTAAGAGCTGAAGTGTGCCTGCATTATTGTATTCTGAGTTGCAAAGAGTCTCATTGGTGTTTATTTTTCTATAGTGTATAGCTGGATTCCTTGTGAAAAAGAAGTTATTAAAATGGCATTTTATTAGTGAGTTCTTACAATGTATGTTTATTTGTTTCCAATTTACCTATTTGCTTTTTTTGCTGCTCCCAAAATTGTTTGGGTTTTAATATTTTTGCAAGATCATTCTGAGTAATGGAATAGGTAAAATACTCTCCCAAAAAACAGATGTGTGTAGCCTTCTGTGAATTTAGGGTTTGCTTTTCTTTGTTTAGAATAAACAAGTCCTCCCTCCCTGGTCTTTCTGATCACATTACCATTCAGTTTCAAGCCACCGCTCCTCGAGCTCTTCTGTGACTGAGCTCTGCATGCACCACACATTTGGTCTGACTGAATTAATGCAATATAATTAATCTGTGCCTCCTCAGGAAGACAAATGCATGAGAGATTTTCCTCCAGCATCACCTTCACCAATCAGACTGATCTTTCCAGCCATGAACTTGACTCAGCATCAGAGCTTTCCTTTCAATTTCAATTAGTATTCTCCCTGGGGAGAGGGAAGAGCAGAGCTTTGGGGGAAGATTGCCTTAGTGTTCAACATTCTGGATCTCTGTACAGCACAGGATCTTTGCCGTTGCTGCGCTGCAGTAGAATGAAGGTGTCCCCTCCATTCCACTCAAAGTGAAAGCTTGGGCAGGTTTCTTCTCTCACTGCCCTGTCACAACCAGCTCTTGCAGTGGCACAGCTGTGATTCTCCCATGCATGGTACCCTTAATATCCTCTTCCCTGCAGATCACCCCGTATCTTTGTGGTCAAGTAAGAGAACATTTCATACGTTTTACAACACTGGCAATGAAAAGCCCAAAGCCAGCTACCTCCATTGCCACTTCTAATTTTTTTTTTTTTCATTCTCAAAATTGTAAAGGATTACAAAATCAGAATCACAGAATGACCTGAGCTGGAAGGGTCCTGCGAGGCTCACTGAGTCCAAATCCTATCCCTGCATAGGACAATCCCAACATTCACACCATGTGTCTGAGGGCTTTGTCCAAATGCTTCTGGAATATTGTTATGCTCAGTGCTGTGACTGCTTCCCTGGGGAGCTGTTCCATCGCTCCACCACCCTCTTTGTGAAGAACCTTTTCCCAATATCCAACCTAAACCTCCCCTGGCACATCTTCCTGCCCTTCCCTTGAGTCCTGTCACTGGTTGCCAGAGAGAAGAGATCAGTGCCTGCTCTTCCTCCTCCCCCTCTGAGGAAGCAGTAAACTGCAGTGAGGTCTCCCCTCAGTCTCCTCCAGACTGAACAGCCCAAGTGACTTGAGCTGTTCTTCATATGGCTTCCCCTCTAAACCCTTCACCACCAGCTTTGTGGCCTCCTCTGGACGCTCTCCAGTAGCTTTAGATCCCTTTTTTACTGTGGTGCCCAGAACGGTGGTGCACTGGGCTCAAGGTGAGCGCAGAGTAGATGAGGACAATAATCTCTATCAACTAGCATGGCCTTCTTGGCTGCCAGGGCACACTGTTGGACCATGGTCAGTTTGCCATTTACCAGAACCCCCCCAGATCCCTTTCCACAGAGCTGCTGTCCAGCCCCTCCTTCTCCAGTCTGTGTGTCTGTCCAGGGCTGCCCTATCCCAGGTGCAAAATCTGCTACTTGCCCTGTTAAATTTCATATGGTTGGTGATTGCCCAGCTCTTCAACCTGTCCAGGTCTCTCTGCAGGGCTTCTCAGCTCTCAAGAGTGTCAACAGCTCCCCACCAGTTGTGTGTCATCTTTTGGTGCTCTTGGTTGCCAGTTGTCAGTAGAAAACTTCTCCCCGGAGTTCTTCCCTGCTTTCTGGCTTCAAGAAAGCTGTCGCTGCTGGTGAAGCCCCCCAGCCAAGGGCCAGGGTCTGTCCCCGCAGGAGCCTCGGGGGCTGCAGGGAAGACGGAGGAAGATCCCACCATGGTATCCAGCCACACGTTCCCCCTGGAGCCTGTGGTGAGAGCGGGATGGGCTCTGCCGGGCTCTGTGCGGACACGATTTTGGATGTTTTTCCTCATCCCGGCTGCTGCGCTGTCAGGTGCTCGGTGCACAGCGCCCAGCGGGGTGCAGGATGCAGGGTGCGGTGCAGGGCTGCGGGGTGCTGTGCGAGGCTGTGGGGCGGTGCGAGGCTGCAGGGCAGTTCGGGGCCGCGCGATGGTGCGGGGCTGCGGGGCTGAAGGGTGGCGCGAGGCGGTACGGTGCAGTGTAGCAGGGTGAGGCTGCAGGGTGCGGTGCGTTGCGGGTCGCTCCGCGCCGCCGCCTCCCGCCGCCTCCCGCCGCCAGGGGGGCCCCGCGCGCCCCCCGTTGCCGCCGAGGTTCGGCTCGCGCGGAGCGGCCTGGGAGCGCCCCGCCCCGCCTTGCTGCTCCCCTCCCCTCACGCGGGGCGCGCGCCCGTGGCTGCGGCAGCGCCGGCGGTTCCCGGCCCGTCCTGGTCTCCCTCGCGGAGGCGGCGCTTTGGGGCGGCGGCGGCTCCGTTTTCTGCCCGCGCGCGCGCTGATGGCGGCGGCGGAGCGCGGGGTCTGCGCTCTGGAGGCGGTGCCGCTGCCGCCCGAGGTGCGCGAGAGCCTGGCGGAGCTGGAGCTGGAGCTGTCGGAGGGTGAGGGCGCGGGAACTGGAACGGGGGGGCTGGGGCGGGGGGAGGCGCTCTCGTTCACTCTCAACCGGTGTCCGGGGCATCAGCGAGAGGCCGGGGGCGCCGGAAGAGCAGCGGGGCGAGGGAAGAGGTTCTGCCCATCTGCTCCGGTCTGGTGAGACCTTGCGTTGCAACCCTGTGTCCAGTTCTGGGATCCTCAACGTAAGAAGGATATGGATCTGTTTGGAGCGAGTCCAGAGGAGGCCACGCCGGTGGTGCGAGGGCTGGAGCCCCTCTGCTGTGAGGACAAGCTGAGAGACTTGGTCTTGTTCAGCCTGGAGAAGAGAAGGGTCTGGGGAGACCTTAGAGCGGCCTTCCAGTACCTGAAGGGGCTACAGGAAAGCGGGGGAGGGACGTTTTGCAAGGGCATGGAGTGATAGAATGAGGGGGAATGGCTTTAAAATGGAAGGGGGAAGATTTAGATTAGTCATTAGGAAGAAATTCTTCATGCTGAGGGTGGCGAGGCCCTGACCCAGGTTGCCCAGGGCAGCTGTGGCTGCTCCCTCCCTGGAAGTGTTCAAGGCCAGGTTGGATGGGGCCTTGAGCAGCCTGGTGTGGTAGGAGGTGCCCCTGCCCATGGCAGGGGGGTTGGAAATGGATGGGCTTTAAGGTCCCTTCTGTGATTCTATAATTATATTTAAAAATCTTAATCTTCTTGCTTTGGATCTCTCAGTAATTGCCATGGGGTTTGTGCCTTCCTGTACGTGAAGTTTCCAGGCAGGAATTTGGTGGCGTTCTCTCCTGTTCTGTAGTCCATGACCTGTGGGTTAGAGGCAGCAGAGATGCAGGATCAGGCTAAGGTTCACTTTGAGGATTTTAGGTAAATCTATTAGTTTGCTGTCCCCAGAAGTTGCAGTTTCTTCCCTTCTATCTCCAGGCCTGTATTTGGAACAGTCCTTTTTGGTCCTCATGGGAAGTCTACTTGTTTTCTTGGTACGATGGGGTTTTTTTGGAGAGGCAAGGGCGGTGCGGAAGAGCACACACAAGAGGCAGATGAGACCAAGGCAGCATTTTCTGGGAGTAATTAGTCACTCTTTCCCTCACTATGTTATCAAGCTTCACCTTGGAACAGAAGAGCTAAAAAGCTGTCAGTGCCAAGATACTGGGGTAGGAGCATTCCGTCTGTTCCTCAGATATTGCAGTTTTCAAGTCAGTGTGTTCAGATGGGCAAAACTGGAGTTATTTCACCTTCATGTGCTGGCTGACCTGTGTTGTGGTTTAGGAAATGATTCGAAGGTCGACTGTCCTCGTCTCCATTGTGGAACCTTTGGTGCGGAAGGAGAGGAAAAGTATAGGGTTAGTAACTTTGTTGTCCAAGTGTAACCTGTCTCTGCATGTCTGCTGGAGCAGTAGGAAGCAGAACCTGACACATCCAGTTACCTATGTAAGAGAAGTTCCTGTGACTTGTGAGCTGCAGTTGTGTGCAGCTGGTGCCACACGCTCTCACGCTGTGGTCACGTGTGGCACAGCAGCTCTTGCATGCATGCCTGCTGACGCTTGCTGATCGACCAGGGTATCCTAGGGTTGGCTTCTCCTTTGTGTAGATCCTGACTGTTTGTTTGTTTAACTGCTGGAATCTTTTTTATTTTATATATATAGGTCTGCAGTAAGTTAAATCCATGAAATGCCTGAAGTAATTGCAAACTGTCTTAGTGTAGTGCATCGATACTGAAATTTGTATTGCTGTATAGCTGCTGGATTAATTACGTGATTAGAAAAAGCGTTAATTGTTAGCTCAGACTTCTTGACCACTCTGAAGACTTCATGACCTTAGGTACACTCTTTGATCTGAGGTGCAATTCCTTTTCTGCATTGCCTAAATGACTTGAAATCGTTTGTGGGCGAGTAACCTGGTGATGTGTTAGGAGCTCATGTCTGCGGTCACTTGATGTTTGTATTTGGTGTCTTTAATGGACCCCTCCATCACTAATATTCAGAACTTGCTTTCCTCAAGAAGAAGGAGTAATGATGATCTGGGTTTAGATACTTGCATTTGAATCTACGTAAAATGCATGCAAGTTTTGTGTGGTACTCTAATCCTTCTAGAAGAAGTCAATTGATATCCATAGAGTTTGTCAATTACTTCCCTCTTTTTATTTGAGCAGAATCCAGCATGTAGTGGAAGGCCACTACTGATGACAACTTCCTCAAGTTTTCAGCAGCTTTTTTACTGTATGTACTGCGCTCTTCTGCGCCTTGTGTGTGAATGTTGTAGCTGACCTTGGCCTTAATGAAGGATTGTGTGTATGTGTGAGAAAACAGGTGGAGTGCAGGGAGATTTAATGGGCAATTTCTTATGCTGAATACACTATAAATTGCAGAAGGTTGTATTTGAAAGGGTGTTACCATAATCTGAGAGGAAGCATGGAAGGAGGAAAAGAAAAGAAGAAACTTGACAGCAGATTCCTTTCTACTTTGTACATGTACTTTGTTAATTGAAGTGTCATGTGTAATGAATGTATTTGGGCAGGAATAACGTATGTTCTCTTTGATGACAGTATTTACCCCTATAAATAAATCAGGAAGATGATTAGAAATTTCCTTTGGTCTTGCCCCGGGTTGTCATAGTGAAAGTTGGAAAAGTGGTTGCATTTAAATGTAGAGAAAAATTAGGACAGTCAGAGTATATTGCTACTTTCTAAAGACAGCCCAAAACCCAAACAGAGTCTTCAGCCTAGAAGAGTTTTGGATGGGGATGCAACTCAAACTCTTGCTACAGTTCTGTTCAATTGCGTAACATACAGTTTGCATTCAGTAAATGTTATATAAAAGCTGAGGAAAGAAAAACATGGATTTGCAGACTTCCATGTGGCTGTTTGGCCAGCATGTGAATGCTATAATCATAGAATCATAGAATGGTTTGGATTGGAAGGGGCCTTAAAGATCGTCTAGTTCCAACCCCCACCTAGTGGACACCTCCCACTAGACCGGGCTGTTCAAGACTCCACTTCCTTTCTCTTGTCTCAATTTCCGATCAACTTTAAATGTAGGTGTATGGATTTGTTTTTTCTTCTGTTTCTTAGGAATTTGTAGGTCAGGCTTATTTTGGAACTGAGCTGAAACTCCTAACAGAGATTACCTACTGTACAGAGACTGAAGATATATTTTTCTAGTCCCAGTCTATTTCATTACATCACTGATTGCCAGATGGGAAATGCTTTTCTTGATGGCTCCTATCAAATAGGCTGTAGTATTAGTCCTGAGATAGAAATATATTGTCACGTAGTTTACTGTCTTAATTAAAGCTTGATTTTGCTGTTTATTTGTGGTCATTTTAATACTTGGAAATAAATATAATCTGAGGCTGTCAGCGAGAAGAACTGTTGGAACTGGGGAGACAGATGCATGGTAGCCTGTGAAACTTGACCTGCAGCATCTTTGTTGCTTAATTTCTGAGCCTCTCCAACAGAAACTGTTAATTGTGTGATAGTACATGGGGCTTGCCAAATGCCCATGGGGACTGAGTAAGTCTACAAAGCTTGTTCTCACATGTTACACCCGGCGCAGGTCTTGGGGAATCAACTGACTGATGTCCTTCAGGCTAGCTCATAGCCTTAGGTCTGCTTTGTGACTGGAACAGTCACACAGTGTTCAAAGGGAAGCAGATTTCTGAGTTTTTATTTATTTATTCATTATGAAACAGTCTTGTGGCACAGAGTGGTTGCCATTGCAGGTTTCGTGGTTGCCATTGCATGTTTCATAGTTGCTGTACACAAGAGATCCTTTAAATCTAATCATGTAAGGTAGCTGAAGAAGGGCTTTGAGGGCTTGTCGTTTGTGACTATCAATTGATGGAAAAAGGTTAGTTTTTTTCTGGAAGTCGGGTACTATTGTAGTCTATGAATACTGGCTGCTTTAATGCCGTATTGTGTATAAACCAACAAGTGGTAGCCAACTCAAATGTGCTTTATATAGGTACAAGCATGTTTGAATCTTTTCATCAAAATACACCTGTACTTAAGCTGGTTTTGCTTTGAACAGATTTTGATTCTACAACTGCACCATGAAATAGCTAACATTATCGTCCTGAACGTTTTGAAGGCATTTCAAGCATTGAACCTTGTCCTAACCATGAAGTAGTTTGCTGGTAGAGCTTCACTGGCAGGAACTTCTTGATCAGTGTTCTTCCTGGACACCAGCAAGAAAGGTCTGACAAAATTTTGCCTTTTCTAGTATTTGCTGTTTATGGACAGTGAAAATATACTAATAGCTTGTGTCATAATACTGCAATAGATAATAGATATCATAATAGATGCAAATCATCATTTATTCTGCCTTTTTATTATAATTCATCATGGCTCGAATTTTTTGAGTTTTTCCTTTTTCCCAGTTTTCTTCTTTCTTCTGCTTATCCCTTTTTTTTTTTCCCAGAGTGCCTTTCAAAGTAAACAACTACTTCAGAAGAAAATTAGAAATGTAGCATTTCCTTATTTATCCTTGAAATAATATTCTGTGCTACTACAGAAACTGCCAATTACACTTAACAGGCTGGTGATGATGTCTGAAGGTTGTGCGCTTGCATTTGTGCTTATGGGCAGTATCAGTTCTAGCTCCTTCCTTCCCTCTGGAAAAGAATACAATACTGGGATTTTGCTTCTTCGCTTTCTGTCTTATTATCCGTTGTGTAGTGGTTTTCTGATGAAGTTTGAGGGCACCCTTCTGCTGCTGTGGGAGGTTATTCTTTGAACTTCCCGTCTTGCGCACAAGAGAGACTCAGTTTTAACAATAGGGACCTTTTGCTTGGCTTGCTTCTGTGCTCTCTGGCTGCTGCTGTGAAGGGAGCCCCGAGGGGCCCTGGGCTCTGAGTACAGTGCTGTTTCACCAGACTGAACTAAAGATTGTCCTGGATCCAGCCTGAAATGAAACATTGTCCTTGACGAGTGCAGCAGTGTTTTGTACTTCTAGAACCTGAAATATAAAAACTCCTATAAATCGTGCTGTAAGATCAATACGTTCAGTCCGACAGATCTGCAATTAATCAGATACAAAGAAAACAAGAAGCCACTCAATATTTTATCAGATAGGGTTGGAAAAAGCAGTTTGCTTATGGAGAACTGAAAACCTGTAGTGGTAGGTGGTTTGATGATAACTAGGGCTCCATCCTGCCGTGAAAAGGTTTCTCCAGGGCAGTTTGGGACCTGCAGATTTTTGAAGGTGAGGAAGGCTGAGGGTTCGGTTTCTTTTTTTACCTGTTGCAACAAGGCAGGAGGAGGCCAGCAGATGTATACCCTATGGAGGTGTATACCCTATGGAGGATGGCACTACAATTGTGAGGGTGAAAAGTGAAGTCCCATGGATGGTATAAAGATTATGGATGAGCAGATTTTTTGTGCAGAGCAGATTCAGCTCATGGTATCTGTTAAGCACCAGGTGCTACGCGAAGTCCACGGTGGGAACCTGTCATATGGGGGAGCACAGGTGAGTTTCCCTCTTCAGCAGGCATTAATTTCTCATCTGTCTTGTGAGTTCATGCTGTTCCTCTGTGGCAGCCCGCCATACTCCGGCCACGCTGCTGCCGTCCCATGGCTGCAGCAGTGTGCACTGTGCATGAGCCACATCACACTGCACGCTTCTGCTGCATCCTGTCCTCTGGGTCAGGGAGGGCTCTGCCATCCTGGAGCTTTGTAGTTATGATCCAAGGTAAAAAAGCAAGGGAGATTGCCAGCTGACTGCTTCACGCTGTGTCTTGTGACGACTGTGGGGTTTTTACCTTTGGTCTTTGATCTGGCCTCTTTTTGGTATAAATAATCTGCAGGCTGTAATAAAGTGGGGAGAAGAAGCTGAGGGGTAAAAAAGTATGCTGCTTCATTTTGTTATCTTCCAAATCATTTTGCATCCTGGTATCAACTCTGAATTCTGTAAAAGTCCCACAGTACGAGATCTCTGCCTTACATTATAAAGAATAAGAACTGTTAAGAAGATGTAAGAATTTCTTGTTGCAAAGAAAGCATGTCAGACACATCATGACATTAAAGCACACTGGGAGACAGGGTTAGGAAATGACATCCAGGGTTACCGGAGAAAAATGTTTGTTTACAATTACATGTTATTTAACAAAAATATTTAAGTTTCTCATTAAGTATGTTTGTGTATAATTTATATTTGGTGGGAACTACTTCAATTTGTGAAGAGTATTCAGTGTTTCCAGTGATAGGAGCTCAGTAAAGACTTTTCCCTTCATTTTTTTTTTTTTTTCCAGAAACAGTATTTGAAGAAATCAAGTATTTAGGTCTGGGCACTCTTGTTTAATTTTTTTAAAATATATTTAGTTATATTTAGTTATATAAAGTTTATATATATATAAAATCTTGTCCCAGCAAGTTATATGAGCCTTAAACTTTGAGTTAAGTCTGTATGTTGCAAAATCATAGCCATATGTTACGATGAAGGTAGCTAATAGGCTGGTTTGAGACACTGGGGGCAGAAAAGCAGAATATCTGGTGAAAATGAGTAAATGGTGGGTAATACTAAGAAATAAATGATATCTTGAACTTTTAAAATAGAAACTATATAAACAAGATTTTACAAATTCAGTGCCTGAGTACTTACACAACTGCTACATTGCTGATTCTTCTCCCTTGGCAGAACCAATATTGTCTGGGATGCCATCCAGAGGAGAAAAAAATAATTTTGAAATAATTTTAAATATGCAAAATTTATGCATAGCTAAAATCTGACAGCTTGTTCCTGTGATCATTATGTGTCTTCTGTGCCCTACTATACTTCATTGCATCTTCCCCTTGGCAACAAGCTTTGGCATCAGGGTTGCTTTTACTATTTATTTTGGTTGTTTCCTTTTGTGGACAGGCTATTTTGGTCACGGATGTGCTACAAACGTGGATTTTCTTGGCTGTGGGAAGAGCCTGTTCTTGGTTTTATCCAACTCTGTCCAAAGTCTTCAGCACTAGTGATAACCCATGAGTTTTTTGATGTCTTTACCTTTCTTTAATGTATATTTGTAAGTAGTGAAGTGAACCAGTAGGTACTTCATGGTTAACTTTGAGCTGTCCTCTGCAGTGCTTCGATCAAACTTGCTCTCTCTGTTGGTGCAGTTTGAGAAGCCCCATAAACTGAATCTTGGTCATTCATGCATACATTTAATACTTTATTTGTGTGTGAAGTGCACACGGCTGTTCTTTGAATACGGGAAATCAAAGATTGTCAGTGAGGTAGATTGTGTCTCTTGTAGCTTGATTCAATGCATGAAGCCCAGTAGCCATTTCTCTGTCATTTTGGCAATGGTTTTGTGCTGCAGTGAAAAGTGTGATGGCGGGATAAGCTCTGCAGCATAAGAGGGTAAAATAGCAGCAGTCTTACAACTTTGGGCAGATACTTTCCTTAAGAAGAGACACACCTCACGAGTGTTCCTTCAGTCATTTGTTCTTTCCTTGTTGTCTCCCAATTTTTTTTTCATTACTGGCCCATAACTAATGATCACAATAAAAGTGACATTGGCTGAATCATAACAAGAGGTAGCCTCTCTATGTTAAAACAAGCAATGTTTTGACAATGCAAAATAAAGAGGGATTATGAATTGGTATGAGATAAGTCCCTGTGGTGACTGGAGGGTACTGTTTGATAGATTGGTGACTCATGCGGTATTGATGTTATCAAAATCACATTCATCATATGAAATAGGTTCTCAATGCCCTTTTATAAGGGAAATTTTGAACTTCAAAACTTGAGGACTTATTTTGCAGTTGTTTTCACTGGATATTGTACTTGATAGAATGACTGCAGTAAGATTGTTAACTGATGCTACGTAAAGACCATTGACTGGTTTTGTGCTGAGAGGAAAATATGACTATCCACTGCAAAATAATGGTATTGTGCATAATTGGGAGAAATCTTTGGCAAAATGTGGGTTGGGCTATTTTAAATAGAGATTTTTCTCTAAGCAGAATACTTTTACATTGTGACTAGAAGGGGAGACGCCCCAAAAAACTAATCATGTTGACATACTACCTTCAGATGATAAACCAGATGATAAAATACAAACTTTTGCAGGTTTATGGATTCGTAGATGTTTTTAATAGCAATGAAGTAATATGCATTTAATGGAATTGAAGCCATTAGGTGTTCAGTGGTATATGCGAGTGGGTTGTATTTTAAGACTAAGGAAACTTGTGTTTAAAAGAAACCCAATTACCCACAGAATGGATGTTACTCCTTAGAGGCTCATCTTCAGCTTTGGGACTTGTTTTTATATATAAGTGATATATTTGATCCGAAACATATTCAAGTATTCTTAAATTGTTATTGAATTACCAATCTACACTTAATGGGCATGAACATTAAAAAAAAAAATAATTAAAAAATCTGTTAGTAGGTTGACTAAAATAAATGTGTGAAGAAATCAAAGTGGGATGTTTTTGAGAAAACCAGGAGGCACCATTATTCCAGTTGTTTCTTGCAGGGAATCATGTAATAGAATCACAGGGTTGGAACAGACCTTTACAGCCCATCCAGTCCACCCCCCTTGCAGTGAGCAGGAACATCTTCAACTCCATCTGGTTGCTTAGAGCCCAGTCCAACGCGACCTTTAATGTTCCCAGGGATGGGGCTTCCATCACATCTTTGGACAAACTGTTCCGGTGTTTCAACACCCTGGGTGTAAAAATCTGTCTTCCTGGTTACTTTCCAAATAGGGCTGCTCTTTTCTTCAGTGGCTTAGTACTTGCTCAGCATAAATTCTTTTTGCCCTGTATCTGGCAGCTGCTCTAACTCTTGTCTGCTACTTTCTTTTTCCACTCCGTGGAGAAAAACCGAAGAGCATGCTATTCCTTTCTGACTTGACATAGCAGGTTGGGTGGAGATCAGCTTAAAGCAGGTGACCAGCAGAGAAGTTTTCTTTTCTGTACTGATGCTAGCTAAAAAGTTTGTATTACCCCTTCTTCTCCCAGGATCAGTTCCAAATAGGCTTTATCTTTTTTTTTGTTCTTGAAAAATACTTGTCTTACAGTAAATGCTTGCAAAATCTTAGGCAGGAGAGAGCTTCAAGAGTGTATTCCCAGATGTACCTCAGTGATGCTTTTTGTGCTGTAAAAAGTTGCAGCTTTTTGCCAAATGCTGTCCTCTGTTACCTGCGGAACATGGGAGCTTGGGGACAAGAGGAAACCCTTCGCACTGGGTGGTTACTACTTCACAAACAGCCAGGAAGGCAGCGTGGGAAGACCTCCAGACATCCATTCACACATTCACAGAAGAACCAGTGGTGCTTCTACCAGGAGAACATCTACCTGTGTTCAGAAAGGACGCTGAAGCAAGCTTTTATTAGTTCCTAACCTTCCTTAGGTGCTAATTAACAAATACTGGCTCACAGCAATTCTTTCAAGCAATTTTTCACAGCAATTTTTCAAGGAAGTTTCTGATGTTAGGGCTTTCATGTGGTGTGTCTTGGAGTCTAGAATACAAGTGGATTTGTTAGAGGATGTTCTGAGCAGCAGAAATAAATATAAAATCTGGTGCTTGGCAGAAGAATGTCATGTTGATATCTTTAACCTCTTTATGGTGTTTCCAGTAAATTTTACTGGATCTCGATGCTGTGCTAGTAATGTTATTGATTTCCAGCTTCTGCAGTAAAGGACTTCACTGATAGCTTTTATAATGTATTATATTCTTGCTTACAAAGAAGTAATAAAAGGAACTTAAGGAAGGTCTGCATGCAGGATATGGACTTTACCTTTTTTTTTTCTTTCTTAGCTGCAGTGTCTTGTATAATTTCTCAGGGCATGTGGCTGATGGCTGACATAATTAATCAGAATTTCTTTATTTCAGTCTTTCTTTTTCTGAGAGGAAGGTTAAAATAATGCTGCTTTCTACAATATTGGGGAAAAGGAACCTTAGCAACAGTAAAAGCTTTACAATTTTAAATTCTTTAAATATCTTTCATAATTTGGGAACTAAAATTAGTTTCTAAATTTATGAGTAAATCAGTTTAGCTGTAGAAAGAACACTTCAGTGTCTGATAGAAATATAAGAGGCTGTGAAATGATTATCTGCTTGTGTCTGTTTTTGAGTATTTTAAATTCATGGGTTATGGGCTAAGTCATGTACACTGAAGAAGTTGAGCATCTCATTGCTGAAGCACAGGAGGATTTAGCCCCCAAACTGTAGGGAATATAGGATTATTGGCAATCAGTTGTTTTCATAATGTTCAAGGCACATACTAAGAAAATAGATGCAAAGGCTAGAAAAACTTTACAGTTTGGGACTATTGGAAAGTTCAAAATTGCAGAATTTAGGCTGAAAAATGGAGATTTTAATAATGGTATACCAAGACAATTTTCTTGGAAAAGGACTTGCATTTCCAAAAGAGAAATCTTGTACAAATATGTGTATGTAATAGTATAAAGATTTGCACTAAACAAATCTTTCGGGAGTAACAAAATTATATACTGCCTAACCTTCACTATGAAACAATTGTGTTTTCCAGGTTTCTTTAAATCTGCAAAGCTAATGGATAATGGGGAAGTTGATGGGAACTCAGGACATGGGATTTTAAAGCTCTCGTACTAGACTTCCAGAGGGTCTAAGTTTTACAGGAGTAAACAGAAAATGCTCTCATGAGTCAACAGAAGTCATGGTAGATAAGTGGGTAGTAGCTGGATGGGATGTTTTTTCCTCATACTAAGACTGGAAAGAGGAGAATGGGGAACTTGAGAAACCTAATCAAGTTAGATGTGTGGGCAAGGCAGATGAAATTTAGCATTTGTACAGGTCATGTCAGCAACTTCTACACATTAGATTAATGGGAATTTAATTGATTTAAAATTCCACAGCTGTTTATGAAATACAGTAAGGCTGTTAAAGTGTCCTCAGTCAAAATGAAGGGACTAATTATAGCTATTTGAAATCCTTAACTCTAAGAATATCTGTGGTTTTTGTATTAGCAGTGTAGGGATTTCTTTATTCTAGTCTAAAACAGTTTAGAGCCCTGAAGTATTTATCTGTTGTGAAGAGAAATGGCGTTGTCTTATGAATGTTTAAAGCAATTATTCAAACAATCTAAATGTGATTTGGGGTATCTATTTAAAAATGCTAGTGCATTTCACTTGTCTCAGAAATCTTTAAGGTCTTGGTGGTAGCTGAAATAGCCACCATCATAAGACGCGGTCTTGAAGCATAATGGTGTATTATGTAGAAACTGTTTTATTGGGGAAAAATAACTATAGACTGATAACTTTCGGGCAGAAAGATCCATTTGGGGCATTTGTTTGGATATGTATAGCTATGCCCCAGTCCTTTCTGGGGACAGTAAAAAGTAAATCTTAATTGCGTTGCATTGTAGTACTTCCTTCAAAATACAGGATTCAGACTTCGTTGTTTACTTAAGAAATAAAATAAACAAAATCTGTTGAGAAGCACTTCAGCAAAAAAGGGGTTTTTTTGTGTGTTTTGGGTTTTTTTCTTTTTTTTTTAAATAAGGAAACTTCTGTGCTTGAGATGGAGTTCAGACAGCCTGGTGAGTCAGCTTGGATGGAGCAAGTGTTGCGACATGAAATGGAGTGGATGTGCTGCTGTTAAACCCCCATCTTCTGTGATCCCCATCCATGAGCTCTTGTATTGCCTAGGAGCCCATTTGCTTTTACTTTGAAGGAAAAAGCAAGCAACCCTTTAGCATGGATCCTCTGACATTTTTGTATTTATTCGGAAACTTACAGATTGCTAAAGTGATCCCAGACATCAAGTAATTATTGTGCTACTGTTAAACACAACCTTGTAATCAGCTGTAAAAATGCTTCTGTAGCACAGCATTTGGAAGAGTAATGTCAGCAATGCCAAGCCTTTTGGAGGCAAATGTTAAAATCTATTGCTTTGAACTGGGACAGTTTCACTGCTAATGAATGTCCCATGTAGAAACTTTTTGTTTCCATCTCTTAAGTGTGAGAGAGTGAGTGAAAACCAACTCATCAGTAGATAGTTTTATTCTGCAGATACCTGGAAACTATTTGAATACAGGTTATACAAGGTTAAACCAGATCTAGGTGTTATCTTTGAAGATATCAGCTTCTGTGCAAGGAGTGCCAACCCTTTTTTTTCTTTCTTTTTTTTTTAAATTCTTGTGTGGTCCTGCTTTCTGTATCCTGTCCAAAGCATTCAGCAGGTTATTGCTGCTTCATCAGGTTCTGAACCCCAATGAGAGGTGCTGCTGGGGGTTATGGTGGGACTTATGAAATAAATCCACACTTGGACTAAATCAACTTCAGACCAGGTGGCTTTTCATATTGGATAAGACCATTTTGAGTAGAAACAAATACAGATTTTCTATTTGGGGTTTTAAAAGCTTGAACACATGGTGCCATCCTAGTTACTGCTTCACAAGTAGCCCCACTTTGTACCCCTGACCATGACCTTCCTGTTCATGGGTTCTTGCATTCTGAAGCCTCTGCTATCTTGGCAAAAGAATTTTTTAATATTGTGTTCATTGAACAATGTCTCTTCAGTGCACTGGATGAGTCAGAGGTCTTGTTGAAAAATAAATGTGGTCATGTAGATTTTCCCAGTATTTGCACACAAGAGATTACGTTGGATTGAATGGACAAACTTAAATCTGATGTTTTTGAACTTCCATATTTGTCTTTAATGTTTATCTGAACCTGCATTTTGAGCAGTCAGGCTTTGTATGTTAGTGCTGGGTAGCGTTGCATATGATGGATTTTTTTTTTTTGTAGTAGGCTTCACTGTTATGACATCAAATATGTGAACTTCAGAAAGTTAGTTCACAGATGAGTACTGTTTTAAAGGAATTGCTTCCAATCTCTTTAATGAAGAGAGTTCAGGTGATTAAGTGGTTACTAATCACTTAATAGTGATTGCTGTTAAGGAGCTGTGGAGGAAAACTGGTAGTAGTGGAAGAGCTTGAGGGAAACATAACTGCTGTTAAGCTGAAGAACTGGTGCAGAGTTGTAGCAGAAACGGTTGTTTGGAGCACACTGAAGGGGAGCAGGTCTGTCTCTTCCAGCTGCAATCCTGCCTTGTGCAGCCACACCCTTTGCCTGCTTGCCAAAGTGAAAAATAGTTATGCGCCGCACCCCTCCTCAGCCACCCTATTAATGAAGTGAAATAATCTTCAGCACGTTTAAACATCCTTTCAACAACACTTCTATTAATAACAGCGCCAAACATGCACACACAATTTGATGTGAGCTCTAGATAAAGCTGTACAGTGTGGACCTGGGCAAGGTGCAAAAGATGAAGAGAGTGTACATATGACAGAAGAAAAAGGGAGAACCTCTTGAATGAGTTGCCTAGCTTTGACACTTATGGCTCTTCCAGTACAGTTACATTTTCTGTGTAATTTATGGATATTTCCTTGTTGTGGTTTAACTCTAGCTAGCAGCTAAGCACTACTCAGCCACTTGCTCATTCACCCTGCAGTAGGATGGGGGAGAGAATAGGAAGGGTGAAAGTGAGAAAACTCATGGGCTGAGATAAAGGTAGTGTAATAGGACAACAAAGGAAGAGAGAATAAAGATAGTAATAATAGAGCATACAAAAGTGATGCGCATTGAATTGTTCCCAAGCTATGAGTGCCGGCCCTCAGCCAACATCCCATTTATGTATTGAGCATGATGTTATGTGTTATGAAATATCCCTTTGGCCAACTTGGGTCAGCTGCCTGGTTGTGCTTCCACCCAGCTTTTTGTGCACTGCCTCAATAGCAGAGTATGGGAAGCTGAAAAAGCCCATGATTTCTGAGCAACAACCGAAAACTTCAGTATGAATCAGTGACCAGATGTCAAAAGTGAAAATGAGGACACAGTTACCCTGCAGGAATTAAGAAGGTCTAATAGCTTGCTGATGCCAAAAAAAAGAAGGCTGGCTGATTGTGCCAGATAAGTTTTTCTGTTCAGTTAGCAAAGTCAATGGATCTGGCTGTTTGTAAAGTTGCCAGCTAGTGCTTTGACCAAGTGTACTTTCTGATCACAGGAGCTCCAAGGCTGTCATATGGGACTATGCAGTGGTTGGGAATTACAAGCAGAGGTACATCTTTCAGCAGCAGTAAAGTGTTAAATTAGCCAAGGTGTGTTGCGCAACCAGACTTAGAGAAATTAATCTGCTGTCTTTAATTCTGTTTTTTTAATCTTGTTTCCCTTAGTATCCTTTGGCCTTGGCCTAGATACTTATGTACCTACTACACCCCTCTTCAGTCATTTACCTGCTGACTTTGAGGATCTTCAACTGCCTGTAGCTGCTGTTGATACTGAAAGTGTATCTTGAGAGAAGGCCTACGATCTCTTGAAATAGAATTTTGTAATGTAGACATTGCATTGGTCTCGTTCTACTGATCAACAGCAAGTGAATGCTCTCCTTTTTCTGACCTGAAGCTAGACTTTCTCTGTATGAAGTTTGTGTTGGTGGCTTGGCAGGGAGAAAGCATTGTGGTTGGGTTATCCAAGATCTGAAAATAGGGAGAATGTTTAAAGTAGTCATTGTTCTCTCCAATCCTATTTGGGAAGAACTGTGTCACATACTCAAGAAAGTAAGAAGATGGCCACTAAGAAACCAGAGCCTCAACTGGGCAGGTAATAGCTACAGCAATTTTATTTTGCCTAACTGTAGGCAGGTGAGATAATAATGCTACAAATGCTAGAAGAATGGATGAGGAGTTATTATCTATATTTAAAAATGTTGTCATTCCCAGGTTTAGAGCACAGAAACATCAAAAAAATCATCAAAATGTGACCCATTGAGACAGAAAGAATAACTGTATTGAGAGCAAATGAATTCCAAGAAATAATAGGGCGTAATTGTATCGAAATCACATGTTTCTTAAATAATTTGGGAAACGCAGAAATACTTAAAGGAATTCCCTGTTGGGCATAGAGAAGGAATAGAAGGTGTTATATGCCTTGTCTCAGTCACAACTAAGAATGTTAAGCCTAGTCCACTAGAGTGAGAAAACATTAACTCAGTTTTCATGCAAGAGCCCTTGAAAAAGGAGGGAAGAGGCTAGTGGAGAAGATCTTTGACCTGTTGGTGTCCCTTATTTCCAAAGATATCCAGAAGATGAAGCCAGGTGCTTCAGAGTGGTGAATGCAGGGAGAATTAGAGGCAATAGACTTAAAATGAAGCAGGAGAGATCTCTCTGGATAGAAGGAAAAGGATTAGAATTGGCCTTTTCACCATGAGAGTGATCAGAAATCTTAGAGAGGCTGTGCAGTCTCTTCTGGTTTTCGAGATCCAACTGGATAAACACCTGAGAAACCCAGTCTGACCTCTTCATTTTCTTGCTTTTAGCCGGAGGTTGTACTAGAGACCTCCTGAGGCCCCTTTCAGCCTGAATTGCTCTCCAATTCTGTGTTAATTTCTCAATAGTGCTTTAAGGAGTGGGAGTGGAATTATTTCAAGAAGGCTTAGCTCAAGAGATGGAGGAAAAAGACTTAGGAAGCTTACAAAGAACCCTCCACAACTTTAGGACAACCATTAAATGGATGATTTGGAGGGAAGTGGGATGCATCAGGTAACACAGGCATTTAGAATATGATGAGCATATTCTATGACAAGATGAGGCCTGTGTGAATAGGGAAGATGTGAGAATCTGACTTGTCTGTGTGGACCAAATAGTGAATAGCAATGACGGGGAAATCCCTGAAAAAATAAAGGTATTGGAGTTTGTCATGTGATAGTAAGAAGCTAGGATGATTAGAAGTCACTGTGAATGTTCTAAAAAGCAGCTTAATGAGATGACTTTAGAAATGGAATTATAAATACAACCACCTCCTGAATAGCAGCGGTTTTTGTAGATTTCCGAGGTTTGGCCCAATTATAGACACTATTTTTCTCAAGCAATTAGCAATAGAATACTTTTCAGATTCCGGTGGAAGAAGTAAAGGCAAATAGCTAAGTAGCTGGGTAAGGAGATTTAGAGGAAATACCATCAAATACATGGACACAGAATCAAAGGATGCAGGGCAGAATCCATATGCTGTGTTCTGGGAAGCAGCAATTGCAAAGAATAGGAAGAATTGATGCATAATCAGTTGCTGCAGGTTCTCTGTGCAGTTTTGTGGCGTGTAACAGTGGTTCTTCAATTCGAGGCATGCCAGAACATGAAGTAAGCATGAGCGTAGCTGGAGTGGTGCTATACTGGTAAGTTTAGGTACTACCAAACTGCTCTCAAGACAGGGAGCTTTTAGTAAGTTAGATGTCTGACTGACTTCAAGTGGAATCAAATGGGTCCTGCTTAATATCTGTAGTTTTATGTCGATTGCAGTGCTATTACTGTCATTTGCACAAGAAGAGGAAATGATTGTGAGAGAGAGTAGGGGTGGGGATGAAAGGAGTTGGATGAGTGTTCTGCAGGAGTTTTCCCAGTATACAGTTACAGAAAGTTTGGGAACCCTTGGCCGAGATGGATCATGTTCAGGCTGCATGCATTGCTATAATCTTGAATAGATTATAGCTGCTTTCTGAAGTGATGTTGTGCTCATGTGCTGCTGGGAACCTCTTTGCTTTTGCTGCCTGTAAGCTGGGAAAAATGGAGCAGACTCAAAGAAATGTGAGAATAAGTTGAGGAACTGGGCTTGTTAGTTCTGCATTGACTCAGTGTATGCAGGAGATGAGTTAGTGCTTAAAATGAAAAACAAAATTACAGAAGGAAACGGTAAGAAGAATGGCTGGAAACATAACCTTAAGTGGAAAGTAAGCACATTTTTTAATGTAGGAAATACTTGAACAACATTTCTGATACTACAGTATGTAAAATCAAAGTGACGTGTACTTGGAAAGGTGCTGTTGTTCAAATGCAGCTATGCAGCTTAAAGGTCCCTGCATGAGGGAGAGTATGTTACTGAGTAAACCTTCTGTATGATGTTGACCAATACTGAGAACCTGGATAAGGGCCCATGTGTCAATAATAAAAAGTTACATATCTGGTTTTGCTTAAGAATGGGGAGAAAGTCTTGTAATCTTAGGAATGTGTTCTTGTCTTAATGATCAAGTCCCTCATTTTGGGGTAGTTCTTATTAAACTGAAGTTCAATGCAAGTTGATTATGTTAATCTTTTGAAAGATCAAGATGTGGAAGCAGGTCACTGGACTTAGCTCCAGCACTTAAATATGCTATGTTGGTGTGAGTTGGTAATTCTTGATTGAATAGCAAAACCAAGATTACAACAAAATAACATTTTTGGTAGATTAAATCAACTTTGCATTTTTTGTTTTATTTTCTGAGGTTAGTCTTTTAGTTGCCATTCACATTCCAACTAAGTGAGAACTCAGTCTGATCTGCTAAGTTGAGCAGGTATATAAAATGTGTGACTATAGAATAGAAATTATTTGCTAGATTCCTGGTGAAGTCAATAACTTCTTCCTAGAAGGAGCAAGACATTCGAAATTTTCACTGAGAAAAATTGTCAAGGCAATGCTGCTGATGGAGTTCTTTATGACAGTCTCATATATATCAGGGGGTTTGTGGAGTGTGGGAGTAACAGAGAAAGGAAAGAAGAAACTGTTTGATGGAATTAAGTAGACTCTAATTAGAAAAACAAAGGTAACTGTGCCAGTTTATTGTGGGTTTTTTCCCCCTCAGGTTTGATTTCTTGGCTGACTAATTGAGTTGCCAGTCCGTTGCTTGCTCTTCCTATGTTTGGTTTTTTTTTTTTTTTTGCAATTTAATGCACTGATCTGGAGCTTCTGAAAGGGGATTAGATTCCACTGAACACATTAATAAAGGAACAGATCAAATCAAAGAAAAAATACAGAATATTTAACGTGAATCAGACTTTGTGCACAATATTGAGGAGTGCATATTTGCTCAGGCATAGCCAAGTATTTGGTCGAGCTGATGAGGTAAATTGCCTGAAGTCTCAATGTTCTTTGCCTTATTCTAGGAAGAATTTCTTTACCCAAAGGATGGTCAAGGATTGGAACAGGATGCCCAGGGAGGTGGTGGAGTCACCATCTCTGAAGGTGTTTAAATAACGGGTGGATGAGTTCCTTAGGGACATGGTTTAGTAAGGAGACAGGCACGATTGGGCTTGGTGATCTCAGAGGTCTCTTCCAACCTAGTGATTCTATGATTCTATGATTCTGAAATCTATGCGTTGGTAGATTTGAATTATAAAATAAAGGTAAAAAAACCTTTCGATTTTATTAATGCAGAGACTGGGCTATACACCTTGTTAAATTAAACAGTAATGTTAACAGAGTTGTTAAAATAAAAATCAATTAGATGCTGGAATAAAAAAACAAATGAAATTGGCTGACTTGCTCTTTGTATTACGTTTATAAAATTACCAATTGTTAGGCTTCAGTTAGCCTTAAATTAGGCAGTAGGTCTTCCTAAGATGGAATTTAGCAGCAAAGCCCGTGGCAGTGCTTCAAAACATGTTGGAGTTAAAATGCTTGCTTAAAAAACTAGTTGGGCCAACTTATTCCAGCTAAGTCTCCCAGTACTCTTTGTGGAGGATTGCTGACCCCTTGTGCTGGATCCCTGGTCGCCCTTAAGGGAACTGTGTGAAAGCAAATTTGGCAGGAACAAGTTCTTTTCAGCAGGTAGTGTGTCCAGTGCACACTACAGTTTGAGCAGTGATGCAGTCCTGCTTAGTGGCTTATCCACAGAGGCAGATTCTTAAATTATTTCAGAAATGAAAGACATGGACTTCTGAAAAGACAAGACAAAAGGGTAGGTGTAGGTGAGGAACTTTTCTAGTAAGTAGGAATCAGGAACTAAAGAAAGATTTGCTCTAAGCTTTTTTTTCTGAGGTTTTGGTTATTCAGTTTTCCACACAAAAGGAATGTTAGAGAGTGCTATCAATTTGATAATATGTATATTTTGTTAATCTGAAATGGGTTTAATGGATTCAGCAATGTTATTTCTCCTGCCTAGTCCATGATGACTTCCATTGGAAAGGAGATTTATTGCTGTAGGTATGCTTCTAGATTCCCTTCTACAAGTCTCTGAACCTCTTCTACATCATTGGTGACTAAGGGTATTTTACTGCAAAAGAGTATTTTTCAGACATGTTGCAGCCTTTGATAATGGATATCACTGCATGTAAAATTCTGGAAACGTTTTGTTTCACTTTTTGTTCCTAACATCCTTTGTCCTTTTTTAGCAGGCAATTAAAAAAGTTTCTTGTGTTCAATACTTAATGTAACAGAAATGATGCATTTCACTACTTTGGTTTTAACAAACCTTGCTTTATGGAAAATGCCACAAGTCAACCACTGCCTCCCTGGAAGCACTGGAACAGTGTGTTACATTCTGCCTCAGATGTACTGCTAGTTATGGGCTTGAGCATCTGAGGCTGCAGGCACTGAACTTGGCTTTCCTTTGGCTAAATGAGGTAAATGAGGAAAGAATGGAGCTGCCAGAAATAGCAACGTTTTGTTCATGCTGTTCAGGGAGAGCTCCAGTTCATCAGGAAATAGGTTACTGGGTGTTTTTCTAAGGAAGATTTGTCAAGTTAAGGATATGAAAATATTTGGGAAGAAATCTTCCTTCTGAGGAGCTAATTTTCCTACTCTCAGTAGCAAACTTATGGCTCCTCTCTGGTCATTAAGTAGGAATGGCTGAGCCAAGTGGACAGGGAGGTGTGCAGGAGTGAAACAATCCACTTATCCATAACCAGCACCCATGGGAGGCTGGAGTGGGTGGGATGGGCTTGGTTCTTGATAACAGCTTTCTTCACAGACAGCTGGTGTGAGGTGATTGTTTTAATTTTTGTGAGCACTCATAGTTGCTGACTTTGAACAAATATGTGGCACGTGCTGTTTGATAAACTTGACTGATAAAGCAGTGTTCCGATGTGTGAGTAGTCAAGAAAGGCCTCTACAACCTGTGTTCTTTCACTGTCCAAGTCACTGGTTCAGGACTCCTGACCTCACCTAGATGCTTAATAAGCAATATTGCAAGTAGAATTAACACTAAGTGTAGCCATCATAGGGACCCATGTTGGACCTTCCCAAGATTTAAGCACTCAAGTTTTCTGGTTGTAATAGGGATTGATGGTTTTTTTTCTCCTGCCATGAGAGACTGTGTGCACCAGCTGGCTTGCTTTTATGCATGCTTCCGTGAATAATTCAGCTAGTTTCTTTTTTTCAGTTTTTCAGTGTAATTTATCATGTTGTAGTTCAGCCAGGAGGTCTGAATCACTTCTTCTGTTCCTTTGTGATCACATCAGATGATTTATGTGGATCCAATATAAAGTCTTTTAGTGAGGTCTAATTTCCTAGTAAAATTATGTTGTATTATGTTATTTTATAGCTTTACCTTAGATGCTGATGAAGATTATTTTTTTTTTAATATATACTACCTTTGTATTTAAAAAAAGTCAGTGTCTGCATTCATAGTAAACCTTGGCCCAGTAGCCACCCCTACCCCTCCCCAGTTATTTCAAGATCAACTTTAAGTCTCTTTTGACCTTTCCTCTAAAAGCATGGTTTGACAATGCATGTGAGGGTGTGGTGGTAATGTGTCAGGAAACTAATCAAACCTGAAACCAAGACTTGGAAATCCATTGAAAAAGTTTCATAGTTTACAAATTGAAATAACTTGAGTTGTATGTGGTCTAGGCATTGCAGGTTATGTAACTTCTCTTTGTATGTTTTCAGTTTACTCTGAGCTTTGAAAATTGTGCTGTGGTTTGTTTGTTTTGGGAATGTATGGTGGCTTTTTAAAAGACCTTTGTGTACTCATAGGTTTCTGAATAAGGCTGCTTTCATCTTTAGTAGTGTGCATTTGTGCCTAGACAGCATCTTTTCTGTGATCTGTTGGGCTTTGTGGTTCCTCGCAAAGTATGAATATGAGCTTTTTGCAACTGGTAAATATGAAATGCTCAGTTGCTTTTAAAACATCTGCAACTGACAGTGTAACTTCTTGGCTGCTAGTGGAGGGAAAAAACTAAAAAATCAATGTCATTGACATCCAAAAAATGCACTATGAAAACATAGCTATACAAAAGGTGCAGAAGAATAGTAGTCTGAAATATCTTCATGTTGCTCTTTGTACCTTATGTAATAAGTGTGCGGAGGATGAGAAAGGAAAAAAAGTGACTTCTTGGATCAAAAAGGAGTTAAAGCAACAGCTTTAAACAGCATTAAACGATGCATATATATTTTTACACACACATTTCTAAAGGCACAGGTTGACTTCATGTTATAAGGCATTTATTACCAAGTTAAATGTGAATTTTCTTTTGTTATTCATTATTTAAACTGAATTATACAGAGGAAATTCTATCTAGCCAATGATTTTCTTTTCTTTGCAGCATTAGTGGAGAGGAGTGTGTATTAAAGCTGTTGGAAAAAGTACTACAGAAAGCTTTTCCTTTTTTTCTTTATGGTACCCCATTTCTATACCTGGTTATTTCTAGATTTGTGTCTTTGGGGGCAATTTTCAGGGATTCTTTTGTGATAACCTCGAAACAGAGTTTGTTCTGACACTGCTAATGGACATCATGGCAGCAGAAATGGTCAATGCAACCAAGTGAAGTGTCTTTGTACCTAGCAACAAAGCATCTTCCCCCTCCCTCCCCACTGCACGATTTAGGGTAAAGGACTTGGCTCAGACAGTTATTTCTGGCCTCATTCATTAGAATGCTTATTACTACATGCCAGGCATAATTATACTACTTTCATATTGTATCCCTGATGCATCTAGAAGTGACAAGCAAAAAGTCTGAATATTTTAATCTCTGCAGTGCATTGAGATGTTGGTTATTTTGAAATACCATTTTCTTGGTAAGGTTTAAAAGGGATATGTATACCTATATACAACATCCTTTCAAAAGCTTTTCATCTCTATATTTTATCAAAATAATTTCCAACTGTGCCAGAAAATATTTTTTTAGCTCAAATTTCAAAATAAACTGTTTGTTGATCTGCACAGCCACTCCTAGTCTGTTTTTCCAACTTCTTTGATTTTTGTGGGAAGTAGACAGTTATATCATGACGTACGAGATGACTTCCACCACTTCCCTCCCATCCATGTAGATTTCCTCAGCTTGTTAAAGTGGATGGCAACATTCATGATTTACATAATAAAGAGATAGGAAAGCTGTATCTGGTTTGATAAATTTTGTTTGTAACTTCTGAGTGAAGATTCCAATCAGCTTTACAGCGCTTTTTTGAGTGTCTCAAAACCTATTTTCCTACTTAAAAATGCCTGATGTTACAAAGCTGCTAGGGGTATTACATTTTGAAGCTTGTATCTGCTGCAGAAATACAAATTGTAATTTAACATGAGCATAATGAAGGTGGCTCATCGTTTTTTCTTCTGGTGCAATAGTAGATAAGAATATGTTTAATTGAAAGGAAACAATTTATATAAAACAGGGCAAGTTTTTAAATAATTGTAAGAGGGTGGGGCAGAGCTCAGACTGGTACACTTCCCAGATGTATATATAGTAGGCATCTGTCAGTCTGTTTCTGTATTCTATGGAGAGCTCTAATGGGATAGAAGTAGTAGTAGAGTTTGAACTTTTCCTTTCTCCCTGTGGAGTGAGCTTAAGGATTTACTGAAGCAGTATAAGAACAATTCATTAATTGGGCTAACTGAGCCTGGAAACTTGCCAGGTTGTTTTTGCGATCCAATTATTTAACCTTCTTTTACCCTGTCAAATGCCAACCCCTGGCAGATGGAAGCAAATGATGGCTTAAATCCAGATAGCCCAATATTTAAAAAGAAGCCTTCGATGTACACACAGAGTTTACAAGTGTGGCTTTGTGCAGAACAGAATAACCTGGAATGCATGGACTGTTCTCATCCTCACTGTACTGCATGCTTCATTCACCTTGGCTTTTTTTTTTTTTTATTTGTGAAATGTCAGTGGTGTCTTTGAAACTTTGAGGTGAAAAGGTGGTATATAAATGTGTCAGAACAAAATGTTCCAATTCTTACATTTAGCATTGCTTTGGCAATAGCAAAACTCCTGATGGCTAGATGAGACAAAATTTAGACCAAGATGAAGCACATTAGCAATTAATGCTATTGTAAAATAAATAGTTTTGTTGTATAATTTTGTACGAAGTGGAAAACTTACTCCTCTGCTAACATACTGAAGAAATTGCTTCCCTTTCTGTCATTAAGGTACGTGAAATAAGCTATTTGATATTTGTCTAGTTTCTATAACTTGATGTTTCATTGTGTAAGCAAAGGTTTTAATGAGACTGCAATTAAGCAGTTGTGTATGTCTGTGTTACTACTTGTACATGCAGACAAGTTTTTTACTTTGATAACTTAAATGCTGTCTTGCTGCAATTTGGGAATTACCAATAAATACATTTTCAGTGAAGTTGTGTTAAACTTCTGATACTGCCTAAAAGGTATCTTGATATTCTCAGGATTTCTTAAATAGGATCTTTGAAATACAGTTTCTTATAGGTTGGTCAAACATGTCACCATGCGGAACAGTCAGATGTCACTTATTTCCATTTTTAACAGATTTATATAATATGAAAAATTACAATCAAGATATTTTCACACTTAGCTTATCATATGCAAACTAAATTAAGGCATCAATTGAGAGCCCTTATTTCAGAAAATAGCAATGATTCAGAATAAAGTACTGTTGTTTGAATACTTCACAAACTTACACATACAAGGAAGTATTATTTTCTGGATAGTAAAGATAAAGCGTTACCTGCCTCTCATGCAGATATTTTTCTGTGCTTTTCGAAAGACAATGTGAACATAAGCTTAGCAGCTTTGGCTGAAATATTGTGCTATAAAATGAATCTTGGAGTTAAGGTGTGTTGTGTAGAGGAGAAAAGAAATGTAACTCTTCACTAGGAATTACATGCCAGAATGGACTTCAGGTTACATGACAAGTTAAAAGTGTGTTTTTCTAGCTGTGATTGTAAAGCATGAGTTTTATAGAAGAGCAAACAATTGGAAATGGATATAATTGCCTCTCTTGACAAAAACCCGAAACCAAACAACAGAACCCAAACCACTGAGTTTGGCAATATTATTAATCTGTATACAGTCACTTATTTCAGTATAAAGTTCAGTAATGATGGAAATAGAGCTTTTAATAAAATATTAACAAAAAGAATCAAAGGTTAAGTTCGAAACGGGAAAAATGAGAGTAGCTAAAAATGTAGAATCAAGAATACTTAATAGACTATTTATTTACGGAGAGGTGAGATGTCCTGCTGGTTTATCAATTGATAATTAATTCCACTACTACAGAAAGAATCCAGTTGTAAATTTGTGGTTTGCCTAGGAAAAAATGGTGGTTCCTCAACTGGCAGAAAAAGGAAGGAAAAAACCTACTGTGGTTTATAGAAGAGCTGTATTTATGTAGATCCCATTTGGAACCCGTTTGTGTAATAAGTACAGCAATTTCCAGGTAGGGGTAAGTGAAAGTTACGGATGAATTTTTTTCCTCGAAACACTTTGGTTATCAACACAGACCTACCAGAGACCATCTCTCAGGGATGGCAGCAAGTATTGACTTCTGCATAGCTTGGAGGTCTGAAACCCTTTCTGTAGTTACAAGTAATGATTTTCATCCTCTAGTTACTTTATTACCTGTTGGTCAGTTTGGCTTTTGCCTGATTTATACAGAAGAGTGTGGTACCTGGGAGAAGAATGTGGAGCAGGAAACCAAACCTTGTAATAGGCACTAGTAGTAGGTTTTGGATAATTGTTCTGGGTTTTAGATGTAAGTGGTGGTTAAAACTTGAGAGTTAGTGAGAGTGATTGTGAACTGCCACTCATCAGAATCTGTTGATGATGCACCTGTATGCAACACAGCTTGAAGCTCATGAGTATGTATATGCTGAAAATATGTCCCTAAGCCGCTTCCAGTTTTCTTAAGAATATTTCATTTCTGCAAATTTTTCTCAAGCTTTTTCCTTCCTTTCCCTCCAATATTTCTAGAATTTCTCTTTAGGGATTTATATTTTGATCTTTGGTTCATCTTCAGGGGATTTTCCTTAAGTTTTTTTTCAACCCTGAACTACTGCAGCTGTCAGAATATACATTCATGAGACACGTCTGCAGCATCATTCCAAATGTTTCGTAGATCAAGCCTTCAAGTGAATTTAGTCAGTGAGTGTAAACTGTATGATGATCTTCTGGAAAAATCCACAAATCTTTATGTGGATAGTAAAACTTTGGTATGGGGTTTTGGTTTGGTTTTTGTTTGTTTTTTCCCAAGCCAGTAAGACTTCACTCAACTGTGTTGGCTCTGCCCTTTAATCCCAGTGAGGACTGTGACCTCCTTTCCGTCCTTTACTGGACAGTGTGCACTTCTCGCTCTTATGGCCAATGCTCATGCACCTGAGTTCATAATCTTATAACTCTAGGGCTAGTCCTCTCATTCACAGGTGTAGCAATTCCAGAGTGAAGGCTTAACAGGACATTTCTTCTTCATAACACAAGAACGTGAACCATTACTTCTGCTGCCTACATGGTTTGGTGTTCCTGAGCACCATCTTTTGATTCCCCAGCTGTTACACCAAGTGTTAGTGGCTTTACTTGTTGTCTGTCACCATAGTTCTGGGAAATGTCTTGTCTTTGCTTTCACGGTGGACAAAAATCGCAGATATGAGAGTAATTTTTTCGCATTTTTTTGTTGTGTCTGGCTTTGAAGTAAGTCAAAATCATGTAGCAATGTGATGTTCCTTTCATAAGCTGCTTCACTTAATATTTAGCAAGCATATCTCAGAGGTAGAATTAGAAATGATGACTGCTGAATTGATTTTTTCAACTCCACTAGCCCTTTAAATACAGTGACAACCTGTACCCAAAACCAATGGAGATTGAGTTTAAATTTTTCCACAGGTGACTTCCGAGTTAACATTTTAGACTGGCAACTTGCCTGCCTTTTCAAACCCTCCAAAAACCACTTCAGGCAGAAGCTGGTGGTCACACCCTTGACTTTCACTTTGTACTGAAGGAACTGACAGAAGTTTCTGCAGTGATTTGGCAAAAGTTGAAACACCTGAGATTGTGGCTGTGCTCACCAGTGGCCAAACAGTCATCTTGCAGATCTAATAAATCTTATTCTTTTCATCCATGTTTAATGCACAGTCATCTCATTTAGATCCTTGACCTCTGCAAATTGGTGACCTAGGGTCATTTCCTTATCTTTAGCAAGTACAGAGCCATGCTCAGCTGTATGGTATTAGGGCTTGTCTTGGGGAGAGCATTGAGAGAGAGGACTCTTGAAATGTATTGCCAGCACAGTGTGGTTTATGGTTTCTTATAGCTGCTCCCAGAGAGAATTTAAGGGCAGACTATTGAATTAAGAACTGGAGAAATTCACTTCATAGCAGGCTCACCATCCCATGAGCTGTTCAGTATCTGCATCTTGCTCATCATCCCTTATCCATCAGAAAGAAGCCCTGAAGGACTTGTCAATATGGGGACACAAAATAACAAAGCAGCTGGAACAGCGCTGGATGTGCTATGTGTTCAATGCAGTGAAGAGAAGAGGCTGCTGCACTTGACGGTGCCCTTTTCTGTTCGTGATCAAGGAAATAATGTTCTCTGTTATAGAACACTATTTATTTATGGACTACAGTGCTCATGTATGCCCAATTGCTGGTTTTAAAAAAACAATCCTTTTTCTTTGCATTTCTTTTTCTACCAATGTGTAGAGCTACCATAAAATATTTGCCATTACAAAATCATGACTTTGCAGTGTGAGGATTTTGTGGTGCCGTGAGGCATGGCAGCTGTACCTGGGCAGTAAAACATGTCCTTGTTTTATATTCTTGTGTTTTTTGAAGAGCATTTAAGTAGTTACTCAGTGTTCACAACCTACTTTTCAGAATTGGAAAATATGCTAGTTGAAATTTTTGAACCCAACAAGTGGATAGCTAATGAAAAATAATTAATGGATATCCAATAAAATACAGGTAATTTTTATTTAGTTAATTTGGCATTAAGATTCTGTTAGCTATAATGCTAACATCATTAAATAAAAATATTCCTAGGTAGATCTGTGATAACTGCATGACAGTCTCTTTGTGCACTAATTAAGTAAATAGATTTATAGATAATTCTAATAAATGCCAGCCCTTTCATCACTGTTTAGACTAATTCTCTTGAGCCTCTGATGTATTTTACAATTTATCAGGTATTCCAGGCAGAGAAGCAACAGCTTGACCCAGTGTCTAGCTTTTATCCGGGCTTCCCAGCTGGTTTGCTGAGCCTGAGGAACCTCATATTGCGTTTGTGTAATCTAATAACTAGGGAGAAAGAGAGGCTGAGGGACAGCAGCTGTGGCCTCGCTGTACCAGATGTGGCTACGGGCTCTTTTTGGAAGAGGTGAAGGAGCACAAAAAACCCCCAGATGATGGGTTAATGCCCCTGAGGCTCTGAAGGTGAGGGGGTGGGGAGCCGTTGTCAGAGGAATCCCTCCAGAGCTTTGGAAAACAAAGAACGGCTTTGCTCAGCAGCCTCTGATTTGCCAATGGGGCTGCAAGAGGCAACCAGAAGTGCTTTTGACTTTGGAATTTTCTTAATCTGATCCGAGAAAAATTCTTCAAGTCAGCGTTCCTTTTTAGCCAGTAAAATCAAATAATTTCCAAATGCAGTGAGAAGCCAAAGTTTGAGATATTCTGGTTTAAATGAGACTCTCTTTTCAACATGGTCTTTTGATCTGCTACTTCCATGGCTTACATCTTCAGCTGGGCGGTACCTGGCAAGAAGCTCCTCTGCATGGATATTGGATTTAAGGATTACTTGAATCATTTATAAAACTGTGAAAATTACTGTCCTCGCTGAATTTATGGTATGGCAAATTTGTGTTACCTACAGCATTTGTCGCTTGAAGAATTTGCTGAGGTTGCTTTAGTCTTCCAAATTAGTTTTAAGAGAAACTGTTCTTCCTGCTGGTGCTTCTTGTAAATTTTTTTTTTTCCTCCATAACTGAAAATGATGCATCTTTTTTGGTATCTTTTTTCTTTGTAGAAGTGACATAGAGTGTAATCTGTCATTTTAATCAGCTATTCTCGGGCACACAATCTGCCTGGGCATTTGTAGGTTTTATTTTGCTTTTATTTCATTCTTGATTTAATATAGTTGTGTGACACACAGATACATTTACGTAAATTATGTCTCCATATATTTCTTCTACTGAAAAATTTTCTCAAGAAAAATAGAAACCAAAGCATTTCTGTCTTGTGTCCAAATTTTCTATAAAATTTTTACATTGTTTTATGATTAAAAACTGACAAATTGCTTGTAATTTGAAATAACTGCAATGATTGAGGTGCTGCAGGATTTCTGTCTTTTTTTCTTATCTGTTTTGAACAGTGTCTTTCAGCTCTCATTGCTTGTTTTGGTGTACTTTAAAGTCAGTAACTTCAAATTATGCATATTCACCTTGTTGGGGGTGTGCCAGTAGGATGAAGTGTCTTCGTTTCTCTTGGTAGTGTCCTCTGATTTAGAAGGGAAGTGGACGTTTGAGAAAATGTGCTTAGAACACATACTGCTGTGGACAATGTTAAATAAAAAACCAAACTCAACCCTTATGTATTAAGGCAAATACCCTTTAAATTTTAAATACAGAGTATTAAATACAGAGTATTTAAAATTTTAAGTACAGAGTAAGAACTCTTCTGCGTAAAATCTGACTGAGGAAAAGGAGTTCTCGCTTATGCATACCTGAGCCATGCCATTCATCTGGATTAATTAAAAATTACTGTTGCTAGTAATGTATAATCTTACATATAGCTTTATATCCTCATTTCTAAAGGGAATCATCTCATGTAAATCATGCTTTGTCTTTCTCTGGGTTGCCCTCATAACTCTTGATTCTGCTGATTGCCTACAGAAAACCTTGGTAAGACTAAAGACAGATAATACAGCAAAGCCCCAGGTCTGGTATGTGGTGTCAGCTCTTACTGCGCACGTGACGACTAAGGTCAGAGAGGCCTTAGAAATAGCATGGGGTAGTATTCTTAGAGTTTTGTATGATGCAAGACCTAAATCTATTCAAGCACCAAGCATTCTAAGACAGAATTTTTTTTTCTTTTTTTTGTAACTCCTTTTGTGGTTTCCAAACATTAAGTTTTGATTCCTGTATGAATAGGATGGAGAAAAGTTTTCAGGTTTAGTAGAAGGCAGATGGCAAATGATAGGCTGTTTTACTTAATCCACATATATGTCACTCCTGACTTTTTTTTTTTTTCTCCATAGTTTGCTTTGTTAAGCTTTTTCACCAATATGTTGCTGGAAGAATGTGCTTCAAGCAAAGATCTAAATGTAAAGCTTTACTTTTGTTTCCTGAGTAAAGTCAAGATAATTATCTACCTACATTTCTAAAGTTAACTTTCTACTTGAGTATGTTTTCAAAAATATCATGAGATATTTTCAATACTTTTAATCTTGGTTACATTTCATGATATTGTAATGCATTTGCCAGGTATGGAGGAGTAAAAGTTGACTTTCTTAGTGGAACTGCATAGTATCTCACTGTTTTTAAGCAAGTGTGAATTTTGGGAGGTGGGGAATAATTCTAAGTTATTTGAGATCACTGTTTTCCTGTCTATGCTGAGATCTAGAAAATGGACAAAGGCTGTAAACTTTTGGCGGAGTTGTTTTTTTTTTTTTCTTATGAAGCTTGCTGCTGGTTTTGCATCAAGCCGCCTTGTTCTGTTGGTAGAATTATGGAAGTATAAATTCTGAAATGTCTCAAAAACCTCTCGTGGTTTCCTACAGAAGTTTTTCTTTCACTCTAGCCTGCATGAAAACATCACTTTAACTGTGGAGCCTGCAATCTAGGTTTAAAATAGGGTAGCAGATGACAGCTGTGAATAAAAACTAGGGCTAGAGGGTTGTCACCTCCTAGAATTCAAAAGCAAAGACAGATGTGCTGCATAGTGCAGAATGAACAACATAGTCTAGAGTCTGAAAGGCACTACAAGTATACTAGAGGGTGTCCTCTGGTATATTGAGCGTTTCTAATGCCCTAGAAGAGTGCAGAGCTAGGCTTGTCAGCTCTGTTGGCTTTTGCTATGCTGCAGATCTTTTGTGCTGCATTCTGCATTATGGTAAATACCTCCAGAACCAGGTTCGACACAGGTGCTGGAGACAAAGCTACTATTCTCTTGTAAACCTCCAAGACACCCATGTTTGTACGTGCACAGATTTTGCTGTGTAGGTGGTATGTATGTGTCTGTGGCTTTCTGACAGGTCTTTGTTGCTAGTGGGACTGATTCAAAGTGAGCAGGTTTAATTATACTTAGGAAAATGAGAAGGCTTATTTAAAAACTGTTCAAAACAATATGAATTTCTTTCTTCATTTCTTTAGGAGACATCACTCAGAAAGGATATGAAAAGAAGAGAGCAAAGTTGTTGGCACGGTACATACCACTAATTCAAGGTAAGAGACTGCATATAAGTTACACCTTTTGTGCCATATCTGTGAAAATAGGAAGTGGAAAAGTTATCACCAAATAGAACAGATGAATTAGTAGTGTTTGTTTGACATGGCATCTAACCAGCAGCAGAAAATGGCTGTTGTAGAGAAGTGCAGAACAAGAGAAAGTCAAAAATGATTTTTTACCATGAAATGTTAAATGGTAACATTTTTGTCAACAAACTTTAGTTTTACAGCTGCATCCAAGACTTCAAGATAACTTTAAAAATGAGTAAAGTTATTCCTGAAAGCAAGTTGGCCGGTTTCATTAGGTGAAAAAACTCAGTAGTCATCACTCTGGTTCTTTAGTGTCCATTTTTGCACGTGTCTTCTGTCTCCCCACCCCACTTCCCATCCCCACTTTCTTGGAAATACTGACTTTTTATTATATATAACTATTACTCCTTAAGCTGGTTGTTATCAGACTTTAGCTTCAATGGCCAAAAACTAAAACCCCAACTTTATTTTTATACTATGACACTGAAACCACTCGAGTTTAAAGCTGTTGTGCTGCCATTGAGCTTTGGTCTTCTATAATAACCCTAAGCCAGTTCTTCCATAGATTGGGAGATTCCGGTTTTGAGATAAGGAAAATGAGAAGACAACTGTGACAAGTAGAACCAATAATGAGACACTGTAGATAGATTAGAGAAAAAATATAACAGCATTATTTTGCAATGTTAGTGTTATGCTCTCAGATCAGAGAAGAGAAGGCTGTGATTTTGGTCGTGGTTTGGTTATGCTATTTAGGGAAGTTATTGATTTGAAGGAGAAGCAGTTTTATGTGAATTGTTGAGCTAGGTGAGAATCTATTTTGCTTTTGAAATCTGGATTCAGTGACCTGTGCTGCTCTTCGCAGCAGGACAGACAAAAGTCATATGAGTTCTGCTGACTGCTGAGTTGTATTTTAGAAGACATTTTATGGTGTGTATTTGGCACTGAACAGTTAGAATGTGATCTGTTGTTTTATCATGGGATTTCTTAGCCCAAATTTGTTGTTGTGTTTGGGATTTTTGAGAGCTGTAGCTTTTTCCTTAGCAAGTTTATAGTACTCTGAGGACAACACAGGACCTAGCTCATCTCTATAAAATGGCTTATTTCTGAGAAGCAGCAGTTTGGATTTTTTTGATAAAAATTGCAGTCAACAGCAAGCTCGAGCTTCACCTGCCACAGCCTCTCCTCTTTACAGCATTTTTCTCTAAGGAACTATCTGACTTGTCTGTTCAAAACACCCTGTCCTCCGGCTCAGCTTAGTTAAGATTTTGAGACCAGTATGAATTTTGGCTGAGGATTAATAATTACGAGTAAAGTTCTGTCAATGAACTCTGTCTATTCCAAAGTCACGTCTTTGGTTTTCTGTGTCTTTTTTTAAATCTCTCATAACAGTTGATTTACTCTGCCTTCTCTGCTTTCTAATGATAATGATTTTTTTTTTTCCCCTTCTCAGCACTTAAACTGAAAAGCTGTTTGCACAAATTATCTCTAAAGTGTAGCTTAGGAGAGTACAGCTTAGGGGAGTACAGCTCTTTGTCTTCCATACTTTTTTAAATACAGACTTTAAAGCTAGGATGCAGTGTAAAGCACTGTTTGCCTTTTCTACGTGAATACTGCTGGCCCAATGTCATATTCTAACTCTTGGGATCTTAGAAGCAACACTGACTTCTGTGCAGGGCTTCCAGGGGTGTTAGACTAATTAAATTCAGTTGACTGCTGTAGAAGCCTGCTGTGATACCTATCCAATTTCCAAAGGTGTTTTGTAGTATCCTGTTTAGGTAATGTGCTAATTCAGGAACTCACTCAGCTCAAGCAGTGAAAAGGACTGCAGAATTTACTTGTTTGAAAAAAATTAATTTGGAAGAAAAAAATGAGTAGGAACTTTCTTAGAATTGTTTTCACTGAAGCTTCTCTTTCAAACTTGACATGTTCGGGAGTGTTTCATTCATGTAATGTAGGTTCACACCTTAACATCCTGGACAATAATTGTAAGAAAGCATGTCCTAAGGAGATAGCAGTGCAATTCAGTGGTCTCCTGGTTTGTCTGTCATCTGATATTAGGCTCAACTGAGAATCCTAGGTCCTTTTAGATTTCCAGCTGCTTAAAAATTTCTCCTTGTTCAGTCAGGTTTTCCCATATGTTAGTGGTTAAATATTCACCGATCCTGTGGGTTGTCCTACTTGCTTATTACCATGTTTTTCTAAGAAATATCAAATTACCTGATTTGTCTACCACTTCTGCCTAGCTTTGCATTAAGATGACAGGAATCCAGCTTTAGTATGCTAAAAAGAGAGTGAGTATGCTGTCTGCCTCTGAGCACCAAGAATGATACTTAAGCAGGAAGACAACAGTTTTGTTAAAGCCCTGAGCTAACTACTTCTTTCAGTTTCTTGACATGTGTTCCATTAACCCACTTCTAGCGTAGAATTTTCTTAATTGACACAACTTCAGCATGGCTCCGATTAATGTGTGGGAGTCCCAGTGGCTTTCAGCCTGCAGTTAATTTTTTAGCATTACCAATTTGATCACAAGATTTTTGTAAGGTTCTTTGCTTGTTAGCATTCCTGATAGGATTCGCTAAGTTTTCCCATTACCCATCAAGTTTTTGCAGACTGAAGGATGCCAGTATTTTAGATTTGTAGATTTTAGTCTGTGATTCGGCCATCTACAGGACCCATAAATTGTGTCTTTCTAAAACTGATTTGATCATAATTACAAGGTAAGGACTGCTGACCAGTTATTTTTATCTTATTTTCTTCAGAATTTATTTGAATTTCCAAAAACCTGATGTATCAATATCTAACTGTACTTGTTTTGTTATGATTGTACGATTCTACCGATTTGTAAGGTTTTTAACAAAAATGTAGGGTAGGCAATGGAAGTACTGAGAATTCCTAGTGAGAGTCAGGAAAGTAGAAAAAGGGGTAATGGGAAAATTGTTTGAAATGAAAGGGTTTGGTTACTGTAAGGTTATGAAATTGAAAATGATTAGAGAACTCGGGATAGGACTGCATGTTGATGTGGTACTTGTAAAGAAGGAAAAAGTGGTGCCACAGATTTGGAAGCACCTGTGGAAAGCGATGGCATAAACTGAGAGGAGAGAGCAACCATTATGTGAATCTAATGTAGGTTCTACAACTTAGACCTGAATGTGGACAGAGTTTTCTAGGATTGGGTGATTCTTGTGCCTTGTTAGAAATTGGAAATATATCTGTAATCATAGAATTCAGATTGACATTGGTAGTTGGTGAGATCTTCTTTTAACAAATATTTCTGAATTGATAAGTAGTATATAATCTTTGTGTCTTAAAGGATATTCATAGTCAAAAGATTTGAGTTCTGGAAATTCAACTTTTCACGTTATGCCTCATCAGCTGCCGTGCAAAAATAATCATATGACAACTCCTGCTCTTTCAATGCCATGTAAAATGAATTGGATTAATTTTCTACTGTACTGCATAGCTGAATCTGTATGGAACCAAATCTTTATACAGGTAGCACTGAATAACCCCACAGAGGGCTTGGTGCATAGAAAAAGACAGAAGTGGCTATGAAGCATGTTTTCAATTAACAGTAAAATTAAGAAGAACATGTTAGTATTTACCATTCCTGTAGGCCCTGTTTTGCATTCTAAAATTCTAAACCTGCCTGGATTTCACTTAGGAACCATAAAACTACGTAGTTACGGGGAAATACTAGTTAAAATGTGTTATCTTTCACCAGTCCAACCAAATGCACTCTGCAAAAGCAAAAACCTAGTGTTGAGTAATAGTAAGTCTTAACAGTAATCAGTTTCCTCAGTCAAACTCTGCACTCGAATTTCAAATAAAACTCTTAGGACATAATTATATCTGTACGCAAGATGGCATGCTGCTAGATGAAGCTTCTGAGCAATGGGTAACAACAGACACATTGCAAACATCCATTTTGAATGTGGACAGAGCTTGGGTGTAAAAAGATTCAGAAATAACATGATAAAATGAGCAGTGTTTACAGATAAATTTGGTACCTTGCATCCTGGAGTGTACTGTCCTGACGGGAACAAATGTTGTACTCACTTCTCCCTTTTTTCCTTATATTTCCTTATATTTTTCCTTATTCTTTTCCAATTCATTGTCATTTTTCTCTTGAGCTTCAGGAAATTTTTGATAGTTAAAGGAACTATTTCTTTCTAAAATGATTTTATATTCCTACATGTGGGATATATCTTGGAATGAGAAACAATACCAAGGATGGTGACAACTCCAAAAGCCTGCTTGGGAAAGCAGGTAACTTCTACCTGCAAAGTTATTTGGGGTTTTTTTTTATGTCATGTCAGGATGGGGAATGCCATGAGCTTGATTGTTGAATGTGAAATAAATTACATTTTTTCTATGCACTCAAATGTGATATGCTGGTAACTGTAAACTTTTTTAGTCATTACCTTGCCATTACCTGGATTCTGATGACAGTCCAGAGACTTTGAAGCATTTCAAAGCTATTTTAACCAAAAGGGAAGATGAAATACAAACTTTAAATGTTCTTACAGCAACCACTGAGTCACTTGAAGGTAGTGTGCATTCCTTCTTTGTTTAATAGGAATTAACTCCGGAACCATCTTTTGCTATTGTGGTTGCTGAGCAGGAAATTACCCGCTGTTTCTTTAAAAAAACAAGCATTTTCTGTAGTTTTAAAAGCTTGGCCAGTGTAGGTGGTTTTATATGTATTAATATATATAGTATGTATTTTTATATGTATAATAATAGCAATATAGTGCTACATATATATTTTTTATTTCCCTGTGTTTTATTTGTTCTTTTCCTACCTCATGAATGTTTTAGTAGTCTAAATTTTCCTGATCTGACTATGCTTTTAGTTGAGCAAACACAATGCTAGCACTTGAGGCTAGCTGTTACTGTGCAAATTAATTGTAAAATGCCAAGGAAATCAGACTAGTTCCTTGAGCACCTGTATGCCATTCAGACATGCCTTCCATGCTGGTACTGGATTTGTAGATTGACCACTGTGCTCATTTGTAAGCTGAGGAATCTCTTCATAGCTACAGATAGATTTATTCTGTATCAGATCCATCACTGTAATTAGCCACAGCACATCGCAGTCTGTTCCTGTTACCTTTCTTATGTTACATCTGTTCTGATAGATGTTAGAAACAGATTTGACACAAGAAGAAACAATCAGTGCCAAATAAAAACTTAAATGTTTCACTTCTGCTTCCTCTGGTCATCTCTTCAGCTTCAAATAAAAGTTCCAAATGTCTATGATAAGCCATGCTAAAGCACGTGGAGGACAGGCAGATGATTCTAGACAGCCAACATGGTTTCTCCAAGGGCAAGTCCTGTCTGAACAGCCTAGTGGCTTTCTGTGATGGAGGGACCACATCAGTGGACATGGGAGACGCAATGGATCTGGTCATCTATCTGGACTTCTGTAAAGCCTTTGACACAGTCCCCCCACAACATCCTTCTCTCTGAATTGGAGGGATGTGGATTTGATGGGTGGACTCTTTGGTGGATAAGGGTTGGATGGTCGCATTCAGAGAGTATTGGTCAAAGGCTCCAAGTCCAGATGGAGACCTGTGACAAGTGGTGTTGCTCAGGGGTCCGTACTGGGACCAGCGCTATTTAATATTTTCATTAACGACATAGGTAGCGAGATTGAGTGCACCCTCAGCAAGTTTGCGGATCACACCAAGCTGAGCTGGGCAGTGGTCATGCCAGAGGAAGGGATGTCATCCCAAAACACCTGGACAAGCTGGAGAAGTGGGCCTTTGTGAACCTCATGAGGTTCAACAAGGCCAAGTGTAAGGTCCTACACGTGGATTGGGGCAACCCCCAATATCAATACAGGATGTGGGACAATGTAATTGAGAGCAGCCCTGTGGAGATTTGGGGGGTGCTGATTGATGAGAAGCTTGACATGAGCCGGCAGCGTGCAGTCACAGCCCAGAAGGACAACCATGTCCTTGGGCTGCATCAAAAGAAGCATTGCCAGCAGGTCGAGGGAGATGATTCTCTCCCTCTACTCTCTTCTTGTGAGACCCCACCTGGAGTCCTGTGTTCAGTCCTGGAATCCCCAACATAAGAAGGGTATGGAACTGTTGGAGCAAATCCAGAGGAGGGCTACGAAGATAATCAGAGGCCTGGAGCACCTCTCCTGTGAGGACAGACTGAGAGAGTTGGGGTTGTTCAGCCTGGAGAAGGCTCTGGGGGGGCCTCATAGCGGTCTTCCAGTTCCTGAAGGGGGCTACAGAAAAGAAGAAGGGAGTAATAGGAGAAGGCTGAATGGCCTTAAATTGGAAGCGATTTAGATTAGACATTAGGAAAAAATTCTTCACAATGTGGGTGGTGAGGCCTTGGCACAGATTACCCAGAGAATTGTGGCTGCTCCATCCCAGGAGGTGTTCAAGGACAGGCTGGATGGGGCGTCGATCAGCCAGGTCTGGTGGGAGGGGTCCCTGCCTATGGCAGGGGGGTTGGAACTGGGTGGGCTTTGTGGTCCCTTCCAACCCAAACCATTCTTATGATTCTATGATAAAGTAAGACCTACAAAACCCAAAGTCTTCAGGCCAAGCACCTTGTAGTACTGTCAAAAAACCCCAACAACCCAGCTGTTACCATGTGAAGCTTCTCATCTCTTTTCTTGAGAACTTATATTAGAGTTTTCCTGTGCTGGATTACTCCTGTGTACTTTTTCATAGAGTAATAGTGTAACCAGAGAGAACAAAAGTCCCAGAATTGTTTGTCATTAACAAAGTAATTCTAAGATTAAAAATAAAAAATGCCACGCCCCCATAAGCCCTTGTATGGCAGCAAATCACAGGCTATTTTGTTGAATTAATAGTGATGCTAAATGTCGTATTTTGTAAATATCAAGTAACCTGAGCATATAGGGGTTTTTTAGTACAGCAAAACCTTGCCTCTGAGTGTTGTGAGATCCAGTGGTCATTCAGTGGTATCAGTTAGGCCAGCTTTTCATAGTGCTTTAATCTGAGATAAATTAACACATACAGAGACATCTTTGAATTCTGTTACTAATGCTGTCATATTTAAGCTGGAGAACAATTAAGATGAAATATTCTTAAAGGAAACAAGCTGATCGTATATTTCTATTAAATCACATAGTTCTTAAGATTTTTTTTTAAAATAAGAACAAGTTATTTCAGCTTGTTGTATCATGGCTCTCTGAGGAGCTCTTTGAGGCCTAAGCTAGAAATGCTATTCGGTCAGTGCCCTTTACTCAGTTGTATGTTCTCAAGAGCCAGTATTTTCTACCACACTGACATCTTTATCAGTGAAGGCTTTATAAAAGTGGTTTGAAATTTTGAAGCACCCTGAGTGTCATTAGGGGTATTGCTTGCGAGCCAATAGATACTATTCGTGCCATCGGGGTTTTGTAAGCAGAGAAATGTTCCACTTGTTGGCATGACTGGTATAAGTCAAGTACCTACAGATGCATGTGAATTGTATGATAAAGAAATTGTATCTGAAATCATGGGTTGTTTTCTCCTCTTGTCTACTATGTCCCAACTCTTACTGGTTCTGATAAAAGGTAGTCTTCTGCATAAACTTCGATGCAGTTTTCTTTGCTCCCAATTTATCTCTCATGACCTTCCTGTATTTGGGTCATTCAACCCCCCAAATCCTGTAATGTGTTACTCCTTTTTCTCATCTTGTTATTCTTGAAAACAAGTGAGCTTTGGCTTCAAGGCACAGTCAAAAGAAAGGGGGGGGTGGGCTATTTCCAAACAGATCGGGAGGAAGAATTTATTATTCAGTCTAAACAGGGTACGTAAACAGGGTTACATAAGCTGGATGGCTGCCCCGAAGAATCATATTGCAAAATTCTTCAAAATATTTGCAGAAGGGTGTGGTAACAGCAAATATGAATTAGTTTACCAATGGAGACATTTGACAAAGGGCTTATCATGAGCAGACCTCCAGATAACTGTACCAGTCAACTTTTGTAGCTCATTTCAAATTTTTCCTTTTGCTCAAACTGTTAGTGACTACATCATGACCAGTTTGTTGGGTACTGTCTGAGGAAGGAAAGTAACTATAAAATCCCCATTCCTTTCCGTTTGATGTCTTATGCTGAGTAGGAAATTGGTATTGGGTATTACCTGTGGGACTTCTGCTCTGAACATGTGCAGGTGCTACTTCATCCTTCCTATGTTAGTGTATTTCTGCTGAAATTTCCTCTGGAGCAGTTGAGATGCAAGGCTGGAATGGAAGAAGTCCTGTGTAGGTGTTTCTTGCTCTTGCATGTGGTACAAGTTCCTCTTCTTCATCATCTCGTAGACAGTACTGTGGGAGCATTAGTTTCAATAAAGCTTCAGCAAAAGATGCTTGGAGGAGACTTTAGGAGATAAAAACATACAGAGAGAATAGGGAGCCTCACTGAAAGGGAAAAGATGACAGCATTGTAAAGGAAAATAGTACTTTGCTTGGGTAGAAGGGGAAGAGGCATCCGAAAGCTTTATCTCTTAAACAGAAGACAAGATTGTCATCTAATTTGTGAGATGAAGCTAGGGGATAGCATGTGCCATGAGTGTTCATTTTGCTTCCTTACATTTGTAGATGCTCTGTTGCTTACTGTGCCATTGTTTATTCTTCTAAAAGCTTATTGTTTTTGATAAACTAGAACTGGGGTTTTGCTCCATGGTTTTCTCAGACGTGTAGTTTCCATCTTCTAGCATAATTCTGTGTCTTTTACCAGGTACGATTATGCTACCATGATGGTACTGTTCTTCAACTCTCTCTCTAAAGGTTCAGGTTGTAAGTCCAAAACCTTTTCCCTACCTTACTGGTATCTACATGAACTCTTCCTGCTGGTTTATATCCAATATTTTGCAAGACTGTGTTCAGATATTTTGTGAGAACTTTTCACCTTTATACCTTTCACCTTTGTTTTCACCCAGATGGCAAGTCATCACAGAGCCCTCTCTGATGCTGTCAGATATTGAGACAGGTGTTTCTATCATGAAACAATTAACAGAGTAGTTCCCTTTCTCTTGCCCCTAGAGAGGTATCTATCAATTCAAAAATAACTCCGACCATCTTATCAAGCAGACATATTGTGGAATAAATTCTCTTTGTTAGGTTGCTGCTGTCTTGCAAGTCCTACTTCATTAGGACTGTTAGTATGGAAATAGGATGTCCCTGAATTATCTTCTTGTATCTCTTTTTCTCTTCAGTAGCTGGTTACTTGAATGTTTCAGTGAAAGTTGTCTCCCTGACATTTCTGTCTGTTTTGGTGAACTGGATCTTAAGTCTGAGGACCTTTGGCAAACAGTGCCATGCATGCTCCTGAGAATGTGTGTCTGCCCTCTTGTTTCATGATGGTTGTTTTCTTAGTATCCTGAATTCTTACTGATCTTTTTACAGGGTTAATGGTTATTTCCAAATTGCCTCCTCTTCTGCGTAGATCAGGTTGCATCTGCAGTCAGTGTTCTGGTGCGGCTTCACAGAATACTCTGTGTAAATTATTTCACTAGATTTAGTTAGTGCCAGAGAAACAACTTGCTGAGTAACTTTATTTTCTCTCTGTTGTGAGGGTGTTATTAAAATTATTTGCTTTTGTTCTTTTCTCCCCCTTTTTTTCCTTAACACTTCTGCTACAGCAACATTAAAATGTTACCATTTTCAAACTTTAATTTTTAATGAAAATGGTGAAGAAACATGCTCTAGTTTTGCTTGAGGCTGATATGTCCCATATTTCCATTTCTTTTACATGTTCACTGTTTTATTTTAAGTAACTTACTTGAAGAGCCCTGCTGCTGATGCTGTAGGAGCTCAGTTAGAACATCACACAACCAAACAGTACTTAAGGTAACTTATCAGTGCATGCTAGCGTAGTAATGATTTTGTCTATTGGCTATATGGAGTCTTGAAAATAAGAGCATACTTCTTACACTATGATACTTTTGATTACTTGATGAATGATGATTGCGTATTCTGTTAGCCATGCTGAATAGAAAGGCATGTTAGAGTGGGATTAAAGCATAGTTAGCTAGCGTAGAAAACTGGGTTTAAGACTCTGCAGTCTCTCCAGTCTCTGAAAAATGATTCTGCTGCTAACAAAGATAGATGATTTTTCTATTCCAACTGAAAGGCTGGACCAGATGATCAAAGTTACTTAATGGACATGGGAAAGGCTGTGGATGTGGTGTGCCTGGACTTCAGTAAAGCCTTTGGCACACCCTCTGCTGATTAAAAAACTGTCCATATAGCCAGCCCAAACAGTTGTGAATGGAGTGAAATCCAGTTGGAGGTCGGTCACAAGTGGTGTTCCCCAGGGGGTCAGTGCTGGGGCCAGTCCTGATCGATGATCTGGATGTGAGGGGATTGAGTGCACCCTTAGGAAGTCTGCGGATGACACTAAGCTGGGTGGAAGTGTTGATCTGCTTGAGGGTAGGGAGGCTCTGCAGAGAGATCTGGACAGACCGGATTAATGGTCTGAGGCCAATAGGGTGAGGTTCAAAAGGGCAAGTCTTGGGTCCAGCACTTGGGACACAACTCCATGCAGCTCAGCAGGCTTGGGGAAGAGTGGCTGGAGAGCTGCCTGGCAGAGAAGGACCTGGGGGCGTTGGTTGACGGCTGGCTGAACATGAGCCAGCAGTGGCCCAGGTGGTCAAGAGGGCCAATGGCATCTTGGCCAGTATCAGACCCAGCGTGGCCAGCAGGAGCAGGGAGGTGATTGTGCCCCTGTGCTCGGCACTGGTGTTATGGTTTTGAATTTTTCCGAGGAATTTTTCTTCCTCTTGCCAACAAAGGGAACGCGAGGGGCGCGGGGAGAGGACGTTTCTGGGGAAACCGGGATGGAGGTGGTGCCCGGACATCGGTTTGGTTTTTTTTCTTTCCCGCCTCTGGGGCGGACATCCGTTTTTTTTCTTCGGCTTTGGCGCACTTCTTCGGGGGACATAGGCGTGGCAACGGCAGCGGCAATTGCTGCGTGTGTGCGTTTTGCAGTCTCTGAAGGAAGTATCACCGGTCATCTGAAGCTTCCACAACTTCGGCAGAACTCGCACGTCTTCTTTTCCTTCGCTCCTCCTCCCCGGCCCGCGGCGGTGGAGCCACGCCCGGGGCCGCGGCAGCGGTGTCAGCACCCCCCCCCCCCCGCACCCTTAAAGAGACCTGCATCGCAAGATTTGGGGTACAGACTCAATGCATTTAAAGGTTTTAAGGTTTTGGTTGCGATTACTGTTGATCCTGTTCTGCATATACATGTATTTGTAGCTAAGAACTGTTATCTTTTCTATACAATTTTTTTTTTCCTGATTAATGATCTTTAATATCTGATGAAATATCTTAGTTTTTTATCAAAACTAAGACAACTAGTGAGGCCACACCTCGAGTACTGTCTTCAGTTCTGGGACCCTCACTACAAAGGCACTGAGGGGCTGGAGCATGTGCAGAGAAGGGCAACAAGGCTGGTGAAGAGTCTGGAGAACAAATCTTATGAGGAGCAGCTGAGAGAACTGGGGTTGTTTAGCCTAGAGAAAAGAAGGCTGAGGGGAGACCTCTTCACTGTCTACGACTGCCTGAAAGGAGGCTGTAGCAAGGTGGGTGTTGGTCTCTTCTCACAAGGGACAGGTGATAGGATAAGAGGAAACAGCCTCAAGTTGCACCAGGGGAAGTTCAGATTAGACATCAGGAAAAATTTCATCATAGAAATGGTGGTCAGGTACTGCCCAGGGAGGTGGTGGAGTCACCGTCCCTGGAGGTGTTTAAAAAACGGGTAGATGAATTTCTCAGGGTTGTGGTTTAGTAGTGGACCAGTACAGTTGTGCTTGATGATCTCAAAGGTCTTTTCCAACCAAGTGATTCTATGATTCTGTAATCTTTCAACGTTTCTTCCAAGCTGGGCTGTTCAGTGATTCTTTATAGTTGTGGTTTTTGCTTTTACTTCTCTATGGGTAGTTCAGCCTAGCAGTTCAATTAGAATGGGGTGACTTTTATGTACCTTGTAGCAATTTGTTCTGCAGTTCCTTTTCTAAGGAATGTTCAACTTAGTCTGGTGTTTTGGAGTATACAGTTTTATAATTTCTTACATATATAATTTATAGGGGAGGGAAAGTACAGTTACCTTTCTTGATGCTACTGAATTAAAACTCTTATATTATGGGTATAATGGCTGTGATCAAAGTACATCCAAATTTTAATAGGCTAATTTGGTTGGATCTTAGTGTAGTTTGTTTAAATGAAATACGGAAATGTAATATGATTATGTAGGCTAGTTGAGAAAGCTCTTTACAGCTTGACTTCTTACAGTGTCTGAAAATATCAAGAGATTGCTGTTCCTGTGCCTTTTAATTAAGTTGGTATTTTTAGTATTGTACCTTTATGACCACATCTCATAATATGTTCTTTTGGGAGCTTGAATAGGGAGATTGGCCTATTAAATTGACTGTTTTTTTAATTGAAATTTCTTTGTGATAATTTTTCATGAAAAGAATCATCTCACAACAGTCTATTTGTCTACATACAACGTATAATTTTAAGCTGGCTGCTAAAGGAAGAAACAAAATGTTGGTAATTTCACTCTGTGACTTAAAAAAAAAAAAAAATCATTCCTTAAGCAAATGGTTCTAAAGTAATCTGAACTTAAGTAGTCAGGTCCCATGGTTCATTTGGTAATCAGTTGGTGTTTACCATCTAAATAGTGGAAAAGGCTACCTGGAGCATAATAATCATACTATTTCAAGGATAGCGTATTCTGTATGGATCTTTATGCTATAGAATATCTGGTTAAGGGTTTAGAAGGTGCGTGAAATACTTATCTTGGTGTAAACCTTCTGGCACAGTCAAGAGCAAATGAGGAAGTTGAATAGTAAACTCAAAGGATTTCATTTTATAGAAAACATTGAGGTAAATAGTTTTCAAAAGTGATGATAAAATTAAAAGCTGTATTTCAGTGATCTCAGAATTTTATCTATAAATTATCTATTTCCCAAAAATAGCGGACTTGAATACAGGATTTGTAGGTTTTGCTTTCCTTGGATGTGTTTTGTAGATGGTAGCCTTTGATGCTCCGTTGGTGCTTATGAAGAGTTGCTGCTGCTGTTTGATGCATCTCTTCTTTGACAATGCCTTATACTTTTCTCAGACTAACAATGTAAGACCTCTGTTCCCGTCAGGAACCCAAAATGTGGTTCTGTCCGTCATCCTTCATAGTGTGCTTTCTTCTCTTCTAATTAATGTGCTTATATAGATATTGCCTCTACTGGCTTAGCTAACATAACCAAATTTACATTAAGCGATGTGGCCAACATCACCTTGAAAGCCAATAGCAAAGCAAGGAGTGTTTTAACAGGGGTCTTCTGAGGTCCAGGGACTGGATTGCCCTGCTGCTGTCTGCTGGAGCTGGATGCTGCACTGCCAATCGTCTTCCTCTGACTGCTGTGCTTCCCCTGCTGTTCCCTGCTCCTCATGTTGGTTTTGCTGACTCTCAGCCATAGGGGCTTTTCCTATCTGGCTTCTGCTTCTTTTACTGCTTGCTTTGATTACACCTGTGCTGCATGGCACTTTGTACTTTACTAATTTGGCCTGTGACTGACAGGCCGGATCAGCTTACTTTAGGAGATCCTAGCTGCTTGTGAAGCCTCTCCTGAACTGCTCCTTACCATGGATTATTATTTTAAGAAATAAAAGTTCTAGGTTCTGCTTACCAGTCTTGTCATAATGTCTAAATAAGCATGTCTCTTGCCATCGGTATTTTCACTCAGGCACTGTAGTTTCTTCACTAGTATTTGGATTGATTGAATTTTTAACAAGCCTTTTCTACACTTTGGTATGTTTTTGTGTGCTTCCTTAAATGGAAAATGTTAACACCTCTAAAATAGTTTTATTTTTTCCAACTACTTTACTTCCTGGAGTAGAGGAAGATGTTATAGAACAATGGAAGATTGTCAAGTGTAATAGGTGCTATGATGTGCCTATATTGCTGTGGTTTTTAACTCATGATTTTCCAAGATTTACCATGCTGGGTAATAGAATACATTGGGTCGACACCTCTTCAGTTTGACTGATCCAGAAGGTATGAACACTTGGATCATTTCAAATCTTGATAACAAAAACATGTGAATCGGGTAACACATCCTGGGATGTGGTATGATGGCAAAGAATCCTAAAATTGCTCTATACTGGATACTTAATAACTGAGGTGAGTCTTTTCAGATCAAAAAGTGAAGAGTGGTCATCAGTCCTTGAGGAATAATTTCCATTTAGTATCCTGCCTTAATTTTTGTTTGAAAAGATCCGGAACTCAGTGTGCTTCATTTAAACCTTCAGCATCTCAGGTCATTTTTGTGAAGAGTGCTTTTTTTTCCTTAAAGAAATCCAAAATTAATATGCTTGTTTTTGTGGAGCTATACTTAAGCTAGGTATGCATTAGCGCTTAGCTTTGCTTGAGAAGGCTATGAGGAGTATGAGATGCCCTAGAGGTGGTAAAATGAAGGGATTACATGCAGATACTTTGTGCGAAGATGTCACACACTAATGCACCTCTTCTGACTTCATGTGTGAAGTGGTACTAACAAGGAAGGAGAGGCTCTTGACAGAACACCTGGCTCTGCCCCTGCTCCTTACATACATTAATAAATGGCTGAAAAACCTGCCAGGAAAGAATTCATCTATTCTTATGGAATCCCTGTCTCTTAACTAGGCAACTCCTCAAGCTCCCTGTCCTTTAGGGCAGGCAAAAAATGTTCTGAAAAATACTGCAGTCCTTGGTGAAAGCCTCCCTGGTTTTGGCAGGGGCCGTGCCTGGATGTGGCTGATAAACAGGCTGCAAGGAGAAACATGAACAGAAGATCTGTAGGGCTTGAATCCATGGAGAGGGAGAGTTGGATGGGATGGGTTGAAGAGCCTGGGGTGGTAAGGGAAGGGGCGAGCTGCAGGCTGGATTGCTGGCTGTAGTCTTTGCACAGGGCAGGGTGCTGGGTGTGGGGGAGGCGGCAGAGAGGGCCTTGAACGGGATTGAATGGACCAAAAGGTTGTGCTAGAGCCAGAGCAAGAGTTTCCCACACTTATTTTCTGTGTTGTCATATCTCTTTTCCTTTCTTTTAGTGCTTTGAACCTGGTCATCATCTGCTGTACTTTTCTTATTTGTAGATCCACTTCAACAGCTTCAGAAAGATTTAATAGCGTACAAGGAGCCTGAAGTTTCCTCTTGGGCCTCCCCATTCCTCTCTTCTCTCTGCAACGCTCCTTAATATGACACATCATCTTCTACAGGCTGTGAACGTTTGGAGGCATGAAACATTACTGAGTAGCAGTGCGAGTAAAACTGAGATGATGGAATTGTTGCCTTGCTGTTTTAACTCCTTTGGTTTTACTTTTCAATTTACCATTAAAGCTTAGAAGAGAACACTTTTGCAAGCTGCCGTTAGTAAACTGGTACAACTTATCACATATAAATTAAACTAATTTAGAACTGGAATTAGTTTGTCTGAATTTCTATTCTGGCAGATGAATTTCAGTATCAATCTTTTTGCAAAGGTAATTAGATTTGAATAGCTGTTTCAAATAAGGATTTGGTTAGACATTGGTGAAAGTCTTTAAAAACCATTAAGTTTGATTTAAAAACATCACATCTTATACAGATGAGATGATAAGAGGTAATAGGGCAACTGTTCTGCATGTGAATTGCCCAGGAGAGTCTTCCAGCAATAAAGGTTGTTCTTTTGCTAAGTGTATTTTTGAGCTTTTTATCTCTGCCTATCTGATGCCAAATGTGTTTGGTTGAGCACCATCCCTAATGATGCTAGCAGTCTTCCTTGTGAAAGTTGTTCAGTGCTCTTACAGTAAAATAATTTTTGCCTGCATACGTCAAAATTGCTGGAAATGTCAGTGTTGATGTCAATTCTACAGCTAGTGGACAGAAAAATACAGTTATAATTCAAATATTAGCTTCAATATCCTCCTGTAGAAGTGAGTTTTTCAGTTAATAGGAACATTAGAATGACTTTTTATTCTTGCTAGCTTTGGGTAAGCTGAAGATGAACAGAATACAGTGAGAGTATCTTTAGTGATACTTAAAATATCTCACTATTGTTACCCCAAAGTGATGTTTTTCAGACTCATCCTTGGTATTTTTTTCACTATGATGCGAAACCTTCTTTGTGAAAGTGGAAAGAGAGATTTAACCTGAAGAAACACTGTTGTGGTTTCCAACAGTACCACTGATTTTGTGCCTTATCCTAATTTAAAGGGAACTTCTGAGGTTCACTGATACATATTTCATCACAGTACACCTGGCTTGACTCTGATCCACAAAAATCTGTTCTGTAAGTGTTGGAGGAGGAGAGGGTTCTGGTTTTGCAGTTGGTAAGCTTTCACAAACTCTTATGCTTATCTGGGGTTCCTTCTCTTCCCCACTCCCTCTGCCACCAGTCCTGGTGTGTCCAAGTAGCAATTCTGAAGTTGCATATGGCTTGGAATTATCCCACTTGCAGTTTGTTGTCTGCTGATTTATTATTTTGATTACCTAATTTCCCATTTTATTTTCTCTGTATGTTCAAGGACTAAACCCTTGTGCCAGAGGCAGCAGTGTCATTGATCACACAGTACACTGACCAGCTTTGCTGGGCACGTGGGATCACAGCATGGAAAAGGGGCTTGGTTTTGGTCTTAGGAGTCCGGATTCCAAGGCTCTGTAGTTACTTGTTTAGAAACCAGCTGCCAGGAGTTCAGAGAGGCGATTCACAGGCTATATTGTGCCTAGGAAGAGAGACATGTTTGAAAAGCTGAGTACTGAACTGTAGGACTGGGAAAAGATAAAAGTAAGGAGCTATGAGTAGATCTCTTCTTCCACTTAAACCAAATAACCCTCTTTGGGAGGAAAATAAATGACACAAAGAGTCATCTCCTGCTCTTTTGTTGCCTTCTTCACCAAAGGTCCCTTATGACAAGATCACACAAAATTGACCTGATATTTGCCACATTGACCTTCCTAATGTAGACACGCTGTTTTATGAGAATTTTGTAAACAGACCTTATATTTTAGGGAGACTTGCAGCTTAGCTACGCCTCTTCTTTGCTTTTTCACCACCTTAGTTACTGCGTTATCCATTTGCATCTGCCCTTTTTTTGCCTTAGGCTTTGAAAAGATGAACATCCTCAATCTTTTTAACAGAATATGAAGTTGTTGTTTACTGTTTCCGGATCAAAAATCTCACTGGACTCTCGACTTGTGGTTATGTAAAACTTTTGTTCACGTGAAATTTAAAATACAGTCCTCAAATGTCTTCACTGCTCTTTGAGTATCAGATCTGTTGAATCAATTCAGTTGGTAGACTAAATTTGCTTTGATTTGAGAAACAGAATTCTGCTAAAGCATTTCAGGAAATGTTAACTCTTTATATTGGGTAGCATTGAAACATCATGTGCTTACTCAGCTCCATGTTCAGCTGCTCTTTGTTGAGGACACTTCAGTTTCTTTACTGGCCTGCCTTATTTCCTCTGTTTTATTTAGCTTGTCTCCTTCAAAGCCTCCATCAGATGAGAATGAGTTTGTTCTTTCTGTTTAGCAAACTATAAAAATCAGAAGCATGTTGCTGGAGTTGGATTAATTTCTAAAATCTTAGATCTGTGTGATTTATTAAATGTTTATATTTTTTCTCCTACACACTCTCCCTGAAGCCGTAGATAATTCAAGGTTGCCTTCTCAGGATCCAGAGGGGTTAATGCTCAGTTGCAAATGGGAGTGGAAAAGGGACTACGGAGTTTATTGGCCTAGTGGTGTTAGCAGATACCTAAGAAAAGTGATGGAGAGCAACTAATCCAGTCAGGAAGATAAAACATTTTTCCTGAGGATGTTATATTTAAATAGAGTATTCATTAGTTGCGGTAAAACTTCCGTGTTTAATACAGTTACTGTTTGAAAACTTACACTTCAAATGTGAAGACCACACCTTACTGAAAGATCTTAATAAAAATATGTTAAAATTGCTATATTTATTAATAATTAATTACCAATTTATTGGTACATACTTGTGGGAAGGGAAAGGAACAGAAATCCTATGAGAGAAAAGAGGAGTCCTTTCTTGTTAAAGAGCTTTACTTGCAAAGGAACTGGCACAGATTCCTCTTGAGTGATGTCTTCAGTTCAGTGAAATCTGCTTTCTGTAAATATCAGCATTTTGAAAATATTCTAGCAGGGCTTGGGGGCAAGTAGGAAAGCTGAAGCTCTTCAAGGGAAAGAAAGTAAAATTAAAGTTATACTCAGCCCTATATGGCACAAGGGTTAGCAACTTGATAAACTTGGTGCAGCGTATATTATACGACTAAAGGAAGTTGTCTTTTAAAAACAAGACTAAGACACACAGTCACACAAGATCATAAATTCATTTATAGGTTCATGCAAAAAACCCCCTTCTGACTGCATTGTAATTTTACATCTGTTGTACTTGACATGGAGTGGCTATTGCAATTCTGAAGGTGATCATTCACTGGTCTTAAAACAGTACAAACTGAAGAGTGCGTATTTGTTCCTTATGTTCCTCTGGCTTCTTGTGACTGTGTGTGACGTGTGCCCTGAAAGAGCATCTGCAGAGGTTTCATGTCTTGGTTTTGTACTTTAAGCATAGCTGTATACTACATGAGAAAATAAAATTGCCTAGCTCAAATGTGTATAGTCCTTGCAGATGTATCAAGAGCCAGCAGGGAGTCTCCTTGTTTAGGGGTTTGAGTATTTAATAGTTACTATCCACCTCTTTGATTTCTTATTTCTGGTATGCTAGAACGTAAAGGTGAGATTCATCTTCCTGAACGTAAGCCAAACTAAAGGTAGATGCCTGCTCTGGGTTATCTGTCTAAAGCCCTGTTCTAGAGAGGTTCAAAGCCCTGTTCTAGAGAGGCTCAAAAGAGAGAGCAGTTCAGGTTTTGTAAAATGTGAATCTTCTGGGTGTTGCTGTATTAAATGGGTGTAGATTAAATAGATATGCACATTCCTGAATTTTACTCAAGTTAGCTGTCTTGTTTTTAGACTCAAAAGAAATTTGGTGGAGTAGTTCAAGTTTTATTTAAAAGTGGAACAGTATCATCTTGTCTCTTCAGGATCTTCAAATCCAATGTGGAATTGTAACCACGTCTGCAGCATCTCTTGATGTCTAGCAGTGAGCTGGGAGAGGTTTGGTTTCCTCTGCTCTCTCTGCACTTAATAAGAAATTGTTGTATCTCCTGCAAGAAGCAAAAGAGTTTTTCTATTATTTGGAAGTGTTTCTTATCTTCTGTATGAAATGTTTATCAGAGCAAGCTAGGTTTTTGTTGGAAAAATTCAAAGTGCAGTTGGAAGATGAGAATTTTTAGATGTATAGACTCAGGGCTTCAGTTGAACTTTTAAGTGTCAGTCGTAGTAGAAGAACATAGACATGGGAAGCAGATTTTATTTGCGAGCCTGAATTTATACTGAAATAAAAATCTATTTCAGGTGTGGATCCATCCCTACAGGTGGAGAATAGAGTTCCAGGTTCTTCGCAAGCTGCTGCTGCTGTATCTAAACAGCAGAAATCCCGTTCTACAAACTTAAGAGATGAGCGCTTCCGATCTGGTAAGGAAAAGAAATGTAGCTACAACAACAGGTACCCTAAGAGGCAAAGTGTGCCAGTAAGGTAATAGCTACACCTAAAGAAATAGTTTGAAGTGCTTTCAAAGAAAGCAAGAGGTAATAAATGTTTTTGTAATGTCTTTTTGTATTTCTCTACATGAGTAGTTTTGTTTGAATCTGGAACCAAGAAACTGCTAGGAGGGAAAGACATTGCAGACGTGTCTCCTGATGGTTTTCTTTTTGTGAATTTTACACCATGCCTAACAATTTTTTCTCTTGTTGCTGATTAGGTTTCCAGTCTGTAGAAGTTATTTAAAAATTTAGAAGACTACACCATGTGGGTTGTGGGGATTTTTTGCTTAGGTGGTTGGGCTATTTTGTAAAAGAAAGGTTATAGAATTATCATATTTACTGTAGCTCACTTTAAAATATTTCCTGGTCTAAAGCAAGTGCACAAAAAAGGGAAATGTCACAATGGATATTCTACTTAATTTTAAATGGACACCACTGTGACAAATGTGTTTTGGAAACTTTTGTGAAAATATCAATATCCTCATCACATCCTGTTTCCATTGTAACTTTTCAGATGGTTGAAGTACACTGTTTCCCTGTGAAATTCCTTGTCACAATAGTGAGAAAACACAGATGTTTGGAAGCTTTTGTCTTCTAAATAATGTTGGACTTTTATTTTTGGAAATTTTTCTGTTTGTTTTCCAGGGTAATTGTGTCTTGGGTTTGGGGATGAAAAGTGCAAGTAGTGACATGCAGTGCGCATACTTAATATGCTGTTGGTCTTGCATCAAACTTGCTTTACAACTGCTTGGGCGTAGGGGTTATTGCATCATATTTGCATTGCTGACGTTTAAAACCTTGCTGCAGAAATGCAGCTGATATGCCTATATGAGTTCCTTATAAATAATTGAAAGACAAATGAGACCTCTTAAATATTCTGAGGATATGTATGGACTCCTGGAAGATGCACATATTCAGCTACACAAAGAAGAAGCTCCTGAATGTCAGGGAAGATTATGTAATATCAAAACTATCTGACTTTTTTAAGAGTTTGTACCAATTGGTTATTTAATTTTTTTTGTATTTCAAATACATCATCAATATAATTCTACCTTCAAATATATATCCAGAACCCCTTAGTTGTTGAATTACAGGCATGATTTCCGAATTGCTTTGTGACTGAGTAGGTTCCAAATGAGTTACAAGCAGTGTCATGAATATGATAGTAGTGAATTCATTTAAAGGTAGCATTTGATGTTATTAAACTAACAGAAATAAATTCTGAATAAAGAGCACAACTGCAACTGGAAATGTTTGGGAACCATTACAGGAGAGAGCTAGCAGGGTCTGGAACAATATACTATATAGACAGACAATTTTCCTGTTTCAGAGCCTCAGATGTCCTATTTAATTTGGACTGAGGATACTGCAAAAAGCAAGCAAGCAAACAAAACAAGATACAAATAAGCAACCCTGCCATATTACTGCTATTGTTTGGGCAAGGCCTCTCTAGTGTTTCAGTGCAAGATATTTGGAAGTGGGTGGATATCAACAACTTCAGCTAGCATACTTGCTTATGAGCAGATGTGGCTTTTAAATGTTGGTCTAGCGGTCAGTGCTAATTATCAGTACTTCCTCTTTTCCTAGAGTTAATCTTTCTGTGGCCTTGTTGATTTATAGAAGCCTTTAAATTGACTTTCAGTGATTCTGAAGTACTGCTCAGAGTCTTGTCTCAGTCTAGAGCTTAGCCAGTATTTCTACATCTCAGTATGAGTATTTTTGAATGAATCTAAATGTTTAGGCAACCCTGGACAGTTATTCAACATAAAGCTTGATGTGTGGGGGTTTTAGGTTATTTCTTGGGTTTATCACTGGTAAGTGCCAAAGCCCTAGGCGGTACTTTGTGTGGACTGCCACATCCTTCTGTGGTTTCCCATCACTGCTGTACTAACTCGTGTTTCATTAAAAATTATTGTCTAGAACATGTTGTTCACTTTGAAATTTCTTGGGGAAATGTTCTTAGTTGTAACACATGTAACTGGATTTCTTTTTCCCACTAATGATGTATGACAAGGTTTAGTGTGCTCAAGTGGTATCAAAACCAAATAGTGATGGTTTTGCTTGTCTTGATTTAGGTTACACTTGTGTCTAGGCAAGGTAATGTAGATATAGCTTTCAGATTCCAGTACCTTTTCCCCTTTTTCCTTTCTAATTTTTAGAAAGTAAATCTTCAGATTCATTGCATTAATCGTTCTCTTTTTTATCTCAATGAAGAGATACACTGAAAGAAAAATGCAAGATTTTTGCTGCGTGTATTTTTACTCTTTGAAAGTATTACTACTGTGATTCTAATAAACATTGGCTTATCTAGTTGATTTGAGTCTGGAAATGCTTCCCATTGGGTTTGGTGCCTTTCTTTATGGTGACTCATGCTGAGATTTATATATACGTCAGACATGAGTAGAAATGTTGACAGGTCATCTCAAAATACACCAGTTACTGTGAAGTGGCTTCACTTTGTTCCCTGTGAAAAATGTCACAGTGTTGCAGTCCCAATTTATCTGAGAATTCTAACTATGCTAAATGCATTTGCTACCAAATGTGTCCACCACCACCAGCAGCTTGAAATGTTACCTTTTTAAATTTCCCTGTATGTTGACACACATTACCAGATGTAATGTATAGATAGCCTTAAGCTATAATTCTGGATATTGTTACTTTTTCTATCAATTGCATGTGTTATTTTTTCTTTAGACTTTCAGGGAGAGTAGTTTTTTATTTTGTGTCTCATCAGTTCTGTTGTATCCTATTCAAGAGTATCTGTTGAGGGTGGAATGCAACTTTCCATAGAATAGGATCTCTTTCTGGAGCAATTATGGTTACTTTAGAACCATCGACATGGTTCTTAATTACTTAAAATAAGCAAGCAAAACAATTACGCCTTTTTATGTGATTAATCTGCCATTTACTAGCTGTAAGCACATTTTTTAAATATTTTTCCAGAGTTGCCTCTTTGAATTAATTGTAATTTTTAACGTACACAGCTTTTTGTCTTCAAGCAGTAAATATTAAAAAAAAATTTCCAACAGTGAACATCATAAGTAAATATTGCGGGCTGCTAAATGACCTAAGAGTTTCCAGAAAAGCAGTTAAAATGACAGTGCTTTGACTAGGTTTTTGTTCTGTTAGATGATGACAACGTGTTAGAGAAAGTGAGCAATGCAGAGACTTTGCAAGCGTTTGCTTGTGATAAGCATGAGGACGCTGGGTGACGACTGTGTGGCTGTTGCTGCTGGCTCTTCTTTCAGGGAGGGTGTGTAGTTTCTGGTGCAGGCACTGTGCCTTCTCCTTTTTTCTGACCCACTGCTCTCTGGTTTTGGATAAGAACACAAGTTACCTTGTAAGCCTTCAGGGTGTCTGAAAAAGCTTTCCTAGCAGTTATACTTTCTCTTTTTACTCTTGCTTTTCTAATAGCTGAAGGTTTTAGGGTGTATGAGTTTAGGTGATCTGTAGCCCACAATTTCTTATTTTTCCTCTCATCCTTTAATGATGTGTAGAAAGAAAGAAAATGAGAATAGGTGCATAAAATGGAAGAGAAGACTATGTGGTTTGCTACAACAGGAAGGAAAAAGTGTTTCAAATAGATAGTGAATTTTTGATTGGTTTTTGTAGCTTAATGAAGTGCAGAGATATAGAACTATTTTATCAAGATTTTCTTCTGCTTTTGGATGACAGCATGGGTTTTTTCCCTCTCTTTGGTATGCATGATCTTCATGTTAATAAGATGCTGAGCTTGCTGTTCATCTCTGTGTTCACTGTTGAACATTTGTGTTCCCTGTTCTCAGAAATATGGCATCATACAGATCACATTTGATCTAATATTAATTATTATTTAATCTGCTGAAGAAGACTGAAGTCCACAGTTCTTACATGCTAAATCAGGTTCACAGTAAACTTTAAAAAATTTAATAATAGGCAATGGGAGACAGCTGCTTTTGCAATTCAAATATCTAATTAAACTTTAATTTATAGTCATTTATGAAATTTTATACCCTAACAGTTCTGCTTTTTAAGAATTATTTAATTCCTTTTAAATTTTTATGGTGATGTCTGTTTCTTTGGGTAGGTAGCGTAGAAGGGTCTTAAAGGAAACATGGAATAGGAACAAAGCGTTCCAAGGAAGTGAAACCAATTACTTATTTGGCTGAGAGGATGGTCCTACTTAATTGTTATCCAAGAACAAGATATTAAAATGAGAATTTCAAGCTGGAAATAGATCTTAATGAGTACAGAAGGAACTGATGAGTTAAATCAGTGCTATAAAAATAAACATGCAACAATAAATTTATCCTGGCTGTCTTCATGTTGTGTTTTTTATCTTTCAATTTACTATTTGCCAGGTTTTGGGGTGGGAATAGGAGGGCTAAATGAGGAGGTGGTGCTGATTTTGCCCTATCAAAATGGAATAAAAAGTAGTTCCCATGCTTGCTACTACAAATCAGTGTGGTGTTATGCCATGTCCTGCTCTACTTTATTAAAATGCCTCGACACACCTTGCCTCAAGCTGTTCCTTTCCAGTCTGTAAGTACACAAGTAAGAACGCTTTCACTTTATCTGCAACATTATTTAATGTCTTAATAAATTTATATGCAGACTATAAATGTTGTGTGTTATTTTGCTTTTGTGGAAGAACTTTTCTGAAGGAAGTTTTCTGAAGTACTGTTGTCACTGCAAAGAACTCTGTGGTGTCTGGGACCATACGCGCAGGGCTAATTTTGATTTTTCTGATCCATTTGGCCAGACTAGGTAACAGTTGGACCTGTGACTAAGAAAAACTATCTTCCTGATTTGGGGTGAAGAGTGGATTTTTTCTGGCATTTCTGTTAAAGGCGCTGTGCTGTTCCAGTACTGGGGTTTTACCCTGCTTCTCTTACGGTGTTTCTTTGAACTCAGGTGTTGCAGAAAATTGTGCTGTGTAGTCAGGGACCAAAAGCTGGGTGCCTGAGTATGTGGTGTGAATATGCTTTGGAGTAGGTGCGCGTTTACATGTGGAAATGGAGCAGTTTTCACCTACCATGGGAAAAGATGTCCGGTTAAGCTATTGTGATTTTTGTCTGATTAACATAATAATAGAAATTCTGAAAGAAATTCATGTGCCAGCATCTGTCATTAGAGTTGAGAAAATATAAATAGACAAATACATCGCATGGAGCCTTCTGTGGGGAGGCCGTGCTCCTGAGTTCGTGGGCAGCACTGGACATCTGTGTTTGAAACAGAGTTGAGTAGTTGTCTCCCAAGTGTCTGGTGTTTCTTCAGTGAGTGAGACACAGCTGTCTTTGGGACACTACCCATGCCAAGTCTGCCTAAAGATTCTCACTGATGTGTTTTCCCGTTTCATAGCCCTTCATTCTGTAGGATGCTCAAAAATCAATTCTGACTTCTGTTAAAATATATACTGATTAGCTTTCCCCTGAGCTACCTCTTGCTTTGTCAAAGTTAACTGGAACTGAGCAGCATATTTAAAATAAATTAGGAAGAACTTTGTGCTGTACATGACCAAAGCTGTCTCAGGGCTTGTACCAGAAATGGTAGAAAAAAAAAAAGGTACTGTAAAACATGGAGCTTTACCTGTAGCCATCATCAAAGTTAATTCCTATAGGTATAGGGAAGAGAAGTTTGTATGTTACTTGTGTAAGTGCACGTTTTACCTGAGTTTCATACCTACAAGTCTATCCAAGTGTTACATATTTGCAGCCTTGGATGGATACTTAATGAAATAATGTATTTTCATTTTCCAAATTGAACAATTCCATTCTGTAATTCTTGTAGAGCAACTTCTATGTAAAAGAAATGTGATAAGAAAAATGCACAATCACAGTACCTTCTTTTGGACCAGTTGTAGCTCTGTGTAATTGTATACATGTTGTACTTCTTTTTCTTGAGTTTGAATCTTACATTATAAGTGGAAGTATATTTTTGGTCTGTGTCTTTTCTCCTTGACATCTGTTCATTTCTCATGATTCTTGTTTCTCCGTAAGTTTTAGCTTTTGACGCTTTTGAAATACATGTGTCAAAGAGAAAAATCTGCTGAATTACTTGGATCCATTAAATTTTATCTGCAGTATGGTCTTGATTGAACATTAAATTCGTCTTTAACCTCACTTTTGCCTTAATAAGAAGAAAAGTTAAAATATACCCCATGAGTATATTAGGATTATTTTTGCTTTCAGGAAAGTGAAAACAGTTTGTGTCTCTTCCTTAATTCTTCATATACATCGCCTCTTCTTTCTGTTTTTTCTTACTTGCATTCTTTTATGAGAGCTTCAAGTACACATTTTTTGCCTTATTTTCCCATTGTGGTTTTCAAAGGATAAGTCATCCAATGCTGTTGCCAGTTTACAGTATCTGCATTGAAATTTCCACAAAAAATGAAAATAAATCATAGCTCAGAACTAATGTGCCAGGTATTCTGTAAGTTCAGTATTGATTTTCAGGGTGTTCTTTCTAAATGATACTTGCAAAGCCTTTTCAGACTGATTTCATGAGAAAAATATGTCAACTTGACCCTGCTTGTATCCTGCAATAACTTCTGAAACTATGGCTTCTGAGCTGAATTTGAGTGGGAGGCAGGCGTGTTCAGTCCTACTAAACGCCCTTGAAGGAGAAACAATTCGTAGCGTTGTCTCAGCTTCAGAACTGAAAACTCTGTTACTGTAGTTTAGCTTTGGACCTTTCTGCTCTCCGAGAAGGGTGAGAACCTGCTCCTCTCTGCAAGCAACCAACTGGACTAAAGCCATAAGGGCCATCACGTGTGATTCAGCCTTTGGATTTGAGCTGTAAAAGATGGCACTGATGTCTTCTGTATTTTTAGAAAGAAATAATGTTCAAATTTAATTACTTAACCTATTTTTGTTTTCTATATAGATGTCCACACTGAAGCAGTACAGGCAGCACTTGCAAAATACAAAGAGAGAAAAATGCCGATGCCTTCAAAAAGACGGTCTGTTCTTGTGCACTCTTCGGTAGAAACGTACACACCTCCAGGTATCTATCATGTTCACATACATAAATCTGGCCGGGTGAATGATATAGCAAATATAAAGAGCAAATACTTTGTTATTTTAAGTTGTAAGTATGTTGCAATAAACTTCTTCTATATTCATGGCTGTATTTCCTGATAATCAGGTGTTGGTTGGATTTGTTCTTTCATGAAATCTTTCCTCACGATTTTTAGTGTCTCACCTAGAGATACTGTACCCGCTGAAAGCAATACACTTGAAAGCAATAATAGAATGAGCAGTTGCCCTTTATGTAGCAAGTATGTTCTCTTATGTAATATCTCACTAGGAAGGAGATAATCTTGGCAACCATGTCAGAGCTGTAAATACCTTATTTCTTATTGCATAAGGATCTTTTTTTAAGAGTTGAAGAAAATGCTAGAGCATTAAGTTGCTGCATTAGTTTGCAAAACGCTTGTCAGATAGTTTCAACTGTGAGCAATTTAAAACATTCAGATAATCATATGCTATAATTGTTCAGATTGGTTAGGTCAGAACGTTTTCTTTTAATTTTTTTTTTTGAGAGGAGAGGAGAAAGTAATCTTCCTGTTGTCTCACAATGAATTCTCTTGAGGTTAAGAAAATCTTTATCCAGATAACATGTTGTGCTAACGAGCCAAGTGATTTGGGACCGGTGTCTAATATACAAAGAGGAGGAATTTCCCCAAGCTTTTTAAGTTTTGAATTATGTGCTCTTGTTTTTTCTGCTGGGGCCCATGAGTAGAAGCACACTGACCTCTAGTGCCCTTTTCCATCAATTCTATATCTTATCACTTGTCTGTAAAAGAGCAACTCTGATGTGCTGCTCTCTTGCTTCCTGGGCTTTCTTCTTTCTCTTCTTCCCTTCCCGTGTAAAGGAAATTTCACTGTTCTTTGATAGTCACAGACGTGTGTATATTGTTTTTGTGGGTTCTCGGGTTAGTTCTTTGGTTAATAATTAATAAAATTCTGTAGTCTTATAATGATGCCTGTAAGATACATTAAGGCAGGGGTGTCAGACTCACAGCTCCCACTGTTCTCCTGCAGTGTAACGCGCATCAGACGCTGCACACGTGACCAGTGCATGGCAGGAGCGTAGGAGCAAGGAGCTCAGCGCTGCCACTGGGTAGAAACAAGGTGCAAGGCAGGATAAAACAAGCTGGAGGGCCAGATTGGGCCTGCGGGCTGTGAGTTTGACACCCCTATGTTAAGGTATCATGCAGACTTGGAAGCCCATGAGGGCTACTGTTGCAGCGAGTCGTTATCTTGCTCTTGAGTTTTCTCGCATAAAGAGAAAAGTGAAAGTTGTCGTGAATTGCATAAAGTGAAATCCTGGGGTAAATTAAAGTGTAACAACCCTCTGTATATTGAGACTTTGGGAGAGAGGCCCTGAGGTTTCTGTTGATTGCTCTTCAAAGCTTTATTCCTTCTCACTCTCCAAAATAAACACTGATAGAAAAGCCAGCAGTGAATTTCATGTAGTGTCACTCTGTCCTCTCTCATTCTTTTCATGTAACAAATCACAATGTGCTTGGCATGAGGTTTAGCATGATGAGAAAAGAAGGTGCTGGCGTCCAGAACCTCTGCTGAGAGTGGAGGACAGTGAGGCTCTCCAGTCCACCTTAGCATTTAAAACTAGAAGGAATTTCCTTGCAAGTTTTTTGAGTGAACCAAAATACCTTTCTCTTTTGAATACCTTTGGGAAGAAATCTGAAGCAATGTCCCTGCAGTTACTGCTGTGCCCTCTCTGCCTGAGGTCAGGGCTCGGCCTGCTGCTCTGAACGCACAAGGTCGTGAGGCCTTTAGAGACTCTCTTAACTCAAAAAATTGAGGTGCTTTGCGCAAACTGTTCTATTACGTGATAAAAGCTGGTCTGCGCACCTCAACAGGAGCACAGGGAGAGGTGCTGGGGGAACCCATATCATGTCCTGCCCCAGAGGATCCCAGGCATGTCCTGGGAGCTATCGGCCAGACGTGGACCTGCCTCCACAGCCCAGCAGAGCACAAGAAGAGACAGCAGGCAGGAACCAAAGACTAAGAAGGTTCACCCAGTCCAGACCCCTCCCCGTCTCGTCCCTGAAGAGCCTCACCCATCAGACCAACCAGCACTAGAGCACCTCCTGGGCTGAGGTGCGATGCTGCAGAGTGATGTGGGACACATTATGGGATGCAGGGCAAAAGTATTTGGGGACTGCATGAGACTTGTTAGGGGATGTTTAGGTGAGGAACCACAGATGGGAAAAAGGGTAGATTTAGGTGATTTGAGGAGGAACAAGCGTGGGGAAAATAGCAGAGTAAGAGGGCAAAAAGCGCTGATTCTGTTTATATAGTGCACTTGCCTGGCTGTGCCCTACACCTGACTCTGCAACCTGTCCACTCCTGCTGTTATACTCTGTTTCCAGCACCTGTCCTGGGTGAGGGACTCTTACTCCTCGTGCATGAGGGCTGAATTTGTCAGTCTGTAAAAGCAAATGGAGTGGGACTGCAGCCCTGGGCTAATGTCCAGGTGTCAGCAACTGGAGAGAGTGGGATCTAAGGAGAGTCGCTCAGCAAAGTGACTGTTCAAGCCCAGCTGCTGTAGGGGTCCACGTTATACGAGTGTGTGCGTGTATGACCACTATCTTGCTCAGCTGGAGAGGAGAACAGGAGCATGAGGCCCGGGGATCTGCCCATGGTTTTGTGAGTGGTTTTATGTGTTTCTGCTGCTGCAAAGTGTCATCTTCGAACATGCCTACCCAAGTTTTCAGCAGAGGAAACACGTGTATTTGCACTGGGTTACAGCAGGATAGAGAAGCCCCTTAACTAATATCCTCTGAAAGAAGAATTCGGTGTCACTGGGATCTATCATGCTGTTTCTGAGAGAAGGTGACTTGTTATGAGATCTCTTTATCTCTGTAGGAGAGTAGGCCACACTGGGCAAGTTCTGTATCATGGGAGATCAGGCCATTCAAAAATATTCTGAGGGCTTGCTTCAGCTGTATCAATTCACAAAAACAATTGCCTTTTATGGGCCTCCCTTTACTTGCAAAGTTACCTCAGCAAGAAAGACCTGAAATAGCAAACAACCTGAGTAGCACTGAAGCACCTAGTTTTGTTGTCTTGGGCCGTTAACCCACTGGCCCAAAATCTTTGTATTGGCAAAAGTTATACAATTAGAACCAGGCTTTCTTAATAAATGAAATTTTGTTATAGTTACCATTGGTCACCAGGAAGGAAGCACTGGATTCTAGTCACGGTATTAAGTTCAAAACCAGACTGGCAGTAATGGGATAGCTTTCATTGGTCATCCTTCTAAAAAATTTTAAGTGCTTTTGTTTTTGTCTTATTCTCACCCTTCCCATAAAGATTTCACAGAACTTGAGCTGTGGTTTTGATGCAAGTTTGGTCCAAAGGGTGGTGGTTTCTGTGGCTATCTTGGGTCAGCTCCTAGCCAGGAAGAGCTGCAAGCCAAGTACATAGCATTCTGCTCACAAGCACACCAAGCTCCAGTGTTTAACTCCTGCCACAGGCCCAGTTACTGATATTACCTTGCTTCTTTTGTGTTGGAATTATGTTTCAATATTAGAATGTTTTTACTATGATGCTTCATTTTTATACATGGTTAATGTTTTGCATTTAAAGTGATCTTATTTCCTGTCCAATTATATGAGACATCTGAAAGTTTAGTAATTTTAGAAAGACTTCATTAAACTTGTATCTGGATAAGGAGATACTATTAAGAGTATGTATTCTTTGAGAAACTTGGGTTTTTTCTGTAGCTGTATTTCTTACTCTGTAGTGATAGTAGATTGCAAATGGGGAAGGGAGAAGTTGTTTTGAATCCTATCTTGTTCCATATTCCTCGAGTTGTTTTTTCTTGCTTTCTGTCTTAAAGAAAAGGTAGGGTGGCAAGCACTATAGTGCAGGTTTGGCTCCTCTTCAGGAGCCAGTGGAGTCAGCAGCCAAAAACTACAGCCGTGGCAGTAGACCAGAAATATCATACACAGACTCAGGAGTGATGATCCACCACAGTTTTTTGTGTATTTTTGTTCAAAATTGTCATGTTTGACTAGGGATAGTCAAGTAATGAGAGATCTACAATTTTAACTTTGAAAATGCCATCAAGTTAAATGGACTTCTTATGAAATGATTGCTGATTTTTATGGTTTTTCTGGTTTTGTTTTTTTTTTTTTTTAAAAAAAAAAGGCCAGAATTAAGATTGCAGAATTTCTGATGTAACCCATCCCACCGTCACCCAGGATTTCCATGTCTGGAAGGGACTATAGTATAGTAATGTGATTTGAAAAGACAGAAGGTTGGATGTTTGAGCAGTAGTTGAGAAAGTTGGTTTGGATAGGGAAAGTGTTTTCCTCGTTCTAACAGAACATGAAAAAGGTTTGTGCAAAAATGGTTAAAGAAATGCTGTCAGAACAACACAAATAATGTTGCCAGGAATTGTGTTTGGACCTTTTGCAATGCATTGAGGATGAACCAGTTTGTTGAATTTGGCAATTACTTGTGATGAAACTTGGATATTTACATGTCACCTGGAAACCAAGTGGCAATCAATGCAGTGGAAATCAGCAACATCTTCTGGACTGAAAGAAGCATGCGATTCATTTGAAGTTCAAGGCCGTGTTGATTGTTTTCTTTGAAATGTAGTGTATTGTGATAGCAGAATGGGTTCCCAGCAGCCAGACAGTAAATCAGCAGTATTACATTGAAGTCTTGATGAAATTGCACGAACGCGTGAAGAGACCACCAGAATTACAGAGAAGTTGATAGATTTTGCATCAAGATAACATGCCAGTCCACATCACTGTGCTTGAGCACCCATTCTATTCAGCAGACCTTCCTAAAGGTCTCTTCCTAAAGATAAAGTTGGTGGTCAAATGAACTTACTTTTTTTTGGTAGATGTGAAAGCAAATACGATGGTTATCAATAGCCTTTTGGAAAATGATCTGCAGAATTGCTTTGAACATTGGCAGCATTGTATGCAGCTGTATGCCAACTCAGAAGGTCATAGTAATTGATTTTCTTGATTTTTAAATAAAAGGTTACTGGCACAGGTTTGGTGGTTTTGTGTCAGACCTCCTGTTTTCCTGACAATGAGGAAGACCTTTTTAATTGTTCTAGAGTGGATAATAAATGTGGAAAGATTGAGTGGCAAAGGAGAACTTCTGGGAAGTTGTAAATAACTGAATGGTAATTAAAATAGGAGCTCTCTGTCAGACTTCTAACAGCAACAACAGTACATCTAGAATGAAAAGGTGCTTTACTAAGCATTCCTATATAGTGCTAGTTAATATCAGTTTATATAGTTAAAATACACAGTCTTAATTTGATATTCTTCGATTAACGAAATTACTCGAGTTTCTTTTAGTAATTACATTGAGTTTCTTTTAGTAATTAGTTCTCAAAAAATTGTGAAAAGACTTGAAAATCAAAGTAGTTCTCCCTCAAAAATAAAAATACTCAGCAAAAATGCAATGCAATTGATTCAGGTGAGTTGAGATCCAATTTACCTGTTCAGAACAGAAATATTCTTTCAGTGGAGCGGGGATGGTATGCTCACTGAGACTGGTTGTGAACATACTAGATAACTTAGCTAGAAGCTATTTTTGAGCCTTAACATCATTCCAAATACAGTGGTTTAATTAAACAGCTTCAAGTGTGTTCTAGCTGTGATGTGTGAAAAATGGCAATGGGCAGAAATTGTGCATGTGAATATACCATTTGCTTAATACATGCATCTTGTGTAGCACATGAGAATGTTATGCAAAGAACATGGAAAAACTTCATGTTCCCGTCTGTTGGGTCATTCCCACATTACATGCCTATCGTCATTATTTTAATCACAGACACATCGTCAGCATCAGAAGATGAGGGCTCGTTACGTCGGCAAGGGCGGATCACCTCCACTCAGTTCCAGAGCCATTCCAACGTAGAGCCCTGGCTTAACCGGGTTATTCAGGGCTCCTCCACCTCATCCTCTGCATCTTCCACCTCATCTCATCCAGGAGGGAAACCTGCTGCTGCTTCCAATACTGCTACTGCCACCGCTGCTGCGACTATGCTTGCAGATCTCATGGCACACGCCCAGCTAGGTCAGTAAAGAACTGCCTGTGCGGTTGGAATAAAGTAAAGTTGAATATCCCAAAGCAGGGCTAAACACAAAAGTGTTCACCAGAAGATATTTGTAAATACCCTTAAATGTACAATCCACAGACCCAGGTATGTATGATAAATATTTATTTGATTTAAACCAAAACGGTTGTTCATGAGATCTGAACATGCATTCTTCTTGGTAAAATGCTTGATTTATCAAGAAACTAAGGTTCACTTTTACTGGATTCAAAAGCAGAAATTCGAAGGGATCATATTTTTAGTGCGTGCTTTCTGATCTGCATGTGTTTACCCTAGACTGTATCAGGTTGTAGGTTTCAGAGGTGACTCAACTGGTAAATTCCCAAAAGACTAGAAAAACGTCCAGAAGCTTTTGGAAACTTCTGCAAACAGAAGTACTGAGAAAGACAGATTTCAAGCTCAAATGTGCTGAACAGACTGGTTTTTTCCATTTTGTTAGAGAACAGGTTAGGTCAGATATGAAAACACATTGAAATGCTTTAAATTTCAATTTGGTATATGTACTTTGTATGCTAAGGTATGTCAATGTGATGGTAATTTAAGGCAGAAATACATTTTTGCAAATACCTGTTTGTTTAACTGGTTTCTAACTGTTACCTTCAAATTCTGTTGAAAACCCAATTGTGTATCCTTTAGGCTTCTCTGTTTAGATGATACAAACAGTTCACAGTTCACTTAGGTATAGGACAGCTCTTTCTGAGAGGATTGATTCTCTATTCTTTGCTGATTTGCCCTCCGACTTCCTTCTGCCTTAACTAAGTTTGGGGCATCAGCCTTAGTTTATAACAGCTATGGGCTTCAAAACACAACCAATGCTTGTAGTTTGTGGCAGGGAGTTTTACTTCCTCAGATTCCTAAAGTACATGAGGAAACAAAGGACTATGAACAAGCTAGAGACTCTCTGAAAGAGGATCCTCTGGATCTTAGATGTGGCTTAGGTGCTGACAGAAACAGGGATTGACTCATTATGCCATGATTGACATCCCAGTTTTCACATTGCAGGCAGTTTCTGCAAGTGGAGCTGAGAAGGAATGAGGTAGTATCCTGCTTTGTGTTCTGGAAGGTTCTTTACGTGTCACAGAGTCTGAGAAGGGTCACCTGTGTCTTTCCTACTTGCATCTGCTCTGTCCTTTGTCTTGTGTGGCAATCTCTTTGTTGCAGAAGCTAAATATGGAGAGGAATTCTGATACCTAAGCTTTTACGAGGGAAAATATGTTACCCCAAGCCTGCTTAGAGCTGTTGCCTTAGGAAGCTCTTGCATACTGGAGTATTAGTTATTGTTTTGTGTCTTAAAAATTTATGGGCAGCATTTGGCTTTGTTCATTTTTCTGTGCTTCATCAGTACTTCATCCATAAACATGGTTAGAAAGATTTATCTCTTTGGTTGACTTCTGTGGCTTTATTGCTAGTGAAATTTTTCCTGTTTGTACAAAATATACCCATCTTGTTGGGTATATTTTTCATCTTCTCATTTTCATCTTCCCATTTCCAGGCTTATTTATAGAGAGAAATTTGCATGGGTTTGGGGTTTTTTTGGGTTTGGGGTTTTTTTTGTAATTAGTGGATATAAGTAAGAAGGAATATATTTATACCTTGCTTTGAGGGCATTAGGGATTTCACATTATGATTATAGGAGTCATATTTAACTGCTTGAAAGTAACAAATAAACATGGAAGGTTAGCAATAATTTTAAGTGTGCTTGATGGAGTTCTTAATATTGCCATAAAAAACTTGCAAGATATGCAAAACTTAACACAGCATCCTGTTATGCCTGATTTTTTACTGCATGTCATGACTAGCTTCTCAAGACCTATGCAGCAGGAGTATTTAATCATCAAAATTGTGTGCAAAATCAAGGCCATATTGACAGTTCAAAGCCCATAATTTAAGTAGCTAAATGTTGGGCTGCACGCAGTAGTGCAGTTTGAAATTTCATAAAGGGAAATAAATACGCAATTATAGTCTCCATCAGAGAAGAAGCTCAGGGATCATTCAAAGCTGATCTACTAAAATATTCAGAAAGGTAAACTTTCCAGTGCCTTTGACAAAAAAATCAAGTGTCCTTTTGCATAAGAAAAAACTTCCTCATTTCTGAAATGCTTACTATATTCCCTCAGATCTCATTTCTAGCTTGGTAACGTTCATGCATGTCCAATAATAGTTTAGTTGAGACATTCTTCAAGTTAGAAAAATCCATCAGCATGTTTGTCTATAGTCTTCCTTGCTCACAATAATATGAAAACTTAGTTCTCATATTGTGAACTTTTTTGGGTTTTGGTAAATATTAATACATGTCCACAAAGGACCTCTTTGATTTGTCCTAGAACATAGGAGTTTAATTTATTGATTAATGTGCTGACATCAACAATATAAAATCATCCTGCATATTTTAAATACTGTACCTTATTAAAATATTCTGTATTTTAACTATGTGCTGAATAACTATTCACAATTTTGATGTGTTGGAGAATTTAAGTTTAGCAGATTGTTCTCTTGCAGCTCATCTTCTCCAGTGTGCATGATTATTTAGTTATGAGAGCATACTAAATCCGCAAGCAATTGACTGCAGGGTTGAAGTACAAGTTTACAATATCTAATGAAGTCAGATAGGAATATGCGTTATTTTTAAGCTGTTTTTCTTTCTCCTATGAAAGCAAGGACAACATCTACATGTTGTTTCAGGGGCTTTTTTTCCTTTTAGTGTAGTATTTTCCTTGAAATGAATAAGTCTAGTGGTGTTTCTAGGTTTTTTTTTAAAGGTCATCATCACAACTGCGTAGTATTTCCCAACTTCAGTCTTGTAGAGTAAATGGGAAAATGGAATATCGTGGTATTTGACCCAAAATCTATTTATTGAAAGACTTAAAAGTGTTATACAATGCAGGGTTGTTAAGAGTAGGTCTTTTGTACTGATGTGGCTCTGGAAGCAGTTTTACAGAAGTTGTAAGAGTGAAGTGTGCTAGAAACAGTTTCAAAGAGTTTATTGTAGAGGAAATAGAAGCATGAAGTAGTGACTTTTCAATCTTGTTTTGTGTTCAGACTGGGTCAATGCACCCTTTTTTGTTTTATTGTTCCAATACAATTTCATAAGCTGTTAAACGTCCATTTTGGTTGAGTGTTTTCCTAGAGACAAAGCAATCGTACACAGCCATCTCTAGGTCTAACCCAGCTTCCTGCTAGGTGGGGACTTCTCCAAGTGTTTTAATATTTGCCCTGAGAGACTTGACTTCCTTAGAGACTAATTTTTATCTGATGCCTAGCTTTTGATTTTCTATATTGTATCACATACGTTCTTTCTTGGGCCGCTGCTTTCTTTTGCATTTATCCCTGTCTTCTAACCAATTGTGGAAAGGTATTTCAGTCTAAATCCAATTAACTTTTTTCTTGAAATCACAAGTCTTTTCAGACTTTTTCTTTTTGGCTACTCACCACTTGTCTTTCTCTGCTTTGCTACAGTATCTCTAGATGATACAGACTAATTTAATGGATTCTCATGGGCATGTATTAATAAGATGTCTAAATAATTAATGAAGCTAATGTGATTTTTATCTGAGAATAAATCCTGAAAACTGAACTTATTCCTTCTACATGCGTAGAAAGAATTTTGCCTTCTCAAGGCAGAATTAGGAGGGAAACTCAGTTCTCAGGTGTGTGTAAGATCAAAGAGCTGTAGTCAGTAGAGAAGTTGTTGCTAAGGACCCCTGCTATTTCCCTTTTATGGTGAGGGACATTGGTTTACATGAAAATTGGCTCCAAGGTGCTTGTGAGATAAGTGAATGCTGTAGATACCTCCACATACAGTTATTTTTTGTGTTTGTTTTTGGTTGGGAATGATTGTTAATGGGTTTTTATTTCTTTTGTAAGCATTCTCATTTTTTGTGTGATCTCTTTGAGCTGTTCCCAAGTACACAGCTCTTCCATAAATGTTCCCAAATAGCTTCTTCCTGGTGTTATATTCTGAGCATCTGATTGCGGAGCTTTTGTATTTCAAATATCTGCCTCATGCATGTGGGCAGATTGCTTTTTGTCCTCAGGCATATGCATGATAAAACCTGCATCCATTTGACATTCCAACTTCTGTACTTTATGCACAGGTTCTGACCCATATGTGCACTGAGTCTTGTAGTGTGTGTCACCCTCTTTTATCCTCTCAGTTGATTGTTATGTTTGTACCTATGTGTACATCACTTAGAGTGTACATTTTGAGTTACCTTAATGTTAAATGGTGACAACTTCATCCACAGGATTGCTTTCTAGGGGCCGTTCCCTGATGAAGCCACACTGCAGATACATCTGCAATTGTAGTTCTTGCTGCTGTGTTTGTTCAAGCTGAGCAAGTGGAAGCTTTAGACATTGATAATCACTGCAGGGTCTGTCAGCTGAGAAATACAGACTTGTGGGCAAATACTGCAGTATGGGAACCAAGTACATTTGACTCTGTATCCTTTTCTGTGATTAATTTGTATGCTGTGTGAAGTCTGTGTTCTGGGACTTTGGTAAAGCCAAGGAATAACAAACAAAAAGCCACTTGAAAAATATATAGAAGACAGCAAGAGCATTTCAATTTACCCTGAATACAGGCACTTTCTGTATGCCCTGTAAAGTGATTGTGCAGTTCAGTTTTATGCATAATTGTCACCTTTTCTTGTTCTAACTTGGATATTTGTCAGAGAGTTGAAGTGATATTAATACTTTGTCCTTCATGTACCTTACCTACATGAAAGGAATTGTGGTCCTCGCTTAATATCCAGCAGGGCAGGTCCCTGCGGTGCAAAAATTGGCACTGCTCTTGGAAAGTAATGGATTTAATTTTTTTCTTCTGGTGATCCCTCTAAAGCTGCTTAGAACTGTATTGGTGGCTTCTGTGTCAGTTTTGAAAATCTGTTAACAGAGGTATGGACACTTGTTGTCTTAGTGCGAATCACTTCTGCAAAATGGGTAGGGTAAAATGTATTTCACAGCACTGCTCTGAAATTCCATATGCATTGAGTTCTTTATGCAGAATTTGTGGCAGTGACGCCTTCAAGGGGTGTCACTGCATGGTTATGTAACCCCAAGCAGTTCCTCCAGCACAGTGCAGCAGCATGTTCTTAAGCCCTTTCTCATTGAACTCCTATGTTTACTCTGTAGTATTCAAAATATTTCAGGCCTCCAGTTCTTGTTTTCCCTTGCTTGAACACTTGCCATTTCCTAACCTCTGACTTCATTCAAAACTGTTCCATAATCTAGGTCACAATTTTGTAATGATATTCGCTAAACATTGTTCTGCAGCACAGAAAGGTGATGCAGTTCAAGCAAAGCAGGCTTTTGCCTCAGGGTTGTTAACAGGGTGCTTCTTAAGCCCCAGTGAGCATATAAGGATATGAGAAATGTCCTGCTTCCCTTGAGTAAATATACATTATAAAACATTTAAGTATTTATTGCTTGTAGCACACACTGTTAAAATGAAGCAGCTTGTCCTGTCCTGACAGAAATGATCACCCTATTCTTCAGAAAATCCTGTGCTAAATCTGTTTGTTATGAGCAGTGTGTGTGTATAATGTTGACATTTACACCACAGGGGTTTTTTGAGTGTTACAGGCATTCCAGCTGTTCTCATTCATAGATGTCCCAGTGAAGAGTATACTGTGTACCACAACACTAACAGGAAGTATCATTGCAGGACTGTTAAAAATGTGTGATAAGAAAAGTTACTAATGGAAAACCATGGCTGTTGTACAAACTGCAGGTGACAGTTTTTTCAGTCAGCAGTGACTTTCCTTGAGTGAGTCTCTCGTCTCTCTGTGTCCGTCCCCAAGCTGTGTTCAGATCTAAGTACTCTATCCTTGCTTTCTTAAACCTTTGTCTGTTTCTTAGCAAAGGCCTTCCTCTTACAGATGGCAGAATGTAGATAAGTGCTTCATGTTATCCTGGGGCAAAAGTTCCCTTCCTTTAAACTTTATTCTTCTGTCTCTTTCTCTTCCTATGGGACTTAGGCTAGTCATTCCAGTTTTGTGGTGAGACTTTGGGTGTCTGTAATTCTTCTTACAGCTGTGGACAGGCTTTCTTTGCAGACTTGTGCTATTAACTCAGAGCAAATCTCCTTGCTTTCACCTTGAAGTGATGGATTGACTCACCGCTCACTTCATTTGTCAGAATTTGTTTGGATCCCTTTGAAAGCTGGATTAGCTTTTCTCCACCCTGAAGAAATCCTTTCAGGAGTCCCACTGTATCTAGAAGGTTTCGGTTACAGTTTGATTAGAGAAAGAGGAGGGTTTTTTAAAAAAACACATGAGGAAACGGCAAGAATGCTGTGAGAAGCAGCTCTGGGTATATTGATTCTTAAGCTGACTGATGAGCTCCCATGTTTGCCATTTCTACAGATAACCACTGTGCACCTCCAGATGTAACCACTGGTCTGGTGGAACATTTACATCATGAGTGTCCTCGAATATCATCGGTACGAGGAGTTCCCAGAGGCTACAACAGCAGCATTTTGGAAACTGCAGATGGTGATTGTGTTATAAACCTCCTACCTTTCAATCTGTGTCCCTTTTTCTTAATAAGTGAATGCATAATGGATCTTGGCACCCATAGTGGGTTATGTGCCTGCCCCCTCCAAAGCTTTGCAGTGGGATAATGTATCTATTAGTCCACCACAGGAGAGGAAACTGTACTGCATTTCTCATGTTCTGCTGCTGGGAGCTATGTTCCCTTTTCTGTGTATTTCTGTAGTAAAAGACAGTGAATGCCCTTTACTCTCACGTTTTAGTTTTATATTGCCTCAGAGGTTTAAATTTTGGGAAATATTGGTAAACATACACTTTTCTGTTTAATTTAAAATAAATATCACATATGCAAATGAAAATAAGAATTCGACATGCTTTGGTCTTATGATTATATTTTGCTAGCCCTGTAAAATATTGAAGGATTCACCTAGTTTTTCCAGGGTTTCCCAGACTTTCAGAATAGAATAAGCATTAAAATGTAGCAAATAGTTAGACTTTTGAAGAAAAGAAAGTTCTTCAGTTTTACACTGGAATGTCACGAAGTAGTCAGCAGTTTGAAAAGTGAAATTAAAGTGTAAGAAGGTATATTCATCAGCCAGGTAACTAGGGAACTGCATTGTTTTAAAACAAGTCCATGGTTGAAACTGTTACTGATTAAAGCTGGTTTTTTCCACAAAAGCTGCTCATCTAAAATGACTGTGCCTGAAAGTTGTACTGATGTTAAAGTGACATTGTCAGCAATATGGCAGCATGTGTTTTAGCGTGTGTGTTTATTAATATATGGTAAGTAATGTATCTTTTCTGTTTGGCAGGTGTACCAGTGAATAGCAGAGTGTCCTCTAAAATCCAGCAGCTTCTAAATACTTTGAAAAGACCAAAGCGCCCACCTTTGAAAGAGTTTTTTGTTGATGATTTTGAAGAACTGCTAGAAGGTTAATTCTCTTTTTCAAATACTTTTTTCACTCTATGTAAGCGATTCACAGAAGAACTTATATTTTTCTGTTCCCAACAGAAAACAAATCAAGGTGGAGTTGTTTCATTGGAGAGAGAAAGGTCATGTGCTATCACAAGTGAAATATAGTCTTCAACTCAACTCAAGTCTCCTACTTGGTGTACTTGTTCTCTGCCCTCCTCCCTCACTTTGGAAACTCTAATTCAGCCCAGTTTCAGAGAATCACAGAATGGTATGGTTGGAAGGGACCTCTGAAGATCATCTAGTCCAACTGCCCTGCTAACGCAGGTTCATCTCGAGCAGGTTGCACAGGATCACATCCATAGGAAACTCCTCAACCTCCCTGGGTCCCCTATTTCAGTGGTCCGTCACCCTCACAGTAGAATTTTTACTCATGTTGAGATGGAACTTGCTGTGTTCCAGTTTGTGCCCATTGCCCCACATACTGTCACTGGCCATTGTTGAGGAAAGCATGGTCCCATCTTCTTGACACCCACCCCTTAGATATTGATAAGCATTGATAAGATCCTCTCTCATTTTTCTCTTCTCCAGGCTAAACAGACCAAGATCACTCAGCCTGTCCTCATAAGAGAGATATTTCAGTCCTCTGACATCTGTGGCCCTCTGCTGGACTCTATTCAGTAGTTCCTTGCCTTTCCTTAACTGGGGAGCCCAGAACTGGACACATGACCCCAGATGTGGCCTCACTAGGGCAGAGTAGACAGGGAGGAGAAACTCCTTTACCCTGCTGGCCACACTCTTGATGCACTCCAGGATACCATTGGCCATCTTGGCCATAAGGGCATATTGCTGACTTGTGGGTAACTTCTTGTCCATCAGAATATCCAGCTTCTGCACTGGTGTGGAGGATTGCTCCTCCCGAGGTACAGAATCCTACACTTGCCTTTGTTAAATTTTATTAGGTGCCTCTCTGCCCAGCTCTTCAGCCTGCCCAGACTTCACTGAATGGCAGCACAGCCTTCCAGCGTATCAGCCATTCCTCTCAGCTTTGTGCCATCAGCAATGTGCTGAGGGTGCACTCAGTCCCTCATCCAGGTCATTGATAAATATATTGAACAAGACTGGGCCCAGTACTGACCCCTGGGGAACACCTCTGACTACAGGCTTCCAGCTGGACTCCGCACTGTCGATCCCAACCTGCTGATCTCTGCCATCCAGCTAGTTCTCAATGCACCTCACCATCCACTCATCTGAGCAACACTTCTTAAAAGCACACCTATGAGAATGTTGTGGGAGACAGTGTCAAAAACCTTGCTGAAGTCGAAGGAGATGATGAGTGTGATGAGCTACTGAATACTAAAGACAGTTACTTACAGATACTTTAAGAAATTCTATTCATGTGTTTGTTAAGAACGTCATTGATGCATCCAGAAATTGTCATGTTTGGTTATGGTCCCACCATCACTTTCTGCCCTGTGATAATCAGTGAATTTATAGGGGGGTACTCTTTGGAGTAAGTGTAACTGATGGTGCAGTGGAGCTCTGGAAGCTTCTGTTCAGCCTCCTGTCCAAAGCAGATCTGACTAAATTAGACTGCTCAGGTCTGTGTCCAGCACAGTTCTGACCACCTTCAAAGATGGAGATTCCACAGCCTCTCCGGCTGCTGACATTCAGCTGCTTGTTTACAAGCACCCCCACATTCTGCTCTGAAAAGCTGCTTTGTAGCTGGTCAGTGACCAGATATAGTTGGATGAAAAAAGTTACTTGCTGGTAACTGGAATTTGGAGCTGGAATGATAATACTGTTTATGCATGTATCCATATAGTCTTGAAATCCAGGAACTTTCATTATTTTAGAAGTTTAGAGGAATTAAACTCGAGTGCACTGTGCAATGCATCTTGTCTGTGTGCTACATGAAAAGGTATGTGTACATGCTCTGCAGTTATTGCTTAGCTTAAGCCTGCTATTTTCTTCTCTATATGCATGGGTCCAGGCAGGAAGAAGAGCATCTCTAACAAATTTAGGCATTCCTTAGCAATACGTAGCTTGCCTTTAAAATCACCTGTACCAGCTAATTTGGAAGAATGATTTTTGTTCTCTTAGTCTTAAAAACTAAATTAAAATTTAGTTCTCTGTGTGACATTTTTGAACAGCTGCTACTAGATTCCCTGTACTATTTGTTTGTGCAACACAGTTGACACGCTGGATGGACGGGATGCTATCCAGAAGGACTTTGACAAGCTCGAGAGGTGGGCCTGTGCGAACCTCATGAAGTTCAACAAGGCCTAATGCAATGTCCTATACCTGGGTCAGGGCAACCCCAAGCACAGGCTGGGTGGAGAAGGGATTGAAAGCAGCCCTGAAAAGAAGGATTTGCAGGTGTTGGTGGATGAGAAGCTCAGCATGAGCCAGCAATGTGCGCTTGTAGCCCAGAAAGCCAACCATATCCTGGGCTGCAGAGAAATGTGACCAGTGGGGTGAGAGAGGGGGCTCTGCCCTTCTGCTGTGCTCTCATGAGACTTCACCTGGAGTCTTGCATTCAATTCTGGAGTCCTCAGCACAGGAAGGACATGGATCTGTATGAGCGAGTCCAAAGGAGGCCGTGAAGATGATCAGAGGGCTGGAGCACCTCCTGTACAAGGACTGGCTGAGAGAGCTGGGGCTGTTCAGCCTAGAGAAGAGAAGGCTCTGAGGAGAACCTTCTAGTAGCCTTCCAGTACTTAAAGCTGGGGAGGGACTCTTTATCAGGGGAGTTTTAGATTAGATACCAGGAAGGAATTTTTTCCTGTGAGGGTGACAAGGCCCTGGCACAGGTTGCCCAGAGAGGTCATAGATGCTGCATTCCTGGAGGTGTACAAGGCCAGGATGGATGGGGCTTTAAGCAACCTGATACAGTGGAAGGTGTCCCTGCCAACGGCAGAGGGGTTGGAACTGGGTGATCTTTACAGTCCCTTCCAACTCAAACCATTCTGTGATTCTGTGATTGCGGTTCTAGTCTTTTACTGAAGTTTTTCAAGCAATCTGTCATTGAGGTGTATGAATGTCATTTGGAGAACATCACTTTGAATTGTTAATTTTAGTTATTGCATAGATTAAGTGCCAGTTATATCCAACTATAACTCTGTTGTGCTAACAAAAAGAAGAGCTTGGGAGCAGGATTTGGACAGCAAGCTATTAAGAGAGCAAATTGTGTACAAACCCTGCAGTGTTCCACAGTTGAGAAAAATGATCCAGAAGGCAAACACAATATTCTGTGAGTGGTAGAGTTTTGGCTGTAGATAATTCCAGGAGAATTTAATCTGGATTTATATATATATTGTTAGAGAAGCTTACTTTCATTTTTCATCACCTGTTGAGAATTTGGTGCAGCAAAAGTCCAGTTATCATGGAGGCCATTCTCTGTGATAACGCCTCTTGACTTGGTGTAAGCATTCATTTAAATAGATGTATAGAATAAAGAGCAGCAAATACTGTCTTTCCAAAATAGGGAAAAAGAGTGAAATAGGGATTCAAATTCTGTTCCTGTGGACAGGTTGGACAGGTCTTCTATGTAATATGGATTCAGAGCTCTAAAGTGATGGTAATTATTTTTTGTGAAAACAACAAATGATTAGTGTGGCATCATAAAGCAGAGGGGAAGTAATGATAGCTGTGAGGAAGAGGAAGGAGAAAACGGTTCGTAGAATAGTCTATTAAGTGTGAGTTGCACATTTTGTAAGGATTGACATTTGCCATTTTACTGTGCTCTGTTATTAGTGCAACAGCCTGACCCAAACCAACCAAAGCCTGAAGGAAATCAAATGAATGTACTTAAAGGTGAACCCTTAGGTGTGGTGACCAACTGGCCACCTTCTCTGCTGGCTGCCCTGCAGCGCTGGGGAACTACCCAGCCGAAAGCCCCTTGTCTGACAGCATTGGATACGACTGGGAAAGCTATTTATACGCTTACTTACGGTACGTATTGGTGGTAACGTAAGAATGAGACTTTCATTGTGGAATGAACACTTTGCTTTACTTAAGAGCACATGACTGTGCTCATGATAGATTCTTTGGGGTTGCTATTAGAACGCAAATTAGGAATTCATTTTCTGTGAAAAGCATTTTAAAGTTAGTGAAGGGAAAGTGTATTGATTCTCTACAAGTGATTATTATAAATACCAAACAATTTTGGGGTTTTTTCTTAACACTAAAAATAGCCTGGTATAAAATAGGAGAAAGAAATAGATGACTATGCACTCTACAGATTCTCAGAGTAGACATTATATTTTAGCGTACCCTTTTTTTGCATGCCCATTTTTTGCATACCCTTATGGAGAAGACTTTTACTTCAGGAGCATATTAAGGATGTTGTTATGGCAAATGAATCTTGACTGTATCAGTAAACTAGAAGTATTACAGTAATTGCATTTTTTGAAGGTAATTATGTCCCCTCGAACAGTTAACTGCTGCATTTCATTGTACAGTATGTTAGTGTTAAAATTTCTTGTTTACATTCTCAGAGATGAAGTCTGCTTACAGGAAAAGTAACTGAACAGCTGTGTTAGTTTCATTACTTTGCAGTGGAGCTTTGAGAATTGTTTAGAATATCTTGTTGAGTTTTACAGTTTTAAAAAAAATAAGAAAAGAAAAAGTAACAAGAAGCCAAGCTCTAAATTGTACTTGGACTCTGCCAAGTGCACTGGTGTGCTTGAGTCATCTGTTAGTTTTTTAATATCGAGGGGAAATGACATCAAAAAAACCCCTATTGAATTACAGAAGTTTGAGACCGACAAACACAAAATGATGGTTGCTACATGGTCTCAAAGGATCGAGTGTGGATGTCAGTCCATCATTAAGACCCTATACTAGAAAGCTGAGTTTCAGGTGTGTGCTGTTTGCCACGGCATGCTTCCTTGGGGGATTCTTGCTTTGATTTACCATTTATAGAGGAAGGGTTTTGCTATTGCTGAATTTTTTATAAACAGTTTTTTTAGCAAAGGTCTTTTTTGGGGGGGAGGGGGGTGAAAGGGTTACAAATTAAAATTTGTTAAATAAATAGTCGGGTTGTTATCTTTGTATTTAAATAGCTTGAAATAATTTTTTGTTCTGAATTATTGAGAGCCGTGAGATCACTACTGAGTACTTAACTGGCATTTCGTAGAGCAAGTATTGTGGCATTTATGCCTATCCTCTTTTTTTTAAACTTCAGATTTTTTTTAATCCAAAGATTTTTTTTGTTATAAGAACTCAGTACGTTTTTGAGGTGGGATTGCCTTGAAAATGACGGCATTTGTTTTTTTCCTGTTACTTGATCATGTGCCCGTTGACCCTGTTCTAATACTACCAGCTTGCTTAGTGCATATATATGTAAGGCACTGAGATTTGCCAATTAAAAGTTAAAATTCTAGTCTCTTTTTAGAATTTCTATATTGTATTTTTTTCTTTAGGGAAGCTGTGGAGTCGAAGCTTGAAGTTAGCATATACCCTGCTAAACAAACTAACCACTAAGAATGAACCGCTGCTGAAGCCTGGAGACCGGGTAGGCTTCTGTTTGAAGTCATCGCTGTGAATAAAACAGGCAGTGAGGAACAGCTTTTAGCTAAAGAAAGCCTTGTAAAATTGACTTGTAAGACTATATTATCACATTCACTATTTCTGTTCCTAATTTAAATATGAGACAACATTATTATGAAGATTTTCTCCATCAATTAAAAAGCAGCCCACGCTGCCTCAAATGGTGACCAAGAACATCTCTTGTTATTTTCATGTATTTTTGTAGGTAGCTCTCGTGTTTCCTAATAGCGATCCAGTTATGTTTATGGTGGCATTTTATGGATGTCTCCTGGCAGAACTTATTCCTGTCCCAATAGAAGTTCCACTAACAAGAAAGGTATGCAAATGCATTCAGTGTTTTTATGGCTTCATAAATAAATAAAGTGAGGGGGTCCTAAATCCTGTATTCATTATATGGGACCCCTCAAAGCCTCCACTTCTGAAAGCAGTCTTGGTGCATCAGATGAACTACTCGGTGCGCATTATATGTTTGGAAATTGTTTAGTGTTTAGTCCTGCTCTTCAGGACTCACAAATAGCATCAGACCAACTTTCTGTTTTACCACAACTTGTAAAATGTCCTGTTGGGCTGGAGAGGGATGCACAGCCACTGCTTTTGACACTATTTTGCTACCATTGGTTGCTAGATCTACTGCCAAATCTTAGTTGGCACTAAGCAAAACTAAGCTTTTTGAACACAGACTTCAGTCTTTTGTCTTCCATAAAAGGTCATACGGGCAAGAAATTTCTTTTTATCCTGTGATATGCATTGACTTAGTATTTTCTAAACATGGAAAAGTTACAGTAAACTGTATAAGAGCCTCGTTATTTGTAAGTCTGCTGTATCATGGTTTTTCTGTAGGATGCTGGCAGTCAGCAGATTGGATTTCTTTTGGGCAGCTGTGGAGTAACACTAGCTTTAACCACTGATGCCTGTCAAAAAGGCCTTCCTAAAGCTCAGACTGGTGAGGTAGTTACATTTAAAGGTATGTCTTTAAGCTACTCATTTCTTTAACGGATAAAGAGTGGGTGTATCCACTGCTGGTATTGAACAACAATCTTTGACTTTAATTACATGCTTCTAGCTTACATAAGAAGAACTGCCTTCGATGTCAAGACAATACTTAGTGTTGCTTTTTCCTGTCAAGTGCTTCAGCTTTTGCTTGTCTCCTGTTGTTATCTCTGAATACTGGGGAATAAACTTGAGTTTTGGAACTGTAATGACAGTAACTTTTCTTTTTCTTTGAAGGCTGGCCTCGTCTCATTTGGTTTGTGATTGATGGGAAGCATCTAGCAAAACCAACTAAGGACTGGCATCCACAAGTACGAGATGCCACTGCTGAGATTGCTTACATTGAGGTGATCCAGTATAATATGCCTAACTTATGCATGTCATAGTTTATGTCACAGCCTATTTTCTTCTAGTAATATCTTGATGCAACAAAAAAATGTCATAGTAATCTCTTCAGTGTGGAACCCAAATGTTGGCCTTGACATTGCCAGGCAAGCTCATTTGAGTAGTTATGCTAAATCAGATTGAAGATGGGGGATAACTGGCATGTTTGGATGTCCAGAACGATTTGTTTAATTGGGATGAAGAAACAGTCAGATTTCATATGATATTAGTGTATTCTCTGAACATAAATGCATCTTTTATGGTAGCTTTTTTATTTTTTAGAAAAAACTTGCTTCATTTTTTTTATATCATTCCATTTTGCTACTGTACCGTTTTCTAGATTTTGTTGTTAACCTAATGCTTGTATAAACTTTGTCTTTCCAGTACAAAACAAGTAAAGAGGGCAGCACAGTGGGCATTACTATATCTCATGCTTCCATGCTAGCACACTGTCATGCATTAACTCAGGCATGTGGTTATTCAGAAGGTAAGTTAGATAGGTACAACTTTAAAATTAAACTCATAACTTCTAATTTACATACACTTTATGTTGCAAAATCATATTTCCTGTTTAAAAATAACTTGGTATCTTTATTTGCAAAGAGAAAGACAAACTTCCTCATTCATAGTCAATGTGATATATGAAGGAAAGTAAGAAACCACTTTGAAATCATAGTTAATTTCCATTAAAATTTTTTTAACCTAAGATCCTTTTTGATTTTATTGAAGCATTTGGATTTTTCAGTGTTAAGAGCTATACTGATTTTTCATCCTCCTGAAAACAGTTTTGCTACAAGTCTGGTTTGCCCTCCCTAATGCGTTTTGAATGCACTGGCCATCAGAAATGGCATGGCCAGCAGGAGCAGGGAGGTGATTGTGCCCCTATACTTGGCACTGGTGAGGCCACACCTCAGGTACTGTGTTCAGTTTTGGGCCCCACACTACAAGAAGGACATTGAGGTGCTGGAGCGTGTCCAGAGAAGGGCATCAAGGCAGGTGAGAGGGCTGGAGAATAAGCCTTGTGAGGAGAGACTGAGGGAGTTGGGTTATTTAGCTTAGAGAAGAGGAGACTGAGGGGAGACCTCATCACTGTCTACAACTGCCTGAAAGGAGGTTGTGACGGGGTGGGTGCTGGTCTCTTCTCTCAAGTGACAAGCGATAGGATGAGAGGAAATGGCCACAAGTTGCACCAGGGGAGGTTTAAACTGGACATTAGGAAAAATTTCTTTACTGAAGAGTGGTCAGGCATTGGAACAGGCTGCCCAGGGAGGTGGTGGAGTCACCATCTCTGGATGTGTTTAAAAAACGGGTAGATGAGTTTCTTAGGGACAAGGAGACAGGCACGGTTGGACTCGATGATCTCAGAGGTCTGTTCCAGCCTAGTGATTCTATGATTCTATGATCATCAAAGAGGACTCTTCCATTTTCATTTCAAGACACCCCATCACAGCCGCCAACTACAAGAACTGTGCTGGGAGAGGGGCAGGAGCACTCAGCTTGAAGGTAAAAGATTGTACAGTGGTTCCTTAATCCTGAGAGGATGATGGCAACCAGTTATGGCTCAAAGATGTCTACACGTCTTAATTTTCAGACAAATGTGGAGTAGTGTTGCATCCTAGGTGTTCACAGAGGATAATGAATACTCTTGTCCTCCTGTATGTTCATTTTTCAGATTTCTATTGCCACATGCTAGAGACGCTGTCACGAGTTTTGTGTTCTGTATGGACCATACCCGATATAAAGCTTTACTTTCTGTTTTGTTTATGGCTTGTTGCAGCTTCCCAAATTTGGCCACAGCAGTTACTATTTTCAGAAAGGAAGGAATTTTCCTCTTATTTAACCATGTGCTACAGAAGAATATCTCCATAGAGATTTGAATAAAGTGAGAAATCTACTTGTTTTCAGTCATGCCCTCAATGAAATCCAAGAACAGCACCTGGTTTCGACCATGTGCATAGAGTTATCTGTGCTACCATTAACCAAAAACTTGTCCCTTTGCAATATGTTTGCTGGATCTCATGGTTTGACTTGACTAGTTTTTATGCCATAATGGTGTAGCTGAATTGCAAATAGCTGTCTGCATTCTGACGAATTAAAAAGCATCATGAATATCCCTAAAAACAATTTATCGTGCATGCGGCCGTCTTGCATCAGTGGTAAGTGTGTTTCACCTGATCGGTATAAGATATCCCTCAGGTTAAATATTTGATTTTATTTTTTTTAAATCACAAAAGATGTTTAGATTTCTCAGAGAAAACACTGAACAAAATCTAGTACAGCCATGGTAATACTTCTCACTAAATGTATTTCTTTCAAATATAGCTGAACTTTTTCAATTCAGCTGTAAAAGTGCATCAAAACTAAAGTTTTAACTCTACATAGTTCATTGGCAAATGTAGCAAACCCATGGAAGAGGTATTATGTTGAAAACAGAGTCTTAAATAAATTGTAATAATCTAGTCTATACTCATAATTTAAAGGTGTTTGTTTTAAGTCAAATAAGACACTTAAGCAGCCTGTTTGTTTTAGACAAGAAAGCATGACAACATAGCTTTAATTTCTTAGTGATGTTGAAATTTTCATAGGTGCTTTGGCAAATATTTTGAGTTCCTAAATATTCTTATTAATATGCTTCTGAAATCTGATAGTTTTTCCTTCGCTTTCAGCTGAAACACTAACAAATGTCTTGGATTTCAAAAGAGATGCTGGACTTTGGCATGGAGTATTAACAGTAAGTATTTTACCGAAAAAAAATTGCAGCAAGTTGCTTCTCTCAGGCTACAGTGTAGGTATCAGAACGAGGTCAAACTGTCTATATTTCAGTAGTTGTATTTTTCAGAATAAAGTGTTACTTTTTCAGTGACTGCACAGGCATAGCTTATGTTTTTACATAGTTTTCACTAGCACTTAAATATAAGAGTTCTGCTGTACCTGTAATGATTTTTGTAAGTATTGTTGCGTTCTGTGTATTCTTGGAGCCACTGGAAAGTTATTTTTTTAATATTTTTCTCATAGAGTGTTATGAACAGAATGCATGTCATTAGTATTCCCTATGCGTTAATGAAAGTTAATCCGCTTTCCTGGATACAGAAAGTCTGCTCATACAAAGGTAACCTTAAAATATTTTTACTTATCCCATGTCTTTTTGGATGATTTTTCAAAAAAAATAAATAAATTTGTTTCTATAAAATGTTTGCGATAGCTGAGGCCACTGCTGTTTTATTCAGATGACTTTCTTTGCCACAGCTTTAGCATTTCAATATTATGTACGGATAGATTCATTGATGAGTAGTGTTGATGGTTTCTTCTGCTAGACCTTTAAAGAAACTGCGTTTCTCATCTTAGTATTTGAATTTATAGTAAAATTTCAATTCTGTAATCAAGTCCACCTTTAGACATTGAGTATATACATGTCAAAGTAGTTAAATATATTTAACATTTGTATTTGTTTTCTGTGTTTGTAATTTGTTTCATAATATTGTTCTATAATTTTTATTTATTTTGTTCTGTACATGCACCATAATTGTTTTTTTATTTTCAGCCCGTGTAGCAGTAGTAAAATCACGTGATATGCACTGGTCACTTTTGGCTCAGAGGGATCAGAGAGATGTCAGTCTGAGCTCTTTACGAATGTTAATAGTGGCAGATGGAGCTAATCCATGTGAGTATGAGTGCATTTTCTGAGTGTGAGTCTGAGGGGAACTAAAGCATACAGTAAATCACAGAACTTTGGGTCTGCGCTGTAGGACCTCAGAAGCACTGGCCGTAGTTCATCTTAGTAATACAGAGACAGCAGCAGTATTTCTTTGCCTAGGACACCAGAGCGAAACTTTCCGAGAAAATGTTCTTAAGGATTTATTCTTTATATAAGTAGTTTGCAATGTAATTTGAAAGAGGCTTTTAAAATTTCAAGTAAATCATAATGCCAGTTTTGAACTTGTTGCTGGTGTATTGCATGTAGATGTAAATTCTTTGAGCTGCAGTGTGTCTCATTCTGTATGTGCTCCTAGAGCTTGTCTCAATCATGTGCAAGGGTGTGAAAATGGGAGCAGTCACAGCCTTAACTCAAAACTACGACAACTATTAACTAGAGGAGGTTCTTACCTTTTTCTGTGAATCATATCATGGTGGTATACAGTAAACTTGGAGAGGAATGGGGAGGATTGTTTTGCAACAGGCAAGAATATACCTTAGTTGCTTAATTTTACTGTTGTACACTACAAAATCAATAGTATTTCAGATTCCTTGGAGCTACATGGTGAAAGGTGAGCAAATCACGATGGCGGAAGATGAAAACTTGAAATGGTCTCACTAACATTGTGTTTGTGAGCACTGTTTCAGAGCTGATGCTTAGGAAGTCTCAGGCAGTTCATTCTGTAGTAAAATACTATTTGTACACTAGTGATGCCACTGCTTTTTCATTGCAGTTTACACTTAGGTGTGTTTAGCTGTGTAAATTCATTTTTTTTAACTGCATCTTTTCTTCAGTGATGTACTCTTCTATAAATTGATGTGAAATTATACCTAGGATATAGTACAATCGGTGACGTTTGCTGGTCTGCATTATGTGCTGCAATTCCACAACTGTAAAAAAAAAAAGCTGTAGGTGATGAGCTATCCTGTTGCATTTTGGGCTGACTGCTAAAGGCAAGGTAGAGTTATGAACTAAAGTGAAGCAGCATTTGATGTTAATTTCTAAATACTTTGGTTCTGTGACCTTTCTAAGAAGCACTCATGTAGGCACTATATAGGAAGCTGATAGATACAGGTACCCTTGGTGACAAAATATTCTGATCACTGAAGAACTTTCCATGATGTTATGTGTTGCAGTGTGCTGCCAGAGTATGCAGCTGTGAATTTCATCCAGTTAATTGATTGTTAACCACTGGGAGTTTTTGCTCCAAATCTAATATCTAATAATAGGCTGGAATGTCTTTTAGACAGTTTGAAAGTATATTGGGTTTGTGCAGATATGCAACCAAGTTTGTATAGCTGAGCTGAGAGTAAGCATAGACTTTGAAATCCAGCAGCTAAAACTTTCCTGCCCTTGGCAAAATGTTTCCAATTGTATTATTGTTCTTTTTAGGGTCAATATCTTCCTGTGATGCGTTCTTGAATGTATTTCAGTCCAGAGGTTTGAGACCAGAAGTGATCTGTCCCTGTGCTAGTTCTTCAGAGGCATTAACGGTTGCTATTCGCAGGTAATTCTTTTTTCTGAGAAGTGAACTGAGACATTTCTTAATTATTTAAATGTATCTGATGTTAAAACAGTAGTCAGAAAAACATTTACCCACATAAAGATGCCCAGAGACTTGGACAGAGGAAGTCTGACACTCATAGCTCTCTCATTCACTGAAGGATGGGATGATTTTTGTTTGCTTGCTTTAAGCAGTGTCATATTTTCTAGAAGTACTGAGCCATAAGGTGATTTTTTTTTTTTTTTTGTAAAGTGAGGTCTCATCCTCACTGATGTTGCTGGAGAACCTTTATAAAATGCTCCAAAAATCAAGACTGATACTGAATCTTCAAGTAATTGCTTATGTACTATGGCTTATAAACAGGGGGCTAAAGAAAGAAAAAAATATTTGTACCTAGTCTGAAAAATGCCATTAGATTTTTGGAGATAGCGAGGGATGCTCTGAAAAAGGAAATACTTTAATTATGAATAGATGTATGAATGGAATATGCTGGAATTTTTTGACAGTGGTTTTGATCAAAATGTGATTTTGAAAAATCCATTTCAAGAAAACTTGAAACAAAAATGTTTGACATTTTGGAGAGTAGTTGGTGGGAGAACTGACAGTTCCCTGTTAAAAAAACCTATTTTTTTCTCTTTACCTTAACAATCCTGAGAGACTTGGACAATGTTTTTGATGGCCATATTGCTATTGGTCTGTTGATTCATTTCTGATTTGACATTCTGTTTTTCAGACCTCCAGAATTGGGTGGGCCTCCTCCAGGAAAAGCAGTGTTATCTATGAATTGTCTGAGTTTTGGCGTGATAAGAGTGGATACAGAAGAGAAGTTGTCAGTGTTAACTGTACAGGATGTTGGTCAGATTATGCCTGGAGGTAGGAAAGCATTTCCTGTAGGCTTAAGCATATGCCACATAAGTTATCTTTACTATTGTACTTTTGTTGGTGAAATAAATAAAAATGTTAAATGACAAATATCTTCAAGGTAGTATTACTTGGGTTTTAATGCATTACTTAATGTAGTGATTAAGTACTGCCTTAATTAGATTATTCAATGTTTTCAGCAGAGAACAGTCAACAATAAATTTGAACGGTCCTAGATTTTGGTATGGGCAGATACTTGTTGCTGCTCTGCAGAGTTGTACTGGTTTTCAATTGTTAGCATTAGTGCTGACTGACAAAGCTATACAATAACAAATACAGCAGAACAAAGCAAAATGCAAAGCGTAGTAAGAATAGTGTCTTTCATCCAGGAGTAATAGTCCACATGTTAGAATAAAATAGACTAAAGTATTTCAGTTGGAAGAGACCTACAACGATAACCTAGTCCAACTGCCTGACCAATTGAGGGCTGACCAAGTTAAAGCATGTTGTTAAGGGCATGGTCCAAATGCCTCTTAAATACTGACAGGCTTGGGGCATTGACCATTTCTTCAGGTAGCCGGTTCTAGAGTCTGACCACCCTCTTGGTTAAGAAATGTTTCCTCATGTCAAGTTGGATGAGCGGGCAGGAAGGTAGACTGAAAAGTGGCTGAACAACCAGGCCCAAAGGGTGGTGACTGGTGGCACACAGCCTAGTTGGAGGCCAGTAACTAGGTATGTAGCCCAGGGCTCTATACTGGCTGCAGTTCTGTTTGACATCTTCATTAATGGTCTGGATGATAGAGCAGACTGCATCCTCAGCAAGTCTGCAGGTGATACAAAGCTGAGAGAAATGTCTGATGCAAAAGGGGGCTGTGCTGCCATCCAGAGGGACCTCACCAGGCTAAGATTCTGACAGGAACCTCATGAAGTTCAACAAGAAGTGCCACTTCCTGGCCTCTGGGGAGGAATGACCCCAGGCAGCAGGACGTGCTGAGAGCCAATGCTCTGGAGAGCAGCTTTGCAGAAAGGGCCCAGGGTCATGGTGGCCACCAAGTTGAACATGTGCCAGCCGTATGTCCTGGCAGCAAAGAAGGCTAATGGCGTGATGCGCTGCGGTAGGAGAAGTGTTGTCAGCAGGTCAATGCAGGCAGCTTTTCCCGTCTGCTCAGCACTGGTGAGGCTACAGCCTGGAGTATTGTGTCCATTTCTGGGCTCTCCAGTACGAGAGAGATGGAGCTACTGAACTGAATCCAGCAAAGGATCACTAAGGTGACTGACAGACTAGAGCACCTCAGCATATGAGGATTAGCTTAGAAAGCTGTGACTGTTCAACCTGGAAAAAGAATAGGGGCAGGGTGGAGGAGGGGATGGATCTCATTAATCTTTACAAATGTCAGAAAGGTTATAGAGAAGTCTGAATCAGACTCTTTCAGTGGTGTTCTGTGACAGAAAAAGAGCCAGCCATATATAAAGAGGAACACATGAATTTCCCTCCAAACAGAAGGAAAAATTTAATTCACCATGAGGGTGACTGAGCACTGGAATGGGTTTCCCAGAGATATTGTGGAGTCTCTCCATCCTTGAATTGCTGTCTGAACATGGTCTGGGACAACTGGCTCTAGGTGGGTCTGCTTGAGCTAAGAGGTTGGACCAGATGACTTCCAGAGGTCCCTTCCATCCTCAACTGTTCTTTGATTCCCAGATTCTGGATATTCCAGTAAACTGGTTGGTCCTGGATTAATCTCAGTTTCTGTTTGCCGCACTGTGCTTCCTAAAGTAGGTTGATATGGGTATTGTTCCTCAGCCCATAAAGTAGGTTGAAGGAAAGAGACTTCATCTCTTGCCCTGTTGTTCTCCTTTTGAGGTTAGGCTGCCAAGTCATGCATTATGTGGGGACGAAAGCACTCTGAAGATTAATAAAGTTAAGGAGCAAGACTGTTGACAATGACTGGGATCTGTGTCCTGAAAGACCACTTAGTGCCCTCTAATCCAAAAGTGAAAACTGCAACATTTAGGTTGGTAGTCTGCCTGAGGGTACCACTAGCTTCAGGCCATGTCTTGACCTGCTCTGGGTGTGCTTAGAGAGGATGAGATACAGATTTTTGGAAGTCTCCTTACCCATTCAGATTTTCTGTCTGGTGACCAAAGAACCTGGTTTGTTCTGGTCATGCCCTTGGCACCTGTGGCTTTGCTATTCTTGGTCCCTTTATGAATTTCATGATTTGCTGAGCTGTGGTTCCAAAGCTTTCCTCTACAAGAGCTTTTTTACTTAAGATAAAGGTGAAGGGGAAAGTCCTCTTTTTGTATTTCAGTAACCACTCTGTACGTCAAAGGCCTTTGTATGAGTAATAGGAAGCAGACACCTTTCCAGTCTGCTGGTAAGAATTTTAGCCATCATGTAGCAAGTGGCACTTGTATTGTTCATATCCCTCATTACTCCCAGAAGTGCTTCGCAACCAGTGAGAATGGTGGTTCAGACATTCTTACTGAACTTACATTCACATTCAGAACTTCCTCCTGCTACCAAAGACTGAGCAGCTCTGTGTTTCATGCTGAAATAAAGAGAAAGGAGCCCTTCCTCTGGGGATTTATGTCTAACCTGTTTATTTTGACTGCAGAAAGCCGAACATCTCTATTCTGACCTTCTAGGTGGATAGACAGGATATTTAAAACGTTCTTCTGGGAGAAAGGGCTTTGTGACCAGCAGGAAAATTTTAATTCCTTCCTTAAATATGTTTATAGAACTGTACACATTCTGCAGATCCTGTTATGAGTTCAGTGTGCCAGGCACCCTCATACATGGGTTGTCTGAGTGGGTCTGTGAAAAGTCCTTGTGTCTTCTTTGCTCTGGCAGTTACCATTACATCACTATGTCTCTTTCCTGTGTTTGATCCTTGAGGATAATATAGCATTAGGGATCTAAGTCAAGATAAATGGGTCAAGTAATTTACAGCAAAATAACTTCTGATTTGACTTAACGCTCTAGGAATTAAGGTTGCAAAGGCAGGCCAATGTGAATACAGCCATTGAGGAGAATGACTATGCATTGTTGTATGGCCTCAATAGGAAAACACGAGTACGGTAGAAAAGAGTGTGGTGACATAATCTGACTTAATGGGTCCTGAATTCCATCATCTGAATGTTCAAATTTAAGTCTTTAAACTTGTCTACAAAGACCCAGAAGAAAGTCAACTGTGACGAGCTACTGTGACTCAACATAATGATTGTTTTTCCACTTCAAATAGGATACAGATGGCACTGACTACTACTGATGTCTGGTTCAGCAGTTCACGCTGCTGGTGTCCCCTTGAAACCACACTCCAATTTAGCTGTGCTCCTTTACTTCTTAGATTATGGGTTAGTCACATGAGCATGGAGAGAGCAAATTTGCATGCTCTTCAGGTAGTTGTGGATCCTTTGGTGAACCAGCTGAGGCTGAACTTGATGTTGGTCCCGTTTTTGAGAGTTCAAAAAAGTGGTATTTGATGCCGGATCTATTAGAATCTTTCTATGGATCAATTTATTGCATGGACATCCTCCTACTTTTGCTGTAGACTTGCTCTCTGGGCAGATTTTGCTTTACTACATTAAGGCATAAAGCAGCCTACAGTTGTGGTGCACCTTAGGCTACTTGTCATATTCAGCCATTGCAGATATAAATCCACTTGGTTAATCTTCCGTGGTACATTTGCTCAGTGGCAGATTCAAGTCTGCCTTATGATGTTGGAAGAAATACCTGCATGTTTGTGGGTAAGTAATTCCACCTTCCTCTTCTATGCAAGACATGTCCCTGTCCTTGTAAACGCTTAATTGGGTAGCGAGAGAGATCTTTGACAAAGCTCCTCCTTCTTTGTCAAATGCATTGGAGTACTATCTGGCAAACCTAACGGACCCTTCTGGTTTAGGATGTTGTCAACAAGCAGTTGACAACACTACTATGACTTTCTACATTATTAAGAAACGCAGAGTGACTTGTCTGATTGTGTGAGGGGAGAACATTTAAGTGTGTATCCATTTAGGGTCTCGAAGTGGTATGAGCTATAAGTGACACCTATTGCTGATGTAAAACATAGTAGTAAGTGGCAAAACTATTTGTGGGTTAAGCAGAAGTTGGGTAACTTAATAAACTGTCTTAAAACTCTGAGTAGCATTGAACTTTTAGTACCCAGGCTAGATTAGCTTCAATTTGACCAAATGATAGAAATGTGTGATCTGAAGGTGTATTTCAGCAGAATTTTCTCTGTATGTGTTGTTAGAACGCATGTGATAGTGCTTTTTAGAGGATAAACCAATGACTTTGTGCCCTCTGACTCTTTAAAAAAAGCATTAAAAGTCCCCAGAGTGGGAAGAAAGTAAAAAAAAGTAAAAAGGCTAACAGTTATTTGTAGATGTGTGCTAAATAAAAAGGAGTTAATGACTTAAGGAAATTAATGATTTCTTTTCAAATGAGTCTGCATGTACATTCTAATAGTGCATATACTTGTGCCTTGCATTTTAAGATTTATGGGGGGGTTTTGTGTAGTATTCGTGGAGGATGTGGTCTGTCCATTCTCACACACTGTTTGACATACAGGAGAGAACATACCACCATTTTCTTTCCTATTAGTTGCCTTCTTGAGTTGCTCTGATGACTTATGAGTCTTGCTCTTTGTCTGGTTTTGATGTTTTTCCCTTTCCTTAGATTCCTGTACTTTTACAGAAGCCCTAATTTGAGGCGGATGCCATCCCTGAAGGTTTTGTTCTATCTTCAGATACGCATTGAATACATTTAAGGTCTTGGAAGTGACTACATGCCCGAGTCTTTCTTATGACACAGTAGCTCACGTTCCTGAATTTTGCTTGGTCAAACATGCTGTGAAAGTAGTCTCCAGGCCAAGAACTAATAATCAATCTGAGGCTTGTTCAGTCAAGCCAAATGATTTTGGTCTCATTACCCTTTATGATTCCTGGCATACTTTATTCAGCTGGTTAAAAGGTCATGGATAAAGTGTCCACTTTCATCCTCCTTTTCTTCAGATCTTGCTATTTGCTCTGAGACATGGAGCACGCCTGATCAGGGGATCTTATTCAGCACACCTGTCAGCACCAGGATCATTTCTTATGTCACTGCTGTTTAAACCTAGCTTTCTTGATGCCACATTCTCTTCAGTTGCTTTGGCTGTTCACTTTCATTATCTACTGTGAATGCCAGTCGCAAGGGCCACTGGGGAAGTACAAGCATCTACGAAGAAATCCTCCCATCAATGATAGCATAGGAATTTTTAAAAGAGAACCTAGTATAGATTTGCCTGGAATCTTCTCTGTAGCACCTGAAGGGATGATATTTTGCCTCACCTGCTGACAACCTTGGGCTATTTTGCATGGTTTCTATCTGGGACTGACATTGATAAGAAGGAATATTTGGCTCATAACAATCTTTAGTTCATTTTTTCAAACTGAGCTAGTAAAGATGGCAGGGAGAGTACCAAACCTCTTCTCTTCTGCCAGTGTTGTGCCTCCAACTTTCCCATTAATTGGGATGCTATTGCTGTGTCATCTTGGAAGCTTATTATACCTTGTGCTTGTACCTGGGTATGGATGCTCAGGGTATTCAAATAAGTTTGCCTCCCTTCTTCCAGACTAAACGTTTCTGTTCTTTTAACAGGGATCCTTCTCACATTGTTTCTTTGGAAGGAGAGTAGTGCTTTCTAATCCAGAAGATCTATATTCCTATAGCCCTTCATCATACAAAGCCCAGTTCATAGAAAGAATGCTGCAGTAGCTACTTTCTTATACTCAAGCAGAAAACTTTGGGTTGGTGCTAGATCTTCTGCAAGATGAACTTATGCCTATACAGTTTCAACTTCTGAACTGTAACTGTTTTCTGTACCTTTCCCAGAAATTCAAAGAATGGTTCAGATTTCTCAAATAGGGTGGTTACTTTGTCTCCAGGCTCTCAGTGCCTTGGATGGTATTGTTTCCTCTGCCCAGGTCTCAGTAAATGTTTGCCCAGGTTCTGGTGGTTACCATAATGCATCTTCACTGCAGAGGAATCCAGTTCCTTTATCTCGGTGCCTGATTTGTGAGAGAAGTTGATACAGAAAAACTTAGTGAAGCTTTCAGTCTTATGTCTCAGTTTATGAACGTGAAATAATAATGCTTTCGTTCCCACTCAGTCCTTAGAATTTATTATAGTAACCAGTTCTGTGTGTTCCACTTGACTTCAGTCTACCACATGATGGCACAACGGCCTGCCACTGCAGAACTTCTCTTGGAGATGTGTGCACTTGTGATGAAGCATTTTCTTCCAATTGAAATGTTTTGCTCTGGAAGCTTGTGTGACCACATTTAGAGTCTAGATTCTTGTTCATCCTTATCTAGGAAGTTGGCTTACTTCATGCCTATTGCCATTCTCAGAAGAGCAGGGAAAGATTCAGGTCCTTGCATGAGACATCCCCATATGCTATTTTCTCCAAAGACTTAGGTTTCTCTGGAAATCCTGCAAATAATTTCTTCAGTGATAGTAGAGGTATTTTATTCTAGCCTTTTAGTATTTTTCCTAAGTCTTCGTGCTTCTAGAACAGAAGTTACAACTAAAGACCATAGTGCAAGGAGAGCCCTCTTGTTTTTATTCCCATTGATTACTACAAGAAGATCCTGGAATTCCACTATTGGCACACAGTAACAATCCAAATGGATATCAGCTGCATCTGCCATAAAACTGTGGAAGTGGAAAAAGTGAGCACTTTCTAACACTCATCAGGCACCTTTGGTAGTAGCCTTCTGGTGTACAGGCTTCTGACAGTCCTCTTGCATTCCTGCTGTGATAGTCTTGAAACATCCAAAGCCGAAACCGCTCTTTGGTAGGGCATCAGTGTGGTTATTAGTTTGCAAAGTAGGATTCTCATCTTCTGCCAGAAATCTCATGGCAGGGTTAACTGTGGAGAGTCACCACCTATAAGAATGTACATGTGGACTCATTTGAAGAAAGAAAACTTTCTTACTAGTAATCAATGTTCTTTATGATCTGTAGTCCACATGTACATTCCTGTCCCATCTGCTTTTCCCTTCTCTTTAGTTCTCTTTCAGATGCATGCTGTTGAGAGAGACTGAAATGGTGGTACTCTCTTGTATGTCACAAATGAAGCGGGAAAAGGCGGAGAAGCAAGAGTACAGGCTGTACAGATACTGTAAAAGTAAAGCCTTGCAGTATCACATGGCAGGACAGAACTATGCCTGCTGTTAGAATGTACATGTAGACTACCTGTATCATATGTTGGTTACTGGTAAGTATTGTTTTTTACTTGATCAGGGTGATAGGATTGCCCTTGGGCTTCATGGATGGAGCATCATCTGGGGACTGTAGGTTAATCTGTTGTTTTTTCCATGTTCCTGTGTGAGCCGAGGACATTTATTATGCCTTCAAATTGTTGCGCTTCTCTCCTCCTCTCCAGTTATTAACACTTCTCTCTGCATCGTTACTTAAGCATTAAATTCTGAGATTAATTCAGGTAATTTTCTGTGGTAATAAACTATTTATTCTGTTTCAATTTGCCATTAAGTTTTATAGAGCCTTTTTTCCAGTTTGTCCTCTTAAATTGCAGAATGCCTTTTTTGTGCAACTGGTAGTTCACACTATATAATTTTAATCTTCTAGTTCATAAGTATAATTTTCAGCAACTGAAACTGCTTTTATAATTTGGACTTGGACTTGTACCAGAATTTGAGTGGCGTTTCCTTATTTGGTTACCAAAGTTTATCATCGTGTGGTTTGAAAAACTTTCTTAATAAATGCTAGTTGTTCTGATAGATAATTTTTATGAAACTAAGATAATTTAGAAGTTGATCTATAAGTAGGATGAATTATTGTCTCTCCTGTTCAGACCTAAGAACTGAAGACTTCTCTGAGATTAGAAAACATACTTATGAACCTGCTTTACCAACAGAGTTCTTGCTCACAGCAGAGCTGGCTTTATCATATAAGAGTATTAAAGGAAATGTGTCACTTTCCGTTAGTGATTTCTCTTCATGCTTGTTGAACGGTGGTAAAAGTGAGGGCTGTCTGTGTATTACTTAAGATTGGCTAAATGAGAGAAAAGTAATACAGTCCTTCATAATGGCTGTTGTAAGCCCTATCTGGGCCTTCAATCTAACGTGTTCTGTGGCCAAAACTTGCAAAAGATCCTGACAGTAATAAACCAACTAAATAAATTTCTGATACCTCTGGGATCTCATGGTCGTTTTCTTTAATATAGTATGAATGACTGCAGAATACTCTGATAATCTGAATTGGAAGTGGAAGCAATGGAAAAAGGAAGAACATCGATTTATGGCATAGTCTATGTTATTTTTGAAAGGCTCTGTTTATTTTGTATTGAGCTAGATAGCCATTTTGATTTCTTTGTAATCTTGAGTCAACAGGTAGGCAAAACTTCCTTGCTCCATTATGCCTTCTTCCTTCATATAATTTTTCTTTTCCCTTTGGGACTAGGAAAGGTCAAATCCAGACAGCTTAAGCAAAGAGTCTTCTTAGTCAGAGAAACCTCTGAGTAGACAGTGGTTTAAGAAGTAAAATATAACCACTGGCAAAGCTCAGTGCAGTATTTGGCTTACAAGTATGTATACCCTTGATTAAAAATAAGAAAATGTCAGTATTGGAAGTCTTCTGAGATTTAAAATAAAAATTGGTAAGGATAATAGCAGTAAGACCTTCATGAAATGCAGTCCTTTTAAGGAGTTGAAGGTGAGACTTAAGGAGGTCTACTGCCTCCTTGGGGTCTAGGTTAAGGACAATGCTAGGATATTTTGTAGCCTGGTACGGCCCTAGGACTGTTACCCATTACTGCTTTTCCATGTGGGAGGTCATGGAGCTGCAATGCATAGTCCAAAGGAGATCAAAAGAGTCTTCAGGGTCTTGGGACTGCTAGCAAGGAATTTTGGAGCACAGATTATTTTCTGCGCTCCTTCCAGTTGGAGGCGATGACACTAGTAGAAACAGGAACACCCAGTCTATTAACACATGGCTCTGTGGCTGGTGTCATCACAACAATTTTGGGTTCTTTGATAATGAGATGGCCCATATAACACCACGCTTGCTGGCATCTGACGGGATTCACCTTTCCCAGGTGTTATGCGGAGCAACTGAGGGACCTGGGGCTGCGTGGTCTGGAGGAGGCTCCCTGAAATGAGGTTGTAGTGAGGCAGATTGTGATCGCTTCTCCTAAGTAACTGTCACGGTCCATTCAGGGGACTCGTGATGATTCGTTTACCTTGATCTTGAAGCGCAAAATTAAGGCAGCCAAGATGCCAAGGGGCTATAATTCAATCAAAGAGAAACTTTACTATTTTGCCCGTAAAGCGGCACGCGATAGACCAAGTGGAGGAAAAGAAAAGGAGGAAAGAGGATTATAGCTACCACCATGAGTCCAAAGGCGTCCCTATGGTCCCAGGCTCCAAACAGCGTCCTGCCAGTCCTCAGTCGAGACTCGTCATCACGACGGGCGATCCGTGATCCAGAGGTGGGAGATCTCACCGGAGTTCGATTAGGAACCATCTTTTATGCTCAGCAGCAGCACCTTGCACCTCCTCTCTCCCATGGATTGAGGCCAATCTCCGCCTTTGTTTCACAATCCAGGCTGAACTGCACAGACCCCAAAAGTTCTTGCTTCGCTTGCCAGAAGTTTTCTGCGCCTGCGCCACCTCACTTTCGGGGGTCTTCTTCTTCCTCACCTCATCTTCCTCTCGTGACCACTAGGTGACCGAAAGACCCTCTGCGCGTCTCTGCGCATGCTCTTCTTTTGTTGGTGTCGGGTCAAGGAGGAGGTGGGGCAGTTTTGGCTGAGGTAGCAGGTGAAATCCATCTTCTGGACAGCAGCTATTCAACTTTTTCTTAGATGTTACTTGCTGTCCATGGTCACGGTTACTGCTTGTAGCAGGCAGTTCCTTTTATCTTGGGTCATTGCTTCTTGGTCTCTCTCTGAGTTCCTGGTGGCGATGTTGAGACAAATACTGTTCTTCGGACCGACTCTTACAGTAACTAGCGACAAGACAAGAGGAAATGGCCTCAAGTTGTACAAGAGGAGGTTTAGACTAAGTATTAGGTAATATTACTTCTCCAAAAGAGTTGTCGAGCACTGGCATAGGCTACCCAGAGAAGTGGTGGGGTCACCATTCCTGGAGAGATTTAAAAGATGTGTGGATGTGGGGCTTAGGGATGTGGTTTAGTGGTGGAGTTGGCAGTGTTTGGTTTACAAATGGACTTGATGATCTTAAAGGTCTTTTCTAACCGAAACGATTCTGTGGTTTTGTGATTCTGTCATCAAACTGAAGATAGGGAAGAGATAATGTATAGTCATAGGAGTAAATTCAGTAAGGGGCAACTCTGAGATGAATTGTCTGTGATCTCCAGATAATAGCTGGCCGACTGGCTGGCCTTAAAAGAAGATGGGATGTAACACAGAAAAATCATTGACCTGACAGAATTAAATAGCGTAATTTTATCTCCATTTCTAATGTGGTTCTTGTATAACTTAAGGGATGATACTATGAATACCAAAGTATGTAATGAATAAAAGGAATGGTATGTCTGTATATCTTCTCTTTTGTTCATCTTAGAATCATAGAATCATAAGGTTGGAAGAGACCTCTGAGATCACGGAGTCCAACCGTGCCTGTCTCCTTACTTAACCTTGTCCCTGAGAAACTCATCCACCCGTTTTTTAAACACCTCCAGGGGTGGTGACTCTACCACCTCTCTGGGCAGCCTGTTCCAATGCCTGACCACTCTTTCAGTAAAGAAATTCTTTCTAATGTCCAGTCTAAACCTCCCCTGGTGCAACTTATGGCCATTTCCTCTTACCCTATCACTTGTCACTTGTGAGAAGAGACCAGCACCTACCCCGTCACGATCTCCTTTTAGGTAGCTGTAGACAGTGATGAGGTCTCCTCTCAGCCTCCTCTTCTCTAAGCTAAATAACCCTGATTCCGTCAATTTCTCCTCATAGGGCTTATTCTCCAGCCCTCTCATCAGCCTCATTGCCCTGCTCTGGACACGCTCCAGCAACTCAGTGTTCTTCCTGTAGTGAGGGGCCCAGAACTGAACCCAGCACTCGAGGTGCGGCCTCACCAGTGCTGAGCACAGGGGCACAATCACCTCCCTGCTTCTGCCAGCCACGCTGTTTCTGATACAGGCCAAGATGCCTCTTGACCACCTGGGCCACTGCTGGCTCATATTCAGCTGTCTGTCAATCAACACCCCCAGGTCCTTTTCTGCCAGGCAGCTCTCCAGCCACTTTTCCCCAAGGCTGTAAAGCTGCATGGGGTTGTTTTGTCCCAAATGGGGGACTCTGCACTTGGCCTTGTTGAACCTCATCCTGTTGGTCTCAGCCCATCAATCCAGTCTGTCCAGATCTCTCTGCAGAGCCTCCCTTCCTTCGAGCAGATCCAAAGCTGATCTTTATTCTCATATATGCTTGCACTTGATCAAACCATCTGTCTTCATCTTGAGAAATAATTGCTATGGGTTTGGATTCACTTACAGCTGATGTGTAGGCTGTGAAGCATTGTAAGAAAAATATCTGCATTTGCGAACTTGCATCTTTAATCTTGGCAAACACATGACAGAGTTTGTCGAAAAACTGGAGCTCTCCTGTGTGCTGTGGTTTTGCTACAGCTGATAGATAATTGATATTAAAATGTTTATCTGCCTGCCACTGGCAATGCGACTTCTGTGTCAGCTGCTGAAGCATACCAATGCTGTGGTTCTGTGTTCTTCCTCTCCTTTTAGCAAACATGTGTGTTGTGAAGGTGGATGGGACTCCTTATCTGTGTAAAGTCGATGAAGTTGGAGAAATATGTGTGAATTCAAGTGCAACTGGGATGGCATATTTTGGCCTCCTCGGAATCACCAAGAATGTATTTGAGGTTTGTATTTCTCTTTATATTACAAAGTTATTACATGTCTAGTATTTCTTCCCACAAATAAAACTTACTTGTTCCTTAAACTTCCTTTTTTATTTTATTAGAAAAAGCCCTGGCCAAATACCCTTTGCTTCATTCCCTATCAGATCTCAGAATTCTGTCTCTTAACCAAAAATACAAAGTACCATTAGCAGTTAATCAGCTATCTCTATATTCTGCAGTCCAGGGTGTGTCTATGTTACCATTTAAATTTATCTTAGCTCTTTATTAACACAGCTATCTTAGATAAAGTTAACTGAAGACATTTCAAGTTTATTGGTGCACACCTTGGGACATAAAGTTAGAAGTTAGTCTAATATTTGTGGGCTTCTTCCTGCAATAAAAATGCATTTGTAAAGATTTGTAAAGAAAGGAATGAAAGTCCTTCAAGAGTCACACACACAGTAATGTTACACTGGGCTGAAATTTGAAGACTTGGTTGAAGTATGGAGTTCTACCAGAGAGATGAAAGAAATCCTGACCATAGTCTTCTCTCTGAAAAAAAAGCTCTTTTTTTCACCTTGCCAAGCCTCAGTGCTTTAAGCAGCTTAGCTTTGAGCTCTGTCCTTAGCTAGTGATGAAACCAGTGAGAAATCTAATGTAACAGAAGAGATGGGGGGTGGAGGGAGGACCAGAAAACCACCTGAACAGAAGAGAGGAACTTGCTGGTGAGCTTAATGCTTGCATTGTGGTTCTCCATTGTAGGCAGTCCCATAATTGCAGCAAACAACTTTCTCCAAGTTCTGATAGCATAGCATTTGTTGCAATTGAAGTGATATGCCTGGCTATATATCTCATCGGGGATGTTAGTGGTAGCAACAGAAAGCCTTTCTGATTAAGTACCATATGAGTGCGTACTATAAAAGCTGATGTAAAAAGCAGTGTGAACTCTTGATATGCGGCTTAGTAGCTGAGGATAAGAAAGAATGCTACTGCCAAGTTAAGAACCGATGTTTTCTTCATTATTCAGAAAGCTATTATTCATACCTGACAAGGTAGTAAGTCTTGTCATCGGGTAATTTTTTAGCTGAGTGTAGGGCTGCAATGAAACAGAACGCATTTTAACTTCACTTCTCTTACCAATACTATAAGTGTCTGAATATTTAAATGTTCTTTCAGGCCATTCCAGTGACAGCAGCTGGCGTCCCTGTTTCAGACCAACCCTTTACAAGAACAGGATTGCTTGGCTTTGTGGGTCCTGTAAGTGTGAATGAGCTCTCTGAGGCCCTGGTTTGTCCTGACTCCTAACTCTTAAGTGATGCCCCCGAATACAGCAGAATTCTGTGTCAGGGCAGTGACCTTGCACGGATCTTGACAATGTTGTTGGCTTTAGTCAGACATGAATCACTGTCAGTCTAGAGGTTTTTCCCTTATATTTCTAATCCTGTCTTCCTTTTCAGGACTGTTTGGTGTTTGTGGTAGGAAAATTGGATGGCCTAATGACAGTTAGTGGCCGCAGGCACAATGCGGATGATGTGGTAGCCACCGCATTAGCAGTTGAACCCATGAAGTTTGTCTATCGGGGAAGGTGAGCATATTAAAACTTCACCACTACTGAGTGGAATTTATTGCTTCTTTTTTCACCTGCAAATTATCAACATATAACATAGTGTACACAGGAACTCTGCATGTGAATTTTTACATTTATATTTTGTGGTGGCACTAGTTATGGCACACCAAATAAGAACTTGCTTGTCCCTGCTGTCTTGAAAGACGAATACTAACACCTTGCTTCATGCATAATAGATATAAGATTACTTTCACATAGTATAAACAGGCCTGTTTAAAACCTCTTTCAAAGCTTTTCTTAGGACAGTTGAATAAAGCTTGTATGCCAAATGTGAAAGAAAACTCCCCTTTGTCCACCTAAGCCTTTCAAGCAGAATGACCTAGGGAAGAACTTTGCAGCATGTTCTAAAGAAAAAACTAGGAGTGTTGAGGCTGCTGAAGGACCTTCAAGGATAGTACATGTATCATCAACTTTATCGCTCTTCAGTGGTCAATGGCTTATATCCAGATGGACACCAGCGATGAGTGGTGTCCCTCAGGGGTCTGTACTGGGACGAGTGCTGTTTAATATTTTCATCAATGACATTGATAGTGAGATCAAATGCACCCTCAGCAAGTGGGAGACAACAGTAAGCTGAGTGGTATGGTTGAGACACCTGAAGGATGGGATGCTATCCAGAGGGACCTGGACAAGCTTGCGAAATGGGGTAATGTGAACCTCATGAAGTTCAGCAAGGCCAAGTGCAAGGTCCTGTACCTGAGTCAGGGCAACCGCTGGTATCAATACAGGCTGAGAGATGAAGGGATGAAGAAGCGGCCTTGTGAAGGATACTTGGGGATAGTGGTGGGTGAAAAATTGGACATGAGTCAACAATGTGCGTTTGCAGCCCAGAAGGCCAAGCAAAGAAGCGTGGCAACAGGTCAACAGAGGTGATTATTCCCCCTCTACTCCACACTGGTGAGATCTCACCTAGAATACTGTTCCAGCTCTGGGGTCTCCAGCGCAAGACAGGCACAGACCTGTTGGAGTGGGTCCAGAGGAGACCACAAAAATGATCAGAGGGCTGGAGCACCTCATAACATGAGGAAAAGCTAAGAGAGTTGGCGTTGTTGAACCCGGAGTTAAGGGAAGGCTCTGGGCAGACCTTGTTACGGTCTTTTAGGACAGAAAGGAGGGGTAGAAGAATGGTGGGGACAAACTTTCATAAGAGTCTGTTGTGACAGGACAAGAGGTAATGGCTTTAAACTAAAAGAGAGGAAATTCAGACAAAAAATAAGGAAGAAATTTGTTACAACGAGGGTGGTGAAACACTGGAACAGGTTGTCCAGGGAGGCATTAGATGCCCCATCCCAGGAAACATTCAAAGTCAGGTTCGACAGAGCTCTGAGCAACCTGGTTGAGTTGAAGATGTGCCTTCTCATCGTCTGGGAGTTGGACTGAATGGGCTTAAAGGGTCCTTTCCAACCCAAAGCATTCTGTGTTTCTATGAAATTAGAGCTTTCCTTACTTTTGCATCACTTCTGCAATTCATATCCTAAAAATAATGACACATACCTGATTGAGGCATTATTAATATTTTATCCTAGAAGATGCAAGCATTGATAGGCATACTGGTCCATAATTTGACATAGCTGTTGTTTTTCAGGAGGGACATTGTATGTAGGTACAACAAGTTTAGTGTACGTGATGGAGTTATATAGGCAAGGTTTGCACAGTCCCTGTACGTGTGGAACTGGACCATGTTAAACACATGCTACATTGATGATTTCAAATTCACTTGACCCCCTAACAGAAATAAATTACAATAGTGAATCTACATTTGTTCTGAATTTGTCTGTAATTTTGTAAGGATCTGGCATGAGTAATGCTTGTTTGTGTTGAAACAGTACCATTAACGGTTGCAGTCATTTCCATATTATAATAAACCATGCCATGTTCATCATATGTTGCATTCTATCATTCTTCTGTCCTTTGCATTTTAGGATAGCAGTGTTTTCTGTGACCGTTTTGCATGATGATCGAATAGTACTTGTGGCAGAGCAGCGCCCTGATGCATCAGAGGAGGATAGTTTTCAGTGGATGAGCAGGGTTCTACAGGTAGTCAGTCTGTCCTTTCTCTCTTTCCAGGTGAATAAGGCTGATGTATGAAAAGAGAACCTTAGAGCATCTTTTATTCTGTAAGAAAAACCTAGCAGTATAACCACAGAAATCTGTAATAAGCTGACTTCTGAATATATTTCAGGGTTGGTAGTTACCAGAATTCTGTAAAGAACGGGAGTTTATTTCAGAATTTTTAAACTTCCTGCTACTAGGATTCGTAAGTCCTAAGTATGATAGTTATTGTTTGTTTTAATTCTACATATCTCTGCTGTTTTTATATTGGCTGGGAGAGTTAAGTCTGAAAATGTTTAAGCATCTACTTAGTGCTAAGTATCAAAACAGACCCTGAAGCCTTTTTATATCAATAACATCCTTATTCTAGATCTCCAATAGCAAGCATTATTTTTTTTTTCCCTTGATTACTTTATTGTGCTTCTGTGATTGGCCAGGAGGGAGGGGAATTCTGGTAGATTTGTATTTGAGGATTTTGGAATTGATCAATCAGTTCTAAGGAAGTAAAAAGTGAGAGAATGATTGTGGAAGAATACTCTGGTGGTGAAAGGACAACTGAAGGGGAGACTATAGAGGACATCTTAAAGGAAGATTGCCTCTTAAGAATAGGGCAGTTGTGTAATAACTATGTCTAATTTCAGCTTTGTAATCTTTTTGGAGGGAATACCTGGTAATAGAAAGGCAGGTTTTCACCGGAGAAAATATTTTTATTTCTCTTTTTGGAAGTGTCATAGCTAAAATAGACACTTAAGTTCAGGCAATAAGGTGTTTCCCTCTCTATTTTTGTGGGTTTATGTTCTACTGTGCTTTTGTGGTTGTGCCATACGTGCTAAATTTGCTGTGGTATGATTTTGGCTTTTTAAAATCTCTGCACTTTTTGCCCACTTTTAAGAGACTTTCTAAATCCCTGATGTGCAGGTGGCATCTCCTTGATAGAGTGCACAAGCAAAGTCGTGGGTCTGCTTCTGCTCCCATTGAAGTCATGGCACAGCTACTATGAGTTCAGTGAGTGCAGAACTGGACCGTTTATTTGCAAATTGTGGTGCAAGTAAAAGACTTAACATTATTAAATGACTTGAATTAAAATTCTTGCTTTAGCTACATCTCGGTTTATAAGGCAGAATGTATTTTTTTTTCCTCTCTCTATCAAGGCAATTGATAGCATTCATCAAGTGGGCATCTACTGTCTTGCTTTGGTGCCAGCCAACACTTTGCCAAAGGCTCCACTCGGAGGAATTCATATTTCAGAAACCAAGCAGCGCTTTTTAGAGGGTGCTTTGCATCCTTGTAATGTCTTGATGTGTCCGCATACGTGTGTTACTAACTTGCCTAAACCTCGACAGAAACAATCAGGTTAGTAAACCAGAGCATGTTTCTTAGTTCTGTGTGTCTGTCTCTGAGGGCATGCATGGAGTATGATCCAGAGGCAAAGTGACAGCTCAGCAGTGCATGTTGGATGGCTTTAATCTGCCTAATTTGGCAGAGCTAGTGGTGATGTCAGAGCAGCCCAGAGTTCCTTGAGAACGTTATGATCTGCGCCGAATCCCAGGTATATGCAAGGACGTACAGCATATACCAATTTAATGCCTCTGTAGCTACATTATAAGTTGTTCCTGTACTGGCCATCTTGCAAAAGCTGTTCCTCAGACACGTTGTAACTCATGTAATAAAAATTAAGTACAGAGAGACCTTGATTTGCTTAATCAGTAATAGGCTGATTTTTAATGAACCATACTGATAATGGATGGATTTTTGGTGTACCATATTCTTCTTTCCTTTTGCCTGCAATAGCTTTTCATCTTTACAGATCTGTTACATAATGGCATTTGTGGTAATCTGAAGGCTGAATTATGGATTATGACGTGTTACTCTACATTATTTTTCCTCATTTTCAAACTGCAGATGTTGGTCCTGCTTCAATGATAGTAGGAAACCTTGTTGCTGGAAAGAGAATTGCACAGGCCTCAGGAAGAGATGTTACCCAGTTGGAGGATAATGACCAGGCCAGAAAGGTAACACTGGTGTCCTGGTATTATTAAATTGGCTTCTTCAGAATGAGAGAAGACCAGTTGTGCTATTCTGCTGAAACCAAGCATCGTACATTTTCAATGATTCTGTGTGTCTCCTTTTTTTCTGTTTCAGTTCGTATACTTAGCGGATGTTCTTCAATGGCGAGCTCAGACAACTCCGGAACATCCTCTCTTCCTTTTGTTGAATTCCAAGGTGAGATACACTTTAGGTCATACTTGGAGATTGAGATCAGTAAAAGATTGTTTGGATTCTAAGAAAATTCTGTCTACAAATCTTTTCCTAAAATGCTTCAGGTTATGTGAGCTCTCATGGTTTTGAATCAGACAAAAATTGCTAGTTAGCAAGCAGCATAATTTTTCCACATCTGGAATTTCAGTATACATTCTGCCTAGCTTAAAACATTGCAGTAATTACATTTCCTGCTGGAACATAATTTTTGTCATATGAATGGAAGCCATGATTCTGTGTTCCTCCCTGAGCACAGAGATAACTGGAAGTCTGAGCTGGAGGATTTTTCAGTTAGAAGATCTAGAGCCTAAGTAGAGAGAACCCTTGGGACAGCTTTGGAGTTGTATTTTGCAGGAGAACTGCACACCCTTCAGGAGACACTGGTGCTTTGTCCTCAGCTAGCCTCTGCTGCTAAAAGGGATGGCACTTAGTCACTCAAGCGTGAACAAGTACATGCTTCAGTTTTGGAGTATAGGTTCTATGTACTTAGAGGTTCTATATACTTATTTTATTTAAGGGCTGTCTGAACCCTTATGACATATGACAAGACAACAGTCATGTTTCTCAGTAAATACATCATTTTTGCTTATAACCACTCTGCTCCGCATGTAACTGTCAGTACTTTTGGAGCATTCAGGTACTCCATGCATCCAGTACATCATAAAGGGTTGTGAAAAAATGTGAACTTTTGTATTTTCTTCAGTCTCGCTGGTCTTGAGAAGCGCTACTGCTGGGCGTATTTCAGAAAGCTCAAATATTTTTGATTCTCCTACTGCTCTTCTGGCACTTTTTTCTTCCCCTGATTTCTTTCCAGATGGCAAAGTTGATCTCCTGGAGTCAATTTGTGTTTGAGCCTGTACTCAGTAGCTACCTTTCCAATGACAAGAACAGGCCAGTGACAAAATTGGTCTACCCTGTGCTGTGCTGCAGTCATGTGAATTAGGGACTGTGCTTTCATAAGGTCCAGCAGCATTCCATGTGAAGTGAAGAGTTTGCCTTTGCCTCTTTCATTCAAACAGGCAAAATGGTTTAGGACATGGTTCAAAGTTTTGGCTTTTCTCATGAGGCTGTGCTTTAGCAGAAGAAACTACTTAATTATGGTTATGTTAAAAGCCACAAAATTGTTTTATTCTTCTCTCAGAGTAGAGAGAGCCTTTTGAGGGAAGTTTTCTAGTATGAAGAAGCCCCTTTCTGGATCACTTTGTTCAGGCAACTTTTACTGTTTTACCCTTACTCTAGCAGACTCTGCAAAACAGAAACATGATACTTGGGCACTAAGAAATTATCTGTTGGTCAACACATGCCTTAAATAAGTGGGGACTAATAAGCTACAAGGCTAAACATTAGTGTGTTCGCAGTTGTCCATGAGAAATCCTTTGATTTTCCACCTTTCCAGGTCAATGTTTTTCTCCCAACTCCTTGAGGTAATCCTGTTCCTATATCAACAATACACTGTATTTAATGTTCTAGTTTTGTGTGACTTTAGCTTCCAAGCTTTAACAACAGTTTCCTTAGTAAAACCGAGCAGAGTGCTAGTGGCATCCTGCACCAAACTAGGCCTTGGATCAGAGCGCTGTGTGCTTGGCCTGAGGATTACATGTGGCAGCTTGTCTTGGACTTGAAACCGTGTGCTTGTATAGCAGGCACTTGCTGTGATAATCCTTATCTGTATAGCCTAACTTGATTCAGTCTCTGACTCTCTGTTTCCCTCTAAGGTGGTTGTCCCACCAGCTTTTTTTGAATCACACTATAATCTTGGAAAAACGGATACATCCCAACCTCAAAGGCTTAAGGATGAGGCATCTCTTCCTAGGCTAGGTAGCAAAAGGATATTTCCTGTCTCGCACCAGAAACTGAACTAAGCCTTTTGGAATCTTTCCAAGCTCTGTTTGGATCTCTTGAATTCACAGGACAACGTAGTCTGTGATTTAAACTTTATTTCATGAGCTTATTGAGAAATATAATAAAAAACCATGACAGGCAGGGCTCAGTCCCCTTTTTCCCAGACTAGTATATCACATTAATTCACTTGTTCACCATTCAAGTCATAAGATTTCATAACTTAAAACCCGTAACTCTTAATAGCCTGCTGCACCTATGAACAGAATTGGTTACCTAGCCGACAGTGAGAGCACTCATCCTCTCTATTCTGTCTTGGAGCAGGCGTCACCTGTATCACCTGTCCAGACACTACAGAAATTAGCATCTGCAAACACTGTGACCCAGAGCAATTCCAACATGGAATGGGATTTCCTTTCGCTGCACTCACAGTGCATCTCTCTAGCTGGGAAGTAAATGACCACTCACATAAGCCAGCATAAGGCAATCGAGAATTTTTACACCTGGAAGGGATCTCCTACCTCCTGTCTAACCCACACCAGTTTCCCCCTTCTCCCAAAAGATCCATGAGATTTTAAACTTCTTCAAGTGATGGATTCTCAGGTAGCCTCATGTATCAAGGAGTGAGGAGGAGTAGATGGAGCCTCCAGTCCCAATACATCCCTCTCTCTGTCACTCTGTCCCCCTGACTCCACCAAACCGAGAAGCCGGAAAGCCTCAGCAGTCCTGCTGCTGTTGCATCTGCTTTAAAAGGTTTTGGGGTAAGCTGATATTTATTCTACCTGACTTGGAGGTTTGGTCTATACCATTTCCATAAGTTAGTGGATTCTGAGGAAACTACCAGGCAAGAGGTACTGGCTGCCAGAGACAGCAATCTCCAGATGATCATGACTGCCTCACTGCCCTTCAGCTCTTCCTGGCCACCTCTCTTGCCTATCTTGTGCTATCACTTTGACCTAATGGCTCTGCTCCCAGCATGCATCCAGCCTTGGCATGACTTGGCTTAGCCAAAATCTAAACAGGAGTTGGGTGAAGAGTCACAAGTCCTCATGACTTTGCGACCGCCTAAGCAATCCAAAGATACAGCTGCTTCCACGTGAGAACTTCACGAATGCAGAGTGGTGGAAATACATCTTCCACAAGACAAATAGTAGATGCAGTGAAGATGAAGTGATAATGCATGCTAACCACAGCTTGGGTTGCCTCTCCAACTTTTCAAAAAGAATATTTGTACCAAAGACATCAGCAGAGTTCCCTCTGTGCTTTTAAGAATGCTGATTACGAAAGCATCTAGAGGTTTGGCTGTGCACGGTAGGGTAAAGCTGATGGACTGCTTCACTTGCTGCTAAAACAATTACGTTACTAATGCTATTACTGTGTTTTCTCCCTTGCCAGTGAAATTTCGTGTATTTCTAAGGTATTCTTTTTGCGGTACTGACTACATTTAAAAGCTGCTTCACTGTCTGAGTTTCAAAACAATATGTATAAAATTCTGTAGCTTTCTTAAAGTCCATGGCACCAGCAGCCTTGTTTCTGAAACACAGAGACAGTCCTTAAAAATGTTTGCTGTAACGTTAAAATAAGCACAATGGCATATTGCATCTGCAGCATGTACTTTATTCAGTTCATTCAGTTTCAGGCTGTTCTCCATGAAGTTTTCTCATGTTGCTTCTGTTTTACGCAGGGCACTGTGGCCAGCACTGCATCGTGCATACAGCTGCACAAGAGAGCAGAGAGAGTGGCAGTTGCACTGATGGAGAAAGGTCGACTAAATGTTGGTGACCATGTGGCCCTGGTTTATCCTCCAGGTAAGGCAGTGCAGGCAGCAAAGATCAGTGTTAGGCATCACAAGAAAAGAAAACAGCTCTTTCCAAGACAGAGCATTCAAACATCCATTTAATATAGTGGAATGTGGCAGTGACTTAGTGCTTCAAGGAAGAGACTTTCCTTTTGTTGTTTTCTTAACATGCTTCTCCTAGTAGCAAGTTATATTTACCAAACATTTCACTGAATGCTCCAGATGTCTGAGCAGTTATGCGTTAGTATTTGATTTAAAGCACATGAAAGATTCTTGGGTTTTCGCCTCAGATAATGGAATAAAACTGCATATGTATCCATTGAAGGCTAGATGGGAATGTCAGTGTATGAACAACCTTTCTTTCCTGAAGGACTGTCTAGAAGTCAAATCTGGACCCCAGACTTGCATTACTAGTGTGTATTTACAAATGTATCTCAGGAAAAAAGTACTGCCTTGTAAAAGTAGGATGAATGCATATTTCAGAGTGATAATTGTAAAAAACAAACGTCTGCTTCTTAAAAGAAACTGAGTTGTCATCTTCATAACCTAAAATACCTTGTTTTGTTATTTCTGTTATTTTATACTGCTTGTCAATGAAAATATATCCCTAAAAATTTAAAGTTTGTAGGATTTGGATAGTTTTTGCTATCTCTCAAATGCAAATGTTTAAACCTTGTAGAATTGGGCATGCCTAAGAACAGCCTGTTGATATAAAGAGATCTTTGTGACAAATCCTTATGAGTCACTAATATAAATCAGTGTGCATTCTGATTTTGATGAAAGTTTGGCCTTTTGTTGTGATAGAAATAGCTTTGGCTTTAATTTCACAAATACCTTTACAGGAGTAGACTTGATAGCAACTTTCTATGGTTGCTTATATGCTGGCTGTATACCTATCACCGTTCGCCCACCTCATCCACAGAATCTTACTACCACTCTGCCCACTGTCAAAATGATTGTAGAGGTATGTATAAGACATTACTCTTGTAATGCATTTGGCGGGTGTAGGATGTTTTATGCAGCTCGATAATTGCTTTGCCACCATCAATGTAAAAGAAGCTAGGAAAAATAAATAATACACGTGCTGTGTCTGAGTCAGTAAATACTATTTTTAGGAAACTCATTTAAGCGATTCTTTCTGATGTTGTGATGTAATTTTTTTTGTTTCTAGTGTTTTTCTTCATCTGTTTAGCTTAGTTATTAATTCGTCTGGATGCATGTGAAATCACTAGAGCATTCATTCACTAGTTTTATAAGTGGTTTTAATGCTGTATCTTTTACAGGTCAGTAAGTCTGCATGTATACTGACCACACAAGCGATAATGAAACTGCTGAAGTCCAAGGAAGCTGCAACAGCTGTAGATATTAAAACATGGCCCACTATTTTGGATACAGGTACAGAATGATTGCCCACTGGCCAAATGTAAATGGTTTGAAGACCGATTAATTTATTTCATTATACCATAACTGCCTAATTGAATGCATGTATCTTGCATTGTATTGAACGAGCTGTCCAGAAACTATAGAGAGCATCTGGTATTAATGCTCTAAAGGTACATTTTGTTCTTGTGCTCTTTTTCCAAAACACTAATACGGTAGTCTTCTCTTTTTATATATTTTAAATAGATGACATGCCCAAAAAGAAGCTGGCTAGTATTTTCAGACCTACATCTCCAGATATGCTGGCATACTTGGACTTCAGTGTGTCTACTACTGGTATATTAGCAGGAGTAAAGGTAAAGTAACAAGAGAGAGATTATTACACTTTGTTTCCTTACTTATAGGCATATTGTGCATTCACTCATCCTGCCAGAGAAGTAATAAAAGAATGTAAGTGGACCGTGTTAATGTTCAGAAAGCTTATTTTTAAATTTGCATGACATTCAAATGTCTTGATGCTCTTGTTGGAAGCATTCAATCTTACTGGCTTTATATGAGAAATTACTGAGAGGACTAAATAGAGAGTGTTTGTCATAAAGTTCATGAATGTTTTATTTTGCAATTTGTCATACAAGATGTCAGACTTCATTTGGCCTCATTCAATGTCATGACAGATGTCACTTTCCTCTTTTAAAGGTGCTTAAAAAAATCCCAAACCACTACCTGCTGCCATGTCTTCCACAATAAGCATTTCTATCAGTTATTCCACTCTTTTATACACATTTTTAAAAAAACATCTCAGAGTGCCTGTTTTCCTCTTACAGATGTCACATGCAGCTACAAGTGCCTTGTGTCGCTCTGTAAAGCTACAGTGTGAGCTGTACCCTTCGCGTCAGATTGCCATCTGCCTTGACCCTTACTGTGGCTTGGGATTTGCTCTGTGGTGCTTGTGCAGGTATGCTGTTTGAGTCGTAGACTTTCTCATGTGTTCCCAGCCTTCTCTACAATCCAAGGGAACAGTAGCGGATAAAACTGTCAGAGAAACCCAAATTAATTATTTTATCCTTATTTCGTAAAGTACCTTTTGTGGTAACAGAACTCCTTACTAGTTACTTGAGTACCTCGGTCTCTTCAAGTGTAATTAATTATATACTAAATCTAAGGAAAAAAAGGACTTTACTGTCTATTTCACATTGATTAAATAAATCCTTTCAAAATCTTTTGAGATTAAACCATGTCTTTTTACAAGACTTTTTGAAGTGTTGACTGCAAGATTAGTGTGTGCTCAGAAACAGTGCTAAAGGAAGCAATTAAATGTTTCTTAACACGAATGACACCTGAATTGGAGGAAGAAGAAATGTCAGTGATGGAAGAATTAAAATGGATTTTAAAAAATATTTTTAAGGAAGTGAACTACGTGTCATGCTTTCTATACAAGAGTTAGTATAGCCTTGTTTCATCTCAATTATAGCTTCATTTTAGTGTGAAAGACTGTTTCATTACAAATTGGGGTGGGTTTTACTATTTTAGAATGTTTAAAAAGAAAATAGAAATCCCTCATCATATTGCCTACTATGAAAAACTCCACATCAGCTCTATTTAGGAGAAATGGCAAGTGTGCCAATCTACTTGTTAAAGTCAATTAGAGATACTGATATGTTTTCAAAATATATTGGTTTATGTAAGCCTGGTTTTAAAGAGGAGTTGTTGATTTTGTTGATATTAACTGATCTAATAAACATTTAACGATTTAAGCCTGTATGGTCATGACATTTAGTGTCCTGAAATGAGTATATAATATTAAAAAAAAAAATAACAGAACAGTTTTCCTATGTTTGCTTCATTTTGACTTAATATAACTTTTGGCTTTTTGATGCTGGCTTGAAGTTCTGAAGTTTCTTTTCCTTCCCCTCCCTAGTGTGTATTCAGGTCATCAGTCTATTCTAGTCCCTCCTCTGGAACTGGAGAGCAATGTGTCTCTGTGGTTGTCTGCTGTAAGTCAGTACAAAGTGCGCGTCACGTTCTGCTCTTACTCTGTGATGGAGATGTGCACCAAAGGGCTTGGGACACAGACTGATGTACTGCGGGTGAGTGGACTTCCTTTTTCAACATACTGGCACACAGGTACATGTATCTTCCTGAAAATGTTTCATTTTGGCTTGCAGAAGACGGGTCATAAGTGTTTCTTTGAAAACCTTTCATTGTGACTTGCTTTTAGGGAAATGTTGAGATTGCTGGAAGTTTCAGCTCTCATGTTTGTGGTGGGAAGAAAAAAAAAAAAAGTCTTATGTTTTCAGTTTTACTTATTTGTGCCATCGACTATCAACTTCTTTTTGTCTGACTGGAAAAAAAGAACCAAACAAAGGGAAAAAAACCCACACCAAAAAAAAACCCAAAGCCCCCCTGCAAACCTGGCAGGTCTCACCTACTTTCAGATCTCTTGACACCAAAAGTATTGGGTTCTAGAACAGATGTAAGCTTCCTACCAGCAGCAATTACACACTAAGACAGTTGTTTATTTTGGAGGGAAATCTCTTTAACTGAAGCTTTGTCCTTGACTCTGTCTCAATGGTAGGAGAGTTCCCACGGCTATAGTGACTAAGCTGCTCAGGACTTCTGCTGGGAATGCCTGGCAGCTTGTTGTGTGCAAGAAAATGACTACATTGTGCTTATTCTTATTATAGACAAAAAAACTCTGTACCTCTGTTCTCCTGGACCTCACTGAAGAGGCCCACAGCCAGTTGCTGCAGGTTCAAATTCATGCTAATGAGAGCTAATCATGTCTCTGCCTATGTCTGAAGTGCACACCACTGGGAGCAAGCGGGTCTCTTAGGAATCCTGCCCTGTGACACAAGGATATTTTGTGGGTTTTTTCAGCTCAAAATGATGAATGGCTGTATGTGAGTAATTTGCATCTTGTGCATCAAACACTGCCACAAAGCTACTGGGCACAATTTTAGAGGATTGTCCTGTGTGGACGGAGCCAAACTGAGTGCAGTCTGTGTTTATATTGCTTAACCAGTTTGTGTCAGTTATTCTAATGTTTTTAAGGTCCACCTGTTCCACAGATTAAAATGGCTTATTTCTAGAATCATTGACTTCATACTTACAGTGTTGTTGGTTTCTTCACCCAACCTCTCAGATGAAAGGAGTTAACTTGTCCTGCGTGCGAACATGCATGGTGGTTGCAGAGGAGAGACCGAGGATTACATTAACACAGTCTTTCTCTAAGTTATTCAAAGACCTGGGCCTCTCTGCTCGCGCAGTGAGCACCACATTTGGGTGCAGGGTCAACGTTGCAATTTGCTTACAGGTGAGACTGAACTCCTTATTCCTTTTACTTAAGAACAGAATCTCTGGGTACTTTATTGAAATGATGTTCAGCCGTGTTTTGTTTTTTTTTTCTAATGAACTAGAGCTGTATTGTTTGCTTGCTTCACCATATAGTTAAATAAGCCTTAACAATGTGCATTGTGGTAATTTCGCTTTTCTGTACTCATTGGCCCATTGATTTGCGTATCTTAAGAAACTTGTTTCCTTCCAACTCTGCAGGAGAAGTATTAAATCAAATACACAGCTTCCTGCTCATAGCCATATTAAATATTTCAAGCAGTGCTATTTCAGCTTTTGTGTGATTCAGATTTTGTCTGTTTGAAAAAACATTTATGTATGTGTGAAATTACATGGAAGACAATGTTCCTCAAACAAGGCCTTGGAAAACTGGCAGGGACAGGGTTCTTTACTTTTTAAAGATCTCAAATGCAAAGACGTTTGTCTTGCCTCATGTGAGATTAGGACTTTTTTTTGTTTCAATTAAAGGTATAAAATTGGAAGCTTTGAGAGGGAGAATATGCCCATAGAGTACACAGCTCTGCTTCACAGACTGGAGATAATGACATGCTGCGGTCCAGACCTGCCTTTGATTGTTTAATATTCAGTTGATGATAACCTTTTGTGTGTAATTTAACCAGATTAATTCTGACTTTCCTGAATGAGATATTTCTTCTTTAGTTATGAGAGAAAAAAAGCCTTGATTCCACAACTTACCTTAAAATCAGGTACTATGTATGGTGTAGAAAATGACAAAACATCCTGGGTTTTGGCTGATACTATAGTATAGGTGACACATGTATTCAGTATGTGTGTAATTGTAAATTTTCTTGATATGAATTACACAATTAAAAAAATATGACTCTATGAAGAAGCTACTGTGCTTCTGCAAAATGTTTTTTTCTTTGGTTTTTTTTTTTTTACCTTTCTGATTCCCACTAGATGAAGGAAAGCCTTGATTTCTGCTCAGAATGTATTTTAGTGTTCTAGATTTCCTACAAGAGAGGTGTTTTGGGCCATGAGTGTCTTAAATATATTGCCATTCCTAATTGCTTATTTAGTTTCTACAGTTTCTTTCACATGTGTTGAAGAAAATATTTTTAACAACCCCTAGATAAGTGAGTATAAAGAAATACAGTCAGAGCAATTTTATGAATCAGTAGATAGAAAAATAGGAAGGATATAAATGAAATGAAGATGTACAGAAAGATTTTCAATTCATTTAAAACATTTCAGATGCCAAGTGTGAAAGAATAGCTTTCCGAGTTGCCTGTCTAAATAAGAATTTTAAAAGGCAGGTTTGGAAATTTGCTCTTCAGACTTTACAAAGAAGGAAAAAACAACTTTTCTACAGAATGTTAAATGACAATGGGGAAGGTACTCCCAAGAAAACTGTGGAGAGTGTAGGGCTGCTGGACAGTTTAGTTTCCCCTTCATTTTATACCTTTGTCATCTCTCTTCTCTATTCTTGAACCCTTTTTTAGTGTATTTTTGTAGCCCCTTTCCCCCTGTCTTCTAAAGTGATTGCTGTATTTGACTTTTTAAAATCATTGAATTTAAATCAGTATATATGAATAGCCAAACTGAATGGGTATTTGACACAAGTTAGTATGCAAATAAATCCATCATGTTGTTGAAGCCTACTGGGCTGGGTTTACTGAGGAGGTGTTTCTGAAGCTGCAGGCAACCTTTAGAAGTGGAGGAGGGATTTATGGTAAGGTAACAGACTTTATATATTCTTGTTTATGAGCTGGGACTTGATTGGTTCCCAAAGAACCACTTAAAAGTGCCAAGCTTTTAATGTCATTTGAAAGGGAAATATTCTTTTCACTCTAAAACACTCTGAGGTTTTTTTTCTGTCTTACTGTGTGTGTATCTTATGTTTCCAGTGCCTCTTTGTTTGTATTTTCTTGTTTCCCCTTTCTCTGTTTCACACACTGTGATGGCCTCTGTTACTTCTGTTTGTGGTCCTGCTGTCAGCCAAACAGGCTGGGCAAGCTGGCTGAACAGGTATAGTGATGCATGTGTGCTTGTGATGTCCTAAAGTCAGCCTGGTTCAGCAGTATTACTCTATAATTAATGTATGTCTTTTGAGAGAGTTTTCATTTAAAACGGATCAAGAGAGATTATTTTCTGTAAGAAGTTCAGTTTTAGTCACATAGAACACTTGTAGCTGAGCTATAAAACCTCTTTCTCAAACAAGCTGAAAGAGTGTACAGTGATTAAAATTACTGAATTAGATATTCCTAAAGATAAAGATCATACTGTTAAACTGCTTTGACCATGAATACATTATCCAGCACTGCAGTCTTGAGTGGCCTTGTTTCAAATATGTCTAAAATGAGAAACTGTGCTGTGGAACAAATCTTCAGCTTCTTTTTTTTTTTTTTTTTTTCTTAAATACGCATATCACAGTAATTTCTAGTTGTTTTGAGATTAAATTCTGTTGGGGAAAAAAATGGTCCCCTGTTTACTCTCTGACTGCAACAGAGCTCTGCCTCTGCCTAGGCTGTTACTGGCAGAAGCCTTGAAAAGATATGTGTTGGTTAGTTATGTTTTAGTTAAATGTTGGGGGGTTTTTCCTTCAAAGGTAACAAAACTCTTATAAAGTAGAACAGCTGAGCTTTGGCAAAGGGATTAGGCTCGCATAGGTTTATGCTTCCGTGGTTTGCACTTGCTACGTAGCTTTTAGAGGAGGTACTTACCAAAATGAAATTTTCGAGACTTACATTTTAAATTTAAATCCTAAAAGACTTACCTGTATAAATATTTACTTTTCTTGTGGATTCATTTACTGATCCCTTAAAACATCAAAGCTCTCTGGCAGTCACTCTAGAAAGGGGACTGTTTTACTGTATTGCTCACAGATTAGGGCAGTACTTTAGAAATGCCAGTAAAAAATGGAGACAAATTTGTTTATGTGGCTGTGAGGATGAAAGCAGGATTTTCTGGCTCCTGTTGAATTTCGTTCTTTCCTTCTTATTCTTAGGGAACAGCAGGACCAGATCCAACAACAGTCTATGTAGATATGAGAGCACTTCGACATGACAGGTACAGATTGTGTTAAAGCATTAACTAGAAGAGAAAGTTCAGCCTTGTTGCCTCTCATTGATATATTGAGAATCTCTTGGCAGCAGCTAATCCCTCCTCACTGTATACAAGGAACCTCACCCTAGGGAATCCTTTAGTGACAGCTGTGTGCTGGAAGTGGTCCAGCATCTCCTCCTCCATCACTTGCTCTGCCGTTCCTTTCTAGACCCTCACCTAAGCTGCTGTGTGTTTGTCAGGGTTGTATAGACTCATTAGCTGTTCCTTACCTAACCAGACCGTTAGCAAAAGGTGACTGTGCCAGCTGACTGGTTAGTCACAGAATGGCAGAGACATGGTGGACAGAATCTCTGGATGTCCCATGTGCAACCTCCTGCTCAAAGTAGGACCAGCTTCAAGGTATCATTAGGTCACTGAGGGCCAGGGCCAGTTAAGTATGGAAAATCTCCAAGAACGGAGATTCTGTTCCTCTCTCTGGGCGTAGGTGCTGAGACTGGTGCCCTGCTCTGGAGAAGTTTTCCTTGGTGGCATTTCCCATCTTGCATATTATGTGCCTGGCCTTTTCTCCTTGTGGTGTGCAACTCAGAAATCTGTCTCTGTCCTCTCAGTAACAATCCTTCAGGCAGTGGGAACTGTGCAGCTGGAGCCTCCGTTAGTCTTTTTTTCTTTCCATATCAACCAAATCCATCCCCTCAGGCTTCCCAGACGTAATAAATTGACGTCAGGCCTGTACTGCTGAGTGTATTGAAACACACACGCGTGCACATACTTACGTATATATCATCTGGAAACTTGTAAAGGGTACATCATTCTATCGACTCATTTCTGTAGTCATAATTTTCATATTAACTTGTCTCTTGATGAACTTAGTTAATAGAAGTGCTGAAGTAAGGTCAGTAGGGTACATACGTATATGTATTTTTTTCTGTACTTTAAGAAATGTAATATCAAGACTTGGTACATTTGCTTTAGGTTTTTGTAATTGTTGAAGTAGGGGCTGATGTTAACTGGCAGCTTTTGTGAATACTCATCTCTAATCTTTGCAAGCTCTAATCTCAGCTCTTAGAAGACATCATTTCACCATCATTTGCATGATCCTGATTTGGCATTTGAACAGATTAATGTAAACTACAGTCATTTTCTTCTTATATAATATGACTTGCATGCTATATATTTCTGTTAAAAAATAGTTCAGCCATAGCCTCAAAGCTGCTGCTGTGTTGGTTCTACCAAAGAGCTTAGGGATAGTGAAATACAATGTATAGGAGCCTCTTCTCTTGACACCACTCCTACTGCACTCAATTCTTGTTCCTGTGACCATTGTACTATGTTCATAAATTATGCTACTAACAGGCTGCATAGTGTCACTTATTTCTGCTTAGGCTGCTTGCTCTTCACTTTTTGTAATTCCTACTGAAACTCTGCCATGGTTCAGTGTTGCAAGTAGAAGTGCAGGTGAGTCCAACAAAGGTGAATATAAAATGCTGGTGGAACTGCAACCATAGAGCTCTGTGGGAAAAAGATGCTCATCTCTCCAGGGTGCTGAGTTTCTGATTCTCAAAAACACCCATGTTCTTTGGAAGTCTTGAAATCAGATGGAAACTACTGTCTCACTGCGTTGTGAGTAACTGAGAATAATTGGCTTAGTCAGTGCAACTACCAATAGGATAGGATAACAGATGTATTGGAACACATCTAACTTTAACTTCTACTTAAGTTCATAAATCCTTATACAAATACATTCTCTTATTTTCTCAGGGTGCGTTTGGTAGAGAGAGGTTCTCCACACAGTCTGCCACTTATGGAGTCTGGGAAGGTGAGCGATTGAGAGCAATCCTTCCTCGTTGTGACCCTTACCTGGGTGGTGGGCTGCTTCAGCTGGATCTCAGTACAGAATCTATGCAATGAGCTTCACTAATCACAGTCTATGAAGGAGAGGCACTATAGAGACCATAAAATGAACAACTAGTTGAAATTAAGCCAGGTGTGTGAAGGAAAGCAAATAGGATAGGTTGCTACAACTGAAAAAAATCAGAGGCTTTCATATAGAAAGCATTTTTCAGGTGTGAAACAAACTTCAACTCAAAGGTGAAGAGGCTGGAGAACAAGTCTCATGAGGAGCTGCTGAGGGAACTGGAGTTGTTTAGCTTAGAGAAAAGGAGGTTGAGAGGAGACTTCATCACTGTCTACAACTGCCTGAAAGGAGGTTGTAGTGGGGCGAGTGTTGGTCTCTTCTCCTAAGGGACAGGTGACAGGATGAGAGGAAATGGCCTCATGTTGTGCCAGGGAATGTTCAGATTAGGCAGCAGGAAAAACTTCTTCACTGGTGGTCAGGCACTGGCACAGCTGCCCAGGGAGGTGGTTGGGTCACCATTCATGGAGGGATTAAAAAGATGTGTAGGGATATGGTTTAGTAGTGTACAGATGTGGTTGGACTCGGTGATCTCAAAGGTGTTTTGCAACCAGGTAATTCTATGATTCTGTGACTATGAAACAGCTGCTTGGAGTTGAAATGACCGAACGATTTGGTAGGAAGAGATGGTTCATATCTATGGTGGAGAGAGGAGTAAAAGGGGAAGAATGGCACAAGACAGACTTCTGTGGCTCTGCATTATTAACTTTTCTTTTGATTCAAATTCAAATTCTCTTAACTTGTATTTTAAACTTTTGCTTCTTATTCAAGATTCTTCCAGGGGTAAAAGTGATCATAGCACACACAGAAACCAAGGGACCTCTGGGAGACTCACATTTAGGAGAGGTAAAGCTTTGGTGCTGTTGTACTTTGTGTGTCAGCAGTGATTTAATATAAAGATAAATCATGTCTGACAAATTGCCTGTCTGTTTGTGGGACAGCCACGTAATGTGGCGAATGAATGAACTCTACAGCAAGCTGGAACTGTTTACATACCTGTATGTGTATGTCTGTGTGGTGTCCTCCCTCCTCTGTGAGACTGCGGCCAGCCAGTACCAGGTGATATCAATTGACTAGTCTGATGGGCAGCTAGAAGAGACAGGGAATATCTTACGTACTCCTGTCAACAGACAGTAGCAATGAGGTAACTTGCTGTTTGTTTAGTTTTATATACATCTAGATTTGCATATGCAAAGATGTCCATCTAGTGGAAGATGGAAGGCAAACGTGTTTCTTTCCAGTAAGCCAAATGTCTAGTTCCTCTTTACCATGCCTCATTACGTGTATATAAAACTCCTTTTTACTGATTTTTCCTGGTCACTTCCTGTGAGGCAGAAGTTAACGAATTATTCTAACAAAACTACTCCTGGCATTTTAGGAGCAACTAAATTGTCAGTGGAACAGATCTTTTAAATCAATAAATGATGTTGCCGGTGTCTGGCAAAATAACCTGTGTTTATAGGGGAATTATTCCCTTTTGATGTTTTTTTTAATTCCCTAGATATGGGTGAGTAGTCCGCACAATGCTACTGGTTACTACACAGTGTATGGAGAAGAAGCACTGCATGCTGATCACTTTACTGCTCGCTTGAGTTTTGGAGACACTCAGACCATATGGGCTCGGACTGGGTACCTTGGCTTTCTGCGCAGAACAGAACTTACTGATGCTAGCGGAGGTGAGAGGAAACAACTGTACTTAGAGAAGCATGTGTTTGAAACTCCTTGGGGTAGTTGAGCTAATGAAGAGTGAGCAGTCCTGCAAGTTCATCCTGATATCCATCAGAGAAAAGTGCTGTGTGAAACAGCAATTGTTACTCTAGCAATATTCTTTTATTATAATGATACTAGGCGATCATGCAGAATGAGAAGTTCATAAAGCCCTTTTGAGAGATTTAGAAATCACATTCATCTTCCTTTATTTGCACTTAGACAAAAATAACGTGAGCACATTCGTTAAAAGTGCTAGAACCTTTTGACTCACTTTTCCTCTGAACCTTGCAGGCAGGATGTGCTGTTTCCATGCTGGTTTAGAGAATACGAAGGATGTTGTCATTTAGCAGTTCCAGGACATGCCCAAATGGCAGTGATTCCGCAGCTTTTCAGAAGTTAAAGGTCTAGAGGTGTAACATCTGCATAATTTTTCCAGTGTAGAAAATAAGTTGTTCATCTCATTTTCACGTTTTAAGTCAAGATGCCTAAACTTGAGATATGTAAGCAGATGGAGGAAAAACTGCTCCTTCTTCTGTTGAGACAGAATATGGAGTAGGTACAACTTTTGATCATCACGCATTTAAAAAAAAAAGTGAGTAATCTCTAAACATCCTAAGAAAAGGAGTTGAATGCTCATAACTTATTAGCAAATATATCTTGCTGATCGTCTGTGACTGGACTTGAATGAACAGAGGTATCTACATGCATAGTGTCAATGCCCCTTGTTGCTGTCCCTGGATAGTGAATTGTAGGGGGTTCACAGACCCCTTTTACATTTCCTGTAATCTCTCATGGTACAGGATAGAAAAGCAGTGTTCCCGCTTCTGGACCCTAAGTCTTGGTTTGGGGGACACCATAAACGTCCATCGTACTTCTAGCCCTCCATTATGTAAAGGGAGAAGAGTGAGTGAAGAGAGCAGTTTGTTGGAGGTGCAGACTTTTGTTGAGGAGCTACCCCGTCTGTTGCAGTGGATTCCAGTCCAGGGCTCAGAAATGGTCCATGATGCAACTCTGTTGGACCTAGACGCTAAGAGAGGGTCATCCTCCTGTCTGCTGTGCTGGTGTGCTCTTCAGTCTCCTTGAGGCACTTGAGAAAAAGAACGGTGGACGCTATTGCTCTGACTGGAGAAACTCCTGCAGCCCTCTCAATCCCGTCTCCTCCAGAGCAACATCATGCAGGCTTCCCTCTTCCACCGTCAGAGTGCCATCAGAGAGCAAAAGGTGAATTATGAAGAAAGGCTTCATCAGCCATGTGTGGCATCCTTAGCCCACAGCTTCCACAACTGCACAGAAGAGTCCCTTCGTGGCACCTCCACCCGTTCAGCCTAAGCCTACTTAGTACGCCGACCAGTTCTGTGTTGGCCAGCCGCGCCGGAGTCTCTGTTCCTGAAGGAATGTGGTCTCAGGTTCCTGGGAGGAGCTGATGTAATGTAGAGTCACCTCCTGGAAAAAGCTTTAAATGTTGTGTCCTTTTCCCCTTTGGAGGTGGTAGAGCATGACAAAGAACTCCCAGTCAAGGTGCTCTAAGCTTCCCTTGCTTTCCTCCTGTCTGATTTTCTACGGTAGTTCCTGACCTCCAGGGTACGCTGCTGCTGGGTCCAAGGTTCTGCACAGGACTCTGATGGAATTGTCCTTCTTCACTGTTCAAAGTGAGATGGCTTCCTGTTCTTGAGAAAGCTGGTAGTTGAGAGAAATTGGAATCTGTGAGCAGACCGGGTATAAACTTGCTATAACACTGTAGGAAGTTTTTGTGCCGTGTAGCTTTCTGAAAAATCATGTGTCACAGAGATTTTGATCGCTGTGGAACAACATCAGTTGTCCTTTCGTTTGTCAGCATTTGACAGGCGACGTATGGTGAAATAACATAGCAAGTATGTACGAAATACAGTGAAGCTTCCCAGCACGCATTTTTGTCTCAAGTTACACGATTGAGCACAATTATAAAATAGGGGGAAAAAAAAGAGCAAAGTTGAACTGAACAATGTTACAGGATGAACGTGGCAATGTGGAGAGCTTGTCCTTTGACAAGATTCTAGGAGAGCTTGGTTTATTTAGCCCAGCAAAGCTAAGGCTGAGGAGGCGATCGAGTTGGCTCTTGCTACGCTGACTGTGGGGAACTGAAGAAGCTGAAAATAATATTGCTGAACTAAGGCAAAGTGGGTATAAGCTGGTTTTAAAACAAAAACCCAAACAAATACGGGAATTGGAAAAGTGTTCCTGTCAGTGTTTCTTACCAGAGAGAAGTTCTCTGGTAAGAATAGCGGGACAAAAAGTTGCTTTAGCAATGGGTTTTGATTGGGTTTATGAACCGAGGTTACGTTATGTGAGAGAAAGGGCAGAACTGGATGAGCCAGAATTCTTTCTCATCTGGTCTCATTTGCTTGGAGTCAATAGGCAGATTTGCTAAACTACCTCTTCATTCTCTTCTCTCCAAATGGTAGAGATTGAAGTGTATTAGAATCCTTCTCCTTCTAGGAAGCCCCAGGAACACCTTAGAATGTCAGGAATAGGCATGTACAAATGACCATGTTTGTTTTAAATGTCTGTACTGTATTGCAGAGAGGCATGATGCTTTGTATGTGGTGGGCTCTCTGGATGAAACCCTGGAGCTCAGAGGAATGAGGTACCATCCCATTGATATAGAGACCTCTGTAATAAGAGCACATAAGAGCATTGCAGAATGGTAAGAGTCTCAGTATCACTTTCCTGTATCCTTTTTATTTCTTCTCAAGGAGCAGAAATCAAGCTTTGTGGAACTGCATGCTAGACTGAGAGCTTGATGTAGAGGGAACTCGCCAAATCTTTGCTTAGTAATGGCTGCAGTGGGAGTAACTGCAATATAATGCTTCTCTTTCTGCTGCCTCTGTGCTCAAAACAATAAAAGGCCCACCCCTTCATCAGAGTTTCATCTCCGTAGTCTGAAAGCCAGGGAGGGCAGAGCATGAGCGGGGCAGCAGAGCACTTGCAAGCTGTGTTGTTGACTCCCTTGGCTGTGTCAGAACATACACACTCGGATGTGGTGAACACATCTCAAGAACTTCTTGAATAATACCTTCTAACATTTCTCATTCTTGTTTGGTCCTAATGGATGATGCATGCCATTTGGCTGTAGGTCCTCTTCAGTCCCAAAGCGGTGCTGTTTACTTGAAAGCTTTGGGAGGGTTTGTCTTTCCTGTAGTTGCCTCTGAAGATTTACACAAGTACATGAATATCAAGTATGTACACACTGAATGCGAAATCTTAATGGTTCCCATTTTAATACGTAAGTGCGAAGGACTTTTCAATACTGTGTACGTATAAGAGTAAAAGCCCTACGTATATTTTGTACATGGGTCATTAAAAAGCAAGTGGCAGAGAATATCCCAAGAGGTTTGAGCTTTAACACCTCTTGATATACAAATATTTTCACGTTACTGTTACATCACTTGTTCTCATTTATTATGTTGTTCAAGCCCTTACACAATTTGCTGCCCTTGAGTCTCCCTTTCATCACTAGCTTCCTTTGACTCTGCATTTTTCCCTCACCATTAATATTTGTATCATGCCAACAGTGCTGTGTTTACATGGACCAACTTGCTTGTGGTGGTTGTGGAGTTGGAAGGCTCTGAACAAGAAGCACTAGACCTGGTCGCGCTGGTAACAAATGTAGTTCTGGAAGAGCATTATCTCATCGTAGGTGTTGTAGTCATTGTGGATCCAGGTGTTATTCCTATCAATTCCCGTGGTGAGAAACAACGAATGCACTTGAGAGACGGATTTTTAGCCGACCAGTTGGATCCTATTTATGTTGCCTACAACATGTGAAACCAGAAAATCACATCAAGGCTAAAGCACCAAAACCAAGGGACTTGTTAAATAATAACACGGGAATCCATTTGCTGTGTTTTTAAAAGCTGTTGAAGACCTTAGGAAAATGGAGATACTGATCTTCGCAGAGCTTCATCTCTCAGATTGCATTTGCTTTCATAAATCCATTGTTGCAGTTACAGCTGTCTCGGGACGGAGAGTTTACTGGAATTCCTGAAGGAACTTACTAGAATTATCATGGACTAAAGTTTTTTACCATAACTATGAATGTCAGTACGTGATGCACTGCATAAAAGGACATAAGGCGGGGTGGGGAGAGAACACCAGCTGTGAGGAGGACTCTTGGAAGTAACACTGACAGTCATGAGTAACCGTTGGGAGTTCACCCTTCATAGGATTCTTTGCAATATATGGGGAGTACCTGGGTTGGGACACAGCGTTCAAGATTGCACACATCTCTGACATATTCTCTACTGTACTGAAAGGAATTTTGCACGTATTTGAGATTTTAAAATGCAACGTTTTTATTTTAAATTGCTGATTCACCCCATTCAGAAGAAACAAATTAATTCCAATCCTGATTCAATATAACCACAGTTATGCTGCTGTTCAGCTTTTTTGTACCAAACAAAACCAAATACTGCAACAACAAGGTTGCGTATCCTGCCATGCTGGACTCTGTAATGCCATAAACTTTATAATAAAATATGAATCAATATCCAGTTTTAACTACTTGATGCAGGAGCCTTCACTGCTCTTGCTGTCGTAACTTCATGTTAGTTTCTTTTTGTAGCATTAGCTGTGAATTACTGCTCTGCATAACACCAGGTATTTGAAAACTCATCCCAAAGCCAATAATCTCTGAATGATTTGTAGAAATGTTTACAAAGCATGAACTTACAATATGTGTTCCCTGAATACCCCGTGCTAAAAAGTAACAATAATGATTTTTTTTTCCCCACCATGGAAAAAGATACTCAGTGTTCGTCAGCTTGGTCTGCTGTGGTACAAGCTTCCATTGTTCTAGACACACGTTTTTGTTCAAACTGATATACCCAGTTGGTTGAGTCCCACTTGACTAGCTAAGCTTTTGCAGTTGCTGCCTGATCTCGTATTGCAGTGAACCGAATTCAGAAGGAGAATGTGAAGTTTTTGAACTACTCCACGTATTTGAAGGTACGCACGAGACTAGCAAAGGATTATTTTTATAGAGTTGTTTAAGACTTTGAGCTACATAAAGTTTTCTCAGTAATGCATGAGTTTCACAAAAGAGCCAGGATTTTCTGCAAGGCATTTCTGCCTGGATCAGTGCCTATAAAAGAGAGATGTCAATCTCCCAATACGAGGATATAAAATTGACCCTTGGTCAAATAAACTATAACATTTTCAACAAAAAGCTTTCATATATAGTAGTTCTTTGCCCTCCTGGTGTTTGGCTGTGATGTGTTATGCAGCTCCAAACTCTGTAATTAAGTACAGCAGCCTCGAGCGGTGGACTCCTCGGAACGAAACAGCTGGCAAAAGGAAAGAACTAGCTACCCCCAGTTTTAATGTTGTTGTTTTTTAGCAAATAAAGCGTTGTAAGGTTTTTTGTGTCGAGATATTGACGACAGTGAGACAAGTTGCCTTGTAAAAACTTAAGAACAAAAAGCACATTAAACATTTCAAAACAGCTCTTTAAAACCTGACTTGCTAAATCAGTAGAAACTTCAGTGGAGTTTTTGATTTAACAGCAAATCTCCAGTTCACAGTTTGGGAGATTTTAATGCCTAAGGAGTTTTTAATTGCAAAATTTCATTGCGGCTGCTTTACAACTGAAGCAACTGCACACGCTCAGAGCCCGCGCTCTCAGCACCCACACTGAGGCGCTCTCTGGGCAGCACCTGATGGCACCGGGCCCCCTGTTTCGCCAAGCCAAGGGCGGCCCTGCCCACCCCGCCCCTTGCTCCCTGGCGACATCTCTTTTGCCTTGTCAGCAAAACTGTCAGGGCCCGGGAGTCAGAGAGACTATTTAATGTGTTCCCGCAGTGGTTTCTATAAACCTATTTGCCATTTCACCGCAATGGACTAAGAGGTGCCGCGTCCAAGTGTCCATCAGCTGTGCTGTGATAGCTGTGAGATGGTAACACAGCTGAGCGCATCATCGTTGCTGAAGTTGCCTGTAGGGCACACTGGGGGTGACCAGGTATTCCCTGCCCGGGAGAGACCTCCTCCGTTTCAAAAGAAAGTAGTTTCAACACTTCATATCCAGTCTCTACACAGAACTGAAGCGCACTGAGTTGTGGTTTGAGCTGGGAATCTAAATTGAGACTTATGGAAACCCTTTATATCAGATGAAATTAATTTAATTACATTTAGATTAGGTGAACTTGGTGCAAACCAACAGCAGACACTCACACCAAACTGGAAAGATATTGAAACGATCACACCGTGCTAGTGAGTGTCTACTCTTGAAACCTCATGCAAATTAAGACAGCATCTGAGTTTAAAATGAATGAGCCTCCCTGAGTACCTCCAAGTGCGAACAGTCTTGTTCTGAGCAAGTTCCTGTGTTCTTCCTTATCTCCATTGGGAACTCGGGTTTGCCTAAGCAGGAGATTCACGTAGGCTGAGATGGGGTGTGGATCTGAGGTGGAGCAGCAAGTCCTCTGTGGATGTTATTAAGCATTTCAGTATATGAACAAGTTTCTACCCTCCAGGCACACACTTCATCAAGTATAGCTCTGTATGTTGAGCTGTATCACCCAAGTGCCTGCACTGCAAGAAGGCCTTAGTGCCCTGGCTGGTTGTCCATGTCCACCTGCACACCAGGGAGCGGCCCGACGAGTGTGATGGGTGCGGGAAGAACCTCTGCTCCTCCGCGCACCTCGTGTGGCACTGGCTGCTCGAGTTGGGTGAGAGGAACTTCAAGTGCTCCACCTGCGGGAAAGTCTTCAAGCAGGCGGCATCCCTCAAACAGCATCTGGAGACCCACAAGGCGCACAAGCCTCACCGCTGCTCAGTCTGCAGCCGAGCCTTTTCCAGGTCCTCTTGCCTCCAGTGTCACATGAGGACGCACAGTGGGGAGCGGTCACACCACTGTTTGATTTGCAACCAGACGTGTGCCGAAATTTCCACCTTTGAAAAACATCGTAGAAAGCATGAGCAGGATGAGGAGGGGCCTGGTGCTCGACCCAGCCCAGTGACCATCAGGGTGAAAGGACTGGCTGAAAAGAAAAATCAGGAGCAGAAACAGGAGCAGTAAGATGACAGCCTCGAGTATCCTCACCAGGCTGACCCAAAGCAGCAGCAGCAGGTGGAAAGGCTGTAAAAGTCACTAAAATAAGAACCCCTGGCCCTCCGCAAGGTGGCTCATGGGAGGTAGAGGGTTGGGTTTAATTTTTATCAAAAGGAAATGAGGTGCCACACCAGCGTTACTCCAGAGGGTGTTTCCACATGGAATCCTTTCTCTGACACAAGGTTCAATGCAAGCACTTCTGAGTGCAGTGGATGTATTAAAGTCTGCTGAGACTCCTCGCAGTCAGTGCGGTGTCCAGAATGCTCTGTGGTTACAGGAGAATTCCACCTCATCCATGGGCCTCAGTGGTTTCGTATCATGTCAGAAGCATTTTCTAACACAAATTTCCAGGCATTCCTGAGCAAAGCACCTGCTTTTACCCAGATTCAAAGAGAGATGCTGCTTTGTATTAGGAAATCAATCCAGTTTTAATATCTTAAACGAAGGCCAAGTTTTGGTTTAAAGAGGCTATAGAGATGGCATACCTACAGGAAGCATTTGTACCAACACTGGGTTTAGGAAACAAGCAGGAATTTATCCTGCAGATCACAATGTGTCTTTCAATGCCCTGTATGTAGTGAGAAGACAGCGTCTTTGAGCCTTTTCTCACTGTTGATTACAACAAGGCACAGTACTTAGCATCCAGGTAATGCTGTTTATGAAGTGCATGTAAAGCTCATGTAAAGCAGGAGGGGGGTTATTGCCAAAGCAAATTAAGTTGTCTTTCTCAAAACTAATGAAGGCAGGTGTCAAAAATCTGTAATTCTTCTTAAATTGAAGGAGTGTGACATTTCAAATCCCAGATTGTGGTAAAGGTACAAGAACTGGGTTTTTTAACCCGATCTTTTGGGAATGTAAAACGTAGCAACAATGGAATCGAAATCCTTGTCTCCTTCTGAATTGACAAATGACTGTAGCTGGTTTGCTGGCCCGTCACCATCCTGAGGGAATCAGGCAAGATGCTATGAAAGTGTTGCTGTTGAAGCGGAATGTTTCAGATCGATTCTGGAGTGCGAGACCAGACTCCAGTGAGTATTAAATGACTTTATAAACATTAATAACACTGGCTTTCTTGCAGCAGTGTTTGTTGTGAGCCAGCACTTTGTCCTCACTTTTTATAAGCTTTATGTCGTTCCATTTTATGTCAGTATTGTGAGGCTACTTTACACCTTTATTTATTGCTTGTTCTTACCCAGGAATTTTTTATAGGAGAAAAGAAGAAAGAAATCAGTTTGTTTTAAGTGGACATTCCTAATTTTCTTTATGAAATCCCTGGGGGGTTTTAACGCTATTTCTCTGCCATCGTGTGAAAATACTTTAAGGATTTTTTTTGGTTTCTATAGCATAGTCACAACTCTATTTGAAGGTCAACAAAGGGATTTTCTGAAAGCTTGCGCATTTAAAATATAGCAGTGTATCAGGCCAGAAATCATGTTAGCAGATGATAGAGCTGCATTACATCTAAGAATTAACTCACAACTAACAAAACTGCGTAGAATAATTCAGTAACTTTGCACTTCAGGAGTTACTTGATGCTGGGTATACGAAACTATAACTCATCATTGAGCTGACGTTTATATTCAGCTAGTTAATATACTTCAGATATTTATGTGGTCAGATATTTCAAGTGAGATATTTCTAAGGCGGAGTTCTTTGTCATGAGAAATGCCAATGTAAGTTTTTGCTACAGCCCTTAGATTTTGTTTTGTGACCAGTTGTGTCTATACCGAAAATACCAGCAAATAAACTCTCTAATACCCACTTTGGAGTTTCAGAAAGCAATCGTCCTTTATTACAGCGCTGGGGGCAAGGGGGATAGATCCACCAATCATGAGTAATGAGACGAGCTGCTTACAGAGTGTGTTTTCCATCTACATTTGCCAGAAATCTTATGCATGTTCTGTTACTTTCCAAGGACTATTTTTAATGTAATTGGGAACTTCACAACAGCCAAATCTCCACTAATTGGTACAGCACCAGTTCTTAGTCTGACCTTACATTGTTTAGATAGAAAAACTATAAGCAATCAAAAATGGTTACAGAAGACATAACTATCTGTTCAGCACGTGTCGTACTTGGCACAAGATGTTATCATTTCTCCAAAGAAAAGTGTCTGAAAAAACACTATTTGAAAAAAACCCATGCTATCAAAAGGACTTTCTGTCTGAAACTTCCAAAAACTTACAGTTACTTAAATGAGACTTAACTGAAGTTAGAAAACTGATTCTGTTTTAGCTCAAACCAGAATATTCCACTTTTGCAGTAGTAACAACTTCTTGCATCAGTATTGTTTGGGATGAACTAGACACACTGGGGTTTATTTCCAGTTCAATTATGCCAGTGCCATATAAGCAGAGTTCAATCTTTTCTGTATTTCAGTACATGTTATTGAAAGAATATACATCACTATCTTTGCCTCCAGTCATTTTTTTTAAATCCTGTTTTCAGCTAGACCTAAAATTTGGTTATGGAAGTGAGAAGCATCTTGTAATTTTCCAGCATTCCTTAAAACTTAGCTTGAAAATCTAACCGCAAAGTAATGATTTGTCTTTATTTCTGGCATTTTTCTCTGCAAAACATGGAGAACAGTGGCAAGTTGGTTGTGTCTGTACCTGCAACAGAATCAAAGTGTCAGTGGCAAGAAAATATAAAAGTGGCATTTCAGTTTTATGTTGCTCTGTTTAATAGTTTTGGAGATGTTTTATTTTGCTTTGTTCAAAAAGCTTCCTATTTTGCTCTTCTGGTTTCCTGCTGTCAGCTGCCTTCCCGCTGCAATCGAAGTCCCCGCTGTTCAAGGTGCAGGATGAGTTCAGGTGTTCTGCAATAAAATCCAGTGTTGAGAATATTTCTGAGTGGAAGAACTGAAAGTATGCTCTAATGCCCTGAATGCTGCAGCACAGTAAGTGTGAGACCAGGCAGATCCTTTAGATTTACTGTGTGACGAGGGAACCAATTAAATCCACGGGTCACTCACAGAAGTGCTGCCACTTCCTTCTGAAGTTTATTTTTCAGCTTAATGTACAGAGGGAGCAGGAATGTGCTTCTGTGTCACTAGACTGCCAGGATGAAGGAGCACCTCTCAGTGCCACCACAGCTTGCAGCACAGAGTTCTGAACGCCTGGGAGATGTGGCCCGGCAGTGCAGTGCTTTGTTTATGCAATCGCTTTACTCCATCTAACAAAGTCAGGAACGTTCTTTCTCTGGGGTCTGTAAAAGTCTGCATATCTCATTTTTCTTTGAAAGATCAACTGGTTTTCTTGCTGTCAGCACATGAACTCTGCTGTTGAACAATTCAGCTTGGATGCACATCCCACTGACAATTAAGAAGATTAAGAACAGCAGTAACTGGCACTCCCAGTGAGAGAAGTACTCTTCCAGTGCTGGTAATTTTGTGTCTGACGGGGAAGTCTCAGGCTCCTCCTGTTGTTGTACCAAGGGGTTGAGGCTGCGGCTGTGAGTGTGAGAGGGCAGCGTGCAGGAGGGATCGGCGGTGGTGAGACGTCGGCAGAAGCAGGTGCGCACTCATAGGGTGTCACTCCCTGCTCCTGCTCCCATTGCTCGCCAAGGGACACCAGCTGTGCCAGCGTTCAAGCTGCCTGTTACAGCTTTTTGCTGTTGCACTGCTGTGCAGAGCTGAAAAGGCTCGCTCTCGGGGAAGGAGTCCTCCTCCACATGAGCACTGCTGGTGGGACTTGGAGACCTGCCAGACAGCCTCACCCGCAGACTCTTGTGCTGAAGCACCAGACCCCTCCGCTGCACTTGGGGGTTCAGACTTGAGAGAGGGTCATGAGAGTCCTGTCTAGCCTACCAAACCTTGGGGACACTCTGGGACAGACAGTGTCCCCATTTGTTGTCCTCACATGCTGCCTCAGTTTGGTACAAGTGGTGGAAACTTATTTTTAATTCTAGATGGAGTACGAGGGATTGTTTTTCTTGTATGCTCGTCTCTGCCTGCGTGTCCCCTTTCACTGCCAGGGGAAGGCAGATGAGAATAGCGGCATGGTCCCTGTCCAAAGACATTTTGCACGTGAAATCAGTATGAAATGTGGAATGAGGTAAAAAAGGACAACAACAGGTGCAGGCATCTGTGTTGTGAATTTGTCACTATGGATGTTGCTTAGCCATGAGTGCCTAACTCACAGATATCGCTGAGCTGGATAGCAAGTGCGGACTGAAAAAGACAGGAGCTTAGGCTTTGGGGAAATGGATCGACTCGCTGTTAAAGAGCTCCTTTGGTTCTGATTTCTTCAGCTTGTGCTTGTCTCCTTCCTTCCCTGAGTACTGGTGGAAGGCATCAGTGATGGTAACCATGGCCTTCTGCAGCTCAGACACGGTCGCAGCGTGGCCCTGAGCTCAGAGGGAGCAATGGGTGCGTGCGTTAGCCTGGGCAAGCTCCAGGGATGCTTTTTGCTTTGCAAGCGCAGCTGCCCAGGGGCTCCTCCCATGCACCAGCAATGCCAGACTCTGTGCTGAAAACATGGTGCTGCAAAGCACTGCGAGCAGCCCTCGCTTCAGGGAGGGAGATCCCAAGAGACCTTGGCTTTGCTTCCAGGACCTCTCGAGGAGAGGACAGCCACAACGTGAGGAGTGCCCAGTACAGGACTGACAAATGCCGGGAGCAGACACTTCCTCTGGGACTGTTGTGAGTTTGGCGCCCTGGGTCTCTATGGGGGCAGAAAAGAGAGAGGAGAGAAATGAGGAGGAGAGGCTGCAAAACCCTGGTGGCTTCCAGCTAGGTGCTCCTGCACGTCCTGTATGTGCAGACGTGGCTAGCAGGCAGCATGTTGTCGCTTTACCTCCTCTTTGGCTCCAGCTGCTTAACTCATTGCTTTGTTTTCCTTGCTTGGGAGAGGGGGCAGGCAGGGGTTTCGTTTCTGCACATGGAGCTTCAAGGAAGGTTTTGCTGTACCCTCTGTCCCACGTGCTCTCACCTCTGCCTTTCTTGCCTGCAGGCCTGCCTCCAACCGAACAGTCAGGGGAGCCCAGGTAGGAACAAGTTTTGATGAGTGTCAGCAGGATAAAGGAAACACATCTCCTCTAACCTCCCTCCTCCCACGCTTGATCTGGAAACGCTCTCGGGAATGTTAATAATTGGGATTGCAGTGTTCCCTGCAGATTGCACAAAGAGACAAAGAGACCGATCGAAAAGGGAGAGATGCGAGGCCACCTTCCCGAAAGCTGTTGAATGCACTGATGCTAGGGGGACAAAAAGCATCTTCTTGTCTGGCACTCAGTTAGTCCGTATTCCACGGATAAATGTCTCCTGCCCTACAGCCTGGCTTCTGTTTCACCACCCCTAGGCCCGACACAGACTGTGGAATGAACCTTAGTACTTTCAGTGTCATCCCACAGTCTAAGTCCCAAGCTGATGCCCTCCCCCATGCAGCGGTGGGTGTTCAAACCACAAGGCTGTTTCCAGGCAGGTAGGAAATATTGCTCAAGCACCCGATGCAGGCGTCCTAACAGCCCTTTGCATCCTCGTGCCCTGTCTGCAGCAGGCTGAGCTGGCTGCCAGTGGCACTGCCTGCTTCCCGTCTGCAAGGCTGAGGAGTGTTCATAGAATCATCGTGGAATCGCTTGGTTGGAAAAGACCTTTGAGATCACCGAGTCCAACCGTACCTGTCCACTGCTAAACCATATCCCTGAGAAACTGGCCTACTCGCGTTTTAAATCCCTCCAGGGACGGTGACTCCACCACCTCACTCACTGGGCAGCTGTGCCAGTGCCTGATCACCCTTTCCGTGAAGAAATTTTTCCTGCTGCCTAATGTGAAGCTCCCCTGGCACATTTCCTCTCATGCTGTCACCTGTAACCTTGGGAGAAGAGACCAACACCCACCTCACTACAACCTCCTTTCAGGCAGTTGTAGACAGTCACGAAGTCTCCCCTCAACCTCCTTTCCTCTAAGCTAAACTACCCCGGTTCCCTCAGCCACTCCTCATAAGACTTGTTCTCCAGCCCTAGACAAGCCTCGTTGTCCTACTCTGGACGTGCTGCAGGCCCTCCGTGTCCTTCTTGTAGTGAGGGGCCCAGAACTGAACACGGGATTCGAGGTGTGGCCTCACCAGTGCCAAGTACAGGAGCACCATCACTTCCCTGCTCCTGCTGGAAACGCTGTTTCTGATACAGGCCAAGACGCCATTGGCTTCATTGGCCAGCTGGGCCACTGCTGGCTCACATGCTCTTGAACATTTTGTTCAAGTTCATACTGTTCTTCCTACTCTCACTTTTCCAGCCTGTCGAGGTCTCTCTGTACGACAGTTCTCCCTTCTGATGTGTTCACCTCACCACCCACTTGAGTGATACGGGTGCTCTGATTGGACGGCGGGTGGCCGCGTGTCATAAAGCCCTTTGGGAACCAAGGTGATGACACCACAGGGCCAGCGCAGACTGCCCAGAGGACACGACGGGACAGGACGGGACGGAGTGGGGCTGTTTGGATCCCTGCACAGCCACCTTGTTCCTTGCTGACCTGCGTCCACGATGCTTTCCCGAGCCGTCTCCGAGCCTTGTGGCAGGAGCCCTCGAGGCCTCAACGAGATGGCAGAGAGATGTGCCAGCATGCCCAGGCTGGCCTGGGTGTCAAGAGAGGAGGAGAAGGACCCTGGGGCTGCCCCAGCACAGCAGTCTGATGCGGTGGATTATGTGGCGCTGTTGCAGGCGGGTGAGTGGCTGAGCTGGGCCACAGGGCTGGTGGCTGGCAGCCAGCTTGGCCCCATCCGATCTCCCACTGGAATCCCCAGGGAAAGAAGGGAGGAGGGAACGGGGTTGTTGCCCACAATCAGGTTCAAGGCGGGCTCCATCCGCAGGGCACTCCAGAGGCCCCAGAGACAGGGGTCAGTGTCCCCACCAGCCCCTGTGCCAGGGCTGTCTCTGCCTGGGCAGCGCAGGGCTGGGCTGTGCTCTTCAGCCCCTCCTGCAGCCCCTCAGCTCTGCCTGTGCTCGGTCTTTGCCAGATTCTGACTTGGACCTGTCAGGCAAGGAGCAGGAGATTGACCTGGACATGGTGCTGGAGCAGGAACAGCAACGGGAACCGGAAGCGAAACACGTCCTCTCCTGCAGCTGCTGCAGCGCAGCACAGGTACCCACAGCCTGGGCTGGAACAGCTCTCGCTCCTCAGGCGAGCACCACTGTCGGGGCGCTCAGGGTGACATCCCTCTCTTCTCCGTCCTTCCTTCTCCCGCAAATGTTTTAGGAATCCCTCGAGCTCTCTGCTTGTGAAGACACCACCATCACACACAACGAGGACAGGGAAGACTCCAACTCCAGGGATGCAGCAACTGCTGCTGCTGTGCTGGACGACCTTGTGAAAAGTAACCCCCCTGATTTAGAGCAAGTAAGTAGCCTGTGGCCTGGGTTCAAGATCCCGGGGATCGTGTGCTCCCTGTAGCCAGGTCCACTGGATGCCCAACAGCCCTTGTCGCCAGCAGAGTGTGGTGGGAAGGGAAGCACTTCCCGGAGGAATCTGGGGAAAGGGCTCATTCTGGCAGCACTCCAACTCTTGGCTATCTCCTCCAGGTGCCCAGCATTGTGAGGAGAATGTACCAGTGGCTCAGGTCCAACACAGATGCATCTGCCGAGCTCAGGCTGGACAACGCCCTTCTGCAGCTGACCCGCACGCACCCCGATGATGTGGTGGTGACCCTCCTGCGCTGTGCCCCATCGTGTGACAGGTACGGGGTGCCTGCCATGAGCGCTCTGAGCTCACCAGCTTTTAGAGCCCATCAGTTTGTACAGCCTGTCTGTTCGGTCCCTCTCCCAACACCAGCAGTGCTCGGGTGTCCCCCCCGACCTGCACAGCCGCTGGTGCCCACTGGGTGCTGCCGGTGAGGGGCACCAGGCAGGGCTGGCAACCAGCCCGGGACCCGGGGTTGCCCAGGCCCCACTACTGTGGCCAGGACCCCACTGACCAAGAGCTCTGCGCCTGCAGGGCTGCTCTGACCATGTGGAGGACACTGGTCTCCACAGTCAGGACTGCAGACAACGTGCTACGGAGCCTGCTCGTTGTTCTGGAGGACTGGCCGCTGCACAGGACGTCCACCTCTGATGGGGACAACACAGAGGTCTATGCCCTGGCTGTGAGTTTCTGGACCAGACCTTTCCCCAACCCTGGGGTCCCCTCTCTGGGTGGCTCTCCAGCTTTTCCCCCCTGCACTGCACCTCCCTGCCTCACGCGGTACCAGGAAACCTGGGTTGGGGACAGGATTAGGGGCAGCTAGGCAGCCTGCTCCCCCTGCGCCTGCCCGTGGGCCAGAGCAGCACCTGAGCCTCCCCGTCTCACACTTGATCCCTGCCATGGAGCCATCTCAGTACTGAGCGGTGTCTCTGGGTGGTTTGTTTCCTGCAGGCAACCAAGGCACTGTGGGAGATCCTCCAGCTGCCCTGGCAGCCAACAGGGTTCCAGCTGACCATGAAATGCCACTACCTCTTCCTGGCTCTGCTCTTCCAAGCGTTCTTCAGTACACAGCAGACGTCAGAGGGAGTCAATATCTTCTGGGAGAAATGCCAGGAGGATACCTGTCCTCCCACCAGCCCCAGCAGGTGCTCCATCACGGTCTTCCCATCCCTCCGGTGGTCCTGGAGCTGGGGCCAGGGCTGCTGGTGTGACCTGGGCTTTGCTCTGCACACAGATTTGCATTGCTGACTGCAAAAGCCCTGCTCCACTGCCTTCACTATTATGTCATGTTGCTTCAAGTGGAACGTAAGGGTGGCTGGGACACACTCCTCGACCCTGAGACCCAGCATGACGTGTTTGGTGTGTTGGCCAGGTGAGAGTCCCCTTCTCCCCGTTCTCCCCATCATTTCTCCCCTGGAGACAGGGTGCCCCACACAATCCCCTTGCCCGTGGGTGAGAGGGATTTGTCAGCAAGGCTTGGGCCAGCAGACTGGAAAATGCTGGGAAAGGTGGAGGCAGAGGAGCCGCCACCCCCCAAAGCACCAGAGTCCCCTCCCGTGGGGTCTGGGCGGACAGCACAGAGTGGGGTCTGTGTGCAGGCGGCCCCACCAAGGGCAGCCCCGGGGCAGGGCAGGATGCACTGAGCGCCAAGGCCAAAGCCTGGGGACACCGAGTCCCCGAGGGCGGGAAAGGGGTCTCCTCAGAAGGGCCGGCTTTGGGGTGGGAAGGGTGCTTTTCCAGTCTCCTCCCCAAAAGGAGCCTGCTGGTGTTGGGCCCTGCCTCTCTCCCGGTGCAGGGTGGTGGGGAAAGACCAGATCTCCGTGACTCGCTCAGTCCTGAGAGGTCTGCCCACCCTGCTCTGCGCTGACCATGCCTTCCTTCTTCCCCCTGCCAGAGAGATGTGCGGAATCTCGGAGAACTGTCGTTCCCGTCTCGTGCACTACCTGTTCTCAAGGCTCAACAAGAATGAGGTGTGCCCAGAGATCCCTGCTATGATGTTCCTTGTTGAGGTGAGCCTGATGGCGACCGCTGCCGCGCTGAGCTGCCTCCCACCACTCTGCCCTCATGGCAGCTGTGGGGGGAGCCCAGTCAGTGGAGCTGGGGCAGGGGATGGGCTCCGCTGCGTGCCCTTGGCCCCTTTCTGATAAGGTGACACTTGTCTCCACCCTTGTGCCGGCTCCCGCTCCTCCAAAGCTGAGCAATCCAAAGCCTTTGGGCTCGGCCTCCTGCGATGGTGGTCGCATCCTGTTCTGACGGCTGGAGCCAGTCCTGCGCGGGGCTGGGTCCCTGCGGGCCAGGCACCCCTGTCACTGCTGGCTGTGTGTGTTGCAGCTCCTGGCCTACCCTTATGCGAGCGTTTGGAATGAATGCGTCCTGGAGGTGTTGACAAAGTACCTGCACAGTGAGTGCAGACAGATGCGTCAGCTGGTGCTCAAAGGCTTCCTCAAGCTCTGCCAGAGACCCGGGATGGTGAGCAGGGGTCATGCTGGAGGAGTGGGGCTGGGTACCACAGCAGCTGGGACTTGGCTGGGCTTTGGGAGCTCTGGGAGCTTCTCCCAGCTCTCCTGTGTGCCCGGGGTTCACCTGCCCCAAGTCCTTTGGGGAAGGCCTTTGGCTTCTGGTCCCCAAGGCACCCGCGTGGGCTCCAAACGCCCAAACGTTTGGCAGTGCGGCCTTTGATGGCTTCACCACACCGTGTTGTGTTCCACACAGAGAAAAAGAATTCACTTCCTGCTGCCGAGGCTCCTGGAGTTCCTGCGGGATGTAGACGTGGAGGTGGTTGGGAAGACCCTGTCTTTGCTCAGTGAGGTGCTCCAGGACATGGACATCCCAAGTGACGGACTTGGGATGTCCATGCAACTGGTTTGGGATGTCATCCTGCAATTGGCTGAGAGCCTCTGGCTGCTCTTTGACAACGTGAGTCTGTGTGAACCCCAGCATGGGCGCTGGATGCTGCCAGGGAACTTAGTGCCCTGTGGCTTTTCAGGCCGGCGCCCAGGTGGGCCTGGAGCACTCGGTGCTGAGGTCTTGCCCTCTTCCTTGCCACCAGGAGTCCAGCTCTGTGAAGCTTCTCGCCATCCGCCTCTTCCAAGACGTGATGGACTATTTAGTGAAAGTGGAAAGAAAGGTCGCCAAGAGGCAGGTGCGCAAGAGCCTGCTGCCACTGATCTACCACTTGCATGATGAGAACAAGTGCATGGCACAGGTGAGGGTTTCAGAGCTGACCGTTTGCCATTTGGGGAGGGCGGTGCTGGACACCCCCAGCGGGGCCTGAGAACCAGAAGCAAGGGCTGCTGGAGGGCACAGAGCCTCCTGCTTGTCGCTCAAACCCACCACCGCCTGTAGTCCCCCAGCCGTACCTCCTGCTGCAGAGGGATAAAGCAGTGAGTTCTCCTCCCAGCCCCACTCCCTGCAGCCATCCCTCCACAGTGCAGCCCCCCGGGAGGCTGTCCGCAGCCCCAGTGCTGGCAAGGGCCAAGAAGGTGGGCATGGGCATTTCCCAGGCCCGTCCGGCCTGCTCCTGCAGTGCTCAGCTGCTGTCCCTGGCCACAGAGATGTGAGCTCAGCAGTCCCCATGGGCTTCCAGGTGGTGCCCGCAGGAGTGCGAGGCTCAGGGTTAGAACTCCCAGTCCCTGCTGCCCCCATGCTCTGCCCAGCGCCCCCTCCATGTCTGGCGTGGGGCCCCAGCTCCCTCAGGCACGGCTGCCCAGGAGCTGGGGCCCTGCTCACTGGGGTCAGCCTGACCCACGCAGTTCCCTGGGCCATGGAGAGCGGTGCAGCCCCTGCGAGATGGGATCCACCACGTCCCACAGCCCCACCACCCTCAGGAGGGGGGAGGCACGGGGAGGCATCGGTGGCCAGAGGAGAGCACCGGCTCCACATCCTGCTGGCGTCCTCGTGGGAGGTGGCTCAGCTGCCTGCTGCCCTGGCGCCGGGTGGACTGCAGGGTTGCAGGCTGATCCAGGCCTTGGCTCCAGAGCAGCAGCTCTGGGCACCTCTGTCCTGCTGCCCCGGCAGCACCAGCTGCCCGCGATGGGGGTTGCCCCGCTCCTCTGCCCGGGGACTGAACCCGCCGACGGACATGTTCCCCAGCCGCTGCCCCTTCCCACCAGAGCCCAGGAGCGGCCCTCAGCCTTGCCCAGGTGCAGGGGATGCCCCGTGCCCTGGGCAGCGGTGCCACCTCCAGTCTCTGCTGCTCTGCAGGCCTCTCGGGAAACCCTCCTTCAAGTTAGCAAACTGCTGAAGAAGAGGCAGCTCGTGGAGCTGCTGAAGAGTGAGACGACCTTTGGGCTGGGCGAGTGCCTGGTAAGGATGTCCGTGAAGCCCCAGAGCCAGCCTGGACAAGCTCCTGCCCCAGCGCCCAGGGTGTGGGGCCGGCAGCCGTGCCCCTGCCCACTGCTGCAGCCCCTCTCCCCCAGCCTGTGCCCCACACAGGCTCCTTCCCTCGGGCGTGCGGCCCCACGGGCTCTTCTCCAGGCTCCTCTCCCTCGTGGAACCCAGGGGGTTCAGCAGATGGAGCCCCAGCCCTGCTGGGCTTTGGTGGCAGGGTGGCACCAGAGCTCCCCGGGAAGCACCAGCCCTCTGCTCCCCCCAAACCCCGGCACAGCCAGGTGCTGGCTGGGTGTCGTGGGTGTCCTGGGGTCAGGGGCAGCCCAGCCGAGGGGGACAGGCTGTGCCAACCCTTCCCTCTGTCCCCTTGCTCTCTCCAGTTGGCAGAGGACAGGAGCAGAGCAGCCGAGTACATACGCCAGTCCCTGCCGTACCTGAACAGCCCTCAGGAGCCCCTGCAAGAGGCGGCCATCAGGTTCCTTGGTGAGTCACAAGCCCCGGGGTCCCTTCCTGTCCGCCTCAGCTCGACCCCAGCCATGGGTCCTGCGCAGTCCCGAGCACCCGATAGTGCGGGGCCCATGGGGCTCCCTGCTGCCTCCCTGTCCTTGGGCACCCGCGGGCTCAGCCCTGCGAGGGGGGCAGGGCGTGGAGCTGGGCTGGGGGAACTGGGCTGGGCTGGGGAAGCTGTGCTGCTCTGAGTGCAGGATTTGGGATGGAATGTGCGTTCCTAGGGCTCGCTGGGCGGCACATGAAGGCTGAGCAGGAAGAGCTCCAGATCATCTACGGAGGTAGGTGGGGGCAGAGGGGACTGGTGGGGAGGAGGAAAGATCCTGGGCAGGGAGCTGCACTCCCTCTCCCGGCTGGGAGGGTTCTGCTCCCTCCATGGACAAAAGGGACAGCGTGGGCAGAGCCAAGAGAGACTTCAGGGCCACGGGGGGGCTATTGGTTGCCAGCACCCTCTGGCTGATGCCGTTGCCCCTGCTCCCTCCTGTCGATGGGAAGAGCTGGGTGGGCTGGCCCTGTGGAAGGGGTTTCTGCGGTCCCCGCAGTCCCAGGCTCTGACCTTGGCTCCCTTCCTCTCCATTCCAGCCCTTGAAAGCATGTCAAGCGATCCTAGCCACTCCGTCTCAAACCTGGCAATGCAAACCATACACGTGCTGAGAGCTGCAGAGGGAAAGCCTCCCCCTGGATCTGGACTGCGGGGGCCGCGATACCGGCCCCACAAGGCATAGAGGAGGAGGCCTTCTCTCCGGTGTGTGGGCTGGCTCTGCTGCTGGAGCTCTGTGCAGAGCCAAACCCAGGACCCCGCCCACAGGGAATTTTCCTGCTTCCCTGGGGGGTGGGGGGGCCAGGGTAAGAGAGAGCAGCAGTAACTCCCTCGTCTGATGAAGCCCTCAGACTGTTACCCGCAAGTGGTTTTTCACATAGGCAATAAAGACTCAGCAAGGAGAAATCCTACAGCAATCTAAAGGGATCCCCTGGCAGGAAGAGTCAGGAACACAGGCAGTATTTTCTTCAATCCTTTCAGCAGCGGGGAAGAACATAGGCTCAACAAGCTGCTCAGGGGTTGGTGTCATCGGCAGAACTACGGGGTTTTTGACCGTGAGATGGTCTATTCATCATCAGGTCGTCTGGCATCTGATGGCAGGCACCGCTCACAGACGGGGAAAGGGACTTTTTGCTCAAGAGCTAGCGGGGCTGATTGAAAAGGCTTTAAACAAGATTTGAAGGGGGAGCGAGGCAATAGCGGGCTAGTCTGGGATGAGCGAGGTCTGAGGAGCCGCATCCTTGTGAGGTCCTGACTGCTCCACAAGGAGATGAGCACAACGACAACGCAGTCACTGGTCCCAGCCGGCCCGGGTTTGATAAGGGAAGATCCTGCCTGACACATTGGTTTCCCTCTGTGATAGGGTCACCCCCCTAGTCAACCAAGCAAAACCGGTTGATGTGATCTATCTGGATTTCAACAAGGCCTTTGATACTGTCTCTCATAGCATCCTCCTAAACCAAAAGTCCAGCATCCAGCCGGATAAGCACATAATGCAGTGGGTGAGCAATTGGCTGATGGGTCAGGCTGAAAGGGTCATAGTGAGCGGGGTTGCGTCGCGGTGGTGACCAGTCACTAGGGTAGTTCCACACGGATCCATCCTGGGGCCAGTGCTCCTTAACGTCTTCTTAAATGACCTGGGTGCAGGTTTGGAAGGTTTCCTAACCAAGTTGGCCGGTGACACAAAACGGGGGGTATCTGTTGGCGCTCTTGAGGGCAGAGAGGCCCTGCAGGGGGATCTGGGCAGGTTGGAGAGCTGGGCAATCACCAACCGCATGAAGTTTAGCAAGTGCAAGTGCCGGGTTTTGCACCTGGGCCACGGCAACCCTGGACAGACACACTGACTGGGGAAGAAGAGGCCCCACAGACTTGTGATTGTGATTCTATGTGCTCTTCCCTGAATAAACAGTCCTGCTCCATCCCTTCGCCCGCGTGCCTTTCCTTTGTGGGAACAAACCAGTGGAGGGAAAGTCAGGCCCTGAAGCAACCAGGATCCTCAGGCAATGCGCCTTCACAGGAGGGGCAGGTGCCACAGCCTGTTCCCCAGCAGCGGGAGCATCCCCCAGCTGCTCTAATTGCTGCCGCGGCGCTCACTGTGGCACGGATAACCCCCTCCAGCCCTTCCATCCAAAAATGCCCACAGACCCGTACAGAGGGGGCTGCGAGAGACCACTGCTCTGGTCCAGTGTCTACCTGAAACACATGATGCTTGTCCTGGAAGGTGGAGAGAAAGCCTCTCACAATACTCTCTGGATATTGCGTCTCACACAACTTTTGCTCTTTTTTCGCATTGATGAGTACATCTCCTGTACGCTGAGACAGAGAGAACTGACCTCCCAAGGCCATAACTGTAACCGCATTACTGCCATGGATACGAAGCTCCCAGGCTTTCCTGTGCAATGGGGTAACAACGTCTGCCCTGTTCGGTTCCTTGCTCCACAAGCCAGAAAGCAGCAGACAGTGGTACAACACCAGCAAATATAGACTGAGAGGGCAACAGAAGTTTTGGCGAAGAACTGCCAGATGGAAGGCACTGTGGTCACGTCTGCGTGCATCACCGCGTGTGTATTTGCCTACAGCCTTTCTCTAGCCTTCATCCTTTGTCTAAATCCCTCTTGCAGTGAGGGGCGCAGATCTACCAGATGCAGTCTCCCAGCGCCAAGAACAGTCATGCAGTCACGCTGGCTCCACTTTAGCGCTAGTGCAGCACCTCGTGGGACAGGAGATGAAGACACCTTGTCAGGCATGCAGGTTTTATGCCAGTTTCTCCTACACTGGAGTCCAGTGCTAGGGAGCCAGCAGACAGCAAAATGCATGGTTAGGTAGAAGCAAGAAGCACGGACACGTCACATGAAATGCTACAGAGCTTTTGATTTTTCTTCATGAACTGAGGTATACACTACATGTAAAACGCCGCCAGCGCTTTACACGGTGCACAGGCTAAACAAGAGCATTTCACTTGGTGGGAAAAGGCACTGCTTTGAAGAAGGAGCAAGTGAAGGTTCTACCTTTAAGAACTGACTTTAAGGACAGAAGTCTGCTTCAGCTTTGGAAATCTGTCTCGTAGTCGACTTTCAAAAAGGGTTTCTCCTGCTTAACAGAGCCGTGTAGATCTGCAGGGCAAAAGACCCCCCCCTGAAGTGCAGAATGGAGCAGAGTACTTCCCAGCAGCCAATTCTGCGTAGCAGGAGACTGTAAGAGCTGGAATCTGTACTCACACAAACCCCTTCTCAAACAGGAGCTCTGCTTCTGTAGCCTGCGGCCCTTCCCCAGTACCGCCAGCCAGCCATCTCCACCAGATCACCACCTCACCTGCAAGGCTCCCGACTGCTAGGCTTCTACACATTGGCCCAGGGTGCAGTGAGCTTTGCTGTCTCATTGTCCTCGGTTGGCTTCTTGCATAAACTGAAAGCAGAAATGCAGAAAACTACATTTGCTGAATTGCTGGGATGATTCAATTAACGGATGTGGAAACCTAGAAGGCCTTTTAGCATGCTCCCTAGCAAAGCATCTCCGTCGCTGAGCTGAGTGACTGGCGGATCCCTCAAGGGCTGCGACTTTTGCACCAGTCCAACAGAACAGACCTTTAGGAGGACAGAAAAACAAAGTTTTCTTTGTGAAGGTAAAACATAAGAAACATAGCCTTTCTTTTACCACCCTACAAGCCTCCTCTTTGTGCCTCAGCACAGGCCCACTGAGACCGCTGCTGGAAGCGGCAGATGCCCAGGTAGGAACACCACCTCCTCTTCTTCTATTGAGCGCTGATTGCATCAGGCAGTTTGAATGCTGACGAATTACTGTTTGAAAAGGGAAGACTTGCCCACGGAACCCAGTGGCCTTTACACTAGTCTCACTCTTCCAGCCTGTCAAGGTCTCTCTGTACGACAGTTCTCCCTTCTGGTGTGTTCACCTCACCACCCACTTGAGTGATACGGGTGCTCTGATTGGACGGCGGGTGGCCGCGTGTCATAAAGCCCTTTGGGAACCAAGGTGATGACACCACAGGGCCAGCGCAGACTGCCAAGAGGACACGACGGGACAGGACGGGACGGAGTGGGGCTGTTTGGATCCCTGCACAGCCACCTTGTTCCTTGCTGACCTGCGTCCACGATGCTTTCCCGAGCCGTCTCCGAGCCTTGTGGCAGGAGCCCTCGAGGCCTCAACGAGATGGCAGAGAGATGTGCCAGCATGCCCAGGCTGGCCTGGGTGTCAAGAGAGGAGGAGAAGGACCCTGGGGCTGCCCCAGCACAGCAGTCTGATGCGGTGGATTATGTGGCGCTGTTGCAGGCGGGTGAGTGGCTGAGCTGGGCCACAGGGCTGGTGGCTGGCAGCCAGCTTGGCCCCATCCGATCTCCCACTGGAATCCCCAGGGAAAGAAGGGAGGAGGGAACGGGGTTGTTGCCCACAATCAGGTTCAAGGCGGGCTCCATCCGCAGGGCACTCCAGAGGCCCCAGAGACAGGGGTCAGTGTCCCCACCAGCCCCTGTGCCAGGGCTGTCTCTGCCTGGGCAGCGGAGGGCTGGGCTGTGCTCTTCAGCCCCTCCTGCAGCCCCTCAGCTCTGCCTGTGCTCGGTCTTTGCCAGATTCTGACTTGGACCTGTCAGGCAAGGAGCAGGAGATTGACCTGGACATGGTGCTGGAGCAGGAACAGCAACGGGAACCGGAAGCGAAACACGTCCTCTCCTGCAGCTGCTGCAGCGCAGCACAGGTACCCACAGCCTGGGCTGGAACAGCTCTCGCTCCTCAGGCGAGCACCACTGTCGGGGCGCTCAGGGTGACATCCCTCTCTTCTCCGTCCTTCCTTCTCCCGCAAATGTTTTAGGAATCCCTCGAGCTCTCTGCTTGTGAAGACACCACCATCACACACAACGAGGACAGGGAAGACTCCAACTCCAGGGATGCAGCAACTGCTGCTGCTGTGCTGGACGACCTTGTGAAAAGTAACCCCCCTGATTTAGAGCAAGTAAGTAGCCTGTGGCCTGGGTTCAAGATCCCGGGGATCGTGTGCTCCCTGTAGCCAGGTCCACTGGATGCCCAACAGCCCTTGTCGCCAGCAGAGTGTGGTGGGAAGGGAAGCACTTCCCGGAGGAATCTGGGGAAAGGGCTCATTCTGGCAGCACTCCAACTCTTGGCTGTCTCCTCCAGGTGCCCAGCATTGTGAGGAGAATGTATCAGTGGCTCAGGTCCAACACAGATGCATCTGCCGAGCTCAGGCTGGACAACGCCCTTCTGCAGCTGACTCGCGCGCACCCCGATGATGTGGTGGTGACCCTCCTGCGCTGTGCCCCATCGTGTGACAGGTACGGGGTGCCTGCCATGAGCGCTCTGAGCTCACCAGCTTTTAGAGCCCATCAGTTTGTACAGCCTGTCTGTTCGGTCCCTCTCCCAACACCAGCAGTGCTCGGGTGTCCCCCCCGACCTGCACAGCCGCTGGTGCCCACTGGGTGCTGCCGGTGAGGGGCACCGGGCAGGGCTGGCAACCAGCCCCGGACCTGGGGTTGCCCAGGCCCCACTACTGTGGCCAGGACCCCACTGACCAAGAGCTCTGTGCCTGCAGGGCTGCTCTGACCATGTGGAGGACACTGGTCTCCACAGTCAGGACTGCAGACAACGTGCTACGGAGCCTGCTCGTTGTTCTGGAGGACTGGCCGCTGCACAGGACGTCCACCTCTGATGGGGACAACACAGAGGTCTATGCCCTGGCTGTGAGTTTCTGGACCAGACCTTTCCCTAACTCTGGGGTCCCCTCTCTGGGTGGCTCTCCAGCCTCCCCCGCCTGCACTGCACCTCCCTGCCTCACGCGGTACCAGGAAACCTGGGTTGGGGACAGGATTAGGGGCAGCTAGGCAGCCTGCTCCCCCTGCGCCTGCCCGTGGGCCAGAGCAGCACTTGAACCTCCCCGTCTCACACTTGATCCCTGCCATGGAGCCATCTCAGCACTGAGCGGTGTCTCTGGGTGGTTTGTTTCCTGCAGGCAACCAAGGCACTGTGGGAGATCCTCCAACTGCCCTGGCAGCCAACAGGGTTCCAGCTGACCATGAAATGCCACTACCTCTTCCTGGCTCTGCTCTTCCAAGCGTTCTTCAGTACACAGCAGACATCAGAGGAAGTCAATATCTTCTGGGAGAAATGCCAGGAGGATACCTGTCCTCCCACCAGCCCCAGCAGGTGCTCCATCACGGTCTTCCCATCCCTCCGGTGGTCCTGGAGCTGGGGCCAGGGCTGCTGGTGTGACCTGGGCTTTGCTCTGCACACAGATTTGCATTGCTGACTGCAAAAGCCCTGCTCCACTGCCTTCACTATTATGTCATGTTGCTTCAAGTGGAACGTAAGGGTGGCTGGGACACACTCCTCGACCCTGAGACCCAGCATGACGTGTTTGGTGTGTTGGCCAGGTGAGAGTCCCCTTCTCCCCGTTCTCCCCATCATTTCTCCCCTGGAGACAGGGTGCCCCACACAATCCCCTTGCCCGTGGGTGAGAGGGATTTGTCAGCAAGGCTTGGGCCAGCAGACTGGAAAATGCTGGGAAAGGTGGAGGCAGAGGAGCCGCCACCCCCCAAAGCACCAGAGTCCCCTCCCGTGGGGTCTGGGCGGACAGCACAGAGTGGGGTCTGTGTGCAGGCGGCCCCACCAAGGGCAGCCCCGGGGCAGGGCAGGATGCACTGAGCGCCAAGGCCAAAGCCTGGGGACACCGAGTCCCCGAGGGCGGGAAAGGGGTCTCCTCAGAAGGGCCGGCTTTGGGGTGGGAAGGGTGCTTTTCCAGTCTCCTCCCCAAAAGGAGCCTGCTGGTGTTGGGCCCTGCCTCTCTCCCGGTGCAGGGTGGTGGGGAAAGACCAGATCTCCGTGACTCGCTCAGTCCTGAGAGGTCTGCCCACCCTGCTCTGCGCTGACCATGCCTTCCTTCTTCCCCCTGCCAGAGAGATGTGCGGAATCTCGGAGAACTGTCGTTCCCGTCTCGTGCACTACCTGTTCTCAAGGCTCAACAAGAATGAGGTGTGCCCAGAGATCCCTGCTATGATGTTCCTTGTTGAGGTGAGCCTGATGGCGACCGCTGCCGCGCTGAGCTGCCTCCCACCACTCTGCCCTCATGGCAGCTGTGGGGGGAGCCCAGTCAGTGGAGCTGGGGCAGGGGATGGGCTCCGCTGCGTGCCCTTGGCCCCTTTCTGATAAGGTGACACTTGTCTCCACCCTTGTGCCGGCTCCCGCTCCTCCAAAGCTGAGCAATCCAAAGCCTTTGGGCTCGGCCTCCTGCGATGGTGGTCGCATCCTGTTCTGACGGCTGGAGCCAGTCCTGCGCGGGGCTGGGTCCCTGCGGGCCAGGCACCCCTGTCACTGCTGGCTGTGTGTGTTGCAGCTCCTGGCCTACCCTTATGCGAGCGTTTGGAATGAATGCGTCCTGGAGGTGTTGACAAAGTACCTGCACAGTGAGTGCAGACAGATGCGTCAGCTGGTGCTCAAAGGCTTCCTCAAGCTCTGCCAGAGACCCGGGATGGTGAGCAGGGGTCATGCTGGAGGAGTGGGGCTGGGTACCACAGCAGCTGGGACTTGGCTGGGCTTTGGGAGCTCTGGGAGCTTCTCCCAGCTCTCCTGTGTGCCCGGGGTTCACCTGCCCCAAGTCCTTTGGGGAAGGCCTTTGGCTTCTGGTCCCCAAGGCACCCGCGTGGGCTCCAAACGCCCAAACGTTTGGCAGTGCGGCCTTTGATGGCTTCACCACACCGTGTTGTGTTCCACACAGAGAAAAAGAATTCACTTCCTGCTGCCGAGGCTCCTGGAGTTCCTGCGGGATGTAGACGTGGAGGTGGTTGGGAAGACCCTGTCTTTGCTCAGTGAGGTGCTCCAGGACATGGACATCCCAAGTGACGGACTTGGGATGTCCATGCAACTGGTTTGGGATGTCATCCTGCAATTGGCTGAGAGCCTCTGGCTGCTCTTTGACAACGTGAGTCTGTGTGAACCCCAGCATGGGCGCTGGATGCTGCCAGGGAACTTAGTGCCCTGTGGCTTTTCAGGCCGGCGCCCAGGTGGGCCTGGAGCACTCGGTGCTGAGGTCTTGCCCTCTTCCTTGCCACCAGGAGTCCAGCTCTGTGAAGCTTCTCGCCATCCGCCTCTTCCAAGACGTGATGGACTATTTAGTGAAAGTGGAAAGAAAGGTCGCCAAGAGGCAGGTGCGCAAGAGCCTGCTGCCACTGATCTACCACTTGCATGATGAGAACAAGTGCATGGCACAGGTGAGGGTTTCAGAGCTGACCGTTTGCCATTTGGGGAGGGCGGTGCTGGACACCCCCAGCGGGGCCTGAGAACCAGAAGCAAGGGCTGCTGGAGGGCACAGAGCCTCCTGCTTGTCGCTCAAACCCACCACCGCCTGTAGTCCCCCAGCCGTACCTCCTGCTGCAGAGGGATAAAGCAGTGAGTTCTCCTCCCAGCCCCACTCCCTGCAGCCATCCCTCCACAGTGCAGCCCCCCGGGAGGCTGTCCGCAGCCCCAGTGCTGGCAAGGGCCAAGAAGGTGGGCATGGGCATTTCCCAGGCCCGTCCGGCCTGCTCCTGCAGTGCTCAGCTGCTGTCCCTGGCCACAGAGATGTGAGCTCAGCAGTCCCCATGGGCTTCCAGGTGGTGCCCGCAGGAGTGCGAGGCTCAGGGTTAGAACTCCCAGTCCCTGCTGCCCCCATGCTCTGCCCAGCGCCCCCTCCATGTCTGGCGTGGGGCCCCAGCTCCCTCAGGCACGGCTGCCCAGGAGCTGGGGCCCTGCTCACTGGGGTCAGCCTGACCCACGCAGTTCCCTGGGCCATGGAGAGCGGTGCAGCCCCTGCGAGATGGGATCCACCACGTCCCACAGCCCCACCACCCTCAGGAGGGGGGAGGCACGGGGAGGCATCGGTGGCCAGAGGAGAGCACCGGCTCCACATCCTGCTGGCGTCCTCGTGGGAGGTGGCTCAGCTGCCTGCTGCCCTGGCGCCGGGTGGACTGCAGGGTTGCAGGCTGATCCAGGCCTTGGCTCCAGAGCAGCAGCTCTGGGCACCTCTGTCCTGCTGCCCCGGCAGCACCAGCTGCCCGCGATGGGGGTTGCCCCGCTCCTCCGCCCGGGGACTGAACCCGCCGACGGACATGTTCCCCAGCCGCTGCCCCTTCCCACCAGAGCCCAGGAGCGGCCCTCAGCCTTGCCCAGGTGCAGGGGATGCCCCGTGCCCTGGGCAGCGGTGCCACCTCCAGTCTCTGCTGCTCTGCAGGCCTCTCGGGAAACCCTCCTTCAAGTTAGCAAACTGCTGAAGAAGAGGCAGCTCGTGGAGCTGCTGAAGAGTGAGACGACCTTTGGGCTGGGCGAGTGCCTGGTAAGGATGTCCGTGAAGCCCCAGAGCCAGCCTGGACAAGCTCCTGCCCCAGCGCCCAGGGTGTGGGGCCGGCAGCCGTGCCCCTGCCCACTGCTGCAGCCCCTCTCCCCCAGCCTGTGCCCCACACAGGCTCCTTCCCTCGGGCGTGCGGCCCCACGGGCTCTTCTCCAGGCTCCTCTCCCTCGTGGAACCCAGGGGGTTCAGCAGATGGAGCCCCAGCCCTGCTGGGCTTTGGTGGCAGGGTGGCACCAGAGCTCCCCGGGAAGCACCAGCCCTCTGCTCCCCCCAAACCCCGGCACAGCCAGGTGCTGGCTGGGTGTCGTGGGTGTCCTGGGGTCAGGGGCAGCCCAGCCGAGGGGGACAGGCTGTGCCAACCCTTCCCTCTGTCCCCTTGCTCTCTCCAGTTGGCAGAGGACAGGAGCAGAGCAGCCGAGTACATACGCCAGTCCCTGCCGTACCTGAACAGCCCTCAGGAGCCCCTGCAAGAGGCGGCCATCAGGTTCCTTGGTGAGTCACAAGCCCCGGGGTCCCTTCCTGTCCGCCTCAGCTCGACCCCAGCCATGGGTCCTGCGCAGTCCCGAGCACCCGATAGTGCGGGGCCCATGGGGCTCCCTGCTGCCTCCCTGTCCTTGGGCACCCGCGGGCTCAGCCCTGCGAGGGGGGCAGGGCGTGGAGCTGGGCTGGGGGAACTGGGCTGGGCTGGGGAAGCTGTGCTGCTCTGAGTGCAGGATTTGGGATGGAATGTGCGTTCCTAGGGCTCGCTGGGCGGCACATGAAGGCTGAGCAGGAAGAGCTCCAGATCATCTACGGAGGTAGGTGGGGGCAGAGGGGACTGGTGGGGAGGAGGAAAGATCCTGGGCAGGGAGCTGCACTCCCTCTCCTGGCTGGGAGGGTTCTGCTCCCTCCATGGACAAAAGGGACAGCGTGGGCAGAGCCAAGAGAGACTTCAGGGCCACGGGGGGGCTATTGGTTGCCAGCACCCTCTGGCTGATGCCGTTGCCCCTGCTCCCTCCTGTCGATGGGAAGAGCTGGGTGGGCTGGCCCTGTGGAAGGGGTTTCTGCGGTCCCCGCAGTCCCAGGCTCTGACCTTGGCTCCCTTCCTCTCCATTCCAGCCCTTGAAAGCATGTCAAGCGATCCTAGCCACTCCGTCTCAAACCTGGCAATGCAAACCATACACGTGCTGAGAGCTGCAGAGGGAAAGCCTCCCCCTGGATCTGGACTGCGGGGGCCGCGATACCGGCCCCACAAGGCATAGAGGAGGAGGCCTTCTCTCCGGTGTGTGGGCTGGCTGTGCTGCTGGAGCTCTGTGCAGAGCCAAACCCAGGACTCCACTCACAGGGAATTTTCCTGCTTCCCTGGGGGGTGGGGGGGCCAGGGTAAGAGAGAGCAGCAGTAACTCCCTCGTCTGATGAAGCCCTCAGACTGTTACCCGCAAGTGGTTTTTCACATAGGCAATAAAGACTCAGCAAGGAGAAATCCTACAGCAATCTAAAGGGATCCCCTGGCAGGAAGAGTCAGGAACACAGGCAGTATTTTCTTCAATCCTTTCAGCAGCGGGGAAGAACATAGGCTCAACAAGCTGCTCAGGGGTTGGTGTCATCGGCAGAACTACGGGGTTTTTGACCGTGAGATGGTCTATTCATCATCAGGTCGTCTGGCATCTGATGGCAGGCACCGCTCACAGACGGGGAAAGGGACTTTTTGCTCAAGAGCTAGCGGGGCTGATTGAAAAGGCTTTAAACAAGATTTGAAGGGGGAGCGAGGCAATAGCGGGCTAGTCTGGGATGAGCGAGGTCTGAGGAGCCGCATCCTTGTGAGGTCCTGACTGCTCCACAAGGAGATGAGCACAACGACAACGCAGTCACTGGTCCCAGCCGGCCCGGGTTTGATAAGGGAAGATCCTGCCTGACACATTGGTTTCCCTCTGTGATAGGGTCACCCCCCTAGTCGACCAAGCAAAACCGGTTGATGTGATCTATCTGGATTTCAACAAGGCCTTTGATACTGTCTCTCATAGTATCCTCCTAAACCAAAAGTCCAGCATCCAGCCGAATAAGCACATAATGCAGTGGGTGAGCAATTGGCTGATGGGTCAGGCTGAAAGGGTCATAGTGAGCGGGGTTGCGTCGCGGTGGTGACCAGTCACTAGGGTAGTTCCACACGGATCCATCCTGGGGCCAGTGCTCCTTAACGTCTTCTTAAATGACCTGGGTGCAGGTTTGGAAGGTTTCCTAACCAAGTTGGCCGGTGACACAAAACGGGGGGTATCTGTTGGCGCTCTTGAGGGCAGAGAGGCCCTGCAGGGGGATCTGGGCAGGTTGGAGAGCTGGGCAATCACCAACCGCATGAAGTTTAGCAAGTGCAAGTGCCGGGTTTTGCACCTGGGCCACGGCAACCCTGGACAGACACACTGACTGGGGAAGAAGAGGCCCCACAGACTTGTGATTGTGATTCTATGTGCTCTTCCCTGAATAAACAGTCCTGCTCCATCCCTTCGCCCGCGTGCCTTTCCTTTGTGGGAACAAACCAGTGGAGGGAAAGTCAGGCCCTGAAGCAACCAGGATCCTCAGGCAATGCGCCTTCACAGGAGGGGCAGGTGCCACAGCCTGTTCCCCAGCAGCGGGAGCATCCCCCAGCTGCTCTAATTGCTGCCGCGGCGCTCACTGTGGCACGGATAACCCCCTCCAGCCCTTCCATCCAAAAATGCCCACAGACCCGTACAGAGGGGGCTGCGAGAGACCACTGCTCTGGTCCAGTGTCTACCTGAAACACATGATGCTTGTCCTGGAAGGTGGAGAGAAAGCCTCTCACAATACTCTCTGGATATTGCGTCTCACACAACTTTTGCTCTTTTTTCGCATTGATGAGTACGTCTCCTGTACGCTGAGACAGAGAGAACTGACCTCCCAAGGCCATAACCGTAACCGCATTACTGCCATGGATACGAAGCTCCCAGGCTTTCCTGTGCAATGGGGTAACAACGTCTGCCCTGTTCGGTTCCTTGCTCCACAAGCCAGAAAGCAGCAGACAGTGGTACAACACCAGCAAATATAGACTGAGAGGGCAACAGAAGTTTTGGCGAAGAACTGCCAGATGGAAGGCACTGTGGTCACGTCTGCGTGCATCACCGCGTGTGTATTTGCCTACAGCCTTTCTCTAGCCTTCATCCTTTGTCTAAATCCCTCTTGCAGTGAGGGGCGCAGATCTACCAGATGCAGTCTCCCAGCGCCAAGAACAGTCATGCAGTCACGCTGGCTCCACTTTAGCGCTAGTGCAGCACCTCGTGGGACAGGAGATGAAGACACCTTGTCAGGCATGCAGGTTTTATGCCAGTTTCTCCTACACTGGAGTCCAGTGCTAGGGAGCCAGCAGACAGCAAAATGCACGGTTAGGTAGAAGCAAGAAGCATGGACACGTCACATGAAATGCTACAGAGCTTTTGATTTTTCTTCATGAACTGAGGTATACACTACATGTAAAACGCCACCAGCGCTTTACACGGCGCACAGGCTAAACAAGAGCCTTTCACTTGGTGGGAAAAGGCACTGCTTTGAAATGCTGGGCTCCTCACTTTGTCACCAGAGAGGCTCATCTGCTGCGCAGAGGTACAATAAACAGCTGGAAAGAGCAGGAGAGCTGCTGCTGCTGCTGCTGCTTTCTGAGAAGCCTTCACAGCTTCTGTTGCAGTCGCATGGGAAGAAACAACCTCATTGTCTGGGAGCATCAGTGAAAAGAAGTCCACTGCACAGCGCAGGAGGGTTATATATACTCCTACTCAAGCCTAGAAGAAGGAGCAAGTGAAGGTTCTACCTTTAAGAACTGACTTTAAGGACAGAAGTCTGCTTCAGCTTTGGAAATCTGTCTCGTAGTCGACTTTCAAAAAGGGTTTTTCCTGCTTAACAGAGCCGTGTAGATCTGCAGGGCAAAAGACCCCCCCCTGAAGTGCAGAATGGAGCAGAGTACTTCCCAGCAGCCAATTCTGCATAGCAGGAGACTGTAAGAGCTGGAATCTGTACTCACACAAACCCCTTCTCAAACAGGAGCTCTGCTTCTGTAGCCTGCGGCCCTTCCCCAGTACCGCCAGCCAGCCATCTCCACCAGATCACCACCTCACCTGCAAGGCTCCCGACTGCTAGGCTTCTACACATTGGCCCAGGGTGCAGTGAGCTTTGCTGTCTCATTGTCCTCGGTTGGCTTCTTGCATAAACTGAAAGCAGAAATGCAGAAAACTACATTTGCTGAATTGCTGGGATGATTCAATTAACGGATGTGGAAACCTAGAAGGCCTTTTAGCATGCTCCCTAGCAAAGCACCTCCGTCGCTGAGCTGAGTGACTGGCGGATCCCTCAAGGGCTGCGACTTTTGCACCAGTCCAACAGAACAGACCTTTAGGAGGACAGAAAAACAAAGTTTTCTTTGTGAAGGTAAAACATAAGAAACATAGCCTTTCTTTTACCACCCTACAAGCCTCCTCTTTGTGCCTCAGCACAGGCCCACTGAGACCGCTGCTGGAAGCGGCAGATGCCCAGGTAGGAACACCACCTCCTCTTCTTCTATTGAGCGCTGATTGCATCAGGCAGTTTGAATGCTGACGAATTACTGTTTGAAAAGGGAAGACTTGCCCACGGAACCCAGTGGCCTTTACACTAGTCTCACTCTTCCAGCCTGTCAAGGTCTCTCTGTACGACAGTTCTCCCTTCTGATGTGTTCACCTCACCACCCACTTGAGTGATACGGGTGCTCTGATTGGACGGCGGGTGGCCGCGTGTCATAAAGCCCTTTGGGAACCAAGGTGATGACACCACAGGGCCAGCGCAGACTGCCCAGAGGACACGACGGGACAGGACGGGACGGAGTGGGGCTGTTTGGATCCCTGCACAGCCACCTTGTTCCCTGCTGACCTGCGTCCACGATGCTTTCCCGAGCCGTCTCCGAGCCTTGTGGCAGGAGCCCTCGAGGCCTTAATGAGATGGCAGAGAGATGTGCCAGCATGCCCAGGCTGGCCTGGGTGTCAAGAGAGGAGGAGAAGGACCCTGGGGATGCCCCAGCACAGCAGTCTGATGCGGTGGATTATGTGGCGCTGTTGCAGGCGGGTGAGTGGCTGAGCTGGGCCACAGGGCTGGTGGCTGGCAGCCAGCTTGGCCCCAGGGAAAGAGGGGAGGAGGGAACGGGGTTGTTGCCCACAACCGGTTTCAAGGCGGGCTCCATCCGCAGGGCACCCTAAGCCCTACTCTGAGGCCCCAGAGACAGGGGTCAGTGTCTCCACCAGCCCCTGTGCCAGGGCTGTCTCTGCCTGGGCAGCGCAGGGCTGGGCTGTGCTCTTCAGCCCCTCCTGCAGCCCCTCAGCTCTGCCTGTGCTCGGTCTTTGCCAGATTCTGACTTGGACCTGTCAGGCAAGGAGCAGGAGATTGACCTGGACATGGTGCTGGAGCAGGAACAGCAACGGGAACCGGAAGCGAAATACGTCCTCTCCTGCAGCTGCTGCAGCGCAGCACAGGTACCCACAGCCTGGGCTGGAACAGCTCTCGCTCCTCAGGCGAGCACCACTGTCGGGGCGCTCAGGGTGACATCCCTCTCTTCTCCGTCCTTCCTTCTCCCGCAAATGTTTTAGGAATCCCTCGAGCTCTCTGCTTGTGAAGACACCACCATCACACACAACGAGGACAGGGAAGACTCCAACTCCAGGGATGCAGCAACTGCTGCTGCTGTGCTGGACGACCTTGTGAAAAGTAACCCCCCTGATTTAGAGCAAGTAAGTAGCCTGTGGCCTGGGTTCAAGATCCCGGGGATCGTGTGCTCCCTGTAGCCAGGTCCACTGGATGCCCAACAGCCCTTGTCGCCAGCAGAGTGTGGTGGGAAGGGAAGCACTTCCCGGAGGAATCTGGGGAAAGGGCTCATTCTGGCAGCACTCCAACTCTTGGCTGTCTCCTCCAGGTGCCCAGCATTGTGAGGAGAATGTATCAGTGGCTCAGGTCCAACACAGATGCATCTGCCGAGCTCAGGCTGGACAACGCCCTTCTGCAGCTGACTCGCGCGCACCCCGATGATGTGGTGGTGACCCTCCTGCGCTGTGCCCCATCGTGTGACAGGTACGGGGTGCCTGCCATGAGCGCTCTGAGCTCACCAGCTTTTAGAGCCCATCAGTTTGTACAGCCTGTCTGTTCGGTCCCTCTCCCAACACCAGCAGTGCTCGGGTGTCCCCCCCGACCTGCACAGCCGCTGGTGCCCACTGGGTGCTGCCGGTGAGGGGCACCGGGCAGGGCTGGCAACCAGCCCCGGACCTGGGGTTGCCCAGGCCCCACTACTGTGGCCAGGACCCCACTGACCAAGAGCTCTGTGCCTGCAGGGCTGCTCTGACCATGTGGAGGACACTGGTCTCCACAGTCAGGACTGCAGACAACGTGCTACGGAGCCTGCTCGTTGTTCTGGAGGACTGGCCGCTGCACAGGACGTCCACCTCTGATGGGGACAACACAGAGGTCTATGCCCTGGCTGTGAGTTTCTGGACCAGACCTTTCCCTAACTCTGGGGTCCCCTCTCTGGGTGGCTCTCCAGCCTCCCCCGCCTGCACTGCACCTCCCTGCCTCACGCGGTACCAGGAAACCTGGGTTGGGGACAGGATTAGGGGCAGCTAGGCAGCCTGCTCCCCCTGCGCCTGCCCGTGGGCCAGAGCAGCACTTGAACCTCCCCGTCTCACACTTGATCCCTGCCATGGAGCCATCTCAGCACTGAGCGGTGTCTCTGGGTGGTTTGTTTCCTGCAGGCAACCAAGGCACTGTGGGAGATCCTCCAACTGCCCTGGCAGCCAACAGGGTTCCAGCTGACCATGAAATGCCACTACCTCTTCCTGGCTCTGCTCTTCCAAGCGTTCTTCAGTACACAGCAGACATCAGAGGAAGTCAATATCTTCTGGGAGAAATGCCAGGAGGATACCTGTCCTCCCACCAGCCCCAGCAGGTGCTCCATCACGGTCTTCCCATCCCTCCGGTGGTCCTGGAGCTGGGGCCAGGGCTGCTGGTGTGACCTGGGCTTTGCTCTGCACACAGATTTGCATTGCTGACTGCAAAAGCCCTGCTCCACTGCCTTCACTATTATGTCATGTTGCTTCAAGTGGAACGTAAGGGTGGCTGGGACACACTCCTCGACCCTGAGACCCAGCATGACGTGTTTGGTGTGTTGGCCAGGTGAGAGTCCCCTTCTCCCCGTTCTCCCCATCATTTCTCCCCTGGAGACAGGGTGCCCCACACAATCCCCTTGCCCGTGGGTGAGAGGGATTTGTCAGCAAGGCTTGGGCCAGCAGACTGGAAAATGCTGGGAAAGGTGGAGGCAGAGGAGCCGCCACCCCCCAAAGCACCAGAGTCCCCTCCCGTGGGGTCTGGGCGGACAGCACAGAGTGGGGTCTGTGTGCAGGCGGCCCCACCAAGGGCAGCCCCGGGGCAGGGCAGGATGCACTGAGCGCCAAGGCCAAAGCCTGGGGACACCGAGTCCCCGAGGGCGGGAAAGGGGTCTCCTCAGAAGGGCCGGCTTTGGGGTGGGAAGGGTGCTTTTCCAGTCTCCTCCCCAAAAGGAGCCTGCTGGTGTTGGGCCCTGCCTCTCTCCCGGTGCAGGGTGGTGGGGAAAGACCAGATCTCCGTGACTCGCTCAGTCCTGAGAGGTCTGCCCACCCTGCTCTGCGCTGACCATGCCTTCCTTCTTCCCCCTGCCAGAGAGATGTGCGGAATCTCGGAGAACTGTCGTTCCCGTCTCGTGCACTACCTGTTCTCAAGGCTCAACAAGAATGAGGTGTGCCCAGAGATCCCTGCTATGATGTTCCTTGTTGAGGTGAGCCTGATGGCGACCGCTGCCGCGCTGAGCTGCCTCCCACCACTCTGCCCTCATGGCAGCTGTGGGGGGAGCCCAGTCAGTGGAGCTGGGGCAGGGGATGGGCTCCGCTGCGTGCCCTTGGCCCCTTTCTGCTAGGGTGACACTTGTCTCCACCCTTGTGCCGGCTCCCGCTCCTCCAAAGCTGAGCAATCCAAAGCCTTTGGGCTCGGCCTCCTGCGATGGTGGTCGCATCCTGTTCTGACGGCTGGAGCCAGTCCTGCGCGGGGCTGGGTCCCTGCGGGCCAGGCACCCCTGTCACTGCTGGCTGTGTGTGTTGCAGCTCCTGGCCTACCCTTATGCGAGCGTTTGGAATGAATGCGTCCTGGAGGTGTTGACAAAGTACCTGCACAGTGAGTGCAGACAGATGCGTCAGCTGGTGCTCAAAGGCTTCCTCAAGCTCTGCCAGAGACCCGGGATGGTGAGCAGGGGTCATGCTGGAGGAGTGGGGCTGGGTACCACAGCAGCTGGGACTTGGCTGGGCTTTGGGAGCTCTGGGAGCTTCTCCCAGCTCTCCTGTGTGCCCGGGGTTCACCTGCCCCAAGTCCTTTGGGGAAGGCCTTTGGCTTCTGGTCCCCAAGGCACCCGCGTGGGCTCCAAACGCCCAAACGTTTGGCAGTGCGGCCTTTGATGGCTTCACCACACCGTGTTGTGTTCCACACAGAGAAAAAGAATTCACTTCCTGCTGCCGAGGCTCCTGGAGTTCCTGCGGGATGTAGACGTGGAGGTGGTTGGGAAGACCCTGTCTTTGCTCAGTGAGGTGCTCCAGGACATGGACATCCCAAGTGACGGACTTGGGATGTCCATGCAACTGGTTTGGGATGTCATCCTGCAATTGGCTGAGAGCCTCTGGCTGCTCTTTGACAACGTGAGTCTGTGTGAACCCCAGCATGGGCGCTGGATGCTGCCAGGGAACTTAGTGCCCTGTGGCTTTTCAGGCCGGCGCCCAGGTGGGCCTGGAGCACTTGGTGCTGAGGTCTTGCCCTCTTCCTTGCCACCAGGAGTCCAGCTCTGTGAAGCTTCTCGCCATCCGCCTCTTCCAAGACGTGATGGACTATTTAGTGAAAGTGGAAAGAAAGGTCGCCAAGAGGCAGGTGCGCAAGAGCCTGCTGCCACTGATCTACCACTTGCATGATGAGAACAAGTGCATGGCACAGGTGAGGGTTTCAGAGCTGACCGTTTGCCATTTGGGGAGGGCGGTGCTGGACACCCCCAGCGGGGCCTGAGAACCAGAAGCAAGGGCTGCTGGAGGGCACAGAGCCTCCTGCTTGTCGCTCAAACCCACCACCGCCTGTAGACCCCCAGCCGTACCTCCTGCTGCAGAGGGATAAAGCAGTGAGTTCTCCTCCCAGCCCCACTCCCTGCAGCCATCCCTCCACAGTGCAGCCCCCCGGGAGGCTGTCCGCAGCCCCAGTGCTGGCAAGGGCCAAGAAGGTGGGCATGGGCATTTCCCAGGCCCGTCCGGCCTGCTCCTGCAGTGCTCAGCTGCTGTCCCTGGCCACAGAGACGTGAGCTCAGCAGTCCCCATGGGCTTCCAGGTGGTGCCCGCAGGAGTGCGAGGCTCAGGGTTAGAACTCCCAGTCCCTGCTGCCCCCATGCTCTGCCCAGCGCCCCCTCCATGTCTGGCGTGGGGCCCCAGCTCCCTCAGGCACGGCTGCCCAGGAGCTGGGGCCCTGCTCACTGGGGTCAGCCTGACCCACGCAGTTCCCTGGGCCATGGAGAGCGGTGCAGCCCCTGCGAGATGGGATCCACCACGTCCCACAGCCCCACCACCCTCAGGAGGGGGGAGGCACGGGGAGGCATCGGTGGCCAGAGGAGAGCACCGGCTCCACATCCTGCTGGCGTCCTCGTGGGAGGTGGCTCAGCTGCCTGCTGCCCTGGCGCCAGGTGGACTGCAGGGTTGCAGGCTGATCCAGGCCTTGGCTCCAGAGCAGCAGCTCTGGGCACCTCTGTCCTGCTGTCCCGGCAGCACCAGCTGCCCGCGATGGGGGTTGCCCCGCTCCTCTGCCCGGGGACTGAACCCGCCGACGGACATGTTCCCCAGCCGCTGCCCCTTCCCACCAGAGCCCAGGAGCGGCCCTCAGCCTTGCCCAGGTGCAGGGGATGCCCCGTGCCCTGGGCAGCGGTGCCACCTCCAGTCTCTGCTGCTCTGCAGGCCTCTCGGGAAACCCTCCTTCAAGTTAGCAAACTGCTGAAGAAGAGGCAGCTCGTGGAGCTGCTGAAGAGTGAGATGACCTTTGGGCTGGGCGAGTGCCTGGTAAGGATGTCCGTGAAGCCCCAGAGCCAGCCTGGACAAGCTCCTGCCCCAGCGCCCAGGGTGTGGGGCCGGCAGCCGTGCCCCTGCCCACTGCTGCAGCCCCTCTCCCCCAGCCTGTGCCCCACACAGGCTCCTTCCCTCGGGCGTGCGGCCCCACGGGCTCTTCTCCAGGCTCCTCTCCCTCGTGGAACCCAGGGGGTTCAGCAGATGGAGCCCCAGCCCTGCTGGGCTTTGGTGGCAGGGTGGCACCAGAGCTCCCCGGGAAGCACCAGCCCTCTGCTCCCCCCAAACCCCGGCACAGCCAGGTGCTGGCTGGGTGTCGTGGGTGTCCTGGGGTCAGGGGCAGCCCAGCCGAGGGGGACAGGCTGTGCCAACCCTTCCCTCTGTCCCCTTGCTCTCTCCAGTTGGCAGAGGACAGGAGCAGAGCAGCCGAGTACATACGCCAGTCCCTGCCGTACCTGAACAGCCCTCAGGAGCCCCTGCAAGAGGCGGCCATCAGGTTCCTTGGTGAGTCACAAGCCCCGGGGTCCCTTCCTGTCCGCCTCAGCTCGACCCCAGCCATGGGTCCTGCGCAGTCCCGAGCACCCGATAGTGCGGGGCCCATGGGGCTCCCTGCTGCCTCCCTGTCCTTGGGCACCCGCGGGCTCAGCCCTGCGAGGGGGGCAGGGCGTGGAGCTGGGCTGGGGGAACTGGGCTGGGCTGGGGAAGCTGTGCTGCTCTGACTGCAGGATTTGGGATGGAATGTGCGTTCCTAGGGCTCGCTGGGCGGCACATGAAGGCTGAGCAGGAAGAGCTCCAGATCATCTACGGAGGTAGGTGGGGGCAGAGGGGACTGGTGGGGAGGAGGAAAGATCCTGGGCAGGGAGCTGCACTCCCTCTCCCGGCTGGGAGGGTTCTGCTCCCTCCATGGACAAAAGGGACAGCGTGGGCAGAGCCAAGAGAGACTTCAGGGCCACGGGGGGGCTATTGGTTGCCAGCACCCTCTGGCTGATGCCGTTGCCCCTGCTCCCTCCTGTCGATGGGAAGAGCTGGGTGGGCTGGCCCTGTGGAAGGGGTTTCTGCGGTCCCCGCAGTCCCAGGCTCTGACCTTGGCTCCCTTCCTCTCCATTCCAGCCCTTGAAAGCATGTCAAGCGATCCTAGCCACTCCGTCTCAAACCTGGCAATGCAAACCATACACGTGCTGAGAGCTGCAGAGGGAAAGCCTCCCCCTGGATCTGGACTGCGGGGGCCGCGATACCGGCCCTACAAGGCATAGAGGAGGAGGCCTTCTCTCCGGTGTGTGGGCTGGCTGTGCTGCTGGAGCTCTGTGCAGAGCCAAACCCAGGACTCCACTCACAGGGAATTTTCCTGCTTCCCTGGGGGGTGGGGGGGCCAGGGTAAGAGAGAGCAGCAGTAACTCCCTCGTCTGATGAAGCCCTCAGACTGTTACCCGCAAGTGGTTTTTCACATAGGCAATAAAGACTCAGCAAGGAGAAATCCTACAGCAATCTAAAGGGATCCCCTGGCAGGAAGAGTCAGGAACACAGGCAGTATTTTCTTCAATCCTTTCAGCAGCGGGGAAGAACATAGGCTCAACAAGCTGCTCAGGGGTTGGTGTCATCGGCAGAACTACGGGGTTTTTGACCGTGAGATGGTCTATTCATCATCAGGTCGTCTGGCATCTGATGGCAGGCACCGCTCACAGACGGGGAAAGGGACTTTTTGCTCAAGAGCTAGCGGGGCTGATTGAAAAGGCTTTAAACAAGATTTGAAGGGGGAGCGAGGCAATAGCGGGCTAGTCTGGGATGAGCGAGGTCTGAGGAGCCGCATCCTTGTGAGGTCCTGACTGCTCCACAAGGAGATGAGCACAACGACAACGCAGTCACTGGTCCCAGCCGGCCCGGGTTTGATAAGGGAAGATCCTGCCTGACACATTGGTTTCCCTCTGTGATAGGGTCACCCCCCTAGTCGACCAAGCAAAACCGGTTGATGTGATCTATCTGGATTTCAACAAGGCCTTTGATACTGTCTCTCATAGCATCCTCCTAAACCAAAAGTCCAGCATCCAGCCGGATAAGCACATAATGCAGTGGGTGAGCAATTGGCTGATGGGTCAGGCTGAAAGGGTCATAGTGAGCGGGGTTGCGTCGCGGTGGTGACCAGTCACTAGGGTAGTTCCACACGGATCCATCCTGGGGCCAGTGCTCCTTAACGTCTTCTTAAATGACCTGGGTGCAGGTTTGGAAGGTTTCCTAACCAAGTTGGCCGGTGACACAAAACGGGGGGTATCTGTTGGCGCTCTTGAGGGCAGAGAGGCCCTGCAGGGGGATCTGGGCAGGTTGGAGAGCTGGGCAATCACCAACCGCATGAAGTTTAGCAAGTGCAAGTGCCGGGTTTTGCACCTGGGCCACGGCAACCCTGGACAGACACACTGACTGGGGAAGAAGAGGCCCCACAGACTTGTGATTGTGATTCTATGTGCTCTTCCCTGAATAAACAGTCCTGCTCCATCCCTTCGCCCGCGTGCCTTTCCTTTGTGGGAACAAACCAGTGGAGGGAAAGTCAGGCCCTGAAGCAACCAGGATCCTCAGGCAATGCGCCTTCACAGGAGGGGCAGGTGCCACAGCCTGTTCCCCAGCAGCGGGAGCATCCCCCAGCTGCTCTAATTGCTGCCGCGGCGCTCACTGTGGCACGGATAACCCCCTCCAGCCCTTCCATCCAAAAATGCCCACAGACCCGTACAGAGGGGGCTGCGAGAGACCACTGCTCTGGTCCAGTGTCTACCTGAAACACATGATGCTTGTCCTGGAAGGTGGAGAGAAAGCCTCTCACAATACTCTCTGGATATTGCGTCTCACACAACTTTTGCTCTTTTTTCGCATTGATGAGTACGTCTCCTGTACGCTGAGACAGAGAGAACTGACCTCCCAAGGCCATAACCGTAACCGCATTACTGCCATGGATACGAAGCTCCCAGGCTTTCCTGTGCAATGGGGTAACAACGTCTGCCCTGTTCGGTTCCTTGCTCCACAAGCCAGAAAGCAGCAGACAGTGGTATAACACCAGCAAATATAGACTGAGAGGGCAACAGATGTTTTGGCGAAGAATTGCCAGATGTAAGGCACTGTGGTCACGTCTGTGTGCATCACCGCGTGTGTATTTGCCTACAGCCTTTCTCTAGCCTTCATCCTTTGTCTAAATCCCTCTTGCAGTGAGGGGCGCAGATCTACCAGATGCAGTCTCCCAGCGCCAAGAACAGTCATGCAGTCACGCTGGCTCCACTTTAGCGCTAGTGCAGCACCTCGTGGGACAGGAGATGAAGACACCTTGTCAGGCATGCAGGTTTTATGCCAGTTTCTCCTACACTGGAGTCCAGTGCTAGGGAGCCAGCAGACAGCAAAATGCATGGTTAGGTAGAAGCAAGAAGCATGGACACGTCACATGAAATGCTACAGAGCTTTTGATTTTTCTTCATGAACTGAGGTATACACTACATGTAAAACGCCGCCAACGCTTTACACGGCGCACAGGCTAAACAAGAGCATTTCACTTGGTGGGAAAAGGCACTGCTTTGAAATGCTGGGCTCCTCACTTTGTCACCAGAGAGGCTCATCTGCTGCGCAGAGGTACAATAAACAGCTGGAAAGAGCAGGAGAGCTGCTGCTGCTGCTGCTGCTTTCTGAGAAGCCTTCACAGCTTCTGTTGCAGTCGCATGGGAAGAAACAACCTCATTGTCTGGGAGCATCAGTGAAAAGAAGTCCACTGCACAGCGCAGGAGGCTTATATATACTCCTACTCAAGCCTAGAAGAAGGAGCAAGCGAAGGGTCTGCTAACAGTGAGATAATCTGGCAAAACTGACTTTAAGGACAGAAGTCTGCTTCAGCTTTGGAAATCTGTCTCGTAGTTGACTTTCAAAAAAGGTTTCTCCTGCTTAACAGAGCCGTGTAGAGCTGCAGGGCAAAAGACCTCCCCCTGAAGTGCAGAATGGAGCAGAGTACTTCCCAGCAGCCAATTCTGCATAGCAGGAGACTGTAAGAGCTGGAATCTGTACTCACACAAACCCCTTCTCAAACAGGAGCTCTGCTTCTGTAGCCTGCGGCCCTTCCCCAGTACCGCCAGCCAGCCATCTCCACCAGATCACCACCTCACCTGCAAGGCTCCCGACTGCTAGGCTTCTACACATTGGCCCAGGGTGCAGTGAGCTTTGCTGTCTCATTGTCCTCGGTTGGCTTCTTGCATAAACTGAAAGCAGAAATGCAGAAAACTACATTTGCTGAATTGCTGGGATGATTCAATTAACGGATGTGGAAACTTTTAGCATGCTCCCTAGCAAAGCACCTCCGTCGCTGAGCTGAGTGACTGGCGGATCCCTCAAGGGCTGCGACTTTTGCACCAGTCCAACAGAACAGACCTTTAGGAGGACAGAAAAACAAAGTTTTCTTTGTGAAGGTAAAACATAAGAAACATAGCCTTTCTTTTACCACCCTACAAGCCTCCTCTTTGTGCCTCAGCACAGGCCCACTGAGACCGCTGCTGGAAGCGGCAGATGCTCAGGTAGGAACACCACCTCCTCTTCTTCTATTGAGCGCTGATTGCATCAGGCAGTTTGAATGTTGACGAATTACTGTTTGAAAAGGGAAGACTTGCCCACGGAACCCAGTGGCCTTTACACTAGTCTCACTCTTCCAGCCTGTCAAGGTCTCTCTGTGCGACAGTTCTCCCTTCTGGTGTGTTCACCTCACCACCCACTTGAGTGATACGGGTGCTCTGATTGGACGGCGGGTGGCCGCGTGTCATAAAGCCCTTTGGGAACCAAGGTGATGACACCACAGGGCCAGCGCAGACTGCCCAGAGGACACGACGGGACAGGACGGGACGGAGTGGGGCTGTTTGGATCCCTGCACAGCCACCTTGTTCCCTGCTGACCTGCGTCCACGATGCTTTCCCGAGCCGTCTCCGAGCCTTGTGGCAGGAGCCCTCGAGGCCTCAACGAGATGGCAGAGAGATGTGCCAGCAAGCCCAGGCTGGCCTGGGTGTCAAGAGAGGAGGAGAAGGACCCTGGGGCTGCCCCAGCACAGCAGTCTGATGCGGTGGATTATGTGGCGCTGTTGCAGGCGGGTGAGTGGCTGAGCTGGGCCACAGGGCTGGTGGCTGGCAGCCAGCTTGGCCCCAGGGAAAGAGGGGAGGAGGGAACGGGGTTGTTGCCCACAACCGGTTTCAAGGCGGGCTCCATCCGCAGGGCACCCTAAGCCCTACTCTGAGGCCCCAGAGACAGGGGTCAGTGTCTCCACCAGCCCCTGTGCCAGGGCTGTCTCTGCCTGGGCAGCGCAGGGCTGGGCTGTGCTCTTCAGCCCCTCCTGCAGCCCCTCAGCTCTGCCTGTGCTCGGTCTTTGCCAGATTCTGACTTGGACCTGTCAGGCAAGGAGCAGGAGATTGACCTGGACATGGTGCTGGAGCAGGAACAGCAACGGGAACCGGAAGCGAAATACGTCCTCTCCTGCAGCTGCTGCAGCGCAGCACAGGTACCCACAGCCTGGGCTGGAACAGCTCTCGCTCCTCAGGCGAGCACCACTGTCGGGGCGCTCAGGGTGACATCCCTCTCTTCTCCGTCCTCCCTTCTCCCGCAAATGTTTTAGGAATCCCTCGAGCTCTCTGCTTGTGAAGACACCACCATCACACACAACGAGGACAGGGAAGACTCCAACTCCAGGGATGCAGCAACTGCTGCTGCTGTGCTGGACGACCTTGTGAAAAGTAACCCCCATGATTTAGAGCAAGTAAGTAGCCTGTGGCCTGGGTTCAAGATCCCGGGGATCGTGTGCTCCCTGTAGCCAGGTCCACTGGATGCCCAACAGCCCTTGTCGCCAGCAGAGTGTGGTGGGAAGGGAAGCACTTCCCGGAGGAATCTGGGGAAAGGGCTCATTCTGGCAGCACTCCAACTCTTGGCTGTCTCCTCCAGGTGCCCAGCATTGTGAGGAGAATGTATCAGTGGCTCAGGTCCAACACAGATGCATCTGCCGAGCTCAGGCTGGACAACGCCCTTCTGCAGCTGACCCGCGCGCACCCCGATGATGTGGTGGTGACCCTCCTGCGCTGTGCCCCATCGTGTGACAGGTACGGGGTGCCTGCCATGAGCGCTCTGAGCTCACCAGCTTTTAGAGCCCATCAGTTTGTACAGCCTGTCTGTTCGGTCCCTCTCCCAACACCAGCAGTGCTCGGGTGTCCCCCCCGACCTGCACAGCCGCTGGTGCCCACTGGGTGCTGCCGATGAGGGGCACCGGGCAGGGCTGGCAACCAGCCCCGGACCTGGGGTTGCCCAGGCCCCACTACTGTGGCCAGGACCCCACTGACCAAGAGCTCTGTGCCTGCAGGGCTGCTCTGACCATGTGGAGGACACTGGTCTCCACAGTCAGGACTGCAGACAACGTGCTACGGAGCCTGCTCGTTGTTCTGGAGGACTGGCCGCTGCACAGGACGTCCACCTCTGATGGGGACAACACAGAGGTCTATGCCCTGGCTGTGAGTTTCTGGACCAGACCTTTCCCTAACTCTGGGGTCCCCTCTCTGGGTGGCTCTCCAGCCTCCCCCGCCTGCACTGCACCTCCCTGCCTCACGCGGTACCAGGAAACCTGGGTTGGGGACAGGATTAGGGGCAGCTAGGCAGCCTGCTCCCCCTGCGCCTGCCCGTGGGCCAGAGCAGCACCTGAACCTCCCCGTCTCACACTTGATCCCTGCCATGGAGCCATCTCAGCACTGAGCGGTGTCTCTGGGTGGTTTGTTTCCTGCAGGCAACCAAGGCACTGTGGGAGATCCTCCAACTGCCCTGGCAGCCAACAGGGTTCCAGCTGACCATGAAATGCCACTACCTCTTCCTGGCTCTGCTCTTCCAAGCGTTCTTCAGTACACAGCAGACATCAGAGGGAGTCAATATCTTCTGGGAGAAATGCCAGGAGGATACCTGTCCTCCCACCAGCCCCAGCAGGTGCTCCATCACGGTCTTCCCATCCCTCCGGTGGTCCTGGAGCTGGGGCCAGGGCTGCTGGTGTGACCTGGGCTTTGCTCTGCACACAGATTTGCATTGCTGACTGCAAAAGCCCTGCTCCACTGCCTTCACTATTATGCCATGTTGCTTCAAGTGGAACGTAAGGGTGGCTGGGACACACTCCTCGACCCTGAGACCCAGCATGACGTGTTTGGTGTGTTGGCCAGGTGAGAGTCCCCTTCTCCCCGTTCTCCCCATCATTTCTCCCCTGGAGACAGGGTGCCCCACACAATCCCCTTGCCCGTGGGTGAGAGGGATTTGTCAGCAAGGCTTGGGCCAGCAGACTGGAAAATGCTGGGAAAGGTGGAGGCAGAGGAGCCGCCACCCCCCAAAGCACCAGAGTCCCCTCCCGTGGGGTCTGGGCGGACAGCACAGAGTGGGGTCTGTGTGCAGGCGGCCCCACCAAGGGCAGCCCCGGGGCAGGGCAGGATGCACTGAGCGCCAAGGCCAAAGCCTGGGGACACCGAGTCCCCGAGGGCGGGAAAGGGGTCTCCTCAGAAGGGCCGGCTTTGGGGTGGGAAGGGTGCTTTTCCAGTCTCCTCCCCAAAAGGAGCCTGCTGGTGTTGGGCCCTGCCTCTCTCCCGGTGCAGGGTGGTGGGGAAAGACCAGATCTCCGTGACTCGCTCAGTCCTGAGAGGTCTGCCCACCCTGCTCTGCGCCGACCATGCCTTCCTTCTTCCCCCTGCCAGAGAGATGTGCAGAATCTCGGAGAACTGTCGTTCCCGTCTCGTGCACTACCTGCTCTTCACGCTCAACAAGGATGAGGCGTGCCCAGAGATCCCTGCTATGATGTTCCTTGTTGAGGTGAGCCTGATGGCAACCGCTGCCGCGCTGAGCTGCCTCCCACCACTCTGCCCTCATGGCAGCTGTGGGGGGAGCCCAGTCAGTGGAGCTGGGGCAGGGGATGGGCTCCGCTGCGTGCCCTTGGCCCCTTTCTGCTAGGGTGACACTTGTCTCCACCCTTGTGCCGGCTCCCGCTCCTCCAAAGCTGAGCAATCCAAAGCCTTTGGGCTCGGCCTCCTGCGATGGTGGTCGCATCCTGTTCTGACGGCTGGAGCCAGTCCTGCGCGGGGCTGGGTCCCTGCGGGCCAGGCACCCCTGTCACTGCTGGCTGTGTGTGTTGCAGCTCCTGGCCTACCCTTATGCGAGCGTTTGGAATGAATGCATCCTGGAGGTGTTGACAAAGTACCTGCACAGTGAGTGCAGACAGATGCGTCAGCTGGTGCTCAAAGGCTTCCTCAAGCTCTGCCAGAGACCCGGGATGGTGAGCAGGGGTCATGCTGGAGGAGTGGGGCTGGGTACCACAGCAGCTGGGACTTGGCTGGGCTTTGGGAGCTCTGGGAGCTTCTCCCAGCTCTCCTGTGTGCCCGGGGTTCACCTGCCCCAAGTCCTTTGGGGAAGGCCTTTGGCTTCTGGTCCCCAAGGCACCCGCGTGGGCTCCAAACGCCCAAACGTTTGGCAGTGCGGCCTTTGATGGCTTCACCACACCGTGTTGTGTTCCACACAGAGAAAAAGAATTCACTTCCTGCTGCCGAGGCTCCTGGAGTTCCTGCGGGATGTAGACGTGGAGGTGGTTGGGAAGACCCTGTCTTTGCTCAGTGAGGTGCTCCAGGACATGGACATCCCAAGTGACGGACTTGGGATGTCCATGCAACTGGTTTGGGATGTCATCCTGCAATTGGCTGAGAGCCTCTGGCTGCTCTTTGACAACGTGAGTCTGTGTGAACCCCAGCATGGGCGCTGGATGCTGCCAGGGAACTTAGTGCCCTGTGGCTTTTCAGGCCGGCGCCCAGGTGGGCCTGGAGCACTCGGTGCTGAGGTCTTGCCCTCTTCCTTGCCACCAGGAGTCCAGCTCTGTGAAGCTTCTCGCCATCCGCCTCTTCCAAGACGTGATGGACTATTTAGTGAAAGTGGAAAGAAAGGTCGCCAAGAGGCAGGTGCGCAAGAGCCTGCTGCCACTGATCTACCACTTGCATGATGAGAACAAGTGCATGGCACAGGTGAGGGTTTCAGAGCTGACCGTTTGCCATTTGGGGAGGGCGGTGCTGGACACCCCCAGCGGGGCCTGAGAACCAGAAGCAAGGGCTGCTGGAGGGCACAGAGCCTCCTGCTTGTCGCTCAAACCCACCACCGCCTGTAGTCCCCCAGCCGTACCTCCTGCTGCAGAGGGATAAAGCAGTGAGTTCTCCTCCCAGCCCCACTCCCTGCAGCCATCCCTCCACAGTGCAGCCCCCCGGGAGGCTGTCCGCAGCCCCAGTGCTGGCAAGGGCCAAGAAGGTGGGCATGGGCATTTCCCAGGCCCGTCCGGCCTGCTCCTGCAGTGCTCAGCTGCTGTCCCTGGCCACAGAGACGTGAGCTCAGCAGTCCCCATGGGCTTCCAGGTGGTGCCCGCAGGAGTGCGAGGCTCAGGGTTAGAACTCCCAGTCCCTGCTGCCCCCATGCTCTGCCCAGCGCCCCCTCCATGTCTGGCGTGGGGCCCCAGCTCCCTCAGGCACGGCTGCCCAGGAGCTGGGGCCCTGCTCACTGGGGTCAGCCTGACCCACGCAGTTCCCTGGGCCATGGAGAGCGGTGCAGCCCCTGCGAGATGGGATCCACCACGTCCCACAGCCCCACCACCCTCAGGAGGGGGGAGGCACGGGGAGGCATCGGTGGCCAGAGGAGAGCACCGGCTCCACATCCTGCTGGCGTCCTCGTGGGAGGTGGCTCAGCTGCCTGCTGCCCTGGCGCCGGGTGGACTGCAGGGTTGCAGGCTGATCCAGGTCTTGGCTCCAGAGCAGCAGCTCTGGGCACCTCTGTCCTGCTGCCCCGGCAGCACCAGCTGCCCGCGATGGGGGTTGCCCCGCTCCTCTGCCCGGGGACTGAACCCGCCGACGGACATGTTCCCCAGCCGCTGCCCCTTCCCACCAGAGCCCAGGAGCGGCCCTCAGCCTTGCCCAGGTGCAGGGGATGCCCCGTGCCTTGGGCAGCGGTGCCACCTCCAGTCTCTGCTGCTCTGCAGGCTTTTCGGGAAACCCTCCTTCAAGTTAGCAAACTGCTGAAGAAGAGGCAGCTCGTGGAGCTGCTGAAGAGTGAGATGACCTTTGGGCTGGGCGAGTGCCTGGTAAGGATGTCCGTGAAGCCCCAGAGCCAGCCTGGACAAGCTCCTGCCCCAGCGCCCAGGGTGTGGGGCCGGCAGCCGTGCCCCTGCCCACTGCTGCAGCCCCTCTCCCCCAGCCTGTGCCCCACACAGGCTCCTTCCCTCGGGCGTGCGGCCCCACGGGCTCTTCTCCAGGCTCCTCTCCCTCGTGGAACCCAGGGGGTTCAGCAGATGGAGCCCCAGCCCTGCTGGGCTTTGGTGGCAGGGTGGCACCAGAGCTCCCCGGGAAGCACCAGCCCTCTGCTCCCCCCAAACCCCGGCACAGCCAGGTGCTGGCTGGGTGTCGTGGGTGTCCTGGGGTCAGGGGTAGCCCAGCCGAGGGGGACAGGCTGTGCCAGCCCTTCCCTCTGTCCCCTTGCTCTCTCCAGTTGGCAGAGGACAGGAGCAGAGCAGCCGAGTACATACGCCAGTCCCTGCCGTACCTGAACAGCCCTCAGGAGCCCCTGCAAGAGGCGGCCATCAGGTTCCTTGGTGAGTCACAAGCCCCGGGGTCCCTTCCTGTCCGCCTCAGCTCGACCCCAGCCATGGGTCCTGCGCAGTCCCGAGCACCCGATAATGCAGGGCCCATGGGGCTCCCTGCTGCCTCTCTGCCCTTGGGCACCCGCGGGCTCAGCCCTGCGAGGGGGGCAGGGCGTGGAGCTGGGCTGGGGGAACTGGGCTGGGCTGGGGAAGCTGTGCTGCTCTGAGTGCAGGATTTGGGATGGAATGTGCGTTCCTAGGACTCACTGGGCGGCACATGAAGGCTGAGCAGGAAGAGCTCCAGATCATCTACGGAGGTAGGTGGGGGCAGAGGGGACTGGTGGGGAGGAGGAAAGATCCTGGGCAGGGAGCTGCACTCCCTCTCCCGGCTGGGAGGGTTCTGCTCCCTCCATGGACAAAAGGGACAGCGTGGGCAGAGCCAAGAGAGACTTCAGGGCCACGGGGGCTATTGGTTGCCAGCACCCTCTGGCTGATGCCGTTGCCCCTGCTCCCTCCTGTCGATGGGAAGAGCTGGGTGGGCTGGCCCTGTGGAAGGGGTTCCTGCGGTCCCCGCAGTCCCAGGCTCTGATCTTGGCTCCCTTCCTCTCCATTCCAGCCCTTAAAGGCATGTCAAGCGATCCTAGCCACTCCGTCTCAAACCTGGCAATGCAAACCATATACGTGCTGAGAGCTGCAGAGGGAAAGCCTCCCCCTGGATCTGGACTGCAGGCGCCGCGATACCGGCCCCACAAGGCATGGAGGAGGAGGCCTTCTCTCCGGTGTGTGGGCTAGCTGTGCTGCTGGAGCTCTGTGCAGAGCCAAACCCAGGACTCCACTCACAGGGAATTTTCTTGCTTCCCTGGGAGGTGGGGGGCCAGGGTAAGAGAGAGAGCAGTAACTCCCTCGTCTGATGAAGCCCTCAGACTGTTACCCGCAAGTGGTTTTTCACATAGGCAATAAAGACTCAGCAAGGAGAAATCCTACAGCAATCTAAAGGGATCCCCTGGCAGGAAGAGTCAGGAACACAGGCAGTATTTTCTTCAATCCTTTCAGCAGCGGGGAAGAACATAGGCTCAACAAGCTGCTCAGGGGTTGGTGTCATCGGCAGAACTACGGGGTTTTTGACCGTGAGATGGTCTATTCATCATCAGGTCGTCTGGCATCTGATGGCAGGCACCGCTCACAGACGGGGAAAGGGACTTTTTGCTCAAGAGCTAGCGGGGCTGATTGAAAAGGCTTTAAACAAGATTTGAAGGGGGAGCGAGGCAATAGCGGGCTAGTCTGGGATGAGCGAGGTCTGAGGAGCCGCATCCTTGTGAGGTCCTGACTGCTCCACAAGGAGATGAGCACAACGACAACGCAGTCACTGGTCCCAGCCGGCCCGGGTTTGATAAGGGAAGATCCTGCCTGACACATTGGTTTCCCTCTGTGATAGGGTCACCCCCCTAGTCGACCAAGCAAAACCGGTTGATGTGATCTATCTGGATTTCAACAAGGCCTTTGATACTGTCTCTCATAGCATCCTCCTAAACCAAAAGTCCAGCATCCAGCCGGATAAGCACATAATGCAGTGGGTGAGCAATTGGCTGATGGGTCAGGCTGAAAGGGTCATAGTGAGCGGGGTTGCGTCGCGGTGGTGACCAGTCACTAGGGTAGTTCCACACGGATCCATCCTGGGGCCAGTGCTCCTTAACGTCTTCTTAAATGACCTGGGTGCAGGTTTGGAAGGTTTCCTAACCAAGTTGGCCGGTGACACAAAACGGGGGGTATCTGTTGGCGCTCTTGAGGGCAGAGAGGCCCTGCAGGGGGATCTGGGCAGGTTGGAGAGCTGGGCAATCACCAACCGCATGAAGTTTAGCAAGTGCAAGTGCCGGGTTTTGCACCTGGGCCACGGCAACCCTGGACAGACACACTGACTGGGGAAGAAGAGGCCCCACAGACTTGTGATTGTGATTCTATGTGCTCTTCCCTGAATAAACAGTCCTGCTCCATCCCTTCGCCCGCGTGCCTTTCCTTTGTGGGAACAAACCAGTGGAGGGAAAGTCAGACCCTGAAGCAACCAGGATCCTCAGGCAATGCGCCTTCACAGGAGGGGCAGGTGCCACAGCCTGTTCCCCAGCAGCGGGAGCATCCCCCAGCTGCTCTAATTGCTGCCGCGGCGCTCACTGTGGCACGGATAACCCCCTCCAGCCCTTCCATCCAAAAATGCCCACAGACCCGTACAGAGGGGGCTGCGAGAGACCACTGCTCTGGTCCAGTGTCTACCTGAAACACATGATGCTTGTCCTGGAAGGTGGAGAGAAAGCCTCTCACAATACTCTCTGGATATTGCGTCTCACACAACTTTTGCTCTTTTTTCGCATTGATGAGTACGTCTCCTGTACGCTGAGACAGAGAGAACTGACCTCCCAAGGCCATAACCGTAACCGCATTACTGCCATGGATACGAAGCTCCCAGGCTTTCCTGTGCAATGGGGTAACAACGTCTGCCCTGTTCGGTTCCTTGCTCCACAAGCCAGAAAGCAGCAGACAGGGGTAGAACACCAGCAAATATAGACTGAGAGGGCAACAGATGTTTTGGCGAAGAATTGCCAGATGGAAGGCACTGTGGTCACGTCTGCGTGCATCACCGCGTGTGTATTTGCCTACAGCCTTTCTCTAGCCTTCATCCTTTGTCTAAATCCCTCTTGCAGTGAGGGGCGCAGATCTACCAGATGCAGTCTCCCAGCGCCAAGAACAGTCATGCAGTCACGCTGGCTCCACTTTAGCGCTAGTGCAGCACCTCGTGGGACAGGAGATGAAGACACCTTGTCAGGCATGCAGGTTTTATGCCAGTTTCTCCTACACTGGAGTCCAGTGCTAGGGAGCCAGCAGACAGCAAAATGCACGGTTAGGTAGAAGCAAGAAGCATGGACACGTCACATGAAATGCTACAGAGCTTTTGATTTTTCTTCATGAACTGAGGTATACACTACATGTAAAACGCCACCAGCGCTTTACACGGCGCACAGGCTAAACAAGAGCATTTCACTTGGTGGGAAAAGGCACTGCTTTGAAATGCTGGGCTCCTCACTTTGTCACCAGAGAGGCTCATCTGCTGCGCAGAGGTACAATAAACAGCTGGAAAGAGCAGGAGAGCTGCTGCTGCTGCTGCTGCTTTCTGAGAAGCCTTCACAGCTTCTGTTGCAGTCGCATGGGAAGAAACAACCTCATTGTCTGGGAGCATCAGTGAAAAGAAGTCCACTGCACAGCGCAGGAGGGTTATATATACTCCTACTCAAGCCTAGAAGAAGGAGCAAGCGAAGGGTCTGCTAACAGTGAGATAATCTGGCAAAACTGACTTTAAGGACAGAAGTCTGCTTCAGCTTTGGAAATCTGTCTCGTAGTCGACTTTCAAAAAAGGTTTCTCCTGCTTAACAGAGCCGTGTAGATCTGCAGGGCAAAAGACCCCCCCCTGAAGTGCAGAATGGAGCAGAGTACTTCCCAGCAGCCAATTCTGCATAGCAGGAGACTGTAAGAGCTGGAATCTGTACTCACACAAACCCCTTCTCAAACAGGAGCTCTGCTTCTGTAGCCTGCGGCCCTTCCCCAGTACCGCCAGCCAACCATCTCCACCAGATCACCACCTCACCTGCAAGGCTCCCGACTGCTAGGCTTCTACACATTGGCCCAGGGTGCAGTGAGCTTTGCTGTCTCATTGTCCTCGGTTGGCTTCTTGCATAAACTGAAAGCAGAAATGCAGAAAACTACATTTGCTGAATTGCTGGGATGATTCAATTAACGGATGTGGAAACCTAGAAGGCCTTTTAGCATGCTCCCTAGCAAAGCACCTCCGTCGCTGAGCTGAGTGACTGGCGGATCCCTCAAGGGCTCCGACTTTTGCACCAGTCCAACAGAAGAGACCTTTAGGAGGACAGAAAAACAAAGTTTCCTTTGTGAAGGTAAAACATAAGAAACATAGCCTTTCTTTTACCACCCTACAAGCCTCTACTTTGTGCCTCAGCACAGGCCCACTGAGACCGCTGCTGGAAGCGGCAGATGCCCAGGTAGGAACACCACCTCCTCTTCTTCTATTGAGCGCTGATTGCATCAGGCAGTTTGAATGCTGACGAATTACTGTTTGAAAAGGGAAGACTTGCCCACGGAACCCAGTGGCCTTTACACTAGTCTCACTCTTCCAGCCTGTCAAGGTCTCTCTGTACGACAGTTCTCCCTTCTGGTGTGTTCACCTCACCACCCACTTGAGTGATACGGGTGCTCTGATTGGACGGCGGGTGGCCGCGTGTCATAAAGCCCTTTGGGAACCAAGGTGATGACACCACAGGGCCAGCGCAGACTGCCCAGAGGACACGACGGGACAGGACGGGACGGAGTGGGGCTGTTTGGATCCCTGCACAGCCACCTTGTTCCCTGCTGACCTGCGTCCACGATGCTTTCCCGAGCCGTCTCCGAGCCTTGTGGCAGGAGCCCTCGAGGCCTCAACGAGATGGCAGAGAGATGTGCCAGCATGCCCAGGCTGGCCTGGGTGTCAAGAGAGGAGGAGAAGGACCCTGGGGCTGCCCCAGCACAGCAGTCTGATGCGGTGGATTATGTGGCGCTGTTGCAGGCGGGTGAGTGGCTGAGCTGGGCCACAGGGCTGGTGGCTGGCAGCCAGCTTGGCCCCATCCGATCTCCCACTGGAATCCCCAGGGAAAGAAGGGAGGAGGGAACGGGGTTGTTGCCCACAATCAGGTTCAAGGCGGGCTCCATCCGCAGGGCACTCCAGAGGCCCCAGAGACAGGGGTCAGTGTCCCCACCAGCCCCTGTGCCAGGGCTGTCTCTGCCTGGGCAGCGGAGGGCTGGGCTGTGCTCTTCAGCCCCTCCTGCAGCCCCTCAGCTCTGCCTGTGCTCGGTCTTTGTCAGATTCTGACTTGGACCTGTCAGGCAAGGAGCAGGAGATTGACCTGGACATGGTGCTGGAGCAGGAACAGCAACGGGAACCGGAAGCAAAACACGTCCTCTCCTGCAGCTGCTGCAGCGCAGCACAGGTACCCACAGCCTGGGCTGGAACAGCTCTCGCTCCTCAGGCGAGCACCACTGTCGGGGCGCTCAGGGTGACATCCCTCTCTTCTCCGTCCTTCCTTCTCCCGCAAATGTTTTAGGAATCCCTCGAGCTCTCTGCTTGTGAAGACACCACCATCACACACAACGAGGACAGGGAAGACTCCAACTCCAGGGATGCAGCAACTGCTGCTGCTGTGCTGGACGACCTTGTGAAAAGTAACCCCCATGATTTAGAGCAAGTAAGTAGCCTGTGGCCTGGGTTCAAGATCCCGGGGATCGTGTGCTCCCTGTAGCCAGGTCCACTGGATGCCCAACAGCCCTTGTCGCCAGCAGAGTGTGGTGGGAAGGGAAGCACTTCCCGGAGGAATCTGGGGAAAGGGCTCATTCTGGCAGCACTCCAACTCTTGGCTGTCTCCTCCAGGTGCCCAGCATTGTGAGGAGAATGTATCAGTGGCTCAGGTCCAACACAGATGCATCTGCCGAGCTCAGGCTGGACAACGCCCTTCTGCAGCTGACCCGCGCGCACCCCGATGATGTGGTGGTGACCCTCCTGCGCTGTGCCCCATCGTGTGACAGGTACGGGGTGCCTGCCATGAGCGCTCTGAGCTCACCAGCTTTTAGAGCCCATCAGTTTGTACAGCCTGTCTGTTCGGTCCCTCTCCCAACACCAGCAGTGCTCGGGTGTCCCCCCCGACCTGCACAGCCGCTGGTGCCCACTGGGTGCTGCCGGTGAGGGGCACCGGGCAGGGCTGGCAACCAGCCCGGGACCCGGGGTTGCCCAGGCCCCACTACTGTGGCCAGGACCCCACTGACCAAGAGCTCTGCGCCTGCAGGGCTGCTCTGACCATGTGGAGGACACTGGTCTCCACAGTCAGGACTGCAGACAACGTGCTACGGAGCCTGCTCGTTGTTCTGGAGGACTGGCCGCTGCACAGGACGTCCACCTCTGATGGGGACAACACAGAGGTCTATGTCCTGGCTGTGAGTTTCTGGACCAGACCTTTCCCCAACCCTGGGGTCCCCTCTCTGGGTGGCTCTCCAGCTTTTCCCCCCTGCACTGCACCTCCCTGCCTCACGCGGTACCAGGAAACCTGGGTTGGGGACAGGATTAGGGGCAGCTAGGCAGCCTGCTCCCCCTGCGCCTGCCCGTGGGCCAGAGCAGCACCTGAGCCTCCCCGTCTCACACTTGATCCCTGCCATGGAGCCATCTCAGTACTGAGCGGTGTCTCTGGGTGGTTTGTTTCCTGCAGGCAACCAAGGCACTGTGGGAGATCCTCCAGCTGCCCTGGCAGCCAACAGGGTTCCAGCTGACCATGAAATGCCACTACCTCTTCCTGGCTCTGCTCTTCCAAGCGTTCTTCAGTACACAGCAGACGTCAGAGGGAGTCAATATCTTCTGGGAGAAATGCCAGGAGGATACCTGTCCTCCCACCAGCCCCAGCAGGTGCTCCATCACGGTCTTCCCATCCCTCCGGTGGTCCTGGAGCTGGGGCCAGGGCTGCTGGTGTGACCTGGGCTTTGCTCTGCACACAGATTTGCATTGCTGACTGCAAAAGCCCTGCTCCACTGCCTTCACTATTATGCCATGTTGCTTCAAGTGGAACGTAAGGGTGGCTGGGACACACTCCTCGACCCTGAGACCCAGCATGACGTGTTTGGTGTGTTGGCCAGGTGAGAGTCCCCTTCTCCCCGTTCTCCCCATCATTTCTCCCCTGGAGACAGGGTGCCCCACACAATCCCCTTGCCCGTGGGTGAGAGGGATTTGTCAGCAAGGCTTGGGCCAGCAGACTGGAAAATGCTGGGAAAGGTGGAGGCAGAGGAGCCGCCACCCCCCAAAGCACCAGAGTCCCCTCCCGTGGGGTCTGGGCGGACAGCACAGAGTGGGGTCTGTGTGCAGGCGGCCCCACCAAGGGCAGCCCCGGGGCAGGGCAGGATGCACTGAGCGCCAAGGCCAAAGCCTGGGGACACCGAGTCCCCGAGGGCGGGAAAGGGGTCTCCTCAGAAGGGCCGGCTTTGGGGTGGGAAGGGTGCTTTTCCAGTCTCCTCCCCAAAAGGAGCCTGCTGGTGTTGGGCCCTGCCTCTCTCCCGGTGCAGGGTGGTGGGGAAAGACCAGATCTCCGTGACTCGCTCAGTCCTGAGAGGTCTGCCCACCCTGCTCTGCGCCGACCATGCCTTCCTTCTTCCCCCTGCCAGAGAGATGTGCAGAATCTCGGAGAACTGTCGTTCCCGTCTCGTGCACTACCTGCTCTTCACGCTCAACAAGGATGAGGCGTGCCCAGAGATCCCTGCTATGATGTTCCTTGTTGAGGTGAGCCTGATGGCGACCGCTGCCGCGCTGAGCTGCTTCCCACCACTCTGCCCTCATGGCAGCTGTGGGGGGAGCCCAGTCAGTGGAGCTGGGGCAGGGGATGGGCTCCGCTGCGTGCCCTTGGCCCCTTTCTGCTAGGGTGACACTTGTCTCCACCCGCGCTTGTCTCCACCCTTGTGCCGGCTCCCGCTCCTCCAAAGCTGAGCAATCCAAAGCCTTTGGGCTCGGCCTCCTGCGATGGTGGTCGCATCCTGTTCTGACGGCTGGAGCCAGTCCTGCGCGGGGCTGGGTCCCTGCGGGCCAGGCACCCCTGTCACTGCTGGCTGTGTGTGTTGCAGCTCCTGGCCTACCCTTATGCGAGCGTTTGGAATGAATGCATCCTGGAGGTGTTGACAAAGTACCTGCACAGTGAGTGCAGACAGATGCGTCAGCTGGTGCTCAAAGGCTTCCTCAAGCTCTGCCAGAGACCCGGGATGGTGAGCAGGGGTCATGCTGGAGGAGTGGGGCTGGGTACCACAGCAGCTGGGACTTGGCTGGGCTTTGGGAGCTCTGGGAGCTTCTCCCAGCTCTCCTGTGTGCCTGGGGTTCACCTGCCCCAAGTCCTTTGGGGAAGGCCTTTGGCTTCTGGTCCCCAAGGCACCCGCGTGGGCTCCAAACGCCCAAACGTTTGGCAGTGCGGCCTTTGATGGCTTCACCGCACCGTGTTGTGTTCCACACAGAGAAAAAGAATTCACTTCCTGCTGCCGAGGCTCCTGGAGTTCCTGCAGGATGTAGACGTGGAGGTGGTTGGGAAGACCCTGTCTTTGCTCAGTGAGGTGCTCCAGGACATGGACATCCCAAGTGACGGACTTGGGATGTCCATGCAACTGGTTTGGGATGTCATCCTGCAATTGGCTGAGAGCCTCTGGCTGCTCTTTGACAACGTGAGTCTGTGTGAACCCCAGCATGGGCGCTGGATGCTGCCAGGGAACTTAGTGCCCTGTGGCTTTTCAGGCCGGCGCCCAGGTGGGCCTGGAGCACTCGGTGCTGAGGTCTTGCCCTCTTCCTTGCCACCAGGAGTCCAGCTCTGTGAAGCTTCTCGCCATCCGCCTCTTCCAAGACGTGATGGACTATTTAGTGAAAGTGGAAAGAAAGGTCGCCAAGAGGCAGGTGCGCAAGAGCCTGCTGCCACTGATCTACCACTTGCATGATGAGAACAAGTGCATGGCACAGGTGAGGGTTTCAGAGCTGACCGTTTGCCATTTGGGGAGGGCGGTGCTGGACACCCCCAGCGGGGCCTGAGAACCAGAAGCAAGGGCTGCTGGAGGGCACAGAGCCTCCTGCTTGTCGCTCAAACCCACCACCGCCTGTAGTCCCCCAGCCGTACCTCCTGCTGCAGAGGGATAAAGCAGTGAGTTCTCCTCCCAGCCCCACTCCCTGCAGCCATCCCTCCACAGTGCAGCCCCCCGGGAGGCTGTCCGCAGCCCCAGTGCTGGCAAGGGCCAAGAAGGTGGGCATGGGCATTTCCCAGGCCCGTCCGGCCTGCTCCTGCAGTGCTCAGCTGCTGTCCCTGGCCACAGAGACGTGAGCTCAGCAGTCCCCATGGGCTTCCAGGTGGTGCCCGCAGGAGTGCGAGGCTCAGGGTTAGAACTCCCAGTCCCTGCTGCCCCCATGCTCTGCCCAGCGCCCCCTCCATGTCTGGCGTGGGGCCCCAGCTCCCTCAGGCACGGCTGCCCAGGAGCTGGGGCCCTGCTCACTGGGGTCAGCCTGACCCACGCAGTTCCCTGGGCCATGGAGAGCGGTGCAGCCCCTGCGAGATGGGATCCACCACGTCCCACAGCCCCACCACCCTCAGGAGGGGGGAGGCACGGGGAGGCATCGGTGGCCAGAGGAGAGCACCGGCTCCACATCCTGCTGGCGTCCTCGTGGGAGGTGGCTCAGCTGCCTGCTGCCCTGGCGCCGGGTGGACTGCAGGGTTGCAGGCTGATCCAGGCCTTGGCTCCAGAGCAGCAGCTCTGGGCACCTCTGTCCTGCTGCCCCGGCAGCACCAGCTGCCCGCGATGGGGGTTGCCCCGCTCCTCTGCCCGGGGACTGAACCCGCCGACGGACATGTTCCCCAGCCGCTGCCCCTTCCCACCAGAGCCCAGGAGCGGCCCTCAGCCTTGCCCAGGTGCAGGGGATGCCCCGTGCCCTGGGCAGCGGTGCCACCTCCAGTCTCTGCTGCTCTGCAGGCCTTTCGGGAAACCCTCCTTCAAGTTAGCAAACTGCTGAAGAAGAGGCAGCTCGTGGAGCTGCTGAAGAGTGAGATGACCTTTGGGCTGGGCGAGTGCCTGGTAAGGATGTCCGTGAAGCCCCAGAGCCAGCCTGGACAAGCTCCTGCCCCAGCGCCCAGGGTGTGGGGCCGGCAGCCATGCCCCTGCCCACTGCTGCAGCCCCTCTCCCCCAGCCTGTGCCCCACACAGGCTCCTTCCCTCGGGCGTGCGGCCCCACGGGCTCTTCTCCAGGCTCCTCTCCCTCGTGGAACCCAGGGGGTTCAGCAGATGGAGCCCCAGCCCTGCTGGGCTTTGGTGGCAGGGTGGCACCAGAGCTCCCCGGGAAGCACCAGCCCTCCGCTACCCCAAACCCCGGCACAGCCAGGTGCTGGCTGGGTGTCGTGGGTGTCCTGGGGTCAGGGGCAGCCCAGCCGAGGCAGACAGGCTGTGTCAACCCTTCCCTCTGTCCCCTTGCTCTCTCCAGTTGGCAGAGGACAGGAGCAGAGCAGCCGAGTACATACGCCAGTCCCTGCCGTACCTGAACAGCCCTCAGGAGCCCCTGCAAGAGGCGGCCATCAGGTTCCTTGGTGAGTCACAAGCCCCGGGGTCCCTTCCCGTCCGCCTCAGCTCGACCCCAGCCATGGGTCCTGCGCAGTCCCGAGCACCCGATAGTGCGGGGCCCATGGGGCTCCCTGCTGCCTCCCTGTCCCTTGGGCACCCGCGGGCTCAGCCCTGCGAGGGGGGCAGGGCGTGGAGCTGGGCTGGGGAAACTGGGCTGGGCTGGGGAAGCTGTGCTGCTCTGAGTGCAGGATTTGGGATGGAATGTGCGTTCCTAGGACTCACTGGGCGGCACATGAAGGCTGAGCAGGAAGAGCTCCAGATCATCTACGGAGGTAGGTGGGGGCAGAGGGGACTGGTGGGGAGGAGGAAAGATCCTGGGCAGGGAGCTGCACTCCCTCTCCTGGCTGGGAGGGTTCTGCTCCCTCCATGGACAAAAGGGACAGCGTGGGCAGAGCCAAGAGAGACTTCAGGGCCACGGGGGCTATTGGTTGCCAGCACCCTCTGGCTGATGCCGTTGCCCCTGCTCCCTCCTGTCGATGGGAAGAGCTGGGTGGGCTGGCCCTGTGGAAGGGGTTTCTGCGGTCCCCGCAGTCCCAGGCTCTGACCTTGGCTCCCTTCCTCTCCATTCCAGCCCTTAAAGGCATGTCAAGCGATCCTAGCCACTCCATCTCAAACCTGGCAATGCAAACCATATACGTGCTGAGAGCTGCAGAGGGAAAGCCTCCCCCTGGATCTGGACTGCGGGCGCTGCGATACCGGCCCCACAAGGCATGGAGGAGGAGGCCTTCTCTCCAGTGTGTGGGCTAGCTGTGCTGTTGGAGCTCTGTGCAGAGCCAAACCCAGGACTCCACTCACAGGGAATTTTTCTGCTTCCCTAGGGGGCGGGGGGGCCAGGGTAAGAGAGAGCAGCAGTAACTCCCTCGTCTGATGAAGCCCTCAGACTGTTACCCGCAAGTGGTTTTTCACATAGGCAGTAAAGACTCAGCAAGGAGAAATCCTACAGCAATCTAAAGGGATTCCCTGGCAGGAAGAGTCAGGAACACAGGCAGTATTTTCTTCAATCCTTTCAGCAGCGGGGAAGAACATAGGCTCAACAAGCTGCTCAGGGGTTGGTGTCATCGGCAGAACTACGGGGTTTTTGACCGTGAGATGGTCTATTCATCATCAGGGCGTCTGCCATCTGATGGCAGGCACCGCTCACAGACGGGGAAAGGGACTTTTGCTGAAGAGCTAGCGGGGCTGATTGAAAAGGCTTTAAACAAGATTTGAAGGGGGAGCGAGGCAATAGCGGGCTAGTCTGGGATGAGCGAGGTCTGAGGAGCCACATCCTTGTGAGGTCCTGACTGCTCCACAAGGAGATGAGCACAACGACAACGCAGTCACTGGTCCCAGCCGGCCCGGGTTTGATAAGGGAAGATCCTGCCTGACACATTGGTTTCCCTCTGTGATAGGGTCACCCCCCCTAGTCGACCAAGCAAAACCGGTTGATGTGATCTACCTGGATTTCAACAAGGCCTTTGATACTGTCTCTCATAGTATCCTCCTAAACCAAAAGTCCAGCATCCAGCCGGATAAGCACATAATGCAGTGGGTGAGCAATTGGCTGATGGGTCAGGCTGAAAGGGTCATAGTGAGCGGGGTTGCGTCGTGGTGGTGACCAGTCACTAGGGTAGTTCCACACGGATCCATCCTGGGGCCAGTGCTCCTTAACGTCTTCTTAAATGACCTGGGTGCAGGTTTGGAAGGTTTCCTAACCAAGTTGGTCGGTGACACAAAACGGGGGGTATCTGTTGGCGCTCTTGAGGGCAGAGAGGCCCTGCAGGGGGATCTGGGCAGGTTGGAGAGCTGGGCAATCACCAACCGCATGAAGTTTAGCAAGTGCAAGTGCCGGGTTTTGCACCTGGGCCACGGCAACCCTGGACAGATACACTGACTGGGGAAGAAGAGGCCCCACAGACTTGTGATTGTGATTCTATGTGCTCTTCCCTGAATAAACAGTCCTGCTCCATCCCTTCGCCCGCGTGCCTTTCCTTTGTGGGAACAAACCAGTGGAGGGAAAGTCAGGCCCTGAAGCAACCAGGATCCTCAGGCAATGCGCCTTCACAGGAGGGGCAGGTGCCACAGCCTGTTCCCCAGCAGCGGGAGCATCCCCCAGCTGCTCTAATTGCTGCCGCGGCGCTCACTGTGGCACGGATAACCCCCTCCAGCCCTTCCATCCAAAAATGCCCACAGACCCGTACAGAGGGGGCTGCGAGAGACCACTGCTCTGGTCCAGTGTCTACCTGAAACACATGATGCTTGTCCTGGAAGGTGGAGAGAAAGCCTCTCACAATACTCTCTGGATATTGCGTCTCACACAACTTTTGCTCTTTTTTCGCATTGATGAGTACGTCTCCTGTACGCTGAGACAGAGAGAACTGACCTCCCAAGGCCATAACCGTAACCGCATTACTGCCATGGATACGAAGCTCCCAGGCTCCAGCACACAGCAAAATGCACGGTTAGGTAGAAGCAAGAAGCATGGACACGTCACATGAAATGCTACAGAGCTTTTTATTTTTCTTCATAAACTGAGGTATACACTACATGTAAAACGCCACCAGCGCTTTACACGGCGCACAGGCTAAACAAGAGCATTTCACTTGGTGGGAAAAGGCACTGCTTTGAAATGCTGGGCTCCTCACTTTGTCACCAGAGAGGCTCATCTGCTGCGCAGAGGTACAATAAACAGCTGGAAAGAGCAGGAGAGCTGCTGCTGCTGCTGCTGCTTTCTGAGAAGCCTTCACAGCTTCTGTTGCAGTCGCATGGGAAGAAACAACCTCATTGTCTGGGAGCATCTGTGAAAAGAAGTCCACTGCACAGCGCAGGAGGGTTATATATACTCCTACTCAAGCCTAGAAGAAGGAGCAAGCGAAGGGTCTGCTAACAGTGAGATAATCTGGCAAAACTGACTTTAAGGACAGAAGTCTGCTTCAGCTTTGGAAATCTGTCTCGTAGTCGACTTTCAAAAAAGGTTTCTCCTGCTTAACAGAGCCGTGTAGATCTGCAGGGCAAAAGACCCCCCCCTGAAGTGCAGAATGGAGCAGAGTACTTCCCAGCAGCCAATTCTGCATAGCAGGAGACTGTAAGAGCTGGAATCTGTACTCACACAAACCCCTTCTCAAACAGGAGCTCTGCTTCTGTAGCCTGCGGCCCTTCCCCAGTACCGCCAGCCAACCATCTCCACCAGATCACCACCTCACCTGCAAGGCTCCCGACTGCTAGGCTTCTACACATTGGCCCAGGGTGCAGTGAGCTTTGCTGTCTCATTGTCCTCGGTTGGCTTCTTGCATAAACTGAAAGCAGAAATGCAGAAAACTACATTTGCTGAATTGCTGGGATGATTCAATTAACGGATGTGGAAACCTAGAAGGCCTTTTAGCATGCTCCCTAGCAAAGCACCTCCGTCGCTGAGCTGAGTGACTGGCGGATCCCTCAAGGGCTCCGACTTTTGCACCAGTCCAGCAGAACAGACCTTTAGGAGGACAGAAAAACAAAGTTTCCTTTGTGAAGGTAAAACATAAGAAACATAGCCTTTCTTTTACCACCCTACAAGCCTCTTCTTTGTGCCTCAGCACAGGCCCACTGAGACCGCTACTGGAAGCGGCAGATGCTCAGGTAGGAACACCACCTCCTCTTCTTCTATTGAGCGCTGATTGCATCAGGCAGTTTGAATGTTGACGAATTACTGTTTGAAAAGGGAAGACTTGCCCAAGGAACAGTGGCCTTTACACGCAGCCTGTGTGCCACGTAGCGCAGGTTACAAAACTGAGATATATTTTTCTGCGATCAGAGGCAAACACTGAACAGAACAAAAAGTAAAGACAGAAATGCAGTCCAGATCACGGCTGTGTTACATTTAAAGAAGCTAAAACGTTCCTCTTCTTCCCCAGAACTTCAAAGAAAGCCATGATTCAGTTTGTTTGTTTCTCAGTTTCAGGATGAAGTTTTGCCTTTGAGGACTCGGTGGTAGTGTCTGGTATTGTCCTCTAATCCTCGCTCTGCCAAGAACTGGATCCCAGGCTGACTTCATTTTCCTCGCTCCCATCAGTGCATAGCTAAGAAGGTGAATATTGCTTGTACTTCAAAACCCAGGTGTCAAGTAAACACCAAGAGAGGACCGAGTTGTAGGTTGGTCAAAAAGAGGTATTTCCCTGTAGTTTTTCCATAGTCTTTTGAGCTCACCAGAACTGAAGTCCTTGGATTTCTCTGGATCTTAGTATACAATTTTCCAATGAGTTGGCTGCTCACAGTTTTTTTCTTTTTCACCACAAAATCGGTTGTAAGTTGTTTTTGGATCAAATCCTAAGATCTCCCTTTCTTCATGGATCCGGAAGGAAAATGTTGAAACCGAGGTGCCTATAAAATACCTGTGAAAAACCATCAGAATGGATTTGTGAAAGGACCCAGTTTTTAAAATGCAAGTAATTTAATTTGATCCAATGTAACTGATTTTGGTCCAATGAATTTTAATATTCATTGAAATTACTTGATAATAAAATTATTATAAAGTATAAATATGTTATAAATATACAATAAATATATCAATTACATTACATTATCTATTACAAATATATTACATTACATCACATTATATTACATTACATTACATTATATTACATTATATTACATTATTTTAATTGAAAAATCATGGCAGTCAGGGAAAGTCCCTTGTGACTGGAAGAAACTTCTTGTCCATTCTTAAAAATGGTACAAAGGGGGACCCTGGGAACTACTGACCTGTCAGCCTGGGAAGATCATGAAACAGATCCTCCTAGAAGCCATGCTAAAACACATGGAGTACAAGGAGGTGATTCTAGACAGCCAACATGGTTTCTCCAAGGGCAAGTCCTGTCTGAACAGCCTAGTGGCTTTCTGTGATGGAGGGACCACATCAGTGGACATGGGAGACGCAATGGATCTGGTCATCTATCTGGACTTCTGTAAAGCCTTTGACACAGTCCCCCCACAACATCCTTCTCTCTGAATTGGAGGGATGTGGATTTGATGGGTGGACTCTTTGGTGGATAAGGGTTGGATGGTCGCATTCAGAGAGTATTGGTCAAAGGCTCCAAGTCCAGATGGAGACCTGTGACAAGTGGTGTCGCTCAGGGGTCTGTACTGGCACCAGCGCTGTTTAATATTTTCATTAACGACATAGGTAGCGAGATTGAGTGCACTCTCAGAAAGTCTGCGGATCACACCAAGCTGAGCTGGGCAGTGGTCACACCAGAGGAGGGGATGTCATCCCAAAGCACCTGGACAAGCTGGAGAAGTGGGCCTTTGTGAACCTCATGAGGTTCAACAAGGCCAAGTGTAGGGTCCTACACCTGAATCAGGGCAAACCCCGGGTTCAATACAGGATGTGGGATGTTGTAATTGAGAGCTGTGGAGATTTGGGGAGTGCTGACTGATGAGAAGCTTGACATGAGCTGGCAGCGTGCAGCCACAGCCCAGAAGGACAACCATGTCCTGGGCTGCATCAAAAGAAGCATTGCCAGCAGGTCGAGGGAGATGATTCTCTCCCTCTACTCTCTTCTTGTGAGACCCCACCTGGAGTCCTGTGTTCAGTTCTGGAATCCCCAACATAAGAAGGGTATGGAACTGTTGGAGCAAATCCAGAGGAGGGCTACGAAGATGATCAGAGGCCTGGAGCACCTCTCCTGTGAGGACAGGCTGAGAGAGCTGGCCTTGTTCTTCCTGGAGAAGAGAAGGCTTTGGGGGGGCCTCATAGCAGTCTTCCAGTTCCTGAAGTGGCTACAGGAAAGCTGGGGAGGGATTTTTATAAGAGCATGTAGTGATAGAATGAGGGGGAAGATTTAGATGAGACAGAAATTCTTCACAATGAGGGTGGTGAAGCCCTGGCACAGATTGCCCAGGGAAGTTGTGGGTGCCCCATCACTAGAAGTGCTTAAGATCATGTTGGATGGGGTCTTGAGCAGCCTGGTCTGTTGGGAAGGGTCCCTGCCCATGACAGGGGGGTTGGAACTGGCTGAACTTTAAGGTTCCTTCCAACCCAAACCTTTCTATGAATATAAGTGTTATACATCTACTATATGCATATCATTTACACAATATCATGTCATAGACAATTTGTAAACAACTGTATCTGGCTCAGAAACAATATTTAGTGTTGTGACAGTAAGATTTAGCTCCTTAAAAGCAAGTTAAACGTGCTACCTAGCATGCGCGCAGATCCACTGGTCAATCACAGCCACACCTCCATCTTTGTAGAGTTCCAGTTCCTCCGAAGAGGGTTCAAATCTCACCAACTCAGGCAGCAGTTTCTTGAGTAATTCAATCTCTGGAAAAGGGAAAGAGGCAAATTTATTTTTATGTTATAAAGAGCAACTCGCAGCTGCCATAAAAAGGAAGAATTTAAGGAAACCCCAGGTAAACAGTTATGAAGCAAGCGAAATCAGACTCTACCTAGAAATTTGGCAACACACTTGCCAAACATCAGAATATCATAGGCAGGGGCAGGAGCCTATGATGTACATAAATATATATATTACCATCAGCCTCACTGCCTAATCCTGAACAGGAGAGATGTACCAACAGGTCTTTCTTGACAACAAACTTGGATAACCCTGCAGGGTTATGCTAACATCACGCACTGAAATGGATGCTGAGATGCTACTGAGAGGGAGTGCAGCCCTGGAATAAGGACTGGAAGGGGAATCCCGTCCTTGGGGGTTTCTAAGCCATGGCCACAGACAGGCAGGCCCACACCATTCCGGTGCTGGGGGCAGCCAAGGGGAAGGCTGTGTGGAAGATTTCAGAGGACTCTTCCCACCGGCATGTTTGAGAGTCTCTGAAAAGCTAAGAAAACAGATGGGACGGAAGAAAGAAAAGGAGGAACAGGCAAATTCAATACCTAATTTCCCATTGTGGAGACCGTCAAGCCTCCCATGGGAAATACCAAGGGAACGGTTTGATACCAATTATTCAAGCTGGAAGGAAACAGCTGCCCAATCCTGTTCAATCCCTCCTTCATGCATGAACTTGCAGTCATTTATAAAAACAAAGTGGTAATCGCTGCACTCCTTGTCAAAATTTATCAATCCTAAACAGACTACAATCGGCCTACCCTCTTCAACAGCATCGGTGGCTACAAAAACTTTGTCAAGCTTAAGCATCTTCAAGAGGCTGCGGATTTTCTTTACTGCTCCTTGCAGGGAAGGCACGTCCTCTCTGTGACCCCAAATGAAATCTTTCCTTCTCAGATGAACCCCAAGGTACGGACCACCCAGAGCTGTGCCCATCTTAACCTAAGGGAGAAAGATCAATAAGGTTTAAAACATGAGAGCACCACTACTCATTCACACTGAAAAGGCCTGAATGCATCACCTCAGGACAAGGCATTGAATGACTCTAGTTGCAGAAAGTAATTTTAAGGTATGGATTGACAGTATTTTGGGACCCTTATTGCAATGTTTTGAGCTTGGGTGGCCTGCATCTACAGGCTTAAACTACAGCACTGAGTATTGGTAAGCAAAAATTGCTCTCCTCCACCAAATCCACAACTGGCAGTTTGCAGCTGAAATTTACACCCACAGATGATGCTGAACACAAGACGAAACACAAGTTTCCTTTAGTGAAATGAAGGGTGCAGAAATCTGGCACCCAGAACCAGTCAGGCACATCTCAACAGCCTCTGTTAACTCATGTCACGCAGAGAGAAGGGGCTACAGTAGGAGCATGCATGTCCACCTCGATCTGAGCGTGGAGAGCTAGAGACACATGTATCTTCCAAATTCCCTGCAGTGTACAGCCACGACTACACAAATAAAATCTATTACGTTTGTTATGGGAAACAGACTGATATGATTTTACCTTCATCTGTGTCCAGTCCTCCTTGCAATGAGTCCTGTCTGACTCATCTGAGGACTGAAGATACTTGTTTCTAAACTTGTCTCCCACTACACGGAGATGCTTAGCAAACACCATGCTCCGACGGGTCTAAGAATAAGAGCAGATGTCAAGTCAGAAAGAGGGAGAGTTAAAAGTGACAGAATGGAGAGTTTCTCAAACAGACAGTTTCCAGGATGTGGTTCTTGTGATACATCTGTGCAGCACCACAAGCAGTAATTTCTAACCTTTCATCCAGGTTTTAACTGTTTGTAACCAGTGTACTTGTCTGACCCAGCAATACATGGGTGTACAAAGACTGTCCTTATTTACAAAACAGAACACGTGATACAGCAACCTAAACACTCCAGCAGCATACCTCACCTTTGGAAACAAAAGCTGGACAAGAACTTTAGCTTGCAAAACACCTGTAAGAATAAAACCTCCTTGAAAAAATCCTTCATCTTGCACAGACATTCCTATCAAAGTCAGTGGAAATGTGACAAAAAGGGAAATGTTTTCCTTTCCCTGTGCATAATAACCGCCGCCAAAGGTTTTGTGATGCAGTTACTGCTGCGCACAGTCACACATAGCCTTCTTATTAACAGGCACACGCAACCAAAGTTACGAAGTCCCATGTGACTTATACCTCTTATCAAGGGTGCTTGACAGTTTCATCTGACTCTTGATTTTTATACCAGTCTAGACTGTCATGTGATGGGCACCAAAGAAATGAAAACACTTCTTTACTTCAAACAGCTTCTCTTTTCTCAGCATGGTAAAGGTCACAGTGGACAGAGTTCGCTACACAGTAGGGAAGCCAGACAGAGCATTAGTCATATTCCAAGACACTAACAGTGCCTTTGACTTGCTTTAGCAATGGGGCAGGAACTTGAATCTGCAGTCTTTTCTTCACTTACTTCAGCTATTTCTCCTTATAATAAACTCGTTGTGTTTGAATTGGTTCCTCTGCCAAATCATTCAATGAGACAGAGAACAATTTAGTCTTCTGTTAAGATCAATCCACACTGGTTCTTGTAGATCTATGCCCCTCTAAATACTCAATGGAAGTGTAAGCCTGCTCTTCTAGCATCTTTAAAGAGATCAGTACTGGTTTTCTAATTCCATCCCAAACCCTCCAGCAAAATGTTTACATTAAGGGCGGATGTACACACTGCTTGCTGCAGAACTCATGCTGCCCTTGAGACATTTCCCCTCGTTTTTGTAACGCGTCAACACAACACAATGCTGTCGAGTTGAGTCATTGGGGACCTTACCCAAGATGTGATGCTTTATGCTCAAGAGGCAGCAAACGTGTGGCAGCACGGAGAACAAAAACTATCTTGGAACGCTATGCTTACGTCAAACACCTCTAAACTTCATGCTTAAGGACCACCAAATCAAGTTCTGGAGTGCAAACCTCAAGGCAGGGTGGACGAGACACATCCCCACATAAAATTTTCTGTGATTCTAAGTTTGGGAAACAAGCAAACAACCAAAATCATTCTCTCTTTTGTGTACATCCTGTAATTCTTTGAGATTGTCCCTGCCAAATGGTAAAAATAAACACAAAACTGCTGGTTTTTTTAGAGTTCTTTCTAGGAAATTCCTACTTCCATATAGATGGGAAAGCGCCCACATAGTCTACATGCTACACTGATGCTCTTTGAGGGCTTCAACAATTGTTTCTAAACCACTTTGGGAGGTCTTTCCTCCTCCGTAGTCATTCAACCGTTAAGAATCCCAAAGCAATAACTTTCAGCTTGCAGTGGTAGAGAAGCCTAGACAGAAATGGTGGCAACAGTGAGGGCAGTGAGGCTCAATATTAAATTCAAATATTTTTGGACACCAAAAGACATAGGTTGGTTGCAAAGGGAAGATGGCTTTTTACAATTTAAAAACTTCTTTGAGACAAGAGGGCATCTGTTAGCATGATTTATAAAGAGCTCCAGATGTTATTCAGTTATGAAAAAAACCCCAACAACTAGAAATCATAAATGCAGTTACATACGACATGGTGTAGTTGACAAGTAGGAGTAGGTGTAGGTGTAGGTTTTGGGTCATAGGTTGGACTCGATGATCTCAAAGGTCTTTTCCAACCTTACGATACTGTGATACTGTTATATATAACAGAAATATAAGGAAGTAAATATTTTCCAGAAACTTTTAAATAATTTTGATACAAACTTAAATTGTTGAGGCAATGTTTAAAGTGCCATTGTTAAGAAATATGTGTTATGGATCCATATGAATTTCATGTCTGCTTTTACGAGACTACAGATCAGACTCAGAAATGACACATGGGTTGCATTTCTTTGTTTGGAAAGTAACTCTCAGTGAAAAACTCATAGTTTGCAAATTACTGTTTGGCCCATTTCTGAAAAAAACACCATACAGCCAGATGAACAGCCAGATGTTTATATCTCGCAAGACTGAGGTCTATGTAACATGTTTCATAATATCATGAGAGTCACTTTCTCTTAGAAATGTCAATTATATCAAGTACTCCCTACAGCGTTCCCCTTCCTTGCAGCTAAATGTGTAACTTTTTCTTACAACTTTTCCCATAGGAGTTATTTTACCGTAGACCCTTAGATGGGGTCTCCCAGAGCGCTCAATGTTACCTTGAAACCTATGGGAATTTTACAATCAAAGCCAAAGGGGAGACAGGAGGCTGACTAGCCAAGAAACTGCACAAGGGCCGTTCCCTTCTCTTCGCAGTTGTGCTGCATAGAGGAGCTCCTAAACACCATGTCTGCAGCACTGAGTCTTTGGGGTTCAAGACCAGGACAAAAACCTGCATTACATTAATCCACAGCAGCTTGAAGACCATCTTTAGCACACATCGCTGAAACATAAGGCACAAGTTATTTTCAACAAAAGAAATGCAAGGCAAAACGGAAGCACACGTTGGTTATTTAATTTTTATCAGAACCAAGCAGAAAGTGTCGAGAAGCTAATCAGAAAATACTCACATTCCAATAATCTTTCCCTCCATAGTGGTCATGAAGAAGGTTTTCAGCTCTGTCTAACATCACTGACCTATTAAAAATTGTAAAACTGAGTGCAGTTGCCTTAGGAGAATTTACATTATGATGTTTCTTTATACAGTTGCTAGTATAAGGCACAGACTATGACTTGTTTGCAAAGGGAGCATGGGGTACAAGGGATAGGCTGCCAAACTGTTCTGTATAAAGCAGATTGTGACCCATAGCCTGCTCGGGAGAGAAGGGAACTACGCCACTCATGTTCCTGCTCTCTTCCTTAATAAACAGTACTCTGAATTCTGACAGTTAAACACAAACAAGCATTAACAATCCCTTGCATAGTCCTCACAGTAGTTGCTGCTGGAGAAATAGGATTGCCAACAGGGAGAGTGATCCAAAGGGGAGAAGCAACCTACGAGGTGATGTCCAGCTTTAGAGCACATGGGAGCCACCTGACTGGATCAACAATGGCCAAAGGAAAGCTACCACAACTGCATTCCATTTCAGAAAGGGGACTACGTCAAAATGGAGAAGCAGTGCCCAAGTGAAGAAAACAGAAAGGCTTATAAACTCCATGAAGTTAAACAGAATAATAAAGAAGTTCAAAGAGGAATTTGAGCAACAAGGAAGAAAGGTCTTCAATCTAGTGACAAATCTTTGTTCCAATACAAAGAAAAAGCCAATTAAAGGCTTAGCAAGCACTTAGAGATGGCAATGTTATGACAGAAACAGCTAATATAATTTTCTGTAGTTGTGTGCTTAGTGGAGGAGCTTGAAAGTTCCACATGCTGGAATGACTTCTTACAATGAAGCTCATCAGAGGACACACCTCAGACTGAAGTGTCCACAAGAAGGGTCCAGCAATGGAACAGCTAGACAAAATGAACCAACAATGGCCAACACTGGGCAGTATTCACTCAACTCAAGGATGCCAGCTCAAGGATGAAGCAGTTACACCACTAATTCTGGTATGCAACTTCTCGCTTAGAACTACAACAGAGCACATCAAATTTGAAGTCAGTTTTCTAAAAACACACTGAGGATGTCTGGGATTGAACACAGTGGTAAATCTGATGTCAGTACTGGACAATCTAATAGCAGTTATTATAAAAAAAACCCAGAATTAATGGATACCTGAAGTAAATTTAACAAAATAAATCAGTACTGCAAACAGACAGAGTAGTGTGAAGACACAAGCAACCATGCAGATAAGGAAATCTCATTGATATTGCCTACCAGGTGTCCTGGCAGCCTTCATTAAAGGATTTTAAGAAAAATTGACAGCAGCAGCACAGGAGGGGAGGTCCTCGCATTGATTAAAAGAAGTTTAAAGACAGGGATAAATGTCCAGTACTCATCGCAAAGGGAGGTCACAAGCGGAAGGGACCTGCTCTTCATTATATTCCTAAACAGCCTTCAAAAGGGCATGAACTTTGGGGTGATACAGCTTGAGGATCATTCTAAATTGCTCAGAGCAGCAAACGACTATTGAGAAAAAATTAGACAAGTTTGATGATTGGCCAATGAAGTGGCAGATGAAATCTAATATAGGACTGCATCTATTAAAAAAAATGCTGGCTCCATCTGATAACTAAAGGGTTCTATGCTAACAATCAATGCTCGTGAATGAGGGCAGTTTGATGAAAACATCAAGGCAATAGTCATTGGAGGTCAAAAAAAGGAATTTAAGTGTTAGGAATTAACAGAAAGAAAAAAAAGATGAACAAAGGAATGGAATGGCTTTCACATGAAGAATAACCAAGTCAGGGCTCTTCACACTGCAGAGGAGACAACTGAGGGGGAATGCGACAGAGATATACAAAATCATGCACAGCATGGAGGTTAGTATGGAAGAGTTGTCTCTTCCACTCCATGAATAAGGAGACATTAGATTACACCTGCAAGTAGGAGTTACAAAAGTAGGTGGATTTTCATAGGATGCACAGTGAAGGTGCAAAACCTTTAAGTCTTGTACCCAGAATGCTAACAGTGAGCAAGGGGATTCAAAGGGAAGCTGTCCAGATCCATGGACTCACAGGAGGATATAAAAGACAGGAGGCTTTTGGCTCAGAACATTCCTAAAACTACAAATCTGAAAGGTGTGACAGGACTCAGGGGAGGCATTATATGCACTTGCCCAGTTCTTATATTTTTCCCCAGACATGATTTTAGCCACTCTTGGATTTCCCACACTACATTAGACCAATTTTAACATGAACTGCTGTCACTGATTACAGTATAACTCCTACAAATAGAACAACGTTCCTCTTTAGAAACAAGATTTTGCTTCCTTTGCTCCCAGTAGGAGGCACTACACAGATGCCCATTGCTCTGCCTAGGTGAATCTTCATCTCATTTCCAGTTAAACCATACTGATATCAAATTTTTGCATGTTTTTGATCTCATGGCAAAACTGCACTTCAGCTTACATAGTCTGTGTTCCTCCCATGGATTTAATTCCCCTGATGTAGTCACAGACAGTGATTGTTTCCTCTTCCTGGTCTCCCCTGTATCCCAGCAGCTTTTGCTTTGCCACCATGTCTTCAGTTGCTAAAAGGTGACAGCTGACTGGATATACTTTGCTACCAGGATAATGTAAGCACACTTCAACTCAAGGGCTCTCCTTTCCTCTGATCATTCTAGTGGCATGTCAGAGCAGAAAGACAAAGCATGATGCTTGCTTTCCCTAAAACCCTAAAGGCTAGGGAAACACCCATCACCCTCTGTTTGTTCCCTCTTGGCCCACGTTGAAGTGCAAAGGAAGGGAAGGTAAACCCAGGGTGGCAAGGACACAGCTACCTGAGAGAGAATATGAGGGAGCTCCAGGCTACTTCCTCTAAGGTTTTAGCACTGCAGCTTTTAATTTAACTTACAGTTTGTATATTCCTTTTTTACCAATTTTAACAGATTATGATAACTTGGTGATAAAGTACCACAACAGTGGGACATAGCTTCTAAGTTCCCCCTACTCTTCCCACCTGTCAGTGGGTTTGTGGGCCTGCAATACAATGATAAACAGTAATACAAAGCAACTCACTGTGCTGAAGTGTTCTTCAAAAGGAGGGGAGCCACAATGGAGGCAGATCCTTGGACAGACAAACAGGAGACATTTAGGCCCCGTGTTTCCTCATAACCCCAGAACCATCCCCTGAAAGGGAACACAAAGTATCAGTTCACAGGCTTGTATTTTAAATTAATGGCATAAATATAATGAAACAAATTAACAGTACACCCTAGGGAGATGATTGATAATGTACAGAAATCAGTCAGCTCCTTTATACTGCTCTTGTGTGAAACAACCTTCTAAAACTAGATCTTCTAGTATCAACGTAACATTTAATTATTGATGGAGTTTCCAAACCAAAGTGAACCTCAAGCACCCAGAGATTCACAGACAACACTACAATAACTGCACAAGTCTGTTTTGTTAGAGTAGACAAATGCTTCACTGAATACAATGAAAAGGAAGACTGAAAGGACAGTGAGATGTTACCTGTAGTAGTCCTGTTTGTCTTTGGAGTACATAAGCTGATCAATGCATGGCCTTTCATCTATTTTTTCTTCCCATGTTCCTTCTTTCCATCCTTCTGCGTAGCCTTGTAGGACATAGATCTGCTCAATAAAGGGCCCACCTGACTCTGAGCAGATGGCAAAGCGAAGCATTTGTGAGCATGAAAAACCACACAATGAAGGTATGAACAAGCATTACTTGCAGCTAAACATCCACTAGAAATGCTAATTTTACACTACCCTCTCCGTTCTCTGCCTTCCCTATAAAAAAGAAAAGAAAGTTCTGTATGAGCCAGAAAAGCTACTAGGGTCAAGTGATGTGACAACCTGCTACTCCCAGCCAGCTATGCATGATTTAATATCCCAAAGAGAACCAAATCACTGCAGAAAAGTAAATTTAAAAGCTGGGTAAAACACACTAGGAAGCACAGGATTTTTAGTGCTGCAGGGAGCTACTATGGGAATAGTGCATTCAAGCAAATGACAAGTACGAACCCTTATTCCCTTAAATTTTGGGGGTTCTATATGCTTTTTCCTGAAAGGCAGGGGACAACAATCCCTTCAGAGCTCTTTGCAGAGGTGTGACCTTTAGTGGCCTTTATTTCCTTTTGTGAAAACAGCTGTGATGCTGCTGCAGATTTTGGCATTTGGTGAGTAGCTCAAGATAGCATTAAATCCTAAAGGAATCAGCTCCAGTTTCCATACTCTTAGTGCAAGCCTTTCTCTTACCTATCACTTTGTACACAGAATCCAGGGGATAAGCATTCCGAGATGTGCAGTGTTGACAATGAAAAACTAAGTTCATCAAAGAACCCACCGTACAGCTTTTGCTCTCCAGCCACCTCCAGAAAAAGGTGGCTTGTCTGTATTTTGACAGGCTGCCTGCCCCTCCTTATAGGGTTCCTAATGTAGCCAAAATTACACAGAACTATCTGTGACCTTTACCAGAGGCACTAACTGTCCATCTCTAGGGTCCCCAAGAAGTCGAGGGGCTGACAGTGCTACACCAAATAAGCCGTCAAATAATTGGGTAATTTCATCCTAGCGGTTTGTTACCCAGCACAATTCTTTCTCATCCCTCCTCTTGCCATCTTTAACATTTTTTAATTCACATATAAAGATTAAAGCACATAGAAGAATAAACCTGTGAAGAAACCACCTCAAATATTCAGTCGATTGTAGATTGTATGATTCCACACTCTACCTGCAAGGAACTGCTCATATTCAATGACAGGGATGTTTCTGTTGAGGCTTGGGATATCAAAGAACTCAGACCAAGGGATCCGGACCTGAAGGATGTCAGGGCTCTGCCAGTGATAAAGACGTCCCCAGGGAGGCAGAACCAACACCCAGTTTTCACTTTTCAGCAAGGTCTTTAGAAGGGAAGCAATGCGAATATAGACATCTCTGCGAAGGTTGAATCCCTCAGGAGGGTTTACATCATACAAAAGGTATCTGGGGAGAATAAAGTGATATAATTACTGCAGGGAGTCTAAAACTCTTAGGAGGGCTTTTTACCCCACAATCACATGACGCAACTCCATAGGGATGGAAAATCCTTTTCTTTCATGAGCTTGTGGTGCTCAGAAGGTAGAACGAGATGAAGCATGGGGAAAGTAGAACAGGATGAAGCACAGGGAACATATAACAGGATGAAGCACTGGGAAGCACTGCACGGTCTGGGGGAGGCACTGAGGTCTCCTCATGGGACATCATTGAGGCGGCACATGCCACTACCCTCTCCTACAGTGGAGTGGGATGTGCGGGACCAAGGAGTCAACCCCACAGATGTCTTGCTCATCCTGCCCCTATGATTCTATGAAGGCTCTTCAGATCTGATCTGGATGATGGTCATGGTGATGATGATGATGGTGATGAAGATGACGGGGCAATTAATGATGTATCTTTACTTACTATACTTATTCTCTTGTAGTAATGGGTCAATGCATTGCATTGCAGCTGTTATTGTTAACTTGTTAATTACTACTAATCATTTGTCATCTTTCTTGTTTTAATAGGTTGAGTAAAACTTGATTTCACAGAGTATTCAAGAGTTTGGGCTATTAAGATGATTTCACACTGTGGTAACACAGTGGGAGGCTGCAATCAGAAGGGGTCTCAGTGGCGGCGGGGACTGGGGGGCTGCTCTCACCTGGTGCGTGGGGCAGCAGCAGCGGCGGGCAGCGAGGAGGCAGCGTGGCCGGCACGGAGGGCGATGGGCGGTGGCTGGGCGAGTGTGGCCAGGACAAGAAGCAGCAGCAGCAGCAGTGGGCAACACCCAGGGTCCCACATTGCCATCCCTGTGCAGCCCTGCGTCCTGGGCAGTCCCAGTGATGGCGATGACTCACGGAGCTTGGAGCGGCCCCACATACTCAGAAGAGCCCTGTGGTCAGTGGCCACAGGTGCGTGCCAGTGACATGGTTCAGTGCCTCCAGGATCTCTAACTCCTTCTTGTACATCTGCTGGGGAGATGCCGTCAGTGTCTGTCCCAGACACGGAGCTGCCCCCACCCTGCTGGACACTGGCTGTCCCACTCCACCTGTCCCATCAGACACCCCCTGCCCAGACACCGTTGGAGGGTCAGCTGTGTCCTGGGATGCATCGAGCACTGCTTCATCAGCCAGTCAAGAGAGGTGACAAATTGGAGAGCTGGGCAATCACCAACAGCACGAAGTTTTCAAAGGGCAGTTGGCAGATATTGCACCTGGGATATGGCACAGACTGGGGAGCAAGAGGCTGGAGAGCAGCCTTGCAGAAAGTGATCTGGGGGTTCTGGTAAATGGCAAATTGACCATGACTCAGTACTGTGCCCTGGCAGCCAAGGAGGCCGTGCTTGCTGGTGGAGGGGAGGTGATTGTGTCCCAGTCTACTCCACATTCATGCAGCCCCACCTTGATTCCAGTGCACAGTTTTGGGCACCACAGTATAAAAATGTTCTGAAGCCACTGGAGAGTGTCCAGATAAGGTCACAAAGCCAGTGAAGGGTTTAGAGGGGAAGCCGTATGAGAAGCGGCTCAAGTCACTTGGTCTGTTCAGCCTGGAGAAGAGACTGAGGGGACATCTCATCACAGTTTACTGCTTCCTCACAAGGGAAGGAGGAGGAGCAGGCACTGATCTCTTCTCCCTGGCGAACAATGATAGGACCCTAGGGAATGGAAGGAAGATGTGCCAGGGAAGGGTTAGTTTGGATATTAGGTTCTTCACTCAGAGGGTGGTGGAGCACTAGAACATCTCTCCAGGAAAACAGTCATGGTGCCAAGCCTGACAATATTCCAGAAGCATTTGGACAGAGCCCTCAGACACACAGTGTGAATGCTGGAGTTGTCCTATGCAGGGACAGGAGTTGCACTCGATGACCCTTGCAGGTCCTTCCAAATCAGGTCATTCTATGATTCCATGATTGGTGAGTTAACAACACTGTTTTGGTCACGAACTTACATCTAAAACTCAGGTCATCTGTGATTCTGTGACACCCCTGCCCTGCCATGCATTGCCTGTCCCACCGGACACCCCTTTGTCCCATCAGACACTGTCTGCTCCAACGCACCTGCTGACACTTAGGCTCCATGTTGTGCAGGTATCTGAGCAGATGGCAGAGGCCATGGGCTGACATTGCCTGCACAGGGAGGAGAATCATAGAATCATTTTGTTGGAAAAGACCTTTGAGATCATTGAGTCCAACTGTACCCGTCCACTACTAAACCAGATCCCCGAGGACCTCATCTCCCCATCTTTTAAATCCCTCCAGGGATGATGACTCCACCACCTCCCTGGGCAGCTGTGCCAGAGCCTGACCACCCTTTCCATGAAAAAATTTTTCCTTATGTCTGATCTGAACATCCCTTAACATAACTTGAGGCCATTTCCTCTCATACTGTCACCCGTCACTTGGGAGACCAACATTCACGTCATTACAAGCTCCTTTCAAGCACCTGTAGACAGTGACAAGGCCTCCCTGTCAGGCCCCTTTTCTCTAGGCTTGGACTGGACACATCACCACAGCCAGGATGGAGTCCCTTAGAAGCAGCAATAGGAATGGTAGAGTGCATGCCCCTCATGGTTTGGTTTTGGGGCTCTTGGGGCAGAGCAAGGTGAGTGACAGTCAAGGGGACAGTGGTGGGGGGTGAGGGGATTTGGCCAGGCCCCCACCCCTGTCCACAGTGAAGGGATGTAGCTCAGCGGGAGAGCGCTTGCTTTGCATGTAAGAGGCCTTGGGTTCAACCCCCAGCATCTCCACCTGCTTTTGCCTACACAGACCCTCTCTCTGCCAGCTGTGGTTCTGACAGAGCCCTCCAGGACTCCCTGAGGAATTCAGGGCTGCCTGCAGGCACGGCTGGCCTGGGGCTGCTTCCCAGCACCCACAGCCTGTGAGAAATGCCCAGGGCCCTTTGCGTGCCCTGCTCGGGGACTGTGGGGTGTGGGGGCACCTGGTGTCCCTTTCCCAGGGGGCCAGGGGTCTCTCTTGGGGTGACCATCGGTGCTGGGGGGAAAAGCCAGGCAGGCTCAGGGTGGTCCTAGACAAACATGCCAGGATGCTCAGGCTGGACCACCCCCAGATCCCGTTCACATCACTCAATCAAGACCCTGCCCCAGCCCTGCCTGCACAAGTGCGAGGGACAGCAGAGTTCCCCCACCCAGGAGCTGCTGAGGCTCAGGGACATCCCCAGTGCAGGGTCCACTTTGGCAGCCGGCAGGTGCTCGAGGCTGCTGTGGCGCTGAGTTGCAACCTCCGCATTTCAGCCTCGCTGCCAGGAAACAATGGCTAAGCAGGCTTTGGTTCCCTTCCCACGTCCCCTTGCTACTGCCAGTGTCCGGCCAGGCCAGGAGGAGGTCAATGAAGCTTGGTGAGCAACAGGTGTCACCAGCACCCGCTGCACCGAGGACTTGCTCCGGGCCGCTCTCCCCCTCTCAATTTCTCACGCACCTCTCTGGGAGTGCCTGAGCCCTGAGAGGCTGCATTGGGACTGTTTGGGTCGGCCTTGTGCATTGAGGGCAGTGAGACCCTGGCACAGGTTGCTCAGAGAAGCTGTGGATGCCCCATCCCTGCAGGTATTCAAGGCCAGGATGGGGCGTTGAGCAGCCTGGCCTGGTGGGAGGCGTCCGTGTCCACGACAGGGGGGCTGGAACTGGATGGGCTTAAGGTCCCTTCCAAACCAAACCATTCTGTGGTTCTATGATCTATAAAGAGCTCGGGGGACCGTTACTGGAGCCGGGGGAGTGTCGCTTACCGCCAGGACAGCGCCGAAGTTCTCCTCGGCGTGGTGGCACGCACCCACGCCCCGTCCACGCGACCCGTGTGACCCCAGCCCCGCCCGTCCCGAGGTCCAGAGGTCCCGCCCACTCGTCCCTGGTTCGCATGCCCCGACCCCGCCCGTGTGACCTCGCCTCGCCCATGCGGCACTAGCGCAGCCCCGCCCCACCTGCCCGCGCTCGCGAAGCCCCGCGGCCCCCACCGCTCCGCCCTCGCAAGGCCTCGTCCCCGCGACACCGTCCCGCCCCGCTCACGTGATCCTGCGGTCCCCACTCACCACGGTCCCTTCCCGCTTTACGCCTGCCCCGCCCCGTCCCACCCGCCTCGCTCCCGCGACCCCGCCCCTTCTCGGTCCGGCCCATCGGATCCCGCCCCTCCCCCGTAATCCCGCCCGCTGAGGACGCAGCGGCCGCCATGAGCACGGGCCCTCCGTTCCGCAGCCCGGCCGCCTTTCAGCCGCCGCCGCTGCGCTTCGGCCAGGCCGCCGTGTTCGGTCAGAGCGGCGGCGGCTGCAGCAGCAGCAGCGCCCCCGCCGTGCTCCCATTCGGCCCTCCCGGTGCGTTCGGGGCCCCGTTCGGGCTGGCCCCGGCGGGGACCGCGGCATTCAGCTTCCGCCCCCCCACCAACCTGGGCGGCCCTGCGGCGCCCGGCGGGGCCTTTGCGGCGCCCGAGTTTCGCTTCAGAGCTCCCAGTGCGGAGGCCGAGCGGGCCCCGGGCGCCGCCTTCACCTTCTCGGCGCCCTTCGGCTTCGGCCCCGAGGTGGGGGGGCCCTTCCCGGCTGCAGCGGAGACGAAGGGGCTGAAGCGCAAGGAGGAGCGGGAGCGGGAGCGGCCCGAGAAGCGGGCGGTGGTGGCGGGGCGGCCCCGCGGCGGGGCGCTGTTCGGCCGCACGCTGCAGGATGTGCTGCGCAGCCAGGGCCGCGGGCAGCGCGCAGACAGCGCGGGCATCGACCGGGCTGCCGCGCCCGAGCCGACACCCGCCGAGCCCCGGGACCCGCCCCGCGACGGTACGGGGAGAGGAGGAGACTGCTGGGGCCATGCAGGGGGACACGATTCCGAGACCCGCGGGACGATAGGGGGGAAGGGGGAGTGGGTATTGTGAGAGAGCCCCCGGGACGGTACAGGATGCAGGGGCGACCCGAAGGGGTGGTGAAGGATGGGTGGGGCTTGGGTGGTGGGAGGTGAAGCCCTCCGGGGTGGTGTGTGTGTGAGGCGGTGGGGGAGACCCCGGGGCCGTAGGTAGGAGAGGACAGGATACCCTCAGGAGGAGGTAGGCTGGGACTGAGAGCCCGGGATGGTACAGAGAGTGGAGGGGAGAGACCCCCGGGATGATATTAAGGGGGACATCTGGTGTTGTGTTAGGGGAGAGAAGACGACTGGAGCAGTAGGCGGGGGAGGATGGGGGCAGAACCCTGAGGCAGTAGGTGGGGGGTGGGGAGGAAAGAACTCTGGGGCAGTAGGCGAATGGGAGGGAAGGCCCCTGGGGTAGAAGGTTCTGGCAGGGGAGGGGAGCAGGAAACCCCTGGGCAGCAGACTGTAGCAGAGGTGGGGGGCAGAGCAGGTCTCGGGGATGGTAGGCTGGGGTGGGGGCCACACTTGCTGAGCGCCTCTGTGTCTTTGCAGATGCTGCCCCCACCACGCCTGCCCGCCGGGCTCGAGGCAGTGAGAGCACGGATGGGCTGGGGGGCCAGTCCCCCAGCGAGCTGATGGCCATCCAGTGCAAGAACATCCCTGATTACCTCAACGACAGGACTGTGCTGGAGAAGCACTTCAGTCAGTTTGTGAAAGTCCGGCGGGTCATGACCAGGCGCAGTAAAAAAATGGCTGTTGTCCACTTTTTTGATCACGTGAGTATCAGAAGCAATGGGCACAAGAGCAGGCACAGGTCTGAGTGTGTGGGACAGGGCCTGCTCTGGTGTCAACTACATGCCTCTATATTCCTTCTGGGGGAAAGCTTTGTCGTGAGCACTGCATGACAGACAGATAGAAGTATACTGAGCTGCACCTAAAATGCACAAGCTGCAAGAGCTCTGCCTATCTTAAGCGGTCTTGTTAGCATCAAACCGCAAATGGATCTTTCTTCCTTGTTGTCTTTGCATCTCACAAACCTGAATTCCATACAGTGCTGTGTTCTTGCTTGGCCTCAGCAGTGCCATGGATGAGGTGAGCTTGCGTGGTCCTTGCAGGATGACCTGCTTGCTGCAGATGCTGTTGTTCCCTCAGCACTAAGGTGTGCTCAGGAACCAGCTGGGAGACGGTGTTCTGTTTCTGCTTTGCGCTTCAAAAACACACTTTTGGTCTTAGGTGCTCTACACTGGCAGCCTGTCCAGTCCTGCTGGTCATACCTGAGCGAGAGGTTAAAATCCAGTAACCAGTATTCTGTAGAAATCGGTGAATGTTTCCCTGGCAAAGACCGCACTGCACATTTTGGTGTTGTGGTAGTAGGTTTTCATACGCTGCTTTTGTTTCTTTTTAGGCTTCTGCAGCTCTTGCCAGAAAAAAAGCAAAGGAGTTGCACAAAGACATCATAACATTTTGGCAGAAGAAGAAAACAAGTAAGTCTGTGTTTCTAGATTGGGTTACATGGATAGTGTGCCATCTGCCCTCTTGTTGCCTGCTGTGCAGTTAGTGACACCAGTGGTGTCTGCAGCAGGAATGTTACAGCTCCACGAGTTGGTTCTCTGACTTCTGCTGCTTGGGCTGTTTGGTGCACAGAGCTTCTGGGAGCATTGAAGGTTATTCTTTACAGAACCATGAAAATAGTTGTTATGCATTATATGTGACATTCCAGCGGCCACTCTCTGGCATAGGCTGATGGTGAATACACAGGGGAGGGGAAAAAGAACATGCTAAAGTGTTTAACTGCTTCTCTAATAATATCTCAGTCTTTAACAGGAGCCCTGGGAGCCAGAGTGGGGTCTTAGCCCTTTGTTAGTTTTTCCTCTTGTGAAGTTAGCCAGTTGCTATTTTAAGGTTTGAACTTCCAGCATCCACAGTACTGTCCCCTGGTACTGAAGAAGTTTTAAGCGAGTAACTGTGAATACCAGCTGGAAATTGCGCTGCTGCTTTCTTGAATTCCTGTTTAAGACATTTTGCTCACTCTGAGCCAAAGCGCTGTTTCAGCCAAGAAAGAGCTGAAGATGCTTGAAATGGCAGCATAGTTTTACAAGGAAATTTAGAAAGTACTTGTGCAGCCACACAAAAGGAATGTGACACTGTTAACTTTATGCTGCTATGTAGAAGTAGAATGTTCTCTGGGCATGCAAGAAAACCCAGTTTCAAATGCCTAGCTGACTGCTTCAGAGCACGGACTGGGATGTGAGCTTCCAGCTTTCGGGGAAGTGTCCCAAGAACTGAGTTATGGAGTATTCTGGTGTGAATGTCTGTGTTGCTGAGGTTGCAGTTCTGTATATCAACAATTGCGTGGTGCTTGAACCAAAAAGAGATACAAACCTACAGAGAACTGAGCTTAGAAATGAGATTCCAGACCCCGCTTGGGATTAGGGTGAGAGGGTAATGACTGTTGGCTGCTCACCTCCATGGCAAGTACTTGAGCTGTCAAGTGCTTCCCTTTCTTCAGCTTTATGAATGCTGTGTGTGTACCTCTGAGATCCTAGCCTGGGGATACACTCCAGCTGTCAACAGATGGATGGTTCACCACAGCTTTGCCCAACCACAACCCTACCTTCCAGAAAATGAATGTTCATGGAGTTGTCTTCCTAAAAATTAACATCTTGAAGCAGCAGCTACAGGGGCGACCTGTTTGCCTTTGCAGTTTTCTTGTGTTAAGTCAATAGAAGTGTGCATTGTAGTATTCTAAAATAACTGATCTGAGAGAGTTTAAGAAATATAATTGGTTGAAAGCTTCCTCCTGTGAGAAGAAATTCTCCCTTCCTGCAAGTTGTAGGTACAACTCTTGAGAAGACATGTCAGGCTCAGTCTGAGCCCTGGGTATGTGAAATGAATAATTAAAATGCTTCGGCAGCAGCGCTGGAAACTGTGGTTTACATAAGTGAAATAGATTTCATATCCCATAGAGAATTAGGACTTGTGGATTATATCCCAAACCTGATACAATTTAAATTAAATATGAATGATGGTCAGACCTAATCTGCTGAGCAATTGTGGTTATTGCTAAGTGATTTTTTATTTAAAAAAGGTTATTCTTTATAAAATAAGGAAGTAGATCAGCAGCTGGTGAACTTACTCCGTGCAGTGTCTAGTGGAAGTTGTCCTGGAGGCTTTGCATACGTGTGCAAAACTGACATCAGTTTTATTTTCTAATAGGATTATTCTAAACTGACTGCTGACCATCGCCCCCATGTGGGCAAAAAAGAGTTGTTGCTTAAATTATCTGACAAATAACTGGCTTCATGTTTATATGTCACTTCAGGTCCAGCAAAAGGAGAATTTTCATCCAAGGAGAAGAAAGCAGGTGAAGGTGAAGGAAGGCAAAGCAGTGAAGAGCAGAACTATCAGCATTCCCCTCTTCGAAAAAACTTAATAAGATCCCCTGCCAGCGGTGTCGTGTCTGGTAGAAGGTGCGTCTGGCTCCCCTTGGAGTCAGTCTGGGAGGACTGAAGGGTGGAAGAGGGAGAATAGAGATCACTGTGTGCCAAATGGTCATGCTCTTGTCGGGGAGAGTGTTTCCCTTGTCTCTTGTAGTAGGCTTTTGTCTCACACATATGCCTCTTTGGCTGAATTGAAAGCTCGCAGATGTCAGTCTTTGTCAGAAAGGTACTTCCAGCTCCTTGTTAAGTCCTTTCCTTTTTTTCATCTGTGTATTTCTTTTGAATGTTTTATTTGAACCAACAGCTGTGATAGTGAGGCATAGGGAAATTGAATGAAATACCACAGAGTCAAAATAGGACCAAGCAGTAATGGCATTGTTCTGTGGCTAGGATTAAACGAGCTTCTGAAGTCAGTAGTTTCACTTGTGACCCATTACTCTTCTGTGGAATGAGAACCCGCTTTTCAGAGTAGCTGGTGAGTTTGGGTCATCTTGTTTCACTTCAAGTGAATGGTCCTTGTCCAGGCACCGTCCTATTCCATGTCAGTGGCTGAGTCGGTGGGGTTGTCATCTTCTGTGGTACCTTAGGGGCTTATGTAGTTTGACAAAAGTCATGTGGTATGTGTAGTTATAGAATTATAAAATCAGCAATAAATTGTGAAGGAATGAGCATTCTTTAATTTAAATGTGTTTGTATGCAGACCCTGTAAAATCCTTTAACAATCTTTGTTGATATAGAAGCGTTCAGTTTTTCACACCAAACAGCAGGCTAGTTCTGGTTTAACATGCAGACTATTGTGCCTTAGTGATGGGAAACTGCTGCAACAGCAATCTGGTTCTGTCCACTTCAAGACAGATTCAGTAATAGCATTTCTGTACAAAGGTCAAGGCTTTCAGCACAAATCAAGAATACTTGGCAGTGTGGTGGATTTAACCAGATTAGCTCCCATCACAAGTGTTGGCTCACGACCACCTTTGCAAGCAGATATTTGATACATTGCCTTGTGAACAACAGATTCTTCTAAATAGAGATGCTCCTGCGTGAATGGATAAAGGCTGGGGAATGCATTAGTCTGTTACTGATAAAAATCTTCTGTTTTCAGTTCTCCAGCAAAGAAGCCTGGACTTAGAAAGGTGCTGCAGTTTGAAGCAGATCCGCTTGATTCCAATTCAGAAGCACAGAGCTCAGAGGCCTTGGGAGCTTCGTTATCTCTTAGTAACCTAACAGGGCTTGTGGCTGAGACGTCTGAAGAAAGATACCGTCTTTTGGACCAAAGGGACAAAATCATGCGTCAAGGTAATTACACAAGTTAATGAGTGTAACATCTGCTGCCCTGCTTGAAGGAAGGAAGGGTTTGATGTCTGTGCAAAGCTGTTGTGGTACTATGAATATGGCCTTAAAGGGAGTTTAACATGGAGCAGTCTGTAAAACACTCTTCTATATTAGGGATTGTTGTATACATTCATTCTTGTAGAATAAAAAAACCTGTTTTATTTCTTGTGCATGTGTATTTCTTGTGGAAAGCAAGTAGCAGGCTGTTCTTCTGTGAAGGAAGCCATGCAGGGAGGTATGTGTCCCTGCAGGCACTTTGAAGAAAGCTCCCCAAAGCCTAACTGTGTTTCTCTTACATTCAAACTACTACACAGCTGGTAGTTATTTGAAGAACTGGTCCTTTGTTTCCCAGTGATGGATTATAAACCCTTCCATCCTGTCCTTCCCATTTTCAAAGCTGACCCTACTTTTAATTTAAGATCTTATTTTTAATACTGACAAACAGATTTCTCAGTCACTTGACATGGAATTGGGAAATAACTGGTGCTTAGTTAGGCCATAAAACAGGATAGGCCGTTAGGATACAAAATATTGGATATCTGTTAGAGGCTTCTGTCTTTTCAGCAAAACTCTCAACATCCAGGTGGGATGGTAGGAGGAACTTCCCCAAAGGTGCAGTGCAGCCCTGGGAAAGGCCCCAGAGTAGGGAAACCCCATCTGTGTTTTTCTGACCACGCCAGGGTATGGGTACAGTCTTGCTCTGAATAGAGGTAGGATGGTTATCTCTAGAGTTCTTTTCCTACTGGCTCTTTTTGTGAGCTGTTGTCTTAGCAATGTACTTTTAACATCTGCCTGTTGACCAATGTTCAGGCTCCAGTTGAGGCCTCTAGCATGCTTAGGGAGTCTGGTGACACTTCAGGGTAATAATTGTCATGAAATCCAAACTGGGAAATGCTTAACACTTTTTTTTCTTATTTGTTATTTTTTTAATTAGCTCGAATAAAAAGGACTGATCTTGGCAAAGCAAAAACTGTTGTTGGCACTTGCCCAGACATGTGTCCTGAAAAGGAGCGCTACATGAGGGAGACAAGAAATCAGCTCAGTATCTTTGAATTGCTTTTGGGATCTGACAAGGTATGAGCCCTCTGCAGACGGGGATTTGCTGTTCCCAGGACATCTCTTTGCTTGCTGCTTGTATAAAGCTGTCACTGTTGTTGATTACAGGTTTAATTCTGGTGGAAAAATTCTGTAGGTCACTTCATTAATTTATTTCAATACCCTGTTGTAAAACAAGAAGGCTAGAGTTTTTCACTCTTGGTCATGTCTTTTATTTAGCTATAGGCAGGCATTTAGAGCTATGGTCTAAAACCGTAGGGCAGCAGTATACACTGCATGGAACAATGAGTTTGGGACTGCTCAGTTAACACACAGCATCCTGTCATAAAAAAAAATAAAATGCTCTTGCTTTTGTAGCAGAATGTACGTGGACTGTTAGTGAGAACAATGGGAAAGCTCATTTAATAGTCTGCCCTTTACTAAAGTAAAGGCATGGATGGGGTGGAATTCTCTTCTGAAGAACTGAACATAATCCTTGGACTTTGATTCTGTTCTCCATGTCTCGCAGGTAGATCATGCGGCAGCAATTAAGGAATATAGTAGGTCTTCGGCAGATCAAGAGGAACCTTTGCCCCATGAATTGAGACCCTCTGACGTGTTGAGCATGACCATGGACTATTTAGTGACAAACATTATGGATCAAGGAGAAGGAAACTACCGAGAATGGTATGATTTTGTCTGGAACAGAACTCGTGGAATAAGAAAGGTAAGCACTAGCGGATGGAAATGTTTGATAGAGAGCAGAAGATTGTATGATACTGTAAAATGCGAAGGAAAAAGCAATAGTATTTCAGCTGTTTTTGAATTGCAAAGTGACTCAAAGCACAGCTGAAATGAGTTTTCAAAGACAGTGCCAGATGACTGTGCTTTTCAACTGTAGTTTAAACATGGGTGCAATGTTTTCTCTGATCATTCTGGTTAGGATATAACCCAGCAACATCTCTGCAACCCGCTGACGGTATCTCTGATTGAGAAGTGCACTCGCTTTCACATCCATTGTGCGCACCAGTTGTGTGAAGAGCCCATGTCCTCCTTTGATGCTAAAATCAACAATGAGAACATGACTAAATGCCTGCAGAGCTTGAAGGAGATGTACCAGGACCTGGCTAACAAGGGGATTTACTGCAAGAGTGAACCAGAGTTCAGAGGTTATAATGTCTTGCTGAATCTCAACAAGGGCGACATTCTCAGGTGGGAACAGCAAATATCGCTTGTTTTTATTCTTTGTTTGTGGCAAGAATTGAGATTAGCATTAAGTACAGACAAATTTTAATGGAAACAAAGAGCTTAATTGTAAATTTTTTGGCAGACGGGAAAAAAGTGTGCTGTGGTCGTGTTTGGGTTTTTTCAGTAAGTAATTTTAAAAAGTGTCTTTCCTAAGAAAAAAAAGCTTTGTTTGCTTTCTCCTTGAGTTGCTCACTAGAACTCCTGCAGGTAGTAAAAGAAACAAAAAAAGGTAAATCTTACCTTTTCTCAATCAAGGAAATTGCTTTTCTCTTCTCAGAGTGGTATCCAAGCTTGACTGCTTTATCTGCAATAGAACCAAGCCAATACTATTTTCTAGGCAGAGTCATACTTTGCTTTTCAGGTCAGTCTCTTTCTCAGCTACCTTCCTCTGTAAACGCTGGAGTAACTTACCTAGATAGTAGCACGCTGATTATGCAAGCATCACTAGGAGATTAATGATCAGTAAATAACGCTGTGAATTTTAATTCTCAGCGGTGTGTTTTGGACCAGTTTGGAGTTATCAGTCTTGCTTTAAGTTCCTAATTTTAATTCTATTTTGTTACAGGTTGCTATTGCGTTGTGATTTGTAAATACTGAAGAAAAAAGTTTGTCTCTTTTATCTCCACAGAGAAGTACAGCAGTTTCGTCCAGAGATTAGAAACTCTCCTGAAGTGAGGTTTGCAGTTCAAGCCTTTGCTGCATTAAACAGCAACAACTTTGTAAGGTTTTTTAAGTTGGTGCAAGCAGCCTCCTATCTGAATGCCTGTCTCTTGCACTGTTATTTCAGCCAGGTGAGAAAAAGGCAGATGGGTATTTTTTTAAAAACTGTTAATCAGTAAAATAGTCTGGGACTTTCGGGAAGAAATCTTCTCAGAGAGCAGTACACTTGGTAGATATTTAGCCTTGAAAATAATCTGGTTCTTGCTTCTTCAGAAGTGTTGAAAAACAATCCCATTTACTGCCATGATATAAAGGGCAAATGCAAAAATGCTCGTCTCAGCATTGGTTTCCCCATAACTGTGCACAAATACTTAACTATTTCCCCTGAAAATAATTAGGAAGCAGAGAAACAGGCCTGAGACTTTTGCAAAGGAAGTATCAACTGCAGTCTTAGAAACCTGTGCAAAGTTTCTTCTGAATGAGAATCGGAGAGATGCTCAAAATGAGCAGCATTAAAGAACAACAGAAACTAGAAAGTGCAGAATACAAAAAGAAAGTTAAACCTGGATAGTTTTGTGCTGTATTTGACACGGTACTGATTTCTTTTAAACGTGGTTTTCACATTTATAGTACACTTGCAGCTGTTTTGGGATCTAACTTAGTAGTTACGTGGCTCTTCCTTTTTGTCTTCGCCCAGATTCGTAAAGATGCTCTTAAATCTCTCAATATTGCCTACACTGTGAGCACCCAAAGAAGTACAGTTTTTCCCTTGGATCACCTGGTCCGCATGCTACTGTTCAAGGATGGTGAGGAAGCAACTGGTTTCATCAGTTACTACGGCCTGAGCGTGTTTGATGGGTAAGTGCAAGGCAAAGGGCACCTGTGCCTTGAGGTGCCTGGTGGGGTTAGACCGATGCTAGGCGAAGCGTTAATGTGAAAAGGTTGCCCTTGGCGTATGCAACCAGAAAAAGAAAAGACCAGGTAAAGCATAGGGGGCTGGGCTCTGGAAGCACAGCACTATGATAGTGATGAGTGCAAATTTTAATAATCTGTTCTATTTATATTGCTGTAATTATGAAAAGTTCTTTAATTTTACATCTTAAAAAAAAATCAGATTTTTATTTCTGTAACTACTGTGACTACCCACAATATCTCTTTTTTTGCCTGTGTGCACCTTTTATTGCTTGGCTTGATAAGGTGACAAGGGATTTCAAGGATACAAAATACCTTCAGCCTCCTGGGAGATGGTGAAAAAACAAGAGAAACATTTTCCCCCAGAGGAGAGACTGCATATTGAGCTCAAGTCTCCATTGGGCTCCAGGGGCTTCCTATGTAGATGCTGTGAATAACACAGTCAAAAGGAAAAAAACTTGGTTTAGAGTCTTATCTTGCAGCTGAATTATAGTAAACTGCCTCTCTGTAGGAAATGAGAAGACAGGATTCCTGCTCAGGAAACTAGCGTTATGGTGACGCTTGTGGGATGAGATCAAGCTGAGCAGTGCAGGCCAGTTTTTAGAAGATATTGGAGGCCAGCGGTTTGCAGATAAGAGTCTGCCATGGAAACTCATTGTAAGGTGTGCTCATACAGACTTGCAATCTCAAGAGACTTGAGAAGGCAAAAAACTGGAGCGCGCCAATTAGTGCTCATATTTCCTTGTAATGTTCTGTTCTGAAATAATAAATTAGCCATACTAGGGATGTGACAACTAGAAGAAGATGGCAGCTTTTAAAATTACTTCTGTAGGTGGCTCTGGCATCTGTCTTGTGGAATGTAGTGGAATGGATAATATATACTGTGGATAAAGGTTTAAAGGAGAAAGAGACAAAATCGTCCATGAGGGTGCCTGGGAATGTTAATGTAACTCATGCTGTCCTAGGAGGATAGCTGGGAGAGCAATGTTCTCTGTCTTCCCTGCTCTGCTTCCAGGCAGAGTGTCCAACTGCAGGGAACAATCCTGAGTGCTTTGTGCCTGTTTAACTTTGCCCTGCTGAGCTGTCCAGCTGAAAACCAATACATTACTGGTGCTTTGAGGTTGTACTCCTGTTTATTCTTTCCTCATAGTGTTTATGTGGAGCTGAATCGCTCAGCTTTCTTGGAGCCAGATGGGTTACCCAAACCGCGTAAATCGATGTTTGTCAGCCAGAAGCTAACTGTCTCAGTTGGGGAAGTTGTAAATGGTGGGCCGTTGCCCTTGGTGCCTCACCACGTGCCTGTGTCCAGCTTCAACGAACAGAACAAGTATACCGGCGGAAACACCTTTGTGGATCAAGCTAGTAGTAGCCAAAAATCTTGTGTGGAAGCAACAGGTAAGAGCAGGCATGCATTTTGCATACTACTCAGGACTGAGCTACTGGATCAGCTTTGTGAGTACTTTTATTACAAAGCAGGAACTGTTCTTGCCTCATCTGGGTTAAAATTGCTTGGAAACTTGGATGTTATGAAAGCATGTTTTGATTTAAATCCACTTATGTATATATAAAAGCTAAAACCCAACCTAATTAATACAATGTATTTCCCAATACAGGAAATGCATGGGGAAATGAGCACAATTTTGCCAACATGCATGAACAAAGTAGATATTTGGCTACTTTAGACAGCCAACTTCCATTTTCTGTTTGTGGATTTTGTGTTGCAACTGTTTGTTTGCACTGTGTGTGTGATCATGTTGTTGTTCAAGTTATCTGAATGTTAAGTTAGCTTTTTTGTTCTTGATGAAAATATTTAGTATTGATTCAAGAGGTGTGTGTCAGTGCTAGGTGCACTTAATTTAAAACTTTTACTGAAAATGTATGATCTTGGTATTGGAGGTAATGTGCAATGACATATTTGTTTTCTGCAAAATATTCATTAATACAAATTAGTTTCTAATTTATAATTACATTTTTAACTTTAGGCAGCAAACTTCTGTTAGAGGCTTGAAATTAATCAGACAAGCCAGCTGCTAAAGATGTGGTTTCCTTATTTTTTTCTTCCCCTCTCCCAAGAAGGAAGAATGGAAAGCAAAGGTGTGGATTTGGATGCTGCAGCAGTAAGTGTCCAGCCCCCAGCTCATCTTCTGCCCTCGTTATTACCCCGTCAGCTTGTGCCAATGCCGCCTCCTGCACATACCATCTCTCAGCCTGCTGGACAACCTGAGCCTGTCCCTTCGAAGCCTCAGCCTCTCTACACAGATACAGTAAGCAAAAGTTAAACCATCGTGAAATATTTGGGGAAGACCTGTGAAATATAAGACAAGTGAATTTTTTAGGTTGTTTTAGTTTTCCAGAATCTGCACGTGTTCTGTAGAGCCAAAGGGAGATCCTCCTTGCTTCAGTGCTGTGGGTACCTGGACAAATTGTGTCCTTCAACTGTTGTGAAAAGGGAAAGTTTTGGGTGGTTTCACATGCAAGCCTGAAAGAGCTTTCTTCCATAGGATAAACAGTCCTGGCTGTTTAGCATTTGAGAAACCCCCAAAGAGGTTTTCAAAGTGAAAGCAGAAGGTAATATTATTTTGGCTTTGTAGGTGAACTTAGCTTTAGTGAATAATAATGAGCTGTTTATTAATCGCCTGCATTTCAAGTGAAACATGACAAAGTTTCTTCTTGTGGATATATGACTGTTAATGTTGGGTCTTGAATGTGTACCTGGTATATCCATGTTGTTCCCCTTTTTCTGCCTCCCATGTTTAGACATGTACGAATGCTGAACCCATCTCAGAGTGGTTTGTAAAGTAAAGCTGCCATATTCCACCTGAATGTGGCCGCATTTCAGTGACGATTAGACCTAATCATATGGAATGAGAGAAACTCAAGTATGAAAGTAGGAATCCCTCTCAAAATTCACTTTCATTAGCTATTATTTCCTGACTTGCTCATATTTCATGCAGAAACCTGCTTTTGTTTCTGTTTAAACTTTTCCATAGCCTGAAATGCGCAGGCTGTTGTATTTGGTTAAACTGGTTCAGTTTGTAAGCAGGAATAGAGGGGATGTTGCCATTACAGTCACAAGGTCTCGCTCCCAGTTCACCTGTGCACCTGAGACATCCTGAGCAGGACTGCATCTTTCTTCAGCTGCTTCGTCTTCTGTGTTATAGGACATTGCCGAAGTAGTGGATGGGCTTGTGCAGGATGTCCTCAAAGGAGAGTGCAGAGAAGTTGGCAGAGCAGGAGTGGCCTACATGACTGCTGCCTTGTGGTAAGGAATGTTTATTCCTGCTACTCCTGGAGTCTGCCATCAGAGCTGTGGTTTGCCTTAGCAGCACTTCGAGTGAAGGTCATGCAACTAAGCAAGATGAGGTATATGGTGGAGGGAGTCTTACAGATACAGCTGAAGGAATAGCAGACCTTTCTTCAATGTCTGCCACCTCTCTGCTGCACACCAGCTAGGCTAAGGAAAAAGCAAGCTGCAAACCTCTGTAAACCTTGCCTTGCATGACACTCTGCTGCCACAAGAAATGTGTGCTGGGGAAGGAAAGGTGCCCAAAGTGGGACAAGGGGAGTAAATCCAGATCTGGCTGGTTCTCTGCTTCTAATGGCTCTTCCTCTCCAAGGCAGCTGGTGGATTTGTTTTGGTCATCAACCCAAATCTACAGTGTTAACACGCCAATCTTAGAATCATAGAATGACCTGAGTTGGAAGGGACCCACAAGGATCATGGAGTGGTACTCCTGTCTCTGCATAGGACAACCCCAATATTCACAACACGTGTCTGAGGGCATTCCATGTAGTGTCGGGGCCTTCCTGGTTCCCACTCTGCCCCCTGTGAGCAGACTCAGGGTGAGTGAGGGGCTGGGAGAGGGGGACAGCCGGGATTGTCCATATCATGGGATGTCATAAAAGTAGACAGAGCTGAAGGAAGAAGGTGAAAGTTTTCTGGCTTTGGGTGGCCGTTGACTGGGGACTGGCTGTGCATTGGTCTGCCTGTGGGAAGTGGTGATAGACTGCCTTTGTTTTGCCAGGTGGGGCTGTGGGTGTGTGGTTTCTTGTTTTGTTTTGTTTTGTTTTTTATTTCCCCCTTCTTTTATTGAACTGTCTGTCTTATTTCAATCCATGAATTTTCTTGCTTTTGTTCTTGGTATTTTCTCCCCTGTCCCGAAGTGAGGAGGGCATTGAGCCAGTAGCAGTATGGGTGCTTGGCTGGTGGCTGGAGGCAACCCACCACAATGAAGCAAGGGTGTGCTTGAGAAAAGTGCAGACGTAGGGCTTTGAATGAAAACTTTCTGGCTTTGAAAAGAGAATTGCTGTTTCTGCACAGCATCTCAGAGGCTGCCATTGAGGAAGCCGTGACTAAAGTGGTGGAGGAGATCCTAAGAGAAGTGGCTGGAAGCGTGCTTAGCGCAGAAAGGGAGCGTGTCAGAGAGGAAAGGCGCAGAGTGGAGGAAGAGAGGTGAGTTGCTGTCTTCACTGTGGGGCGGATTGGGTTCCATACACCCTTCTATAACAGCAGCTGTGCCAACCTGCGTCCTTGCACGCATGCTCAGGCACTGAGTTTCCACCGTACCAACAGCACTCAGTTTGTCTCAAATTGCCCTGAGATTGTACAGACAGACTGTACCTTCTGTGTTCTCAGGTGATCTGCTAGTTAATATTTTTGGTCACCTGAGTGAGCCACTATGAAAATGGTAGGTGGGAATTTAGGGAACTTTTTATTCACCCAGAGCTTCTGAAGAGGGAGATGCATCCTGGCCCTGCTATATGCAGGAACTTTTCCTTCTGAGTGAACTAACTCCGGGGTAATGAAAAGATAACCCCATCGTTCTCTGTATTTTTGAGAGAAATCTGGCTCCTTGCAAAGCTGTCTATCTTTAGAGAGGGAAACCACCTAGTGGGAGCTCAATTTTTGGGGACTGCCTGACAACGCATGTGGTGCTTGTGTAACTCAGTGGCAGTTTTGCCAGTGTATAAATCATATCAGTTGTGTCAGTCTTGCCACTTTTGCTTGCTACTTGTGTAAATCTTGTCACTATCCTTCCAGGCAAAAGCAGGAAAGAGAACAGTTAATAAAGCAGTTGAGCCAATTGGTGGGTATGGAGTTAATGGAAGAAGTGATAAAGGAGAGTGTTCAAGAAGATTCAGCCAATCAGTTAAAGTACGTACAACACAATCTAAGCTGTACTGTGTTATAGGATGCTTTCCTAAGGGCACCAATGTGTGGGGCAGTGGTGGGCTTCTTGCTTGGTCTTGTTTAAGGTCATCTTCAATAAGCTATTTTAAAGAGAGGGTAAGTGTACTTATTGTACAGCAAGCTGGTGATTTGCAGTCACACTGTGTTGGGCAGTACTGATCTTCCAGGCTGGAGGGACTAGAAACTTTGTTTAGGAAAAGGCTACCCTGTGTGTTTGTTTTCCTTTGGACTCCCTCACAGCTCATCTATGGGCTCTCTTGTAGACCCTTCTTTAGAAGCCCAAGATCAGTGTAAAACCTGAGTGACTTCTGATTGATTATTTTGAAGGGCTATAGAGTAAAAGTATGGAAAATCCCTTCCCTTTGCTAAATGTTGGTCTTGCCTGTTTCCACCTCAGCTAATTGTATCGGCACTCATTGCAGCGTCCAGCTCACTCAGTCTTGCTTTGTTTCATTTTGAACTAGATATGCCTTAGAAAGAGACAGACAAGCCCGTATTGCCAGGTGTTCGGAAGAAGTCAGTGGTCACATCATGGACCTCTTTCTGGAGGATGAGATTTTCCAGATTGCTAAGGAAACCCTTCAGGAGCTCCAGTGTTTCTGCAAGTACTTGCAACGGTGAGTTACCACCCAGTGATGTGGCTGCTTTTCTTGGGAGAACTGACAAGGAGTGATTTAATAGAATTTGAACTACAGCTATCTGATTGTGTTTTTTCGGCTGTGATGTCTTGTGGCTGCTGTAAGAGGAGACTGACAGTCCCATCACCAGCCTCTACAAAGTTACTCGGCTACACGTGGGGAGGGGAGCACAGCTCAGCAGAGTTGATTGAGGAGTTTGGTAGGAGAGTTCAGTTCATTCTGTCTGGAACCTTGTGAGAATTTCCCCTGGTAGTCTTTCTATTGGATGCCTGTTTTTCTGGGTGTGTGCTAAGTGCTCAGTGGCTGTTGCAGCGCTCCAAGGCAGAGATTCGTTTCTGCCAGCGCAGCCAGGTTGTGGTGCACTTTAAGTGGTGTTTCTCACTGCTAAAGGGCAAGCAGCAGGCCAGTCTCTTCTGCAGGGACCACCTTCGCTTGCATGAAACAAGTGTATGTGCAGCAGTCAGGAAACCTGGAAGGTGCAGAAATATTTTTGTAAGCCCTGAAAATACCTGAGGAAACACAATATGATAACTAAAATTGTTAGATTAATGTTTTTGTGGTATAACACTGCTGGTTGCCACCCATTTTGAATCGTTTGATCACAGAAAAATATAAAAACATATAATCCTAAAGACTTTATTATAAATCATAGAATCAGTAGGTTGGAAGAGACATCTGAGATTAGAGTCAAACCGTGCCTGTCTCCTTAGTAAACCATGTCCCTAAGGAACTCATCCACCTGTTTTTTAAACACCTCCAGGGATGGTGATTCCACCACCTCTCCCTGGGCAGCCTGTTCCAATGCTTGACCACTCTTTCAGTAAAGAAATTCTTCCTAATGTCCAGTCTAAACCTCCCCAGCACAACTTGTGAGCAATCCTTTTTGGTGAATTTACCTTTTAAAATGTTCTTTAAAAACAGAACAAAAAAGAGGCATACCTTTCTTACTGCAATGGATGTGGCAAAAGTATTTTCATCAAGTGCTTGAAATCTCAGAAGTGTTTTTAACAGGTCATTGTAAAAAGCTCTGTGTGCCAGGCATAAACACACTGAAAATGTGAGTGGAAAACTGCTTGAGCTTTTGCCTGAAGAACACTGGACAAGGCACCACACAGCTGAGGAAGGAATGAGATCTGTGATCTGCCACTGATGCAAGTGCAGCTTGCTAAGCAGAAGGCTGCTCTGTTTTGTCTGCATTGGGTTTCTTTGAATGGAGCGCAAGGCTGCTCTGTGTGGTCACTGGCTGGGTACAGCTGGCAGGTCTTGTCTTGCCCTGTGCCCACTCTGTTGGAGCTGTGAATTTGCAGCTGTGAGCAGAAATACAGGCTGAGCCCACTGTGCCACCTCCTTCCCACCGCTGGGCAAACTGGCTTGTGGGGACCTTGAGAGCCCAATCCAGTCTGAAGAGCAAAGGTGAGAAAACCTGTTTGGTCTGCAGAAGAGTTTATTAATGTAACCTGTTTATTCTCTTCCCAAGATGGAGGGAAACGGTGGCAGCTCGAAGAAAGCTGAAGTGTCAAATGAGGGCATTTCCCGCTGCTCCCTACTGTACAGATCTGAAAAATAACCTGAAAGCACTGTCCCCTAGTGCAGAGTGGCCTATAGCCATGGAGAACTTATGTAAGGGAATGGTAAACCTTGGGAATGGAGGAAAGCTGGGCGTCTCTTGGACGAGGTAAGGATACTTACAATGACAGCAGTTGGCAATCTGAGTTTTTGGGAGGCAAGTTACAGAATAGCCCTCCTCTTCCATCGTGAATGTTAGTTAATGCTGTTGCAAAACTGTTTGTTCCAAAGTACCCTCGTAAAGACTTTTCCTGCACAAATGCCATGACAAAAGACTGTAAACCTAAAGAAACTCTTCCATTTATGGCAGCTTCCTAAATTGTTTGCAGTACTTCTCAGGTCTTAGCAAGTGTTTCTTAAATTTGATTAAATTACCTGCTTTATACCAAAAAATAAAACCAAGAATCTTTTGTTTCCAGATTGGATTTGCTGAGAAACAAGACACTGCATGAAATTAAAGTTCAGGTCTTCTACCAACAATTGTTAAGGTATGTTGGCGTTTGGTCCTTGTTTTCTGTTGAGGCAAGATGTAATAGAAATGCCAGAGATCTCAAAAATGTTAGTAAGGAATGGTAAATCATACTTGAGCCTTGCCTCTAGAGGGTTTTTTCCAGATAAGGAAAACTGGAATATAAATTCGTAGAAGTTTTATGCCATCTGATCTTACTGCTGTCAGTGTAACTTTAAGGACCTGATGAATATTGTGGGGTTTTTGTACTTGGGTAAGGTGGGGCATGGACACGAGGATATAGGAGAAGAGGAGCAAATGAGCCTGGCTTGTGGCACAAAGTTTGATCTAGGTGTTTGAAGTGCAGTGGGAGATCTGGCTTCTCATGCACTTGAGTGGCCTGGGCACCTGTTGGAGCAATGTGGGAGGGAAGCAGTACATATGGAGTCCCACAGTCCTCAAAGTGAGTCTTAGGTAACAGATTGAGCAGCTGCAATTCTTGAAAACATCTGTTCTGTGGTAGAATAGGTAGGCAGCAGATATAAAGAATTAGCTCTGATTTTGGACTGCTTGAACTGGACGGTAACTACTTACAGTATTGTAAGTGGTTCGAAGCAAGAACGCTGACCAGGTGGGAATTGGTAGTGGAGGTGTCTTCTCACCAGCTTCTGTCTTTCTTCAAGTGATTTAGCTTGGACTCCCCTGGATCTTGTTTCATTAATCACTGAACGTATTCCAGTTCAACAAGAACAAGTTTTTTGGAAGGTACTATTGGTTTTGCCAAGTGATGAAGAATATGCCCCAGATGATCCCAGCAGGTAAGAGTTTATTGCTGTGTCCCTTTCTCAATCGGGGTACTCAAAAAGAAGAGGGGTAGTAATAGACAGTCATTGATGTGTGTTTACCATGTCAGATTTCCAGGGTTGCTTTTCTCCAGAGTACTCTAAAGAATACAGCTGTAATTTAGCTGTCTCTGTCTTCTCCTAACATTGTTCATTGAATTCCTTTTTCTCATACTGAAAATAGAAAACCTTTAGTTATATGACAGCGTGGAGATATTTAACAGCTATTTATCAAAATCCAAGCAATATGGAGATTGTGATGTCTTGGAGATATTGGTGCTAAAACCCTAAAATGCCAGGGTTTTTTTGATTAAAAAAGCCCCAGTGGCCCAAAAGCCCCCTTTTCTCGTTTGCTAGGGTACTCATGGATTGGTTGAAAGTCAAATTTATGGGAGACAAAAGCTGGAAGAATAACACTTCACGTATGGAAGGAAGAATTCAAACACTGTCACTATTTAGTTCTGCTGGCAAGCAAGGGAGCAGAAGCATTGAAGTCAGTGTCTGTGTAAAGGTAGGTGAGAACGATTTTGTAATACCTAACAGGCATTAGAGCAGAGTGTGCTGTTTTCCACTGGATGTTCTGCAGAGGCTTTTCACGCCGTGTCCTGTCAAACGGAGAGAGATGAGACTGGGAGGGATGAGGTTGTTGAAAGCGTCTGAAAAAAAGATGGATTTTGTCCTTGTTTCCAGTCAACCCAGTAAATGCCTGCCTAAATGTTTAGCTTTAATTATGTAACTGTTGGCATCTTTGTTACTTGCATAGGTGGTCCATGGTGCGCTGTCTGACTGTGAGCTCGATACAGCTGAGATGCAAAAAGATTTGCTTGGAACCAGTGGTCTCATTCTTGTCCTGCCCCCTCGAGTGAGGAGTGAAGACGTTGCAGAAGATGATGTCTATTGGCTTTCAGCTTTGCTGCAGTTGAAACAGTTGCTTCAGGCCAAACCTTTCCATCCATTAGTTCCCCTGGTGGTCCTCGTCCCCAGTGAGGAAGAGGAGGTCACGGAGAAAGATGTAGAAGAAGGTATATAATCATTTCTGTACCTTAACAAAACAATGTGAGTGGTTAGGGCTGCCCTGAGTAGAACTGTTGTGGCCAGTGCAGCCTCTCAAATACAGCTTCTGGTAAAGGGAGAGGCTGTGAAGCACAGTGTTTTTCAAAGCTTTGCAAGAAATGCGGAGGCCTTAAGAAGTGATCAATATGGAAAGAGACAAACTTTGTTTTGGCTTCCAGTTTTCCTTTGCGCACGGTATTTGATCCTGAGTGTCTGTGGGAAAGGATGGAAGAGAAAGGTGATGCTGTGAATGTATGCAGAGTGTGAGACTAGATCAGAGTAGGAAATTCACAGAGAGGAAGAACAAGTGAGTATATAGTGGATTTTCTTATTTTTAAGGTTTGATGCTGCAGGACTTGATTTCAGCCCAGCTTATTTCAGACTACACCATTGTTGAGCTTCCAGGTTCTATCAATGACTTAGAGGGCACCAGAAGGGTAAGAAGAGCAACTTTGAACTTCAAGAGCTACTTGACTGGTTTATCATCAACCTGTCTTGATTAGTAATGTCTTAGAAGGAATTATTATGTTCTCAGTAGCTTAAATTGCATCTCAGTGTTGTGTAATGGGATTTTTTTCTGTTATTATAGTTTGTTTTCAAAAAGCTCTCTTGCTAGCTTTTTCACATAGCTGAATTTGCTGGAGTCTTATACTTCCTTGTTAATAGGGAGTCTGGCATTGGCCGGAACTACTCTGGAATGCAATATTTCTTATACTTTTCTATTCTTTGTGATTGTTTGCCTATAAATGACTAGAGACCGGTGGCACTTGCTATATTAAAGGTAGTGTTAGCTCAGAAGAAACTGAAAACTGCACTGAGATCGAAATATGTGTAAATTCATTCTTTTCTGTTCCGCCTGTGTTGACAGGCAGGGGTACAGTTGCTGCATAACAGACAAGTGCTAGCGGTGGGGAAGCCTATCATAGTATCACAAGGCTGGAAAAGACCTTTGAGATCAAGTCCAGCCTATATCCCAACACCAACATCTACTCATTGTCTAAACCATGGCACTAAGTGCCTCATCCAATCTCCCTTTAAACACCTCCAGGGACGGTGACTCCACCACCTCTCCGGGCAGCGCATTCCAATGGCCAATCACCCTTTCAGTGAAGAATTTTTTCCTAATATCGAGCCTAAACTTCCCCTGACAAAGCTTGAGACCATGTCCTCTTGTTCCGTCGCCGGTCACCTGAGAGAAGAGACCAACCCCTGCCTGACTACAACCTCCTTTTAGGTAGTTGTAGAGAGCTATAAGGTCTCCCCTGAGCCTCCTCCAGGCTAAACAACCCCAGCTCCCGCAGTCACTCTTCATAGGGCTTGTGCTCCAGCCCCTTCACCAACCTCATCGCTCTCTTCTGGACACATTTCAGCATCTCAATATCTTTCTCAAACTGAGGGGCCCAGAACTTGTACCCTTCAATTCCTTGTCCTGAAAGGCCAAGGAGCCTCTGTAACCTGTCTGGCTGCTGTGAGATCACCCAGTGTTACTCCATCTTGGTGGATGGGAATGAGGGATCCATCTGTCCTCACGCATAGGCTAAGAAGGATTATACGACTCTCTCCCTAACAGCCTCTAGACACCAGCCTCTTCTCTTGTCCTTGGGGTTGCTGTGTGCTTGGAAATAGTGACCTTGGCACTAATCAAAAAGCCATGATAGAAAATTACTTTCATAAGTCTGAAATGGTTTCTTGTGTGCAAGTCACAGTGGGGCAGGTTGGTGAGGGTAATGACAAAGACTGGCCAAACTGACTCAGCCCAAAGGCAGCTCCAGCCTAGTGATCCCTTCTTCTGGTATCTGAAGAATGTGCCTAGAAAACAAGGTGAGAACAAGACAAACCCACAGTGGTGCTCTCCCCACAAACCCTCACATCTCTTTGCAGGTCAGTGACTGCTAGGGTCAGATGTTGCTTCTCTGGGTATATTCACCCTGGGCTAATTTCTGTGAATCCATCTAGTTTCTCCCAGATAAATTTTCAGCATCCCTGGTGTCCTGCAGCAGGGAATTCCACAGCGTGACTGCACCTGGTGTGAACAGCCTCTTTCTATCTGTTCCTGAGACTACTGCTGGTGAATTCAGCTTGTGACCAATTGGCTGGAGAGTTATTGTTGCAAACGTTGGGTTGATGATACTTGATTTGTTTGTATTTTACTGAGTAGTAACTTGAACAGTGGTAATTTAAACTTAGGGTTGCAGTATTAAATCTTTAGCGTCCTGATCACTACGGAGCAGTTTCAACCACTTGTTTTGTCGTAGATCTCTGCGACTGTTGGCTGGCTGGTTTCCCAGTACCCTAATTCCCTTGAACTCTGCAGTCAGACCCTTCGGGAGTACATTGAGGATGGGATTGATCATGAATTTGGCAAGCGCTTCTACCATGACTGGAAGGAGAGGCGTTTAGCTGGCCTGCCATCTCAGGAGCCAGGGGTCATCATCGAGTTGTACAACAGCGTGCTGCAGTTTCTTTCAGATGTCGCATCCTCAGAGCATCTTTGTGACTTGTCTTGGCCTGTTACTGAGTTTTCAGAGCCTGGGGGTAACAAGTTGTTGCCCCACCTGCAGTGGAACATGCCTGATCACCTTGCCTGGCTGAAAAAGACTGTACTGTTCTTCCAGATCCCCTACCTAGATCTGCCTCCATTGGGTGGTACGTACTGCACACTGCAGCATCCTCTTGATGGGACATAATTCTCTCAGATGTACTTGTGCCATGTTGAACTGTCTGACTGTAAGATGGATTGTTTAGCTTTGTCACAAATTCTTTCAATATGATTTGTTTTTTTTCTGTAGCTCCTTGGCATCTTGTTTGCTGCATGATTTTTCAGTATGTGTCTCAGATTGCTAGTTCTGCCAATACTCAACCACTGATCCAGTCTCAAGTGGAGAATCTGCTGAGCAAAACTTACCAGAAGTGGAAGAAGGAGACATCTGGGAAATCTGATGAAGGTGGACCTTCTGTTGATGACATCCCTTGGGATGATATCTTGGCAGTCTGCATTGATCATAAACTGAGAGACTGGAAACCACCCAGATTGCCTGTTGCTCCAGGTACTGTGTGTCCTTCCACAACATGGATGATGCTTCTTGTATAGCAGTGTTTAAGATTTAACGGTAGTGCCTTTATGCGTGACAGTGAGTGATATGTAGCAGGGAGGGAGCTGTCACACACCGTATCACAGTATCATAAGGTTGGAAAAAAACTTTTGAGATGGAGTCCAACCTATGACCCAACACCTACACCTACTCCTACTTGTCAACTACACCATGTCAGTAAGAGCCTCATCCAATCTCTCCTTAAACACCGCCAGGCATGGTGACTCTACCACCTCCCTGGGCAGCGCATTCCAATGGCCAATCACCCTCTCAGTAAAGAACTTCTTCCTAATGTCAAGCCTAAACCTCCCCTGGCAAAGCTTGAGACCATGTCCTCTTGTTCTGTCACTGGTCACCTGAGAGAAGAGACCAACTCCTGCCTGACTACAACCTCCCTTTAGGTAGTTGTAGAGAGCTATAAGGTCTCCCCTGAGCCTCTTCTTCAAGCTAAACAACCCCAGCTCCCTCAGTCGCTCCGCACAGGGCTTGTTCTCCAGCCCCTTCACCATCTTCATTGCTCTCCTCTGGACACACTCCAGCATCTCAACATCTTTCTTAAACTGAGGGGCCCAGAACTGGACACAGCACTCGAGGTGCGGCCTGACCAGTGCCAAGTATAAGGGAATGATAACCTCTCTAGTCCTGCTGGCCACACTGTTCCTGATGCAGGCGAAAATACCATTGGCCTTCTTGGCCACTTGGGCACACTGCTGGCTCATGTCGAGTTTCCTGTCCACCAGCACTCCCAAGTCCCTTTCCGCCTGACTGCTCTCCAGCCACTCTGTCCCCAGCCTGTAGCTCTGCATGGGGTTATTGTGTCCAAAGTGTAGAACCCGGCACTTGGACTTGTTAAACCTCATGCTATTGGAGTCAACCCATCTCTCCAGCCTGTTGAGGTCCTTCTGTAGGGCCCTCCTACCCTCCAGCAGGTCGACACTCCCAGCCTGGTGTCATTTCTTCATCTCCTTCACCGTGTAGAACAGGGGTGTCAAACTCGCAGCCCACAGACCGAATCTGTCCCTCCACTTTGTTTTATCGTGCCTGGCACCCTGTTTCTACCTGGCGGCAGCGCTGAGCTCCTTGCCCTTATGCTCCTGCCAGTGCACTGGTCACATGTGCGGCATGTGACACATGTTATGCTGCAGGAGCAGGAGAACAGTGGGAGTTGAGTTTGACACCTCTGCTGTATAATGACACTGTGGTTTACTGCACATCTCTGCTTTTCGGAGTGTATATTTATTGATGATTATGATTTGGCTTGAGCTTGTGATGGAAAATCTTGTCCCTGTGTGGATGAAGAAGGATATGGTCAGAGTCTTTCAGCTCTCCTCTTCCAGTAGAAGAGGGTTTACATTCAACCCAAGGCAGAGAATTGGCCCCTCAGGAGCCTTATAGGCACAGGTCAGCTCTTAATGAGCACTTTCATGGATTAGTGAAGTATGTCTTGGATTCTTTTTGCTTTCAAGTGTGTGTGTGTTTTTTGGTGCCCCGTTTGACTTAACTATAGGGAGTCTCTTTGAGTTAAATGACTGCTTAACCTACTGAACACTGAAGTTGAATGCACTGTAATTTTGGAAGTGAAGACAAAATAGTATTTTACAACCTCGCCCAGTAATCTCGTATCTATAAAACACTAAATCAGCCCAAGGCAGCTTCTTTTTATGTGCAAGTTAGAACTGAAAGCTGCTTGAAAGTGAACACATTTTTTTCCTCAAATGGGCTTTTAAATACCAAGTTTTTCTTTTGAAGGGGAAAATCTATTCTGAGAATAAACATTGCATTTGGCTTTGTTCACAGAAGCAGTAAGTGAAGATGGTCAGATTCGTGTGTACTACTTCAAGGAGCATTTAAAGAACTTCTCTCTCCCTTTTTCATGGGAACAAGCCAGGCTGCGCACACAGGAGGAGATCCGGCAAGGCCATGAGAGGTGAGATGGCTGCTGCCACACTCTGGGGGAGTAGCGTTCAACTCTCCGTTGTGTTCTGTGAACTCCAAGGAGGTTGCTCAGGACCTCTACCATGAACACAGTGCTGACATGATACTGAAAATTAGCATATGGCATCTTCCCAGAATGTGCTCATGTACATCTCCTTGAAATGATGTACAAAGATGTGTGGAAACAAAGTAGTAAGTAGATTTTATTTCTGCGGGGTTACTTGGCTCTCAAACCTATTGTTTGGGAGGTTCTTAAAGCATTATAAATGCAGAAATTGATTTCTGCCAAAGAAAACACTGCTGAGGCTTTGGAATTGGTTTAATTGTGCCCTCTCCCTTACATTCACCTTTATTTTGCAGCCTGGACCTGGCAGATGAATTACATATTAGATGATTTGCAGATTTAGTCTTCAGTAATTACATGTTAACTTTGCAGAATTTTGAGTTCAAAAGGAGGCTTTGTCTACTGCTAAGAGAAAAATACTAGAGGTTTGAGGGGAGAGGGCGCTTTGGAGCTCTGTGCTGTTGAAGTGTTTGAGGTCTTAAGAGTCTGGCTCACATCTCTAGGCTTGTTCAGAGTGAAGCCAGTCTCTCTTCCCTTTTGAAAGCAGCTTATCTGCTGCTCTGCTGTGTAGCAGATGTAAGGTTTGTACCCTTCTTTGGGGTGAATTCCAGCCCCTTACTTAATTCTTCTCAAGTCCTGTGCACAAATGTTGGACCCTGCTATGAGGGAATTATGTCTCCAAACTATCTTACTGCTATTTCCAAACTTCAGGCTAGTAGGAAAAAAGCAACACACTGATATTGATTTATCTTCTTTGTTTTGTTTGTTTGTTCGTTTTTTTTCTCCCCACTCAGGTCAAGGGTAAAATCTCCGAACTCTTTGAGGAAACCCTATAGCGTCTCCATGATGCAAAGTCAATACGGTTATGGCATGAGGATGCTGTCAGGTCAAGGGGAGCGCATTCCCAGTGCAGTTGAATTCACAACTGGAGCCTCAGACCAGGAGCTTCTGCCAGAGCGTCTGTTGACACAGTTGCAACTGGAGAAAATAGAAAGCAGGAGGTTAGTTCCCAGAGCAGCATCCTTTCCTTGTGGCTCTGGCCCAGGGCTGTAAACAATTTCCAGCTTGTATGTAATGGCAATTTGAAGTCCAACTATACTAGGAAACAGCCTAGGCTGTCTCGAGTTTCATCCTGTTTCATCAAGCACATCAGTGCAGTTCCCCATTAGCTCACAGGAACAGTCTAGGATGGTAAAAATACTTGGGAGCTTTGAGGAATGACAAACTGTGGTCAATCAAGGCACCAATACTAAAGCAGTGCAGTACGTACGGTAGTCTGTGTGTCCTGCAGTATCACAGATGTTTGTAAAGTCCACTTTGGAGTGTCAGTTTGGTGCCTGTAGCAATGCAGATCACAAAGCTGAAGAACCAGAGCCAAGGTGGGCCCAAGAATTTCTTGTCTTTACTGCCTTCAGTCTGTGTGGCTCCTTTCTGTACCACAACCTTCTCTGATGGAGATTTTTTTTTTTTTTTTCGTCAGAGGAGTATGTGAGGCAACATTGGAAATGACTGTGGAAATTCATCCTTCTTGAAGGCACCTTTGAACCCCAAACTGCAATCTGACTGGTGCTCTTGATCTTTCTGTCCAGGTTTGAAGAACAATTGCACCGTCTAGCTGAGGAAGTTGAGCCCCTTGGTGATTTCGTAGGTCTTCCTCTTTACCTCCCCCAGTCTCTGGTCTCTACCCCAACTGTCACCTGTCCTTTGGTCAAGAATCCTGCATCATCTCAAGAGGTGAGAATGGTTGGTATTGAGAATTAACTGTAGCTCTGAGCAGTGCAGGTGCCAAACTGCTGTACTTTACAAAACCTGTAGTGGGAGTTACTTTGGTATGCAGTGTTCTTGACTTGGGAAATAAAGACTTGAAAAACTACACCTTGGAAATCACTTCTTTCCAGGGAGAAGAATGCTGTCTGCAGATTTAGAGTAAAAATTCTGTGTAGGTCTTAATGCTTTTGGCTGCTGGCAGTCATAACTGGATCCCTTGTGGTGCTTGCACTTGTGACTTAGAGAACGGCTGTCATGGGTCAGCTTCCCCCAGCTAAAGAAAGGCTGGGACAGGAAATAGCAGAACATGCTGCTTCTCCTGTTTTTCCTCAAGGGTGGAGGATGCTGGCCTCCATGGTCATTCTCAAAAGTGAGAGAACAGTCAGTGAGCTGAGAAGTCCCTTGTTGCTACTGAGTATTTCTTCTTTCTCATATTATCTCTTTTCATTCTGCCCAGGCTGAGAGTCAAGGGAATTGCAAGCCTTTGGAGAATGACCTAAGCCCCATGCTGTCGGACAGACTGAAACACTTGCAGCAGCTCATCAGAGCGAATAAGGAGGGTGAAGTTGCCTCTGAGATCCACCTGTCTGCTTTGCTGGACATGGTGAATATTTGAGCAGGGCTGAGATATGTGTGCAATACCAAGAGACTTTGTAAAGAAACCCTGGTCTGGGCAGTTCAACAGATGAGCTCCTAGGGCATGCTCCAGAAAAAGCAGATGTCCTCCTGGGAGAAGGACACAGTACAGATCTGGGTCCTGGGCCCTGCACACATGGCTGCCTTGCACAGAGACTGTGTGTCGTGGATCACTTGTCCCTTTGGCTCACTGATGAGTTCTGCTGGTCTGTACCTCCCTCCTTCTCTGCTTCACAGGCACAGAGAGCTCAAATGAGTTTTGTGGAAGGCCTTAAATTGATGCCTTGTGGGTTTTTTTTCTATCTACCAGTTCTCATCATGGGTAAACATAGGTTCATCAGGAGAAAACTGTAAGGTAGCGGAGGCCACTGTGGACATCAGAGCAGTTGCTCTGTATGGACACACTTCCTGAAATGTTGTCCCCAGTGCTATGCTTGGTTGCTTCATACAGGAGGTATGAGGGTGCTGCTTTGCTGCTGAGGAATGTCAATGCTGTCATTCTCCAGCTGTTTCAACACTTGGCTGTGTTTCGTACCTAAGGTGGCTCAGGGCAAAGCCAGAATGGTTTGCTTCTCAAGGTGTAAATGCCAGGTATCTTGTGTACCAGAGGCCAGTTGTCTGACTTGCTTCTAATTTCATTTGAAATTCTCAGTAGTCCAAAACTGTTGGCTACCTTCCAAAAAAGTAATTTTGTAGTAGCATTCTTCTTAAAAGTTACTTTTGTATCATTTCTTTTAAAGCTTGAGTAGCAGTAGTAGCTTAATATTAAGTTGAAATAAGAAATTTAAACTGAAGAAATTCTGTTTTGAGACTGTTTGCTGGCTGCTTGCAGAGCAAAGCCTGTGCTGCGCTATGCCATGCTTTACCCCGGGCCTCCTGTTGATGTTCTCCTTTTACCTTAAATTTTGGGTACAAACCCAAAAGTGTTTTCAGTTGTGGTAAATGTGTTTGATACCAAATAAATTTTTAGTGGCTCAGAATGTGGTGTAGCATCGTTGCTGTGTGAAAGCTCCTGGTTACAGAGTGCAATCAACTTGGGCATGAACCTGTTGGAGTGGGTCCAGAGGAGGCCACAAAAGTTATCAAAGGCCTGGAACCACCTCCCTTATGAAGAGAGACTTGAGAGAAATGGAGTTGTTCAGCTTGGAGAAATCTCAGAGGAGACCTTATTGTGACCTTTCAGTACCTAAAAGGGGGTTAGAAGAATGAGGGAGGGCAATCATTTTAGCAAGACCTGTTGCGATTGGACATGGGTTGATGGTTTTAAACTAAAAGAGAGAAGATTCAGACTGGATTTAAGAAAGAAATTTTTCTTAGGGTGGTGAAACACTGGCAAAGGTTGTCCAGACAGGTGGTAGAAACTCCATCCCTGGAAATATTCAAGGCCAGGTTGGGTGGGGCTCTGAATAATGTGATTGAGTTGAAGATGTCCCTGCTCCTGCAGGAGTGCTGGACTGGATGGCCTTTAAAGATCACTTATACCCCAAACCATTCTGTGATTCTATGAACTTGTGCTGCTTTTCTTAAACCCTCTTGAGCCTGCATTTGCTGGCTCGTGGATGGGGACTCCTGGTCTCGGAATTCTGTGGAGGCTGTGTTTGCTCTCTACCAGCCTTCCTGTGTCTTCTTGGGCTGCATCAAAAGAAATGTGAACAGCAGGTCCCAGAAGGTGATTGTCTCCTCTGCTCTGGTGAAAGTCAAGCTCAGTATTGTGTCCAGTTCTGGAATCCACGACATAAAAAGGATATGCAACTGTTGGAGCGGGTCCAGAGCAGGCTACAAAGATGATCAGAAGGGCTGGAGCACCTCTGCTATGAGGACAGGCTGAGACCTTAGAGCAGCTTTCCAGTACTGAAAGGGGCTACAGGAAAGCTGGGGAGGGTCTTTTTACAAGGGCAAGAAGTGGTAGGACAAGGGTGAACAGCTTTAAATTGAAAGGGAGAAGATTTAGATTAGACATTAGGAAGAAATTCTTCACACTGAGGGTGGTGAGACACTGGCCCAGGTTGCCGAGAGAAGCTGTGGGTGCCCCATCCCTGGAGGTGTTCAAGGCCAGGTTGAGCAGCCTGGTTTGGTGGGAGGTGTCCCTACCCATAGCAGGGAGTGAAACTAGATGGGCTTTAAGGTTCCTTCCAACCCAAACCGTTCTATGATTCTTTCCGCAACACCTTGGCTGCAGCAAAACCTCCCGATGAGGATGGGATTCGAACCCACGCGTGCACAGCACAATGGATTAGCAGTCCATCGCCTTAACCACTCGGCCACCTCATCCTGCCACAAGAAAAAGCATCCCAGCCCTTGTGAAATGGGGCTGTGCATGCCCTGGGCATCCCCTGTGCAGGGCTGTTTGGATACTGCTGCAGCTGCAATGAGAAGTGCTGGCTGCCTTCCTGTCATGGAGGAATGCAGCTACACTAATGGTATCAAGATTTTGGGGACAAATCAGAGAACATCTCAACTTTCTAGAACTGTCTGGTTGGGAAAGAGCTTTGAGATCATTTGAGTCCAACCATGCCTGTCCACTACTAAACGAGATCCCTGGGAAACTCATCTGTCTTTTTAACAACTCCAGGGATGGTGACTCCCATTCCCTCCCAGGGTAGCTGTGCCAGAGCCTGACCACCCTTTCCATGAAGAAATTTCTCCTGATGCCTAATCTGAACCTCCCCTGGTGCAACGTGAGGTCATTTCCTCTCATCCTGTCACCTGTCCCTTGGGAAAAGAGACCAACACCCACCTCGCTACAACCTCTTTTCAGGCAGTTGTAGACAGTGATGAGGTCTCCCCATCAGCCTCCTTTTCTTTAGGCTAAACAACCCCAGTTCACTCATCTACTCCTTGTAGGACTTGTTCTCCTGCCCCTTCACAAGCTTCATTGCCCTTCTCTGCACACGCTCCAGCCCCTCAATGTCCTTCTAGTGAGGGGCCCACAAATGAACACAGGATTTGAGATGTGGCCTCACCAGTGCTGAGCACAGGGGCACAATCACTCCCCTGCTCCTGCCGGCCACGCTGTGTCTGATACAGGCCAAGATGCCATTGGCCCTCTTGGCCACCTGGGCCACTGCTGGCTCACATTCAGCCAACTATCAGCCAACACCCCTAAGTCCTTCTCTGCCAGGCAGCTCTCCAGCCACTCTTCTCCATGTCCGAATTGCTGCATGGGGTGGTTGTGTCCCAACTGCCGTTTCTCTTTTTCTCTCCAGCAGAACCTGTTTGGGTGCACACACTGAGTAAACTCATCATTGCTTCCAAGGATTTAGGTCTGTCTCCACTAGGTGGGAGGGAGGAAGGACTCGCTTTCAAACTTAGTGTCCACAATGTTAGCCTGATCCTCCTGTGTTTCCAGTGGCTGAGCTGGTGGTTGGCTCTCTGCGTACTGGTGTTTGTTGTATCTGGGGCAGATAGATATTGAATCAACCCAACCAAATTGTTGCACTGTGCAACACACAGGAAGGGAAACCAGTGTACCCTTGCCCTCTTAGCGCAGCAGGCAGCGCGTCAGTCTCATAATCTGAAGGTCCTGAGTTCAAGCCTCAGAGAGGGCAGGTATTTTTTCTTGCCGCCCTTCCTTGCGGGGGAGGGGTTGGGGAGTGCCGTTTCGCCGCTCTGCGCATTCCCAGTCTGCCCTAGTGCGTGTTAAGGACATAACATAAAAGTGTTGGAATAGTTGAATTGTTTAAGTGGAACATAATAACTTAGCAGACTTATAACCTTTTTTTTTGTAATACCATTTTGAAATACTTGCATATTGCAGTAGATAGTAGGGCTTATGGCTGTGATACCCAAAATCATAGAATCACAGGATGATTTAGGTTGGAAGGGACCTTAAAGCCCATCTAGTTCCAACCCCCCTGCACACTGTGCGAGGCAACAAGAACTGCTTTGCCAGAAGTGATGAATGCTCATTTGCAGCTAGTAGATAGCAGAAACCTCATAAAGAAGGTTCAAGAGAAACTGGCACCAGAATGATGACTTGGAGAGTGGTAACTCAGTCAAAACTGATGAAGAGGAGAGAGGCGAACTTTCCTCCTTGACGGACGATTGACCTGAGGAAAAGGATGAAGGACCACCAGAGACCACCAGGAGGAGTGACTACACAAAGGCCATAATAATATATATAAGCCCATATTAGAAGAATGTTATGATATGCATGAGTTCTGAGAAGCAATATGAATATGTAAATGAGTTCAAGGAAACATGTTGAATAAACCCAAACCTAGGTCTATAAATATGTACCTTTCACCAACTTGGGTGGGAGTGTTCAGCAGGAGAAACTGCTCTGCTCATCTAATGTCAGTAAAGGAAAGCTTCCTTCAGATAGTGCAAAAATCACTTTCTGAGAGGTTTATTTGACCAGTTTCTACGGCAAAAGTCCCCCGGGCCCTGCACTCCACTCCCCAGCAAAGGGGATGCAAAGCCCATACTTCCGAGGGGGGGCGGGGGGAGCGGGGGAGTGGGGGGGGGTAAGATAAGCATGTGTAAGGACGAGGTGGCCGAGTGGTTAAGGCGATGGACTGCTAATCCATTGTGTTCTGCACACGTGGGTTCGAATCCCATCCTCGTCGGAATATTTTGCTGCAGCCAAGATGCGACATCTTGGGGCTAAAAACATAAAACGGGCTGGGTTGGAGAGGACCTTAAAACCCATCCAGTTCCACCCCCTGCCGTGGGCAGGAACCCCTCCCACCAGACCAGGCTGCTCAAGGACCCATCCCGTCTGGTCTTGAACACCTGCAGGGAGGGGGCACCCACAGCTTCCCTGGGCAACCTGTGCCAGGGCCCCCCCACCCTCACTGTGAAGAGTTTGTTCCTAATGTCTAATCTAAATCTTCCCCCTTCCAGTTTAAAGCTGTTCCCCCTTGTTCTGTCACTTCTTGCCCTTGTAAAATGCCACTCCCCAGCTTTCCTGTAGTGCCCCTTCAGGTACTGGGAGGCTGCTCTAAGGTCTCCCCAGACCCTTCGCTTCTCCAGGCTGAACAATCTCAAACCTCTCAGCCTGTCCCTCATAGCAGAGGTGCCCCAAGGGCTCCTATGTCAGCAGTGTTGGCTTTAAGGTACAGCCTCCGTGCTGAAGCCCTCAGCTGGTCTGGGAACCTAGATTCTATGGGGAGTTAACACCTGATCTCTCTTCTCTCACAGGTAGAGCTGCCCCAGAGGGTGCTGGAAGAGGACATGGCATTCAACAGGGTTCTGCTGTAGGCTCTTGTGGAAGAGACCCCAGTGGCAGCTACACAGCCGATTCCTAGAGCAACAGGTGTTCCCTGTTCCTTCCCTGTGGCTGAAGACCCTGCTTCACAGCTGCCTCCTCCTCCTTTATTCCCTGGCTTTGGCATTGACCAAGTCCTTCCTCCCTATCCCCAGTCTGGATGGGGCTGCTGGTCAGGGGCCCAGCTGGTTCTCCCACTGAGGGCAACTGGTGGGCTTCACGCTGTGGACCCAGGTCCCCAGCATGGGCTTCTGAGAAATGAAGTAGCTGCCACCAGCACCTGCTTTGCTCCAGCCGACACGTGCTGGAGAGACTGGGGTCCACCTGGGGGCAGTGGTACCCCTGAATGTTTGTGCAACATCCAGATGCAACAGGGCCCTGCACGTGGGATGAAGAGGAATAGCACAGTCCTGAATGACCTGCATCTCCTCTGCTGCCCATAATAAGTATTGGAAACCCACTTCAGGGCCCCCATTCCCTTGACCCAGTTCCACAGCCGAGCCGGTGCCCAGGGTCCCCTCTCCCAGAATCCCACACTCACCTGGAGATATCTTAGCCCTGGTACCCTCAGGGGACACCTTCCCTTGTCCCCACAGGCTCCATCATTGCGCAAGTGCTACTGCTGGCTCCCAAAGACCTACCTCACTTCCCAGAGATGCTCCCAAGTCCCTTCTGCCAACCCAAACTTCTAGATATTCCCCAGCATCTCCAGAACTGTCCCTGTCCTACCATGAAAGCTTTTGGTAAAATTATGCACCCAAAATGCACTTGGGCTGCTTTGTCATTAGAAGGGGGGAAACTGGAGCAGAGAAGCAGGGAGCTGTGGCCAGCCAGGCCAGGATATGTGGATGCATCCCCCTCCAAAGCAGATAACCAAGAAGTCGCAGCCAGACTCTACTAAATGTGCAAGAGATAGAGGGCTGTGGGCAGTGGTAGAAATCCCAATGGGGCAGAAAGGAGTGGGACCATCGAGGGTCCCTGACTGGGACAGGGCAAGGATCCTCAGCAGTACCCCCAGCTTGGGGCAGGGAGGAAAAACAGCTCTCAGGACCAGGCACCACTGGGAGTTGAACCCAGGATCTCCTGTTTACTAGACAGGTGCTTTAACCAGCTGAGCCATGGTGCCCACCAGCCCCACAGCTGTGGGATGCCCCACAGTGCACGACCACCCAGCCCCTATCCCCACCTTACTGCCACCCTGACATCAGGGTCACCATACAGAACCAATAGGCACAGCATTGGGACGTGGGGGGAATGAGGGACATTCCTGTGTGTCACACTAACCCTAGGCAACTGTGGAGTGTCCAGGAGAGATAAAAGTGGATATCTGGGTCCCAGATGAGCTCTGTCCTGGTCAGAGCTGGGTGGAGTTTGCCCAAAAGGAGGGCTCGTCCAGGAGTTGAAACCAGGACTTCTTGCACCCTAAGTGAGAATCATACCCTTAGAAAAATGAGCAAGGATGCCCAGCTGCCAACCCCCACCCCCAGCCTATGCTGGGCACTGGGGTGCTGGGGGTCAGAGCTGCCCAGGGACCTCAGAGGCCAAGGAGCCACTGGCTGGGCACAAGCCATGCTGCAGCCCCTGCGGCTGAGCATCTGTGAAAGGATGCACCAGACGATCCCAGAGGCTTCCTCATTTCCCAGGGAAACGAGGTGCCCAGGGGAGACCAGGGGGGCACGGGCCACCCTTGGGTGCCAGGGGCTGGGGCTGTGATGGCCGAGAGGTGAAGGCGTTGGACTCGAAATCCAATAGGGTTTCCCTGCGCAGGTTCGAATCCTGCTCACAGCGAGAGCTTTTACCTGCTGCCCTAATGCCCTCACTGGGGGAGCTGAGGTTGCTGGGGTCGGAGCCTGCTGGACACAGGAAAGCCCCAGCCCTTCATCTCCTCCCTGGAACCATCTCCACGGCAACCATGTCTGTCTTCATGATAAGTACCACAGGATCTGCTCTATGTCTGAGTCCCCAGCAATGCCCGGGCAGGGGCTGTGATGTGATGTCTCTAGAGCTGGAGGAGCACAAGTTGCCCAACGGTTTTCCAGGTTTTGTAGAACTGGGAGATGTGAGGAAGCAGCTGTCGGTTCGAATCCTGCTCACAGCGAGACCATTTACCTGTCAATACCAGAGCCAGCCTCGAGGAGCCCCAGCCCTGCAGTTCAGCTCCTCCCTGGGAAGCAGCTCACACTCCAGGGAACCTGCTCCCTGGCAGCACTCGGAGAGTGAGGCAACATGGCACAGGGTGCCATGGACCACTTGGCCTGGGGCCAGGTGAAATCCTCCCCTCTGAGGAGGGACCACTCAGAGGGGATGGGGACCCGCAGCCATTGTTAGTTGATCTGCAGATGCTTTTACCAGTGAGCCATAGGTCAGCTGAAACCCGCGCTGAGTCCAGGGTTGTGGGGCTTGGGACGAGGGCTGAGGAGTCCAGTGCGAGCTTGAGGTAGGGTTCCACCTTCAAGTTTGAGAGGACCTAGGTCCGACTCCCACAGGAGATCCTCCCTTTAGGCAAAGCCTGCCCTGCTTTGCCTGTGGAGCGCAGCGCTCGGCTGGGGTCAGCTGTGGGCTTTTCCCCTTGTTCCCTCCAACAGTTGCTGCAGCATTGGACTGGGCAGAGCGAGTAGGGCAGCTCCCTCTCTTGCGGGTCCTGGCATGGGACACAAGTACCTACTGTGCACCACTGGTGTCCCCCTAGTCCTGGCCCAGCTGTGCCTGCAAGGCAGTCTCAAGACTTCTCTGTGGATGCAGGGAGGCTCTGCCAGCCCTGTAACTGGCACAGAGAGGGTCTGTGTAGGCAAAAGCAGGTGGAGATGCTGGGGGTTGAACCCAGGGCCTCTTACATGCAAAGCAAGCGCTCTCCTGCTGAGCTACATCCCCTCACTGGGGGCACAAACAGGGGCCCGGCCAAGTCCCATCACACCCCCCACCACTGCCCAACTGACCACCGCTACACCCTGCTCTGACCCCAGACCACAACCCTCAGGGGCTCTCTGCCAGCTCCTGGGGTTCCAAGGTCCCACAAGGATGCAGCCAACCAGGATGTGTCTCGCCCCCTCCACCGCCCCCGTGCCGGCCACTGCTGTTGTCCTCCTGGTGTCCTGCTTACGGCACGGTCCCACGTGCCAGCTGAGGAAGGTGTTTGCCCAAAAAGGGGGGGCTCGTCCGGGAGTTGAACCCGGGACCTCTCGCACCCTAAGCGAGAATCATACCCCTAGACCAACGAGCCGGGGTGCTGCACCCCAATGCACCCCCACAGCTGTGCCCCACAATGCTGCCCGTGATCTGCCAACCCTGCAACTGGTAGGGAGGGGGCTCTGCGTAGGCAAAAGGGGGTGGAGATGCTGGGGGTTGAACCCAGGGCCCCTCACATGCAAAGCAAGTGGTCTGTCACTGAACTACATCCCCTGGCCACAGCCAGCCCCCTGCCCAGCGGTCCTTGCTGCCCCCGTGCTGCAGATGCCCCATGGCCAGTGGGGCCAGGGCACTGCCGTGTTGTGGCCAGGTTCAAGTGCCAGCCTCGTGTTCTGAGCACACGGAGATGGACTTCCCGGCTCCAGGCTGTGCCAGGGGCAAAAGGTAGCCCCACACCCCCTCGTTGACCCCCCAACTTGTGGGGCACAGCTGTGGGGGTGCATTGGGGTGCAGCACCCCGGCTCGTTGGTCTAGGGGTATGATTCTCGCTTAGGGTGCGAGAGGTCCCGGGTTCAACTCCCGGACGAGCCCCCCCTTTTTGGGCAAACACCTTCCTCAGCTGGCACGTGGGACCGTGCCGTAAGCAGGACACCAGGAGGACAACAGCAGTGGCCGGCACGGGGGCGGTGGAGGGGGCGAGACACATCCTGGTTGGCTGCATCCTTGTGGGACCTTGGAACCCCAGGAGCTGGCAGAGAGCCCCTGAGGGTTGTGGTCTGGGGTCAGAGCAGGGTGTAGCGGTGGTCAGTTGGGCAGTGGTGGGGGGTGTGATGGGACTTGGCCGGGCCCCTGTTTGTGCCCCCAGTGAGGGGATGTAGCTCAGCGGGAGAGCGCTTGCTTTGCATGTAAGAGACCCTGGGTTCAACCCCCAGCATCTCCACCTGCTTTTGCCTACACAGACCCTCTCTCTGCCAGCTGTGGTTCTGACAGAGCCCTCCAGGACTCCCTGAGGAATTCAGGGCTGCCTGCAGGCACGGCTGGCCTGGGGCTGCTTCCCAGCACCCATAGCCTGTGAGAAATGCCCAGGGCCCTTTGCGTGCCCTGCTCGGGTACTGTGGGGTGTGGGGGCACCTGGTGTCCCTTTCCCAGGGGGCCAGGGGTCTCTCTTGGGGTGACCATCGGTGCTGGGGGGAAAAGCCAGGCAGGCTCAGGGTGGTCCCAAAAGGAGGGCTCGTCCAGGAGCTGAGCCTGGGACCTCTGGCACCCTAAGTGAGAATCATACCCCTAGACCAACGAGCCGGGGTGCTCAGTAGCTTGGGCCACTGGGGTGCTGGGGTCAGAGCTGCCCAGGGACCCTGGAGCCCTAGGAGATGCTGGCTGGGCACAGGCCATGCTGCAGCTCCTGGGGAGCAGAGCAGGGCTGAGCATCTCTATGGGAGTGCCAAGGTGGGGAGACTCAACCCACCAGAAATCTCGTACCCATGGCCCTTGGCACCATACGTGCTGAGCTGTGACCTGTGGAGGTTGTGGTTGCCCTCTCCCTCCCCTCTGTTCTCTGGCCATCAGATCATCTGACTTCCCAGGGATGAGTCACAGGATGATGATGGAGAGCCACTTGGCATCCCAGGAAAATGTTTCACAGTTTCTCACTCCACTCCGCTCGGGAGCTGCTTCCTCACATCTCCCAGTTCTACAAAACCTGGAAAATCAGGGGGCAGCCTGTGCTTCTCCTGCCTGGGAGACATCATAGCCTCTGCATGGGCATTGCTGTGGGCTCAGGCAGGGAGTAGGTTCCATGGTGCTTGCCAGGGAGGAGATGCAGGGCTGGGGCTTTCCTGTGTCCAGCAGGCTCCGACCCCAGCAACCTCAGCTCCCCCAGTGAGGGTATTAGAGCAGCAGGTAAAAGCTCTCGCTGTGAGCAGGATTCGAACCTGCGCAGGGAAACCCTATTGGATTTCGAGTCCAACGCCTTCACCTCTCGGCCATCACAGCCCCAGCCCCTGGCACCCAAGGGTGGCCCGTGCCCCCCTGGTCTCCCCTGGGCACCTCGTTTCCCTGGGAAATGAGGAAGCCTCTGGGATCGTCTGGTGCATCCTTTCACAGATGCTCAGCCGCAGGGGCTGCAGCATGGCTTGTGCCCAGCCAGTGGCTCCTTGGCCTCTGAGGTCCCTGGGCAGCTCTGACCCCCAGCACCCCAGTGCCCAGCACAGCATGGAGGAGCCTGAACATGGTGGTTTGTTGGTCTAGGGGTATGATTCTCGCTTAGAGTGCCAGAGGTCCCGGGTTCAACTCGCAGACAAGCCCTCCTTTTGGGCAAACATCACCTTGAGCCTGCCTGGCTTTTCCCCCCAGCACTGATGGTCACCCCAAGAGAGACCCCTGGCCAAGGGACACCAGGTGCCCCCACACCCCACAGTACCCGAGCAGGGCACGCAAAGGGCCCTGGGCATTTCTCACAGGCTGTGGGTGCTGGGAAGCAGCCCCAGGCCAGCCGTGCCTGCAGGCAGCCCTGAATTCCTCAGGGAGTCCTGGAGGGCTCTGTCAGAACCACAGCTGGCAGAGAGAGGGTCTGTGTAGGCAAAAGCAGGTGGAGATGCTGGGGGTTGAACCCAGGGCCTCTTACATGCAAAGCAAGTGCTCTCCCGCTGAGCTACATCCCCTCACTGGGGGCACAAACAGGGGCCGGCCAAATCCCCTCGCCCGCCACAGCCTGACTGACCACTGCTCTCCCTGCTGTGCCCCAAGAGCCCCCAAACCAAACCACAATGAGCATGCACTCTGCCATCCCCGTTGCTGCTTCTAAGGGACTCCATCCCGGCTGTGACAACATTTCCCAGCCCAAGCACTCTGCCCATCCCTGCTGCGCAAGGTACCAGAGCCCTGGTCCCACCAGAGTCTGGGACCACATGAGGAAGGTGACCAGAGTTGTGTGTGTCCAAAAGGAAGGCTCATGCAGTGGTTGAATCAAGGACCTCTCACACCCAAAGCGAGAATCATAACCCTAGCCCAACAAACCACGGTGTTCAGGAGGGGCAGGAATCCCTTTCTTGAGCAGCAGTTCTCAGAAAACTGTTTGGGGCACTGGGTCCTGGAGAAGGTCTTCCTTACCCTGATGGATGCTCACAGCTTGGAGGTCTTCTTTGCTCTGATGTGGCTGCAGGGATGGCACCTGGACAGTGCCACAGTTTCCAAAACCAACTCTCAGCAAGGGGATGTAGCTCAGTGGGAGAGCGCTTGCTTTGCATGTAAGAGGCCCTGGGTTCAACCCCCAGCATCTCCATTTTGTCTACTCAAACCCACCTCCTCCATGGTGGTATCTCCATGTCTACCTCTAGAAGGCAGCCCCAAAGGAGACTCTCTACACCAACACCCTAACCATAGGTCTGAACAGAGCTACCCCCACAGAGCTTAATACCACTGCCCCCACAGTCCCTTCTGTGCTCAGCCCTGGCTCTCTGCCCATCAGGAAGTATCTCGCTCGTGACAGTAATGGGACCATCTCATTGGAGGGGACATGGCAGAGCTGGTGAGGCCATCCATCCCTCTTGTGCAAGGCAGCATCATCCTGTCCATCCCCCAACCCTGGGGGAGCTATGCCAAATGGTGGGTGACCAAAACAAAGGCTCATCCAGGAGCTGAACAGTTGGTGCCACAGACCCACTAGGGCCCAGCCCATGAGAGGGGCAGCTGCCACCAGCTTCTGTGCGATGGGACTACCCTAGTCCCCCAAACCCATTCAGCAGTCAGTAAAAGTTCTCGCTGTGAGCAGGATTCGAACCTGCGCAGGGAAACCCTATTGGATTTCAAGTCCAACGCCTTCACCCCTCGGCCATCACAGCCTGGCAAATTCTTGATGCAGGGACACCTGACCTTTGCCCTGGGGTCAGCCTCTGGCCTCCTAGTCTGGATTCCCATCTGCACAGATGCAGCAGCAGCCCAGAGCAGCCCACAATCTATGCACATTGGTGTTGGGAAAAGGGAACATCTCGGGGTATTTACCAATGGCTGGGAAAAAATCCAGCTGTAGCACAGAGCAGGTATCAAAGGGAAGCGTCCTTGACAGATGCCCAGGAAGACAAGAGATTTCAAAGGCAAAAGCAGGTGGAGATGCTGGGGGTTGAACCCAGGGCCTCTTACATGCAAAGCAAGCGCTCTCCCGCTGAGCTACATCCCCTCACTGGGGGCACAAACAGGGGCCCGGCCAAGTCCCATCACACCCCCCACCACTGCCCAACTGACCACCGCTACACCCTGCTCTGACCCCAGACCACAACCCTCAGGGGCTCTCTGCCAGCTCCTGGGGTTCCAAGGTCCCACAAGGATGCAGCCAACCAGGATGTGTCTCGCCCCCTCCACCGCCCCCGTGCCGGCCACTGCTGTTGTCCTCCTGGTGTCCTGCTTACGGCACGGTCCCACGTGCCAGCTGAGGAAGGTGTTTGCCCAAAAAGGGGGGCTCGTCCGGGAGTTGAACCCGGGACCTCTCGCACCCTAAGCGAGAATCATACCCCTAGACCAACGAGCCGGGGTGCTGCACCCCAATGCACCCCCACAGCTGTGCCCCACAAGTTGGGGGGTCAACGAGGGGGTGTGGGGCTACCTTTTGCCCCTGGCACAGCCTGGAGCCGGGAGGTCCATCTCCGTGTGCTCAGAACACGAGGCTGGCACTTGGACCTGGCCACAACATGGCAGTGCCCTGGCCCCACTGGCCGTGGGGCATCTGCAGCACGGGGGCAGCAAGGACCGCTGGGCAGGGGGCTGGCTGTGGCCAGGGGATGTAGTTCAGTGACAGACCACTTGCTTTGCATGTGAGGGGCCCTGGGTTCAACCCCCAGCATCTCCACCCCCTTTTGCCTACGCAGAGCCCCCTCCCTACCAGTTGCAGGGTTGGCAGATCACGGGCAGCATTGTGGGGCACAGCTGTGGGGGTGCATTGGGGTGCAGCACCCCGGCTCGTTGGTCTAGGGGTATGATTCTCGCTTAGGGTGCGAGAGGTCCCGGGTTCAACTCCCGGACGAGCCCCCCCTTTTTGGGCAAACACCTTCCTCAGCTGGCACGTGGGACCGTGCCGTAAGCAGGACACCAGGAGGACAACAGCAGTGGCCGGCACGGGGGCGGTGGAGGGGGCGAGACACATCCTGGTTGGCTGCATCCTTGTGGGACCTTGGAACCCCAGGAGCTGGCAGAGAGCCCCTGAGGGTTGTGGTGTGGGGTCAGAGCAGGGTGTAGCGGTGGTCAGTTGGGCAGTGGTGGGGGGTGTGATGGGACTTGGCCGGGCCCCTGTTTGTGCCCCCAGTGAGGGGATGTAGCTCAGCAGGAGAGCGCTTGCTTTGCATGTAAGAGGCCCTGGGTTCAACCCCCAGCATCTCCACCTGCTTTTGCCTACACAGACCCTCTCTGTGCCAGTTACAGGGCTGGCAGAGCCTCCCTGCATCCACAGAGAAGTCTTGAGACTGCCTTGCAGGCACAGCTGGGCCAGGACTAGGGGGACACCAGTGGTGCACAGTAGGTACTTGTGTCCCATGCCAGGACCCGCAAGAGAGGGAGCTGCCCTACTCGCTCTGCCCAGTCCAATGCTGCAGCAACTGTTGGAGGGAACAAGGGGAAAAGCCCACAGCTGACCCCAGCCGAGCGCTGCGCTCCACAGGCAAAGCAGGGCAGGCTTTGCCTAAAGGGAGGATCTCCTGTGGGAGTCGGACCTAGGTCCTCTCAAACTTGAAGGTGGAACCCTACCTCAAGCTCGCACTGGACTCCTCAGCCCTCGTCCCAAGCCCCACAACCCTGGACTCAGCGCGGGTTTCAGCTGACCTATGGCTCACTGGTAAAAGCATCTGCAGATCAACTAACAATGGCTGCGGGTCCCCATCCCCTCTGAGTGGTCCCTCCTCAGAGGGGAGGATTTCACCTGGCCCCAGGCCAAGTGGTCCATGGCACCCTGTGCCATGTTGCCTCACTCTCCGAGTGCTGCCAGGGAGCAGGTTCCCTGGAGTGTGAGCTGCTTCCCAGGGAGGAGCTGAATGCAGCTGAACCTCTGTTCCACAGAAAAGGCCCAGGGGTGTCTGCAAGCACTGCTGGGCCAGGACTGGGGGACACTCGTGGTGCTGCCCAAAACAGGCCCTCAGGCATGCGCTGCTGGCACACCCCACTCTGCTCTGCAGTGCCCAGTGCTTCCTCCAGAGCCCTTTGCCAGCCCTTCTTCCATCTGCCTCCCTGCCCATGCACCCAGCAGTGCCTCATTTTAGGGATTTTAGGGATGAATCCTGCCCACAGGAATGTGCCCAGTCAGGATGGAGCAGCAATGCCATGGTGCTTGCACTGCTGCCCTTGGCATGCATCAACTACGATGTGGTGTCGTGGGCCACCAGGGAAGGTGTCTGTCCAAAAGGAGGGCTCATCCAGGAGTTGAAACCAGGACTTCTCCCACCGAAAGAGAGAATGATACCCCTAGACCAATAAGCCAGCGTGCCCAGCTAGGATCGAGGTCAGATCTCGTCCCCACCACCCCTGGCACCACAAAGACCAACCTGTGCTCAATGTAGCTGGTGGCTGCCCCAGGGCACTGCCCTCTCCTTCCCCTCTGCTCTTTGGTTACCGGCTGTCACATCTTCCCTGGGTCTGAGATACAGCGCAATGCAGGGGAGTCCATTCAGTATCCCAGCAAAACACCAATTCCCACCTCTCCTGAGACTGCAAATCCTGGAAACCCTTTAGGGGGACCTGTACCCCTCCTGCTGCAGGGCTATCACAGCCACTGCCTGGGGCATCTCATGGCTCCCTGTGAAACCCTGGCTCCCTCTATCCTGTCTCCCTCAAAACATGTCATGGTCCCACCCCCGGTATCCCATTGTCCTGGGCAGATCAGCTCCACTCTGCTCCCCAGGGGCACTCACTGCCGGGCACAGCTCCTGCGGGGATCAGGGTGGATGCAGCAATACTGTCCAGCACAGGTGGCCTCAACAGCTCGGCCACGTTCCCTATGGTGGGATGATCCCACCAGTACTGGGAGTGACATGCTGTTGCCCACTGTCCAGTGGGGAAAGAGTCAGTGCTGAGCCTCAGTCAGAGCTCATCCGTGCTGGGTAGGGAAGGGGCTGTTGAGGCAGTGAAGAGCGGAGGTGCCACCACATCCCCACTGGGCAGGTCTGCCCAGGGCCTTGGTTAGGGTGCAGGCATGTAGAGTCTCCTTTGGGAATGCCTTCTAGAGGTATGCATGGAATTTGTAACCACTGGTGTGTGGAGGAGGTGAGTTTAAGGAGGCAAAAACTGGAGATGGGGGAAGGGGCTCTTAGGGATGGCTGAGCAGATGTGAACTGTTACCACGTCCCTGCTGGGCAGCTCTGCCCAGGGACTCAGACACAGGGCTGGGAAAGAGGGCAGCCCAGAGGGATCTCAGGGAGCAAGGAGAAGTAACACTGTGAAAGGGCAATCAGTTCTGGGGATGTCCCATGCAGGCAGAAAGAGGATGTTTTCAACTGGAATTTTTCAGGAAGGAAAAGCTGGAGATGCTGGGGGTTGAACCCAGGGCCTCTTACATGCGAAGCAAGCGCTCTCCCACTGAGCTACATCCCCTCACAGAAAGAGGATGCCCAGGCAGGGGCTTCTGTCCTTGCACTACAGCGACAGCATCCAAGCTTGTTAAAACCAGTGTCACTTGAAAGAGAAAACCTATGGCTGCCCCATGGGTGCCATTTGTGGGCAGCTGGAGGAAGCCAGGGCTGACCCTCCCATACCTGGTCTGCAGAGCGGAACAAGGATGCAGTCCCTAGAGGAGGGGTTGTCCAAAAAAGGAGAGCTCGTCTGGGAGTTGAATCTGGGACCTTTCAGACCCCAAGTAAGAATCATACCCCTAGACCAATGAGCCGTGGTGCTGCAATTTTTTTGCACCCCTAATCCCTCACATTTTGGGGTTAGGGATGTAACTAAGGCTGTAGCTTCCCCCCAGCACACTCACAGCCTGTGGATGTTGGGCAGCAGCCCCAGGGCTCTTCTGGCACAACCTGGGGGGGGGCTCTGCTTGCCCCACAGTTGGCAGGGAGGAGAATCTGGGGAGCAAAAAGGACTTAGTGATTCTGGGGTTTGAAGCCAGGGCTTCTTACATGCAAAGCAAATGCTCTCCTGCTGAGCTACATCCCTCTGCATCTGTAACACCTTGCTGCCAGCTCTTGGGAGTCCATCCTGCCCACAATGATGCACCCAGCCAGGATGTGGCATGGACCCCACTTGGCTGGGTGCTGCTACACTTCTTGTATCTTGGTTATGCCCTGTCCCATCCGAGGAAGGTGTTTGCCTAAAAGGAGGGCTCGTCCGGGAGTTGAACCCGGGACCTCTCGCACCCGAAGCGAGAATCATACCCCTAGACCAACGAGCCAAGGTAAAGTCACCTTGCCTGCCCTTGGTCCCTGTGCTTCATCTATCCATGGCAAGATGCACAGAGTGATGGCCATTGAGTGCCCCCATCTCCCACCACTGCCCCTCAGGGTCCAGGGCTAACTATCTCCCTATTGGGATAAGATAAAGGAACCTCAAATACCAGACTATTGGCAAATTCCCCTGGCTGTTCTTTTTTCCCAGCCCTCAGGAGCTGCCCATCATGGGGGTCAGCAAGGTGCTGGTGTCGGGGCTCCCACTGGGGACAGGACTTGGAGGGTGGCTCCAGCGCGATTTTTTCTGGACACAGCCTATAGCTTTGCTGGGGTGGGAAGCTGAGCTGCTGCAGGAGTACCGGCTGCTTGGGGTGCAGGACAGCTGCAGAAGGAATGGGACGAAGAGCTGATTTTCAGACTGCTTGCCCACATTGAGCCTCTGATGAGAATGATAGCATCATAGGATTGCTTGGTTGGAAAAGACCTTGGAGATCATCAGTCCAGCCATACCTGTCCACTACTAAACCAGATCCCTGAGCACTTCATCCACCCATCTTTTAAATCCCTCCAGGGATGGGGACACAACCACCTCCCTGGGCAGCTGTGCCAGAGCCTGGTAACTCTTTCCATGTGGAAATTTTTCCTGATATGAAGAACTCTTTCCTGATAATATTTTTAAAATTTTATAATATTCTTAATTTTATTGCATTATTACTATTGCATTTAATTTTTTATTATTTTATTTTATTTTTATCTTTATTTTCTAATATTTTAAAAATTCTATAATCTATAATACATAATATTTTCCTGATTATATTGCCATGCCAGAGTAATGGTTCCCTCCCTGGGGTGCATCCAAACCCTGTCAGGGGAACTGGAAGGAAGGACAAGCCACAGGCAGTGCATGCAAGCTTCACTCCTCTCCCCTGTCCTGCAAATCATGGAGGAGTGGGGAGGAATGGGCAGGAGGAGCACTGCCGCCCCCCAGGGATTTCCAGGTCATGTAACCCACCACAGCTGCCCTGCCCCTTCAGTGCCATGCATCCAGCTCTAACAGCAGCCACTTTACACAGGAAAACTTGTTGATCGATATTCACAGCAGAGTAGGGAGACCTATTTTCTGTATTCTAGTGGAAGGTGTCCCTGCCCATGTCAGGGGGTTGGAACTGGATGATCTGTAATGTCCCTTCCGAACCAAATCACTTTATGATTCTATGATTCTCCTCTTTGGGAAACATGCAGACACCTAATTCCCAGCAAATGTGAATTAACAGCCTTGGAATATTTAATTGAACAATTTTTGATCTTGAAACAGACATCCACAAGTATTTAACTCCCAGCACCTTGTGAACTGTTGAGATTTGGGCTCTGCTTTCGTTGCACTCATCCCTGTCTCTTCCCAGGGGCTGCCCTCCCCTGGGGGAGAAGCTCAGAGGAGAAGCAGGGTGTACAATAGCCAGGAGGGGTGTCTGGCGATGATCTGGTCTCAGGGTGAGGCACGGTGCTGGTGGAACCAACAGGGCTGCGGGCTCACTGAGATGCATGGCCCACTGCCACAGGTAGCACCAGGAGGGCCAGACTGTGATGCCAGTGCCTTTTGATTTGTGTGCTTCTTCCCCTGTGACTCACGCGTGTAGGTGGCCTGTTATTTTCCTGCTTTAAGCATTTTCCAGCCCTGGGGAAGAACCAGAGCCCTTACTGGGGCCATTGCCTGTCTGGCTCTCCACGCTGGTGCAGGGCCCTTGTGTGGCAGGGGGGGCATCCCAAGAAACCGTGGTGAGCCCCCGCCCTGGGTTGGTCTGTAGATGCCTTGGTGGTGTCCTCTCCTCCTTCTTATCCCAGCCATGCAACCACTTCCTCTCCCTTTCATAAAGCCTGAGATTAGATGCCCTCTCTGCTTTGGTGGGAAATTGTATCGCAAGGCATTTGTGGGCAAGGGAGGAGATTTTTGCCAGCAAACAGGAAGCAATGACTGCTGTATGAGGAGGACACTGAGTGACAGCAGGGAGAAAGTTTCCTGCAAGGTCATGAACAGGTGAGGGAAGATGAAGACATAGAGTCATAGAATCATGGAATCATACAATGGTTTGGGTTCAAAGGGACCTTTAAAGGTCATCTGGTCCACCCCCCCTGCAGGAAGCAGGAACATTGTCAACTCAATCAGATTGTTCAGAGCCCCATCCAACCTGATCTCAAATGTTTCCAGAGATGGGATTTCTACCACCTCTCTGGGCAACCTGTGCCAGTTTTTCCACCAGCCTTGGTGAAAAAATTTCTCCCTTATTTCTAGCCCAAATCTCCCCTCCCTTAGTTTAAAACAATTATCCCCTTGTCCTATTGCAACAGGTCCTGCTAAGAAGTTTGTCGCCATCACTCTTCTAACCCTCCTTTAAATACTGAAAGTCCTCAACAAGGTCTGCCTGGAGCCTTCTCTTCTCCAGCCTGAACAACTCCAGTTATCTCAGCCTTTCTTCATAGGAGACGTTCCATTCCTCTGAACATTTTTGTGGCCCTCCTGGACTCACTGTAATAGCTCCATGTCTTTCTAATGCTGAGGGCTACAGAGCTGGACACAGTACTCCAAGTGGGGTCTCAAAATGAAACTGAATAGATGTGGGCTTGACCAAAGTGTTGCACCTGGGCTGTGCTCCAGGCTTTTCTGAAAAATGCTTCTGCTGCTTTTGAAAACCAGAAGTAGACAATGCTCTGACCAAACATCAGCAACCAGCTATTTCTCTCCATGTGCATCTTTTCACCCACTAAGCATTATTTTTCATGTCAGTCTTGGTATGTAGTTCCCTTTCTCACTAGGGCCATTGTCTGCACTGCATTTGCAGGAACCTATATTTTAGGGCCTGATCAGCAGGTCTGTGACGTCCTGCCCTGGGCAAGCCTTGGCCTGTGGGAAACATGGTGGAGTGAATTCAGGATGGCTCTTGAGCTGGGAGCCAAGACGGCACAGTTCCCAGCCAGGAGTCACAGCATCCATGGGAGACAGGGTGCAGGGTTCTTCAGGACAGGGAGCCTGTAGGGCACTGACGTCTTCACTTCCTTGGCTCTGCCTGCCCTAAGGTGATGCTATTTTCAACTCAAATCAAGGACCCGTGTGGATTTTAGTTTTCTTTGAGACACTGGATCTTCAGTAAAAAAATCTGTATAAACTTATCAGTGGAGTCATACAGTGAAAGCTGCAAAAATATATTATTCTTTCCCCCTGCTCCACCCTGGACTGTCCTGTGCAGCAGACTGATGGAGGAGAGTTGCAAAAGCCCCAGATGCCTACAGCCTTCTAGTGAAGCTTTTGATGGAAAACCAGTGATTTTCATAGAATCGTGGAATCATAGAAATGTTTGGGTTGGAAGGAACTTCAAAGATCACCTGGTCCAGCATCCCCGCAGTGAGCAGGGACATATTCAACTCAATCAGGTTGCTCAGAGATTTGTCTGAGTTGACCTTGAATGTTTCCAGGGATGGGGCATCTACCACCTCTCTGGACAACCTGTTCCAGTTTACACCCTCAGTGTAAAAAGTTTCTTTCTTGCATCCAGTCTGAATCTCCCCTCCCTTAGTTTAAAACCATCACCTTTTGCCCTATTGCAATAGGCCCATCTAAAAAGTTTGTCCCCATAGTTCTTCTAACCCTTCTTTAAGTACTGGAAGGCCACAGTACTGTCTCCCTAGAGCCTTCTCTTCTCCAGGCTGACCAACCCCAGCTCTCTCAGCCTTTCTTTGTAGAAGTGTTCCATCTCTCTGATCATTTTTGTGGCCTCCTCTGGATTTGCTCCAGCAGGTCCATGTCCTTCCTGTGCTGAGGACTCCAGAGCTGGATGCAGGGCTCCAGGAAGAGTATCATGAGAGCAGAGCAGAGGGGCAGAAACCCCTCCCTCAACCTGCTGGCCATGCTTTTGTTGCAGCCCAGGACACAGTTGGCCTTCTGGGCTGCAAGAACACATTGCCAGCTCATGTCCAGCTTTCTATCCATCAGTACCACCAAGTCCTTCTCTGCAGAGCTGCTCCCAATCCCTTCATCCCCCATCTGTATTGATAACAGGGGTTGCCCTATCCCAGGTGTAGAACCTTGCGTTTGGCCTTGCTGAACCTCATGAGATTCACATGGCCCCACCTCTCAAGCTGGTCCAGGTCCCTAAGGATGGTGTTCCATCCCTCAAGTGAATCAACTGTGCCACTCAGCTTGGTGCTATCTTCAGATTTCCTGAGGGTGCACTGAATCACATTGTCCATGTCATTGATGAAGATATTAAACAACACTGGTCCCAGTACAGATCCCAGAAGGACACCACTTGTCACCAGTGTCCATCTGGTCATTGAGCTGTTGACCACTACCTGCTGAATGTGGCCACCCAACCAATTCCTGATCCATTGAACAGTCCACCCATCAAATCCGTGTTTTTTCAATTTAGAGAGGATTTTGTGAGGGACCATGTCAAAGGCCTTACAGAAGTCCAGATAGATGACTCCCATATGACTCTTTCCTTGTCCACTAAAGCAGTCACTCCATCACAGACGGCCACTAGGTTGGTCAGGCAGGACTTACCCTTGGAGAAGCCATGTTGGCTGTCTAGAATCACCTCCCTGTCCTCCATGTGTTTTAGCATGGCTTCCAGGGAGATCTGTTCCATGATCTTCCCAGGCACAGAGGTGAGGCTAATGGGTTGGTAGTTCCCAGGGTCCTCCCTTCTGCCCTTTTTAAGAATGGGTGCCTGACTGCCATGACTTTTCAACAATCACAGACAGTAATTTGGCAACTACATCAGCCAGTTCCCCCAGGACTCTGGGATGCATCTCGTCAGATCTCATTGACTGACATATATTCAGGTTCCTTCAGTGGTCACAAACCTGATCTTCTCTTACAGTGGGTGGGTCTTTGCTCCCCCAGTCCCTGCCCTGTAGTCCAACCACTTGAGACGTGTGGGAAAAGTGATTGCCAGAGAAGACTGAGAAAAAAAAATGCTGAGTACCTCAGCCTTCTCCTTGTCCATTGTTACCAGTTTGCCAGTAGTGTTCTTCAGGGAGACAAGCCTTTTTTAACCTTCCTTTTCTGGCTGACATACTTGTAGAAGCTCTTCTTATTATTCTTTACATCTCTTGGCAAGTTCAACTCCAGCCATGCCGTGGCCTTCCTGACCTCATCCCTACACAACCAGGCAGCACCCCTATACCAGGATACCTGCTCCTGCTTCCACTGCCTATGTATTTCCTTCTTGCCCTTTAGTTTGACCAGCAGGTCTTGATTCATCCATGCGGGTCTCTTCCTTTCCTTTCCTGATTTCTTGCACCTGGAGATAAAGAGCTCTTGCGCTGTAAGGAAAGTATCCTTAAAAATCTGCCAGCTCTGTTCTGCTCCCTCGTCCCTGAGGGCAATTTCTCAGGGGATCCTATTGACTAACACCTTGAAATCCTCTTCCTCATTGCAGTGTTCAGGATAATTTTGCATCCTGTCATCACAAACAATTTCTGGAGCTGAAATAAAAATATCTGAGCAGTCCTTGGAAGAGGGATGTGAAACCACACCTCTCTTCTCCTGGTGCTTTCACTGCTGAGCAATTGCCACATAAATTTTCTTCAAGTTAGGAGCATCTCTGTGAAGATCTCCTGAGCAATAAAACCAGTTAAACTTGGTCAAAGGCTTTAGAAGACCAATATGCTTTCAAGCTCAGCGTAATTCCTCATTATAAGCACTCATAAGCTTTACACAAATAGTCACATTTAAAAGATGTTTAAGGTATGAAAGAAGATTTGAAAAATATCCATAGAGGACTCTTAATCCTTCTTCCATCAGCTGAAAAAGGTTTACTTGATGATACACAGCATCTTATTAATGCCTGACACCTTTTTCCAGAGACACCTGCATTCCCTCCCTGTAAAACGATTACTCCCCAATTCTCTGATGTGTTCAACTATAGTCTTCAATCCCAACCTTTGGGAAGAGGTCAGTATGGAGCTCCCTATGCTGTGTTTGGGGCTAGAATGGGGTTATCCATGTCCTCCTCCAACTGCCCAGCTCAAAAGCATGGGACCTTCAGGTCTCTCCACTCAGCAACACAACAAAACTCCCTGCTGAGTGTACATCTGGCTGTTGCTCTTGCATCTGTATCTGGAGCACACGGTGAAATTATAGTTTCTTCTTCATGTCTTTATTACTATGTTTATATATTTTTCCTGATTGCATTACCACAGGTCTGAGTGTCCCTCACACTCGATGTCTATGACAAATGTTAGGAAGCCTCTGCCCACAACATCTCTGATCAATCAGTGCTCAGTCACAGGTCTCAGCGAATCCGGGCTCCCAAATGCCTGTGTGTCCAGAAGAAACCTCGGTACTCCTGCACTGTGTTTCATGGCACAGGCACCCCTCTTTCTCTGATAGGATAGGGGATGCTACCCTGGGCATGGGCTGCTGGACAAAGTGCACCCGTATTCAGGTTGGGATGCCATTCCCTGAGCTATCATACTGAGCTAGCATGGTATAGACATGGGTATAGACGATTCATGCTATTATTCATAGGGATCACTCAAGGCAAATGTTGTGCTTATACATATGCATGTCTACGTATGCACACAGCAACACAGAACAAAAGGTTTCTGCTGCATTGTTAGGAGGTACAGCCGGGTGCAGACACATCATATGCCTTAATGGCACCTGGACAATCTAAACCTGAGTTGATACATACTTCTTTCTATAAGGCTCATTTTTGCCACATGCTGTTGTGAAGAGTAAGAATAAAGAGCCTAGTGTTTGAGGTCTGGTTTTGCTCTGGTGTGTCTTAGGAATATTTTACTCTTCATGGTCACCTATAAAACATTGGGTGAGTGGAGCGTCCAAAGGAGCATCTCCAGAGAAGCCCAATTCTGCTTTTATTTCCCTGACCTCACATCCATTCTTCTTAGCTCACGCAAAATATTGCAGCAAAACACAGGGTAAATGCCATTTTTAAATGTGAGACATTTGTGTTCTCACCTCCTTGAGGGAACAGTCAACAAGTCTGCTTCTGTGGGAAGTCATTACTAAGCCGGAGCTTGCTATGAGGCAGCAGTAGAGCTTTCCAGACTGAGAAAGTTGCCTTTGGGCTGGTCACAGCAAACCACACACTTTAGCCCAGCATGGAGCTAAGCGTCAGAAACTCCCATTTCAAACTAAAAAGAAACCTCCCCTGAATCAATAAGCTGCTTCCAGAGCAGGTTACTCCTCCAGACCAGAGGTACAAGGAAAACCAGAAGACTCAGGCTATGATGTAGCATGACTTTAATGAGAAGGAGGAGGAGAATAAACCAGTTCAGAATATAACAAATGCATTTCCAGTGCTCAGTAAAGAAGTGGATAAACCCCACTCCGGGACAAGCTGATCCCTACAAGGTTCTTCTGCCCCACCACCCTATCATCTTCTGTCTACAGCCCACTATAAGCATTTTCCCCAGCCAGCAGCGAATGCTGTGTAGCACTACAGGGTGCGACACCTACGTGGAAATAAAAAGTAAGGCTTAGTGAGAGAAAGGTATACAAAGGCACAGACAAGCTTGCATGGCTCCCTTCCTCCTGGGGGAGCTGTGAATGCCCCCCATAGCTGGAAAACCCATAGGTGTTCCCTTAGTCCTCTTCCCTAGTCTTGGTGCTGTGCTTCATTTGTCCTTCCCAACGTGGCCGCTCTGCTGGCATTGACAGGAGCAGGCTGCCACCAGGGACACCCCTACAGCCCGCTGCCCAGACACAGCAGTCCTGCTTTTCCCAGCCCCCGGGGAATGCCGGAGGTCACGGGGACCCCACAGCATCGGAGGTAGCTCCCAACCGCCGCTGATGCCGTGGAGCCCACCGTTGTGTTTTGCGGGTAGGAGCTGAGGATGGGTCCGGGCAGGGTGACCACGACGGTGGGGGGCTGGATTACAGTGGTGGAGTCCCCACAGCGACGGAAGCAGGGCTGGTTGCAGCTGGTGGCCAGTGGCCGGGGACCACAGGAGGAGGGCAGGCACAGGTCGTAGCAGGACATCACTCAGCAAGGAAGTACACCTGAAAGCAAGACCCAAGGGTGTAAATGCAAAGCAGAGGTGGGTCCATCCCTGCTAAACCCTCATTCAGTGTATCCCATAATAAGAGGTGTGGGAGAGCTAGCTAGAGGGTGAGTTTGGATGGTTTAGAAACCCCATAGGAAGGCTTTACAAATGGGGAGGGTCTGGCTTCCCTCTTCCCTTGTTCTATAACCTACTCAGAAGAAAGTGAGGAGGTTGGTTTGAGCTACGTTTGTGAGGGAGCTGGTGGGACCAGGTGCTGAGAGCAGTGAGAGCAGAGCCACTCCTACACACTGCCTACCACCACATTGACAGCGAGCCTTCAGCAGGTGAAATGCTCACATCTAGTTGTAGCAAAACCCACTTTAATTAATACAACCTCAGCAAGCTGGAATTAAAGTGAGCTGAGCTATCCCAACTCAAAATACAAGGGATCTCTTCTGCTCTTCCATAAACAGGGACACATTTATTCCTACAACCTGGCCATGTGCTGCCCTTTACTTTTTCTTCAGCAAGGAAAACCATGCAGGATACACCCAGCTATATGGTTACAGACCCTGCAAGCCCTGCATCCCCCAACACCTTGCACTTCAAACCCTGACTCTTCATTTTGCAGCAGAAATAAACTCTTCCCCAAAATCGTCGATGGGCAGAAGGGAGGCAAATAATGAACCTAGAACTCCAGCAGAAGACCAAGCACAAGGTAATGGTGAAAGTAACAGCCCAGTGAGGAGAAAGAGATAATCTGTCTCGACTTACCCAGGCAGCAGAGGTGGCAGTGGCGACTGGAAGCAGATGGTGATGCTGGGTGCTGTGCAGGGTTTTATAGGGTGCCCCAGCCCCTGGGGGAGCAGACGCATACCTTCCTCCTGAGACTCCCCAGTAACTGGCATTTTTCTCTTGGAAAGCTCCCCTGGCTGATTAAACAATTCCCTCTTTCATCTGACATGGTTTCTATTTAATACTAAGACTGAAATGATCAGGGCAACAGGCATTAATTACCTTCCTTCCTAAGGCCAAAGTGCATTTTAGGTCTTATACCATGAGGCAGGAGAGCGTTTCGGCAGAATTTAGGGCAAGTGCATCCTCAGCACATTGCTTCCCACCCTCCAACCAATTCAGCTCCCCAGTGCACCTGAGGTGAGCTCAGGGATTTAGGTTGGACATGAGAAATGCGCATCTGTAGGTAACCTCTGTCACGGTGGTCTCACTGACAGCAAGAAAACCAAAAGGGCAGCAGGGATGAGGGTCCTGGAGACCACGCATGGCTGGGAGAAAAGTGCTGGAAGACATGTTTCCTGCCCCAGCTGTCCAGGTGCTTTGGATGCAGACACGGGCACTGAACAAGCCCAGCATAGGAAATCGTGCTTTTTGGATCCACTTAGGGGACTTTGCTTTTAAAATCTGATCTGCCTTCCGAGCAGAATTCATACCCCAGGCATAAGGAATAATAGCAAAAAAAAATAAGCAAAGTAATCATAGACTCTGGAGTCTACTACTGAAGGTAGTGCACACCAAAACTGACTAATTTTGCTCAGTGAACTGATTTCTGAGGCCAAGAGCCTTTCCATTCTGCTCTTTGGGTATGCTAACAGTGGTGAGCCAGAAATTCACAGCTGTGCTTTCTTGCGATGGATTGACATCGTCAAGACATTTTTAATTACATGCTGCGTGTGACACCAGATTGCTCGGCTGAAAGCCTGTTAGCTGCTGTAGCTGCCAGGGAGTTGCAAAACCCCTGACCTGCACTTAAATGTGAATCACCTGCACATTAGCGACAAAGAGTCTCTCATGTGGTCTCAAGAAGGGGAATGAGCCATCAGTCTCTAGGGGCAAGGAAAGTTTGAAGAAGGCTTTTCATTTCATGAAGGCACAACCGTCTTCTGGCCTGGAATAAATGATGGCAGTACTGGGGCACATGTACTATGCATGTGTGGAACCAGAGGTAGTCAGCATCACTGCTAACGACATGCTTTGTAGGGGTTTGAGGTCATTTTAGTTCCTAGGGTGACCTGGCCTTGCAGAACCATGGTTGAGAGCACCAAATTGTCCCTTGCTGCCCTGCTTACCAGGGCAAAAAGCCTTTCAGAGGTACCGGGTTCAAACCCAGCTCATTTTAACATCATTCTGGAAGGGGAGAGAAGAAATCATTTTCTCCGAGGTGCAGCAGAGGACACGTGCTTCAGGCAGAAGCAACCCTGCGGCCTGCTGAAGTAAGGCAGGAGATTGTGGGTTCATCACAACATTCTAAATGGCAATTCCACAAGCAGGAAAAGATGAGACTTTATTTTAGGCTTTACCTTGCTGCTTTTTTGCACCAATCTTGAATTACAAAACAATGCCACTAGTGCACCTTGAACTCACAGCCTAAGAATTAAATCCTTCTTTTGCCAGTCAGCGTTTTTTCCCCTTCACTGATCATCTTCCACCTCTTTTCTTTTTGGTGTCTTTGTGCTCTCCTGTGAATCCAGGGAAAACAGCCCTTCCTGCGGAACTCCTTTCCAGGCTTCCAGACATAGGCTGGAATATTTAGATCTGTAGACTCACTGTGTGTTTCTGTTCTGCAACTCAGTTCAAATATTTGAGGTTCTGCTCACTTTGGACCATTGTGTCCCAGAAGAATATCCAGGGATGCAGTGATGCAGGGATCCAGTGATGCTTGGAATACATGATGGGGGAAATTAAATGATTGTTGCTGAATGTGAGCAGATCTGTGCACTGAAACAAGTCCTTTGTCTGGAGAAGGGGACAGGGGAAACAAAAGGCAGGTGGCAGGAAGTTAAAATAATCAGAGTTGTGTAATGAATGAGACTAAAATAAAGACAAACCATACCAAAATCATTCTTCCTGGAAATACAGGCATCTGGGAGAAAGACAAGGACTGGGTTTTCTGACCCGCATTCATTTCAGGGAATGAGCACTTCCTAGTTAAGATGTGGCTTTCTCTGGACAAACCACAAAACTGAGAAAATGCCTCCAAACCAAATATGTCAAACCCATTTTCTTAACTTCTGTACATGCTGGATCCAGGATGTGTAGCCTTCTCAGCCCTTGTTCTTCCTGCAGATAAGGGCATCAGGAGAAACATAGCCCTGGACCAATACTCACCGTGTGTCCCTTCACATTACCAGCCTCAGCAGCACTTTGCAACTCCAGTTTCCCTGCTCTGCATTTTGATGACCAACAACCCAAGTATTAGATGTCTCTGAGACGGGCTAGAGGGTGGAAGGTTGTCCCTGCCCCAAAATTTCTCCTGGAAGCCAATGTCAAAAGCACATTTTGGAGCAGCAATAGACTTACTGCATCCTATCTTCAAGTAACACCTGCAACCAACACTCTCACCCAGGGCCTGCCCTGGGGCTGCAGCTGACCTGCTGGCAGCAGGATGTGTGGGTCTGTTCCCAGGTGGCTGATGGGTGAGTGGGACACCTTGATGCCAGGAGGCAGCATCTTGACACAGACAGATCCACCCAGGCAGCAACCGCAGCCACAGAGCATCCTTGAATGCCTGTGTCTTTGCTGGGACAGACTCAGGGTGCTTCAGGGCCACTGTGTGCAGCCCGAGGAGTAGAGCCTGGCCGGCGCTGCTGGGGGACAGCGAGGCTCCAGATGCTGTGTGCCACCTCGGGGCTGCAGATGATCCAGTTTCCTGCCATCACATGTCCTCTGTAATTGCTGGGTGGGCTGGCTTCCTAGTGGGCTGATGCTCCACAGCGTCACGGAGACTGGCCCCCCAGGAGGACTCATCACCACATACCAGGGCAGGGGCAGGCATGTGCTGAAGTGGACACAGCCCAGCAGGATTGAAGTGTTTCCCAAGGGAGGCAGTTTGTCTCCTGTCCCAGCTGCCTCTGCTCTGCAAGCCCTCAGGTCCCATTGGGCTGCAGCATTCCCCGTGCCATGCACCACTGCCCGAGGAGAAATCTTCTCCCATTGCCCCTTCGCATTTCACTATCACCAGCTGCAAGTTGGTGTTTCTCTTGGGCTGTAAACCCTGTACACCAAACCCCATGTCTTTTCCCTGGGAAATCTCTCGTCTTGCAGGGTGCCTGGCTGGCTGGGCATGGGCATGCCCCTTTCCCAGGGCAGCAGAGCTGACCAAGCAAAACAGCATCCTATGGCAGCTGGGTGGGTTGTTTCCCTGCAATTGGATCACCATTGCTGGTTCAGGAGAGAGAAGCAGCTCCCAATTGGTCCCCAGAGGCATTTCCTCAAGGTATGAAAAGGAAACATGGCCCCAAGGAAGGTCAAAAAATCCAGTGCAATGTGGGCAGCTAAGGCTGAACATCCTTGACTTGCCTCCAAGCCATAGCACAGCTTGGCCACATCCTTACCAGCAGAAAGAAGGGATGGAAGCAGGGAAGGCACCTGCAAGACTGGCATAACACTTTTCCCCAGCTGCATCAAAGCAATGAGAAACGCAAGGCTTTCCTCTCTGCAAGACTGCAGGGATTTCAGCAGTTATAAACTTCCCAGCAGCCGAATCTTTTTACCTCTTTCCTCTTCATCTCGCAGTAGCTCCCCTCCTCCTCTCCCCAGGAACGTCCATTGCGAGCACTGCTGCAGACACAAGAGGGAGCTGCCACCACGCAGCACCTGTGTCATTCTCAACGGAGCACCCATAAGACATGGTCATGGCTCAGCAAAGCAGTTTTGTTTAGGGTTGGCTTTTGGTTTCCATTCACTTGTGTATGTGATGCAGAAATTAATAAATTGGCTGATACAGGAGGAAAGAAGCAGTGCCCAGGCTCAGAGTGTGTCCACGTTGATGAGCAGCCAGCAAGGCCAGCCTGTTGCTGACCTGCCCATGGTTTCCTGCTTTGTTACTTGCAGAAGAGGAGGTTGGCTTGCAGGAGACTGGCTGGCGTGTGGGCTCGTGGAACGGAGGGAGTGGGACCGTGCCCTCCTGCACAGGAGTGTGGGGTCTGGCACAAGCAAAATAGAGAAAGGCAGTGCCTCCACTGAGGTGGGGGATCCTCAGGAGCTCGACGAGGGTGGGATTCGAACCCACGCGTGCAGAGCACAATGGATTAGCAGTCCATCGCCTTCACCACTCGGCCACCTCGTCCCCTTCACAAGGTGTTTTTTGGTTTGTTTTTTTTTTTTCCCCTCGGCCCTTTTTTGAGCAAAGGCAGCAAACTTGTGTCTGGTTCTTCAAGGCGTCTTCTGGAAAGCCAGGCTGGGTGGGCAGTGTTATAAATGCGTTCCGATAAATAGACAGGAACAATCCAATTAAAGCCAATCGAGTTTATTAAACAAGCAGCCAACAAGCAAAACAGCAGCTGGGAGGCCAGGGAGTCCCCGCTCTGCCAACGACGCTCAACCCCCCTCAATCCACCCTCCCCTCTTACAGTGACCCCTGCCACGTAGACTCTCTTTTAGTCCAATGCTATGTTGAGTTCCTGGTGTACTCTGCGCATGTGTCCCCTGTTGCCGTGGGGTCTCTGTTGATCTTCTGATAGTCGGAGAGGGAGGGCCCAGCACCACCTGTAAGTAAACTTTTAAACACCGCTCATTGGCTGAACGCTAGGCTCGCGAGCTTCTCATTCGAGTTTGCCCAACTGGGTACTTTTAATGACCCCCTTCCCCAACAGTAGACTTTCATCAAGTCAACAAATAATAACCATTCATTATAACAAACAATAACCATTCGTTATATTGATGAACAAACAATAACTATTTATTACAGGCAGAGCCTTGGCAGTCCCTGTACCTGGTCGTGGCAGCCAGCTGCCCAGCTGCCTATTGCAGGGCAGGGCAGCAACCACTTATCCACGATTCACTTGCCCCTTTCCATGCTCCCTTCTGTTCTTGTGTTCAGAGGGTGGCAAAAGGCAAGGTGGCATTTCCATCAGCTGCCACCCTTAACCTGTGTCCAGAGAGTTCTCCTGCAGGATTCAGCAGCAGCTGTGCAAATTAATAGGGAGGATGGCGGGGATGCCTCTTTATTTTCCAGATCCCTTAGGGGGTGAAGATAGTTTGGGTAATGTCTCCTCTGTGAGCTCCTCAGGGAAAGGGGGCAGAAGGAAACCCCTTTTCCCCAGAGTGGGGCTGCCTGGGACAGAGGATTTGGGGGCTCAACTGCTCAAGGGCAGAGACCCCCAAATTGGAGCAAGGAAAAAAAACAGCCCTCAGGACCAGGCACCACTGGGATTTGAACCAAGGGTCTCACTGTTTACTAGACAGGCTCTTTAACCAGCTGAGCCATGGTGTCCACCAGCCCCACAGCTGTTGGGCAGCCCCCCAACACACCTAACCCTCTGACTACATCCTCAACAATGCTGCCCCAGACCTCCCACCAGACCAGGTTACTCAGGACCCCATCCACCCTGGCCTTGAACACCTGCAGGGATGGGGCATCCACAGCTTCTCTGAGCAACCTGTGCCAGGGCCTCACTGCCCTCAATGCACAAGGCTGACCCAAACAGTCCCAATGCAGCCTCTCAGGGCTCAGGCACTCCCAGAGAGGTGCGTGAGAAATTGAGAGGGGGAGAGCGGCCCGGAGCAAGTCCTCGGTGCAGCGGGTGCTGGTGACACCTGTTGCTCACCAAGCTTCATTGACCTCCTCCTGGCCTGGCCGGACGCTGGCAGTAGCAAGGGGACGTGGGAAGGGAACCAAAGCCTGCTTAGCCATTGTTTCCTGGCAGCGAGGCTGAAATGCGGAGGTTGCAACTCAGCGCCACAGCAGCCTCCAGCACTTGCCGGCTGCCAAAGTGGACCCTGCACTGGGGATGTCCCTGAGCCTCAGCAGCTCCTGGGTGGGGGAACTCTGCTGTCCCTCGCACTTGTGCAGGCAGGGCTGGGGCAGGGTCTTGATTGAGTGATGTGAACGGGATCTGGGGATGGTCCAGCCTGAGCATCCTGGCATGTTTGTCTAGGAGTATGATTCTTGCTTAGAGTGCCAGAGGTCCCGGGTTCAACTCCCGGACGAGCACTGCTTTTGGGCAAACATCACCTTGAACCTGCCTGGCTTTTCCCCCCAGCACTGATGGTCACCCCAAGAGAGACCCCTGGCCCCCTGGGAAAGGGACACCAGGTGCCCCCACACCCCACAGTACCCGAGCAGGGCACGCAAAGGACCCTGGGCATTTCTCACAGGCTGTGGGTGCTGGGAAGCAGCCCCAGGCCAGCCGTGCCTGCAGGCAGCCCTGAATTCCTCAGGGAGTCCTGGAGGGCTCTGTCAGAACCACAGCTGGCAGAGAGAGGGTCTGTGTAGGCAAAAGCAGGTGGAGATGCTGGGGGTTGAACCCAGGGCCTCTTACATGCAAAGCAAGCGCTCTCCCGCTGAGCTACATCCCCTCACTGGGGGCACAAACAGGGGCCGGCCAAATCCCCTCGCCCGCCACAGCCTGACTGACCACTGCTCTCCCTGCTGTGCCCCAAGAGCCCCCAAACCAAACCACAATGAGCATGCACTCTGCCATCCCCGTTGCTGCTTCTAAGGGACTCCATCCCGGCTGTGACAACATTTCCCAGCCCAAGCACTCTGCCCATCCCCGCTGCACAAGGTACCAGAGCCCTGGTCCCACCACTGGTAGTGGGAGGGGATCGGCACTGCCTTTGAGCTGGTCACCATGGCTCGTTGGTCTAGGGGTATGATTCTCGCTTTGGGTGCGAGAGGTCCCGGGTTCAAATCCCGGACGAGCCCTCCTTTTGGACACACACCTTCCTTCGTGGGCCACACCACCATGTTGTAGCTGGGTTATGCCAAGGGCAGCAGTGCCAGCACTGTGGGGTTGGTGCCCCACCCTGCCTGAGCACTTTCCCGTGGGCGGGATGGACCTCCAAGAGCCGGCAATGAGGGTCTGCTGAGTTTGCGGGCAAGGAGGCAGGTGGAGGAAGGGATGGCAAAGGGCTCTGGAGGAAGTGCTGGGCATCGCAGAGCAGCGTGGGCTCTGCCAGCAGCGTGTGCCCAACGGCCTGGTTTTGGGCACCAGTACCGGTGTCCCCTAGTCCTGGGTCAGCCACGCCCACGGGCAGCCCTGGGCCTTTTCTGTGGATCTGGGGACGCTCTGTCAGCCCTGCAGCTGGCAGAGAGAGGGTTTGTGGAGGCAAAAGGAGGTGGAGATGCTGGAGGTTTAACCCAGAGCCTCTTAAATGCAAAGCAAACGCTCTCCTGCTGAGCTACATCCCCTCACTTCCGGCAGCAATAGGGGCCTGGCCAAGTCCCGTCACACTCCAATTGACCACCACTAAACCCTGCTCTGCCCCAAGGGCTCTGACCCCAAACCACAACCCTCAGGGGCTCTCTGCCAGCTCCTGGGGTTCCAAGGTCCCACAAGGATGCAGCCAACCAGGATGTGGCACAGACCCCACTTGTCTGTGTGCTGCTACACTCCTCGCGTCCTGATAATGCCACGGTCCCCTGCCCCATCCAAGTAAGGTGTTTGCCCAAAAGGAGGGCTCGTCCGGGAGTTGAACCCGGGACCTCTCGCACCCGAAGCGAGAATCATACCCCTAGACCAACGAGCCAGGGTGCTGCACCCCAATGCACCCCCACAGCTGTGCCCCACAATGCTGCCCATGATCTGCCAACCCTGCAACTGGTAGGGAGGGGGCTCTGCATAGGCAAAAGGGGGTGGAGATGCTGGGGGTTGAACCCAGGGCCCCTCACATGCAAAGCAAGTGGTCTGTCACTGAACTACATCCCCTGGCCACAGCCAGCCCCCTGCCCAGTGGTCCCTGCTGCCCCCGTGCTGCAGATGCCCCACGGCCAGTGGGGCCAGGGCACTGCCGTGTTGTGGCCAGGTCCAAGTGCCAGCCTCGTGTTCTGAGCACACGGAGATGGACTTCCCGGCTCCAGGCTGTGCCAGGGGCAAAAGGTAGCCCCACACCCCCTCGTTGACCCCCCAACTTGTGGGGCACAGCTGTGCATGGGGGTGCAGCACCCCGGCTCGTTGGTCTAGGGGTATGATTCTCGCTTAGGGTGCGAGAGGTCCCGGGTTCAACTCCCGGACGAGCCCTCCTTTTTGGGCAAACATCGCCTTGAACCTGCCTGGCTTTTCCCCCCAGCACTGATGGTCACCCCAAGAGAGACCCCTGGCCCCCTGGGAAAGGGACACCAGGTGCCCCCACACCCCACAGTCCCCGAGCAGGGCACGCAAAGGGCCCTGGGCATTTCTCACAGGCTGTGGGTGCTGGGAAGCAGCCCCAGGCCAGCCGTGCCTGCAGGCAGCCCTGAATTCCTCAGGGAGTCCTGGGGGGCTCTGTCAGAACCACAGCTGGCAGAGAGAGGGTCTGTGTAGGCAAAAGCAGGTGGAGATGCTGGGGGTTGAACCCAGGGCCTCTTACATGCAAAGCAAGCGCTCTCCTGCTGAGCTACATCCCCTCACTGGGGGCGCAAACAGGGGCCCGGCCAAGTCCCATCACACCCCCCACCACTGCCCAACTGACCACCGCTACACCCTGCTCTGACCCCAGACCACAACCCTCAGGGGCTCTCTGCCAGCTCCTGGGGTTCCAAGGTCCCACAAGGATGCAGCCAACCAGGATGTGTCTCGCCCCCTCCACCGCCCCCGTGCCGGCCACTGCTGTTGTCCTCCTGGTGTCCTGCTTACGGCACGGTCCCACGTGCCAGCTGAGGAAGGTGTTTGCCCAAAAGGGGGGGCTCGTCCGGGAGTTGAACCCGGGACCTCTCGCACCCTAAGCGAGAATCATACCCCTAGACCAACGAGCCAGGGTGCCCAGAAGTTTGGGCTCCCTACCCTGTGTTGGGCACTGGGGTGCTGGGGGCCAGAACTGCCCAAGGACCCTGGAGCCCCAGGAGCCACTGGCTGGGCACAGGCCATGCTGCAGCTCCTGGGGAGCTCCTGGGGTGCATCTGTGCACCAGCCACCCTGGAGGCTTCCTTGCTCCCCAGGAAAACAGGGTTCCTAGGGAAGACCAGGGGGGCACGTGTCACCCTTGGGTGCCAGGGGCTGGGGCTGTGATGGCCGAGAGGTGAAGGCGTTGGACTCGAAATCCAATAGGGTTTCCCTGCGCAGGTTCGAATCCTGCTCACAGCGAGAGCTTTTACCTGCTGCCCTAATACCCTCACTGGGTGTCTTGGGGTGCCCTTACTGGGAGCTCTGGAGAGCATTTCTCCCACACCGTAACAGAGTGCTGCTTGTTCTGTTGCTGTTCCTGAGCAGGAGCAGGTTGTCCCACTGTGCTAGGCACATCAGATGTTTTTCTTCACGTGGCATCACCTTCTCCTAGCAATGTGGGTAATTTTTTCGTAGGTTGGTCCTGGCGAGCACACAGCGCCCTTGTGCCCAGAGCTGCTGCAGACAGAAGGCCAGTAGGACTTTGTTTATCCAAGACCCTTTCTGTCTCCTGGTCGCAGATCGATGCAGTTAATGAGAAACCCCAGCTCGAGGAAGAGGCAACGCATTGGGTGCTGGGAGACTTTTACTCCCCAGTGAGACAGGAAAGGGCAGGCAGACCCAAGGAGACAAGCGTGGGACCGTGGGCTGCAGGAAGAACCTGGGGCCATGGCCAAGCTGGTGGAGTGTGTTCCCAACTTCTCAGAGGGGAATAACAAGGAGGTGAGGGAGCACAAGGAGGGGCTGAGGGGTGGGCAGTGTTGGGGTGTGGGTGGCTGGGCTGCCCTGGCTGGGGGGGCACACAGGCATCACCTGCTCCTGGACTCTGCCCTGCCTCCTTTGAAGTGCTGCATGGCTTTCCCTGCCTGATTAATGCATAAAATGCCCAAAGGCAGCCCTTGCCTTCCTTTTGGCACCTTGGTGAGAAGGGAGGCTCAGCCTCCACTCCATCTCCACTGCCTGAAGTTTATTCTAGCACCAGGGCTTGGAATGGTCTGGATACCCCACTGCAGAAATATTGCTTGTGGTTGTTGTGACAAAACATGCCACCAGGTCAATAGGATCTGTGATGGGCATCAGCCCTAGGCTGATCTTTGGCCCTGCTGGGTGTGAGGAAATTTAGCAAGCCCAAAATGTCAATAAAATCACTGCTACTCCCATGGAACAGGCTTTACAAAGCCAAATTTGTTTTGAAGCTGGCAGCACATGGTATGCTCAGGAACAGCAATTTGTGATGGTGCCCTACGATGTGCAGCAGTAGCTGGGTGGCTCTCTCCCACCCACAGCATCTTTGGGGCTCACTTGGAGACAGAGGTGTCCTCCTAGAGTAGGTAGGAGAGGGATGCTCGTGCCTTTGGATCCTGCATTCTCAGCAGCACAGGGTTGCATTCCACTGGATGTAGGGTCATTTCCAACCCCAGTGCCAACGGGAAGGGAGAGAGCTGAGAAAAGGTGTCCCTTGCCTTGCAAAGCTGGGGCTGTGGCAGGCGTCCAGCTAGCTCAGCCACCTTGCCCCCCCTCTGCTGTCCGACAGGTAATTGATGCGCTGGGGCAAGCCATCTCCCGGACGCCAGGCTGTGTGCTGCTGGATGTGGATGCTGGCACCTCCACCAACCGCACTGTCTACACCTTTGTGGGGACCCCTGAGGCTGTGGTTGAAGGGGCACTGAGTGCAGCCCGTGTGGCTGGGCAGCTCATTGACATGAGCCAGCACACGGGTGAGTTTGGGGTCAGCACAGGAGCTGATCCGGTGCAGAGCGTTCCTCAGCTGCAGTGCATGGTCAGCTCCAGGTGCACCTTGCACAACTGGAGATAAATCAGCTACCAGTGGCCAAGCATGGCGTGTTACTCCACCTGCAACAAACAGCACTATCAGGATGGATGGTGGTGGGACCATGCAAAGCTCTTGCTCACCCTCCTGATCCAGAGATGCTGAATCCCTCCTGCCCTGGGCAGGAGTAGACATTACTGCCACAAACTCAACTTTCCTCAAGGTGGCAGTGCCCAGTCTGCAAAAGAGGCTGGGAAAGGGCCATCCTCCCTCTTTGTATGCTTGCTCTTCCCAGATCTAGACCTTATATCTGCCCTGTCACCAGGTGAACACCCTCGCATGGGGGCCCTGGATGTTTGCCCCTTCGTTCCAGTGATGAACGTCAGCATGGAGGAGTGCGTCACCTGTGCCCATGTTTTTGGGCAGCGCTTGGCTGCAGAGCTGAAGGTGCCTGGTGAGTTGGGGCCAGGAACCTCTGCTCATCCTGTCCCACCCTGCATGCTTCCAGATGTGCAAAAACCGCACAGCTTTTGCAAAAGCTTAATTAAATGCAGTTTGCTCCCAAATGGGCAAAACCTTACCCTGTTCGATGAAGTGCTGCCAGCTCCTGTTTGGCAGTGCTCACCTCTGGCTCAATCTTGCAGTTTACCTGTATGGAGAGGCAGCACAGGAGGAGAGCAGAAAAGCCCTGCCCACCATCCGTGCTGGGGAGTATGAGGCACTCCCTGAGAAGGTGAGCCTGGTAGCACCCAACTGGGCACCATGGGCCAGGTAGAGCTGATCTGCACTTCCCTGGTTTCAGGGAGGGTGTTGGGGGCTGGCATAATCGTTTTGCACTGAGAGGAGCTCATTAAACGCTTTGGCACTACTGAACATTCAGGTAGTTATGGCAGATGCAGACTCAGGAGGGTGTCTCATACTGTTAGTTGATGGCAAGCCACACGCTCTCTTCTCTCCTCCCCAGCTTGCAAAACCAGAGTGGGCTCCTGATTTTGGGCCCCCAACCTTTGTCCCCCGGTGGGGGGCCACGGTGACGGGTGCCCGGACCTTCCTTATTGCATACAACATCAACCTCCTGTGCACCAAGGAGCTGGCTCATCGCATCGCCCTCAACATCCGTGAGCAGGGTCGTGGCACTGACCAGGTACCCCTGTGCTAGTGGCACGCTGGCAGCAGACCTTCTTGCCCCCATACCTCCTGGGCCATGCCTTGACTGTGGCAGTTCTTGGCAGCCAGGGCGCTTAAAGAAGGTGCAGGGCATCGGTTGGTATTTGGAGGAAGAGAATATAGCCCAGGTTTCGACGAACCTGCTGGACTTTGAGACCACACCGCTCCACTCTGTCTACGAGGAAGTCTGCCGAGACGCGGAGGTGGGTGGTGTGGGTGCCACACAACATTTGTTTCACTGGGGGCTTCGCAGAGGATGTTTCCCTCCAGCTTTCTCTCCCTACCCTCCGGTCAGGCTCTGCTTTATCTCACACTCAGCTCAGTCAAGCTGGGCAGAGTGCTGAATGGCATGTAAACCCCAAAAGCTCAGCAACTTCTTGCTAGACCCCATCTCCTCCATTGAAGGCTTTCCCATGAGCTCCCCAGGTCCTGGGAAGGTATGAGGATCACCAGGTTGGGATGGTAGCAGTGAGTCTGGGCACAGTCACATTTCTGACATCCTCCACAGGCACTGAACCTCCCTGTGGTGGGGTCACAGCTGGTGGGGCTCATCCCTAAGAAAGCCATGCTGGACACAGCTGAATTTTACATCAAGAAGGAAAACCTCTTCATCCTGGAGGAGGAACAGAAGATCAGGCTGGTAATGTGGCTCCTCCTGGTACCAAGATAAGGGTGGGATTATGACAGAAACGCAGTCACTCCCCACCTCCTGAAATGTCACTGAGCAGAGATTTGGAATCATGGTAGCAAGTTGCTTTATCATCTTGAGGATACTTAGATGCTTAGGGAGAAGAGAGCCCTGTCCATGAGGACAGAATGAGGGCAGTTTGCCTTCATAGAGGCCGGAAGGAGAAGGAGATCTGCTTGGAGCTGAAGGACAGTGCATGGTGCTATGGCAAACTGCCCCAGGACCAGCGCAAGCTGGAAACAAACTCTGCTTTTCAGCTGCCAGAGGGAGGGACTTTTCCACCCTGTGGGGAATGTGCCAGATAAAAGCAAGTTAATTATTTATCAGCACAGTTTCCAGTCATTTGTAGGCGGTTACCAAGTCTGGGATGGGCTGGTATGGTGACAGTGGCTGTCCTCTCCCCAGGGTGACGGACCTCTGTCCTAGGGGGGGATCAGCCATGGTTAATTAGCAGCAGGGAATGAGGATGCAATGGAACTTACTGTGCTAGGCCTGACGTGGCACTGCTGCTCCTTGCAGGTGGTGAGCCGGCTAGGCCTGGACTCTCTGTCTCCATTTCACCCCCGGGAGCGTATCATTGAGTAAGGACCATTCCTGCCCGGATGGGGAGATCCCACTGCCTGTGTCTCACACTCAGCTTGTTCTGGGAGTGATGCCTGAACCTGGTTCCTCTTCACACCCAGTGGACACCTCTGCCAAGTGTCGTGCAGGCGTGGAGTGGGCTCTTCTCCTGAGTACTGATGGTTGTGAATGTGGGGTAGGAAGAACTCAAGGTCACTTGAGCAGGCAGCAAGAGCAGATTTTGTGCCCCAACTTGGTCATGTACATGTTAAATCCTTCACCCTGTCCCCAGCCCAATTTTCACTGCCTCTGGTTCACACACTGCACCCAAAGAGAAACACTGTACTGCAGGGCCTGGTGTAAAACACATGTCTGTGGGGGGAGACGAAGGAAACCCATCTATGCTGAGGTGAAATTAGGACATGCACTTCAAGTCCTTGTTGTCCCCCTGGGGACATGGCCACAGGTGTGTTTCTGTCCCACCAAACACTATTTGCACAAGTCGACACAGTCTAATGCAGAGCAAGCCCCCTGCACCACCAGGACACATGGTATCCAGCAGTCCATCTGCCCCTTTGGGGTTCCTTGTCCTCTCCCTGATTCTCCGACTGGGTTGTTTGGGCTAGCCCCCTTCTCAGCCACCCATAAGGCCAAGGGCTGGATGAAAACCTGTAGGAGAGGGCGGTGCCAGGTGAAAAGGGATTGGGTGGTGGCATGTGGGGGTCTCTGATCCACAGAGCTGCTGTGCCACAGGTACCTGGTACAGGCAGGAGAGGTGGACAGGGTGCTGGTGGCCAAGCCGCTGGGAGCCTTTGTGCGAGCAGTTGGAGGGAGGTCAGCAGCGCCAGGAGGAGGCTCTGTGTCCGCTGCCGCAGCTGCCCTGGTATGTGCCCTACATTGGAGTGAGGTTGTGTTCCCTGCCTACCTGGAGGTCCTCTGGGAGTGCCAAGCCCTTGAGGAGAGCTGATACAGCAGTAGCAGTGGGCACTGTGTCCTGCTGGAGGATTGACCCCCATGTCCTCACAGGGAGCAGCTCTGGGCTGCATGGTGGGCCTGATGAGCTATGGGAAGCGGCAGTTCGAGGAGCTGGACCCCATCATGAGGAAGCTGATTCCTCCCTTCCACCAGGCCATGGATGAACTGGTGACAATGGTTGATGCCGACTCCTGTGCCTTCAGCAGCTACATGGTGAGGAAACAGTGGCGGCGGATGTCCCATGGGGAAATTAGAGAGAATGGCTTTAAATTGGAAGGGGAAAGATTTAGATTAGACATCAGGAAGAAATTCTTCACAAGAAGGATGGTGATGGCCTGGCAAGGTTGCCCAGGAAAGCTGTGGATACCTTCTCCCTTTTCAAGGTTTTCAAGGCCAGACGGGATGAGGCCTTGAGCATCCTGGTCTGGTGGGAGGTGTCCCTGTCCGTGGCACGGGTGTTGGAACTGGATGATCTTTAAGGTCCCTTCCAACCCAATCTATTCCATGATTCTATGAAACAGGCAGCTTTCCAGCTGGGATGGGGGCTGGCATTACTGTACTCTGGTGTCCTTAGGAGCAGGGCTTTGACCTTGGCCCAAGCCAGGGGCAGGGGAAGATGCATCATCAGCTAAATGAGGTTTGCAAGGGAGTGGGAGCCATCAGGTCTGCCCTGGCCCCTTATACCAGACACGTGGTGTCTTGGAGCAAATGGCAGCAAATCTGCTTTTCTTTGCCTGCAGGAAGCTATGAAGCTGCCAAAAAGCACCCCTGAGGAGCAGGAGAGGTGAGCTGGGCTGGTGTGGACTTGCAGACTGGGGAAGCATGGCCACTCAGCGCTTACCCTGGGGTTCTCTCCCCTTCCAGACGCATGGCTGCCATGCAACAGGGGTTGAAGACAGCTGTGAGGGTGCCCTGTGTGTTGGCAGAGAAAGTGAGCAGGCTGTGGCCTCCTCTAAAGGAGCTGGCACGGCACTGCAACCTGGCCTGCAAATCTGACATCCAGGTATGGCCTTGGGCTCATGTGCTGCACCAGCTGGGGCTTTGGAGACTACTGGGCTCACCACTTTTTCTGACCTCCAGGATGCATCTCTCCAGCTACACTTCCCAAACTGGCCCATGGTTTTCCCCTGCTAACATTCTGGCAGCTTACAGCCCTTGTACAATCATTGACCTCCACCACGCCTTGCCTGAGTTTTCTCACCTGTTGACAAGGCTATGAATGACTCCCACTGCCAGAGCCACATCCTCAAATTACTGAGTTGGAAAGTGTTGTGTGCCACTGGGTACACGGAAGGTGGCAGTTCTGCACCATAAGGGTCTTCACTGCTGCATGACCGTATGGTGGTGCTCTGGTTCAGCAGGAGAGCTTCTTGCAAGCCTCTTTTCCTAGGTGGGAGCTAAAATGCTGGAAGCAGCTGTGTTTGGAGCTTACTTCAATGTCATGATCAACCTCAAAGACATAACAGATGAGAAGTTCAAGTTTGCGGTAAGCAGAGGCAGTGAGTGTGTTCCGGCCCTGGTTTTGAGGATGAGGTGAGGCAGAGATGGAGATGAAGCCCCTGGGACCCCTCATACCTGGACACCCTCTCCTTTTGCACCAGTGGGATGCTTGGGGTGGACAGCAGACTCCTCTTCTGTTCTGTTGAGTGGCAAATGATGCACCTTTTTCCTTCCCATGCAGATGTCACAGAAAGTGTCTGGGCTGCTGGAGGAGGCGAAGCAAGACTCAGCACTTGTACTGGCACTGCTGGAGAAACGGGCAGCCTGAGAGGGGCATGAGGATGGGACAGGGGCTCTGCAGTGGCAAATACAACTGAGAAACATGTTTGTCCCTGCTTGAACTCCTTCAATATCTGCCTTGGGAGAGCTGCTTTGCTCAGGCAGATGCCAGCACCACGTCCTCTGCTGGCCTTCCCCTGGCTGAACATGATAAAAATCGAACTCCAGTCTCCATCTCCCCATCCCAGGGGCAGAAGGAGATAGCTGGACTCGAGGGGACTGCAGGGACTTCGTGATACTTCCTGGAAGAGATCCTGTGTGTAGGCACCTCCTGACCCCACATACCCCTGTGCGTTTCTGTGCCCAGAATACCTGCTGGGCCAAGAGCTGGTGCAGTCCGTCTTTGCAAGGTGTCTTTTTAATGGTGTGTGACAAGACCAGCCCATTCCATTTTTCACTGACCTTGGAAAGGAGTGCTGCCAAATGTGGGGCACCAGGAGACGTTTGCAGGCAGATGGGAATGGGATGAGAGGAATCACAGAATCACAGAATGACCTGAGTTGGAAGGGAGCCACAAGAGTCATCAAGTCCAACTCCTGTCCCTGCACAGGACAGCCCCAACATTCACACCATGCATCTGAGTGCATTGTCCAAATGCTTCTGGAATATTGTCAAGGCTGTGACTGCGTCCCTGGGGAGCTGTTCCCGTGCCCCACCACCCTTTGAGTGAAGAACCTTTTCCCAATATCCAACCTAACCCTCCCCGGCACATTTTCCTGCCATTCCCTTGGGTTCTATCACTGGTCATGAGAGAGATCAGCACCTGCTCCTCCTTCTTTCCTTGTGAGGAAGCAGTGCACTGCAGTGAGGTCTCCCCTCAGTCTCCTCCAGGCTGAACAGACCAAGTGACTTGAGTTGCTCCTCACACAGCTTCCCCTCTAAACCCTTCACCAGCTTTGTGGCCTCCTCTGGACACTCTCCAGTGGCTTCAGAACCTTTTTACACTGTGGTTCCCCAAACTGTGCACAGGACTCAAAGTGGGGCCGCGGCAGTGCAGAGCAGAACGGGACAATCACCTCCTTCAACCAGCTGGCGATGCTGTGCTTGATGCACTCCATAGGCCCCTTAAGAGAAAGACCTGAGCATTGAAACATCCAGCCCTGCCTCCTGTCTTTGTTGACTGGATCTGATAGCAGATATCACCTCCTCCAACCACATAACAGGGTAGCACCGTGAGCAGTGTCACACATGGTCATTCGCTGGACCCTGAGCCCTGCTGTGTCACAGCAGTGCCTATGGGAGTATGACCCCCTGCGGCAGCTTCCTTCCCTGGGGACTGTGCCCACACTGGGAGCACTACGCCACGGTTCATGGCGGGGACGCCTGACTCACACCATCACCTGATGCTGGAAGGTGAAACCACCATCCTGCGTCCCCTGTTTTTATCAGTCCTGTGGAACTTTGTGCCAGCCGGGAGTGGCATGTTGACATTTGCTGCGTGACCATGGTGACAGCCACGGTGCAGCCTGTTCCACCACGGTGTCACCCCTAACTGCCGCACCCCTCCTTGCCCGGGCAGGGCCCCAGTATTTAGCAGGTGCCTGTCACCCCAGGAAAGCTGTGCCGAGGACAGTGATCGGAGGTGCTGTGGGTGCACCACCTCTACTGGGCCTTTCCCACAGATTCGGTGAGCAAAATCAGCTCCTGAGGCAGCAGTACCTGCTGGGGAGCAGGGGTGGAACTGGGAGAACAGGCATCTTTGGGCTGGAGTGCACCATCCCCATGGCTGGTTCTGTATCAGACATGGTGTCCTCAGCCCCTTGTGTTCCACAAGAACGTGGACTGGGCACCCAGGCTCAGCCAGAGTAGTTTATTATTTCCATTAATGATGGAAACTGCCTGTCTGGGCTTTAGGGATTCACAGAAGTGGGGATAGTCACTTTCAGGGTCAGTGCAGTCACCCAAAGGTATGGGGCGGCTGCTGGGGTCTGTGAGGGGATGGAATTCCTGGACAAGAGAGCACAATCTCTCTCTTCTGGAGGCAGGGGAGCCAGATCCTAGCTGCTGGCAGGGTGATGATGTCTTTGCAACAGGGGACAGGGAGATGGCTGAGTCACCATCCCTGGAGGGATTCAAAAGAAGGGGTAGATAAAGCACTTAGAGATATGGTTTAGTAGTGGACAGGTATGGTTGGACTCGATGATCTGCAAGGTCTTTTCTAACCAAAAGATTCTATGATTCTATAACAGGAGGTGCTGTGAGGGAGCACTGACAGTCCTTCCCTTGCAGCTTGGGACCCGCAGAGGATGTGGAACCCCAACCCAGGTGAGAGGTCATTGGGCAGGGTCAGAGCAGCAGATACCACAGGGCCATCGGGGCTCAGAGAGGGGCTCAGTACAATCGCCAGAGACTCCCGGAGGATTACATGCAGACCAAAGGGGAGTGGGGTATCCTTTGTGAGGAGTGTGCAGACCAGGAGGGGTCCTTTGGGTGCTCTGGTACACCAGCTCCTCTCATTTCTTGCCCAGGGAGAGCCCAGTTCTGCTTGCTAACTGTTACCCTCTTCTTCCTAGGTGCGCCCGGAGGGGTGCCACCACCACATGTCCAAATTTGTCCTCCTGCCCCTCCAGGATACCCTGGTACCGGCACTCCAGCAGGTCTAAACCCTGGCTACCCTCCAGTGCCTCCTGGCACCCCCGGAGCCTGTCCCCCAGGTGGTCATCCCTGTGGTCCTTCTCCACGTGGCTGCTACCCACCAGGGCAGCACCCTCATGGGCAGCCCCCACCGGGGCAGCACCTTCATGGGCATCACCATTCACAGCATCACTCTCATGGGCACCACCATCCAGGGCAACACCACCATGGGCACCATCCTCCAGGACAACCAGGGACACCAGGGTGCCCACCATGCCCCTCTGACTGCCATAAGAAGCACCATAAGAAGCACAAGAAGCACTCCAAGCACCACAAAGGCAAGGTAAGACTAAGGTGGCAGCAGACCCCTCTGATTCTCTGCTATGGTCCTGTGGACCCCCCACCATGCATTCCACAGCATCCAACCCAGGCAGCTGGGTGCCCCTCCTTCCACCCTATGATGGCTGAAGCGGGCTGCCAACACCTCAGTGGCTTTTTTTAGACATGGAAACTCCAGTTTGGTTAATAAATAGGCAAGCATGAGTCATTTCAAACAAGTCTTTTGAAATGCAGTCCATGACATTCCTTGAAGCCATTTGATACAGAAAGAGTGATAGAGTTCAGGGTGTACCACACTGTGTATTAAATCCTTGGACATTGTCCTGCTCACCTCAGAGCAAGCCCTGCCTCTGTAAGGCACATTGACTCAGTGTCCCACAACAGAGAAGCAGGGCAGTTCCTCCTTAAAAAAATATAGGAAAAGCAATTCTCTGTACTGGGAAGAGATGGTGCAGGAAATACCCTTCCAGGGATGGGCACCATCCAGATTAGGTCTGAGTGAGAAACAGCTAAACTGGACATCAATTCCACCATCAGAGGCAGGAGCACTGCCTAATCAAAGCATCATCTCCCCTTGCTGTGTAATGGATTGGAAAGGGATCTGCCCTGACGTTTGCCCTAACTGGCAGAAGGCAAGACCCTTCTGGAATTTGCTTTATGGACCTGAACAGCCTTGTAAAATAATAATAAATGAAAAAAAAGAAAATATATAAAATAATGTATATCTGATACATACACCTAGAAATATATAAATAAATATAAATAAAAAGAATAACCCAGTCCTCCTATGATAATTATACTCTTCGAGCACCACAGCAGAAAAATAATGGCTTCAAACTCTAGAATGTGCTTTGCCACCAACATCACTGTGATAAACATGGCAGCAATGTTATTAGTGGTCATTTAATTGTAAAGTAAAACTATCCAGGCCAGGGTTTGCTGTCTGAGGCTGTGATGTTGTAGAACTCCACACAGGGTGCCCTCCACATGCCTTGACATGAACTAATCACTGGCTTGCAAACCTGAGGGCACACCTTTTGCTGGCATGCAAAGACACCTGGGGAGAGGTAGGTCTGCAGCCACATTGCTGCAGGCTCAACTCAAACCCAGCTGGGCACCGGCAATGGGCACATTTGGGCACACAGGATGGCTGGCATCTATCAAAAATGACATGAAAGAGTTGTTTCTGGGCTATCCTACAGTCATTCCTATCTTTTCCAGCACTCCAGCAGCTCAAGCAGCAGCTCCGACTCCGACTGAAGAGGACATCTCTCCCTGGCACAGCAGTTAGGTGAAGAAACATGAAGACAAACACCCTATGGGAGCCGCCTGCCTGTTGCTTCACTCCTTTCCCCTTTCTCTGAGAGCTGCATTTTGAATGCTGAGTGATTTTATTGATTTTATTGATTTTATCTTGTAAGTTCTTTGACCTGGAATCACTGTGAGATAATAGACAGCAACTCTGTTTTCGGTCTTTTGGGAGAACCCACTGGAAGTCATCCCTGAGGCTGCAGGTAGCAGCATGGGGAGCATCACATGCTGTTGTTCAGTCTGCTGATGTCTGTGTGTTTTTTCCTGTGCAATGAGACTGGGTCCCGCACTTGGGGCACAACAACCCCATGCAGCTCATCGGCCTTGGGGAAGAGTGGCTGGAGAGCTGCCTGGCAGAGAAGGACCTGGGGGTGTTGGTTGACAGCCAGCTGAACATGAGCCAGCAGTGTGCCCAGGTGGCCAAGAGGGCCAATGGCATCTTGGCCTGTATCAGAAACAGTGTGGCCAGCAGGAGCAGGGAGGTGACTGTGCCCCTGTGCTCGGCACTGGTGAGGCCACACCTCGAGTGCTGGGTTCAGTTCTGGGCCCCTCACTACAGGAAGGACATTGAGGGGCTGGAGCGTGTGCAGAGAAGGGCCATGATGCGGATGAGGGATCTGGAGAACAAGTCTTATGAGGAGCTGCTGAGGGAACTGTGGTTGTTTAACCTGGAGAAGAGAAGGCTGAGGAGAGACCTCATCACTATCTGCAACTGCCTGAAAGGAGGTTGTAGCCAGGTGGGTGTTGGTCTCTTCTCACAAGGGACAGGTGACAGGATGAGAGGAAATGACAGCAAGTTGTGAAGTTGTGCCAGGGGAGGTTCAGATTAGACATCAAGAAAAATTTCTTCAGTTTGTCAGGCACTGGCAAAGGCTGCCCATGGACCTGGTTGAGTCACCATCCCTGGAGGTGTTCAAAAGACTCAAGAGAACCCTTCCCAGCTCTGTTATCAAAAAGGCTTTGCTGCCAGCCAGTCTGACTGGCTGCTGGACCCAGTGTACAAACAAGAGCAGCTCACCATGGTGGAAGGACTCTGCAAAAGAGATGGTACAGCCCATGTCATCCAGCCTTGCTTCTCCTTGTTACACTGCTGGCTGACGGTGTGTGTGTGCTGAGGCCGCGGGATTTCAATCCTGCAGCTCCTTTCTGGATGCAGTCACGTTTTGTCCTATGGCTTTTGAAGTTCCCCTACAGCTCTCCTTTCCAAAGGAGGGAAAACATAGCAGTGACACTGCAGCACACGTGGCCGCAGCTCCTCACCGCCGTAGCCTTCCTTGCACCCACACTGCCACCTCCTTTGCACCCTGTGCCTGGGGACCTCTTTGGACAATGATGTGCCCTTCTCAGCATCTCCTCTCCATCCCACCCTCACTGTGGATGTGATCTTACAGAACTGCCCTGTCCTCAGAAGACTCCCCTGCCACACTGTCCTGGCTTGAGACACACAAGTGCTGGATGCAAGAGGGGATGAAGAAAGCATGGGGAAAGCCTAATGCAGGTGCAAATGCCATCTTCATGGGTGGGGAAAGGCACAGATCCCCTCAAAGAGGGGCACCTGAGGGCCTCTACTCTCCTCACTCATGAAAAGATGAGGAATATGAGGCAGGTGAGGAATGAAGACATGGTCTTTGTCATGCTGATAGACCACAGTTTGATGTGCAATGGGAGTGGTGTGAGGCTAGAGGAACAGATCTGCAAGAGGACTGCTGGACACACCTAGGAGAGCTGGAGGGGCCCCATCAGCATTCTGTGGTCCTTCAGGGCCTCAGCAATGCCCCACAGCCCTTATGTTGTAGGAAACTCTGGCCTTGTGCTCCAGATTTTACAAGGAGAGGTAAAACACCTAGCATCAAAAGAAGCATGACCAGCAGACTGAGGGAGGCGATTCTGCCACTCTGCTCTTATGAGACCTCACCTGGAGTCCTGCATTCCTGCATTCAGTTTTGGAGTTCTAAGCACAGGAAGGATGTGGATCTGCCAGAGCAAGTCCAGAGGAGTGGCCCCTGAAGATGATCCGAGGACTGGAGCACCTCCTGTATAAGGACGGGCTGAGATAGTTGGGGTTGTTTAGCCTGGAGAAGAGAAGGCTCCAGGGAGACCTTACAGCAGCCTTGCAGTAGTTAAAGGGAGCCTACAAGAAAGCTGGGGAGGGGCTCTTTATCAGGGAGTGCAGGAGTAGGGTTAGGGGGAATTGATTGAATCTGAAAGAGGGGAGATTTAGATTAGAAATTAGGGAGAATTTTTTTCCTATAAGGGTGGTGAGGCACTGGCACAGGTTGCCCAGAGAAGTCATGGCTGCCCCATCCTTGGAGGTCTTAAAGGCCAGGCTGGATGAGACTTTGAGCACCCTTATCCACTGGGAGGTGTCCCTGCACATGGCAGGGGGGTTGGAGCTGGATGGGCTCCTTTCCAACCAAAACCATTCTATGATAACATAAACTTATCTGGGCTTATCAGCTACTCCTAAGTCCTTTAAAAGAGACAAACTACAGCATGAACAGGCTTTCTCAGGATAGAGTGAAAAGAGCTTATTTATTTATTTTTGCAGACAGCACAAATCATGTTCAAATCTGGGCATTGCTCAACAGATACTGGTGGGAAGAAGGCACCGTGGATGCTTTGAGCACATTAGGATGACAGGAAGGCAGCTACACTGACTGCCCAGTATTTTGTGAGATGCTGGGCTAGGTGCTGCCCCCCTCAGCCAGGATCCTAGGTGCAGTAATAAATGAACAGGTTCTGATGAAGGTTGGAATAGCAGAAGGAAGCAAGGGAGATATGACCCCCAGGAAAATGAAGATTTTAAAGGCACCTTGTGAAATTTAGGATAGATAGGGCCCCAAAAGGAGCATCTGCAGACAACTGTAGAAAGCAGCAAAAACTCTCACTATCCCATTGCTCCTGTGAAAGAGGAGCAAGCCACCAATGGCCATGTAAAAGGAAAGCAAGTTTCTGACTGTTTCAAGCAGTGTGTGATATGTCAAACTCACTCGGTTCTCTCAGGGCAGAAGCACCAAGAAAACAAAACCGAAGAGAGAATCTGCAAAAGGTTTTGCGAAAGAACAGGGGATGTCATGACTGTGAAGCTCCTCACAGGATGCTGAGGAATATTGAGAGTTTTTGAAAACTAGAGATGATCATTTGTCCTACTACACTGTAGAAGTTTCTCACTTCTCTGATAAGCCCTCCTAGGATTACAGTACGTACACAAGTCATGGCTTGGTGTGTGTAAGTCTTTATAGAAGTACATTGTATGGCTCTCTATCCTGCTTCAATCTTGGTTTTAATTAGCACCATAAATGTAAGATACATGACTTCTCATCATGAATATCAAAAATTATCTCTGAATTTTGGCTAGAAAAGGGGACCCAGAGGGCAGCTGTTCTGGGCCAGCTCAGAGTTGCTAGCAATCATACAGAGGGAAGAAAATAAAACAGGTAATATCAGGGGGTGAATACTGGTGACATGTGGACATGTACACTCCTTTCATTTAACATATCCACCTAATGAACCTGTCAAAGAAGCTGGGCTGGGAGAGGCTGTCATAGTCCTTCTCCCGGAATATGGCTGCCCGGTCCCCGAGGCCAAGCTTCAGCAGGACATCCATGTCTACATCACTCCCGAGAGCCAAAACTGTGGGCATGACATCTTGCTTCTTCATAGAGTTGATGGCCTCCTCGAGGTTCTTGCTTCCTGTAATGCCGTCAGTGATGAAGACGAAGGAGAGCTCAGCATTGCGCCGGGCGAGTCGCTGCCCATCTCCCGGGCTGAGCACGATGTTGTTGATGGCGTGTATAATGGCTGACCCAATGTTGGAGGATGAGTCCAGGTACTTGATTTGTGCCAGAGCATTGGAGATCTCTGTCAGGTTGTAGGTCAGTGGGAAGACTACATCCTGGTCCCTCTCACTGCCGTACTGCAGCAGCGCAATCCGGGCATTCATGTTGTCACTGTTGCTCCTGGCCAGCGTAAGCTGGCGGGCCACCTCCTCCACAAAGTGGTGAGCCCTATGGAAATTCTGCTCCCCAATCCTTTCAGAGCCATCAAGCAAGAAGACAACATCAACGGGGCGCTGTGTGCACTGGGCCACTGCAAGCTCTGTAGGAGAAAAGAAGAAGACAAGAGTTGGGAGTGTAAGAGCCTACAGCATAAACTGGGACTTGCCTCAGGTGACTGGAGCTGGAGTTGCCTCTGTGCATCTTTGTCCAAAGAAAGACCAGCCCCATTCTGCTGCCAAAGCCTGTCTTTGCAACTGGTAATGTAGGAGCTTTGCTTCTGATGCCCTCAGCTCCTGGCCATTAGGTCTTAATCAATGTTAGTTCTGAGGCCTATGACAGACCTCCATAAGATTAGACAGGTCTGCAGTCTCAAAATTACATCTACCTTTCTACAGCAGCTCCCAGTTCTTATCTGTAAAAGGAATGTCCAGAGATTAATGGCAGGCAGTGCTTGCAAACCTCTCAGTTACTTCTAGAGAGTGGTTTGACTTTCAGAGTTATCCTTCACTCATACATTTGTAGGATGCAAGGTTTTCATACCTTTCACACAGATTTGTTTAGTGAGCAATCACTAATTCCTGAAGAGCTGATAAAAGTTAGGTCTTATGGTTGGAAATGAGACTATTCTTCTCAGTACCCCTCTTCATAGCCAAGCTATGAGTCAGCTGTTAGTTACGGACCATTATTTCATCCCTTTACAGCAGTCGTATGTATTGCATTTGGTGTACCTCTGCCTGCACTGCTTCTCTGAGAAACACTACCACTGTTGAATTTTCATCTTCTTTTGGGTTTCCTTCTCTGCTGAAAGCACTACTCAGAAATACAATTGCAACAGCAGTATTGATTTGGGAGGTACCTGCTGCAGCTGGCCATGCCCTGAGCTGGCAGCTGGGCATTGGCCATATCACTGTCAAGCAATTCTGTCATTCTAAGACTGAATCACAAAAGGGTGAAGTCCGAGCCAGTGTAATGTTGTTTTGTGTGACTGGAAAGGAACAGGAGATTCTCGAGCAGCCTCAGCTTGAGCATCCATTTCTGGCAAAGAAGAGTAACTTTGAGGATAGGAGTATCACATAAGGTTGAATTTTCATCCTATGAGCAAATACAACTTGACAGAGTCTTGAGTTCCTTAGGGTCATGGTTTAGTGGGGAGACAGGTATGGTTGGACTCAATGACCTCGGAGGTCTCTTCCAACTTTATGATTCAATGATTCTATTGAAAGTGCTTCCTCAGTGCTGAACATTGCTACACTTGGATTCAGCACGACAGGGTGCTGAACTGGTGTAGTTCCTTGCATGGGCTGAGCAACGAATTACTATTTCAGTACCTGAGTACTATGTGCGTAGCCAACATTCAGCAAACAGTGAAGTTATATTCTAAGCGAAGAAGATACATACACTCCTGAGATTATAGAGATGGTGTCCAAAATGAATCCAACAGAAAAAGATAGTATAGCAGCAGCTCTAATGGTGTGTTGCACATTGTTTGGCACCACTGCCATCCATGATGAAACAATGAAACCTGATGCAGGAACTTCCACTGGTACTTTTGGTTTAACCTAACTCATAGTACATAGCAAAAGGCTGTGGTTGTTTCTGTATCATGTTCCCTGATCTTGTAGGGTTGCATTTCTCCCTAGCCAACACTGTAAACATATCTACAATGATGGCATGCCTTGAGTGGTGCTTACCATACATTGTCTCACTGTGAACAACAGGCTTCTGCAATGCCTGTTCTGACTGCAGTAGAAACCAAACTCCAAGCGATGCTTTTGCCTCCATGGGCTTTTTGAATATTACGTTTCCAAATACAACTGTGATCCTCCACTCCTTTAAAGCAATAAAGATATGTACTCACCTCTGCCCAAACTTCCTTGAGAAGCGTTGTCTAAAGTTACATTGATGTTGTGGTTCCTGGTACGCAGGTGCTGCTGCCATAAGGCCACTTTGCCTTGGCAGTACCTGCACGCTTGGTCCTGACCTGCTCTGTGCAGTCGAGAAGGGGGAAGGGCAAGAAGGCACTCCCCTTGCAACCACACAGTCTGAAATGTAAGCAGGGGTCTGCAAAAGCAGGAGGAAGCGGGTGGGCGGGAGTAAGGGCTGCTTATTTTGTTGGAGAAGTCTTACCAGGCTTTCTCTCATTTTGCTTGTCTTTCTTGTGTTGAAAAGCAAGACCCACCCCTGTCCAACATGACCTTAAGCAAGCCTTAAGAGTTCCGAGTTAAGCAGACAGCAGCTGAGAGCAACATCACTCTGCAGAGCTTCAGCAAGAGCATAACGCATGGCTGGCTCTTCAAGCAGCCTCTACTGCAAGAGCACTCCCCAAAGACTCCTCTTGCTGCTCAGCTCTTGCGGCTGGAGAGGGCTGCCTTCAGGCTGTGTGATAAGGTGCCTTTACATGTAAGTTATCTGATGGGAACACAACACAGGTGCAAACAGCACAGAAAATCCTTGGGTTTGTCCTGTTCTGTATCGCATTTTGGTTGCAGCTTGTTCCTGTTTCTGAGACTCAAGTGCCCTTTCCTGCAGCAACGAACAACATTCTTGTCCTTAGCTGGGAGAGAAGTTCTCAGAGGCACCACCATGAATTAGGCCAACTAGAATATTCAGGTCATGTTTTTAATTAGCCCAGTGGTCCTTCTCATGCAGCTTACAGCAAGGCACGAATGCCTGTACCTCATGGTACTGCACACCATCTGCTAAAACAGAGCTGAGGCTGTCTAACAGGGGCAGCACAAAAAGCAGAAAGAATTCCAACGTTCCTGCCCTTAGCAGCCCATTCAGTTATGCACCTGTGCAAAGTAATCCCACCCATTCACACCATGTACCTGCTTCTTCTAAAACCTGGGTAACTTGTCTTTCCTCCTTTGTTTCACAGTGTTGGCAGTGAAGACATAAGCCTCAGTGAGATGAGAACTGACCTCCCAGCCCTTTCTGGGGCTTCCTGCTTCCACAATCCCTCCCATGCCTTTGGGGAGGTGTGGACTCTCCCCAGCTCCTTAGCTCTGTCCTTCCTTTGCCCAAGAGATTCAATGAAGGAACTGCTGCTGTGATTTTATCAGAAGGATTAGCCACGATCATGTTAGCAGAACACCGCTAAACTGTCTTGCCTCTTTCCAACAAAGGCCAACACAAATACTGCTCAGGCAGAGACATTTTCTCTCTTTTTGTTTTTTCCCATAATGAGCTGAAGGGGTTTGAGAGATAAAAAACTTTGTTTTCAATGTTGCACTCTTTTGCTAGGGAATATTTCCAAAGGAAATGAAATGAACAGCCACTGTCCGATGAAATGAAATAAACACTCCCTTGCTGAAGTCTTGCCAAATCCTCATCTCGTTCAGCAAGATATCCCAGCCCTGAGATGTTCTCCTCAAATCAGCGGAGTTTTGGGTTTTTTTCCTCTGGCAGCTTAGCTACTCTGAGATCAGTCCCCTCACTTGCATCCCAACAAGCTAAGTCACATGCTAAATTGCACGTAAAAATAGTCTGGCTTTGCATAGACTATCTGGAATACGTGGATTATGACCAGATGCTGGCATATGGACTCAGGCACAGGCTGATCCTTTTGAGTTCACCTAAAACACTAAGCACACCATGTAAAGCTCTCTAGACTTTTCCCCCTTTATTATACATCAATAGAAGAGTTCCCTGAGCTCCCTGTCCCTATAGACCAGGAGGAAGAAGAGCTGAAACCTCGGGAGAAAACTATTTTTATGCATCACATCTGATCTGCTGATGTGCTGAGCAACACAAACACCTCTCCTGTGTGCCTGTTGCTGGACAGCTTCTAACCTAGACTGGTAAGCCCCAGATGTTGAAGTAGAGGTGGAAGAAGACACTGCAACAAGTGCAATGTGGACAAGTTCCTCATTCCAGTTCCCATGCCTAAGCTTGGCAACTGGACCCACTTTGCACACATGGAAACATTACAGCTCAACCATATTTTTGAAGACTGTATATCTCCCTTCTGCCCATTAAATATGACATTTGCTCAGTATAGTTTATTGCAATAATACCATGTCAATTAGAGAGGCTGCAAAACTTACTTGCTGGTAGTAAACATGCCTATTCTTTATCTGCACACAAAACGCTGTTTTCTCTTCTTACTGCTTAAGAGGGCAGTAGTTATTCTGGAGGCAGGAATGCCTGACTGTGAAAAAACAGTGGCAAGCGGGCTTATGGAAATATCACTCCTCATCTACACACATATACCCACAGAAGTGAGACTGTAGTCTCTATGAACCAAACTAGAATTGGTCATGGAGTGAATGGACCATACTACACCAAGTTTAAAGACTTGCTTTTAAATAGCTTACATAATGCATCCCAGAGGTTTGGCTGCATAGTCATGAATTTTTGCTTTGAACCACCTGGCCCTACATAACCTCTATCTCTTGCATATGAACAGGTACATGTTGCTAATTAAGAGAGAAGAAACACAAATATATCAGCATAGAAAAAAGCAGAGGGAGCTCATACAGCTGCTTAGAGAAGCACTTCCCAGTTTTCAATGCTCTCGTAGGAAAGCCACAGATGCCCCTTCTCCCATACGGCTTGCTCCTCTCTTTCAGTATCCCCAACTGCCCATTGACTGGCTGTACAGAGACACTTGCTGCAGCGAGAGGAGATACACCTTGATTTGTCAATTTTGCTACACAAATGGCTTGCAGGACACAAAAAGAGTCCTCACAGTAACCCAGCAAGAGGATACAGAAGATGCTTCAGAAGCAGTCATCAAATATGTAAATAGGAAGGCACACTGTTAGACTCTATGCAAACAAGGGGCTTGCTCTTGCCCTCAGCCATGTACATGCTGGTAGCCTCCTGGGTGGAGCCTGGTGCTCACGGGTGGCTGAGGGCTAGAGCACACTAGCCTGCTGGAGCAGGGTGGGAGCACGGAAGGGGAGCTGTGTGGCTGCCTCAGAGGCTAAGGCAACACATCGCCTCTACAGAAAAACAGTAGGCAAAGCAAGAGCATCTCTTGACCTTGTGGGAGAAAGCAACCATGCTTATAAGCCAGCTGAGCAAGACAGGGCTGCCCTTTGTGTCACATCCCAAGCTGAATGCAAGCAAGCCATTTCACTGCCTGTGCTTCTCCTAAACTAAAAGCATCTACCAATGTACCTGTCCCCTCTGCCAAACAGGCACTCAAGGAAAGACAATTACAACCTCCACTCAACATCTGTCTCCACCTTCTTCACATGATCTCCAACAGAGATGTCAGCAAAGCCCTAGCACAGTTTCAGGGTCCCCCACAATCTCGCTGTGCACCATTTTGAAGGTGTCAATGAACAAGTCCATCCACTCTTGCCGCTCATTTCCAGTGGCAAACTTGGCTTTTTCGGCGGTAAAGGCCAAAGTGGCCACCAGCTGGGTGTACATGCTGGGGTCCTGGGTTTCCCGCGTGGAGTTTAGGAACTGGGCGATCGATTGTATGGTGCTGGGGAAATCTATGTTGACTCCCTCTTCCATGGGGCGGAAAATAAGTGGGTTTACGTTCCCAGGGTTCCTGTCATCTGCAAGTGAGCGTCAAAAGAATATTTTCAGGGCTTGCTAGCAATGATTGTGTCTCTGAAAGCTGCCTGGTCTTCCTATGTGAACTGCACCAGAGAAGAACAGAGCTACTAAGGACAGAGAAGTAAAGACCAAAGTCAAATTTTAAATCTTTCTGCCACATTTATGTCTGAGGAACTGTGGGTTTTGAATTGAAATCACTCACATGAACCGAGAGACCTCAGAAGATTACATGAAACCTTAACTGCCCAGTTCCTTCCTACTTATCCACCATAGGCATGACGGAGAAAGAGCAGCACCCAGGAAGAGGGCTAGGGGATCCAACATCTTTTTGCGTATGAGTTTAAGCCATCATGTAACTTTGAACTCGGCTACATGCAAACTGTACAGGTGATGCTGTACAGACATGTGACATCTAAGGGAAAGCATCATGTGAACTTCTTGCTTGGCACTCAGTGCGCTTTGGCTAGAGTCACTGCTCTGAAGCGTGCAGTGCTCCTGTGAGGTGTCTGGGCTAGTCAAGACCCCGAGCGCCTCCAACTACAACTGGCTGCACTGAACTTAGGTTTGAATAAAATCCCAAAGCTCAAAGCAAAGCCTTTTGCATGGGTTAGAAAGAGCCTCAGAGAGCGTCAAGCAGTTTCTATCTAAGCAAGTGGTCAGTTCAGATTTGCTCAGCATTTAACTCATTTGACACCCCAGCATTCTGTTAGCACCACAGTACTTGATGGACGGTAACAGGGAGTCAAGGGTCTGTCCTGGAAACAGGAAAACCTGCATTTACTTCAGCAAAGCACTGAGGCAACGTGTCTTCATCTGCAGATGTCAACCTCAAGTGGTGATGTGCCTGGCTTTGCAAGGCAGCAAGGAGGAATCTAGGGTGTGTGTAATACCTGTCCCTCTCTGTGCTCTGCTAACTATGCCCAGGCTGGATCTGAGGTACCTGGCATCAGCAATTGATTTGCTCCTTCAAGTACTAGGACTATATCTCTGACAGCAAAGACAAAGAAACAAGGAACAGGGCTGGGAGTAGCTCCTTCCCGGACCTGAACCTGTCTGTCCTATCTATGACCGGACATACACACTGGATGTGCGCGAAGCTCACTTGCATACCTTGCAAAGAGCACCATCTCCGTTCAAAGGGTTTGCATGTGAATTGGCACCAACTCTTGAGATGTTCTCAAGAACTGGAGGAAGCTGAGTAATGAGCAGAGAAGTACCAGGCTCTTCCACATGCTTAATGTCACATGTCCCATCCAACATGTTCCCTTGCCACTTCGCAAATATGGTCAGTGCAAATCCTTCTAGCTGATGATGGCAACGCATCACAGACCATCTAGTGTGGCAGGTGGAAGGCGCTTTGCCCAAAGGCCTCTGAATCCCTAGTACCACTTAATACTTGGTCTGCCAGGCCTCGGACAAGATCACTGCACACCAGAACAATTCTTGCCCATACTGAGGTGGGTGTACTGGCACATTTACAGGAGGTCCACACCTATCCAGCCACATCACTCCACCTCTTGAGTCCTCTGGGGTGCAGGTATAGGGCCTGCACTTGATCTGGCCTGCCTATGTCATGGCTTGAGGGATTTGCCCAAGAGGGACCCCCCTCAGATGCCTCCTCAAACAATTTCTGTTCTAGTTCCTAGAACTGTCAGGTACCAGTGAACTGTTCTCACCTTGCATCAGTAACAGGAACACCCAAATGCCCTACAAAAAAAAGGACCACCAACTTTGCCTCACTTTGGACCTCTTTGATGGCCCAAGCCTAGCAGAACATGAGTGTGCCACTGCTTGGGTCAGTCTCTCTCCTTCAGTGTTCTTCAGAAATGGGGAGGCTGCAAAGACCAAAACCTTTGAAGACACCTCAGCAGTCACCAGTGCGGCATGGAGAAGTCACCATCTCATGCTTGGATCCTCAGGACAAAGCTCATCAGACGACACTGCAGAGGAGCCTGTGTGGGTAGCTACACATCACAGATGGGCACTGTGCCCTCTGCACAGCTAAGTGCAAACACTCAAAATAGTACTGAGAGATTTTAGATGAGAATAATTATCTTTTCTGTCTTCACATTTCTGAGCATTCTGGGACCAGTTTTCCTCTGCTTTATATGGAAATGAAGGGACTTCTTTGAAAATGAAAGTTGAGATTCTATGTAATACTTTGTTGGGGCTAGGACTTTCACAAATATATATTCATGGCAAGAATGGAGATAAAAATTTGCAAGAACTGGCAAAACTTTCTCTCCATAAGCTTGTGTGTACCAGAAAACAGTGCACCTGTTGTATTTAAACAGGCACAGAGACTCAGACAGACAGGATCTCTAGGAAATCAGGTTGTAGATCTGCCCCTTAACAAGCAAACCGTGATCAAGTAAAGCTACCTGCAGCAAGCAACAGCTATCCTTTAAATCAAAGGATACTTACAGACTTTTTCCTTTAATCCAACACTCTGAGATAATTGTTAATTAAATACAGCCAGCGTTAGAGAAGCCAAAGCTTTGGGTCCACTATGGCGTCATTTGCAAACAGCCCCTACCCCCCGCTCTGCCGTTGTCACTCCCAAGGAGCATCCTGCCCCGTGCTGCAGGTTTGGTTCTGCATTTCCAAGGTCATATGGGTGGGAGTTTCTCAAGAGGGGTTTGGCTTGATGAATAATAGGGACATAGAAAAAGAGAGAATTGAATTTTGAGTTTGGGGTTGAAAATTTGGTGGTTCCCAGGAACTGGGACAGAGAGAAATATCAGGGCTGAGCCATGCTGATGCACTAACAGAGTGCACTTGTACCTACCTGCGCAGAGAACCCAGAGAGACAGAAAAAAAGCAGGATATGAAAACCTGAAGCCTCTCCTCAAGTAAAAAAACACCTTTCCCAAACCTGCCATGAACAGGATTGCACACCCCCCTTCTACTCCTGAGCCTTATGCACTCTTCCCCAGATGAACCACTTTGAGCAGATGAAAGGAAGCTACTTGTAATGTTTACCTGTCTGACAGGGCAGCTCAGGACAGACGATCTGTGGATCTGGAAGAAATGAGGAAAATGAGTGATGTGCTGTCAACCCCCTTCACGGCCTGCACCGTCAAAGTGGCAGGGTGAGGTCTCCTACAAGTGGAAGGCACTCCAAAGGATTGCTCTGAAAAGCTGGGCCATATCTGAGGAAGGACTGTTTATCCTGGGCCACATAAAGGTCAGCCCCCCACCATGAACTACCCAGCTTATGAGCTACACTGATACAGTGTCTCTGTGATTAATCCCACCCCAAACCCTGGGGCTAAAAAAACTCCAGCTCCCAATAGGCAGTGCAAGGACAGGTACAGACCTGGGCAGAGCACATCCTCCATCTTGTCAATGAATTCCTCTGCCACCAGATCTGAGAAAAGCCTCATCTTCTGGACTCGCTGGGGTTCATTGCAGGCAATGGACACCAGGGTCTCGCTCTGTTCTGGCTGATCAAACATGTCTCCAATGCCAATGGTGTTGACGACGACATCTCTACCGCAAAGAGCCCCTAGGTTCTTGTCATCATCCCGGGGGTCGTAGCGTCCATCTGTGATCACCACAGCAAACACCTGGGCTTTTTCTCTCCTGCTTTCCTTGATGAGCTTGTTGTAGGCAAACTGAAGGGCAGACGGTGTCCAGGTGCCTCCAGCGATCCACTCCAAGCGCTTCACTGCCTCCTTGAAGCTCGACAGTGAATCAATACGCTCATCATCAAGCTTGATGGCTTCAAAGGTCCCCTCGTGACTGTACTGCACCACACCAACACGGGCACCTGCCAATAAAGTGCAACATTATTTGGCTTTGCATCCTCAGTGAAAAGTGAAGAACATCAGCAAACTTTCACACCAGCAAAGAGCTGCCAGATTGGCCTTCAAAGATGGGAAGAGGGAAAAGCGGAAACTGCCACAAAAAACGCTGGACAAAGGCATTGCAACCACAGACAAATGTGGAAGCTGAGAGGGTTCCAAGACCTTTTTCTTTTCCCCATGCCCTGCTATATCCCCACACTATCCAGACCTGTCTGTGATTTGGGGTCCTTGGCAATAGACCCGAGCCGGCTGACCACGTTGACAACAAAATTTTTCTCCAGGGTGAAGTTGGTGTAGCCAATACTCTCTGAGCTGTCTATGACAAACATGATGTCCAGGGCACCACAGCGCTTCTCGCAATCTGGGGAGAGGGACAGAAGGAAGAAAAGACAAAGGTCAGTGATGGTGGGAACAAGAGTCACCAGAGCAGAAGAAACCATGTATGGGGAAAATGGATGCAGTTAGCACCAGGCCAAGCATCCACAGGATTTGTGGTGCTGCCTAGAGCCAGCAGCATAGGGAGGATTTTAATTACATCTTTCAGTGGATGTAAATCTTTCTAATCTAGTCTAAAGCCCCATGGCAGAGGAATTGGAACTGGATGATTTTTAAGGTCACTTCCAACCCAAACAGTTCTATGATTCTGTGTTTCTAATCTTGCTGAGCAATACACTCTAGCCTATCATCTGTCCCATGCAACTCCACGTTACAGCTTGCTGCTTCTGTGAAGTCAGAGCTACATTTTGGGACATAAGCCAGGCTGCACCTGCAGTGCTGCTGCACTCAGTGGTGGGTTGTGACCTAGGAGAGCACAGAAGGACTTCCCATGGTGTCTCCTCTGCAGTGTGCAGCAATGTGCAGAGTAACAAAGAGCCCACCATGCCAGTGGCTCAGTGCAAAGGGCAGCCCATGGGGCAGAGTTCCCTCAGGGGAGCTCCTGAAGAAGGACGCAGCCTCTGGTGACCCCCTCTCCCCATGCCTTCAGTAGTCGGTCCCCTGCTCTGGGCAGAGGCAATGGTCTGCTCACCACAGCATCCGCACGTCTCTCGCACATAGGTCATCACGTCGCAGTCCTGCAAGCAAAGGAGTGCAGGGTGAATGCCTCTCTCCCCTTATGCAGCATCCATCCTTTCTAAAGGCAAAGCATCCCCTTTCCCTTCCCACACAACCAGCCCCTTCCCCTCTTTCCTTGGCTTCTGTGGGAAGCCACAGGCCACCTCCGCATGCAGCAGCAGGAACTGATCCCTTTTCTTTATCAGGCTGTGCACAGCAAAGGCATGGTTGCCCCAGGAGGGGCTTCAAAGCAGTGCTACTTACAGTCAGGCCAGGATCTCCTGCCGGGCCGGGGGTCCCCTGAAAGGATAGCACAGGGATTTCAGGCACAGTTTTCATTTTAGTTCCATTTTAGGGAACTATACAGCAGAGCCAACAAAAATGTGTCTTTTTGCAGAACCATGGGAAGGGTAGGAAAACCTCAGTGGGAACCAGCAGACACTTCTGGTGGCTGATGTCCCCTCCTGCAGGCCCTGCTGCAGGGAGACCCACTGGGGTCTCCTGGGTTTTAGAGCATAAAGGAGAAGTGAGAAGGAGAGGAGGGAGCAGCAGCATCTGCTCAGACACCATGGCATGGTACTATACCTCAGGGCCTGGTTCACCAGTTGGACCGCGGGGTCCAGGCTCACCTCCTGGGCCAGGATCACCCTAGGGAAGAAACAAGGAAGGGTCAAGTATTTCCCTGGCGAGGCTGGTGATACAGTTGCTGGTGTTTGGGGCTCCTCCTGACTCCCTCATCAGGCACAGTCCTGCTAAGCATGGTCACCCACCTGCCACCACTGAGCCTGGAGACACAGGGCAGGCAGAAGAGCTGGCAGCACCATCCCCAGCACACCTGGCAGAGGTGTAGGAGAGAGACACTGACCCCACAGGCAGTTATGGTAAGTCTGCTTACCGGTTCCCCCTTCTCTCCTTTGGTCCCTTGCACTCCTTTTGGTCCAAGTTCACCTCTTCCTCCCTGCTCAAAGGAAGGAGAAACAGATCTGGCATGGAGCACATCTGGATGTGCTCAGGCAGAAGCACTATGCTAAAAGCCCGTCAAAAACATGAGTCTGCCTGGTCCAGGAGAGCAACCTCTAAACCAGCAGCTCAGCTCAGATCAAATAAACAGTGCTTATATAGGCATTAATTAAGAATAATGAAGTTTTGCAAATCACATTTCAGACATCTTCAACAGGATATGGGCTTGGGAGATGCACCCACACTCTGCAGCTGCAAGAAATAGCCCAGACAGCTGCCAGCAATAGCCCAGACAGCTGCCAGCAGGACAAGCTCCTTGGCCAAGTACCCAGAGGGTCAGACAACAACTACTTGGCATTTCAGTCACTCCAGAAATGGGCAATGGAGACAAACACACTCACCTTGGGCCCTGGTGGGCCCTTCTCGCCCTTGTCACCCTGTGAAAGGAGAAGAAGGAGAGGTCAGCATCCTGCTGATCCGGCTCCATGCCGTGCACACATACATCCAAAGTCTGCAGCGAGGGACACAAAGCTGAACAGCAGGTGTAGCTTCAGGCTGATGGTTGGGGTGGTGGGTGCCCAGCTCCTCTGCCACAAGACTGATGGAACCGTGGCCTGGTTCAGTCCTGGTGTTTTAGCCTGTCAGCCCCTTTGCGGGTTTCATTTTTTTGTGATTCTGATAATTTTTCTTCCTCCTTCCCCCTTCTCCCAGGCCCTTCAGCTCCAATAGCAACCTCTACTGAAACAAGCTTCCTCCAGGTGTGTACATCAGCCCTGCATGAGGCCTACATACCTGTGGCCCTCTGGGTCCAGGGTAGGGAAAGCCAGGTCTGCCTCTGTCACCCTTTGGTAGAAAAAAAAAAAAAGACATATCAGAAACCAAACCTAGCCTTTCTGACCTGACATTGCCAGTGACAGCCAGAGTCTTTTTCATCCCCTCTTGGGATAAGACATCACCAGGAGCTGTAACTTCTGCAGCTGGCCCTGAAACATTGGGAATGGTTGCGTGGAGAGATGCTTCACAGGGTCTTCGGAACGTTGCATGCTGCCTTGGCCAGAGCAAAACTTACAGCTCTGCCCCATGCAGAGACTAAGGCCTGAGCCATTCAGTTTTCAATGCAAACAAGTTTCTGCAGTGGAAATTGCCTTTTTTTTAAACCAACCAACAAACAAACAACACCCCCCCCCCCAAACATATCCTTTCAAATGCAGAATTGGTTTCAGGGACTTTACCTTCGGTCCTGGTGGTCCAGCGTCACCTCTTGGGCCCAAGTCACCAGGGTCCCCACGCGATCCCTGCAGAATAGTGTTGGAGAGAGTGGGTGAGAGTGTTCCCTGCAGCTCCCTGGCTGCACAGGGAACTGTGCTGGAGAAACCAGCTCTTAAGATGATGTTGCAGGACCATCTCCCCCCCAGTGAAGTTACTGTGACAGTGACTGATTCAACAGAGACACAGAGATGTCACGGCACTACTGCCATGATGGGGTGCTGGACTAACCACAGGCCCAGGACAAATGGGTGCCCGGGAAGCCTCATCTTCCCCCGTCCCATGTCCCGCTTTGATGGTCCCTTCCATAATGTCATGAGAACACCTGGAACCAAGAGTGATGGAGAAGCAGGGACTCCTGGGTCTTACAATTTCTCCTTGCCCAGGGCCTCTGGGCTACTTTTTAGCCTGCACGAGAAAAGATCAGGCAGGCTGTCCTTGGGAGGGATAGTGCAACCAGCTTATTTCCGCAGGGCAAGCTCTTGCTGCAGAGGGAGGACACGGTTACACAGATGCCCCAGCATGACTTACTATTTTGCCTGGTTCTCCCACAACACCTGGAGGGCCTCGAGGTCCTGGCACTCCTTGGTCTCCCTGCAAAGCAAAGAAAGATGCAAGAATATATAGAGATAGGTACAGGCCAATGTGCATGAGGATGAAAGCTAGGTAAGATGACCTGGATGATAGCGGCTCTCTCCCTCCCTCCTGGCTGTCACCAGCCCATGCTTTGTGCTTACCCTTGCTCCTTTGCTTCCAATCTCACCGGGCAGGCCACGAGAACCCTCGGCACCAGGATCTCCCTGCGAAGAGGGTAAAGATATTCCTGATCAGGGATGCCTGCGATGCTGTTTGTGTGCTCCTTGGAGAAAGGAGGCATAATGGTATTCTCAAATCTGGTGTTTCTTGGCTTGAAACACAGTGTCAGGGCCGTGTGCCCTCTGAACATGTCTCTCAGCCTGGAGCTTTGCTGGCCTTCATCCTCTCTCTGGATCAAGCCCGGGAAGATGGGGTTGTACTTGCTGTCATAAGGGCAGGCAGTGGGAAAAATGGGAGCAGAGCACACATGCAGGGTCCTCTGGGGTTTTCAATTCCCAGCTCTGGGGTTGGACACGTCATACCTGGGCAGCAGTGCATCAAACACGCCAGTCCTGTGAGTCTTGGACTCATATGAAATGGTCTGGGCAGTTGCTTCACTCACCCTTTCTCCTTTGGCCCCAGGAGTGCCTTTGCTGCCTTTTGTCCCTGGATCTCCACGTCGACCCTTGACAAACACAGAAAGTCACATAAACAGGATGTAAAGATGAGTACTACTTGAACAGTGATGCCTGGCTGCCCTGCCTTCTCCTGGTCCTCTGCATGTCTAGCAGCTGGGGAGCAGGGATGGTTGTGCTGGCACTGACTGAGGGATCTTCCCTTTGACTTTTAGAAAGACACAGCCAGACTATTCTTTCATGAGGGTGGTCACCGCAATGACCACAAACACTGATGGTTCATTCCCTCAGGGTTAAAGACTCTGTTTTACTTCCAGCTCATCTGACATTGCTTCCCCCACCAGATCTCACACAAGGACACAAGCTGGCTGGGCTCTTGCCTGTTGGTACTGGTGAAGCCCTGTTCTGCCAGGGAGTGTCATTGCCAACCCACTCCCCAAATTTTGAAGTGCCCTATCACATTAGCTTGGGTCTGTGTGGCACCATCAATGTTGTGACATGGCTGTGATTCAACGTTGCCTTTTTCACAGAGCTCTACTGTAACAGCCATAAGGTCTCAACTTCATGAGCTCCTTTGAGAAGCCAGAGGTTTGGAGAACTTGCTAGAGTACAGCCAATGGGCCCCTGGGCACCCATAGAGGCATTTGTGGTTATGTGGGGATACAGGACTCTTATCTAAGGTGAAATGGAAACATCAGGCTTAGGGTTATGGAAGTACTGCTCTATGAAGATGGGAGAGACAAGGAGATCAGCATCTGCACATCTTTTAGGATGCAGAAGGCAGAGCATGCAGGCTAAACAGGGGAGTTTCTCAGAGCTCATGTTTGAAACTGCACCAGGCTCTTGTGGCTTTCCCACTGCCTAGAGAACTATTCAGACACTTACAGGCTCTCCCTTGGGTCCAGGAGGTCCTGTTTCACCTTTTCTTCCCTTACTTCCAGCAGGCCCTTGAGCTCCTGGGTTGCCTGGAATTCCCTTGGAGAAGAAAAAGAAATACCACTTGTCAGAAGAGAGGTCAAGGTGTACACACACATACCCCACTTGTCCTGTGTGTAGCGGTCCACCTTTGAGTCAATGTATGATGAGCACACAAGCTTCCAGACATCCACCATGCTTAGATGTCAAAGCTACATGGACAGTCTTCAGCCTTGGAGCAATGTGATGCTCCATAAATTAGTGCAAAGGCTTGTCAGCTCTTCCACACAGCACTTGTACAGCCCTGCCTAAAGCCAAAGGGCTATTTCAGCCTCCTCCACTATGTCTGAAGTAACTGGCCACCAGCATGGCAGCCTCTTTAGCTATAAGGTGAAGTGCAATGGGTAAAGCCTGCATTAGCTCTCTGAGCAATTAATCATTAAAAGTTTACTCGCATGAATAAAAACAACCCCCAAATTCACAGCACTGCCACAAACATTGAGGAATTCATGAGACTGTGTCAGGGTAAATGATGGCCAAACAGGGTCTTTCTACTCAGGAGAAGATGGCAAGAGAAGGAAAGATGCAGTGCAATGGATCAGCTAGAAAGGTAAACCCTCCTAAGTCTGTTTTCCCTGCTTCTCTGGACAGACACTCAAGACCCGTTGCCATTTTGCTCTGGACAGCTGCAGAGATGTTGCGCAGACCCCTCTCCCATTGCCCACATGACGATTCCCACTGTACTGGTGGGGCCACGTATGGCAGGAGAGCTCACTCGACCTTGGTAAGCAGTCGTCTTTGTGCTGCAGCTGCCACCCAACCAGCCGTTGATACTGCTCTGGCTCCATGCCATATGGAACAGACCCTTGTAAGGCACTGGAAACATCTGAACACTGCATGAACCTACCGGGCTTCCTTTTTCACCTGGAGGTCCTGGGGGTCCACTGCGACCAGGTCGGCCAGGATCTCCCTGAAACAGACAGAGAACAATGGTCATGGCCTGTGTCATCAGCACACTGCTGTGCACCACTGATGTACAACACAAGGAGCCCAGGGAGCAGGGCCAGCAAGGCTTTTCCTTTGGCTCCTGTGTCTGGTGATGGGATCCGGACCCCAGGCAGACAGAGCCTACAGGATCCATGAGTAATGAAGGATTTGAGAGCAAATACAGGCAATGGTGTTTAGGTGTTCCCACTGGTGGTCTCTGCCCACACTGCTCACTGTTCAGAATATTTGTACCTTTATGCCTTCATCTCCTCTTTCACCTTGGTCTCCTGCATCTCCTGGATAGCCATCAGGGCCCTAGGGAGGGAAAGGACAAAGAGCTACACATTTTGTAGTGGCAATAATACGCACTTTCCCTACAGAATAAATCAATTGGCTTAGAAAGTTGCTCTAGAGACTGAACTACTCGTTTCTTGTTGCTAGTGTTGATTAAAGGAGCAGATCTTTTTCTCTGTGTGGAGGGGAGGGACACTGGGGGATCCCAGCTTACTGGCCCATGGAAAGAAGCTACATAAAATTCAGGTTGTGCTCCCCATTCTGAGGATCCTAGGCCTGCGATAAGATCATGCAGTCGGTTGGAAAATGGGGCAGTAACTTCTCATTGCCCATACATCTCTGCATGTGCAACTCATCCAGCAGCAAAAGATGAGGTGATATATCTGATGCACCTAGTGAATGAACAAAGTGTTCCTACCTTGTCACCAGGGTCTCCCTTGCAGCCCGGTGGTCCAATTCTCCCCAGCTTGCCCTAGAGAGGTAGCATTCAAAAGAAGAAGACAGAGAAGCTGTAGATGTCTGAAGGGAATATACAGATTTTTTTCTGGTAACAGCCACTAATTTTTAAAAGCATCCATTGACTGTACCTGTGATCATGCAGAGGATGAACAGCAAGTGTATTCCTTAAACAAGAGTGTGGTGTGCAGAGACAAATGGAGGAGAAGAAAGTAGCCAAAATGCCCTAAGGGGTAGTATGGGTGTTGGAGGCAATTCAAGCATGCTCATCCTGCACCAGTGCCCTGGGCAATGGACATTTCCCTTGAGGCTGGATTTGGTGGCCACTCAAATCTATGGTTGTGCTGATCCTCCTTTGTGCATCTCATGTCACAGCAGCTCAGGTCTGTACTAACCACACTGCCTGATGGATATCCAGAGAGTAGTGACCACCTTACTTTGCACCCCAAAATGACTTTGCCAGCAGGACTTACACAGCTCGCCCTGGCTAGGGGGTGGTGGTGACTGAAGGACTTCTGTGTTTCAGAGCTTCAGCAGGCATTTTAAGAGTGAGAAGAAGAATTGGTATTATCTCACAGATGTACTTGGCTGGGTACAGGAGAAATTTGTGCTGGCCAGTGGACAAAGCCAGCTGAAACCATCTCAAATTCGGCTGTCCCACTGTGGTACCTTGGCACAGCATGCAGATCTAAGGGAGGCTGTGGCCTTCTACACTCACGATACAGGCATCAGAATATTTCAGGGACTTTGTTACAAAGTGCTTGAACCTGGCCTTAGGGCTTTAATATTAAGAACAAGCAGCAGCTTAGAGATGAAATTTCAGATTTTGTGACAAACTGCCTTGAAAACCATATTCACCAAAACCTTTCGCATACATGTCCTGTAGGGGTCACTAACGCTAAAGACGAGGTACCTACACACAGCTGATCCAGCTGTGTCACTTCCTGCAGCAGGACTGCAGCCCCAGTTACACACCTGGTCCCTGCAGAGAGCTTGCTGACAAAGGGATAGCACTTCTGTGACCTGAATTGATTAATCTCCAGCTTGCTCACATATTTCTACAGGACATGCAGAATGATGTGCAAAGAAACTCACAGAAACCTCTGTCAGAACAAAAAGTTAACATGCAGGATGGAAGAAACTAAACAGGGTGGGTAAAGATATGAAACAGCTGCAGTGACATTACAGGTTGCTCCCAAGTGGTGTTACCTTCTGTCCATCAGTACCATTCCTGCCTGCCAAACCAGGGGCACCCTGAGATCAAGGGAGAAAAAAAGAGGGATCAGTGATCTGTTCACACACACTCAAGGGTTGGTTGCTGGAACAATATTTAAGTTAGAAAATGTCCTTTCTTACCCTCCGTCCATCAGATCCAATCTCGCCCTGGGGGAAGAAGAGGTCAGGAGTCAGCCAGTTAGCCTTCATCTCTCCCACCCATTTACATCCTCAAAACACTATCACTTCACAAGATTTTGAGCAATGCCTGAAAGAGCACACAGGCTTTGGGACACCCTTGGAAATCCCTCCCCATGTCTGCAATTACATATTAATAGAATCATAAAATGATTTCTGTTGGAAGGAACAGCAAACATAACCCAGCTCCACTCTCCTGCCATGGGCAGGGACACTTTCCACTGGATCAGGCTGCTCCATCCAAACTGGCCTTGAACACCTCAAGGGATGAGACATCCATGATTTCCCTGGGCGACCTGTGCCAGAGTCTCACTACCTTCACAGGAAAACATTTCTTCTTAAAATCTAATCTAAATCTCCCCTCTTTCAGCTGAAAACCATTACCCTTCATCCCATCGCTGCACTCCCTGTTAAACAGCCTCTCTCCGTCTTTCCTGTAGGCCCCCTTTAAGTACTGGAGGGCCACCATAAGGTCTCTCTGAAGCCTTCTCTTCTCTTCTATAAGCTGAATTACCCCATAGGTTGTTATTCTCTTCATTACAGCTAAACTCTCCCTCTTTGCAACAGAAAGGGGTCCTCTCTCCCCTCATGTACCCAGACATGTCATTTGGTCTCTTCTTCCTCACCTTCTCTCCTTTCAGCCCTGGGACACCCTAGACAAAAAGAAAAGAAGAAAAACACTGTGTTAGTGCCTGAGGATCAGCAGGAGCAGAGGCAGTGGAGCACCAGGGATCTTAGGCAGGAAACAGGCAGGGGAGATGGAGAAGCAGAGTTCCCCCTGCTCTACCACCAATCATCGAATACAGGGAGCTCAGTCACTGGCTATGGGATTCTTACCTTGGGACCAGGGTACCCGATCGGACCTTCAATACCAGGGTCACCCTTAAGGGAAAAAAGACACATTGAGTTTGCTTGAGTGGCAGAGATGTGTCCCCAGCTAACGCTGGAACAGCACAGCTGGCTGCATTGATGAGGGGCTTTTCACAACTCACCTGACGTCCTTTAAACCCGGGGGAGCCTGGCTCACCCATGTTGCCCTTTGCACCCTAAGGAAAGATAAAAAAAACAATGTAAGTTCACGTTTGGTGCTAAATGTGAGAAAATGGCAATTTCTCACTGTGGCTGCTCCTATAGCATCGGGGCAGCATGCTGGCAGAGCAGGAGAAGTCAGGGGGAGACTCTATGGGGAGAGGAGCACATAAGGATGGAGGTAGGAGAGAGGGACACCCTGAACATGTGAGAGGTCTGTTCTTGAGGCTGGAAGAATCGGAGACAACTGCTGCCTCACTCCTGTTGTCCTGTGGCTGGCACGGCTGATGCTTGGATGTCACTGCACTGCTGTTGATGTACCAAGCTTCCACATGGACATAAGGAGACACTGGTGCTGGCTGTGTGCTCCATTTACTGCAGCACAGCAGTCGCCCACAGCCAAGACAGATGCTGGGGAGCTATTTCCCACGTGGGTGCTACATGTGTTAAAGCTGCTGCAGCTAAGGTGGGATCTAGGGTATCCTGCGTGTCAAGCACTGGTATTATTCTCTTCCCTCCAGTTAGGGTGACTTACCTTCTGTCCTCGGTATCCCTTGGGACCAGGTGGACCTGCAATCTCCAGGCAGCTCATCTTGTAGCACTGAAACACAACAAATTAAACAGGAGGTGTAGCCACGGTGCTACGAAGTACTGGCTGCTTCATGTGCTGAGCCAATGCACACTCGACGCTTGGCTCTGCACCATGGCTCTCCACACACCTCTCCCCATGACCGCAGTGCTAAAAACTGCTATAGCTCTAGTTGGTTCAGAGCTGAGGCAGCAACAAGCATGCAGAAAAATGCTGCCCGTAAATCAAAAGCAGAAATTTGCTGCAGACACACTCATTATGGCTTGGCTCTGAGCCCAAACCCAAGGAACAAGACAGCTGAACACCAGACAAGGTGGTGTGGTCATGCTGTTCCAGGGCCATCAAGGGATGTGCCTGCCCTTTGGAGCATCACTTTGCACACTCCTCCCTGTGTACTCTAAATCCCGTCCACGTAACACCAGCAGAGCAGGAGCATCAGATTGTGCAGCACCTTCAAAACATGGCTCCAAGGTGATGAAATGAGTCTATTCTATAGACCTGAATTCATTGCAGGTGTGGGGGAGGCAGAGTGATGCAGATTTTAAACACTGGGTAAGGGGACTGGTCCCCAGGCCCTTCACTGAGGTGGGCTTAGGCCACCTCAGTGCAAGTTCTGGCCTGCTACTTCAGGGTAAGAGCTGGTCTTCTCAAAGTGAGGCAATTTAAAAATGCGTCGTGTGGCAAAGGCATAAAGATACTGCTCGCTTACCTCTCCATAGGCTTCGTGTTTCTGTAAAGGAGAAAACAGAATGAATATAATCAGTTAAGGTGGTCAGCCCTAAGTGAAAAACAGCACAACACCCTCGAAGATGTGTGTGATGGCAAGGGAGAGGAGGTAGTAAAGGTCCCATGGATTTATAGATGTTCTCAGGAGAGCTCCTGATTAACAGCACCTCATAGGTAGGGCCTCAAAGACCATGCTGATGGTGAGCACAGTCTCAGTGTTACACTCTTCCACGCACCCCTGGATGGGGAGCAGGTCTGGCTTTCGGCAAGAGACAGGACTAGGGTGGCAACCTGTCCAGACATGCCAGAGAAGAGAGGTACAAACCAAGAAGTTCTGGTTAAGCACCTAACCAGAGAAATTAGAGATTCTCGAGACTCTATTTGGCTGAAAAGTGCTGAAAGGACATAAAAAAGGAAGAGAAACTCTCTAGAGTCTTGCCAAAACCCACCATGGGGCTGCTCAGAAAGCATTCCCCAAATCCAAGCGCTGCTTCTTGTGTTCCCCCCCCCCCCATTATATTCTCTGCACCTCAGGCAGTACTCTGTACCATAGCTTGGATTATCCTATCGATGGTGTTCACATCAATGTCCAGGGTGTCTTTCTGTGTGATGGCATAGTTGTTGCGGTAGAGCTCATGCGGCAGGTTGGCAATCTCCCGCAGGCCCTGCTCATAGACATTCTCACTGGGGGCCACTGCGAAGAGCTTGATCCCCATGTCTCGCGCCCTCTCAGCCTGCATCTTCATCCCCCCGCAGGGGCTGCCAGTGACATGGCCGTCAGTGATGACTACTGCGAAGTTCACACCCGAGGCCATCTGGGTCTGGATCTGCTCTGTCATGTTGGAGATAGCACAGTCTGTGAAGGTGCCCCGGCCAAGGTAGTTAATGGCATTCAGCCTGGGGAGGTATATGTCTTTGCTGCTCGTTAAAGGGCTGTAAATTTCCACCACATCTGAGTAATGAAGTCCACCAAACTGCCAAGTGATGTAGACTTGGTTCTGGTAGAGCTCATTCTCCAGTTTATCGATGAACACAGGGATGAATCGCTTTATTTGATCCACGAGGCTCTGGATAGGCACAGTCTGCAGAGCAACACTCTCCGAGGTGTCAATGATGAAGTACACATTGATGGGGCAGTTTCTCTTTTCTGCATGGAGATAATTATTCAGACTATGTCAGAACCTTTCATGCACTTCTGCAGCCCCTTCACTGTCACCCAGAAACCTGGACCAAGAAGCAGACACAGAAAGCACAGAGAGGACAGCACATAGAGTTGTGATGAGAGCAAACCACAGCACGAGGCTCAAGGTTCAGTTTCCTCAAAGGATGTTGCAGCTCTTACTAATAAGGAGTTATTTCCATCTGGGTTGAAGGAAATGAGAAAACTGATGACTATGTGCCAAGTTTGAATGAAGAAGAGCAAGGGTATGACTTTTGCTTTCCTATGCTAAATGAATGCCTTGCCTACCAGGCTCCTGGTTGCTTTCTGATTTATAACCAATTTGAAAAAGATCACAACCAAGTGCAATACTGGAAAAACCACAAGTCCCACCTAGCTCTAGCAGAAACATTTGTGCTCGGGGCAGACGACTCTCCACTTCCCAGGACTCCAAAACCCCAAGATCTGTTCAGTACTGAACCAATCTTGAAAATCTTGCCATTTTTTTGTAATAAAAATACACATAAATCATCTCCTCTGCATTTCAACTGAAAAGCACTGAAATAGTCAGATTCAAAGTGGACTGTTTTCTGATGTCAGATAGAGTTGGACTCTGGAAACTCCCTGGTATTTACTACTGCATCAGCTACCACTGGTAGACCCCCGCTCTTTGGTCTCTACCTCTCTGTACTCCAGTACAAATGCAGAAATAGGAGATTCAGTGGAGGACAGTGTCTGCTACAGACAGATCGTTACCCCAGGGAGCCCAGCAGTGTAAAGGGACAGGAGAGGTGTAAAGTGCCACTGCCAGTTCCTTGTGAGCAGGCTCTATACCGTGAGCACGGCCATTGCTTTCAGTAAAACCGCTGCCTACAAAGGAGAGACACATGAATTTTCCGGTTAATACCTGCACAGGAGGTAGGACTGACTTCTCCAGGATCCACATCAAGCTGAGCATGGAGAGGAACTAGAACCACACAAAGGAGAGTGGAAAAAAAGGCTTCTCGGAACATCTCAGCAGTTCCTCTAGATATTTAGATGCCTGTTGGAAAACACAAGTTACATTTTAAGTACAATATGCAACCTCTTAGCTCTGCTGAGAAGATACAAAGCCTGTGAGTGAGAAACACAACCTGTCCATCATTGTGATTCATCACTGCACCACTAATGTAGTTTTTTATACTGACTTGAAAGTCAAGCAATTAAAATATTTTGTTTGTTGGAGTATGGGTGAATGATTTAAAAGTGCTTTAGCTTCTCTGCCATCTGAAGAGAGGGACCAGGTAGTGGAGCTATTGACACTGTATCAGAATCTTTTGATTTCACGGTTTCTCTCCAGTTCTGTGTCTGGCCGTCTCATGACCACATTGACTCCCTTACCCCTGATCCATGCAGGTGTAAGGATCCATGCTCCTCTCTTTGACTGCTTGGCCAGACCACTAGTGAAGAAGTGCAGCAAGTCCTTTCCACCTTCAAATCACCATTTGGATGTGGTGATGCTTGCATATGTCAAAAATGTACAAAATCCCTTGCTTAACAGCACTGCTTTGTGGCCCACACAACCCATAGAGTGAAGAGATAAATAAATAAGCCCTTGAAGAAATGTACTACATCTTTAGCATTCAACCCATCACTGAGCCTCTAAGACTCTGTGCACGTGAGAGTATGCTTTGTGTAGGATTATGATAACTTAAGCAGCAGAAGAGTTAGAGATTTAGTCTGAAAAGTTCTTAGGGATGTATGTACAAGTGTTCAGAAAACCCCAGCTTTGAAAGGATAGAATATTCACAGCCAACCCAAGTGACACTTAGCAACAACAAAGAACACTGACAAAGAGACAATGCTCACCGTTATGTCCAGAGGACAATCACACTAACCAGCACGGTTGTGTCTCTTAATGGCCCACAGACTGAGTAGTTGCACAGACACTTTCCTACTTGGTGGTCAATACAACAGAACCCAAAAAGGGGCATGTGTGATCTCTGTTAGGAAAAGAAGGCCTGAGTGCAGTCCAGAAAGAGAGCGTCTTCCTTGAATGGCTCTTTGAGGTAGCTCTTGGAAGAGTCCAAGTCTTGAAGGGAAACTGAGAGTGCATTTGGTTGGATTAGCAGTGCAGGGGGGCAGGTTAGTAACACAGCTGAGCTTCTTCTGTAGTTGCATGGGAAATGGTAGTACCCGAAGAATACAAGCAGCTCAGCTTCACCTGCATCTCTCTATAAACCTCTCTCCGTATGGTGACCAGCCATTCCTTGGTGGGGCACGTCCCATTCCAGTTTACACTGCAAGCTGCAGTGCATCACAGGGTTTTGCAAACTGGTTTATGCTGAAAAAGCTGGTTTGTATCAGTGTTGCTGTATGGGCCATTGTGGAAGAATTATGAGGAGTCAGGGCAATGCACATTGTTCAAGGTTTCCCACAGTCTTGTACAAACAACATGCTGCAAAAATAACTATATTTCCTTTAGCCAACAACTCGAATATAAACAATACTGTGCACCTGGCCTCACTGTTCGCCAATCACATGAATACATGAATAGTAACTGCACCAATCAGCTGCTTGCATGCACTGATCACGCATCCACCTGGCACATAAAGCATAAGATATGATAGACCCTATATTCCTTGCCATGGGTCGAAGCTCATTGATGCCATGAACATCTTCCAATTGCTGTAAACCTCCATTTGGTTGTTGTTGGGAAGCCACAGGCTGACTGAGAGGTAGAGTCCTATTTTCTAACCTTGCATTGTCTCTGTGTATTTTGACCTGCCTCTGGGGGGTGCAAAGCCCCCCCATCTCCTTACAGCAGCTGATATCCTCACAACAGTGACAGCTTTCCCCTTTACTAAGGCTTGCGCATGTGCTAACAAGCCTGTGAAAGCCAGTGCTCCATCTGGATTTTAGGTAGGGGAAGGGGAAACCTTCATACTCTTTGGACTTCTAGGGAAAAGGGACAAGAGGAACACCAACGTCAGGTGCTTCACAGACATGGCTCAGCAAAGCCTTCTGACATCGAGGGCCTCACATGTGCCTCCAGCTCAGCCCCGAAATATCCGTACAGAGTAGTTTATGGGTCATTTTTCCTCCATCAAGCTCAGAGAGGCTGCACAGCTGTTTACAAGACTTGACTGTGGCCTCATGAAACCCCTGCATAGGGAAGCGAGCCTCAATTTTCAGAGAACAGAAGAGGTACGGTGAGGATAAAATTCTAAGGAGGTATTTTAGTTAAGATCAAGACTTCCTCCCTCAAGCCTTTTTACAGGCTTCCCTCATCTTGTTTGCCCTGCAAAAAGCAGAACTGCAGGAGATCCTGATCTCTTGTAGGACACAACAGCTCTGGGCCTTCAGACAGCACCATTTTAGAGCCAGTCTTTCCTGATGGCTGAGGAATCTGGAGACATCGGCTTTTGGAGTGGCTGGGAGCACTGGAGGCGCCGCCAAGTGTCTGACTCACAGATCACCACGGCTTGAGTTTAACCACCTCCCTCCCTCCTGCCATGTGTGCGTGGGTGGGAAAGCCGCTGTGCAGAAGCAGAGCAGCGAGGAGAAGTTAAACAGCACGGGCAACCAGGGCCAGCTCTGGCACAAGACTGTCCCTGCCATCAGCCCTCAGGACTTTAGACTGGATCATCAAGGCACCACGGCCTTCACCCCTCCACAGGCAGACAAGTGACAGCTGAAAACAACAGACAGACCTCACTTCATCGTGGTCCTGTTGCATATAGTCTCCTTTTATTTCACTCTGTCACCAGCACTCTGCCTTAAAGGGAATCTCTGTGCCTTGAGCCACATCAGCCTTCTGCTATGGCAGTATCATACCTGGTCATTAACCGTGAATGGACACATAGTGGGGAGGTCCTTTGTCCCACCTAAGGGGTCTCCAGGACTGAGCGGGTGATGGTGCCTATTTTATCATCCTCAGAGCACTATCAACTGTTGTGATTCTCTCACAAATCTTGTAACATTTGATATTTTCCTTGAAGCCCCACTTCCTGCTGCAAAACACTCAAACGGAAATCCCAGATCTCACTATCAAGAGGGTATATTGCAGACTAACGCATTTCCTGAACACTAAAGACAATTTTTGAACAATAACAGTCCAGAAAACTAATGGAAAGAACAAAATTCAGGGCTGACTCTTTACACTTGAATACTTGGGTCTGCCCATCCTGTTCTTCCTTGACCTTTCCCTTTCTGCAAGACTAGGACCATGATGTTGTAGCAGCAAGGCCTTACAAAGATTTCTCTTGAAAATTCCTTCTCTCAGTATTTATTTTATTGTGTGATGTACCTCTTTTCCCATGAGATGCACCAAAGGAAAAAACATCAGGGAATCTTGAGCAGTGGTTTTGGGTCCTCTTTTTGGAGGCACTGCTTTGCACCGTCCTCCCTGAAGTAGGGTCTATGTTCCTACTTAATGCTTCAGGAGCTCAGAAGAAAAATGTATAGTCTCATCTCCTGCTACCACACTCAGATCCCAGGTAACCTGTCTGTAACCCACATAATTGCATAAGTATATGGAGTCATCTACACAGAACACTGCAAAAATGGTGCGTCTTGCAGGAGGACCTGAGTTCTCTGCTTGTTAGTACCTCTTCCCACAACTGAACCAAATGTAATATTACGGCAAACAAATGACTTGGAGTAACTCTTCCAAATATGCAAATTATATTAATCTTATTTGCACTCTCACATTTGATTATCAAACTGGTCAAATTTTAACTCACTAGAAAGGTCATCTTATGCCAGGCAGAGCCATTATCTGTCTTATCCCACACATTGATATTTCTGAAGTCCCTCCTAGTTCACTGTATATTTCTTATTCAATACTGCAACACCTACTATAGCTGAGCAAATTGGTATCTTAGAATCACTAAGGTTGGAAAAGACCTCGAAGACTGTTCAGTTCAACCCTCAGCCCAACACCACCAACCTACTAAACCATGCCCCCAAATGCCACATTTGCATGTTTTTTGAACACATTCAGGAATGGAGACTCCACCACTTCCCTAGGCAGCCTGTGCCAGTGCTTCAGCACTCTTCAGTAAAGAAATTTTTCCTAATAGCCAATTTAAACCTTCCCTGGTGAAACTTGCGGCCATTGCCTGTCATCCTATCACTTTTTACTTGGGAGAAGAGACCAGCACCTGCCTTGCTACAACCTCTTTTCAGGGAGTTGTAGAGAACAATAAGGTCTCCTGTCAGTCTCCTCTTCTCCAGACTTAATAGCCTCAGGTCCTTCAGCCACTCTCAATAACCTCTGGGATCCAGACCCTTCCCTGGCTCTGTTGCCCTTCTCTGCACACGCTCCAGCCCCTCAATGGCCTTCTTGTAGTGAGGGGCCCAAAACTGAACCCAGCACTCGAGGTGTGGCCTCTCTAGTGCCGAGTCCAAGGGCACAGTCACCTCCCTGCTCCTCCTGGCCACGCTGTGTCTGATACAGGCCAAGATGCCATTGGCCCTCTTGGCCACCTGGGCCACTGCTGGCTCATGTTCAGCCGGCTGTCAACCAACACCCCCAGGTCCTTCTCTGCCAGGCGGCTCTCCAGCCACTCTTTCCCAAACCTGCAGCGCTGCACAGGGTTGTGTCCAAAGTGCAGGACCCAGCATTTGGCCTTGTTAAACCTCATACAATTGGCTTTGGCTCATCAATCCAGCCCATTGATCAATCCTACAAATTGATCCCAAATTTACAAAAATTCAGGTGCTCTGGTCTCTAAGCTAACTCTGTCTGCAAGGAACTTATTTAAGACCACAAAAATGGCATTACTTTCTAGAAAGGAGAATTATGCTAGGTACCATAGGATCATGGAATGGTATGGGTTGGAAGGGATTCAAAGATCATCCAGTTCAAACCCCTTGTCAAGGGGCAGAGACACCTTCCACTGGATCAAGTTTCTCAAAGCCTCATCCAGCCTGGCCTTGAACACCTCCAGGGATGGGGCAGCCACAGCTTCTCTGGACAACCTGTGCCACGGCCCCACCACCCTCACAGCAAAATATTTCCTCCTAAAATCTAATCTAAATCTCCCCTCTTTCAGCTTAAAACCTTTTCCCCTCATCCTATCCCTGCAATCCCTGATAAAGAGCCCCTCCCCATCTCTCCCATAGGCCCTTTAAGTAGTGGAAGGCTGCTATAATGTCTCCCAGGAGCCTTCTTCAGGCTGAACAACTCCAACTCTCTCAGCCTCTCTTCAGATGGGAGGTGCTCCAGCCCTCTAATCACCTTCATGGCCTCCTCTGGACTCACACAAACAGATCCATGTCCTTCCTGTGCTGAGGACTCCAGAACTGAAAGCAAAGCTCCAGGTGAGGTCTCATAAGAGCAGAATAGAGGAGCAGAATAAAGTTTGAAACTGCGCTGCTGCTCCGACATGGTCCCAGTCCCAACTTTTTTCCCGGCCACACCATCACTTGTGCAGCCATCATTTCACTCCACTCAAATGTTTGTTAAATGAAATCAAACCAGAGAAAAGCAGTGCCTCATTCGGAACAAAAGCTCTTACAAATGCACCTCTGCTTCCTCACTTGCGTGCCCACTGTTTGCACATCTCACGCGTGGAAAATCCAGTGTCTGTCACAGTTGCTACCCAAACCCCTTGCAGCTTGAGTCCCTGGGCTGCGGCAAGGTATCCTGACAGCTCCAGGGAACCCAGCTCTTCTTCACGCTGGGGAAGCCCAGGCTGTAGGCAGGCTGGGTGAGCCGGAGGATTACTTGCTTCTCCTGTGGATGCCATGGCCCCTGGACCTCGGCTCTGGTCGGGAGAAAGCCCCACTCAAAGTCCCTGGCAGCCCTCAGATGCCAATGCAATATCTGAGCCCAGCAGGCAGGCACTGACAAACAGGCTTCTGCCCCCTGAAACAGAGGAGCTAGTACTGGTGAACCCTCGATAGGCAGGAGACACAGATCACAAGTTAGTCTAATCCATAGCTTCTGAAATACCCAAAATCACTGAGTAAGTGTGCAGCCCATCAGCTGCTCTCCTGCATGGCCACAGCGCATCATCTAGCTGCTCCCGCTGCCATCCCTCCAGTGCAGCTGGGGAGCCCAACACAGTTGCCCCAGGGAAAAATTTGGTTCAATAGGTTCCCCGCGAGGGATTTTTCTAGACCCTTGGCCGTGGTGGATGAGAGTCTGTGGCTCCCACTATCCCTATCTGGAAGAAACTCTTGGAAATATGCTTGCATCAGCCATAAGTCGAAAAGCAATGGACAAACAAGCACTCCTTTATGTCAGGTACCATCTAAACACGATGTGCCTGAAAAGGGCAGCTTGCTGGAAGAGGTGGCGAGCAGCCGCGGAGGCTGGTGCAGCCACGGGGCACAAGCTGGGATTCCAGAGGCTGGCTCTTGTATTCCTAGCTGGAGAACCATCAGCAAATAGCCCGCTGTGCGAGGAGAGGAAAACTCTGCCTACCTGGAAAACGAAGTCATCCAAATTTCCTCCAACAGGCCTCTGAAATGTCAGGAAAAAATGGCTTTGTGGAGTCGCTGGATTCAGGAGGGCTCCTGCATCCCCGGTTGGAAGGGTGAGCTTCCAGGCTCGGGGTGCTGGGGGTGTGCGGGGAGGAGCAGCCGCAGCAGTAGAGGCGTCTCCAGCCCAGCCCCTCTACCCCCTCTGTATTCCTCCTCCTTCAAAATCGGGCAAAGCCTCGTTTGTAGTAGCTCCAGACATCCACGGAGAGTCACTGTGGGTCCATCGACACCTCGGGACAATCTCCTCCCACCCGCTCCCCTCCCAGGGCAGGCGCTGGGCTGGGGCGAGGCTGTCATCGTTGGAGCTGAAGGCATTTTTGTTTTAAACAAGCTGGAAGAAGCCTCATTTTTCCATGATGAGAGGCCGCTTTTCGTGGTTAGCATTGCTACCCCACATATTTATACCACCAAATAGTGTTCCTCTTTCTTTCCTCTCTGTCCTCCTCCTCTTCCCGTCCTGGTAACGTGTCCTGAGTGGAACAAATGAAACAAGAACATTTCAATAAAGAGCAACTTAGCCATCTTAGCCTTCACAAATATTCCGGTCTTGCTCAGTCATCCAAGTCTGAGTATTACCTCTTTCTGTTGGTTCATTTATGGGGTTTGGGGTTTTTGTTGTTGAAGTTAGGCTGGGGGCTTTTTAGTTGTTTTTTTAAATTATTTTTATTTTTAGGCAATTTTTAGTTACACTAAATGAAAAACAGGGGCAAATGTCCCAGTAAAATATGGAGAACAGTAAAGAATTTCAGGAACACAGTCTATTATCCCTTGAGCTATGACTTTCTGTCTCCAAACTTTTGTGTAAAGGGATATTGTGAAGGGACTATAGAATTGTTAAGATTGGAAAAGACCTCTAAGATTATCAAGTCCAACTGTCAGCCCAACACCACCAACCTACTAAACTGTGTCCCAAAGTGCCACATTTACATATTTTTAAAACCTCCAGGGATGGAGACCCCTACACTTCCCTGGGTAGCTTGTTTCAGTGCTTCACTACTCTTTCAATACAGGAATTTTTCCTAATATCCAATCTAAACCTCCCCTGCTGCAACTTGAGGCCATTTCTTCTCATCCTATCACTTGTTTCCTGGGAGAGAGACCAGCATCTGCCTCACTACAAAAACCTCCTTTCAGGTATTTGTAAAGTGAAGTAAGTTCTCCTCTCAGCCTCCTTTTCTCCAGGCTGAACAACCCCAGTTCCCTCAACCTGTCCTCATAAGACTTATGGTCCTGACCCTTCACCAGCCTTGTTGCCCTACTCTGGACCAGAATTAAGCCACAGCTGCCAGACTAGGAAATTGCAATGAGGAAATTCAATTTCACTGTACTGGTTCTCAGGCAGTGACAAAAGCAAAGGACTTGTCTTAAGATACCTCAGAGCAAGCTGCTAACCCACTAATCCCGACCTACAGGAACATGTTGTGCAGACTTTTTGTGTTTGCAAAAAACATCTGAACTGCCAGGTGAATAATAAACCCCACTCAGTGTAGCTGCTACTGTTTAAAAAGGTACATTTCTGGAGTATGTTCTGTGTCAGCATCTTCACCAGGAGTACTCTGGTGGACTTGACACTCTTAGATTTATGGTTGGACTCAATGATATTAAAGGTCTTCTTCAGTCTAAATAATTCTATGATATTCAAACAGTCCCTATAGGAACCACAGCCATAAACTAGAATTTTACGTTCACGATAGGTGAATCTGCCTCTGTAGAAGTTGTTTCTCCAGCAAGATGCCTTATCACAAACAGCTGGACAGCACATCTGGCTCTTACATTGCTGCTGAGTGCCAAAAGTGTAGAAAGGAGGAGAGCACGGCTCCACACCTCCATATCTCTCTCTTCCTCCACGTGGACTTATGAACATCATCTTCTATCTACAGTTTCTTGAACATCGTCTTCTGTCTACAGTTTCTTGACCAAAGAATCTACAGACTTTCAACTTTCTATGTGTGCTTCTTGAAATTTCTCATGTCAAATCAAAACCTTTTCCTACAGTGTGACATAACATAATGCCTCGTCTCCATTAGGATTCTCATGTATTTTACAAAAGAGCATCCTATTGCATCCTTTCCCTCAAGAAAAAAGGCTAACTTGGTCTTTCGCACGTACTTACATAGGCAACTATTTTTATGACATTTGTAGGAAAATTATCTTTTCAGCTCTGTCATAGATGGCTACATCTGGCGAGTTCATTTCTTACGTTGGGATGGTCTGACATACAGGCACGCTGGAGTAGGAACATGTCTTGTTTACAAAGAAATTCTGAAAAATAATCTCAAAACAAGACACCGTTTTTGTCTGGATTTGGGGGGCTTTTTTACAGTCTTCTTTCTATAACTAGTGGCATTAATTGCCTGAGCTATTTCTCAGTAATTGAGGTTTTGTTCTTGTGAATGGAATGAGAACATAGGAAGCTCTAGCACAAAAATGGACTTGGGGCGGGAACTTTTTGAGACAGTACCAAAATTTTATCTAGCATCTTCTTTCGTCTTTGTAAGGGGAATTTTGATGGGCAAAGAAATTTCTTTCTGTGCCCAGTGATCCTCTTTTATACATAGTGTGAGCTATATGTATGTGAAGTTCTGTCCAGGTGAGAAATCACTTCTCTTCACCCATGGGAGCCTCATCCACTGTCTCTGTCCTCTGGCTCCTCCTCCTAATGCTCCAATTGAGTGCCTTTCTTTTTTTTCTTTTCTCCTTTCAGAGGAACTGCAGCTCTCATGGAAAGATTTTTGCAGAGAATGTGCATGGGCACAGACAAGTTGCTCATCCCCTGTCAGTCTGGCCCACATATCATTATTGCTGCTTTCAGAACACACTACCAAACAGATATTTGGTATTATATTATGTTTAAAATGGAGAGAGGGGAAATGGGGAAGATGAAGAGTCAAAAGCAAGATGGAAAAAACTACTTGATTTTCTGTTTTCTTCTGTGACTCTGTATAGAGTTTGAAGTAAGGGAGTTGGTCAGGCACAGATGGCTACTATTTCATTTATACTCCCTTGTAGACTTAAATGTGATTTATGGTATGTTTTATTGTTACTTTGTAAACTGTGTAGCTGCTCCTTTTTTTTTTTAACATCTGACTTGCAGCCCCAAATAAAATGCAATCCCATAGTTCTAAATCAAACAGCTTTATGGGACTGCTGGCTCTCTGGAAAACAGCTACTGTAGTTTTTTTGTATCTGTCTGCAATTGCATTCACCCTCCATATGATTCTGAGATTATAAGGTGTGTTCTCAAAAGGCCTTGTTTTCTAAATATGTGAAATGAACCAAAAACGAAGCCGAATTTGTTACATACTTAGTGAAAACAACAAATGCTAGTTTTAAATACTTGTAAGTATGTGGTTGATAATTTCGGTGTTTTCACTGACAACAAATGTAAGGATGGAATATACATCCTTTTGTAGCTGCCATTTTCTGAAATTCTTGCTTCCTAAGTCTATTTGTATGATGCATTTTTATCCTTCACCCCTAACAGTCTCCTCTGAGGTTCAGGGTTGGGATTCTGCTGTTCGCCTTGCCAACTTTTCTCACCTGATGCGGTACAGTCTTGTAGTCTTTGCAGACTAGGTTGCCTCCAGTCTTCCCATTCTCAGGCAGTTCTTTGTGTTTGAGCAGCAGATCCAAATAAGCATCTTCCCTGATCGGTTCATTCATCACCTCCATCAGTTGCCTTCAAACCATTTCAGCAAACGCTGTGGTTGTGCCCAACCACGCTGCTCTACTAACAGCGATGTGGTTGAATCCACTCATGAATGCTCAGGCCTGTGGCTATAAAGATTCTTCCAGCTGCCTAAAGAAAACTCCATCCAATTTCTCCTCTTCATCAGGTGGTCTGCAGCAGAAACCTACTACAACATCACCTATGCTGGTCCACCCTCTGATATTCATCGCCTTTTCTGCGGCGTACCTGGCAAGTCCTGCTCATCCTCACCAGTGCCAAGGAGAAGACAACTTTTAAAGAAACAAAAGAAGGAAAACCCATTTATTTTTCTAGATTAACTGATGTCATGCATGCAAGCAACAGCCCCCCCATGTTTGACATTCTTGAATTGTAGTAAAATGACATACAAAGAGGAATCTTGCTGAAGAAAAAAGCAAAAAAGAAAAAAGCAGCATTTCCTGGGATTTAGGCCATTAAGCCAGCTGCTTCAGGATGTTTAGAGAGTCATCAAGAACACAAGAGTGCAATCTGAGGCTTTGCATGCTTTTTCCTATTTTAATATTCTGGAGTTAAGTCCCCTGTGCTATTGTAGTTCTTATTACTTAGCGCTCCATTTTTAAATACAGCATTTGTGTGCTCGTAAATAGTTGTTTGCTAGTACATAAGGAGTCAGTGTTTGGAGTTTCTAGAATTTTATTTTAAACAAGCCCAAGGTTTTCCCAACCTACAGCATTATTGAAGCTGTGCCACATGCAGGCCTGTATCTGTGACCTTGTGGATTTTTACTGGAGCTCAGGATCCTTTGAGGATGGTGACATCCCAGAGATTCTATGTTGTTTAGATACCACAGTGGGAAAATGAGCAGCCAGAAATGGAGGTGGCAGTCCCCCGTCTTCCAGCTGGTCCCACACTGCAGACTCCAGAGAAGTTTACAGGAGCCATTCTTAATGCCACCAGCGGGGCGTTTGCATGATGCAGCTTTTGCTGGTGGGTCAAGGGCCCGTTTCCATTCTGCTCTGCACTGCAGGGGTTTTGTTATGAGAGACTGCACAAAGGAGTAGTGTGCTTTTGCTCCACCTGCAGGTTGCTCCTCACCAAGGATTTGCTCCCACAGCCAGCCGTAAGGGTTCTTCCCCACCATTTCTAATAATCCCCCTGAAGCATTTGTTTAGTCTTCTTTAGTACAGAGACCCTTGCTCCAAGCTTTATTCCCCTGTGCTCAAGATCTCGCTTCTCAAGTTCAGTTTGAGTGTGCTGACTTGAAGAAATGGCAGGGATGCTCTGGGGCTCCTGTCCCAGGCTGCTCTTGCTGCACAACTTCTTTGGGTTTTTGAAGTTTGCTTTTTGAAATTGAGGCCTTACTTATGATCTTGTTAATATTTTAACTTCCATGCTTCATGTCTAGAGTCAGCTTTTCTACAGTGCCCTGTTGGCTCACCACTTCTGAAACTACTCTCTCCTGACAGGGTGAAAGACCAGGGCTTTCAGCTGACGTTTCTGGATCTCCTCTCCACTGTGCAGTGGGTGGAAGAGCCAGCTGGCATTTCAATACCAGGGGAAGTGAGGGTGCCCAGGGTGCTCCCAGAGGTGCCAGGTAGCAGCAACACAAGATCATATGTGAACCCAGCAAGCAAAATATAGATGGAAAGGGCAGAATAGAGCAGAAAGAGTGGGGAAAGGGCAGCCTGAAACCGTTTCTCCCAGAATATTACCCTTTTACTGGTTTCACAATACTTTCTTTTTGATGCTTTCATCTCTTGCAGCACACTTCTTCCACACAGCCAGTCAAGACAGTTGAGTTCCAAAACTTGTTGAGTCATTGAGAAGAGCCTTTACCTAGTAAAGCCTTTACACCATTCCAGCTGCCTGGCAAGGCAGGACCTCAGAGAAGTGGCTGATGCCTCTGTGGTCCACAGTACATGCTGGATAATCCCAAACTATCTTTGTGGCAAGGTCAAAAGATCTTTAGTTTTGTAGCCCAGGGCAGTGAAAGAGTTAAAGCACACAGTTTGTGTCTTTGGGGCTTCATGGTGAAATACAGCAAGAGCAGAATGACCCAGCTGCATTTGTTTTATTTTCTTGTCACCAGAGAAACGAGAAGGAAAAACTTGCAGTGCCGTTTCCATGAAATTAAGAGAAAAAACCCACATAGTTTATAGAGGAAACCTCATTCCCCTCCCCAGCTTTTTACCAGTGGTGGTTCAAAAAAAATGTACATTTTTTAACTTAGCCACATCCCGCTCCACCCACGGTCCTTAACACCATGTACAGACCTAAGAAAGTGATTTCAGTTTCCTTCTGCTGATGACCTTCTATCTAAACATTTGCTTTTTTTCACTGCTGGAGCCTTGACTGTACTGTCTGCCCATGAAATTGCTACTCTGGCTAAGGTTACAAATAAAATGTAGACTTTCTCTGTTAGATTTTAGTTAACTGTATGAATAATATTCCCCCAAGACATACTCATTATATTGAACCATAAGTCTACTGGGGGACAGTTTTGCAATGACTAATGAGTATAAATAGAAAGGAAAGGAATTAATTAGTGCCTTATCCTGGGAAAAGAGGGGGCTGAAAGGGATCAGATGGGAAAAAGAACTCCTCTCCTCTGAATGTTGGGTACAGCAGTGTGGGCTGTTGGGCTGGGAAGAGGCTGGCCCTGGTTGGAGTGACTTCCCTCTGGAGTCTGATGCCTGGCAAGGACACATTAGGTCTCAGCAATTGAGCTGATTTATTTGAAATGCTGATCTTGTCTTTAATCCTAACTTTGCCTCTGTAACCACACTGTTCTCCCGCCCGCACATCTTAAATGTTTCCAACATCAACCCTTGTATGGAACTGAATCCCTGGGACAAATTATGTGCAATTCCCATTTCCACAGAACCAGTAAAAAGGAATTAGAAAGGAAATATGAAAAAATCCCTGCCTTGAAACCAATGAAAGGCTTTTTACTGGGTTTAGGGACCTAACGCACTGCCCAGGGAAGTGGTGGAGTCACCGTCCCTGGAGGTGTTTAAAGGGAGATTGGATGAGGCACTTGATGCCATGGTTTAGATGACGAGTAGGTGTTGGTGTTGGGTCATAGGTTGGACTCGATGATCTCAAAGGTCTTTTCCAGCCTTGTGATACTGTGATACTGTGATACTGTGACCTGTGATTCAGGTCCTAAATGAAAACCTGTGACTTCAAGGTAGCAACTTGTAACTAAAGATGCTCACCAATAGAAGGCATTAAGTTTCGCTTCTTGTAAAGCCCTAATCCTTACAAACACCCAGGAGGTGGCTGAGGCTGAGATATGAGCTTGGCTGTCCTCACTTGGGGTGCTTTAGCACATGGGTGCAATAGTCCAGCAGTCAAATATGAGCCCAGGTCAATACTGAAGGCAGCAGGTAAGGTCTGCCAGCATAGTCCTGTGCTGGTACACAGACAGCAGCATCTCTAACACCATTTGAAAGGGCTTGTCTTGCCTTCCAGGGGCACAAAGCCACTGAACTGCCTTCCCTTGAGTCTCTCCCTAACCACACAGTAAGCTTTCCTTTTTTATCTTGTCGAGGTTAAAGGAAACATAATCCCTTCCTCCTCAAATCATAGGACCTTTTGGATAAGGACAGCAAGGAGGCCAACAAGGTCTAGAAAAGGATCTGACTGATACTGATATGAATTAATGGATTGATGGGCAAAAGACGCTGTGCAGGTAAACAACAGCAATGGCTAAGACTGAACAGCAATATCTTCTGGAATTTCTGCTGTGGTGAGGAACTGTATCTAGCAGCTCGCTAGCAACATTGCCCCCAGACTCTGGAAGCTGAGTGCAGTCTTGGAGCAAGGGTTTCTGTTATTACTCCTTTCATGACCTGAATATGAGGCCAAATTTGTCAGAGATTAAACTAACAATATCTTGTTAAAATTTTGCACAATTTGGCAGTCATAATAATTTGCAAAACTAAAATTTTGCAAATAGTTCAGGTCTTGCTAGCAGTATGTGCCCACAGGCATACAAATGTGCCTCTGAAATGGAGCGATGGAGAGCCCACCTCAGCCACCAAGTCACAAAGCAAAAGCCCAGCATGACTCCAGCCCTCCTTGGACTGAATTCATGTGCTGAGCACTCCGTGGGCTTGCTTTCACCTGCAGCAGGGGTAGAGGCTGCAAGGAGCTGCCCTGCTCTCCAGACATCCCTGTCCTGGGAAGCACCGTGGGCAGCCACCCAGCTACTGTTCCTCATGCTGCAGAGCTTTTCCATTGCTCAATGGCTGCTGCTTTTCACGTACTTGCTGTGAATCCAGGGAGCCCTGTGCAGCTCTTTGGCCCAGCTTCCCAGGTCACGTACAGCAGAGCATTGCTCATCTGCTCTTGGCACAACACTTGACACCTCCCCTTCCTTTATGCACATGTTCGAATTTTTGCCTAACACAAAACGTTAGAGTCTCTCATTTCATTTGTAGCTACAGACTGATGTATAATTCTCTAATGAAATCTTCTCCTGGCCAAATACAACATCACTATAAAATTCCCCTCTGCCATCCAACGAAAATGGTATTTGCACCAAGTGTCATAAAACTTTGAATGGGAGTTTAATGCATGTAAGAAATGTAATACAACTAGATACTTAATCAATGTGAAGAAAAAGATTCTTATCTGAGTTGGTTTCAAAGGTCCTCCTACAAAGTAAAACAAAATCCCAGCCCAAATCCAAAAAATATGCTGCATTATTAACTTGTTTCCTCTGAGACAAAATAAGCAAATACCCTGCAGAGTGAGTTCTCAATACAGAGGTACAGAAGGAAAGCAGCCTTCCATCCTGCCTTGGATTATTTTCTGATGATACGTTAAATCAGCCCAAGGAAGGTCACAGGGAAGTTAAAATATTTTTTGCCAGGGATGTGACATACCCTTTTATTAGGATAGCTGAACATCTGTGCTCTTCCTTTGAGCATTAACGTCAGCCCAGCCTCCAACATCAAACGAAATAATTTTGATCACATGTGCACCATAAATAATGTCTTATGTTTATACTACTTTTCTTTAAGACGGCCAGTGGAACCTGAATGCTTATCTTCAGTCCAGAGGGCTGAGATTTTCCAGCTTCAGTGTGTGATAAACAAAATTAGCAATGGGGAGGTGAAAGTGCAGGCATGCACCCACCGTCTTTTAGATGTAGTTCTCCTTTTATGCATGGTTCTTCACCCTCCCTTTTGTCCCTCATCTATCCAGACTCTAACAGCCTCATCTACAAAGATAAAAATATAAAGAAAGAAGCAAAACTGAGCAAGAAAGCATGCATTGTTTCTTTTATAATTATTTTCTTGGGCACAGAAACCATATTTTCATTTTACATTGAAATTTCCCCTGCATCCCCCTGGCAGGGTCCTGAAATGGTTGACATTACCTACCCGAGTGCCTCTTCACACAACAACGTAACTAGTATAACTGCATTAAAAATATGCGATGCCATGAAGTCACAAAGTAAATTATTTATGCCTGTCCTAAAATCCTGGGAGTGATTGTGGCAGGCTCGCCAGTCTGCTCATAGGAGAAGCTTCAAGGCTTAACAGCTGAACCTGTATGAGATTAGGCAAACATGAGCATTCTTAAAAGCAACACACTCATGTTTTTACGCCTCGCTGCCTCACAAAGGGAGAATTGAAGTCCTGTATGCTTAGTGCATCTCTGTCAGGCATGAAAAAATAAAAGGTGTGTCGGTGATCAAGATACGATCTAGCGTAACCTGCTCTCAGGGAGACGCAAGGACAAGCACAAAGGGTGAAGGATGCTGGAAAAGGGAAATGGGGATGCAAGGACTTGTGGGAGCCTCTGGAAACCGTGTGGAGAAATCAGCCTCCCACATCCCTTCTGGGGAATCCAGATAATTGAGGGCTGTAGGAGTGCTTGATAGAAAACTCCAGACCAGGGATGATTAAATTCGCCAGGCGTCTCACCAAGAAAACATGGTTCCCATTGAGAGACCGCAGCTTGGCCAGTGGTGAACAGATGTCTCCCTGGGGGAGAACTGGGGGCTGGCCACATCGGGCAACAGGAGACAGCAGGCAGCAGCTGGTTTTGGCAAAACCTCTGTCGTACTTCGACTCTGCAAGCAAACAGCAAGCTTTCCTCTGGTCTGGGGTTTTGCTCTCAAAGCCTTTGGGAAGAGGTGTGGGGACATGGGAGATGCCAGGTCTACATTTGCCCCTCTGCAGCCTTGGTTGTAGAGGCAGCAGCCACCAGAGAAAACCCATGCGGCCTGAGTGAGAGCAGAGGCTGGAACTGGCCATGAGGAGGCACACCAGAAGGGCCCTGAAGCAGAAATGCCAGTACAAATTACAGCCTGGGCTTTCTACCTCTGAGCTGCTGAGACCCATGAGCAGCACTGGCCCCAGTTTCAATAGCATTGTGCTAACTTAAGAGTCCTGCTTTCAGGGAAAACACTTTGCCAGAACCAGGAGCTGCTTTCATGCAGCGTAAAATCCACATTTCGTGGGAACATGTATTTAAGATCTGTCATTTCATTACAAAGTCTTTCAACACCATTATAGCCTTAACATACACGCTCTACAAACTCTACCTTTCCTTCCAGATAATTCAGATGGGAATGATGACACTGTGTTCATGCAACATCCTTCACCCTACAAAACACAAAAATGGAGAAGGTTACAAATTTAAACCTGACAATCTCTACCCTGTGCAATATTCCCCTATTGCAGACTGCACGTGCTTTCCCTCCAGGGGAATGTGGCCTTTGAGGGAACAGCGGGACTGATCCATTGTACCACATATCCCTTCACTAGACCCTCTCAAAGACTTTCTTGCCTTCACGGGACACCGTGGGCCCCAGCAACCTGCCCTCATGAGCCATGAGCTGCATCCCACCAGCTCCCATGCCCCAGCACCACCACAGCCTCTGCAGGAGTATCTCCCCATTTCGCTGTACCAAGTGTTGGGGTCCTTGTCTGGGAGAGGTATCACTTGCCCTCTCTGTCTGCTCCTGCAGCAGCTCTGGGAGCTTCAGTGCTAACTCCCAACCAGGAGACACCACTAGTGCCGCTGTAAGCAGTTTATTGTACCCTGTCAGTCGGACTCTCCAGTCCTGCCCATCAGCCCTGGCTGGCTGGGCCAAGCCCTGGGCGCCCCCACAGGGAGCAGCATGTTTCCTGCAGGTCCCCACTGCAGCTTCTGGGCTGGTGTCTCTGGGTCCTGCTCATGGTGAAGGTCTCAGAACCAGGGCAGGGGCTTGGAGCAGGGCTCAAAACAGGTCTGCCTTCCTATCTGTGGAGAGCTTTATGCGGTCTCACACATCTCTTGGCTTCTCTTTCAATTCTTTTCCTGTTTGGGAAAGAAAGGACTTCAAGCTCTTGAGAAAGGCATAATGCATATATATTCCTGTATTCCAAGACATGTGTGAGGGATGCTACACGGTGATGTGATGGTTATAAATGGCTCTCATCTTCTTTTTTTTTGAATCCTTATCATAACACAGGCCAGAAAGCCAAGAGCTGTAGACAGGAATTCACCAGCAGGGCCCAGCAATAACAACACATTTGTTCTTCCCAGGGTGGCTCCCTGTTCTTAGGAGCTGAATGCTTTGATTATAGAGGAATTGGCTCTGGCAAAGATTAGGCTTTTTTGGCTGGAAAAATCAATGCGCTGTTTTTAAAAGGTTTCTTTAGAAATCACATATTTCCACAGAATACTCAGAACCCAGCCAAACATTTGAAAGGAAACAATTCAGATTTGGACAATTTATCTTTAACCTGATGAAGCAGCAGCTGCCAGGTCAGTGCTCAAGTCTTTGTAACCTTTTTGCCTTGCCAGAGGTTGGGAGGGGAGCCCTTCTCCACCTGCAGACACCTTTGGCCATGTCAGTCCAGGTTTCTCTGAGGCATGAACTTGGTTTCCACAAAAGTATGTGAAACCGGAGCAAAAAGCATGGGGTTTTCATTGTCTTGCTGAGATCTGGCTGTAAATGAAAGATCAGTTATTTTATTGATTTGGTGCCCTGGCTGAGGAAACTTTGCTTTTTCTCATTTGTTCTCAGCCCACTGCCCCAGGTCATTCATGTAAGTGGGAGACGGGGAACCAGCAACCCAGACTAGGTGAGAGCAAGGCAGGGGTGTAGCATCCCAGTGCTCTTCCCTCAGAGGCTCCAGCTCTAGCCACAGCAATAAGCTCACAGCCAGCACATCCCTTTTCCAGCTCAGGTCGTGGATCTGCTTTATCTGCCCTAAAGTTCTTCATAAGCCAGGAATGCTTTTTCCGTAGGCTTGCAGGAGCACAGTGCATTGTAAACCTGCACATCTGTAACGCATGGAGGGAACCTTGATTGCACATACTCTGTTTGTAACCACATCCTCTCTTCCTGGAGGCCAGCATGGGGCCTTCAGAAGCTACAGCTCTGCACAGGTCATGAGCACAACCCTGAGGTTCTCCAGCACTACTTACTGATGTGGCTGCCCCTTCTCCAGTGTCCCTGGCAGGGCCAGTCATGAGCAGAGACAAACAGGTCAAATGGCTGCGGCTTTCTCCTTCCTAACGTGTCTGAGCCCTGGGCAAGGAAAATATTGACAAACACAATGACATCTGTGTCCCTGCCACCAGACAGGCACAACACTTCCTTCTGGCAAAAATGATCCCTAATGAATCCCTGGAGCATGCTGGGTGATGTGCTCCTGTAAGAGATACTTGAAATGCAAGATACGAGTACACACAACTGGTTTCTCCTGATGTAAACCTATGGACTCTCCTTTTGGAGTCTTTCCGTCTGTGCGGCATTTGGAGGCAAAGGGAAATAAAAATCTCAGCCATAAATGGAAACATTTGCAAGGAATGGAGTAAGACCAGCTGCCAAGCTACAGTTACTGCAGTATGACTAAGCTGTACTTTTTGCAAGCTACTGCTCCTTCACTCAGACAAAACGCACAGAGCTCCCTGCCCCACACACTCCTCCACTGTCCCCAGCTAGAGCTTGGTGACCAGAAACACAAAGACCCTGGGAGCCAGGAAGCAATGGAGTGGGGTGCCCAGCTCCTGAAGCTTGTGTCTGGCAGGAACCACTGCAGATCATTCAGTTCAACTCCCTTGGACCTGAGCAGGCTCAGCCAGAGCCAGCTACCCAGAACAGTGTCTATTTGGGTTTATCTCCACAGATGGAGACCACAGAACATCTTTGGGCAATTGGTTCCAGTGTTTGACCATCCTCACCCTCACAATTAAAAAAGTGATTCTTTGTGTTCAGGTGGAATTCCGTGTGTATCAGTTTGTCAGTACCTCTTGTCCTGTCACTGGGAATTACTTCTTCATTACTTCCCATCAGGTGTTTATACACATGGATACAATCTGCTGAGATTTCTCCATTCTGACTAGTCCCAGCTCTCCCAGCCTCATGCTGTAGGAGAGATGATCCAATCCCTTCATCATCTTGATGGCCCTTTATTGGATCTTTTCCTGTACAGTCAACTTTGCCTTGTCCCGGAGAGCCCAACACTGGACACAGCACTCCAGTGCCAAGCAGAGGGGAGGGCTCACCTCCCTTGACCTGCCCAGCAGCACTCCTACTGCAGTCCAAGATGCTGTTGGTCTTCTTGGCTGCAAGGGCACACTGCTTGCTTGTGTTCAATTACAGAACTCAGCACACCATGTTAGGCAACTTTAAAGCCAGAACTGGTACCTCCTTCACGACATGGAACAGGTCCAGTGGAGGCTACGAAGATGGTCAGAGGGCTGGAGCACCTCTGCTCTGAGGACAGGCTGAGAGAGTTGGGGTTGTTCAGCCTGCAGAAGAGAAGGCTCTGGGGAGACCTCATAGCAGCCTTCCAGTACCTGAAGGGCTACAGGAAAGCTGGGGAGGGACTTTTTACAAGGGCCTGGAGTGTCAGAAGGAGGGGGAATGGCTTTAAATTGGAAGGGGGAAGATTTAGATTAGACAATAGGAAGAAACTCTTCACAATAAGGGTGCTGAGTCCCAGCACAGGTTGCCCAGGGAAGCTGTGACTGCCCCCTCCCTGGAGGTGTTCAAGGCCAGGTTGGATGGGGCCTTGAGCAGCCTGGTCTGGTGGGAGGTGTCCCTGCCCATGGCAGGGGCTGGAACTGGGTGATCTTTAAGGTCCCTTCCAACCCAAACCATTCTATAATTCTATGATTCTATGACATAACCCTAATTCTGGTGGAAACTGCCTAGGCTGGGGAAGAACATGAACAAAAATGTTCAGATAGAAAAATTCTTTTCAATTCAGCGGTGAGTTCTTTACAACATCCTATTAAAATCAATTGCTTGCTAAATTCTCCTAACATGTCAGTAAAACTATGGAGCTCTTACTCACTGAAAGATTATCTAATATAGAAGAATACATGTCAAATGCTTTAATGGAATTAGAGGGACTTTTTGGACTGGTTTGATGCAAACTTCCTGGAAAAAATGTGCAAAGTAATAAATCTATTTTTACTAATGCAGCACACATGTCCTATCCAGTGGCTAACAAGCGAACGCTAGTTTAAGTGCAACAAAAGAAACGGTGTTTGTGCATTAACTGAGTACTTCAGTTCCAATTTTGCAACTGCACAGTGACCATAGGCTTCTGATTTGGCTATCAAAATCAATGGATTGTAAAAACCTGGAGACATTATGGTTGCAAGCTTGATTCCAATATCTAAATCTATGGAAAATCACACAAAAATACATGATAATGCTATACAAGAGTTGAAAAGTATTGTCTGTTCTTGGGATGATAAGGAGCCATGCGCTTCTGAAACAGCCACCGTGATGTCCTTTATAATCAGTGGAGAATAATGGGACTTGCATAGACCAGTTTGTCACCTTCTGACTTGCCTGATACTGTTCAGGTTAATTTTACTCCAGAGGTGCTTTTTCTTTTTCTGTGCTGTGAAGAGATTAGCTTAGATTAGCTTAGACTAAGGTTACTTCACTGAAGACAGCTCATGATATAGGAAATGAATACTGCTCTAAAAGGCTTATAAAAGAAGGCTTCTGCCCTGGCAATGATGTAAGGGATTCAGCCAGTGTAAGTGTCTCCGTAGGGTGCTCACTTGCTGTATGCACAACAGTGAAGGAAAAAAAATATGTCAGAAGAGTGCCTGAACAGAAGCTTTACTTTTTGTGCATCACTGCCTTCGCCTTGTGTCCTCTGTGCGCTCAGGATGGTTTTCACAGAATCTCTTGCACACAGGAATCAAAGGAGATTCAGTTCTACATCCTCTACAACCTTGACTTATGGTCTTGGGCAAACTATGAATTTCTTTGTTTAGAAATTCCTTGCCAGTGAAATAGCTCCCATAATATTTTCCCAGCTTTTTTCTTTACCTAATAACCCACCAGGCATCACAGGCAACAAATATTATACAAACATCTTTGTTAACCAGTGTTTTCAGTATCTTCTAGCATTACCTGTAGACAAGACAAAACTGATTTTCTGATTTCAAAGCAAAAGCATTTGAATTGTGTAGCACTTCCCTGACTGCATGCAGATACGACATGGCCATATCTGTCTTAGCTATGCAGGCCAGATACTGCTCTGCTATGTTTTCTCACACCAAATTGCCTTATGTTGCAAATTCTCTTCCCTACACCAAAGGGGATAGAGAAAAGCTACCCAGGAAGCACACTGTTTGCCTTACTTGCTTGAGCGGTACCTGTTTAGCAGCCAGACTGAATCTACTAGAACATTCATACAGCAGCCTGTTGTCAACTGGATGAGACAGCTTCTGGGGTGTGGCAACATCAGTATTCTGTGTAAAGAATGCCATGGTTGACTCGTCATTCCATCGTGCAACATCTACCAACAGACTATTCTTGGCCAAATCTTGCCACATGCATGAGAAGATTCCCAGGCCCTGCACAAAACATACAACAAAGTAAATCCAAAGGATCCTTAATTTGAAGAAAATCCCCAATCCCATTGTAACTATTAAGAATGGAGCCACTCAATTAAGGTTTGATAGCCCTGAATTCCCAGTACTTGCTCACTTGAAATGAGCTGGCAAGACAGCCATCTACCATAGCGAAGGGTCCAGTGTGGGCTAAATGATGACATACCAACTGAAACTGGAAACTGTGGAGGCCATGAGACCCTTGACCAGATTGCCCAAGTACGTGTATCCTAGAGCCATATTGCCATCTTTGCATGTAGCCCTCCTCCTGCACCATGGGGAGCGTGTGGGACCCACCATAGATCTTCCCATGGGGCCCAGGGATGTTGCAGAGGAAAATTTATGCAAGACTAGTCTGCTCCTACGTTGATTTGCAAGGCAGTAAATGACAACTTCAGCAGGACCCTGTTGCACCCCGGGTGAAGAGGGAGGGACTTTGAATTGTACACTGAGCTGCCATTGGGACGGCTGGTTTCAAGTGCAGTAATCTGCCACATGTTCTCATTTCCCCGCATGCCAGATCCCTTTTGACACACTTTTCAAAGGAGCTGCGGCACTCCAGATGGGACTTATCCAGCTGCCCTTGGGTGTGCCTTATTAAGTATGTGCCCAGTGCTTCTATGCTGGGCCGTCAGAGCCAGGAAAAACTGCAGTGTGCTGCTCACAGCCTGGGCTTTATCCAGGACGGGCTTGCCCTAGAAAAGCAACATGTTGGTTTTACAAGCTGCCATTGAAAAATCTCAAGTACTTCAGGTCCTGTGGAAAGAAACATATGTAACTGTGTTTGGCTCTCATGTCACCAAGACATAATTTTATCTACAGGGATAGTTCTGTCACCAGAAATCCAGAGCCCTCAGAAACACTCCAGGCTGAATTTTCTATTTATGCAGAAATAAGCACAACTAAGACAAGGGAGTGAATGCTTTGCAGCTCCTGAGGGTTTGGATTCTTTCAGGGCAAGAAAGGGATTTGCAGGGATTTCAGAAGATATAGACAAACACTTTATGCTAATATCCGTGTTTATGAAAGTTTGAACTGCTTTTTAGAACTGAGCCAGGAAAGAAACACCAGCCAGGGTCTGACACATATGTCTTTTCTCCATGCTTTTGGAGCAACAGAAAAACCCGTGAGATTCGGATGCCGACCTTGCATGCTTATTCCTGCTTTGTTTGCTTTGTCTTATGCCATGAAAAACGCTAGTTGAAGGGTACAGGATGTGCTTGTTGGGGCAGAAGAGAGACAGAGGAAAACTTTAGGAGCAACCTTAAGATCATGGTTAGGATCTTTAGTACCACACCAAGTTTGTGCCATGTAGAAAACTCTACTTTTATAGTGGGGTTCTCTGTATCCACACTGTCTGCAGTCTGTCCTTCCACTGCCTCTCCCCATTAGCTGTCTCAGACCAGGACATGGGCAGTGGCAGCAGAGGCCAAAACACTGCAGACTCCTTGTTTGTCTGCAATATCTGTTGCAAGACAAGCCTTGAAACTACTGGCTGACCTTCACAGGCAAGGATTGCCTGCTGTCAGGACTAGCCAGTGGCTGCTGGATTTGCCTTCAGTGTGGTACAAGATCATGCAATGTGGGGCTGGACATTTGATATCTGACTCAGTTCAGCCTGACAACAAGAGATGCATTTGTGACATTGCAGCAGAAACCTCTTGCTGATTTACAGCAGCATCTGAGGTTTAATGCACCAGCTAGAGTTAATACCCACATCCTGACACAAGAAAACAATTGTTTCTGGAAAGCTGGAAGAGTCATTATCACCCATACATAGGGCAATGAACAATTCACAACGAAACTACTTACTTCTAGTGATTTTTCATCTCATCAGCCAAGAGGCAACATCCTTAGCAAAAGTAAAAATTGAAGGCATAGCAGAGATAATGATCCAGAGATCATCCTGAGAAAGGACAGGCTTTTCCAGGGAAGGAGCTTGCAAGACAAGGTTCTGTAAGATGGGAGACTTTGCCCTCTCACCAGAGATGCTGCATTAGGCCAGTTAGGTAGCTATCTAAACCTGTTCCAGCTTATGAAACGCTTCAGTCTGTTTTGCTATTCCATCTCACATCTCCCTGAGGGATCAGAGTACAAACTGGCGTGCTTAGGAGGCACAAGTCCTGGGAAGTGCCTGAAATTTAGGAGAGTGACAAGGATGGTGAAGGGGCTGGAGCACAAGCCCTGTGAGAAGCGACTGAGGGAGCTGGGGTTGTTTAGCCTGGAGAAAAGGAGGCTCAGGGGAGACCTTATAGCTCTCTACAACTACCTAAAGGGAGGTTGTAGTCAGGCAGGGGTTGGGTCTCTTCTCTCAGGCAAGCAGTGACAGAACAAGAGGACACAGTCTCGATCTTTGTCAGGGGAAGTTTAGGCTCGATATTAGGAAAAAATTCTTCACTGAAAGGGTGATTGGCCATTGGAATGCACTGCCCAGGAAGGCAGTGGAGTAACCGTCCCTGGAGGTGTTTAAAGGGAGACTGGATGAGGCACTTAGTGCCATGGTTTAGACGATGAGTTGGTGTTGGGTCATAGGCTGGACTCAATGATCTCAAAGGTCTTTTCCAGCCTTGTGGTACTGTGATACTGTGATACTGTGAAATTACCGTGAGACTTTGAGGGCTCTCATATGGTGATGTAAAAATGCTGTAGATGTGTATGTTTTGCTCCATTTCATGCAGAGCCTCTTTGCAGAGGCTTTGGGGACAACTGGCAGTGACGCTCCATGCACTAACATAGTGCAGTCCTTCTCTCATGAGACACAGCCCCAGCAGAATACTTTGCCTTGATCAGGGAGAAATGGAGCATTGGGAAACATATGTTGTTGCAAAGCTGAAACATCAGGTTGGCTGTTTTGAAATGAATCAAAGGTCCATTGACAGCTTTTGATCCTCAACTTCTGTGTGCTGCTGCATCAGCCAGAGACACAGTGCGTATCTGAGGGATGTGGGTACCACAAGGTCTAGGAGCCTATCTCTTGTCCTCATTTTGATTCTTCAGGCCTCACCTCTGTGACTGGGAGTTCTCAGAGGCTCGTATTTTCCAGGATAATAGGTCAGATTTCAAATTCCAGCTTCACATATTGTTTGCTGCTGGCTGACATAAGCTTGTTATGGAAGATGGCTAATTCAGAGCATCTTCCACTGATCCACGTGTAAACCAGAGATTGCCTTCCACAAAGGTTGTTTCAAAGCTGCCTGTATACAATTCATGCTTTAGTGTTTTCCTAGTCTTTAGGAAAACTGTGCAAAACAAACACCTTGAAGTTCTCTAATCAGAAGTCTAGTTTGGCTTATTAATATGCTTCACAGGGGCTCAGAAAAGCTTTGCCTTGTGCTTACTATATCCTTATGATGGGTAGAGCTCTAAAGATTAAATAATTGTTGTGTAACTAACCCATAACTGGAAAAAAAAAAGGTTAGTGATGCAGACTGCACGATAGTATATGAAAACAACTCCAAACAGACCCAAGACCAAAGAGTAAGGGGATCCCTGCTGCCATCAGATGCATTATCAGTTTGCAGAAGATTTTCCAGATTGCTGCTGTGATGAATGTGTCTACCATGAGGACCTCCTCCATAGGTGCTATGACTGGGAATGGGCCTCTGGACTTTTTGGAATAGCCTTGCCTCTGAGTGCTTCCACAGGCTTCTGGTATCATGAACCTGAATACAAACCCGAACATGAACCTGATGTTCAGGTCATGAAAATAAAAATGAAGTACAAATAAGAGACCTCAGCTGGTAAATGACTCTGCAAGGGAAGGAGGAACATGATCTCTGTGTCTACAGTGGAGACAAGAAGTAACAGGCTTAATGACAGCAAGAGGTTCTTAGGCTGGACAGTAGGAGTGTTCTCCAGAAGCATCACCAGCTCCGTTATTTGGAGCATTGTAAATAACAATAGCGATTTGCATTAGAACACATTGTCTGCAGATATGGTAAATTCTCTGCATTCAAGTCCTTTAAGACTGAACAAACACCCTTTTGACAGGCAATAAATATGCAGCCTATGGGGTAAAACATACCTTTAAGGTACAAAACAGAATTACTGACCACTTCACGCCTTGTTTCTCATTGTTTCAGTGACTAAAGAAACCTAAGGTCAATGAGGAAATATCTTTTATTTCGCCAACAAACTGTGCAGAGAAAATGAAAGTTTTTGGACAGATGCTTAGGTCCATGGCTGTATCCAGACCACTACCATGTATGTTTTATGTAGTTCTATCAGATGACATTGTAAGAATAGATGGCAATTACGAGTTTCTTGCCTGATTTTTCGCTGGTGGAAAACTCCTCCGTTTCAATGAAACAGTTTATCTCAGACCTTTGGAGTCACTAAAAGTGAAGAAAAAAGAACAAAAACTTTTCTCCAGAAGCATGATGTAGGGGTTAGGATGTGTCTGCCTTGCCTCCAGCTTCTGCTATTTCATTTTATTCGCTTTTAATATTTTACCATCAAGAGAGATAACCCAGCTGCATTTTTGTTTGTTTCCGCAGTTTGGATGTTAAACTCTAACATTTTCACAGGGATGAAAATTCTGATAAGTGTTTCTGTGGGTGTCTGCACCAGTGAATGGGACCAGGAGTCCCTGCTGAAATAGTGGGCAAAAATTTCTGCTGGTTCCTGTGTTCTGGGGCAGAAAGCTCTTCACTAGTGATATTTCATGAGGATAAGTCACTCCATGCATTCCCAGTCCTTGCTGGAAAGGCCGTGCGCTCCTGTGAGCAGCTCTGTAGTTTCCATGTCTGACAGGGATGACTATATAGAATCATAGAATCATTTGGGTTGGAAGGGACCTTAAAGACCATCCAGTTCAACCCCCCCTGCTATGGGCATCTTCTACTGGATCAGGCTGCTCAAAGTCTCACCCAACTTGGTCTTGAACACCTCTAGGAATGGGGCATCCACAATTTCTCTGGGCAAGCTACGCCGGTGCCTCATGAAACAAGAAGAACAACAACAATAACAAAAGAGAAGTTAAACAGCATCAGTTGCTCAGTTCAGAAGTACACCAACAGAATTCTCAACTTCTTGGTGAGGCCACTGCTAGACCACTTGGTTGCATCTTCTCTCCTGCCATACAGCCTCCAGAGCTCTCTGCTGCCACAGGTCACAGGAGCTGTGCCACAGCCTGCCGGGGGCAACCTCGGAATTGGGCTGATGCAACACATGCTTTCTGCAGAAAAGTACGAAAAGCAAACACCACGGACTCAGCCGAATCTCCTGACAGACAGTGAGAAGTGAGGGAAAGACCCTGGCAGAGCGTGATTGCACGTAGGCTTAGATATGGGCAACCACACAACCCCCAAATTAGTGTCTTAGCCTAACCAGAATACAGGAATTAGTAAAACTGAAGCTGTTAAAAACATCTCCCAGAGCTGTACCATGCTTTGGTGATGCTCCTCTGCCCTATGCAATGTTATGTGAGGCCATCAGCTTCTCAACTCCTTTACCAGGAGAAGCATGATGGTGACAGTGTGTTGGGGAGATGGAATGTTCTTCCTCCATGGTCTTGATTTTACTCAGAATTACTTCTCTGTGTGACCTCTGTATTTCTTAATGGGTTACAGTCTTTCCTCTGCTGTTTGCCCACAAGCTTATGTACGCCCTGATTCTTACTCTTTCTTTTAAGGAGGAGATTAATACAACTGGACAAAATAATGCAAACCTTAAACTAAAACACATCTGGGAATAATAGATTTAAACCAAACTCCAAACCCCAGGATAGCGAGTGGCATTTGAACATTCAGTTATTCTGCTGTTACATCTAGGAGAGGCTAAACAACGGACCTCTGCTCCTTGAGAAAACTGTAGGCACAGGAAAGGCTCTTAAATAATTTTGAAAATACAATTCAAAATCATCCTGGACCAGCTATTTATTGTTACACAGTTTGAGGTCTAGTGCTAGCACTGTCAACAGTAATTTGTCTAGGCTACAGGCCTGCAAGCTGAGGGAAGAGTTACCTTGCCAGCCCTGTGGTCTCCAGAAGTCCCATGCTGTCCAGGGGTGTTCACGATGCTACCATGCCTTCCTACCAATGGTGGGAGCAAGCACTGACCACAGTGCAGGGAGATGACTTGGATCTCAGGGCTGTACACTACATGGTACTGGGTAGGGCTTCACGCCATCACTGATGTCCATGGAGAAACAACGAACATGGCAATCAACAAATCTGCAGACCTGCTCCAGACCTGCAGCCACAAAGCCAGGTCGGTCTGGACAGGTGAGCAGGGTCAGTGGATGGGTACAATTGAGCCTCTTGGGGCTTCCCAAGTTCAAGCAGCTTTATGTTCTTATTTACAAGAGCTAACTAGGTAGGATATTTGTCTCTCATACAACAGTTTACCTCTCTTACATCACTTTTTTGCTCTGTCTTTTAGGATTGCAGTCCCACTGTACTCTCCCAGTTTGTTGTGCTGTTAGTTTTTTGCATTGCTTGAAGGGTATGTGTTCTAGGTGTCCTACCACGTTGGTGGAGTGGCCTCAGTGATCCCCTCCTTCCCCAGCCATCACCTTCCCACGAGGGGCTGTGAGTCAGTGTTGCCTCAAATGAGGAGAATTTAATCAGAGAAAAGCAGAGAAACGTGGCCCAAATTCTGTCATTGTTACATAAACCCCCTTGCTGAACATCTGGAGAACATCTGAAGTTTAACAAAGCAGGCCCGCAGGCAGAGGCATTTTTGACCTTCCTTGTAATGGAAGTATAAAAATAGACACTGAAAAGAGGGGAGTAAATACAGTCAGAAATGGAAGACAGCATGGGTCCAGCATACTGGGGCCAGCTTTGTCCCAAACACCCAACAAGGGCTTCCATGATCCTGCCTAGCCAGTGCACAAGCACGGGGAGACACAACCCTAAACACAAGGCACTGGGAACTGCTGAAAAATTCTTGCTGGATCCTGTCTTCTGGGGAAGACAGCTCTGATTCTTCTGGGCAAATTGGAATTTAAAGTAGCATTTAGCTTTTTCTCATCGGTAAAACTGACAAACACTCCAGAACTGTGTCTCGGAAAGCAATAATTTTTGCTCCGTTTGGATTTTCTTCCCCTTTCAGTAATGGGAAAAAGCAAAGGCATGGTTGGGGGTAAGGGGCAAAGCGCACGAAAGCAGGAAAAATCCTTCCTGACACTTGCTTTTTTAACAAAAGCTGTGAATCAGCCCAAAGTCAGAGGGAGCTTCCTCCAGGTGTCTTTTCTATCCCTGCTTTTGACAGGGCCTGGCTGGGCTGTGAGGGGGGAATATCCCCAAGAGGGTGGAGGGGCTGGGGTAGGGGGACAAATCCCTTTTCCCACCCTCCCCGTGCTGGCAGCAGTGCACCCCATCAGCCCTAGCAGTAGGTGTGTAACCCAGGGTCTTGTTCATATCATGTTCCCCTCCTTCAGGAATGATTCATCCTGAGGGCTGCAGCAGGCCATTAAGAAATATTTCTTTAGCTGTGACAATAACTGCCATTATTAGGGCAGAGTTGAAGGCATTTTTTCCTAACTTTTTGTGGAGAGGAGAGTGGGACATCCAATACAAACTGCAGCCACTCACAGACACTCCCCAGAGGTGCTTCTCAGATTTTCCAGCTGTGAATGAGGTGTCTCCAGTGCTGGGGATGGCCATGGAGCCCAGCAAGCATCTCAGCTGAGAAGCCTGGCACAGGAGAGAGCATGACTAAGGGGGACATAAGACAAGGGGGGGGAAGCAATATAGTGCCTCTCCGTTACTGAAACAGGATGTGAAAGTTGTCCGCTGTCTAGGGAGAAAGTGAGTGACCTTGTGAGTGACCATGGTGAAAGGTTTTAAGCAGCCTCTAGGATGTACCGATAGGACCTGAGAACTTCCTCAAAGACAGGTACTTTTTAGAGTTGTCTTAGGACATAAACTGAAAGTTTGGGGAGCATTGAGCCTGATATATCCACCACTAGCACTATCTCCAGGACAGCATCCCCGCATGCCTGGGAAATGGAGTACTAAGAAAGGATGATGAACTTAAGTAGAAGGAAAATGCAGCTTATCTCTTCACCTGAAGATCACCGTTTCTCTGTACCTGATCTTCTGGGAACAACAGGACCTACCTGTGTAGAGGTTTTTTTGCAACCGGAAAACAAACAGAAGCTGCATAAGCACTTCCCACCTTTTGGATTCTCAGTGCTCTTCTCATACAATTTTTAATGCACTATTTCATAGATGAAGAGAATTCACACTATTTCTCAAATCAGTGACATTCAATAATAGCCAGGTTTGTGATGCAAAAGGAATAGGTCTCTTTTTTTCTGTCCCTTACAGTTTTACGTGAGAAGTTGTGCTGAAGTCTTCCCAGATCCCAGCATCTTCTAATTTACTTAGTGATTTTTTGAATTTCAAGAGCTCTGAATGCTCAAGTCAGACAAACTTTCAACGAGATTGTGGAAAACAATTTATTTGACAAATTTCCAAAGTGGACAATTCTAGTAGAACATAGGCATAAAATAAACTAACTTGTACAATGGGGGTTTGGTTACAAAGTAAAGAGTTTGGGATGCCAGTATTTGGCAATCACTGTTGCTTTCTCAGAAGCGCATGAATTCATAGCAGGAGCACCAATGGAAGCACTGAAATCTCACCCAGTCAAACCACATCTTCAGCGTGGTCCTGGAAACAACTGTGTAAACACCAAGGGCCCACATCACCCACATAACGATAGCACCTTTGTCAGTATATCCATAGGGCATGAGTCAAAGCCCTGGGCAGGTAATTACAGCCTTTCCCTTGACTTTTCTGGGCTGTGGATGAGGCCCTAATTTAATATGTAATATGGTTAGTGGGTTTCCCTAGGGCCCAGGTGCCTGACTCTGAGATGGTCCTATAGAAACAGCACACCCAGAGAGCTCACTGGGAACTAGAGAGCTTGGCACTTTTGAAAAAAAATAAAAATAAAAAGAAATTCCCATTAGCTGGGCTCAGAGAGATTTTCCAGAATGGAGCTTGTACCATAACACAAGTCATCAGGTTATTCATGAGGTTCCTGGTTTCACTGTAGGACCATGAGATCAGGTAGTGAAGGAGTGCAGTTAAGTAGATGCTTCTAGGGTTTCCCCCCTTCCCAGTGGATGCCCAGCACCCCTGCCCTAAATGGCAGTGTCAGCGCTGAGGGATGCTCCATCATCCACCATCACCCCAGCCCTGGGAAGTCACTGCCCCATTCCATGGTGCAAGGCCAGAAATGCTTCCATTCAGCTTGAATAATGAATTCCAGACCTCCCTTCTCCCCCCAGGCACAGGAGATATGAACAAAACTTGGCAGCCATGACAATGATCCCCTCTCAATTCATGCTGAAATGCTGAAGCTTTCACTTGAAGCACAGCATTGCATTAGGACCACTGTGACATGGGCAAGTGCTTGGATGATGTATGAAGGAAAGAGGCAAATAAACAAAAGAACCCTGTATCTGAAAAGAGCATTAATCAGCCTTATGAGACCAGGCTAGTCCTTAGTGGTACGGAATTCCTCATCTTGATTCTTTCTTGGCAAAAACCAATGGGATGAGGTTGCTATTGGTGTTCTGGCAGGTTATTCTTAGGTGTGCTTGTGTTTGCCTGCTTTGGAGAGGGAGAGGCAGTCATGAGTGGGGAAGGAGGTTTGAGACTGAGAGAGTAGAGATGCAGATGATGAAGCAGGGGAAGAAGGAAGGGAATGATGCACAGCCAGGCTGTGGCAGTGTGGCTATCTGCATATATGCAAATTCCTCATGTTGGTCAAGAATACTGTTAATTTAATTTTGTTCTGTTGGGTTTTGGTTTTAGATGAGACAGAAGCAGGCATGGCCTTGGCAGGAACCCACTCAGGTGCTCAATCAACGGCTATTTTCCTAGAGACAGTTTGGTAGAAGACACCACGCAGCAGAGAGGTATAGTCAGGCACGCGGAAGAGGTGGCGTTCCCCATAGACTACATCGTAGTCTGCGCTCTTTCCTGTGACGAGGACACGGATGTTGGGCTCATTGGCTTGGCTGCCCACTGCCAGCACATAGATCTCAATGCCAGCCTGCTGAGCTTCCTGCACAGCTCTCTCAATGGCCCTTGCAGTGATCCCTTGAGAGTTGCCATCAGAGAACACCAACACCCTCTTCTTTGCATTACCACGGGAGGACCGTTGGTACAGTGCTGTGATGTACCGCAGAGCGGCATTGATGTCCGTGGCATCATTAATGAACTCCATGTTGTCAATGGCTTTGGCAATGACTGTGTAGTTGTACTGGAACTGAGCTTCCACTTTTTGCTGGTTCTTGCCACTGTACTGGACCACTGAGACGCGCACGGAGTCATCCGCAGGCTTGCCAGCCTCCAGGAACCGCTCCGCCAGCCGCTTCACAAACTTCTTGGTGGTCTCAAAGTTCTTGCTCCCCACACTGGTGGAGCTGTCCACCAGCAGTGTGATGTCTGCTGGCCCAGTGAAGGTAACTGCAAGGGGAAAGACCCAGGGCTTGTTACATTGTTTCTCCTCCTGCCTCTTCCATGGAAAGCCGATGAAGTCACGGGCTGTCTCACAGGCTTCCTGTCTTGCCCGACTTGGGGAAATACCCAGTCTCTGGGTACTTGCTAGTTTGGTTTCCCCTACCCTAATGCTGTCCTACTCTTGTCTTTTTACCTTGTCATTCCTTCTTTTATTTGGTTTACGACAGGCTGCATTCCCAGGTACTCATCTGGCTTAGATAATCTAGTGATTCTTGTTGCAAAAATACAGTGCATGTTTTCCTTGATTTACACTGTCCTTGCGTGTTTGGGGAGCCGCTTCATCTCCCAGGGCTGACACCTTTCCATGATGAGTCTGAGGATTGTGTACACTTCTGACCTGGAGGTGCATCTGAATAAATTCCTCCCTGTACCACTATTAAAAGACCTTTCTCAAATATCCCTGCCCAGTGCTGATTTTGGCTTGTGCTCCCACCACCACAGCAACCGATCTCACTACCCATCTCAGCCGATGCTGGCGAGGGCTAAATCTGGCACAACCTCATTTCTAGGTTTGTGGGGCCAAACCCCCAACTTTCTAGGCTTTTTCCCCAGGTGCTTTGGGCTTGTGAGTGTGTGAGATACTCTGTGAGCATTTGGCAAGGCTTGCTCACTTCTCCAGCCCAGGAGACTCCATGTTGTGAGAGGTCTCCAAGCTATGTATTCTCACAAATGCCAACTCCCACTTCTCCCACCACAGCTCCCCCAACCCTTTTATGTGGCACGAGGAGTCAATACTCACTTGGGCAGGTGTAGTCTGGACATTTCTTCTCTGTTAAGAAAATTAGAGAGAGTAACATCACCAGCTCACCCAGGAAAGTCACTTCTCCTACAGCACAGCTTCCCATGGAGCCACCAGCAGGGATAAACATCTTGGTCACAACCACGTTGTCCAACGTGCTGTGCAAAGGCTATAAAAGTGCACTAGAAAGTGCAGTGGTGCTTGCTTAACAAAAAGCTGTGGGCAGAGATGCCCTACAGCAGGAGAGGAAGTGGACTCAGCTGCAAAGTGTTCTGAGACATGAGACGTCTTTGTCCTTATTTAACTAAATTTTGAATGTCATTCTCTTCCCTCAACATGTGCTTAAAAGCATGACTAAGGGAAGACAGGGAGGGCGGTCTGCATTCTTCACCCTTTGGCTGAGGCAACATTTACTGCATACCTTATTGCCTCCAGCCACAAACTTTCACCCACCTTGGCAGACGTATGAGGTGATGTTCTGCAAGAAGGTGTCATCCAGGAGCTCGGCGTAGTTGTCCCTTTGAATGGACAGTCCTGGCCTTGTTGGTCTGCTTAAACAAGCAATGTCATTCAGGTGATCTGGATTTGGAGGGTTCCGGAAAATGTCTCCTATCCCAAGGGAAACCACCTGCAAGGAAGTTCGAGTCCATTACCTGATGCATTCATCATCTAATGCATTCATAAACCCGAGCACCTGTCACTTTGTGAGAGTGCTCCTAGTGTGCACCCTGCCCTAGCCTTGGGTGGGAAAAACATGGAGACTCCCTGAGAACCTGCACTGCTCAGATGCATGGTTGCTGTGTGGCAGTCCCCTGCAGGGAGGGTGTTTCCCCTGAGCCCTTACCGGAGTGACATCACACAGAGAGTTGAGCGGGGTAGGGTCCCGCAGTGTGTCGGAGCGTCCATCTGTAATGACGATGGCGACTCGCTTGTCAGAGGTGAATCTCCGCAGCAGGTTTTCCTTGGTGAACTGCAGAGCTTCTCCAGTGAAGGTGCCCCCAGCTATCCATTTCAGGTTCTTGACTGCCCTGCAAGCACAGGCACCAGTGAGTCTACAAGCCCTGCCCCATGGGTACTGAAGGAACCTCTGGGAACATGTATCTCATTGACACACTTGGAAGGCAGGGCAACATCCCCGTAGTGAGCTTTGGGTGAAAAACTGGCAAGCTTCTTGGCCTCGGTATCACCTACTTTCCACTAAAAAACTTTCAGCATCCTTGCAGTTGCAGGAGCTGATGGTCTGGAGATAGAAGGTGGGAGGGTGAGCAGGTAGGTGTCCCCAGGTCAAGTCTCTGCATGATGTGCTGAGACCCCACAGACTCACTGTTTGAGTGCCCCAATGTTGTCTATGTTGGCATCCCCCATGGCCACCAGCTCCTGTGTGTTGTCATGACTGTACTGCACAACGCCCACACGGGACTCCCCAGGTTCAAACTGTTGGAAAAAGCAGAAGCAAGATAGGGTCAGATAACTCTGGGGGTCCTGAAGAGCTCAGAAATCCTACCAGTGATTTTGTACTGAATACCTTCATGGCAGGCTTTGCCACCTCTCTTCTGCCGTATTCCAGGCAGAAGGAGCCCCAGTAGGAGTGAACACACATGGAGACCAATTTGGTGAACAAGTTAATGAAACAAGACCGAAATCCAAGTTTCCCAGCTCAGTTGTCTCAACACAAGCTATTAGCCCTGGTGGGTGGCCAGGAATAGATCTTTCTTCAAAACCTCAAGTTTTCTTCCAACACAGGGGTTTTGCTGCCCAGCTCCAGCCTTTCAGACTTTTTTACCAGCTCTTTGTCAACTGAAGAGATCCACGCATGCCTACAGAAGTATCCAAAGGCAGGTTGCTGTGGCTTTACAAGTCATGTGCTACGGATGTGTCTGATTATACCTTAATGAAAGGCTGGATCCCAAACATCCCTTCCAAATCAGAAGGGTAAATGAAATATCCCATGCACAGCGGGTTACCAGGGAAGCATCTGTATCCTTCTTCAGACTGAAAGACTCATTACTGGGATGACATTGCTGTTTTGGGCTGCGAAGATCCTTTTTAGTTGTGTGCTTAACTGACAAGCTAAACCCAAGCTTGGCGGTAGACAAGGGTGCCTGGGGGCTTGGCCATCAGGGAACTAGGGGAAAGTTGCAACACTCTTCATATGTTATCTACTCCAGCCACCCAAAATGCTCCTCAGTACAAGGAAGAGACTGGGAGATTGATTGATCAGGCAAATACTTTAGAAGTATTTGAAAGAAAAAAAAAGTCCCTTGCCCAGAAAGAGTGAAATGCCTATATTTTGGGACAACACACTGCTAGGTCACCTCCGCCACTTTATGAATCAGGGAGGAATCAAGACCTACCCTAGCTACATACTTGAAGAAGAGCCTCGTGGAGGCTCTTGTGAAGTGAAGGCATCTCCCCATTTTTCTGCTCACAGTGAAAAATGAGTGCACACAAGCATTGCATTGCACTCGGTGGAAATCTCACCTTCACACGCTCGTCCTTGCTCAGACGGTCAATGACTTTGATGATGAAGTCCTTGGCAATCTGGAAGTTCTGCAGGCCAATGCTCTCTGAGCTGTCCAACACGAAGAGGAGGTCGACAGGACCACAGGTGCACTCTGCAGCAAGGCATAGGAGCGGAGGGGCTTGTGTTTTCTATTTGAGCAGCTTGCACATAGCAGTACATTTTGCAGAGAGGCATAGCCAAGCAGGCAGCTTAACCAGGTACCTATACCCTACCTACCCACAAAGCGTGGTGTAAAATAAAGTGGCAAAATAACTGAATAGAAGATCTGAAAGTATTTGCATTTTGCTTAGTGCCCCTTAAAAGACATGCAGCGTTTCCAAGCAGTGAGTACCCTTGAAACACCCAATTATTATTCCAAAATTCATTTCCTCATAAGCCTTCTCACTTCTTCCATTCAGCCAGCCCAGGAGGACAGAAGTGACACTAGTGGGCTGGAAATGGGTGACTCAGCATGCTCCTCTCTTTCCCAAGTGCACGTGGCTCTTTATTTGAGCTTTAGGACTGCAAACCTAACCCACAGGGACAGCATCAGAGCTAAAAAATGGCACATTTCTCTGCAGCCTAGTGCAGAATTTGGAAGGAGAAGGACAAAGCTGGACCCATAGCACGCCCTGAACTGATGTTCTTTTCAACTGCAAAAAGGGTGGAGAAAATCTGCCTGCACTTTGCTGGCACAAGGCACCTTGACAGCAGTTTTCTAGTAGTAGGACCCAGCAACTGGAAGAGCTCCCTGCTCTCCCCTGCCTCGTGTGTGCTCAATCCTCCCTTTTGGGTTGTCAGCTCATCTCCATAGAGAAGGCAAGGAGCAGGGAAAAAGGAGTGCAAGCAAGGAGAAGGAGTAGCAAATATTTGCAGAGCAACTTTGCCAAGTAACACTCACCACAGCAAGCTAGAGGAGAAGAGAGAGAAAGAGAGAACATTAAAATGCTGGACATGAAGGTTTGCCATACATTAATGTAAACTGCAGGCCTGTGTTTCTGCAAACCCAAAGACAGCTGATCTGGACAATTCAAGCTCATGGAGTTTTTTCCCTGTTTCAGACCGTGATGTCCGGACCTGGAGCGCTGCATGCAGCAGAGCTCTGTTTCTGCACATGCTGATGTATCCTTATTTAAATAAAAATAAAAGCTAATCCTGGGGGATTAAGTAAATTGACGTGGTAAGAAGCTCAGACTCCGTTTCCTAAGTGCCATGTGTGCTTCTAGCACTTCAATGCTGGCTGTTGGCCAGAAACTCTTTGCAGCACGTGCTTACTGTTGCTACCCATGACAGGACATCACAGAACAAACCTCCCTTTCGCAAGGGGGAAAGTCAAGTCCTGATGTTTACGAAAAAACATTGTAAAATTGTCCACACAAAGATTTTACACAGCTTTGCTCGTAATTTCTGTGAAGGGTAACTGTGTATGCGCAGACACGGACACAGCAAACCAGCCTGCAGCACACACAAGTGAAACGCAACTGCATGACCCGCTCTAGAGATCAAGCTGGGAGTCCCTGGGTCAAAAGAAAGGACAGCAACACCCCAGAGATTTGTCTCTTTTTGGCTGCTGTCCCAGCTGCAGGGAAGACCTCACACCCCTTGTCCCAGCTCATTGACTTAATTGTGAGTCATCGAAGTGGAGTGATGCTCGTGGCATTCCTCTGCATTCTGCCTGGGGATGGTCCCGCTCCTGGGAGGGGCGGAGAAAAAGCAGCCACCTCTCACTCACTGAGGACCTGAGCAGGGTGGGAGTAGCAGTATGGGGATACTCACAGCACATCTTCATGATGATGTCCAAGATTTCACATTCCTGAAAACAGAGGTGGAGAAACCTTTGAAGAAAATTGAAGGCAGTTCCCTGGCTCCCAGATGCTGCCCACCACCCCGCTGCTACTTTAGGCCCTCAGAGCAGGTCCTGGTTTGGAAATGAGTGATACGTGAGTGGGCCCCATCTGTAGGGACTGGCTGGTCATGGACTAGCACGAAGGAAATCTGGCCAGTGAGACTCACTGGGATAGTGATGGAGAGAAGCCACCACTCAACCCAGAAGCACAAGGGTTCCCCAGCATCAACCCCCTCGCAGGAGCCATAATGTGGGGCAATGCAAGCACAGACCACGCAAGCAGCACCCCGATCCTGTCTTACTCACATCTGGTCCTGGAGGCCCCACAGGTCCCGGTGGTCCCTGTCAAGCAGAAATAGGGAGAGAGCAGTTAAAGAACAGTCATTCCCACCTGCAGCAAGATCTGCTGGTAGCTTGCTAAGTAATGCTGAGTCTGGAAAAAGTCTCTTGGCTACCCAGCTGCTGGCCCCTGCGCTGGGCTTTGAACAGGTCCATCTGCTTGCTTGCATGATGCCCTGGGGCTGCATGGGGGTGGCAAGAAGGAGACCTACTTCCACATGTTCCAACGCCCATTAAAGTGGGAAAGCAACTTCTCACTGCAGGCAGCGAGAACATGTACCATGTGCAGCATTGCCTGGCGTTGCCTCCACAGTACCCAATGATGGATGGACGGATGGACGGATGGGTGGATGGATGAATGGATGGATGGATACCATTTGCCTGGGAGATGTCTCTCCTTTAGCCTCCACATTGGTGTGAGGCCACAAAAGCAAGTGGCAACTCAGCATGAATTGAAATGATTTCAGATTCAGGATGTCCACTCTGAAAGGCTGCTCGCCCTTACTGAACCTGATCTTATGAGAATGCTTTCCTCATGAAAAAGCATAAGTGCCTGTGTTTTCTGTCCTGATTGGGGGTGAACATGATCTCAGAGACCTCTGTACCAGACTGCAGCGGTGGGTTTTTAAACTGCCTTGCTCCCAGTTGAGCAGGGCCAATCAGAGCAAATCTGCCCTGCTGTTGGGAGCTCCATCAGCCTGGCACGCTGTGTTGATAATTTCAGACCCTGACAGGGTCCTTACTTACTGGGCGGCCTTCAGGTCCCCTGTGGCCTTTTGCTCCTTTAATGCCCCTGGGGCCAGATGTTGGGTTCTGGAATGAGAACAAAACAGAATGCACAAATTTATGCGGGTCAGGGTGCAACACCTTCCCCTCCTGATGCCTGCTGAGCATTTCTTAACCACAGAAGTGTTATTTGAGATTGCTGTACCCAACCAAATGAGTCAGGACTTGGGAGGGCTGGGATGAACTCTAGGAAAACCTCTCTCCAAAGGACAGTGGTGAAGCACAAGGACAAACATTGGTGCTATCTAGAAGCATAGAAAACCTTGCAGAGATGATATCTACTGTAACCTAGCAGAGCTGGAGTTTTTCCAGCCATAAGCTGTAGGACACAAAGAACATTTGGGTAGAGCCCCCCCTTGCCATCAGACACTGCTCAGCGGCAAAGGGCACTTGCAAACTTAGGAAGTCTGGTGGTCTCTGATTCACAGCAAGGTAGCATTAAGAGACCCAGCCCAAAGCTCCTGCACTGTTTTCATAGAGAGAGATGATTCAGCCTTATACAGGTTACTCACATCATTACCAGGGTCTCCAGCTTCTCCTTCATCACCTTTAGGACCGACATAGCCTTTGGTTCCCTGAAAAATAATAAAGAGACTCCCACATGGACTGCTGTTGTTAGTGTGAGGTTTGTTTTGGCATGCAGTGGCCGTGTGAGAGCTGGTTTGGGAGAGGGGAAAAGAGCAGTGTGCAGGCCCCCTAGCACCAAATTACAGTGCTGCTGAGGGAGAGAACTTCTTAGGTGACTTTCAGTGTTACAGCACCATGTACTTCCCTTCTGGGTGACACTTTCAACCCCAAACTCTGGCTCTGGGGCTGCATCAGAGAACACTTAGCCTAGACTCCTTTCAACTTGGGTGTTACTACCAGGGTAACAAGGCAGGACACTTCTACCAGAAGCATCCAGTACAGGCAGAGGTGGGCAGAAGGAAAAGAGGCTTTGGAGATGCTTGAGGGAGCCCATTTCACCATGCAGTGGATGGAGAGACTCTAGGAACCAAACCGCCAGCCAGAGCAATTTCTGTTGGGTGTAAGAGGAAGCAGCACACTTACATTAATGCCAGGGTCACCTCTGTCTCCTGTTTGCCCCTGGAGACGAAGGTAAGGAAGCAAGTTAGGTCAGAGAAGTAGAAATAACAGTCTTAGAGTTTCAAAGCGACACAAAAGCTTACTGGGGCGCCTGTGAATCCAATCGTGCCATTCCCAGGAGGGCCATCCTCCCCCTAGAACAAAAGGGAGAAATATGTGAGATAATTAAAGGCAGACCCCTTAGATAGTGCAGCAGCAGGATTCTTCCCTCTTTAGGGAGCCCAACTCCACTGTAAAATGTTTGTGCAAAAAATATGTAACTGATGGCTTGGGCAGTGGTGCAGGCAGGTAATAAGGGCATCTTTCCCATGTGTGACCTGCACAACCACTAAGAGGAGAGAGGCACCACCCCCCTCAGAGACTGGTGATAGGGCCACAGACTAGGAACACACTGGGAAGTGTCAAGTCTCTGCTGTTGTAAAACACATCCCAAAATACAGCTCTTTCAGCCTGCAGGTGTGATGCATATTCAAAAGCAGGCTGCTTGCAGATTTCCCCAGTATCTCTCAGCTGTATAGGAGTGCACTTTATTTTCTTCCCGATTTGGACCATGCTGTGTGAAACAAGCCTGTTGTTCATCCTTTCCACACTGCATATAATCCCCCCAGACAAATACCACTCACCCTTTCTCCCATCAGGCCAGGGTCTCCAGGCAACCCAGGTGCTCCAGCGAATCCCTTTGGGCCCTGGAAGGAGCAGAAGAAATGGTGAAGCATTGCACAGCATTCTTTAGGCTGGGAAGATGGTGTTTTCTGAGGCAACAGGTTACCATCATGGGAGGTGCTTTTCTTGTACAAGAGAAATGCAAAGCCCACGGTTGGGCTTTGGGCTCTGCTTGCTTGCAGCCTGGGATATCAAATCTGCTGGCAGATTCAGGTGGGTTGCCCTCAGAGAGTGGCTACCCCAGCTTCTGTGAGAGGAAGATACATGGCTTGTGGTGCGGCTATACCCCCTCCATGAAATAGCCTCTGGGAGTGGGGAAAAAGGCAGCTTTGGCTTTAAGGATCCATGAAAAACACTTCAACATGCCTGCCAGGAAGCTACCACCCGAGTTTGTACCTACCATGGGCTTCCGAGATCTGCAGGATTTGGAGACAACAACATCTTTTGGTCTTCCCTGAACTCCCTCCCCTCAGAAGATGCAGTGATGAAGCAGGACTAACCTCATTGCCGCGAGGACCATCATCTCCCCTGTAGCCCTTGGGTCCGGGGGGTCCAGCCTCGCCCTAGGGAAGCACAAAGAGCTCTCATAACAGGGATTTTCTCTCAGGGCTGCTCCTGCTCTGAAGGGCTGGTCCCTTCATTTTGTGATGTGGTGGGTGGGGGCAGATGCCTCATGCCTTGCACCCCTGGATGAGTCACCTCCTCAGCCAGCCCCACAAGACCTACTGTGTAGGTAAGGACATGTTTTAGGAGCAGTGTCTGGCTCCTCCTGTGACACCCTGGCTTCTCCTGCCTGTACAGGCTGCAGGTCCCCATGCTTCTTTACATCACGATCTCTCTGCAAAGCCCCATCAGAGGCAGACCTGGCCAGATCCATGCTAAACTTGAGCCAAACCAAGAAGATTTCTGGGCCAAGGCATGACACTGCAGGCGTAGGTTGAACATCTTGTGCTTTTAGTGGCAGCCAGGCTGTGAGAGTGAGTAGCTTCCAAGTAGAGCCTTCAATGCCCTGGGAGCCATCCTTCTCCTCCACAGCTTGGTCTGGTGACAGAGGACGTAGTGGGGAAGAGGACCAGGGAGGCAGAGATGATGCTTTCCATCAGCAAAGCATATCTTGGTTGTATAGTGGCATCTTAGCCGTGACAGAGATGTCCTCAGGGCAGAGAAGAGTCCTTGGTAGAACACGTCACCCTGAAGATGACGCAGACCTCCTTCCACAGTGTCCCTCCCCATGCCTGGGGGGCTCAGATAGGTTTGGGTCGCAGCTGGGCTGGTAGAGAACCTTTCATGGCTCCGAGGAGTTTCTGTCCTCAGGAAGCTGAAGAGTCCTGGCAGTGTGTGCTGGAATGGACCAGATCTGTCACATCCATCTGGGCAGCAGCCGCTCGGTCTGTCAGCTGCAGGGCTGGCCAGAGACAGCCAGGGACAAGAGAGGAGGTGGGAGAGGTGGGTTTTTTCTCTCCAAGAGCTCAAATGGATGTCCAAGAGAGCCTCTCCACTTTCTCCTTTGGTGCCAACAGCCCTTCACCAGGTTCGCTTGCCAGAAGACTAGTAATGATGGAGGGTAACGATTGGGTAATGATGCTTTTGCCTGCAGGTCCAAATGCTCGAGTAAGGGAGCATCTTAGGTGGACCTGGGTGTGCAGCCAGTTCCCAGGCAATGGAGTTGTCAGAGTTAAGCAGAGGTAGGGCAGAGAACAAGCTGTGGTGGGAGCGAGTGATGGCTTTGCAAACTGGCCCCTCCAGCATTGCTGCTGCAGGCAAGAGTGGTGCCGGAGCAAAACTCCCAGTCTTTGAAATATTTCCTGCAAAGAGCCATGTGGCTACAGTGTCCTGGGAGGCAAAAGGCAGCACTCTTTCAATGGTACCTAGGCTGCAGCATCACAGCAGTGCAGGCTCTAGGGCTTCCTCCATATTTTCATTATCATCATCTCTGAGATTTTTGGGAGCTGCCTCAGTGTGGTGCCAGCCTGGTCCAGCTTTGCAGCCGGTCTCTCACCACCTGAAAGCTGAGGTAGCTGAAATCCCCTCCAGCTGTCATCTCTGCTCCTTGTTTAGCTTAGAGAAGAGGAGGCCGATAGGAGACCTCGTTGCTCTCTACAAATGCCTGAAAGGTGTTGTAGTGAGGTGGGTGTTGGTCTCTTCTCCCAAGGGACAGGTGACAGGATGGGAGGAAATGGCCTCAAATTGTGCCAGGGAAGATTCAAACTAGACATCAGGAAAAATTTCTTCACTGAAAGCGTGGTCAGGCTCTGGCACAGCTGCCCAGGGAGGTGGCTGAGTCCCCATCCCTGGAGGTGTTTAAAAGTCAGGTAGACAAGTTTCTCAGAGATCTGGTTTAGTAGCAGACAGGTACAGTTGGCCTCAGTGATAGAATCACAGAATCATAAGGTTGGAAGAGACCTCTGAGATCATCGAGTCCAATCGTGCCTGTCTCCCTACTAAACCATGTCCCTAAGAAAAGATCTCAAAGGTCTTTTACAACCAGATGGTTCTATGATTCCTCTTTGGATGACATAGGCTCTGGGATGCTGCACAAACTCTTCTTCCAAGGAAAGGCAGACAGATGGGTGCAGAGGACTTAAAGTTACGCAGCGCAGTGCAGAGCACTAAACTGCTCAAAGGAATGTGACCTTTTTTCAGCACGAAAGCCCAGAAGAGAGAAAGCTGGGAAGGAGGGACAGGAACTCATGATAGCTTATATCAGCCAAAGCTGGATCCACAGCACCCTTGGCTCGCGCTGGCTGCACATGGCCTTGCTGTAGCACACAGTGCAAATCCCTCGCAGCCTTGGAGGACTTTATGAAGATGCAGGATTTGGGGTTGGGAAATCTTTAGCAGCTCTCTGTCCACTATCTTTCTGGGTGCAACAAGAGTGGCAGGAAGGATAGGGACCATGGCCAGGAAGAAAGAGGGACCACCAAACCTGACTGTGACGATCAGGGAAAAAGCATGCTGACCTTTAGCTTCTCTTGGATAGAAAGAGGATGAAAGGGAGTCACAGGTCAGTGGGAGCCCTTTCCCCTTGCCAAGAGAAATTTGCTCTAAGAGCCAGAGATTGAAGATAACGTGGTTTGAAAGACACTTGTGTTTGCCAAAGCCCCTCTCTTGCCCAAGCCCAATTACACATTTATTTTTAATTTGGCCAAACAAGAATGTTCTTCCTCAGCTTATGGGAAAAGTGCCTTTTCTTCACAACTGCTTTTGAAATCTCACTGGGGTGGTGAAGTCTCTGGGGCAGCTTCTTGTCTTGGGAGGCATCGGAGCTGCTGCTGTAATGCTTCCCTATCTGACAGGGCTTTGACTCAAGTTCAGTGCTTCCCAGAAGGGAAAAATTGTGTCCCACAGGCTCAGTGACAGCAGGGAGAGTGTTCTTTTGCCTTCCTCTTCATCCTCCCCACCAGCGAAGGCTGGCTGGAGGCAGGATCTACCCCAGCCTGGCTCCCCACCATGGTTGCACAGCTCTGGGTCCCAGGCTTGCATCAAATCTCCACCTTAACTCTGTCTTCTGTACAGTCCTTCTCCTGCCTTGAACCTGGAATGAGCCTCTACCACGTGGAGAGTGGCTCAAGTCCTTCCTCCTGCACTGGTGTCAGCTTGCAGCACCAGTCCATTACTGGCATGCATCCAAAGAGCTGCCTTCCTACGAAGGCCACCTCCCAAAACACCTCTCAACACAGCAGTGTCCAACAAGTGGGATACTGGCTCTTTGGTTGTGGCATGAGCTCAGCTCAGCTACAGACAGCAGGATCTGGTCAATCCTCCTGTGTGAATTTGGTGGTTTTCACTAGCATGAGACATGCTCGAGGGGAGCTCGACTCCAGGCAAGCACAGCCTTGGCACAAGCATGGCCTGTCCCCAGGCTGTGGCATGGCACAGGTCTGCCATGGATACACCTACGCTGGGGATAACTTGAATGCAGCAGTGGCCCTTTCATGGCTCTCCTGCACTCCACATCTCCTTCAGGGCTCTTAAACACTTGGTCAACCATAGAGGACTTGTACAATGGTTTGGATTGGAAGAGACAATGAAGCTCATCTAGTCCAACCCCCCTGCAGTAAGCAGGGACATCTTCAACTCAATCAGGTTGTTCAGAGCCCCATACAACCTGACTTTGAATATTTCCAGGGATGGAGGATCTACCACCTCTCTGGGCAACTTGTTCTACTGTTTTGCCACCCTCAGCAAAAAAAATTTCCTCCTAGTATCTAGTCTAAACTTCACTTTTAGTTCAAAACCATTATGCCTTGTCCTATTGCTATAGGCCCTGCTTGAAAGTTTTTCCCCATCTTTCTTATAAGTCCCCTTTAAATATTGAAAAGCCGCAATAAGGTCTCCTCAGAGTCTTCTCTTCTACAAGCTGAACAACCCCAGCTCTCTCAGCCTCTCTTCATAAGGGAGGTGTTTCAGGGTTTTGATCATTTTTATGGCCTTGTCTGAACCCACTCCAACAAGTCCATGTCTTTTCTATGCTGAGGCCTCCAGGACTGGACGCAGGACTCTAGGTGGGCTCTCACCAGAGCAGAGTAGAGAGGCAGAATCCCCTCCCTAGCTAGCATTGCTTCTTTTGATGCAGCCCAGGACATGGCTGGCCTTCTGGGCTGCAAGCACACATTGCCAGCTCATATCCAGCTTCTCATCCACCGGGACCCTCGGGTCCTTCTCCACATGACTGCTCTCAATCTCTTCATCCCCGAGCCTGTATCACTATTGAGGGACTTCGAAAGCTGTCTCATCTTTGCCTGCATGCTGGCTTCCATGATTCTCCAGATGAAACCCTACAAAAGTCCTTCTCCACCAATGTGGGCATGTTTACCTCAGTATTTCCTTGTATCTCAGGCTCCGTCAACACTGTGACGGTATGAGTAGGAGGGGAGTTGTCCCACAGAGCCCCATCCAAGGGTGATGTCAAAGCATGCTTGCCCAGGTGGAAAGACACTATTAGTCGTTACAGTCAGTGCTATCGTCATGCAGGAGTAATCCAGCAACACCTCCAGACCCACTGCTGTCGACTGGGAGCTGGTTAAGTCTTTAGGAAGGAAAAGCCTCTAATTGTGTAGGGAATGAAAGGCTTCCTTAGGCTGGAGGTAGCCACCTCCTCTCTCCAGGAAGCCCATGGGATCTGAGCTCTGTTCCTTGAGGCCCACAGGGACAAGCAGACCCCAGAGCAGGAGCGTCAGACCTTGCAGCAAGCAAGGCTTGAGAAACACTGGCTTTGGGACAGAGTGCCCCACTGATGCCAAGGGTGTCAGGGGTGCTGCTGGGGCCCTTCAGGCTACCCTCACTGACACAAGATGTCTCATTGACTTGGTGACTGAGGTGAGCAGAGCCTGGCCCCAGGCCTGAACATTTTGTGCGTTGCTGCAGCTTGTACTTGCCAGTTTCCAAATCAGTCAGACATGTTGACATCTGTTTCCATTGGATTGGGAAATGGTGTGGAAGTTGATCTGTCCTCAGCCCAGCAGCCAAGTCTCCATTTTTTTAGCCTTGTTCATATTCTGAGTTCTCCTAGATATTCCTGCCCCTCTTCATCAGCTTTGCTGGAAGATGTTGAGAACTTGCCCCAACATGCTGTGGCATCAGTTAAGACCCCTATCCTACTTATTCCCCTATCCCAACTGCTTCCATTTGAGATCCAGAAGGTTAAACCAAGCTCTTACCTGGTCGCCAGGTGGTCCGAGAGGTCCTTCCCGCCCTTGGTCGCCAGGTGGTCCACGCTCTCCCTGAAAATGCACACAGAAGGCATGAGGAATTCAAAGAGGAGCAGGCATGGAGTGCAAAAGGTTCTGCATGCAATGGGGAACAGGGATGGAGCACCAATAGCACATGCTGGATAGAAATGCAGTCACCCAAACAGGGAGGCTTTCAAAGCAGATGAGAAGATGTTTAGTGAAGTCTCAGAGGTGTGGGGAGAGAGAAACAGGCTAGCATGGACGCCTTGAAACTGAAAAGATAGCCCTAAGAAGAAGACCTTCTGAAGGATGGAAGTGCCTCCCTCCAGGAGATGTGTTTCAGCCATTTTCTGCCAGAAAAACAAATGCCTGGAGAGATCCATCCCAATTCCCTGCGGTGGCATGTGCCTTTGTCATGTTATGGTGCATCCAGCCATGGACACCCTGGTCCCTTTCTCCTTTTGCAAGGCTTCTACAGATACGCAGACTGGGCTGTGGTCCCTTAATTCATGTAGTGGCTCTTACCAGCCACACTCTCCAGCCATGGCTACTTTTCTAGAGCAGCTTCTGCCCTGGACAGTCTATTTGGAGAGGAGCTGCCTTCCCTGTGCACAGGCAGAGACCCCATGCTAGCAGCCTCCTTCCTGCATGGCATCATCCCTGCTGATCTAAGGGGATTTCCAAGGGAATGAGCCAGCAGATGCAGAGGGACATACTCACCTCTCCCTGCTGATGTTCTCCCATTTCCGTTGCTAACACTTAGTACCCCGAGCCAGGTTAGGGCTGTTTTCAGAGAACTGACAGCCCAGGACAGCCTTGAAAAGATGAGCTGAGGGGTTTTTTTTGCACCCCAATAACCTTAATAGAAGGAAATGCTCAAGGGCTGCACACATCTCAGTTCCACTTTTACTTGGCAAGTGTGGACAGGGACAGCATTCCACCAGTCCAGTAGAACTGTGTCCCAACGAGGCAGCGTGTCTGCTGGACCTAGGTTGGCTCCAAGGCACCCTTCCCGTACAGACCCACAGCCAGGAGTGGGCAGGCCAGGGAGGAATTACAAGAGCCAATAGGCACGGCCCCCCATCCCTGCCACTGAAGGGCTTGCTGCAAGCTCCTGGCAATTCAGAAGAAAGCTTCCTTTCAAAGATGATCTTTGCACAAGGTGCTGCTCTGCCTGCAGCCCTGGGATGTGGTGCCAGGCAGCCCCCAGCCCATGGGGAACAGAGAGCTTCAGAAACTTCCCGTGACAGTCACATCTGACTTAGAATCACAGAATGGTTTGGGTCGGAAGGGATCTTAAAGCCCATCCAGTTCCAACCCCTCCTGCCATGGGCAGGGACACCTCCCATTAGACCAGGCTGCTCAAGCACCCATCCAACCTGGCCTTGAACACCTCCAGGGAGGGGGCAGCCACAGCTTCCCTTGGGCATCCTGTGCCAGTGTCTCATCACCCTTATTATGAAAAATTTCTTCCTGAAGTCTAATCTAAATCTTCCCTTGTCCAATTTAAAGCCATTCCCCCTTGTCCTGTCACTACTTGCCCTTCTAAAAGTCCCTCCCCAGCTTTCTTGTAGGTCCCCAACAACTCAGAACTCTGAGGAAAGCGGTTGAAAGCTTAGTGACCTAAAGCTGTTGTTTGCAACATAGAAGCTTCCAGATGCCTAAGCCAAATAGTAAATATAAAACATAACTTCCAAAGGGGCCTGAGCACCGGTGGAGATGTTTCTGGCAAGGTTACATAGCCTCGTGCTTGGACTAAAACTTGGAATGAAACAGTCCATCGTCTGCTGAACAATTTAACTCCAGGACACTGGCGTGCCTTCATCCTGTGCACATCTGCCCCGCGTACCACGTGCAGAGATGCTGCTGCTCCCCAAGCAGTAAACAGGAAAGGGGAAGCTGCCAGCAGCCTCCCCAGAGCTGCCCCCTCCTCAGAGCAGACCTCTGCCCTGCGCCCTGAGCTAGTGGTGGGTACTGGCTATCCTTGCTGCTGGGACACGGGAAGAGCGGTGTAGTGGTGGTTGTCCAGCAGTGTTGGGACACGACTGATCACCCACTGGGATGCTGCTGCTGGACACTCTGGCTCCTGTCACCCCCACCCTGTTCAGCAACACCCCTTGTCCCTCCCTGGCGTGTGTGGCACCTCTGCCATTTGCCACATGTTTATCCTGGACTGCGTAGGGCTCCTGCCTGTCCCTCCCACACTAACACTTGGTGACTCACCCCTGGCAGGCAGGAAAAATACTTTCCTAGTGACTCCCACCCAGAAGAGGAGGGAAGGGTGTTCCCCCTCTTGTCTGCATCCATGCATGCTACCCTGCTGCTAAAGCTCTCCTTCCTGTGCCACCAGTACCCCCTGCAGCCCCTGAGCACCCAGAGGAGGACACCTTGCCCCTCTGCTCTCCATTGTAGAATCATAGAACGGTTTGGGTTGAAAGTGACCTTAAAGATCACCCGATTCCACCCCTGCTGCCATTGGCAGGGACACCTCCCATTAGATCAGGCTGTTCAAGGCCCCATCCAACCTGGCCTTCAATTGGTTTGCAGCCACAAGGCAGAGGCACTCTCCATCTGCTCTTGGCTTGCTGGGCATGCTCTCCTCTGGGTTTTGGCTGTTTGGCAATTAGCTGCCAGCATAAAGGGTGATTCCTGGGGGACAACAGCAGGTCACTCCTAGGCTGGCAGGTGAAGGCACTGAGCTTGCCTGCTGGCCCACAGGCTGGTGGAGTTAGCCACTGGGCACCTATTTCTAGTCCTTGACTGCCAAGCATGGCCATGTTTGTAAGCAGATGCTGAAAGATGCTCCATGGATGCAGTTACCGGCTCTCCTCTTGGTCCACGGTCACCTGGTGAGCCTGGCGGGCCTCTTTCTCCATTGCTACCCTGCAAGAAGGTGGGAGGGAACACAAAATAAGGATGCACTCCCAGCAGAAGCAAAACCCTCTCTCACTGACAACCTCTGAGCAGGCTCACCCCCAGCCCTCCTCCTCCTCCTGCCCGTACCCTGCTGGTGTGGTGCCCAGCAGTGGTGCCCTCACTTACCTCTTCTCCAGGAGGGCCGTCCGCACCTGGAGCACCCTGTGGAGAAACAACAGGAGTGGTCAGGCGGTAGAGATGGCCAGCAAGCATGCACAGGGGGCATTACAAGCATGGGCAGAGCACTCACCTCATCGCCTGTCTCTCCCATCGGTCCAGGCTCACCCTGGTTTCCAGGCATGCCCTGCATGAGCAAGCCATGGGTGTGTGAATGAGACAAGTCAGCCGGTTTCAGAGCAGAGCCCTGTGTGCTTGCAGAGCCTTGGGCAAGCTCTGCTCCAAAGCAAACACTGGATCAGGGGATGTCTCCCTCTCACAGAGGGCAGAGGATGGTCATGCACAGCTGTTGCACCCACCTTCTCTCCAGGGCTGCCAGGAATCCCCTGTCGGCCAGGTTTTCCATCATCCCCAGGCTCCCCCTTCACAAGGACACAAGGCACCATCAAGACTGTGTCCAGCAATGGATTTCAGCTCCCACAGCACAGAGGCCATCAGGAGCTCCAGTGCACTCTAAGCCCCTTTCTGGGCTGCGGTCTCTCCCAATCTCAAGAAGATCCCACCCTACTCCACCTACCCAGTGCAAGCTATCTTTTCACAGCATCCCTCACCAATATCTCAGGGGTGCTCATACCAGGCTTATGGGCACCTGTCAACCTTGAGCATACTGGGAGTCACACCAGTCATCTTACTGTGGGTGACAGGCAGCGTCCTTTAGCATGGACCTGCCCCAACCAGTGCAAGGAGACCAACAATGGGTCAATCACCACCTCTCCTTCCTGCAGGAGAGGTGTCCCAGCACCCCTCTTTCTGCATGGGACTGGCAGAGGGGCTCACCTTTCCTCCTTTTGGTCCATAAGCACCAGGATCTCCTTTTGGTCCAGGCGGGCCTTGAGCTCCCTGTTGAAAATAAGGCAAAAATCAAGCCGGTAAAACCATCTGTGTGAAATTTGGCTCGGCCCAAGCACCCCAGCAGCCTGGCCTGCAGCTCCCCAGCGGTAAGGGACATGCGCTCAGGAGTGACGCAGGGATGGCGTGGTACTCTTGCATCACAGAGTTGTGCAAGCAACCCTGCGGCCACATTGCTGAAACACTGCAAAACTGCAAAACTTCTACAGCTCAGAGGAAAATGGCAGAAAAGGTGGTTGTTGGGCTGCTGTGGCTGGACCACAGTGACATCAGTGCCAGCACGGATGTGTCATCCTGGGAGCACGGAAACAAACACGGAAACTGCAAAGATGTAATGTCAGAATAATGCTTTCTAGAGCCCTCCAAAATCTCCAACATTTTCTGGGTGGCCAGTCACAGTAGGCAGAAATTGGTCAATCCTGGGTTTGCCCATCTGGCACTGAGCTCTTCTTTGCTGAGTTCTCTGTGCCTCCAGAAAAATGCTGCCCCAGCATACAGCTTCCCAGGCAGCCCCATGCAATGGGACATCACTTCCAGGCACGTACTGCCCTGGGGACACCCCCAAGGTGCCATGGCTGGGGTGAGCATCACACGTCTAGAGGCGTATTCCCAAGCGCAGCAACTCCGTCCCACAGTTCCTCTTCTTGAGTGGCTCCCAATTTCCACACCCTAACATGGCAGACCCGCTGCACTGGTTCATTTGCACGCAAGGGGCACCCCCGGGGTACGTACATCGAATCCAGGTGAGCCTTTGCAGCCAGGTAACCCAGGGTATCCAGCTTCACCCTGTCAGACAGAAAAAGCAGGAGTGAACAGTGCCCATGAGAAGACTCCATCCATCATCCCAGGACCTTGAAATGGACATGCCAGTCCTGTCTCTGGCTTGCAGGTGGACAGTCCAGCAGGGAAGGACGCCTGCTGCCCTACATGATACAATGGCTTCATTCTCACAATGGGTTTGGAAGGGTAAAAGCCAGGGTCTTCAGGCTATAAAAAGTGCCCCAGAGCAGAGATTTACCTTCATGCCATCAATGCCATCGATTCCACGCCTGCCTTTTTCACCCTGAAATGGAGAATATGGACCATGAAGAACTGTTTTCCAAAGACCTTTCTCCCCCTAGGCATCAACCAGAAAAATAAATAGTGCAAAAGCAGAGTCTGACCTTGGCTCCTTTGGCTCCTCTTGAGCCCTATGAAGGGAAGGAGAGAGAAGTTAAGCCCCTGTACAGAGCAGATCCATCCCCCCATTGCCTTGTGGTCCCCACATCAGCTCAGTCCAAGGCTGCAGGCATTCACTGCACCCCTGGGCACCGACAATCTCTCCGGTTCTGCCTGGCTATGTTTGCTGCACAGTGCTTGTTGATCCCTCAGGCTGTGTCAGATACAAACTGGTTGATCCCATCACTGGTCCTGGCACGAGCATTGGTGGCAGCAGGGATGGATACCCAGACGTACCAGAGCCTCAGGTTACCAAACAGAGGGACACAGGGATCTCCCCCAACATCCTTACAGTCCTCACCTTTTCTCCTCGACTTCCTTTGTCACCCTAGAGATGAGAAAAGAGGAAAATGGAATGAAAACACTTGTAGCACAGAGCCTGTGGCCCATTCAGGAACTGAGCCTGTCATCCTGCAGCCCCACGCACCTTCATTCCTTGGTAGCCAACAGGTCCCATGTCCCCCGGCCTGCCCTAGAGGACAGAAACACAGTGTTAAGTAGGCAAATACTGTCACCACTATCACTGTGGGGCAATTTCCCCCAGGCTCTCAAAGTGGGGCTCGGGCCCCAGCTGCCACACACTCCCACAGGAGGCTCTCCAGTAGCTCTACTCCTTGTTTGCCCAGTCTGGGAGCATGAGAGCATTGTGGAGGGCAGAGGGGATCTATCTCCACCTCTGCTATCTCCAGCTTTTCCTGGGGGTGAGGGAAACGAGGCACTTAGGGACACATCATTTGGGATGAAAGAGAAGGGCAGAAACCTCTTGGGAGAGAAAAATGCATGGCATAGAGTTTCTAAATTGGGAATGCACAAGATGAGTAACTGCACACTCACGTGTGTGGGAGAAACGCACCTCTCAAAAATAAGTGTACCAGTATACAAAAAGGAAGGAGGAGGGAAATAATTTCCTCATGCTATTAGCTTATTATTTACTGAAGGTTTCCCTGTAACACTGCTGTGCTTGTCGTGTCAGAGGACACGGGAGGGAGCCCAGAGTCCACCCCTGGGTTGGCATACATGAGTCAGAGATGCGTCCTCCAGGAGGAATGGTTATTTTGGGTGAGGAACAAGGAAGCCTTGTAGCGACAGAGGAGGGGGCCACCCAATCGCTCAGCAGAATGGCTGCAGGAGGGGACAGCTGGCCACGATGCCACTGACTACCCCATGGAAACAGGGTGATGCAGGGGCAAGGGCTGGTGAAGATGCGCCAGAGAGGTCTGGCCAGAAGTGGCCAAAAAACAGCCCCAGCACAGATTCACCAGGGCTGGTCTTTCACTTACTGGGTCTCCAGCCTCTCCTTTCTGACCGGGAAGACCTGGTTTTCCTCTTTCTCCCTGCAATACAGTACAGAAGTAAAGTTAGTTTATCATCACCAGGAACACAACCACAACCCATTGAAAGGAGAGCAGAGGGGATGGTAATAGCAATGCTCCATGGACGTGGGGAGCAGATGATGTCAGTCACGTGGCAGCATGGTGTGGGTCCTCATCCACCTCTCCATGGGGCAGTGGTGGGGTGTTGAGGACCTGTGTCCTGCTGGCCTCTGAGCATCCCCAGTGAACCCACCCCACTGCCCCAGTCTTATAGCATGGCCACATCTGGTCCATCACCTCATTGCCTGGGTCACCAGGAGGTCCGGGGAGCCCTCGGGGAGGCTGCAGAGAGAGAGGCATGGGTTACACCAGGCACCGAGGCACAGCCTGAGGCTGTGGAGATGCAAGCAAAGGGGACAGGGGTGTCTCAAAAGCCTGACTTACCTGGCACTCGAAGGAGCAGCACTGCCCAGAGAGAAGGAGAAAGCATTAGAAGCAGCAGACAGCACCAGGGCCAGGCTGCATCCTGCTTGGGGGGAGCTCCTTAGGCTGGCAGGGGCTTCCTGCAGGGCAGGGCTGTGCCATGGTGCCCCTGCTTGGTGGTGGATGACCCACAGGGGACAGGGTCAGGCACAGGATTGGGGCAGGGGTGTTCCAGGGGACACTCACCGACTGCTCCGTGTTAACTTTCTGCAAGACAAGAGAGCAATGAGAGGGAGTTTGAGAGGGCTAGGTAAACCCGAGGAAGGGGCGGGTTGGGGTGGTGGCACACAGTGCTTACAATCATGTCGATGATGGTGTTGATGGTTTCCTCCACGTCAAGCTCCCGGGTTGGCTTCAGGCTGGTGGCAGTGAAGTTGCGGCGGTAGGCATGGTCTGTGGCAATGATGTTGAGCCTCTGATCCTAGGGTTGAGAAATGGAGAGGGCAGAGTGAGACCTGTGGGCACCCATGCTGGACCCATCCTCAGAGACCACCCTGGGGACCTGCATCCTCCCTCCAGAAGGGGCTCTGAGGGGCATTCAGAGCCTCCTTTGGCATGCTGGGGGTCCCATGATCCTGCTCAGGATCCTTGCAGGAAGCATCCCTGCTGTGTGGTCCCTACCAAGTGGTGTGGGGAGATGGCAACAGAGAACACTTTGATCCCCAAATGTTTGGCTTCATTGGCAGCATCATCCAGGCCTCCACAGGGCTCCTTGTACCCTTCCAAAGGATGTCCATCAGTCACCACAATCAGGTATTTATTCTCCTTGTGATGGGAGCCACTGCAAGGGTTTAAAGACAGGATTGAGCATTGCAAGGATTTAACAGAGGTATCTGCAGAGGAGTGATTTGGGTACCTCTGGACATTCACCCCAGGTGGTGCTGCAGCCTATGGTCAGGCCATGCCTCATTCCAGCAAAGCCAGAGCACTTGCAACCTGCCACCCATGTGCCTATTTCGTGCCTAAGTGCCCGCCTCTCCCACCTTGAGGACAGCTCTGCACAAGGATGCCCCAACGCAGAAGGTCCCCACCTCCACTCACCATGGCCGTACCACCAACATCACCTTCCCAACCCGTCCCACTGCCTTACCCAATGAGCAGCTCCTCGATGCCCCGCTTTATGGCACAGTCAGTGTAGGTGCCCTTTCCAATGTAGTTCACAGCTGAAACGCGGTTCTGCAGCTCATTCCGGCCACTGGGCATGGAGGTGAGGCTCTTGATGAGCACAACTTCATCGCTGTAGTGCAGTGCCCCGGCGTTCCACACCAGGTTGCGGTCACAGCGGTAGTACCTGTGTGCAGACACCAGGACATCTCAGCAGCTTTGTCCTTGCCTTGTCACCATCTCCACTTCACTTGCACCAGCCTGCCATGCAAAATGCAAATCCTCTGCCAAACATCACAGGGCTTTTCTAGGGCTCCTTGCTCTCCCGCAAGGCTGGGATGTGCTTCCTATGCAAAGCCCAGCCATGGGAGCAGGCAGTATGTTCAGCAGGTGGAAGCAGAAAGGGGTACAGCGGGTGGGTGTCCACAGGGGTCAGACAGTTTGGTAGAGAGGCTTCCCAAAGAGGCATGAGGCTGAAGTGTTTGCAGCTGAGCAGGAGATGCTGAGCCAGACAACCAGGTATGTGTGTGCAGGACAGGTAACTGCTGAAAACCCCCACTCAGTACTGCAGTGCCTTTTCCACTGCAGAATGTGTTAAAATCAAAGATGGATGGCACCCTCTGAAGGATGCTCTTTCTCAGAGAGGGATACGTGTGTGTTGAAACCCCATCCTGTGCACTGACATAGCCTGCACCAGTGACTCCCTGGAATGGGGGCATCTTGACTCCCCGTGCTTTGGCCAGTGCCCCAGACAGGGTCTTTACAGGATGCTGGGACCAATCCTAAAACGATGGGGTTGCACAGATCCCTTGCTTCTCAAAGCTCATCTTCTCTCTGCCCAGAAGGACCCTTCCCAAAGTCACCTGAGCATTGCCTACTGCTCTCCCCTCCAACCCACTGCTGCTGGCTACCTTGCCATCATCTGTGCCAACCAGGCTGTGGGTGCCTGGCAGCATGGCATACACAGAGGTGGCTTCCAGGGAGATCTCTCCAGAGCAGGTGGAGAGCAGCAGGGTGAGTATAGGGGTGTTTGGGATGGGTTCAGGAGGTCCATCCCTCTGTCTGCGTGCAGTAGGGGCTCTGGACAAAGCCTGGCACCTTGCTTAGGAGGGAGTCAAGCTGCATTGATGGAGGTGTGGCAAGTTGTTCCCAAGCAGGAGGCTCCTGGTCACTTAATCTCTTGTAAGGTAGCTCTCCTGCCTAGGCAATGGGTAGGTGAACTGTTAACCCTTCCCATCTGTTTTGAAACCGAAAGATTGCCCTTCCAGCTCCTGCAGCACTGGGACATCTCCACTGTGCCCCTCTGGGCACCAGCACACATGTCCCACTGCCCCAGGGACCAGGACCCACATGTCTCCAGGACTCATCGTGCTCCCCCACATCCCTGATCCCCTGTCATCTGACAAGCCATGGCCTTTGCCTCCAGCTCTTCCCAACGTCAACCCCCTCCAGGATCTGGGATCTTTGGTGCCCCAGGGTGCCCTCATCCTTGAAAAGCCAGGGTCAGACCTGAGCTGGTGGTGGTGAGGGTGGGTGAGACGGAAGACACGTAAAGGGCTGGGAAGTGGAGTGGATAAAGGGCCCACAGGAGCCCCCAAAGTTGGGTTTAGTGCTGCATTCTGGGGGATGCCAGTTGCAAGGGAGGATTTACTGTGCAGGGTGCAGCGTGACCACGAGTGTTGGGTTTAACATCAGAGGTGCCCTGTTGCCACGCAAACACTCGGTTTGTCCTGGGCCTGAGCAGTCTGTGACACGGGGATCACCATCGCTTTGGCCCTGCAGAATAACTACCTGGCCAGCTGGAGGCAGCGGGGATGGGGCTCTGCGTCTGCTGCTCCAGGAAGCCCTTGCCTTGCCAAGGGCAGGGTGCAGGCAGCCCTGCTAGAGGCACACTCATCACCCTTAGCACAGACAGAGCCGAAACAGGGCAGCCACATACTGGGAGAGGGAGGAGACACTCCCACCTCCCTTCCTGGCACCCCTACTTTCTTCCTCTCCCTCCTTGGATGGGCGCACAGGGCAGTCTCATCATCCCAACAAGCACCAGGCTGCATCTCGAATGCAGCCTAGACAAAACCCCAGGAGATGTACCTGTTTGTTAGCTTATCAATGAACCGGTTGGTGAAATCTTTCACTTGGGCAACCAGGTCCCCAAAGGGCTTCACCCTCAGGGCAACACTCTCTGAGGTGTCCAAGACGAAGAACAGGTCCACGGGGCAGTCTGGGAAGAAGCAGAGAGGCAGGAGTGGTCAGGCAGCCCTGCTGCATCGCCTCCCCAGCCCTGCACTCTCTTTCTGCATGGCTGCAGCACTGAGGGGTCACTTTCACATCCTAACCCCACGCGAGACAAACAAGCATACACACGAGTGAGGTTGCCGTTTTGGCATCAGGAGAAGCCAGATCGAACACATTCGGAAAACATCACTTTGTGGCATTTAACAGCTTCCTATACACTTTTTTTTCCATTTAGATTAAAAGAATATCCTTCATTGAATCATAGAATCACTTGGTTGGAAAAGACCCTTGAGATCATCGAGTCCTACCATACCTATCCACTACTAAACCATATCACTGAGAAACACAGAATCATAGAATCGCTTGGTTGGAAAAGACCTTTGGAAAAGATCTTTGTAAGACCAATACTAACTTATATATAAAATAACGTGCAGCAACAGCAATCACTTACAAAAATAAAACCAAGACATAACAGCAATAAATGCAATGAGAAACTATTAATTGTCTGATATGTTCTAACACAAATATTGCAGAGGAGAGCAAAAATGAAAATGCTCCTTAACAGCCAGTGTCAAACCCAAAATATTTCAGAAAACAAGTGAGGTATCAGCTGTTATGCCTCTCCTGCATCCCAGGGTTACCGCGAACACCTGACAAAACAGATCCAAGAAAAAGAGCTAACAAACATTAAAAGTGGGTACATCTTGCAGAGCCTCTCTAATCCTACAGTGCTCTCCTCACCAAACACAACTCTTCCCCCAAGCGTCCCAGCAAAGCTGCAGCTGTGTGTGGCGGTGTCCACCAAGGAGGAAAAACGCAGCCAGACTTCTCCGCTGATCCCAGGGAGGAATACCGTGCTGGAAGCAGCCTGGGCTTACCTTCTGCGTTTGCGACCCGGGTGGTGATTTCTGGGCGCTGAGCCCATGAGCCGCCCCCCAGGAAGCCGGCGTGGAGCAGCAAAGTGAATAAAAAGTCTCGCAGCCTCATTTTGCTTGGTTCAGATTACCATCGAGGTGGATCGAAGGAAAAACAGCAGGGAAGGAGAATCCAGCACCCGAGAGAGGCCACGGTCCAGGGGCAGGAGTCGCTGAAGATATTTTTTTTACCGCCTTCCCCTTTCCGTGGGAGGAAGAGCAGGCAGGAGGAGACTTCTCCGGCCCGAAGACGGAGGGAGGGGTCAGGGGCTGTCAGCTGTGAGTCAGAAACGAAGGAGGCATTTCTTCTTACCCTTCTTCTGGATGTCACTGTACCTGCGGTGGCTCCCTGGTCACCAGTGCTTGGGATCTCCACAAGCCTCATGCATGGAGCCCTGTCATAGTCCGTGCCCACACTTGTGGGTCAGCCTGCTCTGTGGGGCAGGGAGGTTTGGGACACCTGCCAAACTGCTCCCTCCCAGGAGGACAAGAAAGCAGGGGCAGGATGACAGGCATTCTTATTGCATCCCTACCTGCATGAAAACTGTCCCGTGTTGTCCTGATAGCCAAGAAGGTCACCCCATACACAGAGCTGGAGATATCCCACAGCCACCTAGGGATGAGGGCACCATGAGGGCACCACAATTTTGGAAAAGTACCTTCCTCCCTGACTTTCAGGCCTTTCTAGTCAGAAACCTGAGGGGCAAGCTGAGAAAAACCCCACAGGGACCCCAACAGACTGGGAACAACCTCTTTGCGCCATGTTGAGGGCAGGGAGTAGGGATGGGGCAAAGCTGTCAAGCCCATATGGCCAAATCAGGACCCCAGCCCTTAAAGATGCCTGTAGACGAGCATCTTCCCATCCTGTAGGTTGGCAGGAGAACCTGAGGACCAGCAGCACTGGGGAGCTGGACCCCCACAGCAAAGCATCCCTCTAAGGCCTTGCAGACCATTCACTCTCCATGGCCAACACTGGAGATGAGTCCCATACACCTTAACTCATATTCATAGAATGATTTGGGTTGGAAGGGACCTTAAAGATCATACAGTTTCAAGCCCCTTGCTGTGTGCAGGGACACTTCCCACCAGATCAGGGTGCTCAAGGCCCCATCCAACTGGGCCTTGAACACCTCCAGGGATGGGGCAGCCGCAACTTCCCTGGGCAACCTGTGCCAGGGCCTTATCAACCTCACAGGAAAAAAAATCTTCTAATATCTCATCTAAACCTCTCCTCTTTCATCTTAAACCCCCCTCATCCTATCCCTGCACTCCCTGAAGCAAGTTCTGCCAACTCCTCATTACAGTGGGAGCATTAATTGCTGACAAGGAGAGAGGTGAAATGCCATGAGGCTCACCCTGCTGCAGCTGCAGCCTGCTCCCACAAGTACATGACAAAAGCTGTCACTAAATAGCAAATTGGTGGGTTATTCGGGTCAAGGAGGCACCTTGCATTTGAAAGGTGAAATGAAACGCGGAGGGGGTCTTGGTCTGAGCCAGGCAGAGCATCCTGTGGAAGCACCTAGGACCAGGATGGCTCCAAGGGGCAAAGAGCCGACAGCACAAACCCAGCCAGTACAAGTGCTTCACACTCAGGTTGGTTGCATGGAGGCAGCAGGAGACCTGCCACTCTGCAGGGCTGGCTGCTGCCTCCATCACCCTGACTTCCATGCACAGCTACTCTGGCAGCATCTTTGTGTGCATGACCAGGAGAAAATGTCATACGCTTGGCTGTAGGAACTTGTCTCAAGTCGAGATCTTCAGTTAAGCACTAAAAAAGCCCCAGTAGTTCTACTGATTACAAATTACATCAGTGGAGGAGCATGTCCACAGTATTGAGGCAGATGCATCAAGTAATGACTCTTTGGATAAACAGCATCCAAAGTCAGTGGGAAAAAAATGCAGATTGTGCTGAACTGAAACCTCGTAAACCCAACAGCACAACAGGCGCTGTTTTTCACGCCAACATATCTGTGGAAGATGACATTAAAACAAAGGAAAGAGGAGAAACCAAGGAGGGACAGGACACCTCTACACTCCCTCTCAGCAGCTCCTCCAGGCCTTTGGAGAGCCTTAAGGTGCCATGTGTTTTGGCTGAGGGGCAGCCAGACCAGCAGGACTCCTCCTTTGATGGAGGCTCGGCATCAGGGCGTGACACCAAAATGTAAATCAGAACTCTGTGCATGTTTGCAGTGGGAAGAGACACCTCAAACCCAAAAGAGCCAAGTGCTTATTGGGCTGAAGAGAGCATTTTTCCCCCAGCCAAAAAGCTTTAGTACCAGTGTGAACCTGGCTAATGTTAATAATCACTCAGGCATAGAGATACGTGGGCTCTGCAGAGCACTGTTGGTGGCACCAGGAGATGAGTACATTGAAGGGCAAATTTTCAAGGCACCTTAAACCTGCTGAACATGCTCTCCAAGAAAGTGAGCATGTCCAAATGCAGCTGCGTACAGTTCACAGAGGATCAGCCCTGATTTAGCTCTCCAGTACACCTCCTGGGGACTCCCACAAAGGAGTTCACCTGGGATTTTGAAAACCAGTCAGAGGTTCGCAGGAAGGAGGGGCTATGAAGGGATCGGTGTTGGGCCCAGTCCTGTTTAATATCTTTATTTATGATCTGGAGGAGGGGATCGAGTCCATCATTAGCAAGGTCGCAGACGATACCAAGCTGGGAGGAACTGTCGATCTGCTAGAAGGTAGGAGGGCCCTACAGGGGGACCTTGACAGGTTGGAGAGATGGGCTGAGTCCAATAGCATGAGGTTTAACAAGTCCAAATGCCGGGTCCTACACTTTGGACACAACAACCCCATGCAGAGCTACAGGCTGGGGACAGAGTGGCTGGAGAGCAGTCAGGCGGAAAGGCACTTGGGAGTGCTGGTGGACAGGAAACTCAACAGGAGCCAGCAGTGTGCCCAAGTGGCCAAGAAGGCCAATGGTATCCTGGCCTGCATCAGGAACAGCGTGGCCAGCAGGACTAGAGAGGTCATCACCCCCTTATACTCGGCACTGGTCAGGCCGCACCTTGAGTGCTGTGTCCAGTTCTGGGCCCCTCAGTTTAAGAAAGATGTTGAGATGCTGGAGTGTGTCCAGAGGAGGGCGACGAGGATGGTGAAGGGGCTGGAGCACAAGCCCTGTGAGGAGCGACTGAGGGAGCTGGGGTTGTTTAGCCTGGAGAAGAGGAGCTCAGGGGAAACCTTATAGCTCTCTACAACTACCTAAAGGGAGGTTGTAGTCAGGCAGGGATTGGTCTCTTCATTCAGGTGACCAGTGACAGAACAAGAGGACACGGTCTCAAGCTTCACCAGGGGAGGTTTAGGCTTGACGTTAGGAAAAAATTCTTCACTGAGAGGGTGATTGGTCATTGGGATGCGCTGTCTGGGGAGGTCACTGTCCCTGGAGGTGTTTAAAGAGAGACTGGATGAGGCACTTAGTGCCATGGTTTAGATGATGAGTAGGTGTTGGTGTCAGGTCATAGGCTGGACTCGATGATCTCAAAGGTCTTTTCCAGCCTTGTGGTACTGTGATACTGTGATATTATGATCTGTCTTCATGGATCAGCTCAGCAGAGGCATCCTGCCAATCTGCACACCAGAGACATCCTCTTTGCTTTATCTCTTCCTCTCTCAGCCTCCTTCCCAGGGAATAACCCCAAGCAGCAGAAATGCTGATCCCACCTCACTTTCTCACATCCATGTTGAGAGAATCCTGGCAGCTCCACAGAGCCTGGCAAAGTGGAGGCCGGCTGGCTGTGCCAGCAAAGACTTAATGATAACGGTATGGCTTGTGCAAGGCGCCTGCTGATACGGCCCCACATAGCTGCAGCCCATCAGACCCAACGCACCTGGACACAGGGAGCCAGCAACACCCCACCAGGGACCCCAGTCCGTGCCCAGCACCTGGCCACCAGCCCTGAGAGCTGTTATCAGGCTGAATGCCCCAGCCACATCTTCTCTGTTTTCTGACCAGTCCATGGGCTTGGATCCGTGTCTGGCTTCAAAAGCATTTTCCACGGCTGTGGTGCTAAATCAGGGCCAGCAGCCAGAGGTGCCCCCAGGGCATTGACTGGCCATTTCCTTGGAAATGTGGGCTAATTTCACAGAAATCCAGCTGATAGCTAGGCAGCAGTTTGCAGGCTGCCCCAGGGGTGGTGCAGTCATTTGGCCTAGCAGCATGCCATCACGTTCGAAAGGTAAGGATGCCTGTCTGTGGAGGACATCCCATTTCTGTTCTTCAGAAGAGGCCAGGGAAGCTGAGCCCTATGGCTAGGTCTCTGAGGAGCTGAGGACCCCCTCCATCTGCCAGTGTGAGGCCAATATCCCTCAAGAGGGCCATGCAGATGGGCAAGGGGAGCCCCTCTGTGATGTCTGCATGCCCCAGGGACAAGCACCCCTCATCCCAAGTCCCAGCCCACAGCAGTGCATTGCACAGCCAGGAAAGAACTTAGAGTCCAATTCCAGATCAAACTGGAGTGCAGAAAATAATAGTGCATTTGGGACAGAAGTTTTTCTTTTTCTCCTCCAAGACACTGAGAAAAGAAGGACCTTGCACCATTTTCTGCTATTATCTCTTTCATGCAAACTTTCCTTCCCTTTAATCAGGTCCACTTAGAAATGGAAAACACTCCTTCCATAGGAAATATGGAAATGAGCTGAAATGAATTCCCCTGGGAAAAGCCAGATTTGAACCCACTGGAATACTCATAACCAAAGGGTACTTTGGAAAGCAGGAAAGGACCAAGTGCCAGGTTTTCAGCTCCATCTTCTGCAGCTGGGGCTACTTTATTCTCTCACACAGTCCTGGGAGATACCACAATTAATGAGCACTGTAATTTCCCTGGTTGCAACCACATGAAGCACACCAGCATCTTGCCAGCTGGCTGCATCACCTTCCCCACCCCGGGACCTAAGCGCTCAAGACTTACTAAGTGCTTGGGATGGTGAAGGCGTTTGCTAGGAGAGGTTTCCATCTGCTCTGATTAGCATGGAGTGATCATGGGCTGCATCTTCGCAGGCTGGCTGCAGAATCCCAGCCCCTCAAGGTGCACAACTCAGCTTACCCATGGTTCAGCTGCGTCCCTGCTGGCTGCCCCATCTCTTTGGGGGCACACATGATAGAAGCAGCTGCGGTCTAAGCTGAGCACCATGCGAACCACAAACCCCACTGGAGAGAGTGTGGCTTGTGGCATTTCTGCACATGATAATTTAGTTTCCCACAGTAGATCTCTGCAGGAGGCAGTGGTGGAGAAACCCCTCCAAGCAGGAAAGTGTCACCTCTCCCAGCATAGCAGCAGCAGCTCTGCCAGCACAGGTGGGTGCTTTGTGCGTGCCTTACCATGGACACAGTGTGCACAGTGGCACTGGAGGATGGTCTTGCACTCATCCACCCCACCTGCAAAGAGACCGAGCGGAGAAGACAACCCATGCCATACACCATCCACCTTGACATCCCTACTCTAAGTGGCACCTTGTCACCTTTGCTTTGTCTAGTGCTCATACTGACCCTGCAAGAGGCAAGACAGCCAGGACGTGGCGCTTCTCCTCCACTTGAATCACTGGCTCATCTGACCTGGTGTGAACTTCCCTGCTATGCGTTTTGCCAGCTGGACTTAGCTCCTACCAGTTCAAGCTGACTAGGGGGGACCCTTCTCTCCCTTCCAGCACCATTTGGGGACATGCTCTTCCTTTCCCCATCAAAGCCTTCCCAAGCCACCACTGCTCCAAGGAGGGGTTTCTAGTGGTCTGGAGGACCTCGGGTGCAAATGTCCACCCCCGCCTTACACTGCAGACCCATTACTTGCCGACGCAGCCAGGACACAGCACAGCTTCACCAGCAAAGCCAGAACCCCACACCCAGGCTGGTGTGGGGTGGGTTAATATTTTCCCTGTTACCTCACACTGGCCTCTGTTCCTATGGAAAAAACAAACCATCTGGTAATAATATTTCTCTAATAGCTGTCTGGGTCTGTGGGAAAGCTTGGCTCAGCTTCTTAGGAAAGATGAGCGGGTGGAGCAAGAGGGGATGCTGCTGATGCGATGTAGGAGCTGGAGGAAAGGAGATAACTCTTTCGGGCTCCTTTTTTTGTTCCCCCACAGGGTTCACAGGGATCCTCTCTTCACAGGGGTGCCATGGGATGTAGAGTTGTCACAGATTTGGGATACCAGTAAGAGCCTCCTCACACTCTCCTGGGGACACAGTCACACCCTTTTCCCCTGCCCCACCATATAGGCTTGAGGGTGAACAAAGCAAAACTCACTTTCAGGGCTCTTCTTTCCCCTCCTTTCTTCAGGGAAAACATACACTTAACGCTCAGAAAAGTGAAACAACACAAAGTGTAGGCTTTCTGGTGTTAGAAGCATCGTGGCTGGGGATAAAACTGGCCCAAACCAGAAAGATGAGCAACATCTGCACTATTCTCCCATTTTTGGAGTAAACATAATTGTGCACTGTGGGTCTGTTATTTTGACAAAGCTGGAAAAGAAATGATGGGAGGTGTTGATGCCTGAGCACCATTGCTCGCCAGCTCCTGGCTGAGCCCTTGGCCAGCAGCTGTGCTTGCCCCAGCCAGCCCGCGTGGTGTCAGCAGCACCCCGGGACACACCATCTCCAGACCTGGGATAGGGGACTGAGCACCGGCCTCTCCCACACAGCCCTCGTGGAGCAGAGCCAGCTGGCACAGCACGAAAACCGGGTGGAAAAACACGAACTGACCCCTCCGGCAGTTGGGCGGAGAATATTTTCCATTGCTCGGCAATCAAATGCATCGCTTGGGTGATTCCCAGCGAGTGGAGCGTGCTTGCTAGGTTGGGCAGTGTACATCTTCCTGCGGGAGGGAGGCACTAGGTGCTTGAGGAACAGCCAAGTAGCCAACAGACACAGCCCTGGCTCCAGATGGGGGGACTGGAAGTGCAGTCTGCAACCCAGCCCCACATCGGGGGGTGACACAGGGCTCCCCTGCCCTACAGTTTGCAGAAGCCAGGCCAGCCTGAGTCACCACAACGCAAAGAGATGAGCTACCCGGATAGAAAATGTGGGTTTTCCTTGCCGTGGATTGCAGTGCTTCTAAGCCCCGTCTCTGCATCCTTGTGGATGCCTGGCAGCTTGTTAGTGCCCAAAAGCACCCAGGACTGGTCCCAGTTAGCCCTGGGTGGAAGGGGTGGCACGATGCTGGCAGTGGTCCCAGTCCTCTCCTGAAGCCACACAGCAAAAGCCCCCAAAACCCACATGATGCTGTACTTCTTCTTTCAGCCCTTGCTTGTTTCCCACCATCTTGTCTTTCAAGCTGCAGTGGTGTTATAGCACAGCTCATCTCTTTTAGAGAGCCAAAAGACCACCCCTAATTGCTTTTGTTTCATTTCCTCCTGCTCTGAGTGCCCTCCACTCCCCTGAACCTGCTTTCATTTTCCGTCAGTGTAGGCACCAAGCCCCAAAGCCGTAAGAAGCGCGTAGGAGGTCTATCTTGCTTGTTGGATACCCTCCAGAGGCTTCACCTCACAGTGCGGCCCAACCCCTCTTCGTGCTTTCCCAGGAACCCAGGAACTTGCACGTTAGGCAAACTCCTTGTGTTCTCTGTTAGCCCCTTCCCAGACTGTTTCTTCTCTCAGTTTTTTCAGCATGCACCGTTTACCCCCATTATTTTTACCACTCCAGTAGCCATCACAACTTCTTGGGGGGGCTGTACCGTTAGAGAGCAGTTCTAGGATGCAGCAAGGCTTGCAGCTGAGCTCTCTTTACATCGGAGCCAGATCCAGCTTGCAGCCTGTTCCTAGAAGTATAAAACAAGTCAGCTACCCTTCTTGGCAAGGGCACTTTCCCAGCCAACTTCAAGCGGTGCCAAGCATCCTCCTTCGCTCTTTTGCAGCCAACGAAGAGCAAATGCAAACACCCAGCCATTTTTCTGTCCTCAAGTGTACCTCTCCTGCTTCATGCTGAGCCGTGGCTGAGACAGCAGCGATGATGCTGAGCTGGAAGAGAAGCAGGGAGGAGAGCTGTCCCTCAGGGGCACTGCTGAGGAGCAGCAGCACGCTTTGGGTGACAGCCCTTTGTCCTGCAGACACGCACCCTGCCTAGGAGAGCTCAAGCACAGCCTCCCTGCAAAGGGACAGGAGCAGCCACCTTTGGAAAGACACCAGGCCATAGGCTGGCCAGGATGCTGGAGCACAGGACACACAAGGAGAGGCTGAGCTGCTTCAGCCTGGAGGAGAAGCAGGGGTTACAGAGGAGACAGCAGATCAGGGGCCCTCAGCAAGGGAAATCCCAGCAGGTTGTAAAGATAAGCATCCCTCTTTCACTGCTCTATTTTTTTTTAAAGGAACAGCCGAACGTAAACGGACTGTTTGAAATCTCTGAACTCTCACCCTCTCAGGAGGAAGGTACCAATAGAGCACTGCAGCCAGCTTGCCCGCAGCAGAGGCTGGAGGCAGTAGGGAGGGGAGTGGGGCATCTGCACCCCTTAATGCCTTCGCTGGGGCACAGACGCTTCGCATTTCAGCTGACGCATCCTGCAGAGGAAAACCCACTGCATGGAGGTGGAAGATGTGGTTGGTTGACATCTCTCCACATCCCACCTCTCCAACCTGGGCGGGGATTCAGGTCCTGTGGGTGGACAGCAGTATTTGAGGCTAAGCCCCTGACGGCTGCTCTCAAGCTCCATTGCCTGTTCCCGCCCTTTCTCTGCCTTTGGCAGGGTCTCCCTGGTGCACAGACACACAAAGCACTCATGGATGGCCTGTGGCCTGTGGGAGGTGGTGGGAAAGGAGCCTGTGTTTCACAGAGATCAGTCTCAGTTTGTGACACCTTGCTTCAGGAGGGTCTCCACAGTGCTGCTGCTCTGAGGAATGGACCAGGAGTGGGGACGGAGGGTTTTCTTTAAGCTAGAGCATACAACCAGCTGCTGGGGCAGGAGAAACCCAGAAAACCTGAGTTTTAGTACAAAGTGAGTGCCAGACCTGGAGCTGCATGTTGTCGATGACTTTATTGCTTGTCTGAGCTGGGCACTGAGACGAGGTGGCTGCTGGCACCCTGGCAGCCATCATGAGGTAACAGTGTGCACCTTCAGTCTTCAGCAAATGTCGTCTTTGCTATGTGAGATCATCCACAATAAGGAGATTTGTGAAGGAGAGCAGGTTCAAAATGATTTTGATCATCATGAGTGGCTGAGGGAACTGAGGTTGTTTATCCTGGAGAAGAGAAGGCTGAGAAGAGATCTTATCTCTGTCTACAACTGCCTGAAAGGAGGTTGTAGTGAGGTGGGTGTTGGTCTTTCCTCTCAATCGACAGGTGACAGGACAAGAGGCCTGAAGTTGCACCAGAGGAGGTTCAGATTAGATGTCAGGAAAAATTTCTTCACTGAAAGGGTGGTCAGGCACTGGCAGAGGCTGCCCAGGGAGGTGGTGGAGTCACCATCCCTGGACGTGTTTAAAAGGTGCGTAGATGAGTTCCTCAGGGATATGGTTTAGTAGTGGACAGGTACGGTTGTACCTGGCAATTCTATGATTCTATGATTTTTTCTAGGCAAAGACCCATCTCAGACAAGATAAGAGCGTGCTTTTAAGGATGGTGCCAGCTAACATTTTACTGTGGAAAGCCTGCAAGATGGCAAGGGTGACTTTTCCTCCTGGGAATGCTCTGGTGTACAGATGCTGGAATGGGGTGGGAATAAGCACTTTTTTGCATCACAGGCCCATAATGCTGACTACGAGCTGACTGAGACATTCCCAGACTGAGGCTGATGCTTCTAGAGAGTGCCAGTGCAATCGGTTATGGGGCTGGGTCACAAGTGAAGGGAGTGCCAGGGATGGTACAGACTTTGCAGCCCCTTTGCAGGGCCAAACAGCAGCAGGGGTGATGTGCGCTCAGGAAAAAACAATTCCAAATGGAGAAAAAGGTCAAAATGGGCATTTTTTTGCCTTTGTTTCCCCATAAGGCAGAGGTCCAAGCAGGCAGTGATGGCTTCTTCTGACTGCCAGGCTGCATTTCAGTGCCAGGGCTAGACTCACTGGGGATGGAGCGCCCCAGCTGCATTAAGGTGCTGGAAAGAGTGGAAGGCTGAGCCGACAGCTCTGTTTCTAGTCATCACAGAGCATTATCTCCTGCTCAGAACTGGCTTTACTCAAGAACGTGGACATAGGTGGGTAAGGGTAGGCAGAGAGAGCCACTGCTGGGGCTGGTTGCATGGCAGGGAGGGACATTGCTTCTCAAGGGAGAAATGAAGCATTCCAGGGGAAACATACGCCCCTTTGGGGCCCAGAATAGTGCTGGGTCTGCTCCAAGGTCTGGGGCTGGCATGTGGCAGCCCGGGGGCAGTTGGTCAAGAGGTGCCATTGAGAGGGGCTGGATGGACAGCCCACACCCCATCCAAATTGCTGAAGTTCTCTGCCATGTGCTGGTCCCTTCCGGGGGCCCAGCAGTGACTCACGCTTTCTATAAACATGTCTTCGGATGGATAATGAATCACGGACGTTGCTGCCTTTGGGGAAAGCTCTGGACATTCTTTGCAATGCTCTCCCTGTCCTGCTCCCCCTTCCCTCCTGGCAGCCCTGTTCCTATGTGGGATCAGTTCCTGATGCTGAGCAGAGCCAGGGCTCTGAGGCCCTTTTTCCAATCGGTAGTGGTTCTTGAGCTTCATGTGCTGAGTTTCCACATTAACCCTTCCCAGGGGACAGAGGCTTCTGTACTGCTGCACTGGCCCACAGCATCCCACCTCCTTCCCTGTGGATGCCCCACTTCCCAAGCCAAGGCTGTGCCAGAAGAGCAGTGCATGCACCCACTGAGTACCCCCTTTTTGCTCTCACCCCAACCTCCTCCCTCTAACCATAGAGGATACTTCAAGCAACAAAAGCTTTATTGCAATTGCACAAATAAGCCATGAAATACGTTGCAAAGTAGCAGGGGAGTGAGGGGCGATGAAGAAGCGCAGAGAGAGGTGATAGGGAAATGCTTGCAAAAGGAGGTACTGCTGCACGCTGGCTGCAAGCCGCTGTCCTCCTACAAGGGGCTGCTCAAGCCCCATGGTCCTGTCGCTGCCGCATACCACAGCTGAGGGAGCAGAGTCTGCGCAGCCATGGGCAGGGGGCTTTGGGCAGTCGGCCTGAAGGGTGCCACGGAGCAGAGGGAGAAGCTCACGAGAAGCCGGCAGCATCTTCAGGAAGGGCTCAAGCATCAACCACTGGCACCACGTCCACTGCAGCGTTCCGGTCAGGCGGTGAAGGTGTTCCTCCCGTGGGGATCAGGGTCTGGAGAGCTAGGAGATCAGTCAAGGCAGATGGTCAGGGCTCAGCCAAGAAGGCTCCAATACCAGTGCTTTCCCCTCCCAGCGCCAGCCATGCCTTGGGCTGCATGGATACATGACCCCACACAATGCCCTGAGCAACTCTCCAGTGTGATGCTAAAATCACCCGTACTCCATAGGCAAGCCTGGGTGAGCCCGTGCCCAGGCTGAGCTCAGCTACACCAGCACAAACTTCCCTTTGCCACTGGAGCTTACATGCAAACACATCCTATGCAAGCACCTTGCACTGCCAGGTGAGTCGAAGTGCTCGCCTTACGCGTTGCAGATTTGCCTTGTGGGTTCTCACTGGGTGTCTAGAGTGGCTTTTTGGAAGCCCCAGGGGAGCTGTTCAAAAGTGCTGAGCATCACCCCTGCCTACCTCACTCTGCCCCGCAAATGTGGTCATGAAGATGGCAAATGAGGAGACCTGGTACTACTGACCCCAGACAGCCCAGGCAGCGAGGTCTAAGGGTGATGGCCACGGTTGAGTGGGAGTTAGGGATGATGGGCAGGAGCCAGCAGCCAGGAGAGGAGTGTTGGGTAAGGGCACACCCCCCTGCCCCACATCTGCCTTTGAACAGCAGGAAGCCTGTGAGTAGATTTTGTTCTTGGTGTATTGCTAAGGGGGAGAAAACCCCACACTCTGTCAGTGCCCTGACCAGAAAGGAACCATGGTCACACAGCCATGGCAAAGGGGATTGGCATCACAGGCTGAATCTTGCATCCCGGGGACACGAGCACATAAGCAAATGCTTTTTTTTTTAGTCCAAACCCTACACTGAGCATTACTGTGTTTAAAGATACGCTGTGCCATCCTGTGCATCTTGAAATCTTTGCATTTCAGCCTGAAATGTTTGGAGGGCAAATCTACTGGAGACAAGAGAATAAATATAGTTTGCAATTGAAAATCTGTTTTAAACACAGAGATGTTGGTTTCTCTGGGGTATCGGCTTTGCATCTTTAACAGGCAGTGAGAAGCAGCACACCATTCCTCTCCAGTGCTCCTGTTAAGAGTTCTGGGAGCACGGCTGCGTGCTAAGTAGCACACAGCAATGTCCCTTGGGAAAATCAGTAGCCGCAGATTACGTCATTGCAATGCTGTGAGAGCTCTTCCCTGAAGAATCTGATTAAAAAACCCTCACATCACTAAATGAGAGCTTTTGGGTGAGCACGTCATGAAGTTGTTCTCCTTTGCACTGGGAAATCCTGTTGGATTTCTGTTGCAGTTCAACCCAAAGCCAAGCACGCAACCCTGAATCCCTGAGTAATGCTGCTCCATCCCTCCAATCAACTCTCCCCACCATGCCCACACTTCCCTGGAGCATCCCATGCCTTGGGAATCGCATCTGAAGCATCAGACCCTGAGAGGCTTCAGAGCTAAGCAGCATTCATCCCCTTTTTGGTCCAGATGCAAATGCTTTTGAACACAGGCTTTTCTCCAGGAATAAATAATGCCACTGAGATGCTGCCTGCAGGGAACCAGAATACAGTGCTCCGGGAGTGCTTCAAATACGCAAGTCCTCATACACATCCCAGCTTTCCCTTTCAGGATCAAAGCAGTTCCTTCTAGAAACAGCACACGTTTTAAATCAGCCACAGGCTGTGGTTCAGCATGGGGCTCAGCAACGAAACCTCCTTCCACCGCTCCATTTTTATCTCAGTCATATCCAAGCTAGTTTTGTTCCCCTTGTGAGAACGCAATGCAAGCATCACTTCTGGGAAAAGACATCCCTGCGGTTAAACTGCCTAAACATGGGTGTGGGAATCCAGAGCCAGTCTGGTTTCACACTTGGCCTGATCTAATCTGTGGGATGCTTTCTGAGCAATCTGGTGTCTCATATTCCTCTTTGCAGGACAGCTGTGCTGAGGCAGAGTGAGGGGGGAAGGGGGAGGCTGCACATCTGGAGTTAAAGGAGTTGCACATCTGGTACATTCAGTACTTCCTAAAAGTCACTGCCACGTTACCCCTTGGATGGAGGCCTGGGGCTCAATGCACAGCACAGTGGATTAAGATCCACAGCTGCATTTTTCTTTTTTTTTGAAGGGAAAGCAAAAATAACCATTTTGACAGATCCCCAGCTCACCCATGATATCCAACATGGGAGCAGGGGAATTGCATTGAGACCATGACCTTTCTGCAAGTCATTCTACCCTAAGATCTACAGTCGCGCCAGCCGCAGACACTCCTGCTGCAAATCGAGGTGTCACTGACAGTGAGGGCTGGAGACCCTCAGGACCCTTCCAGCAAAACGGTGCCCTTCTGTTGTGAAACGCTGAGCTGACAAAAGCAAATGCTCTTGGACCAGCACAAGGTGTGGGCCAACCACATTCCTTAGTGCAACCAGTATAACTGGAGAGCACGGGGACACTCATGGCCAGGGGAGCTGCTGGCCATGTGTGCTTGCCCTGATGGGTTAGGGTCTTTCCATGAAGGTCTCAGCACTGATGGGGCAGTGGGACACAGTGCCACCCACCTGCTAGATGGATGCCTCTGGTGTGGCGGACACAAATACCCACTCCCTTCTCATGCCTTGCCACAGCGTGGCATGTCTTCTGCAAGTGCATAGAGCCAAGGCTGGAAGGACCCCACACCCAAAGGCTGCCCACACCCCAGATGGAGCAGGATGCATGCAAAAAGCTGGTCAAGGGGGACACCTAGTGACCAGCCTGGGGGGGGCCAGGGCTGGGGGAACGGGGTACCCTCTCAGGGCTGGGGGTGTGCAGCCAGCCAGGGTTAGGGGAGGTGGTCTGCTGGGCTCTCATCTTTTACAAACAGCATGAGAAAGATGTCAGAGAGGGTTTGCACCAAACCTGCACCACCCTTCCACACCTGTGGCCAAGGAGGAAATGGGATTACGGATTTGTCCCCTCCCACAGCACAAAGCAATCCCCCAGGAATCCTACCTCTGTCAACACTGGAGGGGTGAAATTACCATTGCTAATGGACCGTAAGCTTGAAATTAGTATAATTAAAAGTGAGTAGGATGAATACATGAAAAAAGTCTAAATTACAACTAAAAGAGAGTAAGAAATTTAAAGAGTCTCCCTGGTGAAAGTCACTTTCCCTTAGGGGAAGCAATTTATTTTTTTCAACCCTGTTATATATTAGATTTGCAAATACAGTCTAGGGGAAAAAACGCACGTAAGAATACTCCAAATGCTTAATTTTGGGAGTGTGACTTGGGAAAGGTATGAAAGGGAGTGGAAACCTTCAGCTGAAGCCCAAGGAGCTGAACGAGGACCTCAGCCAGCCCCTCTCTGGTGGAGAGCCACTGCGCTCTGGGGAAAGGAGGAGGTATCAGACCCATACTTCCCTGCCAAAGTAACAATTTCCCACAAAATAACACATTCCCAAAGCATTTCAGTGAGTCAGTTACTTCCAGAAAGGTTGAATTATTCTCTCTGGGTAAAATGCGTTGGTTTGAGAGAGAACAGCAATGCATTAAAGCAATTCTGAATAGCAGCATTCACTCCAATATTAGAGATGTGCATACATTTTTCCCAGTGGCATGTCTGTGGATGCATCATTGGATCAATTTAAGTTCATAGAACATGCAAACCCAAGACATATCACAAGAAAAAGCAAATATTCAAGCTCCTTCCAAAGAAAACAGCAGATTTCCTTCAACCCATACCAAAGAAATCAAAGCTGACTTTGATACAGTCCTTATGATGTTGTTATCATCAACATGTTCTCAGAAGCTGCTGCAATTGTGCAAAAATCTCTTTCTTGAGGCCTTGCTCAAGCCCAGATGATGATGAATCAGCTGCTAAATTCCCAGATAACATTGGAGTTTCATTTCTTTTTCCTTTGCTTTTCTTTTTCTTTTTTTCTGGTTTTTTTTTTTTTTTTTTTTTGATTTGCAAAATAATCTGGGAAATGTGACCCCAAAGAGAAGTCACAAATTCAATTCAAAAGGAATTTCAGAAGGAAGGATGTCTTGGCCATGCCAGTGCAACCACATCCTTCACTGTGCCTTCCCCTGCAGAATTCCGCCTGATTGCTTTCCACAGGCTTCCCTCTCTCCAGTCCTACAGCGAAGGGCTCAGCTCCTTCTCACTCCCTCTAAAACCTCCATGCACAAGGGATAGAGGCAGCAGGCCAGGCTGCATCTCTCCCTCTGACAAGGAGGGGATTTTTGAGCAATGGGAGGCAAATCAGCATTTGCTTTGTAGGGGCCCAGCACAGACTTATGATTTTTTGCCAGCCTAGTTTAAGAAACTCTCATCTTTGTTTGTAGGACGGCTGGCATTCTCCAGCTAGCGTTGCTAGTTGTAAATCATCTCCAGGTATTTAAAACAAAAAAAACATCCTGTATGAGAGCACAAAGCAGAATTGTGATTCATTTGGTACACTGAGGCTCCTTTGCCTGCTCAAGTCCCTTGGGAATACCTTGAGATTTAAGAACCAAGCAAGCAGATGCCATTCAGATAAAGCAAACTCAAATGCCATGGGTAGAGGGCAAAACTGAGCCACATGCTCTGATCTCTGGGACAGCACATTTCATCAATAGTCTTTAAAAACCATGTCCTGAGCAGTGCTGCTTTTTATCTAGGTGCTGGAAGATCTGTGAGACTCTCATGCTGCTCCGCACAGAGCAGAAACTGCAAGGATGTGGTGCTCCTGTAAGGTGGCCACTACTGCCGGGAACATTCCTTGTCTCCTTGTGGCCCTCTGCAGTGTTCCCCGGAACGCTCTCATGAGCCCAGGTCCTGCTGCAGCATGCAGCTTGACACGAGAGCTCAGATACCTGCCTGATGCCAGAGCAATGCTCATATCATAGGCGGTGGAGTTGCCATCCCTGGAGGTGTTTAAAAGATGGGTAGGTGAGTTTCTCAGGGACATTGTTTAGTAAGGAGGCAGGTACAGTTGGACTTGATCTCTGAGGTCTTTTCCAACCAAATGATTCTATGATTCTATGATATCTGACCTCCCCTCCTTCATCATCAATTCCTGCAGTGGCTCTACCAGCAGGCACAATCTCACAGGCTGATTGATGTATCACAGCTGGCTGGGATGGGGACTGGACCCAGAGGGGGATGTTATCTGTGGGCTCACTGGCATGGAGATGGGTACAGACATACTGCTGCCTGCAGTCCCCTCCTCTTTCGTAGCCTCTGAGCTTGGCTGCATCTGGCAGACCCAATCTGGCATTTGCTATTTTGGGCAGCGCTGTCTCTGTGGAGGTGGGGAATAGTACGGAGTGCACAGCACACATACAGCAAAGAAATTCAGGGCAGTCATGATCTGCAGAAACCACAGGTCCACACTGAAAGCCATTTCCACATTCCTTGCAATTAGGATGTCATTAAGGTCCTATGCCTTCCTCAGGGCATAAATGCCCGACAGATGTACAAGCTCTAGAAATGTGGTGGCTCATGATAGATTTCCCTCTCTTGGGCAACTGATGCTGCTGATTTCTAATTGTGCCCTGTATGCCAGAGCTTTGCAGTGCTTCCACATGCCAAGAAAGCAGTGCAAGAAGAGCCAGGCTGCTCCTGCCATGCACCTTGGTTTCTCTCCATGTGCCTCCATCACTTAAAGGGATCTGCTCATCCTCTGGCTTGTTCTACATCCCATGGGAGATCTGAGCTACAGCAGGATGCACTGGCTCCCTCCACATGCTTCCCCTCTCGGAGGAGAGCATTACCCCATACCCATCACTGGGTGCCATCGCTTTGCTTGAGGGTGTTAGCAGTGGGATGTGGAGCTTCTGCTGGCTGGCATGTGCCCTGGCTCGCCACCCAGGCCACCGTGGTGGCTCTGGCACACTGACAGGTGGTTATTTTCATGCTAGGTCTTACACACAGATATTTTGTTCTTTCAACAGGAAAAATACTTGAACTAGAACAGGGTAAGGAACAGGAGAGGATGAGGAGTGCCAGTTGCCCACTGCTGACTTATCACCTTGGCAGGTGGCTCTGTGCTTGCTCTGGCCAGTCTGCAAGTTGGAGAGGGCAACATTTGGTGCCTAGGCCCCCTTCCTGCTCCAGCACCAGCACAAATACAAGGGAGGCTGCTGCCCCTCTCAGGGGGAGGTTACTGGCTCCACCTGAGCCCCTGTAGCACTGTTCAAAGCACCTGTGCCTCCTGGATGGGGAATAAGATACTCTTGAGCACATTCACGTTGGATCACACGAAAAGCATAGCTGAATCCAAACTGCTAGGGAAAGCAGAGCAAGGGGCTGGGAACAGGGAGCAAAGCACCTCACGGAAGCACCTTTAAATGCTCCAGAGAGCTGAGCATGCATGAGTTTTAGAACAGCGAGGATGAGTGAAGCATTGATGCTCAGCAGCAGGGACTGACAGCTACTTCCACCTTTCCGGAGCTTTGCCAGCAGTGGGCTCCTGGGCTGGGGGAATGGAATTCTAAGGAGAGGTGATGCTGCTGCCTGATACACACAGAGATCAGGCATGTGCCATCTTGCTCAAGCAAACTCAGCCCCTTCTCTCTCTCTGAGCCACTCTATCATCCCTGGCAGCTGCTGAGCAGCTGCACTAGCCCCTGCCCATCCCTAGCTCCACTGACGTGGTGGCATCAGCTGGGGTTCCCACCGCAGCCCTGCGTGAGTGTTGAGCCGTCAGCACTGGTGACCAGAGGAGAAGTGGTCCCGTATCTTGGCAGGAGAAGGCTGCCAGCGATACTTGCTGGCACTGGAGGAGGAAGAGAGGGAAAGACCATGAAGTCTTGGGGCTCACCTGGAAAAACAATATATTTCCCATGTGGTATGGTACAAAAACATATTTTGTGACTGCTTTAGCTGCCTGGGGACATGGTGTATCATGATCCCCCTATTTGCAATACAGGAAACCCACGTACCATACATTTTGTACAGTAGGAAATTAACTGATGGAAAATATATTTGTTTCCTCACTTGAAAGGTAGGAGAGAGAAAGCCTGGAAGTGGAAGGCAAGAGTCCCAGGGAAGGGCATGGGGCACAGACATGGCAGATCTGTCCAGACAAGAGGGAAGTGAGAGATGTTTGCTGTCATACTGTAACACATAAATTAACTTTAGGGAAAGCCAAAGCATTGTGCAAGCCAAACACCCTCCCCTTCAAAAAAAAGACAGCCTAGAATTACTCAGGAATTGCATCACTCATGGGGACCTTCTCTAAATAAAATAATTTATGACAATGACTACGACGAGGATGATGATGATGAAGGGTTTGTATACAACCCCCACCTTCCCTCCAAGTAGCTGAAAAAGTGTGGAAGGATGCAAAGGATGGATGGGGCTGAAGATGAGAGGGTGGCCCAGGAGAAGAACAGTCGGAGCCCATCAGTAGCAGAGCTGCACAGACATTTATTGAACACAAACAACGACAAACACAGCCGGCTCACAGAGCTTCCTGAGCTATCGTCCAAAGGTTTTGCTCATGATGATTGTCAAGAGTGCTTTCAAAGGCCCCTGGGGGTGTGAATCCCATACAGCTGAATTCTTCCCACTTCTAGTTGCTCATTAGTCAAAAAAAGGACCATTTGTGTGTGTGTGTGAGAGAGAGAGATTCCCTTTGTTTAGTATGAAAAATGGCTTGTCTGGACTCTGCCATGTTGCAAAGACAGAAGACTGTGGGTGAACCTGTGCATGTGCATTGGCTTGGCTCCCGCACATTTTGCTTCCTAAATAACATGGGGTGAAAACTAACACCTTACCCTGAGGGCAGGGATGCAAGGTCGCAAAGCTGAGCCAGGACAAGCAAAGCGAACAAAGAGGGAGCCTCAAAGGAAGAAGGGTGAGAAAAGTAAGTACTCTGAAGCACGCACAGCTCTGGGTGGCGTCACACATCCATAGGCTACAGCAAGTACCGTCAACGTCAACTCAAAAGTGTAAGTAGCTACACTAGACTGACACTAGAGGCCCCATCATCTTCTAAAGTCTCAACAGTGGAAAAAAAACCCACACCCCCCCCCCGTCCCCCAAAAAGCAGATGAAGTAATAACACCGTACGCTGAAAACAAGGACCATAACCAAAGAGATCAGGAGCAGCCTCGGGAGCACAGTAAGGAGCTCGTAAAGAAATGTTCCAGTGTGCATATGCATGTGTATTTATATATATATATATTAGTTAGTAAAGAAAAGAGTATCTGTGGAGGCAAAGGGAAGACGGTAAATGTACAGGCAGTACAGGCTGGGTGGAGTGCCGGTGGCTGGAGAGGGTCGGGTGGTGCGGAGTGGAGGATGGTGGGTGGAAATTAGAGTGCGCCCATTCCAGTGACCTCAGACGTCAGCCTAGAATAGACAGGGGCAGAGAGAGGGGTGGAGGGGGGAGACAAAAACAAGCGCTTAATATCTGGAGCAGAAAAGAAAACGAAGACCCTGTGGGGCAGTGCTCGTCTTCTTACTTACACCCCGCTCAGACGGGTGGCAGAGCATCACTGGGTGGCTTGAGCGCATGGGGCTTGGAGGTCCCTGTGGCGAGACTGGAGCACAGAGCCAGCTCGATGACTGGCTGCCTTCTCCTCTCCTCACTGCTGCCAGGTAATGCCCAACCCGGGCACTGCACTGTGGCAGAGGTGCAACCCACCAGGGGTGCTGGCAGGAGACATCCCTGCACATGGCTTCATTTCTACCAGCTTCTCTCCCATGGAGGACAGGCAGCTGTCCCAGCTGCCCCAGCTTCTTCATTTTCCTCTGCTTTTCAAAACTTTGGGAGAGGCTGAGGTTTGCCGCATCCTGCCCCTCATTAGGTCATCTCTGCCTCCGCCACAGCACAGGTTGCAGCTCAGCCAGCCCTTCCCAGTAACCAAGAGCCACTCGTTTTTCTTTTCTTTCCCTCTAGTCTCAAGAGGTGGGGAGGATTGGCAAGGAGCTGCGAGGAAAGCCACTCGGCCATGCCCGCAGGCGTGGGGCCAGCCCCATCCCTCTCCTGAGCAGCTGGAGAGATAGGTGTGGGCAGCAGGACAGCAGGGCAGGATGGGATGGTGGAAGTCTGTTGCAGGTTGGGGCTGAGGTGGGTTGGGTGCAAGGAGAAATCACATACAGACCTCACCAGTGCTCCCAGCCCATACCCCAACAAATGTCAGAGTTGCCGCCAACAGCCCCCCATTCTTGGGACCCTACCAGCAGCATCCCGCGGCCATTCACGTCCTGTGTCGGTGTGGCACCAACTCTGCCCGCAGTGGAGGGCATGGACAGACAGATGGTCTCAGCTTGCATTGCTGTGCCAGGAGGGCACGAAACCAGTGAAATGACCCGTCTTCCCTTAAACTCCCCATCCACAAGTCCATAGGCGCAGGTAAAGAGGTCAGTGTGAGCACCCCAGCCACGGCTCAGCACCAGCACAGAGCTGGTCCCCAGCTGCTCTCCAGCTATGCCACCCCTACACGCTCCCCTTGCAGTCCCTTGGCGGATCCCTGGTCCCCCGCGGCACAGGCAGCATCGCCCCCCAGCTGGAGGCAGTGTCGGGAGCACTCAGCCCCTGCAAAGTCCTGTTGCACCAAGCTTTTTAGCATGAAAAGGAAGCAATTAGGCCGTTCCCATGTCTTGTGTTTATTGGACTGATTATTTTCATTGGACGGAGGAAAGCCTTTGGGAGGCCTGGAAGCACGCGGAAGAGGCTCTGAGGCAGCAGTAAGCGATGCTGGGATCCCAGTGAGCAGGTCCCAAGTGATGCCTCCTCACCACTGGCTCAGGTCCGTCCCCGTCCCTGTCCCCTGCCTTGTCCGCAGGAAAAGACGGCAGTGATTTTGCCCACCCTCGAGCAAAATCCTCAAGCGAGGGTGGTGGGAGGGCAGGCGACTGGCACAACCCGCTGCTGCTCTGCTGGCAGCAAAGTGGCTCCTGGTTTCCAACCAAAGCACCGGCGGGGTGAGAGATCCCACTGGTGACGTCTGGTCCCCACTCAGAGGTCTCAGCAAGCCACCATCCGTCCCAGTCGGACTCAGGAAGCCCCTCCTGGCCTGCAGTGCTGGGAGCGAGTGCTGCTCCCATCACGCCAGCAGGATGGGTTCAGCCGTGGTGGGAGGCAGCGCCGGGTGGCGGGGGAGTCTCACCTGGCGTTGATGAGGTACTGCGCGAGGCTGATGTTTGCAGGGGTTCCTGTGATGGTAATTTGGCGCTCCGATGACCCTTCCGTGGCATTGGCGATTTTGATCTGCGCTCCCGACATCTGCCGAATTTCATTGATTTTGGTCCCTTGGCGTCCGATTATGCAGCCTATTAGCTAGAAAAAAAGCACGGAGGGAACGTCTGAGAAGCGACAGCTCTGGCAGCCACCGGCGGGATGCAAGCACAACCGCGTGGCATTGGCCAGAAGCCTTCCTCCCTCTGCCCCGGGGCATGAGTGACCTTAATGCTCATGAAAACAGGAGAGGGACCAGTATGGTCCTCCCAGGACACATCCAGCAGCCTGCCCTGACCAGGTCCTTGAGGGGAAACTGTCAATTATCCGCATACAATGCCTGGCATCTCCGAGGACTTCAAGAATGGGAAGGTGTTACAATGGGCTCATTTCGGTAGTAATAATTTTCATGGTCTAGTAATTGGTCAATGTTTTGCAAGGATGGGAGTAAGTCATGTTGCAGCCTGTGCTCTGCACTTACTCCCTCGTCAGTCACAACAAGCCTGAAGGTGGGTATACAGGATGCTTTACTAGAAGAAAACAAGCTGGCTGCTTGCGTCAGGGACAACTCAACCCCAAGAGACCCCTAATCAGCCGGTGCAGCCACACACCGTTGATAGCTTCACATTGCTCACTCCATCCCACACTTCTATCCTGCTTGGGACACCCTTGCTGCCTCTGTTACCCCCTTCAGCTCTTCCAGTGCAACGCAAAGGCTTGCAGGCATGCACATCATTGACAGGAGAGCATTATATGGTTGTGGCATCCACAGAAGACGTGAATCCTACATGAAAACATGTCTTTCACACTCTTGTGAAAAAAATCAGAGCCAGCTTGAATTTCCTCTGTTGCCCATCCTTTGAATTTCCTCAATGGTTCTCAGTGATTCGAATTTCCTAAATGGTATTATCTTTGCTCTCGCTCATTTGTGCATCAAACTGTGGTTCCCTCAAGCTCCTCTGCAACTTGTTAACACATAACAAGGTGTCCAGCTTTGCCAACAAAGGCATGAGGTGTTTCTGCATACCTTTCTTGGCCGTTAGCATTTGAGGTCTTTTCCAAGTTTGCACCTGGAAATTTTTTATGTGGGATGTTCATCTTGGCAGCTACTGGATAGGAATCCAGTCACTGTAGAAGTGGAGACAACTAGTCTTCCAAATGTTCACTGGTTCTTTTGTCAGACCGTAGGACTACCTTAGTGGTTTGTTCCATATGGACCGAATATACACTCCACTGCAGTGCTGGAAGGGTATTAACTACCTCGGTCACTGCAGTGTGATGTTCAGCCCAAAAGCTGCCTATCCTGGTCTTCATAACACAGAAGTAACTCAGAGAGGCTTCAGCAAATGAAAATCCCTTACAGATGAGAACCTGCTGGGGGATTTGAGGAGCCGGACTATTTAGAGAGATATTCAGCAGCATCCAAGCTGAACAGCAATCAAGTTTCTCATGGATATGCAGAGGAGCAACAAGATGGATATCATCAGATTTCCTTGAACTACAGCACAACCCCAACCTTATCTGAACCACTAAAATATGCCTGTGGATCCTTTGCTTTAAGAAACCCAAATCTGTCCTCCACTTCTAGGGAAAGTGGCAGACAGTATTTAAAAGCCTTCAAAACAACAGCAGGTAGTGCTAAGGAGGCATTTTTCAGCAGGCAGAAAGATGCAAGTGATGACATTTAACGATGTGCAGGTCTGATGAGAGCTGGGCTTCTGCCTAGTGAATGCTCTGAGTGCTCCTGGGTCCTGTGGGAGGTCCTCTGGCATCCTTGCCTCCCACGTGGGCCCTTTTGCAAGGGGTCAATTGATATTCCTGAAGATGCCCTCCTTGTCAGGGCTACAGTCCCTGATGTTCACAGATGTGACTGTTGCAACCTCAGGAGCGCTTGCCGAGCTGCCCACAGCCTCCTGGAGGGGACTCTTCACTGGATGGACAGAAACAGACCCAGGATCAGCCTTGCCACCATCGCCCATGGGCTCCTCCGCAGAGGGTGAAGCATCCTGGAGGATTTCAGCCAGCACATGCTCAGAAGCTGTTTCACTGCTGCAATCTCTTGGATGGAAGGAGGCTTCTCAAGTGTCCTGGAGGAGTACAGGTGCCCAGCAGCTGAGTCAGACCCACTGTCCTTCCCTTGCAGTGCCTTGCATTGGTGAACAGCAGGAAGAAGTGGCAAAAGCTCCCAGACCCAATCCAGAAACTCCTGATAAGGATGGGCTGAAACTGTTTGTAGGTGATGGAGATGGAGACAGAGACTGGAAGTCATCCCCCTGTTTGTTCTGATCCTGATTTGAGCATGAGCTGGTTATCAGCCCATTGGAACTGGTGGGACAGTCCAGAAGCAAGTGACACTCTTGGATCCAGGTGACAGCTGTATTAGGCTCTCCATCCCATCTCAGCATCCCCAAGCATGCTCCTTGCGCCACTCGGTGCCCAGCATGATTCCAGCCTCCTTCCAGAGAACATCCCAGTCACATACAATGCCTCCAACTCTAAGACCCAAAGCTGACTGCCAACAGTACTAAGATGAGACGCACCATCCTTCATATGCTTATGTGGCACCTTGTGGCATCAGAAACACTATTTACTTACCTCCTCTTCAACCCTCCCAGTAACTACGCTTGAGCTGAAACATCATCTCCGACCTGCCAGTGCTAGATTAAGCAATTATGATTTAATCAAAGCTCAGGAGCTCTCTCCCCTTCCCAGTGCTGTCCACTGGGTGTGTTTCATGAGCGCTGAGTTCACTTGAAAGGGAAAAGGAACATTAGGACCATTGTACCTAGAAAGGCTACCAACAGGGTAAAGTCCAACAGGCACTTTATGCTGTAGGCTGATCCCCAACAGACGACACATGTCATGGGTGAACCTAGGGAAGGGGTATCTCTAAACATATTTAACCAAGTCCTATGCCTGCAGTTATATATATATGTATAAATATATATATATACAGAGACATATATACATATATGTACACACACACACGCGGAGGAAACACTTGGATTTACTTACATCATTGGGAATGGTGAGTTCATGAGTACTGGCCGGGGGACTGGCATCCAAACCTGGGCATATGCAAGGGAAAATGGTTATAGCTTGCTGAGGCAGCGCGGTGGAGCTCTGCTGCTTTCCCACACCAGTCAACACTGCAAAGGCTGCGTCCTGCTCCAGGGATGGGAGGGGAAGGGGATCACACACTCTGGTACAAGGAGGAAAAAGGGGGTTGCTACCTGACGCCGCTGGAGCTGTATGCCACCTTCCCCTGCATTCCTTCAGCTGGCCTTGCAGGTGCCGTGCCATGAATGCCTCGTTTCCCATCCTGCATCTTCCCACTGGGAATGGCTTCAGAGGAGGGTGTGTTACAGTGCAGGGTTGCAGCATCACCAGAAAGGTGGCAAAAGCACTTTCCCAGGCAGCATCAGACAGCCTGCTGGCTGGGCAACCCAACCCTAGAGGCAGACAGCTTGCCAGGGGGAGGATTGTCCAGGCACCCTGCAACTCCTCTCTGGACGCAGCAGCGCAGAGTCACTTGGTTACCACAGCAGCTTGGTGTCCTAAAACCAATTTCCCGGGGAGGGAATTGCAAGTTACAGCCCCACAGACCTGCAAGCTAAGATACGCGTGATAGCTGGAGTTGGGACCGATGGTCCCTCTCAAACAGTGTGGCCAATGAGAGCCTGCTTCCCTACGAAACTGCATGGCAAGGAGCAAAGGTAGCAATATGCTTCCTGCCAGCCTTTCCTGGGCCAGGGAAGGAACTCTCTTCCATGGTGAGAAAGGATGGAGCCAGATGGTTACCCTGAGTGTGCAGCTCCAGAGAGTCAAAGCCTGCCTCTCTGACAATTCTCCATGTTAAATCACCTCAGTGCTGAAGCAGGGATGAACTGTGTCAAATCCAAAAGGCTGAAGCTGTCGGGTAGCAAGCAGGAATCTGCAATAACCTCAAAAAACTCCTTATCCATATGATATGAATTACTAAGGAAGGCTTTTAAGAGCAGTGTGTGCAAGAGTTCAAGACACTTATACAGAGTAATGGTGTGAAGAGAAAGAAGCATAAGGAGACTGGAAGTGCCAGGCTGCTACAACACAAGACAGCAGCAGCATCAAATTCCTAGTTACCCAATCCGGCAACGCTCCCTCACGCTGCATGGCACCATGTGACTGCTTTAACCATGCTGAGCAACTCCTCCAAGCAATGATCAAATTTTGCTGGTCTGCACTTCCATCGAGGCCCTCTGCACGTGAAAAATGAGCCCACATCCAGTACTGCCAGCAACAGCCGCCCAGGTTTTAAACCCCAGCAGTTCTGAACTGGTATCTGTCTGGGTACCAAGCAAGATTTCTACAATACTAAAATGAAGCCTTACATTGCTATCCCATTTGAGCATCACCCCTAGAAAGTAGAATATCAAGTATCTTTGATTTGCTCTTCGCATGACTCCTGCCTTTTCCCAAATGCAGCTTCCCGGTTGCACCTTGCTTACAGAGACAAAATGCCTGACTACATCACACAGGCACCAGCTTGCAGAAGGTCTCTCTACCATGTTTTTCACTTGGGAACACACCGAAAGCAAGGGAATAGGGATGCAAATCCTCTACTCCACAAAACTATGCCCTCCTTCGCCCCCTGCCAGGTGTACTAATGCCAAAGCCTGCACAAAACAGCTCCTGCCCAGGTTTTACACAATGGACGATGCTTAACACTGACTTTATAGCATGCTGCACTGGAAGAGACAGCAGCCTGGACTGTCTTTCATGTCAAGCCTCCTTACAGTCTAGAGGCAGATGGACTGCACCAAACAAAAAGACTCATCCCCCAGGGTGGAGGCGTCCCTGTCTCTCTGCCATGTGATACAAGGCTCAGCTTGATAGCAGCATGGATAAGGTAGAAAATGTCTTCTGAAGGCAGTACAGCAGTGGAGATGGGCTCAGAGCAGCACTGAGGCACCTAGAGGTCTTTGGAAATGCAGGCTGGGCTGCTCAGATTCATTGATTCCCACCCCACACTCAGGTGGCACAGGTGATGCTGAAAGCCCCTGGGGCACATGGTGCCATGGTACTGCACCACCCCTGCATCACAACATACGTTGAGGAATGGCCACATCCTTTCCCATTACTTGGAGATTGCTTATTTTAGCATACCAGATCCTCCCTCCCTGATACGCACATGCAGCCGCCACAGCTGTACTGGGAGATGGGGGGTAGGGCAGGATTAGTACCTTAGGTGATTGCAAAGGGCAAAGCAGGGCATGCAGAAAATGAGGCTGCACAGGTTGGTTTCATGAAATCTATTTTGAGGCATGCATGCAATGTACCTCCACCGGCCACAGAGCACGTGTGTGCCCCAGGTACACCTGGAAGGTCTGGCTTACGTTGTCTACAAGTCTCCAGGTGTCAGAATAACTCCTCTAAGCAATGGTAGGTTATAAAAGATAAGCACATTTGGCACATATGGATGAATGTGCAGCAAAATTGACATAAAAATTTCTCCAAGACTGCAGCCATGCTCTAGCTCCTCAGGGTCCTGTCCCACTAAAAATGCAGCTCACCCTGAATGGCTTAGAGATGGCTAAAACTTTGTCTTGTTTCTGTTCTCACAGGCATTTTTCTACTGTTTCTGAGCAAAGTTTATGCAAAAGTAAATGAAAGAATAAGGGCAATGACTCTGATGTCTTTCCATTACACAGATAGTAGTTACACGCAAACACCAAAAAAAATAAACTCCAGGCACTTTTCTTTTGACATGCTGTACAAAGGAGAATGGCAGGCACAGTGCTACTCAGTCTCTCTCTGTCCACCAAGAAAACCTGCCATCTTCCCAACAAATACCACAATTTATCTAGGAGCACAACAATGGCACAGTCCTATTTAAGAAATATATTTCAACAGAAGCCTCCTTATTTCCCTGGAGCTTTGTGTTTTACCTGATGATTGGCCCATCAGATTTTGAGCTTCTTCGGAGGAATGTAAGGGCAGCTTTTCTCCTGAAGAGCAAAGAAGAAACAGATTTAATGCTTTTGCCTTCAAGGAGATAAGCAATGTCACTTCATCTAGGAAGCTCAAAATATGATGAACATACTGTCAGAAAAGACATTTCCAACCAGCACTTTGACCACCAAGTAAGCAAAGGTACTGTAAGTATCACCATTCCCCTCACCCTATCTGCTTCCCAGGTCACTGTGAAATGCATTAACTGCCATGCTAGCTTTGGGGATGAGGCTGCTGAGCCATGGCAGGTCTGGCTGTCCTCCTGACAACACAGCTCCCTATGGCTGTGGTTCCTTCCCATCGCTCTCCCTGGCATGGGGATACGATCCTGCCTGGCTCAGCATCGCTTCTCGCAGACAACACAGCAGCATCCCTAGCTGGCATTGAGCCATTCCCCCTAGCAAAGCCGGGATGTCCCACCGGGGTCTGGATCAGCACATGGTAGGGGATGCTGCCTCCTCCGGGTGGGGAAGGATGGCAGGCTGACGCTCATTGCTTCTGCTGGGAAAGCCAGCAAAGCTGGGAGCAAGTTAAGCGTGGCTTTGCAAGGGCAGTCCAGGTGTGCACGGTTAATGGCTGAGAGCTCGCCCCTGAGGACTGTAACCCCCAAACATCTGTTTAGTCTCCTTTCCCCATGGACACTGCAACTCCAGTTTTTCTTGCCCTGCTTGTTTCCATTAAACAACATAGGATTAGAAAGACAGAGAAACTCTACAGGTAGGAAGAGAAGGATATCTAGAAAGGGCGAGTGGGTACGTACCAGGGAAAGCGGGGGTGGTCTGTCCAAGGGGAGTAAAGGGGGTTTGCTGCATAGCCAACTGGTGGAGCTTGGTCAACTGCTGAGGGGTAGGAGGGACATTAGAGCTAAGAAGGTTATTGTCATAGAGTACAACAAGTCACACCGAAAATCAAGAACAAAATAATAACGGAATTAAAAAAACCAAAAGAAAACAAAACAAAAAAAATTCAAACCAGGAAGCCATGGTGAGACATGGCAAAAACATTAGCAGAAGGACTTGGCCTGGGTAAAATGCAATAAAGTTCAAATCTTTTGCAGAAGTGCTTGGTCAAGGTCTGAAGTACAATACCAGCAAGAAGCCCATTCTTAGTTTCTCTCCCTCTTCAAACGGTTCAGCTCCTTCACCGCGAGCGTACAGCCGGCTGCTGCCTACAGTGCTTCCAGTCACTGCCTTCCCCTCCCAGGCTTTGCAACCTGCGACCAGAGGCTGCTGAGTCGCTTCAGGGTAGCTTTAGAGTGATTTCAAAGGCACTGCAAGGCTGATGGCCAAAACGTGTCAACAACCAGAAAGACCCTCTTAATGCTGCTGGAGCTGCATTGTGACCACTTGCCCCTGCAGCAAACAATCTTGCGCTGCACCTCTGACAGGAAACACCTCTGGGAGATGGACAAACTTCAGCGCTGAACCACAGCTCATTACAAGTACAAGCCTCTTAGCAGTACGGGGAAATACGGGCTTCAGACATGACCAGTAGGTATTTCAGATCCTTGTATCCCTTGTTGTGTCAGGTAGGTTTTTGTCCCCCACCAGGAAGCAGTTGCATAGAGAGGAGTTTGTTTGGAATACATTTTGTGCTCTGTTTCACTGCTCCAAATTAAAAAAAAAAACAACAAACAAACCAAACAATAAAACAAAAGAAAACAAAACAAACTGGGCTGAAGTCTAGCAGTGAGCAGGAGGGCTGCCAGGATCCCATCATCCTCCAAGAACAAACCGCTCCTTGCACCCATCCCCTGCCCAGTGAGGGAGAGGCAAGAGTTACAATTACCACATCTGGGGGGAAACAATACTCAAAAACCTCCTTGCTCCTGCAGCGTGGCTGGGGAGGGAGAGCAGGGAGGTCTGGCCAGCAGCAGTGAGGGAGAAGCGCTGGAGAGAGCAGACCTGGAGGGCTGAGCACACCAGGGGAGAGACGGGAGGGAGGCAGCAGGGAGAGGATATGAAGTCCCCAGAGAGGTACCCGAGGAAGCCCTGCTTGGCAAAGGCATTGTGGACTTCCAGCCTCCACCGGCTCAGGACAGAGATCTCACCACCCCATGAGAAAGACGTACATGCACATCTCTCTCTGTGCAGCACAGAAAATAAACCAAAGTTGCACTGCAGTGGGTTCCTGCCAAAACACAGCCAGCTCTGGATAGGAACAGGCACACCAAGGCCCCTGCAGGCAGCAGGGACATCAGTATCCGCTGCTTTTTAATGTAAGAACCTTCCCATTTCCAACCAAATTAAACCCAGGTGAGCCCTGTTTGCAGAACTCCTTGTTACAACTGGTGCCACCAGCAGGACTCCAGATGAAACCTCCAGCTTCTTTGGTGGCACTGCCACCCCAGGGCACAGATCCTGCTTTGACCGATGAGAGAAACACCAAAATCCTTTGTAGTACTGAATTAGAATATTTTTAAGCCATAGTTTGGATAGTCGCATTCAGCAAACATCTGTAATTACAGCAACCGGAAAAGCCTGCTAGAGGAAAGGATGGCTATGTCGGTGTTAAAGCGAAAGCTGCTGCATGAGCACTTGCAGTGCATGAAACACCTCCTCTCCTGTTTCCTGGAAAAAGCTGAAAGCAAAAACCTAAGAGTGTTTCTTCAAACTCTGGTTTTGCCTGCATAGCAGAGAGGAGTTCCTCCACTATCACTGCTAGGAGGGACAGGACAGGACAGGACAGGACAGGACAGCAGCACTGGGACCAAAGTACAGCCAAGCTGAGCATCACAAGGCACCCACAGCAATAAAGGGTTGCATCTCCTTGGCTGCCAGCCTGCTGCGTACCTAGGAGTAATCCCCTAGTTTGGCAGCTTTCTTGCACGTGACATTTACTTCACTCTCAAATGCCCCTATCTCCTGGTTGCCACAGCCATCCTTTCATGTCCCATCACAAATTTTGTGAAAGCATCACTTCCTGAATGGCTTACGAGTACCTGGACAATGCTGAAGCCCTTCATGAGCCAAAACTCTCACTGGCCTGGGTTCTTTTCCTGGGGGGTAAGATCAAGGCAGAAACTCACACTTTACCTTTAGCACTCAAAATTCCACTCATTCTGCAGTCACAGATCTGCAAAAGGCATTCACTAAACTCAGACACCTGCGAGTGCAAGGGCAATGTACTAAAATCATGTTCAAGTTTGGTTTCTGCACTAAGCAATATTTAAAATGACCGATCCTTGTGAGAGAACTATGAGAGTAAGGATGGAGCATGTGGCCTCTTCATGAACAACTTTTTCTGGGTCTCAGCAAATCTGCTGGGAGTAGGGCAGAGCGCAGGCAGCAAATGTACTAAATGTGTTTTATTCCTGTCAATCAGAGGAGTATAATAATGAGGAAAACACCAAGCTGTCACCACTGCTTGCAAAGGAAAACTGGGACAAGGAATATATTGATCTACCCTCATTAAACACACCAGCGTATTTATTTATATTTGGTTTAGGGAGCGGAAGTGAAATGCACACAATTAAGAACATTTCTGAGCAACCATAGAACCATAGAATCATAGAATGGTCTGCGTTGGAAGGGACCTTAAAGATTATCCAGTCCCAATCCCTCTGCTCAAGGCCCCGTCCAACCTGGCCTTGAACACCTCCAGGGAGGGGGCAGCCACAGCTTCTCTGGGAAACCGGTACCAGAGCCTCCCCACCCTCGTTGTGAAGAATTTCTTCCTGACGTCCAATCTAAATCTCTCCTCTTTCAGTTTAAAGCCAGTCCCCTTTGTCCTGTGACTACTTGCCCTTTTAAAAAGTCCCTCCCAGCTTTCTTGTAGCCCCTTCAGGAACTGGAAGGCAGCTATGAGGTCCCCCCGAAGCCTTCTCTTCTCCAGGCTGAACAAGCCCAACTCTTTCAGCCTGTCCTCATAGGAGAGGTTCTCCAGCCCTTCGATCATCTTCATGGCCTCCTCTGGACCCACCCCAACAGTTCTATACCCTTCTTATGTTGAGCATTCCAGAACTTGACACAATACTCCAAGTAGGGTCTCACAAGAACAGAGTAGAGGGGCAGAATCATCTCTCTTGACCTGCTGGCAATGCTTCTTTGGATGCAGCCCAAGACACTGTTTGCCTTCTGGGCTGCAAGCACACATTGCCAGTTCATGCCGAGCTGCTCATCAATCACATCAATCAAATCAATCAATCCCATCATTGCAGACTATTCAAAGCATATGCATCCTGGTGCCACATGGAAAGCCAAAGCCTTCTCTCCATTAAACTGGGTGAAATCCTGGCTCCCAAGATCAAAATCCAATTTGCAGCTCCTAATCGTTCCCACAGGAAGTGTACATTCATGGTATCAAACAGCCTTGCCCCATTCTCCATCATGCAAAAAGTAATCCCATGATTCAATACCCAATGCACTCATCCGAAAGAGGAATACTGAGCCATGTCTTCCCGCGTGTGGGATGGCTGGTGAGGGCTTTCCATCCAGACCGCACTGCTTACAATTAAGGCGCATCCCCAGAGTGGCACATTGTGCTCAGCCCCCGCTGCAGACCCCTAACTCAGAGACGTGCCAGCAGGAAGAAGCCTCACCCAGTGTTTGATGCCTTCTGAAACACATTGAGAAAGTCTCAGGTTTTTCCAAAAAGCTCCCCAGCCATGGCGACGCCAGAAGCCCAGCAGCTGTCTGCTGGCGGCAAGGAGCTACTGGCATTGCAGTGGTTTGCTGCTGCTTTTCACAGAGAAATTCTTTTAAAATAGACTCCTTTTCTATTTCTGTTGGTACTTTTATGTGCAGACACGCCAGCAGTCATTCCCTGCGTGTCCCCTGACAGATGGCTGTGGCTCCCTGGCCCACTCCAGGCATGGGAGCCCAGCATGAGCACAAGGATCTCGGCATCAGCAACACCCATCCCTATTTCAAGCCTGTCTCCACACCAAGGAGCACAAGACAAAGCAGAGACCATGCCCACAATGCTTCTCCAGGCGACAGAGAGCCAAACTCAGCGAGACAACCACCAAACCCAGTGTGGCCACTTCTGTCTGGAGTCCAGCTCCAGTGGGGAGGAGTAGAGCTCTCAGCAAGGTGAGCTCCAGCAGCACAGCCAACAGCCCTCCTCTCCATCCCTCCCAGGGATGCAGGTGGCATTCCGTCCCGCCTCAGCGCCTGCTTCTTATTCACCTAGAGACAGGAGGATCCCCCAAAGGGCACATCGCCCCACCCAGGCTTCAAGCAAGAAACCACACACCGCTGCAGCTCTGGCTTCTCCCCATCCTATCAAGGCACTCAGCACCTACATAAGCCCTTGGCTTACCAGTGTTTTAAGGATAAAGGGAGAAATAGAGAGGAAAGTCTTCTTTTTTTTAACTTTCTTTGTGTGTTTTGATCATTTTGAGCCACAAAATGCATAAAGTATGGTTTGTCTCAGAACAAAGGGATAGCACTGAACAAGGCAAACAATTTAGCATCAGGCCAAGTCCTCAGAATTAATTAATTAGTGCTAACAGGCTGAAAGGCTTTTCAAGGTATTACAGATACTACACACGGCCGGTTACTTTGAAAATATGCTATTAATATTATTGTCTAATATTAATATTGTGTGAATTAATGGTAGCATGCAGGTGACATAAAAGGGTATAAGAAAAATCAGAGTAAAACTCACATCCGGGTGTGGAATGGCGTATTGTCCCTGAATTGTATAGGCCTGCAAAAGAAAAAAAGAGATGTTACTAAGGCTGGCAGGAGACGGTGGCAAAGCCCCGTGCCTCCGCAGAGACTGCCGTCCCTGGGTTTTGCTCCTTTCTGCCTGACGTGGGGTAAATGTGTGAAATGGAGGGGTTGAAGAGCTCAGCCCCAATCCTGCTCTGCCCAGGACCCCATGCTACCCCCAACTAACCGAGCACAGGGAGCTGAGTGCTGTGACTCCGCTGCTGGTGAAAGCAGGGTATGGGATTTTAAATTTTGACCTAATTTGCTTAATTTGGGGGCTGGAGAGGATGAGGGAAGCACTTTCTGTACAGTGTGCAGTTGTCCCCTCCACACCTCTGGCCAGCCCAGGGGAAAAGCACCCCCTGTGCTGTATTAAATTCACTGGGGCAGCAAGCCCTTGGGGAAGGAAAATGTACCCCTCCAATCAAAGCCGGAGCACGCTGAGCTACCTGACTTGAAGGGTTTGGGCTCAGTCTGGATTTTCCAAAAAGGAAGGAAACAGCTCTTTAAAGGTGCCAGAATTGCATGGAGCAGGAAGACTGGGCTTTGCTGTTCAAAAGAGATTCATCAAACCAGAATTATCTGTGCAGCATCCGCTACACCACCGCTGCCCTTTGCACCTAAACGTGATCCTAGAAAGCAAGCCAGTGCAGCGACTCTTTCTATATTTTTAAGTGTACAGCTCTCAACATGCTTTATATCTACCCAGTGCATTCCAGTGCTCTGCTGGGGTAAAGGCATTGCTGTGCAGAAAGCCCAGCTGATGTCTCTCCAAGCATGGAGGAAGGCTCAGGGACAAGGCTGCCTGCACTGCAATGCCTTCCACCAGCAAGAATTGACAAATCCATGCAAATGTCTGCTAGGCAAATTGTTTTACCCATTGTTTGTGGCAATATTTCTCTTTTATAAATAACCTGAAAATAAGCACCACTATGGGTAAAGAGCCAGACACTAGAGAGCCCAATATTTCAGACTTAACTAGCTACCAAAATGTATCTCTCTGGTTGACACATTATTCAGATGATTCTGAAATAAATGGCTGAAGAAGTGGATAAAACTAAAAAGGGAGAGTAAAAATAATCAAGCAAAAAAAAGAAAACTCTCGACCTCCTGTGAATTTGCCACATCGTTTGCAAACAGCAAAGCAGTTTGTGTGAGGAACATACCCAAAACCATGGAGGAGGCAAAGCCTCAGACACCAGAATGGTGGGGATGTGGCAGAGGCTGGTCTAGAAATTTCACTCTTTCCTAGCAGTTTGATTTGGTCATTGGTTTCGGATTAGAACAATTGATTAAATAAAGCTAATTAAAGGCAGGAAGGTGTCTTGGACAGATGTGACCCAACTCTGACAGCACCCTCTCAAGTTACCCCTGGCTTTCTGGAGTGGCTGACATTGCACGTAGACAACAGGGCTGATCCCTTCGGCAGTTGCCATCACACAGTGTCCCTCAGCCCTCTGAGCTCCTATAGGTTCAATGCACCCCAAGCACCTCACAGCACCGCTGACTGTCACCTGCAGTCCTCTGCCCACCAATCCCATGCCACCTCTCGGGCAGAGCCAAGGGGCTCACCAGTGCTCCCTCAGGGATGGCAGGGAAAGGCTCTTCTTCCCACAACATCACTTCTGTGCAAGACACCAACCATTCCCCGCAGGAGAAACATTACCTCCATTTTACTCTCCCTTTTGAGAAGATAAGTTCACCAAGCAGCTGGACTCAAAGCTCTTTTCCAGGACGGCTGCTCAGACCAAACGGCACAGTCCTCCTGGTGCTGGCAATGACTAAGGGATGCTAATTCAGCACACTGCCCGAAATAGCCTGCGCTTTAGGCTTTGCTCCCAGCCTTAGTTTGCCCTTCTGCTCTTCATTATGGTCAGGGAGAAATGAAATAACTTGTGAGATGCTGCTCTGTATGGCATTAATTAGCTGCAGCTTTGTGGTTCTGGCTCTACCTGGCTGCTGGAGCTCCTGGGAAAGTATCTCTCCTGCTGGATACTGGTCCATCACAAAGTGATGACACCTACAGGCAGATGGTTGGTCACCCAGTGAGGTGAGTAGATGATTTGGGAAAAGCAAGGGTTCAAGTCCCCTTTTTAAAAGCAGCTGCCTACTCAACAGCTCTTGTTTCATAAATCACATGCTGCGGGAGCTGGTTCTTGTTTGCAGAACAACTGCCAGCTCTCATGGCACACATGTGCAACGACGATCCTGCAAAGAAAAAAATCTTCCATCGCTTCCCAAGGGACACTAGAAATATCACATCATGACTGCAAGCCGAGCACTGCGTGATGTCACTGAAGACAATGCCCGATCTCCTGTGGGCAGAGCTGAGGCCCAGCTTTGCAGCAGAGGTTATTGGCGTTTTTTGAGGAAGCAGAACCCCGAACCAGCCAAGCACCAGTAATGGGACGGCCCTTGTACAGAGGCTGCCCTGAATAGATGCTCAGCGCAGTCCTGGAGTGACTGCAATGAGCCCTTCCTATCTTGGAGCAATTACAACTATGCAAAGTTACTTTTACTTGGACTAGAGGCGCCAGAAAATAAACAACACTTGTAGCCACTGTGAGAGCAAGGTCATGGCTTCTTATTCACGAAGATTTTCTCTTTTTCCCATTCACATAGGTAACTGCTGGCAAATACTGAATTTGGGAACTCAAGCTGGATTCTAAGCCAGGGGCAATTTAGAAGCAGGACTTGCCAAGGCATGAGTACCTGAAAAAATCAGTATTTTGAGCACGTGAGTCCTTCTGAAACAGAGCAGGTTTGGTGTGGTGCTTAAGGACATGGTTTAGTGGTGGACTTGGCAGTGTTACGTTAATGGTTGGACTTGATGATCTTAAGGGTCTTTTCTAACCTACACGATTCTACGATTCCCAGGCCACACAAACACCTCCATGCTATCTCCAGCCTTTTCTTGGTGCATGAGTGCTCAGAAGAGCTAACACCTTACTTCCCTGGGCTGGCCCTTTCCTTATGCTCCACCACAGGAACTAAGCCATCTGTCTGGGCTTGCAAACCACCAGCAGTTCTGCAAAGAGCTTTCAGTCTACCTGCCGTGGGACACAACAGATGGGATGACACCATGCAAGTCAGAAGGCAAGAAACCTGAGTGCACTAACGGGCAGCGGCTGGTGCTGCAGTAAAAGGCTGAGGTTGGCAGTGGAGGCTGCAAGCGGGTCGGCTCTTACCTGACCACCTGCAAAAATGACAGGGGTGGAGGCGGGCTTTGGGCGGTAGGGAATGGTGGCACCTTTTGGTGGGGACTAGGAAAAGGGACAAGGAGAGGGAGAGAGAACATTAGAACAGCTTTCCTGAAACAGCGGCAAAAAGAGCGTTAGAAAGCACCCGACGGAGCACGGCCCCGGGGCCGCTGCCAGCAACACCCGCACCAGGCAAACCGCGTTTCTGGACAGGAGCACACAGGGGAAATTGGTGTTTAATGAACAACAAGGACAACATGGGATAGAGGAGAACCCCTGCCAAGGCACGTGACCCTAAACGACTTCCCAGACCTCCACTGCCTCCCTCACCTTTGCTCTGCTCTCACAAACTGTGTTGTCTGATCTAGACTCAAGCCTGACGCTGGAACACAGCACCCTCCTCAAAATATGTCAAGGACACCCTCAAGGTACAGCAAAGTGGGGAGATATACCCACAGACCAGGCTTTTCAAACCTGGATACCACAAGATTCCTTGTGTGGTAGTTTCTTTGCAGCCTGAGGGCTCTTGCACATTCACAGCCTGCCCGTACCAGTCCCACCAGGCACGAGGAGCTGTGGCATGGCATCATGAGCACAGGCATCATGAGAGAGTGGCCCAGCTGAGCAACTCGGTATGGTGCTTTAACTCTTTGTTCCCTGTCATCTCCCTCACTGCTGGAACAGGGTCACCTTCAGGACTTGGTTTGTTCTATCGTCATCCAAGCTGAGACCTCAATGGCCATGCAGTGGATGCTTGCAATGTGCCATCATTGTAAGTCAAAACCTCCCATGCCCTGGTGGGACAAGCAGCAGTGACTACTTAGGCCACATGGGACAAGTAGCAGCGATCACTATGGCCACAGTGCTGAGCTCTGGAGGAGCCAGAAGCTGGAAACTCTTCTCACATGGCAACACCAGTGTTTCCAGAGATCTTATCCTACAGCTGCATGGTGGTGCACGTGAGCAGCCCGTTAGACACCAGCAGCAGAGGACAATCCAGCCCCCCTCCTGTGGCAGCATGCCCTGGGGAAGCCCTGCTCCATTTCACTCCCTGCTGCTGTGGGCAGGTCCAAGCAGAAGCTTTAGCAATGCATCCCACTGCACAGCGCACAGGATCATCTCATCCCATTTATCTCTGTTGGTTTTCTTTTGAACATAACTAACAGACCACAGAAGTGACTTTTAGGGTTGCTAGGGATCAGAAGAGATTTCAGATAAAAGCCTCCTGGTTCTACTCGAACTCAAAGTGGCACAGTTACTGCTATCTAAAGATAGGCAATATAAATTATGCTATCTCATGGGAAATTCTTCAAGTTTTCTGCACATTCTTCTAGATGTTCACTCTTGTAGCCAAGTGCCATATCCAGATCTTCCTGTTAAGCACAGGTCTGCAGGAAAACTGTGCAATCAAAGCACAACTTCTATAATCATAAGCCTGCTTTTTTTTCTATTGCATTAGAAATCTTGGAGGGCATGAGCAAGCATTTCTGCAATAAGATAATTTAAGATTGAAAGGTTATAAGGACCATCTCTGTGAATGGTCAGATCAGGGGGCTTGAGAAGCCTGGTCTGGTGAGAGGTGTCCCTGCCCATCGAAGGGGGGTCGGAACCGGATGATCTTTAAGGTCCCTTCCAACCTAAACCATTCTATTATTCTATGATTCTACGATTTCAGACTGCAAGAAAACTCATGGGTTGTTCTCTTCGCCATTGCTGAGCCGTACAGAGGAACAGCAGCCCGGCTTAGGTCAGTATGAACACCAGTCACAAAAGAAAATAACACACCTGCAAGTATCACCTCAGGCCCGTCTCTGCCACAGTCCAGAGAATTAACTGGAGTCACTATGCAGCAAAAGCTGCACTTTGGCAGCACAGAGTACCCGCCTAAGCATCGCTACTAGTAGCAGTGGGTAATGTGGCTCATGGTAGCTCCTCCTTAGCTGTGCTGCTGCTGGAGTTGTGTACATTTGGGTTTGCGTCACCTCCACCAAGTTTTGGCATCCCCATCTGAAACTCTTGCAGTGGCAGATGCACCCCTCCCTGCCATGAAAGGACAGGGGGTGTGCAGGCTGTGCCGCAAGGCAGAGGGGACTGACATCTGTCCGTGCTTGTCTACCTCTGTGAGACACTAGGAGAGGAGGCTGACACTGACCTGTGTCCTAAGGGGTTCCCTCCTGAGGTTTCCTCTTGGAGTTTCTCCCATCTGAGGTGGCAGGTGTGGATGTGGGGCATGTGGCTGTGGTCACCGCGGCAATAAGCCAGCACTTCTCCATGGCAGAGATTTTCAAGCTCTGCTCATCATCATTTCTGCCAGAAAACGGCATCCTGGACACAAGTCCATGCACCCTACAGGCCCTGTTCTCCACCACCCTTCCTCACTACTTTTCCTGCTGTGACTCACTGGACCCTGGCTTTGCACTCCCAGCCCTGGCTCCCCCTGCATTCGGGATGCACTGGCTTCCTCCTCCCAGCCGTGGTCCTCATAGGGCACCATGGGCGCCATGCAGAGGATGCCAGGTGCTTGGTGGAGTGGCTGCAGCCCTAATCCCCTTCCCACAGCACTCTCAGTGCTGCTGGGATACCAGGCTACAGCTGTCTGGCCTCCCCTGGCACCACTCTCTCCCAAAGCCACTCTGTGCTGCGACACAAACCATCTCCTTTGGGGCACCCTACCAGACAGGTTTCCAGTGTGGGACTCTTGAAACAATGGATGATGGTGGGGAAAACACATTGGGTGGGTTTCAAACGGAGGTACCAGGAAATGAGACTGGTCCAACACGCGTGGTGAAGGATACGAGAGACACGCTTCACAGACCCAGCACTGCTGTGGTGCCAGCTGGGTGTTTTTCCTATGTACTTTACCCCCTTTGTTACAGACTGTACCTCCAGCATCACCACACAGATCTGTTTGACACACTGGATAATTGCGTCGGGTGTCCCCGAGATTGTCACCGCCCGCTCTGTGGAGTTGGGCAGCATGTCCCCCGCCACTTGAACCTGAGCACCTGTTGACTGGAGACAGAAAGAGAGAGGAGAGGAAATCCCACAGCTGCATGCCTTTCCTTGCAGCCAGATCCAGCTCCGATGCCAGGCATCTCCTGAGAGCTGCACTGTCTGTGTGAGCTCAGACACGGCACCCTGCATGTAGGAGCACGCTGGCAAGGTCCCACGGGATGCTGCTCCTACATCAGCAGGATGGTCCTGGGAAGCAACGTGGTGCATGATGCCAGCAGCATAAGGATGCCCCTTTCCAAAGCAGATCCCCCTTTGTCGCACATCAGCTCCAAGGAGCCGTGATTACACGCAATAATGAAATCTGAGGTAAGTCTGACTTACCTCCCTGATTTCCTTGATCTTGGAGCCTCCTTTGCCAATCAGTGAGCCGCACTGACTAGCCGGCACAACCAGTCTCAGTGTCACCGGAGGTTTGCTGGTAGCAGTGCTGTTGCTCATCGAGTTGTTTATGTCCTTGGGAAGGAAGAGTGCAACGCATCAGCCCTCATTACCCAACCAGGCGCCTGCCATCCAGGCCAACCCAAACGCCCCGGGCCACAAAAGAGGGGTCATGTCCCCCAGACTGTGGCTGGTCTCTGTCTGCAGATGCAACCTTGCAGTTGACTACATGACCTCTGGAGCAGTTCACTGAAGCTCAGTTCTTGCCTAGCTGGAGATGTCTGGGAGGTTTTGTGCTGTAGTCATGTACCAGTTAAGCAAGTCCAGCCAGGCATGCATGGGTTGGATGTACCATGGCCCATCTGCACTGCCTGGCCCAGCAGCGGGAATGCCAGAGCTCTGCTTGGCTGGTGGGCCACCCAAGAGTCTGAATGCAGGCTTGGTTTCCTGGGGGAATGGGCTCATGTTGCTCACCTCCTCAAATTTGTAGGCGATCATGGCAAAAGCCTTGAAGATGGCATCAGTGGGGCCAGTGATGGTCACAATGCGCTCAGGGCAGTTTCCCTCCGAGATGTTGATCCTTGCCCCGCTCTGGAAAAAGAAAGGAAGTCCTGGAATAGCAACAGCCAAGCAACACATAGGGATGCACCTCTTCTTTTGGGTCGAGTCCTGTTCCAGCCCAGTCCCTCATCATCCTCTGTGTCAATCTTTCAACATGCCATCTAACCTTAAAAACTCCCATCCCTGCCTCTCATGGTACTTTCAGTGCTCTTACCCTGACCCCCAGAAAAGGTTTCCAAACATCTGCTTTGGGTCTTTTACTGCAATGCAAACCCACATGACCAAGCCAAGACCAGACTGAGGGATCACTGCTTGTGAAAAGAGGAGTGGTGCTTACTGATCTGACAGCTCCTGGGTAGCTGCAGGCACAAAGACCTTGGACAAACTCAAGGATCTTATGAATGACTTAATTTCAATGATTCATTAAGACTAAACTCTTGGCTCTGTAAAATTCCCACTAAATGTGATAAGAGTTCGAGTAAGACTGAGAAAAATGGACCAAAAAGCTCTGGGCACAGACAACTTGTGTGTCCTAACCCTAGGAGTTATGGTATGTATCATGTAAAGCAATGTTCAGCTCTGGCCACTGTGCTGTGGGCTACCAAGCAAGACAGCCCGACGGCCCTTCCCACTCCTCTCTCCTTCTTCTACAAATCCTTCTACAAATTAGCGTTGCTCACCTCCTCACGCATCTTCTTCACAGTCTCTCCTTTCTGGAATAAGAAGCAGAAACACAAGCTATTAATAAAAATAAGTCCTGCTTTCCAAACATGCATCTCTCTACTATGTGGCAACACATAGCCAGACATTGGGTAGCTCTGCAATGCCTGGCCCTCGACTCTCACATGAGGAAAGCTGAGGGTGTAAGCCATTGTAGCCCTGCTCCCCATGTTTGTATCACACGACAGACAAAACAGCTACTAATGCACAACTGCAGCCTCCACCTCCCTTTCTATGACTCCATTAGGGGGAAAATCACATGGGAAAAGCTCAGAAATGCTGAGAAAAGCTGGCACTTCAGAGCAGCTTCAAGGAGCAGTTCCAGATGTGGTATCTACAGAGAGATCTAATATCCTTCTATCCAGATATAAAGCAGGTACAACTGTGAATCTTTCCAGGGCTGGACAGGCTGATGGAAAAATGCGGCACAAGCATATAGGGGAAAGTTGTTCATGCTGCAAATCTTTGCCACCATAAATTTGCCTTTTAAAAACAGCAAAAAACCACAAATCCTCTACAAGCCAGGGCTTTCCAAACCACCGTGGCAAGCACTAGGGAGCAGAGCACCTCACAAAGCTTTTCTCTACAAGCTAAATAACTTCATGTGGCCTCAGAGACAAGTGCTGCACAATTTAAATGAGTCTGCACAACACTTTTAATCTCTCTGAATGAAAGTATTTGATTAAATTGTCAGGCAACTTGATCATAAACACCTACTCATCATCCTAGTGAAGTAGCTTGAAATGGCATTTGGTAAGTTTGGTGGCTGGAGGTTTTTTTAGGGGAATAGTCTTTGATCCCTCTGTGGGTCTCTCATAATTTTTGTGTCACTAATGCAGTAACAAGCTCACACACCCCAAACACTTAAGGACATCACAGTGAAGAGGTGACTGGTATCTATCACACCACAAGTAGCAAATGGTGTAGTCAATAGCATTAAATACACATTTAAATTAGTCCTTACCTTTCCAATGATGCTTCCAACTTCCTATAAAAAAAAAAAAGCCAGACACCAAGGAATTTGCATTACAAAAGGTGAAGACAATTCAGCCCAACCCCACAATGAAGCAAAGACCTGGTGTACACTGTCCCCAGCGGAAGGACAGGGCAGGGGACAGAGATGACAGGTGCCAGGGGCACCATGACACCCACCCTATCAGCAGGAGGACACTGCTCTCAGCAGCCTGGGGCTGGGAAGGTGGCATGGAGGGTTGGCCAGACTCAGGCACAGCCGGAGTGGAGGTGGGAGAAGGAGCTGCAAGGAAACCCCCTCGCTGGGAGCCCCTTACCTTGCCGTGCATCAGCAGCCGGATGGTGAGGGTGACGTTCAGGCCACCTTCGGAGACCTTCGACTCCATTTCCTACCAGGAGACAGGAGAAGTGTGTCAGCTGGGAGGGCAACCCCGGCTCAGAAGGAGACAGCACCACAGCCGTATCACCTGGGGACAGAGAGAGGAAAGGTTTTCTCTCAAACCAGGCACGTTCTTCGACGTGGGATGGACCGTGTGGAGCAGCAGGACATGGGAAAGCCACGGCATGGGCTGAGCACCTTAGGGGGTGCAGATGGGGCTGGCCACTCGCTGCAGGGACCGTGTCGGGTGCAAATGTAACAGCCCCTGGCTCTGCCACAGCTTTGTAACATGTTTTATGCAAAAACCGTTGTGGGAGCAAAGACTTAAGTGTCCAAGGTGCCACAGCAGATAGCTAGCCCACTCCTGCCTGAGCCAAAAAGCAGCTGCACCCAGCCGAGTGCACGGACACAGGAGCAGGGAGTCGGCGGAACAGCCTGGCCAAAGGCTGAACTGTGATTTCAAAAGGCCTAGGGCACCTACCTAGCAAACCAAAATTCACCATTTCAAGTGTGAATGGGCACTCAGAAAATCAAAAGCCAGATTTTCAGTAACCAGAAAATACCTATCTGATCCCAGGAGCGCTGACAAGTGAGAAGGCTGGAGCTGGTGTCCCCATTGCTACACTCCTGCATTTTCACCCCCATCTGTGAGCACCCTTGCTGGGCACTGCATCTCGGGACCACGTCATTTCCAACCGCTCATGAATGTACCTAACCAAACCTCTGCGAGTTTTCCCCATGCTGTCACGTTCCTTTTCCTTCCCATCCTCTCTCTTTCCTCCTCTGCCCTCTAGAGGGGAAAAACCCACTGAGTTTTGAAGGCAAGGGGCAAAAAAATCACAGAATGACATCAAATCCTTCCATTATTTTTTTTCCCCTGATGCCTCCCTAGAAACATCTCTGTGCAAGGACTGGGTATGTGAAATGTCTCTGCAGCCTTCTGCATGGAGAGAGCAGTCCTGTCTAAGAGGGAAGTGCCAGCATCCTTACACGTGAAATGCCATGAGATTTGCAGCAATTCTCCCCTGTGTTATTTAATCCCTCAGTATATATTAGACTGGAGATTTTTAGAGATCAGTCAAGAGGATCTGGCATTTTCCTTTGCTCAGACAGGGACTTATGCGACCAAAAACTGGGGAGTAAACTCACTCTCAAGTATTACTTTAATGCAATGAGGCGGTTAGGATGAATAAACATGCAGCGATGCACAAGCTATGGATGGGAGATAGGCTTGATGTAAAACCTCTTCCAAGAGGTTATTATGAAACCAAAAATGGATAAACCTCATGTGATTAGCAGGGAGACAGAGTTCCCACCGTGCTAACAGGAGACGAGTTCACTGGGAATGAGGTTGCTTATAACCTACTTGCAAATGCTGACCTTGAGGCTGCTGGAAATCACTATTGAATAAAAGCAAAATCTTCACAAGAAAGGCAAGAAATAAGATGGGCTGAAGACGTCATGCCAAAAGGTACTGTTAAGAGTAGGGAGAAGAAATATATTTTAGAGGAATAAGGTGATGACTTTGGGTCGCAGAGTAATGGGAATGGGCTGACACATGAGAGCATAACATGTGTGATCAGGAACTTTCTCTTCTAAGACCAAGCCCACTGCAGGCAAAAAATAAAGGAAAATATATAACTGGGTCTGTTGGTTAACCCCGTGCTGATTTCTGTGCATGGGAAGCAACACTGTAAAGGACAAATGTGCTGATTTGTGAAGGCCAGTGCTGCTGCATGCTCCACCTGAAGGAGAAGGCATGTGACAGGAGACCAAAAGCCTACAGAAGAGATGTCCCCACTGCACAGCCGGACTGCTAGTTGTCCTTCCCTCAGGAGCAACCTAGTCATCCTGCAGGGAAAGAAACAAAGCTGCGACACCACTGCAGCCACCCAGGAGGCTGGTGCTTGCCAATGCAGAGGTGCAGTTCCCCTTCCCAGTCGGTATGCATCCTCTGAGAGCAAAGCCAGAGGAAGGTAGAGAGGCTGTTCACAGCTGATGGTCAGGGCATATCCTCAGGCAGTGGCTTTTGTGACTTGCAGAAGCAGCACTCACAAAGCCATCCTTCCTCACAGAACACCCTACAGGCTTTCTTTTGTAAGCTGCCCAACCATGGTGGCCCAAGCAGACACAGCCGCAGGGTCTCTCTTTAGCAAGCTGCCCAGCTGCAGTGGCCCAAGAAGCTACAGCCCCAAGAAGCTACAGCCCCATGGGTGGGAGCCTGGAGCAGCTGATGGACCCCAAAACCCAAATGAGTGGCTGAGGTGCTCTAAACCCAGGCACATCCTTGCGTCAGCAGAAGTGCTGGCAGTCCCAGTGAGGTGGGTCACAACTGGCCCGCTAAGGATCAGTCAAATTTGCCATTTTGCTTTCAGCGAATGTCCTACTGTGGTGGTGCTTACCGCTGGGGTGTCTGCCCTTCCGTGCTCCACATCTCTCACAGGAGGAACCCTGCATCAGGCCGTTATGTAAATGTTTCCAATTGATTGAAAAAGTGGGTCATGTGTTAGCCAAATGCTCCTGGCTTTAAGATTTATCAGCATTATTAAATTATACACGCTTCATGCTCCAGTGAGCGGGAAAGCTACATTGGCCTTTTCTTAATCATACTAGTGAAAGGTAAGTTTTTTACATGGGGGTTCATAAGCTCAATGGAAATGATGGGAACAATAGAGCAGAGCCATTTACCCTGGGCGCGTGCCTCCCTCCACAGCTCTCATTGTTCACAGACAAAGGGCTGGGAAAAATTATCCCCTAAACGCCATTTTGAGCATTTCAGAGCATTCCCTGCCTGGAGAGAGACCCAACTTGGAGCCTTCCTCTTCATCATCGTATTCTGCCTAGTTCACATCAGCTCTGAAATGTCTTCTTTGTCCATCTACTTGAAAGACCTGAGGACATCATTACATCCAGTCCAAAGGATAGAGTAGATCCAAAGTGCAATTCTAACCCAATGCAAAGCAGGTACAGCCCCACAGAGCAGGCCAAAGATGTGGCATTAGGAGACAGAAGAGCTGAGTTTAGCCCCAAAATGAAAGCTGCCCAGCAAGCCAAGCAAGGCTCTGCTGAACATAATGTCTGGGCAACTGCAGGTGGAGGACTGGAGCAGGACCCTCCCATGCACAAACATTGCAGGGAGCAGCCAAATGTCTTCGCACTGCAGCAACGGGAGCTCTATAGGCCAAGGAGCCTGGTGCTTGGTGCTGATCTGCCCCAAAACAGCCAGATAACATATTTCCAAAGGATGATCCTACTGCAGAATAAACAGGCCTTTTAAATATAGCTGCCTTTGGGGAGGGTGCTCGAAAGATGCATCATCAATACTCAGAGCAACTTAGTTCTTCCTTCTCCTTTGATTTTGAGATTAAGTGTATTAAATTACAGACATTTTCTTAATATATCAGGAATTCCCTATGTCTGAAAAAGCAGCTCACACAGTGACCAAGAAGAGGAAGGATGGAAAATGGAAACCCAGAACAGAAGGAAGAGTTCTCTTCCCCACACACAAGCATACACACTCCAATTTCGCTCCTTCCCATTTTTTTAGAAGTTGGTGTGATTCACTGAGCTGGCACTCCTGCGTTTATCCTTGCTAATACCTCACAAATACTGACGCTCTTCTGATATTCGAGCAAAACCTTCTACTTAGGGAAATTCTGATCAACATGTATTAAATTAATTTAATACCATGATCGTCTTGCATACAGGAGATGGCACGTGAAGCACAACAAGTGGAGGGAGACTGAGCTCTAGGTGAGACTGTTCTTCAGCCTGGTTTCCAAATGGGACCAGGAAAAGTGGATGCTGAGTTCTCCACAGCACCCTGCACACGGGCAATAGGAGAGAGCTTGGCTAAGCTCAGGCAAACCTGGTGTCCCTGCAGGGGCCAGGAGACATTGCTACCTCTGTGCTTGTTGAAGCCAGCCCTCTTCCTCCTCCCATGCATGCATTTGGGTTCCCCGGGTACATTAGCCACACGCAAGCGAGTCCTGTGGCACAGCTCCAGCAAACACTGCCTACACCTCCTCTGCAGATGCCCAGCAGAGAGCCAAGGCATCTGCTGCCAGTAATGGGGGACAGCTCTCCTGAGACAGCCTCTGATGCCCCTGATGCAGCAGCAGCAGCCTGCATTTTGGAGAAGGTGGTTGAGGCTCTCATAAACGAGCGCCATCACAAAACTGCTTCTCTTGCTTTGGCGCTAGCATTGCTAGCAGACCCCAACTCCAGAGAAAAGGTCTCTCTCATCTGCACTAGAATCAACATGGTACCTCTGGGATGGACAGTCCTGCCAGAAAACAGACACACAAGGTAGAGTTTATTTGCCAGATTTTGTCATGGAATATTCTCATCAGTGTTACCAAGATCAAATTCCATTGCTTCATCTGGATATTTGTTTTAGGGGACAGCAGTGTTTAGTTCAAGCTGTCCAAAAACAAACAGAGAGAATAACTCAGTGCAGAAGTGTCCCGCAGGCATAACTCCCGTCTTCCCTGAAAGGCTTAGATGGAAAGTTCACAGACACAGACACTTCCATGCAAACTCACAGCAGAAAGTCTCTGTAACCCCCTTGCCCATGACATGGCCTCCAGAAAATCATACATTTTTGACAGGTCTGGTCAGTTCAGGCTTATAAACTCCAATACCCTAGATCCCTGTTGACCAAGAGCCCTCGCCAACCCACGCAGATAAAGCACAGGGTGGCCAAGGCATTGGTTGGTACGAGGATGTTGTGAAATCTGCCCAGAGGACTATCCTCAAGACCCTACCATGGAACATATGGACAGTTGCGCAATAGCAATGCCACCCTGAAAAACATAAAACACACTTCCCGGACTCTTCGGTGCTACTCCATCAGCAGAAAGCCAGGTGAGAAAGTGATCACAAAGCTTCAGTGCCCTTCAATACACCATAACACATCTCTAGTGGGAGGTGTCCCTGCCCATGGCATGGGGGTTGGAACTGGATGATCTTTAAGGTCCCTTCCAACCATTCCGTGATTCTATGATTCTATAATACACTGACGCATGGCGCAGATTTCTATGTGGTTGCCTGACTTTCATATTGGGGATTAATATCTTGGCCAGAATGACCATCACCCAAGACAACATTTTCCACTATGAAGAAGGAGATGATTAAACACCTCTGACCTCTCAATATCCCCTTCAAAAAGCTCAGGGCAGCTTTTTCCGATTCTTCAAAAATTAAAGATCTGCTAAATGTCAAAAAAAAAAAAAAACCCACAACAGGGAAAGCCAGGAAAGAGGTTGCTTTTCCGACATTTTATGCTTTCTAGCTTGCTTCCCCAAGGAGCACTGCCTGTCCACCTGCTTAAGCAGGAGCTTTCTCCTCCCGGCAGCTTGATCCTGCCATTAAGACCTAATCCGGCGATTTTCAGCATTGCGTTTTAGCAGCTGGGAAGCACTGCGATGCAGCCAGCTCAGGATTATGACGACAATGCAGTCTGGCCAGGTCAGGACAGGGGTGGAAAGAATAAAAAAACGTTATGGCAGAAAATCAAAGTCAAGCATTCCCTTAAACCAAATGGAAACACATCAGCCACTAGCAGGCTTCGGCTGTCAGAAGATGAAGCCGCGAGGGGACAGTAGCACCATCTACATGACTGACACCAAATGCCATTTTGCAGCTACTTCCATTTTCCACCGAGTGTAGTAATTTTGGTTGGTATTTCCTCCATTTCAGTGGAAACACTTTAGCTATCTATAATGAAAAAAGAAAAAAAAAAGATACCCCATGCTACATTGGTACATTGGCCAGCAGTATATCCCTGTGTCTCACCTGCCCTTGATCTTTGCAAGCAGCACAGAAGGCAAATGTCCCTGTTCCTGCCCTCACAGCAGGCGTCTCTGGAGTCTTCATTCCTGGTCACCTCCTCCCAGTTCCCCGCTGTCCTCTGAGTGAGACGAGTCTCTACTGATGGCCTAGGATGTCACTCGTTGGCTGCAGATGAGGAATTATAACTTGCCTTCCTCTCCGTGCTTCTGTGTACTACAGGGCTCTTCCAGTCTCACTCATCTCTACATCAGTTACTGTTGTGGGGATATAAATGTGTCTTCTTCTGGAATCTATGCTCCCTTCATTCCCCTCACTGCTCTGCAGGCTCCTCTGCCCACAAATTCAGTGCCATGGCCAGCAGAGCAGCCTCTTCTGCTGCCTCGTTTGCTATTTCCATGCTTCAGGTGGTCTTCTAACACTTGCTTCTCCCACCAACCTCTTTGCTGGTTCTTTCCTATTTCTAAACAATTGTGTCCTACCACTTGTCACATCAGCTTGGCTTCTCCCCAGATCCTCTGCCCTCTGGAGAGTTTTTTTACACTGGGTGGCCCTCCAAGGAGAGATATGAGCTCTGGATACTGCTATCAGGTGAAGTTCAGGAGGAACTGATATGATGACCCATACCTCCAGCCCTGTCATCCCACAGTGGGCTCACTCACATCCCAACCTAACGCATACCTCTGCTCTCAGCTGTGCTAAGCCTTCTCTTCCCTCCAGGAAATTCTCTGCTGCTTTCCTAGGTTTCTACTTCATCTGGTGCACCCACAAGCTGATATCAGGTTGTGTATCCTGCTTTGGGTGGCGACTGTACCAGCCTTATTTGCCCCTACTGAACTCACCTTACGTTTGTAGGGTTTCAGTGAGGTTTCACACATTTCAGAGCAATTGCTGACCTGATGGATACACCAAGAAGAATAGAAATGCAGCATCACATACCTCCAGCACAGACCTGTCCCAGAGGGCGAGGAAAGCTGGCAAGTCTCTACAATGAAGAGTAGAACAAACACCTGACTACAGCCTTTGGACACTGGAAACCCAGGGAGGGACATGTAGTAAGAGTGCCTGGTCATCTGCTGAGCACCATGTAGTTCATTGCAGCCTACTGCACCTCAACAGTTAACCAAGACCAGCAGCAGCCGCCCACAGAAGTGCAACCCTGGCACGGCTGGTGCATGGGCAAGCAATCACGCATGAAATCAGAATCAGGCCCCACATGTCAGATATCGTTAGTCTCCACCATCTCTACAGCAAGCCCAGTGCAAGGAGAAGGACTGATTTTGTCGCAATGGCGATGCCATTAATACAATCTTTTGTGTGAAGGCTGGCAAGAGACTGCAGCTTCTCCCTGCTGATCACCCCAGGACAAAGGTCCTGCACACAATAAATAATTTAATCCCATGCCACAGGACAGCAGGATGATAGCACCTACATCTTGCCCTGATATATCTGAAGAAGATATAAACCTGAAGGGTTAAGTTAGTTAGCAGGTTCAGGGAAAATTTAGGTAGCCATACCATATCTGCAGAGATCTATGGAATACAGAATTTCCATTCATTCATGTGAGCTGCTGCTGAGTTGCAAGCATAGGCTGGACACACAACAGTGAGGGAAATTCAATTTAGCAGGAGCAGGCTATTAGATGTCTTTGTGCAACCCATAAAACCCTGTCTGGGTTGGCTCATTGATTGTGGGCCCCTGAGCAGTATCCCCAACTTTAATGTGTTAAACCATCACCTCAACAAGCTGAGATAACCTTGGTTGGAATTATATTTGGTCTTCATTGAAATTGCTTAATTTTGTAGTAAATTAAAGCTGCTTTTGGAAAGCTGGGACGAGTGGATGGGTGAGAACAACACATTTTAATTCAGCCACTTCCAGTTCACCCTGTGAGTTACTTTTGGAATAATTTGCCAATAAAATAGTATTTTCAGTGAATGTCAAACCACTTAAGTACATCAGAAATTTTGCCCTATGAGGTGATAAGAGCTGATGCTCTTAGTACTACTCACTTGGGTCCATTATAACTCAGTAGCCAAGACCACCCTCAGATGTCTGTGAGCCTCTAGAAAGTGTGGGGTGGACTCAAGACCCTGTGTGCTGAGAAAATGACATTTCCTGGGATAAGGAAGGTTACTCTGTCTCCTCAAGCACAGCTTTTCACTCTGTCGGCAGATTAAAGAACAGATCGAAATGATCCACTACAGTTTGTCCCCAAATACAGGCTGTCCCTCTGTGCTCAAGCCAATGTTTTGGAGAGGCTGGGAACAAGGGCCCCAGAGTTGCTGCTGACAGACCAGTGAGGACCAAAAGTTGGCTCGCTCTCCACTCATCCCAGGTGCCCTGATCATCTCAGGAAGGCAGAGCCATCAGCACTGCATTGCACCCCCAGCCTGAACCCTGCCACAGGGCTCAGCACTGCAGCGCGAGGCAGATTCTGCTGCAGCATCCAAACTGCAGGAAAAAATCCCAGAGCTTTAATGAATTAGCTGGAACATCATTGTCTTGCACTGCAGAGGCTGGGGAGATGAACGCTTCAGTGCCATGCTCCATGTCTGCACCCTGGACGTGCAGCAGGACATGGGGAACCTTCACCAGCAGTGCCACAGAGGGCGGCTGGACTGAGCTGCTGGAGAATGGAGAAATTCGTGTGACTTGAAGGGAGTCCAGGCAACTCGTCCAGCATTTTTAAAAGCACTGACAATAAACATCCCTCAGGATTAGCCTTCACAAAGGGGGGAAATGCCCTAAGCGGTACCACAGGGGTGGCAGTAACAAGGCTGTTCACACTGTCCTATGTGACATTGTCCTGAAAGAGCCAGGGAAGCCTAGGGCAGATGAACCATTTGAAGATGCCCAGGAAATGTTTTAACCAATCCCCGGAATATTTATCAGTGGCACTCCTGTTAAACTGCCAGATGACCACCCAAGTGGGGGAAGCCAATATACTGGAGAGCAGAGGCAGAAGCCAAAATGAGCTTGGCAAAGGGGAGAAAATAAGACACAGTTCTGTAAGGCAAAGTATTGAGCTTTGCTGTGTACAATTAAGTGCACAGAAGTAGAAAAGCTCCCTATCCACTCAGAAAGGTGAGCAACAACAACAACAACAAGAACAACAACAAAAATGAGCAACAACTCAGTTTGCAAGTTCAGGATCTGCAGAAAGAAACCGATAACGATGACGTGGGTCCTAACCAGAGATCCAGCCAGCAGAGAGCAACCCCGGATTCCTTAGGCCAGCAAACATGGCCCAGGGGAAGGGCTGGAAAAATCAAGACTCTGCAGGACCTAGGGGTGGGAGAAGACAGGCCAGTGGTCTTGAGTGAAGGGCTTAAATCACAATGAAGAAGATCCAGGTCAGGTGCTGGAAAAGAGCTTCCCCACAGCCATGTGCTGTTGGTGACAATGTCATTCTGCCAGTCAACGTTGTTTAAATCCTACAAACATTTGCGCATTTGCAAATAAAGCTCATCTCTGTTGGACAACTGCACTTCTAACCTTGACACTGAGCTACGCCAGGGTCTGTCACGCTTCAGGGATGCAACTGATTTAGCCTTTTTTCCCCTAGCCAGAGGCTAAGAAATGGGAGCCAGGAGTCCACCTTGCACTGGGAGATGCCTTGACAGATGCCCCAGGGATGCTCTGCCAGGGTTGCGGATGGACTTTGAAGGACCCACATTTTGCCCAAGGATGCCAGTGCAGCCAGCATTGGAAGCACACCCCAACAGAGACTGAGCGGTGAAACAATCAGCAGTTCCCAGTTTTTATGTGTCATTTTTCAGGGGAAGACCAAAGCACACCCAAAACCAGTCCTCATGGACATAGGTCCATGCCGGCTACACATAAAGGAGGACAAACCACTGGTTGCTGTGTGGACCTTGGAGGAAAAGTGGCTTGTCCTTCAGCAGCCTGGAAATGAGAGGCCACAGCTCCGCAAAGAGCTCCAGGTACATTCCTGGAATGCTTTTAATTTAGACTGCAGCTGAGAGGACTGCACCTCCAGGGCCTCAGGAAAGCAGAAAGCAATGGGCACATTATATGCCACTGCCATGCCAGAGACTGCACAGCCTTAACCATAACCTTGAGGAGGCAACTCAGTCCTCACCTAAAAGGGCTGGATGGGCCTAATCAGCACAAGATTCTACACCACTGCTGCACTGACGCATGCGTGGTTGCAACACCTGCAGAGCAGGCAACAAACCTCACCACTACTGTTTTTCTTGATCCAACCACCAGGGACACAGCCTCCTTCCTCCTTAGCCCTCTCTCCACCTTTGGCCATCATGCTGCATGCACTTTCAGGCATCCTGCAGAGCTGGGGAAGGGGGCATCTGCTTCCAGTGCGTCCTCCAAAACAGATGAGGATGCAAACATGAGCATCTCCCTGCAGCTCAGAGCAGCAGGCATCCAACAGCCCCCTCATCCATGACCCCCCTTCATTCCCCTCCTCCAGAGCATGCTGGCTGCCCTGGCTTTAATCCTGCAGGCAGCATCATCCCAATAATTTCCCTTCATTTTCAATCTACTGATCTGGGGGCAGTCCACAAATCCCTTCATCCTGAGAGCAAAGCAATCTACTGCCTCATCTCATCTCCATTTTGCTCTCTCTAATCCCTAGAAACAGGGGCAAGGCTTGCAGTGCCTGGGCTGCCCTGGAGGGGTTTGTCCAGGTGTTGGGGGACAAATAGACAGACCGACTCAGAGCACACACAGGGAAACAGGAGGTGCCAGGTGAAGATGGGCAAGGAACATGTTATTTTTACCATGCTTCATCTCTACAAAAAAATCCCAACTTATTTAGCTACTGATTTATTTTTTAAAAAAAAAAGTAGACAGCAGCTCAATGCCAGGCTGTGCAGGATTAAAGATGGAGGGCTGGGGGCTACTCTCCTGCATGCCACCAAATTTCTCAAAGCGTCTAGGGTAGGTCTTCGCACCTCCTGATCCAGGGATGGGGCAACAGTCAGGTCTTCCACTGTCATCCCTCCGTTCCCATGCTGGGGACATAAGGGACAGACAGGGTACAGCATCATCATGCTGGTCTCCTTCACATTTAGGAAAATGTGTGGGGAATAAATGAGACCTACTGGGGGAGCCATGACCAGCCCAGTCCCATAAATGCCAGCTCTTCCAGGCTCAGGGCTGGATTCAATGTTCTGCCTGTGCTGTTTCTCCACAAGCCTAAATCCATTACTTTCTCTCCAGCTTTTTGGGAATGGGAGACCGATGGGAGACAGGGGGAGACTCTCAGGAGCTCTTGGTGCCCTGAAGAAGCAATCCAGCATTGCTCGGTGAGGACCAAGCAGATTGGTTGGGATGCAGCACAAGCCCCATTCTTCCTTTATCAAGCATCCATTTGCACAGGGCTGGAGAAGACAGAGGTAGGGGGGACTACAGGTTCAATAGCCACCACAAGGCCATGTCCTGCCTGATCCTGCCCACAGCCAAAAGCACCTCGAGGAAGGAGGACACAGGAGAGGCATGTGACAAGGCCAGCCAGCGGCTGTGCCACTGGTGGAGCAGGCTACATGGTCCCCATCCTGTGCTCGGCAGTGGCAGCCCTCTCTGGGTTTGGCCGGCAAGGAGGATGGGGGCCCTCGGCAGCTGGGGGTGGATTGCTGCCGCGCCACACTCAGACCCTGACAGCAGGCTCCAAAACTGTCACTCCCGATCTGTTTTCACTTCAGCTAAACCTCATCCCCGATTAAAATCAAGGAGAGCCGCCTTCTCCTCTCTCCTTCTCCCTGTGGTAGGTCTTCTGTGACCTCGGGTCTAAACATTGAGCAAAACTCATTGGTGAAGGAATCAGTGAATTTGCTTGGCTGGGAATTGGGGCTGCTGAAGATGGGTCCATGACCACCCCTGCCCCAAACCTGGTCCTGCTTGTGAGGGCCTGGCCACTTCAGTGGTCTCATTCCTGCAGGGCTGTGGGTCTCTGCCAAAGTCGAGGGCAGGACGCCCCACCGACACCTCGATCTGACTCTACCATGGGTCAGTGGTACCCTGGCAGTTTCTGTGGATGGTCCATCTGTGGGGTGAAGCAGGTTTGGTGCAGTGAGGTGCCCTATGCTGGCACCTGCTGCATGCTACCTGCTCATTTAACAAATCATAGAATGGTTTGAGTCGTAAGGAACCTCAAAGATCATCCAGTTTCAAACCCCCAGCCACGGCCATGGACACCTTCCACTGAATCAGGGTGCTAAAAGCCTCATCCAGCCTGGCCTTGATCGCCTCCAGGGATGGAGCATCCCCATCTTCCCTGAGCAACCTGTGCCAGTGGCATCACCATCCTCACAGGAAAACATTTCTTCCTAGTATCTAATCTAAATCTCCCCTCTTTCAGCTCCAAACCTTGTCCTACTCCTGTAATCCCTGATAAAGAGCGCCTCCTCAGCTTTCCTATAGGTAAAAGCCTGAATAAAATAATGAAATTAAACCAGATGATATACATGTGTGTGCAATCACAGCACCAGGATAGATGCATTCAGCAAGAAGCTGAAGAAAAGCTCACTAGAGGGATGGGGACAGTGCTCACCCATTGGGGGAGCATTTAAATTCACCTTCTATTTCAGTTGGCTGAAAACCAGCTGCAGAAGCCTGGCAAATTCAAGGCGTATAGACTTGCACTCCAGAAAAAAGGACTCCATGCCAGACGGGCCACCTGCACAGCACGATCCAGGGCTAGGAAGGCATCCTCTCCTTCACGAAAAGCAGACACTTTGCTTCACTAGAGACTGGAGTCGAGGATGGAAGCACTCTGCCACTGGCAAGATGGGGCTCATCCCCATGCACCAGGCGTGATCCCCTCTGCCGCAACGAGCCATGCAATGTGCCGCCAGCAAGGTTCCTACTCCCCTTGCTGCACCGACAATGCCCATTTCCCAAAAGAGTGTGTGACTTGGAGCAAAAAAGTAATCATCACTTGAGAAAAGCAGTCCACAGGAGAGTAAAAGCATCATTGGTAGCTATTGAGAAAAGCATCCTGCAAGGAGCCCAGGACCCCTTCCACTTCCACCTCAAATCGGTGCTGACCATCATGGAGGCGGTTTGCTTGGTCCGCTCTGCACAACACATGCCACCGATTCTGACAGCACTTGTATTTTCTGATCCTATGCCCTAATAACCCACAGCTACTCTAATGCATTTTGAAGTCAGAATTTGGACCTATTGCAATACGAATATTAAAATAATGTTCAAACCAGCTAAAGATGTTTTTTTCCCCTTGGTCTTGAACAGTAGCTTTGATACGGATTTCTTCAGGAAGAAATGTCCTCTTAATTCAGCAGGATTAAAAGAGTATTTTTTACAGTTATTCCTCAGGAAGAAAGAGTTTCAAATTTGCTTTTGTATCTGAGACTATTAAATATGTTTCTATACATCAAACCATAAAAGAGGAGAAAAGTCTGAGCTTAAGAGATTCAGAAATATTATGGAATTATCTGGGAAATACTGTTTTAAAAGCAAATTCCCAGATATTAGGGAAAACTGCCCTTTTTCAGGGTTTGGTTTCTGTATCAAAATGCAGGCTAGCATCTGTCTTTGCATCTGTCAAAACACAGGTCAATCATTTTATGGAAACTTAAACACAATGCTCTTGATCTGCTGTTTCTGGTTTATTTTTAAGTCAGATACGACTTCCGATTAATAAAATAAGATTTTCTAATATGGTTCACATTAAAATCACATTATTCCAGAAATCTCAAATTACAAGAAAAATATGTCCAAGAATATTTTGCCTTTATAATAAGGAGACGGTATTTTAGGGTTGATTTCAACAACATTTAAGTCCTCTATAACCTTTGCAACTAATAACTCACTTTTCTACTTATAACACAATGATGTAACCAAAGAAAACGTAACAGAAATGCAATGGTATCAGAAAGAATTTAGCTGCTTGAAGTAAAATGGTCATTTGAAGGCAAACTGAAAACAAAGCGAGTCTCATAAGGAAAGGGATTCCTCTCTCCAAACCAAAGTTCCCCGGCGCAAAGAAAAAAATAATGGAAATAGAATCAAAAGGTAAAAATTAAATTGAACATGGTTAGGGTTTTATTACATTGCCAGATCAAGATGTGATTAACATCTATGGTATTTTAGTATCAATTTCTTTAAGGCAATTCAATTTATGCCATTTCCACACCGAGCGCGTACATAAACAACACTGTCCAAAGGCTGCAATGTAAATCCCACAAATTAGGAATGGCTGGATATTCCGGTTAACATGGAGATGGATGCTTCCCTGCCCAGGGATAGGATCTTTGGCATTAACCACAAGACGCAGGTAAAACTGAATTTTACAAAGGAAAGTACATGCTGTAACAGAGAACAATGGTTTTGCTAAATAATTTTGCAAAAATATTTGCAAAACAAAAATTCTTAAATATTTTGTAAAGTAATTTTTTCAAATATATTTCTCAAAGCAATTTTGGGAGAACCGTTTCTGCAACCATTTTATAGAAGAGACTTGAGGAGCAGCCATTCACTTCAGCAAGCTCCTCTGCCCGTTCACCTATTTCTCCCATAATCCCATCTCCCTCCAACACAAGACTTAAATTTCCTCTATAACAGCCTCATTTAAGATGGCTCTTAAGCATCCAAAGCTCTTTCAACCCATACCGGAGCTCCAAACTCGACTCATTTCATGATTCTTCCCTGATATTCATCAGTAGGAAAAGTTACACGCGGCAGGCGGTCTTCCACCAACACAATCTTTTAAATCTTCTTACCTTCCCCAAAGAGCCGCTTTAGTACCGATTTGGCGAGAGGGGGGTCCGGACAGATGGCCAGTCTTTTCACGTTTGGAAAGGATGAAAAATGCTACGGGGGGAAAAAAAATCTCAGTGATTTTTTTTGCCGTACGGCGCAGAGGGCTCCAAACCTCATTGGCCCTGGGAAGGCCACCACGTGGCATGGGATGAAGAGCATGTGACCTATTTTCTCCCATATCCCTCGGTTTGCTGGAAGAGAGGATGCACCCACTGCTGATGTTCTTGTCATTTCAGTGGGCTTTGATTTTTTTTAAAATTTTTTTTAAAGGCCACTGAGCAAATCGAGTTGCCTTGAGGCGGTGAGGGCAAGCCAGCCAACGCTTTCAACATGAAGGAGAAAGGAGCTCGGGTAGAAGATGAGCACCAGAGCACTGCCTGTGTGCAGGGGGAGATTTAGAGGTGCTTTACCAGGGCAGAGTGATGCTTGCCCACCCACTCCATAGCCAGAGACTCCGGGAGGGAGAGGAAGGCGTACAGGAGGGCTGCTGGGGATGGGCTGCGCTAAACCCTCCATCTCAAAGGCAGCAGTAGTGGTGGGAAGGACCAGGCTGAAACCCTGACTACACACCTCAGAGCTCAGCTGGCTCCCTGAGCCTCGGAGGAAGGGGTTGTGTTACAACTGCTCCATAACTAATAGAAGATTATCTCATACCCCTGCACTACTCCTGACTCCCTCCCAAAGCTGATCCTGTCCTGTGCTGCCATCCTGGGTAATCGTGGTGGTTGCAACAACCGACTGCTCTGATAGATGACAAGTCTCCAGCTCTGGAGGCAGAGGGGCTGTTGAAAGAGCTTTCTTGGAAGAACGATCAACCAGGGTGGAGGGATTACAGCATGTTCTGGGTGCTCCCACCACTGCATGGCCACACCAGGCTCAAAGAGCATTTCAAAGTCCCCCTACAGACACTTGCCAAACCCAAAACTCAGCACAATCCTGGAATGCAGCATGGCCCCAAAACGGGTCCCCAAGGCCCTGTGGAGCAAGTCAAACAACCTACAGCTCCTAGCACCTGCCTTGGATGCTGCAGGCCCCTCCTTGCCCCAGCTCTGTTTTTCCCAGAGCCAGTGGCTCTGAGCCACCACATCCCAGTTAGCCATGGTCCGCAGGCCAAGCAGCTCTTGGTCTTCCTTCCATAACTGCAGGTACCAGTCTACTGGAGTTGGAACATTGTTTGGGGAGGAGTAAAGGAATTTTTGGAGCCCCAGACATCCTCTTGCTTTTCCCATTAAAGCTCAGGCCCATAGGTCATGCCAGTCAAAACCAGGGTTTTTCTGGCAATCTGATTCTCCACCTGGCAGATCCCTCAGCTGTGCCATCCTGTCGTGCCAACAACATGTTTGTTCATCACCCCTGCCAACAGAAAGCCTCAGGTGAATCTATCTCTGGCAGCTGCCCTTGAATTTCAGTGTTGTTAATTCTGCAGAGCAATTGTCTCCAGCCATTCTATCATCCAAGGACTCGAGCCTTTCTTACCTAAGAGTAACACTTAAGGCTCCTCAAAGAACCAGCTGAGCTTGGGCTTTGGTAAGAAAGCACAGCTCTGGCCACTTCTGCACCTTCTTGGCATCATGACCACATCCCAACCCAGAACTCAACCTGGATGCTGGTTCTTCATCACAGCTGTTCCCCTGCACAGGACCCTGCACAGGCATGAGAGGCATCAGAAGCACAGTCCCTATGTCAAGGTCCTTCCCAAGGCCAGACTGTCCCACCACAGCACTGGTAAAGACGAAAGTACAACCATAAAGTGACCCAAACGGTGTAGAGAAGTGCGTGGTTTCACCTGAAATCCTCCCTGGCTCGGAGGGTCACAATTCTCCAGACACTAGGCAGATGATGGGCCATTTTATTCCAACAAATGCAAGCTGAGAGAGAACCTTGCCAACTTCAAATGCAAAATACAGACCCAGCCAAAAGCACTCAGATCGCTGCTTTCCCCTCCTGTGTTTTGTGACAATGAATGTACAAAGGGAGAAAAGAAACCTTGCCACCCTCCAGCCCCACAGCTCTCCATTCACAGCCCTCTCACCCTCCTCCAGTGACGCCTGGCTAAATCTGCTCCCCGAGTAATCTTTTGAATAATTATATAATAGAGAGGCAGGAAGAGAAATTATTTTAGGCTGCTCCATCGATAGAAGGGAAGCTGGATTAAAAGATCAGAACAAGCAATACTTAGATTAAAATGCTTTGTTATTTTCAGCTGTAGAAAATCCATGGCTAAAGCACAGAAGATCTTGAGGGAAGGCGCATCATCTTTCTTTCTCCAAAAAGGAGCTTTCTACATATTAGCCAAGGCAAGTTCTAGGTTTGCAGCCTCTGCTCTGGTTTTGTTTTCTATCAGCTCAAAGAAACATAACTTGCTGGTCTGTAGGCATTTAATCTAAAAGCAGGATGAAGATGCTTCAAGTAACATTTTGCTCTGCAAGCTGAGTCTGAATTAAACACCATCAATGCATCGCTGCTTGTTAAGACATCAGACCTGTTAAGTCAGGAGAACTGGCATGCGACTCGGCAGACAACTTCACTCCCTGCAAGAAACATGCCTCCTGGCACACAGCATGGGCTTTACTGATGCCAACGCCTTTGCTTTTAGCGTGTGCCTGCCTGCACACCCGAGCTGATGACAAGCAGACGCCAGGATAATCAGTGGTAGGAGATGCGGCTGCGGCTGGGAAGAAGCCCATCAGGCAGCGGGATAGCTCTCTGCAGGTGTCCATATGGATCTCCCTGGCCCCCAGCAAGGTCACTAGCACGGGGTGCCGCACTGGGCCCTGCTCTGACTGATCGCTTTGGAAAGACATGAAGGGGAGGCAGGGAAAAAAAGGGTGTGAAAGGGACCCAACGCTGGGGGCCAAGCTCTCCGCAGGGCATGGTGCTCATCAGCTGCATCCCAGATCAATGCCATTAGTTTTGCTCGTTCACCTTCAAGTTCAGATTAAGCAGAAGGGTCAAACTAGGAAATTGCGTGCTGCTTGGTGGCACATCCCCCAGTCCACAGCCATATGCCACACTGTGGCCAGCTTTTCCCCTTACCAGCATGGACATTTCCCATCCAAGCACCCTGCTTGCCCCACAGCATCTCAAACCTCCAGCATCAGCAGTGACCACCCATCACATTGCCGGATTGCAAGACAAAGAAGTAGCAGTTTCCCAGTGCCCAGTAGTCTCCAAAAATGGAGTCCTCTTCCAGGTGTGCCCCACATCTGTCATTTTTTCTATAAAATAGTCATGGTACTACACACACAGGATCAGCTCTGAGTTCAAACGATGAAATCCCATGAGGTAAGAGGTCCAAGACATAGCCTTTTGCATTTAAAATGCAAACCACATCCTGCTTTTCATTTTGAGCCAGCAGCTCCTGGCTTGCACAGAGCCAGGCACCAGGCTGCTCTCCTGCCTGCAGATGTGGGACAGGGGCTGAGGTCCTGGGTGAAGGGATGGGACATGGGACAGGGAGTGTGGGAAGGCAGGAAAATGAGGTTGGAGATCTTCCTGGAAGGAGACAAGAGCTGAGAGATGGCATGACGTTCATCCAAATGTTTTAAAAAACACCTATTGCAGACTGGGGTTATGAGTACTTATGAGAGGACAGTTTGGGGACTTGGTCCCAGGCTGGACACTCAGTACCCCCAGCAAGGACATGTCCTGCTTTTCCTGGGGTTGGCAACGGAAAGCTCTTCTCCAAGACCTGCCATGCTCAGGAGGATGCCAGTAAGAAGGGAAGAGGTAGAGCCCTCCCAGGGTGCTCTCTCAAGTGCATCCTTCCTTCAGTTCATGGCTTCCAAGCTACCAGCAGGAAAGCTGCTGCCACTCTCTGCCCTCCCAAAATCCCTCTACAGATGCATGTGTTTGTAAGAGGTGGTTCAGAGCACACAGGAGCTGCAGACAGTGACAGCAGAGACCTCACATGATGTATGTTCAAGGCCAGACCCACCATGCCACTAATGACCTTGGACAAGGCTCCTTGCAGGTTTTTGGGCAATTCTACCCTTTCAGCCCCTTACTGAGTCACCTGTGGCTACAGGTAGAGAGTGTTGCTCTGCTTAGTCTCTCCCATGGTTTTGCATGAAGAGAAGAGGGATCAGCGACACTTTTAAAAGGAAAAGTAGAAAAGAAAGGTGGGTTTATCTCTCATTACAACATTTCTAGTTTAAGGAGCTGTCTTCTCACTCAGAGATGCGTGTCCTTCTCTTCACTAATGGAAAATGTTGCCCCATTGTCCATTTGCTATAGTCAATGCCTGGGACAATATAATGGCCCCAGGCCAAAGCAGATCTATTTTAGTAACAAAAGCAGAGCGGCTGATGAAAATGATCCTGTCCATGCACTTCCCAGCTTAGCTCTTTAGCTGATTTTAATGGACCCCTGTGACTAACACAGCAGAAAGTGGGCGACTGAGGGCAACAAGGGCAGAGGTGGCAGGACGGGAGACCTGCACGGATGCTAAATTGCGCTGGCCCCCTTCAGAGACAGAGGTCCCAGCAGTAAAACACACCTCTCGCTGAGGGATCTGGTTTAGTAGTGGTCAGGCACAGTTGGACTCGATGATATCAAAGGTCTTTTCCAACCACGCAATTCTATGATTCTATGATTGTCCTTCACACGGAGCCGGGTCCTTGTAGTGCTGTAGTACCTCTCTCTAGAGTCCAACCATGGCCTCCCTGCAGGCATTTTACAGCCTAAGGGAAACCACAATGCAGCTTGAAAGACCCCCCAGGATTTGGAAAGAGACCAAGCTCACCTTACCTTACCCTGCAGGCTGGCCTTGAGCTCCAGAGCAATTCCTCAGAGGGTCCGGTTGCACCAGAAAAGGGCATGCTGAGCACGAGGTGGAAACTGGGCGTCCACTGCACGAGCCTGCAGACCAGGACACAAGCACAGCACAGAGGAAGGACACCTGATGGATACTTACTGTCCAGGAAAAATGAATTTCAGAGAGAAATAAAATAACGGTTTGGATTTGGGGAGGCAACAAAATGGTCAAGAACATCACCTCTGGGTTGTTTACAAGTCAGGCAGCAAACCCCTGTCTATGCTTTTCTCTACATTCACTGCAGGCTTGGGCAGCTCCTGCCCCAGCATCCATCAACAAAGGGAACTTACCCAAAAAGCTGGGTTGTGGAGCAGAGGGTCCCTAGGACATAATCCCAGCAAGACCCCCAGGTGACCACAGCCCAGAACTGCCCCCACAGGGGGAATACGAGCCATGGGTCTCCTTCATCCAGAAATCAAATCACAATGGAAATAATTCAGCATGTTTCAGTGACATGGGTGCTGGGTTATTTTTATTGCTTTATTTTTGCTGCTGCTCCCAATAAGTTAACTGGGGCATGCACTTCCCGTCAATAAAATCAATCAAGCAGCCTGAGCGGTTAATAAGCTGAGTGCCAGAGGGTAGAAAAACCTCTCCATTGCCTAAAATACTCTTTGAGCAGTGATATAGGATAAGCTGCAGGCCCCACTGGTCTCTTGGACTTGGTGCTGCCCTTAATATGCCGGGGCAGCTTGTGTGTTATAAGGGGAAACCTTCCTCTTCCCAGTGACTCAGCAGCTACTGCACTCGTCTACAGCAAGAGGGGAGCATGGGACCCCCGAAGGTCAGTCCTCAGCCCCACCTGTTGCTCACAGCAGCATCAGCAGTAAGATCAGAGCAGGCTGCCCAGAGTTTTAGCCCTTTGGGTTTTGAAAACCTCCAAGGATGGATACAGCACAGCTTCTCTAAGCAAACAACTGTCCTCAGGATTAATGTATTCTCCCTGCATTACCCCATATTTCTCTCTGAACAGCAGCCGTGTCCTTCAAGGTAGCAACTGCATCCCCAGCTGGTGTCACCAGCAAGCAGACAGGTCCCAAACAAATTGCCAAAAAGAACTGGAAAGGATGAGAAACCCAACCTGTGACTCACCATTAGAGGAGCAGCAGGGACAGGTTGGGGAGGTCGTTGGGCAGAGGGCTGGGGGTCAGCAGCAGAGGTAGTAGGGGAGGCCCTGGAAAACAGCATGACATCTCAGCACCCTGGGGTGCCCAGCCAGCCCACACAGCCAGGAAACCGCAACAGCACCATTGCTGTGGCCATGGGCAACCCAGGCTGGGTTGGACAGGGTCTCGAGCAGCCTGGTCTAGTGGGAGGTGTCCCTGCCCATGGCAGGGAGGTTGGAACTGGGTGATCTTTAAGGTCTCTTCCAACCCAAACCATTCGATGATTATAAGATTATATGATCCTATGAACCCAGGGGATGGGGAAGAGCATGATTAAACTGTCCTGAGCAGAAGAATCCTTGATATGTTTTTTTACGTTGCTTAGCAAAAATCTGATCCCTGATTCCAGTACTGAGAAAAAGAAGGAAAAAACCCAACCACGGCACGAGCTTCATCCAAACTTGCATAAATGAGGAGGTTCAGACAAGAATTCAGGATGCTGGAAGGACAAGGGGTTGCAAGGAAACCCCTGTCCTGCTCCCCCAGCCCCATAGGCGCATTCTGTTTCCCCTCTGCCCATGCAGGCACAGAGCAGTGACCCACAGCAACAGAGCTTGCCAATTCCCAAGGAAGAAAATTTTTTATTTGCGTTTCAGGTCACAGGTTTGAGTTTAACCTAAGACAAGGCTTAACAGTCAGGAAATGTGTTATTAAGGAATTTGTCAGCAGTTTTCTTATTCAAATATTGTTCTGTCTTCCAGCAGGTCTGCTTCTTCTTATGTTAAAACCCTTCTACCCTTACACTAACATGCTGCACGGTAAGATCCCAATCACAACCTTGCACCATGTGCACATCCACACACAGAAACTCCTGATTCCAGCAATTTTGTCCTCTAAATCCTCGGTGCAGATAGAATTCCAAGCCAGTTTCAAAACATGCTATTTCCATGTCTTGCAGCCCTCTGACATGAACAGGAGAAGGTCAGCCAGACTGCATGCTTGTCCATCCATCTAACTCGTGGTCTCTGCTATTAATGGTGCAGGTGATTTCCAGGCATGGACATGCCTGTGTTTTTCAGAGGACTGGTGTCATGCTAGGGGCAACCTCAGTTCCAGCATGGGTACAAGTGTACCTCCAGTAATCCAAAAACCTGCCTTCAAGCTGAAACTTCAGCACTGCAAAGCACATCTTGGCCATGGCTGCTTTAAGCACCACCTGACACCTCCTGTGGGGCTGCTACCAGAAGACCTCTGCCAGGTGCAGCTGTTTAGAGGCACCACCATGGCCAAATTGCCACTGGCTGTGGCAGCTGCCTGTGTGCCCACATCACACGACAAAGGGGTCTTGCTTATCAGTGACCAATGCAAGGCGGTCAGGAGGCATCTCAAATTTATGGACAAGGCACTTTTTGGTCTAGTGGCCAAATCCTTTCTCCACCATGGCTGAAGCCTGTATACCTTGTGTATGTCTGTCCCTGGCAATACAAGCAGAGGAGTCAACTACTTTTTTTACCAGTTGTTTCTCTCCAGTGAAACATGCATTGGTGCCACAAGGAAGACGCCAGCAAGCTTATCACACCAAAAGCTTTCTATGTCCTGACCCATGGCATTGGAGAGCACAGCTCCATCCCGCATGGCCATCTTGCCTGCTAGCTCCCATGGACCAGGTGGCATTAGCAAATTTGGTCAGCATTTTTCTCAAGGGGTCACTCAGGAAGCTACAGGAGTAATCTGTGAACAGCAGAGCAGCAGAGGTGTCCAGATCCCAGCAAAATCACACCTATTGCTCCCAGACAAAAGCACCTGGGGATGCAATAAATTTCAACACACTGATGTGGTAAGTCCCTGCAAAAGTTAATCTCTGTAGGTAGACTCTGACACTGTCCACATCCCTAACTCATCCCAGAGAGGCACCAAGCATCCTGAGCAGCACAGACACCACATAGGACAGCACTCGCCACAGGCTCAGCACCACTCTCAGCTTGACATCATCATGCACACTAGAGGACTTGGCCACCTCATTCCAAGGGGCTCAAAATTTCACAGTATTTGGTCTTGTGTGGGTAAGAAGGAATCACGGAGATGTGGGCAAATGTTCTCTGAAGAGGCATCAATAGGATACAAAGGTGAACAAAGTGTGTGCAGCTCCCTGCTCTTGCCCAGCCTCAGAGGGGAGCTGATGGGTAATTCCAAATGTAAGCAAGTCATGTGACCTCTCCCATGGGGCTGTGACAAGCTGGTGAATACTGCTCTTGAGGACATCTGCAGGCATCCAAAGCAGGACGTAGGCATGGGGACTGCCCATGGCACTGCTTTGGTGGGTGTCCAGAACACCCCATATCACACACTGCCCTGCTGCCCAGTCCAACCCAGCAGATCACACTGGGAATCATTTTTAAGGGTCCCTCAAAGCAAAGCTTGCTCAGGCAAAACCAGATTTCCAGCAGCCTTGCACAGAGTCTCTCACCAGGCCTACTGTGGCCTGGTGACACTAAAGCATCCCAATCAAGACCCTGGCACACTGCCCTATCCTAACCATCCCAAACACCAGCGGGTTTTCCCCTATCCCCTACAACATACCATTCCCCTTCTCCACCCCAAAAAAGCCTACTCCAACACCCAGTCTGCCTCTCGTGCAAACTCAGCCAGCCATGCTACGCTTCAGCTTTCCCACACCTGCAAGTATTTTGCTTTTTGTGCCCATACGGCATCTTTCTTGGCCCCGTGTTTGGGACTGTGGGGCACTTGTGTGAGGTCCGAGGTCCAGAGAGCATGGAAATCTCACAGATGTCCTCTTGCTTTGCTGCAGCCCCCCAAGGGAAAACTCAAGCTCTTTGCGAAAACACACTGTGTAGCTGGTGAAGGATGTACCAAATGGGATGGGGATGTTCTCCAACTGTATCACCAAATTCCTGAGCTACAGAATCATGGAATCACAGAATGCTTTGGGTTGGAAGAGACCTTAAGGATCATCCAGTTCCAACCCCCCTGCCGTGGACAGGGACACCTCCCACTAGACCAGGCCCACTAGCAGAATTTATAGACAGGAACCTCAGCAAGACAGCTCCATCTGCATTGCGCCCCAAGGCTGCTGGCCCCCCTTGTGTCAGAGAGCACCCTGCTCACAACCGGTTGGGGTGCAGCAGCCCCTGCACTGCTGGGATTCACTTTGTTCTGCTGCTTGGTTTTTTTCAGTGCCACCGCTCATTGTACAGGGGAGAGAATGATCCTCCCCTGACCTGTGTTCCCATCATCCGCCTTCCTGGGTGTTTTACGCAGACAGAGGCAATGATTTTAATGTCCCAGTGAACAAGCTGTCGGGACGCATCAGCTTCAAAGGGCAGGCTTCCGCGATGGCTTCTCCTCCCAGGCGCTGCCTGGGCAAGAAAAACCAATTCCAGCTCTACACACACTCATGTGCCACTGGTGCCTGTTATTTTCCAGCCTTTTAACAAAACATCCTTCAAAACCCCGCTCCTCAAGAGAGGGAGGTGGTGAGCCCAAGGTGTGGGGGGGATACATGAGCAGCACAGCTGCCGGGAAGGCAGAGCGGGCAGCCCCGCGGGCAGGAGCTGGCATGACGTGATGGGACCTGAGCGCTCTGAAGCCGTCAAGAGTCTCAGCAGAGATGAGCTGAGAAAAGCCATGAGCGGAGCTGACATCTGCCCCTTGGGCGGGTACCTAATGAGCGGAGACATTGTCCATTTGGGGAGACGAGACAAAGTTAAAAGATTTCTAAGCTGACACCTGGCAACCTCCATCGGTATTCCTGGTGAAACAGCAAGGGAAGGAGAATGCAGACGTGGGGCTGAAACTGGTCCCCCCCCAGGCTCTGCAGCTGTGGGTGAGAAGGACGGGGATGGCGCTGGTATCCCAGTGTCTTGTCTCTGCTGCCTGGAGCTCCCTTCCATGGGATTTTCTGCAATATTAGAAGAGAACTCAGTGTTTTCCAAGAGTTGCCCCACTGGGATCACCTCTAGGCCTGTCCAGCAGGATCCCCCGTGGTCCCACACTAGCCGAAAAGGCAGCAGCACAGGGAGAGTACATTCCTAGGTCCAGCAGGATGCCAGACCTATTCTTGGCTGAGAGGTGGGCATGGGTAAAGGCTTCCATGTCCCGTGGTCCTCACAGCCTGGGATCAGGACAGTACTCAGCAAAGCCTCGGTCCCCGGCATCACCCAGCAGCCCCTCCTTGCTGCTTCCACAAACCTAGTTCAGTCAGTCCTTATAAATCCAGTGTCTGTAAGCCCACTTGTCATCAGCTCTTCCCTAACTTACCTCCAGCCTCTTTGCTACCCACTACCTTCGAACGGCGTCTGGTGATGAGATGGAAGCGATGGAGCGGGACAGAAAAGAGCCCCATATCACCCCGATCACTTCCTGGTTTTCCCCTCTGGAAAACCTGTCTCTAAAAGCACTTGTGAGCCAGAAAGCCTCCTCCCATTTATCTCCAAAGCCCTGGCAGCCGTGTTGTGGGTTCAGCTGGGAAAGTCCACACTGAGATGCTTTCCTCCCCATCCACCTACCTGCTTTCCCAAAGGCCAAGGGGATTTTACAGGGCAATCATTTCAGTGGGACCATCCTAGGTGGAAGGGAGATTCTCAAGCATCCTCAAGGCTTTTTACCAGCCAACAACAGCTTAAAAAATTTGCCACTGCTCTGCATAGCTTTTCTCAGCTCCACTGACAAACATCTGAACTGCTTTGTCAGCAGGATTTTCACCCATCTTTCTCCAAGGTTTTTTGCTCCTTCCCAACAGATTTAGCCAGAAATGCCCAAACCAGGGTGCAAACCCAAGGGTGGCTTTGCCCAGGATGCCTGGGAGCCTGGACAGCAGATGGGCTCCAGTCGCTCCTCCCCAGCACCTGCTGAGCTGCTGGGATCGAGCAGATGGAGCAGCCACAAATCCCCCAATAAGCCAGGGAAGGGGACTAATCTCCTAGAGGACAAATCAGTCGGTAAGGGGGGGAAGATCAGCTTCTTGCCTTTTCCTCCCTCTTCCGGCAAAGGCTAACACATCCGGCATGTCTGGAGGGATCCCAGCATCCCCAAGGGCAAAGGAGGCAGTGCTGGGGGCTTGGACACCCAGCTGAGACCTGGTTTTGGGTCAAGCAGACATTTCATTTAGGTCGCAGCAAGCTAAGCCGTGAGTGCCCAACCCAGGGAGACAGCTGGTGTTTCCTTGGGGAAAACCACATCTGGTGAGTTTTTAAAACTTCCAGAGCACTCCCAAGCCACAAAGGGCTGAGGCATCACTGCACACAAGAAGTCCTTGGTGAGCGTAGGAAGCCTTAGGAGCAGCCACTGAGATGAAATGGACCATCTGCAGTGGAATGCCCAGTCCTTCCTCAAAGGTGAGGAAGGATGGGGATTAGGTGTATTGTGTCGGACTACTTTAGGTCATTGTGATTGGATGTGGAGAGCCAAACTTGCTCTCTCCAAAACCTAGACATCACTAAAAGGATTTGGAGTGATGCAATGTGCCAATGTCAAAACATTTGAGCTGGAGCTGAGCCCTAGCAGCAGATGCCACCAGCAGTTCCCCAGGACATCACCAATGGCCAAGACCCAGTGCCTTTCAGAAGGGTGTTTCTGCCCCAAAGACCCCAGAGCAGAGGTCAGCTGAAGGAAATCCCAGGGTCTGCACAGCCTAGTCTTGCTCCCAGGACCATTTGCAAGCAGACAACCCCTTCCAATTCATTTTCTTTCTTCTCCAGAGGCAACACACTCGCTGAGAGTGAGTAGGTGAGCAAATCTGGTGGCATACTCCATTATTCTGGGTTTATTTTTTTTTCCTTCCATCCTTTCTTTATCATTTCCCCTCTTCTCTTGCTTATGGGCTGGCAAAAATATTGCTGTGAGCTTGCAAGGGAGAAACATCTCACCAGATATTGTCAGCTCTACTCGCAAAACTCTGGGATGTTCTTTAGCTGTGGCAGGGAGAGCTATCAATGACAGGCATGGTAGTTCTCATGAACACTTCAGAGGAGAAGGCCACAACTCAGGGCAAGGACAGTGACCATATAGGCTGGGATGCATCACTTCTGGGCACGCTTTCCACCCTGGACATAGAATCATAGAATTGTTCGGGTTGGAAGGGACCTTAAAGATCATCCAGTTCCAAACCCCTGCCATGGTCAGGGACACCTCCCACTGGATCAGATTGCTCCAACCTGGCCTTGAACACCTCCAGGGATGGGGCATCCACAAGTTCTCTGGGCAACCTATGCCAGTGTCTCACCACCCTCACAGGAAAACATTTCTTCCTAAGGTCTCATCTAAATCTTCCCTCTTTCAGCTTAAAACCATCCTTCCTCATCCTATCTCTGCACTCCCTGATAAAGAAAGAGCCCCTCCCCAGCTTTCCTGTAGCCACCTTCAGGTACTGAAAGTGCTCAATGATCTCCCCGGACCCTTCTCTTCTCCAGGTTGAACAATCCCAACTTTCTCAGTCTGTCCTCGTACAGGAGATGCTCCACCCCTTAGATCATCTTTGTGGCCTCCTCTGGACTTGCTGCAAAAGATCTATGTCCTTCCTGTGCTGAGGACTCCAGAACTGAACACAAGACTCTCAGGCAACCAGTGACAGAACAAGAGGACATAGTCTCAAGCTTCGCCAGGGGAAGTTTAGGCTCGATATTAGGAAAAAATTCTTCACTGAAAGGGTGACTGATCATTGGAATGCACTGCCCAGGGAGGTGGTGGAGTCACCGTCCCTGGAGGTGTTTAAAGGGAGATTGGATGAGGCACTTAGTGCCGTGGTTTAGACGATGAGTAGATGTTGGTGTTGGGTCATAGGCTGGACTCAATGATCTCAAAGGTCTTTTCCAGCCTTGTGATACTGTGATACTGTGACTCCAGATGTGGTCTCGCGAGAGTGGAGTAGAGGGGCAGAATCTCCTCCCTTGATCTGCTGGTCACACTCCTTTAGATGCAACCCAGGATATGGTTGGCTTTCTGGGCTGCAAGCTGGTTCTCTGATGGAGTACCAAAGATGGCCAGCAGAAGCCTGTGAAACCATGGCTGAGATGTAATACACATCGGCATGGCACAGCATGGCTTCTGCTCCTTGCTTTGGCCTTGGCGCAGAGCCTGCATGCAAGGAAATGTCCTGGGAGAGAGAGGGTGAGTTATCAGAGTGTGTCCATGGGAACCACGGCCACCCAAGCTGCAACTTCAGGTCCCTCACTTGTCTATCCCCTGCCACTTGCTGGTGTCCAAAATCCCCTGGAGGGATTTTCCAAGAGAGGAAACTGAACCACAGAGGTGTGCAGATGAGTTAAGTACCTGAAGAGTTCCACCTAGGTAGATTTTTCAGCGGACGTTAAAACCCAGATGATGCTACAAAGCTGCTTTTCTGCACCTCACCATGCACTCATGATCCTCCTCATCACAGCCTCATGTGTCCTACAAGATTTCTCACCTTGCACAGGGTCAGGGAGCTTACCTCGAGTGTCTCCAAGGCAACCTCCTCCCCTGACACAAAGCATCCAACATAGCCAGATGAGAAGAATCTCCCCAAAAGCTAGGAGAGGTCAGAAATCTATGGATTTTGCCCTCTGGCTTTGGGCTTTGCAGCTTACCAAACAGTCAAGGTCAGTTTGGATGAGGCTCTTAGCAACCTGATGCATCTGAAGATGTCCCTGCTCACTGCAAGGGGTTTGGACTGGGTGACCTTCACAGTCCCTTCCAATCCAAACCATTCTATGATTTTGTGATTCCTGAGGTGCATTTCACGGAGTGGCCACAGGCAACCACAGTGGAGAGGCTCACCTGCCCCATGGAGTTGCTCCATCACAGGGAAGGGATTCATTTCACAGAGACCCTGGGGTCTCCCCTCTGCAGTTGCCTGAAATATTGCCTTCATGTTCTCAGTCAAATAAAAACCTTTAAATAGTGAAATGCTTCCATATTTGAAGGAAAGCCAGAGACAGAGTGACTCAGTCTGTGAGCATCTCTAGAGGTCTCCGGTCCAGCTCCTGCCCTGAGCAGGGTACTCCAGAGCCAGATTAGGCTGCCTGGCATGAAATAATTTCACCCTAAATCCTCAAAACTTTTTCCAATTCCTCTGTTTTTGACTGCACAGGAGGGTCTCTCCTATGGGCTTTCACAAAGCACACAAAAGGGAGGAGAGGTTCACTTTAGGCAAAGAAACCTGGCTACCTTCCTGCACTGTCATCACCAAAAGTCCTCATTTTTTATCATTTCAGGAGCACAATGGGCTGAGCAGGCTCTGGACTGCCTTTGGGCTGGCTGGGTTTGAAACCAGTGGTGACCTGCAGCAGAGAGCTCATCATAGATCATCCAGCTTCCTAGCATCACCTGGTAAGAGGGGATGGAGCCGCTGCACACCACTGCTCGGCAGCATGGAGCCAGTCTGGCCTGGCCTCAACATCACACAGTCCATGGACCTGTGCTGGGGAGGGAAATGCGATCCTCATGCCTGAAGTCCCCTGAAGTTCCTGCCTCCTTACCCCCAGGGCTGGTCCCCTGCGCAGAGTGACAAGGCACATCTGGTGGCTTTGGGAAGGTGATGGTGCAGCCAGCCAGGCAGCTCTTACCCTGTGGACAAAAGGGACAAGAGTCAGGCTGGAGTGAAGCAAAAGCAACATCCAAACAGCACTGCCCAACACAATGTCACGCACTCAGCAGCAAACCCCACAAATCCCTTGCAAGAGCAATGGAGCAAAGATGCTGCAATGAGAGGTGTGCAACCATGTCATGAATGGACCTGGGGGGCAGAACTCCCATCACGGGGTGCGTGCACAAGGGGGTTTCAGGGCTTCAAAGTTTTGAGGTAGAGTGCCCTGGCAGCAGCCCCAGCCCTATGCCGGCTGTGGTTCCATCTTTCCATGAGTCCTGAGTGTGAACCCTGAACACCACGGGGGGAGCTCCAAACCACACACACAGCAAAGCCGCACATCGCGATGAGAAACCCCTCCAAAACCAGCAGCAATGTCGTGAATAAGCATTTCCATATGTCTTGCTTAAGTTATTACTATTTAGTGGCTTTTAAGAAAAGACCCTACTCCCTTCCCACCTCCAGGCAGGCTGTGCTGGTGCTGGCTGCTCACCCCGTGCCCGCCACAGCAGGTCCCCATCCCAGAGACACCCACAGAGGTGCCTCAGCATCACTCAGCACCTATGCTGGAGATGCTGCCACCCCAGTTCCCTAAGAACAAGTGGGTTCCAAGTAATACTGGGAAGTAGCTGTTCCCAAACCCTGGGCCAGCAGATCAGAGCCCTCCAGGGCACTTGCATTTTCAGGAAACCACCACCTTGGGCTGGGAAAGTCTGGACAAGAGGGTTTACTCCGGTGTCAGGGACGAATGAGTCATCCCCCAGCCCTTGAAATGGAGCCAAAAAAGCTTTTACCTAAGCAGCCAGCAATATATCAGATTCGAAGCTCCAGGATTAACCCATCCTGGGAGAGGCTGGCAGGTTGTCCTCACATGCGGACCCTCTTTCTCCTCCTTGCCTGATGCTGGGTTTCCCCACCATGTGCACAATGCCAACACTTCCCAGGGGTGCACACACTGTGAGATACTGGTGATAGGCTGCTGCTGGACTGAAGAGAGTTGGAAACACATTCCCCCTAGCTGGGGAACAGCATTTCTTTTCTGCACATCTCAACACAAAGTCTGCCCAAACAGGATAAAGTTTGGGGTTCAGCAAAGGGAAGAAGCATAAAAAACGTAAGGTGGACAATTCAAAGCGTTTTGTTTTGCCACTGTCAGAGGAAAACGTTTAGGTTTTGCACTCCTGAGTGCTTGCTTCATTTAGGAAGTCCTGTAAAGGACTCCCCAGCAACTCAAGTGCCAAGTCTCAATGGGCTTCCCCCAAAATGGGAGAAACTTGCCCTCCTTGACAGGAAACAGCCCTTGGTTCAAGGGGAAACTTTCTGTGCTGGAAAGAGTTTTTCTTCTTTCTGGTTTCCCCGCAAACAATCAGAGAGGTGCCAGCACCAGTTTGCCTGCCAAGCTGATGAAAAGTGGACCTATTTTTGTGGCATGGAAAGGTGAGAGCTTCAGCATAGTCACACCATGCAGCCTTGCCCCACACCCACAGCACTGTGGGAAGCCCTGGAGCATCGTCGTCCCAGGCTGCTCCATCTGCCCCCGGTTCCCCATTGCTGCAAGGTGCTGGAGGACGCCTGGCAGAGTGGGGCTCTATGCCATTCCCAGGGGGGCATGCAGCATCTGCACCAGGGTAGGGATGCTCTGCAGCGCAGTGGCCACTGGCGGATGCTGCACACGGCTGCAGGGGGGGTGACATGGGTCCCCCCATCCCTAGAATGGGTCAGCAACGCCTCACCCAGACCCCAGAGGGACCTGCTGGGATGAGTTGGGCAATAAATGCTGCCCGCTGACCCTTGGTTGATAAGCAAATAAACCTACCCCTCTTAACCCAGCTTCATGCGGTAGGGGGTGATGGCTCCAGTGGGGAGCAGGGACCAAGCTCAGTGCTGGGCACCATGGTGCACGTGCTGAGGAACCAGTCCAGTTTTGGAGGATGGACAGAAAGGTCCCAGATGGGGAAATGGGCTCCCAGGAGGCGATTTGCACAGCTGTGGTAGAAGCTTGGTGTGTGCTCCATAAACAAGGCCTGTTCCCCCTTCCTGCTCCCAGCACTGATGCTGGGACTGCATCCACCTTCAATGAGCTACTTGATGGGTGCTTCATGAGTGGCACACCTGGAGTTTCTGGGGCACCCCACATTTCTGGGACTCAGAAACAACCACCAGACCAACACTACCAGGATCATAGCATCAGAGAATGCTTTGGGTTGGAAGGGACCTTAAAGCACATCCAGTTCCACCCCACCGGCCACGGGCAGGGACACGTCCCACTAGACCACCACGTGGGGTGCTCACATCAGAAAGCCCCCACCCAAAACCTAGTGTCTCACCCACCCAAGCATCCCTGCCATCGCCAGTCTTCACGTGATGCCTCTCCTTGTAGTCGTGGATGGGGGTGCTTGGCAAGGCAACCTCCTTGGGCACCCGTATTTGTGGGTCAGGGGGATGGGGACAGGGGTGAGTAAGTCCTCGGGATAGGGACGGGGGGAGTAACCTCTCGGGACAAGGGGGGAACCCCTCGGGATCGGGACAGGAGAGGTAACTCCTTATGGGGATGGAGGAGAGGGGGAGGAACCCCTCAGGATAAGGACGGAAGGGGGAAACCCTCTTGACAGGGACGGGGGTGGAACCCCTCGGGATAGGGATGGGGGGAACTCCTCATAGGGACGGGAGGGGAACCTCTCGGGATAGGGGAAGAACATCTTGGGACGGGCTGGGGGGGAAATCCCTCAGGATAGGGGCGCCCCTTCCCCAATTCCCCATCCCAGGGGCGGACCCTGGGGGAGGGGGGGCGAGGACAGCAAGAGGGCAGCTCAGGCCCCGCTAACCCCCAGCGCCCCCGCCTCGAAAAGAGCCCCCCTCAGGGAAGTCAAAGCCCTACCTGCCCCCGAACAGACGGACAGACGGACGGACGGACAGAGGGACGGGCTGTGCAGAGCAGGGAGGGACCCCCCCCCGATCTGCCCGCCCCCCCGGATCTGCCCGCCCCCTCGGATCTGACCCGCCCCCCCGGATCTGACCCGCCCCCCCGTGCCCGCCCCCCCCGCTCTGCCCCCACCCCGACCCTGTTCCCGCCCCCTCAGCTCTGTGCCCGCCCTTCCCCGCCCCCCCAGCTCTGTGCCCACCCCGCCCCCCCCGCTCTGTGTGCACCCTCTGCCCCCATCCACCAGCTCTATGCCCGCCCACCCCGGCTCTGCCCGCCCTCTCGGCTCTGTGCCCGCACCCCCTCCGCACCCCCCCGGCTCTGTGCCCGCCCCCCAGCTCAGTTTCCCTTCCCGCCCCTCTGCCCGCCCACCCCACCCCCCCCCCCCCGCAAAAGATCTGTGGAACGGGTCCAAAAGAGGCCACGCAGACGCTCAGAGGCTGGAGCCCTTCTGGTGTGAGGGCTTGTTCACCCTGGAGAAGAGAAGGGTCTGGGGAGACCCCATAGCGGCCTTCCAGTACCTGAAGGGGCCACAAGAAAGCTGGGGAGGGGCTCTTCATCAGGGAGTGCAGAGATAAGATGAGGGGGCTGGTTTTAAGCTGAAAGAGGGAAGATTTAGATGAGACCTTAGGAAGAAATGTTTTCCTGTGAGGGTGGTGAAGCCCTGGCACAGGTAGCCCAGGGAAGCTGTGGATGTCCCTCCCTGAAAGAGTTCAAGGCTGGATGGGGCCTTGAGCAGCCTGGTCTGGTGGGAGGTATCCCTGCCTATGGCAGGGGGCTGGAACTGGGTCATCTTTAAGGTCCCTTCCAACCCAAACCATTCTATGATGCAGTTCTTAGCCCAACCGCTCCCCTGCCTCAGTTCAGTCCCAGCTCTTGTTCCTGCCTTGCCCCAGCTCCTGCACCTGCCCCTGCCCCAGCCCTGCTCTCTCCCAGCTACAACCTCTGCTCCTGTTCCTGCCCCTAAACCTGCTCTGCCCCTGCCCCAGGCCTACACCTGCTGAACCCAAATCCTAATCCCAGACCCCAGCAGCTGGGGACAGACAGACACGGGGTGGATGGGTGGGGGGCCCAGATGACACTGCTCAGGGTAAAATTGGTCAGGGTCATTAAAGCTCATCAGTGCCCCCAGGGTGATCTGGGATCTGATTTTGCCACCACCAAGGGACAGACATACTAGTCCCAACAAGAGGCTGTGCCCCTGCCCCGTGAAGGTACATTGTTGGCACAGGGAGCCTGTGGTCTCGCCATCCTCCCCAGGAACAGCACCAGCCTGGGAAGGGACACGAGCCAGCTCCTCATGCACCTCCGAAGTCATCATTTAAGAAAGGGGTGTCCCCACATACATAACACACCCTATATCTATCCATTTGACTGAGAAAAGGAGGAGAAAAACCCAAGTGAAATAGAATCATAGAATCATAGGATGTTGTGGGTTGGAAGGGACCTTAAAGATCATCCAGCTCCCCCAACTAAATAATAAATGGTGGTTCAGCCCCCCCAAGGAGTGTTTGGCTTCGAGCATCTTCACATGGGTCTTGGGGGGCTCAATGGGAAGCCCCTGGGTAGGAAGACCCCAGGCTGGGGTAAGGCTACCTCTCATCCCTCACAGCCCTAGGTGGGGGTGTGTGACAATCCCGGGACATCTGGGATCTGTCTGACATGCTTGCAGGCAGGAACATATAAATATTTCAGTAGAGTAGCCGAGCCCTGTCAGGTTGCATTTGCTTCTGCCACAGTATATGCTGGGAGAGGGGGAGGAAAGTGGAGAGAGAAGATGCTTTCAGAAGATGCATCTTCACCTGGGAGGCAGGGATACCAGCCCTGGGACCCAATCTTTGAGGGTTGCTGCTGCTGCTTATTTTCCCTCTAAGGATGCTCTTGCCTCTGTGACTGATACAGGGCCATGATTCAGCCACCATTATCCTGTAAGCCAGGTGTCACTCCATAAGTGCATCTTGGGGGGTTTCTGCAGAGTTGGGCTGAGGAAGAAGGGTCTGGCGATTTTGTTTTGAGCCCAGTGGGCAGCGGCACGTCCAGGACCCTCTGAGACCCAGCACAGCCCAGATTGTAACACCTTGCATCCTGTATTCAGTTTTGGACTCCTCACTACAAGAAGGACATTGAGGGGCTGGAGCACGTCCAGAGAAGGGCAACGAAGCTGGGGAAGGGGCTGGGGAACAAGTCTTATGAGGACTGGCTGAGGGAACTGGGGTTATTTAACCCGGGGAAGAGGAGGCTGAGGGGAGACCTTATTGCTGTCCAACAACTACCTGAAAGGAGGTTGTAGCGAGGTGGGGGTTGTTCTGTTCTCCCAAGTGACGGGTGATAGAATGAGAGGAAATGGCCTCAAGTTGCGCCAGGGGAGGTTCTAAATAGGCATTAGGAAAAATTTTTTCACTGAAATGGTGGTCAGGCACTGACACAGCTGCCCAGGAAGGTGGTGGAGTCACCATCCCTGGAGGTGTTTAAAAGATGGGTAGATGAGATGCTCAGAGATCTGTTTTAGTAGTGGACAGGTACAGTTGGACTCAATGACCTCAAAAGTCTTTTCCAGCCAAGGAATTTTGATTCTAAGATTCAAAAACCCAAATCTGCCCCCACCTTCCAAAAAGGAGGGGAGGCAGAAATAAATCCAAGCAGCTATGGGCAGTGGGGAGGCACTAAATCACTGTTGGGGGAGCCAAGCCAGTGAGTAGCCTCTCACTGGGGCTGCTGCCGAGCAGGAATGTGGTGAGAAGTGCTGCAGCCCTGATGGGGAGCACCTCATGTCCTGGGGTGCATCAAGCACTGCATCACCAGCTGGGTGACAGAGGCAAATGTCCCGCTCCACTCCACACTGATGTGGCCCCACCTTGAGTCCTGTGTGCAGTTTGGGGCACCACAGTATAAATAGGATCAAAAACTACTGGAGAGTGTCTAGAGGAGGCATCAAAGACAGTGAAGGGTTTAGAGGGGAAGCCCTATGAGGAGTGGGCTCAAGTCACTTGGTCTGTTCAGTCTGGAGGAGACTGAGGGGGGATCTCATGGCAGTTTACTGCTTCCTCACAAGGGAAGGAGAAGCAGGCACTGATCTCTTCTTTCTGGTGAACAACTATAGTACCCGAGGGAAGGGCAGGAAAATGTGCCAGGGGAGCGTCAGATGGGACATTAAGAAAACGTTCTTCACGCAGAGAGTGGTGGAGCACTGGAACAGCTCCCCTGGGAAGCAGTTACAGCCTGACAATATTCAGGCAGCATTTGGATAATGCACTCAGACACACGGTGTGAACATTGGGATTGTCCTGTGCAGGATCCCCGTAACTCCCTTCCAACTCCGTCCATTCATTGACAGCGTGACCAGCAGCAAAGACGTAAGGCCGCGCTCCTCCTCCTCCTCTTCCTCTGCCTCCTCCTCCCCTTCCTCCTCTCCGCTGCACTTTGGGGTTTGTAGTCCCCCAGCCTCCCCGCACGTGGGGCTCGACTACATTTCCCGAGGGGCCCCCAAATCCTCCTCCCACTTCTGGTAGCGCTGCGGATCTTGCTCCAGCGGCTGCGGGGCTGTGAGGAGCCCCGGCACCGCCCTCCCCGTCCCCCCCAGCTCCAAGCCCCCATGCCCACCACCTCCCAGGTATGGCCGGCGGGCTGGGGTGCCAAGGAGACCTGGGGTAGAGGTGATGGGGGGTGTCCCCAGGATGCTGGGGTGCCCGGCTTATCTGGGATTTGGGGAATTTGCATTTGCTTCTGGCCGGGTAAGTGCTGGGAGGGGGGAGGGGAAAGGGGGCGGAGAAGATGCTCTCAGAAGATGCAGCATCCAGGGTGCCCGGGGTGCTGGGAATTGGGGGTGCCCTCAGCGGTGTCCTGTCTCAGGGAGCTGGTGCTGCACATTTCCCCGCCAAGACCCTCCTCTGACTACTACGAGCACCTTCAAACCACCTTCAGCAACTGAAGGAGCCATTTATCCCTTGGATGCTGGGGGGTGGGACAGGCAGAGAGGTGCCTATAGCATGAGCGAGCGTATTTTAGGGAGATTTCCTCCCCCTTTGTTTTGGGGAACGTGCTTCAGGGGCTCAGGCACCCCCATGCCCTTCCTGCTCAGCGGCTCTCTGCACAATATGTCATGCTGTGCTGCCATCACTTCTGTGCAAACAACGTGGATGCGTGGAGAGCATCCCCCTCCAGACCTCTCCAGTGCTGTCCCTTCCTGACCCTGTGGCTGTAGCTCCCTAGGGAGCTGTGCCTGAGCTCAGCTGCACTCATTGCCCATGCATGCAGGTTAACAAACGCGTAGCCTGAAGGCGATCCCTTGTCAAGGTCACGCCATGATAACCCAGCGATAACAAGGTTCACACGGTGATAACCACCCGTGCTGTCCTCCCTCTTCTCTGCCTGGCTTGCACCAAGCTGGGAGCATCCCTTGGGACTCACACCTGCTCACCTCGAGTGGCAGCAGCTCCGTCTGTAGAGGTGGACCTGGTCTGTCCAGATGGGTTTGGGGCTGGTGTTCCTCTGGGTGTGGGGCTGTGCATGCTGAGAGTTAGGAGCCAGTGCTCCCTGGGACGGTGGCACCAGGGCGGCTGTATGGGGGTTGCATACTGGGTTTAATGTGGATAGTTCATAGAATCACTTGGCTGGAAAGACCTTTGAGATCACTGAGTCCAACTACTAAACCAGATCCCTGAGAAACTTGTCTACTCATCTTTTAAATCCTTCAAGGGATGGTGACTCTACCACCTCCCTGGGCAGCCTGTGCCAGTGCCTGACAACCCATTCCGTGAAGAAATTTTTCCCGATGTCTAGTCTGAACCTCCTCTGGCACAACTTGAGGTCATTTCCTCTCATCCTGTCACCTGTCCCTTGGGAGAAGAGACCAAAACCCACCTCACTACAACCTCCTTTCAGTCAGGTAAACAGTGACGAGATCTCCCCTCAGCCTCCTTTTCTTTAGGCTAGAGAACGCCAGTTCCCATTGGGCCAGAGATAAGCATGTGTATCCATCCTGGATAGATACAGAAGGAAACGGGGAGCACCTGCTTCCCAAACAGGTTTGAAGCAGAGCGTGACAAAGAGCCCATCAGGATCCCTGCATAGATGGCAGGGGAGAGTTGCTGCTGGAGGTGATGATCACTCACAGCCGCAGCCTGGCTCGAGGTCAAGCAGGCAATGGGGCAGAGTCCAGGCAGCTGTGGCTGCCAGGGGCCCCAGGGGTACATGGCACAGTGCGGTGCTGGGTCAGACATTTGCCTCAGCACCTTGCCCTTCCCATCACAGGGCGGGGTCTGTGGTCCTCCATCCGGTTCAGTGCAATAGCAGCACTGAATCCCCGCCCCACTTCCCAGGGACCTATTTAAGAGGCAGGGGCTGTGAGCTCCAGGATGCCTGAGTTTTGGTGATGCTGAGGCAACAGCACTGAAATCCCATGGGAAGGTGTCCCTGCCCGTGGCAGGGGGGGTGGAACTAGATCATCTTTAAGGTCCCTTCCAACCCAAACCATTATATGATTCTATGAATGCCACTGGACCAGTGAAACCCTGCTGGGGCAATTGAGCACTCTGCTTCCCGCTGCCGCTTTTGGTTTTGACCATGACCAGCTTTCCCCCACCACTGCAGCTGACTTGTTTCCCTGTTAGCCGCATGCAGCGGCTATCTGTGGGGGGCTCTTGCAAGGTAACCCCCCAGTCTCACTGCGCAGGATGGCAGCAAGGAGGCACAGACTGGGACCATGGACATTTTTTACTGACCATGATTAGTTGTTCTACAATTTACAGTGTGATCAGGTTTCTAAACCTTGCTCCCTTAGCGTGGACTGGCACACGTGGATTTTTATGGCTTGAAAAGCCCCGTCATTGTGCAGAGCCAGGCTATGAGAGGATAACATTTCTTTATTCAGTGGCTTGTTGTGGAAGTAGGGAGCACTGGGAGGACGCCCAGGCTAGGCCTTCTCTCTTCCCTGCCTTCACCCCGTGACTGCTAATCAGGCCTCCCTGGTGCTGCCAGCTTCCCCGTGGCCAAACCTCAGGATTTGAGCATTTAATCCCTCTCAGGACTGTGAACTCCATGGCATTTTGCACTCTCCCCAGGCTGGGTGATGCCACCCAAGCATCATGCCCCACCAGATGAGAGCAGAGGAGCAAACACTTGCCTGCAGCTCGGCTAAAGTCTTGCTGACTGCTAAGCTAATGTATAACATGGGTGGCCCCATGCCCTGTGTGCACATGAATTCGCTTTCACAAGAAGCACAGTCCATGCAGCTGCTGCTACCTCCACCTAGAGCATCCTTGGCACAGGGCACCTGCACCCCTTTGCCTCCTGGTCTGCAGTGGAGTGACTCAGCTCGGAGGGATGCTGGTTTGGCGAGGGGCTAAAACCCCACTGATTCTTAAAAGGGAGAAAAAGTATACGATGGAAGCCAAGGATGTCCCACTGCAGAGCTGGGTACTTTGTGCATCTGGGCTCTTTTATATGGGATTTACAAATGCTGCCCAAAATTGCCCTCCCTCCCCGGCTTTTGATGTGCAGCTGCTTTTCTTCTTGCAAGAACATCTCCTGGGGAGAAGGTAGCGGTATTTATTTGCCTTGCGATTATGGAGGAATTTGAGCCCATGCCAAATTCTGCTTTCTCTCCAGAAGCTACAGCGACGTGGTTTTCAATGCGTCGCAGAGCACTTGCAGCCAGAGAGGGGCTGCCTGGCCCAGCAAAGCCCATCTAGCTGACGGTTCCTGGGATAATGCCGCTGTCCTGCTGCAGAGCCAGCAGAGCCATGCCCAAAAGGGATGATGATGCCAAGAAGCCGGCATCGGAGACGGTACCAGACCAGCGCTGGAAACTGCAAGTCTTCTGCCTCTGCTTCTACGGCTTCATGACGCAGATCCGGCCTGGGGAGAGCTTCATCACTCCATATCTCCTGGGGGTCGACAAGAACTTCACACAGACAGAGGTGAGCCGACAGCGGACTTGTCCCTCCTGGTGTCCCCCTTTCCAAACACAATCACCACCCTGAGGCTGGCCAAGAGCATCCTCCTGGACCTGGGCTGTGGAGGGCTGCCTCATCCTGGGCAGGATGGTGTATGGTGGTGCACGGTGGTGCTTTTTGTTGGGGAGAAGTGGGTGTGGGATGCATCTACCTGGCAGGGTCCCCTAAGTCCCAGGTTCAACCTTCTCCCCTATAAGACTGCTCAGGCTGGCACATGGTTCTGGGGGAGCAATGCCTGATGCCTGCCCACCTGGGCAGCCAGTGGGATGCGAGGGGAGCCTGGCTGGGAGGAGCTGTGTTCCACTCCACCTGGGGGACCCTCCTTTGCTGGTGTGGTGCACAGGGGGGACACAAGGCTGGGCACCGTGGGGCTGCTGGCAACGATAGGATTAGATGAGGAGGGGTGTGTTGTCATCCCCTAACCAAGGGATGCTGGCCCCAGTCCCAGCAGGCTGCTGTGTCCGTGAGAACGCTGCATTCCCAGCACGGAAGGGGGCCAAGGCTCAGCCAGACCTCTGGCCAAGAGTGCCACAGGCCACATTCCTCCCCAAGGAGGTGCTGTGATGGAGGTCAGCAGCTGGTGCCCACCCAAACTGCACTCCTCCAGGCCAGGGACATGCCCCAGGCACATATTCCATGCTCACCCTCTCCTTGCATGTATGGCAGGTGACCAATGTGATCACGCCGGTACTGACCTACTCCTACATGGCTGTGCTCGTGCCCATCTTCCTGCTGACAGACTACCTGCGCTACAAGCCGGTGCTGGTGCTGCAGAGCCTGAGCCACATCTCCATCTGGCTGCTGCTGGTGTTTGGCACCTCTGTCCTGGCCATGCAGTGGATGGAGTTCTTCTACGGCATCACTATGGCTGCCCGCATCGCCTACTCCTCCTACATCTTCTCCCTTGTTGCCCCATCCCGCTACCAGCGTATGGCCAGCTACTCCCGCTCCTCCGTCCTTCTAGGTGTCTTCACCAGCTCGGTGCTGGGCCAGCTCTGTGTCACCTTGGGCAGTGTCTCCTTCCTTACCCTCAACTATGTCTCGCTGGGCTTTGTCAGCTTTGGCCTTGTCCTCACCCTTTTCCTCGAGCGGCCCCAGCGCAGCCTCTTCTTCAACCGGCCCGAGGAGGCTGCAAATGGGGCTGCGCCTACTGAGCTGGACAAGATGACTGGGGGTGACGGTGGGGGGGGGACACGGGGCTGGCGGGAGGCAGCGCTGTGCCGTATGCTGCGGGAGCTGGGAGCATTGGCCAGGCAACCCCAGCTCCGGCTCTGGTCCTTGTGGTGGGTCTTCAACTCAGCTGGTTACTACCTGATGCTGTACTACGTGCAGATCCTCTGGAATGAGATCTATCCCACCATAGACAAAAGCCGGGTGTACAACGGAGGGGTGGATGCTGCCTCCACACTGCTGGGTATGCTTGCCTGGGCTGGGGTCACCAGGGATGCTGGGGGACACTCCCATCCCACTGCCTTTCTGGAAATGGCTAGGGAGACCCATCCTTCTGCAGCCCCTAGAAATGACTGGGGACACCAGGGATCCAGAGCAACACTCCCATCCCGCTGCATCCCTGGAAATAGCTACGGACACCCCATCCCACTGCATCCCCTGGGAATGGTTGGGGACACCAGGGATGCAGGGGAACCCCCCTACCCCATCATGCTGCATACTCTGGGAATGGCTGAGGACATTAGGGATGCAGGGGAACATTATTCCTCTGTGTCCCCTGGGAATGGTGGTCCTTATGGCATTTTTGGGGATGCAGGGGGTGATTTGGCTGTGGTGATGAGCATCTCTAGGCTGGGAGATGCAGGGTGGTCCTATACTGGTGAGCTGTTCACAGCATCCTTCATTCTCTCCCCAGGGGCTGTCGCCTCCTTCGCCGCGGGCTACGTGAAGATCCCCTGGATGCTCTGGTCAGAGCTGGTCATTGGAGTGGTGACAGCTTTCCAGGCAGGGCTGCTTTTGCTGATGACCACCACCAGCAACATCTGGCTGTGCTATGCTGCCTACGTCCTCTTCCGTGGTTCCTACCAGTTCCTAGTGCCCATTGCCATGTGCGTGGTAACCCTGGGGACCCACTCCCACCCCAGCAGCCAGGCTGGCACCAGGGGGTCACTGGTGCCCCTCCCTTTCCCAGTTTCCAGATTGCTACCTCCCTCTCCAAAGAGCTCTGCGCGCTGGTCTTTGGGGTCAACACCTTCTTTGCCACCGTGCTGAAGACCGTCATCACCATCATTGTGGCCGACAAGAGGGGCTTGGGCTTGTCCGTGCATCCCCAGGTAGGTATCGGGGACACCTAGAATGGTGGTGATCCCCTAATGGTGTGGGATGAAGCAGGGAGCTGCAGGATTTGCTCTTTCCCCACCTCTTTTGCAGTTTTACGTGTATTTTGGCTACTTCACACTGTTAGCGGTGGTCTACCTGCTGGCAGCTGTCGGCGTGGGCATCCAGCACAGCCGCCACAAGCAGCCGGCGGAGCTGGCCTTGGCCAAGGAGCCATGCCAGCTCCCAGCCGAGGTGCCAGTGCAGAAGAGTCCAGAAGCAGGTGCTGTGCGAGTCTGAGCACCGGCACCACACCCACCGCAGCCGGTTCTCAGCTCAATAAGCGAACATCACCATCATCATGTGCTTCCATCCCCCATCTCGCCAGCAGTCCTCAGTGCTGGCCCGTTGAGGATGTGGCCCTTGGGACCCATTTTCTGCTCCATGGGGGGTAAGGGCTGTGCCCTCTCCCAGCCACGAACACAACTAGAGGCAGGGGCAGGATGCCCATGGCTGCCACTGCCAGGTACCATGCAGAGATACAGATGGGGTCTGGGGGGTCTCCCAGCCACCGATTCGCCATCATGGTGCAGAGCCAGGCTACAAGAGGATAACATTTCTTTATTCAGTGCCTTTAGAAAATGGTTTATAGGACACAATCGACAAAAAAAATAGAAAGATCCACAGGCTTTAAATTGTATTAATTACACAAAATACAGTAGACTGTAAGAAATAGAGACTGTGTGACTTGCACAGCTTTTATGGTAATAATTTCCATACAATAATAAAAAGCTAGTTACAGATTTCTCTTTTTTCCTTTCTTTTTGTTGGTTTGTTGTTTTTTTTTATAGCACCTTGGATTTGCCCACACCAATTCAAACCAGCATTGCTGTGCCTTGGCCCTTAAAACACAGCAAAGGTGGCACAGGGAAGGGGGGGATGATGGCGGTGCCTGCCCTTAGTACCACACGTTCAACATGCACGTAAACACACGCCAAGGGCATGCCTGGCCCCACACTGGGGCCACCCCATCGTCCCAGTCCCTGCACTGGCCTGGGTGTGGCTGTACCTGGGGTAGGTGGCACAGCGAGGATGGGGGGGGACCAGACCAGACTTGTGAGCTGCTGGCCAGCAGATGGAGGTGAGGATGATGATGTGGGGCTGGGTGAGATGGTCCTTACCTGGGGAGGACTGACACCATCTAGGGGGAGCCCCAGCACCACCACGGAACAGTCCCTTGCTTGGGTGGGATGCTGGGGTTTTGGCTGGAGAAGACCCCATGGCCCCAGCAGCAGGGATATGGAGCTGGCTGCAAGCTCTGGTGAGGATGGTGTTGGAGTGGGAGGTGTCAGGAAACTCCAGCCCAAATGCTTTCTGGGGGGGCATACAGCATGGCAGCGCCAAAACCTCCCTGCCGAGCATCTTCCTGCCCAGCCACCCTGAAAAGCACATCTGAGAGGGTGGTGCCTGCAAGCTGTGGTTAAATATTAGTGGTTAGGAGGGGAGTGAGAGAAAGTGGAGGAAGGCAGCCAGGCCATGGCTGTCCAGCCCCAGGTGGGATGTGAGCCCCTGCCGATCCAGGGCAGGGATGATCGTTGATACTCTTTGGCTTCAGGTCTATGATAGGAGAAAACCCAGTGGGGCAAGGGCAGGAGATGGAGGGGCTGCAGACCATGGGGTGCAGGCTGGTCCAGCCTTCCCTGGGGAGGGTACCCAGGGGATGGAGTGGGGGGATTGGGAGGGGGGGTGTCACTTTTTGGCAGCAGTCATGAAGCTGTTCTCAATGCAGAGGACAATGAAAGTGTGCTGGCAGCTGCTGGCCGCCTGCTCTAGCAGCTTGCCAGAAGCCAGTGAGGAAGCCTGGCCCGTGGCCGTGCGCTCCTCCGTCCGCCACGTCTCACAGTAGCTCTCAGGCAGGCGCCGGCCCTTGGCATCTGAGCCATGCCAGACGCTCTTCTGCAGCCTGGAAAGGATAAAAGTTAGGAGCTACTGCTGCCACTGCCACACTTTGGAGTTCATCTCCTCTCTTATCCCATCACTCTATCCTGCACTCACCATCCCTCATCTCGCAGGACATCCCGGCCATCAAAGGAGAGGATGCGGGCACCAGCTCGCAACGGGGCTCCGCTGCCCGTGAAAAGAGCTTCCCAGTTACTGAAGAGCACTTCATCCTGGGGAGGAGGGGGGAAAAAGGAGAGAGTCAGCCCTGCCTGCACCTCGAGAGCATCACAGGAGCTCAGAGTCCCGGCAGCAACCAAAGGAAGGCACCGCAGCCACTGCTGTGCAGACAGATGGGGGCTTTGCGATGCTCTGCAGCCCTTGGAGCTCACAGGGTGTTGGGGAAGAGGATGGAGACACACAGGTACCTGGAGGTTGACGATGGGCACAGCAGCACGATCGGCCCTGCGCACAATGCTGTAAAGGTCCTGCAGGCGGGAGGAGAGGAAGGCACGGAAGGTGCCTGCCAGCCCAACCTGCCGGGCTTGTTGGAAGCACTGGAAATCAGCGCCCCGGATGCCACGCATGCTGCCGCTCAGTGGGGCGTTCAGGGCCACCAGGTGAAGCTGCCAAGAAGGGACAACTGGGCTTGAGGGACATGGCTATGGCCACTATCACCTCCTCCCCTTGGCCGGTATCCGGCACTCACAGCAGGCTGGAAGTCCTGGTGCACATGTGCAGCCACAGGGGCTGGATCCGGCCGGCGGTGGATGTAGTAGCTGTTGAGGAGCTCGTGCTGGTGGTTCAGTAGGGGTTGCTCAGGCAGGCGGTGCTGGTTGGCCACCACCTCATCCCCACGCCAAGGTCGAGCAGTAGGTGGAGGGTTATGGTTACGGAGAGGGTGAAGAGGTCCGTGGGGCTGGAGGGGGGGCTGGGGGCCGGCATAGTGGATGCTGGGGGGCTTGTCGTACACCTCATTGTCCTGGGGAGGGAAAGACAGATTGAGGGTTGGTGTCGCCCCAGGTGCGGATGAGGATGGATCGGGATGAGCATGGATGGGGGCGGATGAGGATAGGTATGGATGGATGAGAATGGGGATATGGATGGATGGATGGAGATGGGGATGAAAATGGGGATGGATGGATGGATGGACGGACGGATGGATGGACGGACAGAGATGTGGACAGGGGCAACTAACTCACCAGAGCTGAGTTAGGAATGAGGGTGTGCTCCTCCAGCTGCAAGGACACAGTATATCAGATCACAGCCGCGCCCATCTCCTCTTTGTCATAAAAGGGTAAGGAGACCTCCAGCATTGCCAAAAAAATACCACCTAAACCCCAGGGTGATGCCACCACCCACAACCTCGTAAGGTGGGCGGTGCAGCCCAAGACAGGGTGCCCTCCTTACCCCTCCACTCACCAGCACTCGGCGGAAGCCTCCACGCAGGCGGATGTAGAGCTCTTGCCGGTCGGTCAGGAAGACGAGGTTGCCCTCAGGCATCTCGTGTGCAGCACCCAGCATCATCTGGTAGGTCGGCAGGGTACGCAGCTGTGGGCACAGTCCAGGAGGTGGCTCAGGCTTGGATGGCCAGTCCATGGGCAACCATCCACCAGAGCCTCAACTCACCCCCAAGGACGTCCCACCGGTGCCTGGTGGTCCAGGTGGTCCTGGTGGTCCAGGGGGGCCAGGGATGCTGATAGCTGGGAGGAAGAAGGGTGAGATGAAGAGGGCTGCAGCACCTGGTATGGGGAGGGATGCAAAGCGTGTAGAGATGGATACAGGGGCATAGGTACTCACCTTGTCTGTGGGGACCTGGGAAAGAGGGTGGACCGGGGGGGCCAGGAGGGCCAGGTGGCCCTTGCCTCCCCTCATATCCAATACCAGGTGGGCCCTGAGGTCCAGGAGGCCCTGGTGGCCCAATGATACTGTCGCCTTTGGGACCCTGGCAGTGTGAGAAAGTATCCCTGAAGCAAAGAACCCAGGGATGCCACCCCTGCCATGCCCCCATCAACTCCCGCACCATGGGGTACTCACCGGCAGTCCAGGGTAGCCCTGAGGACCTGGAGGTCCTGGAAGCCCAGAGATGTTGGGACCATAGAGTGGGGTGCTGCCCGGCTCGCCCTTCTGGCCCTTGGGACCTGCATCCCCCTTGTCACCCTGTGGGATGGCATGGTTTTAGGGTGAGTGGTCAGGGTACATCCTCGTACCCTAAAATGTGCTTGGTGCCAGCTGGTGAGTAAAGGGCTTACCCGCAGGTTGGCACTGAAGTGGCTCAGGTCATAGGGGAAGTGGCCTGCAGAAAGGGAAAGGAGGGGAGAGGAGAGCCAGGGTGGGCATGAACCACCTCTGCCTGCCTCTGTCCATGGGGATGGATCACCTACCTGGGGGTCCTGGGGCTCCGGCATCACCCTTCTCTCCCTTTTGTCCTGGAAACTGGTGGAAACCTGTGGGAAGGAGCAAAGAGATGCCATCTCAGTGCTGCAGCATCCCAGCCCCAGCTCTAAGGGAGAGTCCTCCATAATCTCTGCATTGGCGAGAGTCATAGAATCATGGAATCACTTGGTTGGAAAAGACGTTTGAGATCACCGAGTCCAACCGTACCTGTCCACTGCTAAACCAGATCCCTGAGCATCTCATCTACCTGTATTTTAAATCCCTCCAGGGATGGTGACTCCACCACCTCCCTGGGCAGCTGTGCCAGTGCCTGACCACCCTTTCCGTGAAGAAATTTTTCCTGATGTCTAGTCTGAACCTCCCCTCGTGCAACTTGAGTCCATTTCCTCTCATCCTATCACCTGTTCCTTGGGACAAGAGACCAACACCCACCTCACGACAACCTCCTTTCAGGTAATTGTAGACAGTGATGAGGTTTTCCCTCAGCCTTCTCTTCCCTGGGCTAAACAACCCCAGTTTCCTCAGCAGCTCCTTGTAAGACTTGTTCTCCAGCCCCTTCACAAACTGTGCTGTCCTACTCTGGATGTGCTCCAGCCCCTCAATGTCCTTCTTGTAGTGAGGGGCCCAAAACTGAACACGGGATTCGAGGTGTGACCTCACCAGTGCTGAGCACAGGGGCACAATCACCTCCCTGCTCCTGCTGGCCACGCTGTTTCTGATAGAGGCCAAGATGCCATTGGCCTCCTTGGCCATCTGGGCCACTGCTGGTTCATGTTCAGCCAGCTGTCAACCAACACCCCCAGGTCCTTCTCTGTCAGGCGGCGTTCCAGCCACTCTTCCCTAACCCTGTAATGCTGCATGGGGTTGTTGTGTCCCAAGTGCAGGACCTGGCACTTGGCCTTGTTGAACTTCATTGCGTTGGTCTCAGCCCATCGAGCTGGCCTGTCCAGATCCCTCTGCAGAGCCTCCCTGTCCTCAATCAGATCAACACTTCCACCCAGCTCAGTGTCATCTGTAAACTTACAAAGGGTGCACTCAATCCCCGAACCGCCCTGAGGGACACCCCCTTACCAGGGAAGGCTGGCAGCGCGTGATGGCCGGAGTCACTGAAGGCCTGCAGGGATGCAAACGAAGCAGCTGCAGAGATGGTAGCATCTCCAGGGACTCCTAACTCATTGTGATGCTGAAGGCAGCGCCATATGCCAGGTCTGCTGGGATGCCACCAGTGTTCCCCCTCCCATCCAGCCAAGCAGGGGCACTGAGGGGCCTGGGTCAGCTTCCCCCACCACAGTGACTGTGTTGGTACTCACGTTGTTGCTGTTGTAGACTATGCTGCCAGGTGGCCCGGGGGGACCTGGGGGTCCTGGTGGCCCTGGGGGACCCTGCAGGGGGGAGAGAAGATGCATCAAGGTCCCACAAAGTGGACAGTCCCCATGGAGGGGGCACACTGGAGCCATGCTCTGCTGCACAGGAGCAATCAGCCCTTGTGAAATGGATGCATGTGCCCCTTGCCAAAGGGATTTGGGAGCCCCTTGATGTGTATCATTGTATCATAGAATCATAGAATGGTTTGTGTTGGAAGGGAGCTTAAAGATTACCCAGTTCCAACCCCCCTGCCATGGGCAGGGACACCTCCCACGAGACCAGGCTGCTCAAGGCCCCATCCAATCTGGCCTTGAATCCTTTCAGGGAGGGACATCCACAGCTTCCCTGGGCAACTTGTGGCAGGGCCTCACCACCCTTATTGTGAAGATGGATGTATCTCCCCATCTGCTGGGCCAGCAGCCCAGGGCGGGGGCTGCAGCAGTGCTTACCCGCAAGCCCAGCATGCTACCGGCATCTGCAGGGTCACCCTTCTCGCCCTTCAGCCCATTCATTCCAGGACGTCCCTGTGGATGAACAGCAGAGATGAGTCTTATCCCTGTTCCTCCACCAGCTGCAGGGTGACACTTCAGCATCACCGCTGGCAGCCCAGCATCCCCCCGACCCCTTGGCACTGCAGGGACACGATGGGGTTTGGGGTTCGGTGGGTGCAAGGTGTGCGAATGGAGTGGGGGATGTAGCGCAGGAGGTGAAGACTGAGCGACAAACAAACCGAGAATGGGTCTTACAGGTCTGCCTGGAAAGCCGATCTCTCCCTTCATCCCTGGTCGTCCCTGAGGACCCTGGAGGGAAGAGAAAATAAGGATGGGGATGCTCAGAGCGGGGGCACCCTCTGTCCTCCTCTACTCTGGATCAACCTCATCCCTCCTCATGGGATGGGAGGACAGCAATGGTAACTTACCAAGGGTCCCTGTGGTCCCCGCAGCCCTGGCTCCCCCTGTGGACAGCACAGAGGGAAAAGACATCACCACCACGACATTCATCACACAAGGAAGTTCCCCTCCTGTTCCCACAGCGCACACACCTTTTCTCCTTTCACCTTTGCAGTAACCACAGTCCCATCAGGGCTGATGATGACGCCAGGCTCCCCCTTCTCCCCCTGCAAGAGAGGAGGAGGTGGGAGGCAAGATGGATTGACTAGACTTCCTTCCACAGCAGGGCTGGCATTGCCACCAGGACCCTGTGACTGGGCAGGAAACGGGACCAGAATTATGACCACCTCACAGGGCACAGGTGGCCCAAAGCAGTTACCTTCAACCCTGGGGAGCCTGGGGGACCAGATGGCCCCTGATCTCCTTTCGGTCCCACTGGGCCCTGCAAGGAGGATCACAGAGCCCACATTAGCCCTGACCCACCAAAGGTAGACCTCAAACCTCCCACTTCAACACCACCGCCCTGGTACCACCGCAGCAAAGTGTGGCAGGACTGGTAACCAGAGCTTTCAGCAAAGCAGGGCCAGAGCTTTCATCAGGGCTATCCCTGCAGTCCCTGCCCTGCCTTTGACTCACCGGGAAGCCTGCATGACCCTGTCTGCCCTGTGGAGAGAAGAAGAGATGTTTGTAAGAGCCAACTCCCACCCCTTTCCAAGAAACCAGGTGCCCACTTGGCACTGACAAGGGGTGGATGTGGGTGGCAGCAGGGCACTTACCTCTGGACCGGGCAAAGCCACCAGGGACCTCTGGAGAAAAATACAAAATGGGATTTTTCACCCTCACCTTTGCTATGTAGAGGTCAGAGTATCTGGAGACTTCTCCCTCAGTCCTCCTGCACAACGGGTGCTGGGCAGGACCTTCCCTTCACCCCATTTTAGCTCACCCCAGTTGCATTGAGGCCAGGAGCCATCACTTACGTCTTCACTTGGGACAGCGATGACCTGTCCAGGGGGACCAGGTGGACCAGGAGGACCGGGCAGCCCCACACCATCTTGGCCTCGCTCACCCTGGAAAACCCAAGCCATTAGCTCCAGGGCCACTGCTAGCCTGTCCCTGTCCCCAGCCTGGTGGCACCTACCTTCTCGCCGGGGTTGCCTCTGTCACCTTTGGGTCCCTGGAAGGATGAGCAGGCAGAGGTGAACTTCCCGCTTGGCAGCACATGTGGCTGGACTGTGGCTCACAAGCGGAAACCTCCTCCTGCCTGTGGCTCAGTAAAACTTGTCAGGCCATTCCCCATGGCCTGCAACGACCAGGCAGCAAGCCAGGGTGGGATGCTTGTGGGTGGACGTCATCATGAGCAGGGTGGCAAACTGATGGGGATGGGGTCCTAAGCAGTGGCATGCAGTGAGCCGAGTTCCAGAGCAGAGAAACAGCTGAGGGCATGGCAAGGTGGATTTTGGCTGCTAGGGGCAAAATTTGTTTGCTGGGGATAGATTTTGGCTGCTGGGGATGCAGCTGCTGCAAGTGGCCCTGCAACGAGGAAGTCTGCCCTGCCTGGAGCAAGGGGGAAGCTTCTGGAAAATGGGGGCAGGTTATGGTCCTACCTGTGGCCCAGGGAAGCCTTCCAGGCCAGGGCGGCCATCCACGCCGGGTACACCAGCATCTCCCTGCAATGAGATACGGGAAAGGGCACGATGCGATATGGAGCATTGTCCTAGCAGCCTCAGGCTGGGGAGCACAGGGAGTCCTGCCCAGTGCCCTGCAAGCTCCAGATGCTCGCACACAGCTCATCCCAATCTCCTGGCACTCCTACCTTTGGTCCTGGCAAGCCAGGCTGCCCAGGGCTGCCAACCTCTCCCTGCAAGGAAAGAGGTGCCAGAACAGGAGCATCACCATGGCCATCGTGCAAAGATGGAGCCAGGCTCCTGCACCTGGCTCCAGCAAAGGGCAAGGAAGGTGTTGGAAGGGCTACCCACCTTCACCCCTGGCAGTCCTGGCACTCCCTGCAAGCAACAAGAAGGGGGCGGTGAGTGTGTGGTGATGGCAGAGGACACGATGGTGGGAAAGCCGCAGGGAAGGACCATGAGCAAAGCTATACCTGTGGTCCTTCAGGTCCGGGTTGCCCAAGGGAGCTGGTGGTGAATGGCAGCCCTGAGCCCTCCATGTCGCCCTAGGTTGGGGGAGAAGGGTCTGAGCTGTGTCTGTGTCAACTCCAGTTTATTCCAACCCCCAACACAGAAGTCATCACTTACAAATCCAGCCTCGTAGCCCGACCCTGGTGGTCCTGGGGGACCAGGAGGCCCTGGTGGGCCTCGAGGTCCAATGGGCCCAGGAAGGCCAGCCAGTCCCATTTCTCCCGGAGCTCCTGCTGGTCCTGTTTCTCCCTTGCTGCCCTGCAAAAGGGACAAGAAAAAAAAAGGAGATGGATGGGACAAGGTGGAGCCTGCATGCAGGAGGCAGTGCAACCCCTCCTGCATCCCCAAACCACCACTTAGGACAGGGCACAGATGTTCCCCTCTCTCCAGAGTAGACTGGCTTGATGGGACGGGGCATTGTCCAGCTTTGGTGTCCCTTGTCCCAGCTGTCCTTGCATGGCCTCGGCTCCCTGTGCAATGTGCACAGTGGCCACCAGAGGTTCATCTAAAATCATAAATGTGATTTTCCTTCCTTGCGCACATTGCCAGTTCCAACGTGTTGGCAGAGCTCAGCACTGAGGGATCACAGAATCATGGAATGGTTTGAGTTGGAAGGGACCTTAAAGCCCATCCAGCTCCAAACCCCTCTGCCATGAGGCAGGAACACCTCCCACCAGGCCAGGCTGCCCAAGGCCCCATCTAACTTGGCCTTGAACATTTCCAGGGAGGGAGCATCCACAGCTTCCCTGGGCAACCTGGGCCAGTGTCTCACCATACCCTCTGTGAAGAATTTTTTCCTAATGTCTAATGTAAGTCTTCCCCCTTTCCAATTTAAAGCCACTCCTCCTTGTCCTATCACTACCTGCCCTTGTAAAAAGTCCCTCCCTAGCTTTTCTGTAGCGTTGTTCAGGTACTGGAAGGCCACTAAAAGGTTCCCTGGAGCCTGTGCTCTTGTGCTTTGCCACGAGTCTCTGAGCAGCAGGATCAGTCCTTATGCCACTGCCACCTCATCTATCCTCTCAATGTTGGTAGCATTAAGAAACCTTAACTCTTGAGGGTCTTGCCCCCAGCTCAGGCTGTGGTGATAGGTCATCCATTCCAAGAGGCATCCTGGCCCCTGAGGGGAGGGAGAGGAGGACGATGGTGTGTGTCCCAGCAAGTCTTTACCTCCACTCTTGGGGATACAGTGCGGAAAGACGCTCACGCAGGCAGGAGAGTGTTGTGCAGAAGATGGAGTGTTTTTCAGCAGGGTGCGGGCACTCAAAACACCCCAAGCAGACCCTCTTCTTTGCCTTGAAATGCCCCGTTCGGCTTGCCTGCCCACTTACTGGGGCAGCAGTACTTGGACCAAAGCCAACTGAGAGTGGCAGGAGCCCAGTGAGCAAGCATGTAAGGCAAGGGTGGTCAGTGGTTCACCCCCAAGCTGTGGCAAAGCACTGTTCTACTCCAGGAGGAACCCAAACACCAGCATCCCTCTTCCTGCTTCAGCATGAGGTGATCCCCCAAGCAGCATCCAATGCACCCAAGAAACCCACCCCAAGCACAGTACCTTGGGTCCTGGTGCACCAGGGAGGCCAAGTTCACCCACGTCGCCCTGGGGAAGAGGAAGAACAGAAGAGGATGTGAAGAAGCTGCCTTGCTCCAGAAGTAGGTTGATGGTCTCCAGTCCAGGGATGGAGTGAGCTGGGACCTCCCAGAGACATGCCAGGGGACCAAGCAGCAACTGCTGTGACCCCATCAAGAGTTGCCAGATGCCCTGTGGTGGAACTGTGATGTGTTCCCGGGGAACACGGGACACTCACCTGCTCTCCTTTGGGTCCTGGCTGCCCAGGCGCCCCATCTCTTCCAGGAGGACCTTGAGGACCCTGCAAGATGCCCAGGAGTTGGCTCCAGCACGGGGAAACGCTGTGGAGCTGGTGGGTACCAAGCCCTCCATCGCCACAGGGTGCAATTACAGCTCCACCACTGCAAGGTGGTCCTGGGATGGTTCCCACAGGCCACTCCATACACCTACCACTGGACCTGGCAGCCCAGGGGTCCCATCCCTGCCCGGTGGCCCCGGTGGTCCAGTCAGGTCTGTCTGGTTCATCCCAAACCTTCCTGGCTCCCCTGGCAAACCAGGCACGCCGGGCGGCCCTGGGGGACCGGGCGGCCCCCGTGGACCCTAGAAAAAAAGGAAGGGACAATGGCCAAGTGCACACTCCTGCACCCTGATGGCAGGAGGGGACCCACACTCACCCGCAGGCTCTCCAAGTCGCTGCTGAAGCCAGAGCCCTCCATGTCGATGAAAGTCTAGAGGGGAAGTGCAAGGGTGATGTCAGCCAGAGTTGGGGTGCCTGGTGGCACGAGGACCCTGCTCAGGGGCTGGTGGCAGCATCCCGCTCCTCCATGGCCCCGTACCCCCCAGAAAATCCCTAGTGAACCTGAAATTCCCTGGGGAACTCACCAGCTTGTCATGCTTGGATGAGGGTCCTGGTGGTCCTGGGGGACCGGGTGGTCCAGGGGGTCCCCTTGGCCCGATTCCTGCGTCACCCTGGCACAGAGGAGAGAGAGCATGGTTTTTGAGCTGCTATGGAGAGGAAGGCGGAGCAGCAGTGTGTGGCAACCCTGACACCAGCATTGGAACTCACCTTCTCTCCCTTCAGTCCAGGTTCCCCTGGTGTCCCGGGGAACCCCTGGGGCCCCATATCACCCTGCGAAGGAGAGTGGTAGGAGGTCAGCAGATAGTGAGGCAAGTGGACAACAACACCCATCACTCTCCCACCCCACTTACGGGTTTGCCATCCTCGCCAGGATCACCCTAGGGATGCCAGAGAGGGGAGAGGTTAGTGTGCAGGCAAAGGTGGAGGGAGAGGAAATACCCAAGGGGAGGGAGGCTTGACTCACAGGCTCGCCATCCCTGCCAGGGGCTCCGTCCTTCCCTGGCAGCCCTGGGGGACCAGTGACCTGCTCCACCACTGAGCCATCGGTGTGCTGCAAGAGGGTCCCAGGGGGACCAGGGTCGCCGGGCTCCCCTTTCTGGCCCTTGGAGCCAGGGTAGCCAAATCCAGCGCTGCCCTGGGGAGGGAGACAGGGATGGGTGGCACATCCCCAGGGGTAGCAGCAGCCCAGGCAGGCCTGGCTTTGCCCCAGAATCCACAGCAATGCTCACCTTAATGCCCTGCTCTCCTTTCTCCCCCTGCAGGACAGAAACAAAGGGGAGCAGGTATCAAATGCAGCTGTAGAACTGGCATCCTTGAGTCCCTGGAATTCCCTCTCTCACTCACCTTTTCGCCCTTGACACTGTTTGTCCCCACGATGCCTCCAGTCCCTGACTCCCCCTTCAGGCCACGTTCACCCTTCTCCCCCTTTTCGCCTTTGGGGCCAGTGCCTGTGGGCAGGAGAAAGGGACCTGATGATGCTCAGGGCCAGCCACCCCACCACGTCCCCACAGGTGTGCCCTGGAGTCACTGGCATGGCAGGGAATGCGACAGCAGCCCTGGGGCTTCTGGTGTTACCTCTGGTAGAGACCTGCAACGTCTCCTCCGCTCTGGTCCTCTCAGCTTGCTGTGGGGAACCCCCACTGCTCCTTGACCCACCGCTTGTTGCCACAGGGGGAGAGGTGACGGGGACAGCATCCACCAGGCCTGGGACATCCTGTGCCAACAACAAGGGGACACCATGGCATCATTCACCTCCCAGTGCTCTCCCAAAAGGGACGGGCATTGGAAACCTATTGGGCATCCGAGAACCACAACCACATGGGGAACCCAGCCCTCCTGGTCCCTAAAATCTTGGGGTCCCATTGCCAAGTGCAGCGCCAGTGGGTAACAACTCACCCCGACTTTCCCTGAGGGTTGGTGTTCGCCCTCTGCCCCACTGCCAAAATCGCCAGAGACCTAGGAATAAGGTTGAAGGTTCAGCTGGGAGCACAGTGTGGCAGACTTACCACCTACCCTGGCCAGGCTGCCAGCACTCACCTCCTCAGTGTCGTCCTCCTCTTCCTCGCACTGGTGCTCGGCTGCCCGCGGGTCCCCTTGCAGCCTCAAGTCAGCAATCACACCCTGGAAGGAAACCACGTTGAAGGCTGCCATGGGTGGACACGTGTCATGGACGGACATGTGTCATGGTGGACATGTGCCATGGACATGTGTCTTGAGCAGACATGTGTCCACAGATGTGTGCCACAAGCCACCCCATGGCACAAGGTGAGTTGATGTACACCATCATGTCCCTGAGAGCCCCATGTACATCAGGCTTATCCACCTGGTGTGGAGAGTGCTCCTCATCCAAGCATCCAGGTCCCACCACAGTGAGGTTTCAACCTTGCAGCTGCCAGCATGGCTCAGTGAACTATGGGAAAAAGCCCTGTGCTGGCTTTGGTTGAGGTAGTGGCCAGGATCCAGCCAGCCAGCCAGCAATGTTTTGGCCATGTTCCTCATTCTCTGTTCTCAGAGGACTCTGCAGCTGCAGACGGCCTCTCTGCTGCAAGCAAGGGCTGCTGGCTTGTCCCAGTCCACTGCAGCCCCGGGTTTGTATTTCTTAGGTTAATCCGTACTTCCTCACTATTTATTTGGGTTTTGCAAGCTCTATGCACATCCAAGCTGCTTGCTCATATAATAAACCTCCATAAATTCCTTCCTAAGGATGCTACTTCCAAACAAAGCCCCGCAGCAGAGCCCAGAAGGGCAGCATCCCCCATATCGGCCAGCAAGGGGGTGTGGGTACTAGCCCGAACCCTGTGGCTCCCATGATGAGCAGGGTCACCCAGTGCATCTCAGAGCCCAACTCAGGTCCTCGCTGCTGGGATGAGACACGGGGATGCTGCTGGGATAGGGCATGAGAATGCTGCTGGGATGGGATGCTGCCCATCCGTCTGATCCCAGCAGGAAGATGCCGGGCACCATGCTGGGAAGCAAGCTCAGAGAGGGCAGATACCTCCCACTTGGTGTCTCTTCTCTGGGCGAGACACCTAGAATAATATTTGGGCTCTCTTGAAAACACAGCACACCATGTCCGGAAAAGAGTCAAGCTCAGGAAACACGACGAGTTTAAGAAAACAAGTCTCAGGGGCAGTTGCAGTTCAGCCAGGCTGGCTACGATATTATAATATGAACATACTATAAATATATTATATTATATTATAGATATATTTAGTTATACATATCTTAAATATCTTAATCTTAAATATATGTCATTAAAAAAAAACAAACATCAGTCCCTCCCACAAGAAAATGTTCCCCAGGTTGGCTGTGACTTCAAGTTGCTCGCCTTGGTGACAACCAGCTCTAATCCATCCCTCTCCTCTCCATCAGCCCAAGCTTTGATAGATGCAACGCTCCAGCCTGGCCTTCCTGCGGTTTGCTGGAGGCATTGGAAATAACCCAGTTCCAGATGAGATATTTCCCTCAGGCATGGTTATAAGGACCCTTTGCAGCATCCTTGCCCCAGTAACAGGGGCGGCAGCAGCATAGGTCTTCTCATGCATTCAGCTGCAAACAAACCCTCCTGCCAGACCTTGGTTCAGACATGATTTAATGTAACCTCCTTGATATCTGCTGCCCCAAAGGCTCCAGTTTTATCTTCAGGCTTCGCCTCTCCAGGTTTCATCCCATTGCTGCTAAAGAAACTTGGGAAGAAGTACTGATCCCAGCTGGGTCCTCCAGCTGCCCATGAGCAGTTTATCTGGCAGCTTGAGCCAGGGCCAGGTTTTAATCAGTTTGATGCCTCATTAGTTCCAGATAACACAAGTCGGGGGCTGGTCAGCAATGGAAATACCACGAGGCAGTCAGATGCCAAGGAGACATCCAAGCCTGTGCTCCCCACTCCCATTCCGGCTGGCCAAGGCAGTCAGGCTTCATCCCTCCATCACCAGTTATTCCCCTCGGGAAAACCGTGGGCGGGCAGTGGGATCGGGTCCTTGGCAAGCTCTGGAGCATCACCTGCTAGAAAGGCAGGAGTGCTTTACTCTGCTCCAGGCTGTTACTTTGCCTTCCAACTGGTGCCAAACCCTCTCCAGCTGGGGAGAGGAGTTCCTCCACAGTCATGACCTGGCCCTCCCAGCATGTTCAAGGGCACAGGGTTGCTCTCTGGGAGGAAAAAGTTGCTCTTTAATCCTCAAGGGACTAAACTGAATCCCAATGCAAAGCGGTCTCCAGCCCATCAATCATTAACCCCTTCCCATGGGAGCTTTGCTGGCCCAAAGTAATTTAACTGAGACAGCAGCAGTGCAGCTCAGTAGTCAAGATGATGTTTAAACTCAGAAATGTGCTTTGCAAAGGCCCCCAGGAAAAGCATCTCTCTGCTTGGCTGAGCCTCTATTGCTAGGCAAACTATGCTTAACTCAGGGAAATCCAGCAGTGCAATCCTGAACTTTCCTCTCCTCAAGTACTGGGGGGATTTTCACGTTAGCTGGGCATTTTCTCCACACTTTCCATAAACCTTTTCTAAGTCATTCTCAAAGCACAGGCTAAGCTATCACCTTCTTTCCCTGCTCTGTAATGTGCTCCTGCAGATACCACCCAACGTCAGCCAACAAAGATACACTCCATCCCAAGATTTTTTTCAGCTAAGAGAGAACTTTACCAGCCAGATCAGCTTCTCCACCAAACGAGCTGGGTATTTTTAGTAATAGGGAGATTCAAAGAGGTTCCATGCATTTTCTGGAAAAGACGGCGGCTGTAGAACAACCCCATCTCCTCCTGCCAGCCCATCTCGAAAGCCTTACTTTGGTGAGACCCAAGACAATAAAGCTGGCGGTATCTCAAGCCACCTTTCCCCCTAATTTCAAGTGTCTCCTTCCCCAGGAACACAAATTGAGCATGGACACTGGTTTGTTTTCTGGGCAAAGAGGTTGGTTCAACAGGCACAGGTTGGTGCCATGTCCCTCCAGCCTCACCCAGGCTTCTCAGATGTGCTCCTTGGGGTGGCCCCAGGCCTTACCTGGTATTTATCTGGGTCAGCTCCTCCAGCCTGAGCAACAAAGAGCCCAGAGCCATGTTCCAGCTCCATCTCATCTGGAGAGCGCTCGAAGCGGACCCGCTCGTGCTCCTCACAGTCCAGGTAGAGGATGACTACATCCTCCTCCACGCTGATTGCAAAGCGAGTCCACTGATTGAGCAAGGTGGGCACAGTGAAGGTAGCCGCTATATACGAGCTTGGTGAGCCTGGCTCTGTGTAGTAGAAGATGATTTGCTGCTTGCCTGCCCATAGCTCCGAGAGCTTGACACCCACGTAGATAATACTCTGTGAGGAGTCCGTGATGGCAAAGAGTACGCCAGCCCGTGGGGTGGTGGGTTGGATGTGGAACAGAAGGGAAAAGTCCCGGTAGAAAGGGCTTGGCAGGTGGTATCGGGCCACCTGGCCTGTGTTGGCATTAGGACCGAAGACATAGCCTGGGCTGTTGTCAGGACCATAAATTTTCATGATCTCCTCTGGTGGAGGGTCTCCAATCAGCTCCAGGAGGCTGACCTCAGTGCCCAGGTTCTCTGCAAGAGGAAGGGAAAGGGGATGGTCATAACCAGCCCAGCAAGGATGGTTACCCTCAGCAAGGGGCCTTGAGGGGAGATAACCAATCACATGTCAAATGCTGCTCTTCAGCAGCTCCATCGACTTGCCTTTCTCAATGCCTGGGATTTTCCTTCAGGCTGTGGATTGGGCAAGGCAGCAATGCACCTCGAGCTCCTCCAACCCCACTGTTTGTATGTGACTCCCCAAATGCCAACCATTCCCTGCTGCTGGCCCTCCCAGCTGCAGCTGGAACACACCTGAGAAGGGAAAAGACCTGCCCATGGTAGCAACATGCCCGTGCAGGCAGTGGGGGATGCTGCTGTAGCACCAGGATGCTGAACAACCATGGAGCTACAAGGAAGTGTGTTGTATTCGTACCCACTGTGGGGTCATGGTGACCCCTTGCGTCATCTCAGGACAATCTCACAGGGTCATCCTGGCTGGGAATAAATCAGAGCCACTATCTTGCAACACCCTGGGAACAGGGCTTGAGCTGGAGAACCCCATCAGCTTTCCAGATGATCTCAATTTGGAGACTGTGTTTTTTCCCGACTCCTTTTTCTCAAGGTGCTTGGGTAAGTCCTGCTTGGGACGGTCTCTCCTATCTGACACAGCTGAACATCTGGCTGAGGCAAGCTGGCCCTCTGTACACCAGCTCCTGTTGTTTTGGCAGCAGGCACATCCTCATCGCCCACACACCGGGTGTTGGATTCCTCCTCTCCTATGTCAACTGCTCAGGCGGGTGCCAACTCGATGGGAGTGAGCACGCCCGGTGCTTTTTAACTCTGTGTTTCCCAAGAGCAGGGAATCCCAACCACTCTGGCTAGAAACCCATGAATGAATGCTTGGTGCCAATTTTGTCCCCATCTTGAGTCTGGAGCAAGAGCTGAAATAATTCAATAATTCAATTCACATGAACAATGAGGGAGTATAAGAGGTGTACAGGTACAAGAGGAGCCCAGAAGGACCAGCCAGGAACTTCCACCCTGCTCTGGAGCCAGGCATTGTCCTCCAGAGCTCTTAAAAGAATGAAAAGAGAAAAAATAGAAAACCAAACATAAAGAAGACAGCCCAGCCTTGCCTAGCCTGGAAGGAAAACACATCTCTTGGGATGGTGGGAGACGACGAAAACCTGGGTGCCTCTTCCAAAGCCTGGGGGTACACATGCACATAAAGCATTCCCAGTTGAGCCTCGCTGCCAGTCCCCAATGCCAATGTCAGCCCTGTGACAAGGACCCAAGTACTAAGGAAGTTCTGCCACTAATTAGAGGTGGGGGCAAGTTTTCTTTCTGCCAGATCCCAGACGCACTGAACCTCTCCTGAGCCTGCTGGTTCTGAAACTATTCTGTGCCCATTATGCTCCCATACGCCCCCAGTTCCTCCCAAGCCTGGCAACTCAAACCAAAGCACCCAGCTGGGAGGAAACCTCCCTTCCAGTCTTCCACCAACCCTAACCCCCACATTGGGACCAGGTTTCCCCATGGAGCATCCCCATCCCACTCGGAGGGGAAATGCTCAGTGCAGCCCCTCTGCCTTACTGGCTGCAGGGACCTCTAGATCCTGGAGCCCAGCATCCTTAGACATTGGTAAGAAATTCTTCACAGTGAGGGTGGCGAGGCCCTGGCACAGGTTGCCCAGGGAAGCTCTGGCTGCCCCATCCCCGGAGTTGTTCAAGGCCACCCTGGTCTGGTGGGAGGTATCCCTGCCCATGGCAGGGGGGTTGGAACTGGATGGGCTTTCGGGTCCCTTCCAACCCAAATCATTCTATGATTCTATGACACATTTGAGCTCAGCATCCTTTCGTGCACAGATGTGCACAGCCCTGCATCAAAAACGATGGGAACCTATCGTTGAGCCACCTCATGCTCAGGCACCCCACAAGCTCACTCCCACTGCCCCATTGTCCCCAGCCACGCCAGCCACCCCACAGCAGACGGCTACAGCCAAGCTAACTGCAAATGCCAGGATGCAGGGATGGAACTTATCTCAGGCTGGAGGAAGCCAAACTCGCAGCAGCTTTAAGGAAAGAGGAAACCAGAGCTTCCTCCCGGGGGTCTGCACGGGTGTAAGAGTCAGCACTGCAATTCTTGTAGCCAGACAAGCCATTGTCTGCCCCGGGGCTTTGGATGACGGGGAACAGGCTGAAAGAGGCTTTTGTTAGCGATGCAATTTTCAACCACGCTCCCCTTGGCGTTTCAGCGGGCTCTGGAATCCTCCCTCCACTCCAAACATGCCACCAGCTCCGAGCTGGGGGTGGCAGCTGGGTGCCAGCCCTTCCCAAAGTAAAAAGGGATACAGATTTCCCCTGTGCAAGACACAAAGCAGGCAGAGACCCTGACCTTTCAGGCCATGCCTGCTTTTTCCAAAGGGCATCTGGAGCCCAAATATCACACTTCCTTCTCTCAGCAGCAAACTGGCAGCACCCACCACAGAGCACCAAGAGTCAGAGACAGCCAACACTGCAGAAGTTTCAGAATGGGTGCTGGCGTGGGATGGCTCCAGGGATACCTCTGGCCACAGCCATCAAGCCATTTGCTCCTGTTCCCATTGGAAAGGCCCCAGGGATCCCAGAAACGTAGAATCATTTGGTTGGAAAAGACCTCTGAGACCAGAGTCCAACCGTACTCGTCCACTTACCAAACAATGTCCCTGAGAAACTCATCTAGCCATCTTTTAAACACCTCCAGGGATGGTGACCCAATCACCTCCCTGGGCAGCTGTGCCAGTGCCTGACCACCCTTTCAGGAAGAAATTTTTCCTAATGTCTAGTCTGAACCTCCCCTGGCACAACCCATGGCCCCAAGTCACCTTCCCTCTCTGCCATGACCTTCCTGGCTGGCTCAAGCCAGGGCTGCCAGTGTGGACCCACGCATCCTAACCCAGCTGGGATTCAGAGGTTCCCTGGCACACAGAAGCATCTCAAGTCACTCTATGGAGCGCACCACAGTCCCCACATCTCCAGCTCGTTTCTGATGCTGCCCATCTGGGGAGCATGAGCCTCTCCCTGAGCATCCCCATGATCCGACCGCACTCCCCCAGGGTCAGTCAGAGAACAGAGCTGCTTTGACGCCAAGGGGACTGTGTGTGCGACCCTTGCCCCCCAACTAAATCGCCACTCTGATGGTAGTGAGTGACTCGCCAGTCTTGGTGAGCAGCCCCAGGCCATCACCCCAGGGTGCAAGGGGCCAGCGTGGGAACACAGCCTCATTCAGAGGGTTCGGCTGGGGGAGAGTAAGGTCCCAATCCTGCTTTCATCCCGAACTGTATTATTGCTCTTACACCCCAATGTGTGTTTCTCCAAGTGCCAATCTCATTTCTGCTCCATTCCTTCCAAAGAGGTACACCTTGGTCTCTGGCTGACATACAGAAGGGTCACGACCACCTTAATGATGAAGTTGGAGGTGAAGTAACCTCTCCTGCCTGCCAAGCAGGGGGGATCAAATATTAGCCATAGGGTAAATCATTAACCCCAAGGCAAAGGGCCGCTCGGGGAGAGAGGAACGTGCAGGCATGGCTGCAGGTCACCTTGAAGCCTCCTCACTGCCCCAGATGTTGCTGCAGTCAGGTTGTTGCAGTCCTGGTACTTCCCATGTGCTGTGGGGAGCTGCTGGCTCTGCAAGTGTCCTTCTCCAGGGATGAACACCCCAAAGCCCTTGGGTGTGCACTGCGGCACCAGCAAATCGACCCTGAGTGCAAGCATGATGCACTCACGGAATACCTCGTCCTGGCCACCAGGATGTTGTCTTTTAACCTAGCCACTGTGTTCCACCAGGGGTGAAACTGCTCAAGTAGGGCACAGTGATGCTTAGCCTTGCAGAAAGAGCCCAAATCCAATAGCGGTCCCTGTTTAAAGAAGTCAACGTTGGATGGAAAGCAATTTTGGACTCAGCAGCATCTCATGGGGATAAGGCAGAAGCACAGATGGGCACCTAAAAACCTGGGGGATTTTGGGGAAAGGAGACACACACAACCACATGGATGTCACTAGCCACATTACCTGCAGAAGCATTAATAAAGACACAAGAATACCCTTCATCCTCCTTGGGGAGAGCATCACAAGGCAGAGGCAGGCGCCCGCCAACCAAGTATGTCCAACATAGGTCTCTGACGGCCTCGCAGAAGCCCTGGCAGGGCGGGGGGGTTATGGGGACCATAGCACTACACCCAGGCAGCAGGAGCAAGCAGAGAAACCACTCCACATAGTGATGGCACCGCGATTCAAGCAGACCCTCCCACTCATGCAAAGCCGCCCGAATTTCTGCCTCGCTGTCCTGGTGGAGGTAATTTGGTAATCTGAAATGGTTGGTGGCCAGCACGCTGCAGAAGGGCAACTGGGTCAGGATGGGAAGGCAACGACCAGCTGGCAGCGTCAGTCTGGGTAAGAAGGCTGTGAGCCCTGCGCCGTTACTACCATAGAGTTGTGTAGCGGCGGTTAGTAAATCGAACTCGAGAGGACCAAAGTTATCATCAAGAGGAGGATCCACACCGTTAGCTGCCCTCCTGTTAGATAAAGGAGGGCTCCGGCTCCCGTTGACACTGGCCAGCGCCAGCCCCTGGTGGCCAGTGCCATGCCGCGGGTTCAGTGGGGCAGGTGATGCTCTGCTGTGGTGGTGGGATGGTTGTGCCATGGGATCCTGGGGCTGCACCGCCTGCTTGTGGGTACCATCATCACCTGGTGAGAAAGGAAAAGGGGCACTACCTGGCTGGGAACTTGCTGGTCTCTCTAAGGACACCTGTGTCCCCTCTGCTGCAGGGGTCCTCATCACCAGGAGCCTCTGGTCCTCGGTGGTCCCTGTCCCCAGAAGCTGTGGGTCCTCTGTGGTCCCCATTCTCAGAAGCTGCAGGTCTGTGGTGGTCCCCACTCTCAGGAACTGCAGGTCCTTAGTGGTTCCGCCCCCAAGGAGCTGTGGGTCCTCAGTGGTCCCCAGCCCCAGAAGCTGCTGGTCCTTAGTGGTCCCCACCCCAAGGTGCTGTGGGTCCTCAGTGGTCTCTGTCCCAAGGAGGTGCAGGTCCTCGGTGATTCCCATCCCAAGGCGCTGAGGGTCCTCAGTGGTTCCCATCCTCAAGGGCTGCAGGTCCTTAGTGGTCCCCACCCCAAGGTGCTGTGAGTCCTTGGTGGTCCAGGTTCCAAGGAACTGCAGGTCCTCAGTGGTCCCTGTCCCCAGAAGCTGTGCATCATTGGTGGAGCTGCTGGCCACATCCTGGCCAGGGGCAGGTGACGTGCTGCAGGGAGGAGCGATGCTTGGTTGTGCCATGCTCTCTGACAGCCCTGTGGCTTTCCTGTCCCACTGTTCGGTCTTTTTGGCCATGGTTCTTTCACCTGTAGGCGCTGCTGTGCCAGGATCCTGCTCCCAGTGCTGCAAGGTGGAAACGTCCCCCGCTGCCTCGGTGCCCTGCATCCCTGGGGATGTGCTGGGGGTGGCAGCTGCTGCAGTAGTTCCCTTGTCAGGTGCCACTGGGCTTCCCGTGGTCTTCGTGCTGCCCCAAACCCAGTTCAGGAGCTGTGTTTCAGCAGAGGAGAAGCAGAAAGCCAGGAGGAGCAGAAACCCCAAGCAATGTGGGGCTGGAGCCATTGGGAAGGGAAAACAAGACCTGTTGTTTTAGAGAGCGAAAGGGAGTGGGAATGGAGGGAAAAGGCAGGAGTTTTGCCCCGACCAGATGCCTGGAGCTCTTCACATTGCTCTCTCCTCTCCAGCTCCGCGCACAACCCTTCAAACGGGAGCAGAGCGGGAGGAGTGGCTGCGCTGCTGGCCCCGCCAAACCCTCCTCTCAAGAGCGCCAGCCTCCCCGAACCCAGTACGCCCCCCCTGGGAACCCTGCCATCTGGCTGAGGACCCACCTGAGCCCCCCAAAACCCCTGGGAGCCAGTCCTCAGACGCACCCAGTTCCCTGGGCCAGCTGCTGCTGCTGCTGCCAGCTTTTTAACTCGTTCCTGCCCAGAAAATCTTAAATCCCAGAGCTGTATATGGGGAGCACCATGCATGAACACATTCCCCAGGGTTGCCCAGCTTCAGTGGGATCCATAAGCCTCCCCCTCCAAGTCTCAGGGAAAGGTTATAACCTAAGAGCAAAACTGACTGAGGAAGGAAAGAAAATCCCTGAAAACATTTCCGACGTTTCCACCAGCTGGAAACACAAGTCCCAAAAGTCAAAGGCTTTTGAGCTGCTTTCCCAGCTCGGTTACATGGCCAAGACCCCCTAGGTGCAGTAGCAGGACAGTGAGAGGAGCACTTGTGATCCCCTAGACACAAGCACCACGAGCCAGCAACATCTTGAAGCCAGGAGGGCTGAGCAATCACAGCATCACACGCTCGAGTTTTCCTGAAGCTCAGGATTAAAATCTTCCCTGAGTAGTACTTACGCTCTTCCATGCTCCCAAAAACTCAGTTGCTCTTTGCCTGAGCTTAAAAAAAAATCCCTGAAAATCCACTTATCTGACCCATTTCCCTACTTCAACACTGAGTCATAGAATCATGGAATGGTTTGCGTTGGAAGGGACCTGAAAGCCCCTCCAGTTCCAAGCCCCCTGCCGTGGGCAGGGACACCTCCCACCAGACCAGGCTGCTCAAGGTCCCATCCAACCTGGCCTTGAACACGTTCAATTTAAAGCCATTTCCCTCCATCCTATCACTCCATGCCCTTGTGAAAATCCCTCCCCAGCTTTCCTGCAGCCCCTTCAGGTACTGTAAGGCTGCTCTAAGTTCTCCCCAGAGCCTTCTCTTCTCCAGGCTGAACAAGCCCAACTCTCTCAGCCTGCCCTCATAGCAGAGGGGCTCCAGCCCTCTGATCATCTTCGTAGCCTCCACTGGACCCGTTCCAACAGTTCCACATCCTTCTTATGTTGAGAATTCCAGAAAGGGACACAATACTCCAGGCAGGGTCTCATGAGAGCAGAGTAGAGCGGGAGAATCACGTGCCTTGATCTGCTGGCCATGCTGCTTTTGACGCAGCCTAGATATGGTTGGCCTTCTGGGCTGAGTCTGCCATTCCCTGCCAGGGTGCTGCATACCCAACTGACCACACTGCCACGCTGCTCTGGCTATGATGCGGAACATGTCACCTTCATAGCTCAAAATGTGTCCCCAAGGGACACTGAGGAAGAGGTGACAATTTGAGCTCCTCTGAGCCGGGATGCTGTGTGGTCAGGAAAGCCATGGTCTGCAGTGATGTGGTCCTGCAATGTGTAACGGGAAGGGACGCAACGGTTTAAAAAGGAAAAAACACTGAAATGAATCCTCAGATGTCTGTTTTGCTTTACAGAACATTTCCCACGCTGCATTTTAGATGAAATGGGTGAAGTTTCTCCTTAAAAAGACAGCTGGCTCAGCGAGGATGCTGTTGCTAATAAGCCTGTCCCCTGACTGATGCTGTTTGTGGCACATGTTCTGGAAGAGTCCACGACTCATCGCATGTGGGATGCATTTTTGTCTGTATGTCAGAGTTTCCATATGCCCCCCCCGAAGCTCATGTGCTCGCATCAACCTGATGAAAGAAGCCAGCCTACCAACTCGTCCCGGCATGTTTAGACAGGACCCCACTGCGCCTGGCTCTACTCCCCTGGGGCATGGGTGCAGCATCCCAGCAGGATGCAGGTTCCCGCCCCGAGTCCTCCCTTGTCCAAGGAGGATCCAGGTGACTGGTGAGGGAGACAGAAAAGCTCAGTGTTTCCATGGTCTCTCCCCAAAACTGGGGGCAGATGAGTGGGATGGATACAAGCCTGGAGCAGGGGTGTGATCTGAGCATCCCCGGAGCCAAGCAGCATCCCCAAGGCAGCTCCTGAAGCCAGGAGGGGAGCATCACTCAGGAATACGGTTTAGTAGTGGACTGGTAAGGTTGGAATCCATGATCGTAGAATCATAGAATGGTTTGGGTTGGAAGGGACCTTGAAAATCATCTAGTTTCAACCCACCTGCCATGGGCAGGGACACCTCCCACTGGATCAGGTTGCTCAAGGCCCCATCCAGCCTGGCCTTGAGCACTTCCAGGGAGGGGGCCAACTTCCCTGGGAAACCTATGCCTTTGCCCTCATCGTGAAGAATTTCTTCCTAATGTCTAATCTAAATCTTCCTCCCTTCCAATTTAAAGTCACTGATGATCTCAAAGGTCTTTTCCAACCAAGCAGTTCTATGATTCTATGATTCTATGGTCATGAGTCCTGATAAGCTGCCTCATTTCAGCTAGGAGTTTTTTGGTGGTGGCACCATGCTGGGGTGCTCCAAGCATGTGCAGACACGGTGCTCAGCCAGAAAAAAATCTGTTCTCCCTCCTGTTGGGATTAGGCAGCTCAGGATAGTGGAAGAGAGCAAAGCAGCAATCACGCCAGACCTCCCTGTGTGCAAGGCCTCCGCCGCCAGCCCTCGTTAAGTCAATGATCTTCATTTCACTGCGTAACTCCACACCAGTGGCTCCTGGAGAAGGACCCAGCCCTTATTTTGGGGAGTCCTAAGAGAAGGGAAATGGAATTTCCAAACCAAGGGGTCAGAGGGTGGCCTAGTGGCAGAGGTGGCACTTGAGCATCCCAAGCCAGAGATGTGCAGCTATGCCAGAGATGATGTGTCAAGGCAGGGACAGAGAAAGTCACAGTTGCTGAACTATCTTGGAGAAGTATTTCCTGAAAGAGAAGGCCAGGGAGCTAGCAAAGCAGGGGAAAGCCCTTCTTGTAGGCTCCTGTAGGGTAAAAGGGCCCCATAAAGCCTTTTGTGCATGGGTGGGGATGGTACAGGAAGGTCCTGATGCCCTTGGAGTTGATGAAAAGGCCAAGTGGCCCCTATTCGTGGTTGTAATTCCCTGCTGAAGGGGCTGTGTGTGCCTGGGCAGTAGTGTGGGGTGATGGAGGGTGATCCCTGGGATCCAAAAAAGGGGAGGAAATGGTGGAGGAAAAAAGGAGAGGGAGAAATGAGGAGGAAAAGGGGGGAGGTGGAGAAGGGAGGAAGTGGGAGAAGGGGAGACAAAGGGGGAGAAGGATAAAAAAGGGGGAAGGGAGAAGTGAGGGGAAAGGAAAAAGGGGGAAAGGAAGGAAAAGGAGAAAGGGGGAAAGAGGGTGAAAGAGGAAAGGGGGGAAGGGGTAAAGAGGGAGGGAAGAGAGAGGAAGGAGGGAAAGAGAGGGGGAGGAGGGAAGAAGGGAGAAAGGAGAAAATGGGGGAAGGGGAAAAGGGGAAAGAGAAAAAAGGGAGCAAAGGGGGAAGAAGGAAAGGGGAAAGGGAGGAAAGTAGAGAAAAAAGGGGAGGGAAGGGAAGGAAAAGAGAAAAAAAGGTATAAAAAAAAAGAAATTAAAAGAAGATGTAGAAAGAAATAAAAGCTAGAAAAGAAAGCCTGTCACCCAAGTTCCAGACCTGCAGCACAACATCAGTGGTTAAAGAATAACGATGTTCTTCAGGGGCCACGGCAGAACTGAGCGAGTGGATTACAAGTGACCCAGCCATGTGTGTCCTCGTGCCACAGGAGCAGCCCGTGGTGGTGGCTAGGGGTGGCAAACCTGGCCATGAAGGTACTGGCTTTGCGGTCGTGGCTGTGTCCCCATCCCTGTATTTGCAGCTCTCACTAGGGACAGCTCCAGGTTGCTCCCCCACAGCATTTTGAGAGGGGATGGAGACCCTGCCTGAGCCCAGCTCAGCCAACCCCCTCCACAGCCAAAAGCCAGACCCTCAGAAAGAGTGGATCAGGCAGGGACGGACAGAAGGGTGGGTAGAGGGACAGCAGAGGGAGCCTCAGACCGAGCAGAGCAAGGGAGTGCTGTCAGAAGATCCATTTTGCTAAACCCTGTCAGAGGTGATCACCCACCACATTTATAACCCCTCCTATCCTGACCACCGGCCAAGGGCACCGAGCTTCAGGCAGGGGCCAGCAGCAGCATTTAAAGGGAGCAGCTGAACAGAGCACAGGCGGACAGAGGGAAATGTCATCCCCCGTCATCTGTGGCTTCCTTCCTCCCCTGCTCACATCTTGAGGGAAGGTCTCTGCAAGCTGGTGGGGTACCCTGGATCTGAGATGTGCTGAGTGGGATGCCTTGGGCCCCAAAAGATGAAGTGTAGCTATAGAAAGGGCTTTAACACTGACAGTGGATTCTGCTGCCCAGAGACCAAGGCATGGATGGAAAGACCCCCTAGAGCACCCCCAACTCAGTCACACATTCCTGGAGCCCAGGGAGGGATGGAGCTCATGGCATCCCAACAACATAGCTGCCAAGGAGTCTCCCTCGGGGTCTTTAATTAACAAATATGTCCATTGCTGGGCTATTTTTATCCATTTTCTGTTTGTCGAGTCCAGTCATGACTTCCTTCAGCAGCCAGGAAGGAGGGCTGCAAATCACCTCTTGCTTTTGACAACCACTTAATTAAAATGTTCCCACTCACTTTGGAGCAGCCGTGCAGACACCCCCCCTTCTCCCCCCCAACACTGTGTAGGGGGATATCCCATGAAATGGCCCCCAGGACCAGCAAGAAGAACCACAGAATCATAGAATGATTTGTGTTGGAAGGGACCTTAAAAGATCATCCATTTCCACATCCCTGCCATGGGCAGGGACCCCTCCCACTGGATAAGGTTGCTCAGAGCCCCATCCAACCTGGCCTTGAACACCTCCAGGGATGGTGCAGCCATGACTTTTTTACTGTGAGGGTAGATGCAAACACACCACAGCTGAGCACATCAATGCTTCAGTTGGACTTGCTCAGCCTTGAGAAAAGATGATTCTGGGGAGATCTTAGAGCGGCCTTGCAGTACCTGAAGGGGCTACAGGAAAGCTGGGGAGGGACTTTTTACAAGGTCAAGTAGTAATAGGATGAGGGGGAATGGCTTTAAATTGGAAGAGGGAAGACTTAGATTAGACATTAGGAAGAAATTCTTCACAATGAGAGTGGTAAGGCCCTGGCACAGGGTGCCCAGGGAAGTCGTGGATACTACCTTCCTGGAGGTGTTCAAAGTCAGGTTGGATGGGGCCTTGAGCAGCCTGGTCTGGTGGGAGGTGTCCCTGCCCATGGCAGGGGGTTGGAACTGGATGGGCTTTCAGGTCCCTTCCAACCCAAACCATTTTGTGATTCTATGATTCAGCAGCTTGCCAAAAGCTTGCTCAGCTACAACCAAGGATGACAACATGGCCATAGGATGCTCGATAAAGCATTCATCTCCAAACAGCACTACATTGCAGCAGAGCAAGTGCTTGGGACCACCACTGATGCCAGTGTCCCATCTGACATCTCCTCTTCCACAGATGCTGCTGGGAAAGGAAGAAAGGAAACCTCTACATGGGGACAGGCAAAATGCTGGAGGCGGGAGCGTTTATGCACCGAGCAGAAAAATCCAGTGACTGTCAGCAGCAGATGGTGTCTATAAATCCTATCGCTGTTTGGGATTTTAATCTGTGCTTTATCTAAAAGCCTAAACAACAGTTAAAAGGCCCTTCTCAAGACGCACGCTGAGGATATTGCCACATCCCGAGGCACTGACCTCCCATGTGGAGCCAGTCCCTGGGGACAGACAGCAGGACCCAGCCCTGGATGGGCACCCAGACAGAGAGACAGGAAGAAAGGTAGGGGGTTGGGGATGAGGATTCACGGTGGCTGAGCTGGCACATGGGACAGCACTCATCACGGCTCTGATGCTGTGGATGCCCCCTCACTGATAGTGTTCAAGGCCAGGCTGGACGGGGCCTTGAGCAGCCTGGTCGAGGGGGAGGTGTCCCTGCCTGTAGCAAAGGGTTGAACTGGATGGGCCTTAAGGTCCCTTCTAACCATTCTATGACTTATGATTCTGAATGTGATGCAGGTGCTGGTTTGCCAGGGCCTGCCTCTGGGCCAGTGTTTTCCTCCCCGCCTCCGGCTGCGCAACACCACAGAGCCTCTGGGACCACAGCGTTCCTAAACATTTACTCATAGAGAGCCAGAAACATCCTCCCAGCAAATTCCTCGATAAGATAAACGATGTAAATGTCATGACTTGCCTCCAAGAGCCATCAAATAACCCTGGATGGGGAAGAAGGGCAGCCGTGCTCAGATCCCGTCGTCACCTGCATCCTCCTCCCTCTCCTGAACTGAGCGAGACGGGGGCACCTACTGCTCCGGGGCAGTCATGCTACTCATCTAAGGATGCTTTTTAATTTGTCAGCCCTCACGGGATATTATGCAGGTGACGGCAGCGGGCAGGGCAAGCAAAGCATAAAGCAAACAGCCTTCCTTCCAAGCGTGGCTAAAAATACCCACGGGGTTCGAGCCCCTGGCAGCAGCAGGCCAAGGGGCAGGTCTCACTGCAGGCATCTTGAGTCTGCTTTGCAGCTCATTGCTCTCTGGTGAAGACCAGGAGCGTCAAGCTGGAGAAGGGACTGCCTAGAGATGCTGGTGTCCCTGTTTCTCCCATCCACATGGAAAGGAGGACAAGGCAGTGCCTGGTTTATCTGGCAACCAGAGCAGGGAATTGGAGCTGGGGTGACTTTGCCCACCCCACAAGGCGACCTGGCCACCCCAGGGTATGGATGGTGCAGAGGGGCTGTCAGCCTCTGGGTATAGCCAAACCCAAGGGAGGGCTTTAAGATGGAAAGTGAGCTTGGTGTGACCTGTAGCCCTCAGCCCCATCACTGGTTCCCACCACCCGGCCTGACCTCCGCAGGGGCCACCGGCTCTGCTTCCCATCATTCGTCTCCCTTCAGGGCCAACCGACAGCCTGGAGATAATGTGAGGGGAGGTGAGAGAAGGAATGTGACCCCAAATGTAACCCCCTCACTCACCCTCCACCATGTTAATAAATCACCTTGTAGGCTAATTGCTCCTTGGAGGGGGAAGACTCCTCTGCTCCTCACCCCCCACCAAGGTCCTGGCTCAGCCTGTGGGCCACACTCCTGGGAAGCCCCAAATTTCAATCATGTTCCTGGCATTCCTGCCCCAGCACACAGGCAAGGGGACTCTGACAAGTCCTGCGATCACCACCCAGACAGGCATGGGGGGGGTATCCCAGTTATTGGAGAGGGGCTCAGTTCCCATCTCTTTGAGGGACTGAGTCTGTGGCTGGGGAGGCACTTCCCCAGACACCTATTTATACCTAGAATACAGGGAGAGCAGTGCACCATCCCAGCTCATGGGTGGATGCTGTGATACAGGACGGATGCTGTGCTGTGGCATGAGGGGAGATCAGGGCAGGGACAGATTGTTTACAAGCCAGCTTGATGCCATTGCAATCTGCTCGTTTGCAAAGTGGAGAAGAGGAGGAGAAGCTACCCAGGTAGGGCACACTTCCCCAGAGCTCAAATGAAGTCTTCCAGCATCACACATTAGAGAAGCCGAGACAGCCGAAAACGTCAGGACACAACCCACATACGCGTATTCCCAGCAATGGAGAGGGCTGGGCACCAAGAGGGATTGGAAAAGGCCCCATAGGACACAATGCCCACCCCTCAGCTATGCTTGCATGCTGGCCCACGCCAGGATGTTCAACTGCCAGTATCAAGGAGCGCTGCCGGAGTGTCACTCTGGTCCAGCTTTGAAGGCCATTCCCAGCTGTTTTTCTGGATCTTAGTGCAGAGGAAGATACCATTACAGCTGAAAAAACCCACCATGCAAAACACAGAAGAGCTGCCAAAGTAGTACCTGAAGCTACGATAGAATGTTATAGCATCCATGTGCTTCCAGCCAGGGGTGCAGGGTGCTAGTTGTTCTGTGGGGCTGCAAGAGGCAACTGCCACAGCTTGTGGACACTTTACAGAGTGTTCCCACAGCTTTATGGTGAGGGAAAACCATTCAGCAGTTCAATAACCGCATCCTCAGTACAGCAAACAAGATCCAAGCTCATCAGGCTGCTGCTGGGCCAAGTGGTAAGAAACACTATAGGGAATGGAAAGGTAAAGAGGAATCCAGGAGGGGGTTCTTTTTTGGACTTCAACTACGATCTTCCGCTTGTCCAACCAGCCTCGGATTTGTCAGATCTGCTCCCCTGCAGAGCAGAGGACTTATTTTAGCTTGGAGCCTCTTCAAGTCCCCAGTTTGTGCTCGTAATAAGACTCCTCGTCTGCTCTGCAGTTTTTCCACCTCTCTGCACTCCTCAGACAATAGTTTGCCTGTTCTGCTGACTTTGGCATAATTCTGCCCTTCCCAAAGTTTCCTCTGCACCAGGCAGCCAAGCTTGGCCATTCTGCTTTAGCACTGCATCCCAGCCCAGGGCTGTCTGCTGGGCACTGTGCCTCACACCAGACCTCGCCAACGCATTTGTCTCCCAAGGTAGGGGCATACAAAGGGGCGAGATGCTCAGGAGACCTTTTAGGGGTGGATGCTAGGGTCAAAGCCTTTGTTAGCAGCCTGGATGAGGGGCCACTTAAACAGAGAAAATGTCATCTGGTCCTTGAACCTACCTGGCTGCACTTTTCCCAAACCTAAATAAAAAATAAATCAGTTGAATGCCTTGAAATGAAGTTGAGCGATGACAAGTTGATGTCAGCCAAGGCTGAATCCCCAGCTCCCTACCAGGATGATAGTCTGTGTCTCCTCTGGCACAGAATGTATTTAAGCAGCAAAATGTACACCTCTGAGAAAATCCAAGCACCACCGGAGATGGACATTAAAGGGGTCAAACAGGTTGATGGTAGTGATGGCTACTTCGCTGCCTTCCTCGCTTCCTTCAGTGCTGGGGAACCCCAACAAGATGTGGATGAGGCCAGAAAACACATCTTCCCTCTAAAACCAACAACCAAACATGCTGGGCGAGAGATCCACTAGTCGTCAGCACAAACAGAAGATGGGGACCAAAAGCCATTGTCTGACCAATGACCTTCCCACTTGGTTTTAAAGACAAAATATGATGTCAATAAATAGCTTTAATGCACTGGAGGTGACCATCTATAATGTGACAGACGTCAAGAACAAGGATGGTTGTAAATTTGGTTCCTGCTCGCATGGAGATGGGGATTCAGGAGAAGGTTGGACCCCTCCTGAGCATGGGGATGATGCCATGGCTGGGCACTGTCCTCGATATCCGCATCCCAAAATGAAGCTGGCCACTGAGGACAGCCATATGGCACAGCATCATGCAGATGCAGGCTGTTTTTCTGGGACAATAAGGGTTAAAAAAACCCCAACCCAAACCACATAAAAAACCCAGCAGGCATGTCTGAAGAGGAGGATTAGAGAGAATAGGGCCATTTCTCAGCAAAGACTATGGCAACATAAATAGAAAAGTAACATTATGCTCAAGACAGGGCCCTTTGGCTTTGCTCCTGCCCTACAATGCCACTATTGTTTTGCTGACAACTGGTAATTATCCCAAGCTGCACACACTGGTATTCCCACCCTTTAACTGGGAGGGATTTGGCGGCTACCGACCCTCTGACACCAGCAAAAATTCACATACCACAGGGTTCAAAGGGGGGACGGGCTGAAAAGACTGCTCCAGCCACACAAGGTACGTCATTGGGGACCTCCTTTTAGTCATCCCTAAAAAGAGAAGCTATTTGGAATAGTTTTGCTGCAGACAACTACGTTTGGGGTTCAAGGTACCCCATATAGCAGGAAGTCTTTTTCCACATCCCAAGTAAGCAGTACCCAGCATCACCTCAGATGAAAAAATATTCACCTTCCAAATATCCAAGTCTATGTACCTCATCTTTTCTCAGCCTAGCAGCAAAGAGAAAACTGCAAATAAATAATCCCACGGAGGCATGTTTTTCCATCCCTCCTAAGAAGCTCAGGCATTCCTGAGGATCCTGAACCCTGTGGATGAAGCCCTGCAAGCAACCACAGCCCTACTGCGCTCCCTGGTTGCAAGAGCTCCGTAATGGGGTTAAGTCGGACCTACCATTTCTCACTATTGGGATGGGGGAGTCAACGGTCTCAACCTCCTCAGCCCACCATAAGTCAAGCCCAGAGCCAGCACCAGCTCAGATAAGGTGATAATAACTATTGGAAACTGCCTTAAGGTGGATAAAAACACTCCCATGGTTAAAATGTATATGTTTTTGCTTTTGTAGGCTGGTGCATGAGCCAGAAAGACCAGGAAAAGGGAAAAAAAGCATTTTTTTTCTGCCAACAGGCTGCAGGCAGCACAGTCAAGGACAGAACAAGGCAGAAGACACACGCAGCCAGCAAAGGACCCTGCTCTGAGCACCGCAATCAGCTGCTCTGGGAAACATTTTGTATGTGTGGGGTTTTTTTTCTTCTGCGTTGTAATTACACAAGTGCAGAAGTTTCTTCCTAACGGGAAAGCCAGAAACCAGTTTTTCCTGCAGTAAGGCCAATTCCACAAATGCTAGCAGTGACCTGTAAAGATTAAAAAAGCCCCATAAATCAGCAGAGAAACATCTTTCCTTCCTTGCAGCGTCACCAGCCTGTTTCGCTGTGGTGGATTTCGATTTGGTGCTGTTTTAAGCATCCAAGAGAAAATAAACTGCTTCTAAAAGCCCGCTAAACCCATCCCAGTTGCAGGGGAAAAAAAAAAATATATATAGGCCGAAGCAGCTATGGGACTCCAGGCAAGCTCTAGCCTGTCCCCGCAGCGCCCAACCAGGCTGTTCGGGGAATGAACTCCGCCCCAACCCTGGAGCCCCGCCAGCCCCTCACCTTATTAAAGCGTGTGGCTGCTTGCAGGGAGGAAAGCTGGCAACCGGAGCACAGGGGCTCCAGTACCTCCAGGGGTGAACCCCACCACCCCGCTTGTAAGGATGCTGAAGCCTGGAGGAGCTCCCAGGGTTGTATTGGTACCTGGCTGACCCCGACTCCATCACTTGCTTGGACAGAGCAGTGACATGGCTACAGGGCAAAGATGACACCCAGATTTTGTTCTTAAAGCTGCTTTTGGCCAGAGGAGGTTGCTTTGCACCCGCTGCTTTTCAGGATATCAGAGAACAACAGGATGGGGGAATAGCGCAGAAGGGACAAAAGCTTGCATGGCTCATGGGGGAAAAGCTCATTGGCTCCTCTCCAAGGAAAAGAGAGCTGGAGAAAGCCTGGAAGGGGTCACAAGGAAAGCAGAGGAAAGACTTCAAAAGATTAAAACAGGACAACGTTAGGGGCGGGCAATTACAGAATCACAGAATCAAAGAATGACCCGAGTTGGAAGGGACCCACAAGGATCATCAAGTCCAGCTCCTGTCCCTGAACAGAACAACCCCAATATTCACCCCGTGTGTCTGACAGCTCTGTCCAAATGGTTCTTGAATATTGTCAGGCTTGGTGCTGTGACTGCTTCCCTGGGGAGCTGTTCCATCGCTCCACCACCCTCTGTTTGAAGACCCTCTTCCTAATATCCAACCTAACCCTCCCCTGGCACATCCTCCTGCCATTTCCTCGAGTCCTATCATTGGTCACCACAGATCAGTGCCTGTTCCTCCTCTTTCCCTTGTGAGGAAGCAGTAAAGTGTGATGAGGTGTCCCCTCAGTCTCCTCTTCTCCAGGTTGAACAGAACAAGTGATTTGAGCCGCTCCTCATATGGCTTCCCCTCTAAACCCTTTACCAGCTTTGTGGCCTCCTCTGGACACTCTCCAGTAGCTTTAGATCCCTTTTATACTGTGGAGCCCAAAACTGCTCACAGGACTCAAGGCGGGGCCACATGAGTGCGGAGTAGAGTGGGACAATCACCACTGGTGACAATCCCAGCTGGTGATGCAGTGCTTGATGCACCCCAGGACATGGTTGGACATCTTGGCTGCCAGGGCAGTTACCCAATCTGCAGGGGGCTCCAACCCCTGATTGTGCCTGAATGACACCCACCAACACCCACTGGATGTTTAGGTGCCAAACGCTGGCACCGGCTGCACCCTTGAACCCAGGCATGGGCAGTGAAGCATCATCCCAGTAACACTTAGAAGCAAACTAGGGTCATCGAGAGACTGAACAGCAACAGTGTGATAAAAAGATTAAATAGCAAAATGAAAGAAATAGGAAAAATTTTTACTCCCTGCCCAAGTAAATGGAATTTTCCTGATATTAGTGTAACTGTGGTTCAGTTAAAACCACATCAGGGTGCCAGTAGCTTAACAGCAACTGCTGCACAGCCACTGTTCACACCACAGAATCACAGAATAGTTTGGGTTGGAAGGGACCTTAAAGCCCATCCAGTTCCACCCCCTGCCATGGGCAAGGACACCTCCCACCAGACCAGGCTGCTCAAGCACCCATCCAACCTGGCCTTGAACACCTCCAGGGAGGGGGCAGCCACAACTACCCTAGGAAACCTGTGTTGGGGCGTCACCACTATCATTCTGAAGAATTTCTTCCTAATGTCTAATCTAAATCTTCCCCTTCCAATTTAAAGGCCTTCTTCCTTGTCCTATCACTCCTTGCCCTTGTGAAAAGTCTCCCCCACCTTTCCAGTAGCCCCTTCAGGTACTAGAAGGCTGCTGTTAGGTCTCTCTAGAGCCTTCTCTTCTCCAGGCTGAACAACCCCAACCCTCTCAGCCTGCCCTCATAGCAGAGGTGCTCTGATCACCTTTGCAGCCCTCCTCCAGACTTGTAGCCCTTTTCTGGGCTCATAGTCCTCCTCTGGGCATTGGGGATGGATAGGGAGACCCCAGCACTGTGATGCAGGGGATGTACTGGGAGACATGCTTTCACCCTGAGAGTCAGATTTACAGCAACACAAGCTGTCCCAAGGTCCCAGCATGGTTGTGGTGGAGCTGGTGCAACCAGGCAGGCTGCACTTGGCCATGGAGCATTACCCAGTGCACTCTCCAAACTATGACTGGTGTTGGCGTGGGGGCAAAGATGCTTCACCAGCCCCCCCCGTCCCTGGTTGGATGCTGGTTAGCCAAAACATCCACAAGCCCGCTTTATCCCCCATTCCCCAAATTTCTGTGCTGCTGGAACAAAGCTAACTAGCGGGAGCTGCCAGTAGAGCAGACAGGAGCAGGGAGCAGGGTCAGGGCTGCCCCTGAAGGCCATCCCACCTCTCCCCATGCCCGGCCATGCGGAGCGGCATGCAGCTGGACCACAAGCCCAGGAATGGAGCAGGATCCAGCCAATGTCTGCCTTACACTGCTGCATTAATCCTGTTGCTAGGACACCCGCGGGCGAAGAAATACAACACTTGATGGCTTAGCGTCTAGACTGGCTGACCTTTCCCTTCGCTCGCGAGGTGGAACCAGGATGAAAATCAGGCTGAAAAGAGTGGGGTTTGGAAGTTGCTTTTTTTTTTTTCCAGATGGGAGCCAGGGAGGGAGCGATATTGCTGTCGCTGAAAGAGCCATTTCACTACCTGCCACGAGGGAGGGATGTGCAGGAGACAGATCCGGGTCTTGCAACCTGCTGCCAAGCCTAGCCTTTGCCCAGCAACCCAGCTGACAAAAGAGCCTTTCATGAGAGGGGACATGTCAACTCTGCAATTAGCAGGGGAAAAGCAGAAAGAGCCGAAAGAGGATTATTACCTCCAGCAGTTGCCTCTGGGGGCCCCTCTCAAAGGGTTTCGTTAACTCTTTCGGCTGAGCCCAAGGAGGCGAAGGTGGGGATGGAGTCACCAACGTCAGCAGAAGCCAATGGCCAGCTGGACTCGGGGTGGTATCCCAGACTTGCAGTATGCCATGAGGAGACCCGTCATCTTGGGTGCTCCTGGGGCAGGCTGGCAGTGAACAATGCCTCTGTCCTCAAGTTCCCATGCTGGGTTGCTCAAGCTATCGAATGTCTGAATGTCTGCAGGGTAATCCAGGCACCGAACCTCTTCCCCACCTGGAACATAGCTTAGAAGAGAGGTCCACGTAACCCTTTCCCCCAGGACCCTGCTACCTCATTGCTGGCTGGCAGAGTACTACATGCAATGCCCAGCACCAAGGGGATCTCCCCAGCTTTTGGCAGCCCCTTGCCTTCCCTGACCTTCCATCACCATCAGTTTAATAAATTACAGCCTACTGTAAAGCAGAACAAACATGGACCCCCTGATCCAGCAGCAGGAGCTGCCGGTAGGAGTGATGGCTGAAGCCTCTTGTACCCATCAAACATGGACCTCCTTGATCTGCCTCCCTGGGAGATGCACCCCATCACAGTATTGCCTTGGTTGAGAATGCTGCTGGGCTGGAAGGAAAGCAGATGTGACCTGAGCCACCATCCACAGCATGGGTGTGGCCAGAAAGCACTGCTAGTTTATCTGGGGTCATCAAAAAGGTGTCATTTATCCAAAAGTCAACAATCCTCAACTCAATTAAGTTACAGACTAATGAGGAGGGTGGAAAAAAATAATTTGTAATTTGTTTGACTACAGTGTTCACTGGAGGGGAGGCAGGTGGCTTACTTATGATTTATAAAATCAGAGATAGCTTCAATGGCATGGCTGATGGAGATGTGCGCTAGCAGCAATGGTGGGAAGAGCCTGGACATGGTGATGCTGGGCTGATGAGCTGCAAAATCCAGGTGTCTTGGCTGCTGTTCCCACCTCAAGCTGTTTGAGCAGCCTCCCACAACCTGGGGCATGGTCAGAGGAACAGCTAGATCTTACAGTCCCCTGGGAGGAGGAAACAAGAAAATCCAGCTTGGGAACAAAATAAAAATTTGATAAAATCCACTAACGACCAATTTCCATCTTAGAAAAGGGTTGGGAGGCGATGCCAAAAAAAGCAATAAAAATTCCACAAAAGCAATCTTTTCAACTGAAAACCAGCAGACACGGGATGTTCCGGACCAGATGTTGCTCACTGAGAGAGACCCCAGTGCCGGGGATGCTCCTGCCATATGGTGCTGACGGTCAGAGCCAGGAGAACAGCAAGCCTCCAGAGCTTTGTTCCTGGATCAGCCCCATCACACAGCCCTGGTGGGGTGGGGTGAGGTGGGTCCTGCTCCCTCCTCCAGTCCCCAGCACTTGCTGGGAGGCAAAAACCATCCCTCCTTTGCCTTGCGGGAACCTTCCCTTCACCCCTATATGGTTTATTAACTGTGCTCATGTCTCAAGGCCATTGAGGTTTTTTGGCTTGCTGTCCACTTTCACACATGCTGGCAGGAAAGGAAATCAAGCAGAGAAACAGACAACATGCTGAATGATGCTGAGATGTTCAATTATGTGTGCAGAGCTGGCAAATGTGCCTGGCACCGCCAAGGCGACCCACTGGCTGTGCCGCTGAGCTGCCACCAACCCCGCAGGCAACCCTGCTCCTGGTGAGGAGGCATGTGGGACATCAGGCTGCAACATCCCAACAAGATACCCAAGGGCTTTCTCTTTAACAAATGCTTCTCACTCCTTAACAGCAGAGTCAAGCTTTTCCAAGCACAGGAGGTCTCACAAAGGTCTCAGTAGCTCTGCATTAACCCAAACCCAGATAAACAGCACAAGTAGGGTATCAGCCATGCTTTTGCTAGGTTCTGCTGGTGTCCGCTCTTTGCTCCCTCACACCCAGCACAACCCATTTTTGTCCATAAGCCCACTGCAGCTCTCCCCATGCCTGCATCTCCTCTTTCCTGTTTTCCCCAGTGGCTCCAAATCCACATTACGGTGATGCCGGAAGCCCCTGTTAGTTGTACAAACATCCAAACCATTCACTAATCCCATTCAGCTCCTTGCTTCAATTACATCTTTGGCAACAAGCTCTCTAGGCTAATCAAGTCCTACATTAAAGCCAAAATGCACACACATGCTGCTACCACATACTTTCCTCCATCCACAAAGTCAGGGAATTTCTTCTGTGAGCCAAGGTTCAAAGGGTTTAGTACCAGCTGAAATAGTTGCAGGTTTCTTCAACATAGAAGGGTCGGAAGGGACCTTAAAGATCATCCAGTTCCAATGCCCCTGCCATGGGCAGGGACACCTCCCACCAGACCAGGCTGATCAGGGTTCCATCCAGCCTGGCCTTGAACACCTCCAGGGAGGGGGCAGCCACCGCTTCCCTGGGCAACCTGTGTGAGTCTCCCACCACCCTCATCGTGAAGAATTTCTTCCTGATGTCTAATCTATACCTTCCCCTTACCATTTAAAGCTGTTCTCCTTCATCCTATCGCTACTTACCCTTGCAAAAAGTCCCTCCCCAGCTTTCTTGTAGTCCCCATTTGGGTACTGGAAGGCTGCTATAAGGTCTTCCTAGAGCCTCCTCCATGCTGAACAATCCCAACTCTCTCAGCCTGTCCTCTTAGCAGAGATGCTCCAGCCCTTTGGTCATCTTCATAGCCCTCCTCTGGACCCATTCCAACAGTTCCATATCCTTCTTAGGTCGGGAATTTCAGAACTGGACACAATACTCCAGGTGGGGTCTCATAAGAGTGGAATAGGTGGGGAGAACCACCTCCTTCAACTTGCTGGCCATGCTTCTTTTGATGCATCTCCCATTCACTAGTGCCTCCTGCAAGCACCAGCTCCCAGCAGGATAGGGCACATCTTTCCAGAGGGCAGCAGCCCCACTGCCCTACACGCACTGGTAGCCAGGGGATGGGCAATGCGTCTGGAGGACAGGAGAGCAGGTGAGAGCACCTCACCAACAGCAGAGAAGAGATGGAGCGATGGGGCATGGTGGAGCTCAGCACTGCTCTCCTATCTGCTGCAGAAGATGCTGCGTCCAGGCTGCACATCCAGCTGGACAGATGTGCAGGATGCTTTTGGAACGGGCTCTTCTCTAACACTTCCTCAAATGTCATCAGATATGCTAGAAGATCATTACAATGCTTTATTAATCTCATACCTCTGGCCTGCTGATAAACACCCGATAATTAATCCCAGATGTCTCCTTCAACGCTTTGAACTCTCTACTGAAATGTCAGAATTAATTATTTTCTTGGTAAACTATCAGAGTTTGGAAGAGACACAGTGCACTCGCTCAGATTGCTATTTCAGGGCTTAGACCATCATCCCGAACAGTCACCACAGACCAGAGGGGTGCAGTAGAGAAGCCGGCGCTGCCCACATATGACAACAGCAGGAGCAGCAAGGTGGCAGGAACCCCTCACTGGCATAACTGTGCAGTAGACCCTGCCAGCCCCACATGAGCAGTTCGCACAGCTCCAGCCGTCCTCTGCCTCCTCCAGATCCCTTTCTCCATGCATCCTCCCAGAGACATCCCCCTCTGCAAAGAAGGCCCAAGCTCAGAGCATCTCTCAAGGCAGGGAAGCATTGGCTGAAACAACATGGGAAGGCTGTGTGCAGATGGAGGATCTTCTCCATCTGCTTTCCAGACATGGGCTAAGTACCTCTCCTTGAACCCACCTCTCTGGTAAATCTCTGCCAGCTAAACGAGGCTCTGTGTGGACCCTACAGAACTGGAGAGCTGCTTGGGCCCTACTGAGCTGGAGATGGTGGATGCCTGTTTGTCCCAATCACGGGAGACCAGGGAGCCCTCAGGCAGCAGGAGGGAGCCCAGGTGAGGAAGATGAGGACTGCAGTACAGGAAGGATGCACTGTTGAGTCACGTACTGGTATGGATCATGGGGCTTCCGAAGTGGCTGGACAATGGGAACCCCAGATTCCTATCCTCTAGGCAGTGCTTGGAAGGAAGAAGGTATGTCCATGGCAGGGTAACCTAAATCAAGACTGCAAACCACAGCAGGAGCATGTAGAAAGCATGGCCAGCAGGTCAAGGAAGGTGACTCTCTCCCTGTACTTTGCTCTTCTGAGACCAGCCCAGAGCACTGCGTCCAGCTCCATGGTCCCCAGCACAAGACATGGATCTGTTGGAGTGGGTCCAGAGGAAGCCACAAAAACGAACCAAGGGCTGGAGCACCTCATAACATGAGGACAGGCTGAGAGAGCTGGGTATGTTTAGCCTAGAGAAGAGAAGGCTTCAGGGAGACCTTATTGTGGCCTTTCAATATATAAAGGGAACCTATAAGAAAGATGGAGAAAGGCTTTTTAGCAAGGCCTGCAGTGACAGGACAAGGGGCAGTGGTTTTAAACAAAGATGGTAGGCTTAAGCTGGACATAAGGAAGAACATTTTTTTATGAGGGTGGTGAGGCAGAAGCACAGGTTTCCCAGAGAAGTCATGGACACCCCATCCCTGGAAGGTTGAATGGGGGTTTGAGCAACCTGATCCACTGGAAGATGTCCCTGCCTATGTCAGGGAGAGTGGAATAGGTGATCTTCAAAGGTCCCTTCCAATTCAAACCATTCTGTTTATACTATGATAAAGCAAGAGAGGTCACATAAATTAGTAAGACTGCAGACGCACAAGGGTGAGAGGCCTTGGGCTTCTGTAGAAGTGCAGGCTGCCTCATGTACCCGGGAGCTTCCTCCCAGAGCTGCTGCCACAAGCCCCAGATGTGCCAGAGGACAAAACAGTAGCATCCCATGGCACAAGCTGGGCTGTGAACAGCCCTCCGTCACTATCCCAAAGGACCAAGGACAGACCTCAGCTCCACCAGACTCCTCTTTGGCTGCCCAGGAGGTTAGTTTGCCTGTGTGCCTAGGTCCTCAGTGTCCTCTGCAGGCTCCACACTCATGGGAGGATGTGGCTTCAGATCTCAAAGCCTTCGCCTTCTGTGCTTGCTCCCTGCTCCACACACTTCAGCCTCCTTAAAAAGAAGCAGTGACAACTGCCCCTAGAGAAAAGACTCTTTCCCAGCAGCACAGTTATCTGCTTGGGGGTTTTTTTAAGCCTTGCGAGAAACACTTGAAAGGGGATTGCAAAATGTGTTCCTCTGTCTTCTCCAAAGTGCTTGAGATTTGCTGTTTAACTGGACCCAAATTGTATTGACATAAACACTGCAAGAAGAGGTTATTCCAGCTGCAAATCGAAACAAATAAGAAGAAATGCCACAAAGGGGATGCTACTGAAAGCAGAAACCCCACTTCTGAGATCTGGTAGTGTGTGTGCAGAATCTTCTAGTGACTATGGGGAAAAGCAGCTCAGCTCTCCATCACCCCAGGGCCAGGAAGGAGGAAGCTCCTGCGCACCCATGGCCATGCAGGACCAAGAAAGACCTGAGCCCTTTCCCCACATGGAAACCTAAAATCAAATCAGAGCTCTGAGAGAAGGATGTCGTGGAAGGACTTAGTCCAGGTACAGAACTGAAAAAAAAACACAGAAAATTTGGAGCAGAGCTTGAAAATGCCACTTGCATCAAGGGAATCAAAGAAAACTCCTGCCCGGGAGCACAACCACTTGGAAGGACTACTTAGTCCCTCTTTGGACCAAGTTTCCAGCCCCAAAGTAGCATCTGAGCTGGGCCACTTCATTTCCACTGCCCTCTCCTCGGGACGTGTAGGAGGGATGGGACACATCTGCCAGGGCCCTGAGAGCATCCAGTGGCACTGCAGGGAGATGTCTGCAGGCTTGGCTCCTTCCAGCTGACAGCAGCCCAGAGCAAGTCTCCCTCCCAACCAGCTCCCACAGCAGTGACTGGCGGCCCAGATAAGGTTTTGCAAACAGAAGTCCTGCCAGCTGATAAGGAGATGAAAAGTCCACAGAGCCTCCAGAGCACAGCATCCTCCCCAATTGCTCCAGACCAAACGATGCTGTCAGAGCTGAGAGGTGCCAGTTTCCTCAAGCTGAACCCATGTTGGTGGGGTGCTACCCACAGCAAATCCCCACAGCCCTTCTCCTAGCCATTAGAAGAAATTCTTAAAATAATATTTGTGGAAGCTCCAATCCACCTGTCAGAAATCCCTAAGGGCTGATGCCAAAGCAGTTGTGTCACAGGCTGTGAAACATTTCACACAGTACCTGTTTTATCTCTGAAGGCACATGCTTGCAAGAAATCCCAGCTACTGAAACTGATGAGCAATTGAAGATGAAAATAAAATCAAGCATAAGCCTCTATGCCAGCAGCAAGTGGCTCCAGCATTAAAAGAGGGAGAAGGCAGCTTGGCTTCCCAAGTGCTGTCTGCACCCTCACCATCACCAGCCAAGACCTTGCCATACAAACCCACCCCAGACCCAAACCGATAGAGAGGTACTCTGTGCAAGAGGAGATGAATGAAATCAGGCTGTCTCACACAGCCACATCCACCACCAGATCAGGATAATCCTGGTCAGATTTGTGAACCTCTGAAGGTGGAGATCCCCCATCTCTGCGGACCTGTGCAAGGGCTGTCCCCTCTCCTGGGAACTCTAGGGAACTTCCCTAGAGTCCAACAGAGCCCAGACTGCTGTCTCCCACCCAGGGGACACCCACAGCCCTGTGAGTGCCTCAGTTCCCTACGTGTGCTCTCGGGACCATCCCACACCAGCATCCCCCTGTGTAGCTACATGCCCTTTCTGAGGAATCCCAGAGATCGAGAGATACGAGGCAAGACCAGCTCTGGGCAGCTAAGCCCCCATATTTGCAAGGCAGCCTGATAAACAGGAAGGTTATCTCCATGCCAAGATGGCCTTCAGAGCAAACATTCCCCAGGAGCCATCACAAAGGAGAGCTGGCAGAACAGGCCCTGCAGTCCTTGGACATTGAACCAAGGGAAGGAAAAAAAAAAAAAAAGGAAAGAAATAAAAAAGCCACACCAACCCTCTTACAAATTCTTTTAAAACCCGACTCACAGCCTGCCTTTGGGAGACAGCCAAGTCAGCTGGGTGAAACAGGCACCTCCCCGCCAGCAGTGACAGACCAGGGCCACTGGTACTTCCCCAATGTTTAACCCCTCTGTGCACCATGTGAAACCTCCTTGGGGTCTCCCAGCGTGGCTGCTCAAAGGTGAGTGGATGCAGCTTCAGCTTGGCAAAAGGGTCCTGGCCAGTCCCATGGGCCCGTGCTTAAATGCCAAGCTGGGACGTTAGCAGTGATGGAGTGAAAAGGGAACAAATACTTCTGAGTAACTGCTACTAAACCAGCTCCCAGCCCTCCAGCTCAGCTTGGTCACGCTGGACAGTCTCCAGGGACCTAAAATAGTCCGTTCAAGATTTCACATGGGAATGATATTCCCATCTCTGAAGACTTCCAAGGGGAGCATTGTTCCCATGGTCCCTAGGGAGGCACCCATACTAGGGAATGTGGCATCACAGACCCAGCCTGGGGCACTGTGAGAGCTTCTCAAGTGTTCCCAGACACTTGGGGACAGACTTTTTACAAGGGTAAGCAGTCACAGGACGAGGGGGAACTGCTTTAAACTGGAAGGGGGAAGATTTAGATTAGACATTAGGAAGAAATTCTCCACGATGAGAGTGGTGAGGCCCTGGCACAGGTTGCCCAGGGAAGTCGTGGCTGCCCCCTCCCTGGAGGTGTTCAAGGCCAGGTTGGATGGGGCTTTGAGCAACCTCATCTGGTGGGAGGTGTCCCTGCCTATGGCAGGTGGGTTGGAACTGGATGGTCTTTAATGTCCCTTCCAACCCAAACCATTCTGTGATTCTACATTCTGCACCTGCTGGGCATTCCTGATGTCCAGGCTGCTCTCCTCCCCTTCACGCCATGAGGAAGCCGCGAGCAGAGCCAGCCTCCGCGCAGCCATGCCCGAACTGTTCCTAGATGACATGAAGCCTTGCTCCAGCAAATAATCCACCGATTTCACGGCCCAGCGCCCATCTGACTTCCAGCTTGCCTGTACCTGGGACAGCCACAGACCAACACATCTCACCCTGACTACAATGACAGCGGGAGGCACCAGCCATGCTGGCAGGCAGACAATGCCAAGCGCCAGCAGAAGACAATCAGAACATCATCTTATAGAAAAGCCATCCTTGCCTGGTTTTGTACCATTGCTTGCAGCTCCTGCTGCTTTTGCAAATGGGGTTCCTGGGCTGCCAGCAGAGTTGGGGGCTCCCTGTGTGGGCCATGGTTCTCTCTGCCGCTGAGCACACACCTAGAGAGCAGCTGCAAAGGGAGGAGGGCTTCCAACAGGTCTGGCAGCTGGGAGGAAGCTTCCCAGTGGGGAGGTAAAGTTCACCAGGAAAACAGGCAGCTCGTGCACTCGGGCAGTGGGAGAACTGGCTTGCCTGCCCCATGGGGAAAGAAGGGCTGGAAAGCTGAGTCAGCGCCGAATTTCCCTCTCCCAGGGCATGAGCAGGGAGATGAGTGGGTTGTTTCACTGAGCCCTAAAGGCAGGGGAAAGCCAGCAAGTGGCGTGGGAGCTGTTGCATCCCCAGGGCACAACATGCTCGAGGCTTCCTACTGCTCACGAGGCTTCCAAGGACATGTAGTCAATAGGGAGGACTTCTGCGGCATAGCAGAAACTTCTAACACATGGAGCATAGCCACTTAGGGGCAATGCCACCCCACTGGTCCCACAAACAGAATGGCCAGACAATGGTCTCACCCCAGGAAAGCCTCTGAACACACTGTACTCTGGTATTTCTCCCAAAGGTTGCCTGGCACAGCTCTTCCCCAGCATCCTTCCCCAGTGCCCTGTTGATCAGGTGGGGCACAGGGGACCCAAACTCTGCCACATCCAGGAGCAACAAGGGACGCGGCCACTGAAGGGCTCCATGGGGAGAAACCCCGTCACTTTTCTCTTTGGGGACCACAGACCAGGTGCAGCATTTGGTGTGGGGAGACACACCCCCCCCATGCCTGCTAGGAAATAGGGCTGCATTCAGAGTGCATCTCAGGGGACAGAGGAGTTCAGGAGGGAAAAGGGGGTCCGGGACCCCTCCAGTACCCCGCATGCGTTACCTGGCTCCTGGGAAGCAGCAGGGACCAGTAGGACAAAGAGCCCGAGCAGCAGCCGCGGCGGGGGGCATCTGCAGGAAGGGAAGGGGAGAGCAAGGTTTACCCAGCCCGGCCAGACTCGGGCACCCCAACTCCTGCAGAACCCCCAGCTCTGGGGTGCCGGTGCCCCCTGCCACCTCAGCTCCGGGGTCCCGGTGGCCCCAGTCCCTCTTGTTCCAGGGTCCCAATGTTCCCCAGATCCGGGGTCCCAGTGCCCTCCAGCGGTCCCAGCTCCGGGGTCCCGGAGCTCCCAAGCGCCCCGAGATCCGGCTCCCCAACTGCAGGGTCCCGGTGCCCCCCAGACCCCCAGCTCTGGGGTCCCAGTGCTCCCCAGCGTCCTAGTGCCTCCGAGCTCCAGGGTCCCAGTGTCCCTCAGCCCCCCCAGCTCCAGAGTCCTAGTGCCCCCCACCCCCCCCAGCTCCGGGGTTCCAGTGCACTGGAGTCCCGGTGTCTCCAGCCCCGCCAGCTCCAGGGTCCCGGTGCCCCCCAGCCCCAGCTCTCCAGGGTCCCGGTGCCGCCAGTCCCCCAAACTCCCAGCCCGGTGCTTACCCGGGGCGCATGGTGCCCGGTCGGTGCCGCCGGCTCAGCTCAGCGCGGCGCAGAGGGGCGGGGAGGGGCGGGCGGGAACGGGGAGGGGCGGAGGAGCGCGTGTGCCGGGGCTCTGCCCTCCCCCAGCCCCCGGCCCTGGGCTCTTGCAGCTGCTAGGGGGTCGGGGACATCCCCTCCCATAGGAGCATCCTCTCCCCGGAAAGCACCCTTCCCCCTAGGAGTATCGCCTCTCCGAGGAGCATCCTCCCCCCGAGGAACGTCCTCTGCCCCTAGGAGCATCCTCTCCCCGTGGGAGCATCCTCTCCTCTAGAAACATCCTCCTGACCTGAGGACCATCCCCTCTCCGAGGATCATCCTCTCCCCTGGGAGCATCTCCTCCCGTGGGAGTATTCCCTCCCCTAGAAGCATGCCCTCCCTGTGGGGCAAATCCTCCCCACAGCGCTGGGGAGTGCCCTGGCCCCCTAAGGGCCCTGGCAGCCCAGACCTGCCCCAGCATCTCCTACTCCACCAAACCCATGGCGTTTGGCTCACAGGCCTGGTCTTGAAGGGGAGAGTGCATCAGCAAGCTGAGCTCATTCCCTCTCTTCTTCCGGATCTGAACCCCGGGGGCAGGATGCAGGGTGCTCCCACTTGGGCAATCCATTCCTTTTCTCTTCCCTACCGCCTCAGCCCCTCGCTGCTCCCCACTGCGTGAGGTGGGCCTGGGAACCCTAGGAGCCTTCCCCGCCATTCTGGCCGTTCATGTGATGGGAACAGTCCAGCACGGCAGGATCTGGGGGGCTGGAAGTCTCCAAGGACAGCCCTTGATGGAAGTCTGGGGGGCCGGAACCCTGGCAGCAGCGCACCTCGTGTCACCTTTCCCGTGCAGGGAAAGGGCTGTCGCCCACTTCCATCTCCTTCCCTTACTCCAGCTTTCATCTCCGTCCAACTGCCAGCCGCGGGGAGGGCAGGATAATCCCCACGAAACCTGCCCCACCTTGCTTTGTCTTTTGAGGCATTTCAGTGCCCTGCGGCAGCAAACTTCCACAATCCCAGCCCTGGAAACTTCCAGGGGATCTAGAAGTGATTCACTGAGGGCAGAGGCGGTGTTTAGTCTCAGCTATGATTTGGATGCAACAGAATAAATCATGACATCCAGCTGCTCAGTTCCGCGCTCATGGAGGTGCACACTATTGCTTGTTGTCTTCTCACTCCAAATCTTTTCACTGTGGAGCCAAAGGCAGCCAAAGGTAAGCAGGCAGCCCCTCGGCAGGACCCCAGTCTGAGGACAATGAATAGACACCAAAGCTGCCTTTTGTTTGGGTGTGGAATGATTTCACGCTGCCGGGACTGCTAAATTTTTGCTCTGCTGGCTGGATGCAGAGTGATTTACTGCCTCTTCCTTCTCCCGCAGCTGGATTCCTTTCCTCCAGGTAGATGCTGATACATATTGCCCGAGTACCTGAGCTGCACAAAAGGCAACAGGTGTCAGCCCTGAGTCACTGGACTGCCATTTCGTGCAGGGTTTTTTGGAGGAGTGGGTGGGCTGCAAGAGGAGTTGCGATGGCACTGAGCCTGGAGAGTGTGGAGCAAGTGGGAGGAGGGTCCTATGGCAAGGATGGTGCTTGGAAAAATCTCCTTGAAAACAGAAACTGGCCCTCCCCATTAGCAAACGTCTCTTCAAAGCTAGACAGCTTTTAATAGGCTTGATGGGACCAGATGGGTGAATGCTCTGGTAGGGTGGGAGAGGCCATGGGCAGCCCTGGGGAGGCTCCTCTGGGCACTGCTCTAGCTCAGTGGGGAGACGCAGTCCTGGCTCTGTCATGTGGGCCAGGAGGTGCAATACTGATTTGGACTTCTCTGACCGCATGCCTGGATCTTCCTACGCACTGACATGCTTCACTGAGAGCAGAGATGGTACTGCTGGACTCTGGAAGAGCTGAGGTACAGGTGAATGTGGAGCTGTTTTATAGCCTTTGCTTCTCCTCTCTACACCTCTGAGTGCTGCCTAGGCCTGGCACACTCCCCCAGCTCTCACTATGGAGAGGCACAGGGCAGGTTCAAGCACATTACCTTCTGCCAGCCCTTCTGCATCCCCTGTGCCTGCCAGAGGGTTTCTGCCCCAGCGCCAGCCCTATGGCTGCAGGACCATGTTCCACTAGAAGAACTCCAAGCAAAGTGCCTGGCTTGCCACTAGGGCAGTTTCCCATCGTAAAATTTCTTCCTGCTGTGCTTTCAAGTTCCAGAGCCATGAAGGACACATAATGAGGTTCATCTTTTTCCAAGCAAACAAACACTGCGTGCCGCCTGGGCCGGGGGGAAACCATGCTGCCAGGGAGGCAGTTCTTTGAAAGCCGACCAAATGGAAACCAGTGGTGCTGTGATGGTGGCTTGGCCGCTTGCAGTTGCAGCTTCCCAAGCATCAAACAAGAAGGCCCTCCTGCCCTGCAGGCTTCAAGATCCAGCAAAGCTCTGGCATTTTGCATCTCTACATGGTTCCTCCAGGGTTCCGCTGTCCCCACACCCCTGTGGCTGGCTCCCACCCGCTTCCCTCCTGGCTGTATCCCACAGCTGGTGGTCTCATGTTGCTGGGTGGCCCCAGAGTCCCTGATGTGAGGGTAGAGAGGCTGCTCCAACTCCCAGCACACCGCCTCTGCCAGTTCAACGGCTGGGACAGTGTGGCAGTCCAAAAAATGTCACCCTGGCAACCCTGCAGGAGGACTGGCCTGTTTTTCCCTGATTTGGGTGGAGGGGAGGGGTTGAAAACACCGACTGCCACGTCCCTGGCAGTGGCTCCAGGGCTGGCACTCATGGCCTGTGTCTATGCCTCCCTCCCAAAGCCGCTTCAGTGTTGCGGCTGCCCCTGTACTGAGAAGGGCAGTGTCCCCAGGCTACTGACTGGCCTGAGGAGCTGTGACTCGTGTGCTGTGGGAGTGGCAGGGGTGCCAGAGGACACCCTGAACTGTTGCCACTACTGAAAATCCGTTGCTTATGCGTGGTTGCCTTGAGATGCTCCTGAGATTTGCAGTTGGGATGCAGGCAGGGGGCTTAGTCCCGCTACCACCATGCTTTTCTGCAAGGGGCTGGTGGTTGGGGAGCCATAGGATTTGGGCCAGGGAAGCAATAAGAAACAAGAAAGCAAAGGACAATATTTGGCAAGCACCCGTGCAGAAAAACAAAGGCCACAGCAAGCAGAGGGAGCAGAAAACCACTGAAAAGCACGGCTGTCCCATCTGCACCAATCCCCAAGAACTGGCTGTGGCTAGTCCTGCCACTTTGATGTGCCATTTCTCTGTGTTAAAGCTGCAGTTCCTGTGGGTGAGCACTCAATACCACTGGCACCAGATGATTTTGTATGTTTCTACCCCACCTGTTGCTCTGGCTCAGAATCTCATGCCCACTGGTAGCCTAGACATGCCAGAACAGCGGCAGAGAAGCTGGTCCTGGGGGGATGTCCGCTGCAAAGGGCAGCACCATGCCCTCCCTTCAGCTGAAACCTTCAGCAAGAATCTGGCAGGGGTTGACATGACAGCATCATGAGCTGTGAAAGGCACCCCTCCTTTCCGGAGGTGGAGCATTCAGAGCTGTGAAGGTGGGTGTTTGGGAAGGACCCAAGGAGCTCAAGCAGGGAGTGAGAATAATTGGAAATCCAGATATTCCACCAAAAAGGAAAGCTGGCAAGTACAAGAGCTTGGCTGTGTGGGGAACATGTTACCCGCCCATGTAGATGGGGGATGAGCTAAGCCAGGTTGAGGTGCTGGGAGGCTGGAAGTGCAGCATCATTGCATTGCACCTGGTGGATGCATTAGCAAGAGGCTTCAGAGGGCACAAGGAATCATTAAGGGGGTGACCGGAGGCCTGGCTGGCAGCAGAAACCTGCCCAGATCTAGAGCCCACCTGCATCCCTCCTGCTGATGCAAGGAGGACAGGACAGCACAGATTGTGGTGGCTCAGCAAGGAGGTGAGCTAGGGCCAGGGGACCACTGCACCTTTAACTCCTGCCTGAGCAGGGGCAGAACAGACTCCTGGCTGCTGCCCTCCGTGTTGCTTGGCACAGCTTCCTCACCACCGCAGAGCCTGGAGCCCTACACATAGAGCTGGGCATGCAGGGGACCCCAGCCCTGGCCATATAGTGGAGCTGGTGCCTCGCTTCCTGGGTCATGTGCTGTAAAGAGTTCTTGCCTGGCAGAGTCACAACATGATGAGCATGACCTGGTCTGTTCCCATGCTGGATATTTGCAATAAAAGAGCTGAGTGGTGTATGAGAGAAGAAGGCAAGCGAGAACATCTGCTCCTGAGCCAGGAGTCACTGATTCAACAAAGGCACAGCTGAAAGCTCACACCCCTCCACACAGGAACCTCCTCCCTAGGGAAGTAGGAGGCTTCCAAAGCATGGATGCCCTTTCCTATCCCAGGGCTGGAGAGCCCCATGCAGCATCAGCAGGGAGAGAGCCAGCCTTAGACCCCTAAACCATGTGTATCCCTCCTGCTCCCTGCCCACACCCCTGAATTGTGCCCACTCCCTCCCACGCAGCTTTCCTGCTTAATATGGGTACCTGGGGTGTCACAGCAGCTCTTGCTCCCTCCCAGCTTCTCTGTGACTCATCCACTCCAGGGAAAATCAATACTTCAGCACACATCAGATGAAGAACTGAGAGAAGAATTTCATGGGAAAGGGAGTGAGGCTCATGCTTCTCGCATGCCTCATCACGGCAGCTCACCCTTAGGTCTCTGCTCTTGCCTGGCTGTGGGAAATGACACTTTTTCTCTTCCCACCATACAGACACGCTCATACACCACCAGTGGGAGATAAGAAAGGTAGAGCTCTAGCGCTGCATCAGACCCTGGTGCATCCACGATTCAGGTATGAGGTGTAGATCTAGTGCCCCATTGCTTCAGAGAGAGCAGAACATAAGAAGGATATGGAACTCTTGGAACAGGTCCAGAGGAGGCCATGGAGATGATCAGAGGCTGGGACCACCTCTGCTATGAGGACAGGCTGAGAGAGGTGGGCTTGTTCTGCCTGGAGAAGAGAAGGCTCTGGATAGACCTCATAGAAGCTTCCCAGCACCTGAAGGGGGACTACAGGAAAGCTGGGGAAGGACTTTTTACAAGGGCAGGTAGTAATAGGATGAGGTTGAATGGCTTTAAACTGGAAGGGGGAAGATTTAAATTAGACATTAGCAAGAAATTCTTCACGATGAGGGTGGTGACGCCCTGGCACAGGTTGCCCAAGGAATCTGTGGCTGCCCCCTCCCTGGAGGTGTTCAAGGCCAGGTTGGATGAGGCCCTGATCAGCCTGGTCTGGTGGGAGGTGTCCCTGTCTATGGCAGGGGGATTGGAACTAGATGGGCTTTCAGGTCTCCTCCAACCCAAACCATTCTGTGAGTCTATGATTCTATGATTGGAGCTAGGATGAGGAGCATCTACAACGATGGAGGGGATGGAGCAGCTGCCTCATGGAGTGAGACCAGCTGGCCAGGGCTCTAGGATGGAGTGGGAGGGGAGATGTCGGAGGGCTGCATGCGGGTGGCTGAGGTGGATGTGGAGCTGTTACTCACCACGGCCTGCAACACCAGCACTAGGGGTGCATGACGAGGTTGAGAACAGACCCCAGCAGGCATTTCTATGCCCAGCCACAGTGCTTGCTGCCAGGGTAGGATGGGGAGGTGCACAGGACCAGCTAGAAAAAGAGATGAGAAATTCATGGTAGTGAACAGGTCCTAAAAAGGCCGGACAGGCAAATCCCCACCAATATCTCTAACTGCAGACACTACAGAGTATAAGGGGACCAGCCCTCAGAGAGTGACCAGGCTCATAGCGTTCCCCAGCAGCATTTCTTGTTGCTGCCCATGGAGATGCATGACAGTCTGTGCCTCCATCACCCACCCAAGGATGGGTGTCAGGCCCATCTGCCCAAAACCTCCATCCTTGGCTCTGCCAAACCCAGCAAGGACAGGAGAGCTCACAAAGCCTTTCCCTAAATGTCCTGGTTGCCTGTGATGTCTGAATTGCTTATGCAAGAGGGGATCACAGTATCACAGTATCATAAGGTTGAAAAAGACCTTTGAGATCATCGAGTCCAATCTATGACCCAACACCTATACCTACACCTACTCCTATTCCTAATTGTCAACTACACCATGTCACTAAGTGCCTCATCCAATTTCTCTTTGAACACCTCCAGGGATGGTGACTCGACCACCTGCCTAGGCAGCGCATTCCAATGAACAATTACTCTCTCAGTGAAGAATTTCTTCCTAATGTCCAGCCTAAACCTCCCCTGGTGAAGCTTGAGACCGTGTCCTCTCGTTCTGTCACTGGGTGCCTGAGAGAAGAGTCCAACTCCTGCTTCACTACAACCTCCCTTTAGGTAGTTGTAGAGAGCAATAAAGTCTCCCCGGAGCCTCCTCTTCTCCAGGCTAAACAACCCCAGCTCCCTCAGTCGCTCCTCATAGGGCCTGTGCCCCAGCCCCTTCACCATCCTCGTCGCCCTCCTCTGGACACACTCCAGCATCTCAACATCCTTCTTAAACTGAGGGGCCCAGAACCGGACACAGTACTCAAGGTGTGGCCTGACCAGTGCCGAGTATAAGGGGATGATGACCTCTCTAGTCCTGCTGGCCACACTGTTCCTGATGCAGGCCAAGATACCATTGGCCTTCTTGGCCACTTGGGCACACTGCTGGCTCATGTTGAGTTTCCTGTCCACCAGCACTCCCAAGACCCTTTCCGCCTGACTACTCTCCAGCCACTCTGCACCCAGTCTATAGCTCTGCATGGAGTTGTTGTGTCCAAAGTGTAGGACCCGGCACTTGGACCTGTTAAACCTCATGCTATTGGAGTCAGCCCATCTCTCCAGCCTGTCAAGGTCCCTCTGTAGGGCCCTCCTACCTTCCAGCAGATCAACACTTGCTCCCAGCTTGGTGTCATCTGCGAACTTGCTGATGAAGGACTCGATCCCCTCATCCAGATCATCAATGAAGATATCAAACAGGACCGGGCCCAGCACCGAACCCTGGGGAACACCACTAGTGACCGGCCGCCAACTGGATGGGACACCATTCACCACCACCCTTTGGGCTCGGCCATCCAACCAATTCCTAACCCAGCACAGAACATTCCCGTCCATGCCACGGGCTGCCAGCTTGTCCAGTAGTCTACTACGGGAGACAGTGTCAAAGGCCTTGCTGAAGTCCAGGTACACCACATCCACAGCCTTCCTCTCATCCACCAGGTGAGTCACACGGTCGTAAAAAGAAATCAGGTTGGTCAGGCAGGACCTGCCTCTCCTAAAACCATGCTGGCTGGGCCTGATCTCTCCCTCATTCCTCAGGTGCTGCATGATCACACCCAGGATTATCCGTTCCATAATTTTGCCTGGAACCGAGGTCAGGCTGACAGGTCTGTAGTTACCTGGATCGTCGCTACGGCCCTTCTTGTGGATGGGCGTCACGTTGGCCAACTTCCAGTCTTCTGGGACCTCTCCAGTGAGCCAGGACTGCTGATAAATGATGGAAAGCGGCTTAGCAAGCTCGTCCGCCAGCTCTCTCATCACCCTAGGGTGGATCCCATCAGGCCCCATAGACTTATGAGGATCCAAGTGGCTCAGCAGGTCTCTAACTTCTTCCTCCTGGATGAGAGGGGGGCTGTATTGCACCCCGCCCCTATCCACCGCTTCAGTAGACCAGTTGTCCAGAGAACAGTCTGCCTTACTGTTGAAAACCGAGGTGAAGAAGGCATTAAGCACCTCAGCCTTTTCCTCATCTTTAGTTACTGTATTTCCCTCAGTGATCGATAAGGATTGAAGGTTGTTGCTGCCCTTTTTTCTGCCGTTAATATATTTGAAAAAGCACTTCTTGTTGTCCTTAACACAAGTGGCCAATTTAAGCTCCAGCTGGGCTTTTGCCTCCCTAATTTTCTTCCTACACGACTTGACAATATTTTTGAACACAACCTGACTCACCTGCCCTTCTTTCCAAAGGCGACACACCCTCTTTTTTTCACTGAGCTCCTTCAAAAGTTCCTTACTCATCCCGGCCGGCCGGCTGCCCCTGCGGCTCATCTTAGAGCACATCGGGACAGCCTGCTCCTGCGCCTTGAGGACTTCATTCTTGAAGTACGTCCAAGCCTTCCTGGACCCCCTTGCTTTTAAGAACTATCTCCCAGGGTATTCTCCTTACTAGTTCCTTATATAACTTGAAATCAGTACACCGAAAGTCCAACATGGTCGTCCTGTTTTTGCTCTTACTTGTTCCATTGTTAATGGAAAACTCAATTATCTCTGGGTGCCAGCTCCAGCCCCTTGTACCCCAGCGAGCTTTGTTTACACACCGACCTCCCCATTTGCTTCCAGAAATTCCATTCAAATCCGTGTCTGCCTGCCCTGCTTGGTGTGAGCCAGGACCAGCAGCCGTGCAGCAAGGAAACTCATCCTGATTTCTGTTTCCTTCTCTCAAGCTCTTCAGAGAGACCTCTTGAAATGCAGGTTATTTTTAACATGAGAGAAAGAGCATGTTCCTTCTTCCTGCATTGAAAGACAGGTGCTTGCTCAAGGGAGAGCCTTGAAATAAGGCCAGGCAAGACAAGGTCTTCAGGAGAGAGATGGGTTTGTCACAGTATCGGAGGTGGGATGACACAGGTTGCAGTGCAGGATGGTGGCTGGAGGAGGAACCAGTGGGGCCCTGGGATGCTCTGTCGGTGGTGAGGCATGCCTGTGTTTCCCTCTGGGAGGTAAGGCAAAGAACAAAAACTCCCAAAGCTGCAGGTCCTGGGCATGTGGCACTGCTGCTTCCTTGGGGAGTCTCCCAGCAACCCTGAGGTCGTCACCTCTTCTCTCCCATACTGCACTCGGCATCTCCCCTGGAGAAGAATGGTTAACTTTGACTCAGCTGGGGGAGGAAAAAAAAAGAAAAAGAACTCAAAGTCCTTTGCTCCAGCAAGACTCAAAATAGGAGCTGTTTCCTCTCTGGCCAGAGGAAATTCCTAGCTCCCCATGGACAATCCCATGCTGGATGACTCTCTGGGACTGGACTGCCTGGGGTTGCTCAGTGAATGGATACCCTGAGTTTCTGTCCCAGTTCCCCATGTCAGGATGCACTGAGCTGTCAGGTTTCCCACAGCCTAGGACAGGGTCTGGCCTCTGGGAGGAATTGCTCCTGTGAGGATCCACATCACCTTGCACAGGATCTGACCATGCTCCTGCTGATTGTCAATGGGCCCCAAGCCTATCTGGCCCAGCCGGTGCGGGCCACCTCTGAGCTGCCCAGGACAGACCACTGATCAGTTTGCCTCTCCAGGATGACCCCATCAGGATTTCTATTCCAATTTATGAGCCCTTGCAACCTGTCTGGGAAAAAAAATGAGCTGAGATGAGTGGGAGTGGGAATGGCCACAGGGCAAAGACTGTCCGCCTGGCCATCCCATCCCTGTGCACCCTGCTGTCCTCCTGGTCCCTGCAGTACATTTGCTGAGCTGTTCACCAGTGTTTTGAATGCATGTGGCAAGAGAGACTTCAAGCCAGCTCCTAGCCCTCTTGCTTCCCTCTCTGTAGCTGACTTGCTGCGTGTTTTTCAGCTTTCCTGTTATTTTGGCAGACCTTCTGCTCTTCAGCATCAATCCTTTTCCTGTGCTGCCCTTTCTTTCCCATCAGCTGTGTGGGGCCTTTACAAGATTGCTCTTTTTGCTCTTTACGCCTTCTTTTACTGAGGCTCTTAATAAGACATTCTTCTACAGCCTCCAGGCAGCTTGGAGACCTCTGGCTTTCTGGACCACTCCACCAAGACGTTTGGGACTGGCCTGGTTTTTTGTTTTGGTTTTGTTTTTCACCTTTCCTCATTTTTAAACAGTCTCTTGTCTTGAAATGGAGTAACCACATGCTGGATTTATTCAGTCCACTCTTCCTTATCATAAAACTAAAATGAAGTGGTATCACAGCTAAGCCCCCTGCGCTGTGCAAGAGCAGATTCAGAAAACGTTTTGTCCTGGTGGTTCTCAGACTGCTTCTGGGGAGATGGCACCATGTACTGCACTCAAAGGTTTTACCTTTACGTCTTGTATCCTGACACTTAGATCCAGTCCACAAGTGGGTAGCTGAAGTGTCCCCTTATTACAGCCTTCCCTAAAATCTCTAAGTATCTGGCTTTGGGAGTCTGGTTTTGGTGCAGGAGCACTTGTAGGTTTGCCCTTGCTCTGTTGCCCAGACATACGCCGGCTGCTCTGCTGGCACTGCGAGGTATCCGATTTGCCTTCCTTATTTACTGCAGTTACGCTATTTATTTTCCAGCTGGCATTTTCAGAACTGTACGGAACATTAGCTGTGTTCCCCATGTCAATCACATGAGGCCAAACCAGATGCTCTTCCCCAGCCACTTGCTTCTGGTTTAAATACTCTCTAGCACTGTAGTTATTAAAGCCAGCAGCCTACTTCTGCTATGATGAAGGAACAGCACCTCTTTTCCTGTGTATGTCTCTTACATCCCAAGAAGTGCCCCAAGTCCTACTGTAGCTAAACAGCCCATCTCTGATCCCCCATCTCATCCCTACCCTGAGATTCCAGCTCTTTGCTTGTTTCCTGGGGCCCACCCCTAGGACAGGCAGGGTTTCAGAGAACACCATGGGCAGGTCCTTGGCACCAGTGTCTGGCCAAACAGCCTGGACATGGCTGCCAGCTCACCTTCTAGTATTCACCTACGCCACAGTGTGGCACATCTCTGCTGTAGTCAGAGCACCTCCCTGGCCACGTGCGAAGGCAGTGAGCATCAGGGCATCCTGGCGGAGCTGCTTATAGCATGCAATGTAACTGCCACCACACTCCACTTTTCTCCAAAATCCTGACCTGCTGCCTGAGCCCAGTAACGAGAAAATAAGCCATTTATTCAGCTGGTCTTTGCTTGCTCAGCAAACATGTGAGGAATTTCTCTCAAGGCAGCTGGACACTTTCCAAAGAGGGCAGGCTGCCAACTTCCCACCCCCCAGCCCCCCCGACAAAGAAACAAGGTGCAAACTTGGCCCCTGAAGGCTTGCTGTGTGCTTCCATTTCTGCCCTTGAGTCTGCTGGAGCTGGGGAAGAAGGGGACCTCTCCACTCCCCTTCCATGCCTGGCTTGACTGGCCCAGGGAAAGGACTGGTCCTGCCCCGTTTTTCCCAGAAAGGCTTTTGGGTCTTAGAATCATAGAACCATAGAATGGTTTGGGTTGGAAGCAATCTTAAAGCTCATCCAGTTCCAACACCCCCATCAGACCAGGCTGCTCAAGGTTCCATCCAACCTGGCCTTGAACACCTCCAGGGATGGGGCATCCATAGATTCTTTGGGCAACCTGTGCCAGGGCCTCCCCACTCTCATTGTGAAGAATTTGTTCTTGATACCTGACCTAAATCTTCCCCTTTCCAGTTTAAAGCCATTCCCCTTCATCCTATCACTCCATATCCTTGTGAAAAGTCCCTCCCCAGCTTTCCTGTAACTTCTTCAGGCAGTGGAAGGCCACTGTAAGGTCTCCCCAGGCTGAACAAGCCCAGCTCTCTCAGCCTGCACTCTCAGCCAGCTCCAGCCCTTTAATCATCTTCATGGCCTCCTCTGGACCCATTCCAACAGTTCAGTATCCTTCTTACATTGGGAATTCCAGAACCAGATGCAATATTCCAGGTAGGGTCTCATGAGAGCAGAGTGGATGGGCAGAATCCCCTCCCTTACCCTGCTGACAATGTTTCTTTTGATGCAGCTCAGGACATGGTTATTCTTCTGGGCTGTGAGTGCACATTGCCGGCTCGTGTCACAGCTCTCCCCAAATGCAGCAGCAGGAAGACACAGGTGTGTGTTTGCAGCTTTCCATGCTTCCTGCTCCACACTCAAGCAGTGCCTGTCACTACTGGGCAGCGCATAGCAGGCAAGAGGAGTCTCCTGGTGTGTAGGCTACATGGGTCTGGAGGATCCCTGGGCATTTTCTGCTAATGTGGCCCCCTGTGATTTTTTTTCTTTAAATCTCAAATTGCTTCTCAAAGTTCCAGCTGTTGGGTTTCTGAGCTCAGGCAAGACACTAGTGTTTCCCATAAAAGCCCATCCACAGCTCTCCTGGCATGGAGAGACACTGGCAAATGTGTCCCCACAGGAATACTTTCCATTGTGTTTCCCCCCACTCACCCAGCAGGTCCTGCAGAATTTTTGCCAGCAAAAGTGTGGTAAGTGTCCTGGCCTCATGGAGGACTGACACACTTGGCAAGCTGGAGAAGAAGCCCACCCTCCATGTGTGGAAACCAAACTTCCCCTTACCTGTGGCAAAACCAACTGCTTATCCAGGAGTCTGAAACTTCCTGCTATTCATGAGCATGGCTGCCAGCTGCACAAAGAAGACTGCTTATCTGTATTGTGGGTTCACAACTTCTCTGCCCTCCACTCCCCTCCTAGCCTCCTTGAGGTGCCTGGAGAAGGTGCAGCTCCCTCCACCCCCACACGCACCTGCCCTCCAGCTCCTGAAGTTGGCTTTTTGGCATATGGCCCCACCAGCCCAGCTGGACACTCATCTACTTCCTTCCCCTAGCTGCAGTTCATCGGTAGGAAAGTTGGCTTTTTTCTCCTGCCTGTCTACTGTGAAAGTGAAAGAGCATCTCCAGCGGATGTGACCCCTCTGTGCCAAGGACCCTTGAAAGCCAAGCACATAGGAAAGCAAATAAGCAAGTCATCCTTCCAAAGATGTCTTCCAAAGATTGATAACCCAGATGCATTTGGGATTTCACAGAAGCAAAGATATCACATGTTGGAGCTACTCTGGGCTCTGATGGAGCATGTCTACAAACACAGTATCTGGCTCTTCCTCTTTCCCTGAACCAGGAGACCACACCTGGAAAATACACATAAATTCCACTTTTGGAAGAGAGGGAACAGATTCCAGATAATTGGTCACAGCAACACATAGGATGGGCAAAACCAGCATGCAGCTCCCCTGAACCCCTTTCTTGAAAAATAGTCCCAAACAGAGCTGAACCTTTAAGACACTGTGTGATGATGCCCTGTGCTCAAATTTCGTTTTGCTCTGAGTGTCGGGCCCCTGAGGGCACTACTGGGTCTTGATGATCCTGAGCAACCTCAGCTGGGATGCTGTGGGACCTGCGCTCACTTCAGCTCAGCCCTGAGCACCAAGTCCTGGCCTGAGCTCTGTGAGGGCGTGTTTATTGATGTCTCTGTCTCGAGATGGACCTCGGACCTGTGTAACAGGAAGCTTATGTGAGGTGCTCTTCCCTGTGTGGACCTCATACTTGAGTGGTAGGTAACTTGTGTTCAGCCCATCTGCTGGATGGCCCTTGGAGAGATATTGCAAGTAAGCTGCTCTTTGTTTCTAGCCCTGCCTCCTGGATGGAGCCCTCAGGCCCATGCCATGCCGTGGCCTTGCTCCAGGTGTTGTTCTCTTCTTGCTCTTGCCTGGACCTTGGCCTCCTGCTGTGTCTGCTGGCAGGTCATCTTATTCACACACAGCACAGCTGGGAGTGGGCTGCTGCAAAGCAGCTCAGGGTTGGAGCAGTGGAGGCACTGGCTGTCTGGCATTCACTCAGTGGAGCCTCCACAGGGGCAGCTACCTCTTACCCAGGGTGATCTCGTTCCCTGTCCACAGAGAGTCCCAGAGGATGTGGACTTTAAGCCAAGAGTAGGACCTCTGGCGCCTCCAGGAGCAATTTCGTTGGCACTTTGCCTGTTTTCTGGCAGGGACCCTGCCTGGCTGAGTGCAACCTCCTCACGGAGGCTGAGCACCCTGACCTCTCTCCATCTGCATTCACGGACTACGCTGATGCCGACTCCTCGGAATTGTTTTTTGTCACTCTTTGGTGGGATTGCCCTGCCCTCTACTGATCTTTGCAGCAGTGAGCTGGGAGCTGAGGAGTTGCTCAGCAGTTTAGCTGGGCTCCCAGGCACTGAAGACGGGGAGAAAACCTCTACAGATGCCTGAGGTGGGGTAAATATTCTAGGAGAACGCAAGCAAAATGCTCCCTCAGTCACTCACTTGTCTGGCACACTTGCAGCAGGGCGGTTGTGTGTAAAAGTGAGCCTTCACAGCTGTGCAGCTCTTAGAGGCAGTCTGGGTGCCCAGGAGGCAGAAGTTTTTCCTCTCCTTCCCTCTGGCTCTCTGGAAAGGTGTGGGTAAGTCTAGTGCTCCGACAGCTGTTAGAAAATGTGCACAGCTGGTCATTCTCTCCTGAGGGTCCTGATTCCTTCGGGGCCTGACAGTTTATTCAGGGAAGACTACATGGGGGTCCTGGGATTAGCTCTGCACAGAGCTCCAGTATCACAGCCAGCCACAGCCCCAGAAAGAAAGCCTCTTTGTCCATGCCCTGTGGAGCTGCTCTTGCAGCATCCACAACCTAAATCTGTGGAGAATGTCTTCCCCTCATGTGAGGGACAAGGGATTTACATCCCCAAACAGGTCAGAATAAACAGAGACAATGCAGCACAAGGACAGAAAATAGGACTTTATTACCCTGCAATCTGCCCAGGGCTCCCCAGTGACCCAGCAAAGCTACCCCAAAGGCACAACATGAAGGAGCTCTAGAGGAGCCATCTTAGACCCCCCAACAATCCAGCCATAACACACAAGCAGGAAAGAAATGGCGATTCATGGCTCTGAGAGTATTTGGAGACATTTGGAGACATTTCCAAGGACAAGATTTTCAGGGTTCCCACAGCTGTGTGCTCTGCCCATGAGATTTGTCAGAAGCATCAAGGCTTCAGCAAAAGAACCTAAGGGCAAAGGCATTTCAGGCCACTTTTCCTACCACACTGCATGCTCAGGGCAAATGTGGCTGTGCACAGGTACCCTTTTCCTCCTCTTTCTCAATGCCCTGGGGAAATCAGGCATCAAAGGAAATCCCATGAGCAGAAAGGAAGCAGCTCAAGATTTGCAGGTACAACCATAACTGTGATGCTCGACACCACCAGAGGATGGCCAAGACCTGCACTGGGAAAATGTCTAATACGTGGGACAAGCTATAGGAACAAAGCCTCTGGAGCAGCCCAGAAATCTGATCACATCTTGATTTGTTTTTTCCTGTTCTTTTATCCTCCTGACGTTCATTTCTGTGTTGAGTTAGCAGATGTCTCAGTATAAAGGAAAACTAAGATGTCTATATGGACTAGGCAAGGGCCCTCTTCCCAAAAACCACCACAATCTTTGAAATGAATAGATTTTAATTAGAAAATGTATAGAAAATGATAACAGTTCTTAACTACAAATATATATATTTGTAGAAATATATAAATTTGTAGAAACCAGAGCAGAACAAACAGCAACACCATAACCAAAACCTTTAAATGAAATGAGTTCTATCTCTGCTTCTCTCGGTGCAGTTATATTTGCGGATAACAGGATGTGATATCGCACTTTGGGAGGCAGTGGTCTTGAAAGTCACCCCTGAGCTCCGTCAGGGCACAGATGGGGACCAGGGAGAGGTGATGGTTGTTCCAAAAAAATTCACGTGGGGAAATGGTAGCTGGGGCCGGGGGGAACAGATATGGTGGCCCCTAGGGAGTCTGCAGCAATTCCAGGCAGTGGTGACCACTTTCTCTCTGAAGGACAGTACAGGGCACGTGGAGCTGGGGGTTGAACCAAGGGAGCTCCCTCCAAGACGCCTCCACCAGCCCAGCAAAATGGTGGTTCTCACTCACAGCAGCTGCTTAGCAGAAGTGGCACCAACTGGAAGAAACCTCTCATCCCCCTCCCCACTTACCTCTGCCCAGCCATCAAACTGGAACTCAGAGCTATCAAACCAGCCCCCTGCCACTCATCCTGGCTCCCAAACCCCCCTGTGTTGACAAGGGAGAGAAAAATTCCCTGAAAGATTTTAAAACTATAACACCACTTTTATGTTTTCTTGCCACCAACATTTTGATTCTGCATGCAGGCACGCCACGTTGCAGGTACAGACACAACCAACTTGCCACTGTTCTCCATGTTTGGCAGAGAAAAATGTCAGAAATAAAGACAAATCATTACTTTGCAGTTACATTTTCAAGCTAAGTTTTAAGGAATGCTGGAAAATTACAAAATGCTTCTCTCTTCCATAACCAAACTTTTAGGTCTAGCTGAAAACAGGATTAAAAAAAAAAAAGTGACTGGAGGAAAGGATAGTGATGTACAGTCTTTTAATAACATGTATTGAAATACAAAAAAGACAGAACTCTGCTTATACAACACTGGAAATAAACCCCAGTGTGTCTAGTTCATCCCAAACAATACTGATGCAAGAAGTTGTTACTACTGCAAAAGTGGAATATTCTGGTTTGAGCTAAAACAGAATCAGTTTTCTAACTTTAGTTAAGTCTCATTTAAGTAACTGTAAGTTTTTGGAAGTTTCAGACAGAAAGCCCCTTTGATAGCATGGGTTTTTTTCAAATAGTGTTTTTTCAGACACTATTCTATGACATGTGTTGAACAGATAGTTATGTCTTCTGTAACCATTTTTGATTGCTTATAGTTTTTCTATCTAAACAATGTAAGGTCAGACTAAGAACTGGTGCTGTACCAATTAGTGGAGATTTGGCTGTTGTGAAGTTCCCAATAACATTAAAAATAGTCCTTGGAAAGTAACAGAACATGCATAAGATTTCTGGCAAATGTTATACGCATGAATGTAGATGGAAAACACACTCTGTAAGCAGCTCGTCTCGTTACTCATGATTGGTGGATCTATCCCCCTTGCCCCCAGCGCTGTAATAAAGGACGATTGCTTTCTGAAACTCCAAAGTGGGTATTAGAGAGTTTATTTGCTGGTATTTTCGGTATAGACACAACTGGTCACAAAACAAAATCTAAGGGCTGTAGCAAAAACTTACATTGGCATTTCTCATGACAAAGAACTCCGCCTTAGAAATATCTCACTTGAAATATCTGACCACATAAATATCTGAAGTATATTAACTAGCTGAATATAAACGTCAGCTCAATGATGAGTTATAGTTTCGTATACCCAGCATCAAGTAACTCCTGAAGTGCAAAGTTACTGAATTATTCTACGCAGTTTTGTTAGTTGTGAGTTAATTCTTAGATGTAATGCAGCTCTATCATCTGCTAACATGATTTCTGGCCTGATACACTGCTATATTTTAAATGCGCAAGCTTTCAGAAAATCCCTTTGTTGACCTTCAAATAGAGTTGTGACTATGCTATAGAAACCAAAAAAAATCCTTAAAGTATTTTCACACGATGGCAGAGAAATAGCGTTAAAACCCCCCAGGGATTTCATAAAGAAAATTAGGAAAGTCCACTTAAAACAAACTGATTTCTTCCTTCTTTTCTCCTATAAAAAATTCCTGGGTAAGAGCAAGCAATAAATAAAGGTGTAAAGTAGCCTCACAATACTGACATAAAATGGAACGACATAAAGCTTATAAAAAGTGAGGACAAAGTGCTGGCTCACAACAAACACTGCTGCAAGAAAACCAGTGTTATTAATGTTTATAAAGTCATTTAATACTCACTGGAGTCTGGTCTCGCACTCCAGAATCGATCTGAAACATTCCGCTTCAACAGCAACACTTTCATAGCATCTTGCCTGATTCCCTCAGGATGGTGAGGGGAATGCAAACGGGCCAGCAAACCAGCTACAGTCATTTGTCAATTCAGAAGGAGACAAGGATTTCGATTCCATTGTTGCTACGTTTTACATTCCCAAAAGATCGGGTTAAAAAACCCAGTTCTTGTACCTTTACCACAATCTGGGATTTGAAATGTCACACTCCTTCAATTTAAGAAGAATTACAGATTTTTGACACCTGCCTTCATTAGTTTTGAGAAAGACAACTTAATTTGCTTTGGCAATAACCCCCCTCCTGCTTTACATGAGCTTTACATGCACTTCATAAACAGCATTACCTGGATGCTAAGTACTGTGCCTTGTTGTAATCAACAGTGAGAAAAGGCTCAAAGACGCTGTCTTCTCACTACATACAGGGCATTGAAAGACACATTGTGATCTGCAGGATAAATTCCTGCTTGTTTCCTAAACCCAGTGTTGGTACAAATGCTTCCTGTAGGTATGCCATCTCTATAGCCTCTTTAAACCAAAACTTGGCCTTCGTTTAAGATATTAAAACTGGATTGATTTCCTAATACAAAGCAGCATCTCTCTTTGAATCTGGGTAAAAGCAGGTGCTTTGCTCAGGAATGCCTGGAAATTTGTGTTAGAAAATGCTTCTGACATGATATGAAACCACTGAGGCCCATGGATGAGGTGGAATTCTCCTGTAACCACAGAGCATTCTGGACACCGCACTGACTGCGAGGAGCCTCAGCAGACTTTAATACATCCACTGCACTCCGAAGTGCTTGCATTGAACCTTGTGTCAGAGAAAGGATTCCATGTGGAAACACCCTCTGGAGTAACGCTGGTGTGGCACCTCATTTCCTTTTGATAAAAATTAAACCCAACCCTCTACCTCCCATGAGCCACCTTGCGGAGGGCCAGGGGTTCTTATTTTAGTGACTTTTACAGCCTTTCCACCTGCTGCTGCTGCTTTGGGTCAGCCTGGTGAGGATACTCGAGGCTGTCATCTTACTGCTCCTGTTTCTGCTCCTGATTTTTCTTTTCAGCCAGTCCTTTCACCCTGATGGTCACTGGGCTGGGTCGAGCACCAGGCCCCTCCTCATCCTGCTCATGCTTTCTACGATGTTTTTCAAAGGTGGAAATTTCGGCACACGTCTGGTTGCAAAGCAAACAGTGGTGTGACCGCTCCCCACTGTGCGTCCTCATGTGACACTGGAGGCAAGAGGACCTGGAAAAGGCTCGGCTGCAGACTGAGCAGCGGTGAGGCTTGTGCGCCTTGTGGGTCTCCAGATGCTGTTTGAGGGATGCCGCCTGCTTGAAGACTTTCCCGCAGGTGGAGCACTTGAAGTTCCTCTCACCCAACTCGAGCAGCCAGTGCCACACGAGGTGCGCGGAGGAGCAGAGGTTCTTCCCGCACCCATCACACTCGTCGGGCCGCTCCCTGGTGTGCAGGTGGACATGGACAACCAGCCAGGGCACTAAGGCCTTCTTGCAGTGCAGGCACTTGGGTGATACAGCTCAACATACAGAGCTATACTTGATGAAGTGTGTGCCTGGAGGGTAGAAACTTGTTCATATACTGAAATGCTTAATAACATCCACAGAGGACTTGCTGCTCCACCTCAGATCCACACCCCACTTCTGGATCTTCTCACGTGTGACAAGGGATAGGACGAGAGAAAATGGCCGCAAGTTGTGCCAGGGGAGGTTTAGACTGGACATTGGAAAGAATTTCTTTACTGAAAGAGTGGTCAGACACTGGTACAGCTACCCAGGGCTGTGGTGGAGCCACAGTCCCTGCAGGTGTTTAAAAAACAGGTAGATGAATTTCTTAGGGACATGGTTTAGTAGGGAGACAGGCATGGTTGGACTCGGTGATCTCAGACCTTATGATTCTATGATTCTATGAATTTCCTGCTTAGGCAAACCCGAGTTCCCAATGGAGATAAGGAAGAACACAGGAACTTGCTCAGAACAAGACTGTTCGCACTTGGAGGTACTCAGGGAGGCTCATTCATTTTAAACTCAGATGCTGTCTTAATTTGCATGAGGTTTCAAGAGTAGACACTCACTAGCACGGTGTGATCGTTTCAATATCTTTCCAGTTTGGTGTGAGTGTCTGCTGTTGATTTGCACCAAGTTCACCTAATCTAAATGTAATCAAATTAATTTCATCCAATATAAAGGGTTTCCATAAGTCTCAATTTAGATTCCCAGCTCAAACCACAACTCAGTGCGCTTCAGTTCTGTGTAGAGACTGGATATGAAGTGTTGAAACTACTTTCTTTTGAAACGGAGGAGGTCTCTCCCGGGCAGGGAATACCTGGTCACCCCCAGTGTGCCCTACAGGCAACTTCAGTAACGATGATGTGCTCAGCTGTGTTACCATCTCACAGCTATCACAGCACAGCTGATGGACACTTGGACGCGGCACCTCTTAGTCCACTGCGGTGAAATGGCAAATAGGTTTATAGAAACCACTGCGGGAACACATTAAATAGTCTCTCTGACTCCTGGGCCCTGATAGTTTTGCTGACAAGGCAAAAGAGATGTCGCCAGGGAGCAAGGGGCAGGGTGGGCAGGGCCGCCCTTGGCTTGGCGAAACAGGGGGCCCGGTGCCATCAGGTGCTGCCCAGAGAGCGCCTCAGTGTGGGTGCTGAGAGCGCGGGCTCTGAGCGTGTGCAGTTGCTTCAGTTGTAAAGCAGCCGCAATGAAATTTTGCAATTAAAAACTCCTTAGGCATTAAAATCTCCCAAACTGTGAACTGGAGATTTGCTGTTAAATCAAAAACTCCACCTAACTTACAACTGATTTAGCAAGTCAGGTTTTCAAGAGCTGTTTTGAATTGTTTAGTGTACTTTTTTGTTCTTAAGTTTTTACAAGGCAACTTGTCTCACTGTCGTCAATATCTCAATACAAAAAACCTTACAACGCTTTATTTGCTAAAAAACAACAACATTAAAACTGGGGGTAGCTAGTTCTTTCCTTTTGCCAGCTGTTTCGTTCCGAGGAGTCCACCGCTCGAGGCTGCTGTACTTAATTACAGAGTTTGGAGCTGCATAACACATCACAGCCAAACACCAGGAGGGCAAAGAACTACTATATATGAAAGCTTTTTGTTGAAAATGTTATAGTTTATTTGACCAAGGGTCAATTTTATATCCTCGTATTGGGAGATTGACATCTCTCTTTTATAGGCACTGATCCAGGCAGAAATGCCTTGCAGAAAATCCTGGCTCTTTTGTGAAACTCATGCATTACTGAGAAAACTTTATGTAGCTCAAAGTCTTTAACAACTCTATAAAAATAATCCTTTGCTAGTCTCGTGCGTACCTTCAAATACGTGGAGTAGTTCAAAAACTTCACATTCTTCTTCTGAATTCGGTTCACTGCAATACGAGATCAGGCAGCAACTGCAAAAGCTTAGCTAGTCAAGTGGGACTCAACCAACTGGGTATATCAGTTTGAACAAAAACGTGTGTCTAGAACAATGGAAGCTTGTACCACAGCAGACCAAGCTGACGAACACTGAGTATCTTTTTCCATGGTGGGGAAAAAAAAATCATTATTGTTACTTTTTAGCACGGGGTATTCAGGGAACACATATTGTAAGTTCATGCTTTGTAAACATTTCTACAAATCATTCAGAGATTATTGGCTTTGGGATGAGTTTTCAAATACCTGGTGTTATGCAGAGCAGTAATTCACAGCTAATGCTACAAAAAGAAACTAACATGAAGTTACGACAGCAAGAGCAGTGAAGGCTCCTGCATCAAGTAGTTAAAACTGGATATTGATTTATATTTTATTATAAAGTTTATGGCATTACAGAGTCCAGCATGGCAGGATACGCAACCTTGTTACAGTTGCAGTATTTGGTTTTGTTTGGTACAAAAAAGCTGAACAGCAGCATAACTGTTGTTATATTGAATCAGGATTGGAATGAATTTGTTTCTTCTGAATGGGGTGAATCAGCGATTTAAAATAAAAACGTTGCATTTTAAAATCTCAAATACGTGCAAAATTCCTTTCAGGACAGTAGAGAATATGTCAGAGATGTGTGCAATCTTGAACGCTGTGTCCCAACCCAGGTACTCCCCATATATTGCTAAGAATCCTATGAAGGGTGAACTCCCAACGGTTACTCATGACTGTCAGTGTTACTTCCAGGAGTCCTCCTCACAGCTGGTGTTCTCTCCCCACCCCATCTTATGTCCTTTTATGCAGTGCATCACGTACTGACATTCATAGTTATGGTAAAAAACTTTAGTCCATGATAATTCTAGTAAGTTACTTCAGGAATTCCAGTAAACTCTCCGTCCCGACTGCAACAATGGATTTATGAAAGCAAATGCAATCTGAGAGATGAAGCTCTGCGAAGATCAGTATCTCCATTTTCCTAAGGTCTTCAACAGCTTTTAAAAACACAGCAAATGGATTCCCGTGTTATTATTTAACAAGTCCCTTGGTTTCGGTGCTTTAGCCTTGATGTGATTTTCTGGTTTCACATGTTGTAGGTAACATAAATAGGATCCAACTGGTCGGCTAAAAATCCGTCTCTCAAGTGCATTCGTTGTTTCTCACCACGGGAATTGATAGGAATAACACTTGGATCCACAATGACTACAACACCTACGATGAGATAATGCTCTTCCAGAACTACATTTGTTACCAGCGCGACCAGGTCTAGTGCTTCTTGTTCAGAGCCTTCCAACTCCACAACCACCACAAGCAAGTTGGTCCATGTAAACACAGCACTGTTGGCATGATACAAATATTAATGGTGAGGGAAAAATGCAGAGTCAAAGGAAGCTAGTGATGAAAGGGAGACTCAGGGGCAGCAAATTGTGTAAGGGCTTGAACAACATAATAAATGAGAACAAGTGATGTAACAGTAAAGTGAAAATATTTGTATATCAAGAGGTGTTAAAGCTCAAACCTCTTGGGATATTCTCTGCCACTTGCTTTTTAATGACCCATGTACAAAATATACGTAGGGCTTTTACTCTTATACGTACACAGTATTGAAAAGTCCTTCGCACTTACGTATTAAAATGGGAACCATTAAGATTTCGCATTCAGTGTGTACATACTTGATATTCATGTACTTGTGTAAATCTTCAGAGGCAACTACAGGAAAGACAAACCCTCCCAAAGCTTTCAAGTAAACAGCACCGCTTTGGGACTGAAGAGGACCTACAGCCAAATGGCATGCATCATCCATTAGGACCAAACAAGAATGAGAAATGTTAGAAGGTATTATTCAAGAAGTTCTTGAGATGTGTTCACCACATCCGAGTGTGTATGTTCTGACACAGCCAAGGGAGTCAACAACACAGCTTGCAAGTGCTCTGCTGCCCCGCTCATGCTCTGCCCTCCCTGGCTTTCAGACTACGGAGATGAAACTCTGATGAAGGGGTGGGCCTTTTATTGTTTTGAGCACAGAGGCAGCAGAAAGAGAAGCATTATATTGCAGTTACTCCCACTGCAGCCATTTCTAAGCAAAGATTTGGCGAGTTCCCTCTACATCAAGCTCTCAGTCTAGCATGCAGTTCCACAAAGCTTGATTTCTGCTCCTTGAGAAGAAATAAAAAGGATACAGGAAAGTGATACTGAGACTCTTACCATTCTGCAATGCTCTTATGTGCTCTTATTACAGAGGTCTCTATATCAAGGGGATGGTACCTCATTCCTCTGAGCTCCAGGGTTTCATCCAGAGAGCCCACCACATACAAAGCATCATGCCTCTCTGCAATACAGTACAGACATTTAAAACAAACATGGTCATTTGTACGTGCCTATTCCTGACATTCTAAGGTGTTCCTGGAGCTTCCTAGAAGGAGAAGGATTCTAATACACTTCAATCTCTACCATTTGGAGAGAAGAGAATGAAGAGGTTGTTTAGCAAATCTGCCTATTGACTCCAAGCAAATGAGACCAGATGAGAAAGAATTCTGGCTCATCAAGTTCTGCCCTTTCTCTCACATAACGTAACCTCAGTTCATAAACCCAATCAAAACCCATTGTTAAAGCAACTTTTTGTCCCGCTATTCTTACCAGAGAACTTCTCTCTGGTAAGAAACACTGACAGGAACACTTTCCCAATTCCCGTATTTGTTTGTTTTTTTGTTTTAAAACCAGCTTATACCCACTTTGCCTTAGTTCAGCAATATTATTTTCAGCTTCTTCAGTTCCCCACAGTCAGCGTAGCAAGAGCCAACTCTATCCCCTCCTCAGCCTTAGCTTTGCTGGGCTAAATAAACCAAGCTCTCCTAGAATCTTGTCAAAGGACAAGCTCTCCACATTGCCACGTTCATCCTGTAACGTTGTTCAGTTCAACTTTGCTCTTTTTTTTCCCACCTATTTTATAATTGTGCTCAATCGTGTAACTTGAGACAAAAATGCGTGCTAGGAAGCTTCACTGTATTTCGTACATACTTGCTATGTTATTTCACCATACGTCGCCTGTCAAATGCTGACAAACTAAAGGACAACTGATGTTGTTCCACAGCGATCAAAATCTCTGTGACACATAATTTTTCAGAAAGCTACACGGCACAAAAACTTCCTACAGTTTTATAGCAAGTTTATACCTGGTCTGCTCACGGATTCCAATTTCTCTCAACTACCAGCTTTCTCAAGAACAGGAAGCCATCTCACTTTGAACAGTGAAGAAGGACAATTCCATCAGAGTCCTGTGCAGAACCTTGGACCCAGCAGCAGCGTACCCTGGAGGTCAGGAACTACCGTAGAAAATCAGACAGGAGGAAAGCAAGGGAAGCTTAGAGCACCTTGACTGGGAGTTCTTTGTCATGCTCTACCACCTCCAAAGGGGAAGAGGACACAACATTTAAAGCTTTTTCCAGGAGCTGACTCTACATTACATCACCTCCCCCCAGGAACCTGAGACCACATTCCTTCAGGAACAGAGACTCCGGCACGGCTGGCCAACACAGGACTGGTTGGCGTACTAAGTAGGCTTAGGCTGAACGGGTGGAGGACACCTCCCAGCTAGGGGAAGAGGACAGACTTCACGGACCGATCTATGGTATTTCTTGGTTGACCATGGAGAATATATGAGACGGTGGGACAGGAAACCTACCCATGCCCTGGCAGCCCGGGTACAAGAATTGAAGGAGAACGAGAAAAGAAAATCAGTGAAAGTAAGTGCAGTGCCAATCTCCCAAGGATCTGGCCCACTAGAGGGAACATCCAAAATGTACCCATCACTAACGAGTTGCTGTCACTGTAATGGATGTTAGAGGGGCCTTGCCTCTGGCCAGGTAGAGGAACAGGACAACCGTGTCTATTGGACTGTGTGGATCCGGTGGCCTGGCACATCAGACCCACAAAAATACAAGGCTTTAGTTGACACTGGCGCTCAATGTACATTAATGCCATCAGGACACGTGGGCCTGGAAACTGTTGCTATTTCTGGGATGACTGGGGGATCTCAAGAGCTGACTGTGGTGGAAGCTGAAGTGAGCTTGACCGGGAAAGACTGGCAAAAACGCCCCATTGTTACTGGTCCAGCTGCCCCATATATCCTGGGAATCGACTACCTCAGGAATGGATATTTCAAGGACCCAAAGGGACATAGATGGGCTTTTGGAATAGCTGCTGTAGAGACAGGAGAGATTAAACAGCTAAAGTCACTGCCGGGTCTCTCAGAGAGTCCCTGTGCTGTCGGACTGCTGAAAGCTGAGGAACAACGGGTGCCTGTTGCCACCACAACAGTGCATCGGTGGCAATACCAAACAAACCATGACTCTGTGATTCCTATGCATAAGATGATCCGAGAACTGGAGAGCCAAGGGGTGATCAGTAAGACTCACTCACCTTTCAACAGCCCCATTTGGCCTGTGTGTAAGCATGATGGAGAATGGAGATGGACTGTGGACTATTGGGGCTAGAATGAGGTTACCCCACCGCTGAGCGCCGCTGTGCCAGACATGTTGGAACTCCAGTATGAACTGGAATCCAAGGCAGCGAAGTGGTACGCCACGATTGATATTACTAATGCGTTCTTCTCCATTCCCATAGCTGCAGAGTGCAGGCCACAGTTCGCCTTCACCTGGAGGGGCGTGCAATACACCTGGAACCGATTGCCCCAGGGGTGGAAACATAGTCCCACCATTTGTCATGGACTAATTCAAGAAGCACTAGAGAAAGGTGAGGCTCCAGAACATCTGCAGTACATCGACGACATCATTGTGTGGGGGGACACAGCAGGAGAGGTTTTTGAGAAAGTAAAGAAAATCACCCAGGTTCTCTTGGGAGCTGGTTTTGCTATTAAGCAGAGTAAAGTTAAGGGACCCGCCCAACAAATATACAGTTCCTGGGAGTGAAGTGGCAAGATGGACATCGCCAGATTCCGACAGAAGTTATCGACAAGATCGCAGCAATGTCCCCACCAACTAGCAAGAAGGAAACACAAGCATTCTTGGGTGCCATAGGTTTCTGGAGGATGCATATCCCGGAATACAGTCAGATGATTTCCACTGGGGCCCTGAACAACAGCAAGCTTTTGAGCAGATTAAGAGGGAGATTGTTCATGCTGTAGCCCTTGGACCGGTCAGGTCATGACCAGATGTGAAAAATGTGCTCTACTCTGCAGCTGGGAATAATGGTCTTTCATGGAGTCTTTGGCAGAAAATGCCTGGCGAGTCTCGAGGCCGACCACTTGGATTCTGGAGTTGAGGCTACAGGGGATCTGAAGCCAAATACACCCTGACAGAGAAAGAGATCTTAGCTGCTTATGACGGGGTTCAAGCTGCCTCAGAGGTAATTGGAACAGAGGCTCAGCTCCTCCTGGCACCCCGATTACCAGTGCTAAGGTGGATGTTCAGTGGACGGGCTGCCCCCACACATCTTGCCACTGATGCTACCTGGAGCAAATGGGCTCTCTGATCACACAACGCGCCCATATTGGAAAACCAAATCGCCCTGGGATCCTGGAAATCATCACAAACTGGCCTGAAGGTGAGAACTCTGGTTTAGCAGATGAAGAGGAAGAAGAACAGGTAACACGTGCAGAGGAAGCTCCACCATGCAATCAGTTGCCGAAAGAAGAAGTACGCTATGCTCTTTTCACGGATGGTTCCTGCCACATCGTGGGGACAAATTGAAGATGGAAAGCAGCCGTGTGGAGCCCCACACGACAAGCTGCAGAAGCCATTGAGGGAAAAGGTGGATCAAGTCAATTTGCAGAGCTCAAAGCTGTCCAATTGGCTCTGGACATTGCTGAGTGAGAGAAGTGGCCAAGGCTTTACCTCTACGCTGACTCATGGATGGTGGCCAATGCATTCTGGGGATGGTTAGACTGATGGAAGAAAGCCAACTGGAAACACAGAGGGAAACCCATCTGGGCTGCAGATGTATGGCAAGACATCGCCACCCGTGCAGAGAAGCTGATCGTGAGAGTCCGCCATGTGGATGCACATGTGCCCAAGGGTTGAGCCAATGAGGAACATCGCAACAACCAACAAGCAGACCAAGCTGCACAAGTCAAGGTGTCACAGGTAGATCTGGATTGGCAGCATAAAGGAGAGTTGTTCCTGGCTCGATGGGCTCATGATGCCTCAGGTCATCAGGGCAGAGATGCCACTTATAGATGGGCACGAGACCGAGAGGTGGATTTAACCATGGACATTATCTCCCAGGTTATCCATGATTGTGAGATGTGCTGCCATTAAACGGGCTAAGAGGGTGAAACCCCTGTGGTATGGTGGATGCTGGGATAAGTATAAATATGGAGAGGCCTGGCAGGTTGATTATATCACCCTGCCGCAGACCCGCCAAGGTAAACGCTATATGCTCACCATGGTGGAAGCCACTACTGGATGGCTGGAGACATATCCGGTGCCTCACGCCACTGCCCGGAACACCATCCTAGGCCTGGAAAAACAAGTCTTGTGGTGACATGGCACTCCAGAACGGATAGAGTCAGATAACGGAGCCCATTTCAAGAACAGCTTAGTTACCACCTGGGCAAAAGAGCATGGCATTGAGTGGGTGTACCATATCCCCTACCACGCACCAGCTGCTGGGAAGGTTGAGTGGTGTAATGGGTTGTTGAAAACCACTTTGAAGGCATTGGGTGGGGGGACTTTCAAACATTGGGACCAACATCTAGCAAAGGCCACATGGTTGGTCAACACTAGAGGCTCAGTCAATCAAGCCGGCCCTTCCTCCATAATGTAGATGGAGATAAGGTCCCTGTGATCCACCTGAGAGGTATGTTAGGGAAAACCATCTGGGTTAAACCTGTCTCGAGCAAAGGCAAGCACGTTCATGGGGTTGTTTTTGCTCAAGGATCTGGTTGCACTTGGGGGGTGATGCAGGAAGATGGAAGAATACGATGTATACCTCAAGGGGACCTTATCTTTGGATGAGTTGTCCATATTCTATGTACCTATCTGTAAATATGTATATAGTTGGAAATATGTATGTATATAGATATAAGTTTAAGTTTGATTATGGGGTGTTGGCATGGAAGGAAAATTCGGGGTGGATAATGTTGTGGTTTTGAATTTGTCCGAGGAATTTTCCTTCCTATTGTCAACAAAGGGAACACGAGGGGGGCGGGGAGAGGCCGTTTAGCGGGGAAACGGTGCCCGGACATCGGTTTGTTTTTCTTTCTCTCCCGCCTCTGGGGAGGGGAGCTGGTTTTTCTTTGTTCGGTTTCGCGCGCTTCCCTGGGGGGAGGAGCGGAGCGGCGGCGCGGAGCAGCGACGGGCGAGCAGCAGCCCAGGAGCGGCCGGCAGCTGAGCTGCGGCTCGTGGGGTTCTACAGTCTCTGGAGGAAGCAGCATCGCTCACCTGATCCTCCACAACTCCCGCAGAACTCACACGCCTCCTTTTTCTCTCGTTCCCTTCCCGGCCCGGGGCTGCGGCAGCGCGACCGCCCCCCGCCCCCTCAAAGAGACCTGCGTCGCAAGATTTGGGATACAGGACTCAATCCATTTAAAGGTTCTGCGGTTTTGGTGGTGGTTACTGTTAATTCTGCTCTGTTTATACATATATTCGTACCTGAGAACTGCTATCTTTTTCTATGCAATTTTTTTATTAAATATTTTTAATATCTGATTAATATCCTAGTTTTTATCAAAACTAAGTCAACACTCCAACATCTCGACATCTTTCTTAAACTGAGGGGCCCAGAACTGGACACGGCACTCAAGGTGCAACCTAACCCGTGCCGAGTATAAGGAGATGATGACCTCTCTAGTCCTGCTGGCCACACTGTTCCTGATGCAGGCCAGGATACCGTTGGCCTTCTTGGCCACTTGAGCCACTGCTGGCTCCTGTTGAGTTTCCTGTCCACCAGCACTCCCAAGACCCTTTCTGCCTGACTACTCTCCAGCCACTCTGCACCCAGTCTATTGCTCTGCATGGGCTTGTTGTGTCCAAAGTGTAGGACCCGGCACTCGGACTTGTTAAACCTCATGCTATTGGAATCAGCCCATCTCTCCAGCCTGTCAAGGTCCCTCTGTAGGGCCCTCCTACCTTCTAGCAGATCGACACTTGCTCCCAGCTTGGTGTCATCTGCAAACTTGCTGATGAAGGACTCAATCCCCTCATGCGGATCATCAACAAAGATATTAAACAGGACCGGGCCCAACACCAATCCCTGGGAGACACCACTAGTGACCGCCAACTGGATGAGACACCGTTAACTATCACTCTCTGGGCTTGGCCATCCAACCAATTCCTAACCCAGCACAGAATGCTCCCGTCTAAGCCATGGGCAGCTTCTCCAGTAGTCTGCTGTGGGAGACAGTGTCAAAGGCCTTGCTGAAGTCCAGGTATGCTACATCCACAGCCTTCTTCTCATCCACCAGGCGAGTCACATGGTCGTAAAAGGAGATCAGGTTGGTCAGGCAGGACCTGCCCCTCCTAAATCCATGCTGGTTGGGCCTGATCTCTTGGTCGTTCTGCAGGTGCCACATGATTGCACCCAGGATTATGCGCTCCATAATTTTACCTGGAACCGAGGTCAGACTGACAGGTCTGTAGTTACCTGGATCATCCCTATGGCCCTTCTTGTAGACGGGTGTAGATTGGCCAGCTTTCAGTCATCCAGGACCTCTCTAGTGGGCCAGGACTGCTGATAAATGATGGAAAGCGGCTTAGCAAGCTCGTCCACCAGCTCTCTCATCACCCTAGGATGGATCCCATCTGGACCCATAGACTTATGAGGATCCACGTGGTTCAGCAGGTCTCTAACTTCTTCCTCCTGGATGACAGGGGGGCTGTATTGCACCCTGTCCCCATCCACCACTTCAGAAGACCAGTTGTCCAGAGAACAATCTGCCTTACTGTTGAAAACAGAGGCAAAGCAGGCTTTAAGCACCTCAGCCTTTTCCTCATTCTTAGTTACTATATTTCCCTAAATATCCAATAAGGAGTGGAGTTCTTTGCTGCCCTTCTTTCTGCCTTAAATATATTTGAAAAAGCACTTCTTATCGTCCTTAACACAAGTGGCCAGTTTGAACTCCATCTGGGCTTTTGCTGCCCTAATTTCCTTCCTACTTGACTTGACAATATCTTTGAACACAACCTGACTTACCTGCCCTTCTTTCCAAAGGCGATACACCCTCTTTTTCTCACTTAACTTCTTCTGAAGCTCCTTACTCATCCCGGCCGGCCGTCTGCCCCTGTGGCTCATCTTAGAGCACATCGGGACAGCCTGCTCCTGTGCCTTGAAGACTTCATTCTTGAAGTACCTCCAGCCTTCCTGGACCTCCTTGCTTTTAAGAACTATCTCCCAGGGTACTCTCCTTACTAGTTCCTTATATAATCTGAAATCAGCACGTCGAAAATCCAGTGTGGTTGTCTTGCTTTTTGCTCTTCCTTGTTTCATTGTTAATGGAAAACTCAATTATCTCATGGTAGCTGCAGCCCAGACAGCCTCCAACCACAACATCACCCACCAGCCCTTCTCTATTTGTAAACAGGAGGTCAAGGAGAGCCTCACCCCTGGTAGGCTCACTCACCAGCTGTGACAAAAAGCAATCCTCAATACACTCCAAGAACCTTCTGGACTGTCTCCTCTTGGCTGTGTTAAGTTCCCAGCAGATATCTGGGAGATTAAAGTCTCCTAAAAGAACAAGGGCAGACGATCTTGAGGCAATTTCCAGTTGCTTAAACAACAATAGTTCCACCTCTTCCTCCTGATCGGGTGGTCTGTAACATACTCCTACCAGGATGTCAGTCTTGCTTGCCCCTCTTACTCTTACCCATAGGCACTCAATCTGGTCATCGCCAGTCTCAACTTTTATGGCATCAGGAGTTTCCTTAGTATACAGGGCCACCCCTCCACCCTTTCTCTCACACCTGTCTCTCCTGAAGAGTTGTAGCCTTCCATGGCAGCACTCCAGTTGTGAGAGTCATTCCACTACGTTTCCGTGATAGCAACTATGTCATAGTTCTCCTGCCAGGCCAGGACTTCCAGCTCCTCTTGTTTGTTACCCATACTGTGTGCGTTATAGTGTACATGCACTTCAGCTGTGCTACTGGCTTCACCCTTGATAATGACTCACTTTCTGCAGTCACTTCAGTGGTGAGTCTGGTTACATCCCCCTCCCCTTTCAGGCCTAGTTTAAAGCCCTCTCAATGAGCCCTGCCATCTCCCGGGCTAGAATCCTTCTACCCTTTTTACTTAGGTGGGACTCATCTGGGTTGAGCATGCCAGGTGCAGTAAAGGTTTCCCCATGATCATAGAAACCCAAATTCCTGTGTCGGCATCAGTCCTTGAGCCATTTGTTAACAGCATGGATTCTCTTGTTCTTTGTAGTATACCTCTCTGACAGTGGAGGGACTGAGCAGAACACCACCTGCGCTCCTGCCCCATCCATTAGTCGGCCCAGCTCCCTAAACTCCTTTTTAATTACTCTGGTGCCCCTCTTATCGAGTTCATCACTGCCAGCCTGAACAACCAACAGGGGATAATAATCTGAGGGTTGAATTACATCTGGGAGTCTCTTAGTGATATCCCGGACCGGGGCTTGAGGAAGGCAGTTGACTTCCCTGTGGGATGGGTCCGGCCTACATATAGGACCCTCTGTTCCTTTCAGGAGGGAGTCACCTATTACAACTACCCTCCTTTTCTTTTTAGTGCTTGAAGTTCTGATCCACCTGACGGGGCAAAATTTAGAGGTTCCCCAGATGAACAGTCTTCATCGCTATCATCTATCTGAGCCTCAAATTCCAGGACACCAAACATGTTTTATAAGGGCAGCTGGAAGGGTGGCATCTTGAAGGGAGTTGGAGGATGGGAGGGAAATCTCTTGCCCCCATGAGAGCAGACCTGCTCCCATTCCTCCTCAACAACTAAGTCCCTCCCCTCATCCTGGTGGTGAGGAATATACTGTTCCTCTGTCTCCTGGGGAGTATTACTGGGGGGAGAAAGGGTGCGACTCCACCAGTCTATCTCCCTTTCGCTATCACGAATACTTCTCAGTGTCTCCACCTGATCCTTCAGCTCTGCAACCATCTGGAGCAAATCACTGACCTGTTGACACCTCATGCAGGTATTTTTTGAATTGTGCCCAGGTATTACGAGCAGGCTATGGCACTCACTACAGTCGACGGTCTGGACACTCGCATCCCTCAGTGGAGGCACTGTTTGGACTGACACACTCCTAGTGGCGATCGTTTTAGCTTGCCTGGTCACCATTGCTGGTCAGGGGAGCGGGAAACGCCAAAACAAAACAAAACCAAACAAAACACCACACCCACCAAACGACCACACTTAACACCTACTCGAGAAGTGCCTGCCCCCCCTGCCTGCGGGAACTGCCTCTCAACGACCCTGTTTGCCCGCTCCTGTTCGCCTCGCTCAGGTTCGCTGCCCGAGCCGCGCTCCCACGGGGCCGTTTGAATCTCCCTCGGCTGCTGCCGGGATCGCCCCCCTGCGCCCAGGGGACCGCTGCCGCTCCCGGGGTGGCGGAGAGGCGCGCTGCCATGTTCCTGTAGGAGGTAACCAAGATGCAGCCTTTGCCTTTAGCCTTGTGTGGTTAAGCTTTGTGGAATTGTCTTGTTCCTCATGGCAGCTAACATCTGAATAGCCCTTCATGGTGTGCCTGACACAGCTGGGGACCTGCCTGCAAGGGAGATCCTGCACGCTTACCTGTAGTTCCCATGTGTGCACTGGGCGTGGCTGGTGTCTGAGAAGATGTCTGTCTTGTCAATGCATGTCCTGCTTTCTGGGATCTCCAAGGGATGCAGCCTGTAGGGGAGATCATCTTCTGTATTCATACCTTTGTCATCAAATCGCTTGTATTTGGCAGGCTGCTGAGTTTAACTTAGCACTGTGCTGCCTGGAGGCAAGTAAAGAAGGTTTGCCAAGGGATCAACAGGACTTTAATTCTCTGAGAGAACTGCTCCTTTCAAGGCTCCAGATGCTCTCTGTCCCCAGGGGTTAGACAATGGGAGGAGAGAAAACAAAGGGGTGCTTGATAGAAGTCTCAGTGCCATCTCCCTTGCCTTATCAGAAGGTAAGGAGTCCATTTGGCTCTGCTTCAGGTGCATTTGCCTTCACTTTTCCAGCTGGGTGTTTCGCAATGAACCAGCCGTGTTCATTAGGCTCAGTATTTGCAGTGTGCATTTTACCGATGGACTGCAGCTCCCTCCCGCCACAGTCTCCTCCTCCTTTTCCACTCAATGGGGCTTCCCTCCCTACTCTGCTGGAGCATGGCTCTACTGCCAGCAGGCAGAAATTTTGTGCTGGTCTTGCAGCCCCACCTCATGGCACTCTCTCAGAGGGCCTCAGACCAGGGACGAGCTGGCAGTGAGGCAGTTCTTGGCTCTTGTAGAAGGCCTGCAAGAGTGATGGGGACAAACTTTTTAGCAGGGCAAGTGGTGATAGCTTTAAACTAAAAGAAGGTAGATTAAGACTAAGTAGAATGAAGAAATTGTTGATGAGTGAGGTGGAACACTGGAACTTTCAGAGATGTTGTAGATGCCCCATCTCTGGAAACATTCAAGGTCAGTTTGGATGGGGCTCTGAGCTACCTGCTTGTATTGAAGATGACCCTGCTCATTGCAGGGGAGGTGAGTGTTGGAATAGATAACCTTAAAGGTCCATTCTGATTCAAACCATTCTGTGACTCTATGATTCTTGGACAGTCCAGTCCCCTGGTTGTGGTGCTTGGGCAGAAGTGAGCCAGAGGCACTGCGCAGAGAGGTGTGAAGACCAACATCTGGTGCAGAGAGAAGACTCCCTACCATGTCCCCACCTGCCTGTCCAGGCAGGGAGCACCACGGCTTGAGGCACCCTGTGCTTGAGGCTCCCTTGCCATCTCCCCCAGCTTGGAGGGCAATGCCTAACATTGCTGCCATCAGCATCACTGTGTGTCAGGACAGATTGCAACAAAACCCAAACAAGCAGAACAACCAGCCTGCTGACAAGGTTACTGGTAAAACCCAGAGTTCATCATTGCCTCTGGCAGCTGCTTGCCCAGGGTGGGACCAAAGAGACTTGTCCATGGCACAGTTCACCAAGTGCTGTGGCTTGGTAAGTGATAGCTGGCTCACTTATGCAGAGAAAAGGCTGTAGCAAGAGCTCCTGCAGTGTTTGCATTTCAGGGCTGAGCTGAAGCCCATAGATCGCTGCTTTCAACAACACAGGGACCAGTATGGAGGGGCAGCTTGTGGGAAAAGCCAAGGACTGGTGTTTACAAAAGGCCACCCGATGAGGAAGAGAAGGTGTATAAGGCCTTCTACAAACACTAAGTAGGATCACAACCCTGGATTTCAAGAGAGCTAACTTTGATCTCTTCAAGGACCTACTCGGAAGAACCCCATGGGTTAGTACTCTAGAAGGAAACTGTGGGGGTCTGGAGGGCAGAGAGGATGTAGCCACCTTCTCTGTGTTTTATCCTTTTGCAAATTTGCTTGCTCTGTGCTCTCTGCTATGCTTAATTGATCTATTGCCCATCCCTAGCAAACAAATTGTTCTTGTGTCTCATTGATGCTCCAAATACAGTGAATGAAAACCGTCCTGGGGTACTTTAAATTGTCACAGTTCATAAGGCTTTCCCTGAAATCTGCATTTTTACAGTGCTGGGTCTCCACTATGGCCTCTGGAGTCATGCTTTCAGGTACTTCAAGGGTTGTAGAGAATTATCTTACTTAAATAACTTGGCTAGGAAGAGAAAGCTTGCTTTAAGCCAATTTCTTTCCATCTTCTATTTCCCCCCAAAACAGCTGAGTTTTGCTTTTTCATCCTGAAAACAAAGAAAACCAAATTCCAACAAGTGTTTCTTGATCCACCTCTGAGAACCCAAGATATCAAAGCATGATTGAGTCGAGATTGGGCAAGGATTCAAATCCTTGTGGGATCCAAAGACCAGCAGCTATTGCAATTGGTTCATAGAATCATAGAATCATTAAGGATGGAAAAGACCTCCAATATCATCCAGTCCAACCTGCAGTGCAACACTACCGTGCCTACTAAACTCTGTCCCAAAGTGCCTTGTCTACGTGTTTTTTGAACAAGTCCAGGGAAGGAGACTCCACCACTTTCCTGGGCAGCTCTTTTCAATGCTTCGCCACTCTTCCAGTGAAGAATTTTTTCTAATATCCAATCTAAACCCCCTGTGGTGCCACTTGAGGCCATTTCTTCTCATCCTACTACTTGTTACTTGAGAAGAGACCAGCACCCACCTCACTAAAACCTCCTTTCAGGTAGCTGTAGAGACCAATAGGTCACCCCTCAGCCTCCTCTTCTCCAGGCTAAACAATCCCATCTCCCTCAACCATCCACTATAACCCCTGTGCTCCAGACCCTTCAGCAGCCTTGTACCCTCCTCTGGATGCTCTCCAATGTCTTTCTTGTAGTGAGAGGCTCAAAACTGAACACAATGGGATCTTGCCTCTTGAGAAGCATCGCTGAGGAAATCAGGGAGGTTCAATGGCCCCCAAAACATTCTTTGAGCAAGTAGCCAGTGTGCCCAGGAGATACAATCCACAACTGCGAAATCTCATCACAAGCTTGTAGCTTACTCCAGACCTAACAATGATACAGAAATACTAAATTTAGTGATGCTAGACAGCTCTGAACAGCTTGCATGCACAGCAACTCTGTGAAACACATAGACACAGGGGGGCTGGATTTCTCTGATGTTCACACAGGTTTAGAAAGTGAACCATCTCTGGCACAGGTATTATTAACACAAAAGAACCCTAAAATTCCATCTGGTTTTGCTACCAGTCCTGGTGAGAAGCTGTCTCACAAGAAGGAGCTCCCATGTTTGTGCAGGATAGTTTTACAGAGAAGGGAACTCCTCAGCATCAGAAGGCACAGGCCCAACTGCTCTGTTTTTATCTTTGAATCTGCATATCATGGGAAAAAAAAAAGACCAATACCAAGGCCCTATAGCCTCTTCCCAGGAGCTCTGAGATGGGCAGCAAGGCACAAATGCACACTCAGCAGCATGGAGCAGTGTAAAGGTCTTTCACCTCGATCGATGCTGGCAGCTTCTCACCACGTGGTCCGCCATGCTCAGAGCCAGCAAGAGCAGATTTGGAGCATGGGCCCGGCAGGGTATTGCAAAAGCTGGGGATCAGGGCTGCTTCCCAGCTAGAATTTCAAATAACTATCAGATTACCTCCACAGGGGCATAGCCAAGATGTGTAATGCTTGGTCTGTTCCTCTCCAGCTTTCCAGTCTTGCCTGGCTTCCCTTTCACCTTTCTTCAAAGCTTCCTTCACTGCAGGAGCTTTATTCATGCTGAGGGAAACAAGAGGGCTGAGCTTCTCTCCTGTTGCTTTCCTCCTGCTCTCCCTCAGGTGTTGTGTCCCACGGAGGTGTTTTGCAGGCAGTGTCTGGAGAGCCCCTCTCCATACCTGGTTGTTTAGCTGCCAGAGGCTGCCCAGTCCCTCTGCACCATTCATACCCCACCACACTCCTGGAAGCACTCCTTTCCTGCCTGTACTGGGAAAAAGAAGTGTTGGCTGCTGGTAGGCACACGGACACCTTGGGAAAACAACTCCAAAATTAACTGCAGGCAAGATCAAATTTGGAAACCCCAGGATCAACCCCAGAAACCCTCTTCCTTCTCCAGGGGCAACAGAGGAGAAGCTTGTTTCTGCAAAGGCTCTTGTTCAGATGTAAAATTGGCCTGGCAAAACGCAGCTGATCTCCCTTTGGGGATGAACTAAACTGCAAGGGATCACTGTAACTCAGAGAGCACCTCAGAAGAGTCCAGCCCATTGTGTCTGTTATGCTCCACAAATTAGCTCAAATAACTGTCCCCACTGACCCCACAGCAGGGCAACAAGATATGAGCAAAAGCAAGAATCTTCCATAGACATTGTATGCTGTGCTGGCCTCATCATCATCAGAGCTGACAGATTTGCTGTCACTTCTGTCCCTAGAGTTAGAGCTCAACTCACCTCTGAGCTCCTGCACTGTGTGTGCAAATCTCATACTGCTTGTTTGCTGGATCCTTGATTGCTGGCTTCTGCTTTCTGCAAAGGAATCTCAGCTATTGATTTTGCAGAGGACCAAAGTGCAAATGGATTTTCATTTCCCTTGAGAGCTGCAGTTCCTTTTCCCTTGCGTGGCCAGGCCACCATCAGCTTGGGCTGTGATTTTTAACATTAATGTTATTTCACACTCAAGCCAAGATTTGAATCTGGCATGAAATATCCTGTGAAAAGGCAGCAAGCGCAGAGATGCAAACTGTTCTTACACAAGCTTGCAAGAGCCCTTTTCTCCCCTGGAGAGCAAAACTCACTTAGAGATGGCTGGAACAGCTGGGTCTGGAGCCCAGCACCTCTGCAGAGGACTGTGCAAGGTAGATGTGATATGTGGTCCACCTATTCAGTTTGGAAGTCCTCTCAAATATGTTTGAGGGTTTAGTGACCACTGCTGATGGCTGGCCAGGAAGAGGAGAATCAGTGATATTTGTGTGGGAGAGGAAAGTTCAAACAGACATAGAATTATAGAATCATTAAGGTTGGAAAAGGCCTCTAAGATCATTGAGTTCAACTGTCATTCCAACACCACTGTCTCTACTAAACCATGTCACGATGTGCCACGTCTACATGCTTTTTGAACACCTCCAGGGATGGAGACTTCACCACTGCTCTGGGTAGCCCATTCCAGTGTTTCACCACTCTTTTGGTAAAGAAATTGTTCCTAATATTCAATATGAACCTCCCCTGACACAACTTGAGGCCATTGCCTTTCATCCTATTACTTGTTACTTCAGAGAAGGAACCAACCCCTGCCTGACTACAACTTCCTTCCAGGTAGTTGCAGAGAGCAATAAGGTCACCCCTCAGCCTCCTCTTCTCCAGGCTAAACAATTCCATTTCCCTCAGCTGTTCCTCATAAGACTTGTTCTCTAGACCCCTCACCAGCCTCGTTGTCCTAACTGTCCCATTGACATGGGACACCACAACAACAAACAGGCCTGGAACACATCTCTGCTCAGTGGAAGGACATCTGGGAGACATCAGTAACATCACAACAACAGTACATCTGCTAGCAAAGGCAGGGACTTTGCACAGTTGCTTCTCAACAGGCTGCCCACATGTCAGGAGAAGCAACCAGGACAGCAATACATGGTTATAGCCAGCAAACAGAGATAAAGTAACCAGGCGTAGGTGACTCTGGCAATGGCAGGTGACAGAGTTTAGCATAAAGCTAATTCTGTTCTGACCTGAAACAGCAAAGTCTCAGGAGGAGGCATTAAGCAGAGGTGACCTCAGGGCTATAGTGAGTATACAAATTGCCAAAGCAATGCAGCTCCCCTTCCCTCCCGAAGAAAAAGGGGTGACTGCAAAAGCTAAACCTTGCATTCCTGAGGAGCCACTTCAGCACAGCCACATGTGAGCCAAGCAAGACCAATAGAGAGTGCACATCTGTGAATCAGTGCCAGAGGATAGATGTTCCTTCTTAGCCTCCACAGTCTACTAGTGCTGTGCTTGTGTCCAGCAGGACCAGCACAGGACAGGCTGATTTCACCCTCTTGCCATCTTTGGTTACAGATATGCCAGCAACTCAGGTCCTTGCCTGTCCCAGACACAGGGCTGCTGGTCCTCAGGCATCCCTGGTGGCCTACATTACTCCCATATAGGTGTTCCTTTTGCCCACCTGAAATTAAAGTCTCCTGTAACTTTGTTGTATGTAAGAAACATAAACCAAAAACTAACATGCTCTGGGTTGAAAAATGTTTCACTGGAGGTCAAACAGTGATGAATTTTGACTCCAACTTTCTGAAACACATTGAGCAAACTGAAGAAAGTTTCAGTACAAAATAATTAAACGGGAGCTGAAAACATTTCCTTTAGAAAAATTTCACATTGTATTTGAGATTATTTGTTGTGGCACACACGCTTATCAAAGTTTCAGTCCATCCAAATTCAGCTTTCCTAGGGCCAGAAAATACTAATGATGATGATGATGTTGTTGTTGCTGTCGTTGTCATCAACAATCCCATTACTCAACAGTATCTCCTAGCCATGAACTGGTCATTCCTTCCAGGATGGTGGGTGATGTTCTCCATCATTCTGTATATCACCAGTCATGCTTGGGAAGTCTTTGGACCTGTCAAAAGGATACACAAATGTACTTCTTTGAGCAGACAGCAGGTAGCTAAAGCCTTTCATATGTGAAAATCATGGGCACAGAAGGTTGTGAGCATCGCAGGCCACTTAGCTTAGGATTGGGTAAAAAGCATTACTCATTCCAGATGTTCTGAAGTGCTTGTAGATCGGAAGAGACTTTATACTTCATCTAAGTTGTTTTTTTAATTATTTGAACCAAAGTGAAAAGTGTCTCATCTGTTCCCCAGGAACACACTATCTAACTTCACATCCACTGTCAGGCATCCCAAATCAGGATGCAGCACGAGGCCACAGCTCTCCTCTTGCCTGCCACAGGAGCTCAGCACAGCTCTGGCACTGAGCCACAGCCAGTGAAGAGGACACGGGCCAGGTGTGAACAAACACCACCTCCCCACACCCTCCTTCATCTCTGTTTAATGCACAAACTGTCAGAAAGTGTTCTGCTCTACAGCCCATGGCTCCATCCCCATGTATAATATATGGTGCACGTAGGTGGTGTGGGCAAATACCAAGCTGAGCTTCTGTTGAAATATTTACCTTTCTTTCCGCTGTCTTGGGACCCTGCCAGACATCTGCTCCCAGCCTTTGTGATGCCGTCTGGGGATCTGTGCTTTCAGTCTCGTCTGCAGGCAGCATCAGACGTCACCTGTCCCAGCTGGCTTGAGCCAGGAGCATCGTTTGCTGCAGGCTGCAACTCACCGAGCCCTGCCCTGACTGGCATTTGCTGCAGCTTGGTAAAATGGTGGGCATGAAGTTAAAGGAGAAGGATGCAGAGGAAAAACGTAAATTCCCTTTGGTGTCCTCCTTGCCTGCGTGCGTGCCATTGAAAGTGCTGAATCTGCTTCCTTCCCAGTTACAACCCAGCAGGGCATGAACAGAGCCCTGACACTCTCACCATCGCTCCCAGGTCAGCTGCATCCCCTGCTACAGGTGGGGGGACACCAGGGGCTGTTGCTTGAGAGGGTCTGGAGCTCATCCAGGCTCAGCTCCTCCCTGGCACTGATCTCTGTCTCCCTGTGAGAGGAGGCTGCATTTCATCTGTGCTGGCAAGGCACTCAACTGGACCACAACTGCACTGAAATTGCTGAGGCTGTCCAAACATTAACTTGACTAACAATGACTTCTTCTGGAATCACACTCAGGTCACATATTTTTGGCTACCCACAACCACAGGGCAGAGCTGATGGCAAGCCTGGGGCATGGAGGAAGAGCAGAGTGCATGGAGGGTGCAGGATTAGGAGGGTGTAGGACTTTCATCTCCCCAGTACAGCCGGAGCAAGGCCAGGCAAACACATCTTACCCTGCTGCAAGGAGCCTCAAGCCAGGGAGCACCACAGTTCTTGGTGCCCTCTTCAGATGGAGCTGACTCCAGAGCTCTACAAGCATTCCCCAAATCACTCCGTATTCTTTTCTCTTACCTTCCAGTTCCTCGGGGTGAACACACCCCACAAAGCAACGCTCACTTCAAGGGTGAAAACAAGAGTATGATAGCACATCTGCCTGACCCCTCTTTTCCACTGCCATGGCTCAGGGCAGACTGTGGGAGCTGGGATGCCAAACAGTGGCTTCTCCTTTGCTGCAGCTCATGTAGGAGGTTTTGCTCTAGCCAGGCTCATCAAGCTGCCCTAGTGTGTTGCAAAATCATTGCCGTAAGGCCTAGGGGAGGACACGCAGCAGCTGGTGTGAGGATGAGCATGAATTATGGTACTTGGAGAGCAGAGGGCACCTGCTGCAGCGCACCTCCCACTGCAGCAATGATGACTTTTGAACCACAGGCCTCACAGAAACACAGCATCAGACAAACTCACACCATGACTGAATAAAGCACAGCACCCTGGTGACAAAGCTGGGAGGGCCACAGTCCACCCTAGGTCAGTTTGACTGCTGGGAAGCTTTTGGGGCTGTGGAGACAAGCAGCAAGAAAGAACAGAAACCTCTCAGGGTATTTGGTGATGGTGTGATTGCCCATGCGTCCAGGACCTGGCTCATGGAGAAAGTTTCCTAGCAGTCAAGTTGTCCTCAGAGCGTGGGATTCAACGGATCATTGGAAGTCAGCGATCTGCAGCCACAAGGATGCTCCCATGCCTGTGCCACAGTGCTCAGAGTGGTTGTCCTTCCATCACCATCAGCGTGTGTGGTGCTGTTCATAGTCAGCTCCTTGGGAAGAAAAGAGAAAAAAAAAACAAAGCAGGGCACAGAACCCATACAAGATCTACTTCTCCAAGCATATCTCCATCAAACTTGAGAAATGTTTCAATACTGCCTTACTTTGGAAGCAGGTGCCATGTAAGGGTGGGAATGTTCTAAAATTTAACATTAAAAAACTGCCACAATTGTGGTTTTTGTAATTATGAGACTGAAAAAACAGTGCAGGGGAAAAGTAGCAGCCAGTTTACATTAAAACACATGTTATGTTAGGTTAAGTTATATATACATTTTATATTAATATATAATTATATATTTTTATATATACAAGGTGGCACAACTAATCTCATAGAAAATTTTGTGCTTTTACCCCAAACCTGAGCAAAGCTCATATTTCAAACTCCTGCATGAAACAGAGCTTTCCTGGACTGGCCTGTTAAGCTTCTGGTTCTGCATTGTGGAGATACCTTCTTAAATCAGAAGGTCACACAGGATGAGCAAAAAGCTCTCACAGGTAACCTCAGACTCACCTTTCTCCATCAAATTTTTCAGTTCATGTCAAACTGATGATTTTTTTTTATTAATGGAAAAAAAAGAATATTCAAATTTTATTTTGCACGAAGACTGCACTGAACAGTAGGAGGAACCTTTTCAATTTAAAGCAACCAACTGTCCTTCTGGAGAATTTCCACTGGTCCATTTAAACCCACCTGACCTCCTGGTCTTTAGTTATCCCACCTGATTCTTTCTAAATACTGACAGAATATTTGCTTTTCCCCAATTCCTTTAAAAACATCAGATACTCAGATCACCAGATTAGACACTCAGCTGATTCTTTAATACTCCTAGGGATAAACTCTCCAAACCTACCGAGATTAAATATTCACTATGTGAGCTGACTTTAACCTTTAGCCAAAGATGCTCCTGTGATAAAGGGAAGAAGCTCATGAACTAGACGGGCTGTGCCTGCCCCATGGCCCACCAGCCTCTCTAGAACTTTGGGAAGTCCCCTCCAGGTATTTGTGGGGCTGCACGCACATCCACAGTATGAGCTGGAGAATGGGTGGTGTGTGCCCGGCATCCCAAAGGCTGCGAGTGCTACTGCTCTGGGGTGGCTGCACTCCCTTCAGCTCTCCTACATATGGCAGTCCCCAGCATCAGACAGGATGATACTGAACTGAGAGCAATCATACACAGAGCAAATTTTCTTTGCTGGGGCTGGACATCATCCAGCAGCAGCTTGGATCTCCCTGAGCAGAGGGCTTCTTACAGGTGTAGCTAGCAGAACTAGTCCCGGGTCACCTGTGGCAAGATCCAGGCTCCAATGCTGCAGCTGGCCAAACCCTGACACCTTGAGACACTGAGGAGAGACATAACCAGCAAGGGAGATGTCAGGGACTGATGTTCGAAACCATTTATTGAAACGAAAAGGATAGAAAGTTCACATGAAACCAAAACTGGATACACAGGAAGAAGGATGATGCCTTGTCAGGTTTCTTAAAAGGTCTCTGTAATTCTGAACTTCTGAGTAGCCTTTTTGCCCCGTCCCATAGGTTGCTACTTTGGGAAGGTAAGACAGTTTTTTACCTCCACTGGAATGGCACAGAAATACATCTGCCAACTCATATTATATACATGCACATGGGCTATATGCCTTTTCTGTGGGAAAATATCACTCTATCCATACTTAAAATTAAGTAAACTTTTAATTATTGTCTTTATTGTACTGAAGAGTTTTGGGTTTTTTTGCACAGCAAACCTGCAATCATTTCCTTAGGTTAGGCAGTTCCACTACTGATCTGCAACCTTTTTAAGCCATACCCTGCATCTGTGCCTATATGCTCACTTGCTCCTGCTGTTTGAGAATGACCTCTGCTGCCTCTTCAGCTACTTCAGACCCTGTTAACTAGGAGAAAAAAGGGGACAACTCTCCATATTGGACAACTCCCTGCAAGGTCAAGCCTACAGTGGGAAGGTTAGGGTTTGGGGCTCCCCAGAGAATTGGCTGTGTAGAGTTGGCCGCGTAGAGTTGTCCCAGATCTGAGGAAAACTGCTTATCAGCCAACCTGGGCATGTGATACAGAGCACAGCATAACCCACGATGTTTGCTACAGGAGGCCTAAACTGGATCCTAACAAATGGGAACACCTGGAGATGCAGAGCTCTAGGCTGGGGACAGAGTGGCTGGAGAGAAGTCAGGCGGAAAGGGACTTGGGAGTGCTGGTGGACAGGAAACTCAACAGGAGCCAGCAGTGTGCCCAAGTGGCAAAGAAGGCCAATGGTATCCTGGCCTGCATCAGGAACAGTGTGGCCAGCAGGACTAGAGAGGTCATCATACCCTTATACTCAGCACTGGCCAGGCCGCACCTTGAGCGCTGTGTCCAGTTCTGGGCCCCTCAGTTTAAGAAAGATGTTGAGATGCTGGAGTGTGTCCAGAGGAGAGCAACAAGGATGGTGAAGGGGCTGGAGCACAAGCCCTATGAGGAGCGACTGAGGGAGCTGGGGTTGTTTAGCCTGGAGAAGAGTAGGCTCAGGGGAGACCTTATTGCTCTCTACATCTACCTAAAAGGAGGCTGTAGCCAGGCAGGGCAACCGGTGACAGAACAAGAGGACACGGTCTCAAGCTTTGCTTGATATTAGGAAAAAATTCTTCACTGAGAGGGTGATTGCCCATTGGAATGCGCTGCCTGGGGAGGTGGTGGAATCACCATCCCTGGAGGTGTTTAAAAGGAGATTGGATGAGGCACTTAGTGCCGTGGTTTAGATGATGAGTAGGTGTAGGTGTTGGGTCATAGGCTGGACTCAATGATCTCAAAGGTCTTTTCCAACCTTGTAATACTGTGATACTGTGATACAGGGAAACCTGGTGGTGAGGAAGGACCAGTGCAACACAAGACGACCATTCAGGATTAACTTTCTTTATAGAACAGGCAATACCTGTACAACACAGCCACAGCCACAGATGCCCATCTGGAACAGCAGGAAATGTATCATCAGAGGTGAAAACCTTTCCTGTTTTTTTTTGCAATTGTCTTGGATCATGCAAGTAATCACAAAGCTTTGGTGAAGCTGGAGGGCATTAACCCATCCTTCGGAGGCGAGGGCTGCTTTCCACAGACACTGTCAGGGCTTACCAAATCATGGGAGCTAAGCAAAAGACATGGAAACAGCCTGGGTTTCCAAAAGCCTGGCAAAATGTACCCAAAAAATGTATTCTGTTAACAGCAGAACTGCACACCCTAAGATGGAGAGCTCACTCCCTGCCTTCTTGGCAAAGTGCAGGACTTCTTTGGCTGTCAATAGAGAGCAACCCTTTTTTTCTTTCCAGAGCCACAGTCAGTCTCCAAATGCCATTTAAAAGACAGCAGCAACTACAAAACAGCAAAACATTTCAAAGAGTCACAGAATGGTTTGGGTTGGAAGGGACCTTAAAGAACATCCAGTTCCAACCCCCCTGCCATGGGCAGGGACATCTCCCACCAGACCAGGCTGTTCAAGGCCCCATCCAACCCGGCCTTTCAAAGCTGACTCTCAGCAAGATATGCAGGCAGGATGGACAGACACTCACCCCACCAGGGAAATAAGGGCAAGGAGGTCAGGTGGGTAGGATGAGAGACAGCAAGTGACAAACATGCTCTGAGATCCTCCAGCTGACCCAGAGCCACACAGTTCTTGGACACCATGAGATAAAGATGAGGCTGCACATGCTGGCTGACCCACATTGCAGCCCAGCTCACTCGTGTGCCCTGGGGAAACCTGTCCTCCAGCCCACAGGGGTGCCTCCATGAGACCGGCATATGGAGCCTCAGCAGGGGCAGGAGGGTAGGCAAGTTGATAAAAAAATAAACCAACCAAGAAAACCCAGCCTAACCCCAGCAACCAGCATCAAGAGCATAGTAGGGGAAGGTTCATTAATTGCAGCTTGAACACAGCTCCTTTCCCAGGGAATAGTTCTGCTTTGTCCAGTCCGATCTTTCTCTCCTAGAGACAGAAGTCGCTGCTGGAGGTGTCAGGTTGACCTGGTAGTGGCTCTGCCTGGAAAGGGGGCTGGCAGGGGGAAGCCAGGTTCCTCGCTGGCACCGAGCAGTCTCCTGGGCATCCCATGGGAGTTCTGGGCAAAACACAGCTGCGTTCGGGCTAGGAGAAGAGAGAAAAAACAAAGCCTTGAGGCATTTTGCAGCATTTTACCATCTTACAAATGCTAACCCATCAGGTCATTTACAAGAGGTTGAAAGCACACAGAGGGCAAGTACATCCAACCTCCTCAGCTAGCACTAATTTTCACCTACCACCCTGCAATAAGAGCTGTGCAGAGCCTGACCAGCTATCACAGCCCTGTAGCTCACACCTGAAACTTCTTTGTACATTGTGGGCACCTGGACTACATCTGAAGCCAGCACCTGGGTCTTGCATTCTCACTACACTCTTCTCAGCAAGCCATAAACATGCCAGCTACATGAGGTGGCCACTGAGCTCTAGAGATGTGTCAATGCTGTTCTCCACTGGTCCTATAAGCTCCCAAATCACTAGGCAGGACCAGAGTCAAGCTCTTCAAACAGAGCTAGAAGATACCTAAGTGTACTGAGTTGGAGGAGATGGAGAATGGGAGGACCTGAGGTGCAAGGTATGGCCTTCAGGAAGAAACAGAAGATGCTTTGACAACATCTGATGGCCCCAGAGGTTAACACAGATCCCTGTGAAACAGCAGCACACCCTTGCAGTAGCAGATCAAGTATGGCAGTGAGGAACAAGCTGCCCTGGGGACAGTACTCACCAGGACTAACCTACCCTACATATCACAATGTGCCTGGGAGTGCCCCTGGCTGAGGAAGTTTCACTACAGAAATGGGCTCCTACAGGACCTAGACCAGCTCTCCATGCTGTCAGCCCCAGCCCAGAAAGCTCATGGTCCTTACAGACATGCATGGCACCTGCACCAGGGAAAGGGCGAAGGGCCAGGCAACTTTCACTCCCTATGCCCTCCCCAAGCAGTCCTGGTTTGGGCAGGTTTGGCTCCATTCCCAGGACAGTTGCTTCTAAGGACAGCCCTGAAGAGCATCGTGATACTTAGATCTAATGCTGCAAAACTCGCCTTATGAAGCTGGAGGGCTAGCAGCAGCTGGATGGGCTCTCTACAGGGGTTGTGCACAGGCCAGAGGATGCTCCACAACAGAAAGACATTGTGATACAGCAGACGTTCATCTCACACGTACTTTGTACCACCTTTCAAAGCTTACCAGTGCTCCCTGGCAATTAAACACATGATATGGAAATTAGATCCAGAGACAGCCACCTTCTACATGGAAGAACCCACACTCTGCTCTTTTGCTCTTTGACTCTTGGTGGAAAAGAAAGCCCACAAAGTCTTCCTTTGTAGCCATGTACCAGCTAGAGCAAGGTGACTCTTGTCTACTGACCAAGGCAGTCCATGCCTCCCTGTGCTGAGCACAAGAGCGGAGAGAAGCCCTTACCCTGTGCCTGCTCTTCTGACTTAGTGCAGAGGCATATGTCCCACAGGAGTTCACAGGACTCTCCAACAGGCTGCTGATGCTTCTGAAGCACTCTGCAGGCGAGCTTGGAAATGGCTGATGTGGCATGGAAGGAACAGGGCTCGGCTGCTTCTTGGGAATCAGTTGGTATGAGGAGGTGGGGAAGAATCTAGAGTATGGAGCCATCTCTTCCTGGGACCCCCTGCTGACGGCAGTTTCTGTGCTGCATAATCCATTTAGGTTCAAGTGTACTTCTGGCACACTGGGCCCTGGACCCAGGCAGCCCTGGTGCTGGGAGATCAAGTCTTGGCTGGTGCCATGAAAACCAAGCTGAGCTGGGGACCCCAGGAGTGGGGAAATACAGTCCTGCCATGGGCAGGGGCTGCTGCTGGCAAGGAGGCGAGGAGCAGATTCAGGGCTGTAACCACACAACCCATTCATTGGCAACTGATGGTCTTTCAGCTGGTGGGGCAGTCCCATGCAGCCCTGGCACTGGCTGTGCAGAGAAAAAGACTGGCAAGCATCTTTTTGGGTGGGATGCCTGCCCACAAAGTCACCCTCCAGCAGCTGAGCCCCAGGTGGCTTCTGCAGGCAAGATGCTCCTGGGGGTGAACCAGGAGCCTTGTCCCATGAGGTGCCCTGTGCCGGCTGGAGGAAAAAGAGAAGACCCTCCTTTTCAGCTGACCTCCACTGTGAGCCATCCAATGGCTTTTCATCCTCCTTGGATGGCACTGGCAGTGGTGGGGGCAGCTGCCCCGGCATGGCATGCAGATGCTGTTCCCACAGTGGAGCAGCAGGCTCATCCTGGGCAATACCAGGCTGCACCACATGCTGGGGCAGGTACTTGTCCTCCTCGTGGGTCTGATAGAGAGTAGTGCCTCCAGGTGGGCTGAGGGATGTGCCTGGCAGGGGACAGACCTGTTGTCCTCCCTTGTACTTGTTCCCCAGAGTGGCATGGAAGTAGGACAGAATCTTGTTGCTGGCAAGGCAATCATTCAGGGATGGGGTGCAGTCGGGGTCCATGTTGACCATCACTGTTTTCTCATGCAGCAGCAGGAGCTCCAGATCCTCAGTGCTCAAGCCCAGGCCTTCCAACGCTCTGAAGAGCTCATTGTTGGAATAGTTCTCCTCACTCTTAATTGACAGTGAGTTCAGGGTGGCCAGGAGAGGGTGATCCAGCTGCAAATCCACGAGGTCGTCTTTAAAGTCCTCCCTTGAAGAAACTCGAGCAGTACCCATACTCCAGGCACCTCTTCCTGCATCCAGCAAGGACGCATCCTCAAGGTGGTCCATGAAACTGCTGCCGAAGGAATGGTTAGGAGCAGGAGCTGGGTGGGAGATGTACACCGCCTTATTCTGTCGCATCACAGCACCCAGCAGAGAACTGGGGTCAACACCATCCTTCTGGGAGCACTCTCCATGGCTGTGGGAGGTCTTCTTGGACTTGCTGGTTTTCCCTTTGCTCTGGAAAGAGTCAGGGAAGCCAGGGAGAGGGTAAGTACTTTGGTATAAGAGCGCCTCTCCTGTAGCAAAGGTAAAGGGAAGATGCATGGACCGATTCCGAAGGTGCTCTCCTCCTTCTTCATCTCTGCAAGGAAGGAACAGGAAACTAGAGCTTGCATATGCAAAAACACACACTGCAAAATGCTTCTGCAATTTGTAATTGTGATTCACAGAATCACAGAATGATTTGGGTTGGAAAGGACCTTAAAGTCATGGGCAGGAACACCTCCCACCAGACAAGTATGCTCAAGACCTCAATCCAACCTTGCCTTCCTGCAAGGCAAAGCCCCTTTGTTATGACCACCATAAATGTACTAAGCAGAACCACATACATTTATGTATGCACCTATGTACAAATCCATGCACTCATACATATTTATATATATATACACACACATAGAAACACACATCTGCAGCATAACCAAGAGGACATCCTCAATGCAAAGGGTAACAGAGCCCTGCCAGACAGAAGTCATACCTTTGCTTCATTCATCTATGCTGCAGCCCCCCTTAGGACAGGGATGTCAGGCTGCTGCCATACGGTAGACTCATTTGGGGTTCTTGCTGTTCCTGAACCTACCTGTCTCCAAAGCTGCTGGAGAGCAACCACCAGACCCCCAGGCTGTCTGGACTGGTGCCCAGGCCACTAGAGATGCAGGACACTGCTTGGCGCTCTCCCCTACTTGCAGGGTGGCCTTGCAGAGGGGGATGTGGCTGAACAGTATCAGAGCACAGTATCTTACAGCTGCTCCTTTAGAAGGCATGAGAAGCAATGACAAATTGAACATCCTGCCCTGCCCAGGGCGTCCCAGAGCCCATACTGATGGAAAAAGCCAGCCTGTCCCCACCCCAGCCTGGGCTGACCCAGCCAGCACTCACACGAGGGGTCTCTGTGTGACAACGATGTACTCCGGCTTGCCGTTCTTGTAGACGAGCCGTGCGTTGGCCTGCACCCACTTCCAGCGATTCTCCTTTGTCAGCAGGCGGAAGACCGTCAGGCCGCTCTCGCCTGTCTTCATCACTGCCAGGAGGAAGCATGTGCGCTGAGGGCTTTATTTATGTTACAAGAGGCAGGGCTGCCTCCAGCAATGCTGCCACTTCCAGCAGGTGGGGTCACAGCAGTTGCGTGGCTGGCACATGCAAGGGACAGACACCATCCCAGCTAAATACCCCTCAGAATCACAGAACCACGGAATAACGTGAGTTGGAAGGGACCCACAAGAATCATTGAGTCCAGCTCCTGTCCCTACACAGGACAACCCTAACATTCACACCATGTATCTGAGGGCTATATACAAATGCTTCTGAAATATTGTTAGGATTCATGCCATGACTGCTTCCCTGGGGAGCTGTTCCAGTGCTCCACCACCCTCTGTGCGAAGAACCTTTCCCTAATACCAAACCTAACCGTCCCCTGGCTTATCTTCCTGCCATTCCCTTGAGTCCTGTCATTGGTCACCAGAGAGAAGAGATCAGCACCTGCTCCTCCTCCTTCCCTCACGAGGAAACAGTAAACTGTTATAAAGTCCCCCCTCAGTTTCCCCTTCTCCAGGCTGAACAACCCTTCACCCCAAGCTGTGACAAGAGAATCACAGCAAGGCATAAAGCAAAGCAGACTATGAGGAAAGAGCTGCCAGGCTCAACACAGCAGCCAACGGAACTGCCCAGTCCACTCGGCTGCCTCAGAGGTGGACACAAGGGAGCAGGGAAGAGACTTACTCCTGATGTGGTTCTCAGCACAATACAGCATGTCGGCAGCGTGGACGAACTGGTAGCCTGTGCCACGCATCCGCAGCTCTGCCTCAGTGTAGCCCAAAACAATCTTCCCCCTGCGGGAGACCGAGAACACCCCCAGCTCAGCGGCAGAGCTGAGGTGGGACGTCATCACCCAGGCAGGGTGATGGATGAAGGTGAATGGCATGCTCGAAGCCCATAGTATCGCCCCTCAAATGAGCTCTGCTGCTTACTTGGAATCACATGACAATGGGGTGAAGTCAAGCTTGTGCTTTGTCCTGAAGATCATGTTCTTGGTTTGGATCTGCAGGATGGATAGGGGCTGCAAGGGGGTGGAGATAGCAAAGAGAGCAAGCTGGGGTGGCAGTGCAGACCCGTCTTCAGACCTTTTGTTCTGCCCATGAAGGAATTTCAGCCTGCCTTGAAGGTTTAAAGTCTGGGAAAAGAAGAAGTTCGGTGTCACACAGAAAAATGGATGAAGAGAGAATAGAAGGAGGAGAGCTGCACAGAAAGCAAGTCATCACATTGTAAACCTGATGCAAATAACCCCTTGCAACTTGGCTATATCCCAGCCCCATCGGGGATCGTAGTGCTGCTTCTAAGCAACAGATAACCATGACTTTTTCTTCATATCAAGTTTCCAGACTGGAAGAAGATCACAGGGAAAACCAGTGGTTATGAAGCTAAGTACACCACTAACTTACAGTAGAGAGGAGGAGGAATGAACATCAACTACTTAGTCTTAAGACATGCCTTTAACACAAAAACCTGGTAAAATGCGTGGAAGAAAAGCACTTTTGTTCAAGACTGAGCATCTCTGAGAGGAGAGGAACAAAATCCACAGAGAGGTTGTAGTTATAGACCAAACCTATGATAAACAGCAGAAATAGCTCCTTGTTGAGACAGGCAAGTGCTGCACGTGGCAGAAAGCGCTGGGTCTTTCAAGGCCAACTTTTATGCTCCAGCAGTAGAACGAACCCCTCCAGGTGAGGCTGCACCCCTCCTGCTGTGGAGGTCACCGTTCAGATCTGTACTTACCAGGAAGCCAGAGGAATTATCCAGGAGGCAGCGAAAGCGGCACACGAAGCTCCTTTCCAGAAAGGAGGAGTTTTCTGGGGGCAGCTGATCCAGCTTGTAGGAGACAGCAGAAGAGCTGAGACTTTTCCCCTCTGTGGGAAAGAGAGACTGGGAAAGGAGCAAGCCAGGGTTCCCAGAAGGGTTGGAGGTCCCCAAAAAGGGCTGGAGGTGCCCAGCATTGGGGTCTGCAGCACTTTGCTGAGTACAGCAACAGAAACCTATGGAAAGCCACAACCTTCTGGATGAACCCGTGGCTTGAGCCAAAAGGATGTAAGACCCACACAAGCAATGGCAGGGAGCTGGGCTCCGTGGCATTATGTGGGGAGCTATGCACCTCAGGCCAACTGGGATGCCTGGCTCCCTGCCTGTGTTTACCTCCTGGAGAAGGCTCACCCTCAGCAGCGTGGGGTAGGTTGACGGGCCAGTGGAGGTTGCGCCTGAATTCCTGTTGGTCCTCAGTGTGGATCAGCTCAAAGACACTCTGGTGCATGACATCGGTCTAGAGGAACAAAGCAATACATGAGCTCTGTGGCCTGTGCCCAGGCACCAGTTTTCACATCCCACCTGAAAACAGCTTGTCACAGTCTCAGCTGGCTATATCTCACCCATTTCCCCTGACGCTCAACTAGGTCTCCAGCTGAAAGAGGCGCAACACCTTCCATTAGAGCTGATGCTGTTGGGAACAAACAGCATATCTGGCTCTAAAGGACCCCTTGTCCATATTAGGCCAGACCTCTCCCCAGCCCATCCTAAAGAGCCCCAGCATGAGCAATACAGTTCCCCTCTGACAAGCTTGTCCCTGTAACGTGATGTCCTTCAAAATCCTAGTGTTGACTTACAGGATGAGATGAAAGCATGGGTTTGGGAGCAAAAAGCAGTGAAGCCACCCCAGCCCTACACTGTGACCGAGAGAACAAGGCAACTGCTCTGGGACTTGATCCATATGCTTAGGTGGATAGTCCTCATCTACCCCAGAGCCTGGGAGTAACACCAAACCACAATAAACTGCAGGTAAGTCCCACTTCCCCATGAGTCTGACCTAGTGCCTTCCAGGTTGCCTGGGTCCTCAAATAACCACAAAGCATTGGAGTCTTACAGGATTTCCCAGGGGTCACTCAGGAGTGGGTGCCTCAAGGCACCCTGGGCATGGAACCCCCAGCATCTCACCATGGCGTTACGCAACGGGGCCTTGAACTACATAGCCTGTCAGCATGGCTGGCAGAAATAGTCTGTGGACTAGCGAAGTTGCTTTGACACCTCCCTGTGACCATGTCTGGCAACACAGAGTCCAAATTCACAAGACCAAGGAAAAGCCCCATGCAGCTCCCCCAAAACCCTGCGACCTCTTGCAGAACTTCCTGCCCGCAGGAACCTTAGGGCTATTTTACACCACCAAGGAAAAATCTGCTCTGCAAACCCACCACAGTGAGTCAGAGGTGTCCCACCAACCTGATGAAATCCCAGATAGTCCTGAATCGTATGTGAGGAGTAAAATATCAATCCTTCCGATGTCACTACCAGCACGAAGCCGTTAAGTGCCTAAGGAAGAGAGATGAAGACAGATGAAAAACTGCCTGGCAGAGAAGGACCTGGGGGTGTTGGTTGACAGCCGGCTGAATATGAACCAGCAGTGGCCCAGGTGGCCAAGAGGGCCAATGGCATCTTGGCCTGTATCAGAAACAGTGTGGCCAGCAGGAGCAGGGAGGTGATTGTGCCCCTGCACTCAGCACTCAGCCACACCTCAAGTGCTGGGTTCAGTTCTGGGCCCCTCACTACAGGAAGGACACTGAGGGGCTGGAGCGTGTGCAGAGAAGGGCAACAGAGCTGGGGAAGGGGCTGGAGAACAAGTCTTACGAGGAGCTGCTGAGGGAAATGGGGTTGTTTGGCCTGGAGAAAAGGAGGCTGAGGGAAGACCTCATCACTGTCTACAACTGCCTGTAAGGAAGGGTGTAGAAAGGCATGGGTTTTTGTCTTCTCCCAAGTGACAGGTGACAGGACAAGAGGAAATGGCCTCGCGTTGTATCACGGAAGGTTCAGATTAGACATCAGAAAAAATTTCTTCACTGGTGGTCAGGCACTGGCAGAGGCTGCCCAGGAAGGTGGTGGAGTCACCATCCCTGAAGGTGTTTAAAAGATGGGTAGACGCGTTTCTCAGGCATATAGTTTAGTAGTGGACCGGTATAGTTGGACTCGATAATCTCAAAGGTCTTTTCCAACCAGGTGATTCTATAATTCTACGATCAGCAGGTACATGTCTGGCAACTACTGACTGCAAGGCACTCATCCAGCCCACACAGCAGGAGGATGGCACAGGACGGCAAAGGACGAAGCATGAGTGTCTGAAGGGTAAAGGAGCATCTGCAGCCACCCATGCCTAGGATGCTCACAGACACCCCCAGTCATGCTCCTATTCCTCTGGAGCTCTCTCTCTGCATGGTGTACAGATTTACACACTATCCTGGAGCATGTGCTCAATTGCACGACCCCCACCCAAAGAGGCTGGAGTCGCTCACTGAACAACGTGCTCTGTTTTCACAAAATAAAACCTCAAGCTCCTTCTCCCATGCAGGTTTGAAGCACTAAGTACAGTAAATGCAGCCGTCAATCTGAAAATTCTGATGCATTTTTAATACTACACAACTTACATATTTTACAGTTCACTGGCCTCGAGCTTCAGGACTGCAAAGCCAACATCCGAGGGAGCACTGCATTCACAGGCAGGGATGGGCTGAGCTGATCACTGCTTCCACCTTCCTCAAAGGAGTTCATTGCTACCAGTTTAAAAAAATTTAGGAGGCAATCTGTTGGTTTTCTCTGAATCAGCAGCCCCAGGGCTGGCAGGGTAGGATGAAGGAGAAGGGACCAGGGTGCTGACTGACATTCTACTTGCACCTGTAGATCCATGAAGATTAGAAGGTCCAGTTTGGGAGTGTCATCCTGGGAGCCCTGGCTTTTCATTCCTGTTCTCTGGCACCTGGCAGGAGCTGATGTGCACAAGAAAGCTCACAGGAGTATTCTCTTGACTCGGAGTTGCAGACACTGCTTTGTGACTCAGTTTCCCCCGCTCTGAAACAATCCCAATAGACTTCCAGTAAACACCTTCAAGCTCATGGTGCTGCCTAAGAGCACAGGCCATGAAAAAACAAGCTTCTCCAGAAGCTTGTTTAGCTCTCCAGAAGCTGAAGAGCTTTCACAGCCATGACAGCACCACGCAACCACTGCTCCTTAAGGGCAACAAGTCCCCACAGGGACCCTCCTACCAGCTCGGAGCAGGAGCCCTCTAGAAGGAAGGTCTCTTTCTGCAGTGTGGACCCCAGAAGTCCTATGTCTGTCCAGAGCCAAACCCACCCTGTACCACTAACCTGGCTCCAGGCAGGGAAGCCACAATAGCCAGGCCTGGCCTACTTCCCCCTTCATCATGTATAAACATCAGGATTAATTATGGTCTAAGCTTGTAGTCTCAGCCAAGTCCAGCTATTGTTGCTGCCAACTCCTGCTTCATTGTCCAGGTCAGTATTTCTCCCTCCTCTTTTTCTTTATTCCAGGCACAAACACTCTATTTACTGGGGTTGATCTCATTGTGTGGGAATCTGCTGCAGAGGTTAATTAGTGCTGCCAAACACACTTGAACCCTTTGAGCAGCTTCTGAGGCACTGCTCTGCAACAGCAGCAGCAAGCAACATTTTGCAGCACTCTGTCTTTCTCCAACTGCACCAACCAGAAGACTGACTTAATAACCTGTGTATCTGGATCACTGTGCACCTACATCTCTGTGCACCTGGGCAGAGGTAGTCCAGCCTTGCTAAGGCCTTGGCCCCTTCAGAGGGCTTTTCATGCTTAACCCCAGTTTAAGCTACCTTCCTCTGCTGAGACTGCTGCTGGAAAAAGCCTTGATGGAAAAGGACAGACCAAAACCACAAGGCTGGAAAATTCAGAGGAGGGGAAGGGAAGAATCAGGGTGGACCAAGTGATGAGGCAAAGGAATTTTGGATGTTGAAGGCGACAGACCAGGTGGCAAGCCCTTCTCATGGTTTTGTTATCACAGGATCACAGAATCACAGAATGTCCTGAATTGGAAGGGACCCACAAGGATCACTGAGTCCAACTCCTGGCCCTGCACAGGACAATCCCAACATTCACACCGTGTGTCTGAGGGCTTTGTCCAAACACTTCTGGAATATTGTCAGGATCCACACTATGACTGCTCCCCTGGGGAGCTGTTCCAGTGCTCCACCACCCTCTGCATGAAGAACCTTTTCCCAATATCCAACCTAACCCTCCCCTGGCACATCTTCCTGCCATTCCCTTGAGTCCTATCATTGGTCCCCAGAGAGAAGAGATCAGCGCCTGCTCCTCCTCCTTCCTTTGCAAGGAGGCAGTAAACTGCAATGAGTCTCCCCTCACTCTCCTCTTCTTCAGGCTGAACAGACTAAGTGACTTGAGCTGCTCCTCATCCCTCTGGACCCTTCACTAGCTTATATTCACAGTGAAAAAAACTCAGCGTTTTGGTTATTAACCAGCTAGGCTTTAGCCTTTCTCTCACAAGACATCGAGATCCTGGCTACCCACTTCTCAGGCAGGATAGTAATTATAGTCACTGCTAAGAGCTGAGCGTGCTTTTGGATAGGAGCTGGGGCTGACCAGCACAATCACCTTGCTCTGGGCGACAGCCAGACAGCGAACAGTGCCGCATCCCATGCTCAGGTGCCAGGCAGGAAGGGAAAGGGAGACTCATGTCCTTGCAGGACCATGTGCTGCCAGAGCCTGACCTCTTCCTATTCACTGTGTGGGGTTTGTAGTATCTGAATAAACCATGGAAGCAGCAAGCTTAGCCCAACCATGCTATAGCATTGCCAGTGTTGCCTCTAGCATCACCAAAGGAGCCAGCTGCACACCTCTCATGGAGCTCCCGGGATACACCCACGTATCCTGTGCATATGTGCTAAGCATATGACCCATCAGCACCTATCTAGACACTTGGTGTTGAGCATTTCCACCTGAAAATCAGGGAAGACTTCCATGACATTTTCTTCCCTGTTTTTATCAGTGTTTGGACAACATCCCCAAGTCAGGACCAGCTTGCCCATGTTGAAAACCACACTCAAAACATCTTGTTCTGCTTGGCTCTCATGTCACACCTATGGCCCATTTAAGCATGAAGGCAGAGAAGCCAAAGAGCTGAGTCTCTGATCAGTAGTTTAGCACAGCTTCCACCAAGGTGAATGGGGTTTCAACATCCAAATGATGCACAGGTGGCAATTTTCTCCAGGAGGGACACAAAAAGAAGAGAAGTAACACAGTTTCTGCCCCAGGGACCTGATGAGGTCTTAAACCTCTCCTCAGTCAGAAGCACTACGAGCTACACCACGTGAAATCACTGCTTCACCAAAACATCCTGCAATCAATAACAGAACAGCCTGTTCTTTGGGTAAAATTCAAAGGAGCTGTAAAAGGGACAAGAGGAAAATGCCCTTGAAGGCATTCATCTGCAAGAGACAGGTGGAGAGCAAGAAGCACTAACCTGTAGGAGCAGCTCACCCTCTGGTACCACTGCTGAGCCCGGAGCCGGTCCACTGCTGCAGAATCCATCCCTCTCCACTTCTTCTGCACCATGATTCTTTAGAGCAACTGCATGAAGCAAAGAGAAGGGACTTCAGTGCTACAGTAGCACACAAGCCACCACCATGAATATTTGAAACATGGACCTGGTTGCAAAGCTGGACGGTGCACTGCCAGGGGAAGCGGTGATGTACGGTCAGTCCTTTGCTTCAGCCCTCAAAGGATTTGATTTTAATAGGACATTTTCCACTCATCCAATACCCTCAACTTCATATTCTTTTTTACTCTCCTCCCCCTCCCTACCAGACCTTTAACAACCTACAAGTAAATATCAGTTAAAGCCATGATCACAAAGCAGATGGGCATCAACAGAAAAACTATGAGGTCCTGCGTTTACTGGCAGTTACCCGACAGCAGTAGCACAAAAGGACACATTTAGTAAGCTCACTAGCTGAAAAACTCTTTATCATTTAGCAACAGAAACTACGGAGGTCCTCAATTCTAGTCTGGACACAGGGACAGTGCCTCATGCCACTCCTTGCAAGGAACAAGAACCAGTCCTTGGGTACCACACCACACACACCTGGTTGGCTCTTGAGGCATAGCAACAGCTTTGCTGTACCAGGGGAGTCATTGCAAGCAGCATTTCTCTGCCATGCCGAAACAGAACAGACTAGCTCATGTTTGACAGGGGGATTGAGGGCACCCTCAGGAAGTCTGCTGATGACGCCAAACTGTGTGGCGCAGTTACTTGCTGGAGGGAAAGGATAGTGATAGGATGAGTGGGAATCGTTTTAAGCTGGAAAACGGGAGATTTAGATTAGATAATGGGAAGAAATGTTTTCGTGTGAGGGTGGTTGCCCAGGGAAGCTGTGGATGGCCCCACCCTGGAGGTGTTCAAGGCCCGGCTGGATGGGGCTTTGAGCAACCTGATTCAGTGGGAGATGTCCCTGCCCATGACAAGGGGTTGGAACTGGATGATCTTTGAGGTCCCTTCCAACCCAAACTATTCTATGAGTCTGTGCATGCCCTGACTTTGCAAAGGACAGCCAACGAAAAACAGCCAAAGCCTGACGTACATGAAAGGCATTGCAGCAAACTCCACTCTCTTCCAGGACAGGGAACAAGCCATTTTGAAGCGTACAATCCTGACGGTCTGGTCAATGATGTCTCATTACAGTTTAGCAACATAGTGGGTTTATTCAGTCAAATTAAGGCAAACCACAGCTCACAGTGGGAGAAAACACAGAAAAACACATACATGGATACAACATAGACACCCGTGATCGTGGGCAACCTAATACTGATCAATGCATGATAAATATGGATGAAGAAATTCATCACTCAGGTTAACTAAAGATGTGTCTGGAAATTTTGTACTGTACCCCTCAAGAGAACAAATCCTTGGGATATTTTAGGGTGGATAATATTTAGAGTAAGATGACAAAAAGTGTGTGTGTGGCAGACCTGTCCAGGAGACAGAGGATAATGCATTAAAGCCAGGAAGCTTTTCACAAGCACCACAAGGACAGAGGAAGGCATTTGCCAGCTGGTAAACCAGCTGCTCCCACCATTACCTGGGAGAAAAGGTGTGAGGCAGCAGAAACCACTGCAGCCTGCCTGGTACGCTCCCTTGTTCCTGCTGGGAGGGAGCAAAAGCTCTTTTGACTTTGCCTTTCCCAGCTCCTATGCCACACGTCCCAAGGAGCTGCCATGCTCAGATGCAACAGGAGCATCAAGCAGACCCTGCAAGTAATTTAGCACCCCATAAAGCTGTCAGCAGAAGCAAAGCTGTAAGCTGAGACAGAGCAGCAAGCCAGAAGACACCAGACACCAGCACATAAGCAAAACCACGCTCTGTAAACTCAGCTTGCCTTATGCTTTGCCAAAGCAGCTGTGGAAACTCAGCTCCTCCATCTGCACGGAGCAGATCCTGAAGGACCTCAGCACCCGCATGCAGAACCTTGTGGACAAGTAGCTTCTCAAACGCTACAAAAGCCGGACACTCCAGATGCATCTCTGAACCTTCCAGGACAGAGGTTCAAAGATAAATCCAGCAACACCTGTGTTTGCAGGGCAACATGAGCAGAGGAGCTGGTTAATTTTCCAAAGCGGAATCCCCCCATCTCTCTGCTGGGAGAGACAAAGGCACGCCACCCACTTCAGACCTGCTCCTTTCCCCTGCCAGGGCTCACCTTGCATCCCAAAGTCCTCCGCATCCAAATCCTCCACATTTGTCAAGTGCTGGCTTACAGGTAGGTGGAAGCAAGGAAGGATGTTGTGGTCTGCAGAGCCTCACTGGTACGGATGCGAGGTTTTGGGGACAAAATGCACTTCCACTAGACACAGGACCATCCCAAAGATCGACACTGCTCCATAACCAAATGCAAAGCATGTCCTGGTCTAATATTGCTTTTAATCAAAAGAATAAAACCTGACATGGCAGCAATCCCCCTGCTTCTGGGAGGTCTGGGAAATTCCCCTCCAGCTCAGGCCACACAGATTATTCCAGGAGCTATTTAAACATCAAGGGGCTGAGAGCCCAGGATTAAGCTTCCAGCATGTGTTTCTATAACCATGGGTTGTACAAAGCCTGCACAAAGCCCTGGGCATGAGCAAGCCATTGGCCAGAGTGGCACGCAAGCACCATGGCCATATTGCCCAGGTCCTGTGGTGTGGATGGAGCACGTTCCTGGCAGCACCCCTACAGTAACTCACTTCTCTGATCCCTGGGAGCAAAATGTAGGAGGTATGAATTGTTAAAGGTCTTCAGCCCTCTGCTAGCACCCAGATTGCTGTGCTGGAGGTGCAAGACATAAATAAGCCTGGATGACAGAAGAGCAGCTACAGAGTGCTGCTCTCTATGCAGAGGTTTAGTTTAATGGTTTAATATTTCCCCACAAACGGAAAACTTGGTCACAACTGCTGCCTAAAAATAAGCTCTGCTATCAGCATCTGGGTTGTTCCTAAGCTGTAGGGCCATAGGAAACACAAGTTAAAATTAGAGGATGGCCCACAGTCCTCCATGCAGATGCTTGACACCACACCCAGCTTGGTCCTCCAAACAGGATGGAACAACCAGGAATGAGAGTCTGCTCTCAAATAAAACAGAATCCTCATAGGGTTTTTCCCATGGCCTTCACCAAACAGCGTGTTTTGCATCCAAGCCACCCAAGGAACCCCAAAAATGACCTGCTCTTGGCTGCAGACATCTCAGGCTGGCCTCCTGCCCTGTCTGGTGGCCCCTGGCTTTGTCTTTCCATAAATAGCCCTGCGTAGCCCCCCGGGTCAGCAATTCAGCAGAAATGTCACAGCACATCAGCCTGATGGAGCGGAGACAAGTCGGAGAGCCGCCACGGCATCCTCCCTGCTGCACAGCATCCTCCCTGCCACAGCATCCTTCCCTCCCGCCTGGATACCCCAGAGAAGGACAAGGCAGGAATGAGGCAAGCTCAGCATCCAGAGAAGGTAGACTTCCCAACACAGCACCTGTCTTCACACTGGGAGACAAGGTGGACTCTTCACCCTCACTGCCTAACTGGGGACAGGAATTTGCAGGGAAAAAAAGGAAAGAACAGGCTTTATCTTGGGCTCCATCACTCCGGTCACCAGCATCACCTTTCCTGTCGCAGCTGTGGGAGAAGGAAGGTGAGGAGAGGGGTTGGTCACCTGAAAGCAGCAAGGCTTGCACATTTTTCCTGATGTTTCTTTGAAGAACAAAAAAAACCCCCTTCCACCAGGATCTTTTGCAGGATATTTTGCCACAAAAAGCCTTTTAGTGGAGAGGAAGAAATTCTCTCCCTGCCTGGTTCCATCTCCAAGGAACGAGCTTCCCGCCCACATCTGCCTACTCAAAAGAGGAGGATGCTTTCTGTCCGTGGTTGTCCTTAGGCGCAGGGGCCGGCATTGCCCACCAGGTCTCTGCTGCTCGGCCCTTTGCTGTCACCCCCCAGAAGCAGGAGGGCTGGAGTCCGATGTGGGTGGGATTCCTCCCTCCATCTCCAGGACAGCGCTTCTCCTTGCACCCAGCCTGGGAAGCTGTTTCACGTGATGCTGAAAGGACACCTTGCCGACTCCCAGGTTTGCCAGTGAACTCCTGAACCTGCCAGGGCTTTGAAGACCTGAGAATTCTCTGCCCCAAGAAGTGGGTATTAACATTTTTGAGAGGATATCTCCCAGCCCCCTTCCCTCAACACACAAACCCCCCTCTAAATCAGAATGGGATTTTGCATTGGCTGCTGACTGTGAAGGAGGAAAACAAGATGACTTGGTCTCAAAGCCACTCCAGGCATTGGTGCAGGAGAAGCAGCAAAAGGAAACAAACCACTTCATGGCTCTCCAAGAGCAGCAAGGAGGTTGTATCTCTCCACCACTGCTGGTACCATTTAAAGGAGGCAAGAAAACACTGGACCCAGCTGCAAGCAATGGCCGGGACATTTGACTGGCAATTATTAGCCTTAGCAGGTCTTGCAGGAAGGGAGACATGAGACGGTTTGGTAATGGTGCTCCCTGCAAGCATTCTGCTGCAGGGCTTAACGCCCCTGTCCCTATCAGTCACTTTCCAGGGCAAGGGGAGATTGGGTGATTTATTTATTAATGAAATTGCCTTCTATCCAACTCTCTTGTTCTGTCATTTCATAGACTCACAGAATCACAGAATCATTAAGGTTGGAAAAGACCTCCAATATCATCCAGTCCAATGCTCAGTCCAACAACAACGCGCCTGCTAAACCGGGTCACAAAGTGCCACATCACATGTTTTTTGGACACCTCCAGAAAACGATAATCCACCACTGCCCCGGGCAGCCTGTTCCAATGCTTCAACACTCTTTTGGTAAAGAAATTTTTCCTAATATCCAATCTGAACCTCCCCTGGTGCAACTTGAGGCCATTTCCTCTCATCCTGTCACCTGTCCCTTGGGAGAAGAGACCAACATCCACCTTACTACAACCTCATTTCAGGGAGCTGTAGAGATCGACAAGGTCTCCTCTCAGCCCCCTTTTCTCCAGGATAAACAACCACAGTTCCCCTAGTCGCTGCTCACCATAACCCTTGTGCTCCAGTCCCTTCACCAGCCTCCTCTGGACGCACTCCAGCAGCTCAACGTCCTTCTTGTAGTGAGGGGCCCAAAACTGCACACAGGATTCAAGGTGCAGCCTCACCAGTGCCAAGTACAGGGGAAAGATCTCTTCCCTGTCCCTGCTGACCACATCATTTTTGATACAAACCAGGATGCAGTTAGCTTTCTTGGCCACCTAGGCACACTGCTGTGCCATTTCGCTGAAAAGCAGTTGCACGGCAGTAAAAACCTTACAGCGAGATATCTCCAGATTTTCCTTTCCCACCCACCTCTCCAGCTCCAAGACACCCACAGAGTGACCACCAGAGAGACACCACAGGCAGAGTGACCTACAGTTCTTCAGGCTTGCTACACGCACATTTTACATTTAATAACCCATCAAAATTGCTTTTCTGCACTGTATTGCAAAGAAGAAACAAAATACTGGAAACGTAAGGAAAAAAACCCTCTTTGCGTTTCTTTTGAATAAACTGAGGTTGTTTCACTTTTAATCTACATTTTTAATCTAGATGAGTCATTAAACAGAACAGTGGTTTCTCTTCCAGTCAGAATGATATATTCCTTTTAAAATAAATAAATAAAGGGTTTGTCCCACTATAAGAAAAAACCTTTGCTGATGAGCTCACACAGGTCCTAGGTAGGACGCAGTGATGCCTGCCACAACCTGCTGGCAGTGTGGGAGCAGGCGAGTTCATTTTCCTACCACAGCAGCCTCAGGTCACCCGGACAGACATCACCCATCTCTTCCTCCTCCCTTGGCTTGGCAGGGTCTCCCTCTGCCCAGTGGCACTGCTCAGGAGATCCTCCAAGATCTGCCACATTCACCCATGAGAGCAAATGTGTCCAACAAAAAAAATCTAAGGATAAGCCCAGCTCCCTCCCTCTATCGTGACTTATGAGTTCTGTGATGCTCCAGTGAAATTTGCACAAGAGCTTTCATTTCCACTGGGTGAGGTGGGAACCTGGCACGTGACACAGTCATGGCTCAGCAGGAGCAATGTAGAGAACGGAATGATGTTAAGGGAGCAAAATTTGGCCCAAAAGACTTCTTGAATGACATACTCAAACGGTGGAAAATTGCTGTTGTGAAGGCAGGCGAAGCACTGCAACATCCCCAAGGGCCAACCGCGTCCTGGGGTGCATCAAGCACAGCATCGCCAGCTGGGTGAGGGAGGTGATTGTCCCGCTCTGCTCTGCACTGGTGCAGTCCCGCCTTGAGTCCTGTGAGCACTTTTGGGCTCCACAGTATAAAAGGGATCTAAAGCTACTGGGAAACATCCAGAGGAGGCCACAAAGTTAGTGAAGGGTTCTAGAGGGGAAGCCGTGTGGGGAGTGGCTCAAGTCACTTGGCCTTTTCAGCCTGGAGAAGAGGAGACTGAGAGAACTCACTGCAGTTCACTGCTTCCTCACAAGGGAAGGAGGAGGAGCAAGCGCTGATCTCCTCTCTGGTGACCAATGATAGGAGTGGATGGAATGGTAGGAAGATGTGCTGGGGACGGTTAGGCTGGATATAAGGAACAGGTTCTTCATGCAGAGGGCAGTGGAGCACTGGAACAGCTCCCCAGGGAAGCAGTCACAGCACTGAGCATAACAATATTCCAGAAGCATTTGGACAAAGCCCTCAGACACTTGGTGCGAATGTTGGGATTGTCCTATGCAGGGATAGGAGCTGGACTCAATGGTCCTTGTGGGTTCCTTCCAAGTCAGGTGCTTCTGTGATTCTCTGATGGCATCTTTGCTGTCAGCCCACCAAATCTGATCATATCTTTGTCACTTAATCCACATCTAATCCACATCTTTCTTACAGCAAGCTTAAATGTCCCCAACTATTTCAAGAAAAACAGGAACGTGCACTTAGTAAAGTATATACTATTCTGGGACTTTTTTTTTTTTCCCTTGTCGAGCATGAACTAAGCTCTTCCTAGCAAATTTATTGCTGTTCCACATACAAGGAAGACAGTGGACATAGCGCGCAGCTCCTCTCATACAGAGTGTTTGAAAAGTGTTAAAAGGAAAGAGCATCACAGAAACAGTGAGAGAAGCTGGCAGAGACTGAAACCCATCAGCAGAGCTGTCTCCTCCCAGCCTGCCAAAGCATCAGTTTGTTTCTCACCACTGAACTGTGCAGAGCCCATCTTCTAGGGACTAGCAAATTCAAGAAGTATTTCCCTTTGCTTACTCATAGTGGACAAGACAGTTTTACTTATTATTTCATAATACCTGCCGCAACTCCAGTTGACACAAATGTCATTAAATAGATGAATTATTTATCCCTTGCCTGAACAGTACAGACACACCACCTTCCATGAGCATGCATGGTGAATAATGGATGTTGTGTTAAAAGATCTAATTGCAGTTTGAAAACAAGGAATCTTTGACTATGTGTGGCTTTCTGTTGCATCACCAAAGGCACTTGGGTCTCAAAGGGAGAAGCATATGCAGAGGTTTAAACAAGGACAAAGAGAACAAGGACCTGCCAGGCTTTCCCTTCTTCTTGCAGCATCAATAGTGGTTTGAACCTTCCCACTCCCACCACTACCAGAATCTTAGAACATTTTGGGTTGGAAGGGACCTTAAAGATCATCCAATTCCACTTCCTTTGCCATACCCCAAGGAGTTTTAGGTGTGCATCATTCCAGCTTGAAATCTCAGCCTAGAGTTTCCTGCCAGCTCTGCTCCCATGCTTGTGTTTAAAGGAGCTTTGAGAGACCTTGGCTGCTTGTAGGCAACAGAGCAGCAGCCACAGAGAGTCCAGTGAAACCTCAGGGACCTTCGACAGCTTCCTACCAGCTATTCCAATGAGGCCCAGGGATAAACAGTTGGCAAGAAAAGCACACAGCAGGAAAATAGCCTACCTAAGGGAAGTCACAAGACTTTCCCAGCTTCAATTGCTCCTCCTGGGCCAGCTCACTACCTAGGCAATTAAGAGAGCAGGGTGATCACAGAACTAGGCTTTATTTTCTTAAACTTTCTCTTAGGCTTTGTTGCTGCAGCTATTGGCAGTGTGTGGCCAAACAGCTCACAAGGAGGGAGAGCAGGTGAAGCAAACAAGCAACATTGGTCACCTCTGAACAACTGCACATCAATAAATGCACATCCCCAGTCTCATGCCCTCAAACTGAGGTTTCAGGGCACTGTTATATTCTACCCCTCTCAGGAGACCCCACCTGGAGTATTGTGTCCAGTTCTGGAATCCCCAACATCAGAAGGATATGGAACTGTTGAAACAGGTCAAGAGGAGGCTACAAAGATGGTCAAAGGTCTGGAGCACCTCTGCTCTGAGGACAGGCTGAGAGAGTTGGGATTGTTCAGCCTGGAGAAGAAAAGGCTCCCAGGAGACCTCATAGCGGCCTTCCAGTACCTGAAGGGGCTACAGGAAAGCTGGGGAAGGACTTTTTACAAGGGCAAGGAGTGATAGGACAAGGGAGAATGGCTTTAAATTGGAAGGGGAAGATTTAGGATAGACATTAGGAAGAAATTCGTCACAATGAGGGTAGTGAGGCCCTGGCACAGGGTGCCCAGGGAAACTGTGGCTGCCCCCTCTCTGGAACTGCTCAAGGCTAGGTTGGATGGGGTCTTAAAAAGCCTGTTCTCGTGGGAGGTGTCCCTGCCCACAGCAGGGGCGTTGGAACTGGAAGGTCCCTTCCATTCCAAACCATTCTATGATTCTATATACTTTATAATAATTATATAATTTAAAGCACTTTTCCAGCTTGACCCAACGGTCAGAGAGCAGCTTAGGCACTTCCAGGGTGTCACAGCTCTAGCAATAACTGTCTGGATTCACACCAGAGTTTAAATGCTTCATCTAAGCCCTGAGACTGCACTCAATCCTACAGGTGCCACCTAAGATTTTAAGTGGACTCCAGGAAAGCCCTCAAACCCTCAACACTCGAAGGAGTATTATTTTTTTAAAACACATAGGAGAGGCAAACTGCTTGGGGTTTGGATACACAGCACTAACCTTCCATATAAAACATACCATGACAGGCATATCTCAAAACCACGTACAGCCCAAAATGAAGGTTACATCTACTCTCTGATCCACAATGACAGACTGTGCAGCTGATAATCCACCTTGAGTCAAAAATTTCTAACATCACAACACATGCTAGGTTGTCTTCCTTTTCTCTTTCCAGTCAGTGACAAATCTGAGCTACCCAGAGACTGTTCCTTGGCTGCTGGCAAGCCCAGCTTTCCAGGTAGGGTGCTGCACACGGGCAGAGGTATAACTGCATCCCCGAGGAGCCCTGTTTCAAAGCAGAGTTAGCCCATTACTGGCTTACTGCAAGGCTTAGTGGTGGGGTTCAAACACCTTTTTTCATCACACACTGAGCTTTTCTTATCCTTCTTCCTATGGTTTATAAACCCCAGACTCAGTTCGGTGCCTCACATGAAATGAAGGCTGAAGGTCAATTACTGGATGTTCGTGCCACAGCAACCACAGCCACCTCAAGAGCGTTTTGATTTAAGCTGAGAAAGCAAACATCTAAGTTCATAGTACCCTACTGCCCCGTGCTGTCTGCTCCTCAGTTTCAGTCGGGGGAATAGCGGGAAAAGCCGTGCTGCGTTATAGCCCTCCTAAACAGCACAAGCCCATGAAAGTCCAGCTGCGATCAGTTCAGGTGACTGCAGAGTCCTGGCAAAGTCTGAGTGTGCAGGCACCTGGGAACAGAGACACACAGACACAGGTCCGTGACAAGCATGAGACCCACTGGGCACACTGAGTTGGCTCCCAAGGGCAAACAAGTGCTCAGGAAGGGTTAGCTCTCACACCCCAGAAGAGCTGGGTTCACTGTAGAATGAGAAGCACAGCTTGAACGACCTTCCCAGCACGCTGCAGGAGCAAACTGCAAGAGGTACTTCTATGAACTGAGCCCTTGCCTATTTTGAGGTCTGCCAATTGACCTCCCACCGGGTGTTTAAGTGGACCAAGCATCACAGGCATTACCTGACAGCCACATGACAAGGCGCCTTTGAGGCATCTTCCTTTTCGCTAACAAATCACCACGTAAGGCAAGACCCAGTGACAAACTTTTCCCTGAAGCACCTTCTTTTCCTCTCTCCCCATTTCCAGAGGGTGAAGAAGGCAGAAGAAACGTGGACCCTCCTATAAGCCATAAGCATTTGCCTGGCCCTAGCATGAAGGGGAAGACTGGGGAGAGATTAGAGGGGAGCAGCTTGCCAGGCACCCTGGGCTAAGCTGCCAGCGCTCATCAGGTATGACACGTTGTGCACACCCTGGCACGGTGGCATCAGCCGCCCAACAGCAGGATGAGGGTGAATGAGAGGGAGAGAAGGATGGCAGGAGCAAAGATGCTCAGGGGCTTGGTTTCACTGCACCTCTCCAAGGACAGTCCTGGGCATCAGAGGGGAGAGAGAAGGGAGCTCCTGGACTCAGGGGTGGTACAGACCACTGTGCCTGGCTCCTCAGCTCTGGCAGCAGCAGCCCTGCAGCACGCTCCCACCTCTACCAAGTCACAGGCACTGAAAGAGCCGCTACAGATCAAACCTGGTATGCTGAGGTGTGCTTGCTGGTGGCACAGCTGGCTCCCATTGTCCTCATTGGCCCTGTACTATGTCACAGGAAGATCAGCTGCCCTGGGGTGGGCACTCTACAATCCCAAGGCATTTTGCTGCTCTATGTACTGAGGGTCCTTCAGATGGTGAAAACCAGAAAGAACCTCCTGTGTGACATAGGATGCCTGTCCACCCAATTTGCAGCCCAACACTTGTCCAAACAGTCTTACATCATTATTTCTGCACAAGGCAAAAAGCAGTGCCTCCTCCCAGGAGGAGACCATGGCCGAGAGCTAACATGGCCAAGAACTCTCCTTCCCCAGAGATGGTGAATGTATGTGGCAAGAACCTGGCACTAAACTGATTCCCATTTTGTTAAACTGGAAAGGTTTTCCAGACTGAAAATAAAAGAACAGAATTAGACAAACATACACAGAGATGCTCGTGTCCTTTGGAAGAAGACAATCCTGTGTCAGGGTCTTCACAGCGCAGACACCCAACCCAGCATTCGGCATGTCACCCCGAGGATATGTTTGTTTAGAAAAACCACCATGCTTAACAAAGATAATGTTTGATGACCTCTAAACGACTCTGAAGATTAAAGAATGAAACACTGAATGGCCTTAAATCCTCTGATTTCTATCACCTAACCACAGGCCTAAGATGCTTCCAAATAGAGAGGGAGCAGGAACAGTTTCAATGTAGGACATATGTTTTATATGCGTGAAGGAAAATCCCTTCTTTTTAAAAATCAAAGACCTCTTGTCAATGCATCCCCAAAACAATGTTCAAAACACTGCTGTTCAGATAACAGCACAGGCAGGCTCTTCATGCCCGCGGTATCTCAGCCACCTCTGACAGCTAAACAGCAGGTTTGCTCCCACCACACAGTTCAAGTCAATCCACCCCGACCTGTGCAGATCAGCCACTGCAATGCAAACGCAGGTACATGTTTAAGGAGAGCTGTGAAGCCTGCCCTGCATTTTGAAGAACTGATTGTGTAGCCAGAAGACGACTGGGAGCCCAAAACAGAATGAGAGAAGCTCCCAAAGATTTTGCCTGTGACAAAGATCTAGAATCCCCTTGGGTTTTAATCACTTATATGCCTGTACAAATTTCCCCATATACAAGCTACACATAAATAAAGATGCTGAAACAAAATTGAAAACTAAAGAATAATTTTCAGATAGCCAGGGGAAGGAGAGAAATGAGGTCAGACACAGAAAACCAAGACTGTGCCTATAACTTTTTATTTAACAAATGAAGAAAATCAACTATGATCACCTTCAAAGCAGTTCCTGTCTGGTGTGACACAGAGCTGCATGCGAGGCTGCTACTGTTCAAAGCTATTCCACACACCATTTTCTGAAAGGCTGTTGAGGATCTCTGTTATTTTTGCTTTCACATCTTCTCCAACAAAAAAAAGCATTTGAGCACTGACTGGACCTTTGGGATCTCTTCACCGTAAGCCTTAGTCAATAATTGAAAAGTTTCCATCATGGATTTCCTCAGTTTCACAAGAAACTTGATGTTAACTTGCTGTTCAGTCTTGCACACCAACATTTTCCAACTATTTGAACACAAGTCCAATCAAACTGAGTGAAGTGATCGAGCTGGACCTCATCTCACTGTGACAGGTCAGAACATGTTCTATCACCATCGCTTCATCTCTCCCCTCCCACTCTTGGTTCCTGAGCTATAGGTTTAGTCTTGGTTTTTTTTGTGCTGGATCTCATACCACAAATTATTTAAGACAGGAGCTGGAGAAACAGCAGCTGTCATAAACCCGCTGGGTAAACTGATGTCCGTGATCATTCTCACCACCTGGGACCTGCTCCATAAGGACATGGTGCAAACATGTTTCTCCTCCCAAGACATGACAGCACATTCTGGTTTCTGCCCTCGTTTTTCTTTGGTCTTTCAGGGAAGCAGGAACACATCCCAGCGAGGGAGAGGCCAGCTGCTCCTTCCTCCCTGGTCAATACACTCATTTGCACTCCCTATTTCTGAGCTGCCTTCGGACAGCTGCGGGATGGGCTGGCTTCTCTCAATAAACACATAAGACCCCAAACCACTTGCATTTTCTGATCCAATCTCGCACTCGATTTCAGCCTTCAGCAGATAAACTCCTTGGAATCCCGTTTCACATATCCAAGGATGCTGAGCAGGAGTCAGAGCACACAAGCTCACCTGGCTCAGCAGTGAGCAGGCAGGCAGGCAGACCCCAACTGCCTATCGTAAAGCTGTTCCCTGACAAACCAAGGGAAATGAAAAACCCTAAACATGAGGATTATCAAAAATAATAAAAAAAAGAGAAAGAAAAAGTCAAGGAAGAAATAAGCTGAGTATTTTGAATAGTGACCTTCCAAAGGTGAACTTTACCTCAGCTCTAGCACAGTTCGTCAGAGAGCAACATCACTCCAGCATTCACACTGAAAGGGACTAAAGTCACTTAAAATAATTTAATTTTGTAGATAGGCTTGCCCAGAGCTCCTTTTAAAGATTCTCGTTTGTTTGCTTGTTTAAAAACTGCAGAAGAGACTCAAGGAGATCTTCAGTCACTATTTGCATTTAAAAGGATGAGGTTTTTCTCCTTCCCACCCACACCTTAATTACTGTGACCTGCCTTAAGAGTACCATCCCATAGCTTCAGATACACCAATGCACTCAGCGGCTGAGAAGTTGGCATCACCAAACCAAAACAGATGGGATGACAGAAAAAAAAAAAAAAAAAAAAAAAAAAAAAAAAAGGAAAAATGAGAGAGAATCTCAGAACCACATTTCCCACTTTCTCACAGTGCAAAACCAAAGCAACCCACCGTGCTAGGAATGCAAGGATGGCAAACCCCAGGACACACAGCTAGTGGGATGCTTGCTGAGCAGGGGGACCAGCCAAGCTTGCAAGGCTTCCTGGCACAATCCCTCTGGAAAGGATGGCAGCCCCAGACCAGCTCCTGGTGTGATGCTCTACAACAAGACCAGCCTTTTCTAATCTGCTGTTTTGAGGAATTGCTACCAGCCCTTTGGTTTATAAATTCTTTAAGTGGCAAACTTTAAGTTATCAGTATTTTGGGGAAGAGCAAGGCCTGCACGGCACCACACACTTGTACCCCATGCAAAAAATAAGCATGCTTTGGAAACACCAGCCCAATGCTTGTCCTCCTCTGCTCCAGAGCATCACTACAGATAATGGGTTTAAGGCAATGCGTTCCGCGTGCAAGGGCTGACACAGAAGCGCTTCTTACTAGGGCAAAACCACTGTGGGAAACACACCCAATACAGTCTAACAAATTGACCTGACGCTGCCAGGCAAACAAGTCCTCTCTGAGGCCATTTATTTTCCATTCCATCCGCTTGCCAATCCTACAGGCAGTGCTTAAAAGAGCATGGAGAAGAAGGAAAAAAGAGTATTCAATACATTCAATGATTTGGAGTTGAAAAGAGAAATTTTAGTGTTTCTGAGGACGCATGCAGCATTCTCAAGCCACAACTATTTCACCAAGGAAATTCAGGGCTGCCTAAATACCCTCCTGTGGGCTCGTATTGATTACACAGTCCAGTGGAACGCAGACCTGCCTTTCACCCAGTCTGGTTTTAAAAGGTCCCAAATAAACTGTAACCACATCACAGGGAATTACTATTCATTGTCAGCAGGGTAAATATTCCACCAATCTATTACAACACGGGGGAAAACAAAGCCACTTGCATCCTGAAACTTTTCAACTGGGCTGCACAACACGCTGCTACCCTCGGCAGCTGCGCCTGCCAAAGCCTCAGCCCGAGATCATGCTGAAATCTTCCAGCCTAAACCTCAATTCTGTACTTCTACAAACAACATCAACTTCATCTGTCCAGATCCCTGCAATTCCAAGCAAGTGGGAGCTCTGCTTTCTCCTGCAGCGGGACCCGCAAACAAAACTGACTTCACCTGCCCAGCTCCCTTCAATTTCAAGCTCTGCTTTTGCCCAGGTGCGATGCCACCCTGAAGCCTTGCGGCTCAAGACGGCAAAGCAAGAAAACCTGGCGTTGGAAAGGGGGAGAAAAAAGCAGTTCTAGGGGAAAGCAAGAAGGATTCTCCAGGGCATAGCGAGGGGGACGCTCCAGGGGAAAGCAGGGCATGCTCTGGCGGTGCCTCTTACCGCTGAAGAAGCTCTTGGCGCGGAGGTAGCCGGCGCTGAGGCGCAGGACCGAGAGCTTGTCCAGCCCTGCCACCACGTCCTCGGGGAAGGGCAGGAGCTCTCCCAGCCGTTCCAGTTCCCGGTTGAGCCGCTCCCGGTGCCGCCGGGACGGGTTGGAGGCGCCGCCGGGCGCCGGGCGCACCCTGCGGGCACAGCCGCGTTACCAGAGGGTCCCCTCCATCCCGCCCCCCCGGACTCTGCCCCGAGCCCCCCACTCACGCCCGGGACCCCGGCTTCCTCCGCTTGCGACCCGGGTACATGGCAGCAAAGCCCCGAGTGCCGAGACCCCCGCCCGGGGAGGAACGGGAAGGATGGGACCCGCCCCGGGAGAGGAGGAGCTGGAGGGGAGGGCAAGGAGGGGATAAAGGCGGCCGGTGTGGGGAGGGGATTGCAAGACGCGGGAGTGATGGGTGAGGGGGACAAGAGGGCTGAAGGGGGGTTTTTAGAGGGAAAGTGAGGGTGCTGACTGGTGAATGAGGGTCACGAGAGATGTGTGGGGTGCAAGCTGGGGAGCGGGACATGAGCAGTAATGGATGAAAGAAGCAACGGGCATGGGGAGGGGGAGATGTGAGGGTGATGGATGAGGGGTGCAAGGGGATCTGAAGAGGGATTGAGAGAAGGGACGGGGGAATTGGGTGAGGAGGGGGGCATGGGGCTGTGATGGATGAGGGAGGCAAGGGGAGATGAAGAGGGGGACATAGGGTGATGATAGGAGGAGGGAGTTAAGGGCCCTGAAAGGGGTTGGGGAAGTGAGTGGGAAAGGTCAGCGTGATGACTTGCGGATGGGGTTCATAGGGGATGGGAGGAAGGCTGGGAAAGGGGAGATGTGGGGGTGGTGGATGAGGGGGGCTAGGGGGGATGAAGGGAGATTGGGAGGGAGAAGAGTGGGAGTGATGACCTGTGGATGGAGTTCATAAGGGACGTGAGGGAGAAAATTGGGGAGGAGGACATAGGGACTGATGGATGAAGGGGGCAAGGGCGGTTGAAAGGGAGGACTGGGAGTTGGAAGATGAAGGGGTGAGGGATGAAGGAGGCAAAGGGGCTGGAGGACAATTGGGAGGGGGAAGTGGAGGTGATGACAGGTGGCTATGGTGAAGCAGGGTACGGGAGGGGAAGGCTGAGGAGGAGCAAAGGGGTATAGGGGATAATAATGGGTGGAGGATGTTGAGGAGCCTAAAGAACGATGGGGAGGTGAGGGGGAGATGTCAGGGAAAAGGTTGGGGAGGGGGATATGAAGGGCAGTTGAGGGTGGATGCAGGAGTGATGGGTGGAGGGGGTTGAGCAAGGATTTTCAGTCTGAAGGGGGTTTGGGAGGTGAGAGGGAGGAGTGGGGTAATGAGGAGCTGAAGAGGTATGGGGTAGTAAGGCGGTGATGTGAGAGGGATGGATGAGGGTAAGGGAGGATGTTGAGGGGATCATGGGTGGATAGGGTAAGGGGGACAAGGTTTGGTGAATGAGGATGAGTGGGGAGATGGGGGCTGAGGGAGCAATAGGAGGATAGGAGTGAAGGGGAGAGGGAAGGATGTGGACACAATGATGGGTGCACAAGAGGAAGATGAGGGTGTGCAGACAATGACAGCGGGGTGGGGTGAGTGAGAATGTGGGGAGCTGATGAAGAATTGAGAGGTGAGTGGGGATATAGGGGTGATAAGAAGTGAATGGGGGATGAGGGAAGGAAATGAGGCAGTGAGCCCCACCACCAACCACGATGTGTGTGCCTAGGGGCATGTGTCTGTGAGTCTGTTTGTGGACAAACGTGCATGGCTGTGACATCCAGAGAGCTGTGTGTGGATGTCAGCATCATGTATAACCCTGCCAGCGAGTCCCACCACTGCACAGGGCAGTCCTGGGATGCAAGGCAGGGACACTGTCACACCTCCACCACTGTGTATGCCCATAGTGGCTGGAGGCAGTGAGAATAAGTGTGTCACGCACCCATATGGCTGCATGCTTACCTGGGGGCACCAGTTGCAGCCTCCCCAGTTCTGTCCTTGCAAAATGCTGCAAGTCAGCTGCAGCAACAGGGACAGGCACTGAGCAAGGTCAGACCACAAATACCCAGGGCAGCAACCCACAGCTTGGTGCCATGATGTCTTCCTTGGGAGCTGTTCCAGTGCTCCACCACTCTGTGTGTGAAGAGCCTTTTCCCAATATCCAATCTTAACCTCCCCTGGCACATCTTCCTGCTGTTCCCTTGGGTCCTATCATTGGTCACCAGAGAGAAGAGATAGGTGCCTTCTTCTCCTCCTCCCCTTGTGAGGAAGCTGTAGACTGTGATGATGTCCCCCCTCAGTCTCCTCCTCTCCATGTAATGTAAAATGACCCTATACAAGGCAAACCACAGCCCTTCCCCATCTGTGATCCCAGCCCCGAGTGCAGGAGGCGGGGGTGAACCAGGATTGTCCTCCTCCTTCAGCCAAAGCCCAGAGAAAGCAGACTCGGGGCTAAGCCAAAAGGAGGCTTTTTCGAATACTTGCTCAGTCAAGAGAGAAATGCAGAGACACTGTTTCAGGTCAAAACAAACCATCACTGCTATACAAATCAAATTGTCTTTTAATGCACAATCAAATAAAAGGGGTGAGTTTCACGATATCTTTTCAGCATGATACATCTGCCACCAGCAATACAAAGAAATCACAAAGCATAAAGAGAAACCCTGCCATGAAAAGAGACATTATATGCACACACACAACATATAAACAAATAAGACAAATAACAGAGCACCAGGGTTCTGTCTTGCCCCCAGAAATAGCCTGGTGAGGTGTCCCATCCCCAAGGACATCTCTTGTGGGTCCAGGAGCCCTCAGCATCCCTGGGGCTGGGACCATGCCTTGTTTCACATCACCTTATAGGTACCAGCATGATAAAGGCTGGTGAACAGAGTCCACCCTGCTGCTCTTTGGGTTTGTAAGGCTCCCTATTGGCTCCCTGTCTTGGCCACTTCAGAGGGATCCAGCATGTTTCTACCTCCTGCAGCCAGAATCTTAACCCTTTCGAACCCCATCTAGCCCTGCAAGCAGCCTTGGGAGCCCCAGCACAGCAAAGCAAAGCAGGGCACGAAGAAAGAGGCTCAGGGAGACAAGGCCACCTCACACCAGGACACATGCAGTTTTGCTGCTGGGCTTGCCCTGCACTAACTACCTGATTGTACTCACTTGGCCATGCTTAACACTGGTGTGAGAGGCAGACGTAATGCTCAGGCTGATGGGTGCAAGGGAGTTAAAGATGTGGAGGCCCCCAACCTCTGACCAACCTGGCTTGCCATGTCTGGTCTTGAACAAAATCCCCCCCCATCATTGCTTTTTCCAGGCTTTCCCTGATGGATCTGGGAGAATTTGCCCCGGGGGGGGGGTGTGTGGGGAAGAAATAAATTCACATCTTAGGTTAAAAAAATACAAATGAAAGGGAATTCAGCAAAGTAGTTGTGTTGGTCTCCAGGACAAGAGTTTGAAGGGCACATGGCTGGTCCAAAGGGAAGAAGCAGATGGCAGTCACTGCATCACCTCCTGCCTTATTTTCTCACACAGGATCCTTAGCAATCGCAGGAGCAGACTCCATCATTCCTCCTTTTGATGGCACTGCTGAGCACAGGAAATGAAGGAAAGGACAAGCCAGAGGCAAATCCAAGGGGAGCCTGGCTGGACCTTACCCACCTTGCCATCCTGCTTCTCCCAAATTCCCCAGGAAAGCTGCTGAGGAGCACAAAACCCTGAGCTGCCTCTGCAGGAGGCAGGAGGAAGAGGTGGACCTTTTGTTGTTTAAGCAACTGGAAGTTGCCTCCAGATCGTCTGCCCTTGTTCTTTTAGGAGACTTTAATCTCCCAGATATCTGCTGGGAACTTAACACAGCCAAGAGGAGACAGTCCAGAAGGTTCTTGGAGTGTATTGAGGATTGCTTTTTGACACAGCTGGTGAGTGAGCCTACCAGGGGTGAGGCTCTCCTTGACCTCCTGTTTACCAATAGAGAAGGGCTGGTGGATGATGTTGTGGTTGCAGGATGTCTGGGCTGCAGTGACCACGAGATAATTGAGTTTTCCATGGAACAAGGAAGAGCAAAAACAGGACGACCATGTTGGACTTTCGGTGTGCTGATTTCAAGTTATATAAGGAACTAGTAAGGAGAGTACCCTGGGAGATAGTTCTTAAAAGCAAGGGGGTCCAGGAAGGCTGGACGTACTTCAAGAATGAAGTCTTCAAGGCGCAGGAGCAGGCTGTCCCGATGAGCTCTAAGATGAGCCGCAGGGGCAGCCGGCCGGCCGGGATGAGTAAGGAGCTTTTGAAGGAGCTCAGTGAAAAAAAGAGGGTGTGTCGCCTTTGGAAAGAAGGGCAGGTGAGTCAGGTTGTGTTCAAAAATATTGTCAAGTTGTGTAGGAAGAAAATTAGGGAGGCAAAAGCCCAGCTGGAGCTTAAATTGGCCACTTGTGTTAAGGACAACAAGAAGAGCTTTTTCAAATATATTAACGGCAGAAAAAAGGGCAGCAACAACTTTCAATCCTTATCGGACACTGAGGGAAATACAGTAACTAAAGATGAGGAAAAGGCTGAGGTGCTTAGTGCCTTCTTCACCTCGGTTTTCAACAGTAAGGCAGACTGTTCTCTGGACAACTGGTCTACTGAAGCGGTGGATAGGGGCGGGGTGCAATACAGCCCCCCTCTCATCCAGGAGGAAGAAGTTAGAGACCTGCTGAGCCACTTGGATCCTCATAAGTCTATGGGGCCTGATGGGATCCACCCTAGGGTGATGAGAGAGCTGGCGGATGAGCTTGCTAAGCCGCTTTCCATCATTTATCAGCAGTCCTGGCTCACTGGAGAGGTCCCAGAAGACTGGAAGTTGGCCAACGTGACGCCCATCCACAAGAAGGGCCGTAGGGACGATCCAGGTAACTACAGACCTGTCAGCCTGACCTCAGTTCCAGGCAAAATTATGGAATGGATAATCCTGGGTGTGATCATGCGGCACCTGCAGAATGAGGGAGAGATCAGGCCCAGCCAGCATGGTTTTAGGAGAGGCAGGTCCTCCTGGCCAACCTGATTTCTTTTTACGACCGTGTAACTCGCCTGGTGGATGAGAGGAAGGCTGTGGATGTGGTGTACCTGGACTTCAGCAAGGCCTTTGACACTGTCTCCCATAGTAGACTACTGGACAAGCTGGCAGCCCGTGGCATGGACGGGAATGTTCTGTGCTGGGTTAGGAATTGGTTGGATGGCCGAGCCCAAAGGGTGGTGGTGAATGGTGTCCCATCCAGCTGGCGGCCGGTCACTAGTGGCGTCCCCCAGGGTTCGGTGTTGGGCCCGGTCCTGTTTGATATCTTCATTGATGATCTGGATGAGGGGATCGAGTCCTTCATCAGCAAGTTCGCAGATGACACCAAGCTGGGAGCAAGTGTTGATCTGCTGGAAGGTAGGAGGGCCCTACAGAGGGACCTTGACAGGCTGGAGAGATGGGCTGACTCCAATAGCATGAGGTTTAACAAGTCCAAATGCCGGGTCCTACACTTTGGACACAACAACCCCATGCAGAGCTATAGACTGGGTGCAGAGTGGCTGGAGAGCAGTCAGGCAGAAAGGGACTTGGGAGTGCTGGTGGACAGGAAACTCAACATGAGCCAGCAGTGTGCCCAAGTGGCCAACGGCAAGAAGGCCAACGGCATCCTGGCCTGCATCAGGAACAGTGTGGCCAGCAGGACTAGAGAGGTCAGCATCTCCTTATACTCGGCACTGGTCAGGCCGCACCTTGAGCGCTGTGTCCGGTTCTGGGCCCCTCAGTTTAAGAAGGATGTTGAGATGCTGGAGTGTGTCCAGAGGAGGGTGATGAGGATGGTGAAGGGGCTGGGGCACAGGCCCTATGAGGAGCGACTGAGGGAGCTGGGGTTGTTTAGCCTGGAGGAGGCTCAGGGGAGACCTTATTGCTTTCTACAACTACCTAAAGGGAGGTTGTAGTGAGGCAGGAGTTGGACTCTTCTCTCGGGCAACCAGTGACAGAACGAGAGGACACGGTCTCAAGCTTCGCCAGGGGAGGTTTAGGATTGACATTAGGAAGAAATTCTTCACTGAGAGCGTGATTGCCCATTGGAATGCACTGCCTGGGGAGGTGGTCGAGTCACCATCCCTGGAGGTGTTCAAAGAGAATTTGGATGAGGCACTTAGTGACATGGTGTAGTTGACAAGTAGGAGTAGGAGTAGGTGTAGGTGTTGGGTCATAGGTTGGACTCGATGATTTCAAAGGTCTTTTCCAACCTTATGATACTGTGATACTGTGCTCTTACCAACTCCACCTCCTACAGAGACCCTTCAGACACTGATGACCTTCTCAAAGTGCTTGGCAACATCCCCTTTTCTAAGAGAATCAGGTCACCTGGGGCTGAGGAGTAATTGATGGGATGAACAACACAGGAGGGAGGGAGCAAGGAGCAGAGCAGAGGGGCTCAGGCAGGCTAAGATGATGCAGGATACTGAAAAACAATGTGATAAAGGTGGTCTACACACACAGGTGGTGAGGAGACCAAGCTATATAGAGAAACAGCAACTCAGTGCTGGGGTGCCCATAAGGCCAGCGGGTCCATCTGCACGAGGCTGCCCAAAGCATGTGGGCCAGCAGGCAGGGTGCCCCTCCTTGGACCTCAAGAGTCTGAGGAACCTCTCTGCTGGCATAGCTGCATCTCCCTGAAACACTTGTCCTGGACAAAACCACAAAACACTTTAACCTAAATTGCCTGAAGGTCTGCTAGGGCACCTTGTTTCAGGCACTGGAAGACAGAATCCTGAGAGACTAGGAAGTGTAGGGCACCTCTCATGGCTGTGCATGGCCAGAACAGCTGATAATTGCTGGTGGCTTTTCAAAATGTGGCTTGTAGGTCACAGTGAGACTTCCAAACAGGATGCCCACAAGTGATGTTGCACCCACATCACCTCAGCACCACCCCTCGCTCCATCCATTTTAGCCCTTGGGTCCTGCAGCCCTTGCACCTCACCTTTAGCTGGACCTTGCAGGCACAGAGCGGCTGCCTACCCATGAAAGATGATGATGGGAAGCCAGGATCTTGCTTTGGAAGCATTCCTGCACCCACCTTTGCAGGGAGAGCTGCTGAGAACCTCAAAATTGAGCCTGGTAAGGAACATGATCCTCCAGGATGGCTCTCACTAGGCCAAGGCTGCTGGGGAAGGGACATTTTAGAGGCATCCCTAAGAAAGGCGCTCATGTCCAAAAAGGTTATTCCTGTACTGACACTCAGGCAGCAACACGTGGTCCATCTGGTGGTTGCTGGCACCTGTGCTGGACCCCAATAGGACTCCACTGTGTTGCATTGGACCTGCCCCACCACGTCTCTGAGGAGTTACCCCAGCCTGCAGGAGCCATGGCTGACACTGCATGAACCACTTGTCCTGCTCCCCTTCCCAAGAAAAGCTGGGCTCTGGGGGTTGTACCGGGGGCTGCTTGGGGAAGCCACGATCCCCTGGCAGCTGAATGACTCCTAAGGGTGCTGATGCTCGTCCAGGGAGAACGGCCTCCTCATCATGGAGGTCCCCAGACCTGGAGAACAAGGACTCATGCAAGACCCATGCAGGGCAAGGAGCTGGTCGGGAGGGCAGCAACCACAGCCCAGTCCCTGGGGGGCTCTCAGGGTTGCCAGCCAGCAGAGCTTGTGAATCCAGGTGTGTCCCTGCTGCTTCCGGGTGATTCAGACCTGTGGCCATCCACAACTCTGATGGGCAACCTCCAGGAGAAGGGCTCTGAGCCAAGGCATTGGCTGGGTTTGCCTTGACCAGGACATCATGCCACTGAGTCCCAAGGGTGTTTGAGTGCAATAATCCGCACTGAGGCTGGCTGTGGTCATTAGGAATGGTGTTATCTACAGGAGCAGAGGTGGAAACTTCTGCTGGAAGCACTTGTTCCAGGTTTGCCAGCAGAAATGCTACAGAGGGCTTGTTGCCAGGGTCCAGGGCATCCAAAACAGTCTCCTCTGCCAGCCCAGCTGGGCTAAATGGAATCTGCTGTTCTGGTTTAGCAGAGCTGACCTCAGATGTAACAGAGATCAGAGAGACCACAGCATCTTGGCCTTGTGCACCAAGTGCCTGAGGCTGTGGTGGGGCTTGAAATGCTGAATTAATTGCCCAGCAGTGCTGGAAGTCATCTGCAGCACTGTCTTCCTCATTGCAAGGTGATGTACTGCAGTATGGGAAGTCCATGCTCTTCCCAGTATCCTCCCTGAGGAGGACCTGCTCCATGCAGGCAGTTGCCTGGTTGCCCAGCCTCTCACCAGCTTCCCGAGATGGTGGCTCCTCTGCACTCAAGCTGAGCAGAGCCTCCTCCCACTGCTGCAGTTCTGCATTGTCCACACTGAGGCTCTGGGGGGTCTGGCCGATGTTTCCATCCACCTCACTGTTCTCAAACAGGGTTTCAATAACAACCAGGAGGGAGCTGCTGTCCTCCTTGGCATCATTGACTTCCTCATTCTGGCTTGGTCTGTCAGGCTCAGCAATGAGATGTGGCAAGGACAACTGAGGCACGTTATCAGCATGGGAGACGTATATAGATGCATCCTGCTTCCTCATGGCCCCAAGAAGAGAGCTGGGGTCTACTGAGTACTGCCCCATGTGGGAGATTGCCTGTGTCTGTGATTCCTCTTTAGCTTGGAAGGAGTCCAGGAACTCAGGAAGGTCGTTCCCATACAGGACTCCTTCCCCCGTGGTAAAGCTAAAAGGCAGCTGCATGTTTCTCTTCTGCAGGTGCTCCTCCCCTTCTTCATTCCTTCAGAGCAGAGGGAAAAAGAGATGGAAACATCACAAGCACCTCCTCTGGGCCAGGAAAAAACACCCCCCCCTCCCAACAGGATGCCAGGAGCTCACAGCCCTGCCCTGGATTTTCTAAAGGAAAAGGTCCTGGGTTGGGTTGGTGGAGGACTGGAGCTCTGGGAAGCCCATGGAGAGGTCTGCATGGCTCAGGAACGGTCTGTGTGTCCAGGGCTCACCCTAGGCAGAAGCACATCTGCAACCACCTTCTCAAAGTGGTTTCATTCACACCTCCCTGCTACAGTGGTTGTGCAACCCAGCCACTCTTTGCTCCTCCCTCATTGCCTCCACATGCCCTTAGCAGCCCCACAGCCACTCACATCGAGAGCAGAAGACAACCCAGTGATACTTACGACAGGGCTCGCTGGCGGGCAATGATGCAGTCGGGTTTGCCTCCTTTGTACACCAGCCAAGCGTTGGACTGCACCCAGACCCAGTCACCCTTCTTGGTCAGCAGCCGGAAAACCGTCAGCCCGCTCTCACCCGTCTTCATCACTGGGACAGAGAGAGAAGAGAGGTGACACCAACACGGTCACTCCATGGGGTAGAGAAATGGCACAGATCACCTTGCATGTGTGCTACGGGGCAGAACAGGCAGGACACAGCAAACACACGATGCTGCATGCTATGCTGCTCCCCTGCCTGCTCCTCAAGCCTGTGTCACCCAGGAGGGGAGAGAAACATAGAATCTCAGAACGGTTTGGGTTGGAAAACCCATCCAGTTCCAACCCCTCTGCCATGGGCAGGGACACCTCCCACCAGACCAGGCTGCTCAAGGTCCCATCCTGTCTGGCCTTGAACACCTCCAGGGAGGGGACAGCCACAGCTTCCCTGGGCAACCTGTGCCAATGTCTCACCACTGTCACTGTGAAGAATTTCTTCCTAATGTCTAATCTAAATCTTCCCCCTTCCAATTTAAAGCCATTCCCCCTCATCCTATCACTACTTGCCCTTGTAAAATTTCCCTCCTCAGCTTTCCTGGAGCCCCTTCAGGTACTGGAAGGCCGCTATCAGGTGTCTCTGAAGCCTTCTCTTCTCCAGGATGAACAATCCCAACTCTCTCAGCCTGTCCTCAGAGCAGAGGTGCTCCAGCTCTCTGATCATCTTTGTAGCCTCGTCTGGACCCGTTCTATCCTTCTGATGTTGGTGATTCCAGAAATGGACATAATACTTCAGATGGGATCGTACAAGAGGAGAGTAGATGGGGAGAATTCCTTCCCCAACGCTGGCCACACTTCTTCTGATGCAGCCTAGGACATGGTTGGCCTTCTGGGTTACAAGAACACATTGCCTTTATCACAGCTGCTCCTGACTTGGGACAGACAGCCCACCAAGGAGCAACAGTACTGGCATGGCCAGAGTTGTACCAGTGCTGAGGAGCTGCAAGGGCCCCCCTTGTTGTCCCCTAGTGAGTGCCACTGCTCCCCCCATCACTCACTTCTGACGTGGTTCTCCGCACAGTGCATCATGTCGGCCACATGCACAAACTGGTACCCGGACCCTCTCCTGCACAGCTCCGTTTCTGTGTACCCCAGGACAACCTTCCCCCTGAAAACAGTGCAGAAACCCAGTGACAACAGGGATGAAGGCAGGGATCCCCCAATTGCACCCCATCAGCCAGATCTGATTCCCCACCAATGCCCAGGCAGCAAGCCAGAGCCTCCCACTTCATATGGTGCAACTCTCCATCCTGGGCTCAACTGCATCCCCTCCTCCAGAACACCCCACGCTGGGTTTGCTGAGCTAAAACACAGCAGCAAAGAGGTGCTGGCACCCAGTTAATCTGCTCCCTGTGTCACTGGGGGAGCTGCAGAAATGCTCAGCAGTAGATGGACCAAAGCATCAGACACCTTGCTTTGGGAGTTGGGACAGAAATGCCCTGCTCCTATGGGCTCTGGCTTTCTGTCCAGCACCAGGGATTTTGCCACAGGGAAGGCAGGAGACACCTTACCGGGAATCACAGGCCATGGGAGTGAAGTCCAACTTGTGCTTTGTCTGGAAAATCAGCATCTTGGTCTGAAGTTCCAGGATGGAAAATGGCTGAAGGGGAGTTGCGATGGCAAAGAGAGCAAGTGGAGACTTGTCCAGTGCTCTCTTCTGCTGCCCAAGAAGGAATTTCAAGCGTCCGTAGAAATTCAAAGCCTTAAAAGGAGTTAGAAAATGTGGGCGTGAAGCAAACAGGGTGATGGGAACTGGCTGTGCCCCCACTCCTATGGGATGGCAGTGGCCCCTAGGGAACAGGCTTGGGGCAGAAGGGTGTCCTGGTGCAGGGCTGCATTACCAGAAATCCTGAGGAGTTATCCAGCAAGCAGCGGAAGCGGCAGGTGAAGCTCCTCTCCACGAAGACAGGCTTCTCGGAGCCAAGGTGCTGGGGGCTGGACCTGGTGCTGCATCCAGTCGGCAGTGGCTGGTTGGTGGGAAGAACTGGGAAATCAAAGGGAAAAAGATTTCTAAGCTGCACATCTCATGGCCTTGTAGACCTGCTCTTGGTGGAGACCTTGCTGTTCAAGTGAGCCCATGATTGTCACAAAAGGGGTAAGACCATGCCAAGGGAAATTAGGAGTCCATGGTAGGTTCTGGTCCCCACAAGATCAGCTTGTCTCCCACACAGGACCAAGGAAACAGACTACCCCCACTGAAATAAGTAGGATTTCAAACACTGAAAAGTAAAAAAATTTGGGGGAATCCAGCACAATGAAAGACAGCACACTATTGCTGTTGGCTGCTTTTGGTGAGAGGTGGCCATGCCAACCTCTGCAACGGTTGCAAGTCCCAGGAAGAAGCTGTGGATGCTCCTCAGCACAGCACTGTGCTTGATGGCAATAAATGCCACCAGGAGGGTTTTCCAGCACTGGTGGCCACATAGAGGTGGCTGGCTGGTCCCCAAGGATCGCTGCTGTGGACTATCCCAGCACTCACCATCGGCAGCGTGCTGAGTGCTGTTGGATGCTGGGGTCCCGTGAAGCTGGTGGCGGAAAGCATCTCTGTCATCCGCATGGATCAGCTCATACACACTCTGGTAGATGAGATCTGACTGGAATAACACGAGGGCAGAAGAGCATCAACTCCTGCCCAGCCCGGCAGAGAAGTCTGGAGGAGGACATGGCAGGAGGCTTTCCTTCTAAAAGTGCAGTGATAGAGTGTAAAGGAATGGGAAAACAGAACCAGCTTTGTGTGCAGCATGGAGAGCAAGGACCAGGAATCAGCTGCTTTTTTACAGAGGGTGGCTCAGGAAGGAGGAAAAGGGAGCAAAGATAGGTCTGCCTGAGGAAATCATGGGAAGAGATCTGAGGTTTCTAGAAAAAAAAAAAATGCTCATGACCAAGTAACCCTGGCTGCTCAGGACTCTCAACACCATCCACTTCCCCAGTGTTATCTGGCCACAGCTAAGCAGAGCTTTCCATCCTGTTCCCCATACCAGCAAAGCTGAAGTTCTCCTGGTGTCACTCAGCCCTTCCACAGATGTTTCACACTGGCTCTGGCTCCTCATCTTTAACCACAATTCATAGGAAATGCTTAAACCCTGGCTCTCTCCCTGCCACGGGAGCCCCTGCTCTTCGGGAAACTTTGCTCCCCTGTCTGCAGAGTGAATGCTGCAGTGGCAGCATTTGCCTGGCATGGCTTAACTTCTAGCATCTTCTCAGAACCAAATTCAGACAAAAAGCCAGAAAGGGTGTGGGCTGTCAGAGGAAAATTTGTCCATGGGGTACAAATTGCCAGCCTGCAGCAGCATGCAAGATCTCTCTTGTGTTGCCATTCCAAGCCCTCTGCAAATAAGCAGTTTTGTTTCTTCCATTGGATCAACATGAAAAAGTAACTTTGGAATGATCAAAACATTTTGACCAAACCAAACTAATTTTTTTTTCAGACTTATGTGAGGAAATTTGCTGTTTTAGAAACCTGTTTTTCTACTCCAAACTTGTGAGAATCTGTTCCTCAGTGCAAACCATCTTCCTTCCTGGTGGGCTTTCTTTCCTTTTTTCTTCCCTGTGGGTCACCAGGACAGACAGACATGCTGATGCCAAGCTGTTAGGTTGGCCACACTGCACAAACACTGGAAAGTCCCCACTACTCATGCCTCCCAACACAGCCCACTTCTTCTAGGGCTGTGCCTCGGACCAGACTTTTCCATCCTGGTCCTGCATGCTGTGGTGGTCAGCGTGGCCCTGCCAAGTCCACAGGCAGCTCAGGCCATGGACTGCCATATCCCTGCCCTCAAAAATGGGCCAGAGCAGAGAATCCTGCTTAACCAGACATACAGGTACTTTGAGAAGACCACTACCTGCTTCTGACAGCTGTTTTGACTTGGGGCATCAGCCTGTGAGCATCCTTCTACAGTGAGCTGGGAAAGGGTGCGAAGAGAGGGCAAAGAAGAAAACACATCAGTCTCTGAAGGTGCACCATGAAATTGTGCAATAAAACAGGTTTAGCAGCCTCATGGCCCTCCTGTTGACTCAATCCTTTGGCCAAAGGAGCTGGACGTCAGGAGAACTGGTGGTAAAAGGGTTGATGTGGAGAGAGACTTGTCTTTCCTTGGCATCCCCTATGTAACTCATGGTATTTAAGGGCACTGGCACTGTTCACCAGTGAGATAACCTCAGCCCATTTTAAGCCCATAAGCCTATAAGCCCAGCAGCATGATACAAGAAAAATCTCTCACCTCTCTTAGACACAGAGACAAGAGGACACGGAGCCTGCCATTGCTCAGCTTGCATCCGCTCCTACTAAAGCCCCAACCGTGCTTATTGGCTTTCGCAGCCCTCAAAGAAAATGACTCATTTGAAAACATACATCAAAAACGATCCAAGGGAGCTGGAAGGGGAGAAGAAAAGAAAGCCCTGGCATGGCTATCAGCACCTCCTTGCCAGGCCTGGCCTGCACCTGTCTGCTTACAGCCTGAAAAAAGTGGTACTCACCTGAAGAAAGCCCAGGTAGTCCTGCACAGCAGGGGAAATGTAGAAGATGTACCCATCTCCTGTCACAGCGATGACAAAACCATTCAGTGCCTGAAAGGATAAGTTGAGCCCTGAGTTACCCTCCCTAGCTTCAACCCAGCTGCTGAAAGATGAAATTGTTCACGTATTTCCTCAGCATTCAGGAGCTGGAAGGGACCTTCTTTGACAACAGAGAATCCATGCAAAACAAAGTACCTTGCGACCACATGAGGCTCTTAACCCTGGTAAACTGGGGAGTGATCCTCACTGTTAGCATGAGCAATGATCAAAGGCGGCTCACTCTCTCCCCCACCACGCAAAGAGGAGGCAGGAGCAGCCCGTGGACACAGCCTGTGCATTTGCCCGTTTACAGCGCCTCTAGGGCTCACCTGGGATAGTCTTTTTTAGTCACTTGGATTATTTGAGTGGCTGCTGGATTGAGCGTGTTGGTATGATACTGTACAGCTCCAGCTTGCAGCAGGACCGGTCCCCTCCCCTTTGTGCAGTGCAGCCCCACAAAGAGCCCTGAGTCAGTTTTCCACAAATTTCAGCATCTGATTAAAATGCTCTTTGGGGAAAAGTATAAAAAACATCAGGCAGCTCAGCTGAGGGATTGCTGTCACGTTAACACCTCACAAACCCTCCAGATGCCTTCAGTCACCTGAAGCTGCCAATGCTCTGGTGGCTCCACAAATTGCCATCATATGGCCCAGCTCAAAACCCTGGAGAGCAGTCACGAGCAACTCCATCACATGGGACGGGTCAAGCATTGTCTCCCTGATGGTTGTCATGTTATTCCAGCTGTTTTTCACTGACTAGTGCTTGCAGGCCGCTGAAGCCACTCCTGGGAGTGAAGCTTACACGGCAGACTTCATGTAGTCCAAGCTTCATCGCCAAAAGTCATGCTTGGCTCCCAGGAGTCACCACTTCAGCAGATCTCCCACAGATCTCTCCTTTCTACAAAGCACCCACTGGTTTTGTCTACCACTCCGTCTTCCAAGATGATCCATCTTCCCTTCTTTTCTACCTCACAACCTACAAACTGACCCTGAGCTTTTTCCATCCCAGGCAGGCTGTGAACTCATCCTAGGGAGCCCATGCAAAACTCCAGGCAGGACAAACGTTCTTGGCAGATGTTTTACTCTGCAGCTATCACCATTCTCCTCTTGAAATTTACTAGAGCACAAGGAATTCACCAGCTCGGAGACTAATCAGGGATCATAAAATCACAGAACGGTTTGGGCTGCAAAGGGCCTTTAAATATCATCCAGTTCCACTCCCCTGCCAAGGGCGGTGACACCTTCCACTGGATCAGGTTGCTCAAAGTCCCGTGCATCCTGGCCTTGTACACCTCCAGGGATGGGGCAGCCACCATTGGGCAACCTGTTCCCTGCCCTGCTGTACGATACCCCTGCATCTCTTTGTTGGGATGAATGAGCTTGTGCACACTGTCCTTAAGCTGTAGCAGGTGCCAAGGAAAAATGCCAGGTTTTGGCTCAGTGACGGCTAACTCCTGCAATCCATAGCACAGATATCACCCAATGCCTTTCCAAAAAGGACACAACCCACGGCCCCTGCTGTGTTCACAGATGCAGGTTATGTTACAGCCTCTACAGAGTCACTGCAGCATAACTGAAGTGGCAGCAACCTGCAGTCCAGAGTGGGAGGAAACTGTAGGGATGGGGACTCGTCCCAGTCAATGTCACTGGTCCCTGTCCCAAGGTGCTCAGTGTCTGCAGAAATCACAGCAAAGCAGCTCCTGCAAAGGCAGGGTCTCCTCTTGCTCCACAAATGGGGGACCCCATGCCCTATATGCTGCTATATGGTTCAGCAGCCAGGGACCAGACATCATGCACGGTGGATAATGGGAGCCAAGGGAAGACCCCAGACGACCGAGTTATGGCACTGTACCTGGTGCAGCAGTTCCCCTTCAGGAAACAGCTCCCCACCAACCTGTGAGTCTGTCTGTCCATTCCCTCCTGGGACTCTGGGCTGATCCAGCATGTGGTTGCCCACATCTGTAGCTGCAAGCGAGAGGGCAAGAAATCAGCATGGAAGAGGCAAGTCTCTCCCACCTCCTCCCCGCCCCAGTGCTGCTTGTGCATGGCTGCACCACACCACCCAATGTATGTGGACCCAGCTTGGATGAAGATGAGACTAGTGGGAGCTGTTTCCTGATGATGCAGGGTGGTGGCTTGAAGCATCCTTCCCCTCCCGTTGGCTCCCTAACACAGCTAGCCAAAACCAATACAGAGAACACGTTCAGGATGTGCTGCAACTCTGGAGTGGAGCTTGTGGCAAGGTCAAGCTGGTGCTGGTGCCACAAGATGTGGGGAGGACAGACAGCCAAGCTTCTCCATCCCAGCAGAGCAGGTTATGTGATGGGGAGATGCCACCCCCTTGAGATCCCATCAAGAGCCTCTAGTCACTCAGCTTGATGAAGTCCCTTGATGGGACTGATGGCTAAGATGCACTGAAAATAACTGATGTCAGGAAGAGGAGGAGATCCCTGTCTGCTGCAAGGCAGGAAAAAAGCAGGTGGCAAACCCTACTAAAAGCTGGCTAATTCACCCCTTGTTTCAGATACTCATTGTAATGGACCATTTACATGTTGAGAGTCACTCCTACATGAGGCAGCTGAGACCATGAAGTTGATGGGATTAGAAGAAACGCATCCAACATATGCACAAGCCATAACATACTCACATTAAGAGAAATAACTACAGATACAAGAACAATGAATGTTTGCTGTTTGTGCCCAGCTTTTTCAGGCTCCTGATGTTCATTTTTGGGAATTAATGGGAAATAATGCAAGATAAAAAAGACTACGACAAAAGTGATCTCTACTTACTAGATAAATTCCAGACATTTGCTGAAGCAACTTGGTGATCATTTATACTTTCAAAGTGCTAGGATAGAGGCTGTTGGTGTGCAGTAAAGAGGATGGGTGAAAATTCAGCTCTGCCCCAAACCCATGCGCCTTCTTGCAGCTGCTGTGATCCCAGTGACTGGAAGGCTTCCATTTAAAAAGCCAGGGGAGATGTCCTCTACACCAGCAATGTTTTCAGCATTAATGACACAGACAAGAACAGCAGGGAAGGAGTCCTGGGGTTTGGGGACCAGACGGTGTCCGCCACATTCTCAAGAGCATCACTTTGGGTTGGCCTTTTTTTGCCTCTTCAAGGAGATTTCTAAGCCTTGCAATGTTGAGGAAATACCTCGAGCACGAGAAAAAGAAGCAATCCAATCTCTTCACTTGTTGCTCATCACATTGACAAAGACAACCATGGCAGTGCAGCCATGGAGGCTAACATGTCCCTTGCCTCTGGCATAGTTTTGTCACTGAAAAAATTAGTTATTGGCAAAAAATACTGGAGTCAGTTCTGCTCTCGTGGACAGAACAGACTTCACCCACAGCAAGCATTTCTCTTTGAACACATTCCAGAGGCGCCTTGCAAACTGCAGGCTCCCAGCTCTTCCAGCAATACCACGCTATACACATCTGTATTCCTCTTGGACCCAATCCCAAACACCACCAAATTAGCACCAATCTTTGCCTCAGCTGTTTAAGAAAGACATCACGCCAACCAGAGCAGGCTCACGCCACCCAAGTAAAACAGCCCTTTGCAGGCAAATGCTAAACCCACAGATCATAAAACTACTGGAGAAAGTCACCAAGGATGTTTCCAAGGAGCATAGAAATGCCCAGGGAGCACTAGCAGCCCCAAAGCCCACGCTCCTGCATGTTATTGCAGGATCTTGCCTGGGGAGGGATTTAACCCTGAACCTTTTCACTGCATTGGTTAACTTCAGGTGAACCTGCTCAAGTGGGGTCATCCAGAGTGGGTTTCCCAGGACTACGAGCAGTCCCTGGCAGAGTGGCAGATGAGGATGCTGGATCTAACCTTCCTAACTGCACCAGTGCAGGGATAGTCAATGTCGGAGGCTGCTGGTGGGAAGCATGGACCTGGGAAGACCTGCCCTGCTCTCCTCCATGGGCAGAATGGACGTCCACCGGGATTCTAGTTCCCATGGTGGCAGGACCATACCACCCAGCACATCCTTGTGAGAATCATCTCTGCACTGGCACTTGCTGCTCCTCCACTGCTTTGTCTGCAAATGGCAGCTCTAAGCCTTGCTGCAGAGCTAAGAGGTTGTCACCATGGCTGGATGGTGGGTTTCCCCTCAGCCTCCTCTTCTCCAGGCTAAACAATCCCAGTTCTCTCAGCCACTTCTTGTAACCCCTGTTCTCTAGACCTTTTCACCAGCTTTGTTGCTTATCTGGATGTGTTCCAGCCCCTCAGTGACTTTTTTGTAGTGAGAGGCCCAAAACTGAACCCAGGATTTGAGATGCAGCCTCACCAGCACCGAGTACAGGGGCACAATCACTTCCCATCCATCTCACTTTGCTTACCAGCTTCTCTCCAAGATTTTTTACTTTTAACCTATGACCCAGCCTGGGCAGGCTGACGTCCAGGGTCACATGCTGGCATCTTCCCTCTTGCCCAGACTGGTTATAACTGTGTACTTTGGCTCCACAGACACTCAATTAACCCTTTCCCTAGGAGAAAGGGCAAGTGCTCGACTCAACATAAATGCTTGAAACAGAGGAACTCTTTTTCAAAAATGCAACAATTAAAGCTCTCTGGATACAAGGCAATGGGCTGGAGTTGCTGATGGAGAGTCATCAAGACAACAGAGGCCAAGGATGTTGGGCTTATTCAGCCTGGAGAAGAGAAGGCTCTGGGCAGACCTCATAGCAGCCTTTCAGTACCTGAAGGGGCCACAAGAAAGCTGGGGAGGGACTTCTCACAAGGGCAAGTACTGACAGGACAAGGGGGAATGGTTTAAACTGGAAGGCGGAAGATATAGATTAGACATCAGGAAGAAATTCTTCACGATGAGGGTGATGAGACACTGGCACAGGTTGCTCAGGGAAGCTGTGGCTGCCCCTTCCCTGGAGGTGTTCAAGGCCAGGCTGGATGGGGCCTTGAGCAGTCCATTGCAGGGGGTTGGAACTGGATGGGCTTTAAGGTCCCTTCCAACTCAAACCATTCTATGATTCTATGCTCACCTGGCAATGCCACACTCTCCTCCTGCAGGAGAGGAGCCTGCAGAAAGCAGATGACAGCAAAACTGAACCAGAAAGCACAGCACAAAGGCTTTAGCGATCTGCCCCAAAATGTCTGATTTCATACACCATGGGCAGGCTGCCGTGACTTGCAGATGACAAGGCAGGGCTCAAACTGAAGTCGACCTTGATGAATTGGTGGGATGATACAAAGCCAAACAAGATAACCTTCAGGGTAGACATGGGCAAAGCAAGTGGAGGGAGCTGGAAATCACTGGCACAGTAGCCAAATGGGAATAATTGGCCTGGCAGAATGGATCTCCGAGAAGGGGCAAGGCTGCCATCAAACATGAACCAGTTCAAAGATGATTGCTTTTCCAAAGCAGCTCTGATGCTGGGAAGCATGTGCTGAGTGCACCCAGCGGGAACCACTCCTGCTCAGAGGCAGGGGTCCCAGCTGGAGAACTTGGCACAGGGGTGTCCTCCTGAGGATCATCATCCCCAGCTGGAGAGGGCCCTGGGGAGCCCCAAGGGACTGGGCATGGGGCAAAAGCTAAGGGAACCAAGTTTATTCAGTATGGGAGGGGAGAGACTCAATAGTAGCCTCCCTGTATAGGAAGATACTAATGGCTTCCTGCCCTCCAAGTGCTCTGCCTTCACCAGGGTCCATAACTCCTCCCCTGTATATGCAACACATCCTTGTCTGTACATCGTGACCCCCTCCATGCCATGTACACACACCAGTCCATGCCTCCCCAGCTTCAGAAGTCACCCCAGCCCTTAAGCACAGCTCCGCGGCGTTTAAGTGATTGCTTTTGTAAGCAGGTTATGAATGCAATCCCTGGCAGCCTCTCAGGCTTTATTCACACTGTAGCTTGCAGTTTGTGTCCTGTCAGCAGGCAGGGGAGCGGAAGGATGACTACCTCTCCAGCCAGGCTCTGCACCCCCATTTTCCCACTTAGCCCAGACACATGTTGGATGCCACAGAGTCCAGCCCTACCAGTAAGGAGAGCTGGTCGCTGCCTTTCTTTGAACATCAATGAAGAAAGCAATGCAAGTTAATGTGCCAGCACCGTCTTGGACAGAAGGACCTGTTGCATCCCCAAATCATCAAATCTTGCCATCACAGCATTAGGCTGCTTACCCAGGTACCCACCCCGCGTCTCACAGACAAGCACTGAGTGAATCCTATTTCCCAGGCTTGCCCCCTCAAAAGCAGACAATGGAGGAAAAGACACTCTCCATAAGGCTCGCTCTCAGTCCAGCTTTGCCTTTGAGAAGCCCAACAGCACCTAAAGTGCATCCGATGCTGTGCATGCAGCATCACTCCCTTTGTGCAAAGGCAGCCAGCATAATCATAGAATCATACACCTTAAAGATCATCCAACCCCCCTGTCATGGGCTGGGACATCTTCTACTGCACCAGGTTGCTCACAGACCCATCCAGCCTGGCCTTGAACACCTCCAGGGATGGGGCAGCCACGACTCCTCTGAGCACCCTCACAGGAAAAAAATTCTTCCTAATATCTCATCTTCATCTCCCGTCTTTCAGCTTAAAAAAGGTGCCTCTTCGTGTCTCCATTACGTCCTTTTGGGTCCTGTCCCCAGAACAGATCTCCTGGGTCAGAGCCTTTCTGACCCACACTCAGCTGGTACCAGTACAAGCTCAGCAAAGCCTTCATCAGCTGGCAACACCCAGGAAGACGTGCCAGAGGTGCTCAGGGAACAGTTAACACCACAAGAGAGGTCAAGCCAGTGCCTGGGGCCAAGCAGCTCGCACCTCCAGGGCAAGAACAAGGGCCCACCACATTCATGGCCACACAGGGTGGTCTGCTAGGCACCCTGGAGTCCTTTGCAGAGGCAATACATTGTTGACATGCTCCAACATTGCCCCACAGATGGGAGTTCGGGAAAAAGGAAGGAGCTGCTCTGGTTCCCATCTGAGAAACCAGCTCTACAGGAGAAATCACACCACTGCAGCCCTATGTGTGAGCTACAGCTTCAGGTGTAAAAGCTGGACCATCTACAGCTTCTGTGCCAGGGAGAGGCTCATCGGCAGGGTATGTTATGAGCACATCAGCACAAAACATCCCTGGGTGATGGCTAGAGCAAGAGGGTGGCCAGCAGATCTGTGCACCCTGGGCACATCAGCTGGTCTCCCCTCTGCAATATTCCTCAGCTCATAAAGGCAGCACCACATCAAGTGGTATGTGGTGTGTACAAGGGATCCCTGCTCCTCAAACCCAAGGTCTACAGAATAACCCTGTATCATCATCCCACCTGGAGCCCCCAGCACAAGTGTTTTTATCAGGGACTCTCTCAGATACACCAATGATGGCTGAAAATCCTGAGGGCAATCACAGCTGTGACCTGCAAGCAGGAGGAAGGGAGTTCCACACACATTGCAGCAATGACACACCAAGAGCAAGGTGCCAAGAGCAAAGGCAAAAAGAAGCAGCCATGTCCAGCCACAATCACTCTCCGACTGCAGCTGCTGTACAAGACCCTGTACCAGAGCTGCAGAGAGGCAAACGTGAGGAGATTGGTTTTCCAGGCGAATCAGCTCAACCCTCCATCCTGCAAAAATAAACTCAGGTCTCTGGGTATGAGGCATCACCCTCAATTTCATAGAAATGCTCATTAGAGAAGTACTATGGACCCACCACAGCTGAGCCTGGCGGGGCCAGGGTGGCAAGCGCAGCACTAAACCACCAATGTACAAGACCCACCCCAAGGAAGAAATGGGAGGAAAATGATCTAACAAGATGTCAAACTGAAGAAGGATCTTAGAATTGGCCTTGTCTAACCCGCCATCCTCAAGGAACGGAGCAGCCCTGTGCAACACCTCCTACCTCTGCCTGCCCAGGAGACACACATTCTCACAGATCTTGAGGATTTTCAATCTAATTTCATTATAAATTGCAGTTCCAGTTTGATGAAAGGAACATGGCTGTTCAGCAAGACACACACTGTTTTACCTATGGTTCCTTTAAACACAGGCTCACGAGAATAGGACACAGGATGGTTTTTGAACATAAAGGGGGAGTGACATGGCTGCTGCTGAGAATTAGATGCATGAGCTTTGCAGGAGGTCTCAGGTGCTGGGCAGACACGTAAGCTGCTCCCTGCCCCCCCACGGTGCTTTTTCTCTTTCACATACCTCCTCCAAAAGTGATGGGGCCAAAGTCCTCTGCTCCCTGTGCTGCTCCTGCCCTGCTCCCAACCTCTCCTGAATAACTCACCTGCCTACTCCCCATCTCATTTTCCAAGACTGAACTAGGTGATTTTGCTTTCCCAAGGATGTTGCTTTTCTGTGACACAAAGCAGCCATAACTGACTGAACAGAATTATATTTGAGTGTGCAGCTACCAAAAATGAAGGCAGTTCCTTCCAGAGATGACATGGATTAAATCTGTGTCATGGCAGCAAAAGGCCGGAAGGGTAGGGGTCCCTTAAGCGTGGGACCTCTCAGCAACTGTTGCCAGCTCTTCCACATTTCTGGAGACATGGCACTTTCTTCCCTGGTTTTCCAGGGCATTTTCAGGCCAGTTCCTCAGCTAAAGATCCAACACCAATGCATTAACAACCAAGGGTCTGATATAACTTATCATCATCCCACCTGGAGCCCCCAGCACAAGTGTTTTTATCAGGGACTCTCTCAGATACACCAATGATGGCTGAAAATCCTGAGGGCAATCACAGCTGTGACCTGCAAGCAGGAGGAAGGGAGTTCCACACACATTGCAGCAATGACACACCAAGAGCAAGGTGCCAAGAGCAAAGGCAAAAAGAAGCAGCCATGTCCAGCCACAATCACTCTCCGACTGCAGCTGCTGTACAAGACCCTGTACCAGAGCTGCAGAGAGGCAAACGTGAGGAGATTGGTTTTCCAGGCGAATCAGCTCAACCCTCCATCCTGCAAAAATAAACTCAGGTTTCTGGGTATGAGGCATCACCCTCAATTTCATAGAAATGCTCATTAGAGAAGTACTATGGACCCACCACAGCTGAGCCTGGCGGGGCCAGGGTGGCAAGCGCAGCACTAAACCACCAATGTACAAGACCCACCCCAAGGAAGAAATGGGAGGAAAATGATACAACTCTCCATTCCAAGGCAAAAATGGCTCAGGGTGGGATGTGAGGCATGCAGTGGGGATTGACCTGAGGAGGTTTTTCAACAGGAACACTCACCCATCAAGTAGCTCTTCACCTTCAGGTAACCGACAGCCAGTCGGAGAATGGAGAGTTTATCAAGCCTGGTGCGCACATCTTCAGGGAAGGGCAGCAAGCTAGTCAGCTTGTTCAGCTCCTGGTTGAGTCTGTCTCTGTGCCTCTTGGAAGGGTTGGACTTCACACCCTCAAGAGGTGGTGGTTTGGGGCTGGAAGAGGCAAAGAAGAGTTTAATAAACCTGCGCCTGACGACAGGCTCTTTCCAAGCCCACTGTTGACTTTGGTGCAGCCACAACAGTAAAACATCAGGTGGCCAAGTTAAGAAGACCACATGGCAGCAAGAGCAAGCTCCAGCAAGCCCACAAGGCAATGGCTGGAGGAGACATGGCCATCCCAGTTGGTCACCTTGTGCAGCCCCAGACATGGTGTTCTTCAGCTGAAGTGCAGGGTGATCCTCAGACAGGTACTCAACCAGCAGCCTGGCTGAGACAGCTCAGCTGGTTACTACAGCCTTGATCCCACCACTGAGCCCTGTCAGCGAAAGGGACATCAAAGAAAGAGGCCTATAGGCCATTGGAGCATCTCTTGGAGGTCTGGTTAGACTTTTCCACCTACAGTCTGCTTCATCCACCTTTCTCCTCTTCTTCCTCATCCCATGCCCTTCCCCAGCAGCAAGGCTCTCCCTAGCCATGCTCCACATGCTCACATCAGGTTCTCACCACAGAAAGCACTACCCTGATTTGCTCAGAAAATTCACATCAGTTGTTCTGCCTGTCCAGGACCAAGCAGCCCTCAGCCAGGCCTTAGCAATGCACACACTAACATATCAAGAACAGAAAGTGAGAACGATCAAAATGATTTTTTAATTTGCATTTATTTCAGTTAGCTTCTTATGAGTGTCCTCTGCCTGCTCAGAGGCTGAATCCATCACTTTATTTACTAATATTACAAAGAGGAGTGCATGTGAATGTCAGTGACAGCACTTGGACAAAGAGATACTGTGTAGGGTGGTTTAGGGCACCTTTCAGGTTAAGTATTTCCAACCTAAACCAACATCTAGCAGCACACTTGGGCTCTGGGACCAACCCTCAGCCTGCAGAAGGAGTACAGTCCATGAGAGCAGCTCTCGTTTGTCATAAGCTCATATGGGGACCTGTCTCCATCAGCTGCAGTTATTTCACAAGTTACAACTGAAGCCCCAGCCTGTAGTTAATAACTTTAATGGGTCTGGGATGTTACTCTGTCTCCTTTGGGTTTTAATGCCAATTTGAATTTTCTAGCTTGAAGAAAAACCCTTCAGACACTCCTCCCCCTGCTCTGTATTTGGTACAACTGCATCCCCTAACTCCTAACTCCTATGGTTTTGATGTAATTTGTCTAACCACAAACTCATTCTCCGCAGGCATCCTTGCTTCATAAAGCAGCTTTGGGTAACAGGATCTGTCAGTATTTAGCAGCATTTTAAGCTCTCCCCTCTACTACCGCTCACAAATCTCATCTGGCAGGACTGCTCACATGTGTGACAAGAGAGGAAATGAGTATTAAAGGAAATGCAGAGAGGTGCCTGTTGAATTTTCACTGCAGTGAGCTACCAATGGGGCTTCTAAGGATGGAAAATCATAGTATCTCTCTGGAAAAGCTCAATCACACTGTTTTGTAATATTAGCATCAGGAGGAAGATATCCTGCTTCTCAGGGAGGCTGGGTACAACTCATCACCAAACTTGTCCACGCAAGCTGGCAAACCACACTGGCATCAGTGCTTTTATACACTCCATTAGCCAGTGGCTTAAACACTTCTGAAATCACAGTCACTTATCAGGAAGGAAAAAATGAAATAGCTTTCTTTCCTTTGACTCTGTCTCTGAATAAAGAAAAGAGAGAGAGGAACTCCTAGGGCCAGAAGCTTCATGGCTCTTCATCCTTAGGGATGCCACAGGGAAACCGCTTCCAAGTGCTTATTGCTGACAAATCTCCCCACTCTCTGCCAGGCATTTATGAAGCTCCAACGAACTCTGTGCAAGCCAGCAGGCAGTGCCAGGAAAACCACTAGCCCAAACCCATGGGCTTACCAAGGGAAAGGCATTGGCTTGAGCGCAACCACATTATTAGCCACCAGAGAATCTGCATGAGTGGGCACCTCAGGAAACAAGACTTACCCTGCTCATTGAAACAGTGAAGCTTGGTCTAGGTGTTTAAAATGTTCAAAATGTTTAAGCTGTTCAAGGCCAAGCTGGGTGGGGCTTTGAGCAGCCTGGTCTGGTGAGAGGTGTCCCTGCCCATGGCAGGGGGGTGGGAACTCGATTTTTAAGGCCCCTTCCAACCCCTTATGACTGTTTTCATCCTCACTGCAGGGCAAAGCTCTAGGTCTCTGCCAGCTCTGGGCACTGTGCAAGGCTGTCTCAGGGACAGCTGCTGCCCAGCACAACCCTGGAGCCCAACGAAGTACCTCAACATCTACGCAAAGAGCAAGGAAAAGGCATTTTAAAGTGGTCTGAGCCCCCATTCTGTTTCCAGCAGCCCTGATGTGGCACAGCCTTATGAAATGGTACGGTGCAAAGCTCAGCGTGGCCGTGCCACGAAGTTCATGCTGAAGCTGCTGAGAAAAGACGCTGAGGAGACGTGTTGGCTGGACGTGTTGGCTGGAGCTGAGCTGCAGGGAAGGCTCTGCTCCCAGCAGGGCAAAGGCTGTGCCACTGCCGCAGTGTTGTTCTTCCCCAGCTGCCCTTTGATCGGGGAACCCAGCAGGAAGTTTATCACTTTTACAAGCTGGCAAGCACTGAAGAATATTAACTATTAACAACAGCTCAGTTTGCCTGAGCTGACAGAGTGCCTTGTAATTTTTTTTTTTTCTTTTTAATAAGTAAAAAGCCCTGAGTGAGCTGCAAAGGGACCAGAGAACTCCCTAACTCCATCCTTTCCTCCCCACCTGCCTGGCCACACATCTCACTGCCCCTAGCCCTGCTCTGCCTGGCCTCTCCCAACAGGACCCTGCTGCAAGATCTGCTCAGTCACAGTATCAGAAGAAAATAAACTCTTCCAATTCCTGAAGCTGGCCCTGCAGCACTGGGGATCGAAGTCCCTTATGCTCCAAAGAAGCACTTTCTCCTGCACCTTGAGCCACATGAATCCAGCTCAAACCCTCATTCTGGCCATGCCAGCCTCATCACAGGGCTGGAGTTGCTGCTCTGAGGTGAGCAGGAGAACGGTTTGAGGCAGAGTAGCTACCCTTCACACCATCACACTTTTAAGACTCCCTAGTAAACACCCAAGGCAGACTCTGGCTCACATTCTCACCATACATTTATATCGTTCATGCTCCCTCCTTCATCCCAGGCTTGGGCTCAGATTATCTCACTGTGCATTTATAACATTGATTTTTACTTTTCCATCCTAGGATTGTTCTCAGCTCAGCACTGGCTCCCAGGAATATATATACCTTTATTTACCACACATCTGGTAACCTGAGGTCAACAGGCTGATGCAACATTGGAGCAGGTATGGGGGATCGATGCGTGGGGGTTCCAAGGTCAGGAAACTCCAGCAAGCAACACATTGGGGGAGGGGAGAGATTTCGATTAGGTATTAGGAAGAAATTCTTCACAATGAGGGTAGTGAAGGATTGGAATAAGTTGCCCAGGGCAGTTGTGGATGTCTCCTCTTTCTAGTATTTCAAGGCCAGGTTAGATGGTGCCTTCAGCAGCTTGGTCTGGTGGGAGGTTTCCCTGGTTGGAACTCGATGATCTCTAAGGTCCCTTCCATCCCAAACCATTCAATGATTCTATGATCATCAAGTCCAACCCTCAGCCCATCATCACTGTGCCTACTAAACTATGTCAAGAAGTGCCACAGCTACACGTTTTTTTTAATACCTTCAGGAATTAAGACTCCATCAGTTCCCTGGGCAGTTCATTCCAGTGCTTCATCATTCTTTCAGTAAAGAATTTTTTCCTCATATTGAGCAGCATTCTAATTAATTATGGAGGAACAGGGAACTTTCAGTAAATAGCAATTGCTGCCTGTTTGATTTAAGCAGGCATTGAAATGTAAGCCAGCCTGCGACTCAAACCAGAGGGCAGCTGAGCATCCCAAACTCTCCAAAGAGCTTCTTGGGAGCACTGCGGATGCAGGACAATCATAATCAAGATTTTTATTTTCCTCCAGCATGCCAAAGCCTCCAAAGCATTAGCTCCAATTAATCCTAATTAAACCAGAGAGTAATCCAAGCGTGCTGCCTCCCTATCTCCTTGGCGTCTCCAATGCTGGAGACTAACGCAGCTCCCCACGGCCAGTTTGGCTCTCACAGAGCTGTTCTCCGCCACCCTGTCCACTCTCACATCCCCGCCCCAGTTTCCTCCACCTTGCCAGTAGCTGCCAGGCTGCCGACCCTGTTCCTCTGGGGATGGGGACTCTCTAAGCACAGTGTTTCACAGGATTTGGTGGCTCCTAGGGATGGTGACCCTCTGGGCATGATGTTCCCCAGGATTTGGCGTCTCCTGGGCACGGTGTTTCCCAGGATGGGGTCGCTTCTGGGAACAGTGACCCTCTGGACACTATGTTTCCCAGTATCTGGGGACTCCCTGGGCAAGGTGTTTCCCAGGATCTGGTGGCCATGGGGAGAAGCCCCACCCGACACCCCCTCCCCGCTGCACCCACCTCTTCGGCACCGGCTTCTTCCTCTTCCTCCCGGCGTACATCCCGCTGTGGATCCCCGCGCGCATCCCTGGGCTGCGGGCGGCGCGGGAGCCGGGACCGCGCCCGCGGGCGGGGCTGGAAGCGAGGGGCGGCCCCGGGCCCCACACTGCCCCCCCGGGCCCCGCCCCGCATCCTGGGGAGTACTGTGCCCGTGGGTCATTGTCCCCAGTGAGCCACCAAATCTTGGGAAACAACGTGCCCACTGGCCACCAAATCCTGGGGAACCATCCGGAGGGAGCCACCAGATCCTGAGAAACACCATGCCCGTGGGCCACCCAGTCCTGGGAAACATCGTGTCCATGGGACACCAAATCCAGGGAAACAATGTGCCCATGGGGCACTGTCCCCAAGGAGCCACCCTAATTTGGGAAACACAATACCTATTGGCCACCAAATCGTGGGGAACACTGTACCCAGAGCTTCACCATTTCCAGGAGCCACCAAATCCTGGGAAATACCATGCCCAAAGGGCCACCGTATCCATGGGCCACCAAATACTGGAAAACACCAGCCCCACGGGCTAATGACCCCACAAAGACACAAAATCCTGGGGAACCTGTGCCAGAGGGCGTGGCATGCCTGGAAGGAGAGGGGGTGTCCAGGCGCGAGGGGTGGGGGGCTGGTTCTGAGAGCAGAGTAGGCGTGGCCGGGAAGTCTTAATCGGGAGCGGGGCGTGGCCGGAGGCGGGGGCCGCGGCTGTGACTGTGGGCAAAGCTGGGAGAGGGGGCGTGGCTGGGAACGGTGCCAACAGGCGAGGGGTGTGGCCGTGGGCGAAGTGGGCAAAGCCAAGAGCGGAGGGGCGTGGTCTGTAGGGGGCGTGGCCTGGAGCGATCCTTGCGGAGGGGGCGCGGCCTGGAGTGGAGGGGGCGTGGCTGGCGGCGTGGCCATGGGGGCGTGGCCAAGGGTGGGGTGGGCGTGACGTCATCTCTCCGCGCCACCCGCCGCTCCCCCCCGGGTCCGCGGCGCCGCCATGTCGGTTTGGCTGTGCAGGTTCGGCCGGGCCGCGGCTCTGGGCCGCCTGGGCAGGTCCTCGGTGCCCGCGGTGAGCGGAGCTGGGGAGGGCGAAGGAGGGGGGGCCCTGTCCCCACCGCGGTGTCCCCGGCTGCGGCCGCGGCCCCTCAGCGCCATAGGGTGGGCTCACCTTGGGGGGTTCGGTCTCTCCGGGCTCCCCTTAGGCTGACGGGGTCGGGCTGCTCCGCTCCTCAGGGGTGGGGGTCTGGTCCCGAGCGGAGAGGGTGGGGGCCTCGGGAAGGGGGCGAGGGTTGGGGAGGTGGCGGAGCGCGGTGACCCGGTGACCTTCAGCGTGGGGCTGCGCTCCTCGGCGCTGCGAGCAGAACCACGGTAAAGAGAAATAAAATGTTATGTTTGTAAGTGAGGTCCCTGCGCTGCTCGGAATAGGCTCGTGCTGTTTTCACTGGGCTCTCTGGGCAGCTTTGCTGTGCTGGGCTCAGTAAGGTGCTACCTTCAGCTCCACAGGCCAGGTGGATGCTTCCACCTCTGTGCAAGGGCTGGGCTGTGCAGAAGTGAGGCTATTACTCTCCTGAAGGGGCAGAGAGAGGGTCCTGAGGGCCTGGCAGAGTGTTTAATGTTAATATCTACCCAACAATGAACACACAAAAATGCAAAGAAAAGCCTACTGCAGTGAGTCAAGCGACCCCACTGTCAGAGATTGAAAACACCAAGGGAGGGAGGCAGGGCTGGGGCTGCCAGTACCCATCCTGCTGCTCTCAGAGGATGGATAAGGAGGCTTCTTAAGAAGGCACATGGGAAGAATTGCCGTGGCCTGAACACATTCTTGGCCACAGTAAACCTCACCATAGAGAATGGTGCTCAAATGCATGGCCAGCAGGTCAAGGGAGGTGATTCTACCCCTCTGCTCTTGTGAGACCTCACATGGAGTCCTGTGTCCGATTCTGGAATTCCCAGCATAAGATTGTGGAACTGTTGGAATGGGTCTGGAGGAAGACTACAAAGATGATCTGAGGGCTTGGGCACCTCTGCTATGAAGACGACTGAGAGAGTTGGGCTTGTTCAGCCTGGAGAAAAGAAGGCTCCAGGGTGACCTCTGAGCAGCCTTCCAGTACCTGAAGGAGCTACAGGAAAGCTGAGGAGGAGCTGTTGTTCAGGGAGTGTAGTGATTGAACAAGGGGGAATGGTTTTAAGCTGAAGGAGGAGTGATTTAGAAGAGATATTAGGAAGAAGTGTTTTCCTGTGAGGGTGCTAAGGCCCTGGCACAGTTTACCCAGAGAAGTGTGGCTGCCCAATCCTTGGAGGTGTTCAAGGCCAAGTTTGATTTGGCTGTAGCAGACTCTTCTTGTGGGAAGTGTCCCTGCCCATGGCAGGGTGATTGGAACTGGATGGGCTTTGAGGTCCCTTCTGCCTTGGCAACTGTGGGCACACCATTGTGGCTTTTGAGAATCTGGGAAGGTTCAGTCATTGTGTAGGTTCAGAGAAGAGCTCTGACAGAGCAGTCCTGCTTCGAGCTTTAAGCACACTGGAAATTATTTCTGTCTTCTCAGCCTTGTGTTTCATAAACAGCTGCTCAGGCCAAATACCACTTCAGCTGAGAAGCTGAAATGGCAGCTCGAATTTACTGGGTGAAAGTTCTTTGTATTAGAGCAGAGGTGTCAAACTCAGAGCTCCTGCTGTTCTCCTGCTGCTGCAGCGTAACGTGTGTCACACATACGCTGCAGACGTGACCAGCATGTGGCAAGAGCGTAGGGGCAAAAGCTCAGCACTGCCAACAGCTAGAAACAGGGTCCCAGGCAGGATAAAACAAAGGGGAGGGCCAGACTAGGCCTGTGGGCTGTGAGTTTGACACCTCTGTATTAGATCTGTGAGTGTATGTCCTGCTGCGCATGTAGGTCTGAAAAAGCTGCACTTTGAGTGTGCCTGCTTCAGCTAAGAACACTAATTTTGTTGTGTTTCCTTTCAGGCAAGGATTCATGTCAGCCCTGAGCAGAATCTGGAGTATGGGTGGCTGGCTTATATGTTGGGAGACAGAGCTACAAAAAAGTTCACTGAATACAGCAAAGTCTTTACGGTGGAGGGAAACTTATCTTCTGGGAAGGGCAAACTTGCACAGCAAATAGCAGAAAAACTAGGTATGTCTTATTTTACCTATTTCTATAATAGCTAATAGAGTTTAACTGGGTAATTGTCATTGTAAGTAAATAAAGTTAGTTCAACAAACCAGCGATTCTTATTATCAATACTTATTATCAAGGTTTGTGACTTGCAGCTACAAGCCCTATGCGTTTGATAATTTCCTTGTGTTTGTCTCTGCTTACACTATGTAATTGCTTAGCCTGAGTTTGAGGAAATAATGAACTGGGTTTCAAGTTATACAATATGGCAATGGAAGAATGTTTGGAATATACCATTGTATTCATTACTTGTTTTCTTTTTGCGTGTGTGACATTTTGGGAGTGTGTATTTTTTTTTTAGAATATATTCCCTTTTATGTGATTACTAGAGTTTACAGTGCAAGGAATACTGGTAGCAAATGAAGGTGTGTTACTTCTTGTGTAAAAATTACCTGACAGGAGACAAGTTATATGTTTATATATATAAAAATATATTAATATATATATAACCCAAGTTATTAGGGAGACAGTCACAGTATCACAGTATCATAAGGTTGGAAAAGACCTTTGAGATCATGGAGTCCAGCCTATGACCCAGCACCTACACCTACACCTACTCCTACTTGTCAGCTACTCCATGTCATTAAGTGCCTCATCCAAATTCTCTTTGAACACCTCCAGGGATGGTGACTCGACCACCTCCCTAGGCAACGCATTCCAATGAACAATTACCCTCTCAGTGAAGAATTTCTTCCTAATGTCAAGCCTAAACCTCCCCTGGCGAAGCTTGAGACCGTGTCCTCTCGTTCTGTCACTGGTCGTCTGAGAGAAGAGTCCAACTCCTGCCTCACTACAACCTCCCTTTAGGTAGTTGTAGAGAGCAATAAAGTCTCCCCTGAGCCTCCTCTTCTCCAGGCTAAACAACCCCAGCTCCCTCAGTCGCTCCTCATAGGGCTTGTGCTCCAGCCCCTTCACCATCCTCGTTGCTCTCCTCTGGACACACTCCAGCATCTCAACATCCTTCTTAAACTGAGGGGCCGAGAACTGGACACAGTACTCAAGGTGTGGCCTGACCGGTGCCGAGTATAAGGGGATGATGACCTCTCTAGTCCTGCTGGCCACACTGTTCCTGATGCAGACCAAGATACCATTGGCCTTCTTTGCCACTTGGGCACACTGCTGGCTCATGTTGAGTTTCCTGTCCACCAGCACTCCCAAGTCCCTTTCCGCCTGACTGCTCTCCAACCACTCTGCACCCAGTCTATAGCTCTGCATGGGGTTGTTGTGTCCAAAGTGTAGGACCCGGCATTTGGACTTGTTAAACCTCATGCTATTGGAGTCAGCCCATCTCTCCAGCCTGTCAAGGTCCCTCTGTAGGGCCCTCCTACCTTCCAGCAGATCAACACTTGCTCCCAGCTTGGTGTCATCTGCGAACTTGCTGATGAAGGACTCGATCCCCTCATCCAGATCATCAATGAAGATATTAAACAGAACCGGGCCCAGCACCGAACCCTGGGGGACGCCACTAGTGACCGGCCGCCAGCTGGATGGGACACCATTCACCACCACCCTTTGGGCTCGGCCATCCAACCAATTCCTAACCCAGCACAGAACATTCCCGTCCATGCCACGGGCTGCCAGCTTGTCCAGTAGTCTACTATGGGAGACAGTGTCAAAGGCCTTGCTGAAGTCCAGGTACACCACATCCACAGCCTTCCTCTCATCCACCAGGCGAGTCACACGGTCGTAAAAAGAAATCAGGTTGGTCAGGCAGGACCTGCCTCTCCTAAATCCATGCTGGCTGGGCCTGATCTCCGCATGGTCGCACCCAGGATTATCCGTTCCATAATTTTGCCTGGAACCGAGGTCAGGCTGACAGGTCTGTAGTTACCTGGATCGTCGCTACGGCCCTTCTTGTGGATGGGCGTCACATTGGCCAACTTCCAGTCTTCTGGGACCTCTCCAGTGAGCCAGGACTGCTGAGAAATGATGGAAAGCGGCTTAGCAAGCTCGTCTGCCAGCTCTTTCATCACCCTAGGGTGGATCCCATCAGGCCCCATAGACTTATGAGGATCCAAGTGGCTCAGCAGGTCTCTAACTTCTTCCTCCTGGATGAGAGGGGGACTGTATTGCACCCTGCCCCTATCCACCGCTTCAGTAGACCAGTTGTCCAGAGAACAGTCTGCCTTACTGTTGAAAACTGAGGTGAAGAAGGCATTAAGCATCTCAGCCTTTTCCTCATCTTTAGTTACTGTATTTCCCTCAGTGATCGATAAGGATTGAAGGTTGTCGCTGCCCTTTTTTCTGCCGTTAATATATTTGAAAAAGCTCTTCTTGTTGTCCTTAACACAAGTGGCCAATTTAAGCTCCAGCTGGGCTTTTGCCTCCCTAATTTTCTTCCTACACGACTTGACAATATTTTTGAACACAACCTGACTCACCTGCCCTTCTTTCCAAAGGCGACACACCCTCTTTTTTTCACTGAGCTCCTTCAGAAGCTCCTTACTCATCCCGGCCGGCCGTCTGCCCCTGTGGCTCATCTTAGAGCACATCGGGACAGCCTGCTCCTGCGCCTTGAAGACTTCATTCTTGAAGTACGTCCAGCCTTCCTGGACCCCCTTGCTTTTAAGAACTATCTCCCAGGGTACTCTCCTTACTAGTTCCTTATATAACTTGAAATCAGCGCACCGAAAGTCCAACATGGTCGTCCTGTTTTTGCTCTTCCTTATTCCATTGTTAATGGAAAACTCAATTATCTCGTGGTCACTGCAGCCCAGACAGCCTCTAACCACAACATCACCCACCAGCCCTTCTCTATTGGTAAACAGGAGGTCAAGGAGAGCCTCACCCCTGGTAGGCTCACTCACCAGCTGTGACAAGAAGCAGCCCTGAATACACTCCAAGAACCTTCTGGACTGCCTCCTCTCGGCTGTGTTAGGTTCCCAGCGGATATCTGGGAGATTAAAGTCTCCTAAAAGAACAAGGGCAGACGATCTGGAGGCAACTTCCAGTTGCCTAAACAACAAAAGGTCCACCTCTTCCTCCTGATCGGGCGGTCTGTAACACACTCCAACCAGGATGCCGCAGTTAACATGGAGGGGTTATAGACAAGGGGACAAGGTTTGAGATGAGGATGGGATGCTTGTCAGATCTGCAGGGCACTTGTGTATATGTGGTTTGTCATGAGTAAAATTTCAGATCTGCTGAAGTCTGTTTTTCTCTGAGCTCCAAGCAGTGGTGGAGTCACTGAGCATCTTTGGGAGGCAGGATGTTCTGCATGGGCATATGCAGAGCATCAAGGGTTTTGGAGGGTTGATGGCAAAAGACTTCTGCTTAGGATGATAGCTCAGCTCTCACTGTAGGGGTGGGAGGTGGCAATGCTTCAAATGAGGGTTTGTCCACCCTTGGTGGTAGAGGGAGGGTGAGGCAGAGGAGTCCCTGTCCCCACCACAGTGCCCCTGACTGCAGCCACTGCCCCTCAGTGCCATGGGGCAGGCTCACCTTGGGGGTTTCGGTCTCTCTGGCCTCCCCTCAGGCTGGTGGGGCCGGGCTGCTCTGCTCACAGGTTTTTATGCTCAAGAGTTGTTTAAAGTAGAGCTCTGTATTTATATGAGCTGAATAGGTGTTTACTGCAAACAAACAACATTTATTATTTTGATTTGTATTCTGTTGTGGATTTCTTTTTTGTCAGGAATGAAATATTTCCCAGAAGCAGACATCCATTACATAGACAGAATCTCAGGAGACGGGACATTGCTGCATGAGAAATTTAATGGTTTCTGTAACCTGGAAAGATTTTACAATGACCCGAAATACCCCGACGGACACTCTTACCGACTGCAAGCATGGCTGTTTGGTAACCGTGTTTTACAGTATGCTGATGCCTTGGAGCATCTGCTGGCCACAGGTTAGATTTCACAGTAATTAAATGTAATTTCGAAATTAACCTATGAGTTTAAGTTGTGAGTAAGCTGTTTTGAGGTGCTTTGCTAGTATCTAGAGTTTAAATGAAAGGCTGTTACGTTGTTAAGTTTTTCAACCTCCCTCCCCACCCCAACAGGTTAACAGCCCTTTTAGAAAAAATATTTTGCGTATCTTGTTAGAACACTATCTTGTATTGTATCTAGCGAAGCAAATACGTATCAATTACCAATTTCATTAGTTCTAATTTGACAGTCCCTGATGATTGCAATGAAGAGAAGGAAGAGGAGCAGGCGCTGATTTCTTCTCTCTGGTGACCACTGACAGGACCCGAGGGAATGGCAGGAAGGTGTGCCAGGGGAGGTTTAGGTTGGATATTAGGAAAAGGTTCTTTACGCAGAGGGTGGTGGAGCACTGGAACAGCTCCCCAGGGAAGCAGTCTCAGACACAAACATAAACGCATTCATTAACTCTTGTCCTGCTGAGCTACGGTACTCATAGGCCCAGTTGGAGAATGTGAGAGAGACAGGTGTGTTTAACATACGCATTTGTGTGAGCCACAAACTTCATTTTTTTATTTAAAATTTCTAGAAGAGCAATCAGGAAGTTGACTTTAAGAGCAAGACTGTCTTTAATTCTCAAAATTGTTGCCAGCAGTCTCTTTGAGCCTCCCTGACTGAACCTATTTTCAATTGCAGGACAAGGTGTGGTGCTGGAGCGCTCTCCCTACAGTGACTTTGTCTTTCTGGATGCAATGTTTAAACAAGGCTACATCCACAAGCGATGTAAGTTATTTGCATGCTAAAGGAAGTTTATTTTGCCATAATCTCAACCAGAAGCGTGGTACTTGAATTTTAAAAAAGAAACAAAAAAGCCTACTTGGGAGGTAGACTCCTTTAATACTCAGAGTTGTTCATAAGCTGCGCAGCACCTTGCTGTTCCATGCATCAAGTCCAACCTCAAGCCATGAGACTGCCAGTTTTAATTCAAGTCTTTAGGTCTGCTTATGTTAAAGATAATGAATATATATAAAGATAGAATACACTTTAAAAACCATGTAATTCTGTGTATTGCTTACTTGTGTCCTGTCAGCCGAAGACTCCTGCAGTTCCCTGGAGATGTGGGTGAGCATGCTATTGAAGACTAGAAGTCCTTCAGGCAGATGGTGATCTCACAGCATTAGATGGGAGATAGATATTGGATCAACAGGATTTGGCCTACTGGCCTTAAATTGCCCTTTTGAGTCTCAAAGAACATGAGTGTTGGTCTTGTCTTCAGAAAGGGCAAGGAGGAGGATTCAGGGAGCTACAGGCTAGTCAGCCTCAGCTTGACCTGCAGGATGTTGGAGCAAATCCTCCTTGGAAGCCATTTCCAAATATATGGAGGATTGATGATGATGGAGAAGAGTCATCATAGTTTTATGAAAGGGAAGTCATGCTTAAACATCCGGTAGTTGGCTCCTCATAGAAGGCTGGGTCAGTGGATAAGTGGAGAGCAATGGGTGTTGTTTATCCTAATGAGCAAGGCTTTCAGTGCTGTCGCTCATAGCGACAAACTGATGAAGTATGGATGAGATGTGTGGGTAGTAGATTGAAATGTGGCCAAGCTATGGGGCTCAAAGGATTGTGGTCATCAGTGCAAAGTCCAGCTGGAGGCCAGTGGTGTATCCCAGGGCAGGAAACTGGGGCCACACCAGGTTTAAACTGGGTTTAAAGCATGGATGACAGGACAGAGTGCAGCTTCAGCAGAGTTGCAGATGATGCAAAATTGGGAAGGTAATGGTTGACACACCATATGATTTGGTGCTTCCTTTCAACTTGAGTATTCTGGTTTGAGCTAAAGCAGAATCGGTTTTCTATACTTTTCAGTTAAGCCTTATTTAAGTAACTTCATTTTCTGAAAGTTAACTGCATGTTTTTCAGACAGTGTTTGTCTCTAACAGTGATAACATGGGGCACTGGGATGCAGAAAGGCCAGTGCTTGCACTTACTCCTATAGAAACCAAGGCCATCCTTGAGCTGATGGAATTCTGTAAGTGAAAGGAACAAAAGAGTCTCTCCTGTAGGGAGAAGCGGATGGCAAAGATAACCCAGCCTGACCAACAGAGTATTCCAGCCCATGCACCTCATACTTGGTATAAAAGTGGGGGAACATGAGAGTCAAACCCTCTTCTTTGATGGCTGGCATCCAATACGGACCTCGTCTGTCTTTTTGCCCTGATCCTGAATTTGTGCATTCCTGAATCCAGTTCCTGAGTACAGCTCCCTCCTGCTGCTGAGCCAAGCCCAGGACCTTTTTCCCTGCCTGCTCTGCAGTATCTGTGGTGACATAGTCATTGTGGGGATGGGGAGTGATTTCATATATTTCTGTATCTTTTTATTATTTTCTTATTTTCCTTATTATTTTTGTAGTTTCATTAAAGGTGTTTTAGTTTAGTTTCCAACCTACAAGACTCTCTCATTTCCCTGTTCTCTGGAGTAGGGGGAAGGAATTGGATCACAGCTGAAGCTGCCGATGAAACTGGCTGGAGCTAAACCATGACACTGAGAAATTCTGTGATTTCTGGTTATAGGAGCTGAGCTCCTGAGCAGCGCAGCATTGCTCTGCTGGTGCCTCGGTGCCCCTTGGCTAGGAGTGGATCAGCTCTGCGGCATGCATAAGAAACCAGACGCAGCCAAAATGTCTAAACATCCAGCTGAGCAAAAGTTTGTCAAGCTGTAGGAAATAACTGCAAAGCCCAGTCAGCGGCTGACCCCTTAGGAAACTGCTGTTGAAATTCCTGTTTCTGCTTGGTAATTTGGCTACTCCTGAGGTGAGGGCAGTTGTTTCCCTGACTGCCTGGTTTTTCTGCTGTCACAAGATTTGATTTGGCTTAGGTTTAGGGGGTTCTCTTTGTTTTTTAACACGTGCTGTAAGTTGCAGCTTCTTGATAAAGGAGTATGAGAGCTGGTTTTAACAAACAGCATCTTACTGCTCTGTGTTGGTGAGGCAAGCAAATCAACCTACAACTTATATATCAATAACGAGTGATGGATTGTACTGAAATTCTTAAATGGCAAACATCTTGATTAGAGGTACTGCTGTTTGCTGTGGTGCCAAGAACAGTGAGCTTTAAATTTTTAACAAACTATTTGAATTTGTGAAAGCCTGGTACTACATTTCTAGCTAAGCTGGTGAGCCTTGCTGAGGAAAGCTTGCACTTGAGCTGGGTTTAATGGAGCCTGTGCTAGTCATGCCACCTAAACTTGAATAAATGCTTCCCCTGATCCTGTGTGGCTTCCTGATCCCCATCTGTTGCCCAAAACCACTTTGTATTATTGATGTTGTAGAAGAACCTAGTTGCACAGACCTGACCAACCCCTCTCAGATATATTTTTCTGTATGTGAAGCTGAGGTCCTTCAGTCCTGTCCTCCAAAGCAGAGTCCAGTTGTTGTGTTTTTGGAGAGCAAAAGCACTGCAGAGCGTGCCTCCAGTGCAAGTGAAGAGGGACACTGCTGGATCGGTGACCTCTTAAAATATTTGCTTTACCTCAGCATGATTTTGTGTGTGCATTGGAGGACACAGCGAATGCCTGCCTGATCCTTGGGTTTCCTGCCAGGGTGGGAAATAGAGTACTTCTTGCAAGGTCTTCTTCAAACATATGACTTTTCCATCACCGCCTTTGTTATGCTGTCTTTGTGGTAGGACAGGGCCATTTATTTCATTTTCTGCCTGTGGCAGAAAGTGGCCCCAACCAGTGGTCACCTCAGGTGACCCGAGTGCTGCAGTTTTGAGAGGCTGTCTCTAAATGATGGTGGAAGAACGGAGGTTTCTCTAAACTAGAGTCAGACATAAATCCCTTCTTTGGTAGAACTGATGTTAGAGTCTTATAGGACAGGTAGTTTAATTGTGGTTTACTTTGTTTCTGGAAGATAGGATTCAGGAAGCTTTTAGAATAAACTATTTGAGGAAATGCCTATGCTAAACTTGCTATATCAGCCAAGAAGAGGAGACTACAAATACTAAGGTGGGGCTGATTTATTTGAAAATAGAACGTTTAGCAAATGCAGGAAAAAGCACTCAAGAAGTGATTGCAGATTCTAGCCAATAGGTTATAATTATAATCCTGTCCCCATTGCACTCTTCCATGTGTTTGTGTTCACCTGGGCCGCATTTAGCTCTCTGGTGTGTTTGGGTTTGCTTTTTATACAGGTCTTGATCACTACAAGGAGATCAAAGAGGTCAGCATTTCTGAATTCCTGCCGCCTCACTTGGTCATTTATATCGATGTACCCGTTCCGGATGTGCAGAAGAGGATTCAAGAGAAAGGCGAGGTAATTGTGCCTCTTGCCGCTACTACTGCCTGTCAGTGTCTGTTGGAATTGTACCCTTATGTGTTGGGTTTGCTGCAGAATTCTGCTTCTGAAAAGCTTTGTGTCCTCTTGGGTGCAAGAACTTCGCATTGGGTGGGTGTTCTGGTATGCTTATTCTAAAAACACAAAAATCAGCTTTTTGGACTGCATCAATATGCTCTCATTTCTGTAATGAGAAGCTCTATAAAAGTCATTTATCCTTAAAAACCAGCCTTTGTAGCCGCTGTATCAGGAATTGTGTCCATGTAATGTGTTTCTTGCAGCGTACTCTGAGGCTATCTGTGCTTGCTGAGTGCCATAAGCCTCAACTCCCTATCCCCTTCTCCAGCTTCCCCAGCTGTCTGCTGTTTCAGACCTGTGTAGGGGTTAATGTATCACTTGTGATCAGCAAGTTCAGTTAATTTTCTGAAATGAAGAAAATTGCTGCTTTGCAATTTTGTGTTAACAGAGCAGACACACCAATTTTAAACTTAAAACTAATTTTGAACGAGTATTCCATGAGACAGAAAATGCAGAATGTGTTCTGGCAAATCTAATATAACGATGATAAGAAGTATCATATATGTGTTTTTTGTCACTAGTGCAACTTCAATGTAGTCTGAGGTCATGATATGTGACTTACGTATGGCTCATCTTTGACCGTTGTGGGTACTTTTATATTACAACTGATCTGAGTAAGATTTTTGGTTTGGTATTTTTCTTTCCTCTTCTGTGATATTTGGACGTTTGTTTATGTTGTTCTCAGATGATTTATGAGGGTTAAATGATGTTAAGTGATGTTAAATGATGTTTACTTTGTATCTGGTTCAAAGGCTGACGAAAATTGAAATTAAGCAAAGTCTTAGTCTGTGGAAAGCTTGGTAGATTCAAAGAAAAGTTTGATTACTAAGAAATTCCAAGGTGTCTGGAATGCTTGGCAACGCCAGCTTCTTTGGATGCCTGTCCGCGCATGTTAGCATGCTGGCGTGAGCTGGGAGTGTTTCGCATTGCAGTTTCTTGTTCATTGAAGAGAGAGCCTGATAATCGCCAAAGCGAAGCGACTTCCATGCAGTAAATGGAACGCTGTCCGTGCTGCTTTGTGATGTGCGTGGTGTAAGTTGCGTAGTCGTCTGGTCGAATGCCTCTCCCCTTCTGCCCTCATGCAGTTTAGGCCCTGGCTGAATGTGTTTCTGTGGTCTAGGGAACAAGATACTTCTGTCTAGGAAAAGCATGGCTTTTTGTTTTAGCAACTCCAGGGCCGGAATTAGAAGCTTCGTGGGAACTTGTGAGTTCTTGGTCCTTGTGAGCACAGCAATCAGTGGTGTTTGGAGACCGTCTGGCAGAAATTGCTGGTATTACTTATGACCTCCTTGGGGCAAGGGCACTGGCTGAACACCAGTGCTTGTTTAGGAGTGGTATTTTGGGGCACGCTGCTTTCTTAGCAGATGGAGTGTTTCATTGGTGTTCAGTGTGCTGTTGCTGCAGGGTACTGGAAACAGAAAAGCCCTCCATTGGGTCCCGCAGGCAGAGGCACAGATCTTTCCAGCGTCAAGGGCATCTTGGATGAACATCTCAAGCAGGAAATGTAATGTGATTTTAGGATTGAACTGAAGGAACACATGGTAGGTTAGAGAAGTTCCTGGTATTTTGCAAATGTGACATTAGATTGCACTGTGTGGAGGGTGAACTGCAACAGCAGGTGTGATACTTGTGGAATGTCAAAGATTTTGGAGTGGATGTTTGCCGATCCACTTGTCTGAAACTGTGGGAGTGGATGCTTATTGGCCCTCTAGTTGAAAAGGCAGTCTCGGACAATCTTCTATTTTCTGGAGGGATATATATATATAAGTTCCTGGAATGTGTGGGTAGCCAGGATCAGTCAGTCCTTGGAAAGCTTATCTTTTTGTGGCAGTTCTCTTGGTTTATGCAAACTCAGTGAAAATGAGGTGATTCCTGGGACAAACTGAAAGATATTGGCTGAAAGTTTTTTGGTTTTATGTTCTTACCTTTCCCTTTCTCTCTGAATTAACTGGCACATCTGAAAAATCTTAATCATTAAAACCACGGACATAATAGTATAGGGCAAAGCAGCAATCAGTGCAGACTGACACGTTCCTTAGAGTGCTCCAGGTGATAAATGCCACATGAGAAATTCTAAACACTCCAAATGTCTTAATCCTTGAAGCTTTTCTTAGTGTGTGTGTGATTCACTTGGATATTTGCTGATTAGAGAGTGGGTAGGAAAAAGAAAGGAAACTCATTTCACAATGTTGTTTTCCATTTGTTTCTAGCCATATGAGAAAAAGGTGTCTCCTTTATATCTCCAGGACATTGAGGATGCTTACAAGAAAACCTTCTTACCAGAGATCGGGTTAGTAAACGAAAATATTTTGTATGCTAAGTCTGAGTAAAAATGTGTGTAGTGCCTAAAATCTCTTCTAATACAAGTAAATAAAATGAATGTGTGCCATGTGGCACACTGTTACGTCCTAATGATGGGGAATTGCATCCATGGCATAACAACTGCGTGTACCTGTGTGTTGTTATCTCTGGCCTATTATCTGAGAAGCCCAATGGTAAAAAAATATTGGAAGATTGAAAATGAAGTCTTTTTAGGTGTGAGCTTTGTGAAGCAATGTTTTTTTGACTTAACAGATGTAGAGTGGGTGAAGTGTTTTATTATACTATAGTCAGTTCATGGGATTTTATTAATTGACCCACCTAATATCAAATCAGCAAAGCTTATGAGCCCTGATTTGCAGTGTGTTTTATTCATCCTGCTGTCTTCAGACATTGCAACTTTGCTGTCATGGAGAGAGTTATTTTTTTCATCCTGCTGTCTTCAGACTTCACAACTTCGCTGTACAGGGAGGCGTAACCTTTTTTGTAGTTAAAACACTTCAGGAGCAAAGCTAGGAACCTGGTCTGTTTGCTCTGCAAAATAAGTTCCATCTCTCTTTCTGACAGTGGTTGGCATTGACACCTTTGCTTCTCTTTCTGTTAGCTTGTAACAGTGGTTAGAGTTCACTCTTGGAATGATGTCTGGAAAGCCATAGCTATAGCTGTGTGTTTCTGTGATCTGAGGAGAGCGTGGTGCAATAATAAGCTCGTCTCAGAGCGTTTTGGAGAGTTTGGAATTTTACTCTCCTAAAAACTTCTTACAGTTGTCATAGTTTTGGCTAGTTTCTTGATAGTAGTGTGGAGGGAGAGGAGAAAGGCTTTCAGGTAAGAGACTCTTCCCTTTTTTAGTTCTGTTTCTCCACCTCATGAGGCATAAGACCTGACAGCCTTCCATGTGAAAAGGATGGTGGACTTGTTGATGCTGGTAAATACAGACTGCACTGCTACCTGCTCCAAGAGACTAGAAGGACTCTTCTTTGAGCTCCTCTGTCCTTCTCTAGCTGGGAGGCAAGAATCTGTGCACTGTAAATAGATGAGAACATTATAGTTATAATATAGTTATATAATTGTTATAAAAGGGCTGTATCAAAATCAGATTGTTCTAAAAATCTAAAAGGACGTGAACTTCAGGAGTGTCGGTTCCTCATAAATAAATAGAATAGAATAGAATCATAGAATTATCTGGTTGGAAAAGAACCTCCAAGATCATTGAGTCCAACCATACCCGTCCAGTTACTAAACTGTGTGCCTGAGAAACTCATCTTTTAAACACCTCCAAGGATGGTGACTCCACCACCTCCCTGGGCAGCTGTGCCAGTGACTGACCACCCTTTCAGTTAAAATTTTCCTAATGTCTAATCTGAACTTCCCCTGGTGCAACTTGAGGCCATTTCCTCTCGACCTGTCACTTGGAAGAAGAGACCAGCACCCACCTCACCACAACCTCCTTTCAGGCAGGTGTAGACAGTCATGAGCTCTCCCCTCAGCCTCTCCTTCTCTAAGCTAAGCAACCCCAGTTCCCTCAGCAGCTCCTCATAGCATTTGTTCTTCAGCCCTTTCACCAGCCTCGTTGCCCTTCTCTGGATGCACTTCAGCCCCTCAATGTCCTTCTTGTAGTGAGAGGCCCGAAACAGAACACAGCACTCGAGGTGCAGCCTCACCAGTTCTGAGTATAGGGGCAGAATCACTATCCTGGTCCTGTTGGCCACACCGTTTCTGGAAGGAAAACTCTCAAAGGTCACAGAGCCAGGGCTGCTTTACATCAAAATGATCTGTAGTCATGCAAGGTTCAGTGTGTACGTGAAGCTGATTGATTTATACTTAAAGTGTTAATAGATCTTCAGGTATATTGTCACCTGCTTGTTTCCCCTCGCTTCCTTGCTCTGTCTCCCAGGGTAAATTGTGCTGTCAGTAATTGAACTGAATAACTTCATATTGAGCTTGTCATTCATAGAAGACAGCAGTTGGTGCAGGGTATGATCAGCTGCCTCCCAGTACATCCCCCACAGGTTAGTGGCCAGCACATGGCTGTCAGACGGAAACAGGAGCTAAGGATGGAGAGGGAGGGTGGGAAGCCTTGGGCCTGTCATCCCCATGAGGGCAGAACTGTGTTGAATTTACTGGTGAGGAGGAAAAGACTGCTTGATCATTGGATCAAATTGAGCCCCAGAAATACACTGTGGTGTTCAGTGAGGCTAACTCCTAGACTAGCGGGTCCCGCTGTGATTTCAACTCTTTCCCCTTTTGTCTGTACATGGTCAGTGCGCTTGTTAAGCAAACACCCTCCAGTGGGCATCCTCATCAGCAGATGGGTTTACAATAGCTTGTCAGATCAATCTTTGTGCTTGGGTCTGAAGAACATCTCTGTCCCCTTGGTGTGGGGGAGTTGCAGATGTGTGAAGCGTCAGCTTTGTGCATCTTTGTACCTCACTGACGGCTCATGTATTGGATAAATGTACAGAAGCTTCAGCTGTCTTTAACTGTTTCCCAGCTTGCAGAGTGATACAGTGAACTATGTTCATGCCTGGCTGTTAGTGTCTGTGCAGACTACGAAGGATTTGATGCCCTGTTTCTTGACGATTCCCGAAAACTGGTTCAAACAGGCTAAAAAGAGTGAGCAGTGTACCCAGGTGGCCAAGAGGGCCCATGGCATCTTGGCCTGTATCAGACACAGTGTGGCCAGCAGGAGCAGGGAGATGATTGTGCCCCTGTACTCAGCACTGGTGAGGCCACACCTTGAGTGCTGAGTTCAGTTTTGGGCCCCTCACTACAAGAAGGACATTGAGGCGCTGGAGCATGTGCAGAGAAGGGCAATGAGGCTGGTGAGTGGCCGGAGAATAAGCCCTATAAGGAGCGACTGAGGGAGGTGGGGTTGTTTAGCTTAGAGGAGGCTGAGGGGAGACGTCATCCCTGTCTACAGCTGCCTGAAAAGAGGTTGTGACGGAGTGGGTGCTGGTCTCTTCTCACAAGTGACAGTGATAGGACAAGAGGAAATGGCTGCAAGTTGCACCGGAGGAGGTTTAGTCTAGACATAAGGAAGAATTTCTTCACTAAAGGGGTGGTCAGGGATTGCAACAGACTGCCCAGGGAGGTGGTGGAGTCGCTATCCCTGCAGGTGTTTAGAAGACGGGTGGATGAGTTCCTTAGGGACATGTTTTAGTGGGGAAACGGGTACAGTTGGGCTCGATCTTGGAGATGTCTTCCAATCTTATGATTCTATGATTGACTATGAAACAAATTACTGCATACTCACCATGGTCAAGTGTATGTTTGCTTGTTCTCTTGCTCTTCCTGAAATGCAGCAGGAAAGTAGTCCGGTTTGTTACTTAGCAGCAAAATTTCTATTACCTTGCTCTGTTTAATTGGAACAACTTAATGCTGTGTGAAGTGACTTTTTTACCGTAAATATTTGGCTATGTTAAAATTGGTGCTGCCTTTCTGGTCTGACATGTTGATGAATGTCTTTTTATGTTTCTTTTGATAGCGATTTGTGAACCTGGTGCTGTGACAAGAACTATCTTATGATTTTGAACAGCTTTTGGGTTTTGTTTGATTTTCTTTTCCTTTCGCCTGTTCTTTTTCATATCCAAAATGGCTTCCACCATGCAACTGGTTTTGCTTAATGAAAACTTTAATAATCTGAAGAGCATTGAGGGATTTGATCTGCAGTGTTAATGCAATTGCTGGTATCAGAGTCTGAAGTCTGACCTCTCCCTTTGATTGTTGGTGGTTGATCTTGGAGATGTGAATTCATGTGCCTCCCTTGGGAAGAAGACTGTTTATTTTCCTTCTTGACTGGAGTCATGTGAGACTTTGTGCTTTGTTCTCCAGTTGGTAACCAATTCTTTAAGTGGTTCCCCTGCCAGTAACATCAGTTAAGTGGCTGAATGTAAGAACTGAGGGTTTGTAGGAATCAAAGGCATTTCATAAACTGAACACAGGGCTTCAGGTGAGGTCTGATGAGAGCAGAGCAGAGGGACAGAGTCACCTCCCTCACACTGGTGATCACACTTCTTTGGAGGCAGTCCAGGATACGTTTGGCTTTCTGGGCTGCAAGCGCTTATTGCTGCCTCATGTTGAGCTTCTCATCCACCAGCACCCCCGAGTCCTTATCTTCAGAGCTACTCTCAATCTTGTAACTAGGAAGCTGTTACCTATTTTAGATGGTTTTCTTCTTACAGACCTTGCTGCCCACATTGTATCATTTCAGTTAGCTCAGTCTTAGTAAATAATGGTGAATTAATGTATTCTCTTAGAAATTACCCGCAAGTTTAAATGTACTTTTAAAAAGGAAGGTCTGCTGAACTTTTGGGCTAGGCTGGTTGAAAATTCCACCTGGCTTCAAATACATTAGGCAATTGGAATTGGGGCAAGTGTCCACATCAGTGAAATGGCAACATTTATTGCTGGATATTTTTTTATTTTAGTGTTTTTTAACTGAAACTTTGTAGATACCACAGGTCATTTGCCCTTTGAAAACAATTTTGCACCAGGAAAGAAACAACTTACAGGTCTGATAAGAATTCTATTGCAAGAACTCTGTAAATATTCTAAAAAATTATAATGGTTCTGGTTCTGTGTTTGTGGCTTTGAGCTTCATTTCTGTTTCGTTTTGGAGCAGGGGAGAGGATGGGTAGAACAATTGTATCAGGGCAATTCAAGTTTCTCTCTTTGCAGTGAGTCCAGTGAAATTCTGCAGTATACAGCGACTGAGGCAGAGGATGTGGAGAAGGTAAGAATTTGCTGCAATATATTAGGGTTTTTTTAAGCTTCCAAGACTGAAATGTAAAAAGAACATGTTGTTTGAGATAAACTTAGTTAACTACTTAATGCATTCAGTGTTTGTTTCTATGGCAAAGATCTGGGCTGAGTCCATACTAGAATGTTTCGATGACCGAGTGTTGTTTTGTCAGGAGAGTGGAAATCCCATCTGCATCCCTTTTCCAAGATCCCCGGCTATCTGAGCAGACAAAGCCTCCAGAAACCACAGGATTATCGCTAATATTTTTTTTAGTGTCTTTTGTCTGGTGTCACTTATGCCAGGTGTTTCCAAGTTTGTTTTTCTTTTTCCCAAGCAAATCCTGTGAGGGGAGGTGGAAGCAGCATTTCCTGAGTCTCTGATGGACTGTGCAGCATTTGGCTGTTCAGTCAGCATCCCTGTTTGAAGTGGTGGGTGAGATGGGCAAGGCTTGTCTTAGCTCAGTTTAGGAACTCATGGCATTAACCAAGAGATAAGACACCCCTAGTATTCAGCTGAGACTTTGCCTGCCAGTTGAAGGTCTGTCTCTGTTGGCTTTTGCCATTGTGCAGCTTCCTGTGAGCCAGGTGAGTGCTCGGTTTCCTATGTGAAAAAGTAACTGTTGTTTTCTAAAAACCAGTCATTATTTGGTTATAGCAAACAGCTGGATAACCAGGGCTGTTATAAGCTTTGTAACTCTGGGTTATTCATCTGTACAAGCTAACGTGTGGTATCTAAACAGCATTTTTTTTCTCCAGATGATTTTGCCAGTCACATTGGCCCTGGTCCAAGCCAGATAAATTGCTGTCTTGTTGCTAGAAATAAACCATCTCTTATGTGACGAGACTAACACGAGACCACTGCTTCCTTCTATACCACTGTTATTTTTGGGAATAGGTGTGAAATATTTGTCTTATTTCAGCAAGCAGTTGTGCTCATAGAGGGTTACTAGTGGGGTAACAGGAGCCTTTTCCTTCCCCATTATTAACTTCTCTCTGAAGTGCCTGTCACCTGCTTGTAGGAGTAACGAGCTTTTCGTAATTCTGGACAGGTTTATAGTGGGCCCATTTCAGTTATAGGGATGAAAGTTACATGGTGGATCCATCAAAGCTCACTTCAGTTCTACAGTACTAGCAAGGATCTCAGCTATGCTAAAAACATCTTTTCAAGATATGTCTTGCTGATTTTAATATTTTCATCATCTGTTTCTTGTTTGAAAGCTTTGATAGTCATTCTAGAGTTCACTTAGTGCTCTCCTTGTCTCTGTTAGAGGGGAAAAGAAATCGGAGGCTGGTTATATTGCTTTTTGCTTTAGGAAATAAGTCCAGACATTTGTGTAGCAGTACACAGTTAATTCCTAAGTCAGGTGAGAAGAGAGAAGTGGTAGGGTGATTATTTTAAGATAGAAAATTGGCTGGTTTGGCCAGAAGTTTGGGAGAAGTTTGGGAAAGTGCAAAAGGGTTTCCCAAATCAGATGCAAAAGCAAACTAAGATTTGTTTCAGCATACCAGCAGCTGTTGCCTGCCTGCACTACACAGGACACTCAGCAGACAACAAGAAGTTTTTGTGTGTAGGTTTGTGAGGTGTTGCCGTCTTGCCATGGGACAGGTCTTAAAGCCTTTTCTAGTGAAGCCTCCAAGTCAGGACTTAACTACAGATCCTTATACCCAACCTTGGCATTCATAGCAAAGGAAGTTTCTACTGCTTGCTGTTGTGGAGTTCCTTAGAAAAGAAAAAAAACGTATTTGAACATTTCTAAGTGTTGCAGGAGGCAGCCTGGTGCGACTGTGCCCACTTAGTAATGGATTTGGTTTAACTGACATCATGTTCGTTTTCTTTGCAAGAGCCCAAATGATGCTGTGTTTTAGATCTGACCAAAACACTGTTGTTAACACACCAGAATTTCAGCTGTTGCTGAGCTTGCACAGCTTCAAGGCTGTCTCTGTTCTCGCTCTGCTCCCTGCAATGAGGCTTGGGTTGTGAGAAGGTTCGTGAGGGGACACAGCTGGGACACCTGACCTGAACTGACAAAAGGGATGTTCCACACCGTGTAATGTCATGGTTCCCAATAAAACTGGGGGAGGTTTTCTCCGGACTAGTGGTTGCTTAGAGCAGGCCTGGGAGCCAGGGGCTAGAAGATCTCCTGGATCTTTGAGTTAGATTCCCACTGTTGGAGTTGGTGATGATTCTATTTCAGTTGAGGTCTGCCATAAACTCTCCTTTCTTAAGCCTGAGTATGTTCAGAGGAACAAAATGTCGATTTTAGTTGGCCTTTTACATTACAATAGCCTGCACCTAATATCCTTGTGTTGCCATGCAGAAACCGTGAAACAGTACTTTCCTGGTCCTAAATATGTAACCCTCGTTAGCTGCATATGAGTTTCTAGGCCTTTTAGTTCCTTTTAGGAGAACATGGCTGTGCGCCACGTTTTGGGTCCTGCTCTTTTCTGTCTGGACACTCATGTACTTGATAACAGAGAGTCTCATTATTAACCAGCAGACTTGTGAGGCACTTGGAGTCTACAGCTACAAAAAGGGTTGGCGCCTGTATATGTGTGACAACAGATAAATACAAGTTCACTTTGACATCACTCTTCAAGAAGGAAACTGCTTGTATTTGAGGTACTGCAAAATTTCTAAAATCTCTGAAAATAAGGTGGGTTTGGAAGCTTCAAAAAACCTAAAGGTCTTTCCCTTTTTTTTCTGAGATGACCTGTATTTATGCATGTTAGCTACGCGCAACCTTTATCAGCTGAAAGTGCTGACAGGAATCCTTCTGCATCACTTTCCAGAAGGCAAAAAGTGACTGAAGAGGGTAAACCATAACATTTTGGCTTAGTCTTGAAATTAAATTACTTTTTCCAAATAGCTCTTGAATCTTAGAAGTTTCAGTATTAGGAGTAACCCTGTGAAAAATCAGTGTTCTCATGTGCATGAAAAAGAAAGTATTGCTTTAGCACTTGTAGGGAAGAGTGCCCTTGCTTCTGTGTTGGAGAAAGCAGCTGGAAGGCACTCTTTGCCACACATTTGCAGATTCAGCTTTGCAGTGAGAAGCTTCCTCTGTGGCAAGAAGGATCAGCATCCTAGAAGGAGTATGTTCTCTGTCATGTTTTTAGAGTTTGGGTTTTTTTGTTTTTTTTTTTTTTTTTTGAGGAGGGACAAAATAACAAAATGGGAGGAAGATAAAATGAACCAAAACGAGGGCAGAGTGTGGATGAGAATATTGAGCAATTATAGTTAGTTTTTCAGGGTATTTTAAGAGAAATGGTAACAAGGTTTGAGAACCATGGTGTTTCAAGAAGGTAGCCACAGATGTTTGGTAGAAGAAACAAGACAAAGTTTGGATGGAGGAGTTATTTGCTTCTTTTCACCCCTTCCTTCTCTCTAAGCATGTCTTGAAGTGGTTGTTTCCTCTCTAAAACCGATTGTAGTAAACCTTGTTGCTAGAGATTTTATTTTAATACTGTCAATCGGGATTAGAAGTCAGTTTAAAGCTCTTGCTCAAGTAGAGAGTCTACCAAGTTCAGCAGTCTTGTCATCACTGTACATAGGGTCATTGCTAGGCACGGCTATGGTTCCTAATTTGATTGGACAGATCTGGACTGGAGGAAGGATTTTTATTTCAAAGTTGAACTCCAAGATGCTATCACTTCCATTGCTGGATGTTACCCATAGAGATTGGTACTCTACACTTCAGAGTTGGTTTTTTCCCTTTCTGTTCGGTTTACCTTTGGAATGAAATAGTTGAAATTTGGAAATAAAGGTTGATGGGAGGGATTTGGTTTTGGCTTGTAGGGTGTTTGTTTACACAGGTGTAACCTACTCATGTATGGTGATGTTTAAGCATTAGTGAGCTTTAGTCTACAAATTATTTACCATGGGATTTGGGAGCCTGAATTTTTGGACCTTACAGTTTAATGGCTTTTGGTTTGCTCATAGCAGACACACTTTGCAAAGACTTTTATTTAAGTGTGTTTTAAATCATTTGAGCTTTTCATATTGCAAATAACACTGGTTGTAGTAGCTAAATGAGTAATGTGTGCTGAAATGAGCTTTGTTAGGGTGTACACACTGCTTTTACAGGAGGATAAAATTGGAAATAAAATTTAGCTAATGTTTATTTAATTTTTTTTAAAGCCATGGATATTAAAAAAGGGGTGGGGGTAGAAAGGAGAGCTGCCTGGCAGAGAAGGACCTGGGGGTGTTGGTTGACAGCTGGCTGAACATGAGCCACCAGTGGCCCAGGTGATCAAGAGGGCCGATGGCATCTTGGGCTGTATCAGAAACAGCGTGGCCAGCAGGAGCAGGGAGGTGACTGTGCCCCTGTACTCAGCACTGGTGAGGCCACACCACGAGTGCTGGATTCAGCCCTATGAGGAGCAGCTGAGGGAACTGGGGTTGTTTAGCTTAGAGAAGAGGAGGCTGAGGGGAGACCTCATCCCTGTCTACAGCTGCCTGAAAGGAGGTTGTGACGGGGTGGGTGCTGGTCTCTTCTCGCAAGTGATAAGCGATAGGACGAGAGGAAATGGCCGCAAGTTGCACCAGGGGAGGTTCAGATTGGACGTTAGGAAGAATTTCTTCACTGAAGGGATGATTGGCCATTGGAATGCACTGTCCAGGGAGGTGGTGGAGTCACCGTCCCTGGAGGTATTTAAAGAGAAATTGGATGAGGCACTTAGTGCTGTGGTTTAGATGATGAGTAGGTGTTGGTTTTGGGTCATAGGCTGTACTCGATGATCTCAAGGGTCTTTTCCAGCCTTGTGATACTGTGTGATACTGTCAGGGATTGGAACAGGGTGCCCGGTGGTGGTGGAGTCGCCATCCCTGGAGATATTTAAAAGATGGGTAGATGAGTTTTTTAGGGACAGGGTTTAGTGGGGAGACAGGTATGGTTGGACTCAATCTCAGAGGTCTGTTCTAACCTTATGATTCTGTGATTCTATGAAATAACTTAAAAACTTAACCAAAATTGTTCGATTTCCTCTGTGCTTGTGAATAGTGTCTTGTGTTACCTGTCAGTTTTATTCAGTGCCACTAGCTCAGATAAACTGGAGGAGATGAAGATGGGAGGCTGCTGGCAGGCCAGCTTTGTGCCATGTCCTCTGCCAGTGCAGGGCTGAAATGCTCCAGAGCCAGTCTGCATGGATTTTTCGATTGTAGGTGCTGATTGCGGGCTGAGTGCCTTTCTGCAAGCTGTGGGCTGAATTCAGTAGGGTTGTAGCCTGCATTGCTCCTCGTGTCCATCTCTTTCTTAAAGAAACAACCTGTGAGGAAGGAGTTCAGGGAGAATTCAACTGGTGGAGCAACCTGTCAAGATTTGGTGGTTTTGTTCCCATAAGTGATGTGAATAAGAACAGTGTCACCTTCTGCTGCCACCCCCCCCCAGCTTTTCCAACAGCAGCGCTCACCCGACTCTGTGAAACAAGCTTAGAAATTGTAAGCTATTTCTATTGGCTTAGGTACAAAGATTACAGAAAGGAGTCTTGTTATTGGAACTGTTTCTTTCTAAATCTTACCACAAATGGTGATATATTAAGACCTGATCTCTCCTGGACATTATTACAGGTTGTGGTGTTAGGAGGTTTAAATAATTTGTTTTGCTGCTATTTCTCAGGGAGGCCACGACATTCCTTATAAATTAAGAAGCTGCTGCTCTTGCCTGGTCAGGAGGCTGATACTGTAGTTAACTGGGAGAGATCTCTTGATACCGTAATAAGAGTGTGCAAACCTAATTTGGATACAGATTTCTTTTTCCCTGCAAACATATTTAGGACCCAAGGGAATGGCAGGAAGATATGCCAAGGGAGATTTAGGTTGGATATTAGGAAGAGATTCTTCACCCAGAGGGTGGTGGAGCACTGGAACAGCTCCCCAGGGAAGCAGTCACAGCACCAAGCCTGAAAATATTCAGGAAGCATTTGAGCAATACACTCAGACGCACGATGTGAATGTTAGGGTTGTCCTTTTCAAGGACGAGAGCTGGACCTGATGATCCGTGTGGGTTCCTTCCACCTCAGGACATTCTATGATTCCATATTTTCAGTCTGATTGTTGGCAACTCTGTTCTTTGTCCAGTCATCAGCTCTAGTGGGGAATTTCCCAAACTTTGCTGTGGAGTAGAGAACTAATTGCTTTTGCACAGCTAATGGGAAATATAGCGGAAGTTGAGCTTTTAAATTACATAATTAAAACAAATAATGAATATTTGAACTAGCATATCGTACACCTTTCTCCCTATGTCTTTGAATGCTTATACTGGGGAGTTACGTTACAGCAGTTTGTTAGGAAGAAGCAGTTTCTAAATACAATTATGAAAACTCTAAATGTGTCGTTTTCTGTAATGTTTTTGAAGGTTGAAACATTTTTGCCTCAACAGATGGGTTTGCCCTCATTTTTTTTCTTTATGTGAAAAGTAGGTTTCCTGTGCTCTTGGCTACAGTATCTGGCTTGCCAACTTTGCCTCTTTGTAAGAGATCAAGGAGTGTTTAAAAAGCATCTAAATTTGCTTGAAGTTTTAAATATGCTTTGGTGATGTCATGTTAGATGCTTTTTTTAAGTTTTGTCAACTAAATTAGTGTTTAAAATATATAAATGCCCCATGGAAAACCATCACACAGTCATATTGCTAAGCCATTATTTCTTACCATAAAAACATAATGCTGGGAATGGAGTGGACCTTTATAGTTGAAACTGCTTTGTAATGGTGCTTTTTTATTGCCATTTTAGTGGTAGTAGATGGGATTTAGTGTCTGCTGTGATTGCAGGGAATAATTATAGTGGATTTAATGTACTGTAAAGAATAGAAGCATATTTCATGTATTATTCTATCACTTACTTTATCACTGACATCTGCTTACTTCTTGTCAATGGATCGACAATGTGTCGTCAGGATTTTGGTCCTGTCACAGTATCATAGTATCACAACGCTGGAAAAGACCCTTGAGATCATCAAGTACAGCCTATGACCCAACACCAACACCTACTCATCATCTAAACCATGGCACTAAGTGCCTCATCCAACCTCTCTTTAAACACCTCCAGGGATGGTGACTCCACCACCTGCCTAGGCAGCGCATTCCAATGAACAATTACCCTCTCAGTGAAGAATCTCTTCCTAATGTCAATCCTAAACCTCCCCTGGCGAAGCTTGAGACCGTGTCCTCTCGTTCTGTCACTGATCGCCTGAGAGAAGAGTCCAACTCCTGCCTCAGTACAACCTCCCTTTAGGTAGTTGTAGAGAGCAATAAGGTCTCCCCGGAGCCTCCTCTTCTCCAGGCTAAACAACCCCAGCTTCGTCAGTCGCTCCCCATAGGAGCCCCAGCCCCTTCACTATCCTCGTTGCTCTCCTCTGGACACAGTCCAGCATCTCAACATCCTTCTTAAACTGAGGGGCCGAGAACTGGACACAGTACTCAAGGTGCGGCCTGACCAGTGCCGAGTATAAGGGTATGATGACCTCTCTAGTCCTGCTGGCCACGCTGTTCCTGATGCAGACCAAGATACCATTGGCCTTCTTTGCCACTTGGGCACACTGCTGGCTCATGTTGAGTTTCCTATCCACCAGCACTCCCAAGTGCCTTTCCGCCTGACTACTCTCCAGCCACTCTGCATCCAGTCTATAGCTCTGCATGGGGTTGTTGTGTCCAAAGTGTAGGACCCGGCATTTGGACTTGTCAAACCTCATGCTATTGGAGTCAGCCCATCTCTCCAGCCTGTCAAGGTCCCTCTGTAGGGCCCTCCTACCCTCCAGCAGATCGACACTTGCTCCCAGCTCGGTATCGTCTGCGAACTTGCTGATGATGGACTTGATCCCCTCACCCAGATCATCAATAAAGATATGTCCTCATAGCTTTAACCTTTCCTTCTGGAAAGGCCTCTGAAAAGTGATGTTTGGAGCTGTAACAATCTGCTTCTTCCCAAGTTGCTTCAAGGTACTGTCTCCACCTCATCATGCACCTTAAGTGCATCCTTCTGGCATTGTGTCAGGTTTCCTTCAGATCCAGTCAGTCGTGTGTGATATAACCTCAGACTTGTGTTAAGCAATTGCCCAGTGGACCAGCAATGATTTGTGTTTTGTGATGGAGCCAGGCTGTAAATGAAGCTCAAATATGGGATTGATAAGCTTGGGGATGCTGGAGGAGTGATTTGCTGAGCTGGTGTTATTTCTTTGAATGATTCTGGGTACTGACCTCTGTATTTTAGCTTTCCTTTCTTCAGGGCACATACATGCATGTGTAGGTCGTGATGACCGATGAGATCATGAGCCTTTGGACTTCTGTCAGTGCAGCTACTTCGCATGTGTTTGAGTTTTCCAGCCTGGAATGTGCCTTGGTGTCTGTGATGTGAATCACACACAGCCAGACTGGGAGGCTGTTCCCATGATGTCTGTAGCATTGCTCTTCAGCCTGAGCTGCCTTAAAAACGTACCAGGCTTCCTATGTAGCATATGTTTTGTTTGCAGCAGAAAGGGGGTAAATTTAGACTTATTTCCATTTTTTCCTTATTCTACCTTAGAGGTGGGGTGGTACCTTTTTGCTTCCTTTTATTCCCAATAGCAGGCTGAGGAAGTGTCTTCAATCAGGTTAGAGTTTGGAAACAAGACAACTCTCAGCTCATTTATTTCCTGCCACCAGGGCTCAAAGCACCAGAAACCTTAGAGCTGGACCCTATGTATCTGCCCAGTGGTTATGGCCAGGCCACGACCTCTGTAGATACGACTGGGAGATAATACGTTGGCTCTAAACATTTGCATTGTTGATACAACTTTATCAGTGAAGCCTTTTGGCTGGGTGACTTGTTTAATAAGCAAATAAAAACATTTAATAATGTTTTGATTATTTCCTTGATTTGGGGGCATGTGTTCATGGATTTTGAATGTTCTCATCAGACCACTTCTCAATGTGATTTTTATCTTCTGATTCCAGATAATCGAAGACATTGAGTACCTGAAGTTTGACAAGGGGCCATGGGTGGAGCAGGATGATGTTTCTTTCCATCATTTGAGACTTTAGTAAGTAAGATATCTTCCAGTAACTGAACATTACTTGTCATCATACCTTGGGGAAATGGTTAAAGTCTTGAGTTTTTAAATGTGTGTTTATATTTGTCATTTGACTTCTTTTTCTGTCAGAAGTCAGCAGTGATAGCAGGCTTTTGTAATACAGGTGCTTGGCACTGTAATATGATGTGACATTTTGCTGCTGCTGATAATTGATTTGACGAGACTCCAGACAAATAGATCCCATTCCAGTAATGAAGCACAAGAAGTCTCCAGCCATTTCCTAAGTGCTGTGACCTGTGGCGCTTACTTTTTGGAATGTATTTTACTGAGCACTTCTGTTCCTGGGTAAGGACAGAAAAGCATTTCATTTTAGAACAGAGCAGTTACGCACTTGACATAATGGTTTCTCTGCTGTCCTAGCAGCATGACAACCTTCAGCACCACTTGTTGACTGAGGGAACTTGTAGCAAGTTTTATATGTGATGCTATTTAGATTTTCCAAAACTAGTCTAATATCTTATCTGATATTTAAACCTTTCCAGCGGTCAAGAAGCTGACTGAACCTCAAAGTGTAGGGAGGGAAAAGGAATCAAGCTTGGGTGGCTGCTCAATAAGTAATTTTTAACTCCTTTCCCCTGACTTCCAGTAAATAATCTTAAATAGAAGCTTTAATCATAATTCACAGTGACATATTGCTTTTCTGTTCACTCTCCATAATAACAAGGGGAATTGTAAATCACAGCAGTTTAAGGATGAGTTTTTGTTGTTTTCTAATGTTGAAGATCCTTGGCTGTCTTTTGAATATGAAGAGATCACTCTCAGTAGAAAATTCCTTGCTGGAATGGAAGCACATTTGGTTATTATAATTCATTGCATGTACTGTCCTCCAGTTCTGCTGTGGAGTGCTATTGGTGGGGCTGCAGGTGTCACCAGGTCAGTGCTGGCAAGAGAAGAAGCCCTCCAAACTCCAAAAGATCCTGAACCAAACCATCGATGTGTATGTAAGGAAGTGAGATCAGGCCTGTTATCCCTGCGTTACAGTCAGCAGCACTGTGAAGGCATGCTGGGGAACAAAATGTTCTCTGGATAACTCAGTATAAAGAACATGTTTACACTTGACAGACTATTAATAGGGATAACCTTGCACTGAAGTGAGACAGGTTTCCCATTTTGCTAGAACTTCATCTTTAGACTGAATATGCAGGTAGCAAGTGCACTAGGGTTACTGCATTTTTAAAAGAAAGTTTAAGAACTTTATTCTTGTCATTAATTTCAGGTTATCTCACAGGTTAATAGAAACACAAGGATTTTTTAAAAAATTGAATGTCTGCCTCTTAATTTTTGTCTTTAATGTAACAGGCACTGGAGTACAAGTTAAACTTTTTTGCAGGCTTCTGATATTCTTTGCCTTTTAGATTTCTTTGCTGCTACTTCAGATATCTTCTAAAATGAAAGATAACATTCATTTTCTATGACTGTTCTATCAAGGGCTGAAGACTATCACGGAAGAGCACTGTTGGGTGGCATCTAAGAAAAACATATCGTGATTCAGGTGCACGTTTAAGTATCTAAGAAGAGGCTTCTTCGTGTAGTAATTAAAGGATTGCATATGATGACTTAGACCCTGCAAACCTGTCAAAATCAGATTTCCTTTGAAAGAGAAAATACAGTTAAGTTGCTTGTTTCCCTATAGTTTCACACTAGTACAGGTATTAAGAAAGGAATCATAATTGCAGAGTGTAGGAGGAAGTTAAGGGAAAGCTTACAAATAAAGTGCAGGGTGTTAAGAGTTTGTATGAAAATTCTTCTTTGCAGTGTAGAAGGGAATAAATTACATTAAGGACTGAATTAGTTCTTGAACCCTGGGGGAGGATGAGAGGGTCTCCTGTGCAAGGCTCTTGTTGTTATAGCTGGTGCAAGATTATTTCTTCTGTTGGAGTGGGAAGCTGTTAAGATCCTGCAGTGCAACAAACTGCTAGTTTAAATATTCTTATGGTTTGAGTTTCACTGCTTCCCCTTGCCTTCAGAACAGCATTGTCAACAATTGTCAATGGTTAACGAATGTGCTTGATGTCTACTTTTCGTCTTCATTTGGTGCTGGGTATTAGGGCATTGGTTGAATGCGTAACGCCAGATCCTGTGGCACTTCTGTGCTCATGCTCAGTTGGATGAGGAAATGGTGGGCTATCCCTTGGGCAGCCTGGGAAATGCACCTTGGGAACTTCATAAAAATGTGGAAGTTTGGACATAGTCTTTTCTTATGTCTGTCCTGCACTTCTGGAGTTAACGTGAGTTTCCCATCACTGCTTGCACAGACTTTGATCATGTAAACATGTCAGGCCCCGTGCCAGACAGAGGACAAATGTGTACAGATCAAAGAAAGACTGCAAGGAGTCTGCTGTGTGGCTTCAGTGGAGTTGCATCCTGGAGCATCAAATGCCAAACTCAGGTGCTCATTCATGAATGTTGAAATTGATGGTTTTCTCAATTTTTCCAGTGTCCAAGTAGAAGAGAACTTGTGGTACCTAGCCTTCTGCAGATTTGCAGGTGTCCCAAGCCTAGCTTGATTTTTTCTTTCAGAAAGCCTTCTTTAGGGTGTTCCCGATGGGCTGTGTGTTCCATATGCTGGCAGATGCTGCCCTCTCGTGGGTGTTTTGGCAAGGCTGCAGCAGGAATTTGTTTTTCCATCTGCAATTGCTTCCTTCGCTGACCTCCCAGCACTTTGCACTGCCCCCTCGTTCTGACTTGGGCCGTCTCAGATCTGATGCTGTTGGGGCAGCACCCTCTGACCAGGTGCCACAATGGGAGGCAGGGCGTTGCAGTCGTAATCCCACTCTGGTGCTGGCTTTGCTGTTGGCAGTTTTACCTCTTCCATCTTCAGCTTGTTCTGGCTTGTCTGGGAAAAGGGGATTGATGGGCAGGTGTGAGGGAGAACTTTTACACTGCACATACATAGGGTCTAATGCACAGAAACCCCAGCAGGGCCGCTGACTGCTTTGGCAATGCAGATAAGGATGCTAAGCAAACCAGCAAATCAAGCATGCTTAGTGATGAGAAAAAGTATCAATCCTTGAATGTCTATGGTGTTTGATTTCAAACAGCAAGACTAGAAGTAGCTGTAAGAGGTGTATTCGACTTGGTTTTGAAACTTTCTGTCGTGGAAACTCCGAAATCTCATAAAACATTCATTGTAAAACTTCTGACACTGTTAAAAACTGCGTCCTTTAGCACCTTGCTTCTCTCTTGCTTCAACTGAAACAACTTGTAATTTCCTCTTTGCAGTGGCTTTTTATAGACTTGAAGAGCTGTTGTTGCACCTTCTCCCCTTCTCTCACAGACCTGATTTTCTTGGAAAGCTCTTTTTCCTGTCTTGGCATTCACAGTGAGTGTTTGTTGTTCACCAGGGGAGTGGCCATGGTTCATCTTGGGCACAACATATTTGTTCTCCCCCACCAAATGCTGGAATTGGAGTCCTTTTCCCAGAAGGAGGTCTGTATGTCATTGCCCCGCCTTTGCTAACTTCTGGACAAAATGGGTGAGGAAAAAGTGACAGACAAGGAAGAAGCGACAGGCAAGGAAAGAGTGAACAACAGAGCAGAGGAGGTCAGGAAAGTAAGAGCTGGATGCAAGAACCATCTCTCCCACACAGCTCTCTGTGCCCATGGCACGAGTCAGGAGGATTTCTCCTTTCACCTGCTCTCGCGAGTATAGGCGAAATCGTGAGCATACCACGTGCTCACTGGCTCACTCATGTTGTACCTTAACTACAGGAGGCAGGGAAACTGAAGCTGGCTGGAGCATGGGTTGAGGAGCCCTGGGCCAGATAATAAAGGTGTGAGTAGCAGAGGAATTAACACCACTCACTTGCTCGCTCACTCAGATTCAAACCTGGAATGTAATAACCAGTTGATGAGAAGCTGGTTTCAAGGTGTGGGAAAAAATCTTCAGTTTTCCAGTGGGATCTGCCTGCTCTTTCTCAAGTTAGATTTGTGTATAAACACAGAATTGAATTTGATACGCTTTTGTGTTGCTGGCTCTAAGCTTCTTGGTCTAATGACTGCTTTTAGGTAGGAAGTGTGGTTTTCTAATACTGTGTTATTGTCATTTCAGTTTTTGTGACAATGCCAGCATCAGTTGTTGACAAATCACGGCTCAGGCTATGCAAGTAGGGCTTTTTGTTAGGTTGTCTGGTTTTTTATTTTTCCAAATAGTGTGTTTCTTTTATCCTATCTTGTGCCTTTAGCAAATATGATCATGAGATTTCCAGTGTTCATTGTGGTGGGCAATATTGGGACTCTGTTTCATACAAAGGTGGAAAAACCCAGCCAGGTTACTTGTGTGTCATCAGGTTTCTGCAGGTTCCCTGAAGAAAGTGCATATCCTTGCTGTAAGCTGCCTGTAAGGGAAACAGGACTTTGTCCTCTGAAGAAAGGCAGGAATGTGTCGATCCTGATTCCTCAGTACCTGCTTGAGCATGTTTTACTGGATGTAGTGTCTGAAGCAGGTGTGTAATAGGAGCTTTCGGAGGAGAGATGAGCTACCCATTGCTGTAACATACTTATGAATGCGATTCCTGTGTAGCAATGGAAGGAGCTTTAGCTAGTAGGATTATAGGTCCCTGCAACAATGGTGAGCTAAAATCTGATATTCCTACAGTACTGGGACCATGCACTCAGGCGTTCAGTTGAGATTGAAATGCCATGTAATCTTAGGGGTAGGTAACACACGCCATGAAAGGTTGTCCTATTGCATCACAAGAGCTGCTTCAAGAAAATGTGCTTAAGTGCCAGGAAATAATAAATAGTGATAATTCTATGATGAGAGAGAGAGAAAAAACTTAAGGAGACAGAAAAGTTGCCTTTAAATGCTTCCTGCTGAGCAGTGAATTAGTTCTGGCAAGGAAATGTGGTTTTGTGGTTAAGGACATTGTTATAGCAGGTGTCTTTTAGGTGGTATTCAAACCTGTTTCTTAAGGTACAAAGCAGAGCTGAAGCTGGAGAAGCCCTCACTGGTAACATTAGGTTTGCATTTTTTGGTTGGGCAGTGGTTTCTTGGAGGCAGTGGTTGTGAGAGCAAAGATGTTTTAAGAGTAGCGGATTTTCTTCTGGCCACTAACTAAAATAATTTTGCCTGGGAATTGTTCTCTACAATTGCCATTCAGCTGAGATTCATGAAAGAATGGCACAACTATAGATGGGTTTGCTGCTGGACTTGGTTTGTGTGTCAAGTTATACTTCATATATGCCCAGGCAAATTTCATGTACTTCCTCCTACAGACTTGTAAGGTCCCAAGTGTCTACTGCTACTTGGCAGAGAGCAGGCTCTCCCGTTTCTGTGTGAAGATGTTTATTCACTAATATATTAGTGGATTTTTCACAGCCTGTGCTGTTAAGCCTGAGCTCAGCAAGGTCTTTAAACATTGCCTGCAGATGGTTCTGTTCAGATCAAACCCTTTACCTTGCTGTTTTGACCACCGCTCATCATGCAGATGGAAGCTTATAGTGTTTGTGCTGATGACAAGTGCAGCTGCAGGATGAATTGTACTCAAGGAATGAAGAGCTGGTACCTGAAGGACTGCTTCCTGCTGGAGTCAGTTTGTTTTAGTTCCAGGTTAATTAGCAGTGGTATTAGAGCTGATTCCTCTCAGCAGACTGAGGGGGTGCAAGGTACTCTTCCTGAATGGGAATTCCCTGTTGGGATTCAGAAATAAAACCAGTTGCATCATCAGATCACCATTTTGAGCAAGCCTTTCCATCCCAACTTGATTATTCTAAGCTGTCCTGGAGCGGGAAGGCTGGGAGTGGCCCACAGAAGGGCTGATGCTAGCATATGATGAAAAGATCTAATGCTGTGTTGTTGAGGAGGCAATGGAGGGTTTGTTTTCCTGGCTTCCAGTATGCAAAATATACATATAACACGTGAAGACAGATAACGTAGTAGTTTAGAGGAAGCATTTTTGGTGTTTGTCCTAGTGCTATAAAGGGACATTTATCCTTAACTTTTCCAATCTCAGCTTCTACAAGATGATTGTATTTCCTTACTAATTTGCCTGTAGTAGGATAATTTACAGTGTGTGTGTCAGGATACATTAGCAGACTAGTTTACTTGTTGAAACTGTTCAGTGCTGTGAGGTAAGGTCCCAAAATTTGTGATTTAGGGGAAAAAAATCAATTGCTTAAAGATTATTAGCTTTGCTTTGCTCAGGGTGTATGCTTCATGTGTCTGTAAATATTTGTGAAGAAATACAATTCACTGCAAAGAACACAATTTGCAGAGTTTCAAGTGTGAATTTAGCATTTGATCAATGTCCACTGCAAATGGATGTATTTTTCCCCAAAGAAGTACAGGTGGCGCTGTTGCTCTGTGTGTAACAGCCGGATGCAGGATGTGCCTTTCTAGCAGTTTCTCAGACATTTTAAATGTGGGGTATTTGAAAGCGCTGGCACTGTGCAGCATGGATTTTTGGTGGATCCTGTATCTGTTGTTACAGCTGCTGCAGCAAGCTTCCCTGGTTCCTCCCAAGCAGGATGGTAGAGATGCTGCCTGCTTCCATACCCTGTGATTGCCTCAGGGTTGATCCATTTAGCATGTGAATGTGGGGAAGAGCATCACCTTACTTTAATTCTTATGAGGGTTCATTTGTGAAAACAAATTGAACAGTTAAATGAAATAGATATAGCAAAGTGGGTTTCTATAAACCCACTAGTTTAACCTTCCTTTATGTAGGAGAGCAAAAAGTTAGAGGTGCCTTGTGGAGAATGCTCCCAGGAGTGACAGAGCATCTCCAGGGAGGAAAAACCTGAAGGAGGGAATGGAGAAATAGGTGGAGCGGGAATGAGCTGGAGGCCAGGGAAGGAGGGAAAAACCACAGTAGCCATGTGAGGAAAAGGACTGTATATTCATCATAACGAGAAAATAGCCCACACCTGTGGAGGTATTTTTTAACAAAAAAGCAATTCTGTAATACTTGATAAAACTCAATTGATGTTGCGATCTTTGGGGCAGGATGTGGACTAACTGCTACTTTTTCTTTCTTTTTCTTCTTTCTTTCTTTCCCCTTAGTGTGCAGGACAAAGGTGGAGTGCTGGATCCTACAGCCATCCCTGTCTTTATTCCAGAAATCACAATTGGAGGCAGTGAATATGATAAAATCTATTACGAGTATCGATCGGTAAGTAATACTGGAAGGGGAGCAGTTGTGTGATAGCCAGGCAACTGTCCCTGCCAAAGTGCAAGCGTGTTCACAAGTGTCCTGTGCACAGCCCAGGTATCCATCTTACCCATGGGGATAGGCATTTCTAAGAGTATATTCTGCATTTTGCCCAGATCCGTACCTTTTTTGAAGTCCAGCCTCCCCACAAGAGGAATAATGAAGCAAATGATTTGTTTCGTAAGCTGATTTTCTTTTTGATCTTTAGACGTGGACTAAAGGATCAGTGGTTTTCATTTGTTTTTGTTTCTCCTGCCCTGATTAGTCTCTGACCTCTGAAATCTAAAATAATCCTTTGAGTCAAAAAAGAAAATTGGAAACCCATGGCGACTTCTATAAAGACGACTGCTTATAAAACGCTGAGGGAGGGGGTGGTTTTTCTGAAGTAGGCTGAAGAGATTTGAATATTACTTTGCTTCTCAAAACTGTTGTTGCTTTAAATAGTGTATTTCTGTACGCGGGCATGCAGCCAAAGCCTGTTGTGGCCCAGCGCTCTCTTACACCTCATGCAGGCTCCCACACAATGTTTTAATTAGCTGCTTGCCTTTCTGGTTCTGGAGACAGCGGCTTCCAATGGACTTAGCACTTTGCCCTATCGCTTATTGTTATTTAGCTGGCATGGGGTCCTCTCGCACCATGCAGTGCTTTCCTAAGGCCTTGAAATTATAAATTCTCATTAGAGAGATTGTGGAGCTGATGACAATTAATACTGTTTAGCAAAGTGAAGTTACAGGTGATGTTATATTTTCAAGTTGGGTTGAAATCTCTGTTGCTGCATGTTTGTTTTTTTTTCAAGCAGTCACTGAAGACAAAGGCAGGAAGGTCTATATAAAATTCATGCACATCATCATTTTTCATAGTCAAAGCCATATCATTAGGATGCAGTCTCTTGCTGAAATGAAAATTTAAGATATAGTTTAGTGGACTTGTTTGGAAACTCTGAACTACCAGTGTTTTGTTCTGGAATACTCAGTTCAGAAATCCCTGTGAAATATGCAACGTAATTTGTTCCTCCTCAGGTAACTGTGCAGTGGAGAGGCTCCTGGCTTTACACTGTTGGAGATGTAGCCTCTCCATCTTGTAAAAGGGGCTAAAGCTAAAGGTTAAAGCAGCAGAAAGCATCTTGGTGCTTATTGAGGCTGTCTAGTAGGTTTGGAAACCCCCCAGTCCGAGAAATTGCTATCAGAAATTTGTGCTTCTTGGTATCACATTTTTAAGTCCAAAACTTGAAGCTCAGACTAAGGATTTTTGGAGTCCTTTGCTCCAAGAGACGTCTGTGCGTGTGCAGCACATATTTCAGAAGGATCTGCTGCATGACTTTTGCCAGCACACAACATCCATCTGTACTGATGGTGCCTTTCTTCCCGAAGATGATAGTGTTTTTTGGCTGAAATGTCACTTTGCAGCGGAGCTAGGAATTGCTGAGGCTGCCTGACACACAGCTAGATGTGACCTCGGTGCTGCGTGCTGGGAACCAGGGGTAATACTTCTGAAAGCCTTTTTTTCTCTAGCTATACAACAGCACATTCCCCTTTGTGCTGGTGAGGAACTGAGAATGCCCTAGCTCATCAAATAGCTGGCTTCCAGGAAAAAAATGTCACTTGCCTTGCAGATGTAGCAGAGAGATGCTTAGGAGTAGGAATGTGAATACCTGGGAGGGAAAGTGGTGCTCTTGGATTGCTCTGCGTGATGCCAGTTAGTTCACAGCAGAAGCTGAGCACTGTCAGTGCAAAAACAACATTGCCAAAATATCATCTCCCTTCTGCAAGCATGCTTTTAGGCCCTGATTCAGGAAAGTACTGTGGAAAGTGATAACGTCCTTTGGAATAAGGAGGAGTTGTACATTTCGTGAAGCATTCTGTTAAATTCAGGGAATGCTAACTCCTTTTTTTGTCTTCTGAATGCTTAGGCACTTGTAACCCTTCAGGGGTGGGGGGAGAGGTCTCTAGGGATGGTGCACAATATAAAACAGGCTGAGTTTTCCTGCTTCCCATAAGCTACTGGAGAGGGAAGCACAAAGCCAGCCCCACTGGCTGTTTTATGTTCTAAGCATTAATTTCTTTGAGTTGAAACTTTGAAGATGTGTCCTTCCCTCCAACTTTGTTTAGCAAATGAAGGGTTTCTTTGAAGACAGGGCTTATATTCAGGGATAACACAGCATGAGACCAACTATTGCAGGCAGAAAAAGCAGATGAACTTCTAGACAGACAAATCTCGGTTATGAGGTGGCGAGGTCTAAGGAGAGGGAGTTGTAAGCCCTTGCTTTGCCCACATCTATGCGGGGATGGTTACAGCTGCTCAACCACTTTTGCACTTGAAGAAGGATAAAGATTTTAGGCTCACATGACTTGTAAGTAAAGGTTTAATTATGGTATAATTACAGAACTTGAAGTTTTCCTTGTGGGAAATATGTGCTTTTCAAGTTTGTGTAATGATGTTTACCACAAATACAATGGTTTGCATAGGGGATTTTTTTCCTCCGCAGTCCTATAACTAGTCATAAATCCTTGATCACGCCAATAGGCAGGGAACTGCTGTGCTTTTCAGAGTTGCATGCACACAGTTCATGCTGCCTAATAATGGTGGTTTTCAGGGATTTGCAAATTCCAGGCAGAAGCTGGGTTTTGTTCAAAATATTCATTAGTCAGAAGCAACTGAGAAGGAGGAGGAGGAAACACTCTTCAGAGTCCAAGATTTTAGTACATGTGCTTTCCCGCAAAATAATGAGGTAGCCACATACAGCTGTAAATACTTGAAACTCGTTTTTTTTGTGTATATCCTCTACATTTCTTCTATAAGCATTCTTTTCACATGTGAGTAGGTGGCTTTCTGCCTCCTCCTCTTATCATAAAGTCAGCTGGCAGGGTTCAGCCTTTCTGTTCAGGCATTTGTAAACTTCTAAAGATGCTTTTCTGGCAAGGGAAAAGTAACCTTTTAGTTGGGTTCTGTAGATCAGAGATAAGCATGTTCATGCTTTAAGTGAAACAACATTATTTTAGGAACTGTCAGACTGGTAAAGACTTGACTACTCTCTCTCTCTTTTCTTAACAACTGCTGTATCTCTCTGCTTTCTTCCAGCCGTGTACGATCCCCACAGATAGTGCTCCAAACTCCATGTGTGCCCTGTGAAGCTGGAGCACTTAGGCAGATGTGTTTGCAGAGAAGACGAAAACAAATGGTTCTGTTTAATGGAATCAGTGTACTTAAATAATGTACTTATGTACTTCACACTCCCGAATGCTGTTGGCAGGTCCTTGCTGAATCTCCTAGGGGTGGTGAAAAAAGGATTCTTTTACGTGCATGCTCTTTTCTGTGTACGTAAAAGTACAGCTGTCTAAGATTCATAGTCAAGCCATCACCTACGTCTTTACCTCTAGAAACAAAGCTGGAGAACTTTAAAATACCCTTTGCCACCTCTCCCTTCACTGCAGATCGTAGGGAAGTGATCAGTATTTCATATATGTAAGCTTTGTGTTTAAAAAACCCAACAAAAATAGTGGGCTTCTTATCACAAGATGTGCCAGAGCCCAGAGTCCGGTGTGCTGGTGTTTGCTTAAGGTGAAAGCAAAATGGATAAAATCTCATTTCCTTCCTCATGTCATCAGCCCTAGCAGAAAGCATTTGTGCTGGCCCACTCACCCCAGCCCTGGTGCGTGTAATCCAGATTCTCTGTTTGTCCAGTGGCTCTCCCCAAAGTCTTTAAACACAAGTCTAAGAAATCATGAAAGAGAAAAGTGCTGTTTTCACTAGCACGTGACCAAAAAACTGTCACACACATTATGTGGTCTAGCATTTGTTTGAGGGTTTTTCCCCTGTCTTTCTCAGGGGAGGTAGAATTGTGCATTACTCTGTTTCATAAGGACGCAGCCTTAGGGGGGGATAATCCTCAAGCAGGCAATGTCTGCCTTACCCTCAGTTATTTGGGTAGTTGCAGGGAAATAGCTATGGCACAGCGAGCTTTTGAGTGATGGGCAGGCGAGCCTGCATGTTAAACCCAGCCTCACAACCCAAAAATGAGAGTATTGTCAGAGCATGTGTTTATAATGTGAAGATCATAACTAACCCCAAAGGGAGAATGTTAAGGGAAGATTTTCTCCAGGTTGATGTGGCCCAAGTTGTGTGTGCAGTCCTGACCTTTCCTGGCAGCTGCGTCTGCAAGGGGCTGAAGGTGACTGCTGGCAAATGAGGGGGTTAGGAAATCCTTTAGCTTTCCCATCTTCCCTGAGAGTGCAGAGCCTTCTTGGCTTACACACAAATCTCCCATTTAAAATAACCTCAACTATAAAAGAAATGCTTGAGCTTTCAGGAGGCTGGAGTCCGGATCAGCAACAAGGGAGTGTTTGTATCAAAATGATGCAAGGCTTAATGTGGTGATGCTGTGTCGTGGAGGCCTCAACATGTTGGCCTTTGGCTGTAGGTTTTGCGTTACAAGAGAAGTTACAGGCTTCTGAAAAAAGCCCCTTTGACCATTTCAACTTATATGCACAGAGGAGCTGTACCTGATGTACAACTACAGCCTTATCTAAGCCATGAGTTGCCTTCCATGGTACTCTTCCCTTTGCAGAAGCAGGAAGGTTAGGTTATCTTTGTTCTCCGTGTTTTGATTGTTACCATAGCGGCTGTCTTTGATACCATCTTTTGTTTTCTCTCTCTTGCCATTTTTTCTTTGCTGGATGAAGTTTTCATTTTTTAGGATCAAGGTCTCCCTTCCTAATTCTTATTTTAATGGAGGTGTTTGACAGCAGTAATGCCAGGCCCTGTCTGCTGTTGAATCCAGGAAGGAATGAAGACAGACACACAATAAATTAGGAAGGGCTTAATGTAAGGTTTTTTCCGTTTTATCTCTGCAAAAATATTTTTAGCCCTTTCTGAAGTAACAAGGTGTTACCTAGCTAAATGTTGGTAAGACCAGAAGAACCTGAACAATAACTAAAACCTGGGAATGACAAAGTTGTTCTCAAAGGGTACCTGGAAAGGAAGGGTAGTAGGCATGTGATCTCCTTCTCCCATTCCTTCTCCACTCTTGCCAATCGTGTATGTACAAAGAGAGCATGAGATCGTGAGAGCAACCCTTCTGCTTTAGAAATCGGTAGCTTCTCTACCCTGCTTCCTTTGAAAAACATCATGGGCATTTGACAGGGATATCTATCCCAAATATGAGGTGAAAGGAACCTGAGAGACCTCGGGACTATCTGAAATCTTGGTCTTGGTAGTTGAGTCTATTTTGTTTTAGATGACAGACCATGCTGTCCCAGGCACTGGGTACCTGTGTACGTCACAAAGACAGTAGAATACCACTGGCATTAAAATAATCCATTTCCAACTTGACAGTCTGCCATTGAGCTGTATGAAACCCCCCCACATTTTTATGTAGCAGCACATCATCCCTCTCCCAAACCCCTCTTAATTCCATACCCATGTGGGAATGTGATCCCCAAGGGTAGGCTTCTATTAAATAAAAAAAAAAAAGAATAAGATGAAGCCCCAAGGAAAACAGTTTGGAAGACAGATCCTCTGTTAGTGATTAAATGGAGAAAAGTAGCAGGTGTACTGCTCCCACTTCACTCTTCTGCATTTCCTAGCAATCTTTAATTAAAATAAAAAAATCCAGCCCTTCAAGGACAGTTTCATTCTGGTATCTGATATTAAATATCATGTTCTAGGTCAGGAAGAGGCTTTGGCAAATCTATGAGAAGGCTACTTGGATCTGTTTCTGGATCTCTCTGCTTTGCTTTGGCTTTTCAGGGGTAGAATCTCCGTGAGTCTTAAATTGTGGAATAACGTCAGTTTGAGGTGCTTAACTGGGCTGGTGTGGGGGTGTAGCATCGGTTGGGATGGCATTAGTGAAGGATTTTCCTTGTTTCCTGGTAGCGTATTTGTGCTAAGAAGTGGGTTTGGGCTTTTTGATGTAGAAGTGGCGTTCCGCTGCTGCCTTGAATAGTGGAAACGTAGGGATGCTATGGAAAAGGCATTTTGTGTTTTAGCTGTCCAGTTAAAAAAAGCGATCCTACAGTCAATATTTTATCCAGCTTGGATATAGTTACATGGCTTTGCCCTGTGGCAAGTTTGCACTCTATGTTGGAAAACGGGCATTTCTAATGTATTTGCTGAGAAAAAACAAAGTGTTGTTCTGCCACTGTGGCGAACAGTCACTGGGGCAAGTAGGCACAGTGGAGAGAAGCTGCAACAAAATATTTAGCCAGACTCTGATGCTTATTTGTTCTTGCCTGTCCTGCAAAAGCAAGGCTAGAGACACACATTAGATTATGGTGTTTGCAGTTCTTCAAACTGCAAGACAGAAATTCATGTCTACAACTCGGCTTCTGCTTAAGCTCACTGATGTTGTTTGAAATAAAAAATACTTCAGCCTTAACGAGAAATGCTGTATCCTCTGCATGGACACTCCTCTTTCCAAAAGATTCCTACTGTCTAGTCTGCCTTTCTTAATGAATGAATGGAGGGTAGGACAACATTCGTTGAACAATTTCAGCAAATTGGAACTAGTTTAACCTTAATTCAGTAAAGCTTTTGAGTATTCTTGTTACGTCAGCTATAATCATAGAATCACAAAATGGTTTGAGTTAGAAAGTAGCTCAAAGCCCATCCAGTTCCAAGCCCCTGCCATGGGCTGGGTCACCTCCCACTGGGTCAGGGTGCTCCAGGCCCCATCTAACCTGGCCTTGAACACCTCCAGGGATGGGGCAGCCACGACTTCTCTGAGCAACCTGTGCCAGTGTCTCACCACCTTCACAGGAAAACAGTTCTTCCTAAGATCTCACCTAAATCTCCCCTCTTTCAGCTTAAAACCATTCCCCGTCATCTTATCCCTGCACTCCCTGATAAAGAGCCCCTCCCCAGCTTTCCTGTAGCCCCTTTCAGTACTTGGAAGGCTGCTCTAAGTTCTTCCTGGAGCCTTTGGAAACCAAACCATGTACACCTTGGATGGATGTTGGGGTTATACCCTTTCCCTTTCTTTTGTCTGTTGCTCTGAAACATGGGAATCAAACCGGAATGCAGCCAATATATGAAACTACACATTCCTAGGTCCTCTTGAATTCTATCTGTGTCCCAAAAACAAGTGCTGACCATAAACTTCTGGATGTAAGGATTTCTACTGGAAAAGCAGTAGTCTTTGCTGCCAGCAGTGTTAGAAGGTGTGATTGTTATGCTTGTTATAAATAGCCACTGAAGGAAAAGGTTTGGATATCGATGAATGAGCCCATGTTTGCAGAGTAACGGCTCTGTTTTTAAATGCTCTTTGATCAGCGCTGTTCAGCACATGCCATTTATAGATCTAGCTGTGAAGCCCAGCCATTAGTAGAAAGCAGCACAAGAATAGAAGGAAAAAATAGTAGTTCTTTTTGCTCCTGCAATATTGGAAAACAAGACAGGCTATAACCTGGTGAATGTAGACCTTTTTGGATTGTTAAAAGTCTCCAGAGCTCTACCTGTACATGTGTGGTTTGAAATGATTTTGAGGAGCTATGAAAAGCAGTGTGTATCGCAAACAGCTGGCTGAAGCTGTTTTTTGCTGCTCTGCAGCCTGTACTGCTTTATAGGGCTTTTCATCATGTTTATAGCTTTGACAGACACTTCTTAATTTAACTGATGAAATGATCTTGTTTTCATCCTTTTACTGATGCTCTTTTAAAGTTGAGCAGTTTCATTCTTTGGAGCTGGCTCTACCTCTCAATACAGCTCGTTTCATTAGTTTCGTGCTCTGCGTGGTGGATTTTATCACATACTTCTTGAGATAATCCCAGCTGCCAACTTCTAAGTTCTGCACAGTGTAATGCAGGAGACCAAGGCTTGATTCTTCACATTATTCATTTCCACAGAATGGAAAAATCTGTTACTTGGCAGTGACCTTGCAGGAGCTCATGTTTCCCTCTTGTCACAGGGACACATGTGAGCTGTTGGGCTTGTCTGGTGGGATCTCTGTTCCCGTTTGCTTGGCGAGTGCTGCTTCAGTTGTAAGCTCTTGAGGGCAGAGACTTAATTCTTGTGTGGCAAAATCTGTGTCTAGATCACTGCTGTGGTAACAATACAGCTTTTCTTAGTTTTTATGGGAAAAATGATCAGCTTCGGTATGATGATCCACTGTGTTCTCTGCCACTCAGAGCTGGGCAAACTTGTTGGTTGCTCCATAGTTCTCTTTGGGCTGATGGCAGTGACACATCCCTTCAAAGCCTCTTAGGTTTATTTGACCCTGTATGCTACTCCTTTTACTTGCCTGTGGAGATGTGTTGTTAGTAATTAACCATGCATAACAATATGCACTACTGTTACTTTTAAAATGGCCATTGAGTCACACCTTTTCATTGGTCTCACTGAAGTGTGATTTGAAGGTAACATGTGAAGTGTTTCTGTGAATGTGCCAGCCACTTGCAAATGATGTGGCCTTGCTGATTTTCATTATTGTTCTGAGTAGGAAACTTACTTATAATGCACAAATCTCATGGGAAATGCGAGTGTCCTCCAAGTACTTGCCTGCTTTCCCATCAAGACCGTCTACATTGGGTATCAGCACTATTCTTCAGCAAGGATTCATTCAAGCCATTGGCTTGGATTGATGACACCTGTATCTTGTCCTGGAAGACATGTTGAATCTTCAGTTTCTGTCTGTTTTCCTGGCTACTGGAAAGTTATGCAGAGCTTTGTCCTATCTCCCTTCCGTCATCTCTTTTCTAGGCTGGACAGTTTACTTTTCTGACTGCACTACCAGCAGCCTCAGGGCTGGCTGCTTGTTCCCATCCCTGCCCTAGTGCTGGCTAAGGAGCGCTGGGCAGAATGGGCTGGGAATTCAGCTGCGTGCGGTTTAGAGCACCACCTTAATAATTTGTGGTCACCAAAAAAAGCACAGCCTACTACCTGATCTTCCCTGGTGCTTTCACCCCTCTTTCTGGTGATCTGGTGTATGTTTGACTGCCTGATATTGTAGAGTCACTGAAAATTAACCCAGACAGGAGTGGATGGCTTCTCACTGAGCAAGGGGAGTGATGGAGCTTGTGGAGTGATCCAGCAAAGCTGCAGAGCTGGCTTGGCCTGTGCAGCAGAGAGATGGGAGGATGGATACTGCAGGACTGCTTCTTGTTGGCATCATGCTGTTCAGTCCATTCAGCCACACTGTGCAGCATCACTGTGGCACTTTTCATTTGGTTGTTATAATCCAGGCTCCTCATGACATTGTGCAAACGCTTGTTCTGGCAGGAGGAGAGCAGAAGACCACAAGAACAGGAATAATTCCTGTTCCAGCATTTTTACAAAAGCACAATAAGTGCTAAAAGATCACCTGCTGTCTCCCCTCTGGGACAAACCTACCTTGGCCCTTGTTGTGCAGTTTTCTTCCTACAGGCATGGCTATAGAACATGAGCTTTGAAGAGCCAGTTCTCCGGAATTCATCTGTGTTACTTGTCCCTGCTGCAGACAGGGTGCAGAACATAAATTCACATCATTCTGCTTGCTGTGTAATATGGGATTTGTTTACAGTGCCTTCCTCTTCCCAGTTTTTTGGCTGTTTGGAAAGCTTGGCTGTAACACATCCCAAAACTCGAGTGCTTTTGCCAAGACCCACTGAGAACTATGGAATATGGATGAATACTTATTATAAAATTTGCTTTGATGTATTGCATGTCTTTAACGGAAGGCACATGGGGAATTTGTTTTGGACAATGAGAATGGATTCTGTTGGGATTGATATTGTATCTTTTAAAGAGGACAGATTTACCCAGAAACAAAACTGTAAACTCCTGTGTTTTCCCAGAGAACTCCTGTTGCTTTAATAATCTAGTTATCTGGGAATCTCTTGAAGTATCAAAGGGCCAATTATTTCCTGCCTGGAAAGGACCAGGGAGAGCTGGTTTTGTGCTAGAATTAATAGATGCAGGCTGGTCACAGCAGGTCTGATGTCCTCCCTAGCTCACCACTGTCAGTTTGCAGGGCAGAGATAATCATCGTTTATTTTCATCTTGCATCTCCTCTTTGCTCAGCAGGAGTAACTCTTAACAGGATCACATGGCTCTTCTGATATTTAGACTTGAGATTAAAGTCAACTAAATGAAATACTTTAGCAAACCTGATCAAGAACGGCTTGTAATGGCTTGTGACAAAGCGGGGAGGGCAATGTTTCCCAAAGGAGGTAGAAGTCTTCTGTGAGCTTGATGTTTTAGGGAAAGAAGTGTCTTGTTTTCTGACCTTGAAATAAAAAAAAGAGAAAGAACCCTGCCTTCCTCAAAACAACAGGCTTCATCCTGGATTAGATAGCTGGGTTTGTGCCCTGGGCCTAGATTTCATCAAGACTGGGCCTTGCTTCTCTCTGCAGGGGCAGCTCTCTACAACAGGACACTCACAGCTTTTTGGAAGGAAAAATCACTGGGACAGGTCAGGGGTCCTGTGTGAAACCAGCACTTGTGTAGAGATGAGCAGGTGATCTGTGCTTAATTATTTGTAAAGGCTGCCTGCGGAGAGCTTATTTTTAAAGGAAGGGTTTTATTATAGCGTTTCTGGTTGCTGCAGGCTTTCTCACAAAACTAATTTGCTTTTTCCTGGCAGTTTGCTTCTCACTGAAGATGAATGCTGTGTTCTGTCTCTCTCTCATTCCTGGAGAGAGGAAGAGAGGCTCTGCTGTTGGAGCTGGGACCTAACCATCTCTGGCATATCAGGCCCTGGTCGGGACTGCTTTAATACCTGAGACACAAGGGCTGAAATGTATCTGTATCTGTTTCCTCCATAGGATCACTCAGTTCAGAGTAATTGCAAAGCAAGTGCTTCATGCGCTGATCCTGTACCCGTGGCTCAGTTATTGAGCGGGTACAGAGCTTGGTTTATGTTTATTCAGGCTGAAACTGCACTAAAAAAAATGTGTGTTGCTTTTGCAAAGCAAGTTGTGAGGAGATGATTTTGATGACAGCGTTGTTGGCGTGCTTGTGGTGAGTCTTCTTTCACATCAGCCTGCTTTCACTGACCCATGGCAGCCTGCTTTGCCTGGAGGAGTGCTTTCCTCGCCTGCAGAGACAGCACGTACGCTGCGTGAGGGGAGTTTATTTTAACGGTACTGACAGGCTTTCTCTTGCAGTTGTGCGTGCTGCGTCTGTAATGGCTTAAAATGGCTGCTACTTAAACAGCCTCTTTTTCCCAAATCTTTAAAGCCGAAGGCAGAACGGGTTTGCGGCTTTATTTTTGTGTCTCTGATGTGGCCTGAGTGCTTTTGCAGTGTGGCTGCAAGGCTGTGAGGGCCAGGCTTGACTTTGTGTCTTGATGCATGACCGTGCAGGCTCTATTCCTCCTGAGCCCTCGAGTGAGGCTTTTGCTGTGGGATGTTGGGCTGGCTGGGCTGCTGGGAAGAGGAGGTTGCTTCAGTCTTCTATATCCTTTCACAGATTCAGAGCTAACAGAGCCTAAGCTGTAGGTCTAGACACAACTTGAATTCCCAGACCCTCCAGCTTTCCTTCTACATCTGATGTTCCCCTTCCAGTGCTCCAGTCCATCCAACCATTCCCCATACCGTATGGTTCTTGTTTTGTTGGACTTGAACCACTCCTTGTGTGATTCTTTTGCGACCTGTACAACCAGCCCAAGCTCTTGAGATGCTGTCAGAAGACGTCCTGCTGCAGTCCCCAACTCTCTGCCATCTCACATACAGCGATGTGCAATGAACTGTACAGAGTGGTGACTTTGTGCAGAAGCATCATGGTTCCCTGCCCCCTGGTTTGTGAACCATGGGTACAGAAGGGTTGCTCAGGCTAACCCTCATGTCTGAGCTATGTAGGCAGAAGCTGCTTCTGGCAGCATTAGGGGCTGTGCAGAAGGGTGAAGATCAGTGAGGTTCAGAGGCAGCATGTGAAGGCTCAGGTCCCAGGATATTGGTAAAATGTGGGAAGGGGGGTTCAAGAAACTTTGATTTTTCCTGCAAGTGGTGGTTTCTGGCTTTGCTTATGAAGACAGGCAGACACTGCTTTGCCTTTAATGAAGTTAAATTCGGCTCTTGAAGGCTAAATATGCAATTTCATTTGAATGGTTTAATGTAATGTAGTAATTAACTCAGTATTTCTTGCATGAAATATTTCATGCATTTAATAATGTGTGCCAATTTTGGCATGAGATTCTACCAGCTGATTCAATCTCTCTATTCCATGCTATGGTTAGGGAAGTCTTCTCTAACTAAAATTGGGAACAAGGGAGAAGAGCTGGATGAATCCAGATGGAATATGCTGTTGTGCTGATTAGATTATTGGCTTAGGTTTTGTATATGTTATGGCATTAATGGTTTCTGTGGGTCCCCCTTTCGGCTGCACAGCTCAGTTTTTTCGAAGAGATGGATTTTTCTGTAATGTTTAATCATTATGTTGTAAAAACGAATTTCATGCTGCACTTCTTAAGATACCACCAGGCACTTAATAATGAATCTAAAGATTTCTCTAAAGAGTGAAAGAGAAGTGTGTCTGACTGACCTTTCTGCTTTCTCTAGCTTCCTGGTCGCAAATTTAAGAAAGGCTACAATGCTGATGTTGGTGACAAGTGGATCTGGCTGAAATGAGATCTGTTCCCTTTGGAGTCCTAACCGCGATGGACCACAGAACTTGAGTAAAGAAGAAGCCAAGCTCAGCGTGCCTGCTCCACATCAATTGTGTAGCATGACGAAAATGCTGGTGAAACCATCTTCCATAAGAGAACAGCCTTCTAGAAGGGAAATCACTTTGGTTTAGTTCGTCCCTGGTGAATTCAAGTTGCCTTTTCTTTGGATGTTGGATAGCAAAATGGTCTGGTATTACAGGGGCAGACTTAAGATCAGTGCTGAACTTTCTCTTCACTAACGCTGTGGTATAGTATTATACAGGATTATTATCGTTGTTCTGCTGAATTAAGAAAAATTAAACCTGTATCCTCCTGGCTCTCACAGTGTTAATTTCTTGCTGTGTCATGCGTGGTGTTTTATTAGGTTCATTAGAAGAGTGGACGTGCTAAAAAAACATGCTTGCATCATGTTCTGAAAGCCTCTTCCTGGACATCAGCATCAAAGGCAGGCAAGCATTAAAAAGTTCATTGAGGGAAGGAAATAAGTGTTGATCTCAATTTAAACAGCAAAATATCTGTGCTTAAACATATAAAAAAGTACTCAAGCTGATTGCCAGCGGTTGTACTCACAGCTTCTTCCTTTGAATGAGCACTATAGAACAGAGTGTTTGTTGGGTATAAAAGACAAACGTAATTATTATTTTTGCAAGTCCCTGAAAGTCCAAGTTGGAGTTCTTTTTAAACAAATGATTCATTTGGTGTTAGTCACAGAAATGAGGCACCTTGGCACTGGTTCAAGCAATGCTGTCCAGATTTAGTCTGCAGTAGTTCTGCATTTCCAGCAAGGGGCTAACTGCTTCAATCATGGAGTAAAAGTACTGCCAGGCATTTCAGTATTCAGGGCAATGCCTTTGGATTAAGCAGCCAAGTCTTGCCCATGCCCCTTCCTATAGCAAAATTGTTATGAAAAGACTCCTTTAACAAGATCCTTAGGGGCCTGGGTAGATACTGAAATGAATGAGCAGCGAAATAGAAATGTGGCTCTCCTCACTGATCTCCTAGCTCTTTGTTTCCATGCTGTATGGCTTTATAGAGCTTCACCTCTGGTTGCAAAAGAACTGACTTTGGTGCAGCCGCTGATGCAGCTGGTGGCTTCACAATGACAAACAAGTGCTGAGGTGCAGGGCCAGCGCTGTCCCTTGGACTTGTGTGCAAGGCAGCAGTACTGATGTAATCAGTCCTGCAAGGCTGTGCGGGTTTTTTGAACTGTTGCAAGATCTTTGTGTGTTTTCACCTTCCAGAAGCTGGTTATCAGGATACTGGAGCTACGCGTGTTGCAGCTCAGCCAAGTGCTTCCCTGCCCCATGCCTCTCCTGGGAAGGTGTGTTTTGGTGCTCTCATAATTGAGGACCTGCCAACTTGAGCTACTGTTGTCTTCTCCTATGCAGTGATATCCTGAGCAGTTAGCTTTCCTTTATCTATCCAGAGTGCCATCTCGCAGCAGTGAGTACTGAGTTAGGAGATAAAAAGAACATCCTCTGTGGCTTTAGTTTCCCTTTGGAGTAGTTCAGATCTGTTTTTACACGTCTCCCATCTCAGTGTAGCTGTGTCCTCCAGGTGCTGTAATTCACTTGCAATGTGTGCGCAACCTGATGTCAGATCTCCTCGAATGGCATTTTGTACTGTGTGTAGTGCTGGTGAAGTTCTTGTGTTCAGCTTTGCCATAGTGGGGCACAAAGCAGTTTGAAGAGCCTCCTCTGCCTGCTGCTGCAGCACCGTGAGAGCTGAACTGAGCTTTTGGGTGTAAAGGAGTTTAATTCCAGACAGGAAAAGCAGTGTTAGCTTATATGGCAAGCAGTGTGGTGTTACAAAATCCATGTTCAGCATACTTTTTTATCCCGGTTTTAACTCTGCTTTAAAAGTAAAACTGTTTATAAACTAAATCTGTGAAGGAAATAACTTTCTCTCCCCATGCTGTAGGAAGGTGCGTTAGCTGTGTTTTTCCTCCTTCCCACTCCCAACACCTCAAAAAAACAGCTCTTAGCAAACCAGCTGTGAAGATTTTGGCTTTTGAAGACTATGCTGTGCCAGTTGGATGAATCTGTCTCCAGTTCTTAATTAGATTGGAAAAGCAAAAATGGCTCAAGTCCTCTCCACGCTTCTGCGTAGGTGCACATGTGATATCATCTGCAGTCTGTCCTCTTATCCCGAGTTCCCATTGCCTATGTTCATGCACAGGGAAGTTTACCTCTTGCCTGTCATGTCCTGTGCTTCATTCCACCTGGCACCGGCAGCTTCGCTGGGAATGCTGGTGGCTCATTTATATGCACCTTTTCTGGGCTTTCCCAGTGCCTGCAATTGGTCAATTCAGTGACTAATTCCCCCTTGAGTTCACTTTGCGATTGCACAAGAGGGGCGAAAAGAAGGAGGAGGTAGGAATGATACACTGCGGCCTCAAATGAGGTTGTGAGCATTGCCTCCCAGCCTCGGGAAGCTGTGATTTCATGCCAACACCTGTCCTGCTCTAAAAACTCTGTTTACTACATTTCGAATTTGATCTCTTTACCATCTCCCCGTGGTTGACTGGTGAGGGTTTGTGCTTTCCCAGCTTCTCCATTAAAATCTCCCTTGTCAGCTGGGGGACAGCCACAACTGGGATCTGACAGAGTCACCCTCTCTGCTGACAGTAACTGCATGTGTCCAGGCCTTGTGCTTTGCACTTCAGCTTGAGGTATTGACTCCTAACCTGCCCCAACCCACTCTGTGCCCTTCAGCTTTAGTGTTTGGCCCAGGGCTGCAATTCAGAGATCGAGGGAGTTTCTTCTTCCCTTTCCTTCTTTAAGATGTTGCTTTCATGTTTTAATAGCGATGAGGTTTGGATGTTAACCCTGCTGCTTCAGTACTGTGAAAGGAAGGAGCTGCTGCAGTGAAAGAAGATGCACATTGCTGTGCTGCCACCACAGGCAAAGATTGAAATGAATCCCTTCTGTGGAAGAGCTTGCTGAGCAAGTGTAATTTAGGTGCACAACAAATTCCAGCTGGTTTTGAATGCTATTTACAAAAGATTGGGCAGAATGAATCATTTGTGCAAAAGTTAATGGAAGCAACCAGAGCAGAGGGGAGGTAGGATGGCAAACTGTAACCTGGCACACTGCTCTCCAGAAATCGTAGAATCATAGCATGATTTGGGTTGGAAGGGACCTTAAAGTCCATCCAGTTCCACTGCCCTGCCATGGGCAGGGATACCTCCCATTGGGTCAGCTTTCTCAAAGCTCCATCCAACCTGGGCTTGAACACCTTCAAGGAGGGGGCATTCACAACTTTCTGGGCAACTTGTGCCTCGGGGCTGAGGGGAGGTGGGGTCTGGATTTCCCTGCCAAAAAGGTGAAGCAATGCTGTCCCAGCTTGTCTTTCTCCCATACTGGTGAGAAAGTGCCACGTCTCCCTCTTGCTGCAATGATGAACAAAGCCTTGACCACCCAGGAGACTGCTTTGCTTCAGTTTTCATGATGTGAGTTGCACATATCTATGATGCTGGAGAATGGAGCTTGTGCTAGAGAAAGGGAAATTGTTTGCTGTCATAGTCTCTCAGTGAGAAGCAGTTAATTTGCTTTGACCCTTTTAACTCTGATAAGAGGGCAGCATTTGGAACTGTAGCTCAGATAGCATCATTGCACGAGCCTTGCAGACAGCAGGGTGGTGTGAAACTTGCAGGTTCTGCTACAGCTCCCAGCTTTAAGTCTTTATTTGCCAAATACATATTCACAGCAAGATCAAAATAAGCAAGTTGCCTGCTGGTGCTATGTAATTCCTCTGCAGGTGCTGGAGCCCAACCTAGCTGCTTCTATCTGATGGGACCACTCCTGATTGTTTGATTCCTGCTGGTGTTCTCCACCCTCCTAAACAAAAACTCCAGGTACAAACGGTACCCAGATCTTGCCTGCCTGAGAAAATTTCATTGCAATTAGGTTAGTGGGTACCGAGCATCTTCAAAGATAGCCAGACATTGAAATCCATGGCAGCCGCCGCAGTTCCCTCTGGGAGAGCCAGACACCACACCTCATTCCTCCACCTGCCCATGGATGAGCAGTTCGTGGAGTGTGGCCTGGAGTCACAATCCCAGACGGTGCATGGAGGATAAAGGCAGCATTTGCCAGTTAGCGTGCAGGCTCCTACACCTACAGGAGAGCATTCCAGCCTCAGCTATGTCTCCCTGCAGAGATTTGAGGCAGAGAAATGTGAGTGTGCGGCCAAGGAAGGATTGTTGTAGGATCTGGCTGGGTGTGGGGTCATGGGCATGCAAAATAGGAGCATGTTTCCAGCTGTGCTCTAAAAGTCATGACAGAGCAAGGGTTGTGGTTTCTCTGGGTTCCTTATCTTGCTGCTTCAGGCATCCTCCTTTCAGGGCCCATGGGGCTCTGGCAGAAAGTGGGGAACCAGCTTTCCTAGGGGGCAGGTTTGTGGTGCAAGAATAGTACAGCAATGCCACCCTGCATTTCACAACATGTGATGTAAGCAAGCATGATTTATTGAGCCACCAATGTACAGGTTTGCTCTTTTCTTGTTCCACTTCTTGCTTACAAGAAGGCTGGTCCAAACAGATTGCTGCTTAGTATGGAAGCTTATTTCCTGGAGTTGTTTTGTAAAAGGCAATGCATCCAAAAAAATGATGGAAATGGTGCTAAGATAAAGTAGGATGACTTGTCCAGCCTGGCGTGGCCCATCTTGGCCCCCAGGCTGTGCCCATTTGCTGGTTCCTGCCATCATCTCTGGGTGTTTTGGGTAACAAGCCTGATTTTCATCATCCTGTAAGAGATGGAGCGTTCAGAAACTGATGGGAGACACTACTCAGCAGAATGGGTTTTGCCATTGTGGCAGAGATTTCATTTGCTGCTTTTGGGTTCTGGTTTCCTGCTTACAGGAAAGACCCGAGCCTCTGAAGAAGGAACTTCACAAAATCCTTTTCTGCTTTTGTCTTTGGATGTGGGTAAAACTCAGGCTCCTGTTGTCCTCAATGGACAAGACAGGAGCATGGAGTCTTGTCTGTCTTGATGTGGCCTTCCTAGAAGCTCTGGCTGCTGCAGAAGCCGTTTCCTACTCCGAAAATAAAGTCCTGGTTGCAACACTTCGACTGGTCTGGTTTTCTTTGAGGATTAGCGTTGGTGCTTAAGCATCGTTTTGATCTTCTGCTCCAAAAGAGCTGCCCGCTGCTGTGGTCATTGCTGGGAACTAGGGAGGAGAAAGGTCTCTGCAGGTTATCAGTGATTGTGGTGTCTTCTGGGGAGTTACTTGAAGCCTGACTTACAGCAGGACAGGTTGAAAGCAAGGTGTGGGGTTAGTGTAGTGTTAGCTGGGTTTTGAGCTTCTGGCCCATGTTGTGTGTGGTAGGACCATGTTGTGTGTGACGGGACCAAGGCCAAAACTGTGGCATGGTTTTAATCTTTGCTCCAACCCTGATTCCCTCTGCCTGCTCCCTCCACTGTGCTCTCTGGTAGGTGAGGTGGGTGAGCCAGGCTTCTCTTGCTGGCTGAAGTGATCCTGGAAGTCAGGCTGGTGCGAGCAGGGACTGTATTCTTCAATAAGAATGAGAAACCAAAGCCACCACAGTCTCTGAGAGGTCTCACAAAGCCCTGGATGTGAGTGAGAAAGAGATATTGCAGAGCAGAGGGCAGGTGAGGGACCAAACTGGAGGGAGGCATCAAAGCTAATGCTTTAATTGCTGCTTCCCAATCACAATATGAGTTGTGCTGGGTTATGAGCTGGTGATACTGACCAACTACCAGTCCCCAGGCTGGACTAGGGAGAGGAGCAGACCCGTCTGGTAGACCATTCAGTGCAAGCATTGCTTTCAGGTGACTTTGTCCAGTACATTCATTCCAGAGATGGGATTCTTGCTGCTTGCAACAGTTCCCTGTGACCATAAAAGCTCATTGCTGTGTTGGGGCTGAATTGTGCCGTGTAGTTCTCCAGGTGGTGGAGAGCAGTGAGGTAGAAGATAGGGATTTGTCTTGTGGGTATGGCTTCCTTACATGTGCTGGCATGCCTGATGCTCTTTGTTACCTCCACGTACCACTGTGCATCTCTTCCAAAGAGCAGCTCCCAAATCCTGTCAGCAGCTTCGGACCCTGCTGCCGGTCCCATGGATAGCCCCGAGTTTTCCCCATGCAAAACAAGGCCAGGTTGGTGAGTCCTGGGGCTGCTCCCACATAGCCTTGGGGTTCCCCTTAGGGCTGGAGAGGTCAGGTGAAGCACAGCTCTGCTGTTTCCATTGCTGGTCTGCAGGAGGGAAAGGGGCAGGTAGGGATAGCACCCTGGGCTCCCTCCCACGAGGTTTTCATGCAGTACGGCTGCTGAAGTTGAGTAGTGTGGGCTCTTCCCAGGAAACGTTTGCTTTGAGTCACGGCTGGCTTGCTGCATTTCCCAGTGAGGAGCTCAGCTTTCCAGCCTCCTACAGGACACTGGTTTTCTTGGGCATGAGGAGGCAAGAGGCAGACCAAATGCCTGGGGCCACACAGCAGATCTGGGATTACAGCAGACATCGAGCATCAGTCTCTGCCCGACTGGGCTTATGCTTTCATGGCACAACTGCCCCTTCTTCTCTTCCTGGCCGTGCTGATTGCCATCCCATGGACTCTACATCCGTTACGGGTCTCGTTTTCCCCTTGCTGTCTGTCTACATGCAGCATTTTGGCAAAGACACATTTAACTGGACATTGTATCCTCTCCCTCGAAGAGCTTAATATTAAACACACTCTGCTGGCAGAAGCTTTTATGAGCTGTGGAGGCAGTGAAGAGAAAATTACTTTGATACCAAATAAACCTTTTCCCTGTGTGCTCAGATCTGCGTTGTGATACCGCTGGGTCACAAGTGGTTGTGTCCTCACACTGATGTTTCCTGGCACAGCTCTGAGTACACAAACCCGCTCGTGTCTTCTCTGATTTGTGCCCCCTGCACTGGTTTATATTACCCTGCCGGGGAAGTCCCAACCAGGAGATCTCTGCCGGTGCAGGGGAGCTGGGTAAGCAACTCCACCTCTTGCTGGAATCCAGTAGGATGCACAGGGCTTTCCCTGCACATCCCATTAGGTGGCAATGCAGCCTGTTCCTCTGTACAGCACCAGGGGATGACAGCAGTGAACAAGGGGCTTCAGCCTGCCTGGGATGGGGTTGAGCTTCAGACCAGGGCTGCAGACTGCTGGGTTGGCTGGAACAGCCAAGGCCCTGAGCATTCAGGAGAGGCACTTAACTCCGTGCTTTTTACTCAGCTTTGGCTGCCAACACTAAGAATAACCCTGGAATTTCCAATCCTCCTGGCTTTGTGGTGCCCTGTATCGCACAGTGGCTGTGATGATTCTTGGGCTAGCCTTGTCCTTTGCTTGGGGTTCTCTTTCCAAGTGCTTTGGCCTCTGTGTCCACAAGCCTGGTGTTCCCTGTTGCCTATTCTACGTCATCTCCAAGGAGGCCAACAGGAGAAAGTGGGCAAGAGGGGCACAGAACATGCCTGGGGTGACCTGCGAGCAGGGCAACTCCTGTTCATCTAGCTGCCAGCCTGCAGGCACTCGCCTGGTCTACAAACCCTGCCCCAGCTCGAGCTTCAGACAGGACAAGGCTCCTGCTCTCCATCCTTCTCAGCAGACTTTCCCAGGCTTGCAGAGGGTGGAGGGAGGCACCTGCAATGCCCTTGGCCAGGGTGCTCAAGTTCTTACTCAAGAAATGGCTGAGTGAAGAGTTCATCTGGCCAAGTGCTGACGGGCATGCCGCACTGTGACCAGGGGACTTCCCAGGATGACTGCTGAGCCAAAGAGCAGCATTACTCATGGACCACGCGGAGCATCCCCTGTGTAAGTGCCCTGGATGTTGGTGGCAAGGAGGTGCCTGAATTTCAAACAGGAGTTGAGATCAAAGCATGGAGCTAGAGCCTTTCCCTGGGGAAAGCACAAGGAACTGGAAGACCTGTCGTGTTGGGAATGCAATGAATGCCCCAGCCATCATACATCTTGAAGGTGTGCCCCCACACAGCGCCACAGCCCCATGCTCTGTCACTCCTTCTGAGCTCTGGTGGGTCTTGCAACCCATTACCTCCCTTTCCCTTGTTTAACTAGGACATTATCTGGAGATCGGAAAGAACTTGAGTTCGGATCTCAAACAGAGCAGCATTTCAGGGCAGCCTGGCCAAGGGGAGTTAAGCAATATTAAAGTGTGATATTTCATTACAGTGTAATTAACTTCAGCTGCTTTTGAGCTGAAACAAATTACCCTCAAAGACCGTTTTTGTATGCGGGAGAACTTTGAACTGCAGTACCAGCCCTTTTGTTGTCTGGGAGGCGAGAGCCCAGCCGGAGCAGGAAGGCTGCGCCTTCTGTCTGTGGCTGCAGCTCTGTGTGTGGTTTTAGATGTGATAGCGTGGCCCAAACCAAACCCTTCCCACTGAAGCTGGCGGGTGCCCAGCCTCCAATGTAAATAAAGACAGAGCTTGTTAGCTGTGACTGTAATTAACCCCTAAAAGGGAGATCTTTAGGCATGGGAAACAACCACAGCATCCCAGGAGAGCCTTTGGTTCCACCCTGGGTGTCTTCTTGATGAGCCTCTGAGATGTTGGCCTTGCTGGTGGGAAGGACTGTGGCAGCCAGAGGGGTGCATGCTCCATGCCATGTGTTGTCCCTGGGCCCCTACAATTGCCTTGGGGGTTTCGAGTGTGTCCGACTGTCCCCAGGTCTTCCCAAGTTACTGCACACAAGTTAATCCAGGACAGTGAAGCTTCACCCAGCTTGTTGAGTGAGAATTCGGTTAAGCTGCCTTATTGTGCAGTGGTGCATGTCGGGAAGCAGCTGGCTGGTGCTGGGATTCAGCAAAGACCTGATTGTGTGCGGGAGTCACTGGTGCCCTTTAGAGATGGGGATAATGATAGTGCGAAGCCCAGCTCTGTGTTTCCCAGCTGGACCTGTCCTGCTGCAGCTCCCTGAATAGAATCATAGATTCATAGAATGGTTTGAGTCAGAAGGGACCTGAAAGCCCATCCAGTCCCAACCCCCCTGCCATGGGCAGGGACACCTCCCACCAGACCAGGCTGCTCAAGGCCCCATCCAATCTGGCCTTGAACACCTCCAGGGAGGGGGCAGCCACAGCTTCCCTGGGCAACCTGTGCCAGGGCCTCACCACCCTCCTTGTGAAGAATTTCTTCCTAAAGTCTAATCTAAATCTTCCCCCTTCCAGTTCAAAGCCATCCCCCCTCATCCTATCACTACTTGCCCTTGTAAAAAGTCCCTCCTGCAGCCCCCTTCAGGTACTGTAAGGCTGCTCTAAGTTCTCCCAGGAGCCTTCTCTTCTCCAGGCTGAACAAGCCCAGCTCTCTCAGCCTGCCCTCATAGCAGAGGTGCTCCAGCCCTCTGACCATCTCCATGGCCTCCTCTGGACCTGTTCCAATAGTTCCACATCCTTCTTCTGCATTTACATCAACCAACAGGGACTGTGGTGATGGCACAGCCTGGCGTCCTGTGCAACCCAGGCCAGGGCATGCGGCACAGACTCCTGTGACACAGCTGACAGCTCACGGCCCAGCCACTGCAGGATTTCCAGGCAGGGAGTCTGCCTGGGCCCACAGTGCTGAGCCCTGTGCAAAGGAGCTCCCCTCTCTCCTGGAGAAGCTGCTTTGGAAGGGAAGGAGAACTCCAGCAGCCTGTCTGGGATGCCTCGATCAGGGACAGCTTAATTGTCTTGGTTAAATTCATAAGATCATAAAAACAAATGAAGATGGGAAATGCTCACACTAAGCCCCCATTTCCAATGGGACGCAAGGCATACACGGTTGGAACTGACCTGAGCAGATTAAGCTTAGCATCCAGAAGAAATGCGGTGACAGGGAGGCCCCCTGTCTTGGCCAAAACAAAAATACAATCAAAAGATGTGGAGAGCAAACTTCCAAGCTCCACAGCATTATCTGGGAATGTGTTTTAACACCCTGACCCTGCCAAGGGCTGGGGAGCTGCGGCATGGGTCACGTTTACCACAAGATGTTGGTGTAGCCCCTTGGTGGCCTCATGGCTTGGTCCCTTGCCTGTCCCTGGGAAGCTGACTCACCCGTATCTCTGATCAGAGGTTTGTAGCATGCTCCGTGATCTCAGGGAAAGGCTGGCTGTCCTCTTGGGTGCCCTTGGGAGAGGAGGAGGGAAGAGTTGTGGTTGGTCTGGACCTCTCTGCCCACCCATATGCCCACCAAGAGGTGATCAGAGGGGTTTCAAGAGCTGCTCTGCAACTCGAGATGGGGGATACGAGACCATGATTTGGGTGAGAGGCAGACCTTCTGCCCAAATTCCCAGGCAGAAAGCTCAGATGTGATCGCGTCACCCTGGTCTCATCTCCCTTTCTGCATGCAGCAGCAAGTGATTGTTGTGCCTGGGGTGCTGGGATGGGTCAGTCCCAGGATGGGTCCCCAGCAGCCCCATTTACACGTATGGGTACCAGGTGCAGTGGGGTTTCAATGCCTGGATGCGGTGTAGGAGCAATCTGCTCAGTCTGGCTTAAAAGAAATGGAGAAGCTTTCAACTCTGGTTCCAGTGATGCACTTGGAATGGTGCTGAACCCCAGCATGTGAGGGGCTGCAGAAGGAGCTGTGAAGCTGCAACACATGGCTGAGCTGTCAAGCACCTGAGTATCCCTTAGTTACCCCAAAACGTCCACCTGAGCAAAACTGTGGGATTCATCCCCCTGGCTCAAAGCAGGAGAGGCTGTGTCAGTGCTGGGAGCCAGCTGCAGCTTTGCTGAGCCATTTTCCGCTGCAAAGCGGGCACTGCCATGGTGAAGCTGCCCTTCCCAGCGAAGGCATTTGGTTTGCAGCCCGCTGGGCAGCTGCAGAGCCAGCCTTGTAACCTTCAGATAGACCAAGTGTAGGAAGTTAATGATTAGATTTATCATAAAGCAATCTAATGAGAAGCAATACAGGCAAGCCCTTTCCATTCAGTGACGCATGTCCAAATCTTGATAGAAGCTGACAACCTGCCCCTGTTACTGTGCTCTGGCCAAATAAAATCATCCTGATAGTTCCCTGGAGAAAGCAGTCACAGCTTTAATAGGTCTTTTCAAAACATTTATCTGACCAGTTTTTTAAAACAACAAGCCAACCTGCAGTGATTCAGAGCTGGTTTACATGACCTCCCATAACGCTTGCTTCCCCAGCGCCTCCGCAGTGCAGGGGAGCCAAGGTACCGCAGCTCAAAGAGCCTCCACTTGCCTCCCAGACTGGGACTGCACGTGGGACGGCTCCACCCAGTGTGGAAAGCTCCGGCAGTGTCCTCTGCCTGCTCCAGGCTGTGCTCTTGGGTACCCAGAGCATGCAGCACTGGTACCCAAGGCAAGTGTTAATGTACTGAAAGTATTAATAGGGAAACTGCAATAATCGGAGGTATCTGGGAGTTGTTGTTGGTGTATATCATAGTTTAGTCCTGACCCAGCTAATTTCAGCAGCTAAAGCCATGCAGTTGGGCTCCCAGTTCCCTTTCCCCCATCCCCAGTGAAAGAGGAGAGGAAAACGAGAGGAGAAAGGCTTGTGGGTTTGGAAACTAAAATTACAGCTTTAATGAAATGATGATAATAATAATAATAAAGTAATAAAATACATACAAATATCTGAGACTGATCCCACACCCTTCAATGACTGTACATCACCACAAGTGCTGCAGAGCAGACATGAGGGAATGGTCCAAGGCTAGGAGGGAGCTGAGCTCAGGAACTGGAAACAGGAACACACAGATCTGGGATCAGGAGCAACCAGACAGATGAGGTCCCCACTGGATGGTGACTTCTAGAGAGAATCTGTCTGAAAATCATGCCGTTAGCTTACAGAAAATGAACTTCCTTAGACAAGACTCAAAACTACAACATATGATTTTTTTTGCACTGCGCTAAACCTTTGTCTATGTTCTCCCTCTTCACTTTAAAAGGGAAACAAAATGTGTTTTATTACAAGTTCACAATGCAAACCTCGGTCCCTCTCACTGACTGTACTTCTATTAAAAATTCCAGGCATGCCTTGGGATCTCAGCAGTCATTGCATCTCAGGCAAAAGATCAAACCTTGATATAAAGTAGGACTGGAAAGAAGAAAGATCGGTTTTTGCAAGCCCAAGTTTTATCCTGACTGACGCTGTGTACTCACATCCTTGCATGTTTTCCTATCCCTTCCAGTGCTGTTTTTGATAATCAATCACGTTACTGGTAGAACCAATTATTGCACCATGACCTCAAGCCACACCTGATGATGCCACCTGTAGAATCATAGAATGGTTTGGGTTGGAAGGGACCTCAAAGTCCATCCAGTTCCACTCCCCTACCATGGGCAGGGACATCTCCCACTGGGTCAGGTTGCTGAAAGGCCCATCCAGCCTGACCTTGAACACCTCCAGGGATGGAGTAGCCACGACTTCTCTGGGCAACCTGTGCCAGGGCCTCACCACCCTCCCAGGAAAACATTTATTCCTAGTATCTCATCTAATTCTCTCTGTTTTCAGCTTAAAACCATTCACCCTCATCCTATCCCTGTACTCCGTGATCAAGAGCCCCTCCCCAGCTTTCCTGTAGCCCCCTTTAAATACTGGAAGGTTACTCTAAGGTCCCCCTGGAGCCTTCTCTTCTCCAGGCTGAACAACTCCAGCTCTCTCAGCCTGTCCTTATAAGGCAGGTGCTCCAGCCCTCTGATCATCTTCTTGGCTTCCTCTGGACTTACTGTAACAGACACATGTCCTTCCTGTGTTGAGGACTCCAGAACTGAACACAGGATTCCAGGTGAGATCTCATGAGAGCGGAGTAGGGAGACAGAATCCCCTCCCTCCAGGTGATTACAGAGAAGCTGCGATGTTGGATGGAGCTGCAGGTGCCCTCAGAGCAGAGCCCAGCACCTGAACTGAAAGCTGGCTGCAGCTCCTTGCAGGGCACATGCAGAGATGAGAAGCAATGGCATGAGGATTTAGGGGATCGTGCTGGGTGCAAGGAAGACCTTTCTAGAGGGTCCTTCCAAGCATCCTTGTGGTGGGATTGCTGGTCACCGCTGTCACTAGCGAAGAATTTTTCTGACTCAGTTGGGGTGGCATCAGCTGGTACCAGAAACCTCAAAGAATGCTGCAAGAAGTTCTGAAGCCTATGTTGAGGCTTTACCTAGAACCTGTTGCCAGAAAAGGTGTTCTCTCCTTGGGAAGTCTTCTCCAGCATGGTGATCCATGGGCAAAATGGCCCCAATGATTTTTGGTGCCTGTATTTTGTTCACTTGTGGACTTTCCCCATTTGTATGTAGGGTTTTTTTTTATGCGAATAACAGAAATATCCAGGGTCACCTCAGCAGTTGTTTGGTCCCCCAAGTCCCTGCCCTTGCCACATCATATGACATCGAGTTCCCCAAGGCGAATTGTGTGAAAAAGATGCTTTTTTTTTCATCACTTCTGCGTTTCCTGTCTCTTCATTTCTGCTGAATGCCCTGTTGTTTGCAGACCGTGAATACAAGCTCTGTCCCTGGGACCAGGATGGCCACAACTGCTGGGCACCAGAGGACCTCAAAGAAGCATTTTCTTGAATGCACTGATTTTCAGAAGAACCCTTCAAGGCAGGGCAATTACTCTGGCTTTGTGCAACAACCGTGATCCAGGAGATGGCCCAAGAAAACGAAGGAGACAGAGGCACAGAGAAGACCCACTTGGAGGGGGAAAGGAAGCCAGCCCTGTCAAGAAGAGCTCTGAACCCCTCTTTGTGTTGCTGGATTCGTGTAGCAGTGACCCTGTCCTTCCTCTGCCCTCATGCGAGTGCAAGTGCTGTGAAAGCGCCTGGGAACCAGTGGCAAAGCAAGAGCCGGAGCTAACAAGGTTGGTATTGGGCTCATTCCCTCCTCAGCCCTTTCCTCATCCGCAGCCCAGTCTGCTTTGTCCCTTTTACTTTTCATTGTGCTGCATTTTTTCACTCAGCTGGAAGCCCAAGCACTCTCTGCTTGTGCTCCTGAGGTCCAGCCATGCTCCCTGGGCATTCCAAGGCACCAGTCCCTGAGCACCCCAGCAGAGCCTTGCAGTGTGGATGCTTCCTGAGGCACACAGCCTGCTCCATAGGTTCTGACTGTATTTTTGATCAGTTTGTGCTCAGGTTCATGCTTCTTCACGAAGAAGGTGGTGAGGCCCTGGCACAGGTTACCCAGGGAAGCTGCGGCTGCCCCTTCCCTGGAGGTGTTCAAAGCAAGTTTGGATGGGGCCTTGAGCAGCCTGGTCTGGTGGGAGGTGTCCCTGCCCATGGCAGGGGAGGTGGAACTGAATGATCTTTAAGGTCACTTCCAACCCAAACAATTCTACGATTCTGTGGTGCATCCCTGGAACCACAACAACCCCTCATCGGCTCTCTGCTTTGGTGACAGCTGCCCTGGCTGAGATGCTCCATCCTTCTCCAGTGCTGTTCTTGCCTGTGCTCACTTCCCACAGCTTGAAGCATGCCACAACCCCAACACCATCCCTGGGTGCTTAGAAAGGGCTCTGGCAGTTGCCCAGGAGACTAAGCATACCAGGACTCTGCGTCCCCCTGTGCTCCTGTTTGGAGAGTGCCTGCACACGTCAGGGTGTGCTGGGGAGGCTACAGGATGATCAGTTAAGGGTTTCCAGCAGGAAATTCATTCCAAAGCCATTGCTGACTCACCTGAGCAGAAAGGGAAGCCTGCCATCTGGTAAAACACAGGCAAAGAGCAACATAAGGTTGATGAGTTTTCCATCCCTTGGACTTCCAACAGGCACCTAGGCATCAGGAGGAGAAATGCTCCAGCCCAGCTGTAAGGAACAAATTGGTGTCAGAGATGCTAGGGGACAAGCCAGACCACCATGATGGGTCTCACTTCCCCATCCAGGGCCTGGCAGTGCCACCCAGGAGCAGCCATGCCCCACCAAGTGAGCCGGAACCTGCTCCACAAGGATAGCATCCTTTGTGATAGTCTGTGGCCACTTCTACATTACCCCCAGATGTGGGAACTGGGAAGGGTCCCCTAAGTGTCACTAGAAGTCAGTTCTGCAGCTTGCTGCTCACCTGGAACCACAAAGGTGAAGAGGAGCAAAGGAGGGAGCCCCTAGAAGGTGAGGCCATGCTGCACAACCCAGCTGCAGCTTTTGCAGGAGCGGATGCTGGCTGGGAGATTTAACTTGGGAGAAGACTCATGCAATGGAAGTGCCAAGCAGGGAGGTGATGCTGCTGGACACCTTTGTCACCTCTGGCCTGTGTCCTAGCCCTGCTCTCCTCTCTCACGAGTGACAATTGATAGGACAAGAGGAAATGGCCACAAGTTGCACCAGAGGAGGTTTAGACTGGACATTAGGAAGAATTTCTTCACTGAGAGAGTGGCCAGGGATTGGAACAGCTGCCTCGGGGAGGTGATGGAGTCACCATCTCTGGAGGTGTTTAAAAAATGGATGGATGAGTTTCTTAGGGACATGGTTTAGTAGGGAGACAGGCACTGTTGGACTCGATCTCTGAGGTCTCTTCCAACCTTATGATTCTATGATTCTATGGTTTTATGAAACTCGCTGCTCTGAATGGAAAGTGCACAGAGTGCAGGGAGCAGGCAATGTGTTGCTCCCCTCTATCGTGATTGGAACCAAATGAGCTGGTGGTGTCACACAACCGATGTCCCCTTGTTACTGAAGGAGCTGGGGCAAATGAAGAGCCAAGTGTTCTCTTAAAAGTGAAGACTGAGTAGAAGGGAGATTCTAGTTCATCTCTCTGGGTAAACCCTGGCAAGTAGGGCTGTGGTCTGAGTGTTGAGAGCCCCTGTGAGCCTCGGTTTGCTGGGGAACATGGGTTTGTGTTTACGTGGTTATCTGCTTGTGAGGTTTTTTGGGGGGGTTGTGAGTTTTTTTTCCCTTAGAAGCATCCAGGTAAAAGTCGTTGATACTTTTGATCTTTGGGGATTTGTTTTGTTTGCTTGGTTTTTCTATTTCATCTTTTAGCTCCCTAACTCTTTTGTGATCACAGTAGGAATCACATCTCCCTTGTTTTGTTGCTGTAGAGGAAAGCTGAAAGCAACCTGTTCCTCTGTAGTTTGACTGATGCCACAAGGATCCTGCCAGAACTGGTCTGACCAATAGACTTCAGACACCAGATGTGTGTTGCAGTTGACTTCAGCACCTCCACATCCCTCCCCAAACCAGCCCATGCTGGATGGAGGAGAGCAGGCACCCACTGGGGAGGATCTTGGTGAGAACTGCTCAGTCCTGAAACAAGAGATACGTAGGACAGGACCTCGCCGTGGCATGTGATCCACCCCACATGCCAGAAGGAGAGTGGATGGAGTGGTCACCCTTCCCTCTCTGCATCCCATCCCGGTACACTGCTTGCTGTGAACAAGTGATTGCAAAGGAAAAGAAATTGCTGCCTGGCTAGGAGGTGTTTCTCACCTCCGTGAAAACAAATGAGGCTGGTTTGTTTCTTAATTGCTTGTCCACAGGAGCTGTGAGGCTTCCTTCGCATGTGGAGAGAGCTGGGAGCTTCGCTCTGTTTGATCGCATGCTCTGGTGCCCCGGCTTCAAAGATCTCTTTGGTTTTCCACTCCCTTTTATGTCCCATCTCTTGAAGTTGCATCAAGGCACAAACCTGGACAGCTGAAGGGTTCCAAATGCAATTATTTTGCAGTGTTTCAATAAATTAGCAGCTCATTTCTTTGCCAGACAGCACTTACCTTTCAATTGGCCTCTGTCGGTGCACTCTGCAGTGTGCAGTGGCCTTTAGTCTTCGGGATGTCAACTTGAGTGGACAGAGCTGGACATACTTATCTCTGATTCAGACTTGGATCTTGCTCTGTCCAGGTTTTTGCCCAGTAGAACAATGAACTGCAATTTATCTCAGTTGGAGATTTCTGCAGTTTGGATTTCTCAATGTAAAGACAAGAAGTTCCTGCCAATGAATTGTCCCTGTGAAATGAGAATGCAAAGTACCAGCACCCAGAGCTGCCGCTGGAGAAGAAAGGTTGGCACAAGCATCTGCAGATACTTTTTTTAATAGCCTTTTATTTATTAAACTACTTTGGAGTCTGATTCACTTGCTTTGCTCAATATTTATTAGTACTTCACCTGCCTTGAACTGGGAGCTGCAAGCACTTTGATAAATGGATTGCCTTTCCTGGAACCATGTCCCAATGTCAGCTAATCAGTATCTTCAGCGTGATTGCCAAAGTGCCACTCTTGTAAATCAAGGATGGCAAGGAGAAAAACCCTGAGGGCCAGCAGTGCAGGGCTTGTTTGGAGGCAGGATGGCAATCCAAGCACTGATTTCCCCATCTCCATGGGGTTCAGGGTTTGGATAAAGGCTTACTCCAGTTGACTGAGGTCCTCATGTAATTCGGGGCTGTCTCCATTTTAATTACCCACAGTGCTACTCTACCTGCTCTACTTTATTTGTACCAAGCAGTAGCATTGCCTGTTGACCTGGCTTAGAGACATGGTGGAGGAGTCGGGCTGCACCTTTTGCAACTGAATACCAGTACCTGCTTGCAGCCACCCATGGTGTGCAGAAAAGGCATCTTTGGTAACAGAACCGTAGAATCACAGAATGATTTGGGTTGGAAGGGACTTAAAGACCATCCAGTTCCAACCCCTCTGCTATGAGCAGGGACACCTCCCACCAGATCAGGTAGCTCAAAGTCCCATCCAACCCAGCCCTGAGCACCTCTATAGGGGGGGCATCCACAACTTCCCTGGGCAACCTGTACCAGTGTCTCACTACCCTCACAGGAAAACAGTTCTCCCCAAAATTTCACTTCATTCTCTCCTCTTTCAGCTTAAAATTGTTCCTCCTCATCCTATCCCTGCACCCCTTGATTAAGAGTCCCTCCCCATCTTTCCTGTTGCCCCCTTTCAGTACTGGAAGGCTGCTCTAAGGTCTCCCAGGAGCCTTCTCTTCTCCAGGCTGAACAACCCTAACTCAGCCTGTCCTCACATGGGAGGTGCTCCAGTCATCTGTTCATCTTTCTGGTCTCCTCTAGCCTCACTCTAACATATCCGTGCCCTTCCTGTGCTTGAGGACTCTAGAACTGAACACAGGGCACCAGGTGAGGTCTTATGAGAGTGGAATAGAAGAAGTGCCATTAAGCAGCAGACCAGCTTGCTGTAGGATGTCATGGGTGCCAGATAGCTACATGGCTTTAAAAAATGACTTGACGGATTTGTGGTTGGAAAATTGCACAGGGGCTGTGAGAAAACAGAGTGTGGGTTCTGGTCTGGGAAGTCCCTGGGCTCCTGTAATCCCTGGTGCTGGGAGCACAGGCTGGACTCAGCTGCAAAGTATGTTGTGTGAGGAACACATCACCATTTAAGAGGTTTTCCACCCTGTGCTGCCAGTGAGTAGGTTTGGGCTTTCTGAAAGAGGATTTGCTGCAGCTGAAGCATCACCACGGTACCCAGATGCCCACCAAGCCTGTTTGTGCATGTGGTGCCTGCAGCTTCCCCTTACGGGACTCTGCAGTCCAGCAGCCCCTCCATCCTCACACTTGCACAGACTGTGCAGTTGGGGCAACCATCCCCAGTGCCCTTTCCATACCAGCTCATGCCCATGTTCAGTGTAGAAAGGTCCCTCTCCCCCGTCCTGTCATAACCTAGGCTGAAAGGACTGAAGTGGTCACAGATTGGGTAGCAATGCCTTTGTAGGAAAGAGCCTGGAAACCCCAGCTAAAGACAACCCTATTGTCATTGTGTGGACACCCCCCCCAGGCTGGGGTCAAGGAGGCTTGGGATATTTCACCAAGTGCCTCATGGGTGTGATCACAGCTTTTCCTGCAATGTCTCACATCTGCCAGCAGTGTCCAGTAAAGGTTTGGCTCTTTCCTCAGCTGAGGTGTCAACCACGTCTCTCCTCCCACCCCTGCTGTCTGCTTTCCACAACCTTGGCAGGAATCAGGGGTTGTACCTGGTTGCTGAACTTGCTGGAGATGCATCTCTGGGGATGGCATGGGGAGTCACAAAGCAGGTGAGCAGAGCATGGCTGCTTACCCTGCTTTCTCAGAAACACTCAGGCTGAAGCAGAAGAGGTGAGTAAAGAGCCCTGGTATTTTTGTGTTTTTGTCCCAGGTATCACTGCGGGCTGGGGCTCTGGGGCTCTGGGGCACCCAGAGCAGCACCTTCTCTTTCACCCAGCACCAAACCAAGCTCTGTTAGCATCCCTCTCAGCACTGTGGTTGCAACTGGCTTCTATGGCTCTTAATTTTCTGGCCACACATTTTCTCTGTTGCCTGGCAATGAGAGCCGAGTGCTGGGCTCTCCTTGGCCCTTTCTGATGGTCCCAGCTGTTCTCCTCTCCTTGTCGGGCATCTTTCCTCTTCCCTTTTCCGTAAGCATTAACTAATTAATGAACCCCAGGAAGGAATTTCATAGAATCATAGAATCTCAGAATGGTTTTATTTCACCCAGTTCCAACCCCCCTGCCATGGGCAGGGGCACCTTCCACCAGCCCAGGCTGCTCAGGGCCCCATCCAACCTGGCCTTGAACACCTCCAGGGATGGGGCAGCCACAGCTTCCCTGGGCAACCTGGGTCAGGGCTTCCCCACCCTCAGCGTGAAGAATTTCTTCCTGATGTCTCATCTAAATCTTCCCCCTTCCAGTTTAATGCCATTTCTCATCCCATCACTTCAGACCCTTGTAAAAAGTCCCTCCCCAGCTTTCCTGTAGCCCCTTCAGGTATTGGAAAGCTGCTGTTAGGTCTCCTGGGAGCCTTCTCTTCTCCAGGCTGAACAACTCCAGCTCTCTCAGCCTGTCCTCAGAGCAGAGGTGCTCCAGCCCTCTGATCATCTTTCTGGCCTCCTCTGGACCTGTTCCAACAGTTCCATAACCCTCTTATGTTGGGGATTCCAGAAAAGAACACAAGACTCCAGGTGGGGTCTCACGAGAGCAGAGTGGAGGGGAAGAATTACCTCACCTGACTTGCTGGCCATGAATTTGGGCAGTGTTCTCCATACTGAGGTTTACTGTGACTGAGAATGCATTCGAGCTGCAGCAGCCGTTCCCATGTGCCTGCGAAAGAAGCCTCCTTATCCATCCTCTGAGGGCAGTGGGATGGGTACTGGCTGCCTGTACTCAGTACTAGCTGCCCCAACCCTGCCTTCCTCCCTGGGCGTGAGCCACTTCTGGCAGTGGGGTTGATGGCACTTCCCAGCTGTCCTGAGGAGCAGACTTTGTCCCACGGATCTGAAGCCATAGGTTAATACCTTTCAGCAGGGAGAAAATAATTTAGCAGCTCATTAGCTAGCTAAGAGCTTGGGATGCAGATGATGTGAGACCACTCCTAATTAGTTGCTTTCCTATCTTCTCCATTTGGAGATGGGTATGGGGAAATGTGACATTCCCTGAAAATACCTGTTTGGGGTGGGGAGAGGTGGCATTTTTTAAAAGGTGGCTTGGGGATGCATCTATATTTAATGTCTAGATGTTGCTATGGAGAAGCTGGATGGAGGCCATCAGGAAATAACACCTGGGTGAAAAGGGACCATGGCTCCAGGGAGATGTTCCTGTGGGGCTTCCTGCTCACCCAGGTGGCTTGTGAGACCTAGGGCAGGGCTGCCCAAGCCGGTATGATACAGTGGGTGTCACCTGCCCTGCTGCCCCTCCAGGGTTGTGGATGAGGTTCTGAGAAGAGAGGATGGGTTGACAGAGGAGCTGCACCCGTAGTGAGGCCATCACCAACCAGGAGCTGTGTCCATGGCTGTCTCCTCTGCACCGTGAACTTGTCTTTAAAAAAATGTAATCTCTGTCGCTTAACAAAAATGTTTCAGGCCTTTTGGGTTTTTCCCTCTGATTAAGTCTAATAAGAAGAGACAGCAGAGGATTTATTAGTATCTGCTTGCTGATTTCAGCTTTACCTCTGTTGTGACAGAAGATCTAATGCTGTTACTCCTGAGCAAGGGCTTCATGTGATGGTGACCGCAGCCCTGGTGGCAGAGCAGCCCCACGGCCAGGCATTCTAACCCTTTCCCAGTTGCCTTAAGAGGCTGACTGTGCTGGCGTGGCCACAGGAGCACTGAGTGGGGGGGAATAAAGCGATGGAAGAAATCAGGCTGGAGGAAAATTTTATCTGAACCTTGACAGCATTGCCATGGTAACGGGGACCTGCCAACCAGTGCTGCAGGCTGGCACTGCAGGCAGCGTGACACTGCGGACAGAGTGGCATGCTATTGTCTGGGCTACACAGAGCTGGTGGGACAGAAAAGCTGCGATTTCCTCGGGATACTGGCAACAGCCTTGGGAAGATGCTCTGGGAGGTGATGGCAGGGCGAGAGGTGGCTCTGGGAAATGATCCTGTGGGCAGACTCTGGCCTCCTCTGCCTCCCCTCCTGTCTTGTTTTGCAACCACGCTGCCATGCTCACAAAGAGCCAAAGCCTCAGCTGCAGCCCCAGTGCTGCTTCCAGAACAGCCTCGTGGCGTGGCCACCTTTACCCAGCTGCGTCTCGACCACAAAGGCCACGATTAGCAAGGTCAGTCATGTTAGTGGGAAGCAGCCATTCCTCCTGGTGAACAAACACTGAGGCTTGGGCTATGTTTGAACTCCCCTCAGCATTGAAACCCAGACCTTCACACATTGCTCATCCAAACGAAAAGAATCCACTGGCCCTCAGCATCTGCTGGGCAAGCACCCGCAATGCTCCCCCTGGCCAGAGACTTTTGCATCCCTGACCAAAGCAGCTCGGCATCATCCTGACCCCCTTCTCCAGCCACCTGCCTGCCAGGCTTCACTAGAAACATAGAATCATAGAATGGTTTGGGTTGGAAGGGACCTTAAAGGTCACCCAGTTCCAACCCCCTGCCATGGGCAGGGACACCTCACACTAGACCAGACTTCTCAAGACTTCATCCAACCTGGCCTTTAACACTTACAGGGAGGGAGCAACACCTCCAGGAAGGGGGCAGAGGAATGCCACAGGGGCCACACGACACCCCAGTTCTTGCCCTGCTGGTGGCTCTGAGTGCAGCTCTGGGGGGTTTCATCTTGCTTCAGCACCCTGTTGCCTTCCTGAGGCCAAACTGCTCTGTGGTGTAAGAGTGACAGCATGAATCTGGTCCCTTGGGGCTGTGCTGTCGGGATGGAAAGAGGTTTGGCTGGAGGTATCTCCAGGGATGGGGCTGGTGCAGGCAGCAGTGCTGGCTAGGAATGACCTTGCTGCAGCCTGGGGGCTGGGGAGCAAGGCTACAGGCAGTAACTGATTGAACGATGCTGTGTTGTAATTATTGGCAGCACATTTGCCCCCAGCACTACCGTGCTGTAGAGGGAGGAAGCCCCCTTTCAGCCTCTCGCATGCCTGGGGGTGGGGATTGCTCGCTTTACAACCATGTGAGAGGCAACATAGGAAAGACTAAGTAAAAATAAACCAGGGTGAAAATAGACCCACCTGTACCTGCTTCCTATGAAATGTGGGGAATTTTGACATTAAGCAAAAGAAGAGAGTGAAGTTTACCCTCTCAGCTCATGCTCTGGAAACCAGGGCCCATCTGTGGGTAGGGGAGAACTTTGGTCTGGTGCAGCCCCTGGAGGGCAGACAGAAGTGGGCAACATCAGTTTAAGTGGACGACCATGGCTGCGTGTGGGGAGCTGCTCCAGCTGTGCCTGTGCACTCCGCACAGCACATCTAGGCTGATCTTGATGCACAGGCAGATGCACTGCTGCAGAGAGCCTGCCTGCCCCTGGCACTGACCCGGCTGGGACTGGCATCAGCTGCACCACTGCTTCTGTTTAAGGAGCAAAGAGAGAAGCTGCATCTCCAATTCTGGGTTCAGTTTTGGGTCCCTCACTACAAGAAGGACGTTGAAGTGCTGGAGTGTGTCTGGAGAAGGGCAACAAAACTGGTGAAGGAGCTGGAGCACAGGGGCTATGGGAGCAGCTGAGGGAGCTGGGGTTGTTTAGCCTGGAGAAGAGGAGGCTGCGGGGAGACCTTATTGCTCTCTACAGCTACCTAAAAGGAGGTTGTAGCGAGGTGGGTGTTGATTTCTTCAGGTGATAGGATAAGCGGAAATGGATTCAAATTGTACTAGGGGAGGTTTAGATTGGGTGTTAGTTAATATTTCTTTACTGAAATAGTACTGAAACACTATCACAGGCTGCCCAGGGAGGTTGTGGAGACTCCTTCCCTGCAGGTGTTCAAAAAGTGTGTAGATCATAGAATCATAGAATCAGTAGGCTGGAAGAGACCTCTGAGATCACCTAGTCCAACCGTGCCTGTCTCCTTACTAAACCATGTCCCTAAGGAACTCATCCACCCATTTTTTAAACTCCTCCAGAGACAGTGACTCTACCACCACCCTGGGCAGCCTGTTCCAATCCCTGACTGCTCTTTCAGTAAAGAAATTCTTCCTAATGTCCAGTCTAAAACTCCCCTGCCACAACTTGTGGCCCTTTCCTCTCGTTCTATCACTTGTCACTTGTGAGAAGAGACCAGCACCCACCCCGTCACAACCTCCTTTCAGGCAGTTGTAGACAGTGATGAGGCCTCTCCTCAGCCTCCTCTTCTCTAAGCTTAACAACCCCAACTCCTTCAGCCGCTCCTCATAGGGCTTGTTCTCCAGCCCTCTCATCAGCCTCATTGCCCTTCTCTGCACGCGCTCCAGCCCCTCAATGTCCTTCCTGTAGTGAGGGGCCCAGAACTGAACACAGCACTCGAGGTGCGGCCTCACCAGTGCTGAGCACAGGGGCACAATCACCTTCCTGGTCCTGCTGGCCACGCTGGTTCTGATAGAGGCCAAGATGCCATTGGCCTCCTTGGCCATCTGGGCCACTGCTGGTTCATGTTCAGCCGGCTGTCAACCAACATTCCCAGGTCCTTCTCTGCCAGATGGCTCTCCAGCCACTCTTCCCCAAGCCTGCTGAGCTGCATGGGGCACTTTGGGATGTGGCACTTTGGGACATGGTTTAGTAGGCATGGTGGTGTTGGGCTGATGGTTGGACTTGGTGAGAGTTTCCCAGCCTTAATGATTGATTCTATGATTCTATAAGCTCTAGCAAGAGCTGTGTTGGGCATCCACCCACAGCACTCCTGGTACTCGATGCACTCAAGAGCATCCCCACCACTGTGGCCGTGCTAAGAGGCAGCTCCTGGGCCCAGCCTTGGGTGTAGTTTGCTCAAGTCCTGCTATGGCTCCACACAGTTGCAGGCTGAACTTTGAAACCCAGTAAACGCTGCTCTCTCTCTCTTGAATCCAGATGGAGTTATTGCTCACTCAGAAAGGGCAAGGTGGAAAAAATCTGCTATTAAGCTAAAAATCTAGGATATATTCTTGGGAGTTTCCCGTAGGAAGATGCCCTGTCTGGATTAAAGATGTCACAGGGCAGTGATTCCACTTCAGCCCTTGCTAATTCACAAAATATGTAGATGCACCTCTCCGCTTTACATTGCTTCTACCCTCTTTTGCAGTTTTTCCTAGCTGCTGTAACCTTCCTCTCCGCCCAGCTAAGCTGCTTTGTGCTTGAGCAACGCCTCTGGGCTGACCTAACTTTTTTGTGCACAAAAAGGAGACTTAAGGATTCATCCTTAATTGCACCAATGGGAAAAGAAAATGTTAATGGCATTATAACGGCAACAGAACCCCACCTAGATGTGCATGTGGCCCCAGTGCACGGAGAGGTCCAGATGTTAGAGGCTGGGTTGCATGAGTCTGCTCCTGGGCTATTGGAGCTGACAGCTGGGGCTGTGACCACTGCACAAGGCTCTTCTCTGTGTACCAACACCTGTAAAGTATTAACAAACCCAGAGAGAGTTTCTGTCTGAGATCCATGCAGGTTAATTGTGCCAGGACTGCCAGTTTGCATTTTGCTTTTCCATATGTTGTTTCCTAGGTATTTTTATTACACAGCAATCCTCATATGCCCAGATGGGCTGGGCAGTGAGTTTTGGGGATATCCTGAGTGTCCTGAATCACAGGCTTTCCCAATACAAGTTGGGAAGGAGCTCCTCTTGCATTCTGTATAATCCAGGTGCCGCCAACTTTTTCATAGGTACTTAGGTCCCATTGCAAGTCCATTTGGTGGCAATTAATCAGCTGTGTCAAAGCTGGGGGAGCAGCACTGGCCTCAATGTGCCATACAGTGTAGGGTAACAATATGTTAAAAGTCCAGAAAGCAAAGACTCACTGGGGAAGCAGTGTTTCAACCTGTGGAGTGCAATCTTAGATGATTTGGTACAGCCCCCAGGCACAGGGGTAAGGAAACGCCATGGAAAAAGGGGGATTCCTGGAAGCAGGAGTGGATTTGGCTGATTAAACACAATGAGAACAGACCCAAAACCAGAAGTGCAGCAACTGTGCTTTATCCTAGCTCTTGTCCTAAGCAGAGTGTCCATAGAAGGAGCCTAATGTACAGTATTGGCTCTGTCTGACTCTTGAGAAAGATTGTTCTCCTGTTTCCTCTCTGCAGTAGCTCTTGAGCAGACCTCTGTCAAGTGCTGAGAGCAGAAACAGCCTCTTGGGGCCAGCAACCCCCAAAGAAAATGTGAAAAATGAGTGAGATTTTGCAACAAGACAATCTCCTCAAGTGTTTAGGACCCCACTTCTTCTCCTTCCTGCAAAACCCTGGAGTACAGAGCAAGGGCCAGGTGTCACAGTGCTCAAGTTTAGAAGTAGCTCCTTAAGCTGAGGTTTTTAAGACTCTTTTGATATGCGGGTCCCCACAGAAGCAGATGCTAACTGGATGGCTTCAGGGCAGAATAACCCTTGGGCAGCAGTGTTTTAGTGTGCTGTTATGTGAGCTCAGGAAATCAATTCCAGCCTGTGATGGAAACATCCAAGCACCCATGGTGAGAACTGTGAGGGCAAATGTGTGCAAGGGCAGCCGGTCCCATTAATCAGAGGTAAGAAGGAGGGTCAACTTGACAGCAGGTGAGTGCAGAGGATGTTCCTGGCTTTGCATGTCGGCAAAGCCGACCCTTGGGAAGGGCAACAATCTCTTTTTATTGTCTAGGTATCAAATAAAATGGACTTCTTTCCTGCCACCTCCTTGTTCTGTAGAAGACAGTTGTTGAGACTTTACAGCTTCCCTGAAAAATTCACCAGAGTTTGTCACAGAAAACAAGCCTAAAAGATTGGCCAAGACTTGTCTATTCATTTAACTCTTGCTCTTTCAAAGGCCTGACTTAGCATCCAGTTGTGTTTGCCTTTAAGTCTGCAGGCTGATAGGAGTTTTGGCTGTAGACAGCCTATTGGTCTTGGAACAACAGATTTTGGCTTGTTGCTGCAGTAATTCCTGTGTTGGGACAGTAGGAGGAGGAGGGTTGTGTCTCAGTGGTGCAGCTGGCCAGGTCAAGCTCTATTGCAGCAGGCAGATCAGATGCAATGGGAGGCACTGGATCTCTCAGTGTGCAGTTATCCACCACTGTACCATTCAAAAGTCTCCCGAGGTAAGCACAAGGAACAAGGAACCTACCTGGGATTTGCCACAGATGGAGCCGATGAATGGTAGAAACTGTGTGACCAAGCTATTGAAGCTTGTCTCCGCCCTATTAGAGCAGAACAGAGGCAGCAGTGGCAAGACCAAGAGATGGGCTGATTTATAAGAAGTCAATTTATTACATGCCTTATCTTATCCTTGCAGATCCTCTTCATTTCCTGTGTCCAGAGAGAAAGGAAAGCAAACCAAGGGGAACACATTAAAGGTGCACAAGAGCAAATCAACTCTTCCTGAGGGCTCCCATGGGCTAAGTCTGAGCGAACTACTTTTCTGATTATGGCCTCTGTCTGGATGGATCCCGGACAAGTTAGTAAGTGTGAACTAGGGTCTGTGATGACATCTGATCCTTTTGAGTGCCACAGCCTGCAGTGTTCGTCTTCTTATTCTATGATTCTCTGACTCTTATGGGTCATCTTGAGCTGGCCTGTGCTGACACATCCAATTGATAGAAGTGTTTGACGACTTCGGGGACATCATAATAGGGCCAGAGATATCCTGGGCATCCCTCCCCATTTCTTGCTTTTTCTTCCAACTGGCAACCAGCATGGCCTGTAGAAAGCAGGGAAGAAACATTACTCAGTTACACTAGCCAGGCTTCTCATGCACGGCACAGAGAAGCGAAGAGAGGCTGACGTCATGGTCACCCTTTATGTGGACCACCTGCCTGAGGTCTAATGGAAGTTTATTGAACCTTACTGGAGTCTGGATTCAAGTTTTTCTCTTCCAATCTGTTCTTTATGGGCTCGGTTGCATTTTAGGAGCTCAATAAAAACAATCCTTTAAACTGAAACAGAAGAAAAATGGTCATTACAACACATTTCTTTCCAGGCTGGCACATGTTAAAAATGTTCTTAATTAATAGCATGATGGGAAGAAAGCGAAAGGGAAATTTTAAAGTGAGATCGTGGACAGATGTAGAGGAGGAGCCCCATGAAGGAAGATGTCCACAAAGTCTCTTGTACTGCACAGCCTCCAAATTGTTCCTAGGAGAGTACTGGGGAGCCAAGGCACGGGTAGATCAGCCCCCCACTGATCCAAGCTGTGGCAGGATGGGATACTTTGGTGGTGCCAACATGTGAACGTAGGATGAGGAAATGACAAGACTAGACAGTCTTCATTTAAATGGAGAAGCTGTGTGGTTCTCCTGGTGAATCTACCAGCCTCGCCTGCCGGCATATTTTAGTTTCTGACTAAAACTTCAGTTGTCTTTGGCTGGGTGAAATTGCATTTTGCAAAAGGAGGAAAGACAAATCAGCATCTGAGAAGGTTTGGTGCCTGCATTAGGCAACATGTGGCCAGTCGTGAGATCCTGAGGCTGTACTTGCTTAAAGAGACTTTCTGGGTCACATTGGTCTGGTGAAGTCCATATGAGTTCATCTAGAGCCAATTAATGCAACAGCCCTTAGCTCACTGACCTCTCCATGCTGGCTCCCCATCTCTGCTTTATCTTACATGTGCAAACGAAGGAGAAGAAATGGGAAAAAGACCCTTTGACACCTTCTCATTCCTGGACTTCTTTTAGGACAAGCTTCCTTTTCAATGCAAAACACAGGGGTTTTTTAATGTCCTTTTTGTTTTGTTTGCTTGGAGAGAAAGCGCTGGCACACACTCCAGGAAATTAGCTCTTAACTAAAAGCATTTATGTAATTGGGGAGGGGGGGAAGGAGGGAGAGGTTTGTGTGCCCTGACTTTGAGGAAGTTCAGTCTACAAAAACAAACCTCGCTAACTACACTTGGTTCTGATTAAGGAAGATAAATCTGTCAGTGTGAGGCTAAATTTACTGAGAGTGTAACCTCCCGTCCCTCGCCCCACCAGCAGTGGTCAGGCTGCATTTATTTCCATTGGGCAAGCTCCAGAAAGCATTGGGAGGTGAAAAACAATCCCCAGAAATGTGAAAAATGTGAAATGAAGTGGGGGTGGCAGGAGAAAAATTGTGGGGAGAGAAAATCGAGCAACCAATAGCAACGTGGTGGGTACAATTTCAGCTCTTTTGCTGCTTTCATGGCTGAGATAAGAAAGATCAGGATGCGTGCTGAAGCCCAGGATGTGCTTGCTGAAAATGCTGTGAAGGGAATCTCTGCTCCCCAGCTCCTTTTGCTACAGGTGGGATCCTTGCAATTGCTGGACCGAAAGAGCCACGCTAAAGCTAAAATGGAAATGAGCTCATGTCACCAAAGCCCTCTTTGTGATGGTCTGTACAGGCAAGGTGCAGCTAGACTTCTCTAGTCACCTACCACAAGGCCAAAGCTGGCCTTGGGCACATAAGACAGAGTCTGTCTTACACTGCTCAAAGGATGTGAAGAGAATTGGAAGGAGGGAGCAGCAAATCTGGCACTGGCACAGGTCACCCAGAGAAGTGGTGGCTGCCTCATCCCTGGAGTTGTTCAAGAACAGGCTGGATGAGGCTTTGAGCAAGCTGATCCAGTGGGAGATGTCCCTGCCCATGGCAGGGGGTTGGAACCGGATGATCTTTAAGGTACCTTCCAACCCAAGCCATGCTGTGATTCTATGAAATCTGAAGACACAGGGTGGATCTTGCAGTTGGCCGAGTAATGGTCTAGGTCTTTATGTTAAGGTGGGAAAGAGATGATTTTGCAGTGAGGGCTGTGACAGCTGCTTGCTAAGGACATCTTCAGCACTGCTTACCCTCATCAGTTTCACCTGCAGGGCCCTTTCTTACAGGGACACAAGAGATTTTGTCGCATGCCGCTGGTCAGAGCAAAGTGCTTTGGGGTGTGGTAGCCTGCCCACTGACACCATGTGGTCCTAGCTGTGTGTGACTCGAGATAGTCAAGGAAGCCAAATTTTACTGCCGACCTATCTGTTCTATTTTGTTTTCTCAAAAGTTCCCTCTCTTTAAAGCTTTTTTTTGCAACCTGCAAGGAGCAGCTTTTGGTCACATTTGGTGTCTCCTTTTGCAGTCAAAGGAGAGGGATATTTTTGGCCCTGTCAAGGAAGAGGTTTGTGAGCAGAGATTTCCACCGGCAGTAGGACCAATGAACCATAACATGACAATGGCACCTTGTCCCCCAAATTCATGTACACCGTGATATCCCCAACTCACATGGAGGAAAGGCTCCTGTAGCTACTTTCCTATGGACTTACAAAGGTGCCCATTTATCTGTGTTATTGTGACAGTTGTCCCTTTGGTTAGCTTGCCAGGAAATAAGCTGGTTACTTCCTGGATGAAAGCAGCTAGGAATTAAGCTTTCTAAAAGACCAGTGAGGGACAGAGCAGCATCCATAGCATGTGCTTCCCACCTATATGATGGCTACTACCTTGAATTCTCCAGAGGGACAGACCTGCTGAGGAGAATATCTCTAGGACATCATCACTGATGGCTGGGATCACTGGGAAAGAACACTGTAAATCCAGAGCAGTATCTCTCTAGCATGTGAGGGGTGTGTGTGTGTGAGATCAGGCTAACTACTCAAACTTGTCATAGTTTGCTGATTAATCAATAAGTAACTGAAATCCAGTGGCCATAAACCAGAAGACAGACCTATTTGGTCCAAGTTTTTAACCCTCAATAGCAATGTTTTTTTGTGGAAGGATTGCTGGGAGGGGGGAAAAAAACTTGCTTATGTGGTCATTGGCAAACAGAAACATCTCACTTCCAAGTTTACTCTTGGAATTCTTTGAACTGCCTGATCCCTTCTGAGTCTTGGGGATATCAGAGCTGGTAAAGCCATATTGACACTAAAGGGAAAGCTTTGCTCCTGAAGAGCCCATCGCAACCTGCTGAAGCGCTATAGGACGTGCCTGAGTTTGATGATAGTCACATAGCACTGTGGTATCTAAAAAGTCACCATTTTGTAGATAAAACATGGGAAACCCATAGGAGACGTCAGCAAAACAAACAATGAACAGATCAAACAACCGCTGGGGCCAGATGTTGAGTTGGTGTAAAGTGGTGTAGTGCTGCTGGATTTGCTGGAGCCAGGTGGACTTCTGCCAGGTGAGGACTGGGCTCGGCTGTCACAGCATCCCTACACTGCCTTGTTCTAATGGTTTTGGCTCTCTCTAATGGTCTGTGCAATCTATACAACAAGGACGTGTTTTTTAACACACTTTGCAGCTGCCAAAATAAACCCTCTCTGAGATACAGACAAAAAAGGCAGTAACACTACTGGCATGTGCTCTGGCTGCTGCATTTCCTCTGACTATCCCTAGATGGACCTTGATAAGCTTGATTTCTTTGTTACTTTACCTCCTCCTTAATGAGATTTCCACTGAAATGAGCTGGACTGGATTCCCATATGTGAGAGAGCAGGACAGCTATACTAATTGAAAGTCCTTTAGGAAGTTAATCCAGGGAGAGCTGCTCCCACCCATGGCAGATGCAGGAAACAAAGCTCTTCTGTGCGTCAGAAGTTTGCGAGACCACGAACAGCTCTGACTCAGTGCATACTCTGCTTGTCCCTTTGAGGCACTTCAAGTGCAAGGAAGAGGCAATATTTATCCCCAGCAGCAAACCCAAGGGGTAAGGCTTGTGATAGCCACCTTACAGAGCACTAGCACCCAAGGACCAAAATCCTCCCTTGGACTTGATCCAGAGACAGAGCTAGTTGATTCATGTCTAACAGTTACCCATGCCCCTTGCCTAGCCCAAGTTAGAAGAGGAGGAGTGACGTGTTTCTGTCTCCAACAAATATAATTTACCAGTGCTCAGTGTGCACTAATACAGCTCTCACCAGTCTCATGCTTAAATTTTCCTTCCTGCAGTTTCATCTGTTTAGTAGTGAACAGGTACGACTGGACTCAATGATCTCAAAGGTCTTCTCCAACCGAAGGATTCTATGATCCCACTGTGGTCTTTCTGGTTCCTGGCTGCCCTCAGAAGATGCAGGGAGGTGGCTGGCTGTCCTGGTGCTCACGGTCCCTGCTGTGAAGGACACTGTGCCTAGGTATAGTAGACGGTGCAGGAATGGTGGGTGGGGGCTGTGCCTGTAGGCACCTCTGGGCCAGCAGCCTTCCTTTGCTCAAAATGGCCACCACCTCCAGTGAGGTGAAGTCGCTGTTGCTGCCAACTCCAGGGTGGCAAACAGCCGCAACCCCTTGCAGTGGCAGCCATTGCTGTGGTTAAAAAAAATAATCGTGAGACTGTAAAAAACCCCAACCCAACCCAACCCCAGCACGCTCATTTATTGCAATTATCCAACAGTTTTGTTCTTGATGAACATAATATGAGAGCTTGGGAAGAACTGTAAGTTGTATTCAAGTTTCTGAATATATGTGAATGGGGTTTATTAGAACTGGAGGTTTTCCCTGCTCTGAGGTCTCTCCCTGTGGAGGGGCTTCCCGGAGCAGATTGATGGTGGCATTGCCAAGACGTGCTCTCACATCCACTGCCTTTGGTTTGCACGGGCCTGAACATGGGCACTTCAGCTTGACCCTTCGGACAAGCCAAACCCCTAGGTTAGATGGGTCAAAATCCTATTTACCTATTTTGGTTTTCCTTTCTTGGGACAGGTGGGACTGGATGTGTGGTAAACTAGGTTGTCCTCATTAATTAAAACAGTGTCTGGACTCTTGGTGGGGTGCAAGAGCTCCCTGGGTTCAGCCCATGGCATCCAAGCCTCATGGAGCAGCCCAGAGCTCCACAAGCCTGAAGCCTGGACAAAGGCATTGTGGTCCAAGCTGACTGTGAGGGAGTCTGTCAGGGAATAGCATCTCTTCTAGAGCAACCAATACCCTGAAATGTTTTCTCTGGACAGTCCCTGGAGGGAGTCCCATCTCTTGTGCCAGGGTAGGAAGGAAGGTACGTTGCTTGACCTGTTACCTTCTGCAGTTTGTGGGGTGGCTTTGTCTCTCTCCCTTTGTGTTTGAGTTGGCACTGTTGTCCACCCAGGGCACACCTTTTGTCTTTTGCAGGATGAAAACTTTGACCTAAGTGAGAAATTTCTGGGCTTGTCTGCCTGGCATGCGAGAGTGCTGGTCCCATCTAACCTCAGCCCAGCCAAGCTGGTGTTGTGGTGCTGTGCGGTAAGTCCCGTCTGAGCAGAGGGCTGCTGGAACCACAGCTGTGGTCCAGCGCTCCCACCACCTTGGCTTGCTGGCACGTCTCCCTGATAAATGAGCTGCTATGTTGGGGAGCAGAGTGGGGAAGAGAAACTATTGCCCAGACCGCACACAACAGCTGTGATCTTGATGCGAGCCCCCTCAAGGCTGAGGCACTCTCTCTCCGTGGAGTAGAAGGTCTCACTTGGTAGGGGATCTGCAGTCTTCTCCCCTAGACCTCAAGTCCCCCCAGCGTGCTGGAAGAGAGGGTGCTCCCCTGCAGAGTCTGGCTCCATGACCAGCTGCGGGTCTCTACACTGTCTTGGCTCTGACACTTGGCCCTGGGCTGCTCTGGTTTTGCTGCCATCTGAGGAGATCTGCCCCGGTAAAAGGGTACAATGGACAGCTTATGTCCCCAGGGCTAATTTATTGACCTAACTGATGACAAGCATCTGCTGAAAGTAGTGAGCAGGTAATATTTCACATCCATCTTGGACTGCATATGGATAAAATTAGGGAAAAGGGAAGACTGGAGAAGAAACAGACTGTTTCTGCAGGAACAAATGAGTGTATTGAAAGGGAAGGGGAGGGAGGAGAAACTCAGCCCTTTCCCAGCTCCCTTGCAGATTGAATAAGATGTCCAGTGCCCCAAGTACCAAATGGTCTCAATTTGCTTCTGCATCAAATAAAGCTCGTTCTCAGTTGGCTGCGGCCTTGGCAGGGCCATGAGGATGTGTTTCATAACAGCAGCTCTTGTCAACAACAGCAACAACAACGGCATCAGAAACCCATTGAAACTGTGCTATGCTCAGAACAGAAAACATATGCAAAGAGGAAAAACTCCCTCAACGAGAAAGCCCATGTAATTAACCCTGACAAGCTCTGCAAACCAGAGGCAGCCAAGTGGTGGAAGAGGAGGGGAGAAATAACCCAATATCATTTTATAGGCAAATGTAAATGGGTCATTAGCTGTCTTCGAACAAAATGTTCCTTGGTAGGGAAAGCAAGGGGACAGGCCTGGCTGCAGGATACATTGCAGAAAGCCTGGCACAGCTTCCTGCAAAGCAAGCTTTCTTGAGATGATGGATGAAAACATTGTTCTGCTTTCTCCTGTTGCAAGGAGAGCTCCCAGGATTTTCATCTTTGAGATAGGGCAGGCACCTCGAGCTCCTGCCTGACTGGTTAGTTGAAGGGGGACTGCTCTTTAAGGTGCCCAAAGCCAGCTCTGAGCCTCTCCACGTCATCTTCTCCATCAGGAGAAGAATCAATCTGCTCTGGTATCTCCTGAAGAGATCTAACTGCAAGCTGAAGATCCTCCTGGTCTTTGCTGCACTGAGTGCTACACAGTCATCAGAGTACAGAGGGTCATCTTCCGATTTTAGAGTTCAACTGGAGCAATGGAGTAGTGAGAGCAGCTGGTGTAAACAAGAGCTGTGGTAGCAAGAGGAGTGCATGCAAACCCAAGGCACGCTTGTCCAAACTCTTGATCAGAAAACACCTCAATCAATAACACCTGGTCCTGTCTTGCTGCCCTTGTCATCCACAGCACTTCCCCTCTCCAGTGAAGGCTGGACAGGAGTGCTTTATCATCCAGCTACCATTTCCATGGTCTAGCAAGCATGAAGCTTTGGACTTTCTTAGCTGAGACTAAACTCAATCCCTGCTGCTTATGGTCTTGATAGGGAGACTGACATCACTTTTCCACATTTTTAATAATTATACCTTAGGAAGGGTGAATTTTATCGCTTGCCTTGAGCAACTCCCAAGCTCCCTCAGTAATAAAAGTCACATTCAGAAATGGGTTCAAAAAAGGGAACAAACTGAGGAGGTGGACTTGGTTGCTGCAGATAATCGGCCTGCTTATTACATAACGATCCTGCGTGGCCATGTCAAGCCAACATCTGAAGCCCTATAAGGAACAGAGACATACCTAAGACTGCCACATCCCCGAGCATCCAGTTCAGCTTCCATCTTCCAGTATTAGGATTTTGGGGGATGTCCAGGCCTGGAAGTTTCAATCAGATCCCAGTTTTTAATAGGCATTGTTAGATTTATTGTCTTCAAGCAGCTTTTTGATCCCTCCTATTTTCTGGACTCCCACAAATTCCTGTGGCAATGAGTTCTGCTGTTTAACTGTGTGCTGAGAGAAAAACATGTTTCCTTTTGCAGTGTTAAACCATTGCCCGATACTGCTGCTGCAGGTCCCTTCGGCCTTGGACTGTATGGAATAGTGACTGGCTTTTGCATCCCTTCATAGTTGTTTTTTGGTGTCACTGTCCTATACATATTCTCTCTTTGTCCCCTTTCCGTTCTTATCTTCCACACTGTTTCTTTCTGTGCTGAAGAACGGCATCCTGGTAGTATTTGGTTGATCATCATTACAAAACCCACTTATTTTTTCACACTTTTTTTTCTACCATCTCCTCCATTTTTTTAAGGACCTTCACCAAGTTATTTTTAAAGCCTTTAGGAAAACTTGTCAAAACTTATTTTGAAAGTATAGTACTTTGCACTTCTTGCATCTTCCACTGTGTTTTCTTACAGTTCCTCCTGTCTTGCTTGGCATAAACTACATGTAGCGCCCAGGGTTTCTCCTGAAGCTCTCTTCAGATGTTGCATTTGCCACTATAGATTTTTTGGATCCAATCTGAGAAGCACTTCTGATTGTTATGTTTGGGGTCTGTCAGAGCTCTTAGGTGATTTACAGTCTGCTCCTGGCAGCTGATTTTTATTATACCATACCTTGACTTCAGGCAGTTCAGGTCTCTTGTGACCTCTTTACAATAGACACAGATTGCAATTAGCTTTTCCGTGCTGGTCTTATTTTTCTGGGTGTGCTTAACAGTAAGGTGTATCATGTGCAAGTATGAGACATGAGCGGGCTATTGGAGCACAGCTAGTAAAAGAAGGGTTTTCTTAAGCAGTGAGTCCTTGCATTTGTTTGGATTGTTTGTTTCTGATCTCCCTAGGGAAGAACTGAAAGTTTTAGTTTATTTGTCCCACAAGAAGAGTGAAACAGCTGGATTTAGAAGATCAGTACCTCCTGCTCGCTCTCTCATAATGATTTTTTAATTGACTAGTAATACCCTATATCTTACTCTGCAGTATTGTCAACAGCCTGTTTCCAAACAGCTGGCTGCATCTCCCTCTCCGAAAGAACCCACAAAGTGGGAGGAGGGGAGACCTCCCCTTTGTCATTGTGCAGGAATGTTGATGGATAGTTTTATTCTTGCTATAAATTCAAAACATTTCCACTTGCCTATTACAAATAGAAGATTAGTTGCAGATACTAAGCATGCATTTCTTGATTAGACCGTGAAGACAGTACTAGTACAAACATCCTTCCAACTCCAACCTTAAAAGAATCAAAAAATCGAGTTGAAAGTTCTCTGGGTACCTGCATCACTTTTGCTGTGGTTAGTGATGCACTCAGATGCTTCCTCACATCTGAAACTTTCTGGCACATCTCCTGTGCTCCCCTGTAGCAGACTGGAATAGACAGACACTCTACAGACCAATCTGGCCTCAAGTTTCTGCTAGAACTTTCCAGGAACACAACCTGGATGAACAGGGCTTGGCACCAGTTTGCACCTGAATGTGCACAAGCCAGAAAATAAAGCTTTCTGGTCAAGGAAAAAACCCCACCCAAACTCTGCTCCTTAGTGAAGCAAGAATTTAATTCCCAAGTTTCTACATTTTTAAATGTAAATTCAAAGTCTGTCCCTGGGAGGTCCAGGCTGACGCCACTGAGAGTAGCGGGAACCGAACGGCACTGCTGACTCCCCTGAGGTTGTCTGGTTCACATGCAGTCTGTGTCCCACCTTGGCTGGCTGCTGGGGTTTAGTCCTTCAGAAGGCACACTCTAGAAGAGCGAACTTAGAGAAACTGAGCTTGAGGACCGCTCTGGTGTATGCATTCAGGGAAATCCAATTTGGTATAGATATTGCTGTGAGGGAAATCCTACTGCTCATTGCTGTCATTGGTTGGATGTTTGTAAAGGGTCTGTGGGCTTCAGGGACTCATATACAATGGGAGCTGAGAGGTTAAGGTCTGCTGGGAATGCCAGTGAAACTTCGCTTTATGTGATCTCAGCAGAAAGGAGATTAATATGGGCACAGAGGTGCAACATGCTGGGGGAGACAGTGTGTGTCTACCTACCTGCAGTCTTTGAAATCTTCCTTCACTCATTCTTCTGTCCAAGTCCTTGAGGTTCAAAAATCTCATTTTCAAACACAGCAGAATCATAAAATCATAGAGTTTAGTCCTATCTCAGATCTTTCTCCATTTCTGTCATTGCAACCTGTGCAACCTGTGCAAGGTTCTGTTGGGCAGTGGACTGGGCTTCCTGTTCTTCCCAGCTGTGTCTCTTGCTGGATGCTTGATTTGAAGATAGTGCTTCATAAACTTCTCTAGCTTTTAAACTTAATTAGAGAAAATTTTCATGGGCTAGTTCAGTGTCCAGGAGACTAGAAGAAACAGCTGTGCTCTGTTTCTGAAATAGCTGTGCGCTATGGGTAGCGAGAGATGCTCCATGTTCCAAAGCCAGCTCCTAGAAAAACGGACCCTCAGGGCTATCCCCAGTGCAGGGCATACCCATTAATTCCTCTTCTCTTTTGCAAGAGGGATGTAAGCTTGTTGCAAACAGCCACACTCAGCTTCTTCTACCTAGTGTGACACATCCAGGGACTGCACCGCTAATTCAAGAGCACTGTGGTCTGATTTCTGCAGTATTTGTTCTCTGCTCCTGTTCCTCCTTCCTATCCCAATTCCTCAGCCTTCTCTGTGGTTTGCTCCATAGCTTATCAACTGGTTTTCCTGTCCCCATCCTGGGATAGACAGCACATCCTAAGGAAAAATAAGAAAAAGAAAACCAGTGAAACATGAACGCTGCTGCAGCCAGGGCTCTTCTGTCAGGCAGAGAGCGTGTCAGAGCTCTGCGTAGCCCAGCAGTACAACTACAAGCCTTTCTGTGTCCCTGGCGTGTGCTTCCCAGTTGTCCCAGAATCACAACACTTTTGTCAGAGATTGCTTATTAGCCCCACCATCTGGAACAGAAGCCATTTGCTCTGGAGAAAAAGCAGCAGGCTTTGTGTTCGCGGTGTGCGATGAACGGACGTAGAAGGCCATGTCCCCTCCCAGCGGTGCCTGGTGCACTTCTGGGGATGGCAGTTCATGGCACGGGTTTGCTCCCTTTCAGGCAGAACTTCTCAAATAATGAATCATCAGGACAGCGCTGGCTGAGATGATAGGTGGTTTGTGTTGTTGAAAGTGAACGACACGAACTGCACAGATGTATTTACAGTGATGAGCTGCTGCTTTAAGTGAGCCCTGTTTCTCTTAGATTTCCTTCTTAGTCTCCCGTTCTTTCTTCCCTAGAGGCTTTTAATGCCTACAAGCAGGTCTCAGTTGTTTTCTTGCTCTATCTTGAACCACGGTGCAGTCACTGCTTTATGTTTATCTTTCCTACCGTGTTGCATCTTCTCATAGCTCACTGAAGGAATCTGTCGCTTCCTATGGTGCTGGTGAAATGCTGAACCATCTATCTCCTTCTGCATCTATCAGCAGAATGAAGTGTCTTCCCCTTCTCTGGATGGGAGATTCAGAGGAACAGCTTTGGATGGCTTGTTCAGATGGTGTGCACGCTGCTGTGACAACGTGGAATGCCTTTGGGGCAATGATTATAACAGGCTAAAGAGGGCACTGGCCAAATTCTGGATGCTTGCTTTTTTGACCGGACTTTTTTTAATATCTAGAGTTCAGGGTTTGTGTAGGGTTTGTATAACAATGTACACTGGCGGCTTCATATTGACTGCACCTCATTTTGAAGAGCACTGAGAAGAGTTCAATTTAATACACAATAGTGGTGTTTGGCTCCAAGTAAGAGCCTGCTGATTCTGATAGGAGGATTAGTCCGTTGATATTTTGCTTTAGCAGGGGAGGTTTCCGTAATGCTACCCAGTTGAGCCTGCTCATATTGAGATATTGGCATGTTGCTCTTTAGGCTATGAACTTCCAGGAATTTGTAGGTGGAAATCTGACTTGCTTGCGTTATCAGAGCCTGATGATGGTGGTGGTGAATACAGAGTTTGCTGTTCAAGCTGTGCTCTGCTAGCACGGGAACCTCAAGTTTAATAACAGCTTTGGAGTCAACTGGAGAGCAGCTATTGTTCTCAGGGCTTTTTCGTGCATCTATTACTGCAAGGCTTTCCCCTCCTTTTAGCTTAAGTACTGGGGACAGAGAAACGAGGGAAAGAGGTTACCAGTGTCTAGTGTGTATTTCTTGGAGCAAATTTATTGGTTTATTTTGTTTTAAATAGCTTATTGCAAATGTGGAGCAGCTGTGGATTTTGTGATGACTTTTTTTTGGAAACATGAGGTCATCTTCCTATGATTTCATAGCATGTTTGCTATAGAAAAACTCTAATATTGAATCATTTCAAATAGTGAGACTCAATGATGTTTTTCAATTCCTGATCTGTTAAAGCCTATTCAGTAAGCAGCCTGATAAGAAAGAATCTGGGGTTTCCTCAGGGGTCCCTCTTGCCCTTCCCTTCTGAGACTGGAATTAAGGCAGCCCACAGTTCCATACATCACATTCATAAAGAGATTTAGGTGTCCAAGTCCCAGCCCTAAATATAGTCTCCCAGTCTATCTCCAGGGACATCCAATTTTCCCATTCCTGTGCACGATACAACAAGGCTCTTAGCTACATTGTGTGTCCCGGGATGTCTGATCTGGGCATCCCTATGTATCTTCTCCAAGGAACTTGGCCAGACAGGAGTTTGGGGAGTTGTGCTGTGATTCAGGTTTATGAACTCTTCTCCCCAAGAGAAGATGGCAAGATTGTTCCTCTTAGAACCATAACACCCTAAGTGAGCGCACTGTGCAGTTTTGATGTAAGGTTGAGGAAAGAGCAGAATTTAAGGAGAATTTAAGGAGTAATGCAAAGTAGGTTGGGTTCCAGCTCTTTGGAGGGTGCCTGAAAAGGAGGATTTTTGCTTGGTTTTACTGGAGATATTTGTCAAGTAGAAGTTATCGTTGCTGCTTGTCATAGATGGCAGTAAATAGCAATTTTATAGCACATAGTTTGTGGAGTAGTTAGCTAGTGCCCTGTTAGGCTGACTGTAGCCTGGCAATTCATTTATGAGAGTTATCTATCTCAATTAGTCCTGCGAGAAACAGAATACTTTTTGCTTTCTGAATCTGGGTAAATGCTGTGATGGCCTATGGTACCTCCTAGGGGTGGATGGCATTATTTTGTCTGTGATGTTGGGTGCCTATTTTTAGGAAAAAATTCTTTACTGAACGGGTGATTGGCCGTTGGAATGCACTGCCCAGGGAGCTGGTGGAGTCACCATCCCTGGAGGTGTTTAAAGGGAGACTGGATGAGGCACTTAGTGCCATGGTTTAGGCGATGAGTTGGTATTGGGTCATAGACTGGACTCGATGATCTCAAAGGTCTTTTCCAGCCTTGTGATACTGTGTGATATTGTGTGATATGTTCTCAACTGTTGTTCCTTGCTGAAAGCCCTTCTGTGGAACTCTTTATTGCTGGGAGAGTGGCACAGATCCTTGTGTCTGTGCATGCTGGTCTCCTCAAGGAGACCTGGGTTTTAGCACAACTCCATTGCACAGAGGATGCAGACACCCCAAACAAGGGAACAGACCTGGAGTATCTTGAGGGAGAAAAATAATAAACCAATTGGCACAGCACTTTTATAACCCTGGCAAGTCAACCCTGACAACGTAAACAGCTCTTCAGGTTGAAGTGTTGTTTTTCAGCTTTAGAAATCTGCTGGCCAAGCTCTCTGCCAAAGTGTGGCCTTTATTTTCTTGATCTCCTATTCCACTTCTTTTCTGCAAAAAGGAGATAATTGCTAGGTTTTCAGGACCAGCCCATGGTCTGCAGGACCTGGGAGCTTTCGTGTTTGTTGTGCTCTGCTGGTAGAGCTGCCCTGAGCACAGGAGATGTGACTCTCAGAGCTCTTTCAGTAAGGAGTTTGAATGGGAGTTGAATTCATGGCTCCTGCAATAACAGTGAAACCCTGACAGAACCCTGGATGCATCTCCAGATGCCTCCTGTAAGCATCCTCCAGAGACTTGCGCAAGATCTGCTGGGGAGCTGGGGATACGGGACAATTCTCTTCCCAGGGTTGATATCAGCCTTCACGAACCTTCTGCCACTCCCATCTCCACTGTGTGCACCCAGGCTCTCAGCTCTGAAGTCTGGGAATGCCGGCCTCTAGCTTTTGACCTCCCATGCAACTCTAATTCCAAGAAACAATGCCCTAAATCTGCTTGCAGTGGCAGCTTGCTGATTCCTACGGCATGGCTTGTTAAAAGATCTGAATCTACTAATAGGAACTGGCCTGATAAAAGTGACTTTTTTTACCTCCCCACTTAGCAGCTATATGCAGCCCAGGGAGTCTAGAAATTAAATTGGCTTTTTTTCAAGCTTCTTCTGTGCAACAGAAATGGGACCCCTGCAGTGCAGTGCAGTGTTTCCAATTATATTTTGGGGCATGTTGCTAATTTTTGGCAGACAGAGAGAAACAGGCCAGGCAAATGGCAGGTGGCAGGCTGTTTTCATATTTTTCCATGAACATGGAGGAAGGGAGAGGGGAGAAGGAGCTGAGCTCTCTGCCAAGAAATGTGACCTCGTGCTAGTGTGAACAGAACAGTTTTGGCACGTGCCTGAAGATGGAGGGCTGGGCAGGGATGGCTGGGTCCATTTATATCCCCTCCCGCTGGGAACACACATGCATGTAAGCAAGACTAAAATAACCATGCTCAGTCAACGGCAGCCTCCAAGTCTAGATTTGGGCACCTCTTGGTCGTGCATTACTCCACCAAGCCTAATCAGCGTCACGGCACGCACTTACACCACCATTGTCATCTCCACCTCTCTGCTGTTGCATGTTGCTCTCCCCTGCCTTTGCCACATAGTCAGAAAAAAAATTGGCTTTTTTTCATTAATTTATTCATAACACAGTTAATGGATTCAAGACGGCACTGTCTCCGGAGGGGCTGGATGATTTTTCAAAGTTATTACGTAATCTGCATTGCTGTGCATGCAACCCTTGATGCTGTAGAACTTGAGATCGGGGATGATCAGATTGAGAGTCTATGGGTAAGAGTAAGAGGGGCAAGCAAGACTGACATCCTGGTTGGAGTGTGTTACAGACCACCTGATCAGGAGGAAGAGGTGGATCTTTTGTTGTTTAAGCAACTGGAAGTTGCCTCAAGGTCGTCTGCCCTTGTTCTTCTAGGAGACTTTAATCTCCCAGATATCTGCTGGGAACTTAACACAGCCGAGAGGAGGCAGTCCAGAAGGTTCTTTGAGTGTATTGAGGATTGCTTTTTGTCACAGCTGGTGAGTGAGCCTACCAGGGGTGAGGCTCTCCTTGACCTCCTGTTTACAAATAGAGAAGGGCTGGTGGGTGATGTTGTGGTTGCAGGCTGTCTGGGCTGCAGTGACCATGAGATAATTGAGTTTTCCATGGAACAAGGAAGAGCAAAACCAGGACGACCATGTTGGACTTTCGGTGCGCTGAATTCAAGTTATATAAGGAACTAGTAAGGAGAGTACCCTGGGAGATAGTTCTTAAAAGCAAGGGGGTCCAGGAAGGCTGGACGTACTTCAAGAATGAAGTCTTCAAGGCGCAGGAGCAGGCTGTCCCGATGTGCTCTAAGATGAGCCGCAGGGGCAGCCGGCCGGCCTGGATGAGTAAGGAGCTTTCGAAGGAGCTCAGTGAAAAAAAGAGGGTGTATCGCCTTTGGAAAGAAGGGCAGGTGAGTCAGGTTGTGTTCAAAAATATTGTCAAGTCGTGTAGGAAGAAAATTAGGAAGGCAAAAGCCCAGCTGGAGCTTAAATTGGCCACTTGTGTTAAGGACAACAAGAAGAGCTTTTTCAAATATATTAACGGCAGAAAAAAGGGCAGTGACAACCTTCAATCCTTATCGATCACTGAGGGAAATATAGTAACTAAAGATGAGGAAAAGGTTGAGGTGCTTAATGCCTTCTTCACCTCGGTTTTCAACAGTAAGGCAGATTGTTCTCTGGACAACTGGTCTACTGAAGCGGTGGATAGGGGACGGGTGCAATACAGCCCCCCTGTCATCCAGGAGGAAGAAGTTAGAGACCTGCTGAGCCACTTGGATCCTCATAAGTCTATGGGGCCTGATGGGATCCATCCTAGGGTGATGAGAGAGCTGGCGGATGAGCTTGCTAAGCCGCTTTCCATCATTTATCAGCAGTCCTGGCTCACTGGAGAGGTCCCAGAAGACTGGAAGTTGGCCAACGTGACGCCCATCCACAAGAAGGGCCGTAGGGATGATCCAGGTAACTACAGACCTGTCAGCCTGACCTCAGTTCCAGGCAAAATTATGGAATGGATAATCCTGGGTGTGATCATGCGGCACCTGAGGAATGAGGGAGAGATCAGGCCCAGCCAGCATGGTTTTAGGAGAGGCAGGTCCTGCCTGGCCAACCTGATTTCTTTTTACGACCGTGTGACTCGCCTGGTGGATGAGAGGAAGGCTGTGGATGTGGTGTACCTGGACTTCAGCAAGGCCTTTGACACTGTCTCCCATAGTAGACTACTGGACAAGCTGGCAGCCCGTGGCATGGACGGGAATGTTCTGTGCTGGGTTAGGAATTGGTTGGATGGCCGAGCCCAAAGGGTGGTGGTGAATGGTGTCCCATCCAGCTGGCGGCCGGTCACTAGTGGCGTCCCCCAGGGTTCGGTGTTGGGCCCGGTCCTGTTTAATATCTTTATTGATGATCTGGATGAGGGGATCGAGTCCTTCATCAGCAAGTTCGCAGATGACACCAAGCTGGGAGGAAGTGTTGATCTGCTGGAAGGTAGGAGGGCCCTACAGAGGGACCTTGACAGGCTGGAGAGATGGGCTGACTCCAATAGCATGAGGTTTAACAAGTCCAAGTGCTGGGTCCTACACTTTGGACACAACAACCCCATGCAGAGCTATAGACTGGGTGCAGAGTGGCTGGAGAGTAGTCAGGTGGAAAGGGATGTGGGAGTGCTGGTGGACAGGAAACTCAACGTGAGCCAGCAGTGTGCCCAAGTGGCCAAGAAGCCCAATGGTATCTTGGTCTGCATCAGGAACAGTGTGGCCAGAAGGACTAGGGAAGTTATCCTCCCCTTATACTCGGCACTGGTCAGGCCGTACCTTGAGCGCTGTGTCCGGTTCTGGGCCCCTCAGTTTAAGAAGGATGTTGAGATGCTGGAGTGTGTACAGAGGAGGGCGACGAGGATGGTGAAGGGGCTGGGGCACAGGCCCTATGAGGAGCGACTGAGGGAGCTGGGGTTGTTTAGCCTGGAGAAGAGGAGGCTCCGGGGAGACCTTATTGCTCTCTACAACTACCTAAAGGGAGGTTGTAGTGAAGCAGGAGTTGGACTCTTCTCTCAGGCGACCAGTGACAGAACGAGAGGACACGGTCTCAAGCTTCACCAGGGGAGGTTTAGGATTGACATTAGGAAGAAATTCTTCACTGAGAGCGTGATTGGCCATTGGAATGCGCTGCCTAGGGAGGAGGTGGAGTCACCGTCCCTGGAGGTGTTTAAAGAGAGATTGGATGAGGCACTTAGTGACATGGTGTAGCTGGCAAGTAGGAGTAGGTGTAGTTGTTGGGTCATAGGTTGGACTCGATGATCTCAAAGGTCTTTTCCAACCTTACGATACTGTGATACTGTGATATGTGGAGTGAGGGTATTAATAATCAGAAGCTGGTACCCAGGACCTGCATGTACTCCAATGTGTCTTCCCTGCTCAGGACAGTGGCATGGTGACATGAATTTTAGGAACCAGAAAGGTTGCAGTGTTTGAAAAGAGCAGTCAGAGCTTGTCTGTGTTCGTGTGGACCAGGAGCAGAGCATCTGCCTTCCCCCAGTGATATGCCAGCCCAAGAGGAGTCTGGAGCAAAAGCACCAAGACTCAGCATGGAGGTTTCAGAAGTCTTAATTTAGGAAACAAATCAAAAAAACAAATTGTGGAAACCATGAAAAAAGGTTCTGACATATCTTATTCCTGGTCAATCCAAAGCTTTTCTTGGACTGGGTTTACTCTGAAGCTTGAGGGTATGAATTTAGTTGTAATTGCTGGATTTCATTGTACAGCACTTTATTCACTGGAGAAAACCAGAAGTTTCTTCTTCTAAAAACACCGAAACAAGAAGCTGGAGAGGGGAAAAGATTTTCCGGTAGAGGGAAAACATTGATGAAGTGGATGTGATGTTGCCAAGCATTTTGCTTCGGTGGAATTGCATCTTTTGTAGGGGACTGGTTTATTTCAAGCCGTCTTTGTTGCTGTGTGCTTAGACCTATTGTCAGAGGTCCCTGATAGAGTGTCTTGGTGACAAAGAGGATGAGCTCTGGCCCTCCATAGAGTTGTATGAGGGGAGTATAACTGGCCCTATTTTCCCATCTTGGCAGGAAAACCACTCTGCAGCTCTTCTGTTGGACCTTCTTGAAGGTCTACAGGGACTTACAAAGCAGTGATTTCCCTAGGGTGCATTCACCCGTGCTCTTCCGTTGAGGCACATCCCCTCCCAGCGGGTGCTGCTTACTCTTCCTGGCAGGTACCAAGATAAGCAGGTTCTCAACAACTCAGCTCCGCCCATTGCTGTGCCTATTCAGACTGACATTTTATTCTCAGTCTCCTTCTGCTGCTGCTGTTTTGCCGCAGGGAAAAGCCCAGATATTTTTGGCACCAATGTTAATGTTCTTGAAATGTCTTTCAGCTGATAGCAAGCCAGCTAGTTAGGCACTTACAAGATCCTCTGTGACCTTATTTCAGAAGCAAATTGTCAGGGTTTCAACCTGTTAATTTGTTTTCTTGTAACCTGCCTGAAGGGCCTGGAAATTGGGGCCCTGGTCAACTTGAATCTTGGCAATGTGCTTTCAGGAGGAGGTGCTGCCTGAGGATGGAGGGATATTAGTAATGGCTTGTTCCACTGCTAATGGGACTGTGGTTAATATATTGCAACCCTTATGTTAAACATTGTCTGACCACATGTCTGAAATTAGATGACAAGCAATTTGCCATTAGACCTTCAGTACAGCGATGGGCCAAATCTAGCTCTTTGTTTCACTGGTGTAAGTTCAGAAATGCTCTATTGACTCCACTTGAGGGATGCTGGAGGAGTTTTTGTTGCTTTTTTTTATCTTTACCCCCTTATCCATTCACTGCCAGTGCTGAGACGAAATGTTGGGTTATGTGGCCCATGTATTGTCCTCTGAAGGGGAGTCAAGCCCTTTTCATGCTAGCATCTACCCTTACAGAGCTGAAAACCTTGTGCAAATCCATGGCCCATCCGCTTTGACTTTGATAAGGCAGATCTGCCATATTATATCCACTCCATACCGCAGCAAATCATGCCTCTGACAGTGGCAAATCTTACTTTTCCTGAGACTTCTCACCTGTGGTTGCAGCACTAAATGGGAGGCGAAAGCTCTGCACTCAACATCATGGATGCAGTGGCTGTCCTTGATGTGTTGGACCACATGGAGTTCATATCCTCCCTTTGCCCCTGGGCAGGGCCAATTTTATGTAAGTAATTCCTGACAGGTCTTTGCGGGGACTCCACACTCTTCCAAGGCATTGTCTCATAGCGCATTGTAGCCCTTCCCACTAAAGCTTTTTCCATCATGTTTAGCCTGGATTTTCTTTTCTGTTGTTGTGCATAGACATAGAATGCTTAATAATGACATCTGAATTAGCACTACAGTGATTACATCTGAATTTCCAGTACTTAAGAGGGTTTCCAGTACTTAAAGGGAGCCTATAGAAAAGATGGGGACAGACATTTTGGCAAGGTCTGTTGTGACAGGACAAGGAGTAATGGTTTTAAACTAAGGGAGGGCCAGTTTAGACTGGATATAAGGAAGAAATTTTTTACACTGAGGGTGTTGAAGCACTGGAATAGATTGCCCAGGGAGGCGGTGGAAGCCTCATCCATGGAAACATTCAAGGTCAGGTTGGATGGGGCTCTGAGCAACTTGATCTGGTTAAAGATGTTCCTGCTCCTGCATGGGTGTTTGGTCTGGATGACTTGTAAAGGTCCCTTCCAACCTAAAGCATTCTATAATTCTGTGATTCTATGATGATTCTATGAATTAGTCCCAAGACAAGGTGCCTTTTATGTAGAAACAGCAGTGCGTGATGGAAGGGGGAAGATATCAGTCTAGAAATAGACTTCCAGCAAGGCCCATGGTCAAATACCTCTGAAGACTTTTCCCTTTGTCACTTACCTGCTCTGCTGTTGTTGGGAGGGCAGTTCTGTCCTGGCAATGAGGCCTGTGGGACAGCATGAAGACTGCTGAACAGGATATCACAGAATGCCAGGCTGGAAGGGACCTCAGGGATCATCTGGTCCAATATTTTTAGTGATATCCAGTTCAAACGAGATGCCCCATAACACTGCCCAGCTGAGCCTTAAAAGTGTTCAGTGTAGAGGAATCCACCACTTCCCTGGGGAGATTGTTCCAATGTGTAACTGTTCTCATGGTGAAAACTTTTCTTCTGGAATCCAATTGGAATCTCCCCAGGAGCAACTCATACTCATTACACTTGTCTTTTCCACGTGACACCTTATAAAAGGGGAGTCTCCATCCTGTTGGTAGACACCCTTTATGTACTGGTACATGGTGATAAGGTCTCCCCTTCTCCTCTCAAGGCTGAACAAACCCAATTCTCTCAGCCTTATTGTATGGAAGGTTGCCTAGTCCTCTGATCATCTTAGTGGTCCTTCTCTGGGCCCTCTCCAGCCTGTCCACATCTTTTTTTGTATAGTGGGGACCAAAAGTGAACGCAGCACTCCAGATGCAGCCTGACAAGTGCTGAGTAGAGTGGGATAATGACTTCTTTATCTCAGCTCGTGATGCCCTTCTTGATGCACCCCAGCATCCTGTTGGCCTTCTTCGCTTCTGCAGCACACTGTTCCTTTGGATGCCCACCAAGTCTGTCCTGTTTCCTGTCTCTGAGTGACCAGGGCTAGACAAGACTATCCAAATAGCAACACACTTACCCCAGTGCCTGTGACATGACTGGAAGCCTTATGGTACAGTGGGGTCTGGGTTACAATTTCCTCAGTGATCTACTTGTAATGTCCACATAATACAAAGGCAAGGTGCTTTGAAATAATTTTGGGAGAAGCAATATATACTCCCAATTCCTCTATCCAGTGAAGCTCTTCATAGGGTAGGATGTAAGGTATATTTTTCCCTGTCTCCATGACTTGCAAATCCTTAACAATTTTGCAAAGTAAAATTGGAATTGGTTAACTCCCTACACACAGCCGCCTTCTTGTTTTGTTTTGTTTTTTGTTTTTCAAACTGTGATTAAAAACGCGAAAGCTTCAGCTCTGCTGTCTGTAAATTGTGTGCCTATGTTTACATTGGCATTTGAACTAGAAACGAGTTGTCTTCATTATGAACCAAAATGAGACTGGGAGGGGGGGCGAGGAGGGGAATATACCCCTGGCATGATAATAAGTAAGCACTTGCACACTAATAAATTTAGGTGTTAATGTCTTGTTTTTGTGCTGTTTGGTTGCCATAGAGATGGGTGGCATGAACTAATGGGTTTATTGTGAGAAGTTCAATACACATTTGCCAAATGTTCCGTTTCTCCAGTTACCTCTCTGCTTTTTCCCATGCCATAGAGTAAAGGGGTTTGGAACCAAAGCCCTTTCACTCTCCATGCACTGAGAGGGAATGGTCTCTGGAAGAGAGGATCCTAGAAATTGGGCCTTGCTGCAGGTTCTGGAATGCTGCTAAAATAGATGTAGGAAACATGAGGGAGCAGCACTGTTTACAGTGTATCCCTGCAAGGCTATTTTGGAAACTGGTGTATGTATTTATAGAGTTTATTCCACAAAAGGCTGCAAATCAAGGACAAGCAAGGGGGAGCACTTACCTCAGGAAGTGGCACAGGTGGAGACCAAGATTTCTCCTTTCGCTCCAGGAGGACCTGCAGCACAGCTGCCCCCAATGGATCCACCAGGAAGAAAGCATGCCTGGGGATCTGTCTTGCTTTTGACATTAACTGGTTACTGCTCTTATTTGCACTGCTTGCTTGTTCCTTCTGCCTGAGACTCATCCAGAGCTAAAAACAGACCTCTGTGACTTGAGTCGTCCCCAGTGGGGGTGCTGGTAGTGAGCTAGTGCTTCTGAGTTGGATGTTTCCATGTGATGACATCTGAGATTTACCAGCAGGCCATTTGGAGAGTTCTTCTCGATTCTGGGAGTAAATTTATATAATACTCAGGATACAATGTAGGTTTTTGGATTTGCTTTTAAAGACCCAAAGAGGTGGTTATCCTGTTCTATACACTGCAGGCCAAACAATACCAGGAGGAATGACTCCAAGATGCGTGCAATGGGTGTCTGTTTTCCTAGACCTTTACTTCTGCTGAAGGAGGCACATGCACCCATTTCATTCCTGCACAGTTTCCATTGCTCAGCTTAGCTGACGTACAGAATGTCTCATTAAGAAATGGTGTTTGTGCTCAGAACATTCACCAAGAGCAGTTTTCTTTTGATAGACTGAAAAATAAAATAAATAGCTGATTATTGTTTGGAAGAATGACTTCCCTCTTCCTGTTTTGTGATAAATCTCATTTCAACTTTGTTTACGAAGTAGTATTTTTACTTTAAGGTTGGAGTTTCTCTCTGTCAAATCATCCAGCTGCAAGCAGCCAAAAGAGGCCCTGAGTCATTAATCTCTGCTGCAAAGGCAACAGTGTTCCAGGGAGTTACAGAGTGTTTCAGGAGAAGTGTGCACTGGGACAAGTACTGTGTCACGGGGAAGGCAATAGAGGAGGTGAAGGATTTGCTTCTGGGCAAGTGGCCTTGCAAGGAAAAGGAAATCAATGAGATGTTGCTTTCATGGATCTGCAACACCTGTTTGAATGCCCTCTGATGCCAGCTGGGAGGTGTCTGTCAGTAAGGGGAATTTCTTTTCACCTAGAAGTCACTGAGAATTCACTGGTGGTGAGATGGAATTTTTTGTCAGACCTGCCTCACTCCCTGTGCCAATGTGCACTTTCTCTCATTAAAAAAGGAAAAAAAGCAAAATCCAAAGCCCTGAAAAAATACTTATTTTCCAAAGCTAAATATTTGGTGGCTGCTAAGCACTAAGATAAAAGGTTTGTTGCCAGAAGACTCTTTTCCAAAATCTCCTTTTTAAAGTTGGTTCTTTTTTTTTCAAAACCAAAGCTTTTCCCCCCTGCATTTTTATGCAGATGTTTGTCTGTGTAGTTTATGCTACGCTTAATCACAAAACGTCTGGAAATCTTTATTCAAGATGAAAATGTGCGTTGTTTTAAAAGCTTTTTCCTTCTATTTGAAAACGTTGATGAGTTCTGTCCATATTTGAGGCATGTTTTTTGTGGTGGGGAAGTTTTTCCATATCTCCTGGCAAAGATCAGTACACTTCGATACTACGGCAAGTGATTCACTAACCGATGGCAGGGTGATGGGACACAGTTTTGCCTGATCTTGCCCTTTGGCTGCTTTTAGAGCATTTTGGTTTGTTATTCAGCTCTGTGGCTGCCAGGGAGCCCTGTCTGCAGTTTCACAGAGAAAGACACACCGTCCAAAGTAATGCCTGAGCCAGCAGCCGAGGCTAGCATCCCTTGTAGGATGCCTTGAGACTTCCCCATGCCCCATCACACTGGAGCAGGGTACCACCAGCCTGAGCAGCCCCATTGAGTAATCGGTTCAGCATTAACAACGAACAGTCAACCAGGAAGCAAGCACAGTATTTAAGGAAGAAAGAGGAGGTGTGGATATGGCTGACAGCAAAATAAACCAGGGGTTGTGTGAACTGCTGCTGGGTGATCTCAAGGGCTGTGCAATTATTCTGGCTGTGTCTGCAGGTAAAGGTTTTTAATAGAGATGTGGACTCCAGTGATGAGGGTCTTTTGAGACAGCTGGGGATGATGCTGGCTGCTGGGTGGCATGCCTGTAATCCGGAGGAGCGAGTAGACTCAAGGCCAGCACAAACTGAATTGCCCTCTCAGTTTGTGCAGGTGCACATGCGGCACTGGTGCCAGTGCATGGTGCAGCTGGCAAGGCTTGCAGAGCACTTGCAGGAGGACCTCGGGCTGAAAACCTTCTGGGGGCAAATGCTGTGCCTGTGCCCTGCTCTGAGCATGCTATAGGGAACTGGGATTTGAAGATGGGTTGTGCTGGGCTCCGTCTGTGTTCCCTCAGTGTGCTGGGCTGCAGGACTTGCACCCGAGGGAGTTTTGCTCAAGCAGTTTTAGAGCAATACCTCTAGAATCCACAGCTTTCCCAGGATAAAAGGCCAACTAACTTTAGTTTAGGGTGAGAATGGAACGAACCATATAAGAGGACAATTACGGATGCCAACCAACAGACTGCTCATCTTTGAGATGTGTACACCTAGGTTACTTTCACTTTCCCAGATAATCTTACAGATATTAAAGAAAAGTAGTGCTACTCACTGAGGTTAACACCATTTTTATAATGAGATCTTTCAGAACATTTGTTAATACGTCATTGGCTTGTGAGAGGTGAACATGATATGCTTGTTCCAGGTGTTATGTGAAACTTCTGATAATGTCTCACTCAGTTCAGAAACTCATGGGGGCAGCACATTTCCTGCGACATAGGGGAATTTATCTGGGAGGCAGAAAGGAGAGAAAGTGGGGAAATGATTGACTTGTGAGAAAACTTGGCTTGAGTTATTTGAACAAAGTGTTAGGCTGATTGGAAAACAATTGTTCATACACAAAGCAGAGACTTCACTCTGCATTGGTGGGGTTGAATTGAAGAAGAATCCTTCCTGTAGATTTTTAAATAAGTATAAATGTAACAAGACATGATTGTTAGCCTACAAGAAAAGACCTGAGACATCTGATGGGCCTGGACTCCCGGGAGCATCCTAAAACACAACTTAGTCTCTTGAGGTCTCTGTTATACTCAGAGTAATGGCAAACCACGAAGTGCCGCTCCTTTTAACACCTGTCCTAAATGAAACTGTAGATCAATGGCTTGAGGAAATGTTATGATGAGTAGGTCAGAAGTGACCTCCACTTTAAAAATACCTTTTATATAAATACATAATGAAATTATATAAACCAAAACTGTTTGGTCATGCTAAGACCTTAGCCAACATTTTGCAAAGCCTTTGACTTACTTCTGATGTCAGATGAACACCCAATAAACTTAATTAAAGTTTAATTAGTGTAAGTAGGCTAAATGTGGTAGGTCAGCAGGCACAGCACAGGCTAAAATAGTGTTGGCAATAGTCAACCTAAAAAAAATAGGGGAAAGCTATCTTCTTAAAAATAAATACCTTTGAGGGACTGGTTTAGACTTGCTGTTTTGTCCTTCAGTGGTGGGTTTTCTCCTTTTCTTTCCCCAGGCAACGTTGACCAGTTCAGAGCAAAGCCTGTTTCCTCACATCGGTTTTGTCCTTCACGTTTCTGCAGCACTGTGCTCTGGAATTTCCCCTGAAACAGTTTTCTCAAATCTTGGCATATCACACATAGAGGTATGTCTCACTGTTTTCTGCTAGTCTTTTCTTTCAATAAACTACTGGATAATGAGTACTGTGGTTAGACAGCCCAGATGGATTTATTCAAGATCTGATAACCATTTATTAAAGGGCGTAAGTCAAATCTGGCAGCACGTCACTGATCTTGCTGGCCATTGTTGTTTAGGGTGTTCTTCACAGCTAAGCATGATGTTTCCTTGACTTTGAAACGAAATATGGATTTAATTTGGGTATTTCAGCATGCAGATGACTGTGTTGGCCTATGTGATCTCCCCTTTTGGCCTATTTTTTTGTCCTGATCTCCACTTTTGTCCCTATTGTGCTGCACACTGGGTGTTGGTAGGCAAGCACGATTGAGGTGTCAAGGTCTGTTGATGCATCCTTGGGCTGTTCGACTGCTTCTATGTGAAGATATCCAAGAAAGCTTACAGACAACTAGAGACTGAAAGGAGGTTTGCCCATATGAAAGCTTGTTATTCCAGTAGGTAGGGCTGTCTCTTGTGATGGGAAAGAACTGCATCAGTGAGTAACGGTGGCTCAACCCAAGAACACCAATCAAGAAAACGATCCCAGTTAAGCTGTGCTCTCCTTTAAGCGTTTTTTTGGACTGGAAGGCGGGGCTGCCTATTGTATCACACCAACTCAACCCTTTGTGCATGGGCGTGCTCATCACTTGGCCACTACTTTTCTGTTCAGCTGGTGTGCTGCAGGGCACCACTGCTTAACGTTGCACTTCCCCTTGAGAGGCCACAGGCTGCCTCCACGTGGAACTTCTCTAGCTCATAAGCAGGATGATACCCAAAAAGCAGGATACCAGGGAGAGGGACACTTATTTGATAGGATGGCCTGCAGGCTGTCAAGTTCAAGGCCCCACTCTGAATCATGTCCATCAGGAATATGTTTTCCTCTTTCTTGAATCAGGAATTCCACTCTGACCATGAGATCAAGTGGTGCTAAGTCACAGCGTTTTGCCGTCAGCTCTAGCAAAGATTCAGCTTGTTTCTTATTTTATCTGTCTTGATTTGATCATCCCTAAAAATAATCTGCAATGCAAGATACTGCAAGGCTGAATTCCTCAGCTGAGCAAGCGGAACATGTTGAGAGGGTTTCTTGGATAAAAGTCGTAGGAGAGGAGCCAAAAGCAAAAGTCAGGCTAAATTTTAGGAGCATCCTTCAGGTAGAGAATGTAACCCCACAGAAAAAGCTGCTGTTCTCATGAGACAATGAAAGTTTCAGACTCTACTGTTGTTAAGCTGGAGGGAATGTGAAAGACCCTTCAGGATCATATAAAGTCTGGGAAAACTGAGAGGAGTAGGAAATATTTAGGGCAATGGTCTCAGACACAACAAATTAAATCCTCTGCCCCCAAAATCCATGTGTCAGTCATAGGCTAAAAATTCCAGTGACCAAAGTCTGCTCTTGTAACATGCTAAAATTTTCTTGTTGAGTCATCATCGCTGAGCATAATCAACAAGCAGGAGGCCTGCAAAATACACATGCAAGCTACTAAAGGGGAGAAATGTTTATATTTTTTTATTAAGGATAATTAGAGAAGTCTCAAATGAAAGGAAATTTCTGTGTTCAGAAGTTCACAAGAGTGGTGGAGTTATTTTAAAATGCTCTTAAACCCAAGCAGAATAACTTCCCCACATGAGGTGGAGCTACAGCCAGACGTATGCAGTCATACAGCTATTTCTTAATAATAGTGATGGACAAGTAATGGTAAGAAGGTGCTGAGCTGGTGCCTGGGATGCTGGAAGGAGCTGAAAGGAAAACACAGCATGAGAGATGAAGCAGAGCCAGTAACGCACAGGTTTCTCCAGGAAGCCGCCTCTAGCAAGCTGAAAACATAAGCCCTAGTGGACACCAGGTTATTCCAGATGAAGTAGCAGCTAGTGAAGTCAAGCCTGTGGGATATTGTGGGAGTCTTTCTCTAATTTTATCTGTGTCTTATTGAATCTTGCCACTAGGGCTCATTCGATTTTGCTTCTGCAAACACGAGTTGAAGAAAGCGTTCATGCTTATATGTCCAAGTATCTGATGAGTGCATTCATATCAGTAATGTCCATGCCTACCACCAGCCTTCTCCCCTATGACATGTCCAACAGTTTTATCAGAGAGGGACCCTTGCTATCCTAATTTGCTGTGCATGACTGTGGATTTGCCACCCCGTGTTGCGTAGGTAAGGCTGGACAAGCTCACTGTGGGTTAGGTGCCATTTGCTGTGAGCCAAACCTGAAAAAACAGGCTTGCCTCTACGCTCTGGGTCAGGACTGTTGTGACAGTTGAGGTCTCCTAAAGAGTGTTGCTTTATTATGATTGCTTTTGCTTCTAAATGTTAGGCATCTGAGTGCCTGGTAGGAACCACAGCCCAGCTCAGCACAGGCCATCACTTAATGGTGTAGGGGAACAACAAGAGATGGAAAATGACTTTCTTATATCTAGAAAGCTGGAGGAATTTTCACTGGTCCAGGCTGGGATACTTGCCTCCATTTCCTACCCAGGCATCACATACTCTCTCAATTAGGCCAAGGGAATATTTAGGCTTTTTGTGTGAAATAGAGCAGTTTGACAACAGGGACTAATGCATCCCTGTTGGCAGAGTGCCTGGACTGTGGCCAAGATGAGACATTTTCCGTGAATACAAACTTATGTTCATTTATCACTGCTTATTATTGTCACCTGCCTCAAACTCAGGCTTGTGAGTGCTTTTTTTAAAATGAGCTGTGTAGTCCCCTGATTTCTAAGTGGCTTTTGCTGACCCTTCTTCTGCCCATCATGAAATGAGGTAACAGGGCTATCATCTGAAAATGGTCTCCACAGCAGGAGACAAGGTCACTCAGTTCTTAATGATGTGCTCAAAGACAAGCCTGGGGCCAGCCTTGCAAATCTGTCTTGGGCTGGCTTTGAAACTGGTTGAAATTTCAAAGTGGGCAACTGAACAGAAACTGCTGGAAGAACAGTATAAAATAACCAATACCTTTTTGTCTAGAAAACAGCACAATGTTGTGACTCTTAATTTGTCCTAAGTGGCTTTTCTTTTAAGTTAAATCGATTTGATATATAACTTCAAAAGGCTTGGTTCAGTCCAAACCCCTAAAACCAACACTTGTGTTTCATATCAGTTTACGCCTTCTCGAAATATGTGGAAAACGTAGCCTGCTTTCTTCTTTTCCTTTACATCTTGCTGCTAACCACCTTCTTTAATATCTTGAGGAAAATAAAAAAGCAGTTTCTCCTGGGAGAGAAGTCCCTGGAGTTCAGAGAGACTGGACTGAGGACAACTTAATCGAAGAAGGAAAAGAAAATTCACAATTTTTCTTTCTGTAGACAATTACGGACAAGGGCACAGTTACTGCTGGTGGTGGCAGCTGGTGATTTCTGGGAGCTTTGGATAAGTTAACAAGAGACAATCATCTCACATGTCAATTGAAATTTCCACTGCCAGCCCTGGGGAGCCTGCAGAGATGATATTAGGCTTGATATTAGGAAAAAATTCTTCACTGAAAGGGTGATTGGCCATTGGAATGCGCTGCCCGGGGAGGTCACCATCCCTGGAGGTGTTTAAAGAGAGACTGGATGAGGCTCTTAGTGCCATGGTTTAGATGATGAGTAGGTGTTGGTGTTGGGTCATAGGTTGGACTCGATGATCTCAAAGGTCTTTTCCAGCCTTGTGATATTGCAATACTGTGACACTGTGAAATGATGCATCCTATTTGTTCTCCTAGTTGGGCTGAATCTCTAGCTAGAAACATGTTTTTTGGTCAGGCTAAGCAGATGCAAGTGAGGTTTTATAAGGTAGCAGATATCCCTTGAGTAAAGCATCTTTTTTGAGATGCTTGGCTGGAACTCTTTGTTGCTCTAAGGCGCCTGCAGGCCTTCGCTTGCAGACAGGTACGTGGTACCCAGAGGTCTTTTGAACGTCCCACAAGCAGGTGAAGCATGAGTCTAAGTGTAGCCTGCACTTGGGCTACACATTTTGAACTGCTATAGGTTCCAGACTTCCTCTTTCCACCTTTAACTCGGCAGTTTCTGGTCATGGTGACTGGGATGCTGTGCGATAGAGCACTGTGCACCTCAGTCAAAAGGAGAAATAATGAGTTGGGTTGTTTGTATTTTCTGGATGGCAGTGTGAAATGTCTCTGGTTTGAATTCATCTCCTTGTGCATCTTTCTGCTGCTTTGATCCTGGCTTTCTGTAGTGCCCAAACCAAAGACATATGCACAGCATAGCAGAGTTATTCAGGTTTAGAAAGTAATTGGTGCCCTATGCAGAGTAGTTGCTTTCCATATGTATCCCACACCTATTTTTTATTGTATCTGTTAATGGCTATTAGTAGCTTTCCACTCTTTCATGAAATCATAATCAAACCCTTAAGTGGGTAAACCAGGAAAGCAAAAGAAAACAGAGTGCAACTGGTATTGTTGTTCTTAAATGAGGTTAAAGGCAACAGAAGTGCCCTTGGTATGAAGGGAAATGGTTAATTTTACCCTGGCAACTGGCAGATCTTTAGACTAAGAAACCTGCTCTGTTGTTAAAAACAACCACCTGACCAAGTAAACACTGTGCTTTCTGAAATGGCTTAATTGTAAAGTGGGACTTTTTTCCCTGATAAACACTTTATAACTGAAAAAAATGCATCTCCAAAGTGCAGCAGATTGCTATTTTGTTAAGCAGGTCATCCCAGAAATGAACCATTTTAGGACGTTTTGAACTTCTTCAAGGGTTATTGTTGTTCTTCATCTCTTCCTGAATTCCTGCTCAAGCCAGAGTTTCAATGGGCTTTGTCTTAGCACCACTTTGCTGCTGCAGGGCTTTGATCCTCTTCTTCACAGTCAGCCAATGCTCCTGGGTCGTCACTGGGACAAGGTCAGACCCTCACTCATTTAAACTTTCTTGATGTGATCCTTATCCTTGAGAGCTGCTGAAGACCAATTCAAGAGCTGGCTTCAGCCAACTATTAAACTCAATAGCAAGCCAGTTCCTTGAAGGACTGGAACATCTGAAAACATCTTATGATCCTAATTGAACAGACAGACCACAAGGGTATGGCCAAAATAGACAAGATCCTGTCACAGGTCCCCAGGTTGAGACACCTGGTTTTATCAGTGAGTGAGGACATTTGGAAGGGATGAGCTTTGCCCCAGCATCCCCAGGTGGTGCCCCACGGGGAGGGTAGCTGGTGGGCAATGGATGGAGCAGCCACCAGCCTGAGCTAGGGTCTTAGCTGGGGAAAGGAGCCAAAGGCAGACCCTCACCTTGCGCTGTGGCATGGCCCTTTATCTCCCAGGCCATGTCCACCCACTACCCAAAGTGATAAGGACATGGCCTGCACAACGTCCTGTGGCTTTTGTTAGCCTCACTCACTGTGCCAGAGTGTTTAGGATGTGACTGCTTACAGAGTTACTGGGAAAAAAAAAGAAAACAAATTACAGGAGGCAGTAAAAAAAAATCCAGAACTTAAACTATTTTTTTATTTTAAAACTGGCAGATTTCCTTAAAATATCCAAGAAACTAAAAGCAAAGCAAAAGACTTCATGTCAAATGAAACATTTTGGATCAGAGGAAATTTCATTTTAGAATTAGCCTAAACCAAGTTTTGGAGTTTTTTTTTCTTCCTGTTTATGGAAGTGAAAGGGAAGAGATGCTTTTTTTGTTGTTGTTTGACTCTGTAGGTGTGCATGCCAGGCTGAAGATTTCCAAGCTGCTTCTCAGCACTGCTCTGAACCCAGGAGGCTCATCCTGGAGTGGAGGGGTAAAATCCTCATAGACATTTGACCCTTTCAGACGACCCTGTTCCTAGGGCAAAGCAGCTCCCTCAGCCGTGTTTGATCTGGAATGTGTGGGGGGTGTTGGACACCCATAGCTAAGTGTGACCAAGCAAGATTCAAGAGGATGGGTGCCTTTGCTGGGCTCATTGCAGGCTCCACCCCAGGCCTGGTGTAGCTTAGCCTCATGTCCATGTTTCACACTTGCATTTTATTAAGTTGTTTTATCCATTCATGACCCAAACGTGTTTCTCAGTCAATCTTTCCTTGAAAGGGTGTTAAGCCTTGCGGTAGGAATCTGTTAGAGCTCAGCTGACTCTGCCCACATCTCCGGTAGGCCCTCTGTGTCCCTTGGCTCCACAGGTTTCACCCTCTACTCTATGACCCAGCAGATGAGTGGTCTGATCTGTGCCTATGCCTCTGGCAGGAGCAGTGCCACACGCCCCCTGGCCGACTGTGCATGTGCACCGGAGCCTTTGGTAACCATCACATTTAGAAGCACTGTGCTGGATGGTCAATGCACTAAGTTTTTTTCCAGCTGCACTGTTTTTTGTACTGCCCTTTCTTTGGCCTGGCATTTGCAAGCAAAGAAGGCATTCCATTTTCAGTACCCAGTTCTGCTGGGCTCTATTAACTCCTGGCTTTTGTTGACTACACTCTTCTCTGAAACCTCTCGTTCCATCTTCTCTCCAGACAGACGAACCTAGCTTTCCCCTCTGTGCACACCTACTTCTTGCCATCCACTCGGTGCAGGGCACACCTTGAGTACTGTTTTCATTAGTTTTGTGCCCTGAATGTCATGTGTGTAAATGCCATCTCCCTTCTCTACGATCAAATTGCTTTCAGCTAACATGAAGGTGCTGGCTCCTGCCAGAGCTGTACCCTGTTCAAGCTCTCCCCTTCACTATAACAATATTAAACAAAGACTCAAGGCTCAGACGCCTGTTGACTAAATTACCAAGCACTTGCTGACTCTGGATCATCCCACTGCTTCTTTAAAAACAGCCTTAAACTGAGTCTAGGCAGTTACATGGGCTCCAGCTTGTTACTTGTCTGGAGTCTTGTAGACATGGGATGGGGTTTAGTTTGGGGTTTTGAGGTGGATTTTTTTTTTTTTTAAATCTCTCTTCTTGCATGAAGAAAGGGTGAATCTACAGTAATTCATAGCTGGAAGAAAGGAGGGATCCACAGAGGCCACTTTGTTGACAGAAGGGGTGAGGAAATGAGAACAGCCCTAGAAATGATAGGAGAACGAGCTTGGGACAAAACATGAGAGAGAATACTCATGAAAATTGCAAAAGAAAATGCCTTGGTTATTGCTCGAGGAAGAGGGAGAACTGGTGAAGAGTGTGTTATCTGGTATCTGTCATCATAGCTGCCTGGAGATCACCAGCACCAGCCATCAGCCACCCCATGTCTGCTGCAGGCAGCTGCACAGAACCGTGAGCGATACTGCCTAGAGGCTGGCAGGACCTTTTGGCTCCCAGCATCTGCACTGGAGTGAGCCTGGCTTTCATTTTGGAGAAAGAAGGAGTTCTGACTGGAAGACAATCAATACAAAGTAGCTGTTCCTCAGAGTAGCCTGTTCCTCAGGCCGCATCCAGGAGGAGTGCAGAGTTGTGGACTGGGATCTTGCTGGTCCCTTTGCCCCTTGCCCGCCATGGGTGGATGCCAAGGGCTGCTGGTAGGCAGGAGGAACGGTGCCAACAGATGGCACTCCAGAGTCCACAGTGCTGGCTCACCCATCTCCAGCTGTGGTCCAGCACATTTCCTTGACTAGTTAAGTTGGGCAGCAGTCAGGACCTTTTCAGAAAGATAACATAGCTGGTCCTGGGGGCCCGTGTACTGCCAAGTCCTCACTTGATTGCCAGGTAGAGCCAGAGGGAGAGAGCTGTGGAAAACTCAGCATTTCATTCCAGTTAAGAAACGATGGTTTTAAAGAAGCCAAAGCCAGAATAGGAGCAGTGATTGGTTAAAAGAAAATAGAAACACAAATAAAAAAATTAGTCTGCTATTTGAAAAAAGTGAAAGCTGCCTTGAGTGCTCTGGTTTGAGGACAGCTTTGCATCCTCCCCAAATGAAAACTCTAAAGCATGCTTGCTGTATTTCAGTTTTGCTCCATTTTTACCCGAAAAAGTGTGTTCATAAGCATTTCTTTGCAGCTAGCAAGCCAGTTCCAGATGTGTTTATCCTGAATGTGCTTATCAGTTCCTGTGCGCCACTTAGTCATAATGAGCTCAAGAGGGAGCTTGCTATTCACCCAGTTCAGAGGATATTACTGTAGGAGCCACTGTGCTCAGATATTGCTCGCTGCTGCAGGATGGACTCTGAACAGCTTTGAGCAAAGTGCCGTACAATCATCCAGGAAACATCCATTCCTGCCCTTGTCCCTGAAATATGCACCCCATAAATACAGCTAAAATCAATCCAGGCGCTTCATTTGTGCGGTATGGGAAGAGCTACTGGGTGGACCTTGTCTTTAGTGTCTTTAGTGGTTTGCGTTTAAGTTCTCACCATTATAGTGCGCAAATAGATGGCTTTGCATTTAATAATTTATTATTCAGTCCAAGAAATACACCAATACCTTTATCAGAATTACCTATGTTATTCAAAACACAAAAGCAGAAATCACCAAGGAGCAGGCAGACGTTAATTGCTGCTGTTCTCCCTACCTCCCTACCTCCTGAATGGCAGCCAATAATCAGTGGGAGAAGCATGATTTTCTCCTAAACAAATGTTTTACTTTTGTATGTGTATCAATATATACAATTTCTCTCTTTTTTTTTTTTTTTCAGCAGTCCAAGGAAAGAAAGCAAAATCTTAAGTGCTTGAGAAGTGGTGGAGCATTTTGCTCCATCCCTTGACATCGCTAAGTGCCAGTGCTTTTCCCCCCTGCCTCCTAGAAATGAGAGGATAAGAGCAGAAAGGATTTTGGGTTGGCAAGCCTGGTGTGGGAAAGGAATTTCATCTTAGCTGTTCCAGGTCATGAGACCTCTGGTTCTGATGGAGGTCTGGTGGCAATACAGAGAAATATGAGTACTCAGTGAGATAAATCAACTTCAGCCCAAGAGATCACACTTCAGTGTTCCTCTAGCATGGTGATAAGCGATGGAGAAGATTCTACTTGAGCAGCAGAGGATGGATTTGGCTATCATCTGTAGAACTTCAAGCTAAAGCTTGTTTCAGTAAAACATTCTGAGGACTGTCTCATGATTTTTGCACAAAACCAGATCCAGTGGCTTCAGCTGAGCTTGGAAGAAGCCTGTCAAACCACAACCCGCACTGTGCTGTGAAGGACCCCTGAGATCAGTTAGCAGGGCAAGGCAGAGACCTGAGTGGTGAGATTCCTGCTAACAGAGCCCCAGGGTGTCCCAGCATGGTTTCCATGAGGAATCTGGCCAGCAGCATTCGCCCTACAGCACATGGAGCAGAGGCAGGGACAAAACACTCAGGAGTGCTCATGCATTTGCCAGTGTTGCTGTAGCCAAAATATATTCTGGAAAGTATGGCACATGCCTGTAATTCATTTAGCACAGCCCCGGGCTGAGAAGAAAACAGGAACTGTGCTTCTGAAACTCCCTAATGGGCCTTCTCCTCCAGTCTCCTGTTGCTGATAAAGCCCAACTTCATAAGCCACTGGGGAAGTCATAAAACTGGTGTCATGATCCCAGTGCTTGAGCCAAAGGGAGTTGAAAGTCAATGGAGAGGCTCTCATTGACTCGAATGTGCTGTGAAGTTGGAGCTCATGTCATTAAACCTTCATGGGGGAAGACAGTAGGAGGGAAAATGGGCTGCAAGACCTCACTAAAACTGTTCCTTTATTTTTAATCTCCAGCATCCCTCGGCATGGTTCTTTTGGAGGTGCTGCCAGACCTTTTAGTGCCTCTATCCCTGCATATCAGGCACCATCTTCCTGGAGCAAAGTGGGGAACTTGGGTTTTATTCCAGTTTTTACCCATGCCAGAGTCTATTTAATATCAGGCTTTTTGTTTTGGTTCCACAAGTGCATCTGGGAGAGGTCAGTACATCTCCCAGGCTATCACTTTGTTGTGCATCTGGAGCCTGCAAAACCCCAGAAGACCTCCATCATTCAGTCTGAACATCATTTCCCAGTTGAGACTCAAATGGTAGGGGTACTAGAGAATATTATTGATAAACAATAGATGTCTGGTGGAGACGCTGATTATTTTCCTGGTACAAAAGGCTGCTGCATCCTATGTGATAATTCCCCTTTCTTTTCCTCCTTGTTGGCTTTGCGTTTTTGTGATTTATTTGTGGGCTGGCAAGCGTCCACAGCCCTGCAGGAAATGGATGTCTGCTATTGTGTTTGGGGGGGCTATATAAATGTGTAATTTTCCCACTACATTAATTATAGACGTTTCTCCCTCGCTGGAGCAGGTCCATGTTTTCTCTGCCCTTTCGGTTTGGAGAGAGAGTGTTCTCCCCACACCCCAGCCCAAGCCGTGGGTATTTTTAGGGAACCCCAACTCTGACATCCTCAGCTGAGCTGGGGAAAAGTTAAAGAGCGGGTCATTCCAGTTTGCCGTCTTGGCCTGGTCACAAACACTGCAGAGGGGAAACTCATTGCCTTTTTCACCTGATCATAATGGCTCCAGAATAGCAGCATAGCCAGGTTTTCTCTGGCTTTTCCTCCCTCTGACACTTTCCTCAAGAATAAAAGTGGTTTGCCCTAAAAAAACAACAGCCTTGTTATGGAAAAGCAATTGTAGAGCAATTTACTTTGGAATAGCTATGCTACTTAATTCCCGACTCCTGGAGGCAGACCCAGCTGAACTTGGAGCAAAGAAATGAAACCTGAGGCAAAATTCATGGTGGTTTTGTCAGGTTTTGTTCAAAGATAAGGCTGAGAGGAGAGGTCACACGATCCCAGCTCTGTGTTTGTTTGGCTCTACTCTATCGACCAGGTCTGGTTGTATGGCTTTTAACCTGGATGGAACGGAAAACTGTCCCTTTTCATTTCTGTCTTGTGAAAATGTGGCTAAAACAAGGGATTGCCCTGGAGAATTCCCCCTGCTCTGGAGAAGGCATTTTAAGGAGGGATTTTGCCAAAATCCCTGGTTAAAGCACAGATTTTATCCCCTACAAGGCCACTGTGGTATCTGGTTGGATTTCTAGCTTGCGCTTCGCATCCCACTGGACCGCTCTAAAGTTCCTATGCAGGATGCAGACTCCCGTGATGCACCAGGCTTTGCTTTGGGGCAGCAGTGGATCCACATGGCAGGCGAGTGCCTGCAGTCTACATGGGAAAGAGCCTGACAAGGGAGCCCAGGTGCGGAAGGGGAAAACACGCTATGGCTTCACAGGTTCTGCCTTGCACCCTGCCAGACCCCCAAACCTGCATTTTTGGGCTAATGGGGGTTTTTTTGTCCTTGGTGGCTGAACTAGCACGTGGTTGCTGTTCACCTCCTGCATGACACATGCCCCCTTTATAGACTGAGCTGTGATCTGTGTTTGCCAGGTGCTCTGGAGAGGATTTGCTGTAGCTAGTCATTGTTTCAAGGGTTTATTGATCTACAGTGCAGGAAATTCTCTCACGGTACTTAACATGCTGGAGCTGTGCACTGAGATGCTTAAGAAGCCCCCAACAGAGGGTTTGGGCTCACGGTGCCTCTCGCTTGCTTCTGACCAGAAAACACTTTTCCTAAGTGTTAACGTCTCCTGAAGAAAATCAACCTTAGAAACACAAATGCACACAATGCAGACTGGGACCAGGAGAAGCAAACATCTGCTCTTACTTTAGAGGACGTGCTTGCTGATGAGAAAGCTTGATAACAAATCCCATTCTTTCTTTCTTGAGCCATAACTCCTGGAAATAAGAACCCTGGCCAAATTTGTACCAGAACATCTGCCTCTGTGTGTGGACCCTCCTTTAAGAAAGCAGCTCTACTGAGCATCCTGCGGATCTCTGCAGATACACCAGTCAGGGAAGGGACCACATCCTTACCAGCAGGATGAATGTACCAGAGTGTCCTTTGGCTTGTAACATGGGTTCTCCATGGATTCCTAAAGAAACACAAGTCCTGCTGTGATTTTTCTCAGTTTTTACTTGCCAGAAGTGGGCAAGTGCATCACACAGGGTGCGTTGGCAAGGACAGAGTAGGTCATGTTTATTACAAGCATTCGGGCTGTGCTACCTTTGACCATCTCTGGGTTTCCTACAGAGGATCTGTAGAGCTGTTTCTGCAAGCTGGAAACTAAGCTCCAAAAGGAAGAGAATGGGGGAGGCCAAAGCAAGGGGAAATGGCTCTGATTTACAATTGCTCTCCTCCTTTGATGCCCATGCTGCACGGATCCTCAGGAGCACAGTGAAAATTTGCTGTCCGCCTCTTCTGCTGCTGGCACATGAAGTTGCACTGGAGGGGATGCAGTGAGTCATACTGGACAGGAGGTCAGACAGAGTCCAGCTGCTTTCAAGTAATCAGCAGCAGGAGGAGGGATCTGTGGTGGCTTAGGTGACTTTGTGCAGTCTGCTGGTGAGCCAATGCTGATGGGTAGCTACAACTTCTTGCTCTGCAAGACATCTCAGACCAAGGCTGAGCCATCATCTCAATCCCTCACCCTGGAAGTGAGAAGGAAGGGGGCTGTGTCCACCACAGCCAGTTCATGGGAGCGAGGAGCCACACGCCACAAGATCAGAGAGGTCTGCAAGGACAGGACACAAACCCAAGCCAGCTTGATGACATGAGATCAGGAGGAGGGTGAAAGTTTGTAACAGATGGACATCCTGGGATGCCGCTGTCTGGGGTGAGCTATGTCAGCCTCCTGCCTGGAGGCATTGCCTGGATGTCCTGGTGCCCTGGCCCTGCTGGGATGTTTCTCCTCCATCTCTTTGGGGCTGGGATTGTGCTGCCAACAGTTTCTTCCAAGAGTCCCAGCTAAGCATATGAGGTAAATCTGGCCAGTTCCACATCAAAATTAAGCAGCTTATTGTGTTTATTCTGCCTCATCCCTGTAAATCTTGAGCCCTTTCCATGATCTCTCTTGCATTTGACTTTCAGATCACAACTGCCATAGTCCATGTGTTGGTCAAACATCTTATTGATCTGTGTAGATGAAGCTTTGTGGGCTTGTGTAAGATTGTTATTGCATACCTGTGGTTGATGTCAGCAGGTTGAGGCTGGGACAGTGCCGTCAGAAGCCGTGCTTCCTTGAGAAAACACCCACTTGACTTTGTGCATCGCTTAGGGCAGTCTGTACATGCAGCATCCAGAAAGCTGCTGTTAGATATACATGTGGTCTGGCCTCACTGAGTGATGGAAATCCTCCTGAGTAGGGAAGGATGCCCTCATGAAATATTCTATCTTCAGTTCAGATCTTTTAGAAAGACGTCAGGAGGAAAAGGTCCCAGAAGGGCATGCTGCAATGCCCAGCAGCAGGGGAAACGGGACCTTTCTCTTTAAAAGAAGTCAGCATAAGGAATTTTCTCTACTTCCAGTATGAGCGCATAGCTCATCTGTGCACTGGTCACTGATGAGCTGGGACACTGAAGGACCTTAAGTAGCTAAGCTTTGTCTATGATGCTTCTGCCACTGCTGCTCTGTGGAGTGCTGTGTGTACCCAGTGCTGAGAACAGGCTGTGACAGGTTTTTTGGGTGGGCTGCTGGAGGGGGTCACTGGGGCAGGGATGAAGCATTGGAAGGTGAGCTGAAGTCCCTTTAGGGGCTCTCATTTCTACTCATCAGGCCTCTCAGTACCACCAGTGGTCCTCATTTCCCATAACATCGGTGAGATTTGGGTGAGGAGAGCAGGTTGGGCTGTTGCCTACCCTTCCTGAGATGCTGCAGCTCAGCCTCCTTTTTGTTTTGAGCAGCTGAAAGGTAGGAGCGCCGGAGGCAAATTGCAGCTCTTGCATCACGCACTTCACGACATGCCCTGCACATCCAAACACAAAGCAATTTTGCATCTGAGTACAAAAAGCTAAACAGCAGGTGAGACTGGGTTAACAGCCTGAGCGGGGCAGCTTCTAAAGCAACGCCTGGGGAGCTCTAAATACAAACACCATTAGCAATAACAGGATCTGTGCACTTAACTCCCTGCCCTGCTCTAAAAGCACCAGCCCCCAGCAGCAAGTGCCCTGCTTTATCCACGTGGTCCAACTCAGTGCTTAGCAGCCTTGCCCAGCTCAAGGAGCTGGACCACCTGCTGTTACATGGGCAGTGAGTTTAAATCTCATCCGTGCCCTTTTCCATTTTGGCAGTTTTGGAGAATGCTCACCATAAAAGCCCTTCCTTTCACATATCACAAAGGCACAGATTTACTCATGCACTGTGAGTGCCACGCGTTTACCATCCTTGTCAGTAATAAGAAGGTGCTGCTGTGATGCTGATACAGCCATCGGCGTGTGGTCTCCAGTGGCTGTCAGCTAAAGAAACACCACTCATCTGAACACTGGGCACTGCAGGGGGAAAGGATGCAGGGCAGGGGTAAAAGCGGACCAGACGTGATATAAAGTACAGGAGGGCAAGTGTGATCTACTTCCAGAGAATCGGGAAGGCTGCAGAAAGATGCTGAGCGGAAATTGTGATGGGACAGGTGGTGGAGGGAGTCAAAGAAACATCCATTATTTATATACCCTCTGTAGTGAGCTCGCAGCAAGCTGGGATTGGCCAAGAACTGGATCAGGATGAAGTGGGATGAAGCAAACCTGAAGTCCTGGAGCAAGGCCCCTACCTAGCCTGTGCTGATGCTGTCACACTCTCCTGCTGTGGTACTCTCAAGCCAGGTTCTCAGCAACTACAGTGCTGTGCCAGGGCCAGTCTCTGTGAGCTGGATGTGTTTGCAGCCCCAGCCTGGTGAGTATGTAGAGGAAGAGTGATATTTATTGCACAGTAACACACTCTGAGCACTTAGAAGTCTAATGACCCACATGAACATTTTTATCTTGTCCAGTTTTTGGTAACAAAATGGGTTGTTGCATTGATTGTGCATTAAGCAAGCTCAGAGACAGAGCTGATGGAGGGGAGAAGTGTTCTCTCACCACAAGTCAAAGGGGAGGTACTGTTGATGCGTTCAATTAGGTGGGAGATGCAATGAATCAAGAAAGCCCCTGCTGCTCACTGGTGTTCACCCCCTTGGTCTCCCTGCATGCCCAGCAAGAAAGGTGGATTCAAATTTGGCAAGATCTGGTGCTCCAGTGTGCAGAGAGAAGGGGGCTGGATTTGCATGATGAATTGCTGTGTAAACCCACAGAGAGAGACTGTGGGTTAGGCACGGCATTGGCAAGCTGTCCAGGAAGGCAAATGATGCTCCTGATGAGTGTGTGATCGCAGAGTATTTTCTCAGGGAAAGCTATGATCTTCAACCATAAGGATAGGAGGGTAGGCTTAGAAGGTCTGAGCTCCATCAGGATTGCTCTGCTGGGTCTTAGCAAGGGCTCGCTCTCCCTGAGGTTCAGATTCAAACTTCATCTGTACATGTGACATAGTCCTGTCACTTAAACCCAGCATAGCAAGCTACCCCTGCAGAAGCAACAGCCACATCTGCACATCCGAAATTTCCAATTTCAAAATCCTGCTTTGCAAGGTACTAGGAATACTACAAATATTCCAGTCAATGGGAAGAATCTATGAAACTCAAGAGTGGCAGAGAATTGAGGCAGATCACATAGCATTGGGAAAGGGCTGGCACTGCTGCAAACCACTGCAGGTAATCTCACAAATGCACACCACAGGATTTCTCGTGTTCCTCTGAGGCTGCTGGTGTCAGCCATGAAAGAGGAAAAATATCGCACTGGGTTGACTCAGGTTCCCATTGGGCCTGGCAATCTGTTTTTTCTTAAGGGGAAAAAAAGAGAACACTCAGACACACTGCTACAACAATGTGAAGTGTTTTCCTCTTCAAGAGCCCTTCCTCACTATGTAACGGCTTTATTTAAAGAATGGTGCAGAAGTCAAGCAGAGCTGTGCATCATCCAGAAGGCACGCAGCACTCAACTGCGATGCTCAAGGATTCCTAGAAGCCAGTGCTGCACAGGGAGAACTAAAACAGGGTGTTCTGCAGCTGATCCTCCCATCCAGGGAAGCGGGGCTTGGAAACAACACTGGGGCTTTGCAATCTGGCAACGCACGCCTTCCACTTGGAGCAAGAAATGTCAAGGAGAATTAGTGAGATGACTGGAGACTTAGACTGCAATGGGAAGCAACTGCTGTTCATAAGCAGGCTGTGACTACTCAGCCTTGCTAATCAGATTTCAGAAGATGCTCCGCTGGCTCAAACTGTACAGTGCTCGCACGTTTTGCTAGCAATGCTATACTGGGAGGGGGGGTGTGTCTGTATTCCAGTGAGGAAGAAGAATATTCCTCTAGGGAAGCCTAATTTAATGCCCAGAGACTTGAATTTGTCAGCAGAGAGGGGAAAAGGCAATTTGGAAACCTGTATGTCTTGGATATGACTCTTACACCCTCTCTGTAGGTCATTTAAAACAAGCAAGGTGGGACCAAATGCTCCTCTGAGCACCAGCTGTGAGCACTGAGGTTACCAAATCTCAGCATTACCTGAACTGATCCTCTACTGGAGGTGACCTGACAACCTGCTCAACTTCCCAGGCAATTGCAACCTGCCCTGATACCAGAGCCACAGTGACTTGACCGCCCTGGGCCTCGGTGTGTCCGTGCCAGGAGGAAAGGTGACTGCATCCAGCCCCGGTGTGCCAGCTTCATCGCCGCTCAGCCGATCCAGCTCGCTTCAGCCCCCCACTGAAGCACACTTTTGAGCCGAAGTACTCGATATCATGGAGCAATATTTGAGCCAAGGGAAATGGGGCTCCTTTGCACTGACTCAAGGTTTTGATTATGTAAGGATTGTGGGATTTTGCACGATTTGCTCCAGACCAATTCCTGTGAAGACTAAAAGTTTACTTCCATTTCCTAGCGCTCTATTAAAGCTGCTTCCGTTCGTGCTGCCTGTGCTCTCGGCTGTGCTGTATATGGCATTTCTATTTTTAGAAACCAGGGTTGCCATGGCAACCCAGTGTATTTTTTGTTAAATATAGCAGCTGTTGGAGGGAACTCTTGTCCTTCTAGATGTAAAGGCTGTGGGTTTGCCCTCTAACAGAGCTCAGGGTATTAAATGCAGATGAGAAAGGATGATTAAATAAGTGGAAGCCCAGAAGAAACCATGGATCTGTAATTACACAGAGGGATTTTGAATGAAGCTGTGTGTGTCTGCTGCTTCAGAAGCAGCCCTTCTGCGTTAGAAATGGTGTGAGGTCAGGGATGTGGGGCTTTGTACGGGGGGCTGGGGGCTCCATGAGACCACTCATCCCCTCTCTCTCGCCAGCCGAGATGCTTGCTTGCTGACTGTCCAGTCTGCCCTCCTTTTGCCTCTGATCTCTGCCCCATCCAGGAGACAGGCTGGTCCTGGCTGTGCTCTCCCAGACTTGTCTTGTCTGGGAAGAGATGTGAAGGGTGCCAAATAGGTCTTTACCATCACAGAAGCCCTGCAGGAAGAAAGGATTCTCTTCTGGGAAAAGCAAGCGTTACCTCCAACCCACACCTAAGGAGCTTGAGGATGAGTGTTGTGCTGCAGGGTCAGAATCTGGAGCTGCCTCTCCTGTTGTGCGATGGAGACCTCAGTGGAAAAAATATCAATGCACTGGCACAGGTCCCATCTCTCGGTCTGGCCCAGGGGTGCAGCATGAGAGCGCTACAGAACCCTACTGCACCCCAAAGCTTCACTGTTTTATAGGAAATAAATAGTTTCTGTTCCTTTTCATTATTATTATTTGTTTATCTGTCAGATCCAGAGCAAAGCAGCAGTGAAGGATTTCACTCGTGTTTCATTTAGGTTTGTCTGTTCTTTACTGAATCCCTGTATGGTGCAAACACATCCCCTCAAAGGGCTGTTTTTCATCTTCTGGGAGGAGGGAGAAGAAGCGAGAGCTCTCCTTCTGCGGATTTCTTTTTGTGGTTGGCACTTTGCCTTCCCATTTTGGTGGGAGCTTCCAAATTCAGCGAGCTCTGAGGGGCACTTGCGAGTCTCTGTCAGCACAGCCTCTGCTTTGCATTTCCATTTCAGCTCACGTTGCACCCAGGCAGCTGCAGCAACGGCTCTGTGCACAGAGTGGGGAGCACTATCGCCTGGGCCAAGGGCAATGTGTCAGCTGGGAGATGGAGATCTTGTTTTAATTAACTGGTCTTTGCCTCGTTAAATGAAAAAAGGAAACCTAGTGAACAGTAGATACCCAGCAGGGCTTAGGGTTTTTGAAAGTTTCTTGTAAAAGCCGGTTCAACAACAAACAAATAAAGAACCAAAGTTAAACCAGCTTGATTTTAAAATATCCATGGAGGTCAGTGTGACCAAGATTTTGAACACGAGTAACATATCTCTGCGATTCTTATTTGTTCCCTGAGCTATCGTGAGCAGCATCTATTGCTGGAGATGTTATTGCTTTTCTAAATTTAATAGCATAAACGTTGCTTATGCAAGCAGAACGCTGTAGGGGAAGGGATCTCCTCTCACACACTGCAGTGCTGCCTCTGCGGACATCGGGGGCTGGGGTTCGCCCTGCTGCCTGCTCCCTGCACCCTCTAAGTGCCTCACCCCACACCTAGTGTTGTTCTTCAACCTGCCGTGCAAGGGGATTTTGAGGGGTGGGTGATATTGAAGAGTTAGGGATTTAGGAAGCAGTAGGATCTAGTCTGACTCTGGCTCTGCTCCTGACTGCCTGATGGAGTCCATCCTAACCCCTCTGCAGAGCTGGAGCCTGTTCCCACATGTGCTAGAGCATCTCCCTCTAGCTGAGGGCATAAACACCATTCCTGAGGAAGTGCTGCCTGTAATGAAGGAAGGAAAGGCTGCCACATCAAATTTGAAGACTTCCTTGTGTCCTTCAGGGAACACATTTTCAGAGATTTCTGGCCCAGAAAAAAGTAGCTTGCAGCTGAGCGGGAGGTTCGGGGCAACAATTGTCGACTCTACTTTTATTATAATCCAACATGAAGTGAAGGGAGAACAGTGGGATGGGCACAGCTACAAAAAGAGGTGATTGCACACACAGCCATGGAAATGGAGCCTCTGTGTCTTCAGGCTCCTCCAGCTGTGACGCTCACCCTGCAGCCTCTCTTCCTTAGCAGCTATGGCTGGCAGGACCTGGCACAACTGATGTTCCCTTCCTCCACTCTGCCTCTGCTTAGTTTCACCCCTGAATGTCCACATCTCAAGAGGTGGGATCAAGCCCCCTGTAACACTGAGCAGCTTTAGTGAACCCTGGTGCCAAGTGGCTGAAGCTAAAGCACTTCAAGAAAACTCATGTCCCTCAGGGTGCCCTTTGGAGTGACTTTTCTGACAGCCAGGCCAAAGACCACCCAAGGACTGAGGACAAAGCTGCTTTGTGGTCATTGACCATGCTGCCTCCAAGGTCAGTGCCCCAGGGCCCATCTGCCCATTGCACTTTTATGGGCTCAGTGTAGAAAGTGCCCTTGGCTTGTGACTAGCCCCTGATCTAGTAGGGATGATGTCTCCCATTCCTCAGGCGAAGCGTTGGTGCCCCTAAGGTAGAAGAGCTGCTGCCAGAGTGCAGGACAAGCCTAGCATTGTGGAAAGAGCAAGCAAGCGTGGTATAGGGGAGCAGTAATGATATATAACAAGGTCTCAGTAGTGTGAGGAGCTTGGCAAGGCTGCCAGGAAGTGATGCAGGATGTTTGGTCCCTGGAGCCACTTCCCCATCATGGCACTTCCAGCAGGGTTATATATCGTGCTGCATGCTACCAGCTAATCCTGCTGGGTTGCCCGGTAAATGCCAGGCACTCCCTGTCCATATCAGCCAGTGTCCTGGCTCAGCTGCATCCATTGCTAGGCACAGCTGCACGTTTGGGGTGACCGGATGCGGCATCCTTTCTCATTGGTGGCTGCAAATGCCCAGCTGGTCCTGCCCTTGCGACACCAATCATCCAACTGGCTGTGCTCTGCAGATAAACCTTCTGCTGGTGCCAGAGGTAGAGTTTCCCCAGGAATGTGTATTTATTAAAACTTCTGTCTCTGCTTATATGTCCACTTCCCTGTGTATTCAGTGATCCTCTTGCTGTTTATGCTGCCTACTTTCCCCTCATTGATTTCTGAGCTTGTTGTAATCTTTCCATTGTGTCACTTCCCCCCTCCAGGCAGCATGGAGCAAGCAGCAGTCCTGAGCATTATTTCCTTTCACCCTGGGTGTTGACTGGTCCATCCCTCAGCCACTTGCAGCAATTTGAGGTGAGGAAGGACCATGGCAGTGGCACACTTCAGCGGCAGACCATTGCCCACAGTATCAAATACCGATGAAGCTGCGTTTCTCCCAGCGAGGATGCTCTTGAAGGCAGTGAAGCTTCCCCAGGCATGATGGGGATTGCAACAAAGGAGGCCCAGGAGACAGGCAGGGCTCTCCTCTATGCCTCTCAAACATAAGCACAGCTCTCCCTTCTTGGAATTAGGAGCTTGTTTGTAGCCTTTTGTCAGAGCTACTTGAAAGTCTTTGTACGTTTGGTTTTTCAACAGTCTTCTGAAACTGGAGGAGTTATTTATTGTATTTGTCCTTGGTTTCTCATCCTTGGATCATGGGGCTTGTGGACCATGTGGACATCGCATCTGAAGCTCCAGTGAGAGAATGCAACTGCCTGAAGCATGTCTGTGAGTCCCTAGGGAACAGGGGCAAGTGTTTGGCTCAGCAACAATGGGGAAACCCCTTCTCATGGGCTGTTTTTCTCCCCTGGTCTTTTCTACAGCTTTGTGCAATGCTTTTCCTGCACCTTCCCCATCTCCCACTGAAGATGCCTTCACATTCTGGTCCCATGGCAGCTGCAGCTCCACCTAGTCCTTAATCTCTGCATTTTACCCAGCACTGAAGGCTGCAGCCAGCCATAAAACTTCTCCTTGCAGCTGAAAATGGGAGCTTTGAGCACCCAATATACCAAAGAGATACATGAGCATCTGCTCTGGGCTGCAGGAGAGTGAAGGAGTGCTGCAAGTTGCCTTTCCACAAGCACAGGTGTAAGGGACACATCTTAAAACCTCTAGAAACATGGCCCTAAGTAAGACCCTTGTCATCAGGCCGTTATCTAATTGGGAAGGACCTTTGGAGCTTCCAGGAAAGCCCAGGCTGCCCAGGGAAGTGGTGGAGTCTTCATCCCTGGAGGCATTAAAACCAGCATAGATGTGGGACTTGGGGCATATTTAGTAGGCAAGGTGGTGTTGCGTTGATGGTTGGACTTGATGATCTTAGAGGTCTTTTCCAATCTTTGTGATTCCATGGTTCTGTGAAATTCCCGTGTGGCATCCACGCTGGATGCAGAGACTGGGCTGGATGGGCATCATGTACCAGCTCTGTGGGTCTTCTTATCACTACCCCACTGACCGGAAAGGCTCTCTTGGCTTGTACAAAATAAGAAAGGACATCTCTTCCTGAGCATGGGTCCCTGCAAGGGCAGGGCTGTACTCGAAGTCTCTATGTTGGGTGTTTTCCACATCAGTTTTTTTCCTGGGGAACACATAAATCAGAGGAAATGTTATTTGTTTGTTTTCCCCTGGAAGCAGACAGTTCTACCTTTTCCTTTCCAAGCAGAGCTCTGTGTCAGTACTCAGTGCATTTGCCAGGCCAGCCTCAGCAGCCTCTCCAGCAGTAGCATATTTTTATGCCATTTGGGGAAATTCTCTAAGAGAGGAGTCTCAATGGTAGTGTTGATTTAAGTCCGTATCTTCTGTGTGAGGGAGAAGATACGATGTCTGTGGGCACTGAGAAACAGGGAGTGAGTCTTCAAGATGAGCACATAGAAAAGAGCCTCCTGTTCTGGTTCTTTAAAAAGATTCCCAGCATCCTTGCCTCTCACAAACCTGCCTGCATTTCATTTCTTCCCCGGGCCTGCCCCAGTCTGATTTTTCCCATGGCTCTGTGTCTGCTGGCATGTGAGTATGGACTCAGAGTGAGGGTGGGAGACCAGCTTGCCACCAGGTGCTTTGGGTTTCTTCCACACCTGCTCCAGGCTGAGCACTTGCAGCATCTCACATTGCCTGGAGGGGTGACCGAGGACCAAAGTGAAATGACCTGGCTTCCTGGGACATGTGGAAGCAGCACAAGGTCTAAGGTGGCTGCAGAGTGTTGAGAAATCCCAGGCCCAGCAAACACTGAGCCTGTTGGCAAAGACGTGACCTCAGTGGAGGGTGTAGAGCAGAGCATCTTCTCTACAAGAGGATGGGCTCAGCAAGACCCTTGCAGGCTACCTGCCAGGCTACCTCCTGACTTACTGCCAGCAAACAAGAGCATCTTCACTTGACGTCGGCATGGACAAGTGTCTGTCTGTAGCCTGTAACAGCTTCAGGTGAACACAGGTTAAAATTCTCACTTGAAATACAGGAGTTTCAATTAGTTCTTAGTAAAGGCATGAAGCTTTTGAAGGAAGAGATGCAAAGAAGTGAACCTCGCAGCCTGGGAGTGAGGCCAGAAGTCTCCTGGCTGCTTTAGGACCTCTATTTGTTACCGGCTTCATTCCCCTTCCCAATTTGTGAAAAAGCCCATGGAGAAGACCCCCCCAAAGAGCAGGATGAGAAGCAAGTTACGATTAGATTTGCCCACAAACTGTAAAGCAGCCAAGGATTTCACCCTCTCCACAGGAACGCGAGCTGTTCAAGAAGCACTTGTACCTGAACCAAAGCTGTAGCAGGATGTGAGGAAGCAGCAGACTGAGTTTGCTGTAGATTTGTAACCCTGTTTGTTTTTAATCAATCCTAAAACCCAAACATACATGAAATAATCAGTTGTGCTGGTGCCTTAAGCATATTTAGATTTTTTTAATTATTTATTTTCAGTTTTATCTTCTCCAAAGCCTCAGTTCAGTCACTTCTAGGAGGAAGTTTGGGAAAACTGTGTGTTGTCCTGTTGTTGTCATCTGCCCACGTCCCAGCCCTGACTGGGCTGCACCTCTGGCAGCTGCAGGGTCTCTGCCCTTCTTGCAAGAGGGCCAGAACAGATGCTGTGTAGGTGAGGATCATCTGGTAAGCCTGTGGTTGCGCAGGAATTGCTGCTGGAGCTTCATTCTCTTTGATATCTTCTTGTATGTGCAGTATGCAGATTTTCACCTTCTTAAATTTCGCCTTGAGCCTTGTATTTGTCCATACAGGAAAGCCTGCCCCAAAATCCAGACGTGACCACACATGACAGCCAATGTTTGTCTTGCTCGTGTTACAGGTCTCCTCAGGGAAAGAGCCCCACCACCTCAGGAAGTGCAGGGAGCACTGGGGAGACAGATGCCAAAACCTCTTCTCCTCCAATTGAGCGATTCTCAAAGGCAGCTGCATTTCTGGAGGAGAAGCAAGAACAGCTGGAGAAAAAGAAAGGCCAAATGAGATGATTCCATTAGTATTATTTCATCTCCCCGTTGAACGAGAGCCTGGAACAGTCCCTTTGTGAGTGAAATCTTCCTGTGAGTGGCTGTTTCACCATGACGGGGCAGGGGCCACAAACATGTGCAAGTCCTGGAGAGTTTTACACTCTGGGAAGGATAAGATGTCCCAGACAAATTGCCACAGGGGATTTTTCATCTCCTGAGCTATCTGTCACAGGGAACACTCAGGGAAGCTGTGCTGAAACCTGGGGGTGCATTGGACACAAGAGCCAACCCCTCCCTAAACGGCAAAGGGTAGATGGTACCCCAGGATAGCCTGTCGGGAAGGTTAGCTAAAGAGTGTCTGACAAGAATAACAGCATCTCCCTTCCCTGCAGAAAAAGCTTTCCAGGTCTAAAACCAGTTGGTTTATTGTTGGTGGTTTTTTTGTTGCCTTTTTTTGGTTGGCTTTTTTTTTTCCAATGAATTCCATGATGCGACTTCAAAGGGGTGGGAGGGGAGGGCATAGATGGGATGACAAGGGTGTCTCTCCTCTCCTCTCCTCTCCTCTCCTCTCCTCTCCTCTCCTCTCCTCTCCTCTCCTCTCCTCTCCTCTCCTCTCCTCTCCTCTCCGTGATTTCCAGGGGGCTCATGGTCCCCTGACCCTATGTCTAGTGCTCTTTGCATCTTTGTTGGCTCCATCTGCAGTACTCAAGTGCCTGTGAAGGGTTTGCAAGAGGAAGGTAGGCAGAGGTAATTATTAATGGTAATAAGAACACCTACAGAGGGGGACCCTACTTGGGCTGCATTATAAAGACACTCTGAAACTACTCACCTCTGCAAAGTAACCTCTTTGTTGCTCTGCTTTGTCTTTCATCCTCCTGTGTTCCAAATGACTCATTCCACTTCACATTTTTTTCTTCTTCCTGGAATTTGGATCAAGTGCCCCTTTCTGTGGTCATGATATGCCTCCTCCATTTCTTCCTCCTACCTTATCATGTGGGGGGAATAATAGTTCTTTTAGTCCCTTGTGAGCCCTCTGATGCCACTGACGGTGTCCTCAGATCCAAAAGCCACATAAGCGGTGGCACAACTGGAGACTGTTGCTAAAGGCTCTCAGTTGGGTGATGCAGCGAGTGAAAAGGACCCCTTCTCTCCTGGGGCCTGGGAAGCTTTCCAGCTTCCCTGACAACAAAACCTCCCCTTTACAAGGTTTCAGCATCTTGTGCTATTAACCCTATTAATCCTAGGTGGATCAGATGAGGGGTCCTGCCAGGGATGCTTGTTCTCCACCTATGCTCTTCTTCATCCTGCCAGCGTCCTCACATCAGACTCTGTCTCTCTCTGCTAGAAGATACTTGTCCCTAGCATCCCCAGCTCAATCCACAGGCAGCAGAAAGCCTCTACAAAAGCCACCACCTGTGTGAGAGGTCTCCTTCTGCTTAAACAGAAGGATGGACTCCAGCTCAGAGAGATGCTGAGGGCAGTTCCTCTGCTGCCTGATGCCAAGCTGCCTTCAGAAAGTTCACCTTGACTACCAAAGAGCTGACCTCATAGGTATGCCGTGTTTTTCAGTTGGGCACTGGTGTGTCCTGTGTTCAAGAGCCACTTCAGAAAACAGTCATTTCATGGGATCATAGAATGGTTTGGGTTAGAAGGGACCTTAAGGATCTCCCAGTTCCAACACCCCTGCCACAGGAAGGGACACCTTCCAGTGGATCCAGTTCCTCTAAAACCCATCCAGCCTGGCCTTAAACACCTCCAGCGATGGGGCATCCATGACTTCTCTGGGTAGTCAGTCCCTGTGCCTCATCACCCTCACAGGTAAAAATTTCTTCCTCATATCTAATCTAAATCTCCCCTCTTCCAGCTTAAAACCACTCCCCCTCATTCTATCCCTGATAAAGAGCCCCTCCCCAGCTTTCCTGTAGCCCTTTCAGGTACTGGGAGGCCTCTCTAAGGTCTCCCTGGAGCCTGCTCTTCTCCAGGCTGAACAACCCCAGCTCCCTCTGCCTGTCCTCATAGGGAAGGTGTTCCAGCCCTCTGATGATCTTTGTGGCCTCCTCTGGACTCAAAGCCAGGGATGCTCCCCAGCTGCAGCCTTTCCACACGTGCACAGGGACAACTGTTTTAAACTTCTCCCACCATTCTCCCTAGATTCCCTGTCCATGGGGAGATGGGGAGTGCTCAGCAAACATTGCCTTCCAGCACGCAGCAAGCCCTGCACCCAGACAGTCTGCTGCAGAAACCTCACCCTCACCCCCCCCGGGATCTAAACTGAGGCACAATCCGTTTCATTTCTGGCAGCAGTAGGGAAAAAAAGAAAGCCTCCAAAATCAATAAATCAGCTGTCTCTCAAATTGTGTGGGATCAAGAAAAAGCTACAGAATAGAAATAATTTCTATTGGGAAAAGAATATAATTTCATTTGCCCAGGAAAATAATACACTGTCTTGACATGCGTCTTCCAGAGACTTTAAAAAGAATTAAATGAGGGGTCAGAGGGTGCAATTATGAGTGTGGTTTCTCAGGGGGCAAAGCATGTGGAGGAAATTTCCCTCCTGCCATGTGTCCCAGAGGTTTACACCTGCCCTAATGCTGCAGTTCGCTGCCACTGTAGTCATTTTGGTAACTCCTTGAGTCCAACAGCCTTACCCACCAAAATGAACAGATAGAACAAAATACTAGAATGGGCCAGATACCAAAATCTGAAAACGAGTAGTTTATTATTAACTTTTAAAACCAGTTCCCACCCAATATGGGATGCTATCCAGGAGACAGAATATCTTAATCCAGCTTTGCTACCAAAAAATGCCCCAAACTGGATGTCAGCCAGCAACTGGCAATGTCTGACAGTTGTTTCAGTGACAGTCCCGTGAGTGGCAGAAGCTGAACCCGACCTTCCTTGTACCAAGGGCTGGCTTTGCCTTGAGTCACCCCTTGTGTTCTGGGCACTCCTGTGAGCCTGACACAGGCTGGGAGATCACGCTGTGCTCCAACTCCAGCTGGCTGGAGCATCCTTCAGCATGGTTGGCGGGAGCGCCATGCCCCATGGGGGATTGATGTCTGTCCAGCATCATGGGTGGGTCCTCTGTGCAGCGTGTTTGTGGGGCAGGTACAAAGCCCAGACCCACCTCCCCATATCCCCTTGCTGGAAAACGGGAGATGGAGAAGGCTGGGTGAGGCAAGACTCGCAGAGTCTTTGGTGTGCTCTCATTATCTGGTGGGCCCAGGCTATGCAACACAGGTGTAGCAACTACAGCCTCTGATCTCCATCTTCCAATTTAAGACAGAAACTGAAAGTTTTTGTTCTTCTCTTGCTGAAACATGAAGTGAAAATCAACAGCAGGCCTTCTGTTAGCAGTGATCCCATCGGGGGAAAGTGGGACACTGGCGGGGCTGGGTGGTAGAGGAGATGGATGGGTGTCACCTCACAGCCTACGTGCACCAAGGCAGCTAATAAAAGTGACAAGCCTTGGCATTGCTGGCTGTATTTTAAAGAGACCCTCTGCTCCCACCAGCCAGCAGACTGGCCATTCTGGCAGAGCGTGGCCAGCCAGGGGACTGGCAGGGACTGCATCTGCCAGGCAGACCCCATAACTGCCAGGGCTGCCCTCAGAGTATCCTGTATTTATCAGCCAGAGCCACTTGATGTGAATTTTTGTGGTGCCTTCACTCAATTGTCACAAGGAAATTGGGTCTATTGCTGAGGCTTTGGGCTGCAGCCAGTGCAATATCCTTCACAGCAAATTTTCATCCAATTATTCTTATTATTGTACCCCCGGCTTCTGCTGTAAATAAGGTCAGAGGCTTTTTCTGGGTCTCCTGTTGGAGCAGCGTAGGTGTGAATTGCAGCCCAGAATTGCACCAGTGAATTCTGCACCGCTGTGCTCCTCTTCTGCTTGGGACAGCCTCCTGTGACAGCAGGGTGCTGATGGGAAGCTGCAGGCTCCTCCTGGGCAGCGGCAGGAGCAGAAATCACTAAGCCAGGAGAGATGCTGCTTCTCTAGCTGGGGGTTTGTAGACTGATAATGCAAAACCTCAGCTCATGCCATGGCTTGGCGACAGGGGCTGCTTCATCCCAGAGGACAATTGATCAACAAAAGGGGCCTAAGCCCTTCTCCCCACCAGCCTGCAGGCACAGATGAACATTTCCAGCACTCCCCTGAGGATGCTTTCCACCTTCTTTTGCATTGAAATAGGAAATGGATTGATTTGACTTTTTAACTGAGTTTTCGCAAAACTTTATGGCAAATTTCTGTGGGCTCTGAAATGAGAGGTAACAAGTATCTTTCCTCTCTGGGAACCCTCTTGCATTGTTCAAGGGAGGAGGTAATATCCCTGTTTGTGCTAGCTCTGACACCTCAAATCCCTCAAATCAATCGCGTTGAAAGTGCTCTGCCTGCTCCAGGCCATCTGTAGTCATCCAAATCACTGCTTCTGCTTGAGGTTTTCTACCTTCCGTCTCCACTCACATCCCTTCCTCATGTTTGCTTCCCATAGGTGGTGCAGAAAACAGCCCACTCTTCAAACAGCAGCAGTAATCTGCCAACTCCACACGGCAGGTTAAGTCCCAGCTGCAAGGAGGGGCTGGCCAGCTCCAGCCACCCTGGAGATCTTTGGCCAAATGGCAAGATGGAAATGACATGCCTATGTGTGCCCTTCCTCACCCACTGTCGGTGTGCAACATCTCTGTTCCTGATTGCACACCTGGTCCAGCACTGCCAGCCCTGATGATTTTTACTGTAAGACACCATTTCATCTGGGAGAGCCAGGGAGTCCAGCCTTCCAGGGGATGCTGCAATGAGATAGTGCTAATTGTTTATTTAGACTAATTAAATTACTGAGCCCAAGGAATTTTGGAAAGGTTGTTAGTACTCCTGCCCTCCCTTCTCCCTTCTTAAGTACATGGGGAGGGGGGCAGGTAGCCCTGGAAATGCCAGCAGCAGGCTTTCTTGTAGCCTCCTCTGGAGCTGCTGGTGGTGCCAGGCACCAGGAGCAGGAGATGCAAGGCCAGTCTAATCTGCTCTGGCAATTCCCTCATTTCTAAGCATCATTTCCCCCCTCGTCTAGAAAATAAGCATGTTTAGCTTTACATGGTTTCAGCTTCTGAGTTGCCTGATGGCTTTAAATGGGAGTAAACATTCATCCTGCTGACATGGCAATAAAACCAGTGCATCTGGAAGAGAGGAGTCAGCAGCAGATGTGCCCCTGCAAACTGCTCGCTGTGATGAATACTCCTCCCAGATACTGCTAATCCCTTTTCTTTTGCTCCTAGGTCTCCTTAATTGTGCTCCCTGTGATTAAATAGCTCTTTGAAGACATCACTAGAAGTTACGTCTTCCATGAGGGAATGTCGCTTGCCAGGTTGTAGCCTTTGGCTCTGGGTGTAGGGAGCTCATTTTTCAGGGAAGCTGGGGAGAACAGTGTCAGGGGTGCTCTGGTGACCCCAAAGTGCCCTGGGGAGAAGCCTCTACCAGGTCAGGACCAGCCAGCTGCCTGGGTAGGATGGTGGGTTTGGCAATGATATGCCCAGATGCCCAGGGTGAACCCAGGGATGATGAATTCCCAGGAAGATGCTGCTTCCCTGATGGTGCTTCCTCTTCCAGTCACCCACGAAGAGCGAAGTGCATGAGTCTGGGGAGGAGAGTGCCCTGGCTGTGGTGATGTGCTAACTCAGGCCATCCTTCTGCAGGAAAAGTGGAGATGGGTGCTGGTTTCCAACCTCTGCAGGCTTCCCTGCAAGCATGGTACCCAAAGACTGTTTTTCCAAAGGATGCTGAAGCCTTGGTCTGCAGGAGGGACACAAAACCCCAACAGGGCTTCAAGAGCATCTGAGGGGTTTTGCCAAAATGCACATCAGGAGGAATCTTATTTTAGGGGTGTCTACACCCAGGAAAAATACCAGACATAGGCATTTTCTGCAGGAGGGGCCCTAATGCAGCAGGGAGGAGGCAGCAGCAATGCTCCATCTTCTGAACACCATGTTCCTGCCATGCTCCTAACTGCTCCCAGGGCGGGATCCCAGCCCTACGCTGGCACAGCCTGCCCTGTCACTGCCCACCCTGGAGCCTGGGCTCCTGGAGGCGGAGGAGGCAGGTCCCCATAGATAGACAAGCAATTGCCTGAATATTCATGTAACGGCAGGCAAGCTACAGCAGGCCCTTGTTACAAACTGCTACCCCAACTGCTTACATCCATAAATGAGGGAAATAAATAAACAGATGCTTGTTAATTGACTTAATTACCCACCAGCAAACAGGAGACTGGGAGCACATCAATAAAAAATGTTTTAAAAAACAACTCACCGTCATTCTTTTCCATGTGCAAACTACACCAGTTTCTTCTGTCTACAATAGACTCCTCAAAGACAAGAAATGGATTTTCATTACATGGGAAGGAAAGATCAAAGTCTGAAAATTAGGGTAGTGACCCAAAATACAACCTAAATTTGCACCCTCTTCCCAGAATCTGGGCTCTTTGAAACCCAGTCTGGGCCCACATTTAACATGTAGCCGTGTCAGGTGTTATTGCAAACAGCCCTCCTTGAGCAAGAGAAATCCAGCGGCTGAGGTAATCCTTATTTTCCAGTGAGGAGCAGGCATTAAGAAGAGGGAGGTAGGGCAGGGGAACTCTTAAAGATTTTTTTATTGATTTTTTTTTTCAGAAGACAATCGAGCAAAAGGGAAATGGAAAAACTGAAGACCTGTCACCCTCATCTGCCATGCGGCCATGTCCAACCTGAGAGCACAGGATAGCTCTGCTGTGCTCCTGACGGGCTGATGCTTAGTGCGAATACCCACAGCCAAGCACTGAGCTGTCAGTCCAAGATGGAAAAATAATAAGTACTGCCAAGCAGGAGGCTTGTGGCCAGATCACTGATCATCCTAGAGTGGCTGCAGAGAGTCCTATGTGACCACCCTATTGAGCCTGGGAACTGGGATTTGTCCCACAGCTCTGGATGGAGAGCCCTGTCTCTACTCTCTGGCTTTCTGCATGCCCACTCTTGCAGCCTGTAACCTCTCACAGGTAATTTCTGCTGGAGACCATCCAAACAAAGCCCAGCACACAAAGTAGTCTGTTGACCAGAGGTAGAGAAGCTGTCATCTCCCGTGACCTCACTTGATCACAACTACACCAAAAAACCCCAGCCGTGCAAAAATGATCATGCCAAGTTCCAAACTCTGCAACGATTAGAGTTTTAAATTAATTTTTTTCACTTTCTAGAAGTGATTCCCCTTGTATGGGTGCTGCCAGCTCAACAATGCATGAAGAAATCACCGTCTCGTGCATGCACCCTGAGCCCCACCATCCACGACAGGTACCTGCCCTTTCCAGCCTCCTTTCCTGGCGTGTTTTCTCTGCTCCCCATCTTGCAGGGAGGCTGTGCGGAAAAACCAGTGTGGGTTCCCTCGGGACTGCTTGCAATCAGTCTCCAGTGCCGTTACCTGTGTATCATGCAGCCCCAACGTTTAATGAGTGCCCCCAGGGCAGGCAGGTTATGAAAGAACCCCATTAGCATGCCCCTTGCTGCCTTCCTGACGTCAATGTGACGCAGTGTAATCAGGGGAGAAAGCGGAGCAGGGTACAAAATGCTGGGGAGTGCAGGCTTCTGGGTGCAATGGGGAAAAAAAGTGTGAAAGGGTGGAGCGAATGGCAATAAGAGATGAACAGAGATTGTCTTATCACCCAGAGCTGGCAGCTGGAGGGAATTTCCTCTCCCAAGTGCAGACTCTGCAGGTGTGGGTGATGTTCTCTCATTGCTTGGGTCTTGCAGATCCAGCCCTCGCCATAGGCACCAGGATGGCTGCAGGAGAGAGGTGCCACACCACATCTTAGGATTAGATATTACGAAGACGTTTTTTGACTGTGAGGGTGGTGAGGCCCTGGCACAGGTTGCCCGGAGAAGTCATGGCTACCCCATCCCTGGAGGTGTTCAAGGCCGGGTTGGATGGGGCTTTGAGCAACCTGGTGCAGTGGGAGGTGTCCCTGTCTGTGGCGGTGGGGTTGGAACTGGATGATCTTTAAGGTCCCCTTCCAACACAAACCATTCTATGATTCTATGATCTTGGGCTCCTCCTGCTTGGATCTGGTGACGTGGATTTTTAAACCATGCAGGAACAACCATATGCCAGGATGCCCAGGTGCTTTAATTTTGTGCCTAGATTTTGAAAGGGCTTTAACAATATTAGTTGGAGAACAGCTTGAGTAAAGAGCCAAATCAGCTACATCCACAGGAAGCTGCTCATATGGCTACATCTGTCCTGTGAACTCAGGAAAAGAAACCAGATCTGCACAACCTCTCTGACAGCAACTGGGCAGCAGGTACACTAGAAATTGCTCCACTCGAACTCTTGTGTGGCAGACTGCACTGTGCATGTCGTGCTGCAGAGGACTGCATGTTCACCTCAAACTCAGCAATATTTGCTGAGCCACCTCCAGCAATTTTTCTGGTTTTGTCTGAAAGAAAGAAGCAAACTTCTGTTCCTGTGCTTGCAGGGCAGATCCTGCAGCTGGGACCCACGCAGGCTGAAACAGCAAAAGGCTCTTTCAAAATAGATATGAACCCGACTCTTACTTCTGAATCTTTTAAGATTTACTTCTGTATTTTTGAACACAGCCTCATGACTTTATTTTACTGTGGAGCTCACAACAGTTGCTGAACAAAAGTGACACTGGGGACATGAGGTAGAAGCAATGCTTCCACTGTGCTAACCTAACAGCCTTTAGTCTAGGCATCACTAGGGCTCAGTAGGGTGATGGTTATGAAGTCCCCAGGGTCACAAGTATGAGCCACAGTTGCAGCCCCAGTCTTGGCACTGGTCTGAGCATCAAGAGAAAGATGCAGTTTCAAACACAGGAGCCGTGTATCTTTGAGCATTGAGTTGATGGAAGATAAGCAGCAGCTCCATAAGCTTTCCACGCCACCCTGCCACTTGGCATTGCTCCTGGTTCAGTGCCTGGGAAACAGATCAGAGGCTCAGCTATGGGAGCAGGACCATTGCACATCCCTCCCTTTTGCAAGCAATGCAGAGGCCCATCAAAGGAGGAGAGGGAGAGGAGCGGAGCATGACAAGGTGGTCATGGTGGGACCAGGCTCACAGTGCTTGGCCTCCCTGGAGAGGCTCTCCAGAGGAGCGGGGCACGGGGCGGGTTCCCTGGCAGCCTCAGGTTGCCCTGCCAGCCTTGCACAACCAGTTTCCAAGCGCAGCGTGTCTTTCAGCAAGATGTGCAGTTTCACCACCTGTTCATTCAGGCCTTTGGCTGCCACGTTACCTATTTGTCGGCAGGCTTGTTTGGCTTTCTGAAATGTGCCTGTCCAGCTCCTCTGGTATCCAACGTGCTGCGGCCTGCCTTATGCACTCTGCAGATTTGGGCTCCTCCTTGGAAAGCATCCACGTTGCCAGCTATTTTTGGAACAGAAGCATCTATTGTCTTGTGCTGTTCCCCACTGAATTCAGCTCACAGCTCCCCAGGGCCCCCTTCCCCCAGCATCTTCTCCCTCCCTACAGCACGACTTCTGTGTGCCCCACAGCATCTCCAGTACACAGTGGTGCTAGAGCACCACGAGGCAGGACAGAGCCCTCACAATTTTGCGGATGCCCTGAGCCCATGTCTGCCCCAGGAGCTGTCAAGGGGATCCAGGAGCAGGGTGGAGCCTGGTGTGTGAGGCCGCCACCTCCAGTGGTGGGTTTCTACAGCCTGGTGTGACTCTGATGTGATGTTCTGCCAAGAAGACAGCAGGCCAACCTGCAGAATGGACTGTCTAGTGGAGGATCAGGTCCTCTGCCTCTCCAGGATGAAGCCGAGGATGGACCTGAGTGGCAAAGGCTCCAAACAGGCTGGGTGGGAGCTGGATTTTGGGATGAGCCCCTGAATTAGGTGGTACAGAGTGAAATTGCTGGACATGCTGTGTTCTCTTGGCAGGTTGTGTATTGGAAGCTATGCTGCAGTTCTTGGGCTATCCTTCTCTGCCACAGTCTTCAGAGGTAGGCTGAGTTTTGTAGCCACGGTGCCCTTCAAAAGAAGGCTGGGCTGCTGCTTCCCCAGCTTAGGGCCTCTGAGACATTTTTAACTGAAAGTTACACCTCTTTAATTTCCCTGGTGATGTTGAGTTCCCTTTGCTGCCAATTTATTTATGCCTCTCCCAACGATTTTCATCTGTGTTGGTTTGCAGAAGATAGAAGTTGGAGACGGAAGGGGAGGTGGGACAGAGGTATTTTAGTCTAAGTCCATCTGCATTGATTATTCTACATCCAGCCTCAATCATTACTGGAGCAGGATTTGCAGGTGACCTGGCTGAGCAATTCCCTTGCATGCTTTGCAAGCCCTTCAGTCTCTGCATGCCCTTGTCTCTCTTCTGGCAGCGTGGTTGGTGAGCACGTGCTTCAGCAGAGCCTCTATCAGAGCTGCAAATGTGGACACCGCTCCACAGCAAGAGGAAGGAACAGCACCAGCAGCTCCTTCCCACTGCACGTTCCTCTCCCTGCAGTCAGCTCCACATCTCAGGAATAGTGATTTTGGCACTGATGGCCCCTCAGCATGTTAGTAAAGTTTCATGCAATCTGTTTACTTTTGGGCATATGCTGTGTTCATGCTGCCTGAAGTCTAGCTGCCTCTAATAACTTAGAGAGTAATTTTCTCCAGTTTGGTGCCTGAGGCACTGATCAACACCTGTGGCAATTGGCTTCCAAGGGGGTGCAAAACCCCTTTGTTCCTCTGGTGTAACTCCTTTATTGCTGCTATAAAAAATGGCACACGTTGCCCATGAGGCATGGACCCCCCGTAGAGAATCAGAGGAGGCAGATGGGAGGAGATGGGACCATGCTGTACTTCACCACCTTAGGATGCCCAAGGGACCCTGAGGCATCTGTGTTGGTGTGTGCCCACATGCACGTGTGCACGTGTGTATAGGATCATAGAATGGTTTGGGTTGGAGGGGACCTGAAAGCCCATCCAGTTCCAACGCCCCTGCCATGGGCAGGGACACCTCCCACCAGACCAGGGTGCTCCAGGCCTCGTCCAGCCTGGCCTTGAACCCCTCCAGGGAGGGGGCAGCCACAGCTTCCCTGGGCAACCTGGGCCAGGGCCTCACCATCCTCCTTGTGAAGAATCTCTTCTTGATGTCTAATCTAAATCTTCCCCCTTCCAGTTTAAAGCCATTCCCCCTCATCCTGTCACTCCATGCCCTTGTAAAAAGTCCCTCCCCAGTTTTCCCGTAGCTCCTTCAGGTACTGGAAGGCCGCTCTAAGGTCTCCTCTGCGCCTTCTCTTCTCCAGGCTGAACAACTCCAACTCTCTCAGTCTGTCCTCATAGCAGAGGGGCTCCAGCCCTCTGATCATCTTCATGGCCTCCTCTGGACCCATTCCAACAGTTCCATACCCTTCTTATGTTGGGGATATAGAGCCATAGTGCTAGATATGTGTGTCTCACAGAGAATAGATAGTGCTGTCCAGGATGAAATCTCAAAACTTAGTTTCAGTGATGCCAAGGTCTTGGTTACAGCAGCTTTGCTGCACCTGGAAGTCACATGGGTGGACAGGAGGTGTGCATTTCATGCACAGCATCTGTTCTTGCAGAAAAAGAGCACAGCACCCTTGTTTGCTTTTCCAATTTTCCTCACTTTCCCAGGGCTGTTCTACAATAGTGCTCTGAGGGGAGGGCTCTGAGCACCCAGCTCTATGCCACAGGACCCTGCTCTTTGTGCCCAGCTCACCAGCTTTTCTGCAACACAGTTTGCACAAAAACAATTTAAAATTATAGCCATTAAAACACATTTCTATTCAGGGGCTAGGAAAATCAGTTTTTTTACAGCATGAGTGCTCTTCCATAACCTGGTTTCTCATCTCAGGTGAGGAGTTTTGGCTGTGATGTACTTTGTGAGCCAGGTAAAGCTGCCTTCTACAGAACGGGCTTTTCAATATACATATTAGAGTATATTTGCAATGTAAATAAGTGCCATCTGCTTACCTCTGATGTTATGAGAATATTGTCTTGTGACTGGCTACAAACAAGACAACATTGAAGAGGCAGCACCTGGTGGTACATATTACTGCAATTTATTTTCAAACATTAGAAGATGATTTTGGATAGAAAAAAAGAAAATAAAAATAGGTATAATCTCCTCTTGCTACGTATTAAGTGTTAATGAGAAGGATATGTGTGGATTGCAAGACAACATCTTCAAGGAATAAGCAGTAAGGATGGAGAAAGCTGCAGAGGGACCTCAAGAAGGCCATGCCTCTGCAGCTTGTCCATGGCTCAAACCCTAACTGATGAAGATTTAAGGGGATATTTTGCTTGTGACAAGTTACTGCTTGTCAAACGTAGAGCTTGCTGCAGGAATATCATGATTTCAGGCAAAAGGAGCCTGGAGGTGAAAAAAAGAAAGGTCTCTCAAAGCATCCCACTTTAGCCTTTGGGGATGGGGTGGTCTGAATTATCATTTCAAAAGCCTACTTTTGAAATGGAGATTGTTCTAATGCTGAAACAGAGAGGAAGCTTTCCATTTTAGCAAAATAAAATGTTTCATCTGACCCCAGATCCACTTTTTCTCATTTTTCCTAGAATAGGAATAAAATCTAAATAAATGGATACTAGCTAAAAAAAAATGGAATTCTCACAGACCATCAGCTCTCATTTCTGCTTGGATGTTCCTGAGCTGACATTGAGCCTCCCATCATATCTCTTTATTTTTCTGATCCCCTTATTTTCCGCACATTGGCAACACCACAGGGCAAGGATTCACAGGCCTGGGGTTTAATGTCTGACAGCACACAGGTTATGAATTCTAGTGTGGCTATACAGGTATTTATGTAGGTAATTGTTATGTTGGTGACTAGCTTTTATTTTATGCTGCCTGAAGCACCTTGAGGTGAGCGGGCAGGAGTGTGGTGCCAGTGTGTCCACTTGGGAAAAACTTTGTTATGAAAGGTGTGGAACCGAACCACTCTTAGAGGGGAGTAGGCAATTCCCCTAATTTTCTGCGTCCTGCGTGGATCTGGGTGTGTAGGCAGAGGTTTCCCTCAGTGCAAAGCAAGGTAGCAGGGGGCATAGACCTCCTGACCAACCTTGCAGAGACAGAGGAGCTCCTTGTAAGACTGAGTAGGAGAGAAGGCAGGTGGCATTTTACAAAGGAGAGAGCTTCTCTGACAGAGGGGTGAGGTGAGAAAAGGAGATACTGGCTGCAGAAGACTCGCTGCTGGGTGGCTCCCCTGCTGCCAGAGCACACTGAGAGAGGGAAAAATCAGAAACATTCATGATGCTAGCCAAAGAAAGAAAGGAATGAGTTTAGGGATGCTCCACAGAGCTGGCCTGCATGCCAGTTTCTGTAGAGAGGTCAAGGACTTGTTGAGTAAGAGCTCTTGATATGATCCTGGGGAGTGGGGTTTGGAGCTTCACCTGGAATGCATGCTGAGTGAATATTCTAATAGTTATTTTGGAGAGGCTCATTATCAATGTTACTAAGTAAATTGGGCAGTTCCCCTCCCACTGCCGTAAACCTGCAGGGAGCAGTTTTAACATGGTGCAACTGGGGATGCAATGCACAGCAAGGCTCTTCCTATCCTGGGTGCAGGGTGGACCACAGTGATCTTTGGTTTGGTTGCAGGACAAAACCAGCAGAGTGAGGTATTAGCAGTGCAGGGAAGTTGTGTGGAAGCATTTCCCTTCATTGCACTTAACTGAACTGCTGGAGTCCCAACTGTGAGGCAGTGGTGACTCAAAAGCAATAACTGGAACAGACCTCTCATGGAAGACAATTGCACAAGTCATTTAAATCAGAGGAGGGAGAAGTGACCTAAAGCACGAGTATCACTGTGTATTTGCCCTAGTCCTCATGTCCCTTCCCTAAACATTCACCTCTGTTAGATATCGTAACTGGAAGAGATGTTGGTAGAGCCATTGCTATTAGACAGGACCCTGGGCTAAGCAGATCTGCGTAAAGAAGTTATTTCTGTCACTGGTAGGAAAGACTTCTAAGTTTATAAGGATTTCTACAATGGAAAAGCACCAACAGAAATATTTTCCTCATCTGAGTGACTGACTTCTGTGTCATTTTCAAATGCACAGGGACAGCAGTGAGAAGGCTGGGGTCAGGGGCATTGCCTGGGTGCTCACATTTGCCATGTCAGCTATGTTTGAAGCACGACTATCTCCTCTACACCCTGCCCTGCTGCTCCATCTCACCCACGGCCCTTGCTGGAGGGGATGGGGAGTCATTGGGGCCATGTTCATTACATTGAGCCTTTCCTGCATGATGGGCCTCCATTGTACTTCCTCCTCAGTTTAAAACTCCCAGTCCTTTAAGTTAGCCTGGTGATGTTCAGCTGCCTCTCTACCCCTTGGCTTCTTTCCATCCCTCCCACTTCCCTCCCCAAAATCCGGGGTGATACAGTCAAGCCTTAATGAAACATTACCGGTGACTCAGGCCCGCTGGCTGTTATGAGTGGCACATGGCCCAGTGCAGAAATGCCATTGCGGGTGTTTGCAGTGGAAATGGGGAGGGAGAGGGGTGCTGGTGGCAGCCGCAGGGCACTGCTGCCTTGCCGCTGGCATAGCCCTGCACTACAGGACATTTTGCAACTGATGCTGATGTGGAAGATGCTGAGGGGCAGGGAGGGGCACTCGGCAGGGAGGTCAGCACGGCTCATGGTGGTGAAGCAGTGAGTTATTGGTGCTCCTCATCCTCAGGGTTGGGCAGATGCCAGAAGAGGGCTGACCACAGTTGGATTTCCTGGTAAAAATAACTCCGCAGCATAAAGTTTCACAGGAGGAAGAGGAGACAGTAGCTGGGGCCTGACTCTTTCCCTCCGCCACATCAGCAAACATCTGTCCAGGCCAGTGTGAATCAGCAGAGGCTGGGGACATGGAGGGGAAACGTCTGAGGTTGACACTGGTAAAACCCAGGGGAAGTTTTTTTGGGCTGGAATGAAAATAAATACTGGGCTAAACTGGTTCACAGAGGACCTCTGGTCCTCTTGCTCACTGATCTTTTGCATATGAGCAGCAAAAATAATGCAAGGGGAAAGAAAGAGTGGAGGCGACCAAGCCTTTCCCAAGAGGAGTGGAGGAAGACAGCTTTGCCCCAGGCAGTGATGCTGTTTGACTTTGTGGTATTTCTTTTGTTTTCCTGCTGTGTCCCAGCCATCCAGCAGGACGGGACAGGCGTGAGCCCGTTTTCTTTGCTGGGGAACGGTGGGACCTGCTTTCCCACCTCAGCTACTGATGGGGTTGGCTGCTGCAGCAGCTCCCATATGCGCAATAGTGACTGCAAGCCACAGAGTGGGAAAGGAGGCCCTGCCATTTCCACCTTCCTACCAAGACTTTTCACTGGATGGTGCTGGTTGTGCTTCTCTTCCCTGTGGTTGGCCAGCAGTTGCAATCACCAGCAGGAGAATGCAGCCAATTGGTTGCAGAGTTGCTCCTGGCCGTCACAGCATGAGATTGTAATCATGAAGCCACCTTGCCAAGCAGGAAGATACTGTGCCCACCCTGCTGAGAAGAGGGCACCTTGAGCAGACTGCCCTCACCAGCTCCTTCTGTACAGGATGTGGTAACAATGCTGTCTCCATTCAGTGTTTCCCAGGTCATGCTAGCAGTTGATTCCTTCACCCTGCCAAAGCTTGCCTGTGCAGTGGCACTGGGAGGAGAAGCCAGTACTTTTCCACTATCCCCAGCATTGGGAGGCACAGAGCAAGCACTGAAAACCTGGCAAGGCTCCACGGCGGGTTCACACCTATTGCTTTCGCAAGACGTGCGATGATAAAACCCCGAAAGGCAAAGAAAGGCCATTGCTCTGATTCCAATTCACTTAGCGTGCTGCAAGCTGTCTTGCTTTGTTCCCTCTCTGCTTTTTTTCTTTTCTTCTACTGTTTTGGGAGAGGAGAGGTGGGCTGTTCCATGTTCCCGGGCTATTTCAGGAAGTCACAGCATAAGTGTCCCAGGTAGCCTGACCCTGACACCTCGCTCCTGTCCCAGCACTTGCAGAGAGCCCAGGATCTGCATATTGTCTGTGACACTTCCTAATTGCTCAAGATGGATCGCTTAAGAAAAAGCCTTCCATATGGTCCACAGGATTTAATTTTTTATATTTCCCCCCCCCCTTGCTTCTACAACTGTTACAGGAAAAGATAGTTTTCCCCCTGTTTGACATATATGTAATCTTCTTCTGATACACAAATGCCAGATGGCACTGAAAAAAAGATAATAAATGTGTCTGTAGCCTTCGATAGATTAAGTCTGGGAACCTTGAAAATGGCTGCAGAGGAGCTGGGAGTGACTGGGCTCAGGGTTTTTTGAGGAAGGATGTTGAAGATGGAGGTGAAGGCAATTGAGAGAACCTGGGAATGCTCTGTGTCTGCCCCATGCCCAAGCCCTGCCAGGCATCCCAGTCTGGGATTTGCCCTGCGCTGCTTTTAGTGGTGAACAAACCCGAAGAAACCCAAGCACGAAGAGGCCCTGAGAGACAATGAGCAACAGGGAAAGCAAACTCCAGAAACCCAATGACAGAAAGCACACTGAAGTCAATGGTCTTCTTACAGCTGGGTTTGGACTGACTTTGGATCAGATATTGGAATGCACTGGAAGCAGTGCTGTGAACACAGTCCTGCTTGCTGCAAGGGCAGGTGAGCCAGGCAGTCTTTAATTTGGTTGGGAGCAAATCCCGTAACCATATTACTGTATGTAAATGTTGCTTAATGTTAATTTGCTAACACTCTTTCTCTAATTACAGGGATGAAAAATGCCTGTTGTCTTACTTTATGTTCTTGGATAACCTTGGGAATTAGGTCTGTCACCACAGCAAGGAATTTCCTCCTGAAACCTTTGTTTAATAAACAGATACGAGAGCAATCAGGTTCAAAAGCACTTCCCTGGAAAAAGGTAAACTAATTTTGTCTCTGCTGAAGCTGCAGGGGGAAGGGAAGCCCTCTCTGTCTTCACGTGTGGCGCTGTGGCTCACTCCTGACAGCAAACAGTGGATGTGCTTTCCTGCTGAAGCAGCTCATCCTCAGTGGGGCCAACCTTCCTGCAGAGCCACAGGGATGCTTTCACCAGCAGACAACCCTGGCTGCTTGGATTTCTCCCTGCTAGGCTTCACCTCTTCCCCACTGTTCATGGGAGATGCAGGCAGGGATCAGGCAGGACCTTCCTGTGCGCGCTCTGTTGCTTGTCCCTCTGCTGAAGCATCTCATAATTTATCTTTAGAAAGCACCTTCCAGTGCTGCTGACCCCCAGTAGCCTTTGTGTTACACCTGATGGCCTCCACAAACTCTTTTTTCAGGACAATGAAGAGTTTCCAGCCTTATCTCAGGACCAGCAGCACACATCACTGCTTGCATGGTGCTCACCATGGACAGAGCACACTTGCAGAAAGGTTGGCTCAGTATCACACTGCCTGCATTGAGCACAGGTCAGACTGGGGACAGCCAGAGCTCCTTCTTAGCCAAAATACTGCTGCTGGTGACCACAATAAATCCATTTTGGAGAGGTGCTTGGGGCAGGCTGCAGGGCTGACGGACATCAGTGGTGGCAAAGGCTGCCTGACTCTTCAGCCAGCAGCCTTCACTCCACAGCCCCATCAAGAAATTTTCCATGGCCTTTGTACAGATCATCAGTCACCCCATCCCCAAGTGAGCCTGTGGTCTGTGCATCAGGTTATGCAACTGTTTTTAAAAGCTTTACCTTGAAATGCAACCTATATGGATGGCTGAAGGGCAGGTAAACCTGCTTATGCATGAGGAAATTTAGCTGGCATTGTTTTCATTATGCCTCGTCCTAAGTGGCTGCCCATGTGGGCATGTTTTTTCTAGAGCGAGGGTTTAGCCTGTTGCATCTGATGTCATCTCTCTGATGGAGAGGTCTCAAGTGGAGAGGCATGGGATGTGCCCGAGTGCAGGGCTATAGCCCTTCCCATTTGGAAAGAGGTCTCCCTGCATGGCTGTGTGTGTGCAGAAGGAGGTTTTCTCTTTGATCTCTGCTGTCACCCGAGACAACTTTGCAAACCATGCAGCTTTCCTGCAGAATGGAGCAGGCTTGGACATCACTGCAAGCTCATGGGTGCCCTTCTTAGCCTGGGCAAGGTAAGGTTGCTAGACATTTGCCTCTCTCCGCACCATGTCTCTTCAGCTTCCCACCAGCTGCTGTCACCAGGTCTGCTTCGAATTACACATTTTTCTGCTGAGTTTTTTGATAGCTGCATCTCTCCTGGTCCTCCATCATTGAAGAAAGGGATCCTCTGCTGCAAAGTCATTGCAGCCCAATGCTGGGTATGACTTTGAAGGCTCTCTAGACCACCGAATATGAGGGGAAGTAGAGAAAAGAGTGAAGTCCCACAATGACACTGCTGGCTCCCCTGTAAACACCTTGTGCCATCACTCTTCCTATTGTTTGCCAGGAAGTTTTGAACTGCTTTCAAACTTTATTTTTAACAGAAAAGGTGGGAGATTGCCACAAATAGCATTCTTCCTGCCTATAGGCATATCAGTCAGAGAAGAAATATTTGCTGGCTGACCTGCAGCCAGCAACGCCTGGGCTTTTCCAGAGGCAGCTGACAAGGTTTGCCAAGGAGACCTTGGGCAGATGTGCTGCTGATTCAGGAAACATCCGACTGTGGGTGTTGTGCGGGTGCTTGCAGAGTGCTGCTGCAGATGTAGTGCTCTCACAGGGTTAAGCAACAGCAAAAACACTGGGAAAATGTGTCGCTTGTATCAGCTAAAGAGCTGTTGAGACGGCAAAGCGGTTATTAGATTTGTCCCTAACATTTATTAAGTTTGTGTGTGTCTCTGAGATGTCCGTGCTGCTCCTCTGTGTATCTTTGGATGTGTCAGCATTTCCAATTATCCCATCACCTACCAGATAAGACAGTCTCAAATAGGGTGAAAAACAACTCAAATGAGAAAAGAAGCAGCTCAGTGATCCTGTATTTTAAATCGTCTTTCAAAACCAAATGCAAACTCTGTTTCATCTCAGGAGGCCAAAGGAGAGCGCATACATGTGCATGTGCACACTCACACACACACGCGTGCCAACACCACCCTGGGCAGAGAAGACTCCATCACACCTTCCTGCCTGCCCTATCTTTGACATTTCTTCTTAGACTCTGTAGAGAGCTTGGCAGACATAGAAGAAATAGATAAATCTCAGACCCTTTCAGCCTTGAGATTTGGGGTTTTTTTCCTGCAATGCTTCTGACAGACAAGAGAAGTTCCCCTCAAAATGTGTGTGCGTTGATGCAATGAGTGGGCAGCAGCATTGGCTCTTTGTGCAGGATTTCACTAGGATGTCTCCTACGTGTGCACTCCTTGTTTCCCCGGGCTCATAGCAGAAACAACGCTGTGAAGGTGCACGCAGCTCTGTTTCACTGACCTGTGTCTTGGGTGACCTGGAGTTTTCAGCCTGCTTAAAGAGTTCAGAAATGCCAGAGGCTCGATTTCAAAAGGCATTTTATTTCTGACAGGCAGGCGAATTTGGTGCTTAACTTCCAGTGAGATCTTCCAGTTCTCACTTGATGCCTGTCTCTATGTCTACTTAGAGCAACATGGGGGGAAATGTGGTTTTTAATAGTCTGAGTCATGGCGCGGCATGCCTGCCCTGCAGATGAGCAGCTGCAGCTGTTGCACGGCAAACACAGACCCAGGTGACTTTTAAATGCTCCCACACCACCAGCCATCTAGCAGGGACCAGCCCAGATGAACCTGCCCTGCTCCCATGGCATCAGGGAGCAACGCGCAGCACCATCCTGCAATCCAAAGGCCAGATGGTTTAAAGTAGACCAACCTCCAGCTATTAAAAATTATGATTGATTTCCCAGTGTTGTCTTTGGTTTTCCCTTCTAGTGAATGCGCACTCCTTGGGAAAGCCATGGTCTGGAATAAATGGAAGCAATGAGGGATGAGGGATGGGATGAGGGAGGCGATGAGAGTGGGGATGAGGGGAGTGTGGGGCTCACTGGGAGCTCCTGGAATCAGTAGCAAAACCATTCAGCTGACCAGCTATGACAAGAAGGACCAGGCTTAAATTACAGCAGGAAGGATTTTGGTCAGACATCAGGAAAAATTTTCAAGTGGTAGGAAAAGTGAAGTACCAGCTACAGAAAATAGCTGTGAAAGGGAAACCGGGACGTGCCTGGTGCTGTGGTGAGGTTAGTCATGGTATAAGGAGATAGATGTGCAGCTGGGGTTGAGCTCAGCCCTGGAGACGGGCTCTGAAGCGTTTTTGCGTGCATCCTAACATCAGTGTTATTTGGCATGGAGAGCCTGGATGTGATGCTGTGCCTCACACAGAAAAGAAACAGAAAGTGCCCTGGGTGGGGATGGACAGGGCAGGGGCTGGAAATATGGGACACAAAAGCATGAATGTAAGGCCAGGAGGAAGACGCTCGATTCCCAGCTTTGCTGCACTTGACATGATTTGAGCAAACCCCTTAGCCTTGCTGCACATCCTTTGCCCATCTCTGCACTGACGTTATGAGCACTGCCCTCCCTTGCAGTGCCACTGTTCATCAAATGGGCTGTTTAAAACCTGTACGAAACAAGCCTCACAGAGATATTTGCTGTTATTCCTGATTGTGTGGACTCTGGGGCAACCAATTACCATATTTCCCTGCGATCAAAATGTTAGTGGTTATCATAAAGAATACTTTAGGGTTTAAGACAGTTACAGACTGTTTTAACAGCATTTATTTCTAATGAACCTTCATCTTTACTTTCTCTCATGACAGCTGGTTTTTGAGTCATGAGCTGGCTGCAATTACTTTGCCTCTGTAATTCCATCTTCCTGGCTTCAGAGCCGCTGGAGGATGGTCACCTGTGTGGAGCTGTGCATGAAAATTGGATCCCAGCTGCAGGCAAGGCTAGGAGGAAGTGAACGTGGAATATTTCAATTTAAAGTGTGTTTATTGTGCATTCTGTCACTGATTTGATGTAAGAAAATTTACATGCAAATGACAGCAGATTTGCATCTCTCCTTTCATTGACTGCAGATGTTGAAAAAAATTATTTGATGGGGTTTTTTTAAGCTTTCTAAACATCTCAGAGGAGATTTTGGTGACTGCCCTATTAATGCATCTATGTAAATGTGCTGACCTCTCCTGAAAACAGCAGGCTGATGCCAGAGCATTTATACAGAGGTGTTTGCTGCAGCTTTCTGCGGTCATTGCCTTCCTAAGTTTTCCAGCATCATTTTGGAAAGATGTGATCCTGACACCCTTGGACACAGAACTGTGTTTCTTGTAGAAATGGATGTTTTCATGGAAACACATGGTAGGATTTTTCTGAATATTCTGAAGGTGCCAGTTGATTTTTATAATGTGAAGAGATGAAGAAAATGCTGAACAAGGGTCTAAGCAGCCAGAAGACACCCAGAGTGTTTTGGAAGCATCCTCTCCCAAGTTACAAGTCATAGGACAAGAGGAAATGGCCTCAAGTTGTGCCAAAGGAGGTTTAGATCAGATATTAGGAAAAATTTCTATACTGAGAGAGTGGTGAAGCATTGGAAGAGGTTGCCCAGGGAAGTGGTGGAGTCTCCATTCCTGAAAGTATTCAAAAAATGTGTAGATATGACACTTCAGGACATGGTTTCGAAGGCACGGTGGTGTTAGGCTGACAGTTGGACTGGATGATCTTAGATGTATTTTCCAACATTAATGATTCTATGACTCTATGATTCTCCCATCAACAGTAGTGGACATCAAGATCGGGGCAGCCTTGGGCAACAGGAAACAGAAATTTCTCTTCCTCTCCTCGAACTGGGCAAGTGGTTGAGCGCATCTTTGGCAGCACCAGGATGCTCAGAGGATGGAATGGGACGTGCACGGAGTGATGTTGGCTCTGCAGGGCTCTCCTACCCAGTCCATGCCCACAGCAGGGCTGCCTATGGAGACCAGTGCCTGTGCTCTCTGGGTTTTATGCAGAACAGATACAAACACCCTTTCTTTGTTTTCTGGGCAACATTCCATGCAGAAAACCTGGGCCTGCTTATCAGAGGACTGGTGCATGTTTACATACATGTTGTGCACACAAACTTATCTGGTACAGAGCACTCTGCATTGCCTGTGCTGTAAGAGCTCCCAGAGCAAATTTGCAGCCCCACCAGGACTGACAAACAGGGTGCAAGGCAGGTCCTGAAAACCATCCAAGCAGTAGCTGGCTTCCTCTCGTAATCTCCTGAGCAATGAGTTGGAAATTTAGCCTCTCATTGGACTTGATTTATTCCAGTCACCTGGGCTTGAGACACCATGTGGGAATCAAGGACTTACTTTCTCCCTGTCAAGGTATTTTTTAGCCAGAGAAGTTAGAAAAATGACCAAAGGGGGGAAAAACCCCCAAACCCAAACAAAACCAAGCAGCAAACATAAACAGGAACAAGGCAGCTAACGAACCAAGTGTTGCTGATGTTGCTGTGACTCTATACAAAATTGGCAAAAAAGTCACCCTTCTACAGCTGCCAGGTTTAAATAAGACGCTATCAGTGTAGAGATTTTTTTTAACATTAGCTCTGCATGTCTTCTGCTAAGAGATATAAATAGATTCATACTCATATCCCTATGTGTATGACCTTATATATGTGTGAGTGCACATTAAATGTATGCACGTGTATGTGTCCATAAAATATGCACACTAGCTAGCTAGAACCATCCGTCTATCAAGTTATTGGCCCATCTTGTGCTCACTTGAGAAAGGATTTAAAAGGAATTGCCTAAATACATAATACATGCTGATTTTTTTTCTTTTTAAGAGATGAGTCAAGTCAAATGCTATGATATAAATTTTTAATACCCCTATGACCTGATTTTTTTTCCCACTTGTGCAAGGAAGTTAACAATATGAAATGTCTTTCTGTTGTCTCTAATCATGGGCTGATTTGATAAGCTGTAATTATTATTCATACTTGAGATCTGCAGCTAGGGAGATATAGGAGGTGTGGGGACCATTGGGATGTTTAGGTTTATTATTATTTATTACTGCTATGAATAAAAGAATAATGATTTCAGAGATTCTGCCAAGTAGTTCAGGCTGAAGATTTAAAAATTGTTGCAATCCATTTGCATCTGATGGATTCTGGGTCTCTTTAATCACATTTTTTGGTTACTTACTCTGTTGAAGGGGTTGGGAAACTGGAAGAAATGGAAGGAATGATTTTTGTAGGCCCTACCAAAATGCTTTCTGTTTGTTGTTTGGACTTGGGCATTCTGTCTCCTTAGGAGCACTGGAAGGAGACTGCAGAAGGTGTTGTCAAGTCACGGCTGCTGTTGTGGTTATTACAATTCATCATCTTATCAGACATGGTGTTCAAAGGTGTGTGGTGAGCAGAGAGAGAATTGTGATCCCTGTTGTTACGGATATCCAATACTTTACAAGTGTCTTGGCAAAAGTGGAGGGGTTTGTTATGTGGGAACCAGCAAAAGCATCTTCAACCCAAGAACAATATGTGCTTGTACTCATTTCAGCACTGCTCCTTGAAAATGTCCCGGTGGCGGCAGAGGGTTAGATTGAACATCCCGAAGGTTGTTTTTAACCCTCTGATATATCTATGTGAAGAAGAGAATGCCTGTAAGACGGATACTTAGGGTGGAGAATGGGTCAGTAGGTTGTGATTTTGAGAAAGAAGAAAGTGGAGAAGGTGGACCTTGTCTTGCTGCAGGGGAATGCTGGTAGATGAGAAGGTCAACATGAGTCAGTGATGTGCACTTGCAGTGCAGAAAACCAAGCGTATCTCGAACTGCATCAAAACAAATGTGATCAGCAGGGCAAGGGAGGGGATTCTGCCCTTCTGCTCTGCTCTGATGAGACCTCATCTGGAGTGTTGTGTTCAGTTCTGAGTCCTCAGCACAGGAAGGACAAGGATCTGTTAGAGCGAGTCCAGTGGAGGCCACAAAGACGATGCGAGGGCTGGAGCACCTCCAATATGAGGACAGGCTGAGAGTGTTGGGCTTCTTTAGCCTAGAGAAGAGAAGGCTCCAAGATGACTTTAAGCAGCCTTCCGGTACTTAAAAAGGGGGCTACAGTAAAGATGAGGAAGGGCTCTTTATCAGCGAGTGCAGGAATATGACAAGGAGGAAGAATTTTAAGCTGAAAGAGGGGAGATTTAGATGAGATATTGGGAAGAAATATTTTCCTGTGAGGGTGGGGTGGCCCTGGCACAGGTTATCCAGAGAAGTCATGGCTGCCCATTCCCTTGATGTGTTCAAGGCCAGGCTGGATGTGGCTTGGAGCAACCTGATCCAGTGGGAGGTGTCCCTGCCCATGGCACAGGTGTTGGAGCTGGATAGGCTTTAAAATCCCTTCCAACTCAAACCATTCTATGATTCTGCGATTGAGGATGGCCGCGTTCCCCATGTCTTTTCAGGAAAGAAACTGGTGGAAGTCAGCTCATCTTGGGTCAGGTTTTGATGTGCACCATTGCAGAGCCCTTTGTTTCATCTTCTTTTATGCTTAAGAGGTATATTTCAGATCTGGAACCAGTGCGTCACCATCCAAGGAGCAAAATAAATGTGTTTGTAAGCTACTGATTCATCTTTCAAGTGATGCAAGTTCTTTGGGCTGCTCTGCTGTCTTTGACATCTGTGAGCATATGGGTGCAAATACATTACTTATTTGTTCCTCTTACCCTCCTGGATCCAGAGCCAGAACTACCTTCAGTCACTACTCCCTCCTGTCTCAGTAAATTTATACTGTCCTTGAAAGAGAAATGAATGCATCTAAGTAACATCCTTTCTGAAAAATGTGGGTGTAGATTCCAGGAAAAGATGCTGTCATAAAACTCATAGTAGTAGGAGGCTTCACTGTACAATGGCCAGAAAGACCAGAAGGAAGAGCTCTGCAGCCAGAGGCCATGGCTTGAGAAATACATGATTGCTGACAAGCCTGAAACGTCATTCTGTGGAAGGAAGAAAATCAGTGTGATGCTGACCGGGAGCATCCTGGTGTAGCTGCCCATGCCTCGCAGTGGCAAGCAGCTCCTGAGCACATGCCTTAGCAGGCAGTGGTGTCTCTTGCAGAAACTCCGGTATTCAGTTTCTACCCACAATTTAAAAGATAGTAATAAAGGGCTGGGAGGGCCAGTGAGACTTTAGGGAGGGATGTTGCAGGGGTTAAAAAAATCTATGGCATTTTGGTGTCATTTTCCCTGTGTTCAGTTTCTTGGAGTTAAATCTTCTCTGTAATGTACTCAGAGCCAAGGAATTCATCTCAGAAAATAAAATACACAGATCTCTTGAAAACAACCACATTTTAAATGAAATTTAGAGTCCCCTTGTGCAGCTTTACATCTTGCCATCTTCAAGTGTTTTGCACATTAAAGGAGAACACGGATTTAGGATTGTCCATGCTAACATGATCTCCAACAAATTACATGTCCTGGATCCCTCTTTTTCAGTGAAGACTGTGTCTGTAAACTCTCTCGTCCTTGCATGTTTTCCCATCCATCTTTTTATGCTGTATTCTCAATGACTTTCCTTTCCTTTCTTTTAACAGGGCAGAAGTTTGAAGACGTGAGCCACAACATATGCCATTGTCCCTTCTCAGAGATGAACAAAGTATATTGATATGCTCCAAATGTGATACGTTTTTTCCCCCGTTAAATGTTTTCTAGCTGCATAGACCCACCATCTGTTTCTCTTTCTCTTTTCCATCATTCAATTCTTTGCACATTATTCAAATTAATTATCAATTAAGAACCGGAAAGAACGGATAATCAAATTACAAAATGGGAAGATGGTCAAAGTAACACAGCACCTTATTAAAAGCCTCCAGATATTTAATAAGACAATAAATTCCTGGTCTTTTATTCTAAAGATGAACCTTCAGCCCAATAAATGAAAACAGAGTGACATGTATCTCTTCTTGGTCATTTATTTATGAACATAGGAAATGACATTGACTAACCCCTGTTCCAGTCCAGATTTGAGATTGCAATCTTCTCCTCTCAGATGTCAAACTTACCCAGATAATAAAACCGCTCGAGTCTCAAGACATTCCCCGGAGAGATAAGAAAGTTCTCTTATTTTTCTGTGTTAAAGTGAATCTGGTTTACAAGGCATGAAATTAGCTGTCCTTTAGCTCTGTGCTTATCCCAAAAAGAGGAGGGTCTCTGGTTTTGGGGTAAAGGCAGAGCAACAGTTCTGGCTGCTGTGCCCTTGGGCAGCCATAGGAGCGTGCAGTTGGACTGTCTTTCCAAACCTCTCCATCAAGCGGTGCTCAGAGAGGGAAATTTATGAGGCTTGGCAGCAGGGTTGGCACACAGGGAGTGTGCAGGGACGATGAGGATGGAGGAGAGCTGATTGTGCCCCGTGTGATACCTGAGAGATTCTGGCTCTGACCATCTGTACAGTCTGATGTGCCTAACCCTTTCCCACAGTAATCCCTCTGGCTGCTTGGCCTCCTCCTGTAGTTATAAATACATCACATGGTCACAAAGGTTGTGGCTCATCCTCAGCCATGAAAGCAGAGACTACCAAAAATTTAGGGCCAGAAAGCGCCAGAAGAGATCACCTCGTCCCCTTATGAGCTGCAGGGGATCAAGTCCAGCTCCCCTGCTCCTGGTGACTAGGCTGTCATCTCTAGTCATTTGGTAGCTTTCATTTTCAACTGCAATTTTACTGACGGGACTTGAGGGCAGGCTTGCAACTGTGCCAAGAGCGCAGATGCCCCATAAGCCCCCTTTGCTCTGGGGAACCATCCTTAAAGGGCTGCAGCTTCAGTTAGTTGGGCCCCTTGGGTGTGCAGCAGCCAAGAGTAAAGCCGTGCAATGAACACAAATGGTTGTCACCATTTTGTGCGGTTCCTGGCAGCAACTCATTCCCTTCAGTATTATCCCCATCCTTTTTTTTCTCCCTCATCCAAAGCCTCTTCCATCACCCCTCCCGCCCCCAACCCAAATTCGTCAGAGCCTCGTAGCCTTCGCAGCCTGCAAAGCATCCTCTTCACATTCTCCTACTGCAATTGCACATAATTAAGCGGTACATTTACATGTCAGACTAAACCCACTGTCCAAGCTGCTCGTTCTGCTTTGTGCAGTGCTGTGCCAGGCGTCCTCCAGAAAGGATGCAAATCACGGCACAGAAAACATATTACGAGTGGCATGCAAGATCTGTGCCCACTTTACCCATTGTGTCAAGAAAACAGAAATGCTTGTCAAAATACCAGCTCGAGTAGGAGCTCACAGCTTCTGGAGGAATAAAAGAACCATGTTGGCAAGCACAGGACTAGACAGGCAGATGTCCTCTCCACCCACTAGAATTTTATTGGCAATTGAGTTAACAACCTCTTTGCATATGAAAGTAACGGATAGGCACTGCTGCGGCCTCGCTGGCAGGAGACTTGGCTGCAAAACCAGTGAGACATTTGACAAGGAAGCAATATGTTAGCAACATCTCTTCATCCGTGTTATCAGGGCCAAATTGCCATGGCACTTGCAGCCATGTGGAGGCATTAGATGCAAAGTGTTAGACGCCCTGCCATTCTTCCTCGTCATTTTCTCCTTTCTTTTATTCCTTTTTCAGAGCAGCCTGGTCCTGACACTTCTCTTCAAGTGGCTCTGGAGCCAATCCTGCCTTGTGCTGCTGTATATCCTTAGAAAATAGGCTGCCAGGTGCTTGAACACTCACATTTTGAAAAGATGGCTCATGGTAATAAATGGTTCTGGGGGGTTTTTTGTTTGGTTTTTGTTTGGATTTTTTTTCTCCCTTTTCTTTTTCTGTTGAAGCAATTGCATTTTCAAGTTTTCCTTTAAGAGGTCACATTTCTGAGCTGATGAATGGCAGGAATACAGGCTGGCAAATCCCCTCCCTCCATTGAACCCTTGCAACTGAATTTGTACCCCATAGTACTTGTCCTCATAGTCTTTAGATTTACAGACTCCCTGAGCATCTGCAGTGGAAAAGCTGACTTCCCTGTAGCAGACTGGCAATAGCCTTGCAGCGATGAACTATGTGCTATGGGTCTCTGGAAATGGTGGTGTATCCAAATGTACCAGTGGATCCCCACCATAGAAAAGTCCAGAGTGGTCTGAATGGGCAGAGGAGTGTAAACAAGTCAGTGTGCACTGGGTTGTTTTTTGGAGAATCTGTGTATGTGCAGTTGGCAGCAGAAGCTCTGCCTTTGTATTTGCTAAAGGGAGAGGGAAGGATGGGGAATACTGTAGGAAATCTGCCCAATCTCCCACCTAGCCATGCCCAACAATGCAGCAAAGCTTTACAACAGAATTGTTTTCTCGCTTCCCACTCTCTTTAAAGGCTCGTTAGGTTTAAAAAGCCATTGCAAACTGCTGGGGTTACATTCTGCTGTCTGTACAGGCTGGAGATGAACAAATTCCCCATTAAGCATCAAGCCTGTACAGAGCTGAAGAATGAAACTGAGGTAGGCAAGCTGGAGGCATCATCTGTAAAGGTACTCCTGAACATAGCACGTGGACAGCACAAAATACTTGTGGTCTATCTGTGTGCAGGCAGGGAGGTGCATCAAGGCAACGTACGGTTGCCCCTCCACTTGCTGCATGCAAATAACAGATTGGTCACCAAGAAAAGGAACCAATTCTCCTGCTACAGAAAGGGTGAAGAGCAGGTGGAAAGGAATTGAGGCAGGTGACTGCAGGCTTGACTTTATGTAGTGAGTAGCCTCCCATTAATGAAATCTGACTCCACACAAGAGAGACCACCCATGCTTATCCCTGAGCTCTGGGTGACCAGGTTTACTCATTGCCCTTCTGCATTATCCCAGTGGGATATCCCTATGCCCAGATAGCTGTTGCCTCTGCAGACCTGCCCATGGGGTCACCATGAGCTCTCTCTAGGCCAGCACCATAACTTGTGTTTTCTTTTTTCTGCTCCTCCTTGCCTTCTTCCCAAGCATCGCTCTTTGAGAAGCATCATCAGTGCTGCTGTGGTTTATCTCATACAGCATACAAATAGTCCTCCTGCCCCTTCAGGGTGATGGTCAGTGCGCAGCATAACCCAGACTGTAACACATTTAAGCTCCCTGTCTCACTGTGGTGATGGCAAATAAAACCATCCTGTTTAATGGCTAGGGAAGAGTACAGCTATGCTGCATGCAATGTTTCTCACAACCGAACTTGTCTTTCATCTGTTCTCACCTCAAGCCTGAGGTGTGACTCTGCTAACCCTGTGTTTTAAATCCTTCTTCTCCCTCAGGGTCAGCAGCACACTGGCACGCCATGGCAAGCCGAGTAACTGCAGTGCATAAGCTGAAGATTCCCCCTGGTGTTACTCCAGGGTGCTCTCCTCACAGGTTTTCCCAGCTTGCCTGCCATCCCTGGGTGGGACAGCACATCTTTGCTGCTTCCCTCCTGTTCCTCAACTGCTCTCTGACTTATGGAATCATTGCTTCAACCCTCAGAGACTCATTTTGCAAGGCTGAGAAAGCAAGATTTTCTCATCGCTTCAGGTGCCTCAGGTGAGTTTAAGCACCACCTTTGTGGTGATACTGAGGACAAGCTGGCTGATGGAGCGGTTGTCCCTCCAGTGTCCTGTCCCTGATGTCCCACAGAATTAGCTTTTCCAGTATCACAAAGGCACTGAGTCTAGAAATCCTGTAGAAAAGTCCCACCTGATAATCTAACCCTGTCTCTCCCCGTTTCTCCAGCCAACTGTCTCTTTTTCAATGTCATAGTCCGGAGTCAGAAGCCCCTTGATTTCTCCTTGGCTGGGGGAAAGAAGCACTGAAAGCCTTGCTGGGCTCGAATTCAGCAGAAAAGCACAGGCAGTGCCGCAGCAGGCGGTGGCTAGGACTGCAGTCTGGAGACCACTACACTGCAGGAGTCAGCCCAGCTGTGTTCTAGCCAAGTTCATAGCAGGTCCTACCTTTCCGCAGGTGCCAGTGAAGGAGTTCCCAAACGCTTCTGCTCACTGTAGCTCCAGTGAATGACAGAAGAGCTTCCCCAAGTATCCGGCCTGTGTTCCCATGTGAGCCTTTCCTTGCTGCCTGTCTGGATGATTTCTTTAGTGTTACCTGGAGCGCGATTCTCGCTTCCCATGCCCTGCATGGGAAAATATCTGCTAAATTTTACAACCAGAGATGTTGCCCCGTAAACTCCTGGTGAATTTGTCCCAATGCATTGTACAGCCATGTACATTTACCACTGCCATACACACCCTGGGTATTCTGCCAGGGCAAAAAGTGCTACCACATTTTCTCTTCCCATTTTCCTGTTCTGTGCAGTACTCAACAGAGTACGTACGTATTTGCTGTTGTGTTTCTCTCTCTCTGGACATTTCCAGTCTGGCATCCAGGACCCGCCATGCACAGCAAAATCCTCCTTCTTTTTCTGACGTATAAATTGCTGTCAGGACCTGAAATACTCTGTCATTTCTCTAGCAAAGGGACACTGAGTTGCTCACCTGTAGGTTACTCCACTCTCAAAAACGAGGCTGGAAAGGGACTATCAGAGATGTTCCCACTGCTCTGCATGTTAACATATTTCTGCCTCAGGCTGGAAAGGAAATAATCATTTACTTCAAACCTCCAGACGAATGTAGAGCACCAGGGCCAGATTTAGCTGCAGTAACTATGGCTTTCTCTGCTCTGTGGCAAATGCATAGCGGGCTCCTACAGCTCCGACCTGGCCTGGGGTATGTTAAAGAAAAGTGCCGCAGGATGAGAGAGCACTGAATGGGTGAGGAGCGCTATGTCTTCTGAGACTGCAGCAGCTACGAGGGAAGAATTTGGGCTGGAGCCTAATGATGGAGAACGTTTGCTCCTCACATTTGTCCCTGCAGATGAGATCCTTAGAGAGCACTGTGTGATTCTCTGCTTTCTCTCAATGGCTTTCCATCAGTGAAATATCTGTTAGTGTCTGGAGACGCTTCCTCATGGTGTGGGTCTATGATAAAAGCTGAAGCATGGAGCTGTTTCCCAAAACTTTGGCTCCTGTTACATTTTGCTGAGTCCATGCAGCTGTGTGGGCAACCCTGAACACACAAATCAACACTAACAGACACACTGGTGGCTGCCTACATCTGCAGAGACCTGAAGCACTGTCACTAAGAGTTGTGAACTTCCCCATGATGTGAAGATGAAGAGGAGGTCCTTATTTGCACAGGTCCACCTTGCCCATGCAGGAACTACTGTAGGATCTGTGGGAAGATGCACTGGTGAGCAGGGATGATTATACCTCTTTTATTTCACCCAGATATTCCTAATGGGTTCTGTGGGACTACAATGAGTCTCACCTGCACAGGAACTGACTCATACTGTTGTGTCAACTATCCCCAAATTCTCTTTAAGAGGCTTTTGGAAGCCAGACTTTGGCTCCAAAGTCACTTTGGTGGTGTTTAAAATGGTATCTTCCCTCTATCCCAGTGGCATAGAGACACTCCTATCCCAATGGGGTGCACTTTCACTCTGCCAAGGAGCTTAAACACTGAACAGCCAAAGCCTGGTAATACTGAAAGGCCACATGAGCAAGTCTGCTCTAGGATACAGAATATCTGCCTCTGGTCTCTTCCATATTATTTAGTTCCCTGTCATGCTGCTTTTCACAGTATAGACAACATCAAGAACCATGTGAAACACAAGAGTGTTTGGAAGCCTGCTGCTGACTTCCCATGACCAGTCAAAGCTAAAAACCAAGTTAGGGAACTTATTTTTCCACTTCCCAATCTTCCATCTCAAAGCTTGCATCTCCTAATGGCCTGCGTTCAACGAGAGCCTCCCATCAGCTCCTGAAGGAAGGCGGCAGCTGTTAGAGCACTCAACGTTGCTGTATTCAATCATAACATCTGAAAAATGCTTAAACAATGAAAGTGAATTGCAAGGTCCTTGCCATTGTCTGAAAAAGAAAGGCTGCCTTCATGGAAAGCCATGCTTTCCATAAGCATTTCTGCATTTGATTTTCTGCTTGACAATTTATTTCAAGTATCAAAGGCTCAAGTCTCTCCTGGTAATTCCTTCTGGTTAGGGAATAAGCATCTGTTCTTTCTGATTGCGGTCGCTTCTCTCATGCAAAGCTTGACTGAGACATGCGTGTCAAGGTCAGAAATGAGGCTGAACTTGTATTGTAAAAAAACCTATCAAGCAGCAGAAAAAAAAAGATAATAACATGCTTTTAAAAGAGATATGGGTAATGTGCCTTTTGTGGTGAGTAATTGTGATGTAAAGAAGAGTCAACTGTAGCATTTTAATGCATTAATTGCTCATTAGTTGTTAGGCTTATATATTTTTGCTGGAAAAGGATGGAGATACTTGGGTAGAAAGTGGCCTATTTGAAAGGGTGGGAAGGTTAAACGTATAGAAAGAGGAGAGTGGATATGGTGTGATTGGAGCATAAAAATAGAGCGTTCCAACCAAAATAAAGCACCCAATTATCAACAGGACCTAAGCAGATTATTGACCAAGAATGGCTTTGCACAAACATCAGCTACTTTCAGAATGCTTGTAGGTGCAAAGTGTTTTGGCCTCTGGGGCTGTAAAATCCTGGGGTCTGCCAGTTTACTTCATCTGCTGCTTGCAAGACTGTGAAAAGAAACTTGGAGAACCTGCCTTGAAAATTATCCCGTTGTGATGTGTTTGCTAGGAGGAGCCTTTTCTTTCCTGCTTTTGGGCTTTCCCCTCTCCAAGCTGATCCATAGTCGTATCCAATGACAAGCATCCCCTGAAAAAGCACATGCCTGGCTTTCCATGTCAAATCAGAGAGAAAGCTCTCAGGGAAACAATTTCCTCCGTGACATTAGTGAAGGGAAATTCTGCCTGGAAGGAAGCACTGGCAGGGAGAGTTCCTGCACAGCCCCAAATGCAATGAGCCGTTTAAATTGCTTGATGCAGCGGGCAAGCCCATCACGACCATTCTAGAAGGGGGAGAAAAGGCATTTCTGAAATACTTATCTCTTTTTAAATACACTTTTCCTCTTTTTTTTCTTGCACAAAACGATGCCTCTGATGGACTCCAAACAGAGTGTGGGCTGAACTCTCTCTTCTTTCATCTGGATCCCAGAGGCATTCTCAACCCCCTCCCCCCACTCCCTCCACCTCCACACCCGATTCCAAGTGCATTGGGAAGAAGCTCCAATCTGGAGCACAACAGCACACACCCCGAAGCGAGCTAGCTAGCTGTAGAGACTACTGATGAGCTGCCTAAGTGCTTCACTTTCATTCCTGCCCAAGATTTGAGGCTCTGTCTCCCTGTCCTAGCCCAGTAGAGATTCAAGAGGCAAAAGAGGCTCTCCACTAGTCTTTCCCATGCTGATGATCCCTGCGCATCCCCTGAGCCATGAGTGTCTGTGATGGCAGAGTGAGCAAGCCACAGTGTGCACATCTGAGCGAGACAGTAGAAATAACATGGCCTGGGGGAATAAGTTGCGTCGTGCCAAGGGCTGACCACACACGTTCTGGTGTTACCCTAATGCCTGGTCCAGCTGCAGGCTCAGACTTGTGTTGGTTAATACCCTGTGAGCAGGTGTGTCTGCCACCTGCAAGGACCCATTGCTGTTAGATCGTACTTTGTGATCTTCAGGAGTGGGAAACTGAGATCGCATGTTGCCTGTACCATCCAGTTTACAACCCAGTGACGCAAGAGAGAAAGTACTGCGAAAAGAATTTAAAGCACATAAAGACCTGAGGCTCTTCTGAGACAAATCTACATAGCTCATCCCTGGAACAACTACAGAAGGAAATTCCTTGTGTTGAGCCATGAGATCACATGCCTGGGATAATTTACTGGGCATCAGCAGAGCACAGAACTGCTCTCACAAAGCCATCGACCACCTCCACGGTATTGTTCATGAGTACTGCAATGCTGCACTTCCTAGTCAAGTCAAGCAACAGAAAACAAGGAAAGATAAAACATGTGTTCCTCGGTGAACTTTGTCTGCAGTTTGTCAGCTTATGATCAGGCTTTGCTCTCTCTTAAGCAAATACCCAATCCATTGTTGCATTTAATTCTAGAGTCCTCAACACAGGAAGGACAAGGAACTGCTAGAGCAAGTTCAGAAGATGCCACGAAGATGATCTGAGGGCTGGAGCACCTCCCATACAAGGACAGACTGAGAGAGCTGAGGTTGTTCAGCCTGGAGAAGAGAAGGCTCCATTATAGCAGCCTTCCAGTACTTAAAGGGAAAGTACTACAGGAAAAGTACTGCAGGAAAGCTGGGGAGGTACTCTTTTTCAGGCAGTGCAGGAATAGGATGAGGAGTAATGGTTTGAAGCTAAAAGAGGGAAGGTTGAGATGTGGTCTTAGGAAGAAATGTTTTCCTGTGAGGGTGGTGAGGCACTGGTGCAGGCTGCCCAGAGAAGCTGTGGCTGTCCCATCCCTGGAGATGTCAAAGAACCGGTTGGATGAGGCTTGGAGCAACCTGATCCAATGGGAGGTGTCCCTGCCCATGGCAGGAGTGTTGGAACTGGATGTTCTTTAAGCTCCCTTCCAACCCAAACCATCCTAAGATTCTATGCTTTTAGTCCCCAAACTGTCTTAAAAGTGGAGCAAAGAATGGCTTCTGAAAGTTGTTTTTCCACATGGAAAAGCAAGTCCAAACCAGGAGGACGCTCACTTGTCTTTCAAACACACTTCTCGCATTAGCCAGCAATGATTTCTGGGATGGGTGACATGCTGGACACGCACAGACTGTGTATACAGTGCGTTGTGGTGACTGACAGCAGGCACCACGTCCTGGCTGCTGCTGCTGCTGCTGCTGCTGCTGCTGGGATGCTGCCGGCATGAGAAAAGAGAAAACTCCTTGTCAGATGGTGTCATTTCAGCTTTGAGTTGGCCAGACGGAGAGGTGGGTAATACATTCGCTCCAGTCAAACAGCCACCACAGGTAAAATATTAAATACACAGCTAGGGGGACCTCAGTCACAGTTGATGTCATGGATTTTTAATCAAAAGCATTTGTTGCCATGCAGTGGGGTGGTGCACACTGTCGAAGAGATGCTGCCCTGCATCCACAGCCCACTGCATCCGTCAGGTTTGTCCTGGGAAGCAAGGGGACCCTGGAGCATTGCCAGGCTGCAGAGCTGCTGCTGCCATGGCTTGTCCCAGGGGTAGTATCTTCTGCCTCTTTGATCTCCCTCTGACCTTTGTTGTTACAGCCAGGAAAGCTGATCCTATTGATTCCATGTGGATTATGATTTTCTGTAGATTGCCCTGAAACCTGCTAATTGTGCACACAGCTATTTATAGTGTCTCAGAGTGGGAGTCAGAAAGTTTTGATGGCGTGAGAGGTTATCTGCACACACATTAGCAGAGCTGACACTTCTGTATTTCCACTTAACTGATGGTCAGAGACATTTCAAAGTAGACATTTTCTATCTAGTTTGAAGGATCTCTGAAATTTCCCACCTTAGTTCAAAAGAAAAGACTTCATTTTCTGTTGACTTTCTGAAATCTCTTACTGGGAAGAAGCTATGTGTTTGTGGGAATGGACTGAGCAATAATTTGGGGTCAGATTTGCTCCTGGCAAAGTTTCAAGACACCACATGTTCAGCCCCTCCCTTCAACATGCGCAGATAAAGAAACATGTCACATCTGAAGCAGAAGGTTTAGCAGTTGCTCCATATATAGAGCCCTGCATCCAGCTGTGTGACTGCACTTCACCCTCTCAAGCAGCCTCTGACTCTCCATCCTCTACCTCAACCCTAGCTTTGGCACATCCGAGTGTACAGCAGCTTCAGGTGGTAAAACAGTGGAGTTCAATGGAGAGAGCACCGAAGGGAGCTGGGATGCTCACTGCAGAATTGGTTAATTTGGTTATTCAGCGGTAGGCACATCCTCTCTGCTGGTTGAAAGCTTGGTTGAAAGCAGGTTGAGGGAGGTGAAAGCAGGTCAATCAGCAGGTCAAGGAAGGTGATCCTCCTTCTCTGCTCTGCTCTTGTAAGACCTCACCTGGAGTCCTGTGTTCAATTCTAGAGGACAAGGAATTGTTAGAGACAGTCCAGAGGAGGCCATGGAGATGATCCAAGACTTGAAGTACCTCCCCTATGAGGACAGGCTGAGAGAGCTGAGGTTGTTCAGCCTGGAGAAGGCTCCAGAGAGACCTTATTGTGGCCTTCCAGTACCTGAAGGGGACCTACAGGAAAGCTGGAGAGGGGCTTTTTATCACGGAGTGCAGGGATAGGATGAGGAGTAATGGTTTGACTCTGAAAGAGGGGAGATTTAGGTTAAATATTAGGAAGAAATGTATTCCTGTGAGGATGGTGAGGCCCTGGCACAGGTTGCCGAGAGAAGCCATGACTGCCCCATCCCTGGAGGTGTTCAAGGCCAGGTTGGATGAGGCTTTAAGCAACCTGATCTGGTGGGAGGTGTCCCTGCCCGTGCCAAGGGTGTTGGAGCTGGATGATCTGTAAGATCTTTTCCAACCCAAACCATTCTATGATTCTATGAGTTTATGAAATGTAAGCACTACACCAGATAAAGGCCCATCTTGGGCTAAAAAATGCATTTGTTCCATACATGTCCCGTGTGGGTTTTGAGTGTCTCCTTGCTTTCAGTAAGAGAGGATGTTGAAATAGTTTTAGGTTCATTTAATAACTGAAATCTTGGAAAAATAAAAATCAAAGGTTTATTAGATATTATTATTGGATATTAGAAAAAATTTCTTTACCAAAAGAGTGTTCAAATATTGGAAGAGGGTGCCCAAGGCAGTAGTGGAATCTCCTTCCCTGGAGGTGTTCACAAGTGTGTAGCCTTGGCACTTTGGGACATAATTTAGAAGGCACGGTGGTGTTGGGCTGATGGTTGGACTGGATGATCTTAGAGGCCTTTTCCAATCTCAATGATTCTATGATTCTACTGCAACAGAACACTGCACCTTCCCACTCTGGCCCTGAATGGCTCTGAGCTATTTGTTCCTTTCCTGGCTCCTTTTCTACCTTTCTTCCTGTTTAAAGTAAAAAGGAGCACCACTTGACCAATTCAGTCTAGCCTTGAACTCTGCAGTGTCAGTAAATATTGTTCCAGTGGCATCAATCCATTGCGCTGAGCCCACTCATTCCCTATCCTGAACTACTACTCCAATTGTAGTGCTTTGCAAAATGAGATACTGCCTCATCACAGATGCAGCCCACTGACTTCTTCAGTGAAAAGAATAATATATTTTTTTCCCATGCATTGTGTTAAGTGTTTGCTTGCAACAGCCTGGAGCAGTCATTCAGAATATTTTAAGAGTGTCTTTCATACTGTCTGAAATACCTGGCAGTGCACAAAGGCTGAAAGTGGGAGTAATTGACTGCAGGATTATTCTATATTGCCTGAAATAAAAGTAAAATGGCTGTGAAAGTGACAGGGAGTCAGATCCACACCGTAAGGTTCGTTGAGTATTTTGGTTAATTAGCTACTATTATCCAGGTTCCACAAGGCAGTACTTCAGCAAATCCCACGTTGACTTGGAAATCATGGGCTAGAAGACAATAATCAAAGTCTTGGAGACTGGGAGCTTTGGAGGTTTGTAGGGACATAGTGTTTGTCCTCAGGCAGTGACTCTTGGGGATGAATCCTGACGGGGAAAATCTCCTGCAAGAGTATCGGAGGAGTTCCCATGACTTCAAAGGCTGGTGGTACAGGTCCTGTCTATGCCACTCTGATGGCTGCAACAGTTGTAGGTTGCACGCATTTCATAATCTCAGTCCTTGTAAATGGTATATAGTCACCTGGGAGCTTCCTTTTTCCTGGAAGATGGATCCCAGAGCCTCAGTGGTATGTCTGACCGTGTCTCTATATTCAGCATATTCAAACCAACTTCTGAAACACCTGGAAGCTGTTTTATAGGGCTTTTTCTTCTCCCAGTCAGATGCTTGTCTCCATCCCTCAGTCATCTCTGAGAACTGTGTTAAATCAGCCAAGGCTCATAAGGGATTACAAAACTTTGTTGAAAGCCAGAGCTCCTTGTAAAGTGGAGAAGGTGTGTCAAAAGAAAAGGGGTGGGTGTGGTGAGAAAATGAAAAGAGGAGTGCCTGGGCTAAGAGGAGCAAAACCAACACCTTCTCCTCTGTAGATGCGTATCCTTATCAAGAAAAGGGAGGCATCCATCCATGTGGGTGGATAAAGGGAGAAGAAGGGACACCTGATGTCACCCCGGGAAGGCAAATCACAAATTAATCAGCTAAATGCTTTTTCACCCGATATGTCTTTAGCTTGAGCAACCTATTGCCAAGAAGTATCACTAAGGCTGAAAGTAATGCCAAAATCCCAAATGGGCTTTGCAGGGTTTATGGCAATGGGAAGTCCTCAAGTTCTGAAGGAAATATGTATTAAACACATGAGTTTTTGAAAAGGATCCAATTTCTGATACAACCTCTGGGTCAGTGCAGGCTAACTAGTACCTGTCTTGGGCATGGCTTCCTTGGATACATCCCTGAAGGAGGTGGTGCTGCTCAAAGTGACATTGAGAGCAGATGCACTCACTCAGGTAGAGCACAGCACTAATTTAGATGGACACTCTTTGCTTCTCCTAGCTAGGCTGCAAATGGGTGGCCATGGATGCAATCAAGCACTGCAGGATTGCAGGTTGCATGCTGGCTTTTCATATGTCGGTTGGCACGTGTGTTTTAACTGCTTGATTTCCAAGACAAAAAGAATGAACATTCAACACAAAGAATGAGTCTTTGAACAACAAAGTCAGACCTTGAGTTGGTGTAGATTAGAGTGGACCTCCATGAGCTCTACCATTTTACAGCCACTCTGTTCTATTTTTTAGGCTCTGCTTCCTTGGACCAGTGTGCCACTTGGGCTGTAATCAGATGAGCATCTCGTTCTTAGCCACTTTAAGAAAGACATACTTTCTGCCAGGAAGCAGGAGATAGGTTACAACTAGAGGTACTTTTGGATTTTGTCTTACAAACCACGCTGCTTCAACTTGGCTCAGTAAAGCAGGGCTTTTTGCTTGGAAATAGAAACTAGAGTTTCAAAGGTAACCTATGCCCATATAGGTCTTCAGGCACTAAACAGCACGGGACAGTCTATTTGTGACCACAAATAGCAGGGCATACATGATTCCTGTCCACAGCAGGAGCAAGCAGTACCCAAGGATCAGCCTGTCTGGCAAGTTGAGTGTGTGACTGAGTACGCACATCTGTAGCAACTGATTGCCACCCCATGCAAATGTCTGCAGAGGCCCCTGCAGAGCCTGAGAATGTTGTACAAAGGTGCCTGGGGGCTGGGAGAAAGGATACTGCTGAACAGGCTGGAGAGGAAAGATTGGGGTAGGCAAAGGTAGGTTTAGCTCTGGTGTGGCTGATGCCAGCCAGCCGTCATCCTTACTCTAAGATGCAAGATGAAACATCTGAAACCATCATCACCTTCTGATGAAGCCCAACTTCTTACAATTCCACAGATTGAGAGAGGACGAAGGCTGTGCTTGAGGAGATCCCTGGACATGGCAGGGAGTGTAGGTTGGAGGATGACGCCAGGCCAGTGATGTTTGATGCTCACTAAGAAGCACAGATCTGCATCTGCTAGTGGAGGGTTCAGACCAGGAATATTCAGGTTGACCTGGAGGAGCCGTGTTTCTGTGGCCCCACAGACTGCCTGCCTCATAGCCCAGGGGACATGGCGCACTGGGCTATCCCTGGCTGGTGCTGGCCACATCATCCTGTCCTCCCACACCTGCCCTTACCTTCTTGCCTCCCACCTGACCTGCCAGCTCAGTCTGAAAAGTCTAAGACCAAGAACAGTATCCACTGACATTAATGCAATTAGGACAATTAAAGAATATAATGATGGTCATAACGATGGGCAATATGGAAGCAGGCATGCAAACCATCTATGGAGATGTTTCCCTTGAAGGACACCTCCTTGAGAACAGTCTCTCTATGAGGCACACTGGTTTGCCAGGCTGTTAAAGGCATATTTGCCAGGTAGCATTCCTTTTATCTTAAGATCTTTCTCTTCGTTTCAGGACAATGCTTTTATGGTGCGACTTAAGGGGAGAAAAAAATGTAAGTAAGCCAGACATGACTTCTGTAGCTTGGAAGGGGCTATTACTTGACCCTGTAGCTTAATAAAAATGCTTTCACTGATTTTTATATTTATAAAGGTAGACACTGATCAGTGCTGCTGATCGAAATGTATATGGCAGCTTTCAGTTCTCCTCTAAGCTTCAAGCTCTCCTGAAAGCAAGTCATGAATTATTAAGGCAGAGATTACCTTAACTGGAGTGTGTGCGGCTGTTTCATCACTGAAGTTGGGGATCATGCCGAAGGGTGGACAGGTTTCCTGGGGAGGGTTAGAAATGGTAAGGCTCTCCCAGCCTCTTATGGGAAGTTTGCAGCAGCTTACAGGAACTTTTGCTCCAGATCATTCCGTCCTGCTCCAAAGTGAATACAAAGTCTTCAGGTTGGATGTTTGCATTTTTGTGCTTTGAAAACTTCCTCCCAAGGAATCTCCTTGGCACTGTAATTATTTATTTATTTTACCAGTCACAGATTTATTTTATCTTTTTTTTTTTATCAAGATGTATCAGGGCTCAGGATGCCTCTCTCTCCTTGGTGTGGATTCCTTCTGGCCCCAGCACTGGGGTGTTAGGGGCAGGAGAGTCCTAAGCATTGTTTTCCTTGCATTCTTTGGGTAACAAATAGCTTATTAGAGCAGGACTATGATCCTTTTGGCCTCCTTGATGGATGCCTTCACCAGAGGCCACTGAAATTATAGGATCTGTGAGGGAGCAGGCAGGATGCAACTGCAGCAACTCCCTGAGGGCAGAGTCCAAAACCCATCTCAGCAACCCCCACAAGGCAGCAAACCCCTATTTGGTGGTGCAGGCAGCTCTTCAGCCATGCATCCATGTGCCTTTGGGGAGATGAGCTTCAGGCCTCGCTGCCCACCTATGCTTTTCCAAAGCCTCTTACTGCCCTGAGGCGATTGATCCTCACTGCCCTCCTACACCCCCCAGTCTGGACAGGCTTTGGGTACTGCAGTAGAAATAAGACATTGAGAGCAAAGCTGGCAGCACTGAGGCTCCCACATTGCTCCTCTTTAAGCACACGCATGTCTCCACTTCATACTCCACAGATCACCTTCTGAATTCATAACCGAGTGAAACATCTGACTCCGCATTAAGTCAAAGCTGTCCCTTGGGCCTTATAGGTGGTGACAGGAACATCACAGCTCCTGAGTTTATATTCCCATAAATCTTGAAGAAGGTGAGTTTTCCTTTCTCCGCCCACCCCCTGCCCCGTGCCTGCTTTAATTATCAGCCGTTGTGCTGATGAACAGTCCAGCGCCAGGCGTGCTCCCCTTGCCATGGCCAGAACATGAGTTCTGGCTGGTAGCAAAGCCCAAGCAAAGCCATGCTTACAGGACTGCTGAAATCCCAACCTCTGCAAAGGTTTCCAAGGACTCTGGTTATAATCTGCAGGGACTGTGCTGCTCCCTCGAGCAAATCTGTGCAGAGAACTGTGAAAGCAGCCTTTTTCTGTGTGGCTTTCAGGGCTTTTCCATTCCTGATGATGGTGCTTATTGTATTTGCTAATAGAAAGAGATGAGGATGGAGGAATAGAGATTGTCCCTCAGACTTCCCTCCTCTGGCATACACCTAGGCTGGCTACTGGCATTGCTGCAGTAACGTGGGAGCCAGCAAGGATGGCAATTCTCCAGGTCAAGGCGGGCTGTGGGCTCTGTACTGTTGTCTTTGAGGGGAGATGGGCAGCAGGTACCATGTGCACCAGAGTGATCTTGGATGACAGGTTGTGCTGTGCAGTAAAATTAAAGGAGAACGTGGGCGAAAGTGCAAGTTGCTTTGTAGGAATGCCCAGTAGCAGGCCCAGGGCAGCAGTGACGTAGGGTTTGCTGGAGGTAAATAGTGCTTCCCACAATTTCCTTTCTTCTACATCCCTTCACCTCTTGTGATTTTTGTTTCTGTGAGCAAATATCTCAGGCTGACAGTTTTAGTGTCATCTTGTGTACAGTATCAGCTAACCAAGGGCTCTAAAGTCTGCTGGTGCGTGCTTTACCTCCCTTGCAGCAGGAACTGTCCTGGACATCAGCATCCTGATGCATCACTTTTAGGGATGCAGGCTGGTCCCCAAACTCTGGTGAGAATTCACCTGGATAAAGGGCAATAATATACTGAGAAGCACTCTGTGCTGCTTTACTCTCCACCTCACACAGATCAATTTAGAGAGGGATACATTTGACTGAAATCCATTTAGAATTTGTTTTCATGGTTTTACATTCTTCCTTAGCATTAAAGTGTTACAATGCTGCAGCCAACCACTAAAACGTAAAACCACCCGTAAGAAAATATACATTAAATTAAACAAAACAAAAACCCTAAGCCTATGACTCAGATACTTTAAGTACCCCAGAGTGAAACACACTATAAAACAATAGAAACTATTATAAATCACACAGAACCAACAGAATCAACGTACCAATATCTGGTTCGCCCGCACATACTTCTCAGATAAAAATAAACTGTTCTTGGAATGAACCCTTGCTTTGATTTATATCTCGCAGTCCAAGTACACACAAGGAGGATGTAAAATCTACTAATATAAATATGACGGGTCTCAGGCTTTTATCAGATGCTTTCTACCAGGAAAGAAAAGGTTCTTATTTTCCTGCTCAGGTAATTATTGCGTTCCTTTGAGCCAAGCTCCCTCATTTCCTCCTTTTTCAAAGCCTTAATCCTGGGCGTGGGCCCTACACAAAATTACCCGGGCGCTCCTTGCCAGGGAAAATCTCTGAGCCACGAGCCTAGCCAGGCACAAGGAAAGAACAGGTGTTTTGTAGGAAAGAACGAGGGTAACTAAAGGCACAAACCAGGTGCAGAGGCCAGGAGCCACGAAGTGGGATCAGATCCCTCTTGCAGTCTGAATCGCTCCAAGGTCATGCTTGGTGTGTGCGAGTAGGAATTTTTTGGGGAGAGGTTCAGGAAGCACCCACTGCTGGGCAAGAGAGCTCAGTTCTTTCTGCATAGCTGTGGCGCGACTGTGCTGTTCATGAAAGAAGCATCTCGCCATCCCAGTTTTGAAATGGGGAGTGAAACTATGGGTGGGACAGTGGGGAGAATAACCTTGAGCTGTAGGTACTAGTGATTGCACCTTGTCTTTTCATAGTGCAGCAGAAACGTTGTCGAGGTACTGCCTTTTAAATGCTCGCTTCTTTCTCACTTGATACTGGGCAAACAATCTGTCATTAATAATTTATTCTGTGAATTTTGCCTCTATGGCTAAAATCTAATTATCCAAGTCATAGACTAGCCAAGCTTTGGAAACAGCATATAAAAGTAGAAGGGGTTTTTTTTTTCCCCGAGTTGCCATTTACTCTTTTTCTATTGTGTGCTCCTTGGAGGCCGTTAGGATGATGGGGCTTTTACCTGCACTTTACAGAGCTGTACTCAAAACTTCAATCTTCTCACTATGTCCATGGTTCAAAACTATTTGTGATGGCATCTCAAGGAATAATTTGTGTCTGTTGCTCTTGAGTGGCCAGTTCAGAGCAGAAACTCAGGACGCAGAAACTGCAAATGGAGAAATATGCTCATATGGGACCGTGTCCTCTACCACATGGCATGAATGGCAACAGAATCACAGAATGATAGAATCATAGAATGGTTTTAGTTGGAAGGGACCTGAAAGCCCTTCCAGTTCCAACCCCCCTGCCATGGGTAGGGACACCTCCCACCAGCCTGGGATGCTCAAGGCCCCATCCAACCTGGCCTTGAACACCTCCAGGGAGGGGGCAGCCATGACTTCCCTGGGCAACCTGTGCCACCACCCTCATAGTGAAGAATTTCTTCCTAATGTCTAATTTAAATCTTCCCCTTCTCGGTCCACATTGTTCCCCATTCTTTTTTCTGAATTTTTTTTTCCTTCTGATTTTTTTTTATGCTAAGGATGGTGAAGCACTGGCACGTGTTGTCCAGAGAGGTGGTAGAAGCTCCATCCCTGCAACAATCAAGGTCAAATTGGACAAGGCTCTGAGCAGCCTGCTCTCGTTGAAAATGTCCCGGCTCATTGCAGGATGGTTGGACCAGATGCTCTTTAAGGATCACTTACAACTCAAGTCATTCTGTGATTCTATGATTCCTCCAGTGCCTGCCCAGGGACCTCTGCTCCATCCATGGGGTGGTGCTTCACCTTTCTGTGGGGACAGTTGCAGCAGTGCTGTGGTCACGACCCTTCCTAAACTTGTCCTGGCTCAAAGGCTGGCTGTAAATATCACTGGGAACCCAGCAGGGCTCTGTCAGGCTTTGCCTGCTTCAAGGTTTCTGTGATCAGTCCATCTGCGAACTAACCAGGCAGAGCTGCAAGCCTGCAGAGAGCATCCACTGCCTCTGTGAGATGTCAAACACCAAATAAAACTCATCTAGAGTTGACACTCCACCTAAATCCAGAGTGGTCTCTGCCTCTGAGGGATGGGTGTAACAGGTTCCCAGAGTATGCACAGATCAGTAACGCTTCCCACCCAGTATTTTTGTCAGTAGGACCTGGGAAGGAGGGGGTTTGTGATTTAGTGGAAGCACAAATGTAGCATGGAGCTGCTGTTTGTCCTGCATTGGGGCAGCTCTGCTCCACAAACCAGACTGGGGACCCAAAACATCCTCAGGGCAGCCAGAGCATCTCTAGTGTGTCTGTGGGAGCATTCATCTCTCTTCTGAGCTAATCCCATGGGCTCGTGTGGAGTTCAGTCGTCAAAAAGGGCTTCAGTCTGGTATAGCACTGCACACAAATAAGTGCCATTACACAGATACCTCCTGGGTTGGATAATTCAATCTGCTGGGCATTTTACAAAAGGCTGCAATCAGCCTGTAATCGTGTATCTGGGAAATAATGCACAAGCAATGCTCCGGAGACCTTCCCAGTGTAGCTTCAAGGCAAAGCGGAAATGTCTGCACTGACCACTTTGAAAAAAAACCACTTGTAGTTTATTTAAATAACAGAGGCACGTTGTATTGTTCAGTAATGAAAAAATAACTTTTCTGGATACCCAAGCTTGAAAACTACAGTCCAAATGTTGTGGGATCAGATAAAAAACCCCAGACTTTGCTTTCCTCGGTCTGCTTTTCCCTTTGAAGGCTGCACTGCCAGGCCATTTGGCATCCCTCTGTCCCCTGCCCACTGAGATTTACTGATCCACTGAAAACCTTTCTGGAGGTTTAGCTCCCCTTGGAAAAAAATAAAAATCTCAATTTTCTTCTCTTCCAATGGATGTACTTATTATTCTTCTATTTTTTAAATGACATGGGCAACTTGGGGTACATAGACAGGATTGGTTTAACCTTTTTTCCTAGTTTGCTTACCTTTGATCTTTTTTCGGATAAGCCTTCCTCAGATTTCTGAACACAGACCATAGAATCTTAGAATCATAGAATGGTTTGGGTTGGAAGAGACCTTAAAGGACATCCAGATGCAAACCCCCTGCCATGGGCAGGGACACCTCCCACTGGATCAGGGTGCTCAGAGCCCCATCCAGCCTGGCCTTAAACACCTCCATGGAGGGGGCACCCACGACTTCTCTGGGCATCCTGTGCCAGGGCCTCCCCACCCTCACAGGAAAACATTTCTTCCTAAGATCTCATCTAAATCTCCCCTCTTTCCGCTTAAAAGTGTTCCCACTCATCTTATTCCTGAATTCCCTGATCAAGATCCCCTTTCCAGCTTTCCTGTAGCCCTTTCAGTACTGGAAGGCCGCTGTGAGGTCTGCCTGGAACCTTCTCTTCTCCAGGCTGAACAAGCCCAGCTCTCTCAGCCTGTCCTCATAGGGGAAGTAAACCCATTTTCACGCTGTGGACTGTAGCCAGGGGAAGAGTTACGTTAGCATTGTGGCTCAGGATTTTCAGTCACATTAGAGACTTTTAAGCACTGATGGAAGCACAGTAATTTTCTATGTCCTTGTGGTGTCTGGAGCAGCAAAGCACAATCAGTCACATGCAGCCCCTCCAGAGGAGACTCTTTACTGGGCACAGGAAAGGATGCCTCGTTTGGGTCAGGTTATACTGACATTACCAGGGAAGAACTTGCATTCTGTGGCTTCTCTGGTTTGCTGCCAACTGGCACAACTCAGCGATGCCCAGGCAGCTGCTTTAACAGGCTGAGGATACGCAGACCTCCCTCTGCATAGTTTTAAACACTGGACAATGTGCAGGGTAGTGCACCACTCCTGGCAGGGGCTGTCCCAGGAGGAACACCGGTGGGCGGCAGCACTGCTATATTTTTTGGTGACTTCCCATTTTCAGGTTTATTTTGGAGGCTTGTGTTTTTCTGTTGAAAGCAGAAGCGTGCAGGAAATTTAAGCTGTATCTCCTGTGCCTGGGTTTGCCAGGATAGGGGGAGCGACATGCGGGAGTGTAAATTACAGCAGTTTTGTGTCCAAAACAAAAAGATCGGTGTGCTCAAATCCTAGCCTGAACTCAAACTTCCTGCCACTGTAAAGATATCGAGATCCTCTTGACTGTATTGAATCCTGTCCTGATTAGTAATGATGTTTTTAATTGAAATTTCAAGGTTCATTACTGAACGCAGATTAATTAAATTGCGAGGAGAAATAATGAGAAATGTTCCCTTTGGACCCATAAAGGAACACACGTGCCCTAGCAGGATTCTTGCAGCCCGACCCGCTGCTGATCTCCCCAAAGATTATCTTCCAGTGCGCCAGCCTACTGTGCCTGCAGGGGCAAGGGGGGCATCCCCCCCATGCTGATCGCAGCCCTGCTGAGCACCAGGCACAGGCTGCATGCTTGGCACCTTGCAAGATCAAGCCAGCCTCATGAGCAAGTCAGCCTTGTCAGGTTTTGTTTGGTCCCTGCTCAGGGAGAAGCCTGAAACCAGTGGTTTTCCCTGTGCGAAAGACTAATTGAAAACTGAGGCTGGGACCTTGAGGTTCCCTGAGACTGGGAGGTGCTGGTCTACTGTCTGGGGACTCACTGGTCCAACGATGATGTCCCCAGTCTCCATTACCCCATGTCAGTGTCACCCTGCTGCATGCCCGTGGCACTCAGCAGCAAGGGCTCCCTTGGCTCTGCTCCCACTCTCTCAAAGTAACCTCTGTAACCTCAGCAAGCTCCTAGGGAATAGTAAGGTGGCTGGGGGTTAGTTTGGGATTTTTCTACCACCACTTCCTGCCATGTGCACCCAGAAGCAAAACCCTCCCTGGGTTTGCAACGGTTTTGCATTTGGAAAACACTGTTGGGAAGAAGCTGATCACAAACACCTCCCAAACATCTGTCTTCCAAGAGGTGCCCTGCCTGTCTGTCTCATCTGGAGATCTCAGACATGGAAGGCATGTCAGCAAAACCCATGGGAAAATGGGACTGTGGTTGTGCGGAGTCCTTGAGTCACCGGGGCAGTGGCCCTGTGCCTGCTTCTGTGGATGGGGTTGTCCTCAGGGGTCCCTTCTGCCCCCTCGGTGAAAAGATCTCCTGTAGTGCTGCACACTGAGTAGACCTTCTGGTCTTTGGAGAGCTGGATGTCCCTAGAGTGCTTGCTTTCTTAGCCACAAATTCCATCCAAATTGGGTCAATTCTACCATCCTTTCCTGCAAACCTCAGCAACAAGGTCTGTGGTCCCTTCCTAACAAACCACAAATGGCTGACAAATTTCTTGCAGAGGTTCGATTGTCTGATGGCCACCTCTGTGCTCCTGAGGATGATGTGGGACTTGGCATAAGCCTCACAATGCCACACATTAAAGCACAGCCAGACTCATCACAGTCAGGGAAGGAGGGTTGCAGAAGCTCTGAAAAGCAACATGGTCTCCACAACCTTCCTTTGCGATGTATTTTCTTGAGAGGCTTGTGAAAATTAGCTCATAAGGACCCTGGTAAAAATCTCTTCTGACTGTAGTATGATGAAGCAGATAAAACAGCACTGAAGATATTATTTCGTGGAAGCTTTTCTATTTCTGTCGGCTCTTACTTGCTAGCTCTCCTGTCCCTGGAGGATGAGCTCTGTTTCATACACTAGTGGGTTTTTATTTTGGCAAAAGAAGTGTGGGTTTTGGCAGAAAAAAGAGACAGTACATCAATGGAGAGGGGAAACCAACTTTTTTCCAAATGTTTCAAAGCTACCAGTTAAGGGTTTCCAAAAAGTTCTGGAATAGAGACCAAGTGGATGCTAAAAGAGATGGGAATTGGCTCATAGCCTGAATGACTTTCATTATTGCTTGAAAAAATGAGTTTTGTTGTTCTATTTGTGTAGACCACTGTGCTGGAGACTCTCCACTGAGGGACAGGGTTATTTTATCCAGATACTGCACATAATAACACGAAACACTGACATGAATAAACCTCACCACAGAGCAGGCATGCACTTCAAGCCTGCAAATGCAGTGGAGATCGCTCAGACTCTGCCCTTCTTGAAAGGCTCTTTCATGGGACCAATGGCCCCCAAAGCACGACCATAATTGTTGCAGATGGCTTCATGCATCCTGGATTCCTGCTGTCCTTGCAAGCCCTTCTGGGACAGAGGCATGTGAGGAGGCATAGGGAAGTGGTGTGGGACACTGAAGCACCTGGATCATCCTACTGGAGGAGTGAGTGCGATCGCCTCCTGCTCCCACATCCTCAGGCAGCCCTGGCTAAGGCTCAAGAGGGGTCAGGTCTGGTCCCACAGCAGCTCTTCAGGACTCATCAGTTCTTCGGTGAACAGATTTGTTGAGAGAATGGGCAGGAACTTGGGTATTTCTGGGCAGGTGAGAAGCAAGACCTATGGGCAGCAGGGTGACCCTATTGGGCTGAGAGCCCCTTGGAGGATGGCTGGACTCTGTCACTCCTGTCACAGAGTGCTGTGGTCAAATACTTCTGGATGACTGGCTCAGGAGCACTCAGGTGCCTGCAGTAGGGAATGGGTACAGCCTTCTGTCACTCTACAGGCATGGAAAGCCAAAAAGGAACCTCTTTTGTCACTCACACCCCACCATGCCCTCTCTGCTGCTGGAGGACACATGCCAGAGCCAGGTGTATCCCACACCTGGAGGGATGGAAAACCCACCCATGCCATCTGGGCATGGGCTCAGGTTACGTGGTACTGTGGCATCTGGGGTTTAAGAACAGCACAACCTGCTGAGACACAGCGCAGAGGTGGAGACTCTGCCAGCAGTCTGAATGGGATTATCCAGCCAAAAAGACTGTATTTCTGGGTTTTGCTTATCTTTTTTTCCCAGTGGGCTGCCCGAGCCTGGGATACTACAGGGGTGAACTTATGAACCTTGCCCCGACAAAGTCTGTACCAGGGATGCTGCTGCACCTCCCGCCTAGGCGACCACCGAGAAGGCCTCCTCCAGCACTGATTCTCGTTCTGTCATTATCCAAAATTGAAACCCAAGTGCCTTTCTGTCTTATTAAAACATGACACTAGGCAATAAGAGAACAGCTGTCAGTTTTTTTCCCAGTGCTTCCTGCACCCTCTTTTTTAGTTAATATGGAAATGGGAATGGAATTGGGCAATGCTGGGCTTTGCCAGGCTCTGTGCCCGTGTGAAGGCTACTACCTGTCCTGGGAAGCAACTCTGACTTCCAGGGGAACATCAAAATGATTATCCTGGAGTAGCCTTAAGGTGTATTAAGCCTCCCTCTACTTGTCCAGAAGGAAATTATCATTTTACTGTGGCCAGAAAAAACCCTACCAGATATTGATTGGTGATAAATAATTCACAGTTATCATCATCCAAGCCGCTGGCCCACTGCCATTGGGGACAAAAGCAAAAATACCTGGAGAAAAGGAGACTGAGGGGAGACCTTATTGCAGTTTACTGCTTCCTCACAAGGGGAGGAGAACTAGGCACTGATATCTTCTCTCTGATGACCAATGATAGGACCCAAGGAAATGGCAGGAAGATGTACAAGGGGAGGTTTAGGTTGGATATTGGGAATAGGTTCTTCACCCAGAGTGTGGTGGAGCACTCGACCATGTCATGGTGCCAAGCCTAACAATATTCCAGAAGCATCTGGCCAGTGCCTTCTCAGACACACTGTGTGAACATTGGGGTTGTCCTGTGCAGGGACAGGAGTTGGATGCAATGATCCCTGTGGGTCTCTTCCAACTCAGGACATTCCATGATTCTATAATTCTATGACTGTATGATTCTACATGGTTTTGCTGCACGTTATCTGAAAAGCAGAACAGCATCCCTCAGCTCGGAGTGGCAAGAGCACAGCCCGTGTCTGTTATTTTGCCAACAGCCACTCTAGTCCAGTCCATAACGCTTAGGCTGAACGGGAGACTAAATAAAGATTAAATGGAGACTGATGTTCCTATTTGCATTGAGAAAGATCTTGAATCTCTTTTAGCTGCCTTTTCCAAAACAGCTCCTGGGTTAAACTTCTGCCTTGCCAAACCCCATGCAGTGAACATTTTTATCCCCAAGTTCATTTTGTTTCCAGTAGGCCTCTTAATTACAGCCAATTAAAGAGTAAAAGAGAGGAGGGCAGTGAGCAGTGGGTGAGCAGTGTAAACAACCAGCCGTGGCGCAGGCTACATGATTTTGTGCCTCACTCCAAAGATGGGATTTACACTAAAATAAAGATGGAGATAAACTAGTGACAAGGCAAACGTCAAGCCAGGTCATTAGGGTATAATTGGCCCGAAGTTTTTCAACAAAGTCACTTCCCCTTCGAAAGATGCTCTTTCTCCAAAGCAGACCCTTTTTGCGAAGAGTTGTTAACAGGACAAAATCCTGTTTTGAGAAAACTATTGGCAAACCGTTCCATTGCTAGCAGAGAAAAATGCCGTGGTCTCTCCCTTGAAGAGAGCTTGTTTGTTTCCTTTAGAAAACCCTGACCTAAATGGGGATCACAAAATTTAGACAATTAGCTGAACCAAACCTCATTTTGTAGAGGATCTTTGAAATCTGTAATTGGTGTCCTGACTGCAATGAAAACAAATGTGGAAATGCCAGTATCCTGAGCAAAACACAAACCCGGATTTTGACTTCCCCTGTGCCGACATCTGGAATGAGATGTAAATTTATGCAAACAATTGATCTTTGAAAAACATAAAATCAAGCCAAATCCCTTTCAGATCAACCCAGAACGTCTCCAGTCACTGAGAGGAGGGGTTTGTGTTGAAGGGGAAATTCATGCACTTTCTTTGTTCCTGGTGGCTGGAGATTGCCAGTGGGAGCAAACTGTGTTCCCCTCCAGCCCAGGGAACATCCACCAAGTAGAGACCATTAAGCAAACACAGCAAGATGCAGGGCAAATAAATGGAAATAGCAGAGTGACTGCCAATTAAATGCTCTTTAAAATTTAATCTGAACATTAATCCTAACAGAGATCTGCACTTACGGCATCTGCCCTCTGGGGCTGGCTCAAGCGAATATTCCCCAAGCCCCATGGGGTGTGCCAGAGCTGGGTGTGCTCCCTCTCAGCAGTTCCTTTGGAGATGGCATGGGAATCCTTGGGTGCAGTGGTCACTGTCTCCAATCTGAGGGCCTGTATCTGGGAGCATCCCTGGCTGTCTTTCGTGCTCATTAGTTGGTATTTCTGGACATCTCCAGAAGCTGGTCTTCCTGGTCCTTGGTTCACTTGGGCACTTTGGGACCTTTTATCCCCCAGCTCTGTCTGGTATCTCCAGTGTCTTGTCTTGTTCCTGGGCACAGAGAACCCAAGGGAAGGAGGATCCTGTCCCTCACTTGTAGGGAGCATGACTGGCTGGGGAAAAGTCCATAAACAGCTGCAATGAAGGGACCTGGTTATGGGTGGCCACTTTTAGGGCTGGTGACCAAACTTGGGCTACCTGAAATGATCCTTGTCCATCTACCCTGAAGAAGGCCACTAGCACCCTGAAACTGGCACCCAAGATAACATCTCCTGCCTTGTCCCCAGCACAGGAGACGAGGTACTAACCACAGCCCCATGGCAGTGGTGAGAAGATGCCATTCAACTCTGGAGACATCACAGGCAAGCTACCAGAGCCCCATCATTGTGCTGTCCACTGAGCTTCCCGAGCTCTCACAGGCCATGAGAAAAGCTTTTCTTAGTGAAAGCTGCTTTGTGAAAACTAAAATACACTGAGATGGCAGGCTGAAGACTTGAATTTTCAGGAAATAGCAGTGGATATAGAAATAAAGACAGATTAGAAGCAATGACACTTCCTTTGCATGAAAATTTGGGAAAGCAAAGTCTCATCTTGCAAACATTCACAAGGCCCGCGAGCTGGAAGGGGATGGGCAAAGTCTCAGTGACAGCTCAGGCTGGGAATTTACGTTTTTCTCCAAAGTTTCTGTCAGTGCAGTAACACATTTTAAATCTCAGTGTTCACAGTGTTGTTCTCCTGCCATTAGATGTCTCTCTGTGCTACATGGAGCTCACACAGGAGATCACTCCTGGTAAACAAAGGCCATCAAGATGGAGCTGAAGCCAAGCAGAAACCTGTTTTTTTGGTCTAGGTAGCTTTTGTGTGGTGTCTTTAAGGCATGCCTCTTCTGTAGGAGAGGCTGTGACTCCACAGAGATGAAGCTGGTGGTGGACTGCAGACTTTAGGTGGTTGTTCTTTATCCATGTGGTTTTAGCACTCAGCAGGTTTTCTGCAGGGCTGTTGGATGGAGCAGGCAGCAAAAGGCTGGAGCCCACGGGATTGTCTGAGTTATAAACTGCAGAATGTGACTGTGCAGTCAGGGATTGTCCAGGTTCAAAGCATCAAGCTATGCATCTGCACATCCAGTACCTGCTCATCATTATCTTACGAACCGCCAGGAAGCAGAGAGATGCCAGAAAATATTATTTGTAAGCTATCTAGACTTTTTCAAGCACACCATGTGCAACATGGTTTGGTGAGCTCTTTTGGCCAAGTTCTGCTTGTGCTGGAAGAGGCTCACCCCTCTGTGTTTGCAATGTGAGGGGGTTCTGCATGACAAAGGAAGCCCATAACTCTTAAACCTCTCTGCAGAGACAAGCTGTGCTGCATCCATTGCAGATAGAGACTCAGATGAGGCAGCAAGTACGATTCATATTATGAGCTGCACGTACTGCCAACACTCAGAGAAAGGGCTGTGCTCTAACAGCTCTCCAGGGGACATTGGAAACAGCACACGCCTGTCTGTAGCTGTGCATGATTTTTTCCACATTTGTAATTGCAGCCTTTTTCCCCTTTTGGTGGTTATTAATGTTGTTCGTTTCCTCAAAAATTACATCTGTTTAGATGTTAATTGAGTTAATTGTTACCATTCAGCAGCTGGAGCGGCAATTTAGCACCTGCTAATAAAGATGCTCGGTTTGAAGTTGTGTGAAAATGACCATATTATAGGATTGCTGTGGTACAGTAGTGCCAAAAGTGAGACTGGCAAAGTTGCTGCTTGGTAATGGATGGAGAGAAGGGCTGGAGGGTGGTTTCTTTGAGCACAACGTCAACTTTCAGAGTCAGAGATCAATAAACAAGCTGAGCAATTGTGATACAGAGCCATTGAAGCTGGAGGAGGGAGGGAACACAGAGAAAATACAGGTGCCAAATAGTCAATATTAAATGATATCTCTATTTTAGAAGAAGAAATACAGCTTGCCTGTGACAAGCTAATTGGAAAGAATAAAAGAAGGAAAGAAAAGTGAAAAAAAAGGACAGGTGACACATTGAAGAGACCTTTTATAGGGTGCTTTCTTGCCCAAATCCACGAAGAACTTTCTATAAAGAAAATGCAGGAGGTTCACATGGAACAAAGAGGATGGTGCTTGAGCAGTGTAGCTGTGGGACAAGTTAATGACAACAGTGGTAGCAGGTTGACCATTTCACTTGGCATTTGCTATGCCAGGTTGCAGAGGGACACCTGCCCTGCAGGAAGGATGGAGTGGGCAGCCTTGTGAGACCTCCACGCTCAGGAACCACACAGGCACCCACAGCCAGCCCACATGTGCAAGCAGTGGCATGCAGGGGCTCAGTGTACCCCAGCATGCAACAGAAATCACTGTTTAGGCTGTCGGGATCATCAGGCCTTCTGGTCATCCCAGGCAATGTATCATCCTGTTCTGAGATGCTCAGTCCTAGTTAGAAACTCTCAGCATGATGGAGGTTCTCCTCCACCCTCCAGTTACATGCCGCTCTCCTTCAGTATCGGAAGCATGGAGCTTATTTTCCCATCATTTCAGAAATCTTTAGCTTTGCTGTTGCTGTCTAGCATCCTCCCAATGAGGGGCAGGAGAACAAGTCTTACAAGGAGCAGCTGAGGGAACTGGGGTTGTTTAGCCTGGAGAAGAGGGGACTGAGGGGAGACCTCACCACTGTCTACAGCTGCCTGAAAGGAGGTCATAGCAAGGTGGATGCTGGTCTGTACTTCCAAGTGACAGGTGACAGGACAAGAGGAAATGCCCTCAAGTTGTGCACAGGGGAGGTTCAGATTAGACATCAGGAAAAATCTTTTCACTGAAAGGATGGTCAGGCTCTGGCACAGCTGTCCAGGGAGGTGGTGGAGTCACCTCCCCTGGAGGGATTTAAAAGACAACTAGATGAAGCGCTTAGAGATCAGGTTCAGTAGTGGACAGGTACGGTTGGACTTGATGATCTCAAAGGTCTTTTCCAACCAAGTCATTCCATGTTTCTATGTACTTCTTATCACACTCACTGGAAGTCCTTGCAGAAGGCACATACTGAAGCCACTCCTGCCTACTCTGCATCAAGACCAGTGCGCTGACCCATATGCAGCACATCTACGTCTGACGCATGTGTGACTGTATTGAGTCGTGAGTGGCTGGGGTGAGGTCCCTGGCAAGGATGTGAGATCTTACATTTTCGTAATGTCATGTTAGTTTTTTATTTCTCTTATTTCACAAAGAGGATTACATCCACAGGAGGGCTGCAAGGAGAAGCTGCAATGCCCAGGGACATCCCTGAGCCCTGTCCAGTTTCATCACCATGAGTTCAGCCAAGTTACTAAAGGCATTTGGAGAGAGCTGGTGTTTTGAGGAGAAAATCCCAAACCCTGCATGAGCACCCCCAGCCCAGTGTGCTAGAATGCCCCGATGTTCCTCTTTTCTTTTCACTGTAAAATTGTCCTATACCATGGGGCATGTGCGTTATTGCCACTCACAAAACCACAGCGAAATGCTGCAGATTTAGGGTCGGGGAGACACATTCAAAGCCCTCGCTAAAGCAAGGAAGCAGAGGAAAAAGCCAGTTCTTCTGGAGGAGAGGGTATTTCAGAGCAGCAGATGAGTCAGAGCCAGCCTCCCTCCCACACAGATTCATTATTTTGGCTCCCAGGCGTGCACACGTGTTCGCAGGGCTGTGTCGTCTTCCCTGCGCACAGAGGAAAGGGCGCACAGGGGCACAGTGCATTTTGGGGACCCACACATAGCTCCCCATGGCATCGCAGCCCTGGGGCTGCACGGTGTCCATCCCTGGAGCTGCAGCACATGGAAGGATTTCAGTGCAAAGGGACACCAGCCCACAGTGCACCAGGTGACATTCCCATATTTTGGGGAGTAGCACATCCATGATGTCCTGCAGCCCCTCCCAGTGTGTTTGACCTTGTCCCATCATGGACAGTGGTCTGGGAGGCCCCTAAAGCTATCACACTACCTCTCCATCCTTCCCCGATGAGACTCCTGGTGCTGACAGGGAAGGATTTTGTGAGACCCCACCTGGAGTACTGTGTTCAGTTCTGGAATTGCCAACATAAAAATATTATGGAACTGTTGGAATGGGTCCAGATAAGGGCTATGAAGAAGATTCAAGGGCTGGAGCACCTCTGCTATGAGGATAGGCTGAGAGAGTTGGGCTTGTTCAGCCTGGAGAAGAGAAGGCTTCAGGGAGACCTTACAGCTGCCTCCCAGTACCTGAAGGGGGCTACAAGAAGGCTGAAAGGGACTTTTTACAAGAGCTTGGAGTCATAGGATGAGGGGGAATGGCTTTAAATTTGAAGGAGGAAGATTTAGATCAGACATTAGGAAGAAATTCTTCACAGTGAGGGTGGTGAGACGCTGGCACAGGTTTCCCAGAGAAGCTGTGGCTGCCCCCTCCCTGGAGGTGTTCAAGGCCAGATTGGATGGGGCCCTGAGCAGCCTGATCCAGTGGGACGTGTCCCTGCCCATGGCAGGGGGGTTGGAACTGGAGGTCCCTTCCAACCCAAACCATTCTGTGATTACCTTCTCACCCCAACCAGAAGGATTAACACATCCCACCCTCTTACTGTCTGGAAAGGATTAATGAGGAGCCTAATTACCTACCCAGGTTGATATCAAGTGCCAAATCAAAAATTGCTAAATAATAACAGGTTTAAAAGGCAGGGTAGGACTACAGCAAGGGTTTGGGAAGGTTTTTGAAGCAATGGCTAGAGGAGCAGTAAGCTGTAGACCCATGAAAGTCATAGGGAAGCTGTGGTGTCAGCAGGGGTTGTTAATGTTCCCTGAGGCTGCTGGAGCTACATGAGCAAGAGGTAAGAGTCCTTTTGTGGTTTTTAAGCACGTAGGAAGGGAAACAGGTCTCTGGGAAAAATGAGGTGAGTTGGGAAAGAAGGTGAAGACAGGCTGATATGTGGGCTTGCTGGAAAAGTGAGAGAGTCTGGAGGATGGGTATGTTTTGAGGAAGCATTTGCTGCCCACGGCTTTAGAGAATGTCTGCTACATTGATATTTGAACCAGGGTTAAATGTATAAGTAGTGCTTTCTCCCCTAGTGTCCTGACTTTTGCTGTGGTCAGGGGTGGAGTAGCAAGAGAAGCATCAGTGCTGGAGCATGGCTGTGTTATGGGGTCTATGTTGGTAAGGCATTGCTGTAACCTGGCTCTAACAGATTCTCAGCTGAGAGAAATGCTCCTCTTGCATGTGCTCAGAGTAGGCATGTGTCCACCTGTCCTGCTAGTGTCCCCCTGAGCTGGAGAAGAGCCTGATATTTTCAACTTTAAGATCCTCATTCAGGTACCAGAGCAACCTGGTTCCTTGTATGGCTGCTGGGGAGACCTGCTTGTGTCTCATGTCTCCAGCCAGGGCCAAAGGCATCGCCAAAGCTTCCCTTGCAGCAGTACCAAATAGGCAGCAGGTTGAAAAGTGGAATCCCTGGCATCTGCACATGCAGGCTACAACCCAGCTGTGCTGCTGAACCATTCTTGTGCCCCATCCCACCCTCCTGATGCAGGTGGCACTGGCTTGGTTGACCAGCACTGGGAAGCCAGCAAGCTTGTGTTGGTGTGGGTCACTGGGAGGACTTGGGCTTGCTGATGGTTAAGTGTGTGCCTCTGGCAGCAGCATCTTCTCTACCTTCCTGCCATTGCAGCCAGCAGATTATAGAATCATAGAATGGGTTTGGTGGTAAGGGACCTTAAAGCCTATCCAGTTGCACTCCTTGCCACGAGCAGGGACACCTCCCACCAGACCAGGCTGCTCAAGGCCCCATCCAACCTGGCCTTGAACACCTCCAGTGAGGGGGCATCCACAGCTTCCCTGGGCAACCTGTGCCAGGGCCTCACCACTCTCATCGTGAAGAATTTCTTCCTAATGTCTAATCTAAGTCTTCCTTCTTTCAGCTTAAAACTGTTCCCTCTTGTCCTGTTCCTGCACTCCCTGATCAAAAGCCCCTCCCCAGCTTTCCTGTAGCCCTTTTCAGTATTGGGAGGCTCCTCTGAGGTCTCCCCAGAGCCTTGTCTTCTCCAGGCTGAACAACCCCAACTCTCTCAGCCCCTCCTCACATGAGAAGGTCTGTGTGATTCCCTGCACCTTCCTCACGGAGCTACAGGGTCCCACACAGCAACATCCCTGGTATCAATATGCTGTCACACCTCTTAACATTTAGTCTCCCATGCCAGTGCTCTTCCTTTTATATTTTTGCATTCCCATTAGCTCATTTGCTGGAGATCCAGGCTGCAGATCACTGTGTTACTGCCTGCTGACAGAGGTGACTGAAACTTGTCTCCCTTGAGACTTACAGGAAAAAGCTGCAGGCCAAGGAGAGGGAAAGTGCAAACTTGGCCTCTGCTCCCAGACAGCCACTCAGCTGCCTTCGGTGGTCACTGGTGGTTTGGGCACTGGAGGTAGTGTTGCTCGTTGTGATCTGGAATAAGGCAATTATTGTCTTGCTCAAGAAGCTGAACTCAATGTTAACCCTGACGCTGCAGTAGCAAAAAGATCCTCTGGATGCTCCCCACTTTGCATCCAGCAGGTGGGCAGTGTTGACTTGCGATGCTTGCATTTTCCCACTTGGTGGAAGGTGTGGAGCTCTGTCTCCAGGATGGAAGATTGACTGCTCCTCCAGTGCTCAGCATTGCCGCGCTATTTCTGTGTGGCAGAGTGTTAGCACTTAGCATGCTAAAGATAAAACGGTGAAATTTAATACTCTCAAGTTGCTTGCATTCCAAAACTCAGTATGAAATCCCTGCTTATGTTTAAATAATCTGTGTGTTTGAGTAAAGGATTATGGGCTGGTGGAGGACTCCGTGCTTTCTTCATTTCCTGCAGGGAAAAGCAGAAGGGAGTCCTCAGGAAAGTCATCTTGCTGAAGGGCAGAGAGGGCAGCCCAGGGATGCTTCCAGCAAGCTCCAAATATGAGCAAGAGCCAGGAGACAGCTGCTCACAGAGGCAGGGGAAGCAAAAAATAATGAGAAATAACATTTAATTAGTTCTCACTCCTACCAGTCTGGGAAAGATGATCTCTGATTCCTGGTGGAAAGGGACCCCATGTTCTGGTTGTGGCTGGTCTTTCCTCATCAGGTGAAGAACCAGCTTAAGTAACAACAACGATCAGAGCCTCCCTGTGGGTCTGCATTGCATCCCCTGGTAAAACCTTGGTGGGACTACCACAGATTTGCTCGAGTCTGGCTGCTAGGGTTGGCTTGCTGAAAACCAAGATGTGGCAGCTGGAAGGTTGTGCCAGAGCTGAGTTGGCCAGCAGGGATCCTGAGGCTGTGGAGTGGGAAACCATGCAAAAAGGATCCCTTTCACCTAAAGTGCGCAGGATCCACTCCCTGGGTGGCTGTACCAGCAGGTATGACTCTCTTTGTTGGGCATGAGTGCTGAACAGAGGATAGAGAAGGGAGCATGTGCATGGAGGAGAAAGGCTTATAAACTTCCCTTGCTTTTGATGGAAGTTGAGTTGGTTGCTGCTGAGATTAAAAGGCCTCCCATTTGACACCTGGAAGCACTTGCCAAATTCAGCAGGCCTTCTCTACCCACCGCCAGCCTCCTCCGTCTGTCAGCCTACTCCTACCTTTCCTCCACAGCTGCAATGGGGAGAAGCCAGTAACAAGTGTGTTGTGCAGGGCCACTGCTCTACAGCTGGGCACCTTTCTGGTGCCACTGCTGCTTTCATTTGTTTCCCACGTGGTAGTTTGAGGCACACCAGATAAACATCCTGTAACGGCTTGATAATTATGAGCTGTGATAAATGACTGCAGTCACATGTGGTGGAGCCAGGAGGCATTGCCACATGGCCTGCATCACAGGTAGGAAGAGAGGAGCATTCACTTTCTATGTAAGGGCCTTCACCGTGTAATTACCTTGGTGCTACATAGTAATTACTATGCAATTGAATGGTCAACAGGCACTGTCTAAACAAAGAGGACTTAAGTGACATCTAGTCTTGAGGCTTAAAATATTACAGTGTGGTGAGAGGGGAATGGAAATCCTAAAGTATTGATGGAAATGCAATAGATATAACAACACCTTTACTTCTCTGAGTTGAAGCTGGAAAGGAGTGAGAAGGAAGCATCCAACTTATTGCCGCCACACTGGAGAACTAGAGACTGGTGTTTGTAACAAACTCGGCGGCAAAGCTGCAGAGCGGATTGATGTACGTCTTCCTTGCCTGTGGTTGTGTTTTTCCCTGCTTACAGGCATACACAACACAGTGTGATCCTGGGGATGGCCTCCCTTGGCTGCTGGCCATACAGCACATGTGGGGAAGGGGCAGCCCATGCTCAGATGCCCACACAATTGGCCCCACATAGCTGCTTCTGTTCCTGCTGGCAGTTCAGGGATTGGTTGGCCCTGCATTTCTGCACTGCCTGACCCATTCCGTAGAGGCTGTGGAGGGGCTGTTTAAAGACCAGCAGCAACTCCTCCTTCGTGCTGCTGTGTCGCTGCTGTCATGTTCCCTGTGCTGTGACTTGTCCTCGCCTGACTCCCGTTACAACTAATTAGCACCTTGACATTTACACAGTGAGCGAGGCAGCCTTGATGTTTGCGAAAGAACAGAAGGCACATCTGTCTGCATGATCCATTTGAAGAGGAGGAACATGGCTCTGTGGTGTTTATAGCAGGCAGTTGGGGGAGGAATTAATTTACAAAATTTTTTTGAATGAAAACACTTCCAATAACTTAAGTGCCCTCTCTCTCCCACGTCAGTTGTTTACAAACTGTTGAGTTGAATCTGTCCCACATGTCCTTTGAACCTACCAGGAACAGAGGAAAAAAATTGAAATGCATCGTGAAAAACTAATTTGGAAAAAAAAAAATTCCTGCCCACGGAGTTCAAACAATTTGTCTTGCTTCAGCTTATACCAGTCCTCATGTACTTAGACAAATGTCACCAGAACCAGACTTAATTGACTCCATTTGGCTCTTTATCCTCATTAAAGAGGAATGTAGTTGTTTCTTGCTGTCTTTACACCCGCCCCATCAAAATGCTTTGTGTCAGGTGGTGAACTTTATTTTTGTGTGGTAGCAGACCTGTGAAGTTTGAGGGCGTGCAATTGTGGTAGTGATGGACCTGAGAGGGTCTTCTTCAACCCAGCCCAGTCATAGCCTTGCCATGCTTGCCCTGTCCTTTCTCTGTAGGGAGAATATGCCTTGTGGTGTGGACCATGGAGGTTTCTAATGGTCTTAAAAGTGCTCACTCAGCTTTACCTGGGCGATGGAGGGAGGGGGAAAGTCATCATGCCTACTGTATCATCATTGTAGCTTAGATCTGATACCTACCCCTTGGGTGTTAATGCCTCACAGATGGACCATTTACTGCTCTTCTGTGACTGTAGGAGTTGCACTACTTAGTGGGTAAATAAAATGCATGGAGGAGCGTGGCAGAAGTTGACAGGTAACTGTCATGGGTGCTGCAGAGGAGTCCTGTTTGCCTGTATCTGAAACTCAGACTGCTGTAGAACAGCAGCTTTCTTAGGTTTGCCTTGTGTTTCCTGATTACTTGTTCCAGCTTTAAAATAGGGGGGAGCTAACTGAAGGGAAAGGGTTACAATTAAAAATGCTGTTTGTCTTTTTTAAGGAGATGTCTGGCTTACTAGCATTCCATGTCTACTGTGCTATGTCCCTTGGAGCTTTTCAGAATCAAAGTTAAACCCTGACCTCTGGCATTTAGTGATCTGTCATGGCCAAGCCAGATGGTGAAGTATTGGGGGAGAATATTGACTTTCCCCCTCCTTTTTGCAAGGAAGATAAAGGAAAGGCAAACCACTATCCCTGGCCAAAAATAAGCAGGACAAATTTCATAGGGTACCTCTTTCGTAGGGAGCTGATGGTTGTGGCTTGGGGTTCCCTACTTGCAGATGATGAGTACAACCCACTTGGTCATGGTAGGGGCTATCTGGGACAGATGTGAAAGTGTCCGTGGCTGGCCAAAGTCAGGGTAAGATCCTGCTGAATTTGAGATGCATGGCATCTCCAAAAGCCTGTGGGAGGCCAGTGAGTCTAGGTGGCTTCAAGCAATTTCTCAGCCAGAGGCTGCCTGTTTCAAGAAAAAAAAAAAGATTTGAGGCTTGTCTTGCTCGACTTTGGATTCCTGCAACCCACAGGCCAAGCAGAAAAGGCACAAAAATTAGTAGGCATGGTGATGTTGGGATGATGGTTGGACTTAATGATCTTAGAGGTCTTTTCCAACCTTAATGATTCTATGATTTTATGAAAACTGAGCCTAAGATGCTGCCCTTGGATCCAACTGCTTGTTCACTTGCAATAGGTTTGAAGCTGGTACTTTGCTATTGACATCAGTACCAAGCCAGTACCAAGCCAGGAGGGTTAACAACCTCTGCAGTGTCTGAGAAAGATCCTTCTGCCTGTTCAACATCTTTATGAAGGCATCGAGTGCACCCTCAGCAAGTTTGCAGATTACACCAATCTGGGTGGCAGTGTGGATCTGCTTGAAGGAAGGGAGGCTCTGTAGAGGGATCTGGACAGGCTGGATCCATGGGCTGAGACCAACGGGATGAGGTTCAACAAGGCCAAGTGCAGAGTCCTCCATTTGGGTCACAACAACCCCATGTAGCGTTACAGGCTTGGGGAAGAGTGGCTGGAGAGCTGACTGGCAGCAAACGACCTGGGGGTGTTGGTTGACAGCTGGCTGAACATGAGCCAGCAGTGTGCCCAGGTGGCCAAGAAGGCCAGTGGCATCTTGGCCTGTATCAGACACAGCGTGGCCAGCAGGAGCAGGGAGGTGATTGTGCCCCTGTACTCAGCACTGGTGAGGCCACACCTTGAGTGCTGTGTTCAGTTTTGGGCCCCTCACTTAAAGAAGGACATTGAGGGGCTGAAGCGTGTGCAGAGAAGGGCAACGAGGCTGGTGAGGGGGCTGGAGAATAAGCCCTATGAGGAGAGACGGAGGGAACTGGGGTTGTTTAGCTTAAAGGAGCTTGAGGGGAGACCTAATCACTGTTTACAACTCCCTGGAAGGAGGTTGTGATGGAGTGGGTGCTGGTCTCTTCTCACAAGTGACAGTGATAGGATGAGAGGAAAGGGCTACAAGTTGCACCAGGGAGGTTTAGACTGGACATTAGGAAGAATTTCTTCACTGAAAGAGTGGCCAGGGATTGGAACAGGTTGACCAGGGAGGTGGTGGAGTCGCCATCCCTGGAGGTATTTAGAAGGGTGGATGAGTTCCTTAGGGAGATGGTTTAATGGGGAGACAAGTACGGTTGGACCTGATGATCTCTGAGGTCATTGCGGTGGTCTTGCTCCTACTGGCAGCAGGTGTCAGCAGGGTAACATAGATCAACCTACTGCTGGTGAAAACACCTCGCTATGGATCAGAAGCGGTTTCTCCCTGAAGAGCTCCGTGATGTCTCCCCTGCTCACCCCACCAGCTGTCACACACAGGGATGCATGCAGAGGGCTGGGCCGATGTGGGACTGCTCAAAGTGATGATTTATATTGAGCTTCTGTGCCCTCTCCCCCCACCTGTTGATAAACATCTGTTTAAATACACAAGTTAACACATCTGACAACAGCACTTTGATTAAGGATAAAACTTTATTCAGTGCTGAAAGGTAACTTGAAATGTGCAAAAGGAGGAAAGATGAGGGGAGAAACATGTGCAGCATAATAAGAAGCTGAATTTTGAAGGCTCTGGGACAGCTCCTCTCTATTTCCCATCTTGCTGGCTGCTCCTAGGCAGCAGTGCCCATAGCAACACTGCCTGGTGCAAGAAAGGCTGCAGTGATCCCACGGGCATCACTGCCATGGGAGGGACACGAATTAAGATGCTGTCTGCCACAGCTTTTCCCCCAAGACCTGGCTGAGTATCACTCATGCCAAGCATCCCGTTGGGAGGAGGTGGGGGATCTTTCATCCATCAGGAACACTGAATGAGAGCTACACCTCTCCCGGCTGTGAATGCAGCAGATCTACAAACCTTCCTCTTTTTTATTAGCAACTTTCCCCATGTAACCATGTTCCTGTGGGCTGGGGTTGAATGAAGTGAAGCTCCTGTTTCAATTTTTGCTGTCAGGAGTAACGGGTAAGTGTAGGAGGAGGAATATTAATCATACCCAGCAGGCATTCTTCAAACTTAGAAACAGCATAAGGAAGGAGCCCAAATGGTTTAAACATTGCGGGGACCATTTGCATGAGAGTCTCATGCTCAGAAACGTGCAGGGTACTCTTTTTGGTTTTTTTCACCCCATTTTAGCTTAGAGGGGAAGTTGTTGCTCTCCCACTTTCTCTCTGCAGCAGGCACATGCAGAGTATGCAGCACTGACGTGGTGGTCATATCTGCGTTCCTTGGACAGACAGGGAAAAGGAGTGTAGGGGACATTGCCTCTCTTGTTGAAAGCTCTGTCACATCCACTGGTGGTGACTTTTCCTAATTCTTTCTCTTTCTGGATGCAAAAGAAAAGGTGAAGGAGTGTCATGTTTTTCCTATTCCAAATTTTCGCACTGGCATTATAGCAGGCACAGCGCAGACATGGGGAAACCGAGCTTTCCACCTCTTCAGAGTGACCATTAGAGATTCAGAAGGGACTTGAAGTCACACAGTTGGCTTGTGGGTTCACCCTGTGAAAAGAGGGTTGCCATAATAAAAGGGCTGGTGGGTGATGTTGTGGTTGCAGGCTGTCTGGGGTGCAGTGACCACAAGATAATTGAGTTTTCCATTAACAATGGAACAAGGAAGAGCAAAAACAGGATGACCATGTTGGACTTTCGGTGCACTGATTTCAAGTTATATAAGGAACTAGTAAGGAGAGTACCCTGGGAGATAGTTCTTAAAAGCAAGGGGGTCCAGGAAGGCTGGACGTACTTCAAGAATGAAGTCTTCAAGGCGCAGGAGCAGGCTGTCCCGATGTGCTCTAAGATGAGCCACAGGGGCAGACGGCTGGCCTGGATGAGTAAGGAGCTTTCGAAGGAGCTCAGTGAAAAAAAGAGGGTGTATCGCCTTTGGAAAGAAGGGCAGGCGAGTCAGGTTGTGTTCAAAAATATTGTCAAGTCGTGTAGGAAGAAAATTAGGGAGGCAAAAGCCCAGCTGGAGCTTAAATTGGCCACTTGTGTTAAGGACAACAAGAAGTGCTTTTTCAAATATATTAACAGCAGAAAAAAGGGCAGCGACAACCTTCAATCCTTATCGATCACTGAGGGAAATACAGTAACTAAAGATGAGGAAAAGGCTGAGGTGCTTAATGCCTTCTTCACCTCGGTTTTCAACAGTAAGGCAGACTGTTCTCTGGACAACTGGTCTACTGAAGCGGTGGATAGGGGCGGGGTGCAATACAGCCCCCCTGTCATCCAGGAGGAAGAAGTTAGAGACCTGCTGAGCTACTTGGATCCTCATAAGTCTATGGGGCCTGATGGGATCCACCCTAGGGTGATGAGAGAGCTGGCGGACGAGCTTGCTAAGCCGCTTTCCATCATTTATCAACAGTCCTGGCTCACTGGAGAGGTCCCAGAAGACTGGAAGTTGGCCAACATGACGCCCATCCACAAGAAGGGCCGTAGGGACGATCCAGGTAACTACAGACCTGTCAGCCTGACCTCGGTCCCAGGCAAAATTATGGAACGGATAATCCTGGGTGCGATCATGCGGCACCTGAGGAATGAGGGAGAGATCAGGCCCAGCCAGCATGGTTTTAGGAGAGGCAGGTCCTGCCTGACCAACTTGATTTCTTTTTACGACCGTGTGACTCGCCTGGTGGATGAGAGGAAGGCTGTGGATGTGGTGTACCTGGACTTCAGCAAGGCCTTTGACACTGTCTCCCGTAGTAGACTACTGGACAAGCTGGCAGCCCGTGGCATGGACGGGAATGTTCTGTGCTGGGTTAGGAATTGGTTGGATGGCCGAGCCCAAAGGGTGGTAGTGAATGGTGTCCCATCCAGCTGGCGGCCGGTCACTAGTGGTGTCCCCCAGGGTTCGGTGCTGGGCCCGGTCCTGTTTAATATCTTCATTGATGATCTGGATGAGGGGATCGAGTCCTTCATCAGCAAGTTCGCAGATGACACCAAGCTGGGAGGAAGTGTCGATCTGCTAGAAGGTAGGAGGGCCCTACAGAGGGACCTTGACAGGCTGGAGAGATGGGCTGACTCCAATAGCATGAGGTTTAACAAGTCCAAATGCTGGGTCTTACACTTTGGACACAACAACCCCATGCAGAGCTCTAGGCTGGGGACAGAGTGGCTGGAGAGTAGTCAGGTGGAAAGGGACTTGGGAGTGCTGGTGGACAGGAAACTCAACAGGAGTCAGCAGTGTGCCCAAGTGGCCAAGAAGGCCAATGGTATCTTGGCCTGCATCAGGAACAGTGTGGCCAGCAGGACTAGAGAGGTCATCATCCCCTTATACTCGGCACTGGTCAGGCCGCACCTTGAGTACTGTGTCCAGTTCTGGGCCCCTCAGTTTAAGAAGGATGTTGAGATGCTGGAGTGTGTCCAGAGGAGGGCGATGAGGATGGTGAAGGGGCTGGAGCACAAGCCCTGTGAGGAGTGACTGAGGGAGCTGGGGTTGTTTAGCCTGGAGAAGAGGAGGCTCAGGGGAGACCTTATTGCTCTCTACAACTACCTAAAAGGAGGTTGTAGTCAGGCAGGGGTTGGTCTCTTCTCTCAGGTGACCAGTGACAGAACGAGAGGACATGGTCTCAAGCTTTGCTTGATATTAGGAAAAATTTCTTCACTGAGAGGGTGATTGGCCATTGGAATGCGCTGCCTGGGGAGGTGGTGGAGTCACCATCCCTGGAGGTGTTTAAAAGGAGATTGGATGAGGCACTTAGTGCCGTGGTTTAGATGATGAGTAGGTGTTGGTGTTGGGTCATAGGTTGGACTCGATGATCTCAAAGGTCTTTTCCAACCTTACAATACTGTGATACTGTGATAATTACTCTCTTGGGAACTGAGAGGCCCCTAAACCTCACCCTGCTGCTGCACAGATGTTCAGGCATGCTCATGGATCACCCATGACTGAGGGCATCAGTCCCCACCATGTGGGCCTGGGTGAACTGCAGCACCCTTGTACAACTTCCCTTCCCTTTTTACTTTTCTCTACCTCCCTTTTTTTTTTTTTTTACAAGAAGCCTCTAAGCAAGGGCATCTGGTGGGTTTTTACTTTACTGGAAGCTGTCTGTGTTTTCTGAAAGAGCTGAAAGCCTTTGCGTCTTCCACCTGAAGGGCATGGAACCAGATGACCACCTCTACTGGCCATGAGTGTCTACATTTACCTGGGGCTGGCAGCCACAAAGAACAGAACACTCTTGTCCTGGGTGAGCCAAGGTACAAAAGGCCTTCCCTGGAGCAGGGCATGGGCATTGGGCCCTTCTCCTACCTCCCCTGTTCTGTTTTGTTAATACATCGCCGGGGCCTTTCTCAGATCGGCAGGAGGCTACGAGAAACGTCACTGCACTGCTGTGCAAAATTGCTGTTCTCTTGTGTCTCACCACTGCTGAAATTGGTTAAGAGCATCTGACTGGGAACCAAATTTCGTCTCTGTCTCCTTAAGCATAGAGAAAAGTCTGCTTGGCATCTTTTACCATGCTTCAAACATAGGCCAATAAAAAAAAATGTGAGTTATTCACAGAGCTAAATTCTGCAATGAATTTTCTTAAACAAAACACAGCAGTCCTGGTGCTGAGCCAGTTTGTCTTGCTGGGCTCTAAAGAAGGGCAAAATTCAGGATGCTGGAGAGCTGGGTTTTCCCAGCAAGTGGCTTTCTGTTTTTTGTCAAGCGACCATCAAAACAGATGGGCAAGTGAAGCGTTTCAGTTTTTGAGACAAAACTTCATTCTCCCAGCTTAATCAGCTTCTTTGCAAAATTCCCAGTACCTTCTGGTGAGGCATCCCAAACACAATGAATTAGAATCATAGAAATGGTTGGAAAAGACCTTTGAGATCACTGAGTCTAACTGTACCTGTCCACTTCTAAACTGTATATCTGAGCACCTGGTCTACCTCTTTTTTTTTAACTACCTCCAGGGATAGAGACTCCACCACTTCCCTGGGAATACTGTTCCAAAGCTTCACCACTCTTTTGATAAAGATATTTTTTCTAATATCCAGTCTAAACTTCCCTTGGCTCAACTGGAGGTCATTTCTTCTTGTCCTATCACCTGTTACTTGGGAGGAGACCAACACTCACCTCACTACAACCTCCTTTCAGGCAGTTGTAGAGAGCAACAAATTCTACCCTTGGCCTTCTTCTCTCTAGGCTAAACTACCTCAGTTCCAACAGCTGCCTCTCATAAGACTTGTTCTCCAGCCCCTTTGCACCCTTTGTTGCCCTTCTCTGGACGCTCTCCAGCCCTCAGTGCCTTTCTTGTAGTGAAGGGCCCCAAACTGGACACAGGATTTGAGGTGCAGCCTCACCAATGCTGAGTACAGGGGAAGGATGACTTCCCTGGTCCTGCTGGTCACTCCTGTGGGAGGCTGCAGCATTTGTCACTCGCAGGTGTTTGAGGTCTTGTTCCACATGTGCTAAAATGAGTTTATTCTTCTGAATCAGCACATGTTCTGTTTCAGCAACACAGGATCTGTTTGCACCGGGGAAGTCGTCCACTGAGGATGTTGCATTTAAACATTAGAAGAAGGGGGGAAAAAACCCCTTGTGAAACTGGGGTCAGGTATGACCTTGTATCAAGAGCCAAAAAAATTGTGGTACCTGGAGTCTGAAAAACTCCCCAAACCTGGGGTTTTGCTTCAAATCTATTCCTAAGGGGCTGTGAACACCCCCAGTTTCAAGTTTTGGCCCACCCAAGAACAGCATTCAGCATAGCAGCACAAAGAGCAGCAAGCTGTAATTTGCCAACAGGGCTGTGTCTCTCAATGAAAGCTTCCTATGTGTCTATTGGAAGATCATCCTATCAAATCCCATGCTGCTCTGAAAGGTACGCATTTAAAACATGACTAACACTGATAGATGCTATTATTCTATTTTATTCTCCAGCTTGTGAGTAATGTCTCATTATAAATGGGGATGCATTCAGAAAAACATCATCTGCCTGCCGGAGCGTGGGCTCCTCAGCACGGGCAGCTCATGGCAGAGGAACTGGTGTGTGGTGGCACGTGGCTGTGCGCAGGCTGGCAGCATCCTGTGAGTCCTGAGCTGGCCTTGAGCTCTGCTTTGCTTCCCAGGCCAGGCTGCAGCTCCGTTTTGGGGTGGATCTGACAACCCTCAGCACCCAAGTGGGAGCACACTGCACGGGTGGCAATCTGCAAGCCCAGGCTGTGGAGCTGGTGCTATGGGAAAGCAAAGGGCACTGGCAAATTTGTGCAGATTGTTGCTGGCAGACTCTTGCTATGAAGCTATTTTATGACATTCACAAGTTAGGCGTAACCCTGCTGAATGCCATACCTTCCCAAAGCACCTGGATTTCCTACAGATGAATATCACAAAACTCTGAGCTACATGGAAGTTCATTATAACAGGAGATGAACAGGCTCCTGTCTGCTTTGCTGGCTCCCAGCAAGGGACACGGTCTATCTAGGCTGTGCTGCTCCTCTTAATACCACTCTGCAGTAAAAGCTCTGTACCTTCTTGTTTAGAAATTGTCCCTGATATACTGCTATAAAGGAATCTTAGTATGTATATGGAAGTGAGTGAGGTTCCTTTTCCTGCTGGAGATGTCTACTGTCATCCACCCTCAGTCTTCCTCCTTCAGTAGCGCTAAGCACTTCCATTTTTGGGGTCTTCATTGTGGGGTCTTCATTGTGAGGTGAATGGTGGATCTCACTTGCATTGTTTTTTGTGGAAGGTCTTGGGTTTTGCAAACCACCTGGTCAGGACAGCGGGGCCTCCCTGGCAGCTACTACAGCCATTGTGTCCATGGACTGCTATGGATCTACTGGGGCTGCATTGAACCACTGAGCAAACGTAATGCCTCCTGTCTAACAAAAGCATAGATACCCGGAGTGCTGCATCCAGCTCTGGAGTCCTCAGCACAGGAAGGATGTGGAGCTGTTGGAGCGGTTACAGAGGAGGAGGCCATGAAAGTGATCCAGAGGCTGGAGCACCTCTCCTACAAGGACAGGCTGAGAGAGCTGGGGTTGTTCAGTCTGGAGAAGAAAAGGCTTCAGGGAGAACTTATAGCCTTCCAGTACTGAAAGGGGTCCTGTAGAAAAGCTGGGGACAGACTTTAGCAGGATCTGTTGTGACAGGACAAGGAGTAATGGTCTTATACAAGAAAAGGTGGAAGCTGAGACTGGATATAAGGAAGAAATTTGTTACAATGAGGGTGGTGAAACACTGGCACAGGTTGCCCAGGGAGGTAGTGGAGGCCTCATCCCTGGAAACATTCAAGGTTAGGTTGGATGGAGCTTTGAGAAACCTGATTGAGTTGAAGATGTCCCTGCTCCTGCAGGGAGATTGGATTGGATGACCTGTAAAGGTCTCTTCCAACGCAAACCATTCTATGATTCTATATGTGTCCACCTGATCAGCATGCCTCGGCTATTGTGTCAGCTCTTTAGGGGATAGAAGTGTTAGAGAGCAAGCATGCTTCTCGCACACGGTGGAAAGACTGTCTTTGGCGGTGACATCGGGACTGTGGAGTTTGGTTTGCAGAGGCTGAGCCCGTAGGGGCTGCCAAGAGTGAAATTGCCTGGCTCTGGGTTCAGGCTCTCTCCAGGGGTCCATCTTTAACCTTCAAACCTTCCTCCTAAAAAAAGCTTCTAAAACACATAGGTGCTCATGGAAATGGCCACTACTGGCCAAGTGGCTTGTTTACTTTTTCAAAGCATGATCTTGCCCAGCTTTCCAGGATTTGGTGGCTGGTGCTCTGGCTATGTGTAACCCTGTCCAGAGAGTGGTGGAACTGACCACCCCTCCCTGGGGCTAGTGCATCCTGGTCACCTTTTCCTGTGCTGCTGTTCAGCATCCCAGGTCCAGGGTCCTTACCATCCACTGTCCATCCTTGACATGGTCTTTCTTCTGCCTCATGAAAAAGAAAGTGAGATGTTTTTTATTTCCAGGTGTTTTTTTCCATCACCTCCTGCTGTGGAGGTTTGGGGGATTTTTTCTTTCTTTCTTTCTTTCTTTTTTTTTTTTTTTTTGTTTTACATAGTTGGAACACTTATTTCCTCTCCTGTTTTTATTTTGAAAAGGGGAAGAGAGCTTGCATCCCCCTGAGGTGTTATTAAGCTGAAAGGCTGGTGATTTGACTGTGAGGCACGCTTGCACCTCCCACACTCGTGCAGTCGGTGACGCACACCATAATCAATGGAGAGGAGATGAATAAACCCAGCGTTTGCTCCTCGCCTGCCATCCCTGAAAAGAAGGGGGTGGAGGAGAGAGGGAGGGAAAACTCTGCTCCAGGCATGCAGTTTTAAGAATTGTTTTCTATGTAGCCAAAGAACGCTTGCCAAAACATCTCCATCGCGTGATAGGTCCTCTTTGCCTCATGGGGTTAGGGTTGAACTGGTATGAGGCTTATGGGGCTGCTGCCAGCCTGACTTTGGTGTCTGCCATCTCACCAGGCTCATTTTGAGGCAGCGCACTTCATGGCATGTTGGATAGGTCCACACGGTCTGTGGCTCTCCTCTGCCTTGTGCTCCTTGCTGAATCTGGACTTGCAAATGATGGGAAAGGGATCTCCGTCTCTGTGGAGCACACTGCTGTGTGGCTCCTAGTGATGCAAGTTTAAGGTGTTGAATTCAATAATTTTTTGTCATGGTTCTCCGATAGCATGTCCCAGACAAGGGGATTCCTCCTTCACCTGATGGAGTGAGTGCCAGTTCCAGGGACTCTTGAGGAATGGAAATATATCATCCTGTACATGAAGTTCTGGTATGCCTAAGTTGATGGGGGTAGAAGTGATGGCACATTTACCTTGAGGACAGGAGGTGGCAACAGCCAAACTACAGGATTTGTGCACTTCCTGCCTACATTAAAACAGTCCCCAAAACAAAACAACAACCTGGTTTTCAGGTACATGAAACCTACCACGCTGAATGGATGACTTGAAATGGTTGAGCTGGAATCAGGTGCTGGGCTCTGAAGGTTTCCTACAGCACAGAGAAGATCAGGTCCTCTTTCTTGGAGCGTGTGCTCTAAACTCAAGGATTCCTCTTTCCCCTAGGGGAGAAATAATTGCAACTCCAAATAATTATGCACTGGCACTTGTTTTTTTCTTTTTATGTCCCCCTCTTGCCTTCTTGCGCGTGCAGCATTTCCCTGCGAGACAGTGAGCTGTTTCCTGTGGTGCTGATGTGTTATAGAATTAGGGGTCTACAGTGGAATAAGAGGACGTAAGACCTTTTGCTTCTGGTTCAGACCACGCTATCTGCACTTTAGTGGGACAACACTTCCCTTTGAAAGATATCACTCCATTTTTTTTTCCTTTTTTGCTCCCCAACAGAAGAAGGATATGGAACTGTTGGAATGGGTCCAGAGGAGGCCACAAAGATGATGAGAGGGCTGGAGAACCTCTCCTATGAGGACAGGCTGAGAGAGCTGGAGTTGTTCAGCCTGGAGAAGAGAAGGCACAGAGGCAACCTTATAGCAGCCTTCCAGTACCTGAAGGGGCCACAGGAAAGCTGGAAAGGGACTTATTACAAGGGCATGGAGTGACAGGATGAGGGGGAATGGCTTTAAATTAGAAAGGGAAAGATTTAGATTAGACATTAGGAAAAAATTCTTCACAATGTGAGTGGTGAGGCCCTGGCCCAGGTTGCCCAGGGAAGCTGTGGCTGTCCCCTCCCTGGAGGTGTTCAAGGCCAGGTTGGATGGGGTCTTGAGCAGCCTGGTCTGGTGGGAGGTGTCCCTGCCCATGGCAGGGGCGTTGGAACTGGAAGGGCTTTCAGGTCCCTTCCAACCCAAACCATTCTACGATTCTATGTCAAGTAATGCATCCTTAGTCCTCCTCAGAAAGCTCTACCTGTAACATGCATCCTGGCAGCTTCTCCCTTCCAGAGAGCATCCCTCCAGCAGTGCCAATCCGTGCCTCAGCAGGGAAGGAAACGATGTGGCATAGGCTGCTGTCACTTCAATGAGCAGTCAGTGCCAACTTGCAGAGCTGTCACATTAAGGATGCATCTTGGATGCAGCTGTATCATAGGTACATGTCCATCACTCATAAGCAAGAGTTTTTATGCCTCAGACTATTTTTAATAATTGATATTAACACTTTACAGCAGATAAAATGGACAGCATGCCATCATTTGCACATCACATCAATAATAAATGGAGCAATGCCAAAACACATCAATAACAAGCTTGTTGGTCCTCCTCTCATGTTCACAGTGATCCAGTCCTGAGGAAGCAGAGCATGGGCAGGTGATCTGGCTAAGGTACCAGCAGAGACAGAGATCTGCTGAGGAAACAGAGGGGGCATAGTGTAGGATAATGCTGCCCTTCAGAAGGCTCAAAGTTGGAGAAAGCTGTGTGCTATACTGAAGCTACATGTGCTGTTCCTCTCAACAAGACCTTTTTTTCTGCTTAATGTCGCATTCCCTGGAAACTGGAAACTCACTTGAGCAAATGTTCTCTGACCCAAATACAGGCCCACATTCCCCAAGCCCCTTTCCATCCTCCTGATACTGGCATCATCCCAGCAATGAGCACAGCAGATGCTGAAACATCTGTGCTAACTGCATTGCTGTGTGCTCTTGTGTAGCACGAGCTCAGCATGGGGGCAGAGCTTGCTTGGCACCTGACTGCAGGAGACCACATTAACTTTCAGTGCTTTTAAAGAAACATTTTCTTTCAGATCAGGTGTGTAAGGGATGACCACTGCTAACAGGCATCTATGTCACAGGATCAGACTAGACCTGTCCAAAGTTACACTCTAAAACATATATGGCATGGATGTAGAGCAACCATTTTACTCTGTGAACTACTGATCCATGCAAATACAGACTGTATCTGCCTGAAGTCTCTCTGGTCAGCTCCTCAGCAGAGGAGAAAGGAGTAGTGTGGAGCATGGGAAATGATTATCTTAGCTTACGTATCTGATAGATCTTGTAGTTCCTCATTTCTTGCGGTCTTTGAACTGGTTTTCAACTTGTTTGTGTGTGGTTGCTGTAAGGGAAGTTAGTGGGTCCATGTGCAATGCTCTGTTATTCTTTATTGCTCATGTAATTTATGCCTTTTCTCTGTCCTGCATCAAACCGCAAGCGTTTTCTGGGCTCCTCTGCTTCTAGCATTGGCCTCAATAAAACATGCTGACAGTGTACCTGGTGTAAAACGCAGCCCATGAACATCTTCTGTCTGAGCTTTTTCCAGAAACCTTATTGTGGAAAACATGGTGCTCACTTCAGCTGAGTTGTCTCTTTCCTTCTATATTGGTCACTCTGTGCCTTGACCCTTCTTCATGACTGGTTGCTCTTTAACTCATTCTCCTATTATGACTATTTAGAGGCTTTCCTCTAGAACAGAGGTGCCAAACTCATGGCTCCCACCATTCTTCTGCAGCATAATGAGCATCACACACACTGCACGTGACCAGCATGTAAGGAGGAGCACAGGGGCAAGGAGCTTAGCGCTGCCACCAGGTAGAAACAAGGATCGAGGCAGGATAAAGCAAGGTGGGGGGTTGGATTCAGCCCACTGGCCATGAATTTGACACTCCTGCTTTAGAGTTAGACCTCTAGATATTCATGGCTTTCTCCATTTGCAGGAATCCTACCCCTAAGCCATTATCTCCAAAGGAGGTATTACAGACACAAAATTGACCGCAGATGTTTCCACTTAGTACCTTGTTAACCCTATTCCTATCTCTTGGCCCAGTAAAGCCCCGTACCCCTGCAGTCTTACTTTGTCCTGGCTACCACCCTACGCTGTTCTTACCACAGCTGGCTGCTTCACATGTAATCCTGGCAATAGCACCCCTTTCCACTCTGTTCCCTTTGGCAGGCCTAGCAAATATTTCTTTTCCATACCTCTACTGTTTGTAGCCAGTTTTGTCTATATTTTGTACCTGGACCTTTCTGCAGTAAGACCTCTTGCAGAAATCCTTGGTGCTGAAGAGTCGGTCTCCCTGCTGGCTCTTTTGTTCTAGTTTCTTAGCCCACAAGATTCACAGAGGTGGAAAAGAGGAGCTTTCTGGAGAAGCTGGAGATGGCAAGAAGCCAATGTTCGTGGACCTGGCTACTCTTTGCACTCATCTATTTTAATAAGTGCTCGTCCTCACTGTCAGGTTCCCTAGAGTGACTGCTGTCAGCAAGGCGATAGCAGGAGACTCTTTCAGGCTTGAAAAATGCAGCAGAGCCAGTGAAGCTGCAAATGCTGCTGGTGTTGCAACCTGGGGATTTCAGACTGCCCTCCTGATACCATTTCTGAGCGCCCCGGAGACATTCAGCTCTTTACTCCAGAGTCCGTGAAGTCTGCACCCCAGGAGAGAGACAGTTCTTTGAACCATCCTGCAAGCTGAGCCTGAGCAGAAAAGTCATGCAAGTGCCTTCTTGCTACCAGTTTCTCTTGCCCCAAACTACGTAACCCTCTCTTCCTAACACAGTGTATTTTTCCAGGAGTTGTAACTGGCATGTTTTTGAAGAGAAGAGCACCCTGAAGATCAGTACGTGACTGGGCTGCCTCCTGGCACCTGCTGAGACAGCCCCTGCTGTGTTGGTACTTGATCCCTGCAACTCAAAGCAATCATGAGAAAATTTCCAGGCAACTGGCAATTCTGATGGCAGAGAAGAAAAAACCTCTTGTGCTGACGTTGATTGAAATGTTTCGTGGGCTCAGCTTGACTTCAAGGAATCTGTAGGGGAACCCAAGCAGATTTACGCTGGATGCCTACCTACTTTGTTCTTCTTCTTCTGGCTGCCTGCTGGTGAGAAGAGAGGGCTGCCCCAGCATCTGTTTCCAAAATCCTTTTCTGCTGGGCAAGGCGCTTCTCCTTGTTGAGCCGACTGGCAGCCCAATCCCGGTGCTTGGCTGCCTCCCCTTCCACAGAGAATGTTAAAAAAGGAAAATCCAAACCTCAAACCAACCAAAACCCCCTTGAAACTAAACTCTATTTCCGACTGCCCTTTGAAAAAGAAGTACTTTTCTTTCCATGTAGCTCTAACAATGACTCTCTTTGCTGTCTGTAATGTTAAACCGCTCGCCTCTGATGTCTCGTTGAGTCCCTGAAGATTTCAAGTAGTTTGATGTATATTTTAAGGCACACTCTGCCATTCCCTTGCCAAGGATATTTTTAAATATTTTGGTCGGACATATAAAAAGCCAAGTTCTTTCTATTGCTGGCTGTGCAAATCCTGTTCCTGAGGCTGTGCTGAAATGGCTGATGCCAGGATGCAGACAACGATGTTTTTGGCACTGCTGAGAGGTGAAATTGCTCTTGGCAGGAGTAGCCCAGCTGTTTATTTCATCTCTGCTCATGGCAAGGGGCTAGGTGGGGAAGGGAGGGATTAATGTTTGCTACATTACAAAAGGAGAAAAACTAAGTTTGAGTGTTTTGGAAGCAGTATAAATGGCAGGGAAAAATAACCTATTGACATCACCTTTTCAAAACACAGTTTAGCTTACGCTTACCTTCATCTTTGTAAGGACTCGTGCCTTCCTATCCTGTGATCCAGTACAAAACTGTTTGCTACCTGTGAGGCAGCTTTTTTCCTCCCTGCAGAATAATGGGATTATTTGAGGACATTATTGGAACTGGGAAAGACTACTCAGATGGTCAGATGAAGAGAATTTAAATCAGACTCATAGCAAATTGCACTCAGATATGGCAATTTTACTGGGGATACTGCAAGAAAGTTGTGATTACAGCTCACTTAACAAGCTGAGAAGCAACAGTAAGTAACTGTGAACACATAAAAGACAAAAGCATTATGCGATCTGGCTGGTTATAAAGATATAATTTGTGCCCTCTGTATATAAAAAGCATCGTTGCCTGTTAGATGTTACTCCAGCTACCAGTGATCTGATTAATTGAACTTGTTTTAAACTAGCATATATGGTCTAACAAGAAATGGTGTCCTAGATTACATCCTGAAATGTCAGCATCATTAATTGCAGCTTCCATCTTCAGGATGTCTTCATGGCAGCCTTCTGGATATGTTATTTTTCCAAGTGGTTTCAGATAATAACAGTGTATAACAGAAGAGTTCTGCTGACAGTAAAATATCAGCACAGGCAGCTCTCAGCAGGTATCTGATAATAAAAGAACCAAATGCTACTAGTGTTAAGAAATTGTGGATTAAGATTTACCACTGCTTTGGCAATCTAGAAAGAGTGACTATTAAAACTGCCTATGCCTGAAAACTAAGGGTACAAAAGGGTCTCAAGGGATGGAGTCAGGGATGTCTGTGTGATGGTACACACAATTAGTAAGAAGCAAGGACTGTGTAAGGGTTAACTGGTATAGGCACTTATCTTTTAAGATCACAAGTGTTTACAGCCAGAGGCTCTGGAAAGAAATTGTAAGGGCTGTTGGCTAGGCTGAGCAGCTCAGCCAAGCAGTGAGGACAACATTCCCATGCGCATCCCCTGATTTATCTCTCTCTTATTCTCATCAGTTTCCAAAGCGAGACTGACTCTACAGGGGACTCCTGTGGCCAAGCTTCTTGTGTAGGTTGCCTGAGGAAGGAGTTATGCAGACAACAGCTTTCTCCTATAATTAACTTGCAAGGGAAAGGTTGTTTTTCAGTCTGTGGGTTGGGACCAGTGAAGGAGATCCGTTTCCTACTGAAAGTGCAGTACTGTCAAGGAATAACTGATCACAAGAGAATACATCTTGAAAAAGCTAGAAATAAATTAATAGTGAGGGAAGAGAAGATATTGCTCTGCACTTCTCAGCTTTTAAAGAGGTTTCTCTGCCTCATAGCTCAAGACCTGGCTCTTGTAATGCCTGCAAATTGCTGCAGCTCGAGTGGATAAGTGGATTATTTTTCAGAGGTAGCCATTATTTGAAGTAATTTTGATTTGAATTAAATCATAGAATGCTTTGGGTTGGAAGGGACCTTTACAGGTCATCTAGTCAGATGCCCCTGCAGTAAGCAGTGACACCTTCAACTAGATCAGGTTGCTCAGAGCCCTGTCCAACCTGACTTTGAATGTTTCCAGGGATGGGGGATCCACTGCCTCCCTGGGCAACCTGCGCCAGCATTTCACGACCTTTGTAAAAAATTTCTTCCTTATATCCAGACTAAATCTCCCATCCCTTAGTTTAAAACCATTACTCCTTGTCCTGTTACAACAGGCCTTTCTAAAATGTCTGTCCCCATCATTGCTGTTGCCCTCTTTGAGTACTGGAAGGCCACTATAAGCTCTACCCAGAGCCTTCTCTTCTCCAGGCTGAACAATCCCAAATCCCTCAGCCTGTCCTCGTATGGGAGGCGCTCCAGCCCTTGGATCATCTTTGTGGTCCTAAATGTGATTTGTTATCTTGTTGAAGATGGGAAGAGGTACGTCTCTGAAGAGTGTATAGGTGGATAGTGTTTTCTTTGTAATTTCTTGGATCTCGTGTTTTGCCCAGCAGCATCTTGTGCTGTGGGCAGGGACGACAGGGCTCCTGATTGAAACAGGCTCCCCAGGGAGGTAGGGGAGTCACCATCCCTGAAGATGTATAAAAGATGGTAGATGAGTTTCTAAAGGACATGGTTTAGTAGGAAGACAGGCACGGTTGGACTAGGTGATCTTAGAGGTCTCTTCCAACCTTGTGATTCTATAATTCTATGATTACAGCAGTCAGTCCATCAGAGGAAAACACTGAGTTTTGGATGTACTGTAAAGGTATCACCTTTCCATCACAAAGAAATATAGTCCCATGATGCTTAACAAAGACTTCTTGTTAGCAATAACTCAGCGGAGTGTAAACAAATCTACATAATGCTCCTAACACAAGTCAGCTGTTTAAACACTGAACCCAAGGCATAGCAGTAGATCACCAAAATATATAGCAGATATTATCAGTTCTTGAAGGAAATATTCCCCTAACTGAAATAAATTCAACTATCTGGTAACTACAGACAAATGAAGAAATTATACTGCCTAGTAACACATGGAAAGAAAATAATACAGTCACTCGGGGAACTTTATAATGTCAATTACTTGAAAATCTAAGGATAGAGAATCTGATCTTGCTCCAGAAAGTAGGTGGTGGTGTGATGCTCAAAAAGGATGCAGGTTTTCAAACAATAGGTTTCCCAGGGATTCCCTTTAGACCCAGTTTTTTAGTGAAATATCTCTTTTGGACTTACAGACTTGTCGGGTGGTGGCTGGGGAGGACTCTGTTGCACAGCAGGGTTGTTTCAATTACTCTTGCTGTTAGCACATGAATGTTTTGCTGCTGGTCCAGAGACTGAGTCCTGTTGCGCTCAGTGAGTGGGTTCCTGAGTCTATTTCTCCTAAATTCAGGATACCTCTTTTGCTAGAAATATTTCTTCCTGTTCTTCCAGTACAGCTTGTTATGGTCTGCTCAGGCGAGCTCTCCAGCTCAAGAGGAGATGTGTTGTTTCACCCTTGAACTTCAGGGCTGGTTTTCCAGGATTCAGCTGAGATCTGTGCCTCTTCCCTGAATAGCTGCTTTCCAGATGTGCTTTCTGCACACTTCCAGACACGGTCTTGCCAAAGCTCTTTGCTGATTTTATGCCATGTATCCAAGTGCTGAAATGAGCTCTTTCTCTTCTCCCGCAGGTCCCTGTGCAACTATTTGCCCGGGACACTTTGGTTTCAGTCCCTGATGAATGCAGCCCCTTATCCTTAAAATGCAATGTGTTCTTGTTCTTGCATGCATGTACTTGCATTTAGTTGTCTTGAAAAATACGTTTTGTTCTGTGGAGCCCATCTTCCTGTGCTTTCCAGATTGCTCTGCATCATTTCTGTCTGTCAAGCTTCTTATATTGCACCTAATCAGTGTGACATCCGAGCCTCACTTGCTGGGGAATGGAAGTCATAGCAAATATTTTGTAGTCTGTGCAAAATGAGTTGGCGGTCTCAATTCAGTTGTTTTTAGGCAGATGTTTGCATATATTTTTCGAAGACCACTCTTAGATTTGGCACCTGCTTGTGTGCTTCCTGGTGGGCTGGATTTTCTACCTGTTGACCCCCTCAGCAAGGTGATACTCATCTCTTGAAGAAACTCATAACTTGATGGTCTCCCTGCCTCTGAGGAGGGCAGCTGGAAGCACAATGCTGTGGCAGGATCAAGACACTTGGGAATGCTGCTGCCTGCATTCTGGCTATGTAGGGTATTACACTGGGGACTTCAAGCACCTTCGACTAGCCCTGTGGTTAACTTTGTGATTTGATCTAAACTTATTTTATGGATTTACTTGAGGGCAGTGCCAATACGTGTTGACATCAACAGTAATCTTTCCATTGCCCTCTGTGAGCACTGCATACATTTCTATACAGTTGTATCTTATTTCAGGTTTGTTTTCAAAAGGAGAACAGTAGTGGAGTCAGGACTGTGTTCAGTGTTGATTTTTCTGTAAATAAATGCAACATACTCTTCTTTGTGAGAGTTTTGCAGAGCTTGAGTCTGCTTTTTCAGGCAGCCCTGTACTCCAAAACATACTACTTTTTCTGTCTTGTGCTCACAGCAACACTTCTAGCTTTCCAACCTTCAGGTAGGGTTATAAAACCTACTGCCTGTGCAGTAAGACTGTTCAGAAAGGCTCATGGAGACTGAGGGAACCTCTGCTGCGCGACAGAGCAGCCTCTGAGGTATTGCTAGCAACCCCATACCAAACCACTAGAGAAAAAGCAAGTGAGCTGAAAGTCAAAGTGAAGATTTCATTCCTTGACAAGCAATGTGAGCCAGGGCCTCGTTGAAATGACCAGGAGGCTCCGGTGGTGAGCAGCAGCGAGGCAGCGGCTGTGCTGCTCTGCTCCTGCCAGAGAAGTAGTAAGCAGGTACTGAAACATCCAGGTTAATTCTGGATTCCCAACAGTGGGCTAACGTTAGCCTCGCATGTTCTGCTTACCTGTTCTTTCTTGCTTTTTATTACTTGTAATCTGTGCAAGGATCTTCCCTCTTATCCTATGGCATCCCAGAAAGTTCGTTGAAGGAGAATACTGGAAACATTGTGGGAAATCCAAGAAGATCAGAGCAACTGTCTCCCTTATCGGAATGCTTGCTGACTCCTTCACAGGAGCTGAGACAAAACTTCCCCTTAAAGAAGTCATGCCGATTCTCCACGGCTATATCCTTACTCATCCATTTGTCCTCCCTTTTTAAACGCAAAATTCGAGAAACAGTACTAAGGCAGTTTAGGATGGTTACAAGCTTAGCAGGTAGTTCAATTATTTCATCTTTAATTTCCTCTAGAAGGCGTAAATGACTTTGCTAATGAGAAGTAATTGATTCCCGTGACTTGATTATTGTGATTATTGTTTGTTTTATCTGTCTAGCCTCTTCTCCAGACACTTCACTTATGAGGCCCTGTCTCCTATTGTCCCCCGTGAGGAAGGTGGTTATGGGAAAAATTCTCCTTGCTTCAAATACTCCTTTCTCCTATCCCAGTAGTGTGCTTTAGAATTTAAATTCATGCTTAAATCCTATTGACTTCAGTGCTTTTTGGAATTTATGTTTAGATGAACCGGTTTGAAAGCACCGGCTCCATTAGGAACACACGCTAGACATTCTCTCCCAGACTTCTTTCAGTGTTTCCCTTCCTTACCAATTATGTCCAGACCCAAGGTTAATCTGGAAATGTAAGAGCAGCTGCAGGAAGGCTCGGTTAGCTTTGCACACTTCCTCTGACACCGGCTTATAGTGGGCACTTAATGGAGGAACATAAAAACAGGTGTTACGCTGACTAAAGCAAACCCTCCCAGCAAGCTGCAGTTTAACAGCTCACAGAGCTAGAGATTTTTCTCTATTTTCATGTTTCCTAGACATTTTTGTTCAGCTTACCTCCCATTATTTTGGCTTGCTGCCTTTGAAGCATGCTCACTTTTCTGGCTTCCACAGTTGTCTGTGGTAGTGAAGTCCACGATTTGTGTGAAGAAGTTTTTGAGTTTTAATCAGCATCATTTTAAGAATGTGCACCGAACACTGCTCTTGTACTGTTAGAAGCAGCGACAATACATTCACCACCACCACACACCACCTGATCCAATGCAAAATGTGATGGAGATCCAGATGTCACCTATTTTTGGGGCAGAGAAGTAACTGGCCAGATGTAATCTATAATTTAAGGAGAGAGGTTTTTCAAGCCTTTTCCTGGCAGTTCCTTAGTTTGTTCATCTCTCTGCTCACTGTTTGGGAATGAACTGATGCTTTTGTGGATTTGGATTATCTCTTTCCCAAGTGATAATATCTAATGGAGGGACTATGATGGGGTCAGTTTGGGTTTGTGCTGCTTCTAATTTGTGAGCACCTGGTATTCTCTTTCATTGCCGTGTCCTCCAGTCCTTCTGCAGCTCTTTGTAGACAGCACTTGTTTCTGCTACTTCAAGCAGTTTTCCTTTTTTTTGCTCCTGTATCCCTTTTCCAGATCCTTTAGGCTCTGAGAACAACTGATGTCACAGCCCATATTGCTGTGGGATTCCACTGGGATTCCTTCTGCTGTGAAAAATAATCATTTATTCCTACCTGTCCATTCCTATTTTCTAGCAGTTTGAATTCATTTGAGAACCTTTCTTCTAATCCCAGGAGAGATTAATTTCCTAGGAGCCCCTGGTGAGGGAGCTTTTGAGAAACCAGAGTACAGGTAGCAACTAAATTGCCCCTACTTACATATGCATTGATGCCCACAAAGAATTCCCCAGGAAGCACAATTCCTTCTACCAAAAGCATGTTTTTTCATCCTAGTTTTCTAATTATCTATAATGTTATTACATAGCTTTGCTCCGTGTTAAAACCTGTGATAGGCGGTTCAATGATTTCAGCTCTGGATTCTTTTGCTCTGGAGGGGGTGGGTGAGGTGGGGTCTTGTTCTTTTTTAATTTTATTGTTTTAAATGTACATTTCCCTTTTTCAGGGGCTGGCAGGCCTATTCCTGGGCTATCCCTCATCTGCACTGGTAATGAGAAAAGACAAAACCTGGATGTGAAAATACTCTTTCTACAATAGCGAGGGAGAATATCTGGTGGCCCATGAACACCCATAATATCACCTCTAGTTTATGTGGACCATGCAAAACATGCACTTGGGACACTTCATACTCTCCTATTTTGAAAGGAGGTGCTAAGGATTAACACCATGCTTATAAGCTGCTCGGTGTGTCTGATGCTGTCAAATGATTTTTGATTTCTAGGGCTACCAACTGGTTTGCTACAACAGGTAAAGAAAGTTCTACAGCACTAGTCCTTTTCCTTCCCAGAAATGCAATCAAATTTACTCCAGGATAATCAAACCTGTGGTCACACGCAGAGTGGGCCTCAGGAGCTTGGGTGCTGCAGATAGTTGCCTCAGGGTCTTTCTGGGTCCTGTAACCCAGGTGCCTGTTCCTTTCATATCAGTAACAGATTTACGTGAATGTACTCTGTGGCCTTGCTTTGTGAAGAAAAAAATAATGGCTCTGTTCAAAAGGTGATTTTTCTTCCCAGCGCAGTGTAGGAACACTATTAAGGCTGATGAGCTCACTCAGTTTCAGAGGAGCTGAGTTCTCCTTCAGTCTGGAAAGGGCAGGCTGGCAGACATTTGTCTCATAAATATTTTCAGCATGTCTTTGAAGCCACATGTTTTTGGGGTTTCCCACCCCCTCCTCATCCCCATTGTCTTTTTTTTTTTTTTTTGTTGCATGGAGGATGCCTTATGGTTTCAGGAGAGATACCACCAAGTGCTAGCCCAGCGTGGAATTTCTGCAGTCCTGAACGGTTCCATTAGTGTTCCCAGGGCTGGATTCAATTGACAAGCGGCTCTGCAGCCAACCCCCTTGGACAGCACATGTGTTTATTTAAATGTCAGTGGCCCACACAAGCTGAATACCTATTAGCTAGAGCATGCATAAAATCCAAAGCACAGCTACAGTTCATATTTATTGTTCAAAGCACAGATCCCTTTATTGTTGTCATTTCAGTACCCTTGTATTTATGGTATTATTCAGTCAGCTCTGAGAAGTTAACTAGCACTTTGCAGTGTTTCTTTACTGCGAGGGTATAATATCTGTCTATAATAAATATATAGGTAAGGGATTTAAGAAACAAAACAGAACAGCAACAACATATTGCATGTGAAAACTTTACTAAGCAAATAAAACATTCCCCACCAGAGCCGTGGATAAAAAACCCAGCAAGCTAGTATCATCTGAAGTCAGTTAATGAGCAGTAGATGTGTACTTCCACTCCATTTGTTAACTGTCTTTTGCCATTCTCCAGCATTTCTGTATTCCACGCTCTTTAAAGAGAGGACACTTCCCATGCAGGCTGGAAATAAAGTGGTAAGGGCTTAAGCAATGGGTTTTTGGTAAGGGCTGCTGGGAGCTGAGGACTTTGAGACATTCAGCTGGGCATAAGTGTTTCTCTTCTGGTGATTAGTCTTTCTGTGTCAAAACAATACCAGAAACACCACTACCTGCAGAGATGGGCTAGCAAGCCTGCTCCCCAGTGACAGCACAGAACTGGTTTTGCCAGCAAAGCTTACAGTGGGTCTTGGGAATGAAGTGAGCAGCTGTGGCAAAAGATTGGGTTTGGGATAATCATTCCCCCGAATGTGAAGAGTTAAACCAAGCACAGAGCAATGATGATGCTGTATCTCTTCTGAAGACAGGAGGAAAGCAGAGAGAAAGCATCTTTTGCACTTGATACCTCGAAACCTGCCCCATTTCAGTTCTAACAGTTGGCTTGATGAGGAAGCATCCAGAAAAACAAGGTACTTTCTACTAAAAGTAAAGATATTTCAGCCTGATTTTAAATTTCACTGGCAGCATTCACCTATGATCTTTCTTAGTTTGGAGTGATGACAATGTTTGCATTTTATTTGAGAAAATAACAGTTTAATTAAAGGAGGGGGGGAAAAAATCCTTTGTATTTGGCTGGTGATGTTCTGCTGTCATAAATGTGAGTTACTCCAAGTGGGATTTTGGGCTCGTGCCAGAAAAGCAAAAATGCTTCTTGAAAACCAACTGTAAGGCTGCTATTCTGTAATGGGGGGCTGTCCTGTTTGCTCATTAAAACATACAGAACATGGGATGTATCAGGAGTTGGGATCATTTTTGCTTGAGGTTGCTGGTTTGAATCCTGTCCAGGCTGGTAGCCACGGAAAGCTGCAAACTTCCAGTGGTTATTCAGTAACCGAGGTGAAATGTGTTGGTGGTCTCATTCCAGTTCCTGGCAGTCAGGTGCGTGCATCACAGAAACCACCGCTTCACTTGGCATCCTCGCCTGAGAGCTGAAGCAGACAGACCAGTGATTGAATTGACAGAACAGCCCTACAATTTTAGGATTAAGTCTTCAAGGCTGCTGCTGAGAAGTTCTGGCAAGACAGTCGGAAGGAGCCTGTTTTGCCCTGTAAAGGGGTGCTGCTCGTACAAAAGGAAGTCCAATACCAAAGCCTGTCAGCTTTGCATCTTACATGAGTGCGGCATTCACTACTTGAAAACTAGTTTTGATGGGTAAGTTGCCTTGCAAAAAAAAGACGTATGTTAGAAGAGCTGCAATATTCTTCTGTTAGTGTGCAGCTGTACCTTGCATACTTACAGCTGTGTATTAAAGGCTAAGGATGCCCATGCTTTTAAAGTGGTTTCCAGATCTGACTGTATGAATTCTGTATGAGGAGAAAGCTCAGGCTAGATTTCTGGACTGTGACTTCAGAGACAGTTTTGCAGACTGTCAAGCCCTTTCTGAACAGAGCTGCTGGTAACTGAGGCATCTTGAGCTGATGGCTGCTCCTGGGATTTCAGCTTTGAAAAACAGGAGATTCTCAGAGAGATCATTTCATGATGGCACAGGAGTCCACCTTCCAAAATGCTCGGTCTTGTGGCAAGATCAATACGGCCATGTGTAGGAGAAATGAGTCTGCAGTGACACAGTCATCCTGAAAGTACATTTGTGTACTTGTGTAGGACACAGCCCCTTCCTCTGGTCTGATGGCTGCGATTCCTTTAGTTTTGTGACTTTGAAAACTATTCTTTTCTTTTTGTCACATTAAGGATATCCATTTTACTTCTGGCTGACTGTAGAGCACCAAAGCTACGCCAAAACTCAGTGGCAAATCTGTGACAGTCTTTATCAGGAAAAAGAGGATAATGATTATACCCAGGTGTTTTACCAGCCACAGCTGTTATGCTCTTTGCTGGAGAAACTGCTCTTTGAAATATATGACCAAAATAAACAGCCTAGCATCTGTAGCATGGTGGATCATTTAACAAGTAATCTTCCCTGAAGCAGTTGTTTGGATTTACCAAAAGCAAGGTGATAAGCAGTATTCTTGTGCTTTGCTGCTGGAGATAAGCAGTTAGGGCTTGCAGGTTTTAGAATAAAGTATGAAACTAAGCAACATGCCTCTCCCACTCTTCAGCCAGTCCTCCACTGCCATACTCTAATAACTCTTCTATATCTCCTTGCCTTATCCAAAATATGAGTCAGTTCATGAACATTTGATTTGCAGTGAGGCAAGTGACTGCTTGGCTTTTTTTCACTTGATCAGATGACCAGGAAGAAAAAAAAAATTCTGTAATGCTTTCTCTCTTCTTCTTGCTGACATAGAAGCAGAGAGAAATGCTTCCACTATGCTTCCCACCACATGATCACAGCATCTTGCCTCTTAGTCTCTCTATATAAGCCAGAATACATCCTGCCCTTCCAATGCAAGACAGAAGGCTGCAGTTATTTCTCAAACTCACATTATGCAGCCAGTCCAGTATTTTTCCTAGAGGTTACCCGTATTAGCCTGGTAATTTGTGATGTTTGACAAGTTCCCCTCAGTACTCATTACTGAGTCTTTAACATGCAACAGACCACCTACTAACCTTACAGGAAGCTCCTGACACAGACAGATCAAGACCTGTGTGTCTTGTCTCTTCACATGTCAGAGTATCCCAGGGTGAACAACCGTAATCACTTCTACTGGAATGATACAGATATGTCTCATTGCAACATCATTGGTAAAGGTACCTAGTGTAAACTCTTCCTTCTCCAAAAAGGAAAATACACGGTACTTATTATTGATCTATATCTTGATTTCTTACATTCCATTTCTGGGTTGGACTCCACTGCCTTGCAGCTTTTTGAAACAACCCTTTAGATTTAGCTTCCACTCAGTCCTTTCCTTAAATCTAGTCCATGATACCATGGGGTTTCTGCTATCTACTCTTCAGAATATGAAGTCTACCTTTTTCTCCTTTTTTTGTTGTTGAAGAAAGTGAGAGGTCTTCCTGTTCTTTTAGAGGCCTGATGTTGCGTTGTAATCCTGGAAAAGAGACGTAACTCTCCTTTCTGCTCGTATTTCATAGATACATATGGAGACATTTCTAGGGCTGCAGAGGTTTTGACTCTTCTGACCTCTTGTCATAATACATTCTATGTTTTATTTTTAACACTAATGGCTGAATACTTATGTCTCCGGTTTCTGTTAAACAGTGTGTCTGCAAATAAGAGAGCTAGAATCAAAAGTACCCCCCAGTTATTTACTAGTGCCAAACAGGGTCTAACTCTTCAGACTTCCAAGACATTCCTTTCATGGTTTTGATACCATTTTACCACAAGCCTATTTCACTGTTGCTATTCTGGACACCTGTACTTCTGTCAGCACGTTCTGATCTGCTGGGGATGCTTTTTAAGAAGTCAGAGAAAGTTCTTGTAACTAACACAATTTTTTAAGATACAAAGGGTAAGAAACAAGCATTAGGGGGAAAAAAATTAAAGAGGGGAAATGACAATATGAGCATTTTCCGTCTTTAGATGCCTCTGTGTTTCTGCATAAAGACCTGAACCAGCACTACAGGAATGATCTGTAGATGAGATGGTTCAGCACAAGACCTACATAGACACAGACAGCCTCTCAGACTTTAATTTTCAGGAATTTTCTGGATTATTTATATGAATGCATTCAGGCATATTCAGCAAGAAAGGATCTTGCTCCTTTCTGTATTTTATTTTAATGCTCTATTCTGCTTTCTGAGTGCACCCAGTTGATGTTTCTGTTTGTGTATTCCTCCTTTTTCTGCCCCTTCTTTACTGGATGTGCAAGGAAGGTTTGATCTGAAAAGCTGATACACCATGGGGATTGCTCCCTTATAAGCAGACAGAAAATTTGAGGTCTTTTAGTACTTCCTAGTGGGTCCAAATCCAAAACTAGCTGTGGTTTTGGTTTTGTCAAAGGAAAGGGAAAACAAGACAACTGAGGTTTTCCCAAGTGCAAAACACAGCTGCCCAAGTCTTTTAATAGATCTATGTGTGGAAATGTGTGAACTCTAAATAAATAAGCTATGACCCATAGGAAAAAAAATGAAACTTAGAAAAAACAAAACAGAGAAAGAATAAATTAGGAATTTGAAAGGTGTGGGCAGTTTTGCCCCCACACTTTGAGTCTCAACTGCTCAAAACTGAAATAATCTTCTCTTCTGGACCTTGGTCAAAGAATGCCACGTCTGACAAAACATGATTTATTCCTGAGCAACACCAAGCCTCTGCTCCTGGGCGCTCTTGGAGTCCTTTGTAAACGGATTGGTCTTTGCTTTTGCGTGCATAAAACAAACTCCCTCCTTAGTGGGGCTTTGAAGTGTACTCTTCAGTATTGATGTCAAGTGGCCATCTCCAGCCAGTGGAGAGAACATGCACAAGTTGATAGTGCCAACACGTAGTTGTACAGAAGACAACAGAAAGTCTGTGTTTATTAATCTTGTACAGCTGTGATAGATACTCAAGTTGCCATTTTCTTTTAATGGAATAGAGCTACAGTAAGTAGAACTTGTTAGCAACTTTATTAGTTTGTCACAGCCTAAATTTTTTCTTCTTCCATGCAATGACAAAAGTGCCTGATGATGGTTTCGGGTTTTTTGATGCGTTACTGCCTCACTTGTATCTGCAGGTCTCCCACTAACGGGTAAGAAAACCCAGTGCATTTACCCTCATCTTGTTCTTAGGAAGGGAGATAATAGTATTTCTGTTTTACAGATGCGATACCAAGGCACTTATAAGAAAAAGGCCAAATGCAACAATATGGCTGGATTTCATTTAGTTGCCCCAAGTTCAAAAGTGCTCTTTTCCAGACTACAGTATGCTGCTACCTTATGAAGGCAGTTATCAAGTGTTCCCCAGAGCTTAGATTCTGGAGTGCAAAGACTCAAAACATCTTGGTGTAGTGTTGCTGGTCCTGTCAACACCAGCCTATCTTAGATGACCAGAACCGAAGGTGTCTCAGCACTAGCAGCTAACAAACTTAACACTCTGGCTGCTCCCTCATCTCATGCATCCTGCACATATTTCTGCTCAGCGGTCTGCCTTCACAGCAGGAGGGATGCAATCCCACACCATTGTGACCACAGTTCTTTAGGGAGGTGGAAGCTGCCAGGCAGAAGTGGAAGTAAACTTGGATCCTCCATTTCATGGGTGTATGCCCTGAACAGTTGAAAATGTTGCAAGATCTAAGCATCTCTAAAAATAGTAAAGTGCCTCTAATTCAGTTTTTGAATGAGAGCTGTGGGTCCCAAGTGAACAGCAGAACCTCCCTGCAGGCCTTAGTGACAAGATGTATTTAAGACTTGCTCCTGTGCTCTGCATTCCCCATGGACCAGCTACAGGTAGCTACATCAAGAACATGCTGAATTCAGGCCACTCACCATGCTGCCCATGATGGATCCTATTCTGTTACGTGCTTTGCCTGTCAATCTATTTGCATGCTTTCCCACAGAGTCCTGGGTCTAAGAGCCCTGGGTTCCCTTCCTGGGGCTGTAATTGTTGGCTTGGCTTTTTATTGGAGCTTTGTCCCAAAGGATCTGCAAAAGGAAAGGCTCCAAGCACAAGCTCTGCCAGCTGCTACTTGTCTGTAACATCTCAAAGGTGCTTCTCCTTAAAGGCAGTTGCTGCTCCTGAACGCCAGGGTTTTTTATTTGCATGAGAAAGCTCCAACTGACTGTAAGATGATCTTATTTTAAAAGAAAAGGATAAAAATAAGTTTAATTATGTTTTTGCTTGGCTTCAGTTTAGCAGCTAGCTGTTCTCTTTTGCACTCCCCGCATTTTTGGAGAACTGTTTAACACTTATTTAGGTTGGCACAAACTAAATATAATCAAGTGTGTGTGAGAGAGCATGCACTGGGTCACAGCTTCAAGAGCAGCGGTAAGAAGCCCTCCGTCTTTCACTGTTGAGCAAGGGGGCTACAGGCAAAACACCATTATTCTGAGACAGCTCACTGAACCTCACTCCACCTGAGCAACAAGTCAGTATTCCATTCAGCTTGTGAATGCTTGTGAAATTTATTTTTTGCTAGCTTTTACAGTCCACAGGCTTCTCATTCAATCTTCAATAATAGCTTTGAATTGAGCTGTAAAAGCTTCCGAAGTTTGAAGTCTTTTGACAAGTTAATTTGACTGTATGGTAAAAAGTTTTTCCCCCAGATAGAATAAAGCCATCATATCATGAATGTAGTAGTCATCCAAGGGAAAGAAAACACCATTAGGATTAGAAATGATGGGCTTTATGGAGATAGTTTGTGGTTTAGTGTAATCTACTATCAATATTTCAGTAGGAAAATATTCTACTCGTCATTCAGCTGGAAGTCAATATCTTCACTTAAAACCCAGCACCCAGGGACCAGACTTCTTATATTTTGTATTGAAAAAGTAGCTTGTTGCTTTTTCTTTCCTTACATTTATTTAGATTCTAATTGGTTTTCACCCTGTATCATGTAGGATGACTCTTTTTTTTTTTTTTCCTGGTTGAAAGAGATAGACTAGAATAATGAGTCAGTATTTCCTTTAAGGTTCCCACGGTGAGGTTCTCCCAGCAGCTGCTGTGGAAGAAAACAGTATTTTCCCTTTTTTTTCTTGTATTAAGAATCAGAAAACAACCACTGGCAAACTAAGTCTATCCAACAGTTATTATTGTAGTCTCAACTTCACAAAGATTCCATATTAATTTTAGACTTAGTTCTTGTTTATGTTAAATGCAAGCCTTAGTGTGCCACTAAAATTGACTGAACTGAGCAGATAGTTGAGGGGGAAAAGAGATTTCCGGCATACTTTTAACTCTTCAGTTTCATCAAAAGGGATGATGACACTGAGAAATTTGAGACTGTGTTTTTTAATGGCTGTGGAACATTTCTTCTCTAAATAATACAGCAGTTATTGCTAAATTATTATGGAATTCATAAAATCCAGCAAAAATTGTTCAAAGCAAGTTTAGCAAGGAAACTTATTTAAACTGTATTGTACCCAGGACAAAATGACTGCCATCACAATCCAAAGTATCTTCATGGGCAATCTTCACATGAAAGTTTTTTTGGTGAGTTTTCTAGTCACACAGACTTTTCAAACAGCAGCAACATGAATCTCCTTACTGCAGCTCAAAGAAGAAAGCAGTTGCCCGTTACCCAGGCTGATTTTTTTCTTTTTTCTATTGGTGGACAGGGCCCTGAGCGCGTCCAAGAAAACAGCAAGATCTTGTTTCTTAGAGACTGGCTTTTAATGCCTCAGCCTTTTAGCTTTTCAGTCCTTGAGTGATCAAGACTTGATGAAGTGTTGGGTCTGCAGACAAGCTGGAAAAATTGCTTCTGCAGCCAAGTACAGGCTTCTTCAGCCTCAACAGGCACTCCTGTAAGTGGAGGAGAACCACCTTGTTCGCCTCTATAGCTCACATGAAGCCAGACAGGTCTGCTCTGCACAGAAGACAGATTTCGCAGCATGGCAAACAAGACAAGCCTCTCCCAGCAAGAGTACAAAGATAGAAGAAGGAGTCCCAGTTGAAACAAAATTCACCAGGAAGAAACAAAAAAGGTATGCCAGAGGAAAATGAGGAGTGGGGTGATGTAAATTTAACATTCTCTGTTCCATTACAGCTGTGCCTTAAGTCTGGTGGCTTGTTAGGGTTTTTTTGATGGCAGAATAGTGTAAATAAGTAAGATGGTAGGAAGGATGCAGAACAGATGGGAGTGGGAGATGAAGCAAAGAAGGGTGGCTGGCAGGATAGAACAATCAAAGATAGCAATGATAGCAACTAACTGATCAGTAGGAAGAAGAGAAAGCAATCTCCAGGCAGGAACCTGCGTGACCTTCTCTGAGGAAGCAAGCGGCACTGACACTTGGAGTAGGTCTTCAGTGGCTAGGCTCCAGAGGAAGTTCCTGCTGGCTTTCTTCCTAATTTAATAGTTTCTTTTTTTGGTCAAGGAGGTGGTGGGAGAGGCAGGATTAGAGTGGAAAGCTGAGACACCCTATTTTACTTTCACCAGCTCCATATGACTAGAGAGGGAAATTAGCTGGAGTGTTGTGATGGCTCTTTCCTGCTTAAGAACATAAAAAATGGAACCATTTCTGACAAATAAGAAGTAGAGTTCAGCTAAAGATGAGGTGGAGGTGGGCGGGAAGCTCTGTAATTGTATTTTATTTAAGTCTTTATGAATTAGCTCTGCCAATTCTTTTTTTACTTTTATTTTTTACTTCAAATGGCTTTTGAGTAAACTTTTTAGCTGCAATTACAGTAAAAACAGACCATATACAGCTGTATATAACACATAGGAAGAATACTTTTTTTTGTTCATCTCTGAGCTCTAATTTACATGAACAATGACACGGTTTAATTTTCCATTGTTATGCACAGGTTAGCCTAGACTAGATATTAATAGATACACATATTCACACCCACAGTCACTAGCACCGCATCAATCAAATTCTAAAGATCAAACTTACACTCCATGGCAACTTTTAAGGCACAATATTCTTCTCGTTTCCTCTTTTTAAACTACTTCAGCAATGCAGAAAGCCTTGGAGGTGACTGATGTGGCCAGGTAGTAGCCTGGGCAGTTTGCAGCCAAGAGAATGGGTCTGCAGTTGCACATCCAACCCTCAGTGTTGAGGGAGATGTGGATGGGGACACAGGGAGGGGGCCTCTGGGCTATGTTACATTTAGAAGCTGCAATGACCACATAGGGAAAACATTGTTTGTAACCCACGTTGGTGACCATACTGCTCCACAGCTGTACCAGAAATGGGGAGCTGTATGAGAGGGCCCACACAGCGGGGTCCTACGCTGGTCACCTATCACTAGATCCACTGAGGAACTCGCAGCCTTCACAGATTTTGCCTTGTTGACTACACAGTTGGCATGAGTAAACTTCGAGTCGTAAAGCACTTACACCCATAGATCTCTCAATACTTAAAAATCATTTAGAAGCTTATTTATATACACATGCATGCATAGATGTAAGCATAGAAATTGGCCCCAAATAATGACAGCAGAACAACCATACATGGAAACCGACAACCTCACTGACCAAAGAACAACAAACAAACAAGCCCACAAGCCAATATAAGCTAAAAATGAAACAAGAAGGGTTTCTGATTTATGCAGAAGTGGTGCTTTTCATGCCAGTGGTGTTCTTAGGTGTATATTACAGAGAAAATATTCCCAGACATCAGGCCTTTTCCAAGGAAGGCCATGCTGCCTGTACGCTCAAGGAAAGAATAATCAAAACATAACATTTGTTGTAAGTTGACAGTAATAAATTAATCCAAAAATAAAGACCAGAAAGCTTAAGTTAATGGGATGCAATTGCTGACGGACCTGTCAGAGTAACTCCGACCTCTGCCACGACCTGAGCATGTTGATCACAACACGGGGAAAAAAAGCCGCTGTAGGGACCAGATCAATATGGCAAGGATTTTTTAGGTGGGTGGCCCTTTCAAGTGGAAATGCAGTTGCTAAACACCTCAAAATAAGAAGATTTTTTTTAAAAAAAGCATGATGTTTATGTACTACCATGTATACGTAAATTTTGAGGAAGGGACAAAGTCGTTAGCATTCCTGTCAGGTCCCAGAATTTATGTAAATCCAGATGGCTGAACTATAGGAGTTCATTTGTCTTTGAGGAAAATCTGGAAGTTTAAAAACAATTTAGCAAGAGCAAATTAATCAAAACCACCAGAACTGTGCTGGGATGGATGCCTATGAATAGGAAGGAATGCTGTGTTTTGTATTGTCCTAGTTGAGGATGTGAGGAAACTCCTTGAAAGCCAAGTGGGAATTCCCCCTCGTGTTGGATGGGCTACGAATACAGCAGTGACTACGCTTGATGCCCCGGAATGCTACAAGCAGTGTGCAAGCAGACCACTCTGCCCAGGCTGGTTCCATCAACTTTTTCTACTCTGTTCAAGCCAAGAGCTCTACTCTGTGAAGCACTGGAACCTTCTGCAACCTCTGTTTGGACGGGAAAGGACAGGTCTGAAAACTGTGCCTTCACCTCAAATGGTGTGGAACTGAAAAGATGTACTTCTCTTTCTAGGAACACCAGGGCAGCTTACCTTCAAAAAAAAGGCCAACAGCCCTCAAGAAAAAGGAAGCAATAAGATTTGATGTCATGGCATTCGAGACTCAGGCTTTTCTTGGTCATTGAGGGTCCTTTCAACAAAGTCTGAGTCGGTTACTCTCAGGCAGTATGTTCCCATCAGAGCACACATCAAGGGTATTCCTGGGCTGAGCTTTCACCTTAGGCAACTCATACAGATGCTGAAATCATGGAATGGTTTGGGTTGGAAGGGACATTAGAGACAAATCCGTCCAACTATCCATGTCAAGGGCAGGCACACCACTGGATCAGGTTGCTCAAAGCCTCATCTAATCTGGCCTTTAGCACCTCCAGGGATGGGGCAGCCACAACTTCTCTGGAATGGAAATGTTCCACTTCCTATCACATGCAATGTTTGCGGTGTGTCTTCATTTCAGGCATTGAGCGAGTAAAACATAAGCCAACGAAACACAAGTGAAGGGTAAGCTGTGCCAGCTGTGGGCTCGGCTGATCAAGAAAGTGCAGCTAGAGAAGACTTGACAGTTCAATAGGGTAATTCTTTAGAAAATAGAAAAATCAATTAAATGTTGAATGGTTGCTAGGAAAATACAGGTAGAGGTAAATATACTGAACAACTGTTTTTGGGTGGGTTTTTTTGTTATTCTTGGTAATTCAGGCGAAGATTGCAAAGACATTGAGCTGAGCTCTCCACTTTTCAGTTTTTTATGTCTTGATTCAGCCATTTGCTATGAAAAGCCATATCCTCAGTAGCCATTTTTTATAGACTCATGGAATGTTTTGAGCTGGAAGGGACCTTAAACTTTATCGTCCAGTTCCAACCCTCCCTGCCATGGACAGGGACACCTTCCACTGCATCAGGTTGCTTAAAGCCCCATCCAGCCCAGTCTTGAACACCTCCAGGGATGCAGCACCCACAACTTCTCTGGGCAACCTGTGCCTGTACCTCACCACCCTCACAGGAAAATATTTCTTCCTGAGATCTCATCTAAATCTCCTCTCTTTCAGCTTAATCATGAAGCTTCATCATGAAGATGATCAGAGAGCTGGAGCCCCTCTGCTACGAGGACAGGCCGAGAGAGTTTGGCTTGTTCAGCCTGGAGAAGAGAACGCTCCAGGAAGAACTCACAGCAGCCTTGCAGTACTGAAAGGAAAGCTGGGGAGGGACTTATTACAAGGGCAATTAGGATGAGGGGGCGGGGGAAGATTTAGACTAGACATAAGGAAGAAATTCTTCACAATGAGGATGGTGAAACACAGGCACAGGCTGCCCAGAGAACTGGTGACTGCCCCATCCCTGAAGGCATCCAAGGCCAGATTGGATGAGGCTTTTGAGCAATCTAACCCAGTGGGAAGTGTCCCTGTCCATGTCGGGGAGTTGGAACTGAATGGGCTTTAAGGTCCCTTCCAACCCAAACCATTCTATGATTCTAAGAAAATGTAAAGTTTGTTGTAAGCTGCCAGTAATAATCTCCTAAAAATAAAGACCAGAAAAATTAATAGGATTCAATTGCTGACGGACCTTTCAGAGGGACTCCAACCTCTGCCAAGACTCGAGCATGGTGATCACAGCATGGGGAAAAAGCAGCCTAAGGGGTCAGATCAATATGGCAAGAATTTTTAGGTGGGTGGCCCTTTCAAGTGGAAATACAGTTGCTAAACACCTCAAACAAAGAAAATAGAAAATGTAGTGTTCATGTACTACCATGTATATGTAAATTCTGAGGCTGAATGAGGCTTTTAGCAGCCTGATTGAGTGAAGTCCAGGGAGGCGATTGTCCCACTCTGCTCCGCACTGCTGTGACTGCACCTTTAGTCCTGTGTGCAGTTTTTGGCACTGTAGTAAATAAAGGACCTAAAGCTAATGGAGAGTGTCCAGACGAGGTCACAAAGCTGGTGAAGGGTTTAGAGGGGAAGCCATATGAAGAGCAGCTTAAGTCACTTGGTCTGTTCCGCCTGGAGGAGACTGAGGGGAGACCCCATTGAAGTTTACTGCTTCCTCAGAAGGGGAGGAGGAGGAGCAGGCGCTGATCTCTTCTCTCTGGTGACCAATGATAGGACTGGATGGAATGGCAGGAAGATGTGCCAGGGGAGGGTTAGGCTGGATATTGGGAAAAGGGTCTTCACACGGGGAGTGGTGGAACACTGGAACAGCTCCCCAGGGAAGCAATCACAGCTTGACAATGTTCCAGAAGTATTTGGACAATGCACTCAAGACAGACGGTGTGAATGGCGGAGTTGTTCTTTGCAGGGACAGAAGTTGGACTCGATGATCCTTGTGATTCCAACTCAGGTCATTCTGTGATCCAGTGGGAGGTGTCCCTGCCCATGGCAGAGGGGCTGGAAGTGGATAATCTTTAAGGTCCCTTCCAACCTAAACCATTCTATGGTTCTATGAAACCGAAATGCCCAGGTTGGGATCCGAGGTACCCCAGCCCGGCCCCACAGTGCCCCTGCCGCCATGGCCGTCGCCTTGGCGATGGGCCGCGCGCCCCGGGAGCGTGGCTACGGGGCGTGCCCGCGGTCTGATTGGCTCCTGCTCGCTCCGCCGGGATGAGGGGGGGCGGAGGGAGGCGGGGGACAGAGGAGGGTGAAAAAGAGGGAGCCGCGTCTATAAATAAACCGCGCTTCCTGATTGGCCGCGGGGAAAAATGGTTGCACCACGTGACTCTCCATCTAAAAAATTCCAAGATGGCGGATCCCGTCACGGGCTGAGCCCGCTGGTGGCGCGCGCGCCGCGGTCTCCCGCGCCCGTGGCCATCGCCGCCCGGGGCTCCCTCCCCCCTCGCCCGCCGCCAGCCAGGTCAGTACCGGCCGCGCCGCCCCGCCCCCTCCCCGGCCGCGGTGCCGTCCCCCACGTTCCGGGCCGCGGCGTTTCGTGCCCGCTGGGCTTTCCCTGCGGTTGGGCCTTTCCGAGCCGCTGGGGTCCTAACGCGATCGGCGACGTGCGGCCGCGAGGGTTCTGGAGTGAGGAAGGAGGGGAATGATTGGCAGCTCCCTTCGCCAATTAGCTTCACGCGGCGCGGCGTTGGCGGGTGGATTCGAGCTGCTTATTGGTCGGCGTGCTGTCCGGGGGCGGGGCGTGATGCTGGGAAGCGGAGTGGGCGTGGCCTGTGGCGCCCCCGCCCCTTTCAGCGCGCACGGGGCGCCTCCCTCCCCCCGCCGAGTGGGTTTTTTTTTTTGTTTTTTTTTTTGTGAATGGGGCGGGTGGGGCGCGCCGGCGCGTGCCACGCCCCTCCACCCGCGTGGCCACGCCCCCTCCCGGGCGGCCGCGGCTCCTCCTCCTCCTCCCGCGCCGCCGCCGCCGCTCGGTGCCGCGCGGGGCTCGGCGGGGAGCGATGCGGGCGGCGGTGAGTGCCGAGCCCAGGCGGGGCGCGGGGCGGGCGGGGCCGGGGCTGCCCCAGGGGTGACGCCCGCGGCCGGGCCCTGCGGCAGTGGGCGGCCCGGGACCCGTTCTTCCCTTCCCCCCACCCCCTCGTTTTCCCGGGAAAAACGCGGGACTTGGGGAAAGTTTGCACCAGGACCGGCCCCGCCGGGCTTCTCGCCAGAACGCGGGGCCGGGCAGGCACGGGGCAGCGGCTCCGCGCGGGGCCGGGCGGGCACCACGGTTCCCTCCGAAAATAACCGGGAATAAAGGCGTTTTGTGTCTCTGGGAGAGGAAAACCGGGGGGGGGGAGGGGGATGTTATCCTCGGGAATGCGGCTATGCCAGGGCCGGTGACAGCCGGGATGGAGCGGGATAGGAGCCTCGGGATAGCGGCTGGGCAGCCAGGATGGACCGGGATGGGAGCCCGGGGGGAGGAGCTGAGTAGCCGGGCTGGATCCGGGCTGGGCGGCCGGGATGGACGAGGATGGGAACCTGGAAGGAGCGACTAGGCAGCCGGGATGGACCGGGATGGGAGCCCAGGAGGAGCGGTTGGGCAGCCGGCATGGATTGGAATGGGAGCCGGGAAGGACCGGGATGTGAGCTCGGGGGGAATGGACGAGCAACCGGGATAGACCGTGATGGGGAGGAGCTGGGCTGCCGGGATGGATCGGGATCGGAGCCCGGGGCGAGCGACTGGGCAGCCGGACGGATTGGGATGAGAGTCTGGGGGCAGCAACTGGGTAACCGGTATGGACCGGGATGTTGCCAGGATGTGAGCCCTGGGCCGGTTGGCTGAGCAGCCGGGATGGATCGCGATGAGGAGGAGCAGGGCGGCCGGGATGAATCGGGCCAGGAGCCCGGGGAGAGCAGCCCTGAGCGGTGGATTTGTCAGGGAAGATGCTCGGCATTCCCTCGGCTCCGTGGATGCTGCCCGTGGGGTGGGAGCAGCGGGACATCTGCAACAGGGAAATGTGTTTCCCTGACAAGTGTTGGATGCGATAGCTTGGGTGCCTTGACCACTGGAAGGGCGGCCAACCTGCCCATTTTCCAAAACACTTGTGAAATTGTTTTATGCCCGCGTTTCAGGACAGTGGAAGGGGTTTGGGAGTTGTTTGCTTTTCGATAGCTTGCTTGGGAAGATTTGCATATATCAGGCTTGTCGCCGCAGCCGCCCATTTCTGGCCATAACAGCGGATTTCGTGTTGCAGGCTCGCCTGATATTCCAGGCTGGATTACAGGTCTAAAAATGTTTCTAAGAAGTGGGATCTGTGTTGGAAAGGTGTGGGTGGATTCGGGATGTGAAAAGCGCTTGTAAATCTGGGATGGAGTGTGCAGCTCAGGGGGTGGAGTGGGGTGTAGGTCCTCTCTGGTCTTCTCTGTTTCTTCTCCACAGGGATATCCAGGCAGCTTTATTTCGTGCTTGCTTCTAGCCACTGTACTCTGTTGTCTTCGTAATGCTAATTTGAGAATGAAGAGATGGAGCAAGTATTATTTTGGCCCTCCATGCTACAGTGAATTTCAGTGCTGAGTGAATAATCTCCCTGCCAATGCATTTTGATTTACTGGTGTTATGTACTGTCAGTAAATGGGACTTGAGCGGTATTCGCTGCTGTCAAAGTGCTTTCGGCTGTTACCAAAAGCTACCTGGAGTTAATTATCTCAATTGGACTTTTTTTAACCTCAACATTTTTAAAAGCTAAGGAGCTCTGAAGTTTATATAATAATCTGATTCTTGGCAAGGCTTCTTTCTTTTTTTTTTTTTTGCCTGTAATGCGGTCTGTCGCGGTGCTGAGTTTTAATCGTTTCTGATGTTTCCACCACCGCTGTGTGGAGTTTTCAGCCTAAAAGCTGCTGTTGTCGCTCTGCAGCCTCTCTGAAAGAGTTAAGAGGGCATTGAATTAAGGAAGCTCAGCTGCTTGTATACAAATATACAGCAATTACAAGGCATCAAAGTTATTGCAGAATCCTACTGTAACCATGGCAACATGTTCCCTCAATTACATTTGGAAATGTAAAATGCCACCCAGTTAGAAAGAGTAAGTTTCAGCGGCTGCAGATTTTCTGTATAAAGAGTAATGTGTAAAGCATGGCTTTCTAGGATTATAGACTTTTCTCCGTGTCTGGATAGCGTGTTCCAGCATGTGCACCTGACAGATTGCCGGGGCTGATACTGAGCTGTGTCCTTGGTTGTCTGAACTAGAGAGAGAAAAAAAATCTTTAAATCTTTACAGTTTAACTTTGTCATCTGATTTCTTTGAGTTTGCTTCAGGACTTGGCTTTAGGAAGTGGACGGATTAGAAAATGCATAAAATGCATTTTGAAAATTACCTCAGGATACAAGAGGAGTTTGTCATCAACTTGATGGGATGGAGGCATGAAAGAAAAGCGTGTGTGTGGCGTGAAAGCTCTTATTCCTTTCAGAGGGAATGTTTGCTGAGCAGTCTGCGTTGTGTAGTGCCATCTCCAACAGACTGTCCTAAAGGAAAATGACAGTGGCGGGTGTGGAGCTTCTGAACTTGTGGTCAAGAGAAAGCAGGGAAGAAGTTCTTGAGACCCCCAGGAACATCTGTCAGACCTGGGATAGGAGACAGTAGGTTCAGGCATTGAGGCCCTGATGTGCGAAGCAGATGAACTCCTAAGTGGAAGTTTGTTTGCCTTTTGGTGGTGACTCACCAGCAAGGAGAATATAATGGAAAAAGGAGTTTCTTGCATATGTTGGTGTTTGTGGTGGTTTGGATGCTTTCTGCTTCACAGGCAGTGTCCCATTAGTGCAGAAAAGGGGAAAACAATTGCACACTTTAAATGAGTTGGCTTTTTTAACTAGGAACGGTGTGTTTACAGACAGGCGAAGAGTGGTGAACTTTGGAAAAAAGTTACCTAGTAACAGGAGCCGAGAAGAGATATTTTGGTGGATGCAGATGGCAATGGGTTGACTCAAAGAAATGCATTTTGCCCAGATCTTCAAGGGCTTGAACTACAGGCTGCCTCCTGAACTCTTGGAATGTCTGGACTGGAAAAGGTTTGCAGGTCCCATGGACCTGTGTTAGATGAGGGATGGTTTTGGAAGAAAGCTCTGTCTGACTTGTCAGGTCTTTCTGCTTTAACTATGAGGAGATAGCTTGCCTGCTTGGGGCTTGCACATCCCTCAAAGCAGCAGCTTGAGCAAGTGGGACTTTCTGCTCCCATGGTGAGTGCTGGTTTTCCCTTCATCTTCTGCCATGGGCAGAGGTGGAGAAGGTGCAGGAGCTGGATGTTCATAAACTGCTGAAAAGTTGGAGTTAGTCTAAATCTTGAGCCCTATATCATATGGGGAACTGCAAGGGTGAGGAGTGGGGCTTGTTAAAAATACAGGTTAAAACTGAGCAGGAGTCCATGGTTTTAGATGAGATTGCCCTCAATCCCTCTTTGCAATGGCTGTGTGTTTTCTGAGTAGAAATTTTAAAGCCATCTTAAGGCGTATCTGTGATTTGGAAGGTTGGTGCAATGCCTGAAACTTGCCCTCTAGGACTATTTGTATGTTTCAGATCTGAAGAAGCGACAGACTTTCTGTACGTGGATGTGCCCAAACATATTTGAAACTAAGTGTTGAGACAAAAACTTGCCACTGAATATGTAGTATGTGATAGGATCAAATATTCTAGGCCAGATTTCTTTCATCTTGGAAGAGCTGAGGATAAGCAAGAGCTTTTAAAATGCGTTGCTCATAAACATGCTTACCGAATAGCTCATGCTGAAATGAGCTGATATGTTGAGAGTCTCTTAAAACTTGCTGCACAGCCTTACCTTAAGGAGAGCAAACTGACAATTTAATGTTTGTGTTCTTGATCAGCTGAATATCAGGCATGCTGCACTGAAAGGCTGCTGTCCTCATTGTTGGCGCTTGTGATTGCTGTTAACGTTCCTCTGATGCTTGTATGCTGTGCTGTGCCCTTGGAAGGTGGCAGTAACTTGTTGTTCCTGTATTTTGTCAGGAGTGGCATGCTGCGCTCTGGGTAAAGTGGCCTAAACATATGCTAACGTGGTACTCTCTGCAGGGTTTGAAAGCCTGAATGCTTGCTGTCCAGTCATGCCAGCTTAATCTTGGGGATAAAACATGTCTTTGGAGTCCTCTTCCAGTTACAGAAGTGATTGTGTTACTCTCCTTGGCATTGGGTCTATTTGTATTTACTGGAAATAAATACTCCTTGGCACTGCATGTACGTGCGTGTGTATATATGTATAGTGCAAACCCTGAACCCTTGGGACCGTAGTCCTACTTGTCCTGCATCCATAGTTCAGTACACATGGTAATATTACCAGAATAGTTTATTTGCTGAACAGTGTCTGTTGCTAGCTTGTTCCAAACAACAAAGCTTGTCACAACCACAAGGAACTATTAATTGAACATGTTATTTGGGCACTGGTAATGACATTCGTTAAAGATTTGCTAAGTATTCTTAACTCTTCTTGCTGGCATCTCTGATGGTGTCATCTACTTCATTGCTCTTCCAGTTTAGCTTATTTCAGGTTATCCTATTGCTCTTCTGTAATCTTTCCCATCCTGCTACCTGGCCTAAATGCTGGTTGGGTTTAAGTTTTATCAGGCTCCTGCTGGAATCCTTTGAGTTTATGCTTTTTTTCCCCCCTCAAATTGTTTAAGCTGAGAAGCAGCAGAAACACTGAAGCCATCTGCTTTCATAACTGGAGATGTGGCAATACTGTTAGCTAGTGAAAGGGGTAATTAGTCTTCTAAAAATTAAAGTAAAAACTGTATGTGGCTGGAGAGGAAATTCAATACATCTTAGCATTCCAATTTGATTTAAATTCTCTTACATATGTTGTCTCTATGTCCGAGTCCTTGGATGAAGGAGTGCCTCTGACTGGTCTCGTAATTAATGCCACTCGCATTGTGATTGTGTTATTCAGAAAACTGAGTGGACCAGGTTTGCTTTCTCCTGCAGTGGACCGTGTTGATAAGGCAATGTGTAACAGATGATTCATGAAGCGATGCTTGTCATTGCCAGGACTGCTTGAATAGCAAGCGGATTTTGGGCAGCACTTCTTCCTCGAAAAAACTTGGGCAGTTTAAGCTGAGAGGAGAAGAGACAAACACGCACTGTGTTTCTGGCTCTCCTGAAGGAGCTGCTTTACAAGATTTATAAGAACTTGAGGAGGGGAAGGGAATGGGTAAAATAAGGGGACAGAGAAGCAGGAAAGTACATAGAGGTTGCATAACGATGTTGAAAAAAGGAATAATTGGGAAAAGACTGTAAAATCTCTTGGAAGACATCTGTGGTTTTTCCTTTTCAAGGAATTACAGCTTGGCCTTCGTCTATAAAAATTCAGTCTTTTTTTCCATGGCATTCATTACTAAACACATCTTGATCAACTTCATGTTTTTCTTTCATGTTTTCCTATTGGATATTCCCTTAGAAAAGTTTGATTGAGTTCTGCTTCAAACTGCCATCTGCTAATGCAGAGGAACGTGTGTTTCACTCTGGCCGCCGGCACGCTTCACCAGTTGCCTTCATCAAACGATTGAACTCTTGTTCTGCATACTGGAAGTACTTAAAACCCCAAAAGTTGCAATATGAAAATTGGATCTTAGGCTAATAAGAAACCTCTTTATATTAAGGTCAAGATTAGTTTTTTTAATTAATTTCTTATTTTTTTTTACCCTCTGAGACAGCTGTTCAGTTTGATTGAGGACCAGGAAGGAGCCAGAATCCAGAGGATGTGGCAGTGTTTTTGTGGCAGCATGTTGCCCACGAGGTGATAAAATCTAGGAAAGTATTAGACAAGTTTTCCAGCTGTCTGTGTTGCAGATGTGACTTGTTGAAATGACAACCAAAGACCCTGCCATGGTGTAAAGACCAGCTTCTTTACTTGTATTTGTTGCGTCTTAAACATTGTCTGAGCACAGGTCAGCGTGCAAGGGGATTTTCTGTGGCTCTTGGTTAACAATAAGAGAGAGAGGTGGAAAAGCAGGCACCGCTCCCCCTGTCCCACCTGCGGTTAGGCATGGGCTTGCCGTATACAGAGAGTCTGCCAAGAAAGCATGGCGCTTGCCTACCACCCCATAGAAATGGCCTGAAGAAGTGCTTCTGCTTGTCTGGCTTGAAGAACTGCTGGACCATGTGTTCCTGAAGAATTGCTGCTGGAGGAGTTGCTGCCAGGTGGACCATGTTTCCCTGAGGAATCACTGTGCCCCCCTGGAGTGATGATAATTTTTCCTTTTCTGCTACATCTTTCTCTCTCTTTATCTGACTTACCTCACTGTACCTTCTTTTTCATTGGCACTATGTTGTACTGGATCAAATCCGAGTTATGTTGTAGTTTGTTTAGTGATCTTGGCTGTGTTCAAGGTATCAGATTGTGATCTGAACAGATTGAGATCTGTTTTTGTGATTTTGAGAAGTTGCGACTTGAAGTGCACCAAAGTACCTTTTTTTTGTGATTTTGGCTATGTCCAAAATAAATTATGCACTTGAATTTACCTTGGGAGAGTTGTTGGTCTCTGATTTGCCACACAGATATTTAAAGAGTCCTCTTTACCCTCCCCGTTTGGGCCTTAACACTACTGGTGTCAGGAGTGGGGTGTAACACATGGATACGATCTGGCCATTGCTGCTGTGGTCAGTCTGATTTTCTTTAACATTTGATCTCCTGTAGACCTTTCCTGGGTATTGTGAATTTGTACATTTTATAACAAGCCAATAAGCTGTTGGATGAAGAATTGCCTTTTAAGTGTTTTGGTTTTTGCCATCACAGGATAAAACACTGCACAGGAGATGAACATCTTGGACTGGGCACTGCCAGCGTAGCAATGTGTTGTTTTAAAGGATCATTTTAGTCATGCTGCTCTCATTCTGGTGAATGCTGACATCCAATTGAGCTTAACTCCATTTATCTTTTATGAGTAGTGAAGGATTTTGATATTTAACACATAGGAAATAATTCACTTTATTAATTTTTCTGAATAACTGGTGCTTTAATGAGGTGCCTGTCACTAAGGCTTAATTACTGTTAAATTCTGTGAACATAAGTGTCCTGTGACTCGTTCAATGTAAAATCAGATTTCATTTGTCAAATGCACACGATAGTGTCAGCGTGCTGATACAATTTGTGCTAACTGACATTTGAGAAGTAGCCGTTATCTGTAACCAGCCTGTCATGAGTCCTGGTGTGCATGGTTTTGCAGGGCGCTGTGCTTGCCTGAACCCCGATGCTGCTTTGTCCTCACTGTGGTGGTGTGAGTACGCTAGTATGAAGGTGCAGCATCGCAGCTGCCTCCACACCAATGTCTCTGAGCATTTCATGTTGAATAAGCAGATACTCAAGTTTACTCTTCAGGATTCAAGGTAGATGAGTGCATCAGTCTGTTCCCCTTTCCCTGGTGTTTTCCCAATTGTCCTCCCGCTTGAGTTTTCATTTTATTTCAATAAAACCCTGTAGCTTTCACAATGTTATCTCTAGTCAGTTAGCAAATTTTTCCTGTGTTGGGTTTTCCTAATAGGCTAAAATAGCTCACATTGCATTTAGATGGTAGAAAGATGTACAAATTCTGGTGCTGTGTTGATAGAACTTTGTCTTGTATGCATCACTCCAAGAAAAGGATTCGAACTGTAGACTTGAAACAATGAACTATTCTATGCTGTTCCCAATGAGAAAGGGAACATTGTTCAAAGTATTAGGGAAGTCACATTTTTCCCCATGGGAACTACAGGTATCTGGTTTTTGTTAGTGTTTGTGCTGGATTCTGTTAAAATCCAGATCCCTGTAGCTCTTGTGGTGAGCAGAGCACTGTCCTGCCTTCTTACTGTGGGGTTAGGTAATGTGTGGAGCCGTCAAATTGGTTCTTCTGCTCAAATAATGTGCATAGAAGCGCAGTGTTAAATGAAGTGAAGGAAAGTTCTATAATTAAGTCTTTTAAAATGCTGAGGCTTCTGAAATATGGGATAATTTTAACCTTGAGAGCTTGATGGCTCAGAGAACGATGAAAATGTGGTGGTGAGAAGGGAAAGTCTCTGCCTTGGAAATGCAGTGCGAGTTGGTCAGGTGTTTGGGGATCTTGGCTGATTTGGAGGAGGAGGCATGAGATGGGCGATGGGCTGTTGGTATTGCAGTGGCTCAAATTGCAAACTAGTGTGGTTGTAAAGGTTGTCTAATTCCCAAGGACCAACAGAAAGGGGAGACCTGTGGTACAGACAATCGGGCAAGAGGGGTCCTAGAAGGAGAATTTGTAGGTTAAACTGAGCTTTTCTGAAGTTTGGGTTGTATTTGAGAATATTGCATAGATCACAGAATCATTAAGGTTGGAAAAGACCTCTAAGATTACCCAGTCCAGCTGTCAGCCCAACACCACTGTGCCTGCTACACTGTGTCCTGAAGTGTTAAGTCTACACATTTTTTTAACATCTCCAGGGTGTTCACTCTAACACTTCCCTGGAGCCTGTTCTAATGCTTCACCACTCTTTTGGTACAGAATTTTTTTTCTACTATCCAATCTAAACCTCCCCTGGCGCAACTTGAAGCCATTTCGTCTCATCCTATCACTTGTTACTTGGGAGAAGAGACCAGCACCCATCTGACTACAACCTCCTTTCAGGTAGTTGTAGAGAACGATAAGGTCTCTCCTCAACCTCCTCTTTTCCAGATTAACCAGCCCCAGTTCTCTCAGCTGCTCCTTATAACACTTCTTATTCAGACCCGTCCCCAGCTTTGTTGCCCTGGAACTTGTGTTTTCAAACCAGAAAAGAGCCAGCACAGACTTCTTAAAACATAAAAACGTTGCTGTGCCTGGTGCTGTGGCTGAGTGTGGAGGCAATTCCTCCGAGCCACAGTGTGAACATGGTATCAGGACTCTGAAACCGTACTGAACTCCTGCAGCGCAGCAGGATGTGCTTCCTTATGAGGCCTTGAGCAGCCTGGTCTGGTGGGAGGTGTGCCTGCTCATGGCAGGGGGGTTGGAACTGGGTGGGCTTTAAGGTCCCTTCCAGCCCAAACCATTCTGTGATTCTGTTGAGAAGCCTGGCTTGTTCCTTTAGACCACTTGTGGAAAAAAGGAGCACAGGCACTTTCTGGGGTATGTCAGGAGAGGTCTTGTTTCTTGTGGAGATCTTGTCGGAGAGGATGAGTGATGGCAGCTTTTATAAAACTGGACTGGGCAAGATAGCCGTAAGGTGCAGTTTCCAGCTGCCTTTTGCTGCCTTCCCAAAGAGACGGTGCGGTTTCTGAGAGTGTGGTTTTTGCCCCTGCAGTGTCTTGAGGGGCAGCGAATGCAGTGGCTCCTTGTAATGCCATCCTCCTTGGGTTGGTGCTAAACATGGCACTTGTTCCATTTGCAAAGCAGAAAGCATGGTCTGTGGCTGTTGTTTTCTGCTGCTGGTCAACAAACCAGCCCCTGAGTTTCTGTAGAAGTCACATTTGCTGTGGGTTGAGCATTGCACAGTAACTGAAGTGCTCTGGATTCAACTCTGTTGCTGCTGCTCTTGCTCAGCAGCAGCATGATGAAGCAAGACCCAGATGTGTTTGGTAGTGAGCATGCTCAGAACTGTGTGTCTTTTCTTTTTTCTGTGCTGAAGAGGAAGAGAGAGCAGGATGAAGAGGCCACATGCCATTGAGTGTGTTTGAATCTAGTGTTAGGTATCCTGCTGAGTAACCCACCCTTCCCATGGCTGCCATGATCTGTGTTCACATTTCAGTTTTTCGTTGCTCACTTGATGAAAATGAGCTTCCTAAAATAAATTGGTCTCCATATGGATTCTGTTGTGCACTTCTACCCAAGGCTGATTTTTCTGTTTGAATGTAATGGCAGTGGTTGGGAGACCATTTTATTTAATTTCTCTGACTCTTTACCTGCTGTCAGAGTTGAGGCTGAAGAATACATTTGAGTGGAGACTATCTCTCACAGGATTTTTAACCTGGAAACACAATCGAAGGAGGAGGGATAGAAGTAGGAGTGAACGGCAGGGTGTTTGTTCTGGTGGCATGTGGTAGGTACCGAACACTTGTTGGAGGCTGTACTCGCCTATCTTCTGAGCTTTTCTTCATCCCTGTAGAGCAGAGCTGCTTCCTCTCCTTCCCGTGCTTTGAATGGAGCATTTAATGATGGGCTTAATCATAATTGTGAATGAAGTCTTGAAACGTTGCAAAAGCTGCAAAGCAGCGCAAGGGGACTTGTAATCTGAAGTTTTTGTGTTGCCAGTTATCAAACCTTGCATGCAGAAGACCTAAATATACCTCTGCATCAGTAGACAAAAAGGCTTATGCTGATGTAGCTGCTGATGTGATTTTGGGGCGAAATGTGGTTCTGTTACTGGCTATGGTACACCTTGAAGATGATGAACTGGTAAGCACAGCACACACTGTCAGTCGTTGGAAATAGAAAAAGCTTTTACTGTGCAATTTTATGAGCCCTCCATGCAGGGTTTGGGTGAGTTTACACAGGTTATATGGTCTCGTTCACCTCTGTGGCTGTACGTGGGTCTGTTTGGCTGGTGTTTCTGTGCTAGATTATGCCTCATAAACAGATTGAGGAGGTGATGTCTAGTAATCTCTTGTGTCTGGTCTGTGGCACTGCAAGTGTCAGAATAGCTGATGTTCTACCTGGCGAGGTAGTCAAATCCTTCTCCTTACAGAGAGCTTGCACACACACAAAACCCAAAGTACAATCTATTCTTTTGATGGAGAAGTGAGTCCCTTTTGAGCAGTATGATCTTTATGAACTAGCTGGGAGTGCGGTGGTTTGAGGGGGCTGGGAGAGCTGCACTGTGTGCCTGGGGGCTGACAGTGGTCTTGAATGGTCGATGTGTATCCAGTACCGATTTTCTATGACCATCAGACTGAAGCGTCCTTAACATCGGTTGTTGACGTTATTGGAAGTCTTGGCCGAATTCAGTTTGGCAGTGAAAGTGTGCTGCTTCTGGTCTTTGCTATAAAAATGCTGATCTAAAAATAAACTGATGGACAGGCATGCTGAAGGCAGGGGAGCGAACGAAGAACTTGTGCACAGAATGAAAGGCAGAGAGCTTGACTGATTGTGGAGACGGTATCACTGAGTAATGCTGCCGTGGCGCGAGGGAGGTGAAGGCAGGAAAGGTTTGCACAAGGTAGTAATTCCATTGTAAAAGGAGAAGGAAGTAAGAAAACTGAGACTCTGAGATAGACATCGACCTCTTCCGTAAGCCTACTGGCGGCTGGGCTGCTGTACTTCAAAGGATGTGTGTCATAAAAGCCCAAATAGCAGTTGGGTGAGGAATATTGCACTTCAGATATGGTATCTTGTAGTGTGACAGCTAAATCAGGCTGGCTTTGTGCACATCCTGATAGAAATTGGAGTTAGGAATGCGTAAACAATATATATAAAAAAATTGCTTTTCTGTTTATTTGGCTTTTTACCTCATTTAAAATGTTAGAAAACCCAAATAAGTTGAGACAAGGCAGTCCAATGCTGGAAGTGAGAGCATCTTCTTTGCATGGGGCTTATCACCCCTCCTCCTGAGAAGGATATCCAATTATTGTGTACTTTCCATTCCTAGATCTTCTCAAGTGCCATGTTGAATGACATTCCCCACATTCTTTCCTTTGCTGGAGGGAGCTGATCAAGCTGGGAGGTTGCAAGGCACGCTGGAAGCTGAGCCAGCCTAATGAACTAGTGCATGAGCTTTCTTTTCTCTCTTCCAAGGGTATCCCCAGTGTGGTAGCCCCCAGTCCCAGGAGTTTGCTGCCTTTGCCCCAGTAAGAAAAATCTTGCTTTCTACATTGACTAGAAAACTTTAGAGGAACGAGTTAGGCTATATTTAAATAAAAGAAAAAAAGCAGCCTATTCTTGGGAATAATTTAGACTTTTGCTGTAAACTGTCTACATTCCCTGGGGGATGAGGTCTCCTTTTGTGAAAATCTGTTCCAGATTCAGTATGTTTGACAATTTCTCTGTGTGACTACCTTCAGTTTGTCGTTTCGGTGGTGTAAATGAGCAGACTCGTGTGTGGTTCTAAGTACTTAGATTGGTTTTTATGAAAAAAATCAAAATAACCTCTTAAGTATGCTGGGGACTGATGCGGCTGCATTCCTCCTACTGCAACACAAGGTGTTCTCTGTTCTAGACTGTAAATATTTATCTCTTGTCAAAGCAGAGCAGTTACTATTGGGAACTGATCTGGCACGCGAAAAGATTTTCCTTAAGGAATTTGTTTCCTTTTATTTACAGTGTTATCGTATATTTAAATTCCAGGGCCTCCAATGTATAGCTCTAAGGCTTGTTCTTAACACTGGCAACAAAAATCTAAATTATCACAGCCTCTGAATACAGAGAAGTGAATTCTGAGCATATGCTGTAGCCAAACAACAAGTGTGGTTGTGAAATTCAAGCAGACATAGGAAAAGGTGCTGATGTTTCCCTGCAGCTGCAGGAGGACTGCAAGCTACCTCACTGGGTGCTTTCTGGGCAGTAGAGGTCTGGCTCCCGGTGCAGGACTAAGCACAGGCATTTCACTGTTGGGCATTCGGCAGTCCCTTGTATCTTTTCCTCCTTTCCTCCCTTTCAGTGTTTCCATTTAGCCTCCCAGCCAGTAAATGTGCTTTGTCATAGCCTTTCTTCAGGAGCTTCAGTGCTGTGAGTTTTGCTGAGGGGTTTCTTGTTAATTTGCCCTCTGTTACGCTTACTTTGGCTATGGAGAGATCCAGAGATGGTTTCCTGCAAGTGGTAACACCTGGATCCTCACGGCTGGCCGCAGGTCCTGCCTCTGGAGAGATGTAGGTTGCTTTAACCCCTCTGCAGTGCTTATATTTCTGGGTAGATTGTTTCTGTTGTCTTGTGCTGCATGTGGGAGGCTTATTCAGCTGGGAAAGGTCTGATTTTTTTTTTCTTTTTCACATCTTACTAACTCCTGTACATATTTTTTGACACTGGCAATGGCTGGAGTTCTCCATGTTTGTTAGTTAGCCGACTTCCCCCATGTACCTTGTCTCAGAAGAAAAGCCAAGGGCTGTCGAGCAGGTGTCCTAGTTGGAGTACATTTTTTCTTCTTTTAGGAATCCGACTTGTTGAATGAAATAAGTTACTGAAGCTGAGTTCAGTCCATGCCGTAGTAGGGAAGAGCTGCTTTTGCTCTTGCTTATCAATGTGAAAACCACATAGAGTCATTGAATAATAAAGGTTGGAAAAGACCCCTAAGATCATCCAGTCCAACCATCAGCGTGACACCACTGTGCCTGCTAAGCCATATCTCAAAGTGCCATGTCTACATGCTTTTTGAACACCTCCAGGGATGGAGACTCCACCACATCCTGGGTCAGTTGGTTCCAGTGCTTCACCAATCAGCAATTTTTTCCTAATATCCAATTTAAACCTACTGTGGTGCAGCTTGAGTCCATCTTCTCTTGTCCTATCACTTGTTACTTGGGAGGAGAGACCAGCACCCACCTCATCACAACCTCCTTTCCGGGAGTTGTGGAGAGTGATGAAGTCTCCCCTCAGCCTCCTCCAGATTAAACAATCCCAGTTCCCTCAGTTGCTCCTCATGTCTCGAGCTGTATCCAAAACTGCCCTGTGAGGCTGTGTCTCTCATTCAGAACTGACAGGCAGATAAAAAAAAAATGCTTTATTTGGCTTTGCTATTTTCGTGTGTATATATTTATTTCATATGTATATATTTCATGTATATAAAAATAAATTATTTAAATATTTCATATTTTCACATATATGTATATTTCTGCTTGGTGTGTCTCTCAAAGCCTCCAGGACAACAGATGGATGCCTGCATATTGCCTTTTTGTAACTGCTCTCCTGATTTGCTATCAAGTCACGTAAACTTTAGTTCTTGCTCTGTAATATCTGTCTTCAGGGATGCTTGGTCAACACAGCTTTTATTTTCTCCTTTCTCTGAAATCCTATGTGCAATTTGCTGTTTGTGGCTTTGGGGCAACAAGCTCTTCACTGGTTTACGGAAAGGTTTGTAAACTGGTAGTTGGTCCAGCTTTGTCAGAGTGGTTTGCAGCTCTGCGCAGAGCCCTTTTATGGTACTTCCAAGTTAGAGTATGAGAAGTTAAATGTCAAAAGCAACTCATAAATACTGCAAAATTCAAAGTGGAGACATTTTCTGAATAGAAACCCCTGTTTAGTATTTTCTTGAGTGAGAAGTAAAGCTGTGTTGGTCAGAGGGAACTGTTCTGTCTAGTTCTGTGCTGGACTTGTCTCTCTTGCTTTAATGCTACATATTTTAGCAGAATTGAAGTTGGTTTTGCATGTTACTGGATTCTTGCACTTTTGGTAGATGTGACTGCCTGTTTGTATGTATACTGGCTTCTGTGTGTCTGGATATGTGAACAGCCTCTGCTACTTTTCACTTGATCTGATCTCCCCATTTCAGGTAAAATGTCTTCCCATCTCCTTCCCCAGCCTTGGCACGTGCTTTGCTTGCGAAATGTGTTCAGGTAACAAGGAGTCACATTGGCTTTGCAAGTGGCTGTGCACTATTGCTAGAATTTGAAACTGGTGCTGAAAGGTGAATGTTCGGAGATGACTGCAATCTGAAGGAGTTGTTTGTCCTTGGTAGTGCTCTATAGCTGGCTCCATGTCTCTCGTGACTTCCTGCAGGAGGGGACCTGCAGTGTTAGTAAGTGGTGATTGAGAGCAGTGGCTGTCAGGCCCTTTTGCTTCCACTGGCATAACATAACTTATTGATCCTTACAGAATCACAGAATTGTTTGCTTTGGAAGGGACCTGAAAGACCATCCAGTTCCAACCCCCCTGCCATGGGCAGGGACACCTCCCACCAGACCAGGCTGCTCAAGGTCCCATCCAACCTGACCTAGAACCCCTCCAGGGATGGGGCATCCACAGCCTCCCTGGGCAACCTGTGCCAGGGCCTCACCACCCTCATCGCGAAGAATTTCTTCCTAATGTCTAATATAAATCTCCCCCCTTCCAGTTTAAAGCTGTTGCCCCTTGTTGTGTCACTACTTGCCCTTACAAAAATCCCTTCCCAGCTTTCCTGTAGCCCCTTCAGGTACTGAGAGGCCACTATGAGGTCCCCCCAAAGCCTTCTCTTCTCCAGGCTGAACAAGCCCAACTCTCTCAGCCTGTCCGCATGGTAGAGGTGCTCCAGCCCTCTGATTATCTTTGTAGCCTCCTCTGGACCCATTCCAACAGTTCTATATCCTTCTTACGTTGGGGATTCCAGAACTAGAATCACGATAATGCAAGATTCATCCAGATTAACATCTGAAAACAGCAAAACCAAAGATTTCTGAAGTACCTTGTATTCTTTCCTGTTCATTTGTTTTGGAGTGTTGGTGATAACTTGGAAGAGGACTGCACAGCAGCATTTTGGTGGCTACCAGCAGTTCTTCCTGAAAGCCAAGCAGTTCCTCCTGGAGTGGGAACCAACACTCTTAATGTGAAGCCTTAAGAAGAATATTTAGGAGCATGGAAATGTGCAACACGCCAAACCCTAGAAGGGAGGATAAAGGACCCTGGTGTTTGGGTCATAGCATTTTAATTATTGAGAAAGAAGGCTGAGGTGGGACAAAACCAAATTACTTCCCCTGAAAGAGGAATATCTTAGAGGGAAGAACATTGTGTATCTTCTGTTTAGTATGTAAAGCCATAAACAGCAATATGAATCTTAATCTAAATCACAGAAACTTAACAGAATGTCAGTCCTTGCGTACCGAAGGCTCTGAGGCATCCCTGAGGATGCAGAGTTGAAGCCTGTCTCTTCAGTTGGCCACTGACAGTGTTCTCAAATCTACCTAAAACTCCCATGGCAGATACTGTATCAATCCTTGAAATATGTCCCAGTTTGTGTGGTTTTGCAATCCAGTTTTCATATTTCGAGAAACAATTCCAATTTGTCTTGCTGTGTTTGTGTTGCGTGAACAGACGAAATGGGCTGTGTAAAATGTGGTCTAAATCATAAAGTAAACGGGGCTCTTCCTTTGCCCTGGGTTAGATGACAACCCCGGTGTGCAGAACGATGCCCAGGAAGGGAGCTCTCGAGGGTGTGGTGGCCTCTGCATCTCTGAAGGGAATTTGTGAGTGCTGCTCTCAAAGTTTTTGTCCTTTTTTTGCTTTGATAGTGTGTAAAACAAACAAACAAATAAATAAAAACAAAACCCAGACACCCTGAAGTCTGAGTAATGACAGTTGTTCCTTCCTTGCTTTTCTTGCTTGTCAGCTGCAAGCTTGAAATATTTGGCTGAGGATCTCAAGTTTTATTGAAGGGTTATGTTGGTCATTAAACATTTAACTCTACTTAGGAATTCACATTTTTCTGGTGATTGAGTTGATTTTCTGTTCTGGCCATGTTAATTTTCTATTCCAGCTTGAGAGTGTAACTTGTAATTTAAAAATGGAGCACGTGGAAATCCTGGAACTTCTGTGAATGTGAAGACATAAGTTTGCTTCAGCTTCCTATGGGGATTGCTGCCTGTTTGGTTACCAGCAGGCTTGTGCTGGATGTCTCAGCAGCTTTAGCAGACAGTACTCAGGATGTCCCTGTGTCCCCTTCCATCCTGAGGGGCTTTCCTGGACCAGGAGCAGCTGGAGATCCCACAGAGCAGGCCTCACTGCCCACTGTGCGCTCCTTACCCCATATGCCTCAGCCTGAAAGCAGTGGGTTTTAGCAAAGGGCATTCCAAAAGGGAAAAATGTCCCTGTCCACTCCCTGTTAGATTTTTAGTCTTCAAATGCTGTGTAGCTACTATTTAAAGTTCTGTAAGTGACAGAAATAACTGTTACCTTAGCTTTTAGTACTCCATCAGTTATTTGAATTGCAGTGTTTGACTGCCAGCTCTGTTGTGCTTTTACAGGCACGTCAGCATCACGTCATGTGCTGATGGAGAGCAGAGAAAAGGTTTTCCCAGTAAATAAATAAATAACGATTAAAGACAACCTTTTTTTTTTTTTTTTTCTCAGTGAAGTATCCTTTATGCTGATGTGTAATGTTTAGTTTTAAGTGATGCCCTGGTTCAGATCCTTTGGGTAGGAAGATACACAAGTACGTATCGTGCTACAGTCGTACACTATAACACGTTTTTGTTGGCTGTAGGAGCTCAGAAGTATGTTGAGAGCAGGAGTGGAAGAGTGACACCACAAATCCATTAGGACTGGACTGTGAATTGCTGCATTACTGTGAGAAGTGTGGTGTTATGGTCACAGTGTTAGCATTCGGTGCAAGGCAGAAATAATGAAACATCGGGAAGTATCAAGTTTAGATCCCGTGATGCTGGCTGCTGTGTGTGAAGGTGTGCTGCAGGATGCTGAGCTGGGCAGCAGCTGGAGTCCAGGGCCACAAGTGTTACTGCAGCGTTGTTCTGGCTGTTTCTGTGATGCAGCCTCGTGGGAGATGGAGTTTAGAAGTGAAAGACGATGTGTGTGAATGGGGGTAGCTCACCCTGGGTTCCTGCCAGTAGTGTAATGATGCTGCATTAATAGATGTTTTTTTGCAGGGAGTGTGAGTCATCTAGACCGAGAAAATGGAATCGGTGATGTCCTCCGACAAAATAATTTTTGATAATGAGTGTTTAAGCCTGTGGGACATGAAAAAATGTCATAAAGAACCAAGCGAAGTGGTTCTTTGCAGAGAACGCGGCTGGAGGAGGCTCAGTGAGCATGCAGGGACCCTCTGCCTGAGAGGGAGGTGAGCTTGCGTGCTGGATGCTGGGAGATGGAGGTGGTGGGGCAAGGTTACATCTTCAGTGGTGCACCAGTCCAGCCAGGCAGGAGTTCATATCATGCTGTATGAATCTCAACAGGTTTTAGTCTGTGTGATTAGCATGATAACACTCATAGTGGGTTTTTGTTTTTTTTTTTTTGTTTTTTCCCCGTGCTGAAAACCTTTGGGTATCCATGTTGCAGATAAAAGTGCACAAACCATTGTGATAGCTCTTTCTGTGCCACTGCTTTGCAGTGAACAGCAGAAGGCTGAATGTCCAGTTGAAAATGATGCAACTTGTTTGTGGAGACCTTGAGGCATGTTTCTTTCCAAGAGCGTGGCAAAGGTCAGGGCTTAGAAAGCACGGTGATAGCAGGTAGGAATGGCAGGGTGGTTAACACTGTGCAGTGAGCATGGAGTGTGTGAGAACACGCCATCATTAAGGTTCTGGTTAAAACTAGCATTGCAATGTAGTCAGGTCCAAAAGAAACTTGGGGAAATGTTTTACTAGACAAAAGAATTGCACGAGTTACGTGAGAGGGTTGCTTTGGTGTTCTAACTGAATTATTTTCTCTTGGTAATCAGAGAGCGTTCAATTAAAAAAAAAAAAAGAACTAGAGTAACCTTAAACAATGTTTGTTCTTTGAAAAACAGTCAATATTCTTTTTCCAAGTTAATGAAGTAATTAACAGTGATTGATGACACATGTACTCAGCTATTTTGTGCTGGCAGACCAGATGGGTTAGGCACAGCCAGTGACCAGCGATTATATTTCTTTGTCAGAAGGAACAAGAAGTTCAGATGTATCAGCTGAAGCACATGAATAGCAAAGGTAAATGTTTTTCTCTCTGCCTTTTCCTACCTCTACATGAGGATCTGAAAAACAACCCTGAATTGTTGGTTGTTCATTTGTAGCAGTTGAGAAGACTGAGCTAGAGTGAAAGTGTGGTTGGCGAGGTGAAGGTTTTCAGTTGTTTCCCAAAACTAATTACACAGAGGTGTCAATATCCTTTTTTTGTTGGCTGCATTAAGCAGTTTTTAAAGAGAAAGGAAAATTGTGCGTGTGCGCACAAGGAAATGAAGAAAATAAGACTCAATTTGGAAGCTGCATTATTAAGCAAGTCTGCAGAAAAATGGTGGCTGGATCTGTGAACTTTCTATCATGATCCAGTTTTTTTCTCCTGGATGTCTGCTATGCTGGCAGCATGGAGGGAGAGAATTTGGCAACTATCTTCGGTACAGTTCACTGGAGACGAGTGTCAGCAAAGCAGAGGGATCTCAGTGCTGCTGAAATGCATTTGTGAGACTCTAAAACAGTGGTAATGGGATGGTGAGATTTAAAAGGTGTGGGTACCTTACTGGTTGCTGAAACCTTTAATTTGCGTGAATCGAGGAGGGATCTTATTATGTTGTTGAACTTTTGTGTTTATCGTGGGCATTGATTGGAATCTTCAGCTGCTCTGCAGTTTGCATGGCAATGCATCAGTTGGCAAGATGAGCTGGTGGTTGGACACTTCCTGACACTGAAAATGTTGTTGGGGGGCTTGCTTAGAAGGGATATTCCATTTTTTATCACTTTGCAGTCAAATATTTAAAAGGAGTTTTCATTTTTGTGTTTCTGAATTATTGTAGCTAGGATGATCTACAAGGAAGGAATGAAGAAATGAGATGGACGTTGCCCATAAACTCACAGCATTCATTTATCCTCTCTCAAGTGCTGCTTTCAGCTCTGATTTTAACTCTTTCAAATGCAGAAATACTAGGATGCAGGAAAAACATGGGGTGAGGGAAGAAGAAGGTTTCAGAAAAAGCCAAGACAGTAGTTTTTTATAGGTAACTGCCCAATTTGTACCAGCTTCTCTGAGGCTTCAGTAGCAGCTGGAACAGGCTCCCAAGGCAGACTTTTATCCTTTCTCCCTCCCACGCGGATCCATCTGTGAGACTGCTTGTTCTTGCTGCTCTTGCTGAGAAACTGGATCGAGCTCAGAAGCATCCTGCTCTTTCAGACCCTCTGCCAGAGTCTTGCTAGTGAAGGAAGGCTCTGTAATCCTGTGAATCTACAGATTCCCGGGTTTTACACACAGTCAGTTCCATTTCTAAATCTGCAACTCTTCTATGAGCTGTGTTCCTGCTTGACTCTAAAAAAAAAATTATTTCCAAGCTGTTGACCACTTTAAATTGGAGCTCCCTTGAAGCGAACATGAGGTGGTATTTCCAGATTTGCTTGAGTTCCTAAAAGCGATCTTTTGTTAAGAGTCTTGGATTGCGTATCGGAAGGTTTAGGTCCAATCGTCATCTGCTCGGTTGTTCCCAAAGCCTTGTTTTTTACTTCTACATGTATTTGAGATGCCTACAATGCTGCTTCACCAGCAATACTTGTCAAGGTCTTCACGTAGAGGTGGTGTCAGCAGATTCCTTCTTCAGCTACCCAGGAGTATTGGTATTGGTACAAAATCTGTGGAAGCAGAAATAGTGTTAATGCTTCTGTGTGCTCCTAACAATGGAGGAGAAGGGCCACAAAAACTTTAGGGGTTTTGGGGTGTCCACCAGAAGATCTACGGTTTTCCTTTGTAGGACATAGAGGCACTCTCAGCTTTCAAAGCAGCCATAGCTGTTGGTCAGGGTGGTGACTTGCAAAAATGTCTACAGATGGAACCATGAGGGGTTTTGTGCAGAATATGCAAAAAGCATCTTCTTCCGAGTAGTCCGTGGTTAAAGCTTAGTGTGGAGAACTTGCAGATTTCTATCTGCTAGGGGCAAGCTCTCATCATGGCAGGTACGTGTTAATTTAGCACTGAAATGGGCAAAGAGGTCTTCACTTCTACTGAAATATCAGCGTCCCATGCATTTTCAGCTTGGGCCAGTGCCTCAGCGTTTGGATTTACACCACTGAAGTGCCAGGCCTTCCACCAAAGATCAGTTTAAACAGCTGACTTTAAAACACAACTGAGAAGAGCCAGGGAAAAGCAGCCTGACTTTAGGAATCTGCGTCCTATGGACAGTAGTAGTGGAGTGTTTCTTTACCATAAGAAGCAAAGGGGTATGAAACTCTAGAAAGCAATTTTTCTTGATTACTTTTATTGAGAATTTGTTACACATAATTAGATTAATTATTTCTGTATAGGTTTGCTACCCTTGAATAGCTGTGGATTAGCTCTGTGTTAACAGAGTAGCTCACAATTAGTTAAGAGCATTTTGACGTTTGTGGCTTTTGTTCATTTTGGTTTCTTTTAATGTCTGATGGTGACTTCAGAGCATGTGTAACACTGCTTGTGTTGCAAAGGCTACTTGTTAACAAAGGTTAACAAGCCACTGCCTGGAATAATAGCAGGATTACTCCAAAAGCAGCTATCAGGGACTGTCTAGCAATGTATTTTAGCCTGCCCTGAAGGAACTGCGTAAATACAGAGTAGGGATCGGTTATGCTTGAAGTCTTAATGTACATATACTGTAATTTAACACTTAGGTCAAACGTAGTTAGAGATTGAAGCTCTTTCTCAACATTATACCATACAAAACCCGTCACAAAGTTAAAATGTTTAGTGTGACACTATAAGCAATAAATCTTCACAGTGTGTATTTGAAAGTGGAAGTTTAAGGGAAAGGTGGAAACATGGTATTTGTTCTCCTCTAGGCTGTCAGGTGAGAGTAACACCTTGTAATGGCTGGCACTGAAATGTCAGCATCTGCTAAACAACTGCTCTGTGTTTTAATTCCTTGAAGTAGGGTAATGCTTCTGTATTTCTTAGATGTTTGGTACATTTGAATCATTGTGTTGAGCTTTTGATCTCAAGGGTGGGTACCTCTGGTTTTGTGACTGCGAGATAAGAATATGGAAACACTAAGTTTAGGGAAGATGAGATGCCCTGGTCACAAGGGCTGGACTGGTCAGTCTGGATCCGTGCTAATTAAGACATGTGCAGTCCTCATATACTATTAGTGAGAAACTAGTTTTAACAGCTCTATTAGGATGAATTTCTGGTATAATTATTAGTTATACAGTTTTAATTGTGATGAAGGCTTTGGGTACTCAAGCTGATACTGCTCTCTGTTATTCTTCCATAGCCGAGTGCCATGTAGATACTTCTACTTGCCAGGTCCCTCCAGTGTTTTCTTTAACTTAATGAATGCAGGTGTAGTCACCACTTGTGGAAACTAATTAAGAGCTTGGTATGCAATTTCAGTGCAATACAGAAAAATACAAGGAGTAAAATTTGTATTTGCAAGATGTGGCTGTCACGTCAGCATAGGACAAAGCAGAGTTGAGTTGGTTTGGTGACTGCGTAGGTTGGTGTGTGGGTGGGCTTTTGTCTTTACAGTTCCTCGATTGCCACGTTCTCCAGCAGCGTCTGCAAAGGTAAACCTGGGAAGGACTTTCACAGCAGGAATGGCATGTGGTGATGCTTCTCTGAAACACCCTTGTGAGCCAGTGACTTGCCTCATGGGTTTCATGGCTTTGTGCAGAAGCACTTCGTGTTTGTCCTCTTTTCTAAGAAGCTTGTCCTTTTACTTTTGGAATTCAGGGAAACTTTAACTTTCTCTAGCACTGCAAGTCAGAATTTCTTAGCGCAGCTAAGGAGCAGCATGTAATATGCTCTGCTTCTGCCTGCCCCTCAAAGTGTGTTTTCTGATACCTTCCCTCCCTCCTGTGTCTTTCCCTCTCTGAAAAAGAAGGGGAAAAACTTCCTGCTCTGACAGAAATAGATGGAAAACAGAGATGGGTGACTTCTGTATTAATCATGAATCTGCATCACTGCAATATCCTTAAGTTATCTCTGTTCTGGGCTGAAGACTTACCATCTCCTTCTCCTACATGAGGAATTTATACTACACCTCTGATCATTTTTCTTGTCCTTCTTTTGAAACTCTTCTGTGCACTTGGAAATGGAGGGGAAGCATCCAGATTTGCACAAAATATTCATGATTTTGGAGGAACTTGACTAATACCGCAGCAAGTTTGGTGTTCTGGTTTTGTTTTCTGTTGCTGTTGTGGTATTCTAGTTGCTCTTCGGTCCCCAGCTCAGCATTAAGCTGATGGTGTATTTTACACTGCAGCCTGCTACTCTGCAGTGTGTGTTTAGAGACAGAAACACTCTCTTCAGAGACATCCTTTGAGAGGATGTCTGATGATATTTGAGGTTTTCAAATACGGTTTCTGGGAGAGCTCTGTTTTGAGTATCACTGAAACTGTAGAAAAACCTGCACTTCTGGAAGTGGGCCAGTGCCTTTGGAACTTGGGAAAGACTCACTAAAGCTGTGTTCTGCTTGAGAAGCAGGACTTGAAGTGAAGCTGCCCAAGTGTTGTAGGGGTCCTCAGTGCTGTCACCACTGGTTTTGTCACCTTGCAAAGTGGTGGCCCTGGAGATATGGTCCCTAGAGACAAGAATCAGCCCGGGAAACTTTCACACTGCCTCTGCTCTAAATAAATCGTTTTGTCGTCACAGTAAAAGTTTCTTGTTTTTAAACAGCTATATCTCTCTTCCTTCTCCCCTCCTCCTTTCAAACATATATCCTGTATTGACAGCATTTTATAAATAAGCCTGAAAAGCAAAGGCAGCTTTTTCTTTCCCTCTGGGTAAAGCTGGGGATCTGTTGCTAAAGGAGAGATTTAATCCATAAGCTCCAGCAGAGGAGCCTCTTGTTGGAGCTGTGTGTCTGTGCGGAGTGCATGCGTTCTGCAGCATCGCACCATTCGCAGGCTACATGTTATGAGTGGGAACCCAAGCAAGCATCAAGATGATGTTATCGTCATCTTACGTAGAACACATGGGATTCAAATTAGTACTGTTTGCCTGTTAATGTAGTGAGGAATCTAATACCTTGATACGTCTTAGGGAAAAAAAGAAAAGCCTTGTTAGGTTACTTAATCTGCAGTATCAGGCAGAAGGATGGGTGATAATGCGTTTTGGAAGATGGGAGACCAAAGCCCGTGGTGGTGGAGTGCTGCTAAAGAAGTGCCAGGATGCAGAAGGTGTTCTCCTAGCATCCCTTCTGCTGTTGTCTTCAGAGCTGGCTTCCTTGTCCAGTGCCTTCTGCAAAGCTTTTCACAGTCCAGGCTCTGAAAGAGAGAGCAGCTTTCTCTGGACTTAGAAATAAACATTAAAGGGCAGTGATGTGGACAGTACACATGACTTCCAGCGAGTTTTGCCGTGTTGACTCAGCAGGCAGATGGGTTTGTGGAACTGAGGTTTTCGAGGGATCTCGACAGCTGTCTGCAGTGTTGCTGTCTGTGGGTGTTGAAGGCAGGCGCCTGAGAGGGCCTGCGAGGGTCGTCGATAGCAGTGTGTCCTGAACCAACCAGACTCACTTCACCCTTAGGCTAAGATTTTTATCTTTGCTGAATTATTGTAGCAATTTAAGCTCTGAAAAATAGAGCTTTGTCAATAAAGCTCTATCATAACTGTAATTACTAGTCACTGCACATCTGTACTTGTGACTAGTAGAGAAGCACATCTGGAACAGGCTGAGAAGAGGAAGGTTCAAACTGTCAAAACATTTGTATGGCAGAAATGTAAGATTCCTGTTACTTACTGTTTAAAAAAAATAACACCCAGCTTACAGTAGCTGAAAAATGTATGGAAACAGACTTGGAAAACTGTTAGATTACTTACATTTCCTAGTTCACCAGCAATTCTGTCTCTTAATAGTTGGCCAGATGCCCAGTGGGGAAAAAGTGGTCCTGGAAAGTGTGGGAAAAGAGCAATGTAGAAGTGAGTTCTGGAGTTGTCGTGTGGGTCTTTGAAGATCAAGCCTGGTCGTGCAGTTGGAGAGGAAGAAGGCGAGGGACCACTGCTCAGTTGGAAATGCAGTTTGTATTAGAGAGCTGTTAAACAGTTTTGTGTGTAGAGCCATATGCTTTCTTCCTATACACATTATCCCTGTGTATTGGTGATGTGTTGGCATGTGTGGTGACCCAGCCTGTTAATGAATTTGCTGCTGTTTTCTTCGCAGCTTCTGAAGAAGCAGTTAAAGCCTCATGTAAGTATTCTAAGCAGACTTATCCCTTTCCGGACACAAATGACAAAAGGTCTGCCTGCTGTACTGTTGAGGACCAAGGTACTTGATGGTAGGAGGTGAATAAGGGAAGAGCTAAAATGACCAATAGCATATTTGAATACAGGAAAGTGTGTGTGGTAAGGGGTGGTGGTTTGTTGTGGCACGGCACCAGAACATCTGAGAAACAAGGGACTTTTGCTGAGGCTGCAGCCCCTCAGTCTGTCACTACTGTATGGTGACCACAGATATGGAGGCTCCTTATCAGCTGGTGACAAGGAGGTGATGATGTGCTTGGGCTTTGGCCACCTTCTGAACCAGGGTTGTGAGGAGGACACAGCTGGAGGTGCAGCAGCTTGCATGGTTTTAGGGAGCGTGGGCTCTCGGGCATACCGTGTTAGAAGTAGGCTGGCATAAACATTCATTAATGTGCTTGTTGTGCTCCTGTGCCAGAGATTTTAAAAATCCAGCAGGGCCCAGGTTCTGAACAGTTCTCCTGCAGGGCAGAATGGCTTGTCACACCGGTCCTGTTTGCTACACCTGATTAAATAAGAGTGTGTGATTTACACACCTGCTCGTTTTAGCCTCCAACTCTGCTTGGGCTTCCTGCCTTGTGGTCTGAAACATGCATTGCTGTCCACAGTCTTGTGTGTGGATGCTCTTCGGCTGCCCTTCGCTCTGTGCTAGGGAAGGACTCCATGGGATGTGCCAAAGCCGGCACGGTCAGTATGCCACTGCTTGTTGCCTGCCAAGAAAACTCACCTGGCCGGCAGGCAATCCCGAGGCTTGCTTGGAGGCAGTAGGCAGTCTGAGTGGAACACTCCCGTGGCAGCAGTTGTCCATCTCTCTGCACGCTGGAGCCCAGTGAGTCCAACCTGAGCACTCATGCATCCAAGCCTACAGTAGCTCCCCCTGAAAAAGGAAGGTGAACAATGTGTCTGGCCAAAATAATTGGTTATGAAGTTACTGGTGAGAGGCTCATGCTGTTATAACAAATGCCTACTCATCCCGTACTGCGTGTCCCTGGGTCAGGAGTGGGCAGGCTGCTGGCGCAGCTCATCCCAGCCATGACCCGGTCCTTGCCTGCGAGGAGCATGCCTCCAGACCACGTGTGGGGTGGACTTGCTGTGCTTACAGCTGAGGTGTGCGGGCCAGAGGTGATTGCCCATGTCCTGGAAGGTGATGGAGTAGAAGTAAAACAGGCTCTGTTTTTTTTTTTTGAATGAGAGACTCGGCTTAGCAAACCCCGTAGGTGCCCAGGTATCCTTGGCATAGGGGCAGGCAGCATTTTGCTTCTCCTAATTTGAGTAATGTTTTGTGAGATAATGGCAAACCAACAAATTTACATAAGAATTATTGTAAATAGGAGTCGGAAAACAGCTCTTTGCTGCTTTGAAAATGTCTCATTGGGCTGTACTGAGATCCATGCAAGTGATAACTGAAAATAAGATTTTGGTGGTGGAAAGAGTTGGGAAATAATTGCTGTCTGTATCCTCGGAAGATCTGTTTTGCTTAGACTGTACTAAGTCTTCTAAAAGAAAAATATTAAAAAAAAGAAGGTACAGGTGAGCTGACTCTGTAGCTTGTGCAATCCAAGCATGGTTGTTTTGTTGTCTTCCCTTTTTCTAAGCACTGGTATTACTAAAACATGCAAAATCTTAATGTTTTGAAGATGTCATGCCTGGATGAGTTTAGAGAAGGACAGTTTTGGAGAAGAGGTGGTCCTGTTTAACAGGTTTGCTCTGAATGTTTTAGTCCAGTTTCTTTGGGAAATGCATGGACACCTCCTCACTTCTTCCACTGAGGAAATGAGTAGACAGGAATCTGTTAACTCCATTCTGAATCCTTCTTGGCTGCAGCTGAGATTGCTTATGCTGTAACATAACCTGCTGTTCTTATTGGAAATAAGCTATGTTAATGTTCTGCTAATGCCTGGTCTAAGATGACCTGACTGTCTTTAGCAGGATGTGCAAATTAATGGAACTGGAGGATCCTGAGCATTATGGATGGCAGAGACCTGCAGGGATTGGGAATTATACTTAAGTAACCTTCTTTTGAACTTAACACATACCATGAATGAGCATTCCAGGTCTCTAAAATTGCAGGATGGGCAGAGGAATGTGGAGAGTAGTAATGCTGAGATGGCTGGGGTAAAGAGAAACAGCCAGTTAAGAGGTTTTGTAATGAAATAAAGCGAGGAAGGCCTCTTTGTTCAGCCATGTCTGCTGGGGAATTATTTTCAAACCAGGGAAGCACCATTACAAAGCAGGCCCTGTCATAAGTGACGGTGGTGGTGTTTAAGTCTTAGGCTTGGTTTTGCTGCCTTACTGGAAAGGAGCACAAATATCTGAGCATGAGAAGAGGTCTTCCAAGAATTGATGAGATTACTTGAAATCATAGAATCATGGAATGATTTGGGTTGGAATGGATCTTACAGCCCATCCAGTTCCACCACCACCACCACCACACTAAACAGCCCCCCACCCCGAGGGCACGGACACCTTCCACTGGATCAGGCTGCTCAAAGCCCCATCCAGCCTGGCTTTGAACACCTCCAGGGATGGGGCATCCACAACTTCTGTGGGCAACCTTCGCCAGTGCCTCACTACCCTCACAGGAAAACATTTCCCAAGGTCTAATCTAAATCTCCCTTTCACCTTGAAACCGTTCCCCCTATATCCTGTCCCTGTACCCCCTGATGAAGAGCCCCTCCCCAGCTTTCCTGGAGCCCCTTTCAGTACTGGAAGGCTGCCCTAAGGTCTCCTCAGAACCTTCTTTTCTCCAAGCTAGACAACGTCAACTCTCTCAGCCTGTCCTCGTATGGAAGGTGCTTTAGCCCTGTGATCATCTTTGTGGCCTCCTCTGGACTCACTCTAACAGATCCACGTCCTCCCTGTGCTGTAATGTAATGGCATGGATCGATGTGGAGAGATGCTCATTGTGCAAGGGCAGTAGTAGTTGCTGTCACAGTTGTCCCCCGCCCAAAGAATATTGCTGTCTCTTTGCTAGAGGTCACCACACCCTTGGATCTGCTGCTGGAGCAGTTTGGAGTGAGTGCTCCCTCCTCTGCTTTGAGCCGAGTCAGCTGGATTAGTTGACATGGGTTAACTAGTTGGCTGATTTCATCTCTGAAGTGGGTTAGGGCGTGCTGTGTGTAAACTGTTGGTGCCAGCCACGCTGTGAGAGCAGAGTGGCCTTGGCAGAGTGGTGAGGAGCTCTCTGGGTACCATGTCTGTCAAGGTGACTTCCCTCTGGGTCTTGCAGAGGTGATTTTTTTTTTTTTTTTTGAGGGCCTTTAGCTGGTGGCTTCTTCAGTGCAAAGAAGGGAAATAACTTGTGGTTGTGAAGTTCTTTATGCGGAGGACACCCCTTGGTTTAATGTTTCTCAGTAACTCTTGCTGGTTGCGTGGTTCAGTGGCAGGTCCTTCTATGTGTTAAAACAGAGTGGTCTGCCTCAGGTGCCCTGACTGTTAAAAAGATGTGTGGATGTTGCACTTGGGGACATGGTTTAGCGGTGGCTTGGCAGTGTGACATTTGCAGTTCTACTTGGTGATCTTAAAGATCTTTTCCAACCTAAACAATTCTGTGGTGTCGCTTGGTATAGTGCCAAAAAAACCCTGACCCCCAAACCTGATCTTTTCGGGACACCTTGCAGGCGGCTCTTCTGGTTCCAGAATTACTGGTCCCATCAGAGGCACCATCTGTGGAGTTTCTGCAAGCTAGGACATCTGCTGCTTGGATAGCTTTATTTTGAGGTGGCAAGGGTATACTAGGTTGCTAAGTCAGTGAGGGTTTTTTTCTCTCTTCTTCCTCCCTCCCTCTAATACAGCTTAAAAATAATTGGGAACGGTGGATTTCCCCCTCCCCCCTAGGGCTGTATGAAGTTGCTGCTTAATCTGCTGGAAGCTTGGGTAGAGTGGGAGTGGAATTGATTGTGTGGGATTTTTTCCTTCCTGCTCCAAGACCACTTCTTGGCACCGAGGATTTTTTCTTTAGACTTCTTTGAGTAACAGATGCATGAAGTACAGTTACCACTCATACATATGGCTTTTAAAATATGGAAGCTGTTGGACTCAAGTGACTTCATATGGTGCTGTTGGAGGATTAGAATTAACATGCAAGTTTGGGGTTTTAAGACTTGAATCTGTAGTTGAAAAGTTTTTTTTTTAATTATGTTTTTATGATGTTAAATATTAGTCTGTATTTTTATGGTTATTAATTAAAATTACACCTATAACTCTGAAGCTTACTCTCTCCCCAACCTTAATGGCTAAAATAGTATCCTAGTTTAATCTTTTCTTCTGGGGATAGATATGCTGCATAATGTGTAATTTAAATGGTTGTAAAACTTACTTCTCTGATGTAGACCTTTTTTTCTTTAATCACAGGTTTCCATTCTGAAAGCCATTGGAAGATATTCTGCCACCCTGTTGGATTACTTCCTGTACAACTCAACATGTCATTGTGCCCGGGATTTTATAAGGTGGCCATGATTTAATCCCCACTTCTAATTTCTATGTATTGGTGAGGCATTGGAGCTCTTTAGAGCTGTTACTTGTGTGGAAACTGTTCCATCTCAAATCCCTTCTCCAAAGGACTCAACATCACTAGCAATGAGCTCCCAAAGCCATCCAGGTAAGGGCAAAACCACTTTAAACCTTGTAAGGACAATAAAACACCGTGTGTTTGTTCCATGAAGAGACTTTTGATTGTGTTGAAATGATAATCCAGTCCCTCTCCCTATACTGCTGCTTTGTTTAAAACCTGGTCTTTGTGTGAAGATGGAAAATGGTGTTGCTGGTATGAGTCATGAGGAAATCTCACCAGTTTAGTGTTCTGATTGTTGCATTATTGAAATCTGTAGGTGTTTTCTGAGGTGTTAACCAGATGTTTGATTTGTTAAATCTGTGCTGATCGGTCTGGATGGTGTATAGTGTACCTCTCATGGCTCTGCTGGGGTGTCTTTATTGATGTTTGAGAACACTCTGACTTTTAAAGTGCTTTTTAGTAGGAAAGGATGGTTTTGCTGGAACAAGAGTCAATTGATCCATCTCAGTGTTGTCTGAGGGATTATCCCTGATATCTCTTGTGATTTATCACCTATGATTCATCCCTACAGAATTGCCTATTGCTGCCTGTCAGGAGTATCTATAGGTACTCAGTTACTCGCTTTCTATTTTGCAGTTGTCTTGTATGTTTGTATTTACTGAGTTTTGGGTAATTTTGTGTTAGGCAGAGCTTTGTGAGCTTGTGCCGTAGAAGAGGAATTTCAGTTGTGCTCTGATATGCCTGCTTTGACTGTTTCAGTTTATGATAGGCAAAATAACTGCTGGGAAGCAAGTGATCCAATGACAAAGCAGGTGAAAGTACTTTGTTAACTTTGCCTTTGAGAGGTTCCTTTTGTGACTTGAGTTTAATCAGTTTTGGGTTAATGGTGTAATAAGACTAAAGTGTTAAAGCTAATGAATAGCTCCTAAGATTTAAGGAACTGTATACTGGGGTGGGAAGAATTTTATATTTGCTTCAGAATTGCTTCTAGCAGCCCATTTTTGCTTCTGAGGCTGGGAGCAGGAAACACTTCAGTAAATATGGATGCTGGAGTTTACAAGCAGCAGTGCTGAAAGTATGGCCCTTGCACAGGAACTGAGATGAGTTTATAAGTCTTCTAAAATTATCAATGTTACCAAAAAGAAAAAAGTCTGGCTTCTATTTCTGTAATGTAGCAGTCTTTTAGATTTTGAAACTTACTGTGGGGAGCTAGGAAACTGAGTGTATTGATATGAGTAGAATGCATATCGGTGTTCACCTGTGATGCATTTCTTGCAATGGGATATTTTTCAAGAGATCTGTCATTTGAAACAGGAAAGTATCCAAATTGGAGTGAGACTGAGGAGATAATGGCCCCCTGCCTTTCTCTCCTTGTGGTGGGACAGGTTAAATACATATCTGTATTCAAAAACCATCACACAGACCTAACTTGATATTTCATTAAGGAACAGCTCTCGGGATATTTGGGAAGGGGGGATGCTCTCCTTAGTTGGGCTGTTCCATTGATGCCAGAGTATTGAAAGCCCCGTGCTGATTTGTCTTATTTTACTTTAATTCATCTGCTAACCTTTTTTTGTTGTCTTGCCTCTTTTTACTGGTTCTGCTACGTTTGCTCAGGTTCTGTGCTGATGGGGTAGCAGGGAGTCACTTAAGGGCTAACCAGGTGGCTTCTGGTGTAAGCAGTTGTGCCTGCTGGCTGAGTGTTTGGTAGAAAATAAGACTGCTAGTGGGGGAAAGCTGACACTGCTCTGGCATTCAGCCCTTTCAAACATAAAGAAAACTGTTGCAGTTCTATTATTTAGAAATACGGCTTAAACATTCTATTGAGAGCAAACGTTGAAATGAAGCATGTGTGACAGAAACGCAAAACTCGTTCACTGGAGATCATTCAAAGGGTGAAAAACTTTCATAAAAGTGGAAAAGAGAAGGGAATGGTCACCTTGCGGTGCTGTTTCTTACAGAACAATGTTCTGCAGGTAGGCTCCGTATGGAAATGTTTTCAAATGGTATCAACTTCCACAAATTCTTACATCTCGTCAAATGCTGCTGAGAAGTTCTCCCTGTGCCCTTCTTACGCTCAGGGTTCTTATTTTGGGTATATTTCCAAGCACTGTGTTGAAATTCTACGGCGTCTCATGGTGGCTTTTCAACCCTGGCTTGCACTATGCTGTTCTTATCACTTATTTCTCTTTTAGAATCAGTTCTGTAATAATTGGTAGAAATATTTTCCAAACTCTGCCAGGATGACATCTGAACTTCTCATGTCAGATATGAGAGCTATTTTGATTATATGGCTACAGGTAATTATTACTAATTATGTGCATTGTTTAAGGGAAGGCTCTGGCTAAACTCAAGAGCCTATTAAACCTTGCTTCAGTGCGTACAAGCTTTCTTCTCTGATCTTCTCCAAACCTATCGCTAATGGGATGCTTTAGGAACACTGCCATGAAATTGTTGCAGCATAGATGAATGAAAGTGGTTTTTTTTTTGTTTCTGTATTCCACTCTGCAAAGCTCTCTTGTGAGAAGTGTTGGATACTGAAGGCTTCGCACTGCCAGAGGTGAAAAAATCTGGAGAAGATTACGCTGTCTAGGAAAGGATGACTTTTCCCCTGCCCCCCATAAGTCTTCCCCCATCACTGCCACTTCTTTTGTTGTGTTTTGGAGTAAGCTTTCTCAGAGAATAAGAAATAACTTTTGGAGAAGTAGGAAAGCCCAGGTGGGAGAAGTTAGTCCTCAAGAACTTCCAGTAGATATATCAATCTATCTTGAACCCTAGACATAGGTTAAAGGCCTCGACCTCTGTTTTCTGGGCCCAAGGCTCTCTCTGCAGTCTTATATTTGAGCCTAGGCATAAGACTAGCAGCTCTTGTGACCTCAGCTTGCCACAAAACCACACTTGGGTGTGCTGTGTGTGGCGAGTAGGAGAAGTAGGTGGGCTGCTGGTGTCCCTCTTTCCACAAGCACTGTGTGGCCATCATCACTGCTCTGGACGAACAACCAGCTCCTTGCAGGTGTTGGTAGGTTTTGTGAATTCCTGGGCAGGAATGGGAATCGCTTGGGTTGAAACTGCAGGGCAGGATGAAGGAAGAGGGAAGAAGGGGTTGAAACTGGAGAGTAGGGTGGCAAGAGGACTGGCTTTTCCTGCAGTTATGGGAGGAGGCAGCTGTGTAGACCTCGCCAAGACGGAGCTCTTTGGCTTTTGACAGAGGAGTCGCCACTTCTTCCAGCACTGGAACAAAGCTGGAAAAATGCTGAAATTGTGCTATAAAAGATCAGGTTGCTGCAAAGCATAATTAAGAAAATTAGGCTAATTAAGATAACATTTAGGATTACGGCAAAGATTGCGAGGGGAAAGTGTGTTTAGTTTTACTCCTTAACCTGGTTGTGTTACCCATAATTTAAATTTACCTGATGTAACCTGTGTGCTGATGCGCTCACCTTTCTCAGGCTGGTTGGGATAGGAGTGTGTGTGGGAGATTGGTATTTGCTTTCTTCCCACCCTCCTCTCTCTTATTGACCTTAAATGATTTTTTAATTTTTTTTTTGCGGTCACCTTCTACCTCCCCCCTTAATTTCAGTGGATTGAATTTCACTGTCATTTGGTTCTTTAATCAGTAAAGATTGTTCTGCTGATACTAGTTATACATAAAGATTAGTTTAAAAAAACAAAACACTTAAAGTTAATCACTCAACTGATTTGTATTTGTTTAAAGTTCACGTTCCTTTGTAAAAACTGAAAATCTCCATGTTCAATGAAGCATTTTGTTTATGAAATGTTATCTTACAGGAATTAGCCAGATTGAATGCAAATCCTGTATTCTTTCTTCAGAGCTACTCTTGTGGAGATGCAAATTTTATTTACATTTTGAAATGCTGAATGGTTTGATAATTAGGAATATTGAAGTTTAAGAATGAGCTGCCTATCTGATATGGAAAAATCTGCAGCAGGATCATTAAGACTGAGAGGAGATACCAGAGAAAGCAGAAAGCTTCATGATCGCACAGCGCTGGGAAAATGAGTTGGGGAAGTCATGTGCCATGATTTGCTGGATTGATAAGTACTTTTGTGCAGTGTTTTATCTGCCGAGTGTGAGCAGCCACTCTCCTTTCATACTCTTGTGGCTCAATGAGGCATGGAAAGCCATTTCATGCAGTACACAGAAGAGCTTTCCCTGTTAGTCTCTCAAACATTTTGCACCATCCAATAAATATTTTATGTGGTCTCTTTTTAAAGATTAAGAAGTTTCTGTGGAGATGCATTTCAAACTGGCTTTAAATGACACTGCCCTACTTTCTGGCAGTAATGAGTCTGTTTCTGTAAGTTATCTTGGGGGCAAGAGCATTCTTTCAATAAATATAAGGACTAGAGGAGTAAATTCCAGTCCTCCTTTAGCAGGGCTGGGGAACAACTGATACTTGGTGGCTGTTTTCTGGAAGAATATCTGAATATGGTGGATCCCTGCTTCCCCCTGTCTGTCTAGTGCTCCACTTCATTAGGGCTGGATTATTCTAGACTGGGCATTCAGGCTACTATGTACGAGTAAAACACTATTAGAATAAAATCACAGAATGGTTTGGGTTGGAAGGGACCTGAAAGTCCATCCAGTTTCAACCCCCCTGCCATGGGCAGGGCACCTTCCACCAGCCCAGGCTGCTCAAGGCCCCATCCAACCTGACCTTGAACACCTCCAGGGATGGGGCAGCCACAGCTTCCCTGGGTGACCTGGGCCAGGGCCTCACCACCCTCATCGAGAAGAATTTGTTCCTAATGTCTAATCTAAATCTTCTCCCTTACAATTTAAAGCCATTCCCCCTTGTCGTATCACTATTTATCCTTGTAAAAAGTCCCTTCCCTGCTTTCCTGTAGCCCCTTCAGTACTGGAAGGCTGCTGTGAGGACTTCCTGGAGCCTTCTCCAGGCTGTACAAGCCCAACTCTCTCAGCCTGTCCTCATAGCAGAGGGGCTCCAACCCTCTGATCATCTTCATGGCCTACTCTGGACTCGCTTCAACACTTCCATATCCTTCTTATGTTGGTGATTGCAGAATTGGTTACAATATTCCAGGTGGGGTCTCATGAGAGGGGGAGAATTTCTGCCCTTGACCTGCTGGCAGTGCTTCTTTTGATGCAGCCCAGGACACAGTTGGCTTTCCAGGCTGTGAGCGCATGTTGCCAGCTCACGTTGAGTTTTGCATCAGTCAGCACCCCCAAGTCCTTCTCTGGAGGGCTGCTCTCAGTGACTGTGGGCAAAATCTCGTTAACTCTGATGCTGTCTTGTCTTTATGTGGAAATAAATATTTCTCCAGACCTGTCCCCTTCCCACAAATGCCTTTGTGTGTTCATGGGAAGGTGAAGTTCTGAGAAGTTCCGCTGTTGGGCAGACCCAGCAGAGATGAAAGGAATCTTTCGTAGGGATGCTGCTGCCTGTCCTTCCCAGCAGTTTGGTGGGTGCTGAGCATGGAGAGTAGGAACTTGGAAGCAAGAATGACTGCTGTCCTGGGAAACTGTTGCCCTGAGCAGTCAGGTCCCTGCATTCTGTTTCTGGTAGATGTGCAGCTGAGCCTCTCCTTTATTTCCTCTAAGAACAGTATCATTTTGAGACCCTTGGAAGTTTTAAGGCTGCTGCTATGAAACCTGTTAAGTTTTCACTTTCTGGAGCATCAAATAGTTGAAACTTTCTATAGACGATTTTTATTGTACCCTCAAAAGAGAAGAATCGTTTTGTGCTTCCACTTGGGGTTCAAGTTGAAGTTCCTTCTAGGTCAGTATCCCTGCTAAGTACATTCCTCTCATTTCTACTTTTTCTTTATATGCAGTTCTTGCACTTTGGAATTCTTAAAAAGCCTATTTCTAAAGTAAGTTTTTTAGCCTGTGATGTATCCTGCAGTGAAAAGATGAGAAGCAGGTACTTATGATGAGAGGCAGAGAACTCTGAATTATTTTGTATGAGGTACAGGGTAGAAAAAGGATATAAAAAGAGTTGTACTTTTAAAATCAGATGGTAATGTTTGAGATAGTCCTTGGGACCTTCCGTCTCACTTGGAAAGGAGAGAAACCTTTTTCTAGGCAGTTTTGTTATTCACTCTTGGTCAACCTCAGTTTGACCTATGTCTTATCTTGTGTATACTTCCCCAAATTAATTTGTTACTGGACTGCAGCAAGGAGCATTTCCTCAGCTTTTATTTTAAATTATTCAGCTTGTCATCTGCGCCAGGCACTCGCACTGATGAAGCTTGTTTGTGTGCCTTTGATGTGGTCAGATCCATTAGAGCAGAGCTGATGCTGAAGGCACGTTTCAGTCATCCCACTGATTCTGAAAGTGATTCAAGAGTAGGGGCAGAAAATCCACTTATTCTGAGATGGATGTCAACCATACATGGCATTTTTCATCCTTTAAGTCAAGGAATTTGGCCGTCTGGCTGCCTTTGCTTTGACAGGTACTGCTTACCCTCACTGCAAAAGAAAATATATTGCCTGATTTTTGGGAGCTCTTGATCAAAAGCTTTTGGAGGCTTGCTTTTTTTTAAGAGGTTTTCATATTGTTTTGTGGGAAAAAGAATGGAGAAACAATTGCAATGATGTTTCTTCTTTTACTGTAGTTCTTAGTATATCTTTTTGATCCCTTTTCATTTGTAGAACTGACTTTACAGTCGGAAAATAGCCAGGAAGTGCAGGATGCCTGACTGGAGAAGGAAAAATAGTAGATGTGTGAATTCTCCCATCCTTCAGTAAAGGCTTGAGAAATCCCTTTCCCCCCATAGGCTACAATATACCATTAGTTTCCTTGCCCTCTTTGTTCTTCTCTATTTAGGCTGTTAAGGAAGAAAGACTACGAGGACTGAGATACAAGTGGAATGGTCAAAAGTCTGGGTCAGGTGTGGAATACTTCCCTTGACCAAACTGAGATGGCAGAAATACATTATTACAAACAAAGGAGAATGATATTATTCATAGTTAACACCTGTGGAATACAACTTTGCATGGATTTTAGGGTAGCTTTATATGCCTATTCTCTGCTTTTCATGAATTTGCACCTAGGAGCTTCAGAGGTGCTCAGTGGGGTTAGATCATAAGCAATTGATCTGACTGATTAGTGGGTATTGTTGCACAGTAACTGCGGTAGGATGGGCAGAGTTTAGCCATCTTGCAGCTGTGCTTCGGAGTACAATGGCAGTGTCTTCTTTGGATTTCAGCCCTTGGGATGGTCTGCCTGAACACAGGCTCTCTGGCCATTTGTGCAGTGTGCTGCTGTCATATTTTCTATTCCTGTCCCTTCTCTCTCTCTTCCCTCCCCCCCCAATTTCTTGAATACTTGCTTGTCCATTGGTGTTGGAGAGCTGGAGGCTTGCTGGGGCAAAGACCATGGCTCCAGCCACTGCTTTTCAAGAAGAAAACAGGCAAGTAAATCACCATCAACATCTTTGTGACTAATGGGAAATGGGGCATACCGATCATTCTTCCTTGACGAAAACTAAAATTAGTATCTCAGCAGATCTCTGAAACATTTTGTTTCTATAACCAAAATCAAAATATTGTTGTTTCATCAGTTACTGGGAAAATCAGATGCTTTACCTACAGTGCCCTTGTTTGCTTTGAAATACCGAACAGCTTTTGGTGTTCCCCCTGGCCCCCTCCAGGGAACTACTGTCATGGTTTAGCTGAATGATGCTTGACAGACTAATGTGCACAACTGTTGAAGCAGATTTTTAGTGTTTCAAAAGAATGAAGTGAATATTAAACTTTGCACCTATTAGAAGTTGAATTACATACAGAAAAATACTCATGGGCTTTTTTGAGATCCTCCTGCCCCCTCGTGATCCCTTTGAAACTGAACTAGATCAAGAGTAGTTAACATCGTCTTTCAAACAAAAAAATGTGTGCTGACTGTAACAATTTAGGGACTTGTCTTGAATTTTAGGCATGATTCAAGCTTAATTTTTTAATGCTTAAAAACCAGATAAGTGGTATGTAAAAACCCTTCGGGATGAGACCAATCCAGCAGTAGCCTGGACAGCTGCTGTGGCAGCTTAGAAGCCTTCTAGCACAGACACCTTGCTCCATGGGTTACCAGCTTGCCGACTTCCCACCCATGCCACTGGCAGCCCAAAGGGATAGTCGATATATCAAGATCATAACTGAGAATATTTGGTAGTTAATACACTTATATTCACAAGTTCTGCAGGTAAGAGCTTCTTCTCTTTGGTTGCCATTTAACATCCCACAACGCGTCCTTCTGACTGTGAGTGTCTTTCCCTGGCCGCCTGTCAGCCAGCATCTCTGGAGGAACTCAGCCTGAAGGTGCCACTGGTGACATCAGCTCTTCTGAGCGCTACCAGGAGCCCGTGCATACATGTGGCTTTCATCATTAATCCTTCTTTGTATCCCAGAAGCACAGGCTTTGCCAGGGAATCCACAGTCCCAGTTGTTTGCATCTGGTCTGCTCAACTTTGATGTAGCAACTTCAGATTGATTTTGAAAGGCAAAAGTCTGAGTGCATTCTGCAAGGGTGGCTGTGCAAGGTCAAGCCTGGGTGACCAGGTTCAGGAACCTAACTACATCTAGAATCATAGAATGTCCTGAGTTGGAAGAGATCCACAAGGATCATCGAGTCCAACTCCTGTCCCTGCATAGGACAGCCCCAGCATTCATACCGTGTGTCTGAGTGCTTTGTCCAAATGCTTCTTGAATATTGTCAGGCTTAACGCTGTGACTGTTAGGAGCTGTTCCAGTGCTCCACCACCCTCCGAGTGAAGAACCTTTTCCTAATATCTGACCTAAACCTCCCCGGCACATCTTCCTGCCATTTCCTTGGGTCCTATCATTGGTTGCCAGGGAAAAGAGATCAGCGCCTGCTCCCTCTCCTCCCCTTGTGAGGAAGCAGTGAACTTGTTGTGAGGTCTCCCCTCAATGTCCTCTTCTCCGGGATCTGGCTGTGGATGCCCTAGGAAAGAGAGTAAGAACAGGTAAGACTGTGGCAACACCTCTTATGTACCCTCTCAGCCTCTAGTCATGTGGGACTCGGGTTTTTAGGAGGGTAGGTATGCTAAATTCTGCTTTATTGTCCTTTCTCTGGTTTTGTCATCTGCCCAGTTGATTTTGGAAGCTGGTTAAGCTTTGGCTTTTGCAGGGAATTGCACAGTTGGACTTTGCTGTTTGAGGAGTGTTGTGTTGTCTCCCTCTGCTTCAGAGTTTGTGTGACTGAAAATGTTTTTGAGGGTCTGCTTCCTTCCACTGTGTGAGGAGTGGAGGAGTGGCATCGGAGCCCTTCAATGTAAGCATCAGAGCTGAGTGCTGGGATACTCATGGGGAGAAGTTGTACAAAACTGTTCTGTCAGTTCTGTCTTGCACAGTTTGGGTTGTGCCAAGGGCTGAATAATCCCAGCACTGGAAAAAACCTATCTTCCTTTGTGTATTGATACTTACCATGGACTTGAACAGGACCAAGCAGGGTTTTTCCAGTGCCACCTTCTCCTCTAGGAGAAGCTCCTAAAGATGGATGAAGGAGAGGTGCTTGCAGTGGAGTTGCCTCCTGGAAACTGTCTCTGTGCTACAGCTGCACTCTGTGGTAGGGCTGGGATCAGGATGTTGGAGAAATGACAGATGAATTCAAAGAAATCATTTTTTTAAAAAATCAATCCTGACCCTTTCACTATTCAAGAATCTATGTACTCATTTTGTTTGTTGCTGCTGTGTTGCCAAGCCACATAAATAGCTGTGCAGGGAAAATTGTAATAGGAGTGAGGTCTAGTTTGTGAGCTTTGAACTGCCAGCCTTGGCTTCAGGTCACCATTCTGTCCTGAAAGGCGGTTGCTGTAGTCCTGTGACCCCAGCAAGCTTCACGTGACCGTGAGGAGCTGTGGGGCGAGGGATGTGGGGCTTGCTGCCTCTCTCTGCTGCATACTCAGTGTGTGGTGTATTTTGACTTTTTTAATAGATGTTGCTGTCCGTGAACTACTGTGTAATGACTCTCTGCTGTCGGGTTTCACCCTCTGATCAATAGACCAAGATCAATGCAGTTGTTTGTATGTGCGGTCACTTTAGACATCCAGCTGGTCAAGCCGGGTGCAGCTGGGAGATGGGTACTGCTCCCTCAGTTGGTGAGAGATTGGAGGGCAGGGGGTTTTACTGCTTCTGTAAAGCTATTTTCAATATTTTTGGTCAATTGATGATGTTGCAGCCAGGAAGCCCTCAAAGCTTGGTGATTTCAAGATAATCCATTGAGAAGGACTCTTTGCTGTTCTGTTTCACCGTTCAAAAATTGCACTTGCTGGTTAAACAGCCTTCCCCTCCTCCTTTTATTGTAACCTTTGTTTTGTGCTAGCTGTTTTAAACTCTTAGTTTAAAGCTTTTTTCACACTAGTGTGCTCCAGTTCTATAAAATGCTTGAGCTTCTCTTGTGGGAAGACATAAAAGCCTGAACTAGACCCAGCTCATACCCCTTCTCTTCTCTGGTCAAAAAATAACCCAGAACAATAAAAAGGCCAGAGCCTATAGACAAAACTCTGATAGTTCATCTGAGTATGGAATCTTTCACATCTGTCACTTCAGGAAAAATCATAGAATCACAGAATGGTTTGGGTTGGAAGGGACATCAAAGAGTCTCACCAAAAGAAAAACTTCCACCCCCCCTGCCATGGGCAGGGACACTTCCCACTGCATCAATTTGCTCCATGCCCCATCCAACCTGACCTTGAACACCTCCAGGGATGGGGCAGCCACCACGTCTCTGGGCAACCTGTGCCAGTGCCTCCCCACCCTCACAGGAAAACATTTCTCCCTAGTATCTAATCTAAATCTCCCTTCTTTCATCTTAAAAATGTTCCCCCTCATCCTATCCCTGCACTTGCTGATAAAGAGCCTCTCCTCATCTCTCCTGTAGCTCCCTTTAGGTACTGGAAGGTGGCTATAAAGTCTCCCTGGAGTCTTCTCTGGAACTTCCATGTACTTGCTGTATTCTAAATAAGGTACCACCAATCTCATACAACCTTTGCCAGGAGAAGGCATGCAATCCTCACAGCTTAACAAACCGAGAAAGAAGGGCTTTGGCATCTGTTCCCCGCCAGCAGCGAGTGTCTGATTGGCATTACGTTTTATCCCTTCTTTTTCCCTTTCCAGCAGGTGGAAGGCCTGTTCTGCAGGCTCATAACTCTTGACAGGTTTATCATGATGGCTTCTTGGCAGGTAGGGGGGATGCTGTTCGTTCAGCCTGCCTGAATGGTTCCTGGGGATTTTCCCGTACTGCGTAGCGTTGTGCAGTAGCTGTTTCAAACAAGTCATGGGACTTTAGCTTCTGGTTTCCTTCTTCGTATCCAGAATTGCAGCAGGTCGAGCCTGCAGGGTCAGTATTCCTTCATCACCACCTCTGCCTCCCCCAGATGCGTTTGAGACAGGGTGAGCTGAGCAAAGGTAGCACCCATTTATGTTGACAAACGTTCGAAAACACCCTGAATTAGTCTTCTCATATGTTTTCTTTTTCATGGGGAAAGGTAGGTGTAACAGTTCTGTTCAGGCCTTGCCTGCTTGTGATTCCTGAGCCCTTTCTGAAGGAGTTACTGGGTAAAAGCTGCCCTTTGAATTTTTTTCTTTTTTTTTTCATTGCATTTGTCATGCAAGACCTCAACCTGTTGTTTTTAGCAGTTCAGCAAAGCACTTTCTAACTGGGTACTTAAAGAGAATTCCTCCTCCTCCACTGATTAATTTCTGGCATGGAGCATGAAATAGTTCTTGCGTCAATAAATCGTCACAACCTTTGCTTGTCTCTGTCAGCGTAAATACAGTTGGACTCTAACATGCCCAAAAGTAGGCCAGAGGTTGCTGATTGTGCAGCTGCAAAGTGGTCGAGTCCAAGAGTGCTGTTGGATTTGTGTGCTCAGCGGGATATTGGAGGTGCTGCATTTCAAGTTACATGGTGGGCCCCAAGTCCACCGTTAACTTTTCAGTTTCTGGAATTGTATTTTATATAAAAAGTTTACAATTGTCTTAGAGGATAACCTACAGCCTGTAGGAAAGCTGGGAAGGGGTTCTTCATCAGGGAGTGCAGGGATAGGATGAGGGGGAGTGGTTTTAATCTGAAAGAGAGGAGCAACCTGATCCAGTGGGAAGTGTCCCTGCCCATGGCAGGGAGTTAGAAGTGCATGATTGCTAAGGTCCCTTTCAACCCAAACCACTCGGTGATTCTATGATTCTGTAATATTTTTTTTAAGTGTGCTTTTGTTGATTACTAGAACAAATGCGTCCATTTTTATAGCTAGGAGCAAGTGAAATGCTCTTCCCTGCACACCTCCCTTGCTTGGGCTGTGGTGGTGCTGGTTATGAAAGGGAGATGACAGCTAGTGGGACTGTGGTGCTTGGGGCTTGGGTAGTTGTTGCAGTGGATTTGGGAACTCATCAAACCCATGTACCTCTTGCTGTTACCACGTCCACTGGGTGTTTCACAGCTCGGCTGCTGCAGTCTTCTGCTCTAGGGCTACCTGAGGTTGTCGTTTTGGAGATGCAGCAAGCTCAGAAGAGCCTCTGCAGTGGTTCATGGCTCTGGCTGCTCCGTTGTCCTCATCTTCAGGGGGAGCAAGTCTGAGACCTTGTTTCACTTCTTCACCTTCAGTCACTTGGGGAGGCTCACTTTGCGGTTGGCTGCTCAATCTGCCTTTTTCTTCTGGTAATTTGGCAAAACAGAACTGATGTTTGCTTTTGTCAGGGAGAATATGAATAGCATTGCACAAAAGAACGGAATGTTTTGGGGATAGTTGCCCAAAGTATTTGGGCAACAGGTGCTTGATCTTTACATGTTCTAGCAATCAGGTGAAAGGAACTTTCTACAAAGCCATTTGCTTGAACAGCTCTCCTTGTGCAAACCAGGTGCTGAAAGCTTCAAGAAAGGGCAGGTAAGGAACCAGGTAAATGATCTGGCAGATTTTAAAGATAATGTAGAGCTTAATTTTGGGAAATGGAGTGACTGTATTTATTAGCTAGGAGGAGGAAAACTTGGAATTAATTGCCAGGATGACAGCACATTTCAAGAGTGCCTGTCACTGCCCTCTGTATGCTTGTCTTAGTTAGGAGAGATCCAGTTGCATGCCTGGTCTTATTTAAAAACAAATACAAGTGAAGAGTAAAGCAAATACTTGTTTTTCAAGTTGGTTTTCTATTGGAAAAAGCAGTGCAAGGTGGTTGGGGTTTTTTTGTGGGTTTTTTGTTTGTTTGTTTCTTTGTTTGTTTTTTATCTTAAGAGTGAAGTGAAATCCTTCTCCGCAACAAGTCTGATACTGGCAGTAACCAGGGTGTCCTGGTAGGGGCTGGCAGGGGCTAAAGCCACTGCAAAAATGTCAGGAGTTTACTGACAGTGCTCTTTCTAGCTCTCTGTAAAGCAGGAAAAATGCAAGGTAAAAACATGAGACATTTGAAACAACCATGAACTGTTGTCCTGATGACTAAAGCACACTAAAGAAATGTGAGTAACTGATGTATGTAGATATAAAGGCTGTTTTCTTCCTCCATCACAGAGTAGCTGCAGTCTGACACTTCAGACGCAGGCGGCTTTCTGCCTTTTGCTTCTTGCAGAGAGGATTGAGGGAGCTGCTGAAGAGGCTGAAATGATACGTATGCATGCAGCCGCTTGTCGGTGCGAATCAGAGGTTAGGATCAAACTGCTGGCTCCCCGAGACTCTAGTGGTTTCTCCTTGGAGAATGCTCTGATGAAGCAGCCTGTTCAGTCTTTCTGGAAGCATCTTCCTCCTCCCACTTGCTTTGCGGTACCAGCGCCCCTGCAGCTCCCCTGCCTGCAAACTGAGTAGTTGAGCAGTCTTGATGGACCAAATGGCAGAGAAATGCAGGACTATTTCTAAAGTGTAGATGTATTTTTCTTTTTTCGTTCTCTTAATCTGTATCTAAATACAAACAAAAACTGCTGGTGAAGGGGCGGGGGAAAATTCCTAGACAACCCACTCCTGGATGAAAGCCTTTGAAGTTATTTTTGCCAATTTTGAGGAACCAGCTGTAGCTGCTATCAAACAAACTGTTTGTTTCATAATAAACTTCTGCAAATACTCTTTCTGTCCATTGGAAAACAAAACAATCTGTTGATGCAAATGCCCTTGTCAGCCCTCTGCAGGCTAGAGGAAGTCTGAAAGGCAGGCCCTCATGTGATTTGTATCTTCAAATACTTTCAGAGGTAGATCTCTGTCTATTTGATGAGAAACCTGTCCATTTAAAGTTGGCTTTTGTGACCAGAAAGGAAAGCATGGTTTATTCTCAGCTTGAAGCAGGGATTTGACAAGCTCTGTATTTTCAAGTGCTGGTTCCCTCATCTTGCATCAGGTATTGGAGCTACAGCATCAATATCTCTCTTTTGCCTTCCTCCTCCTCTCTGTGGTTGTAAACTAGTATGCACAGATGTTTACATGTTTTGGTCGAGTTTAATGCATAATATTTGTGGAGAATAATCCCCTTCCATTTTTATCCCATTAGAGTTTGAGACTTCAGAATGAAAATTTCTCTTTAAAACTATTTCACTGTGGTGTTTGTTTATTCATATGGCTGAGATGCACTTGGTGGTGCTGGAGAAGCCACAAGGTGTTGATGGCTGCAGGAAATGGCAGTGGTGATTGTGTCCAGTGGCTTTTTGGCAACTGCTTACCCATACCTATGTTATGTGCAGACTGTGTGTTCTCAGAGGTGACCTCTGAGAAGCTGCTGCCCCATCTAAGGGCTGCTGCAGCATCAGCTTCCCCAGCACTCATCCCTGGGGCATGCAGTGTGCCAGTAGTGCCCACCACAGCATACGGAGTGGGGCAGGATGCGTCTGGCAACATTCCTGTAAGTTTTTGGGTTTGGCCAGCTAGAGCATCACCAGCTCTGGTAAGACTTAGACTGAATAAGCAAGTTAAACCCAGACAGACACAGTGCAGCCTTTGCCTAGGCAGCGAGTTTGTGATGCTCTGGATATGCTGGTCTTATGTCAGGATAGATGCTGCTGCTATTGCTAGGTGTGTTCATTCAGAGCTGGTCCTTATTTGCCATGCTGCTGTCCTGTTAGAGCTCCAGTGCCTGTCAGACCCTCACTATTGAGCTGTGGAGGGCAGAATACAGCAGCCCACGTGTTGTTGGGAATTCCAGCAGGAGCAAGGGACCCTTTTAGCATAAAACCATATGAATTTCCTTCTTTCTGAAAGGAATTTTAAAATAGCTTCTTATAGGCTCTAAAATTCCTTCTTTCCTGCTTATTTTGGTTTGTATTTTACTATTGAAGCTGCTTTCTTCATGAGAGGCTGGCTGGAGAACAGTTGTTCAGGGTCTGCCAGTTGGGAGAGCTAGATTTCTGTAGCTGCAGCAGCACAACTCTACCAGCCCATGGTACAGTAGGGTAAGCCCTCCCTCCTGGGGAAGGGGAGCTGGGAACCGGGTTGGCATAAGGAAGGGTGGTTGCCATGTTCTGTTTCGCTTTTCGAGCTCCTGAAGCCTACAGAGCTCTGCAGAAGAGCTTGGTTTGTACTGAAATAACAATGCTTGTAGTCTTTGTAGGCACATACGTATTTGTGACTTTAGCAAGCATGTGTGCAAGACACTGCTGTGTTAAAAGATGACTTTTTGGGGTAGAAGCTACTTTTTTGTCTTGAAAAAAACAAATGTGAGATGATTTCTTTTGAACTGTAGTGGCTTCCCTCCACTCCCACCCCCCCTCCCCCAGATATCTGAAGGTGGAATTATTTTGCACTAAAAAGTAGTGGTATTTAGAAACTGTTGTCAGTGAGACCATAACAAGCTTTTATTTTGAAAGAGGCAGATACTCTCTTAGTATTTTTTTTTTACTGTTTTCCGTCAAGACTGCACTTTCATTTTGCTTGCGAGCTCGACTGTTTTTGTCACATTTGCAAGTTGTTAATAATATCCTGGTTTGTTAATATATTCTTTGTGTTGGCAAATTGAGTGATTTTTCGACTTAGATTCCCTTTATTTACCCTTTATTACTTTATTGCCACTTCCCAGTCAGTAAGTGCGCTGATGAAGCTGTACAGAGAATACCTTTGTGCACAGGGACTCAGACCGAAGTGTTTCTCCTCACCCCTAGTCCCAAACTGAAGCCAGGGGAGCCTGCTGGATGCTTTCACAGATTGCCTGCCGATTCCTTTAGTGAGAAAACCTTCCGATACTGAGCTTTCAACGTAGCCAGATCCCTGTGTTGGATGCAGTCAGAGGTGTCTGTGCTGTGCTTAAACACGGTGACAGCAGGCAGCCCTGCCTCTGCGAGTGAATGCCAGCGCTGTCGCTGGACTCCACATTGTGGTTTCAGCTCAAGCCCTTTTTAAGGCGCCAGGAGAATTAATGCGACTGTGCAGTTTTTTTTATCTTCTCAGTCTTGGACTTGTGAAATGCTGCTATGGACCTCTTTCCAGGATAACAAACACTGAAACATCTAATTATGGATCAGTCTCTCATTCCAAGCATCACATGCTCGCAAGGCTTTCTGATACGTTGTGCAGATTCTTCAAACCACTGACCTTTGCAGAGTGCCCTTGGCTCTGCCAGCAGAGAAACACGCTGGCAGCTTAAAGATGTTTTGTCTGGCATTTGAGCAGAAGTGAAAACTTATTGCTGGTGGAAACAGATGAGAGGGCAGAAAATGCAGCGTGCACCGAGGTTTGGGATGCCTGGCATAGTCTGATGGTGAACGGCTGTGGCAGTTTGTTCTTCAGTGTTGAAAGGCACAGTCGATGTTGAAAGCTTAGGGGATTCCACACGAATTGAACGGTCATTGCGACAGCAGTGTTGTCAGCCATGGCTTACGGGCCACCGGAGCCCTCTATTAATTGGGCTGTCCGATAAATAAGCTGTTGTACATGGCCTTACAGACGCGACTGTGCTGTAGCAGAGCAGTCAGATGTCACAGCTCACTCCTGAGTGCTCTCAGCAGGTAGAGCTACGGGAGGAAAACACCTACAGCTCCGGGAGACACAATAGCTGTGTGGAGGGGGCTGGGGGTGATGCATGTGAAGGATATGTGGTTGGTGATACCGGAGGCTTAAAGGCAAAAATAGCATAATTTATAATAGTAAAAGTGAAGGCTTCTGCACTACGCCTTTGCATTCTGCCAGTCTGCAGTGAATGGAGGAGTAGTTTGCTTACAGATGACAAGCAGGGATGAATAAGCACTTAAAACTCTGATGCTGAAGAAACAGCCTTTTCATCTTGGCCTTTGAGAAAGTTAGATCCTTTCCTTGCACTGTTATGTGCTGCCCTAAATAAATATGTGGGGAAGCATAAAGTTAAGACTCTCTCTGCATCCTTTGCCCCCACCCCCACCCCCCCGGGGGGAGTTCACTGTTCTGCTTTGGGTGTGCTCCTGGACTTGTTATGACTAGGACTGTGTGCTGACTTTTTGGAGAGGACCCTCCCCGCTTCACATCAGCAGGAGGAGGTATTTGGCCAACAATTAAGTGCTTTGAACTTCTTTGCCAGCTATAAGCATCCTATCATGGGCTGGGAGGTGGGGTAGGCACTGTCTCTCCCTGGGCGTGAGTTATGGCAGTGCAAGCTGGAGGAGAACTGATGTCAAACTAGGGGTGAGCCTGTCCATGCTGAGATGTGCACCTGTTTCTCCTTTCGGCTAGCGGGTCGTTGCCCTCTTGCCGATGCAGCAGCCTCTCCTGGGAACGCACTGTGCGTTTCTGTCTTCTGTGGGAATGAATCCGTCATGAGTTTTGCAGTCAAAATCGTGGCTGGTGGAAATGCAGCTTTTCTTGCTGACACAAGGAGTTGGGAACTGGCTGTTAACTTTTTCCAAGTCCAATAACAGATTTGTACTCCGATTTACACTACAATTTTTTTCAGTGTAACTACATAAAAAGCACGCTGCCTTGGAGTGGTACACCGGAGCACTAGGGTGAAAGAAAGTTCTTATGGTTTGGTAGTTTTAGGCATGTGACCAATCCTGCTGTGTTTGAATAGATGGACACTTAAAGACCTGTTGAAGGTGAAATGGAAGAATAAGCACATTAATTTTGATGCTTCAAGAACTGCAGCAGCATGGGGGTCGATGTAAGCGGTGTGCTGGTGGAAGGAGCTGCCATTGCTCGCAGTCTCTTCTGTGAAGCATTAGGACTGTTGGTTGGAGCAGCTCTGCCTCTGCTCCTTGCTGTCGTCCTCTGGGCTGAAGGCATCTGTCCTTTGTTTTCATGGAACTTCCTTAGGAGACCTTAAATACCTTTAGCGTTTGGTGTTTTGTAATGGGAGGTGGTGTCGCTTTCTAGTTTTTTCCCTTCCCTTCTCTTTTTTTTTTTTTTTTTTTTGTTTCTTTTCCTTTCTCTCCTCCCTGAAGCTGCTGCTTTGAGTCGTTCTTCCTGAGCTTCGTCCAGTGGGGAAATGTTCAGAGGAAAAAGTGCCTCATGGTAAGAAGCTGAATAGGCTTAGTACTGTCTTTTTGTACTGAGATTAATACTATTAATTGCTTGCTTGGTGCTTAATGCTAAACTAGTTAAGGCATGGCCTAGAAATGATTCTGTCTCACCAGCAAAATATCCTTTTTGCTGTTGTGTTTGCCAGTGCTGGCAGCAGAGGCTTGTGGTACCTGAGGGATAGTCTTTTTGAAAACCAAGCTATTTGGGTGTATTTTTCCACTTGTCTGCCCATGACAAATGGCTTCAGCATTTTTGATGTCACCTACGCAACACATAATGCAAATGTGAGCAGGTTTATGTAAGAGGAAGGGAGGGGGAAAAGCCAATAACTGGCCTTTGGAAATCGGAAAACATTAAGGTGATTGCTGTCAGTGCTTTTATTATTTTCATATTTGGCTCCATCTTAAATGTCACTAACCTCCTACTTGGAGAGGTCCCGTCTGCAGGGAGTCTTGGCAGGCGCTTCCCAAAGCATGGACTTCTTGTACTGGCTCTCGTTGGTTTGGTTCAGATGTCTGGACTGCCGTCAACTTGTAGGGCCTTTGGATACTGTAAGCTGTTCTGGTCAAGACAGAGTACAGAAAATCTGTTTAGAAAGTTTTTGTCAGTTTTAATGATTAAAAATGTGATTTATTCCACTTCTACTGTGAAAGCAGCATTGGATGCCTGCACACCGGAGTGTGGAGAAGCATGTGAAGGAGTCAGCCTCTGGATTGGCTTGATCCCCTTTTAGTAGGGTGTGTAAAGGAGGAGTTGCTTGCAACTTTATTTCACTGAAATCTTTAGGGGTCAAAGGGATACACATCCTGCAGGATTCCTGTGAGTGAGTTTGTGCGGAGAAAAATGGTAATTAGTTCTTGTAAGTGGTTGTGCATGATTTGCAAAAGCTGTGTGATGGTAGTGTGTGTCTGCACTTACCCAACCCATGCTGTGCCTCAAGCCTCCTTGTCTTTATGTGAGACCTGTTGGTCCCCTTACAGGGCAGAATTAAACCTTCAGACTATAGTGATTGTTACTCTCCCTCTTCTTGTGCAGGGTGGATCCTGTGTTTGCTTCTTATAAAAATAGCTGGCAGGTTGCTGTGGGCCAAAATGGGAAAATCCCTATTGGAACTGGTCTTTACTGAGGCTATATTTGAATTATAGAGTGTTGTATTGAGCAGGCTAAGGCAGATATAGTCTAGTCCAGTGTCCTGCCTGATAGTGAGCAGCAGGATGTGGGCAGGACTGCTAAGAAACAAAGCAGAGAACCCAAGAATGAGTATAGTGTAAAATACTGATGAGTATGTAATTCTTGCTGTTGCCATGGCTGAGAACCTGGATGCTTTTGCTGATCCAGATGCTGTACCTGTGCTTCGTAGGACACAAAGGCATGCAGAATGTGCAGGGGAAAAAAGGGAAAAAAGCCTGACAACTTCCATGTGCAGTGGGAAGCCTGGGGCTAACTGGTAGTTTGGGGTCATCTGCTGCATGTTTGAACCATGGAGACACCTTTGGGGATGCGACTTTGTGTGAATATGGGGTTTGTAGATGTCTCAGAGTTGTTCCAGATAAAACTTGAGCATCCCACAGAGAGGCAGAGAGCCATTAGAAGCTGCATGGTTTTGTAACTCTTGGGGCATTCATTCCTGTGTTGTGTTTTAGAGATAGGAGGATTTATTCAAACTGATAACTGAGGACAGGGGATAATATTGCATGTTTGAGCATATGGTTCAGAAGCTTTAGGGGTGGCATTGTATGTTTCTGTAACTCCACCACTGCATTGGCAGTGTGGGATGCTTGAGTGCAGCTGTTCTGCTGCATCTTGCCGTGTGGAGGGAGGAAACATGTACACTCTTGGAAGCAATCTGTGATCATTTCTGATACATCACACTGCAGGTTCTGCATGGTGAAGACAAGGCTGGAACCTCCTGGCATGCAGAGATCACCTGTGTGCCGCTGAGTCAGCTGTGTGCCAGTGGCACGACGGCGTGAACTGCTGCAGGGAAGGATGTGCTGTTGACTCAGAAGGAAGTTTATAGCGTGTGTCTAGGGACCAGGTCAGCAGAGTAGCTGTCTGATTTTGGAAGTTACACGTTTGCCATATGCTCTTCAGACTGTGAATCACCATGACAGCACAAGTGACTTGAAAGTACCACTGCCTGAAACAAAAAAAATCCTTCTGCATGCCTGCAGTAGAAAGTGGAGGGGGACAGGGGCAGTGTGGAGCTGCATTCTGTTGGATATCAAGTCTCGTGACAGGGCAGAGTGGAATTTGTGTTTGCATCTTTATATTTGGCACTTGCTCACCTAACTGTTCACCTAGGTGTTAACTCATGTGCTCCCTGTGGCTTGTTCATATGAATGCTGTCTGCCTGGCTGCAAATGCAGTTTCTGAACAGGACTGTGAAATGGAATGTTTTCTGTGTGGATTTAAACACACACAAATCAGTCTTCCTTTTCCTTTGGAAACTACTCATTTGCCTTTGATGCCTTTGTCTGCTTCACACACTTCTGTGCGGGGCATAGCTTGAATAGTGATGCACAAGAATGTAAACACCAGATCCACACAGGACTTGCAGAAGAACTCTGTAGCTGTCCTACATCATCTGTTTGTTATGGAATCTGATATAATGGGAGTGAAATAGAAACCAGATGTCAAAGCAGAGCAATTACAATTTTTCATCTGCCTGTATTATATTAAATGTTCGTTGTATTCCTTTCCCTGCTCTGAATGTGGAGTTTTATTTCTTGGGGGGTTGGGAAATGCTGCAGGGGACTTTAGCGCTCGCAGCATGGTTCTTACTTAAAGACTTGGTAATTCTGTGCTTGTGTTCTGTCAGGTAATTGAGGTCTGTGTACTACCCTGGATCTGTGAGCTAGCGTATTTCCAGTTGAAAATGAGCTCGAGAGAACTGTTTGGTCCCAGGAGACCACCTCTGCATGTCCAGCTCTATAGGTTATACGGTCAAGCTGCAGACTTGCACTAAATTTAGCATTCAAAGCGAAGCTGCTTTACTTATCACGCTTGATTAAGTTTTGTAAGAAAATCCTATCAAAACAGGCTTGGTGCAGGCTCTGCCATGGGTTCTTGAGCTAAAGAAGCATCTGGGAGGAGAGCAGATGGGAGCTGGGGTTAGCTTGTTTTCTCAAATTCGCTGTGCGACTAGGAGGATAAAAGGGAAAATGGATAATCATTGATTCTTTCTCTTGGGGAAATGGATTCTTCCACTGCTAGTTTATCCAAGAGGTTTATCTCTGCTGTCTTCCATTAAATAAGGCAGCCTCTTGGTTGAGACAGAAATCAATAAACATCTATCTTTGTTTTCATATGCATCTTCACAAGTCAAGGCATATATATGATCACAAGTCGAGGCATATAAATGATCTCACTGAGTGGGAGCTGATTTTAGTTTTCGTCTTTCTTTCTCTTTTGTTTTTCAATTTTTTTTTTTTTTTTTTTTTCTTTTCTGTGAACATTTCAATTTTCCCTTTCTGTGTCACTGTCTGATGAGGCTTAGAAGCCAGCAGTACCTTGCTGGTGAAGTCTCTGTGTAGAGGAGCCCATGGAGGCTGGAGATACGATTTATCCGTGGGAGAGGGAGGGCACTGGGAGCCACGTCGGGCATCTCAGCTGCATCTCACAGGCCAGGTTTGGCATCTCTGATGTACGGCTCCTCCCTGGCTCACTGCTTCACTGGTGGCTGTGAGTACGTTATGGACGAAACCTTCATCTTCTATTAAGTAAAATTTTTATGTTCCATGCTCACAGCTTTCTTCTGGGTGGCTGCTGTGTGATGTACCTTAGCAAAGGCCTGTTCGGCACCATTCTGTGTCTCTGTGAAGAGTAATAAGTCAGAAATCTTTCATGAAGTTGGTATCTTCATTTATCTGTTAAGTACAGACATCTTCAAGAAACCCTGACATCATCTGAAGGAAGCGCTAGCAATGGATTGCTCCTTTTGCACAGCAAGTTTCTGCTTTTAAAATTCAGCAAAGAATGAGGATAAGAGGTCAGTGTGAACACTTACTGCCAGCTGTTACAAAGTCTAATATGTTCCACCCTCCTTCCAAGGACAACCTGGAAAGAGGACGTGGGTGTTCACTGTATGTGGTTACTGCTCAGCTCTAACACCAGGTAACGACTTCAGCAAGTTCCAGTGATGAGAGACATGAGCTAACATGCGAAGAACGTATTAGTATTTGTGAATAAACCACCCTTAGAAAGCAAAATAGGGGTTTCTCCTAGAAAACCGGTGGCAAGATGGGCTTCGTCTCAGGGCCCGAGGCTTTTGCAGCTGGCGCTCTGCATGTTTCTGGAGGGTGGGCAAGCAACCTTTAGAAAATGAGACTGCTGCCATGAAGTGGTGATGAGTCTCGATAACGAGTGCTGTACCAGGATCTGTAGAGAAACAGAGGGAACTTCAGGACTTGATATAGTTTCATGTTGGTTCCAATCACCACGCAGAAAGACTTGCTCAGGCTTTATTTCCCAAATCTGTACTGAGCATTGCTTCTGTGGAGGAGGCAAACATTAAGGAAAGGAGTCTGGATCAGATGAAAATATGAAAAATTGATCTGTGTTCCTCCAGTGCTTTTCAAAAAAATAAATGCAAAGTTGTATGAAAAGGTTCTGATAGGGACAGGGTTAAAAAGGTTAAAAAGTATTGGTATTTGTATTGTATGGCCTCCTTTTCTTTCCTGTCCTTTGGCCAGTTGTCTCTGGCTGTTGTCTCCAGTAAGGATGAAGCTTCACAGTAGAATCCATTCCCCTAAAGTGAAGATTTAGCTGTTGAAGACATTTTCTTTCCCCCCATGCAAAGCGTATATAGAAAACCTAATGGCTGGGAAGCAGCAAGGCCTCTTGCACCTGTGAAGCCCTTGAGATCTTGGATAAACCAGAGCTGAAGTCATCCAGCAATCCTCATCAGAATTGTTTCCTTTGTAAACAGAGATAGTGGAGCCCAGCCTGAGTCTCCAGGGTCACCATGGAGAACATCTCCCCAGTTTAGTTACTGTGGACGTTCAGCCAACTCACTTACAAAGGCACCTTTCTGGAGGTAACGATGCTCTTCTCTGTATGCAGGTGCTCTGCAATGCCTGAAGACTAGGCAGCTCCGTGGCTTGGTGCGTGTCAACACTTCTGTGCTGGCTCTCACCTAGATCCTGTCGTAATAGGATTTAAAGCCATGGAAATGCATAACGGGAATGTTGGGCAGAGAGTGCTGGTAGGCAAAAATGACTTATTCAGTGTAAGTCAGCTGAGGGTTGGTTTTAATAAGGAAAGCAAGTCAATCAGTTAGGCGTTGGGCTGGATGTCTCTGTGGTGGCACTGTCATATTGTTGTGAGCAGCCTCCATGACCTTAATTCTCAGCCAAGGGAGTCTAATGGTGTGGTGTGTCTTCCTGGGGCAAAAATACGAGCAATAGTGAGTCACATGCCACCAGGAGCTCGTACTATGAAAACAGCAGCTCTGCCGAAAGCGACCTTCAGCATGGCTGCGAAGGTTCCCGGTGTTATTTTTAACCTGTCTGGGTAAATTTCCAATACAAAAGCTGGTGCCAATCTGATGTGTACACTTTCCCAAATCCTTATCTTCTGCTTTCTAGTGCAGTGACGCATCGAATGGAACAGTGAGTTTTGGGGTTGGGTATAGCTTCACTTTTGTGGCTCCAGAACGAGAGAGAAATGAAGCCTGCAGCTCTCTTACTGTTATCGAGAATTTTTTAAAGGAATTTTTTTTAAAAGATGAGTTTTGATGATATCTTTTTTGTTTGTTTGTTTGTTTGTTTGTTTTTTACAGAAAAATATTTCAATGAGGGTTTAAAAATAGACAAAGGCTGTACTTTGATTAAGTTGCTCTGGCACTGACGTCAGCCTGTAACACCTCTCTATGTGCGGGTTTGTCACCCTGTTGACTAAGGCTGTATTTACACAAAAGGGGATATTTCTGTCCACTGTGAGGGAAACCAGGAACATCTCTGTTCAAGTAGTGCCCTTGTTTTCTTGAAGTCAGGATTTCTCTCCAACTGCTTGATTATTTTTTTTTTAATTTTTTTTTTTTTTGTATTGGAATGGCAACAAAGATTTTCCATCTGTTGGAGGACAGCTTTCTAGGTGTTTATGTGCTGTGAATGTCCCCGCAGTAGGGTTCTGTCTTGGTGGAGAAGCATGCTGTTACAGCAGTGCTGAACTTGACTTGGACAGTCATAACCTAAGGTATGAGCCTGTATGGGTTCTAACTGAATGGCTTCATCGATAGACAGGGAATGGGTATTCTACAAATGGGAATTACTGAAAATATGTCCTGCAAATGTCAGATACAAATGAGGAGCAGTGAGCGGTCTCAGATCAGCAAGGTTTTGAGTATAGCACCTGTAATTCTCTGCCATTTATTATTACATGTTTTTATTTGGAGTAGTTGCTGTAATTCACACTGATTCTTGTTTATTTATTTATTTAATTTTATTGGCTTTAATTGTTGCAAAGTTAAAAATCTCTTTTTATGGGGAGGCCGAACACAGAGCTGTTTATCTGTCAAACATCACTTGGATGTTCAGCTGCCGGAACTTCTTAGAGCCTCTCTCCCCAAAGCAACACTTAGGTTTTCCTTGGCATTTGTAACAGTAAATCCCACTGTTTGAAACAGTAGCAGAAATCACTTAATGGATAAAAGCGCTTATAGAAAACTAAAATCTGGTTCCTAGAGCATGGGGTTTCCCAAAAGTGACTTTTGGGGATGTATGTGGAGTGGAAATGGAAGGGTGTAGCAGCAGTGCTGTGCTTTGCAGTTGGCTCTTTAGATGTTAGTGTGTGTGTGGCTCTTGCGTTCTCATGCTGAGGAAAGGAAAGCTGCGGGAGGTGAGCCGAGAGGGGATGGTGTCTTGGCTGCACGCCCCAGCTCCGAGTACAGTCCGAGGGGATCCAGCGCTGCTGCAGCTCAGTCTGACCTTCCACTGCAAATTAAAATCACTGCTGGTTTGTTTTCCAGGCTTTGGGCTGTAAATTGCTATGATGTGGGGAAGCATTTTGCTGGAAAAAGATTCCTCTGTGGAACCAGGTGCCGTGGTTGGTAGGGAATGATACCATTTTGGATGTCTTTTTGCCTGAGTTAAAGCCCTAATGCATTTTCCAGTGCTGTCACAATCATCTGGAAAACAAGGTGCTGCTGCAATAGGTTGATCCTCTTCATATGCAACCGTTCAGATCAAACAAATGACGGATCTCAGAGTACCGCTGCAGCCAGCTGGGCTGCACCGAGGACTAAATGAACAATGCCGTTGTTTATATATCTGTTTTCTTTTTTAATTTTTTTTTCCCTTTCTCTATTAGAATGGCAGCTTATTAGTACTGTGGTCACCTCTGAAAGAGTTTTGACTCTGGAGGGTAAGGATAGAATAAAGAGATGGGCAGACTCTTGAGCATGGAAACAGATGGACCATTTTGATATTTAAAATCTTAATTTTTTTAAAAAAGATTTTAAATGTAAATATAGAAGGTTTGAAGACTGAAGCCTTCTAGCATAGTTGGCTTCCTTCTGGAGAGCATATAAGAACCTCACTGGTGAGCTCAATAAGTGGCTTTTAACAGAGTGGGTTCTTGATTTCATTTAGGGTTTTTGCTTTGGTGGTTTTTTTGTTTTGCAAATACACAAGCTTTTCTAAGAAATGCTGCCGATCTCCCATAACTGTTGCTTCTGAAGTACATGGGCAGATTTGAAATCCAAAATATTTTGAAAAATTTAACCTTTTCTGTGGGAATTCTGATTTTGCTCTTTAAAACTTGACTGCAACTGTGATCCTGGTTTCATTTTTCAGTTACTGGTTTAGGGGTTTTGCATGTGTTCACGTGCAAGCAGGAGCAGCTGATGGAGAGGAGGTATTGAGGCAGTAAAGATAATGCTTCTTATAAATCAAATTGACTGGACATAAAGCCCCCAAGTGCTTTACCTGATCAACAAAGTACTGAACACATCATACTAAATTCCCTAAATATGTCCTGAAAGGTACTTAAAATCTTACAGCTATAAGAAAGAACCTGCCCTGTGGTGCTGACCTGGATATACAGCGTGGCTTGAGAGGCTGCTGCATTGCAAAGGTGTGATTTCTTAATCATGCTGAGTGTGGAGCAACCAGAGCATTGGCATAAGTTAAACAAAATACTGGATGGGTTCATTTACAGAGGAGCATGGGATCTGTTGGGACTATGTCAAACAGCAACCTCATGGGAGTTTGTCTGCACAAAACCCCCCAGCCCTAGCCACCACATCGTGTTTTCAAGCACATCTAAAATGATTTGCATTGAACAAGTTGAAGGAAGTCCACCTTGGCATTCATATGTCGCTGAACCTCATATCAGTCTTGTGCTTAGGTTTGTGTTTATGGAAAAACTTAAGCTACTGCTAGAGATGCTAAAGCTTTTGGTATTTGACTAAATAAACCAGCTAATGCCAAAGAATTGAGTTGCCAGTATTAAAAGACATGATCTGCTCTCATGATCAGATTAGCCTGTTGCCACACAGCTGAAATGCTTGTCTGGAGAACCATAAGATGTACAACTATGGCTTTATGCTTTGCAGAGCTGCTGTGAGAGCTTCCTAGTGCAGGGCTAGGTCAGTGCTCCAGAGGATGTGGCTTGGGCTGGTGCAGTGGAACCCACTGAGGGTTGAGGAGCTTGCAGGCGTGGCCTGGGGACTGTGCTGACCTACTGACACAATGTCCTCATATTCCAGGCTGGGTCTCTGCCTGGGTGGAGGGAGCTTATGGCTGGCCTTGCTCCGTCCTTCCCTGTAAGCTCAGGTGCCTCCTTACAGTCAGAAGTGCTGGGTGAGAGCATGGGTACGTGGATGACTTCCGTGGTTGCTGTATAATTTGGCAGGTGGAAGAAAAAGTCATTCCAGTTCCAGCAGACAATCCTCCTGAAAGGAGAATGCAATAAATTTTCCCGTACAGGTCTTGACTTTAGTGTCATAGCTTGTGTATCTGCCCTGGCAGATCTGCAGGCGAGAGCAAATACTATGCAAGATCAGACCCCACAGGGCTGTCTTCTTTCTTTAATGAGTGTAGAAAACAGAGAGGAAATGTCAATACTTTCCTTGTTTCCTGTCCACAACAAAAGCTAAAGGCACAAAATGCTTTTAGTGGGGAAACTCAAGATGAGGTGGTTACTTGAAACTCAAAAGAAATGGATCTTATTCTCCATGTTTTTGGTACCGTAACTGTATTAGGCAGCAGCTCATGGGCTGGGCTCTTATGGAAGAGCACCCTGAGAAGTGCAAGGCTTGTGGTTAAGGCTGCAGAAAATTCATCACCAGTCCCATCCTTTGGTATAAGGATGTTGTTACATGCAGGGTTTGCTTTTTCATCTTACGACTGGGTGGGATGAAGGCACAACTCTGAATTTCCCATGTTCCTGGAGCATCATGTGTGTTAATGTCAACTGCTTTTGCTGTTATGCATCTTCTCCCAGTGCTCCAGGCTTTATATTCAGAAGCTGTCCTCTTCCATTCATCCCACCCCAACCCATAATGACACAGTTCGAGTGACCATGCAGCCCTGCATTAGCACTGTCCTCCAGGCCTGTATCTGCCTGTCCTCTCAAGCACCAGCACCACCTTCCCAGTGGCTGACTGGTTTAATCCTAATCCCTAAGGGAGCAAGCTCTGAAGAGTTCCTTGCTCCCCATGTGGAAAAGAGTCCCAGCACCACCTGGTGTTGCAGAGCTCCTCAGTGTTTGGAGCTGTCTGACTGTAGCAGGGGAGCTGGCTGGGGAGCGAGGGTGCTGGGGAAAGCGGAGAGAAAACCCCTCCGTAAGACACAGCCTCCCCAAACCTCACTTTTCCTCACTGAAGTGTTGATTCAATAGTACCTTAATATTTGTTTGTTTTTTTTGGCATCACCTTTCTGTAGGGTAATGCCCTACAGAGCTGTAGAGTGAGACATTCAACTCCTCTCCCACCATTAGTCCATGCAGGATGAGCTGTCAAAACGATGCTGTTGCTTGGAGTGAGTTTTCCCCTCTGGAACCAGCCATACCATGCATTTTGCATATAAGAACATGTAACCTCCAGGGAAAACTGGCAAGGACGTGCAACTTGAGGGGATGGATGCATTTGATCCTATATTGCCCGTGGGTTTTCTGTCATATTTATTTATCCTATCAGAATATCGGTTCTTATGATAGAAAATCTAAACTTTTGCAAATTAAAAGGAGACGTAAACTTACACAAAAAAGTTACAAAGGATTTATTAAAAATTCAAGGAAATGCATAGAATTTTACTTCTTTAAAGCAGTGTGGAATCATCTCTTATAGTGAGCAGAGTGTATGTTTGTTATCTGCTTTTATAAGCCTTGGCCTTCAAGGGAAAATTGTAGCTGGAGTTAGAAAAAGTCTATAGAGGACGGTGTTGCAGATAGCTCTTGAAGGGAACTGTTAACTCAAACTGCTGATCCAAGTGAGGTAATTTTTTAAAGCCAGTATCTGCAGTGGATGGTACTTAAAGACTGTCAGGTTCTGCCTACTCAGACTTAAAGAAGAGAGTTAATTTCTGCCGCAGTTGATATCCAGCTCTGACTCCTGGTCTCTTGCCTTCTCCTGGACAGCCTGAAGAGAAAGCCTGCATCCACGGCAGTACCTAAAGGATCCCGTGAACATGAGAAGCTTTCCTCTATGTGTAACTGAAAGGTGGTGACATTAGTTGGACTTGTGTATGTGTCTGTTGCTTGTGTGTGTGTGAGCTGTGCTATGTAAACAAGGAGATCCTGGTGGTGGTGAGTCTGAAAGATGCTCGCTGTGACCGGGATGCGCTTGGTGCCTATGTTGTAATTTTTAATTTGCCCTTGACACAGAGACAATAATAAAGGAAAACCACTAGAAACTGTCTTGATTAAAGGCTGATACAAATTAACTTGCAGACTGTCAATTGATCATACTCTAACAGTGCTGCAGCAGTTTATTGTCAAATGAAACGTGGGTTTAAATCCATAAGGCTTTTCAGCTCTGCAGGAGAGGGGGGCAGCTGATGCCGGCCAGCTTCGGGAAGGCAGATCTGTTCCTGCCTTCTGAAGCTGTGAAATGAACTGTTTTACTCTGACGTGAAGGGCGCTGGATCACAGATTTAGCAGATTAATCATACTGACTTTTGCATAGCTTTTTCCTGGCCTTTATGCTTCGGCCGGAGGGAAAGGAGTATGAAAGTCCTCAGACAGAGCCTGCTGGGAGAGGAGTGTATTTTGGTGCTGGTTTCAGACGGTGGATAATGTGCTTAGGGAATATTTCCCTCAAATTTCATAGAGGATGAAGCCTACTGAGTAAAATGCCATTATCTCCACCACTAACCGTTATATGTTTGGGGATGTTTTTCCAAACAGCAATTCCTTAACCAGCATTCACCTGCAGGCTTGCTGCCACTGCTGAAATGATGTTTTCTCTGCCAGCCGAAGCATGGCACAGTCAAGCTGATCATTTCACATCTCTAACCTAGGCAGGTGCTGCTTTCTAAGCTTTGTAATCTTCCCCTAAAAGATGAGGAATAACTGCTGTCCTGTGGCATCCATGCTCATGAGGGCGTTGCTTTCATCCCCCTGCCACCTTACCCTAAAATCCAGCTTTTCCAGTGGCTTGCCTAGTAAGTGTGTGGACAAAGACTGTAATATCAGTCCCTAATGCACCCTTTTGGGGACATTAGGCAGATTGGTGTAGTGGGAAGTTTTTATTTTGCTGAAGGAAGGGATTGAGGCTGTGTATTCTGGATGGCTGTTAAGGATACAGGGCTTCCTGTGCTTTTTGTCTTTCACTTGGGGATCTTTGGTGCCTTCTGGTTAGTTACTCAGCACAGCATGGGATGGGCTTGCACAAGGTGGGCCTGTAGGCTGTGCTTTGGATATCTGTGGTACACCTGGAATATGATGGTTTTTGGACTGTGATGTGTGTCAAGAGGGTCTGTTGGAGAGATGCTGTAAGGAAGGGAGTATCTAGGGCCATTCTCCAGTGAATTTTAGAAGGTAAGGCAGTATAATCTTGGACCAATGCTGGCTTTTGTACTGGTTTACATCTCATGTTTTTTCCGTACAGACAATGTATCACTCGTGTGCACAGTCCTCACATTTATAAATGTCTTACTCTGAGCGTTCATGGAGTGCAGATGTTCATAAAACAGACATTCATGTCTTAAAAACTCCACTCACCCATGGTGAATGGGAAGCTTTCCCAGGTAGACTGGAGGAGCACTGTAGTTGCTCCTGAATAAATGAACCTTTCATCATATATGGGAGGAGGGAGGGAATCACCAGCTTGCTGTGATGGATGTGAAGAGTGCTTCTGAAGGCAAACACGGTGCCGGTGACTGCAGTGCTGTCCTCTGCTGCTGAGCCCAGAGGAGTAGCTGGGGGCTTCCTGCAGCAGCTCTTTGGGGCAGGTACTGAGAAAAGGGTGCAGAATATAATCATTTGTGGATGTCTCTGCAAGCTGCTTGGCTGGCGGTTGTACTGAATGATCTTAGAGATCTTTTCCAATCTTAATGATTCCATGATTCTATGAAATACAAGCGTCTGTCTGAATTGAAGCCTGATCAGTGGCTAATGAGGTTTTCATGATAAATGAGAATTACTCCTGCTCTTAAATACCCTTATCTATACAAAATCCATACTGAACATACATATGCACAGATACATGCATAGAGACATCTCTTGCGGAGAAACAAGCATCTTGTATCCATATTGTGTTTGCCCAGGGGCTGATGGCAGCCATCAGCAACATGTGCAGGGACAACACCGGATAAACAGAAGAGATTCTTTCCACATGAATATTTCGCATACATACAATCAGCCGGGGCTTGCTTGGAGATTGCTCTTTGTAAATGTAAAGGAAAAAAAGCCTCCTGGGCTCTTGTTCAGAAATGGGTTGTAAAGAAGTGGCTTCTCACCTGCTAAGGCTACGGCAAAACCTTTGTGGAGTCTGTGTTAGCTTGGAGATAAAATAGTTTATGACTCTTTGGGAAAGTGACTCTTGGGCTCAGAGGGTGGAATAATGGATATTTAGGTATTTCTGTTTGAGGAAGCTGCTGTTTCAGTGCTGGCTGATTGGGTGAGATCCTCTATGGTTTAAAGCAAATTATTAGATGAGAACCCTATGGACCCCAAAAGGCATCATCCAAGGGAGTGAACACATGTTCCTGCCTCATACAATGCCTGGAGTTTAGTTATAGTGTTTAAAATTGATGGAAAACATCCTCCAACTTTTGTGGGGGATGTATGAATGTTTAAGGATCACATGGTCTCTGTAAAATGTACTCTTCAGTCGCTGTGGTGGTGGTTCAGAGGCACCGTGGTGTAAAGCTGAGCTTACCAAGGATGGGTTTGGGCGTTAGACTTTTGACCAATCTTCTTCTCCCTGGAGCACGACCTTGCAGTTCAGCTGTGCTTTCCACATCACATCTGGGAGTCAGCTGCTGTTGGAAGGTGTTTACATCTGAACTGACTGCAAGAAAACACCCAACACTTTTTTCTTTTGCTAAGCTGATGTAGTACACTGCTGCCTTGGCTTGGAGAGGTGAGTTCTCTCTAGCAACACTTAGGGTTAAACTTTGCATTTGGTTATTTGCTACTGTTTTTGTAGGAATCCTTTAAATGTTCTGTGTGATAAATGTCTTAATCAGCAGCACAGTTGCAAGATATAGCCAAGATTTGATTTAACTCTGTTGGAGACATTTCCACTCTCAAGAAATAGCAAAGGATCATAGAATGGTTTGGGTTGGAAGGGACCTTAAAGCTCACCCAGTTTCAAACCCTCTGCCATTGGCAGGGACCCCTCTCACCAGACCAGGCTGCTCAAGGCACTGTCCAGCCTGGCCGTGAACAGCCCCAGGGAGGGGGCAGCCAAAGTTCCCCTGGGCAATCTATGCCAGGGCCTCATCACCCACATGCTGAAGAATTTCTTCCCAATGTCTAATCTAAATCTTCCCCCTTCTAGTTTAAATACATTCTCCCTCATCCTGTCACTACTTGCCGTTGTAAAAAGTCCCTCCCCAGCTTTCCTGTAGCCCCTTTCAGGTACTGGAAGGCCGCTATGAGGTCTCCCTGGAGCATTTTCTTCTCCAGGCTGAACACACCCAACTCTCTCAGCCTGTGCTCATAATAGAAGTGCTGCAGCCTTCTGATCATCTTCATGGCCCTCCTCTCAACCTGTTCCAACACGTCCATATCCTTTTTATGTTGGGGATTCCAGTTTGTCTGTGTCTCTCTGCAACGTTATTCCTGAGTGTTGAGTGCTTCTCACCTCTTTTGTGGAGCTCTGCAAAGGGCCTGTGGACTGGGTGCCAGGGACAGGCGTGATGTCCATGCTTATTGTGAAATGAACACTCGCGGTTAAGGACCACAAGCTGTTCCATAAAGGCAGAGAGATGAGCTGCTAAAAGCAGAGCGGAATGCTGGTGTGCGGTGATTGGAGTTTATTGCAGCCAGCTCTGGAATAGGTATGTTCTGCACTTCCCTTCCACAGTCTTGAACAGAAGAGTTGAGTTATCCAAGGTTGTGAGAAGAGGGGATATTTCTGAGCTCACAGCTGCAATTGCAACAGTTAAAGACCATATTGCTCAACAGGCAGGCTGCTCTTTGGGTAAGCATTGATTTTGCAATGCACAGCTAGCAAAATTAAACTGGGTAAATCACGGATGGGAAAACAAAGATTTGCTGGTTTTTTTTTTTTTCCCTCTTTTCCAGTGGCTTCCACCTGTGGATGAAAGTGAGTTGCAGGGCCCCAAGCTCTGAATGTCTGCTAACCAGATTCAGACCTGGTTCTCTTCTCCAAATTGTAATTCAATTTTGAAATGCAAAAGTGATAAGGAATCTCAGTACGGGGATGCTCCTCATACCACAGAGTTAACCTGAAGCTTTTGGGTCCTGCTGAAGTGATGCTGTAAAAATCTGATTAACTTGAAAAGAGATGAGGTGTGCCCTGAGTGATGCCAGATAAAACAAAGCACTTTCATGTATGGGGAACAGCTTGATTACTGTGAACAAGTAGAGAAGAAACAGCCTCTTAGCTTTCCTTTGCTGTAGAATCATTGCTGTAGGGCATAGGCAGCTCTGCTGGGCTGTCCCTGCAGACGAGCCTCCAGCCCTGTGCCCTGCAAGGATGGCAGTGGTGGGAAAGACAAACGCCCGCTCTCTATCAAGTCAGCTGTGATAGAGGTGAAAGGAGGCATTTTTTGTTTCTCCCGGAAGGGTCTGAGGGGAAGGGACAATTGCCTGCATTTCAGTTTGTTTGGGCACTGGTATGAATAGTAAGGGCAGATTTAGCTCTGGTTTGTGCAGATGCATTTCAGCAATAAACGTGAGCTGTCGCTGTGGCACGTTGTGCTTATCACGTACCTTTGACCACCTCACCCACTGATCCCTGCCCAGTCACCAGCTGTTCCTGGTGCATCCAGGCTGAGCCGTAGCAGTCCCCAGAGCAGAGTGTCCTGCACGAGGTGGTTTGTCTTCTCACTGCTGACTTGGATTTTCTACAATCTTAAGCAGTGAAATGCTTCTTTGGCCAGCGGAGGGTTGGTCCTGCCCAGGGCTGCTTAGGGCAGGCTGGTTGTGAGCCCCTCACAGAGATATGTTGCAGTCCTACAGCATTGAAAAGAGAGAGGTGGACAGCTTCAGGCATGCTGTGTTTGCTTCCAGGGCACGGTATCACTGTGTCTTCTATGCAGAGATGCAGAAAGGTAAGGATGAATTTACAGAAAATAATAACCTATTGTAATAACTTTAAAAGAAACTGGGGTGTCTTTTCTGAAAATGGAATCTGGATACCAAGTTCAGCATAAAAATCTTCCAAAAGGCTAGTGCAGATATGCTTAAACAAGGATTTATAGGGAGTAAAACTTATATTTAGGGAGAAACTTTATTTATAGGGAGAAAATTGTCTTTATGGTGTTTTAAACTGCAGAAGAATAGGGTGGAAATAGATTACCGCTCTCTTCTGTGGCCGCAAACAGCTGCACGCAAAGGCTTTGCAGCTGTATTTTCTGAGCGTCTTTACAAAACTCACCTAGAGTTCCCTGTTGGAGACCTCGCAGCTGCTGGCAGCTCTGCCGTGGAGAGCAGCTGCTCAATCGACAAGTGCATTTTTATCATGGGAGATGCCAGTGGAGTGGAAATGAGCAAGAAACAACTGTTTATATAATCCACGCCCTATAGATCCATTACTGCACAGACAAACCCTTTGCTTGTCTGCAGCAGCGTGCACCTTGAACTGTGCTGGCTATAAATAGCTGCTGTGCCGAGCAGCAGCGCCTTCCAAGAAGCACCAGCTCCAGCACCTCTGGGCGCAGGCAGGGCTGTGGAGAGCTGCCTTCTATCTGAGAGGAGCTCCCAGCATTGGGAAAGCAGCACTGCAAGCGTCCCGCTACTTTTCTTGGTCTGCTGAGGGTTTGGAAAGGGCCCTTCCTTGCCTGGAACTCAACTGTACAGTTTCATGCATACATAAAACTTCCTCCTTATTTCTCACCCTAATTGCCAAATTGATATTCAGGCAATATAAATGATTTATCAGCTGAAACTCTTCTGGGGCTCCTGTAGCAACTCCTGTTCCTAATATCTCTAGAAAAATCTCTCCAGTTTTTACATTAAATACTCAGAGTTGGTGATTTTCCGAGTTGTGATTAAGCCTGCACGTGTTGGGAATGTGCTAGGGGTCAGTTCTGGAACTACATTTCTGTGAGGTGGTTGCAATAGTCACTTTAGTTAAGCGGTTGATAGTACTGGTTTGGTTTTTGCATACTTGAAAATGATTCTGATTAAAACTAAGAGTTTCAGCTCCATAGTGGAGTCAAGGTATTGCAGCCTTGAGCCATGGCATTTATGGTGATCCTTGATTTTTTTTTTTAATTGCTTCATCCTATTTTGCCTTCACAGTCTGGTAACTCATTACACAGACAGTAAAGCTTTCTTGTTTCCGGATCGTGCCGTGAGCCATACATCTACTGTAAGCTTTGTGAAGTCAGATGCAAGCACTGATGACCATGTCAAGGACTCTGCCTTTGCTGACTTCCCGTAAATTGGGATGTTTTTCTTCACTGCAGCAGGTGTTTGGAAAGTTCTTACGTGAGTGTTCCCGTTGAAGTTGAGTTACAAAGTCCTGGGAGGGTTTTGCTGTGCTGTGGGGATCACTTGCTTGGATCCAACAGAGTCCAGTCCCAACAGGACACAGATAACTTGATAAATACAAGTTTCTTTCCATGATTACGACTTTTTCTTTCTCTGTTCCTCCTCCTTTGTGCCTCTAAAGCAGAGGTTTTCTAACATCAGAGGACTCAAGCAAATCTGTTGCAACTTTTGCATTTTTTTCCCCAAATCTCTGAAGATTTTCAAACATTGCTCCTGCATTACATTTCTAAAATGAAACAAAAACCCAACTCATACTTCTCCTTCAGATTTGTTAACTTTTGAATGATCTGTGTGCAGCTCATTGAGAATTGTGGGCGCAGTTCCTTGTACTGGTATCTCTCTCCTCGTTTGCTCTTTGGAGATACTTGAACATGGCAATAAATTACCTAGGGCTACCCTTGCTGCTCAGTGTGCTCCTGCCAGCTCTTAACACTTATTGAGGAAATGAGGGGGAATGCCCTAAAAACTATCTACATTCTGAACATACTTTTCATATTTGTGTAGTATAAACATTTTAGTGACTTTAGTTTTTAGAAGTGCCTGTTATTCACAAGTGGTGAAGCTGTGAAAGCAGCCCTGGTCATGCTGACCAAGTGTCAGTAAAGCTCTGGTCACATTGCTTGCTCGACGCTGCATTTGCTGGCTTATTCTAAACATGCAAAACCTTTGGAAAAACGACAGGTACATGAGAGAGAGGAAGATGAGTGGTTACTGCACAGAGTTTAAAAAGAAGAAAATCCGTGGTAGTGATAAGACCCTTTCTCAATAAACACTACAGCTTTGGTGAAGGGTCTGGAGTGCAGGTCTTATGAGGAGTGGCTGAGGGAACTGAGATTGTTTAGTGACTTAGTTTTGATAAAAAACTAGGATATTAATCAGATATTTAAAATATTTAATAAAAAAAATTGTATAGAAAAAGATAGCAGTTCTCAGGTACGAATATATGTATAAACAGAGCAGAATTAACAGTAACCACCACCAAAACCGCAGAACCTTTAAATGGATTGAGTCCTGTATCCCAAATCTTGCGACGCAGGTCTCTTTGAGGGGGCGGGGGGCGGTCGCGCTGCCGCAGCCCCGGGCCGGGAAGGGAACGAGGGAAAAAGGAGGCGTGTGAGTTCTGCGGGAGTTGTGGAGGATCAGGTGAGCGATGCTGCTTCCTCCAGAGACTGTAGAACCCCACGAGCCGCAGCTCAGCTGCCGGCCGCTCCTGGGCTGCTGCTCGCCCGTCGCTGCTCCGCGCCGCCGCTCCGCTCCTCCCCCCAGGGAAGCGCGCGAAACCGAACAAAGAAAAACCAGCTCCCCTCCCCAGAGGCGGGAGAGAAAGAAAAACAAACCGATGTCCGGGCACCGTTTCCCCGCTAAACGGCCTCTCCCCGCCCCCCTCGTGTTCCCTTTGTTGACAATAGGAAGGAAAATTCCTCGGACAAATTCAAAACCACAACATTTAGCCTGGAGAAAAGGAGGCTGAGGGGAGACCTCATTGCTCTCCCCAATTACCTGCAAGGAGATTGTAGCGAGATGGGTGCTAGTCTCTTCTCCCAAGTAACAAGCAATAGGACAAGAGGAAGTGGCCTCGAGTTGCACCAGGGGAGGTTTAGATTGGATATTAGGAAAAACTTCTTTACTGAAAGAGGGGTGAAACAGTGGAACAGGCGGCCCAGGGAGATGGTGGAGTCTCCATCCCTGGAAGGGTTAAAAAAGCATGTAGACATGGCACTTTGTAGCATGGTTTAGTAGGCATGGGGGTCTTCTGTTGATGGTTGGACTGGATGATCTTGGAGGTCTTTTCCAATCTTAATGATTTTATGATCATTTTCCCCACTTGTAACCTGTTCTTGTTGCTGTAACCGAGTTACTGGTACTGCACTGGCTTTGGTTACGGACGGTGTTTCTAGAGCCTTTTTTTTGTATACAAGAAAGCTCTCCCAAAAGATTACCAAGATGCTGGTGTTGTCTGGAAGACTATATTGAGGGAGCTGGGAAGCATGGCCCACATAGGATTTGCCTGGGACAACAATTTTCGAGTTATATTCTTCAATAGTGTTAAACTCATATGACGTAAGCCTTCAAAAAATCAAATTTAAGAGAAATCAGTTCAGTTTGCACTTTGTCTTTTGTCCATTAAATAGTAGCTATTAAGAACAAAAAAGGGGGTTTAAAAAAGGTATTGGTTTTAGGCCGTTCTGTGCTAGTTTGTTGTTTGATGTTTAATTCTCCTTCCACAATTTTTAAGGGAATCAGCTGCCCATAACAAAGGTTTTAGCCTGCCAGGCATCCTTTAAACTTGTTTTTTACAATCTCTCTGCAAGCAACGTTCCCCGTACTGTGTCTTGTGCCCCACTGGGACAGTGAAAAATCAGTGGGGCGAGAGGTGTTTTGAGGGGCTGTTATGTGGGATCCTAGTCATGGTGCTTTGGAGGTGTCTGAGCACTGTGTATGGTTTGGACGAGTCCTTCAGCAGGTTCTTGGTGCTTCTTAGTGTTGGGGATCCCACATTGCCTTTGGCTTCTCAGAAGGATCTGGGGTAGCTCAAACTAGTGCCAAAGCCCCTGAAAAGCTGTTCAAATGAGGTGTTTGATGTAAGAAGAAACAGAATGTGCACTAATGATCTTGGCTGGGAGGGAAGGAAGGACAAAGTGGCTGGGGTGACATTGCTCAGACTCCTGTTTCAGGCTGGGGAAAAGAGGCAGGACTTTAAATTCTTCCAACTTAAGTTATGGTAGGGGCGGTGTCTTGAGCTTCCCCGGTTTCCCCTGCAAAGCCATACATTGTGTGGTGTTTAGATGGCAAATATGGGGAAAGTGGTTTGAGTTGAAATCACTTCCCATCCTATAAGAATCTTTATTCAGATGCTGCTACTGATGCTGGTGGTTGGATTGTGTGAAATCCTAAAACCCTTGAGTAGAGTCACAGTCTGTTGCCTAGTGGTGTTTGAGCCTGTTCTTGCTGGTTTCCCGAGTCAGAAGTCATAATTCAATTTCTGCTGTAACAGTAGATAATGCCCTTTACAACAGTCATTTTTCACAGCAGTTAATCCTGATGATGAAAAATCTGTGGTCATGGATGTGCAAAGTATAAAACTTCTTACGTGAAACACTGGGAAAAGCTGAAATACAAAAAGGTGATGGAATTGCTTTGAAATAATTTTTCTGTTTCTTTTCACGAGGTGACAATGAATGCTTAAGCATTCTTTGCAGCTAGGTAAAGTGTTTTGTTTTTAATTTTTAGCCCTGCTAATAAAGTCTTGTCATGTATGTCAATGAAGCAGAAAGAAAATTACTACAGAGCTAACTACAGGTTGTCATTAAAACTGATTTCCTGCATTAAACCAAAAACAACACAGGGTTTCATTTCTGGACTTCCTAAATGAGTTAGTCACGCTGATGGCTTCCTAAACCCCAAACCCAAAGAGCTGTAGAAATTTACTCTATTTGGAAGTATTTATTTGCTCTTGTGTCACCTTGTCTTGATCCTCATGTGTTGATGCGCTGCTGCCCTCTCTATTTTTAAGACAAAGTGCTTTGGCTTCCAGCTGTTGACACTTGCAGACAGCTGCTTGTAGGTTTCTGCTTGAAAAACCCCTTTCTCCCTTCGTTTGGCCGAGGACATAAGAGGCAATCTGTTGTTCGGAGAGCACAGCTGAAGTTGCATCCTGCCAGATTCTTGGGCAGCAGTGTAATGGGGGGAAAAGATCCTGCATGGGCACTTAGGAGTTTGCTCATAGCAACTGAGAACTCAGCACTGCTTAAAAGAAATCTTCCAACCGGATAATTTACTGTAAACAGAGAAAGGGGAGTTTTCTGGGAGTGAGCTATAAAAAAATAGCAGTTCTTAGGTTTTTGAAGCTCAGATTAAATAATTTGTTCTAGCATGTCCCTTTGATAGCTCCTCATTGTCTGCAGTCTTACTTGCATTTTTACCTCCTCTCAAGCATGAGCTGCTGGAAGGTTTTGGGGCATCAATTATTTTAGTGGCTTATAATACCTGGAGCTCTAGGGTACATTTGGCTCTCCTGGCTTGTGCGTTTGACATAGTGCTTAAAGACAACATGGGGCTGAATATGTTTATACTGAAAAAGATTGAATCAAATGAGCTGTTCTAATTTCCTTCTCGGCAACATTCTGCACCGCTTCATCAACAAACCTCATCAGGGATTTGTCCTTTGAGTTGTGTTTTTTTTTTTTTTTTAAACCAGAAATTGAGGAGGGTGACAACTGCAGTGCTGTGGTATTAAATTTGCTAACTGTCCACTTCTGGGCTCCCCAGCTCAGGAAAGACAAGGAACTACTGGAGAGAGTCCCCCAGAGGCCATGGAGATGAGGGAACTGGAACTGTTTAGCCTGGAGAAAAGGAGGCTGAGGGGAGACCTTATTGCTCTCTGCAACTACCTGAAAGGAGGTTGTAGTAAAGTGGCTGTTGGCTGTTGCGGTGGAGTCTCCATTCCTGGAGGTGTTCGAACAACGTGTAGGTGTGGCACTTTGTGATGTGGTTTAGTAGGTGCATTAGTATTGGACTGGTATTTGGACTTGGATGATTTTAGAGGTCTTTTCCAACGTTTATGATTCTGTGGGAGCCCAGGTGCAGCGCATAGGCTTGTTCCAGCAAAGCCAGATCAGGATCCAGAGGCTCTGGGCTGGATTGCCGTTCTAGCAGAGCAGGAGACTGGGAGCACAGATTTGGTGCAGACCATAGGACAGATCTTGACACCCTTTTCCAGCCTCTCAGAGGGAAGGATCGTACCTTGCTAGGCAGACTGCTGGAGAAGAGATTCATGTTGTCCTAAGTACCCTGGCAACCGGAGTATCATCAAGGTACATCCTGGATTGAAGAGTCACAGTTGTTTGAATCTGCTTACCTATGGCTGTGTTTGTTGTGAAATGGTTTAAGAAAAGATTAGTATGAAACAACGTCTTCATTTTACTTTGTGCTGTTGGCAGAATCTTTGTATGTTCTTTTCTGTTTCCTAATTGTTTGCAGGAACATAATGGTGTCATTTTCATGAGTTAATTATGGTAGAAATTTGTTTGCTCTCTTCGTGTGTGGCAGGGAGAGCTGCAGCAGCACACCAGCCTACTGCTAGTGGCAAGGACCCTCCTGCATCCCAGCAGCTCATTCCTGCAGTTCCCACCCTCTTACAGAGAGGAGAAGCGCTGAGCTCTTTGTGATCCATGCTGTTGCTCCCAAATTTCCAAATCCAGAGTCTAGTCAGAATGTCTGACTTCATTCAGTGCTTTTGTAAGCCCTGGGGTGCAGTGATAGGACACCCGTCTCTATGTCTGGGGCAGATGGAGCCTTGCTGAAGTAGGAAGTCTGCTTCTGACTCATCCATCTTCCTGTGGAAGCGTTGCATGGCTGTAGGCTGCAGGCTTTCCAGCTGCGCTGCTGTGAGGATGAAGCCATGGAGTTAGGTCATGTTTGCTTTTCATGGTGTGTTTTCTAAGTAAGTTGGACTGAGGTGCATGGAGAGTATAGAAAGATCTTGATGTTTTCTGCATCCGTGAATACACTGTGCAGAGCCCACATGAGGTGCGAGGAAAGTGGGACCAACTCCGGGTCAGCCAGAGCTTGGGGTAGCTTGGGGTTGGGTCAAATGCTGCTTTTCGCTCTCTCCTGAAGGCACCCTTAGGAAATGGGGCAAAATGGTTTTGTCCGCCACAGACCTGTCTGCTCCTACTCTTTAAGCTCCTGTGAAGCTCCTGGGAAAGGAAAAGAGAAGGGACAATGTCTTTACTGTGGAGGGAGAGGGGGTGGACTTAGCTTGGGAATAGAAAAGTCAAACCACACAACTGATGGTGCGGCTGTCCAACTGCAGGAGACTGGCGAGGTTTGTTTATGGGTTATCGCTCACCTCCACTGAGTTCACGCCGTATCTCTCTCTGACACACTGATCTTTTCTGCCAGGCTGTAGGGAAGCACAGCAAGATGCTGGTTACACGTTTGTACCTGAAGATTAGTAGAATCTGTTAGCTAGGACAATCCCAAATATCTTTGGGGGGAAGAGGGGGATACAAAAAGGCCTCATTGCAAGGGGTCTGCGTTGAACTCTGATGCCATTCAGGATGGTGCTGAGCGTTTGAGCAAGTTTGCCCACATGGTGTTTTTATGCAAGTGTTACGGTCTGACAACTATGAATCACCCGCTCAGCTCCTGATTTGCGTCAATCAAACCACATTTAAGAGAGGCTTTGTTTGCAATTTGGAACACAAGACCAAGGCAAGTGTGCGAGTGACTGCTTCGAGCAGCTCCTCTCAAAACTGAGCTCCATAGTCCAGGCTCATACTCTAGGGAGAGAGCACGTGGTTCAAGTGGGAGATGAGCAGTCAATGCTGTTTTCCTTCCAGTCCCCAAAACCGTTTCTGTTGGAACTCCGAGTTATCACTGAACTCTTGGACTGCACAGATTTGGGCTTGTGATGGAGAGACAGATATGTGCAGCTTTCTTTGTGTAACCATGAGGTTTATTCCCAAGGTTGCTGTCATGAGTGCTTTTATATAAAGGGATACAGGTTTGTCTTTACATGTAACTGTTTGGGTTTCTTCTAATAAGAACTTCAATCAGATAAAACTCGTAACAGAATGATCTTTCTGTATCTCCAAGCGTGGGAGCTCTTTCTTGCAGAATTATCTATACTTTTAGCAGCAAGTCTGTACTCTCTGACCTAGAAACTGTGACTGCAGCAGGATCGCCAGCCAGGTGATGTCAGTGCTGAAATGGAGCTCCCACCTCGAAGCAGGCTGCAAGCCTGTAGATAAATCCCTTTGGCAAACTCATACTTGGGGTGGGGCACGGCTTGAGGCTGCTGATGCTCAGGAAGTCTTTTGGAGAGGCATTATTGAAAAAAGCAACAGCCCCAAACCCCACAACTGTCTTGCTGCTCTTCCCTTGTGATTGCTGGTACCCAGCTAGAGATCTGTAAAACAGTTACAGAGCTGTTCCTGGAAATACGCTGAGGTTTTACTCATTCTGTTCTGAAGCCCTCATGGTGAAGATCTGCCCAGCAGTTAGGCAGGCTCTAAGGTGCGTGCTGTCTCATTGTATGCATGCAAGGCCCCCTGTAAATCCTTCTCCATTTTTCCTTTTGCTTGTAGGTGGGAGCTATCATTTTTCCTCCTTTCATCTCTCCTCCCAGCCTTCTGGACCTGTATCTGAGGTCCTCTCTAACTTTGATGTTCCCGTGCAAGCATGCTCTGCTTTCCCTTGTCCTAAAGCCACCCTTGACCTAGTTTGTTCTCAAACCACTTCCCTGCCTCTTCCTCTCCCCACTCTTTCAGCTCATTGAAGTCTTCGCCTCCTTCCCGTCCGTCGCTGGCACAGGTCCTTGTGCTCATCAAAACATTGATCTCATGGGCTGTAGGCTTGCCAGCATAATAAGGCCACTGCGCTTCCAAACACCCTTTTTTCCCTTCTTACAAACACAGAAACATTTTTTTCTTCATTGAACTCTCAGTATTTCTCAGGCTGAAATTAGAGGTTTAATTCTTGCTTTCCTGCTGACAGCCATGGAAATGAGCTAATTTCCAAGTGTCAGGATGCTGATCCTTATCTCATTCAGTTCCCAAAGAAGGTAATAAAATAACTATAAGGATAAATTGTTGTAGCTAATGCAGCACATGGGCATATGGCAGCCTATTAATTTCTCGCCTTCTACTCAACTTTTAAAATAAATCAATAAATGTTGATAAAACACAACAGAGCATACAGAGTTGGTTTGTTTTCCCTCTACCCATATTTTCCTCCTCTGCACTCTCTGATTGTAAATTTTGGCTGGTTTTAACTGTCCAGTTTTTGGACAAACTTAGTGTTTCCCTGTGAAAATTAACAGGCCTGAAAATCTTCAGACTTGGGGTTGTCATTGCTTGCTGGTTTTAATCTTCAGAGGCAAACTCATAAGAAGGTAACTATTTCATCCATTCATGACATCTTACAGAATCCTAGAATGGTTTGGGTTGGAAAGGACCTTAAAGACCATCCAGTTTCAACCCCGCTGCCCTGGACAGGGAACACCTCCCATTGGCTCAGGTTGCTCAAAGCCTCATCCAACCTGTGTATTTGCAGGGTGGTGGTTTGTACCATCTATGAAATCACTTGGAGGTTGAGAGGAAACAGTCTCCCTGAATGTTGCCCAACTGTTATCATGGTTCCTTATGCATATGTCTTCTTGAGTTGTTACAATAGTCACTCCCGTGCTCTTCCGTATCCTTATACTCGTCAGTGTAATGGACTTCTCTTGCCCATGTTATGGGTACTGGCAGAGGAGAGTTCCATGCTGTTGCTTATGGATTATGTGACTTATGTATCAGCAATAAACTAGAGGTAACCTTGTTGAAGAGCCTGGTCATACCACTGGTCTAGTGATGGCAGAGCTGTGATGTGGACAGTGTTGGTGCTTACAATGGCTCCTGTCCAGGTGCTTGTTTTCTCTGCAGTGCTTCTGTTCTTCAAATTCCATTATTGCATTTGGGAAAGATGAATGTAGAACAGATAAAAACAGTAATAAATGGAGTAAAATTGCTCTTGGAAGTGAGGGAAATAGGTCCTTTCTCTGTTTGAAATCTTGTGTTGATCCCTTTCTTCTCTTTGACTAAAGACATGTCGTGTCGGAGGCATGGTTTGGGATGTGTGTATGAGAACTGTATCTTTCCTTCCTTGAGGATTTGAAGTGATAGTGTCCTGTTTTCATATGCTCTCCTTGGCTCGCAGGCCTTAACAGGCTGAGTACTTGCTGGCTGGCAAGTGTTGGCTGAATCTCTGCTGCTTCCATGGGCACTTGGCCACTGAATCCTGCTTGTGCAGGCTGGCGAAACCCATGCCAGTAGCCTAAACACAGGGAGAAGGTGGTGGTGTGCCTGGAGTGATGCTGATGTTGGAGGGGTGTTTCCCTGCTAAGAAGTTACTGAAGTTGTAAAGATCAGCTGCGGTGAATAAATTGTTCTTAAGCACCTTTTGAACTTTGGTTTATGAACAACTACATTTCAAAATTAGGAAATGGCTGCACTTAAGGCTAAAGAGTGAGTGAAAGGGCAGCATGTTACAAAAGGCTCTGAAGAAACTGAGACTGTTCTTGGGCTTAGAAACAGAAAGACGTACAAAACCAGCATCGCACTAGGCTGGGTTGTTTTAAGGCTACACATGAACGTTTCAGTGGTCTATGTCCAAATGTTTTTTACCTATTCAAGCCTTGGAACATTTCAGAATGCAGATCTTAACCCAACAGCTGCTTTATGATGAAATGTTTCTGATCAGGCAGACAGTAGGTGCAGTTTCATAGCATCAGTCCTCTCCAGATTGTGTTTGGATATCTCCTTTGTACCACAAAGTCAGTGTTACAGGAGGGGTTGCACAGCCAGTGGTGCTTGCTGGGTTGGAGGAGGGAGCTGGCCTCCTTGTTCCCCACACCACAACCAAAAGGTGGGGCTTAGTGACGTGGGTGGGACTTGAATCAAGAAGGCAAAATGTAATGTCCTGCACCTGGGTTGGAGCAATCTTAAGCACACCTACGGGCTGGATGAAGAATGGGATGAGAACAGCCTTGAAGTAGTCTTTGGGGTGTTGGAGGATGAGAAGCTCAACACGAGATGGCAACATGCACTTGCAGCCCAGAAGGCCAACCGTGTACTGGGCTGCTTCAAAAGAAATGTGGCCAGTGGATTGAGGGAGGGGATTCTGCCCCTCTATTCTGCTCTTGTGAGACCTCACGTGGAGTCCTGTATTCAGTTCTGGAGTCCTCAGTACAGAAAGGACATGGATCTGTTGGTGTGAGTCCAGAGGAGGCCACAAAGGTGATCTGAGGGCTGGAGCATTTCTCATATAAGGACAGCCTGGAGAAGAGAAGGCTGCCGGGGTACCTTATAGCAGCCTACCAGTACCTAAAGGGGGCTACAGGAAAGCTGGGGGGGTGCTCTTGATCAGGGAGTGCAGGGATAGGATGAAGAGCAATGGTTTTAAACTGAAACAGGGGAAACGTAGATGAGATCTTAGAAAGAAGTGTTTTCCTGTGAGGGTGCTGAGGCACTGGCACAGGATGCCCAGAGAAGTCATGGTTGCTTCCTCTCTGGAGGTGTTCAAGGCCAGGTTGGATGGGGCTTTAAGCAATCTGATCCAGTGGGAGGTGTTCCTGTTTATGGCAGGGGATTGGAACCGGATGATCTTTAAGGTTCCTTCCAACCCAAACCATTCTGCGATTCTGTTCCATGATTCATTACACTAGGCTTTGATTCTGCTCCTTTGCCACTGCAAGCTGCAGCAATAACATTGCTGCCTCCACAACAGATCAGAGAAGGCTGCTAGAGCTGGCTTGAACACTGGGGTGAGAGGAGAGGCTTTTCTGGAGGAGAGCTGCTTGGCACACGCGTGTTTAGGGCAGGGGAAGAGAGGAGGCATTGCCTGTATTTGTGCAGAGCGTGCAGTCAAAGTGGGATGTGTTTCAGAGTTGCCTACTTTTGTGATAGCTCATGGCCTGGCAGATGGAGGAGGCAGAAAGCTGTGGGAGGAAGAAATCAACTGCCCTGAGAAGTCCCAAATGGGAGGGGAAAGCTCTGATCAGTCAAACCATGCTTATTTCTCTTCATCTTTCCTAACTGTATCCTGAGCAAGCTGGAAAAGCAAGAGGGGAAATACTTTTTCCATCCTAAACAAAAGGAAAGCTTTTGGTAGTAATTCAGTGGAAATTAAAGTTAAATCTTTCTATTAGCTTGACTTTCAGTGGAAATTGTTAAATGCTCTGCTATGCTGTCATTCTGTAACCTAAGAAGTTTTTCAAGATGTTTCTGCTCTTCTTTACTGGCTTTCTAAGTCCTTGAGTTGCTCCACAACTTTTTGAAGCTCTTCCCCATGAAAAATCTTTATGTTTTGTTTTCCTTTTTGTTTTAACTCTTTATGAGCAGTGCTTCTGGGCTCAAAACTGTCAATGAAACATTAAAGCAACACCTTTAGGCCAGGGCTGCCTGTTTGGTGCTGCTCTAGTGAAGTTCAGTTTTGTGAGATAACCACCTGTGTTCCAAACCCCTTTTTATGCTCTGGCAGCATAGCAGCTCATGGACTTTCGGAGTGCAGGCTGAGGCCTGGCTCTTTGATCTCCCCGGGAATAGTGCAGGCAGAGATGATTGGAAATTGTACGTATGTGTATGATGTGAGCTTCTAGTTGGGATTCTGACTATCAATGGGTGTGTTTTATTTTTGAATTGAGCCTGTGGTGGGTTGGTCCTTTGGAAATATAAACTTACCCTCAATTAACTTATCAGTTAGTAATACCTCAAAATATGGGTCTTATTTCAAATTAATGTGTCATAGCCCTGAGGTCTGTGCATGCCTTATGTTTTAGTGTGTGGTGCTCTTAGCTGGAGGTTATGGCTTGTGTTACCTTGGTGACTGTGACCCTGTAGGACACAGGGTTTGCAGTGGGACTGCTATGACTTTGCCTAGAATCACAGAATGTCCTGAGTTGGAAGGAACCCACAAGGATCATCGAGTCCAACTCCTGTCCCTGCACAGGACAACCCCAACGTTCACACTGTGTGTCTGAATGCATTGTCCAAATGCTTCTGGAATATTGTCAGGCTTGATGCTGTGACGGCTTCCCTGGGGAGGTGTTCCAGTGCTCCACCACCCTAAGTGAAGGACCTTTTCCTAATATCCAGCCTTCCTCCTCCAAAAGCCTCACACTCGACTCCATCCAGACTCACTTCTTCCTCTACAGAGCGCATAAACACAAGAGTACGCAGCAGATGAGGTAAATATTGCAAATGTGTTTGGCTTTTGGTCTACTGGGGGAGATACAGAGAGAGAGGAATTATTTCATTTTTGATATTAGTTAATGGCAGTAGAATCTTGCCCTCAATGTTACTAGACTCTCAAGTTTTCCCTCTTAGGCTTATCTACTGTAAAACCTCAGTGTCACAGCTCTTATTCAGTACCTACCAATGTCCACATGCTTGCCCCTTTCCTCCTCGCCTGGTGAAACACTTGGTGACAGAAATGAAAGAAACTCATTCTTTTTCATACAACTCATTAGTTTAAAAGCCAGTGTCTAAAGATCTGCCTGCTGCGTTTGCCTTGCTCTGCTGGGTTATTTCTCAAAGCAAGTCTTTTCGCAGGAGGTATGAGTGCTTCCCTGTAAATATGTCAGCTGTATTGTATTTGTTGTGCATTTTTTTGGTTAGCCTTAAAGAGCTGTGGCTTGCATTATGCATATGGAATCATAGAATGGTTTGGGTTGGAAGGGACCTTAGGGATTGAGTTCCAGCTCCCCTGCCATGGGCAGGGACACCTCCCACAAGACCAGACTGCTCAAGACCCCATCCAGCCTGGCCTTGAACATGTACAGGAATGGGGCATCTGCAGCTTCTCTGAGCAACCTGTGCCAGTGTCTCACCACCCTCATCATGAAGAATTTCTTCCTAAGATCTCATCTAAATCTCCCCTCTTTCAGCTTAAAACCATTCCTCCTCTTCCCATCCCTGCACTCCCTGATAAAGAGCCCCTCCCCAGCTTTCTTGTAGCCCCTTTCAGTACTGGGAGGCTGCTCTAAGGTCTTCCTGGAGCCTTCTCTTCTCCAGGCTGAACAACCCCAGCTCTCTCAGCCTGTCCTCATAGAGAGCTGCTCCAGCCCTCTGATCATCTTCGTCACCCTCCTCTGGATCCATTCCAGTAGTTCTGATATATGCGTATGTACATGCAGCAGCACCGTATCGTGCAGATGCACGTAGATCTGTGCAGCAGCAGAACCTTGTGTAGCAAGAGTGCATGATTCTGTGTACAGAGGCTGTTGGGTGCTCCTGGCGGTGCTTACAGAAAACCTTCACCTTACACCACCAGCACCAGGCTATTGCAAGGCCGCCTTAAAGGGAAGGTTCCTAAACAGTGGGTAAACAAGAGCTTCATTGATATTTCTGTTTCTAAACTGCCCATTCAAAGTCCTTTTTGATGGCTTTTATATAGTACCTACTTTCGAGGACAGACAATAATCTTACTTGAGTAATAAAACCCACTGTATTGCGAGGGATGACTTGTATTTCTAATGGAGTACACAGGAGTAAAAATAGCTTTTCCTTGTGTGGTTTTATTAGTCATTTGATGTGTGTTTAGGGAACCTGGCATGAAGTGTTGCCAGTGTGGCAGGAGCAGGTTGACTGCCTTTCCCTGAGGCGAGGACTGACTGGGCTTCCCACCTCTGAGAGCCACCAAAGCTTTGCCTGAAGAACCCTCTCTTTTCATCTCTCCCCAGCAGATCAAAACGCAAAACCACTTGCAGTGTTTTCCCTGTATGCTGGGTACTCACGTTTTGGTGTGCTCTGTAGAAGAAATGAGTCTGAATGGAGTTGTATGCGAGGCTTTTGGCGGAGCCTTATTCTGAAGACTCCTTTTCATGCACCTTCTTCCTGGTGTTTCCTTCCTTTGTCCATCCCCAAAATGCAGGGCTGCTGGCAAAATGCAGGGCTGCTGCAGCACTCTCGGGTGTGGAGGTGCTTGTGCAGGCACAGCTGCCATCAACATGTTTTTTCCAGAAACAGAAACCTTAAGTTTTTTTCTGTCTTTCGTTGATCTTGAGTTACTGCTGAAGGATTTCAATTGCGGCAGTTCAGCTCTCCCCACCTCGCTACTTCCTGTACCCTCAGGTTTCAGGTCTTCTCCTGTGGTTCCAGGTGCAGCTGCAGACAGAGTCGGAATTTATGACATGGGGATAGGAGTTAGCCCGGTGAAGTTGCTCCTACCCATGAATGGTTGTTATCTGTTTCAGTGAAAATGAAGTGAATCAAGGAGAGATCAGGCTGGTGGGCCCTTTTGGGGTACAGTAAGCGCCAGGAGAACCCACCATGTCATCTGCTAGTGATGCTTGCTTATGGCTTGAACAGCGTTTTATGGGCTGCTCTTTTGAGTTTGCTTCTGCCTGTGGCTGGAATGCAGAACCTATTCCTTCCCAACTCTCTGGCAACTGGGAGTGTATTCACATTCCAATATACTTGTCTCCATGTACAGGTCTTGACCTGGTGCATGACAGCATGTGTGTTTCGGGGCTTGTTATGGACTTCAAGTCATAGTATTTTTGTTGACATTTACTTCATTGGGTGAATTCTGAGATTGTGTAATACAGACGTTTTCTACTTTGCTGTTCCGCATGTTTTCAAAACGCAGCACTTAAACAAAATCAAACCATAAACCCCACCCCAAACCCCCTTCTCTTCTCAAACCCATTCAGACATCTGGGTGAATCGTTCAAATGGCTGGAACTATATGTTTTTAAATATCAAATGAGACACAGAACTGTCTGCTTTCCAGTTTTTGATTTTGTTTTTCAAAGTATTTAGCAAAAGTGGGCATTTGTGTGGCATTCCTAATGTAAACAATTTTGTTCCCTGTAAACAATTTTGTCCTGAGTCTCTTGGGGATGGGTGTTTTCCCAAGGTGTTATGAAAAAAACCAGAAATCAGTATTTCAGATTTGCATTACAACACAAACTGTGCACAATTTCAGCAGAAAACTTACAGTCCTGTAACTTCTGGAAATCTTAGTGGCTTTGTGTTGAGCTGTGATCTCAAGGCCTGCATCTGAGAGTCAACAGCTTCATTTCAGGCCGCGTGCACTGCAGCAGGAGATACATCTTCAGAATATTGCAGATGTATTTTGGGTGGGTTTTTATCTCTTCCAAATACTTCTTCTGTGGGTTTAAGTCTTGAATGATGCTTGAGAGAGTCAAGACTATCAAGGTGGAGGGTTGTTGGTTTTTTTTATCAGCGGTGTGTTTTCCTGCTTCTTTGAACCTTTCCTAGAGTTTCTTGTTGCACTTCTCCCAGTCTCCTTTGCAGTCAGCTATCAGTTTTTTAACGTTCTTTTTACCTTCTTGTTGGATTTTTGTGGCTGACCCTGATCAATAGGTTTTATTGATGGAGAGCAAGATGGATGAACTGTGCATGGTAGTAACAGTTTAGGAAAAAAATGCTAAAACCAGAGGCAAGTGCGTCTGGTTTGTAACAATTTTGTAGGTACACATTCATGTCTTTCCCCGCTGTGCAATGCGCAGTGCTGGAAATACCAACAGGTAATATAAAATATTTTAAATATCATTGATTTCTTTATACATTGCAGATGAATTTGTTTTGAGACTGAAATTTCTTTACTGAAAGCATGGTGAAGCATTGGAACAGGCTGCCCAGGGAAGTGATGGAGTCACCGTCCCTAGAAGTTTTCAAAAAGCGTGTAGATGTGGCATTTAGGGACATGGTTTAGTAGGTGTTGGGCTGATGGTTGGACTGGATGATGTTGGAGGTCTTTTCCAACCTTAATGATTCTGATTCTGTGGTTGTTGGAAGATTGATGACTTGCAGGGTCACCAGCTACAAAGTGAGATGGCAGGTCTGGGGTGGGGAATCGATGGAGGAGATGCTTGGGGGATGCTGATGTTCCTTGAACTTAGCTCATCCCTTCCTCTTCAGGCTCTTAATTTTCAACGGTTAACATGTTCAAAAATGAAATGCCCCAAAAGGGTTAACTTGCAATTAGTAAGATGACTGACCAAGAGGGGTTTTCATTTCCCCCTAAAAACTTGCTCTAATTTAAGGTTAGTGGTGATGATGTCTTCTGCTTTGTGTTCTTGAAAGCACTCTTGGACGTGGGTGCTTTATAGCATTGAAGAGGACTGAGGAGACCTGATTTTGGTGATGCTTTGAGTAGCCCAGCCCAAAGATATTGTGCATCTAAAAAGGATCATCATTATCCAAGAACTGATGATCTTTACCCAAGAGCCTTGTTCTGCACCCCTGTGCAGATATGGTTGCATAGGGTGGAAGCGCTGGTAAATTCAGTGTTTTGAGGTCTGAGCGTGTACTACAAGTGATCAGTGCTTTAGAAAAGCATGTGTGCCTCCCTTTTGGGGCTGCTGGTGGAAAGAAAGGTCTGCTTCTGGCTGGGAAGGGCAGGAGGAGCCCACAGCCTGGGAACTGTGACTGTGTGGTATGGGGCCACTGGGTGGAAGGTAGCACTATAAATCAGGTGCTCCATGAAAACAAGTATGGCATCTGCAGCACAAAGGAAAATAAGAAATGTGAGGCTGGGTACATGGTGGGATGCTTCTGGAAGTGCGTGCCTGGCTTTAATTCACTTGGAAGTGCAATTGCTGGTCTGCCTTTTTTGTTGTTGTTTCATTTGGAGCATTGTTTGTGCTACCCTGAACATTCGCTGTGAACTGCCCAAGCCTCTTTGTGTAGGCAGCAGTGGAAGTCTGTTTTCAGTCTTTTTGGAAGACTCCAGCTAGTTAAATTGCTTTTGTCATTCAATTTTCTCTTGTTTACCAGGGTATTAGGAAGCTGGAATACCAGCAGTGTGTGTTTTGCCCTAGGAGACATCAGCAGTCCAGTCACCATTCCAGAAATTCCTCTTGGTTAATTTTTTTCTATAAGGGACCTCACAAAGATTCTGAGTGCTGTAAATGTAGATCTGAAAAGGTCAAACCTCGTGTATGTTACAGACAGGAGTACAGGATGACAACGATGCAGGGACACAGATGAGTTTTAAACTGTGGATTGAGAACAATATGTTCGTAGAGAACTGTCAAAATACGTCTTGAGTATTGAGGAATTAGAGGTAAAGCAGCCAGGATTTCTCTTGCATTACATAATGACTTCTTAACATATAGCAGAGAGGGATCAAACCACAAGATTTATGGCTAGAAAAGAGTAGGAGTTGCATAAACTAGGACTGTGCTTTGCTTTCACCTGCTTTGCAGGATTCCGGTGACAAAGCAGTGCCCGGGGAAGCAGCAAATCAAGGGGGTTTCCCATTGGCCTAAGTTGCATGGGATGCACTGTTTGGAGTATGAGTTGAGGCAGAGATTGCAGCTGAGATGCATTTCTGTTCTGCAGATCCATTCCGATTTGAGCTTGCTGGTTTTGTGGGGAAAGGTGGTCTCTGAAAGCTTCAGCCTGGGGGAAGTCACTCTTGTACAGCATCTCAGTAATGGCTTTGCCTTGATGCATTTCCAATCCAAGAAGTGGAAAATCTGTACACAGCACCAAGGATCTCGTCTCAAGTAACAGAATTTGACAATTGTCCAGTGCTTTCAGCTGCTCCTTTGCATGTGGAATGAAGGGGACAAACAGCCCATGCAAGCTGGGTGTTGTTGCATTGAGGTGTGGACCAGAATTGATTTTTCAGGGAGGCCACGGATGGGCGCTGCCGGTCTGATGGGGCTGTCACTGCAGTGCTGCTTCCAGATGCTGTCATGCCATCGAAAGGCAGCACAACGATGTATGATTTGCTCCTCTGTCAGGGAGCGCAGGGATAGGATGAAGGGGAACGGTTTTAAGTTGGAAGAGAGGAGATTGAGATGAGGTCTTAGGAAGAAATGTTTTCCTGTGAGGATGGTGAGGCCCTGGCACAGGTTGCCCAGAGAAGTCATGGATGCTCCATCCCTGGAGGTGTTCAAGACCAGGTTGGATGGGGCTTGGAGCAACCTGATCCAGTGGCAGGTGTCCCTGCCCATGGCAGGGGGTTTGAAACTGGATGAGCTTTAAGTTCTCTTCCAACCCAAACCATTCTGTGATTCTATGAATAATTGTGTATAAGACATGCATATAATTGATATGTACATTAATTTATATAAGTATGTTAATTGATGTGATGATTTTCAACATATATAATATGGACTTGGAAAGGTGTTGGTGATGGAAAAGGCATTCCTTGCAAATTTATTTATTTAGAGAGAGAGTTAAAGGCCTATTATGCATTCAGCAAAAATACACTTTCAAGATAGAAGTTCATACCTCCAGGCAGCAGACGTCTCCTCTCCAGAGAGTCCAGCAGTGTCGCTCGTCAGCTAGAGGATCACTGACTTGAAAAAACTGGGGTTATTTTGTCCTATCTGCCCTAGTTCAGAGCATTTCCATCATTGTGGCTGTTTAGTTGAGCCAGAAGTGGAACCCGCAGACTCTGTGGGGTGTTTTTGCTGGGAAAATAAATCTCACCAGCAGGATGGCAGAGGAGGGAGTGCTGGGACGTGGTGTGGGCACTGCTGCTGGCACCAGCCTGGGCTTCTGGATGCTTTTTGCAGCAGCTCTTAGTTACTAATTTCTCGATTTCAAGTTGCCATCTCCCTTTCTGCCCCCAAAAGGCTGGAATCTGTTTTGTGGCTTTCGTAAATGTGTGCATAAAATTGCTCCCTGGCCATGCCAATGTCCATAGGGCTTTGGTGCAGCTTCCAAACAGCTCCGAGCGGTGGGCTGGCCCCTTCCATGAGTTCAACAGCAGTTGCCCTGGACTCCTGCACTGTTCCCACTGGAAATGGGGTAACGTATGGCCGCGTCCACCTTGCTCTTCCAAGCTTTGTTTCATGGTAGTACAAGACGGCAATTTTGATTTGCCTACTCCCCCGTTTGCTGATAGACTTTTTTCAGTGTCTGTCCCCTTCCATGGGAAGGAGGGACCCTTCAGCTGGGAGAAGGTCTGATAGCTTTCTGGGAGGTGCAGCTTGGCAGCCAGTTTGGAACACAAAGCTGCTGGAGATGCAGCTTTAAGATGAGAAATGGAAGATAAATAACTTCAGATTTTTTTAAAAAAACCCCAAACGCAACAACAAAACAAAACCTGAAATCTTTCTTTTCTGGTTACTTCTGAGTAAACGGTGCCTTAAGGACTTTATTAAAGCAGCCAAACCAAGCAGCTTAATTTACACTTTTCTGCTTGCAGTCATCAAACAAAAACCAATCTAACAAACCAGAAATTACTTTAAAAAACAAGCCTTGATTTTTCATTCTTTTCAGATATTTTTTGATTACTAAGAATGATGACACTTCTTGGCATTTCTGTTTTTACAAGTTGGCTTATTGCATTGCTTGCAACTCTCAGTCTTTGTTTTATTTAGCTGTGTTTTTTAATTTCCTGCCTGTGGCAGGGTCCGTGTTTGTCAGATGCTCCGTAGCTGGGATCGTGTAGCTTGCTTTCCCGCTCCCAGTTACCGGGTGACAGCGGTGTTTGCTTCCCAGATGGTTTGGTGTGCAAGTTTGACAGTTTGTAGCTGTGTTCAACATAACCTGCAGCACCTCCTGTCAACTCGTGTGTGACCTAAAGCCTGATGTTTTCTGTGGTCCTAAATCTGTGTTTCCTTGTGCTTGAGCCTGGGAGTGAGGTCCTGAATCAAAGCTGTGTTCTTGCTAATGCCTTATCCTAGTCGAGTTAATTCAGTTTTGAAATGAATGTATTTATTTAATTTTTGGAATGGGATATCTTTTGGTTTTGGTTGGGAAGACCCTTCAGGGCAACTCAGAAGTCTCCTGGTGGTATCGGGGGGTTTTGGGCTGCTGCAGCTGTTGTCTCAGGCTGTCTGGAGCTGGGGGGACTTTGCTGTTGGTCCAATGCATTTCTGGTTCCATGGTGTTTAGGTACTTCATCAGCATAGTTTCCCTGGCAGCTGTGTTGGAGTAAGCTGAGCAGCGCCTTTGGGAAGGTGATCAGAAATTGAAGTGTCCAGCAAATCTTTTACCCTTGTAAGATTTGGGGACCTCTGCAGAATATTTTTTTAAAGCTTATTTTCTTTTGTAACAGATGAAAAATATTTCATCATGCAGTCATCTGATTCTGCGTTCAGAGAAATCCACACGGGTTTCAGACCTCACCTGCGTGTTAAAACTCCCGAGACTTCTTATTGTGCCTTATGGCTGTCAGCAGACAAACCTTGTGCTCTGCACACAGCAGGCTTCCACAGCACTTGTACACGTGCAGTCCATGGGGTGGTTTGGTGCTTTTCAGTCCCAGTGAGTTGGAACTGGATGATCTTCAAGGTCCCTTCCAACTCAAGCCTTTCTGTGTTTTGATGATAGCAAATAACTCTCCAAAATTTGTCCACCAGTTTCTTAAAATTTTATGTGCACCTACTTGAAATATGAGCAAGGCAAGGACATAAAAATTGTCTTTTTCCCTTTTTGAGAGAGAAGTTGGCAATTTAAACATGTGATTGCTGTCTTCAATGGGCTTAGGCAGAATTGCAGTTCAGGCTGTTAATAAGCATGGTCAGCTTGTCTCTGATCCTTAAAATGTTTGACCAAAAGGGTTTTTCACTGGTGAGCAACAGATTTTATGCTGTTACTGTAACAGGCTTAGATACAGGGAAGATGCCACATGTGAGGATGAGTTTCTTGGGAAGGCAGAGCTGCAGAAGCTGTGCTTGATACACAAGGAAGATGTGTGCAGTGGGTGAGTCGGAAGAGCAGCCAGCCCTCCATCGGGCTGCAGGCTTTTACCCCAGTACGGTGGTACGAGCTGAAATTAGTCCTTGCCTGCTGTGCTTCAAATACATATTTAAATATAAGTTCCTAGGATGAAGTATTTCACCTAATGGATAAAAAGCCCTGGCACTGGGTGGGTGACAGCAGGCTGATCTGACTCAGGATGGGTTTGTTATAAATGCTGCCACTCTGGACATATGTGAAATCGGAGGGAGCTGGGTTTAAACAAATTACACTGTCCTACGTAGTTCAGACCCTGGGGGAGATGGGAACCGTTGTTACTGTGATGCATGTGGGATAAAGAAGTGAGACTCCGGCACCCACAGAGTTGTTGTTTCTGAGTGCTGTCCTGATGCACGTGTCAGAAGGTTGGTAAGACAGCTGGGAAGTGAGGAGAACCCTCTTGGGGTCTCACTCAAGCTTATGGGGTTGTAGGTCTCCCACAAGCTGTCTGTAAAGCAGATGTGTCCAGTCCAGCCTTTGCTTTTTGCCTTTGATTGAAAGCTTTCTCAGATCTCTGAAGAATATTTTCACTTGTTTAGGGTTTTTTTCCTGGTATTTTAGTTCTTGTTTTATAAAGAGAGGCTTGATGGAGCACTCTGAAAGGTCGAGACATTGAAGCCTTGCACTCTTGACAGCCACCCAGGACCCAGTAGCTCCATCAAACTCGAGTCCTGCTCCGTTTGCTGACGGTCCTGTTTCCATGTTTCCGTATTTATTTTTTCCTCTGCAAAAGATGGTCCCTTTTTTCCTCCTGCTCTTTTCAATTCTGCCATCACTCAAGAAGCTGCAGCTTGTAAGACGAGAAGGCATCTAGTGAGGAGTGAAATCATAGATGGTTCTCATTGCCTGCAGTGTCCACAGAGGAGTCTGACTGTCAGTTTCCTTTGCCTCTTTTCTCCTTGCCTTTTGCTTCATCCAGAAACTTCCCCTTGGTCAGCCTGCTTTCTGAAAGCATTGTGTAATGGGTTCTGAGTAAATTCTATGGCTTCCCTTTTCTGCTGTGGAAAGCATCAAAGTCTTTGGACACAGCCTGCCTTGGAAATAGTTTCACAGACAAGTCCTGTTCAGCGTCTGTGCAAGCAGAATCACAGAATCATAGAATGGTTTGGATTGGAAGTGACCTTAAAGATCATCCAGTTCCAACCCCCTTCAGGGACACCAGGCTACTCAAGAGCCCATCCAATCTGGCCTTGAACACCTCCAAGGAGGGGGCATCCACAGCTTCCCTGGGCAGCCTGTGCCAGTGTCTTATCACCCTCATTGTGACAAATTTCTTCCTAATGTCTTACCTAAATCTCTCCCCTTCCAGTTTAAAGCCATTCCCCCTCATCCTATCACTACTTGCCCTTGTAAAAAGTCCCTCCTCAGCTTTCCTGTAGCCCATTCAGGTACTGGAAGGCCGCTATGAAGTCCCCCCGAAACCTTCTCTTCTCCAGGTTGAACAAGCCCAACTCTCTCAGCCTGTCCTCATGGCAGAGGTGCTCCAGCTCTTATCATCTTCGTAGCCTCCTCTGGACCCATTCCAGAAGTTCCATATCTTCTTATGTTGGGAATTCTAGAACTGGACACTACTCCAGGTGGGGTCTCAATGCAGGGCTGGGGTAAGGAAGGGAGCCCTTGGTGTTCTGTTCACGTAACATGCAGGTCGTTCCCTCTGTAGTGAAGCAAACCTTTTTCCTGCTGAGCTTGAACACAACGTCCTGGGAGCCCATGGGCAGGAGCTGGGTTCTCGATCGAAGCCACAGAAGAGCCAGACTATCTTTCAGCTGGATTTCTTCCTGCTGGTTTATTCAACTTGAAGAGAAGGAGAAATTAGGCAGGTTATTCAGCCTTCTCTCCTGCCTTTAAAATGTGTGGCGTGGGTCTCCTTCTCCTTACAATTGTGGATAATTTCAAGGTTTTTTTCTTTCCCTGCTTAGTTTTTCTATCTCCAATCAGTTTTTAAAACCTGCTGAAATATTAGTTTTGATTCAAGTGGCATTATATCTGTGCATTTGTAGCTATCAAATGGGAATTCATGTGTTGTGAATAGTCGGTGATTGTGGAATGGCTGGGTGCCAGCAGCACCTCTCCTGCTGAAAGCTGAGGGAGTCCCGTGGAGTTGTCTTTATTCAATGTGCTGGAGTTCAGGGGATCTGTCTTGGCAGATTAAGCACCTCGCATTGATACCACAGATCTCCTGTGGAAATATTTATCTGTGGCATACTGGCTCTGCTCCATTCACATACCTAGAAGGATGGAAAGTTTTATTCACTTTCGATAGAAGGGTGCATTAAAATTTGAAAAAACGTTCCCTACAGTTAGTGGGAAGTAGGAACATTTTGCAGAATGTCTCTTGAAAGAGTCTGTTGGTTGAATGTAATATTCCAGAGTTAAGTTTACTGCCTGGACTATGCTTATATCTTGAGGACAGTCACCTTTTCAGATGGATGGCACCCTGCAGATGGTGGCAGATTGTACCCTCCTCCACTCCTTCCAGGAGCCTGAGTGCACTGACAGAATAAAAGCAGTAAGGATGAAGCTATCTGTAAGAGTTTGAGTCTCTTGCCTTTAAAATTAAAGTGCTTTGTACCAGGGAAAATATTTATGAATATATTTATAGTAATAAACAGCATAGTCTCAGATCCTTTATTGCAAGCCGAGAAATTGCTGTTCCACCAAGTCTGTGAAAGTGGAATCTACTTTTAGATGCTTTTAAATGGGAGGTTTTTTTTTTTCCTCTGGGATTTAAAAATATCTGAAGTCCAAATTTGAGAAATCTGCTCATAAATTGACACGAAGATATTGTATATAGACTATCTAAAGCCGGTAGGTAATGACTGATGTATTCAGGATCATGTAGACTGGGACAGTATTCCTGCTGTTTGATGTTGGTATTCATTGACTTTATATTGGATAGGGCTGGGATAACAGGGAGCTGCTGTGAAAGGTACCAGGTTGGTTCTGCATGCAGCATCTCATCTGAGATGGGTTTAACATCAGGACATAGCAGGATCCTGCAGACCCCACCCCATATCTCCTAGCACTCTGGGGGACGGACTTATGAGGAGCGGCTGAGGGAACTGGGTCTGTTTAGCCTAGAGAAGAGGAAGCTGAGGGGAGACTTCATCACTGTCCACAACTGCCTGAAAGGAGGTTGTAGCGAGGTGGGTGTTGGTCCCTTCTCACAAGGGATAGGTGATAGGACAAGAGGAAATGGACACAAGTTGTGCCAGGGAAGTTGCAGATTAGACATCAGGAAAAATTTCTTCGTGGAAGAGGTGGTCAGACACTGGAACAGCTGCCCAGGTGGAGACACCATCCCTGGAGGTGTTTAAAAGTAGATGAAGTGCTTAAGGATATGATTTAGTAATGGACAGATACGGTTGGACTTGATGATCTCAAAGGTGGTTTCCAACCAAGTGATTCTATGTGTTGAACCCTGAGATGTCCTGCTGGGTCTCAAGGAAACGCTAGGTGGGAGGTGGTGTTGGGTGCCCATCACCAAATGCTTTCTGCCTTTGGCTGCAGAATAGAGACTGTGGAAGATGATTGGGTAAGCTGAGCCTGATACAGAGCCAGGTCTCTGATATAGCACTGTCCCGGTGTGGCAGGCTTCCTGGTGGCTGTGGGTACAGATTAAGATAGCAGCCTTTCCTGGCTGTAACAGGAGAAGTAAAGCGGCTGTGTGCAGGGGGAGATGGTGTGTGGAAAGTGTTGGAGCTCTCGGCTGGAGGCTGAGCTGGCTCCTGCCTGAGGAGTCAGGAGTGCTTTTGGAACGCTGATGTTCAGTACCCCTTTGTGGCAGTCTGCATGGTGTTTGGCATGGAATGGGAACTGGTGTATTTCTTGGCTTTCTATCTTGCCTAAGTAGGGCTGAGCAACGTCTCAGACTACCGAGGTATGACAAGTGATCAGGACATAGGATACTTGTTTTGCCCCTGCTGTGAGTATGTGCTCGAGCTTGTCTGTAATTGGACTTTGAGATCGTTTTCTGTGTACCAAACGAGCTGATTTTGAAACATTACAGAAGAATGGAATGAAAAACAATATTAAATATGGATAGTTTTGGCTTAAAAGGAAAAAAATACACATCAGAAGTGCACTATACACGCTATTTCTTTAATGTGGTAATTCTTTCCTTTGTGTTTTATTTTTTCTTCACTGTGCTGCATTTGCCCGTGAGCCAGTGGAAGGGTATGCTGGGTTGCAGGGCTTCTGGCTTTCCTTGCCCACAGGGCATCAAGCATCCTGAGATGGCTAGCTGCTCCTTTTTGCTGCAGTTATGTCAGGCTGTTTGCAGTGAGCTTTATCTCTTTGATCTAATGGATAGGTACCACAGACCTTAGGTTACTTGCAGTTACACATAAAGGGTTATTTGATTACGGTGGATTTCTGACATGACATCTCTTTCCAATGTTGTGCAGATGAAATCATCCGAGTATGCTGAAGAAACTGAAGGTTGTCATGGTTAGTGGGAGTTGCCTTATCCTCCCACTGCAAAGAATTAAGGAAAACAATGGCGTAGGAAGTGGAACACAAGGCTTTTACAGTTTGGCGTTTGGAAAGCGGTGCGTTGTCATTAGGATATTAATCTGTAAACTCCGCAAGGACCACAGTGCTTCCTGTTTTAACACATTGGAGGTATTTGGCTTCAAGAATAACTTCCTACTACAATAATGTATCAAAGGTTGCTTTTTTTATTGGCTATTGCTGAGTGTTCATTCTACCTTGATGTTAAACATGCTGGGATCGTTTGTTTTTATCTCTACTAGGTTCTGGGTAGGAAAGCCATACAAAGCACTTGTCAATATTATGCCTGAGTGTCTTCTGACTCTTGTAAAGTATTAATGTGGATTGTAACGCAAAAGAAAGCTTAAAACCCATTGTAGTTCTTGCTTGTGAGATGCTGAGTGCTGTGGTCTACTGCTGGCTCCAGTGGGATGCGGGGACTGTGGATGTCTGTGGGGTAATTGCTATTGTCAAGGACTGGAAGGATTCTATACATGTCAGCCTCTTCTGTGACTAAGATGGACATCAGTCTGATGTGGTTTCTACTGCAGCAAAAACAAGAAGTCGAAATTATGTTATACTAAAATAGAATCATAGAGTCATTAAGGTTGGAAAAGACCTCCAACATCATCTAGGCCAACCATCAGCCAAACACCTACTAAACAGTGTGCCATGTCTAAATGCTTTTTGAACACCTCCAGTGATCGTGACTCCACCACTGCCCTGGGCAGCCTATGCCGGTGCTTCACCACATTTTTCAGTAAAGAAATTTTTCTTAATATCCAATCTAAACCTCCCCTGGTTCAACTTGAGGCCGTTTCCTTTTGTCCTGTTGCTTGTCACTTGGTAGAAAAGACCAACACCCACCTCGCTACAACCTCCTTTCTGGGAGCTGTAGAGAGCAATAGTGTTTCCCCTCAGCCTCCTCCAGGCTAAATAATCCCAGTTCTCTCAGCCACTCCTCATAAGACTTGTTCTCCAGACCCTAAATATATGTTCTCCAGACCCTACTAAATATATACAAGGCTGTGCTGGTGGTGTTTATGCATTGTGTCATTCACTGGCAATGTGGGATGGTTAACTTGGGTACCAGATGTAGTAATAATAAAAAAACAAACCCAAATAAACAAGATTGGTTCAGCTTTCATCTGCATGGATATTTTCTTCATTATACTTGTAGGCCAAAAATTAGCATGTTCAGAGCCCTAGTATAATATATATATATTTATATATTGTCTTCTCTAATTCAGCCTGTGGATATCTTTTCAGTCTGTGGATATCTGCAGCATTTTATTTTTACCTTCCACCTTTAAAGTATGAGTAAACACTGCTTAAATACTATGTTTGTTGTTCTTGCGTTCCATAGGCTGTTGCAATGCGCTAGGTTTTTATAGCAGTTGCAGTTGATTCCAATTGAAACCGTAATTGGTATTTCGGCTTGATAGCTGCTGTAAATCTCTGAGAAGGGAAGAGAAGGATGCTCTCATTTTGTTAGGCTGCTTCTTTTTCGGATGCACAGTGCATCTTCCAGCTCTCTGGGCTAATTAAAATGCCATTACAGTACATGTGGTGCTACAATACAGTCTAGGGAGACTTCCAAAAATAGATTCTTGAGTGCAGACAAATTAGAGAGGAAATATGCACTGAGCATTTTCTCATAGGTTTAAAGAGAAATAATCCATTTGCTGCCTTAATTGCTTTCTTGTAAATGTTGAAGGCTTTTTTTTCTCTATAAATTTCGAATGAGTAGACAAATAAATAATACGGCCATGATAATTACTATTCTCATTACTAATATTTTAACTTTTTGTTACAAGCTATAGCCATTAATATGCAAGTCAGGATGCTTTCATGGGCTATGCTGAACGGCCAGGGACAGAGGCTTTTATTCCTCAGCTCTCCTGGCATCCAGCGGCTACAGGGTAGTGCATGCTCTGTTTTTAGAAATACAGCAATAGTGCTGACCGGCACCAGCCTCTCACCCACCCCAAATCTGCTGACAAGTAACGCAGATGAACAGTGTTTGCACATCATTCAACAAAAAAATGCCCGGTGTATAAAATGCCAAACACTTTCTGTGAGGGGATTGCAGTACGTGTATAGCGGGAAAACACCTGATGTTCTTGGACCTGGAAGAGGTCCATGGAGCTGCCATGGGCTTACACGTGTAACAGAGACGGTGCATAACTCCCTGGGCAGTGCCCGTAAGAGCGAAGAGCTCTCATGTTTCACAGCATTGACCCCGTGAGCTGCTGGCAGCAGCCGGATTACAAGGGGTGAGGCTCGGCTGGACTGTAGACTGCCAGGCAGCCTCAGTCAGTGAGAAGGAGCTGTGGGAAAGGGAAGGCACGAAGGGCAACAGCTCGTGGCCATGAGAGCAAGCACTGTGCAGAGGATCAGCTCTGCGGAGCGTGGCAGATGCTGCTGGTGAGGTAACAGGGCTGTGAGGGGTTGTTCAGAAGCATGATTAGGGCTGAATTTAGTTTGGTTAACTGGAAGGAGTTTGAGGTTGAGTTTCCAGTGTACCTCACCCAGTACAGTCTCTGTGCTGAGACTGCTTCATGATGCCACCAAAAATATGACACGTGGAAAAATGTGAGAATTTGGGCAGCCAGGGGCTCACTCCGAGAGCCTGTTCCTGATAGGGTGTGGAGGCTGATCCTGCCAGGACTCCTCCACGTACAGGCTTTGAACGTGATGCACACACGAACTGACCTCTGGAGTGAGGATGACTGTGAAGTGAGAAGCACAAGTTGTGTTTTAGAGTCTTCCAGTTTTAACTTGGAGCAGACGGGAGGGTGGTGTTTTTGGAGAGAAGGGGAATGGATCTCTGCTTTTCTTTGTGAAACAGGTTCAGGATTGCTTTACTGGAAAGCAGTGAGGAGAACAAGCTAGTTGGTTGCTTGATGACAACTACAAATTCAGGAGTCATCGATCCAGAAATATCCTCTTTCTCTGTAGTACCCATAGTGAAAACTTAAGATGGCATCTCTCAGATGCCAACTGATGGCTATTTATCCTGGGCTTACTGTCAGCTGCCTTGTTTCGCCTGAGGCTTTTTATCGATTGGGCACTGAGAAATTAGAGCTTCTTTCTATTTTGGCTCGGAAAGCATGAGCTCTGGCTTCCTGGTGAAGAATAGCCAGAATCACCTGGTAACTGCCTTTCAAGTAGTTTGCAAAGAAATAGTTATCAAATTCATCATCAGTCACTCGGACTATTGCTGATGTCTTGGGTTGTCTTATTGCTCAACAGTTTTCCTCTGCACTCCTTTTGCCTATCTAGGAATGGGAAATATGTAAACAAGTTCCCATTGTCTAAATGAGAATGGTACAGTCCAGCAGGGGGTTTGCAGTTGCTGTGCCCAGCCCAGCCTGAACGCAGCTTGGAAAGGAACCCGGAGCACCGAGTGGCAGGAGCTGGACGTGGGGTGGCTGCTCAGCAGCAAGGTCTTAAGTTTCAGGTCTTGTTGCTTACAGGAGGCGCAGTTCCTTGCCTCCTTGGAAACAGCCAGTTACAGCTATGTGCTGAAGGGTTGGCCAGAAAGCATAGGAGTGAAGATGAAAAGAAAGGTATTTGGTTTAGAGGTCTCTGGCTCCTTGCATTAACAGGTTAACTGCTCATTCTGAAAGAGTCTTGAGGCCTCTGTTTCATGTTCACTAAGCTGAGAATAGGCCAATCTTGGGAAAACTACTGCGTTTTGCAGACCATCCATCTCATTTTTAAAAATCTGTTCTCAGAGGTTCCTCCTTGATTGCCTGCAATTCATCTTCTGGTGTTGAATCAAAAACTAAGAGCAGCGGTTTGGCCACGGAGGCTGTTGTGTCGTTGAGTAATGATCTCCTCTGCCTTGCATATGTGCTGCTAATGCCTTCTGGGATTAACTTGTGTCTTCTGCGCCATTGCTGAATGGTGGATGCTCAGTTTTGGGAAGTGCTTGGCTTTTATTTTGGTTGTATCTGTGCTTTGCCAGGTATTTCTCATCTTGTATATTTGGCCATTATTATCATAGCCATCATTAAGTTGGTAGGGCTTTACTCATTTGTCATTAGACATTGCATCTGTTTGCCAACTTGTGTTGAATTCTGCATCTTGTGCTCCAAGGGGAGATGTCTGTGGTGTGAGGACACACCTGAGTTTTGGGTGCATCTTCACCGCTCTGACGAGTAAATCATGAACAACTGCAAGGAGCTGGATATGACAGATCCAGCAACAGATGGTGACCAAGTGGGCTTTTTCAGCTGGGTGTGTGCTTATTTTAGGGCAATTCATACGCTGATTCTCTAACCGATGTGCCCCATGTGGCCCTCCAATATTTTCATGAAACTTGGGTAAAATCGAAATGTTTTTCCCCCAGTTTTCCAGCCAGATATACTGACAGAGAAATAAATGTTGCCCAGCTTCAGCTTCATTTTGATCCATCTGTCTTGCTTTCCTGTTACCTGATTTTTTTTATGCCCTTTGAAATTATCCCTTCTGTTAGAAAGTCAAATCCCAGTCAATAGCACTTGTTTTCTGTACCTCTTCCTCCTGCCTTTCTTGCATGCCTCTCTTACGATTTCATTTCTACAGATCTGAAAGATTTTTCCTCTACTCTAGGTGTCCTTTAAAGATCATTGTTCATTGTTCATCAAGGAGTTCAAGTTGGCCATGGTAATTTGCATCAGGTCAAAAGACCTGAATACATAGAAAACTATTTAAATAACCTCTTGGTTCCCAGTCCTGCCCTGCATTTTTTAAGTAGTCAGAATTAATTACTGTAAGGCTGCTTATGTTTTTCCGTAAGAGCTCATGGAATGCTTCGACCTTCTGAGTTTTGTTCATTATTTGTCTTTTTCAAGTAATAAAGGTTACTTCCCTGTCCTCTGCCTTGAATGATGTTCATTTTGCTGCTTCATCTTTTCTGAGGGCTTTTATCCCTGCATGTTTCTCTCTGATTCTGGAGTCCGCTGTAGCCATCTTGTCTCTGATTTGCTATTTTCAACATGTTTTAAATCCTGCAAACCCAGCTATTTCCAAACCTGTCCTGGCTATGTTTTTATAAGTAACCTAAATAACTCTTCAAAACAGACTAGGATGAAAATAAAGTGTTCAAGTTGTCATCAGTGAATAATTGCTTCATCTTATTAAAGAACAGAAATACCCCTCTGGAAATTTAGCTGCACTAAATGTACTCTAACTCGAGCCATGAATCCAGTGGGCTGGTGTCTGTCTCTGTTCAGGCTGGGTGGACAGCTGTCGTGGTTTAACCCTGGCTGGCAACTGAGCACCACACAGCTGCTTGCTCTCCCCTGGTGGAATAGGGGAGAAAATTGAAAGGGTGAAAGGGAGCAAACTCGTGGGTTGAGATAATGTCAGTTTAATAGGGAAAGCAGAAGCTGCAACGCAAGCAAAGCAAGCCAAGGAATTCCTTCACTCCTTCCCATCAGCAGGCAGATGTTCAGCTATTCCCAGGAAAGCTGGGCTCCATCTCATGTAATAATAATTACTGTAACCGTGCCTCTTTTCCCTCTTCTCCCAGCTTTATATGCTGAGTGTGACAGCGTATAGTGTGGGACATCCCTTGGGTCATTGGGGTCAGCTGTCTTGGCTGGGACCCCTCCCAAACCTTTGCGCATCCCCAGCTTTCAGCACAGATCCAAAACACAGCCCCTTACTTGCTACTGTAAAGAAAATAAACTCTGTCCCAGCCACACTAGCACGACAGTGTGGTTTATCTTCCCTTGCCAGCACCTTGGACTGGACGATCTGCAAGCACCATTCAATCACTGGCTGCTGCCAGCCTTGGGATGCATCTGCCCAGTTCACACTCACTGGTACAGCTGGGACAGCACTCATATTTTTGGTGAAATCATTAGGTTGATTCATACAGAACCAATTCAAGAAGGCATTTTCTTGACAATTGTTTTTAGTAGCTTAAAAAAAAATTGGTTTTGGCTTTGGCGTATGGCTGTTCGGAAAGGACAGAACTTGAGTTCCAGGTTGGAAGGTCTGGCTACAGGGCGTAGGCTTCTCTGCAATACGTGCTGTGTCTGTAGTGAGGCAGAGTAGCTGTGTGAAACAAGCTTGAACTACCTCCAGAGTCCTGGCTTTTTCATGGCTGCTCACGTTCTGTAGTAACAGAGAAGGTGTGTGTGGAGCAATGGAGCAGAGCGTCTGGTAGTTTGCAGCTACCTTGATTGAAAACAAACCACCTCAAACTCCTCTAGATGCTAGAAAGTGAATAATTGGAAAAGTCTTAAACACTGCTTTGCTTCTCAGCATTTTATTAACTGTGGTGATGCCAGGGATGCTTGTTCCCACTTCCGGGGCTCCTCTCCCACAGCCAGAGGTGATGGATTTTGTAGTACCAGCCCTTAAGTCACACACACAAGGTGGATCCAGAAGGCTGGGAAAGGAGATAGTTAAGTTCCCATGAGCAAGTATGGTGAAATATTTATGGTCAGGACACAGCAACTCAAAGCATGTTACAGAAGACCCATGGCAATTAGCTCGTGCAGACAGTATGTTTGTGATGCACTGACTGCTGGGTGCCTGCGTTCAACGTGCATGAGGTACAAGATCACTCAGGAGGAGGCAAGTGAGGTACAACCTTGCCTATTTACAGCTTCGTTTGACCTTTTAATATTCATAGTAGTAACTTTGGAGAAGAGGTGCCTTATAAAAAACGTCTCCTGATAAACTGCCTCCTTTCTTCATGCGAATAGAGATTTATGGTTTTAATCACCGAATACGGCAAACACAGAACCTTGGCCTTACAGAGTTTGGTTTCACTTCCAGTGTTTAAGGCGTCAGTGCTTTAAAAGATGTTCTTAAATGTTCTTCAGTGATTAGTCTATTACTCATTTCGAAACAAAGACTGAAGAGTGTTGGTTTGCTGTTTGTTTTTTAAAATTAGTTGGAAAACACAGGTCCTTTATTTCTTAGAATTAAAAACCCGAACTGTTACAAATCCTGCCTACCCAGCATGTTTGGGCATTGCTGATGCCTTGCTGGGGCTGAAAATTCACAGACAACAAAATGAAAAACCTGTGTAAGTTTGGTGGGCTTGGAAGCGGGCAACCTGCTTGGAGTCAGGCCAGCCAGGGAGCCAGCCAGAGCTGGCGCTGCAGACTCATCCTGGGAATAGAATCATAGAATCATTAAGGTTGGAAAAGACCTCTAAGTTCATCCAGTCCAACCATCATTCCAATACCACTGTGCCTACTAAACCATGTCATGAAGGGCCGTGTCTACATGTTTTTTGAACACCTCCAGGGGTGGAGATTCCACCACTTCCCTGGGCAGCCTGTGCCAATGCTTCACCACTCTTCCAGTAAAGGAATTTTTTCTAATGCCCAATCTAAACCTCCTCTGGCGCAACTTGAGGCCATTTCCTCTCACCCTATCCCTTGTTATTTGGGAAAGAGAACAGCACCCATGCTGGTGGTTCTCTCCTCAGTCCTTCTGTGCCAGCAGCTTTGTCCCCCCAGAGGTGGGGGTTTTCTGCCTCACGGGTCCAAAACTGCTGGGTTTGGCACAAGAAAGGTCACCTTCGCTGTACAGCCTTGCTGCAACTGGGTGAAAGTGAGTCTGGATTTGTCTTGCAGAACACTTGGGCTGCTGGCACAGGACTCTTGTGCGGTTGGGTCCTCCTTCTGGAACAGCTCGGCAGGGAAGCCGAAGGTCTTTGCTTCTCAGGAGAACCAGGGACTCCAGGGCTGTTCTCCTTTCCCTGCTATGTGCTGCTTTCTCCTGGCTGCTCCCTCTGGCCGAGATGCTGTGTGTGCTGGAGGGTGAACGCATGCCATGCCTGCTGGCTGCTCGGGCGGCTGCTGCTCTGTTGCTAGGAGAGCCTAGCAGAATGAGATATATATATATGTATTTTAAGCTGCTGGTAGAGATGAGTTTTGGGAGCTCCTCGTGATCCCTGGACGATGCTGGCAAGTTCAGCACAGAAACAGAGCAAAGGCTTCACAGCAAGTAGGGTTGCAATTTGTCAAATTAAAAAATTGCTAATGAGGGCTGAGATAGCAAATGCCTGTCTTGCAGAAACAACAATCCCAACTCCTCCGTAACCAGGGAGGGTTGTGATTTTTGCTGTCCATTAGAGCTCTCTGATCTGCAGTGACCACTTAGGGTGTGAGTCTGAAGAGCCTGGTGGCTGAATGGGATTTAAAACAGTGATGTTTGACTCATCCCCTTCCAGCCAGTTGCCTCCTCGTTTTTTGCTGCTTGAGCAGGTGAAGCTCTGCTGGCCGAGTGTCATCCCACCAATGCTATAATTTGGCTGATTTGGAACAATGAGCCCAGCCACTCTCTCTTCTCTAGAAGTAAGAAACCAAAAGCCGTAAAAATTATAATGTGCTTAATCTATTTTACTTGTTCGAGAAGGAGAACTGGGTATGGTTACAGTTTAATTTATTGACACGTTGCCTGAGGCTACTCTGGTCCTTGAGTATGGTCACTGGAGGCAAAACTGTTTGAGTAATGGACCCAACGACGGTTTCTATCCATAAACCTGGCATGGAGAAAACAAAGAGGAGAAAACAAAGAGAAGAAAACAAAGTGTGATAGTTTAGTTTAGTTTCGTTTGTTTATTTTGTTTTATTTTGTTTATTTTGTTTTATCTTCTATGTTTTTTAACGTTCTACTGACATCTTAACATTTCTATCCTTTGCTTTGGCTGGTAGGCATGGGGTGCCTTCTTTGGTGCTTCCAGGCAGGGTTTGACTGGCTCTGAGTGCTGGACATGGAGATGGGGGGGAGCAAGGGGAGCTGGCCTGGCAAAAGTGGAGATACAGTGGAACAAGTGGATTTGAGATGGTTTTTCTGTATTCAAGTATTCATAATCTAAGTACTGAAAACATAATTTAGCATTTTTCCTTCAACTTTAATTGAGAGTGCAAGGGAATGGGTGACCAGAAAATCTGGTCTGGCAGTCTGAAGAAGCAGGTATGGTGTTCTTCTCTTTTGACTCTACCGGAACAGAAGATACAATCTTTGAAACATTTTAAATAGAGAACTGCTTCAGCAAGATAGATTTCTGCATATCATTTACAAAGTATGTTTTTAATGCCTTTCTGAAATCCAAACCTATGCAAAATGGGGCCAGTTATGCATGTCTGTGCATTTTAATCTCCTGCAGTGATTTGTCAGTTTTCCTTAACGTCTCCCTGGCATATCAGAGCCATTCTCCTACTTTGCTTCACAGGGCTGCGCTTCTGCCTTCACTCACTCCGTTCTGTAAGCAAGGAATGCATTGCAGTTTAGTTGTTGTATGGTAAGGTTTACAAGCTGACATGCCTGTTTCCTCAGATTGGCATCGGTACCTGTTGTGGATTTGAAGACCTGGGATTTTAAGAACCTGGGCACAATTCAGGCTACTGTATCTTTTATTTAATACTTTAGCGTAAGCAGCCCTGTTAATATTCTTTTTTCTATTGATTTGTGCTACTTATATTTCTGGTTTACTTTGATAATTGGCTAGTGATTTCTTTTTCTGCTTGGAATGTCTAAAAATAACTGGGCTAACCAATAAGTTGATGTGATTTATTTTTTATTTTCCACTTTCCAGATGGGCTTTCTGGCAGAGACCAGCCAGTAGAGCTGTTGAATCCACCTAGAGTGAACCACATGCCTAGCTCTGGTAAGAAGAAACTTTTATTAAATGTTGTTCCTATTCTGGGAATGCAGCAAAATATTCTGCAGCTCTGTCTTGCAAGTGGGAGAGCAGAATGCAAATGCAAAATGCTGGAACATAGGGTGTTAGAACTTGCACACATCTACTTTCCCAGGCTGAGTGAGTGGGATTTGGGAATGGAGGGAGGATGGCACACAGTAGCCTTGGGAGTCATAAATGGCTCAGCCTTCACTCTTGGCAGGGGGCTAAGGAGCTGCTTGTTTTTCCTTAGAAAGGAGAGGACAGCAGAACAAAGCAGCACCATAAGGAGTGATTTCACAGCCTAGAAGGAGCACTGTGAAGCAAAGTAGGTTTTTGAATTGCTGCTCTTAAGGAGAGATCTCCCTGTGTTGGGCCTGAGGAGCCAAGCACCGGCTGATCAAAGCTGGGCTTTGGGCTGTTTGCTTTTCTTCACTTGTCTCATGATCCTGCTGCTGTGTCTCTTGGGTCTTGTCCTTCTGGTATGAAGCAAGCACAGCAGCCAGTGTTCATTTGGAGACTGTGCTCCTTGTGGAGCTGAGAGAGCTTGTGGATCACATCTGCAGCACTTTAAGTGGTGGAAGCCCAAGCTTTGGTCACAGTACATGAAATGCTATGGAGAGCAATGTGCTTGTGTTTCCTCCTTCTCTCTTCCAGAAGTGTTTTGTTTCTCGGTGTGAACAGATAGAGGTATTTATACCAGGGATAACAGGATATATGAAGCATTATTTGCTTTCCAGGTAGGAGCCTGAGTTTTCCAAAAAGCCAACTTTCCCTTCTCAGCTGCCTTCCAAAATGCCTTTAGGACCTTTTGTAATAAGGAAGAGATCTCGCCAAAGATCTAAGCGATTCTGGTAATGCATGTTGGAAAAATGTAAATGAAGCTTATTCAAAACAACTTCAGTAAATTAGGGGAGAAAAAAACAGGCTGTGACCTAACCTAGATTTTTGTGGACTTAAAGGTGTATCTGGGGAAGGAACCTTTTAAGGAGATAGAGCTATTGTGTTGGAAAAAAAAAGGTGAGATCCCTGTGTACCAGGTATGAGTGTTTCGCCTCAGATTCTGAGAATTCGCTTTTCCCTCTATGTGCTCCAGAACTTGTCCATCTGGTAAGGGAGGTTGTATTTTCCTAGCCCTGAGAGAGATTCGCATTTCAAGATGACTGTGGGAACAGGTCAACTTAAAGGTTTTACTCCCCATTGTGTATCCATGTGTTAGATTGGATGTTGTGGCTCTGCACAAGAGAAGTGACAGTGCTTTTTTCTGTCCATAGATCGATGGCCAGTATTGTGAATGTGATGAGTTTTAGTCTTTTACTCTTTCTTGTTGTTTTTTGAATTGATTTTGTGGTTGCTTGTTACATTTAATGTTTCCTTTTTAGATCTTTCAGGACAAAGACTGATGCTGGTGAACATCTTGGGTAACCTAATGGTAGAGTTCGGTGTACTCTTGACTGTTTTGCCCGAGATGAAAAGAGACTTTTTTAATGTGCTATTCTCTCAGGCAGGATTTATGGGATTCTTACTGCTTGGACTCCATTTTGAGTATTTTTAATAGCTCACCTGGATGCCTACTGAGAAAATAAACTACCATCCCTGGGGGCCTGTGCTCACACTGAGCAGGTGGGATATGGGACAGGAAGCACCATCTCTTTGTCAAATGACTTCTGTCAGTGTTTGAGCCCCAGGAATTCCTCTGTTGTGCTGGAAATCTCAGGCTGGTTAAGTGTGTAATGTGTGAAGGGTAGGGCTCACTGGGAATGAAAATGTCACCTTGTGCAAGAAACAGTGTTGACTCTGGACAGTGGTCACCCAGGTGCTGTTCACGCAAGACCTTACACTGCTTCAGTTGCTGCTAAGTCTTGGAGAAAGCTTTTCAGCCCTTCAATGCGTACACAGGCTGGAAATGTCTGTCTTATACTTTGATTTACAGAATAGTAATTAAAACCTGGAAGCACAGCGTTTGGCAAACAGCAGAAAGGTGTTTCAGCATGTTTGTGAATGCAAGGAAATACCAGTGGTCTCGTAAGTGGCTCCTCAGCTGGTTTCCAGGTGTGGTGCTGCCTATGCCCATGTGTCCTGGTGGGCTTGTAAAATCACTCTTAAAAGCTGCTGTCAGGTTGAGGGACTTTCCCACATGGGAAAACCATTGTTCTGTCTGTTTTTTATCATTACCTTTAGGAATTTGCTGTAGATCCCTCTGAGAGAAGAAGGGAAAAGAGTATTGCTCTGCAAAAACATGTGAGTTTGTGGGGTGTTGTTCCAAGTTGCCAGCATGGCTGAAGTAATGGTGTTGGAAAACAGCTTGAGAAAAATAATCGAGTCCTGGGATATGCTGTTTAAAATCTTATCCCTTCCTGGTCATGGCAAAGCAACTAATTTGTAGCCTTCACTTGATGATCTCAGAGTTCTCTTCCAACCTTATGATTCTATGATTCTATGAATTAACTCGGGCAGACAATGTACCTCTATGCCTGGAACTGTGTTTCTATTTCAGATAAAATCATTGTGGTGTGCTTGTAGGAAACCAGAATGTTTTTTTCTTCTCCTTCACCTGGTTCGTGGTGAAGTTTGATCCTTGTGGACTGCTGTTCTCTGATGTAAAAAGGTGAGAAAGGGATGTTCAGTACCCAGGTCCTAAACATGCTCTATCCTGTGGAAGCGTCGCAAATCTAGACTAGAAATGTTTAGAGCATTCACTCCCTTTTAAGAGTGAATTGGTTTGAGTAGAACAGAGTTCAGTCACTGGCAAGGTGTGTTTTTAGGAAAATGATTTCTCTCTTTTCTTTTTGCATAAATTAAGGAGTAATTTGAGGATGGGAAACATTTTCTCTTTTCAAAAATGTATCAACTGTAATTGGTGCTTCTGAATTTCTTAGTTGCTTGTAAAAGTAAAACAAGACAAAACTCCCACAGCTCACATCTTGAACAGGAACCTAATCACCTGTTTGATAATGCTGCCTTCTCGTTTTCTGCTCCAGAATATTGCTGCATCTTTGGCCTAGGGAAGGAAAGGGAATAAATTGTTGAGATTATTGTGCAGCATTGCTTTTCCTTAACTTCTACTTGCTGAATTTGGAGATCTTCAGAGCAAGAACTGTGCATTACTTTTAACACCATTGCATGGCAAATCTGGTGATGGTGATGATGCAGGGACCAGGTTTAGCTGGAGAGAAGGCTACTCAGACACCTGAGCACGGATGTGGCCACCTCCTGGTTTTGCTGGGTGGCCGTGGTTGCTTGCAGAGGGAGAAGAAATTGTCCCGCAAATTAGCATACTGGGTTTAAGTATTTTTTGTTTTACAGTATTTTTCTTCTTTTTAGCAGTGAACTTGGCTCTACTCTGCGTAAGAGAGCTGATTCCTGTGTCATGAGGGAGGAACAGAGCTTTCTGCTCCTCTTAATTTTTCTTCCTATGCTTTATTTTTTTTAAGACTTTTTTTTTTTAAGAAATGTTAAGAAACATTTTCCTGTGAGGGTGGTGAGGCACTGGCACAGGTTGCTCAGAGAAGCTGAGGATGCCCAATCCCTAGGGGTGTTCAAGGCCAGGTTGGATGGGGCTTTGAGCAACCTGATCCAGTGGAAATTGTCCCTGCCCACAGCAGAAGTGTTGGAACTGGTTGATCTTTAAGGTCCCTTCTGACTCGAACCATCTATGACTCTAGGATTAAGCTGAGCAATGCCCTGCCTTTTCCATAATGCAAAGCTGGGGGGCAGTCTTGGAGATCATGATTGCATAAATGTTGAGATATGTTGTAGGTAATCCTCTTAAAACCATCTCTTGTGTACTGTTGATAACGTCCTTGAGATTTATCAGCTGGATCTTTATTACGCATACTTTGTAGAATGAGCTTTCTTTCTTTCTGAGGTTGTGTTTACAGCACTTCAGATAACCACCTCCTGTAAGCCTTCTCAGTTTTTCTGGTTGGTATAAGTTTTCTAGTCACTTATTTTGTTGCAATACAATCTTAAGCAATGTCTTTAGTATTAGAAATGTGAAAGTGGCGCAGTATCTGTGATATGTAAGTAAAATGCTAGAACTAAATAAGATGGTAACTAGGCTTAAAAACTTCAGTTTAAGTAACAAAACTGCAAATTAGGATGAACAGTCTCACCTGACCAGCTGTGTTTCCACAGGTAATGGCCTAATGTTCCTTTCTGTGTATGTTACACTTACTAAATTAGGAAAGAAATTCCCCTTCCCACAGCGTTTCTGTTGGCTTCTCAAGGATTCATTCCCAAGTTGTGATAAAAACAAGAGTGAATCATGTAACTTTTTGCTGTGGTTGGGTGCAGCTGACAGATAGTTTGTGTTGGGACTTATCCATTGCAGAGTACGGGTGTATGGAGAGGCTGAGGAACAGACGGTGGGCTTCTTGCCCTTAAGGTGAATACCTCTGGCCACTGCTGCACATCAGTCGGAAAGGTACTGGGTGCCTTCTTAAAGTTGTTCTCCATCTTTCATCTGTGAACCACCGGTGGTCTGTGAGGCTGTTGTGCACATTGGAGAAGTGAGCAGTGGTGGTTTTCTGGTGAGGGTTTGAGGGTCGATAGTAGTCTGCTATGAGATGTTAGGCTTTGAGCACCCTGATCCAGTGGGAGGTGTCCCTGCCTACAGCAGGAGGGTTGGAACTGGATGGACTTTAAGGTTCCTTCCAACTGAAACCATTCTGTGATTCTACGGAGGGTGACTGCTGCAACAGGACTGGGGTGTCCTAATGGTAGTGATGAGCAGACTGCATCTGCTACATGAGGCTGTTCAAAGTGTCTCTTCCACGCGTGGCTGTGCCCTTGCTCTCCATCCAAGCTGTGCTGCTGGCTGCACTGACCTGCTGCTGCCTTCACCCTGATGCTACTGCTCAGCCCTCTGGACAGCACTTCCAGCACGGTGCTGGAGCTCATCTGCATTTGCATCTCTGCATCAACAACAATGCTGGCAGGAGCCAGGGCAGTGTGGCAGAGGAAGCCAGAGAGGTTGTGCATGAGATTTCAGCTCCCTGCTTTTTTCCTTCCTGGATCTAATTAGCCAGTCTTACTTCCACATCTATTTGAAAAAAATGTTGATGTATGTATGAATAAATGGTTTGCAAGAGCCTCTGGGCTAATATTATTACATGATTTTACAGGCTTTTGAAACCAGAGATGAATCCCGGTCTCGGGGAGGAACAAGTTGCTGCCCCATTGGTCACACAGAACCCAATGTCGCACCTTTGTTCCTTATCCCTTCAAAGGAAGGGGATGCCCTCACACCACATTGTGTTTTCAAATACTTACCTGCTTTCTGTAGTGGGTCTGCTTCAAAAGCTCCTTCAGGAAAGCACGGAATGAACATGGTGCAGGGGAACTTGAAAGCTCACACGCAGAAAGGCTGGTCTTTAATATTAAAAATATCCTGTTCTGCCCTCAATGGAGTCTGGGGGGGGAACCCACCCAAAGCCTCAAATTATCATTAAAAGTGAGCTCTTGAAAAATCATTTTAATGTCACAACCATAGACTAAGCAGATTAAATTGTTGTTTGCTTATGGCCCTGTTGTTAGCTCATTTAAAAGCTGCAGCTATTTTTGTCAGGCTTAGTGTATTAATTTTGCCACCATTTAGATGCTCTGGCCTAAGATAGCAGAGAAACCACAGGTCAGTGAGCTTCGAGCCTCGACAGCCAAAATCAGATTAACCTTGTATTTACTGCAATAGGCTTTCTTTCCAGCCACAGATGCAACGCGCAGCCCGTGGAATGACAGTAAAAGAAGTATTTTATCAGCTAGAGGAGCAACTGCAGCTCACTCTGCCTCCATAACCTGTTGCAGCGAGGAAAACATTTCCTAGCACATCACCCAGCTCCTGCAGTTCTGCAGATGATTTACCATATTGGTGTGCTTTTATAAAAAGCCCTTTGCAACACGCACAGAATGTGGTCAGCAGATCCAAGGTTATTTATGAAGGACAGGGGAGGCAACACAGAGGAGGACCAGAAAGTTGATGGAGGGTCTACAGGAGAAATTGTGTAAGGAAAGGCTGAAGTCACTTGGTCTGTTCAGCCTGGAGAAGAGGAGACTGAGGGGGACCTAATAGCTGTTTCCTCACAAGGGAAAGAGGAGGAGCAGGCACTGATCTCTTCTCTCTAGTGATCAATGATAGGACCAGAGGGAACGACAGGAAGATGTGTCAGGGGAGGTTTAGGTTGCACATTAGGAAGAGATTCTTCACCCTGAGGGTGGTGGAGCACTGGAACAGCTCCCCAGGGAAGCAGTCACGACATCAAGCCTGACAATATTCAGGAAGCATTTGGACAAAGCCCTCAGACACACAGTGTGAATGTTGGGATTGTCCTGTGCAGGGACGGGAGTTGGACTTGATGAACCTTGTGGGTCCCTTCCAACTCGGGTCATTCTGTGATTCTATGATTCTAACTGTCCCATGGATGGTCTTGATCCTGTAGGGTGGGAAGAGCAGGAGTCTGCAGCTTCTAAACTCTGTGTTGTTGTGTTTTGTCCCAGAAAAAATAGTTTACCGTCACCTCCTTTCTTACCCACAAGGAAACCGTTATTAAATGGAGGAGATGGGATGAATTATTAATGACTTGTTCCTCCTCTAAAAGCTGAAAGCAGCACTTTAGTTCTTAAGCGCTTGAATACAGAGGTGTTTTCTGAGATGAAAAGTAACTGGCAGGAAAGTTTGCTTACTGCAAGACCCAACTTGCTGTTTTTCTTTATTCTCTCCTCACCTTGTTTATTTTATTAATTCACACTGATCAACCATAGATTTCACTGGATTTACTTTGTCCTGACTGTTCATAAAGTGTTGTTTTCAAAGTAATTCTCCCCAATTCCATACCAAAGGAAAAGTGGTTTTAGCTTTTATATCAAAGCAAGTGATGGAGGGAAGAGCCTTTGAATGTGTGGCAGTGTTTACGTTAAACTTTCTGCCTTCCTGGGGAAGGAGGAGACGGCATGATATGAGCAGACATTCAAAGGCTGCCTTGAATTGTTAATCAGTAAGCTGTACCCGTTGCCTCTGGCTCTTCTAAAAATAACCGTACAGTGCAGTGAATGAAAAGCGATAAATATTTCATGGAAAGTTGATCACGGATTGAGGCGTTTCTCGGTCAAAAAATTCTGCATTTCTGAGATGCGATTATAGAATCATTAAGGTTGAAAAAGACCTCTAAGATCATCCAGGCCAACCATCAGCCCAGCACCACTGTGCCTAATAAACCATGTCGCGAAGTGCCATGTCTACACATTTTTTGAACTCCTCCAGGGATGTTTACTCCACCACTTCCCTGGGCAGCCTGTGCCAATGCTTCACCACTCTTTCAGTAAAGAAATTTTTCCTAATATTCAATCTAAACCTCCCTTGGTGCAATTCGAGGACATTTTCTCTCCTCCCTCTTGTCACCGATCTTTTGCTGATGTTGCCATGTTATCTTTGCCACGTGTGTTTCTACTCTGGTTGTTTTACCTTGATCTGCAGCCCTGAATAGGTACTCAAGATGATCTCTTTGTTGTTTTTATTTTATTTTATGTTATTTTTAATTCCCTTGCTTTTTCAAGATAACGCCTGTCCTGTGGCTGGAGTGGTCCAGTACACCCTGTACTCGGCTTTTCTTTTCCATCAGCTTCTCCTGACGCTTGCTAGATGGCTGTGGATGTTTGCTGGTGGACGACAGTGGAGGAGTTACTGAGGATTATTTCATTAGCAGCATGTTTGCTTTGGTCTGCATTCCCTTTTATTGGTGTACTCTGTGCTACGGAGCTCCCCAGGATGCTTTATGCCAAAATTAACTTTATTACTAAAAGGGAAATACATGCTGAAGGTGCGAGCTCAGCAATCACCTGCATTCCCAGGATTTTAGGAATTCCTCTTCTGACACAAGATGCATTTATCAAGATCCTAGAGGCTCTTCCCCAGAGTATATTCATTTTCAGGGCTATATTTGGTTCTGCTTTGTCTTTGGGCAGAGGAGGGAATATCAGGTGAATGGCTTGTGCAATGATGCAAGAGATCTTGTAGCAGTCTCCAGATGCTGACCTGGAGAATTTCCGCTGACTGATTAAGTAGACTTTTCCTCTCCTTTTTGTTGCTTCCCCCCCCCGCTCCCCTCTCCTGCCCCTGAAAAACCTGCTTCGAACACAAAACCAGTTTAGACTGAGACATAATTCACCAAGTATAGAAATAAAACTGGTAACCAGGCTACTTCAAGCCAAGAAACCCCAGTAATGCTGACACACTGAGTTAATGCGAGAGGGCTGCCAACGTGTGTAATGGTTTAACTTTGTTTTAACTTCTTAAGTGTGTAGATCTTGAAAGATGGGAGCTGTCTTCAACAAATAGGGTCTTTAGAGAGCTGGATTACGACGTGAGCTCTTGAGCTTTACTGGCATGGTTTCCTTCTGCGTGCCTGTGCTTTCCTAAATCACAGACTCTCCAGATGTCTCAAAGAGGACCATGCAGGGATATCCTCCTCCATCGTCATCCAGTTCCCCTCTCCACCAAGCAAATGTGAAATCTGAATTTCCTTTACTTTGAATACAATAGTAAGTTTGTTCATGCTAAGGCTGTCTTGTTTGCGTTCATGGTTGGTGCTAGCTTGGCATTGCCCCTTGAATGGCTTGATTTGAGGTCTACCTTAAGCTGATGTCTCCTTTAAATTGAAACAAGTACTTATGTTTGAATATCTGCTCCTTTGGCTTAACTAGTATCTTGTGATTTAAACCACTCAATCGTTACTACTTTTCCATCTGTTTTTCATTCAAGAAATTGTGTCATATCAGATGATTCATTCATATTTGATTAGAGATTTCATTATAAGCTGGTCTTAAGTTTTTATGATCTAATAAAAGACTTTGGAATCAATGACTTGGAACCATAATTGTAACATACAGAATAAATGTACTGCACATTTTAATGACACTTCGCTAAGTGTTTTTTTAAGCTCTTACAGTTCTTGCTGGTTGAATTGTGGAAAGGTGTATTTGTTTAAAAGTTTCTGATAAAATCCAACATCTGACCTTTTCCATTGGAGAGGGGAACTCTTCACCATCTATTGTAGCAGTTTTTCAGGTTGCACTGAAGACCAAACCTTGGGTGAACTTTAAGTCAAAAATTGCCTTCCTTAACCGTTTCTAGTCCTGCCCATAGATGGTCAGGCTGTGATGATGTTAATAAAGGTCTTGAAGATCCTCACTGTCAGTATGTGGTGAACTGGTTAAGTGATTTATGGAAGGCTATTATTTTCACTAAGGGGAGTTATCTGCCCCCTGCATGCACGTTGTTTCTTAGATGAAATAAATGAATGCAGGTTTTTTCCAATTTCTTCTAAAAGCTGATAAAGCTATTGCAATAGCGTATTGAAAGAAGTATTGGGGAGTTGCCTTTATGCTTTATTTTTTGTTATTCCAAATGTGTCTTAAGCTCTTAAGTATTTTGTAAGTTGTATGTAATAAGAGCTTATTTTTGTGCTTTAAATGTTTTGGGAAATGGTTTTATTAGATCTCCCTGCTCCTTTTATCAGATGTCCCAGAAAGCTGAGGAGGTGGTCTTTATCAGGGAATGCAGGGATAGGGCAAGGGGGAGCGGTTTTAAGCTGAAAGAGGGGAGATTTAGATTAGGTATTAGGAAGAAAATTTTTACAGTGAAAGTGGTGAGGCCCTGGCACAGGTTGCCCAGAGAAGTAGTGGCTGCCCCATCCCTGGAGGTGTTCAAGGCCAGGTTGGGTGGGCCTTTGAGCAACCTGATCCAGTGGGAGGTGTCCTGGCCCACAGCAGAACATTGGCACTGGCTGATCTTTAAAGTCCCTTCCAACTCAAACCATTCTAGGTTTCTATGATTCTATTAGAAAAATATCAGATCAAATTATGTTTTGCTGTACTTTTAATGTTTCATGCCTGTATAAAGTATGAGAAAAGGAATATACAATGCAAAACTAGTCAAAGCAAGCCTATCTACTTGATAATGTACCTGTAAAGGAAGCATTTCCCTGTTCTGATCAAATGATTTCCATTAAGTTTTGCTGGGTAAACTGAATTCCTCCAGTTGGGAAAGGAAAATCTGTTGTGAATGAAATGAGCAGTTTGGGTTTGTGCCTGTGTTTTGTGGGGATGACTGGGACGGGGGAGGGATGGGCAGACTCGATGTTTTGAGGTGGATATTTCTGAGTTCATTTTGCACTGGAAGAATAATTGCACCTCAGCAGTGCTGCCAAATCATTTTGTTGGAGTTTTGTGCTGGAGGGTTAATTGAACTGGCTGTGTTTGTGTTAGTGTAACTAGACAAGCACCTTGCACAGTGATGGTGCTTCTGTCAGACAGCTGGAGCCAGGTTGTGGCTTTGTGGCAGGTGTGTCAGTGAGTCCTGGGACAGAAGCTGCAGGAGAAGGCAACTGAGCAGAGCAGAGAACTCATAGTGGTGCAGCTATTTGGTTGTGAAGATAAATGTTGAGAGAAACTGAATGCCCTGCATCTGACAAGAGCTTCTTATCTGGGAGAGAGCAAATGATGTTCAGGACTCTTTTCATGCACATCTGGTCGGAGATTAGGCCTAGTTTCCATCCCTGTGGCCACTGGCACATCTGGAGAGGAGTTTTCAGCTGAAGCATAGGTGTTTAAGAGACAGAAAAGGTGAATGTAGCCCCATAAGCTGGAGCATGGGAGAGTTCTCTGTAGTCATGTAGGGTTTTGTGTTGCTTTGCCATAAAAGGTCAATTCAGTATTGCAGAAAAGCCCATTTCCACAGATGATAGCAAAGGCAAGCCCAAGCCTTGCAAACTGTGCTTTGAAAACGGGTGGGTTTACAGAATCACAAAACTTCTGGGTCCAGCCTGTAATCACCACATCGTAGCAGCTTGGCTTGTTTGAACAGGGTGTTGAAAAGGACATCCAGGTCTTTTTCAGAAAGAACATGGCAGTTCCTCACTTGACTTAGAAGGTGCCTGTGATTCACCCCAGCACTCACTGCCCTGAAATGAGGAGGCTCTGTGCCTGCTGCCAGTATAGTCAGACCCTTAGTTTATCCGTTTGCTGCTCTTCTCTGCCTTCCCCTGAAACTGGGTAATAGTGGTGCGTGCCCGTCCTCTCGGTGTGATGCTGTGGTCAACTGCATAACACCTGCAGCAGGCAGTAAGAAATTGAAATTAATTTCGTAAAACTCAGATCCTGGTCAAGTCTAGGTGATAGCCTGGTTTCTTGATGACCCCAAGGTAGAGATGTTATCAGATGACACTCTGCTTTCCATCCATGAAAACTCAGTATTGTGATTAGAGGCTGGAAGCTTAAACTATTGATTATCTGAGAAAAGAAGTTATTCCTTATTAAGCCTCATGTTAGAATCAGGATTTCTTTGCAGCAAATGTAAGGGCATTTCCCTTGCTTTTTTTGCAGGCTTTTGCTTTAATACAATACAGATTCTGGTCACCACATATATTGACTAATTCCTTGCACAGTTGTATTTGTATGTAGCTACAAAAAGAGTTCCTGTTGAGCGAATAATGTATTGTGAGGGTGAAATAGTGGGGAAAAAAGAATTTACCTGAAATAAGTTTACCTGGAAACACCAGAAAGTGAGAGAATGACAAGAGTTGAAAACAATTCCCTTCCATAGGAGGGAAAGCCAGGGCAGGGTTCAGATGATGTGTAGAACGTCCTCAATGAAAAATCAGCCCCATGGGAGTTTTAAATGGGGAAGAGCTGGAACAATTGAGGCAAAGAAGTGGCAGTGGTTTCCTGTTTTTCAGTGCGATGTTTTGTTGGGATTTTTGCAGATTTTTGCCTTTAATACAGGCTGTCTGAATTCTTTGTTCTTGTATTTTTTTTGAACTTTGAACATTTTGGCTGTATTTCTCCTAGTAGTCACTACCCGTAATTGGAACATCCGTAACCCTACGGCTCTTCACATGGAGGCCCTTGGGAGACCTGAGAAAGATGGCATGCTTGTACCTTATTTTGGCAACTCAGTAAAAGACAAAAGTTCTGCATCTCATGACTCATTAATCATAACCAAATGCAGTTGGGGCCATCTGCATTTTACTCTAGTGCCCTGGGTCAACCAATGGATGCTAGCATTTTTTTTTTGTTGAATTTCCTATAAGCCACCTGATTTATAGCTCACTGCGAGGACACAGTGTCCTTCAGGTTGAGATAAGGGTTGGAGATGGAGAAGGTGTTACCGTGCCCATGCGTGGCATCAGGAAGACAGAGTCCAGGCTTGCTCCTTCTTACCGTGAAATGCTGTGCAGTGGCTCTGCGTCAGGAATCATAGAATCACAGATTCATTAAGATTGCAAAAGACCTCTAAAATCATCTAGTCCAACTGTCAGCTCAAGCTTCCTTGGGCACATGCAAGCATTGTCTTTGGGGAAGGGGGATCCAGATAGTGTGTTGCCGCAACACCAAAGGGACCTGGATTCTTCAGTTGAGGAAACATCTGTATGGGTGCTGAGGGGTGCATGAGGAGCACTGTACAGCAATGCTTGACCAGAGCTATGGCTGAGCAGCTCAGCCGGTCCTGACCTGGCTGCCCACACCCCTGGGCAGACTTCTCCTGACCACTACAAAAGGACTCAACCCGGCTTGAGAGGCGGCTCCACGTCAAAGGGCTGCTCAACCCCAGCCCACGACATGTTGCGCATAAGCCCCGCCTGGAGCTGCTCATGCTCTGTCCCACTGCACCCTGTGCCGGTTCCCCACCCTGCATATCTACAGCCCTGATATTCTCCTGCCACAAGCAAGGATGTGCATGTTCATGGTGGTCCTTGGGGCCTGCAGCAGCAACATTTGGTCACCTCATCTTGTGCAGGCATGTCTGTTTAGTCCCCAGTGCTTTGCCTTGAGCGTCGGAGATAAGAGGAGCGAGCATCCCTTGCATGTGCTGCTCTTCAGTGCACTTGCGGCTTTTCGAGGAAACACATGAAAGCCAAGTGCCTCAAGTCCTATCTGCTTGATCATTCTTTACTCTTTGTATTTATGATAAATATTTATAATACAGAGCTGTATTTTTTTATTTTTGGTGTGCACTTGCAAAGAAAACATTCGTTAATCCTTATGGTCATGGATGATGGTCCTTTTGACCTTGAAAATGAAGGTGCTGGATTTTATTCCATTTTGTGTGATGTTGTTATAGTTCTACAAGCTCATGATTTTAAAATTGATCCTTTTCTCTCGTTTCTTAGGAATACAGAGTAGAATAACTGCATTGTAATAGGAACCCCCAGAATTTTAAATGCAAAATCATTAGTACAGGTATCAAATCATTAGCACAGGTATCAGTGTGACCCTTTTTAAATTTGCAAGGTGTCTTTTACTGGCAGGAAAGAGGTTGAGGGCAGAGCAGGACCCTTTCAGAAGTTATGCTGATTTTGTAGGACTTGCAGGACAAGACAGCATGGAAGCAGGGTGCTGCTTTAGTCTTGTTCCAAGAGGAGATCTTCTTTTAGAAGGAGACAATATGTTGTCGTCACATAACACAACTTTGTCTTGCCAGGTATCACGCAAACTAATTATTGTTTCTGCCAAGCCCTAAGTGGCCAGCAGAGGTGAAGGCATTTGCTTGGAGAGCACTGAGAGTCTGATGCCTGAGATACAGATCTGGCCACCAACAGGTCAGGGTTTGTTCTTCCATTTCTGAAACATTTCTTGGATGAGCAGTGGGTTTTTCTGTTTGTTTTCTGTTAGCGAAAGGTAGTGATTTGAGGTCTTGGGATCAGCAATAGGTTTGTGAAGGAGGTTTGTGAAGGTGTTTGTGACACGCTGAGAGGGAAAAGCGAGCAAAACTAATACTTGCTCTTCCGACAGTAAGCCAGGGATCTGGTATGCTTTTTATTTAAATTCAAAGTTTCTTAAGATGGTATTAAACCTGCTCCATCTGTCTCAGCCTAGGTTAGATGACAGGGGATTTTGCTTAACTGAGCAGTAAAGTTCTGCTGGTAAAACGCATCTCGGAGAGTGGCAGTAATTCCCTTCCCGTAATGTGCTGTAGCGCTCAACTGTGCTATACATGCATGTGGCACACCTTGGTCCTGGGCTCCAGGGGCATTTTGATTTGATGCCTCCAATTATTCAAAAAAGACCACGATTAAACACATGGCAGCTGTCTGAAAGCATCAGTGGAGCATCCCCTTCTCAGTGGGATTGTGCGCGCGTGGGTTCCCGCACGGAAATGCAGCCCAAGCTGGAAATGCCATCCTACCTGTAAATACACAGGATTATACAAGAATAAAAAGGCTACTTTGGGAATCCTGCTCTCACTTGTATGGACTTGCTTAAAATATGTATTTGAGCAGACTTTATTACTGTTTTTTTGAGTGAAAGGTATCATTATGGATGCTGAAGAGGACTAACCATGCTGCATAGTGGCAGTCACAGGGCAGGAGCAGAGAGAAACACCCAGCTCATGGTGTCCAGGTCTCTGCTCCACTGGAAGTGTGCATATGAGGGCAGTGACCCTCCCAGCTCACATCTTGGATTTTAAAGCCAGTACCCTTCCAGTACTGAAAGGGGCTACAGGGAAGCTGGGGAGGGGCTCTTTATCAGGGAGCGCAGGGATAGGATGAGGGGGAATGGTTTTAAGCTGGAAGAGGGGAGATTTAGATGAGATATTAGGAAGAATTCTTTTCCTTTGAGGTGGTCCTAGTTTAATCTTTGCTGTGAACACCCCTCAGGGAATATTGATGCTTAGAATGTGTTTTGCATTTACCTATCTGAATTGAGGGAGAGCATCCTATTAAACAACCAATTGACAATGGTAATATGCAATGTATTTTAACAGATGAGGCTTTGGTGGCAATCAGCCTCCTCCCGGTTTCGAGCTGTTTGACAGAGAACTTGTTTACTTAAGAAAGCAAAGGTAAATTTGCAGAAAGTTAATAGCACTTTATCCGATACTGAAGCAAGCGTCTTTCCACATGAACAGAATGCAGGTCTGCTGCTACGGCAGCACGGATTTCTTCTCAAGGTACATGAGAGCTGCGTGGGGTGGGGTGTGTGTCAGACCTCCTGCTGGTACAACATTGTTTGCATTGCACTGGTGGTACCAGTAATAAAACCTTAGGTATCATTAGTGCACTGTAAATCATGTCAAACACACAGAACAGTGTCTGACAGTGGGATTGAGAGCACCCTCAGCAGGTTTACTGATGACCCCAAGCTGTGTGGCACAGTCGACATGCTGGAGGGAAGGGATCCAGAGGGACCTAGACAAACTTGAGAAGTGAGCCTGTACGAACCTCATGGAGTTCAGCAATGCTCAGGTCCGGCACCTGGGTTGGGACAGTCTCAAGCAGAATTACAGACTTGGCAGAAAATAAATTGAGAACAGCCTTGAAGAGGACTCGGGAGTGGTGGTAGGTGAGAGCGGCCTTCCAGTACTTAAAGGAAGCCTACAGGAAAGCCGAGGAGGGGCTCTTTATCAGGGAATGCAGGGATAGGATAGGATAAGAGGGAATGGTTTTAAGCTGAAAATGGGAGATTTGGTTTAGATATTAAGAAAAAAATTTTTACTGAGAGGCATCGGCCCAAGGAAGTTGTAGATGCCTCATCCTTGGAGGTGTTCAAAGCCAGGTTACTTTGAGCAATGTGATCCAGTGGAAGGTGTCTCTGTTCATAGCATGAGAGTTGTAACTGAATTATCTTTAAGGTCCCTTCCATCCCAAACCATTTTATGATTCTGTGATTCTATGAAACATCTGGGGAAAAACCTAAGAAGGGCTTTGATTCATTAGGTAAGTGTGGTGTGCTATTTCAGACAGACAGAGCTCCAGGCAGTCATAGGTCTTTAACAACCAAGTTGCTGACCCTCAGCGATGGTGACTCCAAAATTTCTTGGGCTGGGTGAGCATTTAGGGCAACTAAACTTTACTTGGCTCCTTGTTGAGCACCTAACAGTGCTAAAAATATGTAAATAAATCATCTCTCTGAGGACCTTCGGGGTGGTGGTGGTGACTGCACACCAGACAGTGAAGCATCATCGTAGCCCGCTCTAACCTCAACACAAGGACATTGGTCAGTACTGTGAGTGGGCAGAGGCAATGTTTTCCTTTGTTGGGGACAGAAGTCTCTTATTTTTTTATCTCAACAGTATTATGGCAGTAGAGTTAAAAAGTATAAATGGAAGATGTTGGTAATTGGTCTAGTTGGAGCATTGAGGCTCTTGATAAGCTGTGCCATGGCTCCATGCAGACATAATGTTGAGCAGTTCTGCCTTTTTACAGATAAGCCTGAAATAACTCCTATCCTGTCCTGTGCTCAAATAACTCTTCCCAACAGTTTCTCTCTCAAAGTGCTCCTCAGCCAGGTGATTCCATGCTGGAGAATGAGGAAGGACGGCACAGTGAGATGTGCTCTGGGCAGGAGCACCTTCCCTGCAGCACACAGGACATTGTCAGGATTTGGGGCAGAAAGGGTGGCTGGGAGCCTGGTCTCAAACAACTTCCTGTGCAGACGTGGGTCTTCCTCTCTCCTGTGTTCCTTGTGAATGTAGTCATGGCTTGGAGCGCCACTAGGTGTGCATTTTCCATTTGACACAGGAACTGCTGAACTATAGAGACTTATGGTTGCACTGGGGGAGAAGCATAAGGATCTATCAGCTTTGAGCATTTTCTTTCCAATGATATGTTTTGGTTTGGTTTTTTTTAAGGGAGGAGAGGACGTAGTCAAAATGAGTAATTAGTAGTGTAAAAAAGTAGTCATCTTAAAATTGCAGAAAATTAAATTCCTTATAATTTTCTTTCTAGAATGACAGCATAGGAAAAGGTTTAAGGTCTGTTTAGGCTATTGCTTTACTTTAGTCTTGATACATGATATGGTTGTGTCCAGACACTGATAAGAGATGGAAATAAAATAGCAGGAAAGACATTGGCTGTGTGGACACAAATGTCAAGCATCCTGAGTGAGCAGCCAAGGAACTTAATCTGGTTTAATTTGAAGCCAAATATGTTTGGTATCTGTAATTGGCCTTCCTTCCTTCTGCAAAGGAGCAAGAGCAACAGGGTCATTGCACCTCGCTGAGTATAACAGGGAATTAGGGGAACTGCCACCAAAATTCCCATTTTTTCTGGACTTGGGAACACGTGGATTTATTCACTCGGCTTTTGACTGTTCAGTCCTGAAGCTTGGTGGTGAGCACCCACCATTCAGTACAGAAAAGAAAATAAGGTGGTATTTACTCTCAGCCCAAGAACAATACACACAAATACTAAAATGAAGCACCTCCCAACCGAGGACAGGCTGAGAGATTTGAGGTTGTTCAGCCTGGAGAAGAGAAGGCTCCGGGGAGACCTTATAGTGGCCTTCCTGTACTGAAAGGGACTACAGGAAAGCTGGGGAGGGGCTTTTTACCAGGGAGCGCAGGGATAGGATGAGGGGGAATGGTTTTAAGCTGTGAGGGTGGAGAGGCCCTGGCACAGGTTGCCCAGAGAAGTCATGGATGCCCTGTCCCTGGAGGTGTTCAAGGCCAGGTTTTGGGGCTTTGAGCAACCTGATCAAGTGGGAGGTGTCCCTGCCCGTGGCAGAGGGGTTGGAACTGGATGATCTTTAAGGTCCCTTCTAACCCAAACTATTCTGTGATTCTATGTTTGTTTGCTTTCCATTCAAAGTGCTAATGGAACTCTTCCATTTTTCCCACCTGGCTTTTACCAAGTGCTCAGCTCGGAGCAGGTTTCACTTGCCTTCTGCAATTGTGGCTGCTTCATGTATGTGTGCTCAACTGAAGTATGATGTGTGGTAGCATCTGCAAGAGCATCCTGTGATTTGTTTCACCTCCCTGAAAATCTATATCTTCACTGGTTTTCAAGTGTTGTCTGTAAGACAGTCCTCTTCACCGAAGCCTTGTAAGTTCTTTGTAGCCATCTGGGTACTAAACATCTGTTGTGCAAGCGTTGCGTTGCCTCTGTGTGTCCTGCTTGATTGTGTTATCCTTTGGTGCCCTTGGAATGCTGACAACAGCCTTGAAAGCCATTTCAGGTGGGCATGGGCAGACAGAGCTGTACTCTGCCCTGATCCAAAGGGGGAATTTCAGGGGAACTTCATTCAAAACGCCATTTCCCCCTCTTCTCCAAGCATTCAGTTACAGATGCCAATTGTACATTTGCAGGGTCAAAAATCTGCTTTATTTACATTGAAGGAAAAACCATTTGTTAGATGAACTCCATTTTCTCGTTCTAAGAACCCAGTCTTTCCACAAATTGTGTTATTTTGCACAGAGTGGGAAGCTTTGAAGTTTTGGTGCTGTTTGTGGGTTGGAGAAGGCTGGCTGCAATGCTGCGCCAAGAGAGAAGCGGAAAATGCAGTTACTTGTCAGCTTGTCTCTATACATCATTGAGCCCCACCAAGTTGCTGAAACTTGTAAATACTCCTCCACTTCTGCCAAGCAAGAGCTCCATTTCTCCTAGGCTTATTGATGTATGCTTCTCCTTGCTACTTTTGTTTTTTCCTTTTTTTTTTTTTTTTTTTGAGATTTGGGCTTTCGTTTAGAGATTTGGCTATGTGTACATGTGCTTGCAAAGTTACTGGTGCTGGTCAGGACAGGGTGCACTGTATTTCTGTTGCATGAGAGGAAAATCACTTTAGCGTGAGGTGCATGAAGTGACAGATGAATAATATTACATGCAATGTAAAATTCCCCATAATATTAAGAAAAATTCTAGTCCTCTTAAAGCAGCTTTAATCGGGTTTTTCAAACAGTCCTAGAGCATGTTAAATATTAAGGTGTTGTGTGGTTTAAGATGAGCTTTGCTTTTTATCCCAGAAAATAATTTCTTGCATATGACGAAAATTCCAGCTTCTAAGTAGCTGTTATATCACGCATGGTATTACTTTACACCTTTGAATTACAATATTAACTGCTATTTTATATCTAAATACTACTTTACATCCAGAGACTAAGCTGTGCATCTCTTGGTGAATATGAATATAGCTGTCTGTGTGTATTGAGGACATTTCTAGCTGTGATGCAGATGATGATGAAGGTCAAACCCTTCTTAAAGGTGACACTTGGTGAATGGGTTCAGCACCATCTGTAATCCAGTTAGAGTTAGGGGTGCTGCCTCGTTCCCTGCTGTGGCTGTTCCTGTTGAACAAAGGAGAGCTGTAACATCACGGCTGTCCACGTTATTTGCCTTCCAGAGGTAAGGCACATCTGGAAGAGCTGAGGTCAGGAAGCTGTTTGTTCCCACATGTGAGAGAAACGGGGTTTTCATTATTGCTGCACTGAGGCATTTTCTATGTGTGGCACTCCTGGTTTTCAATACCTTCCGTTTTTCCTTTAGCTATAAACAGATTTAGACTTCCTTGGTAAAGCAGTCTTGGAGGAGCAAAGGATTTTAAATTAAACTGGACTTCTTTGTCCTGTAAGATACAGCAAACCAGATCTTAACACGTATGCTAATTTTAAGACGTTCATTTTCACAAGCAGCAGATATTTAGTCTTACGCGCACCAGATGGGCTTGCTGCTGGCATCACTTGAGATTATGGTCAAAACAAGGACAAATCAGCTATAAAATTCCAAGACCTCACTGAATAATGTTGTGTTTTCCTTCCCAAGGACCAGCTTAGTTGTCATATTGCCTTATATTTGTCATCATCAGTATGGCTGGAAAGTGTCTTCAAGCGTCTGAGATGGGCTTACAACGAGAGGAAAAATCTCATAGGGAAGAATCTCTCCCACTGCAGACGGAGTTCTGTGTTGTGCATTGACATGTGACTGTTTAGGCATTCTGCTCTGAGAGACGTGTCCTGATTAAAAACTGGCTTAAATCGGTAAATGTGTGCAGCTGCCTGTAGAAGAGTCACTTGTGCTAATGTAAAGGTACCTTCAATCTTACAGATCTGGGAGAAGCAAGCAAATACACCTGGAAGGGAATGTGGGGAATAGATGGGCGTAGTGGGAATATTTTAAAAAAATATTTCAGTATTTTATTAAAAAACAAGCTTTTTTTTTTTTTTTAAAAAAAAGTCATTGTAGAGCATTGCCAAATTATTATACAGCCTTTATCCAAACTTACCTCTGTGCCCTCTCTGGAAAGAGAAGATGGTGGGCATCATCATTGCTCTTCTGCACTGCTGCCTACGTCAGTATGCAGAAGCGTTGAGTTTAGGGTGAGCGGCATTGGTGTCTTTTTATTCATAGCTCAGGACTATTTTCAGCATGCCTTTAAAAGCTGTCATTATTGAAGTTTTGGGCACTGTTAATGAAAAAAAACGATGCAGGATGTTTCCTGCGAAAGGTTGAGGGTGTGCAGGCCTTGAAAGTATTTTCCGTGAGAAAGCATTGAATTTGTGATTTCATTTAGTCCAATGACAATATGCCAGTGTCCCTAGTTGGGAAGCTCTCCAGGGATGATTGTGCAGCACTACATGCAGGTCACTGCCTACGGCCAGAGATAGCGGTAGTGGGCAGGCATTTCCCTGGGGCGTTCACTGTTGAGCATTGACTGTCCCCAGTGCTGGTCCCACAGTCTTTCCAGGGGAGCTGGTGGTTGTAGCCAGACCCAATGTGCAGCTGAGGGGAAGAAAGGAGAGACACCATTACATGGTTTTGTACAGTCCTTGTGCAACATTTTGATGGGACCTTTTTCCATTAACCGCGAGTATTTACACTGAGATGGTACAAAATCAGACGGCTGCTGGTTATGACATCTTCACAATTGGGTATGACACGAAGGATTTCAGAAACAACACTTTTCTTAAGCATAAATCAAGGCAGATGGTAAAAACAAGTGACCTACAAAATATAACAAGTTTGCTCACCAGAAATGTACAGTACAAACAAATGTACTGTCACCTAAAAATACCGGGATGGCATTTCTGACAAACTGATGATTTTAGAAGGGAGTCAAAGTTTGGGTAAGGCCAAGAATGAATTTTGCATCCTTTTAGGTACCCACTGGTGATCAAACTGACTGTAAAATATTTCAGCCTAACACTTTTTCCTGGCTGTAATTTTGTTTCCTCAGGTTTATATCATTCTGCTTTATCTACAGATGAAGCTATTACAGCACCTTGCCTAAAACTGCCTCTGTTGGTCTCCGGATCTTGCAGAAAGCAGCACTGGTTGGTAGTTTTTGTGTTCTTTTACTCTGTAAATAGGAGCCAACAACTTGCTTTCTAAATAACGTGCTACTCTTGTGATCGGCCAAAAGTGGGTTTTTTTAATAGTCCTTTCATGTCTGCATCCATATGTGGTAGGATGTAAGTTGGCTTTGTAGCCTTCTCTTGCAGAACCACATCCATCACTCTGGTCATCCCAGTAACCCAGCTCCTCTATGGTGGCAAGGAGGGGCTGTGTTTAACCCTGAGCATTTTGGCATCCTGCTCAAAGCCCTGGCCAGTTATCTCAGCGTCAACAAGGCACTTGAGGCAGGAGCTCCACAACCCACTCAGCTGCTGAAGACACGAGAGAACAACAGCTCCTGCAGCTTCATCCCTGCCCTATTTTCAGACTTTGTTTTGGACCCCCAAGCACCTTGTGCACGAGCAATGAAGTCTTTAATGAATCTCCCAGGCTCTTTGCAGGGCTGGGGATCAGTAGAGAGGAGCTGGTGCTGTCTCACAGTACCCAGCAAAGCAGGGCTCTGCAGTTAAAGCCCGCTACCTTGAGCAAAGCAAATTGAGGCAAATCAGCTGTGAAGTGGAAACATGCAAATTAAAGCAGGCTAAATCATGGGAGGATTAAGCTGTAGTGATTTAAGACAGCTTTATTTCAGTATGGAAACATTGACGCAGGATTTAACATACTTTAAGTTCTGCTCATTGTCTTCGTTGTTAAGATGGGTGGTCTGACACACAGGCATACACAGAGATCAGTCTCTTTCCAGACCTTTCTGTATACAAAACAGTTGTAACAATGGCATTTTGGAAATGCTGGATGCTGTTCTTGGGGTTGGCTCCTTCAGCTGATCAGCTGGGAGAGCAGAGGGGCTTTCATAAGCTTTGTTCCCGTACTGTGGGGCATGGGAGCTTTCTGCGGCCTCCAGGCGTGGGCTTCTGGCATGTCAGGAGATGTGTGGTCTGGTGCACATACAGCAACTATAAATATACGCTAGCAGTCTCTTGCAAAATGCTGTTAGGTCACCTCGCCTGGCTTTCATAGGATCATAGGATGGTTTGGGTTGGAAGGGACCTTAAAGCCCATCCAGTTCCAGCCCCTGTGCCATGGGTAGGGGCACCTTCCACTGGATCAGGTTGCTCAAAGCCCCATCCAACCTGGCCTTGAACACCTCCAAGGATGGAGCATCCACAGCTTCTCTGGGCACTTTCCACTATGTTTTAAGTTAAGTGCCACCATGAAATGTTTAGGTCAGTACCTTGTGTTTTGCCAGAGTTGTGTACTGAGAGGAGGAAGATCCAGCACTTCTCTTGGTAGTTACTGTGGGACCTTAATCATCCTGTCAATTATCTTGGCCTCAGTTAAACTTGTGTCTCACAGCAGAAAGATAGGACTTTTCCTCCAGCCTTGGAGCCCAGGACCACCTGGTACTTCCTCTTAGCTTGTGCTTATGTGTTGTGAGGCAGTGGCTCTGCAGTTTTGGTGGACTCATCTGCCCTACATCCCCACATTGGTGTATTCCCTGCTGCCTTCCAGCCACTGTGATCTTTCCTCAGCGGTTGTTCCAGTCCTTCAACACATATCTTGGAAACCAGTTACTGGAACTGTAATTTTTATCAGTGCTTCTTGGAAGTAAAATCCCCTTTATGCCCTCTCTCTATTTTTAGGGTCTGTGAGCAAGAATTGCTTTTTTAGAGGATGATAGTCTACAGAGATCTAAGCTGTTTTCTCACATGCTGTTGTGTTTTATGAATATTTCAAATGGTCTGGCTTTCCCTGCAAGGATGACTTGGTTCTGTAATCTTTTGAGTATACATTTTATTGGACAAATTCTGTGTTCCGTAAGAAGAAAAAACCCACACCTTAAGTTCAGAATTTCCTTAAGTGACTTAGTACATTAAGGCAACTACACATAAAAGAGAAGTAATTTTATAAAATATTTACTCTAGATGAGAGAAGTGGTTCCTTACTTAACATTTCCCATAACTTGATGGATTTTAGAAACAGAAATGACGGTGTTGGTAGCTTTATAACAAAATACACTATAAAGACAATAAGTACAATGATCTATGGTGTGCAAATGGATTTATAAGAGTCCTTGAAAACCATTGGTTAAGAATGGATTTCAGACACTTGAGGGATGAGGTCCTTCATTAAATTGGCCTAAAAATAAAATACTGTTCATGTAAAATATGATTTGCTGATGCAGAAGGAGTATTTGTGCATTGCTGTCGAACAAGAGTTTGTCAAAAGAAGGGTTTAGGTTTGGTAGTGGTTATCTCTTGAGCTTTGGATACCTTCTGTGAAATAGTTTTTTGTATGGAACTTGTCGAAGTGAATGTGAGAACTGACTGTCCCGTTTTTGTCATGTTTCGGTTATTGTAGTGCTATAAGAGATGCAGGGTCTGAAGACAGACCTTAAGGAGCCACATCATCCCTATGGTCCTTTGTGCATTCCCTGATCTGAAGAGAGACGGCCTTCAATTAATTCTCCAGATGTGTTGCCGTTCAGAATTTTTACAATAAAGATCCTAAAGTTTAGAACATGTGTAGAAGGCTGCTACCTTCTCCATTTCTTAAATCCAAATGTGAGAATTTGGATGCTGTCATGCCAACATTGCACTCTGGCAAGGCACTACTGTAACCATTGGTGGGTTTCTTTAAAGTAGTGAGGGAAGGCATCCAGAGAACGACTGGCAGCTGGTGAAGTTCCTGCTGTTGATTTGAAATTTACCGGAGTTGTGCTCAGTGCTGGTCACACCATGGATTGAAGTTCCTGGGAAAGAATTGCATTATCCACAAAGTCACTGTGTCATACTGGTTTTCTCTGCCAGTCTTGCTTGTGTGCTCTTTGCCTCCTGCTCCAGTCTGGTACCTCCTGTGCCTTTGCTCTTCTGCCACCCTGGTTTATCTTTTTCGAATGGTGGCAAATCCTCTCCAAACTTCTAAAGTAAAAGGAAAAGTGAAGGGACACATCAGTTCTCTTTCATGGTCAGCCTTGTCCTTCTCCCTTAAAGCCTTTTGTTGTCAACTGGGAAGTGTTTCGCTGCTGTTATTGACTTCAACCCTGCATTTTGGTGTCTAGCGCAAATGGGGGAGCCCAATATGGAGCTTCTGGAAGCAACCGTAGTGCAAAAATGAGTGTCCCACTCACCGGCATTTCTAGCCTCATTTCTTGGTGTGTACTATTTCAGGAAAGGCAAATTGTTTCCATCTCTGCTTGTCTCTAGTTGTCACTAAATCAACTATAACCTTCTTAAACTCCCTTTTATGAAAGTCTTCCTCTTCAGCTTACCCCTGTAGTTGTTCCTCAGGTGCTTTCCTGGATGTCCTTTTCATCTTTTCCTTCTGATTTTCTTACTGTCTTTTGTCCAGATTTCCCCTTCATAACCAAGTGTCCTCCTAAGGCTCGGTCAGCTGAATCACTGAACCCTCTTTAGGTTCTTTCCGATGTCTTTTGTCTTCTTCAAGTGCTCTGAGAAGTGAGACTTTGTTATTTTTTACTTTAGGTGAGAATACATATAGAATCTCCATCCTTATATATATTTTAAGCCTCTCACCTTTGAGCTTCTCACAGCATCCTGTTTCTTTTTGTGGAAGAATTGGGCTACAGCAAAACCCTAGGCAGGGAAGTTTGTTGCCTGGATGTAACTGGGGCAGAGTTGTAGGCTACCACATAAGTAGGTAGGCATCATTTAATTTGCCACAGTTTGAAAACACTAGGGTTAGGTCCACGTTTTGCAGTCTGAAGTAGCTACCTGGCAGAAACAATCCATCCAGTTGCTGGTCTTCTGTTGCGGAGCTGATGAGAATACAGTGTGGGGCAATGTAAGCCCACAACAGGAGCTCCCCAGGCAAGAGTCTGTGCTCTGCATGCTCCAGTCAAGATGAGCTTTGGGTTCCCAGAGTCGTTGATGGCTGCCCTGTGCTTTGTTCACTCTGACTTACACTAGATACCACTCTTAAAATGTTGTAAATTAAGAGTATTTAATTCCCTGAGACTATGCCACTCTTTTTTACTCATTTTATCAATTTTCAAGCTCTTTGGCTGCACTCTATTAGAGTTTACATTATGCACTTCCCCATGGCTTGGTCCTCAGGCTGGATGCTCACACCAAAATTCTGATCTACAAGGAGCGGGGCATTCTATTCCCCAGATAGCAGCAGGCAGTAAAGGAGATGCTTTAGTATTAAAGGTTTGTTGTAAGGAAACAGCTTACCTAGATGAACCCGATGAGCAAAACTCCTGACCTTTGTTGCATTCCACGGAAGAAAAACAGCTCTTTGTGGAAGTGTTTTGACAGAGTCCAAGTTTAGCTGTGATGACGTTTGTAGTTAATTATGTCAAAACAAGATTTCTTTTAGTAAAAACACCATTTTTTCATGACCTACAATTAAGTGGGGTTTGATGCTGAAGGACTGACTTGGATTTTTAGGCAACGTATACCAGAATTGCCTTGTTCATGGGAGCAGTGGGGGAAGACTTGCTCACCTCTTGGTTTTGGTGTAGGAGACGTAGTGTAGATGTAATGTAACCCATTTTTTTTAAAGCTGCTTTGTCTTCAGTTTGGATGCTGCGCAGTTAGGTTGTTTCCAATGGCGGGGTCAAAATGAAGGAGACACCTCATCACTGTCTACAACTACCTGAAAGGTTGTTGATCTCTTCTCCAAAGTCACAGGTGATAGGACAAAGAGGAAATACCCTCAAGTTATGCCAAGGGAAGTTTAGGTTAGACATCAGGAAAAATTTCTTCACCAAAAGAGTGGTGAAGCACTGGCAGAGGCTGCTCAGGGAAGTGGTGGAGTCACCATCTCTGGAAATATTTGAAAGACAGGTGGAAGTGTTTCTAAGTGATATGGTTTATTAGTGGACAAGTATGGTTGGACTCGTTCTCAAAGGTCTTTTCCAGCCAAGTGATTCTATGATTCTAAATGCTGTACCCATCTGGTCCCAGTCCTTCTATTTTTCCATGCACATTACCAAGGCTTTTGAGAGTGATGAGTGCCATGGAGAAGGTGTTGAAAGTATGATGAAGGAAATATGAGAGGACGTGGGAAGCTGTGTGGATGCTGGACCTCATTCATCCACTCGTGTTTGAAAAAGGGTGTGCTGTTCCTCAGGCAGTAAAAATCAGAGTGAGGGGATGCTAGCTGTCCTTCTCTTCCGTCTTCTCTACAGAGCCCTGAAGGGGCAGAGGAGTGTCTTGGGCATTGCTCTTCAGCTGGGGTAGGTCATCTGACATAATAAGGGTGCAAGGAGGGGACAAAGTGTTCTTTTTTTAGGTAAAATATTCTCATGAACCTTAGAAAGCATACACTTAATTTTTTCCTTGTTTTTACACACACAGGTTTGGGAGCAGTGCTTCTTACTTCATCTAAGGGACAGTCTTTGGGGAAGGGGGGCATAGCCATCTTGTGTTCCACTTTTGGTTGATGGGAAAAGGTCAGAGATGGCTATTTAAATGCTTGACTTACCACTTATATAAGCAATATTTTGTTAAGTCTGAATGTTGTTCTCAATGTCAGGGACCTTTTAATTTGAACTGGTTGCATGAGGACGTGCATGCCTTGACTAGGCAGGTGGTGACGGCAGTGCTTTTGCTGCCCTCTGAAGTGCTGTTCAGTGGGTGGCTTGAGAAACCACTGAGTAGACAAAGCATGCAACCAACCAACTTATGGCCTTTAATAAAAATATCAGATTGTAATTTCTCTCTGCTGTCATGGAATCAGAATATTTTGATGTTATCTGAATTTCTCTAGAAAACCACTTCTGTTTAGTGTTCTTAAAATAGGGCATTTCTCCCTATGGATCTTAATTATTTTGAGCGAATCACAAGTAGCACCTTGGGTCCTAAAGCAGCCGAGGTACCTGAGTGTGTGGATTGTTTGAAAGTGAAAGACCTGAGAGAGGGGGCTACAGAAAGCTGGGGGCTACTTGCCTGCTTGAACGTATGCTTTTCCTCTTGGACCAGACTCTGGATTTCCAATGAAATGCTGAAAACATTGCAGCCTTTGAGGAATCTGGGAGAGTTTCTGTGAACTGCCGAATGCTTCCATATTGCAGTTTGCTCTGTAGTTGCTGGATTTGCTGCTTTTACTACTTTTCTTTCAGGATGGAGATTTCTTATACATTTGGGGGCTTTTTGTACAGCTGGGAATCCCTTGACTGGTTGCAGAACCGAGTTGATAAGCCTGTTTTTTAACAACCATGAGTTCATTTGCTGCGTAAAATGACCAGAATGTCTTTTCAGTAAAATTATAGCATATACTGTGGGACAGGCAGTTCCGAAGAATTTTGTTTCACCTTCTCTTTTGATCTTAGAGAGTCAACAAACCATGGCTTAATCTCTCAATAAATGAGTACATTAGATCTTGATCTGTTTTTTAAAGCTCCCGTTCTCATGGAGTCACCAGCTGCTGATCCCAGAGCCTGCTGCGTTGCTGCTGTTCTGCCGTGCCGTTCTCCTTGATGGTGCCCAGACCTGCCTTTGGCAATGTTTCTGCTGCTGCTTCTTCTCCTTTTAGTGATAATAATTCCCTCTCCTCACAAGTTGTCGTATGCAGCAGACGCAGGAGATCAGGGGCTGGCTGCAGGTTCTCTGTGGGGTTTGGCAGAGGACCAGCCTTCCTCCTCAGCAGTGGATAGGTGACTTTGATCTCACAGCCCCTCTCCGTGTCGGTAGGAAGCCGACAGCATTTCCTTGTAGCCATAACTGCTTTTATCACAAAACTCCTTGTCAAATGACCTGGCTGTTTACCAGCTGGCACCATCTCTCCTTGCAAGCGAACCTTCACTTCAGTTCTCATCACATCATCTTGCCCACTCTGCCCCAGGATCCCCTCTGTCTACGTGAGTGGCAGCACTGTGCTTTGACAGGAGTTATGATGGGAAAACGGTTCCTCCGTGGTGCATGGGAGTGAGGAGGTATGATGTCTGCTATGCCTCTGGAAGTTCACTGTTTATCTCTCGGCACTCCTGCTGCATTGATGGTTTGTCTGCTGGCTTTTATTCTTGCCAATGTAGAGGTCACTGCTTTGCCAGGCTCCGGAGAGAACCGTGCAAGAAGGTCCAGGCATTTGTGTAACCCCGTCTTTGCTGTGTATCCCTCAAACTCACCCATGGGGATCTAGCTGGGTAGATTTTATTTTTTTTTTCCTTATGGGCAGTTTTTAATGTATAATCTCAGGATGAGACCTAGAGTCAAGGAATCATTAAGGTTGGAAGAGTCCTCTTAAGATCATCAAGACCAACCATCATCCCAGCAGCACCGTGCCTACTAAACCACATCCCGAAGTGCCACATCTACATATTTTTTGAACAACTCCAGGGATGGAGACTCCACCACTTCCCTGGGCAGCCGGTTCCAGTGCCTCACAACTCTTTCAGTAAAGAAATTTTTCCTAATAGCCAATCTAAACCTGCCCTACCACAACTTCAGGCCATTTCCTCTTGTCCTATTGTTTGTTACTTGGGAGAGTATATCAACACGCACCTCACTACAACCTCCTTTCAGGGAGTTGTAGAAAGCAATAAGGTCACCTCTCAGCCTGCTCTTCTCCAGACTGCACAACTCCAAGTTCCTTAGGTGATCCCTATAACCCCTGTGTTCCAGCCCCTTCAGCAGCTTTGTTGCCCTTCTGTGCATGTGCTGCAGCAACTCAATGTCCTTTTTATAGTGAGGAACCCAAAACTGAACACAAGATTCGAGGGGCAGCCTCATCAGTGCCAGCTCCTGCTCTGTACCTTGTGTGTTTCATGTAGTTTGTCTCTTCAGAAGTATAAGAGATCTTCCCTCAACCTGCTTTTTTGTCTTGGGTATCTGGTAAGATGAGGAGCTTATTGTACCAGCAGTGAGACAGATATATCGAAGAGGCTCGGTTACTGGATAATGCTTGAAACAAGGAGGGAGGTGAAATTATATTCCCAGGAATGGTTTTTAAGAAGGGATATATTTTTCTTTTGGTTTCTGGTGTGTATTGTTATTTAAATGCATTTTCCTGGGGAAATTTAAGTGGATTTTGGTTGTCTAATCCTAGTGTACAAGGAAAGACTTGCCACAATTGTATGAAATCTAAAGTAAGAAAGAGGGCCATCAAGTTGATGAAGGGGTTAGATTGGAAGCCATATGAGGAGTGGCTAAAGTCACTTGGTCTGTCAGCCTGGAGAAGAGACTGAGGGGAGACCTCATTGTGGTCCACAGCCTCCTCACAAGTGGAGGAGAAGGAGCAGGTGCTGATCTCTTCTCACTGGTGACCAATGATAGAACTCGAGGAAATGGCAGGAAGATGTGCCAGGGGAGGGTTATGTTGGATATTAGGAAGAAATTCCCCACGCAGAGGGTGGTGGAGCACTGCAACAGCTCCCCAGGGAAGCAGTCAGGACGCCAAGCCTGACAATATTCTGGAAGCATTTGGACAATGTCCTCAGAGACACAATGTGAGTGTTGGGGTTGTCCTGTGCAGGGATAGGAGTTGTACTTGGTGATCCTTGTGGGTTACTTCCAACTCAGGACATTCTGTGATTCTGTAGTTCTATGAAATAGTCCAAGCTGACTCTTGATTCCGTTATCTTTAATTTCAGAAAAGCACTGGCATCATCCAAGGTACTCATTTTAAAGAATCACATGGAAACACAGAATGATCTCATTGTTTGAAATAGTAAGAAGACAGAGTAAGATAAAGATTGAAAAGGAGGTGGTGAAACTTGGGTGTCTCCCTTTGGAGCTCTCTGTTCTGCACAGGCTCATCCGTTGGAGATGTTTGTGCAATCAGGGTGTAATTCCTGTCCCTCGCGGAGGTGCTGCGACAGGAACTCTTCGCGTTTTGTTAAGGACTGACTTATTACATTTTGTGTGTTCAGCAGCGCGCTGTTCTGTTTGTAAGGTGTTTGGCATTCCTGATGCTGACGGTGCTCAGGAGCTCAGAGTGGTGCTGCAGTCTTTACTGTGCTTTATACAGGACCATCAGAAATGTAAGATGGTCTGTAAGATGCAGGTATTTAGCTGGAAAAGTAGATATTTTTCCAAACTCTGATGTGCTGCTATGAGGCTGCAAGCAGGAAAACACCACAAAATGTTATTTTCTGTCTATTATTGATGAGTTTTCTTTTTCTTCAAGTAGAGAGGCATTTTTTAATGTTTTAAATCTAAGATAGAGAAAGTAGGACAAGTGGGCTGCTCTTCAAGTTTTTCTTTTCTTATCGTTATGAATAAAATTTGTATGTAGATCTCTCAGAGGTTTCTAATAAATGCTAATGAGATCTTTTCAGGGAAAGTATTAGGATCAAAAAAGCTGGTTATAGAAATCCAGAACCATTGCGCGCTTATTATGTCTTCAGGTCTCAGTAGTAATCAGCAAAAAGTTTCTTTGCCATGAATGAGTGAGTGACATTTAAAGCTCCATCTGTTGCCTACGGAGCAGTGCCTCATCATGTGTCTCAATGGGTGAGGGGATGATTAATTTTGGTTCCCATTCATGCCGCGTGAAATATTCTCATAGTGGGGAATGACTCCAGCCCTTGCTGAACTGTAGCATGTGTGGAGCTTGTAGGAAACCTCAGCTGCTGTTTACTCGTAGCTTGTGCACCGAGAAAGGATCCAGGCTGCGTTTACATTCGCCCACGCAGCTCCGTAGCTGCAAAAATACCAGCAGCTGCAGTGTCCTGACCCGCCAGCTTTTGAGGGATGGCTCCATCGCCAATGCCACTGCAGCTGCCTTTTCCTTACGGACCTGATGTGAGCAGAGGACTGGCCTGTCCCTGTAGGTGAGGACCACCTTTGGATCTCAGGGTGAAACAGTGTCCTGGCTTCTCCATCCTACTGTCCTGCGGAATAGCTGCACTGTGATGCTTGAGCTTATCATGTAATATGATGCTTTTTTCCTGTGAGGGTGTGAGGCCCTGGCACAGGTTGCCCACAGAACTGTGGATGCCTCGTCCCTGGAGGTGTACAAGGCCAGGTTGGATGAGACTTGGAGCAACCTGATCCAGTAGAAGGGGTCCCTGCCCATGGCAGGGGGGGTTGGAACTGGATGATCTTTAGGGTCTCTTCCAACCCAAAGCATTCTGTGATTCTATGAATTCCACCCCAAAATACCTGCCCTGGGATCCTGGTCCTTGCCTTTGGGAGAGCAGAGGTAAGAATTAAGTACAGCAGAGGTAACACAGCACTTCTCCCTGCTCTACCTCACAGCACCCCACCTTCCCAGCGCTGCACATAGTCCTGCAGTTGCCCTGGCTGGAACAAAGTCACCGAGGAGCACAGGAGGGCTGTGCCTTCGTCCTGGTCCCATATGAGGCTAGTGAGGTGCCACAGAGGGTGTTGCTGCTGCTCTGAGACCTCCTGCACCCACCACCTATGTGGGGTTCTGGATGAGTTCTGGGGCTCCTCTGGTACTGCTTGCTGAGATATTTCTAAAGAATAAGCTGAATATAGATGTCAATGTGGGTCTTCTTCTCCCTGATCTATTAATTTCTGCTTATATTTGGGGCATCTAACATGCTATAGATTAAAACCACCTAAATGTTGGGCTCTCCAAGGGTGCTGTGCCATGTCTTCATCTGCTTCGTTCTGCTTCACACACGAAATATGCTGCTTTTATCCTGGCACTGCAGTAGCTTGATTTATTAATAGCTCTGATCTCACCATCTCTTAGTATTTTCTGTGAGTTTTGACATTTTGGGAAGTGGAAGCCCCACTGGAAAAGAGTGCTTTGGCTGACTGGCTGGCAGAGGGGATGCTGTCACAGTGTGGGGAGAGCAGGCACTTTCCGGCAGGGAGAATCCATGCTCAATAATCCAGTGACATTCAGATAACACAAGCCTTTCTTCCAGAATAAGCCACGGCAGGCGCTCCTTCGGCTGTACTTGAGACAAGTAGCCCCTCTTTGCCTGCTTTGCAGGCTGACTGAAAGCAGAAGGAAGGCAGTGAGGTTTCAGAATTGATGCTTGGCAGCTTTGAAACCTGCCTGCACTGTGGTCCTGACGTGCCAAATCCCCTTCTACCAGCAACAACCTGGGGTTTGAAGGTTTAGGAAAATATAGAGAGTTCTTTAAAACACCAAAGCTGTTGCCAAACAGCAAAGGCAACCCCCCGGAAATAAAACTGTTGGGATAAACTCAGACATATTTTGCTTTTGCCCAGGGATGAGAGCAGCTGAAAATAACACTTAGAGGTGAAAGTCCCTTGCTTGGCATCCTGCAGATGGTTCGGGTTCAGTGGGATGAGGTTGTCTCCAACAGCATCAACCAAGAGCTTGGGGATGCTGAGCACAGGCGCTTGGGTTTGTATCATTGTTCTGGTGTGCTGAAAGGCTGACGTGCCCCTGTTGGCAGAAACTGTCCAGAGGGCAGCGTTTGCCCACCAGTAATTAGAAAGCAAACTCATTAGTTAGAAATAAAGCCCACGTCCAGAGGGAATGGGAGATAGGGATGGGGAGGAGAGGCTGAGTCAATGATTTCTGGAAAGCCCTGGCTGGGGAAGTCCAGCCGCAGCCATCTGGAGGAGCGTCCCTCCAAGGTGTGCAGCGACTGGGAAAGGCACTGGGGGCTGTGGAGTTCCCGTAGGAGCTGGAATGCTCTTTTTTGGGGGTCTTGTGCACTCTGTCTCCTAAGCTCACTCTGCTGCAGGCACATGGGGGTATGTCTGCACTTTATATACTATGGGGGCTGGGGGAGGCGGGGGGCGCTGCTTCTCTTCCTCCAGCCTTGACTGGACACTCATCCCCAACATTCTGCAGCAGATCTGGGGAGGCTGATGCGATTTATCCCTGCAAGCCGAAGGGAATTGCTGAATAAAGAGGAGTGGGGTGGCTGGGAAGGAGCTGTGCGAATTCAATGGGACTCACTCCGTGCCAGAAGGAGAGAGGTCTTGGGGAAAACATTTCATGCACTTTCCACTAGAAGTAAAATGTAGGAGAGGTGGTTGCCATGCTGCTTAATTGAAAAAAAAAATAGAAAAAAAGAGCCTTTCTGGCAACAGCTTTTGATTTTTAGAAAAAAATAATTTGAGAAATGTTTTTAAAGTTCAGTATCAGTAAAATCTTTGTGGAAATGAGAATTGAATTTAACTCTTTGTTTCAAATATCCCATGTCCATCTTGTACTGAAATTTTGTGTTTACGTATGCTTTTGCCTGCTTTTAGGGCTGAATCTTTCTATACAGTCGTCCTTTAAGGGCTTGAATGGAAACACTATGTCAGAGAAGGGAAGAGAAATGCAGTTATTGCTGTTTTATTGAAGTATGTACACTCACATTTAAGTAGCATCACCTTCCCCCAGTCCCACCCATAGTGCTCAGAACTGTAGAGAAGTTGTTTTCCATTTGGGAGCACGGAAGAAACTCAGCATCTGATGGATCTGCTAATGTGTTTGTCTGCAGCCTGGCTGTCAGGTTGGAGATGATCCGTTTATTTACAGCCAGTGTGTTGAACAGCTGAAATAAGATGACTTCTACTTCATGGTGTTATGGGCGAGCTGTGAGATGTCAGATTCACAATCTCGGCTACGAGGCTGTTCTGTGCTGGCAATCGATGGGGACTCAAATGCTTTAGGTCTTAATTAACATACAACACACAGGCAGTCTGTGATGCATAGCCATGTTTTATTTATTTTGGGAGAGAAAAACCAGCAGAGTGTTTCTAACTTGGTATAAAAATAATGGTAACTTGACCATGAAAAAAAATGACTGCATGCCTAGGTTAAAAAAAATGAAATAAATAAAATTCCTCCTGTTTTCTCCTTCTGTTCCTACCGGGAAGGGAAAGACAGGCGGAACATGAGATAGTTCATTATTCATAATCGCAATCTTGTCTTCTAATTCATGGGTTTGGCATTTCTCATTAAGACTCTGAATATAGTCTTTGTGCTTTTGCTAACGTCATGAATCGGATTGTATTAATATGTTCTCAAGGCAGAACCTATAAAAGCAATTTTCTGGTCTGCCATAAAATATTCATAAGAATACAGGCTTTTCTGTTTTGATGATGTGTTCATTGAGCAGAGAAGGTTTTATTGTTTTCGGAGGGCTCTGTAGGTCAGGAGCGCTCGCTGCTTCTGTGGGGAACTCATGGCATTTCAAAGAGGGGCTATTTGAGACCGAAATAGCGAGAGCTGGTGATGACGCAGCCTCTGCCGAGGCTCTGAATGGGAATTGTGGTCATGATCTCTGCAGCTGGTGCCCCGTGCCCGCATGTTGGGTGTTTTAAGAGGGATGAGCGCCTTTGGTGGGAAGTTTCTCAAGTTTTCATGGGTCTTTTATCCAGCTCAGTGCGTTTTAAGGCTCTTGTTAAGGAGTGAAGCAGGAGGCATTAATCGCAAGTAGTAGTGATTGCAAATAGTGATATATTCCTTCTGCCTGAAACTGGATTCATTTTAACATATTGAAAGCTTTTATTTTCTACTTTTAGGAAGCACAGAGTTTGGATCATAAAGATGCATATAGGAAAATACATGCAAATTTCAAAGAAAATTGCATTTTGCCTTAATAGCATTGAAAATTCAGTGATCTGGACCGAGGGTAAACAGATTTACGTGGGGACTGGGTAAGCGGGAGCAAATGTCTGCTACCTCTGTATTAGTAATGCTGACCTTTAGCACGCGTGTATAAAAGATGGGAGATGTTATTGCCAGGTGCTCAGAAATCTTTGGCTGGACATAAAAATAGCCGGTGCATTTAAAAGGCTTGTGATTCACAGAGCCCGCAGCGCTGTTTGGTTTACTGACTCATCGGGTTTGGTCCTGGAGGATTAACTGTTTCGAGCTCTCCTGGAACCCTGAAGGCTATAACGTTGCACTAAATCAGAGCTGAGATTATCTCTGGGGAGTTCTGGATATCTGGGACGTTTGTGTATAAATCTGGGAGGGGAGGAAGAGTAGGAGGGCTCCAGCATCACTGTGCTCATGTCCATATCCAGCGCTTGCCTGGACATCATTTCGATGTGAATCCTGAAGCATTGCTGATGGTCAGGTGTGCGTAAGTTCTTACCTTGGAGTGATCACCATAGGATTGATTTGGTGGGGTCGAACTGTGCAACAGTTGTGAAGTTCTGGTTCAACTTCTTCTAAAAGTGGATCCAATTTGTGCTGGAAATCTGCTTCCCTTAGGGAAGTGGTCTGGCAGCCTGGGGAGATCTCTTGGATTTTCCGTCTGATAGAATAGCTGCTATGCCCGGAATAATGACTGTAACGTACAGTAATAGTATTAGTAAAGCTCAGGATAGAATATCCATGTGCAGTGCTTGCATTTGATTTTTGATAGACACGGTGCACTGTATTCTGGAAGATGAATTTCTTTGGAAGGATTTGGGTTGAGTTTGACCAAGTAGCTGCGAATACCTCTTTACATTAGGACCCTTTTCTTATTCCCTCTCTCCTCAGTTTCTCTAAAGGTCCAGCATAGCAATGAGATTTTTGCTGGCATGGCAACTTTACTCTTGTACTTTCCTAGAGTCATAGAATCACAGAATGGTTTGGGTTGGAAGAGACTTTAAAGTTTTTCCAGTTTCAACACCCCTGCCATGGGCAGGGACACCTCCCACTGGATCAGGTTCCTCAAAGCCCCATCCAGCCTGGCCCAGATCACCTCCAGAGGTGGGGCAACCACAGCTTCTCTGGGCAACCTGTGCCAGGGCCTCACCACTCTCACAGGAAAACATTTCTTCCTAAGACCTCATCTAAATCTCCCCTCTTTCAGCTTAAAACCATTCCCCCTCCTCCTATCCCTGCACTCCCTGATCAAGAGCCACTTCCCCAGCTTTCCAGGAGCCTCTTTCAATATTGGAAGGCTGCTATGAGGTCCCTCCAGAGCCTTCTCTTCTCCAGGCTGAACAAGCCCAGCTCTATCAGCCTGTCCTCATAGAGGAAGTGCTCCAGCCCTCTGATCATCTTCGTGGACTTGCTTTCTATGTCCCTCACGTGCTTTCCCAGGACGCATCCCATTCTCCACAAGCCTTGGGACACATGATGGTTTTGGAGTGCATCTCTTGCCCTGACAACCATGCAGCTGAGGCTGGTGCCATATGGGTACAGGATCAGTGAGGGACTGCCTCGTCTTGAGCAGTGCCTGAGGAATCCAGAGCGTTCTTCTGTCACACTGAAGTACTGAAATCCTGGCAAACCGGATGTAATTTAAAGCATCGCATCTAAGACGAGAACTTTCTGAAGCGATAGTCCATTAAACGAGATAGCCTCCGCAGGGCTGGATTAGAGCTGTCAGCTCCCACTCGCTTGCGGGGAAAACGGATGCAGGGTTTGTTTCTGTGTGAGTGGCTGCAGCAGTTGCCATAAGGGATTCTCCATGGGCAGGAATGCGAAGGGGTTGACTACAGTGCTGACCATGTAGGAGAGCACTGACCGTTCCCAAGGAGGACTTGGGAACGTGTTGTTTAGGGGGGTTTGAGTGATGATCTATAGGTGACAGCGGGGCCTTCTTCCCAGAATCCCTGGCTGTGGCTCAGTGTCCCACAGCGCAGAATCCCGGCTCTGGTCCTGCATGGGAGAAGAGGGAGCAAGGAAAAGGCCACTGGAAGGAAAACCATAGAGAAGCGGAGGGAAAGCTTGTGGGTTGAAAAATAGCAACACTTCCAGTTATGTGACCTTTTGCAGAAAATGTTTCCATCTAAAGAAAAAAAAACCATCCTCCCTGCTGGCAGAAGCTGGGCGCTGGGAGGGGGAGGCGGGTGCCCTTGCTGTGTCTCTTGGTTGTGGGGAGGATGCAGTTGCCCATAGTGCAGGCAGCAGGGACAGCGTGGTGGGTGCCAGGTGGGCTTCAGGCGTGTGAGGGCAGCGTTGCTTTCCCAGCCCTGGGGGATGTTCAGGCACCCAGGCTCTGCAGAGGAACAAGCAGCTGTGGGGTGCATGAAACCACCACCTCACTTCTCTGGAGACCCCAAGAAACTCAACTCTGATAGTCCTGTTGCTGAAATACCCACCCTTCCTCTCCTTTTCACGTCTTTATTTTCAAACAGAAGCCACGGTATTTTTTTTTTACAGTGTTTTCCGTTGCCTGCACATCACGGCATTTGGAGAGGAGATGATGTTCTCCCTCAAATGGGTTTTGTGTAGACCTACTTTCGTCTCTTAGTTCGTGATTATTACCATTTTCCCATCTCTATCTCCAGCAGCTTTGCCCTGGCTGTGCTTTTTAAAAGTCTACCGCTTTGCTAAACATCTCCCTTTCCAAGGAGCTGCCGCTGAGGATGGAGGTGCCTGTCTCTTGCTCCCTGTCTCTGCATTCTGGCCTTGCTCTTGGTGTCAGGGCAATGCAGTTCAGTTTACATGGGACCGCCTTACAAAGCACTCCAGATTTTTCTTAGTTACTCCACTATTTTATTTTTATTTTTAGGTTTTAGTTTTATTTATTTATTTATTTTATTTTGGGGAGGTTTTTTATGTGCCTCTAAATTTCATTTCACTTCAGGTTTACCAGCTTCAGCTTCTTATGCTTTTCACAAAGACTGAGAAATGCAAATGAGTAACGTTTGGAGGAGATTCTACCAAAACTCTTTCTCTAGGATTGATGGTAGCGATGTCCTGATGGAGTTCATAGCACTACATGTGGGAGTTTGCCAGGCATTGCTGTGGATCTCTCTGGGGAGGAGGAATGGCGCAGAGGGGATGCTGAAGCGGCTGCATGACTAGAATTGTGTGCGTGTTTAGTGCAGGGTTCTCCTTTGTTTCCAACAATTTGCAGTTGACTTCAGGTGATGGCTGAGGCTACGCTGCTTGGAAGGACAGGATCAACTTGTTCTGTGCTGCTGTCTCAAATCCATGAGGAGACATCTGAGATCAGGCCTAGGATTTAATGATCAGGCTCAAAGTGAAATACGAGTTTAATTTTGTATAAAACAGAAGTTCTGCTTTAAGTACTCTTTCTGCAGGCAACATGCAGGTGGTGGAAGATGGCAATGTGTTTTAGTAAAGCTTTTCCTTAACCTTTTGCAGTTCTTTAAGGTTGTCCATGCATTTTCCTTTTGAACTGTTCCCTTCACCAGCCAGGCCATTTGCGAGCGGGGAGGAATCAACTTTTGCATGGTAAAACTGCCTTTACTTTTGCTTTGGAAGGATGTCTGTCTGGCCAGGGCTGGCCTTGTGCTGGCTAGTGCCCATGGTGGTGTAGAAGGATAGTTGTCTGTTGCTGCCATTTCTTAAGACAAGTCCCTTGTCGTCAGGGAGATGCTCTTTGTGGAAGTAAAAACTGGTCTTTGCTGCACAGATAATGAAAGTTATGGTTTTCCCTTTTTTCTTCTCTCACATACGTCTCTTGGGATAAAGCCAAGGTACAGGTCCTCTTGGTGCACGTTACTGTTCTCTGCCTTAGTCTTGGTTTTGCTTCAGGTTTATCCTGCTTGGTGTTTGAAGCACAGAGGCAAATCTTTGCACAGTCACTGTCTGTCCTCCAATCACATAAAAATTTTTCTTAGATACTTCACTACCCATTTACGTGTGGCTGAGCTCCTTCCCAGAACTGATTATAAAGGATACAGCGCAGTGTTTCTCTGCCTAAGTTTTTTAAAGCGGGACCAGCATGTTCCCGGCCGCAGGATTCCCTCTGTCACTCCATTGCAAGTCACGATTGATCCTTGCTGTGAAGTCTTAGATGAATCTGTATCTTTCTCAAAGCTATACTAGAAGAGTGGAACGGAGACCTATGTTTTGAATGCTCAGATGTGGAATGGCAGTCAAGAAGGGTCACACACAATGTGTTGAAGTCTTTGCTTTTAGAAAGTGCATGTTTGTAGAAGGTGATAGTTGGAGGAAAACTACTTGAACTCTGAATTCCTGTAGTGCTTTTTTTACCATTTAATAAATGATGTGGGTTTAACAGTGCTCTTCTTGATTCAATCCATGGATCCTCAAGGTCTTTGCTGGACACTGTATATAAACTAGATCCCTGTGTAAATGGGGAATGCATTCATCTCTCCCATTTTGTTTTCATATTGTAGTTGATGTGACCACAGCATTGCCCTTGCAAGTTGCACCAACTTCAGTCCCAATGGATCTGCGCTTGGACCACCAGTTTTCCATGCCTGTGACAGAGCCAACGCTGCGGGAACAGCAGCTGCAGCAGGAGCTCCTGGCACTGAAACAGAAGCAGCAGATCCAGAGACAGATCCTTATTGCCGAGTTCCAGCGGCAGCACGAGCAGCTCTCCCGGCAGCATGAGGCCCAGCTGCATGAGCACATCAAAGTAAGAAATGGGTGACATGTGAAAGCATCTCCTCACCAGGAGGTTTATTCTGGGGGTGGAGATACTGTGCTGGCCTTGGTAACCGCTTTTTAGAGAATGATCTTTTGTCAAGGGACATGAGCATCGAGATTTAAAAAGAGGATAGAGTGGAGAGGAGGAAGGCAGGTAAGCTGGTGTGGTGTTAAGCATGATCCACGCATCATCAGAAGTCCTGAGCCCCACAGGGATAACTGGCTTGTGTTGCCCAAGTATTCATAGTCACGTAGCTTTTTGATCCTTCAATGCTGGCTCTTCCTATGATTATGAAGCAGAATTCACCAAGTGCTGGATTGTTCATCCACTAATAGGGAACGTGAGCTGGGGTTAGAATTTGATCCAAGAGGAGGGCTTTTAGGTTACTAATGTCACATATTTGGGAGTAGTAAGGTGTATAAACGGCTCACTGGACACATGCTGTCAATGCCAAGTGCAGAGCAAATATTTGGATCTGTGTCTTTGCAGGAGCAGAAAGCCCCGATGCAGGCAGGGCAGGTAGGTCTGAACACCTTGAGGATTTTTGGAGTTGCATGGTGCAGGCTGGGCATCAGCCGGGTGCTTTGCATTGCTCTGTTGCGCGGGGCTGGAGAGGAAACACACCACATGGGCTAAGTGGGAAGTGCAGTTTAGAAGATGGCTGTTGCATAGTGAAAACGTTAGACATTATATAAATATTTCACAGTGATAGACCATTGCTATGGTAACGTGAGCTTTCAGAATTCCTAAGATGCTCTCTTTTCAAAGGGGGATTAGTGCCACACATGGTAAATAGCGTTAATGTAATATTAAAAAGCAACCCCAATTCAACCTTACATAACTTTTATTTTAATACGAAATACATGTCAGAGTGGGGAAGATAGGATTAAAAGTTAATGGTGTATTATTTACAGACTTTTCAAATGCAGTTGTGAGCCTGGGTTTATAAGAGCAGTTGCTGTTTGAAGGCTGATTAACAGCAAATACCTATGTCCTTTGTGGGTCCTCTGATGGGCTTTCTACGGACAAAGGTGTGGGGAGGTGCATGCGAGTAAATAAGTTCTATAAACACTCATATCAAGTGTATATATGTGTGTAAGTATGTATGTATACTTGTGTCTGTGTATGCACACGTGTGCAGACAGCACAGGAACAGTTACAGCATCTGTAGTTCATTCACATCGTACGTTCAAGAGGAACGGGTGGGAAATTTCTGTGACAAATATTTCCATTATTTCCTTGTAATTACATGTGCCTTGAGATATTTGTCTATTAAAAATAAGAAAGGCTCGTTCAGACGTAATGGGCCAGCTCAGTGCACTGATGGTAGGAGCGTATTTGCTCTTGTTCATGACTGATTCTGATAGAAGTCTGTATTAGAAAGAAGGTGAGATCTAATTTTAAGAAGCCAGTTAGCACAGTATATCTAGACCATTAGGTAATGAAGTTCTTCCTCTAATGTGTAAGCTTGGCTAGATGAAAAACTTAAAATAGGAGTGATATAATCCTGTATGAAAAAGGATGACCTGCAGGGGGATCTGCTGTAGTAATAACTGTGTCATCATGCCCAGAATCGCTTTAAAAATAAACCACACGTTATTGAAATAAACCCCGTGGTATGTCACAAATAAAATAAGCCTCAAACTGAACACCAGCGTGTCATTATGATGCGCTTTTTTGGGAAAACATACTTCTTAAATTTGTGTTCAGAAGTCAGCCCACATTTAGATGACTTTTAGATTAAACCAACTTTCAGGAACTGGCAACTGTGTTTGGTGCTGTGGCTGTGGATGCAGGGAAGCTGCCCTTCTGTCCAGAGTACTAAAACTTACAACCTTGTGTTTGGACTTTGAACTTAGAGCTGTTCAACTCCTTTATGGCTCATGAAAAAATAAGGGGGGGAATATTAAAGCAAATAAAAACCTTTTATTCTGGGTAAGTGAATCACTAGGGTTTGAACTGTGAAATTTGTTATGGAAATAGTCTGAAATGAAGATACAGAGCTCTTTTTGGAGGAATTCAGGTACAGGGTGCATAGTACATATCCCATGTGCAGGTGTGCAGACCATGCTGCTCTAAGTGTGCAAAGGAGGGCTTGCTCTTACATTGTATCAAGGAGATCATAGAATCATATAATCATAGATTTACTTGAGTTGGAAGGGACCCAAAAGGATCGTGGAGTTCAACTCCTATCCCTACATAGGACAGTCCCAACATTCCCACCATGTGACTGAGGGCATTGTCCAAATGCTTCTTAAATGCTGGCAGACTTGGTGCCATGACCACTTCCATGGGGAGCTGTTCCAGTGCCCCACCACCCTCCTTCTGCTTCTGTCCCCATGCTCTTAATGCCATGGGCAGGGAGTGCACAGCACACAAACTCGCCTGGTTTGCAAAAGGTCTAAGCAGAGATGCTACTGCTGGGCACAGCTCTGGCATGGGGAGGAGCATGACTGAGGATGCACTCTGTCATCTTCCCTGTCTACTCCAACACGGAATTCTTGTCTAAGTACATGACGGAAACAGCCAATTCCTGACATCTGCTTTGGGAGCTGAGAATAAGTTAGCGTCATTTGATGAGTGGCTCATGGCATCACTTACAAGATTAAGAATTTCATTAGGCTCTGGTCTCCAAAGTGAACTGTTCAATATGCAGAAATAATTTAGGTGGAGCGACGTAGTTGTGAGATTCTTTAGCTGAAAGTGTTTTGTAGCCTGAGTTTACGGTATTGTAATGAAGGTGTCGTGCGTTCATCTCTTTTACAAAGATACATTCTAAAGTTTCTTAAAGTGGAGATAAAGTCAGTTCCTCAAAGTACCTCACTTTGGGTAACAAAAGGCTTGGGGAACCTAAGCCTGCCCAGATTTTTGTGGGTTAAGATTGTGCGTGCTGACTGATGGTTAGAGTGAGCTTGCTGTGTGCCAAACTGCTGCACCACATTTGGCTCTTGGACATCTTCAGGGTCCTCCCTGACTCTGGGTGTTTTGATTTGGAAAGCAAAGTTTCAGCAGCTGTCGCAATGTGATTGTGCATTCTTCAAATTTTCTTCCTTTCCAGAAATTTGAGGCTCTTGTTGTTTTGCTAGAATTTGCAGGACCTGCACAATCAGAAAACGTAATGAAACAAGCCAAAAAATGTAAAATATAACATCAAAGTTTAAACTTATTCTGATGTCAAATCAAATGCCAGCTCTTTGACTTTCTCCCTGGCACTGCTTTCCTCTGAGGTGATCGGGGCCTCTGTTAATCCTGCAATTGCTTTGTGAATTATTTCTGTGAAAGGGGGAGAATTTCTGCAGCTTACTCTGTTTTCGTATCTAGCAGTCTATAGAATCAATTAATTCGGCTTTTTTTTCCACTGTTTTTATCAGCAATTGGAAAATACTTATTTGTATGTGGAGCAGTGATTTCTGTGCTTTACCCAGCCTTACACCTGCTTCTAAAACCTTTTGCTTACAATTCCTATGAGGATATTTGAGATATAGCAGAACGACGTGTGGGCAGAGTTACATCTGCAGAGCAAACTTTGCATTGGATGCCTCTGTTGACAAAGCATTCGGGTTCAGGTACCTTCGCACACTTCCACTTGCAGATGTTGAGTAGTTTTGTCGACAGGGATTCAGTGGCTGGACATCTGCTGCTAAAAGTGAAAAATGGTTTGGATGCGTTTTCAAGCAGCTCTTCTGTGTTTTGGACAGATGTATGTACAGCCAGCGTTGCTGAGTTACAGCGAGCAGCACTATGAAGATTTTAAGGCGCTTACTCATTTTAAAAGTTAAGCCCTTAGCTAGAACAACAGGAATCACGTTTTGTGTTTTTCCTTCTTTTATGACCTTGGTGTTGGTGTGAACAGACAAAGTATTCTGATGTTTAGTGTGAGTTAAGAGGGGCAATACCTCTCCCTCCCATCCCCAAAGTGCTTGAAGTCTTCTTAAGTAAATGAAATTTGGCTTCAAACATGCTGGCATCTCTTTCTTGTTTTTCTATTCAAACAGATAACTTTTTCCTATTGAAATCTGAAGTTCTGGTGTTTTCCAGAGCTTGGTTTTATCCCAGCAGCCCAGTTTTAATTGCCTGATCTAATACAAGAGGAGAAGATGGGATGGTCACAATCCTTCTGGCTGCACCTGTGATCCCTTCCCTTGTACCCCTGGAGCAGTCCATGATTTTATAGGCTTTGTATTTTGGAAGAAATGACCTCATAAAGGTAGCAAATTCCAGGCCATCATGCGATCTGGAGAGCCAAGCTATGAGTGAAATAATATTTGTGGAAGGGAAGCATCATGGACATAGTCAGAGCTCAGCACACGGCGGGAGTGGGATTGTTGCACGTGGGGAGTAACAAGAAAACCTGACATGTTTAGGGAAAATAAGCGGAGCCTTATGAAGACTTCACACCATATGGAAATAGAGAAAACTGTCTTTCACAACTACAGCGCAGCTCTGTAGATTGCCGAGGCTTTGACATCCGAAAACTGCACAGGAAAAGAAGACGGAGCCGGTGAGCATCGGAGGCTGCTAGGGCCAAAGGCAATGGCTTCTCTCTCCTGCGGCCACTTACCTTCAGTGAGACAGATTTTCCGCTCAGGCCTGCCTCACCAGATGTGTAATAATATTTATAACCTTCAAATCTGCCTTCCTAAACAAAACCAAGGACGGAATAAGGAGCTTGACGTCTGGGCTGTTGCCGGTGAGATGGTGGAAAGCCTCTCCACAGGTTCCAGTGTGAGCTTTACTTGCCCTTTGATTGTGAAGGAATCAGCAGCGAATTTTTTCCTTTGTGAGTCACTTATTCTCAGCCAAGATCAGCTGGAAATTACCGAAAGCTTTTCCATTTGCCTTCTGGTCAAGGACTGGAGCGAGATGATTGAAGAGAGGTAGGATTCGCGCTTTGGCAGGGTGAGAAACATCTCAGGTGGTGTGAACTCAGCAGAGAAGCAAAGGATGTCGTGGGTAATGTGGTTAATCTCTTCCGTCCCTGTGCTGCCCAAGCTGGGAGCAGGGCTCTTCCCAGCTCTGGCTGTTTTATAGCTAAAGCCGGAAACTTGTTCAGGATACTGACGTACGTCAGCATTACCACATGGCACCAGAAGGGTTCTGATGGCGATAGGATAGCAGCACAGGCCAGCAGCTGAACTGTACAGCTCCTCCTTGACCTGAAATCCTCACCTGGAAGCATGCAGAGGTGTTGATTCCATCAGGCAATGCTGTTCCTGTTTTCCCATCATCTGAGAAAAGAGTATTAGTGTGCATCGCTCGCAGAGGGAGTGCCATGTTGTCCATGTACAGGACCGTCAGAGCAGTCGTGGCTTTGTGCAGCAACAGCAAAAGGAGCTTTGTAACGATGTTTGCTGAGGAGTGATTCCAAAATTGGTTTCTTTTTATTAACACAGCAATTTCCTAGGTTTAACAGTAAGCTGTGCTGCTTTGTGGCTTTATGCCAGTAAATAAAAATACGTGGAATGTTTTCAGACATAGGTATTATGTATGTAGCAACATTCGGATAAAGCCTGGGGAGATGGTTCTATCAGTTTGTGCTGATATCAAATCTCACCTTGTTCATCAGTGCAGCTTTCAAGCCCTGATTGAGAGGCAGTAACACATCCACAGGGTTACCCCCTGTCTGGAGACACAGGGTGAAACTCTCTGGCCATTTCTTATTTTTGTTTTGGGGGGTAGGCGATTTTGGAAGTTCTTCTGGACAGGCTTTGCAATGCTCCCAAGAAAATGTGATTTGTTTTTTTTTTTTCCAAAGATATCTACATTTAATACGTGTCACTTTGGTGCTGTAAGTGAGAAACTGCTCTTTGCTTTCATTTGGAGCCACTTGCAATGGCAGATTTGCCTGCAGGAAAGCTCATCGGCACTAGCCACATTGTCTTTCACTGTAGCCCTGATGACAGTGCCCAGCACCTCTTTTTGGTGGCCTCTCTGTGTCAATTCCTACCTAACAGGAAAAAAGCGCTTGTTTCAAATCTGCTGATGGGGTTGGTGTGGTCATCATCATCTCTCCTGCAGCATCATCATCACCTCTTCTGCAGCGGTGTTGGGTACCCCCAGGCTAGGGACACTGAGGGTGGCACCATGGTTTCTACAAAGCATCCCCCACGCCCCTGCTGCTGGCATTGGGCTCTGAAAGGGCAAATTTCCAGCATAATCCCTGTGCCTCGATGCCCGTTGCTGAGCGTGTCTGCTCCATCCTTCCCTCCCTCTGTGCAGCTTTTTGCCTCTCTTCTGCAGAGCGCTCATTCCTCACAGCCTGCATTGCTTTCAAGAGAAACTTAAAAAGCCTGGAGAAACCAGGTGTCCACCTCTGTCTGTATTCCGATACAGCAGGATTATTCATCTTAGAAAACTGCTGGTGGGTACAGTCAGCAGTAAAAAAACAGACTGAACATTTTGTGCCTTGTTACTACTTGAATGCATTGTACCATGCTCTCTTGCTGTTTCTAGACAGCTCCCTCTTCTTTTTTTTTGGTGACCTTGCCTCCTTTTTCTGGTACACAGAGCTGATTTAGACCTGGATCCTGCAGACCTTGACTTTGAATGGCAGTAACCCTGGGGAAAGCTTTTGCAAGGTCATAGAATCACAGAATGTCCTGAGTTGGAAGGGACCCACAAGGATCATTGGGTCCAACTCCTGTCCCTGCACAGGACAATCCCAACATTCACACCGTGTGTCTGAGGGCATTAGCCAAGTGTGTGTGGAATATTGTCAGCCTTGGCACCATGACTGCTTCCCTGGGGAGCTGTTCCAATGCTCCACCACCCTCTGGGTGAAGAACCTCTTCCTAATATCCAGCCTAAACCTCCCCTGGCACATCTTCCTGCCATTCTCTTGGTTGCCAGAGAGATAAGCACCTGCTCCTCCTCCTCCTCCTCTTGTGAGAAAGATGAGAACATTTGCTCTCTTTGAAGGGTGGAGGCTGCCTTTCCCTCAAAGTAAAAATCTTTTCCAGGAATGATGAAGACAAGTCTGCACACAGAGAAGTGGGACCATCAGCAAATTCATAAACCCCGTCTCTCGGCTGAAGAAGTCATCATGCATCAGGTTGGGTAAATTTGGGCATCTTCCTACCTAGCGCTGGTGGTTTCTGGACTGAAGCTGGATTGCTCAGCCAGGAATGTTGCTTGCACTGGTCCTTACAGAACTGTGTTAAAACTGGTAGAAGCAGCACATTTCCTTTCGACTTTGTAGGTGGGCCATGGTTTGCCGAATGGAAGGAGCAGAACGGAAACTCCAGATTTTTCCAGGTTGGAGAGGTACAAGTCACAGGTATCATTTGCAGTCAAGGAACTTGGTGGCCTTCACCCTGCAAAACCCTATACCAGAGTCCATGGAGTCCACTGGTACAGCTGGCCTTGTCCTCCCTGCACAATTTCTTGGTCTCTGGGTGTTGGGGTTTGCAGCTTACCAGCATATGGAGATGTTCTGACCCATCAGTGGTGGGAGCGGGAACACCTGTTGCCCCTTGAGCTCGACTGCTCCACAATCCTTGGAGAAGCCAAGGAAGAGAGTTTCATCCAGTGCATTTTCTTGTTGCTTAATCTCCCAAATTTAGACTTGGGTTGACTTTTGGGTATTCTGAAGACTGAATGTCTGACGTAAATGGTAGAAAGGGCAGAGTTCACTGACTGACAAACAGATACAGGATGTTTTTTGTGGTAGCACACGCTTACTTTTTCTGTAGAGTCCAAACAGCTTTTGAAGTGGTTGAATTTGTGTTCTTTCATCCTTTACAGCATGAGTTTGTCTCCCAATAAAATGTGTGTGGGGCACAGGGATTCATTTTTACTAAAAGCTTTATAGTTTCTGTTCAATTTGGAATTTCAAAATAAACAGCAGAAGAAGGAATATTTTGCAGTTCACACCTCTGCCTTTGCAACTTCATGTCTATCTTATTTTTGAATAGATAAAATAGATTGTAAGTAGTCAAAGAAAACACGCAGAGCTTCAGGGTAGAAGTAAAGAAATACTCAAGTGAATCCTGCTTTTGTGCCAGAAATATTGACCCGTTAATATACACCATCTCTGATAAATTAACATTCATAACCTTGTAATTCCTGTTGCTGCTTATGGTCTGTTCAAAAAATTCAGCGGCTGTATGGGAGAATGAAATTGCATTTAAAATATAAATGGAATTGTGCATAACCTCACTCATCTACACACAATATGAATCTCCATGTTTTTTTTCCTGTTTAACTGGTGTCGGTGTCTAAAAATGATCAGTATTTGGTATTCATGTTGCTGGCATGTTACCTTTAAATGCGATGCTTCTGCTGCATTCACAAGGGTGTCAGGTGATGCTGAACATTCATTGCCAGCACTCAGCCTTCCTGCAGGGGCTGGTGCTCTCCCTGCCTGGTCTCCCACTCTGAGCAGCACCTTGTGAATGCTTTACCGCTGTGTCCAGTCGCCATCAAATGGAGCTAAACCTGAAATTGCACGAGAATGGCTGCTGATGCTGTGTGTCAGCAGTTGTGCTGCCAGGAGGGCTGTGGATGCGAGTACTCTGTCCTTACTGCTTTTTCCACCACCTTTTTTCCCTGGTTGTTCAAGAAGCCTGGCAGGAACACATCTCCCGTCCCTGCCAGACTCCTGGTTTGGTCATTCTTACTTCACACAGGTGATCAGGAGTGGTGGATCAGTGGACACAACCATGCTCCTCCTTTTCTTTATTCATGTTTCATATGACCAAAGCTCGGTGGCAGCTCCTCTAGCTGCTTCCATCACAGGATCTCTTTCTCCTACATCTCTGCTCCTGGTACTACTTTTAGCATAACATTCCTATTCCAGCTCCTTTGCTCCCTGCAGTTCACAGAGGACATAACTGCTTCTCCAAGGACTGAGGTCTGATCGCTTATGGTATGATAAAATTTCCTATAGCATCAAACATCTGGGGCTCCTTTCTTTACAGGACAGTGTAAATCTTTGATTTATGGGGATTCCTTATTGCCATCTGTGGTCTGATAGTTGTTCCCTGCTTTTGGTGCAGACGTATGGATTTGTCCTCCCCTTCGATAATCATAGAATCATCTTGTTGGAAAAGACTTTTGAGTAAAACCATAGCTGTCCACTACTAAACCATATCTCTGAGAAACTCATCTACCCACCTTTTAAACACCTCCAGGGATGGTACCCTGGGCATCTGTTCCAATCCCTGACCACCCTTTCAGTGAAGAAATTTTTCCTGATGTCTAATCTGAACCTCCCCTGGTGAAACTTGCAGCCATTTCCTCTTGTCCTGTCACCTGTCCCTTGGGAGAAGACACCAACACGCACCTCACTACAGCCTCCTTTCAGGCAGTTGTAGATGGTGATGAGGTCTCCCCTCAGCCTCCTCTTCTCTAAGCTAAATAACCCCAGTTCCCTCAGCCACTCCTTGTAAGACTTGTTCTCCAGCCTATAATAAGCATGTGCAGCACAACAGAGACGAATGCAAAGGAATTATCTCCACCTTTGGAGTGGAAAACAGGAGAAGGAAGGGAATATGCTGGATACTGCAAGTGGAGCTCACTGCTTTCTGTTCAGGCTTTCAGAAACTCTGCTTCTGGAGAAGGAGTGGAAGTTAGACTGTAGTGGCAGTTGGGGAGCAAAAGGCACAAACGCATGCATTCCCAGCACTATACCTTTGTAGATATTCAAGGCTTAGAGGGATGAAGCTGCTGTACAAACATTCAGCCTTTTTGAAGAGGTGAGCAGTAATGAGATGGGAAGGAAACTGGGATCCAAAATTATATATCCATACATAAGCTGCCAAATTAATAACATGGGATCTTTTCATTCAGAGCTGGCAATAAGGGAATATAACCATTGTTCCCTTTCCTGGATACATTTGAGCCTCATAAACTGGAACACCAGACATTCTCAGTAGGATATGTCTAAGGAAGATGAGTCTCTTGCCCAGAAAGCTGTCGGCTGGGAAGGATTGTTTTGCTGTGCAGCAAAGCAGTGCCGGCTGCAGGAGCTCCTGGCACGGGACTGCCTGCTGTCAGCATGCTTGATAGCTGGAAGTGGGCACCCGGAATGTACCTTCAGCTGCCGATGTGTCCAAGAAAAGGGATGATAGACGCTTGTGCTTCTGAGCTGTTCTTTCAGACTTTTGTGTCTTGGCTTCTGCTGAAAACCACAACTTTTGTTTTTCCCCTCGTCTCCCAGTACAGCTGATTAATTCTGACTCGCCTCCGGTGATCCAGGAGATATCTGAAACACACCGTGGTGGAGTCAAGAGAGTGAATCCTGAAACTAGAGCCACAGCCTGAGACTTTAGTAAACAGGATGGGGAAAACATGAAGCAGACAGTCTGGCCAAAGGAATGGCCAGTGTTGAGATTGCTCTAAAATAACCCAGTACAGTTGTCTCGAAAATCGGTCGGCATCCTTGCTTTGCTTCCTCCCATAGCTAGTGAATTTTCAGGGAGTCATTTGATGTGTACATGTTTTGTAGAGTACTTTTTTAATCATCACCTATGATTTTATACCACTCTTTGTACCAAACCTCCAGTCTTGCTGCCTGCTAGGTGAGAAGACAATTACGTGAAGCCTTCTAAAGCATTTACTCATGCCTTACCTTGGCCTTCAAGAGTCCAAGTTCAGGAGATGCTGAGAAGATCGCTTTGGGTTTTTTTTTTTTTGTCTAATCTAGTATTGAGCTGTCAGTTTTAAAGCTGGTGTTTAACCTGTACGTCCTTATGACTTATTTGAAGCTATCGCCCGCAGCAGAAGGCAAACCTCTGATTCAGGAGTGGCTGATGATACAAAGTCTCGGAGCCTGCCTGGAAGAAGCCCTCAAACTACAATCTTATGACAGGCTGAACCATGCCAGCATGACCTTGGTCTGAGATGGAAACCACGTGTACATGCCCAGAGGATTGCTGACCCGTAGGTGGAGGATCAGGCAACCTTTTCATCTGTTTCTTCTTAACCTGGCTGCCTTGTGCCAGGAAGTAGGAATCACCTGCAAATGCAAAGAGCAGCAGAAACGCTCGGGCTGATGTCACACCATGCTGGAGCACCTTCAGTAGATGGTCTCCGGCACAGAGCAAGATGCAGGTTAGAAGTTGGACACAGTAGTCAGCTGCTTTGGATCACAGGAAATATTTATCAGTGATAAGTGTGCCAACTCTTGTTCACCCAGACTTGTGTGTGTGATTATCTGCATGAGTAAGGGTCAGATGTCTGGGTACAGGTATTTTTATGCTGCCTTCCACTAATTGCAGTAAGCTATTCAAAATATGTATTATGAAAACCTAGGAGCCATAATCTAAGCTTCAAAACCTCTCCTGCTTTGCAGATTTTAATCAGTTTTACTGCAATTTGTGAAGTAAATGACAGAAGCACCTTTAATATGATGGTTGTATGGGAAGGAAGAAGCAGAGGAGCATGGGCAGAGGGCAGTGCCGGGCTTCTGGGGGAAGAATAAGGTAGGGTCTGCAAGGTACCAGAGTGTAGGATTAACCCGCATCCTCAGCAGTGGACAGATACAGTTGGACTCGATGATCTCAAAGGTCTTTTCCAACCAGGTGATTCTGTGATTCTATGAAATTAAGGAGTAGCTATGCAAGTCTCAATGCAACATCTTTCCATCTCCTTGTTCTCTCTAGTAATTGGGGTCTTTGCTGTCAGCACCACACACTTCCCAGGAGGGCACCGGTTCTAGGCTGAGGCTGCTGGGAGGTATTGGAGTGCTTCTGTTGTAACAAGTAAAGGCAACCATTTTAGCTCTACTTGGCTTAAAAAGAGGTTTCTCTGTGCAGTGGAAGGTGACAGCATGCTTACTGATGAGGTGTCAATCTTTGTTCCCTATTGACATGCTCAAGGACTGAAGACGATTGAGGAATGTGATGGCAAAATCCACTGCACTGCTGAGTCCTCCCTGCTAGCTGACAGTTGATAAATACCTGGAAATGCTTTAAATTCTCCTTATTACATTTATTAATATTAATTTATGCTAAAGGAACAGCAGCAGCCCTAACTACAGGTACAGTTGAACATTTGTGCAGTTTTCATCAATAGTGGAAGCAGTGACATTAAACATATGCAGGAATCCCCATAGTTACAGATACTTACAAATATTTATTTTGGCAAGAGCACCTGATTCAGATGTTCCTGGCTGCACTCCCTACTGCAGCATGCACGTCTGTCACCCGGCATCCACCTCAAACTGATAGGTGAGTTATTCTTAATGCACGAGATTTCCCTTAGCGTATTGTTTTGGATTTCTCAAATATTTAAATTTCATTAAGTTTGGAGGAAAAACTGCACTGCTCCAGGTACACACAATTAAAACACAGGCGTTGTGGAGTCAGCATTGATTCCTGTGCCAGCTCTAATGTGTTATATGGTACGTGAACACAGTCTTGCTTGATAATTAATAATCCTTATCAGAATCACCTGAGCATCTCCTGGTATGCCGGGAACTGCAGTTCTAGAGTTGTGTGTGAATTCAGAACATGGGCACTTTCCATTAGACCTGAGCATGGGAGGTTGTGCTCCACTGCAATGCAGCTCTGAAGCATTTTGCATTTAGACATCCATAGGCTTTTATTTTTTTCAACTGAGACAGTCATGGGAGGGTTAAATGCCAGATGAAGCCCCGCTGGTGAGCATTGCCTTGGTAGAAGTTGTGTAGTGCCTGGCCAGGAGGGATAAGACCATGCTGCAGTTGAATCATAGAATTGTTAAGGTTGGAAACGACCTCTAAGATCATCCAGTCCAACCATCAACACAATACCGACATGACTACTAAACCATGTTCTGAAGTGCCACATCTATCTGGGTTTTTTAACACCTCCAAGGACGGAGACCCCATCACTTCCCTGGGCAGCCCGTGCCAGTGCTTCACCACTCTTTCAGGACAGAAATTTTTCCTAATAGCCAATCTAAATCTCCCCTGGCACAATCTGAGGCAATTTCCTCCTGTTCTATCGCTTGTTACTTGGGAGAAGAATGGGTCCCACACAAGGGTCTTATGCTTGCTACCTGATAAAATTTACTTTCATTGTTTTAACTGAAGCAGAAGCTCATATTTTTCTGAGTTCTGGTTATTTTGTAGATGGGACTGCTTCTTGTACGTTACCAGATTTCCTGCTTTTCCTCTTAGGCAGTTAGTCGTGGATTCTGTTGCTGCTTGAGAGTCTTCTTTCACAAAGCATCAGCAGAAACCCCTGTTTTTACATAAGAAAATTAAATTGTAAGCCCCCTAGAACATAAAATTGGGGTGCAGTCTAGCATCAGCCGAGTTTTGAAGCTTATGATTTAAAGCTAAGAGCCTTTTTGAACAAACACCTATGATTTAATGTGATAGTGATATTCTAGTGTGACAGGATGGGTGACAGTGACAGCAAGGATGAGCAATGCAAGCCTCACCTTGAGTCAACATCCCGAATCCTTATCCGAGGTCCTTGGAGTGGCTGTGAAACGTGATGCAAATGGGACTGCCTGAGCTGGCGAGTGCAAAGATCCGGCACTGCCCACTCCCCGAGTTTGCTGAGCCTGCGCCGTGTAATCCCGTCAAACCCTGTCTGGTTTGCTTTCAGCCCTGAGCATGGAAAACATTCCCATCAGGAGAAGGCATTGATGTTCAGACAGAGCGCTCCAGTGGGGTTTCTTTAGTCTTTTTATGAGGCTGCCGCAGACACCAACAAAGTGATTTCTTTTCACTTTACATGGATGTGATTGGAGAGGTTCCTTTATATTTTTTCTAAATTTTTATTTTTTCAACTTTGAAAAGATGTGAAAACTATATTAAGAGTAGGCTTTGTAGAAAGTGGGGTCCAAATCAGCAGAAACAATACGTCCCTAATGAAACTTCTATACGCCATCCAGATACAAATTGGTCTTTTCATTTACATTTCACTACAGATGTCAATGAAAGCGCCGTTCCTTCTAAAGCATCCTAATGTATGTAAACCATTGCGGGAATCATAGCATGCACAGCCTAGGAGACTGCAGATGGAGAGAAAAGGCTCCTGATTTCATAAAAATAACAAAACCTGTTTTAACATATTGTGCATTAAATATTGTTCATTTGCATACTTTCTATGGCTAGGTTATAAAAGCCCACCATGTGGTGGACTTGTTGGAAGTCTGAAAAGATACTCTTTCTCCAAATGGAGATGTGTTAGTGGGAGCTGCTGCTTAATTATAAACCAAAAATAACTAGTTCTCTCTAGGGGTTTTTTGGTTTTTTTTTTTTTACTTTTGTAGGGTTTTAGAGTCTGGATTTTTAGTTGTTTACATAAAATTCAATAGAATTAGGAAGGAAAACATAGGTGCAATCATGATAAATCTTGCTAACGGGGGTTCGGTGTTTTACAACAGTCTGCCTGCTTGGAACCGGCAGCAGCAGGGACTCCTCCGTTGAGAGCTTCCAGCAGATAGCCAGGCAGATTGTAAAGCACCTTGTACATTATTTTTTTGCATCTTTATATAGAAAGGTATAATTTTATGTGTATCGTCTATAGTGTATCCGCGGCTGAAGCATTGGGTAGTACAAATGTGCAGTGCCACAAATGAAAATGAGATTGCTGTCAACAACGTAAATAGGAAAATGTGTAAAAGGAGAAGGAAAAATCAGCGTATGTGGGGTGGGAGTCCTGTATACACACGTGCTGTCAAGGATTTTGAGAAGGATGCTCTGGGCTGGGGAGGTCCACCCCGAGTTTCCTGGGTAGTTGGTATGTCCATGCATATCTTCTAGGCTTTGGGGTTTGGAGACTCAAGAGAGTGCTGGGATTTGAACACTCAAGGAGGGACTTTCACAGTGGACAGGAGCCTTTGGTGCTTCAAATCTTGAACATCCCATTTGATGAAAGCTTTGCAAATCTTGACCTTAATTAGGCAGCCTGTCTCTCACATCTCCCTGTGATTATGTGTGAGTCAAGAGGGCTGGGGTAAGTCCTTGCTTGAGAGACTATTGGATTTTTTTTATAATGAATCAATTATTTTATAATTAGGCTCAGAAATAGGTGATTGTCATGCCCACAAGGCAGCTGGTGCTTTTGCATTTAGCTTGGGGTGTGAAGTCGGCGTGACAGACAAGAAGTGGCCAATGTTGATGAAGTTTAAAACATACATTTGACCTAGTCCATGAGAACTCTACTATCTACACAGAGAGAGAGGGAAGGACTTTTGGAGAAACCAGCGTACAGTCATATAAGAGGTCAAACACAATAAAACCAAGATTGTGCATGTAACTCTTTATTTAAGAAATGTGGAAAATCAACTACAATCACCTTCAAAACAGTTCCATTCTGAGGTGACACACAGCTGCATATGATGATGCCAAAGTTCAAAGCAATTCCACAGATAATTTTCATAGAATCACAGAATGGTTTCAACTGGAAGGGACCTTAAAGATCATCCAGTTCTGACCCCCCTACCATGGGCAGGGACACCTCCCACTGTTTCAGGTTTCTCAAAGACCCATCCAGCCTGGCCTTGAACACCTCCGGTGATGGGGCATCCACAACTTCTCTGGGCAACCTGTGCCAGAGTCTCACCACCTTCACAGGAAAACATTTCTTTCTAAGATCTCACCTCAGTCTCTCCTCTTTCAGCTTAAAACCATTCCCCCTCACCCCATCCCTGCACTCCCTGATAAAGACACCCCTCCCCCCAGCTTTCCTGTAACCCCTTTCTGTTCTGTAAGGCTGCTCTAAGGTCTCTCTGGAGTCTTTTCTTCTCCAGGCTGAACAACCCCAACTCTCTCAGTCTGTCCTCATATGGGAGGTGCTCCAGCCCTCTCATCATCTCTGTGGCCTCCTCTGGACTCTCTGTAAGAGCTCCATGTCCTTCTTGTGCTGAGGACTCAGAACTGAACACAGTTCTTCACGTGCGATCTCATGACAGGGGAGTAGAGGGAGAGGATAACCTCCTTTTTATGTCTGCAACTGACAAAAAAATGGGTTCCTTTGAGCACTGACTGCATCTTTAGGAAGAGAGAGCCAGGTCTCTTGTTGGGGTGAGTGCTCAGGTGCAGTGATGTTGTTTGTTATTAACTAATAACTGTTTCACAGACAAAATGTTGTGGGCTAGCGCACACAAACTGAGGATAAGAAAACATCTCTATTGAACATGCATCCACTCGTACTGAGTGAAGAGATCGAGCTGAGCCTTGTCGCACAGTGACAGGTCAGAACGTATTCTATAACCACCTCTTTGTCTCTCCCCTCCCACTCTCGGTTCCTGAGCTGTAGGGTTAGTCTTGGGGTTTTTTGCGTTGGACCTCATAATTATAGGCTTATTCAAAAAAGCGCATGTGCAAGGCATCTAAGCTGGTCTTGCAAAGCTTGCATTGATGATGGTGCATTTTGCTGTGAGTAGCTGACTTGGTGAACTCCATGATATTCCTTCAGCGCAGGCTTTGTATGTGGTGAACATGTGAGTATTCATAATTAAGGTGTCCAAATGGGTTTTTTACTTAAAAGAGATGATGTAGAGAAAATGAAAGTGCCGCTGGAGTTGTGGTTTGCACCGGTGCAGGGTCCAGGTACCAGGCCCCAGACAGGCAGCAGTGGCAATGAACTGAGGACCCAGCCGCACCCTTTGGAACCAGCGATGTGGTTGGGGAAGCGCCTGTTCAGGCGAAAGCTTTCTCAAATTAGGTGCTTTCTAAACTGGATACTTGTGCTTGTAAACAGACCATGCCCTGGTGCCTGGAGCATACAATGTGTATGGCTTGTCCTCAACTAGAAATGAGGTTTCCCAGCACACCTCTGAGTCTCAGTGCAGGAACCTCTAGACAAGGAAAATGCTAGTTTTCCTGTTTCTATGAATTAAGCAATGTTACTGTCACCCGATAGCAGCTTCTGGTTTAGGACTGGGTAGTCTGACTTTGTTAATTTGCTCTTTATCCCTCTCATCCCTTCTCCGCAGCAGCAGCAGGAGATGCTGGCAATGAAGCATCAGCAGGAGCTATTGGAGCACCAGAGGAAGTTGGAGCAGCACCGACAGGAGCAGGAGCTGGAGAAGCAGCACCGAGAGCAGAAACTTCAGCAGCTAAAAAACAAAGAGAAAGGAAAAGAGAGTAAGTATCAAAAACTTACTCGTTTCAGTGATGACAGGTATGTTAGATGAGTGGAATCTGTAAAGCAGCTTTATTAAGCTGGAGGAACCTTCACGATAGCCTCTACAGAGCTTGACTGTGCGGGGAGCTTATGTAAACTGTTAGGAGGTATTGAGGGTGAGAGAGAAATGCATTTCTATGCTTTATCTTCCGTTTTGTCTTACTAAATGCCATTTTAGCGTTTTTCAAAAGGAACCGTAATGTCTCTTTACTTGATTTAACATTTTTTGAAGTATTTTTGGCAGCATTCCTAATGGAGGCAGAATATTAAGCCCATAAAATACACCAGATGCACACTGCATTTCTTTTTCTTTTACTTTTCTTAATTTCCCTCTTTTAAGATGAAGCCGAGTTCTCAGTTCTTGGCTTTAAAGTGTTTTCATTCAGAAAGTACTTCTTTCAGGAGGTTACAGATTGTGATTGACTTTCCCGCGTGTCATTATGCACTTCATGAGATTCAGTATAACGATTATGGCCTCACAATTTCCCTTATCAAAGACACTTTGTTTGCTTGTTCAGTTTTCTTTTAGACGTGAATGCGAGGAAAAATACCTCGCCAAGTTGTACTATTGACTCATTAGGTCTTCGTTTCAAATGAAATAAAGCAGCCTGTGATGGAAGAAGTGGAGTGGGCTGATGGGGGCCAAGAGGTGGGATGCTGTCTGGGGACCAGGAACAAGATATATGTCCCAAGAAGTTTTTTTTCTAGTAGGAAAGGGCTGGGGTCTAGGAGGCTAAAAAAAATATCTGATTGAATTCCTTCTTGCATGTGCATCTTGCAATGACAGACTTCAAGCTGCAGCTGAAAAGAGGGGATTCATTCACCTACTCCAACGTGCCTGTGTGTGTTCAGTTTGTGTTTTGTTCCTTTTAAATACCAGAAAGTCCAGAATCTACTTAAAAGAGGTGGTTTAACATTCAGGAGTGAGTAAAGGTGATGATAATGCAGATTTCCTGCTCGGGTGCCCAGCTGGCTGCCACGTGCGCTGCTTTCTGTTGTCCTCTGGCTGCTTTGTTTTGTTTTCCAAAATAAAGGCGGTCGGTTCAAGCTGGATGAAAGTTCTAAGCATTTCCACTTCACCCTGCTGTTCTCATCAACTGTTGATAGTGTATCAATGTTTTGCCGGGCCTCTCTGCAAAATTGATACCTGGCTGTTCTCATTAACTTGCAGATAAATAAAAATGCCTGCATCTCTCTGTAAAATGGCAAAAGCATCGAAGCACTTTTTGGGTGAAACACATAAGTGGAGAGGAAAAAAAAACGAATTTGGGGATGTTAAGTTGAAGAACCTGTTCCCATGGCTACAGTTTTATTTTTAAATTACTTTTTATTTAAGAAGTACCATGGTGTATAATCATTATAGCACCTCAGCTCTTAAGAATACTTCAGTTATTTTTCTCACATCAGAAAATTTTGCTAAGCAGAACGTAGCTAAAATTGTCTTGATCTGAAATAGGAAGAGTGTGTAGTACATGTACAGTTCATTCTTCCTCCTTCCTCCATTACTGTAAGCCAGAATCTCTTGGTTTGTGTCTTTTAGAAGGGGAATCACAAATTAGTTTAGATTAACGTAGAATCAGCTCCTTGTGTTCTCACCTCAGGAGCCTCAACTGTCCCTCATGAACTGACAGCTGCTGTCATAAAGCTTTTGATCTAAAGCATGGCTTCCATAAAAAGAAGGAAACTGCATATGAAAGTAAGGGTGCTTCTTCAACGGGATAAGGAGCTGTAGTGGGTCATATTATCTTCCCACTGTTAGGAATGAACCTAGAACTGGTCCTGTGCATTAGTATTTCCAGACACTTCTGGGCATGGACTATTGAATCATAGAATCACAGAATGGCTTGGGTTGGAAGGGACCTTAAACATCCGTCAAGAGCAACAAGTGACTTTTCATAGGATCATGGAATGGTTTGGGTAGGAAAGAACCTCAAAGCCCATCCAGTTCCAACCCTTCTGCCATGGGCAGGGACATCTCCCACTGGATCAGGTTGCTCTGAGCCCCATCCAGCCTGGCCTTGAACACCTTCAGGGATGAGGCAGTCATGACTTCTCTGAGCAACCCGTGCCAGTGCCTCACCACCGTCACAGGAAAAAACTCCTTCCTGATATCTAATCTGAATCTCCCCCTTTTCAGCTTAAAACCTTTGTCCTGTCCCTGCACTTCCTGAAAAAGAGTCCCTCCCCAGCTTTCCTGTAGCCTCTTTCACTACTGGGCTGCTGCTCTAAGGTCTTTCGTGAGCGTTCTCTTCTTCAGGCTGAACAACCTCAATGCTCTCAGCCTGTCTTCACAGGAGAGGGGTTCCAGCCCTTGAATCATCCGTTGCTCTTCGGGCAGCCTTGGACCATGGCTTCTCTTAGACTTCCTTCTACAAGCTGGCCAGCTGTGATCCACCCAAACTATCATTAAGGGCTTTCTCCTGTTGATTTCTGTTTGTTCTGCTCATCTGCTCTTACATTGTGCAAACCCCTCCTTCCTGCTGGAGCCTAGTCCTGCTTCTGCCCTGCCTTATCCTCTCCCAGCTGTTCCTCCTTTATCCTATATTCAGATGACATTTGATCCTGGGACAAGATGGACCTTGGTTTTGCCTCTGTGACAGTAACCTGGCTCAACGTTTTGGCTCTTCAGAGCCGCCCTGCCTGCAGTGTTGTGTGAACCCTCTGAAATGAATGGCCCAGCTTCACAACTTGTTTTTCCCCGCCATGCCCAGCTGCTCCCCTAGCCAGAGCTGCCATGTGGGTTCTTGCTCTCCAGTTCCCTCATCCTTCTTTTACTTTGCCATGCCTTTTGTATCCTTTGGGATTGAGTATCTTGCTTTCTGCCTCTGGACTTATTCCATATGTATGGACTTCTCATGTCTGACTTCTGCTCTTGTCCTCTTTGCTTCTAACCATGCCTGATACAAACTGTCGTGTATGTGACAGGTTGTCCCTTTCTGCCCTTGGCATCCTCTTGAGTGTCTTTACCAGATATTGCACACTGCTTCTGCCTGTAACAATGTGACTGGGTCCAAAATAACCCGGTGCAGTAAATTAGATTTTTTTAGTTTTGCTTTAGATCTTTCAGCTCAAGGAGCAAGAGCTGAGTAATAGTCAGAAGGTTTTGCCTGATAGCTTTGTCCATGGCTCTGACATTGTCCAGGGAGGGGGAAGCCTACACATTTTTAACTTGGTAGCATATATGGAGCCTTTCAGCTTCTAATGAAGGAGGAAGACATGCCAGGAGATCATTTGTAAACCTAAGGATCCAAAAACACTTAGCTTCGAGTCTTCTAAATAATGTTGGACTTATCTAAAACTGACAGAACACTGTCATGTTTGATTATTTTAAAGATGTTAATAGATAAAAGATGACACTTCTTGGAGAGAGAAGGCCTTTAAGCATGAATTTGTCACCTATTCTGGTCTAGCCATGTGGCTTGCTACACTCATAAGAATTTATCTCCAGCTCCTCAGCTGAACTTCGCACTGGGGTACGCGCCAAACCTGTGCTTTGTAGAACTAGGGGGAAAGGCAGGGCTCCAAAAAGGTGGATTTTCAAACTTTTCAACGGGGCTTCAGTGGCTGAACAATATTACATCTTCAGACAGTGCTTTATAGAAATATTGCCATTTTCTTTTCTTGAGGAGATACAAAAATCCTGTTTCTCTGGTCTGTCAGATGTCATTGTTGAGTAGGATCCAGGAGACAAAAGATCACCCGCTTATATTTTACATTTTTATTCCCAGTAGAGCAGATGGTTTTCCTGGCCTTTTCATTTTTTTGTAGCCCGGATATTTTCCTTTGGAATTCTTTGCTTTACACTGTGGTATAGTTGAACCATCATTTTCCACATGTTCTGCTTGCCAAACTTTCTATGCATTACTCCATCAGGAACTCTGCCTGCGAATCTGTTCTGTCAACCAAATGATAATTTTAATCCATCATCGCAGTAAAACAGACTGGTCTCTATTGTGGAGGAAATAATGATTAGAAATTACATAGTTGACATTTTAGCTCTATGCTGCAAAATTACTGACTTTCTTCTTTAAATGTTAGATTTTCTATTTGAAGAAATAGATTGCAGCCTTGTAAATGAATTGGTATATTATGTAGGTCTTATTGTACACAGATACTTTTGAACAAAGAGGTCCCTATTTACAAGAGTTTTCAAGACAAAATCTACATATGAGACATTCGTCTCATTCCCCTTCTGCTTGCAGATGTGACATTTAAAAACTTGAGTGTACACAAGACCCTTTTTCTTAAATACCTTTGATTAAAAGAAAGCTGGAATACCTAGTACAAGTGCTTTATTCTAAGTGCACTTTTATGCAAGTATAAAAATCCTCTTCAGAAATCTTTTATATTGAAATTCTAAATGTCTGATTAAAATCTCTGTTTTCAAACATAAGTTGTGATGATATGCAAAGCTAAGACAAAAAAAAAAAAAAAAGCTCCTGACTGGAGGCACTTTGTTCTTTTCTTTTTGAAGGAAAAGTTCTTCTTTTGGACTGGAAATCAAAGATTTAATTCTGAATCATTTTCCAAATTAAATTCTTTTAAGTGAATTATTCTTTAGTGTGAATTGATTAAATAACCTTTTTTATTTTTGACATTTCAGGTGCGGTGGCAAGCACAGAAGTAAAGATGAAATTACAAGAATTTGTCCTAAATAAGAAGAAGGCATTGGCACACCGGAATCTCAACCACTGTATATCCAGTGATCCACGCTTCTGGTATGGGTAAGTGGTACTGGGCTTATCTCTGTGATTCAGCCGGTGCCACCTTTTTTCATGATTGCTGGAGATGTGGGGAATAGACCTTATGTGTTTGGTGGAGGAACCAGAGCAGTGATAGACCCAGGGTTTGACTTTGTTGTGCATTACCAAAATGTATTTTTCGGAGAGTTTTCTTTTGAATAATTTTCGTATCTTCTGTGATGGTCACAATATTTTTCTGGATAAAGGCTTTTCCTGTCATCTTTAATGCATAGTTATTCAAATGCCCAAGTTCTACTGTCAAGATCAACCTTTGTAACTTCTCTTTAGCTTTTCATCCAGGATTTTATTCTGATGGCTATTAAAAGACATGAACTTGAAGAAAATAAGGAAATTACTTTTTATGTTTAGTGAATTGCAGCTTAGCATAGTTGAGCTAGTGTTACATTTTTAAAGCCTGGAATGCTTACTTCTCATCTTAATCTCTCAAAGTTGAAAGCTTTACTTACTTGGCTCTTTCTGTGAACCAAGGCAACATGAAGCATCTTCTGTCTGCACTTCTGATCACAGTTGGCCCAACATCTACATTTTCAGCTGAAAATTTGAAGCTGTTAGTCTCCTAGAACACCCGGTGTCACGGGGAGGGATGAGGTTATAGCTGATGTTCTAAATATGTGGGAGCAGAACATCTTGTTTGGTTAGTTCTCATGTACCCAGTAGAAAATATAAGTAATGGCTTTATAAACTAGGTGCTAGTTTCAATTCCAGAAATTCACTCCTTCATTGTATAAAAAAAAATCAGAAAATTTTAGATGATTTGAAAACTTCCACTACTCTAACATTGTGAGATCTATGTTTTTTTAAAAAACTGTATGTTTTGGATGTTGCCTTTAGTGAACATAAAATTCATGAAGTTTTGAATGACAAAAGTCAAAGAAATTTTGCTGTGAAATTTCTGTTCAAATTGAGTATCTGACTTAAAAAAATAAACATTTATACCAACTTGATGAAGTCATAGCCAGAAGATGTTTCCAAATTGAAGAAACTAAGCTGAAATTCAATGTGAGAGATAACCCAGCTGTGAGCCAGTACAGAAATGGTGAAGTGTAGTTGGCAGCAAAATTCAAACATTATTCCACTGGGGTGAGATTGAGCAATTTTAATACATCTCTGAAAATCTAATCTGAAACTTGAGAACTGTATGAGTATGGCACTGATTAAAGCAGTGAAATGCTGTTCCTTTAGGCAAAGAAATACATAAGCCCCACTAGGTCAGTGTCAAGAATAGCAGAAGAAATTAGAGAAACTGGATTTCAGTCAGGACGTAAATATCTTTTTTAGATACCTGATTTTCCACATTTCTTAACTGAGCCTCACCAAGAAATGTGGGAATTTTATTAAAGACAGTTGAAGGCTCTCTAAGGTTTTTTTGAGTTGGTTAAAATGCCTGCTAGTGTGAAGTGGTATAAAATCAACTAGAACAAAGGACAGCAAATAAGAGCTTGCTTCCAAACCCTTTGATCCTTTGGCCCTGGGGAAACCTGGCCATAGAATTGCCAGAACAGGTGAATTCAGAAAAGTGAAAAATAAATCATGGGGTTGATCTGATTTCCTTCTGGTTTGCACCATTTACTATTAACTACTTTTTCACCAAGAACCCAGCGTTGAGGAATGAATCACGGAGCGGTGGTCTGCAATTCCCGTATGTGTTCCAGGGCCAGAGGAAATGCAGGAGTTTAAGTTTTCAGTACATTTCCTGCTTTGGTTTAAGCTAATGCCGATAACATTCTGAGCACCAGTATATTGTTTAGGTTTATTGTGGCATAGATTGATCAAAATATTCCTGCAGCCTCTTCTCTTGTGGTAGAGGAGTTGTAAATGCACCCTTCAGCTGGTAAGGCAGAAGTTGAAGATTTTTCATTTCCATTCTATTTAAAACATAGCTTTGTAAAAAAAGAGAAAGGCTTTGAGTTAATTACATATTAGTATTTATTTATATGGCATCTCATAGGTTACCAATTCGGTTAGAGAGATATTTATGTACACACATACTTCTGCTGTGATTCAATTGGGTGGTGTTTGGCTTTGACACACGCAGAGGAGGCTTGCAGAAGATGGACTTGGTGCTCCTGCTGTGAGCAGGCAGGCCAATTAAGTGGTAACAGATGCTGAAATAGTCTTTTAAATGACATGCCTGCTTTTAAGCACTTCCTTTGGTCTTATTAAGGTTTGTGAATTCCTTTTATTAAAAAAAGTGAAAGCATTACTTGGAAAAAACCAGATCTCCCAAGGGTATTGAACACTGCAGCAGTTCTACGTCAGTGGCTGCGACATGAAATATGTTCCACTGACATGTGAAATAGCTGTCGTTCCCCAGCCCCTTTGGGACAGGTTTTGGTTGTCTGCTGAGATGTCCAGATGCTTTTGCCTCAGTACCTTGTATCTGTCTGAACTTCATTCAACACCGTCAGCTGCTGGTGCTGCATTGGGTGTTTATTGTCAGGGAGTGTTTTCTACTTATTCACTGATGTTAAGGGGCGTTGTCGCACGTGCACGTGCAGATCAGCCTTGGGATTAACAGGGAGGCGTTTTAGAGGTTTTGCAGAATATAGTCTTGGTCCAAAGGATCTACTAGAAGACAGAAAGAAACTTGGTTTTGCTCAGCCTCCAGCTCTATGGTATTGAAGTCACTTTGTAAGTTTAATATATACAGCTCCGTGCAATTGTTTAAAACAGCTTTGTAGATTATAATTTTCAGATTATGTTGATGATAGGCAACAACAGAAGAGGTTCTTTTGAATTTCATTGTCAGACTGTCCCTCCTGTGGATTCTGAACCTGCTGGACAGCCTGTTCCCTGGAAGTATTGCTCTTAAAGATACTTAGCATAAGTAAGAGTGGCTTAGCAGGAACGCAGACAGAACACCTTGGGCTTAGCAAATAGGGCTATTATTTCCCTAGGAAGTTGTAAGAAATGCACTTGGGAAGTAGCCACTCAATGCAGCAGCAATCATGAAAGGGAGTTTCACTGAGTATTTACATGATAAGGGGGTAGAGAGATATAATTACACATTAAATTATTCCAGCGTACATCAGTGTCTGCAGTGTCTGTACACAAAACTTTCCAGCACAGATACCTATGCTTGAATACATATTCAGTTTACATTGCATGAATATCTTTGAAGTGTTCTGCATGCTTTGCTGTGTGCATGGGTTTTTGAAAGACCGCCGAGCTCAAAGAACAGGGAATGTGTTATGTGAAGGTATGTGCTTTCAGGAATGCCTACAAACTCGGTTCATTATACAATTCCATCTCTTTCAAGACCTCTGAAATTCTTGAACAGGCATGCAGACCAGTGCATATTGCTCAAAGCAGCGTTGGGTGTTGGATCCTAGTCCTCGAGCCATATAATGTATCCCTGTTTGCAGAGTTAAATATCTGTCATTCAGCGAGCCCAATGCACAGCTAAACAGGCCCTTTGAGCTCCTGTGCATTCGCTAACAAAGCGATGAAAATAGCATCGACATACATGATTGTGCAGCTTAAATCAGGATGAAAAAGAAGAGAATTAGAGTCTATTGCTTGTACCGGCACAAGGCAGAAATGCTGGGTCTGAGGGCACTGGTCTTGCAGTGTGTGAAAATCTCTCTGTGCTGCCTTCCCATGGTGGGAGTGAATCCCAGCACAGAAAGTGACTCCTGTTTTCGGGAGGGATTCAAATATTTTTCAGTTTGGTTCTGTTTTGACTTCATGTGATGATTAAACTGTGCGTGCATGTGGGCATTTATTGGTGCGAATGTAACAGAGTACACGATGTGCATGAGCGGTAATGAAAAATACAACTGTGTGAGAGCCTGAAATTATTCTGCCTGCATGTACAGAGCCGGTTGGAATATAAAGGGGGGAGGATTAGGAAACTGCAGTGAATCATGGTGCTTGGTAAGAACTGTGGGTATAAAACATTTTGATGTAGATGTTCAAATAAACTCTTCGGAGGTTTTTTGTAACAAAATCATGGAGAAAATTCGATGTGTTTTCCTGCTGTTTCATTACCCCCTTGTATTTTGAAGGGTATAACTTGTAGCGGAGTTGATGCCATGCATCTCACCTACTTCTGATTTGAGCTTTCAAAACATACTGCTCAAGGAATTGGATTAATTGGTGTAACTTCCAACTGCGAATGGCTCATTTTGTTTCCTCAAAGAACCTTTTGTAGGAGAATATTTTTAACCAGTGATCTCCAAGAACGTCTGGTTATTAGGAGATGTCACATTTCAAATCTTCACTCCTTTTGATGAGATGCTCACTTTCTGTTGTTCCATATTCTTTAGTACTTTGAAGTAATACAGGGTTTAAATTCTGTTTATTTAAACTTAAAAGATGGGATAGTTTGATGGCTGCATGGCTCTCACCTGTATTGCTAAATCAGTCATTCTGTTGATTTAGCTACTCTGCTAACTTGCACAGTCCAGAGACTTCCCAAAGCCTCCGAAGTGGAGTTGGTAGAGCTCTGGAGAAATGGCAGAGCTGGGCATAAGTCATTAAGTAGGAAAGATGCAGCCAACAAACTGGTAGGTGGTTTAGAAAACTCATTCATTATTTAATATCCTCAGCAAACAGACTGTAATTTGCTTCCAGTAGCCTGCTCAAACAAAGCTATAAATTATCAGCTTCAAGAAGTTAATCTGGAAAGGTACTGAGTGTTTTGGCCCTATCTCTGCTTACTGCTTGGATCTTGAGGCAACGAAGTGAAGGGCAGCAGACCACCTATGCAGCACAGCTACTGTTGGCCACTTTGAACGTGTGGCATCTACTGTCCTGCAGTTTGGCTTTGTCCTTAGGTTTTGTTTGCTATGGCTGCGTTTTATTCCAGGAAGGGAAATAGTTAATTCATGCTTATGGTTGAGGGGAGTAGCGACACTCGGGCTTAGCTTCAAGGATATGACTTATCCAAACCCAGCCCAAGTACGTGCTTTAATATGATACTCATGGTTAAATACCTTCATGAACTCACCCGTGCTCAACAGCGTAGTTACTGAAAGTTAAGCGTAAGTTTAGTTGCCTCCCTGTACATGGGACTTAAGTTTCTTTTTTGAATGAGAAGGAGGAAGCTAATAGCGAGATCTTTTCCTTTGCAGGATTCCCCACTAACTAAGACAACAGTTCCCTTTGTGTGTGACTGGTGTAAAGCTTCTCCCTTCTCTTTCTCTCTCCTTCTGTGCAGGAAGACTCAGCACAGCTCTCTGGACCAGAGCTCCCCACCCCAAAGTGGCGTATCCGGCACCTACAATCACCCTGTACTGGGGATGTATGATTCCAAAGATGACTTCCCACTCAGAAAAACAGGTAGCGGCTCATGCTGATTTTCTGTGTTGCCTACTGTCTTTGCTGTGACACTTGGTCCTCTTAATTTTATTTGTTTTCTTTAAAAAAAAACGTATGTTACCAAAAAGCGTTATTTCATGGGGTGATTTATTTAACAAGCACCCACTCCATCCTGATTCCCCTCCCTGTACCACTGTGCGTGCAGTGTTAGAAGGAGGCTGGGGTTGCTTTGGGTGTGCAGACATGCAAAGCTGCAGTCAGGAGACAGCGGAGTTGTGTGTCAGTGTTTGTGAGGTGTTTTCACAAAGTCAAAGCTCATACAAAGGTCTGGGTGTCTGAAGTCAAAGTATGTTTTGCTGAGTGAGAAAAGTACCAAGAAAAGTTCATTTCTTCTGGGATTTGCATTTTATATACAAGTTTATACTTAAAATAAATAAAAATGTTTCTGCCAGTCAAAGCGTTGGGACTTCCTGCAAGGGTTTTGGTTCACACCTAGACAGTTATTTCTCAGTTAGGTTTCTCCCTGCATGGTGGCTAAGCAGGTCAGTTATTTCTCAACTATATATTATGTAAACCTGGTTGTTTTGGTTGGCTGTGGTCCTCAGCTCCGTATCGCATGCCTAAGCCAACACTGCCTGAGCTCCTAACCTGGCTAGCTCATGATCCTTTCCTGCTGCCTTTGAGGAATAGCTAAGCTTCAACGAACTTGTCTCAATTTGGGGGGCGATGCAGCTTGTGTAGGTGGTGCAGACAGTGCTATGTGTTGGAAATGGCTTCAGAATGGGAAAAACCCCTTTCGGAAAAGATGGATTAGAGGTAAACGTAAAGCAGAGGTGTGATTGAACTTCCCACCTTCTGCAGGTGCTGCCCAGGTGTTTCTCAGGTATGCTTTGTGGAACTTCTCTTGTGGAGGGATGAGCACCAGGACTCAAAAAGAGATATGTCCTTCTGATAAAGAATGGTGATGGTGCATTAACCAAATCTCTCTGTGGATTTGCTACTGTCTTTGCTTAAATCAAACTTGGGAAGTGAGTCAGTTCCCACGGGCTGGCAGCCCCTCCATTTCCTTCTGGGAGGGATGTAGGTGTTCTCACAGCACTTCTCCCAGTAGAGGTAAAGCAGGTTTTAAGGATAGTGAGTGTTTTAACACAATTCTCCTTAACTTTGGAAACTTGGAGTGATTTTTCTTTTTTCGTCATTTGATGCGAAAAATATAGACCTTCACAAACACGCCTTGTGCCGCCTGCCTCCTAGTTTTGTTCATTAAAAGACTTTTTTGGGGAACTTCTCTTTCTGGACCATAGCATCTGGCCTGCTGGATGGATCTGTGGGTGGATTCCCACCTCCCCTCTCATCAGGCACATGGGCTGAGTGGCAAGTTCCAGACACTTCAGCTGCCCAAGAAGTCAGTCAAAAATCGGCAAGCCCTTTCCTGGATGTTTTTTTTCCTGGATGCACCCTGTTCTTTTCGTGATGATAGTTTTAATTACATCCTTTCTTGAGGACTCCAAAACCAGAGCTTAGAGAACTGGATTAGCTGAAGGGTAGGGCATCCTCTAAACTTCCACTTCTAGATAATGAAAGACCAAACATCCCATTAGGTGCAGTAGGTGCTGCTGCATTGTCAGTGCCTGGAACAGCTGAAGCAATGCTGTCTAGACTTTGGGACTTTGCCTTTTGTAGGGAAGGTGAGCACTGGTGGTCTGTCCTCAAAGGAGACTTCATTCAGCTCTAAAGCTGGCAAAGCACAAATACATGCTTGGCGTACTCATCTGTCTGGGTGGAGAAACTGCTATCAGCCGTTGTTGCCGTTCGCTTCTCCTGTGCTGAAGGTTTTCAGGCTCCCCTGGGAAGCTGCAGCGTTTCCACGCAGAGGTGCATCCCTTGGCACCATACCCATTGCTTAGGGCCTGTGGACAGGATGGTTCCAAGAGATTTTTAGCTGTTCTCTATAACTTGTGAAACCAGGGGCTCTGTTTCTGGTGTTCTGGCATTCCCACAGCATAAACGGGCTTTGACATGCTCCACAACCTCCCTTGCTCATCGCTTCAGGGGACCTTACTTGTCAGATGGGGTTTGAGGATCAATTGCCTTTCTTGTTCCCTATGTTATGCAAGGGGATTTCTGCAGTAGGAAAGCTTCTGCACATCTCAGTCCTTTGCTGCTTCCCAAACTGAGTTCTCAGTAAGACTCTAGCTGAATAAAAGCCCTGTCAGACAGGGTGAATTAAGGATGATAAATGTATCTAATCACATTATTAAAAATGGAAGCAGCCAAAATCATTGTTGTTTTAAAACAGGAAGATGTTGAGCTGATTTTGTTTTTCCAGAACGCTGATGCTTGTTCTTTTTGGACACCAGCATTAATCTTTTGGAGACTGGTCTGTGATACAAACGAGTTCACTTGCAGCGTTCAGGGGAGAAATCTTTTTTGATGTTTTATTTTCCCTTCAATGCAATAGCACTTCAGTCTCTGGCACAGCAATATCCTGCAGAAATCCCATTGCCAAGAATGTTAAGTTGCTTGGAGAAGAAACGCTCCTGAACAGTCTGGTGTAAACAAAAGGCAGGGAAAGCTGGAGCCCATCCTAAATAAAGTTCTTTATTATGAGTGAGCTTTTCAGATTTTTGGCACCAGGCAAAACTCTGGCTTTGTGTTTGTAATTTAAAACTGCTATATCGTGCAGTCCAATTTTATTAAATTTGATTAAATATTTGTAGTTCATATAACAGAGTCTATCACAATCCAGTTCTGATTACCAGGGCTGGAATGCAACCAACATCATCGTTAGGGGCAGGGTGACTTCAGGGGGCTGCGGGAATGATTGTTTGAATGATTGTTTCTTCAAGGGTGTGATTTCAGAGCTGGCAGCACGTCCTGCATGTTGGGGAGCTGTTCAGGAAGAATAAATACGTTGTTGCACTGGGTTTCAAAATTAATGCCTTTATTTGCTGTTATTGAAAGCATCCTGAAGTGGTCACAGGTTATCCCTCTGTGCACTCCAGGAGATAACCTGCTGGCCTAAAACCTGAGTGTGAATGTTGTGGGTGAGACCAGGGAGAGTGTCCGCGCTCGCTTTGGTCGAAGGAGCTGTGTGCTTGCATGGTGTCAGAAGAGGGCTTGAGAACATTCAGCACGGGAAACAGTCAGTGCTTGCAGTGTGCTCCTAATGTATCCTATCCCTTGAAATCCTACCGTGTCTGATTTGTTTTACTGGATTATGTTCCAGTTTCTTGGCCGTTTGGTTTCTGCATGAAATTGTTTTCCTGTCAGGCTGCTGGCTGGTGCAGTTCCCAGTTGCTTGAGTGCTGTGCTTAGCCTGGCTGGGGGATGCATTTCACTCTGTTCCCTCCATCTAAACACCTTGGGGCTCTTTCTTTTTTTAACTGAACTAAGAACAGTTCAGTTGGTGCTGATCATACTTCACCTGTTAAATAACTAGATTAACACAAGGATTTTAATTTCCCCTTGTGTGTAGCTTCCTTGATTATATATCCACATTTCCTTTAGTGTGCACATTTAGTCGACAGCTGTTGAGAGGGGAAAATATGTGAGCTTTTCTGCCCCCAAATCAAGGTCAATGTCTTCCAAATTTAATGAAGCTTCCTTGTGTGCTGGTCTGAGACCCTCTAAGAAAAATCTCTAGAGAATCATTTCAGGGTGATTTTAAAGTCTGAGTTGGGGCAGTCTTTTGTAGCCTGTTTTGATAACTCCAAGAGTTGTTTGTCATTGGCTTTCTTGGAGCTAGCAAAGTTATTTTTAATGTAGTTCTTCTGTTCTGCACTTCTAAGGAGTACAATGCCCTCATTTTCTCCCCAAGAGCAAGGTTGTTCATGGCATTCCCTGCTTTTTGGAGTTGGAGCAGTGGATATATTAAAATATGCTCTTAATTAGAAAGCTGAGATTCCTAAAAGACTGAAGAGAATTATTTACCTTTTTAATATGCTTTTCCTCTTGCTGACATAGGGTTTTGTTGTTTGGTTTTGGCTGGACCATGTCCTGTTGGACACTGGTTTCTGCACTTGCTCCTGCATAGAGTCAGGGTAAGGATTCCTCGCATTCGTTGGGACTTGACAACTAATCAGGATTTCTGTTGAAAGCCACAGCATTTCAATTAATTGTCATTAGGAGAAGTTTTGCCAATCTCAGCACCTGCTGGACTTGCCTGGCCAACAAACATTCAGCTTGCTGGGATGCAGGAACTGGAAACATTTCGCTGTATCTATGTTTAAACCTGACCCCAAAGTGAGAAAAACAGCACATTCTTCTTTTGAAGCACTTGTTCTCCAAAGCCGTAAGTGTAAAAACGACTGTTTCTGTAGGACCTAGGCGAATTGTGAAGCAGGCTCAGATCGCTTTGGGGTTCTGCTCTGGCTGTTGGATAAAGCAGACCTTTCTTGTAACAGCCACTCTCCTTCAGCCCCCCTGCTGTCCACTTTGAAGGGATCTGGGCCCTTGGTCCTGCTCAGTTCTCCTGTCCTGGACTCCCTGCTAGTCTCTAAACCTTTCTTCTGACACATCTGTCAGGAGAGGTGGCACGCTTGACAAAGCTAATGTTATTCAAAATGCGCTATTGTTTCATTTTGCCCTTTTTCATTTGTGCTTCTCAACAGTCTGGTGTTTACCAGACTGCTGTGGTTTGTTGGGCACAAGGAGACCTCCATCGAGAGCAATGGTGACTGTTTTCATAGAATCGTGGAATGGTTTGAGTCAGAAGGGACCATAAAGCCCATCCAGTTCCAACCCCCCTACCATGGGCAGGGACACTTTCCACGGAATCAGGTTGATCAAAGCCTCACCCAACATGGGCTTGAACACTTCCAGGCATGGAACATCCATGACTTCTCTGGGCACTCTTTTTGGTGTCTTTGGCTCAGTTCCTGGGGCTACTTTGCCCACAGCTGTGGCAGCCACAGTTACTGTTCTGTGAAGCATCGCTGAGGCTCTGGGTCCTGCTTTTCCTTTCCCTCTAGTACCACAGCTGGCTGCAGCAGGGAGGTGGAGATCAGAAGGATGTTGATGGGCATGAAGATTTTAAGGAGGCGAAGGATTCCTGTGGTCCCAAATATGTTTTCACTGCAGAGCGGTGGGATAGCATCTCAGAGTGTGAGTTTCCACTATTTCCAAAGCGAGACTGAACTAAATGCCAGACTGGTAGGTTATGGAGGCATGTTTGGCAGATACAGGTCTCTGAATTTCCTGCCTAAATAGGAAATGAGCCTATGCATGCATGTGGCATGTACTTGTGGAGAAATGGTGAACAGAAAGTGTCACAGATGCCCCCTTTCAGCTCCTTTCCTCTGGGAACCAGGGAAGAAATGAATGCTCCCTGAAAACCTCTCATCCCAGCAGTGTCTCTTGCTTTCCACACAAATCATGGCAGAAGAAGGAGAGTTGGTTATAGGTCAAGTACTGTGTTTTAGGACTTGCAATTAAGAAAAAAAAATCTGTTCTCAGTCTTCACACCCCACAAAGTTAAGAACTGGCAGGAAAGGTCCAAGGAGAAGCTTTTAGCTTGGCATCGTTACACCATGACTTGTTCACCCCTTTGCTGCAGTGACTTCCTTCAAGGAGTAAAAGAATACAACAAAAAGGAGATATCTCCTTGTGCTTGCCCTTATGTCAAGGACAGAGTCTGGCCCATCTGGCACTTGGAGGGCTGCCCTGACCAGTGGTTTTCCTGAATTTTGCCACCATTTGGCACCTACTGAAGAAGGAACCTGACAAATACATCACTTGTGCTGATGGTCCCAGCAGCCACTTCAGCTTCCAGCCCACCTGCTTCCTACAAGAAATAGAAAAGGTCAGTGTTGTCCTTTGGACTGAATCAAGCATGAACCAATGGGGAATGATGACTTCTTCCAAGCCCCAGTCTGCACTTTAGATGGGTAATGGTGTGCCTAGGCTGCAGGGTTCTGATCGCTTGCTCTCCATACAGAGCATGATCCATCCCTGCCTGACGTCCCTGCCAGGCACCACGCATCAGAGCTTGTGGGTGGTATAAACTCGCTGGCTTATGATGGAGAGCCCATGAACCGGCTCTAGCCATCTCCTGTTTGCTATTATTATTCTTCTTCCATGCAGAAGAGAGAAGCCAGCATCCCGTGATGTTGTTGCTTTTCTCACAGCATTGCAGAAACAGAGTTGTTTGATGAGTATTTGCATCTAAGCAGGTGAAATTGTTTTGAACCTCTTGCGTTTAAAAGACAGAAAAGGGAAAATGAAAGGATTTGTCAATAATTAAAATGCTACATTTGTCAAGAAAGGCATAATACCCCTCTGAGTTGGTTCTGATTATTGGAATGTTTTAAGTGGTTTGTTTTATGACAAAGATTGTTTAGAGGAAAATAGAGTAGGCTGAAATCCCGGTGTAGTGTGGGAGTGCAATTTAAAGAAAATCTTTGAGCTTTTTGTGGTGTGGAGTGTCACTCAAGTTTGAGAGCATCTTTGCCTTCCCACCCACGTTGCCCTTCCAGCTGACGTGGTCGAGGCCTGGCTTTCCTGGGCCGCTTGCCGTGTCCCAAGGACCCACGCACTGCCTCGGGGTGTGCTCTGCAGAGAGCGGGTGCTGACCTGCATGAGAAATCCCTATTGTTATAAATATACCCTTTCCTGCTCCAAGTGGAGGACGTCAGTCTCTCTCATCCAAAAATAACTTCAAGACAAAAATTACTTTATTACTGTGACGCTGCAGACCAGCTCTGCAGACCAGCCTGTTGACATTTCAGAGAGCAGAAAAAACCAAAGTGCAGTTGGAGGACCAGCAAATGCTTGCTTTAGTCAATCTATTTCTTCTGACAATCACATTCTGACAAGCACATCTCAATGCACGCCAGCGGCTGTGAACTGTGTTCCATGGACGCTCCTCTGTGGTTCTGAGGTGTCCTTTAGGTAAAAGGAAGAGGCACTCCCTTTCCTTGCTCAGGGCTCTGATAACACAGGTGTGCTTTTGATATGAGAGCTGGGGATCCACAGGGGGAAAGCTGGCACTTCCCATCAAAGTGTTTCTTGAGTACTGTCAATGGTGCATCAAAGGAGAAACCTCTTCCAGTAGAAGACCAAACAAAGTCTTCTGGTTTAGTGTCACCTTTGGGGAGCAGGTGTTCCAGGAGGCTCAAGACCTTGCCCTCAATCATTCGGTGAACCCATCATTCTTCTTGGTCCCCTCAGCTCTGTCTGTGCCTCACAGGGACTGCCAGGATTGTGCACAGTTTCTCCTTTATATGTGTCTGCATGTGCCCAGGTTTGTTCTGGCCAGAGTTGAGACTCTTGCCCTTGGGCCACTGCATCTAACAGAAAGGAGAATCAAGTCTGAGCTAGGAGAGCATTACGTGTGTCCTCTGCGGGACAGCTTTGATGATGAGCACTGCATGAATAGCATTCAGAGTGGTAACTTGGAGTGATTTCTCCAAACTGAAATGCAGCAGCTGACCTGTAAGGAGGCTGTGCATCACTCGAGCCACGTCCTGCTGGCTTCTCAACGCACCATTTCTCTGCTGGCCCTGAGCAGTTTGCGTTCATGTGTGACAATGTGAGGGTGATTTATTGGGTTTGTGTTGCCCTGTTACAGCTCCTTGGAAGAGCATCCAGGGCAGGAGAAGGCTGGAGGTTGGATTGATTGCTCCTTCCTATAGGAGCAGCCCAGTGTCAGGAAAGAGGAGGGGAGATGCTTGGGGGACAGGGCAAGGAGGAGGGAAAAATGCAAACTGCACAGAACTGGCAGGGCAGGGCATGGGCTTGGGCCATGCCATCGCAGGAAGTTTTCTAGAGACAGAACAGATTTCAGCTTCCAAACAAGTGCTTGGTTGATCTGTGACACTGTTGAAGGGTGGAAGGGACACCACCATGTGTGTTTTGACCCATCCAGGACTTTTATGTATTAACAAGTTGCATTTCAGTACAATTCAGTGCAGTTCTTGAGTTTAAAATGCCTGCAGGGCTTCTTGGGGGAGAAGCTAATTTTAGTGTAAGGAGATTGTCCCTAAAAATTGTGGCCACTGTGGGTCACTCACTGGTGTCTCCCTGATTTTGTAGCTGCTCTCTGCCCTTGCATTCAGGCCAGCCGATAGCTCTCTCTGCCACAGGCATCGCAGCTTTTTGGTTGCTGCGCAGACATTGCGTGGGAACCTCAGTCCATCCCACCTCTGACAGTTTGATGCCAATGCTCGCAATAAATGCCCAGAGACTGGAGAAGGAACACAGATCAGCAGGAGAGCACTTGAAGAGAAACACAAAGGATCTCCAGCCACGAAGACAGCTTAATTGGGGATCCAACTTAAGTGTCTCTGTGTAGCATGGGGAATAAACAAGAGGAGTTAGAGATGCGTGTGTGCTTGCAGAGCTATGATCTCATTGGCATCACCGAGACATGATGGGTTCAATCCTATGATTGGAGTGTTGGGATGGAAGGATGCAGGCTCTTTAGGAAGAACACACAAGGGAGATGAGGAGGGAGTGTTGCCTGCTATGTCAGTGACCGCCTGAGGATGAATGAGGAGCCGACCAAGAATGTATGGGTCAGGATTAAAGGGAAGGCAGGGATAAGTGATGTTTTTCTCTTGCCTTCTGCAGAGCTCAGTGCTGCATTAAACATTATTGAAGAAACGCGCTTGGAGGACCTAATTGTCTCCTTTCTATTCTTTATCCCCCTCCTCATATCTCTTATCTTTTCTCTCAGATAATTCTTTGAACTGTGCAAAGCTGCTGTCTTTATTATACTTCCAAAAGGGAAAGGCAGAGACGAGATGTGATGTTTCCACATGTTTGTTTTTCTGGTCCAGTTTGGGCCATTCACAGCAGAAACCTTTGTGGTGCTCTGTTATGCTGCGATTTTTGGGTAGGCTTGTAGTCAGGTAAGCAAATGATAGTGAAGTTGTAAGGAGTGTCAACATTGTGTGATCAGTTTAATGGGTGTTAAAGCCCTCTTTCAACTGTGGAGATGCTGTGACTAATAAATGTCAGCATGAAGAGTGCCAAATATTGGCTTTTAATAAGTTTTTATGTGAAGGACACAGTCTTCCATAAATAGCCCTTCTACAGAGCTCTTAACACGGTGCTCATCCAACACAGAGTTAAGAGAAAAGGAATAAAACCCAGCAAATGTATTTCTCTGTCTTTTCTAATCACATACCCATGTTTCTGAACGTTCAGGTGATGGCATTCAACATGCCACCAAAATTATAAAAAAGTGTTTGTTTCTAACAGAAGAGTAGGCTGTCTCTCTTTCATTCATATTTTGCTTTCTAGTTTGGGAATTCTCTGCTGCCACTTTCGCCCTGTGGGGCCTGTCTCCACTGGGTGTGCTTGTGAGGCACCATCTTGTCCTTGACCCCTCTCTGCTGATGGCAACGAGTATTGTCTCACTTGGCCTTCAGAGGGATAACAGTGAAAGGATTTTCAATTTTTTTGTTTGACCACAGATCAACTTGGCCATGTCCTCCTGACTAGACAGGTCATCATCCACTTTACTTGGAGAGGAGAGACCGCACCGTGCACTTGGAGGCGCTGTAGAGAAGGTCTGGGATAGAGACAGGCAGAGGACAAAAACCCCACAGGGTGGGGAGTGAATGCTCAGTTGCAGAATCATAGAATCATTAAGGTTGGAAAAGACCTCTAAGATCATCCAATCCAACTATTAGCCTAACATCACTGTGCCTACTAAACCATATCCCGATGTACCATGCCTACACATTTTTTTAACACCTCCAGGGAAGGAGACTCCACCACTTCCCTGAGGTCTCTCCCACTTAAGCAAAATCCAATTATCTTTATTAAAATTTGGGGTTGTGCAGAAGGCCAGGTTCAGGCAGTTGTGCCTCTCCCTGTTCTGTGTTTACCCATGGGGTGACCTGGGTGTTAGAAGAGAGACAAGGTCATTGTGTTGGCCTTTGGCTGCCTGGTGAGGCTTAGTGTGAAGTTTAAAAATAATAATGAAAGAACAGTGCTTCTCAATCCCCAGCTGCCGGAATTAAGATGTGCAAGGACTGGGATCAGGAGTTTCATGGTGCATTGTTTGCTTTTTTTTTTCATAGATGTGGATGGGTAACAGAAACAGGGCAAACTCTGCCCAGGACTTTGTGTTTTTTGACTTACATAGACTTAATGTCAGATTAGTTCAGCAGCTTAAGGGATGCAATTCTAGGAAGAAAACAATGAGAATGACATAAATGTTGAAGAATTGGATTACACGAGTCCCACTGCAATAAATGACGTGTAAGAGGGGTAACTTGGGTTTGAGCCTGTGAAAACTAGGGAAGCTTTTGGCTTATGTTCTAGTTATTAATTTACTCGAGGAAAACAAAATATTCTTTGTATAAATCCTTATTATAGGCCAAATCAAGTATGTCACTGCTTAAGAAATCCCACTGGCTTTGTGGAAGCTGACTCAGGCTTGGGCATGGGCTTCATTTGTTCGGTAAACAGGAGTCAAACTGATTTTTTCATAGTGTTTGTTTAAGATACTTCACCTTAAGAAAGAGAAGACCACTGAGTTTTGTAATTCAGTTTCCAGTTCTCTTAAGTTTGCGCCTGTTGGCAGTGCCGGGGAGTGAGACTTCACTTGGGCACGTTTCCCGACAGGGGAATATGAGGAGATTTTCAATGGAATTGGTGTTCCCAAGAGAATGCTGAATATGTGTTGACTGGTCTTGATAGTTGTGTGTTGCTTTACATTAGTAATTCATACTTTGGAAGGACAACTCTCTTCAGTTTAGAAATATTTTCTATCGTATGATAGTTTTAAGACCTACTCAATAAGCCTAAATTATTGTTTTGAGTTTTGGAAATGCCTCTGTTGACAGCTATGTCTTTTATTATAAAATATGCTATATGTAAATTTTTTGCGTTTGAGACTGTTCTGCACTGCCTGTGTGGAATTTTAATTCGACTGCTTTGGTCTGTGTAGCACCCAATTAAATGCTTGTCGGGATTGTGCTCTCGGAGCTCTTGATGACTTGGTAGATTTGGGATTATATCTGGAGGATAAATAGAACAAAATCAGAGCGAATGAAATAAAGGCAGTTCTTTAAATAGAATTGGGTTTCCAAACTTGATCCTTCAGCTGAGGAAGTGAAGAAGAAAGACACAAAATAGTTTTGTCTGACACATTACAATACACTACTTTCTTCCTAACTTATTCTCAAGGTGTTTTCTCTTTCAAGGCTGTAATTTTCGATGTTCTGTTCTTTCCTATTACATGGGAGGATGTTTTTATTGTGGCTTTATGTGTGGGACATTTCTGGCAGTGTCAGGTTATCTGTGACCCCGGAGCTTTCATTTCCCTGCCTGTTTTTAAGGTCTTTCTAACCAATTCATTCTCTATATTTGCAAGCCACACAATTACTTTTCTGTTCCCAACAGAAAACACCCCTCAGCAGAACACCACGCAGGGTATAAATTGCATATGAATAAAATGTGCGCTGAAGTACAGTTTTTATTGTCATGTTTTTCTTTGTAAGAAGACAGATCCTTTCAGCAGCTGTGGCACAGGCTTAGGTTTCATTTTCTGGCTAGCGTTGCAGGTGTGTCTGAAACGGATGTTTTGGCATCTAGCTGTGACATGTTCCCATTTGTTCTTTGAAGTCTTGACCGGAGCATCTAGGCAGTTACTAATACTCAATATTTGGAACAAATTAAAACTGTGATTTAGGGGATGTGGGAGGAGGAACTGAATGTTCACGTACCCAAAGAGTACTTTTAAAATTGTAAATTAACTTCTGTTTTGTAAGAGAACTTTAAAAAGTAGCTATTTAGAGCATGCACTTGGATTGTAACTAGTCCACTCTTCTAACATTGCCCTCGAAGCACATCATAGAATGCTTTGAGTTGGAAGGTACCTTTACAGGTCATCCAGTCCAACCCACCCTGCAAGAACAGGGACATCTTTAACCAGATCAAGTTGCTTAGAACCCCATTCAACCTGACCTTCAGTGTTTCCAGGGATGGGGCCTACACTACCTCTTTGGGCAACCTGTTCCAGTGTTTCACCACCCTCATTGTAAAAAATTTCTTCCTTATATCCAGTCTAAATCTCCCTTCCCTTAATTTAAAACTAAGGATTTGCGTTCTGTCCCCTGCCATTTTATATGCAAATGCCCTGTAAGATGATTCCCCCTTTGCTAATGCACTTCATGCTGCATTTTAAGTATCATCTTGAGTAGTCTGACACTTTTTTTTAGTGCTCCCTTTATCTCTTGCTGGCATTTTTCTGTCCAAAACAGTCATGAAAAGCTCTTTATTTTTTTTCCCTCCCAAAAGTTTCATCAAAGAACTGTTTTGATGGCTTAACTTCAAGCATTTGATCTTGAATTCATCAGCCTTCTGATTTTTGAGCCCTGCAATTAACATTGTCGGGCTTGATATTTTACTTGACCCAGTGGTCAAAGCCAGCTGTAGGGAGATGTGTCTGTAGCCAGACTTAGTTAATTCAAATCAGTTTGTAAACCCTATTTTAATTCTTCTAAAGCAGTGTAGATTATTGGCCCTGGAGTGTAGGAGTTGGGTGTATCAGTAGTTAATGGTGAGAGCACAGGATTTACCAGTTCAAAGGGATTAAGCCGCAGAGCTGTTAAGAGGTTGAAGAAGGGAGAAGATTGGGTCGGTTCACAAATCTCATAACTGTCAGGAGCCCTCAAGCACCAAAGCAGATATTTCACTTATACTCCAGAGATCAGAAAGTTTACAGAGACGATCATCCTGCAGAAGGAATCTTGACTTAAGGCTTCATTACCTTGATAAAAACTCGATAAGCTGTGCCGCGCCAATGTGTTCAATGTTGCCATCTGTCATTAACCCAGAGGCATTAGGGGTTCCCAGGAGTTAGACTTTGACTTTTGGAAAAATTATGTCTCAGGATTTGGGTGCAGCAGAAGTTTCTATTTAAGAGAGGACCCCCCCCCAAAGATGTGATGTACACAAAGCAAGTCAGACTATGGTCCCAACCCTTGGCGGCCCTGAATTTTCAAAGGTTTTGATGTGTTTGTAGATACAGTTTTACTTTGTGGCTGCCATGATGTAACCAAGTTGTTCCCCAAATAAACAAACCTCCTTCTCCCTGGCAATGGCTTGGGCTTTGGCCACGCTCTCATGCTCTTCTTCTTCAGTTGACGCTGACTCTAGTTGACACTGGCTTATCTGGTCCAAGGTGAGTTGTTTCAGGGAGGTGAACCAGCAGGAAAGCATTCACCTGTTTTGGTTGTAGGGTTTGATTTTCCTATTTTTCTTCCCCCTCCCCTGGTGGCTCTAAGCCAGCTCACCCGGGGTTGGGATGACTCCAAGGGTGTGGAGCTGCCCATTTCAGCAACACATCACAGATAGCGTCTTGGCCCCGCAGTGATGCTCTGCGCTGACCAAACAGCAACATCTCAGTTGTCTCACTGATCCCTGTATTGATGTTTTTAGATCCCATGAGTTAGGTTTACTACTGATTTGGAAGCCAGTTGGGCAGAAGTAGGAAACTAGGGGTAATGAATAATGCTCTATGCCTTAGTCTGAATAAGTTCACAGCACATTGTAAGTCTGTGACTTCGCTTGAGACAAGATATTGTAGGATGATTATTACTTTTTAATTAAAATGCTATTGACTTTCATTGCCAGTGAATTCAGATATAACATAGGCAGGGACCTCTTCATTTTATTAAGAAATCTTTGTTCCAAATATATGCGATCAAATGACTAATTTTGTTTAGGCTTCTGCAAATGCTGAACTGCAACCCAGCCTTTCCATTGAGTAAAAACCTACTGAGTTAGTATTAACCAAAACACTGTTTGCTTTTCCTTTTTCTGCTTAGCGTCTGAACCCAATCTGAAGTTACGATCCAGACTAAAGCAAAAAGTTGCTGAAAGACGGAGCAGCCCCCTCTTGCGCAGAAAAGATGGTCCGGTGGTTACTGCTCTTAAGAAGCGCCCGCTGGACGTCACAGGTACGTCGGGTAAGCAACAAATCTGCGCCAGCAGCCACATACTCAGCGGGATGTCCCTTTCCAAAATTAATTCCTGCATCCAGTTAATTATGCAGCCTGGATATCTCAGGTGCCTCTCAGTGTTGGTGAAACCTGGAAGAGGTTGGTAGAGTTCAGCAGTAGGTGATGCAAGTGTGCATCAGCAGCCTTGGTCTGTTGGGTACGAGTATGTTGAGACAGCGGTACTCAGTGAACTTTTTGTACTTTTAAGACATGCCTTGACAGTGTAGATATACCAACAGAGTGCTATTTTTTTCCCAAGCATTTCTATGAAAGTTGGGGTTGTTCAGCCTGGAGAAGAGAAGGCTCTGAGAAGACCTTAGAGCAGCCTTTCAGTACATAAAGGAAGGCTGCGGGAAAGTGGGGAAGGGACTCTTTTTCAGGGAGTGCAGTTATAGGACAAGGGGGAATGGTTTCAACATGAAAGAGGGGAGATTTAAGTGAGATATTAGGAAGACAGTTTTTGTTATGAGGGTGGTGAGGCACTGGCACAGGGTACCCAGACAAGTCATGGAAGCCCCATCCCTGAAAGTATTCAAGGCCAGATTGGATGGAGCTTCAAGCAACCTGATCCAGAGGGAGATGTCCCTGCTCCTGACAGAGGGTACAGAACTGGATGAGGTTTAAGGTCCCTTGCAACCCAAACCATTCTGTGATTCTGTGATTGTCAGCAACAGGTTGTTGAGAAATAGATTTTCTCGAAGACAGTCCTGTTAATATCCATGGGGAGGCTGTAATTCACGGCTGTCGTCCTCCAGCAGTAAATCCTGTACAACCCCTGTTTGTTTCAGGCTTTGGGCACATTGCCATAGTTCCTTGTCAAGCAATTACGCCGAAGTTTTAAAACATGTAAAGCATATTTTCATATATATAGCTGATATTTCTGACTGCATGTTTGACAGTTTCTTGTGGAAAAACAATATTCTTCTGGGAGTAAAGTTTAAAGAAGGGTTCAGAGTAAAGTAAATCCTATAGATTACCATTAAGTTAATTCTTAGCACCATCTAGGGATGCCTCTGTGTAAGTACCAGCATGTGAGAGCTTTTCCAGTCCTCTGTCTCTAGGGCACACTATCATCTTTCAAACAAACTCAAAGTGAGCTCTCTTTAGAGTGCTGGTGGTTTGGGAGACCTGGGGAAGCTGTGCACCGTTCTGTTAGAGCTGCACTGTTTGCAAAGGGAACAGATGATTTCAACAGCTAAGCAGAATTTGTATCAGATCTGATAACAGCATTTACTTCACTCATCATGTATTGCTATTTGTGACGTGGCTTTTAAGATAAAGGTAGATATTATTGTGAGGCCCTGGCACAGTTTGCCCAGAGAAGTTGTGGCTGCCCCATCCCTGGAGGTATTCCAGGCTGGGTTGGATGAGGCTATGAACAACCTGATCCAGTGGGAGGTGTCCCTGCTCATGGCAGGGGGGTTGGGACTGGATGGGCTTTAAGATCCCTTCCGACTCAACCCATTCTATTCTATAAATCACGTGCTAAAGACTGACCATTTGGTCCCAGTAATGTCTTCAGAAATGGCAGAGGAAACTCTGGCTTCTCACTGAGCACTGACCTGGTTGAAGAAGGGAGCCTGGAGCCTGAAAAATATCTTCAGTTATAGTAAGAGAGGAATTTTGAATGGAAAATCACTTTTTCAAAGAAGTCCCACTTCTGGGAATAGAAATTACGTTTAATCCTTGCAGAATACATCTTCATAGAAGCACAGTTTGTATGGGCCAGGCACCTTTTGTACATCTGGGTAGTATCCACAAGGCCTAATATGTTGTAGTTAATGGCACGGTCCCTGAAAATACATGTAGTTTCCATGCAATTAGAATATTTTTTCCAAACACCTGGACTCTGTGAAGTTGCTTTCCAAGGAGAAGTTAAATTTCAGATTCTCAGTTGGATGTTCCTCAGTGCTGAGGTTTCACCATAGCAAAACGCACAGCCAACACAAAGCAGCAAGGCTTCTTTGTTATTCTTTGTTACTTTGCTGGAGGTACTTGCAAGGATCAAATTAGCAAAATAGTGTGTACAGAATAACATCACAGGAAAAAAATAATCATTACAAATCTCTCAAATTTTAACAGTTGGCTTTTATTTCTACTGGGGAATCATAGAGGAATTCTGAGGCCACTGCAGCCTGAACCATTGTAGTCACTGGGAGGTGTATCTGGTATTGGGCAAATCCTGTGCTTGGGGAGGAGGAGAGTTCAGGAAAAAAGGTTGAATGTTATTTATCGTCCAAAATAAAAGGAGAAAGACTGGAGGCTGTGGCATTCACCAGGTGAGATGCTTTCTGAGGGCAGTTTTCTGGCTGTTGCAATGTCATGCACTGTTTCTGTTTGTTATTATTTCTGTATCATTAAAGAGGAGGCTTTGATTTCAGACTGGTCATCACTGTGGTTCTGGTTAGTGAGTTCACAGGGACTGTAGATAAAATATACGATGCTGAGAAGATTTTCTGAGCATTCAGGTGATAACAGAACTATTTTGGGGATTAACTCTGCCTTGGGTCTTTCCAGTGAGAAAGTGTTTTACTCCTGGAGTGGAGAACACTTAACAACAACAAAAAAAAAAGGCAGTGATTTGAAACAGATTTACTGGTTTGGACCCTGTTACCCTTTTGAGTTTTGCCCAATTTTTATAAGACGTGCTTAGACGTGACCGTGGCCAGTTGTCCATCCAGTTCTATGTCACCTTGGCAGCTTTTATATCTCTTACAATGATTTAAATCAAAATGTCATCCTTGTGAGTCAGTCTCCAGGTGGTTTTAGGGAGCTTGGTGCCATGGCAGCGGTTGTGCTATATGAAGGGCAGCCCCAAGCAGGTTATGTTTCTCCGAGGACTCAGTATGGTATGGACACTTCCCAGGGGATGGAGACACCACACGTGCCTGCTTGCCTGCACCGGCAAGTCTTGGTGCTTCTTTATAAAAGCAGAGGTCAGCTGTCGTGCACAATCAGCGTGAAGTCTCAATGCTGGCCGCGCTTCCAGTAAATCCAGACACAACAGGAGCATGCATGGGAAAATGTCAACTCTGAGATGGTTCCCTGGTTGTTCCAGCGTGAAGTCTGATGCAATACATGGCAAGAGGGCGTCGTTTGGGTCATAGGCTAACAAGGGTGAGAGGAACACTTCTAGAAAAAGACAATATGACATCCTGCAGTTTGGCCTCTTCAAACCTTCCATGTGTTTTATTATCTTGCAATCGTATTTAAAGTTATTAATACACTATAAGAGAAATCCCCATGAGGCGAAGACATAAATATGGTAAGTAGGTACTTGAACAGACTATTTGAAAGTGTTTATCAGTATTTTAAGAGCCTTGGGAAGATTTAGGGGGGAGATGGGAAGGAGGAGGACTGCTTTCCTCCAAAACAAAACTTGAGGGATTGTTATCTGTTTAAATACCATCGTGGAGATTGTTTGTAACGCTAATAGTTGGTTTTGGATGTGTTTTTAGACTCTGCATGCAACAGTGCTCCTGGATCTGGTCCCAGCTCTCCAAACAACAGCTCCAATAACATAAGCACCGAGAACGGAATTGCGGGATCAGTCACGAGTATTCAAGCGGAGGTACAGAGCCCTTCCTCGCTTGGGTTTTTAACGCTTGGGTTTCTCATCAGTTTTTGCAGAGTTTTAGGAATTTGGGCGTACAAAGCAGTGTGCACAACACTAAAAAAAACCCCAACAGATCGTGACTTGGAGCGAACTTTGGGAATTACCTCTCAGTCCGGGCTGACAGGATGCATTATCTGTTTATTAAATCTAGTTTGAGCCAGCTCACAAGCTGCTTGTGGTAACTTGTAGTGGTTCTCCTGTGAGGAGAGAGTAAAAATAAAGTGATTTAGTAAAGTAAAGCATGAAGAGCATTTCCTGGTCAAATGCAAGTGTCTGAACGTTTGGAGAATCTGTTCGCGTATGTTGTACAGAGGGTGAATTTGTTGTGTGCAGTGGGTTAGTCTAAATATGTCCAAACCAGAACTAGATTAAAGGGAATGGATCTAACATTTTCCTTCCCACTTAGGGATTTGAAAGCTGGGTGCCTGGTGCCATGTGCTAGTTTTTAATCCCATAAGCTTTCGCCATCACTTGAGGCATCTGCTGTGAGAGGCAGGGAGTTGGACTGGGTGAGCTGGGGTGTGATTCACCACAGCAACGCCTCTGTTCAGGGTAACTGCAGCCCCTCTTTGGCCAAGACGCTGAGGGGTAGGCCGTGGTAGCTGGCTCCCACTATAAAACTTGCATGTAGAAAACCAGGATGGCTGTGTGATGTTACTGGTGCATTTCTTTTTATCCAATTTACCATTTCCTATCCTCCCCATGAAAATAATGTCTGTCTTAACATCAGGACTCTAAGAACAGGCTTGGACTTGTTCTCCCCAGACTGTCATTTAGAATTGAAATGGGCTTCTTACAGTGTAAATGTAAGCCCTTATTGCTTTCTAGGTTTTTTACCGATTTTCACTTTATTTTTATATCTAATGTAGTGTAACAGTATTTAATATGGGGAATATGCCTTCTACTCCACCTTCTCGCCTGCCAAATTATCCAACACACGTCTGCATTCACTCCAGTCTACTGTAGACCTTACAAGATTTAGATAATTATTGTAGAGATTAAGAGGATGTAAGGTGGAGTCTCCACTTGACCCTGGCAACTGAAGCTGCTCTGAAGAGACATGGCTTTGAAGATGTATGCTGACCATGCAGCAGTTTGGAACAAACCTGGAAAAAGGTATCTTAGATATAGGAGTATTTATCAGGTTTGCCAAACCACAGACCGGCTGAGCTGAGGGCCCATCTTAGGTGTGTTTGTGTGAACCCCAGCAAGGCTCGTGCTTTAGTTACTGGGTTTGCTGATCCAGGAGCTGTCAATCTTGTCTATACTTAGCAAACTGCAAATCCCCAATTACTGCTGATGGAAAAACGAGTGAATTCGACAATTTCTTGTGATATAAACAGAGCAGGCAGCTTCCCGCAAGTCAGCGTTAGCTCATGCAGGTGAATGTGAAGCTGTAGTATTCTCCTTAACTGTTTCCTTTTTCAACTAAATAATTTGATGTAATCATCTAAGGCTCTTTATCAGGGATTGCAGGAATAGGACAAGGGGGATCGATTTTAAGCTGCAAGAGGGGAGATTTAGATGAGCTATTAGGAAGAAATGTTTTCCTATGAGAGTGGGGAGGCCGTGACACAGGCTGCCCAGAAAAATCTTAGATGCCTCATCCCTGGAGGTGTTCAAGGCCAGGTTGGATGGGGCTTTGAGCACCCTGATCCAGTGGGAGGTGTCCCTGCCCATGGCAGGGGGGTTGGAACTGGATGATCTTAATGGTCCCTTTTGACCCGAACCATTCTGTGTCCTGTGACCAGACCACCAATACCTAATAAAGTGGACACAGACTACCAGGGAAACGCTTTTCATCAACTGCTTGTAATGGAGAAATTTTGTTGCTTAGGCTGAGCCATGAGTGGCACAGACGACTTGGCAAACATCCCTGTACTGCCAAAGCCTTTCCCTGCGAGTTGTCTTTGCCACTTTTGCGACTGTACCACAGTCAGTAGTTCACATCGATGCCGCTGTGTGCAAGGAAAGAAGCGTGTTCATCTGGAATCTCAGAAAGGGCAGTGTTTGATGCACCAACTCCAAACAGCCTGTGCCTAAGGGAGGAAGAAGATCTAGTTTTCATTTCCCTGAAAAGAATGCCTAGAGGGTTTTTTTCATCTTTTCATATTTTCTGTAAAATAGGAAAAATATAACAGAGAAACGATCGTGCAGTTCCAATTTAAAACTGCCCAGGACTGTGTTAAGTATATTGGATCATTGCCATTGCAAACCAGAATGAAACATACATCACTGTGATGGCAGCAGAACATCGATAACCTGTTGCACAAACTGTTCTCCCAGCATTTCAAGTGTGCTTGAATGGCTTAGTTAAATGTCCTAGGCCTTACCATTTGTTTCTGGGGAAAAATGACGCTGCACTTTGTTCCACCATTTCAGGTTGGGTGAGAACAGCTGATCTGTTTGCCTGAATAGGTTCCTTTGGGAAAAAAAAATGGACAAGGAAGGGGTTGTTTTCTTTAGGGCAACAAAGGTGATGAAGGATCTTGAGAACAAGTCTTATGAGGAGCAGCTGAGGGAGCTGGGGTTGGTTAGCTTAGACAAAAGGAGGCTGAGAAGAGACCTTATCACTGTCTACAACTGAAGGAGGTTGTAGTGAGGTCAGTACTGGTCTCTTCTCCTAAGTAACAAGTGAAAGAAAGGATGAGAGGAAATGGCCTCAAGTCGTACCAGGGGAGGTTCAGATTAGACATCAGGAAAAATTTCTTTACTGAAAGTGGTGAAGCACTGGAACAGGCTGTCCGGGGAAGTGGTGGAGTTTCCATCCCTGGAGGGATTTAGAAATGTGTAGACATGGCACTTCGGGACATGGTTTAGCAAGCACGGTGGTGTTGGGCTGACAGCTGGACTGGATGATCTTAGAGGTCTTTTCCAACCTTAACGATACTACAATTCTGTGATCCTTTCCTGCTTCTGCTGAAGAAGAAGATTTTATTACCTGGTAGCCCAAGTGTTGGAGATTGCTGTAATACCAGTTGGCCAGGTTTCTCATGTTCCCACTTTTAAATGTTTAGAACTATTTCAATGTTTCTGGAAAAATAATGTTGCCAACTTAAGTGTTTCATGTTTACCTTCTTGTTTTATTTTAAATGATAAATGTCTCTCTACTTCTTAGTTTGCTGGGTCACCTCTTGAACTGTTTCAATTGTGTTGGAACATGGTGCCCAAGTTCATTATTTAAGTTTCAATGCTTACCTTCAGTGTGGAGAGACTACAGCTGTCTGCCTTCTTTTAAAACAGACAATATCTGGTTTTAAATACTGTTTTTAAATCAAAAGGTTTTTCCATCTCTGAAAGGTGCGTGGTATTCATTGTTATTGCAGTTTATACAAGACTATAAAAAGCACTTGACTACAGATGAAAATTGTACATGCTGGAATTGTTCTCTTCTGTGTAATTCAAAAACTGTTTGTGTACAACCTGTAGATGGGATCTGTGTATTTAAAGTGATGATAATGCTGCTAAATACCATATGCTGATAGCGCCAAACTGCTGTGGTTTTCTCTTCGCTCTTTTAAAACAAATCCCCAGGAGACAGTTTGAGGCATAACTCCAGGGTATTGATGGTTCCAAGAGAAAATGGATGTCATTTTGTGGCATTTATGACATCAGTAAAATATTTCATTACTCTGCTGACAATAACTATCTTCTTCTCAATGTGGCGTGCTAACATTATGTAATTGAAATTAAAGCAAAATTGCCAGTAGTGCTCAAAATTGCTCGGCAGAAGTAGTGTGTGGGTGTGCACAATCACATCTTCTTACCAGGGACCCCTCGACAGCAAGGTGCTCCCTGCAGGTTTCCCCCTTTGGGGCAGCAAATTGTCACCTCAGATCTTAAAAACAGAATTACTCTTTACAGGAGGACTACTCAGTAATATATTTTCAGTAGGCTTGAATGGCATTAATGGAAGCACAAGAAGGCAAAAGGAAATAAGAAAAAAAATCACTTTGCAGATGAAATTTTGCACAAGATCAAAATGAAAAGGAAGTGGCTTTGCTAAATGTCTGGAATTTAGACAAATTGGGGGTTATCAAGGAGGCAGGATTGCTTTTGAAGATGGTTTTATAGAAAATGTTTGGGGTTTGGTATTAGTTCTTATATGCTTTTTTTCCCCTCAAAAAAAAGCGTTGCTGCAGATGTTGTGGTTTTGGTTTTTAACTCTCACCTTTTTCTCCTATGCAGAGCTGACCCAGCCCTGCAACCAAGGAAGTAATCTGCAAAGTCTGGTTGCCTTACAGGACTGTGAATTTAAGTCTGAAATGCATAAAGCCATTCTTCAGATCCCTGTTACATCGATACAGATTGTTCTATAGTATGATATTAAGTTAGTCACAATCCTTTTTTCCACAATAGCACCTGAGTTAAACAATAGAAATTCTATAGAAAGTCTTTTTGAAATTGAAACTCGATGTTATTTAAGTTGGAAAAGCACCTGCAGAGAAATGAGTGATCAGAACACTTGTTTCCTAACAGGAAAATGGGTTTTCTAGCACATATTTCAAATCTACCTGTTTTAAAATCAAAAGTATTTTCACTTAAGTGTTCCTGCTTTAAATGGCCATAAGATAATTCAGTAAATCTTGCATTTCACCCTGAAATTTGGAAATAGCGACCTAAATGCAACCTTAAGTCTTTTTGAGGAAATTTGGAAGTCTGATTTAAGCTAAAACACACTAGTAAATAGCATAAATTGTCTGCGATTTGCTAAAAGGAACAACAGCCATTGTAATGCCATTTTTTTAAGGTGATCTGTTTTCATTTTGAAAGGGCAGGTACTTGAGAAGGACAAGTAGGCTGTTAAATCTTTGCAAAAGCTTTTTGCGGTGGCACTGCATGAAGACTAAGCAGAAGCAGAGCACTCATGAGGATGCACGGGTGATCTTCAGTCTCCAAGAAAGATCAAATAAACTGGAAGAGGTCTCTCTGTGGGGCAGCGATGTTGGTGCCAGTTGCAAAGTGAGGTCACCCCTGTGTTGGTTCTTCTGGTCTCGTTGCCCCTGTGTGGCCACGGTAGCAACGTTTGAGGCATGAACTCATCCGTGCCTGTGTAGGCTGGATCTGAAGCACAGCTCAGCTCCCCTGTTCAGCATTTCCAGTGTCAGCAGTGAAGCGACACACTCTATATGTTTCTAATGTGTTCTCACTGCAAGCATACTGTGTCCTCTGTCTGTTTTGTGGATGCTCTCTCAGCAGGACCGTGTTCTTGATTTTTGTTTGCAGACCAGCCTTGCTCACAGACTGGTGAATCGTGAAGGCTCAGTTACACAGCTGCCACTCTACACATCTCCTTCTCTGCCCAACATCACGCTAGGACTGCCTGCAACTGGCCCTTCCAGCGTAAGTCTGGGGTGGATGGATCCTTTGAAATAGTGCTTGCACTGATTTATCCCTGAACTCACTGTGCCATCAATTGTGTGTCTGCAGGGAGGCTCAGCGCAGCAGGATGCGGAGAGGCTTGCTATCCCAACCTTACAGCAGCGGATCTCTTTATTTCCCGGCACTCACCTCACTCCCTACTTGAGTACTACAACGTTGGAAAGAGATGGGGGAACTGCACATAACCCTCTTCTGCAACACATGGTCTTACTGGAACAGCCAACTGCACCAACTCCCTTAGTCACAGGTGAGCATTCCATAGATAATGTGCAAGGGGAAAGGAAGCAAGTGACGTCTGTTGGGTTTTTTGTAAAGTCTGGCTCCTCTACAAAAGAGATACTGCATCATATATGCATTCTGTAGGCATAATGTATAACCTTTTGGATGTGTTCACTAATATGTTGGACAGAGAAGATGTTTACAAAGTCAGAGGTTGCCCATCTCATCCAGAGGTAGGGGGAAGCTGCTTTATCATTTTGGTGAAAAGAGAATCAATCGTATTTGCTTCCATAAGGAAAACATAAGTTTGTATGTAAAAATTCAAAATTATATAGTTAATTCTAACCACTTTAGATTAAAGTGCCAACGAAAACATTGTGCCTTATGATTATCCTTCCTGTTTATCACTGATGGTTTCTATTCCGTAGCTGAAAGGCACACATTTACAAAATCACAGATTAAAATATTTGCTTTTCATCATTATTATAAATGGCGAAAACACGGTAAAATCAACTGCATTCAAACAGATTGTATTTGTTTGTATATGTTACATTTTCAGTATGCTAATTGCTTTGAATCACTCCCTGTGTCATATTTTCAGAACTAAGTACCTGTGGGAAGGCATATTTCTATAAATAGGGTTGATTCAAAGCTGTAATTCCCAGTAGGATGCATTTCTGTTTTACAGTATGCAGTGCTGGAACAAAGGATGTTCTGCGTAAGTTATAGACGTATTGATTTTTATTTCTTTCATTCCATTTTTAATGGAAACTCTTGAGAGATGTCGATCACTGAAGCGTTACAGCACTGCTTGCTGCTTTGGCTCGTGCCTGGTTTACATTCACATCCCAGGAATACACACGGGGTTGTGATAATCTTATAAGCATGTACACATGGGGAAGCTGAAGCGCAGAAGTTTGGTGTTTAGCCAGCACACTGAGATGATGTGTGCACGTTCCTTGAACCTTTACATGGTTTTCTGTTGCCACCTTCTGCCACAGTTGCTGTGATGTGGTGAGATTACCCAGTGTCACGTCGTGACTCTCCACCAGTTGCCCTTTGCCCAAGGTTTGTTGATGAAGAGCCACTGGAGAAGACTTCCCCTCTTACCCTATCATCAAAACTTTCTTCCCTGTTTGTGATGGCGTTTGCTTTAAAGTACACGAAGAAAGAAATGCTGTTCTGTTTCATGTTTGACCTCTCTCAAAGCTTCCCTCCATTTACAGTGCACTGTGTTTGCTTCCAAATGTATTCCTGCTAGTCCACCTGCTACGTGCGGTGCTTGCTGAGTGAGTACAATGTGTTATAAACCATCACTTAGGAGAAATATTCACAACACAACAGAGCAACAAGAAGAAACACACGTTCCAGATGCAGCAGCTGAAAGAGAGCAAGCTAACACATGGTCTCAAAAGCCCTAGGTGGACTGGCTGCCAAACTTCAACTTCCTTGGAAGCAAAGTGGGTTTTGTTAGTATTCTGCTGATAGCCTTCAGCTCTGGAGATAGTCTCCTGATGGCTGCAAAATGATCGGCATGCTGGCATGCTCTTTCTGTGCAGGAAGGTAGACATGGGGGTTTGGGGAAACTAGAGTAGCATTCCTTAGGTCTGCTGTTCTACTTGTGACAGGTTACCCTGGATAATATCCTTCATGTTGACATGTATTTTCTGAGTAGGAAGACTTTGATCATTCACTCGGAGGAAGGTAGTCTTCCAAGGTATCACATGCAAACTGTATAGGATCCCTTCCTCTGCTTTCCAATTTGAACTGTTTGAAAGAAGTACTGTGCTGTAAGGGAGGTGGACCACATCTTCCTAAATGATTCATATGTTCATGCACGCACAGATATATGCATGTGTATGTATACACACGTACACATATTTATATAACAAGGTACCCTTTTTACATGATTCTTTTCAGAAAAGCAAAGGATAGGAGAAACTCAGAAAGTCCAAGAAGAGAGGCTTTTAAATGAGTCACTCTTCCATGTAAGGCAATTCTGGGAATCAGTGGGAAAAAGAGGTAATGTCCTGGGACAGAAGTGTCAAGATCCTTCTAAACAGATGTATTCAGCTGGCTGCAGGTTTCTGGGCAACTTCTCTCTCTTCTCAACCAACGACTGAAGATACAACTTCTCACCCTTGAACTAGGCAGTATTTCTGACTGTCACTGACCACTTGGGCAGTCTTCAGTTTGTTTTATACAATGTGGTTAAACAAAAGAGTGTTTTTTCCTAAAAGTGTATGCAGCCTTATCTACATTGGGGAGAGACCAGTGATGCCTTGCTATCTCAAGGTGTAATAAGTGAAAGTCAAAGCTTATCCTCAGCTCCTCCATGATTGGGTTTGGCTTTGTGTTGGGCGTGTCTTCATGTCCCAGCTTTCTAAGAAGTATGTGAATGTATGTTTTCAGAGAGCAGAGCAAGAACTGGCTTACCCCAAGAACAGCTGAAAAGATAAGATACTTCCTAAAGACGTGCCCTTACCAGAGCTCAGATAGGTATTTCCCATTTCAGAAACACCCAGATTGCCACAGGCGTGTGAGTAACAGAAGTTATCCCTAAATAGCCGTGTGTTTTCATTAAATTACTAGTATATATACACAGGACAGTGATGGGAATTATTATCACTGTTTGTCATCTTGGCGTCTAACTTGTCTTCTTTCTACAGAAATAATGAAGTCTGATGACTCCCATATTCCTGAAATTCTTTGAGAGAGTACTTTTTTCCAATGCAGCCCTGATCGGGGATTTATCACATGGAAGTTTTCATTTCTAGTCATTTCTGTGGGGCAGGGTATAGCACAGCCAAGGGCAGATGTGCTTCCCTACGTGGTCTAGAGTGGGAAGTAGCTTCATCAGCATCCATCGTCCTTCAGTATATCCAGTGAGCCTCTTGTAAGGTCTAATTGCTGGGTGCTGCCTGCTGGCGGCTTGGCTTTGTAGCTTCCTAGAAATAGACCTGGGATTACTCCCCATAGCAAGGCAAGCTGTAAGACTTTTTAACTTCTCCGAATGACCACTGCGATCTTAACTCATATCACCCACTGAGCGAGGGAAGGTTCTGTAAGGTATTGCTGATTTTAAGAAATTAGATATTTCCCCAAGGTCTCTGTGTAAACAAACAAACAATGAATTTTAAGCAAAGCAAAATATTACTCCATTCAATGATAATTAATTGTTATCTGTTCTCTTTTAAGATGCTTCAGCAGTAAATGGTGAGGTGGCTGGTTTTAACATTATATATCATTGTCACCACCAGCGTTACTGAACAGCCGTTTTCTCCCTTCCTTTCTTCCTTTTTTTTTTCTTCTCTGCTGTTTTTTCCTCCATATTATCTTCAGACTGGTATCTTTCAGGACTGCCCCTCCATGCACAGTCTCTGGTTGGTGGAGAACGGGTCTCCCCTTCAATACACAAACTCCGGCAGCATCGCCCGCTGGGGCGCACGCAGTCTGCTCCCCTTCCCCAGAACGCCCAGGCCCTCCAGCAGTTAGTGATCCAGCAGCAGCACCAGCAGTTCTTGGAGAAACACAAACAGCAATTCCAGCAACAGCAACTGCACATCAACAAGGTAGGCATGACGCTTTTAAGGTCTTTCTTCTTCATACAGCACCAACTTTAGGTGATGCTCTTTCAGAATTTCTTGTGTGGTGATATATGTGGTCTCTACCTCTGTAACCAACTGGTCATCATCCTTGAACCTCTTTTTCATGATTTTGAGAAATACATTAACAAGGATGTGGACATCCATCAGCAAGGTGAGGATCAATACCTCTGTTGCAGACAGTGGAAAGGCACAATGGTTCAAACTTCTGGGTTTCCAGTAATGCTTTCTAAGGTTGTCATTACTGCCATTCATCCACATCAGGACGTTTTGTCAGTTTTGTAACAGAAAGCATAGAATGCTCTCAAGGGATATGGGGAAAATGCCTGCTGTATATATATTCAGTTTGAAAGGGAGAAGGAGCAGTGATATGGATTTGGGAAAAAAATTAAAAATGAAGGATTTCAGATTTGACAGCACCAGAAAATAATTGGAAGTGAATATACTCAGGTTTACTGAAGCATTTTTCACTGGAATTACCTTTTGAAAGAGAAAAGCTGTTGCCGTCTCCAGTCCAGATTCTCTTAACTGCGGCCCTGGGTAAAGCATTGCAGTGTCTTATCCATTTCTTCTCCTGAAAATGAGGATGGTATTGGCTGTGCATCTTGCAGAGGTTATTTTGAAGATTAATTGGATGTGAGTCAAGCATTGCTTTGAAGAAAGCAAGCACTATGTTTATTATCTCGCTCTCTGTAAATCACTTGGAGAACATCAGGTAAACGTTACGGAGCACCATTCATCAGTGCACAGGTTTTGCAATTGCTGTGTAGCCAAAATCATCTGTCTGGGCATCCCAGCATTACGGTGAAGCTGAAACAAAGTTCCTTTCAGATGACAAAATCTATCCTGACAGTTTAGCCCATGGGAAGGCAAAACTTACTTTTCAGCACAAGAGGTCTGATCAACCAGTGGTGTGGATGGAGCTATGACATTTCACCCCAGCTGAGGTTTTCTCCCTGGTTTTCAGAAGGTGCAGTCTGTTTCTACTCTTGCAATATAAAAAGGCCAGTGGGGAAGGGGGAGATCGATCATAATTAGCGGGATATTTTCCTGACTCTAATTTGTACCAGTTTGAGGCTTTCTGAAGACCTTTCCTCAAGGAGTTCCAGTTAGGAAACAAGCAAATCCATTAGCAGGTTTTAGGCTCAGGAGGACAAGCGAGATTGCAAAGCGGACTTTACAGATTGCTGCTGTTTAATTTGTGGTAGAGGTTTCTGCAAATATTTTCACTGTTCCAGTTCTGTGAGAAAATACAACTCCCGAGAGCTGGATTAAAAAACAAAACAAAACAAAACAAAAAACACCACACAACCCCCCAAAACTTTGTTTATAGGCTCGGGCTCAGGCAGGATGATTACACAAGTTACTGACGTCAATCATGTACTTCTGGATTGCTGCCATCATGCACCGCGTGTGCCAGCCTTGGACCTCATTCAGCCCCGCACACTGGGGTGGTGGGGAGCTGCTGCTGCCATAGAAATTTCCCATATCCCCCTCCAAACACACTTTGTGACCAGGATCATCAGATGCAGGGTGCTAGGTAGGGGGTTTTTTGTTCAGAAATAAATGTCAGCTTGGTGGTTTGTTTGTTTGAGGTTTTGAAGGCTTTTCCGTGCCAACGTTTGTAAGCAGCCAAAGCCTTCGCCGTGACGTACCAACTGAACTCATTCAGACTTTCGCTTGGACCTCCCAGGAGCTGGAGAGCGTGTGCGAGGCGAGCCGAGGGAGTCCTCCCGCAGAACTCTGAGTTTCAGCTTTGTTAGAGCTGTGATCAATCACATCCATGGCAGAAGCACACGGAGGGGGGGAGTGTAATTAAACTGATTGCACAGGAGTGATTTCCCTGCGTTTGATTTATATAAGTAATGAGTTAAAATGGTTTCAGTACTAGCGCTGTATGCGTGTGGCAAATTTATCCCGTGGGATAGCATCCAAGTGCTGACATGGAAAAAGACTTTTCCCAGATGCGCAGATATTTTAAGACCCTTGTGTGTAAGAGAGTAAGGGCACAACTGAAAATAATGTAATAGATTGCTGCCTTTTAATTATTAGCAGAACTGACAGCACTGTCTGTTAAGGCTGTGTTGGATTTCCTGCAACTAATACGAGACTGTTTTCAGTTGCTTGTGATTTTTCCAAACTTTAAGATTTTGGCCTTAAATTTCCCTGTTAGGTGTCCACATCAGATGAAATTTTTCAGAAGGTTTCAGCCAAAACAAGTCTTTCTGTTTTCCAAGAAGGCAAATAAGGAAAAATATGTTGATTTGCTCCTGATTAAAAATAATAAGAATCATCATTTGGGGGATTCAGCTTTGAAGCATTGGTACTGGAGGCTTTGGAATAGTAACTTGAAACTGGACAAAGGAGAAACCTTATAGCAGCCTTCCCATACCTGAAGGGGGCCTACAGGAAACCTGGGGAGGGGCTCTTTATCAGGGAGTGCAGGGATAAAATGAGGGGGAGTGGTTTTAAGCTGAAAGAGGGGAGATTGAGATGAGATCTTAGGAAGAAAGACTTTCTTGTGAAGGTGGTGAGGCACTGGCACAGGTTGCCCAGAGAAGTCATGGGTGCCCCATCCCTGGAGGTGTTCAGGCCAGGTTGGATGGGGCTTTAAGCAACCTGATCCAGTGGGAGGTGTCCCTGCCCATGGCAGGAGGTTGAACTGGATGATCTTTAAGATCCCTTCCACCCCAAACCATTCTATGATTCCGTAAGAAGGACAAGGTGGATGGCTGAGTAGAGAAGGAGGGCAGAGGGATGGATTACTTGGGATGAGTCCAAAGGAGAGATAGAGCTCCCTGGGGTGGCAGCAGGGGTGTTTGATCCCCAGGCTGTGATCCCTTTGAGTGTGAGCTCTTAAGTGAGCAGCAAATGGAGGATTGCTTGAGTGTAACGAAGCACAAAATTCATCCCCTTTGTGAACTGGCTCACTGAGAGTGACTGCCCTGGCTCAGTGCAAGGCTCAGTATGGAAAATGAGGGTCCCAACCCTGCTTATCTGGTGTTCCTGTTGTCACCTGGTGGTGGCAGTTGCACTTGCTTTAATGAGGCTAAAAATCCATGCAAAGAAAGCCACGTAATGTCCCACAAAAATGGGGACAAGAGAGATGTGTATGAATGAAAAGAGCATTATTGATGTTGCCAAGCTGAGCACTCAGACTAGAACAAGAGAGTAGTTAAGTTTCCCATGCAAGTCCTGCTCTCTTTTTCTTTTGTTGCATCTTTTTGATCCAGTTTGTGATGATTGAGAGGTACCTCTTTCAGGAGACTCTGAACTCAGTACAGAGACCGGTAAGAGCGAGGCTGCTTTCCAGTAGTGTGCTGCCTCATTTGTTGCAGAAATTGGAGGATACACAGGAAGTGGAAGAGGGAAAGAAGGGACTTTAGGGCTAAGGCAGCTTGATGCTCTCGCAGGAAATCAGCTTTCTCTGGCTGTGCCCTGAGCAGTGGGTAGATTGCAGCAGCATGCTCATCTTCTCCATGCCCTTGGCAGGGCAGGGAGACGGGGCGCTAGTTCCAGTGGTGTACTTGCACATCTAAAACATGCAATCATGGAATCATAGAATGGTTTGGGTTGGAAGGGACATTAAAGATCATCCAGTTCCTACCCCTCTGGCATGGACAGGGACATCTCCCTCTGGATCAGGTTGCTTAAAGCCTCATCCGTCGTGGTCTTGAACACCTCTAGGGATGGGACATCCATGGCTTATCTGGGCAACCTGTGCCAGGGCCTCAGCACCCTCACAGGAAAACATTTCTCCTAAGATCTCATCTAAATCTCCCCTCTTTCAGCTTAAAACCATTCCACCTCATCCTGTCCCTGCACTCCCTGATCAAGAGCCCCTCCCTAGCTTTCCTGTAGCCCTCTTTAAATACTGGAAGGCTGCTGAAAGGTCTCCCTGGAGCCTTCTTTTCTCTCTTCCAGTGCATAGTTTGACCATAATCCCTGCCCTGGCTGTGTGTTCGATCACAAGGAGCAGCTCTGCTCCCTGCCTGCTGTCAAGTCACCATGAACACAGATGAGCTAATATTTGCAGAGCAGTCGTGTGTTGTGGTGGTCACACTGCAAAACCACATGGAGAGACCAACAACTGTTTCTTCAGAACCAGGATTTGAGACATTAAATGAGATTCTTGATAAGATACTGAGTCACTTCTTGTTAATTGAGCTCTGTGCAGCCTTTGATCGAAATGAGGTCTGTGCTCTAGAAGAGTAAATACAGAACAGTAGTCCTGAAACAAAAGCTATGCATTAATGTAGGTGCATGGGAGCACTGATCTGAAATTACATAAGCAACATGCACTCCAGTTTCCCACCTTTTTGCACATTTAACATTCAAGCCTCAGAAATGTTTTACCCCATGGTCAGAGCAGCTTTGCTGGATGACGGGGCTTGTTTTGCCATACGGTAAATATATGCAGTGATCCCAACATCCTTTCATCTGCAGCAATTACAATTTCTCTGCAGACTTCAGTCTCTTTTAAAATGCAAATTTTAGTCTTTTCTGTGTGACAGAGAGGAGCTGTGATGTACTCATGGTTCTCTGTGCCATTTGGAGATTGGCATTGCGTGTTGTATTTTTGTTGTAACAGCAAACCAGGTAAAGTGGGACGCTGTTCTCTCAGCATCCCCCGTTTGTTTTGAATTAAAAGTGTTTGCTTTTTAGTGTGAGAGGTCTTGAAGCAGCAGTTGCCTTGCTAAAAAGAAATACACAAGTGAGATTTCTCTAAGTCCTGTGGCAGCAGACTCAACTTTTTACCTTGCTGTAGTGAAGATGGACATTTTGGCGTTAGTCCCCTGGATGTATAATTTATGATGCCTTGCTAGAACAGATAATCTCCCTCTTAGCCCTGAATTGTACTGTTAAGCAGATTAAGACTGAGCTTCTGTGGTCAAATTACGGTTCTTCAGAGTAAAATCAATTTTTAGCACTTTGGAAAGCGAGGTGTTTCTCCTGCTGTGGTGTATATACTGCAATATATATAGACCAGACTACAGTGCCTTGGCTTGTCTGGTGCAGCAGCCTTGGGTGGATGCATTTTTATTAACACCCAGAATTTAACCTTGCTATTTCCTGATTTTTTTTTTCTTCTTTTTGGAGCACTGTAACTGTTTAGCTTCAAGTGACTCCTGGAGTAGCTTTTAATAGGCAGTGTTTCATTTGTAATATTAGCAAAATACAGTGTGTTAGGTTGCATTGAACATCATTCAGGTAGGACTATTACCCTTTGAAAAGTTTAAGGGAAGGCTGGTTTTGAAGCAGCCAGACATAACATTGGGTAGAATGAGTATTGCAAAGATCTCTGACAAACCTCCTTTAGCATTCCTGCTGAGTGTCTCGGTCGGTTGAATATGAAACACAATTCTGCAGGATGTGAAACGCTTGGTGTTCGTGTGCTTGTGTGTTGTCACACCTATTACTGCCTAACTGCTGTTAAGTGGTTCTGCAGGGTGTCTGTTGCTGCAGACCTGGTGATATGTAGATGTGTACCTGATATAATCGAGTCCATAACTCCCAATTATTTGGGGAGCAGCATGGAGGAGTACAGAAAAGAGCTTCTGCTGGTGCCAAGGTGTTTTCTTCTCTCTCCCTCTCCTTTTCCCCTCTGGGAGGTCCCAGTTCTTCTATTCATTACAGTTGGATCATTCCTTACTCACAGAGGCCAGCAGTCTCCTGGTCCTTCCTGCAGGTAGGCTGCCTCAGACACTTATCTTTTTTCCTGCTCTCTCATCACTTCAGCAGAAAAAAAACCCAAGAGATGTTTCTTTGCTGCAGAAGGCTCTGCCAGCTCCCTGCGTGGCCTGGGCCTAACTGGGCCTCTTCCCAGCATCCTTTGTCATCTCTTTCTCTTTGGTCTATAAAAGTTAAAAATCAGGTTCTCCTCGTTCTATAAGGGAACATGGTAAAAGTCATATTGATATCCATGTTATCATTTCCAGGTGATTAATTCAAGCCCCCAGCAATACGTTTTCTTCTCAAGTGCTTGTCCACATGTTCTTTCTCCTATGGGTGCACTCTTGCCTTACGGCTCTCTGGTAGTGCTCTCCTTTCTCTTGAACCAGTACCCACTTACCTTCTGCCTTTCAATTCCTAGCCACATTCTTGACTTGAGATCAATATTTTTTGGCTCTATTTCAGGATAGTTCTGTGCTGAGTTTTTATTATCCTCTTTTTCTCCTGTTTTCTCTTATTTTTAACAAATCTGTGCCTCCAGGTATCTGGAGTTGTTCTCTTTCTTCACCAAGTTTGTCCTGATCTCCAGAAGGAGGAAAAGGAGGTTTCTGCACAGCATGGCATGGTCAGAGCCAAGCCAGTCTGTTGTCTCCCTTGCTTCCTGGCTTCTCTTTTGTCCTGGTCAGTGGACACGCTGTGCCACCCCACCATCACTTGTTCCCTCAGTGCTGTTCAAGGGGCAGCAGGACTCTGCATGGTGGACATCACCAACACAGGGGAGGCTGAGGCTGGCTGAGTCCTGGCTGATACCTTCTGCTACTCCACCCTTTCCGCAGAACAGGGAAGTCACTCCACCCTGCTGGGTATGCTCTGCCATTCCCAGGAGATAAACTGGGTAGTTCTGCACAGTAGTGGTGTCTTGTCCACCTTCCAACATATCCCTGTCTGCGTGAAATTTTGACCAGCTGTATGTATCTGACAAAATGGAGTGAGATTTTGGTGTGTTGTCAAGTACAATCTCTTTAAGCTTCTACTGCCTGTAGATAACCTGGATGAGTTGTACGGAAATGTGGTAATTTGTCCTAAAGTTTGAAAGCATTGTGGTTATGGTTTTAGCCTCCAACTTGTACCCTTTGATGCACACCAGGCTGTCCAGTGTTCCCTCGAGCAGAGATGTCCTTTCCCACAAGGCAGTTATTAATCTCCTGTTTGAAAGCAGTCCCCTCAGTGATTCAAACTGGTTCTCTGCTTTCCTTAACTTGTTAACATGATACGCAACGCTAGAGAAATGCCACATTCCTGTGGTGGACTCCTAAACTGGAAAAGATCTTGATAGTAGATCTAACTCAAGTTTTAACTTAAGTCATGCCTAACTTTCATGTCTGTCAGTCTTTGATAACTGAGGTGATCTGCCATGTTCAGTGTTGGAGGAGCCTCGTCCTTTTAATTGTGCATGATCAGAAGGGTTTTTTTGGAACTGCTTGTCATCATAGGAGAAAGATTCAGAAGTGCACAACCTTGTCAGAGTTGGTCTGTCCAGACAGGAAGCTTTGCTATGCAGTCCTATGGAAGATCTTCTGTTTGTGTTTCCCAAAGAGCTCTTCAGTCACCTTTTAGAACCAGACAGGTCCCTGTGCCACTTGTTGCCTAAAGTGTATTAGTTCTGTCGTTCTAGGAGCTTCTGGATTTCATTTTTCTGTTGGGGACTCTCAGTCTGTAATGAGTAAACATATGTTTCTAGCCTGTTTAGTCGTATCTTCAGTTTTTCAGTGTCCTAAGAATTGATCACTACAGAGAAGGCAGCATGAAGAAGTAGATGTGTCGTTTCTGGTAGGCATATCAGATACCAGCTGATCTGAAATTTTACTAGCACAGAAATGCAGTAATTTTTGCCTTATGAAGCATTCTGCAGAAAAATGAAGAATTCATTGCTTTTCCTTGTATTGCTGTGTTTGACTTAGCTTGGATTTTTTTTCCTTTCTGGTCTTTGTATTTCAAAGAGATAGATAAAAAATTTGGGCAACTGTATCAAGTCTTTTAAAAATGCTTCTGACTGGAGATGTATAGTTTCTTCTGCACTGAAGTAGTTAACTCTCCGAGGCCAGAGAGGTAATACCTTTAACAATGTTTTATGGTGGCAGTATGTGATAGCCAGAGGCGACTGTGTTTGAAAATAGAGGAGTAACCTCATTGCAAAGGAAGCTAGAGAACTAATTAAGGGAAGGGGAAGTTATTTATGGTGTATTGTGTCCTTGTTTACTATTTCAGATGTATTTGTAAGCATTTTCAATGCTATCTTAACTTTATATTCATTCCTTTGCATTTACATTACCTTTGGTTTTCTTAAATTACACAAACGTGTTCATAAAAAGAAGATTTTTAGGGAGTTTTAATGGGCCTGGGAGCACATACTCGTATTATATGGAATATGCTCATAACAAAATGCTTTCTTTGCAAAATTGTCCTTTAAGAAGAATTAGGGTTGCAGCAGCTGGAACAAGTGACATACCAAGAGATTCACTTTGTATTAGGAGCGCAAACTGAATGTTTGAAATGTCCTTGTCATTGACCACTTGATCTTTCAACCCTTCATTGTGTTTTTCATTTAGTTCTTACATTTTTACAGAGTTGGAATAATTTAAAACTTCTAGGGAATTACACTGCTTCTCATTTCCATTAGATTTGACAGTGACATTGTAAGTTATTTTCCCAGCAATTACCGTGCATAGTTCATAAGTTCAAAAGGTATTAAGTTCAAAGCTTTAGACCTTCGATCCAAGCAGAAAAAAAGTAGCAGAGGATGGTTTATGATGATTTAATGATCTTTAAAACAGATTATATTCATCGAGCCTAAGAGAGCTTAAAGAAAATTGATGGAAGAACTGCCTTTAGCTTAATGTGGTTTAGTTATGTGCATTACAAGTAATGAAACTGGGGATTGGGGGGCAGGGTGGGAGATAACCTCACAAAAATCTTTGAGAAACTTGGATCACTGAATCTTTTAGGTTGGCAGGAACCTCATGAGATCTTTTAGTCCAGTGTCTCTGCTTGAGCAGGGTCAGCTAGGACACATCACCCAAGTTCATATGCAATTGGGTTTTGAATATCTCCCAGGACAGAGACTCCAGAACCTCTATGGATGATCAGTTCAAGTGTTTGACCACCCCCACAGCAAGAAATATGCTTTCTTCTGTTCAGAAGGAATTTCATGGGGTTTAATTTCTGCCAGTTGCCTCTTGTCCTGTCACCTGTGAGTGCAACCCATCAGGCCCCACGGACTTAAGTATGTCCAGTTTTTTATAAGTCCTCCCTAAACCTGGTGGTCCTCCACCAATAATAAATCTTTCTTACTACATACTTTCCCTCTGGTCTCAGGGGCCTGGGATTCTTGAAGAACAGTCTCAGCAGCGAAGAATGCATGAAGTTCCATAACCTCTTCTATGTCATTTGTCACCAGGTCCCTTCCCCCATTCAGCAGTGGACTCATGGTTTCCCAAGTCTTCTTTTCTTTCTTGATCCCTTGCCAGAATCAACTCTACATTGGCTTTGGCTTTCTTAACATCATGTGTACAAGATCAGGTAGTAAGTCTCTGCTCCTCTTGGGTCACCTGTCCAGCTTCCAGTTCTTGTACACCGCCTATTTACATCTTGAGTTCAGTTAAGAGCTCATTTCTCATCCATGCAGGCCCTGTGCAGCCTGTGCTTGATTTCTTAGTTGTTGCGATGGATCTTTCTTGAGCTTCTAGAATCCCTGAGTATCTGCCAGCTCTCCTGGACCCCTCTGCAGGAGTGACTGTATCCCCTGGGACTCTTCCAAGCAGAACCTTGAAGAGTATGCTCTCCTGAAATGCGGGGCTATGGTCCTGCTTTTTGCCCTGATCCCTCCAATTTGGATCTTCAGCTCCATCATGTCATGATCACTACAGCCAATACTGCCTTTGACTTCCACATCCCTGACTAGTCCTTCCTTGTTTGTAAGTATCATGTCTAGAAGTGCACCTTCTAGTTGACGTCTTGATTACCTGTGTCAGGAACTCATCATCAGTGCTCTCAGATCTCCTAGATTGCTCAAGCCTTGCTGTCTTGTCCTTCCAGCAGATAGCAAGTCCCACATGAAAACCAGGACCTGTGAAAGTGAGGCTTCTTCTGGGTGCTTGAAGGAGGCCTCACTTACTTCTACCCGATCAGGAGGTCTGTAACAGTCTGCCCACTACAGGAGCACTCATCTTGATTTGTCCACTTATCTTGTCATTTAAGCTCTTTACTGACTCCAGATCCATACAGAGCTCCTTCTCCTCCCTCACATAAAAGGCAACTTCCCCTCCTCACCTTCCCAGCCTATCTCCATCACTCCTGTCACCAGTATCTGTCCCACCATGTCTGCATGATCCTAGGGAGGTCATAGACCTGTAACTGCGCACAGACTTCTAATCCTCTTGTTTGGTCCCCGTACTGTGTGTGCTAGTATAGAAGCATTTAGAGAGGCACCCAAATGTGTCAGTTCCCCACGACAGGCTTGAGACCTTCTCCATCAGGCTGTCCTACAGACCTGCACCCAAAGGGATGCCACTTCAGCTCCCTTTTGTTGATTGCTGTGTCCTTTCTGCTCACACCACCCTAGGCCCTTGGCCTGACTATTCTGTCCCCAGCTTCCTTAGCTGCTTGTTGAGGAACCACTCCCTCCTTTGTTGCTTCTGGTTTAAAGCTCTGACTAGCAGCTTGACCAGCCTGTTGGCAAAGGTTCTTTATCCCGGTGTAGTCAGGTCAATTACATCTCTTCCAAGAAACTGTTGACTCTCAAAGATGTCCACGGTTGTAGAAACTGAAATCTTCTTGCCAACGGCAGACAGTTGTTGATCAATAAAAAATATCAACTCTTGTCACTAAGAGGGGTGATCTGCTCCCACCATCTGTACTTGGGTGTTGTGTGAACCCCAGAGGGACTTCCCTTGAACTTCTAGGTGAGGTAGTGCCCTTCTCCTCTTGGGACTTAAGACATCTGAAATGCCGTAATTCCCAAAGGACTGGAAAGCCATGGACCTGTGTCCCTGTCTTTGCAACACTCCCATTTTTAAAAGCTTTGAGCTCCAGTTATTTGAGATCCTCTACTGTCTCTGTGAACAACTTCTTGCCATTCTTGCTATGATACTTGCAGATAATTAATCCTTTTTATTACCTTTGTCTGCCTGAATCTACTTTTGTCTTCCTACACTTAGGAAAAAAGACTGAGCCGCTGCCTTTAAAGAGCGGGTTACTTATAAGTAGTCACTCCCTCTGCATGTATTCAATAACCATATTTTGATTCATCTTTATTAGATTTAAAATCAATATTGTTTTTCATACCAGTGACCTAATACTTATTAAAACTCTGCTCTGGCAACTTCCAGAGCTGAGCAGTTTCTTTAGAAGCCCATGAAATGGCTACAGCCCGAGCTCTTTTAAATAAAGGAAATTGATTTATTTACCTATGCTGCATTTAAAAACAGTTCACTTTTTTTCTTCCAAATAAAAATGATAAGCTGTCTGAGGCGGGAGAACTGTGAATTTTATCTCACCAAGGTATTTTCAAAAAGTCTGAGCCTATGTGAGTTACAATGACAATTATATTGTTCCCTTTGTTTCAGTAGCTCCTTTCAGAGAAGTTCACTATCTCTGGTTAGAAAGATCTAGTTAGAATGATGTTGCTCTTGCAGTTTCTGTCTGTTCAGATGCTCTGAGTTCAGTGTCCTCAGTTTCCTCCTGACTAACTTCATAAAGGTACAAGTTGGAGGTATCTTTCTAAGGAAGCCTCTCAGATAAAATTCAGGGAGTGAATCAAGCAGAAGCTGAGGAAACAATTTAGCAGAAGCACTCATAGGGGGTTTGTATCTCTCATTCTTTTTTTCAGATTGTAATTACCAAATACACTGCTGGTTATGTTCTCCTGTGTGGGTTGGTGAATGGAGTACATTCCTTAGGTGTGTAGGCACAAGAAGCTCTTATTTCTTCCGAGGGAAAATCAAGTGGAAGATGAAGGGGCCGTCATTACTTCGGACACAGCATTTCGTAGCGCTTAATGCCAAGGTTGACCTGACCTTTCCCTTGAGTGGTTGTTTTTGACCTGGTCTATTAAATAAGAGCTGTAATTCACAGTTGCTCTTTTCATGAAGCTGATTCTTTGAGGGTAACAGTGAACTTTACCTGTGATGAGTTACATTTTATTTATCAGTTAAACCCTGGGATGTTTTCAGATTATATCAAAACCCAACGAACCACCTCGCCAGCATGAAAGCCACCCTGAGGAGACGGAAGAAGAGTTACGGGAACACCAAGCCCTTCTGGAGGAGCCATACAGCGACAGAGTTGCAAGCCAAAAGGAGGCCCCAGGGCTGGCCAACATGGTGCAAGTGAAGCAAGAACCCATCGAGAGTGATGAGGAGGAAGCAGAGCCACAGCAGGAGTTGGAGTCTGGGCAGAGGCAGGCTGAGCAGGAGCTTCTCTTCCGCCAGGTGAGCTTGCAAAATGCCAAGTTTGGGACTTGGTTCTTTGTAGAAGATTGTTGGGTTCTTGGTAGTCACCTTATACTGCTCTAAGGGGGAGAAGCTAGAGGGAACCAGGTCTTGAGGATATGCTCCGTAAAGAAATCTACAGGTAAAAGCAGTGCCATTCTTCTCTGGAGTCACCATGTCAACTCAGAAATCCCAGGGAAGAGAATTCAGATCACCTGCACAAAACACAGCTAATGTGCTGGCAGCCACTGAATCGCTTCCCATTTCTTTCTTTGGGAAGGCAAAGTGTGTTTTAACATTTTTGAGCACTAAATACTAGCAGAGAATTTAGTTTAGTAGATTGTAATATTTTAGTTCATTTAGTATAGTAGATTTATTTTGGTTTTATGTTTTTTTTCCGAAGAAGGTTGGACCAGATGATCCTTGATGTCCCTTCCAACCTAGTATTCTATGAATCTGAGTTTTTAAACAGACTGACTACCCCATAGAAGGGTTGGTTAAAAGAACAAGGGACAAGGTTCATTGGAAGGGGTTCCTTCTTCAGAGATTGCAACTGTGCTCGCTTTTGAGGGTAGACACCAGGGCTTATGGATTGCAAGTGATAAATCAAATAACAATGCAGCACAGTGTAATCTTCCCAATTCCATGGCAATCTCCCAAAAGCTGCCTGCTGTGGCAGCAGTAATGAAGATGAGAATGCTGGGATTCTCTTAAGGCATCAGTACTCTGCTTATCTTTGCATCCCTTAGCACTCAGCATTTGACGGTACCTACAGCTGAGCGTAACCCCCGCATGGCATCTGCAGCCAAGAGCAGATTGCTGTAGCCATGCCAGGCTGTAGCGCTCTGAGTAAATCCACAGCCCTTGGCTAGGGAAAGTGAACTGCTGCCAGGTTTGCAGTTGAGATGTCTGTGAATAAGGTGCAAATGGATGTGTAGTCATTTGCATCTCATTGCTTGCTGCCGTCTTCCTAGCACTGCGGAGCTGACTCGCCTGTCCCCCGTGAATGTCTCCGGCTGTTGCTCAGAGACTATATTTTTGGATCCTTACTGAACAGCGTTATCTTCATAACAGTGCTGCACTGAAAGATCAATGCCATTGCCAGCCACACTTTTGCAAGTGTTACTTGATTTACACAGTCACACCTGAGCCTCATTGCCTTAATAAATAAATAATTTAAATGTAGCATGTGGCTGGTGATGGACCACAGCAGTACCGTTCCTCTGACAGTGCAGCCTCCCTGCCCTAGTCCTGCATGCACGGTCACACCTGAGGAGTCTGAAGAATGCTGTCCTCTGCAATTATTTTGCCTCAAAGAGGAAAGGGAATAAATAGAGGAAATGGGAAGATTGTTAGGCTATGGTTGCAGTGTGGCAAGCTGGAACAGCCATCCCTTCTGACCGAGAGCCTGCCCTGCTGATGTGTGTGGCTGTGCAGAGAACAGCTTGGTTGAAAGCTCCCTTTCCTGCCTGGGATCTGGTTGAGCAGCGCTCGTTCCCTGATCTGGTGCCTCGCAGTGTTGAGTACACCATTGCATCAGTGGAGAGGCACAGTGGGAAGGAATACATGGCCAGACCCAAGGGGAGAATGAGGCTGCTTCTGCTGATGAGCTGGCCAGCGTTGCACCAGCTTCAAGGTGCAACACCCTTTGAACACCCTACACTTGCCTGACTTCTCTCTAGAAACGTGCACACCTTCATTTGCTGCACACATGTGTATGCGCAGATTGATCAGGAAAAGGAGTCCAAACCTGCGACCTTTAAAAACTTAAAACCCCTTTTGTGAAGACACCACGCAGACTTTCAGCAGCTACCTGCTTCTTTTCCCTGCAGCAAGCCCTTCTGTTGGAGCAGCAACGTATTCACCAGCTGAGAAACTACCAGGCATCACTGGAGGCAGCTGGCATGCCCGTCTCTTTCGGAGGGCATCGGCCTCTGTCCCGTGCACAGTCCTCGCCCGCCTCAGCCACCTTCCCAATGTCCGTACAGGAGCCACCCACTAAGCCAAGGTTCACAACAGGTAACATTTTGGGGCACCGGAGGCTGAAGCGGTGGGGCTGTGGTTACCATTTTACCTTATGTCGTGCTTTTCTACCCTGTCCTTGCAAAGCTATCTGTTCCGGGTCTGCGTCTCAGCTGCATTTGGGGACTCTGTAACATCCTGCCTTCATCAAGGACAAGACTCACTCATCTTATGCCTTGTTGTCCTGCGTATCCCTTTCCCAGAGGGACAGACACCCTACAGTCCAGACAGAAAATAACCTGCAAAAGTCAATAGAAGCATAGCACAGTCCTTTAATTATGTGTCTCCAGAAAAACAGGACGACTCATATGCTGCGACAAGGGTGATTTAGATGCAAGGCGGAGAGAGGCAATGTTATTGAAAAAGGACAGCACGCCAAATGCAGTATCTGTTGGCTGTATTTTCTGCACCTTCTCCCATCCCTGCCCAATCTCGTGCCATAAGTTATCCATTCCGGGCTCTGTGCCAGCCTGCCCCTCCTGCTGAAACACAATCTCTGCCCAGGAGTCTTAGGAAAAGGGAGGCAAGTTGATTATTTCAGGTTTTCAGAGTGCAGAAATAAGCTGAAAGGTGTATTCTTTCCTCTTGGGTAGTCTTCTTAAAGGACAATTAAGAGTGCAGGTCTGCATTTGTCTAGCAAAAAACCACAATGCAAAAAAAGCTGTTCATCTCCCCTCAAAGGTTAAGGGTGAAAAATAATTGTTCTTCCTGAATCCCAACAACCAGCTTTTTTCCACCAAAATCCTTTCTGCCAATACAGTAGCCTTAGTAACAGATAAAAGTTAATTTATGTGCAACTTCTCAAGTCCTATGCTGGGTGGTGAGGCGGATTTATTTTGAAGTCCGCCTTCTTCTCCAAATGTCAGGCTCTATTTTGTGAATGAACATTTTGCAATGTGATGTGTGCCCCGGGGAAAGGAAGGAAAAAAACCATCAAGAACGCCCAAATAAGATCAACTCATGATTTTGTGTCTCTTTCACTTATCCATTTATTCTTATTTAGCCCACACTTTTTGCATCATTAAAATCAGCACTGTGAATTGGGTTTATTTTCAGACCTGCTGGTATAGTAATGGTGATGTGTTAAATATGACTCTGTTTCTCAGCTGCTGGCTGCAGAGTGGGAAACGTGTGCAGTCAGCTCTGTAAAAGACCAGGCAGTGTCTCCTTTTTTTAAATCAGCCCTTGAAACCTCTGTTTGTTGTTAATAGTGAAACCCTGCATTTCAGGAAAACTGCATTTCTAGTGCAACTAGTTAGAACAAGATTATTCTAGATTTTGGCTTTTGCCAGGGATGCAAAGAAGGGCAGTCCCCTGGCTGACAGTCAAACCAGATGAAACTTGAGCATCTAATACTCCTAGACCCCGAACCCCAGTGCTTTAAAAACAAGGAAGCCTTGCCCTGCTTTAAGGGATTATTCATTCTTTCTCTTTCCTCCCTTCTTCTCTGGTATTTAAGTTGCCTTGTCAATCATTCACAAGACTTTGAGCTTACAATAATATTTCCTACAAGAGGATATAAGTTGGACTTGGGTATGTGCCTCTAAATTTCATTTTACATTACAGATAATGGTAAGAATGCAGATTTTGAGAAGGGTGTAGCTTTGAAAAGGCACTGTTACACTGTTATGACTTATTTTCGTTGGAGGCAGTGTTTAAAAACAAAAAAGTGGCTTAAAGTAAGGAGTGGAATCTCACTTTGCTTTTATACATCACCACACCATCCAATGTGATAATATAAAGAATACGTAGCATATTTCACCTGTAAAATATCTTTGTTATGGCATTTACTGATGTGAAGACTTCAAGGGCTTCTTTTTTTTCCATTGCCTGGTCTGCATTAAAAGAAGCATTGCCAGCAGGTCGAGGGAGGTGATTCTCGCCCTCTACTCTGCTCTTGTGAGACCGGAACTGGAGTATTGTGTCCAGTTCTGCAATCCTTAAGGTAAGAAGGACATGGAACTGTTGGAGCGAGTTCAGAAGAGGCTACAAAGATGATCAAGGGGCTGGAGCCCCTCTGCTATGAGGACAGGCTGAGAGAGTAGTGGCCTTCCAGTTCTTGAAGGGGCTCCAGGAAAGCTGGGGAGGGACTCTTTACAAGGACAAGTAGTGATAGGACAAGGGGAGTGGCTTTAAATGGGAAGATTTGGATTAGTCATTAGGAAGAAATTCTTCACGATGAGGGTAGTGAGACACTGGCACAGCTTGCTTGGTGAAGCTGTGCCTGCTCCCTCCCTGGAGGTGTTCAAGGCCAAGTTACATGGGGTCTTGGAACAGCCTGGTCTGGTGGGAGATGTCCCTGCCCATGGTAGGGGGGTTGGAACTGGATGGGCTTTAAGGTCCCTTCCAACCCAAACCATTCTATGATTCTATGGTTCACTGCCACCGGCGAAGGTGCAAAGCATAGTAGGTGAGGTCTCATCTTTATATTGGTCCTATAACCAATCCTTCACCTCACATGAAAGGTGAAGAACTGGTTTAATTAACCATCACTATCTGTTTATAAGTGGCAGGAAAAAAAGAACCTACTCCTTTGCGGGCATGCCGGCACAGGGAGGCATTTCAGCTGTCACGCACGTGTGAGTGAGTTGGATTGCTGATGTTTTCTTGAAGTTGTCCACAGTGTGTCGGAGATTTTATTCTTGGAGGTGGATAATAAAGCTTAATCACTAGGATTGAACTCTTCTTTGAAAGGCAGGAAATTAAAATCTTGAGTATTTTCAAAGCAAGCAGTGCCGAAGTGCATTGGGCTTCTTTTTGACTCGGAAAATTCATCTGTTTGATAAGTGACTGCTTTGGAGATCGATTCTAACATGACAATGTGTTTTGGATTTCAGAGAAATTAAGATTTGAATTTTTGTGATCATTTTGTGAGGGAGCTGGAAAAAACAAACCTTGTTCAGTGGCCCAGATGAAACCAACCATGATTACTCTAGACAAGACTGTGGCTCTGAAGAGATCAGTTATTGTCCAAGAGACAAAGGAATTGTTCATCACTTTCATGTTTGGGATATTAAATAGAAAAAGCTAATGCTTTCTCTGGACACAGTTAGGACGAGACAGCTGGAAATTCTGGGGTTTATGTATAATTTATTTTCCTGTCTCTCTCAGTGACCAATACCTGAGACTTCAAAGGTACAGGCAAAAAACAACATAATACACCTCTCAAACGTGATGAGCGTTACTCCACATGAAAGTGAAAACAGTGCCCTTCCTGACTTCTTCAAGCAATCAGTTTTATGTCCTGAGGCACGACATTTAATTTTCCTTCCTACCAGCATATAGAAGAAAGTTATCCTTGAACTTGCCCTCGCTAGCACAAGTAGACCCCCTTGACTTTAATGAATACTTCTGCATGCACTGTTCTACACACTTGAATGAGACTTCTCAGGTTAGGCCATTAATTTGCATAGCTCCAATTATCCAGTCTCTGATCTCCTGTAAAAATGGTTCCACAAATTATTCTGATGTTCTACATTAAAGTATTTTTCATTTCTGATGAAGGCATTTATCCTCTCCAGTGCAGAGCAATATAATTATCTGAACCTCAAATCATATGTTTGTTCTGCCAAGAAAAGTGAGTTGGTTATGCTTTAGTGCTGACCTTTAAAAATGATTGTTCTCATGTCTTAAAGAGTATTGCTTCCAGCACCACTTAATTTAACTTGTAATGGCCAACGTAGTTTTGTATTTTAAGCTTATAAATTGCCAGGCTTTCCTTTGTGTATGCGTCTTCATCTGAGTATCCCTAACCAGAGGAAGGAACTTGGAACAGTTCCCTTCTTCCCAGTGGTTTAGTTTTATGAAGAGACATGTTGAGTGATGTGTGATTACAGTACAGCAGCACTTCACTGAGGCACTGCTGCTACCATCGAATCACCGCGAAAGGAGAAACCAGATTCTGCAAGCCCCTGTTGACAAGTAGGCATGAGTAGGCATCCTACCACCACCTCTTCTGCAACCCTTTTCTGTAACCCCTTCACCTACCTACAGGAAATAGGCTCACCTACCCAAACCCACTGTAGATGTACGCATGGATTTTCAACACAGTGTGGTGTTCCAGCACTGGCAAATGCAGGTGAGGAGGTGCTGGTCTGTGTGTTTGGGGTTCTTGCCCACAGCTACGTGTGTTTGCTCTCATCTGTGCAGCTCTCTGAGCTGATACATACCGCTGCCTGCTTCTGAGCTGACACCAAACTTCCACCAAAGGGCCTGGGAGATACCTGGCAGATCTGCTGCACTGTAGGAAGACAAGGAGGGAACGACAGAAAAAAAGGTCAATACAAAAAGCTGATTTTAATTTGTAATTTCTTTTGTTTCATCTGTGTTGACTTCTGCCCTGCCAGGCTCTGGGATTACACAGGTATAAAATGAAGAACAAAACAGAGATTTTTAATGTGGCTAGGCGTTGCTTTAGCTAGGTACCTAGAATTGCATCGTGATAGTTTTTTTGGGAATTCCTATTTAAAACTTCAAGACTTGGGGAGAACACTCTCTGAAAAGAACCTTGCAACACAAATTCATATATGAACTGTTCAAACAGGCTTAGACCCCTTCCAGCTCTGCAGTGCAACCAGTTATAAATCACTGCCAGGTTGTGCCCAGCTTCCAAGTCGCAAAAAGATTTGTTCGAGCAACAGCATTAAGCATCGTTTGGAGATCCAGGAGGTGAGAACGAAAAGGATGCTTAAAATATACTGCCTGAAAATGCTTAGGCTTTTTTCCAAAAACTCATGAACAAGACTCAGATTTATCTCCAGGTTGGAGCATCCTTTACAAATGAGGTGCAGCTGCTTCTTCTTAGCTTTTATATTTTATTTTTCCTATTTCCATGAGTGCACTCTCTTTACTGTGCTCCATGCTGTGTACTTTCCTATTGTGCTTCTCTTTGGCCAACATCTGAGTCCCTCAATGGCACCATCTTTTCGTTGTTAGTCTTTAAGACCAGTGCCCTCGGAGGGTGCAGTCCTGGCCCTGCTGATGCCAACAGCAGAGCGCTTGTGGACTGAAGGGTAGCCAGAATTGCGCCTTGGCAAGTCAGCAGCTACCTGCTGCTTGTACCTCTTTTTGTTTAAGCTCAGGGCTAACTGTTGACTGTGATTATGTATATTGAATCAATACACATGCACCTTTTGACTTTAAGTCCATAAAGCCTAGTTGGAGGCCCTGTAGATACGTATGAAAGTTGCAAAAGACAAAATCCCTTTCCTTTATGTTATATCGAGAATTTCATCAAACCAGGTGCAGTCCTGTGTGGTCTAAGAGGACGTCTACATAGGGGTCTTTGGGTCAACAAAGACTTTGTCAAAATGAACATTCCCCGAAGATGAGTCTTCTTCAAAAATGAATTACCCTGAGAGGTGAGGTTAATTTGCACTCGTGTAAATGAACTCAGGCTGGGAGGTTCTCATGGGCAGCCATCCCTGCCACTGGGCTGCAGTTCTTCTCAGGTGGCATTTACAGTGCTTGGCTCTGCCCAGCAGTTCCTAATGAAGTTAGATGGTGTGAAGCAAATGTGGGAGACTTCTACAGTGCTTTGACTAAACTTTGGCTAACCCAAAGGCTGTCAGTTAACCGGTGCTCTGTTCTGTTCCGAGTACTGAGTGTCATTTGGGTTTTGTTGGGTTTTCTTCTGTGCGTTCACCTACAGCAAAGCGAGGAACTGCCAGATACCTTCCCTGGGGGTGAAAAAAAGTGTCTGTGCCAGGGTTTGTCTTGGAGGGAAAACCCAGATTTTTCAGTGGCAGAACATGCCTACACTCAGTCAAAAGCTGTAATTGCACTTCGAGCCAAGCTTGAAATACATGCAGCAGCACAGCGCTCAGCTCCAGCCTACGCCTCCCTGTGTATCCTCAGAGTCTGGTTTCTTATAAGCCCCTTTGAACTCCATGCAGTTGCAAATTGTGCTGTTTATCTGTACTTGAACTGGCTACATGAAACCCAGCTTCACAAGCTGTGTCCATGCCGCCCGCTGCAGCATGGGTGTGCTCGGCTGGGATTTTGGAGGGGTGGGACTGGTTGGACTGTGGACCCTTTAATGTCAGTACCTCGGAATAGGTCCTGGCTTCATTGTTACTTCCAAAAGCTTTGGATTCTTGTCAAAATTTTTGATTTGCAGCTTTATACTGTGCTTTCAGATAGATATTTCTTGCAAAAAACCTTACTCTTTGGGAAAAATAAAACCAACCCCTTTTGTGCTGTGTTCTGGAGCTTCTGGCTGAAGGAGCGGTAGATTTGAACATTTGAATGTCTCTTGCTTAAGTGAAAAATAGGTCTTTTGTCCCCAAGACTGCATAGCTGTGGAGGATCTGCTGTTTTCCTCCAGTACAACATGGGCTATGAAATCATAACTCTCCTTCCAGAAATGTACCTGGGCAACTCTGGAGCGTGAATCGAAGTCTCCTACACCGTTTTCATGCCATAAATACTTGGTAATGCAAGGGGATTTAGCTGCCTGACTCCCACTTCAAACAAAGCAACAATGCTAAATACCTACATATCATACTGAATAATTAGGCCCAAGTGTGTGCTAATAGCCTTAATTAGCATATTGTCAAATAATGTTGGTGCCAAGACTCCAGCACAAGCTATTTTATTAAACATAGTGCCTGCTAACAACTTATTCCTTCTGGTTTCTAATCCCAAGCCCTAGAATAATTTTAGCAGCGATTATGAAAGTACCCAGTGGAGAAGTTGCCAGTCAGTCCCCTCCTGGATCACGTTCGGATGCCAACACCTCTGTACTCAGGCTGATGCTTTCAGTTGTCACCTCCTTCTCTCACTCTCACAACTTCAGCCTGCAGAGAAGTTGGTGACTGATTTATTTTCCGGATACGTTGAGGGCTTCCAGAGGGAAGAGATCCTTGCAAGTTTGATGCTGTCTCCAAGCAGCGTCTTGTCTTTTCCTTTCTTGGAGCTTTGTGGCTTCTGGTAAAACACACAGTCTGTCTAGAAGTGTGCAGTTGAATATAAAGTACTGTAGTAAAATAAAGAAGATTTTTTTTTCCATGTATCTGACAAACTTTTATTTTATTTTTTGTAACTGAGAGCAATTTTTTAACCTCTGCTGCAGGCCTTGTGTATGACACCTTGATGCTGAAACACCAGTGTACCTGTGGAAACACAAACAGCCACCCAGAGCACGCGGGGAGGATCCAGAGCATCTGGTCTCGGCTTCAGGAAACGGGTCTCCGTGGCAAGTGCGAGGTAATAAAAGCACCAGCAAAGGGGGAAATGAGGTGGTGGGCCTGGGCCTGACAGAAAGGGGGAAGTTGGATTTGTCTGCCTGATTTGACTGCTGGATTGGGAGCATCTGTGGGGCTGATTCCTCACTAGGGTGATACATGTACCGACACTGCAGCTGGGGCTGCTGGTTGCTACCTGGACATGCAAATTTTATACTGCATTCTGGCTTCAGATTTTTATAGCTCTAGCTGCTGGCAATGTTTTGCCATATGTAGCCTAAATTTAATCCATTCCTTGATGACTGCTTGTGTGTGTGCATCTGTCAGGAGTACTGTTCTAGCGATCTGATTTCATCGCATTGCTATGATTGTTTGAAATCTCATGAAACACTGGAGAATGCTTTTACCTGAGGTTGCATTGAAGCTGCTTCTGTAATTTTTGGTCCTGTTCTCTGTAAATTGGAAGCCCCTACTGAGTGCTGGGTTTTGAAGCTGCCAAAGGTAAGAGTAAAATATGAAGTAACCATGTAATTTGTTATCACTCCAATCATAAAGCATCAAAAGAAGTGTCACCAGCAGGTCGAGGGAGGTGATTCTGCCCCAATACCCGGCTCTCGTGAGACCTCCTCCAGCCCAAACCGTTCTATGATTCTATAACAACAGAAGCTGTGGAGCAACAAGTTTGTCTTTCTGGGTTTTAATAACTTTTTAAATACTCTTTGATGAGAAATGGTCAACTTATAGTGGAGATACAGTAAAAAGAATGAGGCAGTTTTCCTTCACAAGAGGTTAAATTAACTTTGTTGGATGTACGTGTTTTAGGGGCAAGGCAAACTAAAAGAAAATTTAGATACTACAATAGAAAGATTAAAAGTTAAGAATAAAGATTAATAGTAATTATTATTCACAGCTAATTGATGTGATGATACGTAAATGGTAGTGTGTGTTCATCAGTTCTTTGAACATGTGAGGGGACTGAGTAACACCATATATTTGAGTGATGTCGGCGTCTGGCTAGAGGTATTTTCTGAGCAATCAGAAGAGACATCCACGTGGTGGCAGCATTGCCATTGGCTGCAGTTCCCTGCCGTACCCACATTCATCCCTAAAGAGAGGAAGGAAGAACTTCAAACCTGTTTCTGCCTATGGAGACCCATTTAATTGAATTTTGGGATTATTATTGGAGACCAAAAAAATTAAAACGTACCCCACTGCTGCCTAGCTCCTCTGTTCAGAAACAGAGTTAAATCCTGCAGTGCAGCTTGCCTTGCCTCCTAGATTTGTGTTACAGATATTCTCTCAGGTGTGAAGTTCTTCATTGTATGATCCCAGGTTATTTTCCTTCCTTTGATGGTTTCTGTTGCTCTCACAGTTGGAGTTGTTCTTGATGTTCACATGCTTTCCACCTGTGTTTCCCGTGTGACCATTGGTGACGTTCATCCTCATCTTGACTCTTCCTTCCTCTGCAATCCATAAATACATGTTGTTAACTTTCTGCCTTAGTCCCAATGTTTTCTTCTGCGATGGCTTTCTTCAAGGTTTGACCTGCCATTTCAGGATAACCAGCTGCTCTAGTTGCACTTGCTTCTCTCTCTGGTTAGTTTTCCTCTATCTCCACCGTCCATCTCTTACTCCTGCCCAGACCTTAAAGTTTCCATCTTTACCTTAACTTTTCTGGTGGACTTGATGGGCGCAACCTTCCCCTGTTTCTTCATCTCCTTCCTACCTGCACACTTCACTCTTATGTTCTTGATAGGTTCTTTTCTATGGCCACTTCTTCACTTTCCGCTGTCCTTGACTGATGTAATTCTTCTCCGCATTACAAAGCCATTTGGTCACTTCCCTGCCCTTCAGAGTCTTTCTGAAAGTCCTCAGTTGGAACCTTTCTATTAGTGAGCAGAGTGGGGAGCCAAGTAGGGTTTTACTTCAGTGAAAATTACCTCCACATCGGGTGCACTTACATGGCAAGGGGACAGCATTTTAGACACGAGTGATCTGTGCTGATAGGTTGGAATGTGATTGTGAGCTGTTGATGTTGCTTAGGGTGATGGACTTTTTCGTACCACAAGGACAGGAATGCTCAAGACTTAACATAGAAAGCTTCATTCTGTGGGACATATTCCAGTATATGATCAATTTAAAGGAAATTTTGAAGTCTGGCCTAATAATTATTATTACCTTTAATAAAAGTATTACTTTTTCAAATCCCTGTTGCTTATGCTGAAGCTCCATGCAGAACTGCGTGAGCTTGCCCTCTATCCCCACAGAGCTCTTTATATGAGGATGCTGACGCTCACTACCGATGCAGCCTGCCATGTAGCTACAATACTTGTATGGATTATAACGATTCCATCTGCATGACAGCTCTACAGGTGCTCAGGAAGAGGTGAATATTTTCAGAATTAGTAGTAGGTCTACAGCAACTGAGCAGCAACACCTGGATTATAGCAGACAGAAATTTGCCTGGGCGTGCAGATATTTCTTTTCCATGCTCCTCTTTTATTCTATACTATTTTTTTTAGCTGGTCTTGCTGACTGACACATCTGTGCCCACTCATTTTTATCTTCACTGCTGCAGGTCTGTTGTCCTGCGACTCAAGACATTATGAGCCAGTTAAGTAAGCCCAAGGGCCTGATGTGAAAATTGTTTGTGATTATGTCATTTAATTCAGTTCTTACAACTCATATTTGTAAAAAGACAGCTTGAACTTTGCCATTTCCTTATCCTCATGTTTCCCCTTCCTTCCTTAGCAGCCCTTTGCTGTGGTCTGGGTGTGGGTGTAGTTTGATTCTGTTGGTTGCGAGTAGTTGCTCGGCACAGATTAAAACCAGAGTGCCCTGTGTAGTGCATAATCCCATACACACTGTGTGGGATCAGACAAGACTCCAATGGATCCCTGTCCTCTTCAAGTTTAACAGCCTTGTTTGCCCCCATGACTGAACATGGAAAATAAATCCCAGCTCTGCTTTCTCATGCAAGCTCAAACACTTCTCGCTGTCTTTCTCCTAGAAATATTCTGCCTTTCTGTTGTGCACATGCCCTAAACTGGAAGAGGGTTTGCAGTGAAGTGTTTTTATCATGCATGCAAACAAATGCTTGCTTTGAAATTTCAGAAGTGGACTAAGTGAAAACCTGTTTTCATGAGGCAGCCGAGAGGCTCCTAGACAACCTGCCGAGTGCTGAGCTCCTACTATTCCTCTTAGACCAATAGAAGTATTCCAGAAGAAGCACAGATATTTTTAGAACAGAAAAAAACACATCACTTCCCCCCCCCCCCCCGCCTCTCATTTTTCAGCAGGGAAACAGATATGTATATGTTAAAGTTGTCCAAAAAACATTTTATGTCCAGCTGAGGGGAAAACGTGCACCAGATTTGTGGTGTGATAGGTAAGAGTCTGGCAGAGTCGTGCAAGTTTAAAGATGACTCTTGGGAGGGAAAGTAATTGTCCAAACTTAATGTCATCTGCAGTTTAGAATACTGCTTGTTTAATTAAGTTAGCTTTCTACAATATGGCAATTACTCTGGTGTACGTTCAGAATTCGAAAGCAACGATTACGCTAATTGAGGCAATCTCAATAAAATATTCTGTCCCTCAAACGCAAACCTGCAATCATGGTATAGAGTAATCCTCCCAGCATTCATCAAGCACATGAAGAAATCAATAGGTTTTGCTGTGTGTTTTAGAGGTAATCAAGTCCCGAGGCTGCTCAACCAGGATAGGTTGAGTTCATCAATCAGGGTCCATCTCCAAGCGTGTCTTGGCAGCATTGCTGGATTGTTTAGAGCATGAGGAGTGATAGCTGAAGGTTAATTGCAGGTGCAGAGGACTAGCATGAAAAGCCACACCTTGTTAGAGCAGAGCTGTGTCCGCAGTGTTCCTGGCACAGCATCAGGCAGATGTCTGGTTGGAGGGCAGGAAGGGTTCAGGCACTGAAGCCTCTGTAGAGCGACTCGGCTCCCAGGGTTTCCCGTCACAAAGCACCAGGTGCTTGCAGGAGGTGGTGGCAGTTGTACCTGGAAAGTTGGTTCTGGAGAGAAGCTTTATAGCTGCTTTCATGGGGTTTTGTGGCTCGTGGTCTCTCAAGTTTCGTAGCTTCTCCTGTTGAAACATGGGGTGAAAGGGTGAATAAAATGAGAACTAAGAGACTAATGTAGAGGGGTTTTTTTGAAATGCAAAGGAAAAGCTGGTTCCAAGGAAATGAATGAAGAGTGCAGAAGGTTGTATATAAAGCAGTGGGAGAGGAGAGATGATGTGGTGTTATGAAGGTCAGGTTTCATGCATAAAGAGGCACAAAGGAAACAGAATAAAGAGCCAACTAGTTTATCAAGGTTAAAAAACAAGCCCCTCAGCTGAAAAGATGGGCTTTAGCAGACAGGAAGGAGATTAGAGAAGATACGGGGGTAATACAAAGTGGGCAAGCTCAGTAGGCAATGCGAAACCTCAAAGATAAGAGTATCAGGACTTAACACTTACAGAAAGTGAAGAGCTGTCCAGTGAAGAGCGTGGATGACAGACTGAGCCATAGATTGAGGAGAGATTTACATCAGATATTAGGAAGAAATTTTTTCCTGTGATGATGATGAGGCCCTGGCACAGGTTGCCCAGAGGAGGTATGGATGCCCCATCCCTGGAGGTATTCACAGCCAGGTTGGATGCGGCTTTGAGCAACCTGGTCCGGGGGAAGGTGTCCCTTTCCATGGCAGGGGGCTGGAACTGGGTACTCTGTAAGGTTCCTTCCAACCCAAACCATTCTATGATTCTATAGGTCTGGAAGCAGGAGTGAGGGATGTGTTTTGTTCTCCACTTTTATTGTGCAAGGATTGAATTAATTTTCTTGGTGTCTTTGTGTTAGAGCCAAGGATGAAGCTTGTGGTGTATGAGCTGGGAGATGGGAAAGGTGCAAAAACATCTCAAGAATAATCCTTTCTAACAGACAGCACTTGTTGTGATGTTTCTGATATATGATTTTTTCAGTAATAGTAGCTTTTTCCTTAAATGTGTTTTACTTCTAACTTAGAAGGAGGTTTATCTACTTGTAGTTTCCATTCAGTTAAGGGTGTCACGTGGAGGGGAAGGTGGCGTTGGTGCCCTCCTAAAGCGCAGAGCTTGAACATCATTGTAGGGTAGCCCTTCCCCGTCCCAGGGAACTGAAGCCGTTCACATCCAAGGAGGAGCTGGCGCATTATTACGACAGACTGCCGTTCTCCTGCTCTGTTCACATAACGCCAAGAAATACAACATGCTATTTCTGTACGTTCCCTAAATGTAGCAGCTGAAAATGGGTCAGTACGTCTTGTTCAAAGGAAAAGAGTTGGCATATTTGTTAGAGGGAAGCTGTAAAAGCCTGAGACTGAGGCAGACTTGCCATGAACAAAAAAAGAAGACAGGATAAAAGTTCAAGGGGGATTTGCCAGATATTTCCATCCCTTCTGGGTCTAACATTTTTGTGATTATTGCCTCTTTAATGGGATGCTGTATTTTTGCCTCATCATTAACCTCAGGAAATGCTAGGTGGTGGAGAAGAGCATGGAGAGAATGAAAGAGGAACTGGAGAGGAGAAATGCCAGAATTAGGAGAGGCAGAGTGCTGCAGCGCTCCTGCCGTGCTTTGATTTTTGGCTGCCTTGTACCTCAAACGGTTTTACAAAGTGATTTCCTATGCACTTTGCAACACATGGTGGAGGCTTATGCTGAAGGTTTGAGACAAAAACATCCCTCGACTTTGTTCTGCAGACTGTGCTTCAGAGGAGGAGGTCCCGGAGTCCCTGGGATGCTCAGGCTGGGTGAGACTGCAGCCTGAGAAGGTGGCACGGGGCGAAAGCAGACACTGCTTGGCTGGAAGTGCCAATGCCTTTGAAGTATCTTGTCTCTAGCACTCTCCTGCTAAGTAAGCGGCACACAGCAGAGCTTTCTGAGCCCAGCAGCTCTCAGGAGTGAGAGGCACAGTTTGACCTTCGCCTCAGAACAAGTTTTCCATTTGAAAGTCTGTTCTTTTCAGGCGTATGATTTCATTTTTCCTCCTTTTTTTTTTTCCTTTAAGCCATCCATATTTTTTTTTTGTTTTCATTACAAACTCTGCTTCTCCAGGAACGTGGAAGTCTTAAAAAAGCACCTGGTTCCACAAAGGCAGGGTGAAAGCTGGGCGGGAGGTTCGTGTGCTCCTGCGTGGGCTGCGCAGTGGGATGCTCATTGTTGAGGCTTGCATTTTTGGTGACCCTAGGACCTCTACAAGAGGCTTTCAGAGCTTCCATCATTTTACTCTTTATTTCTATTTTAGTGTTACTATGACAGAGGGAAATAATCCCGTCATTCCTTCTGTAGGAAACAACACCCCAACATGACAACTCCTTTTGTAGTATTTTAGTCCAAATCATGACAAAACCATATAAAATATATTAAAATGTGGCATTTTTATATGACCATATTCTAAGCCATAGAAAATACATTGTCTTTTTTCTTTTGGATGGGGGGAGCGCACATATGTTTCTGAAGCAAAGCAAACATTGTTTTTAGGTAACTGTTTCCCCTCTCTCAAGTTGTTACCTCTTTACTTACTCCAACCTCAGTGCTTTTTCGACTCACTGTATTTTTTCCCTGCCAACCTTTCAGAGGCAGTTGCAAGTGCCCAGTTAAAAAGGTGAGGTGTTTTTTTCCTCTGCCAGGAGTTGGATGCCTTCTCTGGTATACCTGATATCCTGCTGGAAAACGCTCCACTGCAAGAGGCCACGGCATGGTCCTTGTATGCCTAAGATTTAGCATCTCCAAGTAGCACTTTGTTCTTACAAATGTATTTGCCGTCATAGGGAGCCGTGCTGGACCCCTATGACAAAAAAAGGGAAAAAGATTCCCAGCTTGTAAAATGCGAAGTAAAGTTGGGTCCTGTTGATGTCATTAAAAGCTTTGCCATAATCTTCAATGACGCCAAGGTTTAGACTTTGGTGTGCATCTGCCCTTCTGGGATTCAGTGGGCAACAAAAGCAGGGATGAGATATTTGCTACAGTACTTCCAGCTCAAGCTGCATCATTGTATAAGAAAACAATTTGCAACAGAATCTTGTGGGAGTTCCAAGATGGGTTTTAGAGAAGGAAGTTTGTAACTGACCCTTAATTTCTTGAAGGCTTGGGTTGGAAAGTGATTTGGGAGAAATTTTTAGATTAGCGTAATAACTGTGGTGCGGGTGTCAGAGGGTGGTTTGGAGGGACACATTTTCACCAGAGAATCACTTTCTCATGGCTTTAAACTGAAACCCCAACTATTCAGTAGTCAAGCAATACCTTGCTCTATGGTATTTTTGAAACAAACATAAATAAATGTAAAGATGACTTTATGTGTCAAGCTAGTATTTTGAATAAGGGATTAATCAAAATCTGTCTTACAATGGGTTTTTCTGCGTTAGAACCTATTTTAGTTTTTTGCTCACTGTCTTTATCATTTGCTAAGGAAAAATAGAAGTTCTTTAATGAGAGTCAAGCAGTTAATCAGTGATTTCATCACCCCTTTTGTTTCCTCTTTCAGTGCATTCGCGGAAGAAAAGCAACTCTAGAAGAGCTGCAGACAGTTCACTCGGAAGCCCATACTCTGCTGTATGGCACAAACCCTCTGAACAGGCAGAAACTGGACAGCAAGAAACTCCTAGGTATTGTTCCCTGGGGGAGGGTTTCACCCTTCCTGACCTCCAGCTCTCCCACTGCTGCCCTCAGCCCTGCCTCTGGCAGTTACTTCATGGTAGTGGTATGAAGGTTGGGACATGGGACTCCCTCCATCCTCAGCTCTGGGCAGTCTCCAAGAGGTTTCTTCCCATCTAGATAGTTAAGCTTCCTTTCTCTGATGTCTTCAAAACTTAAAAGTAGGTCTTCCTGAGGAGAAAAGGTAATTCAGACATTTTATTTTGTCCTTGGACATCCTGCTCTGCATGTTAGAGAGTTATCCATTGCTGGGTAGGAACTCGAACACCCTACCAAGGGCCTGGATCTGCAGCACCATCCAGCTGCACAGACAACAAACAGTAGCTGTCAGTTCTATGTGGATAATCCTCAAGAAAGATATGGGGGCCTCTTTGCTAGTCTAAGATTTGTTTAATTTGGAGTAAGATTGTTTAACCCATTCACTGGGGACTGGATCTTTCTGAAACCGCACTGCATCTGCCTTAAAATATAGATATTTTCCCTTCAAAACATCTGAGGATTGAGCGTTCAGGTAACCAACCTCCTCTCCCCCAGCAACCAAACCACATTGATCTGAGCACCTTACCTCTGTGGAGACATCATCATCTCCTTGTACTTTGTGCCTTTTCGCTGCAGTAGGCTGGAGAGGCAGTTTGGGAAGTTCTCGCTTGGGCATCAGCAGAAAGACAGTTCTGGAACCTAGAAGCTGAGAAAGTTTATTTTGGGATTAGCTTGACTTTGGATGATATAAAAAAGGGATTAACTTGATGGCCTGCATGATGTAGTAGTCGCAGCACAAGAGCTGGAAAGATTTTGCAACATAGTATGTGCATTAGATCCCCAAAGAGGAAAGCTATTAGCCAGTTGTTTAAACATGCAATTAGCACTGTATTTATAGCTAACTTTCCACCTCTTTAAAACCCAGAGAAACAGAAAGTAGACATCCCTAGCTGAATGATAGCGCAATTAGCATGTAAAGTTTAAAGAATTTATGATGTGTTATACTTGGTAGCATGAAACTCTCGCTTTGCCTAAGTTGTATCCATCAGTCAAAAGAAACGGCATCTAAATCTTCACTGGTAGATGTGAGAAGTCTTGTCGTTTGAAGTTGCACCATCTGACTGAATTCTTGCACCGTAGCACTGAAGGTGTGCGAGGACCTGTGTCCTGATCATCTACTGTGGTGAGATCCAGGCAGTCCTCGAGCATCTGACCCATTGGCTTCACCAGCCAGTGGTCATCATCTGCATGGGGGGGTTGAGCAGGCTGTGGGTCACCCTAACCCCTCTCCTTTTGGAGATACCCCATGCAAGTCATGGGTTTTGGGTGGACTGTAATAACACTGCGTGTTGCCTGCTCATTCAAATGTCAGATGCTCTCTTCTGTTCCCTCTTCGACTCTTGGCACAATCAGTACTGTTAATTCCACAGATACATTTGGAGATACAAGTTATTTGGTTAGTACTGGATCTGGGGATCCTCAGGTTGTACTGAAGCATTCCTGATGGTTTGTTTAGAAAATCTGAGGGAGGAGAAACTTTTGGTCTGCCTGTGAGGACTTCTGTAGTTTTGCTGTTTCTGTAGAGATTAAGTTTATCCCTCTATAGAAGAGAACAGTTTTAATTTCTTATAGGTTATTTCAGTACAAAATGTTAACTATTTGGGTGTAGTTTTCAAAGTTGACTCAGTTGTCAAGGAACAGCATTCAAGACAAACCAGTTTGAAGACCTAACCTGTTTGTGGATGTTAGCCTGGAGCTTGGTTGATCCTACGACTGGGTCTCTAGCCATCCCCTAAAACACTTCCAGCCAGCTTTGTTTTTAACTTTCTGAGGTTTCTGACATAGGCAGCAGGTCACGTTTCTGGGATCTCCAGTGGGAAAGGATTTCCATTAGCTTAGCAGAGCTTAGACTTTGTTTCGTAAGCCCTTTGGCACCGTCTTAGCCTTTAGCTGTCTGCCAGCTCACTTGACAGTCTTTGCCCAGACAGCAGGGGTCTGCCTCTTCCCACTGCCCAGCTGCTCTCCCCTTGCATGTGGAGCTGTGCATGGGCCACGGCTGGCATGGACGCTCCTGCCGAGCACCAGGCTTGGAGGAAGAGCAAACAGCTTCACCATTCAGTGTGGCTCCAGTCATCCCACCAGGCAGGAGAAAATAAATTGACGGGTTGACAGCCAGGGTCTGGAGGAGCAGCACGGTGAGCCAGACTGACAGGAGGAGTGAGCCGTGCTGGGATGCCTGCGTAAAACCAAGGAGAAGTTCTTTGGGAGCAGAGCAGGAATTGTGATGCTGGTCCTAAAATCAATTTTTCAATTGATGGCATCCACAGTGCTGGACCTTAGTGAGGATAACAGTCACTGATATGTTGGGAACCCCCCCTGAAAAACTTCAGAGTGTGCGTTTGTATATAGAAGTGAAGAAACCTGTAAGCAGCCCCTTCTTCAGCCATCCTCTCCTGTTCAGAGTTTAAAAGGCTTTTAAATTTACAAAATAGCTTTGTGGGGTTCTATTAAATATCTTGGAGGGTAAATGTATGGAGGTTTGAAGTCTGAGACCAAAGCTTTGTGTGAGGCTTACATATGCAAATGTAAGTTTGTTAGACCCAGTGTCTTGACATGTGTATTATTCCGGTGGCTGACTCCCCTAAACTCTTTGCCTTTGATATGTCTATGAGGAAGAAAAAGAAAAGAAAGATAAACCTCAGCCTAAAAGGAAGAGCTTGTAAAGCCAGGGGATGAAAACATGGGATGTTTTTTTTTAATCTTCTGCAAATGATGAGAGATATGTCCCTTCATCTGCCAGTTCTTTAGGGGAAAGTGGGAAGGGGGTAAATAGGTCAGGCTTTTCAGAGTTGTAAGAAGGAGTCCTGGCTCTGCTATACAGGCTGAGTAGAGAATGCATTGAGAGCAGCCCTGAAGAGAAGGACTTAGGGGTGGTGGTGGATGAGAAGCTCAACATGAGCCAACAGTGTGGGCTTGCAGCCTAGAAGGCCAACATTATCCTGGGCTGCATCCACAGCAGTGTGAGCAGCAGAGTGGGGAACAGGACTGCTCTGGTGAGACCCTACCTGGAGAGCTGTGTTCAGTTCTGGAGCCCTCAGCACAGGAAGGACATGGATCTCTTAGAGTGAGTCCAGAGGAGGCCACGAAGATGGTCAGAGGGGGGAGGACAGACTGAGAGAGATGGACTTGTTCAGCCTGGAGAAGACAAGGCTCCGGGGAGAACCTTAGAGCAGCCTTCTAGTACTGAAAGGGGCTGCAGGAAAGCTGAGGTGGGGCTCCTTATCAGGGATTTCAGGGATAGGATGAGTGGGAACAGTCTTAAGCTGAAAGAGGTGAGATTTAGATGAGATATTAGGAAGAAATGTTTCCTGCGAGGATGATGAGGCCCTGGCACAGGTTGCCCAGAGAAGTTATTTATGCCCTGGAGGTATTCACGGCCAGGTTGGATGAGGCTTTCAGCACCCTGATCCAGTGGGAGGTGTCCCTGCCCATGGCAGGGGGATTGGAACTGGATGATCTTTAAGGTCCTTTCCAACCCAAACCATTTTATGATTCTGTGATTCCTTTTACTTCTGCAGTTCATAGAATCATAGAATCATAAGGTTGGAAGAGACCTCTGAGATCATCGAGTCCAACCGTGCCTGTCTCCCTCCTAAACCATGTCCCTAAGAAACTCATCCATCCGTCTTTTAAACACCTCCAGGGATGGTGACTCTACCACCTCCCTGAGCAGCCTCTTCCAATGCCTGACTACCCTTTTGGTGAAGTTGTCCATTAGCTCGTTATTTCTGATTCTTACTCCTTTCTCAAAGAGTGCCCTTCTTTACACGTGTGAGAGAGCCTTGCAGCAGAATCCCACCACAAGTATTGAAGTTACTTTCCCCAGAGAACCCTGAGCATCGCAAAGATGTGCCTTACTGTGCTTTTATCAGGCGGGTCTAAAGGTGGTGGCCTTCAAGGCAGGTTGCATGACTCTACCTCTAGACGCATTTCTAAAGCCCTCGAAAGTCTGAGGATGAAAAACATGACTCCATCTCTCATTTGACAGTGTAATACTTTGGAACCTGTTAACAAGTTTCAACTTAGGCAAATAAGGCTGCTTTTAATTTGTGGAGATAAATCATAAATTTTTGTCGAGAAGATAAATATTGAAATAATGGGTGGATTAACCGTGAAAGATGTGACAGGAGGTCCGAGGCAGGGTGAGCTAAGAACTTTCATGTGGATCTAATCAAAGAGTGAATCTCACTGTGCACTCAGATTAATAATGCAGATGCATTAACTCCACTTCCAGTCACTGGGGTAACGTATGTGTCTGCGATGTGTTTGACACCAACCTGGTCCTCAGTAACCTCTGTCTGCCGTCATGGCCAATTCATGCTCTACAAAGCTGGCAATTAGCATTTATGGGATTTTATTCTTTCAGTATAGACATGACCAGAACAGGAACATGGTTTGATGGAGGGAAAAAAAAAAAACCCTCAACCCAGTTTATTTCAGTGTTAGCATTCATTAAATTTAAATAGGTCTCAAGCAAACGAATCTCAGGCAACATACTCCAGATCTTTTACAGTGTCTGCATGCACATATTTCCTTCTCCCTGTTTGCCTGCAGTGCGCAGACACACGTCCAAGACTTGCACATAGGCTAGTGATGAATAGGAGACAGCATGTTCTTGTTTCAGACTAGAGTTTATAAACCTGCAGAATTTTGAATGGAGAATAATTTGCTCATGTGCAAGCCTACGAAGTGACGTTACAGTTCTTACAAATGCGAAATCAGCCCTAGAGATGTTTTCTCCATTTTTCTCTAATGTTTAATGCTGAGTTTTCTCTTTTAGTCAAAACACATTCTGTTTGCTCACCATTGGTTCATTTTTTGTCTCCCTCTTTTATGGAACTCTCCAGAGTTTTCAAGTAACTGTGCAGATGACTGATAACTAAGGTTTTTTTACAATTTCCTATCCTCCTTCATTTGAAAGGAATTAAAATGTTCATCTGAGCTGTCATGCTGAGCAGTTGTTGGTAGCTTCCCAGTCATTGGTAGCATCTCAGTCATTTATAGTCAGCGTGACTGCTTGAAATGTAGGACAGCACACAATACTTGCATAAAAATAGGTGATTTATAGCAAGTTTTTATATTGGAAAGGCTTTTGAACACCCCAAGTGTGTGTATTGTAATGTAGCAGGGTGGGCTGCGTGTTTTCTAAAAACTGGAAGAAAACCCTGGTCTTTTGTGGTGTTTGGAAAGACTACAGCATTGCCATAAAACTGGACCAAAATCTGGTGAACTTTGGCTTTTTGACTTACAAGGTTCTTTTTTTTTTCCCTACAGGTTCCCTAACGTCGATGTTTGTCAGACTTCCTTGCGGTGGTGTCGGGGTGAGTGCTCTCTTTAATGTGTAAATAATGTCCTGTTTGTTCTCCTGGTCCCATCGGTAACAAAAATTTTTGCTTTGCATTCCATCAAGTGGGTAATTGCAGCCAGATGTTACCCATAAACAGGGTCTGCCTGGGGTGCGGGGCTGCAGCGACAGCCTCACGTGCCTTTCTTCAAAAGCAGCGTGAAGATTTTTAAGCTATTTTGGAGAGCTGAAGTGTGTGTGACATTCATAGGCATGTTTCATTTCTGGCTTTTAGGAGGAGAAACCTCATTTCCCAGGCGGTGATGTTTAATGGCTTAGAGGTTACTGCATTTAAAAGCAACTCTTGAATCCAAAAAAGCTTTCTGCATAGAAAGCAAAATGTGCTTTTCATGCTGCTCGTGCTGCGTAGGTGTTTCATCTTCAGTGTTTGTACTTCAGAGCCGCCTGCCTCCTCCTGCAGGTGGAAAACATATTAATAAAATAGCGAGATTGAAGGGCAATATTTGGGAAGTTCCTGCAGATAGTGATTTGCTGTATTTGTGTCTGGGCTACATTACTGTCCTCGAATGGAATGTCCTGCAGGTTATGCAGCACCAGGGAATTGCACTCTTCAGTATTTGGCAACTTTCATTTTTCGAGCTCCAGGACAACCATGCATGAATTCTGAAGGAGGTGACTAAAATACCCCTCCATCTGTCACGGCAAAGCTGAACAGCGGTTTTCATCTGTCAAGATTCCGTATAATAAAAAGACTTTGTTGTTGTTGTTTGTTCTCATAAGGCTGAAAAAAACCCCAAATATCATTCACATATCTTGTGCTGAAGGTTTGCTGTGTTGTTTTCCTTTGGAGCCTGAAAACTTGAAAGTTTTCCTTTCAAGTCAGACTTTCTGCTCTAAAGTTTCTGTGGAGGGTGACACCACAGAAAATCTCGGCGAACAGGAAGGGAAAAGAATGAGAAGAGACAATAAAAGGCATTGTGTTTGAAAATTCACAGTGGTAGTTCTTATGCATAATTGTAGCTCGTGAGGTTGAATTTGGAGGTCTGGATTCTGTTATGGAAATGAAACAAAATTGTTTTCTTCCTGAGTCTTTGCAAAATCACTGCTTTGAAAATTATCCCGTCAAAAAGAAAAAAAAAAAGAAAGAATAATCGGCGTTTATTCATACCACCACCGCTGCGCACTCGTAGAGATATTTTATTTTGTATTGTAAATATGCTGCAGTCTCCTAATTCATGGCAAATTTTTGGCTAGAGTTGAAAAGGTTTGGATTTACTTTGCCCTGCAGTCAGGCATGCCATTCAAAGCAAAAATTATCATTCGCAAATGAAGACTGAATGGTAACCAGTAGAGACAGTGCCTGAGCCCAGCACGGTCCCAGAAGTCTTGCATTAAATCCTAAATGAAGGCAGGAAACGCCACAACACTGGTATTACTGATACACTCAAAATAATGATACCATTTACGGTTAACTTGCTGGTCGGTTGTCTCCACAGACCCTTAAATATGAAGTAAAACATTTGCTGACTTTTGAACAGTGTTTTAGCCACCTTAACTGATAATTTTCATGTTTTCTATGTAAAGCTTTTAAAGCAGTGATTTATTATTAATCAACCATGTGATAGTCAAATTTTTCATAAAAATGGATTTCTGTTCTTTTGCTTGGTTTTTCCTCCCTGCTTACCTTGGAATACAGTGTTGACCCTTTGCCCAAGTAACGAGTGACAGGATGAGACGAAGCGGCCTCAAGTTGTGCCAGGGGACGTTCAGATTAGACATCAGGAAAAATTTTTTCACTGAAAGTGTTGTCAGGCACTGGCAGAGGCTGCCCAGGGAAGCGCTTGAGTCTCCATCCCTGGAGGTGTTTAAAAGACACGTGGACAAGGTGCTCAGGGATATGATTTAGTAGTCGATAGGTATAGTTGGACTCAATCATCTCAACGGTCTTTTCTAACCAAAATGATTCTATGATTTTATATGTTCTGCTGTTTTCCTGGCTGATGTGGGAAAACAAGGCCTTCCTTGCTTTTGGGGGATGCATTCCTGGGTAAAATATGCACCCCAGCCATGTATTTGTAGGGAAAAGTACAGAATATTTTGCCAGAGTGTATTAAGAGCTTTGCACTTGCATGTGCTCTGAATGGGTTTAAGCGTAGACCATCTCCTTTGGGATAGGAGAGACATCCACTGATCTCAGAGTTCTTCCAGCCTCATTTTCTGCTGTCTTTCAAAGTGTGAGATTTGTCAAGAAAGCTGGCTTAGCAGCGTGATACGTTTATTGAAGAAATAGAGGGAAAACTGTGGTCTTTGTTAGCATGCCAGTTCTGGGAGACAAGCTGCTCTCGATTTGATTTGCTATGGGAAACTGTTGGAAGAAGCCCTATAGTGGGATCTTAGATAGGGCTGCAGAGCACGCCTTCTAGTAGTAGAAGAAAAGCAAATTATTTTCTGCACCAAAGAGGATGACAAGATATTTTTTGAGATGCATTTAATATATTTTTTCAAGGAAATCAGGAAAAAAAAAAAAATCAGAGCCTGGGGTAAAACGTCAGTTATGAAGAATTTTAGTTCAAGAAGCATTGTAATGTAAATCTGAGAAGTTTCAGTGTGTGAGGACTGCTGAGAGATTGAGTGCTTGGTATGGCTTAATGGAATTATTTTAGATTGTTCTAGCAAGAGAGCTTGAGGGATGTTTTTCTGCTGTTGTTTGCAGACCAGGCTGCAAAGTGGCCCTACAGCTTTCCTGAGTGATGGAGTTTTATTTAGACTCCCTGTTGTCTGAGGTTGCCAGGTTGGCAGAACATTGCTCATTGCTGAACAGTAATCAATCTCTGTTTTATCTTTTCCTTACAAGTTGAGAAGGTTGTGAAGAGGCAGCCGTGGTGCTGTGAGACATTTGTGTTGGCTCTAGTCTCTTCATACTGGTGAATATTTTCCTGATGATGCAGGAACATCAGGTGTCTGTGATGATCAGAGCACGTGTAGAGCATCATCTTGACTCCCAATGGTTTGTAGCCCAGGTTTGAACGAGAAGAGATTTATTTCAGCAGAGTTTTTGTTCTCTCTGACTCTGTCACTTAGTGATAAGTGCTTCATGGGTATTTGCGTTCAGCTCACCGCAATGCTTGACAGCTTTCCACTCAGCTGACTGCTTCATAAGGAGGATTTTCCTTGGGGAGCTTGATACTGGTCTTCCAAATGCTTTCCAGGGGGCAAACATGATGCTGTAAAGAAAAAAGGAAATAAAAAACTTAGTAGGATGAGGTGGGACTGGTCTTCTTTTGGATTTATTACTGGTTAGAAGATAGGAAATAGTGGTCAGAATTACAGTCCCCAAGAAATCTGCGTATTCACTGAAATACTTCAATGCAGGGGATGGGTCATAAGCCAGTGTCCTTTGCTCATGGTATTATATTTATTTGCGTCATCAAAGTGAAAGCTGCCTGCAAAGAAATACATATGATCTCATAAGAACAAGAAACTAAATCCTAATGATGTAATAATAATGTAGCACATTAAATGCAGCGTTGAATGCAAAATAATGCCTATGGGCAGGAGGGGGACTGGCCTGGAGCAGGTGAAAGCTGAATGATTGCTGTTCCTTATAAATCAGGAGCTGAGGGTGTCGGGTAAAATTGTGGCTGGGAGAGCTTGAAACCAAGTCCTTTTTCTGCAAACAATTAAACAAGACAGTTCTCTTCCATAGGGAGTCTTATCTTGATTAAAAGAATAGCTGGGTCTGAAAAGAGCCGTAGAGCAATTTATGAGGCAGAAGCCCATGAAGAGCTGTTAATTGCCAAAAAGATGGATGAAGTCTGGAGCTTGGGCAACCGCAAGTTCTTCTTATCAGCAAGTGAGACAAGGTTAAAGAGGAAAGGAGTGGGAAAAAGTTTAGAGCAGGTCGCTTTATCAGATAACGGTTTTCAACCTTTCTCTTTAAATACTAAGTCACAATGTCTCAAATTCAGGGAGGAAAAGGGTAATTCTGTGTTCCATAGTGCTTGGAAATAATGGTAATGTTTTGTCCCTTCATTGTTTTGCTTTGCTTTATACCGAGAAGCCTTCCCATTGCCGTAGTGGACACTAACAAAAACCTCTGCAGATGTCTGATTGTAGCTGGAAAGGAAGAAAGCACAGAAGCCCTTCTATCAACAGATGTGAGCTCTGATTTAAACAACAGTAATTTATTCCTGCTGATCTTTAGCAGCATCTGCAAGGGCAGTATGTGGTATTTCTGCTTAGGACGTTCCCTTTACTTCTCTGCAGCACACACACATTTCTTAATGTATGATGACTTACGTGCACCAGCACAGTGCATAATCCAGGATAATTAGAAGAAGATTTTAGAGAAAGGAGTTAGAGCTTTGAAAATCTGTAAATTACTTCTGGCGTACTTGCATCTGAATTCTTCCAGTCACTCAAAACCCTGATCTTTTGATAGCTAATCACTTTGTTTTCTTGCATCTGGAGTCTTTTTCTGTGAGTGTTCTAAAAATATCCAAAGATCTAGGGCTTAAAAAAATGTTCTTAGTGTTTTTGATCTCTTCCCGAATATGTTACTCTGTTGTAAGGTTGTAAGGTCTTGATTAGTGTATTAAATACTTTACCTGTGCAAGCAGAGTACATTACCACAGAGCAGAGACGACAAAAGGGACTTTTGTAGAACAGAAATGAGAAGAGGATAATTAACAAGTCTTAGAAGAACAAAATGTGAGCACGGTTATTGAATCAGTGCTTTAGAGCAATATGAGACGCCATTAGGTACAGACAGCTTGCTGGCAGCACAGACAGTGCGTGCTGCTGTCGCCCGAGTGTGATGATGAGCAGTGATGAGGGAAGAGCAGAACTCCTTCGTTCCCCTCTGCTCTGCAGAGCCTAGAGATGCTGTGCAACTTGTCTCTACCTGTCCCTACGCTTAATTTCTTATCTGCATTGCTCTTCAGCTAAAGAAAAAATTAGAATAATGAAACTTTTTATAAGACGCTCATTTCATTTTGAAAAAGCTGCACATTAGTGTATAGCAGGCATACAGTGTGAATAGGAACCTCACCTTGTATTTTAATAAAGACTTCACATTTATAAGGAAGGAGAAGTTTGTTTGGGTTTCACACTGAAACATCTTAGATATTCCTTGTGGAAAAGAGCTTACATCAAACTGTTTACCCTTTCCTTTCTGCATTCCCTCATCATTGTCTAATAACATGCTGCAAAGGTTAAGAGTCTGCAGCAGATCCCAAGAGCTGAATTCCCTCTTCCTAACTCTAAAGGAGCCCTCTTCTACAGGCTCACCTAGCAGAAACAGCAGCTTTGTTATTGGAATGAGTAAGGCATTAATAATATTCTCAAGAAGACAAGTGTGCTGACCAGGATAACTGTACCTCATCCAACAGCGGCAGATGTGGAAAACTCGGTATCTCTGACGCAGTTGTATCCTCCAGCTTGGGAAAAAAAAAGAGAAATATACACTGTTGGATCAACAAAAGGCAAGAAATATGCTTCCTCTTTGCGTAAAGTCCTTCCAGATGGTAGGGCTTGATGTGCTGTCCCAGCAACAACTCCTGTGATGGCAGCTACATCAAAGAGCTCACAGGCAGGGAAAGCCAAATAGCGTCTCCCCTGTAATGAACTTCAGAGTTCAGGAATGATGGAGGGGTCAACAGCAGCCCATGCACCAAACAGCAGCAGCTTCAGAGCTGGAGAGCAGTAGGGCTCAGGACCACATTAATAACGTTTTCCACCATGGCAGAGTCTACGCCCCGCTGCTGCAGAGCTCTGATGGCTGCAGTGGGACTGTTCAAACACTTATAGTCGCACGGATGATGAAGTGCTGCCTTGGAGTAGGGCCCAGTGGTCTCCAGACATCCGTTTCAGGGAAGATGGCTGGGTGTTAAATCCTTATCTTGGAGCTGATTGCACTCAGGATGGGGCAATGGAGACCTTGCGGGTGGCAGTAGACATCTCTGGATCCAGTCCTTCTCCTGATGGGTAGCTGAGTGTGAGGGCAAGGAAGATTTGCTGAAATTGACTTGTAAATCACAGGTGGAATGCTTTTTTCTAAGTATTTAATTTCTTTCTGCAGAAATAATAACTCTTTAAAACCACTCTGTCTTGCCGTCCTGGTTCTTATTGAAATGCTGCCAACACAAGCCCAGTTTCTTCAGGCATCAAAGGGCCTGAATGTGCTGGTGTTTGGCTCAGACCCTGGTGACTTCTGCGTGCTTTACAGGGAAGGCTGACACAGATATCTGGGGAGAACTGAGGGTCTGCTGGTCCTTTAGGTAAAGCTGTGCTTAGGACATGAATTTTGGGGGGTTTGTATTTCCATTCCTTTGGTGCCTCGAGGTGAATAATGAAGCCTTCTGCAATTCTGCATCTGTGAAAGAGGCCTGGTACTTGCTGTGGGAAGAGGGAAACTCTTAGCTATTGGTGTCCTGCAGCATTTTCTTTCAAATCCAAGAAAGATGGATTAGATGTGCTCAAAGATGGGTTACATATGCTTGGTGGAGCTGTATTGCACAAGCAAAGTGAGGCCAAGGGCACTGAGGCCCTCAACTCTTAGCAAAAAGGCAGGTTGATGTTCTCTGTTGTTTAAGCTATGAGTGTCTCCTATCACAGATACTGGGGGAGAGGATCTGAGGATGAAGACTGCTGGATCATAGAACACTTTGGACTGCAAGATCATCCAGTTCCAACCCCCTGCCATGGGCAGGGACACTTTTCCCTGGATCAGGTTGCTCAAAGCCTCATCGAGCCTGATCTTGAGTGCCTCCAGGGATAGAGCAGCCACAATTTCCCTGGGCAACCTGTGCCAGGGCCTCACCACCCTCACAGGAAAACATTTCTTCCTAAGATCTCATCTACATCTCCTCTCTTTCAGGTTAAAACCATTCCCCTCATCTTATCCCTGCACTCCCTGATAAAGAGCTCCTCCCCAGGTTTCCTGTAGCCTCCCTTTAAGTACTGGATCCTCTAAGGAAATGTAGTGGTGTCATCCCGGTTGCAAAGTAGGTTGACCATCCCGTAACATTTTTACAGGACTGCTGATGAGGAGCCCAAATATGGACCCTCACAGAGCACTGATGCGCTGGTCAGTAGGGAGGAGAAGCGCCTTGATCTTCTTCCTACCTTGCTAAGGGCCTTATTGAAGGGACATGATCAGAGCAGTCCTGTCGCCTGCACTTGTGCAGTACTGATCCAAGACTCCTGGAGGTGTCGTGCATAACTCGGACTCCATCGTACTTCTGTTACCATATTACTGTTACAAATTTATGGGGTCTGGGGAGCCTTCGTACCACAAATGGTCACTGAAGGGCTTTTCCACTGATGTGGTGGCTCTCCCCAGAGTGTGAGACAGTGCACGTGTCGGCAGCATTACCGTACAGAGGTGGCTTTTTGGTATTCTGTGACTTTGGTTTACTGTGACTTCAAAAGCATCTTCAGTGCAGATGCTTCCAGAATCAGTCCCTGATAACAGGCCTGGGACCATTCCCAGTGGCTTTAGGATAGTCAGAGTGGAGGTGGATTGATCTCATGTGGGGAGACTTGCATCTCATCTACATCTCCTTGCAGGAGGACATCTCCTTGTTGGGGACACTTGCATCTCCCCACAGTTCAGTGAGCAGACTGGATGCCAGACAAAACAAATAATCTCTTTCTTTCCTTCTCCTTTGCCATTGTTTCCATAAATAATCACAACACAGAGTAATGTGTGAAAAATAGCTGGTGATCCTTTGTGTTGAGAAATGTTACATTTATCCTGTGATGTTCCTGGTCAGATGAGGTGGCCTGACATGGGACTGTCGCAGCAATTTGGCTTTTGCAAAGGCTGTGACTGGCAAGAAGCGTACAATCTTTGCGTTCATTTCAACATGCAAGATGACCCAGGGGGTGCAGCAGAGGAGATCCAGAGCTTCAGCCTGGAAACAGCCCTCCAGGATCCTTCCTTCCCACTCTGCTCTCTGTAGAGTTGCCAGCTGAATGGCAGTGAAAAAAATGACAGTGAAAACAGGCATTTGATCGCATGTCTGCAAGCTAATCTTGCCTCCATATGGTTGTTGGGATGTATGTGGTAAAAGCCAACTTTTCTCACTTTTGGTTTTGTGTCATATAGTCATATAGTAATGACGTGGCGATGTCTGCAGAATGCTTTGCCCTGCCTTTGGCCTATTTGCACATTTTCAGGGGAAAAATAGAGAGGATAGCGGTACTGTCAGATGTTTAGCATTGCAGTGTCCAGTCAGCAGCTTGGTGTTGAAGGTCTCTTGTTAGCTTTGATGAGTCACGGGTGATCTTATAGTTTCCTGGGGAAGCTGCTGTCAGCATAACCTTGGCCTGGCAGTCCTGGGCAGGGAGGGGTCTTTTGATCGTCTGTCATTAAACATCCTTCTTCATTGTGAGGTTTTTATTTTATAGCATTATTGAATAATTTCATAAACCTTTGTATTTTGTCTTGGATCAGTTTCCTCCAGCAGTTAAAGAGGAGAAACAATACCGTGGTGTTGGTATGAGCATTGGTTGGTGTGATCTGCAGATTTACAGTGCTTGAGACACTGAATTTGTTCCTCTGTTACAGCACTGGCACTTCAGCATTGCAGAGCTGTTGCAAATGGTCGTCTCTTGAGGGTCATTTAGTTGGATGGACACTGGGTAGTGATGATGTTACAGTCGTTGATGGGGTCCAAGAGGTCCCAGCCTTGATTCTGCCAAGATCAGTTCTGCAATTTAATTCATTTAATATTAACACATTTCAATTTAATGCATTAAGATGCATTTATGCATGTAACACACATTGATAACTTCTTAATAAACCACTGATCTCTGTCTCCTGGCTGTCCTCATCGCTCCTAAACTTGGTTCCTGTGTGTCTCCGGTAGGTTGACAGTGACACAATTTGGAATGAAGTTCACTCATCTGGTGCTGCTCGTCTGGCCGTGGGCTGTGTCATTGAGCTCGTTTTCAAAGTTGCCACAGGAGAACTGAAGGTTGGTATGAAAATAACACTTGGCTTTGATACAGGGTCTGTACAGGACTCAGCTCAGGGCAGAGTTACACAGGAGGTCCAGTTTACTTCATTTTAGCACCATCTGGCTTTAATCATAAAAATCTTTGAGGGTATCAGCAAGTGAACACCAGACTCCTGGTGAATGTTGTTATGCACCGATTAAAAGGAAGAAAGAAACCAGAACAACAAGTAAAATCAGTGTTGCAGTGTTATCTGAGGGTCTTGCTGTTGCCTTCAACTGGGCCAGCCCAGCTGCTGTTTCAGTGACCTCATGGAGAATACTTTATTTTTCCCTGCGTGGAAGGAAATGCTGTACCAACCAGTTTCCATCAAATCCCTGTGGACACTTTTCCCTCCCTCCAAAACGAGGAAGAGCATTGTCTACTGCTGTGGTCTTATGAGAAAACCATTAAGAACAATTCCATAGTCCCAAAGCAGAATTAATGCTTCTGGCTGCAACCCCTGCCATCCATCTTTGTGCGATAACCCCACTTTTCTGTCTCACTTCTTCATTTTCTTATTTTTTTGTGTGTGTAGAATGGATTTGCTGTTGTTCGGCCTCCAGGTCACCACGCAGAAGAGAGCACACCCATGTAAGTACACGTATCTGCTTTATCAGCTTGCCTCAGTGTTCATGTGTTGTGTGATCTGCAGCTGGAAATTAGAAAGGCAGTTTGTTAGGTCATTATTGCAGATTTCTTCCTTATTGATATGCAAGACGCTGACTGTTAGAGCTCCCAGTAATTCTTTGGAAGAGGGTAAGATCCTGCTTAGTTGGTTTTGGTGGGTATATTTTAGCAAGAGTCAGCATTAGAGTTGTGCTTTGAAAAAGCACTGATGCTTTTATTTGCTTTACTCTGTGAATTGTTTTAAATAACATAAATGTTGATGGCTCGTCCAATATGTGGAAAGCAAAGATATGTAACTGATAGTAGCAACAGCAAGCATAACTGTGTCCCAAGGTCACAGCACTCAATTAGGAGGACAGAGTGGGAATGCTTTGCGAAGCAAAAGCTGAAGTTGGGCATCTTCCATGTGTTTAATAAAGCAGGGGTTTGCCATCAAACTCTTTTAAAAACAGAGTCCTGTGCATAAATCATGTTGGCTTGTGTATCTGACTTCATGTGTGCTGAAGTTTCACGTCTTGTGTGCTCCAGCACGCTTTGGTGGGAGAGGAGGCCACAAAGATGATCAGAGGGCTGGAGAAGCTTCCCTGTGAGGACAGGCTGAGGGAGTTGAGGTTGTTCAGCCTGGAGAAGACAAGGCTCCAGGGAGATGTTATAGCAGCCTTTCAGTACTGAATGGGCTACAGGAAAGCTGGGAAGGGGCTCTTTGTCAGGGAGTGCAGGGACAGGATGAGGGTGAACGGTTTTAAGCTGGAAGAAAGGAGATTTAGATGAGATCTTAGGGAGAAATGTTTTCCTGTGGGGGGCCCTGGCACAGGTTGCCTGGAGAAGCTGCTGATGCCCCACCCCTGGAGGTGTTCAAATCCAGGTTGGATGGGCCCTTGAGCAGTCTGGTCTGGTGGGAGGTTGAAATTGGATGATCCCCTCCAGCCCAAATCATTCTGTGATTCTGTGTGTGCTTGCTATTGAGTTCCCCTTGACCCAGCATTTTGTGGTCTCCTCTGAGCATGTTTGCTCCCTCCCAGCCCATACACTGCGGTGCTCCAGCTCTGGCTCCTTTCCTGCCTTTTCCACCTCTCCATGTCCCTGTCCCATCCACTGCTGTCCCCTTCCCTTGCACCCAGTGCTGGAGGGCACCCAGCAGCGTCCATTGCAGCAGGTTTGGCCAAGTGTGAAACGTTTCCTATTCCTGGAGAGGTGACAGGACACCTACTGCTGCATGGCTGGTTTGGGTTTCTGATTGAGCACACGTGACTCTTCCAGGGACGAAAGAAGAGCAAAAGCAGAAGGAATTTTTTCCTACTGTGTTGTATGTGGATGACAGACGCACTGGGACCAAGGAAACCTGTAATTAACACCTCTTCTTTTCCTTTTCTCCGCCCCCCCCCCCCCCATCACCTCCAGGGGCTTCTGCTATTTTAACTCCGTGGCAATCGCAGCCAAGCTGCTCCAGCAAAGACTGAACGTTAGCAAAATCCTTATAGTGGACTGGGTGAGTAAATGCTGGTTCTTACCCTTCAGGAGAGCAGATGGAAATTTTTCCAGTCTTCTTTTCTTGCAAGGGCAACTCTGGCTTTGTAAGCCAGAGAAAAAAATGTCTATTGTGGCCTGCAAGCCAAAATTTGTTTTTTAAAGTTGAGGGGTGTTTATTAAAATGCTTTTAATAAAAGAAATATTCATTGAAAATTCCATAGTTTTCTTAGTAAAATTGAAATTAAGAAGTAATTGCTTGCTGAAACAAGCCCTTAACACAATCTCACGGATGGGTTACAGCAAACCATGCTTTTTTTGTTATTTTTTTATGAAAGGTTTTTACCGTAAGTGTTAGGATCCATCCCAGCTTTCTTTTCAAGATGTGAAGACCACGTGCTGAGAAGGACGGGCTGTCTGGCACAGCTTGACCATCAATCTGGATGGTCTTAGTGTCCAGCTCCCGTGCGAGTGGGCAGATAGTCAAAAGCGATTTCTACATTGGAACAAAACAGTGTGATACTCCACAGGCATCTGATTTGAGGAAGGGCTTGTTCAGGATTTTGCCATGGTGATGTATAGATTTAAAAATGGGCCTGATTGATTTTATAGATTTCAAAATGTATTTATGTGGCTCTGAAAGCATTTGAGTTGCTGGGCATTGGCCAGAGATTTGATTGGATTGCCACAAACCTCCCATAGACTAGACCCACAAATTGAAATGGATGGGTTTGTCTGTTTGACCTACTGGATGGACATTCTTTTCCTCACTTCATACCACCTGTTCTTCATGTCAGAAAGGGGCCATTTGAATACCTGCTCTGCATTTCTGCACCAAGTAGGAGTGCAACAGGGGATCCGGGTAATGGGTTTATGTCATTTAATGTTGTTGTGTCCAACAGAACTTTGCTGGACTTTTGTATCAGAGATCACCCCACAGATCAAATAAAGATGCAAAGTTGGAGTAACTGCTGTAGTCTCTCCATCCCCCAAGATTGGATATGAATCCATTTGTCTCCCTCCAAGGAAACTGATCCTATCCTCAGTTTTGGTTTGAGATTGAGACTACATTTACCCCCATTTATTCCATGTTTTAAATAAAGAGTGTAACCTGAAGCCAGCTGTGCAGAGCAGGTTACTCTCATTTATGATAACTGCTTCAACTAGATGAGAGAAGCACAGAAAGTAAATCACAACAGCAAAGAAAACCCTTCCAAAACCCAAGCTGATGGCTTTAATCTGCATTTTTACTAAGGTACTAACCTCTCTCATATAATGCAATCTCTGTCCCTGAAGGATGTTCACCATGGGAATGGTACTCAGCAAGCTTTCTACAATGACCCTAATGTTCTTTATATTTCACTACATCGCTATGATGATGGGAACTTCTTTCCAGGCAGTGGTGCTCCCGACGAGGTAAGAGCATGAATCAGCACAGCATCCCCCGGTGTCTGATAGGACCTACTCAGGGCTGTGATTCAGTGCCCCCAAAATCTCAGGGAGCCTCTGCCAGGCGAGACTTGGAGAGAAGCTCCTGCCACTGATCCCACACTTGGCTTGTTCCCTTTGGGAATGCATCACCTGGGTTTTTGCATTTGGTGCCTTCTTATCCAAGTCCTAACAGCCATGGGCACTGTGTCCTGCCCACAAGCTGCAGGAAAGAGCCCACCTTGCCTAACAAGCAGCAAATGAGTTAACACAATTAGGCTCTCTAGCCCTTGTGGGAGAACCTGTTCCAGAGGAGCTCTTTACCAGCTATCTCGCAGCACTCCGTGTACTTTTCAAGACTTTCCCCTTATAGGCGTAATTTCTTTCTTAGGGCAGGAGAAACAGGTTTTCCATGACTATACCACCAGCGCTTGGGTTTCCTGGCGCAGCCTTGGAACCATCCATCTCCCCTTCTCCTGGCCCTGCCAAGGCATTACTCACCATCACTGCTGTGTTCACATCGCACAGCCCTGACAGTGGGATTTGAGCACCAGCTGCTAGTGCTGCTGGACTGAATCCACCAGGTGCTGGTGGTGTCCTCAGAGCCTGCAGCAGACGGGCCAGCCAACAGAGGTGGGATCCCTTTCTCCCTAAACCCTGGATGGATGCTCCTACGTCTGTCGTGCCCTTCCTTGTACCCTAGGATGGCAAGAAATATTGTCCTTCCTGAGTCCGAGCTTAATGCCATCTTTCAACTGTTGACAACACAGTACCATGTACCAAGCAGCCCCCCAGCAAACAGCTGTAGCTGACTTGGGACACCTGGACCTTCCCTTCTCCTCTGTGGGCAAGTGGATGATCTCTGCCTGGCTAGTGAGCTGGGAGATTATAATGCAGAATAGAAGCAGTCACCATTTGTATTATCCAGTCAATAAAACCTTCACTGGCCTGTAAGATCCATTTGGGCTGTAGCTTTGACTTAAATTTTACTTCAAGATGGGTTGTGCCTAAGGAATATTCACTCATCCTCCTTCATATGTGATTTGTCAAAGGGAAATTATATGAAATTTTTAGTTTTTTGAGGCACTCCAGATGACATCTGAAAACTCCTGGAGTTCTTACCCTTTCGATTTTACATTTTCCCATTCATCACATATCGATGTTGCCATTTTCATTTCCAAAGAAACTTAAGCATGATGTGATAGTGCTTCATTGCCCTATTTGTGTGCTGCTGTTGTAGTGAATAAAGAGCAGCCCTGTGCATGAGTTGTAATTTCTTTGTCAGGGTACACAAAGGTTTCAGACCTAGTGTTTTTCTGGCCTTTTAATAACTTAGAAATCTGTCTTATAAAATAGTTAGTGTTGTAGGAAGCACTAGACTATACCATACCATCCAGTCCATATTTACCATTTATAGTGATTTTCAAATGTGTCATTCCAGATCAAATAAAACAAAGAATAGAAAGTACATTTTAAAGCCACAGATGGATAAATAACCCACTGTGGATGGATGACCCCCCTGTTTTTCTGTCAACAGAATTTGCACCAATATAAGGAAAAATGTAAAATAAAAACTCTGCAGCTTTATCTAGCCTGAACTATCCGGCTATTGTTGTATTGTACAACACATTAGTTTTCAGATTGTTTTTTCATCTGCAGAGACCTAAAATAATCCCAAATCCCAGACTGTGCATGTAGGAGTTCAGAGCCCTGTGCAGAGCTGCTGTCGGTGGTGGCAGCAGGAGCTGCCCAGCCTCCTTCTATCCACAGGGACCCTCAGCCCACACTCATGACCACTGTGCTCAGGCAGCTAGGAGGTGCCCGCTTGATGAAGGGACTGAACACAGACTTTTGGGTTTCCATGTGAATAGAGAAGTCATGACCTTGCATCCTGGCAAGCAAATTTCTCGACAACCCTGGTTTATTTTCCAGTTTTTCCCTTTCTTAGATATTTGCAGACAGTGCAGGTGGGGACATTTGCAGCACATGCAAGGATGGGGATGTACTTACATTTACCACCCATGTGTCCCTCAAGCAGCAAAAATCTCTTGTCTGTGAATCATATTTTTCCCCAGCAGAGGGGGAGCTCGCTCCAATTAAAACTGTGGGTTTTATCACCCAGTTGGAACTGCAATGAAGTACAAAATATGCTTCTTGAATAAAGCTGAAAAATTAATTTAAGAAAGGTATTGCATGTAATGCACTGTCCTGCAAAAGAGGAAGAGGATCTGCTTGAAGATGAGGTGGGTTTTGGGTGAGCACCAACACCACTGATCCATAGCTTCAATAAAGATCAGAGCATGGAGGAGTTTCATTTTCACTCTTGTTCTGGAGACCAGATCACTCCAGCGGGAAGAATTAACCTCCCTTCCACCAAGCTATTGAATCAAAATCCTTATGAATAAGGATGAAAATCCTTATGAGTAAGTTGAAACTGGAAGAATATAATGGCAGCTGAGATGTGTTGCCGGAGTTTGCTGTTCCTGTATGTGTAACTAAGAGCACCATCTCCCTTTTTCAGGTTGGCACAGGAGCAGGAGTTGGTTTCAATGTTAACATGGCCTTTACTGGTGGCCTTGATCCACCGATGGGAGACACAGAATACTTAACTGCTTTCAGGTAACATTGAAGTTTTCCTCTTCCAAACGTATTTTTCACTTAAACTGGGTTTCTTTCTCCTTGTACAGTCCTCCTTAATCTCGAGTTTGTCTCTTGCTAAGTTTGGAAAGACAAGATTAACATCTAATTGCAGTCACTTTCTCAGTGTCATGTGGAATAATGCGGAGTTAAGTCAGTGGGACATTACTGGCCATACGGAGTGTGCCTGTGACATTAAGAGACTGTCGTGCTCAATGCTCAGCAGTGATGAATGAATAAATGTAGACTGTCTACTGATATGAATAAGCTCTTCTGCTTTTTGGCTAAAAATCTTTTTAACTCTTTGGGGTGAGTATTTCTAGGGGTAAACTCACCTGGATAGGAAGGGAAACCCAGAAAAACTTTTTAACAAGTCGTCATGAGTTGAAACTTGGGAGTGCAGCTGCCCCAAGGCTTGAGACAGCACTGTTGTGCTGTGGGCAGTGGTATCCAGTTTCTGGGTGAGTTGTCCTTCCCCTGCAAGAGCTCTGCTCAAAGCTCACACAACAGCTCACTCCCAAGCATACGTAGCAAAGGGACATGGGCTTGTTTCGATAAGCTTTAGATTTTGGTATTGTTCACCCACGATATCAAATGTGCCTGTTCCAACCAACTGGAAATTGAACCAACTGAACTGTTGGGTTTGTGCTTTTCTTGGTGGTTTCTGGTTTCTCTCCAGCAGCAGCATATTGTCAGTTGTAAGTAAAAATATAACCATATCTTAAATAAGTGTTACTCATCGCTCACTGTCAGTGTGAACGAAGGTAAGTGAAGCTGTGGAGTTAAATTAATGTTTTTAGCTGAGATATCCTCCTTGAATAGCAGTGGCAGTAATGCCAGATACAAGCCACTGTGCTGGGCTATACAAGCATATTCAAGCCTGCTCCAAAATCTGGCATCATTTGAGGGAGCAGAGGATGAAGCCACTTGTTGACTCACTTGTTCCTGTCCTGCTGGTCTTGTTGTCCTGCTCACGGAAGCGTATGGTACCTGGAGATCACAGGGAGGTATCTGCAGGGAATCATTTGATCTGATTCATACTTTCCTCCTCTTATCAGCATCATCAGAAGAGGTGTGTGAAGCCAAACGTACGTTAGCTGATCTACAGTCATGCAGGTTGTGGTGTCTCTGAGCAGTGGCCCTGTGGGAGCACTGCAAGAGTATGGGTTGAACTTGTAACTGCTCTGAGCAGCTAATGGGCAAAATAGCCCAAGAGGGAGATTGTACATCATCGGTGTTCTGGGGTCTTGCTGCAAACCTGGAGTGATGCATTTGCCTCATAGACCTGCAGAGAGTGGGAAAAGGAAGATATTAAAATTTACTACGGAAGCAACAGAAGAGCAAGATGAAATGAAGGTAGATCTCTGGGTAGAGGAGAACTTGTAAGTGGTGCAGTAGGTGAATAGAGGCCAGTGTGAGACCGCACTTTCCTTTCCAATATTCTTTCCATGACGAGTATCATTCTCTGACCTGCTTGATACACAGGCTTAATTTCTTAGACCTTGTCCTGTTCCACCTCCTCCCCAACTGGCATTTTTTTAACAATTAAAGTGATTTTCTGTCCTAAAACCAGATCTAACCACCTCACATAAATTCAGGGAGACACACACTTGCCTAAACATGGGATGCAAATTTCTAGTTAAAGGCAGATGGAATATTACCTTTATCTGGGAGCATTATTTTCTGTTCTTCCCTGTATTTCGTTATACTGAGCAAGAAGAGCTTTTGCTCTTCAGGCTGCCGTTAGAAAGCCTTCAAAGAATGTATACATTTTAAAATAACATCTAGTCAAATAACTGTCATTTGTCTCCATGTTTTATTCCTGTTACAGGAAAGCAGCACTTTCCTCCAAAGTGGAAGTCTGTTTATCCCAGCAGTCAACAAGACTGATGTTTTCATTATAAAGAGAGAACCCGTAACTCGTGACGGAGTGACGTACTTGCTATTAAATATTAGTTGAGTTTCAAGGCTCCTGGAAAATTGCTCATTCTGCACAGTAAGACCTTTGCCAGCGTTCCTTAAGAGGCACTGGTGTCTTTTTGCCCGGAGACGGCAGCCATTTGGGGAAGATATTTTGGAGCTAGTCACAGCCCTTACTTTGTTGGAGTTTTGGGACATTGTGGCTCATCCTCCTAGGTAGCACCTCCCGTAGTCTGCCCCATGTGCACACCTTCAGTTAATAAGTTAAATTGGAAGCTTCTTTTTAATCTTATGCCAAGTTTGGTCATGATAATACATTATCAAGTGACCTTTTTAAATCTTAAACAGCTTCTTTGAAAAACATTTCCCCCCCCCCGAATCTTTCTATTGATTTTAATGTAAAATAATGCTTTGAAGTTTGCAATTTATAGTCCCCCGAGAGTTAGAAAGTGAAGGGAATGGGTCATATATCCTTTAACCCCCCCCTTCTTTTCTTGTGTTAGCCCCTTGAGACAATGCATGCCTTCAAGGCAGCACCTTGTTATTCCACCCCATCGAATGCCACGTTGCATTTGCCGGGGATCAAACCTAAGATGAAGAAAAGATAAGAAAATTGGCCATAATGAACTCCAGAAGCAGCAGGCATTTTCACCATGAACTTGGAAACTCACAGTGGAGAACTGAGCTTTAATTCAAACCAGTCCAAATGCCAAACTGTGAGGCTTTGAAGTCTGTAGAGGAATCAGTGGAAATCCTTTGAGCCAGGCAAAGATACTGATATACTTTTTCTACTTTTTTTTTCATTTTTTTTCAAGCCTTAACTCTTCACGTCCTTGTCTGCTTTTAGGGAGAAAGTCCTCTTTCTACGTAAATCAAGCAGAAGAAAAATAAGCAACGTGCTTTTCATTTTTTTTGTTCTATTTCAGGATGAGCTGGTGTATGGATTTGATAAAAACATGTGCACTAATGAAATAATAACTGAGATAATTGTCCTCATAAATTAGTCTTCTGATGAGTGAATAAATCCCAATGAAACTTATCAACTCCGCACTAAAAGCCTATTTCAGTGTCATTTTACTCTTCCTGAAAAAAAGGATGGTAACTTGCATCAAAGATAATTCTACTGAGAATTTCATCTATGAATATTGACTTCCCCCTGTTTGCAGTACAGCGTTGGGCTGGACAGGTTGGACTGACCTCTTCCTGTTTATTAATTCCACCGAGCCGTTTCAAAAGTGAGAACAAGAGTTAAAAATGTGAAATGGAGAGCAGCCTCGCCTTGCACTTTGTCGCTTATTGTCTTCATAACCAAGGGCTGAAATCACCGGCTGCCCCGTCTCGGGGTTGGGGTAATATCATGATTGCTGTAATTTTTTGGGGGGGAGCAGGGTGGAGTCCCCCCAGTCACTAATAAGATGTGCAGAAGGGATTTGGGGAGTTTGCTGTGAGCTTGGCGCTCTCCCACCCCATCGTAGCGGAGGCTCTGCTTGCCCGAGACAGCATGACATTATAATTTAGCTGACCGTTTGCTGGGCGAAGGTCCCGGGCTGAACTCACTGCCCAAGTATGTGGGCAATACAGATTTCACAGATTAGGCAGAAATGTAGTAAACTCTAATGTGAAAAATGCAGGGCATATAATTTTAAAAGTCCTTAACTCATCAAAATGTTATTGGTATTCCTCGCTGTTATTCCGTAGTTATAGAAACAAACAGTTGTAAAATTCAGGGCTTTTTTTTACTGGACTCTGTTGTTACCTAACTGGTTATACAAGCAGAAATCATGTTTGCTTCTATGAATTTTCAAAAGCAGGGTGTGCAAACCCATCTAAGAGACCTGCAGCAAAAATGCGAAGACTGCAGCTCATTCCTTATTACAGGAGAACAGCGAGCACTTGGTGAGAGTGGAGTGTGTTATCCAGAGACATTTTCCTTGAATTTACTGTAAGAACATTTCCTGATGATTCTAGCAGTTGTGTTGTCTCACACAGTATTTTTTTTTCCCTACCCTGAGATCTGCTCTGCAATTATAATTCCGTGTACAGTTTGATTCCCTGTTAGTTTTATTTCTATTTAAAACACCTCAAGTAGAAGCAAAAGCCAGGGCTATATTGGAAAGGTCCCTCCTCCTACCGTTCTCAGAAAGAAGCCAGTTTGGAGGTGATTTTGTTTTTTCCTTCAATCCATAAACCATTTCAGGAGTGAGTAAGAGGGAGGTAGGGAGGCTGATGATGTTTTGCCTGGAACGATTGTTGCTGTATTTTAGATTTCATGCTCTCCTGACACTGATTTTGTCCCCAAACTCCTAATCCATTTTGACATAGTAAATGACCGTGGAAATGGCTGCTTGGTGAAACAAAGACCAGAGACTTCAAAAAGTTGATTAGCCTTAGGAGCAGTGGATAACATTTTAAGATATATTTAGATAGATAGATAGATAGATAGATATGGGTCACAGTGGGAAAAAGAGTCTCTGAACACAGTGTTCAGCCTTCTACATTTCACTGGTTTGCTTCCTGCAATTGAACATTTCAGAGAAAAAATCTTCTGTAGGATTGTTTAATCTATCTGCCATTTATTAGGTGTTTAATTGATGAATTGGATAGTAACAGACTCAAAGTTATTTAGTCTTCTGATAAATAGATCTAAAATTGTATTTTTTCCTTTTCTTCCCTCTGTGACTGCAGAATGTGATCAGTGGTTTGTACTCTTGCAGCATCAGTATTCATTAATGCATAGCTGTATTTGGAGTTAAGTGAAAGGATTTATTTTTTTTTAAGCAAGCAAAACAACCCTCTAAAATTTAGGAAATATAAAGTTTACCCTTGTATTTTAGAAAATTCTGTGAGGCTTGAATGACTGTTCAGTGTTACGGACCCTTCCATTCTTAGTTAATAACTGCAGCTGCCCTAGCTATTAGTTAAAAGAACCAGTTACAGACAAAACTACCTAATTACCTGATAGTTATTTGAATTTCTGGCTTTTTTGTAGCGTCATCTCCAAAGCCATAGGATTGTTTACGGTTTAGTTATTTTCTCTTGGGGACAGCTTTACTGGGATGGGTCTGAGCAAAAGGGCTGCTTTCGTCTGTGCACAAGAAAAAATCCAAACCCAGAAGATTGTGTTAGATGTGCCTGAAACACTGCCCACAGATGGAATCTCAGAAATACATCGTTTGAAGCAGTTTGTCTGCTTCAGTCTTAGATTTTCATGTGTGAGTCTGGGGTTTTTTTACAATTAAACAAGAAAAATGAGGAGGAAGTGCTGAGAGACAGGAGGGCTTTGTGTCTCCTGGATCAAGTTTTATGGGCAGAGATACAGCTGCCTACATACGTGGTGCATCAAATGGAGCTGGGACTGTGGCTTTGGAATACTGGTGTGATACTGGAATTAGGAGAAAGGCAGAAGCCAGAGCAGCCTTTGAGAGTTTAGGATGGGAGTCATGGAGTGCAGGAAGGAATTCAAGTCTGAATTTGAGAGTGCTCTTGTATTTAAATGGATTGTGATGGTCAAGGCACTGAAAAGCATCCTTAGCTTATTTTTTCTGCTACTCTGTCATCTGCACTTCTCCTCTGGCTGTCCTGAACACGCACAGCTCCCGGACAGCATCTGTCTGTTTGTCCTGGCTCCTTTTGGACAGGGGAGCCAGGGGAACTCCCAACACGTTTCTTAAAGCTCTGCTGGAGCTGTTGAAACTTTACTGTGCATGCAGAGCAGTGCTAATAATTACTCAGAGATTAAGGTGCTTGCAGGGGTAACTGCTTCCAGCCGTGTGGTCCCCTCATCTTGCACTGGACAAGACTCTGGACATTCTCAAAAGGGCTTCTTTTGACTATTGTCAGATACTGGTTGATTTACTTTTAACCAACAACCGCTGCTTTTTCTCTCCTGAAATTTACACAGACAGGGTTCATGGTTGACTCTCAGTGCTGCCTGTGTGCTGGCTGTGCTGCTAGAGGGGACCTTTGAACTGCTGTCACCGCACAGGGTCCTTCAGCCAAGCCTTACCAGTACCACCACACTGCTCACCAGCTGTGCCTGTTCTTTGGGTGCGTTCATGCTCGGGCATCAGCTGGATGAGCTGTCCCAGAGCCAACAAAAAGTTTCCCAATGGGTTGCTTGGTGCTGAAAGACCATGCACGCAGCTCGGAGGTGCAGGTTTGGGCTTGCTCTGAGACCAGCTTAGGGTGATCCTCTATGTCAGTTGAGGTGCTGGCATCTCCTGTGGTACCATAACATTGGGGGGCAGAAAAAAAAAATCTGATGATGTTAGCAGTTTGGTTAGAAATTAAAAAGCTCAGCAGTACTTCAAAGCTCGAGGAGAGAAAAAACCTCTCTGCCACGTGCACTTGCTTTGAAACTGCTGCTTTAGTCCTTTGTGAAGGAGGTGGTTTCTACTTAAAATGTCTGTGGGTTTTCACTAAACAGATTTTGTCGACTGTAAAGTCATCAGCAAAAACTGGGCAATTTTGTCTTCCTTATGTAGTCATTTCCCTGAGGACAAAATGCATACGGCAATCATGTCGTTTGAGGAAGAAATTAAAATTCCTCTTTTGGATTTTGTAAGAATTAAGAGAAAATAAGATCCTTTTTGCATAGATCTCTGTGTCTGTGTGCGCTGAGACTGGCAGGCAGGAAGATTGCAGGAGGCTGTTAGGTTACTGTAGCAATTAGTTGGCAAAAAAATGAAGCTAGAAGACTTTTTTCTGGACTATAGAGTGTCTGAGTGCGTTGATGAGACCTGCAATGTGCCCAGCATCCCTGTCTGTCTGGATCCAGCACAGGGGCTCTGCTCAGTGTTGACAATGGAAACTACTGGATGGCTTTGATCAACACAGGATGTATCTCACTTGGGTGGTACATGTTAATACTCTGATAAAAATAATCTCTATGAAGGGCAAAATGGCATGAGTTCAGACTGGTGTTGGGGCTGTTAGGAGTCTTGTGGCTGTTTAACATTGATTTAGCAAAAGATGTGAACTTCTATGGGTGACTTGATGGCACTTGAGCAATTTTGGCACTGAACAGACCTTTCTGGGAACTTTCTGAGCATGTAACCACTGTGCTCAGGAAAAATGAAGTATATGAAGGTATTTACAGCCTCATACGTTGGTATACAAATAACTTCAATTCATGTTTTAAAAGTTCACTCTACCAGTAGCTGTTCCTAGGATGGGGAAACGGGCAGAAAAGGTTGTGGGTGTCTGCATTTTGTTTATTGAAAAGCTCCATTGCTTTGACCTTTGTCCTTGCTATAATTTCAGTTCTGCCGTGTTTGTGCTACCAGATGAAGAAGCAACTCCTTGCTCTCTGCACAACTTCCTGATTTTGCTTAGTTGGCATTTTGTCTTGGGGAATGGGATGTTTACAACCTGGTATGGGTTGTGAACAGACAGAAGTTTAGTAGGTTGAAGAGAGAAAACAGAAGGAAAAGGCCTTTTGCTGAGAAACCACAGAGATAGACCTTTTCTTTCATTTAAATACTAGCCGTAACAAACAGTCATTTGTAAATGCTAAGCAATTCATTCCATATTTTTTAGGGAACAAAATGTCAGAGGAACCAGAGTGCAGAGAGACATATTTGGGGGGGGATATTTGTATATTGAAGGCTTATTGCCCCATGTGACATCCCCAGCCTTTCACTGTGGTAAATGAGAAGTGGAGAAGTGCAGCAAGATAAAAATAAATAGCTTTGCAGATTCTGCAAAGGCTAAAGGAGGATTTAGAAGGTGAATATGAAGACAACTGCCAGAAACAGAGGCTTCCATCAGACAGGTCTTCCAGGTGGATTTTCAGCCCTTGCCAGATGTGCTATTATTTTCTCCTTATCCCCTCAGCGCCCTGTATGTAAAGCAAGATATGATCACAAATAGAAAACACAGTGTACAGCAACTTATTTCCTTGGTCAAGACTTGATGCTGGTGCTGAAGGGATTAACAGACTTCACTGAAAAACCTGCATGAGATTGACTTTAAAATTATTCTCCGTGGCGATGCAAGATGTTCTCCCAGTCAGGTGCTCACCTTGTAAGGAAATAGAAGATGGATTTCACTATCATGTATTAAAAGTACAAGGTTTTATAACGGGTTTGTTCAAGATGGTGTAAGTGTTCCTGCATTTGTTCAATATCCGAAGTAACGTGTCTGCCATTGTTAAATTTTTGTTGCAGAACGGTAGTAATGCCCATTGCCAATGAATTTGCCCCAGATGTTGTGCTGGTGTCATCTGGTTTCGATGCGGTGGAAGGCCATCCCACACCTCTTGGAGGATATAATCTATCAGCAAAATGTAAGTTGTAGGTTTACAAGAGCAAAGATTGGAAACTGGTGTAAATTGCTGCTGGTCTAGGAACTAAAGTACGGGTTTTACCTTTTGAGGTCTATCTTCAAATCTTTCATTTCAATGGCAAAGTTTTCAGCTTTCTTTATTGTGTTTTCACATGTTTTGTCACTGCATTGTATATACTTGGATCTGGCTAAAGCCATAATTGTCTTGAAGCTTTGCAGATTTCGTTTTCAAACACAAGTAATTAATGTAAGAAAGAAATAGCTAAGTCATTTCTAGTATCATCTCAGCAGAAGACAGCTGCAGAATTAGAGAATTATACTTTTTTAATGCAAAATTGTGAGGAGGCAATGCCAGCTTCAAAGAGCATACCTTGCTCTGAGTGCTTATAAAAGGCCATTGCTTTGTCCAGGATACATTATTAAAAATTTGAACAGAATATTTTTGTTCTCCATCTTTAAAACAATTATACAGCCCCACAAGAATCTTTTTCCCTAGGATCCATGATGTTTTGCATGGCACAGGAGATCCACTGAAGCTTTTTCACCCCCCCTGGTTATTGCTGCGTTTATCTGGCACCATTTCATTCAAGCCAATCGAGGAGATAGTTTTTCTTGCAAAAGAATCTTACTATTATTTTTTAAGAGTTTGCTTCAGCCAGTAAGGAAACTTATTCTCTACTGTGAACTTCAGAACCTCGTAAGGTAGCTGAATCTATAAACTTTATTTAAGTATAAAATGTAATAGACTTACAAGAGAGAAGTTATTTAGGTTATCCAGAAACACTTTGTAATGAGAAGGTCTTGTTTACCTGCTTGTTGAATTTCCCATGCTGTGCTACTCTCGCAAAACAGTTATGGGCTGTGCCATGAAGCTTTTTATCTGCCCGTTAATTTGTCAGTTTGAGAAGGCACTCACAGGGGTCATTGCAAAACAAAAAGCAGGGAACGTGGATGGAGATTGAGATGCGCTGGATTTTCTTTTGCTCAGATTTTTTTTTGGGGGGGAGGGAGGGGAGGTTGCTTTGAGGACACGTTTTTTAAATCCTCGCAGCTTGGTTCTGTTTTGTTTAAAGGGTATAAATGTATTGTGTGTCATATGATCAAAGTCCTGGGTGCCCCAGGAATTTTTATAGCATATTATATAAGGGAAGAAACGTCTGTTAAGACTAGATGTCAAATATCTCTGGGGCACTGCAATGCTGCTATCGCAACTGAAAGCACCGGCAGCAATTTTACTGATTTCCCCTTCCCCTCCTCCCTCCCCCATGACTGCTCTAATTTTGCATCTCACAAAGAAGGCCAGAAAGCCACCTCCTTCCACCTTCTTCTCTTGCTGCTGTATTTAATTCAGGGTGCTGAGGGGTGGCAGGGAGGATGGCGGTGCCTCTCACCTGGGATAAAATCCAGCAAAGCGCTGGGGGGGTGAAATCTGGATCCATCCCGCAGTGCACATGGCTGAGCCGGTCCAGCGGGGAACCGTGGCTGGAACTCTGCAGCAAGCGTATTAAAATCCAACCTGGCTTATATTATGCGTTGAGTCCTTTCAGATCCCTTGTGGTTTTTTAATATGATGTAATTCCTTTCTATAATTCTTTGATCCTTTGCCAGGAGCCTGATTCCAGTCCCAACCTTTGCCCTTCTCCTGCATTTCCTCTTTTCCCTCGTTACAGGCTTTGGGTACCTGACGAAGCAGCTGATGGGCCTGGCTGGGGGTCGCGTCGTCCTGGCTCTCGAAGGCGGCCATGACCTGACTGCCATTTGCGATGCCTCGGAAGCGTGTGTTTCTGCTTTGCTGGGAAACGAGGTATGGAGACAGGCAAAACCTGTGACTGCAGCCTCCATCCCCCTTGAATCTGAGCATCTCATCCTCCAAAACAGTCAATCTGCCAATTTTTTATCATTGAATTGGGTCCTTTTGACACATGTTCATTTAAAGAGTGCGTGCTTTATTTGTTTGAAAACTACCCTTATTTGGTAATCAGTATTATAAGGGTTTAAATAGCTAAGAATAGAATTTGGGTTTGTTCTTTATCCAAATAGTTTGCTTTGTGCTCTTTGGAAAATAATTAATTCATTGAGTTTCTTTCTGATATCGTTGTCCAAGCCTTCCCTACTCTTTGCAGACCCCCTTTCACTACTACAACCTGTACCTGCTGCATTAGACAGCTTGCTTGACATTGGTTTTGATTGTATTTTTTCCTTGATGTTATATTTTCTATCTTCTGCACATTGTGGTGTTGAAACAAGTCGGCTATGTCACAGAAGTTGATTGGAAAGGCCAGGGGAGGCAGTGCAAGATAAAAGAGCAAGACAAAAGTACACCAAGGAAATCTAGGTTGTGAGTTCTGGAGAGGTCGGGGTATTTTCCTACAGAGGAGACTTTAAATACTTCAGGTTTTCTGCCTTCTACCCACCTCCTTTCAAATGTCAATGGGATTAAGGAAGAGGATTCAGACTCTCCATGCCTGTCCTTGATATCGACATTCTCTGTAGCTTGCACTGAATTAGCAGCTCACGTCTATGTCTCTTTCAATGTGATTGATAATTAAAAATTCTAAAGTGGTGGCATTTGATGTGTCTTTGGGCTTGGGGGCTTCAGGGTTGTGTACTGCAGAAAGGAAGTAAGGAAATACAGAAATCAATTATGAGCAATGAAATCCCAGACTGGGACTCTTGTGCATCTGCTATGTCTGTACTTTTTGTGTACACTTCTGTTCAAGAAGCATATTTATCTATAACTTGTGGGGTTTTGAATACGAGTCATAGAATTATGTAATCACAGAGTGGTTTGGATTAGAAGAGACCTTAAAGATCATCCAGTTCCAACCCCAGTGCCATGGGCAGGGTCACCTCCCACTCGACTAGGCTGCTCAAGGCCCCAGCAACTGGTTGGTTTGTGTCAAGCCTCCCTCCTTCTGGTTCGTTCCTCTTTTTTTGGACACCTGTTCTCCCCATGGAGGCTGACCACTGTCCAAAATGTTGAGCCTTGGATGGACACAACAGACCGCAAAAGTGCCTTCCATTGATTTTTCTCCTCACTCAGAGAAGCCGGCACTTGCTCAGCTCACAGCCCTGGCCGCGGTCCCCAGTCAGTATCTGCTGGGGGGATCCTGTTATAGCAAGGGCTCTGGAGCTGTTCAAAACAATCATTGGGGGTTGATAGCATGAATTGAAACAAAGAGCACAGAGCTCTTAGGCTGCAAAGAGCTAAAAATGTCAGCCTTGTGGGAAAGCAACCACACTAATTTGAAGTTGGGGGTGGCTGTGAAACCTCAGGCAGCATTAATGCCTTGGCTAGGGTGTTTGACTTTTTTTAGGCTGCCTCTTCAATTTAGAGAATGACCTCAGTACTTTGTGGAAACAAGCAAATTTCAATAGGCCATGGCGGGAGCAACAGGACACAAGGAGGCTGCTGAAATGACTTCTGAAGGCAGTGGGTCTCTTCCACAAAACATCAACCTGCCTGTCAGATGGTGAAAGAAGGAGGTCCCTCCCAGAGCTTTCACCTGCCTTGGTGAGCACAATGAAGGTCTGTCATCACCACTCTTTGCTGAAGAACCCTTGGGTGCAGGAGCTGAGGCAGAACATATGGTCAACACCTGAAGGTGCAGCACCGTAGACAGTAGAAGATTTCAAGCTCTGGGTCTGCCTGCAGTGGGAGCTGACTTCTGGGGATGGTGTCGAGCTCCCATGGGTAGACTTGCTCTGACTCGCAGTTGCCGTCAATGACCATCAGACTTTCTCAGGTCTAGGAGGTTGGAGCCAGGAGCTTGGATCTGCATGGAATTGGAAATCACCTATGTTTGACTGGCAGCCTTTTGTAGAAGTGCTCTGTCCTGCGGTATCCTCACTGGATGCAAAAGACAACAGGGCCTGGGAAAACATCACTAACCGGTCCAAGAGATAAAACAGCTGGGATTCATCAAAAGCATCTGCTTCAATCATCCAGCATCCCATCTGCAAGCACCCAGAGAACATCAACTCCTTGTGTTTGGCCAGGCAGTTCTGATAAGGCTCTCGGCACAGGTAGCTGATCCAGCATGCCAGCCTGTGCTCAGCCAAAAACTCAGGAGCCAACTGCTACATCAGCATGGAAGGACCAATCTCTCTTCAGCTGATGTCTGATGGCACTCTTGTCACCACAGACAACTCTTCTAGCTCCATCCACCTTTGGGTGCAGCTGGCTCTGATGGCAGGATGCACTTTGAAGGGGAAATGGAGGAAATGAATGTGAAAGATTTCATTCATCTTGCTTAACGTGCTCTTATGATACAGGCGGGTGACTGCAGTATGGCGTGAGGATCTGTGTGCAATAAATAAGCGCTTGATCCGAGCCACAAACATATTTGAAAGTGTGAGGGTTTGGGGACATCTCAGCAGTCACGATAGTTTGGGTGTTGTGAACTGCCTGAATGTTTTCATTTAGCAGAGTGAATGTTGGTAAAAAAACCCCATATATATATTTTATTTTTTTTGATCACTGACATAGGACAGTTATAAGGTGGTTTAAAATGCTTAAAGATGGAACTGTTCTCACTTTTCCTAGGTGGGCTATAAGACTGTGCAGATACCATGATAATGTTCTCCAACTTGCACATCAAAAAGTAGGAAGCACTAGTTTTATCAAGGTCTTTTATAAAATCTTTTTAATGCAGGGAAGTTGGAGGGGACGGCGGTTGCTTTGTGCCGCAGCCCTTTGATGAGGTTTGATATACAGCGTGTTAGGCGATTTTGCGTGCGTGCACATGGACAGCCAGCTGCAGTGGCGACGAGCTGCAGGGAGGTTTGCTGGCAAAGAGCGATGCCGGAGTTACATGGGGAAATGGTAGGAAATGAGGGGAACAGGGCCAGCCCCAGAGTGCCTGTGTTCACTGGCAGAGATCAAAACTCCTGCTTCGGAAAAAACGTTATGCAAAGGCAAAAGCCGGCTTGTTCCCAACTGTCCAGGAAATTAAAACAGAGCTTTAGCTTTGCAGCAGATTATTTTAAAGTGAAATGAGTTAGTGCTGGGCGAGGTTGCTTGAAAATGTACGTACGTTGCTTTGGTTAAAACTTCAATTGTGCAAAACTAACACGACTTCAGCTGAAAAATCAAAGACAGGCGTGATGCAGGGAAGATCTGATGATGATAATTTAGACCAGTAAGCCACTGTTCCTTTCCTGTTGCTGAAAGCAGCCCCTGAGAGCAGCATGCAGGGGAGGCAGCGGCCATGCAGAGCTGCTCACACCATCATGGACATCACCAGCCTTTCCCCTTCAAACCAGTTTCTGCACCATGGCAAATACTGTTTGCGAACTGACCGTTCCCAGGGAGCAATATTGCTCTTTCAGAGCATCAGTAGCATTTGCTGCCCCAAGCTAGGACCCATGCCTGGAGCAGGGTGTGGAGCTGCAGATGGAGGGGGGAGAGATGGAAGGGAAGCCACGCATGCTGCAGTACATGGTCCTGGAGCTCAGCAGCACTCGCAGCACTGCCTGTTGCTGTTGCAAATGCTTTGTTGTTTTTCATGCAGAAATAGCAGAGGTGTGTCCGGAGTCGGACATCCTGAATGAACAAGAAGGTGATAATAAGCAGTTGCTTTAAAACCTTTGCCTAATGCTCAGAGGTATTTCCTTCCTTTTCCAAGAGAACGATGGACGAGGCGGTTGTCTGTGAGGGTTATTTTAGGAGGAGGAGTGTGCAATGGAAATTATTTGTCTGCAAAATAGCACACGTGGGGCCAGGCTGCCTGATTTTCTGTGCTTTATATCAATATCAACCAAGAGGTGTTAGAAAGATCATACTTGAAAATTTGGCCAACCATTGCTTTTGCCTTCGCTTAATGTCCTACAGAAGCCAGTTTGGGCCAGAATTGTTTCGCAAGTAGAGAGTTTATAAAAAGTGTGATCTGTAATTATTAAGTCTGAAACAGTGCAATTTCTTGTCTTCATCTATCAAGTGGCTGCCATGTGGTCGTAAGAGCAGATCTCTTGGCTGGGCTTCTCTTGGCTTTGAACGGAAGTTGCTGTTAAACTATGACATAGATGTTTTTTTTTTAAAAACCCTATTCAGTTGTGGATGCTTCTTTGCTGGAGAGTTTCCCTGTATGAGCATTGACCTGAACACAGGTAACAGCTGTGGACATCTCTTATTTTGGCTACCCAGCCTTGGAGGTCTATGATGAATTCCTTGGATAACCTGGGAGCAGAGGGGGCATAGAGGGAAGAAAAGAAAAAAGATGGATTGGGAGAACATCAGCTCTGCTGGAAGTGTATTCTTGAGTATTTTGTTGCTTGTGACATGTCTTAAGCTCAACTGAATCAAATCCAAGCTGCTGGCCATGTACATGAGTCAAGTAGAGCTGCTCTGCTGAGGCAACCTCACCTACCAAGCAGACATCCCTGCTGTGCCAGAGGAAATCAGTATTCTCCTCAGTGGCATCTGCTGAAAGCAAATAGCCCCATCTGCTTCCCGTGGAAGACCTTTTTATAATTTTCCATTATTTATATATATATATATATTTTAATAAATTGGAAGTTCTGTGCTGCAGATTGGACCTTTTCCTGGTGCCACAGAGGGAGACAGCCCTAACTCCTGCTGCTGTTGGACCCATGCCTGTGCAGCTTTACTGCGTTGCTGCCGCTGCCAAAGGATGGCAGAGGCTGCATGAATCTTAGGGTTTTCGTTGGCTTTTCAGGAAAAAACAACCACAACAAACTAATAATAACCCTAGGTTGGTTTTGAGCCCAAGTTTCTCACCTGGTAGGAATTGAATCAAATATCGTAACTACAACAGTGAAAGGTTTAATAACTTATAGAATCATAGGATTTCCTGGTTGTAAAAGACCTTTGAGATCATTGAGCTCAACCATACCTGTCCACTACTAAACCATGTCCCTGAGCACCTCATCTATCTACCCATCTTTTAAACACCTCCAGGGATGGAGACTCCACCACCTCCCTGGGACAACGCTTTCAGTGAAGAAATTTTTCCTGATGTCTAATCTGAACCTCCCCTGGTGCAACGTGATGCCATTACCTCTCGTCTATCACCCGTCACCTGGGAGAAGAGACCAATACTCACCTCAGCACAACCTCCTTTCAGGCAGTTGTAGACAGTGATGAGGTCTACCCTCAGCCTCCTCTTCTCCAGGCTAAACAACCCCAGTTTCCTCAGCCGCTTCTCACAGGGCTTATTCTCCAGCCCCCTCACCAGCCTCGGTGCCCTTCTCTGCACGCGCTCCAACCCCTCAATGTCCTTCTTGTAGTGAGGGGCCCAAAACTGAACCCAGAACTCGAGGTGCGGCCTCACCAGTGCTGAGTACAGGGGCACAATAACCTCCCTGCTCCTGCTGGCCACGCTGTTTCTGATACAGGCCAAGATGCCATGGGCCCTCTTGGCCACCTGGGCACACTGCTGGCTCATGTTCAGCTGGCTGTGAACCCCCGGGTCTTTTTCTGCCAGGCAGCTTTCCAGCCGCTCCTCCCCAAGCCTGGAGAGCTGCACAGAGTTGTTGTGTCCCAAGTGCAGGACTCTGCACTTGGCCTTGTTGAACCTCATCCCATTGGTCTCAGCCCATCGATCCAGCCTGTCCGGATCCCTCTGCAGACGATCCCTCTGCAACTTCATACAAGGCAAGGAGACAGTCATCTCTAGGTGAGAGAAGTAATCCAGTCAAAGAAGGTGTTCTCCTCCTCTTGAATTTATATGTCAAAGGGAAGCAAATAAACTGAAACAACCCTTCAGGAGTGCTGTTGGGATTCTTCCTTCAGGAGCGGCCACACATGCTCCCACTGCAGAACTGACTTTCTTGGGGGTACGATCCCAAGCAGGGTGTTCGAGGCTCGTTGTCTTCACTGATGTTTTCTATCACTAGAAGAGCCTTGGCTTGTTGCTCTGCAGAACCCACCTGCTGAACGAGCAGGGATAAAAAACAACATGAAGAAGGATGCAGTTTTCAGAATGTTGATCTAATTTCTCTTCTTCTGGGGCTGGGATGGATACAAGCAGAGCTTTCTGTCAGGCAAGAGGAAAATATCTCCTAAAAAATAGGAGGAAACACCATCAAGCAGGGGGGCATTTCTGTTGCTGTCCTTCTTCTCTCATTCTTACACCCCTGTCCTGGCTGCCAGATCACTTCCGTGCCTCTAAAATGAAATGGGAAAAGCGATGTTCTTTGTTGTTGAAGGGAGATCTGGAGTTATTGTGCTTTGGTCACCATAGGTGCATCTGTCTATGCTGACATCCGTGTCACCATTTAAAGGTGAACTGGATCCCCTGGTAATTTTGTAGCCTGGCTGCAAGCGGAAGGGGAGATCTCTCCTGGGTGGTAGGAGAGCTTGCAGCCAAAAACAAGCACTGTGTGCATGCACGTAGTTTGGATGTTGGTTTCCTATATAGTGAGCCCAGATCTGCAGAAGCTTTTTGTTCTCCAGAGGTAAGGAACAATTTCATTTCTGTGTTTCAAACAGCTGTACTGGTCAAAGCGTTGTCACAGTGGTGGGTGGTACCACAGACAGCCAGCACTGGTCAGTCAGGTGAGGTGTGTGCTCCCTGACTGACACAGCTGGCATCTCTGGCATCCAACAGAGATGTAGGTCCAGTGGCAAAACCACCTCCTTGCTGTGACAGCTTGTTTCACATCCACAGGCTGGCACAGTCTATCGTGGCAGCAGTGCGGTTGGTGGGAACTGCAGTCAAACCACCACTTGGCCATTACAGTCCTGCAAGGCAACTCCATCAGCTTCGTGCTGCCCATATGGGTTTCATATTGAGACTTTGACCAGCAGATCCACGGTGTGGAGATTTGGTCAGGTATAACAGGAGACACACTAAGAGGAATAACTGGAGAAGGACTTGGAGAAGCTTCTTTAGAGTGGTGTCTCCTAATTCACCTTTCTCTAGCAAAACCAAGAGACTCTTATTGCCCCTTGTTCATTGTTGCGTAAATTGTTACTAGTGCTTTGATTTAGTTCTTTTTAACAGTTGGTAATAAAGGCAGCACGGCTTTTTTTGAGGGTAGGATGTATGTTAGAGCAAACCAGATATTGTCTACGTCCCAGTTTCGTTGCCAGCATGAAAGCAGCCAAGCCCAGGAAGATGCCTGCTTGTTATGTGCATTTACATTGAACATTTTCAGAGAGGCTTTCTATGTCATCTTTCAACTTAAAATCTCAATACCAGCAACGTGTTCTTATTGTCACCTTCTTGTAGAAAGAGCAAAGGAAAGGAGCCAGAATCAGAAAGGCTAAGCTTCAAAACCCAATTATGAGCTTTACCAGTAACTTCAAGGTGATTTTTTTAAAGATGAACATGCAGATGTAATGCTGATCTGTCCTGACAAGCTTTGCCCAGTAGCTGGTAAGAGGCATCCGTGGTGACTGAAGTTGTAGTCGTGCTGACTGTGACTTTAACACAGTGTTTTGCATTTTCTCTGTACCAAAACTAGTCTATTTACTCTCAGAGTACAGATTTTTTTCAGTTAAGAGTTAATAAATGTACCGGGTTAGGTATTTAGAAGAATTAAGAAGCCACTATTTCTTTAGAGGAAAACCGGAAGTGTGGCTGCTTTAAATTTCTTGTATTTCTGCAGTGTTTTGTTTTAGTAGTGAAAAGAAAATATAGGTAGATCCAAGAAACAGTTTGTAAAGCTCCATTGTAAAAGCACTCTTGTTTTACTGATGCATGTAATAGTGCCTCTTCATGCAATCTACATCAGTGGCTGCAGCAGATTCTTCAGGAGCAGCCCCTGTGCTGCGCCAGGTGGTGATGTAGCCTGTTGTGTGTGGAGGTAACTGCACTGAGTATGACAAGAGCACTTAGAAAGTCTGTGTGTTTTGGATATTTAACTAAAGGCAGGAACAAGGGGAGAGGAGTGGAGGCTTGATAAAGCAGAGCCATATGCTAGATCACCCTTAATGCCTTGTCTCTAACTCAAGATAACATTTCTTCTGTGTTCCCCTCTCTTTCCAGCTTGACCCTCTTCCAGAAAAGGTTTTCCAACAGAGAGCAAATGCTAATGCAGTGCATTCAATGGAGAAAGTAATCGAGATACACAGTGAGTATAGCCCCATTCAGCCACCTGGTTCCCTTGGGTTGCCCTGTAGGACACCTATTTGACTTCTTCATCATCCTGGCAACTCCATATTCCCTTGTCACAGTTTATGGGTGGATACCACACAGTGAACTGGATTTGTGGAGCCACACAAATGCTAGTTGTACTGTGCATGCAGTAGTGGGTCGAGCAACGCATGGGAAGCAGTTGATTCAGGGAAATGCTTTAGCTCTTGAGGAGGAATTAGTATTAAAATCTCTAAAATGTCCTTAAAGGACAGGCTGTTCTGCACTTAGAGTGTGGTCTTATTTCTTAAAAAGCTATGCTGAATATCTGTCTCTGAATAACGTAAGTCTTGTTTGATATTGGTGGCACCCATTAATTAAGAATGGATAGGCATAAAAGTTAAAAAGAATATTTGCATAAAGTTGCCAATATTTTAGGTTTATTTAGCCGGGGAGCTTAAAGTCATTGTAGTTGAAGCTTTCCTGGGGACACTCTTGGGGAATGGAGTGAAAGAGCTTGAGTAACATGGGAATCCCACCACTGTGTCTTGACATCTTTACACTTCAAATATTTGTGGTGTAAAATTGGAGGAGGCCAATCTTCCTTAAACAGGGCAAAACTGGAGCTTAAAAGACACCAAAGCATTATGTTTTTTCCCCTGAACAATGCCCAGTGGCTTTCAAAATTTGAATTCCATTTCCACAAGCTGCCCTGTAGAGTGAGTGCTCAACACCTGTTGGAGACCTTGAGCTGGCCAATGATTTTTATATTTTTTTTCTTAAAATGAGCGGAGCAAATGAAAAGGGGCTGGGAGTAAGACCCTCAGACCTGCTGCCCAGCACAGGAGAAGTGAAGATGTTTGAAAGCAAGTCTCTTCTCCCCATGTGCTGGCCTGATTGTTTGGGTTCTTGTTTTCAAGCTTTGCTGTGGCTTCTTGGCTACCAACGAATTTTGTGTGTCCTGCCTAGGGGCTAAAAGAACATCTTTATTTTCTCCCTCTGTGCTCTTTCCGCTGAAAAACAGTGGCAAACTGCTGACATGAAAAATAAACACAACTTAGACTTCTTTAGTCTTAGGTGATTTGCCCACAAAAAGAATGTGATGCTTAGCAATTAAATGGAGATGTGCAGTACAAATCTGGACTACATCCATCCCTCTTGCCTATTTTTCCTTAGGTCTATAAGTTTCTGAGGGTTTTGAAGTGAAAAAGGAAATGTTCATAGAGTCATAGAATCATTAAGGTTGGAAAAGACCTCTAAGATCATCCCCGCCCAACCATCGGCCCAACACCACCATGCCTGCTAAACCGTGTCCCAAATAGCCACGTCTATATGTTTTTTGAACACCTCCAGGGAAGGAGACTCCACCTTTATTTTTTGAATGCCTCAGTGCCCCCTTTTGTCAAGGCAGAGGAATGCTGTACACCTCTGTACAGCCTGGATCCTCACCTCCAGCACCCCTGGCACATTCATTCTTTAAAAGTCCAGTTTCCACCCCCCGCCTTTCTTCTCTATCCAAAGGAGAGGAGCATCTTTCATTGCCAGGTAGCAATTCAGCCCTGGTTTGATGTCCCAGATGTCCTTAAGGGATGTACAGTGACATTCTTACCAATGCTCTCAATATTTTGTGGATTAAAAACCTGGCTTTTCAAGTCACAGCGGCATTGCAGCACCATCTGTTAATACCATAGCATTGTGTATAGCTTGCGAGGGTCTCTGACCTCCCCTCACAAGCCAAGGCTCCCTTGGCACACGTTCCTGGGAACCCGCTTTCACCTGCAGCTTCCTTCACAGCCCTGGGATCTCGAGATGGTCCTTCTACTGAGAGGGAGTGCATGTTGCATAGCCGTAATTAGTCTTCCCCAGGCAGGTCTCAGCCTTCTGTTGAGTCTGGGAAAGCGGGAGGGTGGTGCTGGCCCCACTAGGGTGTAGGTGCTCTTAACTGCCTCTTCTCTCCCCAGGCAAATATTGGCATTCACTCCAGCGTTACGCCTCCACGGTGGGGTACTCCCTGGTTGAGGCACAGAAGTGTGAGAATGAGGAGGCGGAGACGGTAACAGCCATGGCATCTCTGTCAGTGGGCGTGAAGCCAGCTGAGAAAAGGTGAGTTGCTTTCTTTCCCATTTATCATAACATCTTGGGAATGTGCCTAGGCAGGAGGAACTGTGGTGGGAACCCTTCTGGGTTAATCCTCTCCTTTTAACCACTGCACATGCATTCCCTGCATCTCCTGTCCTCCTTGGGTTCTCTAATGACCTCCTGAGAGGCAGGTGGCATGAACCATGTGTGTGACCTTAGCATGGTGCATGCCTCTGCTCCAACCAGAGCTGAACCTGGTTTTGGATCACGAGAGGAAACTGATTTTGCTGCAGAACATGTTAAAGTTGCACAAGTGAGAAGAGGTTTTCTAAATACCCTTCTTGGTGGCAAATATTAATTCCAGGTGAGTCAGCTGAACACAACTTCCCCAGGTAGGATGGTGATAGGAATGTAAGGCGTGAGACTTAGAACCACAGATTGTCCTACTCTGTCATGCTCAACCCTCTTTTCTCTCCTCCATCCCTTCTCATCCTGCCTGGCTGTGAAATCACCCAGACCCGATGATGAGCCCATGGAAGAAGAACCTCCCCTGTAGCATTCACCTTTGAGCTGGAGTTCTCCTATTTGTTCGTCTTCGTCTTGAAGCTCTGCCAAGAAGCTTTCTCTTGTTACTCCTGCGTCCTGTCAATGGTTCTTTCCAGAATACGGAAGGACAACCAGGTGTAAAACAAAGCAACGATAAAAATCTCTCCATATCTATACGCGTCTACAGTATGTATTTGCCGAAACAGAAAAATGCCAATGAAGAGCAGCAAAGGACTGACACGCTGGGCACTCTTCCTCTGGTCCTCACTGGGAGTGAAAAGGGGAACGACGCCCGTGAAGTCTTTGGCAGAGTTGCCAAATAAAGAATCAAAGATTCAACGACAACACATACAGAAATAAAACAAACAAACCTTAACGTAAAACTGGTGCTTACAATTTGATTACCCACAATTCAGCAATCTCCGCTTGAACCACTCAACCCATCTTGTAGTTTCATTTTTTGGATTTTTTAAATGACTCTTGCCTGCCTGTGAGTCAACGGCATTTGTGTCGGAACCAGAACAATGGGAGATGGTGTATTTTTAATGGGGAGGGACAGGGAAAGAGGGACTCATCTTACATCTAAAGGAAAGGGAAAGAGAAGGGGAGAAACGGTAGCCCAGATGGAGTCGGCTTTATTGTCTCCAAAGCCATCTGAAGATGAGTTTGTGCCTTTTTTTTTTAATTGATGGATTTGGTGCAGCTGGATTTTTCTGAAGTTTGAGGAACAATGCCTTAAGTTAAAAAATAAAAAAAAAAGAAAAAACACAAAACAAACAAACAAAACCTACAAAGAACAGAGCAGTTTGTGAATATTTTTCCTCTGGTTGGGAAAGCCAAAAACTGCCATCAGGAAGGAAGACTTTTTGGCTTGTGCTGGCATGATGGTGGGAAGCAGGCATCAGCTGAACAGAGCGTCTCCAAAAACTGTCGACAAGTTCGGATTTGTTTTGTTTTCTTTCATTGATGTTTCAAAAAAAAGGAAAAAAAAAAGGAAAAAAATAATTAAGGTAGTTGCCAAGACAGTGGCAAATACTGTTGGGTCTTTGAAATTCAACCATTTTTAAAAACAAATTTTCAAATGTTTTCTCTCTCTTCTACATCATCTAGTAATTGAGCTTATCAATTTGGTTGTTGAAGCATGTATTAGACACAAACGCAGGTTTAAGACTGGAATGCTTTTTATTAAAAGCAACTAGCATGAGATATTGCTTAAATTGTTAGGTATAAATATATATATGTGTATAATGTATATTCCAAATGTATTCCAAGCTTAGAAACCGGATTCCTATGAACTATTGATAAAAATATTTATGATGCATTTATAGAAAAATATATGTAATAAATGCATACTCTAACAGTAGCCATTGGGAGCTCCCTAGGGACAGATTTGTGAATTGGAATGGACAAGGTGCTTTCGGAAAAGGATCCAGGTTGAAACTTGAGGACTTTCAGATGCAAGGTTGGAAAGTTTTTCAGAAAGCCAACGTGTTAGCCACTAGGCAACTACCCTAAACATTTGTATTTTAATTTAAGGTTTTTAGTTGTGATCCTTTTCTAACAAACAACAAAAAAAAGATTTTTTTATAGCAAAGACTATGAATTTGCTGTTAATTTTTATATCGATGTTTCACAAAACCCTAAAGAAGCCTTGTTTGTGTGACTCTGACATTTATTTTCTATTTGGCAGGTTTCGTTTCCAAACGGCAATAGCGTCTAAACCTTTCTTCCTCCCACTTCTCTTGCTTGTACATTCTTTTCCTTTTATTTTCATTTTATTTTTTTCCTTTTTCTGAAGTCTTTCTGTACAGTGAGCAGCTTTCTGCAGGCGTAAGGAACAGTGACAGACTGTCAGAGTTTATTTTTCAGAATGGGTGCATTTTATCGAGGAGGTAGGGAACGCAATGGGCTCTTTTGTATAATGATACCGCAACTGTATATTTCCTCAGTTCTGTTATAGTAGCTATGTAAAGAAAATAAGGAATTTTCTTACCTTTGACATAGTAGTATTCCAATGGGCGATGTCTTTGTCCTCCGTGCGGATCGGAGCGAGGAGCGCAGGCAGTGGCAGGAGCTGCCGGCGTTGGAAAGGCTTTGTCGGACGCTCGTGGAACCGCTGGCATTTTTCTCTCCGACGGACAGACAGACATGCACGCACACCTCCCCACCTCCTCTTTCTTTCGCTCTTTCTCTCCTATTTTTCCTCCTGTCACTGGTAGGGTCAGAGGACTTTTCCCGAAGGTGTTTTTTCCCCCCCGAGAAGGCCGTTGCCCGGCGTCAGCCGCCTGGACGGTGGTGGGAGAAGCAACAAACCCTCCACCAAGGGTTTGAGAAGCTCGGGGGAGGCCAGATTGACCCATGTGCCTTCTTACAGCAGTGTAGGAGAGCACATGCCCCTCGTCCGATCCACCAAGGGTAGCTTTTTTTTTTAATTATTATTTTATTCTGTTATGATGACGACTGACGGGGTCGCTTCCAGTAACTTATTGTTTTCCAGTTCTAGAAGCGACAGTTTTCATTCCATTCAGGACTCGCTCACAGGAAGGATTTGAAGCGTAATTGTACATGTGAGCAAACACAAGAGGCTTTTGTTTTGTTCTTCGGTTTATAATGCAATTTCAATACCAGACACTACTGTATTTGAGTTTTGCAAACCCAAGTACGTGTTAAAATTATGAATAGCTTTGGTCATGCAGGACCATCCTCAGCATATTCTAAAAATACTCTTCCCGTGTGAAAACACAACGTACCTGGGGGCGTTGTGGTTTGGTTTGGGTTTTTACACTGACCACTTTGCTGCTGTGATCTGAAATTAATCAGGCTGCCAAATCTGGTGACTGACTTTAACTTTTCCTTTCGCCGTGTACGCACTGAGGGCAGTAACCACGTTCACTCAATCGTTTCTGTTCTCAGCTCCTCCCTGGCAGGTTCTCCTGTTTCTCCTCTCGGTCGTGGCAAAGCTTTTTATTTTATTTTCGTCTTCCTGAGAGCTGCTGGCTGGCTATGCTGGGCTGGCTTCTTTTTAAAAACCGAAGGAGCTTCTCAGGATGCTGCCTCCGCTTCACTCACCTGTTTTGCCAGAGACAGAAAGATTTTTCCCGAGCCATGGGAGCTCGTCTCCCCCAAACTCTCGGCAATGTGGATTCATTTCACAGTGGCACCTGCTGCCCAGGAGAGGTCGAGATGCTCTTCAGGGCCAGTGTTGGCATGGAGAGGGGAGAAGGAGCCCTCGTTTTGAGGCTCCCTGGGTTTTTTTCACCTTTTGAGCCGTTAGCTTCTTCATTTCAGATGACTTTGCCGTAGGGCGCAGCAGGAGCCTGGGATGCTCCTGCATCCCAGCGTGGTGCTGCCCAAGGCATCCTTCGGACCTGCTTGGAAAGGAAGGAGCATCTTTAAATCCTCTTTACAGAGAAGCGAGGCTTGGTTTGCAGTACGGAAGTAACCATTGGGGGTTTTTGTTGGTGTTTTTTTATTTTCCTTTCGATACAAAACATTCCTCATTTTATTAGTCTCAGTCATGTATTCATTCCATTCTTCCTTTTGTAAACTTTTTTGGGCCCACATCTTTTATGGGCATTGATATATATAAATATATATATAAATATATATGAATATATTTTTTTAAGTTTCCTACACCTTGAGGTTGCATGGTCTGTAAGGTTGGCATGTCTTTATATTGTATACAGATTTTGCACGCCAAACTTGGCAGCTTTGAAAATGAAAAACAAAAAAAGTTGTGGTTCTGGTTTTCTGGGGCTTGGTTTTGATTTTGTTTTTGGTTTTTTCCTCTCGTGGCATTTGCGGAGACTAAAGGTTGGGACGTTGTTGTCACACACACGCGCGTACCCATACAGCTACACACAAAGGAAGGAGAGTGGGAACATTTTTTTGCGTCTTACTGAACTTAATAAGAAATTGTGCTTTTTATTGTTTAAAAAAGAGTAAATAAAAAGGACTACTTAAACATTGCTCATTTTAAGAAGAAGAATTTAAAAAAGACATTTAACTAGCACTTGTGACTTACCAATAATAGAGTTTATTGTATTTATGTGGACACAGTGTTTTTAGGGAAACTACGCAGAACACACAAAGTAAACTGCCTGTGTCATTATTCTTATTTTTTTCCTTTAAATTTGGTTGGTGTTTTATTTTGATTTCTCGGCTGGGTGGGGAGGTTGGATGCAACCCTTTGTCACCACACATAGTCATTAATTCTGAGGAGGTGAATGGCGAGGACCTTAAAGAGTTAACTCTTCAGCACAGCTGCGTTAACTGTTTTTAAAATTACTTTTACATGATGTATTATTGCTAGGTTTCACTTTAAACAGTCGTGTACTGTGCAGCACTGTGGTTTAAAACGAGACTTTACATCGAAAGGAAAACATGTTTCTTCATTGTCACGAAGTTGAGCTCGTTCTCAGCTCATCTTCACTTTTGTCTTTGATATTGATGAAAAAGTATCCTATTGAAAGAAAATAAATTAACACTTTTCTGTGCTCCATAGTGGAGGCGCTATTTTCCAATTTATGAGGATGACAAACTTATATATATAATATATATATAAAAGTGGGGGGAGGGGTTGAGACATTATTCACCCAAGAGCTTATTACAGATATGTAGTATCAAAAAGTTGTAACTATATTATATTCTACTTTATACCTATACATGCTCAGTATGACGTCACCATTGGTAGCAGCTACTGGTTTACGCTGTAATTTAGACACAATTTCACTCTTAACTGTATGGACCCTACTTTAAGTGATGGTAGCATTCTTTGTGCTAAGTTTTCTGAATGGTCCTTTCTTTTACTTGGTGGAGTTGGAATATTTTTCTCATTCTTGTTTTTTGTTTGGGGTTTTTGTTTGTTTTTTCTCTTTTCTTTTATCTCTCTCTTTTTTTTTACTGACCAATGGTGTCTTTCTCTGACAGTACCAACTTCAATTTCAACTTTATTAGGAGTCCAGTATTTTGTACCACATTATGACAACTTGTTATTCTTGTGGTGTAAATAAAAAGAAAAGGTTAATTATAGTACCACCTTGGTTTTGTTTGCTGATCTTCTTTTCATCTGGTGCCTTCAGTGTGATGTTGTGGAATCATAGATCACAGAATGGCTTGGGTCGGAAAGGGGCCTTAAAGTCCATCCAGTTCCAACCCCCTGCCATGGGCAGGGACACCTCCCACTGGATCAGGTTCCTCAAAGCCCCATCCAGCCTGGCCTCGAACACCTACAGAAATGGGGCCTGTGCCTCACCACCCTCACAGGAAAAGAGTTTTTCCTAAGATCTAATCCTAATTTCCCCTCTTTCAGCTGAAAACTATTCTCCCTTGTCCTATCCCTGGATCCCAGCTTTCCTGTAGCCCCTTTCAGTACTGGGAGGCTGCTCTAAGTCTCCCTGGAGCCTTCTCTTCTCCACACTGAAAAACCCCAACTCTCGGCTTGTGGGTGCTTCAGCCCTCAGATCATCCTTGTGGCTCTATTTCATGATATTTTGTCATATTTTTGTCATACTTCATCTGCTTTAAGCACAGTATTTTCTTGGTATTGTGGAAGGGGCTCACAGAGCCAAAGCGACTTTTTGGTCAGAGGATGCCTGTGTGTATGTCGGAGTGTCCATGGTAGGACACTGGTAGAGCTTCTGCCTGCCTTCCCTGCTGTTCCCAGGCGTTATGTTGATAAGTGCCTGCCTTAAGGATTGTTGAATAAAAAAAGATCAGCTCCCAGTCTCCCACTGAAAATGGATTTCTAGCAGGAAGTCCATGAGAGCAGCTGAACTTTCCCCAAAAGCTGTCACCAAGGGAAAAACAAGGAAAATCAATGGGAAAAAGTGACATTTTTTGTCAGGCTGTTTTCTGCCTCGTGGGGTTTTCAGTGCTTTACTTCACTGCAGCCCAAGTGCTTCGAAGATAGCTGGGTCTGGACCTGCCTGCCCTCAGCCTGGTTCAACAGGGAGCCAGGAGTGAGTCTCAGAGATCCTTGTTGCCGTTTCACATGATGCCTGTATCTGCAGGGCTGTGATGTGTGCCCCTCCGGCAGATGTCCTTCACAACTAGGCTAAGTCCCGTTTCTGTTCCTGATTGTCTGGTTGTGCTCTGCCCAGTTGTGCAGGCTGGGTGGGAAGCTCTCCAGCAAACCCACAGATCATGTCGGTGTCCCATTGGAGATTATCCACACTGGCCCACATTGTCCTTAGCTCCGGAGAGCTTCTCAGCGTTGCCCTCAAGTTCATATCATTTAAGAAGATCTACCCTTTTACTTCACGGCCTCAGTCAGACATGGTTTCTTTCTGTTTGGCCTCTGTTATCCCTGGAACCCACCGAACCACCTTCTCCGTGTATGTCAGCTGGTAGTGTCCTCTGATCTCTAATTACAAGGCAACCAGCTACACCAGTTCATATATCCTTCCTGGATGGAGAGGGCAAGTCCCTGGGGCTCCCATTTAAGCCAAGGGTCACATCCCTCTGCAGAGTGGACTTTCCCATTGTATGGGAACTGCTGTAGAGCAACCCTGGCGTGAAAGGGAACAAGCCTGATGTCATCTGCCCAGGAGAGCAGCCTCCAGTTATGTGTCCTAGCCTGTGAGAACAGGGAGCAGGGCAGAGGAGTCACAGATAGTCTAGGGACACACTTGTAGCTGTTTAGGCCATTGGCAATCCTAAGCAATTAGCCCAGGAGAAAATCACCTTTCTTTCTGCAGCCCTGGATGCTCTCTTCCTGCTCCTGTCAAATGAGCCTTCTGTGCTCAGGAATGATCTCCATGGACACCGTGTCAGTCCATCTGCTCGACAAGGTGGTGTGGGACAAGCAAGCATCACTTGTTGCTCCTGCTGTAGCCTGGGAAGATCTGAGCAGGCAGAGCCTGTGTTCATAGGCAGGATGGCAACCCTGGGATAGGACTTGCTTTGGGACTGCAGGAGTCATGGGGTGAAAGGTGCGTATAATGTGTGCAGGCACAGCTGGGAGGATGGGGCACCTCCTTCAGGAAGAAAAGCGAGTGTTCTTCTGGGCAGAAGTTTGGGAAGGGTCTTCCAGGATCTGGGGGAGTTCATCCACTGGTGTGAAATCCTACCCCCAGTTATCCAGCCCAGCTCTCACAGCCTCGGAGGAAAAGGGCTCATTTTGGGGGATTGGGGCGTGCTTCAAATACAATTCCAGGTTCTGTGTGGCGCATTTGTTAGAGGCTGCTAATCCTTTAAGAAGCCCCAGGTCTCGCTCTGCGAAGCCAAATGTGCACTTTGGTCTCTGATAAATATTCATTTGCTGAGTGGTGGTTTTGAGACTCTACACATGATGATGATGGAGGAAGGCTGTTTAAAAGTGCTGGGCTGGATATTTTGGAGGGCAGCCTGTGACAGGGCTTCCTTTGGTGTCCCCAGGACCTGCAGTACCTGATTATCTGCATCTGCAACAATACTTCTGCCTTCTCCAAATCCACCAGTTAAAAACTGCTGGTGCAGCCCCAGGCATGCAGCTTGCTCGGAGCGGGACCTGGTCCGTGAGTGTTGACGTGCCAGGTCTGCAAATGCATCTGCGATCCAGAGCTGCCTTAATCTCGTCTGAAATGCTCTGGGCTCGCTGCTCACCGCGAACACATGGATGTAAACCTGACGCACTGCAGCGAGCAGGAAGGGTTAAACTCAATGGCCTGACACCCGCACCGGGGTCTCAGCATGAAAAATAGTTTTCAATAACTGCTGCTTTAGCTGTGGAATATTTTTACAGCCAGCAATCTGTTAATCCTAAAGAAAATAACATTGTGCAGCAATGAACATGCCTCAACCCCTTTGAGGTTGTTCCCTCCACTGATGGGTGCCCATGGCTGGGTTGGAGGAGAAGGTGTCTAGCCAGGCATTAGGGTGGGTGCTGCCCCACACCCTTCCCAAGGCTTTTCCAAAGTTAGATGGGATTCTTCATTTATTTTATTTTATTTTATTTTTTAAAGGAGAAAGAGGTTGTTTCTCACTCTGGGCAAGAAGTCAAGTCTTTGTGCTTTAAGTGAATGTCTCTGTAGCAACGGGAGCACTGCAGGGGAAAGAGTAGGGTCCAGTGTTACATACACGGTCAGAGCACACAAGGGGCAAGAACTGAGCCCATGCCAGAAAAACATCCTACTTTTATGATGGGATTCAGGTTTGTGCTGAGTGGAAACTCTGCTAAGGCCGGTGCATGGTTGATCCCTTATGGGCGGCCCTGAAGATCTCTGAGGGTCCTGGGAACTCATTTGTCCCACTTGCTTGGATCTTAAAGGCAAAAATCATCATAGAACCAGAATGACCCTAGTTGGAAGGGACCCAAAAGGATCACTGAGTCCAACTCCTATCCCTACATAGGACACTCCCAGCATTTACACCGTGTGTCTGAGGGTGTCAGGGTGATCTGCAAAGCCACCCTGGAGAGTCATTTGCTGCAGGGGTGCAGTAGCAGTTCTGCTGCTGGCAGGAGGGCAGGTAGCTGGAGGCACAAGGCTTTCACTGTCCTCCCAGAGCTGCCCAGCTCCAGGCAGAGGTCCTGGCGGGTGGGCTGCGGGGTTGCGAGCTGGCTCCAAAGGCTATTTTCTCTCTCATGGTGCTTTTCCAAGAATCCTGTCTGCCCTTTTACAGGTAAAGTTCAGCTTAGGGCTTTCTGCTGCAAAACTAGGAAGAATTATTAGCAAAACTCAGTAAGAGGGATTTGAAATGCACTTGCCATTAAGTAGCAATGGCTTTAGGGAAACCATAGATTTGGCGATAATGTATTCTAAAAGCCATGTGTTCTGGGATGCTGGTGCCCTCACAGCAAGGGGACATGGACCAGGTGCTCCGGGATTTTGCAAGAGCACTGGAAGCTGAGTTCAAGTTACCTGCAAGGAGAGGCCAGGAGGTGTTTCACACCATTTCCCTTGGCGAAAAGGTTGTGAATACCTGGAAAAGGTGCAATAGCACAGTCTTGCCTGGGAATTTAAGAGCTTTCTGCCTGAGTATCAGCAGAAGAGGCTACAACCTGGCTAAGGTGGCAGAAATCTTCTCCTGTGAGTGTGCCTGCTGCAATTTCCCCAACATTAAGGAAAAGAAAAAATCTCACATGCTACATTGATATAATTATAGCAACACACAAGTGGGAGGGCATGAATTGCCATTTTCAAGAGTCTTGTCCCCAGATAGGTGGCATTTTAGTAAGGGGATGCTTTTCAGGCCGCTTAAGTAAATAATGCGAGGGAAACAGTGATAGATTTTAAAAAATAAAAACAGGTAAACCTAAGCAGTACTAGACAGCATGAGTGGCTGGTGCTTGAAACTGATGGGGTTTTGTCCTGCCTTGCAGACAGCAGTGACCCATCTGCCAACAGCAAATCTAACTCCAAGGAAACATCACATATGAGAGGAACTTAAAACAAGAAATTAATTGAGATATTGATTAGTATCAATCAGTGTACTCTCAAACTGGTAGGTTTAACTGAGATCCTGAAAGATGAATCACCAGGCTGTCAATAAGCTGTAGGAACACAAGGGGAAACATAGAAGAATACACAGAGACCTTGACAAGAGACAAGAGACTTTTAAATGGCCTGTGTTTGCTCCCAGGTGGAGCAACTGCAAAAAGTAAATTCAGAGTCACTGGAAAGCCTGCTGCTGGCCAGAAGAGTACGTGGTGTGAACAGGGAGCAACAGGATGGAGCCATTTTGTGTATGAGTGAGACACCAATTGCCATGGGTCTGCCATGGGGTTTGGCTGTTAAAGTGAATGTGTTTGAATGGAGATGCCACGTGCTAGGAGAACAGAGAGAGAGTGAAAGTGAAAAGAAATGCCTTGCAGACAGTGCAATAGATAGAGATAGTCAATAACACTGGGCACTTTCCAAGGGAACCCCAAAAGCCTGATGACATCTGCCCTACCTGGCCACTCACTTAGTCCCCCACAGCAGGACGGGAGAGAACTGGAAGGGCAAAAGCGAGAAAATGTGTGGGTTGAGATAAAGACAGGGTTAATAAGGGAAAGGGCCTGTTGACGCTGCAAAGGCTTGGCTAAAGAGCATTGCAAAGCAGAATAAGGAACAAAAAGCCAAGGAAAGGGATGGGTGAGCCATAAAAGGAAAGCAGCTCCCTTGGGAGTTTAGGGAGCAACAATGGAGAGCAACTCTCTGGACCTACATGAAACGCAGGGCTCTTCAGCAATGCTATTTGCTGTGTAGCAGAGAATCTATTTTAATAATTGTAAAGAAGTTGATAAAAACCACAACTCTGTAGGGTTGTGGGGAAGTCATAGTCTGCCTTTTTTACAACAGCATAACAGCAAGAACAGTTCCTGCTGAGGACTGAGAATACATTCATATTTCTCGGCTGTGCAAACAGAGTCTCACAGGCTGTGCTAATGACAGGCTTCAGCAGGGATGGAGAAAATCTAGAGGAACCAATTACAGACTCAGAGAAAAAGGAATCATCTCTGTGTTTACTGAAGGGCTTATTGGCTTGGACCATGGGATTTCTGTGTGGTTATAAGGGTGTGGAAATCTGAGAAGACACCTGGGAGGTGATTGCACAGGGCTTGGATTTGTTTCTTGAACTCTCTTATGCTACCCAAACCTGAGAGTGCCCAGAAAACCTGGGGCTAGCACAGAGTGACTGGTGCTTGGCCAGGAGACCCTTAAACCCTCCACAGGTGCAGGCATGGGACCAGCATCTCCTCTAGGACCAGCTTGGGGGCTGTGAAGAAACAACAGCAACAGCAGTCTGGGAGGGGGGCTGCTGCATGGCAGGCAGGCATCAGCTCCGAGGGTCCCCTAACGCTGGGCAGCAGCACGCTGTCATTGTGTTCTGCGCTTTCTGAGCTCGGAAAGGGACCAGGGACCTCTCTGGGAGAGCTGTGGGGTTTTGTTCAGGGCAGTGGGAATGGGAGGGGTCTGCTTTCCATCACCAACACCAGGACCAGGTCCCCAAGCATCCTGTGCATCCCCAGCCCTGTCAGACAAGGCAGCTGCAGCCACCCACCACTCCAGCTCCTGGAGGAGTGGGCAGCACGGCACATACTTGCAGCTTAAAGCAGATTTTATCACTGAAAGAGAAAGAGATGGGGCCAGAGATGAAGCTGAGCATGAGGAGGAGCAGGGCTGCCCACGGTGCTGTAGTGAGGTCCTGATCTCAGCTGACAGCAGTGGCTTGGATCTGCCCTCCTTGCTAAAGTGCTGCCCATTCTTTTCATGTTCCAGTATGGGGACAAGTCTCCATGCAAGAAATACTCCAGCTATTCAGCTCTGGAAAAACTGCAACCATTGGTGGGCCAGTTGTCTTCTGAATGTCCATCCACAAGGTAAAAGTGAACCTCCCTTCCTGCAATTAAAGCACATTAAATGCTTCAGTAGCAATAGGAAGATGTAACAGGCCAGCTCCTGAGAAAAGGTGGTGGCCCACACTGTTCCTCTGCTGCAGGACCTCGCTACCCAGCCAAGCTGCTATTTCTTTGCAAGGACTACAGGGGGTTTTGGACAAAACCATCCCAAAAGCTCAGTCTTGCATTGCATGCACGGCAGAGACAGGAAAAACATTTCTTCTTCATACGTACAGGTCTGATCACTCAGAGCATCAGCGTGCCCCAGCCACTGACATGTGCCCTTCATCTGCTTTATTATGGATTGTTTGAGTTTGTTTCATCTACGTTTTCATTTATTCATTCTCTCATCCCAAGGGGAGAAAGTCATGGAATCTGCAATTTCAATGCATTTTTTTAAAAGAAGAAGGTTTTTACTGTATTTTGGAGGATGTAGGTGCATAGAGCATTTGCGTTTGTGGTCTGTCAAGGCACACTTATCAAATGGTCAGCTGTTTCAGAGGGTCTGCAGGAATGAGAGACCTGTTTCCCATTAAATCAAGAATGAAATGGGGAGCAATGCTGGGACTTTAAAGGTGATTAAATATCCAGAGCCCTTGACAAAGCTTTCAGAATTTCACTCTTATGTGTTTTATTTTGAAGGAGAAAAAGAAAGAAAAAACCCACTCTCCTTCACCATTGCATAGAGCAGTTGCTGAAATCCTTCCCAATCCCCGTGAATAATACAGCCAGTGCAAGCTTAGCAACTGCCTTTTAGTCGGCTGGGTTCATTCGGTGGTGAGCGACAGGAATTTCTGGAGCCTATTTATCCAGGAGGTGGGTCTCGGCACTGATGAGGGTCCCCGCCTGGTCCTTGAGCCAAGGCCAGCCTTGGTAGGGCTGCGTTGAATCTGGTCTCAAATTGTTTTCTGCTGCGCTCTGGGAGAAGGAAGATTGTGACCAAACGGGAGAAAATATGTCTTTGGAAAAAGGCGGAGAGAACTTTTTCTCTGAAAGGGAGGAAAGTTGAAGCGGAGACGGTGGAAAAGCTCCACTGGGAGCCTCAGACGTGTCCCAAGCCCATCAATAACCTTGCCAAGTCTGGGGAGTGCCGGGCAAATGCCGGTGCAGCCAAGAGGAGAGGATCTGCAACCTCCCCCTCCTGCAGCTCTTTACAGCCCGGGTGCCGTGGAGATGTCTGCAGGCTGTGGCAGCCAGGTCCCCAACCCCACCTCCAAGGGAGGCAGCTTGAGAGGAAGAAGAGGAGGAGGTGCACATGAGGCTGCCGAATATCTGCATACTCAAACCACAGAGTGGTTTCCCATAGCTTGGGCTGGAACCTGATCAGGGCTGCTTGGTTTCTTCTGGGCTGATTGATGATGGCTTCTAATATGTTGATATACTTTTCCCATTCTAAGGGATAGTTGGTGCTTAGCATGTGGTTGGTGAAATGGCTCTGTGTTCGGCGGTGTAACAAATTGTCTTGGCCAAGTTTATCTGTTGGACTTCATTAGGGACCTCTGTTGCGCCAGATTCTGGGGGTGCTGAAAATGAGACTTGACTTGAGTTATTCCTTGTGGGCTGCAGGCTAATTCTTCTTTCATCTAAAACCTTTTCATAGTTGACCTCTCTCCCCCTTATCTGCGACGGGTAATTTGATTTGCACTGTTATTTCAAAACAATTCCTTTTGGTTCCCTTTGTGAGTCAAGACAGGCAGGACTTAAGGACTTAAGTATCACAGGCTGCTTCCAAGCTCTGTTTCAAAGAGACTTACGGGGAAGTGGAGGGAAGGAAGAGCAATCCAACCAGACCAGTAGAGTGTCTGCAGATTTCATTAGGACTCCTCTGAATCACATCTGAGATTCGCTCTAAGAGAGCTGGCTCGGAAGCACGATGGATCACGCCACAGGCTGTCAGAGCCCTTGTTTCTAAAGATCCCAGCTCAACGTGATGGTGCTGCTGGTCTGTGTAGCAATTTATTCCTGGTGCAGCGCCATACAGCTCCTCCAGTTAAATTGTGCTGGCATTTGTTTCTGGAGGGAGGAAAATAACACACAAACATGCAACATTGTGGCTCCCAACCTCCCCTTAGTCGAAAAATACAACGCCTTGATTTTTGTCTTGGGGTCCAACATAGTTTGCTTCCTGAGTTCACTGGCAGGGCAGCCAGCAGGCAACTTGCTCAGCCCTTGCTGGAGGGGAGCCAGCACTGCCAGTTGGGTGGGTGGAGTGGTACTGGCAGTCTGGGGAGAGGTTGAGCAAAGTCCATGCCAAAACCACAGTAGTGTGGAGATGTTGGAAAGACATCCATGAGAGCAAATGACCTCTCAATACCAGACCCCTTGCCTAAAATCTTAGATTTAGAATAACAGCAAAAAAGTGGCAGCTTGCAGGAGAGATGAATCACAGCATCATAGAATGGTCTGGTTGGAAGGGACCTTTAAAGTCATCCGGTTCCAAACCTCTGCCATGGACAGGGACACCTTCCACCAGATCAGGTAGTCAAAGCCCCATCCAACCTGGCCTTGAACACCTCCAGGGATGGAGCAGCCGTGACTGCTCTGGGCAACCTGTGCCAGTGTCTCACCACCCTCACAGGAAAGGTTTTTTTCCTTATATCTCATCTAAATCAGCTTAATCCCTTCTTTCAGCCTAAAAGGATATCAGTCTTATTCCTGCAGTGGTGAGCCTCGTGCTCCAGAGCAGAGACAAACTACGTGGGCAACCTGCAGAAGCTGGGGAGAGTGCTGGTGTTGAAGGCAGTAGGACATCTTTGGAGATGCCCAGGAGAGAGAGTTTTTGCTCTCGCCTCTTCTCCCTTGTTCCCCCACAGGACAGGTTTCTTTTTTTCCCCTTGCTCTGTCTGAAAGAGGTTTTTCCTGTCTCATCCTCAGCTTTGAGACCTCAGGGAACTGGAGTTTCACAGCAAAGCAGCTCAAACAAATGCCAGAGGAAATTAAAAATCAATGAAAAAATGCTGTGAAAAATGCACTGGCTAACGGTGCTCAACATCAGCTCTCAAAGCAAGAAAATCTCCCTTCAAGAACTTAAAAATAAGTCAGATGAACACTTTCTCTTTTGGCTGGTTGCTGAAATAGTCAAGTGGAACGGGAAAAGGCACATTGACTGCTACCTAAACCATCGGTTGGCTCGAGCAGCCTTGTGATTGTCCTGGCGGGTGGCTGGTGAGAACCAGCATGCAGTTCACGTGCTTTTCAAATTTTTAGTTGAATTTTCTTCTTTTCCAGACAACTTGGATTTCACTTGGAACCTCTCTGGCAGGGTTTGGCTTCTAGCCTGCTTGGAGCTGGGGCCCGTGGAGATTAATGACATGGAAAATGAGGAACACTGAATGTAAAACTCTGAAATTGGGGGAAAAAGGCAGCTTAGACACAGCCTCTGGTGAGGAGACGTGTGACTTGTTCAGGGATAGTGTTTGGAGAGGCAAGGGCAGCCCCTTCAGGGCAACAGCCTTGTATTTAAAAAGAGTGTCTCAAATCTGACAACCCCTCCCATGAAGGAGCTGTAGTGCCTCAAGTACAGCAAGTCCTTTCATTCTCCTCCTGAAGAGTGTGATCCAGGTTTCCGTGGTTGAGAACGTGGTCATGAAAATACAGGACAGCATAGGTTATGGCAGGGGATCAGCCAGAAATGCTAGTCTCTGACTGCCTCTCCTGCTGCCAAGAGGGTACAACCCTGTCCTGTGCCTCAGTTCTCCTGCCTTTCCCCCATGATGTGAGAACCGTGACAAGCATCCTGCATTGCCTCTTAAGGGTTTTCCAGTAGTGCCGAAACCCAGGGCTGGGGACATACTGCTTCTCCTTGTGCTGTTGAGAATTATGGAATTACAGGATCATTAATGTGGGAAAAGACCTCTAAGATGAGCCAGTCCAACTGTCAGCCCAACACCACTGTGCCTACTAAACCATGTTGCAAAGTGCTTGTTCTACACATATTTTTAATACCTCCAGGGAAGGAGACTGGACAGCCTGTGCCAGTGCTTCACCACTCTTTCAGTGTAGAAATTTTCCCTAGTATCCATTCTGAACCTCCCGTGGTGCAACTTGAGGCCATTTCCTCTTGTCTTATCACTTGTTACTTGGGAGAAAAGACTAGCACCCACCTTGCTACAATCTCCTTTCAGGTAACTGTAGAGAGCAATAAGGTCTCCTCCCAGCTTCCTCTTCTCCAGCTAAATGATCCCAGTTGCCTCAGGCACTCCTCATCAGACCCTAAATTCCAGACTGATGTGCCTGCTTATGCTTTGAACTATCATCGATGGGATGAAGGTTCTCCCCCCAGTTTGGACTGGCAGGTGAGTGGAGATATTTGGGGTATGCAGGACACGTGTGGCCCCAACCACATTGTCTCAGCTGGATAATGGGGATGCTGGCGGTGACCTGAGTGAGGGTGTCCCTCCAGACTAACTCCATCAGGTTTCCCAGATGTGAGCAAGAAAAACCAGTCATCTCCCTGGCACAGGAAACAACACAAAGATTCTTCTCAAAATCACCTCTTGTTCAACGCTGACAGAAAAGAGATAGCAAGCAGGGTTGAAAATGCCAGTGAGTAAGAGTTCCTCTGGATAAGAGTCCCACTGGATGTGGGAAACCAACACTTTATGAAGATTTTATGAAGACCTATCGCAATGATGCCAGGCTTGCTTTTCCTTGAGAGCTAAAGGCAGAAAACTGCTAAAATTGAGGTTCAAAAGCCTATTTATGTCCAGAAAAATGGACAAACCTGTTCTCTGGCAGGCACGTGTGGTTAAATACTAGCAGGGAGAGAGGAAACCCATGAGTATTATATCTGGCATTTTCTGTGAGCCCCTGGGTCATAGAGAACAAAGTTACATGGGGCCATCTGGACAACCCTGCACCCCTGCTTGTTTGCTTATGGGCTTTACCTTCTCCCAGAGTTTGACTGCCTTCCTTGTGGAACAGCAATTCTTGGTTATAAAATAGGGTAACCTACAGAAACGACCCAGGAAATCCTTGATCAGCATGGGTGGCGTGTTCCTCTACCAGCTGTGACCAGAATGAGCATCCTAAAACCTTCAGACAGCAGCAGCAGTGGTTGCATCAGCGGACTTCTACCAGAACTCTTGGTTAGCCATGAGGAGAGAACCCTTGGTAAGTGACAGGGCTAGGAGCATTTATTCATTACAAAATTCACCTAGAAACTCATTTTAGGGCTTCTTATCTGAAAAGAAGGGACTTGGTCACCTCTAACTGCAGCAGGACACCTTGACCATTGCCATGCTCTGTGCAGGAGGGATGTGAACAATGAAAGAGAGACCTTCCCTGGATGCCTGCTGTTGGGCTTAGCAGCCTGGTACCTTCTGGAGAAAACAGCTCGACTGTTCAGGTGAATTTTAGTCCACGATGAGGTGGTTTTCTGAACTTCTAATCTGGACAATTGCTTCTCCAAAACCAATTGCAACTTCAAGGGAATGTGTTTGCAAAGAACAGAAGGTTAGACGTAGGTGCAGCAAAGCTGGAGGGGGATGCACAGTGTAGATGTGGGATGAAGGGAAAAGGTGATTTCCACCTGTTTGGGTTTCTCCTTTCTGCCTTTCTCCTGCAAGACAGGTGAAATGGGACTACAAAGCCACATGCCTGAGCTGGAGATGAACGGGCAGCAATGCCACAGCTCAGGCTGTGCACTACACAGCTGCTCAAACGCCTTTTGTTGCTTTGTGCCCGGGGGTTTTAGTGTTTGTTGTCTGCCTGGGGCAGCTGTGACTTCCAGGACTTCCCTCTGCCCATGTTCCCATCCTGTAATCCCAATGGAGAGGCAAAAACTCACTTCTCTTCTCTTCCTAAAACCAGGCACAGCTCTGAGCATGGGTGGTAATGGTAGGGAGCAAACTCTAACTGATGCTGAGCAAATGACTCTTTGTTTTCCTGCTGCAGCTTTATTTGTCCAAGGTCTCTGTCACTGCTGACCCCAGTACAGAGGCCGCTGGCCGTCCTTCTGTGGCACTAACACCAATCCATCCCTGGAAGGAGAGACAGGTATGTGATGATGGGCATCCCTCTAAATCCCCCATCTTTGTTTCTCAGCATCCTGCCTTGAGCTGGGATGACGGACATAGGCATGGGATAAATTAGCACAGTAGAAGCTTGGAGACCAGTGATTTAGTATGCTGGTGCATGTCCCTTCCTGACCATGACCCTGTGAAGGCTGGCCATGCCTGTCATGGGGGAAGAGGGACAAGACCATTCGAAGTCCAAAACACTCACTTCTCCTTTCAGCCTTGTTAGGCAGGGTTGAGCTTGATTTAATTAGTGTTCCCCAGCTGGAAGTGGGGTGAAAAAACTGTTGAGTAGGCAGCTTGAGGATGAATGGGGTTTAGATGGGGAAAGGTAGAAATCACCTGTAAGATGAAAAATATATATATGTATATCATACATAAATACATATAAAAGTCTGACCCAGCCCTGAACTTTTCTGGCAGGGAAGTGAAATTCATGAGGAAACATAGCACAACCTGCAATTCCTCATTAGATTGGTGGGAGCAACCTTACTGGGGCCAGTAAATCTGCCAGATGGCAATGAGGGGATTAGGTGGGACCTGCAGGAGGGTGTTTTGTCTCCCTTGCCCCAGCTCCTGCTCCATGCTCAACCTTCTTCCTTACGGAATGTTAATTGTCCCTGTTCTGGAGTGATCTCAGCGGTTTGTTTACAATAAAATCTTCATTGTTCTTAGAGGTTTGGGTTTTTTCCCTTCCCTCTATCCCTTGCAAGGCTTGGGAAGGTTGGCAGGTGAAAGCAATTGTCCTGAAGACATCTCTGAGTTCTCTCCAGCTGCAAAAGATTTGAGGTGAGGAACAGCCCAGTAGTGCCACAGGTTTCTGGTGTGATCTTATGGATCAAAATCTGTACTGGCATCAGGCCATGGTTCCCTGTTCATTAATATGAATGCATAAACGAGCACCACATGGCAGCATTGGCTTGGTTGTGATGAGGGGAGCATGGGCTACTTCCCTCCACGTTGACTTGTGCATCCTGCAACGTCTTGATGGGTTCTAGTTTGTTCATCATGTGGCTTTTGCCATGCTGGGGTAAGCTGGGCTGGGCTCAGGCTGCAGCCATCCCCCCCACCCCACCCAAAGGCTGCCCATCCATCAGCTGGATCATTTTCAAGAAACTTTCAGAAATTTAAACTTTCCAAGATCACTGCCTTCACGTAGGTTAGTTTGCAAACAAAGAATGGGCTCAGGAGTTATCTAGAGGGCAAAGGAAAGGAAATAACCAGAAACATGCTTCGTAATCCCCAAAGCCTCATTTGCTAAAGGAACGAGAGCAGGGCTGGCAGGTTAGGGTCGGTCCCAGCTGGGTGTTGGCTGCCCGGTGCTTTGCAATCCTTCTGACACATCAAGGGAAAGCCTTTTCAACAAATGTATCAACAAAAAGAGCAAAATAAAAGATTAAATAAAAATCAAGTGGCTGGCAGATAACCCAGCTGGCTCCTTCATCGCTGGGTTTGTTTATTTTCTGTAGTTATCGAGGTTGGCCTCATGCTCCATCATTCCAGCAAAAACTGTGGCGCAGTCCTCCATCCCCAACCTTCCTCCTGCTTTCTCTCCAGCCTCTGTTTCCTCCTCTCCCTCCCTGGCACCCCATGTGAGCTGCAAAGGCTGTTTCTCTGGAGGGGAGGAGGAAAAAAAGTGCTTCCCCCAGGGTCTGCTGTGATTTCTTGCCAGTGTTTACACGGTTCATCCTGGCAAAAAGCAAACAGACGGGGGCCGTGCCAAGGTATGATATCACGAGGCTGATGGACTCCAGAGCTGCTTGGACAGAACCAGGAGAGATAAAAAGGGGAAACTGTCTGATCAGACCGGAGCCCTGGCCGATCACCTTGAGAAGATATATGGAGTAATTTTTCTGGGAGGGGGATAATGATTACAGCAGTCCAGAAAGGCAGCGCTTTGAGCTACCATAAGCAAGCTGGACCTCTTCAGAGCCTGCTGAATTGCTCTATAGAGCATATGAGTTTCCCTGACCCAAGGAGAGATGAGTGCATACGAGCTACATGCTGACTTGTTTGCTAGTGCTCTACCAAGCAACCTGCTGCTCATGTGCAAAGCTCCCTGCTTCCTGACATGTCTGTTGATAAAAGCTTTTCTTCACTGGGGACTTCTCAAGCAGGGGAGCACAGTAGGCCTTGTGTGCAACAGCCAAGCCTGAAATCCTGCTTTCTTTGTGGCTGCCTTTCCCAGTAGGCTGCTAGTGGTTCCTCAAAGCCTATGTTAGCAAGGAGAGTATCCTGGGAGAGAGAAGCAGGGACAGGGATGTACAAGCACAGAGCTTTCTGCCAAGTGGCATCCCAGTGCAGAAGTTCTTTGTTTTTGCAAAAACATCCTGAAAAGAACCATGGAATCACAGAATGGTTTGAGTTGGAAGGGACCTTAAAGATCATCCAGTACCAACCCCCTTGCCATGGGCAGGGACACCTTCCACTAGGTCAGATTTCTCAAGCCCCCATCAGCTTGGCCTTGAGCACCTCCAGGGATGGGGCAGCCATGACTTCTCTGGGCAACCTGGGCCAGTGTCTCCTCATCCTCACAAGGTTTCCACTGCCTTGCCCCTTCCTCCAGGTAGTGTGTCTTTGCTTCTGCCGTGTCAGTGGTGCAAATAGGCTGCTCCTTGGGAACCCGCGTTTCCCAGTGCCACAGAAATACCATGTTAATTGTATAGCACTCCCTGCCCACCCCATCTTTGTAATTTAATAATTAAACTTGCTTTGTATCTTAATAACAGAGTGCATTAAGAATTGCATCATTGTGAGCTGAGGACTTAAGTCAGTAAAACATAAAATTTAGCTTCCCAATAGCAGAAACAGAAATTTTCTTAATGTCACAGGGCTGGCACCAAATTGCCTGTATCTAATACACACCTCCACCATTCCTTGCTTTTCCCAATACCTTGTGCATTGTGTTCCAAGAGGAACACATTGAAACACACATTAAACTATTTACACACATTAAATTATTTTGAGGGGGGAGTAGTGCACTTCCATTTTTTTCCATGTGGAAATTTGCTTTAGTCAGTACAGACTTGTTATTTGGGGTTAACGTTAAACTATTTGTTTGTTTATTTATTTATTTATTACAACACCAACAAGAAAATGAGTGCCCTAGTGCCCATGCTCTGCCTAGGTGAATACAAAGGGCAAAGATCTCTCTTGCTTAGTTCCACGATGGAGTGCTTCGCTGACCTCATGGCTTTAAGTCATCTCTGGTAAGGAACTGCAGAGACTGGGACCCCTGAGAAGGCAAAATTGACCATAGTGAACTAATCAAAACGTATGTTATAGCACATGCATCTGTCCGGGGTCAGTTTCAACCAGCCACCCAACATACCTTCGCAGCACTGGTTGTCAGAGCTTGTCATTACCAAAACAAGTAAGTGCAGTTTGGGTTTAATTATCTACTTTGGTTTACCACCATCCTCCCAAGGGTGGCCTACAAGGTTTTTCGGTTTGAATTGATTTGCCTGCCACTGAAGATTTATCCCCAGAGCCCCAGCTGAGATCACCGCCCCGTTGTGAAGTTCGTGCCAGGTAGGTGGGGAGAGACAACCTGTACTCCAAAGATTCAAAAAAGAGGAGTAATGCAAAGGAACAGAGACTCTGTCTTCCCCACTTTGCAGATGGGGAGCTATCAGGGAGACGCATGAATGGCAGGATGTGCTTCACCCCAATAGAGCTGCTTATTGCCACTCATCCTCAAGGTTCCCTGCTGAATCAATTGAAGCAAACCAACACCACAGAGGGCAATTTTTCATGTTTGCCTCAGGCTTAGATTGTGATGAAGTGATCTCTCTCCATTAGTTGTGTTGAGAAATGATGTAAGTACAACACCATAGGCAGGTGTATGGGCTGAATCCTTGCAGTGGAGCCAGGGGATGCAAATCAAGATGGGCCATAAATACCACTTGTACATCACACTTCCCTATTTTCCTATGTAAAAAAAATGTCACGCTTCACTGTGTTTGCAAAGCATCTGCCTGTCTTACTCTTGTTCCTACCCATAGCCCAGGGTTCCCCAGCCAAATGGGCATTCAGACCAGACCAGGGAACATCATAACAGCTTTAAATTGGAAGGGGGAAGATTTAGATGAGACATCGGGAAGAAATTCTTCATGATGAGTGTGGCGAGGCCCTGGCACAGGTTGCCCAGGGAAGTTGTGGGCGCCCCTTCCCTGGAAGTGTTCAAGGTCAGGTTGGATGGGACCTTGAGCAGCCTGGGCTGGTGGGAGGGGTCCCTGCCCATGGCAGGGAGGTTGGAGCTGGATGGACTTTAAGGTCCCTTCCAACCCAAACCATTCTATGATTTTATGATTCTATGATCGTGGTGTGAAGTTAAACTGAGCTGCACTATACGGCATTCTTTATAGATGATATTGTTTATAGGGCTCAAGGAACTCTACATGACAAATAGCAAAACATAGCAGCTTCAGAAGGTTTTGATCTTTCATCAGCTCGGTAATGACTGATGTGATGCAGCATGTGTGTGCCCGCCTGTATCACTGCAGGCAGTTTATCATGGGCAATGCATAGACAAAACATCCCAAAATGTAATGGGAGTGTTAGTAGGACGGCGTCAGACACTCAAGGCATGGGCTCTTATGTTCCCTAGTGCAACAAAGCATTTTGGGTGCTAGAAAAGCAATATAGGCAGCAGGACACCATTTCCCAGCCCAAAGCAGAGGCTTGCGCTGCTTTCAGGTGGCTCAGTACCCACATACTGGCATCGCCTGTTATTCCCAGCATACTTGTGGCTGGGAGATTCAACAGTGACCTGAGAAAACTTTGGTGTCCTTTCTCTGGCAACCCAAACTAATTACTGGGAAATGACTAACTAGGGTTGGACCTAATCCTTTCTCATCAGCACTCTGTCCAGCAGCTGCAATAGCAACGATGCAAAACTGAAGAGAGTAAGAAAAGGGAAGGTAGAGTAAACAGCTCCTCCAAAAGCCTGGAGGGTTTTCTCCCTGTGGTTGACTGCCTGCAGGGAGCAGCTCCCCACCAAGACAACATTAACACAGGTGTCGCTGTGCCCTATGAGATATGAACAACTTTTTGTCCAAGCTCCACCACACTCGTGGTGTAAGGAGACCATCTGACCAAGGTGTGCAGAACAAGAGTGGCCCTCAGCCATATTGAGATCCCATAGCAAGACCACAGAGAGATCAGGACATAGGGTTCTAGTGGTGGTCTCTAGCCCACAGTGCCTCTGCCCTGTGTTGTTGGATATCACTGGGTAAGGGTGTGCTAAGGGACCCAGAAATGTGGAGATGACCTTCTGTAGCTCCTGAGTAACCCTTTCCTTCATCTGGCAATTAGGAAGGCTCAGTTGGACCTTTGCAGGGGCTATGATTTGCTTTTGAGCATCCTGAAGGGTTTTCCAGGTGGTTTGGTCATGACAGAGCTCCCCATCTACAGATAGGGTAGTTTATGGTAGTTTGCAAGAGATCCTACTTTTTGTTTATTTATATTAGTGAACTTCAGAGACTTATGGGCTGAGGAGATCAAGCCATGGTGATGAGCACCAGCACCAGGTCAGCACCAGCATCTGTCTTTAGGTGGACGGTGAGCCTGTGGCCTGCAGCTGCCTGCTGCTTGGTGCCTTGAAGCAGGAGAGATACTGCTGGAGGTGCAAACCTGTGGCATTAATTAGAAAGCATGGAAGATGTGGGGAACCTGGAATCACAACTCCCATGACATTTCCCAGTTTCTGTCAAAGGAATGCTACCAAACTCTTGTTTTGGTAAAACTCCACGTTTTCCAAACAGGAAAATGGTTTACTTAACACTTAGATCTTACAGGTCACCAAGCAAAATTATCTGTGTATTCTTCACTTAGAAGAGTGGGTAGAGGGAATCCAGGGCAGACCTAAGGCTTCATCCTCTCCTGAGGCTGCGGTGGGTTCCTCTTGCCCAGAACAGCATTTCCTCCCATCTAGGGGTCGCTCCGCCTCTATGACCTCCCAGAAAACAAGATTCTCGCAGAGCAGCTTGATTCTTATCTGCACAAGACGCTTGGCCCAGGCTTGCAGTGCAGGATCGCCTGCTTGCAGGATGTTGTAACCTCTCTGGAAGGGGGCCGAGGCATGGGCGATCACATACATTTTGAATTAGGATGCCTTTAACTCTTTCTCATGCTGTCTGCCCTGTCCCACCTTTGCCTTTCATAGCTCTTCCTGCAGCTGTCCAGACTGTGGATTGGTTAATTTTCCCCTCCCCAAAGGGACAATGGGGCTTCATTCCCCAACTGGCATTGCAACACCTCTCTCTGGAGAACAGGGTTGACATCCCATGTTGTTCCTCCATCCAAAATGTAGCTTCAGCAGCTGCTAGTGCAGTGGATGATGGAGAAAATGTCCTCATGTGGATGCTGTGAACTCGGAACATGGTGATGCCCATACCTTGCCAGAACTGTAGAGCTCTCCAACCTACTGATGACCATGTTTCCTAGAAGGAAAGTTAGGAGGAAATCATCTTCTCAACTAGTTACCTTCCACCCCCCTCTAGTGGTTACGGAGTCAGTTGGGTCTGTGGTGGAGTCAGGGAGGCAGAGAGGAGCACAGTGTCACAGAGTAATAGTTTGTTAATGTCTTGTTTCGTCACTAGTGCTATCTGAAGGCCACAAGATGGGTTCCTGCTCAGATGTAGAGAGATCCACGAGGCAGATCCCTGGCATTGCCAAGCTGTAGTCTGAGCTGCAAGCCAAGGTGGTGGAGCTGGGGGTCACACCTTGTGGCTTTATTTCTTGCTTTCTTTTAAAAAATATATAAATAAAATTTAAAAATACAGAAGCTAAAGAAATGAAACTACAGTTGGCTACAAGGCATTAAATCCCTGTCCTGCTCCCTCTCACCCAGCCCCCCATCTCTGTCTTGAGCTTGTAAGATTATGGGGTTTCGGATTTATTCATGAGCTAAACCGATTCAAACATGTGGCTGGAAGCCTGCAGAAGAAAGATGTTGTTAATCTGACGCTCTGGCTTCGGTTTCTGATGTTGTCAGCTTCTCTGAGAGTTAAAAATGAATATATGAGAATGGAGTTGGGATGGGATAATAAGTATCAGACAAGGACCCCGCTTAGTTTCTCCCCATTGCCCTGAGAGACATTTTGGAGCTGGCAGCATTCATTGCTGAGCAAACATCTGTGTGTGCGTGTGCGCGCATCTCCTTCCTGCTGAATATTGCACAAACGGAGGGAAAGGATCTCCTCACCATGCAGGAGCTGAGTGGGATGCCTGGGGCTTAACACTGGGTCTGTGACTTTGTTTTTCCCTCAGTGACCCATCAGACCTGGCCTTCATTCAACTCAGCGCTGGTGGGCTCCATCCGTGTCTCTTCAAGGCCATGGCTCCAGCGTTTCGGCTGCGGTTATCTTTGAAAGCCAAGCAGGACCCTGGCTTGGTGACAGTGTGGTGGTAGAGGCAGAGACAGAGGCAGATGCAGGGGCATCCTGCCCTCTTGCTTTTCACCACCTGGGAGAAGGGGTTTGGGGTATCAGGGAGGAGAAACGTCCTACCCAGGACCTAGGAAGACCTTACTGATGTCTTCCCAAGGGCATCTCTGCTGGCTGAAGAGACTGAGAGAAACAGCTGCCCTCCCTGTACAGAGATTATGGGGCAATCCCAGCCCCAAGAGGCACCCTCAGAGCCAGGTACCTCCATGCCCTGAGTCCAATCCCCTTCTAGCCCTCCTTGGGAACAGCCCAACCGGGATTCCTTCCCCACAGCCATGCCTGCCCCGACCTTTCCCCCAGTGCGGGTCTGGGGACCATCGTGGTTGCCTGAGCACTGAGATTCCTCTCTTTTTTTTTTTTTTCCCTTCTTTCTTTTTTTCCCCCTTTGGAAGTTGGGCTGTTTCCAATATGAGTCACTGTCCGCCTCTTCTCCGTAATTAGCGCACTGGGAGTTGCAAGTATGACTTTGGTGTAGCCTACTAGAATTAATTAAAGTACACATTTAAATTACACATTTAAATCCAGTAAAACCATCATCCGGCCAAATCCCTCCTGACTGGCACAGCCCTAGCCCCAGTCCTCTCTCCCTCTGCTCTTTCCTCTTCTTTTTTTTTGTCTTTTTTATCCTTCCCTTTTAGCACTGTTTCCCACAAATCCTTGTAACCTCTTTTACCCCTTAATTTGGCAGAGCCCTTCTCAGGGAGGTTTATTTTTTTTGTGCAAGCTTTGCAGCCCATTTCCTTGTGTCCATGAATGTCTCACTGTGGTTGAGTGTTGGGAAGTTGGCGCTTTGGGCTTTGTTTGTTTGCTTCACAGGCTTTTGACATCTTAAATAAGAGAACAATTTTACCATTTGACAATAGGAATAAAAATAAATGATCTGCCCTACTGCCTCTTTCAACTCCCTGTTAAAGCCTCTTCATTTTTAATTGATTTCAGGAGTGATCAAACTTTTTAAGGACTAAAAAATGGGATTTGGGCATTTTCCCCTTCTCTGTGGGTCATCTTGTTGTGTAACAGCCATATGGGTGGAAGAGCTCTGGTTGCTTTGCTGATGTAAGCTCTTTGCTTGGTGAAGACCATCTCCAAAATACTGCCTGGGGATGCACATTCGCAAAAAAGCCTCCTCTCGAGACTGGGCTCGGGGTGGGATGCTCAGTGGTCACAAAGCTGATGTGTTTTAGAGTGATCTTGAGGCTGTGTGCTCAGACTGGTCTCAGGAGAGGGGTTCAGAGCTGACAATGGGGCTCACCAAATGAATTTGCCTGACCCCTCTCTTACTGAACTTTAGTTCACACCAAGACCAGCATCATCTTTACCCTGTGAGTTGCATTTGAGGGCAATGCTTGTCTGAGGAGATGGAGTCAGAGCTCCAGACGTACAGAGTAGCTCTCATACTCCTTGCCATCACCAGTCTCCTGTGTCAACAAAGACTAGAGGGGTAATTTGGCAAATGCAGGGGGCTCTGCAATGTGAATTTTGGCTTAATGGGGTGGGGTAGAGGATCGAAACAAGCCAAAAAATCAGGAGGCTGGGACTGGGGAAAGGGTGTGAAGGGTGCTAGAGAAGAAACCGGTGGGTGCATGCTCCCCACTCTGCATAGGCTGGTTAACCTGTGCAGAAGAGTAGCCACCCCAGGTAGTTTCTCCTGAGCTGCCACTACGGCTCTGCTTGAGCTGTGCACTGCACCACATTCCCTCAAGGAGGACTGCCGCATGCTTTGAATAACACCATGGTGGTCCTACATCATTGTAGCCTTTCCTAAGGTCCTGTGGTGGGGCAAGTTGTGCCTGGTCATTAACTAAAGACACTTCTCTGCCTGTTCTCTGTAGCTTGAAAGCACAGGCAAAGCTTTGCTATGATTGTCTGATGTCTTGGACTGGAGATCTTGCCTCAAAAAGGCAAGGGCTGCTTGCAAGAAGGAAGCTACAGTCATCTGCTCCCCATCTCAGTCATCTTCTGTGAGAACCATGCTCTGTGGGTTAGCAGCACAACTATGTCAGAAATGTGTTGAAAAAGAATATAGGTTTCCTTTCATGCAGAGAGTCGTGCTGCTGAGATAAAAGGCAGGCTGTAGAAGAGGCTTGATTTGGGGACTTAGCATTGCAGGTAGGAATGCTGAGAGCTTGCGGGGAGGGAGCTGGTCTCCATCCGGTGTTTTTCCTTGTAACAATGCAATGTTTCTTTCCTGGAAGCAGAGTACAGATTCCCCTGTCTTTTGATACCCACAGTATTTGCCATAGCCTCAATTCCTCCTGGATGATTGACAAGTTCTTCAGAGTTGTGGACTTTTGCAGTCCCTCCTCATTTACCTAGCCCTGTTTTCAGTTCTCACAATATCTACAGATATACGAGCATTGACTTTTCCATTAAAGATATTTCAAATAATTAAAATACTGATTTGGAAAGAATGGAAAAATGAAATGTTAGAAAATTCTGGCAAACTAAAATAATAAATCTCCCCCATATATTCTTTGTCAAGTGAGATATTTCACTCAGCCCAAAATGAAATATTTTACTTGGACACTGACTATTTTATATCATAAAATTAAAAAAAAAAAAAAGAAGTTTCAAAACAAAGTCCTTTCAGAGTTCTAATTTAGAAACTCCTGAAATACGCCATCCTGATTTTTTTGCCAGACTTCGTTGTTGTTAAAACCAACCACTCTATAAAATTTCTGCAAATTGCTGTATTTGTAAAAACATTCTAAAAACAAAATATCGTCCACTTCTACTTTGGCTTTTTATGGCTTCCCAAAGCCTCAGCCAGCAATGCCCCCAAAAGGAGCTGCTCTTTGCAATCTAGGAATAGCACATTTCACCTGTAGGTGACTGTCGATAAAGCTGAGGGCGGAATCTGAGAGTCTAGGAGTTAAGGAAGAAGAAGATGGGATTTTGGCACCAATTTGGGAAAGCATCTCAGTCCAGCACAGGCACATAGGATGTGCTTAGATGCAAGTGTGCACATAAGTTCTATTTGGCACATGTTTGAAGCACTTTCCTGAGTTTGGCAAGCCATGAAATGTGCTTAAAGACGAAAAATGAAAACACGTCGTAGTTGGCAATAACCTTTTAGTTTTGAGGGATGTTCATTTTATAGGTCAAAGACATATGGGAAAAGTTCATACATTTCCCAAATAACAATGTATAGCATTGGGAACCATTTAATTTGAAACAGCATCGTGGGGTTGGGTCATTAACAAATCTTGGATGCAGTCATCTACATGCTGCAAAGCCTGGCTGGAACAAGAAGCCAGCTAGCTAAGGACGGATGCGCCCTGATGGGTTGCCGAATGAGATTCCACCTGCACCTACAGGTTGGTGGTCCAACCCACAACAATCAGCACAGTGTGAGCGTGAGTTGTCCAGGCGCTCAGGGTTGAGCGCTGGCCACTTGTGTGTCCCTTGCACTTCATCCAAGAAGATCCCCAAGGGCCAAGTCATCCAGAGCCAAGATCCAGAGCTCCTCCAGAACCATCCTGGCAGAGACAGTGCGCCTGCAAGTACTAATTCACTCTGCTCCAATGCTATGAGCACTCTGCAATGTCCTTGGCAGTGTGAACTTGGGGAGAGCCAAAAACATGACAAGGGTGGACAAGCATAGCATGTGTGTGGGAGGTGCAGAGGTCGGTATGGAGACACAACTGCCTCCTCCAAAGAGTGGGAGACTAAGGAGAGCCTGGATAGGGGCTTCAAAGACTTCCTCCCATTCTTGTGGGAACCAAGCTTGTCCCCCCTCCTTGTCCCAGAAGGAATGAAGCATTGAGTCGGGGCAGGTTGCTCTCCATCACAGCGGATGGGGTTTTGGAAGGAACCCATTGGAGTTCAGCTCTCTGTTCTGCAACATCCCAGCCAGCAGGACGTGGCTTGAGATTCTGACTGTACAAAGGAAACCCCACTTCATGATTCGTTATCCCCCACTCGTCATCTGGCTTCGTTTCAGATTCAGCCTGTAAAAGGCGGTAGAAAGATTACATGAAGGAACTTGATTGCACGTCTACTGCATTAGTTGACCCCAGAGTGACAGGGCCCCATGGACCCTTTATTTTTATCCTGGGCTGGGACTGCTTTTGAGTTTTGCAAGAAAATTGGAGGTTGGGGACTGTGTGACTTCCAGGACAGGATGCAAGCCCAGTAAAGAACCCACCCTGTGCCATTAGCCAAAATACACAGCCTGATTTTCCTTCAGGTTCAAGACTATGTTTGTATTGGTAGGCCAGACAGACCTGGAGATCCTGGATGATACATGCATGAGTGTGTTCCAGCCCCATTTCCAAATGTGAAAATCTGAATAAGGTAGAGTGAGTATTGCTCACAGCTCCATTTTGGGTTCTGAGCCTTTTGAGCACAGCAAAGATCTTTCTTAACCTCAAATGCTGCTGCTTTCATTAGAACAACAGCTGGGGAAACTCCCTCTGAAAATCTGCTGTCAGCAGCAGGAAATGTTGCAGGGTAGATACAGTGCAGGTGACACATTCTTTTGTTGTTATTACTTTTTTTTCAACTTGTTTGAGGAAGAAGCATGGTCTCACTTAAGGTCATTGTTATCACAAGAAGGGAACTAGGCTGAGACTCTGACTTGGACAGTGCCACATTTGTCCTTTTCCCAGCGTTCTTCCAACTCTCCTCCTCCTCTTCATTGCAGCTGTATCCACACGATGGCATCACCCCACAGGCACTGTTCTTCGAGCTGAGCTAGGGTAGAGAAGTGAAAATGACCTGATCAGGGGAAACTTTGTTTAACAGCCCTGGCGAAGTGGGCTGGAAAAGCAGCGATGGCTGAGCTTGATATGAGCCCCACCATTTGCACCAGGTGAGGGTTGCACACATCTATTCCTGGTTGGAGAGTGAACTTACATGTAATGTTAGCAAGTTCATCATTGGTTGTGGTAGGCCATTGTTCACGTTGTTTCTGTCTCACTAGGGCATAAATAAAAATCTTGGGCTACACAGGAACTGCAGTAGCTGCTGAGCAGTCATCCACAGGAGTCTGGTCCATAGCCAAGCTGATGCAGGAAGATGTGCGCTCCTAGCCTGAAGCTGTCATGAGACTTCAGAGACTTCACAGCTCAGAAATCACTTGCTGGTTTTGAACTGCCCTGTTTCCATGTGAGTGCTGGGAGTTGAGATCCAGCTGAAACCATCAAGAATGTTTTTAATTGTGACCCCCTGTGGGATGTGAACCTGCAACTCCAGGGCAGAAAGTGCATTCAGCTCCAGGAAAGGTCAGGTTGTCCCAGTGGGCTTTTCACAAGCAGCTTTGATTTGAGCACCCAAATCCCTTGACTTCTTTTGAAACTGGATGTCCAAACTGCCTCCTCCTTGTAGGGCAGGAGCACATTTATTTTCTCATGTCAGCTGAGCTCTGAAATTTGCCTCAAAGCAGAACAGTGCTGCTAGATGATTAAGCACCAAGAACCACCACTGAAAAAGTTCCATAAGAGTCCAGGATTTGTAGAGCAATAAAAATGCTGAACCTGTTTGGAGACTTAGAACTGTCCACAGCAGCAGAGGAGAGAGGGACTTCACAGCAAACAACTTTTCTCTAGGATACCATGTTTCCCAAGGAGAAACAGATGATTTGCACTTTGGCTCTAGTAGTTTGGTTTGCTCTTTACCACTGAGCTGTAGCTGGACTCCAGGATATGAGTGAGTGCAAACAGCAAACCTGAAAGTCAGCTGCATTTTCTGCTTTTTCCCTGTTTTCTCTTCAAAACAAAGCAAGCAACATGCACTTCCGTCGGGGGGGGGGATGATGTTAGTGCTGCAGTTTCCATCCCCCAGCATGTCACACAGGGCACTGATACTGTGGGAGCATGGGTGGCAGAGCCATTAAAAGCAGGCGGTGCAACTGCCGATCTGGTGAGAGACAGCTGTGAGGTTTCACATCTCTGCTACCTTTATTTTTCTAGCAATCCTGGCTGGCACTTTGTAAATTGAAGCACGGGGCAGCATACTGGCAAAACTTTTAAAATAGCTTGGGGCTCAGGGTAATAAGTAACTGCCCTCTGGTTTGGGGGAATGAAATATTCCTCTTGTTAAAGAGAAGGGGGGGGGGAGAAGAAAAAGTCAGCTTGGTGGTACTAAATAAAAATTTATGAGTCAAGCTCTTTGAGGGGGAAGGTAGAGGGAGGTGACGGCTTTGTTTAGAGGTGAAATCATCGGCTTCGAGCTTGACCTTTGGCTTCTCCTGACCCCAATACTAATGAAGGGGAAAGGATCTGGTCGTATAAACATATCACAGCATGAGGTTCAGTGGGGTACGATCTGATTACAACCCAACAGTGTTGTACCAGAGGTAGCCGTTCTGAGTCCACTCTGTGCTGTCACACTGGGACTGAACTCTCCCCATCCTGCTGCCCCTAACAGGGTTAGACATATGTTTGCTGCAGCCTCCTTCCAAAGAGCTTTTGCTTATACATATTCTGCACTTTCTTGCTTAATACCCCTTCATCCATCTTGGGGAAGAAGGAGATGTAGATAGAGGAGACCCTATGCACCACATTGCAGAGGATGAGAGAACAGGAGGGTAGGGCAGGGACACATCCTCCGAGGGGTTTGGTCCTGCTCATCCCAGGTGATGGTGAGTGTGGAGGTGAGTGGAGTAAGAGCTCTGCAGGTCTGATGGACATTGGGAGGAATTTCTTGCAGGTGACTGGCAGGAAAAGGCAGTTTTTAATAGCATAAAGTATCTTCTCAGTTCTTTAGCAGGAACACACTGCTTCTGTAGTATTTACAACAAAAGTGTTGGCATTGTTGATGTAATTCTGGTTTAATGCAGTGTTAACAAGTATGGGCTCACAAAAGCAATGTTGAAGCCTTGGTACAGAGAAACAGAACTTAGCATGAATGAAACCATAGCCTAAGAACAACACAATATACGGAAATTGAGTCTGAGGCAAAGCCTGAACAAGCCATCAACCTCCATGCTTAGGTATTGACGTGGTCTGTCAGAGCAGGTAGGTCTTTACTTACCTTCCTTTCTGCTCTGTGTGCTAATCCTCTTCTTTCTCAACATCTCTCTCTCCTGTCAGGCTCGCAGTTCCTTTTTGTGGCTGTGGAAGGTAGTGGTCAGTGTTGTTTCTCCAGAAGGGACAAATCTCACTCCAACTCATTGCCATACTGTGTGAAGGTTGGGAGTCAAGAGCTCGTGGATATGTATTTCTTTGCTTTTTTTTAGGTGATGCAAGCCACCCCAGCACCCTGTCAATGCTCTGTGGAGGCGACTGGCAATTCAAGCACAAGCCCAAACTCTGGCATGAGTGGGCTATGGGGACCATTTATCCCCAGCTGTGCAACATGCCCAGAGACACATGGGGGTGGCACAGGGTGTGATGTCTGGATGCAGCTGATGTTGATGATGCAGCCCTGTTGCTGCTGAGTGAGGGGTAGCAGGAGACCTGCCTGCAGGGAGAGTGAGCCAGGTAATAACTCATGCTAACATCTCTCCAGCCAACTTCTCTTGCTTCATGTATCCCTGGGGAAAAAAATAAAATAGAGAATCAAATGGAAGGAAATTAGCTTCCTTTCATGGCCACAATGTTAAAAATTGAGTTCAGGCACAACCACATCCACCCCTCTCTTGGGTGAAGCAGCAGACATCATCCCTGTTCTCCTGTTCCCCCTCCAGGCAGCACCTTTCCTGACATCCCACCTCGGGTGTTCGGTATGCCATAAGGCCGCCAGGAAACCACAGTCCCTTGGCTCACATCACTCATACTGAACCACAAGGAGCTACCTGAGGTCGGATGTCCTTGTGCTCTCCAGGAGAATGATTGTCCACCAGATACTGCAGCCTGGTGTCGTGTGTCCATTGGAGGGAAGATGGCATTGGTGGAGCAGAGTGGTGGCTGAACAGACACTGACTGCGATTGTCACTGTTGCATAGAGGAAGCTCTGATGAAATTTGATCTGGCTGAGGTCAGTGAGACAACATAGAGGTGTCCCGGAGAAAGCGATGAAGATAAAACAGAGCAAATGCAGAGCTCAGAGATCTCATCTTGGATGGATGTTGTGGCTAAAAGAGCAGCCGAGGTTGGCCATATGTAAGGTGTAGTAGATTTGTGGCTGGCCCTATAGATTTCAACTTTGGCATGAGCCACACCAGCACAGCAAGAGGGGTTACGCCCATGAGCTCCCTGCTTCGCTTTTTTGGTCCATTACCCCATCGGTACCTGTCTTTCTGGCTGCTTGGATGGACCTCCCTGTCCCCAAGCCCCTTCAGAGGGGGGAGGAGGAGGAAGATGTTCTGTCAACTCCTCATGCCAAGTGCAAGGAATAAAAGGGCTGTCAGAAGGAGAGAGGTCAGGGTCAAACCCCAGCAGTGGAGGTGCTGGAGCTGAGCCTTGGCACCAGACCCAGGTGGGCAGGGGTATCGGGGTGCAAGTCCTCGCCTCCCACAACATTCTGTGAGCTGTTGTCTCGCACATCGCTGGAACCATGCCAGATGGTCCCTTGCCCAGTTCCTGCTGAGTTTCCACCAGATCACTAATTTGGGAAAGCAAGTTGTAGTCTGGCAGGCTGCTCTTGAAAGAAGTTTCTGAAATAAGGGATGTTAGGAAATTTCATTATGTATCTTGTGGCCATGTGTGAAGCAGGCATGTTTTTTTCAAATAACTACCCGGATAGCTCAAAGACGTAATGAACTGCAAATGACCCACAGAGCTCATTGTTTCTAGTACCTGATGAAAATGCCCCAGTGACCAAGACATGTCAGACCGGATTGAAAACAATGCTGCTTGAAGAGGAATCATGAAGCTGGAGGAGTCCCCTTCAGCAGCGTGACTTGGTGCAGAGGGCAGACACGATGCTGACAATAAGGAAGAACCCAGAGCAAAGGCTGCAAGTCCCCAGCCTGAAACCACTTTTGTACGAGAGCAAATTTATGCCCGCGTGCCACACCATCAAGCCTGGTGTGAGCACGCCAGCACTGCAAAGGCTCAACTGGAAGCACATGCTCTGGCCATATTCATCATCCAGGCTGGAGTATGGGTAAGGGAGGCTAACCCTTTTGTAAGTGTTGGCTGGAGGAAATATGACTTATCTTAAAGAAAATGAATCATGTTTCAGCAAATGCTTCCTGCAGAAATATTTTTCTCACAGCCTTTGTTTGGGGTTTTGGCAGATCTGGAGTTGCTGGCGTTAGCAAAAGCCATCCCTCCCACCCACTGTTCCTGGGGCTTAGATAGGAAATAAGAAAGAAAGACAGAGGGTAAGTGGAAGCCTAAATCCATAACCACTTCTGCTCTGTGCTGCAGCAGGATATGAAGCTTAAAGCCGAATTTCAAAGGAGATCCCCAGATAAAGCCAAGGAGAGCTGTGTGCTTGGCTGCTCTTGCAAACATACCTGTGCTGAGCAGTCAGCTTGCAGGTCTGCCTTTATGACCTCGTACAAATCCCTGTCAGGTGCTGGGATTTGCTGGAATCTGGCCCCTAGTTCATTTTTCTCTTCCTGAAAACTAGCAGAAAGGAGATATTGCCTATTCCCATTTCAGAAAAGGAGTGGTTTACCCCAGAAAACAAAACAAAACACAACACTAAAGGAAAAGCTGTGTTTTGTCTTGTGAGTCAATCCTTAGATCCTTGTCTCCTTTGACAACATTTCTATCTACCTGCAGGGAAGGAGTATCATCTGCAAACATTGTCCAGGGCCACAGTTCGAGAGGAGGAGAAAAAGTCCACCTTGATTCTAGAGAAGTTCAATTGTTTTTCTTCCCAACGGTAGGGAATTTTTCATGGAAAGGCAATTGTATTCCTCTACCTGGTAAGCTCACCGATCATTTAAAAGAGAACCCCCTGGGGGAGTAAGGCCTTTAAAAGCTCCATTTGCTCCCAGTCCTTCTACTCAGTAACTCAAGCTGAAGTGAAAGATCTTTATTTGAATATGAATTAAGCTCCAAACTTACCCTTTACTACATTATTTTCCTTTGAGGTTTACGCTGGTATTATTTCCAAGTCTTGAAGCTAACAAAATGCTGGCCAATATTTAAAGTGACAGAAGAGTTCTGGAAAAAGATTTAGGAGGCAACTGAAGTCTTTCAGTGCAGGGCTCTGAAACAAAGCAGGAAATCATAAAAGGGCTAAGTGCACTTTACCGTGCTGAAAACAAATTCTGAGACTACAAAAGCGAGAGGAATGGCATCAAAACCACAAAAAAATATCAAGTTATGGCTGAAAAACAGCTTGAATCGTTTTGCTAAAACATGAGTGAAATTCTGGTAATGTATTGCACTTTTTTCTTATTGGAGTCTAGGTGACCAGCTTGTTGCTACTGATTTGGCGCTTGAAGTGGGAGAAAGGGTTAAAGATGAGACATAAACTCATGATTTTTAATGCATTGTGAAGAGAGTATGCCTTAAGTGAAGAGGGTCTTCCTCTGTGCTTCACCTCTCCTTTCACCTTACGTGTCTTCCAGCAGTCCATCTGCTGCTGAAGCAGCTGCTGCAAGAGGTTTTGTCTACCTGAAGAAGATGGAAGAGGGCCCCAAGGGAAAGGTCTCCAAGACAAACACTGCTGAAACATTCTTGAGTTGGTAAGCATTGCTTATTGATACCTGTAATTGTAATCTCTCCTCTCAGTGAGTACTTTGAATGGGATCTCTAAAGTCCAAGCATCCAGATGTCATCTGTGGTGGTTTAGACCCATGTTTGGCTGAAGCCAGCAGTGAGCACACCCCCTCATTCGTAATACTTGAGGGCATTTTTGGCCAACACTGTGAGAAAAGCTAGGCAGAACTGTTGGAGGCCACTTCCACAGGGGAGGCCACTTCCACTTTCAGGCTGCTTGTGATTTTCAGGTAGAATTTTTATCTTTAATCCTGAAAAAGCCTCTTTGTCACTAGGCTTCAAACCAGCAGTAAATAGCTGATGTACCCTTACAATGATCCTACAGCTGACTGCATATGTGTGCCCCTGAAGGCTCGTGGGTTCCCTCCTCTCTCAGATTTGGGTGGGTGGGATGCAAGCTCACCTAGCCCAGGTTTCAGTGGTGCTAACCAACATAGACCTCTCTTTGCAGTTACCCTTTGAAAGGAGCTGAATTCACCGTTCTAGAAATGTTGCCTAGGTGGTCTCAGCCATGTGAGGACTCCACGTTTACAAGCATCCCTAGGAAAAACTGTCAGCACTTGCTGATTTCCTGATCTCTCCTTGCTGTCAGTGTTCCCTGGATGTGTGGAAACAGGGTGTCCTTGGGGGAGAACAGGGAGAAAAGAGATCTCAAGGGGTAGGACTTGGGGTTTGGATTTGTTCTTTGGTATTTTATATATTTTTTTCTTTTGGTCTGTATCCAGGACTCTACCTGAAAATGCAAGTGGCAGACAAAGCAGATTTTTCCGTGTTTTGAAAATGGAGGAGTTTGGCTGAGCTAAGCTGAGCTAGGATTAAGTTAAGGAAAAAAAAAGCAACAAAATTTAAAATCAGTACATTTTACAGCAGTACCTCAGTGCTTGGCTTCTTTCCAGTGAATATTTTGCTTTGTTGTTAGCTGGACCCCTACCCAAAATAGCATGGGCTTGGTGCTTTCTGTAGCCTTTCATGTACACAGAGACCAAATGGTCCAGGACCGATATTTAGCTGGGCTCCGCATGTGCATGCGTGCTGCCACAAAGGAGCAGCCTTGTTGTCAGGAGCTATTGCCTGCTGCATGAAGGGATTTTTGGTTTCATTCTCTTTTGCACAAGAGAGTCTATCCCTGCCCTCGGTCATATCTCAGTCTCTCACAGGGCTTCGGAGTATCGTGCAGAGTGAGATTGGGAAGGACAGATTCAATCACCTTGGGGATTAGGATGAATGGTGTGATAAACATTAATGAAAAAAAATCCTACATGTGAAAAGGAAAAGTAAATATGCCTGTGTTGTGTCCTGTGCATGCCAATATGGCTGAAGTTTTAGGATCTGGGCTTTACCTTTACTTCATCTATTTCCCAACTGACCCACATTGCTGGCTATGGGCTGCAGCTCGTGTAGGATGAACTACAAGATGAAAAGGCTTTTCATCAGCCGACTGAAATGTGTGCCTCTTTATTTGTCAATTCAAATGTGTTTTCTGTTAATAATCTGTTATCTGTAGAGTTTAAAGCTCTCAAATTGTCAGAAATTGTTGAAGCTTTTGGTAATCTCAGTTCTTCCCTCAGGAGCTGGAACCACTCATCTGAGCTCCATGGCATTGCTGTCTTCTGACCAGCTTTTAGAGTTACTACTTTTTCTGCCTGCAAAAAAGTGTCATGTCATATTTCCGGACTTCAAATTTATCTTCCCATGGCCATTCACCCAAAGGAGCCTTGGCTAACGCCCACACTTCATGAAGGAAGTGCCAATGGGTGCTTGTGAGCATTTATTTTTACTGGTGGTTGCTAGTGCACTTTGCAGAGAGAGAGACCAAATTCTTTGATCTACCATGACAAGTCCTCAAATGCACGGTATTGGAGCGTGGGGTTCAGCAGCCCTGAGCCTTTGTAGCAGTAAGGAAGGCCTGTGGCAGCTATGGTGGCACCGCTATGACTGCACACATCTGACCTGTGGTTTGGGTAGGTCTGGCTATCTCTGGTCCTGATGGTGTCCTCAGAGAATGCAGCAGTGGAACTGGCTCTTCAGCCTTATTAATGGCTTGTCAGAAGTGGGATTTGGATGCCCATGCTTGGAAAATGTCATTCCTTGTGGTGAAATCACTTTGGCACAATCTGGAGCATCATTAAATATTCACAAAACTCCAGAAACTAACACAGAAACACACACACCCCTGGGGGAAAAAAAAAATATTCCATTTGCTGTTTGTCATGCTACATTGCATGACATCTGTTAAATTCACCTTCTTAAATGGTATTTTTGGCTCTGCTGGTACCAAAAGCCCAACTGAACTGTCATTTACTTTTAAGAAAGTAAGAGCTTCTAATGGATTTGATGTCTTTTACTCTATGCAACTGTGCTTGTTCTAAAATAAACACTTGGCGTTCAGGCTCTGAAACCTATCAGGCAATTAATGCATCTGATACACATATGTATGTTCTTGATTTGGCATGTTAAAATGTTTTTCTCTGAAGCTGGTTTAGATGGAATGACATGATTTATTTTTAATGGCTCTAGACACCACAGCATTGGGGTTTTTTTTCCACAGTCTATTATCTTTCACCATCTTTTCTTCCCCCCCCCCAATACATCACTCCCTGCCAATTTCTGAGAAGATATTTCTTACAAAGATCTGTTTTTCTTCTTGCTTTGCAAAGTTGAGTTGATAACCTCAACAAGGAAAGCTGAGGCTCCCAACTGTCTTTGCTAGCGACCTACCCTTTAATCAAACTCTCTTGTCACCTCAGTGTTGCAGTCCAGATGCTGTCACGCTAACCAGCATCGTCTTTAACCCAGCAGGGAAAGCGTGTGAGAAAAAAAGGTCATCTGGGATAATTTAGCCCTATGTTTCCAGATCCACTATGATTGTTCTTTAAAGGATTTTTTATTATTTTTTTCAGAATTAATTATTTTTAAACATGTTATTTAGGACCTGGAAATTGAAACCTGGCTTCACCATGTGTATGACCAAGGATCTGAATGGGTTCTGCAAGGTGGTGGAGGAAGGTTGGTGAGCACTGGCAAATCCCACCAATGTTTGCTTGCACGATAGAGTGTAGGTGGGAAAGAGGAGCAGAGTAGTGACTCTAGGTGACTGTTTCGGTAGTACAGGTGGCTTTTGTGGGCACAATATGCAGAGGCATCTCTGGGTCATGGGCCAGAGATTTTCCATTTTCCATTTCCATTTTTCCATTGCCGTGTGTTCATGCAGCACCTCGCACAGCAGCGTGCAGCCCTTCTTCTCTCTGAGAAATGCTTGGCCTCAGCATTTCCACCAGCCAGCATGATGGAGACCAACTCACTTTTACTCTAGTTGAAGGCAAGTGTGCAGATTGATGTGTCTGATGCATACCTAGCTGAGTTGTGTTGTGCTTAATAAAGGGCTCTGCTGAGGGCAGAACCCACTCAGGTGGTGAATTGGAGGCCACAGAGCTGTAGAGGTGCATGCCTTCTCTGTAGCACCTGCAGCCTGAGAAAACTTCCTTAGCCAGGGTGCCAGTAAGCCAGCAACTACTCCTGGCAGCAGACATCAGCCTGGACAAGTCTTGCACCCCATCACCCACTACCTGGGAAACAGATTTTAGCCAAATCGGTGAGTTTTGAAACATTGTAGGGTGCATGGAAGCAGCTCAGCTTCTGCTTGGAGCTGTGTAGACAAGAATGTAAATCTCATCCCCTCAGAAGCTGCATGACATCTTTATTTTTATTGGCAAGAGAAGCAGTATACACAGCAACATTGCAGTCTCTTAGCTCGTTAAAAATATCTCAATAAATAAAACAAATAAGCAACATATACACTGGAACAGAAAATGAAGAAAAAAAGGGAGTGGGAGCGGTAGCGAACGATGGAGCAATAAGGAAGAGGTGGCAGGGTGGAGGGCAGTCTGTAATCCAGGCTGTACTTGAAACAAATCATGCAGGGATCTGGGGACATGATGGGCTTTCTCTTCTTCTTCTTTTTTTTTCTAAGAGCCTTGGTCCAGTTTTGACATTACTGTACAAGAAATCAGGTTTTGAATTTTAAAAGCAGACAAAAAAAAAACCATAACCAAAACCAAAGAAACCAAAAAAGAATACAGCTAAGGGGAAGTAAAATCCAAACCCAAAGATTTCTCATAAATGTGTTCAGATTTCTCATACATGTGTTCCTGAATTAAGATTTTTCAGAAAAAAAAATAATTAGAAACAAAACCTAACACACAGACAGACACACAGAGAACCCAACAACAGTGAACAACCAGGAATGTTGCTTCTCCTTTCTCTTTGGTCAGTTCCTTGGGGAGAGATGTTGTAAAGTTTCAGACCGTTAGCTTTGGTGCTGTTTTCTGCTCAGTCTAAGTGCTCCACAAGAGTTCAGAGTGAGGGAGGTCAAGAGGGGTCTTTTGGACCAGTTTGCTTGAGGTTCTTAAGGTTTCAGAAGCTACAAACTTGGATATATCCCAATTCCACTTCAGTCTCAGACACTGGACAGTCTAGAGAGAAATGAAAAAAAAAAAAGAAAAGAAAAATAAATACACTGAATACAGGACATCCTTACCAGATATGCTGTCTTGTAAGTTCTTCTCCCCTACAAATCAAGGATGTAGTTCACAAACACCCATAACCATGTGTTGAAACTTGCTGCTGGTCCCAGCAGCATCAAAGGCGCACCGTTAATCTAGCATCTGTGCAAGATCCAGTGCGCCAGGAGCAGCTCCTAATGCCTCTTAAGAATGTGAAATGGGGAGATTGGATGTTCAGGGGCCCATGATGGACTTCAGAAGCCCAAGCCTCAGAGATCACAGTATCACAGTATCATAAGGTTGGAAAAGACCTTTGAGATCATCGAGTCCAACCTATGATCCAACACCTACACCTACTCCTACTTGTCAACTACACCATGTCACTAAGTGCCTCATCCAATCTCTCCTTAAACAACTCCAGGGATGGTGACTCCATCACCTCCCCAGGCAGCGCATTCCAATTGCCAATCACCCTCTCAGTAAAGAACTTCTTCCAAATGTCAATCCTAAACCTCCCCTGGCGAAGCTTGAGATCGTGTCCTCTCGTTCTGTCACCGGTCACCTGAGAGAAGAGTCCAACCCCTGCCTGACTACAACCTCCCTTTAGGTAGTTGTAGAGAGCACAGCTCCTCCTGCAAAATTAGGCCATCACTGCTGGAAATGAATATGTTTTCATTCCATCCTGAGGTAACACATTTACACAATATCTAAGCATATCCAAACCCAATAAAAATATCAACCAAAACATAACAATTCCTTTGACTTTCAGATGCGTAGATGAAGTTTACAGTCTGGTAAAGCATAGCCTTTTTTGCACTGTGTTGTGAAATGGTAAATCTATAGGCAGGAGCAATGTATCTATCAAAAAGCCAATAAACTGACTGCAGCTTCTCCAGCCCTGAGGGACTAACTCCACATATCACTTCTCTTCTGCTTCTTTGATTGGGATGTGAAAAGATACAGCAACAAGCGGGGAAGCCCTGTTACCTCTGGGGTTTGCTGTGGTCTGCAGCAACCTGCTGCTACTCACTTGTGCACTGGTGGGACAAACTCTGTGAGCCAGCAGTGCCCATGGGAGATCCCGTCTAATTTGGGGGAGGGGTGTCTTTGCAGGCGAGATGTTGTTTCTGCCTTCAGAAAGTTACCTTAGCTCATATATCAAAAAGCAGATATAATTATTTCCTCCCACTAAGGAAAGCTTCCATTTAACTTATTTCCTTTCCTTTCCTTCTCAAAGTTATTAATTATCTAATTACAACCACATTCTGCAGACGAACTCAGGACCTGACAGGCTGCCCTGGACCACTTAATAAAGCTTAACTGCTTGGTGTGAGCGAGCGGCGGTGGTTTGTGTGCGCACACCTCTGACAGATGACAGGCTGGTTCTTTCCTAACTCTTGCATTGCTGCAGCCCCAGCTGGGGACGGACTCAGGAAAGGAAAATAAGTTACAGGGAGGCAGAAGATACTGTGGAGTGATTTTTCTGCTTGAGCTCAGGGCAACCTTTAAGCTCAGTTTCTTTTTTTAAAATTATCTTCTCTAGCAAGAGATGGAGGATGCTCACTGCCCTCTACATGACAAATCGCCATGCCCTACTCTTCTCTGAACACATCTGCACTGTAAAACAAGGTGAAACCAAGTAGAAAGCAATACTGAGCTGATCTATCTCCACTGATTTTTAAAATCTCACCCAAAACTGGGGAGGTCAGCACAAAACTGTTCTGAGAGCAAAGCTGGCGATTTGCAAGCCGATATCTTTAACCCTGGGTCAGATGCTCTGCTCTGGCCACTGCTGTAGTGCAGGATCTCATTTCCACTGGTCCTTTCTGTGTTCCAGCAGCTTTTTTGGCTCTGGCCAACTGGAAAAATGGGGATTTCACAGCAGCTCAGTGCTAACAGGGTGTTTTAGCTTCCCTGCTGTGTCACGATGAATGAGTGAGGTCTACCGTGTGGACAGCAGCCCTGCTGTACCCCAGGGCTCTGGCATGGCTCTGCCAGGTCACCTCCTGCTCCCATGGATTCACTTGCCCTTTCCCATCCTACATGCCAGCGTCGCAGTGGGCAGATGTGGCTGCTGTTCAGCTATCACTTGGTTAATGCCTGATTACCAGCCCTGGCAGGACCAGATGAGCTGGTAGGTAATTTTAACTTCTGTTTTCTATGACTGTCCACTGCACATTAAAGCAGCCTCTCTCAGCTGATGAAGCAATAGGAGCAATATTATGGCCAGATGCAGACGTCACCCAAAGCAAGCTGCTATACCTGGTCATGAAGGAGTTATTCTCCCCAATTTGACATGTGCTTGTGTTTCAGTTCATGTCATGTAAGGTTTTGCTGGTTGTTCTGTCCATATATTCTATGCAAGATCCACATCAAAGAGTAAAACCTGCTCATTCACAGACCAGATCTCTCAGTGTGAGAGAAGGAAAGAATCACACGATGAAAACTGCCCTCCCCTTTCCTTGGCACTTAGACCCGAGTTGCTTCTACTCTGGGATGCTGAATGCTGACTGATTTTGAAAATCTGGTTCTAAGGTGCAATTTTGAAAACACGTAAATAGTAATGGGAAAAGATGGGCATGAAAGGCGCAATTTGTTGGTGAAATACGTGGAAACATGTCCACTGCAGGCAAAGAAATTACGAGATGTGTGATGTGTGATCTCTGCACACAAACTGTTCCTCCTTCAGTCACCCCCTCCAGGTTGCTCAAATAAAGTAGTACTGCACTAAAGAAAATTGATACTATCCCTGCGAACATTAATAAGGTGAGGAGACGTCAGGGGCTTTGCAGTTGCCTCAAAAAAAGAGCTACGTATATTGGAGAAATTGAATCTGGCTTGTGATTCTCATGTCCACAAACCCAGTTTTGCTCACTGCAGTTTAAGCATTGCAGACGGAGGAAGGATCAGCTCCTGGCTAAGGAAGATGGATAATACCCCCAAAGAACTGCAGGTTGGTCTCTCCTTCTCCCTTACACAGTGGCGTCACACCACTGCAGCCAGACCCTTCGTGGTTGCTGCTTCCTCCTGTCCCCTGTTTCTTCAGAGCCCATCCTGAAGTGTCCCAGTAAACCCAGTGCCTCTGCCCCCAGAAGGGCTGGCTCTGACCTCCCACCTTGTTAGACACCAAAAGGGGAAGCACAGCTTTTCTTGCATTCAGGAGCTATAAAACGACTCATCAGGGCCCTGACTCCATCCCCTGTTAAATTATAGAGAGCTTTTCCATAATGATTTTGTGCTTTAATGGATCCTTCTAAGGCTGAGCTTCATGTTTATGAACCTTTAATCCCAGAGGGGCTCTGCAAGGCATTCATCAAAGCCTGTCACAGACACTCAGCTAGCGGCAACTCCTGCGGCACCTCCCAGCTCCACTGCCGCAAGCTGGACTCACAGAGGCTTCCTAGTGGAATCCTGCAGGAGCAGCTGCAGGTTTCCTGTGGCAGCTGAATGATGAGGTGTGGAACTGTGGGACCTATTCTTAAAAGAAACAGCAAAGCCTATAGTGGATTTCAAGGAGAGGGGACAAATTTTTTGCTGGCACTAAGCTGGTGTGGTAGGACAGCTTAATTTTAATCACAGCTCATGCACTGATTTGCTATGTAATTTCTCTTTCTGCATATGCCTCAGTTTCCCTCATTGGGAAATTGCAGTACATCCCTTCAGCTCTTAGAACACATGGGATTTAATCAGCTGGTGCCGGTGCCTGTGATTCTCCAAGGTGTAGCTGAAGGGCATAATATTATATTATAACAATGAGTGATTATAGTATCTCAACTGAGAAGTGATACACAGCAAAGATCTTTGCCAAACATAGTTTCCAAGCATTTCTTTTACCCTGCATATTGTAAGAGAGGATAATAGTTGTTATGCACTGCTATATCACAGGTGCAATGCAGTTTCTGCTGTACAGTGAATTAAGGGCTTGCTACTCTGTTTTTTCCTTGCTTTCAGAGCATTCCTCAGCCCCAGAGCACAGCCTGGAAATCATGAGAGCCAAGAGCTTCAGGGATGATGTAAGATGGCAGCAAGAGCAGAGCCTTGGTCACTGGAAACTTTGAAACAGGTCCCTGAAATCCTTACTTATATAGGATTATGGTCAGTTTGGTTACAAAGGAATTGAAATGATTTCCATAACATGACTAAGAGTGCAAATGAAACTGGAAATGCAGCAAGACCATCTGAGGTTGGGTTTTGTTTTGTTTCGCTTTTTAGAGGATGCTTTTTCAACTTCTTCTGCAGTTGAAAACTTAAAAAATTGGTTCTGTGCCCGGCTCCCAATCTCTCTCCCTCTGTTTGGGCTTTGGCCAGCCAAAATTGTTGCCTGGGAAGTGCCAGCCATTCTTGCCTTGTGTTTGGGGCTGGAGTCAGACAGTGAGCAGTGCGACAAGGGGTGCGAGAAGCAGCGCAGTGCAGCACACACCAGCTGCTCGCCCCACACCAGCTGGTCCTGATTTCAGCAGTCACTGAGAAATGTAGACTGTTTCCTCCTCCCTTGAAAGCCGAGACCCCAGCCCCACTTGGTGGGTCGGTGCAGGGCACGCTGTCCAAGGACATGATGCTGCCTTCAGGTGCCTCAGGAGTGGATGCGGTTTCCAACTGAGCATCCTTCCCAAAAGGGGTTTGAATTGCAATCACCAGTTTCTTATAAGTGACACCTTTGGGCATGTTCCTCACCTCCTGGCCAGCTTCCCTATGGGTTTGTGTGGCCTCAGCAGCTCTGCTGCCTTCGGCAATGTCCCTGCCGCTGAGTTTTCCCTCGTTTGAAGTTTTCCTCTCCAGATCGCACCTGCTCTGTAAGCATCCCCACCACATTCATTTTAATGGGATGCTAACTTCAAAGGCTGCTTTTTTTGTGGGCTGTGGAGGTTTGGAGCAGGGAGCAACACTGCTGTGAGGCAGGCTGGGGAGTGGCGGGCTGCCTGGCGTGAGGAGATAGGACACAAACAGAGCAGGCAACATTGCTGGGGAATGGGGACAAAGGCGATCTGCAATCTTCCTCCCTGGGAAACCAACAAACACAGATGAAGAAAATTTTAAACCAGCCCATGAGAAAGTGCCAAACAAACTCAGCTGGAGAACCCCATCACCACCATCTCAAAACTCATCCTTCCAAAATGAGAATAACCAGAAAGGATTAATACACGGAAACATACAACAAAAGCCTACTCAAGCTATCACTGGTCCTTGTCAATGCTGTTAATTAAGGCTTTATTATGCTAAGTGCTACACAATAGCTGGTATGATGTTATGGGGTGAATGGGGAAGGAGAAGTCCCCTGTTGAGGTGGATGTGCTTGTAGATAACAGCTGAGCAAGATGTGGAAGAGCAAGCAGGTCAGGCAGTGACCTCTCTGGTTATTACCCAGGTGCATATCTTGAGGGTTGGAGAGCCTCTTTATATTTATCAACAGGAGAAAGATGTGGTGTAGATGAGTTATTCTGGAATAGTCTAACCATTGAGTTCCAGCAATGCTGGGTTACAACACAAAAGGGGATGCTCTTGCTTTAGAAAATCAACAAAATATTTCAGTCGGCGCTAAGTAGCAGCTGCCCTTAATATTTTTTCATAATAAATAAATGAGGCTAGTTTGGTTATTGCATTATGTCATACCCCTGGTACACCCGCCCGCCGCACCAGCGCTGCATGCATCCTGCCCCGTAGGCACAAGGACAGGGAAAAACAACAGCGAACAATACAAAACGTTACTTGGGTTTGCACGTGTTGGTCCCCGTGCCTTCGGAGAGAAAAGGTCAGCATGGGCTGACATGAAGTTTTAAAATGCCAAAGTGAGCAGCTCCAGAAATTGGGTTCTTCTTTTTTAGATTAGGAAATGCCAAGCTAGAGAGGAGGAAGAATCTCAGTGTCTTGACTCTCAGGCCAGAAAGTCTGAATTTGTGTTGCTTCTGGCCATGAGAACTCTGTCTTGCCTGGCTACCAAGACAATGGACTGGATGCAACCCACAGCAGGCATCCCCTTCTCCTCTCTCCCTACCTCCATGACCCAACTCATGCACAGATTTTTCAGTCAAGGTGACTGCTGTTAAGACCTGTGTGGCAGCTTAAAGCACAGAGGTCTAAGATGCTCAGGAGTATCTTGCTGGGGACATAGAAATCAACTTATCTGGCAGAGATTGTCATCATCATGGGAAGAGTCCCTACATATGGTGCTCACTCCAAACACCTCTGATTCATCCCTTAACCTTGCTCATTCCAGAGCTTGGCAAACTGGAGACCATCGCTCTCAGCTGTCTTGGGAACGACTGCTTTAAAAAAGCATATGGCAAGTATCAGTGGTTATATCCATGGCCAGGTTTGTTCGCTTTGCCTTCCAGCATCTCGTGGTTTTTTATCTGCTTGAAACATTCTGAAACTTATGCTGCTTGAGCTGAAAATTTTCCATGCCCAAAGGTGATTCCTCTTTCTTGTTATTGTTTTTGTTTTCTGGAGCCTGGTTAAAAAATGGTCCAGCTGTTTTGGACCGTAGGGAGAGTGGAAAACAGCCACACTCCAAAAATGCTGAAGGCTTCGCTGTGACTGTGCGTCAAAGGCTGAGACAGCAGCGGGTGGAAAGCTGAAAGGCGGCATGTAAATTGCCTGGCTTGCAAAGCCGCGTCCCACCTGGACTTGGAGGAAATTAAGTTTGTATTGACCTAGTTCTAAGCCTCCCAAAATCGCCTTCCAACTATGCACGGGCTGAGTGTTTCTGTGAGCCATATGAAGCAGACCTAAGGCAGGAAGCATGGGGAGTTATCTTGGCTTGGCTTTTATCGTGGCGCTGTTAAATGTGTGGCCACCGTGAAGCAGCAGAGATGTGCTAGGGTGGAGGAGAGGTGGTGGCTGCCCAGAACTGGCTTGAAGATGAACTCACAACCAGCAGGATGGGACACACACACAAACCAGGTATTTGCTACCTTAGATTAGTTGAGAAGTGTTCCCAGAGTGCCTGGCCAAACTCTAGCAAAGCAGCACAGCTCCTTAACCCAGGGAGGAGGGATGCCTCCTGCCTCCCTCCTGCCTGAAGAAGCGCCTGGTGCCACATAGCAAGCTGAAGTTAAGGTATGCCCAAGCACAGGCTGTGTGTGCAGCCTTGCCTCTCCCCTGCCATGCCCATGAAAACCCAAAGGCCTCCTGCAAAAAATCCTCTTCACCTCATACTGTCCTTCCTCTGCCTGCTTCCCCCAAACCAAAAGCAATTCCTCTGTATCTGCAGGCATCCTCAATTGTTTCTAGAGTTTGTAGAGAAGTTTTTCTCTATCAGTCAAAACTGCATGTCAGAAGGTGATGTCAGAAGACAGCAGAAGAATTTTCAAAGGTTTTTAAATTCTGCAAGTCCCATGCTTAAATCCCTACATATAACTTTTAGCAAAAAGACTAAAACCCACATCAAAGCACATTGAAATGTACAACCATTTTCATCAAACCTTTAGATACGTTTGTGAAAAGAAGAATCTTTGTTCTGTTTCTGTGGGAAAACACTATCTGCATATAGAGTGTTTGTGTTTATGCATGGCTTAATATATGCCTAAATATCTTTATAGCAAAGTCAAAGGAAGGAGGGATAAGCTGTTATACATACAGCATACATAAAGCTATACTCACTGCGGGCATTGGCTGGGTTGACACCAAAAGGGTATTCTCAAATTAGCTTACAGAGTTATCAGCTGTCCCCCGAGACAAAATAGTCAGTAGTATGTGTTTGAAATGTAAAGTATTTCTGTGATTTGGATGATGCAAAAATGCAACTGTTTAGGAAAAATACTGTGTTGGTCAGCAGCAGGAGGACCTTCACGAACAGGTAAGTTCATGCCCTTCCTCGTGGGAAAAGCCAGCGTGTGGCAACCCCTGAGAAGGATGGAGAGCTGTATTTCATAAAGCCATTTACACACACTGGCATGTTGAAAAGGGTCCCCTTCCCACTTGCCCAGTTTTCCTGGTGGGGAAAATGAGATGGCAGCAGCCTAATGTGGGACACCAATCCTTCAGTCATGTCCTTGAGATCATCTGCCTTGCTGGTCACACATTTGCCGACAAAACCAGCCTGCACTTGGCTTCTGCAATAGTCCCTGGGGTTCACTTGCTGCAATACAAGGGGCTTTCTGAATGTAACAAGAGGCCAGAGGCAGAGGTGAGGCATGAAGGGGAAACTGAGGCACAAAGGAACAGCATTGGAGACTGGTTAGAATAACAGAAATCTCATGATTTTTAGGGTATTTCCCACCACAAAAGGCTAAAAATAAGAGGATGGGGAACAAATTCCCATCCTCGGGGTTGCTTGCTGCCCTCCAGGGAGTGCTGGTCCTTCTGGCCACAGCACAGACCCCTTGTGGGCTGGGAAAGGAGAGAGTCTCAATGTGCAGCTGTCCCTCAAGAAACAGAAAAGGCAGCCGGACCAGTCTACAAGGCTTCAGAGGGGAGGAAGCAGCAGAGAAAGGAATTCAGATAATTGTGTACATGCAGGGACGGGAATGAAGGGCCAAAATCAGATCTAATGCTGCGGGTATGGACAGACTGAAACCAGATACCTTGGCTTGTGTTTTTCTGAGTTTGCTGGTATGAGCCCTTATCAACCATCCATTCTTGAAGTCTCCCAGATGAAGGAAAGCCGCAATTATGTGCATCTTACAGCTGGGAAACCATTTAAAAACATATCGCTTGCAGTTGTTCATTCCTGAGCCGCGGGCTGCCCCCCCCGCTCCGCCCCCCCATCACCAAATGTACCCTTCACTGTCTAGAGGAAAGCTTCTAATCTAACTTAGTCCAGGCTTTTCAGACTGTGGAGGATTTATCTGCCCATGGCTGATCCAAGAGAAAATATCCTTGCCTCCAGCGGCTTGCCAGTTTGTTATCGCGAATGAAACTAGCTGTTTGATGGGGTTGTAGCGTAAGAAAACAGAGATTTAAGCCCTTTTTCCTCTGTCCAATCCTGTTTCTGTTTCCCCAGACTGTCCTGCCCACTGCCAAGAAAGGTCGATGACTTACTCACACCTCACTGTCGATGAAAAATTGCAGTGATGAAAGATCCTAAAGAGAGGATCCTAGAAAGAAACCAACAGGAGAGCCCATGGCCCTGGTTCCTCCTGCCCATGCCTCATCCTGGCCAGTGAAGCCAGATGGAGCACACCTGCACCTGCAAGCCTGTGGACTGGACCAGCTGCCACAAACGGTTCCTCACCCACCAATGAAATAAATCCAGGGCGTTGTGAGTCCTCCTCTCACGAGGAGAGACATGTATTGATTCAAATATTTTTTTTTTTAAAATAAGTTGAATGTCAGCAAGCAGACAATATTGATTGAAATGACTGAATAATCTTGCTTTAAATCCTTTTTTTTCCCCCCTCTGTTGCAGAAAGGCTCATTAGTGTCCAGGGCCACCTATCTAAATAGACATTATCTATAGAGCAGATGTCAGGGTGTGCTGTCCTGGACGAGCTGCCAGACCTGTAAGGTACTTGAGTCCACTTTAACAATACTGCAGTGTATTTGTTGCTTTTCATTTTTTCTTTCTTTTTTGCCTGATTTTTTTCTTTTGAATTAAAAAAAAAATCATCAAAATGTAAAAAAATGGCATTTTAGAAGCGCATGAGAGACCATGAATCACATGGATCCAGTGCAGTTGACCCTGCTGTGCTTACAGGAATGGCCTGCGTTTAAGATGGCTTTATTAATCTATAAGTTATGGGCCATATTAATCAGTAGCTATTGACAGCTTTTGACAGCCACATACTTTACTAATTGGGTATCAATTATGCAGCTGACCTTCATGCACTCGGTTTGTATTTAAAGATGGAAAATGAGCTTTCCCATTCTTCTTAGGAAAAATTTCTTCACTGAAAGTGTGGTCAAGCACTGGAATGGCCTGCCCAGGGAGGTGGTGGAGTCACCATCCCTGGAGGCATTTAAAAGATGAGTTTCTCAGGGATGTGGTTTAGTTAGTGGACGAGTATGGATGGACTCGATGATCTCAGAGGTCTTTTCCAACCAGATGATTCTATGGTTCCAGCTTCAGGCGTACCTCTGCAAGGCTAAACTGCCTGGAGTGATAGGCATCTCTGTGACCCTCACAAACAAGTTTAACACCTCTGCATGCTTTGATCTGGATTTTCCCTTAGCTTCTGATAGCCAAGCTGTTGGGCTTTCCATGGGGCTTCTCTTCCTTTCTGCTTGAGAAGACAATGATGTCAGTAAAGAGAAAGGTTGAAGGTCTGGTGCAGCCCCACCCTGGACCTGCGAGATGCCTGCAAGCTCAGAGCTCCTCTGGGAAGCCAGTTCTGCCCCAGTGCAAACCAGCATAGCCCACCCATGCCTATCAATGAGAGAAAGCCAAGGTGGCCTCCATCACACCCAGAAACCTGTGGGCTCAACTACTTCCCATGGAAAAACTTGCTTATCAGGGCCCCCAAACACCTAGAAAAACCCACCTTTCAGCATTTAACATGTGGCTGATCGCTCCTGCCCGGATAAAATTGGTTGCCAAGGGTAGGGGGAAGAAACGAGAGCACTGCAAGGAAGCATTTTGCTGCTGGGATGCTCAGGGTTTCTGTGTTATGTCTAACCTCCCTGCAGCAACCTCCAGGCAGTCAGTAATGTTTGTTCCAAGGTGCTGTGTTCCTCCCTCACCAGAAAATTGAACAAACAAACAAAAATCTTAAACAGGAAGGAACCTCCCCAAAGGACCATCTCCCCCAATGCGGCACTCCTCCACAGCCCAAGCATCGGCCTCTGCAGGGCAGTGGGGTTCGTCCCAGCTGGAGGAGGAGGGAGGTTTGTGGGAGCCCCTTGTTAAAATCTTGGCAGCACATCACTGAAAGCATGGCTAGAAATTGCCGAAAGGCGGAAGCTGCTAATGAGCAGTTGGAGCAGGAAAAAGCAGAGCTGCTTCGACGTTTGAAAGGATTGTCTAAGCTCTGTCCTTGGCTCTGCCCAGCTGCCTCGTGGGTGGCTCAGAAAAACAAGCGCTAGGGGACACCATCAGCATCTCCTGACCCAGGAAAGGGCAGGTGGTCAGGGAAAGCTGGGGGAAAGGAGGGACAGGAGGGAGCCAACAACCACCAGCCCCCTCCCAGCTAATGCAGCAGCAGAGAAAGTCCCGTACTGTTTCCTTGGGCTCACCTCCCCAAAGACACTCACACAGGAGGCTGGCTTTGCACAAGATAGATGTGGAATAAAGGAGCAGGGAGAGGGATAAAAAGGCAGGGAACGAGATATTCTTGGCCAGCTCAAGCGAAATATATGGGGTTGGGAAGGAAAGGTGGCACAGACGCATGTGAATCCTTAAAGAGTGGCACTGAAGCTGATGAGGCTCGTGCCAAGGATGACAGCAGTAATTTCCCATCTTCCTCTGCCCTCTATCTTCGGCCTCTGGGCTTCTCAGATCAACAGAGGCTCCAACTGCCAGACCACAAGCAATTTTGGGCAAGGATTTGGTTGTCCCTCCTGAAATGCACACCCAAAGCAGTGCCCAAGTGATGGAAATATGTTACATGGAAATCATGTAAGGATACACATCTGCTGAGATGCTCACAGCAAAAGCCATGTGCAAATCTTACCCTGCACAAACATATCTTGCAAGGTAAGGTTTAATGTATTTTAGGAGACAGTTGTGTGACCTGTTTACAGCTTAATGCCATCAGCCGGGCTACAATGACTGACCACCTATCTGTGCTAAGCTGTTTGGAAAGTAAAATGTGTTTGTATTTAAGACATTCATGTTCTTTCAGACTGATTGAGGCTATCTGGGAGGAAAATATCATTAGAAACATAGTTGTTTTTTCTCCTGGAAAAAAAACAACCTTCTGTCTCCACCTCATTTTAGAATAGCAAAGAGTATTGGACAAAGGGAAACTTTTTCTCCTCCCCTCCTGCATTCCTGCCAAAATAATACAAATTCTAGGAATAACACCTCTAAAAATAAATATATACATCTGCAGCTTTATTCTTTTTCCAAGGGAACTCTTTCAGTCTGGGCTGCTCAGCCAGCAGTTTCCCTGCTCTCCGTGTTTTTCCTGTGTGTGGCAAGCATTCAGCTGCAGCTTGCAAACCTCACGGGCGGCAGCGTCCCTGTGGGAAGTGAGAAGCATCCTTGTCTGTCTCTGGGACTGGGCACTGGCAGGTCCTACTCCATGGATAAGACGTTTCTCATGCATTTCTCCTCTCTACCTGTCCCTGCCTTGTTTAGATTAGGTACTTTGGGAGCAATATTTGCCATTTCATGCACAGCTGAGCACAAGGAAGCCTCAGCTTTTTCTCATCAGCGAAGCACAAAGCCTCTGTAATAATGTTGACTCCTAAGAGTAAATCAGCAAGTGGATGATAGCAGCCATCCGTTAAGTCTGACTCAACTGTGCGGATTAATGCCAATGGAATTAATAACAACAACAAAACCCCTGCTTTAGAAGCATCTATGGTTTAAACTACTTCCTTTAAAAAGCAAAACAACCCCAAAAGTCGGGGCCACCCACTAAAAAGCAGAGACTGTTTGCATAAAATCAACAGCATTTTGTGGGGTTCTGTGAACGATCGATGGGACAAGTACTTGCCTTATGAAGTCAGGGTGCTTTTTAATGTTTGATAGAGTCACTGACAAATAGCAGCTGAAACACCTGTAGGCCAGATGTGCACAGCTGTACGTGTGCCGCTGCTGATCAATCTTCAGATTACATCACGTTCCAGATGCCTGACTTCAGAAACGCTTGGAAGGCAGAGCTGGAGTGAATGAACGGTGAGTGTAGGCATTTCTTTCTTCCCAATGGCAATGCTGTGCCTCCTCTGCATGAAAGGCTGAGCCCTTTTTTTGTCACCTGGTCCTGTGCGATGCAACCTCAAAGCACAAAAGGAGAAACTCTAGACAGCCTTTAGCATCCTACAGACAGGAATAATGCTTCTGCACAAACAACATGCTAGGCAGAGGAGTTGTGTACTGTCCACTCTGCATTTCTATCACCTGAGACCCCAAAACCCATCAACACTCGCCTTTGAATTGGTTTATTCTAGTGTTTCTCCACTCTGCATCTCACAGCACAGCTTCACCATCTCCGTGCACACATGTGTGTGTGCCCGTGTAAAGGAACTGCTGTGAAAGTCAAGCACTTTTAATTTTCAGTGGATTCCTTCCCTGCTAGAAGTAGGACACTTGTGCCTATAACACTAGGAAGAAAAATTTTGCCTGCCCTGAGAAAGACTTGGAGGTCACTGCTGAAGAAAGACCATGGTTTTTTGATTGGGTTTTTTTTGCATTTGGAATAGGGAAAAAAGTTTTCCTTTTGGTGCATGAAGTTGTGTTTGCTCTTCAAAATTGGCAAACAGTTGCTGATGCAGATTCCTGAAGCTCAGGGGGTTGAATCCTTCATTTTCACACTTAGGATCTTTACAGAGTATCACAAACCCCCCATAATATGAATAAGCAGGATTTCCCTGTTTCCTTGCACAGTGCCATCACAGCCGGGTTTTGGCAGAGCTGCGACTTGCATCCCAGGTGACATTCCCAGATGTTTCCAGAGGAAAAGGTGCTACTTTGGCATCTCCCCCCTAGTATGAGGCAGCATCTGAAGAATGTGCCCTCACTCACAGCACCCTGGTCCCCAAAGCCAGTGACCACAACAGCTCAGCCCCATCCCAGCAGCATTTCACAGGGCGGCAGGTGCAGGTGTTTGATTGCCACCCAGGCCCTGAGCAGCAGTGGTGCTTCAGTCTGTGTGTTGCTAATCTCCCAGGACTTTCAGAGGTGATTGTACCAGGCCAGGTCTCCATCTGGGATTAATCAACACAGCTTCATTGAAGTCAAAGGGGCCAAATTCTCACTTGAAATAAACCGGCTTAACTCCACTTCAGTCAATAAAGCTACTCTGATCTTTTTTATGGCAAGAATAGTCCAACTCTTTAAAATACATGAGGTTACAGGGTGTTGCCCTTATGCAGAGAGAGTAACATTTTTATACGTCAAACAATCCCACTAGGGTAAGAAATACTTGGCACCGGTGATCTTAACCACACAGTGCTTCAGAGAAAGCTACTGGCCGACACGTGGAGGTGGCGCGAGCACGGCTTGGGACAGGAGCCCTGCTGCACACCAGGGCAGCTGCATTCACCTTTTGGGCACTCTGCAAGTGACAGATGCTAACACCATGCTTCTCAAAATGTCTACATGGACTCTGAATACACATGCTAATAGATCACAGCTTCCTTTGCGTTTACCATCTGCTAGTGCCCAGAGGCTCTTTCTCTGTCCTCAATGGTATAACAGCTACATTAACATTACACAAGCCTGGCGAGAGCCATCCTGGGTCCTGCATCTCTCCTGGACAATTTATTCCAGCCTTTGCTGCAAGTACTGCACTGCGCAATCCTTCTCAATAAATTTTACAGCTCTTGCCTTCTATATAGAGTATTGTCCATGCTTAAATCCAACCCTCTAGATATCAGCCTGAATCATTTCACCCAGCTGCTGCTCATTCCTTAATGAACGCCTTCCTCTTCCTTCTTGGTGTTCATAAGCAGCCCTGCCACCTTTTCTCCTCTCTCCTGGCTCTTTCCCAACCTTTTTTCAAGGCTGACTCTCTGCTGCCTGGAGTGCCCAACACAACTTTGCATCAGGGATCCTTTGGAGGGCAGGTAACAGGAGATAAGATTACTTGCATGGCTAGGAGGGGTTTTGGAGTCTGTGGGGTTCAGGGGATGGTGTTTGAATGTGTTTTGCTTGAGTGTGGTTTTGTTTGCTTTGTTTCAGATGTCTTGGTTGGCTCAGATCACACAAATGCTTGAAGGTTTGTGTTGTTTTTTGGCTGTGTTTGTGCACCTCAGGATGTGATGGCTATAAGAGGGCCTCCTAATTAAGTTAGTGGCAAGGATTTCTAGAGAGAACAACACCACAGCAGCTATAGGCATTAGCGTGGCAGTGAATCTGTCTTGGAGCTGGTCATGGATGAAATATTTAATCTCTATTTTTGAGGTTTTGGATGTTGCCATCGCGCTTTGGGAGCTTGTTCCTGAAGCATCCTGCTTTGTGAGGAGATAGCAGTAACCCACTGGACCCTGTCTGGGCGCTGAGAAGCCATGAATCATTCATTTTTCCAAGACTCATAACAACAGCATCATTGCCCATAACTCAGCTTGAGGCTGGCTACTTTACAGGCTTTCCTGAAACTGTTACGTGGGTGATGCTGGGCAAGCAAGTAACGGGAAGCAGGAGAGAGAGGGACCTTACTCACAAGCTCTTTAGCAATAGGCTTATATCCTGGATGGTGCTGTGAACTCTGCAGGGTGAGAGGTGCCCAACCCACTGCTCCCCTCCAAGAGCCTGCACTCTTTTAAACAATTGTACTGAGAGTTTTGATTTCCTCTATGCTGAGTAATTATTAAATAATTATTAATTTTTTTTTATATACATTAGTGAGCTGGGAGTAAACACCAAAAGTGGTGTATTCTGCTTGCTCTCTACTAGCCTTCTATTTTGCTATTTCATGCTTGTTTTCTATAAATTTGCTATAAATAAGCTATCCTGCAGGCATTTCAAAGCTCTCATAGAAATTTTTTGCCACACTTATGGAGTTTATGGCCTTATGAGACATAAGATGAAGTTGACCACCCCTCTGCCACTGTTTTCCAAGGGTGAACAAATGTTCTCACTCCAGCGAGTTCAAAGTCCTGGATGAAGATACATGCAAAGATGACATCTTTCTGCTAATAGAGAAAAAGTCAGTGTGTTCTTAGCTTGTCTCAGTTCAGTCAAATGGTTAATCACGTGCCATTAGCCCTGCTGACTTCAATGACTAAGGATGTGCAATGTGCTTTGCTGGATCAGAACAGGCTAGCAAACAACTACCAGGAACCTGGATTTTGTGCAGCATGTGGACAGAAGCCCAGTTAAAAAAGCTCTGAAAAATTGTTTTTGCATGGTCTTTTCAAGTCTGTCATTCTGCAAAAGGCAGATGTACATTTTCTCAACTGCAGTTGTCAGGGGAGTTTTGGATTTGGGTGATTAAATGAATGGGTTAAGTCAACATTTTCGACCAGATTACTGTGTGGATGACTCAGCTCAGCACCAGCTGGCTGGTCTTGTTTAGGTTTGCCAGCTGCAACCTGGACTTATTTGAACCTTTGAGTCTGAACACTGCCAGGTTCCCACTGAGCTAATAACCTATATTACTGTGATATCAAGGCAATCCTCTTTCAGGGAGGAGGAAGAGGAGCTCTCTGCATCTGTTCAAAAAAAAAAAGAGGTTGTGCTTTGACTTTGGCAATGCAGTTTCTCTGGGTTTCGCAAGCTGCCCTAGGATGTGCAGACCTGAGCTAAGCTTGTGTTCTTGTGAATCAGGGGCTTGCTCTGAAGTTGTAGCTGGTAGGCTTCTTATCTGACTGCTTGGGTTTGTGACTGATGCTGAACAGCTTTTCTACTCTATACAACCTAGTTTACATGTGGCTGATGTTTGCAGTACAGCAAAATGCTTCCTTAAGCTTCTTATTCCCCAGGTTAAACTATTTGTGAAATGTGAGGGATGTTCCATGTTTCATCCAGTGATTGAAGTGGAAACTTTAAAAGGTCATTAAGAAATAAAATTGAATGCAGGTAGGTTATGTAGAGGTACTGATCTTTTTCTGTCTAGAGAACTGTGTGTGCATGTGCTTCTACATGCAGAACACAGATCATCTCTGATACCATATTTTGTCTTTAAATGTACTGTCAGGATGGAGGAACATAGGATGCCTGTGGTGACTTAATATTAGCAGTTTTCACTCCTCTGTGCTTTTTACCAGCTAAAGGTCCTTTTCTTTTCTTTTGAAACTTCTGGTTGCCATTCTTATTCAGGCACAGGTGTGTCTCCAGCTGTCTACATGTATACCGCACACTTCCCCTATGCATGTATGCACTTATAATACAGCACTTGCCCATATCAATATAGAGAAGTTGTGGATGCCCCATCCCTGGATGTGTTCATGCCAGGTTGGATGAGGCTTTGAGCACTCTGATCCAGTGGGAGGTGTCCCTGCCCACAGCACGGTGGCTGGAAGTGGATGGGCTTAATGAGGTCCCTTTTGACCCAAACCATTCTATGATTCTATGATACTGGGGTACACGTATATACATATATGTAATACTGTAGAGTTGGTGTTCAGCTATCAGGGAGCACAGCCATAAGGGAGTCACAGACAACAAAAGAGATTCTCATCTTTCACCTCATGCTTGGTTCTTAGCAATGTGTTTAGCTGTATTTCTCACTAGATCCTCACTTGAAAAGTGAGTAGGTTTCAAAGTATCATCAGTTCCTCAAATTAAAGGCTCCCTCAAACCAGCAGTTATTTAAATCAACATCAATAAATCAGTGAATTAAATGAATTTTAGGAGCTGGGCTTAGGGAAACTGGCTGGTTCTTGAAGCTAGAAGAAAGAAATTCAAATGGAAAGGCACTTGCAAGTTTCCCCTATCTGAATGAGTACTGCAGCTACGAAGACCCTTACCCACAGCAGTGTGCCTGGCTTGGAGCTTGTCTCTGCAATGTGCCTGACACTGCATTCCCCTTCAACTGCAGCTGGAAATCTTGCAGCAATGAAACGTGCTTCTCTCCCTGTGGGACTGACAGGAAGTCTTTGGAAATTGGCTCTCCCTAGATGAAAGTAACTCATTTGCTTGTGCCATGGCTGCTGGCTGGGGAGGCGTCCTCAGACTGGAGGAGCTGTTGGACCACATTGGTGTCCTGGAAGCGCACAGATACGCCCTACAGGAAATTTAACCTGACATCCCACGTGATCTCTGCCCTTTCCATACTTATTTATATTTCTAGTTGACTGTATAATGCGGCCTTCTAGAAAGTCCCTTCAGGAGGTCACACAGCTGAAATAATAGCTAATGATTTTTTTAAAATGATTTGGGAGTTATTAAATACCTTCTTCCTTTTCTTCCCTCTCTTCAGTACCTCTCTGGTGGACACTCCTGGGTTATTTCAGTGGAGTGCTTTGCCTTCCAGGGCAGGGCATGCTGCAAGAGCATCCTGATGTGTATGAAGGAAGGACCTACGCTCATTTCCGAGTGTTTGCATGCAGCCTCCAAACAAGATAGGGCTGGGATAAGAATGTCAACAGTTCTCTCTAGGTTTGCTTTTCCTTCCAGAGATGTCCCTGTTTTGCTTCTATCACTTCATTTGACTATTCCATCTCTGATTATGGGATGCTGTTAAATCCAGGCTCTTAGATTTCTCCAGTATAAACCATCCAAACTATTTCCATCTATGCTCCTTTAATGAAAGCAGGTGAGTTCATTCCTTTCTGTGGAGCTATTCCTGGTTCCACAAGCCAGGCTCTGACTTCATAAATAGGTGTGTTTTATCTTTTCTTAGGGAATCTGTTCCCTTTTGCCATGTCTGCAGAGATGCTTCTGTTTCCACATGCGTGAGCTGTGGATAAGGTGCTCAGAGTGTGGAGGCTCGCTGCCTGGCTAGGGAATGGCACCTGATGAGACCTAGCCGAGTAATTTTGTTGGCTGAAGATTACTCCTAAGCACCAAACAGTCAAAGAAATGCCAGTGGCCTGCCTTTCCAGGAGGAAGCTGGGGTCTAGTCCAGGTTCAAGAAGTATCTTCGAGCATGACCTAGGTCAGTGCAGCAGCAAAACACGTATGGGCTGCTCTGAACAAGTTTGTGTTTTCTCCTGGACTTCCACTTGAAACCTGAAAATGTTACGTTAACCCTACTTAGGTTGGTCTTGTGCTTTATGGTTTAAAGGTTTTCCAAGAGATTCAAAAAGCAACTAAATAATAAATACTGATCTGAATGTAGGCTAGTATTCTCAAAAGGATCGAGGAAATTTAGTGCCCTTCAAAAAAAAGAAGTCTCAGCACTGTGGGGACCCTAAGTCTTGTTGGCCTCACCTCTCAGCTCCAATCTGTTCATCAGACTCTGACTTCCATTAAAAAAAAAATTAGAGGTAGGTAGTCATGGCTGTTTGAAGAGCAAGTTCAGTGTGATGCTCTGGTGGGAAGTGGGCACTTTCCCACTAGTGGAATAGTTTTATTGGGTTTCAGATCAATGGTGTTTGATCAATATTAGTAATTTCCATTGCTGGTTCTCAAAATATTCTGGCTTCCTGCTGTGTTGGGAGCAGCAAAACCATCAGGGTGGATTTTGAACCACCTCAGGCTGGGCAGCAGATGAGAGCTGGGGCCCCTTTGCTGAAGGTGGGAAACTGCTAATGTGAGAGAGAAGGTGGGGACTTCAGCTCAGCCTTGAGTTAAGGCTGGAAGCAGGGTGGAGAGAAGATGGAGGAACTTTCCTAGTACCCTACAGACAGCCTCTGGGAACCCTGTTTACACCTTTTCTCTGTCCCTGGGTTTTACATTCCTGGGGGATGTGTAGGTGTGAAAAGGGGGTTGCTGGCTCCTGGGAGTCTTTCTGCCTCCAGCCTGTCTCTTTCTTGACACTGATGCTCATGGTAGGTCTGGCTGCTCCCTCTTCATCCTAGTCATCGTGCCTGCAACATCCATGTGATGCAGTGCTCTGTCTGCACAGCAAAGCAGAGATCCCCACATTAATGTGATGCCTGGTCAATCTCGGTTTCCCGATTTTTTTGCAATATCCCAGCCCAAGATGCTCATTTTGCCTTTCACCTCTGCTCCAAGGCCCTTTACTTCCTCTGTTGTCAGTCTCCTGGGCTCCTATTCCTGGTCTGCTCCCCCTTTTTCCCCCTCAACTTCCTCTGCTTCTTCCGTGCTTTGTTCCATCATTTATCTCTGCCAAGATGAGAGCACACGAGATGATCCCAGCTGTTGGTTCTCATTCCCCCAGCTTTGTTTTGTGTCTTCTCCCAGTTTTGGGCTCCTCTCTCTCTGTTAGGCTCAACTCAATTCCAGCAACTGACAGGGAGATGCGTGTGAGCGCATGTGCTCCTGACAGCTCTCTATAGTCTCACTGACCACACTTCTTACTTAAGTCTTCTCCTCATGTGAAGCTTCAAAAGCAATGTGAAATTCTTCTATGTAATCAGCGTGGCTTTGTCCTGCCTTGGGAGAAGGTGATGCTTAAATCCCCTCTGCTTCCCCGGGGGCTCCCTCTCTCCACCAGGCATCTGGTACAGTTACACTGTAAAAAGTGAACCTTCCCCTAGATCCTACCCTGCTTCTCAGGAGGGGCTTTAGCATGGAAGATAATCCTGCAGTTTCTTATCTGTAGCAAGCAAATACCAGTATGTTAGGATCTACAACAAAGTGGGGAAAAGAGGTGAAAGTACAGAAACACATATTTGAAAATGTCCATAATCTGGGAATGCTGTTGTGTCGACAGCATGTGTCATGCAAAAAATCTTGATGTTTTCTGCTTTTCCTTTTGCACCAGAAACCTCATTTTGCCATGTCTACTTTTAGCCCTACTTTACTGGTATTTTCTTAAAGCCCTGCATAATTTTCAAGATGTTATTAGCAAAGATGTTATTAATAAAGCATGTCATGTCTTAATATAGTATTTCTAATAAGGTATGGTTTTAGTCTTCAGACTTTCTGTGGAAAAACTTGAACATGTAAACTCTGAAGAGTTCAAAACTACTGAAAAGATCTTGAAGCATGGTCTCTGAAACCCTGTCTCAGTTCAAATCTGATGCAGGGAGCTGGCAACTGGGAACCAGGAGCACAGGAGGTTCGGATCTGCAGGAACCAAGAGGACTTTCACAGCAAGGCTGGGAGAAATGCTATAATTATCAGTGATTTTTAACAAAGAAATCCAGCAACATTGTTGTACAAATGAAGGAGAGGAGGTTTGCATGCCTAATCTAGGAAGCCAGGGGGAGAAAATCAACCCAAGAGGTGCTTAGGCATTAATTGTTATCCAGTAACACCACACAGGCAGTTCTGTCTCTGGGCACAGTTTTACATCTGTGTGTGCTGATCATAATGGTGACTTTTAAATGCATCCTCACCTCCACACAGTCTCTAGTGGTTTGTGAACCACTGCGGTACTGATTTAAAGCATGCCTAAATATTTAAGGAAAGTCTGATTTAAACTGTAAACGCTTGCTCATTGGTTTTCCTTTTAATCATTGCAAATATTGGGGCTCCAAAGCTCCTTTGGCTCCCCTGGTCACTTTGCACAGCTTTTTAGCGTGTCTGCTTTAACTGGAGACCTTGGGATGGCTCAGGCCCAAGTGAACTCCTTGAGAATTGTGCAGTATTCTCCTGGTGGTACCCTGAGATCAGCAGATGCTGGCCTTTCTCTCAACTCCCACTCAGTGCCTCAAATCCCAGGGAAAGCTCTCCTTCCGTTGCTACACCCTGTGCTTTGAAGACAAAAATGATTCAACAAGATTTTGGAGGATTGTATGGTTCAGCTGCCTTCAAAAATTCACAGGCATTTTCAAAGCTGAGATAAGGGCACCTCCATGCTCAACCTGCTCTGTGCCAGCCCTCTGCAGAGCTTCCTCAATGCTGATGCATGCATGCATGCCCTGTCTGCACAGTAAGACTTGCCTGTCTGCTGTGAAGCTATTTCTTTCATGAATGCTCCTGTCTGCCTGTTTGCGATTGTGCACTGTGCCCTTCCTGAGTTATGCAGCTGAAATTTCCTTTGCTTTCAGCCTGCTGCTTCTAATCCCCAAAAGGCAGAAACCAAAACCAGCCTGTGGGTAAATAATTTGGGACTATAATGGATATGTCAAGGCCATGCAAGAAGAGCCTGGATGCAAACAGCTCTCCCACACAAAGTGGGTGCCGGTGGCTGTTGGACCTGAGCCTTGCTATTGCCTTCAGCAGGAGCAGGGTTTGGGCTGTGTTTTCTCTTGTGCTGTGGCTGTGCAACCTCCCTTTGCTTGTCTGGAAAGTTGTTGCTCACGTTGTCCTGCCTGGCCCAGTTCCCAGAGAGCAGCACAGGCTGCACTGTTCACTTCGTTATCTGCTCTGTTGATGTGTGCACCAACCTCTTTGCCTTTCAAGTCTACTGCGCTGCTTTTTTTTTTTTCTCCTCCCCTTTAGATCACTTGTTTTGGGTCACTTTTTTTCTTAGTACTGACTCCACTGCAGGATTTTCCAGATCTGTTGCTTTTCTGGCTCTGGAGGAACGTTTTGTTCTCGTGTATTTCTTTTGCTGGCCAGAATACAAAAGGTTAAACAATTTGGAGAACTTTATTCTGTATTTACTGCTGAGGTAGGTTTCTAAATCAACAGTAGGTCGTGCATTGGAGTGACTCACAGAGCTGCTTAACCTTTTTCCTTCCGTTTTGTCTCTCTCCAAATCTGAAGCGCACATCTGCAATTTAGATCTCTGAAATGAGAAGCTGTGAAATGCATATAAATTGTTGTAGATAAGCTGCTCAGCCTGGCCGCGGTGCAGAGCCACTTTCCATTTGGTAGCAGTCAGATTCTGCTGGGATGCAAAAAGCACCTAAAAATACAGGGCATCGTGTGGATGTTCTGCACTGTGGGAGAACAACCAGCACAGAGTATGAGCTGGCTGGGAGGCACAGGACTGGGCAGAGGAAAACCAGAGCCTGATTGCATATGAGTTCCTTCTCTACTGTTTGTTGGAAGGCCCTTTCTCGCTGGGAGGTCACAAAGTGGGCAGGCAACAGGCACTCAAAGGAGAAGTATTAGCATTTGCTTTTCAGGAAGGAAGCTGAGGCACCATCCATCAACCAAAATTGTATGGGCAAGTTGGGTCTGAACCAGGAGTAGATTCAGCCTGGCTCCTTCACTTAGGGTACAGTGGAGACGAGTGCCCCCAGGATGGGATATAGGTGCAAGGAGATCAAAGCCTGCTGGCCCCATCACATCAAATAGCAAGTGGAAATGAAGGAAAAGAATCATATAATCAAATAACCACTGACCATATAATTAGCTCAGAAGCTCTGATATAAAGGACTACCAAAGCAGAGCCAGCCCCAACATCCCATGGCACTGGGGGCACAGGCATGCAAAGCCCCAACACAAAGCAGCAGTGAAAATGGGCTGGAGATGAACAGAGGAGATGGGATTAAGTGTGGGGGTTCCTGCATCAACCACCATCTCTGCAGAGGCTCCCAGTTTGCTGTCCTGCAAAACACCCCATTTCCTGGCAGCTGAGCCAATGCTTACAGACACTCCCCCTTTTCCCTAGCAGCAAAAGCAGGGGTGGTGAGACCTCTCCACTCCTAAACTGCAAACAAATATCCAGTGTTTTCTGTTAATCGCCTCATGGTAATTTTCCTCTAAGAAATTTATGCAACAGCCATATTTTGGGGGGTTTTTCCCCTCATCTCCCTAACCCAATATCTTGATTTTTGGTCCTGAAATATCCTCTGTGCTGTTTTCAGGTGTCTCAGCTTAAAATACTGGTTTTGAGCAGGGGCTGCTGGGCAGACTGGCTCTGCTGGGACACAGCCTGGGCTGCCCCTGTGCTGAGCTGCTGCTGTGCATAAAAAGCCTGTGGGTACAGCATCTTGGTGGGGCTCGGTTTGTTAGCATGCACCCCAGACTTTGTTTTGAAGGAGTATAGTCCCTTAGTGAAGAGCTGATAACTTCTGGCACACCTGTGGGTACCAGCATCTGAGAATGATGCTTGTTGCATCCTGTGTCTGCACTGTGTTTACTGAGCTGCTGGTAAGAAGAGGCTGCATCCTGTCAGGGGTTTGCCACACAGGTACAACCTCATCCCTTTAGTTGCTACCGTGTATTACAAGTTGTGATGCCAGAAACATTGCTTATTCAGGGCTCAGCCTGTGGCTTCTGACTATCAGCCCACAATATTTTCTGCAGTTGTTTATATGCTGTGGTTGCAGGATTAGGGCCTCCCTACAAGGAAGTCCAGGAGACTTGAAAGAAGTTTTTCTTGTGTTTAGACCACAAATTACCTTGCTCTTGAAGCCTGCCAGTTCTGTGAGATTTTCCCTAATGAAAGGACTGCACTGCATGACCTGCTTGGAGTAATCTTCTAAAATTTTGTTTGTTTATTGAAGTGACTGTCAATAAAGGAATGAATTAAACCTGTGATTGTTTTGTTTGGAGCTAGTCTAAAAATCTCCTACTACGATGAGGGCAGTACAACTTTAATGATGTACGTAGAAAAACACACCAGAGAAAGTAATGAGATTTTTTAGGGAAAACGCAGGTTTTCTACATGGAAAGGACAACTGCCTGAGCATCAGGTGGTTGATGTGTATGACAAAGGTTGTTTCCAGTAATATTAGCTACAGCACTTGTGGTGTAGCATATCTGCCTGCTGCACGGATGTGCCAAATGCTTCTAATCAGAAACTGCTGCACGGTGTCAGCAGGTGCTGCTCGGAGCATCCTCTTTGCAAGACAAACATTTCACCTCAAATTATGTGACTGGAAAAGCAGCTGATAGCTGTGACTGCAATAAGGTGCAAACACCTCTGGTGTCATTTGTTACTCTGATGCTAAATTAAGTAACCTGGCAGACTTGTCCTTGTGACTGCGGGATGCACTCTGCAAAATTTGGATTTTCTTTGCTTTGTGCAGTGAACAGGTCCTGGCTGCTCCCATGTACGCTGCGTGCTCCCTGCTAGACATAGATGAGATGTGCCCCTTGAATGCAACCTCCTCCCACCTTACTCTTCGGTACAGTGCATCCTGCCCTCTAGTGCCGGCAGATGCTGAGTCAGCAACAGCCCAGGAGCAAACCACGCTGTGCTCCTGTGACTTTCCACCTTTTTCATTGATCAGACCTCTCTGTGCCTGGGGAACTGCTAATTATGGGTTGGCCAGGTTATGGAGAGCAGCTAAACATTTCTGTGCAGCGTGGGGATGTCTGTGCAACAGCTTGTGCACTGGGTACATCTGTATGGTTTTGGAGCAAGCACAGCTCCTTGGAAGTATCTTTGGAGACAATTTCAAGGAAAATGAGCTTTATACTGGAACAAGAATACACGTGGCAGGATATGTGAAAGAAATTTTGAAAGTCAGAATGTTTTCACCGGTGAGCTTAAAAGTAAATCTTGAAGCCTGGGGAGTGCTTGGTTGTTGTGTAAGGGATAGAGCAGTGATAACACCTGGAAATAGATCTCTTCTCCCGAAGAAAATATTTCTGTTTAAAAATAAATTGTGGCCTTTCATGTCACTGCCCACTCTACTGGGAGGGGAGCAGAGGTTTTCCCCATCCGTGTCCTGGGACCTGCAGGAATGCTCCCGGCAGCTATCTGCTGTGAGCCGGGCAAGGCCCCTCAGTGCTGCTTAAAGCTCTTCCATGCTCGTTCCATCTCCCTCCATCCTGAAGTGTCCCTTCCCTTCCGCTACTTTTAAGACCCCCCCAAGCAAAAGCCTCCAAGATTTGCAATGCAAGAGTGTGGGCTGGGGTGGGTTGGTCTCGGCTGCAGAGCTGTGCATGCCTTCAGCCGGGTGGGATCAGACCCACCGGGGCTTTTACACAATTTCCTGGGTTATTTCAAGCCATCGGGAAGGCCTGGCCACGGCAGCACTGCCGGGACCGTGAGTGGGAGGGGCGGGTGGCCTTTTTGTGCCGTGAGCAAGACTGCAGAAAACAGAAAAACAGTTTTGTTTAAACTACTCCCCTCCACCCTTGTCCCCTTGTCTTGGATCAGAAACCCTGGAGATCATGTTGTTTTTTTTCTTCAAAACTCAAACCCCGAGAGGTCACCCATAGTTTTCTTCTGATGCACGGCAGAGCCTGAGTGCTGGCGTAGCTGTTAGGGTGGATTTGTTTCTTTAAGGTGTCTCCCAGAGGAACGATCAGCAAAATGCAATGTGGCAGCTATGATAACTCCTCTTGGCTTTCAGCACAGCCCTCACTGATCGCACAACTTGCTAGCAAAGAAGGTACAGCTGTCCAGGCCTTGGCAGGGATCCCCTTCCCTCAACTTGCTGCCAAATGCTGTTTTTCTTTTATTTCTTAAATTTCTTAGTTTCCTAAGAAAATGAAAATGGGAAGAACAGCCTCATCTGCCTTACAGCTCCATCTGAGGTCTCCTGGACCTGTGGGGGTAAAACACGTCGGTACCCCATCCCTATGTTGTGCTGGGATGTTGGCAGCTAGGGTGGTGGAGAGCCCAATTCAGGAGGATGTCTGTCCTGCTGTTGAGGGCTGGGGTCCCAGCAGTTTGTGCAAAGGGCTGAGCACTCAGGCTGGAATTGTGTTCAGGGCTGGTTTGTCTGTCCCAGCATGGGCATCCCCCATGCCAAGGCCAGCTCACATGCACACCTGCAAGAAGTGAAGTAGCTGCAAGTGGTGAGCTTTCCTGGGGGCAAAAGCTCTGTATGCTTTGTACTGCCGTGCCAACAACTTTCCTGAGTTGCCTCCTTAATTGTGCGAAGGCCCTGAGCTGCAGGTGTCTTGCTGGCGATGTTAGCATGTACGAAGCACAATGGAGCAACTCAAAGTTCACCCATGCCCTAAGAACAGCTCCAACAACCAAATCCCGTGCAAAGCTTAAGGCATCAAGTACCAGCCTAGCATCCCCGAAAGAGATCCACTAAGCTTTCCCCTGTTTCTCTGTCTTCATCAACTGTCACGGTGTTGGCCGTTGCTTCCCAAACCACACTTGGGCTATACTGGCCTTATCCAAAAAAGGACCATGCCCAGCTCCAGCATGTGATTAGCATCATCCCATCCCCTAGAGCCTGCCCTGTGCTTGCTGCCCACACTGCTGCAGGGCCACTGTGTAGTCACTATAGCTTGTCTGTGCTGAATACTCCTGCCAGCCCCATGGGATAGGTCAGTCAGTACAAACAGCATGGAAAACTACCCCTTGCATGAGGAGGGTTCAGTTTGGAGGACCTCTTTAAGATGGGCTTGTACCGGGGCTGCCTAGCACAGGGGGCTGCAGCTCACAGGAATGAGCTGTGCATTTGCATGCAACAGAACAGCTGGCTTGGAATTGCTCCTTGCAGTTCTCCCAACTGCTTTGTCAGGCTCTGCCTGCTGGTGTGGCACAGCAAAACTGACCAAAAAGCCCCTCATTCTGAAATATTTTAGTGCAATTTAAAGGATGCACCTGAAATAAAGAAGAGCTGAAGGGCAGGCTGATCAGTGCAGTGGAAGAGATATTCAAGCGTGAGGAGCCTGTAGATTTGCTATCTAGGAAGAAGGTTTGTATTTTAAACTAATGCAAATGTTGCTAGAGCTGTGTAAGAACTCATGTAGTAGCATTTAAATGAAAGATTAAGAAGGAATGGCAGTAGGAAACAAAAATACATTGCAACTGATTTGCACAGCTGGTGAAATTATGGTATTAGGAAATAGTGCCGAATGTGCTATAAAAAAGGAAGTTTATTTTCTGTAGGAGCAAGGATGAGTGGGCAGATGTAATAAATGTACTCTGAACTCATATGTGTACCTACTCAGGCGTTATGTGGTACTTGCAACAGCCTTTCTAACCACTGCAGAAAATGGGCCAATAATGATATCTTTGAGAACAATAAACCAGTATGAAAAAAAGCACGAAGATATCTGAAGACTGTTGCTTTTTAAGCTAGGTGTTTTCTTTCATCCTGACATAACTCACAGCTATGAAATAGCTACAATTTTCAAAGCTTATTGGCTCCCCAGCCACTTTAGAATATTTAACATTTGCCACCCACTGAGAGCGAAAGTATTGCCTGATTTAAAAAATAACAGCGCTTACAAGTAAAATTTTGTGATTAACTCAGTCTTAATGAAAATCCACACATTCTGAGCTCCCAATTCACAGCTGAAAATGCTGCCCCATATTCCCAGCCCTCTGGGCACATGGCATTCACTGACTGTGGGTACCTGTAATTATATTTTGGTGTAATAGAGTCTTTTTATAGCACTCTCCACCACTACTTTTCCTGGCCATGAACATGTAAAACAGAGGTGAGTTATTCCCTCATGCACATTATCACGAGAAATATCGATCACTAGGTTGTGGGTTTTACAGATTTCCGAGGGGATCCATGGAAACAGATTCTGTGATCTCCCTTGCTCTTAAGGCATAAACTGTGGCTTGAACAGTTTAAAGCTTGGTGCTCTGAGCCACCTCTCTGCATCAAAACGCAAATGCAAGCTTGCTGCTTCTCTAGGGGCAAAGTGGTGAGAAAGCAGATGCTCAGCTGTGCTCCAACAACAAACACTTCAGACTCGCACAGTATTGAAAGGGAGATTATTTAGTGCTGGTAATAATAGGAATCTATTAAAAAACCTCTCCCATAGCAAAGGACGAAAAACCTCTAGCAAAATATCTGATTGTTCACTGCATAGAACCCCATTGAGCTGCAAGATAGCTTTGAATGCAGAGATTGCAGGATTGTGCCTGAAGCATTACACTCACAATTAAAAGCAGCAAAAAGGATTTGGAGATATTAGAGATTTCCTGAACTCATCAGGAGTTTTCTTAGCAAATGCAGACTAGCTGTATTACCTAATGTGTTAAAATAGACATTTATGTGATATGCATAGATTCTTTAAGACAATATTATCTCCTCTGGCCTGCTTTTAGTGTGTGATTTTATGCCCCAGTGTCTTCCTGGGTAGTTTCTGTGATGGTGTGTCCCTGGCATTCCCAGAAGTGCTGCTATAGCTCAAAATGCTTCTCTGGTTCCCCACAGATGCTCTTGCATTACCTCAGTTCCTAGCATCCACCCAACACCACTGCACCGTTGATGTCTGGTGTGCCACGGCTGCAGCCTGTTGGGAGACCTTGCCGGTGTGTTTAGGGGGAAGAAAGACTTCAAAACTCACAAGAATTGTCAAAAAGTGACTACAGGTTGTAAATTGGTGTGTACGTGGCATGGAGGTGGTGTTGGGAAGCATGCAAGAGGGATAAAGAGACAGCACCCAGTTTCAACACTCTGAACAGCTGTTTTCACTGTCCTAATGCCTTTGATTAACAGTTTGATTGCTCCCTAGATGCTTTTCTCCCAGTCGCCCCACTGTGCCCGCAGTGATGCTGGTGCAAGGGTGTTTCACCCACATCCATGTCATGGGAGGATGACACCCTGCTCTGACCCTCTGCTTAGGGTGGGTGACATCGCCGAGCACCCGTGGATGCTGGGGCTCCTCCTGGGCCATGCTATGTGTGCAACTCAGCCTGCAGCACAGTTTTTCCCACAGGGTGTTTGCTCTGACAGCCCAAAAGGAAGCTTACAGCTGCTTCTGTAACGGACAGCACTTACATAAGCGATACATAAATATGTATATAAATATTGCCCTCAGCAGAGCAACACAACGGGTTCAGCGGGATGAGGCTGCTTGGATGCTGAAAGGAAAGCTGTGGAATGTAGAGGACCAGCAACAAAATGCTATTGTCTATCCTCTGCATTTCATCATTTTCCTTTTGACATCAAAGTACCCTTTTGTTGCTTCTCTGTCCTGAGCACATCTAGGGTGAGCTGTTGGTGCCATGGGATGAGCGCACTGCCTGGGGTGATGGCACAGGGGTATTGGGGTGCGTGTGCTTTCTGCAGCGTGATTTGTCCTTTTTTGTTTTTAATTAAAGATAAACCACCTCGTTACTAATGGCATATTGTATGCTGGGAAGCATATGCCCGGTTGCCTTTCTCCTGAGTCTGCCCTTATGTTTTGCTGGTTGAATTTTTCTCCATGATTTTCTGAGCCTCCCCTCCTGGCCAGGAATTTCTTCTAATGAACCATATTATGCAGAAAAGTTTCACCATGGTGTCCATGAAATGCATCATACGGGTCAGTGTTTGTGGCTGTGTGAGATCCCTCTGGCAGATTAATTTTATTAAGGAGCTTGGTGTTGGGGATGCTGGATGTGGATGCATTGAGGAATCCCCCAAGCCATGAAAAATGTTACTTTCTCCATGAAAGCCTCTCTCTGGCCCCATTGCACCCTCCTGAATTTTCCAAGCTGGATCAGCTGATGTATGTAACAGGAGCTTCAGCACAGCCGTGATCCCTCCACATCTCTCCTAGCTGAGCAATTAGGTTTATTTACATTTGAGCACAAACACATGATTTTTAAAGGAAGCCTGAATGGCGTAAATCGAAGGCATAATCACATGAATTTAGTGGTTATATTAATTCTAAATCTAAATCGTGCATTTTAAAGCATGCGCATGGCAGACCTAATATCTCTGAAGCAAATAGTAAACCTGCTTCTTGCGCTTGGCAGTTAAGGCAAAATTATCTTATTAGGAATTCAATTAGAGCCTAGTACAGCCTTACTGGACATCTTCCAGTAAATATATATCAAGCTGAAGCAGTAGACATCTATCTTGCCCCCGCTTTTTTCTGTTTTCCAAGCTGTTTTTAAAAGATGGAGAGGAGAATATGGGAGTAAGAGGAGAGACTACATCTCATTTCCAGATCACTGTACAGAGCAGGGCGCAAGCTTTTTCTTTTTGATGTCTGATCATTTTTGGAAGCTGTGTGAGACCGGGTCTGCCTAACTCCCGACCCTTGCTGAAATGCAGAAGTGGGGGGAAAAAAAAAAAAATCCCTAGTTATGTAAAGGCTCTCAAATGAAGCCCCTGGGAAAGGTCTGAGGATGCCGAGCCGCCCCTTCTCAGGGAGACCCCAGCCCGGAGGAGGCACAGGCGCTGGCTGTTGGTTTGGGAAAAGTCGGTGCTGCCTGTCCTGGGTTCAGTTCCGAGAATTAGATCAAAATATTGTTTTACCCCAGAAGGCTGTGACCTCAGGGAGGACCATCCGAAGAGATCAGGGATCTAATGCCTCTTTGTAACCAATAGGGCTTAACAGGTAGTGGCGCTTATTTAACATTCGTAGTGGAGTGGTGCCAGTAACCTCTCTGTTCTGTTTGCACCTTGCTCCAGCAAGGCGCTCATGTCTCCAGGTTCCTGATGCTGCTTCCCATGATGTGACGGCTCATTTTTGGGGGGAGGGAAGGCTGATTTTTTTTTTTTTTTCCTATCTAAGGGAAAACCCTGCTTACTGCTAAATGCCAAAAGCCTCAGGCTCTAAGGGTGACAGTGAAAAAATTTCCAAAGGATGTCTTCTGTTTTACCAGTCAACATCCAAAGAAAACCCTGCTGTGATGCGGGTAGAGAAGCACATCCCAAAGAGCTAGCAGAGCTGAGCTACCCGCACTGTACATCCATCCACATGCACACACAGGAAATGTAAGCACCAACAGTGCCCTGGAGGTTGAGCAGAGCCTAAGAAAGAGCCCAGCTGAGGGGATGATTGCTGGGGAAGAGCCTCCTTGCTGCTTAACTGACTCCCCTCACCAGCTGAGAGATAAGGGCATTGCAAAACCTGCCATGATGGCAAAATTGCTGTGCCCTGGCATGGGCTGGATGGACTGGCTTGTTGGCCGGATCTGGACGATACTGATGTGGAAGTGGTTAAAGAGATGGATATGACAGTAAGAGCTGCCTTACTTTGATTTGTTGGCTGGCTGAGTTAATTTGTTATTTGTGTGTGAGAAGTTGTTGTTGCTGAGTTGGTCATCTTCTACAACTACAAATCTAATTAGATGTTGGAGTGCTTAGATATTTTTCCCCCTTGACAAATATTTCAACTATTTTAATTGTCAAACTAATCATGAATTAACACGACGCTGCTAGTATCCAGCTGGAGAAGTTCTTGGTTTTCCTCACTTCTAAATTTGCCGATGAAGTAAATCATCAGTGATGGTGTGTAGCACTCTCCAAGTCACTTAGAGCAACCCACTGAGATGTCTGGGATTGTCGGTTAGCAAGGAGCAGCAAGGTTGCTTGGAGCCAGCTGAAGATGTGGCCCAGTGTGTTTTTCATGGCACAACACTTTATTTTAATCATTTTTTTTTTTCTCCCCTTCTGTGAAGCCTGGAGAGGACAAGAGGAAAAAAGCTACTCAAAATGTGTGCTTTCCCCAGCCAGCAGCTGTAATTTCCTGGTTACATGTCAAGCCTGCTTTGTGCTCTGGGTTGTGGTGGCATTCCTCTACTTGTTCATGGCCTCATCAAACTATTCCTACAGCTCTACAGCAACACATAAATTCTGGAGATTTAGGCTTGGAGATTTCAAAGTCGTGCTGAACCACATGGAAATGATTCTCAGAATTATAGCTATGAAAATAATTATATTGCTAGGGGGAAAGAGTGACAAGAAATGTCCCCAGAAGAGATTTCAGCGGTGCTTACAGGATCTGTCCTGGCTGTGTAAGAGGCTGCTGTGATCTCTAAGGCTAATTCATCATTGCTACCTATAACGCTATGAAATATGCCCCCAAGAGCACTGAAGAAAGGCAGGCGAAGAGGAGTTGCAAAGGAGAAACATTGCAAACTTCTCTTTGATTTAATGACGATGCTTTGTATGCTTTTAAAATTAGAGCCACTCCTCACAGACATCGGTGTGTGGACAGCTAATTTGGAGACAAATTAGGTCTACTTATCTGAAATCTATGCCTTGACTGCTCCCTTAATGACCCGTCAATGCACATCCCTCCCGATAGGACTTCTACCGCAGCCCTGGCTTTGACAGATTAAGTAATAACATGTTTTTGCTGCTCTTCTAAGCTGTTCTTCAGTTTTGATCCAGCATTTTTCCCTCCACCATGCCTGTCTCCATCTCTTTATGATCGGTAATTAGTTTATGTGCCTCTAGTCTGTGGCAGATTTGTCTTTTGCATGTCTGCTTCTCCAGAGCGTTTTCCTTGCACCCTCTCTTTCAAAGCCTGAGCGTTTTCTGGCTGACTGCAATGTATTTATTGTCTGCTGTGTAACAGATTTATTCTTTCCCAAGAAAAGACATGAACGTAAACAGAAGATCCAAAATGCATTTTGCTGGGCTTTTAAATGCACTAGGATGAAACCCCCTCTCTACAAGCCTATTAGTGTAAATACCAAACTTTACAATCCTTCCTGTCAAGGAAACATATTTACATTTTTCTAAGGATGCGTATAAAAAATAGGGCTTTGGGGACAAAAAGGGCTTAGTTTCAGTGTCACAACACCCCCACTAAACTATACTGCTCTCGAACTATAGAATTAGGTTGTTCCCAGGGCCAGTAGAGATAACATCTGTTTGCTTCTTTAAGGACAAAATGAAATAGGATGCTAGTGTTTTCCACTGGAAACAACACTGGAAGTCTGAAGGGGCAATGGTAAGAGGGCTGCGTATCACACGCACATGTTAAATGCAGCTTTCCCAGCACAAAAAAGATAGGAAAGGTCTTATTAGTGCCAGTGCCAGCCCAGGGGAGGCAAAGAGCTCATCCGAAGCCCTGCCGTGGTGAGTGGGAAGAAGGGGGTTATTGGCAGACTGGTCATACTGGGAAAAGGGCTAGGACTACATCATTCTTTATACTTTCCTGACGTTCACGGCATCTCAGTTGGGGAGTACATTTTCCTACTAAGTGGAATAACTGGGAACACTTCCTTTTGTCCTGATTTTTTTTTTTTTTGGTAATTTAGAGCATCTTGAAGGAAAAAGGGGAAGGGGCACAGGTGCTGGTGATGAAGATGGAGAGATTTAGGTGAGGAAGACTCAGGTTTGCATTTCTGTTGAAACATCCTATTGCACTAACTGAAGCGCAAAGCTGCGCCTGCTTCTCTTGAAACTACCCGAGCAAGTTGTCTGTAATTACATGGAGCAGAACAGGAAAAACTCTCGTAACCAGAGGAGTGAGCAGCAGTGACCTGCTGGCATTTGCAAAGGCCAGGTGGCATTTTACCAGTTCCGAAGGCTCTGTTTTTTGTAATCAAAAAGCTTCTCTGATTTTTTATGCAGCCAGAGGGGAACACTTGTTCCTCCAAGTCAAAACCCTTTCCTTGCCTATCTCTGCCCAAAACCCAGGGAAAAGGGAGGATGGCTGCTGCAATCTAGCTGAAGTAGAGCTCATCCCTTCATGCTCACCTAATGTTCACAGTGCTCGCTTCTCCTTAGGGAAGACAGGAGCCAATCCCAAATTCAGATAGCCATTTCCTAAGCATTTTTGTTGCCATCGAGACTGCACAGGCTGTTCCCCTATTATGCCTAAAATCTCCTCTGGCCAGGATGGACGGATACAGAAGCCCGTGGCACACCACCCAGCTAAGTTTTCCCATTTTAGAGGGTTTCTCAAGAATCTTGCAGTATTTTCTTTTGCTGGCAGATGTAATTTTTGTCGCCATAAACGATAGAATTTGACACCGCACCGCACCAGGCCATTTGTCAACAACATTTTCAACAGTTCAACCGCACGTGTGTGCATGTACACACAAGCACAAAAAGGAGAGGCGAGAGGGGAAAGTCCAGGGCTTGGCATGAGAGGTGACCTTCCACTATAGGGCATGGAAACACAGAGTAAAAAGCTACCTCTAGCCACTGGGCTGGAAGTTGGGTTATGACAAAGATGCCAAATATCAATTCACTCCCAAGGAAACTGAAAACATCATGGGGTTTGACTCAACATGATGGGTTTTCATGCAGTCTGAAATGTTGCTCTCACTTTCTTCTGGGTAAGGAAAATCTGAGCATCCACACATAAAATCTGCATTGTTGGAGCAATACTAATAATTCAACTGATAGAGATTTTTTAAATATAATTAACAAAAGCAAGTTTTGCTGCTAAAGTACTGTGTAATAGAGAGAAATGGTTGTGTATTAGATAACAATTTTAAAAACATCACTGGCTAACGGCAGCACATCATTTGGGTAACAACAGAATAAATGCATTGTTTCATCCCAGCACTTCACTATTCAGCCAATCTAAACTACTGAAGAAATATGTGTTTGGGACATTTTACATCTGTTTTTGACAAGAAGCCTGGGGTTTTGTGAGTGGGTTTTTTTCTAAATCTATTTGCTGCAGCTTTTTTAGGCAGATTAGCATGGGAAAAGGCACTCTGTTTTATAAACGAAGGATTTATCCGTTTTAAAAGCAGCTCAACTTTGGCTTTTTGCAGTTGAAATAAAGGCACGGCAGGAAAAAACAGTAACACCACAGCCATAAAACCTACGACAGCAACATTATTCATTTAAACAAAACTTAACAACAGGCAACTTGTACAATGAACAGATTATCCAGTTTTTGAACAGCCTAACATTTTGGGGGCTCCCTAGAAGAGTATGTGGAAACCCTAATTGCAGCACCAAAATGCAAACTGTTTCAGGACGCGAGTAAAACGTTTACTTGAAGTAATTTTAAGTCTGCATTTTAATACCACTAGCGAGCCATAGCTGAACACTTTCTGACTTTTTTAAACAAAGTACTGTGGTTGCATTAAGGTGTTTTGGTTTGGGGTTTTTTTGTGAAAAAGAGCCATTTATTGCTGCTAAAACAAAGATAGATTGGCCTCTCTATAAAAACCTGGCCAATCGACTGGGGTAAACTTTCTTTTTGTCTTTAAGGAGCTGATTCTCTGCATGATGATATTATTTCGTTTTGCATCACAAGCAATGTTACAAGGCGGGGGAAAATTTCTCTTTTGAGTGTTCGCTGGGTGAAATGGATTTGTGGGCTCTGCTTTATGTACCGAGCCCCAGAGAGTGACTGGCCGCATGCAAACTCTGGCTGACACAACGCAGAGCTGCTCTGCTTAATTAGCTGGAGATTAGGGTGTTAAGGGCCTTTTTTTTTTTTTTTTTTCTCCTTTCTTACTTTTTATTCCTCCCTTCCTGAATGTTGCAAACATAAGAGGAAGTAGTTTTCTGCTAATGGAAAATGAAGAGGGGAAGGGTTTAGAGCTGAGAGTAAATAAGAAACTAAGTCCCAGCCTAGAAAAGTCTAACACTACCGTTCACTTTGCTGGTGCTTTGGGGAAGGGAAACCAAACAAATATAAAAAAAATTGAAGTTTATTCTATCTTTGTTTGCTTTTTATTGTGTGAGGGGGCAGGGGTACAGCCTGGGATTGCAGCTGACATCTGCTGCTCGTTTCTTTTAAGAGAAACGCAACCTGGAGTAAACTCATGGCCAAATCACGCTTGGGTCCCACGGACCCCTGGTCCCCCCCAGCTGGGAGAGGATGCAACTGCCTTGGAACCACTGGATCAGCACTGAGCTGTTTAGCACAGGCACTCACGGAGCAGGGCAGCAGCTGATTTGGATCCCCTTGTCAGCCTGTTTTACTGATCGCCTTTTCCTCTCAAAACCCTTCCCTGAAGCAGCGCTTTCTGGCAAATCTCATGCAGCAATGGTTTCCCCCCATCCCTCATCAGCCAGCTCTCAATGCCAGTCCCCTTTCAGCTCCCCCATACCTGCAGAGCAGAAACACATTGATTATTTTTAAAAAATGTCATATCTAATTTTTGTGTGCCTGGAAGGTTCTTCTTTTGAATTTTCACAGACACGGGGGAGATGGAGAGGGTGGACATATCTACATGGTCAGTCTCCTCTCCAGGCTGGTGGCCTCAAATCTTTTGCCCAGTAACATCTCTGCACCCCACCCTGCCATGCTACCTTTCCCTAGGTAGGACCGAGCCACGCAGAAAAGTCAAGCTGGTGAAAAGAGCCATGGATGCCCCATCCCACAATCAGGCAGATGCAGAGTACCATCCAGGAGAAGAGAAATCGGTACATACCCCTTTGGCTGCTGGGCTCACCTGGCCCAGGCGGTGGCTAGTGGGAGGCTGACATGGACCACGCTCCCTCCATCCTCCATACGGAGAAGGCATAACTCAGCCTCTCGTGAGCCACGTAACTGCAGCTCGTCATCTTACTGTCCATCTCGTCGCTCTGTAGCACTTGGTAGAGGAAGTCTATATACCGTGCTGCCAGCTTGAGGGTCTGGATTTTACTGAGTTTGTCAGAGGGCAAAGTAGGGATGATTTTCCTCAAGGCGGCAAAAGCTTCGTTGAGCGACTGAGTCCTCTGCCTTTCTCTGACATTGGCCAGGATCCTCTGGCTCTGCAGTTCTTCATACGATTGGGAGCTGGGACTGGACTTTTTCCCCCTCTTGCCTGGGTTGGGGCTGCCATCTTCGCTGGACTTCTTACTGTATCTTCTCTTCCTGCCAAATCTCTTTGGCTGCCTTTCCAGCTCCTCTTCACTGGTCCCCAAGCTATCCACAGGGGAAACAGGAGAACTGGAGCTTTCTTCCATGCTTTCTGCAAGAAGGGGAGGGGAAGAGACTTTCCCCCCCTCCTTATGTTATGTGAGTGTGTGTGTGTCTTAAATGTGCTTTAAATTCCTGAGACAGATCCTTTGGAAAAACAGGAGGGCTTTTTTTTTTTTTTTTTTTTTTTTGCTGACCAAACGTTTTCCAGGTTGCTTGAAGGGCTCTTATTTCAAGGACCAGGGTTGTGCAAAAAATTGAGGTCTTGAAGAGAGGAAGTTATTCTAACTTTTTGGAAACTTTAGCTGAGCTCAGTTGCTAAATAGTTGTCAGAAGTGAGGGAGGTGCGGGGCTCCCTTCTGATTGGCTGGCCAGGTCAGTGGGAGGAAAGCTTTTCCCCTGCTAAACTTTCACAGTTTTATGTTACACTTAACTAAAATCTTGGGAATGCACCTCGAATAAAAGATAGTTGGCGACCACCCCTCACCACTGCCACCTCACTGATGCTGGATTTGCAGCACCACTCGACGGTAATCCACCCTGCCAGGGTTTTTGGGGTGCTGATTTGATTGCTGAGTGCTTGCAGGCTGCCTCCCAGCCCATGCTGCTGAGGGTCTGACTCCCAGATCCATGGCCAGGCTGCAGAAGTACCTTGTCCAAATTGGGGTGCAGGGTGTGCAGGCCCAATGGGGTGACCTCGGTGTGGCAAAAGTTCCCTGGGACATGCTGAGCTGTGGGAAAGGTAGAGGTTTGGGGACAGCTGGAGGAAGCCCTTTCAAACCTGTTATTTGTAGGAAGCTGTTATACTTGGAGCCCAGAAGTATGGGTCATCTGGAAAGGAGCCAATAGTTTGTAGAAAACCTGACAGAGAATAACCTGGAGAAGCGACGCGGGCCATGCAGTCCATCTCTCTACTTTCCCTCTGCTCCTTGTTAGATGCTAAATGGTACTTTTTCAGGAGGCAAGAGCCGAGGTAGGTAGGACAACATCTTTTCCTCCAGAATATCCTGCTGTTGAAATCATGGTATCCCAGTGCATAAAAATTATGGTGGCATTGTCAGGGTTTCTGATGTATCAAAGAGAAGACAACATCTATTGTTTCCTCTCCATCATACCAGTGAAAATGTGGGAAAACTCTGCTTGCTTCCGTGGAGCTAAGGCAGAGGAAAATTGGGTTTGGACCTCTGATTTCAGTTACAGCCCAAATTGGAGGAACAGATGCATTCCCGAGCAGCAAAGATCGTGTTTTCAATACGGAGCAGGAAAATAAAATAAAATGGTAATAATAAAAATAAGACAAAAGAAACTCATAAAGTGTAGATGTTGTATCAGAAGAATTAGTGTGGATTGGATTTCTTTGTGAAATTTTCCAGTAGGTATCAACACTCATTAATGGAAAAAATAAAGTCTGATTTGATTGGAAAGTGTTCCCTGGTAGGAGAAGGAATTTTGGCTTGCCCGGAGCTGACTCCACTGCTGGTAGGTAATGTTTATAGTGGAAAGACTTCCACAGGCAGCCCCTGGGGAGAGCCTGAGTTTGCTTTCAAAAGGAAAGGTTTTCAGGTGCAGCACAGAAGTCGGAAAGCGAGGCAGTTCTGCAAATAGATTTTTAATCCAATTTAAGACTCCGGCAAGTTGGATAGAACGGGTCCCTCTGCCACTCGTACCCTGAAGCCAGGGTTTCCAGAATGGTTCAGGGCTGGCAGCTGCTCTGCATATGTGACCTGAGTGCAGGGGGCTTGGATGGTGTGTGCCAGCCCTGGAGACCTGGAAGCAGATGCCATGTTTGAATGAGCAACATTTGGGAAACCCTGAGTAACGGCCCCTTGTCTGTCCTGTAAGTGAAACAAACTGTTCTCGATAGTGATGTTGACATGAAACTGTGTCTCAGAGGGCAAAAAACCCCTTCCAAGGGGTACGCAGTTTGTACTTGAGATATTTAGAAGTCTCCTTTGTGTGTGGGATCACTCCCAAGTATTAAGAAAAGTCATCACCAAAGACTGGAGGAGCACCTCCGCTTTCCAGCTGCAAAGAACACAGTTTTCCCAGCAAACAGGTTCCCTGCTGATGGCACCAGCTCTTCTTTGCTCACACTGTGTTTATGGTGGTAAGCTGCTGTAAATTTGCAGGGATGCATGAAGCATGGAAGGGCAGTTGGGCTGTGGGGATGAGTACCCAGATCACACTGCCCAGAGGCACTGTAGGTGCCTGCAAAAGGCTGCTTGGGGGGGCAGCAGGGCTGTGTTTGAGAGCATCAGGAGCAAGGGAAGCAGACCCAAGCTTGCAAGAGTCAGCCAAACTACTCATTGCTGCCTCTCCTCTCTCTCCCTGCCCTGCTGATATGAGTGCTAATACTTACTCTGCATCTTCTTTTTGCCCTGCTGTGACCACCAAAGGTAGGACTTGATTTCCTGGGGATTGCAGAGTCTCCATGGGATGGGATTTGACTCTTCCAAGGGTAGGGGACAGAGGGATTTTGGGGGCAGACTATGTCTCAGAATACCCAATTCATAGCTGTCACAAAGGCTTTTTGCCTTTATGATAACCACTGGGCCCATTCTATACAAACAGAGCAGGAGATATGCAGCTTCTGGGCATAATGCTGGAGCTGTGGTGGCAAAAGGACGTGGCCACGTGGTACACTCCTGGTCCAGCTGAGTAACTGCTGGTGCTCTTGGATGTGCCTTTCCAGGCTGTGTGGTGTAGAGCAGCCCTTCTCTCCTTTGTATGCCATGACTTTATTAAATAAATAAATGCACAGCCCAGTCCCCGTGCCTGGCTTCTACAAACAAGCCCGAAGGAGTGTTTGCACGACAAAGTGAGGCAGGATTTCTCCCTAAGGGGGCTGCTGCTGTGTGTAACCTCTAAATGTGCAAAGCTTTTTAGTATCAGGCAGGCTTCATTAGGAGAAATTTATGGTGAAACTTGGCTGTGTCATAATTACAAAGTTTATAAGCCTGGCTCCAACTAGAATCACTCCAGAGCTGCTGTGTATGCGTGTACTCTTTACGGTTGCTGAGTCCCATAGCAGTACTTAGAGCCAGAGCTAAGTACAGTGTTGACAATACTGCAAATATCGTCTCTTGAAGCAGATCAAAGGCATGATCTCTGTGTGTGCAGACCCGGGTGAAATGTGAGCTGGCTCTCCTGAAGGAAGAGGGAGTTTGAGAGGTTTGTGGGAGAGCCGCATGGTAGGAAGGTACCACTGGCCAAGGAGGACAGGGTGGGTGTATCCTTCCTGCTACCACAGCAGGGTGGGAGAAAAGTTGTGAAATGAAAACTATGATATAGAAGATAGTTTTGGTAAAGTTTTAATGCCCTGTTTAAATGTGACATCTGCTATGATGCTGTTGCTCTTTCACTGCTATTATGAGGTTCCTAAAATTTCTACATAAGAGGAAAATAGTGAACATGGCTCGGGCTTTGGGGACAGTGCTTATTCTCCATAGGAAGCCTGTGGTCCAGTTGTCCTCTGGCATGGCTTGGCCAACAAATCACTCTTCAACCCCGCTGTGCTGTGCAGTGGAGGACACCACCTCCTTGGCACCCTCTACCCACAGTAGGAAGTGGGAAAATTTGGGTGCCCTGGCAATAAAGGCTCAGACTGCTCTTCCAGCTCCTCTTTGCTGGATGAGCTGCTAGAGACACTCATTTTTGGAGCTAACTGAAAGAAGAAAAATTCTGTTGTGCTCACTGCCGTCCTCCTCCTCACTACCTACTCTTACAGATAAAAAGCATCACTCCTTTCCTTTCAGAAACACCTGCATTGCAAATTGCATCCAGCATTGAATGGCCTCTACTGTAGCCAGGTGTAGTTAAGCTGATTTTCCCCCTCCTGCTTTTGGTGTAACTTAGGGAATAATTTTTCAATGCTTTTGTGCAGCAGCCACTAAATGCAATCTGATGTGTGAATCTTCCACGTGCTGTCTTTGCAAAGGCAGTCATGTTTTGCCTTCTACTTCTGCTTTGTGGGCTTTGTTTCCCTGTTCCTTCTGCTGCACCGCAGCAATGGCCAAAAGCAGCAGGCAGATGTTTCCCAAAGTGTTGACTCTGCAGTGACAAGTTTATAATCAAAAGCAAAGGAACAGTGAGAGAGCAGCACAGAAATGAGGCAGGAGGTAAGGAGGGCAAGGCTTTAGGGATAAGACAGAGCATGGTTTCAAAGTAATTGGATATGCTAACACTGGAGTTTTGTGCAGGAATGTACATCTGTTTCTGAACTGTTACCAGCTGATGTGCCCGCTCTTCCTTTCTGCTTCCTTGGTTATAAACCCTCAGCACAGCAGACGCAAGCAAAGGAGAGGCTGACCTGGGGACAGAGTCCTGTTACTTGCTAATCCTGCTGATAAATGCAGTCAAGGTCAAGGCATGCTTTTGATTTGCAAAGGTGCTGCTGGGGCAGCTGGGCATGCTGATGGCTGCCCCGTGGGAAGCAAAGTGGTGGCTTCTCCCTGTATGTGATTTGATTGCTCCATCTGCTTTCCTTAGCTTTCTACTCGAGGAAGGGGGAAATACAGGACTTTTTAAGGGAGATTTCAAGGAAGAATTACAGAAAAGAGAGAAGGACCTGCAGATTTTCCAAGTGGATGCCTCTTTCTCCTGAGAAAGCCCTGCAGGTTCTTTGTCTTTGAAGGTGACTGCTCCATCCAAGCTTCGACAAAGCAAGGTGTGAATTGTAAGAGTAATTTCTCTGTAAACTGTTTTTTTGCTGTGTACTGTGCCAGTACAAACTGTCTACAGTGCAATAATGGTAAATGCAAATCTTTAATAACTTTCAAAAAATACCATGCTGAGTCAGATAGTGAAAACGCACTATAGTTCACAGATTTTCTACTGAGGTTCAGATTCTGTGATGGGCTGGATGATGCCTTGGTGAAGAGAAGGACAGTTGAGATCCACTGACTTCTGTGGGACATAAGCAGGTGTTTAAAGTTACAGATATGCTAAATACAAGCTTGAATCTCTGATCTGAACCCCCTCTGAAATAAGAGAGATCTTCAATGGCTTCAACAGGCTTTGGATCACTGAGCTGTTGGAGGACCAGATCATGTTTGGTTGTCCAAGCTCCGTTGTTATTAGGAAAAGGATAGCGTAGACCAGACATGGTTCTGCCTTGAATGCTGGATGTGGTGTCTCAGTCTCATAGTTGATTGCTGACAAGATTAGAAATACACACAATTTCTCACATGAGTAGTGTTGAGAAGAGAGCGTGTATCCTGCTGTAGGAAGAAACCAGAAGGCAGTGGCATTGCAATTGTGGGTTCTATTTTTAATGATGCTGCAAAGCAAAAAGAAGAACCGCCATTTGGGGGAGTAAAAAGTAGTAGCTATCATGATTCCAAAAATAACATTTCTATTTTAGATCATTTAGCCAAAGCCCCCACTAATTGCAGATCAGCGTGGAACGTATCCCTGGGAATCCACAGGGAAGACAGATTTGTTTTTCCTCTTTTTGGAAGGTGAAATACTAATTGCGGCTGCAGCAGTAGTAGCTGTAGCTCAAAACCTGGGCTAGGAAAAATAAAAATACTGTTTCATGAACTGGAAAAATCAAAGCATGTGAAGTATTTTCTCTTTGCCTTTTTGTCTCCCATCTCCAGCCACATTAAGCCAAGGAGGAAGGGATTCCCACCATCAAGGTGAATCCAAATCTAGCCTGGCTGTTCCAACAGTACTTGGGAGCTGTTGGGAAGAGTCAGGCTTCTGTTCATTTTTTGGACAGCAACACAAGCTTCAAGGCAGATGTATTCAAAACAGCATCATGTTTGGCTACCAGTTTCAGCATTGCTTGACAGCACCTCCATCACCAGAAGGCAGAGAACTGCTTTCACTGAGGAACTAGAGCTTGCTCCTGAGATGGAACTTTGATTGAGTTTCACAGTGCAGATGTACTTCATGGTCTGGGAAGAATTTGGCCAGGCTGATTCTAGAGAGACTGAGCTCGTTGACCTGTCTGGCCGTGGAGTGAGAGACTGTCCTTGGTGGGTCCTCATAGTGGATCCTCTCCCTATGGAGTACAAAATAGCCTGCAGAAGTTGATGGCCTCAGGTTAGTCTTTGCTCTTCTCTGTAACCTGTGAAGCCCCAGAAACAGTGTAATGGAAGGCAATAGTTCCATAAATCAGATTTAAACTTGTAACTCACTTATCTTAGCTGAAGGAAGGGGTCAGCAGAATCCCCGGGTGAAAACTGTTCAACTGAGTGCTGGTTGCCTTTGCAAACACCATGCTTGCTTACCCATCTTTTGTTTTGGATCCAACCACTCGCTATAGTGGTGTTTTCTTGAGCACAGTAGTCTGTGGTGCAATTTACTCTTTTATAACAAGTGTTGATGCCTATATTTCTTCTGAATTCACAAGGCTGGAAAGACACCAAGGAAGTCTGAAGTACCGTTGCTTGTATTTCTGCATTTCATTATTTTTAAGGATTAACCAAGACCCTGGAGAGTTAAAGCAGTTTTACAGTTAACTATTTTGTCAGGTGAAAAGATGACAACACGGTACAAAGGACCCCTCTACCAGGCTGGAAAGCAAAGCCTTGGACAGTTATGCTGCTGTTGAAATAAATTGTTTTCCCCACAGGTCCACGTAAACTTCTCCAAGCATGTTACAAATCAGCTTTTCCTCTTACCTCAAAAGAAATCACTTTGAAGGCTATGTCAGGTGGATGTATGGCACTGGTGATGGTTCCTTGTTGCTTCCCAGAGAAATGCCTCCTAACTGTACAGATGTGACCTGAAAAAGTTTATAATGAGTGCAAAGGCACATCCAGAAGCAGCTTTGCCTGGGTGTATCGATCGGTCGACCTGCTTACAGGAAGCAGGGATTCCAATGGGAGTGCAGTGATGGGATGAGAGAGAACAATTTTAAGCTGAAAGAGGAGAGGTTGAGATTAGACGTTAGGAAGAATTTTTCTCCTATGAGCGTGGTGAGGCTCTAGCACAGGTTGCCCAGAGAAGTCGTGGCTGCCCTGTCTCTGGCAGAGGTGTTCAAGGACAGGTTGGGTGGGGCTTTTAGCAACCTGATCCAGTGGAAGGTGTCTCTGTCTATGGCAGAGGGGTTGGAACTGGGTGGCCTTTAAGGCCCTTTCCAACCCAGACTGTTCCATGATGCATTGTCCTGTGCTTTAGCCAACTAAGTTATAGCCGTTAAGACTACCTCTAGAATTTAATCACAAAGTTTAAATCTTGCATTTCAGATGTTGGGTAGAGAGGAAGCCAAAATTATGGAGTTGGACACAGATAGCTGTAAGAAATCCCTTCTAGAAAATGGGTGTTTGTGCTGGCGGCCTTAGCACAGCCTTAGGAACAACTACAGTGAAGCCCTTTGACCTTTATGGAACTGTAAGAATTTGGAAAAAATCACAATTTCAAATGCCAGGGCAAAAAAAAAGGGCAAGTTTTTAAGATTTCTGAAGTGAGAAAACCTGAATTTTCAAGGAGAAGGTGAAATAAGTTAAAATAATCTATTTGCAGATTCTTTGTCCAGTCCTGAATTTTATCTTAGCTGTGGCTGATACCTGAACTATTCATAATCTGCATATCCTGGAGGCCCTCATTTGCCCAGATAAAACTGAGCAACATCTCTCCTCATTTCTTATCCCACAGAAAAGTAATTCTCTGATCATTTCTTCAAGGGTTTAAGCCATAATTGAGGCTGTGTATTGTGTTGTGTATGTTTTCTGGTTAAGGGAGACTGGACAGCTCATTAGCAGCACTTGTTAATGGACTTACTGGATCACCGTAGAGTGACAGATCATTCATCACAGTTCCCATGTGTGAAAAGTCTTGCATTTGAAGTGTTCCCACTCCTCATCAGCCTGGTAGTGGGATCCAAGAGATGGGATCTTGGTTTCCTGTACCACAAAGGAAGAGCTCTACTGATCAGGTCATCGTCGCTGTTGAGCCAATGACTGTACTAAACCTCTCCTAATATTTAACTTAACACAGGGAGCTACACTTTCTGCCTCAAATGCTATGGAACTAATTATGAGACAAATCACAGCTGTTCTCCCATACCTTGATGGAAAAAGCAAATGTCTGTCATTTGTTTTCCCTTTCTTGAAAATGCTGCTCAAAAATCATAGTCACTCTTCCTTTCCTATCCATCTCTTTAACCATGTTTTAACCTTTTATTAAGTTCTTTTCTAATAGCACTTTCAGTGTTCTCTGTGTCCCTTTAGATGTTATTGATATTCCCACAAAAGCAGGATACAATACAGAATCCTAGCCCCCAGTCTGGTTATTGCTTTTTGCTTGAAGAATATGGGACAAACCCATAGTCCCAGAAGAGCTGTGGCTCATATTCTGTGGAGGTTGACAGTGCTGTTTAATGTCTTCTGTGGTTTAGTATCTTTGTAGGAGTGTGGGACATGGTGAGAATGTCAACCAAGAAGTGAGCTAGTTTAGATACTTTTTGTCTCGCTTTTACATATTTAAATGTTCTACAAGAGGGAAGAGGTATTGCTTTGGAGAACACCCTGGGTGATTGGTGAACTTGTCGCCAAGTAGATAAAGAAAAACCTGAAAGAATGAGGGAAAATGAAAGAATGAGGGGAAAATGTTGGTTTTCTAAATAGAACAACTTTTTGTGAAACATGCCAAAGTTCCTAGGAAAATATGATTTATTTTGGTAAACAAGGAACCCTAACTCTGACTGCTTTGCCTCTTTGTGTTACAGTTTACGTGTGTAGGTACTTTAGTTGCCTGTTGCTCCTACTCTGAGTATTCCCGATAGACCATGGCAGCTGAGCAGGAACTCACTTGCCATGCCCCAGATTCCCTGGCCACAAGTGGAGTGGACATAGAAAACCAGCGCCACCTCACTTTGAATTTTGCTGCAACAACGGCCTGGTACTTCCTGGTCAAATGGCTTGATTATCAGCTGATTTGGTTTCACTTTGGTATTTAATTTGACACTGAGAGGTTGAAATTCTCCATTTAAGAAAAAACTCTGAGTTGCCGTGCTTACAACATCAGAAAGGGTGGTCTGCCAAATCAGCTCAGCTGAGAGGAAATTATTTTCCCTAGACTGATCAAAACTTTTGTTGTTTTCTTCATCTTTACCAACACCTGTTTCACTCAAGCACCTGAATAAACTTTGAGGAGAAAAGATAGCTTTGTTAAAAACTCAACTGGACCCTGAAAGATCGAGTTCCGCTTCTGGGACCCTTACCAAATCTAGGGGAAACCAGGCTTGGCATTCCTAGTGAGTTCTGGGGAGAAAAAGCAGGAAAAGGCCATCATTTCTTTCAAAAACAATTAGGTGAAAAAGCCCCAACTCAAACGAATTCTCAAAACTTAAGGCTGCTAGAATTTAAAAGAAGTGACCATAAAAACTCATAAATCACTACCACTGGTTATGGAGTGTTGTTCCAGAAATATTAAGTGAACTGGTTATTTTCTCAAGAGTAACAACCTTTACCTATGTAGACCATGTTGTCTGCTGGGACATCATGAGCAAGCACAAGTCGTCTTGATGTAGATCTCGTTGTAAATACACCACTGTATAGACAACAAAGCTGGTGCAAAGGAATGTGTGTGTAGTAGCTGAAGCACTGGAAATGAAATTATTAGGGAAACAGCTGCTCAAAGGCACAGGAAGAGAATTCCTGCAAAGCATCTGTGGAATTGTAGTGTTAGGGAAGAGGCATGTTTGGGTATTTTAACTTCCCAAGCCTGCTGCATCCAGGAGTTGGGATATCTTTACCGCCTTGCACTGATGCATCCCTGGTCTCTTTTTCTGGGCAAGGGTGACTTGCTCCTGACCCTTGCTGTGTTGAGATTGGGTAGTGGGAAACTGTGCTCCAGTAGCATTACAAGAATTCTCTAATTCATCTGCCCCAGCTGCCCACATCCTACCTTTCAACATCATGGATAAGTGCATTTGAGAAATATTCCTTTTGGTGAAGTCATAAGGTGTGTTACAGGGCTGGACGCACCACTGCACTTTTCATGGTGTGGCACATTTTAGTCTCTGTGGAAAAGAGCAACATGCTACATGGCCAAATTTAAGCATAGACTCATAGAATGGTTTGGGTTGGAAGTGACCTTAAAGATCATTCAGTTCCAACCCCCCTGCCATGGGCAGGGACACCTCCCACTGGATCAGGGTGCTCAAAGCCCCATCCAACCTGGCCTGAACACCTCCAGGGACGAGGCAGCCAGAGCTTCTCTGGGCAACCTGTGCCAGAGCCTCACCACCCTCACAGGAAAACATTTCTTCCTAAGATCTCATCTAAATCTCCTCTCTTTCAGCTTTCATTTCCCCTCATCCTGTCCCTGCACTCTCTGATAGAAAGCCCCTCTCCAGTTTTCCTGTAGTCCCTTTCAGTACTGGGAGGCTGCTCTAAGGTCTCCCCAGAGCCTTCTCTTCTCCAGGCTGAACAAACAAAACTCTCAGCTTGTCCTCATATGGAAGGTACTCCAGCCCTTGGATCATCTTCATGGCCTCCTCTGGGTTTTATCTAACAAATCCTGGTCCTTCATGTGCTGAGGACTTCAGAGCTGAACACAGGACTCCAGGTGAGGTCTCACAAGAGCAGAACAGAGGGGGGAATTCCCTCCCTCAATCTGCTGGTTGCACTTTTGATGCAGTTCTGAACACGGTTGGCCTTCTGGGCTGCAAGTGCTTATTGCTGGATCATTTTGAGCTTCTCATCCACCAGTATCCAAAGTCCTTCTCTTCAGGGCTACTCTAAATCCATTCTCGACCCAGCCTTTATTTGTACTTGGGATTGCCCCATCCCAGGTGTAGGACCTTGCACTCAGCTTTGCTGAACTTCATGAGGTTCACACAGGCGAACCTCTCAAGCCTGTCAAGGTCTCTCTGGATGACATCCCTTATTGCAATGAAATTAAGGGAGTGATGTGTGTGCTCAAACCTTCTCTGGGATCTCCCCAGTTCAGGAAGCAGCAGCTGCAGAAGAATGTGGTCTAGCTTACATCTTATTCAGTCCTTAAATTGAGACAATAATGGTAGCTCTCTTTGCTACAAGAACGAGCACCACAACCTGTAGTGGATTGCAAAGGATAGCATTTTTTGTGTATTTTAGCTCAAGAGATCTTTTAACTTGCATTTACTTGTTAAAGGAGGAGAGCTATAAAGCATACCTGTCCTCAGCCTGAACCTCCCCCAGTTTTTTCATTATCAGTTGAGCTTTGCGATTTGGGTTTTTTTCTGGCACCAACACTACTGTGATGTTTCATTTCCTTCTCTTTTGCACTTTCGGCAAAGATGAAGTTTACTGTCGGTTTCACTATATACTCTATCAGGTGACCCAGAGTCTGATCCACAACTTGCGAAGTCAGCAGAAAACGCCATGTTGCTCTCAGCAGGCTTTACAGCAACCTTTAATAATTCTGCCCTCCCAAGGGGGCTGAAGTACGAATCCAGTAGGCATTTGTCATGTTTCAGTCTCCTAAACGGCCAATAATATCTTGCAATATTTTTGTAAGCCTTTGATCCGTCACTGTTGCTTGATTGTGCTTTGAAGACTTAATAGCGCCCCATATCCCACACTTATTAAATTCAAATTCTCCAGTTGCATTTTCCTGGAAGATACATAAAAATAACACATGGAGGAAATATAACTGGAAGATGCTTTGTGTAAGCTGGCTTACATTTTATATGTGGGGAAGACACTGAAACCACTGCTTATGCACTCGTGACAGAACTATCTGTATAATTTTGATATAGTGGAGTATATCTGTAAAAGCAATAATAGGTCAGGGAGCTGTGTGCTGGCTTCAAAGGCTCGATTTTCAGTATGCCGCTAAGCAGCCTTTCGTTCAGAAAGATCTAGTGTTGGAGGCACCTTGCTGTAGAACTTGCCATGGGCTCTGACAACAGATGCATCTGGTGGGATTTTAGTGCAGCTCTTCTGTAGCTCTTTTGTTGCTGGGTAGTTTTTTCAGGGTTGAGATAAGGATGACATTGAATGCTCCTAGAATTGCTCAGCTGACTGAAAGGGGAGGGTAAAGCAGTGTGATAAGGCAGTTCCTGGAAGATGGTAGAGAGCAGAGTGGGACATGCAACCAGTTTTGGGTGGAAATACTCTTATATCCAAGCAGGACAGATGATCCATTAACTGCTGAAAGGACAGGGGATGTGGTCTCCAGTTTGAGGTCCCTTTAACATCCTGCTCATGTAAATGAGTTTCTACTCCAGGGTGACATCCTGGGGACAGCATAAATCCACAGTGAAACTGGGAAATGCTCTGTTTTTTCTGGGCTCATTCCAGGAGGCAGGTGGGACACTTGTGATAAATTCCTGCAAAGCCACCAGATTTCCACACAAAATACCTTGCAATTATCAAGCTATGCACAGGCACATGAACAGCTGTTTGTTTACTCAGACCTCACCTCCATCAAACTATATTCTCCATTAAGAAGCTCTTCTCTCTGCCTACGCCAGGAAAGAAGCCTGAGGAGAACAGAACGCTTGTTTGCACTGAAACTAAAACGGGAGAGGAGCAGCCTTGGGCAAGGTGATGGAAACACTTCGATTTGCCTTGTATTATTGTACTGAAAAATGTGAAATTTGGGTGGCTAATAAAGAGCCAAGGTCTCCAGTTAAACACCACATAATCGCAAACAGCACTTTACAAACCTTTGGCGGGGCTGGTGGGACACATACCTTCTAGCTTATGAGGCAAAACCTAAATTAAAAGCTAGAAACATCAGCGTCTCACGGCATGTTGTGCAACCAGAGCTCAGTGATATTTTGCAATTAGAGTTGCTGTCTGGTTTGATTTTTTTAATGGGAGCACACGCTGAAAAAACCTGATTCAGAAAGTAAATATAAAAAAGAAATTAGTTGCTTGAAAATAAATAACTTGGTTTCAAGGAAGTGGAGAAGTTCCTAAAGGAACTTTCAAAAGGCATGAAAAGTTTTATTTGGGGGAAACCAGAAGGCTCTATGCAGCAGTGCTTACTGCTAGTATTACGAGAGATGAATCTTTATCCTGACCTTATTGATACATCAACTTTGAAAGCCCCAAATTGTGACTGTCCTTTCAATGTAGTCATCTTCCTCTACTCCAAACAAAAATATTTCTATGGACAAGGATGAAAGGAGGTTTTAACCTGAAATTTTTGCAAGGTGGTGTTGCCTGCAAAGGTGCATAGAAACTAAATATGCAATTGAGGAGGTGCACAGAACTCTGGATGAAATAGTTTTTGTGTGTCTTCTTATGATGCTGGGAGCCAGCTAACAGCTGAGTGGGCTCATTTAGTGATACTTTTGGGTCAGTCCACAAGTAAAATGTGTTCAGTCTGTTGAAGCTGAAGGTCCAGCTACCAACCCTGATACCCCCAGACTATTCCTTCCAGTCCTTGGTCAGCAGATGTGGGCTTCATGCAGGGGCTTTCCAACCTGGGCATCTCTCTACATTGGCATCTTCATTCTGCTGTGTGGGTGAGACAGAATGGGATTTTTTTCTCTCTGTGCACGTTCCCAGCATTGTGTCTCACAAATGCTGTATGCGTTTATCTTCCTGCAGCAGGGAGGAGGCAGGAGTGAACAGACAGCGTTGCTCCCCATACTCAATGGGGTAAAACGCCTGGTGAACGCGGTGAGAAGCAAAGTGAGGCGGGTGCAGAGTGATTTAGAAATTTGCAAGCAAACATCTGTCAGGCACTCAGCACAGATGAATAACAAAATCAGACCAGAGCAGACATATGATGAAATCCTTCCATGTGGACGGAAGGGGGAGGGGGCCGGCAATCCAATGTGTACTAGTATTTTCATTATAATGCGAGGCGTATCTGTAACACACACACGTGAAGCTATGGAAATGTGGGGTACATTGTTGTGCCATATGTTTTAAATATTACTAAGTAGGCCAGTTTTGCAGTATATTTGATATTTTGGCTGTTGTCGCTAGAACTAGATGGACCAATTCATATGGAATATGAATTGGCCTTGAACACAGTCTAATCGCTGACCCAAAGAGTTTTGCAAAATGCATTTTTAACCTGAGAAATGATAGGCTAAATCTTACACTGTGGGAGGAGGGTGATTGGTCGTACACTTGACCTAGATACAAATCTCTAGGGTTAAAAATAAAGAGGCTGTTGGATAGCGGGGACCAAAATACGTCACTGATAAGATTTGTTTTCAATTTTTTTGTTTTTGCTGGAAAACATGTCTCAGACAAAAATCATGATTATCGTTTTTTGGAAGTTACAGTTTTCATAGTTTTCCCTTGTGTTTCACAACAAGGAGTATGTAATGAAATGTTGATATGTCTACGATTTTAATTTGGAAATTAACGTGAATCTTCCACTTTCTTTCAGTTGCCCCATGTATTCTTTCAGGGAACAATTACATTTAGAAGAAATCTTACTTCTTGTATTTTTATTTCTTACATCTTAAAAAGGAGGGACCCCTACCCAAACTCTCATTTAGAAATACTCACATGAAAGTCTCTTACGTTTCGAATAAAACCAGAGAAATATTACTGTGTACAAATTCTTTCACTCCTCTACTTTGCTCCTTTTTTCTTTTCCCTTGAGAGCGTCTCTCTGTCAGCAGAAAAAAAGATAGAGCAGAAAAAATCAGGGTGGAGAGAATACATATATTTTTTAATTACATTATCAAGTGATTCCTGATTATTTCCCATTTCTCCCTGCCTTTTGAGAAAAAGCATGAAGGAATCGGTAAGAGGGTTAGTGGGCAGCACCCGTGCATTACAGAGCCTTTCGCGTCTTATTCTACTTCTTGACAGGAAAATTGAATTCATGGTATCTTTCAAATTAAAGGACCGTGCTAGGTCCTTTTGGGGGGGAGGAGGGGGGAGTGGGAATCTGTCTTGTCTGGGCAACCCTGGTGCTTCTTTGCAGGATGTGGGCTGGGACCCGAACATCTTGCAGGGCTCCTTCCTGTTCCCATGTCTGTGCCAGGAGTTGGACTCCAAGGAAGGATTTCGGATAACGTGTCCTGGGAAGAGAGGGGGATGGAGCTCCCTCTCTCAGGGTCAGCCTGAATCTGCAGCTCCAACACACGCAAGAGCACGAAAGCTGATTTTGTTGCCGGAGTCCGCAGATATGTGTGCAAGGGTCACAGCTGATGAGTTAGAAGGTGATGTTTTTACAGACACTTTGTTGACAACAAAGTCACTCTGAGTGACTGCAAAACCCCGTATGTAGAATACTTTGCCCTTCTCCAAGAGAAATCTATTTTGCTTTCAGATTTTCTGTTCTTTTTGTGCCCATGGTAAATACAGAATTAGCTCATCAGTGAAGTCAAACACTTTCAGAGACGTGAAGATTTGCTAGCTCCCTGCATGTTTTCTCATCAGCTTCTCCTCAAGGGAAATCAGTGCAAGCTAGTGGTTGCAGTGGACTTGCATGGCAGTGCTTAAACTGTAACTCAGTCTCCAAAACCTGCATTGTCAGTGATGCAGAACAGAAAGGAAGGTGAAAGTATCCTTCCCCCTGATTTTCAGGCTCTGGATTGATCGTTTGGGCTGCTCAATAATAACATGTGCTGCTGGTCCTCTTGGGTGTGACTGCTTGCATTTCATTTTAAAGGGTAGCGTTGGGTGCCGAAAGCAGCACCAAGACGCAGAATTTGTGGGAACTTCTTTGTACAACTGCCTCTTCTCGAGCAAAACCAAGGAAATAGGAGATGGGCGAAATCATGGTGATAGGAGAAAATTCAGACTGGCCTCGTAGGAGCCGTTAGAGCTCGTCACTAATTTAGTTCAGAAGTTTAATGCCAAAGGGACTGTCTGATTGCTTTGACCTGCTGGATAGAGCACTTTAGCCAGACACTTGCGCTGAGTCCACTGACATGTTTGCCTGAAATTTGTCACTCCCTAATTCTATTCCATCTTTCCTTTTGAATTTCACTCATTTTTTCCCCTGTGTATTTTTATCTTTGAATCATTTAAACAATACCTCTTTGTAAGGTCCCCAGCAAATTATGGCATCCCTGCCATGATGTAGATGTTTCACCCAGCCTCGTCTTGAGCCACTGCACAGTCTGCGACTGTGACAAGACCAGTCCTGGCTCTTTCACTGCAGTGACTCATAAGGACAAGTTATTAAGATATTAAGCCCAAGGACCAGGGCCAAGAGGGTTCAGATGCTGCCTGCATCACTGTTGCTGTTTCTGTCCCTCTCCATGGCGTGTTTACATATCAGCTGGAAATTTCCTAAATAAGCTGATTCTAACCATCAACAAATACTGTTCAGTTAATGCGCGTTTCATGGTAGTTTCCAGTATTCTGCCTACAGGAGGATATAAAAACTTCTTTTGTTATAATATAGCCTCCTTGGCAGCTTGTAACTCAGTGGGAAAGCTCTGGATTCCTGGAGGAGCACACTGTGTCAGCGATTTTGGGTATTTCAGGGAGCGTGAGGCCTCACTGGGGAAAAAAGGAAAGCCAGAGAAATACTCTGCTCTCCTTTAAGATGAATCAAAAATCAAAAAGTGTGAGTAATGGGTGTGAAAAGGCTTTCTCTCTCTCGGTAGATCTAGTGACCTTTTATAGGAAGCAGAAGTGCTTCCAGCCATCTACAGAGTGTGTCTGCGTCATATTTCATTTCAAAATGAAAATGCAAGGGAGCGAAGGCTTCCCCGCACACTTGTCACAGTGCTCTTGTCAGCTTAGCAAGGTGGTGGCAGAGGCAGCCTTTGACCCTGGGCAGGCACACCTGATGGCGAATGACCAGTAGCATCCAGCATCTATGGTGTGGGAACATTCTGGGGACGTGTATGGTCTACCTCCTCTCTGAGACAGGCGTAAAGGTGTCCCTAACTAGGATTTCTTCCATCCATGGAGTTTCCCATTCTCCATTTCCCTGAAGTACCTTTGTATTTTCAATGGAGATCTTTTTCTGAATTGAGGTGATCCAAACAAAATGTTCAAATGGGTTATAAATTTATATTGAAGTTATTTCCCCATTCCCAGTTGATATTTTTGCGCTGACAACAGTTTTTCTGAAAAGCGTCTGCTTTTCTTAGAAATTTGAGTTAATCTTTAAAAAATCTTCAAAGGTCAGAGGAGGAGCTAAGATTTATTAAAATTAAAAAACATTGCAAACATTATTTTCACTGCAAACTTAACACTCAGCAAATTACGGTTCTTGGGTGCAAAATTTTGACTATGGACAGTTTTAGGGCTCTTTTCTTTAAATTTTGAATTGTAAATCCACACAGAGCTTTGTTCTTTGCTTTAATTGCTCTCACCGCCTCCACAAAAAAAATATGGAGTTCATACATCCGGCCACGAAGTGCATCACTTTTTTTTTTTTTCTATCGACAGAATGGCTTAAATTTTAGTACCTCAATGGAAAAAAAAAAAAAAAAGATACAATGACTTCTTCATCTTCCTCATTCTCCCCCTATGCTACGCTGTACTGAAGAAGTGTCTTTTCAGACCAAGCCTGGAGGTTTGTTGCACAGGTGTTGTGCACGTCCACTAAAGAAAATAGTGCCAAGGTAGAAAACCTTTCATAAAAGTCGAAAGCAGTAAGGTTTCTTTTTAACATCTCTTATGCTTTTTCTTGAGCCTGTGGCTTGTAAGGTGGGTGGACCTTGGATGGTGTGTTCTTCTGCTCTGAGAGACACAGTTCTTCCATGTAATGCTTATAAGTGGGAAAGGGACAGGTGATCCCTACTCTGAATATCAAGTTCAGATCAGTTTGAAATGGCTTTAAAAGGCAGAAGAAGAGCCTAGGAGATGAATTTAAGATGAAGCTTCTGTCCATGGAGCTATGGGAAGCACTGCAAAAGCTGAACTCCTTGGGAAAACTCAATTAATTGTTGTTTTTTAGCTGCCATATTAAAAAATGAAAAAGAAAGATCGTCTAACATATTTCTTTTCAATAAAGGGCCTTTTTTTCAACAACAAAAAAAGACAATTCAAAGGAATATTTTGGGCAGCTGTTTTTAATTAACTCACGTGATCAGCTGGTGGAAGAATTAAATTAGAGTTGCTTGATTTTATTATGGTTTCATTTTATCTACAGACCAGCAAAGGTAAGAGGCAAAGGCTCCATGGAGGGGCCTCTTCCAGAGCATACTGGAGGCTCAGAAATGTTTCCTCTCATTCCCGGTGTCTTTCAACTGGGCTCATTGGTCATAAGAAATAATCTGCCTCTCCATTATCAGCTCCATATCTTGAACCGAGTATATTCTACATGAATTTATTTTTAATCATGTGCTGTGGTGCAATGGGCTGTTTGGCAAAGAGGCTTTATAGACCCAACGTGTGCGCTTTTTTGGGAAGATAATTACATGAGTTCAAAGTCTCGTCAGCCAATCGTATTTTGGTATTCATGCAAGCTGTTTCATAATGCTGTTTTGAACCCTGTTGGTGGCATAATTAAGATTTAATTAAATACAGGAATAGAAACATGTTGTTCATTTGACCATCTGTGAGTCAATGACTGCAGCGGTTTTCGAAGTTTCTATGTTACATGCTCTTAGTGAGTGTTCCATATTATTTTCCATCTCCCCAACCATACTTATATGTTTTCAGAGCCACCGAAGAGCCAAAGCAGATACCATAATCTTGTGTTGATGATTATATCTTTCTGCTCTTCTTAGCTATTGACTGTATTGAGCAAAGTCGAACCTTTCAAGTGTAGTGAGAGCTGCTAAGATGATAAGGAACAGAAATGCCAAAGAAACGATAACTTAATCGGAAGATAAAAAGAAACAAGAGGTGCAATTTTTTGATGGTTGAATGTCCAAACCAACAACACCCAGGCTCCCATAATAATAACAATGATGATAATAATAAAAAACCACCAACAACAATAAAAATGAAGAAAGTCATATTTCTCTCGGAGTCTTTCTACAGCACCTAACACAAAGCAGTCTTGCTCTCAGTTGCGGGACAGACACAATAGTGATGTTCGAACTCTGGCAATAGTCAAGTACCCAAAGCATGCACCAGGGCCCCAGAGTACCAGCTTCTATGCAAACCAGGGCTCAGAAGGTTAGCTGATGTGCCCAAACCCCACATTTTTGGTTTGACAAAAAATGTTTGTGAGTTGGTGTTGAATATAAACTAGATTTAATTGAAAAGGGTGGAGTTTTCCCTAATGAAAACTGATATTTTGCTGAAATTTTAGAAGGGAAATGTTTTGATTTCAACAAGATATTATGATATTAAATTTGGTTAAGTGTTGTTGTTTTAAATATTGCAAAATTGACCTCAAGCCAAACCTGAAATATTTTGTTACAGATATAACTAAATGTAATGTTTGATCTGAATATTTCTTTCCCTACTGTTTTCTCGTTTAAGAGATAAAAGAAAAAAAAAAGTTTGAGTTAACTCAAATATTATATATTCTTTCTGAGATTTTTCTTAGGGGGGGAGGAGAAAGAGGTGAGGTCAACCACCAACCCCCAGAATAAACACTTCGCAAAGTTATTGCTGAAGCACCTAGAAAAGCAGAGAAAAGGGATTTGCTTTTTGTCCTATTGATTCCTTGTTTTACGGACTACCAAAATAGGTTGTACAGTTTCTTTTCCTCGTAACACAGCTTTTCCTTTTAGAATTTTGATACATTGAATTAATTCCTTTTTGATACATTGAATTAATTCCTTTTTGAAACATATTTCTTGTTTTCACTCACTGCTTTTGTTCTTGGTTTGGGGCACAGATGAATGTGACTTTTCCGGTTAGCAGCAACGGAAAGGAACTTTCAAAAATTTAAAAAAATGTTTCAGAAAGTGAACATTTTTCCAGAAGGAGGCTGAAATATGTGGAAAAATACCAGTGCTTTTATTTTAGCCTCAACAGGAATCTATCTATGTGCTTTCACTGTCATGGTCTTGATAGACAGAAGAGTTTGTTAAATTTCTTTACAGGGTCATTCTTGGTAGCGATGTTCTCTCGTGGGCGTGTAAAGGACAGCCCTTATCATTTCCTCTGGCCCTTAATTTATTGCAATTTCCATGAATTTTCAGAGCTCCAGAACTTACTATTAGTTGCCAGGTCAGCAGTGATCCTGGTGCTTCAAAGCTCACTAATGGGCATCTCAGTCCCCACAATTGTCAAATGGTGACAGCAGCCCTGTGATCCCAATTTCCAAACCAACCCTACTTTCCTCTTGCTTCAATTATGCCCCAAGCATCTCTGGCTTTGCTGCTCTTTTTCATGCCTTTATCACCACCCACATCATGTTGTGGAGAGCCCATGGCTAGGTGCATCAGTAGTTTTCGGCAGTGTGTAAGGGGGTGCTCCAGGCAGATGCAGGAAAGGGATTATTGACACTTGTCTGCTCTTGAGATTCCAAGGACATTGCTGAAAGAAGGATTTAATGTGACAAGGAGTTGCTTTCATTCTTGCACCCATCTTGTATTTTAACTACTTTTGAGAGTCCCTGCTGATTTTGGTTACACTCCAATGAAAGCCTTGGGATTTTGCAGGTGTTGGGACAGCAGGAGCTTTTAAATGTTTTGCGTACTGTCTCTGCTCCTGTGGAAATCACCAGTGCTAACGTTGCCAGCCTCAACTCCAAGCACTTTGGAAAAATCCCTCCTTTGTTTCAATGAATACAGGTTGCTCCAAAAATGAGCAGAAAAGGTCCGTTTTGCAGCTGAGTCGTGTTGCGTGCCTGCTGTGTAGCCGATGAGTGGATGGCACGTTGCTCAGCTCTGATTTCCCACAGACAGGGATCTGGCCCAGCGTGCCGTTCCAAACAGTGCTCCTTGGCTCATGCTGAGACGCACCGTGGGGATGGACGTGAGTCAAGAACCTCTTACCTTCTTGGCACTACAGGCGCCACTTCCTGCTGAAGCACCCCGGGAATAAGCAAAGCTATAAGAAATGCAGAAGAAGCTCATAAATACCTGAAGTAATTTTCAAAGGGCAGATATACAAACTGACGTATTATAAATGCACAGTGATAGCTGTAGTTTATTTCAAGGGATCAGCCTACAATCTGAATATTATTTGAATTTTGAATATATTTTATTTTTTTTAAAGAAAAAGAAGAAAATCAGTGTGTGATTATTTCTTCTCTTCAAAGTAGAGCTTAGCTATGTCTCATTGCTTGGTTTAAGTCCCTTTAAGTTGTCCCCGACACCGTGCATTTACAATGAAAAATATACACAACAGGTATGGCCATGTCTGTGAAACAAAATTTCATCTGATAGAATTTGCCTTTGGACAGATATGGTTAAAGTTGCCTTTCTGCCTGCTGGAGTAGATGGGCTCCTGCAGTCTCTGACTTCCCTAGGCAATGCAAGACATTATAAGAAAAGCAGAACTGGGACCTGCATTTCTGTGTTACTCAACTTAGTATTCTCTTGCAGTTGCTGTTAGAAATGGTTGATCAATTTTCAAAGATTTTGTTTCTTTTAAAATTAAATTCTCCATGAGAAAAGATGGAGGTGTTTTTCCGCTGCATTTTGACACAAAAATTAGGAATGTAAAAGTAGAAAACTCTGTTGGAAACAAAAATAATTCAGCTTTTACTAAATATTTTCTGTTTAGTGTTAAATTAGCATTTAGCTTCTGGAAATCCAGGTGTTGTGAAGGAAAATGTGTTTATTTTTGGAGCAGGTACATTCAATTCTGCTTTTCATTAATAGCCTGACACCAGCAATTAAAATAGGAAAGATAACTGGCATTTCCCTTGCAAAAGTGCAATTTTCAAGCAGCTCAGCTCACTTTTTGAAGTTGTTGCTTCATCTTTGACCTAGTAGAGGGACGCATTTAAGCGTGGCTTTATTTAGGGTCCCCCTTAATCCCGCATGGAGCGTGTTAAGACCCCATCAGCTGCATTACTGGGGTGACAGGGACCTCATTGGGATTTTTATCTCTAACTACACACTGAGAGGAGTTTCCCTGAGCTCAGAGGAGCTGCCTAAAGGGAATAAAACAGAGCACATCAAATAAATCACCGCAGGATCGGGCTTGCCGTGCATAAAGCAGTAATGCTTTCCAGGCTCGTGGCCTTAGCTAGCCGCAGCTCTCTGCTGAACATCTTTTTAACCTGTTTTGACTCCTGCAGTATTGACAGCGTCGCTTCTAAAACACAGGGTTTGGGGAGAAATATTTTCTTCTAATGTTTTTCTCCTCCTCACAGTTTCTAAGTGGAAATGACAGATGTTTAATTGCAAACTGGTGAAGAATATTGTGGTATTTTCCTTTTTTCTTTTTTCCCCTACATGTTTTTTGGCACGGCTATGAAGTAGTTTTTTTAAAAAAGATATAATAGTCACAAATGCTTAAAATTCTGCTGGGGGTGTGATTCCCCGAGCGACCTCTCCCAGTTGAAGCCCCCATGTGATGTTACCATGGCAATCTCCCATTTTCTTCTAAACTCTGGCATGCTGCATTCCATAAAATTTGCACAAAAAGTGCAAAATCTAGTCATTCAGGTATTTAATGTCCTCTGTCAATAAACATGCCAATAGAGCTGACTTCCCTTTCTCAGGGACAGCTGGAGGGTTGTTTTAAATATATGTACAGAAGATCATGAGGGCTGGTTTGCAATGGAAGTAGGAAAGGAGGGAAAATATATTTAGCTATTTGTTGTCTCTGCAAGGAGATACACAGTATGTACACACCCAAACAAGCTTATATCCATGTGCGTGTGTTTATCTGGGCTTCTTCTTGTGGATGTGAAACTTCAGGATTGCAGCAGTCCATTAGCCTCACTTTAAAATGTTCTGTCTCTATTTCTGCTGATAAGGGTGTTTCCTGAATTTAGGCGTGATTTAATCTGAGTTTTCAGTGTGCAAGAAATGGTTGTTTCATTGGAGTACAGTTCCTATGTCATGCTAAAGCTCATTTGCAAAATAACCATCCCATGTCCAAACAGCCAAAACTTAATTCCAGGTTCAGGCATTTTCTCCGATACCAAACAAGCAGGTCCAGCCACAGCGATTACAGCAATATACTGGCCTGAACATGTGGGGACACCAAAATGTACCGAAACCTCTATTTATGTCTTACATATCACTTTGGATAAATTGTCAGAGTGGCAGGTATGTTATTCAGCTGCTGTCTTATCTTGATCTATCATAAAACATTTTTAAGTGCTTGGTTGTCTTCTAGTGAAAGTTGTACAAGTGCAAATTGTTTTGGTTATATTGAATGTGAAGGAAAAATAAAAGGTGTTGTATTTTGGGTCTTCCTTGCAGGAGACAGGGAGAGGAGAGTATTTTTACGTTAAAAATAATTTGTAACATGGAGAATGATGTTTTGCAGCAGCATAAGAAAAAAAATTCCTGTGCAAGCTTTCCAGTAGAATATATATTTTTTTAATTTAATGGAGTTAATCCTTGTTTGTTTACCTTCTTGATTATATTAACCAGCAAGGTAGTGATTAAAGGCAGGAGTGTAGCTCATGCTAATTATATTTGTACCCCCTGAACCTGTTTCTTTTTAGTGAGACATGATTGCAATAAACACACCTGCACTATTTTACAAGGCGGCTCGGGATACCATGCTGCTGGGAAAAGTCAGGATTTAACCCTGCTTGTGGATGCCTTTGTACAAAGTATTTTTCCCTGCAATCTGGGAGCTGCTGCATGCAAGAGTGCGGGTGTGCTGCATTCATCAAAGTGCTGGTTGAAGGAAGAAGACAGGAGGTAATGGAGCAAGTGGCTTGTTGGGTCTTGATTAAAAATGGATTAAATGCTACAATTAAATTCCCTACCTCCCTCAGTGCGTAAGGTAAAGGTGTTTTTATGCAAGCATGCATGTTTATGTTGACATCTATGCTGAGAGGTGTGGTCAGCACCAATGGACTCTAAAGGACACATTTTGGTGTTAGCCGAAACAGTACGATCCACTGGCCCTGCCTATTTGTATGGTCAGAAGTCGCTGCCTTCTTATCTTGAAGCATATAAATACTCTCATAGAAACTAAATTCTCCTTCTGTGTGCTGGTTTCAGGCTGATATGCGACAGATTTAAAAACAAAATACTAGCAAAAGTTAATTCACCGCAGCAGAGTGGTTTGGGGAGATAACATCTTATATTCCTGCTGTTTAATTAAACCCAGATTTTTATTTGCCATACCTTTTAATTGAAGAGGAAGAAGATATTTGCCCTTCTGTGCCATCTGGTTGAGTTTATGAAATCTGGGAATTTTTTTTGGTGTTGTTCTTTTTAGTTTGAGATTCAAATACACCAATTCACTCCACCACAGTTTTTATGTAAGGGAGGCTAGACGGCTTTCTCCTCAACTCTGGAGGCAGCGAGACAGCCACAACCATGAAATTCCCCTCTGGATTCAAGTTGATCTGCTCACAAAGCAGAAAAAAAAAAAAGCCCTCCCTGCAGCTGTGAACTTGAGCTAGCAATAAGTAGCAAGGTAACAGAAATCACAAAGAAATAAAGGAGGGGGGAAAAAAAAAGTTCAAGTAAGCCAAAAATCACTTCCATTGCTCTTTATTCGGGGTCTTAAATTTATTCAGGCAGTGAGAGTGGATATTTCAAAAAGTACTTATTTTGCATTCATGTGCTAGAGAAGAATTTTTAAAAAATCCCTGAATATTTATTTAATGCAGTTTTCTATCTACTTTTTATTGCTTTGAAAATATTGATATTTAGATTAGTTAGGACTTCGGTCTCACTCCTGATTAGTTGTGCTAAATGCCTTCAGAAGAGGGGTTGCTCTACTCCTCCTGAGATAAAGTTTAGTTTTATGAACTCTCTCAAAAGATATGGGCAGTACATTTTAACATCAAAATAACCAAGGTTAAGATTACTACAGAATTCACTTGACTATTCCAAGCGCAAGTTATTTTGATAGGGTGCAATTCTTCCTCTACAGTATTTAAGATACCTTGAAAGTTTGTAATTTCTAATTTTCTTTAAATCAGCAAAAATTTAGAAGATTTTGCCAACTTCTTTCCTCGATTTAATATTGCAGTTTTATAGGATTGCTAAGTTACTATCAATTTTTAACATTACTGGTTCAATTTACTGGGAAGATACCAACTGTTATTACTTTCACTTTGTGGAGAAGTTCAGTTTCAAGTGCTGGCTCAGAGTTGTGTGTTTTGCTGATGTTTTCCCCCATAGAGAATAGTTTGGCTGTTGAAGAGCTGTACTGGGATCAGTTCACGAGGATATAAGAGTTGGTAGAAGAACAGAATGTGGAAAAGGAAAATAAAGTTATTGAAAGACCTTTTCTGGGTTGTTTTTGTTTGGCTTGAGGATTTTTCACCTCCTGGAAGCAGATTCATCATTCTGCTGGAGCTGTGTAATGTTTCTAAGCCTGAATTTTGTGTACTGTAATGATGCTGCAGAAATCCTAGCTCGTAGTATCCGAAGGAAAGTTGGGTAGCGTCTATTGGAAATGTATTTATAATATGGAATCATCTTCCTGGGAAAGGCTGGTTTAAGAGCACAGCATGGTTTTCAATCACAGAAAGGAAAACTGATAAGCTACTCAATGTAAGCTGATCATCCATCAAAACACAAGAGCCTGTCCATGTACTTGTCACGTACTCACCCCCACTGAAACCAACTCAATTCAAGTACCCACTTATGCTTAATCATGACTTTTCTGGGTTTCTAGAGCGTATTAAAGAGCAGAAATGCTGCAAGCCAGCCTGTTACATGGGCAAAAATCTATGCAGGAGCCTGTGCTAGCTGGGAAAGTCTGCCTCACTATTTCAAACTTGCTGTTACAAATTTATCTTGCTGCATCACCCAAGCCTTTGAGTGGGTTAGTATGTACCTCTAAAGGAGAAGGAATATATGGGATGGGAGAAATAAGTAATAGAAATATCTGCTGTGATTTAAACAGTGTGAGGAGAGAGGCTCTTGTATCAGGGAGTGTGCTAGTCGAAAACCCTGGGAATCATGGATCTTAAAGGCAGGTATCTGAATAATGAAAGGATTTGATGTTTGTTGAAAACTAGGTCTCAAATTAGCTCACTAGCTGGGTCTAGTGCTGCAACATCCAATAACGGTTGCTGCAGTTCATATAACTTTATTGTCCTCCAGAGAACTGGGTAAATGTTAGCTTGGGAAATCTCTCCTGTGCGCTCGAGCAGGATGCGGCCATGCGTGTACTACTGCCTGTGGTTCAGCCTCGAGGGTATCAAGTTCAGGTTCCCTTCTGAGGAGCATTGTTGCCGTTTAGCAAAAGTCCCTCTCTGGGAATCCCAACTTAAATCTCACTCTGGGACCAAGGAAATGGGTTTTTGATAAGCCTCATCTGCAAGTATGACTTGTTGCTGGAGGGGCAGGCAAGAGGGAAACCTGCCTGGCACTGAAAGGCTATGAAAACACTTGCTATGAGAAAGGGTTGACAAGGCTGGTCTCACTTTGTGACTGATAATAATTGCTGGTCTCCTTGTATGGTTTTATTATTCCCTCTTTTCCTGTCCCAGGTTTCCAAGAGATGGAGATGCACGTGAGTGCTTGTGTGCACTCCATATAGCCAAGCCTGTGATTGCCTGTCCCGTTGCTTTGCTCCATTTTCATCTCTGTACAGCAGTGTCTAATGGGAACTGCTTGGACTAAAATTTTCCGCACTTTATGTCCGCCTCAGCTTGATTATTTTTGGAAAATGTTTTTGGAGGAGATGGCTTAGCCATTTGCAAGACTGTGATGAGAGAATGAGGCGTCTCAATGCAGGGTAGGCAGCCTCCAGGATGAGAGCAGGGTGTGCAGGGAATGGTGTGCTGGTTCCGAGGAATGTTCAAGATCAGCAGATACTCTGTAGGCTTTGTGTGCCAGCTTGCATCATCTTGGCTCCCCCAGGTGCTGTGCAAGTTCTATACTGCTATTTCTGAGCACTCAGGGACTGCAGACAGGAGCACTGTGAGACTAAATAGTATTAGAGGCCCTTTCTGAGTGAAAGGTGTGCAAACAAGGACTTGGAGAGAAGGCAGAAAGATGTATAAAAATGGGTCATAAAGATAAAACATATGGATTTGGAGTGAAAAGGCATAAAACGTATTCTAAATTAAGAGATAGATAGCTGTGCATACGCTTTACCTGTTGGGGCTTTTTAACAGCCGTTTCTATTCGCTGTGTTCCCTGAGGAGTTCCCCTTTGCTCGGGCTGAGATGGAAGAGGGATCCTCTGCTCCTGAAGAGCGAGATTTAAACCCTGCACCACGAGAGGGCAGTGCCTACAGCTGGATTTCCCCTCCACTCAGACACCCTCCTGCTACGCAAGCCTTGACTGTTAGCGCAAATACCTAGTTTTATTCCCTCCTCGCTCATCTTTTCCTCTCTCCTGGCAAGAGATTACCTTTGAGATTGGAATCGCTTTGGCTCTGATGGTTCCCTATTCAAATACACTCGGACTTAAACAAAGAGGACTGGGAGGGAGTCAGAGTCATCTAAAATTAGACACGGTGGTTGTAATTGCACTTTGTTCCCACCAAAGCAGCTGATGCAGCTTGGGAAGCTCTTCCCAAAGATCAGTGCTTGCTGGTGACCCCAATGGTAATATTCCAGGTCCATACACATGGATTTATTGAGGGTATCCAGTTGGGAAAGGAGGGCAATGTGTCAGACTGCTATAAAGGGAATTCCACAGGGCATTTAGAATGCTGACCATGTACATTTAACTTCTTGAAAGCAGATACAGACCGCTTGTTTGTCTCCCTACATGTGCAAAATAGCCATCTTGTTCCAAGCAGTCTTAGAAGGGTGAGTCCAAGATCCAGACTTGACCAAGGAGTTGGCCCTGGCCAGGCTGCTCTACGTCCATGCAAAAGGAACAGACTCCTTGCCTCCTTCCCAAAGTCAGACCTAGTAGCAGACAACTTCTGCCGCAGATTCCAGGGTCCCACAGGACAACAGCGCCTATAAGAAACTCTCAGGCTGTTGTAATCTCCTCCTGCCCTATCTTCTTTGAGCAAGTTTCATTGGTCATATCTTACATCTCTACACCAGTCCGTGCTCAACACAGTAAGTGCATGGCCCACAGCCCAAGAAATCATGCACAAAATGAGTATCTTTGTTTTTGAAAGTGAATGAAGACTGTGGTGAGGTGCTAGTCATGTCATTAACATATCAACTGGGCCACAAAAGTAGCCAGTGGTGCCAGGTAAGAAATATGAATTGTTGATGACTGACTTGCTGCCTCCTACTTCACCAGCTTGGTTTACCCCGCCTGAGATTCACGAGCAGAGACCTTTACAAGCACAACGTAGGAACTGCCACAAAACACCATACAACACCAGCTCTGACTGTCATCCCATCTGCAAGTAAGTCCAGGGCAGACCATGGTGGTAGTGTTCTCAAGGCTAAGGAGTTCCGGCATGAGAGGTACAGAGAAACTTTATCGTACTCTGTGACAGGAAGGTAACGAAGGAAAGACTACTTGAGAGCTGCTTTGTTGACTGCCCTGCTCCCAAGGTACTAAATGTTACCATTGTGTTTCCTGACCAACTGACACTCGGCATCCAAAAAAGGTACTAGTGTGAAGGATATGGTACTTGGTGTTTAGCTCAGGGCAGAGATTTAACACAAATGTTCCCTGCGGTTCAGTCTTCTCCTAAACAGACCCAGTAGGATGTGTGTGGTTCTATGAGCAGAGATAGCAAGAACCTAGTGTAATCCACCATCACAACAGCAGCTGTGGAGCCACATCTGACCTTCAGAGATTGTTATCCATGTGCCAACTGGAACCAGCCACTGAGACTGATCTTGCATTGCTGAATTGAGATTTGGAAAGGCAGCCATGAAGTGCAGCAGGATGATGTGCAGGACTATGTACAAAGCCAGGTCTGCCTTTTAAAGAAACTACCAATACCCTCTCAAAAGAGCAAGTCTTTCTTTACAATGGGGATACAATTTCTTTTGTTTCAGAGTTTCCAAGTTGACAAAAGAGAACCATGGTGTATTGTTTCAGAAAGGATCAGTAGTTTAGTTCTGGAGAAAGGAAGGTGTAGCAAATCATTCTCACTTTTCTTGGCAAGAATCCTTGTGAGCTGGGAGCAGGGACCATGTTTCAAGTGAACAATTCTTCTCCTGTTGATGAGACCCCTAAGCTAGGCATCGGAGGCTGAAATGTGAGGGTACAGTTTTCAGCACCTCCTGACTTCCTCCCATAGGAGATTTGGCCATTGAATTTCTGGTGAGAGGATCCTGCTGCTTTTCTGGAGGACAAGGAAAATGCAGAGCTGATTCGTACTGTGTTGAAAGGGAAGCAGATAAGAAAAGACTATGAAGAGAGAGCCTGACTCTCAAATCACATTGGTCATTGAGAGCTGCTTTGAAAGTCAGTCGGCTCCTTTGAGAACCTTCTGATGCAACTGAGGAGCCTTGCATAGATCAACATCTTATAAACTCATTTTAAAATGTTGATACCTGGTACGGTGTAATCTACTGTGTATGGGCAGCTGTACAATTAGGTAGGTTGTATGTTTGTGTATAAGAGAATATGTACAATATATAGGAACTCTGTAGTTGTTCCTGGAATAAAATTTCAGGATTCGGGAAGTGAGATGAAAAAAAACCAGAAAAATGAGGGTAAAAATCAGAAATAGTTCCGTGGCAGAGAATCAAACTCTGCTGCAAATCAAGCCTGTTGAAGGGAGACCCAAAAACTGGGCAATCTCCTGTCAAGCATGGCACAGGGATTGAGCCAGAACTGGCAGGAGAGAAGATGGATGGGCATGGAGCATGTCTGCACACAGCAGTTACCCTGGATTGACGTGGAGTGTAAATATAGTGTGCAGAAATCATTATGCCCATGGGACTTTCCGCCTTATAGTTCACTTCCAGGAGCTGAAGTTCAGTCAGAAAAGGGAAGGTTTATTTAAGAACAAATGTGCCCAGACCCGAAGCTATTCAGGAATGGATGTTCTGGAAAAAAATCCCTAAAGAGCCAATTAACCATTGTACCATGCAGCAGGAAGAGGGCCGTAGCACGGCTCTGACTTCTTCCAGCCAGAGAGAGTTGATACCCTCTTCATTTACTTTTATTCATCCCAAATAAATGGGATCATCAGAGAAGATGAAATAGACACTGATCTGATGGCATGACAGAGTCACCATTTTAGTAGCCAGTTGCATCCAAATGACTTAACAAGACATCACCCAAGAAGCATCCTTTGAACTTGTGTGTCAGCTGGAATAGCCTGTCAGACTCCAGATAGCACGTGGGTTGTCCCCTCCAGCCAGATAAATCAAATGTGGCTCCACTGAAGGTGGTGGAATGATACCGGTGTCAAAGCAGAGTGTGTGTGAGGAGAAACAGCTTCATCATTTTTAATGGTGGCAATAAATGTATTGACTCCTACTTACTGACTCAAGAGCCCAGGATTACAGTTTTAACTCCCGAAAGGAACATTTTCATTTCTAGTTTTGACTTCAACCCAAACCCCAATCCTTACATATCCTGCTGCAGGATTTATTGGCTACAGTTTTTCCAAGCTTAGAGTCATCATCAAATTCCAGCAGCTTGTTCCTCAAAGTCATGCCTTGTGAAATGATTCCTTGACAGCAGCAATGATAGACGAGAGTGCCTCTGCAGCAAAGCATTTTGCAGAGTTTGCCAGCTTGCAGACCACAGGCCAGCTGTGCCCAAATAACTGGCAAGTCCCCTAGGAGCTCCATGGTGGTGTTGGTGGAACTGGGCTGCAGAAAGCTCAGCAGATGTATCTCTGCCTTTCCTGGCATCACTGCTTGAGCATGGCACATCAGGGGTGAATTTCTGCATCTCAAAGGAGGACTTCAGTTTTAGCTTCCTTCCTTAGCTGAAGTCACCACATTGAGGAGAATCTCTTTGTTCCAGAACTGTTCCTCCTGGTTTTGTCATTAGGATGCTTTTGATATTAATGGAATCTCCAGATTAGTTGTCCATCCATGGCAAGCACTGCATGAACCTGGGAGATCGCCTGACATCACCTTCAGCAGCTTTCCTGCTGCTACTGCACACATTGAGCCTGCTTCAGCAGTCAGGATTTCTAGACTGGAGCAAAGGGCAAAGAAAGAGACTTCTGCTTGTAATCAGGTGCCTGCAACTAATGTTTGTTTTATAACATGACATGATTTTCTTGTATCCAGCACAAACCTTTGCTGTAGTATAATAAAAAGTAATACAGATGGTCCAGCCTCTGATGTCATTGAAATAGGGGTGTCTGGAGCCAGGGATTTTGGACACTCAAAATTATCTTGGTGTAAAGGACCTTTTCCAAAAGATGTGTTTGCAATTGGAGGCTATTCCACCACTAGGCATGACAACTCTAGAGGGGCAGTTACTACTCCCTGTTAACTGGGAGAGATGAGTCATAGGTCACTGTTGCTATCAGCAAGGACCTTGGAGAAATATACATCCAGATGAAAACTTGGAGGAATCCCTGTTGAGTCTATTTGGGCACTTTCTAAATAGGTGGCTTGATTCAGCCCTTCCCTTTCCATATCGACATAGAGGGTGTGATTTTTTGCAGACGTGGGATTGGGGTGTTATCTCAGGAGATCGGGACATGCAGACTTTTGAATTTCCCTTTGGTGCAGAGCTGTAGGATGGCAAAAAAGCTGTATAGGTGGCTGAGCATCATGTCTTGGGCTGATGAAAGGGCTTCCTCTAACCGAGAGTGCTGGAGGTTGAGGCACTGGGACAGCACTAGGAATGTGACTACAGCTCCAGGTGTTCTGCAAAGCTCAGAAGCAATGGACTGGATGGTTTTATTTCCTTTAGATCCCAGCCAGATGCTTGGGAATAATGGACCCAAATAACTAGGCATCTCTGACCATCCATTGCTGGATCATCATCTCTGACCCCCCTTCACTGCTGTCCCGTGACACTTGTGAACTTCAGTGACATAGAGGATCAGCATTGTCAGAGCAGGTGGAAGGGAGGGAGGGTGCCAGGGTTTTCTCTTGGGTCAGACAGACCCTCTGGAAATAGGAACAAAAATAGCCTACTTTTATTTGCCTCTGTCCTGTTGTTTAAGAAATTGAATTTACAGGTTTGTAAGCCTTACTCTTTGAGGTAAAGATTAAGATGTGTCCCCCTCAGAGCAATGTCCTCCTCTGGGTGCCACCACACTTACTTTCTGAGGGAAAAAAAACCCCAACCCCCCCAAAACAACAGCCTCCCGCTTTTGTCTCCCTGCCAGGCAATCCTGGATCGTATTATTGCTTGCCCTTTATTGAGTACAGAGGCCACAGGTGAGTAGTTGTGGGCCAGCAGGAGGATAGACTGGAGACCCTCCGTGCCCGTCGTTTGTCCTGCTGCTACAATGGGGAATGGTTTTAAGATGAAGGAGGGGAGATTTAGATGAGATTAGGAAGAAATGTTTTCTTGTGAGGGTGGTGAGGCCCTGGCATGGGTTGCCCAGAGAAGTCATGGGTGCCCCATCGCTGGAAGTATCCAAGGCCAGGTTGAATGGGGCTTTGAGCAACCTGAACTGGTGGAAGGTGTCCCTGCCCATGGCAGGGGGCTTGGAACTGAATGGGCTTCAAGGTCCCTTCCAATCCAAACCATTCTATGATTCTATGTGGTACTTCTCATTCCCTTCGCCACTGAGCTCTCCTAAGTTCAGACTGTGAGGTGCACTGAAACAAAGTAATGATACAAACCTAGAACTTTCAGGATATGCAGAAAGGTGTACTCATATCCAAAAGATGAGGCAAATGATCAGGATTGCTGCTGTACGTATCATATGGCTTTAACAGGAATTAGCAGGAAACGTAGCGACAGCTTCAGTATTTGTTAGCATTGCAATCCAACTGGATGTCTCAACTTAGTTCCTGTGTGTGAGGCATTGCCTAAGACCAGGCAGCAAAATATTTGTGGACTTGGAGGTGTTATCAGGTAAACAAAGGAGCAAGAGAAGCGTGGATCAGTGCACCAGTGACATGCTCCAAGTCCGCAGGTGAGGTCGAAACAGGACCCTCAGCCATGTGTCCTGATTTCCTAGCCAGGTCTTTGTATGCCACCTTGCTGCATTTCTGACAAAGAAAAGTGACAGATTTGAAAAAAAAAATAAAAAAAAATTAATGTTTTGGAGAATGTAGAGTTTTATATTGTTTACTTTTTCAAGTAAAATCCAATAGGTATTTTTGGAGTGGGCTTTTGGGTTTTTTTGGATTTTTTCAACCAAAATGAGCAGAGAAGTAGGTGAAAGTGGAAAATCACATTTTCAGGTTATCGTGTTTTCAGGCACTATCTCCTTAAAAAATTTATCCAAGCATCGTAAGTGGGTGAAAAAGCAAAGAGAGCCAGGATTTTGAGATGAAATGCTTTATTCTGTGTTGACTTAAACACATTGCTGCTTCTGAGATGAAACTCTCCCTTTTGTTTTGACAGAAAAATTGAAAATGTATAAGGTTCTTCTCAGTTATCCCCTCAAAAACCTCTCGTCATTTTCACTCTCTCAAAAGCCATCAACCATAAAAATCGTCAACCAGAGCAAACTCACAATCCCTGACATGGCTTTGCTTAGAGGAGATCTAATCAATATGTTAAAATAAATGCATTATCTTTTATGTAGATCTAGCGCCCTACCTACTAAGAAATACTGTGCTAAAGTACATTAAGGTAGAAGGGTTTCAGATCTCCCAGTGCACTAACAGGGTGTTACACAGGTGTGCGAGATGTATGATGGCTCTTCTTTACCAAACAGTTGATTCAGAGCCTTTACAGTGTAGGACTGACAGGAAAAACAACAAATTCAACAGGCAAAACCAATGTTAGCTTTAGGATGCGCTCAGGTATTATGAGATTACATCAAAAACAGCTGTAGGCTTTTCTTCATGGTTTTGGTTTTGCTAATATTAAAAACTTCATTATTACCACGGGCCAAGGAATAGGATGGCTATTTTGCAGAAACACCTCTTTGGTAATAGTTTGCCAAGTGTAAGCACACTGATTTGCCTCCCTCTTTTGTTGTAGGGGGGTGAATGTGATATTTTGTGTTGGAATAGTCTATCAGAGCCTTCCCAATTGTTGCTGGAGCATCATCAAGCCACTGGCATTTGCTTAAAAATCACAATACAGAAACATTATTGTAAAAATGTCAAAAGGCAGCTGCTGTCTTTGCGTGAGCATTCAGGTTGGCATGTATGAGGGGCGTAGAAGACATAGTTAGGAGATTAATTGCTTGCAGTTGTCAGCCTTTTCATGCAAAAGTGCCTTGGATTCGGACTTTTCTAGGTTGTTGCTTTGGGAGGAAGGCATGAAAAATTTTGGAGAGATACATAGACGCAAAGGCCTGTCTTATCTCCTGAGGACTGTGCCTTTCATGGTGTCTGTGCCCTAATCACTGCTGACTTCTACAGTTATGGCCCTTGACTTCTCAAGACAAACAATAGGTTGCAATTGGTGGTGCTTATTTTTATCTCATGATCAGGGTTAAGTTTTCCTGTGCACTGGAATTGTAGTTTGGACATAGTCCTCAGCTGTTGCTGTGATTGTAATGACACTGACTTCTAATCTGTTTTGTTATTTTCATGCAGAAGCAGTCCATAAGTGCGTGAGAAACTAGAATAAAGAAAGCAGAAGGTCCTATGCAGCAATGAATTAACACCAAAAGAGGCTGGATGCTAGACATGTGGAGAGAAAGAGATCTGTAACAATAAGGAAAGTTGTAAGTCATGCTTTTGCTTGCAGTACTGAGAATTTAACAGCTGGTACCCAGCAGACAGGTCGTCAGATTTTGCAATATGCTGCCTTTAAAGAGTTTTCTTTTGCGTACCACTTAATCCCACTTCACCCAAGACAGACGGGCTGTCAGATCTGCATAGAAAAGAAGGGAGGAAGGAAAACAAAGTAAAGACATATCACATGAATTTAAAAACATTTAGATGAATATTTTACAGGTCAAGTACACAACCTCTCCAGAAAAGCAGCCTCATTTGTTTAGGTCTTTCCAAGGGGAGATCTTCAGAAATACTAGTTAACTGAAAGCATGACAATGGAGGTGATACCTATGAAAGCAAATCATGTTGGTTTAAATCCTGTTTATCTATTAAAGATAGAGGTTACTGAAAAATAAAATCTGAATGTTCTTAGTATTTAAAAGAGTTGTGATCAGTGGAATATCAGATCCACTTTCACAGTCACGTAGGTAATAGAAATTAATAAGAAAGGAGAAAAGACTTAATTAACTTCTCCTTTAAAGAAACTGATTGCTTCTTCCCTGCAGGCGCTGTCCCTTTGACACTTCCCTGTAAAATGAAAAGGGAATATTTTTTTAAGCACTTTTTGAAGGCTAATATGCTTCAAGACCCATTTCTAAAAACTGACAAAATCCAAAAGAACTCATACTGCAAGGGAACAGTGTTTGAAAGGGAGTTAATTAACTTCTAATGCAAAATGCCAAGAACTACTGAAAATCTCCCTCTGTTTCTCCCTGCACTACTAAGCAACATGAGACCTGTTGTTTTCTACCTGAGACCTGAGGCCGTGTTATGCACTTGGGCTATTTCCCATCTTCACCATACAATGGACTGATGAAGTGAGATATTTTAGTGGAAGAAAGGACAAAGTTCAACCCCACATAAGTCAGGCTTAAGTAGAAGCCAGGTAGAAAACAGAGTAACACTGCTCTACTTGAAAATATAAACAGTTAAATAAGAAGATAAATTGCAAATAGGCATTTTTTCCCCCATACTTTGAAACAAACCTGAAATTTGAGTGCACTATCTTATGTATCCTAGTTCCTAGTGTTAAATTGCAACATCTCTGAGAAATCCTTGATTACTTGAACACATACTTTTTAAGAAATGAGATTTTGTTTGTGTTCAAATCCAGGTAATTTTCTCAGTTGGGTACAAGCATAAGAAAACTTGTAAACAAAACAAAGAAAAGCTGTACACATTCCATCAGCTTGCACTATAAAAAACAGTTTTACACAGAATAAAAAAAAAATCTAAAAATATAATCCAAGAATAAGCAGATTCTTTACTCTTGTTTGTAAAAGGGATCACAAAATTATAAAATGGTTTGGATTGGAAGGGACCTTAAATATCACCCAGTTTCAACTCCCTTGCTATGGGCAGGAATACCTCCCACTGGATCAGGTTGCTCAAAGCCTCACTCAGCCTGGCCTTGAACACCTACAGAGATGGAGCAGCCATGACTTCTTTGGGCAACCTGTGCCAGGGCCTCACCACCCTCACAGGAAAACATTTCTTCTGAATGTCTCCTCTTTCAGCTGAAAATTGTCCCCCTCACCCTACCCCTGCATTACCTGAATCATTCCTATGAGCTCAGTATGTTCTTTTTTGTTTGTTTGTTTTTTAAGAAAACGTTCTTTAAAAGAATATTAGAAAAAAAAGGTTGATTTTTTTTTTAATTGTGGCATTACTTAGCTACTATTTTTTGAAGGTAAGTTGTGTGTTGTCAGAGCCATTTGAATGGCTTATCACTGACCTTATCACTGTCTATGACTACCTAAAAGGAGGTTGTAGTGTAATGAGATGAGTGTTGACCTGTTCTCCAAAGGGAGAGGTGATAGTTGATAGGATGAGAGGTAATGGCCTCAGGTTGTGCCAGAGGAGGTTCAGATTAGACATCAGAAAAACTTTTTCCTGAAAGGGTTATCAGACATTGGAATATTTGCCCAGGGAGGTGGTCAAGTCATCATGCCTGTAAGTATTTAAAAGATGGGTAGATGAAGTGCTCAGGAATACGGTTTAGAAGTCGACAGGTATGGTTGGACTTATAAGGCATTTTCCAACCAAGCAAATCTATGATTCTATGAATATGACAATATGATCAAAACCAATTGGACTGATTCAGACCCACTGGCAACGCAAAGTGCCACTGTGATCCCTGAAAATACAACCCACCATTCACTCACCACTTGTATTCCAGGTTGCCCGATGCTGGCTTTGCAAACCATTCTTCAGGCATTCCTCCACATAGGATTTAGGATCATGCCCAGAGAGGAGAATGTCACCCAGGAGAGCGATGTAGGCAATGGCCAGCCGGAGCGTGTCAATCTTGGAGAGGCGCTTCTCATATGGGAAGGTTGGTATGCGGCACCGGAGCTGGTCGAAGGCTGAGTTGATGTTGAGCATCCTCCTCCTCTCGCGGACGTTGGCCGCGTGCCGCTGGGGGAGGCGTCCAGGGGGCGATGGGGAGCTGTCCACTTCAGCACCCCCCGCCTGTGAGACATTGGGGACCAGCCAAGGGGACAATGGGTCTGCCAAGGGGGCGAAGTCCAGGAGGAGGTTGTCCAGCTGAGGGTTGGGGTCTGTCTGGTCCCAGAAGACAAATTCAGGAGTGGGGTCCTCCTGCTCAAAGCTGTAACAAAGTTCCTCCATCCTCTGTACAATCTGAAGCAAGCTAATGGAAATATTTACAACTTCAGATTAAACTGACTATCAGGAAAATGAGATTCTAATTTCATTTATACCCCCTCTCACCCTAAAAAGAGGCTTGTGTCCTTGAGAAAGGCTATTGCAAAAGTTTTCTCAGTTGCAAATCCAAGTGGGACTCTTGGTTTAAATACTTCCTGGCTCCTCAGGAGGGGAACAATCCTATTCTTCTCCACTAAAAAACTAATTAGTACACATGCTTCTCTTTTTAATAACTGTTGACTACAAAACAATATGAATGAGTGTAGCAAGGGAGAATGAATTTTCTATTGAGTTTCTCGAGGAAAACCTACTGAAGCACTTACAGAGTTCTTCAACAAGTTCGGTATCTCCACTTGCTATTTAGAGTACGGTTCACACAGGGATTTTGTTGTTATTGTTGGTTTTCTTTAGGAGTGGCTGAAGGAAGAAATAAAATACAGTCCTTTATCTTTTTGGCAAAGTGTTAATAGTTCCACATTCTCCTGTGACTGGACAAACAAAATGCTATTATAATGCTGTCAGAAACACATGATCCTGCCCTCTTTAACAGCAGAAGCCAGTGGCATCTTCTAGCAAGAGAATGGTTGGGATAAGGATGTAGGATGTACTGTTGTGTTGAATTGGAACACAGTGGTATTCATATTAAGTAAGCCAACATCACCTCATTTGGTTATTGCATTTCCAGATTCACTCTTAAGTTACACATTTTGTGGGCAATACAGAAATTCAGTGCTCTGTCTCAGACTATATTAAGCACCAGAAAATAACAGCAGCTGTAAAAACACCAATGGGTGCAGTCCTAGAATGGCTGACAACGTGGGACACACCCTGAGCAGTGCTGGAAACTGGGAAAGTGACAGATATCCAACATCCTTGTGATACTGGATAAATGGGGTGGAAGGTGTTAAGCATCAACAGAACTTTAAAGCAATGTGTATGATATAATTGGGTTCATTAGGCTCTTTGATTTCTATGATACTTAAGCCAATCTTTAAATTAATTCAGAAATAATTTATGTGATATTTTAAAGACTTAAATTAACTTAATGGAAATATGTTTTAGGTTAGAGAAAGCCTAAATGGTTTTCCTAAAGCATGTCATAAAGAACATTTACCATGACAGTGGATCAAATGTTTGACTTCATGCACAGACTCATGTCCTGCTGCTGTGTGAAGTATCAAGAAATGTCTACTGATAAATTTATGATCCACAGACAGTTTCCTGATAGGGCAGCTGAAAGCACAAGTCTCGATAGCTTCAGATAAAGAGCGAGAGAACAGAAAATGATGTGCATTTTCAATGGAACCAAACAGATGGTCAGATCCTTCATCTAACAATGACTTAAGATGCATCCCTGGTAGCTTTGTCTTGTGAGTAGAGGGGTTTATTTTAAGGTAAGGCATAGGCTATTAATCATGCTGCTTAGTAATCTGGAATTTTGCCTTGTGGCAATTCTACCTGCTTCAGGAAGATTAAGGCAGGAGAAAAGAGTCTGCAGGAAAGATTTTTTTCTACGAGTAGATGTGAGAGGATTGCAGTGTATGAAATGCTAGGATAATTTTTTTACTTTTTATTGTGCAAATTGAACAAGAAACCCACTATCTGTAAATCTGCTTGGCAAAGGAAAATACCAAGTGTGATGCTATAAGGCAAATATAGGTATAGGGTAGTAAGACAATATAGGATAAGTACTGAAAATGTGTTTTACTTTCTCAAGTCAGGTCAGGGCAGGAATTTTGTACTAGTTTTGTACAAAATATATAACGTGTCATGATACTAACACATTCAACAACAAAATATTGGTATTGTGAAAGTCTGTAGTGATAGCTTCTGCTTCAGGTGAACCCCAACAAGGGACAAAGAAACTGGTTACAGGGAAGGACATGACACAGGAGGGCTGAAAGGAATGGCCACAGCCACAGATGGCAGAGCTGAGACTTCAACTTGGGTCAGTCAATGTGGAGTCCAGTCTGCAATGGTTTCTTTTAGAACATATTACTCTATTTCACAGTGTCATGTACAAGAAGTGTTTGCAAAAGAATAAACTTTATACAATCCCCATGCTTGGCAGTGGGGCTTCATGTCAGACCCCAGCAGCCCCTTCTACACACTTGTAAGTAGATTTGGGCTCAGCTATGCAGAAAACAGACACAGAAAAGTCCTCCTGCCTGAACTCCTAACATCTGCAAGATACACCACCACTACCTACTGCTGCTGAATTGTTGACCTCGTGCTTCGCAGTTCCCAGATTTCAGATTTTCTTTTAGATGCTTCTAAGGCTTCTCAGTCAGTGTTTAACTGAGTACTTGGTAGTATTGACTTGGCCACCTTACACTCAATCTTGAGACATTTGAAAATACTGATATCGGCAAGAGAACAGCAGATCTTCTCCTTAACAAGGCTCTGGAGGAGGCAGTTATTGTCCACTGGGAGCAATGGGCAGAGCAAAGCGGCTCAGCAAATAGCATGGTTAGTTTTATGTTCTGGGTTCCTCTTGCTCAGCAGATGCTTCTTCAGTGCCTAGTGTTCCCTTCCAGATCCATCACTGTTAATAGTGTTGCCTCGGGATATGTCTGACTCCACAGATGGAGAGCAGATGTTTCAGCAAGCCTACTTTTAGTGTGTTTCAGGGGAATTTGGCTCTCTTAGAGAGACTCTGGACAAAGCAAAAGGGGGGAGGGTAAGGGAAGAAAGAGAGGAAAGCAAGAAAAGATTTCCCCTTAGCAAGAGAGCTACGAGAGAGGTCAGGTCTCAGGAGAGAAGCAGAGATTCCCATCCCTCATAAGAACAGCCCTTACTGCAGCTTTAGACCTGATATGCTCCTGGTGTTTCTGCAACTCAGTTCATCAGAGAGGAGGGAGCGTACGATTAATTAGGCTGATTTTGCACCTGTCTGGAAGATGTGGGTGAAGGAGTCCCCCATAGGGAAAGAGGCAGTACGAGTACTACACTGAGTGGGTGCTGTTGATTATGACATTTTGGTATGATTTCAAGATCTATTCAACCACCATTTCGTCCAAAATCTCTTCAGACCCAGTGGCATCTAGAGATAACATTTGGTTGACAGTCATTTTTAATCCTTAGGGTCTAATGAAAGCAAATTCTTGAGTCAGAAACTTTGTCCTGGGTTTATATCTATGATAGGTGATGGAGCCATAGGCATTTTGGTTTGGATTGTTCGAAGTCTATGTATCTATATGTTCCCTTATAATTTTCACTATTGATGCTGGGAACTACCTTCCTCAGCCCTGTCCCATTTTCTCTGTCATCTAAATGAACCCACCTAGAGCAGACTCTGTGATTTTGCCTATTTCATAGAATTTTGGATACAAGCTTGTTTTCAGGAGATATTTCCAATCATGTTTTTACTTTCCCAGTGCCTTAGCAGCTGAAAGCTGTTACCTTGTACCTGTATCTCAAAGATAACAGAGTCTCCTGATGTTATTGTGGAGGTAGATTTTTCTCTCCTTCTTGTCCCACGGGCCTTATTTCAGACTTAGCCTGGGGAACCTTCCCAAAGACTTTATTAGTGGAGTAGGCAAAACCTCCCAGTTCTGGCAAAATGGCTTTTTTTTTTTTTTTCTGGGAATTTAGTTTTAGCATATTTCCATCATCTTTAAGTGCTTATTAAAGGGACTCGGTCCTTGGCCTGGACAAAGAACAGATGCAGAAAAGACCAGATGCTTTATTTTCAGATTAAACAACTCCAAAGTATAACAAGTCCTTCATGTCATTGCTGTTAATCCGTTGTTATGCTGTGCAGCTCATCATCAGAGCTGGGAATTGGTTCCCGGATGAATAGGGAAGACCAGATGAAAGATGCCAAAAAACTCATGGAATGCTTTATCCAAGTGAGAGAATGCAGCTCTTGGTGGTATGGCTCACTCAATATATGTTAGTAGTGGTATTGCCAAACTACAGCTACACTAAGGGATCTTCAGCATGTGAGCTGGTCTTGTAATTGGCTGGTTGAGCTCCTTACAGCCACAGCTAAAGGATGGACTTCCAAGCTCCCATATCTTATTTTGAGCTAGATCCCATGCCTGGGATACCTGAACTACTGGGCATGTTTTTCACAAAGTGCTAGGAGAAAGAAAAGTGCAAGTATTATCATTTAACAGTGGAATGTGCTTCTTTTTAACCTGAAACAACAGCAAATATAACTACATAATGAAATGCAGGACAAGTATTTCCAACGCAAGAGATTTTCAAAGGGATAATGAATATTTCTGAGATGCTCAAATAATTGTGAAATGAAACCTTCACAGCACAATCAGGATGTTGATTTTAAGTGAGAAAGGTAACAGGACATTTATTATTCACAGAGTAGAAACATCATATGTCAGAGTTTGTGGAGGAAGGCACCAGAGAATGATTGTTCATATAACTTTGATTTATTTTGTTATTAGTATAAACTAGTTGAGAAAGTCTTTGCTTTAAAAGTCTTTGGTTATTAAAAGTGAACACAGTCATTTTAACCTTTCTGCTGGGTGTTTGCAAAGTCACAGAAAATTAATCCCAGTCTCTAGCAGAAGGAACGTATTTTCTCTAATAAAAACACTCAGTTGTGGTTTCCCCCTTTACACAGAGCTTTTTACGAGTTGGGAGATGACCTCTGGACTGTTACTGTCAGATAATTCCTCATCCGAGTCACTTCAGTGGAGTCCATGGCTGTTTATTTGAGTGAATGATCATCTTTGGGAGACAACACATAAGTCAGCCTGTGTTTGGCTGATGTTTTGGTCTCAAGGAGATGGAAGGGCTCATGGCCACTTCTGAAAGGAAAGTAGTTTTCCAACGCAGTGGACTTAGGAAGGCTGCTTGTGCTGTATGTATTTCACTGTTTTTATCCATCTGAAACATACCCCTAGTGAAGTTAACATAAGGATTACAGATAGTGCCTGTGAATAACCTTGTGTCCGTAACCAATGAGAAACCTCTCCAGGGACAGGAAGAACTGTCGTTTTTGTCACATCTAGTCCTGTCATTAGTGGTCTTATTTGGCTATCTCAAAGCAGTAACTTTAGGTACTGTTGACCAGTTTGTGGGTAGCTGCCTTAAAATCTAGCTAACACCAGAGCAGTGTGTTACCAGAGCACCAGTCAGTACCCAGCCAGTCAAGGTAAGAAAATCATTCTACCACTCTCTTCTTGAGGAAGACAAATCTCAGCCCCTTTGCAAAACCATTGAAGAAAATTTATTCTGCAAGACATGAGAATAGTTTTTAAGGAGGTGACTTGTCCATTCTTTTTGGCCAGATGACGTTTCTTTGGGTGCTTTGGTGTATATCTGCATTTTTTGTGGTATTAAAAAAGTCCACAAATTCTGTCTTCCATACCTGTGCTGAGGCCTTTCTGCTTTACCTAAGGAAAGGATGCAAAGCCACAGCTGGACCCAGCCAAAATGATGGACAGACAGGAGAGATCCGTGCATGTGCAGGTCCAGCTTGCACCCCTGTCAGAGATCTCACGATGTTTCCACTTAATGTGTCATCTTTGTGGGATTTTGGAGCCTGAGGCACCTACTGTGCACCAGAGCAGAGAATAGAGCCTCAAGTCCAAGCTGGCATGGCTGGTGGCAGGGCTCTGGCCAGGCTGGGACTTTCTCCCTGCTTCCCCTCAGCTCCATTCCCCTCCTCCATGCTGCACCTGCACAGCGGTCTTTGGGACTTGTTAATCGCGTAGGCAGCACCTCATAAACTTGCCTGGAGACCCTCGGTTTGAAAACAGCATCACCCGAGCAGATTTACAGAGTTTGACTGACAGCTGGTGCCACTTTATGGGAAGCCTGCACATGTTCATGCTATAAAGCAGGAACAATAGCTTGGGAAAACCTCTGCCTGCATGAGATGCTTCAGCGACACTCCCCACTCCCCATCCTCACCCCCAGTGTTTCTTCCTGGCTGCTACCAACGACTTTAGATGTGCTGCGGATGCAATTCAGTCCCTCGTAGCCTTGGTTGACTCAGGCAGAGGCTAAGAAGGCACTGAAGTGTGGCAGCACTGTCGAGCCATTGCTGAAGGTCCATTTGATACTGATCGAGCTGTGGATAAAAAGGAACGTGTCAGAAATTACCACTTCAGGCAGTTTTCTCAGAAAAAGCACTTTGGCTCCGCAGCGGTTGCTGAGGACACAGTGCCATGACCAAGCACACACAAAACCTGTTTCTAATGGAGAGCTGTCACACTCCTTTATCACAATGCCCTGGGGGAGAGAAGAGGGGTTTTTTCCAGTGGGTAGTTTTATGTTGCAGAAATGTCTCTAAGAAATCAGGAGAGTAAAACCAGAAATCTGGGAGCGAGATCAAATGCCAGCCAAGGCAACAAACTGGTCTACAAGAGAAAACTCTCTCCCTGGTCTGCATGTGAACAAAGACAGCAGCAGATGGGGACAACCAAAGAACCGTGTACTGCTCTACTCCACGGAAAATGCAAGGACTAAGTCTTAAAAAGTGATTTTGGAACCACCTGGATGGGTCATTTACTGAGCGTGGCTGGTGGGGACACAGCTCTGCAGTTGGACACCACACAAGCATGCCCTGCCTGGGAAGCTTGGAAGGATCAGCATCACAGTCCCCTTCCAGAGATCCTGAGTTGATGATGATCTCACTTTGTTTTTCAGTGTTTTCTCCTTTTTGCTGCTGGCAGGTGATTGCTAGGTCAAAGAAAGGAGCCAGTGGTCTCTGTATGAAAGACAAGGGCCTCAGCAGTATGGAGAGAGACAGATTCTTGGGGAAGATTTGGATCCTAAGTCAAAAATGTTGGATTCCACCATCTTCCATCCTTCCCTCCCTGCGCTGAATCAGTGGTGATCTGCAGAGGCAACACTCTGGGGCTGGTCAGCAGAGGAGCAAGCTCATGATTACTGAACCGCACGAGAGAAAGAGGCAGTGGCAAACAAAGGAACATCAAAGTGAAAGACCTGAGAGCCATTCCCAGTAGCATGAATGCAGTCTCCCACCGTTAAAACAGTAACATATTTAGATCTCTGCAGTGTCTGCCGGTCGCCTTGGGTATGGTCCCAAGTGTGAATTCCTGCTCTATGAATTCAGCATTAACAAGAAGGGAGTTTTCAAAGGATTTAAAGCCAGAAGGGAATACTTAAGATCCTCTAGTCTGATTGCTGTGATAACATATGCCTTTCGTTGCTACCCACCAACTTTGGCCCCATGCCAGGTGGGATCTTCTTGTTGTAGTTGGATTTTTTTTTTAAAGCATACATCCAATCTTGTCTCAAAGTCCCCAAGTGATAAACCACCAAAGGATCTGCAAATGCTGGCAGGACATTATTATCTTTGCTAAAGGTGTATATCTAATTCCCTAGTCAAAGACCTTACCATGCCTGTATTTACTGCCAAAAACCCCACATCAGAGAGGTCAGATTTAAAGCATGGGTCAGCACTGTGGGACGAATGAGCAAATGCCCTGGAGGCAGAGGGTACTCTCCCCAGAAGCAAAATCACTGGGAAAAGTCAAACTACAGGCAGTACCTCTGCCAGTGGCACCACTAGGCTGCATAACAGCAGCCATAGGAGTAAGCACATTTGAGATGGACCAGGGAAGCATAGCCCAGTGCTGTTTCCCCAGTGAGGCACCTAATTCTCATTGCCTGTTAACTGGGAACTTGCATGGATGAGACGAGTCATCTTATAAAGCTAACTTTAGCTGCCTATGAAGAAAGTGTTGACACCTGAGTTGGCTGAATGGACTCTCTGTACCAGTTCTGGCAGGAAGTTGGAGGCAGGCAATGGGGAGGATGAATTGCCTATGAACAGAAGGACATTTCTACATCAGCTTCCACAAGATGAATATCCCTTAGAGTGACCACAGCCTCCCTGGCATTCTCCAAGTTGGCCTACTGGCTCCTAAGCCAGGACTATTTTGTCGGTTAAGTCCAGAAAGCCCACAAGCAAATCCGTTTACTGAAGCTTTGGGCATGGAAATTTCTGCAAATGCATGATTCCATCTGCATGCCTACATATGTCTCCTTTGCTGCCCAGATATTCAGACTACATCTCAAACCCATGACGAAAGAAGTCCTTATTTTTCAAATGGTTGCAACCTCAGCATGAACCAGCCACCACCCCAGAAGTCTCTAAACTGCAGTTTGTTGGAAGCTAGGAGAGGATGTCACCGAAATAATTAGCATGAGCAGATACCTGTGCTGTTTCTATGAGGGTCCAGTACTGGCTACATCAAAGCCAAGAGAGTGTGGACTCCCGACCGGGCACAGTATGGCTGCTCCAGCGAAACCCATAGACAAATATCTGTTAGCACCCGGCAGAACTGGTCAATTAGGCCCTGACATTAGCTTAAAAAGCCTTCCTCTCTCTTCCATCTGAATGCATTTGGGGAAGGCTACTTGTCTTTAGTCTGTAGGGGTTATGTATTCTGGTTTTCCCACAAAAAAAAAAAAAAAAAAGAAAACCGAACTTTTCATGAAATCTTGTGTTTCCAGATCTTGGCACTGAGAGAAGACTCTCAAGCACTATTAGCCTTGCATGGAAATTTGAGTCAGTCTTAAAGGAATGTGTTTGAAATTTCTAGCCATAGTGAGGAAGACTTAAATGGGAAATCTCTTGAGAAACCTGTGTGCTCTGGGGAATTCTGCTACTTCACAGTTCTGGGCAGCCAGAGAATTGTGATGAGAGCAGCTTTTGCAAACTCTGCCCCTGCTGTCAGCTGGAATTGTGAATTGCACAAGCCACTGACATGAATAATAATGCACAGGAAGATGTTGCACAACACTTTCAGACCTCAAAGGCTGTGCAATTCATGCCATTCATGGGCAAAGGTTGGGTCCATTCCTTATTTTAGCTGGAGAGATACATTTAATTGTGGCTACTGCACGAAGACAAAAGCGTGTGGCTGGGATGTTTGTGGGAGGTAGGCCATTAAGTGCTCTAGCTCTGACTGGTGAAGAGAGTGCTGCAGCTCCCAGGGGCCAGTTGGCAGTGTGCAGCTCCCCCAGAGAGTTTATCTATACGCTATGTGTTGACTACGTAACATTCAGCCGTTACGGAGAATTTCTGAAACACGTAACAGTATTTTGAAGGTGTAGCATGAAAGTCTCATTTTCAAAAGGAGAATCTGAGGCACACCATGGGTACCAGTTCAGGAGGTCATTAAGCCAGCTGCGTGGAAGAAGGATTAAATCTTACCAGGCTCAGCCTCCTAGGGAACACCATTGCCCCAGCTTCAACAACTGAGCTCTTTGCGGATGCCCAGAAGGTATGCGTTGATTTTTGTCTTACTGTTGTGCTCTCTGTCATATGTCCTTCCAGGAAAATGCCATTCATTGAAAATAGCCCATTTTTTTGTGTTTTGAGTACAGGTCAAATAACAGATGCTTTTGATTAATGTTACATCAAGTTACTGAAAAAAACCCAAAACCTCACGTGCCTCAGTGGGAAAAGGTATAATGGACAAACATTCATTGCTGTTCAACATTTTGGGGAGGTGGGAAAATGAGCAGGAATGAGTATACATAAATAGACAGCCAAAGCCCATGCTTGCAATTGCCAAGGAATCAGCCAAAAGGAAAACACAACTCTGATCGCAGTAAAATCATATATGAGTCGTGATGGGCCAAGAACAAGTTTGCTTTCCTTTCCCCCTCATTGAACAGATGATGATTAAAAGATAAATCATGCTTGGAGTCAAGTCAAGTGATTGGATTAAAGTTTAGTTGAGTATTTAGAGACTGTTTGGAACACAATAGAAATCTAATTGAAAACTTACATTTGCAAGACCCTTGAACTCTCCAGCTCTTAATAAAATACTACTGCAAAGTACACAACAGTTCCCCGTGGGAGAGATTCCTCTCCACAAGTGCTTTTATTTCTCAGGTATGTGGAAAAATGGTATTCATTTTCTCTACAAGTTCATCAAACGAAAGTATGTTTGTGATTGTAATTCAGCTATTCTTCATGATGTAGTAACTTAATCTATTCAGCTCACTGAAAACCAGTGAAGCAAAACACAGAGAAGTCACTTCTTTAAAAAATGATATTTTAAACACTTCATTCTTTTAACTACTCTTTGCTTTTCTGAGCAGCTGGTATTCCAGAGTGACTGGTTGCCTACATTGGACTGAAGTGACTCTGGAGCCTTAAAAAATATGTAAAAATTCCTTCTAGATGTGCTGTAGTAGGAAATGCCATGCTTTATTTGTACTAATAATGTAATTGCATTCTGGAATCACCCCCAGTTCTTAAGAAACATACCCAGGCTCCAGCTTCAAAGTATTGTCCTTTTTGCTGGAAATACCAGTGAAACCCACAAATAAAGAGAATAAACTTCCCCGTGTCCACACACACATGAACACACAGAAATGAAAAACCTGGTTCTTCATTTTTCCTCTATGTAACCTAGCACAAGTATTTCTTGGCAATCCTTAACATTAAAGTGAAGCCGCAGAAACTCTACAACTGGGTTCATTTGCCCACTTGCACTCATGGATTCTTCATCTGATTTTTTACTGCCCTGCCAGAGGGGAGATTTAGGTGGCAACAAGGCATTCGGCAGCAACAGCCTGCATGCTATAGGGCATTATAAGACAGAAGTATGGCTTTCATGAAATCCAGCTGTGTTTAAGCTACTACCTCTAGAATAGAGAAACAGGGTTATTCAACAACCCTCACATGTGCAGCTTAGATGGGAACACACACCATGCAAGGCTGTTTCCAGGGGGACAAAAGGGGCTACTCTCAGTCTTCATGAACACAGGACCTAAGCAGGCTGTTGAGTTTCATGGCCCATTGGGCCAAAAATGGGTGATGAATAAGTACTAAGAGAAGCACGATAGAGCTGTCATCTCTTCTGTGAACAAGAGTTTATAATTCTTTAATTAGCTTGATCTTTAGGATAATTTTTCTACAAAACGATGTGAGCACAGAGACCACAGGTGAAAAGCTTAAGTACAGAAGGTTTAAGGGGAGAACAGGAATAAGTTATACTTACTTCAGATGATTACTATAAATTACTTTTCCAACATGATTTTCAGATTGATACAAATAAATCTAAGGTAAACCTGATCAGATGGTTTACTAGGTGCGATCCCAGTGTGATCAGCATAATGCTTTAAAGCTGTGGGGTTTAGCATTGGTCATAGTCCTGTATTTCGGCCAGAAGCAATATGGTACCACCAGAGAATCAAGTATGTCACAAAGGCAAAAACCCTAAAAAGATTCTCAGTTCACAAATCCAGAAATATGACGTTTGCTTTATATGTCTTTCCGTTGGACAGTGTGGCTGCACAGGACTTCAGGAAGTCATGCAATCCTTCTTCTTTCCCTAGTGCAATACTACTGGCACTTTTCAGTCCTAACAGATATGTCTTACTTGTTCTTAGAGACTGGCAGCCAATGCAGCCTGACTTGATGCTTTCCCATCCTTACTAATACAAGACACTTTCAAATGTTCAAACTGATTTTTCCCTTGCTTCAACTGGTATCTATGACTCCACAGTCTGTCCCTATATTCTATCTTCCTGTTTGCCTTTTATTTAGTTGATGGGCTTAACATGTCTCCTTTTAACTTTTTCACATAGGTCGTGTGTCCTCAGCCTCCTGCCTTTCCTTTTCCTGGTCTACATTTCAGACCAACGGTTCATGTAGCCACAGCAGAGCAAGCTGGTACGAGGAACAGTCTAACTCCAGCAACTCTGAGCTCTACATGAACTATCTCACCTTTGCTTAAAGTAACCATGAGTATCTCTGCAGTACTTGGCTTTTTGTAGCTTGTCCATATCTGCTGTAGACAACTGAGACAAAGGTGAAGACAAGGCATGTGGGGTTAATGTTTTGGGTTTAATTCAAGTTACAAATTTGGGTTAAAAATCTAGTCTGTTGAAGAGTTCACCTTATTGCCTACTACCTCTCACTGACTTCAATGGCGCTTTCATTGAGTGCATTTTTCTTTAGCATCAGAGTCTCATATGCACCAAACAAAATGAAAATATTAAAATATACATAAAACTAAATTTCTGTTTGTGCTAATTAATGTTAATTGCATGTATTAAAATAGAAAGTTCACTATAGTAGCATTGCTATATTATATACCCACAAAACCCAGCCTAGCATTTTCTTTTTCTGAACAGCTGTAGTTTGTTCTTCATCAGAAAACTTTATTATGACTTAAAGTGATTAATGTGTTTGGGAAGACTGGGTAATAAGACAGCCATAGGACACTTCGTAGCAGATTAGGGGAAAAAGATGTTTCTACTCGTTGTTGCAGATTCTGAGATATTTGAACTGAAGAATGTAAGATTGATGCACTGCTGGAGGTGACACTGTGTCTTGCTCAAGGTCAGTTGCACGCACGTGACTTCTCTGTACAGAGCTGCCAAGAACATGTTAGAGTGAGGAATATTTTAAAGATGGAGGAACAGCTTCTTTTGGGGTAATGGTGCTTGCACAGCATTGGGAAGAAGAGAGACGGCTACATTTTGTGATGCCTGAGATGACATCCATGTGAACGAACATGCTCTCATTTGAGAAACCTGTGATTTATAGTACTTTCTGAAGTACGATGGGCAGGTGCAATAATGTGAGATCATCTCAGCCTGCATGTGGCTATATCAGGAAACCTTTGTACCTATGTTGGCTGGGTGATGTGACTGGCTTAATTAGCACTCATTGGAATCAATATGGTAGCAGGCTGAGAAATCTTATGTCTTCTTTCTAGCACGACAGGTTATTGCTGTGCCTGCTTCAGCCATGAGCAGATGTTCATTCTGTCTACGCTGACTCCTTTTGCTGCCAAAGACTTTCTCCCTTTGGCTCTGCCAACAGAAGGCACGAGTCACTGCTCTCAAACCTGTATCCTCGCAAAATCCAGAAGTAGGAACAAAACAGAGTGGGTTTTGGTGTGCAGCCCCTAGCTTCGTGCTTTTATTTCAGCATCCATCATGTTTATTTGGCAGAATAGATACTCCAGATAAAAAAGTAGTTGATCTCAGGGTGGAATATTTGAATTGACTGAGCTCATGGTGTCAAAGCACTGCCTTACATGGGAAAAATGCCTTGGTTTTCCCTCCTGTTATGTGGAAATAAAGAGTTAAGGTTTTTTTTTAATCTCATCCTGAACAAAAAGGATACTTACCCACTTTCTTCAAAATAGGCAGCATTTTCTGTGTTTGGTAAGCACTTCCAGGTGCTCAAAAATAACAAAGTGAAAGTGGACTGAGATGCAGCAACTCTGTGTAACAGCCAAAGCTAGGAGTAGCTTTGAAGTCCCCTGTGTCTGAGGCCATGGTACCTCATAATGGGACATTTTAAAAAATAACTTGTAGGTCTCTTTTCACTCTTTCTGCTGGATTTTGTGAGGTAGACGATCTGCGTGCTTTGACTAGGACCACTGTTTCTCCTGAATGTCTTAAAAAAGGTAGTCATGATTTCAGATTCTCCTCCCCTAATGGGTCTCTCATCTCCTCTACTTTAATGAAAGTAACAATAATTGTAACGATAAGATGATATACATTATCCTAAGGACCTGTATAGAGTGGTGAGCCAGGAGCCTTTGTGTCCCCCTGAGAGCTCTTCTGTCAACTGTTCTTAATATTTCTGTGCTCTTTGCAGCCCTTGTAGTTAGCAAACCTCCATGAGGGGGAAAATCTTCCAACTACATGCAAAAAATATAACAAGAAGCTGAACAAGATCACTTAGGCGGAGTCTGGGGACACAGGGTCCTGGGTGGATGCTAGGAGGACAGCAAGAATGTCTTCCTCGCCTTTGAGAACAACTGTGTTTGATTACACGTTGCGCAAACTCGTTCTGGTTTGGTTTTCCCCTCTAAAGTCAAGGGCAGATGTTGTCTTATGAGGCTGTGGTGGGGTTCCAGCTAAGGACCCTGGGCTGCGTTTCAGGTCTAAATCTTCCACTTTATGACACTTCTTTTGGGAGCGTGTAGGCAGCTGAACAAAAGGGAATTAAAGTTCTTGGACCTCTTTGCTACCCACTGAACACGCTATGCTTTGCACCTACAGACTCATATTTTGCAGAAGCAAAGGCCGTTTGAGAGACATAGAATATGGGGCTAAAGTGAGATATGGGACCGAGAGACACAGAGCCTCTGAGTTAGCTGTGAAAGACAGGATGAGAACAAATATGGGCATGCTGAGCTCTCTGGCATCTCCATGAGAAGTGCAACAAGAGAGGCAGGAGTATTGCAGGCTACTGATATGTGTTTGCCTTTGGGGAAAAAAAGTCTCCTAGCTGCAGGAGTACAGAGTTTGTGCTGTATTCACTGGAGTCCTTTGAGAAAGCAAAGCACATGGGCTAGCCATTTCCTCAAAGAAAATATTCTTTGTGAAAGCTAATAATTTTAGCAGGGATTCCTTTCTTCCTCTTGAGGAGAGTTAAATGAAGTTATGGGTCAGTGAGAGGGCATCTGTACAGCACAGAGGAAGAATTTCCAAAGCTTGAATGTAGTCCCGTCATTGAGAAAAGACTTGGTCAAATTTGCTTTATAAAACATTTTCTTTATTAAAGATTTTATGGGTGCTTTTTGCTGTTTCATAGAGCCTGCTAAGTCACTCTGAATTTGTAGGACTCAATAGATGAAACTGATAGAAAGCTTAGGAAAGTTTTAACAATTTTCCTTTCACAAAGCTGAACTTCCCGGTAGTTTTGCTTTTGCAGTTTTTTTCCATATAAATATTGTGTAATTTCCAGTTGTGAGTAGCATCATTCCTTCTTCCAACTGATAAAAAGGCGTTGCCATATAGGCTCATGGAATGCCAGGACACATTTGGTATGTCAAGGTCCTTCTACATTTATATTCTCAGGTTCACCCTAAATCTCTTTACTTCTGAGATATGAGATTGGAAGCTCTCTGAGCAGCTTCACTGGTAATGCTCAAATCTCCTGTGCATAGGAACTTCTCTTTCGGGCTGTAATTTCCTCACTCAGAAATCACTTTAAATCAGAATTGAAGCTCAGTGAGGACTGTATATTCACAAGTGAAACTAATAACTGGCTGTTGAGTTTGTAGTTCCCTTGAATGAGGAAACCCTTGGAAAAGCTTTGTGTAAAAGACTGACTCGTGATGGAAGAGTAGGGGCCAGAAGCTGAAACTTATCTCAATGAAAAAGGGTATCTAACAAGCGGCTATAGGGCTGTAAAGTCTGCCTGCTCAAACATCGGCTGGACACACTGCTTTGTATCCCGATTTTGAAAGCCCAGTTTCCTGAGAGATTGCATGATTATTATTTTTTAATCTAAAATGTATGGCTGAAAGAAAAAGCATTTAAAAAAAAAAGCCCTGGCAATGCATATGAGATCACTGAGCAGTTTACTGGAAATGCCGTACATTGTGTTGCCCAAAACTTGGCGTTTATGGAAATGACCAACGGGGAGGAAATGGAATTGTTCTCATGACCAGTGTCAACTTGGATCATCAAGTCACACCACAGTTTTGGCATCTCTGATGGAAAAGAGATGCTTTCCAGTTTGGTACAATCCCACTTCACAGTGTCAGCAATTGCGTAGGTTGAGGTTGGTGAGGATTGACAACTGGGTGGGACAGCATTGTATAAGCGTGGCTCTTTCTTGTCTCAGATTAATGATCTTCAAGTCTGGTTTTCAGGGACACACACCACTCACACGTAAATAAAAAACAGAGCAAAGCTTTTAAAAGACTCAGACGCTTGCTATTCCAAGCAACAGCTAATGCAATGCCTTGCTAAGACATCCCGTTGACTGAAAGTATAGCAGTCCTTTCATGACTTACCTTTTCCGTAGGATGTCTCTCTGAAGGGATTCAAAGCTGCTTTTCACACTGAGCTCCTAATCCTGATTTCCTAGCCTTAACTAAAGTTTTAGTGTCTCTTTAGCAGGCTCCTGCAAGAGACGGGTGCCTTTGAAAGGTGGTACAGCCAGCTTGAGATCTGACTCAAACCCCAGAAGGATCTCCTTATTGATAGATGTAATCTAAGGCAGCTTCTTTTACTTAGCTGTTGTAGAGAGGTTCTCATAGCAGAGGAGGATGGACCCAAGGTCAGCTTCATGCAGGTCTGAGGAGTTGTGGTCCAGGAGGATGCACCCATGCAGAGGTGCAGCAGGCTGGAGCTTGTGCAGCCAAGGTAAACAGGGGAAAATTGTTATTATGTGACTCCTTTTGTGTTTCACGAGCCTTTGTTGGAACAACCCCACCTGGTCTGGTCCATCTGTGCCAGCACTGCAGTCCAAGATTCAATAAAGTTGTTGTTTCCAATTAAAAAGAAACATACTACGGCTATAGAAACTGAAAAGCCCCCATCTTGGCAGAGAATGGGCTTGAACATGATTCCAATACAGTAACAACATTAAAGCCCGATCCTGTTCCCATTGATGCTGGTGGCAATGCTCCCATTGACCTCAGTGGGAGTAGAATCAGGCCCCATGGTTGGGACGGATTCACAAGGCCCTTACTCCTGATTCAAGGTCTATGGATGTCAGCGGTGCTTCCAGTGAGGCAATGCTGGTGGAGCAGTGGCGTAGGTCAGGACCAGAATTGTATCTAATCAGTGCCCTCTGACTCTCTGTGCATTTATCAAATGGAATTTCAGGCAGAAAACAAAGGGATTGAAAGGTTGAAAAACAACGACGGAATGTGTACTTGGCAGCTTTGCTAACCAGATGTTTGTTTCTTTTTCCTTGTTCTTAACAATGACTAAAAAACTCGTGAACAGTTTCAAGCCCAGCGCAAGGTCAGCCTAAAACTAGGTAAGAGGTGTCGCAACAAGGCGGAACGAACATCTGGGAATGGAAAATGTTAATTTATACCAGGATTTTTGTGGCTCAGAAAACACGGCCAAACATTCTGAAGGCTGGGTACATGTGTGCTTTTCCTTCCTACAGCAAGCCCCATCAGTCGTGCAAAGCTCACACGGAGGTTTGCATTTGCATCCCTTTGTGCTGTTGTGTGAACTCATTCCAAGAGCAGTTGAGCTGTTGTGCTGTTGTGCTGGAGCAGAAAGAAACTGATGTTAAAGCAAGTATATCCATCCATATATATATATATTTATATATATATATGTATCCACTTCTTGGAAAATGCCTGCCTAAATAGTAGGGCAGTAGGTTGTATATTGTACTTTGCAGAGTGTTCAATGGTGAGAATCATAGAATCGCAGAATGATTTGTGTTGGAAGGGACCCTAAAGCACATCCAGTTCCAACCCCTCTGCCATGGACAGGGACACTCCACTGGATCAGGTTGCACAAAGCCCCCATCCAGCCTTTCCTTGAACACCTCCAGGGATGGGACATCCATGGCTTCTCTGGGCAACCTGTGCCAGTGCCTCACCACCATCACAGGAAAAAATTTCTTCCTAATATCTAATCTAAATCTCCTTTCTTTCAGCTAAAAATCGTTCCCCCTCACCCTGTCCCTGCACTTCCTGGTAAAGAGCCTCTCCCCATGTTTCCTGTAGCCCCTTTCAGTACTGGAAGCCCACTGTAAGATCTCCCCAGAGCCTTCTCTTCTCCAGGCTGAACAGATTAGTCCTTAGAGAGTCAGTCTTGCTAAATATCATTTTTTATTACATTGCAAGAGGTGCCTTTCTGAAGAATCCTTAGTTGGTTTTGATAAAATCAATCCAAAAAGGGAAAATCACTGTATGGAAGAAGCAATAAAATGTCCTGAGGTTGCAGCGCAGTAAACTGCATCTCCAGTCTCTTTGCTGTGCCACTGCTGACAATATGCATTTCTTCAGCAGCATTTCCTCAAGATTGTTCCCAGAACCAGTATCCTTTTGCTTTGTTTCACAGAAAAACACCTCATTAATCAGTCTGCAGAAGATTACAGCAAGGTAAATAATCTAAAAAAACAAGAAAAAATAAAAGGTTATTCATTTTTGTTGGTAAGAAAACTAAGCCAGAGAGGTAGAATTGACTCATTTGTTACTTACTTGTTCACTAGTGATGGGATTAAGAGCTGAGCTCTTGTTATCTGACCAACTGGATTTTTTTCACATCACATCTGCCTAGTAGACACTCCACAGCCAAACTCCACACTTGGCCAAGAGGCAGCATTCTACTAAACCTTTGTATTTCAGATTGTAATTATCTGACCCTACTCTTACGTAAATCAATGTGGCAAACAAATTATCTTTTAACAATTGGTTCTATCAGGTATGACCATATCTAGGAAAAAAAAGAAATTGGATATATTTAAGCTAAAGTACTTAAACATGGGCAGTATGTGACGGTGAATCGGTTAAATTGGTTAGATTTTAAAGAAAATAGTACTATTAACAAGGTTAGGATTAGGGTTAGGGTCAGCAGGTGTTCATCAATATGGCTGATAAAAAGCTGTGCAGCCGAAAGTATGTGAGCACAACATTAATATGTGAGCAAAACCAGACAGCACTGCCTGAAGAGGATAACCTTGGATAAAATGAAACCACCCTTATAACATATTCTTCTGGAGACTACAGCTTCAATGTGACGGGAGCCTGGACAAGGGCAGTGAGGATGCTTTAGGAACAGCAGTAATCCCAGCAACTCTTAGGCAGAAGAGAGGAGGAAACTATTTTATTAAGCAGTTTCTTCCTGAACACTTAGTAGCTTGTAGTTCTGCTTAGAGCTTCCAGCTGGGAAAGCCTGCCTCACCACAGGTACTGGGGCTCTCGCAAAGAAAGTTTCCTGTTATCCCTCTCATCTCCTTCCCCTGCCTTACCAGCAGCTGAGTGGCCTCCCAAACTCAACCTTTACTCATTTCTGAGTTAATTCCTCTCTATCTCATAGCCTCAGGTAACAGGCATGTGGAACAACACTGACTCTCCCTATGTCACCCTCAGGGACATAATTAACATACTCGGCGATGAGCAACTATTGTCTGGACCACCTCCACACATAGAGGGATAACAGAAAATATTTCCTTGCACAAGAGCTCCCTTGCAAGTGTCCAAGTTGTTCAGTTTTCATCTATGACCCATCAGGAATGTTGGATTTGGCTCCACACCTGGAAAAGCACTTGCTCATCTGCAGTGATGTACCCAAGCCTGTCCATCCTTCCTGTGTCCAAAGTAGCATGTTTCCTTAGACTGCCAGCACTGTCTAATGCCCTTGGGCAAGGCAGACCATCAAGTAAGTGTATTTAATGCACTTTGCAAGGTACCTCTCCCTCGTAATTAAAGCATCTTGCTGTCCAAATTGGATGTCACAGTGGTGCAATATGCAGGAGAAGTGCAGGGTCATTTTTGTTCTGTGTTTAGGAGAAACACTCACTGATGCTGAGGCTATAAGCCTTCCACCTCCTTCTGCTCCCCAGATCTCTGGCTCTCTTCAGAACCACGTTGAAAAGAAATCTTTGTTTGTTTATGGAGTGTCTGGGAGCTTCAGGTTTGTTTTCCGCCCTCCTCCTTTCTGGCAACACTGGAAGTGGTAAGAGAGGCATTTCTCTTGGAGTTGCTGGCCATGGTTGGAAGGAGGAGTTCTAGAAATCTCAGGAGAATTCTGCTCCTGATCTTCCCAGCACAGTCTTGCAGAGTGGTGGAATCCATGAGTTCAGCAAAGCATCTGGACTGCTAGATGCCAACACAGCCTGCATTCCAGCTGGGGTTGTCATAACTCCTTTCAATAAGGATAGAGGCACGTGAAGACGAGGCAAGAGGAAGGACTGCTGAACACTCCAGAGGTGGTAGCCAATTGCTTGCAGATTTTCTGTGCATAAAAACATTGGTTCATTGTGTATTTAGTTCAGATGTTGTAGCCAAAGCCTCCAGATCCACATTTCAGTGGCACCATGGGCTTCAGTGGTGGGCTACGTTTTTGCTGCAAGCCCCCTTCTGCCACCCGACTAGGATGTTTCACCATACCCAAAAGCCACTTTGATAGCAGTTTCACTCCCACCTTTGAAGATCTGAGGAATGGAAGTGAACCAGACAACAAGTTTGATTCTGCCTTATTCCAGGTTGGAGTTAAGCCTCCCTGTTCCTAAAGAGATGTTGGCGGGAACAAGTGGGACATCCAAGGGAAGGTTCTGAGTCCTTCCATGAAACTTGTGCCCAAGCTGAGATACTAAAGGTCCCATCAGAAAGGGAGGGGAAGAAACACAGAGAAGAAAAGAAAATTTTCTTGCAGTCCGGTGCAGATGGCCGTGCAAGACCTTGGATTTTAACCTGAGATTCCTGGGTGGGACCAGTTTAAATTAAGCACCTCACATGCCAAAAAGACAGGCTTTTGCTCTTGCTTTGCTGTGCGTGTTATTCTGGTGGGTGGGAAGGGTACTGTGCAGATGACGGAGAATCAGCCTCCAGCATCAAGGTCACCTGTGAGCACAGGAGATCCCATATGGGAAAAAATCTGCCTCAGGCCACTAAAGACTTGAAAAAGAGGTGAGATTTAATCGGTAAGTAGCTTGTGTATCCAAGAAGGAAGATACTGGGGAGACTGTGTAAGCTGGTGGCAACACAGGATAGCATGGTCATCCCTGTCGCTGAGGGCAGCCAGAAGTTGAACACATTTCTAACTGTCTATGAATCTTTATTTGATCTCACTCTGTTTCCTGTTGCTATTATTTCATTTCATGGCTTTTCTTGGCTGTGGTCCCAGCACAATTCATCTGAAGTGGTCTTTACATAAGCTGAGAGAGGGGCACTGTCTTTAAAGATGGGTGTTTTGGGGGATTTTCTCTATGCATTGTTCCCTTAGAGCATTAAAGATCTGTCAGGATTGGACTTCTGCCAGACTTTCTTCCTCTGCTATCCAATCCTCCTGCTACCTGCCCCACCAGAGAAAGAGACTGCTATCTTTAAGCTATCATTCAGAAGACTCAAAAATTCATGGGTCAAGACTTAGATCACCATTTCTTCTTAATCAGCACACAAGTAACTTCACTGAGCTGTCCCCCTGCAAGCTTCCAATCCTGTGGAAGAAGTAGGGTGAAAAGTTCAGCAAACCACAATCCATTTTATAGCAGACTTGCAGCACACGAATATTAATAACAATAAAACAAGGAAGGGGTGATGCTGAAATTCAGTTGCCAGTGGCTGATAGACCTTCAAATACTGAAACTGTGAGCAAGGCTTTTAATCCACACACAATAAACGATCCTACCTCCAGCATCAGAAGCAAAATGTTTTTTTTTTTTCTTAAGATGGATTATCTCCCAAAAAAAACCTTGACATTGTTGAGCTTTCCTGTAAACCATTGCTCTGGATATATTTTATGATGTGATTTATAAACAGTTTGTTTCTTAAGACCCAAAGCAACATTGCTATAAAAGTATAAAGGAAGTGTGTTTTGGTAGTGGATGGATGCCGTTGCCTTTTTTTCTCCAGCTGGGAACCCACTGAGTGGGTTAGTGCCACTTGGAAAGATTAATTCTTCATGTGTGGGCACTCACTGGCAGCCTTTAAGCAGTACAGATTACAATGCCATCATCGTTCTGATCAAAAGCAATACCATAGCAGCTACTCAAGCTAAAAGATTAATTAATGAGTTGGTAGCCAAGGGAAATGTCCTTTCTTGGACTTCCTGCACTGGTTTTGCTGATTCTTTCTTCTGCAGGTACTTTCACACCACTTTTGCAGCTCGGTTTTAATGTTGTTGTTTTCTATTCAAGTCATGGAATAGATTAGATAATCCCTAGGCCTTTTCCACCTCTAACGCTTGTGGTTCTGGTTAAAGAGCTGTCAAGTTCTGAATTTAAAAGAGCAGAGCAAGCCAAGGCTTTTGAGGTTCTGCTGGGAGGATTACAACTTGTAACACATCCCATAGCCTTCCAAAAAGTGCCTGCACTTTCAGGTTTCCAGACAAAAACTGTTATTCAGCTTTCTGCAGAACTTCTTTGTAGTTCACCACACAGTCCAACTTTTCTTTCTGCATCAAGATATTACTAGCCTACTAAGGTTGGCTTTGGTGGAAATCTACCCTCCCTTTCATTGTTTATTACTGAAGATGTTTGCTATTGCTGAAGCAAAACAAATTTCCCTACAATAAAAAATTGCATCTGTCAATTCACTTTTAAATGTGGCTCTCGGAATTTAGAGGGAAGTAAAAGGTCGCAGGAAAATGAATTGTTGCCTTGTAACCTTGCCAAGCATACATAAAAGAGCTGATAGGTCTTTGGCCTACTTGCTTTTATTGTGATCTATAACCTGCACATAAATATTGGATCTCAGATAGTGCAGTTTCGGGCTGTGGAGTTTTCGAAATAGGTTAAGGAGATTTTCACCTCCAAATAATTTCTCTGAATCTGGCTTGCTGCTGCTTTTTTGTAGTGAGTCATCACAGTGGAGAAGCAACTGATTTGTGGCTTTCATGGAAATGCAAGGAATTATCAGGGCATGAGATGCTCATCAGTGTAGAATCACTGCATTCAATGGAGTTACAACAATGTAGACAGAGAATCTGATCTTTCACCTGGAGAGGTTCTCATCTGGGAAGGCACACACTCCCTTCCTTTGGCCTCCAAGCGGTCGCCGCTCTTCCGCTGGGGCCCAAGAAATAGCCAACCGAGCTTTGCAAAGCTGTTGTGATTGCAGTGTTTCATATCGCAAACAAGCGTGACACCTCAGGAGTCTGAAAACAGACTCAGTGGTGCTTGTGACTCAAGTGGCCTCCCAGACCCACTGAGGTCATGATCTGGCATCATAAGAAAATTTGAATTTGGTGAGACCTGGGATGTTAAACCGCTTTGTGACCTTGGGCACCTCAGTTTGACTGGAATTCAAATCACCTCAGTTTGTTTACCTAGAAGTTAGGCCTCTAGTCACAGCCAGCCATCTAGGTTTCATCCAAGAGTAAAAATTTATATTATGATGCGATGTGGAGGTTATGTCTTTCAGCCAAGGTCCTATTTCTCAGCTGTGACTGGTGGCCACAAATGCAGGAAATGTATTCAAGATGTTCTTTGCTTCTGCAGTAGGGCTTGCTTTAGTATCCACACTAGTATAACCATTCCGCCATCCACCCAGCGTAATTAGGCCTTGATCTCTGCGTCATTGTAGTTCAAGTAGAAAGAGGCTAGCTTTAAAGCCTCATTATAGCAGTGACACCATTTTTATTGTTATTAGGATGGTATTACTTAATAGCTGCACATATTTTCAGCTGTTCATGTAGAACCTGACTGATCTATAGGCAAAAATTTGTTGCTTTCTCCATACGCAAGAAACGCAGGATGCTTTCTATTCAGGCCTGATACATAGGTGTTAGGCTCGCTTTTCTCAAGAACATTTTGATCTGCTTCATTCTGCCATTGGCCAAATGTTGAAGTTTTTATCTAGGCCATTCTTCCTTTCCTGATGCTGTTGGTTTACAGCACAGGAATTTCAGCCTTGTCCTTTTGAGAGCATCCTCTATGTTATTAGATCTTTGTATAGCTTTATTATAACTGTTCTGTGTATCACTTCTGATGTTACAGCCCAACTTCATTAGGTACAGTATAAACACTCCTCTAGTACAAAAGGGGTGTGTCTGCCTTCTTTGGGAAGAAGGTGACAGAAGACTCAGCCCTGGAAGAAAAGGGATCTCTTTTCTGAGAGGAGCTTAGCACCTTCTTGGTTTTGAGCTTGGAAGCAGTTGGTGACCGTGAACTTAGCAGAAATAGGATGAGTTGCCCTGTTCTAGGTGAGTGGCTTTAGCAAGCTGTTGTGGTCAAATCCTTCTCCTCTATAAGGAAAACCATAATGAATTTGCTGGTGAGGCTCAGTCTTCGAAATTGTGCTTGTCTGGGGGAAGGATTATTAACTCGGTATTGGAATTTTAGGTTGTTAAAGCACAGCAGAGGCTGCAGCCAAAGAGTGTGGGTTTGGGGAAGGGAGAGGTTGCTGGGTTTGTGTTAGCTATATGCCATATTAATTAATACAGAACATATTAATTTTAATTATAATATTTGTTTTATATTCTAATATTATTCTTCTTCAGCACTGCTGTGGGCAGTTTGTGTGCCACTATAACCACATGCTGTTTGCCCTCTGTGGGACTGCTTTTCAGTAAGTAGCTCGTGCCTATAGTGAAAACGAGTCTCCGCATGTCTTTCTATTCCCTAGGCAATCGTGTTGCAATGTGATGGGAGTCAGGAATGTTTGGGGACATTGTGGGGAAGAGACTGGTGTACTTACAGCCTGTGCATGGCAGCATATACCATATGTAGTCCTTAAGTTTTCAGCTCAGCTGGCCTTGCAAAACCTATGCTTTCGGTGACCTAGGACACCCTGGATCATATTTATATGCCAGTCATAAAAGTCCTTGGCTTTGGTTACCCACCAGAGTATTTCATGACACCTGGTGTTACACAGGAAACAGATAGGGAACATATCAGTTCACAAACCTTATGGTGGCCCTATGAGACATTCACAACACACCTCTCTCCCTTCTCCATCACTTAACAACTAAAATTCTGAACCTTCACTTAAAGCAGATCTGTATTTCTCACTCAAAATTAACAACTGGCTTCCCAGTCCTGTGCAAAACCCCAGGATTAACAGCTGCATTTTGCAAAATGGATCTTCTTTAAATCTAGGACCCTCTTTTGTGTCTCAAAGGATCCTAAGATGTGAAAATGCAGCCTTTACAGAATTTTGATGTGAGTAAAATTTTATTCTTGTTACTCAGAAGAAATGTAATTCATAAACTGAAAGTTACATTGTAAGGATATCAACATTTTGGAATTATAAAGGCAGCAGATACAATTACCTCTGAAATGGGAGGCTACTATAGCTAGTTTGCATGTAACTACTCTGTATTTTTAATAACACAGAGAACACCTCTGTAGCTTTTCTGCAAAGTCCTCCCATGCCTCCTCATCTCCAGAAGTGTTTGGCATCACCTTTACTTTTTCCTGCTGCAACCAAGAGCAGCGTAAAAGTGCTTTTCACAGTATCACAGTATCGTAAGGTTGGAAAAGACCCTTGAGATCATCGAGTCCAACCTATGACCCAACACCTACACCTACTCCTACTTGTCAACTACTCCATGTCACTAAGTGCCTCATCCAAATTCTCTTTGAACACCTCCAGGGATGGTGACTCGACCACCTCCCTAGGCAACGCATTCCAATGAACAATTACCCTCTCAGTGAAGAATTTCTTCCTAATGTCAATCCTAAACCTCCCCGGTGAAGCTTGAGACTGTGTCCTCTCGTTCTGTCACCGGTCACCTGAGAGAAGAGTCCAACTCCTGCCTCACCACAACCTCCCTTTAGGTAGTTGTAGAGAGCAATAAGGTTTCCCCTGAGCCTCCTCTTCTCCAGGCTAAACAACCCCAGCTCCCTCAGTCGCTCCTCATAGGGCTTGTGCTCCAGCCCCTTCACCATCCTCGTCGCTCTCCTCTGGACACACTCCGGCATCTCAACATCCTTCTTAAACTGAGGGGCCCAGAACTGGACACAGCACTCAAGGTGCAGCCTGACCAGTGCTGAGTATAAGGGGATGACCTCTTTAGTCCTGCTGGCCACACTGTTCCTGATGCAGGCCAAGATACCATTGGCCTTCTTTGCCACTTGAGTGCACTGCTGGCTCATGTTGAGTTTCCTGTCCACCAGCACTCCCAAGTCCCTTTCCGCCTGACTACTCTCCAGCCACTCTGCACCCAGTCTATAGCTCTGCACGGGGTTGTTGTGTCCAAAGTGTAGGACCCGGCATTTGGCCTTATTAAACCTCATGCTATTGGAGTCAGCCCATCTCTCCAGCCTGTCAAGGTCCCTCTGTAGGGCCCTCCTACCCTCTAGCAGATCAACACTTGCTCCCAGCTTGGTGTCATCTGCGAACTTGCTGATGAAGGACTCGATCCCCTCATCCAGATCATCAATGAAGATATTAAACAGGACCGGGCCGAACACCGAACCCTGGGGGACGCCACTAGTGACCGGCCGCCAGCTGGATGGGACACCATTCACCACCACCCTTTGGGCTCGGCCATCCAACCAATTCCTAACCCAGCACAGAACATTCCCGTCCATGCCACGGGCTGGCAGCTTGTCTAGTAGTCTACTATGGGAGACAGTGTCAAAGGCCTTGCTGAAGTCCAGGTACACCACATCCACAGCCTTCCTCTCATCCACCAGGTGAGTCACACGGTCGTAAAAAGAAATCAGGTTGGTCAGGCAGGACCTGCCTCTCCTAAATCCATGCTGGCTGGGCCTGATCTCTCCTTCATTCTGCAGGTGCCGCATGATCACACCCAGGATTATCCATTCCATAATTTTGCCTGGGACTGAGGTCAGGCTGACAGGTCTGTAGTTACCTGGATCATCCCTACAGCCCTTCTTGTGGATGGGCGTCACGTTGGCCAACTTCCAGTCTTCTGGGACCTCTCCAGTGAGCCAGAACTGCTGATAAATGATGGAAAGCGGCTTAGCAAGCTCGTCCGCCAGCTCTCTCATCACCCTAGGATGGATCCCATCTGGCCCCATAGACTTATGAGGATCCAAGTGGCTCAGCAGGTCTCTAACTTCTTCCTCCTGGATGACAGGGGGGCTGTATTGCACCCCGCCCCTATCCACCGCTTCAGTAGACCAGTTGTCCAGAGAACAATCTGCCTTACTGTTGAAAACCGAGGTGAAGAAGGCATTAAGCACCTCAACCTTTTCCTCATCTTTAGTTACTGTATTTCCCTCAGTGATCGATAAGGATTGAAGGTTGTCGCTGCCCTTTTTTCTACCGTTAATATATTTGAAAAAGCTCTTCTTGTTGTCCTTAACACAAGTGGCCAATTTAAGCTCCAGCTGGGCTTTTGCCTCCCTAATTTTCTTCCTACACGACTTGACAATATTTTTGAACACAACCTGACTTACCTGCCCTTCTTTCCAAAGGCGACACACCCTCTTTTTTTCACTGAGCTCCTTCTAAAGCTCCTTACTCATCCCGGCCGGCCGGCTGCCCCTGTGGCTCATCTTAGAGCACATCGGGACAGCCTGCTCCTGCGCCTTGAAGACTTCATTCTTAAAGTACGTCCAGCCTTCCTGGACCCCCTTGCTTTTAAGAACTATCTCCCAGGGTACTCTCCTTACTAGTTCCTTATATAACTTGAAATCAGTCGAAAGTCCAACATGATCGTCCTGTTTTTGCTCTTACTTGTTCCATTGTTAATGAAGAACTCAATCATCTCGTGGTCACTGCAGCCCAGACAGCCTCCAACCACAACATCACCCACCAGCCCTTCTCTATTGGTAAACAGGAGGTCAAGGAGAGCCTCACCCCTGGTAGGCTCACTCACCAGCTGTGACAAAAAGCAATCCTCAATACACTCCAAGAACCTTCTGGACTGCCTCCTCTCAGCTGTGTTAAGTTCCCAGCAGATATCTGGGAGATTAAAGTCTCCTAGAAGAACAAGGGCAGACGACCTTGAGACAACTTCCAGTTGCTTAAACAACAAAAGATCCGCCTCTTCCTCCTGGTCGGGCGGTCTGTAACACACTCCAACCAGGATGTCGGTCTTGCTTGCCCCTCTTACTCTTACCCATAGACTCTCAATCAAGCATTTCCTTGCTTATATTTTGATGTTTTTCATTGACTCTAAGGAATGATGCTGATTTGTTGCTTGGTCAAAAATATTTGGCTTCTTCCTTCATCATTTTTTCAGTAATCCACATATATCACAGGGGTGGAGGAGAAATAATAGGCTTATAACTTTGCACAGCTCAGGGAAAACATACAATTAGCATTGCTGCAAATTGCTCCCGGATGAAATTGGTGAGCTAAAAAGTAGAAAAGCCAAAAAGCCCTTGAAGTTGGAAAATTTCCCTGTTCGCCTTAGGGTGTTTATGATCTTAAGACATCAGCTGTATCTCTGGGTCTTGTTTTCATAATGAAGTATCTCTCGAGACCTCTTCCACCAGCACTGTCGGTGTTACTGTGGGAGACATCAAAGCAAAGCGAGATAACTGGCGACTGGCTTGGCAGCGTGGGGTAAAAGGTGAACGCTTTGTGAAATGATGCCTGCAGGCTGTATATTCCACATCAAATGCAGGCTCTCCTGAGCTTAAAAACCAGAGCACCATAAAACTATAGGTGACTCCCTTAATGGGTTTAAAAATAACTCTGCCAAGTTTGCTCCCCGTTGTTCCCATAGCCTCTCACCTGTGATAGAGAGCAGGGGCAGGCTGCAACGAAGGGGCGAGAGGGGAGAGGAGCCAGAGCAGGAAGGAGCCAGAGGCAGTTCGTAGTCTCACAGGATAACATAACTGCTCCGCCACTCCCCAGGGCCATGGGCCAGGTGCAAGGGTGGATGTTCAAAGGGGGCTGAGGGAGGGAGGTGCCTAAATCTCATGTAAAATCATTGCAAATTGGGTAATTATTTGCCTTAGCCTTCCGTGCTTTGTAGTAATCACTGGAGGGGGAGGGGGAAGGAGTGTGCATATCTTAGGCATTAAATGGTATTTCAACCATATCTTGTGTAGTTTGTTAGGCCCAGCTCTCTCCTTTACAATCCTGTTTTTTTTCCGTGGGTAAAGTCTGAAGCTGTTCAGTCAGCAAGGATCACACACAAGGGGAACAGTTCATTTGAGACATGGAACCTGTTTGATCAGAGACTGGTATGGGTTTTTGAGATAAAAGGGCTGGAAAAAAGCATTCTGAAAAGATCTAGAATATTTATCCACTTGGCTCTCCATTTATGCCCCAATGTGGTGGGAAGATGTCAACCCGGATCCACACCATTGCAGGGAATAAACCATTCCCTAAACTTAACCTGTAACCTTGTGTCACCAGAATATGCCCAAAGCAGTTGAAATGTGCCTTGTTCTCACTGAATGCTACCAAAGGTCTCTTAAGAACAACAGCCGTAGAGAGCTGTGACGCGATATTTCTAAAAGAAACAGAGATCTGGGAAAACATAAGACCTGCTCGCAGCTGAAGTGAACTATTAGTCTAGATGTACCTGAACCCTTGCACGACTAGAAAGCATACCAAAGTATAACATTTATTTTTCCCTCTCACTAATGAATTCTCTTCACTGTAGTTGGAGCTATTTCATGGCACAATGTTTTTTCTTTCATGGTTGAGTTGTCCCCTCCATACCGAGAAAAGGAAAGACCATCACAGCTAGTTTCCATGCAATCTGACACCAGGTCTTGCTGTCTCCTAGCCTAGAGCCCTGTCACCAGCTCCTCAGTGATCTGTCAAAGGAGTGACATGAACTGGCCAAGTTGAATGAGGCCTTGAGCAACCTGGTCCGGTGGGAGGTGTCCCTCCCCATGGCAGGGGAGTTGGAACTGGATGATCTTTAAGGTCCCTTCCAACCCAAACCATTCTATGATTTTATGAATGCTTCCTCGACAAAGAGCAATATTGTGTGCTCCCAGCAGGCTTCTCTGGCAGAAGATACATATCTCTAGATAGGAGTTAGTAAGGACCACATCTGAAGTGGTGTGATGAATGCTAGCAGGTTGGGACTGATTCTGTGGTGCTGTGGGAATAGATGCATTAAGAAGCCTCCACATCTCTGCCCCAGTAAATGCTAGCTCTGACGGAAAGGGTTTATGGCCAGGCTAGCTTGGGGATGTGAGCAAGTAAATCCTGTGTGGTGCAGGTCCTGGACATTTGGAGAGTTAACAGTGATACAAATGACAGGGAGCTTATGTCAGGCTTATTTGTAATTGGAGCAAAGAAGGAGGATCTGCAGGAAAAAGGAGAGTGGCGTAATTGGCACAAGGATCAGGTGCGAAAACCCTAGAGGAATTACCCTAAAACAGCCTCAGCCACTTAAAAATCAAATCCCAACCACCCTCAGAAGCATCTCGCCCCTCGCAGCTCTGCTTATGACTTCCTCAGGAAGGAATAGCCCTGCTGTTCTGCACAACCATCTAATTGAGAATTTCTGGAGCAGCCAGACCAAGAAGAAACAATTTACAGTGTACTCTGCCTAGGAAATGAGAACCATGTCCCTGTGAGGTGGGTCTGGTCTGCCCTAGCAGTTCAAGGAATGGGCAGAAGCGGAAGGAGCTCTTGCAAAACCCATTAAAGTTGTCATCTGGCGATGGCAGCCACTGCGGGATGGCCTGTGCTTTTTTAAAAAAAAAATGAAGAGAAGTGGGCTTTTCTTTTTCATTATTTCCAAGCTGTTGGAGTCATTAAGCTGAGTGTAGAGTGTGAGAGTTACGATACAATCTTGAGCAACAGGTTGTATATAAGGCCAGGAATATGGCCCCAAAGAGAGGGCTGTGCAATGGCAGCATTGCCTAGACGTAATGACCAGGACAACCTTCTTAGACACAAATGCCTTGTGCTGCAACGTGAGACCTGTGTCTGGGGGACTGTGGCTGTAAACGGGTGGGAGTGGAGAACAACAGTTGGCACAGAAGGAAGGCAGATGGAGGTGTCTGATATCTGTAGAGACCTTTTCCCATGTGATCTCACTGGATGTTGGATCCATGTAGCAGAGGTTGAGAGGCTGCTCAAGGACACCACAGAATCTTGGATCTGGGTCTTGGACTGCGTCATTACAAAACTACTCAGACTTGTGTCTTCCCAGTTTGGTGGGAGAGAGAGGGTCAAAGCTGCTAACATCTCTCAGTCCTTCCCTCAAAGAAGGTTTTGCATATACAGTAGAGGTGTGACCTTGGGCTTTGAGAAATACGCTCTCTTCATCCCAAGTGGTGTGCAGTATCAGTTAATCATCTTCAAATTCTTCTTGTTTCCTTCCTCTACTTTGCAGTGCTCAAAAAGGGGTTTGAAATCCTGTGGAAACAGGATTATAGAGTATCTCAAGTTGGAAGGAACTCATAAGGACTATTGAGTCCAACTTCCTGTTCCTCGCAGGACCAGCTCTATATTGACATGATTCTGTGCAGAAGAAAGTGTGATGACAGGTTGTGTTTTAGGAACAGTGGGTTTGGAGGTGTTGAAGGCCTCTGTCTCCTCTGGTGTCCATTGGCTGGAATGGGCCATGATAAACAACCCGAACACAGCATCCTGCCTCCTCTGGACAAAAGTAGCTGTGCCCTACAGAGCAAGTAGTATAAAGAGTCCAAATTGAGGCCAACTGGAGTTCATGTGTTGATGGTGATACGAGCTTCTAGCACTGTGTGCCTTTTATTTATTAAGTTCTGCTCCCTCTACCCCAAAAGAGACTTAGGAAACTGTTTAAATTTTTGTAGGTGAAGTCAAGCATTCAAATGCTAGGAAATGCCAGATTTATAGTTGCTACTGCAATCTCACACATGTGCTTTGATACAGCCTTTAGTAACCTGACTCCCTCTATTTCCCTAGAAGACTACATAGTGAGCTGAATTACAGATGGCCACATAAGCTTGGATCAGGCTTTCCCGGCTTCTGAGTACCTAACTCTCCCACCTGCACAGCTCTTTGACACCATGTGATATAAGCATGCACGCAAGGCAGAAGGCACAGAGTTTTGTGTGCGGAGTAGTCAGGGTAGCACAAAGCAAGAGCGCCCAGGTCATCCTGGTGTTGTATGACCTTGAAGGTGCTACACCTGAGAGCTGAACCTGATCATCTCTGCTCCTAGAGTGCTTAACAAATTTTGTTGGCTTTCTGCTACAGACATTTTACTTTTACAGGCAACTTTGAAATGTGATGTTGCCTGACCTCCACTGAAACCAAACACATGGCTGTTGACTGCTCTATATCACCCATTGTAGCTGCTCCAGGAATCCCCAGAGGTGCATTCCCCACTGCCCCCAACTGTGTTTGTTACAGTATGATAGAAAGCAAATTATTTTTTTCTGAGAGAATGGAGTTAATATCTTGTTCATTCATGACTGTGTTTAGGAATTTCTATTATAGATACTATCTCATTACAGAGTTCAGTACCGGCATCTCGTGAGCAGGTTTTGGTTGAGATAAGCAAGCCATCAGAGTGCAGCCTGTATCAGAAGTCAGAGGACTAGGAAATCAAGTTGCTGGATTGGAAATTCCACCCCATCTATGGTTTCTGGTTTCAGGATAACAGTGAGACCTGTCCATGTCTCTCTGTTCACAGTGTGTGGCACCTGATACAAGCAAGGGTTAAGATCATTAGCAGTAGTTTCTACGGGTTTGTCTTACTGCAGATCAGGACTTTGCAGTTCAGTGGTCTTCATCTGCGTGGTCTCCATCTGTGTGGTCTCAGTTTACAATGTTGTGCTGAAAGTATATGTGGATTAGAGAGGAAGCAGAGCCACAAAAGTCCAAATCCACACATGTACTGAGGTGATGGATTGCATTGGAGTGGCTCCTTAGAGACAAACTCAAGGGCATGCATACCAGCATCATTAACCCAATCCAAACCTCCTGTGGCACCTCTCTGGCTTCTCTCTGCATAGTAATATAGTTGTTCACTCTATCTCTCCCCTATTTCTTGGCAAAAAAAATCTATTCTGTATCTTCCTTTTTTTTGTTGTTGCTTTTGTGGCAGAGTGGATCTTTGATTGCAAGCCTTTACACATCTTAGTCAAGTCCTTTATTGTTCACACACTGCTGGACATAAAAAACCTCAATAAAACGTACTTTGCTAACAACTTTACGTCCTGTGGGCAGAACACATCCAGGTGTTTCTCCTGCAGATGTGCAGAATGCCTTGTGGCAGCCAAGGTAAGGACCATTTTTGGTATGACTTTGCTCTGTTGCCTTTCTGATGCTCACTACACTCAGAGGTTCTCTGCAAGGCAAATTAGAAAAAGAGCAGGAGACTTGGTTTCTCCTGGTGGCTTCAGTCACCTTTGTCCTCCTGCAAAAACTTCTAGTTTTATCTGTTCACAGAGGAATTTGACGAGAAAGAGAAATGATGCAATGAGATTAAAGCTAACAGAGGAAGGGCCTGCTCTAATTTCCCTGTGGTGTACACAGCTCCTGTTCAAGGACCATAAACAACTTTTTGGAGGTTTTGCCCCAGTGCAGAATTAAATCATGGTAAGGCTGGAGTTAGCTCACATAAATACCCACATTGAGCTACACTGCTGCCTCACAAGCAGTATCATGCCTACTACACCCTGCTGCAGTGGCTTTCAAACAGTACTGAACCCTTGGTTTGGAAAAAACACAAGTTCTGAACCATTTAATAAAACTACTTAATATGAAAAACACTAGACAATACCTTGGATGGTGTGCCAAGATGGGGGGGGTTGCTCTGGGCTTGTGATCTTGGCTAAGCCTCCAGTTTGCATGCAGTGGGCTTTGACCACCGCCCATGGGAGAGGGCACAGAAAATATTCTTTATAGGGTGGGTTTGAATCACTTCTGTGACAGCTGGAAGAGAACCATGACTGTTTGCCTGACAGACTCATGTAACAGAAAAGGTCCAGCCACTAGAGTCGCTCTGATCTGTGCTTCATTTACAAGCCTCAGGTAGAGGTAGAGTTTTGCCAACAAAAGCTGCTGTGTATTTTCCTCTCCTGTGTTGAGCTTCCAGAATCCTTCATGCCTCGGAGAAGTGGTGATTAAAGTTAGTGCAGAGGAATTATAGTCTTTTCTCCACATAGTCATCCAAAAATCCAAATCTAAACTAAATCTAATCTTCATAGCCACGTGTATGCATTATAGTAATTCACAGTAGAAGATATAATTCTGATGAGCTGAGCCTATTCATAACCTTTGAAAGGAGAAATGACACATTTATTTCTTGAGAAACGGAATGTATCTCAGTAGCTCAAGGAGCTGGACATGGAAATGAATCAGATGGACGAATCATGAGTTTCCTTTAAAAATTGGTCAATTATAGCAAGTTGTCGGACTATCAGCTGAAACTGATATAACCTTTTGTTGTGTCAGATCTGAAGGGAGTAATTGCGTTGTTGACCTAATACAGAAATGTTAACATAAATGATTAATAGAAATTCCTTACTTAAAGAAAACATCTGTTTGTTCTAAAATTCAATCATTTGGAGATTCCTAGTTAACATCATCTCTGAAAAACAATTTCTTTGAATTCAGAACTTTCTTGGTCTTTAACAATGATTTACAGTACAGCTGGTGTTTAGCTAACAATGCTTCATTTTAAGCTATCTAGTGGGATCCAATTCAGGCCATAGTGGAGGATTTCTGTCTATCTCAACCTGCTATTTAAAGCTGGTTCTCTTGACGAACACTTTCATAGAATATCAGCAGTAAGATTCCACTCTCAATTGAAGGTGTAATAAAATGGAGAGGGTGCAGGGAGATGGATGTAATGTAGATGTTCCTTGGAAGAAGAGCAAGTGTTGAATCACTCCCAATCTATAAACAGCTCTTTGGGGAGACAATTTTGGATATGAGAGAGTTTAATCCAGAAGGTGAAGACATAAGGATGTATTACCTCAGGAAAAAACTGTCAGAAATCCACTGATTCTACAGCAAGGAAGGTAATTCCCATTCTCACAATTCCCATGCTGCTGGATTGCAGTAAAATTCCTTTATTTGTATGTGGGAAGCAGTATTCCTTGTTTCTTTTCAAATTCATCTTAGTGCGCTTCAGCACTAGATGAGCTTTCCATGGGGAATGAAGAGGAGGGAGAGTATTATTCAAATGAAAGACAAACCTCTTCACTACAGATTCAAAAGCAATTACAGGGAATAGCCATCACCAAAAAAATGCAAACTTTAAAATATATCTGATGTGGCTCCTTGGCAGCCTGAGGGGCAGAAGCTACAGGAAGCATCAGTGGAGCTCTGTTGTGTCTTACAGATTGGTTTCCTTCTCCATTCCATGTACGCTCTATTACTATAGTTGTTGAGCTGTAGCTTTGGATTAGCTGTTTTGTACGAGCTGCTTTGTACCTGTTCAGGAGTTCATGTGTAAGACAATTTAGGATTACTTGATTACTTACCCTGTTGGTGCCTAGAGAAGATTTCTTACATGGTCCATTCCGTCTTTTGTCTTGTCTTTTGAGGGGTCTTTTAAATCACAACTGGAAACACCCATGGCAATATTTTCATTTCACATACCATTAGGTATTTTTTCACTGAGTTGCAGTTCTGTTTGCCTGTAATTTACTAGCATCATTCAGAGACCAGGTATGATGGGTCAACGTGCTCTGCTTGCACCGGTGTTGTCATATCTCTGATGCCTCCCTGGGCTGAACGCAGTAGTCAAATGTAAACTATTCTGGGGAAGTCCTCTGGTTTGTGCAATGCGTGAGGCCAGGGTAGTTGGCCACAATGGTCTGTTTGATTATGAGCTATGAAACAAAGATATTTTCTAAATGACAATGGAAATTTTTAACCAAAAAAGGGAGATCTTTGAGATCTCTGTCACAGCAGGACATGGTGGGTAAGGGGCAAACGCATGGACACATAAGTGCTCCACCAAAACACTCTGGCTGAGCCAGGAAGCAGAGTGCATAACTTGAGCCTGTCTGAAGTTGGAACAAAAGATATTTGGTGAAGTAAGCACAACTGTTTACCCAAAGCATGTGAGTCAGCCATGAGCAGGCCTGGTGCCACAAGGCAGGTGGGGCCAGGGCAAGCAGGGAAACAGACTCTGTGCATGGAGCCAGAGCACTCCTTCCTAACACCAAAAAACTTAACCCTGACACATGGTCACTCTGATGTGGCCAAACCCCTCCACATCAAGTTACTTGGAAGCGAGTTTCAGACCTCTCCATGTATTTGCATAACTGCAGAAGACACAAGGAAACCAAAACAGAACTGCTGCTGTAGCTCATCCGTAACATGTGAGATAGGATTCAGAAAACTCAAGTGACTCCTTGGTCATGAAAACTGCAACGCATCTCTGAGCAAAGGGGCTGGATCAATCACACATACTCAGGTGCTAATTATTTACTTCATTACCATGCTGTGGCAAAGAAGGAAATGCTAAAATGAATGAGGGCTCCAGGATGTTGGAAACCATTGGATGTCCTGGAACAAACTGAGATCAGGAAATACAAGGACAACCTGTGGATCAAAGAGTATGAATCCAAGTTCCCAAATAAAGGGGTGATTATGTGAACAGTTAAGGAGGGATTAGAATCATAGGTGATAATAGTAAGCAGCTGGAAAGGGAGACCATAAAGAGCCAGAAATAAAATAAAAAGCAAGCGGAAAGAAAAGAACAGATGAGAGAGGTGTGGTGGAAATCCTATCCCAATTAAAAATATGAAATTAAGTGCTCTGATGCACCTCATGTTCATATATAAAGCATGAAATGAGGAACTTCGTGAGGTGCTGTGACTCCAGGTGATACTTTGGGGTCTTCCACATCTTCCTGGGTTCTGATTTGGGTAGGAGACTAGATTGTCTGGAGAATGGATCCTCCTAAGAGGTGCCTTTGTGGTAAATTTGGTCTTTGGTGTCTTACTGAAAGGAAAATCTTGTCTCATAGGACTGTGGTCGGGTAGACAATCATTCTAGATACCTCTAGTGTTTCCTTCCTAGAGGATTTTTCTTTCTTAGCCAGCTAGTGGAGGCTTAGAGCCTGTTGGGATTTCGGGAAACTAAGAACATTACTGTGCTGAACTGGAAGGAAAAAGTTTTGCAGATATTGTCAAAAGCATTGAACATCCTGTGCTAGAGGCTAATTTTCATCGTTCCTGCAGGCTGTAGTTGGGATTGAACCAGAAGACTTCACAGCTCATACCAGAAATCATGTTTGCTTACTCATCATTGTCCTTCGATGCGTTTTAGGCCCATGAGACCTGGATCTAAGCCCTTTGACTGACCTGCCTGTGAAGGGCATTGTGAAGAGTGTCTTTTACTGGAAAGTTGAGCTTTTCTGGTCTTTCAACTAGGTTTTGCACTCTGTATGGATAGTCCATGCTTAATGTTCAGGAAAATGGCTTCCATGCAAAGGCTGGACCCTTCTTTGCACAGGAAAAATAGTGGTCCAGTTCTAGCTCTTCGTAACTTTTACATGGCGTCCTATATTTCCTTTTCACTGCTCGGAAAACACTTTGAAGCTAAAGATAATGGCACATGACAGAAAAAAAAGGAATAAAGCCAACTTAAATTATATTTGCTCTTCAGACTAAGAAGGTTTGGGATTTTGGAGATCACAGATCACTTTGTGGCTCTTCCAGACACTTCCCAGTGTTAAATTAGGCTAGTATCCAAGGTGTGACAATTCAGATAAACAATACTATTCATGCAACTAACATGCATTCAAGGGAGCCAGGTCATGCACAGCTGATGAGAGGAGTCTGTTCTGCTAGGTCCCTTCAACTCTTAAAAGAAAAGCAAAAAAAATGGATAGAAAATAAACGTTTAGCAGGGACACTAAATTTCCAGGCTTCCAGTCTCTAGTGACTTTTAAACTTGTTCTTACTGCTTCTCTTCCTCTAAAAATGTTTCAAGCAGCCCTAGAAAGTGATGGCTGAAAAGGTCCAGCAAGAGACGCTGGGAGTGTTTCACTGTCACACTTTTCCAGTTTGGATGATTGACTTTTTAAGAGGGTATCACTGTCGATGTCCAGATCTGCGCAGGAACATAGAATCATAGAATCATAAGGTTGGAAGAGACCTCTGAGATCATCGAATCCAACCATAAACATCATTAGCTTTCCTGAAGCTCTTGCACCACAGCTGATACAGATCCAACTAACTGTATCTCCTGTCAGTTGCATCCGTCCAGCTCTTATGATTAAATTGTAGCACTGGAAGGGACCTTAAAGCCCATCCAGTCCCAACCCCCCTCTCATGGGCAGGGACACCTTCCACTAGGTCAGATTGCTCAAAGCCTCTTCCAAACTGGTCATGAGCACCTCCAGGGATAGGACAGTCACAGCTTCCTGGGGCAGCCTGTGCCAGTGCCTCACCACCCTCACAGGAAAACATTTCTTCCTAATAAGAAATTAAGGCCGTCCCTCTTATTTTAAGTTTAGACAAACACTGAAGTCCAGCAGGAGTATTGGCTTGTACAAGCTTCAAGGTTTTGGACACTTTTTATCTTATAGTTTACATCAAGAACTAAATGTCTTCTGTACCTACAAGGGTTTTTATTAACTTATTCCTAAATATGGATTTTTGCTTTCACTTTGCCAGTGGAACTGAAATGAAGGAATTGGAGAGCAAGAGGGAGGGAAATCTCTTTTGTTTTCACATGAACATTGTCTTGGGTAAAGTGAGGCTGAGTTCCTGGCCTTGATTTATCAGACATGAATATCAGAACTAGTACCTCTATTGGGTTTAACTTGCACTGTCCAGGTCTGGCGTCCCTCAGTGGTGGATGCATGGACCGCAGCAATGCAGCGTTTTGCCCTGCAGCAGCTACCTCCTCCACCAGCTCTTTAGCTGTATTCAAGGTTTTGTAAGAAAAAAACAAAGGAAAGAAAACATTACTGCCACCTGTCCTGTGCTGCAGAGATTTTCTTGTCTTCTTGCAGTTCCTTCAGTCTGTCCAATGATCACAATTGTCTGCAAGGATACACTGGTCAGTCTCATAGAGAAATACAAAGGGAGAGTTACAGTAAGCAGCAACTTCATTCAAGGAGAAGGCAAATGATACTGGAAGGGTGATTTGGAGCAAAGCAGGACTGTGAGAAATGAAAACAAAGGCTAAGGGTCAGACTTGAACAGCCATGAAATTTATCCCCCATTTTTCTCATGCTCCATCCATATGGTTCCAGTTTGACTCCCTGGTGTATCTGGTGCAATTCTCACCTTCCAGCCCCAGCTCTGCCAGTCCCTTCTAATGGCAACAGCAAGTGAAGCAACTGTCAGCACACACTTAGGCATGTTAAAGTGAATAAAAATAGGTACATCCCTTTTTTTTGACGGTTGAAAGAAGGAGTGTGGGGAGAAGGTACTTAGTGCAGGCTGTGAGACCTTGAGACCAGTCAGCTTCATATTTGCGGCACGTGCTGAAGCCATTTTCCACAGGTGATGAGATAGATAGCACTTGATGGACTGCAGCTTGCCCTCTTGGTTCTGTTTTATACTCTATTTTTAAAAACGTGGTGGCTGAGTGTGCATGTGTGTGTGCATCGGACAGGACACCTGGTTTCTTTGCTGGGGAACTCTTAGATGCAAACAGCTGGAGAAGCTGTCAGAGGCAGTCTTGCTTTTACTGTGGTTGAGGTACGTGGAGCAAATGGCATTTAGGCATCTGCTGACCTAATTGCTTCGCTTCCCTGCCTCCTCTTCACATTGCCCCCAACCTGCAGTCAATCTAGGACACATATGAAGCATATTGCTGTGAGGTTTTAAAATACTTGGCAGTGAGGGAAGTGGTGCACGAAAGATAAAGCCAGAGGTACCTTTTCTTGTGGTGTGAGCCAAAGATTGTTGCAGGTTTGGAGTTCTCGGGCAAGAATTTTGCAAGGGAATCTGGTTTGCAACTTTTTTTTTTATTGTTTCCTCTGTAGACAACATGCTTAGCTGGCTCATTACAGCATTTACCAAGAATTTGTTCTAGGAGAGCACTAATTATTTGACTGTCATCATGCCAGCTTTCCACCACAATTCTGTTTTGTGGGCTCCCTTGGGAAAAAAACATCTGCCCGGAGCAAATGCTTAAAGTGATGGGCAGGCTGCAGCCTCCTTTTCCTCAGAAGCTACATTTATTTTAGGGATGAAAAGATACTTCCAATGCATTCACAGGGTTTAATGTGCCGTGCTTTAACCTAAAACTTTTTGGAAGTGATTGCAGTTTAGGACACTTGCATATGCCAGCAGCAAATGTCATTTTGGTTACCTTTACCTCCGACCTGTGAGAGGATCAAGGGAGGTGAGTGGAGAAAGTATTTGAGAGAAAACAGTAGTGGTTGTTCAGCTTTGATCATACTTACAAGTGACGTGGTGGAGAATAAACCAAGGCATAGTAAAAAGCAGCTGTCAGCATCTGGGAAAGGGAAGAGCTTTGGGTCAGCTGGCAAGGATTTGATGGGATTGACCAAGGAGTCGTGAGAAGGACAGCATCTCTCTTTTCATGGGTCAGAGATGAAGCCAAATGCAGGACATAGGAAGTCTGTAGGTTTGGTTTTAGCCTCCTGCACTTCTACAAAGACAAACTTTCAAATTAGAGCAGAAGCAGAGGGAGGGCCATGTGTGACATCCCTGCTTAACTCTATGCCTACACCAGCCAGGTAGGCTACTCAGGAGAATGATACATCACAACCAAAGCAGTGTGAGGAGTAGAAAACCACGTTGTTCCTTTGCTCCTGCCTTCTTGTGTGACTGCAGTCAAGTCAAACCTTTCCTTGCCATATTTCTGCAGCTGGATGCTCCCGAAAGTCCAAATGTGTCTGCTTTCACTCTTTATATACAGGTGGAAATATCTTGTCTCTTATCTTGTACTGAAGTTCTTTGCATCTTTGAATGATTCTTGTTCTGCTTCTGGACAGCTCCCAGTAACATGGGTACTCATCAGACCTGGGGCTACCCTGTGATTTTTCTTGCTATTATGTGCCCCTGGAAGTGTCCTTGTTTTCTTCAGCTGTGCTGAGGAGGAGAAGGTGCAGTTCAGCATATTTGTGACTTGTGGTCTGGCTTGCCATACCATGGATGAGTGGGTCTTTTAGGATACTGCCCACTTTAGGCCGTTGTGCTAGAGTGGTCTAGATGTACTGTGGCTGTGTACAGAGGTTGTATGCAAGTCTGGATATGGTTTTGAGCCTGACAGATGCCTGGTAGCAGCTGTCCTTGTGATGAGACCAGTGGAAGCTTGTAAATGTGGAATGAAAAGCCAAGAGTTATTAATTCTACACAGTCTAAACTTTGTGGAAGGGAAAGAGGACATTTCAGAATTTCCTCACACTGATGGGTAGCCCTGCATTGATCAAACTTGCTGTCCTCTAAATTTACTCCCTAAAATAGGTGCTTGGCATGATACCAGTGAAGTGTAATTAACACAAATGTTGCTGATACCTGGGTTTGTGATTTGTTGGGGTTTTTCTGATCATCATTGTCTCTCCACCTTTCCGCCTCCATTTTTCTTTCGTGTCTTGGACTATGAACACCCTGGGTCTGAGACTAATTGGTGTGCTTGTACAACTCTGCCACCATGGCCTAAGCTTTCAGATGTCACCAGCTACTGGTGGCACATAATGGTTATCTGTTGACCAGGGCATTGGTGGAAGAGGGAGGTGCGAGGTGCACATCAAATGGTTTCTGTTCCGTTGAGTTCCTTACCCATATCCCAGAAGCAGTGGGACATCTGTCAGAAAAAGCTTTATTTAACCTGAAGATCATTCAATCCCAGTATTTATCCAAATATCCCACTTCCTTTTCACTGCACATGCCTTTTAATCCATCTCTTCTGAAGTGTACTCTGTTGCCACATATGACTTTCATTAGCTCTAATGAGAACTATCCATGCAAATCTCCCGCTCAGCTAAGAGTGAGGGTTCCTAATTGACAAGCTAACCTCATCCATGTGGAGAGCTTTTCAATTAGGTGGCTTTATAGCTCAGTAAAATTAAAACTCATCAACTTTAAAAACCCAAAGTTTAATACCTTCTTGTGGACAGCAGGCCTATCGCTTGTAAACGGTAAGCACTGCAAAGTGTTTGATGACCCAGGATAGACCTGTCAGCAGAGACAGGTGGAGTAGTTAAGGAAGAAGATCCTAGAGATGACATTCAGAAATGCACCGATGACTTCCTTTATGGGTATGTTTGCATCTCCTGCTGCATGCAGTGACATAATGACCAGATGCAGTCCTTAGGGATGCTGCACTCAATACTCAGGACAGCCTGGTGGGCTCAGGATTGAAAGCAAGATTCAGAATCAGATGTAATGATTGGCAAGATATTCTCCAGGATGTAAAAAAAAAAAAAAAAGATGTTTAATAGTGCACAGAAGGCCAAAGTTCTGATCTTCTGCAGATTTTCTGTTCTTAAACACTTTAGGACTCCAAGATGGCACGGAATTTGTAAATGACCATATAAGGTAGCAAGCAGAAACCATGCTGGGAACTGCTCTAAGAATAATGAATTGATGTGCCCCAGGACCTGGATGTTCACCTTTATTATTTCTGCATACCTTTTGGTGTTTTCCTCTTTTTTCTTACAGATGAGGGGTGCCGACTCGAATCTGTAGGCTGTAATTGATTGGAATTCGGTTGTTCTGAACCCCAAATCTTTCTCTCTGCAGCTATTGCACAGCTACAGGCAGTGCATGAAGTATCTTTTCAGATTCCTTCTGCATCTGAGTTTTCCTTTTTGGTGGCCTCGCAGCCCCAATTATTGGACAAGGTTAAGCAGCTCAACACTTAACTTATTCCCTTAACTGACAGAAATGTGTCAACTGGGCATTTCTGAAAAGAGTTACTGGACAGTGTCAGGCTAAATGTCCACCTCTTCCTCCAGCTCTAGCCAACAGTGTTTGCTGAAAGATACCTCTCTATCTGGGCGTGAACTTAGGCCATGTCCTCCAACCATGCCCAGCACAACTGGCAGACTTGCCCAGAACTCAGCTAGGCACAAGAATCTATTTGCAATGATGGTATATGAGATGCCAAACTCCTACCAGGCAAGGAGCAAGAAAATGCAATAGAAATGCAGCCCAACTCATACCACAAGCCCATCATTTCATTGCTGTTGAGGCTCTGTGTGTGTTGCCATTATGATCTATGGCCCACTAATCATATCTGAAAAGCCTGCTTGGTCCCTGGCAAAGGGATGTTCCCAGACGTGCTGCAGAGACTTTGACAGTCTTGTGATGTGTACAGCATTTTTTCCCCTTTGTTCCAGAGAGAACTATTTCGCCTATGACTACTTGGACACATAGCAAGAAAATAAACCATTACATTTTGAGAAAGAGAGACACTCACTTAAAAAAAATATTCAAAAAGTCATGTAAAATGTGAAATAAACATAAAAGAAATTCTGTACAAGAGCCAGCTGTATGAAAATCCCCATAAATTGTGAAGATTTCAGAGCTGCAATGAAGTCATGCAATCAGGAAGATTGCGGTGTCTTGAGGAATGACGCAGCCCGAGTTGCAGTCCACACATAGTTTGCCTGCCCTCTGTCACGGCAACACAACAGGCTGGGTGAAATCCTGCTGCCATCAGATTCCCCCAGCCTGAGCCCCTCACTCCACATCTTGGCTGCTGGTTGCATGCAGGTCTGGGGATAAAGCTGGACATTGTCAGGCAGGAAAGGGAAGGCAAAGCTGGGCAGGCAGGGTTCTTCTGACAGTTTTACTGAGAGCAGAAAGAGCAAGTCAAGTTTTTTGCACTGTTTCTTGCCTCTACGCTCACCGTGAGTAATTAAGATTACAGCGCTGATTATGACCCTGCAGCTCTGACCTTCTAGTCTAGAGAAAGTCCCTGCATGCTTTATACCCTTGTCGTCTTTCTAGCAGAGATACCCAAGGAGAGTCAGGAAGGGGCCGCGTCAGTCCCTTGGCATCCCCGAGAAATCCTCTGTGCCTGTAGAGGACCAGGACTTTGACCTGAGATGTGCTTATAGAAACACTGTAGATGCTTTTGATGCCCCAGGAAAGGCTGGCTTTCTTGTGTGTTTTTGTATATGTTGTGCCACCTCACTTACAGAAGAGTCAAATGTGACTCCTACAACCACAGAGAGCTTCAGAGACGGCTACAGATCTGCCAGTCCGGGTCAAGCCTGAATCTGAGAGGCCACCAAGGTCACAGGAAGCTAGCAGAGATGTTGCCAAGTGGTGGGAACAATGTAACCTTCAGTCATAGAGGAAATAGGACTACACCATCAAAAAGTACCATCCCTTTGCTTCCATCCAGTAACTTCCTAGCCACCTCAGTGCCTGGCAAACCCATGAGGTTCATGGAAGCAGGAATCTGATACTACACTACCTCATACTAGGAACAGAGTATTATTCCCAGAAATATCCAAACACAGCCAACTCGGCAGCAGCTCAGCACTTCTGATACAGTAAGATTTCACAGCATCAAAACTAGCTAAAACAGCTCTTGCAGGAGTTGGTTTAGCATTTCTCAACTCCACATAACAAAAGCCATTTTGGTACAGAAGAGCTTCAACCTCCTGCATTGCTGCAATTCTCAGATGGGATAAAGCCCCTCTGAATTACAAGACAAAGGAAAGGGAACTACGAAGAAGCCCCAAGGTATTCCTTGCACTTCTAAGGTGTGAAGGCAACAATAAACCGACCATTGTATATTAATTCTTATTCATATCTGACAAACTGTGTTAGACTAGACATGATAAAAAATAATTCTCCTAATAGTGAAAGTTTCATCTTGTCTCCTGACTCCCCTGCATATCACAGGCAGAAATGCTGATGTATTGTGCTGATTTCTGATATGCTGATGCATGAGATTGTCATTGCTGTTGCAGACTTACTGCAAGACCCATATTGTCTATCTTGTCAATATGTATCGGAATCAATGAGGAATCAGCTTCACTTGCGTTTGCATCCCTGGTGACTCTGATTGATATTTCTATCCTGTTTGAAGAGGACTAAAGCACATGCTTAACTCTAAATGTGTGCGGTGAATCCTTTTCAGATACCCATGCACCCTAATCCACGTAGAAAGTATGCAGGGTTACATGAGGGCCAGGAGAATTTATGTGGCACATAAAATTCACCTCAGAGTGGAAATAATAATACTGTTACAGTAATGGTCTTCCTGAATGCATGTACATTTTGGATGGTACAGCTGGTCCCAGGCCTTTTTTCACTGCCTCTTTAGCCACAGGGCTGTAGACATCGCTACTGGTATTGCTCTGGAAATGCTATGACTTTGCTCACTCAGCCCTCATGTTTTACATCACTGTTGTTTTGATGGAGGAGGAGGAAGTTACTTTGCATCCCCTGGATGCTATTAAGAAAAATCACGAACTGTCTGATTATTATTTTTCTCTTTTTTTCCAGGCTTAAAATTCTGAGTGTAATGAATGTGCTAAACCTCACACCATCAGAAATCCAAGGAAACAGAACATCTATTTTTGAAAATAAAACCACAAACTGCCCCCAGCATTCACGCATTGTTAGAAAGCTAAACCACAGCCCAGAAATCAGCCCCTTCAGTCTGAACATGTGCTCACAGCACGGGGAGGGATGGACCAACACAAAGCAACTCCATAAGGAGTGCATGGAGGAGCAGCCAGGACGCCTCTGAACCTCTGCTGCATGAAAAACACAGAAGGTGAACCAGTCCCACAGAGACCAGGAAAGGTAATTAAGCAAAAAACAGATGTTTGGGTCCCTTCCAACTCAGGTAATTCTATGGTTCTATGAAATCTTCCAGTTTTAGTCACTGGTGTTTGCACAGATAATTGAGGGAAAAGGGAAGGAGGATGGTGAATGAAGAACAAAGTCTGGTGCGGGCTACTTGGAGCCCCTAAGCATCTCCCTGGACACGTGCTGGGTTCTGTGCTGGATCCCACCTTGGACCAGCATCAGCCTGTTTTGAGGGATGGTGGGAGGTCACTCTTGGCTCAGCCTCCCAGCACTCCTCCCTCGTGCCCGAGTCAAGCGGTCACTTGCTGAGTTTAAATGACACAAAAAGGAGGATGTTGTTCACACGCGCTCTGGGCTGCTACTTGTTTTTCTCCCCTGAAATCAACTTGTGGTCAAGCACAAGCAGAAGAGTTTCATCTGGCTATGAATATGAAGCTTGATTCAGTTCAGACCCAGCTTTTAAAAATACTGCCCCTTATGACCACTTCCATTTGTTGGTGATGGAATATTATGTGTGGTAATTAGGAAACGAGCATAGCCTAAGCAAATATCCCTTTTCTTGTGTCTAATGAAGCTTTTTGATGAGTTTTCAAAAGGATCTGCTACAAAAGGAAGAGCCACACCTGCTGAATATGGCAGAAAGACAAAAGGGTTAGCAGAAGAAATAAAACAAGAGCTCTCAAGGCTCTATCTGGTTCAGACAGCATCAGTCACAGCTCCCTGCAGCACAGTTGGTTCGGTCGCAGGAGCCTAAGCTCTTCAGCGGGCTGTAAAGCTGTCTGGATGGTGAAGCTGTCAGGTGCGGTAGGATCACAGGGGCTTCTACTTCCTAGGGTATATAAAGATGAAAGGAGAAGAGACACACACATGCATATCAAAAGAGCAGATGACTGCACCCAATGGCCAGCACAGGCTGCTTCTTTCTTTGCTTTGCAAAGCACACCAAGAAACAATTAATTGCCTAATGACAATTAGACTCCTATGAGTAATAAAATAAGTAGGACCAATTCTCTGCTAGAAACTGCAGCTAAAATGGTATTAGACCTTCTCCAGAAACAATCCCTTCTTTTCCTTCACATTTCTTATTTTTATTTCTGTTTCACCAGAGGGGGGGTTTACTGTTTTACTGATGAAGAAATGAACTTTTCTGCTCTTTGGTAAACTCACAAACAAGAAATTTAGAACTGTCATTACTGTGAAAACTGTCTCGGGGGCAGGGAGGGAGGGAAGTAAAAAGATGGTTTTCATTAAATGTTGTGAATGGGAATTTTTTACTCTCTCCCTTCAAACATAGTTTCTGTAGTCTCTCTCCTGATAGGCACAGTTTAAATATAGTCTTTTCCTTTCCCCAGCTTGATTATCTTCTTCACTGTGCCAGGATCTCTCCAGCAAATACTCGAGATGAGAGATCCTGGGTTTGCTGGCCTCACAGGAAGCATTTTGACCAAGGTGAAGCACTTTGAGAACAACACCCACAAGGAATACAGTTCACATGGATTTGCAGAAAATCTTGGCAGGTCCTCAAGCCAGTCTGTCAACGAGGTTTTTTGATGGCATCTCTGGCTGCAGATGCTTTTAAGATACGTATGCTAACATGTTTGCAAAGGAAAAAGTCAATGGCATGCTTCTTCACATGGTGACTGGCAGTGATGCTCTGTCCTGACCAAGTGAGCGCAATCCTGTGATATATGGTCCTAAACACGCCCAGCATGGGGGAGCAAGGCCAGTCGCTCTCTCACCATGGGATAACCACAAGGGAAGAGCCAAGGTGATGAGTTTGTGTCCATCAACTTTACAGTGTGGTTGTTTACCAGATGTTTGTAAAGTGCCTCGTACTGCCCCCAGTGCTGCAATGTGAGGTTAAAATTCAGATGTGGTGATGAGGACTGGCTGTCAGGAGCAGACAGTCACGTTCATGCTGCTTGCAGGCCAGTGTCACAGATGATACTGCTGCTTGACTCTTTCTCCTTCTGCCTCTCACTGCCCAGATCCTGTTGGAACAGGCAGGAAGGCAAGAAAAAGAGTCCCATTAAATTCATCCTGTCACAAACTTGATTTCAAAGCAGCCAAATGAAAGCATAGCTGAGCTGCAGAAACACAAAATTGCTCTGTGCCTTGTGCACACCAAGGAAGCTTAAAATCCATGGGTGTTCTGAGACAGGTGCTCTGGCTGTCTTCAGCAGCCAGACCACATCTTCTTTGATCTGTGTAGCTCTAGTTTTTATACCTTGAAATACTTTGGTCCAACCCTTCTCCAAGCAAAGATCTCATGCCTTGTCCAAGAAGGTATGCTCATTTTGGTTTAACTGGGATGTTGATGGTCAGGGTGGCTGTGCACAGCTCCAGCCACCTCTGCATCTGGCTGCAGAGAGGGTAGGGAAATCCTCACCTCTCTGGTGAAGCTGCAGGCTGACTGCTTAGAAAGCCCATGGTGTGCAGGTGGAAGGGGATGGCGAGCCAGACAGCACTGATGTTTACTCACCCACCTATTCATTTCAGCCTGTTTACGGTAGAACTAATCCTTGCTTGCAAAGTGAAGGCAGGATGCTCTGAGCTGTCAGCACACACAGTTCCCAAACCCATGAATCAATCATCACGAGTCCCAAACACAAGCATAAAATATCTCAGACAAACTCAATTTTCCAGCTTTGAAACAAGGACTTTTGTTTCCTTTCTTTTTCATTTTACCATTTTAAGTCTAAGATTTAGTGCTAAACTGACAGGCTTAACTTGTAAAGTAACTGGCAAATCTTGAAAGAATTGTGGTTTTCTCCTTCCCAAAGGACATTGCAAGTGACATGGTTTTTCGCTTTAGTGATAGATGGTACTTGCAGGCAAGTATTTAGATATCTAAGTACTAAAGCAGCCACAGGTCTGGTTCCTATCAATAATACATTTTGTCACAGAGAAATTGAAACAACATGGATACCACACATAGAAATGGAAGGGAGAATTATACATAAAATTAATTTTCCCCATAAAGGCATATAGTTTCAGCTGTCTCAGTTCACAGGAGAGTCAGTGGATGTTCATTTCCTGGGGATTGCCTGCTCCTAAGTTTTACCTTTGATTTTGTATACCAGTGAACGGAGTCTTTCAAAGCATGTGAGCAGAGCCATGCAATTGGAATGAAATTAGAAAAAACACCCCCCCCCCCCCAAAAAAAAGCAGCAACCCACACACACCACACACACACCAACCCCCCACCCTCACAAGCCAAACTAATGGAGTTGATTTGATTGAAATGTTTTTAATCCAAAGCCTGAGACCAAGATGAGTAATGAGATATGAAAGCAGGCAAGTGGCACGTGTGCATGAGTGGCAGAGGAAAGATTTCACGCAGCTCAGGGTGCCATTCAGATCTTCCTCACCAACCCATCAGAGTGTAACAAAGAATCATATGATGACCTGAGTTGGAAGGGACTCAGATGGTACCCTAACTATCCACTTGGCTGTGGAAAAGCAGCAATTATTCCTCATCACAGAGGGGAAATTCACAGAACTGTTTTGTTCTCAAAGACCTGTTCAAAGCAGCTATAACCTGAACAAATGGATCCACAGGACAAACAGCATCTGCTCTCTGTACAAATACTTGAAAGATATGTATGGGACCTAGACCTGTCTAAAGTCCCAGTGAGCCAGGATTTCTGGGATAGGAAGGATTTCTGCCAAGGAAGCACCTGTTTTTTTCCCATGCATAGAAAGAAGCTGGCAGACCTTAGAGAGGAGGTGTCATTTTGGCAATGCCTTGCGTCAAAGCTGTGATGAAGCTTCTTCGAGTCCTCCCAAGAACTCCCTGGGAAGATGCAGTGAAACACCAGGATATTACCCTTCTTCCTAAGGGGAAAAGAGGTCCAAACCATGTCAGAAATGGCCATAGGTAGGAAGAGACATCTCACACTCCTGGGAATATAAAGGCAATATAGTGGCTTATACCCCCTTGGACGGTTCTTACAGCACTTTGCAGCTCTCATACCCTTACATCACCTCTGGTTTCTCAATCCCATTACTTCATGCCTATGATCTTCCTCTGGTATTAAATGTTCTTTCCTCTGTAGGATGACGAGTCTGGTGTGGTGCTTCCTCATCATGCCCTGGGTGTGCCTGAAGGAATAAGCCTCTCCAGGAAACGTGGATGAATTCCTGGGACCCACCTGGTTTTTGTCAAGAGATTTCTGTGCGCATAGAAAACCAATGCAGCTGGTACAAGGAACTGCTGAGTCAGGTGAGGAGGCATCCGGTGGCTTTAGGCAGCTTTGTATATCGACAATTTAGAGTCGAGCATCTCAGTGGGCCAAATCCTGAGTAACTTGATAGCTGACATAAAAGGTGTAAGAAATACATCTCCCTCTTGCCCTGCCTTTACACTGTCAAGCATAGCACAGACATGGACAAACTCTGTTAAATCAACCATTGTCCAAAGCATGGTTGGGTTTGGTGATCTGTTTGCAGGTTTTCCCATGCTCAGTTTTATTACACGAGATGTTTCTTAGAGCAGTAACTGAATCCTCTTTCTAGGCTTGAAAGACCAGAACTATGTCACCATTCCCCCAATCACAGTTCCCCAAAAATCTGTCTCATTGATAACTCAGAAACTTCCTTCACTAATCGTCACAGGCATTTGGTTGCAGAACTGGCTGGAAAGTAGCGCTCACCAACAAAAATATAACATTGCATTTTCAATGAAATTTGTTTTCTTAATGAACAACAAATCTCTTCCACGAAGAAGTAATTCTTGATTTGAGAAAACATTGGCGTTAAGAGTGTTAACTGGCTCTATTAAGGCCATATGTGGCCAGTATTTGCTTACCTTCACTTAATTAACAAGGAATGCTTCAAGATGCATCATCCTTCCTAAATCTTTGGACATCTTTTTTCTTTCTTGGTGCCATATTTATAAGAAACTTCTTTTTAAAAACAAACAATTTTGAGTCTTATATATTTCATTTCCTTGTGCAGTTATCTCATGGCTGCTCTGGATCTGAGGCTTTTCTGCCTTTAGTTTGGAAGAAATTGTTGCTAAGGGGTATTCATAAAGCTGGTCCAGTGGTTTCCCTTCAGAAAAAGGGATTACAGGGGCACCTGACCTAGGCAGAACCACTCTGTGCTATGCTCATGTTGTGGGAAAAAATAAAATTAGGAAGGCCAGAATCTGCAGTCCCAATTTTAAGAATAAATTTAAGTCCTTTTCCTACTAAGTACTTTCTGCACAACCTTGGGCCAACTTCATGCTGTCTGCCATTGCTCCACCACCATGGAGCAGTGATCAAAGAGGGCTGATGAGGTTAAAAGCAGCAAGTCCCATATAGTGCTTTAGCAACCCCAGTTGCCCACTGTCACTGGACCATAAAGGTCAAAACCCAGTTCCTGTCTTTTTACTACATCAGTCTGTGCCTGGGGCTAGATAACACCAGGCATTCAGTTGGCCTTACAGGATTGCAGCTCGCCTATGAAAGCTGGCCAAGTGAAAAATGGCCAATAATGCCTTTTTTGACTGGCTTAAGTCGGTATTTTTAGCATTTCTATTTAAGAGAAAGCTCAAAAATCAGAGCAGGTAATTGCAAATTTCAGCATGAAGTAAATTATTATAGCCATGCTATAAAACTATAGGGATTTGGGGAACAAAGTTATAACTAATTCTGTGCCAGAGCCGGAACAAGGAGCCCTGCGCTTGCCTTTAGAAAAGAATAAGCTGGGCACTGCTTTAAAAAAACAGCAACTAGCATGGAACAAATTAAAAAGGGAAGCAGCAAACTCCTCTGGGATTCCATAATAATTTAAACATTCCTCTGGGACATCTGAAGGTTGGAGGAAAGGGGGGGTGAAAAAATGTTGCTAACTTATAAGGAATGTTAGCAATAAAAAGGAACCCAGATGGGTGTGCCATACCCTGAATTAGTCAGAAAGCAGATGTGTGCAGCCTCAATTTTTTTCCCCTTGTTTTCTCTCCTGTTTCCTTCCTCCCTCTCCCTTCTCTTGCTCACTTTTACAGCAGTTACACCTGCATGATGGAGGGACCAGGGAGGGAGCCACAAAGCTCAAAGCGTTTGGTGTGTTAGGTCAAAGTATGGAACAATAGCACCATAAATCAATCTGGGAGGGGAGCAGAGGGAGAGGGGGGCTAATCCAAAAATAAAACGTGTGTTTTATTTAGCTCTGTTGTTGCTGTTGGGAGTTCAAAACAGGGTAGAAATAACACAGTTGTTGAGGGGGATGTTGCCTTTTTCTCATTCCTCTCCAGCATTATTAGCCGTGGGTCCGACCCATGGGGCATAAAGTTTCCTCACCTGGTCCTTTCCCTCTTTTTGTTGCTTGTCTCTCTTGAAGAAGCCACTGGGAGATGCCATGGGATCTTTGTTGTCTACAACAGCCCAGACCAGCATTTAGCTGACTACTTCCCATGAAATTCACCTTGTTTCCACTGAATGAGGCAGGTCAGCTGCTGAAAGGCTCAAAAAAAACCAGGAACCAAAATTCCTGAGAGCATTTAATGTACCCGTGGCTTACAGCTCAGGTGGGAGGCAACAGACACCCACAGCACGTAAGAGTGCATACACATGTGCACATGTGTGTTTGTAGGGAGACGCTGAAGGATCTTCTAAACCTCCAACACCAAAATGAGGAATGCTAGATTTTGGTTTATTAACAGAAGAAAAAGGGAAGGAAAAAAACCTCCAAATGCCCAAAGCCCAAGTGTGACATAAGGAGCCTCAAGGCAACTTTCATCATGCTTTTAATGTGGTTTCCTTCATCTCCCTGAGCTCGCCTGTTTGCTAGAGCAGATTGTATTTAGCTGATGCATTTACCAGATGAACAGGAGGATGATTTCCCCCATCAGATCTCTCACCCCGTAACTGAACCTAACAACAACAAAAAAAGGATCCAATTTGTTATTTAAAAACATGAAAACACAGGTCGGTGTCATTTTGTCCTCCTGCTAATTCCCCCCAAAAAGCATTTGCACTTATTATTCACCCCTGGAGGAGCTGGAGATGAGCACTGGTTTGATGCCTAAAAGATGTCCCAAGCCCTCGGAAGCGTGAAATTTCAATTTCAGCTTCAGAAGATTGCATGTCAGTCCCCAAAAGAAAAAAAAATCCCTCCTCATGCTGAAACAGTGTTGATGTTTTCCAGGTCAGATTTTTGTCTGAAAAAAAAATACAGCAGAGCAATTTTTCCCTGCATTACCTCAGGCTGCCACGTTCCCGTGTCCAGTGCGTGCAGCATGCATCCTGAATCTTGACAACCATCATCAAGCTCTCCCTGCTAAAGGTGGCTGTGGACATGCATGAAGATTATTTATTCTTTTTCCCCTCAATAAGAAACGGTGATGAATTTGCAAAACATTCCCATTCAAATTGGGATTTTCACGTTGTACACCACTTGAGAAGGAACACGGGAGCAGTAGCTGTAACCTTGTAGATAGACTGTTATTCAGGCTTCACTGTCTTAAATCTTTTTGGATGTTTATGAAGTTGTGGATCAACAGTTTTTGAACCAGTGTATCCTATGGAATAAAAATGTTTTGGGCTTCTCTTTGGGACAGACCTCAGTGACAGTTGTAAAGAAGATTTGGATTGTTACCTTCATTTCGCAGGTGGGAAAACAGAGTTAAAGAGGTGGGGCACAGAGAGTGCAAGGAAAAGCAGGCTGAGGCCAGAACCAAGGTCTTCCCAGAACTGATGCTGGGAAGCATTGTAAAGCAAATTACAGCTCTGAGGAGTTAAAAGTAGATTCCTCATTACCCAGTATGGAATTCCTTTGCCATTGAATCCCAACAGGGAGCAGGGACTATATGCATAGTCATAGTCCTTTTCCTCCATCACAAGATGTCAAGTGGAAGGTAGATGAACTGGCCAGAGGTGCAGCAGACCTCACCTGTCTCTGTTGTCCAAGTGGTTCATTTTTAGTTTATGCTGGTTAGCTATCCTATGGGTCATCTCCAAAAGCTGATATTTTCAAACACAAGATTTAGTTTCCAACAGACTCTCCAAGAGCTGATTGACTTGGGGTGAAGCAGGGAGCTTGCTTTCTGCAGAAAGTGAAGGGAACCTCTTGCCATGGATTTTTTTTTTTTTTTTTTTTTAATTTACAAAGACTCTGTCAATGCTGAAATGGGTTAATTTGGCCAAACTGCAAGACCTGGACAGAAAATTTTTGCCAGAATTTCAAAGGTGATGTGAGTCAGTGGGTTTCCTCATCTTGGTAGATAAAGTCTCAGAGGAGATAGGGGGGTGGGAGGTACATTCAGAAGGCCAGACAGGGGTGCATAAGAGCAACCTTCCTCATTTGGATGAGACAGTGCAGATTACTTCCTTGTGTTTTTTTTATCAGAGAGACTATTATTTAAGTATGAGCAGGAAGAGGAAGAATTGAGGGTATTTAGGTCTTATTTGAGCAGCTACACTCAGTGTTGTACAGTTCTGGCTTTGTAAGATCTCCAGAACAGGTGTTTGTCCTGTTTTGAGCCCAGATGTCCTTTGCGAAGTCAGTGGCTTGGCTGAAGCTTACAAACAAATGATTTCACCTAAGCTAATGTTTAATCCAAGATCTCTTAACCGCAGCTTGCTTGTTTCTTAGCCTTACAGTCAGAAAGCTTTGCCTTCACTGTTTAAGTGAGGAACTCCAGATAAGTTAATGAGTAGAAGTTTCTTTGTTGTGTATGTAGTAGTTGGTAGGTCTGGTGTCACCCACTTGTCTTGACTTCAAGCCCATCTACTTCATCTGTCTTCCAGTGAACTGCTGTGCACCTCCTGCTCCACCACATTCTCCATGCCCCTTGCCCTTGCTTTGCTAGGGAGGTCTTCTCCTTCCAACCATCACCTTAGCTGATCCTGTGCTGCTCTGTCCCACACCAGTTGCCCCTCCTCAGGCAACACATCCCCATTCCCGGATGTTTCTCACTGTTGGGCGCTCCTGGTAAGTGGTTGCTTGAGTTCCTTTGTGGTCAATGCAAACTGCATTAAGCATTGATGACAAAAAATTTCATGGAAGTACAGGATGTCCCAAAAGATGGCTTTAAAGAGATTTTTGAAAGTGAAATAAAGGTAATGTACAGAGATAAAACCAGATGTCCATCTGCCTGAACCTGCATAAGCAGTCACCAAGTCAGGAAAATGCACTGCTACCTTGCAATACAATTGAAGCTCTCTTGGGTTAGGAGCAAAGTTTTGCTCCTTCACCCCTAAAAAAAGACATACTTAGGATGCCAGAAACTCCAAAGAAAGCTCTGAAGCTCCACTAATGATGGCAGTAGTGTGCATATAGCATTTCAAGGCAATGGAGTGACCTGCAAAATGAGGAGAGCACAGCCTCAGTGATGTCTGCAATGATGAACATAGCGTCAGACACTGCAAGTCTGGCTCCTGCTGAGACAAAAGTGTTAGAATTTCCAGGCACATTCGTTCCATGTAAAGGTAATCACCTGCAATAAATAAAATAGCATTGTTATTTTTTAAGTAGAAAGCAGGTTATGATGTATGAGGCGCCAACTGTCACTGCAGTTGTTGCCTAAGTGTTGGAAATGCCATTATGGAAGTACTCATAAAAGTTTGGCGGGGTTGGAAAACTCTGCCTGCTGTTGCTATCTGCCTTCAAAAGTCCCCTCCTTTTGCATGTTGGACCTGTTCTGCTATAAAACATAACTAGAAACACCTCGAGACTGAATAGGAGATCTTGAATGCAGCAGAGCTGGATGTGCATAGTCCCCATCTGCTGCAGTTGCTCACAGGAGCCGAACCAGCAGCTTCAAAAGGTGGATAAACTGCAAATACCAGACACAGACCTGAGGAAGAAATGTCACTGCAAATGTTGACATGAAGCAGATAAACTAGTGGAGCAAATTCTTGTCCTCCTGTCCCTGGAGAAAGTTTCAGCAGTCCAGCTCCACTTTGCTTTCCCACCCTAGGTAACTCTCTGAGTGCTGTGAGCAAGTCTCCAGTCCCTGCATCTCCTCCTCCTGAGTGTTCGTGGGGCTCTGCTCTGCACCACGTCATTGTCTGAGGGCATCACAGGGCTGTGCAGACCTAGTCTGAGCTCTTCTGTCTGACTGAGCCAGCGAGGAGTTATTGCCTAGTCCCTACCTTGCACATCTCTGCATGGTGACATAAAAAACCCACCTCCTTCTGCAACTTTACGTTGCCAGGCCAGATGGCACCTAAAACTCCTTCATAATTGCCAGTACACCTTGGTCTATAGCTGCTTCTGCATCTGCTGTTATGAATTCTGGAGGATCTAAATCTTACCCCAGCTCAGCCAGCAAAGACAGTGTCTGTCACATTAACAGGCACAGTTTCATGGGTCCACTCATGGGAATTACACAGTAAGTAATGTGTCCCTATGTATTTTTCAGGCTGCTTTAAATCATGTTTCTGGAGTCAAATTATGCTTGAAATTGCATATTATAAGCCCAGCTTTTAGAGGTTTTGGTTTTGTTCCTCTCTAAGTGCAGGTCCAACATCTTGACTTTCAAACTGGCTATTGCCTATAATCAAGTGAGTGCCTTTTCTACCTCATGAGCCAATCTGAGCCTTCAAAACATGCAATTCAAATGCCTGATTAAGGCCCTCGTGGCTGAATTCTGGGCTCCCAGTTCAAACGTGGCATACTGTCTATAAAACTTTTTATATCATCTACAGTAATATTCGAATCATATTCCCTTGACCATCCTTAGAAAAACAGCTCTTGACACACTACTGGGATAAAAGAGGAGGAACACATGGTATGAGTAAAAACTAAGTTAACATACCATTCCAAGCAATAACATTACACTATATAGTGTAGTAACAAGCCAAGAAGTAATAATTATTGGGAGTCAGTGGAATCAAGAATCGCCTCCACTGTTGCATTACACTCCTTTCAGTGGAAGAACCTCAGGCACACAGTGTTTAATAACCAGTCCCATTGTCAATATAAAAGGGTTGATACAACCTTATTTAAAATCTCTCTTTTCCCTGTTAAACAGAGCAGAGCAATGATTTGTGCCAGGGCTGCTGAGCAGTTTCAATTGAGTCCATGAGGTCAAGACCAACAGGTCCTCTGCAATGGTTCTTTCCTGTGATGGCAGTTCTATTTGGCTGGCAGAGTTCCTCATCTTGGGCTCTGTTGCCTCTTTCCTGTAGACCCCAGGGACTTTTCCTGGTGCTCTGCTGGCTCTCTCCAGCATAAACCTGCCTGTGGAGCAGGAGGGGTATCACCATGTCCTTCAAGGAAGGATGCTACTCTTCACTAAAGTTCAGGATGGCTTAAATCAACAGAGAGTATGCCCTGAAAACGTTGTTTGGGACTTCAGGTGGGAATCAGGAGTGTTTGATTCTCCTGGCATGCAGCAGTGAGCAGGTAGGCATCTGCCTTGCCCCTCTTCCATCACAATCTGCCCAGTTCCCTGAGTTCCTCCCTCACCATTTGGCCCAGCCTGGAAGGGCTTCTATCCTCAGCTGACCACCCTGCAGACCTCTTGCCCATCTCCATGAAAAGTAGCCCACCAAACCCTTCAGTGAGCTGCCAGAGCTGGGGATAGACAGTCTTGCCCTGCCACAGCAGAATAATTCAACCAGCACCCGCCCCTTCCCTACTACTCCCCTCCATGATTCATGATTTCCCCTAAACCTCCGAGTTGTGAAAGCAGATGATGCTGTCATGCTGGCCCATTCCCCAGGACAACCTCCCTCTGGGAGACAAAATGGGGGGTTGTGCCTCACCCCTGCTCTATAGGGCCAAGGAATACCTCAAAATACCCTCTTCTTCCATTTCCATGATGGATAACAGAGCTTTTTCCTCCCCTCTCACCTGCCTGCATCCATCATTACTCTAATTTACCCCTTTTTAAGATCTGATGATGTTTCTTCCCCTTTGAAAAGCAGGGTTGGGTGGTGGGGGGAAGCCGACACGCACACCAGGAATGCAGGGTCAGGTTTTGCAGGGTACAACTTCAACCACTTGGCAAAACCCCTTCCTCCTCTTTCCCCCTTTCCTCCTCATCATCCCCCTCCTGATTTGAGCAATGAAAAACAACTTCCTGTCAATAAACATGAACAAAAGCTTGGACGCATCTTCAAAGTGATGAGTTATGTTGAAAATATGTTTCAGAGCACTTCGAATGTTCCTGTAAACTGGAGGGAAATTATTGTTCATGGTGCTTTGGCATTCAAGGAGAGTTTATAAATAACACCACAGGTCTGCCTGAGTTAGTTTTGCCATGAGAAAAAATGCAAGGGGACATGGAGAGAGAGGAATAGGAGGAGGATGGCCTAAGAGGAGATGAAGACCCCATCAGGTCCAAAACCTGGGGAGCAGCATGAATTTTAAAAGTTTAAAATTAGCTGATGAATGTGTTATCACCCTTGTGCCAGGCATGAGCTGGGTCTGCCCTTGGGAGAGCATCTTCTCCCATTGCACTTGTGGAGCAGGGCATGGATGTTAGGGCTGGGCTGTGTGCTGCCATTGCTGCATGGGACATGGAAGAAGGAAGAAAGCATACGGTTCCCATTGGTTTCCAAAAGTGAAAACATGTGCTAGAACCCCAACCAGACGTGCTTCTTGTTATTTTAATGAGAAATTCCATAATTAGTTGCAAAAAATAGAAAGAAGCTACACTGCAAGTGAAAGAAAAGCCCTCTTTCTCCTCTCCAGCACGTGATAGATGCATCAAAAAGATGTGGTGCTTTTACAAACATATATTACTTGACAAGCTATGATGTTCCTTAATCTGTTTGGATGAGGGAATTAAAAAGAAACGTTTAAAAAAAAGAAACCAAATGAAAATGACAGATTTTTTTACTTAAACAGTCTTTGTCTTAAACAGGCAATGCGCTCCCCACCTGTAATTCATTTGTCAGCAGTTAAACATCATTACAACATTAACAGCCAATCTGAATGCAGAAGAGCTGGGCTTTGTATGGCTATAAACTACAGGACATCAAACTGTTCTTTATGGAGTAGAGGCCAGTGAGCAGTGACCCTTTCTAAACTTTTACAATTCTCTGCATTCTTCTGATTATAGTAAAGATTTATTTGAACTTTGATATATATGTGTATTTAGAAAAAGAGTGTTTTATTAAAAACATTTCGTCCTGGTTCTTTAGTGAAAGCTGAGAGAGAAGAAATACTGCAAGACATCCTAAGCTGGTAGATTTTATTCACCTTGCGAAGTGGTCATGGATGGATTTGCTTGGATTCATGTTCAGAAATAAACACGTAGTATTGCATTACATCCTGTTTACACACTTTGTTCTCCAAACATGTTTGACATCTAATTGCACAACTCCTTGGCTAGCTGGTGTAACATAGAAAGTCCTAGTAAGGGATTTGTTGAAAGCCAGCTTTTCGGAGGAGGAAAGGTGCTTCAGCAACTGAGTGCTGACGGATGCTGTCTCTCACCTACTCTCTGTATGTATTTTCCCTAGAGCATCCCTTGGCGCTTTTTGGGAAGGTGTTTAAGAATTCATGTCTTCTGCTCTCAGAAAAATCCTCTGAAAATCTAATTTATCATTTCCCAACATTTCAGCTTGCTGCTAAGAACATGGGTCTAATAACCATGCACCGTTTTCCAGCAGTGTCAGATTAAATATGGGAAATATATTAACGTGGCTCTGCAAAGAGGACTGTGTAGTCAGGAAAGAGGAAAGCGCCTTAGGTTTTCCTCCTCTTTTCCAAAACCCTCATGTATTTCTGTCATGCCTGGCTCAGTGTAGATGGCTCTAGTTCAGCACAAGGCCATGCAGCAGAGAAAATGGCTCAATGTTTTGCAAGTCCTGCCTCACCTGCTGGACAGGAATACTCCCTAATGGTGGTGGTGAGTTCTGCCAACAAAAATGGGAGTTCAATATAGATTTATACACCTACATTGTTTTGCATGGGAAGGTCAGTGTTTTGGTGAAATCCAGCACAGGAAGGACACGGATCTGTAAGAGCGACTCCAAAGGAGACCATGAAAATGATCCGAGGTTTGGAGCACCTCCCATGTGACGACAGGCTGACAGAGTTGGGGTCGTTCAGCCTGAGAAGAGAAGGCTCCAGGGAGCCCTTAGAGCAGCCTTCCAGTACTGAAAAGGGGCTACAGGACAACTGGGGAGGGGCTCTCTATCAGGGAGTGCAGGGATAGGATGAGAGGGGTGGTTTTAAGCTAAAAGAGAGAAGATTTAGATTAGATATTCCAAAGAAATGTTTTCCTGTGACGGTGGTGAGGCCCTGGCACAGGTTGCCCAGGGAAGCTGTGGCTGCCCCATCCCTGGGGTGTTCAAGACCAGGCTAGATGAGACTTTGAGCAGCCTCATCCAGTAGGAGGTGTCCCTGCTCACAGCAGGGAGGGTTGGAACTGGATGAGTTTTAATGTCCCTTCCAAAGCAAACCCTTCTGTGATTCCATGATTTATAATAGATATGTTATGGTATCAGGATCATGATCTTGAAGGATGGCCATCACACTGTTGTCTGCAGTGGATTTGGGGAAACATCCTCTGAGCAGTGAAACAAGGAAAATAGCCCAACGGCCTGCAATACTGTTAAGCAAGTATTCTTTAATTTCAGCATCAGAGAAGCACTGGGGATGTTCCTTCATGAATGCCTCTGAAGAATGCATGTAGGTCTTATTATAGTTGGTAAACGCATACATATTCACTATAGTTCCCTGAAATCATGTAACTGTTCTCTTCCTGTTCCTGAAATTCATTACATACTACTTTGTGTCGATTTACAATACAACAGTACCCCCCTTATTGTCTGTTTAAACCAATCCTGGCTATTCCCGGGGATCCTTTGTTTTCTTTCCCAGCTGCCTGATCAGTGATTTCCTTATCTTTAGCAGATAGCAGTGGAGTAGTGATCCTTGATGTCATCAGTAACTAAGATTAACATCTAAAGTTGAAAGTTACAAATCCGCTTGTCTCAGCAGGGAGTTTGGCTTAGGGGCAGATACAAGAGGCACCTGATCCACAATTACCAGGAAACGCCTAGATCAGAACAACGGGCTTTTTAGAGGTTGGGCACAGTGGAGAAGTGCTGATGAGAAAGATATTTACCAGAAAACTTGCCACTTCCACAGATTTGCTGTTTCCCTTGGGGAAGAAATGTGACTGGGGAGAAAACTTGCAGTGTTCTTCCTTTCATATTTTTTTATTTTATTTTGAGGGGTGAGGGAAGAAGAACCTGAAATTAAACACTTCATTTTGGTCAGCTTGACCTGATTGGGTAATATTTCATTCTTTGGATTGGATTGGTTTCAAATCTGTTCAGCACACACTTCCACATCTCTCGGGGAAAATGCAGCTTTCTTTATAGTGGTTTTACCCCTGGGAGGACCTGAATGCTCAGGAGGCAAAGAGCAACTATTGTGCTTCTGAGACCGTGGGAACAGTGTTAATGTAGGGGCATGGTTGAATGGTCCAAAAGAAAGCATCCAATCATTGTAAGATATAAAATGGCCAAGCAAGTCCATATTTCCTCTCAAACTATGTAGAAGGGCTACATTAAGGAGTATGATAAAGAGAGAAACTCTGTTCTGCCAGGTCTCTCTCTGCTGCCAGCCACCAGCAAGGTAGAGGTCATACACTCTCTCCATAATACAAGACACGCATGGAAATAGGGTTTAGTAATGTAATGACTTGAAAGTAAGCATTTTGCAGTCACTTCAGCTCCTGTTCTGATCTTCAGCATTCCAAACTACCCACATGTCACATCAGTTCTGACATTTTTAAATAACAGAATAATTTTTTTTTCTGAACGATGGTCCTGGAGCCTTATTTGGAATTTTAACTTTTTGTGTCATTTCAAAGCACAGAGCAAACACTGAAATGTCAAGACATTTCCCAGCAACAGAAGCTCAGAGTACTCTTCCCCTCCAGTTAATGTCTGGCCATGACATTTTGTGGCTCAGATAGGGAAGACAAAGAAAAGCTGGAATGAGACAACAGTTGCTGATGTATCAGTGCTGAAGATGTCAGTGATCACTACTTTGAAGAGCTGGCCATTCTTCTGCTTGTTGGCCAGCTCCCTCTATATTTCTTTAGTTGCTTTCTTTAAAATCGTTCTGGTTTCCTCCTAAGTAAAATTTAAAACACAAGTTGTCTTTCTTCTGTTAGTATTTCTTTAAACACAAATGGTATATTTTGAAATGGAAATGTCTTTTCTTGAAAATGCTGAAACTCAATGTTTCAAAAGCACTGTTATCCTGTCTTTTTGCAGTTCAAACTGCAGAGGATGCTAGAAATGGTGGTGGTGAAAGAAAAACACCCTTATGTTCTAACAAAGTAAAGTAACAAAGGAGGGAATCATGGGATTTTATTGTAAGTGAATAGGCCAGATTGTGGAACATCACCTTGTTTTGTCTAAGGACGCTGGTCATTTATGCAGCTTCTGCAAGATGCAGTACAATTACACAACAGAAAAGATGGCTTCTCTACCCAAGGATCTATGGCATGGATGAGAGGAATTGGCCTCAAGTTGCACCAGAGGAGGTTTAGACTTGATATTATGAAAAAACTCTTCACAAAAAGGATTATCTAACACTGGAACAGGCTACCCAGGGAAGTAGTGGAGTCACCATCACTGAAGGTGTTGAAAAGCCACGGAGGTGTGGCACTTAGGACATGGTTTAGTGGTGGAACTGGCAGTGGTGGGTTTATGGTTGGACTCAATCATCTTAAAGGTCTTTTCCAACCTGAACAATTCTGTGATTCTCTGATTTTACAAAGCTTCTGTTTTGCCAATGTGGATGTCAAAGAGTTATCACAGTATCACAGTATCATAAGGTTGGAAAAGACCTCTGAGATCATCGAGTCCAACCTATGACCCAACACCTACACCTACTCCTACTTGTCAATTACACCATGGCTCTAAGAGCCTCATCCAATCTCTCCTTAAACACCTCCAGGGATGGTGACTCCATCACCTCCCCAGGCAGCTCATTCCAATGGCCAATCACCCTCTCAGTAAAGAACTTCTTCCTAATGTCGAGCTTAAACCTCCCCTGGCAAAGCTTGAGACCGTGTCCTCTTGTTCTGTCACCGGTCACCTGAGAGAAGAGACCAACCTCTGCCTGACTACAACCTCCCTTTAGGTAGTTGTAGAGAGCAATAAGGTCTCCCCTGAGCCTCCTCTTCTCCAGGCTAAACAACCCCAGCTCCCTCAGTCGCTCCTCACAGGGCTTGTGCTCCAGCCCCTTCACCATCCTCGTCGCCTTCCTCTGGACGCACTCCAGCATCTCAACATCTTTCTTAAACTGAGGGGCCCAGAACTGGACACAGCGCTCAAGGTGCGGCCTGACCAGTGCCGAGTATAAGGGGATGATGACCTCTCTAGTCCTGCTGGCCACACTGTTCCTGATGCAGGCCAAAACACCATTGGCCCTCTTAGCCACTTGGGCACACTGCTGGCTCATGCTGAGTTTCCTGTCCATCAGGTAACAAGACATGAAGCTCCCTGAATGTTTTACTCAATTAACTTGCTAGAAGAAATGACAGTGTACGTTTCTGGTGTGTCTTCTGCCTCATCTCAGAACAGGCATTGCTCTCCTGCAGCATGTAACGTATCTCCTCTAGATGTACATGGACTTTGTAATGAACCCCCTGACAAGCATAGCACACCTGGTTTCAACATTTGCTCTGAAACTCATTGTTGAACCTTGGCAAATCTTTCTGCAAACCTAGTCCAAGTGTAGAGTAACCTCTGAGAGGAAAGATTTATTGCTTTGGACCAAAATCAGGCAGCATGTCATTGTTTTGGAGCCACTCACCTGCCTGCATTTTGGGCTGGGTTTGATATTGTGGACCCAGAGGATCATACAGGGTGGAAGGGCTCTCCAAATGGCATCTGCTCTAGCTTCCCCACCCAAAGTCTCAGGTACAATTTCTCTAGAGGTACAGGCTAGAGTCTCCCTACTTCCTCTTGAGACTCTGTTTTTTCACAAACTTTCTTCTTTCCTTTCTCTTTTAATGTTCTTACCAGTCATGCAACAAATAAGTTTTAAAGTCCTGGGGTTTTTGAATGTTTACTGTAAGCTGGACTGAAGCCTTGAGGACTATGATGCGTATAGAAGACCAGAGAAAACAAGGAATAACAAGATTTGTTGCCATAACAAAGGATGATCCAATACCTTGAGGTCTAAAAATAGTTTCTCCCTGTTAACCTTTCCATGGTATCTGCTCAAGGACTGATGCTATTAATTTTTAAGCATCATCAAGCAGAAGGAAGGAAGAATTAATTCATGCTGCAGAGTTTTGTCCCAAATTCCAGCTGGAGTTGTGAGCACAGTAGGCAGGTTGAGAAGCTGGGCCGAGAAGCGGAAGGATGGTTTTGCGGTTGAATATGAGGACTGAGATTTGAAAAGGCTCAACTCTGTCCTCATCTTTGCCCTGTAGTCCTCATATGGCATTGAAATTATCCTTTCTGCTCCTGTTCCTTCTGGGCTCTTTTTTCCTCTAAAAGTTTAGCAGAAGGCTGAGGGCATCTCTGTGCATGGGACTGTTCCTAAAACACTCTTCCAAAGTGCAGTCTTACTCCAGTCTTCAATGTGTCAGAAAAAAAAATTCAAGGAAACACTTTATAAGACCTCTGACCCACAGCCTGCCTGACCTCATGCTCACAATGTTCACTGGCCTTTTTCAGTGACTGGGAAATAGTTGGGGGTTTCTTCCTCTTCTGAAAGTTTTCATCAAAACTGATGACAGATCACAAGCTGTCGTGCTGAGTCTCTATTCCGCAGCTGGAATTCGGTTGGCTTCTTTTTTTCCCCTCTGACAAAACACACACAGTCGGGAAGGAAGGGGATATCTAGATGGATGAAAATGTCAATTTTGGAAAAGGACTGCTTAAATCTGGACCTCTGCAGAGGTACCCTAACTGAGAGTTTGCTGGCTAGAGCCCCCACAAGAAATAGCATGAAGTGGCTGACAAGGTACGGACAGTCCTTCCCTGGGCAGAGGGACTGATAACTGCCCTCTCCTAGTGATGTCTGTAGGCCATAGAGCTCTTGAGAAGCTGCTTTGAAAGATGCCACATCTCTATCCCACTGCTTTAGCACACACTCAGTGCTCAGGAGATTTGTATGTTTCGAAGAACGAGCCTCCCTTTCCCCCTCTCTTATGAATATACTGATTAGATGGCTTTCTGCTCAGTTTTCTTCCAACTTACAATTTTCTTTCCTCTCTATTTTTACTGTAAACACAGAAAACTGGCAGAAGGGTAAAGTGATCACTGTCAATAGCAGTGAGCTCCTGAAGCCCCATCTTGGCTCGCAAAGCTGCCTAGGTGAATCTTTAAGCTGAAACAGGGTACATTTAGACTAGATATTAGGAAGATTTTTTTTTTCCTGAGAGTGTAGTGAAACAGTGGCACAGGTTGCCCAGAGAAGTCGTGGTTGCCCCATCCCTGGAGGTGTTCAAGGTGAGGTTGGATGGGGCTTTGAGCAACCTGATCCAGTGGGAAGTGTCCCTGCCCACGGCAGGGGGTTGGAACTGGATGGGCTTTGAGGTCCCTTCCAACCCAAACCATTCTGATTCTATGATTCAACCACTGAACTAGCAAAGAAGTGGTCTGGTGGGTCTCCAAGAAGTAACTGGAGCACTCCCTTCCGTAGCAGGGCACACAGAGCAGGGCTGGGGTATCTGCACTTATTTTGGATATAGCTGTTGAAGATCTCATCAGTTCCTGTTTCTGAAGTTCATACCACAACACAGCCACTCTCAGACCTCGGGGCAGTACAGTTTATTTGGAGTGCAGAAGGGCCTCTGGAACTGTAAATGCTATAAACTCACAAGAGATTATTTTTTTTTTAGGAATAAGCTGAAAATTCTCATTAATTTTGCCTGCCAGTTCGAATTTTTGGGTATCCCAGCATATGCCTCTGTGAAGAGCAGAAACCCTGTTTCTGTGAAGACTGGGACTCTTGCCCAACCATAAAAGAGAGAGGTTATTTTTATTGGAGCGCTGAACTTGACTTAGGGTCACAACGAAATGGAGATAGATGGGAAATACTGGTTAAACGATTCTTACCAGGAACTGGAAGACGAACCCTACCTGCTCTTATTTTCTAGGTCTGCATACTCCTGGTCTCCTTAGCTTTAAGTGCTTTTAATCTAGTGTCTGTGCATATGAAGCTGGTGGAAATTATCTTGTTTGTGAACTTTCCCACTGTGAGCAAGGACTGTCAAAAACATTGAAGCATCACCAACATACACTGCTGCTCTAACCATTCCTCTTCTTGGGAAGGACTCACAGACCTGTCCGATCTGCTTCCAGAAGACGCTGTGCTCATATGATTGGTGTTAAATAGATTTTTGAAAAATAATACTCTATGTTTTGGCTGTTTCTGCTCATCCATTGTGTTTTGAATAGCATTTTAAATGGATGTAGTCTTATTATGACTGAAATTTCTGGTTTTCCCTTCAAATGAAAGCTGTAATTTCATTGTTTTGCATTAAACTGCATATTGATTTCTTGCTTGGTGAAGTAAACGGAGGTGATAAATTTCACATGGCAGAATATAGGTTGGAGATCAAACAGGGAATCTCCTAGCTCCATTCACTTAGGCAGGACCTCTAAAGCTGTTCCTGGAACACTCGCTGTCAACTCCCAACAGTAGATATCTGGGCATGTGCATGCAATCATTGTCATACCATAAAGAGCCAGGAGGTCACCTGAGAGGCAAAAGAAGGTTGCAGTCTGGCTACAGCTGCTGAGACTGGGAAATCCATATCCCCTCATTCATTGGCATGAAGTTGACAGGACCTATGCCACATAGACTCATTTCTGTTCCAGCAGGAAGAGTTGCTCAGGTAGGACTGCAGGCAGTTAGCAGATGTTAGAGGCACATCCACAACATCCCAGACTTTGGCTCTGGGATTAGGGTTTGCTAAAAACTGCAAGGTCTGCCAGGAAATAACTGTCATCATCCTTCCTCTGTTTATTAAATTCTTTTCCTAGGCATCTCCTCTTAACATCTATAATGATGGGAATCTGCCTTTCTTCTGCATTTCTTCTGCATGAAGTGTATCTCGGCATAGATGGGAATTGGGCTGCTTTGAGCTTCCTTTGCTGAAAATGAAACAAATGCCATTGGGTAACACTGATCTGTAGTCAGGTTGAATTTCCCTGTTTGGAAACAACAGGATACACCTAAACTGAGCAATGGAAATGGTTTGCATGTTCCTGAGCTGGGCAGTCCAGGCAGGCAATGCTGGGCTGGAGTGTAACCCTGAGCACCAGAAGGTCGCCTAGGCTGGGCATTCAAAATCTACTACATCACTTCCCCAGCGGTTTGACTCTGTTGGCTGTGGCTTTTCTTGTTGAAGGGTTCTATTGTGTGGAAACACCTTCGTATCTCTCTAGCAATGATGTAGCAAAGATGGTTTTGCTGACACATCTGCCCTCTCCCTTGTTACGAACCCCACAGGTCCATTGCTAAGCAAGTTGGACAGCAGAAATCACCACCAACCCAACATATGCTCCAGACAGACGAATCAAATCTGAGTTTTTCCACAAGCTCCTTTCACCGCTCCTGGATTCTACTTTTAAAAAAAGAACAGTTTAGGGTTTTTTTAGTGACACCAGAAAACCCTCAATGAACCAATGAGTGCAAGTGAGTCCTCCAGGACTAGCATGGTCTCTGGATTCCCCTCTCCCCAAATGTCATCTGGTATATGGACACAAGGAGACATCTATGATAGAAATGATGAACACATTGCCACAGGCTTCTCCTGCTTATCTTCAAGGCTAAGTTTGCATCCAGTGCATCTGATGCCACAGCATGGATTAATGTCTGCTTGGGAAAACTGGGCAATTGTTGGCTGAAGAGAAAAGAAACATCTTTCAGTTATTCTATAATCCAAAAAGCATGGTTCTCAAATGAGCTTCTTCCAAGAACATTAGTGCTACAACCATTAGTAATCATAGGAATTAAAGAAAAAAAAAATCAGCTGGAAAAGAGTTGAAAGGGAAACCTATTAAAACAACAAAAAAGCCATTTCCCCAAAATACCAAAAATATATACAGTCTCATTTCCATTTTTTTGTTGTTTTCTGAGTTATTCTTTGCTGAACTAAAAACTTCCAGTGACCTAATAGTCCTTTTAAAAGACAGCTGCACAGAATAAAAATGAGCCATTTTGTTCTTCTTGCATTGTTCCTAACAGCAGGACCCATTCTTCCTTCTCCTGATTGAATGTTTCTCAAAGTGTCTAGACATGTCGACACCATCACTGAGGAGATGAGCGATACCAGGGCTCAGCAGAAGAGCTGTAAAGGCCAGTTATCTGTTCTTCTTCCCCCCTCCAGAGCTTGGGACTTCAGTGAAAATCAGGTTTGTGAGCAATAAGATTACTAAAAATAAGCTTGTGTTGTTAATTTTTAGGTTGTGCTGGAGTTAATGTTTCCACCCCCTCTTTTTCAGCAGTAGGAAGCTGAGATTCCCATAGATGAGCAGTGCTTTCTGAGCAAGGCGTTAGATGGCAGCACCAAACACTCCCTTCCTGGTGAGGACCGATCAGAAGTTCACAGGGCAAACTGGCTTGTACCTCCCCAGCTGCTTGCCTCCCCTCCAGCTTGTGAGCCTAAGCCAACCCGAGACGGCTTTGCCTGCCCTCCAGGGAGCTCCAGGTGCACATACCTGTCCCAGTGCTCCACATGTTTCCATTGTTCTCCCTGTGTGAGATGCTTCACTGCAGTTCCTACCACTTTGTGCTACTTCTGCTCCCACCTTGCAGCACTTGTTAGGAGCTACTCCTTGGTAAGAGACACAGCATGGCAGTTCCTGACCTGGATCTGTCTCCAGTCAGGATGAACAGACAGTCCAGTTCCTCCCTTCATGCCAAATGAGCATTAGCACATCCACCCCTCAGCTCATAGCTCATCTCCAGTCACACCCTTGGATCCCAATGATCCTGTGTGCTAGGGGCAGGAATCATCTTGCCGGCAATTCAGAGAGCACTTTAGACAATAGGAGCGCTACCCAAATAATAAATAGCAGTACTAATAATAGCCCGTATCCTTGCATCCTCCTGCAAGCCACTCTAATTCACTAGGACTTGGCCAGAGCCTGTAATCAGCCAGCTATAATCTATTCCAGTCCTGTGTAGAGGGATCTGGCTGGGTTTCCTGGGCTTGGGCTGCTAACATGACTCATTCCCAGCTGATCATTTAGTGGCTTCAGCCAGGTGCTTCTGGGACTCTGTGTCCTCAGCCCTGCTGCTTTCCATAACGAATTGATGCTTCAGGGCCAGGAGGCAGAGAGGAAAGGGTGGTGAGGAGCACACCCAGCAGGACGCTCCTCTGTTGAGAAATAAGCCTCTGTGAGGGCTTGAAACGAGTATTCTGGAGGTAAGGGTAGGAAAGAGGGAGTGAAAGTCTCTGTACTGGGTTTCTGTGGTGCTGAGAGAAAAGTGGACCCACAAAAACCTTAGGGAGATTTCTTCTGGACACATGTCTGCAAGAGCTAGAGGTGGAATGACATCCGTGGCAAGGACTAGTTGATGAGGTTGGCTGTAGCCAAGTTGCAGGGTGTAGTATAGAAGGTCTCAGACTCGCTCCCTTCTCCAGGCAGCAGGAAACCACGATGTGGCAAAAAACCAGCTGGGTGCAAGCAATAGTGCCTGCGCTAGTATGGAGGCGAAACAGCATACAGAGGCTGAGCCTTTTTATGTAAACCACTTTCTTTGTCAAAAAATAGACCTGGAACATGGCCAAACCCTTGGAGGGATGAAGCTAGAAGAGTTGTCTTCCTAAACCTCTGCCCTGGCAGTGTGAACCACTCAGCTTAGTGCCTTGTGCAGACGTATGGTGGGGAGAGAGTGGATACAGCCCTAGGGGTGAGCCCTGACAGTGTGAGATATGGCCAGGAGCAAGGACTTGTACCAACATCCATGAAGCCGTTGCACATACATGTTTCTCCTGCCAGAAGCAGCATTAACATCTGTGGGCTCACCTCCAGCACAGAGATGCTGCAAGCGCTGGCTCTTGCAGAGCTGTGATCATCCGGGCTTGGAAGAGCAGATCTGTGAGCATAACAAGGGGGGAAAAAATGTGAGATCATGTTTGATGGGGTGAGTGGCTTTGATTCATGGCTCTAGCCCAGGACCCTCCATCCTGGGGGAACATGGAGGCAGGGAGGGGTATTCTCCTTCCCATCCAAGCACTCCGCACGCCATGATGGGATTCCAGCCCCACCAGTGTCCAAGTAAGCTGCACTTTCCAATGCAGCCTGGAGCAGAGGGCTTTGAAATGCAGTCCAGCCGGGACTTCAGTCCCACACCAGGCTCCAGCAATATTGCAAAGCCAGGTATGAGTGTTTTCCAAGCCCTGTGGTAATCCCCACCTCATGGAGGACCATATGGCTCTTTAGTTTTATGTATCAATAGATCTTTCCAAGAGCTTCACTCTTGGCCATGGGAGACAAGTCTTGGATAGTCCTTTCAGCCAGCTATCTCATCAATGGTGGGATAGAGAGGCACCACTGCTCCCATTGCAAGGAGGATGGAAAATGGGAAAACCTTCCCTGGCACCTCTCCAAACTCATTTTTTTGCACATGAAACAAATGCTGTAGGTTAAACATGCCATCTGGGCAAGAAGGCGAAGAGAACGGAGGACAAGCATCATCCAAAAAGCTGATGCTCACATTGGTCTGTAAAAGACGAAGGCAAAGTGAAGCTGAAGGTAACCGAGACCACAGTGCAGGGAGAGAAAGGAAATGTGGTCCTAATTACTTGATAACTATCCCACATTTCACAAGTCGTTTTAGTGGCCCAAATGGATTGCTTTCAAGCTCAGAGCAAATGCTGGAGTGATAGGGATAGAGTTCTCTCACAGAGGGACATATGGTGCCAGAAAGCCCACTCTGAGAAGAATATTATTATCTAAAATGACATTAATACATCCTGTTATTCCCTCGCGCCGTATCACGAACAGGGAAGGGACCATGTTGTTAAAATGTCAGCATTCAGGCAGCGTCTCAGTGTGGAGCAAGCACAGTAGCTGATGCCGAGGAGACAGTCCAGCAGCCCTTGAAGCAATCCTCGTTGCCCTGGGAAAATCCTGACCCTTCATAGGAGTCAGATGCTCCAACAGAGGGCATAAGCTGAAGCCACCCACCTCACTGTTCTTCCAGGTGAACTGGGGAAGGGATGGGTGGTACTGGATGCCAGTTAGCCACCAGCTAGTAATTTGCTCCAGGGTTTCTCTCCTCCGCTGTAATGCCTCTGTACCCAGCTATGCTGCTTCACAGGTGATGTCAACTTTCTAGGCACTGGAGGATTATTGCCGTGTTACCATAGCTTCTGGACATCTTACAATAATTGGAAACAAGCTATGGAAAGCTCAATAAACAGCGGCTGCTGAAGATCACTGAGTGCCTTTAAAAACACAATATTTTTCCTTCCCCTTTCCCTTATGTTTTATTGGACTTTAAGCAGGGAGGTGAGAAACCGGGTAGATGTTATCCCAGCTTTGCCCGTCTAATGAGTGTCTCTGCTTTGATCATGTGGCTTAGCTGCTAAGAAAATCAGAACAGGGAAAGGAAACACCAGCTTTGGGCTTTCCCTTGCTAATTATGGAAAAAGAAATAAATAAAAAATCCCCCTAGTTTATTATGCACAGCACTGGCATATGGGAAACCAATTAAAGGCATGATGATCTTTACTGCTCAGACACCCGGCCCGCTCTGCAGAAAAACTTGGGGTTTTTTGAGCAGGACCCTGAAGTACTTGCCCCCTCTCATTGCCTTAGTTTCTCACAAGCAAAATCAGCCCTGGTGCAACTCTGCTGACAGCAGCAGAGAAGGATTTGGCCCCTGGAAGGCTCCAGGCCAGATGTTACTCTTTCAATGCAATAACTGGAAGAACAAGCCTCGTTACCAGTTGGAAGCTTGTTCAATAAAGTCGATGGCTCAGTTCTCTGCTCTAATGTGAGTACCTAACACGCTGTCAATATAGATGACCTCACATTCCCCTCCTCACCCCCCCTTCTGCTTTTCCAATATATCTCCTCAGCCTGGGTTGTTTGTACTGAAGTCAAGCACCAGTGTGAGTATGGATGACTTCATGGATGTCAGGAGTGAGCTTTACTAACACACTTGCCTTGGTAGCACAAACCAGCATGTGCTGAATCCATTCCCTTTGCCTAGCAGCAGGCTTGCATGCATCAGTTTTAAAGATTTGTACTTCATTTACAAGCCTAAAAGCTGACGTGGAAGGAGATGCACCAATTCTTTTTATTTGTTTCATTTTCCCTGCTTATAAATGGGAGCTGAAATTTTCAGTCCCGATCTGCCTAAGGACAGAGAGCATTATATCAGTGCACGTGTTGCTGCTATGAACAGGCAGCATCGCTGTTCCATGCTGTGCCTTGGCAGTGCTCGTTTCCAACCACTGCTCGCTTTAATGATTATCAGTGCTAAATTTTAAACACGTTGGGATCCATTTAACAGCGAGTTTGCCTGGGACCTGCTGAGGGAGTTTGTTGTTTCAGTTGGGTCTCTTTGCCAGTTCCTGAGATCTGATTGTCGACACCCAGCAGTAGGGAGATAGAGGTAGCTCTTGGCTGGGCAATAACGTCTTAATTTAGGAGTGGAAATTGCTGCTTGCAGCATTGCCCTGGGTTATACAGTCTTCTCTGGGACATGGTTAATTCAATTTATATTGAATGCTGGTCCATCTTGAACTGCGTCGTCTCAATTTCACCCTACAGCTGTGCCAAAGTGGTAGCCCCTTGTTCCCAAAAAACACTGCAATGGCTTTTCCACCCAGGGCAGAAACATACATATTGCAACTAGAGAGAAACACCACGTATCTAAAACATGTCAGTTTAGCCCTCTCACACTTCCCAGGGAGCTCCTGTCCCACGGTAGAGATGTGTCTCACGGTATGACTGGCCTTCCGGAGCTTCAAGTTGAATCTGTCTCCCTTGCTCATGAGTTTCATCAAGGAATCATCAGAATCAAAAATCTTGGAAAGCTCTCCTGGTGGCCAAATATGGACTCCCAACTTGAGCGATATAAAATTGTGTATTACTCTCCAGATGTACTGACAAAATGCATGATTATATTGAACCAAATATCCTTCTGGACTCCGCGTAGGAGAGGGTTTGCTTCTGGGGGGAAACATTAGTTTCAAAAGATACCCAAATGAAACAAAATGGATTCCTGAAAAGCACGGAGCCAAAGTCCCATGGACAAGTTTGAATAAGATATCTCTGTACAAGATTAGGTTCAATTTTGAAAATCTAGTCTCAAATTCCAGACCAAGAGAAGAAAAGATCTGGGATTCTTTTGCCATAGATTTCTTGCAGAACTAGTGAGGAACTTCACATGCAGCAAACCAGATGTCCCCCGCAGAACTCATGCATGTGCAGAGTATGCAAGCCAAATTAAACTGAGCTGTTCTCCAAAACTCCAACCATGACGGAAAAGGTACCACAAGATGCAACTCAACAGGATGTTCAGCTTGCAGGCTGATAAAAGTGAACAGTGTACAGCTGCCTGCTTTATTCCTAACTATCCAGTCTGGTTCTTTACTTAGAGTTCATAAATGCTAATAAATGAAAAAGTTTAAACATTAACTTCAGATTCGTGGATTTATGGGAGGCAGTGATAGGATTACTGGGTCTCAGAGAGGACTGATCAGGAAACAGCCTTCCTACCTGTTCTCTGAGAAATGCTGATATTTTTGAGAAAAATGAAATAAACAAAGAAATAAACAAAAAAATCAAAGCCAAATCCAATGACCAAAACCATCTGTTGAAAACTGCAGGGGAAAAAAGTCCATTTCAGATAAATTATGATGCTTCATTTAATTGATGTATTTTCTTTCTTTTTTTTAACAGCATCCATTCCCATGTAAAAACGTACAATTATCTCACATTCTAAAGGAATCTGGAATAATTATTTTCAAAACTAAAAATGGAATATCTCTGCAATTTGAAAACATTAAACGACAGGTATTCAGAACCTCATTTTAAAAATCTTTTAGGCAAAACACTTTCATTTTCAAGAAATAAGCTAACAACAAGAAAACAGAGCTTCCTGGAGAAAAAAAAAATACATTTCTCCCAACACTCAATATATAACCTGTTTTCCTGCTAATCCAATGTGAAACTCCTGCACTGTCAGCTGTTTGTTGGTCTCCAATGAGCAATGATCTTATCGGTGTTTGAGAGGCTGCCTTGCTTTGCAGTGCTTAGATCCAGTCCCACAGATAACTTCCAACACTACATGTCTAATTCAAATGTGTCCAGGAATATTTGCATCCAGTTCCAGAGCTGCATTGCTCCTTCGGTCTTGTCCATATTAGTGTGATGGCTCTGCCACTCATTTCTAGTCCTGACTTCTGGGGATAGCAGCAGACTAGGACTGCTTAACCTCTTTTTGAGAGCAGTTCTCCACTGTAAACTTCTGTCTCCTCTGTTTCCCATCATAGTTCCATTGTTTTTTTGCAGTTTGCCTAATTTAGGTGCATTTCCCACCAAAGCGAAGAGCCACTGTTTGACTGTTTAGAAGAATTAAGTTTTTTTAAAGCCTCATCAAATACATTGTTGGTCTCTCTGCCATCTCCCTGGTCAATCTCAAGTGTCTGGTTCAGCCTGGGCCTGGTTCAGCCTGTCTGGTGACTCTGGTGGCAAAGGAGGGCAGCTCATACATCAGATTGACAGCAGCCGCCAATATAACCAGATGTTCAAAGCTTGGTGGGTTAAAATTTTAATAGCAATCTCTCTCAATCTCAATTCAATTTCACACACCCCCACCCCCCAAATAAAAACATTTCTGGAAATACAAATCAATTATTCCCAGGTTTCAAATGCTGGCACCACTCCTTGCGCAGCTGTGAGCACAACATTTAACCTCTTCGGCATTTCAGAGTCAAAGCCTGCAGTGAAGCAATTCATGGGGTTTAGTGATTTGTATCTGTGTGCCCAGCCCCAAGCTCAAGAACAGCATTGCTCTCCTATCCATGAGCATCCTGCTCTGAGCCTATGCTTGGCTCATCCTTCTGCAATAGGCTGAACCAAAACTCCAGGGCACAATACCCAGAAGACTTCAGAAATTATCGGTACTGTACCCAAACCTCTCAACTTCTGTTTAATTTTTTTCCTCACTTATTTCAAGCTGGTGGAATTGAGTGGGAAATGGTTTTATAGCCCCTCAGAGTGAAAAAAGCTTCCTGAGAGTGAAAAAATGTGGTTGTTCCACTTGAGGATCAAAGCTTCACATTTTCTTGATAGCTGCACAGAAAAATGAGCAGTCCAAAAAGCTGAGCTGTCAGGACAGCCCGGGGACCTGAGAACTGAATATCTGTCACTGTCCAGGCAGGGATCTCAGCCAGGATTCATCTGGTCTAGCATGTCCTTGAACGGCCAAGGAGTCTCCTGGGAAAGACACCTTCGGTGCTGGCTTAAATTTGTGTGTGATTTGTATCAAATTGAGGTTCTGGGGGCTTCTGTAGTGTTGGCTCAAGAGGACAGATGTCCCACATAGCCCTTCCCCATTCGAATGCAGGTTCCCAGACTGAAACACCACAGGGAACCATGAGTTGGGGGTTTTCACTTTCTTTTCAGCTAATAAATAATCACCTTCTCCAGCATTCAAATATCCAGTTTGGCAGGAGAAGACAAAAATGAGATCTTTTTGGCAGGAGGTAGAAATCAGCAGAGCAATGAAAATAAAGTGCTCATGTTTTGGGGAAAGAAGTTGGTCATCGGGGACAGGTTACAGGAGGAGCTGGTCAAGTCCCTCTTTTTCTGAGCTCCCTTGCTGCCATGTGAAGTGGCACTGGTTGAGGGCTCTGCCAGCTGGGTTTGGGTAAATCAAGATGTCTCAGTAGCTTGCTCCAGTTACCGCAGAGCCAAGAGATGGATGGCGTTCTCTTGCCTGCCTCTTGTAGACAAGATGAGCGTTCTCTTCTGGCTTTGAAGCTCACAGTTTAGAAAGGAGAGACCAATCATTTGCTTGGCTGCCTTTGATAGACTCGTTTGGGCATGGTCACAGTTTTCCAGCAGCATGTGGTACCGTGAGGCAGGGCAGAGCTGTGGAAGCTCTAAGCCCATTTGTAGGGGTTGGAGGAAAATACATCAGGGTAGGTAGGCAGGGAGATGCGGTGGACCAAGAGAGAGTGTGCAAATTCTGCACGGCTTGGTTGTGCGAATACAGTGACTCTGCCCCAGATTTTACCAGGTTCAGGCTTGGTAGCTTCCAGTCACAAATGAGATAGAAATGAAGTACCTGTCAGAGGATACAGCATGCACCTTCATGCATTGTTAAGCATTTGGCATTCCCTCGTCCCCCACGCTGACGCCTGACAGAGAGCTGTGCACGAGGCAGGACTACAACCCCCAGAGGCCTGCACAAAGTTGTCATGTCAGAATAAACAGCACCTACCCAAATACACCAAGTGCTAATGACCCTTGTTGGCTTTATTTGAGAGAACAATGTTGTCTCAGCAGTAAATAAGCTTTTTCTTCATTGAAATTGCCATCTTGGGAATGAATGCTAACTTTGAAGACAATGCCATCACCTCCTCCAGCCACCTGCCTAGCTCTGAACACCAGAGGACTTTCTATAAAAGCATTAAGAAAGTATGTCTCAGAGTCCTTTGCTTTTGGAGAGGTATCAAGGAGACACATAACGGGAGAAAGAGCAAATTTCTCCTTCAGCTACTTCTTGTTATTTAATTATTTTTGAATTGTTCCCAGGTTGCCAGGTTGATTGATTAATTGCTCTTGCAATGGAAAAAAAAAGAAGAAATAGCCTGCAAATTTGAGAAGGCACTAGAGGATTTGGGGAGGGAAAGGAGGAAAAGTGATCCACATTGTAAAAACAACAAGAGGAATTTTCTCTATGTCTAATTTCTCAAATCTTTTTTGTGGTAGATAGTAAGAGTCTGAGGAAAGAATAAGGAAAACCAGACTGATGGCCAAGTCAGCCACAAGAAGGAACCAGAGTGATCTATGGGGAAGAAGCAAATGAAAACTGAACATTTCAGCTGGAAGGAGAGTAACAGGCGATATCTAAAGAAAAGATAGGCTGAAAGACTGGGAATTAGAAAACAAACAGCAAATGAGAAATTGCGAGTGAGATCTTGGAAAAGATCACAGGAGCTCGTTGACTTGGCTGGAGAAAGAAACAGATCAACAGGAAGCAGTGGGTACTATGGATCCATATGTGCCCTCGGTGTGGCAGACCCACGCTCCCACCCAGCCAACATGGCTGAGAAGCAGTTCTTAGGAGAAAGGGGAGATCCAATACGGTACCTTCCCCCAGGTCATGGCATGTATTTAATTCCGAAGTCTGCAGCCAAGTCTACAAAACTTCTTAAGACCAAGGGAAAAATCATGAGGATGAAGTGATCACATTTTTCTTAATTAACCTTTCCCTCACTCTCCTGATATTTAGCAAAAAAAAATGATACACTAAACTGAACTTTCTTAGACATAACTTCTACAGATGGAGGTTGTGCAATGATGGTGGGCTGACCTGGTGACACAACCCAAAGGACAGAGCTGTGTGAAAGGGAGGTTTTCCTCTTCCAGTGCTTAGCTGACAGCAATCAATTGATGCTGTTGTTGCCAGGGGGTTGGAGAAGATGTTCTTGTACAGCTAATCCATGATCGAAGGATAGTCTGGAATGGTGGGGCAAAGGACAGTGTCCTCCCATTGCACCAGCCCATCAGCAGAAGCTGAGCAAGGCTTGACTTTCAAGGCAGACGTTGTGCCCAATGGCTTTGTGCGCAGGGGAGCTCCATGTGTCAGAGGCACATTTGATTTGGTACAAAGTGTGCCTGGAGTGCCTCACGGGAAACAGCCAGCACGTGAGCAGGCCTGTATGTCCAGACCCTTATTTCAGAATCACAGTGAGAGCTGGACACGTTCAGGCTGGGGAGCACAGCCCTGGAAACCAGCCCCAGGCTGGGGAGGTCTGACAAGGGATCCCTGAGGAAAATGACCCTGGCTATTTTAGTTCTTGCAAAAATGACTGTGTCATGAATGCCTCATTGTGAATCCGTAAAAGGCACAGAATATCTTAAAACCTGAGTCAACAAACACACACAAGTCTTGATGGAAATGCATCCTGGTCAGACAGGTCTGGATCCCATAACTATAAAGGTGTTTTATTTCCTGGAATTCTGACATCAAAGGGTGGATTTTCAAGACAAATAGCTGCTATATTCATTTCTCTGGAGAAATCATATAATGTGATTGACAATTAAGATCAGAAAAAGATTTGATGGGCAAAGATCAGGAAATAAATCTCCCCACACCACCAAATCCAGGGTTGTTATCAAAAGCTATTCATCCCCGCTCAGTGCTATGAGGATCACAGGAATTTGGGACTTAATTTAGGGGTATTTTTTTAGTAACACTAACAGATGATTGAGGAAATTTGGCTTATTTTTACTTGCTACAAAGCTCCATAAGTACTAGAGTGAAGGAACAGATATTGAGCCAGATTCCCTAAAGATGGCCCAGTGGAGACAGGAGCTTGCAGCATCCCCCCACTGGGCATTTTAACACTTTGGGGCCAAGAGATTTTCCCACATAGTGGAAAGCATGGCCAGCTTCCTTCATCTGAATTATTCAGTAGATGGAAAAGTTACAATAGAGGGGGGAAAAGCACTATTTGAGACTTCATTGGTAAGTGGCAGTGACAAACATGCCAGGGCATGTGGTTGCTAGGTGTGATCTGCTCAGGCATGGCAGGAGGGAGGAAGAGAGAGTGATATTACTGACAGCCACCCCAAAAAATCAGGAGGGCTAGTAGGCCTACATTTGTATATTTGAGCCTTACCTCCTGACCACAGGCGAGCCTGGGCTAGATTTGACATTGATTGACCATTTTACTCCAAAGAAAGAACATTTTATTTCCTGACATCATTACATGTGTGTGTCACAACCACACAGCCCAGACTTCTCTGGTAACAGGCAAAGGCATATGGTTTTATTTCTCCAGTAAGCCTAATGGTGTGCAGGAGGTGAGGCTATAATGCTGTGTTGGTTCCCCCCAGAGGAACCCACAGACAGTGCCGAGTCCTGAGGTGTGGCATAAGCTCAATCCAAAGCTGGGTTTGGTTCCTCTGTCCTACTTTGGACCTGTTTTCAAGGATCATTGAGAAGCAATCTCAAAACATGGACAGAGGGTTAGAGAGGAAGTATTGTGATGGAGTAGGCGTGACTGACCATGATGTTCCTGCTGGCTGCTTTTATTCAGGCCTTGAACAGGGAAGGGAAGGTGATCTCAGTCCAATGACTATGAGTAGGATCAGATAGGGGGCTGAGAAGTCCTTCCTCTCTCCTGCATCAGCCCTCCCTCCACATCAAGCTGATGGCTGATGGTGGTGCTCCTGCCAAATAAAGGATGCTCTCCTGACATACAATCACCTACCACTTCACTCAGAGCAATTCTGTGGCCCTTTGAGGTGTCCAGATCCTATAGTGACACGAGGATGCTGGTGTTGCTCTGCAGCCCAGAATGCTATCAGTTATACGTTAGAGTAACAGGAGTTATGGAAATACAAGGCAGACTTGTCTTCCCTTTCAGTTTACCGTTCATGATCTGGTCAGAGTTAGACGAAACTACTTTCAGGTGAAAGGCTGCCACTGTCAGAATAAGCAGATGAGGGGTTTTTTTCCAATTTTTTTTTTCTCCAAAACTTGCCCAAAACAGCATCATTGTTTCCCAGTTATTCCAACCTGAATCCAGGAAAGCACCTTAAGCACATGCTTAACTTTTGGTATGGGAGTAATCCTGCTTCTCTTTGGCAAAGCACTTAAGCACATGCTTAATTTTAAATTTGTTCTTGAGCACAGTGAAATGTAAGCTGGTGTTTGAGTGCTCTGCTGGATGGGAGCCAGAGCGCTCAGCACCTTAGAGGGCTCAGCTCCTCAAAGAAAGATGCTGTGATTCAAGAAAGCTGTTAACTTTAAATACTTGCTTAAGTTTCAGGTGTAACGTGGTATAAAGTCTTAACCTGTGAAGCTGTAAGTGAGTAATGTGGACAAAAGCCAACTAGAGCTGGTAAAAGAATGAAGAAAAGTTCCCTCATTGTTTTTCACCACTACTTCTCTTTCTCTCTTTTTGCTGGTATTTCACTTTTTTTTTAAACATCGGCAGTTCTCTGAGTTTAAAGCAGCCAAACTTTAATCATAAAGACAAAGTCAGTCAAGACCCCAAAGTCTCAATTTTTCTGCCCACTCAATGACTTCTTTTACAACTTCGTTATGAAGTCAACAGGTGTGCACAATGCAGAAAATTGATTGTGGTTTTAAAGAAGGAATGGATGTCTCTGTACATATATATACACACATTTGTATATATATGCACATATACCCGTCTTCTCACAAATCCCAGACACTTGCTTAACGAGGGATGCCACTTTGCAAGGGTATGGAAGGGAAAAGCCCACTGCAGAGAGCACTTCACAAAATGACCCTGCTCTCAAGTCTTCCTGACCATCCCAGCATAAGTGTAGGTACTAAATTTCCCAACGTGAAAACTTGTCTTCTTGGTGGTTTTCAAGCTCCAGGGGTTTGTGAAGGATCAAACAAGTCTCTGGCTAAGATCTGAATGTTGCCCATCTGAGCACACATGTCAGTAAAATTTTATGGGAGGGAAATTCTGCATTTTAAGGAAAAAAGGAAAAAGAGCACAGACTTGGGTCTGGTTCTCTTTAAAAAATGGCAGCTATTTGAAAGCTGCCTACAAGTTCAAAATGTTAGAAGATGGTATTAGCATCCCAAACGTGGTGTTAACAGAAATGAGGGAATCAATACCACATCTACATACGTGACATTGATGCAAGAGTTGATGGGAAGTGAGAGAGAGCTCTCTTATATAGATGTAGCATACTTGTAAATTATGTTTAGGGTCCTCTTCAGGCTTTTGTCCATAGAGGACTGCTGCCTGCCATCCCCACTGCATGACAAAAGGCTTTCTCCAGGCCAAGGAGTAGGTCTGAGGCTCTGGATGGTGAAGACAGTGAGGAGGGAAGCGGATTGATTACCCTCATGTGATGGCCACATAGACTTTGGTCTGAACTTTAAGCAAAAGTCAGAGCATTTTTTTCCTCAAAACAAAACAAACACAATGAATTAAGGTGAAATAGAATTTCTGGTTTAATTAATTCTGGTCTGTTTTGGATACCTGCCCAAGTCAAACCACTTTTAAAAAGAAAAATAATACCAATGAATGAATATTAACGATGGAATGAAACATTTGAAAATTTTCCAAGTGAAACCTTTTCATTTTTAATATGTCAAAGTATAGCATTTTGACACCTAAGAAAATTTAAGCATATATTTTTCTCCTTTAAATTCACTGTCTTGCCAAGCTTTAGTTCAGCACATGATTCTGCCCTCCCTGAAACGCATTTTTAGCTGGTAATAACTGTTCTGGCAATTTCATTCTACAGCAGGGGCGGTGGTGGGAGATGAAAGGACTTCTCATGGTACAAATTGTCCCAGAGGTGTGACCCATGCTACAACATGATCGCTCTAATGGCATCTGCTCCTGTGAGGACGTGTCTATTGTCCTTGTAGGTGTGTGGAGTTGGTCCATAGCATCACCAGTGAACACCTGCTAACCCATTTGTTCACTCAGGTCTGGATCTCCAGCTCAGACTCTCCTGAATACCCAGTTTCCCCAGAAAAGAAAGAGTATTTCCTATGTATGTTTGTTTTTAACCCCCCTTTCTGAACCGGTCAGAGTAAAGGGTTAATAAGAACAGCCAAGGGAAATGGGAGAGCCAGCAAGTCCAGGTTTTCGCTGGTGTCTGTCATTGCAGGGTCTGTCTTTCAAAGCCTATATAAATAAACTTTCTAGTAAACTCAGCAATTTTGTCATCATAAAGGCTGGCAGCCTTTCCTGGCAATAAAATAAACTCTAATCATTTCTTCAAATAAAACACAAATAGCAGCAATGAGTTCACAGGAGGCTCTGGCCGATTTTGCTTCTTCCCACCCCTGCCTCCAGCCACCCCACCATGTGCGTGCCATGCCAGCCCGTGATGGATGGAGAAACTCAGGGGCACTCTGCTGCTGAATGTCTAAAAGGAAACAGACCCTGTGTCTGCAACGTAAATCAGGAATGGGCAAGGAGCTCAAACAAAATAAGAAACCACTCTGATCCTCCTGCTGCGTGGCTCAACCAGATCTAAACCACTTCACAGATCCCAAGGATGCTTTCCTTCCCTTTCTCATGCACACCTATTTCCTCACCCGCTTTCTTTTGCTACAAAAAAAAAAACCCCAAACCAAAACAAATGTCTGATAATCCCAGGAGAAGCCTGTCCTTGCCATTTGCCATCTGTGGTACAGCTGATGGAAACTCATGCTTCACGAAGGGTATGTTCAATGGATGATCACTTCTCCAACAAAAAAGAAATATGGAGTAAAAAATGCATGCCCATCAGGAATATTACATCCTTTCTTTTAGGAACCAGGCAATCATAGAATCATAAACATAAAATAGGTTGGGTTGTGAGAGACGTTAAAGACTATCCAGTTCCACCTGCCACGGGCCTTGACACTTTCCACTGGATCAGGTTGCACAGAGCCTCGTCCAACCTGGTCTTGAACACCTCTGGGGATGGGGAAGACACAGCTTCTCCGGGCAACCTGTTCCAGGGCTTCACCCAAAAAGGAAAAAGAAAGAAAGAAAACTACATCAGTTCTTCCTGTGCCTTGCGCACCCAAACACCGTGCTCGTTTGAGACTTGGTCTGCAAGATACACCCAGAGAACATGAAAGGGAGATAGAAATGGCAAAAGAAGCTGAACTACCAAATTTTTATAACATTTAATCTGTCATATATTCTGTTTTCTGAAGATTAGGAAAAACACTATGCTTTTATGAGCAGATGGCACAGAGATGAGCAGTTCACATCTACTTTTCACATTCTGTTCCCAGAAATGTACCTGGTCCCTATTCAGAAACAACCCTTCTGTGTGTCGGGTGTTTAGGCAACAAGCAGCTCATGACATAGCCCTGCCACGCACATTTGGGCAATATCTCCGTGGACTCCCAGCTCAGCTGCATTTGTACCGCAGCACAAATAGCAGCTACAACTGCAGCTAAACAGCAACAAGACTTGAATGTGCTCGATAGTCATCATGGCATGGGGTGCACAGTGATGCCGAGAGCACATCAAGAGCACTGTTCAGTTGTGCATCCTTCTCAAAAACAAGCACAATATGGTCTGATTTCAGTCATCTGTAAACTAGAGCTGCTGGCTCTTGTCCTAGTGTGGCGTCAGCCTCTCCAGATGATGAAAGCGTGTCACTTGGGCCAGGTCTCCAGCATAGTTCATCTCTCTCTGCCTTAGATCTAGGCAACAGAAGTTTTGCCAAGCATTTTGTGCTCCCTGGAGAGTTTTGGGGTTGGTTGTTTTTGGTTTTGGTTTTTTTTGGTTTGTTTGGTTGGGTTTTTTTTCATTGAAAATATCCACTTCTGGAAACTTCAGAGCATTTTGCAGAAGTTTTGCAAAAGTTTCATGGAGCAGCTTGGTTGAGAAATATTTCTTACAAGTCTGAGGACATGAGTTTCTTCTGACATATATTCTGAAATAATACATTGTGGCTTTTGAACACAAAATCACCTTTACTTTTTTAATGTCCTTACTTTGTTTTGTTGTGGTTTCTAAACACACTTTTCACTTGCTCCACTTGCTCAAAACTGCAAGGCAGTGTTTCTCTCTTAAGCTTAACCAGAGTAGTTCACTCTACCTGGAACCGGTGTAATTTTGGTTCGGTTTCATGAACTGAGGAAAAAATAAATAAATAAATAAATCTGCTATTACTTGAATTCATTGCTTTTTTTTTTGATTGCTAATGGATTAGAAACCTTTAGAAACGATTCATTTGGACAGGTTCTGCCAAGGCACTCTTAGCAACCTGCAGTGCAGGGAACATGGCTGGCATGGGAGAGTAGATGAAAACGTCTGCTGAGCACTTTTATTGCTTAAAAAAAAAAAAAAAAAAGGAAAAGAGCAACTTCCCTGGAAGAATTTCTTGCCCGGATGATGCTTAGAGAATTGAGAGGGGATGGTTCATCTAAAATGCACTGAAATCTGCACCTCACTGAAAAACGTTTTCTCTTTGGAAATGCATTAAAACAAAGCTCTGAGGGCTATGAAAATCTTTTCAATGAACCAGAAATATGCACATAACACATGCACACTCCCTTAGAATTCATTTACATTAAAACACACACAAAAAAAGAAAAACACCACTTGCTACATTTCAGTAATGAGAACTGAATGCTTTCAGGTTGGTTTTCAGATTTCAGCTTGTAGCTGCTCAGGCTGTAGTTTTATTTTGACTGTTATTGTACCATTGGTTAAAATCACCTAAATTTGAAAAAAAACCAAACAAACAACCTTTTAAATTTCAAATTAAACTATTCCTGGACAACTCAAAACCTCTTAATAGGTCAACTCACTGGAGGGAAGGGATGCCATCCAGAGGGACCTTGACAGACTTGAGAAGCTGGCCTGTGAGAAGCTCGTGAATTCAACAAGGCTAAGAACAAGGTCCTACAGCTGAGTCAGGATAATTCCAAGCACAAATCAAGACTGGGCAGAGAATGGATTGAGAGTAACCCTGAAGAGAAATACTTGAGGTGCTGGGGGATGAGAATCTCAACATAAGCTGGCAAGTGTGCTTCCAGCCCAGCAAGCCAACCATATCCTAGGCTGCATCCAAAAAAGTGTGAACAGCAAGGAGAGGGAGAAGATTCTGCCCATTTACTTTGCTCTCATAAGACCTCACCTGGAATCCTGCGTTCAATTCTGGAGTCCCCAGCACAGGAAGGACAAGAATTTGTTGGAGTATGTCCAGAGGAGGCCATGAAGATAATAGGAGGGCTGGAGCACCTCCCAGACAATGACAGGTTGAGAGAGTTAGGCTTGATTAGCCTGGAGAAGAGAAGGCTCTGGGGAGACCCTAGAATAGCCTTCCAGTGCTTAAAGGGGCCTACAGGAAAGCTAGGGAGGGACTCTTTATTAGGGAGTGCAGGGATACGATGAGGGGAAATGGTTTAGAGCTGAGAGAGAGGAGGTTTAGATGAGATCTTAGGGAGAAATGTTTTCTGTGAGGATGATGAAACACTGGCACAGGTTGCCTAGGGAAGCTGTGGCTGCCCCATCCCTGGAGGTGCTCAGAGCCAGGTTGGAAGGGGCTTTGAGCAACCTGGTCCAGTGGGAGGTGTCCCTGCCCATGGCAGACAGGCTGGAACTGGAAGGTATTTAAGGTTCCTTTCAACTCAAAACATTCTATGATTCAGATCATCCTTACATTTCACAGTGCTGATAACTACAAAGGTGCTGGAGAAAACACTGACTTAAAAAACAAAAAATTCCCTCATCCCTGGTTATCCTGCATATATTTTCATTTTAATTAGGCTGTAATAAATTAACATCGAAAGAACTAACACAGAAATTGTTATTGACAAGAGGTTAGTTTTTTGTAGTCATGACCATGGCACAGAGACCCAGAAGCCCTTTTGGAAACGCCATCACAATTGTCCAGAAATGGAAATCTGTGCAGAGGCTGACCCTGGGCCCAGGAACTACCATGATGGTTGTGCCTGGTGTTGTCCTGCATTTACAGTGGGAAATTACTGTCCCAGGGAAAAGCTTATCATATTTTACATGGGCCTTTTCTTCTTAGCAGGTGGCTTTAAATACTTGGATGTGGCAATGTAAATTATACCTTTCGAGAATGCTTTGATATGCCTGACCATGGTCATTTTTTGTGGTGAAAGCCATAGCTGCAGCGGCTCCTAACGGAGCAAGATGAGATGGTTGTGAACAAAAAAAATCACATCTCATCTTTCTGCCTTTGCAGTGTTCTCATGGATGACGCTGTTCCACCACCAGGAGCTTCCCTAGACCTCTCTAAGGCAAGAGGTGTAGGGGATTGGTACCAAGGATACCCACACCAACAGCCTAGCAGCAACACTGACCACACACTGTGCTTTCGCTACTCCCAGAATTGCCAACACAAAAGACAGCAACCAAGTGCATGAACACTCAAGGTCTCCCACCCAAGGCAGCTCAGGGTCTCCAAGCTCCCAGAGGAGACTCATTTTCTTAGGTTCTTGGCAATCTCCAAAGTTTTCACAGTATCACAGTATCATAAAGTTGGAAAAGACCTTTGAGATCATCGAGTCCAACCTATGACCCAACACCTACACCTACTCCTACTTGTCAACTACACCATGTCACTAAGTGCCTCATCCAAATTTTCTTTGAACCTGACAGAGTAAATTAGGCAGTGTAGAGTTCCATGGCTAGAGTTCTTCTGGGACCTGAGTGCATTTAAAGCTAAGGTATGTCCACACTGGATCTCGCAGAAGCCCTCTAACAGTGCTGTTTGATGGAGGGATATCGAGCACCATTTAAAGCTTGGATACACGATACAGTCAGCATCTCCCCCATTGCTAAACTAAGGTGAAAGGCCAGTAGGATAAACAAAGTCAAAGGTTTCCATGTTGGAAGCTGAAGGGAAACACTCTTCAGAAGAGCCACCCACCAGACAAAGATGAACAAAATCTTGCTAGCAAAGTTGAACTTCCCATCAGCCAGCTGGGATCTCCTCCAGCATCTCCCACCAGGAAAACATGCACCTCCTCGGGGTCATTTCTTCATATCTCTCCTCTCCACACATCATCTCCTTTTCACACTCTCTCCTTCATTTTAGTGCACCCTCACTAAATCCTCATCTCTGTCAACTCCTCATACCAAAAAGTCTCCCTCAGCAAATTACCAGTCATGTCAGAGAAGTGGTAAGAGGACATCCAAGCAGAAACCTGGTTGTGTCACGCTTGGCCATTCTTGTCATACCTGGCATGTTGTCACCTGCCTGAAAGTATTCAAAGAACAGAGAATAACGAACTCCAAACTCATAAAACTTGACTGAGTCAACCATATTTTAAAGTGCTAATTGGATTCTTCATTCTAGGAATTAAGAAACACGGCCTCTGTAAATCTTTATTTGGCTCATAACACTGTTTGTGTGGTTATTTGTTATATCAGCCTGGGGTTTTTGTTTGGGGTTGTTTTTTTTCTGGTTTATTCCCAGCTCTCCTCCTGGATAGCCATTCCCACTTCCTGGCTCATATTGCATAAACATTTTTTTATAATATTTCTTTCATCTGATTTTAAAAATGCTTTGATCAAGATCTCCCTTCTGAAAACTGAATGTGGTTTGAATCAGCAAGCCATGGCTATTTCTAATAAAAGGAAAGAACTGATTTTAAATTACTTTGTTGGTATTTGTATGATCCAAAAAGAAATCACTGGGCATATACCTGCAAGTAACAGAGGCCCTTTAGTGCTTATTTTGTGTGAATTGTTTTTCTAAGCTAGGGGGTTTTTTTCTGCTGTTGTTAGAATTTTTCTGGAGTCATCCAAGAAGCTTTGCTTGCTTTATTTTTAAAAAACACAAATTTGTTTGACTTCTGCTTTTTTTCTCTGGGGATATCTTGTGTGAAACAAAGATTTTTTTTTTCACGGCATGTCTGTTTGCAGAAAGAAAATTGTTGCACAGACACTCACATTTTGAAGTGGCTCCGGAGCTGTAAACACGTGGTGGTACTTGCTAATGAGCATTTTCACCTTTCAGCCTATAGATATCCTTTTTCTCCCTCCAAAACTTACCTGGCAGAGAGACATCAATGCAACACCTCTCACCCATGCAGGGCCCTGAGGCCACCCTTTAGTGTTGGGACCGTCCCAAGATGCTTTAATTCCCACAGAAAAGAACAAGCCGATGAAGGTCTAGGCGCAATGTGAAACCCACCACGAGTAAGACAGCCTGCTGCCCCTCTCCAACATACTCAACCCCACATGCGTCAAAACAAGGGCTGGAAACTGAGAACCAGAGTCCTACAAGGCTGAGGGCAATCTGTGTTGTGTTTTCTCATGCGGGGTAAGTACACAGGCATCTGCTCTTAATTAAAAGCAAGTATTCTGGCTAGCTACAGGTAGCGTGTTTTCACTTGGTAGCTCTGGCACTAAAATCTTATCTTGTGATTTACTAATTTTAGAGGAGAAAATATCAAATCTTCACTTGCAGATGTCTTGTGTGGAAGAACCCATCAAATTTGTCGCCAGGATGGCTGACAGTTTTCATATGTCCACATACCTCACCTGCAGCCTGAACTGGTTATGCATCAATAGCTAGATCTCTTTATGCCTCTGCCTGCTCAACCAGAGAGTTGTCTGCTGGCAAAAGTGCTCCTGACCTAGGATATTAGAGACCACTCTCTTAGTATCTCCAACCACACAGTTTGGTTTCTGATCACAGGTTGTGCCCATCACTTTTCTGCACTTCTTTTGGCATTTTCATTTCCCAGAGCCACCCGCATCCATCCCTTATACTCCCATCCTAAACCTTGGCAAAGCAACATCTTTGGAACTAGCCACAAGAGAAAACCATTATTTTATGCCTTTTTTTCTTCTTCAGACACCATCTACTACATCCAGTTCTGCAGCTTTACAAGCACTTGGTTCTGCCCTCAAAAAAAACTGCAATTAACTAAGTGTGGGAATGACGATGTGGCTCATTTGAGGTTTTGTTTCCACTCAGATGAGAGTTAATCTCCCTTGTGAATTCGAACATTTCTTTTCCTGATGAAATGTTTATTTTTTTATTCTGGAAGATTTCTAAGAATAGCAGTTTGGATTCCATACAGATTTACTCTTATGCTTTGATTCATTGCACTTAAAGACACTGCTGTCATTCCCCCAAGTGTTGGCATGCAGTATTTGACAATCTTCAATGGAGAAAATTCCTAGAATATAAGAACAAGACCTTATGCTTTGACTTCATTTTCTTTTGCGTTCTGTGCAGATGCAAAATAGATGTTTATTTTTCATTAGCAATGCCACAGGACTTTTTAAGGCATATTCCCTTCAGTTTTTAGACTGACTTTTTCCAGCATTGGATTTGCCCAGGCTTTTAGCTTTTGTTCTCTGCAGATGTTATTTTAGTGGGCCAGGGGTCCCTTAGGAAAGACAACCATGGCTTTGTCGTGTTTGTGTTTTCCACAGTGATACGAATTTGTTGAACTGGGAGAACTGGTGTGGGACTAGGCAGTAGGCAGTGACTCGACAGCTACAGTGGCTGCCTCAAGAGTAAGTGTCTTCTCCTCCACTTGTGTAAAGTCATTGTGGAGTCAGAAGGCAACAGGACAGCCAGAGCAAGACCACAGATGAGGATGGCATTTGCAGTGGGGCTCTTTGGGGTCCCAGATCCCCTCCCATAGTAGAGCTCTTTCCAATCCTACACAGGCTAGAGCACCATCTGAGCAAGATGCACCATGAAGCAGGAGCTCAGTGTTGGGGGTGGGATGGAGTGGCCAACACTCGGCTTTGCCCTCATGGTGGCCCACTGAGGTATTTCGTTGGGTCTACAACCACCCTGTGCAATTGGTTGTTGTCATTGGGGTTAGCCGTGGCTCCAATGCTTGCACAGCAAATCGAGGAGATGTTAAAGCAGGGGTGGCATTAGCCCTTGCTTGCCCTTTGCTGGTAGAACATACAAATGGGAATGCCCCAGCACACGAACAGCAATATTCATTGCAGTAGAGGTTTTTAACCTGAATCCTGCAGATTTCCCCATATCTGACGTACATCTCTGTCTTGTCTGCCTCCGGCTTCCAGCACCAGACATACCTGTGCCATGAGATTTACCATCCAGCATTAGCTCTACCCACTCAGTTGTTTTAATGCCTTTAGACCTAGGTACCTTTATAAGAATCCCCAATGACCCAAGTCGTTCCTGCTATCGCTATCTCATGTGAATCACCCCAGCTCCAAAGGTTTGATTTTTATTTTGTTGTATTTTTAAGGCAAGTTTTCCTCATCTTTCACCCTGCCAGGGTAACATCAAGTTCTTGCAAGTGCTAGAGAGCTTCCTGGTGGTCTGGAGCTTCAAACCAGCATCCACCCACATTTGTGGTGCCTTTGAACCGCTTATAAATAGATTGCACTCATGCAGCTGTTTCATGTGGAACCATGGGACTGAGGGGGAGCGGCTCAGATCTCAGGCACAATGTACAGGCCCTGGTGTCATCCCAGCCATCCATCAATGCTGAAACCCTTATGAAATCCAGAAGAGATTCTGACATGCAATTTGCTCACTCCATCATAGGGGGCTGGTGATGGAGAGAAAACCTTTTTAGGAAAGCAAGCGAGCAAACGAGCGAGCAAACTGGCAGAATTCCTGCCACAAGGAATGAATTTGCACACACACTTTGATCCCTTTATGATTTTTTTTATTTGTGTTAGCCACATCCTCCTCGCTGCACCACTCAGCAAAAGATGCTTTAAATTAGATGAGGCTTGGAAAACACACTCTTTCTGGCTATCCCCCCCAGCCTTGTCTGTCCCCAAGGCTTAATATTGGTCTGGTAGCCAGAGCCTTGCCTAACATGAAACTGGCACAAATGAAAAGGCGGATAAATAAACATCCAGGAATCTTGTTTGTCATATTTAATCCATCACATTTCCCAAACAGCCTGGTCAAAAAATTCTGCAGCAGTGTTTACATCATCCTGATTGAAAGCTACATCCGTGCATACAAATACCATTCCTGGATGTAGCTCCAGTTTCACATGAAGGCAGCTATCATCCTGTCTGCTCTCACCACTGCAAAACAACACCCTTTGCATTTCTTCCTTCTCTAATTTGTGCCCAAGTCAGCCCCCAGCATCTGCACACTCTTTTTTTTTTTCCCCTTCCTTTTCCCAAGTCTTCTGGTGAGAGTTGCTCAATTTCATGATTGCCTGGCATATGAGATGGGTGATGAGCAAGTGGAATTCATGAGACCGTGAGGAGATGGTTTGTCACTGTGCTAACGAAAATGGCATAATGCAAGCCCTTAGACATGCAATCTGGTAGGGTTTTGCATCATCACGAACCACGTATCTGGTACCGTGCACTGGGGCTGGGAGCAGCAACCCTGCTTCGAAGTGGGGAAAACCACAAGAAATATATGTCAAGCCAGTGCAAATGAGACTTTTCCCATTTGAGTGGTTGGCAGGCACAACTGGAAGCAGAAAAAACTATTTCAGCACTAGATCAAGGAATAGGAGATGGTCACTAACCCCACATCCAGGCAATCAAGGGAAAGCAGTTATGATAGTGAAGTTGAAAATTGACCTCAGGAAGTCTAATGTCCCTCCATGCCATGGGCCACAAAAACTACAGCTCTTCAACATATTGAATAGCTAAGAAAAAAAAAAAAAAGGAAAAGAAAAAAAGAAAAAGAAAAAGAAAAAGGAAACTCCAGCCTTGGAATCAGATGGTACATTTTGTCTCCTCCATAATGAACCTTGTTTCATGGGCTGCTTCTGATAAAAGAAAACCAACTAAAACAGTCTTTTTCCATTCTCACCTTTCCACACATGCAAAAATTTTTTTCCCATGTCCAAAATCATTCATCCCACTGGACACAATTCATCTCCTGTAAACTGTATTTTTCTGTGGTAAATGATTTCACCACAAAATGTCATGCTATGTTGCCTCCAGTGGTTCTCATCCCGCTCAGATACACATATTTCTATAAAATACTTCGCCCATTCAACTCTGCTTATAGAATAAGTCTGATATTGCAAAGCAATTTGACACTGCCACACAGTTAACAACTTCCATTTTTAAGGAAGCCTCATGATGATTTGGTGGCATAATTTTTAATCACACATATTGGCAGTATTCTCTGGAGGTTGGATTTTGCAAAAGGATTTGAAACAGACTGCATAGAAATGAAAGACTTTGAAAAAATGGGCTATAGCTTAGACATCCTCTTGAGTTTGGGATGTTTTCTGAGCTCTTATCATTGAAAATCTCCAGCCCCAAAAGGGAACAGCACCTGTTTTATTCAGCCAAGCAGCACAGACATTCCCCAGATGCCTCTTAACACCCTTTGGAATAAAAATAAGGCTGTCTGATGATGCACCACAGATAAATCAGTATTTTGTCTATCAGGAAATACCCAGCTCTTCATTTATAAGTGCTGTTAGCATCCCTACTTCTGAAATTAGGGCCTTCTGGAAGACTAAAACAGGCACTGCTCTCTCAAACAGCAAAACATGAAACTTTATAAGAAATTTTTAATCCTAGTAAAAAGTAAGAGACTGTAAACCCACTTTTACCCTTCCTCCTTCACCTCTTGCCTACTCAAAAGCAAGAGCTCCTTCTGGCCTCCAGATGTCGAACCCACAAGCTCTTTCCCTTTTGCTATTTTTGCCGTACACTTTGATCTTTTGCAACGGCTGCCCAGGGAAGAGGGGGGAGGCACATGGGGCTGGAGGCATTGGATGCTGCCATGCCCCCTCCACAGGCTTCACCCCCTCACTTCCCTTTGCCTTTCCTATGAAGGGGAGGGAAATCCACCAAAAGGTTGGGTGAATAACAGGGAGAGACTTGGGGGAATAGCAGTGGGAAGAGATGGATGGCAGGGCTGGGAAGGTGCCCAAGAGGGAAGGATAATGGGCAGGAAAGGAGCTTCTGGGTGGGCATGGCTGAGCAGAAGTGGGGCTGGAGGGCACCTGCCTGTGGACTGAGCACTAAGGTCTGAGCGGGAATGGATCTTGTGTGGGGTGGAAAGGAGTTTGTCCCTTACTCTGCATTGCTTTAGGTCAAAGCGAGATGCATGACCTGATAGCAAGCTGCCATCTTAAGAAGCTGGAAGTGCAGCAGACTCATTATCAACTGCCTGCCTTTCTCCCACCCCAAGTGAATCTCACCTGCTTTGGGGACGTTTGATTGCCCTGGACTTTGCTTTTTCCTGTACCGAGAGTCGAACACCATAGCATTAAAGACAGGCAAATGTGCTCTCAATAGCAGTGCAAGTACAGCCACATGAATCACTCACTACCAGCAGGGTCCTGACCTCCAGGCATCCCCCAAACAGATGGAATTCCCTTTCAAAGATAGTTGAGTCATGCCCAGAGCAATGTTTCTGTTATAATTCATTGGATGATCAATGGGCTGCATCACCCCATAGTGTCTTAGAACGACTAAGATCTTGAAACCCATCCTTTGGCCAACAAATTATAAAAAAAAAATCTTTTTCATGCAATGCCATACAAGGAAAATGAAATTACACTATGAATGGGACTCATCCCTGGAGCAAAGGAAGCAATATTACAGCTGGAGAGTCAATGTCCTCTTTGAGAGTCATGGACATCTTCGTTTTGTTTCTCTGACAGTGTTTTATTAGAATCATAGAAACATAGAATGATTGGGGTTGGAAGGAACCTTAAAGATCAGCCAGCTCCAACCCCCCCTGACGAGGACAGGAATACCTCCCACTGTATCAAGTTGCTCAAAGCCTCATCCAGCCAGGCCCGGTCCTAGGGATGTGGCATCCACAGCTTCTCTGGGCACCCTGTGCCAGTGCCTCATCGCCCACACAGGAAAAATTTTCTTCCTGATGTCTAATCTAGATCTCCCCTCTTTCAGCTTAAAAGCATTCCTCCTTGTGCTATCTCTTGTGGTGGATGACATAGGAAAGCCTTCACAGTACAGCTCAGCTTGCTTTGAGAGACTCACTCAACAATTTCAGGCTGGCAATAGTTTCTGAGAGGATTGCTTGTCTTGATGCTTTCATTGCCAAAAAAGACAAAGGGAAAATTGGTGGGTTTAAAAACGGGGGGGAGTCGGGGTGGTAGGAGAGTGAAAATTAATGTTTGCAACTGAAACAAATCGCATCAGGTATTTGCATCCCACACACTTCCTGCTGAAAGCCTGGGGTGAGGAAACATTCAGGCTTATTGCATGGACCAAAGTGGGCAAAGACAGATCAATCCATGCAGACAAGCTGCCAAGACATAGGCAAAATGCTGGTGAGAGCAAATCTTGGTGCTTTAGTTACTCTGGCTTTAAAATGGGCATCAGAAGAGAAGTTTCATTTTGCTATGTGTGTACAGAGACCATAGAAAAGCAATTTTTTTCATATGGACACCTTTGCCCTTTACTTTTAAAACAGATCACTGCATTTTAACTGCAAATACTCCATTTCAATGTGCTTCAGGACAAATTTCTTTCCCATGGGCTTTTCAGCTTTTTGGCCATTGAACAAAAAGTTGGGGCAAGTTCATGTGCATTTCCCTAAGAAGCAGAAAATTCAAGGCCTGGCTCTGTCATCCTTACATTGTCTATGTGACCCGAGACTGAAAAGATTATTTCAAAGCTCTAAGTCAACGGGAACAAATGTAAAAATTCTCAGCTTGGCTCCATGTTTCATGCAGACCTTCAAAAATACTAGCTACTCAAAACCCAGCTCTGGTGGCTGCACAAGTGACTTAGGTGCCTGCTAGCACAAATTGTTCTGGTGCAGGTCTTGGGCAGGAGAAACAATTCCAGTTCTGCCTGTAGTTCCTCCGTGACCATGCTTCCTACCTCTTTAGTCATGCTCCTTGACCTCCATTTCTTGTTTGGAATTGGGTACTTTTGGATAATGCTTCTTCCTCTTTGCCAAGCTTCTTACCATCGTGGATATTACAGCGCAATTTCCCTTGGCTGCAAGAAGCTCTCAGCAGCAGCAGCTCACCAGGCATCTCCCCTAAAACCTAGCTCCATCAACTCTGTCTCATCCCCTTATTCCAATTCAGCTGTACCAGCAGACACCCTGGCACAGCTCAGCTGCCATTCCTCTCTCGTGTCTGGCCACTCTACTTCCTGCCACTGGGAACACCCTCATGCCTGTACACAGCCCTTCTGCACGTCCTTGCAAGCCTGATGTGGCCAGGATGACCTACAAGCTTGCAAGAAGTTTCAAGCTCAGAGGCACAGTGAGTTTCTCATGTCCAGGGCACAGTAATGTGGCAGAGAGTTGCTGAGATATCCCGAAGCCTGGTTAATCATTTGCCTGTTGCATAGGGGTAAGCTGTGAATCACAGAATCATAGAATTGCTTGGTTAGAGAAGCCTTTTGAGATCTTCAAGTCCAACTGTACCTGTCCACTACTAAACCAGATCTCTGAGCACCTCATCTACCCATCTTTTAAATATGTCCAGGGATGACACCCACCTCCCTGGGCAGCCCGTTCCAGTGCCTGACAACACTTTCAGTGAATAAATTTTACTGTCAACCTCCCCTAGCGTAACTTGAGGCCATTTCCTCTCCTTCTATCACCTGTCCCTTGGGAGAAGAGACCAATACCCACCTCGCTACGACCTCCTTTCAGGCAGTTGTAGACAGTGATGAGGTTTCCCCTCAGCTTCCTTTTCTCCAGGCTAAACAATCCTGGTTCCCTCAGCCGCTCCTTATAATACTTGTTCTCCAGCCCCTCCACCAGCCTCGTTGCCCTTCTCTGGACATGCTGTGAAAAGCAACATGAGCCTGGAAGTTGTGCAGGAGCATGAAAGCGGTCCTCCTACATAAGTCTAGTCCTCAGTTGAGTTTTGAACATGTGGATGGTGGAGCCTGACCTCAGTGCTCTCCTAAGAAGCCTATGTCTGGAGGTGACCAATATTTCCTGGGGTGACCAATAATCAGGCTCAAAAAGTGGTTAGCCAGGATATTGAAGGGAGGTGGCATGGCTTCCCAGAAACCCAAACCAAAGCAGCATTTTGGCCAGGGAGCACTAAGATGATTTATAAGGTAGAACACTTGCATTTTTGTTAAATTTCCCCTTCCTCTTCTCCCCAGCACCCACCCAGCTGCCTGTTATTCTCCAGCTCTCACTTGCTGCTCCCACCACGCTCCCAGCCACCATCACCTCGTTGCTCATTGTGGCACCAGCCAGGGTGATGACAGGCAGACTTTGCACATGTCGAGGGGTTGCACAGTGAGTGCTCCACAGGTCAGAGCCTTCTCTGCCACTTCCCCATCCCCAGAGGAGCTCTCCTTTGCCTGGAAGGCAAGAGACCATGCTGCGTAGATGCTGCCTCCTCCCAGGCACCCATCACCTACCTTCTCCTCGGTTTTTTGTGGCAGCCAGAGTGGTGTAAATATTAAAAAGAGTGTGCAAACAGGTGTTTCCTATATATAGATACATGTGCATACACATGCATATATATCCCAACGTGGCACTGAAACTCCTTGCTGTTTTCTGTTTAAAAGCTTCAGTTTTGCCCCGAGGCACTTGTGAAAACAGGGCCATGATACACATTACAGACAGATACCATCACAGAAATCTCCTCTCCTGCAGCTGTAGTGACTCTTTCCCTTGTAAACATATCAAGTTGAGATCAAAATTCGCTCCTTCCAAATGAATTCCTGCATCTCCACTAGCTGCATATTTGTGGCTGTTTAGTATTCCCAATTTAGACATTGGCAGAAACAAAGAATAAGTGAGTATAAGAACACATATGCTGAGAAATGCAGTGCTGAAGGGTATCCCACCCTTAATTTAAATAGTAGAACCAAAATATCTCATTTGTGTGTATGTGTATACACAGACGCACATATGTCCTGGTGCTTAAGCAAACATTAGATCCACAGACCACTGAGCATTTGCTTCTCCTGTGTCACATTTGGAAAAGTGCTAATGCCTTATGGGAAACATGGAAAAAAATGTAAATATTTTGTTCCAAAGAAACACAGCTTAGCACTGTGCTTTTCTGACTTTCTCCTCTCTTGCAGCAAACAGCAAGCAAATAATGCACCAAGTGTTTCTGCTTTCTCCACGTCTGAAATAATTCTGCCCCTTTGAATCAGCTGAACTGGGAGCAGACTTATTCCAGGTATGTTTTTAATGCTTTAAGAATCATCAGTTCCTCTTGCCTGCTATCTTTATTGGCTGCATCAAAAGAAGTCTGACCAGTCAGGGCGAGAGAGGGGATTCCGATCCCCTACTCTGCTCTCATGAGGCCTCGCCTAGAGTCCTTGCATTCAGATCTGGAGTCCTCAGCACGGGAAGGACATGGAGCTGTTATAGTGAGTGCAGAGGAGGCCACAAAGATGATCTGAGGGCTGGAGAACCTCTAATATGGGGACAGACTGAGAGAGTTGGGGTTGTTCAGCCTGGGGAAAAGAACGCTCCAGGGAGGCGACCTTAGAGCAGCCTTCCAGTACTGAAAAGGGCCACAGAAAAGCTGGGGGGGCACTCTGTATCAGGGAGTGCAGGGATAGGATAGGGATGAATGGTTTTAAGCCGAAAGAGGGGAGATTTATTTGAGATCTTAGGAAGACATTTTTTCCTGTGAGGGTGGTGAGGCACTGGCACAGGTTGCCCAAGGAAGTCATGGATGCTGTATCCCTGGAGGTGTTCAAGGTCAGGTTGAACAGGGCTTTGAGCACCCTGATCCAGTGGGAGCTGTCCCTGCCCATGGTAAGGGGTTTGGAACTGGATGATCTTTAAAGCCCCTTACAACCCAAAACATTCTATGATTCTATGATTCTTGGGGGCAAGGTGGGAGGGGGGAATTAACCAAGTCAGCTGTGAGGGAAAGAGCTATAGTTGCAAGACCTGGACTGAAATCCCTCCATTTCTAGGCTGATGTAAACTCTGATCAGGAGGGAAGAATGGTTCCCCTTGTAGAAACTGGTGGCACTCCTCAGGGCTGTCTTCCTGAGGATAATCAAGGACACCTGGAAGGACAGTAGGATGGCTGCCCTCACACTGCAAAAGGCTCAGTAAGTGCAGAGAGATACTGTGGGCCTCCCTCTTCAGGGAGAGCCTGATGGTCCCCCACACGGGGAAATACACTCAGCTCTGGACCAGCAGGGAATTTCATCAAAAATATTATGGCAGTGCAAAAAATGTTTCTAATTTAGGAAACCTTGCATGGAAAATTCAGACTTTGACACCAGAATAACACTGCTTAGCAAACACTAGCTATAAAATATTTCATTAGCATCACTCTCTTTGAAAGAGTTGTAGGCTGCTTCTTGTGTGTGCATGGCTTATACTGCATCAGCAAACGGCCCAAGGCGGGGCTTGCACAAGCACACTGCTTGGTGAACCTGGGCACCAGCCCAACAGATGTTATTGGTTTAACAGGTTCCTACCATGCTGTGCTTTGTGGGACCCTCCTGTATTGTTGGCTATACCTTGGCTTGCCATGAAGAAAATGCTCTTGCCAAAAGGGTCTCCATTACCTCAGTGGCTTCTCCATATAAGAGGTCACTAGAGCTGTGCAGGGACTGCGGAATTTTCCACTGGGAGAGCACAGCATTGAAGCTACCGTACTGATACACTTCTGGGACAACACTATATTCCCCAGTCATATCTTCACTTACCTGTTTCACTGCAGTATTAGGGTTGTTATTTATATCACACTTGTGCCACAAGCTCTCATTGTGCTCAAGACTGGAAAACCAGAGATACCTGTCTCTCCAAATGCTGTGGATGTAAATGGATACATTAGAGCAAAGGCAGCAGCAGGGTAGCTATTTCTTCTTCTTTTGTTGTTTTTCCTTCCTTTCTTTGCATGGAAAACTGGCTACAGCAAGTAAGCTACGAAAGGTTGCACATGAGGTTGGTGGCGATTCTGAGAAGAGGATCTGACATGTCACATCGACATTTTAAATGAAAGGATGTGCCATGGCCAAGAGGTTCAGGTGAGGTGGTAAACAAGGGTCCAAGTCTTTGGTGTGACAGTCGTATTTAGATGCCTAGAAGCAGGAGAAGGGAAGCTAGCCTGTATGCAGGGAAAATCCGGGCCTGAAAGGCAAGATCCCTACTAACAGTGGATGGGATAGCACTCTCCAGTGGGAAGGGGTTGATGACCACAGCCATGCAGTACTGCCTCTGGGCTTCATATCAGCTGCCTCTGCTCAGCGGGCTTATCTTAAGCAAGATGTTTGCATAGGATCATACCAGGAGATGAGACACAAATGACCAAAAAAAGGCTCCATATAAAACTTTGCTTCAGACACACTTTTTCCCAATGATTTCTGTTTTCTCTATATGGAGATGACACCATGTTATTGCTTGCCACGGTCGTCAGAGTCAGCGTTGAAGGGGAAGGATGGCTTTCTTGGACAGCCAATAATCTCTTAGGATGAGTGACTTCCAAGGCTGTATAGAGGGTTAAGAGGCATAGGGGAATATGCACTCTGAAGATGAATTTATGAACACTAATAAAACTACTGGGTGAGGAAAGATAATCAAGGACAAACTGAAGAATGTTTCAGCATTTGCATTCCTCCACCTTCTCTGCTAGAGGTGGGGAGACGTTCTGCCTCATGTCCTGCCAAGAAAAGAAATGGCCGTAAAACTGCTGATATAATTTTCAGTCCCCCCCGCCTTTGAATCTGCAAACCTCATCCCTGCTTCCCTCTCAGAGAGTAGGAAATGATTCGGGTTAAATGAGTGTGGAAGCTGGAAAGCCTGGAATTGGAATCATTTCCCTGCTGGCCTTCCAGGGGCTCCAGTGGGAAAAGCCCCCAGGCACAACCGGAGAACAAGATCTCCTGCCAGGTCTTCTTCCAATTACACCTCCCAGTGCTTCACCTCGCTGGGTCTGCTTTAGCACTTAGGTGGTGGGGCAGAGGCAGAGAGAGGGTTGTTTTTCTTTCCTTCAGCCTTTGCAAATAGGCTTCCAGGGCAAACAAAGTAATTGGCTCAGGCAAATGCAAGAGGTGAAAGGCATCACTTGGCAAGTCAAGGTGTCACCTTTCCCATCACTTCTTCTGTTTCTTGTTGCCAGAGCACCCGCCTCTTGAAGGAAATGTACTCCCTGAACATCCAGCTACTGAACTCCAAGGGTTATTATCTGGAAGACAGTGGCAGGTTTTGACCAAAACCATTATGATTGCACTTTTCAGGATTGAACATGCCTCAACGTAGTTTTGGGATCCCCAGAGGAACCAAGGGATGATGAATAAGTACCGTTACTCTTCCAAAAAACAGATGGTTTCCAAGAAGCAAATTTGAGGAGGAGGGAGGTATGACACAAGGAAAGGGGGGGGGCACAGGGAGTTCATCTCTGAAAATTCAAGGCATCTACTGAAATACTCGAAGGAAGCTTGGTCTGCACTATCTGTGCAAGGTCCATTCCCCTGATCACACACAGAAAGTGAGCTGATTAAAGCAAAGATCAGTGCAGCTACAGAGATGACAGCATTTTGTTGAAAGACCTGGAACAGAAAGGCATGGGAGGCCTCTGGAAGAGGTTTGCATGGAGGATGTCTCCAGAGAAATACTGTCATGAAGGAGTCCCGAAGCCTGACTTGATGCAGGTATTTCAGCTGTAAGGCTCCAGCTGAGGATCTGAGACTCAAGCTCCTCCATGCCAGGCATTGTACAAACACATCAAAGGTGGCCTTGCCCTGTGACGTTTGGCCTCTGCTTATTTAAGGCATCCTCCAAGGATAACGGCACTGACTTTACTCCCCCAGAGCCTGTGAAGACAGCCCTTTCCCCCCCTCTTGCAGGACTACATGATCTCCTTAGGCTGATATGAGGAGCCTGCAGCAGAGGTGAGTGTAGGATCCAGGCATCATGAGCACCAGTTCTGCCTGTTAAGCACCAGACTGGCCTTCTCTCCAAATGAATAGGAGGCAATTCCAGCACTCTGGCAAAGCTGTTTGGAGAGAGGTGATAGAGCCCCACGGCTACCCCTAAATCTGTCATACAGCACGTCCTCTTTCCCTTAGCACTCACAAATTGATATTGTGGATGGAGGGAAAGCAGCCCTGGCTGTCCCTGTAGGTCTCAGAGGAAATGGTTTTATAGGACTCTGGTGGATGCAGAAAATAACTTCCACTTAAAGGCAGGCGCTGGCTCAGCATTTGCTGGCCCAAAACAGATCAAACACTTCAGAGCAATTCCCAAGTTATTGGTCCTCCAGCTCAGAGGTTCCCAGCCAAATCTTTATCCTCTGCTTCTAAAAGCTGGTTCTACTTTATATTCGGGAATGATATTCCTAAAACCATGCATTTATGAATGACCAATACTTCCCTCACTCCACAAAAGCCCAGCACTAGGCTGGAGTCTAGGACAGAGGCATCTCTTGCAAACGTGCAGAGCATTTGCATCCAGATTCCTCAAGTGGCTTGGGAGTCAGACCTAGCCTAGCACTGCCACCTTGGGAAACCAGCTATTGGGACTTCAGCCACACTGTTTAGTTAATGAGCATCTGCACAACACATTTTCAGTTCTCATGACCCTTCATGTCTTGTTATCCAATGAGCTTGAACCAGCCTATATGGATGGGACACCTAGTGATACCCGCCCCCCCTCCCCCAGCAAGGGGCTTTTGAGTGGTCTGAGGCTTCAGAAATGATGCCCAAGCTGCATAAGCAAGGCAGGTTAATCTTGGTAGCCAAAACCTTCGCACTTTGGGAAAGACCATGTGCAGCCCAGAGAAAGAAAAACAGCACAAAGTAAATGGAAAACTCACACCCAGAGTGGGCTGCGCTAATGGGCACCAGCTGGCGCCCTGCTAGCATTTTGATAAAGTCCTGTTTTCTCTCCAGAACAGAAACTTTACTGAGGTTTCTTTCCCTCCCCCATCCCTTCCCTGCCCTTTCCTTCTGCCATAGTTCTGGCATGGGGGAACATATGTTGCAGACATAAATACTAGATGAAAGAAGAGAAAAATAGACAAAGGTAAGAATCCACTCAGCGACAAAACCCAGATTATATCCCTACACTAAGCTGTCCACTCCTCCCCCCATACACATCTCATGCATGCACCCCACCCTCCCACAGCACCTCTCACAGCATTACAGTGGAGCAGAGCATGCACAAAACCTGTATCAAAGCATGAAGAACTCCCATTATCAAGTTGAGCTAATTAATTCAGTTAAGGAAATGAAGAAGAAACAATTTGACTCTTCATTATGTATTCCACACTAAATTGTTCTTTCCAGTCAATGCCTAGAGAAGTCTGGGAGAAGTCATCAGTCTTCATAGAATCATAAAATCATAGAATGGTTTGGTTGGAAAAGATCTTTAAGATCATTGAGTCCAATTGCCCACTACTAAACCACACCTCTGATCACCTCGTCTACCCATACTGTAAATACTTCCAGGATATTTACAGGCTGAAAACAATCAGCCTCCCAAACAGCCATGGTATTGTCAAACCCAAGGACGGAGATTTCAGGAACACATCAGTTTTACGTTGATTCCATGTTGGAGAAAAGAAAAAAAAAAAAGAAATTACGTCAATGTCTTCCAATGTGACATTTTAAAAGCATTTTCTGTTTTAAAAATTACATTAAAGTCATCAACATTGGAATTAAGCCACATTTCAGTCAAGCAGAATCTGTTAAAGCAGCTCCTGCCTGCCACTGCAGACTGTCAGCAAACTGAAAAGAACTGGGCTGCTCCGTGCAGGAGGGCAAGCTGGCAACCAAGAGGGACCCTAGTGCAGGTGAGTCCCACACCAACAGCACCTGCAGGCAGTGGTGCAGAGCAGGGTGCTGGCAGTAGGGTCCACTGGCACTCCTAGACGAGACAAAGGGGTGGAAAACACTAGAACCCAGCCAGGGGTCCAGCCAGCACCAACAGAGATGGAGCAATGGTCAGGGCTGGGCATAAGTCTATAAAAGCCCACCCAGAAGGCAAGGCAATGACTGAGTGCCCTGCCCTGAGGGTAAGTGGGATTCGTGAGCCAATGGGCAGAGGGTGCATGTGTGGGGATCCCTGATGAGGCTGCCCAGCGCAATTAAGGTGCACTGTCATCCTCCGGGTTGCGACAGAGAAACCCTCCTGAGGTTCAGTGCCCTTGGACTATGGGCAAATCTCTCTCATTAATACAGCTCTGGCTCTCACAGAGTGTGTCTGAGTACATCCGTGGTGCAAATCTCAGTGACAGCTACCTTGAGAAGAAGGTGGTGCCCAACTCCTCCACTGCTCCAGAAGATGCAAGAGCATGGAATGGGCTTTCTTCACACTGAGTCTCATTACGTCGTTCATGGATGAAAGCTTCTGGAAGTCCACTTTTGCATCCAGCTGCCGTTTATCGACATCCCTCCCACAGAGCCAGCAGAGTTTATTTTTTTTAGCCTACTGTTGGATAATAAGACAGATGTCCGCACTGGGTCTCATTTTGAATAGATCTAAACGAGAAACAAATGTATCAGATGGGATGAATGAATGTGTAGCGTGTACCCAGTTCCAACATATCTGACTAAAACAAGAAAGAGCACCTAGCTCCCATTTTATTTTTTGAAGGAGCTGATTTTTAGATGGGAAATGAAAGCACCATAGCAAAGGAGGGGATCCTTGGAGTAAGACATGACTCCTGCAGGGAAGAGCAAAACATAGAAGAGAAATTATAGCTGAAAACATGTAAAACAGAAGAAAAGTTGTGCATCTACTGCTTCTGCCTCCTAGCTTAGTCTCCTGGTGTGGGCTGAAGGGTTCAGATGGGGAACAGGACATCCTCTTGGTGAAAGCTGAGTTAATTCTGGAGGAAGGACACATTCCCAGATGCTTTTGAAAGCCCAAGCAGTGTTTCTGAGGGGGAGATTGGTGCTTGAACAGACACTAGAACCACCTAGGGAAAGAAGAGGAAGAAAATAAACCGGGGGTGAAGTGGAGGAACAGAGGAAGGTAGGGCAAAGATCATAGGAGAAGGGCAGATTCAAAGAGCCACTGCATTGCCTCTGGAGCTGAGGAGATCTCTGGTCCTGTTGGGTCTTCCTCCATCAGTCGCAACACACACGTGCATCTGTTTGGACAGCTGTCACCGACCCTGGGTGCTTGGAGTGGTCGGTGGCCTCAGCAGTGGTGGTTGCTTGCTGCCTGTGATGCTCCTAGGGGCTCGCTGGGGTAGCCGGAAGCCTGTGTGTGGTCAGAGCACTGCTGCCTTCCCTCTCAGAGCAAGACATTACAAAGAGCACAGCTGAGAAATTCAAAATGCATCTGAAGGAAGGAAAATGGGAGCTGGCAAATTCAGCATTGCAACTGCCTGTGGCACAAGCAGTAATCCATAGGGTCTATGCTATTTTTTTAAAGCAGGCATTAGTGATGCATCTGTATTCAATCCCTGTCCCAGGAGTCTTTATACTTTCTACAGATGAAGGCGGCAAGCAGATCACCGCAGCCCATCCCGGACCAGCAAAAGCAGGACAGAAGCAAGCCATTGTGCCACTATTCAGAGAAGAGTGACAGTAAAGTCCAGGCATCGCTTTTTTTCCAGCTACTCTGAAAATCCCGGTCCCAGTGCCCACTTTGGAGCCAATAGGTCCAAATCTCTGTGGCATTCATTTGCTATTGCTTGCTTTATTGGTAGGAACTGATGCAGCAATCAGGTCATGCTGGAGGACACCAAACATCCCTAAATACTCCTGGAGGCCAGAGTTACCCTCTGATGCTCTTGAGCTCAGAAAAGAGCTGAACTCATGGGGCCACAGTGTCATCTTCAGTGAGGTCCCGTCTGAAACTTCTTCCACTTTTTTAATTTTCCTTCCCCCACTCTGCCCCAAGAGCTTTATTTCACTTGTTAGGTTTGGCATTTCTTTTCTACTATTTTTGGAGGATTCTAGAACATATTTCTGATTTTTAGCCATCTTCATATTCTTCTTATAATTATTAATAATATTTTTCCTTCCAGGCACTGGATTTGTTCCCTTGTTGGCTGCAAGACTTCAACGCCAATCATCCCTTAATTCAATCTTCCTCTCTTTCAGGAGCACCTTTTCATAACACTGCCCTTTTACTGCTGCAAATCCATAGAAAATAAATCTCTTGATTGTAAGTACCTTGAAATACATCCCTATGCATTCTTTGCACCATAAATGCTTTCTCTCCCTCTTCTATGAAAGAGAAGGTCCCCCAAACCATAAGGCTAGTAGAACACCAGGAGGTGCCAAAACACTCAAAAGGCTTAAAATACAATTTTTCTCCCGGCAAGTTTGGAATCTGGCAGCCTGCAGCAGAGGGATACAAGTGTCAGAGCAGAAGGGATATTCAAAGCTATCCTGATCCAAATAAGTCTCCCACAACTGGGACCAGCTAAGGATTCACTTCTGGAGCCTTAAAAAACAAGAGAAGTCTCAATGTCCCAGGAAGGAAAGAAGAGCAGGGCACATGCCTGCTACAACAAGGGAAGCAAAGAAAAGAAAATTCTGGAAGAAGAATTGGGTTTTCCTGAGCTTGACAAATATTCCATATTCCTTCCTTTTCTCCTTTGGTATTGAACTGAACATGACACAGAAAATGTGTCATGTCAAAATCCACTGTCTTCTACTGTTTGCAAATAAATAACACCTAAAAGCCAGCGGGCTTCCGTGAAATGAAGGCTGTCCTATTTGGTCTCCTTGTGCCTTACAATGTGTTGATGATGAGGTTCCTCCTACTCTTAGGTGCTCACAGTATCACAGTATAACAGTATCATAAGGTTGGAAAAGACCTCTGAGATCATCGAGTCTAACCTATGATCCAACCTACACCTACTCCTACTTGTCAATTACACCATGGCACTAAGAGCCTCATCCTTAAACACCTCCAGGGATGGTGACTCCAACACCTCCCCAGGCAGCTCATTCCAATGGCCAATCACCCTCTCAGTAAAGAACTTCTTCCTAATGTCGAGCTTAAACCTCCCCTGGCGAAGCTTGAGACCGTGTCCTCTTGTTCTGTCACCGGTCACCTGAGAGAAGAGACCAACCCCTGCCTGACTACAACCTCCCTTTAGGTAGTTGTAGAGAGCAATAAGGTCTCCCCTGAGCCTCCTCTTCTCCAGGCTAAACTACCCCAGCTCCCTCAGTCGCTCTTCATAGGGCTTGTGCTCCAGCCCCTTCACCATCTTCGTTGCTCTCCTCTGGACGCACTCCAGCATCTCAACATCCTTCTTAAACTGAGGGGCCCAGAACTGGACACAGCACTCGAGGTGCGGCCTGACCAGTGCCGAGTATAAGGGGATGATGACCTCTCTAGTCCTGCTGGCCACACTGTTCCTGATGCAGGCCAAGATACCATTGGCCTTCTTGGCCACTTGGGCACACTGCTGGCTCATGTTGAGTTTCCTGTCCACCAGCACTCCCAAGTCCCTTTCCGCCTGACTGCTCTCCAGCCACTCTGTCCCCAGCCTGTAGCTCTGCATGGGGTTGTTGTGTTCAAAGTGTAGGACCCGGCACTTGGACTTGTTAAACCTCATGCTATTGGACTCAGCCCATCTCTCCAGCCTGTCAAGGTCCCCCTGTAGGGCCCTCCTACCTTCTAGCAGATCAACACTTCCTCCCAGCTTGGTGTCATCTGCGAACTTGCTGATGAAGGACTTGGTGCTCAAGGCTCCATATTGAATAGTTGACCAAGGCCCACCAGGCTCTCTCAGGACAATGACAGCTCAGTCCCTTTGTTGCAGGACAAAATGCTTCCATGGATGTCTGCGTTCACCTTGACTTCAGTACCAGTCTGCCAGCAGATAACTTGGGTCAGAAGCTGGTACAGATGGAGCAGGGAGGACATTGCTGTTGGCCCATGAATGAACACATAGTGTGGCAGAGAGACGGAAAGGAAATTTATGCATCCCAGCTGAGTAAACATCAGACTGCAGCTGGCCAGAAAACTGAGAAAGGACTTGCACAAAGGAAGAAGGGCGGGGGGAAAGAGAGAGATTTCTGAATTCAAACACAATACTCATTTCAAGTCAACTACAACCAAATCCCTTGGTGTGCTCTACCAACACTTATCTCAGTGGGGAAATCCACAGCTGGTCAGGGAGAGTGTAAACTGCGGCTGTTGACAACCACAACCATTCCCCAGTAAGCAGAGACACAGGCAGACTGGAGACACAGAAGGCTACTGAAGATACAGAGTCATCTGCTTCTAGCCAGTGCTCTAGCAGCCTTGAAACTGTTGGTGTCTCAAAGGAAATGCCTTCAAGAATCCAAACCCATCAGGGCTCCTAAAAAATGTGGAAGAGTGAATGCATACAAATAGCCATGCTAAGGAGGAACCCAGCTGCCGTGATATTGCATCAGCTAAAGGAAAGAATTGCGCCGTAAATCAGACCTGAGCCTGGTTTCTATCTGTGCGTGGCTCAGGTCAACCCATGGTCACCAGAGCCCTTCCTTGTCGCTATCTAGCAGCCTGGCTAGAGTCCTTTGCACACACACAGGGAACTCAGATGGCCGTAATTTCATCTAAGATCTAACTCTTCCCTTTGATGTCCCTGTTCCTTAGGATGTGATGATGAGGTTTATCGTAGCATCAGGCCTTGATGATAATGCTATTCTCAACATTCACTGCATGGCATTAGTGTGCTGCGGTACTGCCTCAAGACTGAGTGACAAGCACTTCTCCTTGCTCCCAGGGAGAAGGAATGAATCAAAAGACCTATGGCATAAAGTAACTTACCAGAGACACTTCTGGATCCATCCCTGTAGGGGTGACTGAGTGGGATTCCTCTTTGAATGCTGGCTGAGGAATGGAGACCTCACCTCATCCAGCGAGAAAGCAAAGGACCCACGTTGAGACCTGAGGCACTGGCTGAGCTTTGCATCTACCTGGCAGGGAGAAGAGCAGGTTTTGCATCAAGAGAGGCTTCCAGAGAAGAGAAAAAGGCCCTGCCCAGCATGAAAAGAGCCAGTGCTTTTCCCTCCAACTGAGATTTGCCCCCATTCTTGTGGCAAGTAAAGAGGAGCACAGAGCTGTACCTGAGATCATGAGCCAGCATAAACAAATGCATATCTTAAGCATGTCCCCACGCCTTTGACTGCAATATCCAGGCCTTTTCTGTACTGTTGTTTTACAACTTGAATCTGCAGTATTTCATCATTGCAGAAGTATTTCTGCCCTGCTCCCACCGTGCTGCATGGGAAAATGCATGTGGTGGGGAAGGTGACAGCTGAGTTATCCCAGCACTCATCACCAGGCTCTTTAGCATCCTGCAGATGCTCTTCCTGTGTTTTCACAGGGTGCACATTGTCCAGGCAGTCTCTGATGGCACAAAGCAAGCCAGACCTTCCACCTATTATCATCCTACTTTCTCTCAATGACCACAAGCTCTGCCCAGCCTCATCTCCTGCCCCAACAGCCTGGTAGCTGCAAATGCTGCTACTAACCAGGTCCCAAGTTGACTGAGACACAGACTGGAGGGGATGCACAGCCAGGCTTACAGCACTCAGCCCACCCGAAAGCATTCAGGGGTCTCCTTTGGGAGTCCTCACTGAAGCAGGGGGACTCAGAGCACCCATCCACTTGTGAAGCCACCAAATGGCACCAATGTGCTTCCAAGCTCCTTTATTCTCCTCAGGGTGTCTCACTGCCTCTGTAAAGGGTGGGGGGGTGGGGGTGCACAAACAGAACCTTTTGTCTTATCCTAATGATATATATTCTAGGAAGTCATGGTTTGCAAGGCCAAGTAGGTAGAAAAAACCTGTTTAAATATAACCATTTCACCAGACCACCTCCAAACTTTAATAAAACAATCAAATTATTAATAACTTTTCTCAGGACATAAATAAAATTTGTTCCTGTATGATGGCATCACTGCTTCTCCTTCATCCTTGAAGAGACAGTGCTCACAGTAGCTGTGCAGCACTTGCAACGGAAATACCTCTCACTAGTGATCAGAACTAAACTCCTTTGCTTATCCTAAACATTGGACCACGTCTCTTCTGCAGCAACTCAAACAGCCTTGTTGCTGCCCAGTCTGCCACAACACACAGAGACTCCAGCAATAAAAAGGAAGATGCGCAACAGATATTAATTTAACCATAGCACTCCAAATGCAGACAAAACACATGCAATGCTCGTGCATGCACCTTGTCTCCTGCCCTAGTGTATCTTCACACAAAATTAGCAAATAACATACAGTTTCAAAAAGGATAAATGGGAATATAAGGCAGTTACCAAATGGAAAATTACCAACTCATCAAAGTGATGAGTGTTATTCCCAACAGGCATCCCTGGGGACAAGGGAGTAATTCAGGGCAGGGCGAGGTGAAGGATGCTATTAGAGAAGGTAGATGATGAAGACCTGTATAAAGTCCTCCCAATGAATCCGCCTTAGCAGCTTTTCCCACAGCATTGCACAATGCAGCACAGTAAAAATGTTGGCAGTGAAATGCCACAGCTTGTCTTCAGACCCCCCCAGCCTTTCCTGAATCAAGAAGTATGATGATATGTTAAGGCACCAGTGAGTTTCCCAATAGTACAACAAGGGAAGACTTCATTTTGGACACCTGGGGACTGAGACAAGGTGGGCTGCAAGCAAAAGAAAAGCTCCTGCCTCCATATAAATGTAGCATTATGCAATTAGATGAAATTTCTTTTTTTTTGTAGTTGCGTTAAGAACTTGATATTCCTGCCTGCCCACCAAAAGGTTTCCCTGCCCTCCATAAACCTGCACCAGGCAGCTCAAGGTGATTTATAGCCCCATGTCTAGAGGTGTTCAAAGCCAGGTTGGATGGGGCTTTGAGCTACCTGATCCAGTGGGAGGTGTCCCTGCCCATGGCAGGGTGTTGGAACTGGATGATCTTTAAGGTCCCTTCCAAGCCAAACCATTCTATAATTCTATGATTCTATGACTTTGCTTTAGAGTGAAAACAAAGCACAAAGAAAACCCTTGGGGATGAGGTAAAGGCATAGAGGGAAACCAGGTAAGCTGAAATGAAAAACTGTCTTTTTGCTGAACTCAGGTGAACCCAAACCACTGACCTCCAAGCATCCAAGACCCTCTCCACACCAGCCTGTAGCACATAAATATAACATTGAATTTGGAACTGAGTTTCAATGTGGTTTAAACCATATGCAATTAGCCCGATTAAAGAATTTTTTTAAGGTCCTGCCTGCATTTTAAGTGGGAGAAAACATGCGTTGCCAGCAGATGTTGCCGCTTTTGCAGCAGGGTGTAGTTTGGGGCCACATATGCTTGGAAAAGTTGCATGCTCAGGGTAGTAGCAAAGGCAGGGAAAAGTTTTGCTGTAAAGATGAAATGTGTTAAAGAAGCTCACATGCTTTCTGATTGTGCTATGCCAGGCATCAGTAAATGTGACCAACTGAAATTGCCACCAAAAAATAAAAGCAGGGGAATAAGGTGGAAGTGGGACTGCTGGAACCCAGAATTATTTAAAAAGAAAACAAAAACCTGGAAACATTTAACAGGTGAAACCAGACTGGTGATTATTTCATAATTACTCATAGTTGAAAGGACAGGAAAAAAAAGGTATTTAAAAGCACTTATTTGTTTGTATGTTTGAATGCAATTGTCAATGATGATGGTTAATAGGAAAAAAAGAAAAGGAAGAAATATATATGTGACACACAGAGCCTGCCCCTTGCATTAGTTCCCGAATCAAGCAGTGAAATCACAGTCTCATCGCTACGGGCCTTAAGTGGACTTCATGCACAAACTGTCTTTCAAATCCTGGGTAGTTGCCAGGAACGCATCTATTAAAAACATTATAAAGGAGAAAGAAGGTATCCTGAAGGGTTATGAAATACATTTCCCTGTAAGCCATACTCTGTCTATTAAGAATGATTATGGGATGCTCTGAAATGGCTCTGTACCCATTTGAAGTTCTGCCTTCAATCTGAAGGAGATATCAGGAGCCCAAGTGTGTTCGGGAGAAACAGAACTTGTGCCTTGACCAACCCAAGCCTGATGCAAGGCCTCAGACTTCCCCTATTGCTCCTCTGACGTCCTTGTATGTCACTCACGAATACCTAAGGAAAACTATTCTGCAGACTCCCCAGATGGGAAAAGGGGTCATGCTGCCCTGCACATCTCTCATTATCAAGAACAATTGCATCCATGAAAGAAAAACGTTGTGAGCTCCTCCTTAATAGCAAGAATAAACTCAGCATTTCCACCCATCAGAACTCAAGATCTTGAGTTCTCAACTCAGATAGCAAAGAAAAGCCAGCTGGACTCAATATGTCAAACATCTTCAACAACAAAATGTACCAGCTCGGACTACAGTCCCGTTGGCTTAGGAGAGGACAGGCTTTCCCAGTGTCCATCAGTGATACAGGAACATACATTCCCCTGACACCCAAGACATTTAGGTACTTCTAAACATGCCTACCTAAGCAGGAATGCAAAAGTCAAAACCGTGGCCTGTGCTCCTCCGTGCCTTTGACTGGATAAGACCAAGACACCACAAGGTCCAAGTTATGATGTTTCAGATGCACCTGATAGTGGTACAGCACTTCCTACCATGCTCTTGGCTCCTGGAAGACCAGCTGCTGCCTGAGGCTCTTCTTGTTCTGTGCTGGAAGCCACCCAAGCTGTGAATAAAAACCAGGGGCAGGCACTGAAACATCCAAATCAACCTGAGGCCTTTTGGATTCTTCGTTAAACACGGCAATATCTCGTGCATGGAGCTCCTCTGGGTTACTCAGGGCAGCAGTGCTGGCAGATGTGACAGAGGTCCTGTATCCTCCTGGAGCAGTGGTGGGAGGCTTGGCAGCCTAACTTACCAGTCCTAAAGTGGCAACATCTTTGAGCAATTGATTCCAATCCAAGATGTCTGAAACATTTTTTCCATCCAGCGACTTCATCCTGGCCCCTGCGCACGAGACACTTGGGGGGGGTTGTGTCTTTCCCCTGAGGCGTGGCACGGTGAAGAGCAGAGCACCAGCTTAAACTGCAGCCAGATCGGCCTGAGTCAGATATTTGAGAAACATTTCTAAGAGGAAGGACAAATAGGCACAGGGATTAATTTTCTGTAGACAAGCTGGCTCAAATCTTCCTATCAGGCCAAGCAATCTGATTTGCCGAGGAAGGAAGAGATGGGACAGGTTTGGGGCTGGCACCTTGGAGAAAATGGGAGGCTGGGGAAATCCTGAAGGAGCTCTTCAAGGCTTCCTGGGATGGCAGAAGCTGACTGCAGGGGCAGCAGAATCTTCCTTGTTTGTCCCTAGCCAGGGACCCTCGCTGCTGGGAGGTCTTCAAAGTGGCAGCTGCCAGGGATGCCCTTTCATTCTGAAGAGATCCAGACCTGTCTGATTATCCTGGCTGGTTGGAAAGGACCCACTTAGGCAACAACTGGCCAGGAACTCCTTGCAGTCACCAAGAGGCACTGGCATTAGCTGGATTTATAGTGAAGCTTTATCTGTTGCCTGCAATTCTAATTTGTGGTTCATAGGCCATAAAACTCCAAGTTTTCCAGGCAATGGGAAAAAAAAAGTGACGATTGACTGTTACTGCTGCTTCTTTTTTTTTCACTAGAGCTGTTCCTTATGCAGTTGTAACCAAAGGGTAACCAAATAGACTGTCTAATGGCCAGTGCTGTTTGTTCAAAACCAATATGGATTTCCCATTTGTAATTCAAAAAACATAGGGTGTAACTTTCCTTGCTTGGCATGAAGCATGGTTGAGCTTCTTGGACACAGACAGCTGTGAGGAAAACTATTCCTTCCTGAAGAAGGATCCATGAGAAATAAACTACCTTTCACTTTTGGTGAATGATCTATTTTTAAAATGCATCTCCAGACTAAGCAGCAAAACAGCCATTTGTTTCCCAAAGTGAGTATTTGCTAGACTCTGTAGTTAAATCCTTTTTATTGCCACTTAAAAAATCATTTTTCTTACCCCACGCATGGGCAGGCTTCCATTTACACTTGAAATTGGTTTCTGAAATGAGATTCATCAATACTAAATGAGAAGGAAACCACAGAATTACAGAGAAATATTAGCCTGTATCATTTCATGTGAGCCAGAGGGTAAAATCAGAACAAACTCACTATCAAACTGCAATCTGGCTGCCCACATTGAACACTACAGCTATTTAACCCCACGTACGTACACATATTTTCGCCTTTCTCGAAGGAGGTGTTATCAGACCACTCAGCCTACCACACACTATGGATGCTGCCTGTGGCAACACATTGAGCAACTGAGCCTCAGTGAGTTTTTACCTGCTGAAATGTTGCAGCTAGGGGGTAAGGAGTAAAGTTCCTCTCCCTCCTGATAGTGAAGAAAACTAGGCAAGTATTTTAAAATTTGCAAATTACTTTCAAAGTTGCAGGAAGCAAAAGGAAGATGGGGGAAAACACAACAGCTCAGAAATATAGTTTGTAAGGTGTATGGGGTTCCATATTCCTATGGTTTCTGAAAGCCTGAAAACATCGGCATGTTTATTTGCAGAAGAATGTCATTGTAGGGGAAAGCATCCAGGCTTCGGAGTATTATTCAGTGCTGGCCTATTGTTCAGTGCAGGTAAGATCTGTTGGGTCTTGCATTCCAAGAAAGTCTTGAAGCAATTCAAAGGTGCAAAGAAAGGCTCAGGAGAGCCATCACCTTACACAGAGGTACCTGCAAGCCAGGACCAGATTCCACTCCAGCTATGGAAAAGACCCCATAGAAAGGACAGCCTCAGTAGGTGTAAGATGATGTAAAGGAGATTTAAGGTAGCTTTCTCATGAGGAACAACAGAAATTGGAATAAAATGCATAAGAAGAAGGTGGGTTTACTGGGGAGGAGGTTCAATGCACGTCCCTGGGAATAGGTTAGACAAGGAATGTAGTAAGCACACAGGCGAGTGCTGGGGTGGGATGGACTGGGCAGGAGCACAGGGTCCAGCCCAAGCGTGGCTCAAGGGACCACAAAGCGTTTTGGCATGCAGACCCTCCCTGGGAGCCAAAGGGCAGAGCAGGGAAGCTTCCTTGCAGTTCAGTTACCTCGGCGGGAATCTAAAAGACATTCCCATTGCCTGCGAAGCTGCGTGCCAAGTCTGGTGCTTGTTTGTGTCTGTGTTTACTTCTCAGAGAGTTTCTTTTTCTGCATCCCAGGGAACTGGCTGGATGCAAGCTCTTGCCTTCTCATGGAATAAGAATTAACTCCTGGATCTTGGCAGTGCCAGGAGGAGACCAGCTTCTGCTGGATTGCAGCCCGACTAAAGTCCCACAAGCCACCCAAAAAGCAAATTCTGCATGCCTCCCTTCTGTCTGGACACCCAAAAAACCCAAGGCCATTTCCATCCTGTGGTGTTGTGTTGCACAGGGGGCCTTTCAGCATTGCTTAGGTACCTGCTGGCCCCCTGTTACAGATACAATCATTCCTACCACTATGAGCCTGAAGGGCCCTTGATGCACAGCTCCTTGTCAGATGTGAAGCTGGATAGGGGAGGCAGTTCATAAACAAGAGTGAAAGGCACAGTACTGTCTCAGACATCAAAATAAAGCAGTGTTTGTCTGAGTAGAGTTTTCCATGGGCTTTGAAATTCCCGAGTTATTTAAAATCTTTTGGTACAAATTGGTTTTGTTTTTTCAATGGACCATGTCAACTTACATGAAGGGAGGCTCAGACCCATCCTTTCAGGGGTTACTTCTGTTTTAAAAGAGCTTGAGTAAGCGCTGAAACACATGAGGACTTCAACATTTGAGGTAATTAGGAGAAAAATCCCTTCTCCTTGCCCTCAGTGGGGATAAACCAACGTCAGTGCTTGGTGGTTGCAGGGAAATGAATCCTCAGTCTTGGACTTCCCACATCCCGGCATCACACATTCCTGATGGAGGTGAATCACACAGAGTGCTTGCCCACAGCAACCCAGCTTGGACCTGGGGAAGTCTGGGCAGAGAGGAGGAAAGTGATGTGAAGGAAAAAACCTGAGTCACTAAAAAAATGGGTCTGGAGGTTCCCATGCTCGTACCTACCCATGGGACCTGAGCACTGTATACGCCTGAGGCATGTCAAGCCAGGCAGCTTGTTACTCTCTCTCCTTTCTTGTTGCTGGCTAGAGAGAAGGCAAAAGGCATCTTGAGACACTTGAGAAAGAAAATGCTGATGCACACCTAGAGTCACCTGGACAGAAATATCTTATAGAATCATAGAAACATAGAATCAGCTGGTTGGAAAAGACCTTTGAGATCATCGAGTCCAACCATACCTGTACACTACTAAACCATCTTCCTCAGAAGTTTCTTGCAAATGCTGCAGGCAAAAGTGGGGCTGTAGACTTGAAATGCCAACTGCTCAGGGGCTAAATGGGCAGCCAAGCAGCAAGGGCTATCTAGCCAACTCCATCTACTAGTCTAAAGCTCTTTTTAAAGAGAGATGCTCTCTAGAAGAACACAAGATCCATCTGATTTGTAATCTAATCTTCATGGTATATGAACTGTTTTCCATGGAAACCTATCTGCAGAATGATATGCATGCCAGATGCCTTTATTTAATTAGCCAATATAATATCCTCAGTTATGTTTAAACATCTGACCCATGCTAACAAGATGGGGTACTTCAAAGCTAGGTGAATCATTATTCATAACAGAGAAAAGGAATTATCAGAAGAGCCAAATTCACAGCGGACACCCATTGACATTCCATTTGCCAGCGCATTTACCATTTTCACTAACCTTGGAAATGAATGCATCATGAATTAAGTAATTTCTTCCAAATAGCAGGGTAGTGTTGTCCATATTCCCATCAGATGCTGAAGAGGATACCAAGCAAAAGGATGTCCAGCCAAGGCTGCCCAGTGAATTCTTGTGCTGGTTCAGAGTGGAGTGGCAGATACTCACCATGTTTCTCTGGCATTTTGAATGCTCTCTGCTGGGAAGCAAACACAAACCTGCACCAGTTCAATAAGCTCAGAGATCCTTGCAGGATAACAGAACTCTGAATACACAAGTAATCTTTAACTGCCCAATTTTTTGTCTTTGGATGACGTTATGGGATTCATATTTACCTGCACCTCATTTCTTTTGGCCTCCCTTGATGCACAGACACATATGCAGAGTGAAGAGGTAAAGGGTTAATGCACCAGCAATGAGAACAGTAAAGCTTCCTAGAGTTGTTTGCATTGGCACAAGGGGTTTCACTAACATCTTTGCATCATTCATAGTCTACAATGCATGAAATACTTAGGGTTATCACTAAACCGAAAGTTTATGTACTAAGCCCAAAGTTCACTGAACAGCCAGCAAGAACAACTCCTGGCAAAAGGAGCCAGACACTCTCAGGCTACTGAGTTAAAAATAATGTTCGGCTTCCACATTTCACAGTTGCCCTTCAGGCTACAGTTCTGGTTTGAATGATTCAGACAGGGTGCTGCGGTATTGTGCCATGGGTTACTGAAGCAGGCAGCAAAAGAGCAGCTGGCACATGTGAAGGCACAGATGACCCACCTCTAGACTGGTGGTGGTCACCAACTGAGGTGAAGAAGCCCTACTTCGATGTTTTGGTTGTAAGAAAGTTGTACTAATGGAGGCTGGCAATTACAGGTACTAATACTAAGAGCAGAGCTAGGGTAATTGGAAACTTCTGCTTGCCTAGGTAATATTTATAGGAGGCTTTATAGGTTGCTTTGATGAACATAAGGACTTGAACGCCTTCAAACAACAGAAAGTCTTACAACACAAAATTCTTTTCTGAGTCAACAAGAAGTGTCTGAAGGGGTGTGTTCAAGTACTAGGGTGATGTTAATATGTGAGGAAGATTGCTGTTACACAGTCACAAAGGGCCAAAGACTGCAACATCTCAAGACACAGCCAGGCTGTCCATGGCCCAGCAGCTTCATGCTTGCCCAGCAGTGCCTGGCAATGAAGTGCTGCTCAGCGATGCCACCAGGCTTTGTCAATCATCTATGCAAGAGGCCACCACACTGATATGCCCTGGACTCTTCTTCACAGCATCTACCTGTGAATCTCAGGGATGCCTAAGCAATCCCTGAAAACATGCTTAGTGCCTACCACAGCATCCAACCTCTAACCTCACCCTGGGGCAATGGGGAACAAAGCAAACCAGCTCACAGTTAAAAAAAAATAAAAATCAAATGAATTAACATGATGGATGCCCCAATGGAGACCAAGCTGCAGCTACCATTAGTAATTTGAAAATACAAATAAGAAATTAAATTAGATTTTGTATCAGGAGGCTTTCGACTGCAGGGAGTGTCCTGGAATAACATTGATACGATCAGACATACAAGGAAACTTCCAGAAGCTGCTTACATACCAACACTCAATGCTTACATGCAAAATGCTCAATTGCTGAAATTTTTCAAAATTAAGACTTGTTGGTAAAAACTGTGGTTTTAAGGATACAAAACATTCTGACTGCAAGCAAAAACAGGCTTAAAAAGGCCAGAAACACCCACAAAACAATCCACCCCACTCCCTGTGCCTCCTCAATCTTCCACACCTCCAACAGGTACCACAGCTCACAATGCCGTAAGTGACACCACTACATGGAGCTAACAGAACTCAGTACTTCTAAAACAATTTCTTAATTTAACTTCCAACTTATGCAGGCATTTTACCATCCTTCAGTTCAAATTTTCTCTGAGCAAATGCAGACTTCGCTTTGCAAAATGTTAAATAAATGGAAGTCGCGAAATTTATTAAAATTAAAGGCAAGTTCAGAGTTGGCCAAGTGAATTATGGCTGGAAACCAGCTTCCAAAACTCCCTTAGCAGCTTTCAGATGATTGTGGAAAGATGCCACTGGAGAAAATACCACGTTTGCAAGCATCATCTCACCCTAGTATGTTTGGAAAGCTTATAGATAGCCTGTGCCATGGGGTGTGGACTATGCACAGGTCATACATCAAACCGCTACCTTATGGAGGAGGATGAAGCTGTTAATCAGAGAATCATAGAATGGTTTGGGTTGGGAGACACCTTAAAGATCACAGAGTTCCAATCCCCTGCCATGGGCAGGAACACCTTCCACCAGATCAGGTTGCTCAAAGCCCCATCCAACCTGGCCTTGAACACCTCCAGGGATGGGGCAACCCACAGCTTCTCTGGGCAACCCGTGCCAGTGCCTCCCCTCTGAAGCAGAATGGAACTAGAATTAATCAATGATAATGGCTGTCCTTTTCCATCTTACCCATCTTGGCTTTATTTTTCTCTCTGACTTCCTAGTGACGGTCCTACAAAAATATTTGGAGATGCTTGTTCCTGAGACTTGCAGGTACATGCCACCTGCCACTGTTCCTGTCTTGCTTTTAGAGAAAGGGTTACTTGAGCCTTGTAGTAAGTCACAGCCTTTACTAACATCGGAAATGTGAATTTCCAGCATTTTACCTGTAGCTTTTCACCCATATTCAGTGTGTTTGGCTGGTACTTTCTGGGTTTGGATGTTTTAGTACCTCTTTAGGATAAGGATCATGGCACACGTGAACTCCTGGCCAGGCATACTCAGGCTGGCTGATTTTCTATTGGAAAGATTCATTGTGCATTTTACAAACACCAGATGCTCGATGATGGGAAAATAAAGCATACTTTCCAGTAAACAAAAGCAGATTTCATTTGTCTCTAAAGCATAAACAACAAAAAACAAAAGTGAAAAAAACTGCAAACCAGAACAGCAAAAATCAGGCTCGTATATATATATGTCAGGGGAAAGTGCTGGAAGCAGGGGGAAATGCATGTACCTGGAGATGGGTTAATGAGCTCCACAATGCAGTGATGGTCTCGGGGGGCTGCAGCCTGTGTGCCTGTGTTGAGCGCAGGAGCCAGGCACCACACGTGTGCTGTCCTGTCTCTTGGCATAAGGGACGGGCATTTTGCATTCCCTAGACAGGTCTGAACACACAGAGACAATGCAGTACAAGGTCATAAAATAGGACTTTATTACCTAATAATCTGCCCAGGGCTCCCCAACCACAACTGGGGTGGAAGTTCACAGCAAGCAGCAGATGTTCATGGCATCACCGAGCTTTGACCCATGGCAAGGAGCACAGGGTCTGGCACATCTTAGTTTTTATGTGTTAGATGGGTGCATGAGCGGCACGTGCAAATGGTGGATTGACCTGGCTACTATTTGTGTATTCATATGATTGGTGAACAGTGAAGCCAGGTGCATGGTATTATTTACGTTCTAGTTGATGGGCTAGAGCAAAAATAGTTATTTTTGCAGCATGTTTTGGTACAAGAATGTGGAAAGCCTGAACAATGTGCATCACCTAATCTTCTTATAATTCTTCCGCACTTGCCCATACACTTGGACACACCAGAGCTGTGCTGTGGACCCCTCATTTTACTTCCAGGTTGCATCTTGTAGGGGACAGAGCTCATTTGGGAGGGAAAATAAGCCTGAAGGAGTTGAGAAGGAACAAAAAGAAGAAGCAGGGGCTTCCTCAGCAGCAGCTGGCGGAGTGGAAGTAACACATGCTAGAGGAAATGCTTTGAGACTGCCCGATTTACCGTAGGCTTCATCAGTCCTCATAGCCTAGAGCAAATATTTGAACATCACACAGTGCAAGGCAAAATCTCTTCCTCACTGCTGCAAGAAAGGGAACTCTCATTAGACCTCAAGATAAGATTAATGAGTGTGAGTAATACGGAAATTTTGCAAAGCCATTACATAAACTAAGGACAGACTCACCCATGAGGTCTTCTCCTCAGCCATACATGAAATTGAGTGTGAGGTGACCAGAAACCCCAGCCTGTCTATTCTGGAGAGATAACTGAGAAGGGACAGATTAGTAGCATGCAAAACCATGGCTTGAGTCAGGTAGCCCTTTAAACAATTCCATGTTTATTGTCCCGAGGTCTGCAGTTCAGACACACGGATCTCTCCCAGCTGACAATAAATCTTCTATTCTTTCTGCACTGCAGCACAGAGATGCTGTTTCTGACCCAGCAGGGTCACGGCTACCACGCTGCAGTGGCTACTGCCTGAGCCTGGGCAAGACGCACTAGGAGGCAGGAGGGAGCCACTTCTGAGCTAGGGGAATACAGAGGCTGCAGATGCCAAAATTTCAAATTAGGGCTTGTTTTGCTCTGGTTTTGATCATAATTCCAAATAATTCGATCTTTTCTTTCCAATTTGGGAGAAACTCTCTTTTTGCCTTTAGAGGAAATGCCGGCACCAGCTCAGACAAACATCTCCCAAGTAAAACCAGCAGGAATCCAAAAAACTTTCACCCTTCACTGGAGATAGCTACAGGGACTAAACCCTCAGGTACCCAAAATGCTTTTTTCTACCACCTGAGCTAATTGTCTGAGCACTGCCGACAGAGCCTGTTAAACCCTAGGAAGAACACAGCAACCATCAGAAATGCTTGGAGCTTAAGCTAGTAGGGAGTTCTCCAACGAAAATGCCAGAAAAAGCTAAGTTATATGAAACAAAATATTTTGAGGAATTATCCTGACTTTAGAGTACTTTCATGACAGGACAAAGGCTATCTCTCCAGAGCTGTGTAGTAAGAAAGCAGGAGCAGAAAGGAGAGATATGGAGAGCCTTCTTCAGCCTGGTTTGATAGGACCAGGTGGAATGCCAAGAGCTTTGGGCTGCTCCAAGTAGCAATGGGTGACAGGAACCACCTTGGCATCTCAAGGAAAGGGCAAGCCATGAGAGGACATGCAAACTTGTGGAACAGGGTTTTGGGGGAGTGGGGAAAGGCTCAAAAGAGGAGGCTCCTCTGCTCACCCACCACAGTTTACATTTTGATTTGGCTGACATACCCCTCTTGAAAACTGCCCCAAGGTGGCAAGGCATGAGCTGGGAGCAGGCAGGAAGCCTGCCTGCAACCCCCTCGCAGACAGCACGGTGCTCCGGCCCCCTCCAGTGGCTACAAAACGTGCCGAGAGGGCAGCCACAGCCTCCCAGGCCAGCAGGATTCATGATCTGCAAACCTGGTCCCAGCACAGAGTGCATAGAGCAGCACTCACTCTTCCCACGGCGAAGTAAATAATTAGACAGAGGCACACAATTAAGCTCTTGCACTGGAATACCTTTATTGAGCTACACGCGGACCCAGGCCCACCACAGACACCTCCTGTCCGCTCTCAGATCTGATCCAGCTGCTGGGCACAATCATTTTATGCTGGGCACAATCAACAGATCTCTGATTAGCTCCAATAGAAGCAGCACTGTCACCTCTACCTCATCCTGAGCAGCTTCTTACGATGCTCTTCACTGGAACAGGAAGGGCTAAAGACGTATTGTAGCTCAAAGGCTGGTTTTGGTGTAAAAAGTGCTTTATTTAGGGTTGAAATGGTTTTTTTCCCTCTTCACCCCCAACAGATGCTGTTCCTCTGCCTTTTGCAAAACTCCCAGAGAGGAGAAAATTCTATTTGGGTACCAGCTACCAGCATTTCATGGTCTGGAAATCCCCCACAGCAACAAAGACAAGAAGGAAGCCCACATGAAAAAGACTGCTTTGGATCTGCTTTGCTTATTCCAGATCTGTTTTAATTCTTTAACCATTTTCCAAATCTTGTTATCCCATCCCAGCCAAGCTTATAGCAGGGTCACACAACACATGGTTTATATGTTATGTGTAAATATAATAGGCATTCTTCAATATAGGGGATGAATACTGCAGGCATGTTTCAATTCCTACCCCCGATTTGTTACTCAGGTTATCTGAGCCTGCCCCACGGTCAACACGGAACAGAATACTTTCATAAAAAGAGAATGCTTTGCTACATAGGAGGAAATGACGAAGTCCAAGTTAAGGCAAAAATAAATGCTGTTTATATAGTGTGAAGATATACCATATGCACATATTACTCTGATTTCACATTGGAAGACTGTTGTTCCTTGGGTTTAAAAGGACAGGGACAGCCAGAGGATATAGGTTTTGGCTCTACAGGACAGAACACCGGGGTCTATGAGTATCATAAATCTATTTTGAGATTCATTATCTCTCTACGATGAAAATTCCAGATCTTCCAAGTCTGTGTATTAAACAACTTCACTAAGGCAAAGCTGGGTTTATGCAGCCTCAGCAACCGATGTCTACAGGGACTTACTCGAAAACAGAAGTCTTCGCACTTACAGCCCAGTATTATGCGAGTTGCCTCCCTGAGCTGGATCTCCTTCAGGCCCTCAAGACAAAAGAAAGACCATCCAAGTTTAACACCAAGAACCTCGTGGAAGGTACAGCCCCTCATTTAAGAGCTGGATGCGTAGTGAAGGCAAAATATTTCCTACACTTCAAAGCTTTGATTCCACAGATGTCCAAGTGACTGACGAACTTCAAGCTTGTTTGCTATTGGGATGGGAGAACCACCCTCTGACCTGTGGATCAGGGGCTGGAGATATCCATGATCAGGGGAATCCTCTGGATGCCACATCAGTTGGCTGGGAAGATTCATGTGGTATTCCAAGCTTAAGCCAAAACCTCCACCCACAGCGTAGCCTGACCTCACCAATGAGACCTACAAGGAATCGGTACCAGGCACTGACTCTGTGCACGGGAAGAGGGTGCTCTTCGCAATCTCCCTCACATAGGAGTCAACAGTTCCAGGAGGGAGCACAGTTGCTACTGGTGAGGGTGACGCTGGCCAGCTGTCCGTAAGGACACTGCAGGACAGTGTCAGGCAAGGGCACAATGGTCAACAAACCAAATACTGAAGCATAAAATCACAGAATCACAGAATGGTTTGGGTTGGAAGGGACCTAAAAGATCATCCAGTTCCAACTCCCCTGCCATGGGCAGGGACATCTCCTACTAGACCAGGCTGCTCAAAGTCCCATCCAGCCTGGCCTTGAACACCTCCAGGGAGGGGCAACCCACAACTTCCATGGGCAACCTGTGCCAGTGTCTCATAATTAACTGCAGAGCCCTAGCTATAACTTCATACTTGGGTTACATCAGGCACTGAGTTAACAACCGAATCCTTTGGGTTTCTTTGGGTGACCCTCCATCATTCACACCATGGCATTTCACTGTAGCTCATTCCAGGTGGAGCCAGCTCTCTGCAGAAGAGCAAGTGCCTTCCATCTTCATCCAAAAGGCATTAATGTGTGATATGTTTGCAAAACTGCACAAACAAGAAAGAAATCAAGGGGAAAAAAAGTCGACCCAAAGAAGCTGTTGCGATGATGTTTTCTCAGGACAACCTACCTTATTTTCTGCCTCTATACACTGCAGCTAAAGAGTATGTTGAGCCCATGCTCCTGCAAAACATTACAGTTCCACCAGCAAGGTGACAAGAGGCTTTACAACCTGTCTGCATCTTTCAGGCATGTTAACACTTCTATAAAGTAAGCATACAACTCTCAGGCAACATGCTCATGGGCTGCCCTGGCCTCCAGCATAGTGAAAACCTAAACCATCTGCAAGCCTGAAAAGGAAACAGTGCAAAACTGCTTCCTTCTCACCTTGAAAGCATGCCTACAGCTACATATTCTTGCCATTATATCTCACCTGATGAGAGTTTTGAAAGTATCCTTTGCTTTGGCATCTGAGCACTAAGTTTAACCACCACGATTTAGCACATTCTCAGCAGCGCAAATTTTGCCACCTTATCCTAACATCAGCTGGACCCTCCAGGCCTGGCCATGGAACTGAAGTGAAAGGAAACAATCAGAGACCGCATTTTTCCCGCCATTCCTCCCTCTCTGATAGCATCTTGGAAAGGCACATGTTCTTCAGCAGATAACAAAACGTACAAGAAAGTCCATCGTCACTTATTTAGGTCCACTCTAAATACACCACATATCAGGAGGACCAAAAACTGAACCATGAATTTGCATTCATTTATACCTCTGGAAAAAGAACAGCATGTAACTTTTTGTCATGACATACAGGGCAAGTTCATGGGGCAGACCTGAGAATCTGCGCTTACAGTAATAGGATAACCAGGGCTGTTGGCCAAAGGCATCTGAAACCATAAAACCAAGGTAGCTAAAACAACCTCACTGCCCTGTTACCCAGTGGGTCACACAGAAGATTGACCAGAGCTAGATCCCATTCCCAGGAGGGGCTGTCTTACTGTCCTTTCCATAACATGCTTAACTCAGCTCCCAACAACAGCTTCCTAGGCACTAACATCCCACAACAAATAAATCCCCAAAATCTTTGGAGTCACATCTGGAAAAATACCCTTGCTAACTGCATGGGCATGGGAAGAACATCTGGCAAAGAAAAACTGTCCAAAAAATCAACTTGTAACACAGGACCTAGAAAGAATTTGCATCAGTAAAGCAAAAGCGAGTACTGATTATCCTCTGGGTTTTTACCCAAGATCCTGAGGGACCATCATCTGTCCTTCCGCAGTTGATATTTTGACATGTTTCCTATACAATGACTAGGTTGCTTCCTTTAAGGAGCTGGCTGACCCTGAGATTCCAATGAAAAGCTCTCTGCTCACTGTAGCATGACACTCTTCTGTGGACTTGTGACAGGAAGGTACACAGCACTGGAAATGAAAGGAGCCCAGGCTGCTGGATGCAACACTGCATAACCTCCTAACTCTTCAAGAAAAGCCAAGAAATCTTTCTTCTCCCTTTTCCAGAATGCTGGTAGAAGCAGTATGCAAACAAAAAGACAAAGTGGATCTGGAAGAGTTTTCTCTGGCCATACTGCCTCCACAAGATATGGAGTAAAAGGTCAGTAGGAATCTCTATTTCAAAGTGCTGTACATTGTCAGCTGCTTTACTGGGCCTTCAGTAACATCACAATCACGGCAGCACCGCAAGCAGGCAGTCTAGAGGTGATTTTGATGTCTTTTTCTTCATAATCACACAAACATATTCACAGGCATTGCATCAACTATGACCCAGCACAGCAATGCAACAGTTAATTTAGCAACCCCTCCACTGTTCCTCCTGGTAATTCCCAAATATTTAAATCCATTTTACAGTGAATAGAAGATAAATTTAGCCATTACTTTTCCAAAAAAAGTACCCCAGAAATCTTCCAGGTACATGTGCTTGCTTCACCTGAGTATCGCAGTTGTCATCCAAGTATCACAGTCCTTGTCTCACCACACATGCAGTGGCAACTGAACCATGGGGACTCCATCCGCACAACCAGCTGTGCAGACATCAGTTTCCAGAGGTGAAACTCCCTTTTCCTATTCTCTCCACGTTTTATCCTTCATGCTATGGCAGTGGTTGCAGACCTCACCCAGTCCCAGGCAGTCGGGAGGATTGGCCAGCTCCTGCCAGGTCCGTCACAGTGCTGGAGAAAAAGTCTGAGATGCTCTGAAGAAACAACTCAGACAAGAAAGGATTACTAATTCTGCTACTCTCTCATCTGTGCAATGGGGTCTCTACACGAAGAAAACCAAGTCAGCAGCTACCTTGCACCACACAGAGACACGGACACAATTTTCCACATAACGCACGGCACTGGACCAGAAAACTGATGCATTTCACACCAGAAAAGGACAGAAGAAATTACACCCACTTTTACAGCAGCAATTACAAACTCTTTCGGGAAGAGAAAGATCTGGTATTGACAGCAGAAAGAACAGTGCTGTTGTAAAACCTTTACAAGGCAAGAAGACTCCCTTGCACACTATACAAAGAGGAAAGGTTTAAGTACAGGCACTCTCCCCAAGCAGAAGCGCTGCCGAGACCCAAGTTGTGTGTAACGTAGAGCAATAAGAGAGGTAGAGTCATAACAAACAGACATAGGCTAACAGCTCTAGGATATATTGTATTTGCCCATGTAACACCCTCACATGCTTATCGGCCTCATCGCCCAACCAGCGGCAAACAAGATGTCACCAATCAGATCACAGAATAGTTTGGGTTGGAAAGAACCTTAAACCCCATCCAGTTCCATCCCCATGCCATGGGCAGGGACACCTTCCACCAGACTGGGTTGCTCAAAGCCCCATCCAACCTGGCCTTGGCACTGGTAGCTTAAGAATAGACTCACAAAATCACTGCACCCTAAATCCGGAGAAGAAAATCACAGGGGCAGGGAATTATGTGCACTCCATGAGCAACAAGAGTACTTCAGTGAGGAAGAAAGGGTTAGGAATGGCACCTGGCTTTATCAGCGCACTCATTTACCAAATCACACTTGTCCCAGAAAGCAGCCAGTTGCCTTTTAACTGTGTTCGTGAAGTAAAAATTGTTTAATGGGGTCTGGGACTGGAAGGATATGGATCAGATCCAGACGAGATTTGCCAAGTATTCTTCGTACGGCTATGCGGCAGAGAGACAAGAGGCTCCGGGTGCGGCCTGCAATGAAGAAACCAGAGAAAAACTATTGAGAAGCCATTTACCCCTTCAAAATGCTGAGGCCATGTCCTGCACGGCAACATGAAGGTAGCGTAGGAGAGCTGAGAGTGCACGAAACCTCCCTGTGAGAAGGCCAAACCTTTCGGCCAAAGGTTTGCAGCAACAGCAGTTGCCACAGGGGCAGTTTGGAAGGGCAAGCAGGAGACTGCATGATGTTGTGACCATACAGCCAGTCCCTGGATGACAGGGTTCAAGAGATCACGGCTGAATCTCCATCAAAGGAGGCTGTGAGCAGCTTTATACTCATCAAATAGTTTTAAAATTGTATGGACTTTATTTTTTGCTTTAAACCACTCCCTGAGAATCAACAGCATTGACAACCAGATCCGGTCTTTTCCCAGCTTTCTTTTGAGGGCTTCTTTTGAGTTCATGGAGAGCTCTTCAAGCAAGAGGATGGTGGTATCCATGTTGATTTAGGAACTGGACGTCCAAGGCACCACTCCATCATCCCGCATACACTACCTGAGGAGCCCCATTTGCCTCCTAAACCCAGGCTTAACGGAAATTACTTGCTCCAGCTTGTGTGTGTCTATTCTCAGCTAAAATCCAGGCAGGATTAAAAAACATGCATGTGCAAAGCTGAATAACACTGGGGTGAGTGCTGGAGGTTGTATCCCACATTATGATTCCCTCTGAAATTCCTCTTGAGTTTGAGAGGGAAATCCCACTTCCAACACTGGTGCAAAGCCCTGGTCTTCACCAGCTGAGCCTGCTGGTTTTATGAGGTGCTTCCCTTGCTGGAACAAGGGTGTGCATTGGATTGATGTTGCTTTAGTTATAAAAAGAAAGAAATAGCAGGTAAATTTAGGCATGTTCAGGTCTGAGGCTCTGGTTTATGTCTTTTGTAACTCATTTGCTCCCCTGAGAATATTAAAATCAAAAAGCCAGGTTTTTCCCATCTTTTTTCCACTACCATCTGAGCTCCTGCTCATTTGCTATCACCACTTGTGGCTTTATTTCCCAAGCAGCCTCTCCAGATAGGACCACCTCTTAGGTTGCTCCCTGGGCGCCCCTGCAGAGCACAGGGTCACTCAAGAGCAGCGAGAACACACCTGCATGTCTTTGGAGAACTAGGTCTCACTGGCCATAATCTGTCTGTGGTTTGCAGACTCAGAGCCCAGCTCTGACAAGACCACGTTGCCTAACCTTGCCTCAGGCTGCTGAGGACAGCGCTCAGCAATGGAAAAGAACTGGGAGAAAGACAACAGCACAAATTTACAGAGGCTGGGCTGCTGATAGGCATCATTGGTAGCTGAAGGACTCAAGAGAGAGGAGACTGCGTGAACGTGGGAAGTCCAACAGAAGAAAAGCAGAGAGTCTAGCTGAAGGTTCACAAGAAAGATGCTGGACTGAGTTATTAGTGCTGAAACAACTGGAAGCAGGCAGAAATTCGGCAACACTGAGGATATGTGCCAGGGATCCACAGAGGCCAGCCCCATGGTCCTCTCCTGCCTGATGCCTGCCTTGCCAGCAACAGCTTTCTGGGAGCCCTCTCAGGGGCAGTTAAGTCATTAACACACAGCTTAACAGCTTGTTAAATTCCAGTTATCTTCCCTATGTGTTAGAATTGCTTTCTTCTAAGTTAGGTCTAACCTGCTCACAAGTGGCTGAAGGCATCTGAACAGACCCAAGAAAGCATGGGAACACCCCTACTCTAACACCACCTCCTGACCACCAAACAAACTCTCCAAAGAGCTCTGCTGAATCTAGAGCTAGATAAAAGCAGCGCCACCGCAGGAAGGCAAAGCCACTTACCCCTTGCTTCTTTGAAGACCTGTAGAGCCTCAGGGTTGACTTTGACCCTTCCTGAGGATTCAGCTCCCAAGGCCTCCACTTTCACCAGGTTCAGATTGGCTCCAAAGTCAACCAAGAGGTGGACAAACGCTGCTTCACAGCCATGCCGCAGGACAGCGTCCATCACACACACCGGGGAGCCCCGGTAGAAGCCTTGGATGTTGATGGGCCCACAGCAGTTAAAATCTGGGTTGGCTCCAGCCTGGAGGAGCAGTCGGAAGCACTGGAGGTTGTGGTAGGCAGCACTGATGTACAGCGGGCAGACCACCAGGGTGGTGAGGGGCCGCACAGAGAGGCCAGGGACCCGGGAAGTGAGGTGGTGATTCACATCCACATCTGCGCCGTACCTGGATGGGGAAAAGAGAAGAGCAGAGGTCTGGAAACAGAGGCAACAGCACCACGACTGCATCCCAGGGTGACAAAACAGCAGGGGACAAGGTCGAAGGACCCCTAAAGGATGAGCACCCTGCCTGCCTTTGGTACCTCTGGGGCCCACCACCCAAGAACTGCTCATACCTACCCTCAGATAGGCCTGGTGGGGTTTCTGAGTGGGGATGTCATATCCAGCACGGTCTGATCTTCAAGAAGCAAAGCTGCTTCTCTGCCCGCAACCGCGCAGGCTTCACAGAGAGGAGGAGAAGCTGAGGAACATCTTCCCTTGCCCTCCTGAAGGACGTGCACAAGGGACTGCAGAGCCCTAGCCAGCACCACGCAATGCTGGATGCAAATGAGCTGGCTGGAGAGCAGGGATGTTTCCAAATGACTCAGTTGAGGAGATGCAGTGAAATCACTTCCCCACCAGGATAAAACAGGCCAAAAAGCAATACAGGCAATTGATCTGACTGTCACAAACAGCAGGAAAATGGAAACAGAAATCAGCACTCAACAGTAAAACATACGTGACAATACTACTCCTAAAGGAGCTGATGTGGTTGAAATTCCATCAAGGAGTCAAAAAGAAGCCTTTTTCCTAGTATTCAGCTCAGCTGAAGGGATGTACCCATCAACTCTGAGCACACAGGAAACGGGAAAACCAAAATAATTGTGTGACATCTGCTCATCCCACTCATCCTGCACAGCTCCTTTCACAGGTTCCATGGATACCATACCAGAGATTGGAGTTCAGTGGCCAGCTCTCCCACTGCTAAAGGGGAAACCTCCATGAGATGCAGCAGCAAACCTCTCAAGCTTTTTGCAACTGGCCTCACCCCACCTTACAGAGAAACTCATACCTCATATTTTCACCGCATGGTGCCACAGTGTCCCAACTGCCCCACAAGCCCCATGGCCAGAGCAAAGAGGGCTTGGGTTTGCTGTGGTGCAGAGAAGGCACATCAGCAGGCTAAAGCCCTGCTCAGTGGCCTTCATCATTGTCACCAAACAGAAGCAACGCTTGCAGCATGCTTCTTTTCAGGACCGTGCTGTGAACAAGCAGAAAATGGAGCTTGTTGACTTTGGTTCTTTTCATTTTTCTTGGAGGAAGTGACAAATGCAGCCAAATAAATGGGAGCAAAAAGGCCAAGTATCACTCTCTGAAAAAGCCTGGAATTTGAACAATGGCAATGCTGAAGAAAGAAAGATGTCAGAAGTAAGCATTTAGTGTAACTCCAACTACTTCACATGCAGCTTGGATGGGAACGAGGAGGAAGACAACATCATCCCCTAAAGAGTAGTGGGGTTTAATTGCAGCAATGCAGAACAAGCAAACCCCTGTTCCTTCTACCCACAGAGGGATTAAAGGTTCCTTCACCCACCAGTTCCCCTCCAAAAGTACAAACTGAGCGTTCAGAGAACTATATTTTTCTGCTGTCCCAGACAGCATTATGTTCCTTTCCGCAGTTAATCAAACAAATAAGGAAACTGCCTGAGGTCAAATCCTGCCTCAAGTCAAGCACGGCTCTCTCTAAACCCAGTAGGGGCTGGTCCCTATCCAGCAAATACTTAACCAAACACTTCAGTTCTGGGGACAGGAATAATCTCGTTTAAATTAAGCACACCCAGGACAATGGCTGAGGAAACGTAGATAAGAGCTGCAAACGGCACACAGTGCATTTTTACCCTAACACAAATGATCTCCCCAAGCATGAAAGTCTTGGCTGAGATCTCAGGAGACCTGTGGGGTGGAGAAATGCAGATAAAGGACAGAGTGAGGTAGTAACAACATTGCAGAGGGTGATCTGGTCCTCACACCAACCAGAGGACCACACTTTGCTTCCCAGGCCAGGCAGCTGGCCCGGGGATCGCTGCATGCTAAGAGGACATTCCCATTTTTGGAGACTTCTACAGGATTTTGCTGAATTGGCATCGCTTCCCCTAAGTTGGATCACAAAGAGCTAAATAAGAGGTGTCTGTTCTCCACAGGCAATCGCATGTTTTCCCAGTAGATAAACCACTTAAATTCACTCCACACACGTATTTGGATCTGTCCTGCTGAGGGACTTTTTTAGGGCTTCTGTAGGGCTATAGTCCTGACCAGACCACAGGTACTCCTTCATTGCAGTCCTATTTTTCTGTTATCATCACCAAAATTCTCAGTGGAAATCCCTAATTCAAAGCAAAATAAAAAATTCTGCTTTTATCACACTCAGGAGTGTGCCTGAGGCATAGGGATAAGTTGTCAGATCTCTTTTTCACTGTTTATTAGTGTGGCAAAAGGATCCTTAACACGCTGGGTCAGCTCTCAGTTATACTGTGAGTACAATACAACAGTCTGATCCCACCACAGCATGATCACATCACAAACTGTAGGAAAAGTAATCTATACCCTAGCAATATAACCCTAAATATTTCCACCAGCTGTCTTATAAAATGGATCGCCTTTCCATAGCTGTATGTGCCTCTACTATTAGCAGATATAATTTCAGCTGTTGCTTGGTTAGCTGGTTCAGCAGTTCTGGTAGGATACTGGAATTCTGATTGTGCTACCATATAATGAAAAAAAACAAAACCAGGTGATGTACCTGGAGTATTTTGACAAGTTCTGGAATTCCCAACATAAGAAAGATATGGAACTGTTGGAACGGTCCAGAGGAGGCCATGAAGATGCTCAGAGAACTGGAGAACCTCTGCTATGAAGATAGGCTGAGAGTTGGGGTTGTTCAGCCTGGAGAAGAGAAGGCTCTGGGGAGACCTTAGAGCATCCTTCCAGTATTGAAAGGGCTCCAGGAAAGCTGGGGAGGGATTTTTTACAAGGGCAAGTAGTGAGAGAACAAGGGGGAATGGCTTTCAATCAAACAGAGGAAGACCTAGATTAGATATTAGGAAGAAATTCTTCACGATGAGGGCAGTGAGGCAGTGGCACAGGTTGCCCAGAGAAGCTGTGGATGACCCCTCCCTGGAAGGCCAGGTTGGACGACGCGTTGAGCAACCTGAACCCAATCTGATCCAGTGGGAGGTGATCCTGCCCATGGCAGGAGGGTTAGAACTGGGTAATCTTTAAGGTTGCTTCCAACCCAAACTATTCTATGATTCTATGTTTAGACAACCTGCAGCAAGCCTGAACTGGGCTGGGCTTCCTTTTCAGGACACCAAAGCGCTCTCAAGCTGAACATGCTGAAATATTTCCTTATATCTCAGCAAATGCATCTTCCTAATCACATCCCCCCTGCCAAATACTTTAGATCAATGTTTTAAAAATCTCTGAGTGAGCTTTGTAACATAAGATTTTATTTTAAAGTAAGCAACTCCAAACGTATCTGTGAAATCTGTACTCCAAGATATTCAGAATTTTGGGCAATTTGACAATGTGGTATTAGCTTAGCAGCCTTGGGAGAGACGGTGTCTAATGAAAAGATATTGGACAAACTCCAGTTAATTTTTAATCCTGAAAGTTTTCCAAAATCTTGCTTTTAATATTGCTGGTGAGGTATCCCGAGGAGCAGACACATAAATCAATGCGGCTCTCCATGAGCCGTTGGAATACCATTTGCTACATTTCACCCTGCCTTAGCAGAAACATCAGGGGAAGATTCCTGGGAACGTAGCATGGGAGCTGAACTCTGTACCAACGACCACTGTGGTGATGGGGACATCCTGCTCTCAGCTTGCAGAAAAAGTAGCGAGGAGGGGGGATCCTCTCCTCTTCTTTCTGCTTGTCGGCTTCCTTAAAGCTGTACTTGCATCACAATTAACGTCAAGCAAAAAGGAAAGGAGAAAAAACTGAAGTACTTTGAATTTTTTTCTATTCACATCCTTTTGTTGTTATTTTCTAGCATTTATGGTCACTGAAGGGATCTCTTGGAGAGTGCTTCTGTGTCAATCCAAATAACCACTCTTTTCCTCTTTCTTTCTGCATCCTGTGTTTTCCCCTTATCATCCCTTAATACTTGGCATCAATGGCCCACATAGTTGTTCGGCATGCTCCCTTACACAAAAAGCACCCAATTTAGAAGGAACAAAGCCTTGAAACAACACAGAGGAAGAAACTAAGGCTGTAGAGTTTGCTGCTAGACATTGAACCCACTCACTGCTGGTGCCGCAGAGGAGGTTTTCTGAGGGACAGGAGCTCTCCAGCCACCCACCATTTTGCTAAGGTTACTGTTCACCACCTCACAGTGACAGCCATCATTCCCTACCCAGAAGTGCCACCCTTTCAGCAGAGCTATGTATCAGGTGTCTGGCAAGGAGAAACTAAATTGGATGTCACTGTGGATATCCTAGTGATGGGCAAATACCAGGCAGTCAAAACCAGACAGTGCCAGCAACATGCACTTCTCCTCCCCAGGACAGAAACTGCTTGGAGCAGCAGAGCTAAGCAAAGGAGAAATGTGTTTCCAAACCATTTTTTGGTTCACCGGGGGATCCACCGCATTTGTAAATACAGCCAGGGGCATAGAGCTGGTGGGGGGACAATGCTTTGCAAGGTTTGGCTCTGACTGAACAGTGGATGATGGGCTCAGAAACAGACTCCACTCTTGGGTTTTGTCTTAGGAGATAAGGCATGGCAGTCACACAGCAAGGCACCAATCTGTTGCCAGGGCCACAGGGAAGACAAGGGTGTCCCTTTGGGCACCTCTCTACCCTTTCTCCTGCCCATCTCTTGGCCAGATTTACTCAACCTGTAGAGGATGCACTAGGCTTGCGAGGAGGGAATGGGTGGCTTCAAGCCCCATGGGGGAAAGATCCCAAGGGAAGAAGAGAGGGAAGCAGAGCCATCCCTCTGCTCCCAGGATCATCTCCAGCCTGGACCCAAGCTCTCACCTGATCAACTCCTGGAGGATGTCTGCCCGGCCCACACGCGCCGCATGGTAGACAGGGGTGCTGCGATGGTGCCGACTGCCATTGGGGTCAGCCCCAGCTTCCAGGAGGATCTTGGCACACTCAAGGTGCCCGTTGACCACAGCCACGTAGAGGGCAGTCTGTCCCTTCACATCCACCAGGTCGATCTCAGCCCCTTTGCGGAGGAGGAAGTCGACGCAGGGGCCATGGCCAGCAGTGGCAGCGATGCGCAGCGGGGTGCAGGGCAGCCAACCGCAGCACCACACCGACTTCTCGTTGATCCGGCTGGCATTGGGAAAAGCATTGGGTCAAAGAGGGCCTCCTGCATCCTCACACCACCACACCTACCCCAGCGCTGGACAAGGATGCTGGGAGAGCCTCAACAGCTCCCTTGAAACTTTTCCTTCTAATTTTTGGCACTGATTTTCAGCAGCCCTGAAAAGCTCACTCCAATAACCTGAATAGGTGCTGCACATAGGTAGCCAGAGATTACAGCACGTACTGGAGCAGTGCCTGGAAGATAGGCTTTATCGCAGCTCTGTAGATGCACTTGCGCACTGTGAGAGACAAACTGCCTCAGAACTCAGACAAAACTACCAATAGAGAGGTAAAATACTCCCTACTCCCTCTTTACCAGGGTATGTCCCAGATCAGAAGCAACCAAGCTGGGGACCACCATGATTTAATTCAAGCTGCTCCAAAAGGGGCAGAAACTCACTAAAGCAGTGGGGAAACCAGAAGAGGACAAGGAAGCAATGTAGGGAAATGGTGGGCTTACATCCTTATCACATTGCTGGCAACATCCACACTCAGTCAGGCACCATGGGATGACACAAACACAAATCCAGGCAAATTCAGTCCTGCCAGCAAGGGGCAAGTCTGAGACATGATGCCATCCAGCACTGAACAGCTTAAGTAGGCGATTAGCATCTTTGTTGGATGGCTGTGCAGGAATAAGTGCCTCTTCCAGTTTACAGAAGAGATGGCTGTGGCTGGTGGTTGCTGAGACCCTCTCTGAAATAACCTGTATTAGCCATCACACTCATACAGATCTCAGATTAGCCCTATGAATCCCAGAAATACCCAGATCTCACTCCCAGATTCTCTGCAAATCTCTGCAGGTACCATTTTAGCAAAAACATGCAGAGAGGAAGAGATTTCTTTAAGACCAGCATAGGCTGGCGAAAGTACTCTCTAGCCAGCACAGTAGTGGATTTGCACTCCATGTGGGCCCACATAACTGGTACAGGACAAAGCAGTTTTTACACAGTGCATTTACAGTGTTTGTTAGGAGAGCAATGTCACAATTTTTTACTTCAATCACGTTTTAGCAAGAAGAGTGGCATAAACGTCAAGTCCTCAGCTGTTAAGTCTTATGATAAAAGTTCTCCCTCTACCCTTGCAGGTTTGGAGACCTCCACTCCACACCTGCCCACAAAGAAGTCACTTCTCTACTCCATCATCTGTGTGCTGCTGCTGCAAGTCCAGCCCTCCTCCTCCCATCAAACTTTGCTGCTTCCTGCAGGGAAAGAAGCCTGGCCCTGCTGCCACAGGGCTCCCATGCAGCACGGGACGAAAGCAAAGCAAGAATCTCAGAGCAAGGGTCTTGGAGAGCCCTTGCTGCCCCAGATGGCAGAAAGAGGGGCTCATTTTTGCAGAAAGGATGCTTTTTTTGAGGCTAGGAGACATTCTGCACTCTGATCAGATTTCTCTGTAGTGCAGGAAAATTAATTAACCATCCCCACAGTCACAGCCCTAGCACTGGGCTGATTTTGTAACACAGCGCATTTCAGATTTGTAGATTATCGTAATCCCTTCTGTATGTTTTTCCCATCATCCACAGGCTCCTTTTTTCATGGCATTAATTTCCACCCTGATCTGAAAAGAGCTCATACATAGCCTGCAAACTGGCTTGAGATTTGCCTCCTGGGAGTAAAGCATCCTCCCAACCTGTCCCACAAAACTGGTGTGGGACCACATCTCTTAAAGGAGCAGGCTTTGAGGATGGTGTGGGCCAGCAGACCCAGGGAGTCATAAGCCAAAACCTTGTAAGTGGGACCTCACACACTGGTGAGGATGTCCAGACCCCGAGCAAGGTGTAAGCATGACAAGAAGCTCTTTCACCTATGGAAGCCCGCTCACCTTTGGAAACCCCCTCACCCCTGAATGCTCCCTCACCTCGGAAGCCCCCTCATCTCTGGAAAAAGCCCCCTCACCTTTGGAAATCCCTCTTACTCTCCAAAAGCTGCCCTCATTCTCTGAAAGCTCCCTCACCCCTGGAAGCCCCCTTCACCTCTGGAAGACACCCACCTTGGAAGCCCTCCTCACCTCTGGAAGCTTCCACACCTCTGGAAGGTCCCCCAACCCTGAAGACCCATCATCTCAGAAGCTCTCTCACCCCTGAAATCCCCCTCAACCCTGGAAGTCCCCTGCCTCTGAAATTCACTCACCCCTGAAAGCCCCATTACATCTGGAAGCACCCTCACCTCGGGAAGCCCCTCACCTTTGGAATTCCTGAGCCCTGGAAGCCCCTCACCTCTGGAAGCTCTCCTCCTGTAGCAGGCTCTTGAGGGTGGGCAGGTCCCCAACATAGGCTGCATCGTGCAGCCGGGTATCCTCGCAGTGCTCCAGGGGGTGGTCGCAGAACTGCTCTCGCAGCCACTCCTTCAGGTTCCGACCTGCGCTGAAGAGAGCATGGGGTGGGGGGAGCAGGGCTGAGATCCTGAGCCCTACCCAGTCCCCACCCCACCTTACTCATCTGTTCCCCACACCTTACCTACCCTGTTACCTGCCTACTCCTTCCCATTACCTGTGCCCCCCGTTACCCACTCTCTCCCCTACTTTACCTGCTCCCCCACATTACCTGTCTAACCCCGTTACCTGCCATCCAGCCCCCCGTATTACCTGCCCACTCCACTCACGTTACCTGCCCCCTCATTACCTGCACCCTTGTTACCTGCCTGCTCCCGCCATTACCTGCCCACCACTTCTGTCACCTGCCTGCTCCCCCTCATCACCTGCACCTCCATTACCTGCTCACTTCCCCTCCACTCGCCCCCCACGTTACCTGCCCCCCATTACCCACCCACTCCCATTTCCTGTCCATTCCTTCTCTTTACCTGCTCCACCTCCATTACCAGCCCCTCAGTTGCCTGCCCATCTCCCTGTTGCCTGTCCCTCACATTACCTGCCCGTTCCCCCACTGTCTGCCCTCACAACCTGTTACCTGCCTGCTCCCTCCACTTTACTTGCCCCCTATGTTATCTGTCACCCCCTTGCCTCCTCCCCTGTTACCTGCACCCCCTCCACGTTACCTGCTCCCGTTACCTACCCACTCCTCCCACAATATATGCACCACCTGACACCCCACTCCCCCCATTACCTGCACCTCCCAGTTACATGCGCCCTCTGCCCCCCCCGTTACCCGCCCACTCTCCCCACATTACCTGCCCGCCCCCCCGCCCTTACCTGCCCCTTCATGTTACCCACCCCCTCTCCTCACGTTATATGCCTCCTCCATTACCCACTCCCCCAATTCCCTGCTCGGTCCCCCATTACCTGCCGTTACCCGTCCACCTCCCACCCCGTTACCTGACCCTTTATTATCTGCCCCATCCGTTACCTGCCTGCGCCCCCATGTTACTTACCCCTCCCCCCCCCCCCCGGTATCTGCCCCGCTCCCCCCAGTTACCTACCCCTCCCCCGTTACCTGTCTGTTTCCCCCCACCTGCCTGCCCTACTTTACCTGCCCCCCCCATTACCCACTCCCCTGTTATACGTGACCCCTGTTACCTATTCCTCCCTCGTAACCTGTTCACCCCCCCCGTTATTCGCCCCCCACGTTACCTGCCCCCTGCCCCCTCCCCGCCGCCGGGGGGGCCTCCCGCCGCCATCGGCTGCCCTCTCGGCCGGAGGAGGAGCCCTCCCGCCCTGCCTCCCCTCCCGGGGCCCTGATTGGCGCCGCCCGGCGGCTCCCGCCCCACGTCCCGGTGCTGCCCCGGGCGGGAACGGGGCGGGGCCGCTGGGACCGCTCCTCCTTCAGACCCACCCTGGGGGGCGAGGCACGGCCTTCCCCTTCCTCCTCCCCCTTCCCCCCTTCCCCCCCTCCCCCCCTTCCCCCTTCCCCCCTTCCCCTCTTCCCTTTCCCTTTTCCCTCTTCCCTTTCCCTTTTCCCTCCTCCCTTCCCTTTTCCCTCCTCCCTTCCCTTTTCCCTCCTCCCTTCCCCCTTTCCCTTGCCTTCTCTTCCCTTCAGCTGCCCTCACAGCCCAAGCCTGGCCAAGGAGACAAAGTGTTGTGTTCAGGCTTGGGAGTTCTGGAGGGTTTTTCCCCCTAGGAGTCAGGAACTGAGGGCTCCTTCTTCCAAAAACAAGGCTGGCAACTGGCAGGGCTGACCCTCACGGCACCACCTGCACCTCCGCAGGGTCCATATTCCTGCAGCTGTGCCCTGGGTTTGGAAGCTGGTAGCGGGCAGCTTTGCTGGGCTCAGGCCAGACGGGGTTGAAGAATCAATCGCACAGTCCCAGGATGGTGGGAGTTGGAAGAGACCTCTGGAGATCATCCAGTCCAACCCCTCTGCTCAAGCAGGTTTATTTACAGCAGAGTGCACAGAAACAGGTCCAGGTGGATTTGAATATCTCCAGAGAAGGAGATTCCACAGTCTCCCTGGGCAGCCTATTCCAGTGTTCTGTCACCTTTACAGGAAAAAAGTTTTTCCTCATGTTCAGGTGGAACTTCCTGTGTTCCAGTTTGTGCTCGTAACCCCTTGTCCTATTGCTTGGCACCACTGATTAGAATCTGGCCCCATCCTTCTGGTCCCAGCCCTTTAGATATTGATCAGCATTGATGTGACCCCCTCTCAGTCTTCTCCAGGCTATACAGACACAAGTCTTTCAACCTTTCCTCCTAAGAGAGATGCTCCAGTCACCTTGTCATCTCTGTGGCATCTGCTGGACTATCTCCAGTAGTTCCTTGACTTTCATGAACTAGATAAAGCAGACTCCAACAGACAAAAGTTGCAAAGAAGGTTTTATGTGATCATATTGCCCTGTTTGTCCACACATCACAGCTCCCAGGGTCTTGTGTGGGCGAACACATCCTGTTTGCCTTCAGGTTGCTGCTAGCCCAAGGAAGAAAAGGGCCTTTGTGAGGGTGGACAGAGCTGCAGTGGGCTGGGAGCACACAGAAAGTTGACCTAGTTATGAAAACACCTCTGAGAAACAGCCAGGCCTGCTGGGTCTGAGCAAAAAGCTACTGCTTAGCTTAAGCCCCACCAGCATCCAAAGCTGCACCCTGGATGTGTTAGGTGCCCACATGGGCACAAGACTTTGGGAGTGCAAAGAGAGGAGAAGGCATATGGAAAGATGCATGCATACACACCAAAAAGGTCTAGAAGGAAAGTTGTTGGCACCAAACCCAACCTTCTCCGGCGGCAATGCTCACAGGTGAGCTGCAGCACCAGGTTGTTGTGTTGGCTCCCTGGAACAGAGCTGCTCTTGGACCATTTGAAACATCCCTCAGCTTCTGAGCACATGTTTTCAAATCCCCAGTGCCAGAGCAGAATGGTGGTAATCCATCTAGCTTTGCTGCAGCTCGGCTCCTGCTGCTCCATGGCAGGATATCAGCCTACAGACGCCAGACTCTAGCTGCAAGCATGGTTTCCTGTGACAGCTATTATGTGGGCTCAAGCAATCTGGAGGAGAGAGGTATGATCTGCAAATTGAACCCGTTTGCCTTGCCCAGTGGAAGATCAAAAAGAGAATCGATGGGATTTTCAGAAGCCATCCATGCTGGCCATCACTGCCACCTTCCCCTGCCTGCAGTTCTGATGCCATTAGACAAGGCAGACCTGAGGCCGTGAAACATTCCCTGGAATGAATTGGCCGACAGTCTGGAAACCTGACTCAACCTCTGTTTGGCCCTCCTTGAGTCAGAGGGACCAGATTTGGAAAGCAGACAACAGGACTAGGTAGAGCTCCAGCTTGCAGCTTGGCCTGTGCTCCTCGACATCTGTGAAAGGCTTTCTAGGATTGGGATGGGCTAAGGCAGGGCTTTCTGAGGTGGGCTTGCCTACCCATCTTCTACTCTTTACGAGATGCCTTTGCTGAGTTTGCAAGCATCCCATGTTCCCTGGGACAACAGAGCAGATCCACTACGCCTTAATGGGCTCCTCTTTGAGCAGCGTGTTCCTTCCTTTGTTTCTAACCCTAATCTACAACTGTATCCAGCTGCAGAGGCTCCATGTGATGCCTCTGTACAGGCTTACAGGCAGGGAAGCAGCCATGTACATCCCAATTCCCTGTTGCTGTGCCTGATGATATCGTAAGACAGACTACAGCAGCTTTTTACATCATCTACAGCCTTTACAGAGTTAATGAGATTGGATTTAATGTGCTGCTCCAGCTGCAAAGCGCTGTGTTGGATTGCTGGCCAGTGAAGAGATCTTATCCAGAGGAAAAAGGCATGTGGGTCCATGGGCTTTCATATACACATGGCCCCCAACCAAAAGCAATAGTGCCTGTGTGCCCAAGGGACAGAAACCTTTGTACTTTACTGTCTTCCCAACAGGAACACAATGCCAGGTTTCAATGCTCTTAGGAACAGGCCACTCCTGCTCACCACAATTTTTCTTTAAAATAGATTTATTTACTCACTCTGTGACATTTAGAGCTGATGCTCCGCTCTTCTCTCACAAATGAAGGCAAGAAAGGGGAGCAGAGGATACAGCAGTGTTTACTTGTGATATAGTAGTTGTCCCTGTGGACAAAGCAGAGCCCTAGAGAAGAACAAAGCGGCTGGTAAACAGGACAGATGAAGCTGGAAGGCCAGAATCTGGATTGCTCATGATTTGAGGTTCATTCAGTTCTTCTTGCAGAAAATGCCTCTCTTTAACCACTCTTCTCTCTCATCCACATATTTACATGTATTTACAGACATTCTGCAATGAAAGGCAGAAAGTTTTCACATATCATATTGCATTAGACTCACTAGAATCATAGAATCACTAGGTTGGAAGAGAACTCTGAGATCACTGAGTCCAGCCGTGCCTATCTCCTTGCTAAACCACGTCCCTAAGAAACTCATCCACCCGTTTTTTAAACACCTCCAGGGATGGTGACTCCATCACCTCCCTGGGCAGCCTATTCCAATCCCTGACCACTCTCTCAGTGAAGAAATTTTTCCTAATGTCCAGTCTAAACCTCCTCTGGCGCAACTTGCGGCCATTTCCTCTTGTCCTATCGCTGTCACTTGTGAGAGGAGCCCAGCACCCACCCTGTCACAAACTCCTTTCAGGCAGTTGTAAACAGTGATGAGATCTCCCCTCAGTCTCCTCTTCTCTAAGCCAAAAACCCTAATTCCCTCCATCTCTCCTCATAGGGTTTATTCTCCAGCCCCCTCACCAGCCTCGTTGCCCTTCTCTGCACACGCTCCAGCCCCTCAATGTCCTTTTTGTAGCGAGGGGCCCAAAACTGAACCCAACACTCGAGGTGCGGCCTCACCGGTGCCAAGTACAGGGGCACAGTCACCTCCCTCCTCCTGCTGGCCATGCTGTTTCTGATACAGGCCAAGATGCCTCTTGGCCACCTGGACACACTGCTGGCTCATGTTCAGCCAGCTGTCAACCAGCACCCCCAGGTCCTTTTCTGCCAGTCAGCTCTCCAGCCGCTCTTCCCCAAGCCTGTAACGCCACATGGGGTTGTTGTGACCCAAATGGAGGACTCTGCACTTGGCCTTGTTGAACCTCATCCCGTTGGTTTTAGCCCATCGAACCAGCATGTCCAGATCCCTCTGCAGAGCCTCCCTTGTGGAGGAGGTCAGAAAAGACCTCTAAGATCAAGTCCAAACATCAACACACCAAGATGCCTATTAAAAACCCGTCCCCGTCTACACAGTTTTTAAACACCTCTAGGGATGGAGACTTGACCACTTCCCTGAGCAGCCTCTTCCAATGCTTCTCCAGTCTTTCAGCAAAGAAATTTTTCTCCAGTCTTTCAGCAAAGAAATTTTTCCTAATATTCAATCTAAACTTCCCCTGGCGCAACTTGAGGCCATTTCCTCTCATCTTATCACTATATGAATTTCTAGCAGAGGTTTATCTCCTGAGCCAGGCTTTTTTTCTTTTCCCTTAAATGCACATGAAAGCCAACCCATCCCAAGCTGCCCTATTGAGTTTTCATACAGGGGTGGTGGAAAGCAAAAGGCTGTGGTTGCTGTCTCAGCCGTGGAGATGGTCAGCATTGGGAATCTATAGGTGTCTAAGAGAAATCCTGTGAAGAAACATGAGGTAATGTAAATCTGTATCATTCCGAGTGCAATGGGAAAATGTAAATTTGCAAATATGCATTTGGCCAAGTCTGGAGAAATAATTTTAGGCCCAGCATACCTGACTGCTCTTACCAGACATATTACAAGTGACAGGCATAGGCTGTGGGCAGCCCTGGCTGCTGATCAAGCCTGCTGCACCAAGAGGATGGACTAGCTGATCTCCTGAGTTATCAGCCTGAATTATCCCATAATCCTGATAATAATCAACCAATGCTTCCTGTAACTGGAACAGTGCTGAAGTCCAGGGACTATTTCTAAAGACTGCAAAAGGTGATTGCTGCTTGTTTGAGGTGCACCAGGCAGATCCTCCACTGGCACAAGACAGCAGAACTCCAGAGGAATCCGGATCTGCTGGCTCACTGTCTTGGAGCACAGGGTTTGTCTTGGAGCACATTTACTGCTTGACACCCACCCTGGTCAGGCCCTCCACCAGAAAGGACAAGCAGACAGGGCAGGTGAGATCATTTGGCCCCTCTTCACCCCATGGCCAGCAGTTCTTTATCTGTGGGTGGCCTTCGGGACTGCTGCACTGATCTCACCCCACTAGAAAACTGATCCACCCACCAACTGGGGCCCAAGGCTCTCTCAAGGAGAGCTTCCAATACCTAAAAATAGCCAGTCATCCAGCACAGCCAACACACACTTGACTCGCTCATTAGGCAAGACCTTTTCTACAGCTCCTAACACTGAAAAAGACAAAAGTAAAAAGAAGCAAAGGAAACTCCTTCTAATTTTCCAGAGGAGCCCTCAGCCATGGGCAGCTAGTTCTACCATCCCACCACCTTCACCAGCATTTCCAGCTGCCTCCCCTGAGCAAGTGTATCCTCCCACTTGCCATTCTCTCCCAACCGTGCTCCTCACTCTCCTTGCTTCCACAGGGAGATCACCCATGCTAGCCCATCCCACTTCTGAAAACAGGGCAGTGGATTCCCATCAAGCACCATTCACTTCAGAAAAGAATCAATCCATCTATTGGGGCATCGCTAGAAAGTCTCTGCCTCACAGGACGTGGGCACGTGCCCTCCAGTCTGCTCCTCTCAGCACAGCCCACCTTCCTGTGTATCAGGCCAGCAGCCCCCGCAGCCCAGGGTGGTCTCCCATCTGCAGGGTGGCAGCCCCTGTGAGCAGTGTGCACTCGTAAAGCTAATAATAGCACGGGGTGCGGACACACAAAGACCCACAGCTTAATCCTTCTTTCTGCACTTTGTCACTGGGATTATTGCAAACAAGAGTTTCCAGTTTCAGGGCTGTGAAAGCTCCCTCTGTGGACCTAGAAGTTCTGTCTCACCTGAACATGTTAGAGGAGAAGAGAAAGGAGCAGGGGTGATCTATTAATCCACTGCTTTTACTTACTGGAATTAAGCCAGTGGTTGCATTTCATGCCAGACTGCACAGCACAAGACTGAGAAGAGCAACTCATCTCCTTCTCTCTCATTTCTGGATTAACAAGGGCATCTCGACAGTCTTGCAGCCAGGCTGCGCACTCTCTTCTGTGACTGAAAAGAACAATTATTTATATCTGGCACTAAAACAAGTGATTAATCCCACCACCACCTCCAACGCCCTTTCCAGAGGCACCACCTTTTAAATCCCTGAAGGTTCCTCATGGACCTGCCAAGCAGCAGAAAAAAGCTGCATTATGAAATTAGCAATTGTAGCTGCTTAGCAATTGTAACCACTTTGGTGCCAGAGGAACAGTCAAGCTATTCTTTTTTAAAAAAAAAAAAAGAAAGAAAAAAATGCTGTAACCATAACTGTAATTCACGCTTAGCTCAGTCTATAAAACTCCTTTCCTGGATCTAGGCCAAGAGCCTGATTTTTTAGTGAACTCTAAAGTTAAGTTGCCCTGGTGATAAATGCATATGTGGAGAAAGGTTGGAGAGGGAAGAAAAATTCTGTTTTCCCCCCAGTTTTAGCACAGCTCAACATTTTTGTGCAGAATTTGTATAGTTTCTAAGTGGACACAAAGATGTACATTATCAAGGGGCTGCAGCAGAAAACAGAAATGAGAGATGGGAGGAGAACTTAATTCCAGCATCCAGGACTGCCATTAGGACTGGGGCTGTAATCACAGACAAGACAACAGATAGGTTACTTGGAGTCCAATAAGTTAATTATGTTGTAAATGTGCCTTGACATGCCTAAATACAACTGTCTTCAGGGAAAAGAGGAAGGACTGAAGCACTAGCTATATTTCTGATGCCCTTTGATCTTCCATCAGGTGTCCAGGACCCTGTTCCTTCAATCCTGACCATAAGAAAGTGGAAGACATGGAGTAGAGGTTGTACTGTAACATCACAGAAAGACAGACTGGAAAATCCCACTCATTTGTGATTTTCAGCATGGCACGAAATGAGCTATGAATGGTAACCCTGCTGCTCCCACCAGACTGGTTCAATCAGTCCTGCAAGTGAGGAAAGGGTTAAAATCAAGTAAAGGACCACCGGGATAAACACTGATAAAACCAGTGGCCTGGGTGTGGGTGCTGGCAGGTCATGAACATAGCTATACGGGGGATACCAGTCCCAACACGGTCCCAAAGGGATGTTTACCCTGGCTTTACCATGCAGCGATACCATTAAAGCAAAATGGCCAAAAAAAAGGTTGTATTTCATACTGTTTGTGTCCAGAGAGGTGTTGGTCAGGCTGCATCTCTGATCTTTGGATGCTTGCTGTAGACTATTTTTAGCCTTGACCAGCAGGTGCCTGTTTATAAGGAAACAGTACAATCATAGTCCTACACGCTCCTGATAAAATTATGGGACCATCTGAGACAGAGCTGGATTTCATGGTTTTTTCCATCTTCCTAGCATTTACTTTTATTAAGGGCATGAAAGGCTCTGGCTCCAGAAATCTTTTTTCAGTAGCCCAGCACTGTCCTGCAGGAACTCCTCAGGAGAGCCAAGCTCAAAGCACAAAGGACCCAAGGAAAGGCTTATACCAGCCCAGTCTCTCAGGCATGCCCAGCACATGAGAGAAGGTGCAGCACATACCTTGGCCACAGGTCCCCAGCTCATGCAGCAAGAGTGCTTAGAATAATAGAATCATTAAGATTGGAAAAGACCTCTAAGATCATCCAGTCCAACCCAACACCACTGTGTCTTCTAAACCATGTCCCAAATTACCACATCTACACTCTTTTTTTAACACCTCCATGGATGGAGACTCCACCACTGCCCTGGGCAGCCTCTTCCAATGCTTCACCACTCTTTCAGTAAAGAAATTTTTTCTAATATCCAATCCTAAACCTCCCCTGGCACAACTTGAGGCCATTTTCTCTCATCCTATTGCTTGTTACCTGGGAGAAGAGACCAGTGTGCACCTCGTTACTGTCTCTTTTCAGGCAGTCATATAGAGCAATGAGGTCTCCCCTCAGCCACCTCTTCTCCAAAATAAACAGCTGCTTCAGCTGCTTCCCATAACCCCTCTGCCCCAGACCCATCACCAGCTCCATTGCCCTTTTCTACTTTCTACTCCTTGTACTCAGGGCCCGAAAGCTGACTCTTCCGGGCACATTACTGTGATCAGGCCATCATCATCAACAGCTTGGGGCACCATCAGAGACATCCCTAGTGTGAGTCAGGGAGGGAAATACCAATGGAGTTTTTATCATCATTTTTCACGAGAAATGGCCATCTGGAGCCTTCCTGTCATGGCAGATGTGGAAATATCAAAGGAGAAACAGGCCGCTTCTTTACCTCAGTCAACAAACGAAACACCTTGTAGACAGGTTAGAAAATAACATTAAATCTGCTGAGGACAAGTTTCCATTGATGGAACGAGCTGCCCAGAAATGAGCCACACAGGAACATTTCAATCAAACCTCCCCCACTCCCACCAGGAGATTTGCAGACAAAAGGGGTTTATTTACATTTTTTTTCTGTTCAGAAAATATTCGGATTTTGATGGGAAAATAAAACTGGAAAGCTTTTCCCCTTCCTTTTTGCCCTTTGAGCAATTTCTTTTGCCACCTGTGTGGAATTGTCAGAAAAAATATCTTAAGGAAAAGCAAGAGCAGGAAAAAAAAAGAAGCAGCTGCAGGAGCTGGGGAGGAGAAAAGTTTATTTCCAACATACACAACACATGTGCAAAACACTTCTCTGAGTCTGGCCATTGTCCACTTCATCCTGCAGCCCTGAGCAAAGCCATCTTCCGCCCCTGAACAGTAGGATGTGCATCCAGGGCTGCACCACATCTCTTGCAGAGTAGAGGTAGAATGGTCCAGAGAGCAACGTGATGGAGCATATTTCACCCTTGGGCAAGTGGTTTCTCTTGTATTTGCTCATAATATTGAAAAATGCCAAAGATACTGTGCTAAAAGCGCCCAGAGCATTTTCCATTTGTAACATTAAGTAAAGAGAATGTCAGAAACAGTGTTGTGGCTGTTCAATAATCAGAGGAAAATAAATCAGTTATGGGAATTATATCTGCATGGAAATGGGGAGGGGAACTGCTATCAGCAGTGAGAACTATTCAGCAACAGGATTACTGGCTAAAGCATTAATTGGAGGTGATGTGGGATAAGAGACCTGGCTCCATCAAGTGCCTGATGCCCAGCCTCTGGTGTTTTTTCCCTTCCCTGTTGGACCCATGGCTCTGATTCCTTTCACCAAGCAGATGCATCCCTATGCAAACCTGGCAATGGAAATTCTTCCCTGTTTCATACATTCCCTTCAATAAACCAAACAGGCTACTTGCACTTGTAGGAACAATTTTTAAAATAGGTATTTCAGTTAGATTTAGAGAAGATGCTGGCTTCAGTGGGACAAAAATTAATCCTTAAACGGAGAAAAAAAGAAACTGTGACACAATTTGCTGGATAATATGGGAATGTTTGTCCTTTACTTTGATAGCACCATTGCAAAATTATAGTTAGTCCAGTGGTTTCATTTTTCTCCTGCCACACAGAGAAGTCAAACAGTTCATAGAAATAATAGGATGGTTTGAGTTGGAAGGGACCTTTAAAGATCATCTAGGCCAACCCATGAAGACACTTCAGGCAGTCCAGATCCAGGCCTAAGGTTGTATCTCCCAGTGACTGGAATAAGACTGCTGTCTTAAATGAGGTCTGTGCAAAATTTGGTCTCAGAAGCCTTGAGCAACAAACTCATAAAATCGCATTACTGATAAAGGCCCACTGAATCCTCCATGACAGCATCTACACCCCCACTTTCCTTCAGAGGCTGTGATTTTGGGAGATGCTCAGCTTCACCACTGCATCCAGCTAGGAAGAGGCATCAGGATCTCCATGGTGTTTGGCATAGAATCATAGAATGGTTTGGCTTGGAAGGGACCTTAAAGACCATCCAGTTCTAACCCCCCTGCCATGGTCAGGGACACCTCCCACTAGACCAGGCTCCTCAAAGCATGCCATGAAGGTAGCAAGTTCTGGCAAAAGGTAGAAAATGCCATTAACTAAAAAACAACCATGGGACTACGCAAAAATAGGAGACTGTTTCATAATGTGCTCACATAAACAGATGAATTAAGCCTGCTCTCCAGATGGCTCTAGCTATATCTGCCTTGACTTTCCCACCTTAACACTGTGCTCTTAGCCTGCCTTTTATATTTTCGTGCATTGTATATAGAAAACCCTGCCACCCGCCCGCACCCCAGCCCTGCGGTAAGAGAATCCCAGTGTTGAGTGAGTGCAGGCACTTACCGGCTGACACAATGTCCCCGCTGCAATCACAAGGGTCTCTTTATAGAGCGGCTCTCTGGGCACACATGACCTGGGCCAGCCTAACCCAATCAGCAGAGAAAAATAAACATCCTTCTCTTGGAAGTGCCTAGCACAATTTCATTAAGCCAGGCTATGACTGCAAGGGAGCCGGATGTATATTTATTGAATTGAGCCCTAGGAGAATAAAAGGGGAAAAGAAGCCCCCCGACTGTTAGGGTGACGGAGGATTTAAGGAAACTAAACAAAGTGAGAACTCCCCCCCCCCCCCGACTCGAATCCCAGTGCTAAAAAAAGAAACTACAAAGTCATTTTCAGATGTGATTTCCATGGAGGGCAATGTGAACATGCTGTGGTTTTAAAACAATTAAATGAAGAAAGGTGTCTTTTGGAAAGAGGGGCACAAGAATTATGAGAACGTTTCCAACCAGCGGCATTCCTGCCTGTTTTATGGCACGCTCTGGACGCTGGCCTACCTCCGAGGTGGAGTGTGAACATAAAACATTTCCCCGATTGTTTTACCCACTCCAATGCGGCGATGCCGAACAGCTGTGGAGCAACGCACGGGCGGCCTTCCCTGGCCTGGCTTTCCCTCGCGGTGGCAGGGCACCGGGGTTTAGAGCTAATTAAGGCATGAAAATTGACTCTTGCCTCCACACATTTAACCACCTCCCCTTTCTCCCAATTCTTCCCAGGGAAGGGGTTTCTGTTTCAAGCTATTTCAGATGAAACCATGTTCATTTTTAGTCTGTTTTTTTTCTCATTGGAAGTGGCTCCAGAGAGGCCATTTAAAATGTTTCAGTTACCGAAAGCCGGCTTCCAGTAAAGAAATAACACTGCCTATTCTGACAATCCCTCTTATAGTTTCCCTTTTCTCCCCCAAGCATTGCAACATTTCTCTTAATAAATACCCCCAGCACAGGAAGAACATGGATTTGTCAGAGCAAGTCCAGAGGAGGCTACAAAGATGATCAGAGGGTTGGAGCACCTGCCATATGAGGCTGGGAGACTTGGGCTTGTTCAGCCTAGACAAAAGAAGGCTTTGGGGAGAATTTATAGCAGCCTCCCAGGGGTTAAAGGGGGCTAGAGGAAAGCTGGAGAGGTGCTCTTTATCAAGGAGTGCAGAGACAGGACAAGGGGGAACAGTTTTAAGATGAAAGAGGGGAGATTTAGATGACATATTAGAAAGAAATCTTTTCCTGTGAGGGTAGTGAGGCCCTGGCACAAGTTGCCCAGAGAAGTCATGGCTGCTCCATGCCTGGAGGTGTTCAAGGCCAGGTTGGATGGGGCTTTGAGCAACCGGATTCAGGGGGATTTGAACTAGAAGATATTTATGGTTCCTTCCAACCCAAACCATTCCATGATTCTATGATTCTTTGCCACTGCGTTGATTCCCTCCTGCAAGAACCTGCCAATCACTTCCCTTTGGCTCTCCAAATCACTGCCTGAAAGGACAGAGTGATGATCCCCTCCCAGCCTCACTGAAGCTGCAGGAGCTGACAGGTAACATCACAAAGTGCCACAACATGAAATGCATCTCTAGTAGGTCAGGCTTATCTCAGCCCGCATTTAACAGCAGCAGCGTCCCTTCTCCAAGTCAGGAGCATCATGTTACATGGTTCTCCTGATGTCAAAAGTAGGATGGAAAGACAGCATAGACTCTGAAGTATGTTTTAGCTGGGCTATAAATACTGATAAAGCAGGCTCTCTTCCCTTCCTGATGTTTCACAAAGCTGCTCCTAAAGCAGGAAAACACATGAGGAAAAAGCTAACCCCTGCTTGGCATCAGGATGCAGTATCTCCACGCCCTTGAGGAGCTTTTCCCAGGCAGAGGAAAGGTGTGGTAGCCTGGGTGCTTCATGGAGCTGGGTGAGTAGATTTGCCACATGTTGCTGGACTAGGACAGCTGGGCCTAAGGTGTGCAGGCAGGGAGGCAGAGATAATTATTATCCCTAATTATCTGTGCAGATTTGGGAACACCAATGCACCTTTCTTAGTGCAGAGATGGATCAATACAAACATCTCCTGGCTTTTTTCCCCAAAATGTGGAAGCTAAATTCTAATACAATGCAGTTGCCCCTTTTTTTTTTGTTTAAACAAAGGCTAAACACAAAGTAAATGGCAAGAAAGGCAGAAAAACTACACCTGATTGTTTCCAGAATCCATGGGGTATGGAATCTGATATCCATTGCCTTTATCGGCTCAGGGTTTGACAAGTAAAAGTAGTAGATTATGGTAGATTTTCAAAGCCTTTTAACAGTGCAGACAACTGAAAAGCTGAGTACTCCAGTCTCAGCCTTATTAAAGACTATTTTCATAACGGTAAACTAAAAGAACAATGTCTCATTTTATAATTAATATGTATTGTTATTAATTGATTTAAACAAAGCTGGCTTTCATTCCTTTATTAGTGGTGCATTTGGTGAAACACTTAAAGGGGCCAGTTCAGTGTACACATATAACTGTTTTAATTACATCCTGTGAATTTATTTTTCCAGGGAGAAATATTTCTCAGGGAAAATGTCTATAAAAGTAACTTTAGAAGCTATGTAATTTTGTGTGTGTTTCCTATAGGAAATCTGTTTAGTTTAAGTCCCAGGTTCTAACACTCTCTTTTATGCAGCAGTGCGGCCTGAAGAATGCTGCTGACAGCCACATTAAATCCTTGTATCTCTTTCTAAATGAAACTGCTGACGGATTTGTGAGTCATATCTTTATGGGACTTTGCCTCCTCCTTTGTGATTGGATTTCTCTTGCTGGATGACTCCTTCACAGGTATCCCCCCAGAAGGATGCACTGTACCTTAATGGGTACTTCAGGCACTGATTTACGTGCCCACTTTTGTGTTGTATTTGTTATTTTGACCATCACTTATTTAACCAGAGACAGCCCCACAGGCGCTTCACTATAGTTTCCCAGACATTAAGAAGAAAAACATTATGGATTTCACAGCCATCAAAGCAAGAATTCCCAGGAAATGTATCCTCCAGGAGGGGCTTTGGGCAGGCTTAAGCATTTATTTCATTCCCCTTGTAAGCAGCAAATACAGCTGGAAACTCCAGCCCATGGACACTTTGTCATCCCTGAACTCCTCATTTCTGGACCTTGCACCTATTGTTTCACTTTCTAACTTCATCCTGACCATGGGGAGTTGGCAATTAGTGGCATTTCATTCCCCTGGCAGGAAAGAGTCCATGATCCTCTGTGTGACTGAACATAGACTATGGGGACAGGCATGCTATGGGTCCTTGGCTCAGCCTGTCTCTTCTGTGCAGACCACAGGCTGCTCCCCATTTGGCACAAGTCTGTCTCTGTCTGGAGGCTTCACTTTGGGATTCTGATCATGGCCAGACATTCAGCAGCTTTGACTTCTAACACAAGATGAGGGAGAAGCTGCTGGCTCCCTACTTCTGGAGACTGCAAATCAGTTTTCTTCCCTGATAGCTCATCATTCCTCTTTAGCTCATCTGTTCAGCTCATCTTGCGCAGGTTTTGTCCTATGCCTCATCATCATGGAAGAGCAAACATGCCCCAGCACCCTGGTGAAAACACTGATTTACCAGCACTGTGATGTCCTGCTTGGAAAGACTTTCTCTCCCTTGCACTCACTGGGCACTGGTGTGAGAAGTTGCATCAGGTCACTTTGGAGAGGTGAGCACCTTTGAGGAAAAGGGCCCAGCTTCTAAGAAAGCCAAAGGAAGGCAAAAGCAGCTCTTCCTCTAGGTAATACAAGAAAATGGACACTCCAGAGTGGCCCCTTGCCAGCAAGAGAATTTTAGCTCAGAATATGTGTCACCCTCTCCAATCTTTAAGTGCAGTATTGCAGGTTTTCTTCTAGGAGGCTTGAAATAAAGTCTACTGCTGGGCAGTCAAGTCCCAGTGCTGCAGTCATAGAGATGCATTAGGATGTGGGATGATGACAAGTGGCATGCAAATAGGTTCAGGTTGAACATGGGAAGAGTAATCTGTTCTCCTCGGATTCTGGGCTCCAGAAGAATGGCCAGCTGTACAGCTGGAAACATAGCCCACATGGCTGGAAGTTTCTGATGGTAGGAGTTGTCCTAATAAAAGATAGTTCTTCACCTTAAGAGAAGACAGCATTTTCAGGATAAGTTACATTGTGCTGCATCTATGCTCCTGATAGGGCTGACTGAGCACTGCCTTCAAAGCAGCCCTACCTTGCATGGTGTGTTGCGAGATCCTTTGTCAGAAATGTCCTCTTTGTCCCTTTTCCTCTCCACCATTAAACTAGAGAAGTAAATTACAAAATCATAGAACTGTTAAGGTTAGAAAAGATCTCTAAAATCAAGTCCAACCATCAACACAACACCAAGGTGCCTACTAAACCATGTCCTGAAGTGCAACATATACATGTTTTTGAATACCTCCAAGGATGGTGACTTCACCACATCCCTGGCCAGCCTCTTCCAGTGCTTCACCACTCTTCCAGTAAAGAAATTTTTCCTGATATCCAATCTAAACTTCCCCTGGTGCAACTTGAGGCCATTTCCTCTTGTCCTATCACCTGTTACTTGAGAGGATGGGTTCTTGCAAGTAGGTGTGATCAGCTCTCTGTGAACTTATTCAGCTCTCACTGCTGTGAGATTTCTCCACCTTGAAAATTATATCCTTCCAGAACACAGAGGCAAGGGTTGGAATCATTTTAGACACAGGAAAAAAATAAAATACAGAGAAATTAGTTTTCCCATGTACAGTGGAGACTGGATGAGCTTTGCCAACTATAAAAAACTGTCTTGGTTATTCAGTTGTTGTGGTGACAGGATATTCTCACTGTTCATGAGATAGTGCATTAGCAGTACCACAAACCAGTCTATAAAGACCATTCTTTAGCTGCAGGAACTTAGCCTTTCAAGCCACACTGCCAAATACACAATATGCAGAAGTGCTGTAGGACAATAACACAGGAGGAGAAAGATAGTTGTATCTGATCATATGAGAAAGCAAGTCTATCACAGATGGAGAAATAGTCATTATTAGCCCCTACTAATTCTTATCTATAAATATCAAGCTCAACATGAGCTGGCAACGTGCTCTTGCAACCCAAAAAGCCAACCGTAACCTGGGTTGCATCCAAAAGCAGCAGTGGGACCAGCAGGACAAGGGAGGGGATCCTGTCCCTCTTCTCTGCTCTTGTGAGACTTCACCTGGAGTCCTGCGTCTGGTTCTAGAGTCCTCAGCACAGGAAAGACATCGATCTGTTTTAGTGAGTGCAGAGGAGGCCACGAAGATGATCCGAGGGCTGGAACACCTCACATGCAAAGACAGGTTGAGACAGTTGGGGTTGTTCAGCCTGGAGAAGAGAAGGCTCTTGGGAGACCTCAGAGCAGCCTCCCAGTACTGAAAAGGGCTACAGGAAAGCCGGGGAGGGCCTCTTGATCAGGGAGTGCAGGGATAGGATGAGGGGGAACAATTTTAAGCTGAAAGAGTGGGGATTTAGATTGCATATTAAGAAGAAATATTTTCGTATGAGGGTGCTGAGGCCCTGGCAGAAGTTGCCCAGACAAGTCATGGATGCCTCATCCCTGGAGGTGTTCAAGGCCAGGTTGGATGAGACTTCGAGCAACCTGATCCAGTGGGCGGAGTTGCTGCCCATGGCAGGGGGTTGGAACTGGATGATATTTAAGGTTCCTTCCAACCCAAACCATTCTATGATTCTATGATTACTAGTCATCTCCGTTGGCACTATTGCAAGCCCTGGCTCCACTGCTGTAAACAATGCATAAAGCTGGTGCTGTAAGGTGCAACCCATTTAAATCAAAGTGATGGAAGGGAGATGGCCTGGCCCAGACTGAGAGATTTGTTGCGTAACTTGAGAGGAAGCCAACGTGGTGACTATTACTGTGTTTCCATACCAGTTCTCTTATTGCTTTAATCTGCAAGTCTTTGGCAGTACTTGATGTCTGATCTAAATTTATCTAGATTTTGGACTAACCTGGATTGAGCTGTGTAATCCAGCAGCCCAGATGAGTAGCGTCATATAAAAAAGTCTCATCCACTCCTACTTACCACCTCAAAGAAAACCTGGATGGTGGAGTTGAAGTCATCTGAAGAGGCTATGCCTTCACCACAGGAGGTGCTGAAGTTACAGCCGTGATCTGAAAGCATCAACTCACCTAAGTCACTCCTAAAACTCAAAGAGAGTGGCAGATGTTGTGTTAAACAGATGAAATGGGGAACATCAAGGCTAGTCGTTCCTAAACATTTTCCAGTTGGATTGGTCTGAAGGAAAAACCCAAGCTTGGAGCCAAGGCATGAGTAAAAGGCCTGGAGCTCTCCAGAGGGATGTGAGGTCCAAGGCTGAAATGGAGCATTCCATCCTACTGCAGCAGGTTTCACACTGACCTCAGAGGGATACTTCAAGCTCACACTTTCTGGGAAATTTTTTTTGGCACAGAGAAAGCCCAAACAGTTTGACGATTACTTGCCCAATAGATGTTGTGCCGTGTCTGTCTGGACCTGGTACAAGAGATGATGCTCTGAATTGAAACCAGTTGGCAGAACAAGGCCATCCTTGCAGAGGCTGGTGAGAAACCTCCAGAACTATCATGCTTCACAGAGACTGAAGACAAAGCTGTGAGGAATCAAAGTATGGTGATGGGCTCCTGCATTTCTGTCAAGGACACGTGAAGAAAGGACAAGACAATAGATCAAAAATAGATTATTTTTATCTGCATAGGAAATCAGTCTGCTTCTGCAGGAGAAAGGCAACCTTACAATTTATTTCTTGCTGGTGAAGACAAGGTTCCAGCTTTTGCTCACGAGTGTCATGCTCATTTATTAATTTTTTCGTGGTTTGACTCTGAGGGATCCAAAAGAATCCCTAAATCTCAAACCCTCTTTCCACTACTACTAATCCATGCACAGAATACTTTACAGCCCAGGCACTTGGTTACCCTGCCCATGCTGAGGACCTGGAGGAAGCCCTTGCAGGCTGTCATGGAGCCCACCATCCCTTGGACAATGGACTTCCCAGAAAGACCCCTGCACACAATTCTTCACCAAGGCACAGAGCCAGAACCCATGCTATCACAAAGTAAGAATTAGAGAAACAGTTCTAAGCAATTTCCTCTATGGATGATTAAGATTTATTGTCTAATTTGAAAATAAATAGTGGACAAAGTGCTGCAGGCTGTAACTCTTTGCCTTGTTTGAGGTCTTTAATGGATTCCACGCACCAAAGTGTTCAGGCTACCAGTAAATTCCGTGCCCCTCCTGGCTTTCTGGACAAGACAAGGCCACCCACCTGTGCTGTGGCAGGGGAGAGAGGAGACATTACAGCTTTATCTCCTATCATCCAAGCTAAGCTGCCCAGCCTCTGGTTTGCCTCTCTCTTGTTCTGTCCCTGGGCAGTAACCATCCTGTGACCACGCTAGAAGTTAGGTCATTTCCTTCTCCCCTTCTCTCCAAGGGGTTTCAATTAGCTTTGCCATTGTACTTCTTAATTTGACTGTACTCCTGGCTTCCAGTTTAAGCCCCCTTTTTTTGTTGTTGTTATGAGCCCTCTAAGACCCAGCTGTAAAACTCTGCAGAATGTATATCATAACACTTCAAAATCACACTTGCATTTCAGTAACACGACAGAAACCAGCTCATTCCTAGTGACCAGGACAGCCTAAAAGCAGCACACCAGCACATGGTAATAATGAAACTGGGAGTGAGGCGCCAAGGTGGAGCACCACTGCTCCCCGCTGCGGTCCTCAGGGAAGCCCTCAGTGGGACGAGGCTGAACCTAAGGAAGTTGGGAGACTGGAAGCAGCATCTCCTTCACTGGCAGGTCCTTGCTGAGCCAAGTCAGGTCTGCATGAAGGTGGATGCTTCCCGGTGCATGTCTTCTTGGTGGGGCTCTGTGGCTAAGAGTTGGGAAGAGCTGGCTTTCCAGGGTACATTGGGGGAAGTCTTGCATTTCTGTGAGGATACGAGTGCTTAGGAAAACAAATTGGAATGGTCAGTCTGCCAGTATAGAAAATTGAGTCAAGCATTCTTTAGAGCATATCCACATATGCATAGGCACAGTCATCCACCAAAATGGACTGTCACTCTCAGATCTTTCCACTAATTGAATAAACAAATATATTTTCTTATTTATTTAAACTTAGTCTGACCAGATGATGGGTTTCTGAGGCCTCAGGCTCCAGCAGGAGCACAGTCCATCTCAAAGAGGACAATGATAGCCACACATTGCGCTCATTGGAAACCACCCAGGCAGATGAAAATCACTGCTACCACTTTTCTGTGCCGACTAAGATCAGCATGGACAGGGTCCCTCTCATGTCACGTTTATATCTTGCACAGCAAAGCCTCAGTGTAATTAGCCCCTTTAGCTGCACTGATACCAATAATGGCTGTTGTTGACTTCCAGCTCACAATAACTTTCTTCTCCCCCAGACACTATTTCCACCTCCAGCAGTACATCCACTGGTTTGCATGGCAAAGGGCAGTGCAGTTCTAGCTCTCGTGTAGCACCAGCCCTTTCTCCGCTGTGCAACGTGGACTGCAGCACAGTCCTTATATGTTTTCCCTCCTGGTTGCTCGTTTAAGGCTCTGATCCAACACTCAGAGGAGTTTGCAGAGCACTTGACATTGACTCAAGCATGTTTTGGATCAGGTGCTGTGGGTAAATTTTATCCCAGCCAGATACCAGTCACTAGGGTGTAGTTTTTGAGACCAAGTTTAACTACTGAAGCCTGAGCCTGGACTTGGCTCCCTTGCTGACCTTTCAGAAAGCCTCTTCTCATTTTGCTTGGCTTCTTTACTGGTTCTGGAGCCGCCTGTGGGTTTCGTAGTGGTTCAGGTTACTTCCTGATGGCCTGTTCTTATACCTCTGCCTTTCAAGAAGAGTTCACTCCAGGATTTATAACAGGTTTTTGGTAGCACCCTCTGTGCTTAAATCTGTAAAACCATTTCAGTTTAACCACCTGTTTTCACACGCTCATAATTTCACAAAGCATTCACCTTTTGGGATAAAATTTTCCATGCTTCAGCTCTTGCCCAAGGCGCTATTTTTTTTCTCTTTAAATAAAATTCCAAAAGAAAAAAAAAGAAGTCATGATCCAAATCCATTCCACATTTCTGCACTTGGCCTGAGGCAAGAAACTTGCCCCATTCAAAAAAAATTTCTAACCACACTCCTTGTTGTGGAGCTTAAAGGAAAAAACTGATTCTCTGGAGCTGCCACAAACACTAGGAAGACAACTGAAGTCCAGCCATGGGCAGAAACCCCTGATCCACCCCAAAGACTTGAAAACAAAGTGTGTCTCCTTCCTTTGCTGTCAGGCAGTGGGTGGTATGGAACTGATGAATTTCTACCAGCTTGTGGTGCAGCCGGTAGCGATGGCATTAGGAAAGTGGTTCCTCCATCACAGGAGCTCACAACCAGGCTGTGACCCAGCCTCTCTTGGAGCCTGTGGAAGTTTTTCACCAAAATAGCCTTTCAGTTACATTTGCAACTGCATCGCTACTTACAGGCTGTGTTCAGAGCCCCCTGAAGTCAGTAGGAGCAGTGACCTCAGCTATCTGAGCAGCTGTGGTTCAAAGGGCTGACGGGGTCTGTGGGAGAAGCCGGCACAGCTTGTAAAATACATGCCAGGTTTTTATTTTATGTTTCACTCCCTGCTCTTCGGGACGTCTTAGGAAATGAAATGCATGGAAATAACACCAGGGCAATACTCAGGCTGTAAGATCAAGCAGTCAAAGTAATCAGGAAATTGGTTGAAACCCCCTTACGTTGCCCCAGAATCGTTGTCTCAGCTTCCCTGAGCCATTCCTGTTTTCCTCCGTGTTAAAGGTAACATAACACTTGTCTTACTTGGATCTGACACTGGTCCCAAGCCACCCTCACGGCCCCAGACATGGCAAACAGAACAGTCCCAAACCCAAAGGAGAAGTCTCCCACAACATTTTGGTCCTCCTGCCCTGTAAAGGCTGCTCTGCAGCCAGTCGTTGCTCCCACAGATTAATTTCTGATGGCACGAGTTTGTCTTACGCTCTGAGCTTTGGCTTGGAAGCTCTGATAACCAGCTTGCAGCTCCCAGAACATAGGAGAAAAGGATAAAGGAGAAAGAGATTCCTGGTACCAGCATTGGATCAGAAGGACTGAGATGCAGGAATATTCACAGATCACAAACTAAGGCTGGAGCACAGCAAAGAGTGACTTGAAAAGCTCCTTCAGGCCAACCTGTCAGACTATCCTTCCTCCAAACCTAAGGCTCACTGGGGCAGCCAGACTTCCTCCAATGTGGTTACAAGATACTTCAGGTCCCTTGTCCCCCACAAAAGCTGCTCTCAGAAGTCAGGAGGCAGTTCAGCCACTCTCCTAGAAAAGGTGTTGGCACAGTCCCTTGACTCAACAGCAGTTGTATCACCACTCCCCTTTTCAAGCAACCCTGCAGGACTGGGTGCCTTTTCTGCCAAGCAAGGCAGTGTCCATTGAACAGCCTCTTCTGTGCTTTTCTAAGGATGACTTAGATCCACACATGAATCCAGTAACAAGCTCCTCTTCCAAAGCCTGAAATTTGGCTGCCTGCTTTTAGATACCTGCAGAGATGTTGATCTTCTTGGCCACCTAAAGCCTAGCACCATATCCAACACCTTTTTTTCCTGTTACAGCACAAATAGCCTCCAGATCTCCAAGGCAACCACCTCCAGAGAAGTCAGAGCCAACCACATGTACATGTCAAGTAATCTCTGCTTTTGAGCCTGGATATGCTCTTGGGATGCTCCTTTTCCACCTCACAAAGCTTTAGAGAAGGTAAAGCTCAAAAGAGGACAATTTCTTAAACAACTTCAGTGGTATCACAGTCCTCTAATGGTCTTTACCACCAGGGACTTCAGAGCAAGCAACAGGACCATCACCAAGCGGATGCTTCAGTGGTTGTCATGCTCGACCTTGTAGGTTTCCCAATCAAGTGTGTCTACAGCTTTGGCAATGAGTGCAAGGGTGTAAAAAGTCAGCCAAGCACCATAAGACAGTAAGAGCAAGTGCTACTAGGATACAAAATCATAGACTTATAGAATCATTAAGGTTGGAAAAGACATCTAAGATCATAAAGTCCAACCATCAACCACCATGCCCACTAAACCACGTCCCAAAGTGCCACATGTACACATTTTCTGAACATCTCCAGGGAAGGAGACTCCAACATTTCCCTGGGCAGACTCTTTCAATGCTTCACCACTCTTGATAAAGAAATTTTTCCTAATATCCAATCTAAACCTCCCCTGGTGCAACTTGAGGATGTTTCCTCTCATCCTATCAATTGTCACTTGGGAAAAGAGACCAGCATCCACCTCGCTACAACCTCCTTTCAGGGAGCTGTAGAGAGCAATAAGGTCTCCCCTCAGCCTCCTTTTCTCCAGGCTAAACAACCCCAGTTCCCTCAGCCGCCCCTCATAAGACTTGTGCTCCAGAACCTTCAACAGCTTCATTGCCCTTCTCTGGATGCACTTCAGCACCTTGATGTCCTTGTAGTGAGGGGCCTAAAACTGAACACAGGATTCAAAGTGTAGCCTTACCAGCGCTGAGTACAGGGAGATACAGAGGTCCAAAGTAGGACAGGTAGAGGTGTGGCAGGAACACAAATTCAAAGTTGGACACAGGAAAGGGCACTTTGCATTTGGACAAAATAATTAAGGACAAATTTTCTGGGCAGGCTCTGGGAGCAAGCCAGGAATTAAATCCATTGGGCATTAGACACTTCACACAAACCCCCCTCCCTTCTCAGCAAGTTTCAGCCTTAACTGGGCACAGAAACCCAACACTTCTCAAAAATGTTATTGCCTCTAACAGTGCAACAAAACCTCCTGCTCCCCCAGCTCCTTCTCTGCAGAAGCACTGGCAGGTGAGTGGAACTCAGCTCTACTTGGCCATCAAGCCATCCCATTGGCATGAACCTGGGAAGAACGTTACCCCTTCTGGAGAGGCTTCTTTGCTCCCCACGCATGCTTTTCTCTCACCAAGGAGACATCTTCTCTCCTGCATCACACAGTGGTCTTCCCACAAAGCCCAGCCACTGGCAGAGTCAGCCCAGGTGGCAATAGACATGGATGCTGAGACCAGCAGTAGAAGTTCGCACACGCCTTGCACTGCGAGCAGCATTGGGAAGCAGCTGGATGCCTTCGGGTGGTCCTGTGCTCCAGTTGCTCTCCACAGTCACATATTGAGAGCCCGCAAGCCCCGTGCAAATACAGCACATGATACTTGAGAAAGTGACATTTTAACGAAATAACACATTTAATGCGCATTCCCACACAGCTTTTGGTCGCTCCTACCAGCAGATGTAAAACAGCACAATGGAGCAGTATTTAGCTGTGAGAGACCCTGGTCTCTTACCTGGTCTCTCTCATTTTGGCTCTGTAAGACAAGTATCCTATTAACGTGGGCAGAGTTTACAACCCTCCGTCTAAAGGAGTTAAACATAAAACCAGCCCCTTCTCGACACTTCTGTGGACAGAAATGGGAAGCTGAGAGCCAGGGAGCACTAAAATTGAAGGAGAACACCTTTTCTTCCTCCCAGGCTACCTGATCAGCACAGGACCATCTATGAACCGCTAATGTTGCATGGCCCATGAATTCCTCCTGGATCCAGGGCTGGTCTTTGGCTTGAGGTGTTCTTCAGCTGAGCTGCTCCTGCAGCCACCATGACACCATGAAGGGATGCTGAGGCATTCGAAGCGGCATGTTTTGCTCTCCTCTGCCTTGTCCCACTCCACCCATGCATGGTGAGAGCCACAGCTTCATCACACTGAAAATCTGTCACATTTGGGAAATCTCTGGCTCTTCTCTCTTCTTTGGGGTGCGAGCTGGAAGTGAACTCCATTGCGCATTAGACACTTGACACAAACCCCCCTCCCTTCTCAGCAAATTTCAGTCTTAATTTCGCACAGAAATCTGTGCTTAATAACCCAACACTTTCCAAAAATGTTGGAAGTGTCCCTGCATCCAGGCTACTCAGGATCACTTTAAATCAAAGTCTTTTTGTGCATCCTCCAAAACAGGTTTTGGTTTCCTGACAGGACTTTTGTGTGTGGACCCGTGGCTGTTTGCTGAAGACCCAAACTGTTGGGGCACAGAGGTACTTTTATTCAGCTCCCATTCTGCCAGGAGCAACAAGAAGCATGAATAGAACTCTTAGTGTGACTTGAACAAATAATCCTTCCTGCTATATTGAACTGCACATCCCAGGAAGGGTTATGCATCTTTGTCCAACCTAAATAACATCCATCCCTCCTTGCAGTCTTCTCTTCCTGCCTCCAAGTGTAACTCTCAGTGAAGAGACTGGCCTGCGAGAGGTGAGCATAACAGAGTGAGACCTGGAAAGGATGCTAAACTGAGGATGGGAAGAAAACCCCTCCTGCAAGAACTGCAGAGGAAAATCAAAGCACGATTGGATTTTACAGTTCAATATAGAATAGGAAGAGTCATCTTGAAAGACAGATGAGCTCCACATCAGCTGCAAAAGAATTCCAGATTAACTGATACATAAAAGGGAACAATTCTTTCCTCTCTTGTTCTCTCTATCCTCCTCCCAAATCTCTGCAGAGAGCCAGGCGTGAATCTGTGGTTACAACAGACCCAAGCAGATCTGGCAGTGCAGATTTTTGTGTTGCCCCAGACAGAGAATGGGTGGTGAGGGAGTCATGGCTACAAAACCAGCGTGAGAAGAAATGAGGTCTCAGCTTGCTGTGGTAGAGGCTGGAGTAAGATATGGCAAGTGGGAGCTCACCAAGCTCACTTTTGCCTAGCTTTATGTATTTTCTAAAATCAGAGTCACCATTTCCCACCACCTCTTGGTACCAGTGCAGAAGCATAGTCTTTAGCTATTTCCATCAGTGTTGATGCAAAGTCAGAACACTCTATGATTATTCTCAGGTCAATATATATGCTCAAACACTTACTTTTACAAGCATTTTCTTCCAGTTTCCTAAATTTACAGATTTCAATACTGGGGCAAATGAAGGCCAGGAGAAAGGAGCTCATCATGATCTTTTTATAGTTAGTCAGTCTGTTCACTTTCACCTTTCTCCCCATGATACAATAGATGTGCCTTTTTATACATGCATTTAAACATGAGTGCTTTGTTGACACTTGTTTCAAACATACTTGACATTAATGCCATTTTTCTGATGTCACAAGACATTTCAAGATGTTGGAGGATTCATTCTTTCTTCTCCACATCCTTAGGCATTGCAGTAGCTGAGAACTATGAAAACAGTGCTCTCGTTTCTCTCCCATCCATCCTTACAACAAGAACTGCAGCACAGAAATCTGTGATAGTCAATGGAATAACTTGGTTATTGTAAAGAGAAGCATTCTGGGCTCTTTTTCTTCCCACTGCCACCATTCCAGTCAAAAAAGGCATCTTGCAGATGGTTGAAGGCTGCTTGTCTGCCTTTAGGAGGATGTGATGAGACCAAGTCCAATATCTCTGTGTTCTGGCTGTTCATCCACAATCTGTTAGCGTCACTTCTGGTTCTTACCTGTGTGTTCCTACTCTCCATGCACTGATGCTGACCCAGAACCTACCTCAGGGTGACTCTGGTTTCCAGCTTTGTAACGTGCACTAGAAGTACTGCCGAGGTTATTTGAATTGGACAGAAAGATTTCCTTTCTCTCTCTAGGTTAAAGCCAGACCAGCTTGGAATCTCCTGCTTGGAGCAACTGCTTCTTACCCAAACAGCTTCTCCTTCCCAGACAGCTCTGCAATACACTGTGTATCCACAGCTCCTCCCAAGCACAGCCGACACTGGGTCTCCAGCATCAGCAGATGCTGTTCCAAAAAAGCAGAGAAATCTGAAAGCACAGAAGAAATTGAGCACCTTTAGCCACCAACCTAATCCAAAGTACAGCTATTAGCCAGAGAACAGTCCCTGTGGCTAGGCTGCCAGCCCAGGAATTGAGAGATACTGTGCAGCTCCTCCACGCTGCTCGCCTATACCACTTCCCATCCATTTCCTTCTAGACAGAGCCAGTTTTCTGAAACAAAAAGAGCTCTGTTAAAATATACCTTTTCCATTAAATCAATAGAGGTCCTTTCGGTTTGTATCCTGGTCATTTGGAACAGGCTCTTCTGGCCTTTTGGGGAGGGAGGAATTTATGTCCATAATTAGTCTTTCATACAGAAGCAGTTTAACCGGATGGAAAGCAAGGGCCTTTCCCTTCCACAACACTGCAGCACAAGACCTCCCCAAATGTGGTTCAGCAGCAGACAGAGAGACGACACGTCTGGGTACACTCTGGGCACACAGACTGCATCTGCTGTTCCTCTCAGGGAAATGAGTTTGTCTCAGGTTTTGGGTTGTATCACTTATTTTAGGTATTTAAGCACTTTCTCCTGTGTAGATTTCTTTCTATTATTTATACTATTAACTTCTAACAGACCTTGCAGTAAAGATGGGCATGTAGCCCCTGGCGTAGACTTGTTTTAGTCATTGCCTCTACAACATCCTCTTGGGAGGAAAGAGAGCAGGAAGCCTCCCCAGCCACACATTGTGCACCACAGTGATGCTCAGTGAGGTACCCAGGCCCGTCCTGCTCCAGCAGCCGAGCACCTAAACCCGCTCCTGCATGCTTCCACGTCTCATGGAAAAGTAGCCATGCCTGAAAAAATGACCACAAGCCCATGGGGTTGAAGCTGCCCTGGTTTGTAGAAGACAGTTATCCAAGCAATGCCCCACACCCAGAAAGACCACGTTCTCTGCCATCTCCGGAATATTCTCACCTGCAGGGTGTGGGACTGGCACCAGTTAACGACAGCCCTGTCCCCATCCCTCTGCAGAGACAGCACACCTGGAAGTACTTCCAGTACAGAACAGGGCAGAAACCACCTGGCCTTTCACATACAGGAAAAAAGGTTGGAAAAAAAACCTTCACTAATACTTGTCTTTAGAAGAAATTTCCACTTCTTCAAAGGCTGAAAAATCCACTCATTTTCCTTAAGAGAAGGGAATTCATTTGCAGAACATCTCTGTTGAAGGAGCAGGTTGTCCTCTTATGCATCCAGGTGCTGCTTTCCCTGTAAAGCCAAAAATGGCATTTCCACTCCGCCTTATCCACCTTACCTAGTGCAGGGCAGAGCGACACTGAAATAGCAGAGCAGGCATAGTCCCTGTCCTCCAGGGCTGGACGCATTTTCAAAGGTGGCATCTGAACTTCACTGCATGCCCCATGGTTCCTTTCCCAGCACTGCACTTTGGCCAGGCAATGGCTGGGCAACTTCTTCCACGTGTCCTGGCTGCCTCTAGGACAACAACTGGGGACAATGCCTCAAGCACATTTGCCGCCGAGTGTAGATACTACGGTAGGATGAGAGGCTTTCTGGGATCACTGGGTCATTCGGTCAGGCCTTGTGAGCTGCCCAGGTGACCCATTTAGATATTGTCACTTTGCTTCCCAAACCTCCAGTTAATGGAGAAGATGTGCTCCATCCTCTTGCAGCTGTGGTGATCAGCTTAGCCCTTGGTGTAGAGACAAGACACGACCAGGATGGCAGGAAAGGGATTCCCTGTGCCACCCCAGAGCAAGGTTCCCATCTCCTTTTGACTCTGAGCAAAATAAATGGCACAACCAAAGATAACTGGCACAGCTGTGCTGTTACCCATTGCCCAAATTCATAAAATCATATAATCATTAAGGTTGGAAAAGACCTCCAAGATCACAAAGTCCAACTGTCAGACCAACACCACCATGCCTACTAAACCATGTCCCAAAGTGCCACGTCTACACATTTTTTGAACAGCTCCAGGGATGGAGATTCCACTGCTTCCCTGGGCAGCCTCTTCCTATGCTTCACCACTCTTTCAATAAAGAAATTTTTCCGAATATCCAATTTAAACCTTCCCTGGCTCAACTTGAGGCCTTTTCCTCTTGTCCTTGTTACTTGGGAGAAGTGACCAACACCCATCTCACCACAACCTCCTTTCAGGGAGCTGTAGAGAACAATAAAGTTGCCCCTCAGCCTCCTTTTCTCCAGGCTAAACAACCCCAGTTCTCTCAGCCGCTCCTCATAAAACTTGTTCTCCAGCCCCCTCACCAGCTTCATTGCCCTTCTCTGGAAACACTCCAGCACCTCGATGTCCTTGCACAGAGGCGGCCCAAAACTAAGCACAGTATTCAAGGTGCAGCCTCACCAGCACCAAGTATAGGGGCACAAATTGCTTTCCTACTCCTGGTTCTGCTGAACTCCTGACACGTGCAAGGACTCCCTAGAGTTCATTTCCAGGCACAAATACTGGGCCTGGGAGGGTGCAAAAAGCTCCCTTGCATTGGGCTGCGCCACGAGCCTGACAGATCCTGAAGAAAGAAGCCACATCTGGGTTCCTTCCCTAAACAGCAGATGTTTGCTTTGGGAAGTCTATGGCAGAGAAGGGCTGAAGCAGGGACCACCAGGCAGCGTGTTTCTCCTGTGCGCCAGAACTTGCTACCCAAGTGGCTTGAGACTGGCAGGGGGGAAAACCCTACGACGACCCTGTCCCTAGGGCCAGACCCCTCCCATTCGCTTCTGCCTGATGCTCCTAACACTGTCACTGGCCAAAAAATTGCCCAAACCAGGGAAACCGCCTGAGGGACAACCTCCACCTTGCAGGGACAAGCACACGCTCCCCACACGTCTGAACACACATTTTGTCATGCACACACAACCAAGAGCCTCAGCAGCCTAAAACAGCACCTGAGCACACAAGTGACCTGCAAAAGCAGACAAAACAATCAGTTTTTAGCTCATTCCCGAGCACACAACAAAGTTGAGTCTATGGGACGCAGCATGACATAAAATAAGGTGAACCCCTACAACCTCTGCCTCACAAGTTGTAAATCTGGAGTGGAACTTCTCTCCCTTTTCCTCTTGGTAACCGTTTCACTTCTGTGGCTGTGGGATGCAATTGGGAGACCAAGCTGCCATCATCTCAGGTTGGGATTTGGGGAGGAGGGGGAGGGAGCTAATCCTTTTTTCATCACATTAAATTAAACTATAAACTATGCCTCTTAATTCCTTCTAACTAAACTTCTTTCTTAAAAATGGAAATGTTATTTCTTAATATTTTTTCACAAAACACGGCAGGAAGCGTTTTGGAAAAGGTGTGTCCCAGCGTCGCAGCAATCACAGGACATGGACTCCATGACATGGTATCTCCTGACTCCACCACACCTACTAGACTGACTGACCTCCATACGTGTGCTCAGGCTCTGGGATGAGTGCAAACTCAGCTGAGACAGGGTCCACCAGGTCCCAGTGCTACCATACCCCCTTGGACTCTCCTGGCAGGGAAGGATGTGCTCCCCAAAGCCCTTGAAACACCCAAGCAGCCCTGCAGTTGTTGGGCTTTATGGAGCCACGGTCCTGCCCTCCTCTCTGCAGCCTCACCCTGAGATGGCTGCCTCTTCAGTGGATGGATCCAAGGTGCTTTGCGTAAAAAAAGAATCAAAAAATCACTGAGGCTTTTTAATTTTTAAAGCAAAGCTGTTTGGGAGCCCAGTTTCAATTCCCTTTCAATGGGCTGCACACCCTAAAGCATCTATGGGCTGGCTGGCTTAAAAATGCCAGGCTTTTCTCTATTGACACAGAAATATAGCTATTTGCAATTCTAAAGCATTTAAAAGTAATTCCAAGATGTGCTCGTGGGAAGTAATCTAATAGGCAAGAGATGTTCTCCAAAGTGTCCGAATTATTCTGGCTTCACAAAGTAAGAAATCCAATACAGCAAATTGCAGCAAGGAGTCAGCTGAAAGCAAGGGCGTGCTACGAAGGGAGCAATGTGTCCCTCTCAGTCCTCCTGGCTTACAGAGCAGAAGGAGTTTCCATCTGCTCTTCAGGTCCTCAGCAGCACAGCAACCCAGGATGGCAGAGGCAGATCAGAAGGAGCTACAGCAACCTCAGGCACCAGCTCAATGGAGCAGAGAAACCCACATCTGACACGGGAACAGGTGTATCACGGCTGTGTTGGAGCTGAGACATCCTGGGTTGCACATGTGATCAGGTATTTCAGATTTCAAGGTAAAAATGATGATACTGGTGTTCCTTTTGCCTAAGCTGGTGAGGATAATGAGATGGGAACAGTGGTAGTGCTACCTTCCTGGGTCAGCCAGCAGCCTAGAGCCACAGTTTGGGAAGAGATGAACCACCCAGCATTTACCTCCAAGGCTGAAACACAAACACTGAAGTTCAAACACTTGTTCTGCAGAACTGTTGATTCTACATCTACATGCATCCAAGCAGGACCATGTCCCATCAGCTCCAAAACAAAGTGAGCTGTGCCCTTGAGCAAGCTGGTGGAGTCAGAGAAGCATCTACCTTAGTGATAGGTGAGGAATCCTGGTAGATAAGAGTCTCCATAAGATGGGAAGGGAGCCCTGATCCTGACCTGGTCTCAGACTGAAGGACTCGTAACTCATTGGTGAGACAAATCTTATGCCTTCAGGCATGTCAATGGTCTTATCTGAGCTTTCTTGCCCAAGGCCACTCTTGCAGGCAACACAAAGAAATCGGCTTTTCTAGGGATCTCCATTTTTGAGCTCAGACTGGCAATGAATGAGGTGAACTAAAGAATGCTTAAGAAAAGCCTAAAACTGGAAGCAGTCTACCTGGCCAGCACATCTGGACTCACGACACCTGGCACTGGTGCCTCCAGGACTGAGGTCCAAGGTGAGAGGGGGCTCCCCACAGCGACAGTTGGACCTGCTGGTACTTAAATTTCATCTGAGTCCCATTCCTTGCATTTTAACCTTCAGTCTTCCTTTCCCCTGCACCTTTGAACACAGAACTAAGCCTTTTCCACTCCCACCTCAGGGAACTGTCTCCAACAGCCAGACCTCTCACTGGTGGTGATCTCTGAGCTGATTCCCATCATACCCTTCCAGACTACTCTGCCCCTAAACCTGTGCCCTCCTGATATGGAGAGGTCCCATTGCTCCGCTGGTGTCCCTCCCTGGCTTACACACTGCATTTCAGGATCCTGCCAGCAGCTCTGCCTTTCCAAATGAGAACTATTTGCCAGCCCTAACCCAGAGGGGCTGGCAGCCACCTCCTGACCTGCAAGACGGGAACGCTAGGCACGTCGTGAAATACAAGTCCTGCTTCCCAGAACTTAGCACCAGAAGGGCCTAACAATGGAAGCATTTTAAACCCCAAACCACCGTGCTAGCAAAGCTTCTCTTGCTGACAAACCACCCACAAGCTGAAATGCAAGCCCAAGGCACAGGGAAGGTGCCCTGTGCCAGAGACGCGGGCAGATACGCACACAGACACTCTTCTCGATGCGTTTCCAGAGAGGCTCCTTTCCCCTTTGTCACGCACAGCTGGTTATTTGCTTTTCCAGTGCTGCATTCCTCAACCTGCCTCAGCTCCAAGGCACTAGCTTTGTTTCACCATGCTGGAAAACAAAGCAAACCTAGACAGAGAGCCAGCTAAGACCGGGGGAGACATTAGACAGGTTATTAAATCCTAACACTACCAGATTCTTCTTTAAAGTGATATTTGGTGCAGAAAGGATAAGAAAACAGGTGCATAAAGATGCAAGAAGTCATCCCTGAGGTCTCCCAGGACCAAATCAATGCCTCCAAGCACCAGGTTTATATGACTCCTAGGCTTTCCACCCTGACTCAGGTGACAGTCACTTCTAACGCGAGGACAGATGAAGGCATGGGTCTTTGTCACCACGCAAAGAGCATGGAGTGTCTAACAGCAGGGGGAAGACAAGGAGAGAGGGGATGGTGAAGGCAACTTCATGGAATGGAGTAGCTGAGGGAAAAGTCATGATTTAAATTCTGTTTGAATTAGGGCAGAGCTGAAATCCCTTCACATGGCCAGAAAACACCTGAAACACCCTTCTACTGTTCTCCTCTTACCGCTTTCCTGACAGCCCTGTGCTCCAGCAGCACCACATTGGTCTTGTCTGTGGATGCAGGACATCCTGAATGACTTATCCTTCATGTGGCAAGACCCGGGATGCAGTGGACAGTCTCCAGTTCTGATGGAAAAGCAATGCACGGAAGGAGACGGCAGCAACACAAGGCTGGATCACTGGCAGGAGTCCTGCCTCTCCGCTCCCCACCCATAATATCGCTTCACCCTTCAAGTTCAGATATGGAAATTAAAAAAATGAAGCGACAATTCAAAAGCAACATGCGTAGCATCATATGCTGTTAAGAAAAGATCAGAATATTTCTCCTATTCCTTCACAAGTTGCCTACTTCCTCTCCACCCTCACCAAAACCCCGTGTGTCAAAGCACCCTGCTCTTCAAAATGTCCATATTCAGCACGCTCAGTATTCATGCTCTTTGGTGATGATCTGCTTTGTAGAGAGTTTCAAGGTCCAGATACAAGAAAAACAAACCAAGAAGAAAAAAAGCAGCACATATTTGCCAATCAAAGTGGGGGGTGGGGGGGAAAAGGACACTAGCAGGTCATACACCATTCAAACAACGTGGGAGGAGGAGACTGTAGAAATCTTGAGAGAAGAGTCTTGCAGGGGACTAAAGCCTCCTGTGCTCAGCGCAGTGTCATGCGGTCGTCTCTATGTTAATATGCTTGGCGGATTTAGCAACAAGTAAGGCTGGACTCCACCATGCAGTTCACCCCAGAGGTCATGAGGAAACAGTACAGGCATCTGCAGTTAACTAAAAATATCAGTGGAATTGTTCACATACAGAATGTTACAGGAACTTGCATTTGAGAGGAAACACGTACTTTAATTAATACTTTCCAAATGAACATACGCGATAAAAATGGAATTAACACCTGTGCAGATAAAATACCTCTGCTCCCTTACACGGTGATGCTCGTATTGCATTTTCAGTTGTTCCTAATAAGATTCCTGATAGCTCTGAAAGCATGACATCACCTCTGTAATGATGCAAAGAACTGCAAGTCACACGAGGCTTTACTTCTCCATCTTGTGGCATTGCTCTGTGGGTAATTTTACCTGTAAATAATGAAATGGACACAGGAACCTTCTGGCCTACAGAAGTTTGGAACATTTTCTTAGGGGGGCAGAAGTATTCAATAACCATTTTTTCATAACAGTGCATTCAAAAATAACCTCAGTGGAAAGGAGGAGATGTAAATGGGGAAAAAAATGGCTCAGAAACTGTGCTTCACAAGCCAGGGAGGGAAAGAGGGCTGGGAAGATTTCGTGAGTAAACAGCATTTCACATCTAAACAAACACGTTATTTTAGTAGCCCTGCAATGTGAGCATCCAAAAGAACATCATTTTGTCCTGGGTAACATCAATATCTAAACACCATGCCATAACAGAATTTTATAAAATTTGTAGGCTTCTGGCCCCTAAATATTTTACATCTATACAAGGCATAACTTAAGTTTTCTCTGTCATTGTGTTTTTATGTGGTAGGAATGTCAGTCAGTCCCAAGGTGGGTTTGTTTCCTCCTCTTCACTTTCTTGAAGACAGGCTTATGCCAAGAATCATCCTCTGGATTTTTTCATCATTCTTTAAAGTATTAGCTTTTACAGCCCTGATCTTGTCTTGCTGGTCTTTAATCAACTGTTCCAGTTCAAGCAGTGCAGCTTTTAATGGTTTTACAACACTGTCTGTGATGCTGAAAGAGACACAAAGAGCCTAAAGTTATTTGAAACGTTATGCTGCTTCGGGGCATTTAAGCCTCCAAGAAAGTACATTCAGTACCTGAAAGTTTGCAAAGAATGTAAGTGGTTCCCACCCTTCCTGAAAGAAAGTTCAGAACAAGAAGTACAAAAGGTGCAGAGAGCTGGGCTTGTTCAGCCTAGAGTAGAGAAGGCTCCAGGGAGACCTTACAGCAGCCTTCCAGTACTGAAAGGGCTACAGGAAAGCTGGCAGAGGCTCTTTATCAGGAGTGCAGGGATAGGATGAGGGGGAATGGTTTTAAACTGAAAGAGGGGAGATTTAGTTGAGATCTTAGGAAGAAATGTTTTCCTGTGAGAGCGGGGAGGCCCTGGCACAGGTTGCTCAGGGAAGCTGTGGATGCCCCATCCCTGGAGGTGTTCCAAGGCCAGGCCACAATACCTGTGGTAACAGCCATCCTGCTGGGCCTCACTACAAGAGCTTAAATGAGAGAGGCACGTGGCAGAGAGAGACAAATACAGCTACTGTGGAGGTTGCTGGACCGCTACCAGCTATTTCCTATAATAAAACACGAAGCCAGCAGCAGCTGCCAGCAGCACCAAGCTGCAGCAGGTAGATGTCTGAGGAGAAGCAAGATACATCGACACGGACCCATCACTGGCTGCCAACACGGGCAGGGAACCCCACACTTATAGGAAACCTAACAAACCACAAGTACAATCACACATCTTAAGTGATTGGGGCTGTTGGGCTTTAAAACAAATGTGCCCTTTTCCGTAATGCTTTGCTGATCTCCAGGAACACTGTTCGGCCAAGGAAATGACAGACTGAACCAGCCTGCTGTCATTCTGAATCACCCAGTCACTTTGAGGACTCATTAGCTAAAGTCTACCTCTCCAAATCACTTCGTTTCCTCCTCCTCTCTACCACACTAGCATAAATCACAAAAACATCACTAGAAATTGCACTAACATTTCCCCAATGGGATTCTTCAATTGTCTTTCACAGAAGCAAAGAATGTAAAGACATGCATCCAAATTCCAGTACATATGGGAAGCATTGTTGTCTTCATGCCTGATACTCTGTAATTCTTTCCTGAAGGCCTGGACATGCCTTAGCACTACACTTATCTGATTAGGATGTTGTATGAAGCTTTGGGAAGTGCTGGAATACGCTGTGGTAGTCGCAGCTCATGACAGGGCACCAAGTGGCTCTGCAGAGGGGATGCTACCTTGCCTGCAGTCTTGCACTAAACAGCTGGTCCTTGTAAAGCTCGGCTTGACATGAATCTGCAAACAAAACCAGCTCAGCAGCTCCTTCTCACTCCCTCTTCCCTTCTGCACCGATATCTTGTCCCCAGTGCGCTTTGCCTGGGCACTCGGGGAACATAAGTGTCCAGTCACCGTGCTGGGAAACCGGCTGAAGCACAAATGAGTTGTTTGGCAAGGCCAAAGTGATCCACTGAGTAACCACATGCATGGAGAAAGGCCTGAGACCTGCTCCCTGTCACTGGCTGTGGTGAGAGGGACTCAATGCCTCAGTTTCTCCCAATGAAAAATAAAGCCAAATGCTTTTCCCTTCTCTACACAGGGGTGGTGCATTCTGAAGCCAACCACAGTTCTAAAGTGTGTCAAGGTTTAGAGACAGAAGGTGCTATGTAACTGCAAGGAATTAACATCATTAGGCTTTACATGTGAACCAAAACCCTAATTCCCACTCCAGCCAGTGGCCTAAGCCAGCAGCTGTGAATTTCCAACGTTTAACACATCGCTAACTACCTAGATAGGGCTTAGCTAAGAATACCACACATACTTGCCCCTGCATGAATGAAGCACATGGAATCCAGGAGCAGCAAATCTATCTAGGCTGATGGTGAATCCAAGATCAATACCTAGCTTACCTTGAGGGTCAGAGGACATACAACTGGAAGGGCCATTCTGCTTTCAAGGAGCGTAAAGACCCATTGGTGAGAAAAGCAAGCACAAAGAAACTGTTTCTAGGCTTGACCTCCACGTTTTTATTATGCACACTCCCTTCACCCTCCTAGCTTTACAATGTTTTTTAGCATTGCACAGATGACAACAACTGTTACTAACACCACTACAGAACGTGCTGAATCCAGTGGCACAAAGCAAGGAAGATTCAGGAATCCACTGCTCCCCCACTCAAAATGTAGGTTTTTATGCTAAGCTTTTCCACCACTGCTCCTCATATATTTGTGAAGAAGGAGACAAAACATCAAGCCCTCTCCCCTCACAAAAACATTTGCATTTCTGCTACCATGTACAGCATCTGAAACTGAGCTGGAAAGACTTTAAGACTTTAAAAACGAATTCAGACTGCAAACCCTCCACCCCCACACCCCAACCACAAAAGTGACTGACGACAAACCTGCTTTGAAAAGTGAGCAAAACTCTCCTATCTCCTACAAACAGAAAACTGCCTCGAGAGATAAATCAAACTTTCCCTCACCACACTCACCTTTGCTCTTTCTCCAGAGCTTCTGCAAGCTGTCTGTTCTCGTGCCGCCACATCTGAATCTCGTTCTTTACGGCATCTATGTCTTCCTGAAAGTAATCCATGATCCCAACAAGCCTTAGGACATAGCGGCACAGCATCTGAATAGAGGCCTGAACCTTCTCAATTTCTTTGGCTACCACGTCTCTCTCTTTCTTCCCAGCTGCTTCCGCTACAAAGGGCTTCTCCTGATGGAAAGGACAAACAACAAAAGCATCAAACCCAGGAAAATAGTTTCTTGCACATAAGGTATTGAATGAAGAATGCTTGAGAGTGCTGACTGTGAGGTACCTGGAGAAATGTTGATGACAGTGCGCAGTGAAAGAGAAGAAACAAAGCAATGGTCAAGAGACAGATGAGTGGAAAGGCTGTCTTATCTCACTCACCACTGCTACAGTGGGCAGCTACAAAACCGTGCAATAGCATCAGCAATATTAAAGTGCTTTCCAGATCACAAGTACACAAAAGTAAAATGAGTATTTGACCCCACAAACGGTCTCACCAATATTTCATTCTTGACATGAGCTTTCCCAAAGTGCTGGGTGTGGGGGAAGGGGGGAAGCCTTCTCATTCAGTCATGGTTTACTTCAAACCTATTTCTATGGACTGAAAGGGAAATTTCTGTGGCTTAATGGGGCATTGTTAAACAGAAGCTCTCAATGGACATGTAACACTTTTGTCATCAATCTGCTGCTGCCACTGGCTGCCAACGTGCTTGCTGTGTAAACCACACACCAACCACCCTCCCCTGCACGCTTCATGGGGCAAAGCTGGGCTGTGTGGCATCACTCCAGAGTCCAGCACCGGCACTCGGTGGATTGGCGTTGACTCAATATTGCTGCAAGTCACAGCGGATAACAACACTGAAAGAAGGTCATGTTAAACGCTGGAGGAAGACAATTACGAAATCTAAAAGGCAGTGATTTGCATAAAGAGAAGCACCCCTTCTCACTATCAGTCTACTGCACCATAGGACACTCAGTGGACCTGCTTGCCACAGTGTTTTGCTGCTACTGTGCAGCTACAGAGGGTAAAGCCTCCTTCTAGTTCTCTAAATAGGTACCTTCAAGATGGTTCTCTCCCTTCACTGCCTGTATGTGGATTTTCAGCTCCTAGTGTCGGTCCTAATAATAGCACTCCATGCTGCACAGCTAAAACAGACGGCAGTTATTCCATGCCTCGTACTTCTGTTAACAGTGGTTGTAAAATCATGCAAACTGCAGATGTGGTCTCAATAAACTCCACTACTCAAAACCAATTTGGTCTTGTGCACACTTCCCTCATGTGCAGCCCGCAGGGTCCCTGTGGCCAGTCTCCCAAAGTGTCCCAGCTTACTGCAAGTTAAACATATAAACACAGGGAAAGGGTTTGCTAAAGCGGCAGATCCACCAAGCGTAAAAGTACACCGTAAAAAGAACCAAGTGATGCAACAATCTTATTCCAGGAAAGCCTTCCCTGAAGACAACAATCACCATTAAAGAAACGTCTGTTGGGGCTTTTCTTCCCCATCAAGAAAAACAACCTAATTGTTCTTTCTTTCCAAGAGCCCTACAGGTCGAATTCCTAAACCAAGTTGTCCTTTAAGACACACGAAGCTTTAAGTCAAGTCATTTCAGTCATTTAATGTATGCTGGAAAACTAGAAAGGTCTTTGCCTGCCACCCAAACTGCAGGATCTGCCAATCCCCAAGCACAGCTCCTGGTGGCTATGTAAACACAGAGGTGGCAGTGCACTTCTCCCTTGCTGGGACATCAGATCTACCCTGCTGTCCCCTCCTGCCCTCCCACCCAACTGGCTTCTCTTCCTGTGCGAGCTGTGTGCTGTTTGTTCAGCTGCCTTTGGAGGCAGCAGGGACTACTGCCAAACACATTTCAGCAGCCCTTGGCTTGCTGATGAACTCAAATATACATATATTTTTTAGAAAAATACTTCTAAAGATTTGAAGGCTGAGATTTACTTAGGTCTGATGCTTGCATTTTACCACACACGCAGCGCATGAAAACTGTGGGACTTCTGAGTTAGTTCACTGTGATTTTATGATGTTAAAGTTGTTTAATTAGGAACTGAGCTGAAGGGATCAATGCTGCTGAACTTGTGACCTTTGCTTCCTAAGTCAATCCACGAGCGCTGGCTAAACTGTTAAAAATAACACTCATCTTAACTCCTTCTCACTCGACCCATACCTCTCACAGAAGCAGGTGTTTCATTATCCTATATGACATAAAACAGGTTATTTAGAAACTTTCTGGAGCCACCTACATGCTTGCTATCCTTCATGATGCAAAGATGAAAGCACTGCTTCTGAGCACATCTTCTTAGGGCTGAGTAGATCTCCCCAAGGTCTCCTCCTTGGCCAGCCTCTGAAAACAACAGCCAACTGTGTTCCCATCAGCTTCTCTCCTTGTTGATCCTTCAGCTTCCTGGAGAAGAGAGCTTTTGCCCAGCTGCCCCTGAAGGCACATATCATAGGACTGAGTCCTGCACACCGGCCATTCCCTATGACTCAGCACGTATCTCGGGTTGATAGGAGTTTCTCTCCCAGAAATTCCCTTATGCCCCACCACCATGCTGCAGCTGGTAAAGATGTATGAACAGTTAGACACTTTCACAGCACTGCAAACCCTTTGCTCTCTAACTCAGTTTTCCTAGTCAAGTTCTTGCTACATGTTGTGCTCCATCGAAGCTGTGGGGAAGGCTAAATACATGGCACTGTACTTCTCTCATGTAATTGGGAGGTTACCTAGAAAGAAAATCACCTTCAGTTCAGCAGCAGAGCAGAGTTGTATCGTATCCAACAGCTTTCCAAGAAGAAGTCCCGTTGCCTTGTTTTTCCTCTCCTAATGAGTGCACCCTTATCACTTTACTACCCGTCATACATTATAAGAATCATAGAATGGTTTGGTTTGGTTTGGAAGGGACCTTAAAGATCAGCCGGTTCCAACCCTCCTGCCATAGGCAGGGACACCTCCCACCAGACCAGGCTGCTTAAGGGCCCATCCAACCTGGCCTTGAAACCTCCAGGGAAGGGCCATCCACAGTCTCCCTGGGCAACCTGTGCCAGGGCCTCACCACCCTCATCATGAAGAATTTCTTCCTAATGTCTAATCTAAATCTTTCCCTTTCCAATTTAAAGCCATTCCCCCATGTCCTATTACTACTTGCCCTTGAAAAAGTCCTTCTCCAGCTTTCCTGTAGCCCCTTCAGGTACTGAGGGGCTGCTACAAGGTCTCCCCCAGAGCCTTCTCCAGGCTGAACAACCCCACCTCTCTCAGCCTGTCCTCACAGCAGAGGTGCTCCTGTCCTCTGATCATCTTTGAGGCCACCTCTGCACCCATTGCAGCAGTTCCATATCCTTCTTACGTTGAGGATTCCAGAACTGTACACAAGACTCCAGGTGGGGTCTCACGAGAGCAGAGCAGACAGGGAGAATCTCCTCCCTCGACCTGCTCACCACGCTTCTTTTGATGCAGCCCACAGCCAAGAAAAAAAGGGATTTGTTCAATGTTTTACATTCTTGTAATGCTGACGTGACCTCCCTGATACCTCACAGTCCAAGCAGCCACACTTCTCAACACTAGCAAGTCTGGTATGAAAATAAAAAATAAAACAGAAGTGAAAATCCCACACTTCAGTAAACAAGCAAACCAGAACTGGATACTTTAAAACATAGATCCAGCTAACAATTTGGAATACTCCATGCTAAAATACACATCTGCTTGAAAAGCTCAAGTGGAAATAAACCACGGTGGGACATTTTCTGTGAATCAGGAAGATGTCCTAACACTGTATTAGTAAATATGCAAAAATGATTTTAGAGTCCCTGTAATGCCAGCATACTTTGTGTAGTACAATACTTCACAACTGACATAAAAAGAACAAAATATTATCTCATCCGAAGTAGTTTCAAGTTCTGAAACACATAACCACTAAAAATCTATTAAATACTTTTCAGACTTAAACCGGTACATCAATAGGTGTTAAAAAACCCCACCTCTTTGAAACACGTACTGTATGATATTGGAGTGGTGTAAGAACTTGCATCTCTCTAAAGGAGAACACTTCAGTTTCAAGCTCCCAAGAAAAACTTCCCCACACCTGGAGGTGCCATAGCTCAGCCTGCACACTGTTGTCCCTCCTCACACAAGTTCAAAACTAACCATTAACCCATTCTTTCATGTCTCTAACACTTGCACTGCTATGACTCCACATTAAGTTCCCTGCAGAGTACAGAAAGAGTTGAGCTCAGGACAGAGAATTACCACCATGAGACACTCAAAGTTTGCCAGCTCTTGCTGATAATCAGTAAATTTAGGGTCAAGAAAAAAGGCATAGTGTCTGCTCACAGTTTCATAGTTACTGTCACAGGTTATAATCTACATGGGACACTTTCAAATGGCTAAGAACTACGGCAGACGGTTTATTACAACAGGCAACGTGGGTGGTAAGAGCCCTGAATGCCACCTTTGCTCATTTTGCACAAACGTGTAACAGGATATATTCATTTTTAAGAAAAACGCCAAAAATCAGAATTGTTCCAGTCTATTTAATTAGGCCATACACCTCAATGAACTTCCCTGTCACAACAGCACAAGAATCAATAAATTATCCCCATTTTAAAGACTGTATCACTTCTGCAGTCCCAACACGCTTCCTTTCCTTCGTGTTTTTCATAAAGCACCAAGATAAATGTTTATTTTGGATTCCTGGGAAGAAGTCTGTATTTCCCATTACCTCAATGCGAACAGAACACAATGTGGACTCAGATGCAGGGACTTCAGAAATGAAAAAGTAGGAATTTTCTTTTTCATCAATGAAGGGGAAATTATCAACAGGACTCCAGAAACCACCAGAATTTCCTTGTGTTGAATTTATACTAATGGCTGTAGCGAGGGTAAATATTGCAGTGTGCACAGCTCCATAAAACGGATCATTCACAAGACATCCACTTCCGAGAGCTGGGCTGTTGAGGGCATTGAAAGCCCCTGACATCTACTAAGCTTAAGAGGAGATAAGACATTCCCCCTCCCTGTCTGAAAAGTTTATTTCTAGAAACAGTATTTGCTTACTTTTATATTTTAAATATTTATATATGTGTATTTGATATATTTATATTATTTTTATATATTTGCTTCCATTTTTTAAATTAACAGTTTTTAAATATGAATCAAATTAGAACAAACACCCATCAAGCACTTAATAGTTTCTTCAGCCCCTTTTAACTATTCCATTATGCCCCATTGTGAAAACAGACCCAAGTGATCATAGCTTTATTGAGCTACACCATTTCCTCCCTACCTGCTTCTATAGGACAGGACACAAACTTCATTTTGGACAAGTAATTTTGATACATTCAATGCAAAAACAACAAGGTGGGTTTTTTTTTTATTGTACAAAATATTTTTTGTTCATAAAGGGTGTTTTCTTTTCCTGGTTTTTACAGAGTCTGCATTTTAAGTAGATTGTAACTATCCACTAGGGATCACCATAAGAAACTCCTTCACAGAAACACAGGGAAAACAGTAAATGTTAAATCATTTCAAATGAACAGGGATGCTTTTGCTGCTTATGTACTGAGTTCAGTAACAGGCCAAGCAATCGGAGACACGATGTTCTTTACTGTTAGATTTACCAGAGTCAGTCTGACCTGCTGCTGAGTTGGAAAGCACCAAAATACAATAAAAAAGGACAGCACTTCACAGAGTTTGGGGAAGGTGGTGGTTTTTCTTGTCCTCTCAGCTCACACTTGATACCTCTAGAAAGAGCTGGACTTCTCAGATGTACATAAACCCCCTACCTCAGTCACAGAATCATAGAATGGCTTGGGTTGGAAGGGACCTTAAAGATCATCTAGTTCCAGCACCAGTCCGCCTGCTTCCACATTCATCCCATGCTGGGGGGAATCAATCCATAAAACCTCACATATTTGGTACAGCAGGCTGAGCAGACTTCTATGAGTCTGACCACAAACATGCCAAGAGACTACTCAAGCAGTAATTAACGATAGTAGAGAGTATTAACTCGGCCACAGTTACACATTGGGTGCCAGCCCTTCTCAGCTTTCCTTTTCTGCTCACACTCCTGAAATTCTGGGTCCACAACCTCCTTTTCTTGAAAAAGCAAACTCTTTACTGTTCAAAAAGAATTTACAATAAATTTGTTCCTTGTGTTAAGTAACTGCTTTCTCACGAGTTGTGCCCCAGCCAAATCCATTGATAAGCTCCTTGAAATATGGGAAATTCACCTGTACTGTGTCCTGCAACACTGCTGCTATGCAGATGATGCACCGCACCCTCTCCTAGGGATGGAAACCACAGCCACCTCACTGCACTTTTATATATCCTCTCTGTTCAACATATCCATCTACTGTCTCATGTTGCACTTAGACTGTACTCACAGGACAGAACACTTTGTGTTCTTCTGTGCAAAGGCCAGAACAAAAGAGCCGTGACGCCAGGAGTATCACAAGTGACAAAAATCCTGTTCCTGCGTTCATAGCTTGTTACACAATTACTTGGGGACCAGAGGTTTTACTCAGAGCATTTGCTGTAGTGTTACAAGAACATTCATGCTTACACTCGTTCATCCAGGTAGACCTTAGAGCAGCCTTCCAGTACTTAAAGGTGGGCTACAGGAAAGCTGGGGAGGGGCTCTTTATCAGGGAGTGCAGTGATAGGAGAAGGGGAAATGAGTTTAAGCAGAAAGAGGGGAGATTTAGATGAGATATTAGGAAGAGATTTTTTTACGGAGGGGGCAGTGAGACACTGGCACAGGTTGCCCAGAGAAGTCGTGGATGCCCCATCCCTGGAGGTGTTCAAGGCCAGGTTGGATGGGGCTTTCAGCAACCTGATCCGGTGGAAGGTGTCCCTAAGAAGGCGGGGGTGGGGGTGGGGGGGGGGGGGGGGGAGGGGGAGAGGTCGGATCTGGATGATATTTAAGGTCTCTTCCAACCCAAACCATTCTATGATTCTATGAATTTCAGCTCCTGCAGTGCTCGTCCATAACCAGACTGGTGGGTACAGTTCTCATTTTTTAGGAACTGCATTCTTGCATGAAAAAGTGTCTCACTGCGGCTTTATTCAGATCACTCAGTTAACGTCCCATCATAAACTGGCACACAAAGATGAAAGCCCTTCTACAGGTAACTCCTATTAAATGTTACTGTCAGCATTTCTTATGACACATTAAGCTGGCAGGATGCTGAAGAGCTGTGGTCTTGAGTGGTGAGCCTCTTCAAAATACTTACAGGGTGGGACATCGGAACACATCTGGTTAACATGACAAGTAACTAATTGTACTGACTGCAGGGGACATGCAGTGTCCTGCAGCTGACGGATTAATGTAAAAATCAGTGACCTGAAGAACTTTAAACAAACAGAATCAGCAATGATTGTATTTGTTCTAAGCTTAGAATCCCATGCTTAATTTTTCAAATTTGTAATTAAAGTTAATATTACCCAGGTGCTGAGCTATTTAATGTCACTTGTTCCTCACAGAAACCTCAAAGCTGCTTCTTTTCTGAAGTCTGTGAACTGTACTTGGTAGTGCAAAGATGGGAATCCTGCAATCCCACTTGCTTAAACAATTTAATAACCTGCCTACATTTTCCACACATCAAATAAATGAAGTGGAATACAAAATGTAACATCTGTTTCTTTCTCTGTTTAACATTAGAGGGTTAGATTCTAAACAAATACATTTAGGAAGTCTTTTTAGGAATTTGTTAGTCTGAACACAGCTAATCAAGGCAGCAAAATCTTGTGTATTCCCAGACTGACGGCTTTCTTTGACATGCAAATTATGTATATTTATTTTAGGTTTCTGAACACTCAAAACTTCAATGGTGAAAGTCCCCGTCTTCTTTCCTTTTCTCTCCTTTCTCTTTACTAAAACTTCTTAAAAAGCAAATGTGAGTTTGGGAAACATGGCACATGATAGATTTCAGAGGGATGCTCTGACACAGATGAATGCTCCTCAGCAGTCAGCAGTTAGAAGTAAAGGTGTGAAACATCCCCACGAGTTCATCAGAGTTACATTTGGAGTAAATAATAATTCACTACATTCACTTAATTTCCAGTTGATTAATCCATAATAAATCAGGTAGATCATTAATCAGTTTATTAATAAAGTATCAGCCCAAATTTCCAGCGCTCAGACTACAGACATATTTTTTCTGCCTTTATTTTCCCACCTGGCAGCAGAACCAGGCTTCAAAGACTAATGAATATAAGTAGGAAAATGTTTCACTTATTTAATATGTAATAAATAGTTCAGCAAAAGTTGGGAAGATGAACATTCTTACTGACAGACAAGTAGAACGTTCATTTCATCAGAAGTAACTTCTCAAAGCAAGTATTATTCCAAATTTTCACTGGACTTTTGGTTACCTTACTCTAGAATACAGATGTACAATTACATTTTAGTTTGCAATGCATAATACGTTTTGGAATACAGCTGGATACTGATGTAGTAGGTATTTCTTCTGGAGAGTTTGATGGAAAATCAATTAAATAAAAGAGCTGACAGTCTGGGGAGAAATGGTGAAGTCTCAGACTGACACTGCTTCCCAGCAGACTGCAGAGCTAGACCTGGCACCAAACCTATGGCTGCTTGAATGCTGCATCCTGGCCAGAGTTCCTTGACCCATTCTCACTGTCCCATTAGCATGACAGGACATAGGTCCACCTGCCTGCCCAGACTCCTTGGCAGGAATACATCACTTGAATGTCTTCATTATTTTTAGTTACTTTTGCCACCTCACTCCAAAGAGATTCCACAGACCAAGAATTATTCCTTCCAAAACTGCTGGTCTGCAGTCTCACACGGAAAAATCATCCCACTGCCCCTCTTATCAAATTAGGAACATGTAAGAGACGAGAGATGTTCATGATGCTAGAGCCACATAAGCATGACAGACCCCCACCTGCCAGCCTCTCCATAGCTAGTCCCTGAAATATTCCCAGAGGCAACCCCACGTTGGAAATGTATTTTTGACTGTCTCCTATGTCACAGTGTCTCTACCCTCTAAAATAAATTCCGAGGATTCAGTCATGTCTCCAGCTCATGTTTTCTAAACTACATCTGTCAAGTCTCAGTCACTAACTCTGAGCGTTTTTAATCATTGTTTCCATTGATTTTTTGCTCTGCTGTCAGGAACACTGTGCTTCTCCTTCCTCTCTGGATTGCAGTGACATCTTCAACATAATTTGAAAAACAGTAGCAGCAAAGAAAGCAACTGGAGCAGCCGCCAGCTGCTTGGATATGAGATCAGATGATATTCCAGCAGCTTAGAGTTGTAGGCAAGTTTTCACGTGATGGACTAGGAAGTCAGCATGTTTTTTTCCAGAATTAGTTGTCTATTATCAGTGCTGCTTACACAGATCAGTGCTTCAAAAGATGCAACAAAAGACAAACAAGGACTGAATGGATGTTTCAGAGACTGGAAACGGACAATAGGACTAAATGGTTATTGTAGAATGGCACAATTGTCCACATGCATTTAAAAAAAACTCTAAGGGGCCAGAAGGGAGTCATTTTAGTTACTCTTATTCCAAAAAAAAAAGCCAGAAAATTTTGCACAAACACCAAAGGAAGCTTCCCGAGCCAAAAATCCCTGCAGTTTTGTAACCCCGTCCCCACCGTGGGTCCCTTTCTGTGTCCTGAAGTTGACAGAACGCGGTTCTGAACAGGGCAGCCTCCAGCACAGTTACGCACTGGTGGCGGATGTTATTAAATAAACTACCACCAGAAAGTCATGTTGAGACCGGTGATTCCACAGCTCCACCTAGCAATAAAACCAGGAACAGCTGTAGCTCTTGTTCTCCCAAGTGCCAGCTCAACATGAACTCCATCATCAGCTTCAGAGCTACTGCATCAACAGGCCAATATCCACTTTTAACCCTTCTTTTCTCCAAACCGTTACATAAAGGCAGAACTTACTCAAGCAGGCAAATTGTCACATCAACATATTCATTATAAACAGTCAACAGTGTTTCAATGATCAGCACACAGATGCTACAAGCTGCACATTCATAATAAATGTTATCTGATTCAGAAAGCTGGATAAAGCTTTAATTATTTATCACGGATTATGAGCAGGAAACTAAAGGTGTTTTCCTATTTTAAGGAGGATTAATCTTCCTCATTAACCTCAGCCCTTGCAATATATGAAAGGAATTTCTTCCAGCCAAGCAGGCCTGGATCTCAGACAGTCCTAAACTCCAGATAGAAAGATAATGCTGCAGATCGTAGAGGCAATTATAAATTTGTACAGATCCTAGATAAGACCAGGTTTTTAAAGCACTGTACTGCCTACATCGTTTTAGTCCCACAGGGATATTTTGTTTTGCTGTACCCTTTGCTCATAACCTAGTGTAACATCATCACTCATTGCCAAATTACTGCAGCTGATAAGCCAAAAGGCACAGTCAAGTGGCCAAGGCTTCAAAACTTCATGCAGCTAGTTGAAAGACCTTGATGCTTTATGAAAAGCTGAACTCTTGAGGTCTCAGTTGCAGCATTTTAAAACAGTATGCCAAGCTATAGATCATTCCTGAAAAAGAATATAGGTAACAAAAACATACCATACTGAATTAACATTAAAAAAAGTTATGTGATTACAATTTCGGATTTAAGAGCTCATGAAAAGCACTTGCCTTTCCAAACCATTACATACCTGTCTGTGTTTTGATAACAGCACTCTACACTGCATTCCTCAGTGCCTCCTCACCAGCACATCAGACTAGCTCAGTGACTTAGAAACTTTCCCAAGTGCCAATGGATCAGAGAAGTCCATCTAAAATGCTCTGTATTTTGCTGCTTCTTGTAACATGAGCCTTGCAAGCCTGGAGAACCAAGAGCTCTCCAGTTGTAACAGGAAGGCACTGATATCAGGGGGGATCAACCTTTTGCTTGAGGTTTGTGATCACTGCTAGATCCTTTCTAGGACCTTTCTAAGAGATCAGACCAGATTAAAAAAAAAAGATAAATCAACAAAAACTCCAGCAATAACAACAACTTCCCTTTCCCAATTACTGATAATGGAAAAAAATCAAATCAAATCACTTCACAGATTCAGACCTGAATGCTGGGACGTCACTAGGGAAGCATTTGGCAATAGGAAAATACTTGGTATTGCTAACTGCACCAGAGATCCCACGTTTTTAGACTACGATAATGATTGCTGGGCAATAGCATGCTGTTTTGCAAAAGCCCAGAGGACAAAACTGAAACAATAATGGTGCCACTACACAAACGCACAGTGTGCCCCACTACATCTAGGGCAAGGTTGCAAACAGCAGACTTTGTTCTGGGAAACAAAAGAACAGGCTAAAGAAGCCTCCCTGAAAAACTACTAAATATTGAAAAAATGCCAAACCATAAAATTTAAAGGTGAGAAGGAGCGCTACACAGAGAAGATAACAATATCTGACATACTAATGAAGAAAAAAAAGCAACACAACAGATCAAGGAGGAAAGCTGGATCATAAATAAGAAAAACACGCTTACGGCAGAGAAAAAGCTCCCAATGACCATATTTCATAGTCACACTTCTGTGACGGCCATTACCATCTTACCCTCTCTGTCATCTTTGATGCCTCATAATCATTCTTTGTTTCTAGGATTCTCTCCACAAGTCCACCTGATGAAAAATAAGTACATTTCTCAGCATTGGTTGGCACGAAAACATTTTTTTAAACATTCAGATGACAAAACCAAAACTCAAATGCTTACATTTTTTAATGTAAAGAAGTTTTAGAGCAACATAAACACAATTCTATTACATATTTAAATTACTGAGATACAAAGTATTTATTTGTTTTCTTCAGTATCCTCTAAATCAATCTGTATCATCAGTATCATTTACTGAAGGACTCTTGCTACAGAACCAGATCCTTGAGCTGTACTGACACAAAAGCTTTTCCTTTGCACCCCTCTTTTGGAAGAATTCAAGAACTACATGATAGATAGACAGATGGACAGATAGATAGATGGACAGACACAGATTCCTTTGCTACAAATTTTTGGATTCAGATAGGTACATCTGCCTAAATCACATTCAGAGTAAGCATAATGGAAGTCCCTGAATCAAGAGATCTGGGGTCCCAATTAAGCATGAAAACTTGTTAAGAACCAGTCCATTACTTTCCCTAAAAGCTTTTCTGTAACTTCAGTTGAACAGCCAATACCACCTCATACCTCAGAGCTGACAAGCCGTACCTGACACTAAAAGAAATGTTAATTTATGACTTTTACGCAGAATTTTAAATCCTGCTGACATTGAAGATGTATAGAAAATCTGTATTAACATCAATTGCAGATCCAGCTGCTGAACTAAACAAGACTGCATTTCATATACAATATCTGGTTTTCTTGCAGAAGCTGCAAGCTCCTACCCTCAGGAGGTATTTTGCTGCTTTATTCAGCATTTTAAATGTTAAGCATTTGATTTAAACCCACGGATTTATTCTAAATATATGTAAATATATGTAAAAGCAAACATACCATGCTTGTCATCCTCAACCAGCTCCACTTCTGGCTCCTACACATGCAGGAAGAGAGCTTTAGTTCCAATAAATTGGCATTGCTATAATACACAACTATTCCAAAATGTTCAGCTAGAAACTGTGTAACAAGTTACAAACAAAGTATGGAAAAAGGTTCTATCATTTGCAAAATGAACAGACCATTTCCATCTCTGGCATTTCTGACAGTGGCAGTGGTGCCTCCACCACAAACTGGTCATCATCATCATCATAAATCTGCTGGTCTCTGATCACAGTTGAGACTGGCTTACTGCTACCACTCCTGAAAGAGAGACAACCAAATGACTACTTATCAAGATCTGTCCAAACCTACTCAGATCTATCTAGAAGAGACAGCAGTTCCTTCCCATAAAATAAGGCACTATCAACTAAGCTCATATCAAATTGTCATTTCCATTCACAGTCCAACTCTGAAAAAAGCCATCCTTCCCTTGCAAAAAGAAATATATTTTCCTTATAAACACAATTCTTCAGCGACTGGCACTGATCAGAGACCACCTCAGCCATTTTGGCCATAGTTTCAAATGGCTCTTTCAGCCTTTTTTAGCATGAGAAATTCACTGCACTTTCTAGAGAACTCTTCCAGTGGCAGTTTAGATGATCGTCCTAAGGTTATCTGTTCAAAGTTCCCAAAGGCAAAAAAATTAAATCATGTTTTTGAACTTCCAGATGTGACTACCAACCACAACTTTTAGATAATGCCCTGGATTTGCAAAAACAATAAAATAAATAAAGCAGACTTGAATTTTCCAGCCTGAATCAATGAGCAGTGAGGTGACACACCCTAAAGCTGTTCAGCAACAGGTGAGGCACAGAAGATCAGAGAACACTGTGGCACAAGAGCTGGAAACATCTGCTCTGCATCTCCTGCCGCCGTTACCTTTCTGGAAGTAAGGCCTCTGCACTTTCTTGACGTTTGACCCGGGGCGGTGCCGGTCTTGCACTGCTAGGACGGGGAATACGTCTGCAATAACAAAGAGGCTTTTTCATGTATACCATCAAAGAAAGCCTCACATGTCCTCCAAAGTAACAGACACGTGCAGACACATGAGCTGAGGCAATTACCCAAAGCACAGTGACATGGAAACTTCCCCCATATACAATCCCAGTCACAATAACTGCTGTTCTATTGGGAGGCTGGGGAAATCTAGAAAATGTGTCCTAAAACAAAGAAAACTGTGATTCCATCTAAAACCATCTCTTGATTTGTCTCACTAAAAAAATAACCTGTATATTACAGTTATTTATAATTGACAACAAATTTAGCATGAAAAATACAAACCACAATGTCAACAGAAAAAAAAATATCTTCACAGGCGATTCAATTACACAAACCTTTGTGGGCAAAAGAAAAAGTCAACTGGGATTTAAAAAGCAAGTTGATCTTATCCGTAACACCACACTTCTGAAAGGCACGTATGCAATGCGATGTTGTTCTCACCATTCTCCACATCTCCCTCATTATAACATTACATTGAAGCACTTTATGGATTAAGAAAATAAGCCCACGACACTTCAAAATGTTAAAATTTTCTTAATAGAAGGAAATGAAAGTGAATAAAGGGAATCATATGTGGGATAATATTTATGGTTTGGTAGCACTTCCAGAAACAATCCTGATCCAAGTTTCCCTGCTGTTTTCAGATGGACTGGCTGTCTTCCCTCCAGTCACATCATCACTGTTTGATTCAAACAGAATCAAGGATAGAAACAAACCTTCGAACAGGCTGAGGTGGAAGATCACTAGGTACTTCACCATTTTCAGATACTGCAGGCTTTTCAGGAGTCACATTCTCCGCTTCTCCTTCTGTTAAACAAAACAAATGTACAATTTTGGCTGAGCTGGCAAATCTAACTTTTCTTACCATAGGATTTTGAATTTTATCAACACTGTACTTGAATGTGTGCTCGTCAAATATATCACATGACAAACTTTTAAAATTAGAAATAAAATCCTATAAGCTTATATAAAGTTAAATAACTTGTGAACTTCCAGTTTGTAACATCTTGGAGGATTCACAATTCAAAAGATACACTTAACAAAACATTTCAGCTTGCTTTATTTTTTATCTGTTTCTTAATTTTGTGAAGAAACTCCCTCATCTGTGAAAATTACATCATCTCACTCAATTCTTCCATAGTTGCACAATAACGTTTGCAATATTTCAAGTTGCTCATTATTCCCTACACGAGGCTTTTTTAAACAGATTTCTTTTTGTTTTCCTTATTTTCTTAGTTGGCCCTAGTTCAAACAGGGGGTTGGACTGCCTGAGCTCCCATCCATCCCTTTCAGCCCCAAGGATTCTCTGATTTGAGGATGAGGGCTTTTTCTGTAACCTCACCATAGTTAAGACCACCATAGGGTGGACTCCATTTGCTATTTACCTCTAACAGAAGCAGCTTAACTGCTCCTTTCCAGCTGATCGGTTCCCCACCAAGTTACTCTGACAGTCATACAGTGCAGGTAACGACATGAATCCACCCCTGCCAAGCTCAGCTCAGACCATTCTCTATAGCTGCAGAGAGCAAGATGAAAGACATCTTTGCCTTGGCAATCTAACCACACATGACTATGGACATCATTCAACACTTTCTGCTTTGGGTTATCTCAAAAAAATTTTCATAGGTAAAAAGCATTCGATGCTCATGGATTCTACCTAGAAACCTTGCTCAGATGAACATCCTGTCAGTAAGTATTTCTTCCATGTAATGTCACACACAGAAGGGACTCCTCTAGCACTACTGTCCATGTCAGTGGCCCTCTGCTCTGAAATCACCAAGAGTGGCACCGCTGAAAGAAAAAGGCCAAGGCCATAGGGCTTTTACCAGTCCAAGCTTAGACAAAGTACTGCAAGTATCTCTCCCAGGGTCTACTGCACTCCACTTTCCTACTGCATTTGCGCGTATCTGAACAGTCATTTCATGGGTAGAACCTTCTCAACTAAAACCACTGAAGAGAATGTATTTTGAAAGAAAAAATTATGTTCATACAGTGAATTGATTGTATGTATGGTCTACTGCAGAATAAAGGAAGATAGAAGAGAACACAAGGAGCGGTTGAGGGAACTAAGGTTATTCAGTCTGGAGAAGACAAGGCTGAGGGGAGACCTTATTGCATTCTACAGCTCCCTGAAAAAAGGTTGTAGCGAGGTGGGTGCTGGTCTCTTCTCCCAAATAACAAGTGATAGGATGAGAGGAAATGGCCTCAAGTTGTGCCAGGGGAGGGCTTGTATATTAGGAAATATTCAATACTTCAACAAAAGAGTTCTCAAGCACTGGAACAGGCTGCCCATGGAAGTGGTGGAGTCACCATCCCTGGACACATTCAAAAGCCATGTAGATGTGGTTTAGCAGACATAGTTTAGCGGTAAACCTGGCAGTGTTAGGTTTACTGTGGGACTTGATGATCTTAAAGGTCTTTCCCAATTTAAATGATACTATGATTCCGTATAGAAATACACTTAACAAATGTAACTGCTTTGTTAAGTTTTCCCTCAGTCTTACTGGATCAATCAAAGCATCAACCAGCTCCCAGGAAATAATGCCTTCAAGAATCACTCCTTTTGTTTTCAAGGAAACTTGAAAACGAAAGCAAGGAGTGCAGCCTGCAAAAGGAATGTAGCTTTTGGAGCAGTTATCAGCCATAGTCAAGGTCTCAGCTGATTTCTTGCTCTTGCTACGTCCAAACTTGCATCACACTGACATAACAGCTGCTCACAAGACAGAAAGTCAAGTTTCAAGGAGTCCTGCCAGCATTCAGTTACTCTGTGTGAAAAATGAGCACCTCTGAACTCTTCATCCAAGTCCCACAGCACCAGTGGAGGCAGAGCAGTGAGTGATAGCCGCCATGCCTGCACAGAGCGAACAGAGATGCTCAGGTACAAGATTTCCAGGAGATTTCCAGTTTCACTGTCTGTCATTGGCCCAGTTAGCCAGTTATTCTAGAAGAGGTTTTGTGGATTGTTTTCACTCATAATATGAACAGAAGCCACAAACAGGAGGGGGAAACGATGTCATGTATCAGCATTAAGAAAATGGAAAATGTTATGTTTCATTAAACTTGTTGTTGCAATAACTACTAGTACTATCTTGCAAAAAGTTCCCCGCCGTTTCTGCTTATTTTCAAGTTAGAACTCATAAAGTACTCATAAAAAAAAAGAAGTCATAGTTTAACCACTTAACCTAAAGCACAAAGCACTCTCATAGATGGCTTTTTGTATTCTTTTAAATACTACTCAAAGCATTCAAATCCAACCAAATTATGTTTCATTACACTATAAAAATTCAATAATTCATAGCATAAAAGGAAAAAACCCACTAAACTCCAAGGTGCTTTGTCTATTAAAAAGCGCTGTTTTCTGTAATAGAAGTTTTTAACTGTTCAGTGCTAGTCTTTTGTCACTATAATGTTCCTGAGCTTCTGGCAAATTCACCTGAAAATAACAAATATGTTGATTTTTCAGAGAAGTTGTAAAAATCCTTTAATAATAATCTCATCAAGTTAGACATGAAGCACACAACAAGAACTACAGCCAGCTTCTTACTTGGGACCTGCTCCTGGGGCCAGGGGAACGGAGACAAACACATTAGGGAGCAGTCTGCAACGAACACACACCTCTGTACTAAGAGAGATCAATGTTCTGGTCACTAAGCTGAAGATACTCATCAGAAATGAAACACTGTTACAAAGTCAACAGACATCGGAGGATCAAAATGTTTGCCTTTATAGCTGAGTAGACACTCCTTAAAGTGAAATGACATGTGTGAAAGGTACAATGGATCTAAGAGGTGAAGCCATGCCAGTCTACTGTGAACTCCTCAAGCACAGGGATGGTTACCTTCTGAGGCAGTACACAGAATGTAATATTTCTTTTGAATAATCCCAAGTACACCCCCAAACCCTTGTGGAAGAAGTATATCCAGCTCCTCTCTGCCTAACCTACTCGAAAGGTCAGTTGGGAGTTGTGGAAGGACAATGACTGCAATTTGCAAGCTGTTTCAACACCTGGTTTTCTTTTAAATCCACCAGAGTTAGCTGAAGTATAAACCTTAATGCACAACCAAACAACCAAACAGTATCATGGACCAGTTGCACAAGCAAACAAGACAGTGCCCAACCATCTTGCAAGGGCTGTTATTTCTAGGATGCTTTGAAAGTCACTGGCAAACTCAAGTAGAGTTTCCTAAACCTTTCCATCTGAGCACCACCATCAGATAAGCACTCCTGCCTTCACACTTCCCATTCCCTCTCGCAGGTACATAGATTCGCAGACCGCCTAAAGAACTGGATCAGTGCAACCCCTCCAGCCCCTCTATCAAGGTAGGGGACAGGACATTCATATTTCACACATACATCAGTTCTCTGCAGGTGGGTGCAGGTGGTTGTGATGGCTCAACTGAATGCCTGGCAACATCTTAAGGTGACTTAGAGATAACCTCTAGAAAGGAGCATGGCACTACTGCTCCCCAAAGAAGTGAACTTCAGGTTGAAGGAGGGGATTCTGCCTTCTACACCACTCTCGTGGCACCTCTCCTGGAGTCCTGCATTCAGTTCTGAAGTCCTCAGAACAGGAAGAACATGAAGCTGTTAGAGCCAATCCAGAGGAGGGCAATGAAGATGATCTGAGGGCTGAAGCACCTCCCATGCGAGGACAGGCTGAGAGAGTTGGGGTTGTTCAGTATGGAAAAGAGAAGGCTGCAGGGAGACCTTAGAGAAGCCTTCCAGTGCTGAAAGGGGCTACAGGAAACCTGGGGAGGGGCTCTTGACGAGGCAGTGCAGGAGCAGAGTGATGGGGAACAGTTTTGAGGTGAAAGAGGGGAAACTGAGATGAGATATTAGGAAGAAATGTTTTCCTGTGAGGGTGGTGAGGCCCTGGCACAGGTTGCCCAGAGAAGACGTGGCTGTCCCATCTCCGGAGATGTTCAAGGCCAGGTTGGATGAGGCTTAGAGCAACCTGATCCAGTGGCAAGTGTCCCTGCTCAAGGCAGGGTAGTTGGAAGTGGATGAGGCTCCTTCCAACCCAAGCCAGTCTATGATTCTATAAAAACTGAGCAGACAAACCGCACCAGAGAAACTCCCAGAAAGGCCTGGTTTGGAATTTAACAAGGTTCAGAAAAATCATACATAACGCTTAGCTTCTGAAAAAGCCTCCTGCAGGCCTACATTTTATGGATGGGCCCTCAAGTGCAACTGTTCCTCCCTTCTTGCCACAATGAGTTGCATGTACATGCACATGTCTAAAGAAATTGGAACTTAAGGGGTGTAGTAAATAGTGGAGGCAGGCCAAAATGCCCTTTTGCCAGAAAGCTTTAAACATCTACGTCTTACAAGAACCTGTCATGAACTAGTGAGGATTCCAAATGGAGAACACCAACGGAGAATAACTGATATCCTGACAAATCCTCATTTATAATGAAAAATTAAAACCCACAATGGAAAGAGCCGAAGTCTCAATGTTCAGAAACAGAATATAAGAAATAAAACCCCAAAAGATCTAGGAAAATATTACTATATCCAGTAAACAATGTTCTTAAAATCCTATAAATGCTTATTCTACTTTTATAACTTTCATAACTTTCATTTTCAGCTATGGACAAGAGAACTGAGCAAGAAGGGACAAGTCAGCAATGAATTACAATTACTGCCAAACGTGCATCCAACTTAGTCATCTGCAGTAACTGTTCTTATTGACTGTCATAATTGATTTTACATTCCAACTATGAATGTAATTACACGTATGAATGACAATTTCATCTCTATAAGAACTCACAGAAAAATTAGGGCTCATTGGTGCACTCATTCGCTACAGTACCTTATTGAATAAAGCTGAAAATAAAGAACAGTCAATATAATATTTGGTTATGATACCACCTGATAATCCAGTCCCAATCAATAATGAACCTGGGGGTTCTCCTCTTACACACACTCAAATTAGAAATAGAGGAATGTAAAGTTATATTCCATAACAGATACATTCCAATAGACAAAACTGCTCCAAAAGATTAAAAGGAATTATTGTAGAATTTCTACCTGTCGTGTAATGTCACACAAATGTCTTAGCCAACTGTCTATGTTTCATTAGGCTGACAGAGCCTGGAGGCCCTGAAGGCCACAGGTGGACTGGAAAACAGCCTTTGACCTCCCACAAACTCTCCCAAGTCGGTCAAGCATCTGGATTGGGAGAAAACAAAACCAGTTTTTTGCTTAAACCTCAGTTCTTCCTCCTACATTTTGTTTCTACAGTCCCACGTACACTGCAGCTGGATACAAATACCTCATTAATAACCTATGCTTGGGAGCCATGCACAACTTGAAAAAAATGGAGAAATAAGAATGCAGAGACAGAATTTTCCTCCAAACTCCTATAAAATGCAAACAGTGAGACTCCCAAATGCTTGTACAAAAAGGCAGTGTGCAATGATTCAGTTCTTACATAGAACAAGTCACAGAGGGATTCAAGCAGAGCAACCCTGCATTGCCCTTGGGACACTGTAAGCACTGGTCTCTCTAAAAACTTGCGTAATAGTAAGGAAGGAGAAAATATAAAGTGACTATTTGATCAGCAAATGTACTAATGTACAAAACCAGGACACTATGCAGAAAATGTGATTAAAACACAAGGCAGCAGTTGGATTAAGTGTAAATCACCCTCCTTAAATCACTTAGCTGTATGTATTCCAGTTTGACCTCAAAGCGCTTGAGTTAGACTTTCCAAGCCAGTCAATTTTTTATTCCTCTTACCTTTCTGTTTTACTGCAAGTCCTGGTTCAGCTTTCTCCTGCCGTTTAGTAACATTCTCCTCTGAAATCCTATCTGCTATGCTCTTCGTTTCCACGGTTCCTATAACAAAATAGTTTATAGTCAAATGAAACCAAAGACACAATAAAATTTTAAATAAAAAGCAATGTTAAGTACCTGTTAGACTTCCTATTTCTTTAAAGGCTATCCTACTTTAATAAACCATCTTGAGTGTAAATAAATAACATCCAAAGTTCACAATGACTTTTTATGTGACCGCTGATTGAACTCCTTAGGTTGCTGCAAACTAATGGAAACTTCTTTGGTTTACAGATATTATTAGCCTAACAGCTGGTGAAACAATACAATATTTACCTAATAAAGTCTAAGTAATAGCTAAAATACACAGTACTGTTTGTATACTACCTGGAATGCATAAAGCACTTTGGTTTGTTTCAAAGGCTTCAGGTTTAAACACATTTCATACTAAAGTAATTGAGAAATTTAAAGCAAGAAAAGCTGATTCCTGATAGCTGAATACCACAGCTTGCTGGAAATACCAGAGGAGAGCCTACTCCACAAATGCTGCTCACTTTTGATACTACCTAAAACAGCTTTATTTTTGAAAAAAAATGTCAGCTATTTCATCTACCAATTAGCTTAAATTAATTCCCCCAGTTACAATAGGACAATACAGACAAAAGCAAAGTAATGCACAGTGGAAGAAAGCTGACCTATTCAGGTGCAAGTCTCATTTCTCAATTATTTGCCCAGGGAGAAGAGATGTTCAGGGCAGAGGGACACAAAGGAGAAATGATTCAGCACTGTTCGTACATCATTCCTGAGAAAAATTCCTGTGCATGGTACACATGTGGTCAAGAAAAGTTTAACTACCCATGCAGTTTGTTAAGATATGTACAAAAAGGGTGGAATATTTAGCTATCATCTTATGATTAAAAATCCATATATACACACAACCCTCCTCTTCACCTGGAGTGCTATGTTGAGTTCTCAAACTCCTCAAAATGCAGCAGAAGCAGAACAAATTCAGAAATAGGCAAGATTACAGATACAGAAAGAGTATGTGTGTTTAAAACACAGGTACCCAACGCTCTGCCCAGGAACTGAACACAGCACTTCTGGGTCTCCTTATCTGCAAGCAGGTAACTGTAAGGCAAAGGCAAAGGACAGATTCACAGGGCCTCAGTAAGCAGCCAGGACACCTCAGGTAATGTTTCCATCACCAGATCAATTAGCAAACAGGTCTAAGTGCACAGGAAAGTATTTATTACATAGAGCCCTGCCCTAATCCTTGGGTCAAAACACCTAAGGCTTCCAAAACCAGCCATGAAACTACTGCAGGCAGCATAAAGCTGAAGCTTTCAGGACTGAAAGATCAATAGCAGAGGATCTACTCCTCTACCCATGCCATGGGAAGTGTATACAAAGATATAGTCCAGTGCCATGGAAATACTGAACTCTACTAGTTTAGGAGTAGATGAATGCACAGTAAAGGAAGGTCAACCAGCACTTCCATCTATCTGTGCAGAGTAAGGCCAGGACAGTTACCACTGAATAAAACTGAAACAAGCAGCTCAACATTCATCAGCAGCCTATGTAGCAGGGCTACAAGCTATTAATAAGGTTTGGAGCTTAGCAGAAGAGCCAAACCAACAGTGGAAAGCGAAGCACTTCACTCCATCATTCTCATTTAGAAACTAATTCAGTGTCTGAAAGGAAACCTGTTCAGATTTCAATTAAGAGCAACTGCAAGTTTTTAAAAAAATCACATTATATTTACCAATCAACTTTTAAATTAACAAAGCTGGTCTCTATTGCATGATATAAGTTTTGCTGCAAGACATATTGCAATTACAAAAGCAGTCATTGCTTATGTAATATTAATGTAATATTACCCACATAAAAAACCCACCAAGGCATTTGCTCCAATACCATTAGGTATCTGTTCATCATAGAGGTAAGCAAATGTTGGTATAACTTGTTTTAATTACCAGGATAGCAAATATACCTCATTTTGATTAACTAACCATTCACTGCTTCAGTTGTGCTTATTACAAGTTTAGTTATGACACTATGTTGTGTCTTCTCCTGTTGTGTATTTATTTCCACTTAATATCAAAAAAGATAGAAAGCTCTGATCATCTCCACCAGTAACTGCAGAGACCAGCGTGCAAAACGCACCAATGCGGCTTTGGAAGGTTTTTACTACCCTCTGGATGACTTAGTGGAGCACCTCTGAGCCTTACTCACCTATTGCGGCTCTGCTGCCTTAGAAGAAAAAGAGGGCTAATGCCCCAAAGTATTTATCACTTGGGTAAACTGAAATTTGAGCACACCGGCCTGCTGCTTCATGAAAAGAGTACTTTACAATATTTACCTTAAAGACAAAACACAGGATAAGCCATTAACCGTATTTCATTTACCAGAAAAAATGGATCCTGATTTTAAAGAAGGGATGATCCTATAAAATGGAGCAAGTCTGGTCACTGCAGTTCAGTGCCAGTTCAGGCTATATAACAAATATTCAAATCTTGCGAAATAAAAAAGTTATAGGATCAGCTAAGGATCACTAAGTAGTAAAATAAGACTATATTTAATGGAATCCAGACCACTTTTTTCATCTACAAAATTATTAAAACCTCACAGCACATAAGTACAGGAGATGTGACATAAAATTTTCAATTTTCAAGCACCAGCTCAAATTAAGCTTCTAAGTCAACTGACGTTCATATCCACAGCGCCAGATCTTTCTCAAAGTATTTTAGGTGCATAAAAATCCTTTTAATTTTTTCCCCAAGCCCTTTTGAAAACACAGCTATTGTTTGACATTAAAACCCTACCCAAGCTCTGATACAACTTCAGTATTTCACCTCAGGCACATGGAAACCTACTAAAACACAAACCCAAAGAAAACATGGATGCTTGTGAAGACACAGCAACATTGCCTTTACATAGATTAACAATAGTGACATTGGCAGACTAAGTGCATGAAGGTCTTTGTGCTTTGTTAGCCTGAACAGCATGTCTCTGGCCAGAATCAGCTATTTAATAGGTATCAATTCATAAGTGTTACTGTATCTTCTGAACCAAGATATTAAATTTATGTATGTAGAGTGACTTCTTCATTAGAAATAAAATATCAGCTCCGAGGATATAATACCATTGGAAGAAAGCTTGAATTGGAGTAAATAATGAGGTCACCAAAACAGGAGTAGGTGGGAAAAGGGCACTTGAATACAGATAGAAATTGCAGTTACACTGTCGTTACATGAGCTCTGGTTAGCAGCTGGTTTTATTCCTTACTTTTGTGTTTCTCTAGGCTCTTCCTCCTGGCTTTCTCACACAGCAGGTTAACTATACTAAATTTAGAGTCCTTTCTTCCTGATGTGCAAGTATGAAGTACTTGCGATATTCTGAAGAGAATCTAGTTCCCATTTAGCATGCAAATATGTTTAATACACTTACATACAAAAGCTAGTGATGTAACTGATTGAAATGAAGCACTATAACAGATAAAATAAAATTATATACTGTTTATAAAGCCTGGCACAACCATCCGTTATGTCTTAAAACTATCTCAGGACTAAAATATTTATTTAAATCTTGTCTAAAGAGACAAAGAGCAATGACAAATGAAGGTGTAAGAAAGATGAGGAGGAGTGTTTACTGATGATGGCAGATTTATTAAATAGCTCCAGTCAACAAGACTCAGAAGAGGCTGTCATCCAACAGCTGGTAAAACGGTCTGTCACGAATAGTTACAGTCTGTATCAATCCAGTTACTCATGGGCAAACATGGATACCACAGGTCTATCACAAGTTACAGTCTTGACAGACTTAGCCCCAAAGCAAGTGCAAGATGACTATGGAGCTGCCTCCTCGTCTGCCATCAAGACTAGTGCAGCCAGTATGCCGCTGTCTGGAGCCCTCGCAGTGCAATGCTACAAGGGACCACTCCTAGCTGGCACAAAGAGATGGGTCTTCTACAGATTCTCATTTCCTGCTGATAGTTCCTCGATAAGAACTAAATCTCTGGCCTTCCTTCCCCAGCACTCTCAGCAGAAATGTCACACCCGGCCGAGCTACTGTGAAAGATGACATGGGATAGGATTCAGTACTGATGATACTCAGTTCACCTTCCCTGTTCCCATTCAAATCACAAGGTTCCAGTCTGATACCAGTCCAGGTGCAGTACACGTCACCACAGCTGTAACGACAGACACTGGAGAGAATCAAAGACCTAAAAACGTGTGCTGTTGTTTCAGTACTCAGAGGAATCTTCTCAAATCAACAAATGCCAGAGATTCTGCTTAACACCGTATCATCACCCATTCTTTAGCTTTCACTTGCGGTATTGCAACTGTCTCAAGCTATGGAAATCAGTCAGAAAGGTTTGGCCAGTCTTGAATTAATCCAACCATCTTGTCACTGAAGTAACCCCAGAAGGTTTACACAAATGTGGATGGTTTAGTGCACTGCTTAGCAAACAAATAACCAGGGAAATTCCTTTTTGCACTGGCCAGAGCTCAGTTTATCTCAGGGAACCTGCCTTTTGTTGTTGTTTTGTTGGTTGGGTTTTTTTGACAAATAAGATCCAAGTCCAAATTTCTAAAGACTAAACACAAGGACTTCAGATCCCTGAAAATAAATGAAGTTTGGATTCCCTAGCCCAATTTAGGAAGAGCACTTTTCCTAAATATTAGTAAGCGATAAAGTTACAAATTCAGCATTCCTGAAGGAAAGCAAATCTTGCTTCACAAACGTCTTTCATCTTACTAATATAACCTTTAAAAACATATCTTCAGTCTTATTAAAATAAAAATATTGCTCTGCTGTAAATGTTTAATAAACTTTTACACGTGATGTTATGTAAAGGAAACATGCAATAATTTTACCAATTCACACATACTGCCCACTAATCCTCAGTGATAGAAAAAAAAAAGCCTCCCAAAGTTTTGGAAGGCGTATTTGCCCAAACTTGCTAGACTATGAAGTGAAGAAACAGTTCTTGTGAAGAAAATAGAAAATGAAATAGTTGTAGACCAACTAAAAGCTAGAACTTCAACTAGCCAGTTTGGTCAAAGACAATAAAAAGAACTTCTTTAAATATATCAGCGGCAACAGGAGGACAAAGGAGACTCTCCCTCCCTTGCTGGGTGCAGAAGGGACAGGAGTGATGAGGACAACACCGAGGTATTCAATGCCTTCTTTGCCTCGGTCTTTAACTCCAGGGAGGAATGTCCTAGGGATACTCAGCTCCCTCAGCCGGAAGATAGTGTGAATGAAGCTCCAGCTGTTCGGGAGGACTTGGTTAGAGACCTGCTTGGCCAATTGGACGCACACAAGTCTACAGGGCCAGATGGGATCCATCCGAGTGTATGAAGGGAACTGGCAGAGGTCCTCACTAAACCCCTTTCCCTCATCTACCAGCAGTCCTGGCTGACCAGGGAAGTGCCGCTAGATTGAAGGTTGGCAAATGTTATTCCCATTTACAAGAAGGGTAAGAGGGAAGATCCAGGGAACTACAGGCCTGTCAGTCTGACCTCAGTACCAGGGAAGGTCATGGAGAAGATTGTCTTGAGTGCTATCATACAGCACGCGTGGGACAACTGGGTGATCAGGCCCAGTCAGCATGGGTTCACCAAAGGCAGGTCCTGCCAGACCAATCTGATCTCCTTCTATGACAAGGTTACCCGTTTAATGGACGAGGGAAAGACTGTGGATGTGGTGTACCTGGACTTCAGTAAAGCCTTTGACACTGTTTCTCACAGTATCCTGCTTGAGAAAGTGGCTGCCATCAGCGTGCACAGGCACACCCTCTGCTGGGTTAAAAGCTGGCTAGATGGCTGGGCCCAAAGGGTTGTGGTAAATGGAATTAAATCCAGTTGGAAACCAGTCATGAGCAGTGTTGGTGTTCCCCAGGGTTCAGTGCTGGGTCCAGTCCTGTTTAACATCTTTATCAATAATCTCAATGAAGGCATCGAGTGCACCCTCAGCAAGTTTGCAGATAACACCAATCTGGGTGGCAGTGTGGATCTGCTTGAAGGAAGGGAGGCTCTGCAGAGGGATCTGGACATGCTGGATCGATGGGCTAAAACCAACGGGATGAGGTTCAACAAGGCCAAGTGCAGAGTCCTCCATTTGGGTCACAACAACCCCATGTAGCGTTACAGGCTTGGGGAAGAGCGGCTGGAGAGCTGACTGGCAGAAAAGGACCTGGGGGTGCTAGTTGACAGCCGGCTGAACATGAGCCAGCAGTCTGCCCAGGTGGCCAAGAGGCATCTTGGCCTGTATCAGAAACAGCATGGCCAGCAGCAGCAGGGAGGTGATTGTGCCCCTGTACTTGGCACCGGTGAGGCCGCACCTCGAGTGTTGGGTTCAGTTTTGGGCCCCTCGCTACAAAAAGGACATTGAGGGGCTGGAGCGTGTGCAGAGAAGGGCAACGAGGCTGGTGAGGGTGCTGGAGAATAAGCCCTGTGAGGAGAGACGGAGGGAATTAGGGTTTTTAGCTTAGAGAAGAGGAGACTGAGGGGAGATCTCATCACTGTTTACAACTGCCTGAAAGGAGTTTGTGACAGGGTGGGTGCTGGGCTCCTCTCACAAGTGACAGCGATAGGACAAGAGGAAATGGCTGCAAGTTGCACCAGAGGAGGTTTAGACTGGACATTAGGAAGAATTTCTTCACTGAGAGAGTGGTCAGGGATTGGAACAGGCTGCCCAGGGAGGCAGTGGAGTCGCCATCCCTGGAGGTATTTAAAAGATGGGTAGATGAGTTTCTTAGGGACATGGTTCAGTGGGGAGACTGGCATGGTTGGACTCAATCTCAGATTCTATGAAAAAAGCCTGTTCTGAGAGAAGACAATAGATGTCAAGAGCAGGCTAAATTCCTATTTGAAATTGTGCATAAGGAACGTGAGCAAACTGAACTGAGTGTCACTTTCTATGTACTAAATCCATGCAGAAAATATTACCTATTGGATTCATAAATGCAGACTGGGAGCATAAAACGAGCACTGAAAATAATAAGCATGGATATTTAAGTATTTATGCTATTCCTATTCAATAACCCTCCAGCATATTTAATAGAAATAATATCCTCCCTCTAGTTACCTTCTCCTCTGGGCTTGGCAAGCTGCCTTGATCCTTTTGTTGAAGGCTGCCTTGATATTCCTGCAGGACCTTCACTCTTTAAAAAAAAAAAAAAAAGCCCACAAATTTATATGATTTTATATTAAAAAGTTATATATTTCTATATAAAATTTACTTATACATGTGGCTTCTTTATCTCTATGCATTATACTATAAAATATTCACTTACAAAACTGACTCACACATGTAAGATTAATTACATGTCAAGTCTATTTTCCTCAAAGTCTGCAGGTATTTTTCCTGGATACATTTCTTTTAAATGAACCTATACAATTAGATTTCATTACTGTAAAGACAACTTCCAAATGTGAACTAAGAATATCCAAGGCAGAGCAACCTTGTGAAACCTGTAGAGCATCTACGCCATTGCTGCTGGTCTTGGGACACAACATATGGCTACCAGTGAGCAACCAAAAGGAATAAGGTCCTTACAATCACCTGTATGTTTCAGTGACATCGGATACACAGCTCCTCTTTAACTTTCTGGGAAGACTTTAACTTTCACGCCAAAATAGAAGCAAAGAGTGAGAAACTGTGTCACTAGACTTGCATAGTCCTTGACCCAACCTCCCTGGACAGAAACCATAAGACAAACTAAGAAATGGGTCCAGCATCAAGCAATGGATGAGCTGAAGAAGGTGCAGCTAATAGAGGAAAGAGGTTCAAAAGGAGAAAAGATCAAATTGGTGGAAAATTCAGGACACTTCTGAGGGCTCTGATCTTAGTCTAAAAGTGACTCAGAGAGGCCAGGAAATGAAAGCAGGCAAGCACACACAAGCATCATTTCATTTTTTCTTGCACTGCCTGAAGTCAAGAACACATAATGGACAATACTTTGTGTGTTATGCGTTTCAATGGTCATCCATCCCTGGAAAGGAGAAAGTTAAATCAGCAGGTCCAGTTGGCTGGAGGCTGGAAAAAAGACATGCATAAGGAGTAGCTTCTCATGAGACAAGATCAACACTAGCCCCAAGAGACAAGGCCACCTGGACTGGTTGGGTTCCCCATGTGCAAAGGAATAACTGAGCCTGTGCATAGGCAGCACTAGAGGGAGGCTGAAGCCAGCTGCAGCACTTGCCCTAAAAAAAAGGCTCAGAACAACCTCCTGGCAAGAGCAGGCAGCGGGACAGGTCTGTGAGAGCTGCCACTGTTACAAGTAGGGTGTACGACATACTTATTACTCACTCTTCCTGAGGCACAGCTGGGGCTCAAATGCCTCAAGAGAAGGTGCAAGCTGTAAAGGAAGACTCCTGCCAGCCCAATAAAACTTCTGGATATGAAATCAGGGTGGGAAGGAGACAGTCCATGCCCTCATTTCCCTGAGGAAACTTTTTTTAGATGTTATAATGCACCACGAGCTCAACAAGTTCTTGACAAACAAAAGGGAAATGCAACAACAATCACAGCACACAACTGCGATGAACTGAGATGTTGAGCTGTTTGGAGGTGCTTTATAGGAAAGTGAGCAGTCTATGCAAGATTCATCTTCAGCAGTTCATTTAGGTCCTGCAGAAACTACAGCTCCATCTCCTCTGTGACTGTAATATAATTCAGATTTTCAGGTATTCCATCAGACAAAAGCAACCTCTACATCCTACACTTCACAGAACTCTAGTCAAATGGACATTTCATCGTCCTGCTTGGACATAAACTAATTTTGACTTGCACTGTCTCCACTCGATTATTACAATTATTATTTGACCCACAACTACCAATATCTTTGTTTCACTCTTTAGAAAATGCTGGCATGTTATAAAGAAGTCCAAAATGCATAGCTAATACTGAAATGGTTAATCTTAACCTTAGTTCACCTTAATTACTACGATTTTTCACAAGCACACCACTACACAAGGAGCAAAAGCAACACTTAGACACCATCAGAGTCTGGCTCTATGGGCCCGCAGGCCACATCTGGTACACCCAACCTTAGCAGCTCTTTGGGTGAGGTAATTATTAGCACAGATGGGGAAGGAGTTGGGAATAGGTGCTGAGGCTTCTGAAGGAATGGGTTCAGTTCTTTATTTATGTCAGGCAGTGACTACAAATACCGCTTCGCATTTTTGTAGAGCCACATGTGCACACTGGCAACAGGTGCAAAGTAAAATCTAAAATGTAATCACTATGGTAGCACACAAAAACATAAATCCCACATTTATTATTTGAGCCTTTCTTACAAATTCAGAGGCTCTGAGACGTCGCAAAGCAGTCACTGAAGCCATTAAAAAGTATACTTCAACTCACGCCATCCTGAAAAAATGTATTAGAGTGGAATCCTAGACGGATGTATGCCCGCTTCCCAGTTCTGAGTTATGTTTCTGTTTGGAGAGGTCACAGCAGCCTGCTGTAAACCAGCCAGTCTGCTGCTTTGCCCTCATTATTAAGCTTTAAATAAGACAAGTTTAACATTAAGACATAAGAAAATAATGATTTCTAATCTTTCAGGAGGTCCAAAAGAGGCATATGCTTTGAAAAGACATCCTGCCAAGACATCTATGCAGCAACCAACCTCTGCATTCATGAAAAGATGTTGCAAACAGTTTCTATCAAGGGACTTTCACACTGCTCTCATAACGAATTCTGTGCGTGCTTACACACATCTCCTTTGGCCACGGCCATGCATCAACAGCCAGAGGCAGTAAAAACACTCACCCAAGCAAGGAAGCAGAACAACTCATTATAGAAACCAGCCACTGGGATCTTCCTCCTTTGCCATCCACAGGGACCTTGACAGGCACGATAGATGGGACTGGGTGAACCTCATGAAGTTCACCTCATGCAGGCACCTGGGTTGAGGCATTCCCAAGCACAGTTATAGCCATAGTGGAGAATGGATTGAAAGTAGCCCTGAAGAGAAGGACCTGGGGTGCTGGTGGATGTGAAGTACAACATGAGCTGGCAGCGTGTGCTTGCAGCCCAGAAAGCCAACCATGTCCTGGGCTGCATCAAAGGAAGTGTGATTCTGCCCATCTACTCTGTTCTCATGGTCTCTGACCTCACCTGGACCTCTTCATTCACTTCAAAAGTTTTCAGCACAGGAATGACATGGAGCTGTGACAGCAAGTCCAGAAGAGGCCATGAAGATGATCCAAGGGCTGGATCACCTCCTATACGAGAACAGGCTGAGAAAGCTGGAGTTGTTCAGCCTACAGAAGAATGCTCTGGGGAGACCTTAGTGCAGCCTTCTAGTACTGAAAGGGGCTACAGAAAAGCTGGGGAGAGGCTCTTAATCAGGGAGTACAGGGATAGGATGAGGGAGCACAGTTTTAAGCTGAAAGAGGCAGAATTCAGATGAGATCTTAGGAAGAAATGTTTTCCTGTGAGGGTGGTGAGGCCCTGGCACAGGTTGCCCAGAGAAGTTGTGGATGCCCCATCCCTGGAGGTGTTCAAGGTCAGGCTGGATGGGGCTTAGAGCAACCTGATCCAGTGGGAGGTGTCCCTGCCCATGGCAGGGGAGTTGGAAATGGATGATCTTTGAAGTTTCTTCCAACCCAAACCATTTTATGATTCTAATTCATCAGGTCCACGAATAGCTCACTAACAATATACAAGAATTAAGTCTGTGCACAGGAATCTAACTCAATTATCTTTCCTCAATCATCTAACTTCAGTGCCTGGTAAGACTGTGGAGAAGAACATTCTGGGAGTTAGCAAAAAAACCATCTGAAAGACAATGCAGTCGTTGGTCCCAGCCAGCACGAGTTTATATGTCCTGCCTGACAAACTCGATTTCCTTCTATGACAGGGTCACCCACCTCATCGACAAGGGACAACTAGTTGATGTAATTTTTCTGGATTTCAACAATGCCTTTGATACTGTCTCTCGCAGTAGTCACACAAACAAAAAGTCCACCATCCACCCACTGCAGTGGGTGAGCAACTGGCTGATGGGTCAGGCTCAAAGGGTCATAGTGAGTGGGGTTACATCGGGCTGGTGAACAGTCACTAGCAAGGTTCTGCAGGGATCCATCTTGGGGCCAGTGCTCTTTGAAATCTTCATAAAGGACCTGGATGAAGGATTTGAAGGTTTATTGATGAAGTTTGCCGATGACACAAAACTGGGGGGAGCTGTCAACACTTCTGGGGGCAAAGAGGCCCTGCAGAGGGATCTTGACAGATTGGAGAGCTGAGCAATCGCCAACCACGTGAAGTTTAATAAGGACAAGTGTCGGGTTTTGCACCTGGGACACGGCAACCCTGGATAAACATACAGACTGGGGTCTGAGATGCTGAAGAGCAGCCGTGTGGAAATGGACCTGGGGTTCCAGTCGACAGCAAGTTGAACGTGAACCAACAGTGTGCCCTGGCAGCCAAGAGGGCCAAACATGTCTTAGGGTGCATTAAACACAGCATTACCAGCCAGTCAAGAGAGGGGATTGTCCTGCTCTACTCTGCACTGGTGTGGCCCCACCTCAAGTATTGTCTTCAGTTTTGGGAGCCACAGTATAAAAAGGACATCAAACTACTGGAGAGAGTCCAGAGGAGGCCGCAAGGCTGGTGAAGGATCTAGAGGGGGTGTCATATGAGTGGCTGTAGTGACTTGGTCTTTTCATCCTGGAGGAGACTGAGAGGGGATCTCATAGCTGTTTACTGATTCCTCACAAGGGAAGGAGGTGAAACAGGTACTGATGTCTTCTCTCTTGTGACCTATGACAGGACCCAAGGGAATGGCAGGAAGATGTGCCAGGGGAGGTTTAGATTGGATATTGGGAAGAGGTTCTTCACCCAGTGGGTGGTGGAGCACTGGAACAGCTCCCTGGGGAAGCTGTCATGGCACAAGGTCTGTCAGCATTCAAGAAGAATTTGGACAATGCCCTCAGACAAACGGTGTGAATTTTGGCAGTGTCCTATGTTGAGATAGGAGTTAGCCTTGGTGATCCTTGTGGGTCCCTTCCAACTCAGTTAATTCTATGATTCTACGTCTGTATTTCTAATACTTCTTCCTGAAATGGCTATGATCTGTAACTGGCATAATTTATTAGTGTGCAGCAGCAGCAAGGAAAGATCAGTTTGACTGCTGTGGTGATAAAATTTCTTAGGAAAATACCAATCAATTATATTTTCCTCAAATGAAGGCTTGCAAGGTGGTGTTCTATTGGTGTTAGCTTCTGCTAATTAAAGCCTTTCAAACACAAAGAGAACTATTAGAAAATTCCCTGCTTTTTAGAACATAAGTTTCAATTATACATTTCTATGATATGAGCCAGTTATGGATAACTGACACCAAAAAGAAAGGGTCATCTACACTGCTGGAACAAAGCTATTTGAGCCATGTTCAGAAGATTTCCATGGAACGATTCCCTGTGCTGCTTCTAAGGCAGTTATGTCTTTTTTTCATTCAGTAGTTGTTTCATTATATAGTTGAGATGAGTTCTAACAGAAACTGAAGTTCATTAGATATGACTTAGAGGCTGATTCAAATGACCAGTTCCAAAGCAATACAGTTTGTAGGGCAAAAATAAAAGTTAATATAGAAGTGGCCAAAAGTGACAGGATATTACAAAAAGCTTTAGCCAAGAGTTTCAGCAGCCATCTGTACAATGGAAGAGACTTTTCCAATGTGTTTGGCCTTAGGGGTAAATGATATCCCTGTTCTGTAGCCACTTTCAGATAAACAGCACCATACGCTCAGAAGCTCGATGACCTTTGGTCAAAAGCCAAAGTTAACTTTATTATTTAGAAGGTCAATCAGCCATGCTACGAATTGACCATTTTAAAAGAGACTCTTACCCAAGATGGACTTAGGGCTAACAGTATATAACTCGAACGTGCCCTGATCACAAACAACGTCATATGTAACAGCCAGCCCTAAAGCAGCAAGTAGTTGCTATGTGTTAGCCAAATGTCTCTTCTTAATTCCTAATTATACTTGCTTTCTTTTAGTTACAGAAAATTATAGATACTGATGTGATGACCATTACATGCTGGGTAACATGCAAAGTTCCTTCAGTACCAGAAAAATACATTTTAAAAAAACGAAAGTCAACCTGCCAAAATTTCAGCAGCATTTTAAAGCTGGCCTTGGATAATTAGCAGCAAGAAAAATTAAGACCTGCATGAAGACAAATAGCATCTTGTTTAGGCTTCTAATCTTACAGGAGTAAAGCCAGAAACTAAATTTTAAGTGATTGCTTTTTCATACTCTACATGTTGAGCAAAAGAAATCTACATGAATTTGTTCTCTAAAGTAAATGCAGCACAGAAGCCATTCCACCTGAAATTCCATGGACATCTCAAACAAAGTGGAAACTCTCATTTCCCCACTGCTTTTTACCCCACTGTTTCCATGTCCTGATGCTGCCAAGCAGTCTGTCAGTTCTTCCCCTTTCTCAGCATCTAATTCAAATATAGAAAAACAAGTGGAAGACATATAGTTCATTACAATGTGAAGCCACGTAAGACCAGGCTTGGAAAGAAAAAGAAGCCGTGGCTAGGAGTGTGAGGATAAACAGAAAAGGACTAGGAGTCAGGGTAAGTGAGCACAACAGGAGCAAACTAGAGAAGGTCAGTCCTCAGGGCAGAATCACAGAAACACAGAATCACAGAATCATTTAGTTGGAAAAGACCTTTGAGGTCAAGTCCAGCAGCCATACCTGTTGGAGGATGAGAACAGAATGGGTGACATGATACATAATGGTGTAACAGCTATTGCTTGAGAGGGGCTGCTTCAAATTGTTCCACTTGTTAATGATGCTAAAGATTTATTAAGTATGCAGCAGAGACTATAAACTATGATTCAACACTCTTCACGTGCATAAAGACATAAACTGTTTCCCTTCTTTTCATTACACTTGTTTCATGGTCATTTTACTTCAATGGAGTTACAGTAGTTTAAATCAGGCTAAATCCCTGGAAATAAAGGCACTACCCTGCTCTGAAACTACTGTGAGGACAAGAAGACCAGCCTCAGTCCATTGGATGCACCTTCCAATTATTTCATGCTGGAACTTCCTCTAAATCAGAGGTGTTAAACTCACGGCCTGTGGGTCAAATCCGGTCATCCACCTTGTTTTATTCAGCCCAGCACTTTGTTTCTACCCAGTGGCAGCACTGAGCTCCTTGCCCCTACACTCCTGCCAGCATGCTGGTCACGTGTGCAGCGTGTGTGATGCGCGTTATGCCGCAGGAGTAGAATGGCAGGAGCCATGAGTTTGACACCCTGCTCTAAATAATTTTGTGCAGGTATCTTAGCTCTCCAGCCCTAAAAATTTATTGGGAAATTTTTCATTTTGTTCCTGTCTTCCACAGTCTTAAGAAGATGACCCTTTTGTCATGCACTGGTCTAAAGCGTGTGTTTTCACCGCCTAAAAACTAAGCAGCATCTACTCTTACGCAAGCAAGCAGAGGAAAAGCATGTCATCTCAATTTAAGATAATAAACCCACATGCATTGGAATCACTCCCAAAAGTACTTAAGACAGGAAATGAAACTTTACTGCTCTAGTGTATTATTGCAGTGCCCAAGAGCACTACGACAGTTTGGGATGAGGCTCAGAATTTCCATTAGAAATCCAATTTGCAGGAAGTTTGAGTTGGCCACGAACATTTGCCTCAGGCTAAAAACTATTTTATAAGCTCTCCCTCCAAGTGCCAATAATTTAAAAAGTTTGGTTGGATTTCAGTCAAAGAATAGCTATAAATTCGTCATCTCATGCAGAAGACATGATGATGTCAGTGGCCCACAGACTCTCAAATGCGATTCCTGCTAGACTTGGGATCCTGCCTATTTTTTCCTAGCCTGAGTTGCTTTAGGTTAATTTATTGAAGTCTCACTCTCTAAACATTTAGCCATATGGCTCCATAATTCCCTGGATTGCCTCAGGTCATCAAGAAGCAGCAGATGCAGACACAACAGTATCACAAGCAGCAGCTACTGTTCAGAGGCAATCAGTGACTTGCTGTTCTGCCCTACTATGATCGAGCTGCAAAACACAGTCAAAAACACAACTTTGGACTCCTTTTCTTTCCAAAACAGTAAGTTCTGTTAAAGTGCAATAAAAGAAAACCTAACAGCTTTCCAAGAAAGATTCAGAAGGAAACTTTGAACAAATAAATATTTTTCCTGAAGTACCCAAAATACAAATACACAGGGAAAAAAAATGTCTGGAAAATGAAATAAACTGAGCAGACCTTTTGTTCAAGCTCAGAGGAACTGAAAAAAATACCTGCTAAGCAAGAAAATAAACAACCAGTGCTAAAACTTGTCATTTACCTACCTTTCAATTCTACATTCCTTTCACGCAGACTCCCACATCACTCTAAAATGAAACACTTTCAATATTCCCCTTCCTAGATCTTCTGTGCTACTAACCTCATTATCTGGCTGGCACTTGCTGTCTTTAGTTGGCCTTTGCGTTTTTCTAAGCGTGGATTCCTCAGAATCTGCAGACTGAAAAGAAATTCATTTCTTTAGATTCAGCGTGCCGAGACGTAAGGTTCTTACCTGAATCACATGAAATGGGAAATGAGCATAGAGTAGAACTGAGCACATTTCAACAGTGTTCTTACCCATCTACCTGTCCTCTTTACCTTGTCTCCACCACGAAGAAGACTAACTAAGCAAAATCAATAGTTAGAAGAATGTTCTTTCTCAGTCATATCAGGAAGGCAAGCATCCTTAAGGCCAGCAGACAGGTACTGACAAAAGTTCTTTCTCACATCTAACCAAATTAAGCTATCCCCTGACAGCAGCACCTTTGATGTCTGAATTTCTACCACAAACCAGCACACAGCAGAACAGAAAAGGAGAACAGGAAGTATTTAGAGGAAGAGGAAGGAAGATGAAAAGAACAAAATGAAAAGCAATGAAGAGGTAGCTCTTAAGGCAGCTTAGGACTTTACTGAGAAGGCCTGAAGTATGAAGAAATGGTGGGCGCGTTCTTTCTCAAAGACATGTCGAGTCCACCACAAATCGAGTATCCTTGCAAGAATCTAGATGGGCTTCCCACCAGCTCTTTCAAGAAAAAGTAAAACCATCAAGCTGGAAGTGAGTGGCTCAGGAGAGACTAGCTATGGCTCAAAGGAACTCTCTTCAACCCCCTCTTCCATAAAAGCCAGCTATGGCTGCAACAACAACATGCATTACTAGGAACACTTGAGGATATAAGCATGCAGTTCCAACTGCCACCCCCCTCCACCAAACATAACGCATCATGATCAGGAGAATTCAGAAATGCAGAGGTCAGAAAAGAAACTGCTTGTTAGATGGTGAGACACTGGAACAGGTTGCCCAGGGAAGCAGTGGACATCCCCTCCCTGGAAGTGGTCAAGGCCAGGTTGGATGGGGCCTTGAGCAACCCGATCCACTGGGAGGTGTCCCTGCCCATGGCAGGAGGGGATTGGAACTGGATGAACTTTAAGATCCCTTCCAACTCAAACCATTCTATGATTCTATGTTCAGGAGGGACAATCAGATGCGCCTGATGGCTCAAGCCAAGATATACCATGACAGAGACATGAAGTTACACACATGGCCTCAGTCACACTCATATGGATGTGGTGTTCCTGGACTTCAGCAAGGCCTTTGACACTGTCTCCCACAGCAGACTACTGGACAAGCTGGCAGCCCGTGGCATGGACAGGAATGTTCTGTGCTGGGTTAGGAATTGGTTGGATGGCCGAGCCCAAAGGGTGGTGGTGAATGGTGTCCCATCCAGCTAGTGGCCGGTCACTAGTGGGGTCCCCCAGGGTTTGGTGCTGGGCCTGGTCCTGTTTAATATCTTCATTGATGATCTGGATGAGGGGATCGAGTCCGTCATCAGCAAGTTTGCAGATGACACCAAGCTGGGAGGAAGTGTCGACCTGCTAGAGGGTAGGAGGGTCCTACAGAGAGACCTTGACAGGCTGGAGAGATGGGCTGAGTCCAATAGCATGAGGTTTAACAAGTCCAAGTGCCGGGTCCTACACTTTGGACACAACAACCCCATGCAGAGCTATAGACTGGGTGCAGAGTGGCTGGAGAGTAGTCAGGCGGAGAGGGACTTGGGAGTGCTGGTGGACAGGAAACTCAACATGAGCCAGCAGTGCGCTCAAGTGGCAAAGAAGGCCAACGGTATCTCGGCCTGCATCAGGAACAGCGTGGCCAGCAGGACTAGAGAGGTCATCATCCCCTTATACTCGGCACTGGTCAGGCCGCACCTTGAATACTGTGTCCAGTTCTGGGCCCCTCAGTATAAGAAGGATGTTGAGATGCTGGAGTGTGTCCAGAGGAGAGCGACGAGGATGGTGAAGGGGCTGGAGCACAAGCCCTATGAGGAGCGACTGAGGGAGCTGGGGTTGTTTAGCCTGGAGAAGAGGAGGCTCAGGGGAGACCTTATAGCTCTCTACAACTACCTAAAAGGAGGTTGTAGTCAGGCAGAGGTTGGTCTCTTCTCTCAGGCGACCAGTGACAGAACGAGAGGACATGGTCTCAAGCTTTGACAGGAGAGGTTTAGGATTGACACTAGGAAGAAATTCTTCACTGAGAGGGTAACTGTTCATTGGAATGCGCTGCCTAGGGAGGTGGTGGAGTCACCATCCCTGGAGGTGTTCAAAGAAAATCTGGGTGAGGCACTTTAGTGACATGGTGTAGCTGACAAGTAGGAGCAGGTGTAGGTGTTGGGTCATAGGTTGGACTCGATGATCTCAAAGGTCTTTTCCAACCTTATGATACTGTGATACTGTGATCAAATCAAATCAACTTCTACACTTTCATTTAATAAGAGTAACTGCTGTTAAAGAAAGCGCTTGACTGTTAAATGAGCAGTGAATAGAAACATGCAAAGTCATTTTAACAAATGTTCAGTCCCTATCACAGTGTGCCAAAAGTTCTCTGAAATAAGATTACAATTACCTTTTTCTCTTCTTTATCCTTTCCATGTTTTCTTGGGTGTTCCCCGTCTTTTTCTCTGTCCCTTTGTCTATCCCTATCCCGATCTTTTCCTCTATCTCTGTCTTTCTCTTGTTTTCTGTCCCTAGCCTTATCTTCATCTCTTCCTTTCAGTCTGTCCTTTTCTCTTCCTTCCTTTTTCTTCTCTATTTCCTGTCCTTTTTCATGTTCCCGATCAACTTCTTGGTCTATGTCTCCTTTTACCTTGTTTCTTTCTGTTTCTCTTCCTTCCTTAGTTGTTCTGCTTTTGTTTCTTTCCCTTTCTTGTTTTTCTCCTTCCTTAAAGGTGTCTCTTCTAGGGTCTTTGTGCCTGTCTTCATTATCCTTCTGTTTATCACTTTCCTTTTCTCTTTCTTTGCTCTCTTTCAAATCTCCTTCAGGTTTTCTGCCTCTGCTTGAGCTTCTGTCTTTAATTTCAGTGTCTCCTCTACGCTAAAAAAAAAGTAAAAATTAAACATTAATTCCAATACATGGCAACTCTATCATGCAGTTACTTTCCACAGATAAAAATGCAAGCTGACAAAAAACCACCTCAAAACCAGGAAGCGTGGTGGCTCCTGTACCTCCTAGAAGCTGCAGACTCCTACCTCTTTCCCTTTATGGATTTTTTGTTCTTCTGTTTTGGATTCTCTGCTTTCTTTATCCTGACTTTTAGAGGACGGAGGTTTCCCTTTAGCATCAGCTCTTTTCCCAGCTAAGATCTTTTTTACAGCAGCATCACTGGACAGCTGCAAGGAATAGAAAAACAATTTAAATGCCTAAATTATTTGGTTAAATATCTTCTTTCTTCTTCACTCTGTTATCAATATGACCTTGAAGAAAGGAAGTGTTTAGGGTTTTTTTGTTAATTTTTTTATGAATAAAGCTATTGCTGCTCCTTCAGAAACTTTTCATACGAGTAATAATGCACTTACGCCAAACACCTCCTTATAATTCTTGTAATAATATGATTATATGCACCACAGCTATATAAATATATGGTGCTTTTTATGTATCACAGTACAATAGTAATTGTCATTGCAACAACTTAAATATTTTTCAAAATGTTCAGGTAAATGACTGCCAGATCTTTACACCAGACTGACTATGTTGTATCTGCATCCACTCTTGGGTCACTCCACTTTCACGTAATACTTGTTGAATCAGCAACAGTCACTAAAGAAAAGAAAACTACATTAAGAATTACTTTCAATAAGTAAATTCTTATTTATTGAAAGTAATTCTTACTTTCAACAGTAATTCTTACTAAAGAAGAATTCTTACTAAAGAATAATTCTTATTTTCAATAAGCTGCAGTTACAGTGTCTAGTACAGGCATCTAGTTCATTTGTAAAGAAGACAAGCAATTATTATTCAGATCATTTAGACAGCAAGACAGGTATTTTTTGTCCAAGTGGCAAAGAGTTTGTCTATATTAAAAAAAAAAAAAAAAAAAGTAAAAAAAATGTCCTATTGCAGGGAATTCTCCTTCTTGAGACAGGAACAGCTTTCCAATCATGAAAACTGCCCTAGGGGCTGACTCCTGATTCTCTCCTGGCTTGTAAATGCAAAATTGTGAGGTTTTGTGGGGTTCCACATTTGGACACTAAACTTCTACACAAGAGCAGCGCTTGCCTGAACTCCAAGCCCTGTGCTCAGGTCAGCGCTAAAAGCACCAAGCTAGAGACTGAAGGAAATCTGTTTCAAAATGCACATCAGGCTTGTGTTTCACAGTAAGAGCCAAGGGTCTCATTATCTTAACTCAAATGGGGAGGCTATATCCTCTGGATATTCTATCTCATCACGACACTCTACAAAGCTGTGCCATCAAGCAGGTTTTCAAACTCATCCAGTCTCTATGTATACATTTATCAGCCTCCCCTGTCCTGATATCAAGCAATTCATAAGGAAGAGTCTCATAGCACTCCATTAATTAAAACAAAATATTATAAATTCAAATGAGCAGATTATCAGACAAAGATAATCCAAACTAAACTTGCAGATGGCCTCTAAACACTGTTAGTAATTCATGGTGAAATGTACACAATTTCTTCACACTTGTTAATTCAAGGGTTTGAGATAAAAACTTTGTATTTCAAAAATCTCTGTAACACCTATAAGCAAAGAATTTCCATTAAAATAATTGTTGAATTAAAAGTAAAAATGCAACAACTACTTTATGGACTGCCCCTGCAGTTATTTTTAACAGGTTATCAAGTTTCTCCTTTGCTGCATTTCCATATTCAAATAAAGTTTAAAAAACCCTCAGCAGCACACTGGGAAAATTACTTCCATTACAGAATTAGAGATTTCACTGATATTTTTAAGGGAGAGAAAGGTGGCAGCATCTGGTCACACCATTAATGTGTCTGCATCCCAAATATTTATAAGTTCTGAAGCTTCATATTGTTCTTCAAGTGTAATAGATGTTATTAAATAACGAATTAATAAGGTGAAAATAAAAAACAATATACACTTAAAGCACTAAAACATCCAGAAGGTATTTGCATGGGAATCTGGCTCAAACTCTGCTGAGGACCACATAATCTCTCTCTCTTTTATTATTCCCATAAGTGGTGATCTAACATTTTTCTTGTATAATTAAAAATAGCAGATGAGCGTCAATAAAGTCTGTTGCAAATAAGCTTTGATAATATATCACTATGTATATAAAATCTATATAACGATGCCATGCCTTGTTTAAGCAACATTTCCCAATGGCTTGCAGAAATTCATTGGTTCTCTCAGGTTCGCGTCCAGCCACCACATGCTCCGGCTTTACTGACAGCGGCTCCCCTGTTACCAGTACAACAGCATCAATCGCCTTCTTAAGGAAGCTGATTTTGGCATCTTTATCCTGATAAAAGAGCAATTAGGAAATAACATTGAGACTCAAAAAATAATTCCACACATGAAGATCAGAAAAACTCTGATGGGAAGAGCAGTTGCACAAAGCATCTGTGCAACAAGAGCAGCACATGGTTTGTGAGGTCATGAAAGAGGGCGACCCCCAACTTACAGTTCACGATTTATTTCCAATTAAGAAATTACAGCATTGATAACAGAAGAATATGGATAACAGAAGAACACTGAACTAGAATGACCAAAGTGCAAGTATAACTTTGTCTTTTTAATGTTTATCTTTTAGCTGCAGTCAAGACCACTACAAATCTTTTGGCTCTCTCTTTTCACAGATTACGTGTTAAAGAAGACAAAGGTTAGTTTAACAAACCATGGAAGTATTACCAAGAGAATCACTGAAGAGTCACAATGGGATTGTTACAGCAGATACTGCTCAGGACAGTTCTTGCCTTGAATATTTTTCAGCACCAAACTCCCAAAGTTGTGGAACTTAATAGGAGTCTAAATTGAGTACATACATGCTTGTACACATACTTTACAAACCAGACTTAACAGTGAATAAAGAAAATATAAGAAAGAAGGTGGGAAAGAGATACAGGAACACATTTTTATCTCCACAATTAGCACATGTGTTTTAATTTTATAATTAGACTTCACAAACAACTTTCCTCAAGTGCCCTTCGGTAGAGATGATGGCTTTTAGTGATTATGCATAATCATAAGAAAAACATAAAGACAAAATAAACCAACCCTTTACCAAGTCAAATTTTATCAGAGGTTTTGAGGCCCACAGAATTAAATCATGGTGTGAAGTCTCTGTAGCTGCAAAATACTCAGGGGAAAAAAAAGGGATTTATTAATAGACATAATAAAATCAAAGGAATATTTACTATTTACCAGGCCCAGCACTGAAGCCTACTCACTCATCCTTTACAGTCATAAGTGGAGATAAAGTATGTTACTAGCCTGTTAAAAGTAAACCCATGTGTTAAAAGTAAACCCATGTAAAGCATGTGTGCTTTAATAGGCAATGGTTCAAAAGAATATAAACCGCAGCATTGAACCGATAACTGAAAAGCAGACCGCTGTCACTCCAGTTAATTCAGAGGAGAAGCAGTTGTAATTATCCTGTAAAGCACCTGATGCTGCACTGTATTTAATGTCCCAGTATCCCAGGGGCATGGATTCAGAATGACCTGGATGAAATTTGACAGAGGGAAGCAACAGAAGCTGACATTTACTCCGCTGAGCAAGGCTGATGTTCTTACAGGCCACTTGGTAGCACTACCTGTCCCTGTGGCACTGGAGCTTAACAATGCTGTCCAGGCCTTATCTCAAGTCCCAGAGCCACTCTCTGTAAACAAGAACTGAGTTCCGCTGCAAGCACGTGAATGGGAGTTCAACAGATGGGAAGACAGTTCTCCAAGAGTCAGGGTCCTTCCTGTCATTGACTCTGCCATAAGGATTAAAACAAACAACTGCCACATAGCTGGGATTTTCAGATTGTCTCCATTAACTTTAGGAGCCCTTCACCCTCATCAGTGCTCCCTGCATTCCAAAATAAGGAAAGGAAGGAAATACTGGAATCTTCTATTAACATGGCCATTCATCTTTCCAAGGACATGTGCAATCTATAAATTTTCGGAAGGACACAGGAAACTATTCTAAACCAAAGGAGTTTTCAAATAAAGATCCAAAATCTTCCCTGACATTCTCATCAGTTTCAGCAGTTACAGTAGCAATTTGTTCTGTCCACATAAGAAATCCTTATGCGCCCAGGGAGAAATCTAGGGCTCCCACCTGAATTAGTAAATAAAATTCTATCAAAACAGAAACAAACATCTGAAACAGACTGAAGGAGACAAACCTTTCTGCTAAACACAAGCAGTTCTGGGTAGCTGTCCTCAGGCTTTGACTTCCCTTCCATCTCCCTTCCATTGATTGCTCTGACTCTACAGCCCTGAGACAAACTAGAACTCAGCAAGGTCCACATACGTGGTCTGCAGGACAGATGTAGCTCATGGGATGCTTCCAGCCTGCCTCCCATCTCTTTTTACACAGGAGGAGGGGACCACATATCCACACAAAATGCGTTATCCCAACAGTGGAGACACAAAAGGTAGCATAGAAGAAACAGTGGGTACTTTAGTACCCCACCATATGTCCAGGTGGGAGTGCTGAGTTGAAATGAGTAACAAAGTCAAGCATGCATGACACTGTGCAGCATATCAGGAGATGTCCTGACAAGGAGCCAGTCCCAGCCACCACACAGGCTGGACCATGAGCTCTGGGCTTTCCTAATTCCAATCTATGCATCCCGGGATCTGCAACAGCACAGCACAGCCGCCTTGCAAAGAGCAACTGGCAACGTTTCCCAGCCCACAGCAAGCAGAGGGTGGACAACAGCAGTGGGACTGTTTCACAGTGGGTACAATCCTTTTCCCTTTATTTTGAAAGCATCCTGTCCACTCCAAGTCCGTTTAGCTACTGCCAGATCACCACACCAGATAAGCGCCATTCCCTAGAGCTACCTACAGCAGATCATGCTCACATGGAAATATATACAGCTGTTCCCAACATGGACTCCAGCTGCTGCTCTTGGGCTCTCACTCTCTGCAGGTAGTTTCTGTCTCTGCATAAAAATTATTCTCCTGATTTTCTACAACTTCAACAGAACTCACAGTAAGGAAGCATCCTGTGACAGCCAAGTCTTTCCCCTGACCAGTGTCTTGAGAAGAGGGACACAAGCTAGAGACACCTCCCCACACATTACAGCATTTTGATCTCTTCTGTCTGATTGAAAACCATGATCTCACAGACTATGAAAGAAACGCTCACAGGTTTTCAAGGCTGGTACAACTTCACAGCCATCACAGATAGATACAAAGATATACTCAGGAGTTGCTAGGAAATCTGCTTTTTCAATCCACAAATAAAACAAACAGTACTCTCCAAAGAAAAATCAACATGTGCTAAGCTACTCTTTGTCACAGAAACTACTGACAGTGCCAAAAAACCCAACAATCCCTTGTAAAACTAATTCAGTTTTGAGTTATCTCAACAACAGTAAGAACAGTCACAGAAATAAATGTACACATCAGATCAATAATTAGCTGCAAGAAGTGCATAAAACACTCATACAATTGGCTGTATAGGTGACAAGCCAGGCTCACAGCCCTCATACTTTCAATTGCTACATTAAACAATTGCCAACAGATAAGCTTGCTGACTAGCAACACACAAACACTGCGCTATTTGCCATGAATAAGCAACCAAAGTTTCCAGTGACGTCGGCAGAGGAAGCCAACATCAGCAATCTGTCGGCGTTGAACCCATGTGTAACACAGCCAACAAGCAACAGCTTTTACAGGTTCTTCACAAAACTAAAGGCAGGTCCTTGATGTTGAAAGCAGGAAAGACCAAGTGTACCCTGTGTCAGGTTTCAAAGAGTACTAATGTTACAGCTAAACAAATAAGGATGTTTCATACCTACCTTAACATTATCCGACTTCAATTCAAAATCAGTGTAAAGTCCTTTCAGAAAACCTGTCACTCTAATTACCTTCAAAACAGAAGAAACAGAGTATGTTAGGACTACCTTGAGGGCCCCTGCTCAATAGAAACTGTAAGCAACAGGAAATATGCTGGCTTTTTTTTCTTCAAAAGAGGACACCTTACTTAGAACTATTTCTAGAGTAGGTTCAGAGGTCTGCTGGGTCCCTGAACACACTCTGTACTGACAAGCCTTAATCCATGCTCACAGCTAAGGCCTCCCTTCCTATTTAATTCCACCTGAAACCTTGATGGCTGGCAGATCTGGGAGGTGCACAACGTAAACACCAGCACATGCATTTCAGAGTTAGAGAATGGTCTGAGCTCATCTAGTCCCAACCCTCCTGCCTTGGGCAGGGAGACCAAATTTCACTGTTTCCAATGTGGTTCGATGTTACTCCTTTATTGACTTCCTTACATACCTAAAAGCAGCACCTCAATGGATATAAAAATTAAGGCTGAGCTTTTTTTAAGAGGGAGGTGGAAAACCAAGCCCCGGTTGGCTCCGGGGAAGATGAAACGCACAGCAGAGTGAAGGAAAGAGTCAGACCGCGCTGTTGGGTCTCAAACCCCACTGACACCCTGCACCCCCGAAATCTGGTTGCCCCCCTCCTCACAGTCTCTGGAGCCTCGCGAGAAGCCGGGGTCCCCGCTACGGCCAAGGAAGCGACCAGGCCCCGGGGTACCCCTGGCAAAGCTCCCTGAGCCCTGTGTCTGGGGACCCCCCCATGCCTGGGGAAGTCCCCTCTCTCAAACTCTGTGTCTGGCGACACCTCCTTCCAGCAGAGCCCCCCAAACCTTGTAGTGCGGACGCCCCCAGCCTGGGACCTCCCTCGGTGCGCACACACCGCACAGCGGGAAGGGGGCGATGGAGGCGCGTTTGCCCGGCAGCGGCGGGCGGGGCGCACCTCGGTGATCACGTCGTGCAGGTAGCGGAAGGGCGGCCTGGAGAGCAGCCGCTCGCTCAGCAGCGGCCTGCGGATGACCTGGCCCAGCGAGTCCTGCGTGCGCCGCACCACAGACTCATCCATCGCTGCCCGGGCAGCAACGCCGCCGCCGCCGCCGCCTTCCCGGCATGCCCCGCGGCGCCCCCACGCAGGCGCGGGGCGGGCGGTTGCTAACGAGGAGCGCGGCCATAGCAACGGGGCGGCCGGGGCAGGCCTGCTCTGCGCATCCCGGCGCCCCTGGGAGAGCCCGCGCTCTGCTCTCCGCTCGTGAGCGCCCACCTGCAGCCCTGCGTGCAGTGCTGGAGTCCTGTCTTCACATTCCGGGGCCTTAAGTTCTCGGGTCCTGCCTCCAGTTCGGGCGTGCTGCATGCATTTCTGAATTCCTGCCTTCACTTTTGGACCCCGGCGTTCAGTTCTGGGGCCCTGCCTTCAAATTCTTGGGTCCTCAGCGCAGAGAGAGATTGGGAGTGTGAGCAGCCCTGAAGAGAAGGGCCTGGAGTGCTGGTGGATGAGCTCAACATGAGCCAGCAATGTGCCCTTCCAGCCCAAGAAGGCAAACCGTATCCTGGACTATATAAGAAGTGTGGCCAGCAGGGCGAGAGAGGGGATTCTTCCCCTCTACCCCACACTGGTGAGACCCCACCTGGAGCCCTGTGTGCAGTTCAGGAGCCCTGCGTTCAGTTCTGGATTCTTCAGTGCAGAAAGAGATAAGGATTGAGAGCAGCCCTGAGGAGAAAGACATCAGGGTGCTGGTGGACAAGAATCACAGAATTGTAAAATGCTACCCTAATGTGAACTTAAGGAAATCATTTTATTATTATTTGATAAAAATTTTGCTGTATAATGCAAACACCTAAAAGTAAAGATCAGCCCATTTCCTTTCCAAATTCCCTTTCTTTGTTCTTCATGTTATTTTATGTGCAGGGCCATAATAAAATAACCAATGCTCTGCAGAACTGAGAAGGCCCCTCCTACCATAGGAAAATCAAGAATTCTTAACCCACCACACCTACATTCTGACTGGGAAATCTTTAAAATGGTCCTGTCCACCACCCAAAGAAAGACAGTGTGTACATGATTGCTCTAGCTGTGCTATCCCTGCAGCTATGACACTGAGCTCATTAGCTAAATTAGATGAAGAGGAACCAGTACATCAGAAACGGTGGTGGCTGTGCTTCCTTACAATCCAAACCCCATCACAGTCCTCCCCTGCCAGGAACATCCAGTGGGAACAAACCAAACCCAACCACATCATGGTAGCTAACAAATGCCATTTCTCCTTACATTCTCTCTTTTTGTTTATCTTCACCATTATCAAATCTCTTGACCAATTCACTCCTGACCAAGAGTGGCCAGAAAACAGGAAAAGGACAGCTTAGCTCTTTGCTTTCCAGCCACTGCCTTAAGGGCTGGGCTCATGCCTCTTGGTCTATCTAAGCTTACTTGCTAACTTGCTTTCAGAGGTGGTGGCCTCAATCTCCAGCCCTTGCCATGTCCAACTCCTCAATTATAGGCAGTGCTGGCAGAAGTATGGGAAACATCCCAATGCCGCTGCTACCCATAGTGAAGGCCTCTGCTGGCTCCCTGTTCCTTCAGCTTGAGGGGAAACACAGAAGACAGCCAGTGAGGTCCAGGCCCCTGGAGCTTCTCAAGAGTGCAGCCCACAGCCTCTGTGCCATCGCTCACCTGTCCCAGTCCCACACTTTTCCTTCCTGGGGGCTGTAGCCACAACAGCCTTCAAAACACGACTTCTCTGCTCAGCAGCTGTTAAAGTGAGTAAGAAGGACTTAGCTTTTTAAACGGGTCACCTCCTCCTGCTCTGTCATCACTTAAGCAAACTGGAATGAGGTATGAGGAAAAGAAAAACACGCAATAGTAGGATTCCCAGAACTGACCCCTTGCTCTTTTCCAAGGAGCAGACACAGAAGGTAACCCTAGCAATCCATGCTCCTCACTCTGTGCAGAGCCAGTCCTCTAGATGATTTATGCGGGTTCCCTTGAAAACCAGACCAGATTGCTGCATTTGTGCACAAACTGGGAGTTGAATAATGGGAAGTTAATACTGAATCATGCTTCCTAAAACAAGAGAAAAATCACTTTACTAAAAATCACTTTAACTTGCATCAAAATCCCAGTCCTCCAACTGAAGCCAGGTCTCTGCACAGCACAGTCCCAGGCAGGCTGGAGAAACTTCTCACACAGACACTGGAATGCTGTCTTAGAAACAGATTTGGAAATTAAAGCTTACTCAGATTGCACTGGGGGAGGTTTAGATTAGATATTAGGAAAAATTTCTTTACTGAAAGAGTTGTGAAGCATTGGAATAGGCTGCCTGGGGAAGTAGAGTATCCTGGAGGTGTTCAAAAAACATGTAGCTGTGGCACTCTGTGACATAGCTTAGTATGCACGGTGGTGTTGGAATGATGGTTGAACTGGATGATCTTAGAGGTCTTTTCCAGCCTTAACGATTCTATCATTCTATGATTGTGCCCTGTCCAATGTCAGAGACCAGTTCACGCCATTCCCAACAAATACATCCATGAGACACACACAGATGAGTCAGAAAGACCTAGAAATGACTTTTTATTTTGTGAAGAACACTTGAAAAATAAAGATGAAAGCTTTTCCAGGCTTTGGAATAATAACCATCATAAACTGTGGAATCACAAAGACTCCATTTTAAAAAGGTGTTCCCTCTCCCCACCCCCATTTTTAAGGAACTCTGTCATTGTGGAATGACCCACAAGAGTTCTAAGAAAAAAAATAACACGTTTTGAGCCAACATTAGAAACAATCCAAGATTGGTTCAGTGCAGGCGCTGCTACATGACACTTGAACAAAGGCACATACTAATCCCCACATCAGTACTTGGAATCCATACTTAAATATCTCCCATCGTCATGTTTTCCAGAAAAGACCAGAGTTATTAAAGGTAGGTGAGAAGGCTGAGCTCAGCTCAGCAAGGACCCAGAGGAGCTCAAGTGACAGCGAAGTTAAGTGCGATGAGACAGAACAATCCGCAAATACAAACCTTTCTCGCTTACCTTTGTAATTGGGTCCTGCAATCATTTCGATAAACTCTGGCTTGCAAGAACATTTGTTGATATGGAAGAAGACAACACAACCTAAGATGGGAAAGCAATTGGTTGCCCTCACCTCAATCAGAAAACCTGTCCATACAACCAGGATTTCAAGATTCAAGTAAAGCCAACAGTGGGGAAATTAAAACAACCCCTTCTGGGATGAATCAGCCTAAGAAAGCACAGAAGAACCTGCTGAACTTCAGAGATATGCAAAGGAATCAATACCAATCAGATGCCTCAAGGTGCTTTTGACCTCTTTTGCTGAGAGGGTTCATTTTCATCTTGAAATGCCAAAATATTGTTAATCTATAAAAGGTAAACAAGAAATCTTCTCACATTAGCCAAAATTTTAGCAGTCTGCTGTACTGGCATCTTCTTCTACACAGACACGGAACAGGTTCAACCCTTACAGCAGCCCCCAAAAGTGACTTGTATTTTTTCCTCTTATTATCACAGGTTTAATTAAGGATACTCCTGGCTATGTGCAAAAGCTACTTTCAAAGAACTGCTTTGCTCATTTCAGAAGAGGTTTCCAGGCATCTGTGCAGTTCACCAAGGCTCCGTAGTATGTGTGACAGCAGAATTCACTTGATGCGGCGCTCCACTTCCATAGGTTCCCAGCTGCCAAAGGCAAACCTGTCCAATGTCACCAGCACATGACTGCTACACAGAAATACTTGCATGTTATCTTCCACTGTTCCATTTTCACCTTGGTGTTTAAAACACATTAAGAATTCCATTATAAACAATTCACTCCGTTAAGAGTTTGGATTAAGTTGTCAGTACTAGTTGTGCTCAAAGCAAATTCTGAACCTGATGGGAAATTAAGTTATGAAGAGTCACATACAGCGGGGGAAACACTGTTTAGATATTGGTTAGAAATGTTTTAAAAAAGATGCTGAAACATCAACTTCAAATAAACACTGATTTCCAGCCTCAGGATTAAAAAAAATAGTGTCCCTCATCAGGCAGTTACAGGTGTTCTCAATCTTGAGATCCAAGCTCACAAGCACATGTCAAACATTTCACTTAAGAACCTTTGACAGGAGTTCCGCTGGTTGTCAGCCACATTCATCCCCTTCTGTTATGGAGGCTGTAAATCAGCTTTGTGACACCAAGAGAAGCTTTTTTTCAGATGTAACAAAAAATACTAAAAGAACTGAACAGGCAAGATATAAGGGAAAGTCCTCTGAATAAGAGTACTGAAAATAAAAACAAGCCTTTTTCCTGAGTATAATAAAACCCACTTAAGACAAAACATCAGACCAGACAATTTTTTCCATCCCTTTTGTTTGTTAATGAAGCTTATGGACAACAAGAAAGCCCTACCAACTTTAAAATAGAAGGTTACTACACTGTTGTTCCATATCACAGAAGGTCTTCAGGTTTTAGAGCTTGACAGATTCAGAACTTGCCCTCTTAAGCCAATTTGGCACACTTTGCCCAGAGATTTCCACATTTCCTTCATTCCTGAAATCTTTAGGTTTCTATATAAAGAGACAAAAGCAAACTCTGGTATCGCTTGTAACTTTAGTGATCAGAGATGGAAAAAAATTCTAATGAGAGATGTTCATGACTGCATTAAACCCCCAGCAAACTCTGTAGTGATGGTGCAAGATGTCAGCATCTGATCAAAAACCATAAGCATTTAGGGTGATTACAAAACAGTCACCAATACATTAAACCATCATCTTATGGATAAAGTGCATTTGCCTAGCCTGAGAATAAGTACCACACTGATAAAGGGATACTAAAGCACTTCCCCAGGAGAGATTAAAAGAAAATCAAAGTTATCCTAAATCCAGTTTATCTCGGTGATTCTTGAAGACACTTTGGGAAAGTTCCCCTTGCTGGTCCAGTTGAGGTACTCCACTCCAACTCAGGACATGGGTAGTACAGGCTGGTCAGCACCTCACTTCCTGGTGCTATCTGAAAACACCCACATTGATAGAAAGAGCCACTTCTGGTTTACGGTGCTTAATATTCAGCTTCTCCTCATGGTCCTGTAAGCGTTCAGCTTGCCGACTATTAAAAAAAGAAATCACGATGCCCAATATCAGTGTTGAGCCTTTACCCCACCACAGCATGAGGCTCAGTGTAGGAACATGGCCAAGTCCGAATTACCCAAGCACTTCCTTCAGGACTACTGGAATTGTATGCTCTGTGAGCATGCAGCTAGCACTGTCCCACACAATGATCCAAGTATCAAGCCAGTCTGAAAAGTGGCAAAGAACAGTTTTTGTATTTCTAAAGAAAACTAATGGAAATACTTAATACCTTTTCTTTTTTTCTAAGGCCAGCTGCCTTTGTTTCTCTTTTCCAATGTCATCTCTCACTGTGCTGAAGTCCTTAGTGTCATCCAGGAGAAGATTCTGTTGTGAAAAAGGAGTTGGTAGATTAAAATTACAAGCTCAAACTATTTCCTACATGTTGGTCTGTTTACACAATTAATTTTCAGAGCATTTCCTCTAGCTAGTTTTACAGCAATTAACTCCACATTAACTGAGTGGCAAGCATTCAAAAAGGCAAAACCTTTCTGAGACTCCTTTGTTTAATTTTTGCATTTAACAGTGGATTTGCTTTATTCACAGATCTATCTCAGTATTCTAAGGCATCAGAATAAGACATGAGGCTTTTCACCTACTGCTTTAAAACCCAGCAAATATGTTCTTTCAGAGCTCTCCTACATAAGCCTTATTCTAATTCAGAGCTTAATATGCTTCTGTGTGACTCTTATTTAAATAACAAAACAGATCTGTAGTAATTCTTTGGAAGATGTAATGGTCTCAAATTTACAACATTATTTTTAAAGGGCTTGGATTTTACTTTGAGTAGAGAAAAAAGCAGTAAAAAAAAGATGAGGAAAAAAAATCCACTTTCTTCTGGATAGCGTTCAAGCGTAGAGCAGAAACTGGCTGAGAGCTGTACAAGAGCCTCTAAGGTGTTGCCCTCTATTGCCCCCCAAGGTGCAAGGGAGATGCATGAAACTTTCATCAGGTTTAAGATAAAGAACAGGAGAAAAAGAAGAGAAAGCACAAGTAGCAACGAGTTTCCTATCCATACAATGGAATGGTCCAGATTTGCACACCAGAACTTTCACAGAGAAGTAGCAGGATGCAGAAAAAAGAGCAAGAAACCAAGATACTGCTAAGGCACAGTGGCTAAAACTCATCCTTGTGCAACAATTAAAGCCAAGTTAATTACCTTCACCCCAATGATATCGCCATCTTTCAGGTGGTAAGGCGCTGACTGTAAACACTCCTGTTTTTTCTTCCTTTTCCTCTTTGAAATCTGCTGTGTCTGAATAAAATCAAAGCAGAAGATTTGATATTTAAGGTCCCTTCTAACCCAAACCTTTCTATGATTCTACGCCCAGTGAAGCTGTGGATGCCCCATCCCTGGAAGTCTTCAAGGCCAGGCTGCATGGGGCCTTCAGCACTCTGATACAGTGGAAGCAGGGGGGTTGGAACTGGATGATCTTTAAGGTCCCTACCAACCCAAACCATTCTATGATTCTATGATTAGTAGATGGTGGATTCCAGAAACCTGCATAAATATCCTTGCTCAAGAACTGCAGCACAAACTAACACACACTTCCCTCAGAACAATGGTTGGGATCTTACCCAGCTACTTATCGGCAGCCACTCGAATCTTTCAGGGAAGTATTTGGCTATTTCAATTTTATCAACAGGGATACAATAGTGAGAAGCCACTCGTTGCCTCAGTGCACAGGCGGTACACTCCTTGGAAATATCCCACACCAAATCCATGGAGTCATAGTAGTCCCTCTCCCCTGGTCTGCCCATCTGGACTCGAAGCAGCAGCTCACGGGGGCTGGCATCAGGAAGAGAAAATAGATCGTTCTTGTGAATCATGCTTTCAGAATCCAGAATTCCCAGTTTTCACTCCCTCCTGCCCTCCCTTATTTTTGTTTGTGAAAAACAAAAAATAAGCTCCAAAGTATTCTCACATAGCAATAGCTGTGATCCTGACAGTTCTCAAGTTAGAAAAGGCTGCTCAACTCTCATCCCAAATGTATTGCTGTAAGAAATAAATCTCTTGAGATCTTACCCCAAATGCTCTTCTTTTTGCAAAGGTTCTATGCAGATCTCCACTCTGGTACCCAGCTTATAGTCACTGAAAACAAATTATAGACATTGCCAGTCAGGTATTCTAAGTTCCTGAGTTGAAAAATCCCTGTTTAGTCAAGCAGACCTGTGCCTATCTGGAATGCAAAGCAAGGGGCTATCGGAACAAAAATTAAAAAATCAGACTAGTACAAGAGTTGCTTAGCAGCATAAACACAGGAAGACCCACATCCCTGGGGGTATTCAGAAGATTGGTAAATGAGGTGCTCGGGGATATGATTTAGTAGCGGACAGGTATGGTTGGCCTTGATGATCTCATAGGTCTTTTCCAACCAAATGATTCTATGATTTATGCTCACATCTTCTCCTTCCACAGCTCGAGTTTAAAAAATGTGGTTGGCAAAAAAACCTGAAATAACCAGAAATGAGCTTTCTGTTGACATTTGACTGAGACAATTTATTTCCCATCTATCCACCGCAAACTCCTGTCAGCCTGTTGCAACACAACCTGAGCGTTCAAGAAACCTACTTGAGTTGCTGCTTGTTGTTGCGTAAGAGCCTGCCCAGGCGCTTACTGTCCACTGTCCATGCTCTGAGAAAGGAGGGCAGTGGGACGATCTGCTCCTGGCAGCATGGTAAGGTCATAGCCTGGAAAAAGAAACATAACCTCAACAATTTTAGCAGCCAGTCTCCTTGGAAAAAAAGAAAACCACTTGATTAATTCTCAATGCAGCAATGAAGCAATTAGAAACAGGGCAAGGTTTATTAGATTTATTCCACATCAGCCATTGACTTACAGGTAGTGGCTAGGATTGACATATTACCATTTTCAACCTCAAAAGTAAGTCGGACTTCACTCCCTCCCAACATTTCTCAACTTAACTTACATTTCAGAAATACTCAATTCCTTTTTTTAACCAAAGATTGTACAACTGGGAGGGAACAAGGCCAACAGAATCATTACCCCAATCTCTAGCCAGGTGCTGTGCAAGCTCTTTTAAGCCCTTATCAAGGACACAATACTCTTCCCAGGCTAAGACAATTCTCCTTGTTCACAAGATGCAAATGGTCAGTTTTTCATAGCAGCAGTTTGACAGAGACTGAACCTGAAGTCATATCTATAAGAGTAACTGTTGGTAAGGACCATAATCAGATCAGATACCCTTACCCAGGCAGTTTAAGTAGAACAACCAACCAGCTAAATGATAAAGAGCCTTACAACAGGATTGGTTTGTGTCTTTTTGTGGATTTGGGTGGGGTTTTTTGGTTGGGGTTTTGATTTTCTGTTTTGCATTGGTTTATTTTTTATTTCAGTGTATTAAAATCATATTTTTATGGTTAAAAAAAAGCATATAAAGGCACCTTAGTTTCTGGCCAAAGAAACTAAGCTATACCTTCCTCAGTGACACATGTGACCTGTGCATCCAAAGCAATTCTCTAGTCATTAGATTCAACATACAAAAGAAAAAGAATAAAAAAAGACGCAGAAAACTAATACAGAATGATGTGGAAACGGAAAGTGGCTTTTTAGGCTCGTATGTGTGTGCTTCTCATGAGGAATTTGTACATTGTGAAATAAAGATAGGACCGCAAGCCAAAGTTCCAGATGGAGTGCAACAAGGCTTTTGCAGGTCGGGACACACGACAGGTAGAACGGCAACTGCAGGGGACGTACTAAGGAAGTCTCTGAGCTACATGCTCCAGCTGCCTCTTGGTACTTACCCCTGAACATGGCATATAAGCAAATGCCATATCAGAACATACTGGAGACAAGGGAAAAGGAAATAAAAAATAATTATTAATAGAGCTCAATTAACCACAGTGTTGCTGTACATTTCCAATAGAGGAGAACATCTAACCTGCATCTTCAAGTCTTCCAGAGAAGCATCTCCTGCTATTTCTACACTGCCAGCGTAAGAAAGATCCATGTCTGCATGGTTGCTTCCTGGTGAATCTTTAGAGGGAGGAAGGATGGGGGATGAAGAAAGAAACAACAGAAGAGCACACATGAATTTGGTTTTCATCCAAAGAGATAAGTCACCACAAGGTGGGATTTGACTTTCAGAAGGGGCCTGACCTCCATTTCTTTTGAGGGTAGTTCAAAAAACATAATATACTGTTGATAAATTACACTCCATTAGTTGCCAAACAGGAAGAGTTCCAACTGATCTTACACTGCAAATTTTTAACCAAAGGCCAAGTATTCACATTTGCAAATAGTCTTAATTATTGGTTACATCTCTGAAGTGTAGAGCGTGTTGTAAGAAGAGTTAAACCTCCTCTTAGCTATGCTACTGAAATCATCAGAGGAGAAAGTAAAACTCACTCAGAAATCTATGTTTGAAAGAAAAGGAGAAAAATGCAAAGAAACCTTCTAACAGGAGCACCTCAGAGCAAAGGAAGAAGAGTGTTTATCCTGTAGAAAGGAAAATCAGTTTGTTTCTCATTTTCCAACTCACAGTTGGCCCCACTTAATTTTCTTTTTCCTTTTCAACCCTCACTTGATTCTCCTACCCTGCCTGTTTTTTTCACTTGGATTTGACCTTTATAAGAACAAACACAGATTGAAATACTATATGGAATGTCTCTTGTTATATGTAAGATTTACAGCAACATTGCCTGAAGTGAGTTAAATGCAATGTTAGCAGTCTGGCATTTGAAGCCAATACCCTGTATGCTTGTTGAGTAGATGCTTTACAATACTACCACTGTTTTCAGGTACAGAGAAGCCATTTTACTTACTGACAAGGAAAGAGTTCCTGCTTCACCCTTGACCACACATAGCTAAGAAACATCAGAATGGTACCATCCAGCATTCAGAGCCTTGGGGAAAACTCCATCTGTTTTCTAACCAGCTCCTTTCACCACAAACTTGCTGAAATTTGAACAATCACTCAGGTTTCAGAAGGATTTTAAGGCTTTGGGTAAAAATTTTGGATTTTATTCCAAGCCCTTGGTGTGGTCACAGACAATCAGGCCATACAATTACTGTAAAAACTGATCAAGCTTACCTTCTGCAGGAGACACCTGCAAAGCATCCATTTTGCAGATCATCCCATTCACTTGGTCTTGTGCATTCTCTCTGTGTTTCTTACGACTTGAAGACTTGAACCACCAGATGGGGATTTTCAGGAAACCCTGAAAAGTGAACACAAAGCACCAGGTACCTTACATGTTCCAGTGCAGACAATGAAAAATTCCATCTTCATCTCAGGAAGAAGGGAAAGACTTGTTCAAATCTGAGCTTTTGCAAAGGCAATGATTTATCTAAGATCACAGAACAACAACTCTCACTTCCTACATTTACAGGGACTTAACCAGCCTCATGCAGCCTAACAGCCCCACCCTGGCTCTGCTCTCAGGATAACTGACAATACAAATGCAACTGCACAACACTGTTATCTGAAGATTTGTACACAGATACAACCTTGCCAGAGGAAGCTGGATGCTCCTACCCTTCAATGCTGCTGATTTTCTTACCTGCTGTGCATGGCCAGGAAGGGAAACCAGGCTGATACTCCTCTCTCCTTTGGGAGAAGGAGAGGCTTGCTTGCTTGCTTTCAGCTGCACCTCTGAACTGGGCTGTTAACACCCACTGCCCTGTTGCCATAAGCTCTTATCCTACATTTTCTTTCTAAAAACATTTGTATTAAAAATATGTGGTTTTCCTTTATGAAGCTTTATTAGCCATGGACTTGCTAAGATCCATATAGTCTGTCCACTTAGTCTTGCACAGTCTTTTAACCCTCTGTTTCAACTTACAATGCCCTGTATTTCAGAGACAGAGCAGGGGTACAGATTGATGGTTTTCCATGCCTCTTGTATTTGCTCATTAAAGACAGCAATTATGCTTCTTTCCCTCCTTCCCCTTCACAGCCATAGCTGGGTCACAGCCTGAGGAAAATGTGCCACAGTATAAAGACAGCCAGTTACATATGAGATTTTTTCTATGCAGGGCAAAAATCTGAGCTCTGTGCAATCCATACAGAGTAAAGATTGGATCCTTTCTGAGCAAGGTTTGTGAAGAACTCAAAAACATGCTGGATGAAGTGGAAATCTTTCAACACCACAATACCTTGGCAGAAAAGCTTTGGCATGAGAATCATAAAAGCATCATCTATGTGAAAACAGAAGTCCAGATGGATGGGGTTGATGGAAATGTAGACAGGCATACCACAGCTGCCAAGCTGGAGCAGGATGTAGCTAGTCCTGTAACATGCCTACAGGAATCATCAGCATTGGTGGCCTCTCATTAACTCCCTCTTAAACCAGCCCCAGAAGATCTCACTTAACAATGTGCAATTCAAGTCTGTTCTAGGACCTGACTGACGTTATTTTTGAAGATACTCACTTGCACATCATCCTGTGACTCCAGCACCACAGCCTGAGGATGCCAAGCCTTCCCTCTCCCTAGGGGCTCAATTGCAAAAGAGATGGCACCTCTCCACGGGCAGGGATAGGGAAGAAGGGCCCGTGCAATCAGCAATTCTTTAGGGAGTGCTAGGAGACTTTGCGCAGGGTGGCTGTGCCTCCCTTTCTCTCTCGTGGGATGCCTGGATGCTTCGCCCCATCTCAACCATTGTCAGGGACGGGGGGCTGCGCCACGAGCAGGGAGCAAATAAGCTGCAACTGGCAAGCCTTTTACTGCAGAAGTTCTCAGATAGACCAAGAACATTAAAAACACTGATTTAGATCAAAGAAACCTGTAACTTATAAAACCAGAAAAAGCATTACTTCTACAGAATTTTTTCAACAGAAGTGTTTTTACAATAAGCAAGAAAGAAAAACAAAATGACTATCATATTCAAGTATCCAGACACTGTCAACTGATTAGAAAACACAATTTCTCTCGTCTTACCTTTGGTGGAAGCTTTCCTTCAGTTACAACCAAAGTATCTCCTCTGCAGACATTAAGCTCCTTCAGAGTGGCATTCTGTGGGAAGAGAAAGCATAGCACAGTTGTAAGGCTACACATTCTTGTGCTTCATTTTCTAAAGCATCTGTTCATGTTGTTCTGGTTTGATCTAAAGGAGAATCAGTTTTCTAACTTCAGCTCAGTCTCGTCTAAGTAACTTCATTTTCTGAAAGTTAACTTCATGTTTTTCAGACAATTTCTCTCTAGGTGTGATAACATGGGGCACTGGGATGCAGAATGGCCATTGCTTATACTTATTCCTATAGAAACCAAGGTCATTCTGGAGCTGATGGAATGCTCCAAGTCAAAGACAAAATATGGTTGCACCTCACAGAGGGGCAGACAGGACAGGTGACCCCAAACCGACCAACAGAACATTCCATCCTATATACCTCATACTCAGTATAAAACTGAGAGACCAGTAGGGTGTCTGTTCTTCGATGGTAGACGTCCAGTGAGGACCTCGTCAATCTGTTTGCCCCCGATTCCAGATCTGTGCATTCCTGAATCCAGTTCCTGAGTCCAGGTCCCTCCTGCCACTCACCTGCCCTGTGCCTGCTCTGAGCATTTGTGGTGACGTAGTCATCAACAGGTGGGGGAGCCGTTTAATTTATTTGTATATATGTTGTATTATTATTATTATTATTATTATTATTATTATTATTATTATTTCATTAAAACTGTTTTACTTTTAGTTTCCAACCCATAAGTCTTTTCTCCTTATTTCCTTTTCCCCTTTTCCTGGGCGTCAGGGGGAATCGGGAGCCCAACTGCTTGGTTTTAGCTGCTGAAATTGGCTAGGCTGGGGCTAAACGGTGACATGGACTTTAAGCCATGCATGCGAAAATTCCAAGTTGTTTTGCTTTTCCAAAGAGCACTAAAATATCCATTGAATAGCCAGCACTTGGAGAGAGCTTTGCAGCAGAACAGTAAACCTGCTCCCTGAAAATAAGGGGCAGGTGCACAAGATTTACATTTTAACCATAGCTATACCAACCCTGTCTTCATAAGGCCCTGTGAAAATAAAACTGTGTGTGCACTAACATAGCATAGACAAAAGACCACATATTTGCTTTACTGCAGCTCTCTCCAGGGGAAGTCTTTACAGAAAAATGGAGTTGATAAACTATGGCACAATTCAAGTCAAAACCAGGATCCTCTTACTTCCGGACTTAACGCTTCCCCTGCTTCATAGCACCAGTCAATCTTTCTCAAATGCCAGCTGTCACCTACCAAAACACAAACACATACATGCAGAAAATTAATTAGCCAAGAAGGCTGTTTCAAAAAACACTACAGAAGTATTAATAAGTGTTAAGGGGTTGTTTTGCTTGGGTTTTGTTTGTTTGCTTTTGAAACATAAGTCTGGAACTGAATGAAGTGTCACCTTCATGCCCTTCCTCAAATCCTAGAAACACTTTGCTGTCTGGAAATAGCCTTCACTTATTTGTACAAATATCTCTTTTCTCACCTACCGAAATAACTTTCCTTGTTTAAGAGTAAAGTGAATGAACTGGGTTGACAACACTTAGCAAAAAAAAAAAGCACTGCAAAGGAAAGAAAATTAAAATGTTGAGGGGGAAAAAACATCTGGAAACATCGGGTGTGAATTGACGATGAAATCCCATGCCAATAAACCATTTGAATCAATGACAGGCTCCTTAAAATGAAAACTATACCATAAGGAGAAACCCAGCTTCCTCTCCAAAATGTCTACTAGGAGACTTTATGCTAGACAAAAAACAAAGATGGTGTAGTCCAGGAACTGCAATACTTTGGGTTTGGCAGCTATTTATATAGTGCACCAGGCACAGAAGGAACAAATACAACTGAACTTTTCAATTGGACCAAAATAACTGATGAAAACGCACTGTGTTCTTCACAAGGTACAAAATTTGACTTCTGTAACTAAAAAACCTCAGGCCCAGAAGGAATCTCATGAATAAATCCTTGGCAAGCTAGGAGGTGGGGGAAAGAAATACCTTACAGTCTTTTTAAACAGCAAGAACATCAAAACCCACTGAAGACTGACATTTCTGTGAACGCAAGCAGTCAGGTCAGACCTCTACACAAGGTCAAACGCAATTTTTCAAAAATGGTAATGTAAAATATAGTAATAAGAACAGAAACATTGTTTCTTGGCATGAAACCTATACTATTGGGAAACGAAAAAGGTTATGTTTTTGAGACATTAATAACTACTTCAGCTCACACCTACAGGTACACAAGAGCACCGTATTTAATTTTCATTTGGGCTACTCAGTGAATATGCTGGCAGGAATGTCTTTCAAGTGAACTCTTACAGGTTTTAGAGCAAGGCTGAATTTGCAGCCCTCATCCCACCGTAACACAAATTCAGTATTCAACGTATGTTTATAATGCGAGCTGGAAAACAATGACACTCCAAGTCTCTTTTCCTTCCTTCCCACTATCATTAATGGAAAGAGATGTCCAGCCAGGAAATTCATGCGTGATGCTAGTGCTGTCAACATCTCTTACTTAATCCTCACTCAGATTCTCAAGTCATGGCCAAACTGTGACCTCATTTTGAATAATCTGTTTTTGTAAAGCGACCACAAGTTATTTTTTTACGGTTAATCTAATGCAGTGGTTCCCACTACAATAGCAAATCTTGTCAAAGCAGCCAAACACCTCCACCTGCATCCAAGCAAATAGTCTAGAAACTGTGAGGTTTGCCATATTTTGATTAAAAAGAAAGCTTGAAACTGGTTTTCAAGAGCGACTGTACAGCCAGCTTTTATAAAACCAAGACTGAATGTTTATAATGCTTTCCTCACCCCTCCTCACTTCACAATGACACACAGATCATTCTTACAAACTTACAACTTTTAACTTTTTAAGGAAGGAAGAACAGCCTTAGAAATCCCTTTGAAAAAAATATTAAGTAACAATATAATGCAACTAACCTGATAATCCAGATTTTTCCAGCATTAAATTTAAACACTGAAAAAGAAACATATAGTAAGACTTGTTTCAATATATAGGCTGGGAAATACAGTTTTCAGCAAATGTATACTTGAATATTCTAACATAAAAAATGAGTGACTGATTCCTCAGTCCAATATAATTACATAGACATGGTGGATTTGAGCTATGTATCAAAACCTTCAAGAATGAGATTGTTTTCAAGCAGGAAATTTACTATATCAGGTTTGTCAGCTTTTACAAAAGCTGTAAGCTTGTGCTGTTAGCTGTTCAAAAAACCCTAAAACGATTTGTGTTGTTGGTTTGTTGCTTTATTTGAACAAATTCTGTCCCAGTTTGAAAAGGCACCTTTTAAAAATCAAACTTACAAACTCAACACTTTCCAGCCACTACTCATGGACGCTGGCACTCTGTGCCAGAAGTTTGGATAGGTAGTATGGAGAACAGCTTTCTCGTCTCTGGACACAGCTCCTCCTGACTCCTCTTACTCCAGTTCCGCCCATTCAGTCTGGTGAATGACAAGAGAGCTGTGCCGGCTCTGCCATGACTGTGTATCACTCTGAGGTGTACAAAAGGAGTGGCCAAGCATGAAGCAGTCTGGCTATGCTCATCCTTGGGAAAAAGCGAGGATGTCGCTTTACTACTTGGTGAAAGACCAAGGCCTTTTGGAGTTGAAACACTTCCTTTGCCTTGTGTCTCCTGGTGAGCTTCAGTGACTGCAGGTATAAGGCAAAGTTCTCCAGCAGCAGCAGACCTGACACAAGCGCGACAAAAGCTTTTCAAAGCAGACTCACTCACTTCTTTGACAGAGGCAGTCTCTTCCACAACTATCTCCATCTCGGGGCTTGCGTTTTGGTCACTCCCAACAATAAAATACAGGAAAAGCTAAAAAGCAAGTATAAGCTATCAGAATACATATTTAAGCATGGAAATATTATGAAATAACATTGCCTAATGCACAGAGATAGCAGCTACTGCAAGCCTGCCAGCAGTTAAACAGCACCGGAACTTCTTAAGGCTAAAGTAAACAATCTAAGCAGGACAACCAGAGGAGCACACACAATTTAGTTATGGTCATCAGCAGATGTTCATTAACTATCTGCACATGTACTTAGCCTGCTGCAAATGAGAAATACAACCTGCTAGCACTCTTGATATTGAAAAATATACAACTACTATTTCTCTTCCATATTTACAACTTGTAGATATCTAGAGCAGTATCTCCCTTTTCTTACTGCTCTTTACTAAAGCATACACAAGAGCACAGAAGTCTGACAACAACAAACAGTCCAACAATAATGATTTACCACTAGTCTTATGAACTACATTAATCATGTGCATGCTCTTGGCCTTCTGCAACTGGGAGAAATGGTGTGAGCCTTCATGATGATACGCCTAACTCTCACCAAGCCACTTTTTCCATGCTGTTTGCATCCATTACAAGAGTAAAAAGAGCACTATGTGAAATACTGGGAAAAACAGTGTAAAAGCAGCATGAGGCCCTCTTCAGTCACAGCACTACTATACCTGTGTGGAAGTTGGAGCTTTCCCAAGACACAGCCCTAGCAAGCTTCCCATTTTCAGTTCTGCTTCCTTGACAGTATAATCCTCAGGCACTTCAGGGAAAACAAATACACAAAGAACCTGATAAGCTGCTGCTTCATGAAAATATCCATTCTACTGTGCTGCTCCTTAGAGTAAGATAAAAACATTCAGTGACATTTAGAGAACTTAATTTTCAGCACGGTGACATAAGATCTGTAAGTCTCCTCTCACTGCAGCCAAGCAATATTTGTATACCAGGTGACAGAACAATTTAGGTTGTAAGCGACCTTTGTAGGTTGCCTGGTTCAAACCTCTGCTCAAAGAAGAACCAGCTCTAAAGTCCAATCAGTTCACTCTGGGCTTCTTCCAGTCAAGCTCTGAATACCTCCAAGGATGGACAACCCACGGCTTCCAGTCTATTGTTTGACTACTCTCAATGTGAACTCCCTTTCTCCCCCAGTATACCAGCTGGAATTTTCCTTGCTGAAGTTTGTGTCTGCTGCCTCTGATCCTTTCCACATGCACCTCTGAAAAGAATCTGGTTCTGCCTTCTCTATAGGTCCATGTTAAAAACTTAAAGATAGCAATTACCCCATCACCACCCCACCAAGAATCTTCCTCTTCAGGCTGGAAAAACACAGATTCCCTGCTGTCTCATATGCTCTGGCTCCCAGACCATCCCAGACTGACTCTAGTTTGTGAGGGCTTTTTTTCTCATGCTGGGGAGCGCCCAGATAGACACAATATTCCAGAAGTTGTCTGAAGAGCACTGAATGGAAGGGAATTAATCTCTCCTTGGCTCCCTGGATACATTTTACTAATGCAATAAATTAGCAAAATAGCAAAGGCACAGAATGCATTGCCCAGCAAGTTCAAAGCTGATCCATTCAGTTTCTCACCACTGCCCCAACAATGGCAAAAGCAAAGTTGGGGGTTCTTTTCTGCTGAGTACTGGCCACCAGGAGCACAGTTACAGAGTGAGAGCTGGTATCACATGCTCATCTAAATCAGATGGCAGGCTACAGCATAAGCATGTGCCTCCACTCTTACAGAACCAGGAATCCACACATTATTCAGTGTGCTTCATATGCCAAAAGCTGCCTTCTCATAGTAAAGAGGAACCTAACAGTGCTTTCTCCATCACCACAGGACTCAGGTTTGCTGCTCAGGCTGTTCTGAAATCCAGCCCTGCACATCGATACTTTGAAAAAACATTTAGCCCAATGCAGTTCAGGAAATAAAATCAGAAAGATATGGAGCAATGACTGTTTCCTGGAACATCTAAGAAAGTTGCTCTGCAATGTATTAAATATGATTCAAAACAGATAATTCATAGACTTTCCAATTTATAAAATAAGTATGGGCAACAGAACTTTCTGCTAATTCCCACAGTTCTGAAGCATGTGGCCAGTGTTCAATAAACAATGTCAGGTATGCTAATTAGTTTTATTCCTTAGGAATGCAAGTAATAAAACAAAACTGAATATTTAAGTTTAACCTCTAGCTTCATATTTGTACTGTTAATAAACAGTAAAACTGGAAAAGAAACCCACACAACTGCCTCAGTTAGGCCTGGAAATTGGTAGAATAGGTGTGGGCTTCTCCCAATGAGAAGCTTAAAGTCTCCCCACTGAACTTCTTAAGGAACGAAGACTAAATAAAAAGACCTACCTGGAGAAAGAAGTTTTCCATTTCCACTAACAGGTCTGAGACAGCTGTCGTTTGCTGTAACATAAAGGGCCGGGAAGAGAGAGCTGTATTAAATAATTCGAAGAAGAAGTTGTTTAGATAGATAATATATTTAAGATTAATCAAAGCAATCAGTTGCCTTAGAGGTCTCCCTCTGTAGGTATTACATCAAATATAATTGGAGGGAGATTCCTAGAGACTTCAAGAACAGTCTTAGCTTTTATCCTTTCAGTGTAAGATCATTTTCTCTTTGAAACCAGCAATTAGCCATAATCAGTAAAACATCTTAAAACTGACCATGTGCTTCAAAAGACAAAGGTATCAACAAAAGCCTTAAAGAAAGAAAAGTGGAGTGTCTTAAAGAAAGGAATAAGGAAAAAGAAAAAACTTTCTTCAAGTCTTCATGTAATATTTTAGTAAGATGACATTATTATTCCTACACAAACAGCTTCAAAAAATCAAGACCTTCATAAACTATATTTTAATCAAGACACTGATTTGTTTTTAAGCTAGGAAAAACAATAATTTTATTCATATTTAGATGAATTTTAAGTTGTTCGCACCCTTCTTTCTTCCCCCAAAACCTCCTAATGGCAATGGATTTGCTGTTTTGAATAGATTGATACAAAAAGCAGGAAGCCAGCCAGTGAATTCTAACAGTATCAGACCTAAAAGTAAAGCAGCTGAACGCTCACCTAGTTCCTCCTCCAGCTGAAGCTCCCGTATTGCTTTCATTTTGATATCTGACATCACCTGAAAGAAAGCAATATTAACAGAAGGCTATGGGGAGACCCCATAGCAGCCTTCCATTACCTGAAGAGGCCTAGAGGAAAGCTGAGGAGGGACTTTTTGCAAGGATTTGTAGTGATAGGATGATGGGGAATGGCTTTAAACTGGAAGGGGTAAGATTTAGATTAGACATTAGGAAGAAATTCTATATGATGAGAGTGGTGAGGCACTGGAAGAGCTTGCCCAGAGAAGTCACAGATGTCCCCTCCTTGGAAGTGTTCAAGGCCAGGCTGGATGGGGTTTTGAGCAACCTGATCCAGTGGGGGGTTGGAACTGGATGATCTTTAAAGTCCCTTCCAATCCAAACCATTCTGTCATCCTGCAATCTCTTACTCAGAATGTGGATAACAATCTGCTTTTCGAATGCCAGTCCACAAAAGGCTGCCTTCACGTGAAATGCATCCTAGTTATGTTCTTATTCCTGTTAACATCATCCACAGCTGAAAAAACACTTCCTGAACTTTATCATATATATCATTATCAAATATATATAATAAATAAATGCATTGATATAACATATTTACGGAAATGTTCCTTAAAAGCAGTATTCCAAGAAAAATAAAGTGGTATTTAAACTGGAGATTTATCAAAACACTAATATTTCAGAAACAGTAATTTTAAGAGCAAAACTAACTAGTGCTTCAGATTTTCTGTGAAAGGAAATAATTTAAAATGCGGAAAAGGCACCAGAGAAGCACACTCCTTGGGGAAAACCAGCTTTTTTCCTATCCTATGTTAAAAGCAAGAAATCCTACTTTCCTCCTCTTAAAGCTTTTGTTTACTGACACAGCCTCCCCAGACATACAGTTACAGGAAGGTCTAAACAGAAAATTGTTTCACACAAAGACACATCAATACAGGTTGCACTGGTTTAAGTTACCAGCATTACATTCTTACTACACAGCAGTCAGAGTAATTCAGTAACAGGAAGTCCAAGCTACACAGTATTTTCATCACAAGGGCACTGGTCAGGCTTCTCAGGGAAGCAACCAATGTTATTTCCCTGCAAAATACAACTCCTTACTGTTTCAATAGTGGCAGTAATTTTAACGTGTTTCTCTTCATCTTCTGTTCTGCAGAAGTCTTTAACTTGGAGCCAGCTGATGTCATATGTGAAAGCAGTCAAATTGCCACTTGACATGTTCACAAAGCTGTAAAAACGAGCAGTGCAAAGATGGTCAAAGGCAGGAAAACTACATTGTGTGGGCTACATGGCTAAATACCAAAGCGCTGAAATGAACAGATAATGCCTAGGTCATTAATAGTGATGGCACGTCACACAGCAAGAGTCTGAGGCCTCAGGAAGCATCCAGGCACCTCTGGGCTGGGTAGTGAGTGAACTAGTCAAACCTACGTTTGAGTAACTGGCTTTCAATGGGACTTGAGCTTCTGAAGGCACTTCAGAGTCCAAGCCACTTTCTGAGGCTGGATTTAAAGGCTTTTGGAAAAATATGGTAAAACCATACCTAGACATAAGTCAAATTTGAGATTTTCTCTGTCCTTGCTAGTGTATGTCACTACAGAAACAGTTCTTGGTGAGGAAGCCTCTCACTCCTCAATTTCATCTCCATTTTTCAGTACTGATCCAACTAAGAAGTCAGAATTTCTCTAACAAGCACAAACATATGCCTCTGAAAACAGGAACCCAACCCCAAGGCTATACACTGGAAAATTAAATGAGACCAGAACCTTGCCCCTGGCAACTTCAGATTCAACTTAAGATTCAGCAGAGCTGTCTACTCTTCTGATACCGCTCTGTTCTCTCATCCCAACAAATCTCTCGAAGAACCATACAACAAAAAACCCTGGAAATTCAGGTAATGCCACAGATGTGCCAGCACAGTGGGCACAAGCTGTAAAGAGAAAAACCTTGCAGGAACAAATGCAAGTCAAAGGATGTGACTCCATCTGCCCTCCAAGAGCAAAGAAATATCTAATAATTGATCAGTATCTGATCCCCAAAATTTAAGATTATCTTGAATTAAGCTCAACGTAACAATTAATTAAAATATATATATAGTGCTAGCATCACTTTAACTAAACAGATTTTGCCAAAACTGCTTTTTTGTTTAATTAAAATTGTTATTGAAACAGTTACCTCTGGTCATGGCTGTCTAAGATTAGCACTGAGCATCCATCCATCAGACCAACACTTTTGACTGTTTCCTTCATATCTTCTTCAAGAAAAACTTCCCAGTTCTTGGCTTCTTTATCTGGACCTGAGCAGTTCTTTAAGATGATTCCTCCTGACGGTGCTAAGGCTCTCCGCAGATCACCCAGTTTGGTGCTGCATGAGAAGACGTGCTGTGATTCTGTGAAATGCTGACCCTTCCCTCCTTCGTTATACTCCGCTAAACGAAGAACACTTATGACCACAGGTTCATGCTCAGGGCCTGTCATCACCTTTGTACCACCAACCTGGAAAGAAAGTAAGGAATGCAAGATTGATGCAGTGGTGATGAATAAAATCAGAAGAAACTAGACAGTAATAAAACTATCTAGATAAAAAGGTAGACCTTCTCTCCTCATTAGAATCATAGAACCATAGAATCACTTGGTTGAAAAATAACTTTGACATCATCAAGCCCAACCATACCTGTTCACTACTAAACCAGATCCCTGAGCACCTCATCTGCCCATCTTTTAAACAACTCCAGGGATGAGGACTCAACCACCTCCCTGGGCAGCTTCTGCCAGAGCCTGACAACCCTTTCAGTGAAGAAATTAGTCTGTAGCTGGAGCACAGCACACATAGTACACACAACTCTTCTGACCCAATGCCTAATGAACAAACCACTAGAGTAGCTCAAAGGTGCTGGGAAGAGAAAACATAGTGCTAAGCTCTGTTCCAAGTCTGCAGCTATTTATCAGTAACAGTAGCTGGGAAACCAGTGGGTGCCTGGTCTCCATCACATGAAGCACAGAGGAATTCACCCCCTCAGAATATTAAAGAACTACCCAAAAGTGTGACTAAAAGTGATAAAATGTCAGATTTTAAAATCTGGCCTTTCTGATACGCAGTCTAGGCCAAGAATATGATTCCTTTACAAAGGCAATTGGATCGCGCAGCAAGTTGGAGACCATCCCAAAAGTATAACCAAGACAAGAATTGACTCTGTCAGTAGGTGTTTTCTTTTGGTTTTGGAGGCTTTTTTTGATAAATCAGAAAGAAAATGTATACTTTCACAACAAAAAAAATCTTGTGAAAGTAATTTTATCCCATTATGGAGATGGAATAAAATTTTGCATTACTTAACCACTGAGGGCAGCACTTGGAAGTTAAGCAGAAGCCCTAATACTAAAAGGAAGATGGAACACTATAAAAGGAACACAGTATTGCATGGAGACCGTACACAAAAGTAGTCTTCGACAGGTCTGATTTTGTATGTGAAATGATTCAATACAGGGCCCAAGTTTTTATCACATCACTATCAACTGATCTCCTTCCAAAGAAGCACCAGATGTTTTCAGAATTTACTCCAATGCAGCCAGCATTGGATCGCGCTTCTCAATCTGACCATATCACATTCTGCAGAGTATAATTCTATTTATAGTTTTATCGAGCAGCACTCTGTACACCACTGACAAGCTGTGAGAACACAGTATCCAAGATGACGCTGAAGCAGCGTCTCCAAAGCCAATGTTGGGATGTCAGCACACATCTGTGGAAGACATCAACATTTCCAAAACTGGAGACTGCATCTTATTTCTTCAGAACTGAAGAGCAGAGAGGGTGTTTGGTTCTTTTACCTCTTTCCCATTCCACACAAAGATGTCTGTTCCATCAACCAGCCCAACGCCATCCAGTGTCAGCTCATCTCCTAAAAAGGAACAAATCATCATGTTACAGTATCACAGTATCATAAGGTTGGAAAAGACCTTTGAGATCATTGAGTCCAACCTATGACCCAGCACCTACACCTACTCCTACTTGTCAACTACACCATGTCACTAAGAGCCTCATCCAATCTCTCCTTAAGCACCTCCAGGGATGGTGACTCCACCACCTCCCTGGGCAGCGCATTCCAATTGCCAATCACCCTCTCAGTAAAGAACTTCTTCCTAATGTAAAGCCTAAACCTTCCTGGCGAAGCTTGAGACCGTGTCCTCTTGTTCTGTCGCCGGTCACCTGAGAGAAGAGACCAACCCCTGCCTGACTACAACCTCCCTTTAGGTACTTGTAGAGAGCAATAAAATAAGGTCTCCCCTGAGCCTCCTCTTCTCCAGGCTAAACAACCCCAGCTCCCTCAGTCGCTCCTCATAGGGCTTGTGCTCCAGCCCCTTCACCATCCTCGTTGCTCTCCTTCCGGCAAAATGGACAAGCAAGGTCAGCTGGTAAACTGAAATACGCTTGCACATTCTACTCTGGCTCAAGTGTACCATTAGAAAAGCTGCATTCACAGGGGATAAGTCAGGATTCACTCAGGCAACAAGAGCAACACAAGTGGGGACGACGCACCCTTACAGCACTCTCACTGAGTAAAGAGGGCCACAGCACCAAGGTGTCAATTCAATTTTGCTTGCAAACTAAGGCCCATGTTAGTATTTAGCAAAGCTGCTTGGTCAGGATTATCTACATGTGATTTAACAGAATCAATAGATATAAAATACAGAGGTTGTATTTAATAAACGAGTTGCAGGCTGTACGTTCCAGGCTCATTCTTTGGAATACTAATGTGCATTTTGCAGTTTCTTTTATCTTCATACCACGAACCAGATACAGAATTTTGAAAAGTCAGTGTCATTTAAGGAACTGCACTAGTGTGTGGAGGACTATTTACAGCAGCCATGAGTGCCTCTATATTTTAATGTCAATATCATAGAAGGTTGGGTTACGCTCTTGTAGAACCTTCATTTTCCGAAACAGACCACAAAAACTGTAACGTTTAAAAGTGGCTGAACAGGCTTTTGGAGACTAACATCACACCTACACATGCATGACAATACAAAGCTGGATATGGAGCTTATAATTTAAAAATATGAATCTGCTCTGTATGTAAGCATATTCCTTTACAAATTCCTACTTCAGCTTAGGTCCTTACAGGACAACCACACTGGATTTTTGGCGTGCCGATTTCAGATTATATAAGGAACTAGTAAGGAGAGTACCCTGGCAAACAGTTCTTAAAAGCAAGGGGGTCCAGGAAGGCTGGAGGTACTTCAAGAATGAAGTCTTCAAGGCACAGGAGCAGGCTGTCCCGATGTGCTCTAAGATGAGCCGCAGGGGCAGACGGCCGACCTGGATGAGTAAGAAGCTTCAGAAGAAGTTAAGTGAGAAAAAGAGGGTGTATCGCCTTTGGAAAGAAGGGCAGGTAAGTCAGGTTGTGTTCAAAAATATTGTCAAGTTGTGTAGAAAGGAAATTAGGGAGGCAAAAGCCCAGCTGGAGCTCAAATTGGCCACTTGTGTCAAGGACAACAAGAAGAGCTTTTTCAAATATATTAACGGCAGAAAAAAGGGCAGCAACAATCTTCAATCCTTATCGGACACTGAGGGAAATATAGTAACCAAAGATGAGGAAAAGGCTGAGGTGCTTAATGCCTTCTTCACCTCAGTTTTCAACAGTAAGGCCGATTGTTCACTGGACAACTGGTCTTCTGAAGTGATGGATGGGGACAGGGTGCAATACAGCCCCCCTGTCATCCAGGAGAAAGAAGTTAGAGACCTGCTGAGCCACTTGGATCCTCATAAGTCTATGGGGCCTGATGGGATCCACCCTAGGGTGATGAGAGAGCTGGCAGATGAGCTTGCCAAGCCGCTTTCCATCATTTATCAGCAGTCCTGGCTCACTGGAGAGGTCCCGGATGACTGGAAGTTGGCCAATGTGACGCCCATGCACAAGAAGGGCTGTAGGGATGATCCAGGTAACTACAGACTTGTCAGCCTGACCTCGGTTCCAGGTAAAATTATGGAGCGCATAATCCTGGCTGCAATCATGCAGCACCTGCAGAATGAGCAAGAGATCAGGCCCAGCCAGCATGGATTTAGGAGGGGCAGGTCCTGCCTGACCAACCTGATTTCTTTTTACGACCGTGTGACTCGCCTGGTGGATGAGAGGAAGGCTGTGGATGTGGTGTACCTGGACTTCAGCAAGGCCTTTGACACTGTCTCCCACAGCAGACTACTGGAGAAGCTGGCAGCCCGTGGCATGGACGGGAATGTTCTGTGCTGGGTTAGGAATTGGTTGGATGGCCGAGCCCAAGGAGTTGTAGTGAATGGTGTCTCATCCAGTTGGCGGCCGGTCACTAGTGGTGTTCCCCAGGGTTCGGTGTTGGGCTGACTCCAATAGCATGAGGTTTAACAAGTCCAAATGGCGGGTTCTACACTTTGGACACAACAACCCCATGCAGAGCTACAGGCTGGGGACAGAGTGGCTGGAGAGCAGTAAGGCGGAAAGGGACTTGGGAGTGCTGGTGGACAGGAAACTCAACATGAGCCAGCAGTGTGCCCAAGTGTGGCCAGCAGGACTAGAGAGGTTATCACTCGCTTATACTCAGCACTGGTAAGGCCGCACCTCAACTACTGTGTCCAGTTTAACTGTGTCCAGTTTAACTGTGCCCCTCAGTTTAAGAAAGATGTTGAGAGCATCCAGAGGAGAGCGATGAGGATGGTAAAGGGGCTGGAGCACAAGCCCTATGAAGAGCGACTGAGGGAGCTGGGGTTGTTTAGCCTGGAGAATAGGAGGCTCAGGGGAGACCTTATAGCTCTCTACAACCACCCAGAAGGACGTTGTAGCCAGGCAGGGGTTGGTCTCTTCTCTCAGGTGACCGGTGACAGAACAAGAGGACACAGTCTCAAGCTTTGCCAGGGGAGGTTTAGGCTTTACATTAGGAAGAAGTTCTTTACTGAGAGGGTGATTGGCCATTGGAATGCACTGCCTGGGGAGGTGGTGGAGTCACCATCCCTGGAGGTGTTTAAGGAGAGATTGGATGAGGCTCTTAGTGACATGGTGTAGTTGACAAGTAGGTGTAGGTGTAGGTGTTGGGTCATAGGTCAGAGTCGATGATCTCAAAGGTCTTTTCCAACCTTATGATACTGTGATACTGTGAGGCCTAACCTACACTTTTCTTTAATTTCATCCTGGCTCCTCTCTTGTATTCTCTCCTCTACCACTAGGTAAACACTATGAAAGCAACCATTCATAAGCAAATCAAGGTCAAAATACAGATTGATATAGTTTTAAAAGCAAACATGTTTAACTTGCATAAGATCTGCAGCCTTACTGCACTTCACAACAAAGATTACATAGAAAAGTCTCAAACGACTTAATTTCACTAATAAGAGTATCCTAAATAACAGCAGAGACATACACATAAGTTTGAGCTTGAAAAGTGTTCAGTAATGCATGTCTCCAAGATGTTTTACATATGAAGTACCTCGATACAGAAAATACAACATGCAAATAACATGGATGCCTTGTACGTAGTAGCCTTACCTTCAAGTATCTGGTAAAGATGAAGTCCTGCTGGTAAAGGTTTAGCAATACTGAGAATCATGTCTCCTTCCCAAGATTCCAGCATCTAATTGGGAAGAAAAACAGATAGATAGAGAGATAGATAGAGAGATAGACAGAGAGAGAGAGAGAGAGAGAGAGAGAGAGAGAGAGAGAGAGAGAGAGAGATAGATAGAGAGATAGACAGAGAGAGAGAGAGAGAGAGAGAGAGAGAGATAGATAGAGAGATATATAGACAGAGATAGAGAGATATAGACACAGAGAGAGAGATAGAGATAGAGATAGATAGATAGAGATAGATAGAGATAGAGAGATAGATATATATATATATAGAGAGAGAGAGAGAGGTAGAGATACAGATAGATAGATAGATAGATAGATAGATATAGATAGATAGACAGACAGACAGACAGATGGATAAAAACAACAGCAAGCAATAACTCCCATCACTCACAATTACTACTTTGCTGAAAGCCTGTTCCAGTGTTCCAGCCTGGCTACCAAGATCCCTTTCACACTGAACAGGCTATTCACTTCAACAAGGTTTGTAGCACAGGAAACAGCCAAGCATTTGGGACTTGGCCTTTCAGACTAGTTAACAGATAAATGAAAAAGAAGTTTTGGCTGGACCCCAGCCAAAGGTTGAGAGGCACAGGAAAAGCAAACAGTGTTTCCTGACATTAAGTTAGCTTTGATTTAGGTATCTAAGAAAAAGCATTTTACAAATGGTCATATTCCTCTAACATAGTAGGGAATAAATGTAAAGATACCGATTTCAATAGTTAAGCTAGCTATTTTTTTTAAATAATTTTCTTTTTTCTTAAACTACTCTGGTTATTTCCTTTCAGGGCCAGCTGCTTACTTGAAACTGCAACAACGAATCTTTCCCAAATCAAAACGTTAAGAATAAGCCCAGAGTTCCACAAAATGTCAATCTGTGCCATGCACATGCTGCTCAAAAATAAATTATTAGCTTATGACAGCTTTAGAGTCTGCATAGTTTCATCAATGCTTTGAGAAGAGCTCTGAAACTAATGCCTCCTTCTGTGTAAAGTCATACATTTTTTAACCTCCTAAAGTAACATATATTATTGAAAATTTGTCATCAAGATAAAAATTGCAGCACAAAAGCATATGTAAATGTTGTAACGCAAGTGAAAATGAAATGTATCAGTTCTTTTAATATAGCAAATACCTGGAATACTGATTGTCGAAGTTCTCCTAGCGTTTTTCTTCTATCAATAGTCAAATCCACAACACTCTCTTTCCAAGTAAGGGAAGGATGCAGAGCCCCATTGTTAAATTTATAACATGAGCTCAAATGGAGATGCAAATCAATGCCATTGTTTGCTGAGTCACATTCCGCTCTTTGAAAGAATAACACAACAATAAACCGGTGAATTCAACACCAACAAACGGCGAGCTTATTTCAGAGATGCTTCTGTGCTGTTGTCATGGGATGGGTACTCTCCTGACTAAATTCACCATCACATTTCACCCTTCATCAAGGGGGTACACAAAGAGCTGCTTAGAGATGACAGTGATGTACAACACAGATTTCGCATGGACATCAGCCACATAAGCACTATGACCATACGCTCTGTGTGTTTCTACACCTCGATCCTATCTTTCTAAACAGGATTACACACTTCACCTTTCAGGCTGCATTGCAGATCAGTGCTTTGTCAAAACGCAGAGACAGAAAAACTGCGTGGAACTGAGTCTGGACAGACATAGCCATCCCTTCCTCCTTTATTCCTGTATCCAGTTCTATTACCTAAATTCAGCAGCAAATATGCCATTTTATAAGTAAAGGAGTGAAATTTGCACAGTACAGAGATATTACACAAGATCGGCATCGCTTATTAATGTCTGTATTTTCATAGTTTAACTGTGATTGACACTTCTCATTAGTTCTGTGCGTTCTTCAACAGAAGGAAAAGTTTCCTGAGCCACCCTAGCTCTCTCCTCTGATTTTTTGGCAAAGGATACCACTTATCTATTGTTTCACAGTAAAGCAAGTCATTCCCCCTACTCCTAATGGAGAACTCCCTCCGCAAACATCATTAAGGTAACATACTCCATTCTCCTTCTAGAACTGTACCGATTTTCACCAAATATGGTACAGTCTAAGTAAGTTTCCACTGAAATGCTGTAGAATGCCCCCTTACGCCACTAACAGGGACGCAGGGAATGAGTGGAAGACTACACTCCCAACATATAAATCGTATTTCTTGATTAACATCTATGGCACTGAATCATTTTATTATCTGGCTTGACTCAACGAGTTTCTTCCATTTTAAATGATTTCGGAGTTCTGCACATTAATGCTGTTTAAGAGATTGATACAGTGACATTAATATACCTCTTTTTTTGCAGCTCAGTATTAGCAGCATTCATTTCATTCAGAAGGTGTTCAGGAATTTGGTACCTTGGATTTCCCCGTGCTGCAACAAATAATATAGGCTAGTTTGGCCTCAGCTGCTTAAAACGTGTTTTGGCAAACAAGAAAAATGATCACAGTGAGACATTACAGTACGGTAATCACTGAAAAGTCAGAGCAATAACGTTGCATCCCTTTGTAACAGACAAAATTAAACTGCAAGATGATACAAAGAACAAACAAAGCACTTGTTTTGCCTCTCCCTATCAATCTTTTCCTAAGGGAAACCAATACATGAATGCTGTTAGCGACAACTTGTCTTTGTTTCAGCAGGAGATGTTCTGCTGGTATTTGTGATGTGTGCTAGCAAAAATGTCAGCTATAGCCATTTAACTGGCCACGCCCTCCTCAGAGGTACCTCCCTGCATCTTCAGTAAACCCTCTTTTCAAGTGATTGCTAGGAACAGAACTGTGTCATCAGCTCTTGGAAAGAACAGAAAGGCCTAACAGCCCTTGTCCAGAAAACGAACTGTCAATGAAGGAAGTTCCCAGAATATCAAGATGAGTTTTGTGTACCTTCAGGTGGTCTTTTTAATTGAGATTTTCGGTAAAACAGCATGTAGGCACTCTCTTTACCCTGAAATTGTTTCTCAATATCCATCTCCTTGATGGGCTGGACTTTGGAATCATTCAGATCAAACCAACGGCCACCAGCACAACTGTCCCTTTGCCTTGGAGGGGTTTTTTCTGAGTTCCACTGGACATTGTTCTTTGAAGGATGGTTTTGGAGATCTTGTTCTTGAGAATCTGACCTAAACGGGAGCTTGTGTTTTTCCTTCAGACCAACTTTATTTTCATCAGGACTGAACTGAAATATCTGAGGATGATTCTGCAAATACTAAAAGGAAAACAAGGACAAGATGACAATATCCAGTTTTAAAGATAGCACCCTGGATTAGATACTTCACCTAATTCATTCTCAAATTGACACACAAATCCCATTCCCATTAAACTCAGTTTCATGATGCTTCCTCATGTAATTCCTTAGTTTAGACAGAAAAATGGAATTTTCCTACCACCACTCAACTGCCTGATCTTTTATATGCTGTTGCTCACTTTGTTGCCTACCTAACTTCAAACTGCCATGCAAGAAATGGCAAAAGAATTGTTTTCAATACACATGCATCACTAAGAATTAAATTAGACTAACTTCTGAATTTCAAGGATTGCTTGAGATGCTGGACTCTTTTAAAAACGCTTCTCACAAGTGGATACTCTCTGTCCCTAGAAAGTTAGCATGAGGAGTAATGCTCTATAAGCAATCAAAAGCTCCTGCTTTATCAGACACAGCTCCATCCCAAGCAGTTTAGCCCTCTGAGAGAGGTACTTTCCACTCCCTCATACCTGCATAAGCACTTCTGTATTTACCAGACCAGAATCTTGAGCTCAATTCTGGTCTGCTGAGCTATACCTTACCTAAATTAATGCTGCCCATTGTAGTATCTCAAGAACTAAAAACCTACTCATTCTGTTTCGCTCAGCTTATCCACTCTGTTTTCTACTTCCATTTAGCAGCATGCAGATACTTCAAACAAGCTTGGTTGTCCAAACTACACAAAACAAGCCATGAGTCTTGAGGGATACGGGAGGCGTGGACACCAGCCACCTTCCAATCCCCTCACAAAACTACAAAAAAATCACCCAACCCCTTCTAAAAAAAAGACAACCAAATCAAACAAAAACAATCCCCAAAATCTGAATTTCAGTTTCAATCAGAATAAAAAACTCATTTGATACTTCAAAAAGTGTAAAACAATTTTATCAATGCAATACTTGCATTGTTGAAATAATTAATGTGCTTCTGGTAGAGATCTGGTATTTGTGAAAAAGCAGCTTTAGCAATATTCACAAGAACAGTCAAATTTTGAAATGGTCAGTACTGGCTTGCGCAGAACTTGTTTCTAGCACATCCCTATCAAAGTCAGAAAAGCATCTGCCTGTGCAGAAGACTCACATACAGATTTCACAATTACTTTTAAATAATTATTGTGAAAACTGCATTGTTGGTGGATTTGCCATGTATCTATAACACAAATGCTGAAGTATTTTCCTTAAAACGTTCAAAAATATGTTCAACCAACTCAACAAAGACTTTACTGGAAGTGTTAATTTTGGGGATGTGCCCTGATCAACCAAAAAGTAGCGTGTTTTCAAAACTTCATTTCTGTGGTGACTGTGAAGAGGTGTTGTATTTCTTCTTTAATTCTATCATTGTTTTTATGTTCAAGTCTCAGTAGTGCTGTTGCAGCTTCATCCACAGACACAAATGAAACAAGGTTCACAGTGGTAAGGTTAATTCTTTTATAGGCCAGGCATATAGATGTAAAAAAAATACAAGCTTTCAGGCAGACAATCCCTTGAGAATCTTGTCTGTGTTCCCCAGTCTAATATACCTTACAAACCTCTTACACATCCTCTGCCTATCCAAGGGGCAATATTCTCAATTACCATCCTTCTGACTATTCAATAGGAATATAAATGTAAAGTTATCTTAACAGTGAAAAACAAACTAAAATACATGCATATTACCTTTCGTAATGGTCCATACTGTTTCCGATATTTCTTATTCCAGGATACTCCTTTTTTCTCCAATAATTTCTGCCCTAATTGATCCACGGGAATTTGTTTAGATTCTTCCTACAGAGAAATTAAAACACAGGATAACTAAGGCTGCAAAAGTCAAGGTGTCAACACAATAAAGCCAAGTCTAGATTGCTTAAATCATTCCGATTTGTTAATAACCCAATGTAACATCACCTTTTGCAACAGCTTAGGTAAGCAACTTAAGAGATACTACAAAAGGGCCATGTTCTGTATTAAGAGCCACTATTTGTATTAGAGTCAGGTTAAGTTACAAGTTTTATCGGCTTCACAATAGTTCATAATAGTTCTGTACACTTCACAGAATCACAGAATGGTCTGAGTTGGAAGGGACCCACAAGGTTAATCAAGTCCAGCTCCTATCCCTGCACAGGACAACCCCAACATTCACACCGTGTGTCTGAGGACGTTGTCCAAATGCTTCTTGAATATTGTCAGGCTTGGCGTCATGACTGCTTCCCTGAGGAGCTGTTCCAGTGCATGAAGAAGAACCTCTTCCTAATATCTAATATCCACTTAAACCTGCCCACTCTTACACACACTAACCCCATGTTCTAGGTTCCGTAATATCAAATCCAAAGCAATAAACTCCTTACATACCATACCTCTGACAAAATCCATTTTAACACTGCCAATGGATTTTCTGTTTCTTTGGCACTTTCAGTATCTCTAAAAGCTCTATCATCAATCAGCTTATCCTCTTCTTCCTGGATAAGAAAAAGAAGACACTCACAGATACTGTCATTTCACACACAACCAGTGTTTCTTGTTTATAGCCTGTGCTAACATTAGCATTTGCACTTTACAAGGGTGAAGGAATTTCTGATAAGCTGACTCTGCTACCGACTGTATGTTTTCAAATAGAACACCCTTTATCATTTCTTTTAACAAAAAAGGCATTTGTGTTATTTGAAGAGCCAGCCCAAGTCATCCCCTGAAACGACTGTGCTAGTCTTGAGCAAAGATATTAATTCATTTAGGAAAGAAAAAGCGAGCCAAATAATGTGAGAGAGTTTGGTAGATTGCAAACCACAAATTTGCTACAAAATCTGGATGGAGATAGAACGATGTGGAAAACCAGCCTTCTGCTGAGGTAAGATACCAAACTCCTCACTGAAATATTCATTAGTTTGGATGTACGTTTCATCCACTAGCTCTTAACACTCTCCTGTAAAATGAGACATACAAGCAGGGAAGAAAAAGCCTTTAGGACTTACTTGTAATTGCCAGTTTCCTAATTCATCCACATCCCTGATATAAACATGATAGTGTCCTCCATAGCAGCTACCTTTGTGTATAATAACAGAGAAGAGCTCATACATGTACTCTGAATCATCCATTTCAGTCTTTAAAAAGAAAAACAATAATAATAACAATAATATATATCAGTAAGTCTTTCACACCAGGATAGTTTCACACCATCAGCATAGATATTTCTCAGTGTGCTTTCGCATGTGCAGAGACTGAAATAGCTTTTCACTGCTGGGTCACACAGCCATGACATAAACCCTGGATCAAGGCATAGGCTTATCAAGCAACATTTTAAGCATGATTCTGAACAATATTGGAAATTCAAAATTTAGAATAACGGAATATTGATGCAAATAACAGAATTGTCATAACCTGGGTTGTTCTTGTTTAAAGGACTAGAAGAAAAAAAAATCCAACATATTTACATACAAGACAACTGAAAAAAAGGTTTCCTCAAATGCAAACACTGAGAGATTTCCAAGCTTGCACTACATCGTTTCAATAAGAAAAATATCTTTTTCAATAACAGCGCCTCTATTAAGTATATTCTTTATATATTTCAAGGATCAAAAATTGTCATCAAGCGATGGTATAGCTGAGTTTATAATCAAAATATGTGAATGAATGCAGAGACGGATTCCTAAGCAAAAAGAAATAACTACAGGCACATAAAACATACATAGTTAAATTTATATGTGACATTATCAGAATATGACAATATAAAACTAAATTCAATTTCCAGGTGATAATCTTCCTTTCAATCAAATGTCAGATTATGGTTTTTAGGTGATTATTTTACTCTTTATCCTTGTACAGCTACAAGATATTTGCTACTCCATTAGAAAGTGGTCCTTTGGAAACAAATTGGAATTCCAAAAATCTGGAATTAGGGACAGAGGAGAACCCCACAAAGTTTCTCAGAATGCCTCGCTATGACAAAACTCAAAATAAAAGATAACTTGTTCTTGAGACATTCGTTCTCCACTAAGTCCCTAGAAACTTTTACAAGTATAACAGTACAAACCTGCTCACAGAAAGGCCTCAGGTTTATCTGGATGGGGAATGTATAGCAGCTCGTTTCCTTGTATCGTTCACATTTCTCAAAGTCAAAGTTAAATCTCAGGAGAGAAATGGTGAGAAAGGGCGGCAACTTGCGTAGTTTAGCAGACTGTAAAGTGATTTAAAAAACGATAAGCACAGTTATAGCAGATTCATGTTTCCACCTTGGTATGGTCAACTGTTTTCCAACAACCAGGCAGACACCACCAGAGTTTTCATTTTTAAAACGTCTTCCCTAATTCTCACTTTCCCTACAAGCAATCAAGATCTTTTAAGCTCTATATCTTCCCTGAATGGTGAGCATCAGCCCCATACTTCATCCTGCCACAGAAAATGGAGGAAGACATTGCTTAAACTCTACTCAGTGATCACAATTCCATAGCCCATATGCTCTTTGTGAGAGGATTTTCTTGAATTTTATACTATGAAGCAACAGTTTCAAACCCTAGGTTGGTGCTTATGCCTGAAGTCAGACCATGCAGCAACTTTGCTCTCAGCCATTTGCACAGCCCTGGCCACCACCTGTCCCACAAAGAACCTGGGAGCCCAGAGGAAAAAGCACTAACACCCAGCTCCTGCTGAAAAGCAGGCCCTGCAGAAGAGCAACACAGCTTCATGGCAGCTTCACGGCAGCTTCACTATTCCCAGACAAATACTCAGGTGCTCAGCATCTGGCACAGGCCATCACGAAAAGTTAGCTTCGAATGAAGGTCAACCTACAAACACAGCCCACGTGCTCGCTTCTGCTGCAAGGAACAGATCTCAACCAGGACTGGGACTATGACTCTTTCAGCACCTCCTAGTCATCTCCTCCAAGCACAGCATTTGCACTTCCCAAGGTTTATTCCAATGATTGTTAAGGAGTTTTCCACGTGGAGCTGTGTGACCCCATGTACAGTTCAGGGCTTGTACAGGCACAGAGGAAGTCAGAAATTGCCCTATCTGCAACAGAACTAGATTTGACAAGTGTATGTTGTCCAGAAAAGAGATCACTCCCATATGTATTTCCCAGCCTGCTATTAAGTGACTGTTAGGCTGCCTCCAAATGCAAAAGAAATGGTCTGAAAAATGTCACCAGAAAATATCAGAATGGCATTTTGCTTGAGATCTGTTAGGCTGCTTGAAGAAAAGAGCCCTGACTAAGACCTGTCAGCTCTAGTAAATGACCACTATGCCGTGCCTAAGCAGTACAGCGTAGGTATCATGTGGCCCTACAGACGGTCACACAACAACCAGAGAAGTATTAAAGTCTCCCTCATTTATACAGAGGAGGACCTTCCAGGCAGGAAAGCCAACGTAACAAATTTTAATAAGGAAGAGTATTAATCAAGATCAACAGCTTGGTGTGTGAGCACATCAGGAACCTTGGTGTGAAACAAAACCAGCAATCCTGTATCACTTCTGAATGTAAGCATAGATGCAATTGACACAATCCTGAGCCTTTCCAACTCTCCATTTGCAGAGCCACTCCAGAGAGCCTCTCAGGAACACACACAGTTTAGGGAACTCCCTAAATTAGGCATTTCATTTGAGTCAGTTGTGAAGACTACTGCACAGAGCTTAGTGTCAAAAATAATTTTGCATCCTTTTCCAAGTTTAGAGCCATAATTAAATCTCACAACTAAAATCCATTAAAGTTCTGGAATGCAAGCTTCTTCCAGTACAAAATTCTCTAGAGGCCGAGACAAGAAAGAAAGAATAATAACATTTGAAGACTCACAGCATACTGAGGAAAAGGAGGAACTGAGCAGATAGATATGGGCTATCTCATCTTTGCAACAGACCAAGTGCGGGCAGGTGGTCACACTGTTAGGCAGCACCTTCCTAATGCTGCCATCAAGCTTGGAGCGGCCCAGCTGGCACCTCCTGTGCTCCAGCACTGACCCTCACTGTGGTCTGCTCTGACCATGCACACGGTGCAATCAGCAGTTGTGCTGACACAACACCCCTCATTCCTGCTGCAGCCATCCAGCATAGGACCTCCTCCCCCGAGGCTGTGCTTTCATAGCCCGGCAACCCGTGCTACATGTCTTCTTACCCAAGTTCAGAGTTCCCACTGCCTTCCTGTGTGAATAATCACACTTCAGAGGTAAGCAACTATTATCTCACACTCCCTTGAACCCAGCAAAGTTTAACTCAAGTAAGCCCTCACAACCAAGACACGTGAAGCACTGGAAAACATTCCCAAACTCCGGAGTTACTGATTAACTTCACCTCTCCTCAGATTGCCTTTGCACCCACTCCCTTCCACACTACAGGTGCCATGAGGTCTGAATTGCACCTATTCTGCTGCAGAAAGGAGCTGCCAGTCAGGCAAAAAGCTTCGCTGCTGTGAAGAGGGCAGAGTACATCAAAGGCAGAGCACACTAACAGCCTGCTTCCTCTTCACAAAAAATAGTGGAAATAAAAGGGAAAGGGAGCAACATCTTATAAAAAAACTTATGATGTGAAAAATTAGCACAGAAGAAAACCAAACACCACTTTATCATTCCGGAAAAATGCATTTCAAAGACCTACAACTCTTATAAAGGCCTCTCTGGGCTTGTCTAAGGGGATGGGTGATAAGCACATTGAAGATCTTAAATTCAATTACTATGCTGGGGAAAATAGTCCAAACTGTTGTAAACCAACAAACGCAGAAGGATGTTGCAGGCTGCAATGGCACAGATACAATAACCAGAGTTAACAGCCACGCACCATTTAACAAGCCCTTGGGGTTGCGCACACAACTCCTCTGGAAGATATCAGCACCAACAAGGACCAAGCATCTTAAGATCTCCCAAAATGCCCAGAAGTGTAGGCAGGGAACAGGGCAGACAGGAAGGAAGTACTCCAGTCTGGATGTCCCCGAACTCAGGGGATCACTCTCAACAAATCCCACAAGCTTAATTGCAACAGCTCTCGTTGAACATTGAGGAGCTCGATGACTCAGCATAGGATAGGGTCACCACATTTCACCTTTACCTATGGCACAGATCAAAGCAGTAAATCATTCACTGGAAGATTACTACAAAGCAGTAAAACTCAGTAGTTCATCAGCTTCCTTCAAAAGCATGTTCAGGCTACTGCCAGAAGAAGACTCTTCCAAAGTCCATATTTTGACCATAGGAACGTGACATTGCAGCTTTGCTGTGCCTGGATTTTTATGCTCCTCCTTCCTGGCATCTCAGATGAAGGAAAATGCTTCAGACTTGGGAAAGAGTGGCTAGAAAGCTGCCTGGCAAAAAAGGACCCAGTGGTGTTGGTTGACAGTCGGCTAAGTACGAGCCAGCAGTGTGCTCAGGTGGCCAAGAAGCCCAGCAGTACCCTGGCTCGTATCAGTGTGGCCAGCAGGAGAAGAGAAGTCATCCTTCCCCTGCACTCAGCATTGGTGAGGCCACACCTCGAATCCTGGGTTCAGTTTTGGGCCCCTTGCTACAAGGACATTGAGGGGCTGGAATGTGTCTAGAGAATGAGAACAAAACTGGTGAAGAGGCTGGAGAATACGAGGAGCAGCCTGGAGAAAAGGAGGCTGAGGGGAGACCTTATCACGGTCTACAACTGCCTGAAAGGAGGCTGTAGAAAGGTGGATATTGATCTCTTCTCCCATGTGACAGGATGAGAGATAATGTCCTCAAGTTGCACCAGGGGAGGTTTAGATTGGATATTAGGAAACCCTTTCAGTTAAGAAATTTTATCAGGCACTGGAACAGGGTGCCCTGGGAAGTGGTGAATCCTGACCCCTGGAGGTGTTTAAAAGACCAGTAGATGAGGTGCTCAGGGATCTGGTTTAGTAGTGGACAAATACAGCTGAACACTATGATCTCAAAGATTTTTTCGAAACAAATGATTCTGCGAAACTCCTGGTGTTGCCTGTGGTGGGAAGACACTGGCTTAGAATGCAGGAAAAAGCCGAAAAGCTGATTGAGCGAGGTGGAGGTTGTATCAGAAGTAAGGTGGCAGATGTAAACAACATAGGTGTACACGGTGAAAACATACGCCGCATCTCACACATTAGAAGAGCTGGATGGCTCCTTGCATGAATACATTCTTACTCACACTACAGAACACACTGAAAACACCTGCTAAGTTGTTAATTTATCACTGCAAGAACCAGATCAGCATCAGGGAAACACTGGATCAACAAATTCCATGAGCCAAGTACCACTTGTTCATCATTTTACTCTCCCATTTGGGTTCTTCCTAAGAGAATTTCCATGGTTTTCTTCATTACATGGATCTGTCTATTTTTTGCTTTATGCTCCAGCTTATCTTCTAGCCTGTCCTCTGAAATGTCATGGGGCAGCAGAGGTGCGTGAATAAGGCAATATTCTCGTAAATTACATGCCATCACTTTCACCACTAGCTAGATTAGAGACTGCAACAACATTCAAGTCAAGAATCACAGAATCATAGAATGGTTTGGGTTGGAAGGGACCTTAGAGATCATCTATTTCCAACCCCTCTGCCATGAGCAGTTTCCACTAGACCAGGTTGCTCAACGCCTCAGTCCCATAAGCTTTTCTTGACATAATTGCTGAGGTTTAAAAGAACAGGTCAGATTTTGGCATCCTCTTGTCATATACTGTCTGATTAAAGATACAGGTTTTTTCATTTCCAAGTTAGAAGGAAGACACAGCAATGTCAACAAAGTTCCTAAACATCAGCAACCTGAACGCTGAGAAGCGTTACCTTTGAAGCTTCAACGAGTTTATCACAGGCTCCACATCGATATAAGTTCTCATTTTCAAAGTACTCCTCTTCTACATACATGTTCCACAGTGCCTCCTCCAAGCCAGCAACACCTTTTACCGCCACGGTGAGGTCTAAGAAATCTTCCTATGCAGAGATACAAAAAAAAAAAAATAAGGTAGTGAGCAGCGTAAGTTCACGGTACTTTAGAAAGATCCTCATCCCATTCACCACAGCAGATACATGCACTCATTTTGTTTTCATTGTCGATGGGGGGAGGGACCCAAACCCCATATATAAGAGAAATGAATTTTTTAAAAAATGAATGTTTTTTGTTAATTACAAAGAGCAAGAAAAGAATGTAAATATGTTTTGCTTTTGTTCAGTTCTCTCCTAACTACATCTAGTAAAGGCTGACTCAGAAAATGCAATAATATTTGTTTTTCACCTCTGAGTCACAGCCTGAGGTGGGTGCTTTAGAAAATGCCAGCAAAGACTTAACAACAAAGTCATGCGTAACTTTCACATGTTTTCAAGTCTAACCAATACACATTCCCTAGATTCAACAAGGCTACCAGTGATACTCAAGAATGATGTCATTATTTTGAGAGCTTTAAAAAAAATAAAAAAAGAACATTTAAAGTATCTTCAACAGACTGAACAGAAACCCATCCCAGAAAATCCTCTAGCTTTACCTGTCTTTCACTGATATTCTTGCACTCTTTACAAACAATTTGGTTGACAACAATCCCATGATACAATCGATTAATAAGGTCATGACCTGAAGTCCCCACAAGGGAAGTTTCCAAAGCACTGAACAGAATCCGATTTAATTCCTGCACATCATGCTGCCTCATTTCCTGCATGATAAAAAAAATAAACTTGAAGAAACAAAATAGTGCCATCAGCTTTGCGTGTTGGTTTTAAGCAATAAAGACAGCTGCCTCAATGAATACCCAAATATTTAATATCCAGAGTAGTAAATTACTACCTTTATTATTGTTATTCTTAATTTAGTTATGCTCTCTGAGTAGCTACAAGCACATAAACTATAACCTGTATAAGACACTTACACTTGGGTAGATATAGATTAAACTCTAAGATGAGTTACACAGCTCAACTTAGGTAAGAACCTAAGTATGTGAGGGACAAGAACCCTAATTACCGTTGGAAAAATGTTCCTGTAAAAACAAAGTAAAAGCTAAGGCAATTGTACCTAACAGAACAATTCTCTTCTGTTGCCCACTACAAACAACTGGTGTGTACTTCTTGTGGAGACTCACTTGGATACAAAAACAGTTAACCCAATTTAATGCTATGTCCACAGCATGCAGACTTTTAAGATACTTCTTAAATGTCTCTGCCATTCAGGAAAATGTTTACGAAAGGTGGCATCACCAGTGGCCATTTGTACCTCATTGCTGTTCCACCCGAAGCTCTCGGTAAGGTCCGTTGTAGATGCAGCTTGCTGGTCCAAGAGCAAAAGCTGAGCAAATAACCGTTGAAGTTGTAATGGAATTATTCGAACCTAGAAATAAAAACCAAAATAAATCCAATGGGTCAGAAACAGTCTTTAAACCAATCACTTAAATAAGAAATATAATGTAGTACAAAACTTACTATAAACCACTACTGTCTATGGCTTTCCTGACATAGGTTACTCAATTCACACCAAAACATCAGTCAGACTCAATTCCCAAAAATCTACGGTGTCTCACATCACTCAGCTAAACAGTCATGAAGCATGGGTTTTGAGATAAAGCAAAACTGTATGAATTAAAATTAAGCCATCATCATAGTAAAAAAGGACATCTTTCTCTGGTAATACTAAACCCTAGGAATTCAGCTACAAGACAGCAAAACACACATATTTAACATGTGCTACTCCTCGCTCAGTAAAACGTTTGGTGGTGTGGTGGAACAAGACTGGAAGGAGAATGGTTAATGCCAACAAGTTTGATCAGCATCTATTATTTATCCTTTCCTTACAAAGAAAAACATTTTCCAAGCAACCAGGTGTGTCACTTCAATCCGAGAACTAAAGAAAGAAATTCTTTAGTCAACATTAGTACGCACTTTTTAAACACAGACTGAATTCCAGCCTCATACCATCTTGTGCATGGGTGGGTTGTTAAACAGCCTCAGTGCAGTCAATCAGGCTGCACACATCTCTTTATCTGGTGACAAACAAGTTGTTGCACAGTAGCTGTCATCACAGAAGAGAAAAATCTAACCAAGGACTCTGTAGACTTTGGGATTGCTCCCACTCCCCTTGAACACAAAATAATCTCCGCCATCATTTCAGCAGAAACAGGCTCAGCATCCCTTTTCTGCAGCAAGAGCTTATGGGGCTGAAAACTTACATAGAATCACAGAATAGTCTGGGTTGGAAGGGACCTTAAACATCATACAGTTCCAACCTCTCTGCCATGGGCAGGGACACTTTCCACTTGATCAGGTCACTCAAAGCCTCATCCAATCTGGCCTTGAACATCTTCAGGTATGGGACAGCCACAGTTTCTCTGGGAAACCTGTGCCAGGGCCTCACCACCCTCACAGGAAAATGTTTCTTCCCAAGACCACATCTCAATCTCCCCTCTTTAGCTTCAAACCATTCCCCCTGCAATCCCTGATAAAGAGCCCCTCCCCAGCTTTCCTTTTTGCACATCTATGTGAAAATCGAGTGTTGGCCATCCAAACTGCCTTCCAGTATCACAGGCTTTCATTCATTCCCATCATAAGTTTCACACCAATTGAATCAATATTCTTCTGAATCAACATTTGCCAGTGACTACTGATAAAATTCTAAATACCTTTGCATCTGGTTTACTGATGTCATCCAGAGTCCCAAGCTCTTCAGGTCCCAGAGAAAAAAGTGCCTCTGCAATTGTGAAGAAAAATGCCTATTTAAAAAAAGATAATGTCTCCTCTTTAAAGATTTGTTGTATTTTAAATATCAAGCATCCTTTTTGGCAAATTAAGACATTAAACAACATTTTCGAACATCAGTCATCCTTACAGCTGGTTCAAGATGCAACAGTAAAGCATAAGTGAGCAAGAAGGTGTTTAGATGGCAAAATATTTTTTCAGGAATTGTAGTGGCTGCATTAAAAAAGGAATGACGCTGTATGGACAGTGATAATCTCTCTTATTTACACAAACTGTAACTGCCCACCTGTAAGAAAATGGAATGTTGAGAATATTGACTTTTTGTGCAGAAGTGACGATACTAATTTTACAAACCAATAGCTCCAAGTAGTACAAGAAGCACATTTCGATGCTACAACATGTCCAGAGAAGGGCAAAATGGTTGGTGAAGGGGCTGGAGAACAAGTCTCATGAGAGGCAGCTGAGGGAACTGGGGCTGTTTAGTCTGGAGGAGACTGATGGGAGACTTTATCACTCTCTACAACTGCCTGAAAGGAGGTTATAGTGAAGTGGTGGTTGGTCTCACCTCCCTGGTACCTAGCGACAGGAGAAGGGAAAATGGTCTTAAGATGCAACAGGGGAGATTTAGGTTGGATATTGGGAAGAATTTCTTTACTGAAAGTGTTGTTAGCCACTGGCAGAGGCTGCCCAAGGGAGGTGGTTGAGTCACCATCCCTGGCAATTTGAAACATGAGTAGATGTCATACTCAGGGACATGGTGTAGTGGCGGATTTAGCAGGGCTGGATAGATGGTTGGACTTGATATATATTAAAGGTCTTCTCTAGCCAAAACCATTCTTTGATTCGGTAATAACTTATTTGAAGTGAACTGAACTGTTCCTGAAAACAATCTATATTTGTGGTGGTTCTTTAATAACTAACTAGAAATGCAAAGCACTGTAAAGTATCAATTCCAACATTACTTTAAAAAGATTTTTCACACATTACCTCTGAACTCAGGTGTGAAAAGCAGGGTCTGCAGAAGGGAATTGAGGTAGCAGGTCCCACCCTGATTCTTGATACCACTTAGGTTGGTGAAATCCCTAGGAGCTGGAGGCTCAGAATCTCTAGGCTTTGATTTCTTCCCTTTTCCACAATGATTGTTCGAAATAAAGGAAAAATCCTCTTCAAACAAGTCCCCAAACATTGTGAAGACAAAACAGTCCCTTAAAAATATAAAATAATCTATTTACTACCAAAAATGCAATTAAATCCACCCACCTCTAATCCTACAAGATGAACCTTTAAGCCCTGACTGAAGAATGTTTATAACTTCTTTTGTCTCACTCTGTTAGCTCCAAAAATGAATATCAGATCCATATAAAAGGGTGCACTAATGTGACAAAAAGGTGAATTAAGATCATTTATATTAACACAGATCCGAAAAGACTTTTGACTAAAATCAAATATATCACATTTAAATTCTGTATGAGCAAAACATGCATAGCAAATAAAGAGGTCCTTCTATACATCCATAATAAACCAGTGCTCAAGTTTTCCAGTTTCCTGCAGGAAAGGTAAGCAAGAGTCTCCTAAAGCCATCAAAACCTCTGCACTGTGTCTCAATAAATCCATATGCATAAGGAATGTGTCTCTGTTATCGGTCAGTCCAAATGGGAAGGGTGTAATAAATGGTCAAAAATACAGTGATATTTTATGAAAATATTGTCTTTGCAGTGAGGAATCCATGAGTTACAGTGAAGCAGTAGACAATCATTCTTATATCTACGTTCATTCCACTTGCAATTTTACAGATCTTCCCTGTATTCCACTCAAACAGCTTTTCTGTACAAAACCCTCCAAAAAGATGCAGTCCTTCCCTCAAGTGAACTTGATCCCTCTCTTTCATTACCCTTATCCACCTCCTCTGAATCTCTTGTATTTCTCCTTTACCAGTTTCTGATACGAGAGGAGCACATTTGCATATGATGTTCAAGACATGCACAAACCACAGCCTTCTATAGCCAAGTAATAAATAATGCGCTGTCTCATCCTCTTCTTGTACAACTGCTGAGTACTAAACCACTTTTTTAAAGCAATGTTTACTACTCTTCCCTGTGTTCACTTCAAATCCCAATGCTAGAGACACACTCTACATAAATGTGTGTGTATATAATCATAAAGCTGCAATCACCTCTCTCTGGCCTGTGCTGCATTTCTCTGGACTCACCTACAATGAATATTAGCTGCTATTGTTTCATTCAGCTGTCCGCTGGCGTAAAGACTTTAAAGCTTCACTGATGCCACTTGACTTTACTGCAACACATCAGTCCACTTCACAATAAATATTACCCATCTCAGCACTCGACATTAATTTCTGATAGTTTCCGTTACGCTGAACACAGGCTCCAAGAAGAATACAAAGAAACTTGCCCTCTGTGACAGCTGACAGTTTCCCATCTTTTAAATAATTATTTAATCAAACAACAACTTTCTTCTCCCATGTCAGCTTAATTCCCTTAAGAGCCTTTGGCGGCAAACCTTGTTGAACACCTTTTGGAATGCAAATACAGTGGACAGCCTCCCACTCAACCAACCAGCAGTTCTCCAGGCACCTCCTAAACTTGTCCAAAACACCACTGCATTCAGCTCATTTTAATCCTTGCCACGGCAGAGCGGTTTTTAGGCAGAAAGCTACACTCGGAGCCACTGTCAAGTAGCGTAGCAGAATTCACTGTGCTTGTTCTGCAATACTTCTTCAGCACTTCACACAACAGATCCTCTTATACATTCCCACCAAATAAAATTACATGGCTAGAGATCTCTCTTAATGAACACAGGAAAGAAATAATTTTGACCTCTCTGTATTAAGTTTTTCTCTTCTGCCACAGCTCTTACACCTTGCTCACCTAAAAAAACCCCAAAACCTGGAAAGGTCCCACCTCCGATGCTTCACAACGTACTGGCTGGGTACTCTTTCCAAACCATCTCAAAGCCTCTATTTATATTTCAGTTGGCCCTGCTGCACAGCAGCATTTATGCACCCAATGGTTATGACTCTTTCTCTTTTCCTCACCCAAACACACAGCAGAGTACTCCTGGCATGTTTGTTCACCAGAACAAGGTGCGCATCGAGGAGGCTCTGCTCAGGGCTTGTCAGGCTGCACCATGAGTGCTGCATCCAGTTTTGGTCCCCGCTATACAAAAAAGATGTGGACAGGCTGGAGAGGGCCCAGAGAAGGACCACTACAATGATCAGAGGACTAGGAACCTTCCATATGAAGCAAGGCTGAGAGAACTGGGTTTGTTCAGCCTTGCAAGGAGAAGGTTCAGGGGAGACCTTATCACCATGTACCAGTACATAAAGGGTGTCTACCAAGGGGATGGAGACTCCCCTTTTACAAGGAGCCACACGGAAAAGACAAGGGGTAATGGGTATAAGTTGCTCCTGGTGAGATTCCAATTGGACTCTAGAAGAAAATTTTTCACCATGACAACACATTGGAATAATCTCCCCAGAGAAGTGGTGGATACCTCTACACTGGACACTTTTAAGGCTCGGCTTGACAGAGCGCTGGACCATCTCATTTAAACTGTACATCACCTAAAAAGCTTGGACCAGATGATCCCTGCAGTCTCGTCCAACCTGTGAGTCGGTTAGACAGCCACCATTTTACTGCCAGCCTGCTGCACACACCACTCCATAAAGAAGTGCTTCAGTGGGATACTGCCAATTCCTCCCTTGCTCCTTATCTCTGGATAGAAATCTAGGAGACAGGCACCATCTCATTGCCAGCCTGCTGGTCCCTCCAACCCCTGGAGAAGTGTTTCAGTGGGACACTGCCAAATCTTGCCTTGCTCCTTATTTCCAGATTGTCAAAGCACAGCTGCTGGAGGCTTTCTTCCCTTAGAAAATAATGCAATAATATCAACTGGAAGGAACTTGTGGGTGATGTATCCAGCCCAAGGCCTTCACAAAACAGGGTCACATCGCTTAGGAGGGATTTGCTCTGCTGAAGTTGAAAAAACTCCATGAGAGGAGCCCCTCCAAGCCCATCTCGCATTCCTTACCTCTGGCGGGGATGTCCCATGCTGTAGCACGGCTCTGGCACCCCCTCCATCTCCCCCCCACCTCCCCCTCCTTCTCCCCCACCTCCTCCTTCTCCCCCCACCTCATCCTTCTTCTCCTTCTCCTTCTCCCCCTCCTTCTCCCCCCACCTCCCCCTCCTTCTCCCCCCACCTCCCCTTCCTTCTCCCCCTCCATCTCCCTCTACCTCCTCCTCCTTCTCCCCCCACCTCCCCCTCCTTCTCCCCCACCTCCTCCTTCTCTCCCCACCTCCTCCTTCTTCTCCCCCTCCTTCTCCCCCACCTCCTCCTTCTTCTCCCCCTTCTTCTCCCCCCACCTCCTCCTTCTTCTCCCCCTCCTTCTCCCCCACCTCCTCCTCCTTCTCCCCCCACCTCCTCCTTCTTCTCCCCCCACCTCCTCCTTCTTCTCCCCCTCCTTCTCCTCCCCCTCCTTCTCCCCCTCCTTCTCCCCCCACCTCCCCCTCCTTCTCCCGCCCTCCTTCTCCCCCTCCTCCCCCTCCTTCTCCCCCTCCATCTCTCTCCACCTACCCCTCCTTCTCCCCCTCCTTCTCCCCCCACCTCCCCTTTCTTCTCCCCCTCCACCTCCCCCTCCTTCTCCCCCTCCTTTTCTCTCCATCTCCCTCTCTGCCATCTCACTCTCCTTCCTTCTCCCCATCCCCCTTTCCTTCTCCCCCCACCTCCCTATCGCCGTCTCCCTCCTACCCCCTCCCTCTCCCTCACCCCTCACCTTTTCCTCCCTCTCCTCTCTTCCCATTCTCTCCTTCTCCTCCCATCTCCTCCTCCTCCTTCTCTCTCCCTTCCTCTTTTTCTTCCCATCTCTTTCCCCCCCATCTCCCTCTTCCCCTCCCTTGCCATTCCCCTCCTCTGTGCCCCAGCCCCTCAGCCGCGGTCCCACTGACGCCCCGGGCCTGCCCAGCGCGACTCACCACTCTCAGAGCCCCGTCTGTCCAACCCCTAACGCCACGGCTCCGCCGCCATGTTTGGTGTGGCTGCACGCAAAGGAGGCTGGGACATAGGGGCCGCCGCGATCCCGGCCCCGCCGCCATGTTTGGTGTGGCGCCGCCATGTTTGGCGTGGCGCTGCGCAAAGCACATCAGGGCCGCTGCGGCCCCTGCACCTCACGCACCGTGTCGAGCCCCGGAGACAGGGGCTCCACAGAACAAGGGGCAAGAATGAGCCGCCTGGCACAGGCGCCGATGCGAGCCGAAGAGCCCGCTGGGAGGAGCGGGCGGCGCGCAAGGACTGCTGGAGGCGGTGGATTTTGCGGCGGTTGTCATGGCGACTGGGCTGCCATGGCGACCGTGGGGATGCTCTGCATCCCTGCCTGAGCGCCTGGATAGGAGGAAGAAGAGGCCCCGCTTCTTCGCCACACAGACCTGGTACCTCCTAAATAACCCAGCCAGGGAGGGAGCGCAGGGCAGCGGCCTTGCAGCACAGGGTCTTCTGCTGCAGGGAAGAGCCCTCACTGGCACAGGGTGCCCAGGGAAGTCATGGCTGCCCCTTCCCTGGAGGTGTTCAAGGGTTTGAGCACCCTGATTGTATGGGAGGTGTCCCTGCACATGGCAGCGGGGTTGTATAGTCCCTTCCAACTTAAACCATTCTGTGGTTCCCTGCCAGGAAAGGCTGTAATGAAGTTACCCCACAGGCATACTTTCTGCAAACCTTCCTCTCCAGATACAAGGCCTGGGTCACCCTGTTTATAATATCTGGGCAGAGCAGTGGCCAAGAAACTGCCTACCTACAAGAAAGCTGGGGAGGGGCTTTTTATCTGAGAGTGCAGGGATAAAACAAAGGGGAATGGTTTTAATCTAAATGAGAGGAGATTAAGATGAGCTATTAGGAAGAAATGTTTTGCTGTGAGGATGGTGAGGCCCTGGTGCAGATTGCCCAGAGAAGTTGTGGGTGCCTCATCTCTGGAGGTGTTCAAGGCCAGGTTGGATGGGGCTTGGAGCACCCAGATCCAGTGGGAGATGTCCCTGCAGGGGGATTGGAACTAGATGGGCTTTTAGGTTCCTTCCAACTCAAACCATTCTATGATTTACCCAATATTTCATCTGTTTACCTCTCTTCAGCAAATGGAGGGGTACCATTACAAAATATATAATTTACTCTTTTTGTGAGAAAATACTGTTTACAAAGCTGGCCATCTTCACAATGATCGTTTTTAAGTACACTTCATGCAAATCTAGAAATAACATAGTTTAGTTATTAGTAATCTCTTTTTCCTTACAGTTTCTAATAACAAAAGATTCTGAAAGTATGTTTTTGATTTTCACCTCAGAGCTTCTACCCCTACACTGAAACTCAAATATTTTGTTTTCTGAAAAGTTATCCTGACAGGAAGCTGCTTATTCAGCAGTTTCCCTACACAAGGTAAATGTTACAGGCATTGGTAAAATAAGAAAAAGAAATAAAAAGACTGATAGGAAAACATGAAGAAAACAATACATAATTACTTTCAAAGCATTGACTACGATATAGAAGGGAGAGAAATTGCATGTTTAAGGAGCAGAGGCTAGGCTACATGGCTCTAAATATCCTCAGGACATGAGGGGATCGAGTCCTTCATCAGCAAGTTCGCAGATGACACCAAGCTGGGAGGAAGTGTCGATCTGCTAGAAGGTAGCAGGGCCCTACAGAGGGACCTTGACAGGCTGGAGAGATGGGCTGACCCCAATAGCATGAGGTTTAACAAGTCCAAGTGCCGGGTCCTACACTTTGGACACAACAATCCCAATGCAGAGCTACAGACTGGGTGCAGAGTGGCTGGAGAGCAGTCAGGCGGAAAGGGTCTTGGGAGTGCTGGTGGACAGGAAACTCAACATGAGCCAGCAGTGTGCCCAAGTGGCCAAGAAGGCAAATGGTACCTTGGCCTGCATCAGGAACAGTGTGGCCAGCAGGACTAGAGAGGTCATCATCCCCTTATACTCGGCACTGGCCAGGCCACACCTCGAGTGCTGTGTCCAGTTCTGGGCCCCTCAGTTTAAGAAAGATGTTGAGATGCTGGAGTGTGTCCAGAGGAGGGCGACGAGGATGGTGAAGGGGCTGGGGCACAAGCCCTGTGAGGAGCGACTGAGGGAGCTGGGGTTGTTTAGCTTGAAGAAGAGGAGGCTCAGGGGAGACCTTATTGTTCTCTACAACTACCTAAAGGGAGGTTGTAGTCAGGCAGGGGTTGGTCTCTTCTCTCAGGTGACCGGCGACAGAACAAGAGGACACGATCTCGAGCTTCATCAAGGGAAGTTTAGGCTCGATATTAGGAAATAATTCTTTAATGAGAGGGTGATTGGTCATTGGAATGCGCTGCCCGGGGAGGTGGTGGAGTCACCATCCCTGGAGGTGTTTAAAGAGAGGTCGGATGAGGCACTTAGTGCCATGGTTTAGATGATGAGTAGGTGTTGGTGTTGGGTCATAGGCTGGACTTGATGATCTCAAAGGTCTTTTCCAGCCTTGTGTGATACTGTGATACTGATACTGTGATAGTTGCATTATTTTTCCATGAAAGTGTGCTATTTAGGCATCTCATCATTCTGGCATTGATGCAAAAGCAATGCAGTGAGACTGATGGCTCTTGCAACCCCTGCTTGCACTGAAGCTGCTCCTTAGCTAAGTTGGGTCTGGTACCTGGGCTCACGCCTGAGTCTGTACTGCACAGCCCAAGCCACACAGGGAGCAGGAGTCCTCAAGACACATTGAGTACATGTCTTGTCTCTGGCCTGTACATGTGTAGGCAAGTGGGGAGGAGTTCTCAGCTGCCTGAGGGCATCTTGTAGGCTGTGACACAAGGCATTACTGCTATGGAGCAGGAACCTATGCTTCAGCTTCAAAACTCTCTGCCTCAGTGGGCGGGGCAGCCTCTCTCAGTGTCTCTCATGCTGTGAAGATTCCTATTGCCTCAGATGGCTTGGTTCAGCTGTGCTTTCCCTTTTACCTGAGGATCTCCTGTTCTGCCTTCAGGGAAATTACCTGATCATCCATGTCTCCAATCACACTGAAATTTGTTGAGGCTGTTTTCATTTGTTACTGTGATGTTGGAGTTGTTTGCACCAGATTTGACTTTGCCCTGGCCAAAGGGTAAGAGAGGACATATCAACAAGAGAAAAGTCCTAAGAAATCTGACTTGTGCATTGAGGAACTGCTTAGCTGCTGAACAATGAGGAGCTTGATGACTCAGCACAGGAAAGGTTCACTGCATTTAGCTTTACAAATAATTAGAAAAAAACCCAAACCCAACCCACAACGCCAAGCAGCAAATCATTAACTAGAAGATTGCAACAAAGCAGCACAACTCAGCAGATAAACCAGTACGTTTCCTTCAAAAGCATGTTCAGGCTACTGCTAGAAGGAGAAGACCCTTTCACAGTCCATATTCTGACCACAGGAACATGACTTTGTGGCTTTGCTGTGCCTGGACTTTCATCCTCCTTCTTCCTGGCCTCTCAGATGGAGGGAAGCTCCTGGTGGTGCCCATGGTGGGAAGCCACTGGCTGAGCATGCAGGAAGTGGTTGAAAAGCTCAGTGAGCGAGGACACGAAGTGGTGGTGGTTGTACCAGAAGTAAGCTGGCAGATGAAAACAACACAGGCATACACGGTGAAAACATACCCCGTGTCTCACACATTAGAGGAGCTGGATGATGCCTTTCAACAGTATGTTGCCGCTCACCTGAAGGACCTGCCTTTCCCACTGAACACTCTAACGCTGTACGACAACTCAGTGAATGTTTTCCGTGTGTTCTTTACTCAATGTAGGGATCTGTTCAACAGCAAGGAGACCCTGCAGTACTTGAATCAAAGCGGCTTTGATGCTGTCCTAACAGACCCTGTCTTTATGTGCGGAGCAACACTTGCTAATTATTTTTCTCTTCCGTTTGTATTCTTCATGAGAGGACTTCCTTGCAGCCTACACTACACAGCACCGCAGTGCCCAAGCCCTCTATCCTACATCCCAAGACTATTCACCTTCAACACAGACCGTATGACTTTTTTTCAAAGGGTGGAAAATGCGCTGGTTGCCTTCCTGGAGCTTGTATACTGTAATGGTTTCTATGAAGACGCAATAACATTTTCCTCTGAAATTCTTCAGAGAGATGTGTCCCTGCTAGATCTCTTGAACTCTGCTTCTATTTGGCTTCTGAGGTTTGACTTTGTGTTTGAATACGTTAGACCGGTGATGCCAAATATGGTCTTTATTGGAGGCATAAACTGTGCTCAGAAGAAACCATTGTCTAAGGTAAGTCCTTTTTCCTCTATACATTTTCCAATGGAATGTGATTACTCCATTTCTGGAAGTTTAGTGCTATTGATTTTTTTTTCCCTTCTGGAAACGATTTAATACAGCCAGGTTTTGGCAGTTGTTTTCCACAGACTGAAATCAAATTACCTTAAGGGAGGCAGATGACTTATCTGAATTAATGAGGATGTTCTGAGAAGTCCAACAAAAACTGGACTCATCTGCCAGCTACAGATTAGCATCCTTAGTGAATGTATATAATTCACTAACCAGATGCTGGTCTGACTTAATTTTCATGGACCCTGATACATATTTCTTTCACCTGATCAAACCCCCGCAGACCATGCTCTGAGAGTCATCCTTTGATTTTATCTGTAGGCTCAGTAAAGTCAGTTAATTTGCTTTTGTTTTGTTTTCATGACATACAGTTTCTAAACTAGCTGTCTATGTTAAGTTATTTTTGTTTGTATATCATGGTGAAACATAAATGTCCATGTTGAAATGGGAAACATTAATCTGAAATAGTGTATTTGGTGAAAGACGTTTTGATGCAAAACTGAGATCAGTTTTCATACATATTTCTTCACATTTTCTTTTACCAGAATTGTTCTGTAGAGGTTTTAAAGCTAATCTAGAAATTTAAATCCATTTTGATGGTTACCATATAATCTCCAAAACAATGACATTTCTTTCCAGGTACAATGCAGGACACAAACAACTTTCCTATGGAATTCCTCTTTCACTTCTGATGTGGTCACACAATACCACTGCACAGTTGCAGTACAATATATTTGAACTGAGGGGTTCTTTCTTTCTTATTTCAGATTTATTTTATCATAGAATTGTTTGGTTTGGACAGGTTTATGCAGAGTCCGCTGAACTTAATAAAGAGTAAGGCAAATTAAGGATAATATAAATTAGAATATTAGAATGATATTATAAATAAAGCATTGTCTCACATTTGGCTCAAGAAAATGGCACTTCCTAATTTGAGATTTAACAGGCAAATTCTTGCTGCTTGCATGACATAAGTCTTCTGTATCTTGAAGGTCTCAGAGCTGCAAATGGTTTGTATTTTGCTACAATGGCAAAGCCTTCCTGCTGTCATTTTATAGCTGCTGTCTCCCATCTTCATTTGTCATTTGGTGGAAATCACATGTTCCAAACCTTGAAAAACCTTGTGTGTCTTCAGTCCACCTTTTCTAGCTATGTTTTCTACAGAGAGCAGAGGAATTTCTCCCATTTCACTCTGAACAGTGCCCATCAGTGAGGCAAGAATGTAGTGCAGGGTAAACAAATGGGAAGTGAGTGATATGGGTGGGGAAAAAAAAGTCTCCCTATCCATATGCAGTGGGAAACCCTGGGTTGATCATTACTTTTCAGAAATGTAATGATAAGAAGAGATAGTACTGTGAAACCTGGTAGCCCATTGCTCAACAGACAAGTAAACAAAAAGTTAGGATGACTAGGAAAGAGACAGAGAGAGCAAGAGATTCAAAATACAGTTTCTTTTCTCAGATGAGGAGCTTATGCCACAAGCCTTTCTCTTATACCACTTTCCAAAGTTTTCCACAGGCAGAAAATACAGGCATTGTGGCCTCATTCCCAAAGAGGGCTCCTTTCTGCCATGTCTGACATGATCCCATGGAGAACCTGCTCTGGGTCTGACAGTCAAGATGCTGAGGAGCTCATGCTGTGCAGAATGAGCATATGCGTTTTATCCAGCACAGAGCTGGAAATTAAATCCCAAATTCCCTGACTCTTCTGAGCCATAAGCATTGTCCTCAGCCTGCAACCTCAGAGGAAGTGGGAGAAGTATGACCGCAGGGCTGGGAATAGGGGAACACAAACTGTACTTACTCATTGATTAAGATATTGCCTCAGGCTGGATTTCCACTTGCCCTGTGCTTTGCATAGCTGTTTGTCTCAGCATCAATTATGTATTCATTAGCCGACACATAATTCCTGTTGCCAAGTCATAGTGTGCCCGGAGGTTTAATACAAGGCTTGCAGGAAATCAGTCCCAGTGTCCTGGCTGAGCAGAGGTCCTGTGCCAGCATGATCCTCTAATGACTCCAGGAGTACCCGAAGGCTGGCATGGTAAGTGGTCCTTCATTAAGGGAACATGGCAAATTAACTCAGTCTGTGAGCCCTGAGGCACTTTGATGAATACCTTGTCTTTAGCCAAAGTTAATGCAAAGCTGCTTTTTGGGGGAAGCTCATAAAAGCAAAGTGCATATGATTTGATCAAAGCAAAGTTTAGAAATGTAAGCTGTAACACCTTTTCAAAGTCATTCCTGGATTTTTTAACCAAGAACACTCACTGGTTATTTAAAGAACTTGTTAACTTAAAACATTAAAATTTAAGTAAAGTAGGATTTAAGTAGGTAGCTAAGTAAAGGAGACGTATAACTGAATAGAGACCTTGCAGTCTGTCCCTCCAGCACAAGGATTAAGAGAACTGGCTCTGTCCTGAAACCCTCCTATCAGAGCCAACAGCATCTGGGAAGCTCTGATAAGGAGACATTTCTAAATAGTCCTCTGAAATATGAACTTAGAGCGGGATTCAAAGACTTCAGCAAGAATTCAAACAATACAGCAAGCAGTACCAAAGCACACACGCAACCCTGGTACACAGAGACACAATTTTTAAAAGCCTGCTCAACCCAAATGTCACTTCATGTGACCTCAGAAGTGATCCCATCCTGTCTGTGGGTACTGTTATTTTGCTAACGTGGGTCTCTAGGATTAGCACAGCTGTAGGGAGACTCTTCATTTTCAGCGCTGAAGCAGTAATCATCACTCTGTGAACCAAATACCAGGGCTGCTTTTTTTGTGCAATATTGAAAATGTTGATGACCCTAACAGCAGTTCAGAGCAGCCTGATAATACAACAGCATCTGCTTATTATGCTTTTGTAAAGAATGTTTTACACCTTTAAATCTTGCAATAATATTAATCTTCTTTATATTGCAGTAGTGAGGTACATAACATCAGACAAGTTAAAGCAGCATTACTTTTGAAAGAGAAAGTTGAGCTGCCATGCATTGTATACCTTCAATGCACAGTGTGTATAAACCCAAAACGGCTGCTCTAACCAGTTCATCTCACTTCAGTCTCCTTTTATCCACTACTCTGTGCCTCCCATATCTTGAAGAAGAGATATTGAAAGAAGCTGTAAAACATAGTTCTTGCAACATAAATTCCCTGAGACCAAATGGAAATACTGCTTTAAGTTTCCTGTTCCGTAGGAAGTTTGTCTTCTGATTAAATTAAAACGCCTTCCCTAATATGAGTCCAGAGGAAAAATATTTGACAAAAATCTAAGGACAAAAATCTAGAAAGGTTATAAGACTATTATATTTACCAATACCAAACACATTGCCCTATGAATGTTAGGAAAAGTTTCAATTAGTCACCTGGGCAGCCTTAAGTGTCACATTTCTGTAAGGATACAGTCATGAATTTCAGGGTCATATACTATCATTTTCATGTAAATTCTATTTACAGCTTTGGAAAGGGCTGTCCAAGAAGTGATCTGTATTCTGCAATTTGCTTAGCTGCCTGCTGCTTCTTGGTCTTGCAAAGACTTAGAGTTAAGATTACTTTCCAACTCACAGTCATCACTTTTATGGGTTGTTTTTCGTCTGAAGTCATGGAAGCCAAACTACATACTGTTTGATCCTCCGCAGGCAAATGCCAATTTACTACATGAAACCTAAGGGGGAATCAGGCAGGTTAATACCAGCAGCTACTGACTTGCATTTGGCTGTAATCCTTTTGCCCAACACTTTAGCTTCAAAACCAACCAACCAAACAAAAAGGAATGGGTTCAATTACACAAGGATTCCTTAATTCAAGGATTCCTCCAAGTATAAGCCTGATCCATTACCTGAAAGCCCTGGAAATTAAATTACATCATTATCTGTGCATTTGAACAACCTGTTCCTGCATAGAGCATAAGGGAGTGAATGATCTCGTCTAACAACAGGAAAAAGAATCCAAAACTTTCAGGCTACCCCAATGAACATTTAGGTTTAGTTCTAGTTTTAGTGCTGCTTATGTAACAAGAAGCTGCTGAGGTATCCATTTGCAATCCTCTTCCCTTAGTGCTGCTCACTTTTTACTGCTCAGGTTAGAAGAAATCCACAAGTGACAGCCAGTCCAACTTAGAGATAAGCAGTTTGAGAGAGTTTTAGTACCTTTTATGGCTGAAGCAATTATAGGGAGAAGAGTAAGCACACCAGCACCCAAACCCCTCAACATATTTATGGCTCAAGGTCCAAGTCATCTCAGTCCCTCAGAGCTGCTTGCGTGCCAGTGCAATACTGCTCCATGACGACGATGTTCCTTGCCAATTCAAAGGGACACCCTGAATGAGCCTTATGGTGAGAGATGCTCCTGTGAGGAAAACAAATCTGTGGTCACCCAAATTTCAGCTTCGTTTAACATATAAAGCATACCCTTTGGTATCAAGTGGGGAAGCCTTTCCTCCCTGATGCCAAGAGCTGGCACACAGTTTTCACTCTTTGAGGCCACTGTTCCTCAAACTGCTTCATGGTACTGGTCTGCAAATACAACAGGAGCTGGTAATGAGCACCATACCCTTCAATCCTGAAAGGGAGCCAGTCTGTTTATTTCTGAATAATCATTACCCAGCTTAGATCTGACCTCAGCTGATTCTGTGCTAATCTAAGGACTTCACCCTCCCTTTGCCTGTTTGTTCTCTGTTTACGTCTAAGTTATATTTACTTTTTTTTTTAAAAAAAATTCTGTCCTTCCTGTTACTGCCTTGCCTTTTCTACAGTTTTTTCTCTGATGATCAGGTACAAAAAGCAGGCAGTCTTTTGCATGCATCAGAAAGTGTAGCTATGTTAGCAAGAGACTTGTGCTCCTATAGAGACTGGAAGGTTTAGTTTGTATTGGTCGTTTACAGCCAACTCGATTTGCTGTTGAGGGTCATAGCCAAATGCAGAGAAAAAAACACACCAATCAGCAAGTTCCAAACAGATTTGGTCACTTCTTATCTCAGCACTTGCAATGCATTCTTCACCACTGATTCTACACCATTTAATCAGAATTGTTTGTAAGTCTGCTCTGCCTCATGCTTTCAGTCTGTGCCTTACAAAACTGCCTCCTGCCTCTCACTCCCCCATCCCTCCATGTCATGATGGCAGTGTGAAGATATGAAGAGCAGTGCTAGCACCCTTTGGATGTGTACTGGGACAAACCCCATTGCCTAATCCTGTAAGGATTTGTTTCTCCATACTGAAGATCCTGACAATCTCACCACCATTTATAAAAGTAAGGAAAGGGAAAAAATAACGGTTGTGCTACTGACAGTTTTGGATCAGCTCTTTTCTTCACAAGAACCTCTTCTTTAATGACACCCAAAAGACTTTGGTCTGACATTGCATTTACTTGCACAGAGACAAAACATTTCTCCATCAAAGACCTGAGGGCCTCAGTTCACTGCAGGTTCTGAGGGGACAGCAGCAAATGCCAGTAAACAAGGGCTCACGCCACCCTAGCAGTGTTTTCTTTCGAAACCCAAGCTGAGGTATTACCACCTAATACTACCTATAAGGGCCCAGCAAACAGATCCTCCCTCGGGAAGCATGAACTTGTGCCTCCCTGTAGGTGGATTCAAACCTGCAGGTCCAAATACCAAGCTCCTGGCTAATTTAATCAAGAGAGAATTTCTCTTCTCATCAAAGTTGGTCTGCTGCCCAGAAGGAACCATGGAAGAGGAAAGGCAATTTTGCAGCTCCATTAAGGCTCACAGCTGAAGAGATCCCGGAGACATCAGTGTGTGATTGCTTACATTACCACCCATATCTGTGAAGGCAGAAGAGCTCAGAAGCCTAGTCTATTTGTTGGGGTTTTCTCTGTGTGGGTTATCAATGGGATTAGTAAAAGATATCATAGCTCTTCCTAAATTTTGTGTTGCTCACAATATATAAAAAGAGTTTTCAAGACAGTGGCTGAACACCAAGCTTGTTCTTTGTGTCCCAAAAGGTCTATGCTGGCTTCCTTTCCTTTCATTTGCCCTGAAACCATCATTTAGTTTATATTTTTTGTCTAGTACCATGGGGAGAAAAAACAGACAGGATTGTTCTCAGATTTGGAATTGCATGATACATCCTTGTAGCTGTGATATATTCATAGGATCTGCAGGCTTGTCTGCTTCCAGGAGGTGGTGTTCTCAGTTAGGCTAGCCCATAAAAGAAATGGTGTTGCAATTTCCATTCACTCTGTTGGGTGTATTTTAAAGGCTGCATTTTATAAGCAAAACCAGGCTTATTTTCTCACTGGGTACTTACCAGTCAATGATACTAACCAGGAGCATTATTACCAGATGACAGCCCTGGTCTTCTTAGTTTCATGAAACATGTTGATGTAATTCCAAGCTTAAAAATTAACAGAAAACACAAAGGGGGTCATCTTTTTTTCAAGAACAGTGTGTTCCCTTTCCCTGATACATGATCAATTGCAATTAAACATTGAAGGACAACAGTACTGGGAAGTTAAATATTTATAGCTGCAGTCAAAAAGTTCCCTGCAGATAAGTTAAAACTGCTTGGATTTTCATATAAAGGACTGTGTCGGGTGCCTGCAGAGCAGAACTCTCCAGTTTACTTCCACCAAAATGGCTCTTCTGTTTCAATGTTTTTACCAGCATACTAGGATATTTCTTCTTCTGACATCATTTTTAATCTTTGCTGAAGGTGGAAAGATTCTGGTGATTCCTCAGGATGGAAGTCACTGGCTCAGCATGCGCCCAGTGGTAGAGAAACTCCAGCAAAATGGACATGAAGTTGTTGTAGTTGTACCATCAACGAGTTTGCATATGAAGCCAAAGGAGCCTCAAAACTATACAGTGAAAGTATATCCAATACCTTACACAGAGGAGGATTTTGGTGTTGTACTCCAGTCATTCATTAATGCTCATTTTATTGAACAACCTGTTTTGAATATTATTATTACAATGTATCAAAACATGTTAGAAATTTCCAGGTTCTTTTTCACCAACTGTAAGAACCTTTTGCACAACAAAGACATGATGCGGTATTTGAGAGAGAGCAAATTTGACGTGATTTTCACAGATCCAATTCTAATGTGTGGACCAATAATTGCTGAGTATCTTTCAGTTCCTTCTGTCTACTCTTTGCGGGGATTTCCTTGTGGTATGGATTTTGAAGCTACTCAGTGTCCAAATCCACCTTCGTATGTCCCCAGACTATTCCTGTATCATTCAGATAGCATGACATTTTCTCAACGCGTGAAGAACATGCTAGTCCACATGCTGGAGTTCGTTTACTGCAAGCCTATGTTCACTCAATTTGAAGAACTTGCATATGAGATTCTTCAAAAGAAAGTGACAGCTACAGACCTTCTGAGCCGTGGATCTGTTTGGCTAATGAGATATGATTTTGTGTTTGAATTCCCGAGACCAGTGATGCCGAACATGGTTTTTATTGGAGGGATAAATTGTGGTCAGAAGAAAAAACTGTCTCAGGTATAAAATTTTATGGTTTTTTTTATTAAAAAGGTGATAACATAAATATTTAATCATCCTATTGTCAAAACTTAACTGGCAACACCTTGGTATTTAAAGATAGAAAGCTGATGAGGAATCCTGCATGATGCAGAAATGGTTATTTCCTCGTATCCAGCATTCAGGTTATACTGTATCCTGGCAAACTCACAGCCTTATCAGATATGACAAATGACATGTAACTCATCTGCAAATGATAAGGTCTCTTGTTTAACTGAAGCTGACTTGAATTTTGGTGGGTTGCAAACTTTCCTCCTCAACAGGAGCCAGACTTGTTAACTTCTTTCTTATCTAGGTTTCTTATGCCATGTCCATCTCAGTAAGAGCTGTCTCTACAACGGAAGCCGGGTTTGCTGGACTTGGCTATATTGCTCTGAAAGAGTAGCCTGAGGGACATCAATAAGCACAGTCTGCTCTCAGTCCACCCTGTGGTATCCTCCCTTCTGAGATGTCTCATGGGCTGTATATCTGTAGATATTGAAGGTTGTAGGACTTAAGATTTTAGCTGTTCATAAGTTCTTTTATTTTTCTGTCACATCCCTCTGCCAGATTGATTTATTTACATCTTTCCTGTTATGTCAAGGTGTCAATATCCAGCCCCCAAATTAAAGGCTTTTTAAAAGGTATACTCCTCTTTTATAGGTTATTTTATTAGGTTTTAAGCTTTTCAGGGCATGGATGTCTTCTTTAAATTTCCATTCAAATTTTTGGGTATCAACCAGGTCTTTAAATCAAGTATAGCGTGTTCTATAGCAGATTTAAAGCGGGGAAACTGGTATTCAAGTACTGCAAATTGTGAGTGCCCCTGGAACAGATTAGTGTAGAAGAAAGCTCTCACACACTCCCTTTTTGTCAAGATAAGTATGTTTAGTGCTTGTGTTGGAAGTGTCCTCTTACCAGGATAGTCTCTAATATTACTTGGTTCACTCTAACTGGTTATATATGTTTAACTGAAGGAAAAGTAGTAGCATTTGCTCACAAGGGGTCTTTCAAAAGGACATGGAGTCAAGAGTGGGAAAGATTGCTGATCATATATTAAAGACCTAAGGACATGTCTGTAAATGCCCCACGTGGGAAATGGATGACTGTCTTTCTTCATCTGTCAGTATAGCTTGAACACATCTTCTTCTATTGTTTATTTTTTTAACAGCCTTTTCAGATGTTGTGGGCATCAGGTCTGTTTCTGTGCATCATCTTTTCCCAAGCCATTTTAAAATTTCCATTAAATTAATCCTGTGTCATAAACTACTGATATGGGGACAATCTGGGTGATGGAGCTGGCTGCTCTTTTTGGACGACAGGTTCTCAATAAGGCTGAAGCTTTCCCACCAGGCATATGCAGAAACTGCATGTGAGAGAAAGCTCCACCAGTGATACAGAGCCCTGAATGCCCTGGAGGAGCAAATTGTGTCCCAAAGGCACTTGCCCAGCCACCTACTTATAAAACTTTATAGCGAGAGGTCATCACCAACATTTAAAACCCCAGCATTTTACAACGGAGAAGGATCTGGAGCCATAGAGTTCATGAACTCTTTCGAGTCATGACCTGAACTGACATGGGCTGTGAGTTCATCTGTTAGAAACACCTTGTTGGTTTATGTTATCTGAGGTACAATGGTGAACTGCTGTTTCATAACTTAGTTTTATACCCAAAAGGATAAGAGGTTGTATGGAAGTTATATGTAGAGATGGGGAAAGATATTCTGTTGGCTACTTATCTTCAAAAAAAGTGCATGTTTGCATTAGTGACAACAGAGTTCATTTTTCTCAGTTGTACCAACTAGTTTTGATTATTAAAAAAAGAGAAAAACCAAAATCAAGGTACTTTTAGCATTGTTTTCTCGTATTTGTCTTTACTATAAATTATGTTTTGCTGTATAACTTGCCTCAGCTTCATTAGAAAAGAATATACTTATTAAAAATTCCAAATTACTGCACTTTCTGATACCTCTGACGGCTGTCGGTGGCATAGAGAACTCCTACACTAGATGGAAATGAGTAATTTTGGTGCCCTCTTTATAGACCCAGTAGTACCATGTGTGGTAATCCCAGCAGTGTTTCCATTCTGTGGGTGCATTTTTTTCATGAATTCCTATCTACCTTAGATGTTTTGTCAGTAAATGTCAGTAAAGGTTGCTGGGTTGTTGATGGTAAGAAGTGTCATGAGGCTGTGGTCCTGCTATGGGAAGGAGAAGAGGAGGCTGAGACACTGAGCTATAGCCTCAGCTTAAGTGAGAGAAGTGTATGACAGGATACACGCCTTTCTCATGCTCATGTAAACTCACTTTTGAAGTTATCTCTGCCTTTTGTAATCATTAATCACCTACTGTGTCTCTGTTGCATGCAACTTGTGAATGTCTGAAAAATGAGGCTAGTCAAAAGGGCAGAGTTGCCTTTAGGAAGCATTGCCAAGTTGTGTGTTTGCAATAGGTGGGGCCTGGCTACAAAATGTCATGAACCACTCCTGGCCTCCCTTGTGCCTGAGTTTGTGCAACTTGCAACATGCTGGTGGCAGTGCTGCTCCCCTTCTTGTGCTGCCTGAGTCCTGCTGCTGCTGGAAAACTGCTGGTGATTCCAATGGATGGCAGCCACTGGCTGAGTTGAAGGAAGTCCTGGCAGTGCTGAGCAAGAAGGGACATGAAATTGTTGTCATCGCACCAGACAGCACAATGCTGATAGATTCCTCGGGGATATATGAATTCAAAACATATTCTGTACCTTTCAAAAAGGAAGAGATGGAAGAAAATGTACACTCACTTAGCGCAGACTGTTTTAATGAAGAGCATTTCCTTACGAGACTTATGAAGATGTGGGATAATTTCAGAAAGACCTCTGAAATGTTTCATGATTCCTGCAGTTCCTTACTGTACAACAAAGAGATGATGAAATACATGGAAGAAAGTAAATTTGATACCATCTTTACAGACCCTCTTACACCCTGTGGACAGATAACTGCTTTGCACTTTTCTATCCCTACTGTTTTCTTCTTGCGGGGCGTCCCGTGCGCTATAGACATTCACGCTGCTCAGAGTCCAGACCCATCGTCCGACGTCCCACGAATGTTTTCTCTCAATACAGATCATATAATGTTCCCTGAGAGAGTGAAGAACTTCCTCATCAGCCTTTCAGAGTCTTTCACCTGCAGTATGGTCTTCTCATCATTTGAAAGCCTAGCCTCAGACTTTCTCCAAAAGCCGATGACAATTACACAGCTTTTAAGTCATGTATCCATCTGGCTGAAGAGAACTGATTTTGTCTTTGACTATCCCATGCCTGTAATGCCCAATATGATTTTCATTGAAGGCATAAACTGCGGGCACAAGAAACCATTATCTCAGGTCAGTGACTGGCTGGGATAGGTATAACAAGGGAAAAGTTCTGGCAGTCATACAGCTGCATGATGTGGGTGAGGTCTAATAGTGTGTTTAATATGGACATTTCTTATCTAAAGAGATAATTTAGGTTAACGCTTTCTGTATAGCCAATCCACCTGAAAAACAGAGTGGTATAGTTGAAGAGGGGAAAATGTGATTCCTCCTCCTTTCCTTGGGTTTGCCTGATATGGAGATTCTGTTAGGTGAAGGGATCATGTGCTGTGCTGTGTTTAATTCCAGCTGAAGTCAGGTACACAAACACCACCTTGCCCGGGAATTCACGCTAGAAGGACAGGTGAAATGTAACAGCTCTTGCAAAAATTCTTTGCTTCGTGTAAGAAACAGCAGAATATTCCTTCAAGAGCATTGGCTGCTTATCCAGTCAGAAAAATAACTTGCTGAGTCATGTGCAACAGCATCATCGTCTATTTTCTGTAACAGCAGTCTTGTGTTTGAGTTGAAGGCTAAGGTTTTGTGGTGAAGATTTTGGTCTAATTACAGCTTCCATCACAAAAATTAGACAGCTGAGTAGCAAATGGCATGTTTATGAAACATCCAGTTTGGATATGGAAATGTTGATGTATGTGTGCTCATGATGTACGATAGCTTGTTGCTGTATGTGATGCATGCTCTTGTTTGCTTGTGCTGTGGGTGGAACAACCTGATGTGAAGCCAAAGACTGAATGGCAAAGGAGATACAGGAGGAGACAGCGCTCCTCAGCAGATGATGAATCTGTGGTTAGTGTCATCCAGCTGTTTCAGCAATAAATCACATTGTTTCCTAGAAAGGATAAAGTTTTGTCCTTTGTGAACATTACTTAAAAATAAACTCCCCTCTTTTCTTCCCTTGAACCTTTTTCACCTTTCCTGAGTCTTACAGAATGGATTCCTCCTGCTTGTCACCGCTCTTACTCTTCCCACAAAATTCATAGACCTTTGTGAACATGAATGACTGAAGCTTCATCAGAAAACAGATTTGCATTTTACAATATCTGACACATCTTCCCCAAAGCCAACCTTAACCGCCCTCAGGCTTTGCTTTACTCCTCTCGGTACTTCACCTGATGCTGCAATTGTTTGTTTCTGCTGAGCTGGTAGCCTTTAGATCTTACTTTTCCACAAAAGCCTCTTTTATCAACCCCCCACGGCCGCTTTTATCAGGGTAGGGCATTTTCCTATCTGTTCTGTCCATCAGAGCTGCTCCTCAGGGACAAACCCAGGCAGATCCTCTGGGAAATCTGGGAGAGGAATCGTGCCTGCAGGCAAGACCACGTCGTAGTTCCAGCTTCAAATCAGACTCCCCTCTGAAGACAAAGCTCACTCTTGTCTATCTCAGGGGTTAAAGATCAGAGTCCAGCAGCAATATTTGTTACAGAATTACTGATTCTTCAGCCCTGATTTCTTGTTGTCTTCCAACTGCACCTCTGAATCACACACAGTTACGTCTAATGGCAAAATATAGACCTGTGAGTTGACAAGTTTGTCGCCGGTACTTGTTGACTGCTCAGACATGGCATTTTATTTTTAGCTTCTCATCAGAAGTAATGCCATTTAAATGCCATTTTAAATCAATTCCTGGCCTGAAAAAAGAGCGCTGTTACGGGCTACATCTGCCCAAGCTTTTCTGAATTTAATTTAGGTACAGGGGGAACTGAGGTTTTTTTCTTCCTATAGCTCCTGGAAGAAGAAAATGACTGAGAAGCACAGAGAGATAGGTCAGAATGAGAGCAAAGATGTGTTGTGCATGACAGCATGGATTCGGTGGTTTTCCTTTGTTGGTGCAAGCCTCTGCTGCAGTGTTACTTACTGTGATAAATTTGTAGCTGGCCTGAGCGCTGAGCTGTACTTAAACCACAGAGCCTCTGCCTTAAGATTTGCACAAATAACACGCTGTGTGGCAAATTTTATAATTTGATTTAAACATTAAGTTGACAAACACCCCAGAACAACTGTAAAATCCTTATCAAAAGGAAAGGAAAGCAAGAAAGCATTTTAACACCTGCTTGCAGCAAGCCCAGTTACTTCCAAGTGCCAGCACTATTCAAAGACTTGGGATTCTAGTCTTGCAAAGCCTCATTTTGTTTTCAGTCTAACATCAATCAGCACAGGGAATCCATTAGAAAGAACCCATTCCCAGGGAGTCTCAGATACCAAGCCCAGTTCTGCCCAAGCCAAGCTGATTTGTCACATTGCTTAAATGATTCGTCAGTGCCTTGAATGGTTACTGATGACTGGTTTTACTGGAAAAGCCGGATCATTAAGGGGGAATGTGAGAATGTGGCAAGGGGCTCTGGGTCTACTTAAAATCTGTTAGGTCAGGGCAGATGGACAGACACTGGATTTCCAGGAATATGGCTCACGTGAGTAAATGCAGTTGCTTAGTTTCTGCAGAGGTTTTGGTTTTCCTATCCCTGTTTTGCTTGGCCGATGGTGGGAAACTGTTGGTGATGCCAATGGATGGGAGTCACTGGCTCAGCATGTGCTCGGTGCTGGCAGCCCTCAGCCAGAAAGGGCATGAAATAATTGTTATTGCACCAGAAGTAAACTTGAACGTGAAGAGATCTGAATATTACACTCTCAAAACTTATCCAGTGCCTTTAACTAGAGAAGAACTGAAAGCAAGCATGCATTCATTTACTAATGATCTTTTTGAGAGAAGACCTTTTCTTCAGAGAATTACCGAGCTTTATGAAAAACTTCAAGTTACCTCCGGTCTCTGTGTCTCCTCCTGTACCCATTTATTGCACAATAAAGGTCTGATGCAGTATCTTGAAGGGAGTAAATTATATACTGTTCTCACGGATCCTATTGTACCATATGGACAAATACTAGCTCTGCATCTTTCTACCCTATCTGTTTTCTTTTTACGGGGACTTCCCTGCAGTTTTGATTTGCAGGTTACTCAGTGTCCAGATCCCCCTTCCTACATCCCAAGAACATTTACAGACAACTCAGACCACATGACGTTTGTCCAGCGCTTGGAAAACTTCCTTCTTAAGTCATCAGAATCCTTTCTTTGCAATTTTGCCTATTTGACATTTGAACTTCTGGCCTCAGATGTTCTCCACAGACCAGTAACGATAAAGGAACTCTTAACATTTGGCTGAAAAGAATGGATTTTGTTTTTGAATATCCCATGCCAGTGATGCCCAACATAGTTTTCATTGGAGGTATAAACTGTGAAAAGAAAACGCCATTATCTCAGGTCAGTGATTTCCTTGATAAACAGTATTACGGTTTGAAGGCAAAAACCTGTGTGTATGTAATTGTATAAATGAGTCTGTGTGATTTATACATGCAGTAAGGTACACTGTAAAGACAAAATAGGTGAGAAACTGGGTTGGTTTAATTCTCTCCCACTCTTGCAGGTACTCACAGATCTAAGCACTTTTTGCTTAATGCAGTTGTTTTCTTTGGGCTAGGTGGAAGCAATTTACCACTGCACTCTTGCTAACGAATCTTATACCCACTAGTGAGAGTGATCCCTGTCTCGCCAGGCAGGTCTGCTGCTACTGTTTGCCAGATCAGTGTTGTTAACTCAAAGTATTTGTTTTACTGTCACAATCGATTTTTAAAAGCAATGAATCTTTCTAGTTAATAGAGCCAACTTTTCATAATTTAAATAAAGTGTAGTAATGCATCAGTCAATGCATCAGGTTGCTTTGTCAGTCTAGGTTTGTCCTTTAACTGCATGGATTCCTTATAAAATATTCTGCAAAACTATTGGAAGTTTTCATACCTGCTAAACAGCACTGAGAATCTGCAAACCAGCTCTGGGCATCTGCAACAGCTCACGCTGCCTTCTGAAAAGTTTCTCTATAAAAGGTGTACCTAGAGCTGCACGAGTTTGGTAAATCTCCTTAAAAAAATGTGGTGTATACTATCAACCTCCACTCTAAAATATTGTACAGTCAAAATTACTTCTGTGCAATACTTTTCATAATTAGGGCTGATTGTCTACAAATCTTGTCTATGCCTTAGTGTTGATTGCTTTCATGGCCCTGGGGATATACTCTTCCCAGGCTGACCTAAATGGTGTTTCTGATTTGCTAATTCAGTTTTAAATACATCTGGAAAAAAACCTCAAACATGCTCTTGTCCTTCCTTCTTCCAGCCCCTGCTTCATCCTCTCAAAGAGACATTCAGGGAAATGAATTTGATAGCCAATTTTCCAATTTCGTTACATTGTCGAAAAAGAACTGTCGAAAACTGAAAAAGAAATGAAACCATTTCCAATGTGAAGAATTAGAATCTTTTACAAATAGGAAATGATTTGGGCTGGCAGGAAGGAAGGAATTTTCTTATACTGAAAATTCTTGTTTGGAAAATTAATGATCTGTTAATTAGAACTTTTGAGCAGACCACTTGCTGAAGGATCCTTCATGTCTTCAAACCCCAGTGTTCATCCAGTACAAAGAGGTGTGTGTTTCCCAGTCTAACTCCTGCTCTGATTACTGTCTGCCAGATTGGCTGAACTTTAACAAGGGGTTTTCCACCTTGGCCATACTCATGTTTATAGATTTACCACACAGCAAATAGGTCTAAAGATCATCTAGAGAACTATACCACAGATTGCTTAAAAGCACAGAGCTGGGAATATTCTCTTGGGCCAGCACTCACCAGATTTCTGCAGCAATGGCCCCAGTGCTCAGTGCTCACCCACGAGTCTCAGCAACGCTGGTTCTGCTCCTGTGCGTGCTCAGTTTGGCTGCTGGTGGGAAGCTGCTGGTGGTGCCAGCGGATGGGAGTCACTGGCTCAGCATGCGGGAGGTGCTGGATGGTCTCTGGCAGAAGGGACATGAAATAGTCATCGTTGCACCTGAAATAAATGTCCATATAAAACCATCAAAGAATTTTATTATGAAAATGTATCCAATACCCTTCACAAAGGAAGATGAGGATGGAAGTGTCCGTTCTTTTTCATGGGATGTATTTGAAGAAGGATCTTTTCTAGGAAGATTTCTTCAATTATACCAGAGACTGAAAAACATCTCTGCCAATACTCTCTCTACATGAAAACTTCCAGGCTCTTTTACAAGATTCACTTCAGGAAGGATCTTTTCTGGGAAGATTTCTTAAAGCATATCAAAGATGGAAAATACTGTCTGATTTGGCAGTCACTGGCTGTGCACGCTTACTGTACAACAAGGAGCTTGTCACTCATCTCGAGGAGAGCAAGTTTGATGCTGTCTTTACAGACCCTGTACTACCCTGCGGGCAGATCCTGGCTGAGCATCTTTCACTCCCTTCCCTATTTTTTTTGGCAGGTAATGCCATGTAGTTTAGATTTTGAAGCCCCTCAGTGTCCCAATTCCCCTTCTTATGTTCCCAGGGCATTTACAGACCACACAGACTGCATGAACTTTCTCCAGCAAGTGAAGAACCTAATCTTTAACATCTGAAATTATTTTCTTTGTCATTTTGTATTTCAACCATATGCAAATCTGGCATCTGAGTTCCTCCAGCGGGACGTGACTGTGATGGATTTCTTTAACTAGAGTTCTATTTGGATTATGAGGTTTGATTTTCTATTGAATTATCCAAGACCTTTGATGCCCAACATGATTTTTTTTGGAGTAATGAACTATGCTCATAAGAACCTACCTCAGGTGTGTCATAGTCTTATTTTTAATTCTTGCTCTTTTACACTTTTGTTTTCTCAAGGGTGAAATTAAGTATTGCAGACAGGAATGAAATTCCCATTTAGGATGCATTAGGCAAATACTCATGAAAAATTATTTTTCTCTCACTTTCTTCCTCCTTCCATCTTGTGTGAAGGCAGATCTATCTTTTCATTTATAAAGTATGCTCCACTGGAGAGAAACTCTAGGTTCTTCTGATGAGTATTTATGATCGGACATTGAATCCACCAGCCACATGGATTGCCAGTTTTTGTGAACAGTACTACAAAATCCTGGATTTTTCTTACAAGAAGCTTCCATTGTATGGCCCAGAAAATACTGGAGGCTCTTTCCTGTGTCAAAAACCCCCCAATCTTAGTGAATGAAACACCATGGAGCAGGTCTGCTCTGACAGGTACAGCACAGCACGACTAGCACTGAGGGGGTGGATGCAGCCTTGGTGATTATGCTGACTGTTCAAATGTTGCACGTGCTTTTCATGCCTTGGACTTAAAAGATGGCAATGCACATGATTCATACTAAAGAACCTCCTCTGCTGCTCTGTGGGAAATTCTTTTTTTTTTTTTTCACCTGGCTTTCTCTTCTGTCATATTATTTAGTATTTGGGTGCCATGGTGTTAGGTCACCAAGCGTGAATGTGCAATTCCACCCATCTCCTAACGGTGTGGTGGCTGTGGCATTTTACAGACATCCTCGTGTACACTGTAATTTGCAGCTTCACTGTTGATGGACACCATGCAGGATTTGCCAATGACAAAAAAGAAGCCAAAATTAGGCCCTAAATTGTTTTGTGGTAAATGCCCTTCAAAAAAGATTTGGACGTATCTGCTCTGCACTCTGAACTCACAAAGCCAGCCCCTCTGTACCCTCACGTAGGTCTCAGCCACTGGAAGTACCAAGCACTGCATTGTTTGGAGTATGTGTCCTGCAGACAAAACTAACATCATGTGTCCATCAATATGTCTTCTCACTCTAGAAACCATCTTAAACAGCTCTGGTACGTCTGCTGTGGAGCCATAGTATGCTAGAGAGGAGAGCTAAAAGAGGGAGAGAGAGGGGACATGCCTTGCCCAGGGAAACCGAGCAGCCTCAGCTACGCTGAGTGGTGTGGATGAGACACATCTCCTGCACTTGCAGGATGTTCATCCAGAGGGAAGCTGGAAGTATAGTTCCACCCAGAACCACGCCCACTTCCTTCTTGGGACTTTCTTTACTGTTCCTGTAATAGAAACAGATGGGGGTTATCCAAGGCATCCACACCCTCTTGTGGGCTTGGCTGTGATGAGTGCTTATTATGAAGCCTTTTATCAAATGATTCATTACTCATTTACCACTCAGCCAGTATCTCCAAGGGTCAACATTCAGGCTGCAGCACAGATATTGCTTAAAAGCACAGAGCTGTTGCTGTTGCTTCAGTGCCACCAGTGATTTTCTTTTGGGCCAGCACTCACCAGATTCCTGCAGCAATGGCCCCAGTGCTCAGTGCTCACCCACGAGTCTCAGCAACGCTGGTTCTGCTCCTGTGCGTGCTCAGTTTGGCCGCTGGTGGGAAGCTGCTGGTGGTGCCGGTGGATGGGAGTCACTGGCTCAGCATGCGGGAAGTGGTGGACGTTCTCAAGCAGAAGGGACACGAGATAGTCGTCGTTGCACCCGAGATAAACTTACATATAAAGCCAACAAAGAATTTTATTCTGAAAACGTACCCAGTTCCTTACACACAGGAAGAGCTGGATGAAAATTACCAAGGATTTTCAAAGGATATATTTGAAGGAGGATCTTTTTATGAAAGAGTTGTTAGATTTTATCAACGGGCAAAAAAAACCTCTGCCATTTTCCTGTCTACCTGTACAGACTTGCTGTACAACAAGGAGCTTGTCAGGTATCTTGAGGAGAGCAAGTTTGATGCTGTCTTTACAGACCCAATGACGCCCTGCGGGCAGATTCTGGCTGAGCATCTTTCACTCCCTTCAGTATTTTTTTTGCAGCGTATACCATGTGATTTAGAATTTGATGCCTCTCAGTGTCCCAATCCATCTTCATATGTTCCCAGGGTATTCACCCACCTTACAGATCACATGAACTTTCTCCAGCGGGTGCAGAATCTAATGCTTGACATCCCACTTTCTCTTCTCTGTAAGTTTCTTTATCAACCATACTCTAAACTGGCTTCTGAGTTCCTCCAGCGCGACGTGACTGTCTTGGATCTCCTACGCAAGGCCTCCATATGGCTTCTGCGGTTAGACTTTGTCTTCAACTATCCCAGGCCTTTGATGCCCAACATGATTTTCATTGGAGGAGTAAACTGCGCTCACAGGAAGCTAACACAGGTGGGTCATGCTCTCATATTCATTATCCTAAGCTCCTGTGTTCACCAGAGAACTTTATATCACAGGTTTGGTTAGAAAGATCTCTTTAACTGACTGCAGGTAGACTTCTTCACACCACTTTTCCTTTACCAAGAGGTGCCAGTGCTCATTTTAATGAAGATTACTGCGAACACCGCTCTACAAGCATGCGGGTGGTGTAGTTATAGCTCTACTGAAGTCCACATTAGATTTGTGGAAGTCTGAATCTGATGGCTTTGCTCAGAAAACTCCCTCAAACACCTCCTGTCACCAACTAATGAATTCAACTTCTTTGATAGAGGTGGGAAACGGGAAATATGACGGGCATAAGACGTTCTGATACCTCTGAGTGCATGTTTATAGTCACGTCTGAAAATCCCAGTTTGCTCTTTCACATTTGTCTTTACTTAGAGGATGGCTCTGTGCTTGTGAGCCTTCTCTCACTGGCTGCAGGTAGAAGAACAAACAAATTCCTACGGCATATTCTTCTCTTTTCTGGCTGCAGGAGCAAGAGCCCTGGGCAATGATTGCTTTGTGAATTTACCTCTCCTCTCACAGGTGTCTCTTCTCATATTATGTTTCTGCTTTGTGTAAATTGCCCACCGACATGAAGCTCATTTCTGGGACATAAGGTATAAGCTGAGAGCTGGCATTTATTTCCATTATTGGGTTTACAATGCCTTGTGAGAACCTGCTCGATCTCAGCTGTGCCATCCTCGTTAACTTTTAAAATGTGTTTTGCCTGGCTTGGGCTGATGAGTGTGTGCTCTTCAGCAAACACCTTCTTTGGAACTCCTAACTGCTCACAGCCAAGTACCCTCCTGAAGAGTCAGTGTTCTGTTGCTTGGTGGCAGAAGACTGTTGTTTTTCACTAATGTGCAGGAGAAGCTTTTTATCTTTCCATCTTGGGTTCTGGTTGCTCCAGGACTCTTTCTTTTGCAACACTCCCTCAGGATGGAGAAGCCTGATACAAAACACAGTGAATGAAAGTCCCAGGATGAACCTGAGTCAGGGAGTGGAGCTGCTCATCCCAAAGGGACAGGAAACACTTGAGCTTCATATCTGAGCCTGTTCTTTTCTGTAAAGAAGGTTTTCCTGTGGTTTGGAATATGTTGGGCTGGGCTGCTGGGCTGAGTGGTGATGTGGATGAGAAGTATCTCCTGCACTTGCTGGAGGTTCAGCCAGAGGGAGGCTATCAGAAGTGCAGTCCCACACAGAACCACCCCCCCCCGTCTCCTTCGAGGGTCACTTTATACTGTTCCTATAAAGGAAACAGACGGGGTTATCGAACACATCCACCACGCAGCACCCGCCTATGGCCTTGGCTCGAAATAGTGTTTATTATCCAAAGTTTTATGAAAGGAATGATTATATATTTACCAGTCAGCAAATACGTCCAAGGGTCAAAAGTCAGGTCACAGCACAGACTGCTTAAAAGCACAGAGCTGGTGTTGTTGCTTCAGTGCCACCAGTGATTTTCTTTTGGGGCAGCACTCACCAGATTTCTGCAGCCATGGCCCCAGTGCTCAGTGCTCACCCACGAGTCTCAGTAACGCTGGTTCTGCTCCTGTGCGTGCTCAGTTTGGCTGCTGGTGGGAAGCTGCTGGTGGTGCCGGTGGATGGGAGTCACTGGCTCAGCATGCAGGAAATCCTGCACGGTCTCAGTCAGAAGGGACATGAAATAGTCGTTGTTGCACCTGAGACAAATATATACATAAAGCCAACAAAGAATTTTGTTCTGAAAACGTACCCAGTGCCTTTGAAATTGGAAGAGCTACATGAAAACTTCCAGGCTCTTTTACAAGATTCACTTCAGGAAGGATCTTTTCTGGGAAGATTTCTTAAAGCATATCAAAGATGGAAAATACTGTCTGATTTGGCAGTCTCTGGCTGTGCACGCTTACTGTACAACAAGGAGCTTGTCACTTATCTCGAGGAGAGCAAGTTTGATGCTGTCTTTACAGACCCTGTACTACCCTGCGGGCAGATCCTGGCTGAGCATCTTTCACTCCCTTCTGTGTTTTATTTTCGAGGAATACCGTGTGGTTTAGAATATGAAGCCACTCAGTGTCCCAACCCCCCTTCGTATATTCCCCGCTCATTCACAGACCTTACAGACCACATGAACTTTCTGCAGCGGGTGAAGAACCTAATCTTTGACATCCCAAATTATTTTGTCTGTGATTTTCTCTTTCAACCACATGCAAAACTGGCATCTGATTTCCTCCAGCGAGATGTGACTGTGCTGGATCTCTTCCGCCAAGGTTCTATCTGGCTCATGAGGTTTGATTTTGTGTTAGATTATCCAAGGCCTCTGATGCCCAACATGATTTTTGTTGGGGGAGTAACCTGTGCTCACAAGAAGCTACCTCAGGTGGGTCATGCTCTGTTTTTAATTCTTGCTCTGATAGACTTATTTGTGGATGAGGGTGGAATTTTGTGTTGAAGATATGAGTGAAGATGCCATTTAGGATGTGTTAGGCAAATACTCATGAAAGAAATTATTTTTTCTAACTTTCTTCATCACTTTACATTTGTGCGAAGGCAGCTCTGTCTTTTTATTTATGAAGTATGGTATAATCATAGAATCTTAGGGACACTTCCCAGTAGACCAGGCTGCTCAAGGCCCTATTCAGCCTGCCCCTGAACACCTCCAGGGAGGGGGCATCCGCAGCTTCCCTCAGCAATCTGTGCCAGGGCCTCACCACCCGCATTATCAGGAAGAGTTTCTTCCTACTGTCTAATCTAAAACTTCCCCCCCTTCCAATTTAAAGACATTTCCCTCTTCCTATTACTACAGATCCATGTAAAAAGTCACTCCCCAGCTTTCCTGTAGCCCCTTTGGGTACTTGGAGGCTGCGCTTAGGTCTCCCTGGAGCCTCCTCCAGGCTGAACAACCCCAACTCTTTCAGCCTGTCCTCTGATCATCTTCATAGCCTCCTCTGGTCCCACTCCAACAGTCCATAACATTCTTTTGTTGGGGATTCCAGAATCAACACAAGACCCCAGGTGGGATCTCAGGAGAGTCGAGTAGAGAGGGAGAATCCTCTCCCTCACCCTGCTGGCCATGCTTCTTTTGATGCAGCCCAGGACACAGTTGGCCTTCTTGGCTACAAGCACACGTTACCGGTTCATTTCAAGCTTCATCAATCAGCCCCCCCAGCTCCTTCTCTGCAGGGCTGCTCTCAATCTTGTGGTTTCCCAGCCTGTGTTGAAACTGTGGATTGCGACGTCACAGATGTAAGACCTTACACTTAGCCTTGTTGAAGCTCATGAAGTTCACACAAGCCCACTTCTTCAGCTGATCCAGGGCCCTTTGGATAATATCTCTACCATCTGCAGTGAGAATGGCACCAGTCAGCTATGCTCAGTTTTTGTCTTTTGCATTACACATACTCAAAGCCATTTTATGTCACATTGAGCAACTCGGTACTCTGTCCCTTAGGGAGTGACGGATGAGTAAAAGGAGTGTCTGAGGTGCCGTCAGGCCTTGCAGTTGGGTGTAGTCCATGCAACGTTGAAATGGTTGTAGTAGGGTTTGGCATTTATCACAAAGCAAATACCTCCAAGGGTCAAAAGTCAGGATGCAGAACAGATTGCTTAAAAGCACAGAGCTGTTGCCGTTGCTTCAGTGCCACCAGTGGTTTTCTTTTGGGGCAGCACTCACCAGATTTCTGCAGCAATGGCCCCAGTGCTCAGTGCTCACCCACGAGTCTCAGTAACGCTGGTTCTGCTCCTGTGCGTGCTCAGTTTGGCCGCTGGTGGGAAGCTGCTGGTGGTGCCGGTGGATGGGAGTCACTGGCTCAGCATGCGGGAAATCCTGGATGGTCTCAGTCAGAAGGGACATGAAATAGTCGTCGTTGCACCTGAGATAAATTTACAGATAAAGCCAACAAAGAATTTTGTTATGAAAATGTTCCCAGTCCCTTTCACACAGGAAGAGCTGGATGGAAATTTGGAGGCATTTTCAAAGGAAATATCTGATGAAGGATCTTTTCTGGAGAGAGCTGTTAGATTTTATCAACGGGCAAAAAAAACATTTGAATTCTATCTCTCTACCTGTAAACACTTACTGTACAACAAGGAGCTTGTCACTTATCTCGAGGAGAGCAAGTTTGATGCCGTCCTTACAGATCCAATGCTACCCTGTGGGCAGGTCCTGGCTGAGCATCTTTCACTCCCTTCTGTGTTTTACTTCCGAGCATCACCGTGTGGTTTAGAATATGAAGCCACTCAGTGTCCCAACCCCCCTTCGTATATTCCCCGGATATTCACAGACCTTACAGACCACATGAACTTTCTGCAGCGGGTGAAGAATCTAATCTTTGACATCCCAAATACCCTTTTCTGTGATTTTATCTTTCAACCACACACGAAGTTGGCGTCTGAGTTCCTCCGGCGGGATGTCAATCTGATGGACCTCTATCGCCAGGCTTCCATTTGGCTTGTGAGGTTTGATTTTGTGTTAGATTATCCAAGGCCTCTGATGCCCAACATGATTTTTGTTGGGGGAGTAACCTGTGCTCACAAGAAGCTACCTCAGGTGGGTCAGGTTCTGTGTTTAATTCTTGCTCCAATAGACGTCTGTGTGCATGAGGGTGGAATTTTGTATTGCAGACACGAATCAAGTTGCCATTTAGGATGCGTTAGGCAAATACTCATGAAAGAAATTATTATCCTCTCACATTCTTCCTCACTTTCCATTTTGCCTGTAGGCAGCTGTATCTTTTCATTTATGAAATGTGCAAGTTGATGTTTATTTCTTTACACACGTTCAAAGCAATATTGTGTTGCTTTGAGCAACTTGGTACTCTGTCCCTTACGGAGTGACGGGTGAGCAGGAGGTGAGTCTGAGGGGCTGTCAAGCCTTGCAGTTGGGCATGGCCCGTGCAACTTTGGAATGGTTGTAGTAGGGTTTGGCATTTGTGGAGAAATGCTTGTCAGGCCTCAGCCCTGGGCGCTCGAGCTGTCTTACCACTTCTTTATTTGTCAGTGACTGTATCTGCTCCTTCACGTGAGTATTTCCAGAGCTGGAATCAGCAGGAGCGTTGCGGTCTGTAGATGCTCAAGCTAGGAAGCACCGCCTCTGTTTACAGGCAGGTGTCAGAATACTTTGCCTTGGTGGTGGTTGTGTGAGATCTGAGAACAGAACGTGTCTCAGTGGGCCTGAAGGGGCTGTAGTGGCTTGGCAGATCCCATTCAAAGGCAGTAGAGCTTCTAAAGCTTTTCTGGTAGGAAGAGATGGGGCTTATGTGGTGGGTCCACCACTTTTACCACCTGCCCGCGTAGTTTGCTGAACTCTGTTGCTTGTTATCCAGCCTTTTATCAAATTAATGTTTACAAATGTACCACAAGGCAAATAATTCCAAGGGTCAAAATTCAGGCTGCAGCACAGATTGCTTAAAAGCACAGAGCTGGTGCTATTGCTTCAGTGCCACCAGTGGTTTTCTTTTGGGGCAGCACTCACCAGATTTTTGCTGCAATAGCCCCGATGCTCAGTGCTCCCCCAGTGTTCTTGAAGGTGCTGGTTCTGCTCCTGTGCGTGCTCAGTTTGGCTGCTGGTGGGAAGCTGCTGGTGGTGCCGGTGGATGGGAGTCACTGGCTCAGCATGCGGGAAATCCTGGATGGTCTCAGTCAGAAGGGACATGAAATAGTCGTCGTTGCACCTGAGACAAATCTATACATAAAGCCAACAAAGAATTTTGTTCTGAAAATGTACTCTGTCCCTTTGAAACTGGAAGAACTGTATGAAAATTTCCAGGCTTTTTTACTTGACTTAATTGAGGATGGATCTTCTCCAGGAAGATTTCTTAAAGCATTCCAGAGTTGGAAAAGACTCTCTGATTTGGCAGTCTCTGGCTGTGCACACTTACTGTACAACAAGGAGCTTGTCACTTCTCTCAAGGAAAGCAAGTTTGACGCTGTCTTTACAGATCCTCTACTACCCTGTGGGCAGATCCTGGCTGAGCATCTTTCACTCCCTTCTGTGTTTTATTTGCGGCAGCTGCCATGTGATTTAGATGTTGAGGCAACTCAGTGTCCCAATCCTCCTTCTTATGTCCCCAGGATATTAACAAACCTTACAGACCACATGAACTTTCTGCAGCGGGTGAAGAACCTGATCTTTGACATCCCAAATTATTTTGTCTGTGATTTTCTCTTTCAACCACATGCAAAACTGGCATCTAATTTCCTCCAGCGAGATGTGACTGTGCTGGATCTCTTCCGCCAAGGTTCTATCTGGCTCATGAGGTTTGATTTTGTGTTAGATTATCCAAGGCCTCTGATGCCCAACATGATTTTTGTTGGGGGAGTAACCTGTGCTCAGAAGAAGCTACCTCAGGTGGGTCAGGTTCTGTGTTTAATTCTTGCTCTAATAGACGTCTGTGTGCATGAGGGTGGAATTTTGTATTGCAGACACGAATCAAGTTGCCATTTAGGATGCGTTAGGCAAATACTCATGAAAGAAATTATCCTCTCACATTCTTCCTCACTTTCCATTTTGCCTGTAGGCAGCTGTATCTTTTCATTTATGCTTTATTCATTTATCTTTTCAATATACTTAGTTGTTGTCTTTTTCATTACACATATTCAAAGATATTTTGTAGTCATGTTGGGCAGCTTGGTACTCTGTCCCTTACGGAGTGACGGGTGAGCAGGAGGTGAGTCTGAGGGGCTGTCAAGCCTTGCAGTTGGGCATGGCCCGTGCGACGTTGAAATGGTTGTTGTAGGGTTTGGCATTTGTGGAGAAATGCTTGTCAGGCCTCAGCCCTGGGCGCTCGGGCTGTCTTACCACTTCTTTATTTGTCAGTGACTGTATCTGCTCCTTCACGTGAGTATTTCCAGAGCTGGAAGCAGCAGGAGCGTTGCGGGCTGTGGACGCTCAGGCTAGGAAGACTTTGCCTTGGTGGTGGTTGTGTGAGATCTGAGAACAAAATGTGTCTCAGTGGGCCTGAAGGGGCTGTGGTGGCTTGGCAGATCCCATTCAAAGGCAGTAGAGCTTCTAAAGCTTTTCTGGTAGGAAGAGATGGGCTTAATATGGTGTGCCCATTATCAAATGTTTGATTACTCATTTGGTACTTACCCGAAACCTCCAAGGGTCAAAATTCAGGCTGCAGCACAGATTGCTTAAAAGCGCAGAGGTGGTGCTATTGCTTCAGTGCCACCTGTGATTCTTCTCTTGACTGGCTGCAGGAGCATGAGCCCTGGGTAATGATTGCTTTGTGAACCTCTCTCTCTTCTCACAGATGATGCTTCTCATACCGTGCTTTTGCTTTGTGTAAATTGCCCACCGACATGAAGCTCATTTCTGGGACATAAGGTATAAGCTGAGAGCTGGCATTTATTTCCATTATTGGGTTTACAATGCCTTGTGAGAACCTGCTCGATCTCAGCTGTGCCATCCTCGTTAACTTTTAAAATGTGTTTTGCCTGGCTTGGGCTGATGAGTGTGTGCTCTTCAGCAAACACCTTCTTTGGAACTCCTAACTGCTCACAGCCAAGTACCCTCCTGAAGAGTCAGTGTTCTGTTGCTTGGTGGCAGAAGACTGTTGTTTTTCACTAATGTGCAGGAGAAGTTTTTATCTTTCCATCTTGGGTTCTGGTTGCTCCAGGACTCTTTCTTTTGCAACACTCCCTCAGGATGGAGAAGCCTGATACAAAACACAGTGAATGAAAGTCCCAGGATGAACCTGAGTCAGGGAGTGGAGCTGCTCATCCCAAAGGGACAGGAAACACTTGAGCTTCATATCTGAGCCTGTTCTTTTCTGTAAAGAAGGTTTTCCTGTGGTTTGGAATACAATAGACCCAAAATATACACTGGTTTGGAAGGTGCCATCACTCAGCAGATTGCTTGATTTGCAGATGGGTTTAGTCATAGGTTACCTCATGAATTCTACCAGATTTGGCAATACACAGCTTCTCAGTCATTTCTGTTTGTCTGATGAAACATTAGAAAGACTTGCATACCCTAGGCCAGAAATACTCCTCAGTGGAAGCATCAGCATTCCTAGGCCATTCTAATAGAAATGTTTTTCTCTTCTTGACAACAAGAACTAACAAGAGCTCATCCATGCATTACAAAGCACAGTTTGTTTATGAAGGTGCCACTTTCATCCCTAATCTCAGATCACTGCAGGGCTCATTGTCTCCAGAGTCCTTTGTTCTGCACCAGGAGCTGCTGGTGGTGCTACTAGATGGCAGTGTGTGACTCCCTGTGCTTGCAGATGAGTGCAGGCAGAAGTGTTGTGAAATAGGTGGCCCTGCATCAGGGAGAACAGGTCTCCCCCAAAATGTCAGAGACACAAGGAAAGAGATGGACCCAGACCACATCTCAAAGGCAGCTCTGAATGGACCTTTCCCATTTAGGAGGTCTCAGAGGAAAAGTTATTTTAGAAGTCTTAAAGGGCTGAGCAGGGAACAATTCATCCTCCAGCTCCACCAGCGTTCATTCATGCTGGTGGTGGGCACAGCCATTGTATAAGAAAAAAGCCCACCTTTAGTACCAGCCTCAAGGGGTTATTCTGAATCCAGCTCATCAGGCTGCCACACATTCCATGAAAGAACTTCGTCAAAATGATCATTCTTTTGTGCCTTTGCAGATACCTGTACTACTTCTTTGATGCTTAACATATCAATTCTGTCACGCTGCCATCTTCATCTGGCTTGTCGCTCCAGAAATCATCTAAAACAGCTCTTGTACATCTGCTGTGGGACCATAGCCTGCTAGAGAGGAGAGGTCAAAGACGGGGAGAGAAGGGACATGTCTTGCCCAGGGGAAGAGAGCAGCCTCAGCTAGGCTGAGTGGTGATGCGGGTGAGACATATTCTCCTGCACTTGCAGGAAGTTCAGACAGAGAGAGGCTATCAGAAGTGCAGTGCCACCCAGAACCTCCCGATCCCCTTCCTAGGATGCTCTTTACTGTTACTCTAATGGAAGCAGGTGGGGGTTATCCAACCTATCCATCACGTATCATTCGTCTGTGGACTTGGCTTGAATTAGTGTTTATTATCCAGCCTTTTATCAAATGATTCATTACTCATTTACCACTTGGCCAATACCTCAAAAGGGTCAAAATACAGGCTGCAGCACAGATATTGCTTAAAAGCACAGAGCTGTTGCTGTTGCTTCAGTGCCACCAGTGGTTTTCTTTTGGGGCAGCACTCACCAGATTCCTGCAGCAATGGCCCCAGTGCTCAGTGCTCACCCACGAGTCTCAGCAACGCTGGTTCTGCTCCTGTGCGTGCTCAGTTTGGCTGCTGGTGGGAAGCTGCTGGTGGTGCCGGTGGATGGGAGTCACTGGCTCAGCATGCGGGAAGTGGTGGACGTTCTCAAGCAGAAGGGACACGAGATAGTCGTCGTTGCACCTGAGATAAACTTACATATAAAGCCAACAAAGAATTTTATTCTGAAAACGTACCCAGTTCCTTACACACAGGAAGAGCTGGATGAAAATTACCAAGGATTTTCAAAGGATATATTTGAAGGAGGATCTTTTTATGAAAGAGTTGTTAGATTTTATCAACGGGCAAAAAAAACCTCTGCCATTTTCCTGTCTACCTGTACAGACTTGCTGTACAACAAGAAGCTTGTCAGATATCTTGAGGAGAGCAAGTTTGATGCTGTCTTTACAGACCCAATGGTACCCTGCGGGCAGATCCTGGCTGAGCATCTTTCACTCCCTTCAGTATTTTTTTTGCAGCGTATACCATGTGATTTAGAATTTGATGCCTCTCAGTGTCCCAATCCACCTTCATATGTTCCCAGGGTATTCACCCACCTTACAGATCACATGAACTTTCTCCAGCGGGTGCAGAATCTAATGCTTGACATCCCACTTTCTCTTCTCTGTAAGTTTCTTTATCAACCATACTCTAAACTGGCTTCTGAGTTCCTCCAGCGCGACGTGACTGTCTTGGATCTCCTACGCAAGGCCTCCATATGGCTTCTGCGGTTAGACTTTGTCTTCAACTATCCCAGGCCTTTGATGCCCAACATGATTTTCATTGGAGGAGTAAACTGCGCTCACAGGAAGCTAACACAGGTGGGTCATGCTCTCATATTCATTATCCTAAGCTCCTGTGTTCACCAGAGAACTTTATATCACAGGTTTGGTTAGAAAGATCTCTTTAACTGACTGCAGGTAGACTTCTTCACACCACTTTTCCTTTACCAAGAGGTGCCAGTGCTCATTTTAATGAAGATTACTGCGAACACCGCTCTACAAGCATGTGGGTGGTGTAGTTATAGCTCTACTGAAGTCCACATTAGATTTGTGGAAGTCTGAATCTGATGGCTTTGCTCAGAAAACTCCCTCAAACACCTCCTGTCACCAACTAATGAATTCAGCTTCTTTGATAGAGGTGGGAAACGGGAAATATGACGGGCATAAGACGTTCTGATACCTCTGAGTGCATGTTTATAGTCACGTCTGAAAATCCCAGTTTGCTCTTTCACATTTGTCTTTACTTAGAGGATGGCTCTGTGCTTGTGAGCCTTCTCTCACTGGCTGCAGGTAGAAGAACAAACAAATTCCTACGGCATATTCTTCTCTTTTCTGGCTGCAGGAGCAAGAGCCCTGGGCAATGATTGCTTTGTGAATTTACCTCTCCTCTCACAGGTGTCTCTTCTCATATTATGTTTCTGCTTTGTGTAAATTGCCCACCGACATGAAGCTCATTTCTGGGACATAAGGTATAAGCTGAGAGCTGGCATTTATTTCCATTATTGGGTTTACAATGCCTTGTGAGAACCTGCTCGATCTCAGCTGTGCCATCCTCGTTAACTTTTAAAATGTGTTTTGCCTGGCTTGGGCTGATGAGTGTGTGCTCTTCAGCAAACACCTTCTTTGGAACTCCTAACTGCTCACAGCCAAGTACCCTCCTGAAGAGTCAGTGTTCTGTTGCTTGGTGGCAGAAGACTGTTGTTTTTCACTAATGTGCAGGAGAAGCTTTTTATCTTTCCATCTTGGGTTCTGGTTGCTCCAGGACTCTTTCTTTTGCAACACTCCCTCAGGATGGAGAAGCCTGATACAAAACACAGTGAATGAAAGTCCCAGGATGAACCTGAGTCAGGGAGTGGAGCTGCTCATCCCAAAGGGACAGGAAACACTTGAGCTTCATATCTGAGCCTGTTCTTTTCTGTAAAGAAGGTTTTCCTGTGGTTTGGAATATGTTGGGCTGGGCTGCTGGGCTGAGTGGTGATGTGGATGAGAAGTATCTCCTGCACTTGCTGGAGGTTCAGCCAGAGGGAGGCTATCAGAAGTGCAGTCCCACACAGAACCACCCCCCCCCGTCTCCTTCGAGGGTCACTTTATACTGTTCCTATAAAGGAAACAGACGGGGTTATCGAACACATCCACCACGCAGCACCCGCCTATGGCCTTGGCTCGAAATAGTGTTTATTATCCAAAGTTTTATGAAAGGAATGATTATATATTTACCAGTCAGCAAATACGTCCAAGGGTCAAAAGTCAGGTCACAGCACAGACTGCTTAAAAGCACAGAGCTGGTGTTGTTGCTTCAGTGCCACCAGTGATTTTCTTTTGGGGCAGCACTCACCAGATTTCTGCAGCCATGGCCCCAGTGCTCAGTGCTCACCCACGAGTCTCAGTAACGCTGGTTCTGCTCCTGTGCGTGCTCAGTTTGGCTGCTGGTGGGAAGCTGCTGGTGGTGCCGGTGGATGGGAGTCACTGGCTCAGCATGCAGGAAATCCTGCACGGTCTCAGTCAGAAGGGACATGAAATAGTCGTTGTTGCACCTGAGACAAATATATACATAAAGCCAACAAAGAATTTTGTTCTGAAAACGTACCCAGTGCCTTTGAAATTGGAAGAGCTACATGAAAACTTCCAGGCTCTTTTACAAGATTCACTTCAGGAAGGATCTTTTCTGGGAAGATTTCTTAAAGCATATCAAAGATGGAAAATACTGTCTGATTTGGCAGTCTCTGGCTGTGCACGCTTACTGTACAACAAGGAGCTTGTCACTTATCTCGAGGAGAGCAAGTTTGATGCTGTCTTTACAGACCCTGTACTACCCTGCGGGCAGATCCTGGCTGAGCATCTTTCACTCCCTTCTGTGTTTTATTTTCGAGGAATACCGTGTGGTTTAGAATATGAAGCCACTCAGTGTCCCAACCCCCCTTCGTATATTCCCCGCTCATTCACAGACCTTACAGACCACATGAACTTTCTGCAGCGGGTGAAGAACCTAATCTTTGACATCCCAAATTATTTTGTCTGTGATTTTCTCTTTCAACCACATGCAAAACTGGCATCTGATTTCCTCCAGCGAGATGTGACTGTGCTGGATCTCTTCCGCCAAGGTTCTATCTGGCTCATGAGGTTTGATTTTGTGTTAGATTATCCAAGGCCTCTGATGCCCAACATGATTTTTGTTGGGGGAGTAACCTGTGCTCACAAGAAGCTACCTCAGGTGGGTCATGCTCTGTTTTTAATTCTTGCTCTGATAGACTTATTTGTGGATGAGGGTGGAATTTTGTGTTGAAGATATGAGTGAAGATGCCATTTAGGATGTGTTAGGCAAATACTCATGAAAGAAATTATTTTTTCTAACTTTCTTCATCACTTTACATTTGTGCGAAGGCAGCTCTGTCTTTTTATTTATGAAGTATGGTATAATCATAGAATCTTAGGGACACTTCCCAGTAGACCAGGCTGCTCAAGGCCCTATTCAGCCTGCCCCTGAACACCTCCAGGGAGGGGGCATCCGCAGCTTCCCTCAGCAATCTGTGCCAGGGCCTCACCACCCGCATTATCAGGAAGAGTTTCTTCCTACTGTCTAATCTAAAACTTCCCCCCCTTCCAATTTAAAGACATTTCCCTCTTCCTATTACTACAGATCCATGTAAAAAGTCACTCCCCAGCTTTCCTGTAGCCCCTTTGGGTACTTGGAGGCTGCGCTTAGGTCTCCCTGGAGCCTCCTCCAGGCTGAACAACCCCAACTCTTTCAGCCTGTCCTCTGATCATCTTCATAGCCTCCTCTGGTCCCACTCCAACAGTCCATAACATTCTTTTGTTGGGGATTCCAGAATCAACACAAGACCCCAGGTGGGATCTCAGGAGAGTCGAGTAGAGAGGGAGAATCCTCTCCCTCACCCTGCTGGCCATGCTTCTTTTGATGCAGCCCAGGACACAGTTGGCCTTCTTGGCTACAAGCACACGTTACCGGTTCATTTCAAGCTTCATCAATCAGCCCCCCCAGCTCCTTCTCTGCAGGGCTGCTCTCAATCTTGTGGTTTCCCAGCCTGTGTTGAAACTGTGGATTGCGACGTCACAGATGTAAGACCTTACACTTAGCCTTGTTGAAGCTCATGAAGTTCACACAAGCCCACTTCTTCAGCTGATCCAGGGCCCTTTGGATAATATCTCTACCATCTGCAGTGAGAATGGCACCAGTCAGCTATGCTCAGTTTTTGTCTTTTGCATTACACATACTCAAAGCCATTTTATGTCACATTGAGCAACTCGGTACTCTGTCCCTTAGGGAGTGACGGATGAGTAAAAGGAGTGTCTGAGGTGCCGTCAGGCCTTGCAGTTGGGTGTAGTCCATGCAACGTTGAAATGGTTGTAGTAGGGTTTGGCATTTATCACAAAGCAAATACCTCCAAGGGTCAAAAGTCAGGATGCAGAACAGATTGCTTAAAAGCACAGAGCTGTTGCCGTTGCTTCAGTGCCACCAGTGGTTTTCTTTTGGGGCAGCACTCACCAGATTTCTGCAGCAATGGCCCCAGTGCTCAGTGCTCACCCACGAGTCTCAGTAACGCTGGTTCTGCTCCTGTGCGTGCTCAGTTTGGCCGCTGGTGGGAAGCTGCTGGTGGTGCCGGTGGATGGGAGTCACTGGCTCAGCATGCGGGAAATCCTGGATGGTCTCAGTCAGAAGGGACATGAAATAGTCGTCGTTGCACCTGAGATAAATTTACAGATAAAGCCAACAAAGAATTTTGTTATGAAAATGTTCCCAGTCCCTTTCACACAGGAAGAGCTGGATGGAAATTTGGAGGCATTTTCAAAGGAAATATCTGATGAAGGATCTTTTCTGGAGAGAGCTGTTAGATTTTATCAACGGGCAAAAAAAACATTTGAATTCTATCTCTCTACCTGTAAACACTTACTGTACAACAAGGAGCTTGTCACTTATCTCGAGGAGAGCAAGTTTGATGCCGTCCTTACAGATCCAATGCTACCCTGTGGGCAGGTCCTGGCTGAGCATCTTTCACTCCCTTCTGTGTTTTACTTCCGAGCATCACCGTGTGGTTTAGAATATGAAGCCACTCAGTGTCCCAACCCCCCTTCGTATATTCCCCGGATATTCACAGACCTTACAGACCACATGAACTTTCTGCAGCGGGTGAAGAATCTAATCTTTGACATCCCAAATACCCTTTTCTGTGATTTTATCTTTCAACCACACACGAAGTTGGCGTCTGAGTTCCTCCGGCGGGATGTCAATCTGATGGACCTCTATCGCCAGGCTTCCATTTGGCTTGTGAGGTTTGATTTTGTGTTAGATTATCCAAGGCCTCTGATGCCCAACATGATTTTTGTTGGGGGAGTAACCTGTGCTCACAAGAAGCTACCTCAGGTGGGTCAGGTTCTGTGTTTAATTCTTGCTCCAATAGACGTCTGTGTGCATGAGGGTGGAATTTTGTATTGCAGACACGAATCAAGTTGCCATTTAGGATGCGTTAGGCAAATACTCATGAAAGAAATTATTATCCTCTCACATTCTTCCTCACTTTCCATTTTGCCTGTAGGCAGCTGTATCTTTTCATTTATGAAATGTGCAAGTTGATGTTTATTTCTTTACACACGTTCAAAGCAATATTGTGTTGCTTTGAGCAACTTGGTACTCTGTCCCTTACGGAGTGACGGGTGAGCAGGAGGTGAGTCTGAGGGGCTGTCAAGCCTTGCAGTTGGGCATGGCCCGTGCAACTTTGGAATGGTTGTAGTAGGGTTTGGCATTTGTGGAGAAATGCTTGTCAGGCCTCAGCCCTGGGCGCTCGAGCTGTCTTACCACTTCTTTATTTGTCAGTGACTGTATCTGCTCCTTCACGTGAGTATTTCCAGAGCTGGAATCAGCAGGAGCGTTGCGGTCTGTAGATGCTCAAGCTAGGAAGCACCGCCTCTGTTTACAGGCAGGTGTCAGAATACTTTGCCTTGGTGGTGGTTGTGTGAGATCTGAGAACAGAACGTGTCTCAGTGGGCCTGAAGGGGCTGTAGTGGCTTGGCAGATCCCATTCAAAGGCAGTAGAGCTTCTAAAGCTTTTCTGGTAGGAAGAGATAGGGCTTATATGGTGGGTCCACCACTTTTACCACCTGCCCCTGTAGTTTGCTGAACTCTGTTGCTTGTTATCCAGCCTTTTATCAAATGTTTGATTATTCATTTAGTACTCAGCCAATACCTCCAAGGGTCAAAATTCAGGCTGCAGCACAGATTGGTTAAAAGCGCAGAGCTGGTGCTATTTCTTCCGTGCCACCAGTGGTTTTCTTTTGGGGCAGCACTCACCAGATTCCTGCAGCAATGGCCCCAGTGCTCAGTGCTCACCCACAAGTCTCAGCAACGCTGGTTCTGCTCCTGTGCGTGCTCAGTTTGGCTGCTGGTGGTAAGCTGCTGGTGGTGCCGGTGGATGGGAGTCACTGGCTCAGCATGCGGGAAATCCCGCACAGTCTCAGTCAGAAGGGACATGAAATAGTCGTCGTTGCACCTGAAGTCAGTTTCTACATAAAGCCAACAAAGAGCTTTGGTATGAAAATGTTCCCAGTTCCTTTCACTCAGGAAGAGCTGGATAACATTTTCTGGAGAACTATTGAAAATTTATTTGAAGGAGGATCTTTTCTTGAAAGATTTCTGAAAACATATCAAGGAATGAAAAATATGTCTGCCATCTTCCTGTCCAGCTGTAGACAAGGAGCTTGTCACTTATCTCAAGGAAAGCAAGTTTGACGCTGTCTTTACAGATCCTCTACTACCCTGTGTGCAGATTCTGGCTGAGCATCTTTTACTCCCTTCCATCTTTTTTTTGCAGCAGCTGCCATGTGGTTTAGAATTTGAAGCCGCCCAGTGTCCCAGTCCCCCTTCTTATGTCCCCACGGGCATTTACGGACCTTATAGACCGCATGAACTTTCTCCAGCGGGTGAAAAACCTAATCTTTTACATCCCAAATTATTTTCTCTGTGACTTTTTCTTTCAATTATACTCAAATCTTGCATCTGAGTTTCTCCATCGGGATGTGACTGTGGCAGATCTGTTATGCTGGGCTTCCATTTGGCTCACTTTTACACTATCCAAGACCATTGATGCCCAACATGATAATGGTTAGTGAAGTAAACTGTGCTCACAAGAAGCTGCCTCAGGTAGGTCACATTCTGTTTTTCTTTTGTAATTCTTACATGCTTTAACATGCTCTGAAAATTTATAACCAGGGTTTGTTAGAAACTGTCTTTCTGTGGGTGAAAGTTGAAGGGTTTCAAACCGCTTTTGACTTGCAAAGAGGTGCCTGTACTTGTTTCTGTGTAGGCGTGTGAATATCACAGTATAAAGGTGGAGGAGGTGTTGTATATGGAATTAGCTCTTGGAAATTCCCCATTGTTCTTGTGCCTCTGTCCAAAGCTTTGGCATTAGTGTAGGCTGCTCAGTGCCATTTCAGTCAGGGCTGTTGATGTGCTGCAAGCCAGCCTTTCATCTAAAGAGTCCTTCACTCATCCTTTGGTCCAGCTTGTCATTGCTGATTTCCTCTACATTCCTGTCTTTTTTTTTTTCTTTAAAGGATTCTTTATGTCTTAACTCACAAAATGCTTTCATTTGAAAGGTCTTCTTTATGCCCTCCTGCTAAGGGAATTGAAAACAGCAATGAGTTCTCCTGTTAGCCTTATCTTCTGAATCCCAAGCAAGCTCATCTTTCTCCGTCTGTTTTTGTACATCATGGTCCCCTACTCCTAACCATCTTCTTGACTTTTGCTGGACTTGCTCCATCCCAACAATTTCTTGTACTGGAGAGCTCCCAACTGGGTAAGTGTCTTTAGATGTTTCCTAGGTGCTGAACAGAAGGGAAGGATCACCTCCTTCAGCCTGCTGGCTGCACTCTTACTCTTACAGCCCAGGATGCTACTGCCTCTGTGGATGCAAGGGCACATTGCTGACACATTCAATTTTTTGTCCACAAGGAAACCCAGGTAATTTTCTACAGAGCTGTTTTCTGCCCAGCTGGAGTACAGCCTCTCCTGTGGTGTTCTATCCAAGCAGAAGAACTTTGCTTTTGCCTTTGCTGACCTTCTTGATGCTTCTGTTGGCCCATTTCTTCAGCTTGGGGCATTTTTTGGCGTATCCCAGGCCAGTGATGCTCTTCATTTGAAGTACCAACTGGCATCATAAAAATAATTTTGTTAGGTTACTTTGTTCTTATAAAATGCATGTTGAATTTATCTCAGATTACTATTTTTAAAATGTATATTTAAGTATATTTTTTGGTGTGCAGAACAACCTCATAGCTTCAATTTTTGTTCAAGGCCAGGTTGGATGGGCCCTTAAGCAGCCTGGTCTGGTGGGAGGTGTCCCTGCCCACGGCAGGGGGATTGGAACTGGATGGACTTTAAGATCCCTTCCAACTCAAACCATTCTGTGATTCTATGAAGTTTTTCAGATATTGAATTTGCAAAACATTGAAAAAGGTCTTATTCTTCAGAAAAAGCTGCCTCTCATACAGTAAAATTAAAGCATTTTTAAGAGGATTCAAACTTGGCACTCAGTCTAGAAAAGGAGAGATGAAATAAACTACATAGTTAAAGTGGTGAAAAGAACTACACCAGCAGGCCTGTGACAGAGGTCTATAATACCCTGAACAGTGTAGCAAAGGTGAAAGAGGAGCTGATATGCAGTTTCTCACAGCATTTGACCTATGACTTACACTGAAATGAGGGAGCGGCAAGCTTAACACAAACAAAAGGGAGCACTTTTTTCACACCAGGCACAAAAAAAAATATTGCCTCTCAATACCAGCACCTTTTTTTTTTATTTTTTGACAAAGCTTATGAATTTAAAAAGGGTGTGGGTGGTTAATAAGAGGTACATTCTGACTGCTAGGATTTGTAGAATTACAAAAGAGGTAATCATGAACTGAGCTGAACTGGGGTTGTTTAGCCTGGAGAAAAGGAGGCTGAGGGGAGACCTCATCACTGTCTACAACTGCCTGAAAGGAGGTTGTGACGGGGTGGGTGCTGGTCTCTTCAACTAAGTGACAGGCAATAGGATGAGAGGAAATAGCCTCAGGTTGCACCAGAGGAGGTTTAGATTAGACATCAGGAAAAATTTCTTCACTGAAAGGGTACTCAGGCACTGGCAGAGGCTGCCCAGGGAGGTGGTTGAGTCCTCATCCCTGGAGGTTTTCAGAAGATGGGTAGATGAAACATTTAGGGATATGGTTTAGTAGTGGACAGGTACAGGTGGACTCAGTGATCACAGAGGTTTTTTCCAAACAAGCGATTCTATGATGCTATGAGTTCCTCTAACTGGACTTATTCACTCTACCCTTTCCAGTATACAAGCTTGACACTCAACTCTGTACTTTAGCTTTACTTTCTCCTGGTAGATATCTCTCTTCATCTTTACCTTTGGAATGAGCTGAACTTGTGGACTCCTCTGGAGTCAGATACACGTAAAATGGTGTTTGTATGCTGGTCAAAATCCAGTGGCACAACTTCTGAACTTTTTTTGAACCTGCAGTTATCCTTAAAGGCTTTTTATTTTCCCTTTTTACCTTTATAATGTTGTTTTATAGCATTAAATATTAGTGTTACACAGATAATACATGTTTGGCGGAAATTTTAGCACAACTGAAAGACTACCTGGAAGTCACTATGTACCAAATGTGAGATTTGAGGACCTATTATGGGTTAGTCCACCTACTAGGGTAAGAGTACACCTGCAGCTTTGGGATAACTACCTACCTGGGTGTATGCTGCCACCTTAGGGCATGTATAGTGCTGTGTCACCCTATTATGTGAGATCTTTTCAGTTTTGTGACTGAAATGGGAAAATGTGCAAACACAGGTACTGCAGATAACTCTCTGGCACATGAGAATACCTTCTGTCCACCTCCTTTAATATGACCTCATTGTCAGCTAGAAAGTTTTGCATGAATAGGCTGCAGAATGGGATTATGTTGATGTCTGAAACTCTTTTCGCATTCATAGAATCATAAGGGAGCTTTACGGGTCATCTGTTCTAACCCCTAAGCAGGGACATCTTTAACTCTACCCACGTTGTTCAGAGCCCCATCCAATCTGACTTTGAATGTTTCCATTTTAATGCAGTTTTCTTATTTGTTACAATCCTTCTTGCTGTCTAGAGAATGGCTTGTGAGAAACACTGGTTTTGACATGCTACATGGATAACGTCCTCTCAAAATAAATTTTCTAGGACATTTTTTACCCTTGGAATGTGCTTGTCATGCCCAGGTACCTTTGGCAAAGGTAAATATTTAATGAAGCAGATTTCCCATTGCTCTTACCCACTTCAAGATTACTCTTTCAGGCAGCTGCACAGCATGAAGAAACCATGCAGACCCCTCTGTGATCAGGAGTGCTTGGTTGGGGATCCAAACCATCCTCTTTTCTCCAGCCCGCAATTGCTCTTCTTCAGCTACTGTTCCTCTATCTTATTTTGTGTTTGTAAACTGGCAAACTTTTAGCATCCACCTTTTCCTTTTACATGAAGTATGTCCTAATGGCAGATCGGATCTGCTTCATCAGTTACTTATTTTAAGTACACACTACAGATATCCACTTGTCTATGTTTATCTCAAAAGTTTTCATGTGCCTTTTCATGTTCTCTCTAAGGATATTGTTTTGTTTATAGGTCCCTATTTCATTCACCTATCTGCCCACTGGGTTTCTGCTGCATCATTTGCTGCTTCAGCCCAGGTTCTCAAGCATAATTAGGCACTTCAACCTGATTTGCATATCTAAATAAGCCCTTGGATTGGGACTGTCTTCCACATCAGATCACGTCATCCAGGCAAACTTTCAAAATCTCAAAGGTAAAAAACTTTTTCCAAATGTTCAGTCCAATCTCTCAAACTTGTGGCCCTTATTAGACTATTTACTGCTACTTGGAAAAGTTTGGCTCCGTCATTGTTACTCCCCATTGAGTAGCTGTAGGCTGTGGTTGTGGTTTACATTGGGGTTTTTTTGCCTTAAAAATCGTATTATAGCACGTGCAGAAGCAGTTAAAAAACTGTTCTCCCTTTCTTCTGGTAAGCACAAGACACAAGTGTGGAATGCCCATTGGCTCGTATCATAGCCAAATTTTATTAACTTAGAATTATTAAGGGTGGAAAAGTCCTCTAAGATGATCAAGCCCAACCATCAACCCAACACCACAATACCTACTAAACCATGTCATGAAGTGCCACATCTACACACTTTTTGAACACCTCCAGGAGACTCCAGCACTTTTCTGGTGGCTACTTTTGACAAGTAGCTGTTGTTAAGCGCTTCCAAAAATGTATGGCCTTTCTCCTATGAACTCTTATGGCTCCTCTTGAGCAAGAACTATATCTTCTGCTGCATCATTGTTTTCAAAAAAACATTTGGCCTCAAACCACTTGCCTATGAACTCTTATGTCCCCTCTTGAGCAAGAACTGTGTATTCTGCTGCATCATAGTTTATATAAAAAGGTGTTTGGTTAATATGTTACTCAAACTTTGATGACACCGCAACTTGGTGTGCCAGCTCCTGCTTGCCATCCTGTGTGAACTCTAGGCACCTTTCTGAGCAAAGGTGTAAGAGCAAGTTGGAAGTTCAGGTCTTTCCATGTCAATATACTTCTATTGTTCTGAATCATTTCAGATAACATAAATGTAAGGAAATCCTTCTTGCTTTAAATCTCTTGATAGCACTCTTATCAATATTTTATCACCATTTAATATATGACCTTTGAACTCAAACAACCTGTTTTAGCAAACAATTCGTCGAGGAAAAGATTAAAGACCATCAAGTTATAAATGAGGCACAACTTTTTTGTGCTTTCATATGTTGCTTGAAAGTGCAAGAAGGACCTGTCCATTTCTTTTCCTGCCGACAGCCCTATGACAGTTATGTGGAGGTACCAGATACTCACTGGGCTTGTTCTTTTTCTTTCTTTCTGGACTTTGGCAGAAGGTGGGAAGCTCTTGGTCGTGCCTCAGGATGGAAGTCACTGGCTGAGCATGTGTGTGGTTTTGGAGAAACTGTGGGAGAGGGGGCACGAAATCATTGCGGTGATTCCTGAAGCCACTTTGCTTATGAAAAGCTCACAATCTTTCACCATCAAAACATACTCTGTGCCTTACACACAGGAGTTTCTGGATAGATTTTACCATTCCATTGGTGAAAAAAGTTTTGATAACCCTCCCCTTCTAGAAAAAATTACAATTTTACTCAGCAATATATCAGAAGTGACCAACATGTTCGCTACTGCTTGCCGGCATCTCTTGTATGATGAAGAACTAATGAAGTACCTCAATGACAGCAAATTTGATGCCATTATGATGGATCCTGTGTTGCCCTGTGGACCAATTATTGCAGAATATCTCTCGCTCCCTTCAGTGTACTTCATGCGTGGACTTCCATGTACGTTAGACTACAGGGCCACCCAGTGTCCCAGTCCTTTTTCTTATGTGCCGAGGACTTTCATGTCCAGTTCTGATCACATGACTTTTATGGAGCGCGTGAAGAACATCCTTGTTGGGTTTTCAGAGCATTTGCTTTGCTATCTGTTTTATATAAAACATGAGAACTTGGCATCTGAGTTTCTTCAGAGAGAAGTAACAGTACTGGAACTGTTTAGCAAAGCATCTATTTGGCTGATGAGATATGACTTTGTTTTTGAGTATCCACGCCCAGTAATGCCAAATATGGTCTACATTGGAGGAATTAACTGTAAGCAGAAGCAGCTGTTATCAAAGGTTTGTCATTGCATACAGTGATGGTATTATAACATCTATTACTGATTGTTTAAGATTTGCACTTTTTTTAAGTACTTCCTATAGTAGTATTTATGCTTGAGCCAATATTTAATCGAATACCAGAATAGTGTGATTTGAAAGTGGCAGTCTCAGGCTCTGCTAGATGATCACAAGACTTGCACTGCAAGCAGCTAAAGGGTTTCTCTCCACAAAAGGTCGGGTGAAGTTGTCTAATCTGTGGTGCTGCCTGGGTATCACTTAGCTTGTTGTAAGTATAATACTATGCTTTTAGACACTCATGGCCCAAATGCTGCATTTAGATAAATGACAAAATAATTCTAGATCATGTGATTTCATATCCCTAACACTTGTGGAATACTGATTAATTGCAGACTTGATCGGATGAAAAACGGAAATGTGGTACTAACTCTCTGTATAGCCAGGCATTTATGGTGTACCATAGAAATTGATAATGAGGATGAAACCCCCCAAATCAAGGCTATGCATTCAAAAATGGTAAAGGGAGCATTTTTGCCTCTGAATTTGGGGAAGAAGCAATATCAGATAGCTTATAAGAGGAAGATTAGGAAAAAAAAGTCTTCAGGATTGTAACTGTCTACCCTCCCTCCCTTGCTTGGTTAAATCTCCCGAGTGGGCTGTGCAAATAGTGCAGATGCCAGTCATTTGTTCTGCTTTTCAGAGTGCCATGGTGTTGCAATAGTTATCGCTAAGCTTGCATCACATTTACTACTATAGACTCCAGGCTTTCACTTTGATAACTGCTACAAATCTGAAGATAAATCTTATCTACACACTGTGTATCAAATCTCTGTAAGCATTGCCTCCTACTTGGACTCTGAGAGCACAAGGTAACCCAAAGGTCAGATTTTGTTCCAAGTTTTGTGTCCACTCAGCTGAGCAGACTCAAGGCAAGGAGTTCATCATTAACCAGGTGTTAATAAGACAGTAATTGTTTGGTGAGGGTTACCTCCCATTCATGACTTTATCCGGCCTTTCAGCGCCACACGCTGCCAGTTGCCTGATACTTCTCCTCCCTCCAGCATTTGAATCCTTTAATTCGAACATTTGGCTTTACCTTGCACTGCCTCATTGCTTAAAGCCTTCACTGCACACAGATGATAAACCCAGCCTTTACACATAGTTAAAAATTATCCTCATTTCTGCGTACAAAAAACATGCATTCTGTTAAAAATTAAACACCTTAAGACTAAAGTCCAAAGTACTCCACAATTCCTCCCTCATCCCCTGCAATAGTTTTGCAGCTGTTTAAAACTTTGCTGACCGCTCAAGGAAAATGGCTTCTTCAGATCCAGGATTTACTTCTTTTGCCTCATATATTGTGTTTTTCTTGCTCCTGGGGACCTTTTCTGAAGGTGGAAAGCTTTTGGTGGTACCTATCGATGGCAGCCACTGGCTCAGCATGCGCCCGGTTGTGGAGCGGCTCAGACAGAGAGGACACGCAATAGTGGTGCTTGCACCAGAGATAAATTTGCGGATAGATTCGTCAGTGCATTACACCATGAAAACATACTCTGTGCCTTACACCAAGGAGTATGTGGAGGGAGAATTTAATAAGCTGGGGCATAGGAGTTTCAGACCTCAGCCCTTCTTGGAAAAATTCTCAAAAATGGCAAACATTACAACCATGTTCTTTGATTCCTGCAAGCGTCTTCTGTCTGACAGAGAGCTGATTGAATACCTTGAAGAAAGCAAATTTGATGCTGTCTTTATGGATCCTTATTTTCCATGTGGACAGATAATGGCTGAACATCTCTCCCTACCTTCTGTGTACCTTGTACGGGGACTGCCGTGCAGTCTAGACTTCCACGCTACCCTCTGCCCAAATCCTCCCTCTTATGTTCCTAGGTTCTTCACTCGCTACACGGACCACATGACGTTCCTCCAGCGGGCAGGCAATCTTATAGCTAGCCTGAGCAGTTCCCTGGCTTGCAGCTTGCTTTATTCACCGTACGATCATTTGATCAAAGAATTCCTCCAACAAGAGGCAACAGTGCTTGAGCTGTTCAGCCACGCGTCTATTTGGCTCATGAAATATGACTTTGTCTTTGAATACCCCAGGCCCCTAATGCCTAATATGGTCTTGATCGGAGGCATAAGCTGCACTCAGGAAAAATCATTATCACAGGTTAGTCACCTTCTTCCCCTGGTTTAGCTATGGCTGCACTGTTTGCTCTCACCATGAGATGGAGCTCCAGGAGAAAGAGCGAGGTGGAAGTGGCTAGAAAAGCACTTGATGCCTCAGCATCCCTTGTGCAGTGAGGAGTTGTATTTTGTGGGAGACCCTCAGATGACCAAGCAAACATGCATAAAAAGCTGGGCTTTCCCCTCAATATTTTCCAACGGCCTATTTCCAGTAATCTATTTCTGTATACCTGTTTACAACACTTGTTGCTAACTGGGGTAATGCAGCAGGCCAAAACACTCTTGTCGTCTGCCCTCGAGAAGAGGTTCATTTCTGCAGGAATTCCAGACAGTGGCAGACCTGAATGAAATCCCCACCACCCAGTGAAGTAGCGAGAGATCTGTGGAAAACACTCTGTTCCAGATCTGGACTGCAACTGCATTTTGCTTGAACTATGCCCAGCTTCACAAATACGGGGTATCAGCCACTTTCCCCAAGAACTTTTCCTAGTTCTTAAGTGTTTTATTTTTCAGTGAGTGTCCAGTGTTTCATAAAGGTCACGTGTAGCAGCCACCGATACAAGCAGTTGCTGGTTAAAAAGACTTAAGTGAAAGAATCCACTATTTGCAAAGCAAGGCTACAAAACTTTTCATAATGGTAGTGGTGTTTCTGAGCAGAAAGTCATAACTTGGCACACAAAAACTTTTAAAGAACAGACTAAAACTGATGTGACTGGTCCCACAGAAAATAAATATTACTAAGTATGCCCTGAAATAGCTGCGTCTGTTCCACTGCATCAGGAGCTGCCGAAGAATTTTGAACAAGAAGCACGCTTGTAATTAGGGGAGGACTTTGCAATTCCCAGATGTCTGTGTGTTTATATAGAACTGAGCCCTGAGCTCCCAACCAGACATCTACAACACTGTGATGGAGAGTCTATCTTCAGAGAAATCTGGTAAGGCAGAACCAAGCCCTGAAATGAGAGTTGTTTTTCAGCTTGTTTGCACCCAGGAGAGCATCAGGGTGCAAATTGTCAATGGCTCCTTCTGTTTGGAATCCAGTATTAGGGCACTCTGGTCAGCCATAAAAATATATAATGGAGTGTAAACTAAGGGGGTCAATCTTAGTTATCCCTTCAGACCCTAGATATAGCATTTCAATTGCCAGACTTATGAGAACTTTTAGTTCAGTTTATCCCACTTATTTAACTTTGTTGCCTGCAAGAGTTCTCCCCAGTTTTGTCTTTCCTTTCCTGGCTTTACCAAATATTTTTCTATGGCACAGGATTTTTGCTTCTGCCTTTGGCTGTTTTTATGCTTCATTGAAATACTTTTATTCTTTGATTCCAGTGACAGATCTCCTAGTCTTTCTTCTATTTAAATCAAACAAACAAAACAGATAAAAAAAATGGCAGTGGTTCAGTGTTATCATACTCACAAATAAACCTAGATGACAGAAGTTACAGCTATTTGCTGTCAGAACACTTTTCAAAATCTTAATTCTCTTTTGCAGCTGCATGATCTGAAAAGAACAACATCAACTCTAAATCCAGAGCATCTGACTTGAAATAAATGTGACGATAAATGTGACAATAAACCACAGTGCATTCACGTGGGGATCAGCACAGCATCTTTTTTACTGCACAGAAACCCATGTCTTTGAGCAGGCAGACTTTGCTACATGACTGTTTTAAAGTACTTTTTTTCTCATTTCCATTGAATCTCAGTTTGGGCCTCAGTTCTGCAAACACTCATGCACCTCCACAATTTTGTTTATCCACCTGTGGCCATATTTTTTCCTGGGACTCGTTTTCATATGGAGAACTGATCTTTTTGTTGTGTTGACTGCACATTTTATTGCCTTTCCAGAGCATTTTGTGGGAACATGGCAGAAATTACAGCATGTGGCATGGAAAGGACTTTGGCTAAGAATGTGTTTTGTGTTGGCAGGAGTTTGAAGCTATTGTGAATGCCTCTGGAGAACATGGCATCGTTGTCTTCTCACTGGGCTCCATGGTCTCTGAGATTCCAATGAAGAAAGCTGAAGAAATCGCAGATGCCTTGGGCTCAGTCCCTCAAACAGTACGCTTTCCCTTTCCCCCTTCCCGCACAGTAATTCAACAATACTGTTTTCAAACACAGTGCATGATTACCTTTGGCTTTCAGTGTGCTTGGTCCTCCCTTCTTTCTCCTGCTCCCTGATGCCAGAATAAACCTCAGTTGCTCTGCACAATGGAACAGGTTTTGTGCCCCAAAGATGTTTTTAGCTGCTCTTTTCAAACCCAGTGAGGAGCAGCAAGAGGCCAGTTGCTGAGAACTGACCTTGTGTTTACTTCTCTTGAAAGGTTTTGTGGCGATACACAGGAAAGGCGCCCTCCAACCTGCCGAAGAACGTAAGGCTTGTCAAATGGCTGCCGCAAAATGATCTTCTAGGTAGGTCTGAGGTACCTTGAGTGATCCCAGTGTCTAACTTTTAATCTGATTGTTGCAAGGCCCCATTAGCATCATCTGTGCTGACTCCCTGTATTGCTGTGGGTGTCAGGACTTACTTACAGCCTTTGCTGCTTGAACCAGAGCTCATCTTTTAGAAATTGATCTGATCGTACCTTCAAAATCACCAGATTATGAAACAACACTGTCTGGAAAGGTGTTCCAACACTCAGCCACCCTTACCGTCAAAAATGAGGGGTCTCTATCTCTGACTAGTCAGTCTCAACATCCAGCCATGGGTTTTTGTCATGTTTTTGTCTACTGGACTTAAAGAAAATTTAATGTCTCCAAGTGAGTGTTCACTGACAGGTTGTTGGGTTTTTCAAGTGGTAAAATTGTAAGTGCTCTCACTAGGAGTGCATTAGACAACAGGGCTTGGCTGTGGAAGATCTGGAAAACCAGCAAATGGAAGGCATGATAAAAAAGCAAGAAATGGTAGCATCCTCTTTAACCTCATTTGGCTCTGATTTCATCTTAAAATCTGAGAAGCTCTGGAGGATTATCCAAGGCTTTCCAGAGATTACCCAAACCAAGACAGAGCTCTACAACCCACGATTCATTTAATCCCCTGTAATGTCCTATTCTCAGCAGCCCCCAGTTCGTCCATAAGTAATGAAGCACATGACAACGCAAAGTTCTTGATTTATACCTACCAGTACCACTTTTGTGCAAGTTTTCCCCAGGGATGTGTTACTGTGACATAACAAATCAAATAGCTAAGAAAGTCTCTCTTTTCTCCACAGCTCACCCCAAGACTCGTGCCTTTATTACCCATGGAGGCTCACATGGTGTTTACGAGGGCATATGCAATGCAGTGCCAATGCTACTAATGCCTTTATTTGGAGACCAGATGGACAACGCCAAGCGAGTAGAGTCACGGGGAGCAGGACTGACATTGAATATACTCAAAATGACTTCAAAGGACATATCCACTGCCCTGAATGCAATTATTAATGATAAAAAGTCAGTAATAGAAGCCCAGCTTTTCTCCTGCTGTTGTGTAATGCCAGCAATCTATCTTCTAGCTTAACAGAATACTAATCTGTTCTTATATGCCTTCTTATATCAAAGTTACTTCATTGAGAAGCTGATGCTTGCCCTGGGTTAACCTTGTTCTGTCCCTGTAGCAGCTTCCTTCTCACTGCCTGGGATTATAATCATTAGGTGATGAGAACTGGCTGATCTGAGAGGATGCAGGTAATCAGAGAAGATGGAATATAAGTGCAATGAAAGAAACCAAGTGTCACCTGCTTAAAGGCAAATTTACCAGGCAGTGATGTCAAGGACTTTGACACAGTGTGGCAGTTGGTGAAGGGAGATGTGGCAAACTGCTTTTGTTCCCCCAGTCAGCGGTGACATGAGTCAGTTGGGAGCCTGAAAAGGTTAAAGAGCTCAGCTGCCTGGCTGATTTGTTTTGCATGAGGATTGCCCAGAGATGCTGACTGCACAGCAGCAGGAGGAAGAAGACAAGTGACAGAGCCTCAGTGTAGTCCAGAGGCTGTACTGCATCAGGAAGCATTGCCTCCCAGTTGGCAGGGTTTACTAAACGTAGCTATTATCACTCATTTATTTTACAAACCAGTTTTCTTAGTCATTTTCCCCACCTAGTGCTCTTAAGGAGCTGTTTGAGCACTGACAGCTGCTGCCTGGCTCAGCAATGCTGGACAATTCCAGCACAAAGCGGGAAAAATATGTTTGGATACGCTGAAGCATCCGGGGAACCACACTAGACATCACAGTATTGCAGTCAACATGCCCAAGGTGTTTTAAGGCATCACAGAAAAGGGGAGCTTCTAGAAATACCTTTCTCTTCCCTGCTCCCATTCACTAGGGCCTCTCAGTCCTTGCCATCCTCTTCCTCACAGTGTTTCTGAAAAACATCTTACTGCTATTGTTTCCCAGCCATTGTTCTTATAGTAGTAATAACAACAACAATACTAATAATAATGCGTTTTGATCTCCAGCTGGATGGCTTTTCTATACCCATTCTCACATTTCAGCCAGAGACTTTGCTGACAGCTCAATCTACACTTTTTTCTTTTTCTTCTTTTCTAATACATTTCCCTCTTTTTTTTATCATTGAAAACAGCAGCTTTCTGGGCCTATAACATTGCTGTTATGCTTCTCATGGGGTGCTGGGGAAAAGACCATCAGAGAAGCCACCAGACAACTGACACTGCATCCCTTTTTTTCTGGGGACTCAGCCTCAGCAGGAAAAGCCATTGAAAACACTCAACATCTTCTCTTGACAGGTACAAACAAAACATCAAGCGTCTCTCAGACCTTCACCTGGACAGACCCATCCACCCCCTGGACCTGGCTGTGCACTGGGTGGAGTTTGTAATGAGACACAAAGGGGCTCCACACCTGCGACCCGCTGCTCACGACCTGAACTGGATCCAGTATCACTCCCTGGATGTCATTGCCTTCCTCCTTGTCGTGGTCTTCCTCTCCCTCTTCATTTCTCTGAAGTGCTGCCTGTGCTGCTGCCGCAGGTGCTGCTGTAAGAAGGGAAGAACAAGAAAGCCAACCAAATCAAAGTCCCACTAGTAGATGAAACCAGTGGTAGGAGATAAAGCCTTTACTCCAGACCAGAAGGATCAGAGAACATCTCAAATTTCATCAAAAATAATCACTGACTTTCAGTCAAGAAATAAAAATGTTCCCTTTAAACTAGCACCATGGGAGAGGTTGTTTCACTGGTATGATTTTTTGCTTTTAATTAAGAATCGGTTGTTAAAAATAATTTGGATAGGAGTGCTTCAGTCACTTGGGAAGATATTAGTGTGAAGACAAAGGTTCCTGGCTTTTACATCGTTTTGAATAAAGGACTCTGGGTGACATTTTTTTTTTAAACCTCTTTAGGCAATGGAGATACATAGGGATTTCAGTAAGACTTTGCTTCGAGGGCTTTAGGAGAACCACTTCCTCTGGTGTAAGACTGTCAGGTTTATCAAGCACTTTCAAATCTTTGTATATCTGTTGTTACAGAAGAAGCAAATGTTATGCACTGACCTTATCTGTCACATAAGCCAAGCTCGATGCACATCTTGTGTGTGTTTTCAATGCCCTGAACTCGATTAAGGTTCCGGCAGGGAAGTGGTTGTAAAGCCACTGGTGTTGCACTCAGGTTCCCCATCAAGCAGAGTGCTGTATTTGGAGCTTATCTGTTAGGTGGTGAGACCCTTGTAAGAATTGTTTATAAAACCTAACTGATCTACTCTTTGAAAGTGATGTTAAGGTAAAGACCCAAACATCAGCCCTATAAATAAATCCCAAATACTAACAATAATGTCTCTTGTGTTTTCTGATTGAGACATATGGGGCTGGACACTTGTTCGATCATGGAGAGAGAGCTGGGGAACGGAAAGATTCAGTGCTCCACATTTGACAGCCACCTCAGTACACAAAACCCAGTTCTCAGCATTATCGTCTTACTGCTTTGTGACTTGGTCCTTGCTGACAGGTTACACCCTGAGGCTGCATTAGTACCCAAAACTACACATAGAAAAAGTCAGAAAAGAACTAAAACATAAGTTAATATTCACGGCTTAAAACAGACTGGAGCAGTCCAGTGTGTCATGGCAGCACAGGTGTCCTGCTAAGTACCTGGTACTGTTATTTTCTATTGCTGTTTGAAAAAGCATGTACTCAGTGAGAGTTCACGAGGATGGTCCCTCTGCTGCTCAGCCCATCCCCACTGCAGTGCCCAATTCTTGTGGGCATCTACACTGCCTGCAACCTGTCCAGGAGTGATGCTGACCATCACTTTTCATCCTCTACCTTTCATTCCCACCTCCTACCCTTGGTAAACATAGAATAACAGAATCGTAGAATAGTTCGGGTTGGAAGGGGCCTTAAAGCTCATCCAGTTCCAACCCCCTTGCCATGGGCAGAGACACCTCCCACTGGATCAGGGTGCCCAAGACCCCATCCAACCTGGCCTTGAATTTCCAGGGATGGGGCAGCCACAGCTTCCCTGGGCACCCTGTGCCAGGGTCTCACTACCCTCACTGTGAAGAATTTCTTCCTAATGTCTAATCTAAATCTTCCCCCTTCCAATTTAAAGCCATTCCCCCTTGTCTTGTCACTACTTTGCTCTTGTAAAAAGTCCCTCCCCAGCTTTCCTGTAGCTTCTTCAGGTACTGGTAGGTTGCTCTAAGGTCTCCCTAAGCCTTCTCTTTCTTGACACATGCAGAAGGAGTCACTGTGGTGCATGAGAGATGACCTGCTTTTAAAATGCAGAATTTGCAGCTCCACGCATTCCTGAAATGACAGCTCTGGCTGTCCCTACAGTGCCAGCTGGGAGCCAGGTGACAGCAGTGCATCTGGAAATGAGCCCCAGCGAGACCTCGCAGTGCTCATCACACGACCACCCATGCTGGTTTCAGTAATTTCTGAGCACGGGGCTGGCTTCCAGCAGCTGTTGGATGGAAAAAAACACTTGAAAATGTCCTTATGGAGATATTACTCAAGTACCCTGCTGCAAACAGGCTCTGGATCGATCCAGTGACTTTCTCTGTGTGCACAAGAGAAAACCCCCTGCACTTCAGATCAGATGAACTCTTTAAGAAATCCCAGTTGCAGCTCTTCAGGCTTTTTTTTGAGCCCCAAACCTTTTGTGTAAGTGGAGGAAAGGAGCGAGGGGAAAGGAAGGAGGATGCAAAACGCCCATCCCATGGCTGTTATTTCAGAAAGATTGCTAATGAAGCTGAAGCAAACCAGCAGCAGAAACCAGGTATCTTCCTCCTCCTTTTTCCTTCACTCTGCTTATCCTCGACTAGTTTGCCCTGCTCTTTATTTCCGCTTGGCTTACTGGAAAAATCAGGAGAAAGGGGCCTTAGAAGACATGTGAGGCTGGGAATGGGCAACAGCAATGTTGTGTCCCATTTCAGCTGTCCCCAGCAGAGGACACTCTGATATCACTAAGAGGAGAGAGCCAGGAAAAAAGTCATCCCTTCCCTCCAAGCCAGTCCAGGTGGAAATCTGTAAGGACTCGTTTATCCCTCTAAGCTCCAGGAATACAGACCCTGGTGCACAGAGATCATTTTCAGAATGAATTAGGGGCCAAACTGCATGGGACAGGCAGCTTCCACGCAGAGCAGGGAGCTAGAGGGGCTGCAGTAGTGCTGCAGCACAGCCTTCCCAACTCTTCTCAAGGGAAGAGTTACTCTAGGGATGCCATCCCCTTTTACTCAAGTACCATATAGACCAGTGTTGTAACTTAAACAGGGCAAAGAACCAAGCCCCTGCTTCCCTTGCTGGGAGAAGGAGTCATTGCCATGATGCATTTCTAAGCAATAGAGCCGAGATTGGGTTACTTCCCAAAAGGAGAAACTGAGGCAGGGCCAGTCATTGCTCCTCTCCCAGCTGTGCAGGGTCCACATCGCTCCAGCACTCCAGGTACCACAGTCTGAGCTTTTCAATCAAACCCTCCAAATCTCTGCCTTTAAGACAGCAGCCATAAGACAGCAGCCAAGAATCCTTTTTGTTGCCCTTGGAGAAAAGAGCACAAACACTTCCCGCTTCTGGCAACCTCTTGGCATCACCGAGGGCTCACACAGCACCCCTTTGGAGCTGTGAAAGGAGGGGCAAGCTATGTCTTTTCACTCCACCATGGGGACTTTTTCAGTGTTTATTTTATTTTTACCTGGATTTTAACATCCAGGCTTGCAATAGTAAGGCTGAGGGGAAAAAAAGCAGTGTGAGATGCTGCTGCTCCTGGTTCTTTTGGTGACCCTTGGACCCTGCTGGCTGCAAAACATAGGCAAGACCCTCTTTGGTTTCAGAATGGGAGCATTCTGGGGGATGCAGCAGCCCTGGCTCCAGCAGGAGGTTGCGGTCAGCACCTCTTGCTGCTTCCCACCAGCTGGACCATGGGAAATTACAGGAATTGCTGACATTTTTCTGTAGCCACAGAGTTTGTGCAGCCCCAAACCAGCTCTCTGGTCCCCTGGGGCAATGGAGAGGTTTTTCCCACTGCCACAGGAGCTCTGCTTGGCTTCCATGCTCCTCCACCTCCCCAGTGCATGGGTCCAAGAAGACCTCTGGCTCAAAGGGACACAACACTCAGAAGGGGACTTGTCCCCTTGCAAGACACACCAAGAAGTTAAATATGCCCTTTGTTCAAGGGCAAAGCAAGAAAAAGACCACCTGCAACCAAACACTTGCTCCTCCTCCCTGCGTGGTCTCCCAGGGCCAGACACCTGCAGATGGGTTCCCAGTGCTGCCTTGACCTGTGGCTTCTCACTTGAATCCTCACATTCGTACCTGCAATTACTTAACTCCATTTTTAAAGATCTATATTTTGAGTGGCTTTGTAAAAAGCAAATACAGCTGCTGGCAGGCAGCCAGGACTCCAGTTTGAGTGGATCCACATGAACTCCCAAACCCCCTTTTCAGCCTTGTTTCCCATTGTGGGAAAGCACTGCAAGCTGAAGAGGAGCACGTGTGGTGGGCATGTCCACGTCCCTAAGGAGAGTGGATGAGGGATATTGAAGTGCCTCATTTTAAAAAACACCCAAACAACCTATCCCAAAACCACCTGCATCAACAAATAAGGTTGCTTCAGGATTGCAGGTGTGATGACTGGTGGTCCAGAGCCCTGTGCTCCTTCCTGAACCCCTTGGAGCAGTGCAGGGGTAATACGTGGGGGTAGCACCACACAGTCCCCCACAGTCCCCATGCGACGCGGTCTTGGCTGCCCCACACCGCGCCTTGGCCCCTGCATCATTCTCAGAGCTATCCCTGCAGCATCCCTGTTGACTCCCTTGCAGCATCCCAGTGGGCAAGCTCAAGGGCTTGGCACTGGAGACGGCCCGTCCCAGCAAGATAGCTGGCTACGATCCCCAGCTATGATCCTCAGAGCTGACACCAGCAAGCCAGGTACTTTTAGTGGGAGCAGCCACCCAGGGCTCTGATTAATTATCACCTGCAGAGGTGTTTTTAGGAGTTATTTATAGGTGAGCGGGATGAAACCTGGGGAAAGCAATTGTCAAAGTGAACCAAGCACAGAATACAGGACAGCCTCTCCCTCTCCGGTGAGGAATGAGCCCTGCTGAACCCAGAGGGGGAGCAAACTGCTCCGGTTTAGCATTTCAGCTCAGTGAGCAAGGTTAAATCCATGTGGCATCTGGGCTCGGTCCATAACCTGCTGGTGCCACAGGCTGCCAGGACTGAACCAGGCATCCAAAGAAAAGAGAAGATGAAATTTCTGTCCACAAATGTTTGAGGATGCCAGTATTGCTGAGAGAGGCAATGCTGTGTCCAAACTAATCTTTCCTGGAGCAAACTCCTGCCCTGCCTGCGGCAGGTAACACAGTTCACACTAACCATCACAGAAAAAGCTGCTGTGCCACGATTCTGCTTTGAGAGGTACAAGCAAGTGATCCCAGCATCAATTCCCTTTCTATTAAGAACCGGTAAAAGGTTTCATATGCCAGATCTGATTGCTTAGGATGATAAAAGCAATTCATCAGCACGGGTTGTGCAGGCATCAGCAAATCCTAAATCCTCCCCAGCCAGATATTGGCTGGATTATTTAACCGCGTGACCTCTCTTCAAAAGCCAGCATGGACAAATGGAGCAGATTTCTTCCCTGAAATTCTACCAGCCTGGATTATCCCGGGGAGGGAATATGGTCCCCCCTTCGCTGGGGCAGATCCAAGCAAGCTGCATCTGTTACCAAGCACCCCTCTCCGGCTCATCGCTCTCTCCCAGCAAGGGACCGAATCACATCCCAATGACTCGCTTTGCACTGGACAAGAGCAAAGTATCTGCTGAAAGCTTTAATTAACGTTCAGTGAGGGGTAACCAAAGCAGGGCAGGAACCCAGGTTCGTTATCTTCGTTATCTTCTGGAGGCTGCTGAAGAGGCAGTAGGGCTGTCCTTTGAGTTTTGGCTCACTGGAGGGGTGGGTCTGAGATGACATCAGCATACCACAAACTGTGGGTTGGGTTCAGTGATGGGCAGGGAAAGGAAGGGGAAGCCACAACCAGCGGAGCTCCTGACTTTGAGTGAGTCTGTTAAACAGCAATAACAACAACACATTCATTTCCCCAGCCAGAAGCCCCTGGCCTCTCATGTAGAACATCAGGGTCCTTCCACCCCAAATCAAGCAATCTGTCACCCCCTACAGACTTCACACTCAGTGACTGAAGCTTGCCAGTCTTTTGGCCAGGATCCTGTGCACGCAGTTTCTGGGAAAAACATGCCTTTATATTCTGCTTCCCCACCTCCCTGCCCCTTATAGTAAAAAAGGCCAAATGCATCATCTGTTGCTCAGAAGTCCCCGAATTTCACAAATGGATTAAGCCTGCTGAGTTGTGAAGCGATGAGCCCCAGAGCATGCTTTGGGTAAAGCCCGTTTATCAAAAAAAAAAAAAGGCTTTTGACACAAGGCATGAGCAGTTCAGGCTGTGAATTCATGATGGGAGTTGTATTTCCAGGAATGATCATCATCTCTGTTAATATACAGCCATTTAAGACTACGTTCTATGGGGGATCAGGTCTGATTAAGTTGGTTTGGGTTATTCAGGTTACAAGGAAACTCAAACCCGGAACAGGACTGCTTAGCCTTCAGGGCAAAAGTCCAAGAGATGTAACACAATCTTTGCTGAAGGTGCGCTGTCACAGTTTCACATGAAGGAAACCATCATACCTGCACCTGGCATGGGGCATTCAACCATTAGATGAGGGTAGATGCAGGGGACAGAGTTGGCCATGGACAGTTGTCCTAGGTCCGCCCTGCAAAGGATGGGGTTATGGTGGCAAAAGAAACTGCCAACAAGAGGAAGACCTAGGAGCGACCCTTTAACCAACTCCACTCCTCTCAGCGCTCACCAGCCCCTCGTATTGCAAGACAGGGGTGTCCTAATAGCAGATAATCCACAAAAAGCATTTAATTGAGAGCTAGGAAAGAAAGTAATGCGATTGATTTTCAGCAAGCATTTCTAGGGATGAAAGCAGATGCCCAGGGACCTCCAGGCTCTTTTATCACAGACTCTAGTTTTCTTCGCAAACTGTGCTGGATGTCTGGATACCAAGAACTGGCGAGGACAAAGCAAAAAATCAGATGCAGCACTTTTTCTGTACAGACACCGATAACCTGGAGGTGACTTTTCTTTCTCCTCCCCTTCTGACATATCTGCTTCAGTCATTTAGTGCCAAGCTGAGCTGATGCAAGATGATCACTCAAATTGTGACAGCTGAAGTGAAGGAGAAAACGGTGCAATTCTGTTTCCAAGGTGACCTGTGCTGAAGCAGGTCATTCCCTTGACTCGCCAGAGGAGAAAAAGCCAAGTCCTTCCCTTGAAACTGAAATATCAGAGGGAGTCAGCACTGAGGCAGCTAATGGGGAACTGCCCAAATCGGATGGATGGTGCCCTTTGGAGCAAGGAGCAGGGAAGCATCATCCGTATTCATCCTGGCCACGAATCAGCAGTGTTGGGGCAGACAGGAGGGAATTGATAACCCCAGCATATACAAATCATTCAGAAAACATCACAGTGGACCATCACTAGGACATAAGCTCACATGAGCTCCCTGCTTTTCTTTCTCACTGGCGTACCTGTGCTGGAGGATGGGTTTTCACGACAGGAAATATTGTGAAGCTTTTAATATTAACCACCCCTCAGCCATGGGTTACTGGCACTGAAAATTTCACAGAAGAAAAGAAACATAAAATGACAGCCAGCTGAGTCATGAGACCTTCTTATTGGGAGAAACTTGCCTGCAATTGGAAATGAGGGAAAAGAAAGACAGGCAATGGGGTACAGAGGTAACCATGGGTTTTAAATACACAACCATAACCCCTGTGGCTCCAGCCCCTTCACACGCTTCACTGCCCTCCTCTGGACGTGCTCCAGTCCCTCAATGTGCTTGTACTGAGGGGCCCAAAACAGGATTCAAGGTGTGGCCTCACCACCACCAAGTACAGGGGAACGATGCCTTCCCTACACCTGCTGGCCTCATCATGGCAGATCCAAGCCACGATGCTGTTGGCCTTCCTGGCCACCTGGGCCACTGCTGGCTCACATTCAGCTGCTGTCGACCAGCACTCCCAGGTCTTTTTCTGCCAGGCAGCTTTCCAGCCACTCTTCCCCAAGCCTGTAGCATTGCATGGGATTTTTGTCACCAAAGTGCACCCAAATCTGTTCCTGCTTCACAAAGTTTCTTACCTGGTGCTTGAGCAGAAGCAGCACCTTGGGAGAACACATAATTTCCAGTGACTTTCCCCAGAGAGGGCAGGCTGGAAAGACACAGGGAAGGAGCATCGCATTGAGATCAGCCCCAGGGGACCGCTGGCTTTGGGTGTGGAAATGTGCTGCTGGAACACATCATTTGCATAGTGGAAAACCCATTAATTTAATCTCACGCATCCAAGCTGCTTGGAGACGAAGAGACAACAGTAGATGACATCTACTCAGGAGCACTGGAATAGTGATTTTAATTGGAAATGTGGTTTTTGTTCCCAAAAATTTTTCTTTAAAAAAAGGACCATTAAACAGTAAGTACAACAACCAGTTACCGCACGAAGGGTGGTATTGCAAAGCCCAGATGGAGCTTTTGGAGAAGGGCCTGACATTTAGCGGGCAGAAGGCATCAGAAGGACATATGCCCAGTCCCAGCACGTGAGGAGAGACTAGATTTTGGACCAAGGACAGGGATAAATTAATGCACAGTCACCCCACAGTCCCCAAAATGTGCTGGCTGTGCTCCCGTGGGTCACATGCCGCCAACGAGCTGAGCACAGCATTATTGTAGGCTGCTGCTGAAATGCTAAGCTGGGTATACAGAGTACCTGAGGTAGATAGAAAAACCAAGGGGAGGGCTAAAAAAAAAATGCCGAATGTTCAGGGACATCCATGAAACCCAGGAGGCTCAAACTCCTGTCCTCACCTGCTGCCAACAACCTCCAGGGTCCCCAGTGCAGCTGTTTTGCAGAGCTCTGGACACTGTCAGAACAGAGAAAGCAAACATTTGGGTAAAAGCCCAGGAGAAAGTTGTTCCTCCACCTGCACACCCGCTCTTGCAGGAGGCATTCCTTATTGCAGTGGAGATTTTTGCCGTGCATGGGAAGATGCGCTCTTAGGATGTCTTAGGGAAGGAGAAAGGGGACATGTAGTGAGCTCAGCTGCTGACAGACCCTGTGCTACGTTAAGTTGCATAGGAATCTCCCTAAAGCCCCTGAGGAGAAATTTAAGGTGCTATTTACTTCTTGTGGAGTCGGGCTTCTGGGGATGTGATTTTGGGAAGAAGAAAGGAGGCTGTTCCCTCCTGAGCATGCCTTTCTTATTCTTTGTTTTCCTTTTTGTTTGGAATCGCCTGAAAGAAAATCATCCTGTAAGAGCTAATCTTTCTGTGGCAGCAGCATTTCAGAGACTTTGCAAACCTTTCTGTGCAAAATATTTCCTTCCCATGTAAAATATTTGAAAGCTGGGGAGTGGAAGGAGGATGGGAGGTCAATCAAAAGACTCAGCTATAAAACATAAAGGGAAAAATATGGGCACTTGGTGCTGCAAGTATTTAGTTCGATGGCACCAGGTTTATAGCAAAGACTATTTAAAAGTTAAACTTGACTTTAGGAGCCTTGAATCAACAGCAGTGAGTATTAAGTCACGTAGCACAACTCGAGCATCTCCAGTGAGCTCGGATTTCAAATTAGGAAATTCTCTTTTCCTATTTTTTTTTTTTTTCGTGTAAAGGGATCTATGGATGGCAACAATTCCCTCCCCTTTTCTGGTCTCTTCCCCAGAGCAGAAGCATCGGGAGAGGAGCAACCTGAGCAGTTTGCTGCCATGGCAGGGTGAGCCACTCTCACCATCCTCCTGGTCTGTCTCCCAAGGAGGTCACTGTTGAACTACAAAACCTCCAGCTTCTTCCACAGATGCCCTGCAGCACCCAGTTGGGATGAAGCACAAGGGGCAGCAGCCACTTCTCCTGGTTAAAAATGGTACCTGTGTGTATGGACACAGGCAATGAGCATCTCCCTGTCCACAAAGGAGAAAATGCATGTTTGCAGACACACGGAAATAAAACAAAAATCAACACGATGGGTGACGGGGCCTGTGGATAATAATAAAAAAGCTCCTTTTTGGTATAAGATGCTTGTTGGGGTGAGGACAACCCAAGTCCATACAGTGCTTTACAGTCACATCTGGAAGTTTGCCAAAGCCTGACCATGGCAGCAGGCAGAAGACATTTACTGTGCTTCCTCTTAAAATACGCATTTATATGACTCACATTTGTCTCAAAAACGATAATTTAAAAAGCATTTTCTACAACGTAAAAAACAGCCACAGCTTCCCACCCAAAGTGGTTACAACCTTTACTGCTCGTTACAAAAATCAGACTTGTATTTGTAAATGCCTAAAAAAATGTGATCTCTTTTGTGATTCCTTCCCACCCCTTTGACCCCTTTAAAGTTTTTTAGTAGGAAATAGTTGAACTGGTATCAATGCTGTAAGAAAAGCCATCCCTCGGGTGCCTTCTCATCAAGGAGGGATGTCTCTGGCTGATTTCCAGTCCTGGTGGAGAATTTGCAAACTTTGGCCTCTTAGAACCCAGGGAGAGCAACCTCTGCTTCTTTTTAAAGTCAACTGCTTTAAAAAGGGGAAAAAAGCACAGAAAAACCCAGCAAATGAGATTTGGACAAAAAAGTCACCGCAGGAGCTAGATGGCAAAATCCTCGTGGTCCTGTGGGCTGAAGGCAGCTGCCCGCAGCATGTCCAAGGAGTTGACAAGGATCAGGGTGCCAGTAAGATGCTTCCAGCGTTTGGTGATGGGGTTCTTCATCTTGTCCAGCCCGGTATGCAGCTCCTGGATCACATCACGGTAGCTGTCACCCATCTGACTGCTCCAGGTGAGAAGGAAGTCGTATGCTGGTTTCCACATGGCCTGTGGTGAGGGAGTAGAGGAGATAAGAGTTGAGCCAGGCTGGATGGCCAGCAAGCAAGCAATGCCACTGCTAACACACCCCAGAACAATTACATACCTGGAGAAAAACATATCCAGATTTCCCTATCACACCCTAATTCCTTTTGTCATAGAATCATAGAATGGTTTGGGTTGGAAGGGACCTCAAAGCCCATCCAGCTCCAAACCCCTGCCATGGGCAGGGACACCTCCCACTGGATCAGGGTGCTCAGAGTCCCATCCAACCTGGCTTTGAACACCTCCAGGGATGGGGCAGCCACCACGTCTCTGGGCAACCTGTGCCAGTGTCTCACCACCCCCACACTAAAAAAATTCTTCCTAATAGCTTATCTATCTGTCCCCTAAAGGTGCTCCAGAAGAACATGCTCTGGAGGAATCTGCTGCCCCAATAGAGACCGAGACCTATCCGCTCTCACCTCACTGTCCACCGTCCCTGTTTTGTCCCGGTGCGGGGCCTCATAGGCATCCATCTGCTGCTTGGAGACTTTGGCAAGCTTCTCAGCGAGCTCCCTCCAGCGCTGGGCCACCTCCACAGCTGTGGTCAGCAGCACAAAGTCCTGGATGAGCCGGACAACCAGTCCCTGGCAGTCCATTTTCAGCAGGGCCTGAAGGACAGTGGTGAAAACCAAACAGGAGGGTCAAGGCAGGTGGTAGAAGGCAGGTGATCCAAGGGATTGTGAAGGAAAAGCCCTCAAGATGCCACCCCAAAAATCCTCCCACCTCCTTTTTAGTGACAGCTGGTGAAATTAGGCCACCCCGCTTGAGAGAATATTAATCCCATTAATGGCACAAAGCACCCTACCCCTGTTGAATGAAGACTGGAGCCCGGGCTGCCCAATGCAGTTGTATTTTCCAGGCAACCCTTCAAGATGGTCAGGTACCACCATAAGCAGTTTAGAGCATCCCAGGGGCTGAGAAGAACAGATGCTTTTAATCAAGGTAACTAATCCAGTGCTGTCTGTACACCTTGCCTCTCCGAGCCCATAGTAGCACCATCCTTCAGCACAGACGGGTTGCTACAGGCCAGTCAGAACATGTTGGGACGAGACCTGGACATTAGCCTTGGCAGGAGATGGGTTGGGGCAAGACCCAGGCAAAGGGCCAGTTGGCAGCGCTATAGGACCACTGCTTGGCTTGGGATATTCTTGCTCCTCCCACCACCCCTCTACCTTCCTGTGTCAGATCAGAACCCACCTTGTTTACTGACCTAAAAGCTGAGATTTTCTGCAGATAGTTTTGAAGAAGTGGGGAAGAGGAACTGCAGTGGTCACGGTTTTTTAGCCAGTGATAACTTAGCCAGGAAAAAAAAATGACAGAGCAATGTTGGCTCCTGTCTTTATGTGCCAAGTCCCATTAACATCTACTGAAAGTGGAAACCAAGTTGCAATAAGGGAAAACCCCAGTGCAGCCCAGGAAAGGAAGGGTTTAAGTGGCAATTATCAGAGGACAGGAGCTGACAGACAGAATCAATATCCCATTCACTATGGGTCTGGCTCCCCCACCCTCAGTCAAAGCCTGCAGACCATGACACACCACCAGTAGCAACCTCAGTCCATGCACAAACCCCACCTTTAACATCCAGTGGCTACAGAAAGGTGGGGTTGGCTATAGAAAGGTGGTTTACATTAAGAAATGGGCATCACCTTTTCAAAAATGGAAACCAAGCAAACAGACCCCAGACTATGCCCTGAGTTATAGTTTGCTCAGTACCCTCTTGTTTTCCTACGGCCAGATCCAGAGCCCTGGCACCAGCTGACTCAGGATGTAGGGCTCCAGGATGGGTGACCAAAGGGTCAATGTTTCAGCAGGGAGTCCCACTTCAATAAAGCCAAGCCAGAGCTCAGGGATGAAGGGGACAGCCCCTCAAGGGATGCTGAACACCAGCAGGCATCTGAGGAACCATGTTGGTACATGTCCCCATCAGGAACACTACCCACACCTTCACAACAGCAAAGGGGCCGTTATTACAGAAACCACGGATGTTGTGGTCCACATGCGACCAGAATCCGCCCTCTTTCTGCTGCCCTGGATCCCAACTTCATCTTCTGGCATAGGCATCTGAGCAAACCCCAACTGGTTTGGATCTGGAGCAGAAGAAGGGTTAAATCCTCACATAGACATTTCACAGGGACAGTTGGGGGAAGATGGGAACATCTGAAACCACTCCAGCAATTTGCAAAGCAAATGCATGTTGATTTTCCCCTTATCTGTTTCAAGCTTAAAGCTGGGCTTGAATCTAATTACAGCTGCAGACCAGCGTTTGTTTGCTCCTCAAGTGCTCACACTGGTTTCCTGTACTAGGAGAGATGTAATGAACTCCCTTGTTAAGCGAGCAAGAAAAATAAATTTTAAAGAGCATTAATTTTTGTTTTAAAAGGGCATTAAGAAGCATTTAGATCTCCCACCTGTGCCATAACCACCTCCTCTCCAGTAACACTACCTTAGCACTCAGCCCCCAGATCCATCATTCTCTACAGGCGGAGGATTCGGATGTTCCTAAGAAAGAGTAGATTCAGCATCTTCAAACCTGCCTTTCCAGGCAGCTCCATCTCCTGCCTGCCAACCCCAAAACAACCTGGTATTCAGCAAAGCAGGCTAAATGAGCCACTCCTGTCTCCTGCCAGAGACCAAGAAGGTCCAAGCCAGCAGAGGAGGCCACTGGGACCAAACTGCACTGCAGGGGCTAAGAAGGATAGAGCTGCAGGAGGCAGATTCTCCTCTTCCTTTCTCTGCTCGAAGTAAACAAGAGAACAGCATCAAGTAAAGCAGCTGGGAGGCCACGTAATTGAGAACTGAGACTTGAGATTCATAGAATCGCTTGGTTGGAAAAGACCTTTGAGATCATCCAGTCCAACCATACCTGTCCACTACTAAACCAGATTCCTAAGTGCTTCATCTATCTGTCTTTATATCACCCAAAGCAAGAGCTTTGGAAGACATGGACTGCTCCCCCTAATGCAGCATATTTACTCTGAAGCCTACTGATGGCCATTTACTTTCTGTATTTTGCCTTAGTGATTTGAGCTGGGCAGGGCAAAAGGTGGGTAAGTGGGCAGAGGTAATGGGAGATGGGGACAGCACCAGAGCCAGACAGGGATGAGATGCAGAAACAACATGCAGCCGCTCAGGTTGGAGCCAAAAGGGGAACATTAGTGGTAACAGCAATACACTTCTTTTGGGTTGGGCATAACTCCCTCCCACTCCCTCTGTCACAGAAATACACAAAACATATGTGGGCATGGGGCTCTCTGGGAAGCCCTGACTGTCCGGCTGGGATTAGCAGGGCTCACAACAGACTTAATTCTCCAGCAGGAGCTTATGGGATTACGCTGCAATTTCTTTTCATCCTCCTCCCTCACCCTGGACAAGCCTCCCTGGAGATCTGTGTGCACCCACTGTGTCTCCATTTCTGTGTCTCCTTCCCTTGGTACCTGGCCCTGATGAGGTGTGACCTGGTCTGTGCCTTCCCAGTGCCCTCCAAAGCATTTATTAACCTCAGAGTGGCTCCCAGCTGGTTCCACCAGAGAAGCAGCAAAGGAGATGGTTTGATATTCAAATCACAGTTCAAAGCAGCACCGAATTGCCTCTACTTAAAAGGCATCAAGGAGAGGCTGAATTTGCATCCCAGCTCTGAAATGCAGAATCCCATTTCTCATCCTCTAAGGACAGAAACCAGAATCTGGAAGAAAGCAAATCGAGAAGCAAGAAGCGACCTCAAAGACCACCTGCAGATGTATGGCCACCCTTGCCCATGCCCATCACCACAGTCTTCATGGTCCACTCCTAACTCTGCGAGCCTCCAGCCCTGCTTGCTCTCTCTCAAATATTCAGCTCTCCGCGGTCCCGCCCTGACCCCCACACACTCTGGAGGAGTGGTCTGAGCTGGAGAGGTCTTGTTTTTTCCCCCATCTTTGGCCAAACTAAAGGAGTAAAAACCTTTCTCCTTTGCCCCAGGAGTAGAAAGCATCACCAAGTTCATGTGTGCACACTCAGAAGGAAGCTGTTGTGGAAATGGACTTTTTAAATTAATGATTTATTTTCTTAAAAATAGCCTTAAAATCAGAAAACACCCCAGGGGTCCAGGTGTTCTCATGCTCTAGCCCCCTCCTGAACAGTCGATGGGGGAAGTGGAGATGCAGTTACCATAACCAGTAATATTTAGTGTCCCATTAACTGCTGTGGGGATGTGTGCCAGGGCAGGGATACAACCTGAGCACAGTGGGCAGGCGATGTGCCTGGGGTGGATTCATGCCACAGCTCCTGCCTGGGACCTCCTCAAACCCTATGTCTCCAAGGGGCGCTGAGACCCACGAGGTGAGAGGATGCTCGTGCACAGGCTCCTGGTTCCATCATCTTCTCTGGGATACAACTCAGGTTTTTGGCCTGAAAGAGTTGGATCTGTATGAGTGCTTCTCACATAACACTTGGTTTTAGGCATTAAACCTCTCTTTCACTCACCTCTTTGGGCTGTCAGCACCCCCAAAATCTCCAGTCAAGCACTCAGAATACCGTGCTGCACACTCATGATCTTAAATGTTCATTTTTTTAACCCAACACAGTCTGGCACAGGCTCTGTGGGGCAATTTCCCTGAACACAATGCCCAGCTGGATCTCCGGGTGCTTAAGGACACCAAGTTCCATCAGCCACACTCCCAGATGGCTTGGAGACAGTACCACCACTGAGACCCTGGGCAGCTTTTTTGGTTGTTTTGCAAGATTAAAATCACATGGGAGTAAGAACATCGGGTCTGCATCTGCAGCACTGGGGATGGGAAAGGTGCAAAGATTTCCTGCCATCCCCAGCAAATAAAAGCAGGTTGCCATAAGCTGTCCATGGAGCAAGGAATCATAGGAAGAAAAAGCTCATAGTTTCCACAGCTCTCTGCTGACATGCCCAGTGGCACTCCCAGAAGACCAATGTTTTTCCCAACAGCAGCGTCTGCTGGGAAGAATGATAAACACGAGGCTTCATAAAAACACCGTGCTGAAAATCCAGAGAGAGATATGCTGTGTCTCATCACAGACCTAACCCCAGTTCCCAAAGGCCAGGCAGTGCTGTCACTGCATGGCCAGGTACTGGTGGCCCAGCTGCAATGAGGTCTTCTTGCCCAGGCTTTTTTAGCAAGAGCATCTGCTCGCTGCCTGCTTTTGATGGGCAGACAGGGGGAGAAGAGAAGCAGGTTTCTCTTTCAGATGTTATGACTAACTTATGAGCAACATTCCCCAGTTACTTCCACACACTGCTGCTAGTGCTAGATTATAAAAGTAGCAACTAAATGCAGATTATTCATTAACTAGTCATCATAACTGGGCTTTTCCATGCTTGGCTGCTGGTGCATGGCTCTGCCATTGCTGTTTTGTGTACTCAACACTGAAGTCAGATAAGCCTACCTACCACTTCTCCCTTCACAGATCCTTTCAGATGAGACAACCAACTTGATTAAACTGCCAGATCAGAGCTTAATCCAACCAGTTCTTATTGCCAGCAGACGTCAGAGAGCGAGTCCATTTGTTACAAATAAAATCAGATTTAAACACAATAAAATACATTACTTCTCCGTTATCATCCCCTGAAACATCTATTTCTTTTCTTTAAAACAGGCTCAATCTAATTTCTCTGTAAGCTAAGGAGGATTTGACAGCACAAAAGGGTTTAGAAGAAGCACTGCCTTCCACCAGGAAGTGAATTCATCCTTATTGACAGGCTCAGCCTCACAAAGAATAGGAAACAGAGCAAATGCTCAGCACCAACCTCCATTCAAAAATGGAAAATAAAACCTGCTCTGGGATGCTGCACTCCAGGCAGCCCTTGGAGAAGGGATGTTTTCCTGCAGCTTATGACTCTCCCCTCAAGTTAGTTGCTCCCCGAGTATCCCAAGGAGCCTTATCTTTCCTTTCAGCTCCCCACTTAAGTCTAGCATGGATTTTCCATGACCTATAGACTGTTTGCAACACCTGGAGACAAAGGGAAGTGATAAAAGAAACACTTGCAGGTTTGCAAAGTAGTTAAGGCAAACAGCACAAAGCCCTTGGAAGCATCCAGTAAGAGGAGCACAGATTTCATCCCATCATTCACCAAAGTTAATTATTTAAGGAGCAAACCCTCCCTTAGGGGAACCACAGGGCCTGACACCAGCCTTCACTATTGCAGTGGCTATTTTCCCTTCCTGGATGGCTCCAGAAAGAAGAGAGACAACTGCACACGATGGCCAGAAGAACCCCTGAACAGAAGTAGTGATGGCAGCATGACCTGGCACCTGAAAGTCAAGGCTAGAACATTGCCCCGTGGGCCACAAAGTGGTATCTGGGCACTGGGAACTTGTTGGTCAAAATTTCATAGAATCATTAAAGTTGGAAAAGACCTCTAAGCTCATCCAATCCAACCATCAACTCAACCCCACTGTGCCTACTAATCATGAGTAACAAAGGGCTCTGTAGCCTTTGTAACACCTTACACCCCATACTTGATCCTCAAATTTCCCCTTTCTCATTAAAGGCAGTTTTGGAAACAAAATACTTCATTTGGCTCCAGTCCTCTTTCCCCAGGCTGCCTACTCATAATTTCATTCACATGCTGCACGTTCCTGCCCTGCTGCCTGCGCCCATCGTGGCCAAGAGAAACCGTTGCTATTCCTTAATTCAATTGGCATTTTAAACCATATGATTTGCTGTAATTCAGTTATCCTGCTTCTGCGGAGAGCCTGTTAAGAGGCGAGAGCTGTAAATCTCTTCCAGATGTTTTGTCCTGTATTTTCTTTGGCTCATTTCCTATGAATTGCTAGAAATTATCATGATTTCTCATAAGAGACTTCCTAACAGCATTTGAGAAATATTTGAAGGCTGCACTTCCCAAACGCCTTTTAGGACAGAAGCAAGCCATGTATTTCGATATGCAAACGCGATCTACAGTTGGATGACACCAAGCTGGGTGGCAGTGTGGATCTGCTTGAAGGAAGGGAGGCTCTGCAGAGGGATCTGGACAGGCTGGATCCATGGGCTGAGACCAACGGGATGAGGTTCAACAAGGCCAAGTGCAGAGTCCTCCATCTGGGTCACAACAACACCATGCAGCGTTACAGACTTGGGGAAGAGTGGCTGGAGAGCTGCCTGGCAGAGAAGGACCTGGGGTTGTTGGCTGACAGCCAGCTGAACAAGAGCCAGCAGTGTGCCCAGGTGGCCAAGAGGGCCAATGGCATCTTGGCCTGTATCAGAAACAGCATGGCCAGCAGGAGCAGGGAGGTGACTGTGCCCCTGTGCTCAGCACTGGTGAGGCCGCACCTCGAGTGCTGTGTTCAGTTTTGGGCCCCTCACTTAAAGAAGGACATTGAGGGGCTGGGGTGCATCCAGAGAAGGACAACGAGGTTGGTGAGGGGGGCTGGAGAACAAGCCCTATGAGGAGCGGCTGAGGGAGTTGGGGTTGTTTAGCTCAGAGAAGAGGAGGCTGAGGGGAGACCTCATCACTGTCTACAGCTGCCTGAAAGGAGGCTGTGACGGGGTGGGTGCTGGGCTCTTCTCACAAGTGATAGGACAAGAAGAAATGGCCTCAAGTTGCACCAGGGGAGGTTCTAGACATCAGGAAAAATTTCTTCACTGGAAGAGTGGTCAGGGATTGGAACAGCTGCCCAGGGAGGTGGTGGAGTCACCATCCCTGGAGATATTTAAAAGATGAGTAGATGAGTTCCTTAGGGACATGGTTTAGTAGGGAGACAGGTACGGTTAGACCCGATCTCAGAGGTCTCTTCCAACCTTATGATTCTATGATATAAAGCATCCCAGCTCAGAGGTGCCCTTAGTTTAGCCAACGGAGACGAGGCAGACATAATCTGACATTAGTATAACTGAGGATTCTGAGGTTGTTCCACGAAGGCAAAGGTGTAGCATCAGTCTTCATAGCAGCTGTAAAACCCCTCTCCAGAACGCTTTGAATCACCTAGTGATGCAAAAGTACATGACCTGAGAGGTAGCTCACCTACCCCAATCCGTACAGGAAAAGCTTGTGTTTCTTGCTCTTTTTTTCCAGTTTTCCATCAGTATTGCCTTCAATGACTCTGAGGAGACCAGCACCTCTCAGGTAACTCCTTGAAGTGTGCATCATTAAAGGCTGAAACATAATACCCAGAGGCCAGGACCACTTGACCACAGTCAAGTGCTATGGAAACACTGGACCAAAATCAGCTTGATCTTGAGGGGCTTCAGATTAGCTGCCTTCCAAAGCAAGCTTGTTGTTTTCCCTCACACAACAGGTACCTCTGATATTTCACCTAACTTCCCTCATTTATGGCCATGATCCCATTAAACCAGGAGCCCACCAACGTGTACCACCACAGGGCTGAATTTCCACCTGGCTGTGCTGAGGATCCTGCAGAAGACCTCAAAGACTTCGTTTTCTAAAGACTGAAGTAGGAAACTTCCACCTCTCATTCACACTAATCACTATGCACAGCAGGGAATTAAGACCCCCCTGGTCAGACATCAGACCTCAGACTCATCAGATCTCAGATCTCAGACTCACCGTCATTAGCTCCTTCTGGAAAGATTTCCTCTCCTTGTTCTCAGTGTTATTGCAGTCTTCCTTCAGCTTCTCCAAGACAGAGGCCACTCGCTCAGGCTCACTGTCCAGCTCTGCTCGGCAGAAAAACGTGAGCGGCAAGTTCAAGTACCCCAGCGCATCAGCAAAGGACCGCCAGCTGCTGAGGTTCTCCATGAGCAGAGTCCTCACAGAGGCGTAGATGTAGGTCAGGAACTTGCAGGGCCTCAGGATCTGCTCAAGCAGCAGGCTAGTGGTGAGATCTGGCCCAGAGAAGTAGCTGGGCTTGACCTTCCCAACCACTAGCACATTTTTGGTGTGCACAAGTCCTATTTTTCCTTGGTAGTAGCCAATATACCACTCCTTGGTCCACAGTTGCCCTTTTAACCTGATCTTCTCCTCACTGAGGAGGGCTATTATGTCCCCTTTCTTGTACTCTAGCAAATAGTGGTTCTTGCTTTGCCTCACCACTGTCTTCAGCAGCTTGCCATACTTCAAGCTCAATACTGGCCGGTCCTGAAAAACTGGGTACTTTGCGGTGGCAGCCAAAGGTGAAAGGATGATCTTTCCAACCTCGTTCTTCTTGAGGAAACGCCTCTGCCCTGTTGGTTTGATGGCACTTTTTGGAGGTGGCTGTGGTGTCTGGACACAGAATTGGGTCAAAATTGCATCCTTGTCATCCTTGACCTGTATTCTTAGCGTGAAGTCTGAGAGCTCATTGGGGTCATGGCATGCAATGGGAAAGATAAGGCGGCTGACCTTGCCCAGTTTCATCTGGAAGCCTCGCACAATTTTAGCTTGCTCGCTAGTTTTCACCTCGTAGTTGGTCATGTTGGAGAACATGCAGAGCTTGAGGTCCTGAGGCCGGGACAGAGCAAACTGGTGCTTACCCCAGAGCTGGAGGGCAACAGGAGCTGGGCTGTGGGACTGTCTTGTGACCTCATTCACCAGGAGAGTTTTGGGCGCACATTCATGTCCGAACAAGGCCACGACGGTTTTAAAGGAAGGGTGAATGTGTTTTGGGCCATAGACGCCAACTGTGATCTTCTTGCTGATGTAATCCCAAACGGTGTAAGGGTAGAGGATATTCTGCCCCTGGGCTACAGCCGCGATGTACATGCAAGGCTCCAGGTTCTCCAGCTGCACCTGAATCGTGTCCCCATATGAATAGCTCAGCTGCATTGGCATGTATGGCCCCTCCTTCATGTCGCTCCGTAGGCACTGCAGTCCTACCAAACTCTTGCTCATGACATCATTCTTGACCTCTGCTGACACCTTCATCTCCAGAATGATAGAGGTTTTCACCTCCATATTGCTGAGTTTGATCTGCAAGACCGGGCTGATGGTGCTGCACTTGTCACTGTTCAGCTCCAGAGGTGGATCCAGCATCGCTTTCATCGAGATCTGCTGCGTTTCCCCAGGGCACACATGGCCCTCTGGCACACGGATGCTGATGTTGGTGTCTGGAAGCTGAACAGCTCCACCAGAGCTATCCACCTTGCAGACAATGTTGGTCTCCACTGGTTGTGTCTGACCCCAGCCAGGATTTTGACCAAGCAAATCCAAGTCATGGCAAGACCGAGCCAGCTTTCTGTGGTTCAGCCATGCTGTCCTAAAGTCTTCCCGGCTCTGGAATTGCTCAGGAGTTGGAGACTTCAAACCGCTGAAGAAACCTGACAATGCTGGAGCATCTGACTTGGCCTGAAGAACGGACAGCTCAGATAAACTGTAGGAGCGTTTACTTCTGAAGAAGGGATTGTCCCTTTTCACAGGCTGTTCCAGATCTAGCCTGTCTGTGGATGGAAACTCATCAAAAATGTTACCCAGGCTGCTATTAGCAGCCGAACTAGAAACAGCCGAAGTAGGAGCCCCTGTGTCAAAGAGCAGCAAGTCAACAGCAACATTGGAGTTGGATTCTTTGTCTGAGCTGGGCATTGTTTGCAAATTCCCATTCAGAAATGGATTTGTCTGGCCTCCATTCAAGAATGGGTTGTTATTGTAGGTTTTCACAGAGTTTCTTTTCACATCAGTCCATTCTCCAAGGAGATCCATCTCCTTGACTCCCTCATCAGGGCTCTCCAGTAGGTTGTCTATCATCCCACTGTCCGTTAAGGAAGAGTTGCGGTAATTTACAGGCTGGACATAGGAGGAAGGGATGTAACCCATTTCCGTGGTGTTGTGAGCGTACCACCATTCACCTCCCGACGTGTCTAAGACATAAAGGTGGTCCCCCTTGGAGAACTTCAAAGTGGTGAAATTAGTCGGACAGTAATCTTTGATTGCTATTACTTCCTTCGCATTTCCAAAGGATGTGGGATTGTCAACCAGCAAGGCACTAGGAGAAGGCACTGCAAAACCAAGAAGAAAGAAGCACTGTAACCAATCTAGAAGACAGTTACAACTTACTTGCAATCATTTATTTCAGGTCAGCGATTCAGACTAATTCAACTGGTGAAGTAGGGTAGTTTTACAACCTCTTAAATCTGCAGGTATTTCCCCCCACCCTGAAACTTTTAAACAAAACTTCTCCCTCTCCTGATAGATTCATGTTCCTCTTTCCCAAAGATCTAAAGAGATGGGCACCGATGCAGCTGGGAAGAGCAGCGGGAGTTGAGACAGGAGAAACAGCATCTTGTTATCCTCCCAATGCAGTCAAGTGCCTTAACAACAAGCCTCCTCCTCAATGTAGGGCCCCACATAGCTGCTGCTGTACACCAGCATCCCACAGCCTCCCTAAACTCCCCTGAGGGCTGATGCACAATGTGTGTTGGATGGAGTTTTGAGAGAGCGGGAGTTGCGTCCTATCAGCAATCCTTTTTACCTGACATGTTCGGATCTGAGCTCTTAAGGAAACGTCCTACAATCACAAGCATCCCCTTAAATGTTCAAACTTAAAATAACATAAATTAATTAGGAGGGGTTCTTAATGATTGCTATATGGGAAGAGACATTATCCTACCAATTTGCCCAGCAGAAACTCAAGGTCTTTGGCCACCAGCTCCTTAGCATTGCCATTGCACTCTTCATGCAAACAGTTACCTTAGCAGGTTAACACACAGTGTCCATGTGCTAAAAGTGCTCTTGCTCTGCCATACCCCGCTCCTGTTTCACACAGAACAACATGAGAGATATCTTATGTTTCAGTGCAAGAAAAAACTGAGGGTACTCAGTAAGGGCACGCCATACTCCTACTTTTCCACGTCATGCCAGCCAAAAACATCAGCATCTCGCTCTTCTTACAGAGCACCTATATCTCACAGTTCCTCAAGAAAAAATAAGGTTTTCTAAAGAAGATCACATAGTTTGAGTGCTCAGAAAGAAGCCCTCCTGTAGTGCTGTCACAGATCAGCAGCAGTTCCAATCGCCCTTTCAGCAGCACCAGATTAAAGTCGTTTTGCCAGGGGATCCAAATTACAAGCAAAACAGCAGGGTCAAACCTACAGATGCTCATGCTGTCACCCTATTATTGGGTTTGCTCTCACTTTTAGGACCTATTTCTGTAAAAAGCAGTAGGAACAAGCTGCACATGGTGTCACATCAATGTTCACACATCAGTGTGTTGTCTTGCAAGACAGACCTAAGAAAACAAGGAAAGCTGCATTTTCACCAACGTGGAGCTGCAAGAGAACTGGGACAGCATCTACTTCAATAGTTTTGAGAACTCTCTGGAGGAAAAAAGTGATTTAAGAAACACAAGAAGCCCCTAAAATCTTGGAGATGAAGGGATGGCAGAGCAGACTGCACATTCTTGCAGTCACTAGCTGTGGGCTGGTAGCACTTCTCAGACATGGAAATTACAAGGAAATGGACAATATGGACTAGCAAAGAAAACTCTTCAAATATATACTAGGAAACAAAATATTCAGATAAGAAATGTTTGGACACATCCTAAACAACCCATTGTTAATCTACTTCCTCTGCCAACAGGTAGGCAAAGTCATGAGGACTATATATAAACTCGGTATTGAAACTATTTTGCCACTCTGGTAGGAAGCCACCGTTAACTCAGCACTGCAGACAGAGCTGTCTGCAGGACAGGGTGCTCTTTGTGTCCCCACTTCTTTGGCTCAGACAGGCAAGTGGCCGTTCCTATGTCCCCCCCAAGCTGTGCATGCAGCCGGCACAGCAGCAGTGTAAGCAGGGATGTGCGGAAACCAGCAAAACCCTTGGAGAATATGAGTAATTCCTATTTTCACATTAAAAACAATCTAATTTGCAGTGAGAGCGTTTGATGTTTGAGTCTCTTCTTGCTACACCTGCAAAAGCAACTGCTTTCGTGCATGTTTATTTTTAAAGGCCCTCAGTGCATGCTGTCTTCCACCTGGAGTTATTCTTGGGATCTGTTTGCCAGGGGAACGGTAATTCCCCACTCACCTGAATATGGCTTTTATGCTGGGTAAGTCAAATATAGCTGAAGAAAAACAATAAAAGGAAGAAAAACCGATCATTCAAGCAAGCTGCAAGCTCCCAGCTTTGGGGAAGGGGTAACCAAACCCTTGCAACTGCTTTGTTACTGTCACCTCTCTTGGCTGCTGGATCTCTTGGTGCCAGGCCCACGCCCATCCCTGCATCCATGGATGCATTTGTTGGTGTTTGCTGTTCTTCCCCATTAGCCTCTCTGCTAATTATTAACCACACCCTCCTGGATCCCAAGGGTGAAGGATGCACCCTAATGAAGGAGGGGGTATTGTCCCTACCCATTTCTCTGTACCTTTGACGTCGTAGAAGCTGGTGTCAGCGAAGCCCTCACTGAGGTCTATGAGCGTCCCCTCTGACTTGCACCGTGGCAGCCCGCCCGAGTTGGCCGCCCGGATCCTCTGCGCTGCCATCTCCAGTCTGCTGACCCCGCTGGTCCTGGGGAGCGCTAGGCAGCCATGGCTTCTGCGTGAGTGAAGCTGGCTACAGGGGCCCCAGCGTCACCTGGGGGAACCAGCCTGAGGGAGAGAAACAAACCCCAGCACATTAGCGAAGTCTCCAGGTCCCACCATGCCACCTGCACGCCAGTGAGAGAATCATAAAATGGTTTGGGTCAAAAGGGACCTTAAAGATCACCCAGTTCCAACCATGGGCACGGACACCTCTCACTGGACCAGGGTGCTCAAAGCCCCATCCAGCCTGGTCTTGAACACCTCCAGGGATGGAGGACAGCCACAACATCTCTGAGTAACCTGTTCCAGGCCCTCACCACCCCCACAGGAAAACATTTCTTCCAAAGATCTCATCTAAATCTTCCATCATTCAGCTTAAAATCATTCCCCCTCACCCTGTCCCTGCACTCCCTGATCAAGAGCCCCTCCTCAGCTTTCCTCTACACCCCTTTAAGTACCGGAAGGCTGCTCTAAGGTCTCCCGGACCTTTCTCTTCTCCAGGCTGAACAACCTCATCTCTCTCAGTCTGTCCTTGTATGGGAGGTGCTCCAGCCCTCTGATCACCTTCAGAGACCTCGCGTAATGCCCTCTCCAGGTGCACATCAACCCTCTGGTGTCAATACAAGAGAACTTCCTCGTGTCCTCCTTAAAGGACCAGGAAAGATAACCTAGGTGCTCATAATAAGCATAGCACTGCCTACAAATTGCCAAGAGATTTGGGTAGCAAGGACAGCCTGGTCTTGCACAATGCTTCTGCTCCCGTACAAAGCATCCCTCTTGCCTTTAGGAGTTATTTGGGAATACATTGCTCTCAGGTTCATGAATTGGTCTACTCCCCATTTTGTAAGAGGTTTCAGGGCACCTGCACATCGGTCTAACACATATTTATAAAACCATCAAGTGCTCAGATGCTGCGGGAGCCTAGGGCAGTGGTTAGCGAGCGTGCAGGGCTCATGGGATCAGGCTTTTTGAATGTTCAGCCACGTCATCGCTGTCTTCCACTGCAGCACCAGGATCTCCTGGGATGGGGACTGGCTCTTCCTGCTTGTGTCTTGCATCCCTTGCCTCGTCTGGCTGACTGGGCAGGAATCGGACAGAGAAACATCCCTTCTCGCACGGCCTAGCTTCACTCAAGCTGCTGCATGGAGCCAGCGCAGGGATGATAATGGGGATGGGGGAGAAGTTTCCAAAAGGAAAAATAAAAATAAAGGGGTTTTCTTCCTTTTTTTTCTATAAACATTTGCAAAAACACTTCCACAAACCCATACAGAAGAGCAGCTGACAATACACTAGACCCAAGAAGAAAATTAACCCATTCCCTGCTGGCACTTCGATTGCCAACACAGCAGCTGATGCAAGCACCACTAAGACCTCCTCTGGTGTTCATCCATGTCCTCTGGAGCTTGGAGGGTAGCCAGAAAGGCACACGGGTGAGCAGGGAAGCCTGAAGCCTCACTGTAAGCTGAAGGCAAGGCCATCTTTTGCTCCTCCATGTTTGCACTAGGGAGCAACCTGGCACCCCCTGGTAAATCCTGCCATCCAGCATCCCTACACACATCCCTAACACCTGCCACAAAACTCCAGTCAGGCTACAAAGTGCCAATGGCTCTTGAAAACAAAGCCCTGTGCTGTTAAAAGTTATACCCAAACGCTCTGCTTGCACTCAGCAACCCAAAGGGCTTTTCATTCACTCCTAGCACTGGTTTTCCCTTCTCCTCCTTTCTTTCTCTCCCTCCCATGCAATTTTTTTTCTCCCTCTGCTTGAAAACCACATCAAGCAGAAAATAACCCCTGACCCCAAATTCCTTAGGTGAGAATATGGAGTTGATGGTAACATGAAGACAAGAACCGACTGCTTCGGTTGCAGCTGACCGTAACTAGGGTATGTCTCGAGAAGGAGCAACAAGCCCTGAAGGATTCAGTGCCCTTTTCTGGAATGCAGTAACAGGAAATTGCAGGGGAGAGCCTGAGCAGGAGATACTCCAGCCTGCTTGAAATCCTTCCCAAGCCATCCCCCTGGGCAGGTATGCTGAGAATGCAGTTTGCTGGAAGGGACGCTCCAAGCTCCAGCCAGAGAAGGGAGGAGAAGAACTTGTGTGTAAACACTTTTTTTTTCCTTTGAGAAGAGCATTGTTTCGGGTCCTGCTGGGAGCACCCCAAGGGGAGAGAGCTTGGCAGGCATTAAATACAGAGAAACCAGGCGCTGAGTCAAGACTGAGCTTACCAGAGCTGGGCCAGGTAAGACAGGGGACCTGCAGCTGCCATCAGCAGCAAGGAACAGCAATAAGCACTCAGTGGGAAGGGAAGAAAGATGTTCTTGTTAGCACCCATCCAGCTCATCCCTTTGCAAAGCATCACCATGGTGGGCAGGGTGTTGTTTCTCTTTCGCTGTTGGGGATTGCATATTTTCTAGCTGGCTTGCAAAGACCTTAAACACTCACTGCCTCCTCCTAAAGCAACACTAGGTAGGCTTTTGCAGGTTTTTTCTCCCTAGCAGTGTTGTCATAGCAGAAATGGCTCAAGTGGCAAAGTTTCCACCAATTTTAGCAATGCTTGCACACAATCCTGTTAAAAAACAAAACCCGCTTCGACAACCCAAAGTCACTCCTGCTTGGTGAGCACTGCAGGAACCAAAAAAGAAATCAGAGCAGAGAGGTGACTTTTCCTCCGAATCAAAGTGCAAGCCATGAATATTTTTTAAACACCTGCCTGGCAGTCCAGTGCCAAATAATTTCTTTATATCAATCATTACAGCTATGCACTCTCACCAACATATCCACACGTCTCGCAGTGCCTGGCATTTGCAAGGATGCCCCCCCCATCCTATATTTATGTAAGTATATGGGAAGGTTTATGCTGATGGTCTGGACAGATGTGACTGTGTGGAGAAACAGCTGGAAAAATACCCCCTACACACACCCTGCAGTCTCAAAAGGCAGCAAGAACGTACATCAAAATGAGTGATTATGAAAAGGTATTTCCTCTCCCCAAAGCGAGATCTTGGCTGCATCTCAGTTCACTTTGGACACAGCAACGGTCTCTCAAACACATGAAAGAATGGGGGTGCATGGCCCCCATGGCTAAACTTGGCGTGAAAGCCATGTTTTTGAGCTGACAGTTCCAGGGAACAGACCCAAGATGTTTTTGAATGCAGAGGCAGGATAGACAACCAGCAAGCCTTCAAATTTGGCCTAAATGAGAATAAAAGGGGACAGCTGGGAGCAGGGTGGGGAGAAACAAGGGTGGACAGGGCAAGATTTGTTTAGAAATCACTTCTGCAGCCATCACTGAGACAATAGTCTGCAAACTCCTCTGAAAGCATGTTAAATATAGACCAAGATTAAATATAGACCAGGGAAAACCCAGCCCCATCTATTTACCCAAAGCCATAAACAGCATCTGAAATGAATGGGGGGGAGGGGGAAGGAAAGGAAACTGATGAACGACCGAGCTCGCCCTGCACAAGTGAAGAACGCGGCAGCATCCCATCGTGCAACCAGTTCAAAGGCACCCACACCCACTTTTCACACCATTTTTATCCTCCCACGAAGGAAAGGCAGTGCTGCAGGGCAAAATCCAACTGTGCAAGCCAGGAGGACTGGCTGTGCACTTCCCCTACCCTGATGAATCCAACAGGCAGCTTTGCAGGTAGCAGCTGCCTGGGTCAGGGCTCTGTGACGGTTACACCCCACGGTACCAGCTATGTCACTATTCTCACGAAAAATCCTGAACGGGCTTTGCCAAGGGTTGGCCAAAGTTTTAGGAAGGCCCCGATGACCACCTTCCCATGGCTGCTGGCTGACACCCTGTGAATCCTCACCAGCTTTCTGGGGCACAGACGCACCAGGGATGGTGCTGCCCTCAGACCAGGGCTCCTCTCTGGACACCCCTTGCTCTTACACCAGCATCTCGTGGGTGACACAGTGGGTGTGTCACCTCCCCTCCCTGTCTGCTGGGCTTCTGCTCCTCGGGGACATCACGGGACACCCATCCTGTGAGTCACACATCAGGGAAACAGCACAGCTGTCTTCAACAGGGACTTGCAGAGCATGGGTTTAACTTGGCATTAGCTGCGGTAATCAGTAAGGTTTCTGGGGAGTGACCGATGGGATATGCAGACCCAGCAGTGCTCCTCTGTGCAGAGGGGCTGGTTACTTCCACTAGCAGAAAGGCTGTTGTGAGCAAGCTGGGCAACAGCAAGGATCTTCACAGTCCTGGATCTCCTCTCCACCAAGCAAGGAGCAACAACAGGTTTGGGGAGGGTCTAGGGCTAATGATGTTGTAGCATCTAATAAAAAAACTATTGAAACCTATTAAAAACCCTCCAAAGGTCTTTTCCCCGCAGTGTTAGAATGCATGGCATTCAGCTGCTTTCCAACAGCAGCATTTCCCGGCATGCAGTGGCACAGAAAAGGTTAAAAATAACTTCTGTAAAGTCTTTGAGATGGCTCAGCCTGGAAACTCAACCGCAGGCATTCCCCCTCCAGCCTCGCAGACCCAGGGGAGCCTGCCGAGACCCCCCCCAGATCCATCCACCAGGCCAAGCTGGTCCTGATGGGATTACAGTACAGACTGGCCTTTGCCTGGACACTAAGCTATAAATCAAAGATGTAGCACGGGCATCTGGCCATGCTGAACAGGGTTAGCAGAGAAAAGGTATCCCAGAAAAAATACTCATTGGCAGCATAACCCCCCTGTCCACGAGCAAAGAAATGCAATAAAAACATGAGAATACCGGAAAAAGCAAACCCCAAAGGCAGGATCTGCTGCTGGCCAAGGAGAGGTCTTCTCCAACAAGGTCTAACTACAGCCCAGCGTAGATGGGAGAGGACACCTTCAAAAGCCTCAGTGATGGAAAACCCCTGACTGCCCTTTATCAGCCCTGATTTGGGCTGATAAAACCCCGGAAGGCTGGTGGGACTGGGCAGTACCAAGCACCATCAGGGTTGGAGATTGAGCCAGGTCCCTCCTCATGCAGCCAAAGGAAGGGCAGTACATGGTACCTTCCACCAGCAAAGGGAGGTGGGGAGGACCGATGCACATCCCTGCTGGCCCCGGAGCTCAGCCACACCAGGGAGCTGCAGGTACATCCCACCATGACATGCAGGCCATGGAAAGCATCAGGAACAGGAGCCACCACGACACAAGATGGGTCAACTTTGCAATAGCTAATGTAACTGCACACCTGTTCCCCCTGGGTAACACATGAAAAGCCCATCAAGCCCTAAGCTCATGGTGTAAATTCAGGGAAATCTTCCACCTACCCTTGGCCACAAACTGGAAGGCAGGAAGAGAAGAAAGAGCTTCTAATCAATCACTCATCATTCTCTTCCCACACCAAAGCCAAGACCAACTCCTGGCACTTGTTGCTAATGGCTCTTAATTTGTCTTTTCCTTCTTCAAAGTCAAGGTCTCCTGGCTCACCTACAGAAGTGGTTTTGGAGGTTTCTTTAAAAAACAGTCAGCTTTGCTTAAATTCAAGTCATTTTAACTCTCCGTAGGTAGAAATCCATTTCCAAGAGTCAAAATGATACCCACAGAGCGCATTCTTCCTACACAATGAATTTAGTGAAAACATTGTTTTTATCACAGTCACAAAACCTGAAGTAACTCAAGACCACAAGCAGTCACCTGGAAATGCACAAGGGACACCCCGGGGCTGAAGGAGCTGATGACTGCCTGCTCAGGGAGTGCCAGAAGATTTGCCTGACAGCATCAGTACAAACCAGATTTGGTCACTGCAATGTGCAACAGCTTCCAAAAGAGGCCATTTTGGGCCTCTTTTTTTTTTTTTTGCTAAAATTGCCAAATTCTAGCAAATGGTCTAATTTAGGAACTTGGTTTTGCTTCGTGCATTCTTCACTTTCAAGAGCTTTCTCATGATTATGCTACGACACAACCTTAGCCACTGGGCTTCAGCTGCTCAACACGCTTCCCCCTCACCCAGAAAATGATCTGACCATCTACAGTTTTCCCTGCTTTTTTCCATGCTTTTATTAACAGGTTTTCCAGCACAGGTGAAAAACACCAATTCCTGTAAACTAGTAACATCAGCACGGACGCAGCCAGGCTTTCTGCAGCTTCCTACAAGACTGGAACAGCTTTTGAAACTGTCAGTGGCCTCTTGCTGTGAACAGATAAACGCTCTTGCAGCTCATCTCTGAGGTCAGTCCTAAACGGATGGGTTTGTGGCTGACTCCCCACTTTCACAAGTGGCCACGTAATGTATCCATCACTTGCTGCAAGCAATTATGAGGGCAGCATGGCCCAAGCTCCTCTAAGAAAACACACAGCTCTGGGAAAGACCACTTTGACTCGTGTAACCCTATCATTTACCCCACCAAGTGACTTCCTGCCTGGTGTCTGTCCCATCCACTGGTCCTGCCCAGTTGAACCACTGCAGGACACCATGGAGATGCCTGGCAGCACAGAGAGATATTGTCTGGCCATGAGACACCTCCAAGGGTCTCCAAACACCTGGTGGGATTTCCAGCAGAGAATGATGGATTTTGGTTAGGAGGAAGAATAGGATGATTCCTTCACCCTCTCCTTCATCCTGGAGACAAAGCACCTCTTCAGTAAGGCAGTTTGAGTCTTGCTCGTGAAGAAGGGTGAGAAGAGCTGGCTGTCTTTGGTTTTTTTCCTCCAGAAGCCTGGCCCAAGCATTCTGAATGTACGGTGCCAGCAATGCCACACACCCTAGTGATTTCTGCCTTTATCAACCTTTGTCTTATCTCCTCCTCCTACTTTACCACTTGTGTTTGCGAAGTCAATGCTTTAATCTTCAAAAAGAAAACCCCCAAAACAAAACAAAAAACCCCAACCAAACCTAAACCACCCCTTAAGACAACACAAAACATGAGTTCTTTGTACTAGAAAGAGCAAGTACATGCTGGAACGAGCCTTGGACCTACCAATACACCAGAACAGAAGACACTTAGTCCCTTTTCTAGCAAAGAAGAAGGGACTTGTGGAAATACTGAGACCTCCCATCCCTCCCTCAGCATCTTCATCTCCCAGGGGTTTGCTTTGGACCTGATCCCCACCATGCAAGCTGCAGGGATGCTCATATCCAGCATCCTTGCTCAAGCATCACAACAGCAGCAGGGCTGGCTGGAGAGCACAGCCCCATGCTACGCCGTCCCCTCCAGCCAATGCTAAGCCTTATGAAAAAATCCTGCCTGCAGGCTTAAGCTTGGCTCCACTCCTGCTGGCTGAGCCTGCTGCCAGGTGAGGGCAAGGGAAACAGGGCAGGTTTGAAGAGGTAGAGCTAGGAGGGAGGAAAAAAAAATGTAATTACAGCTGAGTGTGTGTTGCCTGTGTCTGCTGGCACCTGGTGTCCATTACAGCGTCCCTGATGGGGATGTCACCCTTCACATGGGAAGGAGGAAAGAGGGGAAAGTTTCATTTTATGGCAATGACTTTGGAGCACAAGTCCCGTTTGATATCCAGTGCTGACTTTCAAGCGACTCAAATACAGATTAGGTGTCCTTAGTGGGCAGGGAGGAAGGGAGATTTCCCTGCAGGATCTTCCACTGCTGCCAAGTACAGGCTGCAGCCCAGCTCCCACCCAAATCAGTATTTTGGTCACCTATGTGCCATGCAAACAGCCACAAGTCAGCAAAAAGCACTACAGAAGCCAGGGAGACTGGGTTGGGTACAGCCCGAGAACCGCTTGTGGTAAAGAAAGTTGGATGCTGTACTCAGCATTGGTGAGGCAACACTTCAACTGCTGTGCTCAGTTTTGGGCCCCTTACTACAAGAAGGACATTGAGGGGCTGGAGTGTGTGCAGAGAAGGGCAACGAGGCTGGTGAGGGGGCTGGAGAACAAATCTTATGAAGACCAGCTGAGAGAATTGGGGCCATTTAGCCTGGAGAAAAGGAGGCTGAGGGGACACCTTATCTCTGTCTACAACTGCCTGAAAGGAGGTTGTAGTGAGGTGGGTGTTGGTCTTCTCTCTCAAGAGACAGGTGACAGGACGAGAGGAAACGCTCTCAAGTTGTGCCAGGGTAGGTTCAGATTAGACGTTAGAAAAAATTTCTTCACTGAAAGGATTCTCCAGCAGTGAAAGAAGCTGCCCAGGGAGGTGGTGGAGTCACCATCCCAAGAGGTATTCAAAAGATGGGTAGGTGAAGTGCTTAGGGATATGTTTAATAGTGGACAGGTATGGTTGGACTTGATCTCTAAGATCTTTTCCAACCAAGAAATTCTATGATTCCACGATTCTAAGCCTTAGCAGCAAGTAAAGAACAGCACCGACATGCTGACTGCCAAGGCAAAGGAGGGTGTGGGGGATGCAGGTGCCACCCTGAGCACCCACAGCAACTGCAAAGCTCCCCCCCAAAATTGCTGAAAACGGTGCAAGCATGGCAAAGATTTAAAGAACCTGCCAATGTAGGAAGGTGCTGGCACTAGCACACACAGCAGGAACCCTCATGAGGTTTACACGGCCATAAAAAGGGTGCTCCTGGGATGACAGCCCAGGTTCTACTACCCAACAACAATGCTTCTCAGCAATAAAACCATTACATGCACGCGAGTCCTGATAATACAGCAGGGAAGTAAGTAAAGTTGTAAAAGAAAAGCTTCTATAGCTTCAAGGCTATCCCAGGCTGCAAGACCAGTCACCCCTTCTGGCATCTCCAACAAAACAAGGCAGAGGGATGTCTCCAGTGGCACAGTCCTTGGTGCAGCCGATTCAGCTGAAGCCCCAGCACAGAGGATGGGGTACCTCCTGGCACATCCTAAAAACAGACTTCTCTGTTCCACAAAACTAATATAAACAAAAAAAAGCAGCATCTGCCAAACACCTCACAGTGAAGGAAAGTGACCAAAGGAGAGCATCTCAGAGAGAGACCTCAACCAGTGAGACAGAAATGGACCTCAACTGAGATGCTCTGCCTGTTTTGCAGCCTCAGCTGCATCTCTTGTTCAAGGGAGGACTTCTTCCACCTTTCCTGGAATTCATGTACACCTTTTGTCTCCATGACACCCTTCAGCAAGGAATTCCATGGATTTGCTGTCCAGGTGGTGGAAAACCCACCTCCGTCAGGAATGGGCTCTCACCAGTTCTATCTGATGTCCACTAGCATTCATATCAGAAGAGGCAGAGTTCAGTCCCAAACCACCCTCTTGCTACTGTCCACTCAATGTTCTTCCAAGAGAGAAAATACTTCCTAATTCAGGTGGGGCAGTCCCAAAGGTGTTTTGTTTTTTTAACAAAGATCTGTGGATGGACTTTTCTCTGCCAAGGCAAGGAGTTCGTTCCAGCCAAGTCCCCACGGGGACCAACAAAAACATGAACACCCAAATGCATATCCAGTGCTGAGCTCTCCACCACAAACTCAAGTTTAAAAACTCTGGAGAGAACAGGAGCCCAGGAGAGCACCTTTTTCCTCTAAGCTCTTGCAGCCCTCTAAATCCTTTACAAGCTCCAGAGCTCAGTCAATGGCCAAAGCAAGACTGTTCCTAAGCGAAGCTCAGGGCCAAAACTAAGGACCAAGCACCTTTCACACCTGGGGAACTCAGATATGAGCCAGATCAGGCAACAGCACAAGCTCACACAGGCAATTGGTGACAGGGATAAACGAAACCCAGATTTCAAGAGCAACAGTGCAGCTGCTGGCCAGAGGGAAACACTTCTGAAGAAGAAACAGTCTTGTCTGATAATAGACACCCCACCTGTGGCTCATAGTCATCATCCTCTGCCTTGGAGGAAGATGAAAATCTCTCCTTTTCTTTTTAAGCACTGCAGACTAATCGGTAGGTTAATCTAAGGGCATGTCTGCACCCTGGCACAGATGTCTGTGCAAGCTGGTCTGCAGCAGGGATGCCAGGCAAAGCTCTTCAGCTGTTGCCAGCACCTGCTCTGCCCTGTGGTGGTATGCTCTCGGTTGATGGAGGAACTGTGTGGACATCATGCTGTGGCCCCACCTACAATTATCACCAGGAGAAATCACACATGCTGCTCCCCGTGTAATGCTGTGGTGGAAGAAATGTCTCCTCATGGAGCCCCATGAGATGTCAGGGCAACATCCACAAAGAGCAGACTAAGGGCAACCATGGAAAACAAAAGGAGGGGAAATAAGTAACATCTCATTAACATCTGGTGCCCTTGAGGGGAGCCACCCAAGCCCTCATTTGGCACTTCTTTGGTATCTTAAGATACCAAATTAACCAAGGTCATGAAAACCTGAAGCATGGGTAAAAGGCTTTCATTGAGAAAATCTTGAAGAAACTCACTATCATGTTACCCTTAGGGTCACAGTCCTGGCAACATCTCCTTAGTTAGATAATTTAGATGCTAATTTGGACTCCAAAAGCTGAAGTCCCTGAAAAGCTGTGCTTCCCCCAAGAGAAGCTTTAACCACAAAGCTTTAACCACATCATCAACACTTCAGAGCCCTGTCTCCATCACCCTTCACTAGTTTCATCTTTGTCTGATGGAAAGAAGTAGTTGTTCTCAGCTGAACTGCTGATGCAATGCACAGAGCCATGTGCTCTCCTTGTTCCCAGCTGCAGTGCTGGGGAACCAGTCCCACCAGCGTGACCAGAGAAGGGCAGGCACTGGAAAGTCACTGGCACTGCTGGATGTGGAGGCTGGCACCATAAATGATGCAGCAACACACAAAGAGGACAACAAAAAGCACCAGAGATGAGCTAGATCCAACACAGGTCAAAGTACTCCACCAAGACATCTCTTCTCCACTTTCCAGCTCCTCACACAAAGAACGTCAAAGGCTGAATAACTGGTCTTGATTGATCCCCTGGACTTACATCATCTGCTCATCACTTAAAAAGAGGGTGCTGTGTTCAAGATGCAGACGCTGTGGGCAGGATGGGTATGCAGCAGACACCTATGGGTCACCCAATAGGTGACTTCGTAAGCAGGTAGCCAAGACACAGCTGCGACCCTCAGGTCAGCTGGGCTTGCTCTGAACCTCAGTCAGGAGGTCCATTTTAGGAAAAAAAAGAGATGGTTTAGTCCCAGCACACTGTATGAGCATGCCCATGGACACTGAGCAGCCATTACCTAGCAGCCAGGTTCGCTCATTAATGAATAAAACTTCTTTGGATTATCAAACTGAAGCACTCACTCGACTGATAAGCTTGTGCAAAAAGCTTACCCTTGATTTAATGTTCTTACACACCTTGCTGATTAGCCCAGGTACTGATCTGTTCGTGGATTACACGACACCTTCAGCTACACTGAAAATGCTGATGGGAGCCAAAACCCATCATAAGCCTGAGTTAGGTAGAAACAAATGCAATCAGCACATTACAATGGAATTCCTCATAGCAGAGGTTCTATTAAGCAGTTGTCCCTAGTAAACATCTCCGAATCAGGTTCCCCACTATGCCTGGGTGTAAGAGCTTAACCATTTGTTGGAGCTGATGGTCTTGTCATAGGAAAGCAACATATGGAGTTTAACTGGGGTGCAGGCCGGATGCTCCATGGGATGCTCCATGCTTGACCGACCCAATCCCTGGTCCACAAATCCACGTCAGAAAGAAGGCAAGAGCACTGGGAGCAGTAGGATACCTGGACAGCAAACCCCAAGGTGATGCCATTTGGGAGGCACACAGCAAGAAGCAGACATGAGGACAGACATCTCCTCTAGCCCAGAGCATGGATTAGGACTTGCTGCATAAAGCTCTGATCTTTCAATTTGATCTCACCTGCAAATCTAGAGAGCTGGATATCCATCCCAGGAAGTGTTCCTCCCTGGAAGCATTCAACGCCAGGTTGAATGGGGTCCCTGAGCAGCCTGGTCTGGTGGGAGGTGTCCCTGTCCATGGCAGAGGGGTTGGAATTGGATGATCTTTAAGGTCCCTTCCAACCCAAGCTATTCTTTGATTCTATGGTACCTGCTTCAATTCAGAGCATGCTTTTAACACCAGACTCATCACATCAGCACAAAAAGCCATGGGGCTAACTTCAGGCAGTTTTCAGCAGCAAAGTCCTTGCCTTGAATTAGATTAGAGCTTATCCACAGGTTGGAATTGAACAGAATTAGCTTTCCAGGTGCAGGCACCACCTCTGCCTGCCAGGAGGGTGTTTAAGATAAACCAAAACAGTCCAGTGTTTATGCAACACAAGAGCAAACACCATGCCTGCTCATTTAATTAGTTACCTCTTAAATTAAAGCCTGTCGAACTGCATGGAAGCTTCGTGCAACCTCCAAATTAAGGAAGGAATGCAACCTGGGGGTGAGGGATGCCAGATATAATGCAACCAGTGGCTCCAAGTGCTTTCCATAACATCAACAATGCCACTAAGGGAAGAACCCAAACTAACACCACCCACCCCATCTGTCTGTTCTTCAGAGTTTGTTGTTTTGGTCTCGCCAGGTTACAAGCAGCTCAATCCCATCATCATGGGTCAGATGGCTGATAAGAAACAGATTTCATCATTTTAAGACCCAAGCATTTATTGGAAGGGTTTATCTCCAACAAAGCTATGCACTTTGAACTGTTTAGCTTTATGTCAGTTAAAAATGCATGAGGCCCTCGTCTGGACACTCTCAAAATTAATGTGGTATGAAAGGAAAAACCAAGTCCATTCTCCGCAGCCCCCATCACGTGCAAAGTCAAATACATGCTGCTTCCTTGTGCCTTCCCCTGTACTCAGCGTTGGTGAGGCCACACCTCGAATCCTTCAGTTTTGGGCCCCTTCCTACAAGAAGGACACTGAGGTGCTGGAGTGCATCCAGAGGAGGGATGGTGAAGAGTCTGGAGAACAAGTCTTATGAGAGGTGGCTGAGGGAACTGGGGTTGTTTAGCCTAGAGAAGAGGAAGCTGAGGGGAGATCTTATCACTGTTGTCAACTCCCTGAAAGGATGGCTTAGTGTTGGTCTCTTCTCCCACATAACAAGTGACAGGACAAGAGGAAATGGTCTCAAGTTATGCCAGGGGAGGTTCAGATTGGGTAATAGAAAAAAAATCTTCACTGAAAGGGTTATCAGGCACTGGGACAGTTGCCCAAGGAAGTGGTTGAGTCACCATCCCTAGAGGTGTTGAAAAGAAGGGTACAGGAGGTGCTCAGAAATATGGTTTTGCTATGCACAGGTACAGTTGGACTTGATATCAAAGGCATTTTCTAACCAAACGATTCTATGATTCTATGAAAAAGAGTGAGCCATTTTGGGGAAAGATGCCTCTCTTCACATGCATGTGCATCAAACAACAGTGAGGCATCTTTGCAAAAGCATGCCCTAAAGAGTGGGCAACTCTAAGCCACCGCAGACGGAATATTTCCAAAGGGCAAGTTATTCATTTTACGCCCTAGGTGAAGCTGGAAGACGTACCTGCCCTTGTTTCTCAAGCCCATTATATGAGGCCTCAACAAACCTCACAGCCTCTGTGTTTGAGACCAGTGCTCCCTTAATCCCTGCTGAGCTTTCTGTTGTAACACATCACATTGCTGAATTTTGGATTCTCACAGCTTGAGTTAAGGGTGAAACGTTATCCACCGTGGCATGGGGCTGTCTCTGACCAACACAAAGCCCACCCATATTAGAGGAAAAAAGGCAAAGCTGTTGCTGACAGCCAACCAGGGGGATACAGAAAAGTCCAAAGTTTGTCTGCGGTCTCTAGAAGAATGTCTCATTTTAGAAAGTAAGGATTAAAATCAGGTTAAAAAGCCCTATACATTCAGGGACAGATCCCCTGGATCAGCTGAACATTGGCCATGTGCAGGAAAGAACTTGCTCCATTTATTGATTTCTGTGGGAAGCAGCTTCAATCCCACCACTAGTTCTGCTTCGAGGCTGCTTTGATAAACCACGGTGATGTGGGTATTTTAGAGTTGACTCTGCATATAAAGTAAAGGTGGAGATCTACAAGTAGTAGGCTCCTGGCTAGAGAAGACAATTCAGGTACAATCAACATGCCAAGGCATCATCCACGGCCATCTTCACCATCTCACCTAGGCAACACCTCCTTTTCTCAGCATCCTTCACAGAAACACCCCAGATTTTCTGACCTGTAGGACCAAGCTCTTCCACATCTCAATGCCATTTGCATCCAGAAGTGCAACTGATCTTGGTGCCAACGATGGGGAGCTCTGCAAGGACAAGCAGAGGAGGCAGCAAGAGCTTCCCAGGAGCTGAGGGATGCTCTCCAGCATGGCCAGCTGATGCCCACATGCAGCCTGCAGGACTTTGCTGTCAAAGAGCCAAGCCAAAATTAGACAGGCTCTTCATGAGAAAAGAGAGCCTAAATATCAAACAAATGCAGATGGACTTCTTTCTTAATTACAACTCGCTTGAAGTGACACATAAAAGCAGTGAAATCCCAGGCACAGCTGACGCACTAGGACAGATTTAAATTGACGAACAACTCGAATGTTCGATCAGTGGGAAAGAAATGGAAACTTTTTTGGCGCTGTCCAGAAGGAGAAAAGAAAACCAAAACAAAGATGGCTGCCGCCACTCATCATTACTGCGAGCAACATCCACTGGCATTTCAGCCTCCAAGCTCTCCACTGCTACACTGAGTCCAACTTTTTTTCCATGCACAACGCCAGTAAACAACATTTACAGCTTGCAGAGCACACACGAAGACTATCAACCAAAACACAGCCTGTGCGTTCACAAGACAGCTGGCATTATTATTATTACTTTAAAATTTAGTCCTTACTACTGTCTGCTTCCTTTTTAACAGAGTAAGTAAAGTGTTAGTACTTCAGCATAAAATAAATATACCGAGGTGATAAAAAAAAGCCATTTCCAAGTTTTGCAGACTGAAGTTTTAAGAGCGATAAAGCAAAGCACCAACATAAAATGTAAACCTTAAAAATCTGCTGTTTCTTCTGCCACATAACTCATTTGGGAGCTTTTTGTTGAGCAGCCAGAGATGTTCCTGGCCGGATATCCGATTGCTTCCTGGGCCTCATCCCAAATTTCTCTAACGTTACTCACATTTTTTTGTGCGGGGAAGAGGGATGAGGATTTTACGCTTAAAGGCAAAAGGGAGGAAGAAGCGTTTGCAGCACTATGTAGGAATTAAAATGGTTAGGCTTGGACCTCTGGGTCCAAGTGATTCCCACATATCCCACACACAGACGGAGAAAGAAATCAGTCTGATGCTCAGGCCTCTCTGCCTTTGCACTGCTTGGGAGCCAGGGATAAGCTGGGTTCTCTCCAGGAAGGAACGGCAGGAAGATGTGCCGGGGAGGTTTAGGTTGGACATCAGGAAAAGATGCAATGGGCAATGGAGAGGAGGAGGAGAGGAGGAGAGGAGGGCAATGGAGCACTGGAACAGCTCCCCAGCGAAGCAGTCACGGCGCCAAGCCTGACAATATTCCAGAAGCATTTGGACAATGTACTCAGACACACGGTGTGAATGCGAGGGTTGTCCTGTGCAGTGATGCGAGTTGGACTCGACGATCCTTATGTGTCCCTTACCACTCAGGTCATTCTATGATTCTAGTCATTCAGGTGGGATCCTGCAGCTCCAGGCAAAGGATGCTCTGCCCAAAGGAAGATGCTCTGCACACAAACATACTTGTAGTGACGGTGTGGGCAGCATCAGCTCTGCCTGCCAGCTTCCCCGCAGGGAATTACTGTTTGCCCTGCTTTCACAAGTCCAATTGCCTTAAAGCAGCCTTAAGCCAGGAACCACCTGCCCTTTCCCAAAGGCAAATGCCTTCCCAAGCGAGGGGACCATCTGATGCAATGTCGACATCACCACTTTCCAGTTACAATCTCTTAAAAATTAGGCCAAAATGCAAATATTTTTCTTCCTTTTATCCTGCCTGACTGCAGGGCAATCTGGACACAGTGATTTACTATTTTTCTCCCTCAAATGCACTTTTGAAGTGATTTTAGAGCCCATTTGTGGAGGCACCGTTCAACCTTCTGATTGTACTGCTGCATTAACCCAGGCAGTGCTGATGCTTTGTACCTCAGTTTCCCCTCAGCGTTATCCACTGATACCCCAACCCTCCAGGACTCACATCCCTCCCCATTAACTAAAGGATGCATCTCTGCCTTGCCTGCGGTGGGGTTTCCCCTCACAGCCAGGTAGCAGGAAAACCAGCAGCATGATGGCAAACAGCTTTCCCTCAGGATGTGTGTAATGTGAGGATTTAAAAAGAGGGGTCAACGCAGAGAGGTAAAGCTGGGACAGAAAGGTCACCCCTGCCACAAGGCAACTGCAGAGAGGGGGTTAAACACCCTCTCCAAATCCCCACTGTAGAGCTCTGCATTCCTCTGTTCAAAAAGCATGCTCGCTAAAGCCTTTTTTTGCTCTCTGTTTCCATGCCCAGTCATGTCCTGCATCCTGGATTTGGTGAACATTTTAACAGCTCCTATTAATAGGCAGAGCAGGAGCTGGAGAGACACCAGCCGCTCCAGCCAGTCACACCTCTGAGGTGCCACAGGGCTGTCACACTGCCGGACAAGGTGCTAAAGATCAGGCAGAGGAACAAAAACCAGCAAGCCCTGCTCATGCAAAAGTATTTGAGATCTGGGCTCAATGTCAACACACAATTTTAGGCACCTCCTCGAAAAACATCTTGCATTCCCTGTAGGTCCAAGACTGGGGATGTGCTGCAGACCACAGCATATTCCCCGGGGACCCGAATGAGTCAGTGTGTCTCCCCCACCCGGATGGAGTTGTGACCTTATTTCATGGGAGCTCACCAGGCGCTGCAACAGGCCAGATGGACTGTCTGGCTAATTGAGTTAATTAAAGTGTTTTTCAGCAGCGATTAATTTTCAGGTGTGCCACTCCAGAGTGGCTACAGCTCTCTCCAGGGAGCACAAGCCACACCTTGGGAGCAGCAGGAGAGATGGGAAAAATTACTTGGAAACACTTACTGATGGCACTGAGCTGTTTCTCAGCAGTGTCCACTGACTCAAAGCACCTTACAAAATAAAAAGAAACAAAACCAAACCCTCAAATACCCAGAAAATCCCCAAACCTCCATCTATTTTTCACCTCCAGGTTGAGCAGGACGGACATGGCATGGAGAAGACCCAGATGGATGCATGGGAGGAGATCCACCACCCTGATGTTCTAATCCCAGAGCATCTTTCCCCCAGCAAAGCAGACATGATAAGCTCCGGGAAACAAGCAGAGCTGCCCGTAACTCTTTGGATGATAAGCTGGTCAAGGCCAAAGCCAGCAGCTGGGGCTATCTGTTTTGCTGACGAGGTAATCACCATCTACCAGGGACAGTAAACATTTTGTCCATGGCCCCTGCCCAGAGATAACCAAGCAAAATGCTTGCCAAGGCCAAGAGAAAGGCTTGCTTTGTGGCTGCTGCTGCTTTGCTCCCTGTCAAGGAAGACGGTTGCTGCAAAGCAAAGGAGTCACATTCTGGGAAGCTGGTACTAATAAAAACAGAAACACCCCAAAACCAACTCATCATATTGCTGGGGACTCTGAACATTCATCCCCTTTCCCCAGAAGCCTCCTGTCCACTTCCATCTGAGCAAACAGGCGATGAGTGGCTACAGAGGTACCAGTCGGATGGCGGCTACTCCCCACTTCTCCTCCTCTCTTTTTGTGGGATGTACCCCCCCATCTCCTCCTCTTTTGAGGGACATGTCCCTATATCTCCTCCTATCTTTATTTTGTGAGATGTACCATCCTACTTCCTCCTCTCTTTTTGTGGGATGCACCAGCCCACCTCCTCCTGCTGTTTGGCAGGACATGTTCCCCCTCTCCTCCTCTTTTGCAGGACACACCCCACCCATCTCTTCCTCTTTTTGCAGATGTACTCCCCATGTCTTTTCTTCTGTAACTCTAAATCTGATGAATTACCAAGGGCCCAGTTGCTCCCAGTTATGTACATTAGGAACTATTCCTTATAGTTTCTTGTGGACTTCAATAGATCAATCTACACTAAATGTGCAGCCACAAGGACAGAAGAAAAATGCTAATGATGGGTTTGGGGAGCAAGGAGGTGAAAAAAGCATGGAGAGGTCTGGGACGAGAGGCACAGTGCTTGGAGGAGACAGAAGCGCCATTTCCAAGGCTCAGTTTGCATGCACGCTGCTGACTGGGAAACACTTCTCATGCCTGCGGAGAGCAACCCCACCCCGGCACAGCTAATCTGATGGCAGGTTTTCAATGCAGCAGCCAGGACGCAAGGGGCTGGGGAGGGAGGCTGGTGAGGGGGGAAAGAAAGCAAGGAAATGCCACAGAGGTGAGGACGCTTTTTCTGGCAGGGCAAAGGCTTGTTTTGTTTCCCTCCCTTCAGCTCGCTGCCATTTTCCGGAAGCTGGATCAACTACAAAAAAATAAGAAGTTTCTCTTTGTTTAATTATAGCTGCTGTAGCCCTTGCGCCACGGGACCCAGCGTCTCCCCTGGCTGCTCTGGGAATGGATGCAAATGAAGACAGCAGCACGGCAGCGGGGAATAACGCCAAAGCTAAACCTTTAACATCTCTTACAAAGATGTGACCTGAGCTCAAACAGATTATTTTTACTCCCAGAGGCATGCGAGACTTGGGAGACTTTAGTCCCAACTCCCCGTGTGACCACTGCAGTGGTTATTCAAATTCCTGCCCTTTTTGTTCCCTGCCTCCACCCTTTATGTGGTGTAAGTATCTTCTAGATGGCCAACTCAAGTACCTTCTCCCAAGGGATCCTCCAGCCAGCCCTGGCGCTTGCTGAAGCCACATCTGCACCAATGCCAACCTTCAGCCAAGAGATCCAACCAAACCCACCCGTGGACTTCTTCCAAATTCATGCCCCCTAACTCAAGGGAACATGTCCTGTGCCCACCCAGCCTCAACACCTTGCTGGTGCAGTGCCATCAGGCTGGCAGCCCTGAGCTGGTCCACCATCCCTGAGAACCATCACAACTGGCAAGAAACCCTCGCTGAGCTCACTGGCAAGCTAACAGCAGCAGTGATCATAAAACATCTCCTGCCTTGCTGTTCTCCACTGACCAAGCCAGGGACGCACCATTGTTCAACTCCAAAAAAAGCCTTTTCTCTTACTAAGGAAACAGCCAGTGTTCAAACAAGGCCATACACCACGCAAATGCCTTCCCCCTCTAAAAGATAACCTAAAGCACTTTATAACCAGTGGCACAGTCAGGCTGGCTGTGCACAAAGGGACAAGGGCAGCCACTGGATTTACACTGGAGAACAAACTGGGGAAAGGGTAGCCAGAGCTTTGCATGAGGCTCATTCGCAGCACGGGATGAACAACCCAGCCCAACAACTGCAGACCCCAGCTGCCTTTCTTTGCTATGTTGACAGGGTGTTTTCTGGAGTCAGCTAGAAAACATATGGCAGCAGTCTCCCCTCCTGAAAATGATGGGATGCTCCCCAGGGCAACCTTCCCGCGAGGCAGGAGGAGGGGGCAGAGGAAATTGTTTCAGAGCCTGCAGAGAACTATGAAAAGGAAAGGTTTTCACACTATTAGTAGTACTATAATTAATATTATTTTATTATTGCACCTTTCTCCCCTTTATTCAACAGGGCTGCAAACTAGACGTGCACTACCATCCATCCAGTTTGCGCAAAAGCTGATGAAGGAGAGATTGAAAAAAAATGACTCAGCCACCTTCCACCTTTGTATTTTAATACACACAGGTTTGAGGCTGCAAAGTTGCTCACACATCCATCATCCACACATGCAGAGTGTGCGTCAGCCCAGCCGTCGCCAGCGAAGAGGAGATGGGATGCAATGTGCACTGCCTTCCCACTGATGGGTCTGAAGCAACAGCTCACTCAGGCAGGGCAGGAGCACCGACTCGCGTAGGAACATGCAGGAATATTTAGCCCTAGGACCTGCAATTCATTTTCTTCTATCAGTAATGAGAGCAATATGCTCCCCAGCAGCCTGTTGATATGCCTGTTGGGAACAAAGTACCTCTCAGCACCACTAAAATTTGCACAAATCCAAATGAAATCAAGCAGGTTAAAAATGGGAATCTTTTGCGTGGGACACGGGAGGACTGGCCAAGGGGTTCATAGACTGGCCAGTCCATAAACAGGGCTAGGTTTGCACCAAAAAATGGGATTAAAGACAGTAAATGCTGCTTGTGGGACACTGGTGACTTCTTCAAAAAACATGCAAGCCACTCAAAATGTTAACCTTCCTAGCAGAGGAAAAAAATGCCAACCCAAGCACAGGATAAAAGAGAGATGGAAGTGTTAGGGTCAGCTCTTTGACCTATCAAAAAACGACTTCACCATGGAAACACCATCAACACGCACAGAGAAGCGTGGCTGCCTGCTGGACCTGCAAACTGCCCAGAGCAGCAAAGGGATTTCATGCACTCCCTCATTTTTCTGTAAGCCGTCTGTGTACGTCCCTCTCCATGCTCCCACACTTTTCTTTAAGAGCCCAAGGGAGCAGCAGAAATAGACTGAAATCATTTGACTCCCAGGACCACTGGGAGAAACTAAGGACCACAGTCTGCAATGAGGACCATGAGAGGGGACAAATGACACAGGTATCCTCAAAAATTATCCCTCAGTGGATGGTTTTCGTGTTACTAGAAATGGGACATCACTTCAGTGTTCAATGAAAACCAGATGCTGCCATCTGACCTGCTGAGAGCCAAGCCTCTCTGCCTCATTTGGAAAGCCAAGGCTCTGTGCTGAAAGGAAATGGGCTTGTCAGGACATGCATGTGCCCACTGGAGGACCTACTCCCATAAGCCCAAGTTACAGGGCTGTAAGTGCTTTTTCCTTTTCCATTTTCAAAAAATAAACAGTATTTATGGCTACAAAGGGAGCCCAGGCTGCAATTCACACTTTTGAATGCAAATTTGTAATTAAGAAGCCAGGTTGTCCTTGCATCCCCTTACCAACCCTTCAGGGAGGAAAATCCATCACCTCTGTGAGGAGCATCGCTCTTGCTGCTTCCCCCAGGGTTTCACTGCCCTTCCAGGGTTTGCTTCCAGGGGTTTGCTTCCAAGTCACGTCCATGGCGAGTGGCAGGTTTTCCCCTACACCAGCTCCAAGAGGTCCACGTGCTCCCTGCCCCAGCCAAGGCTGGCACAGTGCTTTTGACGTCCTCTAACAATGACAGCCCTGTGCCCAAACGCTGGCCTCTTGGCAGGGTTAACGCAGGGATTGTTCGCACCACGCTCACAAGAAACAAGCGGATTCAGCTCCGGCAGGGAAAGTGAAGCATCCTCCGATCACAGGGACAAGGAGCATGCTCTAATGACGGAGCTCAGGTCCTGAGTGAAATGACAAGGGACTTTCTTTTGTGCTTTTTAAGCTAAAACCTCATCTGGCAAATTTTAGGGAGCAGCCTGGATGGGTCCATCAGCTGGCACTGACAACAGAGATGCCTCCTGTATCACAGCAGAACACCATCCAGAGGGCAGAGTACCTCAGGTAGCACCCAGCTTTACAGCCATGTGTTGCTCTCAATAAACACCTTCCTGCATCCATCCTCTCCCACCCCAGGCTGTCCCTTGCAAGGATACCTAAAATCCCACTGCAACAAACCCATCAGCCTGGCACCAGCCCTGGGGTGTAACTGCAATGCAAGGAGCAAGCCATCCCTTTGGCATCCACCGCTACACATGACGCTACCCAAGCCACCTATAAACCCCACATTTACCTCTGGCCCATCATCTCCAGAAGGTTCTATCCGAGTGACTTTTAAGAGCAAACCAGACTGAAAGTCCTATACAGGTGAGGCGCTGAAGAACACTTCACTGTACATACACAGTGTATATATTCCAGTTAATAAGTACAAATATATTTTTCAGCAGGCCAATCCCCCTCTTTCAAACCTGGCTTGTTGCTGGTCATTAAGAAAGCCAACGTTTGGCTACAAAGCTCCTCTGAGGTTGCCATCCACATCCAACACACGGGAAACGTTCAGCCTTCTGCTCGAGGAAGCCCTCCAGTGCCAAGGACACCCCTCCAAACCCATGGACACGCCTCCGTGATGCTGCTGGGTGCCCACACATCCAGCAAGGACCAGCCTTGGACAAGCAGCATCACAGCCCCAACAGCCCACAGCACACCCTTTGCAGGAACAGCAAAACTCCAACCTGACGAAAAGCCATCCTACCTCTTTAGCACCTCCCGGGGAGCTGCAAGGGCAGTCTGCAAAGCTCAGGTGTTTTCAGAATGAATTTGGGAAAGGCGAGAAAAGGCAGGTGCCAAACCTTGGGGTGCCAGACTCTGAGGCGAGGTGATTTGCATTCATTTCTGTTTCAGCTGCCCTCAGAATTCCACCCACCAAACCAGAAGGCAATGTAACTTTCAGACCTCTTGAAAATAAGAACAAGGAGGATGCAAATTCCCCCTCACATCCTGACCTCCACACAGCTGCCAGCGCCCTCTGCACAGACGATGAAAAGCTACTCACTGTACTTAAACATTTTTCTCATTTGAAAAAATATAGTGTTGAAACCACCTCCTTAACATAGATACACGCTCTTCTGAACAACCCCACCAGGCTAAAATAAATATTTTGCTTCACAAATAGTTTTCCTCTCATTAAAATGAAAACATAATTAGGATGTCAAGCACAGAGGCAAGCAATGGCTGCAATCACTTCACGCAGCACCACACTGCTCAGTCTTTATTTGATTAAAAGTAACAACACTGCTATTTTTGAAAAGCACACTCTCTTCCACAGCTTGACTGGAGTTATTTTGGAAATATATATATATATATGGAAAGCTGGTATCTTTGCCAGTAAAAATCCGAACTCAGGAGGACATGGGCTCAGCAGAGGCTGTAGGTCCATGGGATGTGGCACCAGTGAGCATTGTGGGCAACCGCATCTTCTTGCTGCTTGTGGCCAAGGGGTTAAAGCTCACCATAGGAAGAGCCCAGCGACCCCGAGCGAGCATCTAAATGCAGGAAAGAGCAAGAGAAAAGAAGAAAAGAGAAAAAAAAGGAGAAAAGGAGGGAAAAGGCAGATCCAGAGATGTTGCACAAGGGGGCCAAGGAAGGGCCTGGTACTGATGCTGCCACATGGGACCAAGAGCTAGGACAAGTCGCAAATATTTAGAGCTACAAGACATCCCAGGAGGACATTACTCTCAGTATCATGGGGTTTTTTTGGTTTTGGTTTTGTTTGTTTGTTGGTTGGTTTTGGGGTGGGGTTTTTTAAGCAAATCTAAGCATCCCGTTTCCACAGTTCGGTACTAGGAAAGAGAGGCTGAGTCCCTCTTCTGGAGTAGAGGAGGACGTTTCACCATCTAGACTCAAATGTCAAGACAACGCACATCCCCCTCCAACTTCTACCCACTGCTCTGCTCATTAACAGGGATAGCTTAATTATTGCAAATCTCAGATAGCGTTAGCCAGGAAGGGCAGGCTGGGGCGAGGTGGAGGCAAAGAGCGGTACACATGCATCCTCAGAGGAAGGGCATGGATGCTGCGCTGTGCATTTGCATTCTTCTGTATCCAACAACCCTTAACATCTCTGGGTTCATAGCAGGCTTCAAAGTAACGCATCTTACCTAGGGCAGAGGCACAAAACCGCACCACAGTCACCACCATCCTGTCGTACTGAAGTTGCTCCATGACCGAAGTGTTTATTCCTGAACAGCTTTATAGCCAGAGAACCCCAAATAATCACCTGCAGCACTGGCTGCCTCACTTGGGCACCACAAATACCTGAGCCTAACATGCACCTTCTGCACGAGGCCACTTCTCCTACTGAATGCCACCCTGCGACCAACCCTGCTGTAGCAAGTGCTGTAAATCAAGCCCTGAGAAGCAAACCCTGCTTGCAAAACATCCCCCCCCCCTTCCCCCCCCTCGGCCCCGGGGAAGCCAGAGAGGAGGAAAAGGGTCAGCAACCCCACGACCTCAGCGATTCCCAACGCAAAACCTCCTGGAAAACAAATGCCAGGCACAGCCACTGCAATGCTGTTAAAAAAGCCTCAAACTCACTGGGAAGGGCCCACCCGCGGCCGATGAGGTCAGAAAGGGAAGAAAAGCCAGCCCGGCCTCCTCCAGCCTCGGCTGGAAGGCATCATAGTGAGTTGACGGGTCAGGCACATCAGGAAACGCTTGCGCAGTGTCCCCAGAGCACACCTCGCTGTGCACAAAGCGCCCGACATCCGCTGGGCTGGCCAGCAGGGTACACGGGTGCCAAGATTACGACCTGGCCCCATCATCCCTGTCCAATCTCAACACTGCCAGCAGGACCTAGGGGACAACAAGCAGGCTGCCTGCGAACACGCGGGGCTTTCAGGGTGGCTAAGGTGTGGGCAAGCATGCCTAAAGCTCACGATGCTCAAAGTGTGAGCAAAAGTTTCTTGCTGTGGACAACTCCGTGGGGCAGCGGGAGCAAGGCAGGCTGTGAGAGCACCCGCTTGCCTACAGCACAGCTGGGGAGGGGCTCTTTATCAGGGAGTGCAGGGGGGAATGTTTTTAAGCTGAAAGAGCAGAGATTTAGATGAGATATTAGGAAGAAATCTGTTACTGTGAAGGTGGTTGAGGCACTGGCACAGGCTGCCCAGAGAAGTCACGGATGTGCCACCCTGGAGCTGTTCAAGGCCAGGCTGGATGGGGCTTTGAGCACCCTGATCCAGTGGGAGGTGTACCACTGGAATATTAGAGGGCTTGGAACTGGATGGGCTTTAAGGTCCTTTCCAACCTGAACCATTCTATGATTCCACCTTGGGCAATCCAGACTCCCCCACCTCCCACTCCTGTGGGGCTGGAACACTGTTTCCACAGTACGCACACGCAAACAGCAGCGCACGCTTGCAGGGCAATGCACACGTATTCAGTGTGCACACACATACTGCACACGCACAGCACAAACTCGGACATGCAAACATGCTTGCAGGGCACAGCACAAGCTTGCAGGGCGCTGCACGCTTACATGGGCTGCACGCTTAACTTACACGGCACCGCACACACACTCACAAAGCGTGGGACAGCGCTGCACGCACACCTGCACGGCACCGCTTACTTGTCTGGCACTGTGTTGCACGCTCGCGTGGCGTTGCACTCTCACTCACCCAGCATTGCACGCCCCTCCAGCATTGCACTGCACACTCGCCCGGCGTTGCACACCCAAACGGTGTCGCGTTGCACACTCACATGGCGTTGCACACTCATACGACGTTCCACACCCGAACAGCGCTGCACTCACTTGCCAAGCACTGCACGCCCGCTCAGCGTTGCACTGCACACTCGTACGGTGTTCCTCACTCAAAACAGCCTTGCACAGCCCCCGCCGTCGCGTTGCACATCCCCTCACCCGGCGCTGCACACCCAAACAGCCCTGCACCCCTCCCCGGCGCTGCACAGCCGGCTCGGACACCGCCTCCCGCCCGGGGCGGGGGGGGCACGATTCCCGACTCCCGCCGCCACAAACTTTTCCCCGGCTCCGGGAGCCCCTCAGGGGGCGGGGGAGCCGCTGCCATCAGCCGTTGCCCCCCCAGAAGCCGCCCGACAGCGCAGCGCTCACCTGGGACCGGTACCGGCACCAGGACCCGGAGCGACCCCACTCCGCTCCCGCCGCACCGCCCGCACCGCCCCCGGCCTGACGTCACGGGGCGGGGCGGGGGGCGGGGCGGGCGGACACGAAGGGGCCAGGGATGAGGGACAAGGGGGGGGTTGGGACTGGGATCGAGAGAATCGAGGGGAAAAGGGGTGTGAGAGCATCCCTGTGCCAGGGGCAGGGATGGGGAAGCGGGGGTGCAACGGGGTGTGGGAGCACCCCTGTGTGCCAGGGGCAGCGCTGGTGTGGGGTGAAGGGTGGGTGCAGGGGCAGGGCTCGGGGAAACGGGTTTAGGGGGGCAGGGGTGGGGGGAAATGGGGGTGCGAGGGCACGGATGGGGGAAACCGGGGTGCAATGGGGTGTGGGAGCACCCTTGTTCAAGGGGCAAGGATGAGGGAAACAGGGGTGCAGTGGAGGAGATGGGGGAAATGGGGTGTGTGAGGGACAGGGATGGGTGGAAATGGGGGAGAAAGGAATGAGGAAACGGGGGCGCAATGGGAGATGAGAGCATCCTTGTATGAGGAGCAGGAATGGAGGGAAACGAGAGGGCAGGGGTGGTGTAAAATGGGGGTGCGAGGGGCAATGCTGGTGCAAAACGGGGAGAAATAGGGTGTGGGAGCGTCCCTGTGCAAGGGGCAGGGATTGGGGGAAACGGGGGTGCGGGGGCAGGGATAGGAATACGGGGATGGGAGGGGCAGGGATGGGGTGAGACCAGAGCCGAGGGCAGGACTAAGGTGAAACGGGGGTGCAACGGGTTATGGGAGCGTCTGTGTGTGAGGAGCAGGGCTGGGGTGAAATGGATGTGCAATGGGGTGTGGGTGCATCCCTGTGTGAGGGGCAAGGCGGTGGTGAAACGGGGTGCGAGGGCAGGGGTGGGGTAAACGAATGTGCAATGGGGTGTGGGAGCATCCTTGTGCGAGGGGCAGTGCTGGGGGGAAACGAGGGGGCAGGGGCAGTGATGGGGTGAAAGGGGGTGCAGGGGCAGGGCTGGGGGGAAATGGGGATGCGAGAGGCAGAGCTGCTGTGAAACAAGGTGCGAGGGACAAGGCTGGGGGGATGTGAGGGGAAGTGGGGTGTGGGCGTGTCCCTGTGCAAGGGACAGGGCTGGACAGAAATGGGGGTACAAAGGTGTAGGAGCATCCTTGTATGAGGACGAGGGCTGTGGTGAAACGGGGGTGCGAGGTACGGGGATGGGGTGAAATTGGGGTTCAGGGGCAGGGCTGGGGTGAAACGGGGGTGCAGTGGAGTGTGGGGGCATCCTTGTGCAAGGGGCAGTGCTGGAGCAAAACGGGGTGCAATGAGGTGTGGGAGCATCCCTGTGCAATGGGCAATGCTGGAGCAACATGGGGTGCAATGAGGTGTGGGAGCATCCTCATTCAGGGGCAGTTTAATGAAAAATGGAGGTGCAATGGGGTGTGGGAGAATCCTTGTGCGAGGGGCAGTGCAAGTGAGAAGCAGGGGTACAGGCAGTGTGGGAGCATCCCTGTGCAAGGGGCAGGGCTGCCGTGAAACAGGAGTGTGCTATCCAGGATTGGAGCAAAAATCCTCTCAAGACTACTCTCCCAGAACTGCAAGGATGGGATTTTCTGCAAGAGGAAAGAAACATGGAGGAAAACACTAAAATAAAACCAAAACATTGTTCTTGATGAAGCAGCAAGCTGCAACAACCCAATTTCTTGAGTTAACCATGGTTCCAGAAGACAGATTCAAAGCCTGCAATGGCTCCAACCCTGAGGCAAACAAAGCCAAAAAAGAGGCTTTGGACTTGTTAAAACCCCATCACACATTTCACTCCTGCACTGCCAAGTATCCCACCCCATCCCTAACGACCATCCCACCCCCGCGCTGGCTGAGGTTTCATTGCCCAGCAGGGATGCTCAGTTTGAAAACAAGGTACCAGGAGCAAGAAATGCAAGAGGCGGGGGATGGATGCAATGTGCAGCCAGATGGTAGCCACAGGTCCCATCACAGTGGCTATCTTGTGTTGAAACACCCCTGAGCTGAGCAAGAAGTACTGGGGCAACTGGGTCCTGTGTACAGAAGGGTCTGGGCTGTGCAAGCTCTTGCTCTTCCTACCCGTGTTGTTTTTTTCCTGGGTTTAATTAGGATCCGATGATTAAATTTCCTCTTCCTGGTGTTGGCTCCTCCTGCTCCCAGACTTCCACGGCCGTGGAAATAGACAGGGTTTTTGCTAGAGTGTGTTGAAAGCATGGTGGGCAGCTGTGGCAGCTGCGAGTCCTTGTGTGGCCAAACCCTCACAGGTGTCATCCAGGGCTCCCTGGCCTCACCACCCCTTTCACCAGCTTCATTTAGAGAGCGGGAACAAAACAAGTTGTACAACCACTTCAAAGCACCCTCAGGAGCTCCTTTCTGTTGCGTTGTTTGGGGAGGTTTGGGATTTATCAAAGGAAAGCTCCTTGCTACTGGATCGCCCGGTTCTCTAATTGCAAATGTGCGTTTTCATCTCACTTTGTTGGTGGAAACGGTTCAAATGACACCTGCTTGGCTGACAGCAACACCAGGGTGCAGCTGGGCTGGGTGCTGCTCCTGTCCTGGCTGTGGATGCCCTGCAGGTACCAGGGTGCTGCTTCCCTCTGCACCTTGGCACCAAGCCTGGGGCACCCAGATCAAGGTGCACCTGTTCTTCCTGCACCTGGCTTATTCACTTCTTGCATCCTTAGTCCAATTTCATATCTCTCTCATGCTGTAAAGTCCAAAATGACTTGTCTCATGAGGTGTTTTTATTTTAGAATCACAGAATGGTTTGGGTTGGAAGGGACCTTAAAGACTACCCAGTTCCAACCCCCCTGCCATGGACAGGGACACCTCCCACCGGATCACCTTGATCAAAGCCCCATCCAGCCTGACCTTGAACACGTCCAGGGATGGGGCAGCCACCACTTCCTGTGCCAGTGCCTCCCCACCCTCACAGGAAAATATTTCTTCCCAAGATCTCATTTAAATATCCCTTCTTCCAGATTAAAACCATTCCCCCTAGTTCTACCCCTGCACTCCCTGATCAAGAGCCCCTCCCCAGCTTTCCTATAGCCCCTTTCGCTACTGGAAGGTTGCTGTAAGGTCTCCCCAGAGCTGAACAACTCCAGCTCTCTCAGCCTGTCCTCATATGGGAGTTGCTCCAGCCCTCAGATCATCTTCATAGCCTCCTCTAGAATCACTGTAACAGATCTGTGTCTTCCTGTGCTGAGAAATACTCAAGTAGCGAATCTCCCCGCTGAAACAGCTTCTGATGCCAACCAGCTGGTCTTTCACAAAATTTCTTGCCCTCCTTAAATAGATTAGTCTACGTCAGGGATAAATCACACTGTCCTCTCCCCTCCCTGATAAATTTTAAATCTTTTTTTTTTCTCTGCTGCCCAAACCTCAGTCTGTTCTTACACATTTTAATAATTTCCTAAATGGCTGAAGCCCTGAGGAGCGATGTTGGAGTTCTCTGGATTGTTCCAGGCTGGCGCCTTGAATGGCTTTGGGGACAAAAGTGCCTTTTCTGATGAGCCAGCTGCTGGGCTTGAGGAGGCATACACGCATCTTGAGTTTCAGCTCAGCCAGCCTCGTGATCTCTCCGTGGTAAACCCACATCTCCAGGCGCTACAACTGAACTTGAACTTCAAACTGCCAGTTTAATTGAAAATCTGCAATTCATTTGTGATGAGTGCTGCCCAACCTGGGAGCTGGGAACCATTTTTCCTGTCCTGAGGATGAACGTTAGAGGTGTTGCCAATGAGGACTGTCCAGCTAAGCCTAGGATAGAGCATCCCCCATCCTGTATCTCATCCCTCCTTCCTGTTTTGCAACAAATGTTTTACAAAACCCAGAAGGAGCTCAAAGCAATAAGAGGTATTTCATTGCAGGGTGGGTGCTGTATGTGACAAGGACCAAAATCCATGGGGATATGGGGTATTTGGTTGCAGGGTGAGTGCTGTATGTGGAAGGGACCAAACTCCTTGCATATGGATAAGGTGCTCCCCCAGCATCCTTGAAGGGGTGCTGGCTCCCTGCCCAACTCCTGCTCCTCTCCTGCCTGCAACTGCCTTCTGCTGCCACGTCCCTGTTGCTCCCACTGCAACCACAGAGAGCCCAGAGAAAGCCAGGCACCCCAGCTCCAGTGGCAGAACTGTCTCACCTTTGGATGTGTACCATTCCTCTTTACCCTGCCAATAAGTGATACCAGTGAACAATTAGATCTGGACAGGATGCCCTAATGAGCTCAGGGTTTTGTGCAGCACTGGAAATTCATCTTGCAGGAATTCTATGCTAAAGTTCAAGACATTCTCTATCTGTTCGCCCGTGGTGTTTTTCAAGCACTCACACAAAACTGAGTGGTAATTGTCACTATTTGTTTCAATAGTGGTTAGGAGAAGGGCTGGTCGGGGATGACATTCCCGTGACTCAGATATGTGAGTGGATCTGGGTCTTTCAGAAAGAGGAGGAATCATCTGCTCTGCTGCTGCCTTTGGAATTGTAGACAGAAACTGGACATCAGCATGTCTTGGAGGAAAATACCAAACCAAGCTGTCCTGCAAATGCTCCTGGGTTCCATGCGCTCCAAACCCAGAAGCACCAAACCTCTTACCAGGGCTGAAGGTGCAAAAGGATGCTCTTGCAGGTGAAGTAGTGGCTCAACTGCTAACAGTGAACTTCTGAAACTTGGCAAATGGGAGTGTTCCCAAATCTAAGTCTAATAAAATGTACTACCCAAATGGAATCTAATAAAATCCTGGCCCTAGGTGGGAGTGTCTGAGCTCTCACTGCAGTATGGGTTTGTTGCAGCCTGTTGCTATGTGCTGGAGGGAGCTCTTTTTCCATGATCCTCTGATTTGGTTGGAGTCCAGCACATCCCTTTGCCTGTATCACACTATAGATTGCTTTCCTGAGCTCAGGAAGAGAGTGCTTGGCTGCCAAGGTACGTTTAATAACACTTCATTAGTACAGCGAGTCCAGAGAACTCCCTGGGGTGAGTTCTTCCCAGGCCAATCTTCCCCTTGCTGGGAATTAATTACAGGCATGATGGTTAATGATGAGGGGTAGGGGTAGCTGGTGGGTTTTGATGTCCCTCTTGGTTCATCCTGTACCAAGGCAGATCTACTCCTGTGGAAGCAGTTGGCAGAGCTATTGCTTCCTTCCCGGGAAGCAGCGGCTCTTTATTTATTTGCATCCCTTGGCAGGGAGCAAGGCGGGCTCCAAAGCGTAGCTGACACAGGCAGCACTTACAGACTTTATGACTAGGATAAAGTAAATAAATGATTCAGACAAGATTTATTTTGTACATATAGCTTTCTCGCTTCAAAACCAATTACCCACAAAAGTTTCTAATAAATAAGTCTTGGTGCATTCTGAATGAGCAAACAAAGCATCATGTTCCTTCTGCAGGATCCCCAAATGGATTTTTTCTGCTTCATTTTCTGAATTAGATTATGCTAGGCTGTAATGAAAGCAGGGCAGATTTACTCCTCTGACATGTGTCTCCGCTTCAAACATGCACTTACCCGATTTGTTTTTGTAGCTGGAGTCTGGAGGATTTTTTTTTCCGATTCCTTCCTTGGCCACGTGCTGTGAACGTTATGCAAGATCACCATCCATTGAAATGGATGAAGGCAAAAGCAGCAATTTCCTACACTATGTTTGCAAACTTGGCCTCCACTTTTGCTTTTCCTCAAGACTGTGGGCACAGCATCCCCCAGACACATTCGCTGGGAAAACGATTGCACTGCAAGAGGTGAGTAACCCCCTCCCCTCATAAATTAGGGGCCTTGTTGATACCAAAGGGAAAGGAAAGCAAAGAATCATAGTATGGCTTGGGTTGGAAGAGACCTTAAAGACCATCCTGTTCCAAGCCCCTGCCATCGGCAGGGACACCTCCCACTGGATCAGGTTGCTCAAAGCCCCATCCGACCTGGCCTTGAACACCTCCAGGGGTGGAGCAGCCACGACTTCTCTGGGCAACCTGTGCCAGTGCCTCACCACCCTCACAGGAAAATATTTCTTCCTAATATCCCATCTAAATCTGCCCTCTTTCAGCTTGAAGCTGTTCCCCTCATCCTATCCCTGAACTCCCTGATAAAGACCCCCTCCCCAGCTTTTATATAGGCCCCTTTTCAGTGCTGGAAGGCTGCTATAATGTCTCCCTTAAAGGCAGAGTTGAGAGACCAAAGGGGCCTGAGGACTGCCCTTGCACCTTCTCCAGTCCTCGAGGTAAAATCTACAGCATCCTTCCACCCTGCCACTGCCATCCTCAGTTTTTCAGCAGCCTGGCATGCCGTTCCTGCCCCTATCACATCCCTTTGTCCTTGCCATCCCATGTTGAAATTCCTATCTGCTGCTCCCTCTGCCCTGTAAGGAGCGATGAGTGGCAGAGTTTGCTTTGGGGAGCTCTTTGCACCACCCATGCATCCACAGCCTCCCTCCTCCTGAAAGACTACTCCATATGGCAAAATCCTTGATTTAAACCAAAATAATTTATTTAAACAACAATTTCCAGTAAATAGAACTCTGTATTTTTCCTCATCATCCTATAAGCCAAGCAATCTCCTGTCCATACTTCCCACCCTGGCTGGCCAAACCAAAGTGCTGGTGGCAAGTGAGACCCGTGACCCCTGAGTTAACACAGCGGTTTCCCATAGAGAGTTTCCTTTCCTCCCCAAGTCCAACTGCATAAAATGAAACAGCTTTTGTTCATGATGGAGATTATCCTGGCAACAGAATGACGGAAGCTACAAAAAATGCGAAGGATCAATGACAACTCTATCTAAAACTAACCACCAAGTTGAGTCTGTTTTATCATCGTTAGGGAAGAAAGCATCAGGCTAATGGGAAGGGGTAAATTGCTACTCTTTATGATGGCTTTGTAGAAGAGGCCATGTAAAAGGGCACAATTATCGATGTATCACTGTGAACCTTGAAATGAGGTTGGGAGAAGAGAGATGGGGTCCCACCTACACCCTCTACTCCAGTGAATCGGCAAATTCGGTTGGGTGATGGGATTTTCAAGGATTGCTGCAGTCAGTGAAGAGGCTCCAGATGATTTCTGTGGGTCTGGATCAGGCCCAGTGCTTGCAGGAGGGAGTTTAGAGGGGCAGAAATCCTGTTCTGCAGCCAAGGAGGACTCTGGTCCTTAGTGCAGTGTCCTCCTGAGCTGCCTTTCCATGTCCCTTAGAGACTCATAGAAGCTCTTTCTCCACAAGTTTTGGCTGATGACTCCCAGATTTCTTTTTGTACATCTAAATATCTTCTCTGCGGCAAATATAAGGGGAGTAATAGCCATTTAATGGTGCTGCGGAGTGGTGAACCCATCATTTATTTCCTTCCATCGAATTGCTACCAAAGCCCTTCCACCTTTCAGGCAGCACTGTGAAGAAACAGGGGACACTCATTTTAGTTGTACAAGGCTTGGTAGTTTCCCATATTCAGTGATGGGAAGCCTCACTTATGATGTTTGCTGTATTAATCAATGTGGTTAATTGAACTGACGGTTGCATCAGCTTGTGTTCGGAGGAGCTGTTTCACATCATTAGCCCCACTTAACATGATGATCTGTCAGATCTGCCTACGTTCATCTCCACCTCGATGCAAAAAGTGGGAGATCCAAGGTCTCCCCACTGTACACCAGCAGTGGCTTAGGAACACAGATAGATGTTTGGAAGATGCTATGCTACATCCATCACTCTTTTCTAGTGCGTATCAGCAGCTAAATGGGATCTGAACCCAAGGGCTGAATGGGCCTGGTACAAACACAGGAGAAACCTAAAGAAAGCAGTGTTTTCTGCAAATTCATCCCAGGACACTGGGTGCAAGTGTCTGGGAATTAAAGGAGAGGATAAAAGTAGCAGCACCTTTGGCTATCTGCTATCCCACTTGCAGAGGGCTTGGGACTCAAAATAATGATTCCCAGGCTTTTAGAGGCATGGGAAAATAAAAGCAAGGAATTAGTCCAGAAGAGCTGAGAGCCATCAATCATGCAGTAACGAGAGCTGGAGGAAGACCTGCCAGAGTGTGTGCTCCACCAGCAGCATCACAGCAGCAGGCGGAGGACATGTGACAATGATTTGTGTCAAAGGTATCTTCCCAAAGCAAACACCAGGCACTGAGGGACTTCCCTTCTTCCCATCCTGCTTTTCCTACCTGCAGTCCCTGGGTCTTATTTACCAAACCCCAGCCAGGCCCTAGCAATTAGCGTTTTCTCCTAGGCAGTTTTGCTGAAGCCTGCATGATCCCATTTCCACAGTCTGTCAGATGGGGCACATCATCCCCACTTTATCCATTTAACATAGCCAGGGCACTGTGCCACAATTTGCCATTGTGCCCATAGTTCAGGATATTTTCAGTGATTGCTTGCCCATCTGGTCATCTGTATAGCATCTCCTGGATGTAAGGGTTGTGCAGATATTGATTCTGCTAACTAGTAATTAATTAGTAATTAATGTGAAGGCAGGTGCTCCATGAAGAGCACCTCTCAGCATCCTGTTCAAGCCAGAGATGCAAAATCCCTTCTCAGGGATTTTTGTCAGCTCTTGCACAACTCATGCTGTCCTCTTGGATTTCCTTTAGAGCACTGAGACAGTTGGGGCTGCATTTCTCTAGCTGATTTTACAGGAAGTTTGGAAAGATTTCCACCTCATCTCAAAGACTTGGAGCTGAAAAATCCTTCTAGGAGGACTCTTGCATCTGTCTTAAGTGTATTGTAACCTGAGTCAGAGAGAAATTGAAGTCTACATCACCTGAAGATAGTAGAATCATAGAACAGTTTGGGTTGGAAGGGACCTCAAAGACCATCCACTTCCAATCCCCCTGCCATGGGCAGGAACACCTTCCACTAGATCAGGTTCCTCAAAGCATCATTGATTCTCCAGGGATGAGGCATCCATGACTTCTCTGGGCCACCTCAGTGCCTCACTACCCTCACAGGAAAAAAATTCTTCCTAATCATGTCCTCTATATACCTGCTGTGTTGGTTTTCAGTTTCTGGCCAAGACAATGAACCTCCTAATCTTCCTCAGCAGAACTGTTTCCAAAGAGGTGTCTCTGCACTCACCTTGACACCCAGGTGCTCATCTCAGGACCAAAAGACTGCAAAGATTTCCCTTGCTAAAGTTCTCTAAATTTAGGCAAGTTTCACATGGAACACAAGGCTTCTCACTCTTCTTCTTCAGAGTGCTGAGGGATATTTAAACATCAGGCAGCAACAGGTCTTGATTTTGCTCCTCCTCTGATATCCAAAAGCCCTGCATGTGATCCAGGCATGGTTCTGTGAGGTTCTATCCTGGAGATGCTGAGCACAGCCAGGATGCAGAGGGTACCCAGGACTCTGCAACACCAAACACCTGCAGACTTGAAATCCTTTCTCTTTTTCTTAACTCTATCTACTCTATATTTGAAGAAATGTTCCTGCTGACACCTTTGTCCAAGTGCTCTCTTTCCTGCGTCTCCTGTCCTGCAGTCCCTTTACGCCAGATTTGCCACTTTGGCTTCTCTGCTACTTTAACAACTCTCTCACCCCAACTACCTCAAACTGCCTCTGAAATAAAACTGGAGACGTTTGTTGCTGAGGAAGGGTGACATCAATGTGTGATGAACCAGCTCAGAGCTCTTCTATCAGCCCCAGCACCCTGGCTGGGTTTTAGATCCATAAGCATATACAAACCCTCTCCTACTTGCACAAGGCACTCTCTGTCCTCCTCCCTGGAGCAGCCCCCAAGGACACTGCTGCAGTGACATTGTGCAATGGTCACCTCTACCGGGTGCACGAGTGTCTGTCCTAGGGGTTATTACTCACTGACAAGGACAAAGGGCAACAGAAGTCGGTTATATCACTATGAAATGATGTTAAATGTCAGATGCGTGCCATGATGCCAGGTATTTTTCTGCAGAGCCCACCACACATTGCACCATTTGTGGCTCTCTTAACAAAGGACGTTTTGTAAAAAGCACTGCCTGGATGAGATTTAAGCCATCAGAGATAACCACTTGGCTGTTTCTTGCTTGGACCTCAATACCTCCTCTTGCATGGTAAAACACACTTCCTTTCTGTACCACCGGATTTGCTTTTCAATGCTTCATTATGTTTCAAGGTCACGGCATATCGAGCAGTTTGTTTGAGTGCCCTGGAAAGAAATGAAGTCACAAGAATTTGTTTTGTTTAATAAATGCATGTGTGGAGCCTGAATTGCTTTCTTATAACCACGTAAAGGAGAACGGAAGGCACTTGAGTCTACATTTTTTGGGGCATTCCCTCTTTTTTAAGTCCGTTATTCACAATCCTTTTTTATGGTGAAGAAATGCCCAATTCATTTCCAGTTGGCAAGTGCTGGGCTCTCATTTAGTTCCCAGTTCCATGGGTTTGTTTTGCTTGGAGGCCAAGAAAGCACTCCCTTCATTGCAATAATGACAGCAACCAGGCAAAGCCAGCCCAAAATCTGATCTTCTGACTTAGCATCCATCAGAGGAATTGCCACCAGCACGAAGGGCACTATTCCCTTACAAAAAAAGGAATAGTTGAGGCTGGAGGTTAAAGCAGACAGAGGCAACATCAATAGGGCTGGTTATGTCTTGGTGGGCATTGAGTGGAAAGGACTTGAGGCTCATGTGGCCCATTTGTGCCATGGTCCATGCCGAGGCTGATGTTGCAGGAGAGAAGCAGATGGGAAAAGCAGGGGTTTGGGGGAAAAATGTTGGTTTCTTTGAAGTTAGTGGGGAAATTCCTGCTGGCTTTAACTGCCAGCCGTAGCACAATGAGGACTTTGCAGACATGCTGATGGTCAGGCCCATAGCTGGAGTCTGTCTGGTGGTATCCCATTGCCAGCTTGCCTGCAATATTAATTAGAGCCATGGGTCTGCAGTGCTTTCAAGGTCTGTAGGTCCAATTCACCATGTAGGAAGGAGCAGGGATGCAAAATGAATTCCCCTGTGCAACACTTTTGAAAAAGATCCCGCATTATTTTTCTCCTCTGACGATGTGCAGAACCAACTTGAGTGATGCTGGGGATTCCATTGCTCAAAAAACATTCATCAGAGCAGCTTCTGTGGATCTCAGTGTTTCGTGCAGTGCAGATACTTTCCCATGGACATGCCATTTCTGTTGAGACTCCCACTTCAAAGCAAGAGAGTTGGGCTAAGCAGTTTTCCACTGGCAAATTTTTTGGCAGATCTCCTGACACAAAGACAAGGGTGAGCCCTTTTTGGGTGCTGACACCTCACAGGCCCTGACAGCGTGCTGGCCCAGGCACCCCTGCATATCCCTGTAGACCTATTTGCAGTCTTCCAAAGATGAAGTTGATGAAATTCCTCTCCCTTTACAAATATCACTTCTCTCGATCTCACAGCTCCTGGCTACTTGACCTTTCACTGCTCCTCTCTCCTGATGCATGCAAAAGATGAGGCCCAAGTCACCACACTGGCTGTAAGGCTGCTCTCCTCCCTGAGGAGCCTCTGTGGTTAATTGCAATCAGATCTGACGCAATAGCAGCAATTCCAAGGATAAATATGTCCTGGCAAAATTTTATATCAAATAACATCTGTGTTGAGAAGAAAGAACCTGTAAATGTCTCTGCAAGGAAAAAATTGCATGCGATGCTCATGTCTTATTAAACACCAGAAAGCCCATATCGAGGGAGACATAAAAGTCCCTAAAGTGGGAAAAGCATCCATCAGACCATGCAGTCAGTCTTCTGTAGACCTTCTATGCTCATCCAACTAGCAACTGTGTTACACCCAACTTTCCCAGTGGTAATGGAAACACGTTGGGCCACCACTGGCATTTCCCCTTTTAATAAAAATACATCAGTCCATCTTCAGTGCCTCTGGGGAGAAATTCCTGGGGATGGCAGCTCCCCTTGGCATCAGAAATATAATAAATCCTCTGGTGTGATAAGCATCCCAAATCCATTGCTGGATGAGTTTTTAGGGACTTGGAGAAATAGAACAAGCAAGTAAACAAGCTGGGGTTTTCCCCTGTGCATCTCAAATGCAGCGGAAAGCACAATCAATAATTGAGTGAGAAGGCAAGCCACTGTGAGCTTCCAGAAAGTGCAGCCTGAGCATCCAATATTTATTTTCAGGCCTTAAATAATGTATCTGAAAATGCTTCTAACTGGATATTTTAAGGCAAACAAATTTATGTCATGAAAAGTTAATTGGCAAAAACATCTCTGAAGGAAAATCAGCAGCCACAAAAAACACCCCTCAGCTCCTCAACAATCAGCCCTGTTCTTCTTTGTAAGTTATGGGGCAAGTCTGTAATTTCTAATTAAGGAATCATTCGCTATCAATTAGCCCATATAAGTAGATTTCACTTGCTGCCAAAGCTAAATCACTTAAGCCCCAGCATTTCCTCCTCGCTGCTGCAGTGTCAGCTGCCACCAAGGCTGTGCTGGGATGGGAGTCAGGGATCAATTTCCCATGAGAGCTTGGTGGAAAGGGTTCATCCTCATGGGTTAGACCTGTTGCAGCTAATGTAGGTAAATAGGAAAAAACCCCACCCTGTTTCCAGAAAGGTGGCAGGAATTGGAGGTTGTGGGGTCTTGCATGGCATGGATATGATCTGTATGCCCAGAGCAGTGGTCACATGTGGCGCTCAGAGGGGTCCTGAGTCTTTGACAAGTGGAGGTACTACTGTTAAGGAAAACATGAGCAGGAGGTAAAGCAAACAAAGCTGCTTTGCTGCCAGCTCCCATATCAGTATATCCCACTGCTGCACCCCAAAATATCAGTCAGCATGAGCCTACATGACAGAGCTCTGTAGGGAGGACCTTGGCCAGAGCTGGCACATTACCCCAGGCGTTTGCTTCCATGTTGGCAGCAGATAAAGTATTTGGTGTTAAATCCATCATGGTTTTTATGCTGGCATATTCCCTTCCCACCTCGTCTTTCAAACCACCCCCATCCAAGACATGAGAAAACATGTTGCTGTACCGGCAGTCAGCCCCAGGGACGCAAAGATCACAGCTCTGATCCTGGAAGAGCCATGAATCCAGCCACGCACCATCATGCAATTGTCCTGCAGTGGGGCTACCCTGTCCCCAGCCTACATCGCAAACCTGGTGGGGCCCAGGGCTGGGTGTCCCCTCACAGTATCCCCAGCTGCTGGCCCATCTGCCACTCCCCGGCACATCCCCGCACCCAGCTAGGGTTCGGGGACTGCTGCGATGTCAGGCTTATTGTTATGAAACCCAAACAGATAAGATAAGAAAGGTTCATAACCTCTCATCACAGCACAAGAAATCTCATCTCCAGACAGGCTTTCTTGCCTCTGATGTTTATTTGCTGTTATATCCAGCATCCAGCACTAGATGAATTGCCTCCGCTGGGATTTCAAGTCAGTCTGATCAGAGGAAATTGGTTTTGACAGCTTTGTGATGGAAACATCTTGGGTGAGACTCACCCCAGGTTGAAGCTCCGTGGGGTCGGTGGAGCTGGATTTCACTCTGGCTTACTGGGTAAATGCAAACCAGTAATGAAAAACCTGTAAACAGAGTATTCTCCCAGGTGGAAAGGGACGGTTTATCCCATAGCTACCTCTAGAGCTTAGGGGACAATGCAGGGAGAGACAGGATAGAGAGGCTGGCTGCAGCTGCATCGGGTTGTATGATGCTGGTTCATCTCCTCCAGGGTTTCAGCTGGCACACAAACACAGCCGTAAAAATCACAAGCAGACCCAAAGCAACCGTACCTCAAACACTCCTCTGCAAATGGAGCTGAACCGATGGAAACAGTGCTACTGCTTTTGTAGGAGTTGCTTCTTCCTGAGCTTTAAGGAGAGCTAAGGTTATGCTGACACAGATCTCTGAGCACCCAAGTGTTAGGCCTCAACCCCCTTCTTTTTACAGCAAAGCTTTTGGGTCGAGGGGAGTTTTACCACCCTGAGGGATTTGTAGGAGGTGGGGAAACACAGATATGCTTTTCATGGCACACGGTCCTCAGTTCAAAAGGCTTTCACCTCCTGGAGAGCACGTTCCCTGCTCCTATCTGGTCACAGCAGCTCTTGTACTCATCAGGAGCTAGAACAAACAGGAAAGCACAGACTCACTTTGATCACAGCCTTTGCCACTACAAGGCTGTAATCGTATGTTTGAACAGTGAAGTTGACACTGTAAGGGTGGGAGTGGGATGCTGGGGGAGTGGGGATCAGCCTCTCCAGAGGATGCTGGGATTTCTAAAACCTCGAGGCAGTTTGTTATGTTTTCTGCCCCAGAGAAAGGGCAGACACAATTTGAAGCTGATGGGTTTTCATCACAGTGCAAAGCTCCTTCCAGTGAGGACAGACGCAGGTAGCAGCCATATGGACAGTGCAGAGGGAACCTTCCTGCTGGCTTTCAACCTGATCGGAGGAACTGGTAAGGGTCCTCCCAAATGGGGCTTCAATACCACTGATGGAGCTAAGAACTTTTGGAGACAGTCAAGAGAAATTCAACTCACAGCCTTAGGAAACTCAGTTTGACACACCGCTTTAAGGCATGACCAACAAACAGGCATTGCTGGAGCCCAGAACGTTGTCCCTGAGGAAGTCCAGCTGCATTTCTTCAGCTCCCCTGATGAGCTCCAGAATCACAACGTCAACCCCAGCTCAGGCACCTTCCCTTGGAGCCACAGCCTGGTCAAGGCTGCAAGCTCGTTTGGACCCAACTTACCAACCCTGTTGATTTGGGTTCAAACCCCATTTTTTTTCTCCTTGAGGGGCAGGGAAGAGACAGGAGGTGGCAGATAAACATTTATAAGACAAAATATTCGGGTTTGCTTGATGACTTTCTCACCTTGTGAAAGTCACAGCTAAGCAGGAAGGAGGTGTCATGTACATTCATTACTTTCTTCGGAGAATTAAAAACGCACACTAAATGGCTTGGTTCCCCACAGATGTCTCTCCTGCCTGAGCAGAAGCAGGTGGCTCTTTTTGCACATCTCAGCTTTTCAGAAAGTGAAAAACTTCAGGTAGGACCACACCAGTGGTGTAAAAAGCCTGTATCCCTCCCAGCCCACTCCAGATGGATAACTTAGTGCTGTGGTAGTCGCAAAACTAATGTGAGTGTTGCAGCAGCTATGTTGAGATAGGGTTATCACAGACATTTTTACAATGCAATCTGAATTTGGGATGAAAACACTATTTAAAAAGTGTACTGGGAGTTATGTCCAAGCGTCATAAAACTTCAGAAAAGCATAAATTTGATAGGTTATAAAAATACTCTAATCTTACTCTCCTTTTCAATGCCTAATGTCGTTCTTGGTTTTGCTGTCCACAATTCACTGGTCCAGACGTCATTAAAGATTCTAGTAAATCATTTGCAGAGTAGGATTGCCTACAGATTAATAGTGTGTTTCACTTCACTGGTTTTTTATTTGCTTCAGATTGCGTAAAAATAGTCAAGTTTGATTGGCTTAAACAACAGAAGGATCATGAATAATAGGAAAGTTTAGGCCTGGACCATTTTGTAATCAGTACAGTGAGAGCTCGTGGGCTTTTTGAATGTGCTCATTAAAACGTACATAAACTGTTATTTATTTTACAAAAATAATTTTTATACCATAGAATCATAGAATGGTTTGGGTTGGAAGGGACTTCAAAGCCCATCCAGCTCCATACCCCCTGCCATGGGCAAGGGCACCTCCCACTGAATCAGGGTGCTCAGAGCCTCTCCCAACCTGGCTTTGAACGCCTCCAGGGATGGGGCAGCCATGACTTCTTTGGGCAACCTGGGCCAGGGCCTCCCCAACTTCACAAGAAAACATTTCTTCATAAGATCTAATCTAATTCTCCCCTCTTTCAGTCTAAAACCATATTTTTGAATGGTTTATGTTTATTTATGTGCATTCTTACTTTAAAACATATTAAGCTCTCCCTCTCAACCACACACCCAACAGCAGAGAACCAGACTTTTTGCTCCTTGGGGTCACTGGTCACTGCCCAGGATCACAATCATTGAGTCCGACACCTCTGGGGCAAGCTGGGCCACTAGAAAAACAGATCTGTGTCTGCTTGTGGATTCGCCTGGCCCCAGAAAGGAGCTGTTAACTTCCTTGACAGGAGAGAATGAAATGTCCCTTACAGACCTGGCAAAATCCACAATGGGCTTTCAGGTGCCCGTATCAGCTGTGGATCTCTCACTTTCAGACTCTTCATCCTGAAAAAGCAATTCAGCTCCATATTTTACATCCATAAACACTGCATCTTGCTCAAGTGGCATTATTATTAGTCTCAGGGTTTTGGGAAGTTGTCTCAAGTGACGGTAATCAGAGCTGTCAAACTCACAATGTCCCCTTAGCAGTGAGCAGCCTTCCTCCCCACCGCAGGGTCTGCTGCACCAGCCGTTGCTGAGCAGCACATTCGGGTGATTCAGGGGCAATCACACACTTTAAAGCGTAGATGCGATCCCCTTTCCTGATTAATGTCATGCTTCACTGGTCTTTCTAACTAATTCATGATTAACATTCACGTCACTATCCAGAAAATGACTTGTTCTTTGTTAAACAAGCCTGGTATATCATTTACTGAGTTCATAAAGCTCTACAGGTTTTTACTATTTTTAAAAAACATTATAGAATAAAATCATAGATTTACAGAATGGAAGGCACCTTAAAGCCCATCCAGTTCCAATTCGCCTGCCATAGACAGGGACACCTCCCACCAGACCAGATTACTTAAGACCCCATCCAACCTGGCCTTGAATACCTCCAGGGATGGGGCCGCCACAGTTTCCCTGGGCAACCTGTGCCAGTGTCTCACCACCCTCATTGGGAAGAATTTCTTCCTAATGTCTAATCTAAATCTTCCCCCTTCCAATTTAAAGCCATTCCCCCTCTTCCTATCATTACTTGCCCTTGTAAAAAGCCCCTCCCCAGCTTTCCTGTAGGCCCCCTTCAGGTACTTGGAGGCCACTGTTATTAATTATGGGCCAGGAAAACTGAACTTTCTGTGTTTTCAACTTGTTTAAGAAATCTGCAGTGCTTTGGTCTGCCAGAAAAGATGTAGTCTTCATGGAAGAAGATACAGACAGCAATGGTTGTTCAGTGCAAGTCTTCGTTAAGGCGGCTGGACCGAGCTGCTGCACACCACGGCTGTGATCACCCTCTTTGTGTCTGATGCCTGCACCTGCTGCAAAGCTCCAGCATGTTGCCCACACTCTCTTGGTCTTTCAGAAGACTTTGGACCCAAGAAATTCAACTTATTTTCAAAATATGGGGAAGGATGTCATGAGGTGCTGCTCATTTGCTGATAGACATAAATTATGTCAGAGGGCTGCTCTGCAAAATCTTTCCTAATCTCCTTTTTCAGAAATGAACCTTTTAAAGTCAGAAAGGTGGCACAATCCTGCCCTGTCCCTTCAGCCACCCCAAATATATCCCTTAGGCAGGAGCTGAGCTGGGAGAAAGGTACTGTGTGCACAGTGTAGTTCTGAAGGTGAGCACAGTATCTTATGATGAAATAAAGGCTAGCACACTGGACAGGCTTTTCCAAAGCCACTCTAAGCCTCTTAGAGGAACAAATCCCATTCATACCCTCTTCCCCTAGTGCATGCTATTTGCTAGTGGAAGGATCCATTTATTCTAACTCGCTGCTCCAGAACAAGCTCCATTCCTCCAGTGTCCACCATCACAATCCTGCTACGTGCTTGCTCTGCCCCTTCTTTTACCTGGGTGGAGGTCTGGGGCATCTGAGCATGCAGACAAGGAGCAGTGACCTCACATGGGTGGCTGTCCTGCAGTTGCCGCTTTCTCCTGGGGGAGATCCTCAGGGGCATCCTGCAAGGAGGACAAGACATTTGGTTTTTGTGTGACATCATCAGGGAAGACCTGACATCTCATGCATCTTCTTTAACATCTACTTACTGGAGGCTACAGCCTCTGCTTGTACCCATAGGCCCATTCATCACTCCAAGGGCTTCCACTGTCCCTGCAAAGCCTAAGCCTGCTGGTGGATATAGCCTGCTCCCATTTGCACCGGCTTTGTTTTATTCCTGGCCATTTCAGTCTCACTTTCCACCTATGGGGAGCAGATGCAGGGCTGTGGTTCTGTAGAAGATGGGTGAGGATTTAGCAGGAGGTGCTGCAGGGATGGTTGTTGTGACGACTGTGCCAGCAACTCAAAGCTGATAGTCACCTCTTTCTCCATCCCTGCTCTCCACAGAGGACAGAAAGCTCCCATGCTGCTCTGGCTGCTGGGGAAGAATGTGCCAGCTACCCTCCCAGCAGCACTGCTGGTGCACTTCCAAGCTCTTGTGGTTTCACCCATGGCCTCTTGCCTACCTGCTGCAATTGTACCTCCAGGGCTGTGGGGCTTGGACAGCCCATGCAATAACTCTGCAGCTCCTTTCCTCCATGCAAGGCTGGAAACCAAGCCAGAGAGTGTGCTGAAGGGAAGCAGTTTAAGCCAAGTTTATGAAGCAAACGAGGAACAGGAATGGCAGCTCCACAGGATTAAAGGTGTCTTGGTACAAATGATGCAGCTAGGTATTCCTCCTCCACCATTTCAGCCGGAGGGCAGGCGAAGAACCACCCTCAGCAAGAAGGAAACTAACCAGAAAATCAAGCATGTTTCCCTTCCCTCTGGGGCAATGTGATTCCAGACTTCATGATCTGAGGGTGAGAAGATGTGGGCACCCTGCAGGTGCACCCAATGCTGTACCCTGATGTAGCACCTGCCTCGCTGGAGCAGGAGCTATACAGGGTGGAGAATGCAGACCAGAAATGCTGGCCAGTCCCACCCAGGGCTGTGCCCAGCACAGCGCAGGGATTGCAGAGAGCATTTCTGCACAGCCTTGCTCCAGGCTGATGTGGCTTCTGATGGCCAGGCTTGAGGTCGTCATCTGGATCAGCTTTGGCAGATGCAAACTGGGACATTCACATAAACCACAGTCCAACTCTCATCTGCCCAGCACTGGTTGGGTGGACACATGGCTCCTGGCAATGATCTGCAGCAATGCACATTCTTCTGGATCTCTTGTGTCAACACACAAGAGTTTTGCCAGCAGGTCTACAGCAAAATCTGACCCGCCCATGTGATTTGCCACAAATCATCCAACCCCGCCCCCAGACAGAGAATTCTTCTTGTTCCAGCTCTGCACACTCTGCTGATCAAGGGGTCTTTTGTACCTGGAAGAATTTAGACACTGTCAGAGTCAGAGGAGATGCCTGGAGGGATGCTTCCCACTTGTAGTGCTTCCAGAGGAGCCAGAACTGATGTTCTATCAAAGCCAATATAGCAATGATGGTGGTTGTTTCATTTCCCTATTGTTCCAACCTCTCCACATCCAGCGAGGGCTGTGGGCTTGGCTTGGCAGTCAGGGAGGTAAGGTTTGCTCAGTTGTTCATTGACCTTGTCCTTTCCTCTTCTCAAGCAGGTCCCAGAGCCACCATGTCACCTCTCAGCCAGCTTGGCACATGCCTTGCTTTCAGCATCTTACTTTTAAAGCCTGGTTGTGTGTCAGTAGAAACACAACCTCCGTGTGGATCTTTATGATCAAAGTTCTCCATGTTCCTGAGTTAACAGTAGATGCAAACACCAATGTGTCAGTTTTCAAGTAATTATTTCAATGCTTAAGAACACTTCCCCACTGGCTGATGTTTGCAGAGGGATGTAGCTGCTCTTCCCTCATTGCAGAAGCTCGTGGAGCACGATATGGGCTGCCAGCTTCCATTGCTGCTACAGTGGTGTCTTTCCTGGAGGGAACAAAACGTCTTTCCAACAGTCCAAAGGGCAATTTTCAGTTTATAAACATTCACTCATTGGCTGATGGTCTCCAAAACGGGGCGCATTCTTTGTTCAATGCATGCGGGTGGCCAGAGGAATGCAAAAGTAATTACAGCGGAGTCTGGGATCATGAAAACTCATTAATTCTTGGACACTTTACAATTGCACAATCTGGAAGCTTTTTGGTGCAGTTTAATCTAATCTGGATTGTAAATGCAGTCCGGGAGGAGGAGGAGATCATGAACAACTGTTCTTATAACTCTGTTTCAAGAGCAGTTGTTATTTCCCAGAACAGATGCTGTTTGTGTGTCTGTGATAGGAGGGACAGGAAGTATTTTCCAAGGTGCTACTAAAATGGACTGAAGGCGTGAATTTTTGCCCAGCATCACTTGAACCCTGAAGTGCTTGAGTGAGTCTGCAGAGATGATAGTAAAGCTCCTTTTCCCTGAAGGTGTATATAATGAAGTTGCTTCACAAGTAGTAAAGTTTTACAACCATCTGTGAAAGGAGGCACAGAGGGGTCTTCCCCCCAGAAAAAATTCAGTAGTCAGGATTTTCTCCGTGGGCTTCATCCACGTTTCTGCCTTAAGAATACCTGTCCTTAGAGTTTAGGTTCCCTGTGCATCCCTGAATGCCTTGGATAGGATCACAGGCTTATTAGGCTGAAATATCTGATGTGAACTAGAGCCAGAAGAGACACAAAGACCCACTTGGGATTCCTTGATACATGTCAGGAAAGGAAAGAAAGCATCAATCTGTTTTGTCCTTGACAAGAGACATTTTCCTGCAAGCTTCAGGTTGCAGCCTCCTGCAGAGAAAGGGCAAGTATAAGGTTTTGCAGTGCTGAATTAAGAATGTTATCCTGCCTGCTCCTCCTAGCCTTCCTCCTCAGCTGGTTTGGGATGCTCTGTATGTGAAGAGTGCAGAGCAATTAAATAATCCTTAGAATACAGTAACTGGAAAAGGACAACCCCTGGAGATGGTGATGAGAGCCCTTTATAATGCTAATATCCCGGGGAGAAATAGTGCCAAGAAATAGTTCACATTCCTCCCTGCAACAACAAACCCACAAGAGCCAGACCCCAGACCCCACACGTTTACACTGAGCTGGTGCTTGCTTTCAGGCTGTCGGTTCTCCTGGTAATGTTCCCTTTCTCATACCACTACATTTCCCAGCTCCCACTGTTACCCAAGGGGATAACAAGAATGTGTTTTGTACCTCATTTACCTCATTTATCTTCTACAAACCTCCTAATATCTACCCAGAGAGGCAGTCAATATCATCTACAAACATCCCGGCCTCTGCTCAGGGATGTAGACACTTAAGTCTTAAGAAAATTATCAACTCAGTAGTTTAATTGACTCAGGATCGAAAATGTGTAATGAAACAAGGGAAGGAATATCAGATAGGGAGAATTCATGATTGTTTAAGGATCACTTGAAAGACACCCTTATCTTAACTAATGAAGTGAAAAGAAAGCAGCAATTTTGCGTTAAAGTAGCATTGTGTAAACTAATGAATGTGTGTATTAGTTAGGTGTAACAATTATATTAGCTAGGTATAAAAATTTTATTAGCTAGGTGGGATTTTGAGCATTGGTTTTGTATAAATAGGCCTTCGGGATCTTCAGTGGGTGTGCAAGTTTTATGAAAGATCTTCCACCTTGCACCCTGCGCAGAGTAAAAGCAACATCTCCCCTTTAAACAAAATACTTTGTTTGGGGAGTTTTTTATTGGTTCCAGGTAACACCACTGCCTCCCGCCAGCCTCTCTTTCTCCCCATGTCAGATCAAAGCCTTGTGCCTGAAATTCTCGCAAGGAAAAAGGATCTCGGGAATTTCTCCTGCAGTGCCAAGGTCTGAAGCAGGAAGAGGTCTGTGCCCTCCATTCCAAACGAGGTTGAGTTGAACAGCAGGGCTCCTGCAGACACAGAGCAGCCCTTTCTTTGAATGTCTTCAATTTAGGAGCAGGGGTACTTGCAGGAGAGAGTCTGTGCCTGCTGTTCACAGCTGCCTAACCCTGACCCTTGGGTCCTGCCTCTGGCGATGTCGCTTCTCCCTCATAGCCCTTGGAATACACAAGCAGCAACATCCTTGAAGCTTGTCGGTGCTTTCCATGCTACCAGAGCAGGACAAAAGCTGGTTTCCAATGCCTTTGAGCTGTGGGCAGGAAACATCTCTGCCTAGGTGTCAAGTAGCAATCTTGCACCATGGAGAAAAAAGCAGGCTTGGGGCTCTGGGATGCTGGCATGGGACAAGTTAAGCCAAAGGGCATCCTGGGAGCAGAGCATGGACCTCAGCAAGCTGTTTCATTGCAAAATTAGTCCTAACCCAGGTGCCAGAGGAGGAAAGTGTGCCGCGCAACCTTGTCCCTGCGTCCTGCCAGGTATCATCCTTCACAGAAGCCTGCCTTGGGGGCCTCCTCCTTCAGCCAGGAATGCTCTGCTATTTTCCACCACTGGCTAGGAAGGCCTGAGTTCCTTCCTGGAGAGCAATTAGCTCTAATTAAGACACAATTAGAGGGCTTCTGTTCCATTACAGCCAACCAGTGGAACTCGAGCCACTAATCACTGCACTGATGCAGCAGCAACCCAGAAGACTGCAACCCTGGGGTGAACCCATATTTGCGAGTCCTGCCAACTTCCTGCTCCAGGTCCACAATTCTCCTGTCTAATTAGGGCCCAGACACCCAATGAGACTGAACATCAAGCGACTACAGTGAAAACTCCCTTTAAATAACTCCACTTTTTTGAGGAGAGCCATTCCTTGGTTGTCTGAAGGTTGCTCTGAATATGAATGTGCAAATTCCCACACAAGGGACAATTACAAGACAAACATATAAGGACATTGCCATGCCAGAATGAGACACTCTACACATGGGCTGGCACTGTAGCTTCATGGAGAAGCAGGAAAAAACCCCAAGTCCTACTGAGTTCATGTTCCTGTTCAAATTTGAAAGTAATTATTGAGGAGACAGATGAGAACATAAAGCAGAATGAAAATACTTTTATGTTGTTCAGGCACTTAATTCCAAGGAAGACAACCATTGACAGATCATGGTAGGGTGCATGGTGTTTATCAGCCCCCTCAATTTTCTTTGGCACCATGACCATAAACAAGAACAGAGCAGCACTGAGTCTCTGAAGTCCAGAAGAAGTCTCTTGGCTTTGGAAGGGCTGTAAATATTAGGATAGACACTATCTTAAAAGGCTCAATGCCTTTGATTATGTTCCCGTGTCTAGCTTCCTCCATTTATTTTTATCTCATCGTCTCTAATGTTGAACTGTGTTGCCTGTAGAGAAGGTTGTGAACTGAAACACCACTGCGTTTCTTCTGATGAAGGCTGAGCTCCAGCAGAGAAATTGGCAGTTAGATTGGGAGTGGTATTTCCAGCCACAGGCTCAAAAGATGATTTTTTTTCTAATGACAGAGCCGTTGTGGCTGTGATAGTCCAAGATCATGGGTAAGGTAAGATCTGTGAGGAGAGCTAATACCTTTTTTAACCCAGCAAATCCTCAAGCCCCAGAAAACTAGTAAAACTTTTAGACATGCTGGACATTCACAATATCTGTCTCAGTATGAGGAGGTAAAGTGTTCCCAATATGTGATAGCAATTTCCCAAAAAGACATTAAGACTAAAAAATGGGAGTGGGGATCGGTCCCTATTCACATGACCCTATTCACACTATCTTATTGCTCATCTCCTGAGCCACCTCAGCTTATTGTCAGTGGTCCTAATGCTCCTCGGGCAAGAGATCTGTTATGTGACTCTGCTGGTCTAATCACGTTCACCTCCAGACTATGGCAGAGTTCCCACTGACTTCGGTGAGAAAAGGGACTCAACCATTGTGTGACACCTTTGATATTTTCTGTGGCTGAAAGGAGCTATTTTTATGTAAGGAAGGTCAAAGTGAGAGCAGGCACGTGGGAGGAGGGTGGACAACTTCAAAGCTCATCTCTGAAGTCCCTATGGACAGGAGCCCACAGAGCCATGGAGAGATAGGCAAAGCAGCGCCAAGCAACCTCACTTTGAAGGAGGATCCTGAATGCTACTTTTATGGTGGAAAGATCCTCCTAGAAGAAGGTTTCATAACTGGAAAGATCCTTCTAGAAGGTATGATAACTCCCCAAATGGTTTCAGCCACTTGGCTTGCTCCTCCTCCACTCTAAGTTCAGCCCAATCTCCTCACTCCAGGTGACTGCATTGTGGTTCTACATTATCTAGATATTTTGGGGGATAGAAATGAGATCATAGCACATATTTGCATTTTACAGTTCCCTTGGCACGAGGCATGAACACCCTGTGGCATGTGTAAAGCCACCGTGCTGGCCTGGCTGACCAAAGAGGGTGGCTCTCCAGGCTGAGCATGGTCCTGAGCCCAGGGCTAATGCATGGCAGGGTTTTATGTCTGTGTGCACAGGTACAACACTGCATTCAGTGACACTACTGACTATTGCAACCATTAAACTGTTTCCCATAAGAACTAAGACCCTGTCCTAGTTCAAATCCGTGAACGGTACTTGCAATCTCTGCGTAATGACTTTATTAATGTTTGCTATTAACTACGCACTTGGTGTTTTACCAGAGGGAGCAAAACATTCCTTGCAGCTATTAACCCTGCAGCTGGGATGTCTGCTTGACTAAGTCTTCTTTACTTTGTCCAAGGAACGATTATTAGGAACATAAATTTTTCTGAAACTTCAAAAGCAATCCCTTCCTCCGTTTGCAGTTGGCACCTTGCATGAGTCATGCTGGCAATCTGAGATTCCAAAAGGAGCCAGCAAGTCAGGAGTGGAGGGGGAAGGGAAGCTGCTGCTTTTGGTTATTTTGCAAGAGAGATGTCAAAGAAATTTAATTTCACTGTGGAGTGTCTATCAAATGCAGATTGCTGATATTTGGGGCAGATGTGTAAAACCTGCTAGGAAACTAAGACTCTGTTTGTAAGGGCTGATCTTGGTGAATATTGCAAGAGAGCTGGGAGAGGTGCTGTTTCAAGACAAGAGGACTTCATGGAGCAGAACCTCCTGGGGAACTGATGGCCCCTGGAGAAGCGAGGTGCTGAATGTCACAAGAGCACCAGCGCTGAGAGAAGGACAGCGTGGAGACGTTTCAGTCTTACTCCAGACACAAGCCTTTTGAAGTGTGCTGTGATACTTGCTGTGTTTGTTCCCTGGTGTTCCCTTGACTCTCTGGTTGTCCATAGGGTGGCCTCTGTGCTAGTGGCAGGACCTGAGGGTAGGTACAGCAAGGATGGTGCTGCTGCTGCAGGAGTGTCCACTTCCCTCTCTGTTGTATTAGGGTTCCAAAGCCCTCCAAAGCAAAGTTCATAGCTCCCACTGCAATCTGCTATGGTCCTACTCTCCTCCAGAGACCAAGCATCTTTCATGGGTAGCAATATCACACACACTTGTGCAACATATAATGGCAGCAGACAACCTTACTGCCTGCAAGGAGAAGCTGAATGTCATGGTGCAGTCATGCGTGGGAGATGTGGTCTGCTCGGGCTTCGGGCCCGTAAGACAACTAGAAAAATAAGGCTACAGTTCCCGTTAATGCTATCATTCACATTTCTGCTGATGTATTTTAGGTTTGGGCTGAAGAATGAGAACATTTTTTACTTCAGGGCATTTGTGATTTGCTGGTTTGGCTCCCTTTTCCCTCCATTAACACTTGTGCCGGTCGCTAGACAAACCAAAACCTCACAGACATTTTCAATTTCAGCTCACTTTAGCTGAGACCCCAGATTTCCATTTAAAACAAAGCTTCCAAGTGAGAACTTGTTGTGCAAACTATCACCTACTGGCTTCTGCAAAGGAGGAATCAAACTCTGCCCGGCTCCCCTACTCCTGCCTGGTGTCAGAAACCAACACTAGAGAAAAGCAACCCAGGGCACACCAAACGCAGCACTTGAGGGTTATCCGTCGATGTGTAGACCACCACCTCTGCCCATCCCTGCCTGATTTTCGCTGATTACACACCCATGTGCCTCTTACTGCCTCCAAGATGGTCCCCATCCCGTTGGCATTTCCCCCTGCCGGTGTAGAAGTAAAATCACACATTTACAGACTTATTTCACAGAATCATAGAATGCTTTGGGTTGGAAGGGACCTTAAAGATCATCCAGTTCCAGCTTTCCTGCCATGGGCAGGGACACCTCCCACCACATCAGGGTGTTCAATGCCCCATCCAACACTTGCAGGGGTGGGTCATCCACAACTTCCGCAGGCAACCTGTGCCCGTGCCTCACCACCTTCATCATGAAGAATTTCTTCCTAATGTCTGATTTAAATTTTTCCCCTTCCAATTTAAAGCCATTCCCCCTCATCCTATTTCTACAAGCCCTTGTAAAAAGTCCCTCCCCAGCTTTCCTGTAGCTCCTTCAGGTATTGGAAGGCTGCTGTAAGGTCTCCCCAGAGCCTTCTCTTCTCCAGGCTGAACAATTCCATCTCTCTCAGCCTGTCCTCATAACATTATCTTGGTTATCGACTTGGGAAGACAGTCTGTCTCTCCTCACATCCATAAATCCTGGGAGCTTGGGTTCTCCCCTATTTATCTGAAGGCAAGGCCTTATTACAAAACCTCTGAGATGCCTGCTGGCAGCATGTGCCAGCTAACTTGGGCAAGAGGATGGGAAAGTGATACTGTCTTCCAGCTTCAGTAAGAGCAGGGCTGAGCCTGAGCTATTTTTGACCACTCTCTTTCCCAGTGCTCAGTCATCACTGCAAGAGGATTTTTGCCTTGGCGTGAATGCAGACACACAGCCTTTCCTGAAAATCCTCTCTTGGGAGGTGTAAATTGTGTTGCACAGAAAGCCTGGCAGCAAGGAGTGAAATAGTTTAAGTAACTGGGAGCATCCTGGGCAGGCACCCAAACCATCAGCAGCAGTAGGACCGGGGAGTGGGATGGTGGCATCACTCCATGCCAGCCCTGAAGGCTTGCTGGTGGCAGAGCTGGTACCTGGCATTACAATGAGCCTCTGCTAACAAGGAGGTTTCATAAATCTGAATCAACCAGCGGGCAAAGAGAGGAGACAGATGGAAGTCATTTAAGATGACTGTATTTTCTGTCTCCCAGGCTTTTGGCTTTTTGCTATCCACCCTCTGCATACCTCACTCAAGCTCTGGATGCTGGAAATGCTGTTGCTGGAATAAAACACTTTGTCTTGCTGCACTCCCACTGGAAGATGAATGCAAGCACCAGGGTGCACAGTTTGTGGGTGATGCAGTGTTTCCCAAGGTGCTAGAGCAAGTACAGTCTTTGTCTCAACATCAAGGGAGTCTTTCAGTCCATTCTGAGATCAAGTGAATCCCATCTGCAGCCAGGCTGGGACTGCAGTCTTCTGCACAACCTAATGCAATGCAATAGCAGTGAGATACCTGGCAGGCTGCAGCAATCCCCTTCTTCATGCTAGCAACAATTACACATGGGCTGCAGCATGGTTGGACCTCCAGGAGGACTTTCATCAAATCATAGAAGTTGGAAAAGATCTCCAAGATCATCCAGTCTAATCATTAGCCCAACACCATCGTGCCTACTAAACAATATCCTGAAGTGCCACATCTACATGTTTTTTGAACACCTCCAGGGAAGGAGACTCTATCACTTCCCTTGGCAGCCTGTTCCAAAGCTTCACTGCTCTTTCAGTAAAGAAATTTTTCCTAATATCCAATTTAAACTTCTCCTGGTGCAACTTGAGACCATTTCCTCTCATTCTATCGCTTGCTATTTAGGAGAAGAGATCAGCACCCACCTCACTATGCCCTCCTTTCAGGGAGTTGTAGAGGGAAATGAGGTCTCCCCTCAGCCTCTTCTTCTCCAGGCTAAACAACCCCAGTTCCCTCAGCCATTCCTTATAAGACTTGTGCTGCAGACCCTTTCCCAGCTTCATTGCCCTCCTCCAGCCCCTCAGTGTCCTGGTATTGAGGGGCCCAAAACTGAACACAGAATTTGAGGTGCGGCCTCACCAGCCTTCATGGGTACCCCGACTTTGAAGCAAATGAAGAGCTTGTGGGCTGCAAAAAGATTCTGTAGGCACAGCTTTTGTTACAAGACATGGAAAATGACTCATCACAGGAGTGGTACAATGGGGGGATTGACACAAGCCACTTGCAAACAGAGCAGATACATGCTGTCTAGAGGCTGCTAAAACCTGGGGACTGAAGTCCTGCTCCTCAGCCACAAAAGCCCATTTCCATCAGCTCGGAGCTCCACCCCAGGAGGCAAACGCAGACCCAGCCCTTGAAGCACAGGTCACAGAGGGCAGTGTAGGACCCCCGGATGAATGTGGGAGTACCATCTGTAAGCTGGCCCACTTGCCCAGCGCATATCTCAGCAGGCTTCCAGAGTGCTGCTTACTCCAGTGGGACAGCTCACATTCTTCAGTGATTTGCTGAGCTGTGGAATGTATTAGTTTCCTGAAGAATTCACATACTTCTAAACAAGGGAGGTTTAGAAGCAATTTCTTTTTTATTGCATTTTTTTGCTTATTGTTCTTTACTCTGCTAATAAGTAAGTACATTCCAGAGGCTCGACATCACCTAAGGGAAAAACAGTGAAGGTAGGAAATGAAAACACAAAGGAAAGAAGAGCCACAGGCAGAAATGCCTTATTTCTTGGACAATACTCCAAATTCCAGGCTGTCAGAATTATCTCTACCATAATTCAGGCTGTTGTGGTTTAATTCCAGCTGGCAACAAAGCACCATATAGCCATACACTCTCTCCCCCGAGGTGGGATGGAGAAGAGAATTGGAAGAGTAAAATCTTGTGGGCTGAGATAAAGACAGATTAATAGGTAAAACAAAAGGCATGTGCATAAGCAAAGCAAACCAAGGAATTCCTTCACTCCTTCCTATCAGCAGGCTGGTGTTCAGCCATCCTCAGGAAAGCAGGACTCCATCACGTGTAATGGTTATTTGGGAAGATAAACGCTGTCGCTCTGAAAGTCCTCCGTTCCTTCTTACCTCAGCTTTTTATGCTGAGCATGATGGCATATGGTGTGGGACATCCCTTGGGTCAGTTGCGGTCCACTGTCCTGGCTGCCTCCCTTTCCATCTCCATGTGCTCCCCCAGCCTGCTCACTCATGAGGTGGGGTGAGGAGCAGAAAAGGCCTTGACTCTCTATAAGCACTGCTCAGCAATAACTGAAAGATCCCTTATCATCAACACTGTTTTCAGCAAAAATCCAAAACATAGCCTTATATTAGCTACTATGAAGAAAATTAACTCTGTCCCAGCCAAACCCATGACACAAGCAAATGTTTCACTGTACAGCTCTTGAGCAGCGAAAATATCTCTTTTACCCGAGGTCACAGCAAGCAAAGACAAAAGTAGTATTTAATAACGAATAATGGAACCTATTAGGAGGTACTGATGCTCCATTTCTGTCTTTGATCAGAAGGGGTGGAGAGGCAGCATCAGAGCTTGGTACCAGCAGCTCAGACATGCTCTGATGTACAGACCTGGGTTAGGTGGAAATCAAGACTGGGTCTGTTTTGAAATCTTAACAGGCAGCAGAATCAAGGCCAAGTGTATCTGACATTACATTAATAGGTATTCTACTGTTTTTATCCATGGAAAAGTCCTTAGACAAACTGATGAGAACCACCATGTCTCAAGAGGTTGCAGGATTAAGCTCAAAGTGAATTTTTAAACCACGGTAAAGTCCCTTGCTTCAGGGCACCCTCTTGGGACAGTTGTTCCATGCCTGCCCATTTCCAAGTTCTTTACATCTTTTTTTGGAGGTATTGCACTGGCTGATGATGCCAGAAGACTCGGGGGATTTAAGAGATATCGTTTACTGTGTTTCTTTTTCTACAGGTTTCTGTGCAAACCGTTTGTAGGAAAGGTTCACAGAGGGCTGCATTTGATACAGGTTTTTGACTGCTGCGCTTCTCATCTGTTAGCTAATGAGCTGCCACAAGCTCAAACTGAAAACAGGACCAGGCAGTGCTTTATTTCAGTTAAATGAAACAAGAAAGCAGTATTTTGGTGCCTCTAACTCTAAATCAACTACAAGGTGTTGATTACCAAGAGAAATGAATAAAGCATTTGGACCTTGATTCAAGAATGCATTTAAGTATATGCCTGCATTTAAGCGTTTAATGGCAGCAGGACTATTCCTAAACTGAAAAGGAGGTGAAGGCTTAATTACAATGCTGAATCAAGGGCTTCCAGTGTGGAGAACGTGAATGTTAAATGTCAGCATGAAGGCAGATTCCTATGGTCGGCTACAAATCGCTAGGATTTATAATCGCTTTATATCCTGGAAATGCTGACAGCTTTAAATATAGCACCATGGCCATGATAAATTGTTGGCATTTTTTCTGGTTAGCCTTTTGTAACTAAATTTAAGGTATCCATTTCAGCATGATCCAATTATGGAAGTGTAATCGGAATGGCTCCCCATGCAAGGGGCCACATCTATTTTTGTCTGTGAAGCTTAAGTCTGCATTTCTGAGCTCATGATTTATGTCAGGCTTTAAATTAATAATAAGAATTCTATTCACAGGCAAATATTTGTATTGCAAGACCCATTCACCATGAACTCACTGGCCAGCCAAGGCTTCCTGAGAAGTCAAGATTCAGCTACAATGACAGCACAGGTCTTATTTCAAACATCACCTGTCCTTTCACAATTTTCATCAACTCCTTCTTGCTAAGGAGAGTCTGAAATTAATAGCACATCAGCTTAAACTATTGAACCTCAAAAGATTTATTCCTGAGAGAAAAAAAGGCCATATTTCTGTTAGATTTCATCTCAACCACACGCTTGCCTCCACTGCCGATGGGCAGATTCCCACAAATATCTCCAGTGAAAAATGCAGGTGTCCTGCCTTTGTGGGCTCAAGTAGGCAACTGAGCATGCACAAATATGAACACATGTACAAATCAAAGGGAGGTGTAGAGCTGAAAGGGAGAAGGATAAACCCTCGCCACTGTTACCCTAGCAGGGCACAAGCCTGGGGATGTAGCAGGTGCAAGATCTAGTCTACTTGGCCTCAAGATGCACCATGGCCTTAAGTTGCACTAGGGAAGGTTTAGATAGGATATTAGGAAAAATTTCTTTACTGAAAGTGGTGAACCACTGGCACAGGCTGCCCAGGGAAGTGGTGGAGTCACCATGCCTGGAGGTGTTCAGAAAATATGTGGATTCATGACACAGTTTAGTAGCTATATTGGTATTGTGTTGATGGTTGGACTTGATGATCTTAGAGGTCTTTTCCAACCTTAACAATTTTATGATACTACGATTCTACACTTCTTCAATTGCCTTTTGTGCAGCCACCTTCTCCGGAATTAATCAGTGGAAAACACACTGATTTCCTTTGCAAAGTGCTTTCAGACCTGCTGATGGCAGAAGTTATAAGAAGCCAAGCACCGTTGCTGTGATCCCAGTTTAAGAAACCTTCTGCAGTCAGTCTTGCCTAGAGCAGCTTGTCCTGTAGTCAAGGATTTGCTTCTTTGAGTATCTGGGGCCGTTGCAGCTTCAGCTTACCTGTGAAGATACAACTTCAGTTTGCTTTGCCTTAAGTCAGTAAGGCTTCCAAATAAACACAATGGTCTGAGAAATACCCAAAGCAAGCTATGCAACTTCCACATTAAGCTGAATGCAAAACTGGACATTAGGTGTTCAACACTGAAGGATAAAACCACTTAAGCACCAAATTCTTTAGGGAAAAAAAGCCAAAAAAAAAAAGTCATATTTCACATGTGATCACCTAAGAAGATCAGCTCTGGTGAAGGGAAATCAATAACTCAGCGTCACAAGTGCAACATAACTTCTTTCCCTGAGCTGCTTGGTAGATCTAGACAAAGGAGAGGAGCTTTGGAGAAACATGAGCCTTTGCTGGGACATGGGTTGCCACCTTAGATTGCATCTGAACAGATGGCAAAGCTGCTGAAGGTAGGGGCAGAGATCAGAAGATTAAAAGGCACCACTTTCGCTGAATGCCATGCACGACCAGTCTGGTTAAATGGGCCACACACAAGACAAACAACCTCTGCTTTCTCTTGCTGTTGCCCAGAAGCTTGCTTGTCCACCCATGGTACTGGACAAAGGCCTGAGATGCAGAGCACACAGGTACCTTGCCAACAAAGAAATGTTAGCAGCTTTGCATAGTGCACGTTAGGATCTATGTGGCATCAACTGCTGTGCAGCAGGGTGGGATACAGCAACTCCAGGGTACAAATCTGCCAGAAAGAGAATGGAAAGGGGTGCTCCCAGCTAAAAGGAGTTGGAAGATGCCACGAGGAGTCACATCAACGTCCATGGGTAACCTATAAGCTCTGATCACATTTCTGAAAGAAGTTCCTTTGTTAGCTTTATAAACAGGGGAGTGTTTCACCTGCTTGGTTCTGAGTGGTAGGACAAACTCTCCATCCTACAAAGCCTGTGTCTGTCTCCTCAGAGACCAACGTTATGTCCACAGGTCTAAGCTGACACCTCAAATCCACCTGGGCTCAGGGTGACGGTTTTAGATGAGCATATGGGAAAGCACAGAACTCTAGCCTCATGCACCACAGGATACCATTAGCCATGAGAGCACATTGCTTGTTGTTCACTAGGATGACCAGATTCTTCTTCACAGAGCTGCTTTCAGCAGGTTAACCCCTAATCTGTATTGGTGCAGGGGATTATTCCTTCTGAGGTGCAGAACCCTATGCTTGCTTTTTCTAAACTTCATTAGGTTCCTGTCCACACAACTCTCCAGCCTGTCCAGTTCTCACTGAATGGCAGCACAGCCTTCCAGTGGATTGGCTGCTCCTCTCAGTTTTGTGTCATTCGCAAACTTGCTGAGGATGCCCTCTGTTTCCTCATCCAGCTCATTGATGCTGAACAAGACTGGGGCCAGTACTGACCCTGGGGAACAGCACTGGCCACAGTCTTACAGCTCTACTCTGAGTTGCCGATGACAATCCTCTGAGCTCTGGCATCCAGTCAGTTCTCAATCCACCTCACTGTCTACTCATCTGATCCACACTTCCTAAGTTTAGCTATGAGGATGTTGTGGGAGACAATGTCAAAAGTGTACTTCTGGCACAGATCATCCCAGGTTACCTGGGAGACTTGTTCCTCTCCATAGTCCCTTTCCACATGTTGTGAGGCAGCAGAGATCAGCCCCAGGGAGAATAACACAAAGGTCTAAGCATGGCCATGTACATTGTTTCAAAGGTCTAAAGAAAGTGTTCGGAGATGCCGTTCATTCACTCCATGGCTTTGCTCAGCCTCCAGCTCACTTTTGATGGTCATAGAACCACAAAATCACAGAACCGTTCAGCATGGAAGGGTCCTGAAAGCCTATCCAGTTTATCCAGTTCCAACCCCCTTGTCATGGGCAGGGACACCTCCCACTGGATCAGGTTGCTCAAAGCCCTGTCCAACCCAGCTTTGAACACCTCCAGGGGTGGGGCATCCATGACTTCCCTGGGTAATCGATTCCAGTGTCTCACCATTCTCACAATAATTTCTTCCTAATATGTCATCTAAATCTCCCCTCTTTCAGTTTAAAATCATTCCCCCTCGTCCTGTCCCTGCACTCCCTGACAAAGAGTCCTTTTGTCATCACTGCAATCCTTAATCCAGTCCTAATCACATCCCGTTGACCCCCACCAACACAAGAGACAGGGAGTGGGGGGAGACATTGGATACAGGCCAAGCTGTGTTTGGAGTTGAGACTGGGAACATAGCTTGTCTGGCAACATGTTGGAAATAATTGCCAGTTCACAGACTGAAATGTGTCTGCTTTACACTTGCAGATAAGCAGCCTCGTCCCTTTATGTGCTGGTGCAGGTGTGTGCAAGTGGACACAGCAGCGCAGTGCAAATCAACCACTTCTTTTTCAACAGCTCTTGCCAGTATTTATGCAGCCCCTGTGGCATGGTGTTCCTCATCCTCCCCCCTTCAATTCTGCAGGCACCTGCCTTATGCAGGGTCTGAGTTGCTCCCAAGGGCTTGGAGGAAGATGTGTCTTGTTACTAGAGTGGAAAGATGCTCAGCGCAGATTATGGACTGATGGGAGGCAGAGAGAAGCTGTGCCCCAGCTTCCTCTGCTGGCTGGACTGCACGTCTCTGCCACCAGGATCTTCGACGCCTTAGGTAAATCTCTAAATCTACCAAACCAATCCTTGCAAGAAGAGCAGTAAGGGAAACCCAAGGGGCACACACTCAGCTGTGCTGCCGGCTGGGCTCGAGGCATGGTGCTGCAGCAGCCTTGCCATGCTCGAGCTGCCAAATCCGGCCTCATTCCCTGGCAATCTAACTTCCTAAATACTTCACTGGGACTTCAGTTGTTCATGACCACACAGTTAGGCATCTCATATGGCACAGAATCTCCTGTTCCAGCATCTCCAACCTGCTCTCAGAGCCTTTGAACCCCTTTTTTTGCTGTCAATGTCTTGCCCAGCATAAGTTTAGATGTACCAAGAGCTGCGCAAAGGCCAGATTTAACCCTTGTGGACACACTTGAGTCAGGTAGGGCTTCGTTTCATTGCTACCAACCCCATCCCCACCATCACTGGTGGACAGTCTTATCAATAATGAATTTAACGATGCTTTCAATTACCTCTCCACATTCCTCTCCATTGACTTGGGACTGCGGAATAACTAATCTGCTCTATTTCTGCTTTTCCTCTTTGATTTTTTCCTGGGAACCATCAGCTTCCTCTAAGTTGTTTTCACATGTCCACATGGAAGGATGTTCTTTGGAAAGAATGACATATTCTAGAGAGATATAGATCCTGGCAGCCTATCATGAATCTGAGAGCAACACAGCCTTACCTGTGCATCTCAGGGTCTCCCCAGGCTGCAGCAGAGATTAATTAAGTGGTGAGTAAGCACCACAGCTCTCCCTAGCCTGGCAGCCAGAGTAGAAAGCTGACTTCAGCAGAGAACAGCTAGGCTCTGGGGATGGTGAGTGATCAGTATCGTATCAGGTATTGTGAGGCCACTTTAGGTTCATTAAGGAAATTTATCCTCTGCTGTGAAGATAAGACAATGGGAACAAGGACAGCATCAGTCATGGGTTTGGTCCTCCTGCATGTCCTCTGCAGCACTCTGAAAGGAGGAGCAGCTCTGGAGCTGTACAAGGGCCTGGCAATTAAATCCTTGCCACCAAACACTAGGAACCCGTTACCTGCTCTCATCTGAGCTTATCACTCTCAGCACCCAATAGGGTCAGAAAATAGGAGTGTTGAAAGCCCTGTGCAGCCAGCCTGGTTTAGATGCTCCACAAAGAAGAGGTCACTAGCAGTGCCCATTCCTCCCCAGTAACACCAGCAAAGCAGATCCCAGTCTGACTCATGGCTGTCCTCCATGGACTCCTGAGGAGCACATGTGTGGGATGCCTGGCTGCACGGATGTCCCAGTCAGCCAGGAAACACAGTCCTCCTCACTGATGCTCAGTCCTTTATGCCTGTGGACATCACTCAAATCATGCTGTAACATCTCCTTCACCTGAGAAAATTCAGGAGGGCATTTTGCTTCCATAAGTCCTGGGGCCAGCCCCTCTGCAGGTCCCTGTTTTTACTTTTCACCATGCTGTTTTACAGTGTACACGGCAGGCTAATGCCCATTTCAGCCAGGCGGGAGGGGGTATTCAGAGTCTGAAAAAGAGTTCCCTAATTCAAGATGCAAACTGGTGGTGGGAAGGGACCCATTTCCCCAGAACTCAGTTCGTTACTTCAAAGTGGTTCCCAAGCTGCTTTGCAGAAAATGAATTGGTGAGATCAGTATTAGACTGTCGCAGACATTGAAGTCACTGCTGTGAAGAGAAGACCTTCCAGCCTGATGCCCCCACCAGCTCAAGCTGCTGCTGAAGGGAGCTGCACAGTACCAGGTCAGAGCCCAAGCTGTCCCCAGGCATTATGGGGAAGCGTGGGGCAGCATTGCTCTGGGGTGTCCCCAGCTGACCCCAGTCAGTTCAATACAATTCATTCATCACTCCTCACTGCTTATTAACATCATTAATGAGGCAAAGCCCACGAGTCTTGTGACACCACTTCACCCTCCATCTGCTCACCCCACAGTGATACGGTTTTCTCTCTGTTTTTCACACCACCTTCATTCCCACCACGCTTAACTGAACATCTTTCTCTACCTCCTTTCTCACCCTGTCTGGTGACAAACCAGAACCCAGTACGGTTCATATCAAGGTCAAACCCGGCTGACAGACTTGAAAAGATGGGCAAACCTTTGCTATGAGACAGCCTGGTGCTGGTGGGGACAGATGACAGCACCAATTTGTTTTTTTCCACATATGAGACCAAAATACAGTTTTTCACTGGGTATTCCTCATTAAGGGCAATGCTGGTGATGTTTTCCCTCTCCACTTTGAGGGTTCAGCAGCAGTAACCAGGGGCAAGCTCATTTGGTGGCATTGCCCTTATTTCTTATGGGCCCATTCTTAGTGAATAATCATGTTGAACAGCCAAGTGTGAGGCTTTTCTTCCCTTCAGGGTGAACTAAGGGCTTCTCACCTCCGCTTGGAGCCTAGACACAGCAGCACTGAAAGAATATGCCCAGACAAGCTGCAAACTTTGCAAGGCTGATTGATATTAAAAAAGTAAAGACAAAGATACCCTAAGGCACGACAAAGCCCACAGCTCCCTGACCCCGGGGACACAGGCAGCACTGCTGGAGCTGCAGTGCTGAGTCCCGCTTTGATTTTCAAGTACCTCATTTATTTTGTTCTCACTGCCAGACTCTGCAATTATTTGTCCTTGGTTTTCCTAGCTCAGGGCATCCAGTCTTTGCTTTAACCTCTCACAAATCTTGCTGTGCAAGAGGCGAAACAAGCCCTGGCAGCAGGGATGGTTGTTGTGACAGTAACTGGCTCTGCTCAGGAATCCAAACCTTCAGGGGGCATATACAAAGCTCTGCCTGCTTTTAAAATGACCTTTTCCCCAACCATTTGGAATTTCTTGTTGGTCAGCCCAACCTATAAAATGCAGGCACCATTCTGAGATGATCTGCTGCAAGGATCTGGACTGGGCTTAATTTTCAACTTGCAAAGCAAGGAAGCAGAAAGAATCACTGAACCCTTTCCTTTGGGTAGGAGATTTCTCACAGGTGTAGCCGGGTTCCTGTTAGAGCTGGATTACCAAGTCAAGCCCTGGTAAGATCATCATAGGACATCTGCATTACTGCCAAGCAAGTTTACAAGAACTGGAGGAGAGTACAGATCCATCAATGCTGCTTCTTACAGCTCAGAGATGCAAACCCTTCCCCTGAAAACCACTGCACTCAGAGTGTGCGACTTGGCCTTGGGACCATTTATGAGACCAGGGCTCTGTGAAGACTTTTCCCCTCCTTTGCACCATGCATGAATGATGACAACCATGGGCCAGTTCTGCAGGAACGGGAACAAAGGAGCTCTTCCAGGTGCTGCAGAAGAAGCATGAAGATCCATGTGTGACCTTGAAGATCGACTGAAATGATGCCAAGAGAGCTCACACTTAACTGCACTCTCTTAACGATAAAGACACATTTTTCTAATAAACAACTGCTTCAAAGAAGAAATAACCCACAGAGTAATCTTTATTCCAAGATTCCTTTTATTAACTTACTTCAGCTTCAAGACAGATTAGGGTGACATCTCATTTTGGAATGACTCTGTCCCTGAGGGCCAAGTCCTTTCAAACTACTATGGCAGATAGCAGTGACTGAAGCGCTCCAGCAAGTCTAACCTCAATAAAAGCCCAGCTTCTCTGGCATCTGGACAGTAGGGGAAAAATAGCAAATACAGAAAGCAAGCAATCAGTGCAGAGTTTATTTTCATAAACTCTTGTGAGTTAAATAATCTCAGCTCTGATTAGCATTGGAGATTTCAAATATAAATATTTACCAGAACATCTTCAATATCCTCATAGAGTCAAAAGGCCAATTTCTGCATGCAGCGTGTCGGTACTACTCGTTATCGCAAACTCTGAGCTTTCAGCACTCTCAGATGACTGTGAAATTATACAAGGAGCTTAAACATAATTATGCTTATTACAAGGCCAAAGTATTACAGTTTTATTTGCTTTCTGTTCCAAATCTAGGCCTTCTATGCTTTCTTCCTCCTGTGTGAGACTCAGAAATCTCATGTAAAAAAAGCTGTGGTTCCCACTAACTTGAGGAGATAGATTTAACAAAAAACAGCAAGCATTTTGGTGTCTGCAGTAACTCAGGACTGTGAGATCTACTCTAAGTCCCCCATTGGCTTCAGGATGGCTGCCTTAGGCTCTCCTTCACATCAGCAACCTTTCCTTCTAGCCCAGCATATCTGCACACAAGCCTGTAAGTCACCTGCATTTCTACTCAAGGAGGTTAGCAGAGGTGAGGACCAACTATTTGTATCCATGTCACGCACAAAAAAATTCCTCACCTGCCTCATTTCACCATAAGTTTCAAGCAGACACCTCAGGTCTTGCAAGCCTTCATCCAGACGGAGACAGCACATAGTGTGACTTGCTCTGTAATGAGGGAAGATCTACTCTGGACTGTTGGTGACACTGGTTCCCAGGAAGCTCTGGATATGCTGTCACATTGAATTGAAAAGGAGTTGGTTGCCTGGCTCCTTCACCAGATTACTAACCACCTTATTCGAGAAAGCTTAAGCTAGCGTTAATTAACACAGGTGTTATGAATAGGCCGGACCCTATCTCACCCTCAGTGGTAGGATTGCATCCAAATACCTCACACCGACACCGAACCTAGTGTGCACATTTACATTTGGGGTAGACTGTGAGTTTGAAGCCAAGTAAAAGAAGTCAACTCTCCCTGCTTACATGTTTGCATCTTCTACCATGTCCCCATCTTTCTGCCATGATCCCACCTCTCTTTCAGTGCACAGTTCCCAGTTTTGTTATTGTGACAGTGGTAGATCAGGATGCCATGGACACCACCTGCCTTTTGGTCCAGGCCTCCAAACTCGCCCTTCAGGGCCATTCAGCCCAGGATGGAGGGCTTTGAGCTGCTGTTCTTGCTGCTGGGATTGGGTTGATTCTGGACCTTGGAGCCAGCCTAGGCATGCTGTACACACAGCACTAACAAAGCAAATAGCATCACCACTTTGCTCTTGAACCCCACTCTTCTTATCCTCGCCCCAGCCTTGTGCTTAAACACCTTGGTCCCTCATGCCAGGCTTAATATCTCCAAGCTGCGGTTGGGTCTGTTTCTGATGGAGAAAACTGGGACTGGCCTAAGGAGGCATGAAAGCTGTGCAGTAGGGGAGCTACACGGAGCAATAAAGCCAACCTGAAGGAGCAAAGAAGCATTTAATTTCTTCAAAAAGAGTGGCAGATGCCATGGCCTAGGTGAGGGGAAGGAAGGAGGCTTTCCTCTCTTCTGGTTGGTGAGAAATGCCAGCAAGGACCTTTCCTGGAAGCAGATCAAATCAACCTGACCACATAGGCGCTTGTGACTGTGGTTCTTAATTCATGCAGTGAACAAAGACGTGGTGTTAATCTGGGCAGGAGATGCTTCTTTGCTTTCCATGCTAGTACATTTCCTGCGTTGGGAGATGTCCTGCACTGAAGTGGCAGGGGATGCTGTCTTCATGCCAGTGATGCAAAGATGGTAATCCGTGTGCACTGCAGGTTTGGCTCCTCATTGCAGGAACAGGAAATTCCTCCTCTGTTTTGCAACAGGCAGCACTCTTGTCCCTTGAGGGACAAAGCTCTTGATGTGCAGGAGAGGGCAAAGCTGAGAAAGAGATGAGAACTGCTGGGCCAGAGCCCTGTCTGTCCATCCTCTCCTGGGTGCAAGGAAGGGTTCTGAGATCCATGACTCTTTCAAGCATGCCAGATGTTTATCCAGTGACTAATCTGCTAGCTAACTTTATGTTTATTAAGCCACGAGTCACCTGGCAGGCTGTGATCTGTGGTACTGTGTGAAAAACGGTCCTCCCTGGCCATTTCAGTGCTCCACCAGCAAGCGACCAGGCAGGTCCCCGTGGGAAACATCACAGACTCAATCACCACTTGAGTGACTTCAGATTTCCAGCCCTCCTACAAAATGCTCAGCACCTTTAATGACACCATTGCTTGCTTCCCATGTTTCCAACAGAGGGGAAACCCTTGCTTTTTCGGGGGCATGGGGCAGCAGAGTTGCATGAGGGGAGGAAGGGAGCTCATCAAGATGCAGGTCTTCTCCAGTCCCTTTTTGGCACCTCTAGTCATGCCCTTGCTCTTACAAACTAGGAGTAAAAATTGAGTCAGTTAGACTGGAAGCAGTTCTTAATGAGCCTGTAAAAGCCATCAGCTTGCTGGGATTTAAGAGGCAAAAACTACAGGTAAGAGGCAGCTTTGCACGTCTTCCTCATGAAGTTCCCATCAACTCTTCAAGTGCCACCTGCAAAGACAAGTGTTGGCAGAGTTTACAAGAAAGAACAGGAATAAAAACCTCTTGCTGAAATCCTTAATGCATTAAAAAAGTTCCCTGCATGTCTTCTTCTAACAAATAAAAATCTGTTTCGATTTGACATTTGCTCATTTCAATGCAAGAACGCACAGTGCTCTCAAAAGGGGCCGTGCACTGAGAGTTCGCACAGTCACTACTAAAAATGGTGGGGTTGCTGTCAGAAATCTTGCACTGAGAAACAGGCATCTGAGCCAAGTCGGATTTTTGATCTGCTCTGTCATTGGATCTCTTCCCACTTTAAGTCTTAGGCTGAGTTTCGCAGCAAGCCAACCATTTGATTTGGCAGACATGCTCAGGCCGGACCTGCCTTTTAAGTAACGCTAAGGCATTAAAAAGAAAATACACAGCCCTACAATACAACAAAACCAGCTGTTCTTGAACTGCAGTCAAGAGGGACAATAAGTCTTCTCATGTTGGGAAGAACTAGCAAGCCTTTCCTTCCCACTTAGCCATTATGAGGAAGGGAAAGGCTCAGAAAAGGGTTGAGCAATGCCAGCACTCAGAGTAAACAGAGGTGAGTTGGAAAGTTGTCCCTGGAGTGAGTTCTTAAACAATGGGACCCAAAGGGAAATGGAAAAGCAAATATTAATGTTTTGCGATTCACATGGCCCCAGAGAAAAGAGAACAATGCCTTCAGTTGGACACCACCTTGACGTCTTCCTCCTCCTCCCCTCTCACTCTAAAATGTCCTCTTAGGACCCGCGATTTCTTTGGACGAAGCAAGCAATTGCTTAGTGCTGCCTGCTGCCCAGTGGAGCCCTGCTGACAGCTTTTCCCATGCCAGAGTGAAGGACAACTTAATTACGAATTTATTCCTACTCCCTCAAGTCATGCTCCTCCTCATGAAGTAAAAATCAGAAGCAAATGAGAACCTCTTTGACCTTGACTGTAGCCACAAACTCCCATGAGCTGGAGTGAGAGTAGGGCTTGGACAAAAAAACACATACACCTCATTCCTCTTAAACACTGGCAGAAAAGGGTGAGAAAAACACCAGGGGACTCAACAAACTGGGAACATCCTTGGGGAGAGGCAGAAATGAGGTCTTGGCTTGTTCTATACTACTTCAGTGTGTGACTGATTCAGCTTGGATTTATCTGACCTTCTGCACTTCAACTCATCACTGGTGCATTAGCAGGACCAAGGTGCTCTCCTGGCCAGAGGGCCCCAACCTCCATGACAATGGTTCCACTGAAGGGTGAGGATGAGGTACAACCGCCATTGAGGGGTGAAGCCATGTGTCGGGGGAGACTCCTGTAGACATCACTGCAGTGGCCAAGCTCTGGGAGATTCTTGAAGAGAAAAGTGCCTCTCCTGGCTGTGCCAACAGCACCTGGAAGGATTTGTCATCCAGGAAGGTGATCAGCAGTTGCAACGGAAATAAAAAGCAGGGTCTTAGGGCCTCTCTCTGGGGCTCAGCATGGGGAGAGGAGCCATCAGGCTGTCTTCTCTGCTTGCGCAGAGCTGTGCAAGCTGCGCTGAAAGGCAGCTGGGCTCTTATCCTGGCCTAATTGTTCCAGAGGCAAATGAGACCAAGAAGAAGAGGAGAGAGCTCTTGTGCTCGGCTATTTGATATAAGGAGTTGTCATGGAAACCACTGAGTAATTAAAGCTTCCCTCTCCACTCTTATGTGCTCTGGTAGTGTAGGAGATGGGCTGCATCATTTGGGGCTTTTCAGTTATTGTTGCTGTTACAAAGCAAGCTGTCACACTTTCCTCTTGGAATTAGGATGTTTCAGCACTGTGACTAAAACTCAGAAAAGATCTAGCATTGCTAGATATTTACTGTCTTCAAACAGGACCGTTTATTCCTTGCTAATCAGCAGCCACAGCTGTCCCACACTCTCCTTTATTGCATCTCCTCCAGAGCAGCAGCCGCAAGGGTAGCTGCTGGTGACCTCCCTGGATGCACTGCCAAGCTGGAAGAAAACCCTACCTGTTTGAAGTTCAATGAACACTTAAGAGCCAAACCATGACCTGCAGAGCAAGTCACCCCACACCACCTCTGCACTGGTGCCAATAAATTGTGTGCTGCAGGCACTTACAACACCGAGGCCAACAGCACAGCTCAACCTAGAAAAGATTTATTCACCTGCCTAAACGCATCATGTGGTAAAATGTTGTTGTCACCTTCCAGACACTGAAGCACTCATAGCACCAAAGGTGTCCCAAGCTGATGCTGGTGCAGAAAGGTCAGCCCCTAGATAGCGAAAAATGCACGGATCTCTTCTCTCCAGCCTCTCCACAACAGCTGCTCCTCAGACTGGCACTGGGAAGGGAGGACACCAAGGTCAGTTGTGGTTCACCTCTGGCAGAGAAGTTGGAAAAACAAGGCCTTACTATGTTCTTCTGCTCCATTGGGATGATCCACAAGCCACCTTCCCACTGTGTGCCCCTGCTTTTGATGCTTGACTGAGCCAGAGCGTGGCCATCCTAGTGCACAGCCAGGGTTTAGCAGGGAAATTAGTCAGAGGATTTGATTAGCTGCTGTGTGAGTTAATTTCTATGCTGTCTGGGAAAAAAAAAACATGGGTGAGAGGTGCCTGGCTTGCCTTCCTAGCCTTCAAAACGGGAATTTATAAAGTGATGAAGGGACCTGCAGATAGCCAGGGACATTGGGTCTGGGATACACTCTGCAGCCAGGGGGGATGATGTACAGTCATGCACAGGTATCTGTGCTTCCTCATAACAAGCTGTGTTGGAGCCCATGCAGCCTTTTTTTCTGGCATGTAAGGAATCTTTTAAAACAGAATGGTTTTTTTCATTCCTTTTTCCAGATGTAGCTGAAAAACTCAGGGTTTGGTTGGTTTTTTTTTTTTAAAGAAACCTCCTGGTGTGGGATGAATCACCGTTCTATCATTCCATCTCTCACATTCTTTCCCCAAATGGCTCAGAGTAAGTTTTAACAAAATCAGAGGGATATACTGAAAAGTCTTAATAGTGGTGGGGTTTTTTCTGCATTGCAGCTGGTAAATCAAGCTGTACACTGTAACAGAGTAGGTTCATTAAATTGTACCACTTTGATGTTATCTCTCTGGCTGAGCTGCAGGAAAGTCTGGGAAAACATGTGATACTTCTAGGGGAAAACACTTGTTTTGTTCATTAGTATGCATTAAAGCCTGGCTGCCTAGGAGCTAGTTATCACAAAGTAAATAAAGCAACTCTGATTCCAGGTGAAAAGCAAGCAGGAGCAATATCCACCCAAACAAGCGGGTTTAGCTATAAGCCATCCTCAAGGTGGGGTTTTTGCGGAGACCCTCCCATTGCTGACTGCTGCAGCCCATGGGCAGACAGGCTTCCCACCAGGTTCTGACACAGCTTTGTACAACACAAGGGAGCTGCAGGTACCTCTTCACATCCTGATCAGAAAAGCCTCAAAATAAAGATACTATCTTGGAAGTAACCTGGTGGGACACCAAGGGTAAGGTTCCCCATGTTGGGAAGTGATCAACTCCTGGGAGGAGAAGAGGCACTGCAAGTCTTGGGGCAAGGTTGAATTGAGATGTTGTCTTTGATGCAAAGCAAACAGAGTGAAAAACAAACTCCCACAGCCAAAGAGAACCATAAAGTTGAGCTGAGCCATGGAAAGGAGCTCTCTCACTCATCTTGGGAGGGAGGGAGTAAGGTAGAAGCCTTTCCTGGTTTGAGAGGAAAATTATTTTTGAACAGCCAAACCAGGATTTTCCTGGACCATGTTCAATGAAAAGCACTGTTTATTTGGAGAAACCCATAGGTTTTGATCTCCAGCTGTGGAGACATACCCAGTATGGCTGTCCCTGTGCAGTCCCCCTTTCTCCACCACGTGCAGTTTTTCCACCAAGTCCCTCTTTCTCCACCAAGGTCTATACTTGCTGGCAACAGCTGTCCCATGCAGCCCTACACATGAGGAGCAGGGCGCACCCTGAGAAATGGTTTTCAAAGAGGTAAAGCCCAGAAGTATGTCTTACAAGTGGGAGAAGTGCAATAAAAAGAGGAAGACCGGGATGCTGGTGTTCTGACATGCACTGCAAGTACCACAGGTAGTGCAGGTGGGGAGGAAGGTTTTTGCAAGAGCCGAGAAAAGGCCAAGGAGGAATAGTGGGAGGAGGGAAGGTAGCAAGGAGAGAAGCAGGGAGAATCAGGTTTGGCTGAAGGTATCCTCACCTGGGGAAGGCAAGGAGATAGGGCTCACCTTGGGGAAGGCTCCTGAAAGAGGCACTGAGGAGACGCAGGCATCACAGCTGATGGGAGAGGCGGCCTGCACATCCAGGCTGGTGTGCAGGGTGAGGATGTGAGGGCTCTGGTGGGCTCTGGTGGGTCACAGCTGATATTTTCCCCACCAAACAGTGTGCTCAGCTTTGATGGATCTCCTGTGTTTGCAGCAAAGAGCGCTGCTGGGATGTGCTGTTCTCTGATGATATCTTTCATTGCCGCAAAACACTTCACACTGCTTCAACAATAAACAAGAAAAATAGGCAGCTAAATCACCATTCCCCTCTCTTTATACATCAATTTGTTTTACAGCCCAATTGCCAGCAGCAGGTGCGGTAACCATCAGACTTTGATAACCTCATTCCTGGAAAGAAAAATACAGCAGCAAAAAGAATGTTACAGGTCTGCATCATCAACTGTTCAGATGTTAAGTTGTGCTGGAACAAACTTTCATCCAACAACCTTATTCTGGGAGCTTTTAAGTGGCTCCTCAGCACTGCATGGAAGCTCTGGGGTACAGGCAGGAGGTGATGACCATGCTCACGGTGCACCCATCCCTTCTCAGGCAGAGATAGTACTGCTTCTTCCCAAAAGGGCTTTGCCCTTGCCCTACTCACCTCCCAGTTCCTAGAGGACCCTGGAGGTTGCAGCACCTTTCAAGTCACAAGCTTTGCCCATTTGAGCATCCTGTAGGACAGGACAGTGTGCGGTAACATGAAAAACTGTATTTCCAGAGCTGGAAAACCTCATAGGCTTGTAATATTTTAAATTAATGTAAAGAGCAACAAATGGTGGTGTTGCATCTCATCCTCATGAGTGATGGCTGTAAGCAGGCTGTACTTGCCTCTCTGGGAAAAGTTCAGATACAGGCACAGTTTCACTTGCTCTATGAGCGTGGTACCAAGAGGACCAGGTCTCATTTAATCATGCTTCACTTTTCCTTTGCAAAGCTCCGCGCAGCTCCTCTGTGGGAATGATGCTGGAAGCTTGTCCCAGAGCATCTCCGCCCAGCCACCAGCTTCCACAAACCGCTGGCAAACCAAGGGTTTCAGAGACTTCAGAGAGGCCCTTCAGCCCAACAGGCTGAAATGATGAGCAGGGAGAGAAAGAGATGGAAAAAAGCCTTCACCTGGGAAACACAACTATACCAACACCTTCAGATGTAAATGTCCTACATACACCTCCATACATGCATAGATGAGGGCTGCAGCCTGACATCCAATTACCAAATATAGCAAGAAGTAGATTAGCGTGAATCCATGATGAATTATACAAATGTATGATTACATTGGTATAGATAAGGCCTCTCCTCCTCACTAGTAACAAGAAGATTGTAGCATAGGAACCAATGGTCCTCTTACATATCTGGTAAAAAACCCCCAGGCAAATACTAAATAAGAATAAAATTGATAGCTTTAAATCACTGACTCAAATCATGAGGTAAAACAGTGAGTGGGAACCTGTGATTTAAATAATTTCTTCTGACGATAAGGCAAGAAACATACTGTCTATTTTCCCAGTGGACTTTCATTACCAGCACAGACTAACATACACCTTAAATCAAAAAACCTATTGCACCCTCTCCACCCCAAAAGCTGCTCTGCAGTTTCAGCTTCTGTGTCTATAAAAGTTACTGCAAACTGTTGCCTTATCTCATTTTTTTATATGATGATCTATTTTAATAGTCTGCTATCCTCCAAAAATTCTAAATCATCACCTCTTCTTCCCCAGAGGCACATTTATTTTATTTTGCTTTCCTTGCTGATGGAAGGAAAAAAATGCCTGGATCCAGACCCTGCTTAATTCAACCTTAATTGTGCAAAATCTCAAACACACATAATTACAGTTTCAGTGTTCAGGTTACCTTGGGATTTGCACTCACAAGGGACTGGGCTCCTTTTCTAGGATACCTGAGGAAGTGAATAAATGCTGTGGTGTGGATGTCCACCTCTCCTGGGCATGTAAGCACTGTCCACACAAGCAGAGGGAATCATGCAGTTATTTTTCTTTCGCTGATGGCATGGAAAGCTATTTTTCAAGCATCTTTTCATTGCCTATGGCTTTCTGGAGCCATCACTTTCCCAAGCCTTGCAGGTCCTGGTGGCCTGAGCCTCCCACCAATTCCTCGCTAACAAAGATCAAGCAATATCATAGGATGTTTTACTTTGGAAGGGACCTTTAAATATCATCTATTTCTGACCATTCACTTAATCAGGTTGCTCAGAGCCCCATCCAACCTGACCTTGAACTTTTGCAGGGATGAGGCATCCACAGCTTCTCTGGTAACCTGCTCCAGGGTCTCACCAACCTGACGACTGGCTCTTTCCCCCTTTCCTCAGTCTGTTCTCGAGTGCTGTGTGCCCTGGCCCCTCACCATCTCTAAGGACCTGGGCTGGGCCCACACCCCACCTGTCAGTGTCTGTCCTGAGCTCAGGAGACCAGGAGAAGCTGCAGGAGTCCAGATGCTATCACCAGAGTGCCAAATAAGAGAGAAGGAAAGCATCTTTACTGTTCTTTTTCTTGTTTTATTAGGTTGTTTAAAAATAGGTGATAATCTTGAAAAGAAGTCCTAATGAAGCAGCTAGAAGGGACCTTAATGCTGAAGGCCAGCCCCTCTTCCTGGCAGAACTGTGCTCTTCTACTTCTCCAGAGGAAGAGCTGCCTGCACCTTCTTTACTCAATCTGTTGCTATTCTTTGTGCACTGCTGCAAAGGGTTTGGCTTCATCTTCAGCCACCCTCATCCTCGGAGTGAAGGAAGCCCACCTCCAGCCCCTAGGACCTTGGTGGCCCTCTGAGGGATGACTCCTGCTACCTTGGCACAGCCATGACGTCTGGTCCCCTTTCCCTGGGGCTGAGAGAGGAGGAGGTGGCATCCGTTCAGGAGCAGTGGAAGCAGGGAAATGTGAAAGGATCCATGCTGCCCGAAGCAATCAACAAAATAATTGATGATTGCTGGGAGGTAGAATGGGTGAGCCTGCAGGATGGCTGGGCACAGAGGCTGGGCCAGTGGTGGGGTGCTGGCCAGGAGCTCTTGCTCTGGTGCCGGTGTGGTGTCATGGAGGGCAGCCGTGGCAAGGTGTAGTGGTGATAGGGGAGCCAGGCTGGAAGTGGATCCACTTCCATCAGCTCTTCTTGGTCTCCTTGGAATCCACACCATCAGCTGCACGAGCGATGGCCATCACTGCTGATGGTTCTTCTCCTCTGACACCACCTCCTCTTCCTTGACGGTTTTTGCAGCCATCTCTGTTCTCCCCAACTCAAAAGTGGGCAGCCACTCACTTTGTTGCGATGAGACCTCTTGGTACCAAACATTCTTAGCATGAGAGAGCCTTGAAGTTCAGCAAATTGTGGGCCAGCTGCCAGGGCCCCTGTATTTAGAGTGCTGGAAGAGAAGGCAGTAAGGTGGCTTAAAACATCAGGAGGCCACTGTGACGGTGATGCACAATGTCTAGTGGTCACACATCCTTCTTTAGTTTGCCCTAGAGGATGGTTAGTGACTGTTGGGGAGATAGAGTCAAGGATTCCCCAAAATCTACTGCTCCTGAATGACAAGGGCATAGCCACTTTGTGTGTGCAGGTCTGGTAGCAGCCTGCTCCATACCAGTGGAGGCAACCAATGCCAACATCAGCCCCAAGGACACGAGCAACGCCTCAGACATGGCCCAGTGCTGTCGTTGTCCCCTTGCCGGGTGCTCACTCCAGACCCCTGCTTGGCCCCTTTCTGCAAAGAGTTTAGAAGCCCACAGAGATGGTCAAAATTGTGCCATAGTGCTTTTACGTCACCATGGGGTTGAACCTACCATGTCTTTTGCTACCTTCACCTGCAACAGTGTCCCTGTGGGCAGCTCCTCTCTCTTCCAGACTCCTCTTTGGGGTTACACCAGAGATGTGAGCCCTCCCTGGCACAGATACTCCAAGACTTTGCAAAGAAATGAGTGAAATGATCTTTTGGAAACCTCTGCAGCTCTCCAAAGCCCAGCCAGAACAGACATCAAGGTGATTTTTTTCAATAGTTTGAAAATTATTGAGTGCACTTTGGGACTTGGCTGGGCAACAGTCATTTCTGCTGGCCAGCAGGTCACAACAAAAGCATTTTTAAAGAGAAATATAAGTCTTTGGGTATTTCCCCGTGGGTGTTCCTGTCATTCCTTGTTATTTCCTGATTGCAGCATCTGAGTCATAACTGGCTCCAGAGGGGTGAGAGAGTTCAGGAGGGAAACTAACTGGTCCTGGTGTCTCTGGTGACCTCTACATAAAGTCAGTTTTGCAAGTGTGATGAGCAGATGGAATTTGTCAAAGACCTAAAAGCTGGGCTGAGATTGATGGAAATTAACAGTGAAGATGCTCAGAGTGGGATGGGGAGTACAGGGAGGTCAGGGAAAAAGTGGTATGGATCCCTATTTTAAAAAGTGTATAAAAATGAGGATTTATATGTTTTCCACAAAAACTTGCCTAGAACTGATCCTTAAGTTTGCCCAGTCTTTGAACATAGTTGATGGGTCACATTTCAGGTTTCTCAGGTTTACAAGCTTTAGGATTAAACAGCAGTGACCAGCACTGTTCCCTTAACTTCCTCCAGCAGTGCAGAATCAAAAGGGAAAGTCAGAAAAGCAAATTTTAAAACCAACAATCTCCAAAATCAAGATTTTCTGACCACTGGCCTGGAGTGGTGGAAGAGGTGAGGGTGATGGATTCAGTGTTCTGAATCCAGCAGCCTGAGCTGGATGAGGCTGCCACGGCTTCATTCCCCCAGACCCAACCAACCCTTTCCCAGCCTAAGCATCCCGTAAATCCTACACAATCCCAAGCTGCCCTTCCCCTGCATCCCATGTGTCCCATACCCCTAGGCAGTGAGTCCCAAGTGTCATTGATTCACTTGATGGGTGTCACATCAAATGATGGAACAGCTCTGGGAGGCAGGGATTTTGTCACATCACCTAGCGCAGACCCACATCTCCTTCAGAGGGAAGGCAGGGAAAGCGGCAGAAAGAGAAAGGGACATCTCTGTATTATTTTTCTTCCCAGACTGGGCTCTGTGCCAACAGTGCTGCTGGTATAAATAATGCAGTGTGATGACAGGGACATTTTTAAAGGAGAACAAATCACCAGACTGCTTTTTAGAGCTTCTTTCCTCTAGTATAAGCGATGCTAATGAGGAAGGTCAATCCATTTCCATTTCTCCCTGCTGCACAAGCTGGGACATTTATCTGTTTTGACAAGAAAACTCCTAGAGCAGGCTTTCATCTTGCAGCTTGCCTGGCTGATCTGTCCCTTTCTGGGAAGGACAACGCTTCCAGAGGCTGTGATGGGGTGATACCCTGGGGGATGTGCACAGTACTGCTTCCCCACTGCCCTTGCTGTCTGCAACAAACAGCTCAAACACAGCTGCTCTTGGATCCCAATGTCAGAGATGTCAGAGATGCTGCCTTGAAGGTCAACTTGTGGTGTGCTGGGGACATTCCGTACCAAAGAAGCTTAGCTCCACCAAGCCTACCAGTGATAAGTTGGCTGCCCACAGGCAGGACTTAGAGTACAGCAGAATGAAGAGGGAATGCCTGCAGTATCTTCATGTAGAGACTAACCTCTTGGCAAGCAACGTGTCAGAGAGGATGACTCGGAGCAACATCATCTTTCCAGCCCTGATCTCATATCCCAATCTCATATCCCAGTGACCCACATGGGAAACACTCACATTTCCAGAAGAGCCAGGCCACACCACGTGCCAGACTATGTTGGGTATTCAGATAAAACTCAAAACTGCCTTCTGCAGCTGAACCCTTGAAGTTTGGGAGACAATTCCCAGGGAGCCAGCTTTCCTGGCAAAGTGCTGTCTTTCCTTCCTGTTGTGGCAGCTGGAAAGAGCTCAGGAGCTCCATCCCAGGCAAACCTGGGCTTCCTGCTCATCTGTGGGCAATTTAAGTGTGTCCTTTTGAAGGACTGAGCTTTCAGGCCTGTTCCCCTGCTGTTTCTCAAGGGGGAAGGTGCTGCCTTCTCCAGACAGACTGGATGTTCCTAGGGAGGGATCAAATAAAGCTGGGAGTGCAAAGCTCAGCTCAAACAACAGGAGGTGGCTTCTCCAGGGTGCAGCTCCTCATGGAAATAGTTAGTGGATGCTGAAATGTCCCCTGGGCTCAAGGACAGCAGAAAATGTTTGGAGAAGCAAGAGTGCCTATCACCATCTTTCCTGCCATCGTCATGTAGTTTGGCCACCAGAATATCCACCAAAAGTGTTAAAGTCTTTCCAAATCTGGAAAAGCAGCTTCTAAGTCCAGTGGAGTCCCAGGCCCCCAATGAGTGGTAGAAATAAGGGCAGAACCACTAAGGCACATGCTGCACCAGTTGTCTCCAGATAGGTGGGGAAGAAGAGGCTGAAAATAGAAAAATACACAGTGTGCCATGGCAGCACAGGTGGGAAAAACATGTCAAGGAACATTTTCAGGAGAGGCATATCAGGGTGATGGACATATTCTGCCTCTGGGAGCACTTGCTGTGGCCATACGGGCAGGGATTTCTGCTGCTACCAGGTGGAAAGTGTAAAATGGGTTTTATCACCTCTGTAAAGCTTCATTAGAAAATAGCAGTCACTTCTATTCATCCGTGCTGATTCCTATTATATTTGTCAGGTGAGGTAGGAACCTAGAAAATGAGAGCTGGCCCCCATCAGGCACCGCATCTTCCCTCCATGTCACCAAAGCCTTTCCTCCACGATTAATAAACCCCTTGCTGGTGGGAATGTCTCTGGGCAAGCTCCTGGGGTCCATATCTGGTTCCCAGCCCCTCAGCTGGTTATGTTCATGATTCACCCTGGGGGTTTGCCTTATTTAAGAGGATAAAAGTGTTTTGCAGGATTCAGAGGTAGTTTTGTTTCAGGCTAAGAAAAAAAAAAAAAAAGCCCTGTGCGCTGATTTGTGTTCATGTTCAGCGCAAATTCTTGCCAAATCATCTTGAAAATGCCATTGTACACCCTCCTGCAGGGCTGGCAACACTGACACATCAAATAGCCCAAGACCCTGGCTCAGTTTCTTAGAAATCATGAAGGTTCAGTCACTATCCATGGTTCTTGCCTCCCCATTCTGCAACTGGCTCAACAACCATCCATAAGATTTAAAAAATGAAATGTAAGGGGGTTTTTGTACAAGGAAAGCAAAGATTCACAATGAATCACCTCTCCCAGGATTTAAACAGAAGAATATAACATGCTGTAAGAAATAAAGAAACAATAGTGACACTATCTGTGTTTCAGAAGACCTGGCTTCCTGCTTTATTGTCATAGATTGTTGATTGATAACAAGCCTCTAAGAATAATTCATCTTTGAAAAACAACTACAAAAAAAAAAAGCCTGAAACGACTCTCAGTTCTCTGGAGCATTCCCATTTGGTGAATGGGCTCCCTGTGCCTGACACTAATTAATTAATCTCCTCAATCTAAATTGCTTCTTCTGCATCCCCAATCTACAGGAAAACTTAAACAAGACCTGAATGCATAAGAGGGAATCTGAATTTATTTAAGATATCGTTTACAAGTAGCAATCTTCTGTCTTCATTTTTTTCTGTCTTGTCTCCCACATTAAGCTTTGTCTCCAGGGATGCAGCACCCCCTGGGTCAACTATTTTAAATCCATTTGGGGTCTAGAATGTGTACTGGGAATGGGTCTAACACGGTAAGACAGTAGCAAGAGCAGCAGAGATGCAACCTAAGGCACAAGGGTGATGTTCCCTCTGCTGAACTGTGCTGAGGTGATGGAAGCCACACAAGAATCCTCCAATCACTGACCGGATGAGGTTAGAACAGTTCTCCAGAGGTCATCTGGTCCACCCCCTCCTGCTCAAGCAGGGCCTCCTCAAACTAATTGCCCAGGACTGTGTCAAGATGGCTTTTGAATATCTCCAAGGATGGTGACTCCACAACCTCCCTGGACAACCTATGCCAGTGCTTGGACACCCTCACAGTGAGAAAGCATTTTTTGGTGTTCATAGAGAACCTCCTGTGTTTAAGTGTGTAGCCATGGCCTCTGATCTTGTCACTGGGCACCACTCAAAAGACGCTGGCTCCATCCTCTTTGCACCCTACCTTCAAGCATTTATTCATATTGATAAGAGCCCCCTGAGCCTTGACTTCTCTAAACAGTCCCAGGTCTCTCAGCTTTTCTTCATAGGAGAGATACTCCATCCAGTCCCTCAGCTGACCTTTCTCCAGTAAGTCTGTGCCTCTCTTTCACTGGAGACCCCAGAATCAGATCCACCGCTCCAGGAACAACTTCGCCAGTGCGGAGCAGAGGGGAAAGATCACCTGGGATCACCTCCCTCGGTCTGCCAGGATGCTGTTAACTGCCTTTGAAGTAAGGGCAAGTTTCTGGCTCTTGTTCAACTTGGTGTCCACCCAGGTGGTTTTGTGCAGAACTACTTTCCATCCGAGTGACTCCCCAGCACATCCATAATGCCTAGGGCTGTTGGTCCCCAGGTGCACGACTTCGCACTTCTCCTTGTTAAAATTCGTGAAGTTGCCATCGGCCCATTGCTCCAGCTAGCCGAGGTCCCTTTGGACGGCAGCAACACCCTCTGGCGGACTAGCCAGTTTGGTGTCATCTGCAGATTTGCTAGTACACTCTGTCCCATCAGCCGCATCGTTAACAAAGATATTCATCAGGATTGGACCAAGGATTGACCCTCAAAATGAAACTACACTCTGAGCCAGGCAAGGGCATGGTGGCCGGGACCTTTGAGGCTGGTCATGCCTTGCTTGTCCCAGCGAGCCCGGCGTGGGGCAGCCCTGGGGGAACCCGGGGATGGAATACCACCAGCTGGAAGGGGAGAGCGTGGACTCTGCGGCCACCAGCTTCATCCGGCGGTCGAACTTCTCCCCCTAGCGACACCAGAGCTCAAGAGCAGGAGTCCCACCCAGGTGCGATTGCGGAGGTCGTAGGCAAAACTTCCATCTCTGCACAGGGCACAGGGCGGGGATTTTTGCCCGCAGCCTTTACAAAACATGCAAACGGATACAGAAAAGCTGGGGAGGGGCTCTTTGTCAGAGAGTGCAGTGATAGGACAAGGGATAACGGTTTTAAGCTGAAAGAGGGGAGATTTAGATGAGATATTAGGAAGAAATATTTCCTGTGAGGGTGGTGAGGCCCTGGCACAGCTTGCCCAGAGAAGTCGTGGCTGCCCCCTCCCTGGACGTGTTCAAGGCTAGTTTGGATGGGGCTCAGAGCACCCCGATCCAGTGGGAGGTGCCCCTGCCCATGACAGGGGGGTGGAACTGGATAGGGTTTGAGGTCCCTTTCAACCTAAACTATTCTGTGGTTCTATGATTCTATTAAATTACCTTTCTGCAGCCCAGGAGCAGAATGAGGTGCAGTCACTCTGAGGACCAATGGGTGCTTGAAGTGAAAAAGTCCACTTTTCAAGGAGGATGTGAGGATCATGAGTGAACAGTGCAAAGAGGCAGCCAGACCCAAGTAACAGCCTCCTGCAGCACTGATGGTAGGGACAGATACATGCCTAGACACAAGCACAAATCCCACAGCCTCGACTGGTGGAGCCCCAACATCCGCTGGTGGGCGATCATTGCTTCCCACCAGTGGGGACCTTCCTGTGTGTTCAGTTCTTTCTTCCCCTTGGCTGCTCAACTACAGAAGAATAAGCATGAGCAACAGAAGGAGCTGAGAGGTCACTGGCTGCCCCGGGGCACTACAGAGAGCAATGCCACACCCATCTCAGCAGCTTTTCATGTCCAGGGACAGACAAAGCGAGGTGGGGGACCAGTGGGGATGAGACAGTTTCACAACAGCAAAAATGTACAAAAAGGTAGCCCAGGTTGGGTGAAAGGTGGATGTAGCTGCCTGTGAGGAAAGGCTGTCAGGTGGGTGAAGGAGGAGCCGCCAAAGCTTAATGAGATGGTTTAGGTGCTCCAGGTGCTTCCAGCATGGTTGTTTGCTGCCAGGGGACAGGACAGGCCACCTCCCTTCCACTCTGCGGCACATATGGGTCCCTCTCTGCTCTTCACTGCTCAGGTCCTTGCTGAATTACACCTTAGTTGTGGCTACAAGGGAACCCCACAGGCCAGTTCCTCTTAGGGTGAAAAAGCTGCTAAGAAAATTCCCCATGGGTGAATTCACACCACTTTGTGTTTTTATTCTGCACACCAGCTTTTTGTTTTTACCAGCCGAATGCTTTAATAAAAGTGTCCAGGAGACCAACTGCACATTAAATGGGCAAAGCATGGAAACACACACTTTCCGAGGCAGTGATGTATGCTTGGATTAGACTCGAAACCTGATGGGAAAGGAAGAGGCAGGAAGGTGCAGTGCTTTGCCAGGCCACAGCCCCTAGATCTGCCAGGTATGAGGCCACCAAAACAAAAGCAAGGTTTGTCTCCAGGCCATCACCAGATGGCCCTAGAAAACAGCTTTTGCCAGTCTTGTTGAACCTGAACCTTCCCTGGCTGTTTAAACCAGACTGCTTTTGTTTTATTTGGTTTGGTTTTGAGAAGTAGGACAGAGGCCAATGCCATCTGCAGTCACCCCTCTTCACCAGCATTTCTGGGAGATTCTTTTGTTCCTGACCCCTTGGATTGGTTTTGGCTCTGCTGCCAAGGAGTACAGAGAGATGCTTCTGTGCCACAGGGTATTTGTTTAGTATAATATAGGGCTCCTTCACAACAGTGTGCAGAGAAGGCACTGCTTGGTTCAGCTACCTCTGTAGCAGGGATGGCAAGCTGCCAGGGCTGTGATGGTCACATAGGTGATCATGCCAGCTGTCTGGAGGGCATCCCAAAGGAGACCTCATGCAAGGGAGGCATTGATTGCATGGCAGGCATTGATTTGCAAGCCTTTCACTTGCTAAGCACAAGCATGAATCCCAGAGGCTGTCACCCTCCTCAGGAACAGCACTATGCACCATGCAGTTGAAGGAGGTTGCCGCAGGGTAGGTTATCCTTGCAAGATCATATATTTTAGATGACCTGAGGAAGGGAAAAGCAGATAACAAATACCACATGCTGGCAGCAGCTATTTTATAGCCAGGCTCCACACTGACCCTGGCACAGCTGTGTCCTGAGCCTGGAGGCAGGATAGTTTCATGGTTGAACACTGCTCTGGGATGGAGGTGATCCAGCTTAATGCCTACCACAAAGACCCCCTGTGTCAGCCTAGGCTTCATCTTTCTGTGTCGACAGGCTCTCACCTGTGAAGCTCAAGCAGGGGAAGATGCTTTCTTGTTCCACTGATGGAAAGTTCCATGCCTGTCCTTCCCCTGGCATCCCAGTGATGAAGTGCTGGCTGTGTGGAATGCTGTAAGAATATCCTGCCCAGCTCTTAGTCTGCTTCTACAGTCAGCGGAACTAAGGTTAGTACTTATAAAAGGCCAAAAGAGGCAGCTTTAGCTCAGATTCCTTCCCAAGCCCAGCAAACACAGGTACTGTCTGGAGCAGAAATGCGCATCCAGAATTGATGATCAGGGGGCTGGAGCACCCTCCCATCCAAGGACAGGCTGAGAGAGTTGAAGTTGTGCAGCCTGGAGAGGAGATGGCTCAAGGGAGACCTTAGAGCAGCCTTCCAGTACTGAAAGGGCTACAGGAAAGCTGGGAAAAGATTTTTTGCAAAGGCAAGTAAGGATAGGGGGAATGGCTTTAAATTGGAAGGGGGAAGATCTGGATTAGGAAGAAATTATTCACACTGAGGGTGGCGAGGCACTGGCACAGGTTGCCCAAGGAAGCTGTGGCTGCCCCATCCCTGGAGGTGTTCAAGGCCAGATTGGATGGGGCCTTGAGCAGCCTGGTCTGGTAAGAGGTGTCCCTACCCATGGCAGGGAGGTTGGAACTGGGTGGGCTTTAAGGTCCCTTCCAACCCAAACCATTCAATGATTCTATGATTAGGACACCAGCAGTGCCAGTCCTTGATGCCCATGGCTCTGAGCCACATGGTTACTCACCACTCTCAGCCTCTGCCTACTGAATCTCACAAACATCAGCATGGACCTCCCATGGTTTGACAACAAAGGTCCAAACCGAACTCATTCCCAGGTCATGACCCCCATGCTGTGACCTTTCCAAGGCTGATCTATTCTTTCTGCTCATCTCTCAGTTCACCTGCCTTCCTTCCCTGGGGAAAGTGAGAAATTGTCCAGGGGTTAATAAGCATCACTTTAGGTTGAAATTCCAGCCTGGTGATGTGAACTCACAGCTCCAGTCCCATTTCTACACTTCGTTACATGGCCTGGACCCCACCTGATTGAATTACAGCTTTGCTGCAGTGAGCTACCCCTTGGATTGACAGGCAGGCAGTGCTCAGTATGATGTGAAATCACATTAGTGAGGTATCAATCTCCCTTCACCACTGTACCTGAAAGATGCTAAGCAAAGCAAAAATTCCCCAGGACCCAGAGGCCTGGGCACATCTTGCCACAATAGGGGTAATAATCACAGAATCACAGAATGTCCTGAGTTGGAAGGGACCCAAAAGAACCATTGAGTCCAACTCCTGTCCCTGCACAGGACAACCCCAACGTTCACACCGTGTGTCTGAGGACGTTGTCCAAATGCTTCTGGAATATCATCAGGCTTGGTGCTGTGACTGCTTCCCTGGGGAGCTGTTCCAGTGCTCCACCGCCCTCTGGGTGAAGAATCTGTTCCTAATAGCTAACCAAAACCTCCCCTTGTAGATCTTCCTGCTGTTCCCTCAAGTCCTGTCATTGATGACCAGTGAGAAGAGATCAGTTGCAGTTACAGCTCTGTCTCTCAGAGGAAGGATGCCAGCAGGAAACAGGCATGATTGCAGCCTTGAAACTGGGGTTTCCTCTCCCTCACACTGCCCACAATTCCCAGGGGAGAGCAGGGATCTCCCTGTCCCCTGCCAGTCAGCTCTGGACTAGCCTCATACTTCCAGGCTTGAGACTTTGGTTTATTTAAGCTGTTGCTAGAGAGGGAGTTTGAGATTGGCTGGAAAGGAAGGCTGGCACAGGTTAGTCAGCTGTGGATTAGTAGCTGGGATCTGACCTTCCACATGATCCTAGTGCATTTATTCTCTAAATCAAGCTCCAGCTGACTAAAGTAGCTGTAAACAACTGTACACCAGCTAAACCCAGGTAAATCAGCTCCAAGCAGGATTTTCCCCTCTGGCTACAGAGCATCTCCTTTAAGAAAAAAGGATAGGCAGCAAATAAAATGCTCTGACATTCTGGGGGGCTAAGCAGTAATTTGTGGTGCAAGTCACCTGAGAAGGTAATGGGAGATGCTGGCGTGCTGCTGGATTCAGCAGGGTGATTCACTAGCCCTGGATCTCCACCAGCCTTGCGCTTTCAGTCTCTTTGCTGTGCTTGCAGCTCTGTAGGCTCCAAGATTTACTGTCCTGGGAATGGGTGCTGGGAAATGAAGGGTTTTACTAAGCCTCCTGCTTAGCACTGGCAGCAAGGCTAATCCACTTTTCTTTTTTTTTTTACTTGAGACAGAGTGTCATGGAAAAATTATAACACAAAATCTGCAACTCTGACTCCATTCCCAGGCAAAACAGCATGCAGCCTTGGGCAGGAATTACACCAGGGTAGGAGAGGCTGAGACCAAGCATTATTCAGGACAGGAATGAGAGTGGGACTTGCGACTGTGTACCCTGCAGTGAAACCTGAACCACACCGTACATCAAACATCTGTGTGCTTAACCCTCCCAAATTCAGCATCCTTCCTCCTATATGGAAGTGTTTTAGTCTTCCTTTGAGTTTCCAGGCTGCCACTTTATTGGGCAGATCCAAAAGAGTCCTTCCAGGCCAAATTTCCTCCCCATCTACACTGATGGGTCACAGGAGTCTTCAGTGTGTACCCCAGTACAGGACACAATGCCAGGGATGGGTCCTGGTGGGTGCAGTTAATTCCCCAACCCTAGTTTTCGTTTGGATGCATTGTTCTTTGTGTCCAAACCCAAGGCAGTGTCCTGGAGTGCCGAAACCAGCTGGGTTTCAGTCTCACCCCAGCATGTCTGTAAGCACAAAAGCAGTCGTTCAGAGCAGTTATTTACACAGCTGGAAGCCACGGGAGGGGCGAGGGGTTATTCCCCTCCAGGTACTGCTGGTGCAAAGGGTGTTGGGGATCTGGTTTCTAGGCTTATCGGAGCGGTAGGAAAGGGTTGCTCCTCCCTTGTCCTCAGCCCTGGAGACATCTCACCCACCCCTAAATGTGTCTTTGGTGAAACAGAGATGAGAGGATGGAGTATCTATTCCCAAGTAACGTTTCTTCTGCTCTGGGGTCCCCATGGGCGACTGTCCTAACTCCAGGTTGGGCTTCCCCAGGGCTTTCTCCCCCTCCTTCAAGAAGGAGTAGCTCTTCTTTGCCCAGAAGCCATGGCCCTGGAGGCCTGGAGGTGCTCAGAGATGAAGCACCACCAAAGTACCCCTGCTAGCAATGCCCTTGTCACCCTTCTGAGGGCAGGGGCAATCTAGGTGCGTGGAGTCACAGATGCAACAGATAAAACCTAAGGCCGCTGCTACCTCAACCCCTGAAATGGTCAAAGGAGGACATCCTACTTTCCTCACCCTCCACACACAGGATTTTATTCCAAGCATCCAGGCGGTCAGTTAAGAAGCAGTCAAACTAAACTGTAGCTGCAAAGGGAGAAATTCAAGTCACGTGTTTTTTGATCTGGTGTGAGACAGTCCCACACCCCCTTCCTTCTGCACTCAGTTGCAGCAACCTGTCGCAGTGCTCGCCATTTGAAAATGATGATTTTCATCCCAGTAAATTGCAGGAATAAAGGCAGAGAGCTCGCTTCTTTTGTCTCTTTATCCTCCTGCTGTATTTAATGGACTGGGGGGGAGAAGAAGTGACTGGCACTGTTAAGGCTGTGATGCAAGTATAGTACAAAGAGTGACTTTTCTTTTGTGAAAATCCCACCCTAACCAACCAGAAAACCCTTGTCTTCGGTTTGCTTCAACCTGCAAGACTGTGCTTGGTCTGTGTGAGTTTGCAGAGCACATCTCCAGACAGTTTCACACCGGGAAGATTGCTCTTTAGCCAGCCAAAAAATCAGTAAGCTGTGGCATTCTGCCTCAAGATGCTGAGAAGGCTAAAAGCTTGTAAAGCTTCATAGTGGGTTTGTACAAATTAATGGAGGGAAAAAAATACCCCCAAATTATAATATTTATCTGCCCTAATCTTGTACCCCTGCAACTACCTCCATTTCTGGCTGCTTGCAGAGATGTGATACTGGGCCAGATGGATTTTGTGCTGTTTCCTTGTCAATTCCCTTAGAGGCAGATTTTGTTCTTCCTCAGTTTGTGGCTGTTTTAACATTTCCTGGGCATGAGGCTGTGAAGTTGGCTTTAAGCTGGTCCTTGAAGGACTTTGGCCTGAAGAGGCATCTGAGGTCATGAAATGGAGCTGAGCTGCTGCGCTGCAGATGCAAGGATTATTTCTCACTCCTGCATTAGGAGCTCTGTGGATTCACTCATTTCTCCACTATGACGCTGTTTTTATCCATCCTTCTATCCCTTCCTCCATCCCTCCCTCCACACATCCTCCCATGCCCCCCACCACACATCCACCCAGGAGCTCCTGGAGACGTTTCAGGAGTGTGTTCCTCTGATACACAAGACCTCCTTGGCCCTGAGAGCCTGTGTGTTCAAATGGGCAGGGATGGAGGGCTCTGCTCGGTGGGACACAGACCCTGCCAGCACAGAGTTGAGATGGATGAGACAAAGCACAGAAAAACACCCAAGTGAGGCTGTCTCGGGAAACCACTGAATAAAATAGTAGCAGAAGTGTGAATCGAGCATTTATAGGGATAATCTCCTGTGAAATATTCAGTATCTGGCTCTCATTATTCCCCTGTGCCCCTTTGCTCTCCTCCATTAACCCTTTCAGTGGGGATACCCAGCTGTATCGCACCATTTTACAGCCCCGCGAGATAAAGCGCTGCCTTTCCTGGGAGGAAGGAGTCCCATTAAATCCACAATGCTCTTTTCCCTCAGAGTTGATATCCAGAAGAATCCTATGGGACTTGTAGGCTACTCAGCCCTTAAGAATCCTGCGTTACCTGGCCTCCTTATCCAGCGAGTGGGCTGGAAGGTCCTTGGAAAGGAAGAGTGGTTGAAGGCCGGGGTAAGAGTGGCACAAGAATACTGATCATGACAGGCACAGGTGTATTGTCCCCAAAAAGCCTCCTGAAGGGTTGGTCCCACCATTCCAAACAGGGTTGAGACTTTCCTACCCCATATTAGTCAGTACTCCCTCTCTCAGCTCATGCGAGTCCTGGAAAGCCACCACTTGGGCTGAGATCATCCATGAAGCCCTGGCAGAAGAGGGGAGCAACCCCCCTAAGGCAACTGCAGATGTGAGTCCCATGTCTTTTCCCACCATCAGCTGTTTGAGAGGTGGCTGCTGCAGTTCCAGCTCTTAGTGCAGTCTTTGCACTGTTCCCACATCCCAAGCATTAGTCACAGAGATGCTGCTGTTAATTAGCCTCAGTGATCCTGAAGAACGAGGGCAGCCCTAATTACAGCCCTCGTCTGTTAACTTTGAGTGGCCTGGTGTCTCTGCTTTGAATGCAGAAACTAAAGGGAACAGAATAAGACAAGTGATGCTCCTAAGAAGGAACGGGTAGAGGAGGCAGAGAGGAGCCTGAGGTCACTGACTTTGCCAGAAACTGCTGGCAAAAGCTGCTGCTCCAAGGTTTCACTTTGCCCGGGTGATAAAGGGCTAGTTGGACGCAGATTGAAAGTCACTATTAGGGATAATCCATAAATTGGCCTGGAAGGGCAGAAAGCATCCCTCTGTTCTTCTCTGGGCAGGGCACTAGTGAACCCATGTGGGCTCCGACCCTTTGCATTTCACCATAAAAAAAATAATATCAAAAAAGATACTTTGAAGCGCAAGATGAGCCGAGGGAAGAGAGATGTAGTGGAGGGAGCTGGGAAGAAATAATTGCCATGTCTGAAAACAGTTACTATGGCAGCAACAGTCTTCTTGCTGCTGGAGTGAAATGTTGGGGACCAGCAGCAGAGTCTTTGTCAGATACTCGCAGACACACATTTAGATGCTAATGCTGGCTTTAACCTTGACTGCTTAACCTTGGCTGCTTAACCTCGATGTGATGGGGAAAGGGGGGGGGAGAAAAAGCAGAGGAGGCTCATGGAAAAGATGGGTTTCCTCTCCCTAAATTTGACACTGAATGGACTTGGCAGACTCCTCTCAGCTGCGATTAACACTGTTATTTCTGTGCTTAATATTCAGCAGAGGTTTTAACAGCTTATTTATGGATAGCTGGCATTAGCTGCAGCATAATTCACCACTGCAAGGTTCCTGTTTATCTCCATCCCCTTGGGATCATCTGATATGAGGCCATTTTTTAGAATATCCCCTAGGTTTGATCATCTTGTCTATCTAATCTCGCCTTTATTTATAACTCACAATCAATGCTGGGGTGGAAAAAGGAGGGGGCAGAGGAGGGAAGTCTCTCCTTTGGACTTGGGCTGTTGGGGGAGAGAAATTTTGGTGGCCTGCTTAGAAAAGGAAACCTTTTGACCTGCGGCTCAAACCTGCCTTCAGCAATGGGGGTGAACGAGGAGGGAGAGAAAGGGTTAGAAGTGATGGAGGAGAGATGGGGAATTCCCTAGGAAGTGCTGCCTGGCCACAGAACAGAGAGCTGAAATAGTATCTCCTGTGCCGGCCCCAGCACTCCTGGATCCGAGCATGAGCTTGCAGCATGAAGGTAAATTCTTAAAACACAAACCTATTGCCACTAATTCTGGGAGCAGCCTGGGTTGCACTTTCTGTGGGATTATCCTTCACAGCAGCCTTTAAGAAAGCTTTTGCTGAAGCAATTCAGGCAGAAGAGATGAGAGCAGTGCCAGAGCTTCTGGTGACACCACTCACAGATATGACCCTTTCCTTCTGTTTCTGGCATATTTCACTTTAATCCTCCAGCTCCTGAAGTCAGGTGACTGCTCACAGCTTTCTCCACTCGCTCTTTGGAAGCTCGTTACCTTCATATGGTTGTTCAGAAAAGCCTGAACTCATGCCAGCTCAAAGGCCAGCTGATCAGGACAACAATGGTGAACAAAATATTTTCATTTTCCAGCCTGTATGATGCCTGTGCCTTGCTTTTTGAAAGGCTGTGCAGAGTGAGGAGGTGATGCCACCCCACACGGGCCAAGGAGCGTTTCTCCCAGCTGCACACCGAGGGGGATGGAGCTCCCTACACTTTTCATGCTGTCACCACACGGTGATTTCCCTCAAAACTGCACTCAGTGTCACCTGCAGAGACCATCACAGTGAGCTACAAGTATTTTTAATGATGGTTTGTGTTAGCAGGTAGTCTTATCTCCATGTAAAGCCACAACACGCATCTCTGGGATGAGAAATGATCCCACTCCAGTCTGACAATCCTCACTGCACGCTGTGTGGTGAAAGCATCTTAAATTAAAAGCATTATCTATCTTTTGCAGTACACTTCTTTCTCCAGGGCTTTCTAGTTAAGCTGTCAGATACAGTTGATATTTATTTTACAAATGCTGTAAAAGAGGGGATGTGTAATATTGCAGGAACAACCCTGCTGCTCTTTGGCTTAGGAGCAAGATCAGAAATAAGTGCAATGGCAAAGAGCAGGCAGGCCTTCCCCAGGGCGTGCTGTGGAGGTGGTTTCCTTGTCCCCGTGTTGGCCTAGAAGGGACTTCAAGGAGCAGTAGCTGGGCCAGCAGCACATGGCCTGGGGCACTGAGCCATGCTGGGCCCTGGGGGGCTGACTGGTCGCAGGGGACCCAGGGGCTTTACCATGGGTTGAGGGCACTGATGTCATTTATGTAGTGTAAGATGCAAATCCCACTAATAGCGATGAATGTTAGTGCCAGCCTCTGTCCTGGATTCAGTGCAGGTGAGGTTTTTGCTTCCCAGCATCTCTTGACTTTGGAGATGGAGATGCTCCATGTCCCAGCACCACACAACACGGTGGTAACTCCGCAGCTTGCAGTGCCAGCACAAGCTGTGCCTTTCGAGGAGAAGAACATTGCTCTCACGCTTTCCACGCTCAGCTCAGTGCCAGCTGTTCCCACAGAGCCATGCCAGAACCACTTTACAACCCCCTGTTTCCCCAGTCCTGGGTGATACACAATGCAGCAGGAGGTCCCTCCTTGTGTCTCACATGTGTGCAGTGAACAATGCCATGACTTGATGCTGGGTTTAGGGAGGAGTTTGTTGTTTCTGTGGTTGGTGACAATGAAAAGTGTAGCAACAACGAAGCTTTAACCACAGGCAGGCACAGGAGTGTGCTGGGGCTGTCCCTGGGTAACAGGGTTCAGCAGGGTGAAGACCCTGGTGGTGCAGGCAGGAGAGGGGACGAGCGGGCAGAAGTGCAGGCAGCAGAGGGGACAGGCGGCAGCACAGGCAGCGCAGGGAAGGCAGGCGACAGCACAGGCAATGCAGGGATGGGCAGCATTGCAGGCAGGGGATAGGCAACAGTGCGGGGACAGACAGTGGCGCACGCAGGGCAGGGACAGGCGGCGGTGCAGGCAAGGTAGGGGTGGGCAGAGGTGCAGGCAAGAGAGGGGACGGGAGGCAGGGCAGGCAAGAGAGGGGACAGGCGCTGGTGTAGGCAGGGCAAGGATAGACAGTGGCACAGGCAGGAGAGAGGATGTGCAGCCGTGAAAAAAGGGATGGGCAGGTGGGACGGGGACGGGCAGGTGGCGTTGCAGGCAAGGACGGGTGATAGTGCAGGCAGGGCAGGGGATGGGCATCGTTGCAGCCAGGCGAGAGGACAGGTGGCAGTGCAGGCAGCAGAGGGGACAGACAGTGGTGCAGGCAGGGCAGGGACAGGCGCAAGCTGGGTATGGGCAGGCAGCAGTGCGGGCAGGGGTGGACAGGGGGATGGTATAGGCAGGAGAGAGGACAGACAGTGATGTAATCAGGGTAGGGGCCGGGTAGCAGTGCGGGCAGGGCAGGAGACAGGCAGGTGGCAGTGCACCCAGCAGAGGGATGGGCAGTGAGAGGTGTCCCTGCCCATGGCAGTGGGGTTGGAACTGAATGGGCTTTAGGGTCCCTTCCAACCCAAGCCATTCCGTGGTTCCGTGGTGCAAGCAAGGGACGGGCGAGCACCAGTACGCGCAGCAGAGGGGACGGGCGAGCATCAGTGCAGGGAGTGCGGGGAGGAGCCTCGGGCAGGCGGTGGCGCGGCCCCTCCTCGGGGCGGGGCGGGGCGGTCCTACCGGTCCCTGCTCATCGCTGCCCGGTCCCCGGTGCTGCGCGGTTCCCGGTGCTGCCCGGTCCCGGCCCCCGGTGCTGCCCGGTGCAGCCCCAGCCGAGCCCCGCGGGGATGGGCGCGGGGCCGTGAGGGCGGGCGGCCCGAGCCGTGGCCATGGGGAACATCTCCTCCAACATCTCCGCCTTCCAGTCCCTGCACATCGTCATGCTGGGCCTGGATTCAGCGGGGAAGACCACGGTGCTCTATCGGCTGAAGTTCAACGAGTTCGTCAACACCGTGCCCACCATCGGCTTCAACACCGAGAAGATCCGGCTGAGCAACGGGACCGCCAAGGGCATCAGCTGCCACTTCTGGGACGTGGGCGGCCAAGAGAAGCTGCGCCCGCTCTGGAAGTCCTACAGCCGCTGCACCGATGGCATCATCTACGTGGTGGACTCGGTGGACGTGGACCGGCTGGAGGAGGCTAAAACCGAACTGCACAAGGTGACCAAGTTCGCCGAGAACCAGGGCACCCCGCTGCTGGTCATCGCCAACAAGCAGGACCTGCCCAAGTCCCTGCCGGTCGCCGAGATCGAGAAGCAGCTGGCCCTCCACGAGCTGACCCCTTCCACCACCTACCACATCCAGCCCGCCTGCGCCATCATCGGCGAGGGGCTCACGGAGGGCATGGACAAGCTCTACGAGATGATCCTGAAGCGGAGGAAGTCCCTCAAGCAGAAGAAGAAGCGGTAGAAGCCCCGCAAAAGGCGGGGAGGAATGGGGAAGCAGACAAAGGAACCGAGGGGGAGAGAGAACCAAAGCGACCCTTTTTGGTTTTAGCTGTTATTATTGGGGTTTTCCCTCTTTTTTATTTTATTCCAGCCCCCCTCCTTTCCGAATGAAAAGACAATAGTGGTGATAACAAAGCCGCTCCTGCCAGCCAAGCCCAGGATCTCCCTTCTCCCACCGCCCCTTTTCATGGATCCAACCGTGCTCCTGAGGGCCGGATCCGGACCTCCTGGGAACCCTGGGCTGGGCTAGAGACCTTCTACCGGGGCGAGACCCCCTCCGTCCTTCGGGACCACCGAGCTTTTGTGTGCCGGCAGCGAACAGGGCAGGACCCTGTGGAAGTGCATTTGAGAGAAGCCCAGCGTGCTTCTGGATCTTTAACATTGTGGATTGGGGGGGGGGGGGGGAGGGGAGGGCGTGTAGCAGGGATGTGGTGGGGAGGGATGGATGCTATGGGGGAAGGGGGAAGGTCAGTGGTGAGGGGTTTTTCCAGCTGCGCCCCGATGTCTGCCTGCATCGCTATCCTGCATCCCCGCATCCCTCCCCCGCGTTGGTTGGTGGGAAGAGGTGTCAGAGCGACAGGGGCTGGTGGTGTTGGAGCAGCACAAAATGTCTGGGGGGGGGATGTGGGTGATGGGTAAAGGAACAAATAGCCACCCTCAGCTGGTGTTTAAGGGCACGGGTGGGTGCAGAGCAAGGACAGGCAGCCGTCAGGAGGGGGTTGGAATGCTGCGGCACTGTGGGTACTTAGCAGGTGCTAAGCGGTGCGGAGCTTTAAGTTGCTTGCTTTAAAAAAAAGGAAAACACAGAAAAAAGGCAAGGGTTTTGGGTAAACGCTGCTGGAAATGTTAGGGGGGTTGTCAAGAAACCCCCCTTCTCTTAATGGTTGGACTCGATGATCTTAAAGGTCTTCACCAACCTGTGATTCTCAAAGGTTCAGTTGTGTCATCTTCTGAATCCAAGCCCTGAGCAGGTCCTCATTGTGCCCAGGCAGAGGCGTGCACCAAAGTGCTAATTTGGATGACTCAAACTAGGGGTTTCTTAATAAAAGCAAACAAAAAGCAAGCTTTGTGGTACCGGTTACCATTCTGCTCCACACTCGGTGCAGGACGTCAGGGCAGCGCTTGCTAAACATGGGGGTTTGGGGGGTCATGGCAGGGCAGGGCAGGGCAGACAGACGACTGCCAGCATTGAGATTGCCAGAGCTTGCAACATCTCTGCTGGAAAGGGACTCAGCGGTGCTGGGAAAATGGCAGGGTGTGAAGAGACATTGGGGAGCGGGGAGTAACATGGGGGGGTGTTAGTTCTTTTATAAGGAATTAAATCTGATTCAAAGCAGACAGCCCCTTTGCTGCCAGCCATGTGGCCTGCCCCTGCCTGCCAAGCACCCACGGCAGAATCAGAGCCCAACATGTCCTTGTGCATGTGGACATTTGGGACCTGAATGGGACTGGTAACCAAAAGCCATGTGCTCCCTGTGTTTCAGCCGGGGACTCGGCTTTCTGGAGGAGAAAACCAGGGTCCTGGCTTTCCATGCTGTCCACAGAGCAGAAGTAGGCAGCCCTCAGGGGCCAAGTATCCTGAGTTTTGAGCCACACAATCTGGTGGGTGTTGCTGGTGATGTTTACACCAGCTTCCCATTTGAAAACCCCTTCCCAGAACAGCCAAGGAGAAACCGCCAAGCAGACAAAAGAAAAATGCTCTTCGGGTTTCAGGGAGTTGATTCTCCCCTTCCAGTGAACACGGCACTTTGCAAATACCATTTTTTTGTTGTTAGGAAACAAATGTTGCAGCCAAGTAATATTTCTCTTCTTGCCGAATTCGCGTTCCCAATGCGAGTCCTGACTTGTGCACCGAGTGAGTGGGCTGGTCCCATCAGTTCAGGTGGCTCTGTTCCCGCTTCCTTGGGTTTTCTTTGTTTTGTCTTCACCCCCGACACTTTGGTACTTGCTGTTGAGAGAGAGAGAGAAAGAGAAAAAAAAAAATTTATTTTTGATGCCGCAGAAGCCAGGTGCATTACCCCTTTTTTTTGGACAGCCACCCATTTTAGAGATGAAATGTAAAGCTGTTTTCCCCATCAGCTCAAAAGCGATCAGGTTTAAAAAAAATGACACACGCAAGCTATTAGTTGTGGGTTTTGCTTCCTTGCTGTTGAGATATAGGTCTTGGTTTGGCAAAGGCTGGTGTGGAAAGCCTGGTGGCATGGATTTATGGATCTCAGTTCTTTCTGAGGGTTCATTACACCCAGCTCAGCTGAGCATCCCCTTTGAGAAATGGCTGGTTTTCAGCAGAAAGAACCCTTAAGCATGTGCTGAACTCGCATTGGCATCGCATGCTTGAAGGTTCAGCTGAGCCAGGTGGGACGCTGTGGCAGTGCTGTTCCCACCAATTCTGCTTTCTGCAATAATTAAACAGACTTTTCCAATTAGTAGCTAATGGCTTCCGTGGTATTTCTGTAACATTTCATGACCTTACGCTGATTTTTTCTGTACGAAGATGTGTGTCGCCTATGGTGGGGTAGAAGAAGAGATGCCTTGGCAAAATAGTGGTTTAGGGAAACTGCTGGGATTGTTGTTCTGAAAACCAGCTGGGCTTTTTGCAAGGCTGTGTGTTTTCTTGGAATATGTTTGAATGACCTTTTTTTTAGCAGCTGTTGCGAGGTACCGGTCTCGTTTCCCCAGGTACCTTTGCTGTCTTCCCATCAGTGTTGGATATCCTGCTGCCCGCGTCCTACCCTTGCCATTGTCCATCAGTATGTGTTTCTCCTGTCTTTTCTTCTTTTTTTAAAAGATGCAGACATAATGCTGTGAACTGAAATAAATTATTTATACAATGAAAGGGCCTGGTAAAAAAAGAGATGTGTTCTTCTGCTTATTTCACAATATCAATGCTGCATTTTACAGTTGGTTCTTGTTGCGTGGTATGAAGGAGGTTGCTCCTGCCTCCCCAGGGAAAGGAGATGTGGACAGAGAAATGACCTGCTCAGGATCACTCAGCAGCATGCTGGCATGAGTCTGTCGCATGGCACCCCTCCATAGCACATCCCTCTAGGATGTGGGGAACATCATTATTTTACTGTTAATGAAATCCGAGCTCTTTTGCAGGTCGCTTAATTTCTCTGCATCGCTGCTGCTGTCCATGAAAGGGAAGAATCCTGTTCAGTGTGGGTATTTTCTTCCTTCACCTCTTTTTATTTTAAATCTATGTGAAGGAGGCCATCGCCCTGTGCACAGCACTTAGAGGAGGGAGTGAGAAAGTATTTGGCTTTGCTCGGTGTGACTTTTTTCAGTGCATGGCCTCAGGCACGCCAGTTGCAGTGGCAGAGAGCCAGGTCTGCAGGGGTTAAAGCACCAGGTGGGCAGCTGAGAACAGGATGCTGCAGAGCTGGAGGCTGCTTCTGCTCCTGGGTGGCTGCTGACACAGGAAACACAGGGTGACATTTCGAAGAGAGCTGGAGCTGGGTGGTAAATGACTTTTTCTTTCTTTTTAAAATGATGACACGGCAGCTGGAGAGGAAATGATGAGCACAATTAGTGAAAGCAAGGTTTGGTGGGGCTTGTGAGCACTTCCCCTGCTCGAGGTTTATGCTGGGCTCCTCTGCTTCCCAGGTGGCCCCCCTGGTTTCTCAGATAAGAGGATATGCTGTCTGCTTTGCAGGATCAGAGCTCTGGGGCTCTGAAGGTTTCAGGACCTGGAAATGAATGTAAAGGATTACTCAGTGATGCAGTTACTGAGCTCCTATCAAGGCTGTTGGTGCACACCCAGAAATCACTTGGAGAAGAGTTGGACAGGAGTCTGTGACATGCAAGGATGGAGATGCTGAGTGCTCAGCTGCCTCACAACTGCACAGAAGGCCTCTGAAAGCCTTTTCCTGCCATCTCCTTACATAGAGCATCACTGATGGGTTCCCATCTCTCTGCAACACCAGTGGCCTGGTGGGCAGCATGGTCTGGTCCAGCACTACTGAAGATGTTTCTGGCCACTGCTTCCCTTTGTGCCTCCATTTTCCTGGCAGCATGCAGGACTTCATATGTCTCACCTGGCCTGCGTTTCCTAGAACTGAAAGCCCAGGAGTGGATGCTGCAGTGCTTGCACCCTCCTTAGTGTGAAGAGACTTGTCTTCACTGATACTACCTGGCAGGAGCCAATTTATGGGATTTCTTTCTGCTGGCATGGAATCATGCACACTAATGTGTGCCTGTAGGAGCTTCTCTGTGCCCCAGGGAGTCTGGACGTGGGTTCTTTGGGAACACAGAACATCTGTGTTCTGCTGTGTCCTGCATGGAACTAGTGGGGCTTGTTTCCTGGTTGAAGGGGAGGAACCATCTCCCTGTGATGGAGGAAGAGGAACAGCCAGAAGGGTTTGGGCTATGGGTTTTGAGAGGTTGTGACTCTGCATGTGTGTAACTGTACAACTGGATCTAGCCCCCATCCCTGTGAGCAGGCCTTCTGATCTGGATTGTCTCTCTTTATCTTGCTGCTAAAGCCACTGGCTTGTGGGGAAAAGGGTCTGGGGGCTTGTCTTCTTGCAAGCAAAGGTCCTTGTGCTTCAAGCTGCAAGGGTGGACATCCTCTTTCAAGCCACACAGCCTCTCTTCTTGGCCAGAGACTGCTTTTGTCAGCAGGGGGGTTTGTGTGTTTCGGCCAGTTGTCATGAAAACGTTTCACAAGGAGCTCACTGACCTTGCGGCACCCTGACGCTGCATGCTGGCTGTGATTTATGGTGCCGTAACATCTCCTCGAGCAGGCAGCTAAGCAAAACAGCAAGTGATGCTGGAGCCGTGGTCCCCACCCTGATATTTGGGGACCCTTGTGGCACGTGCAGCCCAGGACACCAGGCAGTGCCCAAGGATGCTGCCCCTGCATGGAATCAGCCAGGAAAAAAAAGCAGTGATGAAGCAGTTGGGCTGACAATTGCATCAGGTCTCCACAAGCGTGGGCTAGGACTGGGTGAGAAGAACCTGTGATATTTCAAATGGCAGAAAAGGCAAGAAGAGAATGGACCAGGGCTAAGGTCCAGCTGGGAGCTGCAAGAGATGAGGTTGGGACAGAAATAAGCAGATATGAGCTAGCAGTGAGCCCCTGCTGCTTCTCTGCAGGTCCCTGACATACATTCTCTGAAACCACCCAGGGAGGGATGTTAAGCGATCTGCACTTGCTTTCATGGATGGGGTGCCTCAAACACCTCTCCAATGGCTTGGCATGTCCCATGTTGCCATGCACATAGTTTCATGATGTCTCTGTCCTCTCAACATCTCTGTGGCCCCTCTTCTGCAGGTTCTCCCTCTGCCTTGCCTCTTGATGTCTCAGCTTCACAGGTCCTTCTCCCTCTCTTTTCTTGGTTTGCCTTCTTAAGCTAAATCCCTCTGCTTTATTTCAAATGGGATTTTCCTCCCAAGCAAGTATCTTTAAAAGGATCATCTCGGTTAATGTAATTCATTGGGCGCTGAATCCTTGAAACACGGTGTAATGCAAAGAAAGAGAGCTATTCCTTTCCACAGCACAAGGTTCTTCTGGTCGAAGTTTGCATGGGGTGAGGATGACCATCTCTTTAAAATGGACTATAAACTCCTATAAGAAGGGAAAAAAAAATCCCAAGCTGATTCAAACCTAAATCCCATTTGCTTTGTTTTCATTCAGTCAGCTCCATCCTACAGCTTCTTTGATGTGAATTACCCCAAATCACATGCACTTTTTGTCTGAGCAGCAAAAGGCTGCTGCTGTGAGTCAGGTCTGCAGGCCACGAGGCACTTTACACATGTATCATGTGGGAAAAAAGTAGTGCTTGCTGATTAGAGCAAAATTGAGACATTTCAGTACAAGCATATTGTTCTTGAGGATACTTCATGATGACTAGAGAATACGGAGAGCCCAGCCTGGGAATATTTGCTCTAATAAACCATTCTGTTTACTTCAGCTTAGCTTGTGTTTGCTTCCCTCAGATATTTGAGTGAGATTTAAGGGAGGACATCTTGCAAAAAAGAGCAGCACTTCAGCAAATACATTAAAATACTGGTGGAAGATGAGTTATGAAGCCTATAAATTCCCCAGGTGTTCGTGCTGGAACTGTACCCAGCTGACAGGTGACCAGAAATTATCCCATGTGCCTAATGACCCCCTCTTCCTCCCTCCCTGACAGCCTTGACTAATGACATCTTGTGGCTTGCAAAAATGTGGCAGCACAAGGGGAGTTAGTGAGAGGAGCTGCCAAGCCCATGGCCGCGGGGTGCTGGGGGAGAGGGACAGCAGCCTGCTGGCAGACACAGGGGAATGAGAGGCAGATATCTTCTCATCCAGGTCTTCATCAGCCCACAGATGGTCATGATGATTATTATTATATTATTATTATTATTACTTTTTATTACTTTGGCCCAACGGTATCCAAATTTTGTAGAGGTGAAAGATCAGCGTGGCAAGGGGAAACGGGAACACAGGGCAATTGTTGTGCTGGTTAATGTTTAAATAGGTCTCGGAAAGCCTCCTCCCTTGCCACTTGCACTCTCTAACAAGGGAACCCTTTCAGCTCTTTGGCAACTTCCCCATCCTTTGGCTTCTGCTGCCTGTTGAATATGTTCAAAGGCAGGAGGGGGAATGGCAATACTGCAGCTTTGCAATGTTTCCTTGCCCGCCACATCGTCCCAGGATGGACCATGCTCTTTCCCAGCCAGCCTTAGAAACCACCTGATTACTTAGAAGGAGGGATCTGTTAGAGTTTGTTGGTGTCAATATGACAACAGGTTGTGGTGGGAGGGGAGAGTGGAACCCACCACACATACGTCTTTCTTGGAGTGTGTGCTCAGTTGCTCCCCATCCAACCTAGTTAGTAACAGCCACATCTCCAGAAGAAATGGCCTTTAGTCTTTTCCATGCAACTGAACAGGCCTTCTTCTCCAACACACGGCCAAGGAGTAGCATCTGGTGGTCCCAGAGATGCAGGGAGACTCTGCTGATGTCTCCCCTTCTTCTGGGACTTCCAGCAGCCCCAGAGCATCTCAGGCTGGGAATGAGGCAAGGGTGGGTGAAAATCATTCCCTGCCAGTTTTGCCCGCAGTTTCTGGCACCAAAGCCAGCCATCTTCCCACACAGCTAAGCCTCTCCTGAGGTGGTGCCCATCTTCATCTTTTCGTCACACAAAGTCCCAGGATGATTTGTCCCTCATCAGCCGCAAACCATCATGCAGCACAAAATAACCCATCGGGGGATCCCTCCGCGTTCCCTGTAAAACTCTATTAGAGCAAAGCAGGTCGGGGGGGGGGGGGGGGGGTAAAACTGTATTAAAGCTCAGCATCAGCATTTCTTTTCAGCCTGGCTGGTCTGTGTCCCTGGTAACTGCTGGGGTGTAATGGGTGAAAGCCAAACTGTGATTGCAGGCAAGGAAGTCCTGGTGTGACAATGTGTTTGAAGAGAGCGGTGGAGCATGAGGAGACCATAAACCCATCAGGAGGTCACTGAAGGGGCTGTTTTGGCAAAAGTGAGCCCTGCTGGAGTTTTATCACTGTGGCCTGAGAGTTTGACTTCTGAGGATGCTCTGATCTAAGCAGAGCTTCTACTGCCTTATTTTAAGGTTCACTTTGGGAGAAGAGGGCTTGGGGTCCATGAGCAATGTCCTCATCCTCCACCTCCTCCCCATACCTGTCTCACTGCAGGACTGGAACCCAGGGGGCCTCTTGAAGCAGCAACTGCACAGACAGATGCAAGGCTGCCACTTCCCACTCCTCTTTGTGGGTTGCTAACACCAAGGCTTGATGTTTATTGTGCTGTTGCCCATGGGAGACCTGGGTGCCCAGTGCTCCTTTATTTTTAGCTAGAAAACAGAGTGACACAGAAAGATGGGAGGGAGAAGTAGGGGGCTGTGTTTGCTGAGACCGCAGGAATGTTCAAGTTCCTTATCTCTAATTACTTGCAAATAAGGCCTGGATATGTTTTTATCTATAACTGTATCTATATCTATATCTATATCTATATATGTTCATATCTAAACTATTTTTATTTTTATATAATTGCACACAGGAAGTGTATACTGCAAATATTTAATTAGGTCACGTGTCACCAGGACCTCGTTTTCCCAAGGGTTTCAGCCCCAGCAGGCAGTCATGTTCCAGTGTCCCAGCAGAGCTGGCATGGCAGCCCAAGTATATGTTAGGAGAGAAACACTGATCTGCCTTCAAACTTGAGTTGGAAGAGCTGAAGGACCTGCATCGCAGCTTATGAAAGCTACTTTCTCTCATGGTGGTCTGGCTTGCTCTCTACCTCATGGGACCAAGGTCTGGCATGTAGCGCACCACCTCCAGTTCCTTCAAGAAAACTTCTTGCCTACTGGCTCTGTTCTCTGCCCTTCTTAAAGACAATACTTCTTCTGTTGATTTGGAGCCTTCTAATTTACAGCCCACAACTTTTTCCCAGCCACTTTGTGCCCATTGGCCCCTGTGCCAGAGTCATCCCTTAGCTCAAGCAGCTCTCCTCCTTGCTGCACACCGAAGTGTTTACATATATGGAGGCGATCACAGCTCTCTCAGCCACCATCCTGTGGAACAGGGAAGACTCTCTCCATGTCCCCACTAAAATGGATCCTATTTCTGCTCTGAAACCAGGGAGGATAGTAGGAAGAAACCCAGATTATCCTCCAGACTCAGGCTGAGGGTATATCAGAAAGCTGGGTGGCAGGGATGCTTTTGATGGACCGGGCAGGGTGAGCTGTATTTTAGACTCTCTTTGCCTGGGTAGATAGGGACAGACTCACATTTCCACCAAGCCCTGAACTGGAAGTGCTGCTGTGGAGCTGCCCAGAGCCAGTAAAGGGATGGCCATCTAGATCCTTTCATTGCCTGCTTCAGGACAGATTCAGCCCTGCGAGGTCATGTCTTAGTGATCAATAAACCAGAGTGAGAGAGAGGCCTCTTGCAAAATGTTGGCATCTGTAATGGAGCTGCTTGGAAGCCATCCAGTGCTCCTCCTCTCTTGCCATCCAAAAGCGAGAATTCATCAAAAATTAGCCATTTCATGGAAATGTTGATGGCAAAATGCCAATGTGGGGGTGAAAAAGAAGCAAGCTGCAGTGACCTTGAGCATTTGGATAATGCTGAAACATTTCTGGAATGGATCATATTTGCTTTGAGATGGCTCCTTACTGGAAATTTTTTAAGGCATGTTCTGTAATTAAGTGTATATAATGAAATCTACCTTGAAATCTGAGCAGAGTAGAATAGGAGCCTATGCTCCACAGCACCACTTCTGCCCCAGTACAGCATCTCTGACTCCTTGCAGCAGAGTAGATGCTCCCTGAGAGCATCCCACCTCAACACACATGGGTCCTCTGGCCTCCACTCAGTGGGGTGATGCTTGCTGAGAGCATCTCACCCCAACACACTCCCTAGGAGGTCCTTCTATCTTCTCTACACTGTGTTTTATTTTTTTTCCTGGATATCCAGGAGCCTCTGGTATCAGTAGTCCAGAAACCTCAGGAAACTCTTGGGACCTGAAATGGCAGCAGAAGAAATCCTATCCTTTTGCCCCTGCTCCTAATCTGCTTCCTCATTGGAGCTTCTTTTATCTTAAACTATGCAGAAAATTGCTGGGTTTCGAATGATCTGAACTCCTTCAGTCAAGACAGGACTTGGCTTGCAAAGAATGTGAATAATTTATGTGTAGATAATAATGAGAGGGAGAGCACAAGGAAAAAGGAGTTTGTCTTTCATTCCCCTGAGTGCTGCTCCCCAGGTTTTGCCCTACCCAGAATAGTTATTCCTGATTATCCCAGGTGGATTAATTTCTGTGAGGACTTTCCTCCAACTCTGTAATAAGAGCCCTCCTTTTTACTTTCACAGAATCATAAAATCATAGAAAGGTTTGGCTTGGAGGGGACCTTAAAGATCATTCAGTTCCAACCCCCCTGCCATGGGCAGGGACACGTCCCACTGGATCCAGATGATCAAAGCCTCATCCAGCCTGGCCTTGAACACCTCCAGGGATGGGGCAGCCCTGACTTCTCTGGGCAACTGTGTCAGTGCCTCATCACCCTCGCAGGAAAACATTTCTTCCTAATACCTAATCTAAATCTCCCCTCTTTCAGCTTAAAATTGTTCCCCTTCTCCTATCCCTGCACTCCCTGATCAAGAGCCCCTCCCCAGCTTTCCTTTAGCCCCTTTCAGTACTGGGAGGCTGCTCTAAGGTCTTTTCAGAGCCTTTTTTTCTCCAGGCTGAACAACCCCAACTCTCTCAGCGTGTCTTCATATGCGAGATTCTCCAGCCCTTGGATCATCATCATGGCCTCCTCTGGACTTGCTCTCACAGATCCATATCCTTCCTGTGCTGAGGACTCTGGAACAGAATGCACAACTCCAGGTGAGATCTTATGAGAGCAGAGCAGAGGAGCAGAATCACCTTCCTTGACCTGCTGGTTATCTGCTTCTTTAATGCTATCCACTGTGGATGCAATTGCTAAAGGGGTTTTTCACCCCAAATTCACCCTAAACCTCTATTATTTTGCTTCCTTGTATATCCTGGACTAGCTTTTCTCTGTAGGAAGGTCCCTGGGAATGGCAGAGAAATCCAGCTTCCGGCTCCAGCCTTGCAAATGCAGCCACTCAATCTCAAGAAACCTTGTTGTGCTGGCATAAGCCAGAAGCCCTGACAAATTTTTTGAGAAGCCCTAGCAAGGACAGATATATAGCTTGTGAAAGAAGTATCATGGCAGAAGAACAGCCTCGATAAGCAGATTCAGTATATGAAACGTCAAGGGATTTTGGACTGCAGGAAAATGCCTGGGAGCCTTACGCTGTGTGGTGTGACTCTGAGAGGCAGATTCAGTTCTCAGTTCTGTATAACGTCTTGCAATGCTTAAATCAGGAAAAGACACTAAAATAATTGAAGAGGTACAGCTCAGCTACTCTTTGCAGCAGGGGGAAATGTTGGAAAGAAAGAGGAAAGTGTTTGGAAGTGGGAAACAGACTCCAGTACGTCTTGCCTCTTGATTGGAGCTCCTAGGACATTGCTAAGGGCAGTTCATGAAAACTCTGCTCCTGCTGGCAAAGCATAGCTGAAGGCAAGGGAGACCAGTGGTGGTTAGAGCTGAAAAGGTAAATCCGATTAAAAAGATGCCCTTTTTGGTTAAAGGAATACTGGCATCTTAAAGTCTGATTCAGAAAATAATACAGGGAAAATTCTAAAACTCTCAGGCTTTTTTTTCTCTCTCCATCTCTAAAGGGAACAATCTGTTTCTTTTCAAAGCAAAGAGAGGTTAAGCCTAAACCTGAATTCCTTACTCCATCCCCACTGAGTCTTTTTTTTCTTGTGCTGTTTTGACTTGGCTGTTGACTGGATCATTTACAAAACCAAACTAACCCACAAGGAGATTGTCTGTCCTCCCCATCCTGAATGTCTGTCATTAGAAGAGGTGGGGATAGGATGGGGAGTGAGGTTGGTTTATTGTCCCTGCTTGAAACCACGTCTTTAGCCAGACCCCACATTAATGGCAAAAAGGTCTTAAGGGTTATGTCTTGACTCAGCATAACAGGACCGAGAGGGAGCTTTGCAAAGACAGAGCCCAGCTGAGTTGATCATAGAATCCTAGAATTTGCATTAGAAGAGATCTGAAAGATCATTCAGTTCCAACTGGCAAGGTCAGGTTGCTCAAAACCCCATCCAACGTGCCCTTGAACACAGAGGGGAGATTCCTACTATCTAATCTTAATCTCCTCTCTTTCAGTTTAAAACCACTGCCCCTCATGCTATCTCTGCACTCCTTGATCAAGAGCCACTCCTCAGCTTTCCTGTAGTGCCCCTTTAAGGTCTCCTCAGAGCTTTCTCTTCTCCAGGCTGAACAACCCCAACTCTCTCAGCCTGTCTTCATATGGGAGGTGTTGCAGCCCCAGATCATCTTCGTAGACTCGGTGGAACAGATCCATGTCCTTCCTGTGCTGAGAACTCCAGAACTGAACATGGGACTCCAGGTGAGGTCTCACAAGAATGGAGTAGAGAGGGAGAATCACCTCCCTCACCCTGCTAATTACACTTCTTTTGATGCAGCCCAGGATATGGTTGGCAATCATGTTGCTTGGTGCAATTATGAGCTAAAACTAGTGGAAAGTTGCATTCTGATTAGAAAAGATACTACTTTGTCAAAATAGGGTCAGTCTCACACATGCTCAGGTGGGCACCTCTTCCTTCTTTCCCTAGACACTGCTGGGGCAGGAGCAGTTGGGAGCAGAGTCCTGCCACTGCTCATGGCGCTGCCCCATTCTGGGCATCTGGTGGTAGTGGGGAGGCTTCCCCAGGGACATCCTGGGCCAATGGAGAGGGCAAGCAGAGCTCACCCAGGCTCTTGCCCCTCAACTTCAACCCTTTTTTGAGCAAGCTGGTGTAGCGCAGCTGACAGCCCAGGACCGTGCAGGATGGGCACAGACAACAGGCCCATAGATAACATGCCCTTAATTACTATTAATTGATTCATCATGCTTTCCACAGCTCTGCTTAAGACAACCAGGTTAATTGCTCACAAACAACCTCTGGACATGTAGGCACTGTAATGGAGACAGTAAGTCATCTAAATTCTATCCCCTGCAGGTTTGGCTCCTTGATATCCTCCTTTTGACCTGCCGCAGAAGACACAGTTTCTGGTGATTTGCTCCAGGGTTTCTCTTAGTTTTCCAGGTGATTTTCAGGTTGACTTCATGGCTGAGGGTCTTGCTTCTGGATGCTCTCACCGTCCTGGGGGCTATCAAGGCATGGGAGATCATCTACAGCAGCTCAAGGGGAACATCTCAAGCTCTGGCTCTTGAGGACAGGAGGGACAGGGGAGTCCCTTCATGAGGAGAAAAGGGAAGTAAAAACAGGGAATTTAACCACAGGTTCCTTACAGAGTCTGTCTAGGCTGCAGTGAAGTCCACAAGCCAGGCTGGGTGCAGCAAGTTCTGCCAGACGAGAATGGTGTGGAACAGAGTGAAAAACTCAGTTTTAAGCCTTGAGTGCTCAGGCTAAGCCTAACTTTTGTGAGGGAAAGCAGCAAGTTCTAACTCTGGAAGAATTAAAAAGAAATTGACCCACAAAACAAAACACTGGCAGAATCTCAAATCAGTGTGGGCTCCAGGCAACAATATCAATTACAATCACATTTTCCAGACGTTGCTGGTTGTCAGATCTCAGTGCAGGCTGGGAGGAAGAGGAAAAAATGCAAACTTAAATGCATGTGAGTAAACCCAAGAAAATCCACAGTTACAGCACCAAGAACTGCATCACCAAAACATAATGAAAACCATGTAGAAACTATTCCCAAGATAAGAAAGGAGGAAGATATAAAGAGAACATTAGGACTTCCTCAAAGGTTCTTGGTTCCAATAGAGCTGTTTTGGCTTTGCCAAAATGCCTGTGCCACCTTGCTGTAGGTGGCATCTAGGACAACTCTCTGCAGCCAGCTTTATACTACCAACTGTCTGCAAGACAACTCTTTGAAGGGACAACTCTCAGTGAGGACAACTCTACCCCTACCCCAACCCTAAGCCTGAGCCTAAGCCTAAGCTTCAGCATATCCATAAGCCTAAATCTAACTGTAATGGCTCCCTGCAGTTGTCCCTGCGTCCTTGCAGAGAGTTGTCCCCATGGAGGGTTGGCTGCACAGAGTTGTTCCCACAGAGAACTGTCTCACAGAGAGCTGGCCATGGAGAGTTGTCCCTTCCCACTGTAGGTATGTTTATATCCCCTCAGCTGGTCTCCCTGCTGCTGGAGGCTAACTGTGCCAGGAGACTGGAAATCTCATCACTGTCCATCCCTGAGAAACCTCTAGCCCCTCCATCATTCACCATCGCGCCCCTTCCCACCTTCCTCACCATGGAAGGGAAGCAAGACAGCCAGGTGGAGCTGGGAGGTGGTTCATCCCCATCACAAGAGTTGTTGCATCAGCATCCAAAATAGAAGCATGATTGAGTCAGTCTTATGATTCTCATAACCACTCAAAACATTAGCTCTGTTAAAGAAAACAAAGGCAGAAATGCCTCACAGTCTGGGCAACCAGACAGCTTTAGAGTCAGTGCTTCTCAGGAGTCCTCTCTCCTGTCTCCTGCTCCAGTGCAGCACAGCGCAGGGTGCAGACAGGTAGGAGTGGATCTGGTGGGGTTGTGCAGGAGTGTGAGTGTCCACGTGTGTGTGTGTCACACCTGTTTCACAACCCATATGCAGTCACAACTCTCATTTGATGGTGTACTCATAACACTGACTCAATCATCCTCAATTAAAAACAAAGCTACTAAGGACTCCTTCCTAGGAAAGAAAAAGGTACAGAGAGGGGGGTGGGGTGTTGTTTCCCTGAGCCTCCAAAACATGTCAGGCAGTAATTAATCACTTCAGGGTATTTGTTGATATGTAATTACATGCGGTGAAAGGTCTGGCACCACCGTTCACTATCAGTCATCACTCTGTATCAGTCATGCAGGCTGGGTCATCTCATAACCTGGCTGCCAGTTATTTCAAATGTTAAAGTTTCAAGTAAAATCTAAAATCTCAGATTTAATTTTCCAGCATTTCAAGTGTTTCATGTCACATTCCTGTCCTAAAAATCTTCAGCAAGAGCCTCTCCTTCCCAGCTGCACAGGAGGTTGATTCACAGAGCAAAGATTTCCAGCATCACTTGGTAAAACGCTGCATCTTTGCGGGCAGATGCAGGAGGGTTCTTTCTCTCTGGGCTGTGCAGAGGTTTTCTGGCACAAAACTTGGGAGATTCTGAACTTGGGAGGTTCAGATTAGACATTAGGAAAAATGTCTTCACTGGTCAGGCACTGGCAGAGGCTGCCCAGGGAGGTGGTGGAGTCACCATCCCTTGAGAAGTTTAAAAGACAGGTAGACGAGTTTCTCAGGGATATGGTGTAGTAATAGACATGTACAGTTGGGCTCAATGATCTCAAAGATCTTTTCCAATCAAGAAATTCTATGATTCTGTGAAATATCTTTGTCCATAAGGATTTCACGTGGCTTTGCAGAATCTCTCCCATGCCGTGCAGCAATCGGTGCTTTTGCTGCACTCTGCCCCTTCGCTCATAAGTGATACCAGCTTATTCACACGATTGCCACTTCTGGTAATTTTATCAGGAACTCTGTGGTATTTCATGGTTTAGCAAAAACTCCATGTCCCGGTGGTGACTTTTCACACTGAGGAGCCCCACCACCCCTCTTGGACATCAGAAGGAAAGCGGAACTTGCAGGGTGAGACGGAAGATGAAAAGAAGCCCATACTTAGCATTAAACAAAAGTGACCCTAAATAGTAACTCATGAGTTTTACGCCAGTTCCAGGATTTTGCAACAGCCTGACTCATGATTTTATTTATTTATTTATTTTAAAACCTAAGGGCTTAAGGAGACTCTTCTACCCACGCATTCTTTGTGCAGTCATAGCCCTGTTTTCCAGAAAAATGAACTTCCTAGCTTTCCTGCAATCCATGGCATCGCCCCCGGTCTGTATCGATATGCTGAGCAGTGAAGTAGAGGCTCAGAACTTTGCCAGTGTCCGGCTGCACAGCAAGCTGCTCCCTCTCATCGGAGGTGGCAGGTCCTTTCTGGCCCCTAGCACAATGTGTCTGCTAGATGACATGGGTGAGTTTAACTCTCTGGGAGTCCTTAACTTGTATAACTTTGCCTGCTGGAAATTATTTTGTCCCTTTTAACAGTCATTTATGCAGAAGTTGCTTGCAAAGCCTTCCTGACATTGTACATGACTAAGGCTAGGGAAGTCATCCGGAGAAAATAGAGGATGACTGCAGGGACCAAGCCCCAGAACACTGGGTTTTTCCACCTACGAGCCAAACAACAAGCCACCAGCAGAGCTGGAGATAAAACCCAGCTCTCTGAAAGGTTTGATCTTGTCCCTATCCTGAAACAAAGAGAAGCACCCCAAGACTGTGTCTGTAATAAGTAACTGTAATCGCTGTCTTGAGGATGGGATGAAGAGCCATGAAAATTTGACATGCCAAGTTCACATTGTAAAATCAAACATCACATCACATGCTCTTCTTCTCCTTTTCAAAGGAAAAAAGGAGTGTAAGCCCTTAAACAGCACAGAGAGTGGGAAGCTGGATGAAAAACCATGTTTAAAGAGGGTCTGGTAAGACCCATCCCAGCCATCCTACAAACACGGACTGCTCATTCATGGCATCAGAGATACCAGATGCAGGCTTGGTCTCAAAGCTCTGTCTTGGGCAAAAGTGTGCAATGACAAAGCCAAGATGCAACACAGCCAAAGCCTTGAGCCCCTGTGCCCTCAGCAGCTCATGTGTTTATCTCACTGGTTGCAAATGTTGCAGTGGGGATCTGGAGAGTGGGGGGGGGGCTCTGCTATCCCACAGTGCCTTCACCTTACAGACCTTAATTAAACTTCCAGCAACCATTTCACTCTCCCATCTTGGGACTTCCAGTGAAGTCCAACTCCCAGAAACAATGCAGAAATGAGATTCCCTCCTTGCTCACCCTCAATCCATCAGCCACTGCATTGGGATCATTGGAGGGAAGGGGAAGCAGGAACGGGAGGGGCTGATTCATCTCTGGCTCAGCTTCAGCTTGAGCCCTTGCTGACGCCTTCTCAGGAACATGCCTCAGCTCACGGAGCCGGACAGCGAGATGCCAGGGAGGGATAATCCCTGCTGCTGCATGGGATGCAGGAATCAACGGTGCAGGGGCTGCATGGCGACTCAGTGCAGGGATGGCTGTTGCATCCTCAAGGGAGGAGAGATGTCAGCCAGCTGGATGTGACTTCAACCCCAAAGGAGCTGGGTCTGGTCCAGCTCCAAAATGATTCCTTTTCATAACACGGGGCTGAGCTGTGGCTGAATGGAATGTGTCAGAAGTGTGGCTTGTTCACCCTGCCCTGTTGGGCAGGATGGGAGAAGGATGCTGCCCAGGCTAGAGCTGCCAACACACATTGATAAGCAGGTCTTCTCTCAGGAGTTTGGGATATTGTCCAGCCCCTTGTTGTCTGAGTGGCCCTGGCTCTGCCAGGCATAATACTTGACATGGTGTGGTCCCCACATTCAGCATCGCTGGACCCACTTAGATCCTGCACAGAGGCTGGAAAGGGAAAGAGAAGACATGATGAGACTGATAAAATAAAGATTGCTGTCTTGGTGTCAGGGGGATGTCTTCTCCCTAACCCCATCACATCTGCCAGCCCCAAGGAGGTCCAGTACCACATCTCCCTATCTTCAGGGAGTGAGGGAGACAAGTTTTTGAGGTAGCCTGGACAGGAGGAGCAACATGTCCCCAGGGCAGGGGCAGACCCAGACTCTACTATGTGGAACACTAGCTCAAAGACAGAGTATCCTCCCTGGAGGCCCACATCATCCCCCAGCCACCTGGCCTTTGCCCAGGGCAAGCACTTGAGGCATGGAAAGCACAGGACTGGATGTCAGCATGGATGGATTCAGCCAAGGGACCCCCGTTGATCTCATCCCTGGCCCAGGGAAGGAGGGAGCCCTTCCAGGTGGCCCCTGGCCCCTGCAGAGGAATGTGAGCTATGCAGGGACCAGAGGTCACTGCAATCAGGCACAGTGAAGGGCGGCTGTTAGAGGGAAAGATAAACCCAATAAATCAGGCTGTGGGAAGAGGAGGAGGGCACAAGTGCACAGAGCTGCCGGAGGATGGTACAAGGCAACCCCCTCCTCACCCCCAGGCAGAGGGAGGTGGGGATGTGGGGGCTGACCTGAGCTATAGAGGTGGGGGATGCAGAGCACTGGCAGCATCCGCAGAGGGATAGATGCTGGGGAGACCTGTGAGCCAGAGTAAAGGGAACAAAAAGCATCCACAGTGGGGGGGAAATCTTCTGTTTTTCCTCTGGTAGTATAAGAAAAAAAAAAGACAAACCATCCCCACTCCCCTCTAAAAAGAGAAAACACAGGGAAAAGATATTATAGAAGCAGTGGATTAGGAATAGATGAAAAAGCCTTTAGAATACAGCTCTGCTCTCAGTTTTATTGTATTTTATTTTAAATTATTCCCATAATGGGAGATGGCACTCTGTATTCACTGGAGAAGCGGAAGACACAACATTCTCCTTGGAGAAAGTTACAAATAGCTATGAAGTATTTAAAAACTTGTCATTTTTTCCTGGTTAGACAGGAGACCTCCCCTGGGCTCGAACATCCATTGTGCAAGCATTCATTCCTGTGGCTCCAGCTCATATATGAGACTACAAAACTGTGGCTTAGGGGAGATGAATGAACATCTTGGTGATGTAGCTGGTGAGCTCCCCTTTCTTGAGCCCTCCAGGTGCAAACAGGTATCCAGACACACCTTTTTGGGACAGAAGTAGTCAGGTAACTCTACTTGCTTACCCAGTGTGCATAATAAGCCCTTGATATACAGAAAACCATGCTGGTCCACATCCATTCTGTGTAAGCAGGAGATCTATAATAAACCACACCAGATGCTCTGATCTCATCCCACCTGGTACGGTCAGAGCTGATGCACCCTGGAGGAGATGATACCAATAGAAACCCAGCTCCCATGCAAAATGAGAAACAAAATGTTATCCTGCTCATCTGTGGAGAAGCAGATGGGAAACGTGACCCTTGGTGCCTCCAGAAATAAAGGGTGAATTGTGTAGCTTCATGGGTTTTAGCTTATTTGATAAGATGCCAGGCTTGTGCAATGAGGACCTCACATGCCCCCAGCCAGTCCACCATCCTGGTCTTGAGAAACTTTTGAACCCCAGTCTCCCCCAGATTTGGCAGGGGAGCGGAAGTCTCACTGACACAAATGCCTACGAGTCTTGTGAAAATAGGTGACTCGCTTGGGAAGAAAGAAAAACACTATAAATATCCTGAGTGAGGGAAGAATTCACCACTCACTCAGCTCTTATTATACATCTGAGAAAGCTGTTATGAAAACCCCTGCCACAAGAAAGGCCCAAACATGAATCAGTCCTTATGAGATATCAAAGAATCCAGCCACAGTGGTGAAATCCAAAAGGATGCAGACGTCCTTGGTGCCTTTGCTCTAGACCATGTATTCTTGCTCTGCCTGACCTGTGATTGTGCAGTGGGCACCCTGTTCTTTGGAAAGATTTGGTGGCAGAGGGCCATCTGTTTGAAAAAGAGATAACATCTCCCTTTAAAGATGCTTCCTATAAGGCTTCTACCTCTAAAAGACTGAAGAGTAGCAATTACCTGAGCCTGTCTGCGATCCAAAGCCTCAACTGCACTCCCTAAAAGATCACCGAATAACAGAATGGTTTGGATTGGAAGGATCTTTAAAGATGATCTAGTTCCAACTCCCCTACCATGGGCAATGACACCTTCAGGTTGCTCAGAGCTTCATCCAGCCTGGCCTTGAACACCTCCAGGGATGGGGCAGCCCTGACTTCTCTGGGCAAGCTGAGCCAGTGTCTCACCACCCTTGTCGTACTAAATGTCTTCCTAATATCCCAGCTAAATCTCCTCTTCTCAGCTTAAAACTGTTCCTCTTTTTCCCATCCCTGGCACTCCTTGATAAAGAGCACCTCCCCAGCTTTCCTATAGGCCCCAAAAGATCAGGAGAAATGTTTTTTTAGGATGCACAAAATAGAACAGAGAGGAAGCAGCACCACAAACCCATTTCTTTTCTCCATGGGTTCCCACTGTGTCTCATCTTCTTTATCCCCCTGGCTGGATTCAGGCAAGCTAGGGACTGGGATCTGTGGGTAGGGGTAACAACTGTAAGTCCCAGCTGTGGCAGTGTCTGCAAAGATGACTGCAACTCTCTCTTCAAAGTCCATTCCTGCGGACCAGGCTGCTTCTCAGCTTTGGTAAGCTGTTAAACAAAACACTCTGAATGCTGTGCTCTGGTTTTGTGACAATTTAGCAGGCTAAAGGAAACTCTTACACCACTTTTCAATGAATACAGTGGAATCAAGTGAGATGCATTGGGACAGAAAAAACATATGACGGAGAGGAGTTAAAATTTGAAGGCTGTAAAGATGAAACCAGTTCTCCACTATCCAGGATCATGGAAAAGTATTGAGATAATGTAAATGCCTAAAATATCCTAAATAGCCTAGATAACCCCTACTCTGAGATATGGCCATCCATCACTGAACTGGAGCCATGGAGCCTGCTATGACTTGACTCAAGTCCTCACATACCATAGCAGCAGCTCTGCATTATGGATCCCAACGTTACTCAATGCCTGCTCAAGGTCTTTGAATCTGCCACAGGGCAATCAATGTACAGCGGGGTGTTGGGATCTGAGACTGCTGATTCTGACTTGTGCTGGAGGGCTCTAAGTCCATCCTGAAGGCAGTCACAGGAAGCTTTTCATGGGTAGGGTTGAAATGGATCCAGACCAGCATTGCACACAGGTAAGGGTGCCAAGAGGAAGGATTGGCAGCTGATAGTGGGTCACTAGTGCTATACAAGGCCATGGGGAAGTGTCTACAGCATTTCAGATTCTCCAGTGTCTATGCTAAAGAGAGTGATAGCCACCAATCCTGTGGGATGCTGCTCTCTAAAAGGTATGAGGTCAGGCATAGGTTGTGGAGGGGGTCTTGATCAATTTGTTCCACCAGGTGAGATCACATCTCGGCAGGATGAACCTGTGGACGACAGGAAGCGTAGTGGATTATGTTTCAGTCTGTCCCCATCGATGCCTCAAGCAACGATGCCCAGTCTTTTGCTCAAGATAGAAATGATAGTGAGGGCTTTTCCAAATCTTGTCTGTTTGTCAGCTCCTCCTTATGTTCTTATCTGTTCACTCACTTCCTCAAAGTCCTGTAGCCATCATTTCTAAAGTATGAGCTCTTGTTCACCAGCAGGTCAAACTATTCCCCAGCATAACCTTGATTGCTAACAGTAAAAGCCAAACCCCACATCTCCCCACCTCAGGAATTGCTGAGGGCAGGGAGCCCTGGGAAAGGAGGGCAGCTTTGCTAAATTGGCAGGGAAGATGGATGAAAAGGCAAAATGGATTAGAAACATGTTCACTTGTTGTGGGCTCTGTTGTCTTTGAGAAGCATTTCTTGCAGTAAGGGGATCACATCACGCAGCAGGCACCCAAAGGAGGCTACAGGAGACAGAAACAACCATAGAATCACAGAATGGTTTGGGTTGGAAGGGACCTTAAAGCCCACCCAGTTCCAACCCCCCTGCCATGGGCAGGGAGCCCTCCCACCAGACCAGGCTGCTCAAGGCCCCATCCAACCTGGCCTTGAACACCTCCAGGGAGGGGGCAGCCACAGCTTCCCTGGGCAACCTGGGCCAGTGTCTCACCACACTCAATTGTGAAGAATCTCCTCCTAATGTCTCATCTCAATCTTCCTCCTTCCAACTTAAAGACATTCCCCTTCATCCTATCACTACTTGCCCTTGTAAAAAGTCCCTCCCCAGCTTTCCTGTAGCCCCTTCAGACTATAAGATCTCCCCATAGCTGTATTCAGCCAAATGCAACATCACATTCTCTTCTCTGGGCTGAACAAGCCCAACTCTCTCAGCCTGTCCTCATAGCAGAGGTTCTCCAGCCCTCTAATTACCTTTGTGGCCACCTCTGAACCCATTCCAAGAGTTCCATATCCTTCTTATGTTGGGGATTCCAGAACTGGACAGGACTCCAGATGGCATCTCATGAGAGCAGAGTAGAAACAATAGTTTCCAGCACTATAAGCTTACATTATTCTTCCCTCATAAATCACCTTGGTGACATTCAGCTGTTCTCAGGTTGCCATTTTAGAGATGTTTTCAAATTTCATCTTTCACTATTCTTCACAAGGTGGACTCCTCAGAGTCCCTGTCTCTGAAGGCCCTGGGAGATCCCAGCAGCCCTGCTCTACCAAGGAGGATCAGCTGTTCCGGGGCATGGAGTCCTGCATTGCATGCACATTGAGCTCGATGCTTTGAGAGACATTTGCCTTGCTAACAGCAGGCCACACCACCTAGTTTCCTTTCCTAGATTAGTCATTTTCCCCAAATTTCCTTCTTTTGTATAGGGATTCCCTCTGTTTCCTGCTACAGGCTTCATTTTCTCTGCACTATAAGCACTTGGAAGTATTTGCACTGTTAGGGAGACCAGCTCATCTGCTCAGCTATTTTTATTCCTCCTGCCATAGCATCTTGAGAATTGTTTTTTTCCAGAATAATATTTGGAGGTCAGGAAGGGAAAGAAATTATCTCAGATACAGCCAGATGGTTTGAAGGCAATTTCCTACACAACAAGACCCCATAATCATGCTGGAGTCTTTAATATTGACACTTCAGTTAGAAGAAAGTTCATATCAGAGGCACGCTCTTTAAGCAGTGCATTCAGCATCACTTCAGATGTTCGCATCAGGTCTGGGTGCTGAAAGCGACACTCCTTTGGGAGAACTGCGAGAGAGCTCAGTCCATTGCGCTACTGAGAACTAAAGAAGCTTGGTTTCTTTCCAAGACTATTAAGCCTCAACTGAGCATCCCCCAAAAATTGCATCAGCACACCCAGGTCTGGCACCTAGAAACATGGAAAGATCAAGATCCTGCAAATATGGATTTGTCTGGAAAAAGATAATTAAAATATTTCCAGGCTCAGCTCATTCTTCATGACAGCATTGGTAGCTGGGGAGTCAGGTTTCCTCTTGCTGCTTCTTGAAGACAGAATGGCCAGCAGACCCAGCCTTGCCCACCAGCATGGTATGTGTGGAGCATCCTTTGTATGTGGCTGCTGTGCATGCAGGTGCACGCAGATGCTGGCCTGGAAACCATGGGCCATGATGTTTAGGAAATACTGCTCCAAGTTGGTAACTGCCTGCTTCTGACAAAGCTGTGCAAAGGAGGCTACATTTCACCAGCTTCTTTACCCTGGCTCCTACCACCAGGGCTGGTGCAAGTCGGCACTCATCTGGCCCCAGCAAGCCCTGACACCTCGTCTGTGTCATCCTCCAGCTTTCACTTCACGCGGATGCCATGAAGACCAGTCTGCACCTGATGGGTAATTACACAGGGAGCATGTCTAAACTGGAGCATCCTTCTGTATTACATCCATGGATACTTGGGACATGAACCTGTATTGAGCCAAAGTGCAAGAACACATTCTCTTCATTACTTTAAACCTAAACCACACACACATTTATTTCTGAGTGAGAACATGCCCTTTAATCTTAAATAGCACATCTGGATCAGCTGCTCTGCAGATAAGATGTAGGAGAAACAGGCAGAACACACATGGAGTGTCTTTGGACCAGAACAGTGTTTTCAGAACGCGTTGATGCTGTGTAACATTTGAAGATCATTTATGGGGCACATCTGAAGGTCTGAGAGTGCCTTAAACACACCATGTTTTCAAAATGTTGTCTTTTTCTTCATAGTTGTTTGGTCTGGGACGTTTGGAAGATAGCTTCTTTAAACATCATGAGGTCTAAAACAGAGTTCTGTCCCCAGGTATGTCAACAGTCTGAGGCTGGTGGTTCCAATGAATACTTCCAGCATGCGGTAGTCAATGACCCTCAGCCACCATGTCACCAATCCTTTCAGGTTTGACAGTGCTGCTGATGCTGCTAGAGATGCCTTGGCCCTGGTAAAGCCATATTTTAGTCATGACTCCCAGACCCTACAAAACTTCCTGGCTTGGCTACTCCTCCTGGGTCTCCCCCACTTCGTGGGTCTGCTCGGATTGGAGCTGCTTCTGGCATGGGAGCTGAAAGATAAGTCTGGGTGGAAAACAAATCCATGGACAGCCCTGCTTAAATTCTAAAGTAGACGTCAGTGTGGGCATGCCACTCTTTCTGAGATGCAGTGAGGCTTTTGACCATAGCCATCAGCATATTACTTTGTCTTTATTGTCTTTTAATGGTATGTCACCAGTGGTTGTCTAAACCTCCCTGATGCCCACCATCTAGAGATCTGCCCAGCTTCCCTTGGGCCTTTTCCCTCATGCTGTCACCATGAAAGGCTCATGGCAAACATCTTCCTTCTTTCAGGTGAATACCCTCCCTCTGGGCTCATCCTAAAGCCTTCTGAAGCCACACCACGGTTCAGCTCCAGGTGGTCACTCAGGCACCACCATGTATCTTGTTGGCACATTGCATGGCAAACCCAAAGAAACATCTGGCCGCAGCTGCCTGTTAATCCTCCTCTGGTCTCTTCCCTATCATGGCATCATCTAAACTATTACACATCCCTGCTGTTGACTTTGCTAGGCTTTGATCATTTATTCACAGGCTGGACAGATTCTCTCCATTATGAATTACAGGACTGTAATTGGATTGAGAGCTAAGTTTACACCTTTCCCTGTAATTTACCTTTAATTAATGCCCATTTATTATTAACTGTTATCAGCGGGGCTTAGGCTTAATGTCAGTTGGTTATTATCCAGAGACCAGCACAGATTGTTTTCATCTCCTTTATTACCCATTTCAATAATTTCCCTCCTCCTCTGTTGACAGATGCACACAAACTGTACACGTCAGCATAAAGGATTGCTGTTAAGGAACAATGCATCTTTCAAAGCTGCTGAAGTCAAAGGAAAGTCTCCCTAGGTCAGTATTGAAGCTGGTGTGAACAAAGAAAAATGCCCCTATATTTCTACAGGAGATACACAGTTTACCTTTTTATCTTTGCTGAGGCACAAAGTCTGTAATTGAGAGTGGAAAGCAGTGAGGAGTTATTTTGAAAGAATTAGGGCATTTTCGTATTCTTTTATATTTTCCATTTTCTCATTTCTGGCTTTAAGAAAAAAGAACAGAAAAAGAATCATTTCCTTCCTCTTCTATTTTATCATATCCCGCCCCCCCCACCAAAAAAAAAATAGCAGCAGCGAAAGTATCACTAACTAAACCCAAGAAATCAGCAACCCAAGTATTCAGGAGAGGGCTTCAGAGCTTGGTTGAGAAAATAGAGAGCTGAAGAAGAAACAAGAATGCTTTGCCTCCAGCCTGCATCCATTTTCCATTCTGTAAAACCACTCTACCAGGTTTACTGAGAGTTTTCCAGAAAAAACAGAGGCTTCAAAGCCAAAGCAACTATGCACCAGGTTATTTCTCCTACCCATTTTGACCTCCCCTGCAAGTGGAGCATGCTGAAAGCTTTCCTTTCAGATCCAATGGGAGTGATGAGGGCTCTGAAAGGAGCCTCAGATGATGCTAGGGTGTCTGTGGCTGCCATGCAGGAATTAGGCATTGCTTTCACCTCTCCATGCACCTCAGTCATAGCTGAAGGCTCATCAAGAGCCCTTAGGGGTTTTGCGCTTGAACTTTATCCACTGAGGAGAAATTCACCCTTTCAATGCCATTGCTACAGCCAGGCTGCAAACAGGACACTGTCCACCAGCCTTGCTTCTGACTCCCAGAGGTGGGCTGTCAGTAGCAGAACTGCAAGGTTTTTGGTCATTTGCTCCTATGCCCTCATGAGGCCAGAGGATCTGGGCTGAAGCATCTGGAAAGCAGTTCTCCCCTGGCTGGGGATCTGACCCTCTACTGCCACCAGCTACTCTCTGCAGCCATGGCTTTTGCTAAAATAAGTCAATTCTAAGCCTTAAAAGAAGGCAGCAGTTAATCTGGGAGCAAGAGCCCGCTTTGATGGCCAGCATTTAGCAGGCGGGGAGCTTTAATCTTCTACACACTGTCCCTCCCTACGGCACTGCTCTGGCCAACTTTTGGCCGAGAACATCAAGTGTGCAGAAGACTGATAAAACCTAGCTCCTGGTGGGCTGGGCTGCCAGTGTGTGTAACTGAAACACAAGCAAATACCTCTACTTCATACAGTGACAACTTATGAGGGAAAGCAACAGTGGCAAAGGCAAGAAGAAGAAGGAAGGCATGGGAAGGCCTCTTTCCCTCTCATCTGGGGTTGAAGATCTCTTTGAGAAAGGTCAGGAACTGGTTAGAGCAACAGAAACATCCCCAAGGAGAGGTGCCACATCTGACTTTCAGGTCAAAGAGCCAGGACAACTGCTTTGGTTTGACTTTTTCCCTGTCCTTAGGGAATATTTCAATTCAGTATTTCTTGATAATTGTTGCAAAATTGGCAGTTCTTGCCCCATTTAGTACTTTGCTCTGGGTCAGCCTCCAGATCTGTCCTGCATGAAATTCAGAGATTGCAAAGTTGGCTTCTGTTTTTGATGAATAAAGAAATCAACACTTTAAAATTTGGGACTCCAAATCCCACCTTGCTCCCAACCACATACCCCTTGCAGGGGAACACTGTCTCTCCTTAACACTTTGCAAGCCAAATACAGTGCAGTGCTTGTCTCCATGCATTCAGCATGCAGATCTATAAGCCAGACAGCAACATTTTAGCCGCTTCCCATTTTAATCCACTGCAACAGTCAGCAAATTCTCACAATTTCTGACAGTGAGTTGATCTTCAAAACACCCATCAAGCTGTTATGTTGAGGGCAGAGGAACTTGCTCATGCACTGCAGACACTGGGATGGAATCAAAGGCTGGTTGGACCTGGGGCAAATCTAGGTATTGCCTCAAGATGCCTCGTCCTCTCTGCAAGCCTGCTTTTTACTGGTCTGCACATCCCTTAGAGGTTTTGCACAGGAGACACAGATCTCTTCTGAAGGAACTTGTCTATACAATTGCAGCATTACTTGCACAGATTAGTATTTCTTCGTTGTCTTTCTTTCTTTCTCCAACTCTTGGGAGGTGAGACCACAAACTCTCTCCTGAGCCCAGAGGCATTAGTGGGCTTACTCAGAGAGCAAGCTTTGACCCTGGACCAAGATTTTAACCCATGCAGACACACAAAGTGCATCTGCTGGCTGTGATGATTGGACAGCGAGATGTCCTGCACTGGGAGCCCCAAAAATGTTAGCCTCTATTAAATGTGCAGCTTCCCAGTAAAGTTGCATTAAACCTCTCTGATGCTATGCTAAAGAAGGATTAACATTGCAGTGATTCAAAGTGAGGTGAGCTGGATCAAATTAGCACAATAATTCTGACCGAGATCAGGCAGGCACAGGTAGGAGTCACAAAGCAGAACACGTGTTGAAGTCCAAAGCATATGCTGCTACCTTATGGGAAATGGAAAGGAGGGCAAATTTTTGGTGACAGTGGCGAAGCATCTCATCCCCACTGCAGCATAAGAGCAGCCCAAGGACAATTACCCTGAGCTAACTAAGTGCATCATCCATCCAGGGGCTCTTCCCAGCAAAGTCTTCATTTGGTTTAATTACTCTAAGTTGAAAGTTAATTTAGATTGGCTTTCCTGAAGATTCCTGCCTAGAGCAGCCCTTGAGGAACTTAACACCAACTGAAACTGTTTTCAGTTGCATATCAGCTCCCCCAGGCTTCACAACAACAGGATAAACGCATCAACAAAACACTTTAAAAGATCCTTTTTTAACTTGCACTTTAACCAGGCTTTCAGCAGTCAACTTCCAAGCCCTCAAGGCTGGGAAAAAGTCCTACGCAAGGAAGTCACAGCTACCACAGGAGGAGCCTGGCCAGTTCATCAGGAGTGTGATGAATGAGGAAGATGTCCTTGCACATGCACATCCCCAGCCAGTGGGTCCCCACAGATCCGCACCATGGAGCAATGCAACTGATGAAGAAGCAAGGTAGAGTGATGTCCGTGGCTACTGATGTCCCTGGGAGGAGAGATGAGACCGAAATTTATCTGTACATCGAAGCGGAGCTACAAGGTACACCCGCATGATGGCTGTGCTCCAGCAAGGTACCCTGCAGGAGATGCCCAGGTGACCTTGCTACTTAATGTGCTGTGACCGGTGCGCTGTTACAGTAGGATTTAATAGCAGGCTCCTGCAGAGCACTGCAGTGAAACATTTCTCTCCAGGCATCTGAGCCAGCCGCTTCCCCCACAAATACAATCTGTGCAGAGAGCATATCACAGGTAAAGACGTAACTGGCAGGAGCAGGATGGGAGCATCACTCTGCTTTGGTGTGGGCAATGGGTCACTCCAGGGTCAGTCAGAGAAGGGATCATGTTCACCTTCTGTGCCAGGAACAGAGAGCAACTGCATGGTGCCGTGCTGATTTTTCCAAACCAGTGCCTTGCTTCAGCCTGTGCATGGACTCACACGGCAGAAAACAAAAATATTGTACGCTGCCAGTCCCAAGGGCTGTGTTTTAGCCATGACCAGCAATGCAGCCTGCCTGATGGTCAAGCATGTTATCATCCATGTTAGCCACATGGGCAAATTGGGCTATGACCACAGCAGTTTATTTTGGGAGCTGTGACTGCCACAATTTCTTGCTGTCCCGGGTATAAATTCATCAGGTTTCAACTACTTGTAAGCCAGACTCTGAAAATAAGCTCTGTATGGTCTCATATGTGACCCAGAAACAAATAGCAGAGCAGGGTTTGGATAACACCTTTTAAATCCCAGCTTTCCGCCTGCCAGCAGCCCTTGTCACCAGCTGACAACCAGAACCAAAGGGCTTGATATGGTGCTGGTTTTCAGTGCCCTGGACTGATGCCCCATCCTGCAGCAAGCAGATAGCCAGTGTAGGTCTGGGCATCACCTCAGCTTGTTTAAAGCACTCCTGGCTGCCAAGTCCAAGTCCTCTCCTGGCATGAATGGACACATCATGGCAATTCCTCTGCAAAGCAAGAATTTCTCAGCAGCTTTCTGTAGCTCCGTTTTCCTAGGCAAGGGGAGAGGCGATGGAGCTGTGGTTTGCGTTTGCTGACCCTCTGTGCAAAAAGCACACGCGGTCCCTGACCAAGCTGGTGCTATTGGTACAACAGCACAGCTGGAACTTGGGGATCAGCATCGCTGGGAAGCTGATTGTGGGGAGCTGGAAACGTGCCTCAGGGCGCTTCCTTGCTGTCTGCAAAACCTTCTCCCACGCTCCTCGGGAAACAGCATGCCCGAGGCATGATTTCTCACATCGCCAGCCTCCGCCTGGGAGAGAAAACGCACATACGGCAGCCGACATTTGAGGAGGGGTGGTCGGAGGCTACCACAGTGCCTGGCTGATGGGAAGCTCCTTGCTAAGCATGCAGTCCTGTCCCATTCCCTGCCAGGACCTGCTGCTCCTGGCAGGGAGACAGCTCAGTGAGTGGCTTAGTGTCCATCTCAGAGCAGAGAAACCATCCAGCACGGCTCCTCCTTGAATGAGCTAGCCAAGATTAGCAATGAAGGCTGGAGCCTGCTGACAAACTGGGCTTAAATACCTGTAATGCCGATGCCCACCAGCCCACTGCAGGAACCAGCACCGCTGCTGTGCAGCGCACAGCATGGCATGTCCAGTGCGACAGAGCTGGTGAGTGGCCTAGGCACCAAGTAAACCCAGCCTCAGGTCCTTCAGGCTGGGGAATAGAAGGGTTGGGGGCATCCTTCTGTGAAGCTGTAATTCATGCTAGCCTTTTGTCCTCACTCCATTTGCTAGTTAATTGCTTCTGGCGACCAGCAGTAAGAGCATAAAGTGTGGATGGCCCTGTGGCTGGGAGAGCCCCGGCACCTGCACAGACAGCTTGCAAAACCGGCAGCCCTCTGCAAACAGTGATCTTTTTCTCCTCAGCCCCAGCCCTTCCCAGAGCCTTCCTCAGCACGCTTTCCAAGAGCATAAAAAATCCACCTGTATTTGGGATATGGGGACAACAAAGCCCAGCTATTCTGACACAAAGGCGAGTTAGCATGAAGATCTGTCCCCAAACCTTTCAGATCGCTCCTCTTTTCCAAGACAGGTGTTGTTTTATATTCTACTCCCTCCATCTCCCCACTCCTGCCCTTTGCAGGGAGAGCTCCTGAAATAGCTACTTCTAGCCACTTTATTTTGGATGCAAATCATTGGTATTCTGCGAGAAGAGCTCTCACTTGGAGAGCTAGCTTGCCAGACCTGTTCCAGCTGATTTCCTCACAGAGCTGAAGCCCTTCCTATAAAAGACTTCAGCTGCAAACCAAGTGCTCAGCAAGGGTTCACCTTCTTTCTTCTTTATCATTCCAAACCCATCCCCTCCTCATTTTGTTTTGTTTAATTTCCCTTCCTTCACATCTGCATTACTGTAGAGCATTGTTAATAAGATTTATGGCTAAATATTATCTGGCATACAGGTAATTTAACAGGCACTTGCTGGGCCAGTTTGAAAAGCAAACAGCTTCTCTCACCATTCTGCTTTTGGCTCAGATACCTTAATTGTCTGTGACGTACCATGCGCAGGGTAAATATTTGGTCCCGGCTCTGAAGCGTGAAGGCTCCCCTCCTGCTCTCTGCGTGTGGATGGGTATCTTGGTAGTGTTAGGGGATACCCTTTCCCATGCCAGGGTTAAAGGGTTCATAGAATCATAAAATGGTTTATGTTGGAAGAGACCTTAATGCCCATCCAGTTCCAACCCCCCTGCCATGGGCAGGGACACCTCCCACTGGATTATGTTGCTCAAAGCCCCATCCAATCTAGCCTTGAACACCTCCAGGGACGGGGCACTCATGAACTGGGTCATTGCTGACAACCAACAGAGCAGAAGATGGGGGAGAAGGGGAGCAAATTGGCTCTGAAAGAGACAGGAATCACAGAACCAGGGTAATTTAGTTTAGGAGGCCACTGGTCCAAATCCTTGCTCTAAGCAGGTCCAACCAGACCCAGTTACTCATGACTGTGTCCAGGTGAGGTCTGCGTATCTATGAGGATGAACTCAGTTAGAGGGAAGATGCTTCATTTAAAGCAGGACTTTCTCCATTGTACTTAACTCCACAAAAGTAGGAGAGATTGAGAGCTTGCCCAGGAGAAAAGATAGTATATTAAAACTAAGACATATTATGCCTCCAGCCAAGAAAGCAGAAGATGAGTAAAATGACTTTTCCAATAGTAATTATGGAGCTCAGCAATTAAACGGGGGAGACAGCTGAGGTTAAGTTCATGCCATGGACACTGTGGCAGCAGCACTACCAAGATGAGCTTTTTTGGGCTTTCATGCTAAACAATGAGTGAGGGAAACTTGACTTTTATCTGTTTTAATGACCCAGCCCAAATGGCCATGTTCAGTCAGCAGTGGGGGGAAACAACCACATTGCAAAGGGCATGTGAAATTTGCTGCTTGCCTTGCAAGCTCATGCTGGAAGATGCCTGCAGTCTGTCCTTCCAGCTGGGTTGTGTGTGCAGTTCAGCAGCAACAGACCTTCCCATTGCAGCCTGCAAGAAGCAGCCCACTGGGAAGCACGAATTTGCAAATAATACAACAGGAATGTTTCAGGGAGCTGTATTCCACAGATTAGTCCTAACGAGGACCATGCTTTGCAGCACATGAGGTGCTGTCATGATCTGATCACCTACACTTCTCCTGGTGAAAGGAGCAAGCTTTAATTACTGCTCTGTTTGTGCCTATAAGTAGGAGAGCACAGGCACCATATAGGTGACTCCCTGCTTTTCTGACCGTGGACCATGCCAAAGGGATCTTGCTTCACCAACCTGCAGGTTAGTCAGCTCCCCAAAGCGTGATGATATCCCACGGTGTGAAGAGCTTGGCGGAAGAAGAGGAGCTTTCCCTTCAGTGCCAGGTCTCCCTGGCAACTTCTCCATGAAGCAACAGAAGAAAAAACAGTGCCCAAGTGTAAGCTGAGAAACTGCCCAAATCTCGACTCACTGCATGCAGCTGAGCAAGAGGTCTGCCCTGGGACAGGAAATTTATATTGTCTGTCAACAAGAACTACATGCACAAAAGCAAACGCAAGGTAATTCTGTTTAGCAACTCGCAACTTTCTCTTTCACTGACTGCTGGGATCTATTTTATTAAGGTTGGTTGTGCTTCCTAAAGGGTAAAGTCTTGTTCCCAGCTCCACTGGCAAATCAGATCCATGCGTACTCTTCTCCTCTTCCCATCAGTTGCAGACTGTGGTATTTGTGGAATACCTTGCACAGTAAGGTCTTGGTCCCATTCAGACCCTGCTTGAGAATCATTCATAGAATAATAGAATGTTTTGGGTTGGAAGGGACCTTAAAGCCCATCTGGTTCCAACCTCCCTGCCATAGGCATGGACACCTCCCACTAAACCAGGCTTCTCAAGGCCCCATCCAACCTGGCCTTGAACACCTTCAGGGATGGGGTAGCCATGACATCTCTGGGCAACCTGTGCCAGGGCCTCCCCACCCTCACAGAGAAACATCTCTTCCCAATACCTAATCTACATCTCCCCTCTTTCAGCTTAAAATGTCACCCAAATCTTCCACCTTCCAATTTAAAGCCATTCCTCCTCAGCCTATAACTACTTGCCCTTGTAAAAAGTCTTTCCTCAGCTTTCTTGTAGGCCCCCTTCAGGTACTGGAAGGCTGCTAGGTCTCCCTGAACACACAGTGAATTTTCTGCTCTGCACTGATGGACCCTCTGCACAGTGCTCAGGGTCTGAGCAGATTTGCACACTGCCAAGAGCAGCAAGCAGAGGATCATCCATCTCAAAAGTTCCCTGAAAGGCCCACAGATGAGGATCAGAGGGAGATGGAGGCTGCTTAGGAGTGACACCACTCCAGAGAGCTGATCTGCAATGCAGTGCAATCAAGGAGTGACTCTGTGGCAGCCTGAAATCTCTTGATGAGCCAGTGCAGAATGCTGCGTGGGCAGTTTTCCCTTTAATAGAGGGCACTCCCTTGGAACAAGCATTTGGCACCAGATGAGTGAGGAATGAGATGGCTCTAATCCTGTAATTTAATTAGAGCTGTGCGGAGCTGCCTAACGAAAAGACCATTTCCTGAGCAGGCTGCAGCGCTGGGCGTCTGGCTGCTCCGTCAAGGCTGGCAAGCTGGACCCTCTTGCTCCTGCTTTGCCACAGCTTCTGCTGTCCCACCATTGCTCTGTCTTATTTTTCCTTCTCATGGATTTTAGCCAAAGGAATCTCCCCAGACTATACACCCTCATATTGGGCTACCCGGTGCTGGCTGGTGGGGAGGGGAAGGGCAGGAGCTGTGCTTTTATCAGAGGCAATGAAAACCTAAGCTCTAGGTCTCCTTCCATGTGGGGGAAGTTCCAATCTCCTTCCATTTTGCTACGGAGCAAAAATGTTGTCCAAGAGAGGGATCTGCTGAAGGTCTGGGCTGCTGTCCCATCTTGCACTGACAAAGGAGTCTTGGCACCCTGCTCTCACACCATCCCACGAGCAGAGAGTTCACTCTGTGTTTTTAGGATCTCCTCAGCTGCATAGGGAGCACCACCAAACAGCCCTTCAGATCATAAAATAGAGTAACCTGCATATGTACTTCCATATACTGAAAGTCAAGCTGGGATGGCATTGGGTGGGCATCACTTCGGAGAACAATCAGTCCCTCTCCCAAATGGCCTCAGTGCTCAAGGTCCCCTTAAGTGGCCTGTATGTGTCCGTGATAAAGCAAAAGGAGCTGGGGATTAGGGAGCAGCAGCCTTAGGGACCAGCCTGAAGGGTGGAAATGCATAACCCCATCCCTCCAAAGAGGAGAGGAGTCTGGGCTGATGCCTCACCTCTGTCTCAGGGAAACCATGAAGACTAAGCCTGGCCTGAAATCTGAGTGGGATCAAATCAGTATGAGCTTTTGGTCTAAGCCCTTCTGGTTTGACCCCTGTCTGGACTACTGCTGCCTCTAAGGTATCAACCAGCCACAAAGCTCTGCTGGTGCAAACAAATTCCTACATAGGAGCAAACGACCAGGCCAGCCAACAGCAACATGCCTAATTAACAATAAGTGGCTCCCTGCCAGTATCTCCCAAGCCCAAGCCTGCACCCACTCCAATAATTTGTGCCCCATTGTGTTTTCCGGATGCTCCAAGGTGAAAGGGGGCTTTGTACAGGAGCCCCAGGCAAGCCTGAGATGCAGCAAGCTGGCAAGCAGTTGCTCCTGTATAAAGTCCTGATGTTGGGAGAAAAGCAGGGCTGGGGCATCCCATTCTGCTCCTCGTTGCCTCAGCAAGAACTCCCAACACCAAGAGAGAAGGAGGAGAAAGAAGTTCTGGCGTCTCACTAAGTGCCCTGCCCAGTGTCCCTGGCCATACCTTATAAACTGCCCTCAGGAGATGTCACTAGCCCAGTGATCCCACCATACTGGAGGAAAGGACTGCTGGCTGTAATAATTACAGGTACAATGAACTATCTTGTTAACCTGGCAAGGAAAGAGCCTCCCAGAACAACAGTGAACTGCCCAGAGCTGTGGCTCTGTGATCCTGCTGCTGGAGGTCCCCTTCCTGCCCTAGCTGGTCACAACTCAAGCTCTGAGGAAGCTTCCTACAGTAACTTCAGCTGAAGAAACCCCCCAGGGCTGGGGAATTCCTACCTCTTCTCATAAGCTGAAGGCTGCTGGAGAGCTGCACCAAGACCTTGCATTTTGTCACTGGACCCTCAACTCATTTTCTGAGCTTGTTGCAAAATGAGAGCAGCGGGCGCCCAGCCTGGAGGGAGCATTTCTTTATGCCTTCTTGGGGAAACCCACAAATAGAACTGCTTGTCTGTGTGATTAAACAGGGATTTCCCTGCTACAGAGCCCACCGCTTCACTCACAGATAGAGTTGCAGCCGGTGGAGAGATTGGAGCAGCTCCAGTGTTGATGTCTTTAGAGGAGGTAGACAACAGGCAGGAACAAAAGCTGAAGGCCGGAGAGGGTTAGAAAAACTCAGCTCTAAGAACAGCTCCTGGTTTGCAAACAGAAACAAGAATAAAGGATCATAAATCTGGAGCCACCACCACTCTCCCAGCTGCAAGGAGCAACTGAGGGAATTGGGGTTGTTTAGCTTGGAGAAGAGGAGGCTGAGGGGAGACCTCATCCCTGTCTGCAACTGAAAAGAGGTTGTGACGGGATGGGTGTTGGTCTCTTCTCACAAGTGACAAGTGATAGGATGAGAGGAAATGGCCGCAAGTTGCACCAGGGGAGGTTTAGACTGGACATTAGGAAGAATTTCTTCACTGAAAGGGTGGTCAGGGATTGGAACAGGCTGTCCAGGGAGGTGGGGCAGTCACCATCCCTGGAGATATTTAAAAGATGGGTAGATGAGTTCTTTAGCAACATGGTTTAGTGGGGAGACAGGCACGGCTGGACTCGACCTCAGAGGTCTCTTCTAACCTTATGATTCTATGATTCTATGCTCGTTTGGCTGAGGTACAGTGATGCTCTTTGACTGTACATGACCCAGCCCTGCCCCAGCCTGTCTCTACCACCCCAGGCAGAAGAAAATCAACACTAGGCACAGCCAAGCCTCTGCTGCTCCTCAACAAAGCCTGGAAAGGTGTTGCTGGCATGTCATCACCCTATCTTGCTGAGTCCTCTGAAGGACCATTGTTTTTCATAGTGCATCTGTTACTCTTTTTCCCAAAGGATTGCCTTCCTCCTCTTCCAAAATACTTAGGCAAAGGCTGAAGCATGGTGCTTTGTAACCCCGGGTGAAGAAAATTGCCCTGATTTAGCTGAGGTTCTCAGCCACAACAAATTCAGTGCCCTGATCTCAGAAGCTAAGCAAGCCTGGCCTGCCCAGTACATCCGCAAGAAACTACTTCAATAAGTGTACACTCCCAGTGCCAATATGCCAGGGAGCCCTGGGTAAGAATAGACCAATGATAGTCAGTTGCTCAAGCCAAACCCAGACCCCACTGAGTTGGTCTGCAAAGCACTAGGCAGGGTTCTTCCCACCAGTTTTCTTTCTTCACAGAGAACAGGCATATGCAGTCACACCTAGCAGAAGGAGAACATCAGCAGGAAATCCTCCAGTCTAAAATCACCACATCTGCTCTGCAAGCAAGTTTGTACCCATGAATGTCTTCTCTCTCTCTGCTTCCTCCAACATTGCATGTACTGCAGCATTACTGGCTTTCTTAGAAGATCCACTTCACCCAAACCCACCCGCAAACCCCTCCACTGCTTCATATCACTGTTCTTGCCACACAATTGACTGTCTTCAGCTCTAGCCTCTGCTGCTCCCAGCTCTGATGTGACACAGGCTTCATTGCTCCTTCCCTGGAACTCAAAAGAAAGCTCTCTACATACCCCAGCTAGCCTTGAGATTGTCCATCTTCTCACTGAGACATGTGGCACTGGGCTGTAATTATTCTCCACATCCTTCTTCCTGCCGTAAAACAAGCAGCAGAAGTGAGAGGTATGGGATTTCAAGTTAATGCCCATCCAAGTATCCTGCATTCAGATTTCTTCTCATGAACTCACTGTGCCAACTGGGCTGAGAAGCACTGGGATACCAGTCCAACAGTGCTGGACTTGTCGCTGTCCTAGAGACATCCTAACTCAATGCATTCCTCTACATATGTTCTGTTCTCTAGAGACATGATATGCTGCAAAGAGAGAGTTCAGAAGAGGTTACAGCACTCACTGGTGACATGAGAAACTGAGATTTATCATAGAATCATAGAATGGTTTGGGTTGGAAGGGACCTAAAAGATCAAACAGTTCCACCCCCGCTGCCTTGGGCAGGGACATCTCCCACCAGACCAGGCTGCTCCAAGCCCCATCCAACCTGACCTTGAACACCTCCAGGGATGAGCCAGCCACAGCTTCTCTGGGCAACCTGTGCCTCACCACCCTCACAGGAAAACATTTCTTCCTAAGATCTCGACTAAATCAGATCAACTTCATGGCCCTCTTCTGGACTCGCTTTACTCCCCTGCTGTGCTTCAGACTTTGCCTGAATCACAAGTGAATCAGTCACTTTAAAATCAAGGAGAGCTGGGTCTCTAAACAGCATAAAAGGCAGAGGTGACTTGGGCACTTAGTGGATCCTCATGCTCACTTCTGATTGTTGTCCTTTGATGGTAGCAGGGATATGGCATATCTCCCTACATGCCAGGGTGGCCAGTGGGGCTAGCCCTGAGGGCCAGCAATCACTCCAGTAGCCTGCAGCGGTTTTGAGAAGGACTTGAGCTCACAGTCGTTCAAGCATCTGTGCCTGAGGAAGGCAATTGCTGCAAGGAAGCCCTTCCTTTTGAGCCTACAGCACCTAATTATAAGGGAAGCTGAGGAGAAAAAGTAAAAGAAAAAAACAAAACCACCAGTAAAACAAAAGACATTTCTGGGCAACAACGTTTTACCACAACTGCATTTGCATTGAGTCTCTAAAAATTTTGGAACAATTCCATTCCGGCGTCATTTTATATTGTTTCTGGAGCTAAACAACTGCTTTTTGGGGGGATACAGCACTATCTTCCTTCAGCAGGAAACTGAAACACTGGATTCCTTCTTTCCTTTTCTGCTGGAGGGACAGTCTAGTGTTTTCTGGCAGCAATGAGGAGGTATTTAAACCAACTTCTGCACACATCTGCAAAGCCCTTCTAGTCCAAGGGAGAAGCCAGACCCACAGGCTGGCAGGGACGACTGCCAGGAAGGCAGCTCACAAGCCTGTGAGACACAGCAGGGGAACTGAGAAGATAAAATGAGAGGTCAGAGGGGGGTAGGAGGGAGAGAGGAAAAGCTGCAGCTACAGATAGACTTGCGAAACATGAATGCCACAGGAGAAAAACGGAGACAGTAAAGGGAGCGTGTCAGAACCAAGTAAATCAGGCAGCAACATGTTAATTAGCCTGGCTTTCCCAATGGAAAGATGTTTACATCAGGAGGATTTTCTTCTGGCATAAATCAGGGACAGGACAAAGTGTTCATCCACGTCCTGTGGCTACAGTCAGTGCTCCTAACCAGCACTCCCAGCAGACAGGGACAAGAGGAGGGTGCATGAGCAGCTGCGGTCCAGCTCTCTGACCTGCCACAGCTTTCCTGCAGGAAGCTTTATAACCCCTAAGGGAGGGAAGAAGGGCAGTCAGCCAGCCCACCTCACCAGGTGCCAGGTGGAAAAAACACAATCCTGTTTTTACAAGAAACATCCAAAAGTTTCCAAGCTTGCTGAAAGATTTTGGTGGGGTGTGTGGAGGGATATTATTCCATTTTAGTCTTCAGTAGTGTGACCTACCAGATATCCATCTTCGTCCTCCACTATGTCTGACCTCATGACAGGCAGTAGCTGTGTCTGCTCACTCAGAATGACTAAAGCAGATGGCCCAGGGTTTGATCAGGCTTTTCCCAGCCTAGGATACCACCCACATCCTTCTCTCTCTCCAAAGAAAGGCTCTGACATTTGTACATCTTACCCCAAATCAAGGGCAGTCACCGCAGTGACATCCATGTCAAAGTTCACCCTGTTTTATACCAGTACAACATCCCTATGAAGACAAGTTTATGTCTGTATCTCAGGTGAGGCCATCACACATTGGGAAGTAACACTACATTGCTTCACAAAGATACTGGAAAGATGAAATATTATATCAGCATCTCATCTAATGGGGTAGAGGGAAACAAAGATAGCCCTAAATTAAGGTTGGAGGAGCAGCTCTCTCATCAGCAGGCACAAGAAAATAGGCACCTTGATTTTCATTGTTTCCCCTGTACTAAAGTGCCACCCTTAAGCAGTTGAAAACGCTCTTTAATTGATGATGCTGACACTCTGAAAGAGGCTAGGTAATGTATCATAAAATGATAGAATGGTTTGGGTTAGAAGGGATCTTAAAAGCCCATCCAGTTCCAATCCCCCTGCCATGGGCAGGGACACCTCCCACTAGACCAGGCTGCTCAAGACTCCTTCCAACCTGGCCTTGAACACCTCCAGGGAGGGGGCAGCCAGAGCTTCCCTGGGCAACCTGTGCCAGTGTCTCACCACTCTTATTGTGAAGAATTTCTTCCTAACATCTAATCTAAATGTCCCCCCCTTCCAGTTTAAAGCCGTATCAGATCTACAGAGAGGATTTGCAGAATTCAGCTCCTCCCCCACTGAATCTCTAATTCATAAAAATGACAGTCCTGGGTGAGTTACTTTAAGTTAGAAATCAACAAGCTTTGGCATAAAGAGAAGATGGTAAATAAAACCCTGTGTGTTTGCCCATTGACCAAAAAAACATCTAGTAACATCTTAGCATGATTGATGAAGCCACCAACCAGAGACAGGAAGCATTAAGGAAAATTGCTATCAATATACACCCAGCTTGAATACCAGCTTGGTCTGAATTGTTTACCACAGACCCAAACCCTTCTGGCTGTGTGGCAGACCTTCAAAGCAAGACAGTGGTGGCTGTATTTCTTACTGTGCATAAACACGACACTTGGGAAGGGAAGCTTATCAACGATTGGGCTCAGTGGTGATTTGGCTGAGCTGCTCTTCAGCTACCAGGATCTGAGATAAAACCATAATGTCACTTTCTGTGGGCTACTGGAAAGTCAGAAGATGGGAAAGGCTTTTGAGCAGCAGGTTTTCTCATCTCCCACCTCCGTGAGCCATATCTCACTTCCGCCAAGCCAAGACTGGAGCCCATGGCTGTTGAGCAACCCCCACTTACACTTAGGGCTGGACTGGCCCCTGTGGGAAACTGGAGAGTGGTAGAGAGGACAATACTGCACTAAAGCATTCGTTTTGCATGTACAGAGAGTGGAAGAGCCTGAGTATATCTGGTTTAGACAGCATGCACTAAATGCAGGCAGGTCAAGACCAGCCCATTAATAGCCAGCAAGCTCCTACTCAGTAGCCTTCTTTGAAAAAGGAGGTCAGGAGGAACTTACGTCAGACTCAGCTAGAAGTGTCTACATGCATGACTGAAGGAAGGGTCTCCTGGCTTGTGACAGGAATCCAAGTGACTCAGTTGTGGTGGGTGGGGGCAATAAAAGAAAAGGGGATGTGGTTAGGGAATAGGGCATGAGTCACCAAGGAAGCAAATATGTTGATAACAGCTGGATAAACTCAAGGCAGAGACAGAAGGTCTGCTCAGGAGAAAATCCAATCTGTACTGGAAGCCAAAACCTGGAGACAGCAGCCCCAAGAGCTACTGTAATGGAGATCCGTAAGTGCCTGCCACAGGCTTCTCCTGCTTTGTAGCTCATCAGGGCTTGCAAGATAAACATCTTACGACAGATAAGGTGAGACCATGGTTTTGTCCATGTCCTGCTGTCTCAGGTACTGCATTTTCAGCAGACATCTGAGGCTGGAGTTAGCCTTGTTCACAGAGCTCAGTCAAGTCCTCTCCATTAATCCTGCAACCTCACATCACCATGAGGAAGATGCTCCTCTCCCATCTCACAACGCATAAGCCTCTCCCATCTCCCTTAAAAGCTCAACTGTGGTTTAAGTGCCTTCAAGCAGTTTGAGATCCCATTGAAGAAAATTATGATGAGGGAAGGTTTGTTCATTGGTCAGCGCTGAAAGCCCCAGAAGAGAAGTGGCACGGAGACATAGGAGATAGATGATTCACCCTCCACCTACCCCCACTAAGCTCACCAAATATTCTACCTCACAGCTCAATGTGGATGTGTTATCATTATCTGGAAAGGCACAAATGAACCACATTCACCTGGTGTGAATGAGACATGGGGTGCAAGCAATGAGCCCTTCCAAAGTACCGCATAGCTCCTTGGGTGCATCAGAGTGCAGATCTGCAGTGACTTTTTTGGTCTGTCCATAGTCCATTGCAGCCTTGCTCACCTTTACTCTAGCACCTGCCACAACCAGAGAACACTCCCTGCCAGAGGATTTTTGCACTGTGGGAAGCCAGAAATGAGCTATAAGTCTCAAAAACACCTATGGCATTGATCCTGAAGCTGCTGAGGAACCTCAAGTACAGATATGGTTAGTGCGTTCACCAAAGAGACCAAGAAACCAAGACTGCAAACTTAATTACCAAGTCCCTGGCACATCAAGGGCATTGCTTATCCCTCTGTGTTTTATTGTTCCCATAAGCCCAAGAGGCCGCAGAGGAGCGGATATTGGGGGTAGGACTCTTGCTGGGTCCTTTGCAATGCATTAGTCACTACCGTGTGGAGTATGTACAGCCAGCAGCCAGTGCTAGCGCTCAGCATGGGATTGTGCTTCCCCTTCTTAATCCTTGCTCTTCCACAGATGACGTCCAGCTACCAGCTCCCGCTGCCCATGTCTGAAACGTCCTTGAAAACTTAGCCCTCTCTCCCTGGGAGCCTGATCAGCTTCAGCCTGCGTATTCAGTTGGATCTGCCTTCCTTTCCTGCCTCCCCAGCAAACATTTAATAGCGTGGGGTCATTACCTTGGCTAGTTTGAAACCCGAGAGGATCTCTGCTGACTAACAAGAAATGTGTCACAGTCACAAGACTGCTTCTTTGCATCCATCACCTCTGTGGCACTTCCCCTTTGGGGGGGAAATGGAAAAGATGCAGCATCAACGTGGCACAGGAGAAGGGCAGCGCCATGGGTCATGGTGGGGTGCAAATGCCTGCCTGGAAACAGCAGTTTTATTCATCTGTGACCTTGTGCTCCCGTCTAGACCCCGGTGCTGTGCACAGCTCTGCCACGTGCTGGACCTATCAGTGTCTTGCTGAGAGAGGGCAACAGCCTATCGAAGGCTCAGGGCATCGCAGCACAAGGGACTTGCTTGCTGTTGATCACAGTGTCAGCGAGAGAAGTCCTCGTATGAAGGGATGAGGCAGGTGGCAGGTAGGAAAATGAATGGAGACCATCTTTGGCACAGAAACTGAGAGTGGCGGGCGAGATTCCTGAGAAAATGGCCATGAAACAACTGCCTAGCTTGGCTAGGAATGCATGGGGACACCCATCAGCTTCTCTGCAGGGGGACATCACTTTACAATAAAAAACATTTTATGTCTGAATAATCAAGACACCTATAGTGGAGCTGCTAAAGGAATGTACCACTCATTTCAGGTCATGCAAGGGTGCATATGCTAATCCCAAAGCTACCTACAGAAGCCACTGACAGTAGCTGAGAGGCTGAACTCCAGGACATAGTTGTACAGAGAAGCGACAGAGACATTACCTCCTCACAACCCCATGGCAAGGAGAGAAGTTACCCATAGCTGGGAGATAGGCTTAAAAGCAAGCATGATCAAGGAAGACCTCAGGAAACTCAGCCTTCCCCTACTGCTTGTGCCTTGGGGTGCAGTCTGACCATGTCTGTACAGCTGTGTCATCCCAAGCATTGAATCCAGACAGTTCCATTACCAGGAGGTTTCTTTCTAGTCCTATGACTCTGGATGCCAGGACCTGAAGGAATAAACATGAGATCTCACAAAACTCATGTTGACTGTATGAGCACTCTATCCATCCCAGGAAGATTACACCACTGCCTTACCTTAACAGAGGAATGGACCAATCAGCATGAGGCTGGAAGCAGAAGCACCATTTAGCCACATATTTTGAAGGATGGTGATCATTCACTTGCTTCCAGAAGAAGATGCTAGTAAATGTCTTCCTAAAATCTGGAACAGAGCAGGAGCCAGGTTTGGATGAGCAAAGTTTCTCCTCTCCCTGAGCCCCCCAGAGCCATAGGAGTTAAAAGCTCCCAGCTCTGCCCATTACTATTACCTGTGTGGGCAGCATCTCTCATTCAGCCTCATACAGAGACTGGTTTGAGAGATCTGCTGCTCCTCCTGCACTGCTCAGGCACGGCCGCCATGCAACCAGCCAGAGTCTCTGCTCTAAGACACCTTGCTTGTCCACTTGATGCTGTGATGCTCCCACCATCCATTGGCCACCCAAAACAACTGCCTGCTTGGTGCATTCCTGAAAACTCAGTTCAGTTTGGGCAAAGGAGGCTTGGTTACTCTGAAGAATAATCACATTAAACAGTACACACTGTAGATGAAATTACTTTATATCAAGCCTATATTTGCCAATGTGTGCTGTAAATGAATATTTCATTATGTTAACAACTCTGGTGGAAAAAAAGAGATTTACATTTCTGCCTTTGAACTGAGTACAATATCTGGTGCCTGCACGTTGTAAAAAAATAGATCCTGCTTCCAACCGCTCAGAAGCAGCAGGAACCACAATTCTGCTTTGTGGGCCCTCAGCAAGGGTTGGTTTACTTTTACTGAGAAAAACCTTTCTTTATAGATTTATTACCCTACCTACAGGGGGTTTCACAAATACATCAAGGATGCTTTTGTTCACCAAAGTTAACCTTAGTTGCTGCAGGTGAGGTATGGGGGCTAAGCACAAATAGCTCTGAAGATGTGCCAAAGACTAATACTGGTTAGGATGTCTTGTTCCAGAGCGGATCAGCCTCCCTGGAGACCCAAGATGTGCTCTGTATGTTCTGCTATGTCCAAAAAGCTCATTTCTTTGCTACAGAAAGTCATCTGCACTCAGAGCTTGGCATCTGGAGCAAGTCCTATGCCAGAGCACATCCCAGGGTGGGTTCAGGAAATCCCGTGGGGCAGAGGGACTTGAGAAACTGTTCTCAAGCAGGCAGCCAGCTAAGAGAGAGCTTCTTACCATGTTCTTATCTGCTCCCTCCCAAAGGCAGAGAGCATTGCTGCTGAGCAGCCCCATGCCTAAACCTCCTACAAGAGAGCAATTCAACCAGTGCAGTGATGGTGAGGCATTGGATCACAAAGGCACTCGCTTCTGGCACAGGGAGCACTCACGTTAAGAGTTACGTGAGTTAATTTCTCCACAAAAGCCATGTAGGATCATTTCCTAGCCTAGATGGCCTTAATAATGCTCCTGTGTGGCAAGCTGGGAAGGCAGCTAACAGAAGGTTTACAGGTTTAGTGAGGCTGGAAATGGAGCCAGTTATGATTGTTAGAGGAGATATACGTGCATACAGACAAGTGTACGCACGCAGGCATAGATATCGCACTGGTAAAGTGAAACCACGAGAATGAAATCTCTTTCCTGCCAGTCTTCAGTCTGCCTTTGGCAAGCCTTTATACCAGGCAGTAGTTTTTTTCTGGGTGGGAATAGCTGTGCACAGGCCCAGCACTTTCATGGCAATATTAATGTCCCCTCTGGAAGAGAGACAACAGTTCCCACCCATGCCTCTTCCATACTCAGCCCATGCTCACTGTCCTGTGGCACAGTCCTAATGCCCTTGGCAAGAGGGACAGATGAGGGGCAGAACTGTACCCACATTCAGTTCTCTATTTCCACAAGCCCACTGTTGAGCATCCACTTGTAGGACAGGCTCTCCACTGCCTGCTCCTCCACAGTACTTCTACTGGCAGTTTGCTCTTCCTGAGCTATAAGTGATGTGCTGGAGAAGGTCTAATCAGAGCCTCATATGGAGGCAGCAATACTTCCTTCCCTGCTAAATGCATCTCCTAGGATCGCGCTAGCAACATCTGCCTGTGCATCCTGCAATTAGTTACTACCCCACTTCCTCTTCATCTGATAATTCACATGGATTAGAGCCTAGCAAACTGGAGAAGTTTTATTAATAGATCCAAACACGGTACCCGAGTTAGTGTCTCAGTCTGCTTCTTCTAACAGTCCCTAAGGTCATTCCATACTTCCTGTGCTACATTCAGGTCCTCTTCCACATTGGCAATATTCTCAACTGTCTCATCTGCAGAAGTGATCTATACAGTCCTCCATGTGTGCCCAGCTCATTAAGAAAGATATTAATGATCCAAAATTAATCCCTGAGTAGTACTGGTCACTTGTGAACACATCCTGTTGACTATCTTTCATCCTGTTTCCCACCCACTTGAAATTTCTGTAGTAATGTTCAGCCTTGCCCACTTCATTAGGTATAAAAAAATCACTTGTCAGTAAAAGGTGATAAGTTACTTTGGCTTCATCTATTTAAGCTTGCAATATTACTTAGATGTTCAGCTGAGCTCTTCACAGGAACACTCACTTAAAACATTGTCAGAGCTTACCTTGACTAAAATCAGTCCTTCCATCTAAGGAGTCCTGCCAGTAGCTCTCCTGAAGAGCTACATATGAGGGGCTGGGTCTTGAATGGGACATCTGTCCATGGCTTAGTCTGTGGAGGTTGGTGGAAGCACCTCTGTGGATCTGTAGGAATCAAAAATGCTTCTACATTTGGGGAAGAAAGTTCTGCATATTAATGTAGAAGAGCTCTTTGCTTTCAAAAGATGAGCATGCAGGTGGGTCTTATAAATGGGAAGGAACTTAATGGGTCCCATTTCTTTGGCACAAATGCCTGGTGATGTGTTCTTGTATGAAGAACATGTCTGGCAGAGCCAGTGTCACCTGGTCCAAATTAGAACAGGCCCAAAACTCAACTAAAAGTCAAACCAAATCTGTCTCAGGCTAGGGATATCAGTGACGAGCAATAACATGGATTACTGTTTCCAGGAAAACTAGACCTGTCTTGCAAGGGTGGGAGCATCATGTTTCAGGGAGCAAAGAAGCAGGATTTTGACCACTGGGAGGTCAACAGCACCACTGGTTTCCACAGAACCAGAATTCCTCACTCCAAACCCTCCAACACTAGAACAGCAACATCTCATAGAGGCATATTTAACCACTGTTACATAAAGCCCACAGGCACTATGCAGAACATGGCTAAGTAAACTGTTCAGGTAGGGAGTTCATACCATCCTCTCACAGACAGCATACAGCTACTAGACTTGCTGGGCACAAGGCCTCCCACCCTGACCATCTGAGCACATGGAGCCACTGCAGACGTGGCGGGACAGGTATAGAAGCCTGACTGGTCATTGCAGGCCTGGAGGTTCCACCCAAGAGTAAGCAAATGCAAAATCTTCTGTGTCCTTGCTAAGAGATAATTCCTGAGGCATCTGTCACAGGAAACATATGCTGCCACATCACTGCCACCCCAATAGCATCTGTGTATCTCAAGTGGCGCTACTGGGGTCCTTCCCAGGCATCACTTACTGTCTTTCAGCTCTCAGCAGGAACTCCTGCTAGACAGAGAGATGCTAACTCAGCACACTGGAGGCAAAAGAGAGACGATGACCATTTGAAAACGCATGCACCACTTTGCATGAGCTTTCTGGGACACGTATGACTGCTGTGCTCCCTGTAAGGCAATGCGCATTAAGGCCCAAGAGCAGCTGCTGCCTCACAAATCCCACAGACTAACAGTACATGCACATCCTACCGCTGTGATTCACTTACACTCAGCAACTTCTGAAGGTGCAATAACTTGGTTGGCTTCCAAGCTCTGCCTATCTGTGCCTTGGTGTCAGACAACACTGGAAATAATTTCTGGAGACAGGGAAGGAGTTGCCCCAGGCAAACGTTGGTGCATTAAAGGTCTGGTGAAGTCACATGAGAGTCAGAAGCCAAACCAATTAGAAGTCAAGGGTTGATGTCCTTCTTAACTTTATGGGAAGTTACACCAACTTGCACTAGGGAAAGAACATGCCTTCTCAGGAAGCAATACAGAAGAGCCAAGGTGGAAGACAGAACCCCCAAAGTCAATATTTGGGGTACGACAGAGACAAAGCAACTTCCTCTGTTTTCTACAAGGGTTTTGAAGATGAACAGAGATCATTGAAACAATGCCCAGACCAGGAGGTTTTTCCTCCACCCCAGTGCATTTCATACAGGTAGTAGTAAGATGCAGGAGGACAATTCCAGCAGTGCATTGCCAATCTTGGCAGCTTTTCCCTGGGGTTTGATCCAAAGAGGCCATTTGAGTTCAGAACACAGAGACTACAGAGGTAACATATTACAAAGCAGCTGTCTTGCCTGGCAGGCACTTTAGTAAGTGTTGAAACATGCACTCCCTCTCCAATGCCTTGTAGCACACAACTCTATGCCTTGTAGCACAAAACTCCAACACGGAAGGACACGGAAGGCTGTGCATCTTTGGTCGCCAAAGGCCTGGCCTCATTCACACGTCTGCTCTTACAGCACAAGTGTGAACTCAGGAGAGGCACGGCAGCGTGTCTGGCAGCTCTGAACCATGCCTGCTGGGGAACACAGCATGTGGCCGTGTTTTGGAGGCACCCTCTTTCATTGCAATGCCAGCAACCTAAAAGGATAAAACCAGCTTTCCCTCTATATTTGCACAAAAACAGTATCCACAAACTGCTTGAGCTTAATCCAGCTGATCTCTACCATCAGCCAGCTGTGGTTTCTGAAGCAGGTAAGGGTTGCAGTGGGTTTGCTGCCAGCGCTTTCCTGTGTTCCCAATTGACTCCACAGCTTCAGGAGGTTGGACAGGTTCCCCTGCCAGGATGGGAGTGCTAAACAAGAGACTTACTGTGTCTCTTCACAACCACAGAGTGGGGAGTGCTGCATGAGTCCCTCATCTGAGTTAGTAGAGGCAGTCTGCAAATGGAGAACTGGGACCATGAGACCCAGTTTCTGCAAGTCTATGGCAAAGGGAAATGTGATAGCAGAGAGGACACAGCCACCATGCTCTGTGTTTTCATATGGCAGCCCTGCACTCATGCCGAGCCTGTTAGGAAACTCCAAAGTTGTGTTTGCTTATCTGGAGAGCTCGTTTGGCTGCCGCTTGGGCTTACATAAACCATAGCTTGGGCTTGCAGGAGCCTGAGGGATGGTGAATACCAGAGGTATCTGCAAGCGAAGCCTGAGCTGTTCCCCTCTGGAGGCACTGAGATCTGGCAGCGAGACTCCCACGCAGCCCTAGAGCAGCATCAAGGAACCTGGGGCAGGCGGCTTGGACCTACTCTCCTACCAGATCCCACCACAAATCCACAGCATCTCACAAAGTGGTTCTGACCTCCCAGGGATGCACGGGCTTTCTCCTATTTCCAGAAGAGCCATTGCTACAGAAATGAGAATGGTTTGCATTTTTAAACACTTCCTCAAGGACATCCATTAAAGAGGCTGAAGATTGGGACAACAGAGGGATGTGACTCAACATGATGGCCTCAGCATAGACTTCAGAGCAAGCCCAGGTGTTGGAGTACCAGTGTCTCCCCTTCATGCTCTCTCTGCAGAGATGGCTGCTTGCACATGCACCATGGCAAAGAACACCCAGAGAGGAAAGCTCTGTTACTGGCAGCTTGTCACAGTCAGGGGGCACAAATCAAGCACACAGCCTCACACAAAAAAAAGGGTGTTTTTTTCTCCAGAAACTAGTAAAATTGAATTCTCTGTTCTCATTGGAATGGACAAGGACTTACAGTCAACATATGCCAAGTTTGCTTCCCAAAACAGACTTGGAGAGGGATCCTCTGAGGGATAATTAACTGGTTAACAGACAGGAAATGAGGATAAAAATAAGTGGAATATTTCCACCATGGAAGAGGATTATCTGTGAGATCTATTCTTGTGATTGCAAACTCATTACAGAGTTACTCAAAAGACAGCCTCTCAAGTCTGTGTTTGGATGCCTGGGCACCACAAGGGAAGGAAGAGCTCCCAAGTCCAACTTGTCGTCTGCTGGGAAAGGACTCATCTGAGTTGCTGCTTGGATGGTGACCTGAAGGAGTCACCTGCTTCCTGTCCCCACCTCTGCCTCAGTTTCTGTGTCCTACATGTGGGACAAGAGCAGCACGCATGCAACGGCATGTTGAAACCTCCTGGTGGAAGGGGAATAAAGTCATCTGGGGACATCTGAAGCGGTTTGGGAGGGGGTTTCAGGAGCAGACCATTCTACCCAGCAGGACAGAAAATGAAACGATTGCTGTGGGAATCTAGTGTTTGAGTTTTCAAGGAGCTTTTGCTGGCGTGCCCTTATTACGACACCAAATGAAACAGCCTGCCTAGCCTTTGGCTTGGCATCGTCTGTTCCCAGCCAAAGGAGCCATGTTGGAATTGCATTACAGGTTCTTAATGACAGATGTCAGAGCGGGGCCAAGGACAGGATGGAGCACTCTCAGGGTGGGTCCCTCCAGATCACCAGCTGGTTTTGGGGGAAAAAAGCTGGGTTTGGGATGAGTGCAATGCGACCTCCCCTCCTGAAAAGCAAAACTCAGCCTGTCATCTTTGCGAGACAAAGAGGGCAGTGAAGCTCACCCTAAGCAAAGGGCAGAAAGCGCAAGAAAATACATGTTACTAGAGGATTTCACTCTATGAAATCCATGCTCTGGTGGGATGGGGAGCACAGAAAGTTACTGAATCCCCCAACGTTTTGTAGGCAAGAGCTGGAGCTCCATGTCCTACATGTGGCTCAGAGAAATACAGCATTTAAGTTCCTCTTCCTCTGCAAGGAATGTCTCCCTTACATGTTGCTTGGATGGTCACTGCAGTCCCTCTGGGACCGTCGTTCTGGAACCTGACACCGCTTGTATGTGCAGGTTCACAGCGATCTGGTGGGGGACATAACCAAGCCAAGAAGCCTCCCTGCTGCCCCTGTGACCAAGACTTGACTCTGGAGAGAAGCCCTCACCTTCGCTGCATGTTGCCTGCATGGCTGAGCCGCTGTGTTCCTGCATGCCAGACTGGTTTGGCATCCCTTCCGCCTCCCTTCTGTTTGGTTAGTGGGTGATGTAGCGGTTGTCTGCATTAAAACTGCCTGGAGTGAGGGAGTGAGGAAAAAGAAACAGACTCTTGCACCCATTAAATTAGCGAGATAAAACCAAAGGTAGCCCCGCTGCCTTCACTGGAGCAGGCTGGGCCCCACAGCCACCTGGCTCCTCTATAGCTTGGCTCAACAGCTCTGTGCTTCACCCCAACCTGAAGTGACTAAGCCAACGAACACAGGTTACACATGCTTCCAGGAAACTCCAAAGCAGCTTCGATCGTCTGCTCTTTTTTCCACCATGCACCAGCAGACAGACAATTTGCCAACAGCACCATTTTCATTTGCTGGGGTCTGCCATGAGTCCTACCAGAGGTGGTCCAGTCCATAGCACAGAAGGACGTAAACACAGACATCATGCTACCTCCTGCTCTAGCTACCAACCACTCATTGCAACCCTCCCACTGCATTAACCAAACACCATTAGGGATAATAAGTAAGAAACCTGCCCAGTCCCACAAATTTAGACCCAGTTAGGCCTCCCCTGAAGTTCAAGCGCTTCCCTATAATTATTTTAACCACTAATGACTTGGTCAGCAGCACAGAAAGCCACTGAGTCCTTTGACAGGACAGTAATGATCCATATATGCAGGATATTGTTTCAGAGAGAGTCTCTGCACCAGCTCAGATTGATTCAAGGGTCAGAAAACCCAGGAAAAGGTGCCAAACTTAACTTTGGCCATGGAGAGGCAAGTAACAAATGATAGGACAAGAGGAAAGTTGCGCCAGGGGAGGTTTAGATTGGGTATTAGGAAAAATTTCTTTACTGAAAGAGTGGTGAAGCACTGGAACTGGGTGTACAAGAGAAATGGTGGAGTCTCCATCCCTGAAGGTGTTCAAAAAACATGTAGACCAGGTGCTTAGGGACATGGTTAGTAGGCACGGTGGTGTTGGGCTGACAGTTGGACTGGGTGATCTTACAGGTCTTTTCCAATCTTAATGATTCTATAGTTATAAGACTCTAAAAGGCTTGGGTCGATGACGAAAGAAGTCAGCTGAAGTGGTTATCGGTGTGTAAGAAACATCCCCAGCAAACCCAAGGCATTACTGATGTGCAACAGCACCTGCAGAGGCCAAGCACTGGGTCAAAGAGAGGAGCATATATTTTCAGTGGAAATAACCTACAACAAAAGGCACATCCAGACAGGGCTGATCAATGCCCTGTCTGCAGCACAAGCAGGGAGGCAGAAAGGAAAACATACCCTGGCAGACTCCCAGGCTGGGGTAAGCATGTTAGCAGACAACAAAAGAGCTGCCAGGGTCGGAAGCATTGCTGAGCATTGGAGAGAGGCAGGCAGGGGTGGGACATGGGCTGCAGGGCAGAGGTGGTTGTGCCCAGCAGCATTGTCCACCCAGCAATTTGCATGGATGAGCACGCAGACAAGCGATGCCGTTGGCATTCAACCCATGTGTGTGTGAGTTTGAGGGATTCTCAGCTGAGTGCTGGGTGAGGGAAATGTGCACTTTCATTATGCTGGGGGAATTTAGAAACAATTAGCAGCACAAATACTGGTTTGAGGCCTGCTAGGTAATTTTTTTTTTTCTCATACATCATGGTATCTGGTAAGTAATTTTTTCACAGTCTTTCTTCTGGACCTGAAGCTGGGACTTGCACAGTCTTTGCCCACTTACTAACGATCCTTCTTGTCACTCAGCCTTCGCCCTCGTTATCTGCCTGGCTGCTGATGCAACTTAAGGCTAATCAGAGGAAGGGGCTGCAATAGGAGCTCTCTAGGAGCTGCTGGTGGCCTTCACCATCCAGACAACAGCTGGGCTGTCCTCCAGCACATGGGCTGGGCTGTTAAAGCCAGGCTGTGCTTACAGGTCTCAGTGTTCCCATAGAACAAAGTGATTTTATAGGCACCACAAATGGTGGATTTTGGAGTGAGAAAGGGGAAGGGGACTGGAGGCAAGCTTTTACCTCTCGCTGCTCATGTATAGTGATCGAGATGGTGATGTTTCTTTCAGCAGCTCTAGCAGCTATGGTTTGGAGTTGCAGTCCTGCCAGTCGTGTGCTCAAACACCATGAATGCTTCCATAAGACAGGTGGCTTGTTGGAGGGGTGTTTAATTGTTCACAACTGTTTGTTTCTTTCTGTCTTCTGGTTTTTCATGGTTTTAAAGCTTCATTCTTGACCAGCAGGGTAGTTCACACACCTTTTTGTAAAAAAACCCTTTTGAAAAGACTAAAGCAGATATTCTCATGAAAGTATATAATTTCAGAGCTGAGGTTTTGAAAAAAAAACAAACAGACAATGAGCTATTGCTATAGACTGCTAGCAATGCTGGGGTTTGGTTCTGGAAGGGGCCTGGAACAGGGGAGAAGAAATCTTCTTCTGCCAGTGAAATCTTGATTGCTACAAATAAGCAAACTCCATCATTCAGCCCCCAAAATTCCCACCCTGCAAACATGTGCATTACTTGCTACCCTGCTGCAAAGCTCTGCATCTTCCCTCCTCCCACCCACCAGCTGTCTCTCTGCTACATCTCCCATCCCTTCTTCTGAGCCTACTTCAGCAAAGGATGCTCTTCCTCCAAAAGAGCTTCCCCCAAACACTCTCCTTCTCTCTGGTAAGAAGCGGTCTCTGAGAATCAATCACTTATGAAAACCACTGTTTCCCCAACGACTTGGTCTCCAGATTCTTATTTTCACTCAGTCCCTGAGCAGGCTGCCTTTTGTTTTCTATCTGCAAAGAGAGATGGACTCAAGCAAACTTTGGCTGGCATTGGTAGCCCCATACCAGAGAGGTTAGTGGAGCTGTAACAGTTAAAACAGGCTAACTAGTGGGAACACTGGGGACAAAAGCAATGAATTTATTAAATGAAGCAGAAAATCCTGCTGTTTTCTTTCCTGCCCTTGCTGGGAAATATTTGCCTACTGTCCTCCCGACTTGTATCAAAAACCTTGACTCTTCAAGTCTGTTTTTTTCTTGTTGCAATAGTTTCTAACAGTTCACAGAATGCCAGGTTGGAAGTGACCTCAGGGATTACCTAGTCCAAGATTTAGGCAATCTATAATTTAAATGAGATGGCCCAGCACCCTGTCAAGCTGAGCCTTAGAAGTATCCAATGTAGAGGAACCCACCACTTCCCTGGGGAGATTATTCCAATGTTTAATTGTTCTCTTGGTGAAAAATTTTCTTCTGGAATCCAATTGGAATCTCCCCAGGAGCAACTCATGCCCCTTGTCTTTTCCATGTGGTTCCTTATAAATATGGAATCTTCATCCTCTTGGTAGACATGCTTTATGCACTGGCACATGGTAAAAATGTCTCCCCTAAGCCTCCTCCTCTCAAGGCAGAACAATCCCAGTTACCTCAGCCTTACTCTGTAAAGTAGGTAACAAAAAACCACTCTGACCAGCAGCAGCCATTTCTCCTCCCCCACCCCACATCTGGCATGGCAGGGTTTTACCACCCATCCTTGATAAAGTTGTTTTCCCCCTCTTCTCTGATCCACCTCGGGTTCTTCACCACTAGAGGCCATGCCATCTTGCCACCAGCCTCCTCCCAGATGTAGCTGAGGCAAAGCAAAAGATCATATAATGCCTGTGGGGAATTCCTGCATTCCCTGTGGCTCCATTTCCCAGGGCTCTTTGAGATTCCCTTGTCATTTTCTCTGACCTCCACATGCCACCAAGTTTTTCCACTGCTTGCAGGAGAAGAACTGGAAAGCTCATTTTAAAGGAAAAGCAGTGAGATAGCTCATCCTTTATGCTTCTTCCTCTGCAAAAGGAGCCATATGGCAGTGTTTAACTGCACTTACTGTGCTGGGATTACTTGGCCTTCTAGCTTTCTTTTCCAAGACTGCCCAACTGTCCAATTGTCCCCAAGCTGCCACCTGCCCGTCTGGCAAGTGCTGCTCTGTTCCCTGGGCTCCAAACTTCTTCAGGCAGCTCCATTCCCAGGTGGCTGCAGCCTGAGAGCACTGCCTTTATCTCACCTCAGGTTTTACTGATCTCATCCATGTCTGTGATAACCCCATCGATATTTAAGCTCATCTGGTGCCCTTGAGGATGCTAGTCCAATAGTCAAACAAATCTGGCCACAGCACCCTATAAAAACTCTTAAAATCCCCTTCGCCTGCTATTGCTGTGCTGCTTGCAAGTTTTACAATAACTGTTTTCTGATTGCTTTAAGATGCATAGACCCAGGCACTGGGCAAAGCAATTGGGCAGTTCTGTCAGCAAAACACTCTGCATGGAGCACTACTCAGGGCGAACCAGTGCTCAGTAACTCATTGCTAAGGGGACAGGCTGAAGGCTTGAGGCAGCTCCTGGGGCAGAAACCACACAGTGTCACAGGCAGGCAGTGACAATCACTGCAAAGCTTATGAACATTTTGAAGGGCTGCAGCTCCTTTTCAGTCTGCTGCCCCTTGGATTTAGGGTGGTTTATCTTTGTGTGACCTTCCATAGGGCCATCAGGGAGGCAGGCTTGTTGCTGCTGGTACCCCCCAATCCTCCAGCCTCCCCCATAAACTGTTCTCTAAAGCAGCTTCTAGCACTTTGAGTCAGATGCTCCTCGTCCTTCTCAGACCCCACCATGCTTAATGGTACCCTTATGGTGTATCATTTGGGAAAGGAGGCTTGGGAATGATTTTTCCCCTGTGTCTGTCAGGCATCTATTCTCTCCAAACTAAGTGAAGTTACAGTCAGAAAAAGCCAAAACGAAAAGCCAACAAACTTGATCACGAGCTTAGGGGAACATCAACATCGGTTGCTTCCACATCTTGTTGCATCACGCCTGATGTCCACACCTTAACTCAAACCATGCCAGCTCTGCCATAAAGGCTTCCCATAGGAAGAAACAATGACTTGAGAAAACATCCCTTCTTGGAGCAAGAAATGCTCCATTGAATACAAGTCAGTGCTAGATGCAAGGTTTTGGTGCTCAGAGCTTGTTCTGTGTGCCAGGGCCCCAGACGAGCCCCTCACTGAGTGCTCCCCATCCCTTCCCAGCATGACAGTGATGTTCACACACAGCCTGCCAGCCTGCTTAACAACACAGCATTTTGGTGAGGGCTGAATGCCACGTTTTCATCTGCAGCAGGAAGATGTCAAAGTGACCACAGGGTTCCTGGCAGCCCTAGTTAGCAGCTGGTCAATGAGAAGCTGCTCTTCTTCTTTAGGTCGCTTCTTGAAGGCAGGCGTGTTGGGAGGAAAGCTGGTGGAAGACCAGATTTGGCACCTGTATCTCATCCTGCCTCTCCAGCAGAGCCATGTGAGAAGCAGCTAGATGCAATTGGGTGATGTTCATAGACCTCAGCAGCTGGAAACCACAGGGAAGGAGAGACTGATCTCCTTTGAAAATATAACAAATATAAGGCAAAAGAAAGCATTGTGAGAGAAGCCAAGCAGGCCTTATGATCTTATCCAAACCAGCACTAATGATAAAATCCAGGTCTCTGCTTTCCTGGTAAAAAGAGGAAAGCTGGGAGGCTATTCAACATTACAATCCAAGGGGGGAACAGGGTCTGGGCCCCTTCTGCTGTGCTGGGTGGGCTAGAGGGGGAAAGCTGAGTGGTATGTACTGGAAATACAGATTTTACATGAGTGAGTTAAACAGTACCAAGATTCATTATTAAAAAAAATCATGTTTGGTATTAAACTCAATATCATCGGAAGGCAAGGCTCACTTCAGTCCTTGGAAAGATCCATGTTGGGTTTATCTACAGTTTAAACAGATCACTTGACAAGTTAATTCAGGTCCACTCTCCTGGGGTACTCAGGCCTTAATTACTACATGCTGGACTGTGTGAGCCTGATGAAATAGGGGCTGTTTGGCCCTGATGTGCTATTGTGTCAGCTCCGGCTCTGCCTCAGTGCTTGTTCCATCCCCTCCCTGAAAGCAGGGCAAGAGGACCTGCTGCCCATGTGGATAACTAAGGCAGACCAGGCTGGACCTGGCTGAGAGGGGTGAGGAGAACAGCAGCTTAAACGTCAGCTCAGCTGTTAACAGATTGCCTCCCGTAGCATTCACCTTGCAAAATACTCTAGCTGCAAGCTCGCGTGAGCTTAGATGGAGAGGAGGGTGTGACTTGCTAGCTTGGATCAATCCAGCTCCACACAGGGGGACCAGACGCGTGAGCTAGGCAGCTCCAGCACAGCAAGCTCCCTTTTTCCTGGGCTTTGCTTTTGTAACTTGATTATCAAGGCTAATAACTCCTGCCCCAGGCTTTCAGAGGGGCCTCAAGTGTGGAGTCCCATGGTCAGACAACCTGAAGGGAAACGATGAGCCACTGCTGGGGGGATGCTACTGCCCAGCCCTCCAAAGAGGTGGCTTTTCAGCAACATTGGGCAGAATTTCTTCCCAACACCGACAGTGAATAGTCTGCCACAGGATCAGGGGCTGGTTCACAGGCAATGCAAAAGGAGCACCCATTAAGTCAACTTGCCTGCAAAAAGTTTTATTTTTAGTGCTTGTGAGTGGTGCCAGATTGACAGCACTATAAATAGAAGACTTCTATTTATCCTGCAGTCTAGGTACCACAGTGCTAAGTCAGTTTTACGACCTCAATAAATCCAGATTAGGTGCTCTCAAGGATGTGTCACCATAGAAATAACATTTCCTCTTGCATTCATATGCACAGCTAGGGGAATGGATTATGCCAAGGGGGGGTGCTGCCCTCATAAGCCAGCCTGATGCTTTCTGATCTGTCTTGATGCGATACAGGCTGACATTCAAAGAAGATTGTGGATCCCAGCCTCAGATCTCTGAGTCCTGTCTAAAAGCTGATTGCATACCTTGCATTTTGAATTGAAAAGCAAACAGCAACACTGATGGATGAGAGTGTGCCTCAACATTCAAGACAGGGAGCATCACACTCTGCCCCTGAATGATGGCCAGCCACTGCTTTGTGCCAGGATCAGCTGGCTGATGAAATTGCCATGTCCTTGCCCACATCAGCTGCACAAAACAGAGGGGTAGGAGTGAGAATAGCCTGCTGCTCTGCAAAGGTGGGAAAAAGAAAGACAGCAGGACAGAGTCCTGATTGGCAGAATAAATTGCAGCCTATTGCAAAGTTGCTGCTTTTCTACTGAGCTGACCATCAATAACTATTAAAATGCCAAAACAATCCTTCCCCTTTGCCAAAACTTAACTAAGGAGTTAGTTATTCTACCAAACAAGGGTGTAACAAAGTCCAAATGGTGAAAGTGGAGGCTAAACAAACACAGCCTAGAGAAGAGAAGGCTCTGGGGAGACATTAGCACAGCCTTCCAGTACTGAAAGGGGCTACAGGAAAGCTGGGTAGCAGCTCTTTATCAGGGACTGCAGGGGGAATGGTTTCAAGCCGAAAGAAGGGAGACTGAGATTAGATTTTAGGAGCAAATGTTTTCCTGTGAGGGTGGTGAGGCCCTGGCACAGGTTGCCCAGAGAAGTGGTGGCTGCCCCATCCCTGGAGGTGTTCAAGGCCAGGTTGGATGGGGCTTCAAGCAACCTGATCCACTGGGAGGTGTCTCTGCCCATGTCAGGGGGGTTGAAAGTGGATGATCTTTTAGGTTCCTTCCAACCCAAACCATTCCATGATTCTATGAGCTGTGGCATTATGTCCATTCCTTGCAACACAAGCGTTTTCTAGCAGTCCCACTCCTCCCCCTCTGAGCAGGCTGTGCTGCTCCCAGAGACAGGGGATGCTGAACAGCTCAGTAGTAGGTAATGGCACCTCCGGCAAGACTAGGATTTCAGAATGCCTGTTCAAAATAGTACCCCCTAACTTCTTATGCATCCATTTCAGCCCGCATCCCATTCAAAAATCCACCCATGCTGCATGCATGAAGACTGACTGGTGTTCCTCCAGGCATTCCTTTGCTGCCTACTGCCAGCAAGCAGGGGAGGGCAAGGGGGAAAGGATTGGTAGCCTTCAGTTACCCCGAAATTCCCTAGTTCCCTACCTGGGAACTGGCCTGTTGGGCTGCTTTGGTCTCTGCAGTCTCTGCTGGCAGCCCAGAGAACAAATACACTGGGAAGCTGAGTGTATCAAAGAGCATATGAATTACAGCAGCTGTAGGTTTCTGATCCTTTCATTCTCTGTGAGACTTTTATCGTTTCAAAAGCTGGAAGCCTGCATAAATACAAGCCACTTGGCTCAGATGCAATATTTTCTCTGGTCAGCTGCTTGGCAGAAGGAGGCAGGGTGCTGTTTCTGGGAGGCACCACACTGCCTGCCTTCCCCAGCTGTTGAGAGCTTGCTTCTCCTCCTCACTTGACCTGGAAGTGTGGTCTGGAGGGCAGGCCAGTGGAATCAGGGTGCTTCAATCTTACCAGAGCCCATCAAAAGTATGAAAAGATGATTGTGGAGAGGAATAATCCTTACCAGTTTGCTCAGATACCCTTAATGTCTGGGTTTGGAATGGCTGCTGGAGAAGATGGGAGGTTTTGCTGGTCTCGTACTGGCCTTTGTGTACACGGGAATAGAAGCAAAATGCAAAATGAGACAGGGTGTGGGGAGAAGGAAATTTAAATAAATAAAAAGTACTTGTTCATAACAAGATGAGAAAAAATAAACCGAGCGTTGGTGGGAGCGTGCGTTATTTGCTAGACATTGCTGTCTGATTTTAGAGTCACAAGCCTGAGCACTGAAACCACCATGGAGCCATTGCGGAGCTGCAAGCCCAGCCTGCGCTGCTAAGTGAGGATTTTGGTTAACTTCCCAATATTAACAAGTGGCACTGCATAACTCATGTGCCAGGCTGGGGTGAGAATTCGTCATGATTGCTGGAAGGCACGTAGACACTGGAGCTCCCTGGCAAGTGATGATCCCATTTCACGGCAGCCACTGAGGTTTCAAAATGAGTTCCCTTTGCATGAAATGAAAGCAGCATCTTTCAGATGTTTTTTTAAAATCGTGTTTTGTGGGAATGTCTATTTTAGGATTAAAATCTGAAGCCTTTTCAGGACAGAGGGGACACTGCACTGCATGAAGCACTGAGTGGGAGAGTGAGAGACCCTGGCTCTCATATCTGCTCCCCTGGAGGCATGAGCTTAGTTTTCTTCCCCAGTAAGTGTGAATACACCAAGATCAGCAAGAACCCCCCGGTAGCTACGGTGCCACTAAGCCAGCATGGGGTTTGACACATAGATCCTCCAAGATTCTAACTTGGAAAGGGAAGAATTGGAATAAAGTGTTGAACTCATCCAAATAACCCTATTAATGATCTGGCACTAGTACAGCGCATCCTGTGGCTTTCTAGCACCCCCCTCTGGTCTGTCATCACTGGCTCCTCTTCCAACACAAAGCCACCTCCCAGGGACATGCTGGTTTCTGCCAAGGCAACAAACAGCTTGTGCCTTGAACATCCCAGTTCTGGCCTCCTCTGCCTGCAAACAGCTCTCCTCCTGTTTCTTCATGGTGTGGAAAGGTTTTCACCAGAGAATGTGGAGGTGAGCCTTTTGTTCATTTTCCATTAACTTTGTCTGAGTTGAGATGAATTTTGCCTTCAGTGTCTCCAGGACAGCAGGAAGCCCCTGATGGCAGGCAGCAGAACCCCACTGTTTTGGGTCTGGACCATATTTTTCCTATTCAAGGATAAGCAAGGCCCTCAGCATTGTCTGCCTCTCTGCTACCCCCTGCACAGAGCAGAGCTCCTAGGCTCCCACCAGGATGCTCCAGAGGAAGAGCAAACAGGCTGGAAACCTGACAGCTAGCTGATGGCATTGGCTTCACTTGGATCTCTTCATAAGCTGCCAGCTCAGCTAGACAGGCAGCTGTTTTCCTATTTATTTAATAATTAAAGTGAAAGGCATCTTCTGGGAAGCCTATTTTTCTCATTTACCAAATGAGGTTACGATATGCGGCTGTTTGCCTGAAGACTTACACCATGCTGCTCACTGCAGCATCAGAGCCTAAATGGAGCAGGGAGTGGATGGAAAGTCTTGCTGAAGGAAACAAGAAGTACATTCACCATCTACGCATGATGTTAAAACAAGCTGCATGTAGGAAGGTAGCTGTTTCCCTTCTGCTGCACCCAGAAGCTCATGGCATGAAGCCTCCATGATCCTGCATTCAGTCCAGGACTCCCTTCCTGGGACTTCCCTCAAGAGAGAGTTGGGGCTCTCTGCTCCATTCATCCTTCATCACCAGGACCAAGGTCTAGCAATCTTGAGGAATGAAGCACATAACCCATGGCTCCTGCTGTGAAATGCCTTAATGCTTTCATTTTCATCACAGGAGGAAGCTCAAGGGAAAAGATGTGTCTCTTTCAAATTAGAAGCACGGAGAGGAACTGGGAACACTGTGGTTTTGAAGATTCAGCCTCCCGTATGATTTCAGAGTGTGTAGTGCTGTCAGTGCAGAGTCCGCTTCTGTTAAACCTGGCACTTACTGCATCCCACATGAAGATGTGCGCTGCACTGACACGGCCCCCAAACCTGCTCCAGAGACAGTCCCTGTTTCAGATTAAACAGTTTTATTACAGAGTGCTGCATGGTTAAGGCTGAAACATTTTCTGTGAAGTAGCTCAGGCTTGATGGACTTCTGCCAAGACAAGGAAGGACATCCTGCAGGGTCTCTAGGAACAGCCAAGGAGGCTCCTGCTCATCAGAAACTTTGTTTATGTCAGAGACAGCCCCAAACCCAAGTTTCAGAACAGCATTGCTTCCTACCATCTGGAAAACACTATTTTGCAGCTCTTCTCTGCTATAGGCTCTTCTCATGCCAAGGCTAGCTCTCCCATTGCAGTGACTATAAACTGACTGCTAAACGACTTTCTCTTGCTCTGAGGTGTCATACTCTGAGCAAATTCTTCAAGCAAATTCTGCTATGGGCCAGGAGAGAAGGAAGTCCTGTTCTAGCACCAGCTCCTCAGCCAGGGTTAGTCAGCAGAGTTCAACTGGTTTGATATGGTTTAATCATAGAATGGTTTGGGTTGGAAAGGACCTTAAAGATCATCCAGATCCACATGGGCAGGGACACCTTCCACTCAATCAGATTGCTCAAAGCCTCATCCAGCCTGGCCTCGAACACCTCCAGGGATGGACTTCCTCTCTCCAGACCTGTGTTTCCTGCACAACATGCACGCTGTGGCATGGGCAGAACAGCTTATAGCTTAGAAGAGCACCTTATTCCACTCATCCTGCAGAGCCTTAATTGCACTCCTAGGACCATCCTCCCCAGTGCCAAGGCAAATCCTCTGAGCCATGAGACACAAGGCGACAACAGCGAATTTAGAGCAGAAGGAACACAGAATCCATCTTTGATTTCTAATACTTGAAGATGGGCTCAAGTCACACACCAGTCAAGCTGACTGCAGATTATTTTCTTTCACAGAAGCCTTGTGCTCTGATCTCCTACCACTGCTGCTGATATACTTGTACAAAATTGCACAGAGAGGCTCTCAGTGCCCTGCTGAAAAGCAGCTCCTCAAGAAGGGCACAGCTCTGACCCCTGGAAGGGTTTTACTCTGCTAACAAGAACATCCATCCCAGCACAGACACCTGAGCTAGGAACCTCCACTCGGAACAGCACCCTGTCTAATGGGACTGTGACCTACAGCCAACACCAAGCACTTAAATCCTTCCCTCCAAAAACTCCAGTGCATGGCTTTGTGATCTGTCTCTGGATGCACCACAGACTCAGGCAGGAGAGATGGTCTCAGCACCGTGCAGCAGCCAGGTTCCTGCGATGGGCATTCAGGAGTACGGCAGTGGGTAGGTGCACCGCTCAGGCATCCCTCTGTTCCCTGAATGGCAAAGCTGGGGCTTCAGCAGGATAAGGCTTGTAAGAAAGTTCTGGCTTTGCCCCCTCAACTCCATCCTTTCATAGGTCTGTGTCAGGAGCAGCAGCTTAGCACAACTAAATTGAAGCAGCCCCGGGAGTATGCAGTTTATGTATTTCTAGATCATTAAGCCTTCTCCTAGTGACAGAGTTTAAAAGGCATGATGACGTTTCATTTCCACACTCCCTCCCCTTGCTATTTGGCTCTTGAAAATTAAAAGATAAGCTTTGTAAATCTCACGGAGAAGAGGGAACTGTCACTTTAGCTTTAGAAGAAAAGCCAGCAAAGAAACAAAATTCTTCTTTTGGCAGAGGAGAAAAAAATTCCATTATTAAAGGCTTAGAGACAAAGGCTCTCAACACAATTAAAGGCAAACCTAAGCCTTTGAAAGCAGAGGGCATGACACTGGAATACACACGAGAGGTAGAGATGAAAGCCTGCATTGTAGCACTGTTGAAAAGTAAAAAAAAAAGTTTCAATGGATGCATTTGCCTAAACCAAACTAGATGAGAAGCTTTCTAGAGAAAGGCTGAAGTCTTCCCATGTGTTTGCACAATGCCAAGAGCTGCTGGGCCCAGTCTTAATTAGGATCCTGGGGCATTAGTAGAATAACTTGGGAAAAGAGGGTCACAACATCCATTAATCGGAAAGAAAACAGGGCTCCAATATTTTCTGTAGGAGATTTTCCACCTGGGAAACCTAATCTTTCTTTCCAGTCTGTTGAGCTGAAGCAAAAAATGTTTTGATTTGGTGTTGTCAAGGCATTTGTTTTGCAGGAGAGCTTGCTGAGGACACAGTGCTGCACTGCAGGCATGCAGGTGGCTTTCAGTCCAGAGTAAAGATGTGGCCACCTTCAGAAAGCACCAAGCAGAGTAGTCCTGGCTCTCACAGCCTCTAAAATACGAGCACCAGACCCAAGGAAAAAACATGCCCAGGATGTCAGAAACATACTGCTTTGCTCCTAGCAGGTAATAAAAGCTGCCCCTTACTCTCAAATCCCTACACCTCCAACCAGCAGTGCCATGGGCCACTCACCATAAGATGCTCCCAAGCAATGTGCAAACATCAAAGACCCCTCACTGCTATTCGTGAAAGTCTGTGCTGGTAAGGGAGGTCATCACCATTCAGTAAAACCACGGATTGGCCATTCGCCCCCTGCTGCAACTGCCCAAAACCAGGTCTGGCCTGACCCTAGATGGCTGCACTATGCTGGGAAAGTGATAACTTCTGCTATCATACAATCTGTCTCTTCTCCAAGAGGCTCAGAACTCTTTGTAGGAGAGCAGCTCCTCAGCTGCTCAGCATGGGCTATAATGGCTCTCATGTCTCTGGAGGGGGTGCTCCTACACAAGCTGCAGTCACTTGCCCCTGTCTGGTCTGTCAACATGGGCCATCTACATTTTTATTAATACTGGGTTTAATCTAGGGCTCTCTGAAATTACTTTATACCAAAGCTCAGCATCATTATTGTGAAGTTAGAGATGGAGATTGTACGGCAAGGATGGTGCCAAAGGTCATTCAGAGAACTGCTGACAGGAGTTGAGCATGCAAAACATCTCAGAACGTGTCTTTGTTTCCCTTGCTCACACAGGGGATGTGCTGGCATCTTCCCCACCATGGGAAGGAAGGTTTATCACTACGGCTAGCTGGTGGATTATTCCTGTTTTAATTCCTCTCTCCAGGGATGCTCCTGGGGTAGGTGATCCTGTTTTGGGCTGACTTGGGTGGCTTCCACAGAGTACAAAAAGACAAGAGAAGGCAGGAGCTGTGCCAGGCAAGCTTACCTCGGGCCTGTAGCCAGAGGGTATCCTTGGGACTGCAGTGAGACCTTGGGGAGCCGCAAAAGGCTGTTGCAGAGATGGTGGCCACCAAGCTGGGGGGCGTGGGGGGTGGAGGTGCCAGTCTTTCCACTCAGTCTTTCCACTCATTCTACCATCGGCTCTGAAAACTCCTGTGGGTTTATCCATTAATGTCAATTCATAGTGCAATCTCCGATGAAACCAGTTATCTGTTTGCAAGGGAAAAGGCAACTCATTCCACTTAGGGCATTGAGCGGCTTCCCAGCAATACTGACTGCATTTGTCAGACACAAAACAGGTGACTAAGACCTGAATGATTATCTCAATACTTGTCCTTCTCGCCTACATTTCTCTTTTTTTGAGGATACTTGTCCATCATGAAAAAACAATTAAGGCATCCTCTGTTATCCAGCCACAGGTAAAAAAGCAGATAAGGGACAGGCTAATTTATTGTCCTCCACTCTGAAAACAAAAGCATGGTCCATGGATGGTTTTAGCTGCTGCTTTTTTATGTTTTTCATTGCTTGATTTTGTCACCAAGGAGACGGAATTCCTACACTCGCTGTTTTAGACATTTGCCAGAACGTAAACCCTCGCTTCTGTGCCAATGTCCATCACAACATAATTGCAGAAGCTACGTGTTGTGCTTGTGAGCTATAGCGTTACTCACTGTACAGATGATCTCCTGGGTTATTACAACCACCCAACGGGGAAAACAACGTCCTTTAGGTCTACACTAAGCCCACGTCCCTCCCAGCATCACGGCTAGGAGTCACCTTGAATCTGAAGTTTCTTGCTGCACGTTCTTCATACCCGCATAGGAAGTCCTGCATAAAACACACTAGCATGTTACAGAAAGGGAAATTAATTCTGCAGTACTTCTGCAACAGCAGCTGAGGCACAAATTCAGTGAGTACTGGTGTAACTAATCCATTTGTGTTCCTATTCTCAAGAGGAGCAATGCCTCTCTGTACGCATGAATCCTGCTCTCCCCCTGATATTTTCCCTCTCCTCTCTCAACATGGCTCCTAAGAGTGAGATCAGTTTTCAAAGCACTAAACAGCAGCACCATTTGGTGGTGTTAACGGGAATTCTGTGCCCCTGATGCCTTTCAGAGTGCTCACTTGTTGAGTTGCATACCAAGACCCTCAGGACACAGACTGTCTCATGTTGTTTGTGCAATGCCTGTCACACTGCCCTCCATCTCCATAGCAATCCACAGAAGCAAATAGCTGACCAGAAAATGTGAGGCAGAACTCCTGGCCATCTCAGTGGGACAATGATATGGACCAGGCAAAGCAATGTCCACTGCTGGCTGTTCAACTTGGCTGGGACAAACACACTGGGTCAATGGCCATGGGTCAAAGATGCCATCAGGGCTTTCACAGCTGTGAAATCTCAACACAAGACAAACCCACATCAGGTCACTTATATAAAAGGTTATCTAATGATGTGTCTTCCCATATCTGCCTCACAAGGAACTGATATGCGGAAGAGCTGGCTCTGGTAATATGTGTTGGAAGACTTGTCAGGAGAAATTCACAAATCTGAATGCTGAAGGCTTCAGAGGTGAAGGCACTGCCTCTCTGAGTCCTCACAAACTGGCCCAAAGGAGCATCCATGAGAAAGCCAGCCACTGAGCTGTTGTGATCTTCAGCACCGACACCCTCCGTACACTTCACAGTGTCTCTAGATTTGATCTGCTAACCTTTCGAAATACAGTCTAAACACATCCGGTCATCAAGGCTGATTTTTACATCAGTCCTCATACTGTCCTTTTCCAGAATCAGCAACAAAGCTGTCAAAGCAACAGCTGGTTTACACACTCTTATTTTCAAGCCAGCTCCTTAACAGATACTCCACTCCCCTCTACTCCTCCAATTTTAGCTGTCTTACTGCTCCATCTGGTCTGCCTGCGCTTGGAGGAATGCCAGTACCTTCTAAGACAAAAAAGCTCTCTGCAGATTGAGATTGTTGGGATGAAGCAAGCAAGCAGCGACAGCGTCTGCACTCATTTCCAGTTCTGGTTCCGGACCATCCCAGGAGGCTTTGAGCAGCTCTCAGGCTGAGCTCTTACCACTGCCCACTGAAGGTCTCTATGGCAGTGTGGCATGGATGAGACAACTAACTCCATGTTGTGTTTCAGCATCTCCATGTTCACCGCAGGCCAGCCTGAGGTACAGGGGAGCCGATAGCTACAGCAAAGATACAAACTCAGTAGGTGACAGTATATGGAAAAAACGTTCTGCTGGACTTTTAACCTGTTTGCTGACTTGAAGCATTCCTTTTCTTGTGCTCTTGTCCCCAAAAAATGAACTATAGAAGCATCTAAAGATGCTGATGAAGGTAAGGAGAAGTCCTCCACTATTTCTCTGTAATCCATGTGACGTTTCTGTTCTTGAATAACACAGCACACAAGCAGAGATCCCCCTTCCAGCTTGATATGTGCAGATCACTCTGCACTCTGGATGTGGCTGTTTCTCACCTGTTGAACAGAGGAGACACGTGGCACCAATTCTGGTTTCCTGCTCCATCCTGGTCCTGAGCCCTGTCAAATACAGTAACACCGGTATTTTCTGAGGAGTGGGGACAAGAGACACTAGCTAAACATTTTCCTGTCCTGAGGTCTTTCTCAGATAACCACTGGGAGCCTTGCTAGAGAGAATCAACATGAGTTACAAGCCTAAATTTCAGAGTTGACAGACCAGCCAAGCATACTGAAAAACATCAGGAAGACTGGTCCAGGATGAAGTAAAGGCTCTCAGGGACTTCACATTGTTGCTGCTACATCTGAGGAACAGTTCCTTTGTTTTAAGGACAATAGCTTGCTTGCCCGCAGGGATGCTAGTGTGGGTTCCTTTCTTGCCTATGTTACAGCTCAGGAACAAAAACCAAAGAATGAATTGAAGAAAGAAACAAGCAACCCCAGGAAAGGGTGGATTTGGGCTCCCCTGAGCAGGGGCTTTGTTAAGGGAACAAGAGAGGTGTGAGGTCCTGGCAAAGAGGTTTTTTCCCTGGTAATATACCCCAGCTCTTTTCCTAACCTGCATAGGTTCAGCCTGCCAGGCAATAAACCCATCACAAACACCTACAGCCCCCTGTGGCACCCTCTGGTGGCGATGGCTTTGCTTCTTCACAGGGTTGATGAGACCCACATGGAACAGGGCTGCAAAATATACAGAACTCGGGACTTTCCCAAGGAGCTGCAGCCCTGAAAGCAAACACGAACAAGTCCACAATGCAAGTAGGCTATCTTTGTCCAGCTCCTGTCCTTGGTTAAGTGATATCCTCATTGAGATTAGGTTTTAGGTTCATTGAAAAGTACAGATGCTAGGTCCTTCCTAAGACCAGCATAGTTAGAAAAGGATTATTTTGTGCTTAGAAACACACAGTAACACAAGTCACTTTTTTCTTTAAAACCTATATCCCCCTAACCGAGCCACACTATGCAGACACACACATTTTTAGGTCCAGTTAAATGGATTCTATACACAAATCATGGCCATCAGCAGGGCCTCAGATCCCCTGTGCCTCTCCTCCCCAGGCAGTGAGGATCTATTAAGGGATTCACAGAACTCCAGGTCCTTAATCCATGCACAAATTAGCCTTTAAATAAATTCACCTGGCTTTGCTCTTCCCAGCTCTGGACAGACACGGAGCCAGGCTGTAGAAGGCAATTCAAAATCTTTCACCTCTTAGGAAAGATTAAGGGCCCAGAAAAAGCCTTTCCTCTGATATATCCATTTCACTTTTGTATAATGAGAGGGAGAAATCCTGATAGAGAGTCAAGAAGCCATGGTTTGGGGAGGATCTAGCAGGCTCCTTGCTCTGGATCAGCTCTGCACTCCAAACTGCCCCCAGATCCTTGTCCTTTTCTCACCTGCAGCGCGTAAACATGAGCAGGAGTGTGCAAGATGCCCTCTGGTACCCTGTGGAAGCCCAGCTTCCTCAGGAACAGGATTAACTTGAGTTTTCAGGAGCTGGACAACAAAACTGCTGAAGTTTTTCTGAAAAACAATACCTTGAGGTTTTTGGCTCACTGCCTGAACTAAACAGTATAGTAAATGCAGCCTGGCTGCAGGGAAGGTTTTAGCATGGGGACTTCCGAGAAGGATTTCAGACCTGCAGTGAGTCTTGTTACAGGGCGCAGATGAAAGCAAATTCGCCAGTTAGAGAAATAAAACTCCTGATGTGACAAAACAGTGGAGATAATCTATCCCTTTTTAAAGGATCTCAGGAACACGAATGGAGCTTAGACAGCTGGAGTGTAAATAGTTGGGTGAAACATGACAGAGACAGATGAATGGTTATATTTACAAAATCTAGTTGTGTGGTGAGAAGGTCCATGGCTCCAGATGCTAAATTCACCCTCTGATCCCAATGGCCAGACCTACAGCTGGCTGAAAAGAATGAAGAGGCTCATATGCACTTCAACAAGCATTGGATCAGAGACCAAGTCAACAGCCCTCTGCACCACTGATAATTGTTCACCAGGAGTCAATGAAAATTAATAAGACGATAGAAAGCTTTTTTTCACTAAAAGAGAGAAAAAGCATTTGCCTAGTCTGGGACTCCAGTGTCCTTCACTGGCAACTGGTCCAGTCCAGCTGAGTTCAAGGCACAAGTTATGCCTGGTCAATCACACTACCATGATCTTCACTCTACAAGCATGCTCCCTCCCATCTAACTCATAAGTTAAATCCATCAGGACAGATCTATTTTCCAACTACCAACACTTCATAGTTGTCTTAGTTTAGATGAAAACTAAGATATGTTATCAGATATTAAAGATCTTTAATCAGAAAAAAAAAATTGTATAGAAGAGACAACAGTTCTTAGCTACAAATATATGTGTATACAGAACAGAATCGACACTAATCACAACTAAACCCTAAAAGTCTTAAGAAATAGATTGAGTCCTGTACCCAAACTCTTGCGATGCGGGTCTCTTTAAGAGCTGGCGAGCAGTCGCTGCCCTGCACGGGGAGGCGCGGCCCCCCCGCGGCCGGGGAAGGGCGGGGGAGGGAGATGGAAACTTAGTGCGAGTTCTGCCGGAGTTGTGGAAGATTCAGATGACCCGTGATCTTTCCTTCAGAGATTGCAAAACGCATGCACTCAGGGACTGCCGCTGCCGCCACTGCCGTCCGAGAGGAAACGGATGTCCGGGCACGACCTCTGTCCCGGTTTCCCCGGAAACGTCCTCTCCCCATCCCCCCTCGCGTCTGCTGAAATTCCCTTTGTCGGCAAGAGGAGGAAAAATTCCTCGGAAAAATCCCAAACCACAACAATAGTGTATCATAGAACTGCTTGGGACTGAAGGAACGTTAACATACAGCTCAAACACACTTGCCATGAGCAGGAACAGCTTCCACTGCAGCAGGTTGCTCACAGCCACATCCAACCTGGCCTTGAATTCAAGGGTATCCTCGTGCAGGTGCATGGCAGAGAGCTGCTGGGCTTTACTATACACAGGACACATTAGAGCTGTTCTGTTAGTGAGACAACAGACTTACCATAAACTCAGGTGGTACGAGGGTTCTGTCTGGTTCTCAAGAGACTCTCTTCTTTCCTTCTTCTGCATTTCTCAGCTGGCACCTGGCATGTCTCATCCTTCTCTCACCACGGTCTCCCTGTTATCCGGCACCAGCCACTTCAACCTGTCCTTTATGGTCTCCCTGGAAGGTATTTATTTACCCAGCCACTTCCTCCTTGTCCTAGCTTGGTGAGAAATCCATTCTTCTATTCCTCCGCCACTTACATGGGTTAAACCCTGACTCTCGCCCATGGAGATGCTTCTGCTTGGGTGCACAGGGAGGCCATGAGGGAAGGGGCAGAGCTGAAAACATCTTCTGCCCATGCATGACAGTGTTGGGGGTTTATAGGTGGATGGCGTGCCAGCACCACTTCACCCCCAGAGAAGCAGCAATAAGCCCTGTTCAGGCTCCTGTTGGCTCTGCAGCTCCCCTGGGCTGCAAATGGTGTTAAAAAAAGAAATGCATGCAGTCTGCAGGCACATTCCTACACCCATCCCTTGATAGGAGGGCTGTGCCTTCCTTGCATTCGTGGCAGTTCCCTACCATGTCTGTAGATCTTTGTCCTGTCTTTGACAGCAGTGACTCTTAGATTACTAGATCACATGTAGCACACAAGTCATTACACCAATTCCTGTTGCTGACACCCCACCCCAAAGCATATACATGCAATGCACTTATTGAAAAGGAAATTTAGTCTTCATATGATCCATATCCAGCACAAAATCACAAAATAGCTTAGGTTGGAAGGGACCTTAAAGATCATCCACTTCCAACCCCCCTGCCATGGAAACCTCCCACTGGATCAGGTTGCTCAAACCCCATCCAACCTGGCCTTGAAAACTTCCAGCGATGGGGCACCCACAACCTACCTGGGCAAGATGTTCCAGTGTCTCACCACCCTCATTGAAAAGAATTTCTTCCTAATGTCTAAATCTATATCTTCCTCCTTCCAATTTAAAACAATTCCATCTCATCTTATCACTACAAGCCCTTGTAAAAAGCCCCTCCCCAGCTTTCCTGTAGCCCTCTTCAGTACTGGAAGGCTGCTATGAGGTATCCCTGGAGCCTTCTCTTCCCCAGGCTGAACAAGCCCAACTCTCTCAGCCTGTCCTCATAGCAGAGGTGCTCCACCCTTCTGATCCTTCTTCATAGCCCTCCTCTGGACCCATTCCAACAGTTCCATACGCTTCTTATGTTGGGGATTTTAGAAATGGACACGATACTCCTGGTGGGGTCTCATGAGAGTGGAGTACAGGGGGAGAATCACCTGGCCACACTTCTTTTGATGGAACCATCTGCAGAGATGCAGCCCTAAATCTTGTACATCAGGACCTGCAAGTAGTAACATCAACTAGGGCCACCCTTGCTGCCTGCTGCTCAGCTCTACAAGCAGAGTGCTCATTCCCTTTGAACCACCTCTGAACATTATTTCTGCTCCACATGAAGCATGACTCATTGATAGATTAGCCTGGATCTGTCACACAGCAAGGCAACAGGGCAGAAAAACAAAAGTCCAATACAGTTGTGTAGAGACAGACCCCAGTCTGTGGAGTGGGGAAGTAATCCTTGCTCTCTATAGGACCTTTAATTGCATCTGGATTGCACTGAGCTTGCAGCAGGCCATTCCCAGAAAGGCTGACAAATCAGAGCAAGCTGAAAGCTGATTAACAACACACAATCAAGGTCTGCAGAGATTGATCAATGTAGAAGCATTCACAGAATTCAATAAGGCTTGCTCAGCTAAGTTATTATTAAAGGAGATAACAGCTTAGAAATACCTGTGGGCTAAAAATCTGATGACCCACTATTGTGGGGCTGCCCAGAGGTTAACCCAAAAGCATGGAGATAATTAAATACGATATGCATCATGGGGAACCTGCACCAGGTTGAGCCCTGCTGAGGACTAATGCTCACAGGACAGAGCATGACTCAAGGAGCAAAGCAATATGGCCAAGGCAGGGAGAACCCTTTATATGGTGCTGGAGGTGCTGCCAAGCTGCATGAAGCCATTAGGGAAGGAGGGTTGCCTTTCCCACAGGAGAGCAAGGAGCAGGGCATTAGCCGCCATGTAGCTCTGACACAGATCATAGGCTTTCCCAGGTTCTCCTCCTTGTGTGGTGTCTTCTGGAGCAGCTGACCAGCTGCAGGTTAGTGCTGCCTGCTCCAAGCCATTAACATCAGCAAAGCTTGAGAGTGCCCAACAGCTAACACTGTGTGGGTTTCCTCTCCTCAGCAACCGATTCAATTTGCAGAGTGATTCAGCAACATATTGATTTAACTATCTACAGACAAATAACCTCTCTCTGGGCCATGCTTTTTAGTGGAGGGATTCATTATTTTGTATTCATTTTTTTAATAGATTTACTGTGCAGTCACTTCACTTCAACAGAGGGAGGGAGATGGGGCAGGCAGGAAGGCACTTGGAGCAGTAAACCCGCTGAGAGGTTTGGATTTTCTACAAGCAGTCAATGAAATGAAGGTTTTTCAATATAAAAAAGCACCACTTTCTACTGATCTTTAATTCCTATTTGCTTAGCACCATCCCAAGAGCAATCCACTTGGTTAGGCTTCTCCAGCCTGCAGCCCAGAGATAGGTGAGGGACCAATACGTGATGGCAGCAAACACGGAACTGGATTGTTTGGGTGGCACAGCCACCAGCATTCTATGGATTGCATGGGGAACATAGTTCTCCCAGACAGCTCACCTTCTATTTAGCAGTACAAGAATCATAGAATCACCCAAGCTAGAAGAGACCCACAAGGATCATCAAGTCGAGCTCCTAACTCTGCATAGGATGACCCCAACATTCACACCATGCGTCTGAGGGAGTTGTCCAAATGCTTCTGGAATATCGTCAGACTTGGCACCATGACTGCTTCTCTGGCTCCACCAGTGCTCCACCACCCTCTGCGTGAAGAATCTTTTCCTAATATCCAACCTAAACCTCCCCTGGCACATCTTCCTGCCATTGCCTCCAGTCCTATCATTGGTCACCAGAGAGAAGAGACCGACGCTTTTTCTTCCTCCTTCCCTTGTGAGGAAACAGTAGACAGCTATGAGATTCCCCCTCAGCCTCCTCTTCTCTAGGCTGAAAAGACCAAGTGACTTCAGCCTCTCTCTGAACACAATATTTGAGGTGAAGCCTCACCAGTGCAGAGTAGAACAGGACAATTCCCTCCCTTGACCGGCCAGCAATGCTCTGGCAGAGAAGCAGCCCTTGCAGAGAGGGTTCTGTATGGCTGCAGAACACGTTTTCCAAAAATAGTGTCACCCAGTTTTTTTCCTGTACACATGCAATCAGCACACAAGCTGTTACCACTCATCGCAGCCTTGGAGGAATCCACACTGATTTACACCAGCCAAGAGCAGGCATCTGAACTGGAAATATTTCATCACCACGTGGCTACTGCAGCAGTTAAAAATGTAATCTCGCACTGCAAGGGATCATCTGAATCCAAACATTCTGTATTATTCTCTGCCTCAGAAACCAATTGCTTTTTGCTGTGAGCCTTCAGACCCTGTGATTTAGCGCTCTCTTACCTCCTGCCAATCTGTAACCAAGACACTACAAGAAGAGGAACGGCTGTGTTCTGCAAGGCATAACCGTCAATAGAACCGCAGGCAGATGCGACATGTCAGTCCAGACTCCCAGTTCAGCTCTGCCTGTGTTTCTCTACATAATCCCACATAAACTATTATACAAAATTATTCCTCTATGCAGTCCATTTTTAACATAAAAAAAAATATTTTTTTCAAACAGTTCCTTGGTGAGCTCCCGCAGGCATCCTCTCTCCATGAGCTCAAGCAGCCTTCATCTTCTCTGCAAAATGGAAGGGACCCCAGGCTGCTTTTCTTCGCCCTCAAAATCTGAATCTGCCACCAAACTCAGATACAGCAGAGACCTTTTCCAATGTAACAAACTTAGTTTTCAACACACTTAGGAGAAGTAGCTGCTGCCACATTTCCTGTAAGCCTGGACATCAAGCAAATGAACTTTGATGGAAAAATTAAGCAAGAACTTTGTGACTATAGAGGCTTGAGTCATCTTTGAGAGAGGATGAGCTTGCCCCAGCCCTTTCCTTACATTGATATAAACGCAGTTCCTTGCATCCAGGGCAAAACTACACCATCCAGCCCCAAGAACACTACTTGGAAGTTCCCAGCTTAATGGTCACCAAGACACGAGCAGCATCTCAAAACTGTGCAAGTTATTCCACCTCTGTAACCAAAGCCGGTCTGTGAGTCAAGCATCAGCACAACTCACTCTGCAGATCAAGACCAAGGCAGTGGGATGCAGGAATCTCATCTCTAGCCCACTGCCCTAAGAAAACCTCAAAGTTTGTAGGAAAGCTGTAATAACAAAGCAAAAAAACCTCACTCCAAAACACAAAAAGAGAACCACAAACAATACCTGTTACCCCTTGGAGCATCACAGCAGATTTGAGTCTCAACATTTTCACCCATTACATTCAGCCTCATTCAAGGCTGGTAATAAAGGCCAAGTGCAAGGTCCTGCACCTGGCTCAGGGCAATCCCAAGCACAAATACAGGCTGGATGGACAATGGATTGAGAGCAACTCTGAAGAGAAGGACCTGGGGATGCTGGTGGATGAGAAATTTTACATGAGCCAGCAATGTGCGCTTGCAGCCCAGAAGGCCAACCATGTCCTGGGCTGCATCCGAAGAAGTGTGAGCAGCAGGGTGAGGGAGGGGATTCTCCCCCTCTATTCTGTTCTTGTGAGACCCTACCTAGAGCCCTGCATCCAGTTCTGGAGTCCTCAGCACAGGAAGGACATGGATCTCTTGGAGCAAGTCCAGAGGAGGCCATGAAGATGATCTGAGGGAAGGAACACCTCTGCTATGAGGACAGGCTGAGAGAGCTGGGCTTGTTTAGCCTGCAGAAAAAAAGCCTGTAGGGAGATCTTAGAGTAGCCTTCCAGTACTGAAAGGGGCTACAGGAAAGCGGGGGAAAGGCTCTTCAGGGAGTGCAAGGACAGGATGAGAATGAATTATTTTAAGCTGGAAGAGGGGAGATTTAAATTAGCTATTATGAAGAAATTTTTTTTTTTTTTTTTAGATTTTTAGAAATTTTTAGATCAGCTATTAGGAAGATTTTCTTTTTCCCCTTCTGAGGATGATGAGGCCCTGGCACAGAGTGCCCAGAGAAGTCGTGGATGCCCCATCCATGGAGGTTTTCAAGGCCAATTTGGATGAGGCTTTGGGCAACCTGATCCAGTGTGAGTTGTCCCTGCCCGTGGCAAGGGGATTAGAACTTGATGATCTTCAAAGTCTCTTCCAATCCAAACCATTCTATGATTCTATAAAGAAGCACCTATCCCACCTCACCAAATGTAGGTAGGACAATTTCACCTTGTGTCCTGGCTACACAACACCTTGAAGGCTGCATTTGCTCACAGATTTCCAAGAAACAAGTCAATCAGCATAGAAGACAAACTGTATTGAAAAAGGAAATGAGAGTTTAAGAGTCATTTAAGAGAAACGGGACTTTTTAAAAGCAAGAGCAGAGCCAACAAGCAGAGCCAGCTTAGAAGCAGAAACTACTGAATTTGCCCTTAGGCTTCAGTGAATGAGTCATTTTGCTTTTCTGTCTTAGTATAAATGTCATTCTTTAGTGACTTTACCTTTTAATGTAGTTTCCCTTTCTCCGCATAGCTGGAAGATGAAGTGGCAGGTACTACTAAAAGACAGATTTTTAACACAGGAAAAGTGTTGTCAGTTCCCCATTCAGGTGCTTATGATAACATTTTTCTCCTGTGTCAGGGGCTGGCAGTGGAGGGGCATTGAGGGGGGCTGTCTTTTCTGCTGCTTGGCTGGCTCAGCCAAGAATGGAAGGAATGCAGAAGGACCCTCCTTTGAATCTGGTCTGCAGAACAGATGCCTTGAGCTCTCCGTTAAAGCGCTGTCTGTATACAAGCACGAGCTTAGTCCCTGACCACAGCTTTAACTTTTCAAGAAATGAACAATGAAAATGCACTTTCTACCTGAAGATCTCAAAGTGAGCCTAGACCCAAGAAAAAACATCATCCAGGAAAGTGAGCTGAGACACAGAGCAGCACAACAAGATTAAGGTCTGTTGAGAAATTGATGACAGATTCATGTTCCAAGTCCTACACAAGGACTCAAAACCCACATGCATTCATCTCTCCAGGTCCTGCAACCCTTAAAACTTGCCTGCAGAGGCTGGATGAAATTTCATCTAAGGCCTTTTAGGGAGTGTGCTCATATGGAGAATGTCAGGAAAAGAACGCCCCTGCAATATGTCAGAGGTAATTATTTATCAGCCCAGCAATCATCATCATCTTCATCTTGTTGATGTTAAGCTCATAACCCAAGATCTACCTAAAAGATATCCCATGTAAATGTCAAATATGCTTGCTTCCAACCCAGTAACGCAGGAGGCTCCCTCCAGCCACCGGGCTCTTTCCAACCAAACTCAAGGGCTTGAGTGGAGCATTGCTGCTTTCCTGAGTGGGGGACACCACACTTGAAGGTCATCAGCCAGCACAGACACCAGAAGCATGGTAAGCATCACGGAACCATATCCTATCCTCCAGTGAGACTGTGAGCAACTTACTCCTATTACAGAGCTGTGAAGTCCTAGGGTTTGGGGTTCCCCCCCCTTTCTGGGCTGCTGTGCTCTTTAAAAAAAAAAAAAAAAAATTGAACACGGAATTCTTACAAGAGAAATCACATTTATTGCCAAGAGTAAATCTCTCCAAGGCACAGCAATGGATACAGAGCTTGGTTATGTGTCAGAGGAGTCCCTGCTACCAGGTGGCCAGCCTCACACTTGTGAAAGGGAGGCAGAACACAAGCTGTTTGCAGGATGTCACCTCTGCTCACAACTTGTGCTGCTGGAGCTGGGGCACAGCTGTGACTTGTGACAAAAAGTGGGGTCCTGTAACCAAACAGGACTCTAGGAAGGGAGAGGGAAACTGGTCCATGAGATTTCCTGCCAGCAAGTGTCATTGAAGAGCTCTCTTAGATCTCACACTGCTGCATGCGTACATCCTCAGCAGGGAGGTGAGAGAGAGAGTTTTGAAACAACAAAAAAATAAATTTCCCTTCTTTGTTTGAAGCCTGCACTGCTTGATATACTGCCTTTGCATTCAAGCTGCCATCTGAAGCTTTGTCCTGCTGCTCCTACCATGGATCCGCAGGAACATGACTGTCCTCCCTCCTGCTCCAGTCCCACCCCTTCCTGGAAGCTTTTTTAGGGAAGCTGTTAAATCAGCCTTCATGCTGGCTCCTGCCCTCTCCACCATCAAAAATAGTTTTCTAGTGAGGGTCACATGCCAGGGAAGGCAGAGCCAATACAGCCTGCAGGTAGCTCTGCCTGACGCTCCAGGTGTTAACAAACATGGTAACTCCAGCTCTGGGTATTTGATGGCACCATTTCTCCACTCCAGGGGCAAGAGACACACTTGCCTGCACTTTGGCTTCCAGAAGGCTAAATAACACACAAAGCTGATCTGCAAAATATGTGTCTAGTCTTGGACAGTTTTTTCCAGCTGACTTTTAATGAGATGTGGTCTTCCCTCCCTACCAAGTTCCCCTTTAGGTTAACTTTGTTCTCTTCCTGATGGATTGAAACCCCACAGAAAACACATCTCAGAGGCTGCTGCTCTGTAACAGCAAAGGCAAGGCATCGTAGACAAACATACTTTCCCCTCCACATCCACGGCAGCTGCACGCAGAGCACCACCGCAGCAGAGACAGTCGTCCTCATGCTGCAGGGAGAAAGCTGAACCCTTCCCTGTAGGAACTGCTGGGCATCTAATTGCTTGCACACGCTCACCACTAATTTATCCCAGTGCAGTCTGTGCTTTGATGCAGCCGCCCAAGGAAGCTGAGCAGATGTGCCCCATGCGTTTGCAAACGGCATCGGGAAGTTATCAACACCATGAGGCCCACAGGCAGGAAAAAAGCTGCCTTTGGCTGAGGATGAAGGCACCTTTTTGCTTTGGACAACAGCTGGACCCAGCTCACATTCCCTACAACCACCCTGGTCTTTCAGCCGTCTCCTCTTTAGGCTCAGGCAGGGTCTGACCTGGATTTCAACAGTGATAGCAGCTCCTCCTCCCTGGTCACTGAAAGGAGACTCCCATACTAATAACCCAGTGGTCAGGGGATGTAAATCCAAGTTTGAGGGACAGTGCTTTCATACACAGCTGCACTCCCAAATCTTCACCTGGGACATTCAGTCCCTTCTCAGGAGGATCTTCGGTGCATTCGCAAGCCTTGTTGCCCACGACAGGCATCTGTGCATGCAGCATTATCTACAGAGAGCAGAATGCATATTCTGGCCATGGGCACAGCATCACAACCACAGCTTCTCTACAGCCCTGTTGGAGGAAAGAAATGTTTTCACTGCATTGCTCCAAGCTAAGGCAAAGTCTGCTCCTCCCCATCACCTACCAGAGGGGAGAGAGCTACATTAAGTTTTGCAAGAAGGGATATTCCTCTCTCCCCACTATTAATACACCGGTTCAGTATCTGTATCAGGGAGAAAAGTTAATGAAAAATCAATTCCTCAAACTTTCTGTTTTGCTTAAAAAGGCATTTCTCATAGAGAGAAGATTCGGGTAACTCCAGCTCAAGGTCACAAGTACACACGATTTTGCTGCTGTTAATCTTCCTTGATTTCATACATACAAGACTGCAGACACGGATAAGCAGAAGCAGACAGCTTCATTCAGCCACAGGTGCACAAGCACTTCAGAAAAAAAGCCTCACAAAGCAGTGCACAGGGTTTTTTTTTCCCATCACATCACCTGAGAACAGCCTGTTCCCCGTTTCCTGGTTGCCCAGGCCATTGTGAGAGCCCTTGCCTGAAGGACTCATTCCAGAGAAGCAGGAATTGCCTCTGTGAAAGTATTTTTGATAAATGGTCCAGTCCAATCTCCCCCATCAGTCGGTTGCAATCCACCTTCCCAGTTAGACTGTTAATTCTCCAAGCCAGCCTACCTGAGAACTCCAATACCAGGTCCAGCTGTGGGACCCTCCAGCCAGCACATTCCCATCTCAGCACCCAGATGGGCACTGCTCCCGCCTTTGTGGTAACTCACATGGCTGCTGGCCTTGCAGAGCTCCTGCCAGCCAGCTTGGGCACTACTGGCAGTCTTTGGGCTACTGGAACATCCAGAGTCTGTAAAGCAACACTGAGAAGACACCTGTCCCAAGGGGCAATTGTAATGAAAGCAGCAGGAGGAGGAAGAATGTTGTTTCACCAAGTGTCACCTTTTCCCTGTGTTCCTGAACTGCATGCAGGTCACCTGGAGAGAGATACAACCCATAATGACCCCCAGGACCACTTCTGACCAACCATTTTCCTGGAGTTCAACCACAAGAGACAAGTAACATATTCTCTTGACATTAAAGAGAAGGAGCAGAGCTTCTCACAGGACCAAGCGAAGGCAAGAAGAGATGTTCAAGGGGTGGGAGCCCACTGTCAGAGAGGTGAGAAGCTCTCATGGCTTAGGCACCAGAATCACTGCAAGCTCAAGATCAAGGCTGGCAAGTTGTGCAAACAAACATTCACAAGGATTTGCAGGCAAAGGGGGGCTCAGCAGAGCTTCTTTGTGTCCCATTTCCCTCACTCCTGCCTTTTTTCCTGAACATGAGCTTGTAGCCTTTAATACTTGGGCAGCAAAAGAAGCAGAGAAGAGATCTTAGAATCATAAAATGGTTTGGGTTGGAAGGGACCTTAAAGATCATCCAGTTCCAACCCCTTTGCCCTGGGCAGGGACATGGAGCTCTTGTAGGAGTTCCATGACTATTATTTGGCCTGGCTTTTGAAAGAAGCTTTAGGTACAGCACAAGCTTCGTAACATCTTGTAGAGATCCATGAGATAAGGGATAGTTTCTTCCATGACATGTAGAGGGAGGGGTGCTCCCAGATCTGACCTGATGCGAATGGTGACTGCAGGATGCATGCTTGGCTGAGGAAGTGATTACAGCTCTAATTGCATGGAAATGTTTTTGGCATGACTACTCCTGTCACATAGGAATAGTAGTTGCTTAACCACCCTGGGAATAAAGGGCTAGGAGGAATGCAGAAAAAAATATATGGAGCTGGCTATGGCTTTAACTTCAGCCTGGCTCTCCCTGAAGCACAAAATTCATCGCTGAACTGCGTGCATAAATATGGTGGACACTGCATCACCTCTAAAACTATTATTGGACCTGGCTTTTGCAAGAAGCTTTAGTTACAACACAGGCTTCAAAACAGTTTTCAGCGGGGTGGAGAAAGTGCCTTGGCAACTTGCAGAATAATCGCATTGTTCAGCTTAGCCATCTTGCTTCCTAAAGGCCAAGGAAATTGCTATGGGCGATAAATAGAACAGAGTGGACAACATCCATAATTTCAGACTGGCAAGGAGATGCTAATCTGTATTTCTTTTTTTAACATGAAAAGGCATGGATACATTTGAAGTGGTTTTACTTAAAAAGCCCACACCAAACACGGCCCACTCTTTTCTCCAATACAAGCTTTGATGTGTCCCTGAGAAGCTGCTTCCAACCTACTGTTCCAGCCTGTGAGGAGAGCATCTTGCTTGCTATCTCAAGAAAAAAAGAAATGCCTAGGTCTGAGCTCTCTTTGGACCACCTAAATTTCACACATACTGTAACTAAACATACATGAGCAGGAACACCCATGCTACACCTGTACATGCATTAGCACAGGACAACTGTCCAGAAAGCTTTACAACTCCAGGGCTCAGCTGACTATAGGTTTCCAGATGAACCACCACTACCTAGCTCAATGCAAAAGTAGCTCTCAGGGCATCCCAATTTTACAGGGGGTGTGAAGGGACAAGTGGAGTTTCTCAAGCTTTATCCCACTCCTCCAGTTTCCAGCCACATAACCTATCCATAGCACAAGACTGGTTCCTCAGGGAGAACTAGGAAGCACGCAAGCAGGAATTTCCCCAGCCACAAAGTGCTTTTGTTCCCCCATATTTTGTCCCTGGGTTCCTAACCAGGAAGATGTGGAGACAGATAAACCCACACATGGTTTCCCAGAGTCAACCTATATTTTAGGCTCTCCCCTCAGGACAAACAAACCTCCAGCAGTTCCGAGTGCCCTGCTGCATCTCCAGGCAGCCCTTTCAGGTTCCAGTAATGCCTCCAGGATGCAAAGGCATCTTCTGCTTTTCTCAAGCAGGAAAACCACATCTCGTTTCACACAGCAGCTCCCTAGTGCCTATGGGGATGGCCTGGGACAATGTGCTTGGTGTTGAAGAAGGATTATACACCATTGCTGGCAGACATCCATACATCTGAAAGAAACAGAACAGTTACACAATTACAGAACAGGCTGCATTGTATGGCACAGGAGAAATAAAAGGGCTTAATTAAGCCATTGGTAGAACAAAGAAAGCTCTGACAAAGCACCAGACAGCAGGGCTTTAACTTGCACTATCAAGCACTCCTCACCTTTCAGCAGGATGGCAGGGCTAGGCTTAGCCTTTGCCATCTTTTAGTTTCTCTGGCTTGAAGATGAGGTAGCTCAGGCTGGTCAAAAACAAATCTAAAGGAGACATGCTTAAACATTTTTGCACAATGACACCTTTTCAAAACCACCAATTCTGGTGTGTCCATCAGCCCCTCCACAGTGCCATTGCTGTGCTGGATGAGTTTTCTCCTCCTTTGGGTAGGAAGCGCATGACTCTCCTCAGCTGTTCTTACAAGAAATTTAGTTTTGTCAACACATAATTCTTGCAAGTGTTGACAGAAAGCTCCTAGCCAGGCCATGCCTCCAGCCAGAAAGTACTTCACCTGCAGAACTTTTTCCAACATTGCTTGCCCACTGCTGATCCTGCTGAAACTCATAGACATTTTCCTCTCTTTTTGTTAGATATGGTTGACGGCCACTTTCTTACTTTACTTGATGCGCAATCCCACCTCCCCTCCCCTGACCTTCTCACCTCTGTTGTCCCAGTTCCACTGTCCTCCTCATATCCCATATACATGAGCTGTGGCATGAGTAACAATGAACAGCACTTCTTCATGGCTCAACACTTAATGCAAAAATTTAAGTGAACTGCTGTAATGTCAGACCATCTTACATTTCATCTTACTTGAGAAGTTAGAACCAGTGAATCATAGAATGGTTTGGGTTAGAAGATACCTTAAAGATCATCCAGTTCCAGTCCCCCTACCATGGACAGGGACACCTTCCAGTGGTGGCCAACAGATTGCTCATAGCCTCATCCAACCTGGGCTTGAACATCTCGAGGGGTGGGGCATCCACAACTGGGCAGAACACCTGGTAGTAAACTAGCTAATTCTACCAAAGCACCGAGAAGAGATCAAAATCTTGACACACACACCCCTCCTCAGTGCCAAGTTATATGAATGCAAGGAAGAGGCTAAAACATGCTCTGGTCTACTCTGGTTTCAGATGTTTTGCAAGCAGTTCCATGTAGAAAGGCTGGTCTATCTTAAAGCCTCTCAAAAGTAGCCTGCATTGCAATTCTGTCTGGTTTTAAAAATCAACTTAGTTGAATTTGTTTTAAGCCAACTGAAGAGCCTCACAAAAGTAAACAGGCCTTTTAGTGAAAAATATGACCCTGTTACTCTTTGTCTGAGGGTTTTGTTGTCTCATTGTGCCTCAAGTGACTTGGAAGTCACAAAATTATCTAGTCAGTTCCAGTTTTGCTCCAGCTTCTTAGAAACAATTGCTGGTGTTTGAGTAGAAGTTTGCTTACAAGGGTCACTCACAGTCAGAATAGGTTTGATTAGACCATGCGACAACCCTGTGAGAACATGAGTTCCTTCAATCAGACCTTGTCATTAATCTCAAACAGCATCATGGATTTATAGCACAGAGAAAAAGACCTGTCTGGAGGAAACGTGGCTCCGTCTCATTAGCAAGAACCACATTTAAGCACAGCAGTGATACCACTGTTAGCATTTAAGGCTCATGAATAGTGCTGTGAAACTTTACCATCCCCTCAGCTGACTCCCCAGACTTGCAGGAGGGAAGGCCTCCTCCAGAGCCAAGCTGGCAAGATGCTCTCTGGCGCGTTAAGCATTTAACAGCCTCTGTTTATTTATTGCACTTAAATGTAATCCAGGAGGGAGGACCTGGCCCATTTACTCTTATTGTGTTTGCTCTTTGCCAGGCTTCTGACTGCAGCATGGGCAAAACCATGCATTCATTAAAATCAAGACAGGAGACACAAACACAAAGCACTATTTGTTTAAAGCTGCTGGAGCAGAAATGCAATAGAAGTCCCCCAGTGTTTCATGCTGGGCAGCAGCACTGGGGCAGGCAGCCGCAAGACCCTGCAGAGGTCCTTGCTGTTGATGGCTGCTTTCACAGCAGGAGAGAAGAGGGATTTATGCCTTGCCAAGGGATAACTAGGAGGCAGAGCCAGCCTGTTTTAGTGCCCTGAGGGATTGGATGAGTTAATGGGGTACTTGACAGTAAAGGGACTAGAGCAGTCACTGTAGAGTAGGGCAGCAGTATCTCAAGGACCTCATGACAATGCAGCGTGCACTAGATTTGGGTATAGCAGACCCAAGGCTGGCACAAAGCAAGGCAGGGTATTATACTGGGGTCCTGTGTGCAGAGTAACACAGCGGCCCCTTCCTGGAAATGTTCAAGGCCAGGATGGGTGGGAACTTGAGCAGCCCGGTCTAGTGGGATATGTCCCTGCCCATGGCAGGGAGGTTGGAACTGCATGGTCTTTAAGGTCCATTCCAACCCAAACCATTCTATGACCCTTCAGTATCACAGGACCCAGTGCAGCCAGGCTGGGTGACTAGCTGAAGTTAAGTACATGAGACCAGCCCTCTGCTTGTTGACAGCATGACAGCTACTAGTAGACAATTGTTTTTTAAGCTCCTTCTATGACAGATGCTCAATTAAGATGTGCATATCTTTCTCTACCTTCAAACACTGTATTTTAGAGGGTGCTGCTTAATGTGCACAGCTTGCAGTGTTTCAGGATAAAATATGCAGTAAAACCGATACAAGAAGGAGTATCACTCACTGGAATCATAGCTAAATTAACCAGACTTGGGGTAACCCCATTCATTGAAGCTGTATTCCTTATGCACAGAAAGTAAACCGGGGGTGGGATTCAAAGCTATAGCCTATATCAGAGGAAGGTCAAAGATAGCTGGTTAAACATATTTCATAGAATCATAGAAGCCTCTGATTAGAAAAGACCTCTGAGATCATCGAGTCCAACCGTACCTGTCCACTTACTAAACCATGTCCCTCAGAAACTCATCTATCCATTTTTTAAACATCTCCAGGGATGGCAACTCAACCACCTCCCTGGGCAGCCTATTCCAATCCCTGACCACCCTTTCAGTGAGGAAAATTTTCCCAATACCTAGTCTGAACCTCTCCTGGTGCAACTTGCGGCCATTTCCTCTCACCCTAACACCTGTCACTTGTGAGAAGAGACCGTCACAACCTCCTTTCAGATAGCTGTAGACAGTGATGAGGTGTCCCCTCAGCCTCAGCCTCCTCTTCTCCAAGCTACCTAATTCCCTCTCCAAGCAACCCTAATTCCCTCAGCTGCTTCTCATAGGACTTGTTCTCCAGCCCCTCACCAGCCTTGCTGCCCTTCTCTGCACACGCTCCAGCCCCTCAATGTCCTTCTTGTAGCGAGGGGCCCAAAACTGAACCCAGAACTCGAGGTGCGGCCTCACCAGTGCCGAGCACAGGGGCACAATCACCTCCCTGCTCCTGCTGGCCACGCTGTTTCAGGTACAAACCAAGATGCCATTGGCCCTCTTGGCCACCTGGGCACACTGCTGGCTCATGCCGGCTGTCGACCAGCACTCTCAGGTCCTTCTCTGCCAGGCAGCTCTCCAGCCATTCTTCCCCAAGTCTATGATTTTGCACAATTCCAAAGCATATAATCTGCAGCATTTACACAGACAGGAAAATACAGCTCCACAGTTCAAACTGTGCTCAAGACACATGATGCGGAATCCTCTCATTACTTTGGTACAGATACATCATTTTTGTGCCTTGTAAAAGGGTAAGTCCATGAACCCATCAGCTGCAGAGTTTCATATACGGGTGTCTGTAGACATGCCTACTTGGGAAAGGCCTGTAAATTCAGAAGGATACTGCCATGGAGCAGAACAGCGTAAGGACCTTTTGCCCAAAACACCTCCATCTGGCTTTCTGGTTAAGAACACTGATATTTTCAGATCACAAAAGGTTTTGGAGGTCAAGTCTTAAACACAGTTTCAAACCACCGCTTTAGTCCTCAAAAAGACATGCTGGACCATGCAAGGGAGTGGAAGCCCTTGTCATTGATACTCTTCAGGAAACAGAGCAAGGGAAGAACCAGCAAACTGACCATCCATAACCTCTCCTTCCAGCCTAGTATACACACAAAATGCCCTGAACAACCCCAAACCTCTGCAAGAGATGCAGCCCCATTGCTTCCTTGGCTGAGTGAGGGTGACAGTGAGGGATACTGGTGAAGGTCCTCCATGGACAGAGGCTGCTGTGTTCAGCTCTCCTTCCACCAGCAGGGTCAGGAATTACACACACAGGTCTTCACTTGTTCCTCAAGTTTCTCATATCAGCTCTGCCACTTGCATTCATCTACCTGTTCTCTAAAAGAAGAGACACCCAGATATACTTCCTTGTCTTTCAGATGCTGAGGTCCAAATCTGTGTAAGCCTACTCAGACTCTGCCTTGACACATCTCCCTGTCCTTGACGAAATACTAAAATATACATAGAATCCCAGTTTTACAGTGGAGCTGAATAGACATCTACACTTGCAGAAAAACTGCATGACCACCACCATTCAGAGCAAAGCTTCAGAAAAAAATAAAGGAGAGCTCTGCAACAAGGACTACAGGTCTCATACCTCTTATCTAAACTCCATATCAAGAGGATTTTCTGAAAGAGTCAAATTTTTGCTATATGGTAGAACCTGAAGAATGCTTTTCTACTGGGATAATCAATTACACTTGAAAAAACCTTCAATGCTTCCATTGTTAACAGAATGTTAATAGGATCACATTAAATAGGACATCCTGACTCACTGCACCCTTCTGAAAGTGAAAATGTCAAATCATAGTGAATTCATCTCTGAAGCTTTACAGGAGCTGGAAATGTTACAGCAAGAGTCAAAAATATTGTGGTAATGGTCTTGCAGGAAAATCAGAGCAACTTGCAATAAAATTCCTGTGTATGAGAAAAGGAAGTGATAGCTTTATTGTGGGATACTAGATCACTGCAATTCATAGAATCATAGAATGGTTTGGAAGGGACCTCAAAGCCCTTCCAGTTCCAATCCTCCTGACACGGGCAGGGACACCTCCCACCAGATCAGGTTGCTCAAAGCCCCATCCAGCCTATCCTTGAACATCTCCAGGGATGGTGCATGCATGTTTTCTCTGGGCAACCTGAGCCAGTGTCTCATCACCCTCACAGGAGAAAAATTCTCCCTGGTATCTAATCTAAATCTCCCCTCTTTCAGCTTAAAACCATTCCTTCTCACCCCTTCACTGCGATCAAGAGTCCTCCTCAGCCTTCCTGTGGACTGCCTTTAATTCATGAATATTCTCCTGCCCCCACGCATTCTGCTTTTGCACTCTTAAACCTCACTCATCTCCAAAATTCCTCTTGACTTACAACACAGAAATAAACTTCCAATACCTTAAGGCTGCCCTGTCTACAGTCAGGGTTCATATTTGCTACAGTTGGCTATAAAAATGACAGCTTTTTTTCTCCACTGAATAAACAACTCAGCTGTCAGATGGTGGATATGATGATCAAAGATGAGTAGTATTTTTCACACACAAGCATTCAAAACCTAGCCTTTAGTTTAGGATCCTGAATTAAGTGTTAACTCGGACAGTGATGGAGAATTGCAAACATTTTATGAACTCTGGTGAACTTGCATTGCACACTCCTTATTTGTGGCTCTCCACAAAGCACTGCCTGGAACTTCTTGAAAGGTACATTTAACTAACCTGAAACTCTGAAGACTTGCAAAGAAGCAAAAATGGGCAGATTTTAAGAAGAAAAGAAAACTTATTTGGCTCAATCTGGGGGGTATTTACTTTGATAGTCAACAGTCAGAAGCCTGACGGCTAAACCTGGACCTTGGGGAAGGACAGCATTGGACAGGTTCAAAAAGCTATGGCTGTAGGCTTGAGGTCCCATGAAAGGCAACAGTCAGGGTTTTTTTGGAACAAACCTGCCTCCGTGTTCTCTTGAAGCTGTGGCTGTATCCTTGGAGGGTGCACTGAGACCCAAGGACATGCAGAAATTCAGTTCAACTGAGGGTGCTTTTGCTATAAAAGGAGGCCACGTCAGTTTAGGGGCAAATTGTCATAAATGCACTTTGAGTGCCTTTGTGTTGAAATATGATCAATCCCTAAGCAAAACTATCGATCTGTATAATTAGGGGGAACTGACACACACATCCATGGCTGATGGCAAACTGAACATACAGGAATTCTCACTCGTTCTTGCAATAATCACAGCACAGTTACCACACTGCCAGAGAATTTTAATACACAAAAGGCAAGTTCTTAATGCCAATTAAATTTAGGATTAGATTTTTACCCCTATTTTTCCTCTCTCCAGAATCTCTTGAGGCTTCAAAGGCACCTTCCACATCATACCAGAATGTTTTCTCATTACAGAGAGCAAGCTTATCAAACAAGTGCTGCTTAATTCCACACTTCAGCCCATACGCAGTGACCCAGATTTCTGGTCTCTCATAGGAGAAGTTGGCCCATGTGTATTTCAGGCTGGATAACAAGACAGCAAGCCTGCCAGAACAAGGACATGGCACAGATCAAAGCAGAAGCTTATGAGTCTGAAGGAGCTCAGGAGCTTGGCCTTCATGAGGGTCACAGTCAGGTCAGATGCATAGAGATGGGCTTATCCACTTAACTCCAAACCCAAGCAAGGGATCCTCCATACAACAGATGAGATCTCTGTTCCTCAGGGGCTGCTGCAAGCTCAGCCATAATTTAAGAGCTGTAGTGAAAGTGTGTGGTGATCAGCAGACCGTTTGAAATGGGCTGCGAATGGCATCAGTTGACTCTGGTTGGCTAAGTCCCCTCAGAGCCTAATTTCCAGGTTGACAGGCTCAGCAGGGGAAGGTGGAGTGAGAAATAAAACATTGAGAAGTTATAAGGAAAACCAAGAAGATGAGTACGTACACAGGCAGCCAAATGGTGCAGTCATACTGGGTTCATCATAAATCACAATTCATTTTCCAAATGTGCATTTCATACTCAAGCCAGAGTCTGAATGTAGTGTCTCTTACACCGTGTCACATTAAAGAAGCCAGGCTATTACCTGTCAGTCTAGAACTGACATCTCCAGCTCCCAGAGAGGATTTGAGTTGCACAGAGATTAAATCCCACATAACGGATGCTCCTATCTGTGGTCAGGAGGGTTTTGCAAGCAAGGTTAGACCTCAAGAGCTGGGTAAGCAAAGCACACATTTGGGTGAGCATTGGTGAAGATATCTTCATGCCTGCTGTAGAATATCTTGGTTTACTCTCCTGAAGCAGCACTTGAAGAGAGCTGCTTGAAAAGAGTGTTAAATAGCTCTTTACTAGAAATCTCTGCTCCCTGAAATCTTGCTTGATATATTGACTGAGCCAGAAGGAAACAGCTATCAGGAAACATAGCTGTAATATTCTGTGACTCGTAATTGCCAATGCAAACATATAATTTAGGTATATCTGCAAAGAGGACTGCAGGTCTCTTTCTGTTGATCTTTCCCATTTTCCATCTGCCTCCTGGCTAGTTTTGCTTTCATCACCTGCTGCAGGCAGCTACGTCTTCTACTACATGCTGCAACTGAGATAATTCTCCCAACCCCACTTCAGCATGCATACAGAAAAACTGCTATATAGAAAAACTTCCTGACCCATTAAAGAGTGTAAGACTTGGGACAGAAACTGCATATTTGGAGACTTTCTGGGGGAAAAGAGGACAGTTCAGAACTGGTGGATCATGATGTTCAGCTAATGGTGACCACAGACTTCCATCACATCTCATAAGGTCCAAGTGATGCATGACAGTGAATATAGCCATTGTTAAAGACTCCCCAACTCATCCAACTGCAACACAGACCAGAGCACATGACACTGCTGGCTGCAGGCTCAGAGACTTCAGTGTCCACGTAGCCTCTTTCCACAACATGTTACTCTGGACAACTGGAGTTACTCTGCACAACTGGAGCATCTTCTCTTGTTCTGTTAAGCTGCCATAAGGCCACCATGACCGCGGCATCTGGACATTGCCGCTCTCTCCTGGAGTTGGCAATGCTACCAACCCGTCTTCTGTTTTACTGCATGACCAAGCAACGCACCTCTGTCAGGCTGAACGTTAATGGGAAATTTTGAGCTGTATTTCTTCTCTAAGTACCAGGCATAATTTACTTTGAATCTATGTGATCACAGCAAACCATAGCTAACACATTTGCCGTAGTCCTTCTTAAGACACAACAGACACCATCCTCACCCCAGGTAAATCCCTGTCTCCCTGTTTTGGCCAATATGGGATTTCTGCAGGCCCAGCACCAACAGTCCAGATATATACACACACACAAAAGCATCTAGGCTTTGCAAACATATTTACAGGTCTCCGTTTCCGAGGAACAGATAAATATCGGAAGGGATTGCTTTATTGTTGATTATATACAGAACATGCAGCAACCATACTTGGTCATGTAAGATGCCACAGTAGAATTTAATAGGCTGGGTGCCCATAGGAGATACTTCTCCAGTGTCCACTGCTGGAGGCAAGACACTCTGGAGTAGCTGAAATGCACATTGCATTTGCTCTCCAGTCTTGCATGTGGCACTGCTGAGCATAACACGGGGCAAGAATTAGAGAGGGCCTGGGATCAGCAGTAGAGAGCACTGGTGTCACCTGTGCTGCACTTCTTCATAAAAGGCCACTATTCTGGCAGGCATCATTTCAGTCAAGTGCAGGTGTGTTGAAAAAGCCACCACCAAGCAGGTAGCAGCAGTAGGAGTCTGCCAGCATTCCAGGAGAGGAGAGCAGGAGTGATCAGCAGCTTCTCATTTCCCCTGTCTCCATGGCTATAAATTTATATTTCAACAGGCAATGCAACAATCACAAGGTCTGATGGAATGTGTCATTCTAACATCCAAAATTATAAAAACAATCACACTGTAGGCTCTCCTAGCACCTGGGGAACTGCTAAACAAGCTATTCCATGCACGGAAACACACCCATGGGGCTCTCCAGTCACCTTTTCTACTTACATTTCCCTCCAGTCAGCAGTTCAAAAGAATTAAAAAAAAGAAAGAAGAAATATTGATCAGAAAAAAAATAAACTGATCTAGTAGGTTCCTGTTTACCAGTCCATTTGGCGGAGCTTATCCTTGTTTTTCAAACTGGCTTAAGAGTTTCTCAGGGAAAGAGAACAGTCTTGTGCTCCAGTACTCTGAAATAGAACTCAAGTGATGGGACCTCATCTCCTGGCTTGGCAATACCTTTCTGTGGCTCAGACCAGATAGTGAACTTGATGTTATTTCGTCTCCCCTGTGTCCATACAGGGAGCCATGGCCACAGAAGAGACTATGAAAGTTAACTGGAGTAAACAGAGTGAGACAAAAAACTCCAGGGGGGAAGGGACTGGACAGTGTCCCTCTGGACCCTCTTTTGTAGCTGCTAACAGCATGCAAACCATCTTGAAATAAACCATACCCTGTGCCACCAACAGCCTAAGTGAGACTTTGAGTTTTTCCAGATCCCTGGGGACTATTTTGACACTGCTGCTCTGCACAATGAGGGCAGTCAGCTTTGTTAGGCAACTCTCACATGGACATATAAGCAATCTCATTTTGCCCAGATGAGATGTTGCCCTCATGAAATGCATGTACACGGGAAATAATTCATGCCAATACACAGTGTCTGATGCTCCTGACTCTGACCCCCAATCTGGAGACCTGTGTCTACCACCTGAGCCACCAGAGCAGGGGTCAAGCATAAGCTGCCACTGCCCTAACACATAGGCTGGAATCATTGCAATAACAGTGACCCTGACTCTAATAGATTATGTCAGCCTAGACAAGCAAAGTAGTCAGATTTGTCAGCACAGCTAGAGCCAGCATCTAAAGAAACCAAATCCTGAATGTGAATGGTGGATCAGATGTGGGCCCTGCAGTGAAACAGATGTACAAAGCTTGGTGGAAGGACAGGCAATGCACATCAAAGCTTTAAACAGCTTTTTCTTTTACAAAGACAGACAACTGCCTAATGCCACATGCATACGCTCTGAGGCAAGGACAGTGAAATCCACCTCCCAAGTGCCAGAGGGCCCAAGCTTGCAGAGCAAAAGCCTCTCCATCCCATGGTCACACTGCTCATCATACTTGCATGTGCAATCACGAGGCAACACACTTTTTAAAGTAAGGCCAAAATTTAGGGGTGGGAATTGGAGCATCACAACTGCTCATGCAAAAAAGAGAGAGGCAACTCTCCTTTTGGCATTGCTTCTTCAAAGGAGCAGATATTCCAGCTATGGTATCTATATGTCAGCAAAACATGCTTCACACCTAACAGAGGTACTATCAGAGATGCTAATGCTACTTGACAGCCTTTAGGACTCCATCGTTTTGGCCAGGCTGGGCACCCCTTGTTTTAGCTACTGTTAGAAATCTGCAAGAAGGAAACTACTCAGCAGCTCCAATTGCCCAGTTCAGTTTCAATGTAATGGTACCCAGGTGCATCTGTATCAACAAGCCTTGAAGCCCTGCTGCAAGGACCTCTTCTGATGTATCCCAGCCACTTCAAATCCCCAGAAAGGCACACATACCAGTTTCTAACTCCTCATGGCTAATTTCATAGGATAGCTGGATTTCCCTGTGGAAGGAGCTACACGGGAGGGGAACAGGACTGGTCTCTTTGTAACTATCTGAGCCTCAGAGCATTTCATCTGCTTTCCTAATGGCTTGTCTACAGTAACATTTTCTTTGAAGACTGCTTACTGAAAGAAGACAATTGCTTTAAAGCTGCCAGAACTATTCATTTTGAATACTCAAGTGCATAAGCCCCCTTTGAAATTCAGAAAATAAAACATCACCCTACTCATGACTGTAGCAGAACACACACTCGATATGTGCAAGTCTGTTACCCTAAGGAGGACACACACTAACTTCTCCTGGGGAAGGAACTTTCTGGCTCTTGAAGACCTGGCTGTGGATTCATGCCTTGGTAGATGGAAACCCTCTACTCTTCAGTTTGCACAGTCACTCTACCTGCACCATCGTGCATTCCTGAAGAGCCTCTGTACTACTGTCTGCAAGAGACTCCCTCTCATGCCAGGACAGAAGTGGCCTCCCTCTCATTCACCTCTCCAGGCATCAGTGCCCCTCTTGGGGCCAAGACCAGCATCCAGCCTCCCCCCCGTGAGGTCATCTCCATTCTTCTCAACAATGCACTCCAGAAGCAGCTAATTGGACACAACTTAAATCAGTCTATTAAATGCAGCAATTCTCTCAATTCCCAGTGGTGTAAGACAAATATTCAGGTTTCTGGATGCATCCGTGCCTGCCAGAAACAAAACCAGCCATGCCAGTCCCACACTATGATTTGTCCTTCCAGCTTGTCTGAGAGGGGTCCCAGAGACCAGGGGGAAAAGTTGGAGTGAGGAAGATATACCCTTGATGGAAGAAGATCACACCAACGAATATGTAAGAAAAACTAGACATATATTTGTCTGTGGGCTCCAATGGGATGCACCCCTGAGAGCTGAGGGAGCTGGCAGATATCATTGCAAGGCCATTTAATAATCACTGTTTGATTACGTTGACTGGAAGACGTGCCCAAGGACTGGAGGAGAAGTAAGTTTCACTCCTATCTTCAAGAAGGGTTAGAAGGAGGACCTAGGGAACTACAGGCCATGCAGCCTCACCTTGATCCCTGGAAAGGTGATGGAGCCATTAAATCCAGAAACCACCCAAGCACATAAAGGCAAGAAAAACATCAAGAGCAGGCTGCACAGCTCCACCAAAGAGAAGTCAGGCTTGACCAGAGTAATAAAATTCTGTGTTCACTTGATGGGCCTGGTAGATGAGGGGAGAGCACTGGATATTGCCTACCTGGACTTCAGTAAGGCTTCTGACACTGCCTCCCGTAAGACACAATGGGGGCTGACCATCCAGAAAGCTTTACAGAAAAAGACCTGTGGGTCCTGGTGTATGGCAAGTTGAACGTGAACCAGCAATGTGCCATTTGGCAAAGATGGCTAATGGTATTCTGGCCTGCATTAGACAACATATTGCCAGCAGGACAATGGGTACAAACTGAAGTGCAGGAGATTCCCTCTGATAATCAAGAAACATGGGGTTTTTTACTGTATTGAGCACTTGAAAGGGTTGCCCAGGGAGGCTGTGGAGTCTCCCTCCTTGGAAATATTCAAAAGCCTTCTGGACACAGTCCTGGGAAAGTGCCTGTAGGTGCTTTGGCTTGAGCAGGAGTGTTAGTCCAGATGACCTCTGGAGGTCCCTTCCAATCTCATTTACTCTGCGAGTCTACAATTCCCAGCAACAGCTTATCACTGAGATAGAACAAGTGGAATCACATATGTCATACCTTGAATGGAGTTCTTAAGAAGAGAAAGCATGCACTAGCTCTTCAATCTTCATGCATTCAACTTGCCAGTCCACCAGTCAGTGTATTTTATTATATCCTGCCATGAATAAAAAGATAAACTGCTCAAAAACATAAGTGACACTTCGTGCCTGGAGGTGAAATCAACCAGAACATCTGAATTTTCTCCAGCATCTGATTTACTATGTGTTCAATAGTTGTGCTAAATCATTAATAGAGGTTAGTGCTGAATTCATCTGAGGAGTGTTGAGCTGAGTCAGTGTTATTCTCCCACTTCAGTTTATCCTTGTAAATCAGCTTGAATTGAATGGCTCCCTTATTCTGCACCCAAAAATAAAACACATGTAAGAGGCTCATTCTAGGACTTTGTTGAGCAGGTGCTAGTTTGTGGAATCAAGCGCATTCAAGCTGATGCAATGTAGTCAGCCCTTTGCAGGCAAAACACTCCACAAGATCCAAAGGTTTCTAAAGCAAGAGGAAAGATTTCATATTGGGAATTAACTTCAGCCTCTGGAGTACGCTTAGGAAGTCATGCAGCTCTCTCCCATCTCTGCTGTTGCCATGGAAAGAATAATACCTTCTTCAAGGTGCTCCCAAAGGGTTTGGCATTACCCGTCCACAGTTCATGGCTGATGAAGAGGGTCCTCACTAGGGCACGTTCCAGATTTTGAAAGAACTGAACATGTTCCATCAGCTGTTATAATGGTCAAATTAACCAGACCCTCTAGGGAGGTACAGGTGTGTTGATGTGGAGAAATAAGCCATAGCCAGGAAAAAAGATATGAGCCAAGGCATTAGCCTGGCCCTGCAGGGCCAACTGTGAAATGCAGACAATATGCCTGACACAAAAGAGCTGGCAAATAGTACTGATAAAGGAGAATATGGTCTAATACTAGTTCCATTAGTTGTGTGCAGTTAATGCAAAGTAAGCCACCATCCAGCATTGTCCTACAAAAGATATCATTACATTTAAAAATTCCTGAGGTATAGGCTCTGCCCTCCACTTTCATCTCTTTCCCTGCCCCACAGAGACAACTGCAACACCCCAAAATGGGGAAATGACAACAACTTCCCTGATGATGACTTTACAATCCCTCCAAGAGCTGTAGCTCACTTGGTGAAACAACTTATCTGTGCAGCTGTAAGAGCTGTCCCACTGTAAGAGGAGCAAGGATGCAGAGGAGGGACAACACAAACCCTCAGACAAATGTCACGGTGCCCAAAAGGTCAGGAGGAAAGCCTTAGAGTACAGTTAGAAGGTCTCCTCTACTTACTTTGGGGATAGAGATCTTGTTTGCTCTACAGCTGCCTTTGCTCTCCACAACTACCTGAAAGGAGGTTGTAGTGAGGTAGGTGTTGGTCTCTTCCAACGTGAGCACTTTGGGACATGGTTTAGTAGGCACAGTGGTATTGGGCTGACAGTTGGAATGGATGATCTTAGAGGTCTTTTCCAATCTTGATGATTCTAAGCCAAGCATTTCAAAACACTTTGGTAACTTTCCCTTAAACCCAGATAAATGACAAACACATGACAGTCGGGCTAATCTGGAAACACAGTTTCAGCGTACAAGTGCCAGAGGTGACACTGAACAGATAATCATCAAAACTATGACCAGTTTCAGCAAAGTGGTGGTAATTCTTGACATTCCCCAACAGAGAGCAGATCTGTTTGAAACGGGAAACCCACTCCTCTGTGTTCCAGCACAAGGCTTCATTGCAGCAGGCTGTGGGCAGATAGCAAGGCAGGCTGACTGGTTATCCCCTGCAATTTGAACCTAGAAGAGCCAACAGCATCGTGCAGGCTCCAGGGACAACAGTTGAGGGCTGGTACAGACCCATTTGTTCACACAAACATGAGCATCTGCTTCTGTCAGGTTGCTAGAAGGCAACTAAGCTCAGATCCCAGTGGTCCCTTTCCCACAGGAATAAAACCGTTTAAATTAACAGAAGGACTTCTAAGAGAAAGGCATTCCAGATTTGTCCCAGAAATAAATGTGGTTACATGGATCATCTTACATCGGCATCATTCTGAAACCCTGCTATGGGGGCAGATGGGGCTGCTTCAGGTTGTGTCCAGAGCTCACTGCAGACTAGCTCTACTCAGTTACTGCTTGCCAACCTTTAAACAGCTCTGGTAAGGTCTTGTTGCCATTGCTCCTTGATGGAAGTCCTGATTCAGCATGGGGCAAACCACCAGCAGATCCCACTCTTTCAGTCTCTGGCATGTGCAAAGAGCCTTGAGAGGAAAAAAAGCCTTAATATTCCTCACAATAAAACCCAGAACAGCTGCTGTGAAATCATTCCCTATGAGGGCAATATCATGAAATAAGTCATAAGCAAGGAAATTATTGATCACACAAATATCCTGACATTCTCAAACAGTGCAAGTATAAACGCAGTTACACCAGAACTACTCTACATACTCCTCTCTTTGAAGAAAAGCTCTGCTGTTTTCATAGTTGCTTCTCTTCTTTTACAAATTTCGATCTTTGATGCTACTATAAGAGCAGAAGTCTGCAACAGGTCAAAAGACAAAGACTTCAAAGACTTGTAAGAACATGAAACAGCCCAGCACTGGGGCAGATCCTGGTTGCTGACAAGCAAGCAATCCTGCAGACTATTTTGTTTGCAATACCAGTCTGATGCACACTTCTGTAAGCACAGCTTATTTTTCACTCCTATAAAAAAAAACCCAAACCAAACAAACAAACAAACAAAAAACCAAAAAAACCAAAGACCAAAACAACCAAGCTTCAATTTTTTTTCCCACTAGGCAAAAGTTCTTAGGACACAGAAGGAGCTGGCAGGAGACAGGCAGCATGATGCTTTTGGCTTTGCACCTAGAAGGGTGCACAGAGGACTATCCTCCAAACAGAGAGAGCACAACTCAAATCCCATCATTGCAAAGCCAGAATGGTCTGGCTTGCAGGCATTTCAGCGAGGACAGAGTTGCAACAGAGTCTGCTGCTCTCTGCACAGTCTCATAGAAACACTGTCACGGGAAAGGAAAGCTTTCCAGGAAAGCAGGCGCTGCTGGAGGGGACAGGACAAGCCCATTTTTTGCCTCTCCACAACCTCCGTCTCCCGGTTAGTGCGTGTTCTCCAGCACCACCTACTGGCACTTTCTCCATGAGTTAGCTTTTCACAGAAGCAGGCGTCTGCCACCAAGGTCAGGGGATTTGGGCGGCGGGTAACTCATGCCATAAGCAGCAGCCCTGGCACAGCATGAGCCCAACTCCAGTATTTCACAGGCAAGGCTACTCCAAAAGCAGCTGATCTACTTTCCAGTAAAACTGAGGCTAACACACTGTGGATCCACCCAGAACCAGAACAGATATCCAGACACTACAGTCCCAAAGCCAGGAGCTAAGGTTTCTGCAGAAGCCCATGGTTTTGGACAGCCTCATCTTGCAGAGCATCTGACAGCAGTGACAAAAGCTGATGCAAGTAGGGCCACAGGGGAAACATAGAAGGTTAAAAAATCCCATGTAGACATTCCAAGTCCCTGTGACTTTGAATTACCTGGTTCCCCAGGCTCTGTGATACTAGTTTCATTAATTTGAAAACCAGCCCATGATTAGTTTGAAAAAGGAAGAACAGCAGGATACAGCTTGCTGCTTTGGAAAGCATGAGTTCATTCCCCTCCATTCACTCTGAAGCCCCTTTCCAAAAGCCTATGCTGTTCTTGGAGGACAGGCTGATACGAAATTTCTGCAAGGAAGCTCTGCTGCCTGCCTTGGCTACTGAACAGCTGCAGGAGCAAAGTACCTTGTGATAGAAAAAAAACCATGCTCAGCCTGAAGTAGCCTGGCAGCAGAGCAGAATTATCATTCATAGAATGTCCTGAGATGGAAGGGACCAACAATGATCATTGAGTCTAACTCCTGTCCCTGCATAGGATGACCCCAACATTCACACCGTGTCTGAAAGTGTCATCCTCCAAATGATCCTAGAATATTGTCAGGCTTGGCACCATGACTGCTTCCCTGGGGAGCTGTTCCAGTGCTCAGCCACCCTTTGGGTGCAGAACCTGTCCTAATATCCAACCTAAACCTCCCCGGCACATCTTCCTGCCATCCTCTGGGGTAAATTTATACGTTGTTCTGCACAACATCTGGAGTTAAACCACAACAAGGAAATTCCCTGTTACAGCCAAAGCTTCCACTTTCCACTGAATACAGCTGAATTTATTTCTGTTTTCTTTGAGAGTGACACTCTGAATGCAGCACAGAATGCAGATGAAAACATACTGACCTCTGAACCATACAGAAATGCTGGGAAATCTCTTCTCTGTCATTAACCAAAATAACCTGGGAGAACACCAAAATATAAACATATTCCCTTTGGGAACAAGTGCCCTGTGTTTCAGGAACAGGACACTTTTGAAATATTATAATGAAAGAAAGAGCAGTCAGAGATGCTGAAGAAGGAAGGGGAGACATGTTTCCTTTCCCGGTTACCTCGAATCATTTAATTGCAATCCTACTGAGTTAATTCAGAACTCCTAATTAGGATATTTCAGGACTGCAATTTGCACAATGATTTTATTTTTCTTCAAATGAGTTTCTGATGTGCCTGGTTGATTGCTGCCCTTTGTGTTCAGCATTCCCCCCATCCGCTATGCTTAACCTCAGCCTCTTCCTTTTATACACACTGCAAAAAAAGAAAAAAAAACATACAAAGAGCAATGGAGCCTCAGGGCACACATCCACATGCTTCTTCCACACTGGTGCAGCCCCTCCTCGAGTACTGAGTGCAGTTCTGGGTGCCATGAGACAAAAGGGCTATAAAGCTACTACAGTAGCCAGTGTTCAGAGGAGGGCATAAAGTTGGAGAATGGTTTAGAGCAGAAGACATATAAGGAGCTGCTAAAGTCACTTGGTCTGTTCAGCCTGGAGAAGAGGAGGCTGAGGGGACACCTCATGGCCACCTACAGCTTCCTCACAAGGGAAGGAGGAGGAGCAAGTGCTGATCTCTTCTCTCTGGTGACCAGTGATAGAACTCAATGGAACGGCAGGAAGATGTGTCAGGGGAGAGTTAGGTTGGATACTAGGAAAAGGTTCTTCACTCAAGGTGGTGGAGCACTGCAACAGCTTCCTCAGGAAGTAGTGGTGCCAAGCCTGACAAACTTCCAGAAGCATTTGGAGAACACCCTCAGACACACAGTGTGAATGTTGGGGTTGTCCTGTGCAGGGATAGGAGTTGGGCTTGATGATCCTTGCGGGTCCCTTCCAACTCAACATATTCTATAATTCTATGTACCCATGTAAGGCTGTTGTCAGAAGAGGAGAAGAGATCTATACCTTGCAAGATTACCACCTTGGGGACTGCTTATGAGCAAGCCAAACATCACCAGCTTTCCAATGGACTGTTCCACCAGCAAGGCTTCTGCTACCATAGGGGAGCAATATGAGGACACAGAGACACCTGAGACAGCATCCATTACCATATCCCGCCCACATTAATAGCCAGTGCAGCTGAAAAGAGAAGAACTGCTATTGGGACTTGGGAGTTTTAGTTGACTTGGCAGTGGTTACATCAGAGAGGCTTGTCAGAGGCTTATCATTGCTTTCTGAGCAGCGTGGTCCTTGCACCACGAGGTTACACATCAGGGGCTTCTTTCCATTAGCCTTTGGGGGATATTCTGCATCTGCCTTATATTTCCCTAAGGTTCCATTCCTCTTCATGCATTTTCTCCTGCAAATGCACCTTTACAGTGTACAGTCTGCTGTACCTGTTTCCCTTGTAATCTGCTAAGGACAGCTAAGGCCAAGGTGCCTTCATGCAGCTTTGACTTCCTTAACCATAAGCATCCTCATCTTCTTCCTTCAGAAGGCAGAGAATGTTCTCTCCATCCTCCTCACCTCACAAAATTCTTTGTTGACAAAAAGCACAGGCATCTGCTGAGGCCTAAAGCAGGGAGAGCATATATAACCCTGACCCAAGGCATGCTACTCCGTCAGCTTCACTGTATCACACACAGTATCACAGTATCATAAGGTTGGAAAAGACCTTTGAGATCATTGAGTCCAACCTATGACTCAACACCTACACCTACTCCTACTTGTCAATCACACCATGTCACTAAGTGCCTCATCCAATCTCTCCTTAAACACCTCCAGGGATGGTGACTCGACCACCTCCCCAGGCAGCGCATTCCAATGGCCAATCACCCTCTCAGTAAAGAACTTCTTCCTAATGTCAAGCCTAAACCTCCCCTGGCGAAGCTTGAGACCGTGTCCTCTTGTTCTGTCACCGGTTGCCTGAGAGAAGAGACCAACCCCTGCCTGACTACAACCTCCCTTTAGGTAGTTGTAGAGAGCTATAAGGTCTTCCCTGAGCCTCCTCTTCTCCAGGCTAAACACTGTAGGCTTCCTTGCTCCCATATAGATGGTGCTTCCCTGGTTTTTGACCCCATTTCCTCTTCTGAGTGGCATGAGGTCCTGGAGGTTAGAGCTGACCTCCATCTGCTATGGCTGGTTGTGTACCTGCCTCTACCTCAGCAATAATTCATAGTCCTAAGCTTGGACCTTATGTCACAGGAGTTATCATGAGAAGATGGGCAGATGTGCCAGGTTAAGGTCTCAGGAAGAACCAAACAACCACAGACACTGTATTTTTTTCCTAATATTATTCTAATTCCACAGGCATTTACTATACTTCCATGGCCAAAATGGTTTTACATTCCAATTCTTGTCAACTCTTGTTATTGACTTGAGGCAAACCCATATGTGAATGGATGTAACCTGAGTAACTGAAACTCACTGCTCCCTCTTGCAGTGATTTCCACAAGATACCTCTGAACTTCCATAGGAAGAATGAGTTTAAAATTGCAGCTGTTCAAATGGAAAGATATGGCTGAATGACTACTGCATACAATAAAAATATGCATGGCAGAATTGCAATCGTGAAACAGGAAAACCTTCATATTTTATCATCTTTTAGAAACAAAAATAACTCTAGAAACACAATCCTGGAAACAAATAAGAAAGTATTGTGATCCAAATGATCACATCAGTCAAATCTGAGCCGTATTTTCTGGATGCTTGTCCCCTCTGATGATCTGAAAACGTGTGGGAAAGCAATATTCAGCTGTCAACTGTATGAAAAACCTGGGAAGTGACCCCGTGAGAACAGCTGCACTCACACTCCCCAATCAAGCAATGGCCCTGAGCAAACGGACCTGGTTTCAGTTGCTAAATGATATATCATCTTCACCAAATGGAAAGAGGGTATGAGAGAAACATTGCTTTGAGCTCATCATTTCTGGGTTGTTTCAGCTGTCAAAACACTCTACAGCATCCTCATAATGTGGGGAAAGGGCTAGAGAGTTCAGGTCTAGGTTCCAGATTCTCTAGCCATGCAAAGCCCAAGACATGTATGGCATCTCCTGTACCTCTCTAGCTAAGAGGGATGGCTACACACCCTGATTCTCTAGCACTGGAAATTACTGTTCGGTGGGATGCTTAATGTCCTGCCCTTAAGGGTCACTACTATAACATTTCTCAGTCTCAGCAGAAAAAATTTCTCAACAAGGGAAAAAAGGAGAGGAAAAACCCAAACGGATGCTTAAGCAACACAGAAAATAGAATCATAAAGTTGTAGAATGGTTTGGAAGGGACCTTTAAAGATTAAAGTTCCAACTTCCCTGCCATAGGTGGGGACAGCTTCCGCTGGATCAGGTTCCTCAAAGCCTCATCCATCCTGGTCTTGAACGCTTCCAGGGATGGGACAGCCATGACTTCCCTGGGCAATCTGTGCCAGGGCCTCACCACACTCACAGTAAAAAATTTCTTCCTAATATTCCATCCAAATATCCCCTCTTTCCACTTAAGCTCATGATTTTTTACACATCCACTGAGTTATTTTTAGTCTCTCTTTTAAGGTGGCATCACAACAGCCAGTTTCAGTGCCCCAAGTCTTCCATCTCTGTTGGAAACAGGCCTGCAACAAGGGCAAGCTAAGGGCATGTAAAAGTTTTGTGAGCTGAGAGCTAATGAAACTCGGGCTCTGATAGATGTTTTTTCATGGCTGATTACAGCTGACAGCTTCATATGCATGGGGTTCTTCTGGTCTCTTCTCTGTATGGGCTTGCAGGGATGGAGAAAAAGTGGAGTCAGGAGGAAGTCAGGGAAGGATTTATTCAAGCATGGCTAAAAAAAATCAGCATGTTTAAACTGTGCTTGTTCATTCAGACTCTTTTAGCTTTGAAGTGCTCTGTGGATGGTACTGGTTTTTAACAGTCAGGATAGACACAGGTGGGATGAAAGCCATAGCCTTTTCAGTCCTGCAGCAGCTCTGTGCCCTTGATAGTAGCTTCTCCGTCCTTCCCTGCAGCTAAGCACCAGGGCAAGCATGAACAAGGTGGTATTCAGCTGGTACATTGCTGCCTGCCTGGCCTAAAGAACTGTTCTCTCCCCATCTCCCCACACTCCCAGAACACATCTGAAACCCCAGATAGTCTGCTCTGCTTCCCCCACACTGCACATAAACCAAATGGAAATGCACAATGGACATAATGAGCACAGAGAAAGCAAAGTAGTAACCTCAGATCAAAAACACATCTCAGCAAATATTTGCCAGGCTTGAAAAAACATGACTTTCTCCAAACAGCAAACCAGAATTCAATCAGGCAGGAAGATGTACTGCAATCACCTTTGCTAGCATCCGCAGGCTGATCACTTTCCCAGGACTTCCAAACAGCACAAGCTGCTGCTGTCCTCCAACAGTTCATGAAGGAACATTGTTTTCCCAAAGACCACATGGGAGAAAGACAGGAGTGCTGTGGGATCAATGCTGAGCACGTCTCTTCCCAGAGCTATAAACGTGAATAATTTCTCTATTATCATGGTCTGAGTGAAATAAGTGTGCCTGCCTGGAATTTATGTCCCCAGATCTCTGCACCAGAAAGGCTCTGCCAGAGTGCAAGCAGGGGAAAACAGACTTTAAAAAGATCCAGAGGCAGCTGCATTTGACTGGTTGGGCTTTCCTCAAATTCATCCTTTTCAGGCTGTGATAGCACCAGCAGCAAGATCTGGAAAGGATCAGGGTGATGTCTAGAGAAGCAGCAATGCAGCAGGATGTTGATTCTAGCTATGTGATGTGTTCAGGATCATAAAAGAAGGGCTCTGGGATAGGAATTGCAGACATTTACTCTTTCCCATTGGCAAGAAGGGTGATGCTGGACCACCTGGAGAGGGACATCTTAAAATCTGTGTTTCTAGCTCAGAAAAAAAAAAAGGTTTCAGGAGGTGTCTATATTTATTCAATGGAAACACGTGTCTAAAATTTACACCCAGATGTTGACACCCCAGGGAAGCTGACAAGCCTTGTATTAGCTTAGGACTAATATGCACCATCTGTCAAAGTTAGAGAGGAAAACAGCAGCTTTTCTCCTTTTCGATTGGATTGCCTTTCCACTGGTGTGGCTGAATTAGTTTGCAGAAATGAAAATGATGCTTTTTATTGGAGAAAGCCATGGTCTTGAATTAATAAGCATTCCTGATAATCTACAGTGAAAGAAGCCAGTCTGTTCGTTGAGAGTCTGTTCAAAGGCTTCATCTCTTGCTACCTACAGTTACTTTGAAATGAGGAACAGAGGAGCAATCCCCTTGAGCAGACATTCAGACACAGAACAGTGCTTACAGACTCCTGATTTCAAGGTTTTTTGGGAGGAAACAGAGCAGCTGTACCAGGCTTTTCTGTAGTGCAGAAGAACATCTCTCCCCAATAAAGAGGGCCACTGGAATTAAAAACTCAAGACACAAATCTTGTGTCCTTATGGAGTAAGAGGGATACCTAGAAGGTTTCCAGTCCACAGGACCTACATAAACATCCTCATGTCCCTCCTCCTCAGTCAGTTTTCTACCAAAGTTTTGAACCCTAGAAATCTTCCAGCACAGACGGCTCTAGGCAGCGTAGATCTAGAGAGGAAATGAAGGGATGAAAAGGTCAGGTAGCAGCAAAAATGGTCCTTCTCTCCTGACAAAAGAAAAACAGCAAAACCAAGCTGATCCATATGGGTCCTGAGATACTTTACCCCTTCTGGGGGCTCTGAACCCAGGATCTCCTTATCTATCAGTGTTTCTCTTCTCTTCCAGGCAGTGGTCCAGACAAATTCACCCATTAAAAGCAGCTATTCTGGGCTCCTTCAGCTTGGATTCACAAATGCTTCCAATCTCCCTCTCTCGCAAATTCATCCTTTCGTGAAAGAGCCCTGACCATACCTCAGGATGCCATTCCAAAATGGAAACCAGCCACAAGACCAAACTATCTGCCCATCACTGAACCATAGTCATAGTGCAGGGCTGAAAATGCCTTTCAAGCATCTGTCAGCGGGTTACTCACCCCTGTGCTCAGACCTGCACAGCATTCAAAGCAAGGCAGCCTCCAACTGGGTTCTGCATTCCCTGGCTGAAGTAAGAGCTCCTATTTCTACGCTCACCCTAGTTTCTGGTCATAGTTTAGTGATGCATTAAGATCAAGGCTGCTCTGGCTACCTGTATGCATTTAGAGAGAGAATTTCTCCAGAGGAAGATTTTAAAAGCAGCAGTTCACTTGTGTCAGTAGCCACCTCAGGTATTAAAAAGAAAATAAAAGATCAACCATTAAGTTACAAAACAACAAAATAAAACTTGGAGAAAATTGTAAAGAGCAACAGAAACACTTCTAGTATTGGTCAAGTTGAAGTTCTTCCTGGTTCTTTTTGAAGATGACATGAGAAAACAGGAGGAAGGGTCAGGCAGCCTGCTGGTAACCTCTCCTGCACAAAAGCATCCAAGTGTGGGGATGTGGAGGACAGGCTGGGTTAGTGGGCTCCTCTAGGAGACTATCAAGCTGCTTGAGGGAGGAGTGTGGTGGAGCACTGGAACAGCTTCCCAGGGAAGCAGTCACAGCGCCAAGTCTGACAATATTCAAGAAGCATTTGGACAATGCCCTCAGACACATGGTGCGAATGTTGGAGTTGGCCTATACAGGGACAGGAGTTTGACTTGATCACAGAATCGCTTGTTCAGAAAAGACCTTTGAGACCAGGTCCAACCATACCTGTCCACTACTAAACCATAGCCATGAACACCTCGTTCTTGTGGGCCCCTTCCAACTCAGGACATTCTATGATTCTATGAATAAAAGAAGGAGGTGAGGAGAAGAAAGAACATATGACTATTCATTTAGCAAAAAGAAACCACAATGTCAAGAACATTAATCAAGTCACCAAGGGATGAGACAAAATGCTGTAATTGCCTCTACACCTATGTGAGAAGTTTGGGTAAAAAAACCAAGAGAAATGGGAATTGCTCATTTACAGATGATAAATTTGACCTAGTTGGTAACACTGAAACCTTCTGGGAGGAATCTGCATGATTGGAGCATATAAAAGAAGTCAGTGCTCATAACCTATCTGGAAAGGGGAGGGGTGCTCTGCGATGGCATTAGCTGTACATGTCATGAGTGATTGGAGGGACGTTATCTCCGGTGTGTTCTCCACCAGAGCACAAGGAGAGCGCTGTCTGCTCCTGAACTGATGGGAGGGTCATTAAGCTCCTCCACAAAATGCAAAGTAAATTTGTATCAGGGGAGAAGTCCAAATGATTCATCCTGACATTTTCAAAGCCTCCCCAGGACTGTAAGTCTTATCCAAAAATTTTTTAGAATGTACCAGAAGTGTCTGTAATGCCACCCTCCTGCAGAGCTGTGCCAACACAAACCTCTGTCAAGGCAGAGAAATACAGAACGACAGCTGAACTGAAAGGCAGCCTTTGCTTCGGTGCAATAATCACACTAATCTTTTAATGCACAGACAAAGCAAATGCCAAACTAATGAAATACTGGCTTATGCATTCAAAGGAGAAAAATTTAGACTGAACATAGTTAAGGGAAAAAAGTTATGAGAAGTTAATAAGTCAAGGTGAAGGTATTTTTCCTCAAATAAAAAAAAAAAGGTGCTAGACAACCACAAATGTAATGATTCAAGGAAGATTACTGTTTTGAAAAGCCTGGGGATGAAAGACCAATAAGAGATGCAAGACATATAATCTTCATGAAAGGAAGGAAAATTAAGCAGGGATTTGACTCAAATCAGTTATTTCATTCCTGGTTTATATTCATTGGGAAGGGAGGGGGACTCAATTCAACATCCAGATAACTTTCACGAGAGCTTAAAGAATTCTTGCAATAGTGATGCTATTTTTAGTATGCCAAGAATAATGCTGAGATTAAGTATTTGCTCTTCATTTGGAAACAAACACAGGCATTGCCTTCTTCCTTACTTCCCTGTGACTGACATCCCTGGGAATAGCCACTGTTCTTCATTTTTTTCACACCCTCCAAAAGTAGAGCCACAGGTTTTCTACTTGCTTTGGGGCCATTTGTTTCAAAGAACAAGTAATATCTTGGTAGGAATCAAACTGACTTTCAGGATTGCAGCCTCACAGTCTCAAGTCTGGTGCACCACACATACAAACATTCCTGGTTCTTTTACCCCAGCAACCATTTCAAGAAAGTCTACAGAGACCTGACAGGTCTGAGATACGCCTCAAGCCTTTAGCAATCCTTTGTGTCAAAACCCCATCTCCTAGCAGTTCCTCACTATCTCCAACAGAAACTCCTGAAGGTCTCCACCACAAAGGTGTCTTCTCTGGCCATAGCAGTTTCCAGTTATGAACGTCAATGTTCCCACTTCAATGGGGACTTCTTTTCCCCAGTCTGTTTCATGGAGGAAGAACAATCCCCTAATATAGTCTTCATTGTGGCTTAGTAATCAGCAAGCCATCTTTTCTGCTGGTTTCCTCTCCACTGTCTCAGAAGGGTCAACAGGCAAGTCTGCTCCAGCTCCACGATTCCCTAAAACTCTTGCATCTCTTATCTTCTGATATATATACAAATATATGAGATTGCATACCAACCCCTCAATGACTATGTTACCACCAACGTTGCAGAGCAGGCACAGAGAAGGGTTCAGGCTAGGAGGGAACTGGACTCAGGAATGTACAGATACAGGGTCAGGCATAAACAGACAGACAAGGTCCTCACTCTACGTCGGCGATCGAAGAAGAGAATGATACTCTCATGATCCCTCAGTTTTATACCAAGTACGATGCATATGGGATGGAATGGATGCTGATGAGTTTGAGTCACCTGTCCTGTCGGTCCCTGCCTGCAGGTAGGACCCTTTTTCACCTCTTTGACTTATGGGATTCAATAAGCTTGAGTATGGCCTTGGTTTCTATAGGAATAATTGTAAGCCATGGCCCTTCTGCATCCCAGTGCCCTGTGTTATCACTGCTAGAGAGAAACAGTATGAAAAACATGCAGTTAACTTTCAGAAATTGAAGTTATTTAGGTGAGATTTAGCTGAAGTTAGAAAACTGGTTCAACTTTAGCTCAAATCAGAATAACATTCATCACTAAAACTACCTAGAATGTAATCCATCTAGCTTAAAATGTGTCTATACAGGGACAAACTCTGCCCAGCACTTCCAATACACCCAACTAAGTGGCAATACTGCAAGGCACTCACCCTGGTGCACTTGTCTCCTCTGCTGCTTTCCAGCTTTTCATTAGAGCCAGGGTTACAGATCAGGAAAATCCAACATGTTTTTGACTTCAGCTTGTGAGCTTGTCATATGTGATGTGATCTTTTTAACTATCAAACAGATTTCACTGTAACTCTGGTTTGGTTCCTCTGAAGTTTAGGAGCAATCCAAGCAAGATAACACTGTACCATAGTTAAATAATCCCACAGTGATCAAAAATCCTTTGATGTTTACAGTTGAGTCATAATATTCTTAGAAAAATGCTGGCTTTAGCTAAAAAAGAGCCCACCCAGTATACTCATAGTCAACCGATCAATAGATAGCATCTTATCTCTTCATAAAGCTGATCTCAAGAGACTCTCCAACTTTATAAAAAGACTCTTGCCCGCTGATTTAAAGATGCAGAGGTGAACACAAGCATAACTAGCAGCAGGAATGAAAGAAGAATACATCAGCTCAAAGAATGACCCTTTTAAGAAGAAAGCAAATGCCCTAGGTGTCAGGGAAAAAAATATCTTCTAAGCTTAACAAATTCAGCAAGAGAAGTGCATTTATATTACAGCAGAGAAGAGCAGGTTAAGATTTTAGAGTGGTATCTGAGTCTGAATGTCCCAGGATGCACAGTCCCTGTCTTGCAGATGATTTTGAAGACCGGGTTACTAAGGTTCCCAAAAGAATCAACTGTAAAAGAGCACCCCCATAAAAACTGAGTTCCAGTCTTGGTAGCTGGGTCACAAGGGTACCACAGCTCTAAAGAAGTAATTGATGACGTACTCTGGAGAAGCGCCAGGAATGACTTAAAAAGGAAAGTTTAAAACCATATTCAGTACCGCATGCTGGACTTTGCACAACTGATGTGAAGCACGCAGCAACTAGAATGAAATGTTCAACTACTAATCAAGATATATCCACATCACTTGTGGAGGTTATCTGCCCTGTCTCTGGAAGACACTGGTTTCCAAAGCTTGCCCATGTTCTTGTGGACTCTGCAGCAGGTGCACATAAAGCATTCCTAAAATGCAGCTAGGCTTTAAGTGTGCACGGAGCTGCTCAGCTGGGTCTCTTTTGTTTTACTCACCTGGGTCTCTTGTTTTGGAAGAGTAGTGAAATGCTGCCCAGTCACAGGCTTGTAGCAAAAATATGAACTCAAAGACTTCTATGTACCAGGAATTTACATTAAACATTATTCATCCCAAAATATCCTGTCTCACATTCAAGCGCTTCCAGCAGGCACTACTGTATCATGCACATCCTTCTAGGACAGAGTTTATCACAAGCAGAGGCAAATATATTTGTCTGTCTCCCAAGAAGAGGAGATGCCCGAGTCTAAATCCCTCACAGCACCTACATTCATTACTTGGTGACAGGAGCTTATATTGTCCAGGGGATCAGACTAGATTCTTCACCACCTTCAAAGCTGCATTTTAAATATGCTCTTGGTCTAAAAACCATCACAGTTGAGTCAAGAAAAAGATAGCAAATAGAATACAGCAAAGACTTTTCTTTTTACTTCAGTTCTTTCTCATTATCCTGTTAATGTAGCTACGTGCTCGGTGCTTCATTGTTCATTGCCAGAAAGACTACCTACTGTCTCTTCACATAAAGAGCTGATGATATGAAGGAGGTCTATTACTTTAATGACTTGCAGAAAAAAGTTACTGCACATGCCCTTGACTACTGCATTTGTATTATGTGAGCTGTCTATGAGCTTGATCATTTCTTTCATCTCTAAGCTTGTTCGAAGTCCTCTTATCTCTTCCACTCCTTGTTTTTTTTTAAAATTCTATTTTAGTAACATTGTCAAAGATGTCTACTCACAGAAAGCTTAGCAAGTGCTTTTTTCTACAAAGCCATGCAGTGCTCAGTCTCTTAGTCACATTCTTTCATTTGAAGAAACAGGGGTGCATTTATTCCTTAACATGACCTATAATATTCTTACATACAAAGACAGAGCTTGTCTATTAACAGAGGACAGCACACCCTAAAAAATTTGTGGAAGGCAGCCCTACCTCACAATGGAGCTAGAGATTGTGCTAGGCAAATTTAACAGCAGAGCCACATTATGCCTCCTTTTGAGTAAAGGGGACTTAATTACCCCTGTGCAGAACATTGTAGGGCAGTAAGATAATGACAAAACACAGTGGACCCAAAGACCCTAGTAGCTGAGTTGAAGCATGCAAACCGCAAAGCTCAAGGCAACTCATTCAGTGTACAGAGCTTTTAAAGTAAATAATAACTATGATGAAACATGTCAGCAAGGCAACAATAAGGTCTGCATCATGAGCACCAAAAGCAGGGCATCCAGGAGACAACAATAAATACGTAGTTGTCATGATCTCTAATTCAGGGTATCTGCTTCCTAACAAAATGTACAAGCAGTTGAAAAACCAAGCAAACAAATAAAAAGCAGACCAAAGCAGGGAAGGAGGGAGTGGGAATAGGAAAACAAAAATACTCAGGATATAGGCTTCAGGTGAAGTTAGAGACATACCTGTACTTGAGTGCTGTTCTGCCACACTGGCTGTTAAGAAAACTTTGGGAGTACTTTCTAACGCCAGTTTGTCAGACACAAAATGATGGCCTTGAAGATACACAGCTGTATCCACTTCCAGTCTTTCCAGGGAAACACATAATATTGTCCCTAAAAAATTAATTTCAACGGTGCTTTGCAAAGAGAAATATAAAGGAAGAAGCAAGCACCTCTAGCAGGAGGAAAATAATGATGCTTATGCAAGCTCCATTTTCATTTAGACACACAAATGTAGGTGTAAAGAAAGAGCAGAAGGTGGTATTCTTTGACCATTACTTAGAGCCAGCAGCCTGGAGGCAGGTTACAGCTGCCCTGGAATAGAGGGGTGCATCCAACATGCCTCAGATGGGGCACCTGTCAGGAAGGATTCCATTAATGAGTTTGAGGTGCTTGTTCTAATTATCTCATCATAGTGACATTCACCATGTAATGTAATCAGCTTTCAGCTAATTGCAGAATATCCCCAATGACTTCAATAACAACCCAGAAGCCATGTCAGACAGAACGTTTCCATTGAAGCCCCCAGGCAATAAAAGCCCATCCACTGGAAAGGGGAAGATTTAGATTAGACATTAGGAAGAAATTCTTCTTGATGAGGGTGATGAGACACTGGCACAGGTTACCCAAAGAAGTCATGGCTGCCCCATCCCTGGAAGTTCTCAAGGCCAGGTTGGATGAGGCCCTGAGCACCCTGATCCAGTGGGAGGTGTCCCTGCCCATGGCAGGGGCGTTGGAACTGGATGGGCTTTAAGGTCCCTTCCAACCCAAATCAGTCTATGACTCTATGATCTCCAAACAGTGGGAGTTGGTGAGGTAGGTCCTAGGGGAATAGGTAGAGGCTGGAAAGATCCCAGTGGGAAGGACACAGCATTGGCCAAAGTCCAGTGGATGATGCAGCACAGAGACAAGTGAGCAAGAGGAAGGTTTCCCAGGTATACACCCCTCCTCAGCATTTTGTTGGGAAACCGACTGTCTCCCCACTCACTGCACCAATGCTTATGATTCCTGTTCACAGGTGTTGCTGGTAGGCAATCCATCCTTGATGGTGGCAGTTCCCCAAAACAACAAAGTATAGCAGTTCAGCAGTTCAGGAGCAGCCTTTTGTGTATCTCTTATCAAAAACACAACAGAGAATGAACCCTCAGTTACTGTGCCTGTTACCCTGCTTGTCCTGGGAATACTACAGACATGTAGTACTACAGGCCATGTAGTTTATCACCAGCATCATGGCTTCTCAGCTCCTGACAAGTAACTACACAGTTACTCTGATGCCTTTTGCCACTAATGTTGACAGGGCACAAGGACAAGGAGAGTTCTTTTATTACAGTCTTCAGACAGCAAGTCAAGTTCATCTGTGCATCAGCAGCTGAAAACTCTGTGCCTTTCCCCTCCAAGGTGATTTTTGGCTGCATATTCGTTTCCCTAGCAAGACATCTAGAAACCTCACTGCTTCATTTTACATGTAACGCATGTCAGAATTTCCCTCTGGAATTCACTGGTCTCCAGCCTCACTGCTGTGGTGTTTTATGGGGTAATTTCTTTGAAATACAACAGTGCAGAAGAAAAGTAAGTTTAGGAAGCACAGCAAGACAGCAAGATTTAGAAAGAATTAAAAAAGAAAATCTCAACATAAAAGCTACTTAGAGGAATGCATTCGATTTTCCAGTGCTTCTAAAAGTGTTTCAGACCAAGTATTTTAATTAATGTTTATCCTACCTTCTTAAACACAATAATCTGTACAATGTTAGAACTGAAATATTCTACCCACCATGGTATTTCCCTATTCCAGGTGCAAATTAAAGCATTACAGGGGAGAACAAAAATATTTCTGCAGCCTTTCACATGTGCTGAAAAAAGCAACAGCTGTAATAACGTGCTCAAGCAGATAAACATTACAACAGGGGATAGCTTCCCACGTACAACAACACTTCTTTAAAGCACTAATTTTGTCCTCCCCTCACTTGCCAGAAGTGCCTGCTGTCAGCCTAACTCAACAACTACTTAAGTTGGTGCTTTGAAAAGCCAACTGCTAATAGCGCCACCGAAAAGAGCTCTTAAAATATTCTGCCTGTGATGATCCATAGCTGAACTGAAGCCGTATAACCCTGGAAAAAAGGAGATGGCAGTTTCAAGTCAAACCAGATGTCCTCAGAGAGCACATGGCACGCTGACCACAGAAGACAGAAAAAGAAGTCACAGTGCCATAGGAGAAGTTTCAGTAGAGAACCAGCTATTAAGAACCAGAAGCACTGGCCCTGCATTCCCTGGCTGTGGCTGTATGTCAAAACTGGGGAAGGAGGCAGGGTTCCACAGACACTAAGAGAAGCAGACATGAGAGGTAGAAGAACATAATTACATTGTGCCTCCAGGGAGACCAGATCCCTCCAGGGTCCTGTGAGAGCTAACAGAAGACAACAGAGCACTCACTCATGGCTGTAATCCTCATCCCCGACAGTGGCTGCAAATAAAAAAGATCAGGCCAAAGCACCAGGAATTAATCCTTAAATTTGATATGAAATGGGATTCAGCCAGAAATGGCTCTTCAGCCTTTCCTCTGAACTCACTGGGGCAGCAGGAGAGAAACTACAGAGCCTGGACCTGGGTCCAGCAGTGCCATGGGGGGCTGCAGGCTCCCAGGCACAGGACCACTGCTCTGCTCTGTGGGCTCCTACTTCCTCACATACAAAGAGCTCTAAGGGACAGCAGCCTGCAGCCCTATAATGCAGCACCTTGTGGGCTGCTGGTTAAGGTGAGAAGCTTGATCCCATGGGGATTAAATCTGCTTCATAACATTTCAGACAATGCTTGCTTTCAATCTCAGCCAGGTCAGCAATCTAAGCAGTGCTCAGTCCTCCTGGCAAAAACCATCTCCACCACTGGGAAATAAGATGGTTTCTGCCCATTGAAGACTTGGGCAAAATGAAGGGTTAAAATTTCTCTTTGCTGCACAGCTTTCAGTGTCTATTTTTGCAGCAAGCCCATCTTCAGGAAGGCCCTGTCTGACTCAAATTCACCCTACATCAAGAGGTGGTCATCACTTGGAGGAAGAAAAAAAAATCAAACCCCATAAACCTTCAAATTGCAGAGCATTAGAAGAATCCTGATACGTATCAGAGGGCCCTATTAAGATCATTATTTGTTGTCAGAAAGTCTTCAGGCAGCGTGAAGCCTGTTCTAAATATAGACCCATTTAAAGCTTTTCTGGGGGAAAAATAAAGGGGGGTAAGAACTCAATGTAACTTAGAACAAGGAATGGCCTGAAAACAGATCCACAGAGCAGAGACAAGGCTCTATGAGGGTGATTTTTAAAAGTAAACCTTTGCCCCCATGTGCAAAAAAAAACAGCGCACATGCACAGTACGGAGCTGTATCTCCAATGTTCAGCTGCATTCAGTGTGCAATATCATCAACAACTCCTCCTCCCTGTTCTGGGAGATGCCTGTCAAAACCCTCCCCAGGAGGGAACCTGACTTTGTTAGATGCTAGCTTTCTGCAGAGCACCTATGTGTTTGGGCCATACACCTTGACTAAACCCAGTTTCCTGGCTGTCTGCACTCCTACCATGATCTCTGCAACACAGCAGTTCCCAAGGGCTGGGTGCCTGCCTATTGCAAGTGAAGTCAGGGGTGTAATTCTTCTGCCCTTGTAAGCAGTTGTTACAGGGAAAGAACAGGGAAGTTAGGAAGGGTATCAGCAAACATTGCCAGAAAGCTTCAGTCCCTGCTCTGAACTACTGTGCTTCTTCAGAGCTGTGGCGTGGCAAAGGGCATTGCAGCATATGCAGCAGAGTGCAGAAAGATTGAGTATGTACAACAGAGCAGCCCCTTCCACCCACAGCAAACACCTTTCTTTCCTTGGGTAGCTGTTACCTTGGGTCTCCAGATTCTTGTCCTCCCTTTTGGGGACAGAGTCAGACTGGTCATCCAGCCTTAGAGCAGCAAGACTAAGTGTTGCTTACACTGCTGAAAAGCATCAAGCTCACTCTGACATGCTGATGCTGAAGGAGGAAGCTCATCTTTCAGACACAGAAGAGAGACTACCCTGTGGCTGATATGATGCAAAGCCAGGGAACCCCCAAATCCTTTCTGCCCACAACCTGCAAGGACCCCATCCTGTCAGGCTGGAAATGGCTGTCTAGGGTGAAATTCAGCACAAGCTGTGCCAACTCATGGACACAGCCGTCTGAGCTTGGAGAAGCAGCCCATGTGGTCCTAAGTCCCACCAGCAGTCACAGTCTGTCCCCAGCCCTTCTTTGTGTGAAGAGGCTGGTGCCTGTGGGTGGAGAATTCCCATTAATTTGCTGAAGCGTGGGCAGTTAAAGGTGACAGAGCCTCAGATGTAAAGGCTTATATATTTTTCAAAACCTCATTTCACTTTAATATTTACTCCCAGGGATATTGTCATTTGTGCACATAATCCTCTCGGGAATCCTGAAGCCCTGGCTTGTCAGAGATTCTTACAGCAATAAATCCCTGGGGCTGGTTATAAAATGTAGAAGTGTTTTTGATCACAGGGCAAATAACAGCATGCAGTGGTGGCTTTTGCGTCTTTGTTCTCCCAGCAGAGGGGAATACAAGCAAGAGATTCTCTTTTCCTTCTCTCTATGCCATTGACAGTGTCATAGCCTTTTCCCCCACATACTAAACTGAAAGTGTGGAGATGATCTGTCTGTGTTGGGGTGCTGAGAACAACTCCTGCACTCCCATTACCTGCTGTAGAGGAAGCTGTCATCTCCAGTGTTTAGAGCATCCCGGGTGAAAGCAAGCCTGGAGGGCAGTTCTCTTTACTTACATGGTGTAATACTGTCAATGTAACTACTCTGTTTGCAGGCAAGTCGAAAAGTGAGGCAGAGAAGGGTTTGTTCAGAGTATAAACTTCCATAGACAGCATGGGTATGAACATCCTGCCACTTAACTCTAAGCCAATTAAACTAGATCAAATAAAAAACTACTTTGATTCCAAAAGAGTGACTTTAATCATGTTTAGTTTCTCAAATTAATCCAGATTAATTTCCACTGCATACATAAGATAAAGTATTCTTATGTCAATGTATTGCTCCGGCTCCTAAAAGGGTCTTTATTAACATGTTGATGGTAAAGCTCATTCTTTTCTCACATCTACATAATCATTTAAGTCTTTCCTGGGTGTTAGCAACTTGCAGACAGGCTGTAAATAGACTCCAAACCCCGCCATCCTAAACATCCACCCAAATCTTAGAGGCACTGGGTCCTTCCCTCTGTATAACCATCTCATGTTGATTTTTAAATCATATGAAATAACCTGGTGTTCCAGCAGCCACCTATCTCTTGCCTACCCATCTCTTGCAGGGGTCTGTTTGTTTTGCTTTTAAAACACACATACACACTCCAAAATGAGCAGGCTTTTCTGCCTTCAGGGTAGCAGATCTTGTGATGTGAAGTTCATGCCAAGTTCTACCCCAAGCAGGAGTATAAGGAAAATATCCATTCAACCCAGCACCAAAACAGAAGCTTAGCAGCAGATCAAGCTACCTTGCAGCCATCTATAAGGCTGGCTCCAATGCAGGACAGATTTGCCTGAGGATTAGCGATGCTGCAGGAAAACAGCCCAAATCAGCTCCCAATCCTTCTGAGAGGGACAAAATGCCAATTTGGAAGTTGCTTCTTAATACAGTTGGGTTTTCTCCTGCTTTTTAGAAGTCTGGTTTGAGACTAAATACAAGCTTTGTGGCAGCACTGAATCTTAACAGGACTCACACATGCACAGGCAGCTGCTCACTGCCAGGCTTTAGCTGCTTTTGGGAGCTGCTTTTGGGAGCTGCTCAGAGATGCATATATACCCTTTTCTACAAAAGACAGTTAAAGCAGACTCAAATGCTTTCTCTGCATTTGAAACAACTGACTCCACCACAAAAAGAACATCCTCTCCATAGCAATCAATCTCCCTAAAGGATAATAAAACCATTAGATGAAAAATAAGGATCAAGCACTAAACCACTGGCAGAGAAGACCCCAGCAGCTTTGTGGCAGAGACAAAACAAAGCAATACAAATCTCAATCCGTAACCTTTCCTCCAGGAGAGTCATAACCAACTATGTAAAGTCATAGGAGAATTGTTATAGCCATATGTCCCATACCCAATCTGAGGAACAGGATTTCCCAGGTGAGGGTTAATGTGAAGTGAGGGAAATGTAGTTACTGAAGACTTTGATTTTGGTCTGCCAGCAGCAGCAGAAGAGAGGTGGTGCAAAGCTCCTAGGAGAGCAATCAAAGCTGCCTAACACAAGACAAAACCTATTTCCTCTTTAATGAGCGGTTCCATTCCCAAGAGCTGTCACACTTTTTTTCCTGCATTAGCTGCGCTAACTAAAAAACAGCTCCCAAAGGGAATCACATCTTTCCATGGTACGGGCATGGCAGAGGAGCTTGGGCAGGCCACCACACCTGCATTGCACCCTGCAAGGATCACCCTACCTCCATCTCCTAACCTGCGCAAGCTCAACCTTCACACTCCTGGTTTCCTAGGACAGCTGAGGCTACTTGTACCTCGGCAGTGATTTACAGCACCATGACAATAACAGTGGAAATTCAGAGAGTCATGACCGATTACCAAAGGCTTTATTCAGCTGCCTAATTCACACAGGGATGTCCCTGCTTTCCCCAGCCTGTAGCATGGCTGCAGAGGTGTGAGACAAGCTGATCAGGACACCAGCTGTCTCAGAGTAAGAATGCTCTTGCATTCCAGCCTCTTCCCTTGCTCCCAAAGCTGAAGGGAAAGGGCAAGACTCAGCCGTCTGAAACTATATAAAGAAACCATGACGGGAGATGTTTTCTCCTACTTCTTTTACAGACTGTGGGGAAAAAAAACAGTGAGATATTGAAGACCTCCACAAATTGTTCTGGAGACTCAGTTGCAGAGAGGGTCTCTCTCAGCACACCACTTCAATCCCAGGTCTCCTTTCCTCCCATCGAACTGATCACCCCTGGGAACTCAAGCATTCAGTGATGAAGGGTTTGCCTTTTTCAAGGTTGACATCCTGAAATTTGTGCTTACAGGTCACAGAGGGTAATTTGTTGATTCAGAGACTGTGATGTTGCGTGTGCACTTCTGTGCAACAGCCATTTAAGGGCACTGTTTGGGATATAGAAATGACCCCAGAGCTTCACAAAGGATGAAAGCACTGAAGGAGTGACCTCAAGCAACCCTAGGAAGGAGAAGACAATGCATATCAGAGAGACTTATGGCAGAGCAGGGACACTTAGTGCTAATCTACACCTGTCAGAAACCACTGGCTTCTTCCACTTTTCTAAAGAAATAGAAACTTCAAAGTCTCAGGTGAAGATATTTGATTGTGAATCAGATACTGACTTTCTTCCTTCAGCTCAGTTAAGTCATGGCTCTAAGCACAAGTAGCCTTTCTACAACATATTGCAAAGTGAAGAGAAGCTGCTCTGACAGACAAACCAGAACAAAGAGGATTTCTTTTCATAGATGACAGCTACAAGAAAGCCTGGGCTGCAGTCCACTTTTTCTGTCTCCATTTTCTAAGCACATCTCACCGTTCATCTGGCCAAAGAATTTCCAGTAGCACTCTGGAGACTCAGTGTTCCTAGTAAGTGAGCATTCATCACAAAGGTGGTGAGATGTTGTCACCACAGGCTGGAGACTCTGCAGTATAGAGCAGAGAGACTACAGCACTGCTCAGAGAGACAGCAAACGAGGGACTCAGCTGCTCCCCAAGATGGGTGCAAGAAACAAAACAAACAGGGAATATGCCCTGGGCTAATACTGAAAGGCTGGCTCTGTGGTTTGTGCTCAAGCCAGAAGCAAGATTCATTCTGTTACATGGAAGTGGACTGTTTGAGCAAGGGGACCCTCACTTGGCTGCACAATCTGCAGCAGATACAGTACTCTTAGCACTGCAACTTCAGAAATGTCTCCCCATTCTGCATAAGCAGCCCTATGGCTCCATAGGTCTCCTGAAGGATTCTAGTACACAGTTGCTCAAAAGAGCTGCTGAGAAGCTTTTTCTTTACCTGTACTCCTCTTGAAACAGCTGTCAGCAAGTAAAACAATCTAAGGGACACCATTTACATTAGGCTGAGAGTAAGTGCTCAAACAGACGGAAGGTTGCTGCTGGCTAGGCAGCTATTTCTTTGAGCAAACTGTCCCTGCCCATGGCAGGGGGGTTTAACTGGATGATCTTTAAAGTTCATTCAAACCATTTTTCGATTCTATGATACTACAATTCTCAGCAGGCTCGTGGAAGGAGAAGTCTGGCTGGAGGGTGTGCAGGACACGTGGCTCTGTCTATACCTAAACCAAGCCAAACCTGGCAGGCTTAAACCGAAGAAGAAAATGACATTTATATTTTTGATTCCTGCCATCAGGCTCTGTAAGGGACCACATGATGCTACCCATCACCTACCTGCCCCATGGCAGGACACCTTCCACTTCAAAGATTCGTAGTGTTTCTCCTAAAATGATTCTCCCACAGCAATGGTGGCATGATCTCCCCTGCAGTTGTTCCAACACAACACCGTTCTTGCCATACTATTACAGCCCAGTTTTGAACTGGTTTTGGCTGCCTGATTTATGTTGTTGAGCCTTTTGGATTCTCTTGCAGGTAATCAAGCTTTGCTAAAAGCTCAGGAGACTCAGATATAGGTGGTTGCTGCATTATGATGAGTGCCACAGCAAAACACTGTTGCCACACTCACTCCATGTGCAGACACTTCCATACCTACTCATAAGCAATTTCTATCGTCCAGTCACTGAAATCTTGGTGACCATGCATTTTGTGGCCCTCATCTCACTCATTAAAACCTCAGAAAACCAAAAGCAAACCAACCAACCAAAACAACCACCCCAAAACAAAAACACCCCCACACCAACTTTTAAGATCCCCCAAATCCAACCCAGTAGCGTAAAAAGTTCCTTTTGGCCAAGTTTATTCACATAACTAACATTAGAGATCTGCCTTGCTATGCAAGCCCACAAAGACTCTTACTACTACAGTCTCTGTCGCCTCCAAGGAATAAACAGCAGATAAGCGTATCTGACTCCACTCCAATTAAAAAAAAGGTCTTCTCTTGCCCATCTCTCAACAGGCACAACGACAATCCAAACACATGCCAAGCTTTCCAAGCAGACACAGTAATTCTTTAAAGGAAGAACTAGGCCAGATTTTTCTCCCAAAGATCTCAGACACTACCATAATTTCAGAACACGAGTGCACACTTCTACATACATGTGTAGACATGGCACTCTGGGACATGGTTTAGCAGGCACGGTGGTGTTGAGCTGATGATTGGACTGCATGATCTTAGAAGTATTTTCCAACCTTAATGATTCTCTGCAGCATCTGTTTCTTATAAACTATTTGCAAACTAACTTGGGGCCATCATATGAGTACCTAGGATATACACTGATCAACTCTTTTTCATTGGTACAATCTTCATTGAAAAAGTCTACAGACATGGAGAACACTATAGGGTGCATGTTGGTTTAAAGAAAAATGCCACCCAATTAGCGAGATGTAGGGAAGGGATCGTACGATCCAAGAAATCATAAGTACGCTCTTTATACTGAACAGAAGTGTCAAAGTTTTGAGAAGCAAGCGGTGGCTCAAGTTCAAAGCCTCCTGCAAGTTATTTGTGACTTGAGTGTGAATGATACTAAGCAGTATTTCTTAGCCAAGTCCCAGAGCTAGTACTGGATGACATTCCATTCATCCATACAGTAAGACCCTAATATCACATTTTAAAACACCAAAACATGAGATGACTGAATATTTTCTAATACTTGTACACAATAAAACTTATGAAAAAGATAACAAAAGCCATCCATCTTAATTTATAAGTCATGGGTTTTGCCTTTTGTTGTATTTAATTGCTTCCCCTGTGGCTTTAAATGAAGGGCAGATTCTATTAAAAGTAATTACTTTGCTGTGCAGCTGGCATAGCAAAGTTGCTTGATAAAGGTTAATCTACTAAGTGATGGCAGCTACTAAAGGAGGGTGATGATTTCCATTAACAACTTCACTGTAAAGATGATGCTAGAATTTATGCTTACATTGACATGATAGCCACAGAAACAGCTCCTGGGTGTCTTCTTGACTCCTGTATCCAGCAGTTAATGTCCCAGCTAACCAGTGTGCCAGGACAACATACAAGAAGCTGTTACCATGGAGTCTTGCTGCAGATGCCAAACTGCATGCTGAGGGCAGCCATGCACCAAGTACTGGCAAATTACTGGCAAATTATTTATTGCCCACATGGTTGCTACTCACATTTTGCCCCAAGGATGTGTAGACTGCTCTGTAGGCTGCTGGGTTAAATGGTAAGTACCTTGCCACTGGTCTGGTGTAGAAGCAGCATCCCCACGATAGATTCAGTCCAAAGGCATTTGAGTTTGGGGATTCACTTTTTTTTTTATGGCAATAAGTCAAGTTTCTGCTGAAAGGAAAGCAGGGGCAGAAGGCTCTTAATAAGATGAAGTGGGGAGTTATACTGTTGGAAAAAACGTCATTATTCTTTCCGTTTTGCCTCCCGTTACATCTGTTCTCCCTACAGAGCAGCAGCCCAGAAATGCAGCACATCCAAATGCTGCAGAAGGCCACTTGTGTTGCACAAATAATGGGAGAAAGGTGAGAAGATCAAAAAAAATATAATTTCCTCCCCCCCAATGCTATCTTTCAGCAGTTTGACCATCTACCAGGAGACTCTGCCACTTCTCCCACACGACTTGAGCATTCAGTTTTGCAGCAACAGCACTGCCATTCACTCCAGACTAACTCTGTGTTTTTAGGCACCCAGCATTAAACCCCAGACACACATGTCCAGTGTTGGCTCTGGTAGTTTTAGAATAAGTCATGTTTTGAAGAATCAGTTCCTGGAAATGATGAACCTGGTATTAGAATAAAGTTGTTGACATGTCATAGAAAGCTAGACTAGGTCTCGCAACCACAGATAAGTTTCACATTGTAAATCACAAGTTACTCCAAAATCACCAGCACAAGCAAAAAAGTGCGAATTAGAAGCTTATCACAGTAGCCATTTTTAATAGAAGACTGAGAGTAACACTATGCACAACACATACACGTTCCATGAATAAAGTAAAAATACGGCCTCGTGCACATCTGCCTCTCTGCCAAGGGAGCTGCCATCTTGTTGTGCTTTGGGATTTTTCCGAGGAATTTTTCCTCCTCTTGCCGACAAAGGGAATTTCAGCAGACGCGAGGGGGGATGGGGAGAGGACGTTTCCGGGGAAACCGGGACAGAGGTCGTGCCCGGACATCCGTTCCCTCTCGGACGGCAGTGGCGGCAGCGGCAGTCCCTGAGTGCATACGTTTTGCAATCTCTCAAGGAAAGATCACGGGTCATCTGAATCTTCCACAACTCCGGCAGAACTCGCACTCAGTTTCCATCTCCCTCCCCCGCCCTTCCCCGGCCGCGGGGGGGCCGCGCCTCCCCGTGCAGGGCAGCGACTGCTCGCCAGCTCTTAAAGAGACCCGCATCGCAAGATTTTGGGTACAGGACTCAATCTATTTCTTAAGACTTTTAGGGTTTAGTTGTGATTAGTGTCGATTCTGTTCTGTATACACATATATTTGTAGCTAAGAACTGTTGTCTCTTCTATACAATTTTTTTTTTCTGATTAAAGATCTTTAATATCTGATAACATATCTTAGTTTTCATCTAAACTAAGACACATCCGCATGTTGGGAGGATTATTTTCCACGTGGGAGGCCAGAGAAAGAAAAAAAAAAATAATCCAGAAACCTGCTAGCAAAGGCAGTCAAAAGGGCAGGCTGTCTCCTGTTTCAGCAAGCACAGATGGTCCACATGGAATGGCTCAAGCAGAGGCAACTGCTGGCTTTCCAGCCTTATACCATTACCCAGTGCACTGCAAGGGATCAAGGATACAGCTTTCCCCCTTCGCTATCCCAGGCAGCCATTGCCAGGCTCTTGCTCAGAGTCCTCTCCTCACACACCAGTGACTTCTCGACAGCATCCTCCTGTACTGTGTGACTCGGTAAGAAAGCAGACGGCACACCTCCAGCTCAGATTTACCCACACTCAAAAGCGCAGGTTCCTGCCATGGCTCCAACCCTTGTAGATGTGGCTATAAACCTGCAGAAACTGGTTGGATGAGCAATGAGTTATTCCAAAGAGAGGACAAAGCTGCTAAGCAGAGATCTTATTCTCCCACAGTCATCCCAAGGAAACAAGAGATAGAGACACAGAAACGCCTGAGAGTATTTGTATAAAACCTAGTGCTTGGGGTTCTTAAGGGCATTTTAGGTGCTAGTAGTGGGGCACAAGGAGTTCAAGCACAGGGTGCCTTCCATTTCCCATGGGCAGGGAAAACAAGTTTATCTAAACTAGCAAACACTCATTTGTTCTTGAAATACATTTTTCAAGATTAGGTACCTTCAAGGTAAGGGTTGGGGCTGCAACTTTGAAGCCTTTAGCCCTCTTCTGTCCAAAGGCTCCTTAGCCCTTGATTTCACTGCAGAAGCAAACCTCTCTGCCTGCCCTCACATCTAAGAGAAGGAATCAACTAGGACTTGTACACTGGGGCTTTAGGTTTCCGTTTGTAGTTGTCACTCCAGAGCAATAAAAATCTCCTCAGGTCAGATGCAAACAATGCATGACTATAACTACTCATAAATTCTACTGAAAATTCATGGGAAGTTGAAATATTCCTGGGACTAGAAAGAGAAAGCAGTTATTTATTCCTGCCGTTACACCAAATAAGAGCTGAAAAGGTGTTACATTGCTGTCAGCTTAGCTACACTTTCAAAAATAAATCTCTTTTCTTGGTGGTGGTGAGAGAGAGTGCAAGTCACTGGGGAAAGAAAATTGAGAATGGGAAGCAGGTGAGGAAGAGACATTTATTCAGACTATAGCTGTCAGAAAGGTCTATTCTGATTAAAGGCTGCACTATTGCTCACAGGCCACCTGGGAAAGATGAGTAGCCTTGTCTGCAACTACCAATGGCACTTGAAAAAGCAGAGATGCTCCTCACTGTGGGTCAGGTGAAGCAGCCACGCAGGTGATGCAGCAATGCAGAACACCATTTGCTAGCAGCCTCAGTAAAGGGCAAGGGTTGTGTCTGGGCTCCCGATGAGCAGTTTGCTGTGTAATTACATGAGAGAACAAGCAGCAGTTTCACTGGAGTCCTCGAGTTTAATCAAGCCTTCAGTAGATAAATTGAAGTGGTCACAGCCATCCTGCCATGGTGCCACTGCTCTTGTGCTGCTGCTCCAGGGAAAGCATTATATAGGAGACGACTAATCACTCGGGAACACGAGAGGAAGACACTTTTACAGGGAAAGGATCAGAGTGAAAGGATCAGGCCTCACTGCACTGGTCAGCAAATGAAGCAGAAACCAAGTGCAAGACAAGGCAGACAAATTTGTAGGCTGATTCAAACTGCAATATCTGGAAAGACTAAAGAGGTGTTTTAAGACAGTGTGACTAGTTGTACTGGTAACAGTAACACCATTAGAGTCAGGACATGAGCATATCCCACTCCCCTGCTCAGGGTTTGGCTTTGGTGTGGGGGTTGTTGGTTTGGGGTTTTCTTTCTCTCTCTCTCTCTGTTTTTCTCTATCTCCCTCTCTCTGTTTCCCTCTCCATTTCTCTCTCTCTCTCTCAAATTCCAGTTTTATGTATGCACATCCTGTAAAAGGTGGAAGATTTATGGGACCTATTTCTAGTACCTCAAAACTGAAGAGATGTTACACTTTCAAATGAATCTGATGTTAAGAGCTTTAACATAAAAGGGAAAGACAGGTGCTAAAACGGAATGTTTCGGTTCTTATTTTTATGGCCACTTTGCATTTAATGCACTTTGACCAGTGATTAATGAAGAGCAATCACTAATATGAGTGGACTATGATTTCTTTGTACCATTTACTGTGTCACATACTGCTCATCCTACAGTTTCCTACTGCAGACAGGCTTGGTGAATTGCTGTGCTGGCATTACAGTTAGAGAAAGGAAGGCAAGGACTACAATGCATAAATAAAAAAATAAAAGCCTTCCTACACAGCATTCCTGGTAAGAAGGAAGTTATCTTATTCCAGTACTATGGAGGCATCTGCTGCTACCTTTTGATTCCCTTGGAGATGAAGTAGATGCTGAGTTTAACACCACACTAGAACCCAAAACAGGTAATGTTGGGCATATGGTATCCATAGGAGCTCTGACATTCTCAGTTTATAGATATACAATTATAGACATGTGTTAAAGCCTCTGTGTTTCTACAGTCAGAACAAGTTACATGAAGATGACAATGCCTATTCACAAAGATCTCCTAGGCTAACGGGGACAGGCTGGCTACTCCTGTAGTTGCACACAGGTTTGTGGGACTGCATCTCCAGTAAAGCTCTGCAGATGCACAACCAGCACATCCAAGGTCATACAGAAACAACTGGAGAAGATTAAACTTCGTTTTCTCCACATGCCCACTGTCACCAAGGGCTGACAAGAAATCAGCTGCAGATGTTAGAGAGAGGAGTTCAAGGGGGGAAAAAGTGCAAATACTTACACAAAACAACCAACGTTATTTTACACAAAGAACAGGTCAATTTGCTGACACAGGAATCCAGTTTAAAAAATAAAAAAAAAATCACTCTGGAAAAATGTAAGTCTAATTGCAGCCCAGTATTTCAGTTTATCACAGAGCCTTTAAGCCAGCTTTCACCAGGAAAGCATCAGCAAAAGATGATGCTTTAGCGGTGTCTACCACAGGAAAAACAAACAGAAAAAATAGAAACCAACCACCCTTCAGATCTTCAGCTAGAAATAGAATAATAGGTGCCAATAGAGCTCCCTCTTCTTCAACTACTGCATAAATCAGAGTGAGAAAGAGTGCATCCAACCTCATGGTAACCTGTAAAGCGAGGTGCTTATGAGCATGAAGCTAAGACTTTAAGCTGAAAGAGAGTAGATTTAGATTAGACATTAGGAAGAAATTCTTCACAACAAGAATGGTGAGACACTGGCACAGGTTGCTCAGGGAAGCTGTGGATGACCCCTCCCTGGAGGTGTTCAAGGCCAGGTTGGACGGGGCTTTGAGCAGCCTGGTCTGGTGGGAGGTGTCCCTGCCCATGGCAGGAGGGTGGAACTGGATAGACTCTGAGGTCCCTTCCAACCAAAACCATTCTGTGATTCTATGATTTAAGAGCTAAACTAAAAGCAGAGCCTCTAATTCACCACAGTTTTAATTGGTTTCAATCCCAAAAGAAATACTTAGGTAAATGTGAACTGAACCTGGCAGCCACAGAGGGATAGAAAAGAGGCAGACAGCAATTCTAGAGAGAGATCTTTAAACCATGAAACTGAGTCTTGGACACTTGAATTGGTTTCTGTGTATAAGCAGTAATGAAATTTTAAGGCTCCTTTACAGCCACAATAGGATTGAATGAATTTGAGCAACCTTCAGTGAAATACATACATAAAACAAACCTTTTATTTTTGTCCTTTTTAAAGTAAAAAGCCTTCTAGTTTCAAAATGAGGCAAAGGAAGGAAGTTAAAGAGAAACTGGAAAAAAACGCCCATTTAACAAAAAATAAAAAAAAAAAAATCAAAGGATTTTTAAGTCCCTTGAGGCACCAGAAAGTAAAAATAACTGTGAAAAAGCTGAATGAAGCAGAAGTTTTGTGGAGGTCCATGTGTGGATTTGACCTAGATACAGTTAACTTTTTTGTGATTAATTTGCAGATTACAATTTTATACTACAGTGGTCAAACTCGAGCTCTAAAACAAATTACAGTGTCATATTACTCTCTCATACCCCTTGATTGATCACTAGATATCTATGTATTTTAATTTTTTGAAACAGACCACAATTCATTATTTTCTCTTTGAATCCTGCTACGAAGCTGGGTTTTTTTCCATGCCCTGCAAACTGCATTAGACTATAAAGGGACCGGGATACTAAGGGAATATTAAACCCTTTGCCAACATGCAAAAATTTGTGGGAGGAAAGCAGGTGCTTATGCCCACACTACACACTCTACTCCACCTGAAAGACTTTAAAGCTTTTCAAGCTAAAAAAGCAGCTGAATAAGGATATTGCTTCTTGAGTGCTTCCAATCCTTGGGCTTTGCTTGTCCCAAAAAGCACGATGTCAAAGTCTTAAAAACCTCCAAAAGATCACCAAGATCTAAATAAATGTTATTTTTCCACTTCTGCTCCCATCCACAGCTGGATTTCTTGTTTTCCATGGGCAGCCTGTAGTCATCCCTTTGCTATGCCACCTCAGATGCCCGAGGACCTCCCATCCAGGTAGTTCCTGGTCTCTGTCCTGGCCTGACCCCCCCTCAGCTCACTGGTAAATGGAAGTTGGAGCATTTAAATGACCAGGTGTGTCTTCATGACATCAGTTGGCACGTGCAACTAACACAGGACATATCCTGGCACCTAAATTTATTAGGCTCCCAGCGCAACTACACAAAACTGCATACCCAGCTTCTCTTATCAACAGAACTGACAGCAGGGCAAAGATAAACATTCGCAGTACATGCAGGAAGGAAGAAGTGAAGTAGTTTTTATTATAAAAAATGAACCTCCTTAGACACAGATTAATTTCCTATGAGACACAGGCTCCAAGATCTGAAAGAAGGGAAAGTGTTCTGCCCTCCCTGGCAGGTCTCTGGGTGATATGTTCTTGCCACGCTTTAGACAACCATCTTGCTCAATTAGATGAGAAATAATAAGTTATAGCATCTCTGACAGGGCAGAGCTAGTCTGAAGGCTGGTTTGAAGAATAAAACTCTTGCTCTGGCTTGACAGATGTGAGCAGCTCATCACACTGTGATTCTTACCTTAACCCTACTTGAGCTGGCTGCTTAGGTTTCCTTAATTTTCCCCAATTAAGCTTTCCCAGCTCACCTTTTCTCAGCTTTGATTGCTTCATGAATATTCTCCTGGTTACCTAAGCAGCCAGGACTCATTTATAATGTTCTGCAGATTTATGCAAGCAATTAATCCCTTGCTGCCAGCCTGAACAATCAGAAGAGCCAAAACCTGACAGCCCTGTGTTACAGACTCGGTCAGTTCCCTGCAACACATCACTGTGTTATAGTTGAACTAAGACAAAGTCTCAATTGATTCGTTAAAAGTTTATTTAAGATAGGAAAGCAAATGCAGCACTGGGCGGCCGGGAAATCGCAGCTTCACCAAGGCTGGCAAAGTTTGGGTAGCTCAAGCAGTCTTTTATACCCTTTTTTCTCTCCAACTTGCTGATTTCAGCAGTTACACAAACAGGATAGCAAATACGATAACAACACCTGTTAATCTTAAGCAAAAGCAAAAGCAAAAGCAAAAGCAAGGACGTTATGTTAACATAATATTTCACTAAGCAGACAACACTGTAACCTTGAGATAATGCCATGCCTCATTCTTTCTTAAACAGGGTGTTTTGTGCCTGGAACAGTGAGGCCATTTTCTCCTTGTATCCTTTGGTTTAAGCAGCAAATTGTTCTTTATTTCTCACAAAATCCCCCCTTCTTTTATTTACCACTAATTTGCTGGTTAAACCTGTTCAAAACATCATGAGCCACTTCTAACTCAAGACTGTCATTTGGCAAAATTTTCATCTCTAATTCTGATCATTTCAACACCATCAATTGTACTCTAGTCGGTTTTTGACAAAGGTTACAAATTTGTTAATGATACAGGGACCAAAGGTTATAGCTAATAATAACATTATGACAGGTCCTGCTAAAGTAGAAATCAAAGTGGTTAGCCAGGGAGATTGGTTAAACCAAGATTCATACCAGGAGGCCTTAGCCTCTTGTTCTCGTTTTCTCTTTTCTAGTCCCTCCCTCAGTTTAGCCATCGAATCCCTAACTATTCCAGTGCGGTCGGCATAGAAACAACATTCCTCTCCTAGAGCTGCACATAACCCTCCTTGTTGTAAAAACAGTAAATCTAACCCGCAACAATTCTGTAAGACCACTTTGGATAATGAAGTTAAAGATTTCTCCAAAGCGGTGATAGATTGTTAGACTCTGGCTAAATCTTCATCAACTGTGGCTTTTAATGATGTTAAGCTTTGTTCCTGTTGGGTTAGGGATAATGCACCAGTGGTGGTTCCAGCGACCCCCAAACCTAATAGGGCTGCTACAGTGATAGCTGTTATTGGTTCTCTTTTGCTGACCCTATGTCCTGTATTACTCCAATGCAAATACATGACTTCTTCTCCATGTAGGAGAATTCGGGGCATCACCGTGACTTGAACACAAAATTCTGATTCATTCCTCTTAAGGACAGCGGTAGACACGCAAGGAGTTAATCCAGTCAGGGAGCAAACCCACCAGGCTCCATCATTAGGTATCACCCATTTAAAGTCTAATGTAAAATCTTTGATAGAGTTCGTATACAGAACTGTCACTCCAACCTGTCACCTTTCCTATGCACCAACCGCTCCCTTTAACTTGTTGAAGTGTTATCCCTACTCTTCGCTCTCCCCAATTGCATTGGGAAGGGTTGTCTTCCTTAGAAGTGTTAAAGGAAGATGCCACCACTATTCCTTCATAAAAAGGAGGTTCAATATCATAACACAACGAACAAGATTGGGTAAAATTTGGATTGGTTACATTTAAAGCGCTATATGCCGCCTGCATCATGTCCCATAGAGGCTCGGCACCCTTCGAGCTTTCTAGGGTGTTATTTCTTGATAGAGTTGGGGTTCCTGTAGTACCCGGGGAGCCTTTCACTTTTTTTTCTCCCACAATTGGGTTTGGTCCTACCGGTTGAGCTGGTATGATCACGCTTTTCTTAATAAGTATCACCACCCCTCTATCTTTCCCAGGTTCCAAATACCTTATTCCCCAAGTTCACCCTAATAGCCATCCCGCGTCCTGGGGCTGTAATATTTTAATCTGTAGAGCTTTACAGGTCCTTGCCATTGTTACAGCACCATTATGGGCATGAGAAGGTTTTGTACAGCCGTCTGGTATCCAGGTAACTTGCAAATATTTGTCTACGTTCGGAGCTGTCCATCCTGCTGTTACTATCATTTCACACCCCCAATATGCATAGTAATAGTGGCCAGGAGAGTTGCAATAGCTCTTCCCAGGGTTTGAACTCGGACACCAATAAGTGGCCATTAGGTTTCCTCCCCAGAGGTGCTGTGTTTTGCAGTTATAGTGCCAAGTACTTACGAGCTCTAATAGATCGCAATTGGTTACATAAAAAACCAGGTGATCCGGCCAAAATATTTACCCTAAGAGTTTTAGAATCATCCCACCTAATGAGAGTCCAATTGAAAGGTTGATGTTCTGTGGCAACTATTGTTGTGATTACAGATACTAAAATAACAGCCTTCATCTTCCCCACAGCTGGTACCTCTCTACCTTTCCCTCGTCTACTCTTTTGCAAAGAGCAACGGGGTAATATGTCTTCTTGGTAGCAGTAGGTATTCTTCGGGAGAACAGACTGTTCTACAACTGATCACCTTTCCAAGCAAATTCTTTGGCGCACCTCTTTAGAACTTTGTGCCAATCTGACTCAAAAAGATTCCCAGCTATCAGGAATCTACCTTTCCCACCCGTAGAAGAGTTTGCAAATCTCCACTCGTACTCTACTTCCAGCCTTATGATGACAACATATTTTACAATAAGATGTCCATCCCAACATGTATGCTCCGATAAGGGATGTTTGATACAGGGTGCTAGTCCCACTTCTGAAAGTTCAGGGGTTGTTCTAGGTATGTCAATTTCTATTTCGCAACAAAAAGGTATAAATCGCGTTGTTTCTAATATCTTGTACAGTCCAGCACCTCCTGTTTGATCCAGGATTCTTTCCTCCTTCCAAGGTGTGAAGAGGGCCTTACCAAGTTTCCTTGATAATGAGAACTACCACTCCTATCCGCATCCCACCACGGGTGCCCACCGAAGGTGATGGTTCATTTGCTGTCCGGTTTCCTCGTGACTCGTAACCGCAAGTCCCCTGGTTCAGAGGTCACAGTCCACCTCTTTGGGGGCAAAGGGCTGGCGTGGGTCCACCCCTTTTCTGCCATCCGTACTGCAGTATCTGTGGTAAGTAAAACAACAAAGGGTCCCTCCCAGCAGGGCATCAAAGAAGTCTCTTTACAGGTCTTTACTAACACTCGATCTCCTGGCTGGACCCTATGTATACAGACATCTAAAGGAGGTCTTTGTACTACCAGTCCCTTTTTCTTTAACTCTTGTCTTCTTTTGGTAAGTTCCAATATATTCGGCTATGGCTTTGTCTGCAACTTTCGGGTGTTCTATTGGTACTCCAAAATCATATGGCATCCCGTATAACATTTCAAAAGGGGAGATGCCAGTGTCTGCCCTTGGTTGGGTTTCAATATAAAGTAGTGCTAACGGTAGACATTTAACCCAATTCATCTTTGTTTCTATCATAAGTTTGGTAAGATGTTTCTTAATTTCCCCATTCACTCTCCACTTTTCCTGAGCTTTGTGGATGCCAGGGGGTATGATATTCCCACTTTGTACCAAACACTTCAACTGTTCCTTTGACTATCCGGGAAGTAAAATGCAGTCCCCGATCTGAGTCAATTACAGCAATGATTCCACATCTCGGGATAATTTCTTCGAGAAGAATTTTGACTACTGTTTTTGCAGTGGCTCTTACTACCGGGAAGGCTTCTACAACATGCGTAAGATGGTCCACCAAGACTAGTAGATACTGATACCTCCCCACCTTCGGTAATTCCGAAAAGTCTACATGTATTTTCTCAAAAGGTATGCTTGCTAATTCTCGTCCCCCTAATACTCACCTAAAACTCGCCTAAAATTCAGCGAGGATCGGCGGCAGGAACGGTAGGCTCTGCAGCTGAGTACTTGTCGAGGTGGACAGCGAACTCCCCGAGAGAGGGCAGGATTCTAGAGAAAACCGCGGCAAGCGCGCCTCTCCGCAACCCCGGAAGCGGCAGCGGTCACGTGGACGGCTGACGGCGCAGGGGGGCGGTACCGGCAGCAGCCGAGGGCGATTTAAAGGGCCCTTTGTGAGCGCGAGTGGCAGGGGTGCGGCTCAGTGGAGGAGTGCGGCTTAGCACTTTATTAGCGTGTCGAACAGGAGCGGGCAAACAGGGTCGTTAAGAGGCAGTTCCCGCAGGCAGGGGGAGCAGGCACTCCTCGGGTGGGTGTTAAGTGTGGTCGTAGGTGGGTGTGGTGTAGGTTCTTCCTGCTTCCCTGACTAACAATGGTGGCCAGGCGAGCTAAAACTATTGCCACCAGGAGTGTGTCTGTTCAAACAATATCTCCATTGAGGGATGCGGCTGTCCAGACTATTGACTGTAATGAGTGCCGTAGCCTGCTTGTGTTACCTGAAGACAATCCAAAAAACACCTGCTTGAGGTGTGAAAAGGTCAGCGATTTGCTAGAAATGGTTGCTGAGCTGAAGGATCAGGTTGAGAGGCTAAGAAGCATACGAGATAGTGAAAGGAGATAGACTGTTGGAGCCATACCCTCTCCTACCCTAGTAATACACCCCAGGAGACAGAGGAACACAGTATTCCTCACACCCAGGATGACAAAAGGAACCTTGTTGAGGAGAAATGGGAGCAGGTCTGCTCTCGGGGCAAAAGATTTCTCTCCCCTCCTCCAACTCCCTTCAAGATGCTGCCCTTCCAGTTGCCCCTACAAAACATGTTTGGGGTCCTGGAATTTGAGGCCCAGGAAAAAGACAGCGATGAAGATTGTTCGCCTGGAGAACCTCTTAATACTGCCCCGTCTGTCAGGCAGATCAGAACTTCAATCACGAAAAAGAAAAGGAGGGTAGTTGTAATAGGTGACTCCCTCCTAAAAGGAACAGAGGGTCCTATATGTAGGCTGGACCCATCCCACAGGGAAGTCAGCTGCCTTCCTCAAGCCCAGGTCCGGGATATCACTAAGAGACTCCCGGATCTAATTCAACCCACAGATTATTATCCCCTGCTTGTTGTTCAGGCTGGCAGTGATGAACTCGATAAGAGGGGCACCAGAGTAATTAAAAAGGAGTTTAGGGAGTTAGGCCGACTAATGGATGGGGCAGGAGCGCAGGTGGTGTTCTGCTCAGTCCCTCCAGTGTCAGAGAGGTATACTACAAAGAACAAGAGAATCCATACTGTTAACAAATGGCTCAAGGACTGATGCCGACACAGGAATTTGGGTTTCTACAACCATGGGGTAACCTTTACTGAACCTGGCCTGTTTGACCCAGATGGGTCCCACCTAAGTAAAACGGGCAGAAGGATTCTAGCCCGGGAGTTGGCAGGGCTCATTGAGAGGGCTTTAAACTAGACCTGAAAGGGGAGGGGGATGTAACCAGACTCACCACTGAAGTGACTGCAGAAAGTGAGTCATTATCAAGGGTAAAGCCACTAGCCCAACTGAAATGCATGTACACCAATGCACGCAGTATGGGTAACAAACAAGAGGAGCTGGAGGTCCTGGCCTGGCAGGTGAACTATGATATAATCGCTATCACAGAAACGTGGTGGAATGACTGTCATAACTGGAGTGCTGCCATGGATGGTTACAAACTCTTCAGGAGAGACAGGCGAGAGGGAAGGGGTGGAGGGGTGGCCCTGTGCACCAAGGAAACCCTTGACACTGTAGAACTTGAGATCGGGAATGATCAGATTGAGAGTCTATGGGTAAGAGTAAGAGGGGCAAGAAAGACCAACATCCTGGTTGGAGTGTGTTACAGACCGCCCGACCAGGAGGAAGAGGTGGACCTTTTGTTGTTTAAGCAACTGGAAGTTGCCTCAAGATCGTCTGCCCTTGTTCTTCTAGGAGACTTTAATCTCCCAGATATCTGCTGGGAACTTAACACAGCTGAGAGGAGGCAGTCCAGAAGGTTCTTGGAGTGTATTGAGGACTGCTTCTTGTCACAGCTGGTGAGTGAGCCTACCAGGGGTGAGGCTCTCCTTGACCTCCTGTTTACAAATAGAGAAGGGCTGGTGGGTGATGTGGTTGGAGGCTGTCTGGGCTGCAGTGACCACGAGATAATTGAGTTTTCCATTAACAATGGAACAAGGAAGAGCAAAACCAGGACTACCATGCTGGATTTTCGACGTGCTGATTTCAGATTATATAAGGAACTAGTAAGGAGAGTACCCTGGGAAACAGTTCTTAAAAGCAAGGGCATCCAGGAAGGCTGGAGGTACTTCAAGAATGAAGTCTTCAAGGCACAGGAGCAGGCTGTCCCGATGTGCTCTAAGATGAGCCACAGGGGCAGACGGCTGGCCTGGTTAAGTAAGGAGCTTCAGAAGAAGTTAAGTGAGAAAAAGAGGGTGTATCGCCTTTGGAAAGAAGGGCAGGTAAGTCAGGTTGTGTTCAAAAATATTGCCAAGTTGTGTAGGAAGGAAATTAGGGAGGCAAAAGCCGAGCTGGAGCTCAAATTGGCCACTTGTGTTAAGGACAATAAGAAGTGCTTTTTCAAATATGTTAATGGCAGAAAGAAGAGCAGCAACAATCTTCAATCCTTATTGGACATTGAGGGAAATATAGTAACTAAAGATGAGGAAAAGGCTGAGGTGGTTAATGCCTTCTTCACCTCAGTTTTCAACAGTAAGGCCGATTGTTCACTGGACAACTGGTCTACTGAAGCGGCGAATAGAGGCGGGGTGCAATACAGCCCCCCTGTCATACAGGAGGAAGAAGTTAAAGACCTGCTGAGCCACTTGGATCCTCATAAGTCTATGGGGCCTGATGGGATCCATCCTAGGGTGATAAAGCTGGCGGACGAGCGTGCTAAGCCGGTTTCCATCATTTATCAGCAGTCCTGGCTCACTGGAGAGGTCCCAGAAGACTGGAAGTTGGCCAACGTGACGCCCATGCACAAGAAGGGCCGTAGGGATGATCCAGGTAACTACAGACCTGTCAGCCTGACCTCGGTTCCAGGTAAAATTATGGAGCGCATAATCCTGGGTGCAATCATGCAGTACCTACAGAATGAGCAAGAGATCAGGCCCAGCCAGCATGGTTTCAGGAGAGGCAGGTCCTGCCTGACCAACCTGATTTCTTTTTACGACCGTGTGACTCGCCTGGTGGATGAGAGGAGGTGGTGGAGTCACTATCCCTGGAGGTGTTCAAAGATCGATGACACTATACCATTTATAGTCGGGACTTAGTTGATTAAATATAGTGTGTGGGTTGGCTACCACAAGGAATCGAGTGATGGTTCTCTCATTCACATCCTTCCGGCTGTGGATGTGGTGTACCTGGACTTCAGCAAGGCCTTTGACACTGTCTCCCATAGTAGACTACTGGACAAGCTGTCAGCCTGTGGTATGGACGGGAATGTTCTGTGCTGGATTAGGAATTGGTTGGATGGCCAAGCCCAAAGGGTGGTAGTGAATGGTGTCCCATCCAGCTGGTGGCCAGTCGCTAGTGGGGTCCCCCAGGGTTCGGTGCTGGGCCTCGTCCTGTTTAATATCTTCACTGATGATCTGGATGAGGGGATCGAGTCTTTCATCAGCAAGTTCGCAGATGACACCAAGCTGGGAGGAAGTGTCGATCTGCTAGAAGTTAGCAGGGCCTTACAGAGGGACCTTGACAGGCTGGAGAGATGGGCTGAGTCCAATAGCATGAGGTTTAACAAGTCCAAATGCCGGGTCCTACACTTTGGACACAACAACCCCATGCAGAGCTATAGACTGGGTGCAGAGTGGCTGGAGTAGTCAGGCGGAAAGGGACTTGGGAGTGCTGGTGGACAGGAAACTCAACATGAGCCAGCAGTGCGCTCAAGTGGCCAAGAAGGCCAATGGTATCTTGGCCTCATCATGAGTAGTGTGGCCAGCAGGACTAGCAAGGTTATCATCCCATTATACTCGGCACTGGTCAGGCCGCACCTTGAGTACTGTGTCCAGTTCTGGGCCCCTCAGTTTAAGAAGGATGTTGAGATGCTAGAGTGTGTCCAGAGGAGGGCGACGAGGATGGTGAAGGGGCTGGAGCACAAGCCCTGTGAGGAGCGACTGAGGGAGGTGGGGTTGTTTAGCCTGGAGAAGAGGAGGCTCAGGGGAGACCTTATTGCTCTCTACAACTACCTAAAGGGAGGTTGTAGTCAGGCAGGGGTTGGTCTCTTCTCTCAGGTGACCGGTGACAGAACGAGAGGACACGGTCTCAAGCTTCGCCAGGGGAGGTTTAGGATTGACATTAGGAAGAAATTCTTCACTGAGAGGAAATCGTTCATTGGAACGCGCTGCCTAGGGAGGTGGTGGAGTCACTATCCCTGGAGGTGTTCAAAGAGAATTTGGGTGAGGCACTTAGTGACATGGTGTAGTTGACAAGTAGGAGTAGGTGTTGGGTCATAGGTTGGACTCGATGATCTCAAAGGTCTTTTCCAACCGTATGATACTGTGATACTGTGATACTTTTTCCCTAAGTTGCCATTTATTGACTTTCTAGCAGGTCAAACAACCCTCCAAAACCGTTTTAGCTAAACCATATATTCCCATGCAAGTATAATTTAATTCAAACTGATCTACTAGGGCCTGAATCCCCCAATGAGTTTTGTGGTGCAATTTGCTCAATATCCCTCGAGCTAACCCTTTTGGAAGGATTTCTTGACCATTTGGCAAGAGCCATTTGTCCCCCTCTCTTTTTGCTCCAATTTGTTTTAATTTGTCCAGTTCTTGGAGGGTAAAGCTTTTGTCTAGCTTTAACCTCTCAGGTTCTTCCCTTAAAGTCAGTAACGCAGCTTGTTTGGCCTCTACATCGGCTAAATTGTTTCCTCTTATCGTATGGGTAATTCCCTTTTGATGTCCCTTTACATGAACAACCGCTATTCTTAACGGACCCCTTAATGCTTTCAAAACTTCCAGAATTAATTTCTCATGGATTAATCCTTTCCCTTGGGTATTAATTAGACCTCTCTCTTCCCAAATTTTCCCAAAGGTATGCACTACCCCAAAGGCATATTTTGAATCTGTATATATAGTTCCAATTCTATTTTCTAAGAGCTTTAATGCTCACCACAGGGCATATAATTCACATGCTTGTGCGGACCAGGTTTTGTTTAGTGGTCCTGCTTCTTTTGTCTGTAATGTATGTCTGTCTATAACAGCATATCCCGATTTCCGTTGTCCTTTAATTACTCCTGAGGATCTGTCGATAAATAATTTTTCACCTTTACCCAATTCGTCTCCCGCTAAATCCTCTCTTATTTTAGTTTGTAAATTTATTAGTTGAAGGCAGTCGTGTGTCAATTCTTCTTTGGGTTCCCCATATAGGAACTGGGCCGGATTCTGAAGGGAAGTAACTTCGATCTCTAATTTGGGAGAATTAATCAAAATTCCTTCATACTTCAATAGTTGGCTGTCAGTGAGCCACTTATCAGCTCGCTGCTGCAATACTCCACAAATATTTTGAGGAGTATATACTTTAACTCTCCTCCTAGGGTGACTCGTGTGACTTCTACTAACAACGCGGTAGCCACGATCGCCTGTAGGCAAGTGGGCCATCCTCGGCTTACAGGGTCCAACAATTTGGAATAATACCCTACGTGTTTTCTCTGGCCTGCCCTGTAAGCAGTCCCATTGTCTACATTGATAAGAAGTTGGAAGGGTTTGCGTGTATCGGGTAGACTAAGGACGGGTGCCTCTACTAGATCTCTTTTTATCTTTTCCAAACGATCCTCATCATCAGGGGTCCATTTCATCAACCTGTTCTTGGTTAATTTTTCATACAAAAACTTTACCTTGTTGCTATAATTTTTGATCCACTGTTGACAATACCCTAATAATCCCAACAGTTGTCCTATTTGTCTCTTATTACTAGGTGCAGTTAACGATAAAATTCCCCTTACTCTTTCAGGATCTAATTTCTTATGCCCCTTTGTGAGCCAATGTCCCAAATTCCTCACTTCCTCCTCGGTGAACTGCAACTTGGACTTAGAGACTTTCAGTCCCTTTAAGCCTAAAAAGTTGAATAACTTGATACTCTTGTTCCTAACTTCTTCCTGAGTCCTCCCAGCCACTAATAAATCATCTACATACTGTATTAAGACTAGTTCCTGCCCCAATTCATAGGATTCTAATAGTTGTTCCAAAGCTTGTCTGAACAGGTTTGGGGATTCTGTAAACCCTTGAGGCAACACAGTCCATCGTAGTTGCTGTTTTCTATGCATTTTGGGGTCTTCCCATTCGAAAGCAAAATAGTCCCTACATTTCTCCTCTAAGGGGCAAGCCCAAAAGGCATCCTTCAGATCGATGACACTATACTATTTATAGTCGGGACTTAGTTGATTAAATATAGTGTGTGGGTTGGCTACCACAAGGAATCGAGTGATGGTTCTCTCATTCACGACCCTCAAATCTTGTACAAAGCAATATGTCCCATCCGATTTCTTTACAGGTAATATGGGTGTATTGTGGGGTGACATGCAAGGTTCCAAAAGCCCTTGGGCCAAAAGTCTCTCAATGACCGGCTGCAACCCTTCTCTCCCCTCCCTGGAGATGGAATACTGTTTTATCCTAATTGGGTGATCTGGATCTTTTATGGAGACCGTGATTGGTTTTATATTTAACCTCCCCACCGACCCAGGAGTGTACCAAGTGTCTGGGTTAATTTTAGCTTCATCTTCCACAGTTAATAAACATAATTTAACTTTCAATTTTTCTTGATCTACTTATAAATTGATTCCTAACTCCACCATCAGATCTCGCCCCAGGAGATTATATTCAGCTTCTGGAACCAATAAAAATGTTCCCACCCCATATTTATTTGGGGTTTCTATACTTACATTCTTTATTAACGGTACTTTAAAAGGTTCTCCTTTCGCTCCTACTACCTGGAGCATATCTTTTGACTCAGGACATCCAGAAGGTAATCTTTAGACAGTAGATTTCTCAGCGCCCGAGTCCACAAGGAACTCGAACACCTCATGCTGAGGACCCAGTTTCAGTTTTACCAAGGGCTCAGTGACCTTAGGGGTCGCCAGCAAATGGAGCCCCTGACCCCTCTAATCTTCCTTAAAAATCTCCTCATCCTGCAACCTCTTCCAGCAATTTGTTTGTAAATGTTCCTTCTTGTGACAATAAAAACATTTGATTTCTGGCAGGCAGGGCCTCCTTCTCGTGTCTGCCGGCCCCCTCCGGAGTCCATCCCTTTCATTATTTATGTAAGGTCCCTTCTTTGACATAAGTCTCGGGTCCCGGTCAAACCGCCTGCTCTGGTTCCGTCCTTCCTTTACAGCTGCCATCAATATCTTAGCTTGCCTCTTCTGATTTTCCTCTTCCCTTCTTATGTATACCTTTTGAGCTTCTCGTAATAACTCATCTAAACCCCTTTCTTGCCAGTCTTCTATTTTTTCTAATTTTCTCCGTATGTCGGGCCAGGATTTGGCCACAAACTGAGTCTTCAGCAAGGTCTGACCAACTTGACTATCGGGGTCTAACCCAGAATACAATTGTAGGCTCTTTCTTAACCTTTCTAGCCATTCGGTAGGGGTCTCGTCCTTTTTCTGCTGTTCGCTAAAGGCCTTATTAATATTTTGACCCTTAGGTACCGAATCTCTTATTCCTTGAATTATAATATCCTGGAGATCAATCATGTTATTTCTATGAGCTGGGTTCTGGTTGTCCCAATTGGGCCGTGGTAAGGGCTATTTAACATCTCCGGCAGGGCCATGTTGGTGTCTCTGGTCCCAGTTCCTCATGCCAGCTGTTCTTATCATTCATCGTTCCTCGTTTGTAAACAGGATTTTTAAGATGGACTCCATTTCGTCCCAAGTATAAATATTAGGCCCGAGGAAGTGATCGAAACATTCTGCAACCCCTAATGGGTCTTCTAATAGCCATCCCATTTCTTTCTTGAAATCTCTGACGTCCCCAGAATTAAGGGGCACAGAGACAAATCCCACCCCAGGTTGTGGTCCTCCCATGGCAGTCTCTCTTAATGGGTACAACAAATTTTCCTCCTCTCTTTTCTGGCTTGGCTTCTGGTTACTATTGGGCTAGGAGGAGAAGTGCCCCCTTCAGATTGTGGAGGGGGCGGTAGGAGGAAGACCCTGATCTGAGTCTTGTAATGATGGAGGAGGTGGAACATAGGGTGGGGGAGGCGTCAGTAGCTCGTCTTCACCCCCCCTCCTCCTTCTGTTATTTTTCTTTTCTTTCAATGGGAATAAATTAACAGGCTGGGCTGTACCCAGGATCCACAAAAAGGCATATTCACTCTCCTCCTTATTAAATGGCTGCCTATTGTTCACATATATTTTTAATTGTTGGCATATCCCATCTTCAAAAGATCCATAAATTGGCCAATATAAGTCCTTTCTTATCTGTTTTCCTCCCCAAATTTCCTACAATAATGGATCATTTTCTCCTTAGATTTCCCTTTCAGGGAGGGGGAATCACCCCAATGTTGAATCATTAATCCTAATGGGCTATCTGGGGGTATATCGGGGAGCCCACCCCTACCCCGCTTCTCCTGTATGGGTCCAGAAGCCTTACTCTCTTTCTGGCCCATCTTCCGAGAGTGCCTTCTTTCGTTCTCAAATCACTCGCTTCCCTCTATTCGTGGCCCACGTCTTCGCGGACAACGGGAACCACACTACTAAGAGGTCCACACTCGCTTCGCCTGGTGGACTACTAAGTCTGGTGGACGTCTCAATCACTCGCACTCTGGGTACCCAATCCCCGACCAGACGGCAACCACTATATACTTACTCTCTCTGGAGTCTTCGCCTGGCTCTTCGTGCACAAAAATTACAGGGAACTGCAGTATCTTTCTTTTTCTTTTCTCTTTTGCTTTCTTATCTCCGTTTGGAAAGTCCAGGTAAACCTAAGTCGAACTCTCCTCCGGGACCATCCGAGGATGGGGCACCCTCCCAGAGTCGAAATCTGAGTTAGCTTTCTGGATCCGAGTGGCGGCATCAAAATTGTTATAGTTGAATTAAGACAAAGTCTCAATTGATTCGTTAAAAGTTTATTTAAGATAGGAAAGCAAATGCAGCGCTGGGCGGCCCAGAAATCGCAACTTGACCAAGGCTGGTAAAGTTTGGGTAGCTCAAGCAGTCTTTTATACCCTTTTTTCTCTCCAACTTGCTGATTTCAGCAGTTACACAAACAGGATAGCAAATAGGATCACAACACCTGTTAATCTTAAGCAAGATAGAGCAAAAGCAAAGGCAAGTAACACCTGTTAATCTTAAGCAAAAGCAAAAGCAAGGACATTATGTTAACATAATATTTCACTAAGCAGACAACACTGCAACCTTGAGATAATGCCGTGCCTCATTCTTTCTTAAACAGGGTGTTTTGTGCCTGGAACAGTGAGGCCGTTTTCTCCTTGTATCCTTTGGTTTAAGCAGCAAATTGTTCTTTATTTCTCACTGGGTCTGCTGCCCATCCTCTAAACACACGTACTCAGATCATTGCACCTTCCAGCAAGGAAACAAGCTTCTACCAAAGTGCTGTCTGCAAGGGGGTCTCCTTCCACACATCAGTTCTCTGGCAGCCTTAAATTTTATAAAGCTCAAGGTTTTTCTTCCTTGCCCAGCCATTTTGCCAAGCTGGACCACCAGCACAAGTGCTGGCAGAAAACAACCAAACCACTCTCCAAATCAGATACTAGAGTTACAACCATCTCCTTCTTTCCACAGTGTCCCAACATCCGCTTTGTGAATGTGGACTCCCTTTCTCCCACTGGCCAGAATGACACTGCTACTATATCAAGAGAAACAGGGCAGACAACTTCACATTGCAGATACCTCCTGAGTGGCAAAGCATAAGCAGCTGTAGACAGGACTCATCCCTAATTTTCGAGTGGAAGACAGGAGGGAGAAATGTCCTATAAAAATTAATTTTATTTTTATCACCTTAATGGCTCCAGTTCAGTCACTGCTAGTCTCATCCTCCAAGTTTGCACTTATCTGCCTGATCTCAGTGCCTGCCATCTAACATGGTTCTATATGCTTTGCCAACAAACAGCCCAAGCCTTCCTTGTTGCCATTTCAAAGCCCAGTAGACGTTATTTTATTTGCTTTATGTAGTGTGAGCCAAACAAAGGAAATCCAAACTTTTTCATGGTGAAGCCGTAATAGAGAGCTCTCCATGCGCTTATGAGCTTTGCACTAGCATCTGAGTTTGCCTTTTGCAAGGTGCTGCATGGGGCTTTCCTCATAAATCACAGTACAAAGAGTTTAGCCAAGCTTCTGGCAAGTGTTTGGCAGCTTAGAGATGGCCATTCCAGAATGTTAATCTGCCTGTAAAAAGAATTGAACACCAGAGCATTCACAGATTCATTTCAAAATCCCTTTTCCCCAGCCCAATGGTTTTCTCATGGCCATCTGTGGGGACAAAATAAGGTTGCTCTGGGGAGAAGGAGCCAACACAGCATTACAGCAACAGGCAAGCTACATGAATGCTTATACAAATACCTATAATATCTCCCAGGTGCCTTGCAAGTCCAGTTAGTACTGCTTAAAAGCAACACAACCACCACTTTTGGCCATTTCTTCAACTGTTGTCACTGACAGAATGAGATGGGATTTTATTGCTACCACTGTCTAAAGCTTCTCAGTTTTCCTGTACTATCGCCTGATTATTTGGTCAACATCAAATAATAGATGTTCCTGAGCAAGAAATGCCAAAGAAAGCCCATAAGGGAAGATTTTGTCCTGCTGTTATCAGCTTCAGTTATCAAGGCATTCACTGCAAAACACAGCAGGAAAAGGAGGGGTGACGTTCTCTTCTGCTGACTCCAGCACAGAATGTAATATTTTCTTCTCTATGCTTGGCTTTCCTTTCTTAGCTCAAGAGCACGGTATGTCCATGGTTCTCTCCCAAGGCTCCAATGACAAAAGTTCACTCACTCACTCTCCACAGGGAAGCACAAAGTCTTTTGAATCCTCCTAGCCCACCACTTACACTGCTGTCTGGCTGGGAAGGACATGCGTCCAGGCAAGCCGCAGCAAAGGTCTGTAGATATTTCCTCCAGGAGAGAGGAAAGCAATGGGAGGGAGACACTGATATCCAAAAAGGCAGCCAGCTCAAACAGGCACCTCCATCCACTTCCCGCTTTGGGTGTTCACCTGACACACATTTGTCTTGCCCTATTTGAAACAGAATAGAGGAGAAAGTTTTTCTTCTTACTGCTTTGTGCCCAGAGGCCAATATCAACACATCCCTGAAAACAGACTGGGACAGGTACTAAACAGCTGAAGAATGTACATTTCCCCTAGGCTATATACATCTAAATGACATTTGATTCTATGCTCATTAGTATTTAGAAAAGCAAATGTGGAATGTGAGCTTATTTTGAACAGAATCAGCACTGTAGTAGCCAAAGCTCATTAATTATGAATTTTATCAGCTCCTTACTGAAATCTGCTCTGCTAGCAAAGCTTTTGAATGAAGAAATACCACACTACAAAATAACCCTTTTCCCAGTAGATATCCCATATTTATTCCAGAACAATTACAATGCTGGTAGAATCCTTGAGGTTCTTGAAGCATCTTATCGGAGCAATCATAACAACAAAAATACTGATGAGCGTAATTTGGTGAAGAGTGAGTGTGGAGCAATGGAATGATGTTTCCTGCTTGCACAGTAACCGCACACAGATGTGCCACACACAGACGCTGCAGAGAGCTGTAGTCTCAGCAGGCTGCTCAGCATGGTAATGCAGTCCCACTCAAACAGAGCCCTGCCTTCACAGATTTTAAGCAGGACAGATTATTTTCTATTATTCTGCCACAACTGCATGTTGATATGTGCAACACCACCTTTTCCCCACCCCAGGCGAATTGGTGAATTAGCCCCCACTCAAACATAACTTTACATTCACTATTTAAGACACCTGTTTAAGCACTGAACTAACAGAAAACATCAACCAACAACTCTGCATGGTGCAGGCAGTGTTTAACATTAGAATTATTTATAGACACTGATTTTAATCAGCAAGCAGACCCTCCCTGCTTAATTTAATTTTACATGCATACACATATACACACACAGACACTTTGACAAAAGAAGAGTGGTATTTTGATAGTGATGAAGAGGACCAGCCTCAACAGAAGAGAATCTTCACATCAGGTACCAACTGAACGTACAAGTATAGAGCTTACAGTCACCCATACTCCTTGTTGAACAAGGAACAAGTTATCACCCAGTTTAACCACACCTACACATTCTACACTAAAACTATATCACTAATAGCTCACTGCTTGTATAGAGAATCCTAATCCTAGCTTTTCAGACCAGTTATTCTTCACATTTTTTCCTCTCTTTTTACTGCTCTGTGGTGGGCTTGCCCTTGCTTAAACAACATTTTCACAGAGGTGCCCACCTGTGGCTGATGGTCTCAGCTGTGCCCCACAGTAGGTCCATTGGAGACAGCTGAGACCTTCCCAGAGACCCTTGCAGTCCCTCCTGCTAGTTCCTGGGCACCTGTACTCAGTACAAATCACTTATCACACAGGCATCGATGAATGATTTATCAATATCCAAAGAGCAGCTGTTGTGCTAAAACAGACTACTTCCACCTCCATGTAACAGAGTATTCAAACTGCTGCTAGTGAATTAAAACTGGCCTGAATGACAATGATCACAGAATCATTTAGGCTGAAAAAGACCTTTAAGATCATCAAGTCCTGCAGGAGATGGCTGAGATCCTCAGTGTCCACCTAGGTTTTTAACACCAGGCAAGCTTCAAGTGCTTAGCCGTTGCTATAGCATCATTTGCATTAGGCAACTGAGCTGATGACCTTCACAATTATATTTCTGTAGGACAGAGACACTGAAAATGTGCTGTGAGATTTGACTTGCTGCCTTTGTTACCCCGATGAAAGCATTAATGTAGTTGATTACAGAGGCCTCAGTCAGCTAAGTTAATGATTATGTAAAGAGTTTCTGTTAATCAGTTGTCAATGAACAATGGTATTTCTAGGATCATTTCCAGATGCAAAGCTGTTGAAGTATATTTTTATTGATGATCCCCATTACATTTCTTCCTAATCAAGTTGCTATTTGATTGGAGTGAAAGTAAATAAATAATTATTACTCAAGCTGAAAGAGATCCAATTCTCTTGTTAAGTGGAGCCCCTTCAAATAAAAGACATTTAAATGGCAAGAAATGAACAGATACATAAGAACAGATACCATACCCCAGTGTGACAGAAGTGCAGTGGGGAATCAAATTTGAGCTGTCAGGTTAGTGTCACTGTAGAGGAGGAGAATTATGGCAGTCCTTGCCTTGTGAGAGTATAAGACATAAAATGTGTTAAAATGAGATAGATTCACAAAATACCACCAAGCTACAAATAAAGACGAGTTTGTACTTGAAGGGAGAGACTGCAGACTGGGCAACCATCTGTGCTTGGCTTCAAATACCCAGCCTGCGAAAGATTGGGATTAACACTGTCCGGACAGATCTTCTCCTATCGGCTGTCAGCAGCGCTGTCTGTTCCAGAGCCTGCCCATGGCACTAACAACAGATGTCCCTAGCAGTTCAAAAGCTTTCAAGAAGCTCCAAGTTTGCATTTCAATTTCTATGGTGTAAGCTGTATCACTGGATGATATAGGGAAGTTGCATTTAAAAGACAAAACTACAAATCCTCTCCCTAATGTTTCAATAAATAAGCTAAAAATGTCCAGTTGGCTGCTTCTCTACACTGGAGGAAACCTCAGCAGACCTATCACCAGGTGGGACACTGAAGAAAGCAGCACAGAAAGGCAGACATGGCTAGAGCCGCGCTGTCAACTTGAAGCAAGGATCTGACATGCACTGGATCCTCCCTCACAGAGAGCTCTCAGCAATGCTCCTCACTGGTATTTCGGTAAGATTATAAAGGTTGTGCCTCTGATTTTCTGTCTAAGATTTCTTGCAGTTATTCCTATAAGGTATCATACAACCCACTGAAATTGCTGTTAAAACATAGAAAGCATCCTGTGAAAAATCTCCCAGGCTGGTTTTCTAATTACAGGACTTTCAATTAGTGCTTTTCAATTTGTTGATACAGCACTGTATTTGTTGACACAGCTTCAAATCCAGCCAGGTTAGATGGCTTGTTCAATCCCATACATCAAGCCAGTGATGGGCAGAATTAATATTCAGCTATGCTCTCCACTTGCACTTTTCTAGTAAGAATTTCACAACTCCCTAAAGGAAGAAAAAAGAGAACAAACTAAAATCCACCACAAAACAGACAGCTGAGCAGAAAATAAAGAGTCCAGAAGAATAACAATAGCTTACATATATTTGAAATAACTGACACCTACAGGGTCTAAGCTGCATGAACGTGTCTTGGTAAGACCTTCAGGGAATACGGTCAGTCGTATTAGAGAAGCAATCATCGCAGAAGCGTGACAAAAACATTCATATGAAAAAGTCTCTACAAAGCCACTGATAGATGAGAAGTTTGAGAGAAAGCAGCAGGAAAGCCAGGGGCAGGCTAGAGCTGATCTAACTGCTGAGAGTTCCTGGGAAGTGTTCTGTTATTGGGCAAAATAATTAGCTTACAGTGCAATTGGTTATTGCTGTTAATTAATAAGTGGAGTACTTAATATAAACTCTAATTTGAGTAGTGCATCAGAGCATTAAACAATCACTCAGCAAGTGGAAAAGCATCCTAACTACATGCATGACAGAGGAGTTTTTCTTCAGGTGCATAGATAGGTGGCCATATTGATCTCATCCCACTTTGGTCCTCAGGAGGTAATATCATTTGGGTGAGAGATTAATTGGAAAGGACACAAAGTGGGCCAGGGATGCTGAATTTTGTTCCCTCCTTAGCAATGTCTCTCAAAAACCTGCTGCAAACCATATCAAAACCTTGGTTAATTCTCTACCAAAACACTCACAGGACACAAAACATCTTCCCACCATTTGCAAAATACCATACTAGAAGACAACTGTAGGATGCAGAGGTCTCAGTATTGAATGAAATGAACAAGGGTCTCGAAAGCTCTTACTGAAAACTGTGGGAAAGGCTACAGTTAGGCATATAGTCCAGAAGTTTCTACTCAGCAGATGTTTTTCCTAGGTAGGAATTGTGGACCATGAGTTGATTTTGTCCAATGCTCTTTGGGGATTCGTGCCTTTAGCACACAGCTCCAACTAGCATTTTTTTACAGCCTAGACAAGGTGACAGAAGCATAGAGCGCCCTGCCTGCTTGCCACTTCTCTCTTGGCAAAACTGCACTGCTGGCACTGCCTTAGAGAAGCACAGCAGCTTTGCACAGCAAGCTGATATTGAAAAACAATTGAAAACAGACCGAGGTCTCAGTCAGACTTTAGAACCTTTCTTGTAGAAGGAGCCCTAGCATTTCAAAGACGATTTCAAGATTCCTTGCAGGTTGGTTGGCATTTGGGTCCTGCAGAATTCAGGTTCCCACAATTACTGCTGCAAAGAAAGGTTTCAAAATCCCTGGCCAAGCACATTTTATCACCTTGGCTGAAAACTGACAGGCAGCAAAACTGACCCTGATTTTGGAACTACCAGTCAAGCTTCAAGTGTAAAACTTTAGGATAGAGATTTTTTCCACTTTGCTGTGCAGTAAGTTCTGCAGCTGAGTACTTGTTCGAGGTGGGCAGCAATTCCCCCGAGAGAGGGAACGATTCAAGAGAGAACCGCGGCAGCGCGCCTCTCCGCCACCCCGGGAGCGGCAGCGGTCACCTGGGCGCAGGGGGGCGATCCCGGCAGCAGCCGAGGGAGATTCAAACGGCCCCGTGGGAGCGCGGCTCAGCACTTGATTAGGGCAGCGAACCTAAGCGAGGCGAACAGGAGCGGGCAAACAGGGTCGTTGAGAGGCAGTTCCCGCAGGCAGGGGGAGCAGGCACTTCTCGAGTAGGTGTTAAGTGTGGTCGTTTGGTGGGTGTGGTGTTTTGTTTTGGCGTTTCCCGCTCCCCTGACCAGCAATGGTGACCAGGCAAGCTAAAACGATCGCCACTAGGAGTGTGTCAGTCCAAACAGTGCCTCCACTGAGGGATGCGAGTGTCCAGACTGTCGACTGTAGTGAGTGCCATAGCCTGCTCGTAATACCTGGGCACAATTCAAAAAATACCTGCATGAGGTGTCAACAGGTCAGTGATTTGCTCCAGATGGTTGCAGAGCTTAAGGATCAGGTGGAGACACTGAGAAGTATTCGTGATAGCGAAAGGGAGATAGACTGGTGGAGTCGCACCCTTTCTCTCCCCAGTAATACTCCCCAGGAGACAGAGGAACAGTATATTCCTCACCACCAGGATGAGGGGAGGGACTTAGTTGTTGAGGAGGAATGGGAGCAGGTCTGCTCTCATGGGGGCAAGAGATTTCCCTCCCATCCTCCAACTCCCTTCAAGATGCCACCCTTCCAGCTGCCCTTACAAAACTTGTTTGGTGTCCTGGAATTTGAGGCTCAGGTAGACGATAGCGATGAAGACTGTTCGTCTGGGGAACCTTTAAATTTTGCCCCGTCAGGTGGATCAGAACTTCAAGCACTAAAAAGAAAAGGAAGGTAGTTGTAATAGGTGACTCCCTTCTGAAAGGAAGAGACAGTCCTATTTGTAGGCCGTACCCATCCCACAGGGAAGTCAACTGCCTTCCTCAAGCCCAAGTCCGGGATATCACTAAGAGATGCCTGGATCTAATTCAACCCTCAGATTATTATCCCCTGTTGGTTGTTCAGGCTGGCAGTGATGAACTTGATAAGAGGGGCACCAGAGTAATTAAAAAGGAGTTTAGGGAGCTGGGCCGACTAATGGATGGGGCAGGAGCGCAGGTGGTGTTCTGCTCAGTCCCTCCACTGTCAGAGAGGTATACTACAAGGAACAAGAGAATCCATGCTGTTAACAAATGGCTCAAGGACTGATGCCGACACAGGAATTTGGGTTTCTATGATCATGGGGAAACCTTTACTGCATCCGGCATGCTCAACCCAGATGGGTCTCACCTAAGTAAAACGGGCAGAAGGATTCTAGCCTGGGAGTTGGCAGGGCTCATTGAGAGGGCTTTAAACTAGACCTGAAAGGGGAGGGGGATGTAACCAGACTCACCACTGAAGTGACTGCAGAAAGTGAGTCATTATCAAGGGTAAAGCCACTAGCCCAACTGAAATGCATGTACACCAATGCACGCAGTATGGGTAACAAACAAGGGGAGCTGGAAGACCTGGCCTGGCAGGTGAACTATGATATATTTGCTATCACGGAAACGTGGTGGAATGACTCTCATAACTGGAGTGCTGCCATGGAAGACTACAAACTCTCCAGGAGAGACAGGCGCCATAGAAGGGGTGGAGGGGTGGCCCTGTATACTAAGGAAACTCTTGACGCCATAGAAGTCGAGATTGGAGATGACCACATTGAGTGCCTATGGGTAAGAGTAAAGAGGGGAAAGAAAGACTGATATCCTGGTTGGAGTATGTTACAGACCACCTGACCAGGAGGAAGATGTGGATCTTTTATTGTTTAAGCAGCTGGAAGTTGTCTCAAGATCGTCTGCCCTTGTTCTTCTAGGAGACTAATCTCCCAGATATCTGCTGGGAACTTAACACAGCCGAGAGGAGGCAGTCCAGAAGGTTCTTGGAGTGTATTGAGGATTGCTTTTTGTCACAGCTGGTGAGTGAGCCTACCAGGGGTGAGGCTCTCCTTGACCTCATGTTTACAAATAGAGAAGGGCTGGTGGGTGATGTGGTTGGAGGCTGTCTGGGCTGCAGCTACCATGAGATAATTGAGTTTTCCATTAACAATGGAACAAGGAAGAGCAAAAACAGGATGACCACGCTGGATTTTTGACGTGCTGATTTCAGATTATATAAGGAACTAGTAAGGAGAGTACCCTGGGAGACAGTTCTTAAAAGCAAGGGTGTCCAGGAAGGCTGGAGGTACTTAAAAAATGAAGTCTTCAAGGCACAGGAGCAGGCTGTCCCGATGTGCTCTAAGATGAGCCACAGGGGCAGACGGCCGGCCTGGTTGAGTAAGGAGCTTCAGAAGAAGTTAAGTGAGAAAAAGAGGGTGTATCGCCTTTGGAAAGAAGGGCAGGTAAGTCAGGTTGTGTTCAAAAATATTGTCAAGTTGTGTAGAAAAGAAATTAGGGAGGCAAAAGCTGAGCTGGAGCTCAAATTGGCCACTTGTGTTAAGGACAATAAGAAGTGCTTTTTCAAGTATGTTAACGGCAGAAAGAAGGGCAGCAACAATCTTCAATCCTTATTGGACATTGAGGGAAATATAGTAACTAAAGATGAGGAAAAGGCTGAGGTGCTTAATGCCTTCTTCACCTCGGTTTTCAATAGTAAGGCCGATTGTTCACTGGACAACTGGTCTTCTGAAGTGATGGATGGGGACAGGGTGCAATATAGCCCCCCTGACATCCAGGAGGAAGAAGTTAGAGACCTGCTGAGCCACTTGGATCCTCATAAGGCTATGGGGCCAGATGGGATCCACCCTAGGGTGATGAGAGAGCTGGCCGATGAGCTTGCCAAGCCGCTTTCCATCATTTATCAGCAGTCCTGGCTCACTGGAGAGGTCCCGGATGACTGGAAGTTGGCCAATGTGACGCCCATCCACAAGAAGGGCCGTAGGGATGATCCAGGTAACTACAGACCTGTCAGCCTGACCTCGGTTCCAGGCAAAATTATGGAGTGCATAATCCTGGGTGCAATCGTGCGGCACCTGCAGAATGAGCAAGAGATCAGGCCCAGCCAGCATGGATTTAGGAGAGGCAGGTCCTGCCTGACCAACCTGATTTCTTTTTACGACCGTGTGACTCGCCTGGTGGATGAGAGGAAGGCTGTGGATGTAGTGTTCCTGGACTTCAGCAAGGCCTTTGACACTGTCTCCCACAGCAGACTCCTGGAGAAGCTGGCAGCCTGTGGCTTGGACGGAAATGTTCTGTGCTGGGTTAGGAATTGGTTGGATGGCCAAGCCCAAAGGGTGGTAGTGAATGGTGTCTCATCCAGTTGGTGGCCGGTCACTAGTGGTGTCCCCCAGGGTTCGGTGTTGGGCCCGGTCCTATTTAATATCTTCACTGATGATCTGGATGAGGGGATCGAGTCTTTCATCAGCAAGTTCGCAGATGACACCAAGCTAGGAGGAAGTGTCGATCTGCTAGAGAGTAAGAGGGCCCTACAGAGGGACCGTGACAGGCTGGAGAGATGGGCTGACTCCAATAGCATGAGGTTTAACAAGTCCAAGTGCCGGGTTCTACACTTTGGACACAACAACCCCATGCAGAGCTACAGGCTGGGGACAGAGTGGCTGGAGAGCAGTCAGGCGGAAAGGGACTTGGGAGTGCTGGTGGACAGGAAACTCAACATGAGCCAGCAGTGTGCCCAAGTGGCCAAGAAGGCCAATGGTATCTTGGCCTGCATCAGGAACAGTGTGGCCAGCAGGACTAGCAAGATTATCATCCCCTTATACTCGGCACTGGTCAGGCCGCACCTCGAGTACTGTGTCCAGTTCTGGGCCCCTCAGTTTAAGAAGGATGTTGAGATGCTGGAGTGCGTCCAGAGGAGAGCAACGAAGATGGTGAAGGGGCTGGAGCACAAGCCCTATGAAGAGCGACTGAGGGAGCTGGGGTAGTTTAGCCTGGAGAAGAGGAGGCTCAGGGGAGACCTTATAGCTCTCTACAACTACCTAAAGGGAGGTTGTAGTCAGGCAGGGGTTGGTCTCTTCTCTCAGGTGACCGGTGACAGAACGAGAGGACACGGTCTCAAGCTTCGCCAGGGGAGGTTTAGGCTTGACATTAGGAAGAAGTTCTTTACTGAGAGGGTGATTGGCCATTGGAATGCGCTGCCCAGGGAGGTGGTGGAGTCACTGTCCCAGGAGGTGTTTAAGGAGAGATTGGATGAGGCACTTAGTGACATGGTGTAGTTGATGAGTAGGTGTAGGTGTACGTGTTTGGTCATAGGTTGGACTCTATGATCTCAAAGGTCTTTTCCAACCTTACGATACTGTGAGACTGTGACTTTACTGGAAAATCAGCATTCAGTCACATAACCCAAAACAGAGAGTTTACTTTTGACATAAACTGGTTTGCTTACAGAAAGCTAAACTGGAATTGGGGTTGTAAGTGTAGCAGGATATTTGACAGTCACTCATCAACACCATTTCCAGATAAGAGTAATGACAGGTATTACAGCATGTTAGAGCTTGGCTTACTGTTCTCCACAGCCAGACATGATCAAGGAATGTCAGCAAAGGATAGTGTTGTGTTTGTCCATGAGGATCAGCATCTCAACCACCACAACAGCATTACCGACTTGCGTTAGAAGTCCTAGCACTTCTTGGTTTATATACAGGAATTCAGGTTTGGTTTTACAGAGGTGAATTTTTAACTAGTACATAAGTGGGTGGTGAAAACACTTCTGGAAACTGAACTAACTAAAGGGTGAGACAGAAATTACCAGAAATCCATGTATGCGTGGTAATGCTTCGTACCATTTCAACACTTTACAGAAAGGCTTCTGCAGGAGGAGAAGGAGCCCTGGTTAGGCGCGGTTTCCTTTACTTCCCAACATATTTGAAGTGTACAAAGGGGCTGTTAGATGCAAGTGATGTTTTCTCCCATTTGACAGCCACTTGCATTGGTCTTACAAGGGTATGACTAAAGGCAAAGAGCAATGACTAAGATTTTGTGGGTTTGCTTGCTTTTTTAAGAACACGACTGATTCACACTACAAGATAAAAAATTGTCGTGAGGAAGAAAAATGCTGAAGGTTGCTGAAGACCGACAACCCCTGTACTTAATATCTCTAGTAGTATTCCTGTATTGCGTCCAACTCAATAGTCCCAGCTATTTACTGAAGTCACACAATTTACAGCAGCCTCTGTCACCCACCCCCAAAAGTCTGAGGCATGATCTCTATTCAAATGGACTTGTTAATGTTATGAAGAATTTGGAGAAAATTTAACTACTGGGCGCTGTACACCGTCAGACACAAGATCAACCATTACTGCACACATTTGATATGAAAAGGCTGGAAAAAAGTGAAGCTGTTACTGTGCAGTTGGAGACCAGAAACTGATGCTTACTGCCATCTGTCACTGACTCTCAGCGAGATGGTGAGCGGCAGTTTTCCAAACACAGGACTTCCACAGCATCTCAAAAGTCTGACCCTCACCCATGTGTAACCAAGGTCAGCAACTCCTGCTGAAGGGTAGAGTCAGCCTATGCATGGTCCAGCTCCTCCTGTGAGCACAGCAATCCCTTTCTTATGTCAGAGTCTGGTAGGAACTAGATATTGGAGAAAGTGTCTCCAAGCAGCTCTGGCTGTTACACTCTATAGTTCACAGTTAAGGAATGACAAGGGGAACAGAGATTCTTTTTCTCCAATTCTGACACAAACAATCAACAAAATTTCTGCTTTCAAGCAAAGAAGGTTCAGTTTTTAACTCTGATGAATGCAGGTGTTGTGGTTTTGAATTTGTCCGAGGAATTTTCCTCCCTATTGCCAACAAAAGGAACACGAGGGGGGCGGGGAGAGGCCGTTTAGCGGGGAAACGGTGCCCGGACATCGGTTTGTTTTTCTTTCTCTCCCGCCTCTGGGGAGGGGAGCTGGTTTTTCTTTGTTCGGTTTCGCGCGCTTCCCTGGGGGGAGGAGCGGAGCGGCGGCGCGGAGCAGCGACGGGCGAGCAGCAGCCCAGGAGCGGCCGGCAGCTGAGCTGCGGCTCGTGGGGTTCTACAGTCTCTGGAGGAAGCAGCATCGCTCATCTGATCCTCCACAACTCCCGCAGAACTCACACGCCTCCTTTTTCCCTCGTTCCCTTCCCGGCCCGGGGCTGCGGCAGCGCGACCGCCCCCCGCCCCCTCAAAGAGACCTGCGTCGCAAGATTTGGGATACAGGACTCAATCCATTTAAAGGTTCTGCGGTTTTGGTGGTGGTTACTGTTAATTCTGCTCTGTTTATACATATATTCGTACCTGAGAACTGTTATCTTTTTCTATACAATTTTTTTATTAAATATTTTTAATATCTGATTAATATCCTAGTTTTTTGTCAAAACTAAGTCAGCAGGGAAAGTTAAAAATATGCATTTAAGCTCATCTGCTTCTCAAGGTTCTGAGCCATGGGTCAAATATCTTCTTAATGTCTTCTTAAGTCATTCTCAGAGAAATAAAACAGGAACCCTTTCTGGATGGGCAGGAGTGGCAACACTGCAGCAGCAGTTGTTCCTGCTATGGAAGGGCATAGATTGATCCAGCGCAGCAGATGGGGAAAGGCAAGGATGTGGACAGCCTTGGATCTTCCCGTTTGCACCCCATGTGTTTATATGAAGGTTAGGATTGTGAAAGATAGAGACCTACTTGTTTGTTCACTAAACCGTCTGACAAAGGCAGGAAGACCTTAGGTCAAACTGCATCCCAAGGAAATGAGTAAAGATTAAATTGTTTAACCAAATGTGGTAAAGTTTGCTTACAGTGTGGTATGGGAAAGAAGGTAAAGCTTGAGTTGTGTGACCAGATCAATACCCGGAATAGCCAAACAATAGAAGAAGCAACGTGGCATCGAGCAAAGGACTGCCCTGGCCTTAGATAAGGCTATAAAAGAAGAGGAGCAAAGGAAGGAGGGCGCAGTCGTTGGCGGAGCAAAGACTCCCCGGCCGCCCAGCGCTGTTTTGTTTATTGCCTGCTTGCTAAATAAATTTGATTGGCTTTAATTGAACTGGTTCCTGTCAATTATTTGGAACACATTTTATGACAGGATCACAGCCACTTTAAGGACCCACCAAAGCTCCACCAGTTCTCTGCCTTTGCCTCTTTCCAAGCACTGGTCTCACTTTCTAACACACTCCTTGTTTAACAAACTGCTATTCCATTCAGCCTGAATAATTTAAAATCAGAGAACACAAACAGCAGCAAACATGCACATCCAAGACAGGAGACACTTCAAGCCTCTTTAATTCAGCAAAGACTTTGCAAGTGTGCCTAAAAGATAAGGTAGGATGTGTTTCTGAAACTATTACCTCACTTCAGCTTTCACCTGCTTCCCATCCCTGCTTATTGAGCTGCTCTGGATCAGAGGCATTTGTGTACACTGCATCAATTTCAGCATCTCATTAGCTCATTCATTTCTGCTTTTTTGTTGGGAGCATTCATTTACATTTGGCATGACTAAAGGGTATTCTTGTTTTCATTCTTCACGTTCCTCCAACTGCTGGCTTTACCTTCTCTTCCCTCACTCTGCCCTCACTCTCTGAACTCCAGGAGCCTCCAGGGGCACTGCCAGTTCTCAGCAGCTGCTACCATCGTCCTAATACATTAAAAGGGAGATTTTTCCTACAGAAATCCTAAGAAATCTCTTCCAGCACAGCTGGTGCAAAGTAGAAGTGTCAGGTTTCCACATGGCACAAAAAAACCCACAACCCCCAAACCTGAAGAGTATGGAATCTGATATTGGCTTAGTCAGATATTTTTGAGGTCAGGATTAAACTAATGTCTCAAAAAATTGAAGGAGTGGTTTTAGCAGAGCTCTCAGAAAGATTTTTCAAAGGTGAGAAAACTGTCAGAAAGCACGATTGCAAATGGACTTTGACTGGCCACCTGCTGTTTCCTAGTAATATGCTAAGAACCAGAAGAGTTTAAAGAATCTGCCTTACAGTAAGGAAAGTACCTATGCATTCCCCTCCATGGTAAAGGGGTTGGAACTGAATGATCTTTAAAGTCTCTTCCAACCCAAACCATTCTATGGTTCTATGATTCACATCGATAGCCGAAATACAAATGTTTACTGTGGATTTTAGAACAACTTAGATGAGGCTAAATACATCAATAGCAATGCAGGATAAGAGATAAAAAGGACAAGTGCTATGTTTCTAAAGATCATAGCCAGCTAGTCAGCTCTTCAGGGAAGAACTCTCAGATTTAGAAGCCAGCTTACAAAGGTGATCTTGGAGCAATTTCAGATAAGAAAATCTGCATAAACAGGAGTGCAATATCCATTCCTTAACAAAGGTCCTTTTTCATCATCTTCTGGCAGGCAGAAGGCATCTCAAGCTCCGTGAGACAGACCTGCATCACTGTTTGGAGGTCAATGTCATTTGGAATCCAGCAATGAAACCTCCAAGTTCATTTTGCCTCCAGTGCTTTCCTGGTGTTCTACTCCCTGTTATTTCAGCAGTACTGTTGCCAAATTGAGTACTCTACTGTCTCATCCAGGCAACACCAAAAGTAATTACAAATAATTTTTTTCTTCTATCTAATATGCATTTGAAGCTTTTATGCAATATGAGAAATGTGGTGTGTGCATCTTGTATTGCATATACCTGGGTTTTGTTCTATGCATTTTCTGATTTTAAATCAGGGCACTGTGGTTGTTTTAAATGTTTACAAAGCTTTTGGAAGAGGAACCTCAGCCAGTTCTAACTAGCATATCCAAAAAAATCTCCTTCCAAACAAAAAAACTAAGTCTATATCCAAGATATTGCAGACTGTGTTCTTAAAACATATTTTCCTAAGAAAATGCAGCTGATGGCTCATCAGGAAAAACAAAACCAGGAGGAAGGTAAAAACGTTCTTTACTCCAGGTGCCCAGGTGAAGTACTGGCAAGTTCCACAGGCTTTGAAGTTTTGTTCAGTGAGCCTTCCAGCTTCTCTCAGTATGATGTGACGTGAGGACATTTAACACAGATGAAGAAATAGGCCGAGATTTTTCTGTTTGGGAACAGACATCTCAGCTGCCTGGACTGAGGAAGTAGCTCGTATAGCTAAGGCCCATAAGCAGCTGTTACTGCTGTAGTAGCTGCCAGGAAAGAAGAGAAGTAGGAGGACCACAGACTTGAGTTTGCTTCAGCTACACTAGCCTGGCTGAACTAAAAGCGACCTGTTTTTACCAGCATGGAGAACACTCCTACCCACCTCACAGGAAAATCAACCTTTGCAATCTACCCCCAACCCTGCTTTCTGTTCCTGGGTGAGCCAAGAAGCTCTTGCGGTGGCTTTGGCTTAAGTGCCAAAATCATGAATGCAGTTATGCAAAAGCTAAAATACCATAAACTTCAAGTGACAACCTATTAAGCTGTCTTTAATTCTCAGTGTTGTAAAGAATTTATTAAACACTACTTCAAGGACAGAACTAACAGAAAAATAGGAGTTTTGAATAACTTAGCAATTTCATTACACCCTCAATTAGGACAATTATCAATTGCATCTGAAAAATTTCACAAGAGAAGGCCAACTTTGTTTCCTGCATTGGACTTAAAAATTAAAGCCCCAAGGACAAATTCATTTGCCCAAAGTCCAGATTTCTGATGTCTCAGACCAATTATTTTCTACCTTTGTAGCTGCTATACTGCTTTTGCCCACTATCCAGGAGGTGCTGGGTGCAGAGAATGCAACTGTAGAAGCACATTCTCTGGATTAGCAAAACAACAGAGACTGATTTGCAAAAACATTTCGGTAAGGGTGAGAAGCCATCGCTGATGCAGGTTAATGGGGAATCTTGTATTGAAGCACTTACTATAGATGCGGTGTACTGAGTGTAGGTGGCAAAGCACTTTACCCACCACCAGACACAGCTGAGCCAATCAGCAAACCTGGTGGTGCCTCTGGGATAACATATTTGAAAATGGGCAAAAAATGCCAGAGATCAGTGAGGAGTGAGGAAAAAAAGTATGTGAAAATCCAATCCAGAGAATAAGGAGAGGGAAGAAGTGCAGCCCATGGAAAGACCAAAGTGGAGATGATATCTACCTGAAGCCCATGACCCCACACCAGAGCAGCTGGATATTTCCCGAAGGAACTGAAGCTCATGGAGAGGCAAGTTTATCCTGTAGGACAGTAGCCCATGGAAAGGACCAATGCTGGAGCAAGGAGCAGCTGAGAAGAGTTGTTATAGGTTGACCACAATCATCCTCAGTCCCTCGGGGAACAGGGGAGGTGGAGGAGTTAGGAAAGAAGGCATGAAATTAAGCTTAGGAAAAAGTGGGAGGGGAGAAGATGTTGCTTTAATTTTTGACTTTGTTTGTCACTATCTAAATCTATTTTAATTGGCAATAATTTAACCTGATTTCCCACAACGTGAGACTGGTTTGCCCATTATGATAACTGGTAAGTGGTCTCCCTGTCTTTATCTTGACTCATGAGCTTTCCCAACTTATTTTCTCCCTCTGTTTTGCCAAGGAGAAGCAGGAAAGAGAGCATCCAAGAGGGTACCTCCACATGTGGAGAGAAAGTGAACTTTTGATCAGAAAACTGCTTTCAGATGTAGGCTTACTTTTGGCTGGGAATTCAGTTTTTCTCTGTCCTACTTCCTCCCCCACCCCACATATTGTTTCATGTAATGTGAAAGCAATGACAGTTGATTTTTCAAGCCTTGAGGTACTCTTCTGACATTTGCACAATGCCTTTTACCTGGACTTCTGCAGGCAGCAGAACCGACTTGTTCACTGCCACTTTCAGCACAGCAGTCATCACTGCCTTTCACTTCAACCAAGAGAAGCCAAGGTACAGCATACTGCACTGAAGATACCTTTCTCTTGGAACAGCTTTTATTTTCTTGATAAAAAAAGCATTTCCTTATTGTGAGAGCAGGCAGCTGGTGAAACCACCATGTCAGTCTCTTTCTGCATCCTCTTTTATTTCACTCTGCACCGTTTTCTTCTTATAAACAATCTTTTTTAGAAGTGATATTTTTTTCATCCTTCACTTTACTCAAAGAAACCTCAAACTGCAAGTACAGTTTGGCTCCTGAAACCAAATTCAGCAGCTCAGTCAGGATTTCCAGTGCTCTGAGATGTGTGTATCATAACCAGCAGCATGGAAGGACAGGCAGGGAAAAGAGTATGAAGAGCAGCTGAGCATTACCTCTCCATTCCCAGCATCCCAGTAAGCCTGCAAGATGTGCCCTTGCAGAAGCCAGGGAATGGTTGCAGAGGAGTCTAAGAGCAAGAAATTGAGCTGTGACATGTCTCCTAAAGTCCTCAGCTTCCAACACTTTACAGGAAAACAAGAAAGACTGCTTCCTTGTGTCACAAAATCTCTACCCACACCATCCAAAAGACCAGTGCCCTTGGCATCTGTAACAGCTCTTTTTCCTCTCTCTGTCTCATGATGATGACACATTTTGATCTCAAGGGCTTTCCAGCCTACTCAGCAGCAATCCAAAATTAGATAGTTGGTCTTGATGACATGACACTTGGTAGCTTTCCATGCCCTGGAGGTTTCAATTGAAGGCAATTACCTAGTTATTTCAGCAAGGGACACCTTTGTAGCAGAGATAAAATTGCAAGGTTTGGTTTTTCTGAGGACCAAAGGAAGTCAAATGTAGCATCAAGGACAGCACAGAATACACCAAGTGATTACATGGAGATCTCCGCTTCCTTGTTTTAATCCTTTCATTTAAAATACATTTAAGATTGTGTACATGGAAAAAACTCTTGACTTTTGGATGCGCGCCTCTGGAAGTTTAGCCAAAAAGAGGCACAGCAGTAGTGCCCCACTGGCATTTAACCATAGCATATCCCAAGTGCATGGCAGTAGTCAGTTTTCTCAGGGGCAAATCATTATGGGTAACTGTTCATAAAAGTCCCCCAAGTTTTGTAAACTAGCCACCCAAACAACCTTGTTGTCAGCAGGAGCAAGAGAAAGGAACGGCTCTTGTGTAACACCTCAGTGGTTTCGTAAGAGTTCCTTATCTTCTGATGTCAATGCCTCACAGAAGGTCAGCCAAAATCAACTCACTAAATCAACAAGTAGCTGAAATCTACCTCAGCATTTAAACGGTGATGTCACCCAGGCCAAGAGTCCAATCCAAGCCTTTGAAAGAGTATGTACTCCCCAAAGTATTGTCTAGCCTAGCACTAACCAGCATTGTCTAACCAGCACTAAGACCACTCCACCCACACAGTCACAAAAGACCAGCATTTCTACACCATAGCTACTCAGGACTAAATTCGGGATTGCTTAAAAATCCAACAAATCCAACTTTACTCCTTTGACAACCCATTCCTTATACATTTATTGTCCTTGGGGAAATAATGGACCTTCATACAGGACAGTTTTTCTCTGTGAAGCTCCTGGAGACTACACAGGGCTACAAAGCTAGCTGCCTCTTTATTTAGCAGCAAAATCAGGAACAAAGTCCCAGGCTGTGCTGCTCAGAACACCACCTCAGGTACTAGGCCATACTGAAGAAGTCACTCATGACAGAAAGGAAAAGGTGAAGAAATATGGCATTTCTGTATTGTGTGGTTTCTATACAACAGTGTCTTCCTAATCATCAAGATCTGAGGGAATGGCAGGAAGATGTGCCAAGAGAGGGTTAGGTTGGATATTAGGAAAAGGTTCTTCACCCAGAGGGTGGTGGAACACTACAACATCTCCCCAGGGAAGCAGTCACAGTGCCAAGCCTGATAGTATTCAAGAAATGCTTGGCTAGTGCCCTTAGACACACGGTGTGAGTTTTGGAATTGTCCTATGCATGGGCAGGAGTTGGACTTGATGATCCTTGTGGGTACCTTCCAACTCAGGGCATTCTATGATTCTGTGAACAACAGCTGAAGACATGCAGACCAAATAGGGAGAAGAAAATAGATATTAAAGACAGCAACATTTATATCTATATATACCTATATCTGTATGTGTGTACATGCACATGCATATTTTGGTCTCCAGCCATCCCAGTCCATTGGCATTAAATAGCTAAAAGGTGCTGCAACTTCTGGGAGAAACAGGATCTTCCTGGTGCAGCTTTTGCTTGTACAGCAGGAGGTAGCCACTTGTTAAGACATGCTAGCCATGCAAAACCAATGAATGTGGCTGCAGTTCTGGAAATAAAGTCATCTAATGGGCCTAACGAGACTGGTTCTTCAAGCTAACTCCTAATGAACAGGAGTTTGACTGGCAGTACTTTGCTCTGTAAACATTTAAGCCCAAGTGATGTATTTGTTTGTGTTTTTAACTGGCAAAAAAAAAGGCTTTGAGGGCATAGTTATGTCAGTCCAAAGTTTAAATCTATTAATCTAACAGCAGATGCAATGTGTTCCCACAAGCCACTCTCTGAGCTCTGAAATCTTCCCTCTCCAAGTTTGTGTGGGGTGCAAACATCGATCGATCTCTTATTTAGACTATACTGACACAACTATCAGCACGACAGATTAGCTGTTATTTGAACAACTCACACCAACATTCTGCTTTCCTGAAATAAGAAACTGCCAGGAAATAGCAGAATGAGACCTGAAGCCCCAAGATGCTACTGCCTCTATCCAGAAAGACTTTGGAAGCCCAGGAGACCAAATTGTTCCTGAAACACCAAAAAAACTGCTCTGACCAGGTGTTCAGTAGTTGGCAGCAAATATCAATGCTTAACATGAAATGCCTTCTTTTTGAGCTGCCTAAACAGAGAAAGGGTAGCCATGCAGATGGTAAATCCCAATGTCAGAAGATTAGTCAATCCTCTGAATTCTAGTAGCGAGGGGCATATTTTAAACCCCATAGTTTACAATAAAGCCAACATGAAGTTTACTGGACAGATCTACTTGCCTTCTGGAAGATGCTACTCTTGCACTCTTTCCACTACATCATTCACACCCACATGGCTCTTCCCAGTGTCTGTCTTTGCGATCCAAACAGTAACGCAATCCCGTGATAGACTAATCACACCATTTCATTAATAATTTATTTCCTCAATCATTTCAAACCATTTCCCTGGGGCCACTCAGGCTTGCCTACAGCTGCCAAATTTCAGGCTCGTTTCATCTCTAACCCAGTCTCAGAGCTGCCTTGTCTCACTGCATTTCATGTTTTCAGCTCGCCTGTTACTTGCTTATTCGAACTAGCTGATGATTGAAGAACAGGATGAGGGGGAGAGAAGAAGGGAGCCAGAATTTTATTTTTTTTTTTGCTAAACTCAGTGTCTTGGAGCCAGATGGTGACTGACTTGTTTAATCCTGCTCTAAAAGTGGACTCAAAAGAGCAAGCAACTTCAAACTGGGCAGCACTCCATGCTAGCAAGTATCCACGGGTCCCTAATAATTGCAAAGCATGTGTTCACTGTAGCTTCACACAACAGCATGTCCTGTGATTACATTAATTGGGATTGGTCCAAGGGAGACTAGCAAGAGGTATTGGCCTGTGCTAGGCTCAGCCATTCAGAACATCATTTACCTACTCTATAACAAGCAGTTGCAATGTTTTTTAACATCTTAGGGGCTGGGAAAGTGTATTTTCAGGACAGCAGCAGCACAACAGTCACATCATGCTCTGCACTCAGAGGGACAGCAGGTATGAAATAAAGCATTTGAGAAGGACTAGAGAAGGTGCTTGTAAGACTTTCAGCTTAGTCTTTACGTAACTGCCATATGTCATAGGCTGCTAAAGAGTAAATTTCCCACTCTTGGCAAATCACACATATGGGCAAAGAAAGCCTTCATGCCTCCCTTTAGTTGGGAACAGGAAAGCAGCTCTTCAACAGATCTCTTCTGTTTGTCCTCTCTAGAAAGAAAGAGGAGGCACAAGCATCAGAAACTCCCTCTTATGCCAAACTGACCCTTGGCTCTGACAGCTCCTAGATGAAACAAGCCCACTTCACACTACACATACCCGATGCTGTATAAAGCGTGGCAGATCTAAGAGTGCTCAGGATTTAAGGGAAAACCACTAACATCATTTCTCACAAGTGCCTTATTCTTAACTTAACAGCCCTAGCATCAAGTACCCAAGACAGAGAGAGAGTTTTAAAACCCAGACCTGAGTCTTGCAACTTCTCTGGTTGCTGAGAGGTGCACACTGCAGAGATCACATTCCACTCCTATAAGTCAGGCTCTCGGGCATATCAGCTTTTGAAACTTCTGCAAGGCCAAGTCTAGGGCCCTGCAGTACCAGAGCATGGGTTTGAATACAAAACAAATGGAGTCTCCTGCATTGTCAGCAGCATTCACATTCCAACTGTGGCAGACTCCAGCCTGCCACCATGTCCCTGTGGAAATTCAGCCCTCTACTCCAAGTTGCTCTTCTGCAGCAGAGCCAACACTACACATGTCAATCGATGACAGGCATGAGCACCAAACTGAACATCTGTGCTTTTGTTCACAGTGGGACCATGCAACATTTTCAATAAATAGAAAATTCTCCTAAAACCAGGATTTTTAGGAAACTAGATTATTGGAAACTTTTTGCAGAGTTGTTTCAGCCAGAGAGGGACGAGAAATTCATAAGTGTCAGAAGAAAACTTGTGCAATGGCAGAGAGCAAGGAAACAGTAATTTCATTATGAAACAGCGATAATGAATAGACATTTTAAAGAAGATTCAGTCATGCATGTAATTTGGGCAGAAAGCCAAGGCCTAATATTTCAGCCTCAGGTTTTTGTTCCATCCTCTTTTAGTGAGAGAACTAAATCTGTAACACTCTTTAAACCACAGGCGATAGCACCCAATCATTCACTTCTGGTCTTTCCCCAGACACCCCGCTTAAGCAGGTACATTTGCAGGCTTTGCCATGTAAGCTTTCAGGATAAAAAGCTGTGTTCTAGTTCAGTGAACACATTGCACATGCACAGGTCCGCTACTCCGATGCTTTGAAAAAGGCAGGCCTTGAACGCTGCTCCTGTTCTTGACAGTCTTTCTCGATGCAGTAACCTCATCAACTTCAATCATTTTCTTTCTGCTAGAAAAGACGGTTTGGGGCTGTGTTACTTTTTGACACTGCCTGTCCCAGAAAACTCACCATTAGGACCCATGAATCCTTTAAAAGCATTTAGGATCTCAAGAGGCTGAAAACAATTTCACAGACAAGTGTTTATTGCAGTTCTTTCCAAGATTATATAATTTTAGCAATTAATAAACCAACAGTTTTTAAACAGATCAGAATACCAAACAAGTCAAAGATTCTTGCCATCAGTTCTAGTATTTTCTACAGTCATAGCATCATAGAATTACCTGAGTTGGAAGGGACCCAAAAGGATTAGAGAGTCCAATTCCTGTACCTATTCAGAACACTCTCAACATTCACACCATGTGACTGAGAGCATTGTACAAATGACTTTTGAATGCTGGCAGACTCAATGCCATGACCACTTCCTTGGGGAGCTGTTCCAGTGCCCCACCACCCTCCGCATGAAGAACGTCTTCCTAATATTCAATCTAAACCTCCCCTGGCACATCTTCCTGCCATTCCCTTGGGTCCTATCATAGGTCGCAAGAGAGAAGAGATCAGCATCTGATTCACCTCCTCCCTTGTGAGAAGGCAGTAAACAGCTATGAGATCCCCTCTCAGTCTCCTCTTCTCCAGGCTGAAAAGACCAAGTGACTTCAGCCACTCCTCATACAACACCCCCTCTAGACCCTTCACCAGCCTTGTGGCCTCCTCTGGACACTCTCCAGTAGTTTTATGTCCTTTTTATACTGTGGTGCCCAAAACTCTGCACAGTACTTGAGGTGGAGCTGCTCCAGTGCAGAGCACAGCAGCACAGTCACCTCCCTTGACCAGCTAGCAATGCTGTGCTTGATGCACTCCACAACATGGTTGGCCCTCTTGGTTGTCAGGGCACACTGTTGGCTCAGTCAGTGCTTCTTTCCCTCAAAATACTCTGCCAGACTGTTCCATTAAGCAGGAAAGGTATAAATATATTCCTCACTAGCTCCTTCTTCAGAGACTGTCACGGAGTTTTCTGGCTTCCCCCTCCTCACCCCTTTAAGGTCTCACAAAGTACCTGACAAACCTGCTTAATGGAGATTTCTCACTGTTGAACAGATGTGCCTTTAGTATTCAAATGCAAAAGAAAGTTTAAGACCTTTAAAACATGCACAGAAACGTTATTGGGATTTTGCTGCCTGATCCCAGTAACACACAGGTGTCAGGTAGCCCTTTGCTATAAGCATAATGCTTGTAAGGACATTGACAAAACTGTCCACTGCTGTTTCAGAGGTTGTCTGCAACTACCAGCTCTACACCAGTTGCACCTGTCAAGTGCCATCCTCTCATTCTGTAATTTTGTCCATGCCATTTTTTGAGCTGCAACACTTCTTCACTTTGTATCATGGCTATTTCACTTCTCTAATACTCTATTTAGGGCTGTCAGAAAGCTTTTGGGAAGTCTAGATCAGGCTTCTACTTTCCTGATCCATCCCAAACACCTTAGAGCTTTCCTTTGCAGAATAGCACTGGCAAGGCTTCACTACATTGCTAGACTCCAGGTATGCTTTCAAGATGATTTCAGTTTATGTGCTTGGTGTGGACACAAGGCTTACTACTTTAATTTCTACGTTTAAATGTTACTGGCCCCCATTCTTCTGCATAGTACTAAATTTTTATGAGGTTATAGGCTTTTTTTCATTTAAATCAATAGCTTTCAATTTAGGAGGCTGTTCCTTTTTTTTTTTTTTTTCTCTCCATTATTCATTTCAGATCAGGAGGCTCAGCCAGCAGCAGCACATCCCCACTGCTCAGAAAAAGATTCAGTATCCAAAAGCACATAAGATTCTTTTTAAGTTCTCATTTATCATGGCCTCTAATCCCTGGAATCCTGTCCGACTCAGCAATTTTGTGGGTGGTCTCCTTCTTCAACACCAAGTCTCATAGACAGCTAATGCCCTAAACTAGTTTGTCTCTGGAGGCCGACAAATTCCAATTTCCTTCTTGGGCTTGGTTAAGCTAGAGCTTAACCTCCCCCTGACTTAATATACAATGAACATCTAGACCACTTCCAGGAGCCTGACTCCCTTGAAACTATGTTTTAAGCTTCCCTTTCTAGCGTTGGACTAATACTGGTTTCCTAGCACAGAGTCCCTGCTTGCCACAGAGAAAAAGCAATTCCAATAGACACATCACCACAACCTTTTGAGAAGCTTTCACCACCTGGAGGATTGCAAAGTGCACTATCAGCCATCTGATGTTACCTGGCTTGAAACTCTGGGAGAAATCCGCTGCTGGTCTTTGCAACAAGTGCTACACATGTTGACAGTAAAGGCAGGTATGCACAGATGGGTCTGGCTTCAGTATCAGTCTGTAAAAAAAAGCAGTATTTGAAGACGAGGGGCACATGCCTAGGTACTCTCTGATCAATGAATCTGATAGGTCTCCAAACATTTTAGTGCTTGAGGAGTTAAATAGGATTAGTGCAACAAAGTGACAAATAAAGATATTAAAGTGTTCTTCTAATGCTATTGGCATCATAGCCTCTTGGTAAAGGATTGACTTCTGTTTTGCATCTTCCTCATACTAGTGAAAATGTTTCATTTGGCTGCTGCTGCTAAAGATTCAAACTAACAGCTCAGTTGGGAAGTAGCAACAAAATTAGGACTGGACTGTTAAGTACTGCAAAGATCACTGATGGTAAATTCTTGTTTCACCAAGAAAGTAACATAGAGCAGCATGCAAAAATCCCAAAGCAGGTGGGAAAGGAACACCACATTCTGGGAAGAGAAGAACCAGCCAAGCCAAACAGGTTCAACAAGTCACTCAACATAGTGCATCCTTCCCTGAGAGGTGTTTTGAGTCACCTTGACTGAGACCCACAGCCAGCAAGGCATATAAGAACATCATGAAGGAGAATGAGATTTCTGTGCTGATGCTGCAAGAAGAAAACTACAAAAACATGTCACCTTGGCCAAAAGCAGCTGAGAGACCTTCTAGGGACATCACATGGCAGCTCCAACTGCTGAACCCCACAAGCAGTATGTGCAGATGTTCATGAGAACTGGTCTGAGGTTGCAATGATCTGCTGGTGCTCTGGTTCCTGCAGAGAGTTCCCACTGCATTGTGAAACTGAGGCAATAATTTGTCCTGGGAAAAGCCGGGGGGGGGGGGTGGGGAAGAGGATTTTAAAGCCAGCAGAAAATCTGAAAGGAGAAAACACGATGGTAGCTGTAAACTGTCAGACTGTAGGAAATTTTTTTCCTGGTTCTGCAACTAGTGCACCTAATCTTTAGAGCCAATATGATCCTCTTGCAAACGATAAGCAGCTGAAGTGAATGAGCTTGAATAAGAGGAGGGACAGGAGCTAGGAGCAGAAGTGAGGGGAATGAGTTGAAAACTTAAACTATATAATTAAACACTCTCTTTACAACCATCATTTCTCTAGCTTTCCTCTTACCAAAGGCACTTTATAGCCTGTAGTCCAAGGCAGGGGATGACTGGAAAATTGGATTAAAAGCCACTTTATCAGAAAGGATGAATTTGTCATGCAGGAGAGCAAAAACTCTACTGTCCCTAGGAGGAAAAGAAAAGCACCTTTGTGCCTGGAGCAGAATTCAGAATCTGGGCTCTCATGTGCAAGACAAGCACTCTAACCTGGCCAGGATTTTTTGCTCAGTCATTTCTTTTCATCATCCCTTGTTCTGTTCACAATTTAAACAGAGAGATCTTCCTTCCCCAAAGGCAATTTTATCACACGGTAGACCAGAATCGGAAAGAAAGAAAAAATCAGAATAATTTGAAAACTGGGATCCTATCTCCCTTGTGCCAGCCTTACATTTATTCAATCCTGACACCTAGTGGGCATCACCAGCAGTGAGAAGCAACCAGTCACGCTCACGAGCAGCCCCAAAACCAAAGCTGATACTCAGCATTATCTCTATTATGACTAATTCTGTCAGAAAGGAGTTCTCCATCCTCAGCACAGCTGTGTCTCCTTAAAACCCTCCCCAAGCCTCTGTGTTGAACTTGCACTTGCAGACATATTGACAACTTCACTTTCTACAGTAAAAACTGGAAAATGCTCAGGTCCTGATCCTAACCATCTCACTACTCTGAATTAGTACATGAGTTTGGCAATTAAGGCCGCTCCTTAAAATAGATCATCCAGGGGTCAATCTGGTTTGTCACCCACCTGAGGTTAGGTTGCTGACAGTGGAGTGGATGCCAGGAAATCTCCACATTCCTTCAGGATGAGCAATAACCTACCTCCTGACATAGGCTAGGCTCTATCCCGCCTTCAGTCGAGATGTTCTCTGCCCTCTGAGAAATTTCTTAAACTAGTTTGACATAGCACTGAACCCCTTTAGTTGCTGGTAGTTGTACACATTCCCAGTTGGGCCAAGCAAACAGAATTGCTCTGGGGCTACCAAAGCAACAACACGCTCCTCATGGTGACACAAACCTTACCAGTGTCAAGCTCTATATTCAGAAATTTTCACTGTGCATCTATAGAACAAAGGCAAAGAGAAATGGTGAATGAAATGCTGTAGCACCCTGGATCTCAAATACCACTTTGTTTCCCCAGTTGTTGACAGAAGGGCAAGAAGGGATCTGAGCCCAGTTTTTTTGCAACACCTCTCTATAGTGTTGTTCTTCACCAATACCACACCATGGGAATTCCTGCTCAGACACTGTCAGCATAAAAGGTGTTGGGGTGTACAGAAAAAAAGAGCAAATGTATATAAAGGGACTGATTCTGCCATGAATGCAGGTTTTACTACCTTTTCATAGAACAAAGTCAGCAGTTTTCCTTCTTCCACAGGGACAAACTAAGGTGCTGGAGGTCTGCGTAGGACATGCGCAGGGACAAATTTCCTGACACTGCCCCAGTCACAGCAGGAAGCTGCGGTTGCTCCTACCCATTCCCCAGATCATTGCACAAGTCCAAAACAGCCTAAGTCCATACTTCTTTCGTAGAATTGTAAATCATAGAACGGTTTGTGTTGGAAGAGGCTTTAAAGATCATCCAGTTCCAACCCCCCTGCCATAGGCAGGGACACCTCCCACTGGATCAGGTTACTCAAAGCCCAATCCAACCTGGCCTTGAACACCTTCAGGGATGGGGCATCCATGACTTCCCAGTTCCTCATCACTCTCATGAGAAAACATTTCTCGCCACCATGTAATCTAAATCTCCCCTCTTGCAATTTAAAACTGTTTCCCCTCATCCCATCCCTGCACTCTCTGATAAAGAGTCCCTCTACAGCTTTCCTGTAGCCCCTTTCAGTACTGGAAGGCTGCTGTAAGGTCATTCTGGAGCCTTCTCTAGGTTGGACAAACCAAACTCGCTCAGCCTGTATCATCCTACAACTGCTGCAGATGCTCTGTATTTAAAGGGTGACTTTATTTTTAACTTCTGGTGAGGAAAGGCTCAAAAAAACTGCCACAAGGTCCCTATATGTAGCAAGCCCCATCCTAGTACCTCATGGTTTTGCTGTCTCCCTTGAGACATAGTTCCGTTTTTTGCTGTCTCAGAGTTTCTGAACAACCTCAAAGTCTACTAGAGGAGAATTTCTACTCTGTACATTCCTTCCACTGCAAGTAGGATCCCTAAGTGGTACAGGGAAAGCTCCCTCCCTGTCCTTGCTGCTGCATAAATCTTCGCTCTCCAAGAAAATTCCAACAACAAAACTAGTGGCCCACTTACCTACAGCCTGCCTTTTCCTTGGTATGCTTTGCTCTGCCCCTTGCTCTTTGCAGCATTCCTCCTTTCTAAGCCATGCATTCTGTGTCGAATGATGATGTCCATTGTACAACACAGGAGAAAGGCAGTATGTTACCTAATGAACTCCAGTGTAACACCCTTGTTATCACTTAGCAAAGCCACTCTAAGTAAATCTTGGGGAGGGGGGCCACGGAAAATGTAGCATGCAGACAGATAAGTCAATATATTTCTTGATAAAGGAGTCAAAACAGGCCCTGATAATGACAGGCTGAGAGAGTTGAGGTTGTTCAGCCTATAGAAGAGAAGGCTCTGGGGAGATCTTACAGCGGCCTTCCAGCACTGAAAGGAGGCCATTTGTGCTCCCTTCCTCCAAGGGAGGCAGTTTTGGAGCCTACAAGTACACTGGAGTCCACAAATGTGAGGACATGGCTGAACACAAACAGGACCACAATCCTACCATAGCAGGATCTCAGGCTTCAGCTAGAGAGAAGAGAGATTTGCTGTTGGACACAGTTGTGATATTTCAGATTAAACTCTCAGACATGGGAGCTGGAAGGGAACATCCATAGCAACTCTTATTCATATGCTGGAGAAACAACTGCTTGAGTCAGTGATTTGAGACCACGAACGATTTGAGTAATGTGTAAGAAGAAAATATTACTCCCTAGTGCTAGATGAAAATGTGCACAGCAGATGCTACATCAGCTTCTAAGTGTGCAGGTATCTGCATCCATGTGGCAAGGACCTTAAAGTACCTATTTTGCTGAGGGAAAAGAAGTGTTTTCTTTGCTTTTTTTATAGGAGTGCACATATGATTATTCTACAGATGTCTCGTGTATACCGGAGAGGGCTGGCCTTTCAGTACTTCTAGGAAAAGGAAATGTAACAGCCCATGCATGTGCTACAATGGTGCCTGCCTGCTGACAAGCTCCTTCCCTTGCTCCTAAGGGATGTAACTGCAAAATCCTGCCTTCTGAGAAGTTTTTGCTTGTAGGACAGCCATGTCAGCAATCCTAAGAGATGAGAAGACCTTTTCTATCAAGGGTCACATCTAAGGGTCAGAAGTAATCCCAGTTTCATTCTTAAACTGTAGTAAGATTTCTTAGCTCAGACAATGACTCATAACATATGTATCATAACAATGTATCATAACGTAAATGTCCACACATCACCAGTAACAATGTACTGGCAGTGTATCCCGTAACTGATGAAAATCACTGTAGAGACAGATCCTTGCCACTAAACTTCTGTCCACAGAGGGCAGATAAGGTAAAGTAATGTTATAACAGAAATTTCTCCATACTCAAAAATTAGCAACAAATTTCTTCATTGTGTTAGAAAATGAGAGATAAGCAAACAGCGCTGGGTGCGTGGGGAGTCGCTACTCCACCAACACGCATGACTTCCCTTTTAGTTCATCCTCTTTTATATCATTTTGGGCGATCTGATGCCATGAGCTCGTCCCCACAGCAATTCTACAAATCGCAAAGCGTCTTCACAGCAATTCTATGAATTGTGAGGCAAAACATATTTGTTCCAAGAGTCTGTTTTCAACAAGGCACCTCTTCAACATGCTTTTGTACATCCGGCACAGGTGTCCTTTATCTCTTCGGGTGATCCTGACAAACAAAGATCGAAGTCTGCTTTGAACTCTTGGAGGCTTTGGTTCAGCACTTGCGCACTAAGAAGTGAGTTACACAGCATGGTTGCTTCCTTAACCTATGGATACATTGAGCCATATATCTGCATAATAATTATCTTACACTATCTTTGGCAACTGTCTTGCTACATTTTTTCTTCTTTTAACACGAATCATAATATACTTTATCACAATCCCTCCCATTTGACTTAGTTTTGATAAAAACTAGGGTATTAATCAGGTATTAAAGATCTTTAATAAAAAAAAAATTGTATAGAAAAGATAACAGTTCTTAGGTACAAATATACGTATAAGCAGAACAGAATTAACAGTAACCACAACCAAAACCTTAAAACCTTTAAATAGATTGAGTCCTGTACCCCAAATCTTGCAACACAGGTCTCTTTAAGGGTGCAGGGGGGCTGTCGCCACTGCCGTGGCTCCGCCGCCACGGGCTGGGAAGGGAACGAGGGAAAAGAAAAGGAGGTGTGTGAGTTCTGCAGGAGTTGTGAAAGACCAAATGACCAATGATGCTTCCTCCAGAGACTGCAAAAGCCTACAAGTCAACAATTCAGCTGCCACCACTGCTGCTGTGGCTGCTCCACACCGCCGCTCCTCCCCAGAGCAAAAGCACGTGAAACCGAAGGAAAAAACCCGGCTCCCCTCCCCAGAGGCGGGAAAGAAAGACAAAAAAAACCCCCTGATGATCAGGCACCACCTCTATCCCAGTTTCCCCGGAAACAGCCTCTCCCACCCCCCTCGCGTTCCCCTTGTTGGCAATAGGAAGAAAAATTCCTTGGACAAATTCAAAACCACAACATTATCCACCCCGAATTTTTCTTCCATGCCAACACCCCCATAATCGAATGGGCTTGCCTTTGCTCAAGACGGGTTTAACCCAGACAGTTTTTCCTAACATACCTCTCAGGTGGATCACAGGGACCTTACCTCCATCTACAGTAGAGAGGAATTCTGACTGGGCAGGGCTGGCTCGATTGACTGACCCTCTAGTGTTGACCAACCATGTGGCCTTTGCTAGATGTTGGTCCCAATGTTTGAAAGTCCCCCCACCCAATGCCTTCAAAGTGGTTTTCAACAACCCATTACACCACTCAACCTTCCCGGCAGCTGGTGCATGGTAGGGGATATGGTACACCCACTCAATGCTATGCTCCTTTACCCAGGTGGTAACTAAGCTGTTCTTGAAATGGGCTCCGTTATCTGACTCAATCCGCTCTGGAGTGCCATGTTGCCACAGGACTTGTTTTTCCAGGCCTAGGATGGTGTTCCAGGCAGTGGCGTGAAGCACCGGATATGTCTCCAGCCATCCAGTAGTGGCTTCCACCATGTCGAGCAAATAGCGTTTACCTTGGCGGGTCTGCGGCAGGGTGATATAATCAACCTGCCAGGCCTCTCCATATTTATACTTATCCCAGCGTCCACCATACCACAGGGGTTTCACCCTCAGCCTGTTTGATGGCAGCACGTCTCACAATCATGGATAACCTAGGAGATAATGTCCATGGTTAAATCTACCCCTTGGTCTCGTGACCATCTATAAGTGGCATCTCTGCCCTGATGACCTGAGGCATCATGAGCCCATCGAGCCAGGAACAACTCTCCTTTATGCTGCCAATCCAGATCTACCTGTGACACCTTGACTCGTGCAGCTTGGTCTGCTTGTTGGTTGTTGCGATGTTCCTCATTGGCTCAACCCTTGGGCACATGTGCATCCACATGGCGGACTCTCACGATCAGCTTCTCTGCACGGGTGGCGATGTCTTGCCATACATCTGCAGCCCAGATGGGTTTCCCTCTGTGTTTCCAGTTGGCTTTCTTCCATCGGTCTAACCATCCCCAGAATGCACTGGCCACCATCCATGAGTCAGTGTAGAGGTAAAGCCGTGGCCACTTCTCTCGCTCAGCAATGTCCAGAGCCAATTGGACAGCTTTGAGCTCTGCAAATTGACTTGATCCACCTTTTCCCTCAATGGCTTCTGCACTTGTCATGTGGGGCTCCACACGGCTGCATTCCATCTTCAATTTGTCCCCACGATGTGGCAGGAACCATCCGTGAAAAGGGCATAGCGTACTTCTTCTTTCGGCAACTGATTGTATGGTGGAGCTTCCTCTGCACGTGTTACCTGTTCTTCTTCCTCTTCGTCTGCTAAACCAAAGTTCTCACCTTCAGGCCAGTTTGTGATGATTTCCAAGATCCCAGGGCGATTTGGTTTTCCAATACGGGTGCATTGTGTGATCAGAGAGCCCATTTGCTCCAGGTAGCATCAGTAGCATGATGTGTGGGGGCAGCCCGTCCACTGAACATCAAACTTAGCACTGGTAATCAGGGTGCCAGGAGGAGCTGAGTTTCTGTTCCAGTTACCTCTGAGGCAGCTTGAACCCCTTCATAAGCAGCTAAGCTTTCTTTCTCTGTTGGGGTGTATTTGGCTTCAGATCCCCTGTAGCCTCGACTCCAGAATCCAAGTGGTCGGCTTCGAGACTCGCCAGGCATTTTCTGCCAAAGACTCCATGAAAGACCGTTATTCCCAGCTGCAAAGTAGAGCATGTTCTTCACATCTGGTCCTGTCCTGACCGGTCCAAGGGCTACAGCATGAACAATCTCCCTCTTAATCTGCTCAAAAGCTTGCTGTTGTTCAGGGCCCCAGTGGAAATCATTCTTCTTACGGGTTACCAAGTAGAGAGGGCTTACGATCTGACTGTATTCAGGGATATGCATCCTCCAGAAACCTATGGCACCCAAGAATGCTTGTGTTTCCTTCTTGCTAGTTGGTGGGGACATTGCTGTGATCTTGTCGATAACTTCTGTCGGAATCTGGTGACGTCCATCTTGCCACTTCACTCCCAGGAGCTGTATTTCTTGGGCGGTTCCCTTAACTTTACTCTGTTTGATAGCAAAACCAACTTCCAAGAGAATCTGGATGATTGTCTTTCCTTTCTCAAAAACCTCTCCTGCTGTATCCCCACACACAATGATGTCGTCGATGTACTGCAGATGTTCTGGAGCCTCAGCCTTCTCTAGTGCTTCTTGCATTAGTCCATGACAAATGGTAGGACTATGTTTCCACCCCTGGGGCAATCGGTTCCAGGTGTATTGCACGCCCCTCCAGGTGAAGGCGAACTGTGGCCTGCACTCTGCAGCTAGGGGAATAGAAAAATACATGTTAGCAATGTCAATAGTACGTACCACTTCACTGCCTTGTTCATACTGGAGTTCCAACATGTCTGGCACAGCGGCGCTCAGCGGTGGGGTAACCTCATTCTAGCCCCAATAGTCCACAGTCCATCTCCATTCTCCATCATGCTTACACACAGGCCAAATGGGGCTGTTGAAGGGTGAGTGAGTCTTACTGATCACCCCTTGGCTCTCCAGTTCTCAGATCATCTTATGGATGGGAATCACAGAGTCACGGTTTGTTTGGTATTGCCACCGATGCACTGTTGTGGTGGCAACTGGCAACCGTTGTTCCTCAACCTTCAACAATCTGACAGCAGAAGGACCCTCTGAGAGACCCGGCAATGACTTTAACTGTTTAATCTCTCCTGTCTCTACAGCAGCTATTCCAAAAGCCCACTTCTGTCTCTTTGGGTCCTTGGAATATTCATTCCTGAAGTAGTCGATTCCCAGGATACATGGGGCAGCCGGACCAGTAACAATGGGGTGTTTTTGCCAGTCTTTCCCAGTCAAGCTTACTTCAGCTTCCAGTAGAGTCAGCTCTTGAGATCCCCCAGTCACCCCAGAAATAGCAAGTTTCCAGGCCCACGTGTCCTGATGGCATTAACGTACATTGAGCGCCAGTGTCAACTAAAGCCTTGTATTTTTGTGGGTCAGATGTGCAGGCCACCAGATCCACACAGTCCAATAGACACGGTTGTCCTGTTCCTCTACCTGGCCAGAGGCAGGGCCCCTCTAACAGCCGTTACAATGATAGAAACTCTTTAGTGATGGGTACATTTTGGATGTTCCCTCTAGTGGGTCAGATCTTTTGGGAGATTGGCACTGCACTTACTTTCACTGATTTTCTTTTCTCATTTTCCTTCAATTCTTGTACCCGGGCTGCCAGAGCATGGGTAGGTTTCCTGTCCCACTGTCTCATATCTTCTCCATGGTCAACCAAGAAATACCATAGATCAGTCCGTGAAGTCTGTCCTCTTCCCCTAGCCAGAAGGCGTCCAGCTCTGGACCCAGAGGCTTTGGTTCACACTGATGCCACTTGAAGATTTTGAAGAATTTCCATGATCTCCTTTTGCTGCTTGTCTATCTTCTCATCCATTCTCTTGTCCATCCTCTCAAGTGCTGTTTCTACCGCAGCGATACGTTCCTGCATTGGGCCATGGACCATTTTCGCATATGTCCTGAATTTACCTGTTGCGACGCCCACCAAATCTTGGTCTGGCTCCGAATACATGGATGCCACATAGTGGGAGAACGCACCTGGTGCACCACAGCAAAACTTCCACCACATTTCTGGCGTACATCTAACCTTGTCTGGGTCGGTGAGGGGCTGCCCATCCCTTCCATAAAGTATTTCTAGCAGTGCCATTTCCCTCAGTTGTAAAATTGCGTCTTCCACGGTCTTCCAAAGGGCCTTAAAATGATGTGCCTGTAGGATATCTTTGTGAGGGAACCTCTCTCTCACACTGCCTAAAATCCGTTCCCAGAATGAAAGGGGTCTTGATTCCCTCACAAATGCCTGTTTGATACCTGTATCTTGAGCCAGAGCCCTTAAATACTTGGTTTCAGCACAATCGAGTTGCAAACTGTCACCCACAAGATCCCACACTCAGATCATCCAGGTCAGAACAGGCTCACCTGCCTGTCGAGTAATGTCTTTTCGCAAGTTGTGAAGGGTGTCATGTGTGAGCGGCTCAGTAACGATCTCTGGTTCTGAATCCACAGTATGCAAAGGACCCGCTTCCACTTCCCCATCATCATCAACTGGACGAACTGATTTGGTCCTATATTTCCTTTTCTGAATAGGGGCAACTTTCATTGGCTCAGACTGTTCCTCTGGTTTAGCCACATCTTGAGCTACAACTTTTATCGGCTCAGACTGTTCCTCTGGTTTAGTCACATCTTGAGCTACCATAACATCAGGTGTCTTACCCTCTCTCTGCTTTTTTCCCTTTCCTTGCTTCTGGTTGCATTCCTGACCACCCCTGTTCCTGGCTTCATACCCAAGACAGATCATAATGTAACCCTGCAGACAAATCAGCACAAGTATGATATAAAGTAGGAGATCCCTGGCATCTAGCGAGAGGTTAAGCTTCCCAAAAGCTGTTCTAGCGAACCTGAAAGGTGACTGAATAAAAGGCTGAGATGAAACACTCTCCTGTGTCCCTCCCTAAGGGTAGGCAACATCATCACTATGTCCCCAGAGGTAACAGCCTGGGCTGGTGCAGGAATACAACCTTAAGAACACATTCCAAATGAAACCCATAGACACTGAATCCATAACACTATAGACCCACAGCAAGAACTCGGTAACGATCACAGCTGTCTGAGTTCTACTGGCCGATGCACTCAGATGAATTAAGCCCACCAGACCCTTTGGCATAGTTCTGTACCAAGACAAAGCAAATATATAGTACAGCATGGTCCATATGGACTCCAAACCCACAACAAACATCGTGATGCTAGAACTGTTATCCTTTTTTTTTTTTTTTTTCTCTTCTCAGTCCCATGTTGGGTGCCAATTAATGACAGTTTTGATAAAAACTAGAATATTAATCAGGTATTAAAGATCTTTAATAAAAAAAAATTATATAGAAAAGATAACAGTTCTTAGGTACAAATATACGTATAAGCAGAACAGAATTAACAGTAACCACAACCAAAACCTTAAAACCTTTAAATAGATTGAGTCCTGTACCCCAAATCTTGCGACACAGGTCTCTTTAAGGGTGCAGGGGGGCTGTCGCCACTGCCGCGGTCCCAGGCGCGGCTCCGTCGCTGCAGGCTGGGAAGGGAAAGAGGGAAAAAAAAAAAGGAGGTGTGTGAGTTCTGCAGGAGTTGTGAAAGACCAGATGACCGATGATGCTTCCTCCAGAGACTGCAAAACCCCACAAGTCAACAACTCAGCTGCTGCTGCTGTTGCCACTGCCGCCGCTGCTGCGGCTGCTCCACGCCGCCGCTCCTCCCCAGAGCAAAAGCGCGCGAAACCGAAGAAAAAGAAACAGCTCCCCTCCCCAGAGTCGGGAAAGAAACGAAAAAAAAAACCCCGATGTCCAGGCACCATCTCTATCCTGGTTTCCCCGGAAACAGCCTCTCCCCGCCCCCCTCGCGTTCCCCTTGTTGGCAATAGGAAGAAAAATTCCTCAGACAAATTCAAAACCACAACACCCTTCTTCTTTATTTTATTGATTCGTGTTTGTTTTTCAAATGTATTTAACACCAATCCTATGTGCTCATTAATGTTTCTCGATTCTTGTTTTTTGGGTTTTTTGGTGTTTTGGGGTTTTTTTTTAATATCATGAGTTTGTGTGGAGCTCTTGGTAACAGTCTCTTTAGGATCTGCCGGCATGACAGCTACCTGCATGCCTTGGACCACTGTGGTGATTAGCCATATAAAAAAACCATGGGACTAAGCAAGGTAAAAATAGCAATCCTGCCATAAAACACAGCAAGAAAAAGACCCACTTTTTCCACCAGGCTCCTCCAAAGAGCCTTTTAATATTGAGTTCCATTTTTGGACCGGCACATGTGCAATTCTTTTTAGGTCTCTGGCTATTACAGCATCTCCATGGTAATTATTCTCTCAGGTGGCCAATCATCCTTTCCCAATTTTTTGGTTCCTCCGACAAGATCTTGGGGTTTTTTTTGGTTTTTGGGGTTTTTTTTTTCTCTCCTGGTATTCCTCATATAGGGGCATTCCCAAGATTTTACCTTGACTCTTTGGCAACAGCTTTGTATTTATCCTGTATTCCTCCTCCATCTGAGATATCCCAATGATCTGTTTTCGTAAAACAGATCCATAATTCTCCTCTTGGGCACCCCACTCCCCTTCTTGTTCCACCTATTCCTAAATTTTTCCCAACCCAATATTCTTGTCCTGCAAATTTACATGTTGTTACACTGTTTGAGTCATAGCAATGACGATTAATGTGTGTACGCACAGTCATAGTCTTATGAATACTCCGGCCCCAGGAGATAGTCTGGTAACACTTATTGCATTCATTGCCAGATGTCAGAGATATCAGGATTGATAGTATTACTAGGAGTGGAGGTCCAGTATAACTTAGACTTCCGCCTCTCGTGCCTATTGGGGTGCTTCCAACAGCCGAGACATATTTCTCCTTGGCGGCAAGTACAGAGGTCAATCTGGTCTTGCCCTCCATTCCCCTAAGTTTAGCTTAACTGACTATCTGGCACAAAAAAACTCCTGTCGTCGCTGGGGACCAGTGTCTAAGAACTCAGAAAAACATGTAATTTGTTTTTCCTTAGTAACTCTCAGTGAGTCCTACAGCGATAGTATCTAATTTATCGATGCTGATCGATTATGGTTGTAGACATACTGCTTTGGTTTTGTTTTTTGGTTTTTTTGTGAGGACCTAGAATATACTTATTACAATTACAACGTTTCTCTTGTAAATACGCGCAATAGTTACAATAATAACAGAACTAGGTCAAAAGAATCAGAAGCTGTTGGGGTTCCAAAATACTCCTTAAGTCCTCATGGTCTATTATTCCAGGGTACCAAGGTTTATCTTCACGGACTCTCAGGTTCTCTCCCTGTTGGAATAAAGGCACAAGACTTTCTTATCAAAGTTAAGTCTTTACCATCCAGTTCTCGGGCAGTTCTGTTGGTTCTTTCACTCTGCCAGCATGAGTCCATCCTTTCTCTGCAGTTTGTATTGCTGTTTCTGTAACTAATAAGGCTTGAAAGGGTTCTTCCCGCTTTAGGATGAAACTTCTTTCTTTCCAGGTTTTAATTTAATACCCAGTCTCTGAGTTTAACCTGATGGACTTTGAACCTAAGTGGCGTTGACTGGGCTATCAACCCCTGGTCCCTCATTTCGTTTATTCTGTTTGATATGACTTGTACATACGTCCAGAGATTTCGATCCTCTATATCAGGATTGAGAGATGATTCCATATAAGGACATGGGACTCCATACAACATTTCATAGGCTGATAGCCCGATATCAGTCCTGGGTTTAGTCCTTATATTCAATAATGCCCAAGGGCAGACATTTTATCCACAACATACATGTTTCTATCATTAATTTGGTTAAATTTGATTTTAATGCCCGATTTATTCGTTTTACCTGCTCAGAACTCTGTGGATGCCAATGGGTATGGAAGTCCCACCTAATTTCTATCGCTTGAGCCAATTCTCTTAGAATCTTGGAGGTGAAGTGTGTACCTCGGTCTGAATTAATGACTCTTACGACCCCATATTGGGGTATTAGATGTTACTACAAACTGAGCTGTTGCTCTTGCAGCTGGGAAGACTTCCACCCAATGCGTTATTTCCAGCAGTTTACCTTTGGTAATTCTGTATAATCTACTTGAATTTGTTCAAAAGGTCTATAAGTTATCCTTCTCCCTCCGGATGGGATTTGTCTCATTAGTTCCTTATTTACCTTCTGACAGATTAGGCATTGAGTGACTTGTTTGGCTATTTCAATAATACCGATACACCCATAGAACTTTAAAAATTGATCACATACGGCTTTGGTTCTCCAGTGGGTCTGGTCGTGAAGTTTATTTAATATTCGTCTAGCTAGGGGCTTAGATAACATTTTGCGACCATCCCTCAGGACCTATTTTCCTTCTCTTTCTTTTGCACCTACCTCCTTCCTGGTTGTTAACTCACTTGATGTAAATGCCACATTTTGTCTCTTCCTAGTTTCTTCTAACTTGTACAACGAAATGGCTTCCTTTCCTAAGATTGCAGCCTCTTTAGCTACCTTATCAGCTATATTATTCCCACTAACTTGGAATGCAGTTCCCTTTTGATGACCTTTCACATGTACTACTGCTATCTTTTCTGGACCTTGCAAGGCTTTAAGAATGAGAGAAATTAGCTCTTCATGTATTAGATTTTTCCCGTGGGTATTTGTTAACCCCCTTTTTTTTCCTCTAAATTTTCTCAAAAGTATGTACAACTCCATAGGCATATTTTGAGTCTGTATATATAGTGCCTCTTTTTCCTTGTAACATTAATAAGACTTTGTATAAAGCATATAATTCACAAGCTTGAGCTGACCAGTTTGAACTAAGCTTCCCTCTCTCTAAGATTTCTATATTCCTGCCATTGATTATTGCATATCCCAAGTTTCTTTTCCCACCTTTGATATAAGAAGATCCGTCAACAAAGTATTGTTCACTACCATCTAATTCTACCTCTTCTAGATTTTTCCTAACCTTAGTTTTTAGTTCTACACAGTTATGTCCTAAGTCTTTTTCCTCATTCGGGGATTCAAATAAAAATTGAGACAGGTTTAACTTAACAATAGGTTTAAGTTCTAATTCCTGATCATGTAGTAATATGGCTTCATATTTTAAAATTCTACTATCTGTTAGCTACTCTTCTACTTTCTGGTCTAAAATACTTCTTACATTATGCGGGGTATATACAACTAGAGATGCCCCAAAGGTTATCTTTCGTGCCTCTTCAATTAATAGAGTGATGGCTGCCATGGCTTGCAAGCACAGAAGCCAATCCCTGCTGAGTGGATCTAATAATTTTGAAAAATAAGCTACCGGTTTTCCATTTTCTCCCCAATCTTGAGCTAGCACCTCATAAGCAGCCTGATTTTCTACATTTACAAATAATAAAAATGGTTTATTTAAATTAGGTAAACTCAAAACAGAAGCACATATAAGGGCCTCTTTAACTTGATTGAATTTTTCTTCATCCTCCGAGTGCCACTCAAGAACATCAGATGTCAATTTCTCATATAAAAATTTCACTTTTTGAGTATATTCTGGTATCCATTGTCTACAATATCCCAGTAGCTTGAGGGTTTGTCTTATCTCCTTTTTGCTCTTAGGTAATGGGAGAGAAATAATTCCCGATATTCGTTCGGGATCTAAATTTGTTTTTAGAAACTTTTAAGTCTTTGTGTTAGTTTTTCTAACCTCCTCTTGCGTCAGCAAGTCATCCACATATTGAATCAATTTAACTTCTGCTGGTCTCTCAAAGCCTAATAATAAATTTTCAAGTGCTTGTCCGAACAGATTTGGAAATTCGGTAAACCCCTGGGGTAACACGGTCCACCTCAATTGTTGTTTTCTACCTGTGTCTGGATCTTCCCATTCGAAAGCAAATATATCTCTGCTCTTTTCTTCTAAAAGACAGGCCCAAAATGCATCTTTCAGATTTACGACACTATATCAAATGAAATGAGGAGGAATTTGACTCAATAAGATATATGGATTTGATACAACCGGGAATCGTGTTATTGTTCTTCGGTTGACTGCCTGTAGGTCTTGGACTAATCAGTATGTCCCATCCCCCTTCTTGATTGGAAGGATAGGAGTATTATGTGGAGACATACATGGTTCAAAGTTCCTTGTTGAATCGGCTTTAGTCCCCGTCGTCCCTCAAGGGAGACAGGGTACTGTCTTACTCGTATAGGATGATTTGGGCTGCTTATTGTGACGCTTAAGGGTTTTATTTTTAATTTGCCAATTTTATCTCCTACTGACCATACCTCTGGATTAATTTCTTGTTTGTCTTCTATTGTAAGTTTTAAAATCTTTACTTACAATTTCTCTCTTTTGGGTATAACGCCGATTCCTAATGTTAACATTAGATCCCTCGCCATCAAAATACATCCTGCCTTGGGAATTAGGAGTAAATTCTTTACAGTGTATTTGGTCTCTGATTCCAACAAAACCCCCTTTATGATCAGCACCTGGAATCCTTCACCTTTTGCTCCTATAACGTCTAGAGTATTATTTCTTATTTTACATCCTTGAGGTATTGTCATAACACTTGATCTATCTGCTCCAGTGTCCACTAAGAAACCATAAACTTCTCCCTGGGGTCCTAATTTCAATTTTATCAAGGGCTCACCAGATGGTTTTGACTCCAGGTAATACAGCCCCTGACCTCCCTATTGTTGTTCCACCTCCTGGAACAGTTTTTCCTTCTTTTATTACAATCTCTTTTCAGATGCCCCCGTTGTCCACAATAAAAACAGCCACTGATCTGATTATTAGGGTATGTTGGCTGTCGATATCCAACTGAGTACTGAATTCTGTTATTTGAGACTATTAGCCGTTGGTATCAAGTCGGGGGTATCTTTTCTTGGGTCTTGTCTTTGGTTTCCTCTCCCATACTCTTTTCCCTTGTGGTTTTGGTTTGGTTTTTTTGTTTGTTTGTTTGCTGCCACAAACATCTTGGCTTTTGTCTTTACTTTCTCTTCACCCCTTCTCACGTATACCTTCTGAGCCTCTCTTAAGAGCTCCTGCAGCCCTTGGTCTTGCCAATTGTCTAACTTTTCTAACTTTCTCCTTATATCTCCCCAGGATTGGCTGACAAATTGTGTAATTAATAAGATTTTTCCTGCTGGTGTAGTCGGGTAAATTCCTGAATACAATTGTAAATTCTTTCTGAGTCTCTCTAACCAGTTGGTGGGAGACTCCTCCTTTCCCTGATGTTTATTAAAGACTTTATTAATATTTTGTCCCCTTGGAACAGCCTTTTTTGATTCCACGGACTGTAATTGTTTGCATGTCTGCCATTTGTTGACAGTCAGTTGCTAAATTTTGGTTCTAACGTGGGGTCTGCAGGGGCCATTTTTGATCTCCAGGCAGTCCTGCCTGGTTTTCTCATTCCCAAATCCTCATCCTTGCCACTCTAATCATCTGCCTTTCTTCAGTAGTAAACAGAATTCTTAATATGGAATATAATTCCTCCCAAGTATAGACATTAGACCTTAAGAATTAATCTAATCATTCGGATACCCCTAGAGGGTCTTCCAACAATTTCCCCATATCCTTTTTAAAGGTCCTAACTTCACTTGAGCTTAAGGGGGTGTTAACAAATTCTATGCCTTCTTGATTTCTTCCCAGAGGAACCTCCCTGACAGGCAGTAAACTCACTGGTTCCTAGTCTTCACTATTGTCCTCCTTCTTTAGGACAAATATTTGTGTCTTTTTATTAGTGTTCCCCGTCCTTTGTCTCCTCTTTTGATCTTCCGTTACTTTAGAAGTCTCAGGGGAAGGGGCAGAGGGGTGGCAGTGGTCCAAAGAACAACAGCAAAATTTTGATCTATGCAAGGAGGTTGTGATAATGCACATGGAATTATTCACTCCACACCTTGGGAGGCCCTTTGAACTGGAGGTCACAGTTTTAGCAGATACTGTATCTTGGGGCCTATGGCAGCAATTGTACACAGAGCTGAAGAGAACCAATCGGCTTCTGGTCTTGTTCCTTGCAAGGAGTGGCTGCTAAATATACCCCATTAGCAAAACAGTTTTTAGCAGTGGTTTGGGCCTTATAAGACACAGAACTTATTACTGGACTTGACCTTGTAACTGTGCATACCCCAATTCCTATTCAGGTGCGGGCGCGTGATACAGCAGTGCTAACACATGATGGAGTAACACAGGCAACCACCCAGTAGAAGTGGAAACATTACCTCCAAGCTAGACTCCAAGGAGGGAAGAAGGATTTAAGTATTCTACATGCCTGACTTCCCACAATTTTGCACCAAAACATGCTGCAAAAATAACCTTATTTTTGTTCTAGCCCATCAACTAGAATGTAAATAATACCATGCACCTGGCTTCACTGTTCACCAATCATATGAATACACAAATAGTAGCCAGGTCAATCCACCATTTGCACGTGCCGCTCATGCACCCATCTAACACATAAAAACTAAGATGTACCAGACCCTGTGCTCCTCGTCATGGGTCAAAGCTTGGTGATGCCATGAACATCTCCTGATTGCTGTGAACTCTGCCTGGTCATCACTGGGGATCCCCGGGCAGATTATTAGGTAATAAAGTCCTTTTTTCTGGCCTTGTGTTGCATTGTCTCTGCATATTCTGACCTGCCTGGGGGTGCAAAGCCCCCATCCTTTACACCAATCTGACCCTGAATACCAGGGATGAGGATGGGGACACAGATCTTAAACCCAGCTGATACTTTTTCCTAGAGCAGACAGCTTTATTACGTCCACATGTTTTAAAGCCTTTTTCAGCACTAAACAGCACTGTTGTATTCCACCAGATATCCAACTGATTTAACTGTTTCTGCCTCAGAAAATTCACCTGTTATTTCCATCCAGATTGGCACAAAGCCATCACGAACACGACAGAAAGCACCTATCCAGATCTCCAGGCACCTTCCCCAGAGGTGTCTTCCTTCCCATACCAGAAAAACAGAGCAGTAAACAGGGAAGTTAAAAAATAGAGAAATACAGGGTAAAAAACCCTGTTCGGTCCCAGGACTGCAAACTCCTCTCCTGGTTTATTCCCATTGCAGTCAGAAGCAGTAGTTAAGGCATGCTTCACAGAGTAAGAAAAAGTAAGTAAGAGTAAACTTTCCTTGGAAAGAGGAAAATTATTTGATTGGATATTGGCATCAAGTAACACTCATGCAGGGAATCACATCAGCCAAAGAGGTGGGCTGCAACAAGAGTCTCCACTGTGTGGTTTTAGGCAGAGTCTGCAGCTCAGTCAGGGGAGGAGAGACTCCCTGCACCGCAGGGCTGCTCAGTCCTTATAACCCTGCTGATCCAAGCACCAGCGTGTCCAACCAAGCACATGGATAAGCCTTTGCTGTTACACCAGCTACACAGGCAACACCTCTTGAGTACCTTCACCACACACAGAAGATGGTCTTACATGGCTGTTTCTGTAGGATCCACTTCTGTTGCCCATTTACGAATGACTTGCATATTTCCAGTGTGGTCACATCTGCATTGGGTGAACTAGGTGTGCTTAGAAACACAACTCTGGTACCAGCTTACATTCAGTCTATAACCAAAAAGCAAACTTGGTGGTAAAGCCATAAAAACACAAACAAAAACCCTCAGCCAAAACTGCACAGTAACCTTTCCCTTCCCTGGGAAAGGACGACTCTGCTGCATGGAGGGAAGAAAGACAGAGAAGACTGAAAAGTCCTATTTCCCAAGAGTGGAACACATCGAAGGGTCTGTTCTGACCTGGTCTTATTCCAAAAGCCATAGTACCTGATAATCACCATTATCAGCTTCCCTCAGCCCCAGCACATTACTGGCTAAGTACCCATTAAAGCTAGATCACTGGTGGGCTAAAACTCACATCTTTGGATTTGCAGCAAGACATCTTGCCCACAGCTGCTGCACTCCAGAGAAAAAATAATTAAGTGCCTTTATTACGTTGAATCAATAATTAGCTACAAACATTACATGAAATTACAGCAGCTAGAGAGCAACTGCAGAACAGACAGATGGAATAACTGTCCTTTAATAGCATCACTATGAGGTGGCACAACTGGACACAGTTACCCTCGGTCTTTGAGACTGTCCCACTGAGCTCTAACATATCAGAAGGTGGCTGTTGATTGACAAGGATACTTGGTTAACATCTCATCAGCTCATCCGATGGCCATTTGACATTATAGCAGAAAGTTTAGAGAAAGGCTCTCACGTCATTAAAGAATAGTTTTTCATGAAAAAGAAAAGGAAATGGCATCTGGTTCCTTCTTCACACGCTGGATCTTTGAAAATTTGACTCATGCTTGATAGAAACAAACATCCATCCATGGCATCACAAAGCATGTATTCATCTCCACCGAGTTGCTTAGTAATTTGTTTAGTATCAGAATCATACCATGAGAAATCTGTAAAAAGAAACCTGCATATGTAAAACATTTAACGTGCACAAATGCCAACTCAATTGCTAATTAGTGGGAAAAAACCCAACAAACTCAGAACCAGATTCCTGGAAAATTTAACAACCATGAAACAAGTAACATGGGGCACACAAATCAACACATATTGTAAAGTCTCAAAAGCAGAGATGGTTGAGGCTATAAACTGGTGTATGTCTTTTGAGAAATGTATTTGAATTAAGAGCTACAATATGCGCAAGAAAGTTGAGGTATGTTTTTCTTAAAGAACATGTGATTTGCTTCTACAGCAGTCTGTAGTTTGCACTGTATCTTCAGTAAGTTTGTCACCGTGGCAACCTGGCATTTTTTCTGGAAGACAACTTGTTATTAAAATTTCAGGGATAGATTTGTACCAGAAAAGAGTGTCCACACATGTACTACTGATAGCGAAAGCATTGCTTTGAGAGCAGCTTGTCCAGGAGTACCTGAGTCCTGCTCAGCTGTGGAGACAGAGGATGCAGACTAAAGGAGTAGGACCAGCTGCTACCCACATCACTGGGGACCGATTGTCAAGAGAATAAATAGGAGCAAGTGGGAACATTGGAAATTCCTGCTCAGTTTAGGGAAAAATCTTCCCCCAAGAGTGCTTCAACACTGAACCTGAAGCCCAATGAAGATAAGGGTTCCATATCCTGGGCTATTCAAACCTCAGCTACACAGCTTCATGAACCTGGCCCTTCCTTGGCCAGGGGTTAGGCCTACAGAAGTCCCTCCTTACTTGCATGATTCTTTGACAAGCTCATAACTAGTGCTTGCAAAATGCAACATGGAAGACCAACAAGAGATCTTTTTGTTCCTCCAGTGAAGTCCTGTTATTATTCTCCAGTAATTTAATTAAGGGGTTTGCAATCAGGCCTTAAAGACATTGTGAAGTCTAAGGAATCATCCAAGCTCTGCATCCTCCAGAAACAGGAACAATTTCCTCAGTGCAGCAGTGGGTCTAATCCTTCCAATCTGATTGAAAAGAGGTAGACAAAGGGCAAGGCAAAAATCACTGCTGTTCAGAATACCAGCAAGAGACTCTCACAATGATTCTCCTCTCTGCTGTAACACCTCTGCTTCTTCTCCACATCAGAATCTGATCTTTATTGGTCGGTTTCAATTTCAGGCCTTCACCTCTGAACAGATAAAAGCATGCCATCTTCTTTGCTTCAGTGTATTGCAGATGCCAGGTGACACCTGGAACTTAGCCATCACAGATGGAGTCCAAGGCAGGAGGGATGTATGCATAGCCTGTCATTTCCTCCACATTGCTTAAGTGATAAATTGCTCTAGCTCTTGCTCTCAAAGCTGATCCGATACAGAGCTCATGCACTATGCAACAGATCTCATTCTGCAGGGATTTTCCTTTCCTCTGATGCATCACTTTTTTTCCCTCAGAAAGCAATAAGCTGCTTTTTGAGAACTAGAGAAAGAAGGGCTGGGTGAATGGAGAGGGAAAAAACCCCAAAGACAGACTATATGAAGCTTTGAGAATACAAAACTGGAACCAAGATCAAGCAGCTTCTTAATAACGACACTGGGGATTAAAAGCTTTTATTTACATGCCCCAGGAAGGGGTACCCTGCTCCATTATTATTTTTTATAGAAGACAGACAAACAAGCATCCATTTCACTCTGAAGATCAGATCCTGGATTTCCTAGGTATGAGAAAAGGTCTAGCGTTGCCAGTATTTCTTCCACTGCAAAAATTCGCCAATATCCAAGGATGCCAGTCTATTCACTTCTCCTTCTGCAAGTCCGCTAATCAGCTTATAACAACTGCCATTCCCACACTCCTGTCAGCAGTGAGCTGTCCAGGTGAGAACATGCCAGAGTATCTTTTTAAGAAAAATGTAGAAAATTCGAGGAGGAAATCACAGCCCCTTGACTTGATGTGGAAAGAATTTGATTGTCTGCTAAAACCCCACTTCCTTGCATGACCGATGACTGTAATAGGATATCAGCATTCCCAATCTGCATGTATATTGCAAAAAAAAAGGAAGAGCTTTCTTCTTAATTTTGCTCTTCAAGGAAATGAAGACTCCAGACATAAGTCATGGTTTGGACTCCACCCTGCACAAGAATACTGCCTTTGGCTGTTGATTTTGGAAGAGTAGAGCATTGAGACGCTTTTCTTTTGCTTTCTGGGGGTTCAAGGTGAGTTTGAGTCATTTTTTAGGCTCCTCTTTGCAATTCAAAGCCACAAACGGCATTAAGCAGATTCCAGTTTAATGGAACACACAATTCCACATACCTACGCACATTCAAAAAGCAGTGTTCTGAGCAGTATCCTTTCAGAGTTGGAGTCCCTCCTCCCCAAGAGCTTCGAGAGGAGATTGCCTGCATCACTAACATGCCCTTTGCTGACACTGTGACAACTGATGCAGGTCCAACAAACTCTGCACACACCCTGCAGGCCACAGTAACTGATGACCTTAAGCTTGCAGGCTAAGGTTGTTAACTGGTGATCAGCTGTTGTACAGCAGCTGGTTCTCCTGCTGTCACTCGCTCATGTGCATGAGCTACTTGTTTTAAGTATTGACTCACAGTGTGACATGTGAATTTCACAATCTCCCCAGTTCCAGAGATACACTAGGAAATAAATCCAGAAAATCTGATTAGGACTTGTCACTGAAGTAAGCTCATTAATCATTGATGTGATTCTTTCATATGCAGTTTGCTAACTCCTGCAGGCATCAGCAGACTGGTGGGTCTGAAGACTGCGAAGCCAGAAAAGATCTTCTTTATATAACAATTGCACAGTTGGTTTTTTTTCTTTTGAATATTTAGAACATACTAATAAATAAAGAGACAGAAAATACCAGTGAGATCATTTAGCCGAGGTTCTTGCATAGAGTCAGGCACAGGATTCCTTCATATATTCCCTTATACGAATTTCCTCATAAGCAAGTTCTATAAATACCCAGAACCAAATGGCTTTTAACATGCTTGCAGCCAAGAAGTACATTCCCAAAGAGGTCCTCTATGCTGAACAGTCACTTTCCCGCTCTGCCAAAAAACCTGCAGACCTAGGGTGCATGAAAGCTACACATTGAATTGTACTCACCCAAACCGTGTTACTCAATCTTGTCCAAGCCAAAATAGCCTCCATGACTGCCACCTCTTCCCCTTGAAAGGAAGGCTTCAGGAGTAAATGCATCTTAGAAAAAAAAAAAGGGCAAAAAACCCCTCAACACATGGAGACGTACATGACCATTACAAGCTTTCAGATGCTTTTTTATTGAGCATTCTCAACAACATCAGGACAGCCTCAAGGATGCATGCTAGTCATCACTCAGAGGGTGGTGTAGCACTGGAACTGCTCCTCAGGAAAGCAGTCGCAGCACCAAGCCTGGCAATATTCAAGAAACACTTTGACAACTCCCTCAGACACACAGGGTGAATGTTGTCCTATACAGGGACAGGAGTTGGATTCGATGAACCTTATGGCTCTCTTCCAACTCAGGACATTCTATGAAGTCCTGGTTATGAGAGCACAAATCTGGCAATCCAGTAAATGCATACACACAGAGTATACAAACCTTAGCACTGCCCTACTTTGCAGCACTAATGCCCTTGTTGCTTTCCCAATGAGACAGTTCTCTGTACAGGAAAAAGGAGCTATGCAGGACCTGTGAAAACTGCTGGTCTTCCATATTCTTTTCTCCCTTAGACTAATGGCCATCAGATAGCTCAAATAAATGATCCAAAAGGCAAATCAACATGTGCCAAGAGAGCCCAGCGTTGCAGAAAAGCCTTACCTTCTCTGCGACTGCTGCCTCGCCTACTGGGGTTCAATATTGGCATATGCTTCATCTGTAAATTAAAGACATTTCTTTAAAAAGCTCATCTCAAGAATTCCACCTCTCCTTCACTTCCTCAGGTACTATCTGATCACTGTGAAGTGATTCCAAACATTAATTTCTCTGAAGACATAATTACTGCAAAGCCGTAATATATACTATTAACTATATTATACATATACTATACTAACTATACTATAATATATAGTATTAACTACTGACTATACAATATATCTACCAATAGATACTATTGCAAAACAATGATGCTGCTAAGCAAGGCTGCAGTTGCAGGTAGGCTCTCAGATCAACAACTTTTTTAATACCTTACTTGACCTTCCCATAGCGCAGGTACAGGCAGGAGGGCAGAGCCTGGAGAGTGGAGTTAGTCTGTTGAAGTCACACAGGGCATCGCTTTGACTCATTTGTCCCAAATTACTCTTTTAAAAGCTCTTTCCATTCTTTCTTTGATGGTCTCCATCCAAGTAATATGATCCCAGCTTCACTCAATCCCAATTTCTTCTCCTGTCCAAATGCCATCAGCACAATGGGAACTACACCAACACCATCCACCACAGCTACACTACACCATCCCAGCCAGGCTGAGATCCCTTGAACTGAGTTACAGCTCTAGAGTAAGAGCTATGGTGCACTTGCTGCAGCCCTCTGCAGGAATACTTTCTTTTTCATGTGCAATAATTCCCTCGGCATTTATTCCTTGTTAACACTGCAGGAAATATATTCCCCAGCAGGAATATTGGCAGCAGTACTGAATTTTAGGTGATAGTCAAAGAAGACTTGCAGGAAGATGTTTTCTTGTAAAAGCAAGTATTTTTACTGAGTGCTCTATCAAACGAGTTATGCTTAAACTGTGAAGACAGACTGAACATCCAAGACTGTGGTTACGTATTTCAGTACTTCATGTGCAGTCTTTCTGCTCTGCAAATCACAACTTCCTGGGGGGCATTCAATAGTTATCTAGCTTTGAATAGAGATTCTGAAGAACAAAATAGAAATAACGAGATAATTTGGCAATTCTAACCAAGAGAGGTTGACACAGAATCCTACTTGCTTCAATTTATTAATTTAGTCCCTTGCACTTTCCAAAAATAAAAGCTGTCCATATTCTCTGGCACCTTGCTTGTGAAACTATCTCTGCTCCTTGAGTATAATCCTCAAGAGCTGCCCCCACTATACATCTGTGCTGTAAGTGAAGGCAACCAGGTTCATGGAAAAAGTGGACATTGGCATGATTTGAAACAGCTAGCATGAATTCAAAGGCTGGGTCTGCATTTAATCACACCTGACAAACCAAATAAAAACCTAAAAAAGCAACACAAATCTCAGCAGAGCACATGTTCTTCAGCTATACTGGGATTACATGCTCAGTAGAGAGCTGAGTTTGGTGTTTGTTTCTGTCTGTAAGATGTGCCAGTCACTGTTCTCCAGGCATATACTCAATATATCAATGAAGAAAGAGTGTCGGAGTTGGTAGGTGTGCCAGACTGCTGCAGAGATTCACACTCTCTCCAGGCATCCATCAAGCAAAGTCAAACCTCTCACCTGATGGAAAGTGAAGTATTACAGGAGACAGCTGGATTTTTAACCACATTCGGTTTCTTGGACCAAAATCTCTAATAGCAACAGAAGCTGCCATTCACACATATACATGTGGTTTCTACTTACAAGAGGATAAGCAGAATCTTCTTTCCCTTAGGCAGCAAAGATCAGTTTTCCCCTTCCTTACCTCCTCACTGCTCATTGATTCAGAGCTGGATGCACCACGATGGCACTGCACAATAATGTTTGAAATCAGCTCGCCAGAGACTTCCACAACGCTTCTGCAGAAAGAAGTTGGCTGTAACACATCAAAACAGAGAAAATTTCAGAGTGAGCTATTGTGGAAGTCCTCTCAAGGGAGTTTCACTGGGGGGAGGGAACCTGTACAGGGATTTAAAATCAAATTCCAGAAGGAATAAACTCAACAAAGACTACACACCTAACAAACTGGAGCAGACTGTGGCCACTCCAATACATTGTAGTAGCATTTGACTACGCACAAGTTATTGCTCCACTTGCTAATATGCGAATTGTTGAGTGTTAGCTGTATGAAGTCTTGAGTCTGCTAGAGGCAGAAGAAAATCTCCAAATCCTTTTCGTGGCTCTGGCATCACCAGTCCCAAACAGAAGAGCTGTGCAGGTCTATGCTGATGGCAGCTCCAGCTCTGGAAGTTAAACTACCTTTAAAGATGTTGTCTCTATGATTTGACAGAAGTTCCAGCAAGACCTGTACCCAGGTTTCAAAAATAGAGACTCTCACGCTGTCTTTCATACCGTATTGTCCCAAGAAGAAGACAGATAGTGTCTACTTAAGATACAGTGATAACTTTGCAGCAGCCCACCCTTGTGTCTTTAAAGAAAACCTACCAACAACTATCAATCCCACCTTGTCCCATCTACACACACACAAGCTACTTAACTCAAGAGCAGGAATACTTGAAGAAATCTTCACTTCCCTCTTCATGGGTTAAACTACTTCCTGAGGTAGTGGCATGACTCAAAAGCTATAAGGAAAGCCTTTGTACCATCTGTTCTATGATTTCCCAGAATACTTCTTCTTCCCTAAAGTCCATTCCCAGGAAGGACAGATAGGTTTGGTAGCCATTCACAGAAGAAAAAGAGGTGAGGAAAGCTCAACTTGGGGCAGCAGGAAGAAGCAGAGATAATCTCTGTGGAAGTCTGACATGCAGTGTGGCATCATTGCATACAGGGACTGGAGGGCTGCTTCACACGCTTTGTAAGATTTGTTGAAGCAGTTAGGAGACAACCACTCAGAAGCTTGCAGTGGGAGCCATGTATTGGCAAAAATGACTGTGCATAGAGAAGCCTAGATTCAAAGATGATGTATTTGCACCAAAGCCGATCATCTAAGAATCAGAGCAGTGCACAAGCTATAGCAAGAGCCTGATCTGTGTTTATTTCAGGCTGAAAAAAGAGCTGAAAATCTGAAAAAGTTTAGAACTGTCAGTGCAGAGTGGGAATCAGCATTACATAGGAAGATAACCTTTATATGGTGCCTAGATGGTTTATAGACAAAAGCAGATGAAACAGTAGTATTTCTACACTTTTATCTTAGAAATTAAGCTATACCTTCCTTCCAGGATTTGGTTCCAAAGCACACACTTTCACCACATGCTGTTCCAAGGCATGCATTCTATTTTCAGCTCAGAGCAGATCCTATATTCCCCACTGATCAGACAGAAGAGTTTCCCAGCACTTGACCCTTCCCACCTAAAACACACTACATGCTGCAGGTTGTAACTATTTCTATTTGGTTTTGTTTACAGAAAACCAGTCATTCTTTAGCACCAGGAGCACTTCAACATTTCCTGAGAATATCCTGCACAAAGCAAGGTGGGGTCACATTCACACTCAAGGCACTTACCATGAAAGGCCCTGTTTTGAAGTCACATGTGAACGGGTCTCTCCCTGAAGCTTTTGTGCACACGGTTTCACGAATGCTGAACTGCAGCTCCAGTCTATAAGCATTGCTGTTCCACATGTCAACCTGGTAAAAAGGAAGGTCAACAGAACACATAATTAGTGCCTGTCATTCTTCTATGTACACTACATGGCAACCTTGCTTCTTCATCAAGCAGAAATAAGACCTAGGAGCATTATGGGTCAGTGCCCAGTTTAGAGAAGACTAGTGTATGTGATAAAGGGTATTTTTTTGTGCTCAGGAGTTACTCTCTAAGGCAGATTTGGTAGCAGCAACATAGAACACCTTTCCATGGTTGTTTCACTTGAAACCCCACAGTTGTTGCAGGATCCTTCTGCTCCTCAGAGTTGACTGGGGGGACTGTAGCTGCCAAAGGCAGATAAGCATACTCCCTCTTCTATGGGAACCAGCTCTACTTTGGTTATTTAGACTGGGAAGTCTATTGCAAATACATGACTTGGAAAGTCATGTATTCAACTGCAAGCAGTTGAATTAATGCAGTTTACCAAGTCGCTCCTTGTCAGCTGAGGTGCTTCAATGGGCAACATGTACCCGACACTGCAAGTGTCTAAGAGTTTGGTTGCTTTTGTTGACATATTAGGATTTTCTTATCACCTTCTCACAGCCTAATCAACATTTTAGCTCAAGGTGAGACACTCAATTCCAAAAACAAACTCCAAAATCAATGACAACCAACAATTTCCACCACAGTAAAGCGTATTTCAGGTAAATGATCTTCATTGTCTGCACACTTACTCTTGTGACATGGCTCCTGACAACACCATACAGATTTGTCCCCCATGAACGAGAATTGATCCTTGCAAGAGAAGCATTGAGAGCCTCTTCCGTGATAGGGAGTTCATAGTCATACACTGGAAACCCTGAGACAGATGCATAGTTCCATTAGAAGTTCAGCATGGTCCTGTGCTCATCCTCCCAAAATCACTATAAGGAAGAAGTCATGGTTCCATTCTGAGCAGCTTACCTGAACACGAGAAAACACTCAGTGTGAGGACAGAAATTAAGATCCTCATAGTGTGACTTTCAAAATCTTCTGGTCTATTTCCTTTCTTAGAAACTGTTTCCAATGCATTTTCCTCTGTCTTTATATAAAGGTAACCTTGATCCTATATCTGACCTTCCTGTGCCCAAGCTCTGCTACAAACACTGCACTTTAAACAGAATTGATCTGAGAGCAAATATTTGCTCTCAGCTTTTCTCCACTTAGCAGCAGTGCTCTGATAAGAGATGAACTGCACTGCTTTTTTTCCCAGGACTGTGACTAAAAGGATGCATTTAGTTATTTAAACCTGGGAAGTCAAACTTTTCCTTAGCACCAGATCCAGGACCAGGACCTCTTGGCAGCAAGTGAAAGAATTTACAAGTTGGTGTTCCCCGAAGAGGGGAAAATTCCCCAGCACAGAACAGGAGTCCGCTCAGATGGACCCATCTGACATCACCACCCTGCAGGCCAAAGCATCCAAGAGAAGCCTCCCAGCTACTGATAACACCATAAGGTATTACAGAAATGAGCTAGACATGACACCTCAGCACTCAGCTAACGGGAGTCAGACTGCAATGGGGCAAGGTGCCCTCTATACCCTCTCCAACACACAGCACTCAGCACTTGTTGCTCTTGCTTTCCAGATACAGGCAACATATCTTGTCACTCTACCACAACTACCCAACAACAGAGCTACTTATAGCAAGATTCAGAGCTGCACCTGGGTTTTGAATGCCTAAAGGCTGTCCATGGGAGTTGGGAGGGAAACTGCTGCCTTCAAACAAGTTCACCCATTGCTGACTGTTCACAAGGTATAACCATCTTCATTCTGAGGATGCCGTGTATGAAATTCTTCCATTAACCTTCAAATGGCAGTTCCACTTGAATTTTGTGGCATAGAGTAATTCTAAGAACTTCCCAAATAACAAGTGCTCAAGGAAAGACATAGGAGCATGTAAAGTACCAGGACTCAGGTTTAATAAGGAAGAGGATAAAGTTGCTTTTTGGTGTTAGTTTGTTAGATTGCAGGTTGGCAGCCAATCAGAAAGTTGCACACCATGGGGACCTGACTCCTCAGGTGACAGGTAGAGTCAAGTAAGTATCACTCACACTGCAAGTAATTCCAGGCAAAGACTCATAAAGGCACTGTACGTCTAACTGCCCAGGTGTGGGCTTTGATGGTTCATTCACCATTGTTGCTGGGAGATCCTAGATAAGGAACCTGTTAAGCTATGGTGCACCCCAGAAAATTTTGTGTGGCAGCTGATAGTGCTGCACATGATCACAAAGACTGTGCTAGAAACAAGCTGTGCCTGAGGGAGACAAGCAGACACAGCACCAAACAGGAACCTCACCAGGGTGATATCAGTGGTTAGTGCCAAACCACATGTGTGCCATTCCACCCAAGCTCTGCTTTGAGAAAGGTGCATGTGGGTGCATGTTCTGTAAAGAGCTGGGCATTTTTTTTTGCAAGCCAACCTGGATTTCAGCATTGGGAACATGATGAAAAATGCTGATTGAAATTTTCCTTGTTCGCTGCAGCTGAAGACACTCTCCCAGCTCTTGTGCATGCTCCTTTGCAGCAGGGTCTGCCCTTTTTTCTTCCCAGCTCTCCTTAACTGCTGTCTACGTCATGAGAAGGCTGGTAATATTTTTCCCCACTGCACTTACACCAGAGCACCACCATATGTAGGATTTAAACTGAGCTGGAGACTGTCGAGAACAGCCTCTTGCACTGTGCCCAAATTTCTGCAACCACAGCCAAGTCCAAGCTCTCTCAGATCCAAGAGAAACCTGCTGATAGACTGTTTGACCTACTTCTGCAGTGGTTTCGCTGCAATCTGTCAGGCTGCTGCTACACTAATGAAACACAAGAAATGAGATAGCTGAAACCACTTGAATAGAAAGAACTTGGCATTTGGAGCCCCAAAGTCCTTACTGTTTTCCACCACACTTCACCACCAACTTGCTGCTGTAGTTTGGATAGCATTTACCATGTCCCTTAAGAAACTAGCAGACAATCGTACAGCCAAGTACAGACACTGTCTATGGGCTGCCGAACGTTCTCCAGTCCTTGACCACCTGAGGTGGAGAATAAGTCTTTGTTTATCCAACCTCTCCAACTGCTCTCACACTCTAACAATACAGTACCTTCTGCCCTGAGATTTGGCACTCAAAAGGAAAGTAAAGCTAAGAGAAGTAATCATAGTGACACCTCAGCCTCCCACATCTACAGTACTAAGGATGAAATCAGATGTATTTCATAAGTCTGGAATTTGTACTCTGGAAGTTTTGAACTCTGCAAGGGTTGCTGATGCTCTGGGAGCACTTGCAGAGTTGTTCTATGTCAAGACTGAAAGACACCACAACTGTTATTTTAACAGTAATTTTACAAAGATTAAAGGAAACACTTCAGTCAGCATGCAGAAGCAGTGCCCAAGCCCTTTTGCACTGCACTGCTGAGGTGCACCATATATGCTGGTCTGATGGATGCAACCTAAACCTACAGAGTTTCTACTGCTGCTGCTGAAAGTGAACTTTTGAGAATGAAGCAACAGAAAGCACACACTACTGCAAACAAAGCCTCAATAACACACACTGAATGACTATTCTGAAACATCGCAGGCTGCAGTAGAATCTCAGAGGTCTCACTGCATTACTTTGAGCCTTTGGAACTTTAAATATTTATGTTTCCTGTGCCTGCCAGGTCAGCAGTAACAGCTCTTACAGGGTCACTGGCACAACTTTGTAGCTGATGCAAGGCAAATGTTACCTCCAGAATCACAGATTGTCACCTGAAAAGCTGAAGAGCTCTCTCTCTTTTTAATATATTTTTTTTCCCTAAGTTTTGCTGACTGTACTGATAATCTTCAAGGTTTTCTACCCATCCCTAGGTCTTGTTCTCAGATAGTTCAGCTGTTACATTCTTTTGCATTCTTTAGTGAAAGTTACTTGCAACCACTGGTCAAACCAAGCCCTGGTAAAGCTTGAAATCCTGGCTGAAACCAGGCAAAATATTCACCTTGAGTTCTGAAGCCACTGACTACCAAGTGCAGACAAGCGTGTCACACTCTGTCCCTTGTCAGCCTCATGCCACTGCTTATTGAAAGAGGCCTGCACTGCTGAAGAGTCACTGAACAGTTACATAAAGTTTTGGACATTAGATAAAAAGTGACTGGTGGTGAGATTAAGCTTTAAATCAGCATATATCTTTGATAATTACTTTAGCCACAAGTAACAAACCTAAAATTTAGCCAAACATGGTTTCCTGGCACTGTTTTGTCTCATGTCCTGCACAGCAGCAGTCTGGCATTCAGCAAGGGATTCTAAAGTCTCAGGGTATGCAGGGTATGCTTCCAACAACCATCATGCGACAACCATGCTTCCAACAAACTTTAAGCACTGCCCAAGAAGCACTGCTTTCTAATTCCCTGGAGACTTTCAGCTTCAGGGTAGGCTTGTGACAAGGAGTTAAGTTTCTTTGCCTTGCACATGGAAGGCTCTGGGAGTGACACCTCATTACAGAATTGCCAGTAATTATAGGCCTGTCAGTCTCACTTCAGTGCCTGGTAAGATTATGGAAAAGATCAGTCTGGGAGCTACTGAAAATCACCCAAAAACCAACGCATTCATTGGTCCCAGCCAGCACGGGTTTATAAAGGCAAAGTCCTGCCTGACAAACTTCATTTCCTTCTATGACAGGGTCATCCACCTAGTCGACCAAGGAAAACCAGTTGATGTGATCTTCCTAGATTTAAGCAAGGCCTTTGATACTATCTCGCGTAGTATCCTCCTAAACAAAAAGTCCAGCATCCAGCCGGATAAGCACATAATGCAGTGGGTGAGCAATTGGCTGATGGGTAGGGTTCAAAGTGTCATAATGAATGGGGTTACATCAGGCAGGTGACCAGTCACTAGCAGGGTTCTGCAGGGATCCATCTTGAGGCCAGTGCTCTTTGATATCTTCATAAAGGACCTGGAGGCAGGACTCGAGGGTTTACGAACTAAGTTTGCCAATAACACAAAACTGGGGGTAGCAGTTGATACTCTGGAGGGCAAAGAGGCCCTGCAGAGGGATCTTGACAGATTGGAGAGCTGAGCAATCGCCAACCACATGAAGTTTAATAAGGACAAGAGCCGGATTTTGCAGCTGGGACACGGCAACCCTGGATAAACATACAGACTGGGGTCTGAGACGCTGAAGAGCAGCCGTGTGGAAATGGACCTGGGATTCCGGTCGACAGCAAGTTGAACGTGAGCCAACAGTGTGCCCTGGCAGCCAAGAGAGCCAAACATGTCTTAGGGTGCATCAAACACAGCATTACCAGCCAGTCAAGGGAGGGGATTGTCCTGCTCTACTTTGCACTGGTGTGGCCCCACCTCAAGTATTGTCTTCAGTTTTGGGAGCCACAGTTTAAAAAGGATGTCAAACTACTGGAGAGAGTCCAGAGGAGACGACAAAGCTGATGAAGGGTCTAGAGGAGAAATCATACGAGGAGAGGCTGAAGCGACTTGGTCTGTTCAGCCTGGAGGAGACTGAGGGGGACCTCATAGGTGTTTCCTCGCAAGGGAAGCAGGAGGAGCAGGTGCTGATCTCTTCTCTCTGGTAACTGATGATACAACTTGAGGGAACGGCAGGAAGATGTGTCGGGGAGGTTTCGGTTAGATATCAGGAAGAGGTTCTTCACACAGAGGGTGGTGGAACACTGCAACAACTCCCCAGGGAATCAGTCACAATGCCAAGCCTGACAATATTCCAGAAGCATTTGGACAACATTCTTAGACACACAGTGTGTACACTGAGATTGTCATGTGCAAGGATAGGAGTTGGACTCGATGATCCTTGTGGGTTCCTTCCAATTCATGTCATTCTATGATTTAATGTGGAATAATTCACTTACAATAAAGCAGTCATTCAACTTGGCAGAATTCCACTGGTTGGGACTGGCACCATGTGCCATCCTTGCTTGGGGTTCTAAGCTGGACAGAGATGCTCCTGCTAAAAGCTCAGCTCAGAGCTGGGTGACAGACCCTACTGGCAGGCACTGAATTGGGACCATGTCTAGAGTTGGTCTCAACAGCTGCACAACACGGGGCACAGGGTCGATCCCTGGGGACCCCACCTGGGACCGGCTGCCAGACCAAGAATAAGCCAGTGATGATCACCCGCTCAGTGTGACGGGTGAGCCAATGTCCTGCCCCTCTCGCACACCACCCGCCCAGTCTGGTTCTTGCCAGCTCCTCCAGGAGAAGGCGGTGAGAAACAGCGTTCAACACTTTGGTGAAGTCCAGGTAAACAGCACCCACTGCTCTGCCCATGTCAACAGATGCTGGTTCATTGTAGAAGGCAGGTTAGCGTGGCATCATTTTTCCTTGGCCAGCCCGTGTGCTAGGCAAAAGAAAGGCAGGACCAGGGCCGGTGCACTTCAGGGCCCAAGCTCTCTGCGGTTTCATTTCCACCAAGACAAGATGTACCAATAAAGTGAGGAAGCTGGATGTTTATTCATGGAAGGTGAAACGGAAGGGTGACCTGGGAGAAAGGGGCAGGCATGGGCAGCATCCTCAGTTGGAGCTGTGCCGTGGGGGAGGGAGAGGCCAGAGCCACCCAGCTTCCACGCACGCTCAGCCGTGCCTGGTACGTGCAAGAGAAGGGAATCGCCTCCTCCACATCCTCCAGAGCCACCCTGCTAACACCTGCAGCCTCTCTCCAAAGGAAGCATTTCTCTCGTCAGATCTTAGGACAGCCAGGATATCAGCTGCTGCCTTTCTGATGGAGTAACTGTTATCATCTGTCAGGCTTTTGAGGGCTGGAAGAGAGAGGAAGAGAGTCAAGATCAGAGCGTGGCCCTGCGGGGACCCCAGGAACCCCTCCTGCCAGGACCACCCCACCCAGCTCTTCCCATGGCCAGCAGGAAGCAGGGCCAATGGGATCACCCCCAGGGAGAGCTGCCACCAATATCCCCCAGACCCCTGACATCTCATTCGGCTCTGCCCGCACTGCCCCTCATCCACGCAGGGTGGGGCAGGGATTGCAGCTCCCTGCCAGGCTCTTGCCGCCTCCCCACCAGCCCTGCTGCCCCCACCTACCCTCGTAGATGATCTGGAGCTCTTCGTGTTGTCCCCTCACGAGACACCCAACGTATCCTAGAACACACAGCACATCCCCAGTCCTGCAGCCGCTGCAGCACAGCTTCCCCAGACCAGGCCGGCTCCATGCCCTCCTCCCCTCACAGGGCTGAGCACGTCGCGTTCCCCGTGGGTCACTAAGGCCAGGGAGGCAGCGGGCGACAGGGAGCCCCGCGGGCCCCGCCCCATCGGGTGCTCGGGGCTCCGCAGGGCCCAAGGCCGGGGCCCAGCTGAGCGGGGCAGAGAGGGATCCCGGGGGTTGCAACTCACCAAGGAACTTCACAGCCGCATCTCGCAGGCTGTCCTGGGGGCTGTCCAGGTACAGCAGGGACTGGTGCAGGTACTCAGCTGCTCTGCTCTTGTCCTCTGCCAGCTGCAGACAGAACACAACCACAGAATGCTTTGGGTTGGAAGGGACCTGAAAGATCACCCACTTCCATCCTCCCTCTAGACCAGGCTGCTCAAGGCCCCATCCAACCTGGCCTTGAAAACCTCCAGCGACAGGAAATCCACAAATTCCTCCCCCTTGCCCCACACCCCCGCCAGCTTTTCTGTAGCCCCATTCCCATGCATTTGCAGGGAGCGGAGGACTGGTGCTCCCCAGGGAGCTGTGGTGCCACCCTGCCACCAAAGCCCAGCAGCGACTGGGTTCCATCACCACCTGGAGAAGAGCCCAGGGGGACGCACGCCAGAGGGAAGGAGCCTTTGTGGGGCGCACTCTAGGGGCAAGGAGCACGTCTGCCAGTCACACGCCCTGGGTTCTGGGGCGGGGGCTTGTCCAGCCTGCCTCTGGGGCTTTCGGGAGATCTTACCAGACACTTGCTCAACCCCAAAATCTCCTCCTTCTTCAGCATTTTCCTGAGATGCTGCATCTTCAGGAGCTTCGTAGCTCCAAGAAGGGTTTCCCGAGATGCCTGCAGAGCAGCAGAGACTGGAGATGGCAACGCTGCCCAGGGCACAGGACCCGTGTCCCCTGCACCGGGACAGAGGTGCCCAGAGCCGCTGCTCTGGAGCCAAGGCCTGCAGGAGCAGGGAGCCCTGCAGTCCCCCCGGCGCCCGGGGCAGGAGGCAGCTGAGCCACCTCCCACAGGGAACCCAGCAGCTCGGACATCCTCACCTTTGCCACACCCCGGTTCTCGTCGTAGACGTGGAAGAGCAGTGGGAGCAGGCTCTGGCGCACCTGCGCCTTCATTGTCTTCCTGCCCACTGACGCCAAAAGCTCCATCACGCGTTGGAACAGCTGCATGGAGAGCAGTTGCACGGAGCTGGACTCCTGTTGGCAAGGAAGAGGGCAAGACCTCAGCACCGGCCACTCCAGGCCCACCTGGGCCTGAGAAACCAGAGGGCACAAAGCCTTACGTCGTCAAAGAGCGGCCGCAGCCTGCCAGCCAGCTGCAGGACCATGGGGCCAGCAACTGGCACGTCCATGTGTTCCAAGATACTGCAGAGCACAGACAGGATCATCTTGACCAGCTCCGTGTCAGCACGCTGCAGAAGCTCTAGGAGCTGTGGCAGGAGAAACTCCATCTTTTTGGCCTGTGTGGAAGACAATGTCATGTGGTGAAGCCAGAAAAGGCCGCACTGACAAAAGCTCTCTGACGTCTCCAGCCCACGCTGCTGCCTCGGAGCCCAGAAGCCAAAGGCCTTCCCCAAAGGCCTCGGGCAGGTGAAGGGGCACGCAAGAGAGCAGGGAGCAGCTCCCACAGCTCCCCAAGCCCAGACAAGTCCCAGCTACTGTGGTACCCAGCCCCACTCCTCCAGCACGGCTCCAGCCACCTGCCCCGCGCTTACCGTCTCGGGTCTCTGGCAGCGCGCGATGAGCCCTCGCAGCACCAGCTGTTGCATCTCTCTGCGCTCCCTGTCCAGGTACAGTGGCAGGAGCTCCAGGACGCACTCATCCCATACAGCCATGTCAGGGCAGGCCAGGAGCTGCAACACACACAGCCAGCAGTCACAGGGCTGCCTGGCCGGTGGGACTCCGGCTAGAGCCCCGCGCAGGGCTGGCTCCAGCCAGCAGCACAGCATGTGGCCACCGTCACAGGCAGCCGAGCCCAAAGGCTTTGGATTGCTCAGCCTTGGAAGAGCAAGAGCTGGCACAAGGGGGCACGAAACACGGGGGGCGACAAGAGTCATGCCAGCAGCCAGGGGCCAAGGGCACACGGCGGACCCCACCCCCTGCCCCAGGTGTGCCAACTGGGCTTCCACCACAGGGACCACTGCGGCAGTGTGGAAGGAGGCAGCTGCGTGAACGCAGAGTAAAAACCATGCAGCGCAATCAGCAGAGAAGCCCAAACTCTCAAAGTCTACCTGAAATCAAGTTTTACTTAACTGATTAAAACAAGGTAGGTGACAAAGTATGAGGAATGACTACAAACCAGATAAGAATACCAGCTTAAAGCCAACATGTCTCATCATTACCACAAAAGAATAAGTACAGTGATGAAGAAAGATACACCACCAGTTGCCCTATCATCGTAATCATCATCACCATCTGGATCAGCAGGCACTGGGGAGCCCCTTTATTTTATCCACAGGCACTGGGGAGCCCCTTTATTTTTTGCAGCCAACATTTGGAGAGCCTGTCCTGCACAGACTCTATGCAGTGCGTCCACTCGTAGCTGGGGCCTCCGAAGATCGCTCCAGAGGGTCCAGCTTTTGTATCGTTACAGAAATTGCATCACTCTAAAAACTGCGGAATTTATGATCTCAGCCGTCACCTATTTGTTTGGGGCCTCTCGATCAGCCTTTCACTTCAGCAGCTCAGCAAGGCTGTGCTCCCATCATACTCACCTCCACAAAGAAGGCCATGGCGGGGAGCTCCCAGGAGGGCTCCTCCCTGGTCAGCGCCTTCATCAGGTAACGCGCCATGCGGTAACGCAACGTGTTCTGGATACTGCACATCTCCCTGCCAAGGGGAAGAAGGCACCATTGGCACCGAGCAGGGTGGGCAACCTCTCCCGGGACTGAGTCACCGAGACCTGGTCTTTCCCCACCACCCCGCACCACCAGAAAGGCAGTGCCCAGCACCAGCAGGCTCCTTGTGGGGAAGGAGACTGGAAAAACTCCCTTCCCACCCCAAAGCCGGACCTTCTGAGGAGAACCCTTTCCCGCCCTTGCGGACTCGTGTCCCCAGGCTTTGGCCCTGGCGCTCAGTGCATCCTGCCCTGCCCTGCCCCGGGGCTGCCCTCCGTGGGGCCGCCTGCGGATATACCCCACTCTGTGCCATCAGCCCAGACCCCACAGGACAGCACGCTGATGCTTTGGCAGGGGGCGGCTCCTCTGCATCCACCTCTCCCGAGGACTTTCCACTCTGCTGGGCCAACCCTTGCTGACAAACCCCTGTCGCCAATGACCAAGGGCACTGTGTGGGGCACCAGGTCTCTAGGGGAGAAATGGGGGGGGGAGGGGGGGAGCAAGGAGAAGGAGCTCTCACCTGGCCAGCAGACCCACCGCACAATGGTGGGTCTGAGCGACGAGCAGTTTTTCCCAAACACGCTTACGTTCCGCTTCAATCACCACTTGCTGATACTTGATACAGCAGAGCATGGCTTTCAGCGTCAGCACTGCCAACCTGTGAGCAGAGCAAAGCCCAGGTCACACCAGCAGCCCTGCACCCAACTCTGGGACCACGGGAGGGATGGGACGACTGCGATGGAGCACCTGCTGGGGCTGCTGCGAAGGCAGACATTGTCCACGCATTTTTGCCACAAGGGATCGACGTCCCCTGGCGTCTGCTTCGTGCTGCAGAAAAGTTGGAAAAGCACAGCCAGGAAGAGGCAGGGGAAATGCCGCATCAATGCCTCTGTGTCCTGGCACTGCTGGAGGATCTCCCACAGCGCCCTGGTTGCCTGCAGGAAACAAAACACCCAGAGACAACGCTCAGTGCCGAGGCGTCCCCGTGCCAGGGATCGACTGTGGGAGGGGGAGGCTCAGGCGCTGCTCTGGCCCACGGCAGACACAGGGGGAGCAGGCGGCCTGGCTGCCCCTAATCCTGCCCCTCACCCAGGTTTCCTGACAGCGCGTGAGGCAGGGAGGTGCAGTGCAGGGGAGGAGGGAGAGCCGCCCGAGGAGGGGACCCTGCGGTTGGGGAAAGGTCTGGTCCACAAACTTACAGCCAGGGCATAGACTTCCGTGCCGTCCCCATCCGAGGTGGACGTGCTGTGCACCGGTGAGTCTTCCAGGATACGCAGCAGCTTCCCCTGCACCTTCTCTGCAGCCTCCCGCTCAGAGACCGTGGCCCTCCACATGGTCGCAGCAGCCCTGCAGGAATAGAGCTCTGGGTCAGCGGGGTCTGGGCAACACCAAATCCTGCTGGGCTTGCCCACAGCCCCTCGCTGGCAGCATCCAGCGGGATGAAGGGTTCTACAGGCTGGCGAGCCTAAGTTCTCACGGCAGGTGCCCCGTACCTGTCACATGACGGGGCACACCGCAGGAGGGTCACCACCACATCATGGGGCTGTGCATGGGTCAGCTGTAGAAGGCTCTTATCCATCCTGTGCTCATCAGAATTATTTGCGAACAGCAACAGCCACCGGTAGACGTTTCTCACGAGCTCAGGCACCTGCAGGAGACACGACCAAGAGTGGCAGTGCGGCCAAAGTGAGCCCTTTGCCCACCTGCCCTTCTCACCGCGCTCTGCTGGCCGTAACGCTCTCACGTGCCCAGTGGACCTGGCTTTAGGGAGCACACCATTCCTGGGGGCTTCAGACCAGGCCACAGGCTACTTACCTGCCCAGAACTGGAGGCGGCATTTTTCAAATGCTCCTCCAACATAGCAGCACAATACTCCGCAGTAAAAGATTTGGAGTGCGCCTCATTTTTGGAGACCGTCTCATCCTGAGAGACTGACTCATCCTTGGAGAACTCCTCATCCTGGGAGACTGCCTCGTCCTGGGAGACGGCCTCATCCTCAAAGACCACCTCATCCTTGGAGAACGCCCCATCCTGGGAGACCGACTCATCCTCCGAGAACACCTCAGGCCCAGAGATAACCTCGTCCTCCGAGAAAACCTCATGCTCAGAGATAACCTTGTCCTCCGAGAACACCTCATGCTCAGAGATAACCTCGTCCTCTGAGAACACCTCATGCTCAGAGATAACCTCGTCCTCGGAGACCACAAGGATGCTATCATCCTCCTCAGTGGGCAAGAGGGACTCCTAAAACATTTGCAGGGAAGACAGAGATGTCACCCCAAATGCCCCGACACCAGTGTGCGCCTGAGCAGCGAGAGATGGCCCAGCCCAGGTGGGCATGGCTGTGCCTACCTGTGCTCTGCCAGAAGAGAAGCTGTGTTCCTGTTCTTCCTCCTCTTCTGACACGTCCAAGTCAGAATCTGGCAAAGACCGAGTGCAGCGAGAGCTGAGGGCCTGCGGGAGAGGCTGGAGAACGCAAACCAGCCCCGCACTCCCCACACAGGGACAGCCCCGGGACAGGGGCTGCCGGGGACAACAACCCTCGTCTTTGGAGCTGGAGGTTCCCCAAGCTTGGAGCCCAGATGGAGACCGCCTCTGGGCAACAGCCCTGTTCCCTAGTTCCCTCTTTCCCTGGAGATGCCCATGGCGGATGGGATGGGATGGGATGGGATGGGATGGGATGGGATGGGATGGGATGGGATGGGATGGGGACAAGCCGGCCACAGCCACCAGCCTTGTGGACCAGATAAGCCACTCACCCTCCAGCAGCAGCTGCAGCACCTTCATCTCACCAGCCTCCCGTGCTTGGGCATCCCTGGTGCCTTTCTCCTCCTCTCCCAACACCCAGAGCATACTGGGCACACTGGAGAGTCTCTCTGCCATCCTGCTGAAGCCTGGTCTCGCAGTCTCCTGCTCCAGGGGTGGCAGAGGCCTCAGAAAAGCGCCGAGGATGCAGATCAGTAGACAAGTGGGCTGTGCAGCCTGCACACAGCCTCACAATGTCCTCACTTGTCCTGTCCTACATGCGCTCTGGGTGCCAACTGCCCCTTTTGTTGCATTGGTTTCCAAACCGCTCTGTGACACGCTGCCACTCGCCAGCCAACCAGAGCACGTGTAGCTGTAGCAGGGCGGGTCCCAAACGGCTCTGTGACACAATGCCAGTCACCATCCAACCAGAGCGCCCCTATCACTGCAGGTCCCAAAGGCAGGTCCCACCTGCACCCGCACCCACACGTCTTTTGCTCCAGGCTTCCATCCTGGAGTGCTCATCCTCCTCCTTCTCGCCACCGGCAGTCTCTTCCTAGGGATGGAAATATTTTCTCCACGGGATCTGAAGGTGCAGCTCACGAACTCTGCTTCAGACCGGCCTCCGGAGAGGCCTGATAACACATGGACATTTCAGCGGTTGCTGAGCCATGCTTTCACAGCATCAAGGACTTCTCCGCTTCTCACACTGCCCCCTCAAATAGTGGCCTGCGGGTGGCCGAGAGATTGGGAAGTTGACCAAGGGGATGCTCCATGCCCAATGATACCACGCTTAGTAATAAAACCAGGGAGGAGCTTTTCACAACAAAGTAGGCATTGCTCAGGGACTGGCCAGGCTGCTGACAAGGAACTGCTTGGCCATCACTCTTTTCTTCCTTCGCCTGCACTTATTAAAGCGTATTTATCTCAGCCTGGAAGTTGGGGGGGTTTCCCTCGCTTCTGCCCTTCCATCCTACTGGGGCAGGAGGGAGGCAGGGAGGGAGCAAAGACTGGGTGGGGGCTTAGCTGCCAGCTGTGTCAGTCTGCCCCACTCGCACTCATTGCAATCCATCCCCGACTGTGAGACACTGCCTCTGTTCCCCGAGGGACTGCAGCCACAGGGAGACCTGTCTGCAAGGGCCAGCTCTAAGAAGAAACCACCATTACTGTCCTGATGGCACCGAGCCCACCAGCAAAGACTCTGAGGCATTCACGCCAGCAAGACGCAATTGCATGGCACTGGCAGAAAGCACGAGGACAGACATTAACGCAGACAAGCCAACTCCAACAGCGACACGAGTGGTGCTGCCGAAGCATCTTCTGCAGCATCAACAACTCCCCAGCTCAGCAGCCTCGTGGTGCCCGAGTCCTTCTGCCTTTCGAGGGTTCAGTGCTTGCAGCAGTAGCAAAGGCATCACAGACACCGGGGATTCCTGGCACTCGGGTATTTGTGCATCAAACCCCAGAGAGCCAAAAGGCTTTGGGAAGTCATGGAACAGGTAAGGACTGTTCCTTTCGCATCTGTGGGGTTTGTAGTGCACCTTTATGTCTCGCTGACCACAGCGAGGGCTCACAGCAACCTCTGGGGTTTGTTAACATTTTGAAGTGGAGATGCCTTCAAGGAAATGCGGTGCCCGAGGTCTTGAGCAAAAGTGATCCCAAGGAACACATTCCAGACAAGTACAGCTCAAACAAGGCAGGAACGCTTGCTGTGTTCTTCAGTTGTCCCTGAAGAAGGCATTTGTGGGGCTCAGCCCTCAAGTGTTCCCAACCCAAGCCCATCAGTAAGTATAGACAACCATTGCGTTTTACAGTGGCGCTCCAGCATCAGCACCGCGACCTCATCAGCACACGCAGAGCAGCCACGTACACAACACCGCACCGACATCGCTCAACTGCTACGCTGCTACCAGCCACAAAACAAACTGACTTAGAGCGGGGATGTAGGAAAATACCTCCACACAGCATTGCCTTCACACGGTCTCACGGACACATTTTCAAACCAGGGAACAGGCGGGAAGTGGGAGGCAGCCAGGGCAAAATCATGGAAGACACCTACGGCACACTCCAGCAGTGCATGCACCCCTCCTGACAACGGGGCACAGCCTCAGGCATCTCCCACTCCCCCAGCAGCCTCCAGCATCAGCAGAGGGCCATCATGCCTCCTCCCATCCCTGGGGTTCCCCACCCCACACCAGGGGCCCTGCCCCTGGGGACATTTCCACAGGACAGCACTTTGGACCACAAGACGGGCAAGGCGCCCGTCAGCTCAAGGGAGACCCAGCGGGACACAGCTCTCTTGAAGGACAGCTGAAGCAACAGCATTGCCCTTGATGTGTAGGTACCCATGCAAGCTTAGAACCAGCTGCCTCCCTTGCCAGGACTGCCCAGTCTAGACCAACCACCCACACCTGGATGGAGGAATGCCGGGGGGGTTGCTGGGAGCCAGCGGGACAGGACTGACTGTCTAAAGGCCAATGTGCGTGCGCGTGGCACCCCTTACACACCCACAATAGGCCAGTGTTATCCTGGGACCTGTCAAACGCCATGCGCCAACGAAGACGAGTGAACAGCGTCCAGCTCCTTTTAGGATGCCGGAGCTGTGCTTGTTGAAGAACAGGCCCTGATCTGAAGGTCCAGCAGGAACAGCTGTCAGAAATGCCCACCTCATTCTCTCCAAGATGCTCTAGCAATGGCCTACTACCATGAAGCTTTTGGCGCCAAACTTTCCAGCCCTTTCCTGAGGCCAGGGATGGAGCAAGATCAACTGGTGTCACACAGAGCAGGGTACTCTCCAAGGTGCACAGTCCTGGCATCTCATCTCTGTGCCGACCATGGGCCAGAGCAGCTTCCACCAGGGAAGTGGCTGGGACCAGCTGTCCCCCTGTCTCCAGCCATCTCCATCTCCAAAGAAGAGGCTGTACACGCCTATAGAGATCATGTCCTGCAGTATCGTGACACTAAATGTATCCCCAGCTCAGACTAGGTGTAAAGAAAGGAAAAACCAGGATAGAGCCATCAGCTCCCGGGGCACAGCAGCAACCACCAGGCAAATGCGGCTAAAAAAGCCTAAATAGAGAAGATGGGCTTGGCAAGGGAGAGGAGCCCAGAGAAAAGCCTGCTGGGCTGCATGTCCAAGAGAAGGAGCCTGTGTGGCATGGAAACTGGTCGGGATGTGCTGCAGACACGAGCAGGGACTGATTCCAGGATCTTGAGTTTTCAGAACATGTTTCAAAGACACAATCACCATTTTAGAAGAGAACAGATCAACAGAGGTTCTGGCAAGGACTCTTTAGATTTTATATACGGAAGCAATGAAGTAAATCCACAGTTTTCACAGAAAAGGCATACAAATGTCACAGGAGTAAATAATTTCTAGAAAGGAATCTTAATATTTTATGATTTAAGCTCACTGCCACGGAGATCAATTAAAGTCTGAGACCTTTTTAAGCTTTAAGAGGAAAATACAAATATTTCCACAAATAAACAATTAATATTTATATTGGTAGTGCTCCACATCTCCCATGTGGCATCCATGTAAGCATGCCTATATTCTGCCTGACAGCCTTCAGACTATCTGCAAGTCGCAGTAAAGTGTATGAACCACCCCAGAAAGCCAACTGTATCCTGGGCTGCATCAGAAGTGTGGCCAGCAGATTGAGGGAGGGGATTCTGCCCCTCTATTCCACTCTGGTGAGACCCCATCTGGAGACCCATGTTCAGTTCTGGAGTCCTAAGCACAGGAATGTCACGGAGCTGTTACAGTGAGTCCAGAGGAGGCCACGGAGATGATCAAAGGGCTGGAGCACCTCACCTATGAAGAAAGGCTGAGAGAGGTGGGGTTATTCAGCTGTACAAGAGAAGGCTCTGGGGAGACCTTAGGAGCAGCCTTCCAGTACTGAAAGGGGCTATAGCAAAGCTGGGGAGGGACTCTTGATCAGGGAAGTGCAGGGATAGGACATACGGTAACGGTTTTAAGCTAAAAGAGAGGAAATTTAGATGAGATCTTAGGAAGAAATGTTTTCCTGTGAGGGTGGTGAGGCACTGGCACAGGTTGCCCAGAGAAGCTGTGGCTGCCCCATCCCTGGAGGTGTTCAAGGCCAGGTTGGATGAGGCTTTGAGTGACCTGATCCAGTGGAAGGTGTCCCTGCCCATGGCAGGGGGATGAAACTGAACTGTCTTTAATATCCCTTCCAATCCAAATCAATCTATGATTCTATGACTATGACAGCTATTGCCAGGCAAAAGAATACCTAAACTTCCCAAATCTGACATCCTGGGACATCGTTTCTAGACTCTGAGGATTAAGACAGATACAATGATTTGCAATGTAAATAACTGTCACACGACACAAAATGCTACACAGTTCAGCTCGTGTTTAGACAGAATGCAGAAAGAGTAACTTCACCATAGCAAGCATCACAATATTTAAAGCTCGTCAACAATCGCTTCTCCATTTCAAAATGCAAATATCTGCAAACAGATGTTTGAAAAAATTAAATGAATTTTAGTGCTCTAAGTCCATGAGTTATCACTTAAGCAAGGATTGCGTACGAGACTTTTGGAAATGTTTTCCAGAGTAAGTCTCTCCCATGCAGGGTATTTAATAGCTGAGCTTCTGAATTGCCGCACAGTTCCAGGTAGAGCTGCAAGATACCCACATTGTTCTTGAAGAGTCTGAGATGTGAGTGCAGGGTTAGACCAAAGGCTGTCTTTCCTCCAGGAGATGCTGCAGAAATAGATTGTATTCTGACACGCCAGCATTACAGACTTCGGCCAGTCTCACAGACCATGCAAATAACCAACTAGATTTGGCTACTACACAAAGGAAAGGGAGATTGATTCATTAAGACAAGCAATTATTGGCTGAAGGAAATCCATGAACAGCCCCCTTCAAGTGAAATTGAAAAGCAAAGTGATTTTGACAGCAGCAGAATTCTTGGAATTAGCAGTACTATTTAACAGCAGCTGACAAGGAGTAATTGCTGCCATTGAACACCAGGGGAGATAAGGAAAAAGGAGACCTTGGGTAATGTGGGAGTCCTGCTAGGAGACAAGCAGTCATCTTAATGTTTCATCATCATCTTGCAATGGGCAGAAAGGGCTATGTTACATAAATGAAAGCCTGGTATCTCCTGCTGAGATACACTCCGGTGAATCAACTGCCACTTGCTTCGTGGTTGCTGCCAACTTGAATTGTTTTTTTTTTTAATTGGTACCTGTGTGAGCAAGAGAGAAAAATTCAGAGCAGAGCTCCCAGCCCACCTCAACACTTTGCTTTCATCCTCATAATATCAGCTTGGAAAACTGGACATAGAATCATCATGGAATCGCCTGGTTGGAAAAGACCTTTGAGATCATGGAGTTTAACTGTACCTGTTCACTGAGCACCTCATCTAACTTTCTTTTAAACATTTCCAGGGATGGGGACTCAACCACCTCCCTGGGCAGCTGTTCCAGTGCCTGATAACCCTTTGACATCTTGTGCAACACTTGGGATCAAGGAGCTCTTTGCGGGACCCATCCAGAATATGGTGCCTTAGCAGAGATACTAGTTGTTGGGAAGTAAAAGAAACATCTGCATGCAAAGTACTTGGAATGGCCAAGCTAGCATTTCCTATTGAAGATGGTCACTGCAGACAAGAGTAATCCCTTTCAGACACTTTACATGCCAAAAGGTTTGATCACATGAGGGCTCCGCAGGGGAATGTACCCTCTGCATTAGCTATCTGTGACTTCAAGTAAGAATGAAACAGGACTTTAATTGCTCAAATGTTTCATGGCAGCAAGCTGATGGGAGAATGTGTGGCACGCAGCTGGGCACAGGCACCCATGGCTGCTAGAATGGAGAGCATGAAGCAACTTGGGCTGCATCAAAAGAAGCATGGCCAAGGGAGGTGATTCTTCCCCTCTACTCCACTTTCGTGCGACTTTACCTGGAGTCCTGCGTCCAGATCTGGAATCCCAAACATAAGGATATGTAATTGTTGCAACAAGTCCAGAGGAGGCTATGAAGATGATCAGAGGGCTGGAGCACCTTTGCTATGAGGATAGACTGAGAGAGTTGGAGTTGTTCAGCCCGGAGAAGAGAAGGCTCCGGGGAGACCTTACAGCAGCCTTCCAGTATTGAAAGGGGCTACAGGAAAGCGGGGGAGGTCATTTTACAATGACGTGCAGTGACAGGATGAGGGGGAATGGCTTTAAATTGGAAGGGGGGAGACTTAGATTAAGCATTAGGAAGAAATTCTTCACGATGAGGGTGGTGAGGCCCTGACAGAAGTTGCCCAGGGAAGTCATGGCTGCCCCATCCCTGGAGGTGTTCGAGGCCAGGCAGGATGAGGCTTTGAGCAGCCTCGTCCAGTGGGAGATGTCCCTGCCCATGGCAGGGATGTTGCAACTGGATGATCTTTAAGGACCCTTCCCATTAAACTGTTCTATGATTCTATCTTCTCAAGCTAGATAACCTTCAATTGATTCACTCCTTTCTACAGATTTTTGTTAAGACTTTCAGTTACTCTTGTCACTGTTTCAAATGCCCTCCAGCCACTCCATCATCTTTCTTGAAGCTCAGTGCTAACACTGGATGCTGCACCCAACAGAGGATTCACTGCAGTATGAGCAGCAGGAGGATTTCTTCATACATCTCACAAACAACAAAACACCAGCTCTTTAATATTCCACGTCACACACTTGTCTGCAGAACTGCTGTCTCATCAGGTTTTCTCCCATTTCTCTTGCCTGTGTAGCCAGTAATTCCCAGGTAACTGCAAAATTTGTTCTTACTGAACCTATTTTTCAGCTGAAGTGCAGCTACCTTTGATCTGAGCTGGCACTGTTTTAAGCACAGTTGAAGTAGATGGCCTTCAGACTTCCATTATTGTACAGCCTGTTCTCTACGTGACATGAACATCACTGCATCCAAGATCCGGGCAGATTTTATTAAGCAGTTGCAAATCATTTATAACTAAACTGAACTTCACGTCAAGTGAATATGAAATTATCTCTGGAAAATGGTGATACAACTGATTCAGGAAGATTTGGCACAGATTTCCATTGTCTTGCAGAAAAGCCCTCTATGGGAGAAGGAGTCAGGCTCCAGTGTTTGGGCTGATGAGGTCATTTCAGGCTGTCCTTATCAAGAGCTGCACTTCTGAACCTGCTGACTCTAACAGACACTCAAGATCTCTGTGTCCATCAATATTCTGCCTGGCTTTCTGATCCCACTTGGACCTGTGGCTCCAACTCAGTTCTTCCACAGAACTTCATGAAGGACATAAGGCTCGTGCCTAGACACCGGACTGCCATTCTGGAGATCCTGGGTCAACGTTTCACTCTACAGTTTACTGTATAGGATGCAGAAATGCTACCAGTGACAATGGGAAAATAAATCTTAATCCACCCTGTTTTTTCTACTCAGTTTTTATGTTCTTCAGAGTTAAAAGGAGTAAACTGTGAAGGATCTAGCACAGCAGTTCCTAATTTTCCAGAGGGCCTCCAGCACAAAGACAACTAAAATAACCATAGATTATTCACAGTTTTTCAAAGACAAGGGAGCAAAATAAGGTAATCTAAACTGTGCCAAAAATTGACAAAAACACCAGATGGAAAATTGTATTTTTCAGAAAAAAACAAATGATGAAGAGAATTCAGTTCTTATTTATTTTCCAGTATTAGACAACACCAATACAAGCATCAATAATAAATACTAACTCTTCTTCTAAAGACTTTTCCTCCAATTTAACATCACAGATGTCAATAACTTTTCCAAGTCAGAGAATGGATTGAAAAGATCGCTTACCCTGCTCAAGGAGCTGCTCTTGGATTTCAGCTGCACTCATTTAATTTTGCTGGAAATCTCTTTCAGAAGGCCTTTCAAATCAGAGATCTTAAGAAGTAAAAACAAAACAAAGAAAGAAGTTTTGTTCACATAGAGTCAATCTAACTCATTCCAACAGATGATCGCATCTTGGGACAAAGGGAAAGAAAAAGAACCAAACAAGCAAGCAGTACCGAGTACCTTAAAATAACCTTGAACAAACACACTCTAGAAAACACTGCATATCGGCAGCTACAGCAGGCATAAAACCTCTTCTCTGAACTCCTGCCTCCCTTGCTATACTGCGGACACCAACCACTACTTTGAAAGCAATAACTGACTGCTTTTTGTATTCAGTAGTCACACTGTGGTGGCAAAAGAAGCAGTGTTAGTACTTCTTTTCACAGGAAAGCAACACTAATAATTAATGTGATGTTAATAATGTTGCCTCTCCAAATATTATACCAAATGCAGCAGTGCTTGAAAGGACACTCTCAATTATGGTTTTCATTAGTGCAGTTATTGCAGTCAGCCCTAATGCATCTGTATTTCACCTAGATAACAAGCAAGCATCCTGACAGCTTCAAGCGCCCACCTATACTCCAGCTCCTTGTGCTCCTTTCAAAGCCAAGACTGCAGATCAGTGCAATTTTTTTGAGCACTCTGACACATGGAGCTGTCTCCAAACATTCCCCATGCCATAACTGAAGTCCATTATTCCTCAGGACATCCACATCAAGTTTAAAGAAAAGTTCATCCTATGATCAATCAAGGCTTGTGCCTAGGACTCAGTTACATCCTCAGACTTGTCTTTAGGGCACCAACTCAAGTGGTCCGGTGAGATATCCCTGGATTGTTTTGTTCTCAAGGGCACTACTGGCTTCAGTATATTTCTGTCATTAAAGCTGAAGTCATAATAGGCAAAAGAACTAATAAAAGGCACATTTTCGGTATTAATTTTCAGCTGAGAATTGAGGTTCCTTTAAGTTTCAAGAAAAGCATCACCAGACACATATCTCATCACTCACCATTTCCATTTCAGTCTTGAAAGCATGCTATTATTTAGTACTCTAAATTATTTGACAGCAATCAAAAGTGGCATTTTGAAGTATATGGGGGCCTTTTCAGCCTTGGACTTCTAAATAAGTCTGTTCTTCACTCGAAAATACCTCCTCACTTCAGAGGAAAAATACATAATTCAATCAACGCCTCAAAAAAATACCCATTATGAGGGGTTTTCAGTATCATAATCAAAAAGTATCCTAATAATGACATGCTCTCTCTAGCAGACTGGTCACTTTACATTAATTCAGCACAGGATGTTCCTGTGAATCAGATGAGAACTGGTCATTTTAATAATAATAAAGATCTTCCTACCCTGCAATATGTATGGAGCACCTAGCAGGTGCTGCTTGTGTTCTCTGAAGGCTTGCCATGATAAAGCTGAACTGCCACTTCATTTTATAAGCAGAGGTTAAACAAACAAGAAAATAGGATTAATTACCTCATGCCTCCAGCATGAGAAGCTGAACTTGACAGAACACATATATGAGAAAGGTATACTCTAAGCATGCAGTACCCCTTCTTCCCATGGGTGTTTCATGGGTCTGTCACACAGCACAATATCGCAGTTTCAGAAGGTAAGTTATTTTTACTTCTTTTCAATCCACTAAGGAATACTGAGAAACATTTCTTCACTGCTAAGCAAACATCTTCCTACTTCATTTTCCAGCTACATATGGAATCAAAGGTGCAAAGGAGCACACTAAAAAAGCCCCAAATAGGGTCCTGGCAATAGTAACAAAGACTGCACGTGACTATCAAGGATGCTCATTTTCCTTGTGGACCACTACCTGCTTTACTAGACAGAGGTACATCCCCCCAAGAAGTCTGAAACACAAGTACCTTTGCATCCAGCTGTCTAAATCGATGCACCACCCTGAAAACAAAAACAGGACACAGAGGAGAGAACTGAGACCAGGTATTAGAGAAGCCTTGACAAACCCCCTTCCCCCTCATGCAGAACTGCTTTGGTGAAGTCTATCTGGAGCTGAGACGTAGCCCTCCTCTTCGGATGAAAAGCGGAACTTGGGCAACTACAGCCTGAAGCTGCTGGAAGACAGTCCTCTGCATGTAGTCAGAGCTCAGTTACGAAGCAGATTCTCTGCAGACACTCCTGCTTGGGCACACTAGTCTTTCACCATTCCAAGAAGGGCAGATCTGCAGGTGGTTTGGCATTGCTTTTACTACAAGTATAATAACTAACATAGGAATTACGGCTAGTGCTGCACCATTCCATTTTCCTTGTCAAGACACTTGTATTTTCAGTGAAAACCTTTTTTTTTTTAATTTATTTAACATCTTATCCAATGCTGAGTGCCTCCAGGAAGTCTCAATATAAACACTTACTTATGGGCAGCAACGTTCACAGCAGGGAGAAGATGGTATGAAAGAGGCTGGGCTTTCATTTCCATTCTTATCAGCTCTTCCCTTATGTTTGAGGGAAGTACTCAAGTTGCTGGAAGCTAGCTACAAAATTACACCACTATACACATACTCCTGTTGCTGTTTTCTAGCTTTCTTTATATTTCTCTTTCCTCTTATACTATTACTCCGAAAACACTGAGACGGATCCCAAAGATAAACTTTAACAGTCTGGCAGATAAGAAGAGTAGCCCAAGTCACCAACCTTCAAACACCATCATTCCAAACAGCATCTTCTCCTCTTCAGAGGTCTTTCCTAATAAGTACAGACCTCCACATAGACTGATGCTGAGGGAATGCTTGATATTCCAGGTCTAACGCTAAATATTCCATGCTAACTGCATAATATCACAAAACTCATCAGACATGGAGCAGCTTTCCATGATGAGACTTCAAAACACTACACTTTCTCCACTGGTGGTAAAATAGAAAGATTCAAGTATAGAAAGGTGAAATCACTTGAGACAGGCATTTGGAATAGGTATAATATTTAATACTTCTACCCAACTACCATTATGCCATTATAATCCTTGTCATTAGCATTTACCAGCCCAATCACCAATTTCTGAGGACAGTCTGTGTTAGCTGACAAAAATCCTCATCATTTTATGTAAAAAATAAAAAGGCACATTTATGCTGAGCTTATTCATCTATTCATTAGTCTGTAAACATTTAGAGCTGCTGAAAACTTGACTTCGCTAAAAATATTCAACAGAAAATAAAGAGAGCGAAGACAAAGAACGGCAGACGTACTCTTCTGACGAATCATTTGCTTTGGTATTGATTTTGACAAGGTAATTTTCCTTCATGACAGCTTCCCATGCCAGAATTTCATTGTCCTCATTTTTTGAGCCTGGGATAAGTATGTGAAGACAAACAACAACAGTAGAGTCAGTTAATTTGTCTTTCCAATGCAAAGATAGAGATAGGCTTGCTTAGTGCTTGCAGTCAGAGGCTAATGATTCCCTTTTCCCCATCCAGAGCATTTGCAGCCCCTCTTTCCACCTGTGACACAGCTCTGATAACCATGATTTAATGCATTTTACTTCATACTCCCAGCAACCAGAATTGGTTTGAAAAAGAAGAAGAAAACATAAATAGCAAAAAACCCTAACAAGCTCCAAAAGCCTTTCTGGAATTTTTTGAGTGTTAGTTAACAAGTGCTTTGTGAAATGGCAGCTGCTTAAGAGGCTCAGGGCATTCCAGAAAGTTCCTATCTGGGTTTAAGCTTTCAATTTGTTTCTGTATTATCCCATCCTGGATCATCACGAATAACATGAGTTAAGGTCCACAAACTAAAACATTTCAAAATGATGAAGTACTGTCTTCTCTAAAATACATCTCCTATTGATGCTGTAAATTAAAGCGACATACAGCAAACCACTTTGAAGCATCAAAGTCCTCTACCAGGATAACACTTCTGTGTTTTATCCCGGGACAGCCCAAACCACGTGGAATTTGATAAAATAAGTCAGCTCAGACAAAAGAAGCCCACAGCTGGCAAATGACTGAAGTCCCGTTTCTTCCACCCAGTGCTTCTCCACCTCAAGTTTTCTCCCAGACACCAACAGATATTTAAGTACCCAGAACCCAACTATTTCCATAGGAGTTAAGTGGGTAAGCCAGGATTTTGCAATAGTCAATACCTCAGTGTGCTTTCTCCAAGCAGTTCTCAGTTCCTGTCACCAGCTCAACCACAGTGACACTGGCTCTAACTAATTCTTCCATTCGCTTTTAGAACAGCAACACCAACACCAACCTGACATCACTTGAGCAGAAGTATCTGCCATTAAACAACATCCCCAGCAAGGAAACCAAACAGTGATTTGGTCAGCCAAAATTATTCAGTAAGTGCCAAGGAATATTATAACCCAAGGCAGACATCTTTCCCCTCAACTAATAACAAATCCAGCCAGTGCTGCCGGGCAACAGTCAAGTTGCTGACGCATGGGAAAAAGTCTGTCAATTAACTGACATCATCCTCTCTCATCTGCTTCTGAATGGTACTTACACTCCATTCCTCTGGGGAGAAAGCTTGTTAAAACAATTCATATCAGCGCCCTCTGACAGAGTAAATAAGGGGGAAATAGCTAGAGGACTGACACCGCCACTTTTTCCCCATTTGGCTATGCCCAGAAGGCCAGGAGAGTCTCTATTCTCTTTCAGTCGCTCACCAGCCAGCAGAAGGGCCTCTGAAGGTAATTGTGCTCCATTAGGCTGCCCTAAGCTGCTAAGCTGACATAGCTGGGAGATTGTAATGGAAGGATAAAATGTAACACAGCTCTAGAAGACAGAGTAGCAAGCAGAGACTAAGACCACATCTTGTACAAGTCATCCAAACATTCAGAGCATGCAAGATGAGGGGTCTCTGCCACTGGGTAGCAGTGCGGGAGGGATGCACTACCAGATGCTAATGACAAATGAGACGGTTTACATTTTTCATGCAGAATATAAAGATGACTTCCAACTTCTGCAGGCTCTAGATTAATTTATTCAGTGCTCTAATACAAAACCCAAAACCTTTCAAAGGTAGGAAGCAGCACAGTCAGCTGGTGAGGCTGCACCTTGAATTCTGTGTTCAGTTTTGGGCCCCTCACTACAAGAAGGACATTGAGTGGTTGGAGTGTGTCCAGAGAAGGGCAATGATACTGGTGAAGGGGCTGGAGAACAAGTTGTATGATGAGAAGCTGAGGGAACTGGGATTCGTTTAGTTTGGAGAAAAGAAGGCTAATGGGAGACCTCATTGATCTCTACAACTCACCTGAAAGGAGGCTGCAGTGAGGTGGGTGCTGGTCTGTCCTCCCAAGTAAAAAGCAATAGGACAAGATGAAATGGCCTCAAGTTGTGCCGGGGAGGTTTAGATTGGATATTAGGAAAAATTTCTTTTTCCTGAAAGAGTGGTGAAAAATTGGAACAGGCTGCCCAGGGCAGTGGTGGAGTATCCATGCCTGGAAACGTTCAAAAAGCATGTAGACATGGCACTTCATGACATGGTTAAGTAGGCACGGTGGTGCTGGGCTGACAGATGGACTGATGATCTTAGAGATCTTAGTTTTTTCCAAACTTAACAATTCTACAATCCTATGTTTAATTTGAAGACTTAATTGATGTACATGCATGAGGTAATTCTGCCTCAAAATGCTTGGACAAGAGAGCACTGGGTAACTGCACAGTACTGAAGTGGAGCAGGTCTTCTAGTAGAACACAAAAGCTCTCTTATCAGACCAAAGCCCAACTGGAGTTGTATCATATTGAGTTAGGAGTATAACTGCCCACATCCCAGAGACAGCGCACGTTGAGTACTGAAGGAAGTTTATGGCTGAGAAGCAGCCAGGATCTTTGATGTGAATCTTATCAAGAGATTTCCAGCAACAGAGCATTTTTGCGTTTGATGGAGAACATGAATGAGCTGCTCCTCACTTCTAGTTACAACCACCTCCTCCAAGGTCTATATTGCCCTTGAATCTTTCCCAAAACAACAACTCCCTGGTTTAAGCACACCATGCCATCAGAGTTGCAATACACCTGCGACAGAGCTGACTTCTAGGCAGTAGGGAAATAAACCTACTCACAACAAATAGATGGTTCTTTACTCTCTTTCTTACAGCAGCATTTGAAACATTTCCTCATCACCATGAATATGTAGGCAAAGATGACGAAAGGAAAGGGGATAGTCAAGCGACTGCAGTATTCTTGGACCAAGAAGTAACGCTGGAACTTCCACACCTGGTCGTTGTTCTCTTGTACTGATCCAACAGTGTAACTAACAGGCGAAGAAAGAGAAATACATATAGCATTGGTTATTAAATGACCTAAATCAGAGCCAAGTAACACAGCATTCCTCTTTATTATACTAGGGTGTGTTCCCATAAAGTCATCCTGGAGCTGGTAATTTTCACTGATTATGAAGTTCCTGCATTTGTCCTCCTTTTTAGAGAGAAATTTGAAAATGGGAGCAACTAAGGCCCTAAGGGATAAAAAACAACAAAATTGAAATTACAAATAAACTAGAAAAAATAGTAATGGGGGGAAAATACTCCATATACTTTCCCTACCTTAGCTCTAGGCAGTTTTCTTCCAGCCTAGACATAAGAGAACAGGATATTTAAGTATCTTTGCAAGATACTGTACCTCATTAATCCACCACATAACTTCCTTCTATGCTCCAAAAAAAGAAAAAATCAAACCACTACAAAAAAAACCAGAAAACTGAACATCTACAAAAAATTAAAAGCTCCTGAGAATTCTAGTGGAGGCACTAAGAATGCTCCAGGCATTCGCTGTACAGCAGTGCAGCAATCATGAGACCAAACAGCTCACAGACTGCCCGACCTTTCACTGCCGACTTTAAATGGCAGATGGATGCTTCCAAAATGCCTGTGTCAGGGTCCTAATAGACCCTTACAAGAGATAAGGTAAAACCTTCACCGGGTGGAAATTACCTATTGTTTTAGAAGGTAAGATTGCATTTTGCCCATCAGGCTTCCTGAGTTCAGTACCATGCAGCAGCCCTGCTTAATCAAATCATTCAATCTATTGTTAATATAAACTATGCAAAGCTCTGAGAGTATAATTACAGAATTCATGTCCTTCCATAAAATAAGGTGAACTGGCAAAATCCAGGTTTTTACAGGCATAACTGTACAAACCAGAATATTTATCATTAGGTGCTGCTAAAATAAGTGTTTTAACAAATATAAAAAGGCTTCTAAGGAAGAGCTGACTTATCACTATACTTTCCTTTATTAAGGTTAGTTGTTTTCACCCTGCCTAGGCAGTAAAAGCACTGTCTTCTGAACCCAGGTCCTGTGCACATTAGGAAAACACAGACACAATAAATAAATACGCTGCGCCACTCCTAGCTGCCTCACCAAAAGACATTTCTGACTGTCTTTGGAGTCCAGCTCAGCATGTGAAGAAAGGTCCAGAGCAGAGGGGAGAGCAGATCCGAAAGCTGAGGTGCTGTCAGCTCATCACAGTAATGTATCTTATCTCAGGCGAGAAAAAAACTGGCACTGGCATTGGGGAGATCCTCATAGCAGCCTTCCAGTGCTGAAAGGGGCTACAGGAAAGCTGGGAAGGGGCTCTTTATCAGGGAGTGCAGGGATAGGATATAAAAATGGCTGAAATAGCTGGTAGCTGAAAAATGGGGGAACTTTAGATGAGCTCTTAGGAAGAAATGTCTTCCAATGAGGGTGATGAGGCACTGGCACAGGATGCCCAGAGAAGCTGTGGGTGCCCCATTCCTGGAGGTGTTCAAGGCCAGGCTGGATGAAGTTATAAGCAAATTAACCCAGTGGAAGGCATCCCTGTCCATGGCACGGGAGTTGGAACAGGATAGGCTTTGAGTTTCCTTCCAACACAAACCACTCTAATGATTCTATGATCCTCTCAAGAGAGCCACAAGTCCGTAGCAGATCCTGTAAATACTCCTATTGTCAAAGTAAATTACTGCCGAGCCCGTCACTGCCAATGTACCATCAAAACACACAGAAACAAACAGCACACCACAAGAATGATGCCCAAACGTTGTAAGTATTTTTGCTATGCTGCAAGGGAGTGCAAAGCAGAAAAGCAGCAGGGCTGGGAGGGACACCAGAGCCACAGCACCACTCCAACTGCTTTCACAAGTCAGAAGTGAGACGGGAAGGCAGTACACTCCAGAAATCTGGTATGAAGGACTTCCCATTCTTAACTCAACTCTGTGTCAAAGCTTGCAGTGTAAACACCAAAGATTTCTGGAAGAACCTGAGGAAGCCTTTGCCTAAGGGCCAGTTATGGTTTGCTCTTGCTGGTCCTAGTATAGTCAGTAAATATTTGATAAGCGTGCACAACAGCAACCCTTTTTATTTTATTTAGCACATCAGTGTCAGTGACACAGTCAGCAGACACTAGCACAACATTTCAGGTGCCCAAATCACCTTCATGGACTAACATCTCACAAGATGCCAGAACAGGCCTCCTCACTGGCAAACACACAGACAGATAAATTACTATATAAAAGTTGAGGTCATGGCATTTTTCAAGACAAAGTCCTTTTGTATGTCCAAAGGAGATGCAGCCCATTGTCTGTGGCATAAGTCAGAAAAATAAAACAGCAGGTCCACCAGAGCAGTATCACACCCATCATGACAACACACCACTTCTGGTTGGTGAAACCATAGTGTTTGCAGTAACAACTTGTTTATTCACTCTTGCAAGCTCAGTTGTCCAGCAACTCATACTCTGCAAAGCAGCTATCACCCCATTTGACCACTGGATTTGTACTAAGTCCACTGTGCTAAGGATGCTTTGAGAAGCAGTAAAAGCAGAAGGACAATGAGGCTGGTGAGGGGCCTGGAGAATAAGCCCTATGAGGAGAGACTGAGGGAACTGGGGTTGTTTAGCTTAGAGGAGAGGAGGCTGAGAGGAGACCTCATCACTGTTTACAACTGCCTGAAAGAAGGTTGTGACAGGGTGGGTGCTGGGCTCTTCTTGCAAGTAATGAGTGATAGGACGAGAGGAAATGGCCGCAAGTTGCACCACGGGAGGTTTAGACTGGACATTAGGAAGCATTTCTTTACTTCAAAGAGTGGTCAAGGATTCGAACAGGCTGCCGAGGGAGGTGGCAGAGTCACCATCCCTGGGGATGTTTAAAAAACGGGTGGATGAGTTTCTTAGGGACATGGTTTAGTAAGGAGACAGGCACGGTTGGACTCGGTGATCTCAGAGGTCTCTTCAAACCTAGTGATTCTATGATTCTATGAAAAGGACAGCCAACAATCCATCCCCAGGACAATGTACCAGTTTTAACCAGACTTCTGTGACAAATGCTGAATAACCTTACCTTATTCACCTTCTTACACTACCCTTCGCTTGAGATGTTTCTTTCAAGCTGGGAACCTTGTTCAGACAACTCGAAGCAATTCCTCTGTAGAAGACTACATGGGCTTGGCTCCCTGCTGTTTTCCAGGACTTAATTCTCTTTCTCAGAGGGATATTGATACAAGCAAGTGATCACATACCCAAACATGGCCACAAGCAAGTTGACAAGAAGGATGTTAGTTGAAAGCATGTAAATGCAGACAAGGGGAATGGTAATCCACTCTGGGAAGCGGGGTTGGTTGTTGGCATCCAGCTCCACGCACAAGGGTTTGGACTCATTCCCAGAAAAGGTGCAGCGGTCAAAGTTGTAGGTGGTACCTCAGAGAGTGAGAGCAGAAGGCAAACAGTGAGCCATCTCCTCCTTTTTCTATCGGGTCCAGCCTCCAGCCCCAGGTATTGCCAGTGACCACAATACGTGTGGACTCTTCCCTTTCCCCCTCCCCATCAGACATAAAACCTTGCTTTATCAAGGTTTCAAGGGGTCAGCACAAGACTAGACAACCACCGAAAGGACAGAGCCTACCACCCACCCAGGAGACATTCCCACAGAAGACATCTACCATCAACATCATCAGGGTATTGGCCAAACATAGCCAGGTATGGTTCGTAGATGACGGATCGGAATATCCACTCCCAGCGGTGCTCGTTCTTCCTCAGGATGCCTTGCCTGGCCACACCAAAGGCCACCATCCACACAGCAAAGAGAAAGAGGAAGAAGAAGACATCTATCATCTGAAAAAGAAAAACAGCCAAACGCATCAGTGCCCCACTGCATGCCTGGTTTTTTTTCCTCCCCAATTTGATACTAAGGTGGAGAATGAAGAGTAGAAAGGCCTACACAAGTTAGAATAATTTTAATGCAAGTTTTCAGACCACTGATCCATAAATTTGCAGTCACCAACTCAGACATGAGCAAATAATTGACCATTCCCATTCAGGCAACTTAAAAAATGTTTATGAAACCATAAAACTAAAGCACATTTCAGAATATCACAGAATCACAGAATGGTTTGTGTTGCAAAGGATCCTAAAGATCATGCAGTTCCCAACCCCCTTGCCATGGGCAGGGACACCTCCCACTGGATCAGGTGGCTTAAAGCCCCATCCAACCTAGCCTTGAATACCTCCAGGGATGGGGCTTCCATGACTTCTTTGGGCAACCTGTGCCACTGCCTCTCCAGGAAAACATTTCTTCCTAACATCTAATCTAATTCTGCCCTCAGGACATCCCCTTGGCATCAAACTGGCTACACCCACTAAAGCCAGACCCACATTTAAAGAGTATTCATGCAACAACTGTAGCTGCAGAGCCTGCAGCAAAGCGCCAAGTGAAAGCAGCCACCACTTCTGTAAACACCACTCTGGATGGTTTCAAACCAGCGTCTGTAGTCCAGACACTATGGATGAGTTTCATGAATTTTTGGCTTTGAATCATATATGGATAACAGATAATGTCCCAGCTGAGCTTTCCTATTTGTTGCACAGCCACCTCCACTGGGCTCTGTCTTTCCTCTAGCCCCAAGCATCTTTGTTATTAGACTTACTCAGAAAGTTGCCCCTTTTGAAGAAGGCCAAGCAAGAGATATGTACAGGAAACAATCCTGTGTTGTTGCTTCCACACCATAAGGCATTCTAAGACACGGCAATCTCTAGACTGCAGCATTGCAGCAGCAGTACAAGCCAAAATAAAGGCTTGCTGGGTAAGCTGCACACCACGCTGTCCCTCCCATGGTCACCACACAGGTCGTTTTTAAGTTCAATATATGTCAGACCTTTGCTATGGCACAAGACAACCCAACCACTGCAGAAATGAAGACAGGGAAAACCTCCCCTAAGGACATTTAGCAGTACTGAATTTATGTGCCCTTTGCATGCCACTCCTCAAACAATCCTCACGTTTGAGGGCACTTAAATCTCATTTCTACGGAATACATGTGTGTGTGCATGCAGAGGTATCACTGGAAGGAAGATCAGTTCCAGGTGATACACACAAATTCAAGCCGGTATACTCCAGATTCTCTAACACTCCTCATTCCCACACCTGCAGAAAGCCATAGCTGCAGGATATGGAACTCCCCTCTCTTCCCATTACCTTTCCCAGTCTGCTAGCAGACATCCTCTCCAGCTACAAAGGAAAGAATCAGCCAAGCTGCTCCACAAGAGGCTCCTCACCACCTGCTTCTCCAGTTCCTTATCTGATGGATGCAGCAGAAGACAGAAATCCTGCTCCTATGCCATTTATCGTCATTGTCTTGTTTGGGGAACGACTGTGTGAGCAACAAGACTGATGGAATATACCACCAAAACATTTGAGACATATGAGACAAAAGCTACCAGGAAATAAATTCCCTCTTCTGTTCTTCAGCCCGGTCTTTTTCTCTCCTGGTGTGGTGGGAGAGAAAAAGGCCCTGCTCTTACTTAGGTTCTATTTAAATCTTAATTAATCCTGTTTAGCAAGTTTCAAGAGAAGGACAGAACTTGCTGCCATCATCAGAACTTGGGGAATTTTCACTCTTGAAGAAAAACAAGGCATCGCATCATTTATTTAGGCTCTTGAACAGCTGCCAGAATCTTACCATCCTCTGCAGCATAATAATTTTGGGTCCCAGATTCCTGCTAACTGTGAAAATATGGATCAGCCTCAGAGTAAATACTATGTAGTCCAAACAGAAAATGACTCTCCCAGAATACCAAGAGCTTTCATCAGATGAATGAAGTCTGATGGAGACAGTAAAAGAAAATGAAGAGAAGTGTTAGGTCAGGCATGCAGAAGTCAGATAAAAAATACACTGAAACACCGAAATGTGGAGTGTAAAGCAAAGCACACGGAAAATAAAGCAGAGCCATCCATGGCCCCGTGCCCTCTACCACTCGCTCCCCCCCAAACCCCAAGGACAGGTGGTAGAATTGTGTCTCGTCTTCCCCTCTGAAACTATTAACAGCAAAGAAATCTTGTACCTTTAGCTACTCCCACAGCCCCCCAAAGCCACCACAGCGCAGCGGCCACTGCTTGTGCTGAGGAACAAGAACTACATTACAGCTATCTGAACAGCTACTCTGTGAAATGTGTTTCCATCATTTCTTTGTCATGGTTAACATGGTTTACATTCATGTAAAACGGCTTACGTAAGCTAATGACATTCTGTTAGACTATTTTGGATATAATTACAGTCCCCTTAATTCCAACATGCTAAAGCTGAAAGAGTCCAGATTACCACACTGAACAATCAATAGCAGGAGCTAGGGAATATCCCAAAGAACTTCTAACTCTGAGATATTCTCCATCTGACCCTCCACGTTTGTCTGACAGCCCGTCTTGCAGGTATTGTCATGAAACCTAACTTCATTTCCAAGCATCATCCTTTACGCATGCTCAGGCCCAACCTAAGCATTCATCTGCCCTGTTGGCCCAGAAAGATCTGAGTTTAGGAAAGCCACCTTCGATTTCAGGGATAGACTCACCTTCCATTAAACAAAAAGAGCAAATATTGGGTACAGATGTTCCCCTCCAGCACTTAATTTTACTTATTATTTGCTTTGAAAAATTTAGTGTCAAGACTTAGCAGAATAGAGGCCTTCATAAAGAACAGGGAGTTTCACAAGTTTCCCAAAATCTCATTACACATTATAAGCAAACGCCAGGTAGGAAGCAAAGCCATAACACGGCCACAAACAAAAAAATACTACTCACCTGAACACAATCCCTGCTATGAAGTAGAAGATTGCTAGTGTATCCATAACATTCCACAGATCTGAGAAATACTTCCTGCCATTCATGTACCACTGGAAAAGAAAAAAGAGTAGGAAGTAACCACCACATTTGCTTTTGATCAAAGTTGTAGATTTAATTTATTCTTTAACTGCCTGGCTTTCTATTTCTGAATTGCAAGTCTAATGAGAATCCCTGCCTGTTCCCAGACTGACTGATACTGCATCCTCGATGCAGAGTGTGTACAAGAAGCAACTTTTGAATCAAATTCAGAGTCATTAGAACAATTAGTTTAACTAGGAGAAACCAACACCAAGGCCTGAAGAAACAGACTGAGGGCCTGATAATTCTTTTTATTTTTCATTAAAATAATCATCGCTTAGTAGAGTGCTGATCATTGAATCTCACTAGAGCTGGCATATCTAAGGAAAGTAATTCTGCTCACAATACTTTTACAGGAAACAGATCAAAGGGGAGTTTTCTTATAAATGTAGAAGCTATGAGTTGAGAGCCCCACTTTGCTATTCCAGTTGCACAATTGTTGTGTTTTCACCACGATGGGATGCATTGCTAAAGATACAGAGGTGCAGCAGCTATCAGGGTGTCAGGCTGAAAATACTACAAGGTTATTTTAGCATCTTGGGACCCATATACATTTTCATTACTATTGAAGGTACCAAAGGCTGAGCACTAGGTGGAGACAGCATGTCTGACACCCATGATATTGGGCTGTCTCTGCCTAGTAGTCCCCTAAATCAAATCTAAGTTGTCAGTGAAGTGGTGTTTTATGTGACCAGCTAGATGCACAGGATACAAATGCCCTTCACAAAGCAATAATCATATCACTACAGCTGTATTAAATGCAGCAGGTTTCAGCCCGATGCTTCTTCCTTTAAAGGCACAATTGTGGGTGAAGGAAAGGAAAAGGGGTTTTGGTCTAAAGCAGAAACAGAGAGAAAGCAGAGGCAAATACATGTAAACAGGTGAGAATGACCAAGATAGCAGTGCAGTTCAGTCCTTCAAATATCAAGCAGTTCTCACTGCTAAGAGTTAACACACTCAGAGGTTCTGTCCAGATTCCTTCTCTATTTGAGAAAACGGGGCTTTCCTGCACACCTCGCAAGTCTACCCACTCACCTGTCTGAAGGCTACATCCATGTGCCTAAGAAGAAAGCTGGAAAAAGGCATCTCCAATTTCACTATTGCCATGACAGCTCTAAATCACGTGTCAGAAAGTAGCTCCGGCTAGCGAAAAATCTCTAGGACCATCACAAGTGAAAACAGGCTTAAGCCAGTGGCTCACGGTTCAGATATGATTCTGTTTCACCATTCAGGAGAACCACCTGCTTTAAATGTGGAACAATTCCTGGTAGCTGTCACCTCCACAGACACACCACCCCCAGAGGGCAGCATTCTCCCCAGAACTGGTTATCTGACTGCAGTAGGACCCCAGGCAACGATACTGATACTCTTGCTTTTCCTTTGATGTGAAAACAAGATCTGAGACAGCCCACTTTTTTTTTTTAATATTTAGGACACAGATGCTATTTTTACTGCAGAGTTAGACCAGTGCACACTCAATCTATCTCAGAGGTTGGCAAGGAGGAGAAAGTTAAAAGGACTGGCATGCTGCTCTGCATTTTGCTCCTTAGCAAAACAGGCTTGAAGTCAGGACACTGGCTTAAAATAACTTTAAATGTTCAATGAAAAGTCTCTTCTAATTCCCACAATCCAACTGGTACAGTCTTGGCCACCAGCTATTAGTGGGATTACTGGGATCTGGCTCTGTTCTACCTGCTCTGTTCTACCTGAGAGAAATGGTGACTTTGGTAGAAAAAGAGGTCTCTATCCCTAAGGCTTCCCCCAGGACTTTTGCTGGGTACACATGGGAAGTGCAAGGACAGGTCCAGAGACATCAGAACCTAAATCAGCAGAAACAAACACTCCATTAGTGTTTTCATTGCAACAGAGTCTTTTACTTTTCCCCATTTTCCTTGGCAAGTGCAATTGCCTTCAAGAGGGCACCACCTTGACTATTAGAAAGGGAAAAGGCCACACAGTAAGTTAAGCACAGTAACATCAAAACTCCACCACGTCATTTGAGCTCGCGTAAGAAATGTGGCTGCAGGGTGGTTTGATTCAGATCACCCACACTGACATAGAAACTAATGCCTTAGAGGACAACCAGAAAGTACTGAAATCATGTAACCATTTATCCTCCCATTTCCCCAGCATCATCCCACTATTCTGAGCTTTGACTGGTAGACATCAGCTTGCCTGAAAACCAACAGTTTTCATAGGTCCCCTTAGAAATGAAGGGAGAAGAGTAACAACTACACAGCTGGCTATAAAGGCAATCCTGTACGCTGTTCCCAAACTACAGTGGCACAATCCATGCAGGCAATCCTAAGCTGATCCTTGGGACTATGAATGAATGAAATATGAAATTAATTATATGAATGAAACTAGTAAAAACTGTTTTTATGATTAAGAGATAAATGGAAATACACAATGATATGTTGATTATTGGTCAAACAAAAAAAAAAAAAGAGGCGTGGGATGTGGAGAAGAGCGGCAGGTATCACTTGATCTACAGGTAAGCATCCAGATAAACTGGTTAAAACTAACCTCTGGATTCTTTGGCAATCCAAGCCAACCTTTCCTGAGAAGTATCTCCACTGGCATCAGCTTATCCACACAGCCTCAAAGCCAATACATGTTCCTCTTGGCACATGGACACTGCAGCTATTGGGGCTCAAGTGGGAATTAAACATGAGGGTAAAACAATATTCATTGTGCCTTGAGTTGCCCAAACACCTTTCCCAGGAAATGGGAAATTAGAAGCAGCCTGCACTGCCTTACACTACTAGGGAATCAGGGCAACAATGCAAGGCTTTTAATCTAGCACTAAACATTTTTGTTTTGCAAGCGCTGCCTACTTGTCTCACTTCATCACAAAGCAGAATGAAGACCAGCACGTAAAGGATCATCTCTAGGATGGTAGGCTCCTTCTGGAAATCCATAAGCAACACATAGGCGAAGAGCAACAGGAAAGCAATGTAGAAGATGACGTTCCAGGAGAAGACCACAAAGGGGGAGGTGAAGAATGACACATAATACAAGAAGAGTTTCTTACTCTTCTCCACAGGCTTTTTCCTGAGGAATTAAAAGAGGGAAAATGTCTCAAAACACAGCTTTTATGCCCGGAAACGTTTGTTATTTTCATCAAGTGAAAATGAGAATGGCACAAGTCTAGCACAGGGCAGTACTTTAAAGGTAACGCCATTCTGCATCTACTGACTTCAGGCACGCAAGTGAATTGACACCTAACTCCAGATCAGAGTAAGGATACAACCTGTCAAAAGCTCATTCAGCCATTAAGTATCTTTACTTGAGAGTAACTGAACACTGGAACAGGTCTCCCAGAGTAGCGGTGGAGTTTCCATCCTTGGAGATACTCAAAACCCAAATGGACACAGTCCTGTTCTAGCTAACCCTGCTTTGAGAGCAGGGATGTGGACTGGATGATCTCCAGTGATCACTTCCAGCCTGAACTGCCCTATGATTTTATGATTAATTGACTTGCTTTGTTTCTGCTAATGAGAAGCCAGTTGGTTACCTGAATGAGATGAAACCACAGCCTATTAAGGGGAAAAACAACAGACACAGTATAATCTTCCAGTTCTTGGTATCTCTTGAAATCTCTCCATACCACTGCTTGGAAAGGAAATTCTGCAGGGAAGAAGAAAACATCCTCATTTGTTTTAAAAGCAATGAAATAACCTAGGAATGCTATAGGAGAAAATTTGATTTAGTAAAAAATAAACCCAAACTCCAAGCTTTGCATCAAAATAACTGAGATTCCTGTTTCAACAATACTTCCCACGTCAGTAACAGTACGCTGGTTCCATAGTCCAGCCATCCTTCAGTCTACATGAAGAGGAGTTCAAGGAGAGGCTGATCAGGACTTGACCTGACTTCTGAGGCCTTTTACACTGGTCAGAATATCCACAGGTTCTGCGATTGTTTAGCCTGGAGAAAAGGAGGCTGAGGGACATCTTATCACTGTCTACAACTGCCTGAAACAAGGTTGTAGTAAGGTGGGTGCTGGTCTCTTCTCCCAAGCGACAAGTGACAGGACAAGAGGCAATGGCCTCAAGTTGTGCCAGAGGAGGTTTAGGTTGCATATTAGAAAAAAAACTTCACTGAAATGGTTATCAGGCACTGGAATGGCTGCCCAGGGAAGTGGTTGAGTTACCATCCCTGGAAGTATTGAAAAGACAGGTAGGTGAGTTGGTCAGAGATACAGTTTAGTAACAGACAGGTACAGTTGGACTAAATGATCTTAGTGGTCTTTTCCAACCAAATGATTCTATGATTTTCACTGACATTACCTGCACTCCTGGCTGTGCAATGAACTGCTGGTCTTTAGCTTCCACTGCTAGTTCCAGACAATTGCTCCCTCCCCAGGATTCACAGGAGTAGGTCAACAGCTGCTCAGCCAGGTCTTCATCACTACTGTAGCACTCGGTGAACAGCTCTGAAGGAAAGAGGCAGACTTTTATTTCCCACCAACTTGGGTAAAATTGTCTTCACTGACCTCCCAAATATAATTTTTGTAATATTAAATCACGCAGACATAAGAATTCTTTTCACATTTTCAGCAGGATAAAGTTAATGTGTACATTGCTTTACAACTCAATTTGCACATACTGAGCTTTCACACAGAATTCACTCCTGGACAGACACAGTACTACTAAATCAGCTCATACACAGATAGCATTAAAGGTGAGTTCTGCACTAAAAAGGCAGGAAAAACATCAACAACTTCTACTCAAGTAACTCACTCAGTACCTCTGGTTGTTTCACCTTCCTTTCACTCATTCAGCACTGATGTAATAACTCAGTATCAGCAGTCGCATACTGACACCAGAGTTGAAGAACAAGGGCAGAATGTGATGCTTTTTCACTGGGAAATGCATTGCAAATGCAGTTATTTTAGAAGAGCTATAAGCAGTTTATTCTGCCCACAGATTTTTGCAACTAAGAGCACATATAAAGTGAAAAATTATTTCTTTCCAGCTCTGGACATTTTGCACTCAAAGGCAATTCTGTTTGTGGATCCAGTCTCTTATAAATAGAAGAACCCAGCTTCCACTAGAATCTCTTGTCTCCCACAGTCCATTTTCCCAGGCAGTTCACAAGCAGCTGTGTCACCGTGACTGCAAGGATGCACACGTACAGCGATACTTTCAGCTGGTACTACCACATTCACTGCAATGTGCAAATCAGCTTCAGTGGGACCTGGTTACTTCTTAATGTCTTGCTAAACCATCAGTTCTGAGAGATGCAGATACCTTTAAGAAAATCTATTTTAGCAGTTTTCATCTCATGAAGTAGAATATACTTTGTGGTAACAAAACCTCTTCAGCACCTCTTCTGTGTCTCTCCGCAGTGTGCAATGAAACAGTTTTGTAGTCATTTTGACATACACACAAATGGAAATAAAACTCAACATTCAACAGGTCAATCTGGTCTCCATGAGCCCCAGAAAAGGAACAAACCTGTTCTGCTTTTAGAAGCAATAAACCAATATCTATCTGTGAAGATTTTCAAGATTTGGCTCAATGAAGCCATTACCGAACTAACTTAGTCCTGGTGGGTAAAACCACCTCTACACGAAGACTAGAGGCCTCCAGAAGCCCTTTCCAGCAACATTTCTGTGCTTTCCCTATTCAGCCTGCAGAGACACTACACTTTACCTGTCAGCTAGTGCGATTTATGGGGATGACAGCAGATTGTTGGGCAGCAACGCAGTTACAGAACCACTGCTTTCTGCACCAGGCAAGAGAATGAGGCCACAACCTGTAGAAAAGCCCAAGAGGTATCACTGTGTTTTATTTCCCTTCAAGGTTAGGAACCAAGGTCCTGCTTCACCGCATGCACCACAGGTAAGCTGGAAGTTGTAAGTTGTGGGTGCAGTTAATCCCTGTTCTGATATCTGCCAACTGTGCTGACTTTCATTTCATGTTTCTCTGAATAACTTGCACTGAAAAAACATCATCATTATTGCTCCAGAAAATGTAAGCCTTCAAAAAAAAAAGAACATACCCCTGCTCTCCTGGCATCGATCACACTCATGAAATAAGAAACTATTGGTCACTTCAGCCCATGAGATGCAGGGCTAAATTCTGACTTATTGACAGTCTTTGCAGTAGAAGAAACTGAGGGTCACAAAAAGGAAAAAAAAACCTGAGCTACATCTACATGCTCAGTTAGCGAAAGTCTTGCTTATCATCTTGGAATAAGAAAGGTAAAGGATTTTGCAGTTCGGAACTTAAGAATTCAATCCACTTTTTTATTTCTCAGTCCTCAAAAGCACTCCTGCAAATTTGAAGGCTAGCTCTTCTCAACCTGAAAAGCACTCATGCAGAAAGCTTTTCTTATTCCCTCTTCTCCGTGCTATGTCTGAGTGTGCTTCTTCAGCCTTGCCATTAGAGCTAGGTACCTTTTCTTCCCAATGAAAGAAGTTCTCTACCAACCTCACCCCCATTTTTGGAGTTAAACTGTTCAGACAGGACCCACAGTTTCTACTGGGAACAGACGGTGTGCAAGAACATATTTTGACATTAAAGGGAAGCATTTAATGTTGGATATCTGGTTTTCTAAATAAAAGTTTTCTTTCTACTTTGAGATGTCATTTCTCTTTTTTCTAAGTCAGGCTGAACTTCTGGGCAGCACTTCAGATAAAAGGCATTAATTATCTTCACTTGCATTTTGTTGAACAAAACCAGCAGGGTTATCAGTTTGTTTTTCTACATAAAATAAAAACATCACTACACAATCGTTGCTGCACATCAAACCTGGAGATCACGAAAAGAAGTAATGTTCCAAGAAAGGAAACAATTTCCCGAGTCCTTCGATTAAATTTCTAAAGGATTTAAAGAAGGCACTTACCTACTGCTCTGGTCTCATACTCATTAGCAAGTTCCTCAGACTCACCAGCAGCATTTATATCATTCTTCACCTTCGCCATACTTTTCAGGAGCTTACTGGCCCCAAGGGCTGCCAAAGTGCAACCTCTGGTCTATGGAGACAGAGTTAAGTTATGCAAAGCCCTCTACGAATAAAATGGGATATAGTCTACAGAAATTATCCCCCTTTTTGCAGCTGCTCAGTTCCCAATCAAGACTGGTAAACGAAGATCCAGTTCCACAAACAGATGGTAACCATTAGTGTATTGGTGTGATGGCTTGGCGACCACTCTGAAAAGGTCTTTAGTTTGACAGTCACATATGCATCTCTGGCTGAAGATTCACCAAAGAAGGTCTGCTCCGCTATGAGCTACACTTCCATTTCTACTTTCCACAAGAATGGACCAGCTGCGTGTACCCCAAAATGCCCATACAACATTAGTACATTACATTCAAAACATCTACACACGCATGGAAGGAACACTCGGATTTGTTCAAACAGACCAACATGCATCCACTCGTACAAGGAAGAAGCACTGTTTCAGACATGAACAGCAATGTGAGTCGGAGCATCTATTAGCTTCGCTTGCATTAGCCTCACATTTCCAGTCTGTGAATTACGTATTTGATACATTCATCACTAAGTATGCTGTCTAATCAAAACTGCATATGGATTCCAATCAAATATCTGGGATCAAAACATATCCATATTGTGGAATGGGTGGGAACTCAACATCCAAGCTCCAGCAGTGATAAGAACACGCAACTATAGGTAAATGATAGCTTAGACTGCTGAGTCACACATAACATTAGGAAAGTAAGAAATCCACCCTCAAACACAAAATAGGCAATATTACAGAGTCATCTAACAATTATCTCTTGTGGTTTTGTGTTTGAAGATGAATCCAGAGCCTTCAAAGGCCTACAAACGAAAGGCAAGGAACACCACCGGGCTGTTTGCAAAGAGGAATAAAGGAGAATTCAACTTACTTGCTCCCAGATGACTTTAGACAACTCTTTCTTGTTCTGAAGAACTGACCAAATAAATAGAGCTTGCAAGGGATGCCTTGTGATAGGACACTCATCCTGAAAGAAAGAGCAACAGCTCTTCAGACCTAAGCTCACTAAGCTGTTTACAGCTAGAACAAATCCTAACCTGTCACTCTCTTGTTTTCGTATTTTCTTCCATCAATCCTCTCTCTCAGCAATCCAGCACTTGTCACACAATGAAAGTTATACTTACGTAAAAGCCTAATATTTTCCCATTTGGTGTGGAAGAATCAGCCTCCCTGTTTTCCTTAAGTGGGCATTAAAAGATATTTTGGTCAGATAGCCTCAATCAGAGCCTAACTTTGTGTTAAGAAAACACAGATTAACATCCTCCAAAAGGAATACTAACTTTACACCAATAGGGTTTTTGTGTTTAAGCAAGACCCTGAACTTCACAAAACAGAGTGGAATTTCTACACCACCATCTTTGTATTAAAGCAGTTAGGATGCAGGGATGGTAAAGCCATCACAACACGACTCCTGAGTGATAAAACTTTTAAGAACCACTGGCTTTAGTGGAAGCCCTCATAGCTAACCAGTGTTTTCAAACCAAGCTTTCCCCAAATGTCACGTGTTTCACTGCACCTTTTGAAGTCAAAAACTGGTTTCAGAGGTTTCCTATCTGAGGCACGAGCTCCAGTTTTGAAAAATCAGGTCTGGACCTCGTGTTTGGACCTACTGTGCTGTGCTAACTACAAAGTTTGGTTCTACCTGACAATGAAATAAAGTCCAGAAGGTGCTTCATACCATTGCAGCAATCAAGGTTTAAGATACAAGAGTCTCTATGAAAATACAAGTCCAAATTCCTCACACCTAGTTGGTACCTCTTCTACCAGATTCCGAATTATATTGGTATAAATTACAAGCATAACTAGAGCACTGATTGCTCTAACAGAAAATATATTTTAACTCAACACTCAAATAAACTCACCCATTTTTCTTGTAGTTAAAAGACCTTTACATGCATTTGCAGAACAGGGCGATATGTTAAACATAAAACATGGCTGAGTCTATTAAAGCAAATCCTGCTACACCAGAAACTAAACATAACTACTGCAATTTCCCTTTGAATGGTTGCATAGTGGAATCAAACTGCTCATCACTTACTGAAAGATGTATTTCTATCTCATCCTTGCTATTCTTGTCATCTCTTTTGATGCCTCTTCGGAAGTCTTCAACCATTTTCCATACAAATGTGAGGGGTGCATCATTGTAAGAGTTCTTGGCTATCTGCAGGTTCTTGAACACCAGGCTACTGAAGTTGTTGGTGTAAAGCTCTCTAAGGACCTCCGTGGTAAGGAACTTCCTCAGATTCAAGCCATTTTCCAGGAACAGACGAACAAATTTGGGCCTGTCTTTCACTAGGGCTGTGAACATGACATCCTGCAGGTCAGCAGACTAAGAAGAAATGGAAAAGCCAATATTAGGGAGCATGTGAGACACACGAAGCTTACCTAAGGGCCTGACACATGCAGCTAACTGCCACGTTTTTCTTCATGCTGCCACATTTTCATCAGAATCATTCTTTTCTGTAGGCACTGCCTTTGTTGGATAGCCTAGAGTACTTTTGGCACAGGCAGATAACCTTTGCCATCAGTGATGTCAGTGCTAGGAGGAACAGACATAACTTATCACAGAGGATGGGGTGCCGAGATAGCAGCTGCTATTATGATGTTTGCCTTCCCTGTGCTCCCCTTTCCCATGTCACTGTACTCAGACAGAAGTGGTCTGTACCTCCCAGTTTCGGTCATTGGTGAAGATCTCATCACTGGCAAGGTCCAACTGGTTCCACTCCAGCAGCAGCTTCAGCTGCCCATTCCAGTTATCTCTGTCATGTTCATTGGTGCTGAAAGCTGTGGAGGAGGAACAATCCTCTAGGTAAAAGACCAGAGACAGAAGAGCTTCTTGGCATACTTACTCATCTCTGCTTTTCACATTCAACCTGGTAAGTCCACTATCAAGTGTCTTTCCCTAGACTTGTGCATATTCCTGATTAGGTTTTAGAGGATGCTGGAGGCTTAGAGACATATTTACGGTCCAACATAGGCCCAAAATGAGCTGCTAGCAGCACCTCATCAATCAAAATCAGCACATCTCCTTCAGCTCTTCAGTGTCCTGCATCCTCTACACAAAAGAAACTCTGCAGAATTCCCAACGAGGCCTTTCACAAGGAACGTCGTGAGAAGTTACAATATTCAGACAAAGCTCCAGACTGGTAGGAGTTTAACTCTAGGAAGATGGCACTGCTCTAGGGAAGGCTGTTCTAGAAATTAAATAGCTACGTTTTTCCATCTATTAAAAAAGAACAGAAAAACAATTACTTGCCTTTGTAGAGAGCAAAAGAAATGGCATTGCTCACAATTTCATCTCCAGCTTCTTCTATTTTGATAACTGTCAGTAAATGAGGGTTCTCAAGGACTTCTTTGATCTACAAAAAGAAAAGGTTCCATTTCAAAGCAATCTAGGTTGTTTAGTAGTTGATCTCATAGAGCATCTTTAGAAAAAACTTCCCAAGACAGCGCAGCAAAGCTCCTCCTCATCAGTCCTATTTCCACATACAGTTAGAGTAGATAATGAGATTCATTTTAAACTGAAAGTACAAGATTAATTATCCTCTGAACATATAGCAGATAACTGTGATTCCCTCTACATAGAACATCATAACCAAAAAGACATAATATCAGTAATTAGAAACTACTCACAAAGGAAAAAGAACAATTGTGTTGTTCTAAACAACATCTAGCAGTTTATTAGAGAACAATATTTCCACCTCCTTTGTCAAAAACAGAGATAACGTCTCACTTAACCAAGCCTTATAAAGTTACTTGCTTTCTAGCATAAAGAAAACAGATAACCTTAGCCATGTCTGACCAAAGAAGGTATTCTCAAAGACAGCTCAGCAGAAGACCTGAAGAGAGTGGCTAGGTGACCAAGCAGGGAAAACTCTCTTCACACTCCCCAGTGCAGAGCTCCTTGTGGAAATCAAAGGCTCATGGTCTGCTCAGAGGGCAGTTCTTCCTCTTCAGGTTTGGATACCACAGCCCAACCCAAGCTCAAGGTGCAAGTTCAGACTTGGTATCTGCAGGACCATGTCTGCAAGAGGCCATGCCCTATTCCTGCCCTTCTTCCTGTAAGCTTCTTAACACAGAAACAGAAAACTGTTGAGGTTGTAAGACAGCTCTAGAGCATCTGCTGGAGCAGGTTGCCCAGTGGATTTTGTAGGTTGTTCCATGCACTCAAGTCTGCCAAGCTCTAGCCAAGAGTTCTGACTCAAGCCTTAGCAGAAACAATACCTCCTTAAACTTCAATGGCAGAAGCTGAGTTTGGCTCACCATCAAAGAAAATACATAGTTTGAGTGTCTGGATGCCTGTCCAGGGCTTGCAGACAACTTGCAAAGGTACACTGATAAAAGAATACAAAATAACAACTAAGAAGTTGGGGCACAGAAAGCTGAGAGAACGGGCTTTAAGTGTACAGGAAGAAATATAACATTTTCCACCCCCTAATGAACTCTGACTGAAATTTGAATATGCAATCACTCCCTACTCTGAGCGTGGGTAAGAGATAACTAACCAAGAGAAAAAAATAGATTCAGACCCCAGGATAAAGCATTGGGCAGTTAATTGAGAGAGTCAATTAGCTGAATTAATGGATTGCTCAGTGAGATGAAGCATTGTTAAAAGTAAGATTTCTGAAAAATAAGTGAACATTAAGATTTTTCTGGAGCTCCATTTCCTTCTGTCTCTATTAAGAAGACAGGTATATCTAAAACTAGGCCCACCTGAAGGTTAGGTAACCAGAGAGTTGTAAGAGTTTTCTGAGATCAGTCCATGCAACTCAGGAGAGCAGATAGTCTCCTTACTTCTACAGTTTTCCCAGTACTCAAAAAACCACTATTATAATAAACAGTTACATATGAGATCACAACGGTGATGACATCCTGAGGGCTCTACTTCTGGCCAAAGAGGCAAAGAAAAGCAAAAGAAGAATTAGCTGGTGCAGGTAGTGTTGCACCTTCAACTGCATCCCATGTACGCAGAACCAGTAAGACAACACTAAGAGTCCCAGTGGAGATGGTGTCAGCACGCTGCTGTGGCAAAACACTGATCAAGTAAGCCTCTCCTCCTAAACGCCCCACTCCTAGTCTGTAAGGGAAATCTGTCCTGCCAAGTACTTAAAGGAGAAAGAAGGCAAAAACTTTCAGAACAAATGAGAAGGAGAATCACTACAAATTGAAATTCCATAGGGCAGCAGCGATAACCCTTAGCCTCTGAGCAATTCAGCAGGATTTAGCAGTGTGAGGCCTGATTCAGCAAATATCCAATTTCTCCACATTTAAAAAGCATGCAAAGAAATTACAACATCAACCAGCACATCAGCCAAGGGACCCATCCAGCAGCCAATGCTTCAGAGGAACCACACGCATCCAGGGTGCAGACATTTACAAAACATCTGGCCTTAGCACTCCTGTGCCTAGGCTCACGTTGCCTTGCCCAAATATTGTGATCCCCTACTCCTTTTGTTCCAATCCACAGAAGTTACAAGAGTTTGGAATTGTTCTTTAAATCTCCTTGGGTATGGTATTGGGAGGTGATTCTCCCCCTCTACTAGCTCTGGTGAGACCCCACCCTAGAGTACTGTGTCCAGTTCTGGAATCCCCAACGTAAGAAGGTTATGGAACTGTTGGAACAGATGCAGAGGAGGCTACTAAGATTGATCCAAGGGCTGGAGCACCTCTGCTATGAGGACAGGCTGAGAGAGTTTGAGTTGTTCAACCTGGAGAAGAGAAGGCTCCAGGCCTCTGAAGGGGGCCAACAAAAAAGTTGGAGAGGGACTTTTTACAAGGGCAAGTAGTGACAGGACAAGTGGGGGTGGCTTTAATTTGGAAGGGGGAAGATTTAGATCGAGACATTAGGAAGAAATTCTTCACAGTAAGAGTGGTGAGACACTGGCACAGGTTGCCCAGGGAAGTTGTGGCTGCCCCATCCCTGGAGGTGTTCAAGGCAAGGCTGGATGAGGCTTTGAGTAGCCTCATCCAGTGGGAGGTGTTGGGGGGGTGGAATTGGATGATCTTTGAGGTCCCATCCAACCGAAATCATTCTGTGCCTCTGTGAAATTCCTTTGGGTGTGTCACGGCAAAGAGCCCTGTACATCCCCCAGGTCCCACCAGACAGCATCATCCCTGATTTGGAAGTCACTAGCTGCTTCCTGACCTCCCGTATCCTCTGCCCCTCTCCCACTCCCAGCCTTGCTGGCTCCCTGTAGCAGCACACACTCACCCATTTGATCCAGCTTTCAGTTTCCTCTTCCGAGAGCCTTGAAATGGTGCGAGGCAAATACTTGAGCAAGCTCTCCTTGACACATGAGGAAGTAAGAGTGCCTTCTGCCTCCACCAAGCTAGCGATAACGTCAGCAATTCGGCCAGAACCTTCCACCACAACACAGGGAATCTTACTCTTGATAGCGACATTGATAGACTAGGGAGCCAAAGAGGGAGAAGCACAACTGCATTATTAGAGTCTGCTACTTAGTAAGAAAACCAAGATATTGTAGATTTTATTTCAGCAAGAACAGAAACCTGTGGTTTTATTACTGTTCACCGATATGTCACCAACGCCAATTCTTTACAACAGCATTCATCGAACAACAGAGAGCTGTGAAGAGCTTCACAGAAATCAAGGGACAGAAATCACTACCTCCCAAATTTTAAAGTTGATTAGCAGGTCAGGAATATTACTAAGGGGAAACAGCATTCAGGACACGTAACACTGCCCGGCTACAGTCACTGCTGGTTTATGGCACAGCATTGTTCATTACACCACAGCCAATTACAAAGGCTCTGGTTTTATTTGCTGGAGGTGCAAGCAGCAGTCTTTTACACAGGGATCACCTCTGTACCATCATGAGAATACTGAACTCAGTATTACTGAATATCTCCAAGTAGCTACTTACATGATTTCTGATGCAACAGCGTTGTACACAGCTTACAGGCAAGAAAAAAAGATGTGGAAATAATGATGAAGAAGGGCCATTGCCCTCCTGTTGCAAAGACCACAACAGGAGACAATTATTTCATTTGCATCACTACCACTAACAACATAGGCACCGGAATACAAACTGTCTGCCAGCAAATTGTACAAAAGAAGTCAATGCAATCACAGGAAAGACAGAACAACTACTAGCTACCTGAGGAGACAGTTCCATAAGAAAAGAAAAATCAACCTGGAGTCATCAAAACTGCAAGCACTTTCCTCCTGAAAATTGCACAACAGGTCCATGACTGTTCTGGTTTGAGCCAAAGCAGAATTAATTTTCTAACTTTTCGGCTCAGCCTTGTCTCAGTAACTTCATTTTCTGATAGTTAACTGTAAGTTTTTCACTCAGCGTTTCTAGCAGTGATAGCGTGGGGCACTAGGACGCAGAAAGGCCACTGCTAAGGAGAGAAAGATCATCCTCAAGTTGGAGAAATGTCGTGAAAGGGGCAGAAAGGGGCTGCACCTGTAGGGAGGAGTGAAGAGGACAGGTGACCCAAACTGACGAGAGTATTCCACACCATACACCTCATACTTGGTATGTCACTGGAGGATCATAAGGGTCAAGTCCTTTTCTTTGATGCCTGGTGTCCAATACCTCCCATCTGTCTTTTTGTCTCTGATCCTAGATCCACGTGTTCTTGATTCCAGTTTCTGAGTCCAGCCTCTGACCTTTCCCTGTACCTGCTCTGCAGCATCTGTGGTGCTGAGGCCATTGAGGAGGGGCGAATTTTCATATATGTGTATATATTTTATTATTTTATTATTAATTAAAAATAAATTAAAAGCAATATGTTCTCTCTTGCCAACTAGATCAAAGCAGTTTTCTTAAGAAGGGCCCAGCTAAAGTGAAAGTTTCACATCACAGGGAGCTTAAAGCAGAAGCTTGAAACAGTTTTATTGCTCTGCTAAAGCTGATTCCTCTCATCACAGGCCAGTCGAAGAACCTGGGAAAGGAGTAGTCTTTCCTGGCCAACACCGGTAAGATTAAGGCATGGCAAGGACAGCTGCCCACAGCACGGGACCTACTGTGTCACTTTGGGCTGATCAGAGATTCCATTTTCACTCCTTCAACTACAAGTGAGCAAGAAGGCAGAGATTAATTTCTTTGTGTACCAGTAACATTAATAAACAGTCAAGACACCTGCACGAACCCTTAACTGAACTATTACCCAGTTAATTTGCAGAGGAACCTCTTGCTAGGAATCATGCTTTTGACTTAACAAGGCTTTTAGTTGTTCTGATTAGACAGCTAAGTCTGTGTTATGTCATATGACATGTTTATCATATTGCTTGTGGAGTAATGTCTTAAATGTTAGGCAACGGCCCTACTATTGCTCATGGAAATAAGTAAAAGAAATAAACTTACTTTCAAAGTCTCTTTTCCTCCACCTTGAGCAAAGCACACAATTGGAATCTTCCCTCCATAGTTCGATTCTGTAAAATGTGTCAAAAGGAAAAAGATTCAACCCATTAATGCAGTTTGAACAACCTATTTTTCCCAAGTACAATGAAATAACTTTAAAGCAGTTCATGTAAACACATCAACACCACCTTACTATTGATTTTGCCAGATCTATGAACAACTTTTCCTGTTTTTACCAAAAACTCAGCTCTCCCTGACATTCTGCACTGTTGGCTTCAGACACCTTTCTCCGACAGATGCTTTGTTCTTCCCAACAATCATAATTCTCACTAGCTCCGAAGTCCCCCAAACATGTGATTTTATTGTATTTACCTACTGGTTTGACCATTTGAGTCTAGACATGAGGTTCTTATCACAGGTTACAGACTCAGAAACTCTGATTTCACATTTTTTATTGCAAAGCAAAGCTAAGAAACCGATAAGTCTAGGAGCTTGTGTTGAAGAGACACCAAATTTCACGATGATTCTGGGTGCTTCCTCATACCTAAACCCTTCTTCACTGAAAGGGTTCTTCAGGCACTGGCAGAGGCTGCCCAGGGAGGTGGTGGAGTCACCATCCCTGGAGCAATTTAAAAGATGGTTAGATGAAGCACTCAGGGATCTGGTTTAGTAGTGGACAGGTATGGTTCGACTCCATGATCTCAAAAGCTTAAGCCAAGGTACACAGTAAAAAAAACCCAAACCTCAAACAAACCCTTCAACTTAGAATTTCCTCTCAAGGCTTTTGATTTTTTTTCCATCTTCGCAAAGAAGGGGCCAAAAGAGAAATTATTTAGAAGTAGGTTGCAGATGACTCAAACATCCTCGCAAATTAATATTTTGGGAAAAAACAAATTTCAACTCTTATGTAACTGTGCTTCAGCCATCCAGAATTCAGTGCCAGGTGGAAAATAAGTAGAAGGTGAGCTTTTAACAGATGGCCCAGCAGAAAAAGAGGGAAGAGCTGTATAGCCAAAATAGATCATTTGCTGTGTCCCACAAACAACTATTGTCACATGAAGAAAGGAACACACAGACAGGGGTATTGTTCTGAAGAAGCCTGCTTGTTCATAAGAGTGCTCAAGTTACAACACAACTAAGACGTCCCTTCCAGCTCAGCATCAAGGGATGCTACCTCCACTCTTTTGTTGCCAGAAAAACAGTATGAATCAGCCCCAAAACATACAAGGACTAAGAAGGATGCACACACCTACCTGGAATAACCCGCTCCGAAATGTATTTTTCTAACTGCGTTCGTACTTTTGCCTCTATCGTCGGATGCCCATGGGTGCCATTATCAACCAGTAAGAGATGGGTGTGGTTATTGTCCAGGCAATACAAGGGGTCTCTCTTGAGATCATCCATTATGTAGTGGGCCAAGTAGTGCCCCTAGAAGCACAAGCAAAGTATTTCAGAGATGCAAGGGCAGAGCATGCACAAACCTTCATGGACAAGCCAGTGACAGCTCAACTCCTACCACCTCATCATTAGGTAGAAGTCTGCATTTCCTGACTCAGACACTGCTCACAGGCAGTCCAAACAGTAGCAGAAGACAGTGAGAGAAAACCTATAAAAGTGCATAGCATAAATATCTGCAGATAAAGTTTTTCTTTACAAGAGCAGCCTGGTTTGCAATGATGCTCTCGTAACTGCACCTCAGACAATGGAACAATTAGAAGTTATTTACAGTACTTTAGCCATTTCAGAGATCCTGTTAAGTGATACCGGCTCCCTTCAGTCAACCAGCAACACTAAACCTGTGGTAAACTTACTTCCAACACCCCACAAATCACAAAATTTTAGAAATGCTAGGGAACCTCTTGAGATCATCTAGTTCAATCCTCAAACCTCCTTAAGAGCCCTCAGTAAACTAAGCCAGCAGGTCGAGGGAGGTGATTCTCCTACTCTACTCTACTCCCATGACACCTCACCTGGAGCCCTGCATTCAACTTCCTCAAGATAGGAAGGACATAGATCCACTAGAGGGGGTCGAGAAGAGGCCATGAAGATGATCCAAGGACTGGAAAACCTCTGCTAGGAGGACAGGCTGAGAGAGTAGGGGTTGTTCAGCCTGGAGAACAGAAAGCTCCAGCAAGATCTTAAGAGTAGCCTTCCAGTACTGAAAGGAACTAGAGGAAAGCTGGGGAGGGTCTCCTGATCAGGAAGCACAGGAATAGGACAAGGGGGAATGGTTTTCAGTTGAAAGAGGGGAGACTGAGACGAGATTTTAGGAAGAAATGTTTTCTCTGAGGGTGGTGATGCACAGGTCACTCAGAGAAGTTGTAGGTGTCCCATCCCTGGAGGTGTTCAAGGCCAGGTGGGATGTGGCTTTGAGCAATCTGATCCAGTGAGAGGTGTCCCTGCCCATGGCAGGGGGGTTGCAACTGGATGACCTTTAAAGATCACTTCCAACCCAAACAATTCTATGATTCTATGGTTCTATGTATCTACCAGGATGATTTCTAAACATTTTCTATAACATCTAGTGGACAAGAGACAAGGGTGTCTCAATGATCAGACAACAGTATTGACGAGCAAAATCCGTAACAGCAGCAACAGATACATCTTAGCTCATAGGAATGCCAACTACAGGCTACCGTGCATGAATTTCACATCAGGTAGAATAAGTTATTCCCTAATGTTCTGCCAATTATGAAATCAAAGCAGTTGAACTACCACACAAGACACACAAAGCCCATAGCTGAAATCCTCCCCACTAGGCCTGATGTGTGCAACCATCTTAAACATGATAATGCTTCATTTTCCTCCCGTTCTGGGAAGAGCACCTGATGTTTCCTCTCACTGCTCTGTACACTGAAGAAGAGCTGGCCCCAGGTTGAATTGTTTAGGACTCAGTAGCTCAGGATAAGTAGATAAATGTGCTTTTACAAAACCATGGCACTGGACAGTATTCTGCCAAGCTCAGCTTTACTAGACGTGCAAGCAGAGCTTGACTGACCACCCAAGTGAGTCTTCACGTGGCTGAAAGCATCAGTCTAGCACAGATATTGTTATTGCTGAGAGTGGCGGTCAGTCAGGGTTACAACTTGTACAACTGACAGCCAAGCCTCCTCTTTGTTTCCCCACTAAACCATACACATTTCTTACATCAGTATCAGCACTGCGAATCAGACTTTCTCGGTTGGAAATCATGCCCCAGGCTGCGATGCCAATAGCCACCACGTTCTCCTCTGAGCTCCGACTGATGGTGTTGTCTCTGACCACTTCCCCGATGTACTTCATCAGCCCGTAATGCGTTCCTCCTGTGAAAATCCAGGCCCCTGGGGACAACATCCAATGACATGGGAGATTGCTGTAGATTACCCACCCTACCTAATCTCGGTTTGGAGTTAGAATACTCAACTTTGGCATAATATTTGGTATATTATTTGGTATGTAATCCAGATTTGGAGTTGGGGTTAAGAGTCCCCAATTTTGGCACATAATCACGATTTTGGTTTGGGTTTGCTTGTGATTCATAATTGTCTGACTGTCTGCATGAGGGACTCTCTGTTTGTAATTGTGTAGTTGGTGATTGTCTGTGTGAAGACTTAAGAGTCTTAATTTAATTTTGAAAACCTGACTTTGGCATGGTTCACTGCTTTGTTTTGTGTAAACTGATTCTGACATGGTTTGCTGCTTTATTTTATCTAAGATCTTGAGACTGTAGGAGCAGTTTCGGTTTGTTCATGATCTGTCCATAATTCCCTGGTTTGTCATATGGGTGCGGGATCATCACAAGGAGGTGCCAGTGTTGTAAAGAAATCCTCTCTGGGCTGCATTTTAGTGCATTGGAAGCAATTAGGTGGGCCTCCGGGGGAACAGCAACAAAAAACAATTTAACTAAATACTGTACTCAGTGGTGGCTGTTGTATATAAGGAGAATGATACCTTTAAGATACCACAAACCAATCCCTGCTCCAGACCTCAGGTCAGAAGAGGCATTTACTCTCCAATTAAACACGAAAGATATGCTTACTTTACGTTATTTCAGGCACCTGATGACTCAACCTTGTTGCTTCCAAACTCTTAGGTCACATTTGCCCCAAGGATACCAGCCAAGCAGAAACAAACTGAATGCTCTGCTTCCCTCTGATCCTTCGAGTTGCTCTGTCTCTCAACAGTTTTATGCAGCGATAAAATCATACAGATATACATGCAGGTCTTTACCTTTTGACTGGGCGATGTAGATCAGCCTGCTGAAGATCTTGCGCATCCGGGGCTTGAGCGCAAAGTTCTTTGCGCCCCCAGTGACAGAAATTACAAGATTGGGGGTTTTCAGGTGCCAGTGCTGGGTCATGAGATCATAGAGTGTTTCAGAGTCTGTGTCGCATGATAAACGGATGTACTTGGGAAAGAGAAAACAAGAGAACAAATATAACAAAAGAAATAGTTTGGAAAAGCCCAGGATTATATTTTCTTCTCTAATGCACACTCTTAATCCAACGGCCAGTAGATAAAAAGTGATGTGATGATAAAGCCTTTGTTTCTTCCTCTAAAGCATCTCTATCCTCCTATTACAACCATGTACTCAATCCACCTTCCATGAGAAGAAGGTAAGAGTGCTGACTCTGGGATTTGGAGGAACAGCGGAAGGATGACCAACAGTGAAAGGACAAACACAACATCGAGGAAAGTGTATGGGATAACATTTTTAACTGCAACAATGCTATCTATAGCTTAGTTTATGGATTAGTGGTAGTATCGTCCTAAGTGTAGTAATTCCAACTGTATTCTGATTACACTATTACAGCCTTAATTTAATGAACTATACATTCCAGGCTCCACGTGCACAGCAGCCCTATCATAACAGCATTACACCCGTAACAGCATTACACCCATAACCGCATTTTAAGTACAACACATTACAACTTTATCAAACACACAGTAAAGCTTAAACACTGTATGAGGATGCCAAAAGCACACTAGGTGGATAATCTGCTTCAGACGGACCTACTATGACTCTATTTATGTAAAAGGCTCTCTGGCTTTTTCTTGCTATGCTATTCAAGAGCCCCTTTGCAGTTTCATCATTGTTAGTAGTTTAGTGTGACGGACTCTTGGAAGACAGTTAGCGCTATGCAATCCACACCAGGGGATGAAAGGAGTAGCCTGTACCTGAGACACAAGAGCTGTTGTATAGATTGCCAAGTACTTGCAGCACAGCAAAGCCAGGAGATTAGTTTGAGGAAGCAACGCACATATGTTGAGAGGCATTTAACCTGAACATAACATATCTGTCTGTCCAGGACAGGTTCCCAGGTGAAGTTATTACAGCCGGCTCAGAACAGCACCATGATAGAGCGAGCCCAGCAGGCTCCTGCTGCTACACACGAGAGCTAAGGCATTCCCACAGCTTACGCTCCAAGAAGCATCAGCCACACAATGACTTGGGTGTTTTTCAGGAGAGGAGAACCTGCCAGAAACATCAACTGTTCCACAAAGCCAATGTAAGAGGCAATGTACCAGCAACTCTACACTTGGCACTTGCCACCTCCAGAGCCCTTTGCAGGCTGTACTGTGAACACCTCGCTCAGCTCAGCCACTTTCTTTCTCCGAGGTGCAACAGTGCCATCTCCTGGCAAAGCCAGCTGTTGCACCCCAACCATCACTGGAACATGGGCGATGCTAAGTGTGTTTCAGCAGCTGAACTCGGATAGGTACTGAGAGAAGCATTTTTTTTCAGATTGAGGGCTACCAGAACACAAAATATAGACAGCAACTGCAGTGTCCTGGGATTTTGCGGGATCTGAGCAACACTGCAAAAACAACAGAGTGCGAGCAAGGCTTAAATGTAGAGACTTTACTGGTTTGTTCACATTCAATATTGCCACTCAGGACTTTCCAGGACTTATCCATTACTAAAAATTGCAATGCGGGGTATAAAACTTCCCATCCCTCTTTGATAACAGTCTGCAACTCCTAGGTTACCTTGGTTTCGAATTCTCCCCACTGTGCACAAGACCAAGAGAAAACATTTTCTGCTGCCCAAAACCAGTAGGTGCCTTGTTATTTTGGGAATGAGAATGTGGAATAGAAATGTAACTCCAACCAATGTGCTGATGCAATGGATTAGCTTTTGAACAGAGTATGCTCTGAAACACATACAGTGGCCCTGAGAGTCCTGAAGATACAACTAAGGACACACAAACCGATTTCCAAGGTGGGAAGGGGGACACAACACAAGGAAATAACATTCAAGCTTTGAGAACTTCTGCAATAGAGCAAATAATTTCTTCTCTCAATAAATGTACATAGTAGCTGACAACACTGCAGTATGAAGCTAAAATATGCCTATCAACAAATATGTGAAGTACTGGCATCTGTTTAAGCATGGTGCAAAGTCTCCAGTCTTACTTCCCACCCAAACACTGCGTTTCTACTACTTTGCATAAAACAAATCCAGTTAATATACGTAGCATGGTCTCATTTTCCTCATTTGTTTTGATTGTCTCAAGCAAGCTGGATTGGCAATAAAGGTCAGTCATTTAGATGAGCTCACCCACATGTGACTCCTCACACAGTGAGGAGTCTAGATCATCAGAAACAGCAGCAACAATTTTCTTCTTTCCATCCCTCCGCTCTCCCCATACAAAGGAAAAACACATGAAAAAAAAATCAATCACCCAAAATTCCACTGATTCCTACATCCCCATTTACCATCAGCGTAGAACCTCCACCACAGGAAACACTTTGCGACCTTTCTTCAGGGTCTGTCTCCTTTTTAGCCTGACTCCTTCCATTCCCATTGGAATAAAACTGACTTTTTTCCCTGCTTTTCAGGAGCTTCCACTGGCACGGGATTTAGGACTCTGAACACAGTGCACCCAGCAGGGGCCTGACCCTTAATACAATCACTTACCTTTCCTATTTTCCCCATGTTTTCAAACTGAATGTCCCCAAAGGCATCTGTAGGAAGTTCCCTAGTGTGCTTCTTGTAGTTCCAGTTTTCATTGGTATTGATCTGAGTGCCCTCTATGTGTTGATTTTCAGGGTATCCACACTTACATAAGTTACCCCTGGAAGAAGAATGAACAGACATAAAACCCCACAGTTATCACCCTGAGCACAAGAAAGTAAGCTCTTAAAGGATTATGTGCAAGAGACAGAGATTCTTCACAGCTGACACCACCTTCAGGACTTCTGCTCCATCAGGACATTTTCAAGAAGCATTATTCTTCAGCAAACCTGGAGCTTGTAGAACACAAGAGTGCCTACCACAGCAGCTGCACCAAGTGCTAAGTTTGGGAACAGACTTGGGTTGTACCAACCCAACTCAACAAGCCAAGCAGTAGGTGAAGGTATGGAACCAGTTGTGTGGGGGACTCTAGTGACAAATTAATGGCTAAGAGGAATCAGCTCTCAGCTGAGACTACATCTAATCATGCTTCCCCCCCATAGGATCCACTTCTGCCTAGCACGGGCAGCAGAGCATCCATCTGAGGAACCAGTCTGTGCTGAGAGATCAGCTGGCACTTCTGGATGGGTGACTTCCTCCATTATCACAAAACAAGTTAGGTCACCAGCAGCTTAATTTGAAACTCTACAACTGTGCATAGAAATTAAGAGAATTAACCAGAACATGGCATCAGACACCACCAGAAGTGCTCTCATCTGCTGCTAACCTGATGGGGAAAATGGTTTCTTTCCTTTTCTGCGCTCTCAACTAGACAAGGAAGAGTTCGCTAAGGTGATTACTAAGTGTAATCACTTTTCATGCAACCCATGGCCTGACTGGTGTCTAAGCACAATCAAGACATTCACATCAAGAGGGGCGGGACATACGGTCTCTGGGCAGCTTTTGCAGGCAGCTGGCTGTGTTCCTAGCACATTTCCATCATCACAACCCCTCTGCTGCACAACATGGTATGCAGTCACCACCGATTCTCTCCTCCTCAACACTGAAACTGCATCAAGGGGAGGAAGGATTTGCACTTTTGTTGTGCAGGACTAGTGGAGACAGCTAGAAGAACTTTTCTCCTAGGAAAAGCTGCAACGCAATCCATGGAATCATTCACATAGCCTATATCCCTGCTTTGTAGAGGGCATGGAGAAGGGGTCATTTTTTACAAAAGAGGAATGATAACTGCATTTAGCCAAGTTCAGTAAATAAAATCAACAGCAGTAACAGGGAGCATGATGGCTCCTGCTCTCTAAGTCAACAAGCACCATCGGGTAAACAACTGTCAGTGTTGATTTTGCTAACAGCATGGAAAGGCATATGAGGAGACAAAGCAAGATGAAAGACGCTAGGAACAGCACTATGCAATTTGGCAATATTTGTGGAGGAGGCGGGAAATTAATTGGCCCACAAGGATTAAGATGAAGACATTACTTTATGTGACTACAGTGATCTTCATAGTTAGCTTGCAGACTGCAAACATGAGACTGAGCAATGCCCTCCAGTGAAGACTGCTGTAAGTCACAGCACATCTCTTTGAAGGAGAGAAAACTCAGATGTTTCTTCTGCTCTGCTGCAGCTTGCAAATCAAACAAACTTACCTTCAAAACAGATAGACAAAAAAACCCAGCAAGTATCAAGTATGACCTGCAATCCTTCACCAGTGGGCCTGCAGGAAGAGAAGCTGCTAAGAACCAGCTCTCCTGTCCTTTGTTGGTCCTTTGCCAGACATCGCATTTCAGATACCAGAAAAGGACCTTAAGTATTGACTTTCTGAAATGAGACTAATTTCTCTCCTCTCTCTCTCTACAAGACATTTTTCCTCCCAGCTTCAGAGGAGAATGGGGTTACTGAGATTCCTCAGAGCTCTATATTAGGACTTCTGCAGCTGCAGTTTGATCACTTTTCTCCTGAGATTAAAATAAAGCCCCCAAAACCAAAAGCAATATTACAGTCCTCAAGCCTGCACTGTGTATTTGTGCATGATAACAGAGCAAGTATCAGATATTATCTGAGGAGGGTATCAGCCTGAGCAAAACCTAGTGACCGTTTCTGGTGTAGAGGCTTGTGCATGAAGTTTGTGATTTGAGTTTAAAAGTGAAATTTAAATTATACAAACCTCTGATAGATACATACATTCAATACCAGTGCTGGTACTGCATCTCCAAAAGCACCTATCGCCACAGTTATGCCTCCAATACAGAATTTCATATTAAAGCTCTTTAACACAGATGCTGGAAGGCATGCTGACAGAGTTAGTACAAAGGTCAGGCTCCTGGTTTTGCATCAAGTCAGCTGTGGAATAACTCAAACTGATATATTTCCAGTTTCTACACGATCTTTTGACAGTTTAGAGCAGCAGTCTCCAAAGTGAAGGGTATATTAAATAAAATTTTAAAATAATTAAAACCAATGTTTATTTCATCTTTCTCTCATTCTTTTTTAATAGCTATTTTAAGCAATTAAATGTTTTGTAATTTACATAATATTAGTACAGTATATGGCTTATAATTAAACATACATAAGGAGTATGTTCAAAATTATTTTACTGATGGGAGTGTTCACTAAAATAGTTTTGAGAGCACTGGTCTGGAGCTGGGAGAAGCACTCCAGGGCACTTGTCTGACCATCATACTTCCAGATTTTTTATCATGATAGCAGAATACCCCAGGCACACGTGAACAAACCAAACATGCAATGACAACAAAAGGAGCTTTACAAGGGAGACCAAGGCAAGGTTAACAAAAACTCAATATTTTGCTCCCCATCCAAGCCCTATCACGCAGCACAAATCCTCTCAGCTTCCAGCCCCTCACGCTTGTACAACAAGAGAAAAATATCTGCTTACAGGGACTTGGTATCCTTTGTAAAAAAGACACATTCTCTCTTCTTAAAGTTTTCTTGAATGAAATTGACCAAATCCTTGAAAAAGAAAAAGAAATTCTTCAGATAACTCATAAAAGAGAAGAGACCTCAGAAACAGCATAATCAGTTTAGACACAGAGTAGAACTACTGCAAATTCATAAATCTTCTTTCTTCCGAAGAGGATGGTGAGAGACAACTGGGAACTACTAATGGGAGTAAACATAGAAAGCTACTAAAAATCACAAATAGGCATCCCCAAAAATGTGGTATCATTATATTTGTATCTTTCAAGCACACTAGATACTGAAGAGGCAAAAGCCATGGCTTTCCTCTCTAAAAAAAATCTTGAACAGCAAACCAGATTTGATATACTAAGAGTTGCTGGAGAGTCTATTTTAATTTCAGCTTTTAACCCAAAAGACCTGCATTGAGAACACCTTACTTGAATTCAGCAGCACAATACAGTAGACTACAGAGGTTGCATTCACATGACGAAGTATCCAACTACCTTGCAGCACTGACCATATTTTTCAAACAGTGGTTAACTGTGGTCTGGATACTGCTTGAAAGACTACAGTGAACACTTTATTCCCAAAGGAAAACAAACAAACAAACAAAAGATACTAACATCCCCTTGAGTAGAGGTGATTTTATTTCAAGCAAGAAGATCCCAGCAGGAGACCTCAACAACCAAAGCAGTGCTTTCTGCTCTGGGGAATGCCAAGTCTCTCCAGCTTGTCTAACCATTACCTCCCATGTTAACATTAAAGCTCCACAGGTGCAGGGGAAGCTTTCAAACTTGGGAAGTGCAAATTCACTCCTAGTCTGCTCCTGCAAGCTCAGAAAGAAAAAAAATTTCTCACTTGCTGATAAAGGTTTGGAGGTTTGGGGGTTTTGTTTGTTTTTTAGGCATAGTTTAGATTTGCAAGCCACGATTTAGCCTGGGATGCAAAGGGAAGACAAGCAGTTATAGTTAGGTTTACCTTTTTAACAGAACATTTCTAGTTCAAGGGCTGTTGGAAGAAGTTATTCCAAGTGGAAAAGCATTCTTTGAAAAGGACTATAATATCCAAAACAAAGAAAATGGAAGGGAACATAATTAGGCAGTAAAAGACACAACTGTGCAAAACCAAATAAATGAAAAGGAAGGGAAACTCCTTGCTCAACATCCAAGAGCTAAGCATTTGGCCTCTGGCAAGTCCATCAGAAGCAAGAAATCTGCCAGACAATCGCTGTGATCAGCAAGTGATTGAGGCTTTTCAAGAGCTGTTCAACAGAATTATACATTGGGTTCTTCTTAGTAGAGTCAGAGGATTTACCTCTAACTGAAATGTGAAAAAGGATTTAAAACCAGCAGTGACTAAGGATGTGCAATAAAGGGATCAAAAGGAATGCAATACATCCTTAGACTTTCACTGTGTCAACAAAGCAGCTACTGCTGGAAGTGTCCCTGGGTAAGAAAACTTCTCCATAAAGGGAAAACTGAAAAATGGATCATGCTTATCCTGACATGCCCTAGTTCATAACCACTGGGACCCACTCTCAGGGCAACACTCCAGACTGATCAAGCATGCATTAAATACTCACAGCATCACTGCAGGCCACGTCTATGCTGCGAGACATGCTGGAATAGAGGAGCCTGGAACTCTCAAAATTGCCATTTCTTCGGTGTCGCATGGTGCCCATAGGAACCTGAAAGACCATGGCAGCGGGAAAGGTGAAGGAGCAATGGTTGTTTCTTTCCACTAGATACAAACCAGCAAGGCCACTTAGGGCCCTAGGAAGGCAAGGGAGAGGTTATTCAAATCCATCAGAAAGAATTAGGAAGTGTATCAATCCCTAAAACATGAAACTAATATTCAGAAAAATATTTTTCTTTTATTTTGTACTATGGAGACTTTCCTCTTTCTTTCCTCACTCCGAAAAAGACTCCAAGTCACCATGCTTTTATAAAGGAACTTACTTTATATGCCATCCCATTCAATTCATTGACATATCTTAACTCTTTCCCTTCCTCATCGCTGACGGGTGTGCTGAGGGACTTGTGCAATTCAGTGTTTAAATACAATGAGCAGCCTCTAATCCAGTGTATTCAGAAATTAAATGGGATATTAAGAAGAAAAATTTTGATTACAGAGAAAATGAAGTGCAGTGTAAAAAGAAGCTTAGGCTAGATGCAGCACCTGAACTCTGATCCCTCGGGCCTCTGTCCACTCCTACAACAACAAAGTTCTGCATGTGCAATCTGAATAGTAAGTGGATTTAAAGTTTGTTGAATCCAAAAGTTAATAAGCCACCCTTGGAAGCAAACCCACTTCAGCTGCCCTCAGAGCAGATCCCTGTGTTGACCTTACTGTCTTTGATGGAGGATCACTTCATCTGCACCAAAGCTCAGAACAAAGTTTTATTTATGATAACAGCAAATACCTCTATTCCCTGTATGTTACTTTGCAAAATAATATTGGAGATCTTTTCCCGAAAGTAAGTTTTTTCTCTCCTGCCTTTTTCTCTCAGTGAGCTCGCCTCTCAGGCAATACTGCCACCGTATGGTGGAAGGCATCTTTCCCTGATACAGGAACAGCCACTGATGAAGCATTCCTGTGTAAGAATACATAATTTTTGAAGAATGAAAACTAGCAAGTGTGAAAAACAATTTACTCTGAGTTTTCAAAAGAAAACAGAAATTATGCTAGCAGCAGGATGCAGCAATCATAAACAGAACAATGTTGTGTGGTGAAAGCAGCCCCTAAAGCAGGAAAGAAAAGGTGAGTTTGCACAAAAAACGTAAATTCGTACTTCACAGTTATTAAAAAATACTCTGAAAAACACTTCATGTTGAGAGGGAGCACTATGGCCTCAGTATTGTTCACTTTGCGCGGTACAAGTCCACAGCAACCTTCCACGGACTTCTTGGGCATCCTTGGGATCTCAGTTGCTCACTTTGTCAAAGTTTGGTGGTGGAAGAATGCAGAAAAAGCCCTCTGCCTCCTTCCCACCTTCTGTACGTAACAGGAATGATTCAAACAGGAAAAGATCGGAAAGCGCATTTCATCACATTGCAACACAAGCTGGCATAGTGTAGATGTCCCAACTTTTGAAGTTAAGTCTCATTTATGCTGCACTGATTTAGTGTTGTATGAAAGCAAGATGCTTTAAAAGGCACCTGCACTCAATTCAGGCTCAGGTTTTAATATGATCACTTAGAACCAGCACCTCTGGAAAGCCAGTGTTCACCAAAACCCTGGAAGAACAACCAGCAATGCTGTCCCTCAGAATGGCTCAGAGCACAGCATTTCAAACACGGCTGACACTGCTGTTCCACAGAGAGAAGAACCTGTTCCAAAGCCATGGCTCCCTGAATAAAAAGAACCCTCTGCCAAACATAAAACCAGAACTGTTAAAAGCTTTTCTCAAGCCTCCATTGAGCTGAGTTGCATGCCATCTGAGAATCATGTCATGATGCAATTCAGGCACAAACCTGGTACATGGTCTGGCCATCTGGTTACATTCCCAGAGGCACCTGTGCTTCTGAGCACCAGAACACCTTCCATAGAGCCCTCATTGTGGGGATACAGGATTCTCAGCCCAGAGAAGTAAAAACAACAAACACCTTTCCTTCGAAACCCAGCAGTGCATCACCTCTTCATGTCTCTTCTGAGCTCTTTAGAGAGGAAGTAGTGCTCCATGGAAAAGTCCTTCATCTTCCATCACAATCCCTCCCTTGAATTTCAACTTTGAAATACTGATACTGAAGTGACTTCTCTGCATATGCGCCATTGAGAGCTATAGCTGTCCTGGCTTACGCCTTCTCCATGACAACTCTTTCCACCTGCAGATACATGTCAGGCTATGCTCAATATTTCAGGCAGAGGACCTGCTTCAGACCAATTTATTTCCTCTTTCGCACTTCAGGAAGGCGTTACTCTGTTCCTCAAGTAGAAGCTGCAGAAGGAAAAAAAGCACGCTCCTGCTTTTAAGTTCACAATCTCATTTGCATTCGTAACTCTAGCACTTCCCACCTTCAAAGCAAGGACAGAAGTCTGGCAAGCTCTGTGTCAGATTCAGGAAAACATTTCGCAACTTACTAAAACAGATCATAACAACAGATCACTCGCACAAACCAGACTCCAAAGAGGCCACCAGCACAGTCATGCCTGGCTTCAGATATCCAGAAGAGAAACATCACTTTATTTGCCCGGGAAGCAGAGAGCATCTGTTCCTTTAAAGATATTTGCTCACTACAAGGAGGACACTGCAGTGCTGTAGAGTGTCCAGAGAAGGGCAACAAGGCTGGTGAGGGGCTGGAGAAACAAGTCTTATGAGGAGCAGCTGAGGGAACCGGGGTTGTTTAGCTTAGAGGAGGTTGAGGGGAGACCTCATCACTGTCTGCAATTGCCTGAAAGGAGGTTGTATCAAGGTGTTGGTCTCTTCTCCCAAGTGACAGGTGGTGGGATGAGAGGAAATGGCCTGAAGTCGCACCAGGAGAGGTTCAGACTAGATATTAGGAAAAATTTTTTCACTGAAAGTTATCAGGCACAAGAACAGCCGCCCAGGGAGGTGTTTTTAACAGATGGGTAGATGAGTTTCTCAGGGGCATGGTTTAGTAAGTGGACAGGTACAGCTGGACTCGATGATCTCGGAGGTCTTTTCCAACCAGATGATTCTATGATTCAAGGGCCTTTTCCACGCGAAGGGTAAGAAAAGAAGGAAACCATAAACAAGAACATACAGAGAATAAAACCTGACTGATGGAGTAAGGGAGGGAGTGATGCGACCGGAACCTCATCAGTCACACTAATTGATAAGGGAATGCGGGAACGTTTATTCCAGCAAGGTTATCTGATGGGGTGGGCTTCTCCAATGAGATACTAATGAAAAGGGGGAAGCCATACACAAAATATGCAAAGGCTCAAACCTGGCAGGAAAATATAATGGAAACCAAGACAAGAAAAACTCCCACATTGGCAGTCACACTAACTGATGGGCTATCAAGAAACTGCATGGGAACTGAGACTTTGCAGCTGACAAGGATGCAAACCTGAGGTTCAGGAATGTTGGAGAGGGGCTCAACGTTGTCTTTGGAGGCTTGAGAAGCCTGCCAGCTGAGAAAGGAAAGGCAAACAGGGACGGAACAAAGGAGAAATAGGCAGAAAGGGGGGGCAAACGTGGTCCTTTACATGTGAAATGGGGCCAGTCATGTGCAGTTCTGCTGAGCCCTGCACCTGATCACTGCATCTCTCCTATCTTCTTAAATAAATGATTCCTTAACTATGCAGCCTGGGGTGCTGGGCAGACAAAGATGCTGTGCTGGTGCCTGAGGGATCTACAGGTAAGTGTGTGCTTGTGAACCCCAAGAGCATCGTGTGTATGTGCCTGCACTAGTGACCTCCTGTCTCCACTGGCTCAGTGGAAAGGGCTGTTGAAGCATCATCAGATTACCAGAGCTCCATTAAAGGAGAACAAAGCTCTAGAAGCTTGCCAAGAGCAGCCAAACCACCATTTCTGCCCATTACTTCCCCAAGACCACTTCAGGGCCAGTGGAACCTCATGCTGGGCATCCATGAAGTGAGGTCCAAAGAACAACCCGTGAAACCACTTAGGGACTTGGCCAGCATCACTTGTTCACTGACAGATGCCAGATCAAACAGAGTGGTTCTAGCTTTATAGACTGGCTACACATTCTGGTCAAATATTTTACCTGCCCTAAATACAGGGCCACCTATTGTCCAGCCTGCCTGGCTTTTCACAAACCCCCTGAACATCAAAAAACACCAGAGTCCTGTAATAACCATCTCCTTCTTTGCATGAGCCTGACTTCAGAACAGAACAAGAAGGGTCAGGTAAACAGTAAGTATACCAACAAAGGACTGGTAGCTCTCGCGTTGCATTTCCAAGCATAGCAAGCTACAAAAAGACAGCTGACCTTGGTGTTGGCGTTATGAAAGGTTTCACTCTGCACCCCAAACGTTTTATGATTCCTTCTTCCTTCCCCTGGCAGGACATGAGCTTTGCACCTTTTACCAAACATGAGGATGGTTTCCAGACAGGAGCTGTAAAGGTCACAGCAGAGTCAGGCTGCCAGAGGCATTCAGATGGCTACAGCCATAAAGCAATCATCCTGTCCTTGTAAAGTGTCAACTCTGGTAACCACCAAGGCAGTGATGACTGAGAGAGTACTGCCCCCAACACAGTAGGCTATTTGATACAAAGCACACATGTGCACACCCGCCCCCCCCCCATCACTGATTTAACTACAACTGCCAACTGTGCATGGCAAGACACATTTCCTAATAACCCAGCATGCAATTCTATCATTTCATATGATTGATGATGGGTGTAAAGATGTTTTAAAGCTATAATTCAAGATAAAGAGTTCCACAGGGAGAAATACATTCTGGTCTGGATCTATACAACACACTTACTGGCAGAGATTTACTTTACTTGTTGATTTATTAAATAAGTTAACAGTAGAAAAGTGACTGTGGACATAAATGTACAGAGAGAAGATTAAAAGGAAACAAGGGCATTAAATTATTAATTCAAGACACTAAAGGATTGCAAGTTTATCTCACTGCATTTGTAAATAATTGATAAGAACGAACATGCTACAAACAAACTGAAAGAGTTAGCAAGAGCGTAAAGGAAGCCTGAAAAACTTAATTTTAATTGTAAGTTTTGAAGAGCTGCATCAATATCTCAGTGTTTCCCTGATATCTGTAAGCAAACTTCGTTAACTCCATGAACGTTAGATATAACATAGCAATTGTACACACTTTAAAAGTTGTGACAGAGCTGCAGTTTATGGGACAGGCAAGCACAGTTCATTCTCCGTCACACTTCCAACCCATTAGAGTAAGACATTTTTAAAGCACAGTCTACTGCATTAAAGCGTAACCTTCTTAAACAGATAAACATATTTTGAGAGTAATAACCATTAGATAAACACTAGAATAATCCTCTGAGTATAAGACTACTACTATGACTTTCACAGCACTTGAAGGAGCATATTCCAAGGAAATCTTCAGCTTGGAAATGACTAAAACAAATAAGTGACAAATAACTAGTTCTAAAGAGATGTGAATAAAATAAGCTTTTAAAAACCCGTCTGCAACTGAAAAAGCAAGACCAGCTTTTGTTCTCAGAAAGCTTTCAAATAAACCTTTTTCACTATTTGCATTAATGTAATTCTAGCAACTGGCTTTCAGTGAAAGCTCTCAAGAAGAAAAGGATGTTGCCAGCCTTCAGATGCACAGCTCCCTCAATTTCAGCATATTAAAGGTCTATCCTCATAAGTACAGAAGACTCAACACCTCATCAGGTACCACAGTGGAGCACTTACCCAAGCCTCCAGGATATGCCCCAGCAATCCTACTGAAATCATTACTCCAAGACGAAGGTTTTGATATACTTCAGCTTCCAAAGCCCCACCTTTTTCATCTGTGTCATGCCTTCCTTTTAAGGGAGGGTACAGAGGAAGAGAGAATGCACAGGAGCGAGCAACAGCAGGATTATTCCCCAATTAATAATGAAGGCTGCCGTAAGTGCAGCAGGACACAGGAAAGAATGGTGGCAGGTTGGTTGTAAGAGAAGAGCAGTGCTTACGTCCCTCCTGCTGCCCATGTATTGCAGGCTGGTAATGACACAGCAGCCAGCTTCCTTCTCAGCTTGGGTACGTAATCGGTTCAACTACAAAGTGAGTACCAAACAGACTGAAGAAGCTTTGGCACTAGGCATCAATAGGACCACAAACTAGCCACACAAAACAGTCTTCACTAAAGCCGTAACGCTTGCAATTCTATACACGTGCCTCTCCACTTCCCTTCTGAGAGCAATCAGCACATAAAGCCCACCTGAAGCCGATAATAAAAAAGTGGTTAACAGTTTAAATCACTGGTGGCTGTTGCAGTTTGCATTTTATTTGCTGTGCACTGCCAAAACTGATGCAAGAAGTTTCATTTCATTTCCTCACTCAACCCAGACCCATTGGATGCAGGTTCACTATCCATGATGGAAACTTTTCCTAGATCAACATATGCCAGGGACCTCTTGGGAGGGACCACCATCCTGTCTCCACTACATGGGTGTTCAGCTGAAAGACAGAACTCAGCCGAGGGATCCAATGCTCCCAAGAATATACAGAAACACATCAAAGACTTGCAAGCTAATCCTGAGAGAGAGCTAAATTGCTTCTTTAAGTCTTCTGCTATCGTATTTCCCAAGAACAGAGTCTTCCAGGGCAGGCAGTAACAATACAGTTATTCACCAAAATTACCGAAGTACTGAACACAAATTATCATTGTGGTTTATACCTGCATTAAGTCTCTCGATCACTGCCCTATGAAACCAGTCTGGCCTATAACTCTCTAGAATATAAACCGATAAATACATAAACGGGGAGCTTGATCATCCCTTTAAAAAAGCTGCTGCAGAGTTGGGGAACAAACCTTTCTACCTGGCTCTATTACACATAGATGGAGTGCAGGCAGATTTTGGGGGCCACTTCATGGTTCTTATGTGTAACAAATCCCTCTATACCTCAAGTAAAGAGCAGGCACCCCAAGAATGAGTCAGAGATGCTCTCTGAATGCATCAGGAAGTTTTTAATTTACCAGGGCAAAGATGATCAATATTTTCCACAGACAAGAGCTCCTCTACTGGCAATAATTCACACTTCCCAGCACTTCTGCATTCTTGGTCTAAGAAAACACACACAAATATTCCAAACCTACAGGAATTATACCAAGTGATACCAAACACACCAATATTTACTGCACTTCACAAAAATCAGGTCTGTATCCACTAGGGAGACTTCAGTGAGCACTTGCCAAACTGCACAGACTTTGCTATCCTTCCTAATTCACAGAAAGTCTGTAATTCCAGCTTAGAACTAAATAGAAGCAAATATTTGTGAACAAGAGAAAAGATGCTACTGAAAATAAAGAGCTATATTTCTATGATCAGTGGAGTAAAAGCCTTCATCCTCAAGATCAGCATTCAGACTGCCAGTGTCATTATCTATGCAGGAATCAAAACACAGCAAGCACTTGTATTAGTAAGAAATGGAAAATCATGCAGACATGAAAACAATTTCCATTGTGCCAGGAACAGAGAAGAGATTAAGGAAGGAAGATGCTTCTGCATACCAATAAACCTTAAGATCCTTTAACATAAAAGGAAAATATAAAGACCAGATTTACCTGCTATTTCATCTCCATGTCCTTTGTTTATCTACCTCACCTGGCTCCTTAAATGTCCAGCTGTTCTCAGCAAAGCGAGAGAAATTCCCTAAGCTTGGGTCTTCTAACATTTCCCAGCTCTGGCTAAGGACAGCATCTGAAGCTGCTACATGGATGACAGGTTAATATTGTAGCAAAAGGCATCCCACAAAAGCATTGAGATAAAGCAAAAGGAAGTTTTAAATCTAGCAAAGGACAAGGACAGACTTTCCCCCCCCCATTTTTACCAAAGAAGGAGAGATCTGATTCCGATTTCTGTGCATCTGGACCACTGGGATGCACCTAGCAGCCACTATAAGCCTCTTTCCTTTCAGATAATACAGGAAATTTGTTAGCTTCACTTCTGGGTTATAATAAAGCTCAGTAAAATGAGGATCTGCAGAAGATTCTCTTCAGTGCAAGAAAGGCCAATAGAACTATTCAAATCAGTGTGGTAAGTCCCATTAGAGTACAACTTTGGCAACAAAACCAGAGACAGCAAAGGTTCTTTGGGGACTGGGTCTTTAAAAATTATGGAAAAGCCTCAAGAGTGTTCCTCTGTGGATATAGCTTCTCCAGAGCCACGGTTCAGTGAACAGTCAACCTCTTCTGGTTATTCATTTGTCCTGTATTCAGGAAAGCAGACGCACCGCTGGAGATAAACCAAGTTTCATAAAAGACAGCCAGCTCCAGTGATTCTTACTCATTTTGAACAGAAAACCTTGCCGAACGGCATATTTCTGGCTGGCTGCTCTGGTCACAAGGTTTTAGTATTAATTACTGAAAGCAATTTTAGCTTTCTTAGCCATTTGCTTTCCAAGGTGTGTAACAGAATATTCTATCTCATCTATAATGGCACACTAAATGGCACACTGAAGAGAGTATCACCTAGAGCAAAATGGCAGTATTTTGGCAATTACAGATATTTGAACTGTGCAAAAAAAGATTGTTCAGAGTCCAAATCTATTAGAAGCACCTCTAGTCTGCATGTCCTGTTAGCTCCTCGACAAACGTGTGACCTCACAGAGATAGAGACCAGGTATTATAGGACCTTGAAAGCTGGGTCAGGACAGAACAGAAAGCTGTGCTCCTACCAGCTCTTATTACCTATCCTGCTGTTTCACAAGCATTTTAAATCCCTTTTAACAATTTAGACTCCTAAATGTAGACATCAATATTTCCTTTAAGTGTGAGAGCACATCGCATTTGCAGAACAATGGGTGAAATCATTCCGATACATGTGTTGGACCAGAAAGCTTTAAAAGTGCATTTTGGTGTGAAATATTAATAGGTATGAACAGAACACTGACAGATTCTCTCTGTAAAAGCTTTAAAAATAAAGTAAGTCCACCAAAATAATTATGTAATTTTCAGCTGATGAATGTTCAGAATGACTAGTGATTGTGCACCTCAGGCTCTTACGCACTTAATTTGATGGAAATGTTCTGAGAAGGCGTTCACCAAGCTTCAAAACTGAGAAGAGAGGAGAGGGGAGAGAAGAAGAGAAGAGATACAGAATTTCTGTTACACTTAGGGTGGTGAGGCACTGGCACAGGTTGTCCAGAGAAGCTACCCTATCCCTAGTCTGGTTGCTTTTTGTTTTTGTTTTCCTGTTGTCACAGAACAAAAATGGGCAGCAATCTTCCATCCCATGGAGGTAATATGCAAAGCATGCCAGTAGAATTCTTCAGCTGGGAAGCACGGTTGGAAATGCAAGGTATCCACAGTGATAAATTTAGAGTGCCCCATCTTAGTGAAAACTCCGCTTCAGGCAGCCGATACTGGGCCAATGCTCCAACACCACAGCAGAGGTGCAGACACAGGCTAAACCCACCTACCAGCCTGTAGTGCCTGTTGGAAATAGCCCGGGTCCAAACATAGCGCTTGATAGTTGGGTTTGATGATCTCAGAGGTGTTTTCCAACCATAATGGTTCTACAACTCTATGGGATAGTCAAAGACACTGAGATCTCTTATTCATGCCTCATCAATTCAGCCACTGTCTGAAGGAACCTTAACTTGCATCAAGCTCTTCTGCAGAATAACACAACTCCATAGTACACTTTGGGGGAAGCTGTAGGCTGCTCCAAGATACTCTTATGTTTCCAATAATCAGAGAGATAACATAAGCAAAAAACTGAATTTATAGTTAACATGAGGCTGGTATGTATAGGAGAAAAGAGAACAACATTAGGCACTCTGAGACAGAGAAACCAAATTCTCAGATGTTGGCAGGCACCTGTGAAGGCTGACTATATCATCGCACATTCCGTCTGTCCCATTTCCTCCCCATGACACTTCCCAGTATGTAGTCCAAGCACACACAGTAAACACACATCTTTTAAGGTATTCTGTAGTGCCAATAGCACATGTCATGTTGACACCTCTCTTGCCAGTGGCTCCCCTTTACAATCTGGTGCCTCCTGAGCACACTTGATGAATGAAAAAACCACAGACGAACTCCTTGCTCATCAGCCTTCCAAACCCTGCATGATTCACAAGCTAAACCAGGAAAGAGATAACTTAACAAACCACCTTTCACACTTGCTCTGCGTTAGTGTTTTAACAAGCACCATATCTTGTGTCTACAGTGGCCTTTTGCTCAAGGAATTGTCTCCAATCAGCTTCATCATTCACCCCAAACAACTTTGAACAAGTTGTTTTCCAAAAACAATGTAGTGATGACAAGACAAGGACACCTTTATATTTTGCCATAGAAAAGCTGGATTCAATCAAACTTCCTCAAATACGAAGCAATGAAAAAGCAGGTGGCAGAGAATGCAGAAAAGGCAAAAAGAATGCAAGAACCCTTGCCAAGTTCACAGAAAAAAAACATCAGCCACGCTCCAGGTTTGCAGTGGGAAAACCTGACTGAATTATCCAGTTTGACTCATCAAGTCCTCTAAAATGCTTAGCATTGCTTAGTATTTTGTTCTCAGCACAGCTGTTGCTAGAAAGTCAGTTTGAGAAAAGTAGGAGGATGAGAGGAAACTGCTTCCAGGAAAATTTAAGGTCGAAGTCAGAAACAACTGCCCACCGAGATGGGAATTTTCAGAAAAGTTCTGAGCTAAGAAGAGTCTTAAAATCAGAAGTAGTAAAGCCAACATTAATAGACAGAGCTCACAGTTCTGACAAGAATTTCAGCACACAGGGAGAGGCAAGGAGGAAGAGATAGAGTCAATGGAAAAAAATTCCCTGGAGGCTGAGGTCAGACTGATTAAGACGCTGTTTCAGCCAATATCTGCTGAAAACCATAGTTGAAAGCAAACAAATGCTAAATCCACTTTTTCAGAGTCCTATAAGGAAATGACTCTCATGGAAAATGTATGAAGAAGCTTCCAAGTAATTATAGATTAGCAAAGGTATATTTCTTTCAGGGACCATTATTTTAATTAATTATTAATCAGCTGCCACTGTCAAGCTTATGTGCTTAAAAACATTAAGCAGTCTGTTCTTTATAGGGGTAGCTTATAAATTTGATTTTCTGTCCATCACGCAGCATGATAACGAAAGATAAGCAATTTAGAGTAAACCACGAATTTGATCCACTCACTCATACATTTCATTGTTTTCCCAAGACCATAAGGAGCTTGCTGTCTGGGGAGGTCGGTGGCTTTGATAGGCTTTAAGGGGAAGAATAGCATAAGCCCAAGGTCAGGCACAAAGCTTAAGTGCACGAGCTATCTGTAGTTAGACTTCTGGCAAGTGTCTGCAGATATTGCTGCCTCTGAGCCATCTCCTAGACTTCACATGCAGAAGGGGAGAATACAAACCATCACTTGCACCAAAACAAGAGTCTCTAGCTGCAGTCACAACCATCAGCACAAAGGGGACCACAAACATCCCTTTTATTCTCCTTGACCTGAAGAAATACCATCAATTCTGACAATAAATGTACCTCTAGAGCACCCTGGCAGAATACACCTTTCTGTTTGTGATACCGAAAATGCCAGCAAATAAACTCTCTAAGACTCGTTTTGGAGTTTTAGAAAGCAACATCTTTTAATTCTGCGCTGGACGCATGAGGGAATAATTTCCATCAATCATGTGTAATGAGACAAGAGCTGGGTACAGAATATATTTCCCACTTACATGTGTATGTATAAATTTCCCAGAAATCTTATGCATATCCTATTACTTTCCAAGAACTAATTTTGTTTTTATTACGAACTTCACAACAGCCAAATCTCTGCAGTCCTTCTCTACCTAAACTACAAAGTCAGACAGAGAGCTGCCTCCAAAGCTCCAAATAGCAAACAGTGGTGATTATAGAAGAAAACACATCTGTTCAGCACAAATCACATTTAACATAAAATCTTACCATTTCTCTTTGAACAGTGTGTGGAAAAACACCGTTTGAAAAAAAACATGCTATCAGAAGAAAACATGCTATCAGAAGGACATTCTGTCTAACTTTCAAAAAAAACCCCACAGTTACTTAGATGAAACTTTACTTCAGCTTAAATCAAAATATTCCACTTGTTGTAACAGTAACTATTTCTCGTATTGTTTGTATTTGTGATTCCTGGTCTGGTCACACTTGCCTTTCTTCCAGTCCATCTTTAGCAAGGAAGGAGTACAAAAGCATTCACTCCTCCTTTCTCCAAGGCACCATATTTAACAGGTTAAAGATCACTCAAAGTCCCAGGACCAGAAGTTTCCTCCTAAGGACAGCAAAGTTTAAGTGTGCTATATTTATTCTGTGCTATATCTATCCTGATCCACCATTAACCTGCAGTGACGCCAGGAACCGTTCTCTGGCTGCTGTGCTCCCATCAGCCTTCGTCCCAGCTGGAAGCATCCTCTGAAAAAGGAAGTTTCACAATACAGCAATGATAATAAAAAAGGTATCTTATGGCTGAAAAAAAGGGAAAATACTATCTTCACATCATTCCTGCAATTTAAAAAAAGCTACAGTCACATTCATCAGCTTGATTCTCAGGGACAATGCAGTTCCTTTCAATGATCTCCTGAAGTTTCTTATCATAATAGTTGCTTCTACACCCAGAAAACGTTCATGGCCCTCAAGGTTTAAGACTAGCCAAAGACTTCAAGCCAAGGATCCAGGCCACTTGTTTGACTACAGAACTTGGGGGAGAGCAGGCAGAGACACAGGGATGCAGGGGGTGTTCTCCTCAGTCCTGCTGGTGAGGAGAAAGGGCATGAGGAGCAGGCACTCACGTGCAGGTCAGCAGTTGACTGGGGAGCTGGTGTTAGTTTTGATATCTATGACCACAGGACACTATCATCAGAACAGCTTCTGTGTGGGTGAGATGGGATTCACCACTAAATGGGGCAACAGTGTTTTTGCCAGTAAGGGCGGGGGAACTGGTGAAAAAGGCTTTAAACAAGGAATGACTAGGGAGGGAGAGAATTACCAGCAGCCCTGCGAGGGAGCGATGGACAGCATTCACAAACAAAAGAAAAACACTCCAAAAACTAAGAAAATGAGCAAACCTAGTCAGTTCCACCAATTAATGAGGGCATTTCAGAGTGAGAATAATTTCTGTAGCATAGTTATCTGACTGGGGAACCTGTCAGCTGGGATCTGACAAAACCACTGTGGAGACAATGACAAGAAACAAAGCTCACCAGTCCGACTAACTATTGGACTGGTCAGAAATCACAGGCACCACTTCCAGTAAGGTCAACATGAGGCAGGAATGAGGCATGTCCCAAAACCAGCTATTGAGGGGGACCAAATAAGAATGACGAGAGTGGTGCAATGAGAGCTGGTGGAGAGGAAATGGCTATGAATAAAAACAATGCATGGGGAAAGAAGTCTGCTCAGATTGACCTCCCTTTTTGCAGTACCAAGCACTAAGGCCTTCAGGCTTAGCCTTGATCTGAGTGACGGCAGATTTATTCCATGTCTAAATAAGCCATTTGATTTGAAGTTCCCTTCCAGGCCATTAAACCCTACAGTAAGTCTGTGGACAGAGCATGGCTGAAATTCCCTGGGCTCTTTAAGCCAGAAAGAGACTTTAAGTTGGTGTTTACCAAATTCTGTGGAAATCACTATTCTTTCTGATGCAGATCAAATATCACCAACTGTGAAACTCCGTAACACGGGTTGTAGACTAATGTTAAAAAACTATGTCTGCATAAAAGGAAGGGTATTAAAATGGACCCTATTTACAACTGCACATCTTCCAAAGACTGGCAAACTTTCCAATGTTCAAGGGATTTCCATTATTACATCCAAGTGTTTCACCCTCCCATCACCCTGTGGACACTGAAGGCCAAATGTATGTTTTGGCTGTTTCACTGCAGTTACCATCGAACAGCCCAGCTTTGTGGTTCTCATTACCACTACACAGAGTTTAAATGTTCAGCTCTACACTGATTAATGTCTGAGGACCTCAAAGTGTTTCTGGAGTCTTTGCTATTCATGCTATGAGCTGTGAAGATTTTTTAAAGATAAAGCATATAATTGGGCATTACAGATTCTTTGAGAAAGCCTAGATCTGGCAGCCATTCCACACATACCCAATAGCAAACAGTTTTATAGCAACTCTCCACAAAATGCTGCATTACTGCTAAAGCTGAGGCTCCAGAGAGACCTTTCAGCAGGCTCCAAGTACTGAAAGGGGCTCCAGGAAAGCTGGGGAGGGGCTCTTGATCAGGGGCTGAAGGGACAGGATGAGGGGCAATGGTTTTAAGAGGAAAGAGGGGAGACTGAGATTAGATTTTATGAAGAAATGTTTTCCTGTGAGGGTGGTGAGGCCTTGGCACAGGTTACCCAGGGAAGCTGTGGCTGCCCCCTCCCTGGAGGTTTCAAAGCCAGGCTGGATGGGGCCTTGAGCAGCCTGGTCTAGAGGGAAGTATCTCTGCCCATAGCAGGAGGGTTGGAACCAGATGATCATTAAGGTCCCTTCCAACCCAAACCATTCTACGAGTCTGTATGCTGCATAGATTAAAACAACCCATGCACGTAACACACAGAACGGCTCCATTTATTCATCCTCCACAGGTAGGAGAGCATCACAAAATCTTCTAGCTGTATCGAAGTGTAGCAGTCACCCAGTCTCTGGGTGTCCTGATCCAACAAGGCACCACAGGCCTGGCAGTTCCTGGTAAGACTGATTTATACCTGCTACAGGACCAAGGTGACTGCAAAGAAGCAAAACCTTCTGTCCAGTTTCATAATGGAGATCTCCACAGGCATGAAGAACCATCCAGCTGCAGCAGTGAAATGTCTATGGCCTTTTCTGCTCCTTCCCTCTATTTATCCACTTACTTGCCACTGACACTGTGAGCTCTAAGGGGAAGGGAGTAATTGTGCCAGTCCATCATTTCTCCCTGTTTGTAAAGTGGAAACTGCAGCAGACGTTAAAGGTGGAGTCAAGTCATACACACCTTGGACAACTGGTCTACTGAAGTGATGGATGGGGACAGGGTGCAATATAGCCCCCCTGTCATACAGGAGGAAGAAGTTAGAGACCTGCTGAGCCACTTGGATCCTCATAAGTCTATGGAGTCTGATGAGATCCATCCTAGGGTGATGAGAGAGCTGGCGGATGAGCTTGCCAAGCTGCTTTCCATCATTTATCAGCAGTCCTGGCTCACTGGAGAGGTCCAAGAAGACTCAAAGTTGACCAACGTGACGCCCATCCACAAGAAGGGCCGTAGGGACGATCCAGGTAACTACAGACCTGTCAGCCTGACCTCAGATCCAGGTAAAATTATGGAGCATTTAATCCTGGGTGCAATCATGCGGTACCTGCAGAATGAAGGAGAGATCAGGCCCAGCCAGCATGGATTTAGGAGGGGCAGGTCCTGCCTGACCAACCTGATCTCCTTTTACAACTGTGTAACTCGCCTGGTGGATGAGAGGAAGGCTGTGGATGTGGTGTACCTGGACTTCAGCAAGGCCTTTGACACTGTCTCCCACAGCAGACTCCTGGAGAAGCTGGCAGCCTGTGGCATGGACGGGAATGTTCTGTGCTGGATTAGGAATTGGTTGGATGGCCGAGCCCAAGGAGTCGTAGTGAATGGTGTCTCATCCAGTTGGCAGCCGGTCACTAGTGGTGTCCCCCAGGGTTCGGTGCGGGGGCCGGTTCTGTTTAATATCTTCATTGATGATCTGGATGAGGGGATTGAGTGCTTCATCAGCAAGTTTGCAGGTGACACCAAGCTGGGAGGAAGTGTCGACCTGCTAGAGGGTAGGAGGGTCCTACAGAGGGACTCTGACAGGCTGGAGAGATGGGCTGACTCCAATAGCATGAGGTTTAACAAGTCCAAGTGCCGGGTTCTACACTTCAGACACAACAACCCCATGCAGAGCTACAGGCTGGGGACAGAGTGGCTGGAGAGCAGTCAGGCAGAAAGGGACTTGGGAGTGCTGGTGGACAGGAAACTCAACATGAGCCAGCAGTGTGCCCAAGTGGCCAAGAAGGCCAATGGTATCTTGGCCTGCATCAAGAACAGCGTGGCCAGCAGGACTAGAGAGGTCATCATCCCCTTATACTCGGCACTGGTCAGGCTGCACCTTGAGTACTGTGTCCAGTTCTGGGCCCCTCAGTTTAAGAAGGATGTTGAGATGCTGGAGTGTGTCCAGAGGAGAGCGACGAGGATGGTGAAGGGGCTGGAGAACAAGCCCTATGAAAAGCAACTGAGGGAGCTGGGGTTGTTTAGCTTGAAGAAAAGGAGGCTCAGGGGAGACCTTATAGCTCTCTACAACTACCTAAAGGGAGGTTGTAGTCAGGCAGGAGTTGGACTCTTCTCTCAGGCGACCAGTGACAGAACAAGAGGACATGGTCTCAAGCTTCGCCAGGGGAGGTTTAGGCTTGACATTAGGAAGAAATGCTTCACTGAGAGGGTAATTGTTCATTGGAATGCGTTGCCTGGGGAGGTGGTGGAGTCACCATCCCTGGAGGTGTTCAAAGAGAATTTGGATGAGGCACTCAGTGACATGGTGTAGTTGACAAGTAGGAGCAGGTGTAGGTGTTGGGTCATAGGTTGGACTTGATGATCTCAAAGGTCTTTTCCAACCTTACGATACTGTGATACTGTGATACCTCTGAATCAAACTCTCGCATGTATGGATACTCGTTATTCACTGAGCAGTGTTAAGTCCTGAAGCAAGCAATAAGAGTGTTTATTCTTAAAAGATTTGCACGTCTTCAAGCCACTGGCACTGGTCTCAGATTCTCATCAGAATAGACACATCCTAAAGACATAGCCCCGAATTCGATGAATGACTGCAATTATTGGTAATTATTAAGTTTTAGGAATCATAGCAAAAGTAATGCTGCAAGTACATTGGCAGACAAGGACCATTGAGACATTCTACACAAGGGCTGTGGAAGGGAACAAGGAGGGTAATAAATACTGTTCAAATATAAAAAGGATATTAAAGACAACTTCAAATACTTAGATTATAAATGCATATACCATCTGCTAGCAATTCTTTTCATCTTAATCGTCAGAATCATTCAGCATTTCACACTGCAAGTAGCAGTGTTAGAAAGAGCCGTTCTAAACTTCCACATCATCTCCAACTCTCCAGCTTCTCCAGCCTACCAGATGGCTGAAACCACAAAAATACCAGCATGTATTTGAAGCTGCTGCTCCCTAATTTGTGAGGAAATATATTCTTCATCAATTGCACAAAATAATGAAAACACTTATGATTTCTAGCTTCTCTGAAACTGCAGAGAAAGGTTTCCACGCTAACAACTCATATTGCGGGTCTGGAATCTGCAACCAGCAACATTTAAGAAGTAATCTGAAACTGCAAAAGTACTTTTGGAGAAAGTGTCTCAAATGTCAGACAGATCTATTAGAACAGCTCTTGACAGACCAATCTATAAGCCTTTCTTTTTTAGTGTGGTATTTATATCGATTTTTAAAATAACAACCCCATTACTACACATTAACCGCATGGATAAGCACATCGCCCAGAGTATTTAGTATTACAACAGGACAAAGAGAAAAAACGAGGGCAGTAATTTTCCATCACATAGAAGATGAGGTTAAATGCTGAAAGGACCAGCTTAACACTTGGTATCTGAAAATCAAACCCATCCCTAAAGCAAGTATTCAGCACAGTAGCCGCTGTGCTGACCTTTTTTGTTACCCAATCCACTCCATACATGCTGTTGTGCTCCCTTCCCAGCAGTCAGCTCCAGCATCTCTCTGGACTTGCTGTCCTGCCCTCTCCTGTTGTCAGTCACAGATATCCCCTTTCTAATGTGTCCAGCTATCACTATTTCAGGGGAAAGGGAGGAAAACAGATGGAACAGGAGTTGTTTAGCCTAGAGAAGAGGAGTCTGAGGGGAGACCTCATTGCTCTCTACAACTACCTAAGAGGACATTGCAGTGAGGTGGGTGCTTGTCTCTTCTCCCATGTAAGAAGGGGTAGGATGAGAGGAAGTGGCCTCAAATTGCACCAAGGAGGTTTAAATTAGGTATTAGGAAAATCTTTACTGGAAGAGTGGTGAAGCAGTAGAAATGGCTGCCCAGGGCAGTAGTGGAGTCTCCCTTGCTTGAAGCAGAAAATGCATAGATGTGGTGTTTCAGAAGGTGGTTTAGGAGGTATATTAGTTATTGTGTTGATGGTTGGACTTGATCTTAGAGGTCTTTTCCAACCTTAATGATTCTAGAACCAGTAGTAAACATACATACATATACATGGGGCTGAATCAGCACGGACACAGGCAGAGACACTCTGGCAGAAGAGAAATGGGAGAGGCAGGATCTCTTCATAGGATTTATATTTCCAGGATCAGAAGGACTGACTCCTCCTAGAGCTCTACAGACTTGTCCCGATCAACCTAGCGTAAGGCTGACCATAATCCCCACAGCACCATTGTTACAGCCAAAATAAATATATGCTACTGCATTAAATTCTGCTGTTCTCCAGCCCAGCGATCTCTTGAGCCACCCCTTAGCACACCCATGTATGTGACAGCCTCCTAGTAGATATACATTTCTCTCCACCAGCTGCCACAGCTGTGCAAGGACAAGTCACCTTATCCTGAACTTCAGACAACTTCATGTGATGTGATCCATCGTATGGACAACGGGCAAAATCAGTCCAAATAACACAGCAAAATTTAACGACTCAGCCATGGAAGTTCTAGTTCAGAAATATTTGCCTGAGTTTCGTAACACAAACAAGATTGGGCACATAAATAAAAACCACCCAAGTCTGGTCAGCTACCACTCTCACTCAAGGAATTCACTTTGGTTATTAACAATACCTCTCTAATTAAGAAACCTAGAGTTCGCTGCAGGCTTTCTCAGTGCTCTCTCTGCTGTGCTCCTTTGCAGCCCTCTATGAACCTGAGGCACAAGCAAGGCATCTGCATAAACAACAGCGACACCAGCAATATCAGGAGGGTGGTTAAGGTTTCACAGGACTACAGTCCATCTTTTAAGAACACTCACTAGACCAAAAAGAGCTGCTAGTCAGAACCACACTTCAAATACTTCTGTCTGACTGCTGTCAGGCAGCAAGGAGGAGGTGCTATAAGCAGAAACATGCATGCATGAGTAATATATGGGGAAGTTAAAATTTCAAGGTTCTCCTCAAAACCCAGGTCTCCACATTGCAATGTCACTCATACAGACTTCCTTAATACATACACATCATTTTCAAACAACTATATAAATAACTATAGTTTGGGTAATTGTAAAATACAGAATAACACCAGGTCTAGGAAATTGAATTTCCAGACTTACGAGATGTTCCTGGATATCAGCACACAGACAATGCAAAGACAACACATCTTGATCTCACTCAAGTCTTTGGCCTTTCAGCTACCAGAGATGCTGACATACCTGATGCCGTGCAGAACCTGATCCTGCCATCCGCTGCCAGCATTTACTCTACACCCTCACAGTGGGGAGGTGTGGTCGTGGACTGTTACCCATTCAGACTGATAAAACTATAGAGGGAAAGCCATTACTTAAGCACAAAAACCCCACCAAAGATTGCTGATGACAGTTTCTGCATGACAGGTTTCCAAAATCACCATCGATGTCCATAGTCGCACAAGCAAACTACACAAGACAGCTATAAGAGGATCTGAAAGGCACCAAGAAGCAGTTTAAGGAAGCCTTTTGATGGACTTACTAAAAGCAAAGAACAGCCTAGGGAAAACGTAAGGAGTAAGCCCGAAAGCTTCAAGAACAGATGAAAAAAAGTGCACCCTTGTCAGATTGCAGATTCCGCTCCATAGGAAGAAGGCTGCTGGAAAATAGACAACTAGGCAACTGTGAAGATCTACAGCAGGCTTCTAGCAGACAATTCTGTGGAGGAGGGGTGCTGCTTCGTCCAGGCAACTGTGTGACAAGATTGCCTCTGAAAAACTAAAGCAGAAGAAACCCAACCTTTCCAGATAAGCAGGACACTGCCTTTTGTCTTAGTTTTGCTATGGATAAGACAGAGCCAACAGCCCACTACAGGCTTGTACAGGGAAGAAATACTGCTCCAATGTGGTCTCCATGCATCTGTGCGGTGTTTAGGTGCCTACTGAGGTTAAGTTACAAGAGAGACTCATTGGGTTCCCGGGTCTTAACTCCTCTCTGATGTGGTTGCCTGGAGTCCACGTGCACATCAGTGATGTCACGTGGCATGTGCACAAGAGGAAGAGCAATAACCTCCTTCAGAATCTGAAGTGCAGAGACCTACTGACAGAGCTCAGAAATGGTCAGAGATTTTTCAGCTAAACCTTCCATTAGGGCCCCGATACATAACCTCCCAAAACATAGGGTCAGAGGAGTATCAATTTCCTTTCTAAATGGATTCTGTGCCCTTAAGGGTACAGAACATAATGGAAAAAAAGAAAATACCCTCAAACAGGTCATGTATTGGAAAGGTGATAAAACCCACACCATTAAAGCAGAGATTTAAAGGCAGTTACATTACTCTACTTGCTACAAAATATGCGAGGCTGTTATGGAAGTTAAGATCAGTCCTTCCAACTCCAAAGAAGATGGTTTGCATGGGCTTTGCCAAGGAGAGTGAAGAGTTTAAAACAGAAAACAAGAAAAGATAAAAAGGAAGAACATTCCACTGCTTCCACAACTACTCTTAACAGAGCCTTAGGAAGATGCAGAGCAGTCAAATGACATCTGGGAAACTTTTGGGTGTGCAAACTCACTGCCATGCAGAACCCAGGCTTGCTGTCTTTTAGAAAGCACTTCATGCACCCATTATTTGGGCTGTGCCACACCTCCCTCAGGCCTGAAGAGTGGAAAAAAGGGTAGAAGAGGGAGCTGTTCCAAACCATGTCACAGAACCATAGAATGATTTGGGTTGGAAGAGACCTTAAAGCCCATCCAGTTCCAATCCTTCTGCCATGGGCAGGGACGCCTCTCACTGGATCAAGTTGCTCAAAGCCCCACCCAACTTGGCCTTGGACATCTCCATGGACGAGACACCCATAACTTCCCTAGGCAACTTGTGCCAGGGCCTCACCACCCTCATCACGACGAATTTCTTCCTAATGTCCAATCTAAATCTTCCCCCTTCCAATTTAAAGCCGTTCCCTCCCTCAACAATGGTAACTATTAAAAGCCGAGGCTTCTTTCTGCAAAGCATATCTTGCGGGTTACAGCAAAACTCATGAACAACAGAGCTTTTCCAGCCCCTGCCTTGCTGCTCACCTGCATTCCCATTGTGATTACAGCCACGCTGAAGTCTGCTCCAGTCACTGAGGAGCCTTGCGTCTGATCTCAGACCCCTGTAACCAACACTATGTTATAATGGAGAAAGAAACACCACCAGCTTAAAGTAAACAGTATATATGGCTGCTGGAAGAAGCAGGTGGGTGTCAGAAATGAGGCAGAGCTAAACTGGAACAGAGAACAACCTCATTCGGGTGAAACTTTGAGCAAGTCTGGAATCTCTTTCTCACAAGACTGATTCTAACAAAAGCAAGTTGCAGTTTGTCCCTGCTGCTTCCACACAAATTGCTTTAGTAACCAAGAGCCAAAATTGTTTTCAAATATCAATACTTAAAACCTACACAGTTCTTTCAACGTTATAAACCAGAGAAAACTAAGGTCTCAATGCCCTTTTTAAAACAGGAATCGCTTTTCCAAGTACTGTTTTGACTCCCAAGATCCAATCTCTTTTCTGCCACTAGATGTCCCACAAGTAAGGGGAGAACCCAGATGGGCAGCACAGCAAGCACACATACAATGCAAACGTTATCTACAGCCAAAACCACTACGCAGAAAACTCGCTGCTCCGTTTACCTTACTTGAATAATTCATGTCCTGGACATTGCAGTAACAGCACAGAGACAGAATCTAGACTCATAAATAGTTTGGGTTGGAAGGGATCTTGAAGACCATCCGGTTCCTGTACCCCTGCCGTGGGCAGGGACACCTCCCACTGCATCAGGGTGCTCAAGCCTCATCCAACCTGGCCTTTAACACCTCTAGGGAGCGGACAGCCACCAGTGCTCTGAGCAGCCTGTGCCAGGGCCTCTCCACCCTCACAGCAAAACATTTCCTCCCAAGACATCATTCAAATCTCTCTAAAAATCCAGCTCTGGAAATGCTCACAATACAAACTGTTGGAACTGGTTAAACTCATCTTCCCAAACATGTGGCAAACTCCAATGAGCAGTATCGCTTAAAACCAGAGCCTGTTTTGAAGTTTGGGTGGTTGGATGTCTTTGATTTGTTGCATTTGTTTGTGGGGCTTTGGGTTTGTTTGTAAAGCCTTGTATCTGTACTGAACACAATGCACATATACCTTTAAGGAGCTGTTCTACAGGAACATCAGAGCAGCTGACAGTAAGGAAACTGTAAATTAGGTTTTCAGTCAACTGTAAATTTAAAAAAAGAGGGATGGAGGAGTGGGGACAACCTCTGGCATGAATGTCTACACAAACCCTTGGCCCAGCTGAGCTCCAGGGCAAGAGGATATTACCCAGGCCTAGGACTGCACACTGGCTGTCCTGAAGGGGCAAGCTGGAAGGTTGTGACTTCTGGGAAGAGTTTCCCATCCTTACCTGCAGGTCTGCAGATGCAGAGTAGGCACAGTGCCCTGGGCACTGGTACGAATCAGTAAGATGTGTCCACACTGTTGCTGGGGAGCTGCTAGTTTGATCCAACAGCAAGAAACAACCTCTCCACTGGTAGCCTCATCCTGTCCCATTACACGGGCCATTGGTCGTGGCTTAGTAAGGCCAACATCCAAGGTGAGCAGAAAGCTTGCAGAGAGACACATATGGTCCACAGAGTCCTTCATATTCATGTTGTTATCCCCTAGAGTCCCTGTTTTAGCAGTCACCAAATGACTGGCTCCCTTCTCATGTGCCCCAAGTCGCTCTGTAGCAATCCTTTTGCCCTTGCGTATCCCCAGTGCCTCCCCAGTTTGGGTGTAAAGTATAGAGGTCTGGAACTGCTCTAAAGGGCTTTGCAGTCCCAGGCAGGAGAGGAAGCCCCTCTTTTCTGCCCTGCATTAGTCTCCTCCCTCGCAGCTCCAACACCAGCACTGCCTTTTAGTCCTTCCCTGCAAAGCTGCTCTGCAGGGAGTCAGCTCCCAGTCAGTAACACTGCAACACTTTATTCCTTCCCAGGGGCAGGACATCATATTTCACTCTGCTAGACTTCAAGATTCCTCCTTGTCCAGTACTCCAGCCTGTGAAGCTCCCCGTGAATGGCAGTAAAACCTTCTAGAGGGCTAGTCATTCCTCCCACATTTTTTATTGTCTGTGAATGTGCTGAGGAAATGCTGTGTCCCAGTATCTCAGTAATTAATGACTGGTGTATTTGTCCCTTTCTCATTCACATGCCTGGGAATGGTTTCCAGAATTAGTTCTACCACCTTCCTAGGAACTGTGGTGAAGCAGATCAGCATGTAGTTCTCCAGATACTCCTCAAGGAGATGGGAGTGATGATTAATCTCTTCCAGACCTCAGGAACCTCTTCTAGTCACTGTGTCCTTCCAAAGGCAGAAAAGAGTGCCCTCACAATAGCATCAGCCAGCTCCCTCAGCGTTCACAGATGCACCCCATCAAGGCCCATAGTTTTATTTAGAATCATAGATTGTTTTGTGCTGGAAGGCACCTTTTCAGGTCATTCAGTTCAATCCTCTGCAGGAGCAGGGAGATCTTTAACCCGAGTAGGCTGCTCAGAGCCCCATCCAACCTGACCTTGAATGTTTCCAGGGATGGGGCCTCCATTACCTTCCCGGGCAGGCTAAGCCAGTATTTCACCCCACTCAGCATAAAAATTTCTTCCTTATATCCAGCCTACATCTCCTCTCCCTTCGTTTAAAACTATTATTCCTTGTCCCACCACAACAGGTTTTGCTAAGAAGTCTGTCTCCAAGTTTCCTGCAGCCCCTTTCAATACTGGAAGGCTGCTCTAAGGTTTCCCTGGAGCCTTCCCTTCCCCAGGCTGAACAAGCCAAACTCTCTCCACCTGTCCATGTATGGGAGGTTCTCCAGCCATCAGCTCATCTCTGTGGCCTCCTCTGGACTCATTCTAACATATCCATGTCCTTCCTGTGCTGAGGACTCCAGAGTTGGAAACAGAACTCCGGGTGGGGTTTCATGAGAGCAGAGGGGAGAGGCAGAATCCCGTCCCTCGCCCTGTCAATCACACTTCTTTTGATGCAGCCCAGGATACGGTCGGCTTTCAGGGGTGCAAGTGCACATTGGTGGTTCATGTCCAGCTTTTTGTCCATCAGTACCCCCAAGTCCTTCTCTATAGCATTGCTCAGTCAATCACATCATTTATGTCCAGTTAAGTGCTCCCTAAACCAGTCTATCTGGGGTGGATTTTCTTGAGAATGCTTTCCTTGGTTGGGAATGGCTTCTCACCCCTGCCCTGATAGCATCCCAGGGACCACATGCAAGAGGAAGGACAGCAAAGACAGCTGAAGTGACAGCAGAAAGTTCAACCCCAACTCAATCCACAGAAGACAAGAAACCACTGAAGGTGGTCAGTCGTAAGGCAACAGCATTACAGTCCATCACTCGTGCAGCCCTGCATGCAACAGATTTTCTTCTACAAGGGGTGCATAATTTCAGTCCAGCACAGACACCAAACATTTGGCAGCCACAGAAACAAAACCTCTTTTTATTTCACTCAACAGCCTCTTCATTTTTCTTGTCACCACTCATGTCTCAGCGCACAAAACACATAAATAAAACAAGGCAGGAAATATTTTATTCATGAGCACAAAGTCCAGCTGAGTTCTGAGAAAGCGCATTGTTGCTTTTAAGGTGTCTCATCTCAGGGCATCGAGCTGTGCAGTATGTCACATGGTAACTGTCAGAAGTCCCAGCATAATAAACTTGGCAGAAGACCCACATCCAACTGTCAGTGCTTGAGAAGAGGCTTTAGTGATCTATTGGCAAGCTGGAATTTTGTCTCAACTCTATTTTATGTGTTCCAGCTGTTTGATCCAATTACAAGAGATGATCAGGTAAGAATCAGATGAGAAGGCAGACAAGGAACTGAGCCTTGGGCCAAGACTCAGCAGACAGATGCCAAATTCACTTGGTAAACCTGGATTTATATCTGCAGCCATGATCTTTAGCTGAGAGTTCAACACTTAGCATATAAACAACTCAAAAGCACTTTCTCCTGAGAAGCTTAGCTCTCAAAAGACTGTCTAATTTCAAAACACTGTTAAACTCAGATCTCAGACCTCGTTTAATTGGCATGCTGATCCGTAAGCAACAGAAAATGCTGCCTGTCATATTGTCTTGATTTTCCAAGTGACATTGAGAACCTTGCTTGAATGTGGTAAGTCAGAAACAAGGACTTCATTGCCCAACCAGTGCTTACCTGTGAGAACATTTCCCATCCTTACAAGCTTGAAGAGCAGCAAGATTCACAGGTAGCATCAGCGCAGAGAAAAATCAATGATACTACCATGGGAAGGGAAGAGGTTGGCTCAGTGCAGAACCAGAGATCAGCACGCTGCAAGCCAGCAGGACCCTGATGGTACCAAGAGGACTTGATTGTCCTGAACAGATCATCAGAGGCATCTGACTGCAGTCCTGCCCGCAGCCCATGGGCTCTCTTCCAACTCAGGACTGAGCACCAATCTTGGCCAGAACCACACAACAGGTGGCCCTGTCTCCTCCTGCCTCTCAGCCCATGTTTCAACCTTGCCCATCTACAGCCCCAGCTCCTGCTGCACCTGTTCGGACCCCTGGACGGACTAGGGACACCCCCTCACATGAAAGTATACCTTTTCTGCCTATATTTTGATAAAAAATGATAAATCAAGCCATTTCTTTGCACTTGAAGTTGAATCCATCCGCTTACAGTAAGAGACCATGAGTATGTTCCAGCCTTCAGTTTTGAGACTGGGTAAACACAGTATTTTTGTTCTAGGAAATACACAGGACACAGAGGTACCATTTATAATGAGCTGAGCTACAGCCAGATGTCCCATGCCTTTTCCCTCATGAAGGTCCCTCTGGCCTTCTTTCTTCTGCCCAGCATCTAATGCTGGTCCAGCCAACTGCAGCAATTTCTGCTTCTCCAAATTAAAGAAATAAATATGTTCAATCCCCCATCCCAGGGCTGCTCTTCACTTGGAGGTGGCAATGCCGCTCACTCCAGGCCTCCATTTCTCATACAAGTTCTCCCAGGATGTGATCTCTCTCCTTACCCTCGTCCCTGTTTGAACCTCTCTAGTAAGCAATTCTCATTTATGACAAGTCTTTATCTTTTCTCACTTATTTATCTGACTCTATTCTTTTTCTTTGTTTTTACTGTTAGGTTAAAAAAAAAGTGAAATGAGGCTTTCACTTAGGGCTGTTAGCAGTTCACTCAGAGCTGCATTCAGCAGAGGATTTTGAATTCTGCAACATGCTTTGGGTTGCTGTGGACAGCACATCAAACCAAGCCTAAAAAAAGCAAGAAGCAGGATGTTGATGACACCAAAAATTCAGAACCATGCACACAGCCCCTATATACACACTGCCTCAAATAATTCACATGTACCAGCTAATAGAGCTGAGGTTTTGATGCAGCAGTGAGATTTTCTCTTAGTCTGGGAATGGAAAGCAGCTACTGCTGCGTGTTTATCTTTTGGCAAATGTTCATTCCCTTCAATATCAAGCATGCCTCTGTAACTTCCCTGATAACAAGTACATTGTTTACAGCAAACACTTGCACTGAGGAATTTAACTTGCATCCGAGGTCAGACTCTAGTAGATGTTTATTAGCACAACTGGAAACAGCTGAAGGGATGCACAGCAGGTAATTCTGGCTCTTTTTTTCTCTGGTATGAAGAAGGCAATACGGAACTGCATAGATTTTTTTTGACGCATGGTTTCATGTTGCTCCTTATAAAAGAGAGTTTTATTTGGGGGAAAAAAAAAAAAAAAAAAAAAAAGAAGAGAAACAATTGCTCAAATGCTTCAAGCTTCTTTTACCAAGGAAACAGATATTCCAAGAAATGAAGGAAGCCTGGCAGCAGTCTAATGAGCACAGCTGTTGTGGGAAAACCTCACTCTTCTGGCCTTGCACAGCAGCCTAAGCAGCAGCTCCTACCCAGAGATGGAAACCCAGAGATCACCAACAGAGGAAGCCAGGGCAGTTGGACAAGAGGACTTCCAAAGGTCCCTTCCAACCTCCCCCAGGCCTGTGATGTTCCGTGAATGGAGACAAATACACTTCAGTAGGTGAAGCAAATACCACATGACTAAGGAGAGTAAAATATGGTATTTATTCTCTACTCCCTGTCAGCAGGGGGATGATTAGCTGCTTCCTGCTACCCAGAGCCTAGGCATGTTTAACTCAGTAAGGCAAGTGAACATCCCCCACTTCCTCCTACCTTTAGCTTTTACTGCTCAGCACAACCTTACACAGCATGGAAAAGCCCTTTACTTGGTTGAAGTCAACTGTGGCCCCAGCTTTACACCCACCCCCAGCCAACTTTCTGGCATGGACACAGTGAGGAAAAACCATCTTCCACATTGTGCCAGCACGGCTCAGCAACAGCCAAAATGTCTTATCAACACTGCCTCATCACAAACCCAAACCACAAACCCAAACCAGCCGCAATGAACATTAACTCCATCCCATCCCGATCAAGCACAGCCAGAGAGGCATCGTTACCTTCCTTTTACATCCTTTACACATTGCTTTCTAAATAAAGTCAGTCGAGAATTGCCATCCAGGAAGATCTTATAGCGGCCTTCCAGTACCTGAAAGGGACTACAAGAAAGCTGGAGAAGGGCTGTTTAAAAGGGATGAGGGGAAATGGCTTTAAAGTGGAAGGGGAAGATTTAGATTAGATATTAGGAAGGAATTTTTCCACAGCGAGGGAGGTGAGACAATGGCACAGGCTGCCCAGGGAAGCTGTGGTTGCCCCATCCCTGGAGGTGTTCCAAGGCCAGTGATGGGGCTTTGAGTAACCTGATCCAGTGGGAGGTGTCCGTGCCCATGGCAGGAGGGTTGGAACTAGATGGGCTGTAAGGTTCCTTCCAACCCAAACCATTCTGTGATTCTATTTAAACCCTCAGCTTTCCAAATAAACACTGGTACGACAGGCACTGAAGAACACTTAAAATAAAAACATCACTAAGTATCTCCAGCCCTAATTTTTCAGGATCACGGATGACAGCTGCAGTAGGGTTTCCCCTGCATGCCAGGGCTTTTGTGCTGTACCTTTGGCAATTAGTCTGTTCCTAAAGAATTGACACTGTAACACATACAAGTAACAGCCACATTCCTCACTTGGTGAAGCTCCTTTAACCTCAAAAGGATAAGCATTTAGTTCAGTGTCAGTCCCGGATTGCCCTGAGCAGCCCCAGCTGGGACCTCTAGCCACAGGCCAAGAACTCCACTTCTATCAAGGCACACAATCCCAGTCTGAGTTAGAGTGAAGGTGTGTGCCTGTCTCCAGCATATCTCCAGGATGAACCTCTTGGACCTACACTGTCTCTTTGTCTCCAGCCCTGTCCTTGACCCAGTGCCCTCCTGCTTGACCCAGTTCAACCCCTCACCTTATCTGAGGCTTTCAGTAGCCCCTGTTTTAGCAGGTAGCACCCTGCCACATTCAGATGTTGCAGGACCACAGCCTTGGGGTGAAGATACTGCCTCGCTTGGTATCCCCAAGCTTCTCCCCTATTCTCACCATTTGATGATGGCAATTTTTCAACCTGAGCATGCTGCAGTTGGAGTGCCTTTAGCTTAGACTGCAATTTAGTATGGAGGAATTGCTTCAGACCCTCTCTAAATTAAACTGTTCTATTTGCCAAGTCACAGTTGGACTAAAGCACCATTTCCATCTGAGAAACCCTTATCCCTGCTGACACACATGTTGTTCAGAGGCTTGATGGGACCAAAATCTCAGGATTGCTTCTTAAGGCTCTCTTCCCAGGCAGTGCTTTAGTTCTGGAAGGGAGCACAGGCTTTGCCTTTGTGGGAACATCTCACAGGAAGAACTGCTGAACTTCCTAGCTGACAGTGATTCATCTCGCCTGACAGCCATGCTGGTGCAACAAGCCAATTACAACCCCAGGGCAGTGGTCCTCCTGGCTAGAGTCAGCTGTCAGGCTGCCTGCCAGCCTTGCAGGGATTTGCCTTATTATCTTCCCATCCCACTAACGTAACGGTTATGAAGCATAAGGGGATGTGCCAGGGAGGGCTCCAACAGATTCATACCAAAGCTCAGAGTACATCTGACAGCAGGCAACAAAAGAAGGATTTCCATCACTAGAGAAAAACAGATCCCACTTCAGTGCAATTCCTCCAGCCACCTCCAAATCTTTCATAACAGCCTTTGAACTGTAAACGCGAACTACACATCCCTTCTTTTCCAGCAGGCTGAATTCTTCTCTGCACTACAGAACAAATCTAAGCAAAATAGGGAGAAGATTTAGATTAGACATCAGCAAGAAATTCTTCATGAGGAGGGTGGTGAGGTAGTGGCACAGGTTGTCCAGGAAGTCGTGGATGCTCCATCCCTGGAAGTGTTGGATGGGGTTTTGAGCAGCCTGGTCTGGTGGGAGGTGTCCCTGCTCATGGCAGGGGGGCTGGACGAGCCCCAGGGGCAGACGGCTGGCCTGGTTGAGTAAGGAGCTTCAGAAGAAGTTAAGTGAGAAAAAGAGGGTGTATCGCCTTTGGAAAGAAGGGCAGGTAAGTCAGGTTGTGTTCAAAAATATTGTCAAGTTGTGTAGGAAGGAAATTAGGGAGGCAAAAGCCCAGCTGGAGCTCAAATTGGCCACTTGTGTTAAGGACAATAAGAAGTGCTTTTTCAAATATATTAATGGCAGAAAGAAGGGCAGCAACAACCTTCAATCCTTATCAGACATTGAGGGAAATATAGTAACTAAAGATGAGGAAAAGGCTGAGGTGCTTAATGCCTTCTTCACCTCAGTCTTCAACAGTAAGGCCGATTGTTCACTGGACAACTGGTCTTCTGAAGTGATGGAAGGGGTCAGGGTGCAATATAGCCCCCCTGACATCCAGGAGGAAGAATTTAGAGACCTGCTGAGCCACTTGGATCCTCATAAGTCTATGGAGCCAGATGAGATCCATCCTAGGGTGATGAGAGAGCTGGCGGATGAGCTTGCTAAGCCGCTTTCCATCACTTATCAGCAGTCCTGGCTCACTGGAGAGGTCCCAGAAGACTCGAAGTTGACCAACGTGACGCCCATCCACAAGAAGGGCCATAGGGACAATGCAGGTAACTACAGACCTGTCAGCCTGACCTCAGATCCAGATAAAATTATGGAGCGTTTAATCCTGGGTGCAATCATGCGGTACCTGCAGAATGAGCGAGAGATCAGGCCCAGCCAGCATGGATTTAGGAGGGGCAGGTCCTGCCTGACCAACCTGATCTCCTTTTACAACTGTGTAACTCGCCTGGTGGATGAGAGGAAGGCTGTGGATGTGGTGTACCTGGACTTCAGCAAGGCCTTTGACACTGTCTCCCACAGCAGTCTCCTGGAGAAGCTGGCAGCCTGTGGCATGGACGGGAATGTTCTGTGCTGGATTAGGAATTGGTTGGATGGCCGAGCCCAAGGAGTCGTAGTGAATGGTGTCTCATCCAGTTGGCAGCTGGTCACTAGTGGTGTCCCCCAGGGTTCGGTGCGGGGGCCGGTTCTGTTTAATATCTTCATTGATGATCTGGATGAGGGGATTGAGTGCTTCATCAGCAAGTTTGCAGGTGACACCAAGCTGGGAGGAAGTGTCGACCTGCTAGAAGGTAGGAGGGCCCTACAGAGGGACTCTGACAGGCTGGAGAGATGGGCTGACTCCAATAGCATGAGGTTTAACAAGTCCAAGTGCCAGGTTCTACACTTCAGACACAACAACCCCATGCAGAGCTACAGGCTGGGGACAGAGTGGCTGGAGAGCAGTCAGGCAGAAAGGGACTTGGGAGTGCTGGTGGACAGGAAACTCAACATGAGCCAGCAGTGTGCCCAAGTGGCCAAGAAGGCCAATGGTATCTTGGCCTGCATCAGGAACAGTGTGGCCAGCAGGACTAGAGAGGTCATCATCCCCTTATACTCGGCACTGGTCAGGCCGCACCTTGAGTACTGTGTCCAGTTCTCGGCCCCTCAGTTTAAGAAAGATGTTGAGATGCTGGAGTGTGTCCAGAGGAGAGCAACGAGGATGGTGAAGGGGCTGGAGAACAAGCCCTATGAAAAGCAACTGAGGGAGCTGGGGTTGTTTAGCTTGAAGAAAAGGAGGCTCAGGGGAGACCTTATAGCTCTCTACAACTACCTAAAGGGAGGTTGTAGTCAGGCAGGAGTTGGACTCTTCTCTCAGGCGACCAGTGACAGAACAAGAGGACATGGTCTCAAGCTTCGCCAGGGGAGGTTTAGGCTTGACATTAGGAAGAAATGCTTCACTGAGAGGGTAATTGTTCATTGGAATGCACTGCCTGGGGAGGTGGTGGAGTCACCATCCCTGGAGGTGTTTAAGGAGAGATTGGATGAGGCTCTTAGTGACATGGTGTAATTGACAGGTAGGAGTAGGGGTAGGTGTTGGGTCATAGGTTGGACTCTATGATCTCAAAGGTCTTTTCCAACCTTATGATGCTGTGATACTGTGAACTGCATGGGCTTTGAGGTCCCTTCCAACTCAAACCGCTCTATAAAAATTAAATTGTTAGAGTAACATAGCCTCAAAACTCTTTCTCCAGCAAACAGCATCACCATTCCACATCCACTGCAGTTCTGAGCGCAGCTTTTCTACAGATGAACATGCGTTTCTGTAACCCTCTCATCTTTAATGAACATATAAAGGCATGCACATTTGAAGCAAGACCACTGCACAGCACTTGCCCCTGGGAAGATGATGAAAGAACAAACAGCATGTGACAGATGTTACTCAGTCACCTAACACATTACTGGGATAGTGCTGGGATACCACAAGCACAGCCCAGGAATGCATGAAAAGAAAAAAAGCAGTTTTGCTTCTCATTTCCTTCCCACACTGCAGAAAAGACATCAGGATCTCTACGCTTGAATATCTCCCTGCACCAAAATGTGACAAGATCAGGTACATCACTCACCAAGCAATTACAATACAATGATCCCCCAAAGCGAAATTATATCTTCAGCCACTGCACTCACTCACTCAGCGTGCATGATACCAAATGTTCAACTAGGTAATTAGGACTCAATCTTTTACATTACAGGCAAAACAATAGCCCTCCCCTGCCAAGCTAATGAACTTCCTCAGCCAAACATGCTTGAACTCTTAATTACAGTTTGGAAGTGCTGAGGGCACAGGTTCAGATACTTTTTCCTCAGGCTCTGAAGCAATGGTATACCTTTTCACCATTAAGTGTCTACATTTACAAACAAATCCAGCACAGAGCTCTGGAGCCTGCTGGTTTAAGCCTTTCACTGTAGCCAAACAGATGAATCAAAGAGTATTAGCGCCTGGCTTAAACAAAGTCCAACTACAAACCAGCTGACAACGCTGCTGTCAGCAGACTCATCATACTTCAGAGTGGAGGAAGCAAGTCTATTTTTGTAGAAAACAGCAACACCGTACAGATGGGCTTGAGTGCGGACAGAAGAACGATAAAGAGAGGATTACAGCTTTAAGGGCAACTGCCTTTCCAGCTAGAGTGAAGTCTGGCATTTTCTGTGATGCTCCATCACAGAAACACACTTAGCATCTCAAATATGTTATCTTTGCATCAATGTTCTTGCGTCTACTTCAGAAACACTAAGAGTTAAGGCCTCCTGTTCTAACAAATTCCAAGAATCAATGTGGCTTGCTTTTAAGCCCAAATTTGGTGCTAGCTGTGTGTATTGAAATCAGAATTTTAAATCTGTACTGTTCTGCCGTCCTTCCAGGGAGCTTCCTTCATAGGGCAAGACTTGGCACACTGCAATGACTCCTCAGAAGCCCAGGTTCCTCCAGGTGCATCAGAGAATAAGCCCTATGAGGAGACACTGAGGGAACTGGGGTTGTTTAGCTTGGAGAAGAGGAGGTTGAGAGGAGACCTCATCACTGTCTACAACTACCTGAAAGGAGGTTGTGACAGGGTGGGTGCTGGGCTCTTCTCACAAATGAAGAGTGATAGAACAAGAGGAACTGGCCACAAGTTGCACCAGGGGAGGTCTAGACTGCACATTAGCAAAAATTTCTTTACTGAAAGAGTGGTCAGAGGTTGGAACAGGCTGCCCAGGGAGGTGGTAGAGTCACCATCTCTGTAGGTGTTTAAAAAACGGGTGGATGAGTTTCTTAGGGACATGGTTTAGTAAGGAGACAGGCACGGTCAGACTCAGTGATCTCAGAGGTCTCTTCCAATGCAGTCATTCTATGCTTCTATGAAATAACAGATCTGCTCTCGTTTTCTACTACCTAGCAAGTCATTGTCATCCTCCTCTGAACTTGCTCAGACACAACCTAAAAAAAGCCTACAATTACAGAATACTTGCACTCTCCTGGGATCATGAAGCTTCCTACACCATTGGCCATACCAAAGTTAAGAGGCAGAGGACGTTCACAGAAGATACCTTTCAGTCTGGAAAGGAGGGCTTTTAGACTCACAGCTAGTCAACATTTCCATCTCTATCAGTGGGTCACATCTTAGCCTGTCTCTGCTCTGAGGCAGTAACAAAGCCCAAGATGTTCTGGGCAGCTGTTCACTCACATACCATCACACCCCAGTGGCAGGCAGCCACCAAGGAGGCCTGAACATGGATTAGTCTGTGCTTGTTCCTACCATGCTTACTTCATACAGTTACCATTATGTTTGTTTTCCTTCACTGAAGCCCTGCTATTTTAGCCAGTCTTTTCAATGCTTTTGGTACACTGTCACACATCTGCATTGAGGAGGAGCAAGTCATCATCACTTATGCTCTCATGCCTACTGCCTGAATTAAGAACCTGCCAATGAAGCATTGCCAGAAGCCTCTTCAGAACTTTAAGATGTTTTCTTCTCTACTGACACCAGTCTAAGCTTTCTGGTCCAGACAATAATTGCCCCCTAGAAAGATGCTTACCTTCTAGGTTCCAAATCCCAAGTCAAGGCTGTTTAATTGGTCCTGAAAGAAAACTAATCCTGTTGTGTCTTCACCTGAATTGCCTCCTGTACCCCCTTGCAATATAACATTGGAGATGAGTCTCGCAGATAGGTTTCCCTTGCTTCCCTTATACTCTCCCTTCCTTGGAAATCCAATTACATTGCTCTTCATAAATGCCAGGAACACCAAAATAAAGTCACAACAAATCTGTATGACACACCACTTGTATTTCTTTCTAACCCTCTATTTTATTCTTAGCCTTTCGGCAGACGTGCTCAACAGATTGCTAGATGTGTCACCAGATACACATCACTCTGGCCAAAACAGCTCAGCTTATCGAACTGGCAGAAGGGTCTCCCTTGTCACATTTCCAAGACTGAAATATCCCTGCTTCATAACTGCATGATTTATTGATGGTGCAGCCTTCCAGTCGCTTAGGATACATCCTCCAAGAAAAGCACTCACAGAAGCACTGGCTGAGAAGAGTCCCCTTATGGACAGTTCAGAGGGTTTTCGGACAGTAATAACTGAACTACATTCCTGGATCCTACTCCTATTTCAACTGCCTCTGTCGGCAAGAGTAAAAATACTTCAACTCCTTCCCACTTTAGCACATTTAAGCTTTCTGCTCCAACTACTGAACAGTTACACTTGTTGAGAGATGGGAATTGCGCTGGGAATCTTGCACAAATACAGAGCAGCAAGTCCCTGGCACTTCAGCTGTAAGCTCAAGAAACAGCTCACATGAAAGAACAAGACCGAAAGGCAGAGAAGCCCATGAAGATGGACATGGGTTGTCACATTTCAGCATTCACACAGTCACTAAAAACTAACACTGGTAGAAGAGCTCACAACAGACCAGCGTGCCAGCTTCCCGTGAATGCCATGGACTCATACATGTCTGCACTAAGCAACTTAAAAAAATCCCTAACCTACTCACGCCTTTACCTAAAACAAGGATGGGAAACGAGTTTTCCCACTGTCCTAAAAAGCAGAGCTGCCCCAGGAGAGAGCAGTACTAGTGGGATGAGCAGCACATCCCACTGGGTTTTAGTCACTGTAGTTCTGTCTCACAGCCAAGCCCATGAGACATCAAGCCTACCAACTGCAAAGTCCAGTTTGCACAGCGATTACTCAGGGCTATTACATGAAAAGCAGATGTAACTATACCTGACAAATTAGCTTGATATTCTCATATCCATGTGTTCTGGCTGAAGTGAGGAGTTACACTCAGTCTCATCCTACAGAAAACTAATGTAAGAGGGACAGTTCATTCACACATACAGAAACAGTATCTACCTAGGAACAGAGTTAACTGGCAGAGGCTATCATAGATCCAGCTAAGCTGTTGTTGTGCTGAAGTACAACACAGAATCACGGAATGGTTTGAGTTGGAAGGGGCCTTGAAAGCCCATCCAATCCAAACCCCTGCAATAAGCAGGGACATCTTCAACCAGATCAGGTTGCTCAGAGCCATGTCCACCCTGGCTCTGAACACCTCCAGGTATGGGGCTTCTACCATGTCTCTGGGCAACCTGGGCTAGTGTTTCACCACTCTCACTATAAAAAATTCCTTGCTTCTATCTAATCTGAATCTCCCCTCTTTCAGCTTATCACCATTACCCCTTGTCATATCACAAGAGGCCCTGCTAGTAAGTTTGTCCCTATTATTCTTATAGGTCGCCTTTAGTACTAGAAGGCTGCAATAAGGTCTCCCCAGAGCCTTCTCTTCTCCAGGCTGAACAACCCCAACCTTCTCAGTCCTTTTCCATAGGAGAGGTGTTTTAGCTCTCTGATGATCTTTGTGGCCTCCTCTGGACCTGCTCCAAGAGATCCATGTCATTTCTGTGCTGAGGACTCCAGAACTGAACACAGGACTCCAGGTGGGGTCTCACGAGAGCGGAATAGAGGGGGAGAATCCCCTCCCTCACCCTGCTGGTCACGCTTCTTTCAATGCAGCCCAGGATATGGTTTGCTTTCTGGGCTCCAAGCACACCTTGCTGATATATGACCAATGCTGAGTGGCCAGTGGCCAGGTAGTGCTAAGTAAAGCTTTTTTGTTTGTTTGCTTGCTTTTATAGCTATGTGTGAGTCTTACAGAACACTCTATTCCTTGCCTGCAGGTTAAAGGATCATGTCCAGCATATATTAGGGAGAGAAGGTGAGCAGCTGCTTGTTCATGATTTGGGGTTTTTTTGGCTGTGTTCTGAAGCTCGAACCCTTAAGAGCCAAACTGGTATTTCCTTTTCACATCTAAAAGCAGAATAAAAATCTCTTCTTTCTCTGGCCTGTTATAGCACTCACTCAGAGCTCACTCCTCCCTTTTCACTCCTTTACTACCCATTACTGCATGCAAAGAAAAAAATGTTCAGCTTGGCCATCGTTATTTAGAACAACTGAGGCCTATAAAAAAGAAAATTTTATGCTCGCCTGGGTACAGAGGCTAAGTGATCACATACTGTGCCCTACTCAAAACACATCTGACATGGGGCTTAAAATATTTCTTAGTACTTAACTCCAAATCCAAGCTGCACTGTCAAAATCCTCTTACAGCAGCTGGCCCTTAAAAGTCCGTCTCCAGGTTTAGCACAGGGAAAAAAAGCTGACCCAGTAAGAAACTTTGGATACACTGGGTCACAGAAGTACCCACGTCTAACTTGGCCCAGACATTAAAACAAGATCTAATCAAATCCCAGATGCATGTTTAGACCTTCAAGCATCGCTGTGGTGATGAAGAGGGCGCGGCAGACAGGGTTAGTTAGGCCCTTAACTCTGCAGCCTGTGGCTTGAGCTCCCCTGTTCGCTTCCCTTTGCCTTACAATAAGCATTCTGACCTCAAACTCAGCATATATACACTGAGATGAGAACAGTCAAACCTCATCATAGCCACCTTCCCTCCCACTGCAGTTTCTCCTTTTAGCTCTTGACCAGGCTAGGTTTTCTGTTACGAGAAAACACAAGCAAAATCCCCAGAGACTACACACTCACAAGAGAGAATGAGGGTTCAAAAACTTGTGGCTACAAGTTTAAGTCATCAACCCATGTAGACTTAAAAAGCACAACATAGTTGTAATTACACCCCAAATGGGCAGCCTGATAGAGTTTAGTACTGCTTGTGCTGCTGAACAATGAAAATCTCAGCCTTTCCTGTTGATCGGATGATTGATTTCAAATCCACCTGAAGGAACAAAATTCTAATGAGCATTGGGTAGACTGTACAAAAAGTTTAGCCAGTACTTGCAACTCGTATTTAAATAAAATCATTATATCCATTTATCCAAAGAGCTTGTTTTAGCCAATTAACTGATAGGCCTGTTTAACATTGTCGGCTAAGCTACATTATACAGAATCACAGAATGGGTTGGGTTGGAAGGGACCTTAAAGCCCATCCAGTTCCAACCCCTCTGCCATGGGCAGGGACACTTCCCACTGGATCAGGTCACTCAAAGCCTCATCCAACCTGGCCTTGAACACCTCCAGTGAGGGGGCAGCCATAACTTCTCTGGGCACCCTGGGCCAGTGCGTCCCCCACCCACAGGAAAACATTCCTTCCTAAGATGTCACCTAAATCTCCTCTCTTTAGCCTTAAAACCCTTCCCTCTCATCCTATCCCTGCACTCCCTGGGCAAGAGCCCCTCCCCAGCTTTCCTGTAGCCCCTTTCAGTACTGGAAGGCTGCTATGAGGACTTCACAGAGCCTTCTCCAGGCTGAACAACACTGTCTAAGGGTAATGCTTTTTATTAAAGGATATGTTTTGAGCTCACTGTTCTTAATCTCAGGTAAGGAAAAATAATATTTCCAGAAGTCTAATACAGCTGCATTAACCTCAAATTGTGAGCTGCTTCAGATTGCTTTTTCCACAGGCACATCACTAACATAGAGTTATGTCAAGATTTGTTTTCTGCCAACCCTAAAAGAGCTCTTTTCTGATCAACTAGATTGTCAATGCTTCCCAAGAAGGTTTAAACTCTTTATTTTCATAGGGAAAAGCAAACAAACAACTATCATATTTTAGTGTCAAATACACACAGATCCTGCTTCAAAACCAACTCGCCTCCAGCCAGCAAATCCCTGTGAACGTAGCAAGGCCTAGTTTTCAAATTCACTCTATTGGCACCTTCTTCCAAGCTCATAAACCAGAACCAGTTTGGGGGTAAAACAGATTACCAAACTCTTGTAAGGGGGCTATTCTGAACATAAAAATATTTTCTGTATTAATTATTATTTATCATTTCCTATATTATTTTCTATACAGTATTTCATATCAAGTGACAGCAGCAACTGCAGTAGGAGCAAGGCCAGGTCGTCCCGTCTTGCTGAGTCTCCCATAGCACGTGATGATGCCAGGATACTCCCAAGCTGCCAAGGAGTTCTGAGACAACGCAGTCCTCCACGCAATTCCTGGAAAAATGGCCACACAGTAAAAAAAATTCATAGCACAAAGTACCAGGAAGGTCAGGTTCTGAAGCACAGCTTCCTTACTGCAGGGATGCAGACAAACAAACCTGTGCTGAGCATTGCTTCCTGCTGTGTGCTCTGCAGAGGGATACAAAGCTGACTCAAAAAGGTGCTCTTCACCGAGCAGGCAGATAACTGTGTGCAAACATGGATGTGGAAAAGCCACTCCAGACCACAGTGAAACATCTGTCTAGGCAACAACTACGGAGCACTTGTAGAAGCAACATCTCCACTGCAAATAGAGCATTTAAGGACAGGTCTAGGACATCTATGAGAATTCCAGAACCCCTGTTTCTGCTGTTGAATTCCACGTGGAACCTTATCCTCCCCGATTATTTCACTGTGAACCAATCATACTCAGTTTCCAAGGGTTACATATCTAAGGCATGCCAACACAGACCATATCAGACCACCATCATCTTCCTGAGAGGACACTGTAGGAACTTCTAGATGCTAAGAAAGCAATAGAGCCAAACACGCAACCTTGTAACTGTGAAGATACAATTACCAAATGGAAAACAACATCTAAGAACAGTTTCAGAACAATGCAATTTTAGAATTGCATAGTGCTATACTGCTATGAACTACAAGGACCAGAAACCACAACTTGTAATTCAGAGGAGTGCAGATAAAAAACTCAGTTTAACAGGTTCACTACAACATTAACAAATATTTGCAAGCTACACACAAACTTCACTGAAATAACCAGCAAAAGTGAATTTGAGAAAGCTCAATACTTGTTTTGGAGGCAGGGAATTGAATAACTATCAACAGCAGGATGCAAGGATCAAAATAAGCACAAGTGTAAAGTCACCAGCTGTTTCTTTCTTGCTCCTCTCATCTTTATTTTGATTTCCACAACAGAAGATTGAGATCATACTGTAAACAGAATATCAGGACTACTAGCAAGGAGCATCACAGGCTGGAGTCTTGTTTAAAGACAACCAACCAGAACAGTCAACTCCCTGCAGTCACACGCCTCTCCAAAGGCATTTTTCATAGCATAGTATTTACTACAGCAAGTATGTTGTGGGAGGGATGCTATTTCAATGAAGTCTCCAGTTTCTAGAGAGAACAGACAAATGATTATTTGGAAAATACTATCTACTCCCTCTTCTCACCAGTTTCATCTGCGTGATAACCCTCTTTTTCATTAACTTGAGCCCACCACCAAGACTTCTTGACACTGCAGCTGAATGGATCATCTCATGTCAAACAGCTGCTATTTTCTGCTACTCCTACACAAAGTGACATAACTACAGCACAGAACAGTCATTTTGCAACATACAACTGCCCCACCACTCCAGAACATTCACTCCTCAGATATGACTACAGAAGAGATCGCTGCATCTCGGACCTATGTATGTAGAACTTCAGGTGTAGAGATGCTCATGCAAGCTCCAAGTGCTCTTTGTCTTCAAGACTGCTGTTTTAAAATCACTTATGGTAACCATCCACAATTAATTGTGGCTGATACAGACTCCGGTGAGCGTAAAGGAGCCTTCTTAGCAGCATTTTGCACTCTTCAGACTGCTAGCTTAGCACTGGTGGAAGGAAAGTAAACTACTGGATGTGGAGATCAGTTGTTTATTCAGCTCCTTGGGGGACAGCCTTGTGTTCTGATTGTTAGTAAGGAGGGAGGAAAAAGGAAAAGAGCTTTCCCCATCACTTCTGAAGAGAGAGTGGGTGGAATGTGGGTTTAGTTGTTATTTATTTCTTCCTATTCTACTCCATTTTCAATTGGCAATAAATGAACCTTCCCAAAGTAAAGTCTGCCTTATCTGTGACTAATTGGAGAGCAATCTCCCTTGTGCTCACCCAGACCCAGGCACTTTTTAGGCTTATCTTCTCCCATCCTGTGTGAGAGCAGCTTGGTAGGCACCTTAGCGGCCAACCAAGCTTAAACCACCTCAGATTAAAGTGATATTATGGCCACAAATGGAGAAAGCAGATATTGCACCCGATATCACTGCAGATATTGCAGTCTGGAAGAAAGCTGTTCTCCCCAAGGGAAGAAGGCCTGCCAAAGGTTTCAAAAAGAGGGACCAGAAGCAACTGCCGCTCTGGAGTTTTATTCTGTAGAACAGCAGTGATGATGCAAACACGTAACTGAGCACAAAAGGTGGCTGGTGCATTGGCTTGCCAGTGAAACAGGCATTGCTCCTGCACGTGTAACAGATTCCCTGCTTCGTCCTCAAAGGAGAACACCTTGCACAAGGGAATGGTTTGGCTAAACACACAAAAACAGCCACTTCCCCAGCATTATGGGAAGTGCTTGGCTCTATGTGCAGCTCAGCATCCTACAAGGCTCAGTTCATTGCTTCTGCAAAACTTATACAAGAGATTTCCAGCTTAGTAAACTGCAGAGGCTGCTCCGTGCCTGTCACAACAGACAAGCTCTACATGTGTGTCATGGGGCAGAACCCCAGAAAAGAAGAAACACAAGTCCCAAGAAAAAACAAGGTTAAAAGGAAACTGTAAAATTACTTAAACCTTGCTGTCTCATTTCCAAGAAGAGATAAAAATCAGGATTCAGGGAAGATGCAGCCAGCCTGACAAGGGTAAGGGGCAGGAAAATAGCAATCAAGAACCTCTTGCTATACTCTACTGTGCTCCAAATAAGTATACAGCTGTGTGCCACTGTGTTGTGGTTTGGAATTTTTCCGAGGAATTTTTCCTCCTCTTGCCGACAAAGGGAATTTCAGCAGACGCGAGGGGGGATGGGGAGAGGACGTTTCCGGGGAAACCGGGACAGAGGTCGTGCCCGGACATCCGTTCCCTCTCGGACGGCAGTGGCGGCAGCGGCAGTCCCTGAGTGCATACGTTTTGCAATCTCTGAAGGAAAGATCACGGGTCATCTGAATCTTCCACAACTCCGGCAGAACTCGCACTCAGTTTCCATCTCCCTCCCCCGCCCTTCCCCGGCCGCGGGGGGGCCGCGCCTCCCCGTGCAGGGCAGCGACTGCTCGCCAGCTCTTAAAGAGACCCGCATCGCAAGAGTTTGGGTACAGGAATCAGTCTATTTCTTAAGACTTTTAGGTTTTAGTTGTGATTAGTGTCGATTCTGTTCTGTATACACATATATTTGTAGCTAAGAACTGTTGTCTCTTCTATACAATTTTTTTTTTCTGATTAAAGATCTTTAATATCTGATAACATATCTTAGTTTTCATCTAAACTAAGACACACTGCCAGGACAAGAAGCATGGGACTTGCATGTCATTACCTGCCTGGTGTCTGAGCTGTGACTAAAAAGATATAAAAGTCATAGAATCACAGAATTATCTGGGTTACAAGGGACCTCAAAGCCCATCCACGACACCTCCCACTGGATCAGGGTGCTCAAAGCCCCATCCAACCTGACCCTGAACACCTCCAGGGATGGGGCAGCCACGACTTCTCTGGGCAGCCTGTGCCAGGGCTTACCCACCCTCACAGGAAAACATTTTTCCTAAGACCTCATCTAAATCTCCCCTCTTTCAACTTAAAATCATTCCCCCTTGCCCTATCCTTGCACTACCTGGTAAAGAGCCCCTGTCCCTCCCCAGCTTTCCTGCAGTACAACTTACATGAAGGCTTACAAACAATTACATTAGTTGCATATTTGCATAAAAGCAAGTGATGCGGCTCTCTGGCCAAGTTTTAGCAAAGCCATTGCATGCGTTAGTGATGAGCTCTTTGTCCTCTTCACAGCCTGCTTCACTCTTAGTGCACAGCACTGAACCAAAGCCCATATACAAAGTTAATTCAGGATAAAAATGCATCTGCCTGCACTGTTCAGTCAGATTTAATTTCACTATGTTCAGTTCTACTGGAAACAAATGAAGTTGAGTTTTGTTCAGGCCCTTCAGTTTTGCTAAATTTGGGACTATATGGCAAGAGCAGCACTTGTGCACTGGCACAAGCACAAAACTGGAGATGGATTTTTTTCCTGGTACAACTTGCATTTGCACAAGATATGCCACAGAAATCCAGAAGGAAGAAAATAATCTTAATTCCAGGAACTAGGCTGCTCAGAAAGCCTTTCCCAGGCAATTTACAGTCAGTCATCATACAGCACTAGCTGCAAAAGCTCTTGCCAAGTGGGTGCCTCTCCTCTTTGCAACTTATTTCATCAGGAATTTATCTCTGGGACTGTAACTTCCTCCGCAACCACCAGGGCAGCACTGCTGACTTTTTTAGACAGTCTATGGTTTTTAGGCATCCCTAAAATGCTGGACGCCAACACTTCTAAAAGCACCTTAAAGAAATGCAAACCTTGTGATGAACAAGAGGTTCTGTCTTTCCTGTTTCCCGTAATACCTTTCCCTTTGTGTTGCAGTGAACAAAAACATACGAAACCCTGTTCTCTTAAGAACACTGCTAGTCTTATTGTCACTGCTACACTTCTCGTGTTCTTTCTTCTCCCAGCTAACAAGGAGGCGCAGGACTGCAGTGTGGGGCTGTATGAACATACAAGCAAACAGGAGATGACAGTACTTAACCACGTAAAATGAAATAAGGATCACACCTGGCTCCACATCTGCACCAAGTGACATCCTGCCAAAGAGCTGCTGAAAAAAGCAGTTCACAAGAATGCAGGTGATCCCAACACAGCAAAGTACAGCAGATGTGCAAAGCACATTAACAGCAAGGGAGTCACATCCTAAGTTATGAACAAATGTCCTGGAGCAAAAAAACCACCATAAATACGTTTAGATCTTGAACCAAGGCTAGGGGTAGTGATGCACAAATTATGCTTCCAAATTTCCATTTGCAAGCAACTGGATGCTACCCTGTTCATCACACCCAGCCACTGTCAGCTTTGAATCCACATCACATCCACACCAAACAGTTTCTGGTGCCACAAGGCCACACACATTTGTTATCGTGAAGGATTCAAGACCTTTTCTGTTGCCCTTTTGGGGGTCACTGCCTACTTACAAAAGTAATTCATGCAAAGGTGATCTCCAGAGGTACGTTGTCCTCTTAGAGTAAATTTAATTTTCAGAAGTGTCCTGGCAAAGCTGTCATACAAGCCAACAGCAGGAAGAGGATTTTAGAGGGTCACTGCTGCTGTGTGCACAGGTGAAGCACTAACATTTAATTGAACCTCTATACCCTCAGCAACGGGGATTATTAACGAGTCCTCTTTTTTAACCTGCATAAACTCAGCACCCTGAAGTACACACCAGTACCAAACACTACTACCACAAGTCCTTCAACCTGTTTGTTAGTTTGCTTGTGATTTATTACTGCACTAGCAAATTTTGTTTTGCAAGCACGATAAGGATTATTAGATACCACAACCACGGCCTGCCAATGTCATCTCCAGACTACTGACGGGATGATGGGAGTTTTATTACAGGAGACTTTAAACACAGGAAAATTAAACCACTGGATAGCAGTGAAAGACCGTGGACATCAAAGGGCTTTGCAATCCTGTGTGATTAACAACTATAACACTTAAAATATGCTTACATTCCTTAAATCACTACCCCACAATAATACACACACATTAAATTTGTAACAGGCTAATCACATGGCAATTACCATACAACAGTAATTAAGGGAAAATCCTGTGTGTCTTCCAACACACTTGTTTTTAAAGGGGCTAAATATACATGAAAAGTATAATTAAGCAGCAGAAGGTGAACTGTTTCCTGATGATAATTACATTACTGGCTGTCTTTTCAAGTAGGTCACTTCCAAAACAACAGACGAGTTCAGGGGAGACGGAACTCCTTCAGGATTCCCATGTCCCCATGCATCTGCTCACAGTGTCTGTAGCAACAGGGCCCAGGTGGCCACGAACTATGGACTTACCTACCAATCCCATTTGCTAAATGTTTTAATGGCAAGAAGCAGGTTTTGCCCCTTAGCAGACTTTTGGGCAGCTGCCTAATTTCTGTATTAAACTAACTCAGGCTTCAGTCAGCAGTAGGGCTTGCTCCACATCTCTGAAAGAAACATGCAGCTTGCAGGAACTGAAGAGCAAACATCTTTTTTTTTTTTTTTAATTGAAGCAAATGCTCACAAAGGTGAAGCCGTAGTTAAATTTCTGTGTATCTTGGCAGAACCTTGCCAAATAAAAATGATCTGGAAAGTAAATCACTGAGAAGGTGAGAAGCTACCAATAACACATCAAATCCACTGGCAGTTAGCAGAGATGGGAAGGGTGTGCAGAGTTCATGGGGCCACTCAGTGACCCATGGAGCCATGGATGGGGCTTACACATACGGCTCAGGCTGCAAGGATCTGTCAGCTTGGGATACACAGCTGGGGAGACAAAAAATGAAGATCCACCAAGCTGGGGAGGGATGACACCAAACCAGCCCGGGACCCACAGCTGGGGTGGGGACGGGACACGCAAACCCAGCCCGGGAACCAACAGATGCAGTGGGGAGACACACAAATCCAGTGTGGGACCCAACGGCTGGGACAGACAGACACACAGAGACACAGACACACACACACGGCACAGGCATGCACACACAGGCACACCCCCACCCCTAGCCTGGGACCCACAGCTGCATGGGGGAATGGGACACAGAAACCCAGGCTGGTACTCACAGATGGGAGGGGGGGCGGGGGTTAGCAGGACACACAAATCCAGCCTGGGACCCACAGCTGAGCTCTCCCACAACTGGTGGACTCCATTTAGGACAACTCATTTAAATGCCTCAGACTCCAAGCAAGATGGGGGAATACAGTAATAAACTCAATTTCTCAGGTCACTATTGTTACAGGAGCATTTTAACCTATAGCTGCAGCAGAGGGTGAACTTCAAAGCTGAGCTTACAGCCCCATGCTGTTATGGCTAGAGAGGGTTGGCTGCTATTTTAGTGTGTTCCTGGAAAAAGCCATATTTTCACAAACAAGTTAATGTAGAGGATTCATTGTATATTCATTCTCTGCTCTCTCAAAGGATCCTTCCTAAGAAAAACTACAGCAAAGCACAGATGTACGAACCTGGATTTACCCTTCCCCAGGCTGTCTGAGGCAATAAGCTATCAAATGATAGTTGTTCTCATCACTGGCATCACTTAATAGGTCACAGATGGCAGAAAACATTATTACATCCTAGATTTTGTGCCTATTCACGCTGCTTATCTAAGGAAAAATTAATCTCAAAATACTGAAAAACCCTGCCTCTCTCAAATCACCTTTTCACCTTCTCACCATCTGCTTTGAGACCTGTATAGACAAGTAAATGCAAGTCCTGGTCTCAGCTGCAACTCACTGGATTGCATAAAACTAAGTCCTCCAGCACAAAATGCACATCCTCGCTACTGACACCTCCAGAAGAGGCATCACTTCACTGTCATATCCAGCATTATCACGACCACCTGAAAGAGAACACTTGTTTGGGTTTGTATGTTTGCCCTCGTTCCACCTACAACAAAGCCCCATCCATCACTATCTTTCCTTTTTCAGATCAGCCAAGCCTGCTAATGGCCATTTTCACCTGCATGCTCCTATTTGCTTTTTATGGCATTATAGAAATACAAAGCCACACAAAGAGACATCACAGCCATCCAATCCAGATTCATCTGATCCAAGCTGATTTACTCCCCATTACTTATTTGGTACCTTTTTGCTAGCTCTCGTCTTAAATATCAATTAATCACATTTATTTCAGGCCTTTCCAGCTCCACGAGTCACTTTGAATTGTCATCTGGCCTCCAAAAGTTTTCGCATGCCACTTAGGCCCAAGAGAGACATTTGTTGCGTGCTAAATGAACAGAAAAAGAGGTGAAAGAGGAGGTTACAATCCAGATTTCAGCACAGAACCTGTCACTCACAGCCTTTTCTGTGCAAAACGCCCAGATAAAAACCAAAAATCTGATTACGCAGATTATTCTTTCACACCATGCTTTGATACTCTTATGCATTTTAAGGCTTCTAACATGCCTTTCAGAGAGCAAAGCTTTCATGAGTACCTCAAGGGAGAACTAGGAAGAGGAAAAAAAAAAAAAGAGTGGATTTATTCTATCATTCAGAAAGCCACGGCAACCACAGCAGGAAGCTGAGGAGCCTGGCATTCCGCCAGAAGACAAAGTAGAACGAATGCTGTTCTGCTTTTAAGCCAGTCATATTGAAACTAAGCTTACAGTTTCAGTATGTTGAAAGCTGCCGTCATAGCTGAGTTGCTTTACTCCGAGATCTCCACTACCCAGGCTCCAGGAGGCAAGAAGAGAGCAGTATGTGTGGGCTCACCGTGTCTGCCACCCACCCAAACAGAGAAATCACAATAAACAGCAATTTTCCTGAAAACAGCTGATCATCAAAAGGGAAAAACATAAAGCTGCAGCCAGACCAAGGAACAGCATCATAGAATCAGAACGACCTGAGTTGGAAGGGACTCACAAGAATAATCAAGTCCAACTCCTGTCTCCTTCACAGGACAATCTCAACATTCACACTGTGTGTCTGAGGGTGTTGGCCAAAAGCTTCTGGAATATTGTCAGGCTTGGAACCGTGACTGTTTCCCTGGGGAGCTGTTCCAGTGCTCCACCACCCTCTGAACAAAGAACCTTTTCCCAATATCCAACCTAACTATTCCCTAGCACATCTTCCTGCCATTCCCTGGAGTCCTTTCCCATTTAATGGAAAGCTCCTTGTCTACTGTTTAATGCAAAGCACCATCTCCATGGAGGGGACAACCTCACAGAGAAGGTGACAGGAGCCTAGAAGAGGTCTGCATTTTGGCTGTAAACACTTAATGACAATGGAGCACACTTCAATTTGGTGCGATTACACAGAGATCCGAAAGCTATCCTCTAGTTCAACAAAAAACTACCACCATACAACCCCCTCTATTTTCAAAATGGAGTTACAGGTGAAGAAGGAATAAGTTGCTCTGTTTTAGTGCTAGATGTTCCCGCAATTAATCTGCAGCCCTCAGAGCAAATACTAAAGGGTTGCTGTACAACCTCAAAAATATTTACCTGACTTCATGTTTAAAACTTCATATTCTCACACTGACAGGACACACTTCCTCAGGGACTCCTGACCAAGAACCTGAGAAAGGTTTTGATCATGCAGAGTCCCATGTCTGTGCTTCCCACTGTTCTTCAGCCAGCAGACTGCAGGTCAGGAGGTGAGCTCCCAGGACCACCTCTCTGATTTTTCCAACTGGTCATTAGTAGACTGCGGTACAGCTGGAAAGCCAGGACCCTTTTTCTTCCAGCACGATGGCACATACTTCACCAACATGGCATAGCTTAAGGGTCCAGTGCCTTTGACTTCTGAACATCAGCCTTGTTCTCTGCTCCTCAGTAAAAGTGAGCAAAGCTGGAACAAACCGCAAGGTTTGGCCCTTTCCTATGAACAGCTTCACAGCACTTGGCTGGCAGAACAAAATAATGCAGAAGCATGCTAAGTTCTGAAAATCTTCAGAAGCCTTTTGTGCTTTTTTCTTCTAGTGAGTCACTGCTCTGCCATCATTGCCAAAGGAAAAAGCGTAAGCAAAGCACTGCAGTTACCCAGGACTACCAAAACTGTTGTGGGTTTGGTAACCAAGGGGAGGTAGAACTGGACTGGAGGAGCTGCACTCCCAGCTGACCTGCAGCACAGCAAGGAAAGAACCCTATCCCTCTGCCCACCCTCTTCCAAGAGCCACACGACCCCAACTCTCCCACCAGGCTTGCAGATCCCTGGATAAGTTATGTCTTTGTGGGAAGATGCTGGCTGGGGCACAGGACCCCACATTAAGTGCCTTCTTCAACCACCATGGAAAAATTGAGCAACCTACTTTCATGCTCCACCTTCTTCTGGTCCTAAAGGGCGGTAGAATATTCCCTTACTAAAAAGTGAGAGCCATTAGCATCTGCAGGCCACTGACTACACATAGACGCAGCACTTCTGGCAGGATGGGACTGCGAACTCATTACTACATTTCCCTAGAAGGCATAAACAAGTTTCTCTGATTTTGTTTATTTTTGTATGTACTTCCAACTCCCTCCAAGCCTTAGATGCTGCAGTCAAGTCCCTTGCAGCAGTTAAAGGTGACCTTTGAGATGGACTACTTCTACTCAGCACATTTAAGCTTCTGATTTATTTACCTCAAGCTGCCTAAAATCTGTGGAATTCAACTTGAATGTGTTAGACTTGGCCAAAAGCCACACTGTTCGCTATTGAAGCCAGGAGTGCTACAGAAAGTAAAGGTCCTCCTGTTGTCTCCAGGTTTCTGCTCCTCTCGACTTACAAAAAAAGAAATAAAGGGAGGAAAAAAAGACGTTGTATTTTCAGGTTACTTTCTCACTCTTAAAGAACATAACACTCACGGTGCACTAAGGCTTAAAACAAGTACTACCAGTGACAACTTAGAGCACAGTTATGCAACCACCACAAGAACACACTGAAATGGGAATATCATGCCTACAGTATCCCTACCTGTCTGTTCACTGTCCTTTGCTTCCTGCATCACACTACAAAGATTTCAGGGTGTCTTCCCATTTCAGTCTCGTTTGTTAAATGCTCATATTTTAACTGGAATTTGGCATTGATTTTACTCACTTTTTCCCTGTCCCACTCACCTTTTTCCTTTGATTGTTATTCCAGAAAGAAAAAGGAATGGAATCCCTGCCTTTCCACTGAGCGCATTCAGTCTTTAAACTCCTTGGCCCTCCCCTCTATTCAGACCTTGCTCCACAGAGCTCACCCACACAGAGATTCAAGCATCAGTCTCTCTGCTTCTGCTTTCTCATCTTCCCACACTGTGAGCTGCTATCGCATTTAGCTGGCTAACTCCACCTCTCCTCTTCTCACTCTTTGCTCTTTAGACTCACTTCAAGGCCAACTTCCCTTCCTTGCTGCCAGGCTGACACAGCTGGTAGTGCAGAAAAGCAGGGGGAGGGGAGCAGAGCAGGGAGCTTTTATTCAGCAATGCTTCCTTACCCAAGCAGCTGCTTTGAAGCCCCAACGTCCAATTTCAACTACTGAAGTTGCTAGCAATAAAAAAAACAGCTAAATATAACACTGCTTTCAAGTGACAGTTTTGAGAGCGTGGACACTACTGTTCCAGCTCTTCATCTGAAACACAATCAGAAGCTGGGAATACACAAACCACACCAACTTCTATCTAACAGCTAACAGGCACTTGCTAGGACACAGAACGGTTTAGGTTCGAAGGGACATTAAAGCCTATCCAGGTCCAACCCCTCTGCCATGGGCAGGGACACCTCCCACTGGATTAGGTTGCTCAAAGCCTCATCCAACTTGGTCTTGAACGTCCCCAGGGATGGGGCAGCCACAGCTTCTCTGGGGAATATGGAGATAAAACAAGGCAGGCTGGCTATTCTGCCACGTTAGCTACAACACTAAGGTGGCACACCAGGTGCCATTTGGCTTTTCTTCATGCATGCAGTGCAATCACTCTGTTGAGTGACTACACAAAGTTAAATTATCTGCAAAGGAAAACCTTATCTGCTCACTCTTGCTGCTGTGTTTTCCTGAAGCACAGCCACACGCACTACCAAATGCACCCTTAACACAAGCAGGAGCTTCTGGTACTCAGCCTCTTCAAAGACAGTTTTGAGTGCAATCCCAGGAACACGGGATTGAAGGGCTGCATTAGTGAAAATAGGAGCTGGTGGAGAAGTCTTCCAGCATTTACAAAAGTGCACTGCTGTCACAGAATTTTGATAGGTGGAAAACAGAAGCAGTTACATTTCATAAAGGTTTTTTTAAACCTAATCTATTTTTCCCAGGTTTGCGTGCTCTCAGGTGCTCTATATTGGAGTCTGGTCACAGGTTCAAGTTGTAGTAAACTGTCAGGTGAAGCCCTGCTTTCCCCAAGAACCTGGCTGCTCATCTCGTGAACACCACCTCTGTGCTTTACACTAAGGTTGACCACCAGGTCTCCTACATCTACACTGATTCACATCTCCAAATCACTAGAGTCAGAATAACCCATTGAGGAAAAAACAGGAATAGCAAGTCTAAAAATAGCCATCTTTGAGTTGCAATTTTGGGCAAATAGTGTTTTCCACTCATTTACTTACCCAGAACAAGTTCTCACCTTTTCCAGCATCTGAACTTACAATTCCTTCTGGCCATTCATTCATCTAGCACTTGTCTTCCCTACTGTCCTTCATCTAGCTATTCCTTTGTAAAACAAAACCATTTTGCCCCACTACAGCCCATCACCAGAATGCACACAACTCAAAACCTGTATTATTTGGTAGTTTTCTCTATCCTTCCCTTCTATTACATAAATTTCTTCTCTGAAACAAGAAGTCCAGCTCTACACATGCAATGAACAGTCATATACGAGGAGAGGCTGAGAGAGCTGCGACTGCTCAAGCTGGAACACAGAAGGCTTGGGGATGATCATATCCATGTTTCTAGGTACCTGGTGGGAGGGAATGAAGGAGGAGGTGGCTCACCAGTGCCCACTGATGGGACAAGAGGCAATGGACACAGACTGAAACGTGAAATTCCATCTCAACGTAAGAAAACCATTCTTGACAGTGAGAGCCTTCAAATACTGGAAAAGGCTGCCCAGAAAGTTTGCGGAGTCTCCTTCAGCTGTGGGGACATTCCAGACCCAGTCCTGGAAAATCTGTTCTCAAGAAACCCTCCTTCAGCAGGAGCTTTGGCCCAGATTATCCCTTTCAACCTAATGAATACTGAAATCCAGAGCAAGGATATCTGTGACATTAGGAAAAACCCAGATAGCAACACTGCCCAGCCAGTTATCACGATGACCCTGAGCTGGGGCCAGGGCTGGAATCCAGTTCATGCAGGGAACTTAGGCAGCCTGTGACACCTCCATTCACTGACCAGGAGGCAGCTAGCAAATCTCACTTGAATTCTCACCCAAGTCTCTCTAACTGGAAATGCCAGTAATATGGAGTTTTTCCCCTCCTCGCTGGACAAGAATGCTGACTACCTGCAGCTTTTCCTGAACATTTCTCTGATATTCTCTCAAATACATACCTTCCCTGAAGAGATGGAAGACACAGGTAATTCACCTTGCCTTGAGTTGGCATCTAGTTCTGCTGTGGGCAACAGCAGAGATGTTGCACACTGGCTTCACTTGTAAAACAACATGATGAAATGTCTACAGTTCAGAAAAAAAATGCTGGCCACTAAAACACTCTTGTTTAAAGATGAGATGTGTCTGAAGGACAGATCCTTCTTCACTGCTATGTTTTTTCCAAGTGCTGCCTGTGGCTGGTTCACAGTTCTTCAGTTCAGCAACAACAAATACATGCCAGGTGCCACAGCAAGCAAGATCTCCCTCTGGCTCAATTGTAGCTTCCTTAATTGTTGAATGCAGAGGACACCACTTGGTACTTAGAGAAGTTTTGGTTTTATTTTATAAGTCTTAGCTTACAAGTCCTGACCAGCAGCCTTGACCATAGCCAGACAAGTAAACAGCTGCATTCCCACACAAGTCGGCGCATACCTTGAGCCAGTAGAGCTCACCAAGCTCTGTTTTTAAAACTGAACAGAAACAGCACAAGAAATAGCCCTTTTTATTTGGAGTTGAAATTAAAGGCATTCATCATGTAGACAACACAACGCAGTCAAGTGATTGACAACTGAGTGGAAAAAAATTAGATTTGGGGTTTAAATCACACCTCAGATTTCTCCAGAAAATGGTTAAGACAACAAAAATTGGATCCGTTCCATTAGAAAATCCCAAGAAAAACATCATTTTAACTATGAAGAAATAATTACATTCACTTACAGTTAGTTCTTTCCTATTGCTGGACACCTTCCCCCTCCTTCCTAGTGTGTAACCAAGCCGCAGGTCTGACAACACCAACCTTCCATCAGAGATGATTCCCCTTCACAGCTCTTACATAGGTATCATAAATCCTGATTATTAATTGCATCCACAAACCTAACACTGATGAAGTCAGGGCCATCATAAGGAGCAGCAGCAGAACAGAAGAACCTGAGGAGAGGTCTTCACGTTCTCTGAAAAGCACAGAGCATGCAAAATGCCCAAGATTCAAATGAGTTGTTCCAGGTACTTCCTGAGCCCGAGCCCAGGCACACTCCCTCCTGTCACAGTGACCTCAGCTGCACACTGCGTACAAGTCAAGGCACAGGCTGCACTTTGCTGCCCAGGCCAAGAAACAGTTCTGCCCATGCTGAACTAAGTGCTGGCTACCTCTGGGCCCCACACTCCAGGGCTCTCCCATGGCACTTCCCCAGGCTGCTTGAGCCAGTGTGAGCAGATATTCAGGTCACAACTGCACAGATTCATGCATCCCTCGCAGCTGCAGGGCTGGGAACCAGCCAGCCAGTTTTGCAGTTCATGTCCTTTCCCGTTCAGGCTCAACTCCCCATCTGTTCCAAAGCAATCAGTTCTCTTGGAGTTGGTTCTGAGGCCAAGCTCTTCTGCATTTCCGCCTTCACTCAGGCAAGACCTTTTACACCGTTGCTCATCTCTGGAGTAGGAATCTACCTTTCCTTATACACCATTATCCACAGTATAAACACCTCCATTTGGATAAGCAAGCCATGTGAAAGGGATAAATACCATCAGCCACAAGCTCATTCACCTATCCAGAGAGCACAGGAATAGATATATTTGGGCTTAAACCTCTCAAAGATGTCATGGTATGAGCACACATCCCTCTTCAGGCACATGGGCCATCAGTAGTCTCAGAATACCACCAGCCAGAGGCCCACCCTCACATAAAGCTTCTGTTAAAAGTCCTGGCAAGAGGAGCGAGGAAGATTATGCTACACAAAATGGATAAAGTGTCAAGCAACAGCCCCCAACAAGGACTCAGCAAGTGCTAAGTTAAACCTCTACACCCAGACTCCCACTGAAACTCAAACCAGCTGAGCTCAAATACACCAGAGCTAAAATTGCCCTTAGGGGCATGACAAGGTTATTTTGCTGGGAAAGGATGGGAAGACCATCTTCTCACACTGCAAGCAGTAATCAGTATTAAAGCTTGGATATGTCATTGAGCCTAGAAATGGGAAAGTCAGCTTGCCTTCTGTTCTGCAGAGTTTCAGATTTATTCAATGCAATAATGAACACAACCACAGTCCTTACTTTTCTCTTAGCAGTTTTATGAAAACATTGCATCACTTGATGAGGCTGAACTATTTCAAGATTTACACTAACCCTAGAATCAGTCATTTTGCTATGCACAACACTTTTTTTCCTAAGCCTGGGGGAAACACACTCCAGTCTCTAAACATAACTGCGGTTACAGGCTCATTGCTCACAACCTTTGAAAAACAAAAGACACCCCCAAGAGACGGCTGTATTTATGACATGGATTTTCCAGATTCCTAACAGATTTATTTCTAAAAAGACTGTGTGACAAATGCAGTGACAGCTTTCTAACTTAGTTCTCGCCAACTGAGCCCTGTCCCCAACATGTTCTTGCCCAGCTCCACTGCAGGCAGCAATGATAGCTTAACACCACCACAGCCTCCAGACAGGCCCACCAAATGTCTCAAAGCACCCAGCTTGGAGAAAATGAGCAACTGCCAGTGCTTAATGCTCTACCTCTTATTACAGCATTTCGAGCCCATCACAAACTGAGTATGATCTAAAATGACTACAGATTTTCCCTTCCCTACATACCACCCAGAATCTCAGCATAGCTTCCTCTCATGTGAATTGACTCTTGAGTTTTCCCTTGCTTCATCTTAAGCAAAGCAGAGCATTTCCCTGCTAATTAGACAAAGCACTTCACACTTGGGTCTGTGTCCACGACTTCCATCTCATCCATTTGTTTACCAGAGAGATTATCTATTACCCATTGTACACATTCTCTCCACCAAGAGTGCACTTATGTTCACAGCAGGCCAAGTTCAACCAAATTTTTGGTCTCAAGATGATCTTGGAATATTTTGTTAGACTAACTTAAACCCATTTCCTATGGCAAGAAAAAGGAAAGCTCACCTGGGACATTCCAGATACCTGAAGGCCAAGTATTGCCAGCTGGTACTTTGTTCTTCTCTCTTTTACTAGCAAAGCAAAATTGTTGGCCAACTCAAAGACAACAGCTCATGTGTTAATAGAACTTGTTAGAATATTGCACTGCCAGTCCCTTGAGTTTCTACATGACTATTTTACAAGGTGAAACACACAGGGGTAGTGACAGACAGACAGCAATAACTCTCAGAAAACAGAGTGGCCTGCACTCAGTATGAGGAAATAATTTGTTTTCCTAAGCAGTTTTTAAAGGGACAATTCACCTCTCTCAAGGATCTTGCCCCTCACTGTGTAAAGCTTCCTGTAGATCAGAAGCTGAAGTTGCACTGGCATACATTTCTGCTCTAGACTTTTCAGGACACCTTACATACGGCAAGATTTCTCTCCTTTTGTGAAACAAAGGTTTGAAATTACAGGTGAAAGACAGACCTGAAATTTTACTGACCACAACAAGGAAAGTAATAACTACAAAAATAAGTCAGTGATAAACTTATTGTGAAGACAACTGAGCTTTGTCAGCCTGTGGAGTATCTTCCACTGTCTTCACTGCAAGGGTGGTCAGGGATTGGAACAGGCTGCCCAGGGAGGTGGTGGAGTTGCCATCCCTGGAGGTGTTTAAAAGATGGGTGGATGAGCTCCTTATGGAGATGGTTTAGTGGGAGACAGGTACAGTTGAACTCGATCTCAGAGGTCTCTTCTAATCTTATGAGTCCGTGATTCCAGATCAAGAAAAGCAAGGAGGTTATGTTGGTCCATTCTCACTGGAGAATGTCAGCAGAACTCACACAAATTCAGCTGAACTTCTCCTCACTATCATTTCCAAGTTACACACATTGCAAAGGCATAAGCCCTGGATAGCTGTTTGACTTACTCTCAGATGGAAAATCCACTGTGGCATCTACAGCTAGCTCCTTGCCTCAGCACACTGAGTAAATAGCTGGGACTTACTTGCAGGGGGTGTTTCATCTTTTCAGCACAGCACACAATCAGATTGAAAAGCTGCACAAACACAGGAGAAGGAAATCACAGTTCCTGGTGCTGTGGCAAATTTCCTCAGGTTCAAATGCTGCAGAAGGAGCAGCGACTCGCCCAGGAGTGCATTCCTGACCAAAGCATGCAAAACCAAACCACAGACTCCAACAAAACAAACCAAACCCCTGAAAGGCATTTTGTAGCACTCAGGCTTACAGTGAGATGCACACCTGCCTTCACATTCAAGTCTAAACCACAAATTTTAAAATATCTTCTATCAGGGTCAGCAGATCATCACAAAACTCTACAGCCTTTCAGCTCCCTCAGCAACACAGAGACACAGGGAGTCCAGCATATGGCCGGGGGGAGGGGGGGACGGGCAAGAGCTCCCTAGGACATCAGGCACATGAAAAACATCCTCAGACCCTCATAGTGCACAGGAGGTAGATAAGGACACCAGAAAGTCCAGCTGAGGTTTCAGGGGCTCCTCTTCCCTGCAAGCAGTTCTCTACTGCTTCCTCACCCACCCCACATCCCTACTACAGAGCCACAAACCATCTCAGCCCCATTTATGGCCTTGTGAGAAACGAGACACAGGTGGAACAGAGCTTCTGTCTTCAATGCTGCCTTAATCCAACCAGCTGCACCTGTGAGACCTCTCCCATCACAAACAGCCATCCTGCTCATCATGTCTCCAACAGTAAAATAGCAAGAGATAATGAGAGCTTAATGAGTACAGAACTCACCACAACCATTGCAAGGAGCTCCTAGTCCCCAGCTGTAAAATACTCCAGCAGCACTGATGCATAAACTTTGTGAGAACAAAACAGGTCAGCGCTCAGCACCCAAATTCCATCATGAAAAAAGGTAAGTCTGCCTTTCAGATCTAATCTGCTCTTAATTCAAGAACTCCCTAGCTTAATTTTTGAGGTTCTAATAAGAGTACATGAACAGATATCCATGGGATCATATTGAGCTATGGTAATAACTTTTATTTATTAAATTCCCAGTAACCAGCCCTACTGCAAATTTCTTTTTATAGCAGTTCAAATTAAACATGTATGACCTGTCGCCTCACTAGTCAGCTTCAGTGTTATCTCTTTGCAGAGAAATACGATGGAGAACACCACCATTCTCTCTTCCGCAGCCAAATAGTTTTTAATCACATTAGCAACAAGACCCCTAATGGTAAATCTTTCCTCTGGGCCCATCCAGTTCTTCAAGCAGCCCGATAGAGAATTCAATTAATGTGGCCCCCAAGGACAACACTTTCAATCACAGTAAGTGAGGACAAGCATGCTCAGATGAAAAAGGAATTAAAGCGCCAAACTTCCAGTAGAAAGTCTTTGTCCCGGTGAGTGGAATACTATTAAGTCTTATGGAGTATGGAAAGGCTTTGGGTCTTTGCCCTGTCAACAAAAAAGCTGGTTTTGCAGGGTTTTTGTTGTTGCTGAGTATTCTCCCTCCTAAGATGACCTGCTCTCTTAATCCAGGAAAGCCCAAAGGAGTTCTCAGGGTCAGACCTGCAGAAGGTCAGTGTTGGATCTACAACACTGATTTGGTTTTCACCATTTGCACAGCGAACAGCTGAAGAATACATAAATCCTACAGGCCACCATGTCTACTGCTCACGTGGCTGGCACCTAAAGCACAATCCAGTTAGCACAAAACAAGCACAGATTAAATTCCAATTCCTTTTGAAGGGCACATAAATACATTCTCAAAGGAAAACCATCCAGAATAAAGCTTTTCCTAGTTGGAATTTTCTACTGTAGTGAGACATTTAGCTCAGCTCCACCATGTCATCTTCAAACAGAAAATTGAATCCAAGTTATAAGCACTGTGAGAGTTGGCATCCCCCAACAACAGATAACAAAACCTACCCACACAGACCTTGATCAAAAACAACCAGTAACTCATTGATGCAGGAGTCCATGCTGAATGAGAGCAGATGAGCACTCACAGAGACAGCAAGAGAAGAAACTGAACTGGCCTTAACTAAGCACCCATATTGCACGGGCACATCAGAGGGGTGTAACTCCCATAGCTAAAGCTGCTGGCTGGTTTGCACTCTCCTACGAAGGGGGACACCATAGGGCTATAGTGGTGACCAGAGGGCTGGAGAATCTCTGCTGTGAGGACAGGCTGAGAGAGTTGGGGTTGTTCAGTCTGAAGAAGAGAAAGCTCTGGGGAGACCCTAGAGCAGCCTTCCAGTACTTGAAAGGGGGCTACAGGAAAACTATGGAGGGACCTTTTACAAGGGCAAGTAGTGACAGGACGAGGGAGAATGGCTTTAAACTGGAATGGGGAAGATTTAGATTAGACATTAGAAAGAAATTCACGGATAAGGGTGGTGACACACTGGCACAGGCTGCCCAGTGGATGGCCCCTCTCTGGAAGTGTTCCAGGCCAGGAACACTTGAGCAACCTGATCTAGTGGGAGGTGTCCCTACCCACGGCAGGGGGTTGGAAGTGGATGGGCTTTGAAGTCCCTTCCAACCCAAACCATTCTATGCTTCTAAGTGGTGCCCACCTTAGGAAAACAATGGCAGCATGCCATGATGCCAGGCGACACGTCCTATTCCAGATGCAGGGAGATGCGCTCTCAGGTTGTCACAGCATCCTGAGCACCAGCAGTACCTGACTAACCCCACAGTGCCACGGCATGTTCTGCAAGGACTGCAGAAACATCGCTCTTCAAAGCCGACCTTTACTGAAGAACTCACAACCTGCCTTCATCCCTCACTTCCCACATACGCTCAAAACCAACTGAAACAAGAGAACAAATCTGCTGCTCTTAACAGATTTGCTCTCCATATCACATAGCCTCAGCTCTTTGTTTCTATCAGAGCAGAAGGCATTCTGTGACTCAAGAGCAGTAAGACTTCAATAACATACACGTTTTCCATATATCCTGTCTCACCAAGCTAAAATACGCAGGCACTGGGTAGAAACACAGCTTCCCAAAACATCCTGCTGTCAGCAGCTTGAATGCTGCATAAATATACCCAGGGACAGCTGCTGAGTCACAGCAGCAGCATCTCCCACCCACAAGGTTTGAGAAATCTGGATTTCCAAACAGAAAACACTGCCGTTCCTGTCAGTAAGCAGCAGAACAAGACACAGCATGGGGAAAAAAAAAAAAAAAAAAAAAAAAAAGAAAAAAAAAAAGAAAACAAAGCTAAACTGTTGGCTATGTTGGGTAACTTTTCCAGTCTTCACAGCTTGTGGCAGTAGCAGATGGCCCAGTCTGTAAATTAGCAGCTACCAGATGGGCCCACTAAGTAGCTTACTGCACTAAATTGATTTGTTTGTGGATTTGATATTAAAACGTCCTTCAGTGTCTGGGTAATGTTTGAGCTGCAAATTCCAGTTGACTGCGATGAAGGCCAAAGGCCCAAACTCTGGGCAGCTACTTCTGCAACACATGGTGACTATGAAGACACGTCCCCATTCACCACTCCGGTAGGTACGTGGCAGGTATTTGGCTCTCCTGCGAAGATCTAGCAATAGGTGAGAATAGCAGTGAGAACAGATGATAAGACTTAATTCTGGTCATGGGTAACAAACAGAGGAAAATTTGCAGTGAGCTGGGATTGTGCTGTGCAAGGACAGGAGCTAGACTCAATGATCCTTGTGGGTCCCTTCCAACTCAGGTCATTCTGTGACTGTATGAGTAGCTGGGAAGGACAATCTGACCTAGAGAAGTATCTATCAAGGTGACAAAACTCTTGCAGAATAAAGTACTCATCATTGCAGCTACAAATATCAATGGGGAAGGAGTTTGGCTTATCTGATACTTCACAGCCATCCCTCTATCTCTCTCCTCCAACCATTTTGGCCCCAGCTTTTTTGCTGAAGCTGCTCATGAGCTTCATTTGCAGAGTTTTGGCCCTCCTCTGTATATTTTGCTGTTGACCTTCTGTGTAGTAAGCACCCTGTGGTCATACCTGCTACCTTCTGGGTGAACTTCAGCTCTGACAGGCTAAGGCACCTTTATTTTCTGCTACTAACCAGGATTTCCACTCCTGTGTCAATATCTCAAAGATGATGGAATTAGTGGAAAGAAAAAAACATCAGTATGTTATTTTCCTCCATGTTATAACAGAGGCTGATAGTCAGCATTGTCTAGCTTGGTTGTTATCCTTTCAGACTGCTGCTCAAGTAAGAGGAAATTGTCTCAGTAGTAGCGAGCTGGAATCTAGATATTGACATTTATTGAAGTGAAATACTTCAGATTCCTCACATTTCTTAATAGAACCGCAAGCATTTCCATCTTCCTAGAGCTTCTTTGGCATGTCTTAGAATGACAGCCTGTAAGCCTCAGGCCCAAAAGTCTTTGCGTACATTTTAGTGTGTGTCAAAGACTAGCAAATTATGACTTAATCTTCCCAATGGCTCTCTCTAGCTGCAAAGACTATAAAGTCTCCAGAGATGACGGGAAAGCAAAAAGAAATGACTCAAATCTCTGTGAAAGTACTGTCACATGATGGTTTGTATTTCTCATATACAGAAAGCTGGCAAAACAAATCAAGCAGCCTTCCTTCTAAAGCTTAGATAGTGAAAACATTTGTCAGCCTGGAAGCTCCAATTTCCTCATTTTTCACTGCTGACAACATCAAAAGGGCAGCTGGGGCTTGTTCCACCTACCCCCCCCTCTCATCCAGATAATCTTTTTGGGACCGAACAATTGTCACCTACCAGGCAGAACAATGATCTTCTCAAGTCAAAGAAAATGGCCAGAGCCTTTAACTGTTGACCAGGATTTGAAGAACAGTCTCTCCCAGTCTTCCAAAAGAGCTGCAGTTCAATGCCCTACCATAGGTCAAAGTATGGATTATTGTTCCTAATTAATAACAAATTCATCCAAACATCTTTGCCTGTCCACCTTGGTGCTTAATTCAACATTCAGTGATCAAAACCTAATCCTCAAAACACATGGAAAGAGCATCAATGTCTGGACACCAACATCTACGATAACATCCTTGTCTTAGTACCTTTAAATGCATTTTGTAGTGAGTCAGGCAGCATTCAAAACCACCATTTTGCTATAAAACATTACTGTTGAATCTTGTATTTCTCTACTCTAAGTGAGGCAACAAGGTTATTTCTGAAGAAATTTTTTACAAGGGGAATGTGCGGATTAAAGGGCTTCGTGCTCCAGCTGACGAAGCTTTTAAAATTCAGTGAGCCATAACTATTATACACAAGTTACTAGATAACTATTATTCTCCAAAAAAAGCATATGTTACACTAGTATCAGTTCAAGGAAACCACAGGCTGCAAGTTCTGCCTCATCAAGAGATGAAGGATGTGAACCTTGGCCTCAAGAGTCTTCACTTTCATGACTCCTCTTCCCTAGCAAGTATTTCCTTTCCCAGAGCAGATCTGGACAGCTACCAGCTGGTGTGTGATTTCCATTCGCATGAAGCAAACTCTTTTCTCTCCATCACACATCTCATTCGGTGGAGAACTTTGCAGAAACTGGGCCACAGTGAACAAGGGACACAGTAATCAAAGCTGCAGAGCTGCAGAAGTGTTGGTGCAAGGAAGACAGGGCTCCAGTCCTACCTGACTTCATGGGCACAGAACAGCGCATATGTTTTTCTCTGGCATTTTGTGCATTTCAAATCTGACTTCAGCAGGAAGAGCACAGCACTTCACCCAGAGTTTGGACATCTGGCACATCACGTTCTCCCCAGAGAACTAGCTGTTGGTGGTCAGTACCCACCAACTGGAATCCTACCCCGAGAACCACAACAGATATTCCTTTCGGAATGAAAAACAATCTGGCATTTTTCCGAATAAGGTTTATTGTTGTCACTTCATTTCCTGTTGGTCATTCTTCCTTCTCCAACTCTCCTCCTCTGAATTTCAGTTTGTCTTCGGATTTTACTCATGACCTGGTATGACCTGCCTTCTAACCTGTCTGTCAAGCTGCTTTATAGGCATGCCCTCCTGTCCAAAAACTCCCTATCTCTTGGCAGCGAAGCATGCAGATTTGCACTTAACAGATTAAAGAGCAGGAACAGAAGTCTACATTACAGGAAACCTGCCTCTGCCGCTTGGGGCCCTGTCCACCATCCTCATGCAGGTGAGCTTGTGCCTGCACATCTCCTCCAGCTACACCTCATCTTTCTGCTGCTTTCCACACCATCAACATCTTTTGCATGGAAACCTCAACCAATTTTTTTTAGATACTTCTGCCATTCGGTAGTTTATTAGTGTGCTCTTATCAACGAGTTCACCTGTCGTGGAGCCGCTTAGGGCAAGCGGTATGGAGACATGTTCCAGTTCTTCCTCATGCAAACCGAATCCTGGGTTTTCAGTAAGTAACTGATGTGCAGCAAAAATAGCCAATTACTGTTGAAAAAGGAAAATTTACCGTTTAAACATAATATACTCACCTCAACAAAAGTTGTCCTACCTCATTACTAGTAACTACCTATTCTTCCCTCCTCTTTCCCAGAAACCATGCCCTTTCAGGCTCTGTTTTCTGTCATTAATAACATGCTGACTCAAGCAGTTCCTGAAGGTACAGAAGCTAAGGCTTGCTAAGTCTGCAGTCCAACCTGAGCATTCAGTTTAAGTCTCATTTTGGGTTCTTCCTCCCTGGAAGTATTTTCACTGGAAATCCACAATGGCAATCCTTTATACACATTCCCAGGATTCACAGACTTGCAATGGGAAGCTGTACTTTATTTCTTGCACTTAGAAGTGCTGAATTGTAAAAGCAGAAGTATTAGAGACAAAACCATCTAAGCTTAGCGTATGGCTAAGCCACTTGCTCCCAGAACAACCTTTAAACAGAACTGTTGCAGCCTGTTGTGTCTTCCCAGCTTCAGTGTTCCCTGCTGGTCCCGTATTACCTTGTGGAAGCCACAGATCATAGAGATGCCCCTTTTTAGAAGGCAGGAGGTATCTCCCATATTCCTTTCTCTATCTGCTATCATCATCCACCACACTCCCGCTTCCCTGTCTTATGTACCTCCTTTTTTAAAGGCTAATGCCCACATTAAGCTGGAGAAGTCAAAGCTGGGGATACTGCAAGCAGGTACATTTAGGTGGTACCAAACAGCATCTCCTTTCTTACCATGCATGCAGAGAGCTTCCCAACAAACACTTACGCTCTAGTTTTGCCAGGAGGTGAATACTCCCCATGGTGTTCTCAAACTGTACCAAGAAATCTACAAATGGAACTGTTATCTTCTTTACACTTCATTCTCCTGCAGCAGATCCTAAGTAATGGAAAGCAGGCTTCAGCTCTTGCTAACTCCTGTGCAGATTCTTTCCCTCTAAGTAAAAGCAACATTTTTGCACCACACAAATCCCATATACCAACTCCAAGCTGTCAGGCTACCAAAGTGACTACTCACGAACCTACGTATTTTCACCAGCTCATCACATTTATGCAGTGAATCAGTTATTCAGCTGCCAATGGGCCCTCAACCCTTCCATCTGCCTCATAGCCAGTCAGGGAAAACACATGAACAGCTTCTGGACAGTTGCTGTAATTATGTCAGGCAGTACTCACTGTAAAGGCTCACACAAATTAATATACATGACTGATAAACTGCATCGTCAGAGCATGTTTCACAAGTACACCTAGAAAGCCACATACTTTGCACAGATGGGTAACGAGATCAAAACAGCCTAAACATTAGGATTATGAACTGTAACACTAGGGTCACCTTACCCTGAACCATTCATGGCTCAGCAGCTTGTTTGAATCCCATCCAGCAGAGAGCCTGGGCTGCAAGAAAAGCTCCTGAATGACACAAAGGCAGTTGGCAGCACTGTGTGTTCAGCCAGTGCCTTCCTGCAATGCACACCACAACAGTTTGATGTGTTACTTTAACTCCCATCATTTTTTTTAAGTTCCCTTCCTGCACTGACAATAAAAGGCTTTTTCCTCTTCCTAGGCCACAAGCTCAAATGACTTGGGACAAACAGGTTTTATTTGCTTATTCTTTCTGTCACAGTGGTCTAGGCCACTGACGCCCATGAGCCTGGAATCTTGCCAGCCACAGTCAGTCAAACTGCACTCCATATCGTAACCCTTGGCGCAGCTTTGTCCCCTACAGTGTTGGTGTTACTGGCACTAGCATGAATGCTGGAGCTTATGCCAATTTGGTCACATTTATACATTAAGTATTCATAAACTCACACTATCTAGGAGTACTCAGCTGTCAGAGTATTTGAAAATAAAGTACAATAAGCATGCTACTCTTTTCCTGCAGAGTCCACAAACTGCTTGATTCTGTTATTTCAAAATCATAGAATGCTTTGGGTTGGAAGGGACATTAAAGATCTTCCAGTACCAACCCCCCTGCTATGGCAGGGACACCTCCCACCAGACCACGCTGCTCAAAGATCTTGAACAGCCCCAGTGAAGGGGCATCCACAACCTCCCTGGGCAACCTGTGCCAGGGCCTCACCACCCTCATCATGTAGAATTTCTTCCTAATGTCTTAATCTACATCTTCCCCCTTCCAATTTAAAGCCATTCCCCCTCATCCTATCACTACAGGCTCTTGTAAAAAATGCCAAGAAAGAGCATACATACATCAGTTTAACTTCTACAGAGAGAAGGGACAAAATGTAAGTTATGAAAGCTATGAAGTTTGTAGTCTCTGTACCATGCAAACCAGCTAAATAGCCCAAACAGTTACAGTTCAGCCCAGTTCAGTGCCCTTCTTTATGTTTAAGCAGTGAAGCAATCAAGACTTGAATAAAGCCTGGTCCTGTGCTGCACTGCTTCCCAGAACAGAACTATTGAACTTCGCTCTTAGGTCAGGCATGAATTTGGCTCTGTTTTGTGATGTGGCACTTGGAGCTGTGTCTCAGCCTCTGACTGCAGATGTTTGAACACTCTCCACCAGTGAGATATACACACCAGCACAGAAAGGGGTCTTGGCAGGCAAAAGAAAAGGAAGCCACTCTTAGAAGAGTGCTGGCAAGCACAAGCCCACACAGAGGTGTTGGTAATGAATCTACGCAGAATACAGTAAGGCTCTGTCTTGCTGATGATACTATGGCTGTGAGAAAACTGATACGCTTAAGACAGCTCAGTACATATTCCCAGCTGCAGATCATTCTTTTTACAAGGGCTTTTAGTGATATGATGGGGGGGGGGAGGGGGAGCGGCGATGGCTTTAAATTGGAAGGGAGGAAGATTTAGGTTAGACAGATTAGGAAGAAATTCTTCGTGATGAGGGCAGTGAGGCCCTGGCACAGGCTGCCCAGGGAAGTCATGCATGTCCCCTCCCTGGAGGTGTTCAAGGCCAGGTTTGATGAGGCTTTGAGCAACCTCATCGAGTGGGAGGTATCCCCTGTCCACAGCAGGGGGGTTGAAACTGGATGGGCTTTAAGGTCCCTTCCAACCCAAACCATTCTATGATTCTGAGACCTTTGAGTACAGAAGCTTTAGGCATGTCCTTTTGCTCTTCAAAGATTATTACTGATAATTAACAAACAATTCCTTCCAACTTCACCAAAGTGACATTTTCATGTCAGTTTTCCCTTTTGAGGATGAAGTTTTCCAAACTGACTACAAACTTGCAGCTAAGAGTCAAAAAGCTGAGATTCTTGGAGATTTGAGAGCACAGCAAAAGCAAATTCTGAGGCAGGAAGACCTGGGAAGTTCTGGTCAGAGCAAGGACAAGTGACTCTACAAAGCAGCCCTGGGTCTTAGTTTTCAGCTGGCTCACAGGAAAGCGTGACTTCATGTGAGGATCTGAGACAGGAGGCTGTGTCTTTAAAACCATCAAGATAACAGTCCTGAGGCCAAATCAATACTTCCAAGCCTAGGGTACTGAGAGCCCACTTCTGCCAGGAAAACTATTCAAACAAACTACTGCAAAGGACTCAAAAGTTAACCTTGGAGGAACTACGCATGCACATTAGGGCCTTACAGTTGCATTTAATTACAAGTTTACTATTTTTTTAAGCACCTTTGCCACTTGCCAAGTTAGCCACAGAGGGCAAAACTGCCCAGACAAGATTACAAAAGGGTGCTTAAGGTTTATGCCACTTAGTCCAAATAGGGTGAACTTATTACACCAGCTCACACGTTTCAGGAAAAGCAGTAAAACACAGACTTCAACCAGCACGCTCTGCCTCAGAGATGGAGGAAGCGTCGTGACTCTGTTTGAGGTCTCTTTTCAGCCAGTCACAGGACTCAGCTGTAAGCCGCAAACAGTTTGTAGTTTTATTGGTCCCCACTGAACCATTTTTATTCATGTTCTTTGTCCAGTTTTACCTCTCTGCATGCTTCAACAAAAGCTCGGATTGAAATACCAACTTAGTCCCCTTCTCATAGGAAATGCTCTTTCCACACTGTTTTCTTCCAGCCTACAAACAGTTAAGATCCAATTTTATTAGGTTCCCACTACCACCTGAAGCCTTACTTTCACTTTTGGAGAGCCCAGCTCCATTCCTCAGCTAAGCAAATAATCACCTTGCTTCCTCAAAACACTGGGGCGAGACTCAGGCGGGGCCCTGTTGCATCACACACCAGTTTCTTCCTTAGCACTTAAAAGCTGAACAACTTCTGCAGGGAAGCAAACCTCCGAATAAGTTTTCAGTTTCAACCAACAAAGGAGAAAAAGCATATAAGTGTGGGAAAACACTCTTTGCTTTCAATGCATCTGACAAGATTTGGAGAAGGAAAAGTTCAATACCACTCTTTCTGGAGGCATCTGATTGTCTGTAACATCAACTATTCAATAACATAAAGCTAACAAGCCGTCAGAAATTTATAACTAGACTTCTAATTTACACTTGTAACAGTTACAAAACATCAGCTGTTACTACAAGCCTGCTCCTTTGGATTGACTGATAACTCAGTGGTTGCCCTTTAGCCATAGGGATATTCCTCTGTTGACAAGTAACAGTATGCAAGAGAGGAGCACCTGACATTTGTGCCCTCCTGCTTTGCACAAATGGCTTTGCACCACTTGTGCATCACACAAATGAGAGGATCAGCAGTCTCCGAAGCCTTGACAGGCCAGATCTCAAAGCTGCTGTAAATCCACTTTCACTTACAGCTTTAACGTCTCTTGGAAAACAAAAGTACAAATTGTCTGATGTTTTCTGCCCTGGACTCCTCCACACTCATCTGAACCATGTTTCAGCAGGGGGATATTTCATAGCTTCCTTGTCAGAGGGAATAAACATTGCTCCTATTCTTCTGCACACTCCTGCAGCCCTGCTCCATTCAGCTGAGGGTTAAAGAAGGCAGAGAACAGTTGCTGCCTAAAGATTACACTGAGATGTTTCTCCTCTGCAGAAAACTGCTCAAGTTTGGATTTATGTTTAGTGACACTCTGGTTTTCATTAAAACCCAAATGAGTCTTAGCTTTCTTCTGTCAGATTGGGTAAGAAATGTGCATTGCTTCTTACAGGCAAAGCAGTCATGCTGCCACATTTAAGCTTTTCTTAATCTTCTCAGGGAATGAATTATACCAAGCAACCACTTGAACTCCTCTGAAACTCCAGTTTCCTTGGGTGGCAAGCAGCCCATTCTATAAAAAGTATCAGTATAAAGAGAAATTTATTTGAGGAAGGCTCCAGCTGATGCCAACATGAGACAACAGCAAGGACAAGGGGGAAAGACCTGCATGTGCAATTAGAACTAAAGCCAGTTCCATGCGGGATGCATGTAAAACACTGAAATACTACCAGCTGCTGAGACCTCTTTGCATTATTTTAGTTTTCAAAAATAAGGCACTGGCATGCTTCATTTCAAAGAGATTTATGGCAACATTTGTTTTGTTTGGAGGCCTTCATTATAGCATCATACAATGTTTTGGGTTGGAAGGGACCTTAAAGCCCATCCAATTCCAAAACCCTGCCATGGGCAGGGACACCTCCCACCAGACCAGGGTGCTCAAGTCCCCATCCAACCTGGCCTTGAACACTCCCAGGAAGGGGGCATCCACAACTTCCCTGGGCAGCCTATGCTAGGACCTCACCACCCTCATCTGTGAAGAATTTCTTCCTAACATCTAATCTAAATCCCCTCCTTCCAATTTAAAACCATTCTCCCTTGTCCTATCACTACTTGTCCTTGTAAAAAGACTCTCCCCCAGCTTTCTTGTAGCCCCTTCAGGTACTGGAAGGCCACTATAAGGTTTCCCTGGAGCCTTCTCTTCTCCAAGCTGAACAAACCAAACTGATACAACATGATTTTTTTGCATGGACACACAACATTCTGCATTTAGGATATTGGAAACAGAGATGATTTGGAACATACATCCGTGTGGTAGCAAATTTCTTCTAGTCTTGGAAGAAAGAAGCATCATCAGGAGCAACACCAAGTAAATAAATGTATGTTAGGAGTTTGATTTCTCATGCTCCCCATCAGAGCCCTGGCTTGGCAGATGTTTTGTCTAGAGTCAAGGCCCCATCAGCACAGTCTGCTGTGACAAGGTTGATTAGCAGCAGTTTATGCTTCCAGCTGACCTTTTGGCTGCAGAGGCATCTGCAACTCCTGTTCTCCTTCACAGTAAAAGACGACTGGTTTCCTGTTCATTCTCAATCATTTAAGGCACATCTTAGCCTTCAGGCTATCAAAACCAAAACAAATCTGTCAGAAGTGGATGCTTTACAGCCCAGCAATGTGATAGTGAGGTTTGCAGGCTTTTGTGAACAGAAACACATCACAGCACTGGAGTAGCTCAGGCTGAATCACATTTTTGAGATATGGGATGGCATAAAGCTCAGTTACTCCAGAGCAGGCTTTAGCTGAGCTGCTGTGGTTTCATGAATCACAGTGCTGCCTCACCAACCAAGAACTCAAGGCAACCTCAGCTTTCCTCAAGGCTGCCTGCAATACCATTTAGTATATTTAATAAAAGAAAAATATACCCTTAGGGGTCCTGAACAACAGTTAATAACACCCAGTAAAAGTAAATGAGCAGCATCATAGAGTTTTTGGTAAACAACTCAACTAATGGCTTTAACCACAGCAGACAGAAGCTGCTTGGAGCTGGATTTGAGGAGAGCCTAATACTGCAATCTTCATTGATACTACAATTGCTAAAGCAACCCAAGGAGCAAGTGATAAACTCTGAACGTGGACAGCTGAGTCAGTGTTTACAGCCTTCTGTGTGAGCAGAAAAAAAGGACACACAGTAAATCATCCTTATTTTGACAATAATGAATGGTAAAATAGCATCCTAGGCCTTATAAGAAGTCCAGCATGTTTCTTGTCTTCAGCTCAAGGTAGGCAGGTTTCTGTTGATAACCTGTCAGTGTTGTGAGGATTGCCAATAGGCCCTAACCACCCTGAGCAGGGGGCAACTACCTGCACCCCTGCTCATGGCCCAGCGGTTCCTCTTTAGCACATCCTTGGTTGCCCAGTCCTGTCCTGAGCTACATGGCAGATGCATCCCTCTCCACCGTGCAGGTAGCTTGTCTGCAGCATTGTCTCTGGTCTCATCTGTTCCTGACACCTCATTCCCTCCATCACCTCACCTTGCCTTGGCTTTTGCCAGACTCTGTTCCCATTACCCGGCCCTGCCCTGTGGGACTGCTCCCCCTTGGTTTGTGCTGGGTTCCTAGGTTGTCCTGGCTGTAGCCCAGACGTTCTTCTGGTGAGGGAACTCCAGCACATCATCACTGACAGTACAACCATATATTGGCATCATTTGATCTCATCGCAACACTACACAGACCTATGCCTACATTCCCCATTTTCCATAGTGGGCTTCAAGACCTCAATTTCACTTACTGACTTCAATTATAGTTGAAGACTATCTTGTTTGAAATCCTCAAGGCCATGAACTTCAGTGACTAAGACGTGACGCATGTGGCATTGCCTCTTGTGAAAAGAACAAGGAACTTCAGTAAAACAAATCGATATTAATGGCGCTCAAAAAACAGACTTCAGCTTTCCTGACATACTGAAAGCTCCTCTAAGGAGAACAGCCTGACACTGAGGAAATCGTTGACCTTAAGGCTTTTGTCTCTGTCATATCTCACTGAGAAGCCTAAAAAAAAGGCCTGCAGAAGGCACGTACGAGCAGGGTGCTAAAACCAAGATTAAGACAGAAGAATCAAGTTTTGCTTATTCACAAATCCTACCCAACCTCAATCCTTCATTTTCCTCATTTCTCACTTTCTCTCCTCCTTCTGCCTTTGCTGATCCCTGAAAGGCATTATCATACTCCAAAGAGCTCCAAGCAGCCTAAACCCTCATACGAACTGAGCCACAGCTGCCACTTGCTGGCTAGCGTGGGTGGATTCCAGCAACAGCAACCTAGCCAGATCCACACCAAGAGCTCCAGCTGCGGGAATCAGCGGGAATCACAGAATGGTTTGGGTTAGAAGGGACCTTAAATCCTTCCAGCTCCAACCCCTCTGCCTTGGGCAGGGACACCTCCCACTGGATCAAGTGGCTCAAAGTCCCATCCAACCTGGCCTTGAACACCTCCAGGGACTTCTCTGGGCAAATTGTGCCAGGGCTTCACCACCCTCACAGGAAAACATTTCTTCCTTATATCCAGTCTTTCCCAGGGAAAGGGATACAGCTTCTTCAGACACAACTTGCTGCAGGAAGATGCCAGCAAAACCAGCAGAAAGAGTCACATCCCAGCACTGTAGTCGCAACAAACAGGGATGTTCTGCATGGCCATAAACCCAATAAAATCCATCTGGGTCTAAATTCATGTTTATTAGCATACCCAGTCAACAATCATATTTAAATTCCCTGATGGCTAGCAGGCTGCTGCACCTCAGCGATGCATAAGCAGGCTTTCTGCTGCTATTATAAAACAAATTACCTCATGCATGAACAGCCTTAGTATCAGTTCATGCTCCAAGCTGTTCTACTGTGCTGGCATATGTACACCCCAGTCACCCTGTACTGCAAAAGGCACATTTGCTTCAGAAACCACTGATCAGATATAGCAGTAAATGAATGAAAAAAATAACAGGCACAACATTAGCACTGATATGCTTGCCATTATTCCACTCCCTTTTCCATGGGAACCCTTCATTTGCTGTTCAGTGTAAATACACAGTTTCTGGGCAAGAAACAGAGCTTCAACACCTCCCTCTCTGTTTATCAAGTACTGGAACATCCTGCCCAGGGAGGTGGCTGAGTCTCCATCCCTGGAAGTATTTAAAATATGGGTAAATTAAGAGCTCAGGGACATGGTTTAGTAGTGAACAGGTACAGTTTGACTCAATCTCAAAGGTCTTCTCCAACCAAGCAAATCTATGATTCTCTCTCCTCTTCCATCTCACCCTCACAGAGCACGCATTCCTCTGCCTGTCACAGTTGTGCAGCTCTTTCTGTTAAGATGGTTATAGCTAAGGGAATAAATTTTGACCTGAGCGGTTCTGGACACCTCAACTAGTAAATAATCCTGTCATAGAAGCAGCATCTACTGAAATGAGAATATTATAAATAGAAATATTCCCTATAAGCGGCTTGTGACTAAGCTCACTTTTGAGCTAATAACTTCCCATGGAGATAAACTCCGCAGGAAAGCTCATAGAGCTATAAATATTCAGAATTCATTAACAGATCTTTTTGTTGCAAAAATTCTTTTCCGGCTGTGCATCACGACACTGGTGCTCCCAACCTCTTCTCTTTTCAAAAGCTGCAATTGTTTAACCTCCAGATCTGGCTGCTCTCAGAAATCCACAGGAAGAAAACATTGGGGCAGTTTTGAGTATTGAGACATTATTCTGCTGCCAAAAAAAAACAGAAGAAAAATGCCAAAAGGGATATATATTGTGTTATGAGTGTGTCTGAAGTTTCATACTCTTCCTATATTCTAACATTCTGTTAATCTGCTACTGGTTTCAATGAAGAACAAACATATTTTAAGGACACAGGATTACACTCAGTTCCTGTATCTAGTGCCTGCCCAGATGTGTTTCTCAGCACTGCTCTGCTAAAGTGTATGAATACTGACCGATGGGAATCACAGGAGCAGCAAGTCCTACACTGAGATGTTTTTGCTTCCATGTGGTTACCCAGCATCAGAGCCGCACATCAACATTTTACTTTTTAAAAGTCACTCATGAATAACAGCATTAACTGCATCAAATCCATCTCTCCCTTGAAGGTGTTCTCTTGCATCTCCGCAGCAATGCTCCCTTGAGCAAGAGTTTCATTTATGTTAGTCCACCTTTAATTTCTCTAGCATAACATACTAGACTCTAAGATTTATTTTTTGAAATTGGAAGCCAAAAGGAGAACAGGCCACTGTCTTTTCTCCTAGCTGTCAAAGTCACAGCTCCTACAGGACAGCTACGCCTAGAAGTGGTTTTGCCCCTCGTTATTGCTTTTATATCACTGAAGGCTGGCACTGAGATCCAGTCCTGTTGCCATGTAGGTGTTAGACAACAGCCTCTGCACAGGGATTGTGATATAATATTAATGAGCACCTTATCATGCAACTATGAAATCAGGAGCTTCACGGTTCCATGCCAGCAGGGCCAATTCTGCTCTTGCTTTGCCCCTAAGAGCACTGTTGATGCAAGTGGAGGGCAAGAGCTGAGCATGGAGCTCAGCTATGCAAGCCAGACTAGAAGTGGGTCCTATGACACCTTAATACTTGCCCTTTTGACACACAGCAAAATGCTTTCTACAGCTGTCTGCACCAGATAATGACGAACAGCTGTGGTTTGGCCTTTTTCTCAGCCAAAGGAAACAACCTCGACTGTCTTGTCCCAGACCCTGTTTTGTGGTCAGCAAGGCTTTTTCCTGCTGCCTCCATTTGGGACTTCTGAATTTTATTTCAGAAATGCCAGTGCCATGGAATTTCAGTTTGATTAGAATGATAAAATGGTTCAGGTTGGAGGGACCTTAAAGATCATCCAGTGCCAACCTCCCTGCCGTGGACAGGACACCTTCCACTAGGTAAGGTTGCTCAAAGCATTATCCAGCCTGGCCTTGAACACCTCCAGGGAGGAGACATCCACCACTTCTCTGGGCAACCTGTGCCACTGCCTCACCAACCTCATTGTGAAGAATTTCTTCATAATATCTAATCTAAATCTTCCCCCTTCCAATTTAAATCCATTCCCCCTCATTCTATCACTTCATGCCCTTGCAAGAAGCCCCTCCCCAGCTTTCACTTCCCTCTACTAGCAAGCTTCCAAGATGCCATGCTAATTTTCAGGCTTTCCCACTCCTATTAAATAGGACATGTGCTGTAACATGAGCTACAAGACATGAATACTCAAGAGTGTAAATGCATCAGCTGGTCCCAAGGCTGACAACCAGGAGCACACTGAGTAAATCACAGCTGGGAGAGTCAGCAGCACGCTGTAAGCTACGGATTTGCTTAGCTATTACCCACAATTATTCTTCCACCCTTTCATGAAATGAAGGCCAAACTCTTCAACCTTATCTAATGGCTCATACCTGTAACGTAACACAAATAAAGAGACCACCAGACCTCTTTCCCTATGAGGACTCTACCTTTCACACAGGACCACAGGTGTTGAGCACTGCCCATATTTGCGTATCATTGTGTACATCAGCACAACGAAGAACTTGCTAATCCCTGTACTCTCACTACCCTTTGCAGAGGAGTATCTGCTCATTTAATTCCCAAGTGCCTTCCTGCTGCTGCCAGTTTTCCTTGTTGTCCCTAAGGGGGTTGCATATGGCACACTGCGCTGCTCCAGGAGCTGCCACAGCCCCATGCTGCTTCTCAGTTGGCTGGGGCTCCTGTGTACCAGCTCCTTCACCTCACACACAGTCACAGTTTTCATTTTCCTGCCATGGCCCATTGTAACACTCATGCAAGGGGCAGGGACCCTTGCAGCTATGGACCTGAAACCAGACACAGCTTGTCCTCCAGCCTCCAATCTGCCCTGTCACCTTTGACTAAAAATAGCTAGTCCTCCTCCAGGGAAAAATGGTCTATGCAAAAAATCTGCTACTGGAACAGCTCATTTTCAACACTATTCGCTACTCTAGACCATCTCTACAAAACTGCCTTAGGCTCATGTGCCTCTTCGTGTCACCTACAAGTATATTTATATTCATTTTATATCTTCTCATCAGCAGCCAGTCGGTGGTATAACACACCCCTGATTATCCTGATGTCTTCAGGTGATTCTTTCAGCAAAATCTTAAGTACGTACTGCATGTTTGGAGGTGCTACAGTTTAATTTGGGCTACAGAACTATAGAATCATATAATGGTTTGGGTTGGAAGAGACCTTAAAGCCCATCCAGTTCCAACCCTCCTGCCATGGGCACCTCCTACTGGATCAGGTTGCTCAAAGCCCCATCCAACCTGGCCTTGTACACCTCCAGGGACAGGGCAGTCATGACTTCTCTGGCAACCTGTGCCAGTGTCTCACCACCCACAATTGTCAAGAATTTCATCCTAATGTCAAATCTAAATCTTCCTCCTTCCAATTTAAAGCCATTCCCTATCATCCCATCACTACTTGCCCTTGTAAAAAGTCCCTCCTCAGATTTCTTGGAGCCCCTTTAAATACTGGAAGACTGCTCTAAGGTCTCCCCAGAGCTTTCTCTTTTCTAAGCTGAGAACCCCCAACTCTCTCAGCCTGTCCTCACAGGGGAGGTGGCTCCAACTCTCTCATCATCTTCACAGCCCTCCTCTGGACCCATTCCAACAGTTCCATATCCTTATGCTGGGGATTCCAGAACTGAACACAATCACTCCTCACATGTATAATTTTGTTTGCATTATTCCACCTGTTCAGTACATGAACTGCAGTTGAAAAACAATGGGGAACGGTAGAGACATGACTGCCAAGCTTATGCATACCTGTGTTTTTTTCTAAAACCTGATGAAGCACACTTCTGGGCACTGGCAGGACCACCTGCAGTATCAGATTTTTAGAAGCATATAAAAGCACACATGTAACAAAGGTGTTGCTGTTGGCAGTGGGTACAGCTCTTGGCTAAATTCCTACAAACTGGTTCAGAACTGGTGGTGATTTAGCCCAGACAACTCACACTTTCTCAATCCCAATTGGCTCTCTATTGTTTTTGACCCTAGGCTGAAGTTACTGAAGTGTCATTACTTGAACACTGGCTTTACTAAAAATGACTACCACTTCCGATAGCTATTCAGATCAGAGGTGGTGCCTAATCCAGCTATTGGCAACTTTTGCGTGTTAAATTCAATTTGTCTGTGCCTTTCAGAAACTCGAGATTTCATTTCTCAAATCATGCTTGGTACCCAGGATAAAAGGATTTTACAGACGCTTCTCATTGAAGGTTTAAGTTCAACAAAAGCTCCAGTTCTTGCCATCTCTAATCAGGGTTTTGAAAGCTACCTTTCAGGAGTTAGAAGCAGCTCTGTGAGTTATCTTTTTACAGCATTGAGTTAACGGAAGTCCAAAATGCTCCCACTCTTCATTCTAGACTTCATTTACATTCCATTTAGCTGAATCAGAACTCTGTGCAGGCAGCCTACACAGTTTACATGTGTGTTGGTAAAAGGTGGAAAAAAGCTTTGCCAGACAAGTTTCCTAATTCATTTCTCATAATCCCTTCCCCAACTTTCCAGTTTTCACTGTGGCACGCTGTAGGTAAAGGCTGGTTTAGAGTTACAGCCCACAAAGACTCAGGTCAATGTCATCAAACCTGGCTTTTTTATTATTGTTTTTTGGGGGGAAAATAAACATCTTTACCCACTGCTATTTTTCAACCAAGTATGGAAACACTTTTCAAAAATGGTCACCTAATTCTGCATGCATTTATACATTTAATTGTTCTCCAGTGACAATCGCTCCAAGAACAATGATTACTCAACTGCAGGTCTTCTACCCAGTCTAAGTACCTGAAATGGTTAGCTGCAATTCACAGCTCTGCACACGGTATCTCAGATCCAGTATTAGCAGGGCAACAGCTGTCTCCAAATGCTATGCAGTAAAAAACCCTCAAACATTCTACAAGAACTGTTATCTGACAGCACAAGTAAAATCAACCAGTTTCTGATACTTATTTCTGGCCACTGATATCTACCACACTTTACTGAGGAGATGAAGGTCTCACTAAGATGCAAGACAGACCTATCTGCACTGTTTGCTGTACAAGTTACCAAAACCGCTATCTTACACAATCGCTATATAACCAAGATGGAAGTGAACTCATTGAGAAGCCTCAAACAACATCCTTTTCCAGCTGGGAATTTCAGGATACAAAAAAGACCTTAATGTATGGTGATCCCACCCACAGCAGACATCTGGGCAAGTTACTCACTTTGTACTGTCATCTGCTGCTGAGGGAGTAAACATTTCTGGACCTCTGTCCCTGCTACTGCAACACTCTTCAACTTACCCAAACCCCTCCTCTCCATATTATCTCCTCTCCCTTCAGAGTACTCACAGCCTAGAAAAAGCCTTTCTGTAATATATGCCTTGTATAAATATACATGGATAGCAACTGGATCATTAAATGAACAGAAAGCAATTGAGGTTAAGACAGCTTTGAGATGTACCAGCTCAAGTACAGTCTACGATAAGTCTTTAACAATATCTCTGGAGATTTTATTCATACTCTTGCATTAACAGCAATAGTGATTCCAATTTGCACAGCTCCAGCATTGCCTACCTTCATTTAGAAGGCAACAAGTCTTGAAAATATGTCAGCGAAGGATTTCAATCTTTTCAGCTCAGTCTTGCAGAGTCTGAAGCACACATACATAGAAATTTGCTAGGAAACCAGGCTGTATTTGTAGAGACTCTCAAGGATCTGTTTTTGGATCTGGATTAGAAACAGGTGGTCATCACACATTACCTTGCACCTCATACTTAAATCACAACAGCTTCCCTTTTTCCTTCCAAGTTTAGCGATGCTCTTATGAGAACAGCAGCGTGACCAACACCAAAGACAGAACACCCGTGTCACAAATCAGAAGATGAAGCAACCTACACCCTATGGCTCCTAAAGGTATCCTCCACCTTCCAAAGTTGACAGTCATTGTGCTACATGGTTGCAAAGGTCAGCTGTCAACTCTGGTTTAAAACTGAGCAAGAATTCTATCTTCTACACTGGCTTTTGCTCTTTACTGTTAATAATCTGCCCTATTTTTTCTCCCAATAGCATTAATTTTTCCAAGACCATCTTCCCCATCAGCTGTGCAAGAAGGCTTTCCACACTCAGGTCTGGGAAGTCCTTTTAGTCAAAGCTTGCTCTCTGGACCAGTTATTTAAAAGCTGCCGATGCCTTGTGGAGGGGTTACTAACGGCCATCTGCCTAAAGAATTCTTGTTTATATTCCTTTTGCTTTATCCTTAGGAAAAACAGTTGCATAAAGGCAGAAGTATTTAAAGCTTGACCCATCCTCCCTCATCCTGCTGGGAGCTATAATCTGTCTGCGCTATCTCAACTGATATTTGTGTAACTGATTATGTCGTCCAAACAAGGGATTATGATTCTGGTTTGAGGAGCAAGCAGCACGAACAGAAAACGGCTGAAGGAACAAGCTACTTTTTGTTCCAAGAACAATTCCTTGAACAAAAGGGAGAGAGAAGAAATGCATCTCATATAAAGAGCAATTGTTTCCCAATGGAACATGTCATGTTTTCCTATTAAGCATGAGCTGCTCCGGCTGTTGCAGAGTATTTTAACAGGTCTCTTAATATGATGCCCAGCTCCAGCATTGACTTCATGAGGAAAACAAAGCCAACACAAGCCATCCTTTTGTCTTTTGATTTTCTCCTTCCAAACAGAGGATGAATCAGAATATTATCTTTAAGTTTTTCTATGGCTGTTGGATGAATGTTCCTGTGTCTCTTGCAGAACAGACAATTCCTGGTATTAACTTCTCACTTTCTGCATGCAAATAAAGGGCGGGTTGTGCCAGACTTGGCTTCCTGGGCATTGACCCAAGGAATACATTTGGTCCATGACATAACCTCTGTCACACAACTTTGAAGTCTTAAGAAGAACAGACAGTATCAGAGAAACAACTGCACAATGTCTCGCAGGAGAATTAAGATGCAAGATAAACAAGCTCTGGACATTTTACCTGAGGGTCTGGCCAACTGGAGAGAGCTGTCGTCATCCATGATGTGTCCTAAACCATTCAGTACGAGCAAGGACAAGCCATGCTATTGAGAGAGCCAAGAAGACTGCACAATCCGAGTGCGCAGTCTGCCTCAATTGTTTGTAGTGTGCCAGGCCCCTAAGGACAGTCAGCAGGATCACAGATCGCTGCCCAACAGCCAGCTTTCTCTTCCTAAAAAGCAGGAAGGATAGGGAACATAACAGTCATCTATAAAATCACTTGTGATATTCATTGCATTTCACAACACAGGAGGTAGAAGGCATCACAAGAAATAAGTGGTTTCAATGAAAACAGAAGGCAGCAACTAGCAGCACAGGCAAGCTGTGGAGCACTGTGATCCAAAATGTTGCAGTTAACAGAAGTTTACACATGTTGAAGAATGACCACAAACAAGTCACCATCCCTAGAGGTGTTTAAAAGATGAGTAGATCTCATACTTGGGGACACCCGTCTAGTGGTTGACTTAGCAGGGCTGGATCAATGGTTGGACATGACGATCCTGCTTTTTCCAACCAAAACCATTATATGATTCTACGATTCTGTGATTCTAAGTTCATAAAGAGAATTAAAACAAGAAAGGTGACTAAATACAGACCAGTACATCTGGTTCAGAAAGCCCCACCTGCCACAGACAACTGGAGGTTAGAAATATGACAATCATAGGATAATTCAGGGCAGAAGGGACCTCTGGAGGCCATCTGATCCAAATACCCTCACCTCTTGCCCAAGACCAGGCTAATTTCAAAATTAGATCGGATTGCTCATGGCTTTATCTGGTTTGAATTCTGAGTTTCTCCAAGGACAGAAATTTCACAGCCTCTCTCAGAAACCTGTTTGAGGTTCTGACCACTCTCTCTACGAATAACTTGTTTCTTTCTCCTATCTTCATACTCTTCTTTATAATCTACATCTGGCCAACGTCATATTGAGCTCTATAACTCACGACTAAACCAACGAGCCATTCTTGTGTTCTTAACAACAGGAATTTCTAAGGTACTGCACCATTTCAGTGAGGCAGCTCTGTTTCCTCCCAGCAAGGAGACAATGTGTGCTGTAGTTAATTTAGATTTATGTAACAATGCCAGAAGATCTACGCTGGAGTCTTTTTAATTCCCTGGGTACACTGGCAAAGTATTCAGAACACTTGCTGTAGGAAATCAGTGAAACAAAAGACTTTTGACTGTTTAAACATGTTCAATAAGTTGGGTGGTGCAAGTCAGCCTGATGAGCTGCAGTGGAAACCTTACTTCTAAAAGCATTTCTCTTGAGGTTCACATTACATGATAGTTGATACCATAAGTACTAGAGAAAAAAATGCTATGTTTCAGAAGAAATTATTTTCCCCCTTGCATGTTACTTACTCCTATTATAGACATCGTAGCTCCAAGGTAACCACAGAGTCTGTCTCCAGCAGAAGAGCAGTGCTAACTCACAACTTCTCTCTAGAGTCAGCTGCTGGAATTGCTATCCCACTGCTTGGGGCAGTTTCACAATCTCAAAGCATCTGCTACAGCTACAGAACCTATTTTTTCATGGCATTTCAATCTACAGCTCTGGCTCAGAGAGGAGAGCACCCCAGAGGCCATTTCCCAGCCCTGATCTGGGTCTATTTAAGGGCCCACTCTGATTCTAGGAGAGAACAAACCCATTTTAACCTTACTGAAACTAATGTGCTTTTGGGACACGGCGTGGCTACTAAGAGGGATTATGCCTTGTTTCTGTTGAGAACTTGGACTGGTACACGGCACATAAGATTTTGCTAGTGACCAGCCTTGTCCCATGCACATCCTTATGGATGCACAGACTGGCAAATTCTGCAGGACAGATGTGCCCATTTAGCTTATCCAGTGAGAGAGGGAAGAAAACCTTGCCACGTGTTATATTTAGAAGCACAACTGCTACAGAAAACTAATCAGACTGTCCTGCTGAAACAGATAAGAAGGGAAATGAATAACGCTTTTTAGTTAGATATATTTCAGGCTCCTTCTGAGCGCAAAATTACACAGTAGGAACGCAAGAAAGTCATTTGAGACAAGTATTTGATCTCAGTTTTAGATGGCAACAGCATGCTGAGAAAGGCTGGCTGCCTCACCATTTTTATAGCTTCGGGATCCCACAATCTTTTGTTGAGGATGGAGGTGTTATTTAACAGGACTGTGCTCATGTCAAGGACAAAAGCAGAGTGCCACTGGCACAGCACAAGCTAAGGGAGGCATTATTCCTACAGTAAACTTTTATACAACCTGCAGATATTAAACCATCTGCTTCCCACCAAGGAATTATAAAGCTTTCCTTTTACAATACTGGGCTGCAACAAATCTAAGGCTCACAGTAACAAGCTTGAATAATTAACTTATTGTGCGCGTTTCTGATAGGATGTTGCTAGACTCAGATACAGAGTGCACTATATTTCAGTTAGAAGGACAAAAAAAATGGAAGTCATGCAAGCTATTGCCCAAATCCATTGCATTAGCCACAACTGATACCTAAATTTAAGTAAAATCAGGCTAATCAGAGTGGAACCAATGGTGCTATTGCTGCCAGACAGCCCTTTCTGGCTTGGTCTGCTCTTAGGCTTTTCCTGGTATATAATCAATCAGCAGCACACTGATCTCAGAGAATACGCACTTTGTGAGCTGCACAGATTTCAAGTCAAGTTTCTGCTTCTGAGAAGCCACTTGCACTGTTGAGCCTCCTGTGCAAAGGCACCAGGCACTCAGCTCAGCTCAAGAAAGAGACGTTTCATATCCACAGAGTGTATGAAACACTGGTCGTGGACCTCAGACCTTGATTGCTTCAGCACAAACAAGCAAACACAAACAAGAGTCACGTCACTTGGAGTCACAAGTACCTGTGACACTATAATTAAAATGACAAGGGCAATAGCCATGCTGTCCCAAAACCGAATTGTGTGTTTGAGCTGCACTGTTAGAAAACTGAGCCACTTGCACTGGAGATAAAAGACTTGGCAGCTGGAGACAAGCATCCAAAAGCGCTTATGTGCCTGGAGTTTGGAGATTCTGCCTTGTGCAGAGCATCCACTGTAATCCACCCAAACACAGTTAAGCAACTAAGCTCTCCACTGGAAGTATCAACTCTGCACCACAAAAAATGAACTCAGTACCTAAAAATCTCATCAAATGACTTATCATCCCATGTTCTTGATTCCATAGGATTTGTCTAATCAGCTTGTGTCATGCTTCATTCTTACAGAACTGCAACAGAATAATTCATTGTCAGCCAAATCCAACTTTCCAGATAAAGTTAATGCCAAGGCAATACAAAGGCTTCTTCACCAAACAGTTTCTGTTGAAGGGTCTTGGCTCTCATCAAGGCTCAAATCAATTCTCCATACTTTTTAAGAGCCAGTTAATTTTATTCTAGAACAAATGCTTTCTTCATCTTTGAGCTCCAACAACCATTCAACAGAGAGGAAACAGTGAAGCAAAGGCCAGTGTTCATACTTTGTGAAGATAATTCAGACACCACAGTTGATAATATTGTGGGGAAAATACAGTAATGGGTTTGAACAAGTGCAGTGCAAGAAGAGAAAAGAAAGGCATTTATGCATTTGTAATACAGGCATTAAACTGCCCACATGACTACTGTGCCATGACTCCACAGCATGTTTGATGAAGCTGCATTTATAGGAAAAAGCAACATCATGCCACTATACCTGATAGGTTGGAAATGAGGCATGGAAAACTTTTGCCTGCCAAGGAGGGAGGGCACATTGCAGGAAATACTAAGAGATAGGCTGGCAAAGCACAGGGATAAACTTGTTTGGCGTCATGCTGCGCCATATGCTCAGCCTCCCAGAGTAACAAAAAAATCAGCTGCTCCTTTTAAGCTAGTAATGTTCCCTCCAGCCACATTTCAAATGTCACTACAAACATCTTTCCTTAGGAAAAGAGATGGTCTCGTGTAACTGCAGATACCAGGCTCTGTACAGCAGCCTAGCATTATGTAACTTTATTAGACATCTCACAGGCTGCCTACAATAAATCAAACACTTAAGTTATCACAAGATCCAATTCAGCAATTACACTAAATGCAGCTGAAAAGATCTGAGCAGATACAGTTGTGCTTCCCCACTCCAAATGTCACGGTCAGGAATAAAGAGGAAGTCTTTAGCGAATGCTCAGCACTGAAAAATATTAGATCTGCTCCTAAGGTACCTGCTCCAGCTCTGTGGGCCTGACTCTCTAATATGAACTTGAAGTAAACAATTCACCACATTTCCATTTGCTAGAAGCACTTAAAACACAGCAGGGAAAACTGGGACAGAGACAGTGTATCTTCTTTTAAATAATTTCATAGACAAAGCATGAGCAGGAGATCTGAATATGTACAAATGATGTGGCTGCAGCAGCTTTGAATGTGAATCGCCTCCTAGAGGAAAGGAAGGTAATCTCCTATTAGCAATTACCAAACTGTGAAGCTGCGCCTCTGGTATTCCCAGGATATTCTGAATCTTTTTTATTACTATGGCAAAACCTTCTCATCCATCCTAAATGCCAATATCATACAGCAAGTGTTGGTGATGACCTGGGGTTTGTTATGGGAAATACTCTTACATTACTCGGTGTGAGACCATTAAGTTCTATTTCCTGTAACACCAGCAAAAAAGAGACTCCTGTTAGGAGAGCTGAGTGAAGCTGTTTCCTGGGAAAGAAAGGACGTGAAAACTCTGTTTTTGAAGTGGTTACAACATAATATATCAAAAGCATGCTATGCACAACATTCAGTGCTCTGAGTTTTATCTGTGTTTTTCTGCAGCTACACCTACAAGGGCAGTTATTCAACATTTCTATGATCCGTAGAGCATTAACACCTGAAATGGCAACTTCTTACAACTGTTGTCCAAAGAATTTAACCAGTTGAAGACTTCCCGACACGACCAATTCAAAGCATGAACATCTGAACCACTTTTCATAACGCTGTGGTTGAGGGACCAAGTCCTTCTTGCTCTGATATTTTTTCCAGACAAATGCACATCTATTCCAGAAAGAGTCACTTAGTTAAGACTAAAATCTCAGAAGCAGAATCATCCCAAACAGCAGGCAATTAGAAAACAGGTTGTTTATACTGACTTAGCATAAATATAGAAACATAACAACAGAATGAACAGTCTTCCAGCCTTTTCAGCAACATAAATAGTCACCAGTTTCCTGCTGAGCTGGCTTTGATGCTTCACTAATGCGTATGTACCAGCTATACATTCAATGGTTACTACAGAAGAGCTATAAAAAGCTATGGCTTTCATACAGTCACATGAAGGCTTTACTCACTAAAGAAATATAACTCTCATACTGAAGTTAATCTACAAATAACTTGCCCTACAAATACATTTCAATCAAAGTTAAAACTTCTTTTTTTTCTTCATTTCAATTCCATTCCATCTATCTTTGGCTTTATCAGCTCATTTAACTTAATTATTCTAAGGCCAAATACGGTTCAGACTTCTAGAGTTTGTGAAACCAATGGCACAGACTTGTCAGATATTACGACAAAAAGTTTGCAGCCCCCACAGCCACAGCAGGACACCAGGAAAGCCATGCCACGTTACAAGCTGCCTGCTTCATTTCCACAGCCCTCACAGGTCACGCTCTAGCTGCTTTACACTGTATTAAATCATATTTACTCCCTCATTGACTTCTCCTGCTAGCTGCTCCCTTAATGTTAACACACATAATAACATAAAGATTTAAGCCGAAAGAGGGGAGATTTGAGATGAGATTTTTAGGAAGAAATGTTTTCCTGTGAGGGTGGGGAGGCCCTGGCACAGGTTGCCCAGAGAAATGGTGGCTGCCTCATCCCTGAAGGTGTTTAAGGCCAGGTGAGATGAGGCTGCGAACAACCTGATCCAGTGGAAGTGTCCCTGTCCATGGCAGGGAGTTGGAACTGGATGGGCTTGATGTTCTTTCCAACCCAATGATTCTATGACTGATTCTGTCAATCCTGACACTTTCCGGATTCATACTTTCACTTCCTTGAAGCCTCAAGTTTTACTCCTCCCAGGAAGAACTGCCACGCAGACAGTGTGCTGCACCCTGACATCACTTCAACACTCTGGGAGTCCTGCAGGAACAAGGGTGGCAAGGCTCACCTCCTGCTTCCTACAACATGCTTTGCAAAGCCATTAGCATTTTTGCCATGAAGGGAAATTGTCACCTCAGCCTCAATTTCATGATTTTGCTTGGTGCCACACTGTATATGTATGATTGTATCACAGCATAGTTGCAAGGAGCTAACAGCAACTTCCCACAACCTCACAGGATCATCTCCCATTCAGAAGGCAACAGGAAGGAGTGGGCAGAGGAATTTCTTTGCGATGACAGATGACACGGAACTTGTTTCAGGTATGCTGTCTTTCCAAGACCATAAACTGAACCTGCACCTGCTGCAGCTTCCCAGGGCCATAAAGCTGAGATTCATGAGATATAAGAAATCAGCAGCATTTATGATAATCAGCCATATGAAATAAAAGCATGACACCTGGATACATCTGCTCTTTAAGCACCAATCAGCAACATCAAAGCAAACCAATGTTTCTAGGGTGCCAGTATTTCCCTATGAAGATGGATGGTTTAGTCTCTTTAATTAAGTCTCCAGAGAAAAGCTAGTAAGCAACTCCAAGCGCAGCTGAAGAGCAGCACTGCTATTTCACTTCTAAAAATCATCATCCATCATGCTGCTCCTCCCTGTAAAAGCATTATGCTTAGCCACATCGAAGGCCATTAAATCTTTAATGGAATCAGCACAAAACACACTGTGCCTTCATAGAGAATTCCTTTTTCAGTCTAATCACTCTGGTTTGCTTAAAGTTTCAATGACACATTGATACTATTTTGCTTTATGTATTTGAATCCAGCTGCAAAATTCCACGTCCAGAACTTTGTATAAAGCTCACTGACTTCAAACAGTAAAGAAACCTGATTATACACAAACTGAATTAGTGTTGCTTTTCCCTGACCCATATTAGCTCTGTGGGCAGTGGCTGTCTGTAATAGTTCAGTCCACTGCTGACAGAGCTCAGAGAAGACATTGACAGTACAACACACCTACTATGTGATATATTCTTAGAAATCTTCTGCTAGAACCACAGCCCCCACTCCTAGAATATTCCTTTCCAGTACATGCAGCACTCGACACCGACAATTTGTCTAAGCCTGACCTGAAAACCAGTACATGAAGCTGAATATTAAGGTTAGCTGGCGTGAAAGAGTGAAAGAAAATATGGGCTGAGCTGACTTCTAATATTAATTGTGCTTTGGCATAATGGCACAATCCTTCACCACATCAGCTATAAACTCATCAGTCAGGGTGGGATAATGTAAATTTGGGAGAAAGGTCCTCCCAATGTGAAGGTCACCTAACAAACACATGCCAGATGAGATAAAAATATTAGAGTGACTTATCTCTGCCTCAAGTCTCTGATATGATAGTGAAAGCTTAGCTATTGTCACAATGCTCAGAGCAGTTGTTACGATGCTGCCTTTTAAAATGAGATGCAGCCATAAGAAACTGGACAGCAATAAACCCAGGAATGATGACGCATTTGGCTTCCTACATTTGAACCGTCATGACCAAAATTATGTAGTGGTTTCCATCATGTCTCAAAGACAAGACTCTTACTGGTTTTGCCACAAGTTCATTTCAGTTTTTGCATTTTCCACATGCTCTAACCTTTTATTCATTTAATTTCTCAGAAAGCAGCTTGCATCTTTTCTGATGGGTAACGAGTTTGTGGCAGTTGCATTTGCCAGGACAGTATATGGCAAGCTTCTTGTCTGCCTGTGGAAGTGAAAGCCCCACTGAGAATAGAGGTTAAAGCCTCATGACAACCATATGGTTGTGGGAAATGAATTAGAAGTATTTGAAGAGCTAGACAACAGGCAGAGTTGTCAGCTGTGATGGTCCCATTCAGAGGGGAATTGCTAATTCTGAGGCAATTAAAAAGACAATACTCAAGATTTTGGTGGAAAATGGACAGAAGAGACAGAATTTTGTGCTCCAGTTCCCAAATCCACCAAAACTCAGTCCATTTAATTCAAAAGGACTCTTTTTACCACAATCAAAAATGTCTGAGTGAAGCTGTGACTGAGTAACTGTCATGAACTGCTGTTTCAGTGTCCAGTTAGACTGGAACTGGCATGCCCATTGCCAGCAAAGTTTATTAGAAATGGATATTACCAAACCCAGGAGGAAAAGGCAATTGTAGTTGGACAGACCAACCAGCCCACCAGTGTGGAAATGGCTGTATTCTTGAAACACAGTTGTTTCTTACAAAGTTCCAAGAGCTTTATCCCTTAGTAGTTTTACTCGCTAATCCCTCTTAAAATGGGAAGGAAACCAGTCGTGGTTACAAGACAGGCCTGCCAGCCAGACTTAATCTATACTGACTATCACCACAGCATTCCCATACTTAGATTAGACTCTCTGCTTAAACTTCTTGAGTATCTTTACAGAAGATAAAGCTGTTTCCTGACCCTCGAGAATAAACATTACTTCACTTAATAGGAGTAAATTCCTGTCTCTCATTGAAGCCAAGGCAGAATTCTACTTGGGGTATTCTATTCATTGATTAAAAATGAGTTTCTGGGGTCCCCTCAACTAATAAAATCACTCCTGCCAAAAAAGCACGGCTGCAGTACAAGTCAGCTCTTCCAATTCTTAGATTTTAGTTCAGGGAAGACCACAGCAGCCAAAATTCAAGTTAGAGTGAAGTCAAATCATGCAGCCTAAAGAGAATGGAAGCAAGCATCAAAGTCAGAGGTCGAAGGAATGTGTGGCTGAACACAAAGTAATACAGCTATGATCATTCACTAGTGAAGTCGGCTGGCATCTCATATGAAAGACCCTTAGTGTTGAGCTTATGTAAGGAAACGGATAAGAAATTACAGTGGAAACACACACAGACTGGAGCACTAATGAGTGTTGGCTGCAGAAAAGATGACATGACAAACTTTTCAGCTCACCATGTCATTTCATTCAGGTCACACTACGGTGTACCTATGCTTGTACTGCACTGTGCTAATAAATAAATTTGTATTCAGGGTTACTTTCTCTGCACTAAAGTAATAGTTTGTGATTTTGCTTGAAAAGTGACAACAAATTTTGACTATAGCATAAAAGCCAATCATCTAATGATTTCCAGCACACAGTATCCAGTTCTGGTTTCTAATCTGATGCTTCAACAAACCTTAACTGGTACTCCCTCTTGTACCAAACCTGCCACTGTCATTATTTATACTACTACATGTGTAGACATTTGTGCTTTATTGCTTTCCTATGTAGATGATCTACCCAAGGGGGGAATCTTCTGGTGCCAACCAGGTCTCTGATACTTAAGATGCAATAATGCAGCACATCTAAGTCTTCCTCTTGAACTCTGGAAAGAGCACAGGCACAGAATACAGCTTGGGACTCACCAAAGCTGCTGGAGAAGCATCTTTGCCATTTCTGTAGTTGGTTATGAAGCAGCTCCAGCTGCTACACCCCAGGGCTGGGCAACAAATCACTGAAGGAGCACATTTACATTTTGCTTATGGACTCCGTGGGAGTAACAATCCCAGCTACATCAAAGCAACGTCATACCCAGGTTTCTATCTGCTACACTGCAGGTTCTGCACCACACTGGGAATGATGATGTGGCTCCACTGCGCGCTCTCAGTGTGGCAGATGGCTTCATCGGAAGTGCTGGCTAGCAAGTTCCTTGTAAGAGCTATCATTATCAACCATTATAAGCTTTCCCTCCCTCTTTGTGAACAGCTTTTTAAGACTCTGCTTGATAGCAAGTGTTAATCATACACTGCATGACTTTCCATAGCTCTGATGTGAGCAACCGCTCTGGCCACAAGATGGTTATCCGTCCTACATCTACAGTGCCATCGCCTCCTGCACTGTGCCAAATGCCTTTGCTCAGCCTAAACACGTGTAAAGCAGCATGGACTACACTGGGTTTTTGTCCTGGAAAGGTTTTCCTCAGCAGATGCCTTTTGAATTTCACACACTGTGACCCCAGTCAGGGCTTGGTGGAGTCAGAGGCAGAAGCTAGGACCAGAATAGGACTGCAATCTTTGCTCTCTGCAGCAGGGCATCAAACCAACACACACAAGGCACAGAGAAACATATTGGTGAAGTCTGGTGTTTCTCACACCTAGAAAACACTTCTTCATGTACCAGACTGGAGAGGACTGACATCAACAGTAGAACTGGGAGAGAGACAGACAAGACAGGGAGTTGTGCAGCTATAAGAACATACCCATGTTTCTCTATACTCTCATTTCAGATGTAATATGTTTATACCTTAATCTCAAGTTCTACTATTTTTTTGAACTCTCCTTTCGTTTCACTTCTAAGTTTTAAGCCCAAGAAAGCTTAAACTAGTACAAGGAGAGAGGGGCTTAACAGCTGTCATTCAGACCAAGTTCATCAAGGTTTTCATGACTCCTATGATTATCTTCACAACTTCAGCCACCTTTGTATTTCATTCACCTACTTAAAAACATGCTAAACTCATAATCTTGGACAGGAATGCTTTTTTACTTTATCAAGTGATATAACCTTGAAAAAGTTTTGAGTCTGCTGAATACAGGATCAATAACTACCCAATAATCTGAGTGGATTGCACCCATGATAAAGGATGAAGGGTTAAAACATATTGCAGTCGCTGTCTTGAAAAATTAACCTGGCATTTGTTTAGCTGTCTAGACAGCTGGGGGAAAGAACTCCAACAGATCATCCATTTGCATACAGTAATCCCTTATCTCCTTTTTGCATTTAGCCTTCCAATGCAAGCTAGGAATGGTCAGTGTGCTGGACAAATTTTACTTTCTTAGTGCACTAATTTCTCATTCTGGGGGTTCAGCTGTCATAACTGTTAGCATAATGAGGCTTCTAATGTCACTATGGTGCAGTTAAAGCTACTCAGAAGCCGCACTAAGGGCTTTTGAGGCTCAATCTAGTCTGCATATCAGAGACACTGTGGTGACAGGGAGAGGCAACTGCATCTGTCAATTCCTGCTCAGGTTTCTGCTCACTTGATGTTGCCCTTGTTTAGAAATCACTGAAGGCCTCAGCTGTAACATGGAGGATTTATATCAGCTTACAAGATAAAGCCAACTTGATTAATTCCTTGGCAAACTCCTGCAAATGCTTTGCAGCATTCTTACGTTCACATCCATCTCCTGCAAGGCTGTTTTATTACATCACCACACTTTCTGTCAGACCAATGGGCGGCTGACTGCATTTCAGAACATCACTTTACTGCCTTTATTCACCCAGCTCAGACCATAATTATTTAGCTGTCCCAGTCAAAAAAGAACAAGATAATTAGGAACCAGAGGCCCAATTGTTAAAGAGCCATGAGAAGAAACAAGTATGTTTCTCGAAGGGCACCACCACCTAATTAAAATCCTGTGGAGATCTCAACATACAGCACGCTGTTTCCTCAGGGACCTATTTCTTGAAGCAGGTTATTAAACCGAGGCACGCTCTCAGTGAGGCATTAAGAGCTGATTACTGCTCCTTCTCAGAGCCTGGTGTTACCTGGACAGCATGTCTAATGCTATGCTGAGCCTCCTGTCCTCTCCAAGTCCAGCATCAAGCAGTCCCACTGAATCAGATTCAGTATTTGGTTCAGCAGAAAGCCACGTGCCACTTTCTACATTCAGGGCAGTGTTGTTTAGGTAAGGAGCAAATAGGGGTGCCTTCTAGAAGCAACTCCATAACCTGGATACCAAGATCCAGACAGCTACTCTCCAACTTCAGTGGCCCACCATGCCATGTTGATGAATACAGTCAGCCACCAGCCTTCTGGTACAGGGGATGTTTGCTCTTTTGGATCAAACCACAATACTTATTCTAAATCCCACGTTAAGGTGTGGCAGCTTTAGAGAAATTGGGTATCAATTTGTGAAGGCACCTGTAATGGATCCAACTACCAATAGGCATTACATCTCTGGAAGCAATCAACATAAGGACAGATTTTTCTCTTCAAATACCAGCCCATCCAGCAAATGGAAAGGATGAGTCATACTGACCTCCTATCCAGCATATTAAATATGTTCAGTCAGAGACTGAAAGCTCATTTATTTTATCCATTCAGCCCTCCAGCGAACAAGGTCAGTCAAATGTCACCGTATGCTCAGACAGAATGAGTTCATCACAGTGCCAGGGACTAAGTGCATCTTCTTTATACAGCTCATACTTTTCTCTTCGGATGTGGTTAGAGTTCTGTTTTCACAAAATTACTATGACCTCCTCACTAGCACTGTCAGGCTGCATATTGCCAAGTTTTAAACAAGCATGACTGTCCACTCCCTAGACCAGCCCAAGTTAGTGAGCTTATGTTAGGTCCCTCTCCCAACACCAGCGGTGTTTGCATCCCCCTGACCTGCACAGTTGAATAGGTAGGATCTTTTGGTGTCTGTGCAGCAAATCGGAGATAGACAAATCTCCTAGGGTAAATTCAAAACAGTGTTTATTTTGGGTACAGCCAAAACAGCAGATCAGATACTCAGGTGCACTGCGAGTCACAACTTCTCAACGTTGCAAAAACAGCTCTCAATCTGTTCAGATCATAATCAGATACTCTGAACACATCCCATACCTCTAAACCAAACTACAACACAACTCAGATTTGGTCCAATACCTCATAGCATTGACAAAAAAAAGATATATACTCAGAGAAATCAGAGCAAGGGGGGGGAGAGGGGGGAAGCTCACCACTCCAATGGTGCAGGGCGGTTCCACTGGAAAAATGTGGTGTTCAAGAGCACGTGGTCCTGTGGTGCTTTTGCAGCACGCCTTCAGGCCAGTTCCACGGGGGTGGTAGGCACATACCTGTCTTCTAGGCCGCGTCTATTTTTTAAGGCAAGTCCAAGCCCTATTAGCAGATGAGGCGTCTTGCTGCGCCTGCGCAGAACCTCCTTCGAGAAGCTTCTGGAATTGAGGCTCGGTGCTCCAGGGCAGTCAGGTAGTGGGAGGAGGGCGGGGCAGCACCTGCTGCTGCACCTCCTCCCTCTCTTCTTGTGGCAGCACCAGCCCATCACAGGTGAGGGGAGGAGTGGGGGTGTAGTGTCAGGAGTCACAGAACAGCCCCTGAGGCAACAGGTAGACCTGCCCGCAGACAGGGTTTAAGACAGGCAAAGTTTGAGGCAGAACAAGTGCACTGAACTCAATGTTTACAAGTAGAGTCAGTCTTTACAGCATCCAACACTAAGACTGAGAAATAGTCCTTGTATTAACATCCCTTAGAAGTGCTCAGCAGTATCTCCGTGCATCACAAAGCACCTTACCAGATCACAGAAAAGGGCAGTCCTGTCTAACATCCTATTTTGGTATGGCCAAAAGAGGTTGCCTGCTGAAGAACATGAGAGGAATAACATCATGACTCCCCCAGCCCCAACCTGCCTTAGCTCAGATATGGTTTTCTGCGGAGATCGACACATAGACTCCGATGCAGAATCGAAGACCTTTTATTGTCAGAAGGCTGCATTTTGATATTCTTCAGAGTTCTATCACGCACTGGATGTTTTTACATGATTGGATACACACAGCTGTCCACGCGTCTAAGTTACACTTGTGATTGGTTACTTAAACATGATCACGCACTGCTGCAAGAAGCAAGTTTAACATTCTTTTGCTAGATAACTTGCTCTTTATCTTACACTTCTTTGCAAACAATTCTATTTCTTCACCACCTAATCCCTCAAATCTCACTGTTCAAGGCCCTTCAAGAATACCATGCTGCTCGTTATTATAAAATGTCTCCAACATTTCCCCCTTTTTTGTTTTCAATCTGCACCAACACAGCTCCACTCATGGCACCATCAATCATCCTCTGCACACATCACACCACACACAACACACACATCAAAACACATATAAAACCCATTAAACACAACAAAACTAACATTAAAAGGCATATCATCTAAGATTCTAAACCATTAAACCATCTTCCAAGAATATTTCACTTATTATACCATATGTGTTGTTTGCTTGCTTCTATGATCGTGGTGACAGGTGAAGTTTATTATAGTTATATTTAGTGTTAGTGTTAGTAAGGTTAGTAGGGCCTAAACTGCAGGGCTCTTCCCTTATATTAAATGGAACAATCTCCGACATGTTTGTTGTTGTACAATTACACCACTTACTACTATTTCTATATATCCCCAAAGATGAATTTACATTTTTTACAAAAGATTGATTTGTCCCACTATAATTAAACATTACACAGCCATGATGTTGGAAGAACACTTTCTGTAGCGACGTCGATATGGGCTACTGGTCTGTAAGCAGGCCATCCAGGCAAGTAGAAAACAGTTTTTCTGGGGATGCATATCAAGTCCTGTCCCGTCGTGTTGGCTATGATGATCTACACATTTGTTCTCTGCCGCGTGACCATCGAAAATGCTGCAGCTGTTGCCTGAGTTAGGTTGAAGACCCAGGCCGTGGTAAATCGGTTGAGTTGTTCATTACTGCAGGCTTTACCCATTTTGCAGGTATCCATGTAGGCCCAGAACCTGTAATGACACAAACATACCCTCGCCCCCACGTTACTAACTGAAATGGACCATCCCATTTGCCCTCTTTGTTTTTTATTAACACCATAAGCTTTTCATCAAACTCTGGCATTCCTGTTGACATGGTTTGCATATGCTTCACAATTGGTGGTACTCCTGCTAAGCGCAAGAAATTCAATACATATTGTACTTTCATCAATCGATTTACTGGTGATTCCCCAGACTCCCCTTGTTTTTGTCTTTGTAAATATTGTTTTATCCCTAGATGTGTTCGTTCAGTAATAGCTTGTCCTGTTGGGGCGTGTGGTATTCAGGGTCATTTGTGTCCTGGTGCGATCTTGGCTTGTGCTGCATTTCCAGTTTCCCTGATTTTGCCCAATAGGGTTACGATATTTATCAAGTTGAGATCGATATTGATTGACATAATGTTGACTTCTATGACAACGTGGGCAAATTCCTGGTATTTGATTTCCTGAGGGCCCATTTCTTCGATGTCCTTGCAAATTCTTATTACAGTGATAGCTTAAGTGACCTTGTTGCCCACAGTTATAACACCGTTTTGCCCCTAAAGGTCTCATTGCTGTTGCGAAGGCGTCTGCTAATACAGTCGCGTGTTGTTCCATCGTGCCTACACGATTTGCTGCCTCTACCATCTCTACCAGGGTTGCATTATGAGGTAAAGATATTAATACCTTTTTACAATCTGGATTCGCATTTTCTAGGGCTAGTTTTAGTAATAATGACTCTCTGGCTTCCGGATGCTCAATTTGCTTTTCTATCGCACTCCGCAGTTTGTCTATAAAAAGCATATAGGGCTCGTTGTTTCCCTGCCGAATAGATGTAAAAGAGACCGGCTGTTTTCCCACTTCGGGTAAAGTTAAAAGTGCTCTGAGTGCCATTCTTCCCGTTTCTCTTAAAATATCTGGCAACAGCCTCGATTGTGCCTGTGGGTCAGCAAATGGACCTCCCCCCGTGTAATGATCTGTTCCTACCCCATATAACGGGTCTCCTTGTGGGCATCCTAAGTTTTCCACTGCCTTCACTTCTGCAAATTCCATAAGCTTATCTCTCCATAACAATTTTTGTGTGGGGGTTAAAATCATTGATGCTAACTGCTGACAATCATATGGAGTAACCAATTGTCCACATAATACATTTTCCAACAATGTTTGTGAACAGGGTGAATGCAATCCATCCTGCATAACAGCTTTCCTGACTTCCTTGATTAACTGCCAATCAAAGGCTTGATATTGTGGTGGTTGATTCGGTTGTAGAATAACTGGAAATGCTAAATCCACCTTTTCTCCTTCCTTAAGTGCATCTAACTTTATCTTTGTCCATCTGTTCCTAATATTGTCTCCTTCATTATCACCTAACGTTTTAACCTTTTGTCTTTTTTCTTCATCGCTGCTGCTGTCACTATCACTTCCAGTTTTGCATTGAGTACGTTTAACTCTTTTTTTCTTTGATTTCTTAGAACTTTTATACGACATTGTAGTAGCACATTCAGATTGCTGCTCGGACAAGGACCGATCTTTTTCCTTGTCACTAACATCTGTCTGAGTACCCTCTGAGATAAAACCTTCTTTTGCAGGCGCTAATGCCTTTTCATAAATTACCCCTGACAAACGCTTTTTGGGGGGAGTACAGCCGTTCAAGAGACTACTCTGTGTGGGTTGGGCTGCTTGTTTTTCAGCCTGTAAATCTTTTAAAGTCTCGTAAATCAATCGCCACGTTGTTAGAATTAGCATAGCATTTACATCTCCTTTTGAAGCCTTTTCAAAAAACAAATCTCCTGCTTTTCTCCAAGTTGAGATATCAAGAACATATGGAGATTCCACAGTCATTCCATTATTTTTAAGCGAGGCTAATAGTAAGTCCAGAGCTTGTTTTTCGTATTTAATTCCTCTTTTCTTTAGCATATGCTTTATCATCTTAACTTCTTCCTTCTCTGACACTGACACCTTAATTCCCATCGCGTTTCTGGGCTGCTCACCTGATTCCTTTGTAGCAGGTGATTGAAGCCGCGGGGTCTTTTGTCCTGCTCAGGTCCACTGGCTGGGACGATCGTTTAGCTGAGATGTCTCCCCAAACGCAGCCTTTCTTGTAGGTGTGCTTTATCAATCCCTGGATCTGTCCGTCCTGATTCTTCGGACTTCTTCAGATCATGTCGGAGTTCTTCGGATCACGTCAGGGGTCACCATTTGCGGAGATCGACACACAGAGTCCGAGGCAGAATCGAAGACCTTTTATTGTCAGAAGGCTGCATTTTGATATTCTTCAGAGTTCTATCACGCACTGGATGTTTTTACATGATTGGATACACACAGCTGTCCACGCGTCTAAGTTACACTTGTGATTGGTTACTTAAACATGATCACGCACTGCTGCAAGAAGCAAGTTTAACATTCTTTTGCTAGATAACTTGCTCTTTATCTTACACTTCTTTGCAAACAATTCTATTTCTTCACCACCTAATCCCTCAAATCTCACTGTTCAAGGCCCTTCAAGAATACCATGCTGCTCGTTAATATAAAATGTCTCCAACAGTTTTCTGTATTTAGTAACATATCTAAGAAGTCCCAATTTAAGCAAACATATAGAAGCAGATCCACATCTTCCCTTATCCTTCTGAGCTCTCTTAATTCCTGCTATTAGGTACCACATACAGTATTCACATGCACATGTACTATGGAATTATCCAAAGTAGCATAATGTTCTGTTCAATTCCCTTCTGGTGCTTGGTTGCCACAGAGCTCATGTTTCCATAGAACTAACCAAAAGCTCATTTCAGAATGCTAAACCATATGAAGACAGCTCATTACATATGAAAATAGAGACAGGAGGTGACCACACTGAGTTGCTTCTGCTGTTTTCTTGTCTAGGCAGCATGGCTGCAGCCTTAGTGGTTCAACTTCTCAGCCTCAGACCTCACTTCCCTGGCCTCCAGAAGGTGATTTGAAAAACAAGGTAAAAAACCCATGATGACAAACGTCACTGACATCTGTAAGCTCTTTGCTGAAAATACTGAAAATTGACTGGGGTAGCTTCTTGATTTACATGTGCCATAAAGCTTTAACAGGAAGAAGCATCAAGCCAGATTTGAAAAACAGAATAATCATAGGATCATAGAATTGTTTGGGTTGGAAGCAACCTTAAAGATCATCGAGTTCCACCCCCCCTGCCGTGAGCATAATCCCTGCAATGGAATGGGTTTTGCCAGTGCTGTCCACAAGACTCTCACCAAGCAGCACCAACTAGTCCAAATGGCCATACAAGATTGTGGCAATGAGGTGGGTCCAAGGCCACACTGGGAAGTCCAGCCACATGTCAGGGTGCGGCCCAATGAGGGTAACCTGCATCAGACACAGCCTAGTGACCTCCAGGCAGATCCACAGCGACAGGAGAGCTCCAAGGTCAAGCAACAAAGTCCATCAATATGTTGGGGTCCAGACCACCATGGTCCATTGCCAGGCACAGCTATGGCTGAGCGGGAGATCAGAGCTGTACCTACCAGTGGAGCTCAGGAAGCAAGTGAAGGCCTTCAGTAGAACTTGAATAGGTCCTAGATCCATAGGCAGGAGAGTGGGAAAGGAGTGGGAGGTGAGGCAGCTCAAAGCCACTGCAGACTGTTAGCACTCTCAGGGCCCTGATATATCTGTGCTGGACATTGCACAAATGAAAAGGAGACGAATTGGTAAGAATAGTACAGGTTCCTATTCATCAGCCAGTTAACTAAACCAATTGTTCCTAGTTATTTCTCACAAAAAAAATGGGATTTCTCTGGTTGCTTTGCAAGAAGTACACGAGGCTGTAGCAGTACAGCTGCCAGTGCTAAGCAGATGACATGTAATGCCTCGTTAGAACCAATAGGAACCTGCATTAAGTTTAGACTATATTTAGACAAAGCTTTCTCTGTCAAAGTTTCAGCAGTCTCCAAATCCATTGTTTCCAGGCTCAAAATTGTGTGCTCACAACAGACTTGCTTACAAGAAAATCTCTCATAAAAAAAGCACCTAAGGATGTGAAACTCTTAAGCAGCTTCTCCAGTTATTTTATTTCTTATTTTGTCTTTGCAAGGATATTGCACACTGGATACCTGCGAGCGGTTTATGTGAGACGAGATAAATCAGAGCTGAGGCAAAGCATAGGGATGTTTTACTTTTTTTCAACTGAGAGAGCTGAAGTCTACAGTCTGACTCATGGAGACAGAAATTCACTTGCAAGCGTTCGTCATTAGCTTGTCTAGAACTGAGCCAGTCAACTTTTAACACATCTTTATTTTTTTTTCCAATCAAATGAATGCTGAAATGACTATCGCCATCAGGACACTTCAGAAGGCAGCCTGTAAAGTAGGCACCCCAATGGAACTTGTGTTGGGCCTACCAACTGGTGCTATGAACATCAGTTCAGATATTCTTACATCAAGAGTGGTGGAAAGAGGCTGGCAAGACACAAAAAACTGCTCATCATATGCAAAATTATTACAATTTTTCAGATCATTAATAAAATCTGAAATCTCTGACAAATTCATGGGTTTATTAAAGATTATTGCATCATGGATAAAAGCAGGACTAAAAGTTGACAGTTGCTTTAATGCTAGCATTAGTCACAAAAACCCCACAGGATCTCTGTTCACCTCAGTGGTCAGATAGCTGGTCACCTTTTACTGGAGATTTAACCTCTTCAGGGCCAAAAATCCTGCTCAACCACATGCATACTGAATTATCCCCCACCTTATACTTCTTCAGCAACTTCTTCTCATTACCAAGCCTAATTTGGCCATTGCTAGGCTGATTTTCTTTGCAAAGATGTCCTGTTTCTGTAGCTGTTATACAGGTACTATGAAGCCCCTGAGAGCAGCTTAGAATACTATCACCAGGTTTACTGTTCATTTTCTTCTTTCGGGTTATGCTAATTTACAACACCCATGTGCAACAAGTTTGAATGTTGACCCTTTGTACACATCCAGACAAGCATTTGATTTAACTGTTTCCAGACAATCTGTCCCAGAAGGCTGGGGTGGAAGCAGGATGGGAGCCTGTTGGAATTCCACACCTGGAAAAGATCCCAGGTTTGTTTAATTCCTTACATTGCCCACACTTTGGCCGCATATTTCAATACAGATCAGATATGATCGATGATATTTAACCTGGCTATCCCTGCAACCTACACAGTTCAGCAGCAAGTCAGATGCACTTCTATCTGATAGACTTCTTGGATTTGGCTCTTTTGAAGTTTTGAAACACTTCACAAGTGGTTTCAGGATTCTCTTTTTACACCGAAAAATCCTGCTTACTGTCACCCAGCTGCCTAGCATAAGAAGACAACTTGCCTTCCAAAGGCAAATGTTAGCTTATGCTCTGTGCTAGTGGCTACAAAAGCCCTGACTCCTTTCCCAGTGCATTCATATGCCAGGTGATGCATCCTGCATTGTGTGTGGAGGTTCATAACCATTGGAATGCTGGAAGTTCAGGTATGTGCCAGGTTTTGTCCTTACAGGCCCAGAACTGACCCATCTGTTACATAGATTTCACATCTGGTTTACTCTGAACGCTTCCCACAAACATCTAAGCACTGAACTGGAATTCTGGATCAGTTTCAAATGTCCCTCCAGAGCAGGTACAGGGTCTCGATCAAGAGGTGGTCATAGACTGCCTCAGGAGTCTCCTGTGAGAACAGAGTGCGTTGACTGCCTTTTGTCCTGTTACAAAGTCAGCCATTAGACAAATGTGATCCATTCTTGTCTTTAACTGCCACATTTCCCACTAAATAACTACATTTACAAGTTGATTCTGGTTTTGCTTCTAACATAGAAGGCAGTGGATATTGCTGCCCCTACTACTACACAATAAAAGAGTCCCTTTGAAAGGTTTGTATGCTGACTGTTTACAGAAACTAACAACTTTGTTGCATCTTTGTTTTGGTTACTGTGATAGGGGAAGCTCTAAGTCACTCTAGGACTGCTCACTCTTGCCACAGTAAATGAATTGCTAGGAGGGCTAGTTTTCTGGGAAGTGACCCTCCACTTCCCTGTATTTGTCTGCAATGCTGTAATGCTGGTTTGGTGATGAAATTGCTTCACTTGACTCTGTCCTTTCCAGCTGTTTTCCTATTTACACTTACAGACATTTCCTCGTTTGTTTTCACAAGATTTAAGATGAAGAGTTACCACATCATGCCTCCTGCTTGAGATTAGGCACTCGAGAAAGAACTGGCTGACCTGAGTCCTGTAACGTTCCAAGGGTGGCAGCCATGACCCTAGAGAAAAGACTTGGTCCTTCACTGCCAGCAATAGGCGATTTACTCGAAGAATGAGAACCAGCATGCAATTGTAATAATAGAATGCCTTGGATTGGAAGGGACCTTTATAGGTCATCCAGTTTAAACCCCTGCAGGAGCAGGGAGATCTTTAACTCAATTAGGCTGCTCAGAGCCTCATCCAAACTAACCTTGCATGTTTCCAGGGATGGGACCTCCACCACTTCCCTGGGCAACCTGTGCCAATGTTTCACCACCCTCAACATAAAAAATTTCTTCCTTATACCCAGTCTAAATCCACTTTCCCTTAGTTTAAAACCATTACTCCTTGTCATATCACAACAGACCTTACTAAAAAGTCTGTCCCCTTCCTGTAGCTCCCTTTCAGTACTGGAAGGCTGCTCTAAGGTCTCCTCAGAGCCTTGTCTTCTCCAGACTGAACAACCCCAACTCTCTCAGCCTGTTCTTGGATGGGAGGTGCACCAGCCATCAGATTATTTGCATGGTGTCCTCTGGACTCTCTCTAACAGATCCATGTCCTTGTTCTGCTGAGGACTCCAGAGTTGGATGCCGGACTCCAGGTGGGATCTCACCAGAGTGGAGCAGAGTGGCAGAATCACCTCCTTCAACCTGCTGGTCATGCTCAGAATATGGTTGGCCTTCTGGGCTGTGAGCGCACACTGTTGGCTCAAATCACAACTGAAACTGTGCTCTTTGCCTTTTTTCTATCAGTGAGCAGACCTTGACAGTGATCCTTGGTGACTAACCTGGCTGCTAGTGCAGTAACCCAAAAACCAATGTATTTGTAGAACAGTGCACCCCCAAGGCTTTACAACCCAAGAGAACACCAATACTTATCCTCCACCCACCCCAGCTAGAACTTTGATCCCTGTCCTCCATAGGTGGGGTCTCAGGCTATGAAATGAACTGTTTCCATCCACATAAGTTATTCAGACTGGCATCAGCCAACCAATTTTATGGGCAGGACTGGTACATCCCTGCAGTACAATTTTAACTGAAGTTACAAGTTTATTTAGGCATGAAAACCAAGAAGAAAAGTTCTTGATCCACTCAAATTAGCTCGCCATTGACTCCCAGCATCCTGAAGCCCTTGATTAAGCTTTTGCCTCTGTTAATTCCAACAGACCATGACTTGCATCTGCAGGACCTTTGCTGTGCCTAAAACCAGTAACATTTTTGCCCTTTTGAGCATGATACTTCCAACAGAAGTACTAGTTTCCAGTTAAATCTATTTCACTTAAAGAGCAAAATATAGAGATGAAATTATATTTTGAGACTTCTGCCAAGTACTTCATGTTAGATAACTGTTCGCCATCCAGATTTCACGTTATGCAAGACAAGAGCAATTCTAGGTCTATTTAGCATTCATGGCTCCAGCAGATGTGCACATCTGTCTATCAGCTGTTCAAGGCATGAGTTTTCTATCCCATTTTCCAGTCTAAGAAACAGAACCACTGCTGCAATAGTTTATCTCAGCTTTGAGAGTGCTTTATCCCAGGTTGCTTATGCAGAGCTTAATCATAGAAGCACAGAATCGTTAAGGTTGGAAAAGACCTCTAAGACCATTAAGTCCAACCACCAACAGATTAACACCACAGAGTCCTCCGCAATCACTAAGGGAATATTTAAAGGTCCACTACATCTTTTTCAAACCAAGTAATGAACAAATAAAACTACCAATAAGTGTTTACAGTTCTCAGGATGTCATACATGAGGTGCTGCTACTTGACACCACAGCAGAATGTTTTCACTTGCTTTATCAAATTTTATGATGGCTGTTTTGACTTTAAACCTTGCTGATCCAAATCTCTCAGCCTTCTGGGGCCTACAAGAAAGCTGGTGAGGGGGCCTGTAGTGATAGGATGAGGGGGAATGGATTTAAATTGAAAGGGGGAAGATTTAGATTAGACATTAGGAAGAAATTCTTCATGAGGAGGGTGGTGAGGCACTGGCACAGGTTGCCCAGGGAAGTTGTGCATGCCCCCCTCTAGAAGTGTTCAGGGCCAGGCTGGATGAGGCCCTGAGCACCCTCATCCAGTGAGAGGTGTCCCTGCCTGTGGCAGGGAGTTTGGTCCCTTCCAACCCAAACCGTTCTATGATTATATGATTTTATGATTCTCTGGAGCTCTGTGGAATCCATAGTGGTAGCTTTAAACTTTAAATGCTTCTCACTCAGGTCATCAAAATTCATTGGAGAGCCTCAGGATAACAAGGCAGTCGTGCAGCTCAGATGGTTGAAAAGGGGTAAGTAAGAATCCAAGTCATGCTTTCATCTTACTTCATCCAGACTACTATTTGCAAAACTAGTGTCAAAACTCCCCTGTTTTTGACCCTTGAGATGTGGGTCAATAGCAGGCAGTTGCATTCTGTATTGAACTACGGACAAAGGACAGAGAGATGCCTGTGTCCCATCCCCCTGCCTGCAAAATGCAGGTCAATCACATTCTTTAAGTTTCATCAAGTCAGTGGAGTTCAAGGAGACCTAAATCTATGTTTTATCTTGCATTTCAAAGTAGTGACACAAGTTGAAACTGTAGGCAAGATAAGATGAGACTAAGCTTTGAGGTGTTTCAGCTTGGTGTGCTTTGAAGGCAACTCATTCCACACTGCAGAACACTTCCAGGGATGTGGCAGTGCCATGGGAGCTGTCCTAAAAGTAACAACTCAGCTTTATTTGACGGGTGTCTTTTCAGTCTTTTGACTTTAAATGAAGTGTTGTGCTTAGAATACCCTAGGCCTCTTTTGAAAGCTACTGAACCACACTTGACCTCTCTTTTTAACACATTGTCCAGCTTCAGATGTTGGTCAAGGGGACCGGCCCTTCCCTCTACAGGTGTCAGGAAAGATAAGGCAAACTTTGCAAATAACTCAAGGGCAGCAGAGGAATCTAAGCAGTCTCTACAAAGGAGAGGTGGAGTTTTCCAGCACAGAAAATGTATCTGAGCCCATATATCTGAATCCTGACATCACTCCTCAGCTGATTATTGAAGCAGTTACAGAAACAGACCCTATGCGCAATATCCAGCCTTTGGAAGCTTCCCTTTTCAAATGTTCCAGTGTAGAGCTGATGTCAGTGTTAACAGCTCCTTAAGGCCCTAATCCTCCTTATTTTTAAAACTTCTTCATTCTTCTTCACTTCCAGTGAGTTTGTCTTTCTTTAACACTCAATACAGCCCAAGCACAATATATTCCTTCCCCTCCTGAGCACACCAGAGAGGTCATCTGTACTAATTGCCTTCCTAGTAGCAGAGAGTCAGTAAGACAGCTCCATTTTACACAGGGCCATCCTGCTGAAGGACCCTTTTCTGGTGCTTCTGAGCACTGTTCAATGGAAGGTTGAGGGCCCAGGGCTCAGACCCTCTCCACAAAAAAGCTGTGTTCATTTTTTGTAACATTAGGCTTTAAAATCAGATCCCATGGCTTGCTTCAAGGGTTGCACATGAGCTAATGAACAACAAGTAATGCTGCTGAGAGGCTAGAACTGAAGAGAAATTATGTGATTTGTTTTGAAGAAAGGGAAGTAAATTATGCAGGGGGAAATTAATTGTAACTCCTAAAGTAGTCACTTCCATCCATGGGATTACACAGGGTTTCTGGCCTTTGCTGGAAACTATGTTGATGGAGTTGGTTGTCACTGATACAGAATCACAGAATCATTAAGTCTGGAAAAGACCTCTAAAATCATCCAGTCCAACTGTCAGCCCAAACAAACTATGCATATTAAACCATGTAACGAAGTGTCACTTCTACAAATTTTTTGAACCTCTCCAGGGAAGGAAACTCCACGGCTGCCCTGGGCAGCCTGTGCCAATGCTTCACCACTCTTACAGTAAAGAAATTTTTCCTAATATCCAATCTAAACCTCCACTGGCACAACTTGTGGCCATTTCCTCTAATCCTATCACTTGTTACTTGGGAGAAGAGACCAGCACCCACCTCGCTACAACCTCCTTTCAAGGAGCTGTAGACAGCGATTAGGTCTCCTCTCAGCCTCCTCTTCTCCAGGTTGTGCACCTTGACTAGATGCAACTTACCCTCCCCCAACTGCACCATGTCAGAAATCTTTTCCTCACTGGGGCAAGTACCCAGCAGCTCCCAGTCTGAACTCTGTACCAAATCTTGGGATTAGCTCCAGCCTTCTCAACAAGCTGGAAGCAAGTGCAGCTGACACAGTTTAGGTCCAGGAAATCTCTTAGGAACCATCAGAGGAACTGCAATGCCAAAAGGAGGTTCCTTCTCACACAGTTAGTAGCTAATTTGGACACACGAATATTTGTTCCAGGGGAATTCGAACCTCTGGCTTTTTATAAAGGCAGTGTTATGGTAGTCTTCTACTCTCTCTGTTAAAGATGTGCATACTAAATAGCATATTGAGACAGAGTTCAACTATTAAGGGGATCGGACAGAAAATTTTGAGTTGCAGGCTGCATATTCTTAACAGCAAGCACAACAAGCAAATCTCTGTTTTAAACTGTAAGAGCTAGGAAAGCTTTGAAAGCTGAGGACCTGAGGTCCCTTGTGTCATTTTAACTTACTGACGCGGTAAATTTATGTGCACGTTCATGGAAGGTGATGAGATTTGGACAAGACAAAAGACTTCTGGATGAAGCTTACCCCACACAGAAAACAGGACATTTCTTTACTGTCCTTTACATGATTTAGATCTAATGAGTATCATTTATCCAGAAATTTATCCAGAAATTGCCTCTTTGTAAGGCAGTTAGCGCTAACTGTTCTCCCTGTCTGTAATAATTGCTGAGTGCTCTCAGAAGCCTCACAGCATTCCAATTATTATTGGGTATCAAGTTTCAGTTTGTCATGCTTGTTCTCAAATTCATTTTGCAAATGATGGAAAGTTACACTGGAATGAAAAATCACACCCAGCTTAGTAAAAACAATCCAAAGATTCATTTTATTCTGTGATAATAGTTCCGTAATTGGTAGACAGGAAAGAGATTTTCCAGTTCAGTATGTATTTAGCAGCAAGCAACTGATGAGTAGGATCCCATGGTGCCCTTGTGATTTTGACTATAAGTCTTGCCACCATGAGAACCTTGTTCAAAGCTTAGAATCAGAGAGAGTATACTTTTTTAATGTTAATGTTACAACACATAGCTGATGAAGGGCTTTTGAATTGCAATTAATTACTGCAGAGGGAATAGGCTGGCTTTAGCAGCTGGGAACACTTCCAGGACTTCACCATTAAGCCCAGTTTATGAGCAGAAACAAAACTAGGTCAGACAAACCTGGTCAAGCCATAAGCAAAATGTGACGGTGGAAATGTGCCAGGAGCCCTTCCTTGTCTCTAGACAAACGGCACATGGGATTTTCTTACATCTTTATGAGGAAGACACAGCCACAGAAAGGGAGCATTCAAGGTTATGCATACAAGCAGTGAATACCAGACCCTTTCCAGGGAATTCTTCCTGGGATCCTTCCACAGACCGCACTCCAGTGCAAGCAGGCCATGGGAGTCCTGCCTCTGCCATGATGCTCTTTGAGCTGCAAACATGTGAGTTGTTATCAGAGGCAAGCTGTTAAGCAGCTGGAAGAACTGAGAGACCCCACCTGGAATACTGTGTCCAGTTCTAGAATTCCCAACATAAGAAGGATATGGAACAGTTGGAATGGGTCCAGAGGAGGCTACGAAGGTGATCTGAGGGCTTGAGCACATCTGCCATGAGGACAGGCCAAGAGATTGGGGATTATTCAGCCTGGAGAAGAGAAGGCACCACAGAGACTACCTCTCTCACACCAGCAAGATCAATATTGCTCTTCAGAGCTTCAGTAACGGAACACGCTTCATATCTCAGCAACAGGTACACCTCATGTGACAGTTCTGGGATCATGATCTTCCCTGATAGTCACCCACAGGTCCTTGTAGCACAGTATCCAGGTCATGACTTTGCCAGACCTTGTAGTTTTGACTTCACTAGATCATTTTTTCATCCTGTTTCTTCATTTGTTCTCACTGAATGTTGTAGCATTATGTTCGTAAAATGTTACTCAATGAAGGTAATTTTTCTAAAAGATTAGTTTGAACTAATTCAGAGTGACCACTCCTGTGGTTTTCATGCATGAAATCAATAGCACGTGCCTGAAAGTTCAAAGGTAACAACTGCACCTACAATTCTCCCTAATGTTTAAAACTCAGCATACCACAGCTAAAATGAGATCCGAGCTTAACATGGAATTATGTGGTGAATCAAATATTGATTCTCCATCAAGAAAGAGGCAACAGCAACAAGCTTAGAGACACTTTCAGTGCAATCGCATTTAACCATGACAAGAGCTCAATGAAGTGCTGAGTATCTTGGAACTGACATATAAAGCTGTCACTGGATTCGCCCTGGTATAAAATTGAGGTTGTTGTCTGAGCCCTGTTTCAGAAGTACTGATATCAAATAACTCCCAGTCGAACAAGTTTTTTTACTACATATGATTCAAGTCTTTGCTGAAATTAAGCTGTCTAAGCTTTGGATAGCACAGGTAGAACTTAGGACTTAAACCCATCTTTCTTCATCTGAAGAAGCCAATTATTTTCACTGGAAACATTTTAAGACCCTGCTTTAAAACTAGAACATAGACCATTATCAGCCTGAGAAAAGCTATGGCACAACTCCAGATCTGAAAAATCTCTTTGGATTAACGAAGATAATAGTTCTGTCTATCTGTAAATACTGTACATGGTTTTACAGGGCAACTTAGACAAACAACAAACCAAAAGCTGAGCAGTTTAAGTGATGGTTCATTTTAACATTCCAGAAAATATCAAGTTACTGAAAATCCAAGTCCCTAGGGCTAGAACTGAGAGGTAACTCTAGGAAGTCTTTCCTCATGGGGCGAACACACAGAGTTAGCGCTAGTTCATTGCTGTGCAGCAGAATGCTGTATGTAGTTCACTTCTGAGTGGAAGACCCTTAAAGTAGGATTACATGACCTTCCAAGGGATTTGATTTATGCTCCCACCTTCAGATTGCTTTGGCTGTCCCACCTTTTTTCCAAGCAGATTTGGTAGGGAATAGCATTTTCCCCGTTATGACAGGAACACCGAGGAATGAGCTACAGCTTCGACAACTGCTTGTTGTTGCTACTCCATAATTAGTATTGTTTGAACTAGTTGGCATTTCTCCTAGAACAGATTTCACACTCTGTGAATGAGGTTAATTCATTAGTTACATTTGTTTCAAAGCCTCTTGAGCAATCTAATCACTCTGTAATAGTAACTGACTGGCCCCAATCCTTACTCAGGAAAAAAACAGAATTTCATCCCTATTTGTTACCAGAGGAAGCTTACCCTAAGTTTTTATACTGACATTTCACTGCAGAATATGACAAAGATAATTTCAGAAACCTTGATGTTCTCGTATCTATTTTCCACATGGGTTTGATTTCAATCTTTATGGCAATATCAGTATTAGTAGGCAAAAAGAGGCATCTCTCACTCTTTGTCTCTTGTGCTTTTCCAGACACACCCTGCATGAACAAAACACCACTCATACCACCTGCTATCACATGAACAGCCAGGGTTTAGGATCATGAACAGACACTGAAACAGCCCAGGTTCAGTGAGATGTTGCTTACAGCTATCAGCTGGACTTCTCTTACGTCTCTGGGATGGTCTAGGAGTCCTTAGGTTCTCAAGTTTCTTCAGTTAACTCCCATTCTGCTAGGTCTGCAATGGAATCTCTGTGTTCAGCTACTTGTGATTTTTGAGTGTATTTATATTAAATCCTGACACAGATCAGGATAGGATGCTTCAGCTCTTTTTTCTCACCCCCCACCAATCAATGTTTCATCTCCTGCTTTAGTAACAATAAGACAGTCCTACCTAATTCCCATTTCAGCAGTTGTGAAAGCATGCTCCACCTTGTCATAATGAAGCATTAGAGGACGGTAACAGGGACTGTGTAAATGAAATTCCACGAGAGTTCTCCATTTCCATGGTCTGTACTTAACGGATTATGAAACCTGCCTGCAACTTCTCTGTGGAACTTTTCTAGATTCGTAGTTCCCTTAAGGTCAAACTGCTGCTTATTGTTACTGACACATTCGGGATGAGTTCCAAAAGCACAATATAATTGCCCATATGCCTTAAGTCTAAGTGCATCAATTGCATAGCCTCAAAATTCTTTCTTACACTTCCTGTAGAGTTAGGCCATAGTGGACAGAATGGGAATAGCCTGAAGCAGATAAGCATAGCCATCTAATAGCAGCTAGATCTGTTGGAGACGCTGATTCAATACTGCTTTCCAGTTACTGAATACCTTCAAGGAATAAGCCACTGAAATCAGAATGAAACCATCCAATTAAGTTTTCAGTAGTCATGGCAATGAGTGGATTTGCCAGATGGGAAGGAGGAGTGCTGGAGCCCAGCACAGACGGAACTTTGTTAAAGACCTAAGCACAGAACCAACTGTATAAGAGGGCGGTGCAGTGGGAAGCTTCACCCTTGGAAAGCTTTCACCCTCAGAAACGAAAACCAGTGCCAAAAGGCAACACCAAGGCCAGGAGCACATCATTTGCTTTACTTAAAGCCTGTCAGCCCTTCCATACCTGTGAAAATTATCAGTCTCATTACCTCCCCAGACTTGGGGAAGAGCACCAATTTCAGTGGTCATAGAATCACAGGATGTCCTGAGTTGGTAGGGAACCACAGGGATCATCGAGTCCAGCTCTTGTCCCTGCACAGGACAACCCCAACATTCACACCGTGTGTCTGAGGGTGTTGTAGTACAAATGCTGCTTCAGTATTGTCAGACTTGGTGCTGTGACTGCTTCCCTGGCGGGCTGTTCCAGTGCTCTCTGGGTGAAAAACCCTTTCCTAATATCCAACCTAAACCTCCCCTGGCACATCTTCCTGCTATTCCCTCAGGTCTTTTCATTTATCACCAGAGAGAAGAGATCAGCGCCTGCTTCTTCTCTTTCCCTTCTGAGAAAGCTGTAGAGAGTGATAAGGTTTCCCCTCAGTCTCCTCCAGGCTGAACAGACCAAGTGACCTCAGCCATTCCTCATATGACTTCTCCTCTCTGTCATCTCACCTTTGACAAAAGCAGACCCAGAAAAGCTGTGAAGTGCCCAAGCTAACTACATCCCATACCAAATGAAAACTAATCTGGTTTTGTTAATGCTCATGGCAGAGGTGCCAAAGTCATTCTTCTTGCCAATTCACATTAAAGGATGATGGAGCACTTGCCAGGCTCTACAACAGAGTTGAAGAGCAAAGAGATCTATCCAGCATGGCTCTGTGCATCACAAGAAGCATTTCAGGCTAATCTCAGCCGCAAGCACAGGAAAATACTACTTATTGTTACAGCCTGCTTACATGAGAAATCTATGTAAGCTGTAACAGTAGCTTACATTTTGCTTGAATTTTACAAGGTTTATACACAAGCTATTATGTAGTAAAAAATCAGGGTAGCAAAAGCTTCACAGAAGGTCTGTGGATCAGACTTACTACAGAAAGGTTTCATATCAATACAGGGTTTTAACGCTTCGGTTGTTTCTGTGTAGTAGTTACATTCATTTACAGTTCAGACTAGTCTAGGAGTTGTTTTCTTCATCTGAGCCTGCTGTAATTTTTAGAGCTGGAAGACAACAAAGCATACAGCAGCAGTGGAAATAATCAGCCCCACATATTACAGAGGCTCTGGCCTGATGCTTTGCTCTGCTACTCACTTCAGCATTTTCATGAAAGATAACTAATGTGAGGTAATGCTTACGCTTAAGATCAGGATAAAGGGAGGAAAAGGGAAGAAACAGAGCTTTAATTTAACAGTTTTCTGCATACAGTTAGCTTATTCAAACAGTTTAAGGTAAATGAAAATCCTCTTACATTTCACAAGTTTTTATCTTCATTAATACCCAGAGTGGCGCTCCCTGGTAGCAGTAGGGACTATATTCTTCCTGTATTTTTTTTTATCCATCAAGAGTTTCCTACTAGGATTACAAAATAAAAACAAGAAAGCCAATAAAAATTACCCAGATTTCTGTTGAGGAGGAAGAGGGAAGACGCTGATATCTATGACCATATTTGCCCTCTCCTTCTCAACTGTTCAAATGAGCAGAAGACAACTCTTGCCATACACAGCAACCAGTACTGAGAAAGATTTAGCCCCTCAGCTTGAATTAAAGACTTCTTTGTCTGATGATCAGAATGGAAAAATTTGCAGTAAGTGATGGAAAGAGAAGCTCCCTTTGGTAACTGTGACAATCAGCTCACTTTTACTGGCTGCACCTTCCTCACCTACGAGGGGACAGAAGTCACCACTGAGACCAGCTCACACTGGTGAGTGTTCAGGGATGCGATGAGGAGCTACCATGCCATGTCCTCCCTCCCCGCTTCCATATACCCATTTGTAGGTAACATCCTTGGAAGTACTTCTGGCAGAACTCATAGGCACTGACCCAGACAGGGAGGTCGGGCTCCAGAGGTCTCTCAGCACCATCCCTGTCCCATCTACTCATTAATAACACCAAGACAGTTTGTTTCATATCCACGTGAGGGGGAAGGCTATTTGCTATTCACTAGGGACATCTGTTCCTCAAGTAACCTGTTCAGGAGCTTCTAAAACTCTATCTCATATCACAGCTTCCTCTGTCACTGCTGTAGTTTGTTTTTCTGGTGTGAGCCACCACATCAAGAAGCTGAATGCCCCAGTGTTACTGGCACTATTTAAATATTGAATACTATGTGTATGGCATAAATTGGTAGCAACTGCTTACTTCAGGCGTAATAGCTCATGTATTACGTGACAGCATTGACTCAGAGGTGATTGATAGCAGGAGCGCTGTGGTCATTAATTAAAGGATTTCTTTGCAGTTTTCATTCGGCTCTGTGCGGTCACCATGGGTTTACAAGGAAGACCTGCAACACGGCATCAGTAGATAAGCCAGAGAACAAATGCCTGTTATCATACTAAGTGCTATTGGTCATGATACAATTAAGCAGTATTTTTTATGAAACTCCCATTCTCCCTCTTGCTGCCAAGCTTACCAAGCTTTTTTGTCTTAGGCTGTTCAGGTTAAGAATTCAGTTACAACAGCAGAACCGTTATTTACACCCTGGAGTGCACAGGGTCCCTACCACTTCCATTCCCAGAAATGCTTAAAGAATAAAGAAAAGCAAACAAAATAGATGGATTTTTTAAAATATAGATCAATGAATTTGATAAATGGCTATTCCTAACCACGATGTCCCTATATTGTTTTTTGTATTAAAGTTTGCTCCACATTTTACACTTCTGGAGTTTCAATCCATACAAAATTGATCCTAAGTAAGGATTCATTGAGGTGAATTCCTAACTCTGTACACAGCTGGGTTGCAAGTGATGCTGTTAATAACATTTGTTTATGCTAATGACAGCAGCGCTTCATTATGCCAAAACTTATCTGGAGTAAATGAGGGTTTTTTCTGACAATTCCAGGATTTTTGAGAGAGAAGGCAGTTGTTTCCATCCCTGCTGCATCTCTGGTCAGGTCTATGGCAGATGGTTTAGGAGTTTGATGCATGGGATGATGTATCATACAATCATAGAACAATTTGGGTCTGAAGGGACCTTAAAGATTATGCATTATGCCATGGGCAGGGACACCTCCCACTGGTCAGGTCGGAACCCTGTGGAGGTTCCTTTTGAATCCTCTTTGGAGATGTTCAAAGCCAGGCTGGATGGGGCTTTGAGCACCCTGATGCAGTGGAAGGTGTTCCTGCCCATGGCAGGGGGTTGGAACTGCATGATCTTTGAGGTCCCTTCCAACCCAAACCATTCTATGACTCTATGAGTGGGGCAGTTCTCACATTTATGTGTGGAAGTAGTGGCTGCCCCATCCTTGGCAGTGTTCAAGGCCAGCTTGAGTGGGGCCTTGAGCAGCCTGGTTAAGAGGGACGTATCTCTGCCCATGGCAGAGGTGTTATAACTGAATGGGCTGTAAGGTCCCTTCCGACTCAAACCATTCTTTAAGTACTCCAGTTATTGCAGGATCGCCTGACCAATATCAACAAGTGATTATATTACAAAACACATACTGTCTATTGCTGTATTTGACAATATTTAGAAAATGTAAAGCAAGAAAAAGTGTCCCTGGTCATGGCAGGGCGTGAGGGTGGAAATGGATGGGCTTTGAAGTCCCTTCCAATGCAAACCATTCTATGATTCTATGAGTCTGTGAGTGGGGCAGTTGCCACATTTCTGTGGGTAAGTCATGGCTGCCCCATCCCTGGAGGTGTTCAGGGCCAGGCTGGATGGGGCTTTGAGCGACCTGATCCCGTGAGAGGTGTCCCTGCCCATGTTTGGGGGGTGGTGGAATTGGATGATCTTTGAGGTCCCTTCCGACCCAGACCATCCCATGATTTAATGCCAACCCCCCCGCGACTCCATTTCCCATCATGCCCTTCGGAGCGGCGCGGGGGCGTGGCCAACACCGTGCGTGGTGACGTCACCTTCACGGCAGGGCGAAGGGGCGTGTCCCTGCGTGAGCGTGGAAGTCGGGGCAGCGGGGAGGGAGCAGCGGGCGGTGGAGAGGGGGACGTCCCAGCGCGCGCGCGGGGCCGCCGCCATCGCCCCGGCTGGGAGGGGTGTTGAGCGGCCATGGGACCAGGAGCGCCCGGCGTTCAGTGACACGGGGGGAAGGGAGCATCTGCGCCATGAACTACCAGCAGCAGCTGGCGAACTCGGCAGCCATCCGCGCCGAGATCCAGCGGTTCGAGTCGGTACACCCCAACATCTACTCCATCTACGAGCTGCTGGAGCGGCTGGAGGAGCCGGCGCTGCAGGGGCAGATCCGCGAGCACGTCATCGCCATCGAAGGTGGGCTGGCAGCGCCGGGGGGAGTTGGGGTTTTGTCGGGAAAAATACGAGGGATGCCGCCCCCCGCCCGCCGGTTGGGTTTAGAGCATCCTGGTCCAGTGGGAGGGGTCCCTTCCCATGGAAGGGGGATTCCAACTGGATGGACTTTGAGGTCCCTTCGAACGCAAACCATTTTATGAGTGGGGCAGTAGTCACACTTCTCTGGGGAAGTCGTGGATGTCCCCTCCCTGGAGGTGTTCAAGACCAGGTTGGATGGGGCTTTGAACAACCTGATCCAGTGGGAGGTGTCCCTTGCCCGTGGAACTGTATAAGCTTTGAGATCCCTTCCAACCCAAACCATTCTTTAAGCGCTCCAGTTATTGCAGCAATGCACGATCAATGTTAAAAAGTGGTTTATGTTGCAAAAATATTATTGCTTTACATTTTATAAATATTGTCAAATACATCAAGGAAAAGCGACCCTGCCCATGGCAGCAGTGTTAGAACTGGATAATCCTCAAGGTCCCTTCCAAACCAAACCAGAGGGTTACCTGGTGCTCCATGCAGTTCCTGAGTGAGATATTGGACGTCTGGGTCCAGTTTGGAGGTGGAGAGCAGGGGAAATAAGAGACACTGCTTGATAGAATCATGGAATAGGGTTGGGTTGGAAGGGACCGCAAAGCCCACCTAGTTCCAATCCCCCTGCCATGGGCTGGGACACCTCCCACTGGATCAGGTTGCTCGAAGCCCCATCCAACCTGGCCTTGAGCACCTCCAGGTTTGGGGCAGCCACGACTTCTCTGGGCAACCTGTGCCACGGCCTCGCCACCTTTATAGGAAAACATTTCTTCCTAAGATCTCATCTCAGTCTCCCCTCTTAAAATTTAAAGCCATTCCCCCTTGTCCTATCACTACAGACCCTTGTAAAAAGGCCCTCTTCAGCTTTCCTGTAGCCCCTTTCAGTACTGGAGGGCTGCTCTAAGATTTCCCTGGAGCCTTCTCTTCTCCGGGCTGAACAACCCCAACTCTCTCTCAGTCTGTCCTCATGGTAGAGGGTCCCAGAGGGTGTAGGCTGTTTGCACAGCTAGAGGAGTGGGCTGTGTTGTGGGAGTGGATCTGAAGGCAAAATGGAGCGAACAGGCTTCTGAGGTCAGACCAATGTGCGTCTCTCCCCAGAGGAGCATGCGGATGCTCTGGAGCTGCTTAAGACGTGCAAAGCAAGGAGAAATTGTCGTTACTGGGAACTCTGCAGCGATTTGTCAGAGTCGACACTGCAATCAAAAAGAGCAAACGGTGTTGGCCCAGAACATATGTTTTAAGAAGCAATTTTTGAGTTATTCTGCATAAGAACTTTTTAAGCCTTGTGCTGTGTGCTTTTGCAGTTGAGCTAGTCTGCCACTCTTTTGGAAGGGGTTCAGGCTGGCAGAGCATGATGTACAGCAGCTGAGAGAGAGCTGCTTAAAGCCATCTTGTTTTCTTGGCTTATTTTGTCCTTAAATTATATATAATAAAAAAGTCCTGCTGGAAAAGCTGCTAATGAGACGGTTACTTGAAAGGCTGCATTATTCATCTAACTCTTAAGCAATGCAGCTTGAATGGGCAAGCATGATGTTTAATGCCGTTAACACTTTGGGGAAGGGAAGGGGGAACCCTTTTAGTGTCTTATGTTTAGCGAGTCTCTGAGGCTGTCAGTGCCTGTCATGTATTAAAGAGCGTAGTCCGATGCAGAGACTTAGCTGGGGACTAAGTATGTGTTAGTTTTGTGTGTATTCTCTGTTCTGTTCTAGACTTTATTGCAATTGTGGTGTGTGGTTGTCGGCTTCCTGGAGCTGGGGTTGTCCCCTCCTGGGAGTCCTTCCTCTTCGCTCTCATTTACTGAAGAGATGGGAACTGATGAATATATTTTGTGGGAAGGGTACAGCACAAGCCCTCCTGCTTCTTTCCCAGTCCTACTGATGTCTGGATTTCTGCTGGACAAATGATGCCTTCAACAGAACGTTTTTAAGGGGTAATTAATCCATATTTATGTGCTATAAATAGGTTTCTTGAATATGATGCTTGGGATACGGTGATGCGATGCTTGGGTTACGGTGACGTGGCTGAGTTTGTGTTGATGTGGGAAGAGGTGTGCAGTGCTGCAGGTGAAACGCTACATGTCATTATCTTCACAGCGTGTGACTTGCATTAGTCTTTTCATGTATTAATGGTTTGTGTTACCTAACCCGTAGCTCGGTTCATTTCTCAATGACAAAGTCTTTCAAACAGAAATAGCAGCCTGCAAATGTGTTTCAGAAGCAGAGCCGATAAATAAAGTTTTCATAGGCAACTTGCTGTCCAACTTACAGTGGACACTGAGTCACAAAACCAGTAGAGCTGATCCATGGGAAAGATTTAGCAAGTGGGCATTTAAAGTGTTTGCTGTTCTGAGGGCTCTTCAGCTAACTCTGTTTATTAAAAATTGCATTTATATGAAAGAACAACTCCGTCCTTCATATTACAGCTCCATCAGGTTGTGTGTTTGGTAAACCTGCAATTGAGCATTTCTCACTGATACCAGCTTTCAAACTGATGTGGTAGGGTCATATTGCCTGTAGGAAGAGCTTAGAAACAGTCGTTTGTTTTGCTGCTGCTGCAGTCCTACAAGTCTTTGTTGAGCTGCAGAGTTTAACATTTTAATGGTACTCCCGAAATATCACAACAGCTGAGATGCTTGGCTCTTTCTCTGGCAGGAAGGAATCCTGGTGTGGCTGATACGAGAAAATACTGAATAACTTTTTGCTGAAATAGTTTCTTCCAGCAGAAGGAGAATTGTAGCCTTTAAAGCAAAAGAATATAGCCTTACTAGTTCAGGCTGATTTAACTAACTCCGACCAACGTGGGCTCCTTGAACAGCTCAAATGATACTTTTCTGCCCAAGAGAGGTTTGATGTATCTGGAGAACACAGTTGGAGTCTAAAGCAGTTTGAGACTTCTCTCAGTGAAGTAAAGACGCTGTTACTCATCCTCAGAACTCACTTTTCAATAGAGAGTGGCTCTGTCTGACTAGCACTTGGGATTTTATTTGCAATGTAAACCTGCTTTCTTTTTAGGTTTTGAGTTCTATTGTAGGAGTGTCCAGACTGTTGAAATAATGTGAAATTAGAACTGGCTTTTCAGCAGCATCAGTTCTGAATCTTCAAGTACACGAGTTGTATCTCATCCAAAGAGAGCAACATAGCTAAATTGGGTCCTGAACTGACATATGGGTCATATTGTACAGGTGTTTCTTTCCTTGTATCATTTGAAGTAGCTGTGATATTGGGTAAAACAGTTATGTGATTTAGTTGATTGTTTTTTCCACCCTGGATAAAAATGCTAAGAATTAGCTACTTGCAAGTTCTTGCATTTCACGGAGTTGCAAAGTCAAGAGTTTAAAAGCACACACTTCCATTCTCTTTTCTTTGTATGAAATTCATACAAAGCAGCCCACCCATTTCAACTTCCCTTATGTTAAATGCAGTAAAAACTGTCTCCTCATGTTCTGTATCCACGAGCTTAGCAGATGCATCAAGACTTGATCAGCATTTAACCGTTCTTATATTGAGTATGTTGCATGGTTAGGAACAGGAAAAAGAAAACATAAATTGACTTCAGCAGGTTTTAAACTGCTGGAAACAACGTGGGGTTTCAAGAGTGCGATGGTCTGGAGGTGTGAGTGTGGATACAGAAAGGTTGGTAAGAGCTAGATGTGTCAGTCTCAGTTTGTATCATCCAGGTTCAGACTAGCATAATAGAAGTAGAACTTCAGGAATGATGCAAAACCAAGGAAAGACGATGAAAAATTAATTTCTAATCCTTCATGAAAGGATTTTAAAACAATTTAACTATGTCAGTGTCATCATGGCTAATAGTCTGTAAAAGTACTTTTGCTGATATGTTTATGACTAACATATGCTAATGCAACAGTGTTGAGTGTGTGGAGGAATTCGAGCAGGTTTTCCTAACTAGGGAATATCCTGAATCAGAGCTGTAATGATGATGGGAGTCACAGTGTGCCCTGTGAGTAATTTGAAGATGTTCCCTGTAGTCTGTGTGGGTTTTTTAAAAATTTCTCTTCTCTGAATAGGAAATCTGATTTTATTTTAATCTAAGGGGAAGCCATTGCTTCAATTCTTACAGATGCCATGCTAGACATTATTCAATTATGAATTGCTGTGTTTCAGTGCGTTTTATTATTTCTATTGTAATTTTTATGTGAAAAAACTTTGAAATGCAGTGTGAATGCTAGTTTGAGTTTTGAGATAATGATTATTAAGTATGAAATAATCTACGTCATAGAGAAAATGAGGTCTGTATGCTTGGAAATTACTTGTTCAGGTCAGTGCAAAGATCCTGATGCTCTGGGGGAGTGAAAGAAAATGGCAAAATGTGTAAACCTTGCTTTGTATTTTTTTTCAGTCATGTAAAAGTACTGTTTGTTGACAACAAAATAATTTAGGGTGGAGCTAAAACTCCTGGAGTACATCTGCATTTAGAGGGATCTGTTATCAACTGACATGGGACTCCCCTTTGGTGTTGTTACCTATTGTGGCCATTCTGTTCTTGGACTTTCCAGCTCCTTAAATGCTGGTATCAGGTATGTTGGAGGGGCAGTGCTACTGTGGGACTGTCTTATAGAAGTTACACTTAGTTTTGGCACTGAGATAATAATAGTATTTTAATGCTTCTGTTGCTATTGGAGTCTGAGATAAATGAGTTAAAAAAACGTATGTACTGTAAAAGCTTTGCTTTCTACTGGGAAATAGAAGGCTACAGCTGTTTTTCCTGCTCAGCATACCTATTCTCTCCTACTTGATCATAGAAAAATGACAGGCACATCAATGCTTAATCTTCTTTGGCTTGCTGTTATAGAAGGAGTATCTTTATTAGTTGAAAATACGGGACTTGCCACCTTCATGATAAGGAGAGGGTGAATCACTGCTGTGTAGTAACCTCCTCTTAATGCTGTGAGCCTTTCTGCAGGGTACAGATATCTCATGACAAGGAGCAAAAGCTGATTATACAGCAAAAATTGGCAAAGGTTTATGTCAAGCTGCACAACTATAGTCACTCTGAAAATTATGTGAATAGCAGTCACTGCTTTCCCTTTGCCCATTTGTTGGAATAGGCTTGGGAGATCCAGCATATGGTGATCTCCGTGCAAGTAAATAATTAAGTCTGGCTCTTAGGGAGAGGAGTTTGGTTTTATGTTGTGTTATTTAAATAAAGCAAAAAAATGATGGTATAGTTCAGCTATCTACGCATAAATAAACAAAGCTGAACAAACTGAGTATTACATTAGACAACTGCATCTTGAGGCCTTAATAGCAGCCACCCTGCTCCAGTCTCTGTTGTTGTTGTGCTTGTTTGAGCTGTGGATAAAACCGTATTACTTGCAGTGATAAAACTGATTGTACAGACGTACCAGGATATGATTAAAATCTTTGTTTGCTTGAAAGCTAAAAGATCTAATAGTGGGTTTGGATCCTGGTTATAATATCTCAGCTTGTAAACCAAAGCTAGTTCTGCAAAGTGAATAACGTGAGATGCTGTGGTTTGATGGACAGAGAGAGTCTCCAGTCTTGGGCTGAATTTTCCTTCAAGGGTAACTCTGAGACAGTGCCTGGGGAACAACATAGCCCTCTTGTTTTGGGTTTGTGGGGGAGAGGGCATCAGCAGAGCGTGCTGGGAATGTGCTGCTGCTGCTGTTGTTCTGGGATATTACGCTCACGTGATTCAGTCAGATGGAGAGACTCTGAACACATGATCTGTATCTGTGCGGCAGCATGTCTAGGTAAACTCTGAGCTTGCACATACGCAGCAAGTGCTGGCTTGGGCAGTGATCACTGTCTGCAAGAGCCAGTGTGATATATTTGGAACAAGCCTCTTGATGCCTTTTTCTGCTGGTTGTGCATGTGGGACTTTGTGTGCTGAGCTGTGGGTTAGCCCAGCTCAAAGGTGGTCTTTCCCTGCTGTCATTATACCTCGCTGTTTGCAGACTTCAGTGCAGACAGGCAGGCAAAGTGCAGGAGTAGTTTTGGTGTAGTTTTAGTGGCTGGGATCTAAATGGAAAGATATTTCTTTTTCACATGGAAGGTAGTAGACTTCAGCATACAAGTAACTAAGGAAATGCAAATGCTTGTCCATAACTTCACTTGCATGGTGAACTGAAAGTTAGGTTTGGTAGTTGTATCCTAAGTTACCAGAATGACTTGTTCAGGGTCAAAGTGACTGTGCTCTCTGGCTTTAAGTTATGTGCTTTGTTGCAGTTCACAGCAGAAGCTGCGTGATTAAATTTAAGACGTGTTTCCGTGAATGCATAGAAGTTGCAAATCGAGAGGAAAACCTTAAACTATTAACTTTTGAAGATAACTGTTTTTCCCAAGGCAAGGAAGGAGATGTGCTGTGAGTCAACTGATGTTGTTGGAACAAATGTGTGGGCGAAGCTTTAGGTTTTTTGGGGAGTGTGCCAGGCTTCTCCCACCGTTTGCTTTGGGGGATTAGTTTAAAGCAGCATGCAATAAGGCTGAAACAAGAGCTCATGCTGCTGTGTATACAGATCACTGGTTTTATTTCTATTTAAATTGGCAAACGAGTCTAAGAAGAGGGGGCACTCGACGGTGCAGCTGACTGGACATTGGATTCTCTGGTCGTCAGGCACTTGGGAAAAGGAAATGCCCCTTGTACCATCAGTTGCTCTTTTTATGTTCAGCATTGTACCTTGTGAAGGCCAAAATGACAACTACGGTTTCCTAAAGGTTACATAGATGTGCAAGCGAAGTCTGTTCACAGGGTTTCTTTTCTAGTAAGGCTTATTTAAGTTTACGACTTGAACAAAGTGGTTTGGGTCTTAAATCACATGGTGAAAACTGATGTGGAATTATGCTGTGTTTCATCAGTAGCAAATATTAAGGGATGCACTTATAAACGTACTATAGTCTGATGAGTGAAATTAAAGCCCCTCTTTTTTTGGAGTATGATAGTAGTTGGGAATAGTGCCAGATGGATAAAGAATTTCTCCCCAGACCTCAGGAACACTCCATTCTCCACTGCATCAAAATTGGTTTTGTCTTTACCAATACAGAACATGAATGGCGTTGTGTATGTTTTTTGGCAAATCCTTGAAGACAAGGTAGTGTAAGCTCCAAAAATGTGAGTAGCTGAAATGGAGAATGCAGTTGCATCTTAACTGTGTGACCTTATCCTGGCAGTGCATTTTAAACAGCTGTTTCTGCCATTGTTAGTTTTTGTTATGGGCATTCTTTCTGACTTTCTTACATGTGACTTTACATAATTTGTGGAAAACCTCTACAATGATCACAGAGTGATCGGTAGTGGATGAAGTTCCCCTAGCCTGAGAAAGTGTATTAAACATTTTTGATTACCCTAACCTGTGTAAGACCAAGAAATTTTCCTTCTGTGATTTTAGTTGTTGTCCTTGGCTGCCTTCGAGTGCTGCTTGTGCATCATGTCAGCTATGTGGAGAGTGCTGTGGCTGAATGTTGCCTTTATGTTCTCACTTGCCCTTGTACCATAAAATAATTGAGTAGAGGCAGTGCCAGGTGTGGACAAGTTGTGAGATGCTGCTGATCTTTGATTTAAAGACTTCTGGGAATTCTGTACCATCAGGCCTTAAATACAATTTGATGGATGTTGTCTCTGTATGGTGAGGGATGTACGGATGGAGCCCCGTGGCAAGGGTTAGAGAGTGCCAGCAGGGGCTGCTGCCTGGGCATGAGCCAGGAGCACAGAGGGTGGAGGGCAAGGATGCCAAATGATGGGGCACCAGCTTGGACTGGGAGCCTCAGACCATTTGGGGGATGATGATGGGAGCTGCTCCTGAGGCTAAGAACACTGATGTGATGAGTTGTGCCTGTTCTTGTGCGGGAGAACAGCTTGGCTTGGCCACCTGGGTCCCTATCTCTGTGCCTGACCTTGGTGGGCTGTGTTTTGGGGGCTGTTCTATTTTGTCTGTGTGGCTTTTTAAAATATAAATATCTACTCAGCACTGATGAGGCCATCTCTGGGGGTACTCTGTCCGGTTCTGGGTTCCCCAGGAGAAGAGAGCATACAGAACAGTCAAAATAGAAGAGCTAACTTAAGCTATGCTAGTTACGGAACATTTAATTTCTGTCTTTACTGTGTTATATTTAGTGATCTACTAGCAACGCTCGTGTGCCTACCTTTTGAGGTTTAAGTAGTTGGTGTTGAACCCTGTGTTCAGTTTTGGGCCCCTCAGTACAAGAAAGATATGGAACTGCTGGAGTGTGTCCAGAGGATGGCGATGAGGCTGGTGAAAGGTCTGGAGCACAGGGGTTATGAGGAGCAGCTGAGGGACCTGAGGTTGTTTAGCCTAGAGCTGCCCACAGCTACCTGAAAGGAGGTTCTAGTGGGGTGGATGCTGGTCTCTTCTCTCAAGTAACAAAGGATAGGAAGAAAGGAAGTGGCTTCAAGTTGCACCAGGGGAGGTTTAGATTCAATATTAGGAAATAATTCTTTACTGAAAGCGTGGTGAAACATTGAAACTGGCTGCCCAGGACAATAGCGGAGTCTCATTCTCCGGAGGTGTTCAAAAACATGTAGACATGGTGCTTCAAGACATGATTGAAGTAGGAATGTTCATGTTGTGCTGATGGTTGGACTGGATGATCTTGGAGGTCTTTTCTAACGTAAATCGTTCCATGATTCTGTGATTCTTGTTGCTGTCTTAGAAGATTGAGCATTTAAATGTGGTGAGAAGATGCAGTTCAACTGCAGTTGTAAACTCTCCTGCTGATGGATCCGGGGCAGTGAACAGCTTTTGGAGTGGTGAGAATAAAATCTGAAAAGGATTTCATAAAAGCAGGAACACTGCAATTCTCTTCTGTCTGTATGGGAAGACTTCTCAACCACTTTTGTCTTCTGGATAGAATTTTTCATCTGAATTTGTTTGCAGTGTATTTGTACTTCTGTTTTCACTGTGATGAAGATTTAAATGCTGCATGAATCCTGTGCCTGGTGTTAGAAATAGGATAGCAGTGCCGCCTCACTTGGACATGCTTGAAAATTACTAATTCCAAAGTGGAAGCAGAGGGGTTGTCGGGTTCCCTTGTTGGTAGCGAGTCCATTGTGGGCAGCTGGTGATTCCAAAGCCCTCTGGAAGCATTTAATGTTCTTTTGTTTTTTTTTTTTTTTTAAGTAGATGGAAGCAGATGTGTTACTTAATCAGTATGTGCACAGTCAACCTCATTAATGCCATTTCAGGATCCTGACTAATGCCGTATTTCGGTGTAGTGGCACAGATGAAAGGGTGTGATGATCGCAGTGCACTTTGAACCCTGTGAATGACTTGTCCTTTCATTTTTCTTTGCCTGCTGCATAAGGGAGCTTTAGTTCACCACTTCAGGAAGCAAGTGCTAAAAATACAGGGTTGATGTCTATTATGTGTCATTTCAATGTCTTATTTAGTACCTTTGTTTATGTAGTTGAATGAGTGTAAACCTAATGGTCAGACAGCTCTTTTGTGTGGTGAATTCTCCTTCTGTATTAAAGAAAAATGCAGACAAGCAAAGTGACTCAATATTACTGGAACTGAATCTGTAGCTTTAGCTGTACTGCTTTGCATTTGTATTTATGATTGAGAAGCTTCAGACACAAATTTTTCATCTTTTTGCATCATTTTGAAGGGATTGAGGGACAGACCAAATCAATGCTCAGCGCAATTTGTCTTGAAACCTGCAAGAAAATCCACTGTGACTTGAACTTGGTAATGTTTACATTTTCTCTTAAACTAAAGCTACAGATGAAGTTCTTATTAGTGTAAAATAATAGAAAAGTTATTACTTTGCAACTGCATTTTTCAGTAATGTAACCAGGAGGAGGGAACAAGAGGATAGTCACTGCTGGGCAATTTTGTAGCACCCTGTAACTGACTCTGGCTGCTTCATTAAACAAGTACAGTGGTGTAGGAATGTGTGTTTTGTGTTCTTTTGCTGCCTCAGCTCCCAGTGCTGGGGAGAGCAAGCAGAGACCCTGTCTTCCAAGTATTAGAGTAATTGAAGTTCTTCCTATTAGCAGCATTATTGGTTTATACCACTATATATACACTTTGTAACTCTGTTTTTCAGTCTTGGATTCTTATATTTGAATATGGTTGTCTCTTCTTTGGTAAACCTCATGTAAAGGTATGAGTTAGGCGTTAGTAGGTAAGTGCATGCTTCATAGAATCATAGAATGGTTTGGGTTGAAAGGGACCTTAAAGCCCATCCATTCCCACCCCCTGCAATGGGCAGGGACACCTCCCACTCTATCAGGGTGCTCAAGGCCCCATCCAGCCAGGCTTTAAACACCTCCAGAGAGGGGGCAGCCACAGCTTTTCTGGGCAACCTGTGCCAAGGCCTTGCCACCCTCACAGGAAAACATTTCTTCCTAAGATCTCACCTAAATCTCCCCTCTTTCAGGTTAAAAATGTGAAATAGTGAAAAATTTCTTCCTTTTGTCTAATCTAAATCTTCCCCCTTCCAATTTAAAGGCGTTCCCTCTCGTCCTGTCACTACATGCCCTTGTAAAAAGGTGCAATAATAACTGATAGTTCTGTCACAGTGTACTGTTAACAGATGTTGTGTTGCTTGTGATCGTGTGTGCGTGGCTGACATCTACATTCAGGGAAGTGTGGCAGGTTCTTGGAAGAACGTGATCAAATTTGGCCTGATAGGAAATAGGCAATAGTCAAGATGGGAGCTGTGTGAGGTCGCTAAATGGACACACAGCTTCCTATCGACTGTTGTAGCTGCTGTTGGAGATGTGCAATAAAACAGGTGTCAGGTTCTCGAGAGACAGGTGAACTGTGTATCTCTTGTTTGGGTAACTTCACTGTTGAGCACTAGAACTGTAATGATAGCTTGGAAAATCTTAATACATATGGGCATTTGGTACTGAGAATTCTAATAAAGCAGTTAGGTTACAGGCCATTTGGTTATGTATTGTACCTTCTCTGTTTCTGGCTGGAAGGTATTAGTGGTTGTATTGCCAAGGGTATAATGGCAAATATCAAAACTAATAGAAAATGACAGTGAAGGAAAATAGTGTTACTTTGCTTTCATGAACATAAAATCAATGGTGTAGTAGTAAAGCTTTGTTAGTATTTTCAGTACATCCTGAAGTCTTAATAAGATTATTTTCTTTTTTTCGGGCCACAAATAAAGCTGAGTAATAGTTTTCCTTCAAAATACATTGCTCTGAGAAGATTTAAGATTGCTGCTTGAGGCTGGGACTGAAGGATTTTTGGTCTCTGTGAGAGCTTCTGTCCCTGTGTGTGGAATGGTGAAGGTGATGGGCAGCTGTTTTGCATTGCATGGAACTGTAAAAATTGACAATGCTACTGGTACACTCTGAATATGAAGACAATCTGTAGCTGCAGCCTGAGCGCGTGTGGTACTTCCTGGTAGTCATTTATCACTTATCTACGGCAATTCTGTTACTGGAACGTGAGTCTGTACATTCACCCTTGGAGCTGAGTAAATGAAAGCAAGATGGAATAGAAATAGGCGGTGGAAAACCATTCCTGAGCCCTGTGTCAGCTCATCTGTTTAGTCCTATTTTGTTGCTTTACTCATGCAAAATAGCATTCTAATTTTAATCATTAATTAAGCTTCAAAAATATGTCACTGTTATGAGATAGCAGCATCTAGACGTATAACAATGCGTTAGTTTATGGGTGGAGGAATGTTGCTATTGACTTATCTGGAAACATTAAATTTGTGTAGGGTGAGGCTGACTGAAAGGGCACAACTTGCTTGAGGCAGAAGATGCACTGGGTACGTAGGTGCAAAACCTCTGCAAGGACTTGTGTTCATTGGCTGGGTAACAATGCCGACTAGGGTAGATCCACAGATGTTTACAGCAAATGTTGCCTCCATACTGCTTAGTGCACTGTAAGGCTGGTATTTTAGCTGAAGTCAGGAGAGATACATGACTTGAAAAGACTTCTTCAGGAATATTTGGCTTACTGGAACATCTTGCTTCCTGCATAATAAAGGGAGTTCATTTTGAGTGTTGCTGAATTGATTTATGATGCTAATTGATGTGATAGTTGATGTGAACTGTGTGTACTAATTGCTCACTTACTAATCCTCTTCAAATTATCTGACAAAAGCTTTTAAAATGGAGCATGAGTGTTTGGTAAAACTAGTCCTCATACAAACATAAACAATTGGGGGCCCCTTTTAGTTTGGAAGTTCCTTACCCAAGCACTTGTCCCTTTTGAGGGCCTTCAGTGGCTTCAACCTAGTCTTGATGTTCTTTGTGGTATTTAAATAGCCTCTAGAAAACACTTCTCCAGAGCATGCTTTTCTTTTTCCTTAACTGGATCACTGCCATTATCTATGTGATAAGGGTGGAATACATATGAGAGGTGACTGTGCAGGTTTAAGCCAGGAAGGACAAGATATGCCACTTGACTTGGTGTGCGTCCATTCCTGCCAGACTGTGCGGCACAAGCTGCAGCAGGTAACACGAAGGAATAAACTCGAGGGTAATTTGTGCAGTGGTGTTAAGACAATGAGGTATGCTGGCTGTCTCTGATTCTGGTCAAGGAAATGGATATTAAGTGTTTTGTTTACTGGGCAAACCAGTCAACTCTAATGTAAACTGGAAAGCTTTTGTATTTTTGGGTGAATGGAGGGGAAATCTTAATGTTAGATTATGAAATCACAGAATCACGGAGTGGTTTGAGTTCAACCTCAAAGGTCATTCAGTTTCAACCTGCTTGCCATGGGCGGGGACTTCTCCCGCCAGATGAGGTAGCTCAAAGCCCCATCCAGCCTGGCCTTTAACATCTCCAGGGATGGGGCAGCCATGACTTCTCTGGGTAACCTGTGCCAGTGCCTCACCAGTGCAGGAGTACAAAGAGATTACTTTTATCTTCTCTTAAATAAGGGAAGTGCTGTTTGAGGAGAAGTGAGTAACAGCTGATCCTTCAGTTCCAAGAGCTGTTACAGGCTTGGATTTGGAGTCACTGGGCAGAATCCCATCCAGAGCTGCAGGTCTGTCAGCTCGGGGATGTATGGCGAAATCAAAGCATCTTCCTGTGTGATAGATGGATGTCTGACAAAATGTACTTTCATTACCTTGAGGTTAATATTCCAAGGTGATTTAGATACTTTAATGAGTACAGAGTTTTCTAATTGGAGACTTGCTGTGGGAGCAAGGCAGTAAGCACTGCAAGGAGACTGCAGGCAGCTGAAAGGAATTAGTCAATTTGGAGGGGAAAAAATGAATTCCAGTAGTGATGTGTGACTAACTTGAACGTAGGCTGGCAACAGCAAGAGGCGAAATACCTCAGTGACCTAAAACGTGCAAGTATGTCCGTATAGGGATTATTTTATGTTAGGTAATGACATGCTGTTAAAATTGAAGCTCTTGGTTTGCTAACTAGGCCGGTTTGGTAGCTCTTAAAGAGAACTCTAGAAGACAAGTGGAAAAAATCAATCTTGCCAGAATTTCTGAAAAGCAAGGTAGCCTGCTGGCCTTGTTTCAGGGTTTTTTTTCTAACTGGAATGTAAATAAGATAGATTGCTTAGGCTGAGCCAGCTGCCTGCTAGAAACTTGGATACAAATATTATCTTCTTGGAAGACAGTGACACCAAAGGGAGGCGTTGTGGAAGTTGTCTGGTAGTCCTTAATTTCAGTGGGAGGTGCTATCAGATTGGTTACTGCCTGGTGCTGATATGTTTCTCCTGGATTATCTGACATTCTGCAGCTGTTCCTCTGTATCATTTTTGATCTTTTTCTGCTCAACAGATGGAACTGCTGCTTACTAGGAAGGTAGTGATATTTGATACAAACTGTCCAGCGGTGGCCTAGTAGGTAAATCAAATAGTGATAAATAGGTCAAATTACAAATGGGGTTGCATCTTCTGAAAACTAGATCAGCAATGCTGTAATTAAAAATCTGACCTGCTACAAAGAGGAATGAACATACGTGTATAAATCTGTGTTCTTCCTGACCTGCATGTTTTAGAATCATAGAATGGTCTGAGTTGGAAGGGACCTTAAAGCCCATCCAGTTCTGACTCCCCTGCCATGGGGAGCTGGAACCTCCCACTGGATCAGGGTGCTCAAAGCCCCATCCAACCTGGTCTTGAACACCTCCAGGGAGGAGGCAACCGCAGCTTCTCTGGGCAACCTGTGCCAGGACTCACCACCCTCATTGTCAAGAATTTCTTCCTAATGTCTAATCTAAGTATTCCCCCTTCCAATTCAAAGCCATTCTCCCTTGTCCTATCACTCCAGGCCTTTGTAGAAAGTCCTTCCCCAGCCCCTTTCATTACTGGGAGGCTGCTCTAAGGTCTCCCCAGAGCCTTCTCTTCTCCAGACCCCGACTCTCTCAGCCTGTCATAGCAGAGGTGCTCCACACCTATGATCATCTTCATAGCCATTTTCTGGACCCATTCCAACAATTCTATATCCTTATGTTGGGAATTCCAGAACTGTACACAAGACTCCAGGTGGGGTCTCACAAGAGTGGAGGAGAGTCACCTCCCTTGAGCTTTATTTAGTTCTATTTAACAGCACTCAGTAGGTGCCTCCAGATGGTGTTGTACTCACTGTGATAAATCAGAGGTGCTCAATCCAGTTTAACCCACAAGTTACTTGAAAAAATTTAGAGACAGCTTAGAAAACACCCCAGCACTAATTGTGGACTGTAGAAATGTAACAGGGAAAGCTCTGCCTTGATAAACACTTCTTTCCTGTTGTCTGCATTTTGGTTGTAAATGTGACCCTGTATGTATGGATGGATGTCGGAGCTGGCACGCAACTGTTGAGCTGAGATGCAAACGTTGATGCTAACACAGAGGGCTGGGTGCAGGCTGTGGGACTGGTTACACGGCTGCGTACAGGGTGGTCCCGGCCAGGTTGGTATTCCGTGCTGTCAGTGTTGCTAACACTGTGCTAAACAGAAGCTGTTTCAACATGCTAGTTTTACATATGATGAATTTTGAAATGTTTTACTTAATTCTAGAACACTTCTCTTCTGTAAAACAGTAACACAAAAATGAGCTGTGTCTGTTCCCTCAGAATGGGCCTCATTTGCTTCTTCACTTGGAGCTAAATATTGACTTGATTAACAAGCAGCCTTTTTATGTCAGCAGAGAGAGGGGAATATTTACTGACCTCAGCAGGACATCATCCCCAGGCAGCGATAAGGATACAGGTTTAACTGGGGACAGTGTGGAGAGAACAACAGGATGCCAGAGAAACCCTCTTCTGTCGGGTGACTCTGTCTCATCTCAGATTGATTTCTGCTCACACTTGTGTTCTTGGTGTTTGACGGGGCTCTGGTGAGGATCACTGCTGGATTGAGGAAAGCTGATATCCGTAGGTTTAACAGGCACTGGTTGAACAACTGAAGTATAAAAAACTATCTAAGAGAATGTAGTGGGCTTAAACTTGAAGAGACCAATTTGCTTTAAGCTCTGAAAAAAGGAGCAGAGATGGCAACATAGAATGGTTCGGGTTGACAGGGACCTTAAAGCCCATCCATTCCCACCCCCTGCCATGGGCAAGGACCCCTCCCACTGGATCAGGGTGCTCAAAGCCCCATCCAACCTGACATCCGAGCCTTCCCTGGGCAGCCTGTGCCAGTGCCTCACCATCCTCACAGGAAAACATTTCTTACTAATATCTAATCTAAATCTCCCTTCTCTCAGTTTAAAATCATTCCTCCTCATCCTATCCCTGATAAAGAGCCGCTTACCACCATGATAATACTGGTTATGAACTGTCCTTCATATTCTGTATTGCCAAATTATTGCAGAATCAAATAAAAACCAGTGATAGTTTTAGTCTTTTGTCTAATGATAGTTCTGTGTTTTAAAGCAGAACATAAAATTTGAGTCTTAGAAGTTAGTCAAGTAAGCATATGGAAAATGTTCCGTCTGTGATAGTGGCTTGTTTGTTGGCATCCAGAGTGGTATTTGTGTATTGCATGCTGTGGCCAAGCTATTTCATAAGAGCTTCTCCCTCCCACCAGAGTGATCTGAGAGCCCATTCTGTGGGTACTACTGGTCCCGGAGCTAGAACCAGTTTCTAAAACAGTTTCTGTACAGAAGTGGTTGTCCTGAGCACAAAAAAAAAAAAGTAAGGGATTTCAAATGGGATTTCAATACATGGGAGTTATGCATGTGAAAACTATATTAGACTGCATCTTCTCTTTGGAAGGATGGATACTGATGAAAAATGTGAGATGCATAGTCTTTAACTGGGAATAGAGTGCAGGATTTACTTTTTAACCATCACAGCTTGAAAGGAAATAATTGCTATGGAGCTGTAAAAATCGATTTTAATGGTCAAGATATTTATATACACTCGAGGTATGGGATAGTGGTTTCCTAACTTGAAAGAATCGTTCTGTTCTTAGGGTTTGCCTCCAAGCAGGACAAACCACTGAACTGTAGGTGATAGCTGGGATAGAGAAGGCTCAGTGTACATTGGGTTTGCTCTAGCAGACTTCTCGTAATACTCAGAGACCAGCAGCTGTGCCTGGGAGACTTTGGGAGAATTCTGAAGGCTTCTAGATTACCACTTTCATCTGCTTGGACATTGTGCCAAGCCTTGATGCTGGACCTGGCACTGCCTCTGGTGTGCACGGGTGCCAACTTTAAGACTGGCTTCTGTATTTAGACATTATAAATATGTCATAATGAACACTTGTTTTAAAAGCAAAGATTTTTACCTGTAAGTATGCTACAGCACTTGTTTAATGTGCATCTTCCGTCTGCTTGTCAGGAATGATGAATTTGCAGTTCACATTTAAGTGTTTAAAAATAAAAGGTAGTTTATTAATGTCCTGAAAAGAGCAGTGACGCTAAATCAAGCGGCTTTTATTTATTTTGCATTCCAGTGAATGTGGCAGGAGACTGTAAGAAGGAATATGTAAAGTACCTTGCTAATGACGAACTGTGACCTAAGAGTGAAATAATTGAGGTTCAAAGCCAAATCTACTTTTTGATCCTGTTTAGTGATACAGATTGGCCCAGAACAGACGGTTTCAGCAGGAGCCAAGCAGTAACATCACGTCTTTAGGTTCATTGCATGGCAGGACTGGCAAAGTCCGATTTCCCCTGATTCTGGCCTCCTGTAAGGACCCCAGTGATCCCATGCTATTCATCCACTCCTGCGTGGTTCCTTCTGCGAGTCAGCTGCTAGCAGAACACGAGGCAGCGTGCGCTGAGCTGCATTGAGCTCCCTGTCTGCGGGCGAGTAGGTATGTGTGAAGTGATGAACACATGGGGCCATGGGGAGTCCTGCATACTGGGAATCTCTTCTTCGAGCTGAAAGAAGAGTTTAAGCATCCTTCTCTATACTCTTTTTCCAGGCCTTTCGTTCTCTAGGCTTCAACTGCTGGTAAATCTGGCTGAGATTGAGCAAAGAACTCAGAATTTCAAAGTTTCATGTTTACATATGAGGTTTACTGTAACATGACATTTTTCATCCAGTGGCTAAGCTGACTTGCATAAAAAGAAACCAACCGTTCTAACTTGTGCTCTGTGTTTACTCCTCAGGAGGTGAAAGCTTTACATGGAGAAAAGGATGCAGTGTTTGCTGCCACGCTTTAACATGTGGGCGATTGCTGATCTTATGGAAATGATGTAGTGAGCAGATGAGGGCTGATTAATAATGGAAAAACTTGCTGCAGCACTATGAGAGTCTTTTGAAGAAAAAAAATTAAGCTTTTAATTCTCTTAAAAAACCCTGCAGAGTAAATCCTCTTTGGGTTGGTCAGGCGAGCTAAGTTTGTAGTCTGGGGGTTGCATTTCTGTGCTTCTTTGTGCCTTTGCTTTCATATAACTTCCATTCAAGCTGAATTCAAAATGAGGTGATGTGGAGCTTGATTCCCAGTTCAGGTTTGGTTGAAAAATGATAAATACTAGGTATGTGAAAGCTTTTTGGTAAAGCAGAGCCACAAAGCATAAACTTGCTAAAAAGGGAGGGGTAGGTCTTCACTGTCTCCTGAGAACACAGCTTAAGAGTGGGTGGGCCTGTAATGATGGCTTTGCTGCTGCCAAAAGAGGGGGATCCTGCCACCCTACCAGCTCCCTTTGACAGCTTCTAGCCCTTTGGAAACCATCTTGCTGTGAAACTGAATAGTTGTTTTACTAGGATAGCAAGCTGAATAAGATTGCTTAAGGCTCAGGTGAGCTTCAGAGCTGTGAACAGAATGAGCATTGGATGGCGTTGCAGGTGGGGACGACTTCTTAGGATGTCAGAGCTGTTGAGTGGGTCACTGGTCCTGCACTGAAGCTGTGGCAACTGAACCAAGCAGGAGGCTGTAAAATGACTTCCAGGCTCTAACAAACTTGAACCTGTTTCTCTGGGAGCTGGATGCATGTTCCGTTTGTCTGTGACTGATTATAAATGTGTTGAACCTGAGTTGCTTGTGTAATCAACAGGTTGTAATTTTGCCAGAAGGCTATTATGCATTGCCCTTATAGTTGTTCTTTGTTTGCTACATACAAATTACCGTACCATTAGTGTTGTATTGCATGCAAGTCATGCAGTAAACATAGTTTTAATTTTAGGAAGAAGAAATCATACAAAACAGCATTGAAAGATGATGCAGCACAGTTTGTGCTGGCTGGATGCTAAGGATTTTGAGCTGAACGCTGTGAGGCATGGTTGCAGTTGCTGCTAATTGAAGTGTCTGTGGCTTTCGTAAGTATCTGTTGATGTCTGCAGATGTTAAGGAAAGCAAGTCTTGTTTTCAGTACTTCTAAGCCATAATCACTCTTGTCTTTTGATGGACCTTGGCTGTCAAACAGATATGTAATTTTTGGAGAGTGATCAAATTGTTTGGTAGGGACTTGTGAGTCAGGAGCAAACACCTTTAAAAGGAAGTTCAGTTTTGGGCCCCTCTATACAGGAAGGTTGTCAAGTTGCTGGAGTGCATCTAGAGAAGGGCAGCATAGCTGGTGAAGGGTCTGGAGCACAAGTGTTATGAGGATCCGTTGAGAGAACTGGGATTGTTAAGCCTGTGTGGACTGTATGGTCTGGAGAAGAGGAGGCTGAGGGGGAGACCTTATCACTGTCTACAGCTCCCTGGAAGGAGGTTGTAGTGAGGTGACTGCTGGTCACTTCTCCCAAGTAACAAGTGGTAGGATGAGGGGAAATGGCTTCAAGTTGTGCCAGGGGAGGTTTAGATTGGATATTAGGAAAAATTTCTTTACCAAAAGAGCAAGTGAAGCATTGGAGGAGGCTGCCCAGGGCAGTGGTGGAGTCTCCTTCCCTAGAGGCATTCAAAAACCAGGTAGACATGGTTCTTTGGGACCTGGTTTAGTAGGCACGGTGGTGTTGGGCTGATGGTTGGACTGGATCATCTTAGAGATCTTTTCCAACCTTAATGATTCTGTAACTGCACACTCAACACCCACTGTAAGGTAGAACGGAGGATTTGTAAAACTTGGTAAACCTATAGTGCCCTGGGCTTCAGTGAAACAAGAAGCACAACCCTTATATCAAATTACTGTCTTTTGATAATGCTGCTTGGTGTTGGCTACTTGGTATTGTATAATGGAATTAGTCTCTAAATTAATGGGTGGCTGTGGTAATTTGTTAATGTTGAAGTAATTGCAGCACTTAGAGGAACAACTGTTGTCCAAATCATTTAATTACTTTCTGCATTGGTCAGTTGGCATTGTCTGGAAAATGCTTATTTGGCTCAAAGCATGGGAGCACAGAGCGCCTGAGTACCTTGGGCTGGGTCTCCTTGCGCTCATCCCTTTTGCCCCTTTTCTGTTCTGCTCTGTAACTGCTGTCTGGCAGTGAGTGCAGAAGGCCAGGCAATGCTGGAGACGTGCGGATTCTGCGAACGTATGCTTCCCATGGAAACATTTGTCAGGAAACTTTACTGAATGAAAAAATAAGCTAATGGGCCAATGTAAATCAGCCTTCTCGTGTTGTCTTAATCCTTCCTTTTCCCTGGCTGACCTGATTTTGAACTGTTTCTGCAGTCTGATAACTGAGGACTGTAGATATATTCTAGTCAGAGCATTAAGCCTGCTCAAAACTTAGATCTTAAGCTTTTAAGAAATGTGATTTTGTACTTCAGTGAATAACACAGGATTTATGTTTTCAGATTTTTAGTACAAGTTAAATTTGTATCATCAGTTCCTAAGCTTAAATGAAAGATAGTCAAGATGGTTGAACAATCACCAATATATTTTTACCTTTATTTAAGGTAATAGGAACCTTTCTTTTATTGGTAATTAAGCTGTCTGCATATTTTTAATTTGTTGCCAATATAAAACTGCTGAAAGGAAGGAAAATGCATGGAATGATATTACCTGGGAAATGAACATCCAGTTAGCAAAGCAGGCATTCAAATCCCTCTGTGCCAGCAGGAATGTTGGAAGGAAGCGACTCTAGTTGGTGTGAGTTTCCTGAAGTGGCTATTTCAGTAAAAGCAGGCATAGTTTAAAGGTGACTTGAGCTGCAGGCAGCAAGCGAAGGATCATCATCGTTGAGAATGTGAAGCTGGTTGGGTTTGTGCTGACTTGGGCTGAAACGTGTGGGGCTTAGCAGATCCAAGTGTGAAATGCTTATGGGCAGGTGAGTAGATCAGTGCAGTTTCTTTGCTGTTCTGCTTGTCCTAAAGCTAGGAATGCCTGAAAATTTGATTTACCTTATTTTCCACATATTCAGGGTTCAGGTCATGCATTGAGATTTTTTTTTTTAATTGTAAAAGTGCTTAGTGGAGATAGATGATAGAACTGTAGTGTGTCTGCCACAAACACTGTGGTCTTGTGTTGCTGCTGTTCTGTGAAACCTTTTGCCACCTGGTTGTTCTGGCTGTGACCTTCCTAAAATTTGTGGTTATCTTGTTGATATTCTGCGACTCTTTAGTAAACTCCAAGAGCATCACAGCACAGAAGTGTTGTGATGGGAGAAGAGCTGTAAATTTTGAGCAAAGTTATCTGTATGGCTGAATACAAGCTAACCTGATTGCTAACTGCTAGATGTTCAGAGTACACGAACAGAGTTTGTCGTTTGGAATGAGATAGACATCTAAAACACATTTGTTTATATGACGTTATTGGTTTTTTTTTTTTAACTTTTTTTCCAGGTAGCTCTTAGTGAAGCTCTGTGTTTGTTTTCATTTTAGGTAGCCAGAGTGGCTGTACTGGTTCTAAAACCAGATCTGAAGACAGCCCAAGACTTGCAACAGTGGTTAATCTAATTGTTCTAGTACTTATTGGTACTTTTTGCTTAGTACTTTCTGGAAATGGAAAAAAGGCTTGGAGTTGTGAGTGGAACACCACGTCTGCTGCTTTGACAAACAGCGTTATGGAAGCCTTGCCAAAGAAGTGACTTTATTGTTTTATTTGCATCTTTACTGATGATCATTGTTAGAGATGATATTCCTCTAGAGCAGTTCAGGGAAGAATGTTCTTCTCTGTTATATTAAAGCATCTTCCAGATGACTTGGATCTTAAGTTTTAGGTGAAGCTTAGTGAAAAGACATTCTATCTTATTGCTAGGGAGTGTTGGCCTTTCTAAAATCCATGCTGTTGCCTGCTTTTGCTAATTTTGGGACATGTTTTGTGAAATACCGTTAGTAGCTACATATTGACTAAAATAAAAAAGAAAGGGACTTTTCACTCCCTGGAAAATCTGTGCAAGTTATTGTATTATGCAGAAGTTCTCACATTTAATACTCTTGTGGTTGAGGTTCAGGATCTTTTGAGTTACTTGCGCTTGTGTTTCTGTTCTGTTTCAAGTAACCACACAGGCTGCAAACTCCCAGCAGTGTAGCTCTGCCTGGATGTGCATTAAACACAGGTGTTAATCCTGCAGGATGACGGTTCAGCATGTCAAAGGTGAGCTGTGGTGCTGGCATCTAGATGACAATTCAGGAGGAATCAGTACAAGTGCGTAAGTCCTGGTGGTTGAATGAGATTTCTGGAAGCTTATTTCAGTTCACAAGAACTTTCCCTGCCCCCCAAAATTTGGACTTTTGTTTGTCACAAGCAACAACGCAAAATTATGATGGCAAGTTGCTATTGGTTTATGTTTGAAAATAATTCTGAGCGATTCCTGCCTGGCTTATGGCACTGTTGGCTTTGTACATACCTGGGCTAGAACAGCTATCACCTGTTTCCAAACTTGACAGCATTGGAGGGGGTTGTTGGGTTGCCTTGGCAGCAGCCCAGGCTTTACTTGTCATGTAGAACATGACTTTTCTGAGTCACCTGCCTGGTGATTCAGTCTCCGGTTGCCACAGATGCTGGAGTTGTTCCTTATATAAGCTGATTGATGTTGGTATCTCAAGGAATCAAGAGTTTGTTTCTGCTGCTCCTCAGTGGATGGCTTCTGTGTTTCATTTGTGCTCGCATCCCGGAAACCCGAATATATCCTGGGCTGTGTCAAAAGAAATGTGGCCGGCAGGGTGAGGCAGGGAATTCCCCTCCTCTACTCTGCTTTTGTGAGACCCCATCTCCAGTTCTGGAATCCCTAACTGTTGGAGTGGGTCCAGAACAGGGCTATGAAGGTGATGTGAGGGGCTGGAGCACCTCTGCTGTGAGGACAGGCTGAGAGAGTTGGGGTCGTTCAGCCTGGAGAAGAGAAGGCTTTGGGGAGACCTTAGAGCAGCCTTCCAGTAGTGAAAGGGGTATGGGAAAGCTGGGGAGGGCATGAGCTGAAGTGTGTTTCTGCTGGTTTCAAGGTGATCTGAGCAGCAGCTGAAGCTGTTGGGGGGAGAGCATGGGTATGGCAGGGAGCAGCTTCTCTAAGCAGGCTCTGTGGCTGTGGGCGACTGCTGCTGGTGACAGTTATTATTTGTCTAGTCATTTAAGGGAACCTTCCTCAATTACCTAGAAATCCTGGCTGTTCTGAATCTTCCTTTACTCCCTTCTGTCTAGGAGATGGAGTGATGGCCAGCAGGTGTTTTGAAGATGGACAGTGTGAATCGAATGTCGGATCAAGCGCTTGGTCACTGCTTGCAGCAATTGTCTACTCACACAGATCCACCGAGCACTAGGTTGTTTCTGAGATGTATGTAATAAGCCAGTAGGTCTGGTGCTTGCTCATCAGCAGAAAACAAAGTGTTTTCTGATGGAAATATTCCATCCAGAGCTTGAACTGCGGCTCAGTTTGATTTGCCTATGGGCTTAGCAGGAGGGATAGGACACAGGATTGAACTGTAAGGGTCCTTTATTTATCAGCTGGACTGTGACACTGGACAAGTTCACCTGGCTTTACCAAAGCTATAGCTAAGCTGGACACCATAAGACTCAAGTTTAGATGACGGAGATGCCTGTGGGCTATGATCTGGAGTCATGATAGGGATCTATCTGACTTTGCTGCTCACTTCTACCTGGAGCTAATTTTTATTTCATCAGGTTTTGCGGATCTGCAGAATTCCTTGGCTGTTGAGTCATGTTCAGTATCAGCTGTGACTGAGCGCTAAGAGAAGGTGTTAAACAAAATAATGATATGATTTAGGCCTTTATCCGATGCTTACTTGTCTGTAACTGCTGCAAGATAACTACAATAATACATTTTGCAAAGTGGATCATTTTGCATTCACTGAGCAATTGTTATGAGAATTATTTAATTGGATTGCTGGGAAAGAGATGAGGAGCAAGCTATTGTGACTGAACAGAAGAAAAGCACTTTGACTGTGGCCAAGTAACTGCAGCAGGAAGAGTTTGTTTTGGCTGTGAGCAACCTAAGTGAAGTGTAAAAAATCAAATCCAGGAGAGTTCTGTAACTAGCTGGAGCTTGACTGGGCTTTTTGTTTGTTTTCAGGAGTGACAGCTTCGGGCTAATTGTTAGACCTTTGCCTAAGAGCAGTAAGAATTACTATGGAAAAATGTCAGGTGCTTGTTTTTAAACATCAGCAAATACAATGGAAGAAAAATGCTAATGGGCTGATGCTCGGTCTTGCATAAGCTGAAAACATTAATTGTTCGTGTTAAGGGGAGTGCACCAATAGGTGAAAAGGTTGTCAGTAAGAATTTGATGTCTTTGCATATTGTAAGACTTAGACACAAGAGCTTGTTACCTTTTGCTTTGTTACAAATATAAAGTTTGTGATAGCTTGAACAGGAGTTTGCTTATTTGTTTTCAGATAATTTGTGTCTGATTTTTTGATTTGAAATTCAGGTGGTGGCCTGAATACAAAAATATGAAAGGACCTGGGCATTCTCTTTCTTTCCTGCTTGTGATTCTCCTTGCTGTGTGTTGAAGCTGCTACGTTATTGCTTACGCTCTTAGGAGAACCTTCTAATGAGGTTCCTTATAATGTGCCTCCTTTGCACTAATAGCTAGTGGTGGAGGTGAAGAGAAGGTCTCCAGAAATATACTTAGGGTGTTTTAGGCTTCTATTAGTGCTGATGCTCGCATAGTAAAGCAGGGGCTACACAGAAACCTGAAACAGAAGGTGGGCGGATATCCAAGCTAATAAACACACCCAGAAAGATACTTTGGGTTTCTGTGAAAGGAGAGAAGTGAAGTGCATCTGCAACTGCCCTTCTCAGTGAAGAAGTTCAGTGTGAGAGAGAAGTTACTGGAGCCCGATTTTCTTAATGCATTCTCTGTCTCTAGGTCCATGCTAGGTAGTGATTAGCATGAGTTAGTGGACAGGAATGGAGGAAATGCAGGATACATCTTATACTGCTAGGAATTCTAGCTGTTAAGAGTAGGCTCCATTGGGCAGAGGATTCAGTTCAACAGCTCAACTTGCCTTAAGCTGAAAAACCCAGATGAATTCAGGCTTTGCTTGTCTTGTCTTTGCTATGTTCTGTTTGTTGGTGAGCTTTTCATTCCAAAGTAAAGGCAGCAGGAAATGAGTCCAGTGTCTTCTCCATGAATGAACTTTGTTACAGGGAAATTGCCCATGTTAGAATGGGGAGGCTGTAATGGTAGTTGGCTGTGACAAATATAATAAGGACAAATTAATCAGATACAACAATATCATTAATTTCAAACTTCTTTTCTGGCAAATTTCTGAATTTAAATTTCAGTGGACTCTGGAAATACCAGTGTGTACTATAGCTTGTAATCATCTAGATATGTCTCGCTGGGCTTGTTCTCGTGTTGAAACAAAATGACATCAACTACTTCACTATCTCTTTGTTTGTTAATGCTGGGGGTGAATTTCTTTGACAGTCAGCTGTGAGTGAGGTGTGCTGTGGCAGGCACCTTCCAAAACAGAGCTGTGCTAGCACCTAGGCTTTAGCATAACAATTGCTGATAGATGAAAACTGTGGTGAAATATTGGCTGGAAGCATAAGCCAAAGTGATGAGGAAAGAGTCTGTAGCAAAACCTGCTTTGTAGGTGCCATAGCTGTTCTCTGGTAAGCATTCTACCAAGTGTGCTCATAAAAGCTTGCCTGCAAGCATTGATGTGATAGTTAACAGTGGGAGCTCAGTCTACATCAATAAGTGCTTATTTTTTGAGAAAATGTAAAGCAAAACCATAAAATTTGTTTGTTCTTCCTTTTAAGTATTAGAAGCTTTTAAAAGGTCAGATTGCCGCTTTGGTGGTAAAAAATATGATGTTTTCTGTGTATTGATCTTAACTATTTTCTGAAGACACAGTACTGGTAGTGATGGTGGCTCAGAAGTTTGCTCAGTTTTGCCAGTGAAGTTGATTTTAGGTCATTCTTGAAACATGAAGCAGTTTGAGGATATGGTACTCAGCTCATGACTGAGCATTTTGTGGTTTCCCTCATGTTCAAGGCATGTGTGGGAAGCGAGGGCTGGGGATACCAGCTGGAAATGCACTTGCAAAGTAGATTTCCAGACAAGCCCATGGTTTAAGACTTACCTTTGGACCTCAACAAAGTGCTGCTGCCTGTTCGCTTAAGCAATGGGCTCTGTGCCCTTTGAGTAGCAGGAACACAGTTGATGTGTAAAAGTGAGAGGATTTCAGACTTGAAATAGTTGATCCAAAATGGTATGTCGTAAAATTACCTGGAGCCCTGTGTTCAGTTCTGGACTCCTCATCACAGGAAGAACATGAATCTGTCAAAGTGAGTCCAAAGAAGGCCATGGAGATGAGCAGAGGGCTGAAGCACCTCCCAGACGAGGACAGGCTGAGAGAGTTGGGGTTGTTTGCCTGGAGAAGAGAAGGCTCCAGGGAGACCTTAGAGCAGCCTCCCAGTACTGAAAGGGGCTACAGAAATTCTGGGGAGGGACTGTTGATCAGGGAGTCCAGTGATAGAGTGAGGGGAATGGTTTTAAGCTGAAAGAAGGGAGATTTAGATGAGATCTTAGGAACAAAAGTTTTCCCGTGAGAGTGGTGAGGCACTGGCACAGGTCGCCCAGAGAAGTCGTGGTTGCCCCATCCCTTGAGATGTTCAAGGCCAGGTTGGATGAGGCTTTGAACACCTTGATCATGTGGGAGATGTCCCTGCCCATGGCAGGGAGATAGGAACTGTGTGGGCTTTGTGGTCCCTTCTGATTCAAACCATTCTGTGATAAAGTAAGTGTGAACAATTGGAAGACTTCACCGTAAGGATGGTGGATATGTAAAACTGACTCTGTTGTGAAAGAATTAGCCTTGATGTTTTCCCATAGCTGGTACAAACAAACCTCCGCTGCATCAACCAAAACTAGCAAGTAATGGAGTCTGTCAATATGCAACGCAGAATGACATTTATCAGATTGTAATAATGGAAAAGCCTTTCAAGCAATGTATGAGGACTTCATTCCAATGAGTTGGCTAGTAACGTAGTGCTCCAACAGTTGGCTATGAAATGATTCTAGCAAGTAGGTATTAACTTCCTTAACTTTTGCTAAGTAGTCAGTGTCTTGTACTTGGAAAAGCATGAGTAGTTTGCATAAACAGTGTATATAACTGGAAAAAGATACAGAATGTTTAGACCCAGACTTCAGATAAACACTTAGATGGTTTTTAATGACTGGTAGAAATAGATTAAGCAGTGCACTCATTGCATATTACTTGTTGAAGGGTTGGAAATTAACCAAATAGTCATGATTTAGGAGTAAATTGAAAATCCTGTGACGTGGATGAAGATGCAGCATTTTGTACACGTTTTCAACTGGCAATAAATAGTGGCTCTATGTCAATAAACATCCTGGTGTGACTCTCCTACTACAGAAACTGAAAAGCCAAATTGGAACCGTTAACATGTGGATAAGTGCAAACTGAATTAGAGGAATATGCTTAGTACAATTCTTCAGTCTTTTTCTTGTGTCAGTTGGCTTATTCATTTTCATCTAATTTATCAAACACATGTTAAACTGTTATAGATGCCTTTTACTGAAAGCTTCAGAAATTGATGGAAAGCAATAAGTGCATTTCTTGCTTAGTAATCTTAAATATTGTGACCAGGGATGGCAGGCCAGCAGTGCTGTGCTGTTGAGTAACATTGGGTGTGTTGGAAAAGAGCTATAGGGTGTTTGTAGCCTAAGGAGGGAATAACAGAAGGGAAAATTCTGTGGGACCTCTGTGGTCACTTCATATTTGTAATAGCATGTAGACTGTAACTGACCTCAAATTTCACTTGTGTACTGCAGAACTAGCTCTTAAAGTACAATGTGTGTGCTTTTTAAACTGAGCTGAAAGTGCCTGAGAATAGTGCTAAGAATAGAAGGGAGAAGGGACCTCGATAAGGGATGTTTTTTTTCAAAGAAATAATCTTAATATGGCTTGTGCTTTAGATTATACCATGCTTCTCAACGTTTTGCAATTAGTAGCCTGTTCCTGATCCTCTTTGAATCATCTGAGGCAGGTATGGGAGTCAGGATTATAGAAACATGGAAGTAGAGATAGTTCTCTCTTTCTAGGAAAGACAAAGTACGGGGTGTAGCATTGGAAAAACTTGCAAATCATAAACAGAGTTGGCTTGTGTTTTGTAGCCGAATGGATTAGTGGTGAATGTTAATTAAACATCCCTGTTACAGTTAGTGTAGGCTGGGTAATGCACAGCAAACCTCAGTAATGCTCCATTTATGCACCTGCTTGAGTTTGATGTTCATAAAATAGGAATTGCTGGGCTAGACTTGCTTGTTAGGGCTTCAGAAACTTGAGACTCTGTAAATATCGGTAGCTGTTCCAGTGAGAAAGAGGCTGTAATTACTTGAATGAAACTTGACTGGACATATAAATGAAAGTACCTGTTGAGGACTTATTGCTGAGTGTGGATTTGTGCTTGAGTAGATATAATTACATGGACTTTGTACTGGATTGTTTGACAGATTAAATTTCTACGATAGTACAAAGATAACAGCAGGTCACAGTCCAAGAGGAAGGTGCGCAAGTATCTGTATGCACAGCTGTGTTGATAAGCTGATAAATTGAAAACCGGTTCAATTCCTAACAGATACGTGGTTTTAGATGCAAAAGTGTTGGTGCCAGTTTTCAATGATGGTTATGTCTGAAGTTAGTGCTTTAATAATGGCCTTTTGCAGCAGCGCTGATAATGTTTGAGTGGGGTCTGCACGTTTTTTAACATGCTTGACTGCTGTTTGAAGTCTGAAAGAGTCCCCTTAGTTCTGAAGGCTGAAGTAGGGACAGCTGACACATGATGTTATGCTAAAAAAATGGATTTTTTTAACCCTACTGATCAGGCTGAGAATAAAATTGATCTTCCTTTCACCAGCAGATATACAGTGCAGTATAAATCTGTCTGGCCATTGCAATAAGTAAACAGGGAGTCTTATACATGGGAGTTGAGCAGCGATGCTGGGTGTTGAGCACATGGACTCCAAAAGGAGCTGGTGTTCTATTTTCAGAAGCCTCTGTGCTGTGATCTGAAAGTGTTGGTCTGCTATCCTCTTGGGTCAGCTCACTGGAGAGCCAAGCATGGGCAGGCAGCGAGGCTACAGGACATCTGCAGGCTTTTCCTTCACGATCAAGACCATAGGTGGAAACAGTGGTAAATGGAACTTGTTCAGCTTCTGCAAGAATGAAAAATCACTGCCTGGTGTTATGTAACAGGAGCTGCATATCTATGGGTGGCTGTTGCGACCTCGAAGAGCTCTGTTCTGCTCTGAGAAGTTCATTTGAAGTCTCGGTGATGGGTTTGAGCTGGCGTATGTGTGTATAGGTAGTGCAGGAGCTGATTTCTGCACCTTGCTTTTCTTGGGAAGGATGCTGTTCGTTGTGAAGGAGCTGGAAGAAGATGGCGTGTCAAACACAGGTATGATGTTTTCTAGCTTTCAGCACAGTGTCTGTTCCAAAAATAAAGTCTTGGAGCATATTTCATATTTAAAAACAAGCATCTTGTGACTGATTTTGGAGCAATGCACTGATGAAGGATTACTTGGAACATAGTAAGTTAATCTTTTTAGAGTTATTCAGGTGGGTATATGTCAGCTATATCTGACAAAATGTCGATCCTCTCTGTCAGTGTTCAGCTAGTGCCATTGTGAAGTGGATGTGTGTTTGGAGGAAAGAAATTTAAGGAAACCCATTAAGTGTATTGTAGGGTAAATACAGTAATTCAATAAAGGGAAGGGATTTATATGCTGTCCTGATAAGTTTTGAAGGGCTCTTGATGCAGTGCATGTAATTCAGTGTTTGTATTTAAGTTTCTGCTTGTGGAAGCGACAACCTGGAGATGTGGCTCATGTGCAGTCTGGAGTTGAAGGCTTTCTGAAAAGCTTCAGTGGGACATAACTATGACTTAAAGTTGTGCAGAGAGGAATAGGTTTCTGTGAAGCCTTTGGAAAGCCTGGATAAGCAGACACTCTGTTAATAGTTATAGAGGAGCTCTGGACTGAAACCCCTGGGGGAACAGACTAATTTTCAGTTAAAAACTTCTAAAGGTAATGATTTGTAGAGGTGGAATGTTCAGAAACAGTTAATTTAATTAATCCATGTGTCCTCTTTGCTGGCCTGAAAAAAGCTTTTAGAAAGGACTGCAGACATCTGCAGTGCTTGTTAATATTTGATAGGCTTGTACAATTCTCCTTACGGAAAAATCGTGGCCTGCTCTATTTCTGCGAGTCTGATTTGAAGAAGGCACAAGTGAAAGAGATGAGATGGATTCCTTGTCTTCCTATTACAATGGAGCTGTTGAGAGACAAAATCATTTGTTGCAGATTTACTCAAAATGTTTTCTTCTCGTCTTTTGGCTTGATTTCAGTAGCTAATTCTTAGGCATCTGAAACTGAATTGCGCTTTGCCAGGATGCTTGTTTTGCTCACATTTGGAGTAAGGTAGAGACCACTTCCTGATGCTGTTAGGTTTCTGATTGCCGAAGGAGTTATTTGCAAAGCTTTAGCAAAAATCTCGTTCCGCCTCAGCAAGATTTGTATATATAGATATTTGTATATATGGAAAGGCTTTCAAAGCAAGTAGACTCATGCAGAATTGAATGCTGAATCTAACGGGCTTCAAAACTTGATGCTTTCAGATTGAGAATTTCGTGACAATGTGAACTTGCTTTCAGTCTGTGGATACTGTATGTATACTGTAAGATACCTTCATTTCCCTTACTCTCTAGCAAAGGGAAGTTTATTGACAGTCAATTTCTCTTCCTCACCATGTGGAATGTAGAAAGCAGTCAGGCTTCTGTGGTAGTGAAGAGATGTGGAAGCCTACTTAAGATTCCTTATGTGATAAAGTTTGGTAAAAGGAGGAAATACACTGCTGAAATGCTTCAGAAGAGCTGACTGTTTATAGGAATGCTTTTTCTGAACACGTAGGAATGGTAAAATCCCTGCTTCTCAAAGCTGTTTACAATTTTTTTTTTTCTTTACCTGACTTAGAGGTGTCTCACATAGCTGCAAGATGTGACAGAGTTTTATTTGTAGAAAACGTGATTTTGGTACTTGACGTGACCCTGATAGGTGCTAGTGTATGGTGCTGTGTTTCTCAACTTTAAATTACTCACAATCTTGTTAGTCTGAATTTCGTAACTGATGACATCAGTTCTTGAGCACTGATCATTGGTTGTCCATAGTTACGGAGAGTGATGAAAACACATTGTTTCTCTTCAGGCCACGCTTTGGTACTGTCAGCCAGACATTATTGGAGTGGTTGCAGTAAAGGTGTTCGGCAAGAACTCCTTGTCAGCTGAAGGTTCATGGTGTAGCTGTGATAGTAACACCTTCTTCTCCTGGTAGAGATACAATGAACACATGATGTGTGTCAGAATTTGCTAAAGACTGTTTTTTTTTACCTGGTGGTAGGGTTTTTTCATCCAGGTAGTCTGTCAGCACTTTACAGGAGTTAGAATCACAGAATGGTTTGGGTTGGATAGGACCTTAAAGCCCATCCAATTCCAACCTCCCTGCCATGAGCAGAGACACCTCCCACAGGATCAGGTCACTCAAAGCCTCATCCAACCCAGCCTTGAACACCTCCATGGAGGGGGCAGCCACGACTTCTCTGGGCAACCTGTGCCAGGGCCTCACCACTCTCACAGGGAAACATTTCTTCCTAAGATCTCATCTGCATCTCCCCTCTTTCAGCTTAAAACCCTTCCCCCTTGCCCTATGCCTGGACTCCCTGATCAAGAGCCCCTTCCCAGCTTTCCTGTAGCCCCTTTCAGTACTTGGAAGGTTGCTCTGAGGTGTCCCTGGAGCCTTGTCTTCTCCAGGCTAAACAACCCCAACTCTCTCAGCCTGTCCTTGTATGGAAGGTGTTCCAGCCCTCTGATCATCTGCGTGGCCTTCTCTGGACCTGCTCCAGCAGGTCCGTGTATTCCCTATGCTGAAGCTCCGGAACTGAATGTAGGACTCCAGGCCAGGTCTCACCAGAGCAGAGGGGGAGAATCCCGTCCCTTGCCCTGCTGGTCCCGCTGCTTTGGATGTCAGCCCAGGATACAGTTGACTTTTTGGGCTGCAAGCACATACTGCTGGCTTATGTTGAGCTTCTTGTCCACTAGCATCCCCGAGTCCTTCTCCACAGGGCTGCTCTCAATAGTTGATGCTATTTAAGTTTTTTTTGAAATAACATTCTCATTATTTTGTCTGTACAAAAAGACAATCAGAAGCAAAAGCATGAAGTTCTGTGCAGTATCAGATGCCTCTGCAGACAGTGAGTGTTGTCAGTGATAACTACCCTCTCATTTACCTCCATCACTTACTGTCAAGAAAACAACTCTGCTCACAAGCCTAACTCATCTGGGCTCTCAGGACATGGAATTTCTTAATGTGAATATTCCTTGAAATTAAAAAACTCAAGGAATTAGGGAAGAGCTCAAATGTTTTGTTACACATCCTCGGAGTTTATTCATCATTAACAACACTTTGTCGCATGACCTCTTCGTTATTATTCACTAATTTCCATAAAGATTCAGGAAAAACCTCCAGACAATAATGTATGAACTATTGCCGTTATATTTAGAACTGTAGATATTTTCCATATAGAAAAGTTTTAAAAAAGAAGCTCAGAGTTCATCATTGCAGGATTTAGATGAGATTTTAGGAAGAAATGTTTTCCTGTGAGGGTGGTGAGACGCTGGAAGAGGTTACCTAGAGAAGTCGTGAATGCCGCATCTCCAAGGGTGTTCAAGACTCAGCTATGCTTGTTACCGGTCAAAACACTGTTAGCTGTGTATATTTAATAAGATGAGAAAGAAAAGTAAAACCGAACCTATTGATGCTTTAAAGCTGTTAACAGTTCTTTGCTGGGTTCTTGGTAAATATAAATACATGCTGGCGATACTAATGGCATTTGTTAGTGCAGCTACAGAATCCAATTCAATGCCTGTTTTTATAAAAAGTCCCCGAGATAGAGACTGTGATTTTGTTGAGGATCACCAACTTCTCGTCAATACAGCTCTCAGCAGCACTGGTGCCTTCTTGTGTCTTGTGACCTAAAAATTTTGATGGTGAACAACATTTTTTGGAAATAGTTAGCAACTTCTGGACAGGCTAGACCAATGGGCTGTGACTAACAGCATGAGGTTCAACAAGGCCAAGTGCCAGGTCCTGCGCTTGGGTTACAACAACCCCATGCAACGTGACAGACTTGAGGAAGAGTGGCTGGAAAGGACGTGGAGGTGTTGGAAGACAGTGGCTGAACGTGAGCCAGCAGTGGCCCAGGTGGCAAAGAGGACCAACAGCATCCAGGCTTGCATTGGAAACAGCGTGGCCAGCAGGACCAGGGAAGTCATCCTTCCCCTGCATTCAACATTGGTGAGGCCACACTTTCAATCCTGTGTTCAGTTTTGGGCCCCTCACTACAAGAAGGACATTGAAGAGCTGGAGTGTATCCAGAGAAGGGCAATGAAGCTGGGAAAGGCACTGGAGAACAAGTCTTAGAAGGAGCTCCTGAGGGAACTGGGGTTGTTTAGCATAAGGAAAGTGAGGCTGAGGGGAGACCTCATCACTGTCTACAACCACTTGAAAGAAGGTTGTGATGAGGTGGATGCTGGTTTCTTCTCCCAAGGGACAGGTGATAGGTCGAGAGGAAATGGCCTCAAGTTGCCCCAGGGGAGGTTCAGATTAGACATCAGAAAAAGTTTCTTCACTGAAAGAGTTCTCAGGTGCTGGAACAGGTGCTCAGGGAGGTGGTTGAGTCACCATCTCCCTGGAGATGTTTAAAAGACAGGCAGATGAAGTGTTGAGTGATCTGGTTTAGTAGTGGACAGGTACGATTTGACTCGATCTCAAAGGTCTTTTCCAACCAAATGATTCTATGATTCTTTTAAGGATTTTTTTTTTTTTTAACTTTCAGAAGTTTAGGTGACAGGAACTGAAATAAAAGATGGGATTTTTTCATTGGTTTTCTTATGTAGATTGTAGATGCTTGCTAGAAAAGGATTTAACAGAGGCAGCCCTAATAGCTGTGCTCAAACATAAGAAGTAGAGTTACAAATGAACTGGGATGTGTCTTTTTTAGTTTTTAATTTTTATGAACTCTGCTGTATCAAAGAAATATTTTCACGCTGCTAGAAGCTTCCTGGCTCTGGAAATGGAAAATAAATTCTTATAAACTTCTGAATGCCCAGGCTATTCAGAATAATTGGAGCATTTCATTTTTGCAAGGACTTCAGTGATTAGTTCAAAGTACTTGTGTGCTGGAAATCATGCTGTAAGAAACTACATAAAGAGAAGGAGCTCTTTAATGAGAGAAAGAACATTCCAGTTTGTTCAAATGTTTTTAATAATAATTCTTAATGTTTTAAAAGAATGGATTCTCATTGTTTGTGTGCATATAGATGGAACTTTGCACTTACAGATGGAGCAGGATTGTTTCTGCTATGATTAGCAATGTTAGTAATATTCTTGGTATAAGGAGATTGGCAAGTGAATGGTTGTGCTGCATTTTTTGTGTTCTTTAACTGAACTGATGTGAGTGGTGTTTGGTGGTGGAATACAGTGGCATGATAAATGTGCTATGGGCAGATCATTCTTGATCAGTAGGTTGTAGCTGGGCAGAAGACATGGATATGATGTTGATGATCTTGGAAGGTGAAATACTGATTCCCAGTGAATCATTTCTTCCATGGGGAGAATTATGTTAGTTTGAGAATCTTTACCGAAAGAGTATTTACCACTGCCACAATCAGGACATGTGCTAATCGTGTACCACATGCAACAATCCAGACTTGGAGAAGAGTGGCTGGAGAGCTGCCTGGTGGAGAGGGACCTGGGGGTGTTGGTTGACAGTTGGCTGAACATGAGCCAGCAGGGTGCCCAGGTGGCCAAGAAGGCTAATGGCATCTTGGCCTGTATTAGAAACAGCGTAGCCCGCAGGAGCAGAGAAGTGATTTTGCCACTGTGCTCAGCACTGGTGAGGCTGCACCTCGAGTTCTGTGTTTTGAGTTTTGGGCCCCTCACTACAAGAAGGACATTGAGGGGCTGGAGCGTGTGCAGAGAAGGGCAGCAAGGCTGGTGAGGGGGGCTGGAGAATAAGCCCTGTGAGGAGCGGCTGAGGGAGTTGGGGTTGTTTAGCTTGGAGAAGAGGAGGCTGAGAGGAGACCTCATCACTGTCTACAACTGCCTGAAAGGAGATTGTGACAGGGCAGGTGCTGGGCTCTTCTCACAAGTGACAGTGATAGGACAAGAGGAAATGGCTGCAAGTTGCGCCAGGGGAGGTTTAGACTGGACATTAGGAAGCATTTCTTAACTGAAAGGGTGGTCAGGGATTGGAACAGGCTGCCGAGGGAGGTAGGTGGGGCAGTCACCATCCCTGGAGATATTTAAAAGATGGGTAGATGAATTTCTTAGGGACATGGTTTAGTAGGGAGACAGGTATGGTACGACTCGATCTCAGAGGTCTCTTCCAACCTTATGATTCTATGTGGTGAAGGATGTGAACGCAAGGACTTGTTCATCTATTTTCAGCTTCTTTTTGTGGAGTCTCCCCATTCCAGTATCCTCAAGTGTGGCCTTCTATAAATAGGGATACGGCAAATTAATTAATAGTAATCGGTATGTTGGTTGAATGCAGGACTGGCTTGTACGTGAGGAGCTGTGGTACTGGTCATTCTGGTGATGTTTGGAACTAGAAGATTTCAGGTGAGATTTTCATGTAATATCAATGTGGTGAAACTCCAATGACAGCTGGCAAGCGAGGTTAAGATCATCTTCCAGGAACATGGTGTTAATGAAAGTAATTTGCTAATGGATGTCCAGGAGGTTGGGGTCCCATAACCTTTTCTATTGCCTCTAAGGCCTTAAATTTTTTTTGGTGTGTCATCTAACACAGGTTGATGAAAATACAGCTGACAGCAGAGCCTAATGGAAACTACAATGTTTTCTTTCAAATGTAATTAATTTTCTGTGGTTAGAAACACAGGTTTACTATACAGCATCAGAGGCAAAGAGGTTTATAAATGAGGTGTGTGCTGTGTAGAAGCAAAATCCATCTGTTTTCTGATCACGAACTCCTTTTTGGGGAGAACTTGGTACAGCGACAATCTATGTTAAAGAACCTGTATATTAACTCTGTGTTTAAAATACTCTAAAATAGCATTTTAGATTACTCTGAAAATTTGTTGTAGTGAAGTCAGGTTGTAGTCAGAAATGTAAAGAAATAGTGGTTAAACAGGTGATTTGGACTGCCCTTTCAAGCTCTCCTCTGCAGTATGTGTTGATCCAGCTGGAGGCTGATGAACCCAGTGGGATGATAGTGTAATGGCTCACCTGAGCTGTGGGTACAGAGTCATAGGATCATAGAATGGTTTGGGTTGAAAGGGACATCAAAGCCCATCGAGTTCCAACTCCCTGGCCATGGGCAGAGACACCTCCCACTGGGTCAGGTTGCTCAAAGCCCCTTTCAACCTGGCCTTGAAACCTCCAGGGACGGGCATCCTGTGCCAGGGCCTCACCACCCTCACAGTCATTAACAAATTTGTGGTTTTGTGGCGAACCTGACCACAGAAATTCCCCTTTAATACTTGTTTTATACCTTGTAGTGATGATCAGACCAGTTGCTAACTATTATTTCAAAGTAATGATGACTCTCTGTTGGAAGTACCAGAGGATGACTGCACTGTCAATACTTCTGTTCAATGAATGAACAACAGCATAAAATGCTGGTAGAGGAATGCAGAGTACACAATGACTTTCGAAGTGTTAGAAGCCTCTGTTCATGGTATCTGACAGGGTGTTTCTAGAACTGTTTATTTGGTTGTTGAAAGAGCAATGTTGGCAGGAAAAGCCCAGGGGAGGCAGTAAGTAAGGGTGGCATATTCTCTGCATTCATTCGTGTGCCGAAGAGTCAGACACCTCAATAAGGAAGCTGTGAGCACTGTTTGAAGTGAGGCAGGTAGTTCTTGTAGCTATGTCCGAGATAGCTAAAAGCTTACAGTTCAGCGGTCAGTGAAAATATGATTGTAGGAATAATTCTATATTTAAGTTTGTAAGATAAGACAAATTAAAAGCTTTTCTACTAATAGGCACTTGCTCAGCCTTCTAAATCTGTGCAAGTCTTTTGCTTAAAACAGTTTGTGCCTGGGAAGGGCAATTCTGGCAAAACATCTGAGGGGATCACACCAATACGACACTGAGCTGTTTGATCTTAGCTGGTTCATGATCTTTCATTCCCCCAAAGAGCTGTTGGATCAATCGGCCTTAAGGAATGGCTTATCCAGACATAGTAGAGAAGATGTGCAACCTCACATCCCCAATGCCTGGTGTTGATAGTTGGCTTAACACCATGCCATGAAAGGGCAGTTTGTATTCCAATCTTCCTGCTAGATTAGTTGAGAATAGGTGAGACTTAAACTAAGCATCTAAACCAACATTAGGAAATCAGTGTGTCCTCTCTGCTTCATCATATGTGCCTTAATTTGTTACTCCTTTTTTTGGCCTACTTTTCTGTTCTGAAATTTTGACTCTTTTTCCTCAGTGAATTTCCTCAGTACCTTAAAATCTTACTGGATTTTAAAACTTGGTGCATCTGTAAAACTGTGGAGAATTTAAATAAATGAGCCTGACTTATCTAGCAAATGCTTAGTTCTCATAGAAACTCGGCACAGGAAGGACATGGATCTATAGCAAGTCCAGAGGAGGCCATGAAGATGATCTGAGGGCTGGAGCACCTCCCATATGAGGACAGACTGAGAGAGTTGGGGTTGTTCAGCCTGGAGAAGGGAATGCTCCAGGGAGACCTTAGAGCAGCTTTCCAGTACTCGAAGGGGCTCCAGGAAAGCTCAGGAGGGGCTCTTGATCAGGGAGTGCAGGGATAGGACAGGGGGTAATAGTTTTAAGCAAAAAGAAGGGAGATTTATAGATGAAATCTTAGGGAGAAATGTTTTCCTGTGAGGGTGGTGAGGCGCTGGCACAGGTTGCCCAGAGAAGCTGTGGCTGCCCCCTCCATGGAGACGTTCAGCTAGATGAAGCTTTCAGTGACCTGATCGAGTGGGAGGTGTCTCCGCCCATGGCAGGAGGGTGAAACTGGATGATCTTTAAGGTCCCATCCAACCCAAACCATTCTATGATTCTATGAAACTGGGCTAAAATCCTGTCAGATCCTGATACTGTATCAGAATGCCAAGCATCCTGTCCTCACATCATCACATCCAGGCCAATCCAAGTTCAAACTGTTTCTTCTGCTGCTCTCAGGTGAGCTTTGAGTGCCTTCAGAGACTCAAATAGGAAAGGTGCCCATGCCAGGTGATTTAAGGGTTTTCTGTTGGCCTGTGACTGTGCCGTGAGCCTGGGCAGGTCAGCTCAGAACCTGAGTGAGGCTTTTGTTTACTAGGTCAGTGATACAACTGATGTGATTGGGCATTGCTCCATGGGAACAAGCTCATAGACAAAAGTTCATTCTTGGGCGTAAGCAGTGCCCGGCATTGAGGCGCAGCTAAAAACAATCATCAGGCTTTTCAACAAGAGTATTCTCTTCAAATGAATGTGTCTAGTGCTTATGGTCTGTGTCAAACTCCATGTTATCATTTATCAAGTTTTTTTAAAATTATAAGTAAAATATTTAGTAAGAGAATCCCACTCATGGATTCCCTTACAAAGGCAAAATCTGTTGGTTTTTTTTTTTTTTTTTTTTTTTTTTAAAAATTCTATGTGTTAGCATTTATGTTAGGAAAAATCAACCTCTTGGGTGAATCCCAGGTTAACCTTTCTTTAATAGCATTCAGATTTTCTCTTGTTTAAATTTTCAAACTGTTTATCCATTGTGGTTGCATTTCTCTCCAACTGAAACAGAATATTAAAAAGCCAGAGGAGCTTTTTGCTGTGATTCTCCACAGTGGTTTTTTGGACATCGTTCCCTCTTGAAGAGGCATCCCTGTAACAGGAGTCTCTTAGAGAATTTTGTGGCTCTGCTTGTGGATCAGCAAACAGTGCGAAATGGATGGACCAGAGCGTGGTTTGCTGTCTGAACTGCAAAGAACTAATTTGGTTTCTTTATCATGAGGTGAAAAGGTTTTACGTTTCCCTTGTCTTATGTGGATCATCATTTGGACTTGAGTGTGAAGGTTAAGAATGTTCTATGAAAAACCAGTCTGGTTCTGGAGCAGCTGTGTGAACCGAATCTAAATTATGAACTCAGTATGATAAATAGCTAAAAAACCTGAAACGCTTCAGAAAAGGTCCCACTTAAACTTAAATTCAGTGCATGCAAAGATGGATGCAGTCATTCTGTCCCAGTTAGTCATGTTTATGGAGCATCACAGCAGTGCGCTGCAGCACTGGGTGTGGAAGTGGAACACTGCACTGCTGCAAGGGAGTTTTCTGATCAAATCACTTGCTGAAATTCTTAGTTCTGTAAGCATGAAGATGGAATGGAAACTTCCCTTGAAATATTACAAGTGATGAGCTTTGAGACAAGGTGGTGATTTTTACTTGGGAAGAACAAGCATATCAAATCACCAGAGGACAGATGAAGTTGGTGTTGGTTTTACATGCTGTTTAAAATGTTGCCCCCTTCTGGTTACTGCCAGCTGTGAAACCTGGGTATGTGGAGGAGCGGAACCAACTACATCAAAACATATAGGGTGGGGGGGAAAAAGGAAACATGCATTTTTTCACATTAGAATGAGTAGTTTTCGTGTATTAAAGGCTGATACTTTAAAAATAAGAGCTGAATATCCAGGCACATAGGAAGATCACATCTAATAAGAAGACTTAATGTAGGGGAAGCAGCATCTCAGAGACTACCAGTCTCATTTAGCATTGAAAATATTTCTGTGACTGACTTACAGTGGGTTATTTAGTTTTCTGTTAACATCTTTTAACTCTTAAACAACTTGTTTGCAGAAGTGTGGCAGAGAGCCTTGTCACTGTGTAAAGAAGCAGAGGCTGTGTGCAGGCATATGGCTGCAAGAGGTGCTTGGCCTCTGGAGAGTCCAGGAAAGGTGCTCAGAGTGTTTTGAAAGAGAAATGATTATTGCTGCTTTGAGGTAACAGTTGGTATTAAGCATACTCATAGCCAGTGCTGCTCATGGCTGAGAACGCAAAGCTTTGTTTCGCTGTCGTGACATGCATTTGGTAATGAGTGGAAACATTCCATATAGTCAGGAAGGCTCTGTGTTAATAGCAATGTACAACCTAAACTGGGCTTTGAGCTAAACAGAATAAATAAATACAACAATACTTGCTTTGAACTTATTGAAAAGCCCAAACAGTGCAATGACTTATTGCTATGTCATGGTTGTGAAATTGTCTGTCACAATAGCAATCACCAGTAACAGAACTGGCAGAGGTAACAGGCAGCACTGATGAGGTAGCCATGCTGATGAGTTGTTTCTAGCACATTTGTCAGTTTAGGAAATGTAGCATCCAGAATTCCGAGTGAAGTTCTGAGTAATTTATGTAATGTAAACTGTATGTGGATTACTGTGGTAAATAAGTTGAGAGCTGTGAAGGCTTATGGTGCTGAGGTACCAGTGATGGTGTACGGGGAGAGGCATGTCTCATGTACCAGTAAAGGCTGTGAAGCTTAATGTTGGTCTCTTAAATTGACAGACTTAGAAACAAGTAACATAACGTACCTCTAGCTGGCTTCTGCTGGAATGTTTCATTCTCAAGGTAAATTCCAGGTGTCGGCAGGACGAGTGAGTTTCAGGCATCAGAGAATGGTCATTCAAGGTGCATCAGCTGGGCTGTACCTACAAGGGTTGAATTGGTTCTCTGCTCGCCTTTCACTGCTTTCATTACCAATATTCTGAAATTAACTATTTTTAAATGCTAACTTATATTAAATAGAGGTGGTTTGATATTTTTTTTAAAAGCAGCAGCTCTTACCAGTAGGTGGAGGTAATGAGATATGGATTTCGTACCAGGTTCTCTTTGAAGACTGCATGAAAGCCAAGTGCTATGTAGCAGAAAGGAGAACTGGCAGTTTGGTTTTGCATTTCATGAGACTTGAAGAAGAAATTAAGGAGCCTGTTTTTAATAGGTCTTGAACTCAGAAACCTACTGTGCAAGTATTCCTGTATCATGGATTTTCCCAGGTTTACTCCTTTTATGTCACAGTTTATTCTAGTAATTAGTATTCTGTAAGAGTGGTTTGGGGCTCTTCTAACAGTATGAGTCATGACGAGAACTGATTCTCTGAGAGCAGTTTTCTAGTTTGCCTTTTGGTTTATAACATTTCATCCTGTTTTTTAAAATTAGATAAAGGAAGGAAACGGGAATCCAAGCTTGTGGGGTGCATGTCTGACCTGTGTTCAGGTCTATATTGTGCGACAAGATTCAGACTCGTCCACAGTATAAAATCCTCTTGTTAACTTCAGAATCCACCGATTCTAACCCCTCTGCTTTGGTAGCTGGACATTCTCAATCTAGCAGATGATTGTGGTGGTGCTACCATTTTCCTAAAGAGCATTAAGACAATCTTGAGTCGATTTTGAGGATGGCCTTATAATTTAAGTTTGCATATTTCATTTCCCACAGCTGCTTTATAGCTAAGAAATAATCACAGTCCATTCTGTAAGAGGACAATTTCAAGTTGCCTGGCTTTTTGAAGACTTTCAAAGGGCATTAAGGAAACTCGATGCATAACAACTCTTCCATGTGGTGCACTGGTGACTTTTGATTTGAAACCCTGAGATTATTCCATGTTTACCTTAACTTGCCTCTACATAGGGTGAGACTTGAGCCCCTGAATCTCTCAGCCACTTGTTTTAATTAGCAAATTAGCAGGAGGTGTTGGAATTAATGGTATTATGTTGCAGGACTTCAGCCTCATGCCCAGTAAATACTTTGGAGAGAGAGATTGGATCCCTCCTCTCCAGCTTTTACAACTGTTTCTGTGAGAAGAGTTATGGAATGTGTGACTGACATTATGGCTTAAGAGGCCAAGGTTATAAAACAAAACAAAACAAGAAATCAAACAAAGATTAGATATTTCAGACAGCAAGAGAGCAATGTGTTTGAACATTCCCAGGCCATTTTTATGTAGTGAGACATATACAAGCCTGGGCTCATGGATGTTTTATTTTGAAAGGATAAGTGCATGTCTAAGGAAATGTCATTTCCCTGGAATTGTTACGAAGTTCATAGATGTTGGCATTATTTCTTTTTTTTCCTTATATGCAAAAGCAGAACTTGCCATAAATTGACTGTCATATGGCTTTGTGGAAAGTTACCACTGAAGGTGAACTGTTTTGTGGTAATTATGCAGTGCCTGGGGAGTAAATGAAGTTTAATACAAGCCGTTTATGCCTGGGAAAAAATGAGTATGCATCAGTATTTACCCTTATCCTTCTGTTTCACAGCAGGCAAAATAGTGGCAGGCTTTCTAGAAGACTGTTTGTGCAAGGCCGTGTGGAAAACTATGGCCCAAAAGGAGTGTGTACTGATATGAAAAGAGTATCTGGAGTCACTGGTTTGTGCAAGTAAATTTGCCTCACAGGAAAAGCTGTAATTCTGTCTTAAGGATGCTTCTCTCAGCATCCTCTGTGTACATTAGGGTGTTGGTGATGCTTGTGCGCTGTGAGTGTCTTGGGCTGCTGTACCAAACCCATCTAGAGGAGTAACTGTGTTGGTACTTGGGAATGTCTTCTGTGACTTGGTTAATGGTGAAATAATAATAGTAGTGTCCAGGGTTCACACCTCAGCATAGCGGAGAGGGAACTTCTGAAGGAAGGAACTGAGAATTTGTGTATGAAGAAGTGTCATGGTTTTAGCCCCAGCCTGGCCAGTTTCAGCAGCTAACACCGAGCAGTTAGGTTCCCAGTTCCCTTCTTCCTCCTCACCCCCAGGGAGAGGGGAGAAAAAAGATTTGTGGGTTGTAAATGAAACTGAAACAGCTACAATAAAATAGTAATAATAAAATAATAAACCATATACCAATATATGAAGTCATACCCGCACCTCTCTGACTGTATGTCACCACAAATGCTGCAGAGCAGACAGGGCAGGTGAGTGGCAGGAGAGCCCTGGACCCAGGAATTCGGGAACGCGTGCATCTGGGATCAGGGCCAAAAAGACTGACAAAGTCCTCTCTAGACATTGGTCATAGAAGAAGAGAGAGAGACCCTTCTGATCTCTCAAGTTTATACAGAATATGATGTATATGGGATGAAATGCTCTGTTGGTCACTTTGTGGTCACCTGTCCTGTCTGCCCCTCCCTGCTGATGTGACTGTTTTGCCTCTTTGACTTAATGGCTCCACCAGCTCCAGAGTAGCCTTGGTTTCTACAGGAATAAGTGTAAGCAATGGCGTTTGTGCATGCCAGTGTCTCATGTTATCACTGCTAGAGAGAAATGCTGACTGAAAAACATGCAGTTAACTGTCAGAAAATGAAGTTGCTTAGGTGAGACTAAGCTGAAATGAGAAAACTGCTTTAGCAATTCTGCTTTAGCTCAGACCAGAACAGAAAGTCACTTAGGTCCTGGATGTCTCAAGAAACTTGTTCAGTTAAAGATTTGAGTTGGCACTGAGGAAGCTAAATAAAACAAGCCTAAATGGCACAAAGAAGAATGCTGTTGCCATAAAACGTAATGCAGACTCAGCTCTTTCGTGCCAAGTTGCTCCTCTTTTAGTGTGATATTGACTTCTGTGTACCATAATAGAGCTTAATCCATGGAAATTACCTAAATCGTGTAATTCAGACTTGAAGTGTTAGTACAGAAGACATGGCATAGAAATCCTGACTGCAAGCTAACAGCTTGATTTTACTAGGCCAACTTTTCCTGTGTTCAAGCCTTGTGTTTAGAGGCGGTATGTTGAATGCTGCTCTAGAAAAAAAGCAGTTCCCAGTTATTTCTAAGGGAGACGTTGAATTTGGTGTAGCTGTAGGCTGATGCTATGATAATTGACATCTCTGTGTGTGCTTGGTGATTCCCTGTTTTCTGAGCTCGTGCTGCCGGTGCAGATGGAAGGAGGTCTCACCTCCATAAAGCCATGTAGAGTTTGATGTAGTCGAAATAATCTTAACTTTTATGTTCAGTGCTTGTTCCAGCTTTTCAAGTGTTCTGTGGACAACAATTTCTTTTCTTTATGAATTCTGTTTTTGTAGTAGTTGTTAAATTGATTTGTAAATTTGCAGTGATAGATTAGAATTGTGAGGTGTGTTGGCCATGAATTTGAGGCTAGCTAAGGTTGCTAAGAAGCTGTATTTCTCACGACTGCTAAATGATGCCGAGAAGCTCATTGAAATGGTCACTGGAATGTTAAAGCCCTACTCTCTGATTCAGACAAGGCAGTGGTTAACTGCAGGGATGCAGCTGTGGGCAGATGCAAGAGCTGAGCTCAATGGTTCCTTTCTCTTCCCTGCGTAGCCAGGAGAGCGACAGGCAGTGTCGTGCATGAGAACAGTTGTGGCAGTGTACCTTCTGAATCTGCAGATTTCCAAACCTTGTGTATGTGAGGATTGTTAACCGAACGTTCGGGGCCATTTCTCCTTTGTTTTGGAGGAAAAAACTTGGAGAAGACAACTGGAGACTGTTGCGAGACAGGATGCAGTGTGAAAATCCAGAGAGAAAGGCTCTTGGCAGGGTGTTCGTAGAGGAAACCTGGTACTTTGAGGAGGGGCTTAAGGATGTAAATGGTGGGAATTGGAAGATATGGAAGAAGGTTTGCTTTAGGGAAGGCAAAAAAAGGGGAGAGTTGGATTGCTAGCACTTTCCCCAGAGTATTGCTGATTTTAGGTGTATTTGGTAACAGAGCAGGGACTTGGGAGTATTTTATGTTTGCACCGATAGTTTTAAAAATGTTATTTTACTGACGTTTACAAACTGATGTTTTCTGTGTCTGACATATGAGTGTAGTTTTGTGTAATTTAGTGGAAAATAGATCTCCACACTGTGTTAACCTAGGAAGCGAGATAGAGGTCAACAATGGCTTCTTTTCAGGTGCTACCTGTGTTCTGCTGTGCTGGCTGCACGCAGGAGATAACCTGAGGTGTTATTCTCTGGGCATATCCTATTTCTCTGGCTGATAATTTCAGCCTGTAGATATGTTTTCAGAAGGGCTTTTAGACATGAAATCCCATTGCTTTTACAAGATCCCTGCGAGATCCCTAGTTTGGTTGTTAAAATTAACAATGTAGAATGCTTACAGATCCCTAGGGGGTGTGTTTGTGTTCCTTGCTGGCTCAATAATTGCAACTTGCTGTGTTATGGTTGTAAAAATCTCCAAGTTGATAAGGAGTCCTAAAGAGGCGGTACAAACAGACATTCCTCCTGGTCTGCCTGGTTTGAGCTGTGGCATGACCAGCACAGGCTTCCCTTTCCTGCTCCCTCTCTAGAGCCCCTCCAATAAACACTGGGTATTTGCACAGGGAACAGATTTATAGGTGTAGGCAGAATGTATCTGAACTCTTCATGGTGTGAAGTTGTGCTTTAAAATAAGTGTTGGCAACTGAGTTGTTTTTTCTTTTTTCTTTTTTACCATCCCAGGAGGTGTTTAAAAAACAGGTAGATGAGTTTCTTAGGGACATGGTTTAGTAGGGAGACAGGCATGGTTTTGGACTCGGTGAGCTCAGAGGTATCTTCCAACCTTATGATTCTATGATCCTGTATCTGTGTACATGACTTCTGTTCTGCCTGCAGAGCAGTGTGGTGTTAGCTGAACCAGGAAATAAGGACTTGCAATACAAGGAAGGAGAGTTCCCTGTATAGGAGCAAAGGTGTTGTGTTGTACATATGACAACTTGTAGACAAGCAAAATAAACAGGTTACAAATTGTCCAGAAGAGTATTTATCTCCAGGTCCTACATTGTGATGCAGGAAATGCTGTCCTGTGGCTAAGGAGGGGTCCCCTTTCTTCAGCTTGCTGCGCTAACTTCAGAAACTTTCTTCAGTCAACTCAAAATAACTTGTGGCATCTTATATTTGCCTAACAAAGTAGTGGGAGTGAGCTCCCTAAAATTGATGTGATAATTGTCTGTTTTCCATTCAGGAATGACTGTTGTGTTTATATGTACTTGGATGGTTTTTCAGACCAGTGTTACAAACATTCTAAATTCTGTTTCATGAAATTAATGATTCTATGTAAGCTTAAGACTGGATTTAGTACTGAAATAAAAGGTCCTATTTGGCAGTTGCCTTGATGGCTGCCGTAGGAAGGAGGATGCTCTGTGAAGGCATTTGTTGGCTTTGGTGGTGTTAGTGGAATGGAAGTAGTAAATGAATCTGTGTATGGTGTGGTCTGAGAGAGAAAAAAGTGAGATTTCACTTGAGTTTAATGAAACTGTGGTCAAGCAGCCCGCTTAAAGCTGCTTTCTGATGGGGAAGAAGAAGATGATATGAGGGAAGTCCCACTGTCAGAGTTCTGATGCTGCAGTCCATAAGCTGTGAACATGTCTCTGATGGGCAATGGATTTTCTTCTGGAATCACACTGTCAAGGAGGGAAACAGGCCAAAACCAGATAAGTGTAAGAACTGTATTTTGATGTCTCTGAGTCTCCCTGTGTGCTCAGGTAAATGAAATGGATTACTTTGTGCTTTGGGTGCATGTCATAAAGACCACGATTTTTTTTATTTTCTGTCAGTGTGTCAGAAGGAAAGGAAGAAAATGACCTCTGTTCTCCAGCTTGTGGTCACTGGTGTTTGGGTTGTATTGAAAACATCTGCACACTATCAAATGTGTTGAGTAAAATTCAGCTTATCAGCCTGGTGCAACATCTTGGTTTGTCGAATGGGTGTTATAATTCAGCTCAAGTTCTGGCTTTGTTTCCACGTAGTTGTTGTAAAACTGGGACACAGATGCACCTTCTGCATGTAATGCGTGTGCATAATCAAAAGCACTGGTTTGCAGTAAATAATTCATGTCAGCTGGGGCACTGGATTCTGATAATGAGATCTCAGGGGCTCGGCTCTTTCCAGATGATATATGAATATTCTTTGCTGTTAGTCATTCACACTGACAAGTACTTAGGAGCTAATAGGATTTGTTTTGATGGGAAGGAAATTCCTTAAGTTTTTTAGTTTCTTCTCTTTCTTGTTGTCTCTTTTCTCTGGCTGCGCCAGCTTTGAGCAGCTCTGGCTGATAAGACTTGGAAGAACAATTGACTGCCACCCTTGGGTTAAAATACCTAGGAACTGGCATAGGGAGGGATATAAATCTAAATTATCCATTTATTGACAACTTGCTCCTGTATGGAAATTCTCCCTGAAGGGGAGGTGAGGTGATAGATCTGTGGAAAGAAGTTGCCTCGTTTTAGGCAAACTTTAGTGGGACAGATTGTGTTATGTTGCAGAACGGATAAGATGCTGAGGTAAGAACTTGGGAAGTAAGCTTTTGGTTTTACCAGTTGGCATAGTTTTTCTTACCTGCTTGTGTGCAAGAGAATCAGTGAGTAACATTGGCCCAAAATCTGTTGATACTCGTGAGCTTTCAAGTCAGCAGTGTGAAACTTTCATGAAGAAGACTGATATAAGGAAGGATTATTTGGGAGTAGATCATGGTAAATGTTCTACCTTAAGGCAATAAGGACTGGGTTTCGCCCTTGTGTTGATGCCTTCCGTGCCTTTTTCCAATTCTGAATGCCTGATTTTGTGTATAATAAGAAACGAGGGGTAACACTTTTAAGCTGCAAGAGGAGAGATTTAGATGAGATATTGGGAAGAAATGTGTTCTGTGAGAGTGGGGAGGCACTGGCAAAGGTTGCCCAGGGAAGCTGTGGCTGCTCCATGCCTGGAGGTGTTCAAGGCCAGGTTAGATGGGACTTTGAGCACCCTGATCCAGTGGGAGGTGTCCCTGCCCATGGCAGGGGGGTGGAATCGGATGGGCTTTAAGTTGCCTTCCAACCCAAACCATTCTATGATTGTAAACATGGTCACAGTAAGTTCCCACCTATTGTTGTGGTCACTAGAAGTTGTATATTTTTGTCTAAAGCTGTTACTAGTTGAAAATTTTTCTTAGGGAGTGTGTTTAACTGGCGCCCTTCCTCAGTGCGTAGGACTGTGGGAGACCTGACAGCTTCTGTAATTAATAGCAAATTAGCATATGAGTGGCTTCTGCTGAACCTGGTCCCTCTGCTGCTGCTGACGCTTGCCTTGTCAGTGTTCTGTGCACGAATCTGCTGAGTGGATTAAAGATGAGGTCTGTGTTTTTCCTTTCCAGAATGTTTAACGTGTGCACCACATAACTAGGCAAGAAAGAGATTTTTCTGTGTTTTGTTAAATAATTATCCCCTGCTTTGTGCACTTCAGAGTTCCTCAATTACAGAAAGTTCAAAAGTGATCTACTAGGAGCTCTTGTGGTGCTGTGCTTCTCCTCTGCTGTTTGTCACCTTCTTGTCCGTCAGCTTTGTGTTTCATGCCGCCATAGATGTGCCTGCTGTGGAACAGTGAACCTCAGTGCATGTGGAAGTGACTGACTCTGCCCACAAGTTGTTATGGGGCTTTCAGGGATATTTTGGGTTGCTCTCTTCTCTCTGGTCGTCTTCCTTGCTCCAGGCTCTCCTTACAGGTCTGGTCTATGACAGTGTGCTTCCAGGGCAGCAGTGTTGGTAAGTACATAGTGCAGTGTATGTACAGACACATGGGGAGGAGGTGAGCCTTGGGAAGGAGGTTTGGTTGTCGCTGTAGATCACGTTGTGGAGCTCTTGACCAGTTGTCTGTACCTGCCGAGGCCTCAGATTAGCTGAGGTTGGTGTGGGGAAACCAGCTCTGGTGTTTGCCCTTGGAAGAAAGGGTAAGGCTCCTCAGCCTTCTAGGAGGGAGAGAAGAATAGGTTTGTTACAGGTTGCCCAGAGACATTGTGGCTTCCCCATCCCTGGAGATGTTCAAGGCCAGGTTGGATGGGGCTTTGAGCATGCTGATCCAGTGGGAGGTGTCCCTACAGGGTTGGAACTGGATGATCTTTGAGGTCCCTTCCAACTCAAACCCTTCCATGATTCTATGATATGCAAGATATTTGAGGGGGTATCTCAGTATGTGCAACTTGAAAGAGAAAAACGGAATATAGGCTTGATAGGTCAGATTGACCTCTACTCTTATATTTTTCTTGAATGTGGAAGTATCCAGTGAGCTGATATATTGCTTGGATGCAGGTAGGCTCCAGGGTTTGCTGTTGTAAGAGGTAAAGTTGTGCTGGGGGATGGGATTACTTTAATAATAAAGACAAAGTTAGGTGTGAAGAGGGAGCTAAATACATATAAATAACTCACCTTTATTCTTGTAATTCTGTTGTCCTGATGAGCTTCCGTATTCTCAGGAGCATTTATCAGTATTCTGTATGTGTGCTGATGATTATTCACTGTAAGTGTTGCTTCTGCAGCAAAGTAACCCTGGTGGGAATGATACAGGCACTGTTGTTATGGGGAGGATTTGATCTGTGAAAGAGATTTGTGGTGATTTTTGTTTTTTTCCTTCCTTTTCCAGTATGACCTGTGCTATCATACTTTTTGTCTGAAAATAATAAGATTTATTTTGTAATATTTTTTTCAGTAGGGATAATTTTGTGAACGTATATGGCAAGTGAAGAGAATTAAAAACCCCTTTGGTTCAGCTCTTTTCTGCAGAGAATGAATTAACAGGATAGGAACGCGTTCTGTTTTTATGGGAGCTTAACATGGAGTGGTCAGATGGGTTTCTGCAGAAGTGGGTCAAAGCTATTTTTCCTCTTTGCCTCCAGCCATTAAGAGAAAAATTGGACACCTGGCTTTCAAATATGCCAGGCATTTTATGTCTGTTTTAACATGCCTTCACGTCAAAAAATTACAAGCCCTCTCAGCTTGTGTTCTCCGTCTTGGAAAACTTGAGTTTAAAAATTGATGAATGCATTTTAAGCAAATGATTTCTGGTTCAGTTAATGATGAAAATAACTTTTACTTCTAAGAAATGTGATAATTGAATACATCGGTATTTGAGCTAAGGTTAAAAAAGCATTCTGGGGACTTGCAGGGGGTCTGTAAATTGAACTGCTCATAGAGTAGTTGCCCTATGGAATATTCACATGGCCTTGGAGTGGAACTGGGAGAACCAAAGCAGAATTGTGTTAAGGCTGTGATAGAAGCTGGCTTGAGTTTTGTTAATGTAACTTAAAATACAATATAAGACGCAACTTCTGGCCATTCAAATTGGTTGAATCCAAACTCATTACCAGTGTGGTCAGCTCTTGTTTGGGAAGAAGATGAAGGGTTACAGCACTTCAGAAGGAAGTTTGAAATTAAGGCACCAAGCATGTATGATGAATCTCCTAAGAGAATCTAACATATTCTTGTTTGGTTTGGTTTCCCTCTGCTTTTGGAACGATCTCAAAGCTTTGTGTGGTTACATGGCTCGCGCTGTGGCGATGCAGTGAGGTAAGGGTGAAACGGCACTTTCAGGATGTTGGGTTTGAGTGAATACATTGCCACTGCTAGTCTGTGGGTTGCTGGTGTGGTTTCAGTGAGGCAAAGTGCTTGACTGATCTTTCAAATTATTTTTGGTACAAACTTGAGTGCCTTAGGCTCCTTTACTCTTCCCTGTCCCTCGCCTCAGATGGTGAGTACTATGTGAGTGCAAGGGGCTTGTGGTGCTGACAGAGCGGAAGAATTCATGTTTGATTTTAAATCCATATATAGTGGAGGAGTAGGACCTGGTTTTTTTTCTGGGGAGGTATAGTAACAGCATAGTAACTTGAGAGGAAAATGTTATTAGAAAACAACTAGGTGTTAATTTTTATAAGTGACACAAGCCTGTTGGATAAAGTGACAATTTATGCTCTATGATGCCTGCTTGGTCATTTCCTGAGGCTTCCCTGCTAGGTACGAACTCCCACCATCATTTATGCTGATTTATTTGAAGTATAGTATTAGCTTCCTGTGCTGTCATTACAGCTCTCTGGGCAAGGGAAAAAAGAGAGACCCTCCCTCTCTGTTGCCCACTTGCTTTTGTGAACAGTGCTGCAGAGGCAAGAACTGAGAATCAGAATATTTCCTTTCTGTCCTGTGTGGATTGAGAGACAGAAGGACCTTAAACTTGTTCCTTCCTAATTCAGTGTGGATTTTTTCTTTACTAAAGCACTGGGGGCCAAGTTGTCAAGTTTAATATTAGTGATGTAAAATGAAAACCGTATTGGTGATACTCATAAAGTTTTTACTCTGCATTTACTGTCACTATTTGAAGTGATGAGGGATCTTGGTTTTAATTGTTATTGTGAACTGATTGTATCATGTGTTTTCTACATGACCATAGGGGGGGGTTTTAACACATAAAATCATTTCAGGAAGGAATTGGTCTGAACCACATTTCCTTTGTTGTGTAGCAGGTACTAATTCATCCATTACACCACAGCGGGAAGCGCTTAAGTAGTATTAGGATGGGGGGAATGTTGTGTTTAAATCCCATCTGGTGAGCCTAGCTGAGTGTGGTAAGAAAGGTCATTTCAGGTAAAGTGGTGTACGCGTCCTATTGAAGACAAATGGTACTGGTAACATGTTTTCCCCTTGTTGATGGTGCTGTGTCCTGACAGAAGATACGAGTTTTCAGCCGGAAAGTGAAAGCCTATATATGAGCTCCAAAGATGGTTACAGCTGCAGAAGCATTTTAGTTTGCCAGCTGAATGAAATATTAGGAAGTCACATTCCTTCTGTGGGTTGACCTCAATTTGTTGGTTTGGAAAGTATCTGCTTGAAGTGCACTCCGATGTGAAGGCTACAGAGGGAAGAATTGGCCTAAAGTAAAGCTGAATGTTCCACTGCAGCATTATTGCAGGAGCCGTCTAAATACCAGGTTTGTGAGGACTGGCTTTTATGATTTAGTTTTTCTGAATTTACAGTGTGTGATGGTTGTTCCTAAACAGAGATTTCATAGACACATAGAGTTGTTCGGTTGGAAAAGATGTTTGAGATCGAGTCCAACCGTACCTGTCCACTACTAAACCAGATCCCTGATCACCTCCTCTGCCTGTCTTTTAAATACCTCCAGGAGTGGTGACTCAACCACCTCCTTGGGTAGCCCCTTCCAGTGCCTGAGAAACCTTTTGGTGAAGAAATATCCAATATCCATTTTAAACTTCCCTGGCAAAACTTGAGGCCATTTCCTCTTGTCTTATGGCTTGTTACTTGGGAGAAGAGACCAACACCCACCTCACTACAATCTTCTTTCAGGCAGTTGTAGACAGTGATGAGGTCTTCCCTCAACCTCTTCTTCTCCAGGCTAAACAACCTGAGGTCCTTCAGCTGGGCCTCATAACCCTTGTTCTCCAGCCCCTTCACTAGCTTTGTTGCCCTTCTCTGGACACGCTCCAAACCCTCGATGTCCTTCTTGTAGTGAGAGGTCTGAAACTGAACACAAGATTCCAGGGCAGCTTCACCAGCACTGAGTACAGGGGCACAATTACCTCCCTGCTGCTGCTGGCCACACAGTTTCTGAAATGGGCCAGGATGATATTGGCATTGCTGTGGAAAAACTGAGAGCAGTGTGTTGTGGCAAAGGCTCCTTACAGATGCTGCTGATGGTGTCCCAGAAGAGCTTGCGCTGGTCAGCTGGAGCTGATGGGGAGCTGGCAAATGTCTGGACTACTTTGGATGAGAAGTTTGGAAGTAATTCTTTTTTTCTTGTCTAGAAAACAGTGAGAAGTGGTCAAACACGAGCTTTTCATGAGACCAGATGTGCGCTTTCCAAAGCACATGAGTGCAGATCCTTGTGGAACACACCTTGATGTTTTCTGTACTGCACTTCTGACAGTTGTACCGCACTTGGACCTCAAGGAGGTTGTAGTGAGATGGGGATTGGTCTCTTCTCCGTGGTAGCCAGTGACAGGACAAAGGGAAGTGGCTTCAAGATGTGCCAGGTGGGATTTAGGTTGGATATTAGGAAGAATTTCTTTACTGAAAGGGTTGTCAAGCATTGGAACAGCTGCCCAGGGAGATGGTTAAGTCACCATCCCTGGAGTTGTTCCAAAGACGGGTAGATGTTGTACCTGGGGACATGGTCTAGTGTGGGGGACTTAAGGCTGGGTCAATGGCTGGACTCAGTTTTAAAGGTCTTTTCCACTCTAAACCATTCTATGATTTTATTATTTAACTGAGGTTCTGTCTATATCTAACATACACAGCACTACCATAATAGCAGTCAGTTTTTAAGAAAAGTGACTGTTTGAAGACAGTATTTATTATTTGAGAGTATTGATTATTTGAGAGCGACTTCTGAAATGCAACCTTTAGATTCCCATCTTTAAGTGTGTGCGCTTGATTTGCCCATAATGCTTGTGACATTAGTGCTAGCTGTGTTTGTAACGCTGTGTTTGGGGATTGTAAATAATTTTGAAGTGGCAGGCGTGACCTACTTCTTAGAAGCATTTGCCTTCTGGCTGTTTTGTGGGTTCTGTGGATTCCTAGATCCCTTAAATGTAAAGGCAATCTTCTTTCAGTTTTAATGCTGTAAAAAGAAGTGTAATTTAAAATATTACTAAAATACTAAAAATATTACTAAAATACTGCTTGTTTGTATAGTTATGACTGTACCTCCTAAAATGTGTTCGGTACAGAAGCAAGTGTGGCAGGAGTAAAATGTGGAATTACTTCTTTGAGTACAGGGAATAATTACCTTTATGTATTAAGGTTTTATTTACTGCTGGTTTAGGTCATTGCCACTTTTGTGCAAGAACAGTGAGTTTGTGTTTGTTATTTGATTGTAAGTTTACCAACGCTAGGTTTTGTCACACAGGTGTATGGATGGGGCTCTCAGCAACCTGACTGAGTTAAAGATGTCCCTGCTCCTGCAAAGAGGTTGGACTGGATGACCTGTAAAGGTCACTTCCAACCCAAAGCATTCCATGATCCAAATATGGCTTACCTAGGCTGGGTTATTGTAAAATACAGATTTTTGAGTAAAGGTGACATGTTCTGCACTGGCTCTGCTCCTCTCCTCCCATTAATTCTTCTTTTCTTATTGGCACTTCTTCCTGAGTTAGTGCCATAATTTCTGTTGTGTTTTACTGTTTGCTATTTGCATTTAAGTGTGCCGTTCCTCATGGATTTAAAGGGATAACAAATTCCTGGGGGAGCCACCCTTGCGCAATATGTTTATCTGATGTAGTGGGTATTTGTTGAGTTTGAGAAGCTTGAATTTTAAGCAAGGGCAACCTTGTTTGCGAAGAATGTTCTTTACCAAGTTTAACAAGTGCAAGATGTGGAATGAGGACAAAATCAAATGTGTTGTCTAATGTGAAACGATGGGGATGAGATAAAACTTCATAGCATACTGAAGGTCTAATTATATAATAAGAGAATGGAAAATTTTCAGTAGACCTCAGGATACTGAGATACATGACTGAGATTGTGAAGTTACCATAAACAGGTCTCAAAGGGATAAATGTATTTACTTCTGGATTGCTGAGAAGAGTCTTAAACCTCAAACAATAAACTGAAAGCAGAGGACAAGGTAAAAGGACCTGGCTTTGTTAGCAGAAAGTGCCAAACTGGGAGCAAGTCTTTTGACCTTTTTCGAGTTGGATCATTTTTCTAAACCATTGGGCATTAAGAAACATTTGCTTTAGAACATTATGGGGCTTGATGCCTTTGTTCACATCTCCCAGAAGAGCTGCTGATGTGTTTCAGGCAGTAAAGATGCTTGGTTTTATTTTGCTGCAAACATTGCTGCTGTCTGCTTGGGTTTCTGGGACTCTTGGCCCTTCCCCTGAGTATTTTAGAGAAGCTGAAGCAACTCTCCTCATTGAAGAGTCACATCCTTTTCCTAGGTCCTCCAGAAGGAGAAATCCTTTGAGGCAGGGAAGCTCGCTGGGCTATGGTGTTTTTGATTTTTGACATAATATGTTCCTGTACTTTTCAGTATCTTAAATGAATTTTAGAAGATCACAGGTGTACAGAATAGTTTGGGCTGGAAGGGATGTTTAAAGCCCATTCAGTCCAATCCCCCTGCAGTGAGCAGGGACATCTTCAACTAGACCAGGTTTCTCAGAGCCCTGTCCAACCTGGCCTTGAATATACCAGGGATGGGGCTCCTACCACCTCCCAAGGCAAGCCGTGCCAGTGTTTCACCACCCTCATTTTGAAAAATTTCTTCCTTATATCTAGTCTAAATCTCCCCTGTCTTAGTTTAGAGCCATTAATCCTTGTCCTGTTGCAAAAGGCCCTGCTAAAAAGTTTGTCCCCATTATTCTTGTAGCCCCCTTTCAGTACTGGGAGGCCGCTCTAAGGTCTCCCCAGAACCTTCTCTTCTCCAGGCTGGATGGCCCTAACTATCCCAGCCTTCCCTCGTAGTAGGTGTGCTCCAGTTTCTGGGTCTCCTCTGGTCCTGAAGCGGATGTATTTACTGCTCACTCGAATTGCTTCTGAAAAATGAATTCAAATCACACCTTGTCCCTTTGCTAGTGCAGCCTCAGAAGACACCTTCGATGAGCAGCAGGCAGAGGAATATGGACGTTAATTTACATTCCTTTTAATCAGCGGAGCTTAAGGCCGGTTTTGTAGTTTGACCTCTGGGCTGAACCTCCATGCCTACTCCCTCTCTGTAGCTGTTCAAGATCGCTTTTAAAGATGCTCTTTATTAGGCTGAAAGCTGGAGTTGCTTCAGATTCTTCCTCCGATCTTATCAGTCGCCTGTTTTATATCCTTCCCTTCTCCCCCTCTCTGTCAGTGCGGGCTGACCTGAGGTCTTCCAGCAGGCAGCTCTCCTCCTTGTTTTTCCACGCTGTAATTAAACTATGTGTTGTTCTGGTTTGCAGTTGCTCCAGATTCCGTCCTCCTCTTACTCCTCACCGGGTACTTTTCTACAGCAAACAGCAAGAATATCCATTTTTCATGTTTTCGGCTTAACACGGCTGTGTCACATTGGTTAAAACCACTGTACTTTGAATGGATTTGACTTGTGTTTTGTCGCTTAATTTTAACACTTGGATGCTCTTTGCTATGGAGAACACCTCAAATCCTGGGATTTAACCTGCACCTAAGAAATCGTTCCCTCAAATTAATGTAGAAGTACCTGGGACTTGTCTGTTGTTCAGCACCTGATCTTGGCATCTGTGTGCATCCGTGGGCACTTGTTAATATTTATTTTGGCTGACAGATCCTTGGATTTGCTTCCAGCAAGCGCCTGGCTTTCTGCAAGCTGCTTATTCCTGTTCGGTGTTTATCAACATACATGAAATTAAATTGTTTTTCCTGTAGACAATGAAGGAATGTAATTTTATTCCCTTGTGGCTAGCAAAAAGAATCTTTGCTGGGGGTACCAGAATATATTTAAAAATAAAACTTGTTGATGTGGGGTTTTTTTGGAGGCTTTGTGGGGTTTTTTGGGGCCTTTGTGAGTTTTGGTTTTGTTTTTCAACATTCTGATTTTTATAGTTTCAGGAAAGAATGGCAAAGACCATGTTTTTCCTGCAGTTTTTATTCCTCTAGAAATGCCTTTGGAAGTTGGTTACAGTGGGGTTAAAGGTTTTGGGGGGGAGGGGTGGGGACGGGGAGAACCCCAAACTCTGTTGTGCTGCATGCCCATTTTTCTTCTCTCTGGGTATTATGAACCAAAGAGGAAGCTGTTCTGATAAGCTTCACTAAGAGAGTTAAAATAGTTTGCTTACAGGGAGGGGAACCTACAGATTTTTCCAGCAGGAATTTGCTACAGAACTGTTTTTCGAAGGGCTGGCAGGAAGGACGGAAAAAAATAGTTGATGAGTAAATGCGTTCTCCTAGACTTCAGTGTGGATAAGGATGTGAAGAATTGGTTTCTGTTTGAATGGTGGACAAGGAACTGAGAAGGTAATTTTGGGGAGCTGATGTATTCACCTGAACTCCATAGCTGTCGATACTCAGATACGGAATATAGTTACGGAATAGGCATACAAAATATCACGGGATGGGAAGGTCACACTGCTATTTTGTATTCCGGCAGGCACACCGGTATATCCTTCCCGTCCCGAATGTTTGAACTGAAGGAGAATCTCAATTACCTGCAGAGTTCTGGTATGGCAAAAACCTGCCTTGAGGGGCTGATCATAGAGAATGAAATACAAATCACTTTTGTTTGGAAAAATCATGTTAAGACTAGAAATATTTTGTTGTGCGTGTGTCTAGGTGTATGCACTTGAAGTCCTGAGGATGCTGGATAATATCATGTAATATTGCAGAAGATGTGGAGGACTGATGAGATGCATGGCTGTAGAGGCTTGGGGAAGCTGGCTTAATGAGTATTACTGTGATGAACACAGCAACGAGCATGCATCAAAAGCACCGTGGCCAGCATGTCAAGGGAGGGGATTTTCTCCCTCTACTCTGCTCTCATGAGACCCCACATGGGAGTCCTGTGTCCAGTTCTGGAATCCCCAGCATAAGAAGGATATGGAACTGTTGGAATGTGTCCAGAGGAGGCCATGAAGATGATCCGAGGGCTGGAGAACATCCCATATGGGAACAGGCTAAGAGAGTTGGGGTTGTTCAGCCTGGAGAAGAGAAGGCTCTGGGGAGACCTTAGGGCAGCCGTCCAGTAGTTAAAGGGGGCTACAGGAAAGCTGAGAAAGGACTTTTTACAGGAGTGAGTGGTAATACAACAAAGGAGAACGGCTTTAAATTGAAAGTGGGAAAATTTAGGTTAGACATAAGAAAGAAATGCTTTGCAATGAAGGTGGAGAGGACCTGGCACAAGCTGCCCAGGGAGGTCATGGCTGCCCCCTCCCTGGAGGTGTTTGAGGCCAGGTTGAATGGGGCTTTGAGCAACCTGATCCAGTGGGAGGTGTCCCTGCCCGTGGCAGGGGGTTTGGAACTGGGTGGGCTTCAAGGTCCCTTCCAACCCAAACCATTCTATGATTGTGTGTGTGGGTGTTGCCATGATGAAGTAGTTTGTGGGACTGCTGGGAAACAGACTTTTACAGCTTTAACTGAACAGTCATAGCTGTTGTACAACTTGTCTGGAAAAGCAAGCATGCAGTCATTTTATTGGTGTTAGCAATTCCTATCAGAGACAGTGATTTCTTTGCTGTTATAGAATGTCTCATGCATAAATTGGAAAATACAAACATGAAAATTTTTTGTCTTGGCAGGTAGACTGCCAATTTGAAGAGAATGGATGCTTCAGTTTAAGCGGCTCCTTGCCAAGAGGCTTTCTCTGTGTGTGGAGTATTTAGAAGCACATATTGCCCACAGTGAACTGGATGGTAGATGAGCGTGGTTTGATGTTGCTGTGCTTGTACTGTGGGTGTGGTTTTCAATTTGATGTTTGGAAAGAGAGCAAACTGGAGATCTCTAATAGCTGTAGATACAGTGTCTCCCTTTGTAAGGCTGTGAATGGGCTGTGAATTTTCAATTGACAACTTTTTCAGAGAAACATAAAACATACTCCTGTACTTTTCCAACTAAAATATTGGTCAGTTTATTTACCCATGGTTGGAGCATTTCAGAAAGATATGGTATCAGGTTTACACTCTGGATTGTGGTTCAGTTGTGTGTTGCTCTCTTAGTTTTGTTATCAGCAACCTTAAGCTGTTTACTGGGCTAAGTGAAGCACATTTGTCTTCCAAGTGAGTAAGGTCATTTCTCCAAAGTGTGATAATAAGGTTTCCTAATACTATGTCCATTAGGTGTTTCTCTAAATGCTGGAGAGAAGTCACATCCTGACACCAATGGATTTATATAGCATGACCTTACCGTGTTTTGACCAAAACAGTCTAGAAGAAAATAAAATGCAGCTGAAGCTTTTGGGCAATTTTTTCCTGACCTAGTGATAATGCTGTTAATGGTGTAAGCAACGTACATCCAAAGCCTGGATGTGGCTGGTGGTGGTTGTCCTCAAAAGCCATTGCGTTAGCGGAAGAGTCCTATCTAGAAACTGTCCAATGCTACAGGCTTTCTCTCTTCCCTTAAACTCATAAATCCACTGGTGTGTCTTAGCCTCAGTAGGATAGAAGTGGTTTGTTTGTCATGTTCTTTCCTGAACACTTATATTCCTCTTTATTTAACAATACTACTGAGAACTCAGTAAGTTAATCCTTCCAGCTCAGACTGGAAAAAACTTGTGTTTGTGGAGTTTTGGGGTTTTTTTCCAACAACGATTTTAATATTGGTGACACAGCTCACTCATTTAATTTGAGGATCATCAAAACCAATTAATAGATTGGAGTGAGATCACAATGTGGCTAAATCAGACTCTGTCTGGAGTGTTGTACATCTTAGCCGGTGAAATGAAATCTTATTCTTAGGAGCCTTTTGCTTTTTTACTGTTGTCTTGACCTACCATTTTGTGTTTCATTGGGCAGCCTTAGCTATGAATTCTTGCGTATCCGATGCCAGTACCTTCTAACAAATAGTATCAGGTGTTCCGTAACACCTTAACTTCGTTTACTGTGTTTAAAGAATGCAAAACCTCAGCTCTTTTCTCAAATTCCAGTTTGTTTTTCCCAGAAATAACAGGACATGATGTTTGTGTTCATAACACTGAATAATAGTTTTCATTGCTTTTTAGTAATCTGATGATCTTCACCCTTAGAAACATGAGCATAATGGCTTGATTTAGAAAGACTGGTAGGCTGACTGCTGTATCGTTAATCTCTGGCTGTTTATTATTGTTCGTATGCTGATGTCATATTAGCCTCAAATCACTCAGGTCTTCTCATGTGGAAGAACTGTAATTCATTGGATGAGCCAGATGCTGCTGGCATGAAGAGAACATAAGCTTCTATTCCCATATAGGTTTGTTTGCCTTGTCTTTGCTGATAACTCCAGTGTGTGTCTGCCTGAGTACTCACACCTTTAGCTTTCTTTGTTTTCTAGGCTGCTTTTTGTTTTTATGTTGCAGTATACAAGTTAAACACAGAACTTTTGAGCTTATTTTTCCCTACTTCTTTTTAAATTGCTGTGCAAATAATTTTCCCATGTAAGGAACTCAGTGTAAATGGATAGTGACTAGGTGAAGGTCGGTATTTGAGTGCCTGTTATGTAATTAGTCACAAACTTTGTATTGTCTTGCTTGTGCATTGCCTTCTTCAGCTCCTCTTTTACACCCAGCAGCTTGGCGAAGAGCTCTCCTTTTCTGCTTGGTTGCGAATGGTCTTAAAAGTGTCTTAAAGACAGGACACATTAGAGCTGGTTTAGAGAGCATCCCATCAGTAGAATCCGGCTTTTATATGAGAAAAGAAAAGAATAACTAATCCTCCTCTTCTTGGGGATGTTTTAGCCTCATTTTGAAATGCAACCTTCCACTGCTGCAGGCAACTGAAGCAGCTGTTTGCAACGGCAGCTGGATGCTCGCCAACCAGGATACATTGATATATATTTCATTTTGGCAATTGGAACACTCTGAACTGGAGCCAGAGGTGTGTCTTGTTTGTGAGCAAGCAATGTCTGTTATAAAAATGTTATGTTATTGTAGGTTTACCTAAGTATTTATTTCTTATGCTGAATGAAACAAGATCTGTCAAGTTCAAGAGGTTAAATTCAGCATAAACAAACTCTCCTGGATACAAGAAACATACGGAACAGACCATGATATGGCAGCCCTTAGCCTCAGCCTGCTTACTCCTGATGGTTGTAGGGAGGGAAGGGCACAATTCTGTTTCTTTTCTGAAGAAAGACCCAAGGAAGCAGAGAGGAGGAATCCTTCCTCAGTCCATTACCAGTAAGGTCACATCTGGAGTTCTGCTGTTAGTTGTGGGCTGCCTTGTGCCAGTGAGATATGGAATTATTGGAGCAAATCCAGTGCAGGACCAAAAGATGACAAAGGGACTGGGGCAGCGCTAGGGATAGTCAGCCCCCTCAGCCGGGAGATGGTGGAAATGAAGCTCCAGCTGTTTCGATAGGACTTGGTTAGGACTTGGCCAACTAGACGTACACAAATCCATGGGGCCAGATGGGATCCATCTGAGGGTTTTAAGGGAACTGGCAGAGGTTCTTGCCAAACCCCTTTCCCTCATCTACCAGCAGTCCTGGCAGACTGGGGAAGTGCCGCTTGACTGGAAACTGGTAAGTGTTATGCCTGTTTACAAGAAGGGTTGAAGGGAAGTTCCTGGGAACTACAGGCCTGTCAGTCTGACCTTGGTACCAGGGAAGGTCATGGAGCAGATCATCTGGAGTGCTATCATACAGAACACGTGGGACAACCGGGTGATCAGGCTCAGTCAAAATGTGTTCACCAAAGGCAGGTCCTGCCAGACCAATCTGATCTCCTTCTATGACAAGGTTACCCGTTTAATGGACGAGGGAAAGGCTGTGGATGTGGTGTACCTAGACTTCAGTAAAGCCTTTGACACTGTTTCTCACAGTATCCTACTGGAGAAACTGGCTGCCATCAGCGTGCACAGGCACACCCTCTGCTTGGTTAAAAACTGGCTGGCTGGCTGGGCCCGAAGGGTTGTTGTAAATGGAAGTAAATCCAGTTGGAAACCAGTCACGAGTGGTGTTTCCCAGGGTTCAGTGCTGGGTCCAGTCCTGTTTAACATCTTTATCAATGATCTCGATGAAGGCATCGAGTCCACCCTCAGCAAGTTTGCAGAAGACACAAAGCTGGGTGCAAGTGTGGATCTGCTTGAAGGAAGGGAGGCTCTGCAGAGGGATCTGGACAGGCTGGATCGATGGGCTGAGACCAAAGCAATGAATGAGGTTCAACAAGGCCAAGAGTTGGCCTAACATGCAGAGTTACAGACTTGGGGAAGAGTGGCTGGAGAGCTGCCTGGCAGAAAAGGACCTGGGGGTGTTGGTTGACAGCCGGCTGAACATGAACCAGCAGTGGCCCAGGTGGCCAAGAAGGCCAATGGCATCTTGTCCTGTATCAGAAACAGCGTGACCAGCAGGAGCAGGGAGGTGACTGTGCCCCTGTGCTCAGCACTGGTGAGGCCGCACCTCGAGTTCTGTGTTCAGTTTTGGGCCCCTCACTACAGGAAGGACATTGAGGGGCTGGAGCGTGTGCAGAGAAGGGCAACAAGGCTGGTGAAAGGGCTGGAGAGGGGGCTGGTGAGGGCCCTATGAGGAGCGGCTGAGGGAGTTGGGGTTGTTTAGCTTGGAGAAGAGGAGGCTGAGAGGAGACCTCATCACTGTCTACAACTGCCTGAAAGGAGGTTGTGACAGGGCAGGTGCTGGGCTCTTCTCACAAGTGACAGTGATAGGACAAGAGGAAATGGCTGCAAGTTGCGCCAGGGGAGGTTTAGACTGGACATTAGGAAGCATTTCTTAACTGAAAGGGTGGTCAGGGATTGGAACAGGCTGCTGAGGGAGGGAGGTGGGGCAGTCACCATCCCTGGAGGTGTTTAAAAAAGGGGTAGATGAGTTTCTTAGGGACATGGTTTAGTGGGGAGACAGGCATGGTTGGACTCGGTGATCTCGGAGGTCTCTTCAAACCTAGTGATTCTATGATCTATGATCTTTCACAGGAGGAGGGGCTGAGAGAGCTGGGACTGCTCAGCCTGGAGCAGAGAAGGCTCAGCCTGTCCAGGTATTTGATTGGGTGGGGGGGGCAGTGGAGGAAGAAGTGGCTCACCAGTGACCACTGATGGGACAAGAGGCAATGGACACAGACTGAAAGACACAAAATTCCATCTGAATGCAAGAAGATGCTTTTGGACAGTGAGAGGGATCAAATACTGGAACAGGCTGCCCAGGGAGGCTGTGAAGTCTCCTCCAACTGTGAGGATATTCCAGCCCCAACTGAACATGGTTCTGGACAGCCTGCTGTCAGTGACCCTGCTTCAGCAGGGAATCTGGTCTAGGTGATGTGGAGAGCTTCCTTCCAACCTCACCACTCTGAGTGGTGTAAAGAGAGTTCCTATGAGTTGTAAAAGTGTTTTTATTTGCTTAGGTACTCCAGCCGTATGCATGTAACTAGCCAAGAAAAGTATTGCCCTTTCCCTTCATGAAGGCCTTTTTCCATGCATAGTAAGGTTTCCACTAGTGTTTAATAAACGTGTGAACTGTTAGGCTGTTCAGAAGCTACAGTGAGTGCTCTGTTTTATCATTTCAGCTTGAACAACTCACTAACTTAGATGTTAGACTTAATGAAAGTTTATTTAGAAGCTTTTAGTAAGAATTGTTTTTTATAGAATATGTGGGTGTTTAGTACAATTCTCACACAAGTGCTTTATAATGTCATGAATACTGTATCATGTTATGTGCTGGAGTCCTCAGAATTGGTATTTCTGCTCCATATACAGTTAAATCGGAGGCTGATTAACAATTTTTCCCAGTTGGGTAAGTGTGGTGGGAAATTTTGTGGGCTGAAGCAGATTGGAAAGACAAACTTCCTGGGTATCTCCTCTTGAGAAAAGTTTCCTTTTGGCTGAACATCTGTTCCCCTGTCACCAGATTAACCTTTAGCATTATATTTGCCTAACAGTTCAATTACAAATACATGCGAAACTGCAAGCGTTTTTCCTTCTCTCTGTTGTGAATATAAATACTTAAAGCAATAGATAAGCAAGATTATAATTTGCTGTAAAGTAAGAATATACATATTCAGTAATATTTGAAACTAGGACTATAAGTATTGGAAAAGATAAGCATTCTTGAAATAAGTGGTGAACGTTGTTAGGTATCTGCATAAAATTCACTTTATGAATTAAGGGTTTCATCTCATGAACATACATTTTCAGTACACGAAAATGTCGGATGTGAGCATCAGGTATTACTCTGTCAGTGGGTCATTCTCAGGCCTGTGTGAAGAACAAATCCTTTGTATGTGTTAAACAATTGAAGTAATGTAAATATTTAGATCTATCACTTCGTATTTTGTGTCTAGTTCTGTAAGCTTCCTAAAAGGCTGATATGTTCAGTTTGAGAGCATTTTCAGGTCCTGAAATTCCACTACGAGAACCAAGAATACTTATGTGGCAAGAGCGAAGCTAGATTACGTAGTACTATGAATGTGCTCCACTAGCCTCCATCTGTTAAAAAAAAGATGCATCTGAGAGTTGGCCCTTGTAATTGCAAAGCCATTTTCTGTCATCTTGGAAAGATCTCAGAAGGTTATGGAGCTCATTCCCTGGAAGCCGTTTCTGAGGATAAAGGACAGGAAGGTGAATGGAAACATATTGACTGCTGGTTTAAATGTGAGAGCTGATGCTCAGTGTTGGGTGGGTGATGCACAGGAGTGCTAACATTTAGTGTGACTTTGAGCTCTTGAGTATCTTGTTAACTTTGGAATATTCTGCAGTTCTTTTAAAGTGTATTGTTAGTTCCAGCTTTAAGAAACGCCTTTCTAAATTTACCAGTCTTAAATACCTATACTGGGTATTTTAAGCATCCATTGCTCTTCTACAGCAATTATTGGCTTTTACTTGTCGGGGTGCATGAGCCTTCCTTGCTGCCCCAAGAAGTGTGAAAGTGTGTAGAGATCTTTAACTGAACTCAAGAAGCTGAATTTCTCCTGCTACAGCTGTGTAACAACTTGAGCGATAGGATTTTGGTGGTGATATTAGATCAGCAGTTTGACATCTATTTAGTTAAATTTGTATGAAGAACGGCATGAATTTCTGAAGTTGACTTTGGATGCTGTTTGTGATTGGAAGGAGCATTAGCAAATCAACTTCATGTACATGTCTTCAATTGGGGAGGTCTTGTGGCAGTCTCACAGAATAGTGCTGTACAGGGAGAATGACTCGGAATTGTAAGCTATTGTGTGGAGGCGATTTGTTGTGTGATTATGGTTGAGCTGGGTAGAGCAGCCCCATACATCACATGGATTTGTAATCTTATTTGTGGCACCAAAGGCCTTGCTTGATATTCAGAGCCGCTGACTGTGTTCACAGTTTAAGGGAAAAAATAGAAAGGCAGTGCTACGGATTGACAGTTTGTGTTTTACTTGAAACATATGTGAAAAAATAGTCAAGGAAAAGCGTCCTATAACTTGTTGCAGTGATGCAGGCAGGAGGCTTGGCAGTCCTTGGAAGAGGATTGGTGATCCACAAAGTAGGTGCACTGATTTTGCTCACGAAAGCAAGAGTTGAGTCTTGCAGTTGCATCTTGTATGGTGCTGCTGTAGCTGGTTTTTATGCTACGCCTAATCTGTTATAGTATCCTGGTGAGTAAACAAGCCAGTACGTGGTATGGGAGTGCCCACACCTTATAGCAATAGGAACTGGATTTCTTCGCAGAAAATGGTATAGTGAATTAAACTCCTCTCTTGCACTGCCTGAAAGGGGGTTGTAGTGAGCTGAGTGTTGGTCTCCCAAGTAACAAGCAATAGGACGAGAGGAAATGGCCTCAAGTTGTGCCAGGGGAGGTTCACATTGGATGTTAGAAAAAATTTCTGTACCAAGAGAGTGGTGAAGCATTAGAACAGACTGCCCAGGGCAGTAGTGGAGTCTTTGTCCCTGGAGTTGTTCATAAAGTGTGTAGCTGTGGCACTTTGGGACAGTAGGCATGGAGGTGGTGTGTTGATGGTTGGACCTGATGATCTTAGAGGTCTTTTCCAACCTTAATGATTCTATGATTCTATAATTATCCTAATTTTTGTAGGCAAATATAAAGCAGGGATTAAACAAGGTAGACTACTGTCAAGCAGAGAGGGGGTACCTCATGTTATATATTAAATAAGAGTGGCATGGTATCGTGGCTTTAGAGCCTGTGGTTTAACAGCTCTATTGTTAGGAGGGACATGGAGAGATATCATGCACAAATAAACTTCCAGTGTCAAGCCTGAAGTGATGGAGCAAAAGGTGAGTTTGGGAAGGGGGAAGCAAGCAGATGAGAGAAGTTTCTCCATGCAGATGGGATAGATTTCAAGGTAAAACATTACCTGTTGATCAAGTGCTTGGTGTGGCCTTTCCAAAAGTATGAGTTTGTGAGTGCTTCCCTTTGCAGCACTTTTCTCATTGGGAGGTGATGGGAACTCAGCCCAGCCGCCTTTCACATGGTGAGGTTGTGTCTGAGTGACCTCTGGATCTGCACAGGAACATCGGATGTTTGATGTAAAGCCTCTTTAGTTCTGTCATGGAGAGGCTGTTGCTTTTGCTACCAAAAGACGATTCAGAGTCTTTTGTGAAGAATGTTACTCTGGACATGTTTTTTCTCTTCTGTAAATGATATTGCAAATGAAAATGATTTAGGCTTATTCACTTCCATCAGGAGTCGTTGTTGCAGTATCACTGTGGGTTTGAAGAGACCTTTTGCTCCATGTAACATCATGACATGAGAAATCCTTTTTTGTGTTCTTAAGCTTGAACCTCCATCAGGTAGGTATGTGTGCGAGGAGAGGGGCAGGTCTCTCATGAACCACTTTATTCTCTAGGATTTGCATCTTGTGCTGCACATATTGAGTTTAGGAATTGGATTTAGCCTCAGTGATTCAATACCAGAGCGTCCCCTTCCAAAGCTTTCTCTTTCTGCTAATGCTTCACAAGCACTATGATAGTAACTGCAAAGTTGGGAGAGAAGATACTCCATAGCGTAGCAGGCTCTTTGCTTTAAGAGGCAATGAACCTAAGTTCAGTAGACTGGAATTTAACATGGCAAAGCAGGGGAAAAACATTTTTGAGTAAGTTCTATCTAAGAATCTTTCACTGCAGACCAGCTAATAGGAAGAGTATGAAATGCATTTTGTCTTTGAACATGAAGGGGATGAAGCAAGGGGAACAGAATAAAACAGCATGCTATAGAAATTACTGTTGCTTCTATGTAATGTTGAACATGGAAGCAGTCAGATACTCCCTTTGCTAGGATAAGATCACCAGATGTTTATAGGCAGCAGGACTGAGTTCTATGAGGTGATGTCACTGGGTCTGCAGGTACTTTGAAAGCGTCTGCTGACTGGCAGACTTTTTATTCTCCAGTGGAGCATCATGGCATTTGTTAGACCATGCAGAAGGTTAAGAAGGGGGCAATTATGACTTCTCTTTTCATTATATAAATACTCAGATTTTTTGGAAGGGCTTTTGTTTTAGGTGATACTTAAAATAGTAAACCCATATCTGACCAGGTTAAAAGCCTTCACCTGTACATCATAGTGTCATTGGACAATTCAGGTTAGAAGAAGTGGCAGGAGGTCATCTAGTCTAGCTTCCTGCACAAAACAAGGGCAGACCAAGTGTTTTAAAACTTGTGTAAAACATATTGTTTATGACCTGCAGCTGGCAAGAACATTACAGGTCTTTGACATAACTTGCTGGAAGTGTTCTCCATTCTCTCCCCCCAACCCTGGTGTTTCACAAGTCTGCAAAGCAGAAAGCTTCCTGAGGTAGGCTTTTTGTCCTGTTGCTTTACCTCCCATGCCTAAACAAGAAAACTGAGATTGGCAGAGGGATGAAACCTACCTGAGGACAGTGGATGCAGGTCAGCAGTCAGAAATGCCTCTACATCAGTTGATGGGAACTCATCTGAGCTGTCAGCTTTAACACTAAAGGATTGCTAAGGTAGCTGTCTCTGATTTCCTGACTTGTTTCAATGTGATCCTAATTTCCCATGAGAGTAGCCAGAGGAAAAGAAAGACGGATTGCCTGGTGATTTCACAACCTCTTCTGCTGCAGCCATCAGGTGCTTGCTTTCCAATTGCTCCAGGAAAAGTTATGGTTGTCAGCTGGGTGCAAAAGGTAACAGGTGAAAGCCAAGTCTTAATTCAGTATGCAGTTTTTCAGAGGCTGTAGCCTGTTTTCTGCTATTTCCTAATACCAGTTGGGTTTTGACTGCGGCTGAAGGTCCACTGATTTGTTACTGCCTCTCTGTTTTTGAGGGCTGATCTTAGGCCACCTGATTTATTGGCCTCTACCAGATAGATGAGTCTCTAAATCTATTGCTGAGTTGAAAATCTGCCTTGCAGCACAGAACTGCTTTGTTTCTGCTGATGCTGTGAAAAGTGAGATACCTGGCTGGCTCTTTTTCTTTGGCACCTTGCACCACACAGCCTCACCTATTGCAGACAATATTGCATTACCCCTCATCCTATCCCTGCACTCTCTGATCAAGAGCCCCTTTCAGTACTGGAAGGCTGCTCTAAGGTCTCCCTGGAACCTTGTCTTCTCCAAGCTGAACAACCCCAACTCTCTCAGCCTGTCCTTGTATGGGAGGTGCTCCAGCCCTCTGATCATCTTTCTTGCGGCCTCCTCTGGACCTGCTGAACAGCTAGCTCCATGTCTTTCCTGTGCTGAGGACTGTAGAACTGAACGCAGAGCTCCAGGTGGGGTCTCACCAGAGCAGGGTAGAGGGAGCAGAGCAGAATCTTCTACCTCTGCTGCTACATATGCTGTATCTACCCTTAGCATTCTCCTCTGGAGAGTGATGGAGATGTTTGTTGCATGGAATCCCAAAATTTCCAGATAAACAGCAAAGGTATTCTGGGAAATGCTTTCATTGAAGCTGTAGTGGAAAACCCCTAGCAGCTGTAGGAACTCTGGCATTATGGATTTGTTCATCACTGTCAGCTGAGTAAGAGAAACCTCTGTAGTATTAAAGTATTCATAACAAAATGGACTAAAGTTGCCCTTTTAAAATAGTTAATGCCTTTTCTGTGTTGTCAACAAATGTCAGTAAAAAGAATCCAGGATTAAACCAGACACTGGTAGAAGGAAGTAGTTTTTAGCTACAACTTCTTTTCTCTCACTTGGTCTGGAATAAATGCAGTATCTGACATAGTGGTGTGATGTCAGGTGTTAACAGTGAAGGGTGGCTCCTGGCTCCCCATCAGAATGACTCCAATTCAGTTCTTTTATGTGTGGTTTTGAAAGTAATTTGGATCACATGCCTGGATTTGGAAAGCTGGAGTTGTTAACCATGGCTGAGAAGGGTTTCATAAGAGCAGTTTGATTGCTGGCCTGGTTGCAGCATGTGAAGTGTTTGACAGCAATCTCCATTGATTCTCCCCTATTCAATAATGTGTTCATTACAATGGTATTTCCTGAGCAGCTGGGGTTGCTTAGCTTGGAAGCAAAACCAGCAAATGCAGGGAAGGGAATTTTCCAATCTCTTCCCCCCCACTTTTTTTTTTTTTTTTTTTTTTTCATGTTTGGAAAATTATGTTAATTCTTATATCCTGTTAATGAAATGGCATGGAAACCACTTCAATAATGAGGGAGGGCAAGAGACAAGGTGGAGGACAGGGAGGAAACGGCACGTTTCACTCTTTTGTGGTGACAGGGCTGGCTTCAGGAATTAGCTTATCCTTTCAGAACCAGTTTAATCAAAATTCAGTGATGGAGCTGCTGTGTTTCCTGATGGTCTCTGGGTTAATAAGAGATTCTGTTTCAGGCAGAGTTTCTGAAGTGGTAGAAGATGAGTCTTCTACATGGAAACTGTTTGGTAGGTTGTCAAATAACAGACAGGTTGTCCATCATGATGCTTCGTACCAGCGCTGTGATGTCAAAAGGAGTATGTGGAGTGCTGGCTCTGTAATGGGGAAAGTTTGTGCCACTGTTTTGCGTTGAGACACATACATATGTATTAAAAGTTACTTTTAAGAAATGTCTTTCATTAACGGAAGATGGTTCTTTGACTTTTACTTTTGTGTTCAAGTAGCATCTTCGTTACTCAGGGACAGACTGAATGTACAGCAATCTGCTGAAAGCACTGGGGCACTGGTATTCAGTAGCGCTTTCCAGCTGATGTAAATAGTTTCAGATCTCTGTCTCCTGCCACTCATCCTCTGCTCAAGTCCTGCAGATGTGGAAGGAAACAGGAAGCCCTTCCCTGGCTGCTTTCTCAACTTGTTGCACCTTAGTTGTGTTAAGGATTTGTAAGCTGTCCACTGTATTGTTGTATTTTAAGGCCTAAAAATGTGTGCAGAACTGGGCTTACAGCTTGGTCCTTCCTTAGCTCCCCCAACCCCCCCCTTACCATCATCATCATCCCCCAACCCCCCCCTTATCGTCATCCCCCCCTCCCCCCCATCATCATCCCCCCCTCCCTTATCGTCATTTCCCCCCCCTTCTCGCCTCCCCCCCTTCTCGCCTCCCCCCCCCCGCCTCCCCCCCCCCCCGCCTCCCCCCCTCCTCGCCTCCCCCCCTCCTCGCCTCCCCCCCTCCTCGCCTCCCCCCCTCCTCGCCTCCCCCCCCCCTCGCCTCCCCCCCCCCTCGCCTCCCCCCCTCCTCGCCTCCCCCCCCTCCTCGCCTCCCCCCCCTCCTCGCCTCCCCCCCCTCCTCGCCTCCCCCCCTCCTCGCCTCCCCCCCCTCCTCGCCTCCCCCCCCTCCTCGCCTCCCCCCCCCCCTCGCCTCCCCCCCCCCTCGCCTCCCCCCCCCTCGCCTCCCCCCCCCTCGCCTCCCCCCCCCTCGCCTCCCCCCCCTCCTCGCCTCCCCCCCTTCCTCCTCCTCCCCCCCTTCCTCCTCCTCCCCCCCTTCCTCCTCCTCCCCCCCTTCCTCCTCCTCCCCCCCTTCCTCCTCCTCCCCCCCTTCCTCCTCCTCCCCCCCTTCCTCCTCCTCCCCCCCTTCCTCCTCCTCCCCCCTCCCTCCTTCCTTCCCCCCTCCCTCCTTCCTTCCCCCCTCCCTCCTTCCTTCCCCCCCTCCCTCCTTCCTTCCCCCCCTCCCTCCTTCCTTCCCCCCCTCCCTCCTTCCTTCTTCCCCCCTCCCTCCTTCCTTCTTCCCCCCTCCCTCCTTCCTTCTTCCCCCCTCCCTCCTTCCTCCTTCCTCCCCCTTCCCCCTTCCTCCTTCCTCCCCCTTCCCCCTTCCTCCTTCCTCCCCCTTCCCCCTTCCTCCTTCCTCCCCCTTCCTCCTTCCTCCCCCTTCCTCCTTCCTCCCCCTTCCTCCTTCCTCCCCCTTCCTCCTTCCTCCCCCTTCCTCCTTCCTCCCCCTTCCTCCTTCCCCCCCCTTCCTCCTTCCCCCCCCTTCCTCCTTCCCCCCCCTTCCTCCTTCCCCCCCCTTCCTCCTTCCCCCCCCTTCCTCCTTCCCCCCCTTCCTCCTTCCCCCCCCTTCCTCCTTCCCCCCCCTTCCTCCTTCCCCCCCCTTCCTCCTTCCCCCCCCTTCCTCCTTCCCCCCCCTTCCCCCCCCTTCCCCCTTCCCCCCCCTTCCTCCTTCCTTCCTCCTTCCTTCCTCCTTCCTTCCTCCTTCCTTCCTCCTTCCTTCCTCCTTCCTTCCTCCTTCCTTCCTCCTTCCTTCCTCCTTCCTTCCTCCTTCCTTCCTCCTTCCTTCCTCCTTCCTTCCTCCTTCCTTCCTCCTTCCTTCCTCCTTCCTTCCTCCTTCCCCCCCCCTTCCCGCTTCCCCCCCCCCCTTCTATTCCTCTTTTTTAATGCAAGGCTTTTAATGGAAGCCCTCTGTGAGACATTGGGGCTTACTGAATACAGTGACTGGAGGGAGAGCTCTGAGCAGTTTCCATCCATCTGCTTTTGTACAGAACCAGGAGGCATGGTTGAGTAATTCCATTAATGCCATGGGGTTAGCGTGCAGAGGTGCTTGATACCGTATCTATTGTGTATTTTGTATGTATGTGTATGTAACTGGAGAGAGAGAATGAGTTCTGGGGTAGATTTATAATTGAATGAAACCTAGCATTCCCTCTCTGAAGCTATAAACGGGAGTGTGAAGTTGTAACTGCCCCACAAGCCTCTCTTCCCTGAGATGTGCTTAATCTGGGAATAGCGGAATGGTACCCACTGTACAGACACCATCTCTGAGACTTTATGTACTCACAGATGATACCAGACTCTGCTCCCCATTAGATTCCTGTTCTTCCTTTCTTCGTTTTGTTGCCTACAGTTAAAAATCTATGCTACATGTTATGAGGCTTCTTCTTACAGAGAAAGCTTGCATACCTGGTTACAGTGTTAACGTGTTTGTCACTAGTTGAAAGTGCTGCCACCAGTTCTTAGGACAGCTGTGTCAGGCCATGGGCCTCACAGCGTACGCTTCTTTCTTGCGTCCATGGTCTAATGTTCATGCTTTTAGAGTAATGCATCTCCATAAAAACATAAGCCTCTGGATTTGTGGCACTTGAGGAGTCTGTCAGGCCTTGTGCAGGCAGTAGTATAGCTTTATGTGCTCAGCTAGATTATTGTTAGGGACAAATGCATGTGCTACCGATATTTATCTTGTGACAGTTTAGCCAAAAGTGGTTTCTTGAGTTCTGATGGGTGTGTGTGTTCCTCACTGCTTCGCAGTCTCTTTAAGTATGTAAATGATTTGAGGAGAAAAGTGGCCAGCCTCAAGCTGAGTAACACTGGGTAGCCAGCAGGCTTTCTAAAGTATTCTAACCTTGTATGAAGTAAGTGAAAGTTGAAATCCAGAGTGTCAGGGAGTGGAGCTGTGTCTTGATGCTGCTTGTCAGAAGGGGAGATTTGGATTAGATATTAGGAAGAAATGCTTTCCTGTAAGGGTGCCACATCTACGTGTTTTTTAAATACCTCCAGGGATGGAGACTTCACCACTGCCCTGGGTAGCCTCTGGCAGTGCTTCACCACTCTTTCAGTAAAGAAATTTTACCTAATAACCAACAACTTCAGGCCATTTTCTCTGATCCTATCACTTGTCACCTGGGAGGAAAGACCAACACCCACCTTGCTACAACCTCCTTTCAGGTAGCTGTAGACAGTGATAAGGTTTCCCCTCAGCCTTCTCTTTTCCAGGCTAAACAACTCGAGGTCCCTCAGCTGCTCCTCATAACCCTTGTTCTCCAGACCCTTCCCCAGCTCTGTTGACCTTCTCTGCACATGCTCCAGCCCCTCAATGCCCTTCTGGTAGTGAGGGGCCCAAAACTGAACACAAAATTTGAGGGCAGCTTCATTAGCACTGAGTACAGAGGTGCAGTCACTTCCCAGCTTCTGCTGGCCTCACCATTGGTGATGCAGACCTGGATGCTATTGGCCTTGTTGGCCCCCTGAGCTCACTGCTGGCTCATGTTTAGTTAAAAGGGGAAGATGAATCTTGTAGATGGAGTTCCCTGGACGCCTGTTTCATTTAGTGAAGAGATCTTAGGGCTCTCCTGTTTTATTCCTTGGAAATCCAGCTGCAGTCAGGTGTATTGTTGTGATTTTAAGCTGAAGAGATGCAGATGGATAGGCAAAATATATTAATTTTAATGGCTGGAGCAGCTCGAGGTCAAAAATCAGAAAGCTAATCTTAGTGATGCAGAAAAAATGGAGACTATGCTTTTCTCCGTCAAAAAATGTTTTTAATTTTATTCTTTTAAGTAAATTGCAAGTGATGAAATCTGCCACAGTTGGGCATCAGAATTTATATTCAATTTGGAATTTGCTTGAGGCTGTCAGATAAGAGAGGTTTTTTTAAATAATATCTGCAGGTTGTATCATGGTGAAAAGATCATAAGTGAGTTAACTCATACTTTTCTCAATTTCTCCTTCACTCATCTTTAATGAATGGATATGAGCTAAAGATATGTCATTGTTATATTTATATCATACTATCATACGTTCTCATGAAGCATAAGCCTCATAGGCTATGAAGTACAGAATAGGTGTGATTCTTGTAAAACAAGTATGAATATCTGCACTTAAAAATTTCAAGCATTGTAGATTGTATTATCCCATGTGGTGTAATAGCCCTGGCAGTAGACACATCACATCCCCTTGTGATGGCAGCCTTTTAAAGGTGGAAGGATCCATGAGGAACCACTGTTGCCGTTCCTAGAGTTCATGTTCAAATACTGAGACCTTTGCCTCTGGTTTTCCAGGATGAGTGCTTCTCTAACACTGTGAACTTGTGTTTTGTTGGCTCTTCTTGCAGCAGTTAACCAGCTGAAGCCAATGCGTGCAATCTTTGGCAATCTCTGCAATGCATGGAGGTATTTTTGTCTTAGGGGCTTTGACTGGTCTTGCAGTGACCTGACTTTCCCTTAAATACAAATGTGCAAACACTTTGGTGAGAGAAAGACAAATGATTGGGTTGCATTTTTACTGCACGTCCTGTCACTGTTTTTTCCCTTTCCTGCTCAGCATCCCGTGTTTTTAGGACAGGAATGTGATTTCATTGTGCTGACAGAAAGATTATTATTGATAGCAACTGCTGACTTCTTGCCGGTAGTTCATTCTCTGTATTGTTGTGAGAAGTCTGTTCATCATAGTAAAGAACTGCCTACAGTGAATTTGGGCCTGGTTTAATGGACAAGTGTATAGTGACAGAAGAGCATAGATCAGTGGTTTAATGTGAACCGTGTGGCTCGAGAGAGACCTGGGGTTGGGCTCGGTGTGGCTGGTACCCTCCAACACAATGTTGTTCTCGTCCAGATGCCGCCTCTTGTTTCCCCATTGAACACTGATCTGTAATGACAAACAGTGGATGGAGCACACCATCTCTAGAAAAAAAAAGTGAAATCAGTTCTGAAGTATTCAGGAATTGTTCAGGTGACCTAATTTTGTCTTCAACAATCAATTTGTTAAAGGAAGAATGAGTCGGAGTGATGCTTTATGTCTGGAGTTGAATGTGCAGTGTGCAAACCCATAACATGTAGGTCTGCTGCTCTTAAACAAGTGACGATGAGAGCGGTGAAGATGGGAATGGCTAAAAGTTGTCAGATAAAAAGCAAACCATGCACACATAAACAGGCAGCATCACAAGGGTTGTGCATCCCTAAAGGTTCTGACAGAACAGGCAGACCTGTCAAGGCTATTTTGGGATTGAAATTCTAGCCTGGGCAAGTCAGTATCAGTAACATCAGTTGCTTATGATGAGCTTGCTTTGCAGCCGCTGGAGAGCAGTAAGGCTTCTCCTCCCAGTCTCCAGGACTTTTGGTGTTTGGAGTCAGTGCTGTGTGCTGGTGACTCAGTCAGCAATGATGAGAAACTCAAGGATAACATTTGGACTAGGAAGCGATGGGGCTGTATTCACAGGGCTTCTTTGCTCTTTGCTTGATCATTTTAGTTCTCATCTTTTCTTTCTGAACCTGGACTATTTAATCTGAGTTTTCCTTGAGCGATTCCCAATGTATTACTGCAGGAGCAGTGGTTGCTGCAGTGCTGTAGGTGTAAAGAAAAGCAAGCTCTGTGAGGTGGAACTCCACATGGCGATCGAAGCGTTCTAAAGGTGTATTTGAGACACTCGTATTAGCTGTGATTCACCGCATGGATTAAATGAAATGAATGGTATTTGTTGCTGACAATTGTGAGACTCTAAATGACAGCAGAGAGTCTCTCTTGTGTGGAACAGCTTGATGCACTTTAAGTCATCAGGCTGGGTTTTGCTGGAAATGTGGGATGAACCAGCTTCTTGTGTGAAAAATCAGAATGTTTTATCCCACATATTCAAATGCCTTCTTGTTGCTTCCAGGGATGCAATTATTATGATTCTATTAGTGATAGAATGAGGCAAATGGCTTTAAATTGGGAGGGGAAAGATTTAGAATAGGTATTAGGAAGAAATTCTTTACAATGGGGGTGATGAGACACTGGCACAGGTTGCCCAGGGAAGTTTTGCATGCCCCATCCCTGGAAGCGTTCAAGGCCAGATTGGATGGGGCCTTGAGCACCCTGATTGAGTGGGAGGTGTCTCTGCCCATGGCAGATGGGTTGGAACTGGATGGGCTTTAAGGTCCCATCCAACCCAAACCATTCCATGATTCTGTGCACTGGGGTTTGGTTTTGTGCTGATGATGATACGCGAATCACTGTAGATAGGCTTGACTCTGGCAGTGGCGAATAGGACCCTTAAATAGTTGCGTTGCATGAGGGATTTACATGATTCTGCTTTTCAGTGTGGTTATCTTGGATCGGTAATGAGACTTTGTTTAGGAGCGTTTCATGTACTTGGCAGAAGGTAGCACTGTAGTTGGCTGTTTTTGTGTCCTGTGAGGTCAATGAGGGGTAAGAACTTGTCTGATCAGTGAAGCCCTGCATTTATGGTGTGTGAGGGTCCTGTTCTCCGCTTCCAGCTACCTGTGGGATCGAAGGTAACCAGGAGGTGCTGCTGAGGGCCCTTCAGGACATGGGGCGTAGGCTTTGAGCCAAGTGAGTTGTTTGGGTTGGCTGCTGTGGCTTCTGGCTGCTCTTGTCCCAGAGCCTGAGGGATTTCTCCTGTGCTGGGACCGGATCTGTGCTAATTGTGTGGCTGGAGGAGTAGAAGGGCAGGAGGGAATGTGCTGTGGGGGCTACAGCAGCTGAGACCTCAGAGTGGCTGGAGTGGGCACAGTGAAGCGATGCTGTGCATGGGCTGCAGGCAGCATCCCATGAGTTCAGATTTTGCACAGGGCCTTCCTGGTCATTTTGGAGCTCTCAGATGAAATCCCTTATTCTGTGGATCATGCCACAGCTTCCAGAGTACTTTGAGTACTGCATCCCGTTTTGGTCCCTGATATAGGAAAAAAAAAAAAAGATGTGGACAGTCTGGAGAGGGTCCAGAGAAGATTGGAGGACTGGGAAAACTTCCATATGAAGTAAGGCTGAGAGAACTAAGTTTGTTCAGCCTTGAGAGGAGAAGGTTTAGGGGAGACCTTATCACCATGTACCAGTACATAAAGGGTGTCTATGAAGAGGATGGAGACTCCATTTTTACAAGGAGTCACATGGAAAAGACAAGGGGCAAGGGGTATAAGTTGCTCCTGGGGAGATTCTGGTTGGATTCCAGAAGAAAATTTTTCACCATGAGAACAGTTAAACATTGGAATAGTCTCCCCAGGGAAGTGGTGGGTTCCTTTATGCTGGACACTGTTAAGGCTCAGCTCCACAGGGTGCTGGGCCATCTCTTTAAAAGCTTGAACCAGATGATCCAGATGGATCTGTTGGAACAGGTCCAGAGCAGGGCTACGGAGATGATCCGAGGGCTGGAGAACCTCTGCTATGAGGACAGGCTGAGAGAGTTGAGGTTGTTCATCCTGGAGAACAGAAGGCTCTGGGGAGACCTTAAAGCAGCCTTTCAGTACTGAAAGGGGCTCCAGGAAAGCTGGGGAGGGGCTCTTTATCAGGGAGTGCAGGGGTAGGACGAGGAGGGGTGGCTTTAAATTGGAAGGGGGAAGGTTTAGATTAGACATTAGGAAGAAATGTTTTCCTATGAGGGTGGGGAAGCACTGGCATAGATTGCCCAGAGAAGGGGTGGATGCCCCATGCCTGGAGGTGTTCTAGGCTGGATTGGATGAGGCTTTGAGCACCCTGATGCAGTGGGAGGTGTCCCGGCCCGCGGCAGGGGGTTTGGAACTGAATGGGCTTTGGGGTTCCTTCCAACCCAAACCACTCCATGATTCTATGATCTCTGAGCTCCCTTCCAGCTTAGCGTTCTGGGATTCAGATAACCCCCACTAGCTAATGGCAGATTCCTTAGGGCTGGCGTGGTTTCCCCGCCGGGTGGCGAGGAGGGATGCCGGGACCCGCAGCCGGTGGCCTCTGGACCACAGCCCCAGCCGGCTGCCTTCGGGGGAGCCCTCTGTGCAAGGGGGCTGCCGGGTGGCGAGTGCCAGCCCGGGGGCAGAGCCGCATCCCGGGCACTGGGAGTGGGGGGCTCGGAGGGGCTGGGGGGATTCTGGGGCGGGGGGGAGGGTGGGGCTTGGGGGATCGCGTGCCCGCGGTGGAACGTGGCTGCTGGAAGGGTCTGTCAGCCCGGGCTGATGAAAAATGGTCGGCTGTGCTCTCCGGAGCAGCCTCTTCCCGGGAGCGGCGCGTGGGAAAGCGCGGCCTGGATCGCCCGCAGGATGCGAGCGGGTTTTGGCAGCAAGGAGCCACCTTTCCTTTAATTCTTGCTGTTGTATTTCTCGCCAGGCCCATCTCCATCGCAGCTTCTGCCCCCACCCCATCCCATTTAGGAATACATGTTGGAAATGAGCAGCCTGGTCCAGTGGGAGGTGCCCTTGCCCGTGGCAGGGAGGGTGGAACTGAATCATGGGATCATAGAATGGTTTGGATTGGAAAGGGACCCTGAAGGTCGCAGAATCGTGGAAGGGACCCCAAAGAATGATCAAAGAATCATGGAATAGCTTGGGTTGGAAGGGACCTTAAAGCCCATCCAGTTCCACCCATGCTCCCCCCAAGGCAGGGACACTTCCCACTGGATCAGATTAGTCAAAGCTCCATCCAGCCTGTCTTTGATGACCTTAAGGGTCTATTCCAACCCAAACCATTCTATGATGTCAGAACTGGAAAAGTCTAACTGTCATTCCATGGTATGGAATTCTGAAGGGACTGGGAACTGCTTTCAGGCTCATGCTCATGTTGGGTTGCTTTTCAAACTCTTCTCCAGGGCTGGTCTTGATTGGGTGTCTGGTGGGGATATGTGCATGAATATGTGCCATGATGGATAGAGCAGAGAGGAAGAATAGATGTTAGTTAGTGTTAAAGACAACAGCACCTGTCATATCTGGAGAAGGGAGCTAAATAAGCAATTCATGATGTTCCAGCTGGTGATCTATCCGCAGTGTGCGTTGTGGGATTCCAGTGTCATCAATAAATCAATGTGGGGAGTAGCATCCTTTACTCTGGGGTGCACCTGCTGTAGGACTGCCACCTCACACCTGCAAGGGTCCTGCCCAGCTTACATGTGCCTCCTGGGCTGGTACCAGGGTGATTCTCTGGGGAGCACCCAAAGAGAAACTTTTGCCTTTTCTGCTCTCTTCTGTCTGATTTTGGAAGCCATGGTGGGAGTGAATTTCCTTGACAGCTTTAGGGTTCACTTCTGTCCGAATTAGGTTTTTGCTTTCCTTAATTTTACTTATTTGCTGGTTGTGAACCCTGCTGATATTGGTGAATGAAGACAGATTGGGAGGGATGTCCAAAGCAGTTGAAGATAGTTGTTGAAGCTTGACTTTCAAAACACGTTCTACATGGGACCTGGAAAGCTTATTCTCAATGTTTGTGTAATTTCTGGTGTCTACTGGCATGCCTTACTGATTTTATTTATTTATTTATTTATTATTTAATGCAGGCTTCTATTGGCTGCTAATTCCTTCAGCATCCCTGCTCTGTATGGCAAGCTGGGTGTGACGGGAGTGCCTGTCACCCAGCTGGGACAGAGAGCCAGGTTCTGCTGAACCTGGTGTTTGTGAGGATCAGGTTTTGGTGTGACTACCCACGTATTAACGTGGATTTTAATTGTGCTAAGCGCTGTGATGAACAGACATCTGTCAAGGACAGTCAGAGTTGTCACAGAAGAAATACCTATCAGTTCTTGTCTGGAAGGTGATGTTGCCTTTGCTGGAGCACGTCCAGAGAAGGGCAATGAAGCTGGTGAAGGGGCTGGAGAACAAGCCTGTGAGGAGTGGCTGAGGGACCTGGGGTTGTTTGGGCTGTGAAGGTAGACCTTACCACTGTGTACAACTGCCTGAAAGGAGGTTGTAGCGAGGTGGGTGTTGATCTCTTCTGTCAAGTGACAGGTGATAGGACGAGAGGAAATGGCCCCAAGTTGTACTAGGGGAGTTTTAAATTGGATATTAGAAACAATTTATTTATTGAAAGAATGATGAAGCGTTGGAACAGGCTGTCCAGGGGAGTGGTGGAGTAACCACCCCTGGAGGCGTGTAAAAGATGGGCAGAGGAGATGCTCAGGGGTCTGGTTTAGTAGTGGACAGGTATGATTGGACTCGATGACAATAGAATCACAAAATGGTTTGGGTTTGAAGGGACCTTAAAGCCTATCCAGTTCCAACTCCCTGCCATGCGCACGGACACCTCCCACTAGACCAAGTTGCTCAAGACCTCATCCAACCTGGCCTTGAACAGTTCCAAGGAGGGGGAATCTATAGCTTCCCTGGACAGTCTGTGCCAGTGCCACACCGCTCTCATTGTCAAGAATTTCTTCCTAATGTCTAATCTAAATTTTCCCCTTTCCAATTTAAAGCCGTTCCCCCTTGTCCTATCACTGTTTGCCTTTGTAAAAAGTCCCTCCACAGCTTTCTTGGAGCCCCTTTCAGATGTGGGAAGGCTGCTCTAAGGTCTCCCTGGAGCCTTCTCTTCTCCAGGCTGAACAACCCCAACTCTCTCAGCCTGTCCTGATAGTAGAGGTTCTCCAGCCCTCGGATCATCTTAATGGACTCGTCTGGACCCATTCCAACCGTTCTATATCCTCCTCATACTGGGGATGATCTCAAAAGTCTTTTCTAACCAATTGACTATGATTCTGTGATTCATCCCAGCTCTCCGGCTGCGCGGTGGGGTTGCAGCCTTGGTGGTAATGCACGTCTGGATCCATCCCATCCTTGCAGGACGGGAATACTGAGCTGCAGCTGCGTGGCTGCCCGTCAGAGGGTGGATGGGAAGCAGGCAAGCGTGAGCTCCGGCTCCTCGGTGCCGTCTCGGGGCTCCAGTCCGGCGCTTGGTGCTCTCCGGCGCTACTCCCGCCCCGCGCTGTCCTGCGCGCTGCCCCCGCGCGGCTCCGCGCATCGCGGCGCGGGGTTAATCGGATTTACCCGGCGCGGGAGGGGGGGAAGGAGGAAAAAATAAAGGGCAGAAGCTCCGCAAACGTGCAGTAAACAATGAAATCGGAGGCTGCTGCTGCTGGTGGTGCTGCTTCCACAATCCCTTGAACCGCCCGGACCGGTGCATTTCGGGATCCGCAGGAGGAGGAGGAGGATGCGTGCCTGGATGTGATGGGAGCGGGAGCTCCCCAGGACCAGCGCTCCGATACCGGCAGTTCCGGATCCATGGCCTTATTTCTCTAATTACCGCGTTGGTGGCTGCGCTTTTCCCACCCGCCGTGTTCCAGCATCCTCCCTTCCCACCGCGATGCCCGGTGCCTGATCCCGGGAACTGTGTCCCGGGAAGAGGATAACGAGGAGTGGATCCCGGGGATTTGGATCCCAGTGATTGGATCCGGGGAAAAAGATACCAGGGATTTGGATCCCGGGAAGAAGATCTCAGGAATCGGCTTCCAAGCAGCCATGTACCTCCTGGATAGCGCCGAGCCTCCAGCCGCCGCCTCCCCCTCTCCCGAAGGGATGCAGCGAGGCTCTTCCCAAAGGAAAACCATCTACCGCATCTCGGTCACCATGGTGAAGAAGGAGCTGCTGGGCCCGGGCAGGAGCCGCGCGCCGGGCTCCTCCAGTCTCACGCGGGCCGGGATGCTGCTGCTCGAGGAGGAGGAGGAGGAGGAGGAGGAAGGCGAGGAGGCGCCTAGTCCGCGCGGCTTCAGGGCGCTCAGCACGGGGCAGCTCGAGCTGCGGCGGCTGCGGGTGCGGGGGCTGCGCGGCTCTCACGGCGGGAGGGATGGGCAGAGACCGAGGGGAAAGCGAGGGGAGTGGGAGCACAGCCCGGAGGGGCAGCAGGGGGATAAGCCGGGACAGAGGCTGGGGGAGCAGGGAAGGCAGAGTGGGGAGCAGTGGAGACAGAGACTGGGCTGGCAGCCAGGGCAGAACCCAGAGTGGCAGCAGGGGGAGCAGGATCAGAGCCCAGGGGGGCAGAGCCTGGGGTGGCAGCTGGAGGAGCAGCTTGGGGAGCAGGAGGGGCAGAGCTTGGGAGAGCAACGTGGGGAGCAGCAGGGGATGCACGGGCAGAGCCCCCCAGGGTGGCAGCAAGGGGAGAGAGGGCAGAGCCCGGGGGGGCAGCTGGGTCAGATCCTGGGGTGGCATCTGGGAGAGCAGCAGGGCCAGAGCCTGGGGGGGCAGCGGGGGGAGCAGCAGGGAGTGCAAGGGCAGAGCTTGGGGTGGCAGCGAGGGGAACTGAGACAGAGCCCGGAGGAGCAGCGAGGAGAGCACAATCAGAGGCTGGGGAAGCAAAGCCCAGGGTGGTTTTGTGGGGAGCAGCAAGAGGAGACAGACCAGAGCCGGGGGGCACAGAGCCCAGGGTCGCAGCAAGGGGTGCATGAGCAGAACTCAGGGGAGCACAGTGGGGAGCAGAAGGACCAGAGCCCAAGGCAGCAGCCGGCTCCACTGCGGCGCAGCTTCAGCTTCAGACATGGGGCAGCAGGGCAGACAGTGGGGCCGGCACGGCGGCACAGCAGCTCGGGCTGCCTCCTTCCCCAGCATCCACTCCAGCACACCACCTCAGGCTGCCAACCCCCCCATCCGTCCTCACATCCCCCCTCGCAGCCCTTGCCGCCCCCAGAGAAGCGCAACACACTGGATGTGGGCGAGGTACTGGGGCAGGAGCCGCTGTCTCGGCTGGAGCGCTGGGAACGCAGCAAGAGCAAAAACCGGACCTTGGATAACAGTGATCTGCAGCGGCTCTCAGAGCACCTGGGGCAGGAGGACATCCATGCCACTACCACCACCACCACCCATGAGCACCGGCTCCTGCGCTTCTTCAGTGGCATCTTTGCTCGCAGCAGCCCCCATGGGCGATACCCACGCAGCAGCCTCTCCAGGTCCAGGGCTTATTTCAGCAGCCTGAGGAGAGCCGCCACTGACACGCAGTCCAGCTCCGAGAGCATCAACGGGTCCCCCCATAAAGGTGCTCGTCCTGGGGTTGCTGCCGTCAGTGGGAAGGGATGGGTGGGGTCATAGAATCAGAGAATGGTTTGGGTTGGAAGGGACCTTAAAGATCATCTAGCTCCAGCCCCTTGGCCATGGGCAGGGACACCTCCCACTGGATCAGGTTGCTCAAGACCCCATCCAACCTGGCCTTGAGCACATCTAGGGATGGGGCATCCAAACCTTTCCTGGGCAACCTGTGCCACGACCTCACCACTCTCATTGTGAAGAATTTCTTCCTAGTGTCTAATTTAAATCCCTCGCAATTTAAAGCTATTCTCCCTTGTCCTGTCACTCCATGCCCTTCTAAACAGCCCCTGCCTAGCTTTCTTGTAGCTCCCTTCAGGTACTGGAAGGCTGCTCTAAGGTCTCCCCAGAGCCTTGTCTTCTCCGCGATGAACAACCCCAGCTCTTTCAGCCTCTCCCCATAGCAGAGCTGCTCCAGTCCTCTCATCATCCTTGTTGCTTCCTCTGGATTTTTGCAGCAGTTTCATATTCTCTTATGTTGGGGATTCCAGAACTGGACACGGGGCTTCAGGTTGGTTCTGATGAGAGTGGAGTAGAGGGGAAGAATCTCCTCCCTTGATCTGCTGCCATACTGCTTCTGTAAAGTCCAGGACACCGTTGGCCTTCTGGGCTGCAAGCACACATTGCTGGCTCATGTCGAGCTTCTCATCAATCAGCACCCCAAGTCATTCTCCGCAGAGCTGTTCTCAATCACATTGCCCCCCAGCCTTTGTTGAAGCTGTGGGTTGCTCAGACCCAGTGGCCTTGCTGGATGAGAAGGAGACGCTGTGCTGCAGTACATGGTAATTGTGTGCAAGAATGGGTGCTACCGGTTCTCTAGGGACTTGGTTTGGTTGGGAGACAGGTACGATTGGACTCAATGATCTCAGATGTCTCTTCCAACCTTACGAATCTATGATGGTGCTTTCCTCTCTGTCCTGGCAGCTCTGCGGGGGGCAGGTCGGGCTGTGTGCCTCCTGAACCAAAAAACCCTCTCTCTCAGGGCTGGCTGTGCATTCTAGGACAGCTGAGCCAGGCAAGTGTAGCTTGTTTAATTATGGAGTGGGATCTGACCTCCTGTGCTGCTGGATATAGGTCAATAGGTGGCCCAGTGCTGTGCAGTGCTGGGGCTTTTCCCTTCTCAGGAGGTTTCTGTAATCCAAAAGATGGGTTATAGTGTGCCTGCTCGCTTCAGAGGAGTCAGTGAATGCTGATGTAAATGCGTTGTAAATCCTAAACCTCTTCTGTCACAAAAGAACTTGCACCAAGTTTGTGCTGTGACAAAAAATATCAAACTTGGAAGCCGTCCTTTCGAATTATTGAAATCTTCACCTAGCCAGAGTGTTACCAAAGCTAGATAGAAACCAGATTGGGAATTCTGGAATTTGTGAATCCATAGGATACCAGAAAAACTTGAGAATTTACCTTGCTGTGGGGTGGAAATCAAGAGCTGACTGGCTGCTCTCTGTCAGGATCTGAAAGGCTCAGGATATCACTGGCTGGGACGTGCTAAACCAGAAAGGCTGGTTGTGGAGTTCCATTGTAAGACGCCTGCTTTCTTCCTACCTGTGCTTTTCAAATCTTAAGAGGTTTCTGTGATGAAACATCTAACTAGTAATTACAGTAGCCTTTGAGCACTAAGTGCTTATCAAAGCAGCAAATAATCTGTAAGTTGCCTTGTTGCTAAAAATACCTTTATTGAATACCTTTATTGGCTGGGAAATTGAAGCTTTCTGTAGGGCGAAGATACAGGAGAGGATGCTGTGGAATTGAACTGGGATGATTTGTTGTGAGGAAGCCGTAGCAGGAGATGCTTTGTGGTGTTACCAGACTGTTACAGATCCAGCAATCCTACTGCGAGTAGAGTATGCCCGGAGTTTGAGGCAGGAGCAAAGCCAAATATTTAGACCTAGGAACCAAGGACTGTAATATTTTATTGATGTAGAGGCATTCCTGCATGCTCATAATACTCTTGACGGAAGTTGTGGTCTGACCTTGGTTAAAGTTTGAGGTAACCACAACAGAAGGTTGCTTCATCCGACTGTTTATGCCTCTCCTCTGCCAATCTGCTTCGACTGTTACTCTGTTCTAACAGCGTTCAGTTATATCCATGGAGCACAGTCCTCTCAGCCAGGATAACTTGAAGATTTCAGTTAATCAGTAACCACTGAGATAAGGCAGTGTTAAGATGTTCCAGAAGGGTTTCTCCTGTATGTACTTGTATCAAATTTATCTGGTTAAAGTAAGCTTTTCAGTTTTGTTTTCCAGGAAAATTGCCTCCTGGGACGAGCGATGTGATTACAGGTTGGTAGTGATGTTGCAGGGTGGCAGGTCCGGCGCACTCTACCGCTTTCTCCATTTCTCCAAAGAACAGTGAAGGCTTTTGCTATTAAAAATGTCTGCGTAGTTTCTGCTCTTGCTTATCGTTGTCTTCCAGCAAGCTAAGTTTAAACTGATTTTCCTTTAATTTCTTCTATTATCTCATAGGAAAAAAAGCTTATTGAGGATGGCAAATGAGCATGGCAAATATATTTTCGTGTTTTAAGATTGGAACAAGCTGCTATTCAGCCAAGGCTTGTCTTTCACTTCCTATAGTTGATGAGAAGTTGGTATGAAATTGGTGTGCAGTCCTGTGCCTGTGTTTTAGAGCAGTGATAGAGACACAGGTTGAATCTTGATTTTAATATCTGGAGTTTTTTCCCTGCTGTGTAACCAGTGGCAAGAAGAAGTTGTATTGGTTGAAACTTGCTTCCCTTGTGCCATTTGTATTCGGTGTGTTGGATGCTCTGTAAGAGTTACTTGATGTTGTGCCTGCTGTCCAAGGCCTGCCCAAGGTCTGAAGAGCAAGATGTTTTAAACTGTGTACTTGCTGACATTTTCAACTTGAAATAGTCTTGGTATTTCTTGAAAATATGTTCCTCCCTACCTTGGTCAGGTTATATATTTTCAAAAAAGATGAAATTTTTAAAGCAAAGGAGTAAAGATTATTTAAATCTACATATTTTGGATCATTATTGAGTTGGATTTATGCTGCCAGGTGGATAAAGGTTGATTTTTCAGGAATGAGACTCTGTACTGTCAGCTGTGTCAGGGCATCAAGCATTTTCCTTTTCTACTTGCAAACTGCATTTACTGTGACATTGTTGGCCTCAAGTCCCTTGTTTTGGGAACTGAAGGTGAGCTGCAGTGCCAAGTCAAGTTGGTGTTTGTTGTATTTCTGTCCTAGAAAAGAAGGAAAGCTACCTGTACAGGTGGAGAAGATGAAGTGACCGGTTTGCCAGCCAGGCTGGTGCCTGTCTTTTGGGTACTGTTGGTGGGCTCTGCTTTTTGTGAGGATTGCAGCATGTTAATGTGACGTCTTCTTAACTGTGGAGGGGATGATGGGAAGCTACGTTCTTTGTGGGCAGTTTTGTGCTAGGAACATGTCGGTGTGTTTGTCCATTTTGAAATAACAGTTACAGTCAGCTATCCTGTCCTGGTACTGCTGTCCTAATGTTGGAGTATTTTTCCAGCTAAATATCAAATGATTAGTTTTAAAGTTCACTTGTACCTGATTTTAGTAGTCTCATGCCACAGAATTGTCTTGGTTGGAAAAGACCTTTAAGATCATCAAGTCCAACCATTGATCCAGCCCTGCTAAGTCTGCCACTACACCATGTATGACATGTACTCATCTTTTAAACACCTCTAGGGATGGTGACTTGACCGCCTCCCTGGGCAGCTGTTCCAATGCTTGACAACCCTTTCAGTAAAGAAATTCCTCCTAATATCCAACCTAAATCTCCCCTGGCACATCTTGAGGCCATTTCCCCTAATTGTGTCAGTAGCTACCAGGGAGAAGAGATGAACTCCCACCTCACTACAACCTCATTTTAGGTAGCTGTAGAGAGTGATAAGGTCACCCCTTGGTCTCCCCTCTGTCTCCCTTTCTCCATACTATACAACCCCAGCTCTCTCAGCCACTTCTCATAGGGCTTGTGCTCTAAAACCTTTGCCAGCTTTGCTGCCCTTCTCAAACCTTCACCAGCTTTGCTGCCCTTCTCAACAAAATCCCTGTCATGAGTTTTATAGAATCACAGAATGGTATTCAGCCTGTAAATTCATTTATTTGAAGCAAGGGAAGTTCTTACACTTGCACCACCACTGCTCCCAAAGGAAAAAGAGAAACTTCAATAAACTGCAAGTCAGAGAAGCAAGAGAAGGTGCTTTTGCCTTAGAACTATTCAGGAGAACTTGTGAAGGGAAGTCTTGGTCCTCATCTAAACTTTTCCCCCCCCTTGAAGTCTTCATGGCTCTTTCATGATGAGAAAAGCTTTCACTGCTCTGGAGGAGGAGAGCTCTGTGTCAGTGGGGTTTAAATAGCAGTTCCCTTTCCAGTGGTTTGTGTATGGTGTTTTTGGTTTGGATCACTTTGTTTAAAAAAACCAACTCTTTGGGACATTTTATGCAGGTTTGTGAATCGAAATCGCAGACAACTATTAAAAGGTGTATCATTATAATAGGATAAACTGCTCTTTGGAAGTTTTTCCCCTGAGGTTTCAGAGGAGTTGGTTTTAAGCTCTTATTTCAAATGCTCTGTAGTTTATGTCCATGGGAAGCAGAGAGAAGCTGGTGAGTGATCTCTATTGGAGGCTTCCAGTCTTCTCTTGCAAAGCTTCACTTGAGGTAACTCTTGTTAGTTCTGTGTCACCTCTTGCTCGTGCCGCTGGTCTGCTCGGCCCTCTTCCATGCTGCTGGGATTTTCAGCACCAGCCCAGTGAACTCTGTGCATTCCCAGGAGTGAGCAGGCAAAGCTATGGAGATCATGAATTTTGGGCAACGGAATGCAAGTGGTCCTGCATTGTTGCCCATTGGCAGCTGAATGGATTTGGTGATGTGCTGGTGTGGACATGTTCTTTTTCAACACTTTCTTCAGTGATCTGAAAGACTTCCAGGACTCTTGTGGCTGTTCCAGTTATTTGGAGTGAGTGCTGTCTAGACATTGTTATGAAAATAAAATCTGACAGATAAATAGATTGCAGGTGGGGTTAAACATTGTCAAGCATTGTCTAGAAGGGGTTTTTATTATTTATTGGGTAGGTCTTGTGTCAAGCAAAATGAGTGCCAGCTGCACTGGTACAGCCAGATGATTAAGAACTGAACTGGTATTAAGGTCACTGGCTGAATTAGGGAATGAGATGGATTAATGTGTGTGCAATATTGAAGGGCATGCCAGATGCCAGCAGTCACGGCCTGTGTTTCTGTGTTAGAATTGAATAGAAGTGTAGGATTTTGATGTTGCTCTGTATTAACTAATGTCAGTAATGGGTGACTTCCTTGAGGCAGATCCCCAAATCGTTCTTTAGCTATTGTGCAGGCATTCATTTCAGTTCCCTCATGAACCAAACTCTGTAAATTAAATTCTTACGTTTCTTGTTTTGCCAGAGCTCTGCCTGTCCCTTCATTTCCCGCTGTATATAATAGTGTACCACTGATAGAGTGTAGCTCATACGGGTGACCAAAACCCAATTTGCATAGGAAGAGAAACATTTAAAGCATGATATTCGTGTTCCTTTTGTGTTAGTTACTTGCTCTGAATTGGAAGGTGCTCACTGTAACAAGAAGGAGGAGGTTTCTTTGAAACTGTTTCCTAATCCTGGTGAGTCTGGAGTTAAAAATTGAGCATTTGGTTTTCAGCAGTGTTGTCTGTTTGTGGGCTAGTGTGTGAGCTCTCTCTCGAGACTGAAGGAAGGGTTTGAGTTGCTCATCATTGCTGCAGATAGAGGAGAACATCAGCCTTTGCTGGTTCAGCTCCTGCTGTTCTTCACTGGATGCAGTGGTTCCTTTGCCCTAGAAACAGGATCACTTGTACCAGGTGCTGAACCCTTCCTCTCTTCAGCAGTTAAGCAGAGCTTTCAGGTGCTGTTTGACAAAATGTGGTTTCAAAGCAGCACATCCCATGCTACGCAGTGCTGGCTCCATTGGAGAGCTGCATCCAGACCCCGTTCCCTTGTCTCACTGCTGGGGAGTCACGGGCTGTGATCTGAGCCAGTGGCTGGGTGCTCCTCTGCAGGGCTGCTATTGGTACTGCTGTGCAGTGGGATAGCTCCCAGTCACCGAAGTGTGACTATCCAGTTACCAGATGGTTTGTGTAAGGTGATAGCGGAAATGGCTGTCGCATCACTGGTGTTTTCTTTGGCATGGTTATAACCCTAGAAATAGATATTTGTGAAGCTGAGAGTGGGTGCAGATCTTTCAAATGCCTGCATTTTTTTTTCACTTTGAGATGTTTAAGGTTAAAAATAAGTCGTTAATGCAGACTGTTAATGTAATAGTGTTGCTTTTGATAATCAGTGTCGGGATTTCCCCTAGGCAACTGCAGTAAACACATGGAGAGGCAGTTTCTGCCAAAAAAAATACAGATTGAGGTTTTTCATGTGTGAGGAAAAAGAGATGTTGGTATATTGAACTGGCAAAACCATCATCTATTCTTTTTGTGCGCAGCAGCCAGCACAAAGCCTTTGTCTTGATGGAAGTTTAAAATAACGCTTTTGATTTTGATGTTTCAGACTGGTGCATAATGACAGTGTTTGACAAATACTCCTGCTTTATTGGCAAAATAGTACCAAATGTTTTCCTACAGCAAACCAGGCGACAAACGCCATCAGGATAATAATGATACAGTATAACTGCCTGCAATTGTATTTCACTAATCACAGAAGAGATGAATCAAACTGAAATGGTGGGTTTATTTATTAAGGTTTCCTTTGGTGGGAATGAGAGGGCAAGCAAAGCAGAGAGCCCTGCCTCTTCGTGCTGCGGCATCTGTCATGGGTCTGGAACAAGCAGGGACTTGGGGCTTCTGCGTTCGTCCTGAAATCCTGATTGGTCCAATTGGAAGGCATATTTGTGGAGTGATTTCCCTTCAGCTAACATTTAACTCCATGGATAGAACTTGGTTTTGTAGGCTTTTGGCTTCCTTCCTTGGAGGTTGCAGACACGGAGATGTAAAGGTCACTTGTCTGAAGTTATAATGCAGAGTAAATCTCTGAGCATATTGAGACGTCACAGAAAGGTCTTTATGAGGAACCCCTGCAGGATCTGACCACTGTGTCAGATGCAGGTATTGTGGTTTGTGAGGGAGGCAAATCCATATTTCCTGGTTGTGAATATTCCATTTGGGTGGTGAACAGGGCTGTATATAATGGATATGGAGATGGTGTTTTAAATCACCTGAGACCCCCTTTTTTGTAACTTTATTTTCCCTGGCTTATTATTATTAGATATTAGGAAGAAATGTTTTCCTGTGAGGGTGGTGAGGCCCTGGCACAGGTTGCCCAGAGAAGTGGTGGCTGCCCCATCTGTGGAGGCGTTCAAGACCAGGTTGGATGAGGCATTGAGCATGCTGATCCAGTAGGAGCTGTCCCTGCCCATGACAGCGGGGTGGAACTGGATGGGTTTTAAGGTTCCCTTTCAACCCAAACCATTCTATGATTATAGATGGAGAGAGCTGTTAAATTAAATGTAAAAACTCAGCAGTATCAGTTCTAGTTACCTCAAACAACTTTTATTTTTGGATGAGTTGATGCTGTAGCTTGACTCCTGAGGCTGCTGAAGTTAATTTCAGCCTTGGAGGCCCTTATTAAGGGATAACCTGGAAATTTCTTGGAAAGATCCTAGTGTTAGCCAAGGGTTCTTGTTCTTCACAGCATCCAGAGTGCAGCGAGGTTCGAGTGCCTGGCAGCTACGCTTCCGTTCTGTGAATGAAACCTCACAGCAGATCTTTCCTTCTTGGAAGTGCTGGGTGCTGGCGTTTTAGTACTTGGATAGGAAGGGGAACGCAAATACTGCACTGAGTGCTGCCAACTCTGGTATTTCCCAGTTATTTATACTGCCTCTCTTATTTGTTTGCAAGTGCTTGTCAGTCAGCTTGTCTGGCTGGTTCGACAGGGAATCTGGAGTCCTAAAAATACCATTCTTCTTGCGTTGGCTGTAGTGAGTATGTGCACACACGTGGTTTGTGAGGAGAGGTGTTGGTAATGCTAATGCAATCTTTCCCGTCCTGCTCCCATGCCTGGCAGTGCTTATGGATCAAATGTGAGGCAAAACTGCTTTAAATAGCAGGTGCTAGGCATTTTTATTTGTGATTGTGTCTGCAAGAATACATGATGCCTCTGTCAAGGAATCCCACACTCTGCAGTTCCTCTGCTGCTGTCTGTGGGTGCGTACATTGTTTGGGTCTCAAAAGCAAGATGTGTCATCTTTGTCTTGACCCAAAATTAATGAGTTGCTTCCTCTCACTACTAAGTGGCACTTTTTGTTTAGATTGAATGCTGAAAAAATCAGTGGCCCTTAGGACTGCTGGGTTGTTGTTATGGAGTGTTCCTGCAGAGATGATGCTCTGCCCATAGCTCTCGAAAACCGAAGCCTTCTTTGGGAGTGTCAGAATGACATACTGCCTGAAGCATCTCCTGCTCTTCTAGGCTGTCCCTGCACTTGTATCAGTGATAGACTGCCTAGGAAACTAGAATGTTGGTCTAGCTGTTCCTTATTCAACATGCTAATTCAGAAGCCTTTCAGTTTCGTGATAGAGAAATATTTATGTTGGCAAGGCAACAGCTTTTTTGTCTTGATCTCTGTGTTCTGCAGGGGAAGAAAATCTTATTTTGTGCTCGTGGAGGATACCAGGTTTAACTCTTCTCTAATTTTAAGTGCTGAAGCTGTTAAAATTGAATGTGCAGTGCTCTTGACAACTTTCAGAGGATTGTGCCCAGGACTTGGAGAGAAATTTTATTTGTTTTCTGACCTGGCTTGAGTTGAAAATCACCTATTTTGCCACGTGCTTGGCAGCAAATGCTTGGTTTCCTTGCTTAGGCTGCTCTTCCTTGCAGTCCAGTGTGGCATATGTGCACTGGCTGTCACTGATGACCTTTTCCCTGTGTACTGCCCCTTGTCCTTTCCTCTTTTGCTGTTCTGTATCTGTTAAAGTGCTTTGTTACAATTCCCATATTTAAGTTTATTTCTTCGTTCATTTCTGGTTCCCTTTCTGGTCCTTCCTCTGTAGAGGTTGTTGCCAGTCCCCCCAAACCTATGAAGCCCCAAGTATTATCTCGCTAGAAAACAAATAAATACCTTTTTCCAGCCAATCCATGATTTTGTGCACTGACTCTCATTTTCATTCTGCATTCCTTGAAGATGAAGGCAGCGTTTTTCACTAAATAGCTAAAAACCCAGTGTCTTATTTTCTTGTGATGATGTTCAGGTGGGATCCAAGTCCATCTGTCCATAAGAATTCCTCTGTGGAGGGGCAGCAGGTTATTCTGCTGTTTCTGGAGCTGGCTGCAGACTTTGGTTTCAGGGGATGAACGGTGAAAATCTCTGTATGAATGCTTTCCTTGCTGAAATAGTTATTCTGTTTAACCATTTGATCAGAGCCGATGTGAAGCTAAGCTAAGCAACTACATTGATTTTTTTCAAAAGGGTCTGACATGGTGTACTGTCACAGAGCCTGCTGTGTGTGTCGTTGCTCCATAACACATGTGGGAAGCAGGCGTCAATGGTGCCATGCAGTGAGCAGAAGCACAAGTGTGTTGTCTTTCATAGGTAGACCATCCTTGAACTGTTCATATAGCTCTGTTCATCCTTTGTCATTGTGTTTCCCATCTTTAAAGAGCGATGCAGATGGGCTGTCCATTCTGTAGCCCCAAGTGAGCATTGTATGTTCTTCAAATTGACCCTCAGCTGTGGAGTGGCTGCTGCCACCTTGGAACTGAGGTTGCTCCTTGCTGGAGAAGGCTTTGCTGAAGACTAAGACAGGCTTGATTTCATTTAGGAGGCGTTCAGGAGGTATTTGAAATGCTGGATCAAAATCACTTGAGTGCTTCTGTCTGCCTACTTCTGGTCTCCAAGTTTAACTGTAGCTAGAAATGTGTTCAGGTTACACTGCCCCGCTGCAGTTGCTGGGAGAAACCCAGCTGCTCTGCTGCTGTTGTGGTTTTCTTTTGCCCACCATGTGATAGCTGATGCCTCCACACCTCCTGATGGTGGTTCTGTGTTGTAGGCAAAGTGCTGGTGGTTTCTTGTCACTTCCAGTGAGAAATGAGCCCAGGGCTAAGGTGTTGTGGATAGATATGTAGTTTTCTGTGAGGTAACTCAGTCAAGCGTGTTTTAAAGTGAGATTTTTTTCGGGCTATTTTTTCTCTCAGGTAACATCCACAGAATAATTATTGGTTTGATCATAAAAGGCACTTGGTTCAGTGTCTTCATTTTGCCTTGTGTTTTGACTGGCAGCTTTCTAGTACCAAAAATGTTCTTACTTGTTAGACTTCTCAATTGTAAGTTTGTTTTATTAAAAAGGGGCTAATTTCTGCCTACAAAGGGACTAATTTCTGTAGGCAGATGAATGTGTTATTTTTGATTTTTTTTGTCCTGTTGGTGATGAAATTCCTCAGATTTACAGCACTGTATGGGACAGGCTGGTGACACTCAAGAGTTAACACCAGCAGCACAGAGCATTGTTCATTTCCATGTGGAGCTGTGCATGGCAGGGTTGTTTGCCCAGGGTCAAAGCAAGAAGATAACGCTGAAGGACTCGTTTCTGAAAAACTCATTTTGAAAGCAGTGGTTAAAAGCCCATGAAGGCGAAGGCCTCTTCCAGCTCACACACAGGGTGTTGATGGAGGGTGCCCTCCCTGCTTCGCTGGGACTGCTGTCACAGGGTGCTGTAGGAGGTGATCTCGCTGTTCACAGCCACCTCCCCTAAACTCAACCCCCAGCACATCTCCTAGGTGAGAAAGATGCTTGGAAATGTGAGAAGTCATTGGTTTTCTGTACCGATGCTGGGCACCGCAGGAGCTGTCTTCCATACAGGATAAAGCTGTTTGTTCTCAGTGCTTGTCCCCTGGGGCTTTCTTGTTGATGGCAGGTGGTTGTCAGCCTTGCTGTTCAGTGGTAGCTCTCCAGGCATGGGCATTAGCTGAATGCCACTGAATGTGAGCCGTTCCATGTAAAATAACCTTTATTCTTGTGTTTGCTTTTAACCTCTTAAAAATATCTAAGCATGTCTGATGTCTTAAGAAGTTCTCTTAAGTTGGCTGAGAAGTCAGTGCTTAGTGCAGGTGATGGTATTTGAGATGTTAATGCTGCTGTGAGTGAAGGTGGAGGTAACACAAACGAAAGTCAGGTTCTGGGCAAGGAGGGGATGTGAAAGTCTCTTAAGAAATTCCTGATTTTCAGCTCCGATATCTCCCAAGCTTCCTGGGTGAGTCAAGGTGAAGTTGTTATCAAGTTGTCTGAGAATGATAGAACATGAAAAGTGTAGGTTGAGGTCAGATAAGCGAGATCTGTGTTTGGTGCCTTGGCTGCGTGCAAGGGCGTGTAAGCAGGTGGGTTTGTTAAAGCAGGTATATACCATAGGCATGGAAATACTAGGACAATGTTTAGCTGCATTGGAAACTTGGTTGTGTGAATCTTTATCTCTTCTTGCCCCTTCTTATCTTGTGGTCTTGTGAACATAATGGGTGGGGAGTGCAGAAGCAAAATCACCTGGTTGGTTTGCTTTATGCTGAGACCAGAGTGTTCCTGGGGCCCTTTCCACCCACTTTACGTCTCTGGCCAGGATCTCTGGGTCTGTGGAAGCTCTGCAGAGCAGACTGAGGTGTGCCATCCAAGTCCTGCATGCAAAGGAGGAGGTACCTGATAATGGCAGTGACCTCCAGCCCTTGGAACAGACTCTGTTCTGAGCCTGAAGCAGGGAGGAGGCCTGACGATAAGCAGAGGCTGGTCACAGGGCACTGCAGTCACTTCAGGCTCCTGTTACTGTAACTGCCGCCCTCCTCCAGACAGCAGAGCTGAGGCAGTGGAAGGACTTGTTCTGATAAGCGTTTTGAGACAATCCTGAATTCAAAACCTCAAAAACCCCCCAAAATGAAAGTATTTACTGTTTTGGAACCCAGACGATTTTCAGTTCAGTAGTGCCTGTAAGACAGAAGCAGGCAGGCTGCTGTTGTGGAACGGTGCTGTGAGGCTATGGAGTAGCTGTTGGGCAAGCAGTGTTGCTCAGGTCCACTGGCTTGGGTATCGAAGGTCTAGGACAGACGTTCTGTGTTCTGTCCAAAGGTGGTTGTGCTGTCTTGCCCTCAGCTCTGTGTGTTTCTGCCAGGATTCCTAAGTTACACTTCAGCGGATAAATATGTGACATTGTATTTCTTCTCCCTCTTAAATCATTTGCAGGTAGGAGGCAAGGGAACAAATAGGGAAACTGGGCTTTCCAGATAAAGTACCTTCTGAAAAGGACTTCAAGGAGCTTAGAATGTAAGTGAGCCTAAACTGAAAGAAAGAGGAGACCTTGTATCGCTTCTCTCGGTCAGTGTCGGAGAGGTTTATAACCCAGATCACCCTGCTCATTCCACAGCTTTCCAGCAGAACCAATCCATCTTACCTTCAAGGGCAGAGAGGATTACAGTCCAGCTCTGGTTTGGGCACCGCACTACAGGCATGTCTTTCAGGAGTGTTCATCTTTCAAACAGGTGCTGCTTGATATGCATAGATGCTGCTTGCACTGCAAGCATTCCTGATCCAGGTGGTCCTGAGTGGGTGGGCAGGATGCCAGTATCACTCATCATTTTTTCCAGAGTCTTCCACATCAGTTGCAGCTGGATTAGCAGCAGTTGTTATATTATCTGCAGTAGATGCTTTATTTGAGGGAGAGATGCTTTCTGTTGGATGCTTTCACCAAGCTGTCTGTCTGTGGTGTTTTATTATCTGCAGTAGATGCTTTATTTGAGGGAGAGACGCTTTCTGTTGGATGCTTTCACCAAGCTGCCTGTCTGTGGGCAGTTTGATGCATTTTCAACTGTTCCTGATCTAGGAGCACTGAAATAAATAAATAAATAAAAAGGCAATATATAAAACAAAAAGCAATATATAAATATTGCTTTTAAGTTCTGAATCCAGTCTGAAGGTCTGTGAGGAATGAGGGACTAGTAATGATTTTTATGGGGAAAGTGGAAAACCTGTTAGTTCTTTCCATTAGCCCTTTTCTTCTGCTCCCTTGCTACAGAAGTTCATTCCCTGCCCAAGCGGTTCATCCCTGTATCTCTGTTGTAGCAGGAAGGTGGTGATTCTGCTGAGCCAGATGATAGCCAGGTGATGTGATAGTCCATTTCTCAACATCTGTCTGCTGCCCACAAGAGGTGAAACATCTGCAGGACAAGTATACTGTCCTGAGGGTGGAGTACAGGAGCATCTGTTAAGCAGGATTTTTTCTGGAATGAGTTTAGTAGGGGAAACAGACACCTGTGTTTAGAACAAGAGACTTCAGTACAAAATGGGAGTTAATTGCTGTGTTAATTACAGTTTTCCTCTAGGTAACTACTTGGTGATAGTGTTAATTCTTTCCTGTATGCCATTTCCCAGCTTGCTTGAGCTGCAGTTTAAGTCCTTTCAGTCACAGGTGTTGGTATTTAATGTGAGCCCACTCTGTCATTCAGACTTCCCTGTGAAATCCCTGCAATGTGCACATTGAATCAGGGTGGGCTTTCACTTCGGAATCCTGTTGTTCAGGGGACTTTAAAAAATAAGCACACAGAAGGAATTGGTTCTCAGTCACTCCTGGACATGTCTTCGGTAGAAGCATAGGCAGCATACATTGAGGTTTCCTGCAGCAACCCCCTCTCCCTCCTCTCCTGCCAGGAGAGGTGTTGGGATGAGGCACTTCATACTCACTGTGCGTTCCTGCTACAGCTTGCTGTAACCTCTGCCCTTGCAAGGTATGTAAGGAATTGACTGATAACAAATGCCTTTCCATCCCCAAATAAAGAAGAAATCGAGTGTGTTTTGGACATGCATGCATGCATGGTTGTATTTTTAGGGTCCCCAGATTGAGGCATCAGCTCTAGTTGGTGCGATGGTGTTTGTATCTGCAGGGATAAAGGATGAAGGAGATGCAATATCTGCTTTGTATGGAACTGCTGACGCTGAGAACAGGTAGATGTCAGGAGCTTGGTGGTGTTTAGTAGCAGGAGATGGAGCTGGCTGCTGCATCGTCCTGAGTTTACAAAAATATGCGTAAGATTTAAACAGTCTCTGTTTCTAGTTTTCTTCAAAGTCAGTATTCGTGTATGGAATTCTCGGCTGCCTGTGCAGTTGTGCTGCCTGTGTTTTGCTGGCAGTTTCCAAAGTGTGTCTGCATGTGGGGCTGTCTCTGACTCCCTATCGGCATTCCCAGCTCTTGTGTCTGCATACCATCTCCTTCGCCAGCCCACTCTCGGGGCTGCCACTGGTGCCCTTGGGGATAAAAGCAGGAATTTAACTGTTCCTTTGCTCAGTCTGCAGTAGAGCGCTGTGTTACCCAGTGAGTCGCAACATCATTCCATACATAGAATTCCCAGTGCCACTGTTTTTGCATAGTGCACGCCGTCAATTACAGCAGGATTACATGGTTCAGACTCAAGTAAAAAAGTTCCTTTCTTTTTGGGCCCAATACAAGTTCCTTTGCTGAAGAACAATCCTAGGAATGTGGCATTGCAGTCATTCCAAGCACCGCTGGCTGTTTCTGTTTGCATGTGCTGTCCCTTCTCTTCCTTGGTGTTACCAGCAAGACACCGGCCCTGACAACACTGTCAGTTGTGGGGGGAGGATGCTAGAAGGACTTTTTGCAGAGCTGTGCAGTAAAACCTGCAAAGAAATCACAGCAAAACGATAAAATATACGTGTTTTTTCCTGTTAAAGTTAACAAAACTGGAGTTCTATATGTTCTTTCAGCCATTGGCAGGATTGCCTCTAATATGTACTGGAGTAACAGGCTGTGGATGTTGGATGAGAGCTCAAGGAACTTCACCTAACCCCCACAAAGGACTTCCCTGATGTGCCAATGCTGTGCTTATGCTCAGACCACTGGAATTTAGCTTATCTCTCAGCTCTCATATCCTTTTCTGCCGTTCTCAGAGGAGTGGGGTTTTTTTAATTCCCTGTTTCCATGGCTTAGCATTTTTTTAGGATGTTATATTCAACTCATCTACCTATAATATATTTTATACACTGATTTTCTATAATATATAAATACGTATATAAAAAAGAAATTAGAACTCGGGTTGCAGTGTTCTTATTTCAGCTGCATCCCTGTGCATATCTGATAATCCTAATGCTGTTCCTAGGCTAGTGAGCTCTGTGATGGGGTTTTGGAATCGACGTGCTCTGTTTCTCTCCATGCCTGTGCACTCCCTTTCTGGGCTTTGGAGGCAGGGAACTCTCCAGTTACACAAGCACTTGTATTAAACTCCCACTCATGGAATCAATTCTATTTAGTTCGAGCACCATCATTTCTTTGTCATGTTTACTTAGTGGGACATGCACCCAGCAGGCCAAACCTCGGAAAATGTTATTGCGGAACCAATAAAATGAGCTGAAGATTCATAGTTGTTGCAATAAGTCTTTTAGTGCTCTTTGTTTTCATTTTGATGTCTTGTTTTGTTCCAGCAGACGGCTTGAGCTTCCAGGTGGTTATGTGGCTTTTTTTTTTGGTTTGGGTTTTTTGTTTGGTTGTTTGATTTTTGTTTTGTTTGTTTTTAGGTTTTGGGTTTTTTTGAGGGCTTTTGAGGAAACTCTTTTAAGGAGGATTTCTGGGACATAGTAGGAGAATTCATGTCAAAGCAGTTTGAATTGTAGCATTGTGCTTGAAGTGTTTGACTTTCTGGTCTCCTGAATCTTCAGGAATAACTGTGTCATTTAATTTCTACAGGAGATTTTTGAGCTAGAAACTGAGAAAACTGTTAAGTAATCTCTCACTTTATATGAAATTCAAGTAGAGGCTATTAACAATAGATCTGCATTGTAATTCCACTGAGCTGCAGTTTCTGAACCTGCAGGAGGTCAGCAGCCCATTGAGATTTTTCTCATGGACATCTTTGGCAGTAGAGTGGAGTTGTACGGATGTGTTCAGCATGTTCTTGTCCTGCTGTTAGGACAGCATACATGAAAAATGAAACAAAGTTCAAGTTTTCAGTTGACTCTTGTGCTGTTTGTAGCTTTTATCCCTGGGCAAGTTATAAATCACTACTGGAAATAATTGGGCAATCACTGAGAAGAACTTCAGCAGCCTACAGATTGCTGCAAGGAGAAAACATCCTGTGCTGAAAGGGCCTGGAAAGAAGGCATCAGGTTTCGCCTTTATTGTTGATTTTCTGTTTAGGGGGAGGTGGGGGATTTCTGTGGTTTGGAGTGGCTGGGCTCAGGTTTAAGTGTTGCTCTTTTGATGCAGTCTGCTTTAATATAGCTGGAGGGGCTCCGTCTCCCCGTGGTTGTTGGCAGAGGTGTTCAGAGTTCTGTACCGTCGGGTTACGATGTGTCTGGTGGGAATGGCTGACCACAGTGCCCGTTGGTGCCTTACTCCTCTTCTGGAAAGATGACCGACTTTCTGAGCTTCTATTTAGCAAATGCTTTCATGGTGACTTTTTTCCTTTTGAAATTCAGCATAATTCCTTCTTTTGGTAAAAATTATCTATCAGTTTTGTAGTGAGTTTTCTGTTTGATGTGTAAGATAAAGTGTGTGACTCTGCCCGTCGACTGTTCAGCTGTCTGGATTCACTTTTCAACTTCCTTAACCTTTGTCTCCACGTGAAAATGACCTTTCCTTTAGTTGGATGAACAGCTCTTGGGCTGTGGCTCCCTGTGTCTCCTGCCATTCTGGAGGTAAACCTTTCTTGTAGCATCTTTCGGGATGTGTGGGAAGATAATTGTCCGGGTGGATAAGCAGGGGAACTGGTGGAGTTATTTTGGTTTGTTTTTCTCATTGCATTTTGGGATAACATCCACTCGTATTTTTCTTGGCTTCATGAGTAGTGAGAATTCTACATTGTTTTAGAGGAGATGGTTCAATGAATTTTGAAGATGTTGTCTGTTTGATGTGACAAGTGCTCCAAGAGTGATGGTGCTTTTCCTCCCCTCTTGGCAACAGCTTTGAATCAAATGCAAGCTGGTATGCGTGGGGGTGTCTGAGAAAAGAAACAAAATGGTTCTTCAGCTCGCCTTCCTCAGGGCAGCAGGTGGTGGTGAAGTTGTTGCAGGGAAGTAAGCTTTGTTGCTGCTGTGTGCAAATGTTGAAGACTTGGAAAGGATGGAGGGACAGGCTTTGTGAAGCAGGTTATCCACACAGATGGTAAATTTTGGGATTACTTGAACAGTAGATCAAAACCTTGTGAACAGGCAAGGTTTAAGGTGCAGTGGTATAGTGCATACAGAGAGGTCAGAGATTGTCACTTCTCCAGGTATTAGATGTGATTGTGAGTAGGTGTTGAAAAAAAGCATATTGACGTGGTGCTTTGGGACCTGGTTTAGTAGGCATGGTGGTGTTGGGCTGACAGTTGGACTGGATGATCTTGAAGGTCTTTTCCAACCTTAATGGTTCTATGGTTTTACTAACTGGAATAACTGTCTCTTAATGCAATTAAATATGAGCTTCCAGTACTGCTCATTCTGATTGTCTTTTATAGTGGCTATTGTGTTATATACCCAGATGCATCTTTTCAAATCGTTAATGTCAGCTGTACTTTCCCTTTCTCCCAGAGCTGGCAGCAGTTTGCATAATGTAGTGAACACCACCTTTTAGAGGTTGATTGCTATTTCTGTGAGTCAGCAGAGGCATGAGTAATGGGTGTTTCTCTGCGCATAAGGAAATACTTTCCCAAGTGATAAAGGTGAAGTGTTAATTGGAGCCAGCTGATGAATATGTCCTCTGCCTTATTTTAAATGATCTGGGAACTCGAATGTCAGATGTTGTGAATCACCCAAACGACCTCTTAGAAAATGAGTTGGGTTTTCTTTGCTGATATGAAATGTTCCATTTATCCATAAACATGGAAGAATATTACAACTGTGTGGAATGGGGAGATTTCACTATTGGGAATGTCTCGTTTTAGAGTTATAACTGCAGATGAAGGCCTGTGCCTTTATTCTCTTGCATGTGTGGTTAATAAGCATATCTGCTCTATCTGAAGACTTCTATATTATACACAGGGACCTGGACCAGCTTGAGAGGGGGTTCTATGTGAATCTCATTAAATTCAGCAAGGCCAAGTGCAAGGTCCTGCTGGGTTAGGGCAATCCCAAGCTGCTTACAGGGAAGGGAAACCTTGGTACCAGAGGAGACATTCCTGTCTCGCTGAGAATTAGTTCATGTGGATGTCCTGTGGGATTTCAAGTGCAGTTACGTGAAAATGCACTTCCTTGATAGAGCTGTCAGTGCTGCTGCAGAGGTAGTTGGGCTCTGCCAGTCTTCATAGTGTTGGAAGGGCTGAGCTCTAAAAATATGTTCTTAACCTCACAGCCATGGTTTGTTTCAGCCTTCCTGATGGAATGAATCCCTTTAATTACTAAGCCAGTGCAGTTTATTTTGGGGTTTGTTTTGTTTTCAGTTTGGGATGTGAACTCTAATGCACTCTAATGTAAAAAGAAATAGAATGGGGTAGTTGTGATGGGGCTGCCACAGACATTGGCAGCCGTTGCCGCCTGCACCGGGCGCATCCTGTGCCTGCCTTTGCCTGGGAAAAATTACATTTAAACAGGGAGGAGGAGCCAAAGGCAGGGAGGAGTCAGCAGGGAGGAGTCAGCAGTGGCTGACTTCATGTGCTGACCATATGTTGTCTTTGTAAATCATAGAATCATAGAATCGCTTGCTTAGAAAAACCTTTTGAGATCATTGAGTCAAACCATACCTGCCCACTACTAAACCACAACCCCGAGCACCTCTTTTAAACACCTCCAGGGATGGGGACTCCACCACCTCCCTGAGCAGCTGTTCCACTGCCTAAGAACCCTTTTTAAATGAGGAAATTTTTCCTGATGTCTAATGTAACTTGAGGCCATTTCCTCTCATCCTATCACCTGTCACTTGGGAGAAGAGACCAACACCCACCTCGCTACAACCTCCTTTCAGGCATTTGTAGACAATGATAAGGTCAAATGCTCTCCTGGAGACAGTTTGAGTTCCTCTCAGCTGGAGAGGGTTGGACAGAATGTGTAGAACTCGTGTTAACTGCAGAAAATCAGCACACATAAGTTAGATAACCATGCTGAACCCAGTCTCCTCACTGTCCGAGAGCAGGATTGCCGAAATTCGTGAGTCGGGCTGGCTGGAGTAGATTGTTCGATAATTTGCCCTCTCCTGCCCTGCTCTTTGCTAATGGAGGGTGTTGTGCAGGGACCAGAGGATTTTCATAGCATAGTTGGGTTCTGCAGGACAAGAGGGGAAGTCCCCAAATAGAAGAAGGGAGGAGTTGCCATTTGTGCACCCTGCAGAGGAAGCTTCCTCTGTGCCTGCTTAGGGTGTGAGGTAGTGATGCAGCCAGCGCAGGGCTCCAACAGAAACGCATTTCACAGGGAGGAGCCGTGCCCTCTCCGCTTTGCAAGGCGCTGGAAGTGTGCATTTAGTATAGTTTGTTCTGCTTTTTGGGTGGTTTTATTGAGATATATAGACTGTAGCGGTCTGCTTTCCTTTGTATTGCTTCCAAATGGCTGCAGTTAATTCTGGGTTTAAAGCTGCCCTTGATTGTGTTAATTATCTTTTTTAAGAGCGTATGTAGTGTTTCTAGCATAGACGCTGACATTCTTCTTGTTAGCTTTGAACTCTGGTTTAGATCTTTGTGTTTCTGACTTTCAGGTTTTTTCCAGACATGGAAAGTTTCTTGTACTGAATTTCAGTTGCGAACCTGGTGGAGTTTAGCGTGGGAAGTGGCACAAAGGTGGAAAAGAATAAAAGCAGTGATGTGATAACTGGCCTCCAGCTTTCTTTTCTCAGCTTGTGAAAAGAAAGTGGGTGCTTATGGCATTAATAGGGAATGGAAAATGGAGAGGGGGAGAGGAATCTCTTCAGTGTTTGGATGCAGGTACTGAGAAGTCAGTTGGTGACATGACTTGCTTGGGTATAGAATCATAGAATCATTAGGTTGGAAAAGACCTCTAAGCTCATCCATTCCAACCATCAGACCAGCAAAACAGTGTCTACTGAACCATGTCTCAAAGCCTAATATATACACATTTTTTGAACACCTCCAGGGATGGCAACTCCACCACTGCCCTGGGCAGCCTCTTCCAGTGCTTCACCACTCTTTCAGTAAAGAAATTCTTTCTAATATCCAATCTAAACCTCCTCTGGCATATCTTCAGGCCATTTTTTCTCGTATCACTTATTGCTTGGAGAAGAGCTGGTCAGGCCAGAGCAATGGGAAGGTGCAGCGAGAGGACTTCTGCAGCAATGGGTTCTTCTCCCAGATTCTCCTTTTACTCAGGCTCCCCAGTGTGTTGTAAACCAGTGAGTATGAAAAGCATTGGAGCAGGGTAGTAAGGAAGGAGGTGCAGGTTTCTTAGGTGTAGCTAAATTATTTTCCGATTCCTGAACTTTGCCTGGACTTCTCTAAAGATACCATTCTGAATACAGTCATTCCTAGTACAGTCATTGGAGTTTACAGTGCTTGCCTGAGGGGACGGGAACCTGATGGAGCTTTGAAAACACAGTGGAGATTCTTGGCTTTGCTCAGGAAACACAGATGAGAAGGTAGCCAGAGGGCAGGATTTTTGCCAAGACCAAGAACAATTTTATTCCTGGGTGAATGTTTTTTAAAAAATGCAATATTAGCAGTTTTAGCAAAGCTGAAAATCTTACTTTATAAGTCTCAAATGGAGAAATGTTTGTAAATTGATGCTTGTGTGTAGCCTGGATTGTTTTGCTTCCAATAGGATGTCCTGGTAGCCTCAGAGGCACCTCTGGTTCTGCCTTGATTTATGTCCCTGTGATTCGAGCTGTGGTGCTCGTTCCTCAGGTGATGTGGGAAGGTGGGCTGTGAGCAGGGCTTTTTGAATGGGAGCTAATCTGTGTAGTGGTGATGGTGGTCATTCTGTCCTTGTCCCCTTGCAGGCTCAGACTCTCAGGCCTTTCAAACTCTGTTTAATGTGGGCTTGCAGTGGGATGGGCTTACTTGGGAGGAGAGGACCAAGCAGGGGCAGCAGATCTTGGAATCACAGGGATGGATTTGCTTGCCTTCAGCTCCCTACAGACTTGCAGTTTTATCTACCTGTGGGAGTTGAAGGATGCTGTGTTTTACAGTCACCTCATCTAAAATTCAGGTGACAAATGTTTTGGGTTTCCAGAATAACTAATTCCTCCTTGTATGGGTCTGCTGTGTTCTGACGAGCCTTGTGAGAGCAGGTGCTTTTTAGATGGGAAGCTGGGGAAGGAAACTGCTTTCCATTTGAGACCTTTAGTCACATACTGCCTTTTTTTAACTGTTGTAAACAGTTGTAAGGCAAAAGATAATGACAGCCCTGAGTCCTTCCTTCTGAGAACCTGTCTCTGACTCAGCCAAGCAGTGCGTTATGGAACAGTTTGTAGTAATGTTTTAATGGTTCAGGTCGATTTAATGTTTGTGGTTTAAGTCTCTTGGGCAAAACGGCACTGAAGTTGAGTAAGGGGACATTATCCTTATTGCAGGAAAATAAACACCAATCAAAGGTCTGAGGGAACCCTTGAGGTGAGGATCCACAATGCCTACCTGCACTGTGGAGGCCAAGCCTGGGTGCCCCATACAGGCATGGGGAAGGAGGTGGGGGCACAGGACAGCACCCAGGGCGCCTGCCATCCCCTCTACTTGTCCCATCAGCGCTGGGAGACAGAGCCCTCCATAGAGACCCAAATTGGGTATTTCCAGTACCAGCATCCACCCTGAATTCCTGTCTCAGGTTCTCCATCTCTGCTATTGGGAAATAAACCTTTCTATCTTTGTGGATCTATTTGCAATTGAAATAACAAGGGCCCCCTTTTTGTTGTTTCCTCGTTGCTGTAACTGAGGCTTTTGCCTCAGTTCCAGCTCGGCATTAATTCCCTTGGAGAGTGCGCCTTGGAGCGCATTAGCATTTTTGTTTGACGTTTGACAAAAGCCGTGTTTGAACAAGTTATATGTGCATCAGGCTAATAAACATAACCCCCATCCGATGGTTCCTGCTGTGCCGCTCTCTGGAGAACAGTGTCTCATTTGTCTGTTTTCCAGTAATCGTCTACAAATCTTGCACGGCGATATCAAGTTAGGGAAAGTGGCCGTGGTGTTACATATGGTATAGTCAGGGAAAAAATGGCTCTGTTTTGACAACCAGCATAGCAATCTTGGAGACATGACTCCAGTTCAGAAAAATGTTTTCAGAAATGTGTTGCATAAACAAGTCATAATTTCCCTTGCGGAGAGGGGAAGTGTTTTTCTAGATGTACTTCTGTACAAACACACTGGACTCATTTTCTGTAGCTGCAATTTAAAGAACTGAAACAGTAAAACAATGGTTGTACGGTGCCAGAGGATGGATTTGGGTTGACAAGCTAGGAAGTTGGGCCATAACTCAATCTTGAAGTAGCTGAACTTTGATACTGCATGGTTTTGATTTTGCTGTGACTGCAGCGGGTGGTGCAGGACAGCAGCAGAATGAAGCATCCTTGATTGAACCATTGCTCACTCTGCAGTCATGTCTAGCACTGCTTGCTTCCCAGTTATTTATACAATGAGGGTGGTGGGACAGTGACTCTGGTTGACCCAAGAACTTGTGGCTGCGCCGTCTCTGGAGGTGTTCAAGGACAGGTTGGATGGGGCTTTGAGCACCCTGATCCAGTAGGAGGTGTCCCTGCCCATGGCAGGGGGTTTGAACTGAGTGGGCTTTGAGGTCCCTTCCAACCCAAACCATTCTATGATTTTATTTGAGAGGGAAGAGGGTTTGATAACCGGGTGTGTAGACAAGCCTCATTTTGGAAGCTGAGTTACTGGATTCCACCCATTTAACTGCATTGACTTCATCGTGGCTGTGTGGGTGTGACCGGGGGAGAATTTGCTTCTCTCCCCATTAATCACACTTACGGCATGCAGCCACCGAGTTGAGGAATAGAGAACAAACCCGATGGATGGACAGATAAATGATGTATTGAGGAAAGGTGGACTGGGTTTTATGAGGGAAGTGATGCCTTGCATTTACTGGAGATCCCGAGGGGAGGACAAGGGAAATCTGTTTGTTTTGATGACTGGAAGAATTGCTGTCGTTGGAGACATGAGCTGAGCTGACATTGGATAAGAAGGAAGGTCCTCTGGTGTGTATAACCTTTTAAAAAGTAGGAAATAATGTATAAGAATAGATAGTTGATTTTTTTCCTTTGGAAAATGAAACAGTAGCAAGTCTTGGAGGAATCTGTGTTGCAGCCTCTTTGGTTAAGATATTGCTACATGCCCTTGGGCTAGGGGATGAAATAGGGTGACAGTTCACTGCTGATTCACAGTGAGGAGCAGGAGGTGGCTGTGCAGAGTTGCAGAATGATCCTGTGGTGGTTAGGGGCTGATGTACTGAAAGATTAAACCTAATGTGGACAAGTGTGAAGAGCTGTGTGGGGAAGGGGCAATCCTACCTTTAGTATTTCAGCACTGAACGGGCGTCAGGGCTTGGTGGAGATCCTGGTGTCTTCAGGAGCTCTGTGGCAATAGCAAATGAATGTTCTACAGGGATCTAAGCAGGAGATGGTGAGAAGAGAAAGCAGACCAAGCTGTCACATCTCCATTGAAAGGGCATAGTGTTCCCACCTCTGGAGGTTTTGGGGAGTGACTGAGGTCCTTCCATCAGGAAATAAACACAGGAGAACAAAAAGGTGCCTTGGAAAGGCAGTGAGTTTGATCAGGCAAGGGCCAATCCAGCTAAGCAGGGTGGTGCAGCCTGGCAGGCGAAAGGCAGGAGGGATCGTGATGAGAGAGGAAGAGAGAGAGTAAAGATGGATTCACTCTTGATTATCCCTTCTTACACAAGGATTAAGGAGTGTCTTGTGAAACTAGTAAGAGGCAGATTAGAAACCAGCCTAACAATTTTTTCTGTTGCTATAATCCGGAAGATAACTGAGCTGTGAGTCCCTGTAGATTGGTGGCAGTGGCAATGCTGAGCAGAGCGGCACAGCTACCAGCTGACGGATAAAAGTCATGCAGGGCTGTCTTTGTATGAAGAGGCTCTTTCAGCTGCCCTGCATGTTGAGTGGAGCTGGGGAGAGCAGGGGAAAGGTGTACAATACTGCCTTGTCCAGTGTTGGCTGCTGCCGACCTTTGCTGCTCTAGGAATGCTGGTGAACTAATAGTCTGGAGTTTGGTGTTTACCACTCTCAAGAGTTTGAGCTTTTGTCACTGTGTTATTAAGCATGACTTGATAGCCCCGTTATCTCCTTCCTCCTCAGGCTTTTGTTTCCCCACAGTTGCTGTGGTTTTGCTCATTTGCTTCACGATCTGCTGCTTGGGTTTTGGTGATGCTTGGGTGTTGTCCCAGTGCAATCCCTTCTGTGGAATCCCGGTAGTGGAAATCCCAAGTAGAATCAGGGAATCTAAGAATGGTTTAGGTTGGAAGGGACCAGTTTCAACTACTCTGCCAGGGTCGCCTTCCAATGGCTCACATTGCTCAAAGCCCCGTCCAACCTGGTCTTGAACACCTCCTGGGGCATTGCTTTTAGGTGGGGGAATGTAGGAGTGCTTTGTAGATACAGACCCTACCCGTGCCTCCAGAGTGTCTGCTCCTGCTAATTAGGCTGACTTAGTCACTGCATACTTGTTTTTATTGAGTGTTGTTGCTGTTTTGCCTTATAAATAACTATATTCTCCTCTCCCAAGTAGTCACCAAGTTCCTCTTGTTTATTTTTTGCTTTGTTTTCGAGTTACAGCTATTCTTCTCTATCTGAAAAGGTCTTTTCTGCCTGCCAAGCAATGCTTCTCAGTAATTTTTTTTTTTTGCATCTGTTGTCACTTTCTTCTTTCTAGCTTGCCAAATCAAATCTTTTTCTATATTCATTTAGAATGTGCTTCTTATTTACCCCACTTCATCTTTTATACTTTGACATTGATTTTTCTTTTGCCAACAGTATAAACTGTCCCTCTTTATCTCTGATGCATTGCAGGGAGGTTTCTCATTAATATTCAGGTTTTAATAAAGAAGAGTGATTTCTTGGTGGTGTCGGGAGTCAGGGAAGATGGCACAGGCTGTGGTTTTTGTACTGTCTTGTTGGGGTTCCTCGAACATCCTTGCTTGGAGGCAGGTTTAGTCTTGTATTTTCACCACCAATGTTCAGCAGTTTGTGAGAAGCACCTCACTCCCTCGATGAGGGTGGCGAGGCACTGGCACATGTTGCCCAGAGAAGTTGTGGATCATAGAATCATAGAATGGTTTGGGTTGGAAGGGACCTTAAAGATCATAGTTCCAACCTCTCTGCCATGAGCAGGTACACCTCTCACCAGACTAGGCTGCTCAAGACCCTATCCAGCCTGGCCTTGAACACCTCTAGGTTGCATCTGCAACCTCCCTGGGCAACCTGTGCCAGTGTCTCGCCACCCTCATTGTGAAGAATTTCTTCCTAATTTCTAATCTAAATCTTCCCCCTTCCAATTTAAAGCTGTTCCCCTTGTCCTATCACTATAAATGCTTGCAAGAAGTCCCTCCCCAGCTTTCCTGTATCCCCTTTAGGTACAGGAAGGCTGCTATGAGGTCCCCCTGGAGCTTTCTCTTCTCCAGGCTGAACAACCCCAACTCTCTCAGCCTGTCCTCATAGCAGAGGTGCTCCAGCCCTCTGATTATCTTCATAGCCCTCCTCTGGACTTGCTCCAACAGTTCCATATCTTTATGTTGGGGGTGCTCTATTGCTGGCGGTGTTCAAGGACAGGCTGTGCTGTGGTGACAGAAGTGCTCCTAAATTCCCATGCCCATAGTGTGTTTCAGGAAAGGCTAACTCCATGACTGTTCAGGTTGTGTAGCTGTCTCCATCATCAGTCTGCCTTTTGTTTCCATGGCAGCACAGAGGATAATGCTGCTGCAGCTGCCTTTTGCTATTGAAAGAGGTTTTGGGGTTGACCTAAGTATCTATTTAATGTAGTTCTCGGTTAGAGGGCATGGTTTGTCTCACGTCAAACAGACATAGAGCTCTGATAGGGTTTGGCTGAGGTGGCTGACGCCTCAAAGCAGCTGAGCTTAGAGCAATTTTCCTTCATATAATCAACAAGTAGCTATTGCCAGAGATAAATCGGACCAATATCAAATGTTTATGTTGGAATTGTAGGTACTCTTGGCATTTTATACTTTCTAACAACACTGGGAGGGATGGGGGAATCTTTTAAAATCCCAGCTTGCCAAAATCACTCTTGTTGTGGTATTGTAATTGAATTGCTGTGTGTGACAACTTCTGCAGTAGAATCATAGAATCATAGAATTGTTTGGGTTGGAAGGCACCTTAAAGATTATGCAGTTTCAAACATCCTGCTACAGCCAGGGACTCGGTGGGTCTGGGTGCTCAAAGTCCCATCCAACCTGGCCTTGAACACTTCCAGGGTGGAGACATCCACAGCTTCCCTAGGCAATCTGTGCCAGTGACTCATTGCCCTCATTGTGAAGCATTTCTTCCTAATATCTAAATATCTTCCTAAATCTTCCCCGTTCCAATTTAAAGCCATTCCTCCTTGTCCTGTCCCTACAGGCCCTTGCAAGAAGTCCCTCCCCAGCTTTCCTGGAGCCCCTTTCAGGTGTGGGAAGGCTGCTCTAAGGTATCCCCAGATCCTTCTCTTCTCCAGGCTGAACAACCCCAACTCTCTCAGCCTGTCCTCATAGCAGAGGTGCTCCAGCCCTTGGATCATCTTTGTGGGCTGCTCTGGACCCATTCCAACAGTTCCATATCATTCTTATGTTGGGGATTCCAGAACTAGACACAGTACTGTTAAAAGTGTAAATATGGTGTTGTGCATGATGGTCTGGGGCTTCCCAGCACTCCTACCAAAGCCTGGCTGGTGTTGTTTACTGCAGCTGGGTGGAGGAAGGCTGAGAGAGGACAGGGCCAGGTTGCTGTGTTGCTTGGGGTTTAACTGCGCTGGAGGAACTACTGGCACTTGCACAATTGGGGAAGGAAAGGGGCTGTTTGGGGCTGTATAGATGCAGCAGTGATTTCTGATGTACAGGGTAAGCAGTAAAATCTGTAGTTTGATAAAACTGAGTAGAGAGGGAAAAAAACTTCTACTTTTCTTGAATCCAATATGGATGGGTTTCTAAAAATCTATTTGTTTCTCTTTTTTGGACTTGTTGCTTGTAACTGTATGCAGAACTGAATCATAGAATCATGGTTTGAAAAGACTTCTGAGATCGAGTCCAGTCGTTCCTGTCTACTACTAAACCATATTTCTGAGAATCTCATCTACCCATTTTTTAAACACCTCCAGGGATGGTGACTCCACCACCTCCCTGGGCAGCTGTCCTGATCCCTGACCACTCTTTCAGTGAAGAATTTTTTCCTCCTGTCCAGTCTAAACCTCTCCTGGTACAACTTGAGGCCATTTCTTCTTGTCCTATCGCTTGTCCCCTGGGAGAGGAGACCAACACCCACCTCACTACAACCTCTTTTGAGGCAGTTGTAGACAGTGGTGAGGTCTCCTCTCAGCCTTCTCTTCTCTAAGCTAAACAGCCCCAGTTGTATGAGCAGAGGGGATCCGTATAAAAGGCAGATTTCTTTATACACCTGTAATATGAATGAAAAAAACAATGTATAAGAAAGGAACTTCTGGACTACATGCTCTTCTAAGTAATAGTTTAAAAGCAGATGTCAGAATATTTTCCTGTTGGGCTGTGTTGAGATGGAGTTGGTGCTTCGGCTTGAGGTGCCAGGGGCTGAGATGGGGGGAACTGAGGCTGAGATTACCATTTCTTTGATACTTGTGAGCATTGTGAGTATCAACCCAAAAGTTGTCCTCTTTGCTGGGAAAATTAGCACACAGGCTTTGGGAAATGCATTCCTTTGATATGGTTCCAAAGGAGAGATATATGGGTATCTCTGTCTTTATGGGTGAATAGGAACTCGTGGTAATATTTTCTGTACCCCTTTGCACTTCAGTTTTTATTTCAAAGTAAGAAGTAACTCTACATTTGGCTTGTAATGCAGAAATTATGGGGGATCATCAGGGTATAATGCAGTTTGTGTTACTTTAAATTTTTTTTAACTTTTTTTTAACCTTTTTTTAAACATTTTTTAACCTTTTTTTAACATTTTTTTAACCTTTTTTTAAACGTTTTTTTTTAACCTTTTTTTTAACATTTTTAACGGTTGTTTTTAACATTTTTTTCTTTTTGTTTTTAATATTACTTTGTGTTTCTTAGGAAAAAAGCAAAGGATCTTTTTCTGAGGGTTTCCAGAGAAATCCCTTGGCTTTCTTTTTTTTTTTTTTTTTTTTAATAGCTTTTCCTTATTTAAAAGGATGGCAAGGGGACTTTGGGATAGCCTAGGGGAAGCTCTTACTAAGAAGCTTTCCAAGTATCATGGAAGATTTAAGTCTTTTCATGTCATACTGCAGAGATATCTGCCTGCTCCTCGCTCATCCCTCCTTTTGGACAGGTTTGCCATTAGAGTTTCATCTCCGTCACACAAAAAGGAATCTGTGAGCTTCTCAGGCTTTGGATTAAATTGCCAGTCAAGGATGAGATGGTTCAGTGCGAATAAAGGACAAAACAAGGTCGGTGTAGAAAGGGCTGGCACAGCACAAGGAATGGAGCAGAGGCTCTGGGATGATCCTGCTGATCATAGAATCATTAAGGTTGGAGAGGACCTCCAAGATCATCGAGTTCAACCACCAATACAATACTATCATGCCTAGTAAACCATGTTCTGAAGTGCCACATCTACATGTTTTTTGAATGTCTCCAGGGATGGAGACTCCAGCACTGCCCTGGGCAGCCTGTGCCAATGCTTCCCCACTCTTTCGGTAAAGAAATTTTTCTTAGTATCCAATCTGAACTTCCCTGGCACAACTTGAGGCCATAAATTGTGGGCTATGGGCTGCATGGTGGTGTGGGGTAGCTTAGGTCCTTCCAAAGTATCAACCAAGAGATGCTGTGTTGGCTTGTGGGGAGGTTTTAAGCAGGAGGGACATGAAGGGTGTCAAGGGTGGCGTAAATCTCATTAGCCCCAGTTAAAAGTGTTTATTCTGCAGTCTGATAAGCTGCCTTGCTGCTGTTGCCTATAGTGGTACATGGAGTTTGTTTAGGTTAGTAGAGGGCCTGTGGCATTAAAAATCAAGTTGGGGATGAAACAGACTGCTGAACACCTAGGACAGGATTTTCCTGGGGTTATTTCTATAATTGCTATGGAACTTCCAAGCTTTTCCTATGTGACTCCCTTCCCTGAATCTGAATCATGGATGGTCGTGTTGATCCTGAACCTGTTGTCTCTCAATAGCATTGTTTTTCCAGTATTTACTTAGTTTTTAGTGATTGTTGCTCCATTTGAATACGGAAGCTTTTGTACACAGTGTTGGAACAGTTAGACCTTCCGGGAAGTCTGCTGCTGTACTGTGATGTGGAGTAGATGGATCTTGCCAGGAATGGCCGTGACGACCCAGGCTGGATTGATGGGCTGAGACCAAAGCGATGAGGTTCAACAAGACCAAGTGCTGAGTCCTGCACTTGGGACACAACAACCCTGTGCAGCGTTACAGACTTGGGGAAGAGTGGCTGGAGAGCTGCTTGGCAGAGAAGAATGGAGGTGGGGTGTGGTTGACAGCCGGCTGAACACAAGCCAGCAGTGGCCCAGGTGGCCAAGAGGGCCAATGGCATCTTGGCCTGTATCAGAAACAGTGTGGCCAGTAGGAGCAGGGAGGTGATTGTGCCCCTGTGCTCAGCACTGGTGAGGCCGCACCTCGAGTGCTGTGTTCAGTTTTTGGCCCCTCACTATAAGAAGGATATCGAGGTGCTGGAGTGTGTGCAGAGAAGGGCAACAAGGCTGGTGAAGGGGCTGGAGAAGTCGTCCTACGAGGAGTGGCTGAGGGAGTTGGGGTTGTTTAGCTTGGAGAAGAGGAGGCTGAGAGGAGACCTCATCACTGTCTACAACCACTTGAAAGGAGATTGTGACAGGGTGGGTGCTGGTCTCTTCTCACAAGTGACGAGTGATAGGACAAGAGGAAATGGCCGCCAGTTGCACCAGGGGAGGTTTAGACTGGACATTAGTAAAGATTTCTTCACTGAAAGAGTGGTCAGGGATTGGGACAGCTGCCCAGGGAGGTGGTGGAGTCACCATCCCTGGAGGTTTTTAAAAGATGGGTAGATGAGCTTCTTAAGGACATGGTTTAGTAAGGGGACTGGGACAGCTGGACTCGGTGATCTCAAAGATCTTCTCCAACCAGATGATTCTATGATTTCCCCACAATGCTGTGTTAATGGGGAGCCAAAATAGCATAAACAATTGATCCTTAGTATTGGAAGTAATAGAGAAGATTCCTCTGTCTGGAGCTGAGTTACTAACCAGAGGTTTTAAAATAGCCAGGGATCTTGGTGTTGTTCGTTCTTTGGCTTTAATGATCTATAAATGAAACAGAGGAGATCTGAAGGTAGTGTTGTAAATGAAAAGGAGAATGAAAAGGAAAAAGAAGTGAAAAGAAAATAAATGAAGGATTTTTTTTTTTGTTGAAAAGTGAACTTTGCAAAGAAAATGCAACTTAAATGATCTTCTTGGTGCACTTTTTAAAAATGAATGATTGACACAGTGCATTTTTGAAGCTTTGATCATCAATGCAAAAGTTAAATGGACAGGACATGCAACTGTGATTAATTATTGACAAGAGTCACTCCCTTCATAGGCATAGGCTGTAGTTAGCTGTGAAGGTTGAGTTCACTTGAATTCCGAAGTTGGAAAGTAATGCAAACAAGACTCCAGTTGATCAGCTTCATACATGTGGTTCCATTTATTATGCAGATCTCCTCCAGTGTGTTTAAATGAACATGTGATAGTGAGGTTTGTTTCTTCAGCAAAGCACGCTTGTGCTTTGGATGCTGCAGTTTGATGGAGCCCCTATTTCATAGTTATATTCTAGCTATAAATTTTCTTTATTTAAAAAGCAAGTGAATCCCCAAGCCTGTTTGTCTTGTTCTGTCTGCAAGTATTTGACCTTTTCACCTTGACTTCCATGGATCTTGGGCTCAACTCCGCATTTGTAATAGAAATTGGTGAGCTGGGTTCTTCAGCATCAAGTGATGGGACATGAAACTCTCTTCGCTACAGAAACCAGATGCTATTCCATGACATGTTCTGTTTTTCCCTGTTGTTCCTTCTAAACAGGCCAGTCTATATGACGCTGAAGGAGGGAAGATTAACTCTTAGATCTCCTAATAAAAGTTGGGTTTTTTAAAAGGGCAATGACAGACGTTCTGTAATTTAACTGCAAATGGAAGATAATAGTATTGTAAAATTTTAGTTTGGGTATAGGACTAGCCTTTTTGAACAGGCATGTTTTTGCAATAAAATGGTCCTCAAGTGTTTAGGACACTCAAAACACCTGTACCGAGCAATAATCAGTTACTCAACAGTACAAAGCAGGTAACTATTTCAAGAAGTCCAGCACCTTGTCAAGTTAGCGTTACATTTCAGGATTAGAATGCTGTGTTTCCCATACTGAGGGTGCTGGATATCTGAGTCTGTTTGTTTTGGAAGGTGGTGGCGTGGGTTCTTGATGCAGTTCAAGGAAGGGAAGGACCAAGCAGGGTGAACACACCCATGCCCCTGGGCTTGGATCCCTCTTCTTCTTGCCAGCTGCCATCTCTCTGCTTTGTCATTTGGCTTCTTGGCTTTGTGTACATTTACCTTTCATTGCCTCTCCTACCTGATTTCTGCTTTTGGAATGCACAGATCTTACAAAATAATACTTAGGGCTGTTTGGGTTTGGTTTTTTTTGTTGTTATTTGTGTTCTTTTAGAAAAATAACTGTGTTCAGTTCTGGAGTCCTCAGTGCAGGAAAGGCATGGGTGAGTCCAGAGGAGGCCATGGAGATGATCCAAGGGCTGGAGCACCTCCCCTGTGAGGACAGGCTGAGAGAGTTGGCCTCCAGGGAGAAGGCTCCAGGGAGAGCTTAGAGCAGCCTCCCAGTACTGAAAGAGTCTCCAGGAAAGCTGAGGAGGGGCTCTTGATCAGGGAGTGCAGGGATAGGGTGGAAGGAATGATTTTAAGCTGAAAGAGGGCAGATTGAAATGAAATATTGGGAAGAAATATTTTCCTGTGAGGGTGGGGAGGCCCTGGCACAGGTTGCCCAGAGAAGTGGTGGCTGCCCCATCCCTAGAGGTGTTCAAGGCCAAGTTGGGTGGGGCTTCAAGCAACCTGATCCAGTGGGGGAGGTGTTTTTGCCCATGGCTGGGGGTTGGAACGGAATGATCTTTAAGGACCCCACCAACCGAAAAAAATTCTATGATTCTATGAAAAATGATGACAGAGCTTCTGGTGTTCTTGTTGCCCTTGCTAGTCCACCCACTGGCTTCAATGGTAGATTGCAGTTCTTCACATTGGTGGCAGTAAAGGTGATCTGCTTGTTTTTTATCACAGTATCACAAGGCTGGAAAAGACCTCTGAGATCATCGAGTCCAGCCTATGACCCAACACCTACTCATCATCTAAACCACGGCACTAAGTGCCTCATCCAGTCTCTCTTTAAACACCTCCAGGGACAGTGACTCCACCACCTCCCCGGGTGGCGCATTCCAATGGCCAATCACCCTTTCAGTGAAGAATTTTTTCCTAATATCGAGCCTAAACTTCCCTTGACGAAGCTTGAGACTGTGTCCTCTTGTTCTGTCACTGGTTGCTTGAGAGAAGAGACCAACCCCTGCCTGACTACACCCTCCCTTTAGGTAGTTGTAGAGATCTATAAGGTCTCCCCTGAGCCTCCTCTTCTCCAGGCTAAACAACCCCAGCTCCCTCAGTCGCTCCTCATAGGGCTTGTGCTCCAGCCCCTTCACCATCCTCGTCGCCCTCCTCTGGACACAGTCCAGCATCTCAACATCCTTCTTAAACTGAGGGGCCCAGAACTGGACACAGTATTCAAGGTGCAGCCTGACCAGTGCCGAGTATAAGGGGATGATGACCTCTCTAGTCCTGCTGAGAGTCCTCTAGCTCTGCATGAGGTGGTTGTGTCCAAAGTGCAGAACCCGGCATTTGGACATGTTAAACCTGATGCTGTTGTTTATTTTTAATATTCTGTGGTGATAAAACCTAGTGTGTGTTTCTTATTGAAGCTTCTTGACATTAATGGAGAGTTCTCCCATTCTGTTTCATACACTTGCACCCCACCAGTCAGGTGTAATATTAATGGTTTTCCTTAGCACCTGAGAATCTGGAGATGAGCTGAAACCTCCTTGTGTTAATACAGCCTTGGCTCATTCTTGCTGCTGCTGAGTCTTGTGGATACAATTGCAAGGTGAATTTTTATCCATTTAGCTGTTTTTTTATAGATAGTAATGAAGGAGAGAATGATGGATGCACAGGGATGGAGAAGGGAGAAACGGCATGTTGAAATCATGCTGTACCAACTTATCAAGCCATAAAAATGTACAGTTGTGGAATTACCTGTCAGGAGTGTTTTGGAACAGAAATATTTGGGGTCATGAAGAAGAATGCAGGGTAACTTAGGTATGTCTTGCAGATACACATAACTAATACACAGTGAAAACGATTCCATGGAGTCAGGCTTAACTGGGGTGGTCTTTTTCGATCTGATATCCAAGTCTTTGTATGGTAAAAGATAGATTTAGCTTGTTAGCGATGGTGTAACATTGCTGTGATATGGAGGCTATGGGTGTTGTTATAGACTGACAGATGTTTTCTATTTAGAGAAGAGAAACAACAGTGGTAATCCAAAGCATCAAATATGTAAGTGCAAGTTAGATGATATCTTTACTGGGTGGGGGATAGTGGTTCAACAGACAGTGGTATAATTGAAATCAGCACTTGCACGTTTTCATGTATTTGAAATACTCGTGAATCTTTGCTGCTCCACAAGTGATGAACAAAAAATGTTGTTGCAGGGACCTCGCATAGGAAAACTGGGCTTTATGTCCTGAAGAAGTAGGTTGGTGTGGAAAGGAACTCTTTGTTTGTTGGCTTCTCACTATGGTCAGTTCTTTTTCTGTTGTGGTAGGGTTGTATGACAATTTCTTCTCCTTTTGCACTGTTTCCCAAATCAACAGTAGTTCAAAGCAATCACAACCATTGTTGCTTTGACTGATGTCTCACTAATACATACAAGCTTCTATTTGTAGCTGAGATGTAAAATGATGCGTTAAAGATTGAACAGGCTTCCGAGTTCATGGCTAACATATCTTTGTAATGTTGAGCAGGACTAATGTATGCAGTGGGGAATAGAGATAGAATGCAAAATACAGGTTTGCTTTGGGTTTGTTCTCAATTGTGCAGTGGGAAAGCTTCCTTGGAGCTGACAGTGAGGATACTAGCTGGGGTGGTAAATGGCTTCCAGCTTTGTTATTCTTTGGATCAAAAGATATAATGAAATAGCCGCCGCCTTCTCCTCATGGGTTACAGAGCGGAAGCAATGGCTTGCTATCACTTCACTTGCTCACCGACAAGGTGCTTTGGCATAACATTTCACCTGACACTGGGTGTTGACTTAATAACACTGGAACTGCTTCAATGCTGTTTAGTTGTTGTGGAGTTACACCTGCTTGGCTTGGTAGGAGCACTCCATGTGTGCATCGCGCTGTCATTTGTCTGGTTTGCAGGGTTTAGGAGAGGGTTAACTCAGGATCCGGAGTAATGTTGCTTGGATTTTTAACAGGAAGATCATTATCTGTTTGCTTGCAGTTGACTGGACCTTTATGGAGAGAACAAAATTGATAAATGTTTCAGGCAGGAAAATAGAGCATTGTTTCTCTTTTGTTGTGCACGTGGAGTTGACAGTGAGGTTGGACCAGGGTGCAGCTCTAATGCTGGGAGGAATGGGAGGAATGATGAACCTAACTCACTGGTTTTCCAGACACCAACCCCCTCCTGCCCCAGTAGTTGTTGTTTAGTTTAATAGTAAAAGGCTTTGTGGGTTATTTATGTCAAGATTGTGCTACTGGAAACCATCACGACTCAAGACCAATATTCTCCTATACTGGAGCAGGGATGCTGCTGCTGGGACTTGTGGAAGCTGATGTTAAGGATAATGTGTAGTGAAAAATAGCACATTTTTGGAACAGACAAATATCTTTATGTACCTGGTTGGAGAAGTTTCTGCTGGTGGTGGCAGTTGTGGTTGCTGGCATTTAGCATGATGAGCTGTCCAGGGCTTTTCTTGCAGAGAGGAAATGTGTTGGGTGGTTGGGGAGCAGTTTAACCATGTACAGGCTGGGAGAATTTCTTGCAACCCAAGAACTGGAGTTGGTTGGAGTGTGTTAACACTGGTGGCACTGTTACATCCCTGCTCGCTATGAGAGCGCATCCAGGCTGTGGCATGTGAGCTTCTGGCATTCTTGAGTTTTTGTACAGTTATCCAAGCTCTTCACGTTTGTCATGTTGGGTGGTTGGTCTCGTAAGATTGAATGTGACTTTTGGTCTCATATACCCAATGCTTTAGCGTGAAATTCTGTGTGGCAGAGTGTTAAATGTCACTGTACTGATCCTGTGAATGTTGTCCACTCTTACAGATGCCTTTGTAAATAGCCAGGAATGGACACTAAGCCGATCTGTCCCAGAACTGAAAGTGGTGAGTTTATATTTTCTTCTGTCTCTGAAAAACATCCTAACAATGTTATGCACAAGTGAAAATATTCTAAGCTTCATTAAATCTGCAGTTGGGGAAAAAATAGCAATTAAATTTAAAAAGCAAAGCATTTTTCTCCAATAGAACTATCTTTGTGAAGTTCATATATCTTCTGTTTTTATAATGATGCTTCAAAGATCTGTTTGTACTTTATTTCTGTTTCGACTTGTTTGGCTGCATGAACCAGCTTCCTGGGGTGGTCTTCTCAGAGGGGAAGTCGTAGGTCGTAGGCTTCGGTAAGAGGGGGAGGTGGCAGTGAGCAGCTGATGGGAAAGCTCTTTATATCTCACTGCAATAATTTTTTCACCAGTTCTTCAAAGATCAAATGTCTTCCTGTCTTAAAAGCATTAAAAAATGAATATTCTGTCTGAGGGAGTTGTTTGTTTCCATTTTCTGGGGCTTTTTATTATACTGTATGGTAGTTGACATGTTAGAGGGAAGGAATGCCATCTAGAGGGACATGGACAGCCTTCAGAGGTGGGCATGTGCGAACCTCATGAAATTCAACAAGGCCAAGTGCAAGGCCCCACACCTTAGTCAGGGCAATCCCAAGCACAATTAGAGGCTGAATGGAGAATGGATTGAGAGCAGACCTGGAGACAAGGACTTTGGGTGCTGGTGGATGAGAGGCTCAACATGAGCCAGCGATGTGTGCTTGCAGCCCAGAAAGTGAATTGAATTCTGGGCTACATTTGAAGCAGTGGGATCAACAGGGCAAGGGAAGGGATTCTGCCCTTCTGCTCTGCTCCTGTGAGACCCCACCTGGAGTCCTGTGTTCAGTTCTGGAGTCCTCAGGACTCCTGGAAGCACAGGAAGGACATGCATATTTTGGAGTAAGTCCAGAGGAGGCCATGAAGATGATCTGAGTTCTGGAGCATCTCCCATCTGAGAACAGGCTGAGAGAGTTGGAGTTGTTCAGCCTGGAAAAGAGAAGGCTCTGAGGAGACCTTAGAGCAGCCTTCTAGTATCGAAAGGGGCTCCGGGAAAGCTGGGGAGGGGCTCTTTATCAGGCAGTGCAGCGGTAGGACGAGGGGGGAGTGGTTTCCACCTGAAAGAGTGGAGATTTAGATGAGATCTGAGAAAGAAATGTTTTCCTGTGAGACTGGGGAGGCCCTGGCAAAGGTTGGCCAGGGATGTTGTGGATGCCACCTCCCTTGAGTTGTTCAAGGCCAGGTTGGATGGGGCTTTGAGCACCCTGATGCAGTGGCAGGCTTCCCTGCCCATGGCAGGGGGCTGGAACTGGATGGGCTTTGAGGTTCCTTCCAACCCAAACCATTCCATGATTCTGTGCTTCTAACTCTATAATACTGGAAAGGCTAGCAGAGGTTCAGTTAACTGGTCGTGTAATGTGGAAGACAAATATCTCTCCAAATGCCTCTCACAATACAGCACTAAGAGTTTAGGAGAGGGAGGTGTTGTTTAGGTTAGGAGTCCAGTGCACTGTGGTGTTGACTGGCTTGTGTTGGGGAAGATCTGCAGAGAGTTTCCTTGGCCACCTCTTCCCCTTCTCTTGGCCTTGTGAATTCATGGCACCCAGCAATAACTTGGGGCTTGCAGGGAAGACCAAAGCTGTAGTTGTGAAGCGTTGTAATACAGCACGATTGCTTAGCGTCAAGTAATGGTCTCAGTACAGTTGTTTATTGCATCTCCGAGGCTGTGTTATGTGAATACTTGCCTTGAGTATCTGGCCCTGTGTTGTCTGAACCAGTGGCAGGAAAATAAACTTGGGCCATGTGGCTGCTGTAGAAAATTGATTTGAAATGGTCAACATGCATGAGCCTCAAGATGACCATCCAAGGCTGCAGTTAATATAATCCTGGATAAAAGCAGAACTCCTAGCATTACAAAAGTAATAATTTAATTATACCGCTGCAAATTACTGAAGCAGCACCAGCTGTGGCTATGAACTTGTGCTCCAGCAGCAAGAAGCTCCACTGAAATCTGTTCCACCTTTCCTGTCCATCTGCCTTTAGAATGAGCTGGTGCAGCACGTCATCAGGAAACATTTCTTCACTGAAAGGGTTGTTCAGGCACTGGCAGAGGCTGCCCAGGAGGGCAGTAGAGTCACCATCCCTGGAGGTGTTTAAAAGGTAGATGAGGTGCTCAGGGATCTGGTTTAGTAGTGGACAGGTACAATTGGATTCAGTGATCTCAAAGGTCTTTTACAACCAAGCAATTTCACGAGCTCTGTGTTGGACCCCTGCTTCCAAGCAGAGCTTCCAACTCTTGCTGTTGACTGGGGAAGGAAAGGGCCGTGTTAAAAGCCAAACCTGCCCCTTCTGCCACAGGGCTGTCATTGACCACTAAGGAGAGCTGTGGGTGCGTGTCTTCAGCTGGCGGCCATGTTGGAGGTTTTTCAGGAGCATGAGTAGGATGGAGTGTTTGCTGCTGTTGCCATACAGGGCAGCAGGGCAGATGGAGAGATGAGGCTTCATGTTAGAAGGCTGTGAAGGACTCCCAACTCCAGCCACCTGAGCGGGCTCTTCTTTATGGGAGAAGACAGATGGAAAGTCACTGGGAGAGACTGCCTTCTCCAGAGAGGCTGGGCGGTGCTTGAACAGAGGTGGTAGTTTGGTTTTACTATATAGCAGTTGTTGTTGTTGTAGTCTTAGGCTCTATATAGGTTAAGGGGAACAGAAATGTACTCAGGGAGAGCAGAGAAAGCACAACAGGTTGCCATAAAGAAAAGCCGATGGAGATAATTTCTCAATATACCTTTGAGGAAAGAGAACCTGTCTTTCCCTCTCCCTCCTTTTGTAACAGTACACGTTGGGCTTGTTTTCTTCTCAGTTTTCAGAAGGAAATTTGTTTGTGCTGATCAAATACTACCACTGGAGTTCTAGTTATAGATGTTGAGGTTTCTGTTATGGTCAAGTGTCCTAGGCCAGCTGAATGAGACTGGTCCCTTTCCCGAGCAATAGTGGCATTCCTGGATCCTGTTTATCCATGTATAAAATAAGGATGATTAGGACGAATAAAGAACATACAGTACAAGAAAGATATTGAGCTGCTGGATGGTGTCCAGAGGAGGGCAAGGAAGCAGGTGAAGACGCTGGAGAAACAAGTCTTATGAGGAGCAGCTGAGGGAACGGGGATTGTTTAGCCTGAAGAGGAGGAGGCTGAGGGGAGACTTTTGATTGTCTACAACTACCTGAAAGAAGGTTCTAGTGATGTTGATGTTGCTGTCTTCTCCCAACTGATAAGATGAGAGGAAATGACCTGAAGTTGTTGGTTATTAGGAAAAACTTCTTTGCTGTGAGAGTGATGAAGCATTGGAAGAGGCTGTCCAGTGCAGTGGTGGAGTCTTCATCCCTGGAGAGGTTCAAAAAGTTTGTAGATACGGCATTTCATGGCATGTTTTAGTAGACACGGTGGTGTTGGGCTGATGGTTGGACTGGATATTCTCAGAGGTCTTTTCTCCAACCTTAAAGATTCTATGATTCTATGTTCTTGGACAAAATAATTTAACTTAATAAAAAATAAAAAGCAGAGCCTAGCCAGGCTCTGGTGCTGGATTGATTTCAAATACCAAATGCCATAACACTCTTCTGCATTCTTACAAACAGGCTTTGGTAGGATGAGGATGCGGTGGTTTGGATTTGTTTCACAGCACATCTGGCACATATGAATCAATGATTCAGCATTGCACAAGTTGTAACTGACAGAGCATTGTGTCGGAGCCTTGTTAGATGAGTTTTCTCATTTCTGAACAGGGTTAGGATGCTATTTTTGTTCCCTAACATACTTGTCATATCTTTGTGTGTTTCATGTGTATCCATAAATAAATAGAAACTACCCAGATTATTTGTATGTAAAATGTGGGAGACAGGACTATGACTGCTATAAAAACATGCTGGCATGTTTGTCATTCTGTGGGGGATCATCGTTGAAACAAGTATTAATCCTGATTAAGGGAGAAATTGTATTAGAAGTCAGATTTTTCCCAGTGTAAAGTTTGTTGTTCCTGATTTCCAAAGGTTAATAGCGTGCAGAAACCCGGAGTGGTGATGCTGAGCACTGTGCTGAAGAACAGCCAATTCTGCTAGATTTTAATGTCATGCACTGGGTTTGTATCTGGTAGGGAAGAGACAGCTGCCTTGTGTCTTCAGGTGCAGGCCGTGAGGTGAGGTTTTGGGCACCCTCTCTCTTACCAGATGAGGATGCACTAATTGTCTGGGGAAAAAATAAAGGCGTGCTGCAAATGTAGATTTTTCCAGTCAGGTTAGAGGGAACTTGCTTTAGGCTCCTGTGATTTTGTGAGAAGTTGATATTAGTGCTCCAACACAAACCTGGCTGTGTTACTGCTTTCTTCACATTTTGTTTTTTTCACAGAATCATAGAATGGTTTGGGTCTAAAAGGACCTTAAAGCCTATCCAGTTTCAACCCCCCTGTCATGGGCAGGGACACCTCCCACTGGATCAGGAGGCTCAAAGCCCCACCCAACCTGACCTTGAACACCTCCAGGGATGGGGCAGCCGTGACTTCTCTGGGCAACCTGTGCCAGTGTTTCCCCACTCTCACAGGAAAACATTTCTTCCTAAGATCTCACCTAAATCTCCCCTCTTTCACCTTAAAAGTGTTCCCCTTTGTCCTATTCCTGCACTCCCTGATCAAGAGCCCTTCCCCAGCTTTCCTGTAGCCCCTTTCAGTACTGGAAGTTTTCCACTGTTTAAGCTCCTGAAGACCTTGTGTCAGTTTGGTGAGTTGTTTGAAACTCATTTAAAATATGAGTCCAGGAGCTTCTCTATTAAGGAACAGTTGGATATTGCGATGAAGAAAGTCAGTCCTGCTTTACCTTTAAAACATCAATGATTTTTTCTCTTGATCTTGAGACAGCTAATGGAACTGAATAAAAGGAGAATGAGGGTTGAATAACGCTGCCTTTCTTTGAGGATTATGCATGGGTTTTAATAATGTATCTTAAGGGAAGTCTGTAATTCTACTACATGATTTAGTGAAGTAGTTTCTTAATTGAAATACACATCTTGTTCCTCCTGATCGCTGCTTTCTGCATCAGTTTGTAGCATCACGTTTAACCACTTTCTACTGGTCGGGCACTGTTGTCTTTCTGGGTACCTTTGAGGAGGAACATACTTGGAGAGCTTGGAGTGCTGTAAAGTGACATACACTGATGTGGTCTTTGGGAGACCTGGGAAAAATAAATTGTATTACAAAATCACTGGATATAATGATATCGTAACACATCCCTGCCGTGGACAAAGACATAGCATGTTTGCTCTCACTGGAGCCTGAGCTGATGGTTTGCTGGCAGTTTTGCCCTCTGACTGATGACATTTTTGGCATGGGTGTAATAGAAAAGAGTGTTAATCTGTATACATACAGGACCAGTCACTTGTAAATGGAGGTTTCCGTATCTGCTGTGAAGGTGTTGGCATGACTGATGATGTCTCCTGATCTCATGGAGGACTTTTGTCTGTGTTGGTGCTGCACTGGTTTGCTACAGGGTAGGTCAGAAACTGCTTTGGTGAGTTGTTTCCAAAGGTCTAGAACTATTGCTTCCAAAGTGAAAATGTAAAACGTTTTTTTTCTCTGTATTTTCCTAGCAACCTCATGTGAATCATAGAATCATAGAATTGCTTGGTTGGAAAAGACCTTTGAGATAATTGAGTCCAACTGTACCTGATCACTACAAAATCATATCACTAAGTGTTTCATCTGCCTATCTTCTGAATACCGCCAGAGATGGGGATACAGCCATCTCCCTAGGAAAAATTTGGTTGCTTTGCGATTCTTCAGAAACTGTGATGTGCACAAAGTCCTTAGCCTGGCCGCTTATTTGCGGAGCTGCGTCTAACCCCAAGGCTGCACCTCAAATCCTGGGTTCAGTTTTGGGCCCCTAAGTAGAAGGAGGACACTGAGAGGCTAGAGCACATCCAGAGAAGAGCAATGAAGCTGGTGAAGGAGCTGGACACCAAATCTGAGGAGTGGTTAAGAGAACTGTGGTGTTTTAGCCTGGAGAAAAGGAGGCTCAGGGGGAGACCTTATCACTGTCTGCAACTGCCTGAAAGTAGGTTGTGGTGAGGTGGGTGCTGGTCTCTTCTCACAAGTGATAGGACGAGAGGAAATGGCCCCAAGTTGGACCTGGGAATGTTTAGATTAGACATCAGGAAAACTTTCTTTACTGAAAGAGTGGTGAAGCGTTGGAAGAGGCTGCCCAGGGAAGTGGTGGAGTCTCCATACTTTTTGAAAAGCTCCAGGGATGGAGACTCCACCACTTCCCTGGGCAGCCTCTTCCAATCACTCTCTCAGTAAAAAAAGTTTTCTTCTCATCCTATTGCTTGTTACTTGGGAGAAGAGACCAGCATCTACCTCGCTACAACCTCCTTTCAGGGAGCTGTAGAGAGTGATAAGGTCTTCCCCTCAGCCTCCTCTTCTCCAGGCTGAACAATCTCAGTTCCCAGAACAAATAATTGGTGTGTCCCTCCCTCTCCCCTGTCACTGGGTTAGTTTAAGGCGGCACCACTCTGTTGGTTTAAGCAGTTTTTGATAAGGAGGGTACTTAATTACTAATTAGGTTTAAGAAAATGAAGTAGAGAATGTTTATTGATGTGTAACGTGCTCATGCTGCCTCTGCCAATTTGGCAAACTCAGAGCAGCGAAGTTCATCCTCTCTCCAGGGATTTTTATGCTCTGAACCTTCTGGTTAGGGTCAGGATAATCGTGGAAGAACAGAGTAGGCTTAAGTTTGTTTAAAGGACAAAATTAATTTCCATCTCCTCCCCCAAAGACAGCAAGTACGATGTCTTCAGAGATGGCAACCGAGCAAGAGAAAAAAGACTTCTATTTGAAACCTGGGGAAGGGATGTTGCTCCAAACCCTCCTGTCCCCTGGCCTGCGTGGAGCAGGGCAGGCAGCCAGGCTTGGGTCTTGCCTGCCATATCTGTCAGCCTGCTCTTGGTTGATGGCCTGGCCCTGGGACAAATCCACAGGACAGCACAAGGCTACGGCTTGAAAGGGCTGGCATGTTTGGTGATGTGGGGTTAAGGTAGACAGGCTGCACATTGCCTTCCTACTCTGGGTAAAGCAGCAACAGCAAAGGTTGATCTCCAGCTCTTTGGGCATCTGAGTGCCTCTGGGAAGAAAGTTGTTTTTATGTTGAGCTGCATTTGACTTCTTTTGACTGAGTTTTGAAAACAAATGCTAGCGAACCAGCTTACCAGAAAAATCAGGTGAGCTCCAAGGCTGAGTACTCCTGCTTGTCAGATGTTCCCATGGCAGATGTTTAGGAATGGACGGTTTGGGTTGTGAACTTGTTGGGAAGCCCAGCTCATGCAGCAAGGAACTCCAAGTCGTGTTGGTCACGCCAAGGTCTGTCTCTTTGCAGCCATGTCGTGTGTGTAAGGAGCAAGTTTGTGCAAGCCATGGAGTGGGTGGGGGTAGCTTGCAGACTGTCTGTGGAGTGGATAGCCTGCAGAGACGCTTCTCTGTGTGAGAATTCAGTGACCACTGTACCACAGAATGATTCAGGTTGAGAAGGGACCTTTTCAGGTCATTTAGTCCAACTCTCTTATCATGAGGGGAGACACCTCAAAGCCCCATCCAACCTGGCCTTGAACACCTCCAGGAATGGGGCAGCCATGACTTTTCTGGGCAGCCTGTGCCAGGGCCTCCCCACCCTCACAGGAAAACATTTCTTCCTAACATCTTATCTCAAATCTCCCCTCTTTCAGCTTAAAACTGTTCCCCCATGTCCTATCCCAGCACTCCCTAATCAAGAGCCCCTCTCCAGCTTTCCTGTAGCTCCTTTCAGTACTTGGAAGGTTGCTCTAAGGTCTCCCTGGAGCCTTGTCTTCTCCAGGGTGAACAACCCCAGTTCTCTCGGACTGCCCTTGTACAGGAGGTGCTGCACCCCTCAAATCATTGTGTTCATGTTTTTCAGTACCAGGTGACAGGTTTTCTCTGAGCTTCAGGCTCCTTCCCAAAAGTCTGTGTTGTCTGATGTCCACACGTAGTGCTACTGCCAAGCCAGATGAAGGTGTGCTACTGATGATCTGGGTTTGTTTTGTTTTGTTGTCCCTCTGCTTTGATATGGCCTTAGCTTTTGGCAGACGCTTCATCCGTGGGCATGTTTTTGTGTGGGCTTCCTCCTCAAGTGCAGAGGAGTTGTTTCTGTGTTATAGTTTTGCTGGAATGCAAAATGTTTTTATAGGAATTAATTGCAGTGGAACTCTTTACTTTCTCCCTAGGGGATTGTGGGCAACCTGGCCAGTGGCAAGTCTGCCCTTGTGCACCGGTACTTGACGGGCACTTATGTCCAGGAGGAGTCACCTGAAGGTAAGTGGATACGCAAATGTCACTGGGTTTGGGGTTGGGTTTTTTTCCCCACAAATGGCATCTTTAGTCGTTTTTAATCAATCAGAAATTAATAAGTTAAGAATCCAGTTTGCTATTTCAGTGGTCATGGAGATTTTTCCTTTAATGTTCTCCAGACTGAGATATGTATTATATATACAATGGGTATAATTGCAGCTTTTTCATAACCACTTAGCATACGTAAATACTTTGGCATCCAGTATGTGTCCATATGGGAGACTTCTAGGCCTGTGTGGGGAAGAGCTTACTGCTCAGTAGTGCTGCTGCTTTCAAATTGGCTGGGGGAAGCTCCAGTTGCTGCATACAGTACTGGATTTCTGCAGAATCAGGCGCTTTGTTTTGTGGTGTTGGGATAATAAAAAGCTTCACAAGCCTGAACTAAAGATGTTTCTTATTAAATATATTAAATCTTTGGTCTTGAAGATATTTTTTTTTAATGTTCTTATGCAATAGAAAATTAATTTATACCTGGAAACGTTGTAGTGTTGAACATTAATCCAAGTTTATAACTTGAAATAAAAAATATCATAATACCTTATACAGGTGTATCTTACACTAAATACTTGTTTGGTTTTTTTATCTATTCTCCTTATGAACTTTTAAATCCAACTGTGAGACACTGAATTTCTGGTTCCTTCTTTTCCTTACTGGCTGTTCCATTCTTTGCAGATATGGATGCAGGTAACTATACATTGTCTTCATGGCAGCTCTTGTTTTGAAGAGACAGCTGGCAGTTTCTGTACTCTAGTGTTTCCCCCTTGTTTTGTGTACCATTTTGGTTTGTTTCCTTTTGATTTCAAGTCTGTAGCACATCTCACCGTTTTGTCTCTTGCTGTAGTTGTCTTTTCAGCAATAGTTTGTAGCTTCATGCATCGATGATAACATTTGTTCCAAATTAACTCTTACCAAAGGAAGCTGTTAAGCACAGTCTTTGACGTTTTAATAGTCTTGAATTGTAGTGAAAATGGGAGGAGAGGGAAGAAGAGGGATGGACAAGCCTTGTGTAATGACAGTAACAGGGAGGTCTTCCAATTTATAAGCTTGCTTTAAATGTTTTTGCTGCTTCATAGCTAGGACTGGTGGGGTCATAATTGAGCCTTGCAACAAAACTGCCTGTAGATCACATTTACGCCTGCTGCTTCTGGCTGCTGCTGGAGAGAAATAGGTCTGCAATATGGAGACCCACTGAATACAGTTCTTCTGCAAAAATGAGTATCTCTACAGATCCTTTTCTTTGTCTTGTGGAAGGAAAATATTTTGTATTTTCTTTCCTGCAATTTGCAAATGGGTGGGTTGTTCACAGTGCTCTTCTCCAGTTTTGAGTGGTGTTCCTTGGGAGCGGAGCCATCTGTCCTCTTTGTCTTCAAGGAATTTTATTTACAGTGCTTGAGTGACGTTCAGGCTGTTTTTCCTGAAAGGATTAGATGACAAAAGCAGTGTCAAATAATTTCTTTGCACATAAGTGTAGCTGACAAGCCTCACTAATGACACCATTCCATTTCATTAGCAGTCACAAAACTGGAATAATGAAGAGCTCTAATTCACCTTGTAAGGGATAGGGTCAAGATTTCTTATCAAGTTAGTGTTAAAGGAAATTCAACCCATATAAACTATCCTTAGTAAACATCTATAGTCACAATTTATTACTGTTTTATTTCTTTCTCACCCAAGCACAAGTACATACGCTATAGAAAATACAGCAGCAGCGCAGGTGGTTCTGTTGTGATGCAGGACTTGGGATTTTTACTTCCTGCATGAGAACGTGGCTTTTGATAAATTAAGTGTAAGCCTTTGTGATGGAGACAACGCTGATCTTCCTAATTTCTTCTTATGAGGTCTTTTAAATGTGCTGATCTGTTAAATTGGATAGAGTTGTACGTGTGCCAGGCATTAAGGTCTCAGTTGCTTGGCTGTTTAAGGAAAAATAGTTTACTGACTTTGAATGTTTACTAACAGCAAAATTTATCAGCTATCATACAATCAGTATCTAATTGTTAAAATGATTGATGCATACTTCATGCGAAGATGGTGATTACGAGCAGAGCCTGCTATTTCTGTGATCCTTTGCCTTCCCAATTACTGTGATTACCATGGAACCTGCCCTGCGTTAGACAAGTACCAGATTTCCCATAGACCTTTCAGGTAGCGTCAGCATCCCGGTAAATGAATCGTAAGTGTATAAAGATGGTTTCATGTTTCCTTCAGCTTTTTTCTTTAAGACAAGACATTTCTCTTGCTGCCTGACACATCTCCCCTTAGAGAAAGACTAATATAACATTACAGTGTTAAAGCTGTTTCCTCTCATTGTATGACCGACCTTTTATTTTTGCTGAGAATTGATTTTAGTTGCTAGTGTGATTACAATATGAAAATTTTTTGTTTTCTTATAGAATAAGCCTTACTTGGGGAGAAAAGAGCCTTTTAGCCTCCTCCTTGGCATATTTAATTTGCACATGTATATACTCCTGTGTGATAAACTTTCAAAGCCAGTGTGTTTTGATGTAAGGAAAGAAATGACATGTTGCCCTTTAACAAATTGGAGTTTCAGTCATCTGGGACTTGCAGGGTTTTCTGTAGTGATACGACATAAAAATAATGGGTAATAGGGTAATTATTAGAGATTTGTGATGTTGTAAGAACCTTCCAAGTGATTGGAAGAAAAACTACTACCCAACACTGTGCTGGATGTTTTACGTAGCTGAGCCAACAAGTAAGGTGTGTGCAAAGACTTGTCTAAAATGTCATTCTACCCATAGGAATAGAACAAAATGTGGTGTGCATGGAATTTGAGACCAAATACCTTGTAGACCAAGGTGAACTGAAGTTTACAGGAAAAGCGAGTGTCAGGAGGATGCTGTTACCATTTAGGTTTTGGTTTCCAAAAGCCGTAGAGATGTGAAAGATGCCTTAAAGGCTTGTACCCCTGTCTGGTACGTCTGTGAATACCCTAGGTCACATCGTGATTGTTTCAGTATATTTTTTCCAGTGATCCTAATTTAAAAAAATAAAAAGCAGATACATTGTGCTCCAAGGTGTCTCAGCTGGAAGGAGGAAAAAGGGAACAAAGTTCGTCCTCCCCTACCTCAGTGAGACAGGACAGTGCGATGCTAGAATAGACAGCTGATGTAAGCATGAACTGCTGAGTCTGCCCAGGACAGAAACCAAGAAGAGGAGCTGAGGTCCTGCTGGACAAAATCCACTTGAATTTGAAGGTGCAAAGTAGTTGAAACCTCCAGTGGGTTGAGGGATGATGAGACCTCACCTTGAGTCCTATGTTCAGTTTGACCGTATTTATTAAACCAAATTGTATCTGTACTGAGTGAAAAGATGATGTTTCCCAGGCTGGTCTGTGTGTTCTGTTCTCTGTGTGAGCAAGTGGCTGAAGGGTAGATGAAGAGCAGAGACATTTGGAACAAGCTGCCAGTATAAGTTGTGGCTGCCCCATCCCTGGAGGTGTTCAAGCCCAGGTTGGATGGGGCTTTGAGCACCCTGATCCAGTGGATGGTGACCCTGCCCATGGCAGGGGGGTTGAAACTGAATAATCTTTGAGGTCCCTTCCGACCCAAACCATTCTGTGATTCTATGAATATGTGCTTACATGGTTTTTCATGCATGATATCTTGGAATTCCATAAAACCATCATTATGTGTGTAAAAATTTACACTTAGCTTGTGAGATTCTCTAAGAACTCCAAGAGCATAAGAGTTCAGAATAGCAACGTTTATCTTACAGTCACATTTTGTGGTGTTTGGGCTGCAACACAATGCAAAGCTGAAATTTTCCATGCTGGATTTCAGTCCTCAGTGCAGTGTTTCACCAGCTCACACAGTGCTCTGTGGGGCCGCTGAGGCTATCGGAGTACGATTTTTGTCTCTGAAAGCACAGACAAACGCTGTGTTGTGTGCAGGAGACAATGATGGCTTCAGACGTGTTTCAAAATTATCTCCTTTCAGTTCTTTGTCTTCTGTTTCGGTCTAACACTGTCAGCTGATTATTTTTATTTGGCGTTTCACACTGACATCCAGCTGTAAGATAACACTTGTCTTTTTTGATCATTTTAAAGTATTGCTGCAGTTGACTCTCTTGGGCTTTTGGAGCCTTTCAGGCTTAGCATGAAAGAGTATGTTGATGTATTCTGGGATCTCCGTCGCCAGCCCTTCCCTGTCCCCTGGTACTACCTGTGTGGGTTAGCGCCTTCTTTGCAAACCTTTGCAAGCTGTCAGGCTGGTGACTGTTTCAGGTGTGGCACAAATAAAAAACTGTGCCAATTCAAGGAAGAAGTGAAGTGTTTGCTCTTTTCTTGGGGAGAAGGTGCTAAAGCAGCAGTTTCACTGAAGGGCCTTTCCTTGGGGTCTGTGTGCGCTGAGGGTTAGTTGATCTTTGGGATGTGTCTTTAATGTGTTGTACCTTGCATTCTCTGAGCTTTCAGTGAGGAATGTCTGTAGGATTGGTGCCCTTCTGACAGGCTTCTCTGAAGGCTGCGCCCCGGGTAAAAACTAATTCAGATTTATAGCTGCTATTACACCTTCAGACTCTTAATAGTAATAAAAATGCTTTTTTTTCTGTTGTATCAGAAACCAGTTTGGAGTTAGGGGGCCTGCCTTCTGCTTTCTTTTTCAAATATTACCTCTGGCTATATTTATAGTCATAGCCCAGTGTTTAGGTCCCCTTCTCAAAGCAGACATTAGGAAGAAATGTTTTCCTTTGAGGGTAGTGAAGCACTGGCACAGGTTGCCCAGAGAACCTGTGTCTGGCCCATCCCTGGAAGTATTCAAAGCCAGGTTGGATGGGGCTTTGAGCACCCTGATCCAGTGGGAGGTGTCCCTGCCCATGGCAGGGGGATTGGAACTGATGACCTTACTGTCCTTTCCAACTCAAACCATTCTATGATTCTGTGTTCTCTAAATATGTTTCTTTTTCAGCTTCTATTAAATTTCTTATTGGTGTGGTTTCTTCTTCAGAAAGTATCAGAAAGTAGTGCAGAGTAGTTAGCTGATGCCATTCACAATATATTTAATTCTTAAGACATTTTCTAATTTGCTGCTGTAACAGGCTGTCAGTAGGTTCTCTACCCATTTGAGGTATGCCCAGGGTGTTCCACCATGCAGGTGGCCAGGATTAGATCCTGACCTGACGATTGTGCTTCCACAGGCTGCTGGAGAGGCAGGGTTTCCACAGGAGGTACAGAGCTGCCCCTGCTCCATCAGCATGACTTGTTAGGGGAAAGAAACTGGAGTTAAAAGGCATGATGGAGAGTGGTCGGCTTTGCTTCTGACTCTGTGGTCAGGCTTTCCTTCTAAGTTAGACTTTTAAACAGGGAATCTGTTTTCTGTAGTGCTGCTCATCTTAAAACTTCACGTATGTATTCGTGGTGTTGCCACTTGCATTAGTTAACTTTGTATGAAACATAAAATCACAGAATCAATGGTGTTGGAAAAGACCTCCCAGGTCATCAAGTCCAACCATCAGACCAACACCACTGTGCCTGCTAAACCATGTCACAAAGTGACAGCTCTGCTCATTTTTTGAATACTTCCAGTACTGGATGCTCCACCACTACCCTGGGCAGCCTCTTCCAGTGCTTCACCACTCTTTCAGTAAAGAAATATTTTCTAATATTTTGTAAACATCTTGTAGCTGACATCAGTGGTGCCATTCTCTTTTCTTCCTCCCACTCCCCTATGGTTCCAAGTGATACAAATATGAAAGGTGTTCAGTGAAATACAGAATACAGATGGCAGATTTTTCTACCCCTTAAGATACAGTATGCTATTCTGTAACAATCCTTCTGTTCTTGTATTTGAAGTGGAATATTTTGGGAGATGATTTAAAAAAAAAAAAAAAAAAAAAAAGATCATGATAGTTACTTTGTCTGGGTTTCCTTAGCAGGTCTCAGTATGGTTTGTTGTGTCTTCAGATAGATTATAGTATAATCACAGTGAACCAAGTCCAATTTTACCCTCAGGGTTACTGTTTGTAATGTAATACTGTAATGAAAGGACAGATACTATAGTGGCTGGCTATAAACTATATAAAATGTAAGAGATAGTTAAAAAAAGAGAGAGGAAAAAAGCCTGAAATCTGTGCTTCTATGCTTAGCTGAGTTACATTTTTGACTTTTCTTGGTTGTGCAGTTTAGGGTTGGTCAGCAGATATATTCAGATCTTTGAAATTCTCTTGGAAGCTGTGAAGTTGAACTTAGATACAGGAATTTTGAGCTGATGTTGGCAGGGGGTAGTTGATGCGTTAGATTGAAAGGTAGGAGCTGTTTGAATGTTTGAGTGGGTTACGATCTGGAATGTGCGATAAGCCAACTTGTAGGGAACTGCAACAAAAAAGAGCTATGTGATTGTAACTCCTAGGACTGCTTTATAAGGAACAGTGCTCAGAAAGTGATGTTTTGGGGTGTAAGCTTTTTAAACTGAAAAAAGACCAGCTGCTGGAAACAGGTGGGAGTATGCACATCCTGCCCAGAGAGACTGATGGCTGCTGTTTAGGTTGCGTTTGTGTCTAGCTGACTTCATTAAAATAAGCTTTTAAAATTAGACTTTATAACTTGTGGGTGTGAGGGATGTGAGGAACTGTCTGCGCCTCCTGTCCAGAAAAGAAAAGGAGTAAAAAAACAAGTAATAATAAAAAAAAGCTTTTTTGTGTGCCTGATTTCCTATCTTATTTGTAGAAATGGAACCATTAACTTAATTTTGGACCCTTGTCACCCAGCACTGTGGGCTCAGGCAGGTTGTTTTGAGGGGTCCTTGCCAGGATGATGATGGCGCTGTGTGTGGCTCTTTGCCTTGTGCTGACCATTACCAGGGCCCAGGAGCAGAGCGTGCTGGTTGCACCCCTGTAAATGGACAAATACCTTCTTTTCATTCCATTTTAATCCTTAATAAGGCATAGCTTTTAAAATATGTGTTCACTGTCTGAGTAAGATTGAACATCTGACGTTCATAGTCGTGCCCAGCTGAACTGTAAATAAAGCAGTGCTAAATGAAGAGATGATGCTGCTGGCGAGAACGTGGAATACAAGAAACAAAAGGAGCAGTACAGGAGTCCTAAAATAACATCAAGCTGTAATTGCAGGATTCAATGTCCAGAGAAGGGCTTGCAGGTGATGCAGTGTGGCTGGAAGAGGCTCCTGGTGCTCAGGAGGTTAGGGTAGGAGCAAGGGATCTGGGGGACTCTTAGAGGAGGACATTCCTTGCAGGATCCTTCCTCCCCTTTAAACTGTCAGGAATATTTTTTCACATGAATGAATTATGAAAAAGGGCAAGCTCACACCATTAATATATTCAGCTGTTCTTTGCTCTGTGCCAACATTTTTGCATATTTATGTGCAGTCGATGTCAGATGAAAACATGTTGCTCCATCATGTTGAGCTGATGGGTGTCTAATATCTTGTTTGGGGAGTAATTCCAGAGCCATGAGTCCTTGCATGCAGGGCATGGGTGCTTTATTGCTTTGCAGAAAACACTTCAGAATTTTGCAGAGTCACGCTGCAACCTTGAACAGCATTAAAAACTCAAACCTATTTATTGCATTTAAAAATAATGTATAGATTGCCCATGTGCATTTCTTAGAAGGTAGGACAGCTATACATTTTTTCTAGGCAAATGTGAAGTGATGGATGCAATTTTTGTGTATGTGCTAAAAACTTGTGCTACTTGAAATATGAATGGTTTTTTTGTAATGCCAAATGGTAAAGTATTGCCTAAAAACATTTATTAACCTGTTTTTGAGAGAAGTGCTTCCTGTATGGCTTCTGCAGCAAAGCGAACCTGAGTATGGCCGGTAGATCAAGGGAGGGGATTCTGCCCCTCTACTCTGCTCTCATGGAGCCCTGCATTCAGTTCTGCAGTCTTCAGCAAAGGAAGATTGTGAATCTGTTAGAGTGAGTCCAGAGGAGACCACAAAGATGATCAGAGGGGCTGGAGCACTTCCCGTGCGAGGACAGGCTGAGAGAGTTCAGGTTGTTCACTTGGAGAAAAGAAGACTCCAGGGAGACCTTAGAGCAGCTTCCCAGTACCTGAAAGGGCTCCATGAAAGCTGGGGAGGGACTCTTGATCAGGGAGTGCAGGGATAGGATAAGGGGGAACAATTTTAAGCTGAGAAAGGGGAGATGTAGATGAGATCCTAAGAAGAAATGTTTTCCTCTGAGGTTGGTGAGGCATGGGCACGGGTTGCCCAGAGAAGTGGTGGCTGCCCCATCCCTGGAGGTGTTCAAGGCCAGGCTGGATGGGTCTTTGAGCCTCCTGATCCAGTGGGAGGTGTCCCTGCCCATGGCAGGGGGGTTGGGACTGGATGATCTTTAAGGTTGCTTCCAACCCAAAGCATTCTATTATGTTTCTAGTCCTGGAGCAGGTTTGATTGTTAAGTACATGCTGTAGTTTGTCAAACAGCTAATCAGACACTGATTGTGTTGTAAACTGGATACCCTGAGGTACAGGGATGCTTCCAGCCAGGAGAGGGAAATTATGCAAGATTTTAAATGCTCTGAGGGCAGATGGCTTTAAAATGCACCTTGGCAGAGTGTGCATTTCAGAATGCCGTTAGCATTGCTGCTGGAGTGTAGATGCCCAGGTTTATACCTATAATTGTGGTGACTCTTGTGCAGAGCTTTGTGTCTGCTTCCAGTGGATACTTTTACCTGTTGGCCTGGGATCATAATAAAACAGGAACTGAAAAAATGGTGAACGTCTTTCCCTTGGTGCTGAAGTGCATACGGAGAAGGGCAACAAAGCTGGTGAAGAGTCTGAAGAACAAGTCTTCCGAGGAGCGGCTGAGGGCACTGGGTTTGTTCAGCCTGGAGAAGAGGAGGCTGAGGGGAGACCTCATCACTGTCTACAACTGCCTGAATGGAGGTTGTAGCCATGTGCATACTGGTCTCTTCAACCAAATAACAAGTTATATGACAAGAGGAAATGACCTCAAGTTGTGCCAGGGCAGGTTCAGATTAGACATCAGGAAAAATTTCTTTGCTGGAAGGATTCTCAGGCACTGGCAGAGGCTGCCCAGAACAGTAGTGGAGTCACCAGCACTGGAGGTGTAGACACACGTAGATGAGGTGCTCGGGCATCTGGTTTAGTAGTGGACAGCAGGTACAGGTGGAGTCTGTGATCTCAAAGGTCTTTTCCAAGGAAAGATTCTATAATTCTTGCTCTAAAATGAGATCAGCAGATAATGCCTTAGTTAGAACCCTCACCTCTTCTCTTTTGAGCTCTTCTAATTCATTCCTTATCTTCCATGTAATGCACTACCCAGAGGGATGCGGGGAGTTCTGCTGAGGCTTTGTAAGCTGAAGCTCTCTGCTCCTCTGCACTCCGCAGGAATGCCCAGCTGCCCCTCTGAAGTGCCAGTGGTTTGCCATCCCACCCCCTCTCCCTGCAGCTGCTTGGTCCTGCTCAGGAGGAGGACTCTGCATTTTTCACTGCAATGCTGCTGCTGTTTTTTCCACTCTTGTTTTTCTAACTTGTCACGGTCACATTGAAGTACAATCCAATTTCCTAATATAATTGCAGTCCCTCCTGCTTCATTATCTAGAAATTAAATAGCCTGTTACTTCCACCTTCCAGGTCATTAATAAAATACTTGCATGAGGCTTGAAACTGCTGCAGAAGCTTGCAGTGATGTCATGCTTTTTTTGAGTCAAGTCATTTGATGGGTACTAAGCGTGGCTTACCTCTACATCTGTGCTCACATCACAGTAACTTTAGTGAGACTGGACTTCTTTACTTGGCTTACAAGGACCTTGAGCAGCCAGGCCTGGTGTGAGGTGTCCCTGCCCATTGCGGGGGTTGGAACTGAATGATCTGTAATGTCCCTTACAACCCAAAACCATTATATGATTCTGTGACTGTCAGAAGCTTTATCCTGAAAATACAACATACACTATCCCTCTCCAAGTCCTTGCTCCCTGTAGCGAAGGCAACTTTGTTGCTCATAGGCTGGCTTTTGTTTTACTCATTTGTCTTGCTGATTAATCCATCATTTCCTTCTCCTTCTGACTGAAATGAACATTGGATGGGAATCCCAGCTTTTCTACAGTGCCTTTAACTTCTCCTTTTCACTAACAGGGAGAGAACCCACTGTGGAAGTGTTCTCTGCACCCAAATGTCTCATAACTGAATTTGTGTGTACTAATGGGCTCAAATAAATGCTCTTTTCAGACGGATCTGTGAAGCACCACAATTCTTTTTGTTTCCTTTACATCCTGCCAACTGTTTGAAATTAATGGAAGCAACGCTGTGTAGTTCCTTCTAGTCGGCTGGTGTGGAGCTGAGGCTGGGTTGCAACGAGGTGTCACTGTGTTCCTCATTTCCTTAATTTGCAGCCTCACTTGGGCAGTTCAAACCTGCTGTGCTCTACCTGTTAAATTTTCTGTCACTGGGAAATGAGCCTATAGACCTTTGCAAAAATGTCATTCAACTGTCATCATGTCAAACATGTCAATATATTTGTCCTCAAGATGAAGCCTTTACCTCTCCCTTTTCTATCTAACTGTATCAAATGGCATTAATTATGGTCTCTGATTCTATACAACTTGAGTAGCTGATATTTTTAAGTGTAAGCTGTGTTTTCCTGGATGTTTTGAAAATTATAATTCAGTTGATCTCCTTTCAAACCACCACCAGGTTTTGTGGACCCATCAGACCTGGTCTTCTGTGGAAGCACTGCAGATATACCAATGAACGTATGTCAAAATCAAGTTGTTAAATGTCGTTGCAGCTGCTAGTGAAATTCTAGAAGTAAACCTTCTTTTCATGGAATTACAAGATCATAGAGTCACAGAATAGTTTGGGTTGAAAGGGACCACATCCAGCTCAAAGCGCCCCTGCAATGCACAGGGACACCTCCCAGTGGATCAGGAGGCTCAAAGCCCCATCTAACCTGGCCTTGAACACCTCCAGGGATGGGGCAGCCACAACTTCCCTGGTCAACCTGTGCCAGTGTCTCCCCACCCTCACCACAACATTTCTTCATAAGATTTCATCTTATAATAATCATCCGTTAGTATCTCCTTGCCAGTTTTTATGTAATGATAAGATTATCCATATGATGTAATAATATTGCATTATGCAATATTATTACACCTTTAGGTGTATCCTGCTTTACTTGGGTTTGGCTTGATTATTCAAGGAGAACTCTTCACATTCTAGTCCATTATTTGATCCATATATTTCCTAAAATATATCGTAAACCTGTGGAGAGAAGGAGCTGGTGGGATTTGCAAAGCTTATCCTAGGGTTATTCAGTTGGTTTTTGGATTTTTTACCCCAGTACTCTGTTGGGAAGCCGGCGCAGTTATCTGCTTGTGGCTGTAGTCACATGTGAGAGCGATGGTTCCTCAGTCTTTGCACTTCTGTGTTTGTTCGCTTAACCACAGATGGTTTTTGAAGCAGCATCTAGTGCAATGTTTGCATGAAGGAAATAACCAAAAGCTGACTTTATGTGTGGCTGGGTGATGGCTTGTGATGGCTTCTCTGCTGCTGATACCGATAGGAATTGACATCAAACACTGAGCACAGCTTGGTTTGGTGAGAAGCTAGTTTTAAACCTTCTCATGTGATAATAAGCTGTCTTGGGAAGTGCTCTGGAAAAACATTTTTAGGGTAGTTTATTTAAATAAAAATTGTGGATGATGATGAACCGCAGCCCTGGTGCTGGTTTATGGGGCTGTTGCAGTCATCATTTTCCTGTAATCCTGCTTAGTTGCAGAAGATCTTCTGAGCAGTTCTGTTTTTCTAAGCTTAACCAACAGTTTTTATATATTTGAAATGATGAACGAATGGAGGGAGTCAATGATTTTTAACATGTTTCCCTGAAGAGCAACCAGATTCTTGTGATTGTGCTCCTCTACTCTACTCTCCTGAGACTTCACCTGGAGTCCTGCGTTCAGTTCTGCAGTCCTCAGCACAGGAAGGACATGAATCTGTTGGAGTGGGTCCAGAGGAGGCCATGAAGGTGAGCCAAGGGCTGGAGCGCCTCTGCTATGAGGACAGGCTGAGAGAGTTGGAGTTGTTCGCCTGGAGAAGAGAAGGCTCTGAGGAGACCTTAGAGCAGCCTTCCAGTACTGAAAAGGGCTCCAGGAAAAAGCTGGGGAGGGGCTCTTGACCAGGGAGTGCAGGGATAGGATGAGGGGGAATTGTTTTAAGCTGAAAGAGGGAAGATTGAGATGAGACATTGGAAAGAAATGTTTTCCTGTGAGGATGGTCAGGCACTGTAACAGTTTGCCCAGAGAAGTGGTGGCTGCCGCATCCCTGGTGGTGTTCAAGGACAGGCTGGTTGGGTCTTTGAGCCTCCTGATCCAGTGGGAGGTGTCCCTGCCCATGGCAGTAGGGTTGGAACTGGATGATCTCTGCAGATCCCTTCCAACCCAAACCATTCTATGACTCAGTGATCCTGAGAATAATAAGAGCAAATCTGCATGTGTAAGGGAAATATCTCCTGTTGTTCCACGTGTCACTGAGAATCTGAAATACAGGCTTTCATGGATGCTTCAGTCTTCCATTCCGCCTCTCTTGCCCTGCCCCCATGGCTGGGGTCAGCGTTCAGCTGCTCCATAGCTTTGTCATATGGCCAGCCCCTGAATTTATCTCTCTCATGTGGCCAAATAACTTCATCCCCGTGGCAATTTGCTTGAATAAAGAGCCTAGCAAATGCAGTTGAGCCTGGGGATACAGTGAAAATCAGCGGATGCTTGGGTGAGCAATTAGGCAGCGAAACAGCCATGGGCTAGAAGAAGAGGCGGCCGGCTTTCATAGCCGGATGAAAACCTTCATCTGTGGAATTCCCTGTGTGTAATACAAACCTTTCGCAATATAGAGCACCTTTGATTACAGTGTGTGCGGTATTTAAAATCAGGATCACTTTCTGCTGAAGGACGGTTTCTTCCCCGTTCTGACTCAAAGCAGCAACCTTTGCAGAGCGACGTGCGTAGAAATGAGATTAGGGATCCTTTTGTTCCTTCCCTCAGCCAGGGATTCTGGCTTGTGCTGGGTCTTTAGCTGTGGTTGTAAATTACTGATGCACAGAATTTATTTGGCTTTATATTGATCAAAGCTGTATTTTTTATTTGGAGCGTTTTGTGGTAGGAATTGGGCTTGATGCTCGTAAGAGACAGGGTGGGTTTACGGGCTGCATCAGAAGCGCCGCTCTGTATCTTGGGATGGGGATGGAGTGTGCCTTGTACCCAGAAATCAGATCTGCTGCTTTATGCAAAATTCTAAACATGTCTGAAAATGAGTCTATGAGAGGTGTCCCTGACCAGGGCAGGAGGGGTGGAACTGAATAATTGTTAAGGTTCCTTCCAACCAAACCATTCTATGATTCTATGAATTGATAAGGATCTTGCTCTAGAAAACTAGGAATAATGCAGCGAATTATAAATAGTTGTAGAGAAAAAATAAACCACATACTAAAATCCTCCCAAATTAAAGCCTCCACACAATTTCAATTATTTGTTTTTATGAAATTGCTGTGCTGTTTAATGCCAACAGTTTCCTGCTCCATCTGTCTGACCGCAGAGAGTTATTTGGGTATTGGCTGGTGTGTCTTTTGTGTGGTGTTAGAGATGGAGTTGGGGCTGCAGATAAGGGCAGTTCAGCTGCTGACTGCACACCTTGTGCTCCAGCAACTCTGTGCTTTGATGTTCCTGTTAGGACATTGTAGGAACGATCGCGGTCTTTCAGAGCTGTGAGCCAAGCTGCCAGTCTTAAAGTGACCTCCTTTGGCAGGTACATCTGGATGTTGAGAAACTCACTCATTAAAAAGCTGTGTGTGTCATAATACTCATGGGAGTGAAACAAAGCTCGCTGCTTCTCTTGGGACTAGGCTTGTGGGTTTTGAGCTCATCCTTTAAATTAAGAAGGGTGTTTCTTTGTTTTCACTGTCATCAGCTCAGGCAATGTCTTGTGGCTCCATCATATATACAGATATTTACAGAAATACAGTGGTATTTTGTAGACATGAGAGGCTTTTCAACGACTTCAACAGGTTGTGGTAGCTCAGTATCTTAACTGGCTGATCTCTCTAATTTCTCCTTCCCCATGGCCCTGTGATGCTTTACAAACTCCAAAGATGCATTTGAAAAACCAACATAACTAGTGCAGTGCTGAGCAAGCTGAACCATCCCAAAATCATTGCCCTTGCACTGTTTTTACTTGCCCGGCCTGGAGATGGGTCCCATCAGGGCCCATCAAGGCAAAGGCAGGATCAGCCTATTGTTTGCCTTCCTCTTATGACCACAGAGATCACAGAATGGTTTGGATTGGAAGGGACCTTAAAGATCATCCAGTTCTGACTCCACTGCCATGGGTAGGAACACCTCCAACTGGATCAGGGTGCTCAAAACCTCACCCAACCTGGCCTTGGACACCTTCAGGGATGAGTCAGCCACAGCTTCCCATAGAGCCTTGATTTTGTATGCTGGCAGAAGTCTGTATGTTCTTCAGTGTTTATATTATTGTTTGTGTAAACCCTTGATGTTGTGGTAGGTTTTCTAAACCTCGTACCTGATGGTATGATATGCTTCTCATAAGGGCACTGTAGTGGTGTAAAAACATAAGTTAATAGGGATGCATCCTGCTTTGATCTCAAATTTGCATAAAATTCTTCTTTAGGGAATAAGCGCGAGTCTGCTGATACATTTCTGGATCTTTAGGTTTGATTTGAAATGCTTTGAAATGCAGGGCGTTCTTTTAAATGCTTTGGTTCTGGGGGTTATTGGATTTAAACTATTTATTGTGAAGTACCTAAACCCAAACAAAAATAAATGAGTGCATGAGGGTGTGCAAGGAGCTGGTGAGTGTTCCAGATGATGAGCACGCTCAGGTTTTAAGGGTGAAAAAGTCACTTGAATAGATTTAAATTGACTGTGTGCTTGTTGACTACTTGTCCAGCTTGACAGACCGTGGTGTAGTGGTACAACATGTCAAGAGTTGAATTTAATACTGGAAATAAAACCACATTGTCATTGTGCCGAGCGCCATGTGCGTTGTTTTTGGGGGAGACAAGGAGCAGGGATACAAGCTCGTCACTGAACGTAGGCTTGTAGGAAGAGAGCTGGTGATAACCTTAAAACGTGTGACACAAATACATCACACTTTTTAAAGCTGTTCCCATAGACAAAATCACCAATGACTCTGAAGTGCTTCACAGGAATAAATCTTGTATTGCTCATGTTTGTGATCTATGTTTACACATTTTAATGATACATCCATTGTTCTTATGTTATTGTTTTCAATTCTCTACTTAATCTTTTGTTTCACCTTGTCTGTACCTCCTCTGTACCTCTGAGGATGATGTGAGATACAGTGAGACTTAAAAGTGTCCTGTTGACAAGAGGGAATAATGAGTCGACTCTTAAATGGGTTCACTTCATGGTATTTTATAATGAGCTGTGTGAACTTTCAGTGTTTAAAAAAAGGGAATAGGAAAAAATAGGAAATGGCAATTACACAGGACTTCCACTCTTCGATCACATATAGACTGCATTTCCATTGTTATAGCTTCAAAGCCTCTCTGGAGGGCTGTATGTTAAGTAATTCATCTTATTTAACACTTCATATGCAATTAATTGATGACATATAGAAATAATGATCTTATTAATAGAAATTCAGTTCCTGAGAGTGGAGACTAGTTTCCTTGAAAAGTTTTATGCTTGATTTTGATTATTCTTTTCAAATTCTGTAATGATGTATATTTATCTGCCACTTGATCTTCTGAAATCCAGTTTGTGAGCAAGGTAATGAAAATCTATACATAGCTCTGCTACTCCTTATGTGCAGTTAAAAAGCCAGAAATGTGATGATCTTAATTGCTGCATGTTTGGTTCTGCTGAGCTGTTCATAGTAAAGGTGGGTTTATAAAGAAAATAACAAATAAATAAAGACACCCCTCCCCCCCAAACAGCAGCATCAAAACCACAAACGAAAAGTCCTGTTCTTAAAGCCATATCCGGGGCTGCATCCGAAGTAGTGTGACTAGCAAGGCGAGGCGGGTGGTTCTGCCTCTCTATTCCACTCTCATGAGATCCCACCTGGAGCCCTGCATCCAGCTCTGGAGTCCTCAGCCCAGGAAAGACCTGGATATGTTGGAGCAAGTCCCAAGGAGGCCATGAAGATGATCCCAGGGCTGGAGCACCCCTGCTAGGAGCACAGGCTGAGAGAGTTGAAGTTGGGGTTGTTGAGCCTGGAGAAGAGAAGGCTCCAAGGAGACCTTGGAGTAGACTTCCAGTACTGAAAAGGGCTACAGGAAAGCTGAGGACAGGCTCTTTATCAGGGTGTGCAGGGATAGGACAGTGCAGAACAGTTTTATGCTGGAAGAGGAGAGCTTTACATGAGAACTTAGGAAGAAATGTTTTGAGGGTGGTGAGGCACTGGCACAGGTTGCTTAGAGAAGTTGTGGATGCTCCATCCCTGCAGATGTTCAAGGCCAGGTTGGATGTGGCTTTGAGCACCCTGATCCAGTGGGAGGTGTCCCTGCCCACGGCAGGGAGGTTTTGAGGTCCCTTCCAACTCAAACCATTCTATAATTATGTCTTGTATTAAATGTAAAATGTGTTTATACATGCTTAAGTATTGCACATAGTGGAAATGTTGAGTGCTCTTGATGTGAAGCCTGCTGCTATGGTTGGGTAGGGGGAATGGTGGGGCTAAGCCAGGTTCTTTCCCTAAGGCTGGCATAGATGTTTGAGAATCCGTGTTAGCCTGTGTGTGCTGGTGTGTTTGCTTAGAGAGTGCTTTTGGAGAGCAAGGCAGAGTTGTTCTCTCACGTATGGCATGTGTAAAAAGCAATAATTTCCATAGTATGACAAGTTTTGAAGTTTCAAATCACAAATAATTCCAGTTTAAAAAGGAGCGGTGAAGAAAGCAGTTCAGCGTCTGTCTGTGCATGTTTGATCTTAGTCTGGTAATCTGGGATCTGAGAGGGTTGGATGATGCTGAGCTTGGGGCCTTTGTGGCCTGGGCAAGGGGATCAGAGTGTGCTAGCTTCCAGGAGAGGAACCTAAATGCAACCTAGCTACTTAGTCTGTTAATCCTGGTTTAGGCTTGGTCACACCAGCAACCCCAAATGTGATTTGTCAGGATCTGAAGTGCGTCCTGAGGCGCAGCAGGGCACCCGAAAAGTGCTTAACCCTCAAAGGAAAGCACTCTTAGATCTGCCCTTGGGCCATGCATGGAGTGCCCCTGGAGAGGGAAGGAGTGGGGCAGCTGCAGCCCAGCGCAGTTCCTCAGTGCAGTGCCAGCTTTTTGCTCTGCACAAACACTTGATATTCTACATCCCTCTGGAATAATAGGATCAGGAGCAGAATTTGGCTGAAGACTGTGACTTTGCTCTTTTTGTCTAGATCTCCAAAGCAGGTCTTTAATTCACCCCTCTCTTCAGAGGTACCACCATTGTAGTGTTTTTGTCTAACATGTGTCTAGTACTTTCCCCTAACTGTGGTTTGTGAGTATAGAAATATCATTTTCATAACATTTTACATGTGTGCTGTAAGAACTGGGCTTCTCTTGAGGAAAAGCTAAGGCACAGAGGGAATTTATTGCAGTTCTCATACACAATGTTGTTTGTACGTGACTGTCCTGTGTTTGCCTTGTGGAGATACATTTCTCACCCTTAAACAAAACAAAGGCGACAGTCTTTTATGTATCAAACCCAATTACACTTGGTTGTGGGAGTTAGCATTTGTAATGCAGTCACTGGCTTTATTCCACGTTAGTCTTATTGATAAAAGTATGGGATTTATTCCTTAAGTAATTTCTATGCATATAATCTGCATATGAACTTAATTACATTCACAGTAGTTCATGGATTTGTGTGAGACCTTAAGGACTCCCTTTTTCCACAAGCGAAGCCTTTTTTTATTTTACATTTGTTCCCTGTTCTGTTGGGTCACTGGGTGTCTTTGTGTGGCAGGTGGGAGATTCAAGAAGGAGATAGTGGTGGATGGACAGAGCTATCTGCTACTGATCCGGGATGAAGGAGGCCCTCCCGAGGCACAGGTGAGCACTGCATCCCCACAAGTTCCACAACCTAAAACCCTGGTTCCTTCCTTGTACAAATCTATCTTTAAGAGAAATGCCTCTGTTTCGTTCTTTCCTGGCACCTGCACATCTTTCTGCTGGGAAAATGTATACATCACTTTCAAGTGAAAAATACTTTTTTCAGAGAATAATTGGGATTTCAGTGGCAATGGGAACTGTGTAGCAAAGATACATAGTTAACTTTCATGTGTGTCCAGTAGGGATAATGCTGCATGTTAGAGTCGTAAGTTCCCTCTTGAGTTAGAATCTGTAAATTGTTAAAATACAGATTAAATGTATACAGTGGCACACAAACTTGAGGTTTGTTACTCCCTGGGCTGTTTAAGACTCAACTTTGCAAGTTTCGGTTCAGCGCCATTGAGTTCTCAACTTTCTGGCATGGGTTCTGTGTGCTCCTTTGATACCCCTTGTCTTCCACGAGGTGACTCGTCAGGATTTGCATTTCAGAAGATAATTGTGGATTTGTATGCTTAATTCATATTTTTAGTGAAGTGAAACATTTGCTTACGAGATGCTTAAATCACTGAAGACTCTACCAGCCTGGCTGTGTGCGGCATCACTGCTTATAGGCATCCTCTCTGTCTTCTCCCCCACTCTCTTTACCTGATGGGACTTCTCACCTGTGGTAGCTGCTGCTGGCTTGGCTTTGCTCAACTGCTCCGTGGTGGATCAGCTTCCAAAAAACCCCCAAATCCTGCAGCAGGAACTGTGCTGTCGCCAAACAGCTGAACGGGAGCGGTGCCAGCGGCAGCAGCTTGTGTGTCAATGCTCCACTATTGCTCATGAGCTGCAGGAGGATTAAAGCGTGGGGGAAGGTGTCCGGATAAAGGAGAAGAGCAGGGAGGTGGAGGAAATGGAGATGGTGAGAGACATCCTGGAAGGAAGTTAAAATAAAAACAAAAAATTAGTGTTGCTGCCACATCTGCAGCCGTGTGAAGCATGAGCCTAAAAGAAGGGCTCTGTTTGAGGCTGTGCATCCTTTGGCTGAAGGACACAGCAATTCCAGGCCCAGGTGCTTAAACATTCACTCCCTGAAAACCATAAATACTGGAGCTGTGAAGGTACACACAGCAATCTAAATATTTCTATACCTAAGGAATTGGTTTTGCAGAGTTCATTTGCACTGTCTGCAAACCAATGAACAGACGCAGGGTTTTGATTTGACCTATACTAGGTAAATTGGGGGCTTTAATTAATATTGTGGCTGGAATTTGTTCTTTGGCACATTATGAGTATGGAAGGGATTAAGGTTTTCAGGCTATTTTACCTCTCAGACGTGTTTCACATGTGAATTATCTTTGTATTTTTTTGGTATAATTTCAAATCATTTGTATATTAGAGGTCTTTAATATCTTTATTAATTTCTGGACCAAAAACTTTCCTTCTGTATTTGTGAATGTATATAACTCTCTAATGAAAATGGAACATTATCAGGAGAAAAGTGTTTACCTCCCACTATTTGCTTATTATATAGAAAGGGTTGGTAATGTTAGCCTTGAAGTTCTGCTTTTTGCAACAGTGCAGTGTGTTTTTATGGGTAATTGGAGTAGAATTACGATGTCAGTTCGTAATGAGCTGAACTGTGATCTTCCTGGTACTGGATCAGGGAGAGCGCCCCAGGTGATGTTTCCTTTGCCTCAGTGCTGAGGCTGCAGCTCAGATCTCTGTTTGCTGTCCCCTTGTTGGCAGAAAGAGAGGGAAGATGAACTTGCCTGGCTCAGTGATATTGGTCTTGTCTAACATAAGATTGTTTGAAAATGAAAATAATAAGGGGAGAAGCTCATTTCATAGAAAATATGGCTGTGAGTGTGGCTAGTGAATATTGCTTTGGCTCACCAGGCTTGGTTTTACTCTCGCTGTGATCTGTTACAAACGTAGTTGCTTCCTGTTGGAAAACCTGATTAACATAGTGACTGAGCTGTAATAAGCTATTGTGTGCTGGTTTTTTGAAATTTACAACTTCTCTTTTTAGTTTGGTTTTGTTTGGGCTTTCCTTGAACAAACTGATATGCTCAGTCATGGGAGCAAGTCTGAAGATGGGTTTGTGTATCAGCAGCAGAGCTACCTTCCTTCTTCCAAGCATACTGCTGCAGATAAGACGTCCTGGGTTTCCAGACCTTGTGCGTGTTGTCAAAAAACCCTTTTGTTTTTAATATCACAGATCTGGTACACATGAAACATAAACTTACTTCAAAATACAAAGAGAAATAGGAATTACTGTGCACATTTTGTATCTGGAGGAAACTAAACTGAACAACCACCCTCTTTTTTTTTTTTTTTTTTTTAATAACTCTTATTAGGAGACAGCTGCTACGCACTGATGAAATATTATGAAAGTTTAGAGAGCCTGTAAACTTCCAAACTGATGCTTTAAGGTCATTGTAGGTGTAAAGAGTTCTTGTCATGGTGCTGCTCAGCCTGGTCACCGAGAACTGTTTTATAATAAGACCCCGAACCAAGTCTGCAGTAATGGCACTGTCTCTGGTTCCTTTGGTTAGATCTTCTGGTTTTAGTAGTTCAAATTTAATAGCACAGTAGTTGAACTTACTCTGGCAGTGACTATACTATGTGCTGATATGCCTGCCCTTAACCACTGGATGATTGACCTCCTGTCTGTCTTGAAAACCTCAAAACATTTTTTGGCTGTTTTTACACTCTAATTGTAAGAAATATTTTTGGTTTAAAGTACAATACAGTTATGAATATGCACATTAACTTAAATGATTAGCTAATGTGCCATATGGAAAACAGACAAGAAGTACTACTACTCCTGCTTCTGAAAATGGAAAATATAATGAGTTCAGCAACCTAGGATGTAACTGCATACCACTGGGTCCTTTTTTTCTCCTCTGCCTGTGCTAGCCTGGGATGCCTTACAAAAAGCTGAGATTATGTGACTCTGCAGACTATTGACTGAAGCAGTTTAAATACTGCAAGAGCGGAAACAAAACTGCAAGAGCTGGTAGGGTTGCAGTAAGTGCTTACAGACCTGGGCAAGTCTTGTAAAGCTCAGCAAAAGGTATAGAAGTATTTCCCAGACAAAGCTCCTTGCAGCAGTCTGTGTGGTCAGTGCGTCTGTAATCTCCCTGGTGTTTTGTGGTAGTAATAGAATGAAGAGCATGAATACCCATGGCTGAAACTTGTTTCCATTGATCTGAATTTGGGTAGGAATGGACTCACTTAGGGACAAATAAAGGCAGTGAGGTAAGGCTAACTTAAGTCTTATTTTGATGTCCTGGCTATGTTTACTGTCACGTTGAATGTGTGTCAATGACTTTATTCCACTCAAGAGCTGAAACTTTTCCACTTGCATGGTCACCTGAGCAGCACCTTCCCTTGGCCTCATGATGCATGTGTCTTGTAGCAGATTACTGACGCTGAGGGAGAACAGTTGCCTTCCACCCTGAAAGCTGAATGAGGCTTTCAGTACTGTTTGCTCAATTAAGAGTGTTTGTATCATAAAGAATTAGAAATCCAAAATGAATGTTTTTGAACACAATCAAGATGCGAGAATTACCAACAGTGCTTGCAAAACCATAACTGTAATGCTTGTCCCAGCATTAACTGGAACATCAGCATGTGTGTACAGCACAGGGCAGGGAAACAGCACACTCAGCAGGGCATTCAAGTCCCCGGAGATAAGGGCTGTTCATGTATAATTCACAAATTTGGAAATCTGAGGCTGCAATGTTTTCTTTTTCTATGAATCAAAACCAGTGTCTCCTGATGGTAGCTAGACTTGCACTATTGTATACCAGCAACAGAGAGATGGAGCCTGAGCGTGGGGAAAAGCCTTGGTATCCCAGATCCCCATCAGTTGTGGAGTGATGGCTGTTGATTCATCGTTTTCGAACCAATATACCACCTTAAGGCCTTGGTTATTGTCACTAACAAAGTTTCTCTGTTTTTCCCTCGAAGAAAGGTAAGGATGTTTCTGTTTTCCCTTTTACTGCCTTTCTTACAGTTATGTCTTTCTGGTTTTGCTCTGCAGTTTGCCATGTGGGTGGATGCTGTTATATTTGTCTTCAGCTTGGAAGATGAAATTAGCTTCCAGACTGTTTACCACTACTACAGCCGTATGGCCAACTATCGAAACACTAGTGAAATTCCGATGGTACTAGTGGGAACCCAGGGTAAGTATGGTCTTCGTGTAAAGTGTATTTTGGTGACCTTATGGATTGTTCCATGCTGGCAAAGCTGTGTCCTGTCCTTTCCTCTCTTGCATCAGCACTGCCACCCATCTGATGATGGGATTTTGAGGATGAACTGGTGGTCAATCAGCAGGGTGATGGGCTTCCTTGGTGGGCTTGCTAAAGGGCTGTGGCATTGTGAACACTGGTTTGAGATGGGAGACGAATGTCCTTGCAGAACTTTGTGAGAAGAGAGAGTGTAGCGCTTCAGCAGTGATGACGTAGAATACTTAAAATTAATATTTCAGCGTTTGCTAGTCATGATGGTTTTCATGATTAGCAAGGAGATGCTAATGTTCAGTTTGGGCAGCTGAGTCAGTTGTTTGACAAAGTTCTGAAGTGTGATGGGTTTTGTTTAGCTTGCCAGGTCAACATGTTGGCATTCCGAGGAGGCAGATGGGTCAGGGATCAGAAACCTTCAGCACTGTATTAAAAAACAGAATGAAACCAAATGTACCTTTTAGCCTCCCCAAACATCACACACACACGATTCTGTTTTTCCAGAACCCCTTCTGGAGCAGCACTAGGTACAGCTTTCTATGGGGACATATGGCAACAGGAAGGTATCAGCAATATTTCAATTTCTTTTGCATCTGAGCTTTTCCCTGTTTCCTTCTGCCTGTGCATTGCATTAATGTTCTAGCAGTTTTCCATGCTGCAGTTGGTTTAGTGCATGGAGCAGTTACCCAGGAGCTGAGGCTGCTCTCTGCCTAGCCAAGCCATGTAGATGACCCTCAGGTGATAATTGTTACCAAAAATGAGGAGCTCCTACATAGCCAGGCTTCTGCTTTACAGAACTGCTGTTCTGGAAGCATTTTGTAGGTTAGAATCATAGAATCATTAAGGTTGGAAAAGACCTGTAAGGTCATACAATCCAACCATCAGTCCAAAACTACCATGCCTACTAAACCATGTCCCAGAGTGCCATATCTACATGCTTTTTAAACATCTTCAGCAATGGAGACTCCACCACTTCCCTGGGCAGGCTCTTCCAATGCTTCACCACTCTCAGTAAATAATTTTTTTCTGATATCCAATCTAAACCTCCCCTGGTGCAAATTGAGGTGATTTCCTCTCGCCTGTCACTTGTTACATAGGAGAAGAGATGAGCACCCACCTCGCTACAGCCTCCTTTCTGGTTGTTGTAGAGAGTGATGATGTCTCCCCTCAGCCTCTTCTTCTCCAGGATAAACAGCCTCAGTTCCCTCATACTTCATATTGAAGCTTTGCTCTCAATGTGTTGTCAGGTTACTGCGCTGTGTTAGAGGGAGGTCACAAGTTGCTTGTGCAGATTTGACTTTGGGCATCCTGTCTTTCAGTGTATGCCACTGGTTTGGGTGGTATTGAACCTTTTCACTGCTTTCTCAGCTTATTTTGTCAGTCTTGCTTTCCCCTGCCTGCCTGCAGAGATGCCACGTGAAGGAAGGGAAGTGTGGGCAGCATGGATGGAGGAATTGCAACCAGGCTGTGGGGCGGAAACAGATGATAAAAAATGAAAAGGGAAATAGGAACAGAAAAGTCCTAGGATAGCAGAAACTACAAGCCAAAAAGCAGAAATAAACTTTGAAGGGCCAAGCTGCCAATTTGAAACTGGAGCTGAAAAAGAAGAGGGGGAAATGTTTTCCTGGGATGCTTCCCTTTCTGCCCTTTTGACACTTTGGGGGATGATTTTCCTTCTCAGTGTAGTTATTGCTGAAGAGGAATTTGTTTTCCAAAGTTTGTTTTCTGTTGCATCCCTGATGCAAAGTGGACTTTTAAAAATGTGACAGAAGATGGAAATGCTGCTAATTCTGGGAGTGAGTAACAGAGAACAAAGGAGTTTGGCTTTGTTGACTGTCAAACAGTGCAATGACATTAAATTAATGAAATATATCTGTTAAAATATATATTTGAAATGTAGCTGCTAGACACTTAGCTTGTTGATTTTGACTTGTAATTCTTGAAATGAAATCTCTCCCAAAACATCAGTACTTGCCTAATGCTTCCTCTGCCTCCTTGCTGTGCTGTGAGTGGTGGGCTAGGCTGTGGCACTGGATTTCCTCAAGAGCCCAACTTTCTGAAGCTGTGGCTCTCAATTCCGTTCTGGTGACGTGTTTCCAGCGCCCTCTCCTGATAAAAAAGCTCTGTTGTTAGCTCACTAGCTGTCAGCTCGGGTTTTATTCGTTAGATCTCGTAAGAAGGCAGCGACAGCATCACTTGATACGCAGTCACGTCATGCCCAGATCTGAACTGCAGATTCAGCGTGGCAATACTCACTGACGTCAAGCTTGCAGTCAGGTGATGCTGTTACCGAAGACTAAAGGTGGTTTTGCTACCAGGGAAAGTAGGAAATTTTTAGGAAGGCTTTCTGAGTAGCTCTCACCCCTGAGGTGGGTTCCTGGCACATGGGTTATGTGGGAGCGGCTGTGTTCTGTAGAACAGGTTGTATTGCTCTCCACCCCTCTGGCTTTTATTGCCAGAACTAACCAACTACTATGATACTCCCGCTAAAATAAATTGCTTTTTAAACTTTGTTCATAGCATTATCAGTTCGTAACTAGTCAAACAGTATAACCTGTGTGGAGGTCTTTGCTGTAGTGGCGTAGCAATGAAGAAACTTTTCCCTCATCCGTTAGCAAGTATGAGGGGTTTTTCTTTCCCTGGTGTAACGGTTTTCTTCAGCTCCTATAGCTAACCTCTACAAACTGAAGTTAGAGGGATGCATGAAAAATAGCTCTTGCCAAGGGCTTCAAAGTATTGTTATTTGTTTTTGAAAATACAATTTTTATTGGCTTTGCAGTGTGTTCACACAGTGTCTGATGGATGGCTTGAGACTCAGTCATTTACAATGAATTTTCTGGATCCGGTCTTGGCTGTGGCCTGAAAGTCAGGTCAGCAATGCAGCCTGTGACTGGATGCATAATCTGCCTTTCCCTTACACTGGCGAGTGCCTGCCCAGCCGAGGCACAGTGTGTTTGGCGGGTTCAGGGTTTGAACTTCAGAGTGCTTTGCTTTCAGCCCAGCCTGTTGACTCTCTGTGCCAAAGCAGAGTGCTGAGAAACTAGCTTGAAACATGGGAAGGACCAAAAAAAGCTCACTGTGAGGAGCTGAGGGAAGAGCTGGACTCTAGATTTTTAGCTACATAATAATTGCAGTCCTGTACAGTTGGGTGGGAGCTGGATGATCTGTAAGGTCCCTTCCAACCCAAACTGTTCTATTGATTCCCCCCGTCAATTATTTTAGTGTTGACTAGGTGTTGTTTGTTGGGGTTTTTTTTGATTTGTTTTACAAGAAAAGCATCTCTTATGTAAATCTTAATGCCTTCCCTGAGTGTTACAGTAGTACGAGGTACCATTTATCTGTGTTCTTGTCCTTACAAACATGTCATGTTTTATGCCTCACGTGCCACAGGTGGGCACTGTGAGCCGGCACTGGTATTTATAGGAGTCCTAAAAATCGTTGGATGTGTTTATACTCATCAACCATTTGTTTTTCATCAGAGCTCATGTTCTTTGGTATCATTCTGTATATTTTACAACTAGTGACCCAAATATCTCTTTATGATAGCCAAAAAGCATTTTAGGTTTTTCCTAGTTTTTAGGATCCATTGGCATGGTGGTGATTTTAGCACCCCTGTCATCTTCTAAAAATTCTAAGTGTCTCATGGTTTGTTCATAAATTCACTGCTTGGGTACTGATAATTGTAAGACGCTGTTTTCAAGTTCTATCTGAATATGTATTTTTTTCCCCTGCTGTTGCTGTAGATGCTATAAGTTCCAGCAATCCACGTGTCATAGATGATACTAGAGCGAGGAAGCTGTCAAATGATCTCAAGAGATGCACATACTACGAAACCTGCGCTACTTACGGACTCAATGTGGAGAGAGTCTTCCAAGACGGTAACATTTACTGTTTTCATCCAGCCTATTTCACAACACTGAAGTCTGATAGCTCTGGTACTGAGTCTGTTTTGCAAGTGTTAATTGGTCTTTAATTAAATAAAATGCTTGATTTTAGGGGATTCATTTTGTTATACTGTATTAAGTGGAGTCTTCATTATGCTGAATGTGACACGTGCATGGTGGTGCGTTCTCTACCAGCACCTTTAGTCTTAGCCATCTCAAATCACTTTATTCAATCTTCATATATTTTTCAGTTTCCTTTCATTTTAGTGTTTGTGGAAATGTTGAGAGGCTGTTTGTGCAAAATGGTTGGAAATGGTCTTGCACATCTGAGAAAGTGAGAATAAATGGAGGAAATTGATAGGAATTAGGTAATAAGGAGAAGTAACTGACCATGGAATGCTAGGAGTTGACACTCTTGTGTAGGGGTCTGGAAGCAGAGCTGGCTGCTTACAGGGGATTTAAAACATCGTTAGCAGCAATGTTCTAGTCTGCCCTGTAGGAGGTGTTTGGGGTCAGGATGTTCCATCTCAGAAAAAGGAATAACAAAAGTGCTTTCTGACCCTCTATTGCTGTTTCTGAATAGTTCCCCTTGGAAGAACTTGTGCAGCTGGTGAATGGAGGCTGGACACAGTCTTTGCTGCATGAGTTGGGCTCTGTGCACCCTCTGGTGGAAATCCAGCCGAGTGGCTCAGGGCTTTGCTACTCTTCACTGCAGCAGCTGTTCGGTGTAAAAGACTTCTCAGTTATGTTTGAAATACTTCTCAGAGCATCTTAGTTCTCAGGAGGGTTCATTGCCAGGTTTTCATTGCAAATAGCTGTGCTGTCTGTGATTATGTGAGACAGCATCATATCAGTACCTGTCAGAGGTGGGTGCAGGGACAGCTAAAGTTAAAAACAAAAAGGAAAACACAACTTTCTGATTTTTAAATGGAAAGCACTGACGTACACTGCACTGGTTTTCATTCCAAATAAGGGTGTCTTTACCGGTAGTGTTGGTAGAATTTCACATTTGAAGCTGTATCTCTGTGCTTTGCTCACTGTTTTCACTTGCAGAACCACTTGCAGAAATTGTTTTTGCTGCTTAGATTTTCTATTTTGAGTATGGTTTTGAAGAATCATTAGGAGTTTTTGTTAGTTCATGTATTTTTGAGTGCTAGCTATAGTTAGGTTTTTATTTATTCCAAGCCATGATGTTTGTTGATCTTTGTACAGTCTGCTGTGTTTTTGACTTTTTTAGGGACCTTTAGAGAAGACCCTTGGTACAAGCCTAGTGGGATGAACTTGTAAGCTTCCAGGAAACTTGTTTGTATCCCTGCTGGATTTCAGTAGGAGACAGAAAGAATTGACAAAGATCATGTGTTGAAGAAATATCAAGGATTTGTTTTACCCACATGGCAGCCAACCAACTGTTTAATTTTTGCCAGCTAATAGGATTAGGAATGCTTCTGTATGGATGTGTTACAGTTTCCAGACAAGTCTGAGATCAAATCCAGTTCCTGGTAATTGTTACTGTTGATTTCAGCAGGAAACAAAACAACTTCTTAACCCTGTTAAACCAGGGTGTGTGAATGAGCAGCACAAGTTATTAATAGGGAGCACTTGATGGACTGGCGCTTGCTGTGTGCAACTCTAGGATGTTCAGTCCTGACAATGGTTTTGGTGGCCTCTTCAAAAGGTTGGTATTGTCCATATGCAGGTCTTGGACAGGCAGGAATGAAGAAGTTTGAAGAGAAGTTCTAAGTTACCCTCCCTTTGGAAAGAGGATGTGAGACATTGCCTGCCCATATACAGCAGGATGCTGACTTGCTACGAGACGCGTGGGCTTTTGGAGTGGGCATCCCCAGGCTCCCACCAGTGCTGTATGTGCTTGTCCTATCACTGTCGCATTCACCACCCCAAAAGCCTGTGACTAATGAGCATAACTTGGCTTTTTGACTTTTGCAGCACAGAACAGGTTACATCGTTTGTGAAATTTGTAACCATGGGAAATAAGCGGTGGCATCACGGAATGCACACTGGTTGTACACATGTAGGATCACAGAATGGTTTGGACTGGAAGGGGCCTTTAAAGCTCATCCAGTTCCAACCCCCCTGCCATGGGCAGGGACACCTCCCACTAGATCAGGGTGCTTGATAATGTTGATTGCTGTATGGATTCTCTTTTTGAAAGTGGGTCTGCTGTAGTGGCAGCAATGAGTGAGATGGTTTGGTTCAGTCGTGTTGGCTTTAGTTGGCTCAAGCTGCATGCAGCAAGTCTTGTTTTTATGAAGTCAAACACTGTGCAGTGGTTTGCATCATCTGTGAGTTACAGTTATAGTTCATGGTCCATATGCTTCCCATTCTACCTCCCCCCCTCTGGTTTTCAGGTAGTTTGAACTGCCAATGGATTGGTAGATCTGGAACTGCCCATAAGCTTCCCAGCTGTTCACTACCAGTCCTAGTTCTGGCAGAATTTTCTTTAACGTCACAGATCTTGGTTTGTTACAACAGGCGCGATTTTACAGGCTTTCTCTAAAATCTGGTTTCTTTTCTGTTTGGTACCTTGATGTGACGCAGACACACCTTTTGGATGAAGAAATTGGAAATGGCATTGAAGGGACTTCTGCTCCTTCACTGCACACACATTAGAAATGAAATCCGCTTTTTTCCCTGCAAGCACCCACTGAACTCTGTTCATGGTCATCTGTTATGGCTTTTGTCTTAACTCATTTCCCATTTTCCCCACAGCTGAGTGATAGAATAATTTAACCTGAATGATGATGGTTATGGAAACAGTACTTTCGTTAAATCCAAAGGCATTGTTTGCAATGCTTCATTACGATTGATAAGCTCAATATTGATTGTAACAGAGTAGGGTCGTACTTCTCTAATACAAACACCGAAATTCAGTATTACACTTTGGTCTGCAGGCACTCGTGATGCTGTTGTGTAGGTAACGTACATTGAATAACTTCTTTCATGTTTTAAGTTGTTGAACACTGTGATTTGTAAACAGCAGTTGTCAGGATGCTGGGTTTCAGTCTTTTGAAATGTGTGTATGATGGATTGCTCATTTTTCTATACCCTTATAATGGCTTTACAAAGCTGGTTTGATACTGTGATAGAGCTTGTAATTTCCCAACTGTGATGAGTATTCAGGCTTCCTGCAAGGTGACACTCGGCTGTTTCCTGTTAAAGTTTGTACTCTGAAGTAAAGCAGTATTTTGAGCATTTTGGAGGGTTGCTTTTGGCTAGTCTTCTCCTAAGTAATAAGTGATAGGATGAGAGGAAATGACCTCAAGTTGCACCAGGAGAGGTTTAGATTGGATGTTAGGAAAAAATTCTTTATGGAAAGAGTAGTGAAGCATTGGCACAGGCTGCCCAGGGAAGTGGAGTCACCATCCCTGGAGTTGTTCAAAAAGTGTTGGGCTGATGGTTGTATTTGTTAATCTTAGATCTTTTCCAGCCTTAATGATTTTATGATTCTGTGACCTCCCATATTGTCCCACTTGAGTCTAATCTCTGTTTCTGTTTGAAGTTGGAGCTACATGAGCAGGTCCTGAAGTTCAGTCTAAAATAAAAAAGAAAAATGCCAGGTTCCAGGGGATTTGCTGACTGACCTGCCCAATGACAGATGATAATAAATTATTTCTTAGCTTTTGATATTAGGAATTGGGAATTGTCGGGCAGGGGAATTACATTTTAAAAATAAGAGCAAACCCTAATGAGATCCTTTTTACTTCAAATTTCCCAATTAAGAATTAGGGTTTTTTTCCCTGCTTATCAGAATGGATTTTATCAATGACATTGGAAATTATTATTTTAATGATTTTTGTCAGCACAGTATTGTAATGACTGTCTACTGCCCCAGGATGCCTTTTTAATGATTTTAGCCTTCTTGAATTAGCTTGATGTACCATTAATGCATAAGATCTGCTTTTATTTTTGTTCATCGTGTATTCATAATTGCACATCTTTCCCTGTTCAGATTTTCTTTGACCCATTTGACTGTGCTCTGTGCAGTTCTCTGACGTTGTAGAGGAAAAACAAATGTTGAGATATTTAGAGGATAAATGTTCAAGTGCTGTTAGACCTATCACATCAAATGAAGGTGCTCTTGGTCGAAGATTTTGACACAACTTCCTAATTTTGGATACGTGGGGTGGCATTGCTGCTGCCGTGTCTTACTTTGAAAATTGCATCAGTTAGGGTTAGGGTTTATTTAGGGTTGGGGTTTGTTTTTTAATACTTTGGCCCGTGTCCTGAAGAAAGGAGAAAATGAAAACTCCAGTTCCTTATTCTGTTGTGCATACAGTAAGTACTTGTTGACTTTGTTATCAAATACGAAGTCAGGAAGTTCTACTTTAGATGATTGGCTGTCACACACTAATTTTGAATTAAAAATGTCCAAAATAGCAATAAACTTATGAATATTGAGGCAGGAGTTACAGGAATATAATGACAGAGGCAATTGCTGCTTCCCTTCTTGGACTTCAGCTCTAATGCTGTGTTGTTGCTGTTGGGTTTGGATGCTTCATCTGCAAATGAAACTAATTTTTTTTTATTATGGAATGTGTCTATTGTGTGCAAACATTTACCAGAAACATTTCATTTCCAAATCCAAATAGTATTTCTAACATCATGTTGAACAATCATGTCCAAAAGGGGGAGCTTGAAGTGCAGATGCTCCATTAAGGGATGGAAGATGACAAATTAATCCTTGTACAGCTGGATTGCAGGGCAAGGCTGTCACTTGCCATCAGTATTATCAAGTCAGCTTTTGTAGATGCATTTTTGTTAGGAGATGCTAATCAGTCTAATGGGAAGTAAATAAAGTCTTGGTCCTGTTCTGCTGACAGCTGTTTTAGGAAGAGGCAGTATTCACTCTTGCTCTAGGTCTGACCCAAAGGATGCTTCCATTGAGAGCAGGAGGCTGGGAGTGGGGTGCAGGTCCTCTGGCTCCTAGGATGCCTCTGGGTTTTGTGAGGCTCAGCAGAGCCCTGCAGCCAGCATCCTCCAGGCTCAGAACTTGAGACAATTAGCTTTGTTATTTGTTAGTGGCACTCATTAGCTGGCCAGAGGGACTTGCCGACTGCCTGGCTGTGTGCGCTGGCTCAGTGCCCTGGATTTCTTGGGCTCTAAGGCTGTCTGAAGTAGCTGGAGACCTAGATTTTACCTCCCTGTGTGGGCAACACAGTGAATTTGAGGAGTGACCTCATCAACTGAGACCTTGCTCTGTCACCACCTTTACTCTTGATACTGACAGGCAGTGTTTCTAGGCTTGGTTTTTGCTCTTAAACTTGAATGTCTGTAGCATTTAAGCTGTTAGTGTTCAACAGAGATTTCCAAATTTCAATTTTTCTTCATTGAGTGTGGGAGAAGGATTTTGTAGATGCTTTAGGTGCTTCGAGATAAAAAAAAAACTCCAAGACCACCAACCAGGACAACCCACACCCTTTCACGGCAGTAGGACTTGAGGTCCAAATGCAGCGCAAGAGCTGTTTTCAAGAGCTCCTTGTCTCTCCTGCAACATGCCATAGCCCAGCACAGAAGCAGTAGTTCTCTACTTGGGTAAATTCCTTGCTCAAATGCCACCATGCGGTATTCTTTCTTTTCCTATTTTGTATTGCTTAGGGAAGATAGGACACATTTTAAGTAGGTGTTAATATATTTTATAAATGTTCTTTAGAGAATGTTCTTCTGAGATTCCTATTACTAAATCAGAAAATTCAAAGGTTTGTCATTCTACAGTCTGTGTAATGCATTTGTGTTGCTGTTGTGTTCAGTATCTTGCGAAAATAGAATCATAGAATTGTTAAGGTTAGAAAATACCTGTAAGACTGTCAAGTCCAGCTGTCAGCCCGATGCTCCCATGTCTGCGAAACCATGTCACAAAGTCCCTGTCTACATATTTTTTGAACACCTCCAGGAGTGGAGACTCCACCACTTCCCTGGGCAGGCTCTTCCAGTGCTTCTCCACTCTTTCTGTAAAGTAGCTTTCCCCAATATCCAATCTAAACCTCTTCTGGTGCAACTTGAGGCCATAATAACACTCCTGCTAAATCGTCTTGCATCTTTCAGAGCCTTTTTCTCAATAGAGACAGAAGAAAAAACAAGACAGAACTAAGGCAGGTGTCCTGTCAGCTTGGCAAAGGTTGAATTATGGAAAAGAGTCTTCTGCTGAGTTTTGTCACGCTGCAAATTGCTGACTGAGCTGGTGATAGACGTTGAAAAGATCAGTGACAATTTCAGTGGTTTTTTTAGAGCCAAGTGACCTGAACAGCAAAGCAATGGCCTAGTGAGTAACGCTGTAACAACGTGGCTGCGAGCAGGGCACAAATGCCAGGGATGGATCCAAGTATGAGGATTAAACCAAAAAATCCTGTTGGGTGATACCTGTTGGCGAGGCAATTCGTTAGCCCTGCTTTGGCAGCTGCTAATGATGCTGTGGAGGGTGGCAGAGCTGAGCACAGGGTTTGATAAGGCCACAGAGGGCTTCAGCAGAGCGTGAGCTTCTCACAGTCCCACTTTACACCTGCTTTGTTGTAGCCACGACCTCTTTCTGACTTGCTTCTGTTTTCTTTCTAAGAGGCCTGTGTAAACTGTGGCTCATTTGCTTCATTTTAGGGGGCATTTTACCTTGCCAGAAGGTCCTTGTTCCCCTTTGGACTGCTTTGCTCCTTATTATGCTGTCATCACTTAATCTGACTGTTTTTTCCTTGATTTTTTTATTGACAAGTCTTAAAATGTGTTAACGCCTCATCTGCTGCTGCACAGTACGTGTCTTTTACAGTGTGTCTGAAGAGTTCTCCAATACAGAGGGCAGTGTGGAATACCTAAAGCGTGGTGCCTCTCATTATCCTCAAAACGTTGTCCCTTGGCCACTGATTTTAACTGTCTTTTGTAGATTAAACTTTAGATTTGTTTGCACAGAATGACTTTACTGGCTTGGTATTCCTGAATGGAAGTACTCGTGAATGGAGAAAACACACAAAATGTCTTGTCTCAAGGGAGATGGAAGGGAAAATGCCCCCTGCCCCTTGCTATGAAACCAATTGAGACTGACACAACCTGCTCAGACTGTTTTGGAATGCCTGGAAACAAACCCTATGCTCAGGATAGAAAGTAGAGGCTATTGGAACAAAGCAAGAGGAGATACCAAGCCTGGGGAGTCTTGTGAGAAAATCAGACTTCGCTGTGAGAGGCAGCCGTGGCACACATGGGTCTGTTGGTGCATTGTGCTCTGGGATTTCTAGCCATCCCTTGAGGTTCCAATGGATGATCTTTGTTCTTATGTATTTGTTATTCGTGACATACAACATACTGAAGCTTTTTCATTGAGCTGAGTCATGGTTTTACCCCAGCTTGTCTGATTTTGGCAACTAAAACTGAGCAGTTGGGCTCTAATTCTCTTTTCCTCCTCTACCCCGAGGGAAAGGGGAGAGGGAAATGAGAGGAAAAAGAATTGCGGTTTGGCAATGAAACTAAACCAGCTTTGATAAAATACTACTAATAATGATGATAATAGTAATAATAATAATGAAAATAATAGAAATTAAATAATAAAATATAGACAAATATGTGAAATTGTGCCCCCCCCCCCCCGCTGGATGAATGTGTGTTAGCACAAAAGCTGCAGAGCAAGTCAGGGAAGGTGTCAGTGTCAGGAGAGAGCTAGACACAGGAACTGGATTCAGGAACACGTTTATCCGGGATTGGGGCAGACAGATGAGGTCCTCGCTGGACATCAGCCATCAAAGAAGAGAGAGAGACCCTCATGATCTCTCAAGTTTATACCGACTATGACATATATGGGACAGAGTCCTCTGTTGGTGACTTTGGGGTCACCTGTCCTGTCCACCCCTTCCTGCAGGTAGGACCCTTCTTCATCTTTGGCTTTCAGCATTCCATCAGCTCCAGGATGGCCTTGGTTTCTATAGGAATAATTGTAAGTCATGGCCTTTCTGCATCCCAGTGCCCTGTGTTATCACTGCTAGAGAGAAACAGTATGAAAAACATGCAGTTAACTTTCAGAAAATGAAATTACTTTCAGGAGTCTGAGCTGAAGTTAGAAAACTGTTTCTACTTCAGCTTAAACCACAACAATCTGTCAAACAAACAACTATGAAAATGCTGATATGCATTTATATCTGTGAGTTTCTGTAACTTTTTCTGTGCCTGGGTGTGTTTGCAGTGTATTTGGTAACATTAAACAGAATAGCTGGCTTTTTTCATCTTATAATAAGGGGGTGCTTTTGTCTAAGCTATCAAACATTTAAAACCGGTGTAATAAACATGATCTTTTTGTAATATTCTCTGTTGTGTAACAAACACATTCTAAACATCAAAGTTTATTATTAGCATAGATTGTTCTTAGGAAGCATTTCTGAAATGCATTGCAAATTGTTGCCTTTCAACTAATCCACATGCATATGCAAATCCCATTAGAACTATTTGCTTCTCTGGGACTGGCACTTGTGTGCTTGGAGTTTAAAAGCTTGGATTTAAAAAGCCAGAGTGTTGACATTAGTCTGGGGAATTACTATGCCAGAAAATATCCAGCACTGACACTAAGTTCAAAATACATGTTTTTTTCCTCATTGTCTGTAGAGAATCCTTAAAATAATTGGATATGATTTAACTTTGAAACTGAAGTTTGATCTGCTGAGGCTGCTTGCAGTGGTAAGTCCTTGGGGTTGCAGAAGGAAATGTGTTACCATTAAAAGTGGAAGTTTTGGTTCTTCACAAATTTGCACAAATCTTGTAATGCAGTTTTCATCAACAGTAAATACAAAGTAAATTTTATCTGTAAGCTACTCATTTTTATTTCAGTTTTTAGAGAAGATGTGGTTGCCCCATGTGCTGATGAGACTTAAACAATTAGTACTTTACAGGCAGCTTTATTTACTGCCCGTCACTGCTGGTGAATACCACCAAATTGGGGTATTTGAGATACTTGTTAAGGGGTAAAACCCCTAGCTGGATGTGGTATTGCGCTAGGATAGCCGTTGGCATCTGCATATCCCACATCCTTTGCATGGGATAAAAATGTCCCTTGAATCATAGAATGGTTTGAGTTGGAGGGGACCTTAAAGCCCATCCAGTTCCAACCCCCTGCCATGGGCAGGGACAACTCCCACTGGATCAGGGTGCTCAAAGTCCCATCCAACCTTGCCTTGAACACTTCCAGGGATGGGGCAGCCACCACTGCTCTGGGCAACCTGTGCCAGGGCCTCCAGCAATCTTGTTTGGTGTCAGCTTGTTGTTCCCTGTGCACACCCAGGGTTAATAAAGCATTTTGAGGGTTTTTAGGTTAAAATATTTATGCTGTGTTTTCCTGGCTGTCACTGCCGGCATTGATGCTGACAAGTGGTTCATGAAACCAGCTTGTCCTTTTCTTGCCAGCGCTGGTGGTTGTAGGCCTGCAAATGTCCCATCAATGAGCTGGCTTCCACCAGGGCTGGATTTAAATATCTGGAGACAGGTAAGGAAGAGATGATTGAACAGAAGTCTGTGATTCTATGATTTCCAGTGTGGTACAGAAATATTGCCATGGAGAGCTATTCCTCACTGGTTCACACTGCCTGGCATCTGTGATCTGAGGGGGCGAAATGGGGCAAAAAGTGGTTTCTTGGTGGGTACCAGGGCAGTCTGCACATCTAACTTCACTTCCTTATCTGCTGATCTGTGCAGTCTGGCCCACAACTTCCTGCTATTTGGTCATCTTTTGATTTTGTTTTTTTGTTGTTGTTGTTGGTTGGTTTTTTTTTTTTCCCTTTTGGCGCTCGATTTATCACCATGGAATTAAATTTTCCTGTAGCTACCAAAACTTCCAATTAACTTTTTAAAGAGTCTTACACAGACAGAAACAGAAGGCAGGATTTCTGACCATGTTTGTCATCTGTGTCAAGTACTGTCTTCTGCTTTTGATAGCGTTCACTCAGGACCCTCTGTGAGAATCCTTACAGCCCATTCAGTGCCCGTACATGCGGGGTTTACCATTGTTACTCAGCTGGCATCGCTGATCAAAACAAGTCCTTGCAATTTCCAAATTATTTACAGTCTTCTCACTGGGATTAATTTCTCTTGTGTGTTACGCCTACACACGATTGAAGCCTTAATTTCCAGCAGACCTTCTTCCAAGGAAGAGAGTCAGCTGTGTCCTTAAGGTGTCCAGGTAGGATACAGCAATGCCTGCCAAGGCGAAGGTGCCGTGGCCATGTGTGCAGGATGAAGCTGGAAGCTTCCGCTGCCAGAGTGATCCTACATGGGCAAGAGTTGTTCTGCCTTCTGGGAAAGCCAGCACTGTCCCTTCACCGTGAAATTAAAATCTACAATTAATGTAACTGGACATGAAGCAGATGTTGTAGGAAAAGGGAGATTTGTTTTCATGTTTTAGTGACAAATTTATGATTTGTTTGTGAATTATTTGTGCTTTGTTTGTGGAACAAACATAATTTATCTTGGGTTTTAAAAGAAGTGTTTAGGACTTGTTCTCAGCCAAGAGAACCTCTCCTTTCCTTGGAAAACAGTAAAGCACAGTGCTGCTGTCAGCCGGGCTTTGCAGGGTTGGTATCAACCATAAGGAAAGCAACTCCTCGCACCGAGTGAAAGCCCTGGCGAGTCACCGGGGGAAACTTTAATTCCAAAGAATAATTGTTATAAAACTGGTGTAAGACTAAAAAGCTACTAAAATGTTATTAGTACATATCTGGACACGTACTCTGTTCCATTTCAGTCTAATAAACCCCAGGATCACTAAGCACTCAAAACAACTGCTGCGTTAGGCACTTTCTGGAGTGTCTTACTGCATACATGCCCTTTGAAAAGGCTATAGATGGCTTTTGGAGTCACAAAAAACCATCTTAAAGTTAGAGCTTGAAGAAAAACAAGACTTGGCCTGTCTGCACTTAATGAAGGAACATTATTGGCAAGATGCTGAAGAAATATTTTGTCTATAGAAAATTGGTTTTTGTACATAAAACTTGTTAATATTAATAAAGACAGGTCATTCCTGGTTTCTAGTCACACAAGCAAACTCCAAGAAATGCACTATGCTGGGGGGGCTTCTGTTGGTGATACTTCCGTATGAAAACAAACAGGAGTAGTAAATCAGCTTCAGTTTAGCATATATACAATTGACTTGCTCTCATCATTTATTTCTCTTCTGATGGCTGATACCATTGCTTGTGTCTTACGCATCATAATTTACAGTCTGGCGGAAAGGTATGTTTAGATTTAAGCTGTGCAATAGAGTAACTAATGAGAAATACGGGAGATTTATAGCACTTGGTGATTGATTGGATAAGGACCTTAGACATTAATTGAAATCTGAGGACTCTCAGCTGTCTTTCAGTTTGAAAAAAAATATCTTTTTGGACAAGCAAAACTATTTCTTCACAGGATTTTGGAAGTCGTTTTCGTGCTTACGGAAAACATGATTAGGAAGAATTTTTTTTCCTGTGAGAGTGGTGACGCCCTGGCACAGGTTGCCCAGAGGAGTCACAGCTGCCCAATCCCTGGAGGTGTTCAAGGTCAGGTTGGATGGGACTTTGAGCACACTGATCCAGTGGGAGGTGTTTCTGCCCATGGCAGGGGGGTTGGAACTGAATGGGCTTTAAGGTCCCTTCCAACACGAACTGTTCTATGATTTTATAAATGGAAAAGTGGGATACTGGTAGGGCGTTTCTAATTTGCCAGTGCTTGGGTAACTTATGTGTGCCTTAATCCCCCATGGCTAGCCACTAGTTTATACCTGCAGCAGTACACTCAGCTCCTTTTTTTTTTACCATCTCAGTGTGACTTCACTTGTCTTCCCCTCAGATTGTGCAGTTTGGCCCCAGTTAAGTATGGAAACTTGGGTGTCCTCAGCAGCTTCTGCTTATCTTCCCTGTTTAGCAGAGAGGCACTGAAGCCCAACTGTTATGTGACAAATTGTCTGGATAAATACTTTACATTAATCTCTCCATTAATAACGCTGCTGAACTGGTCATCTCTAAAGAGATAGCACAGCTCTCTCCGTGCTGTCATTCTGTAAATGCACCATTCTTGCTGAAGCTTAGTCTTGTGAAAATGTCTAAATTTTCCCATTAAGTGCTTAAAAAGTAATAAAACTAAAGCCATTAGTGTTCACTTGTCAGATCTGTATCAAGAGAAATATTCCTCGCTGCAATAAATCTGATCAAGTCTTCGACATTTATATCATGTAAATTCATTCTCTGGAAATGGACCTTTGAAGGTAAATTGCGTTAAGTAGGGCAGTTTAAATTTTTAATACAATCTTATTGTAACTGTTAGCAAATGATTAAAGTGTAAAGGGGGCTTATGTGTTTTGTGAGATTTATGTTAAATGCTGTAGAATGCTTCTGCTCTGGCTGGTTACTGCTTTCATGGCAGCTGAATTTGTGTAAAACTCACAAAACCCCAAATAAAGTATTTAGCCTGTAGAAATAGAATCTTAGAATTGTTCAAGTTGGACAAGACCTTTAAGATCATCAAGTCCAACCCTTAACCTAACACTGCCAAGTCACTTCTAAACCATACCCCTAAGCACCACTTCTACACATCTGTACTAATATAGTAATGACATCTATTTCACCTGCAAGTGGAGCAGCTTTCTTGGTAGCAAACAACTTCACTGTTTTTTTAATGGGAATTTGTGTGTCCGAGAGGTGGGTTTTGATCTCATTGGATTCTTGGTGGTTTGTTTTGAGGAAGATTTTCTTTGAAGTCCAAGAACATTGTTGTATTTCTTGATTTTGGTGGTGAACAACCTATATAGCTTATGCTTCAGAAGCCATGACGTATTTGTGTATCATTTGGATGTTGCTATAGTATCATTGTTGGGTTTGGTTGCATGATGTGTACAATAATGCATTGTAACTGAGTTCTAAATAGGAGATGGTCACCTTCGGGTACAGCTGCATCGGTATTGCAATGGTGAAGTTTGTTCCTCTTAAAGGTACCTCTGATTCTTTCATTTTGAACATTTCTGCTGGGGAGGGGTGACAAGGATGTGCTGTATAACTATTACTCAGGAGCCATCCCACTGATGTTGGCCAGAGGTGCAGCAAGCCTTGAAGACAGAGCTGCTCATGTTTGAGGCTGACAGTCAGGAGGCTGAAAATGTTCTCCATGAGACACAATGCCTGGTTTCTTTTTGGGTTTTGGTGTTAGGTTTTTTTCTGAGGAGAATATTCACATCTTGAGGAAAAGTATCCATACTTAAAGTGAGGTAATTTTTTTTTTAAACCTTTGTATTTAAGATTGTACATTTGATTGGGCACTAACAGGATTTGATTCTGTCGTAATGGAAAGATCAACAGAGCTTCATGATTTACTAGTTAGGTAAATCCATGTGCAAAAGTCTCTGACACAGTCTTTGCCTTATAAATCCTCCTGCTCTATACTTCTACTTGCTGCATGGTTCGTGTACTGAAGAAGATATAGGTTTGTTTTTTAAATTTCTTTAGATGCCAGATACTTTCCAGAGAGTCGAGCGGATTTATTGACATATTTGCTTACCTAATCTTGAGAGACAATGATTTGCATCAAATTTGGGAGTAAGTGATATGCAGTGTTAATCATACTTACCCGTGGAGGGAAGAAATATATTGGCATTGATTAGAGACATTTAACACTGAGTCTTACTTATAACTGTACTTTTGTATCTGGCTAAACAAGAACAGTTGTTGTTTCTGACAGCCAGTCCTGAAGTATCTATTTCATAGAATCATGGGTTGGTTTGGGTTGGAAGGGGTCTGTAAGATCATCCAGTTTCAACCCCCCTGCCATGGGCAGGGACACCTCCCACTGGATCAGGAGGCTCAAAGCCCCACCCAACCTGACCTTGAACACCTCCAGGGATGGGGCAGCCGTGACTTCTCTGGGCAACCTGTGCCCGTGCCTCACCACTGTCTCAGGAAAACCCAATATCTAATCTAAATCTCTCCTCTTTCAGCTTAAAACAGTTCCTCCTCATCCTATCCCTGCACTCCCTGGTCAAGAGCCCCTCCCCAGCTTTCCTGGAGCCCCTTTTAGTACTGGAAGGCTGCTCTGAGGTCTCCCCGGAGCCTTCTCTTCTGCAGCTGAACAACTCCAACTCTCTCAGCCTGTCCTCATAGCAGAGGTGCTCTAGCATTCTGATCATCTTTGTGGCCTCCTCTGGACTCACTGTAACAGATCCATGTCCTTCCTGTGCTGAGGACTCCAAACTGAATGTAGGACTCCAGGTGAGGTCTCACGAGACCAGAACCCTCTCCATTGGCCTGCTTGCCACACTTCTGATGCAGCCCAGGACACGGTTGGTTTCTGGGCTGCAAGTACACATGGCTGACCCCTGTTGAGCTTCTCACCCACCAGCACACTCAAGTCCTTCTCTTCAGGGCTGCTCTTAATCCATTCTCTGCCCAGCTTTATTTTACTAAGAATTGTCTTAAAACTTTTTAGAAACATTAACCCTGAACTAGACCATTGTATCTGAACTTGATTATTAACTGTGATGATGGTGAAACTGTATGTTTCAATATAAAAACCATGAGTTCATACTTGCACTTCTTATTAACTTGTCTTATAAAGTAGCCTGATAGTTCTTGGAGACATCTGTGTCTGAGGAGTTATAAAATTGTTTTAATAGGATGAAAGTATTACGCATTTTAGTTATAAGATGCACCTTCAAGCTCTTTTGAGGAGCATGTGTGGTAATGTAATGAAAGTATAATACAATACAACTACCAGTTTTTCTTTGTGATGTATGTTATGTTCAGTGTACATGTTTCTTCTGTTGGTTGACTGCAGTCAGGATGAACTTGAGGTTGTTTTGAACAGCTTGTTCTGCTACACGTTGACTTGCTGCTGAGAAGTGTATTAGACCGTCGTTCCCAGAACTTTATGGACAGGTGTAGCAGGCAGTTATTTACAGCTTAAAGTTTTGACTGTCCCACATTAGAAAATTGTAGAGTCATTGAAGTTGAAGACCTCTAAGATCATTCCGTCCAACCGTCACTGAAGGTAAAGGTTAATATAGATAAGTATATAACATTACTTATTGTGCTTTGTTCATGTTTCACAGGAGCTCTGTTTCTAGCTTCATGTCTGTGTTCTTGGCTGTCCTGGCACTTTTTTTTCATTTCAAAATTAACATGATCAACCTTGACTTTCTTCCATCCTGAAGGTAACTGCTTATTACAGTTAATATTTAAGTCCCCTGCGTAACAGGACCAATCACACAATGGCTTCATTTCCGGCAAATTAAAAGCCCTATGAGGTAACTGAGACATACATGAAGATAAATTTGTTTTAATGTAATGAGATAAAAGAAATTCAGGTAAGAATGGGAGATTATATTAAAACTTGTCCTCCTACTTTGGGAGCAACTTTGAAACTCTCACTGGATTAATGTTAAATAAGCTTTTGTCCATATTATGACTTTGTATTAAAATATATACCAGAAGGAAGATGACATGTTAATTGGAAAAGGCAATCTTCTCTATCAGTCTGTAGTATTCATTCGCAGCTAGGGAAGGATTTTACTTCTTATTTGAAACTTATTTGGGACCACAGACACATATCAACAATTCTAAAAGATTAATTTATTTGTGTGATTATACCTGTGTAGTGTAGGAGTGGTGGCTTCTCTCCAACTTAAAGAGCTGAGTGGATTTATTTAAGCATTTCTAAGTTAACACACCTTTTTAAAGGTTTTTCAAAACAGTATTCAGTGTTACTGGGGTTTCAAAAGTGATGCAGAAATTCACTATTTAACAATGAGAAGAAGGAGTTGCTGCATCTCTAGAAATAAAGCTCAAGAACCTCCGAGCCTTCAGTGTTTCTTCCATGTCCTGAGAATCATAGAATCACAGAATAGTTTGAGTTGGAAGGGACCTTGAAGATCATCCAGTTCCGACCCCTGCCATATGCAGGGTCACCTCCCACTGGATCAGGGGGCTCAAAGTCCCATCCAACCTGGCCTTGAACACTTCCAGGGAAGGGACATCGAAACCTTTCTTGGGCAACCTGTGTCAGGGCCCCCCCACCCTCACAGGAAAACATTTCTTCCTATTATCTTATCTAATCAAAATCTACCTTCTTTCATCAATGGAGAGTGGAGGTACAGGCTGCAGGGCAAATTACACTGTCTCTGGCAGCAGTATCTGGGAAGAGAAGACAGGAATATTTCCTGCTTGTCTTCCCATAGTGTGAAGTGGTGGTGGAGGTGCCCTTTTTCTTAGCCAGCTAATTTAACAGCACGTTCCCTGTTGACTTACCGGCTAGAGTTGGTGCATTTGCTTTGGCGCTGGCAGCGTTTAATATCATGTTTCCTGTACTATGTCTTTACGGAAATCCCTATTTTAATTTGCTGACTCTTTTGAACTGCAAAAGAAGGTGGTTTCACATAACAGAAATAGAATAACAGCACTTAGACCATATAGAGTGGTTTAAGCATCGACCTGCTTACCTTATTCTCACTATGGAAGAGGCAGGGCCCACGTGGAACACCTTACGTTGTTGGTAACCACAAGGCTGTGCTGAGATGCTCTTCTTTCTAGATGGTTTTTGAGGTGTATGGGGAAGTAATACATGACTGAAAGCCCACTGGTTAATCAGGCTGCCCCGTGCTTGCAAGAGCCTTGTAGGCAAGTGGTAAAAGTGCAGATATCATGTGTGAATGTAATCAGATGGTATCAAGAAGCAGAGTTTTGTTAACCAACCACATTGTCCTGGAAAGCTTCCTAATGCTTTTGGTGCCTTGCTCTACAGATATTTATTTTTTGGGTCAGATAGTTGCACTCTTCTTGCTCTGCAGGTTTAGAGCACTGCATTGTCCTATCTGTTGGTCACGCTGTAACATGGAATAGAGGTTATCCCAACAAGTACTACCATAGGCTCTTAGAGTGTTAAGTGGGTTTGTGTTCAGTGCAGAATAACAACTCATCTCTGTTGATATGGCTTTATGGCTTTTTTCCCCTACAAAGTATTTCAAGCAATTGCTTAAGCCCAAATGCTACAGGAATCCAGTATGTGTTTCTGTATTCCAGCTGGCACATGGTATGCCAAGCTCTCTTTAAAGGTCCCTTCCAACCCAAACCATTCTATGATTCTAAGTATAAAAGTTGTTTAGCCTAAAATATGGATTAAATTTAAAAGAACAGGCACAGTGACCTTAATAGTGGATACTTACATAAATTCTTCCCATTCAGAAGCATTTCTGGTTAGTGCTCTCTCTTCCAGTTATTGCTACTTCACCTGTAATATGTAATTGTGAAATAGATTTATTTTTATTGAACACGTATTTATTGTAAACACGGACTATTAAGTTAAAATGCAGCTGCCATAAAAATCCAAGTTGCTATATATCTTAGCTTCCCACAGTGTGTTTTCTTTAGGCAGGATTTTCCACATGAAGCTAGGAAACACTGATCAGCAAGGGTTGTGGGCAGAAGCAGATGAGTTTTGATCACTTGATAGAACACTATTTTGTTGCTCTGTCAGTTGTATGCATTGTGCTTTTTTCCACTTCTCCTCTTCTTCTTGCCAGGTTCTGTTGAGGTTACTGGGATTTCTTAGGAACCAGGACTCCTGCAGGAATTAGTTAAGGTGTATCTAATGGTATTTGTGCCCTGATGTTCGTATTGTTGGCTGGGGATGCTAGCGAGGATACTTTCTGCTGTGTCAGTGACTCTGTTCTGTGGGAATTACAGTAATAAAGAATGGTGACCACTACAGGTACTGTATTTAAAAGCAAGGATTAGTCCATGGAAGTGTTGGTTTATCAACAAGAACAAGGCAGTGACAAGGAAAGTTTGAAGTGTTGAATGTGGGAAGTATTGAACATGTTCTCTCCTGGAGGTTCTTCTGACCCACCTGCTGAGGCCTCTCCACTGCCATACGTTGTGTCCCTGAGCGCTGGATGAAGAACTGCAGCCTCAGGGTGATGGATCTGCTGACACCAGCTGGGGAGGGGACAGGGACCTTGCATATCAGCTTCAGAAAGGACGCTAACAGTGCAGTCAGGCTGGGTGATGGAGTTCCTGGTTGTCCTCAGGGATGGTGTTTGGAAGTGGAGGTTATAAATCTTGTTATGCTTCTGAAGCTCTTGCCCTCCGTTGCAATTTTAAGCACTAAGCAAATATTTGGACCTTCTGCTCATGTGAAATTAATTTTTCACAATTTTTATCAATTAAACAGAGAATTTGAATTTTTTACTGAAGCCTTGTAATGAAACATTAATTTTCTCATAACTAAATATGCCACCACGGCCTTCAGATGTACAGTGAGAGCATGCCTGTTTCAAAGGTGGTGTACTGTACATATGTTACAGTATCGCCGTATCACAGTATCATAAGGTTGGAAAAGACCTTTAAGATCATGAAGTCCAACCTATGACCCAACACCTATACCTACTCCTACTTGTCAACTACACCATGTCACTAAGTGCCTCATCCAATCTCTCTTTAAATACCTCCAGGGATGGTGACTCCACCACCTCCCTGGGCAGTACGTTCCAATGGCCAACCACCCTCTCAGTAAAGAACTTCTTCCTAATGTCAAGCCTAAACCTCCCCTGGCAAAGCTTGAGACCGTGTCCTCTTGTTCTGTCACCGGTCACCTGAGAGAAGAGACCAACCCCTGCCTGACTACAACCTCCCTTTAGGTAGTTGTAGAGAGCAATAAGGTCTCCCCTGAGCCTCCTCTTCTCCAGGCTAAACAGCTAAACAACTCTTCATAGGGCTTGTTCTCCAGCCCCTTCACCATCTTCGTTGCTCTCCTCTGGACACACTCCAGCATCTCAACATCTTTCTTAAACTGAGTGGCCCAGAAGATATTGCTTAGCTCTCCTTAGAAATCATCTTATCAAGCATCTTGTTGAGCACCAATTGCAGCAAGGTAAATATTCCATGCTTTTTGTCGGCAGAGTTCTCTTAATGCTCTGTAAAAGCTCAAATTGGTAATTGGTATGAATGTTTGCAAAAAGAATTATAATTTATCATAGAATTTCCAAAAGCCAACATTCATTTTCAGAGGTCCTGCTGTTCCTGTTACCTAGAGCATTTTGTTTTCATTTCAAACTAATTCTTCACCTTTTACAGATGCGTTATGTGGTTTTGAACAGGGACTTTCCACAAAGATGCGCTGTTGATTGTGGCTCACAGTGATCAGTGAGTGTGTAAAGTGTCGTTTAGGGTGAAAGGTGATATTTGTGTAAACGTTCAGCTTTTTTTTTTTCTTCTCCCTAGCAGGTAAAATTAGGTATATGTGGTGTTTGTCCCTTCTGTTATAAACATTATAGCAGCCTTCCAGTAATTATAGGGGACCTGCAGGAAAGCTGGGGAGGGGTTCTTTATCAGGCAGTGCAGGAATAGGTTGAGAGGGGAATGGTTTTGAGTTGAAAGAGGGGAGATGAAGATGAGAATTTGGGAAGAAATGTTTTCCTGTGAGGGTGGGGAGGCTCTGACACAGGTTGCCCAGTGAGGTCATGGCGGTCGCATCCCTGGAGGCCAGGTTGGATGTGTCTTTGGACATCCTGATCCAGGGGGAGGTGTCCCTGCCTGTGGCAGGGGTGTCGGAGCTAGATGATCTTGAAGGTCCCTTCCAACCCAAACTGTTCTATGATTCTGTTGTTTTTCAGACAGCCTTGAGCATTTCCACTTCGCTGAGAGCCATTTTCTGTCTGTCAATAAGACGGAGATAGTTTAGCGCACTGTTCTTGCACTTCACCTTTTGCACATAGTGAAAGGTTTTAACCAGCCCTGGTGTTTACTCCTGCTTGGACACACAGTGCAGCTAAATGAGTTAACTGATCTTATACATGTTTTGTGATAAACCAATTTTGATTTAAATTAGTGGTAATTGGAGAAGACTGTCTCCTAAATACATGATGCTCCTGTACCAGTGATAACTGAGAAGAGAAATACCACCAGATGTTACCAGTATTGTTTACCTGGAGACTTCCCCTTCTTTACTTCATGTGTTCCTTGGTAAAAAGCAGCATAAAGGATGCAGCGGTAACTCTGTGCACTGCCTTTCAGGGAAAAAAAATGGCGATCAGGCTGTGAATACCTCTGGACATTTTCTAGGACCATTAAACAGGGAACGATCACATCTCAGGCAAGATGAGTTTTCACCAACACATCTATTGTGGAAGGCAGAGGCACCTTTGTGTTTTCAGCCTTAAGAGGTTTGGAGCTAGATGAGACAGTCTTACCTTGCGTCTTGAACTTCTTGTAAGGCGTGTTTTCCCCCCAGGTCTCTGCCTTTCTTGTCCTTACACTTGAATGAAGCTGTGCTAATGAAATTGGAGAGACCCAGCTGCCCCCACCAAAGCGGCCCCGCACTACACGAGAAGCACTGCACGAGGAGTTGACATGTGAGCAGCCCTTTGAACCAAGGAAAGACAACTCTGTCAGCGCAGTTACTCTGGCAACAGTATTTCTAATGGTGATTAGCTCCCAAACGGAGCACAAAGAGGGGTCACTTCATTATGGAGGCACAGCTCTGGGTTTCTGGGAGAGGAAGCGACCATGAGGGAATTTGCTGTTCCGATCATCTACCCCACACTGCCGAGAGGGGAATGGGAGAGCTTTGTTCAGGGAAAATTAGTGTATGGGTGCAAATGGGAACAGGGGTGGTTTGCAATGCAGATTTGCTGGGTTGGAGTGCTGGAGCCTTGCTCTACGGCTCAGAGCCTGCTGGACCAGTGAGGTTTCCTGCTCAGGGGTTCAGTCCTTCCAGTAAACCAGCTGGGAGAAGTTGTTAGGAGCTGCTTACCAATGAACAAAACTAACAACTAACAAAAAGTAGCATTGGAGATGAAAGCGTCAGGGGGTGGGAAGGTTAATTTTGTTTTGGTGAGCTAGGTCAGGCATGGAAGAAGAGGCATTCAAATCAAGAGCTTTCTCTCTGAACTTGGACATTTTATTCATCTGACAGACCAGGAATTTCACATGCTTTTAATTAACAAGGCTTTAAAGCAAAATACAGCTTCTAGTCCCTCTGGCTTGTGAAATTAAGTTTAAATGTATGAGAAATAAGCATCGCTCTTCCCCACAGACCACATATTTTCTAAATATCAATTCTCTTGGTTTATAACTAAATATCCTGGGCGTATCCAAGTCTATTTGCAGAAGAGTTCTGGACTTTGCAGATAGATTTTGTTTTGAATAAAATCTCTCTAAAATTGATAGCTTAATTGAGTTTATATAAACAAGAGAAGGCCTTTGATTTTTAAAAATAGTTGAAATGTCACTTTCTTGATTATTTTTAATATCTGCCACATAGATTAAGTCAGCATTCATCTGTTTCAGAAACAAGTATATTTACACTAAATTCAGAAGACCTGAATTGTCTTTGGGATGAGATGGAACCTGAAAGCTCTGAGGCAAAAATATTTCTGCTTTCTTGCATTCTCTCTTCACTGTACAAAACAAAGTTTGATTTAATTGTGTAGCTTCCTCTGGACTGACATTGCAATTACAGGCGCTGCAGTATTAGTTTGAAGATTTTGACTTTGAGCGGTCTTAGATTGGTTAATGAAGTAGATTGATTTGCTTTCATTAACAGTGAAAAGATGCTTGGGTACAGGCAGAGCTTGCATCAAGCATTCCTGAAGAACAATTATTTCTTACTGTATAGTTGCATCAGAGACCCCACCCAGCCCCTCAGCTGCCTCAGCTGTGATGGTGGTGCTGCCTTTAGGGAATAAACCCTCATACTTATGGACATGCTTTGATCTCAGAATACCCTGAGAAATTTGCTCCTATATCCAGCCTAAACCTGTGTATCATTGTGGAAACAAAGCATGTTGGTTTAAGGATTTTCCCCACCACTGTGAAGCTGCTAATGGGTGGTCACTTTGAGTCCTAACAAAGAGGAAGTCACAGAAATGGGTCTGGGGGCTGAATGAGTGATACAGCATGGCTGTTCTCTGGTGTTAGTTCTTCTAATTACAGTGTGTTTCTTGCTACACAACCATTTAACGGTGGGTTTTTTCCTCCCTAACTACTGTGTCTGAAGATGTCAGCAGCAGGAGTTAGCAGACCGGTGGGGTTTTCAGTTTTAAGTTCTGTGTATTTCAGGGCTTGCTTCTCAGGAACAGAAGATGTAGCAAATGCAAACTGGCAGAAGCACTGCTGAGGAGATGTGTGCTGAACCTCTTTTATTGACTTCTGATGGGCAAGATTTAGGTTTCATCTCTTCTCTCAAGGCAGCTTTACAAAGAGCACAGTAGGTCTTTTGGCGGTCCAGCGGTTGCTCTGCAGATGATCAGTCGCATCTTTAATATCTCGCAAACTTTGAAGGGTCAGGGTGCTCCTTTAGGTACTTCTGAAGCTCCTCCAACCATAGTACCCAAGGGCAAGTAGCCCTGAGCACTTGAATATTGAATGCAATCTAATTACAGAGGGACAGCTACACGAGGCAGTGAAGGAAGCTAAACCTGTCTGGTCTCAAAGGAGAGCAGGTTGGCTAATGAAGGGAGGGGAGAGGCAGGGGGAATCAGGCTGTGATGGGGATGTTAGACTTGTTGCCAAAATGGAGGGGGAATTGGGAAGGTTTGGCAGCTCAGAAGGAGATTTCTATTAGGAAGCACGTCGTTTATCTAATGGAAGGAAGAGTGAAGAAATTTGAGGCTAAGAGTGATTCATTCCAGAATTTGCAGTGCAATTTTGAGGAAGAAGCACTGTATCTTCTGCTGTAATTTTACCTTTTCTACAGGATAAATCAATCTTTGTGCTGCTCTGTGTAAGATTTAGTTTCCAGCTTTTGTGGATTGCTCTTCATGTTTTAAGAGTAACAATTTGTGCCTATTTTGATTTAAAGTATTTATTTACTTTTTGTAGTACAGCCTTCAGGTTGTGCGTTTGAGTAGGAGAGTTCAGACTGTCCTGGGTGTTCCTGCCTTGCACCTTCCTAGAGTAATCGTTTGGCAAGGCTGCGCTGATATGCACACACCTATATTCAGATTGAAGGAAAGAGGTAAATATTTGACTAATTGTCTCTCCCATGTGAGAGTGGAAGCTCTTGCTGAGAAGGTAGTTTTCATTCATGTGTAGTTTTAGTTCAGTTTTGGTCTTAATTTAGGTCTTTACTGCATATGAAGACAAATCCATGTGCATGTGTTAAAATCTGACCTTTGGTTTGCTCTCTGCATTCACGAATGTGTGTTAAAATATTCTAATATATGGCTTTCCAGGCTTCAGATCAATAAACCAATGGGTCTGAAATGACAGAGTGCTACGATATTCCTCTGTAATTTAAACATGATTAGCTGATGAAGGTTATGATCAATATGCCAGGGGAAGATAAATTAATTGATATCATCCTTTCAGGATGATAAGGGGTCTATTGGAGGTAGGATGTAACTAATGAAGCTGCTTCTTCATATATATGAGCCATTTTTTATACAATGAATTCTCACTAAATCATGGTTATGCCATCATTAATTTACTTGAAAAACATAAGGCACGGACCAGTTTGTTATTCAAATAGCATTCATTTGAGTAGAAATTTTATGCTTCCACTGCTGAACAGTATCTCTGCCTGTGTTACAGGAAAAATAATCTTAGAATTTTAATAATTCATAGAATTATAGAATAGTTTGAGTTGGAATGGTTGTTAAAGATTACCCGGTTCTAACCCTTCTGCCATGGGCAAGGACACCTTCCACTGGATCAGGCTGCTCAATGCCTCATCCAACCTGCCCTTGAACACCTTTTTATATTTTCTGAACAAGGTAGATTGAAATCTGCTAGTTACAGATCTGTTAATTACAACAGGTTACTTTGTGGGTTTTTAAGGAGGTACCAATAGTTGGTATCAATCTGCCTCACTGACCTGTTTTGGTGGAGACTGTGCGAGTGACTACAGACTCAGGTGCACAAGTTTCATAAAGAGCTTCACTTCATGAAGCTCACTGCATGCAGGGAAGCTAAATTTATAGGATCATAGAGTGCTTTGAGTTGGAAGGGACCTTTACAGGTCATATTAATCAGTTGTGGTTTTGATGAGCCACTGCACTGGTCTCTGTTTCCAAAGACTGAAATTTATTTTACTTTTTAATTATTCACCCAAAAGGTAGGCAACAAATCTAGTGTAAAGGATTTTATTTGACCTAAAAAGAGCTCTTTCCAAAGGCCTTAGCTGAGTGAACTGAAATTCCAGTGTGTCACAGAATGAATTTCTGAAATAGTTTGACTTTTCTGAATTGGAAAGTTCTAGGAGAGGTATGGAAGCTGCTGCATTTCAGATCAACTGTTTATGTTTTTTTATTATGAATCTGTTAAGCTTTAGAGAATCGAGACATTAATGACTCTCATCCCTGTCTCCATTTGATAAGTGCTGCTTTTCTTTAGATATTATAGAAAATTTCTTAATAAATTGCAAAGTAAATGTGTCATTTTTCCATCTATGCTGTTAAATAACTAAAGCTGAAACTAGGAGTCAGGATATAGCTTCTTTCCATAACAAATGTGAATAGGATGGGATGTGTGACACCACTAATTCTCACTATATCAAGGAACCTTTATCATTTTTATTATGATTATTGTTTGATTCAAATGCTTTAAACTTATGATTTGCAAAAACTGATTGTCCTGATACAGTGGCCAGTAATTAAGTCCACTCAGTTCCTCTGCAGCAGAGAGCACAATGCCTTCTTGTAAACTAAACCTCCTTGTGCTGGGAGTGACAACCTTCCGTAGGAACCTTTGGTCCCAGATGTAGGATACCTTCCAGGATTGCAGTAGTAAATAGCACCGAGATGCACTTGAACTAGGTTGTTAGCCAAGTGTTGCTCATATTTTTCTCTTCTCTGCAAGGAGAACATGCCAAAGAAGAATGGAAAATATCTACTACAATAAGCTTCGTTAGTGTGGTATTATAAGCACATAATGTTAGTGTTCCTGGTGATGCTTTTTGTAACTTGCCCACCGCTTTTCCGCTTCTGCTGGGATATTACTGGTTCCTTGGTGCTCGCCTGATGGAGTGGGAGTTCTGGGGCAGTTTTATCCAAGTAGAGAAAAAGGCTGGAGTCTCATATGGAGTGTAATGTGGAACACTAGCATCTTTCATCACAATTGGATATATTGCAATCCATTTGTGGAACAAGCTTTGGCAGTGGAAAACCTTGGATTTTGTGTGTTCTGTGTATTTTTGATGTGCTGCGTTTTGGAGTGTGCGCTGTAGCTTACCTGCGCATATGTTTTCTTTGTCTTTAGTTGCTCAGAAGATCGTTGCAACAAGGAAGAAACAGCAGCTCTCAATTGGACCCTGCAAATCTCTACCAAACTCTCCGAGCCACTCGTCCATGTGTTCTGCCCAGGTTTCTGCTGTACATATCAGCCAGGTACAGGCTATAACGAATGCTTACTTTTCATCTAATGTAGTCAATGCCAGTGCTCCTTTTGCTGTTTGATAGGTAGTTGGTGTTTCTTTGAAAGATATCAGAGATCTGTAGTTTGAAGCAATATTTTTTTATAATTGGCTTAACTTTGTTTCAAGAAACTGCTGCAGTAAAGCAGTTGGGCTTTAAAGCCATCTTTGATGGCACTGATTTACGCCCAGCAGCCTGCTGTTCCGAGTAAACCAATTGCTACAACGGCAGGATTTGCTGTGCTGTGGTTTAAAACTTCCTCGCGATGGTTTTGATTATTGTTCTCATCCAGTCATGTGCTGAGCGATAACAGCCACTATATTGCAGCGGTGAGCACTGGAATTCCACATTTGTGGGCACTGCGCGCAGTTGTAATTGCCTGTCTGTCATGCTCCACTGAAATGATTCCCCTTTAGCGATGTAGCGCTATGTGTTGCTATCAACTTGTAGATATTACATGTAAAAACAAAACGAAATGCTGCCTTAATGTGTTGCACGAAGGTCTGGTGGCCTTGTTGGTATTTTGGGAAATGTAGGGTTAACACCAAATCTTTCTACCTTGCACAGTTTTTGCCTACATACGTTATTGATTCACTCTCCTGTATTTCCCTTGTGATCCCCTTCCTCAGTATCTTTGTTTTCTAGTGCTGAGAGATGGTCTCTGTGTACACTCACAGTTAGGGTGTCTCTGACTCTGTCACTGCAGTCAGAGACATTGGCAGCCAGGCAGGTTGATGCTTCAGCGGTGCACGCTCACTCTCGGCAGATGGAGATACAGGGCCGTCATTTCGACCCTTACAGCCTGTGCTTGGAGCTGTGGCCTAGTTTCCCAGGTGCCAGGCAGAAATGTCCAATACCTCCAGCTCTCCTGGCATGTTTTTCAATCTCAACTCAGTAATATGCCAGTACTGTCTTCTAAGGTTGTATTACATTCTTGAGCCACTCGTGAGGTTTTGTTCTATCTCTGGACCTTTCTCCCACACTGAGTTTGTCTGCTTTTTGGCAGGAGGCAGTAGTGTGTAGTGTAGTTCACTTCTTTCTTTTATTTTCTTTAATTTGATGTGTTCCTCTCTTCTCAAAGCACTCTGGTTAGATTTATGCCACAGGATGAAGTCTCTGATTCTTCTCTGGTAATAGTGACTGGTCGTCTTCTGTGCCCTGGTGGAAACTCCCACTATCAAATACCTTTAAAGATGCAGGTGACAGTTTAGTCTTAGAGTTCTTTGCTGTGCGATGTTCTGCCTTGAGCTGAGTTCAGACTGTGACTTCCCTCAGACTCTGACTCTCACTTCTGCTGATTACAGCAGAAGGAAATGCTGGCTTTCAGAGCCCCATTACTAAAGCAGTTGCTGAGGTACATGAGTCTTCTGAAGAACCCTAGCACCTTCTGGTGAAGTCCAAGTTCCTTATGTGGAAGAAGTTCTCCCATTTCTTGGCGTATGTGACGTTGACCAAGTTGCCTGAGCCACTCTCTCTCTCTGACCAGTTCATTGCCACAAACTCACAGTATCACAGTATCGTAAGGTTGGAAAAGACCTTTGAGATCATGAAGTCCAACCTATGACCCAACACCTACACCTACTCCTACTTGTCAACTACACCATGTCACTAAGTGCCTCATCCAAATTCTCTTTGAACACCTCCAGGGATGGTGACTCGACCACCTCCCCAGGCAGCGCATTCCAATGGCCAGTCACCCTCTCAGTGAAGAACTTCTTCCTAATGTCAATCCTAAACCTCCCCTGGCGAAGCTTGAGACCGTGTCCTCTCGTTCTGTCACTGGTCATCTGAGAGAAGAGTCCAACTCCTGCCTCACCACAACCTCCCTTTAGGTAGTTGTGGAGAGCAATAAGGTCTCCCCTGAGCCTCCTCTTCTCCAGGCTAAACAACCCCAGCTCCCTCAGTCGCTCCTCATAGGGCTTGTGCTCCAGCCCCTTCACCATCCTCGTCGCTCTCCTCTGGACACACTCCAGCATCTCAACATCTTTCTTAAACTGAGGGGCCCAGAACTGGACACAGTACTCAAGGTGCGGCCTGGCCAGTGCTGAATATAAGGGGATGATGACCTCTCTAGTCCTGCTGGCCACACTGTTCTTGATGCAGGCCAAGATACCATTGGCCTTCTTTGCCACTTAGCGCACTGCTGGCTCATGTTGAGTTTCCTGTCCACCAGCACTCCCAAGTCCCTTTCCGCCTGACTGTTCTCCAGCCACTCTGCACCCAGTCTATAGCTCTGCATGGGGTTGTTGTGTCCAAAGTGTAGGACCCGGCATTTGGCCTTATTAAACCTCATGCTATTGGAGTCAGCCCATCTCTACAGCCTGTCAAGGTCCCTCTGTAGGGCCCTCCTACCTTCTAGCAGATGGACACTTCCTCCAAGCTAGGTGTCACCTGCGAACTTGCTGATGAAGGACTCGATCCCCTCATCCAGATCATCAATAAAGATATTAAACGGTACCGGGCCCAACACCGAACCCTGGGGGACCCCACTAGTGACCGGCCGCCAACTGGATGGGACCTCATTCACTACAACCCTTTGGGCTCGGCCATCCAACCAATTCCTAACCCAGCACAGAACATTCCTGTCCAAGCCATGGGCTGCCAGCTTCTCCAGGAGTCTGCTGTGGGAGACAGTGTCAAAGGCCTTGCTGAAGTCCAGGTACACCACATCCACAGCCTTCCTCTCATCCACCAGGCGAGTCACACGGTCATAAAAAGAAATCAGGTTGGTCAGGCAGGACCTGCCTCTCCTGAAACCATGCTGGCTGGGCCTGATCTCTTGCTCATTCTGCAGGTGCTGCATGATCACACCCAGGATTATCCGTTCCATAATTTTACCTGGAACCGAGGTCAGGCTGACAGGTCTGTAGTTACCTGCATCGTCCCTACGGCCCTTCTTGTGGATGGGCGTCACGTTGGCCAACTTCCAGTCTTCTGGGACCTCTCCAGTGAGCCAGGACTGCTGATAAATGATGGAAAGCGGCTTAGCAAGCTCGTCCGCCAGCTCTCTCATCACCCTAGGATGGATCCCATCAGGCCCCATAGACTTATGAGGATCCAAGTGGCTCAGCCGGTCTCTAACTTCTTCCTCCTGGATGACAGGGGGGCTGTATTGCACCCCGCCCCTATCCACCGCTTCAGTAGACCAGTTGTCCAGTGAACAATCGGCCTTACTGTTGAAAACTGAGGTGAAGAAGGCATTAAGCACCTCAGCCTTTTCCTCATCTTTAGTTACTATATTTCCCTCAGTGATCGATAAGGATTGAAGATTGTTGCTGCCCTTTTTTCTGCCGTTAATATATTTGAAAAAGCTCTTCATGTTGTCCTTAACACAAGTGGCCAATTTAAGCTCCAGCTGGGCTTTTGCCTCCCTAATTTTCTTCTTACACGACTTGACAATATTTTTGAACACAAAAAACACTCACCTGCCCTTTTTGAACACTCACCTGCCCTTCTTTCCAAAGGTGATACACCCTCTTTTTTTTCACTGAGCTCCTTCAAAAGCTCCTTACTCAACTAGGCCAGCCGTCTGCCCCTGCGGCTCATCTTAGAGCACATCGGGACAGCCTACTCCTGTGCCTTGAAGACTTCATTCTTGAAGTACGTCCAGCCTTCCTGGACCCCCTTGCTTTTAAGAACTATCTCCCAGGGTACTGTCCTTACTAGTTCCTTATATAACTTGAAATCAGCACGCCGAAAGTCCAACATGATCGTCCTGGTTTTGCTCTTCCTTGTTCCATTGTTAATGAAGAACTCAAATTATCTCATGGTCACTGCAGTCCAGACAGCCTCCAACCACAACATCACCCATCAGCCCTTCTCTATTGATAAACAGGAGGTCAAGGAGAGCCTCACCCCTGGTAGGCTCACTCACCAGCTGTGACAAAAAGCAGTCCTCGATACACTCCAAGAACCTTCTGGACTGCCTCCTCTCAGCTGTGTTAAGTTCCCAGCAGATATCTGGGAGATTAAAGTCTCCTAGAAGAACAAGGGCAGACGATCTTGTGGCAACTTCCAGCTGCTTAAACAACAAAAGGTCCACCTCTTCCTCCTGGAACTCCTGGAAGAAACGCTTTTCTTCCAGACAGTTTCCTCTGGGCAGTCATATATGCACATAGTTTTAGACTGAAAGAAATGGTGCTGCCTGTAGGGTCTATCTGAGCCCCCTCCTATTCAGTGGTGAAAGAGGAAAAGCGCTGTCACAGCAATGTGAAGGACAAATGACACTGTCTCCAGTACTGACCAAGTAGTGATCCAAGAGGATCCAGCAATGACCTAGTTTACTCAGTCTGCTGATGACTATATAGTTTTTCAAGACTTTCTAGATGACGGTTTTAATCCTAGCCAGCTGCGTCTCCATGTTCTGTGTTGTCTTAAAGCAGTTGTGATCACCCTTCTTGTTAATGTGGCCTGTTTGATGAGGAACATCAAGTATTTAGGTTCTCACATTTCCTAGCCAAGTCTGCTTTCAAAGCCAACAGCAAGTACTGAATTCTAGACAAGTACTTCACCTATGCAGCAAACTTCTTGCCAACTATAAGGACTGTTTAAGAAAATGAAGATGAGATAGCTTTTGTGATAAGAATCCCTACCATCTGTTTCAGTAAAAATGAAATCATGTTCTTTACTGCGTTTCTCAGCTGGCATAATTATCTAAGGGGGACAATTGCAATACCAGTCAAAGATGTCTGTCTTCTGAGACTGATGTCATGCCTAAAAGTATAGGCCATAAATCCGTTTCATGTCTTATTGCCTTTGTGCTACACTTAAAGGCAGTACGACCTTGTTTAAGGAAAGGAAGCTGAATCCTTATCGTGGACTTAAAAGAACTTTGCAACTGCAATTCTAAGTTTAAGATCTCTGATCTTGGCTGGAAGACTGGCTGGTGTCTTGCCCTTTAGAACATCTCTTTTGACGTAATGATGTTTCACTGAAGGTTTCCTCCATGAATCAAAATTGTTATCCGTAGAGTGGCCTGCCACTTGCATTCCCCGTGGGAGCAAGTACCTTCAGAAGCAGTGGCTGCACAGATCACTTCAGGTGAAGTGAGATATTATTCCTTCTATGGTTGGATTGCTCTGGTGATCTAACTCCTGCAAACTCTCCAGAGAGCTCTGCAGTCCAGTGCTGAGGCTTTAGAGAAAGGAAAAAAAAAAAAGAGGAAAAAAGTGTCACCTCACCCAGTCTAGTCCTTAGCAAACTGGGGGAAATTCTAAGGCTTGATGCCAACAAGGGCTTCTCCACCCAGAGGTTTCAGTTTTCAAACAGTGAAAGACTTGTTTGTGTGTTTGAATGCATATCTATAGGCATGTCCAGTATTCATAGGCGAACACCTGTGTAATATCCCTTTCCAGAAAATGGTCTTGGATGTGTCTACGTTCATGCACTTACGTGTTTTCAGAGACCTCTTCGGCAGAATGAGATGCTTCCTATTCCAACAGCAAAACCCACTGGTGTTTGCAGTTGATGCTTCTTCTGTTTTCCTTCTCTAAGTCTGTGTTTATAATGCACTCGTGTTGGTCAAGGTGAGGGTTTTACCTCTAAACCTTTGGTAGGCAGAGTCAACAGCCCTTGGTGCAAGTGCTTCACATACGTGTGGCTTTCCAGGCAGCACAGAATGCATACAAAGAATTTAATTCTCAGATCCAAGGATATCATTCATAATGTGTGATGGACAGGACTATTGTATTTTGTCAGCAAGAAGGATGGTGCAGTATTGCTCATATTCTGCTGGGACACAATCTGTCTGATGCTTTGAGAAGTACTTCAGCCAGAAGCTCACCTTCTGTTTTATCCGAACACTTTAAGAGGCAAACTGAGTTGGAAAGAGTGGAAAAAGTGGGTTTTAGTGTACTGAAGGCCTCTTATTTGCCACAAAGTATCTTGGGATAGGTCTTCTTACTTTGGCCAGCAACAGGAAATGTAAGCCAGACAAGCATTTTCCCCATCTCTGTCCCATCTCCCCCTTGCCAGTCTTTCTAAGTGTGATGAACTTGTAGACCATGCTAAATCGTATTTGAAAACAGTATGAGTTCCCCTCACACAACAGCACCACATGTGGACTCCTTTTCCCTAAACTCATCTCTGTACTGAAGGAGTTGCTTTTCCCTTACACCTGGCATATCAGGAAGGCGTTGTTAATAGCTTACAAGAACAGTGCCCAATATCCAACAGTTCCAAAGGGCTTTTTTCTTTGCCCAGGGTATGGAAGGGGAGATCGCATTGGCCCAAAACCCATGAGGCTGCTCAGGTGGATGCTATCTTTGGTCTTCAGTTTCTACCTGAGCTCAAGCTGCAACAGAAATTTGTGTGATGTAGCCCTGTACTGGAAAACCTGATGAGACATTCTGTGGAGCTGTGCCTGTTTCCACATTTATGTTGTTGTAAAAACATATGGAAAGCCCATGGCATGGCATCAGTAGTTACTGTTAGTGTGAAGGACTTAAGGCCTCTCTTCAGGCAAGTTGGTGATGTGTGGATGACAGCTAGGAGTTCCCAGCAGCATGAGCCTGGTTGTAGACTACAGTTTTGAAGGTAAAATGAAGAGATCATTTACCAGTGATTATAATTCCTTGAAATCCATACTCTTCATGTATTGTCACACTTGTTGACTTCCCCACAATTCAGCTGTTAACTCCCTCTCACAGCAGAAAGTAAAAGTGGCACCATGTCCTTGCCATGTGTGCCTGTGCTGTTTCATGGCTGCTTGTACTTCCCATACTCTGCTGAGATGGAGAACGGGTCTTGAACAGGACACCTTCCATGCTCTGGGTTTAAACGTGTTCCCCGAGCAAGCAGTGAGTGCTGCTGTGCCAGTCACTTCTAAAATCTTTACGTGTGTGGACTGCAGTGCAAAGAACTGCGTTTTCCTCCCTTGTGAGGACAGGCTGAGAGAGTTAGAGTTGTTCAGCTGGAGAAGAGGAGGCTCTGAGACCTTAGAGCAGCCTTCCAGTACTGAAAGGGGCTCCAGGAAAGCTGGGGAGGGGCTCTTGACCACGGAGAGCAGGAATAGGATGAGGGGGGTGGTTTCAAGCTGAAAGAGGGGAGATTGAGATGAGACATTGGGAAGAAATGTTTTCCTGTGAGGGTGGTGAGGCACTGGCACAGATTGCCCAGAGCAGTGGTGGCTGCCCCATCCCTGGAGGTGTTCAAGGCCAGGTTGGATGGGGCTTTGAGCAACCTGATGCAGTGGGAGGTGTCCCTGCCAATGGCAGAGGGGTTTGGAACTGGATGGGCTTCCAACCCAAACCATTGTATGGTTCTGTGACTCAACATCCTCACTCCCCTAGGAATTTTCCATTATTCCTGGGAAATGTATGGAGCTTAATGGACACTTCACTGAATTGCAGCTCGGGTATGGCTGCACACAAGCTTGCTCTGCTCCTTGCTGCAGATCTGCAAAGATCCATTATTTATGCTTGCAGTATGCCTCCTTAAAGTTTTTACTACAAGGTGATTGACTAAGTATGTAAATTAAACTATTAAAAACCAAACGCAGTCAGCTTAATCATCCATTCTTTTAATGTGTATGCGACTTGATTATGGATAAGCACTAAATAGGAGGGTACAATTATCTTATTTACAGTGGGGATCATTTAGTATGAAAGATTCTGTTCTAATGTTTTAGGCACTTGAATAAGGAAGAGACTGCATTGCTTAACTTTTCCTTCTACTTTTTCATGTAATTCCAAAATGAAACTCAATAGAGAAGTGCAAACAATATTTAATACCGTGCATCTGTCAGTGTACTTCCCTCCTGTTTATCTTTGCAGGACTACAGTTACATTCCTTTGTTAGTTTTTGTTACATCCCTTGTTACCTTTTCCTTTCTAAGGTCTGTTAAACTTCAGGCTCAGACTTGATCTTCTCTTAGACTTCCCAGTTCACAATGCAATTTCTGCCAAAGCCAGTTGTCACATTTGGTTAATTAAATCACAGAATCACAGAATGGTTTGATTCGGAAGGGACCTCAAAGATAATCCAGTTCGAACCCCAGTGCCATGGACAGAGACACCTTCTACTGGATCAGGTTGCTCGAGGCCCCATCCAACGTGGCCTTGTTATTAGTAATTTCATTGAGGTGACTTTTTTGTGAATGTGCCAGCTTGCTTTTTCTTCAGAAGTTGTCTTCAAGAGTGTTTTGGTGCTCTTTGGTCTAATGGACAGGACAGGTCTGTTCTTTCTTCTTCTCTGCTGTTACAGTGAGAAAAGACAAAAGCTCCTGAGATGGACAATTTCTAATGTGTTCCAAAGGATGGGGTTAAACCGCTAAATAGGGGAAGACAGCACAGTTATTGCAAGGCAGTTTGATCTTACAGTGGAGGTTTGGGCTCACTGAAGTCTCTGGAGTCGTTTTTCTGGGCCTAGATTTGAAATCTGCTGTCAAATTGAATTCCATGGCAGCATGCTTGCAGCTTTCTGGCTTTTGCTGAGACAAGGACTGGTCCGATTCCACCTTGATATGTCTTCGGCGGTCATAGAATCATAAAATGTCCTGAGTTGGAAGGGATCCACAAGGATCATCCTGTCCAGGTCCTGTCCCTGCATAGGACAACCCCAACATTCACACCGTGGGGCTGAGGATGTTGTCCAGATGCTTCTGGAATATTGTCAGGCTTGGTGCTGTGACTGCTTCCTTGGGGCGCTGTTCCAGTGCTCCACCACCCTCTAGGTGAAGAACCTTTTCCCAATACCCAACCTAACCCACTCCTGCCACATCTTCTTGCCATTCTCTTGAGTCCTGTCATTGGTCACCAGAGAAGAGACATCAATGCCTACTCCCTTCCCTTGTGAGGAAGCTGTAGACTATGATGAGATGCGTATTACCAAAACCCCTTGAGTAAACCGGACTCCCACCCATTGTGTTTTCAGATGAAATACAGAGATAATGTGACTTTTGAGAGAAAAACTGTACACAAGTGGGCAAAGAAAAATGTGTCCTGATTAAGGAATTCTCCAGGAGGCTTCTGTGTTTCTCCGGAAATGCCCCTTTCCCTGCTTCCTCCAAAAACAGAACATGCAGACACCCAGTACATTCTGTCCGAGGGTATGTAACCTGTGCTTTGGATCAGAACTCACTTTATTCCAGCTCTTCTCCTGCTCCCTGTCACTCTTCCCTTTTTTAGGGGGAGGACCTGCTGCCTGAAATTTCTCCTCAAGAGGTGGTTAGAGATGACTTTTCTGGAGGGCATCTCTGTATCTGGCGAGCAGAAAGAAACATCGATTTTGTTTGTATGGGCTTGCTTGTTGAGAAGAAAAATCTTAGCTTTCTTCTTCCTGTGCTCTCGTTTAGCAGTTTGGACTGATGTTTGTACTATGCAATCTTCATGAATCATTTGGCAATAACAGATGATTTCTGTAAGATAAGAGGTGAATGCTCAATTCAGTCTTTTTTTCTGCACAGAACTGTGGACATAGTATGCAAAGTTTGGGAGTTTTTATGAGGTACCAGTAGGAATCTCATTACAGGCTTTAACATTTTCCTTGGCAGTGTCTGCCTTTGGGGTGACTGCATTGACTGGACATATTTGGTCAAGTTAGGCCAGTTTGATAGCTTCATCTGACTTGTTCTTGTCTGCAAGCACTGTATGACAGTGTTCTGCTAAATTTGTGCTTGCTGCCATCACCTCGAGTGTTTTACTCTGGTAAAAAAAACTGGGTGGGTTTTAAGGTCCCTTCCAACCCAAACCATTCTGTGACTTTGATTTCTGTAAATGGAGTATTGGCCACTCACACAAGGTGCATCCTAGAAAAAACATATCCCTGAAATGAAAGACTTCCAGGGTTTTCTCCAATGGTTTGAAGTTCATTCACCATCATCAGGCTGGGTATCTTCCTAGCAGGAGGGAAAGACAAGGTTCACAGTATCACGAGGCTGGAAAAGACCTTTGAGATCATCAAGTCCAACCTGTGACCCAACACCAACACCTACTAAACCGTGGTCTGAACCATGGCACTAAGTGCCTCATCCAATCTCCTTTTAAACACCTCCAGGGACGGTGACTCCACCACCTCCCCAGGCAGCGCATTCCAATGGCCAATCGCCCTTTCAGTGAAGAATTTTTTCCTAATATCAAGCCTAAAGGTTGTACTGTGTGTCTCCAGAAGCTAAGTCCATTTCAGATTGAACATGCTTCCTTAATGAGGATGAAAAAATCTGTCACCCAAGAAAGCCAGACAGGGAAGTATTGGTGTAAATGGTTCTACTGGGGCTAATGGTTTCCCCACCTAGAGTCATTTGATGGACTTGTGGCCCTATTGTTGTGACGCTAGTCAGAGCAGTAACTCAGAATTGGCCCTTGGTGCTGATGTCTCCGGTATGTGCAACTCTTGAGAGCAGCTTAGTGGGAAAACTTGACTGAAAAGGTTCTGCTAAGCCGTGTGGTGTCCCAGTGGGGATTAGAGTGCTTATTTGATTGGTTTCAGCTGCCCAAGTTTGACCAGTTTGTTTGTAGCCAGCAAATGTTCAAGTCTTTTATTGAAATAGATCGTTTTTTTTCCCAGCCAGTGGATTTGCTGTGGCTTGTTTTGAAACTATTTCAGAGTTTTATTTGCAAAGTTGGAAGTTCAGTGGGATTCAAATATGTGAAGAGAAACATTTCCTGTAGGGCTGCTTTCATAGAAGTTGGCTGTACAGGAATGTCTCTCTCTTGGGATGAGAATGCCCGAGGTGTATGTGTTTGCCTTTAGGAATTACTTGCTCCTGGAAGATAAATCATTTCCAAATCCATGAGGCAGTGCATCACTGTAATGAGTGTAAAATGGTGCTCTGAGATAACAAAAGATTAAAAAGGTAACTATTAGGGAATCCTTTCTGTGATCTGTCTGGGACAAAGGCGCTTGGGGTAGAAACCTGTTTTTAGTGAACAAAAGGTGGAGACAAATACTTATCAAGTTGATCAATATTGTGAAACAGAACATAGCTACGTCCCTTTATTTTCCCACAGCTTGTGGTTCAAATCCTGTTATCAGTGTACAACATCTGAATCTTTCCTTCTGGCCTTTTTCCTCTCCTTTCCGTAGAAGAGGCTTCTAAATAGCTTAACCCTGTTGTGATCTTTCTTCTTTTCTCCACCATCTTCACGGCTTATTGTCATAATTTTTTTTCCCCTCTCCTCAGGTGAACCTTGCAGCTGCATGGCTTTAATCTTAAATGTGTTTGGTACCTTTTCCCATTAATGTTGCTTCCTGAGATTTCCCTCTCCTTCGTTTCCCCTGCCCCAGTTTAGTTCAGTCATGGCAGAGTGGACAGCAGGTCCTATCCACTCTGGTCTGAAAACTGTTCCTTTACACCCACATCTTCGGTGTCTTTCCCAAGTGCTGGTTTTACAATTGTTGAGTTTTCAGATGTTCTCTTTCTATACCTTCTTTTGTCAGCCACGCTTGAAGGCTTACATACCACCCCCGTACTCTCTGACATATCCAGTGCTTTGAAAACTTATTTCCAAAATCTTTGGCTGTTTGAACTTGGTCAAACTTTTGGCAGTGACTTTAAATGTCTCTTGGTTACTGATTGTTTTTTCATTACATTTTTTCATTCAAGAGTCCTTCCTGTCTTTCTTCAGAGAGCGTAATCTGACTTGCACAGGTTCAGTGGGTCTTCATAAAGGTTACCTACTGTCCGGTATGTGTTACATGGTGTCTTGGTAAGATGCCACAGGGAAATGGAGAGCAAATGTGGGGTAAATTAGGGTCACTTCTTCCCAAGTTGTCCTGCTAATCTCTCTGGTGTTACCGTTCTCTGTTAGGACACTAAAAAATGTTATTTCAGCTCTCATTCTTTCACGTTTTTATAGACATGGACCACTTCCAAATTCTGCTTGCTCCTTCCTCTGGGCACTAGAAAATATTTTGGAAGAACTGTCTCAAGGTCCTCTGCTACTTTCAATGCCCTTACTTTTGGCTTTCTGACAGCCATTCTTCTCCAATTCAGTCAGAATGAAAGGAGGATGAAAGTTACTATCCTTTTATAGATACATTTAGAGAAGGGAAAGAGAACCTTCTCCATCAAAAAGCTCATTTGCTGTATTGTCAGTGCTATCCTGTCACACAGAAATGAGCTGGGGAATGTGTTATTATTTACAGAGAAGCAGTGACTTTCAGAAGTGTTTGCAGATTTCTCTCCATGTTCATTGGCCCTTCAACCCAAACATAAGCTGCTTGTCTCTCCCTCTTTTACTTTACCCGTCTCTTGAATTTAAAGAAAAAAAAAACCAAACCAAAAACCAAAATAAAACCTGGAAGAATTGCAAGAGACTTGAAGACACTAAAAGGAACTTCAGCTAGATGATATGAGGAATGATTCTTTCCTACTTGGTTTGCCTTCAGAGGTTTCATTTGGAGGCCTCACTTCTGCTTGCGACTCGAAATCCTGGTCCTTACGCTGGCTTCTGAGGAGTGTGTGAGATGTCCTGTCGTGCCTCTGGTGGCTCCCCTGTGTGGCAGCTTTGTGTGCATTTAAGACCCATCACTAGGGTAGAAGCAAATAGACATTGGAGTACCTGCTTTTCCTTCTGAGCTTTACCCAGTGAATTCCTACGTATAGCAGTTGAGACCAAGTCACTGGTTAAGTGTCATGGGAGAAGCCTCCTCGGGCATCCTGCAAATACGCTCTTCCTTCACTTCGTTTAGGAACTATGACTGCTTTAAAGATATTTCTTCACCCTTTTGTGTGCATCACAGACCTCTATTCCTCCCTCAGAAGTTGTGTGTGAATTGTTGTCTAGATCCTTCACCCACTGCTGCTCTCTTGGTGAGCATTTTGTCAACACCATGCAGAATTTTCCACCTTTCCCTGCCCCATTCCCCATCAGCACATACACTATATCCACAAAGAGTATACTTGCATCTGAGAGAAAAAAAATCTGTCCTTTCCTCTTGCCACACTACTTCCACTTCCTTTGTAATGATGTGTTTAGTACTTGTTGATGTTACTTGTAATAATAAAAATAATAATTCAAAAATCAAGACTTTTTTCTTAATCACCCTTTTGTCCTTTCCATTCTGTCTGTTTTCTTCACTTTACTGCTATTATTTCCTTGTTACTTCAATCCATTAATTGTTTTATAGGCTAAGTGGCTGCTTTACTTCTTAGAAGACTAGGATGTAACTTTACATCTTTGGCTACTTTCAATAAATGGGGATATTTTACTTTAAGATTTTGTATCCCCGTACCAATGGTTTCAGCAAATGTGTTGGGAAGGATCTACTTCCATAGCAGCCATTTTCCAATATTGAATTATTATAATTTTTTGGCTTAGCTCTCGGTGCTGTGATATCCCCAGACTAGGATTAAGTCCAGCTATGCAGTTCTATCGCACTAGCTATTTTTTGAGGTCTGAGACAGAGTTTTGATATGCAATTTTAAAGTAGAAAAACAGAATTTACAGACTTTCCCCCAATAGTCTGCTTGCTCGTTCACTAGTAGAACAAGTGAAACTGTTCATATCCACTTAAGGTTATATTGTATAAAAAGAAAATGTGCCTACCACATCAATAGAGCTGTTTAAGTTTTTACAAAATAATGGCAGGGAAAATATATAAGGGCTTGGAATGTGTGGAAAAGTGACTGTAGGACAGTCATAGAATCATTGAATGGCTTGGGTTGGAAGAGTCCTCAAACATCATCTAGTTCCAACCCCGCTGCCAGGGGCAGTCTTCTTGTGCTCCTGAGCCCGAGCTGCTGTTCTTGCATATCAATCAGGATTGTAATGTCTTGAAAGCAGTGTATCACTGTTTAAAACTAACTTTAATCCTTGCAGACCAGTAATGGAGGAGGGAGTTTAAGTGATTATTCCTCCTCTGTCCCATCAACTCCAAGCACCAGCCAGAAGGAGCTACGGATTGATGTTCCACCCACTGCCAACACACCAACTCCTGTCCGTAAACAGTCCAAGCGCCGATCCAACCTCTTCACGGTGAGTGAGCCAAGGAAGAGATTGTTGCTACTATTTTACATAGTGCTCTGTGGTGATGGCCTGAACCTCAGCCCTGTTGAGCTTGAGCTGGTCTAATCCAGACAGGATTATTGAGATGCATCTGTAGGCTTGAAAACAAAAACATCTTAGAATGGGGCAGTTCTGTTTGAGGACTTGAAGAGAAGTTATTATAAATACAGTGAAGTTGTCCTATTGGGAACTGCAGTGAAACAAACAAATCTGTGGTTGAGTTCTGGAGCTTTAGTCCAACTTCAGTTCTCGAACCTTTTTGGATTCCTTGGTTTGAAGTAATAAAAGAGGAAGCTGGGCCTGTGCTCTCCAGTCCTGCCCTTATGCTGAATAACACTGCTGCCTCCGGGCTTCCTTCGCAAGTCTCTCTCCGGTCGTTGTAGAGAGATCTCAAGGTTTGCCATGGGAATACCATGCAGTACAGGAAAACAACTACCTCATACTACTATGACTGTACAGTCTCAACTCATTTTTCTTTTGCAGGGTTGAGAGATGGTGGAGATGGAAATGACTTTTTTCTTCCCCATCCATCTGTTTTTTGCTTTATTGAGAGGCAAAATATGTACTAAATAGAAAGCTTGACTGGTCCAATATGATAGGTTTTTGTTATGCATAAGTAGGTTGGGAAATTATAATGAAGCCTTGAGTGATGATTTCCTTAGTTTAGCAGTCTTGCTGGAAGCATTGAGATGGAATTATGTGCATAATTGTGCATTTATAAGCAGTATTTTGACGCTTAACATGCTTTATAGCAGATGCAGAATCCCTAAGGGCTCGCATGGAAGTCCTTTGGTGATTGTAGCTACAAGTTAGGTGCATTTAGAGAGCCACATCTTCCCTGTCATGGTAAAGAGTTTGTATTTTTTTTATTCCAAAGCTGATGTCACATTCAGTTCCCAAAGTTACCACAGAATCACAGAATGTCCTGAGTTGGAAGGGACCCACAAGGACCATCGAGTCCAACTCCTGTCCCCTTCACAGGACAACCCCAACGTTCACACCATGTGTCAGAGAGCATTGTCCAAAAGCTTCTGGAATATTGTCAGGCTTGGTGCTGTGACTGCTTCCCTGGGGAGTAGGTGAAGAACCTTTTCCTAATATCCAACTTAAACCTCCTCTGGTACATCTTCCTGCCATTCCTTTGCTCTTATCCAGGGAACTGTATACAAAGAGACCTCCATTTCCTTTTACTCTAAACCAAATCTGACCCCTTGGCCTTTAACAAGTTTTGGCATCATTTTGGAGTGCTGAACGACAGCACAGAGCCCCAGGGGTTGTATTTCATGTATCCATCCAGACAGGGATATCTGAATTTAAAACTCCTACAAAGGACTAAAAACCATGTGTTGGTGTTTGGGTGCAAATGCCTGGGTGCAAAACAACAAAATGTGCCAAAAAGGGCGGCACCAAGAAGGTGTCTGGTTTTGGCACCCCTGCTGTCTGGGATGGTGCTGGACAGGCTGACGGTTCCCAACCCCACTAGGTGTCAGTGTCAGCCTGGGAACCGCCGTGCACCAGCCCAGCTTGCTGAGATGCTGCTACAGCTCTCCGATGTGTTCGCCCATCATTGCTGGTCCAAAGGGTGCGTAACAGGCTGAGAGCGTGTTGGTGGTGATTGGAAAACCGGGGGTGCTTTAAATCGGAGGTGGTGTCAGTTTGAGAAAGTGATTGAAGAGAAACACATGCCGTCTACTAGCAAGGCAAAAGGGTTGAGAGGAACGTTAATTCAGCTGCGTTGCTGGAAACAATTAGACTAAAGCTCTGGTTTGTGGGAATAGCATATTAAGAACCAAATTTGTTAAGAGGAGAGGATGTTAAGAGCTGTCTTCATGTGTAATAACTGGGGTAAAATATGGAAAAGGAAAAGGAATAAAGTCCTATGGAAAAATAAAAAATAATGTGACTTTTGAGAATGAGTTCTGTTCTTTAAGGTCTGGGCATATTGAATGTTGTATAGTGAGTTGCCCTGTAATCCATGCGCTGAAGTATTTAACACTGACCCTGCTGTAACACAGGTTTCATGATATAGCCGCCAAGTTTAACCTAGAATTATTTAGTTGAACAAATAGATGACCAGTATTTGCAGCCTAGTTATGAACAGAGTGTTTAATCAAAATATTTTACTGTTGATATGTATTTTAGTGTGCTGCTTCTCCTCAACTGTTACTTGTTTAAGCCTTTGTCATTTGTATTGCACTGTATTTCTGAGTATATTCTATATTTCAAGGCAAACTGAGGCTTGTTATCTAGCATAGGTGATACATTTAGTTTCCTGCATGAAGATCTCTTGATGTTGGAAGAAAATTGGGTTAAGTAGTAAATGGATGTGATTTTTCTGAAATCTAAGACAGCTTTTGAGTTGGAATAGAGTTGAGAATTTTAAGCATATTTGTGTTAAAATGCATTATATGCAGTGTCTGAACTTTTTGGCTTTGCTTATAAAGATTTGCTGTCAAACTATAGTTGCAATAACTAACTAAAGTGATAAAATAGCTCAAATATTAGCAGAAGGGTACATGCCCTTTGTTTTGTGCAGTGTGTTAAAGGGGACAACTCAATAGTAGTGCGTAGCACAGGCTGGGATTTAAGATGCATAGGAGGCCCCCTTCAAGAAAGAACTGATGGTAACTATGTGTCTGTGGGGTGAATGAACTTCTGGGACAGTAAGAGGCATCAGCTTTCCCATATTCAGTGCTACCTCCCTTATATCCCTGCAGAATTACAAGCATGACTCTTTTATAAAATTAGCTCCGTCTCAGTATGTGTTGTTAGAGATTGGTGTTTTCAGGTTTTGAGCTCTCTTGGTTGCTGATATGGGATTCTGGTTGTGTCCAAACTCAGGTGCCATATCTCTCTAGGACAGGAATAATCTGATTTTAGACCTGACTTGTATAAGATTGTGTGTTGACGTAAGCCTGTGTATGATTTCCAGTGCAAAGGGGAAATGAGTCAAATTATATTCATGCAGGTTTCTAAATTCATTTGGATGTCTGCTTGTTCTGTTGAATGAAGTTTTAGACGGGAGTACTTAATGTGTAGATGTGACATCAGATACCAGCAAATGTTGGTCCAGGTTTAGAGACTGTTTTTTACTTTATAGGATGTATTGTGTGCATTATAGATCGATACAAAAGTGTGACAGACCAAAATATCTGTCTGTTTCACTGCACAATTTGTCTTTATGAATTGCGGAGCCTGCTAATATTCTCCCCTTGAAAATGTTATGTATTCTGTCATTACCAGCAGCTAGAATAGAATTTGCCCAACAGAAATCCCTATGTTTCAGTACTTTGGGTGTTTGACAGTAGTTTGCATATAGATATTTCCCTTCTGTGTGCAGTGTATTATTTCCAGATGCACTCAGTTTTATTGAATAGAAGATGTGATGATTTTAAAAAAATCAGTGCACAGATATTTAGCTGGCCTTTCAGAGGCAAGGTTTCTTTTTTTTTTTTTCTTTTTTTTTTAAATAAAAAGTGGAATAAAAAGAAACATTCAAGTTGACAACTTCCCTCCCAAGGATTTGGCTACCTTCACTGAGTTTCTTTAAAATGTCACTTCTGGGTGCTTTGTGCCATTGAGGCATTGTTTTGCCTTGTATTATGGGGAAGTGGCACTTTCAGATTCAGAAATCTGTCGTGAAGGACGAGGAACAATAGTTATCCTGAACATTGGATTTCATCCCTCCCACTTGTTTTGCTTGCTTTCATTTATTCTTTGTTTAATTCCCCAGCACGTCATTCCATTGCCCTGAACCATAGTAACTAGTGATAGGAGCCTGCTCCCGGTGGAGCGGGGAAAGCGGCACGGCATCCCTGCTGGGTAAATGTATTGGTGTTACTTGGAGTCCTCCTCCGCGGGTTTTCTCCCTCCCCTTTCCTCCTCTCACCCCCGAAGACAACTGCTTCGGGGATTTTTTTTTTCTTCCTTCCACCCCTTCATATAATATGGAAAATGGGTATTAGACATGCACAATCCTAATTGTTCTCCTGATTTCAGTGTCTTTCAAACATATCTTTCTGCTGAAAATGCAAAGCAGGATCTTGTGTTGCTCTGGTTTTCATTGTGGTACTGGACCTCGCAAATTTATTTGTTTCATACATCATCTCTGATTTGAAAAGCACACAAAGATGTTTTCCCGTTTTTGATATTGTGTGAGTAATGTTCCTATTGAAAAGTAATGGAGTGAAGTTGTCAGTTGTCAGGTCTGTTATTAAGGAGGATGACTCTCAGGTCTGCTTTTTGTAATAAAATAAATCTGTCACAGTCGTTATGCTCGTGCGTTCTTTCACAATAACCAACTGGAATCTGAATAACTTCTGAAAATTCCTATGTCACTTCATAAAGTCAGGAATTAAACAGAGTGAGCTTACTCGTAGGGCAGTCCCAGCACTACAGAAAGCCAAGATTCAGGTTTTAAACATCGGTTACATTTTCCTCACATTGTTTTTTCTTCACTCTGTTCAGATTACTTTTTTCAGCACCAATCTCGCTACCTTTTTTCTTGCAATTCCAACTTTCTAACCATTCAAATGTAAAAAAACCAAAAAACAAAAACCAAAAAAAAGATAAAGTCAATATGATTAAACCCAGCATCATAAAATTGCATTTCTAAGGAGCTGATAACATCTATAAGAATGTAGATGTGAGTTAAGTTTATGCATGTATCTATCGGAGTTTGTTAATGAGAAGCTGGAACCTCCATTCCTCTTTGGAGCTGCTGTTGGAGACTTCAGAAACATGTCCTCTGATCCACTGGGTCTTCAGGCAGTGAACCTGGAACTGTTTAAACCCAAATGCCATTTCAAACACGTGGATGGCAGAAAATTGAAAGTGGTGTTTCAGAATTCCGATTTCAGGATGCTTGTGTACTTTTGTAGATCTAACCCGTACTCTTTGATTCTCTATTTATGTGTCAAAATACTGGGTTTTAATTGCTTTGAAAAAAAGAAAAAAAAAAAACATCCTCTGTGTGAACTGCTGCATTTAATGGAGCACAAACTTTCTCTTTGCTCTGCAGTCGCGGAAAGGGAGTGACCCAGACAAAGAGAAGAAGGTCCTGGAGAGCAGAACAGATAGCATTGGAAGCGGCCGCGCAATCCCAATTAAACAGGTAATGCCAAAATGCCTTTTTTTTTTCCCCCTGCTTTCCGTAGTTGGAGACACACCTCGGGTCTTAAGCGCTCTGATGGCGGGGTCCCTGCGCCAAGATGCATTTGATGTGCTCTGGTGATGAATGTGGAAGTCACTCACTTGACATCAATTAGGAGAGGTTCCTATGTGCATTAAAATAGGATCATTAGAATAAGAAGAGGGAAAATGTGACAACAGGCCTAATGAAGTGCAGTCTGCCGGCCTGCATATGGAGCGGGTTTCTTGGCTGTGCTGGCTTCAAAGCCGCCTTTGTAGAGGGGGCTTTGATTGGGCCGTGTGCCGCCGGGCGGTGGGTAAATCCGACTGCTCCACAAGAGCCCCTTGTGATGGCGGGAACAGCCTGATGTGGCCCTAATTTGCTGCTGCAGACGGATATCTGAACGCAGTTTCAGGCTGGTTCGTAACAACGAGGCAATTAGTTGTGATAATCATAGCCGGTGTGTCAGCTGTGCGCTCTTGTTTGTAATTTGCTAATGAAGGAATTGTAACTTTGATTAGGTTCAGTTTCATTTAGACCTTATTATATAAGGGAACGTTTACAGCTGTAATGTGTGGCCTTAATTAAACTTCCTCATTACACAACAGGACTTGAATTCAAGGATTTGTTTTGGTCTGTTTTACTAGCCTGGATGCACTTTCATTAGCCCGGGAACTCAATGCTGAATGGTAGCTGGGAATGCTCCTTTAAAAGGCAAAAGCAATGCCAGCATTGGATGCCAAGTATTTGGGTGAATGAGATGATTTACTTTCTCAAATTAAATACCCTAAATTCGTGTGGTTCAGAGCTATGCGTTTGTGCAGGATGCTTTACCAGTAGTTTCTGTGACAGTGTTTACAAGTGTTCACCTCTGCGTGGGTTACTTTGTTGGAGGTGGCAAAACTGCCAAGGGAAAGGAGCTTATTTTCTTCCCACACAATTGTTTCCAGCTTCTTTCGGTGGCTTTCCTGCCTTCCAGAGGTTCCCTTGCCTCTTCTAATCTTACTCAGTCCATGCTTCATCTCACAGGTAGCCGTGTGTCCTCTCTCTGGGGGTGGGCTTATGGGTTTGGGGTTTTCTTTTTGGAGGTGAGAGGGACATGAGTTTGTAGTCTATTTGCAATGATTTTGTTTCTTATAGGTGGTTAAAAAGACCTTTTGTGGCCATTGGGCAGCCAAAATGCTGTTGTGTCTGTGAATCTCTAGTAGACAAATTTTAATCAAACAGACTGTAATTCAGAACAGCAGTTTGAAACTAGATAAGCTCAGCATTTGGCTCTGTGTTCGGGGGAGGAGATTCTAGGCATTTAAAACAAGCTACAATTTTTTTTTTTCTACAGCTTTTGTATGGTACGACATGGGTTAGACCGGCTGGAATTCTTTTGGGTGATGCTAATTAACAAAAGTGCCTGCGAATGCAGCTGAGAATGAGAAACTGAGGGATATACTTTTCAATATTTATTCCAGGCATACATAGTATTCTCTTCAAAAATGCTGTTGTATGAAATCCATCTGATTGAAAATGCAGTTGTAGGAAGAGTACTGTGAGATAAGGATTTTAAGTGATTGCACTATACCATGTTGTAATGAAATATCCCCTACAAGCTTTTGAATTTCTCTATTGAAGAAGTCTCCCTGCAACCCCTATTCGTGTGCCGAGTGTGACCAGTCTTTGGGGAATGTGTACTTTTTGTTATTAATGCCAATTATGGTAATTTCATTTTGTCACGTACAAGCAATTACCATTTGAGTGAGTCTGTAGTCGGCAGATACATACTGTTTCTGGGAGTTTGGAAAGGGTGTTGGAAGAAGGAAGGATGAATAGTATGGAGTGCAGTAGGGTGGCTACTGTCAGGCGTATTTCACGTCCTACTTGTATGGATTTTGGAGTTCACAGATTTTCTGTGTTACAGTAGAGTGTGGGAGCCCAGCACCACTGAGCCACTGAAGCCAGAAAAATAGATGGAGTAGGGAAAAATATTTTTTTGGGTGTGGAAACATTAAATTAAAAATCGATATGCAATTTATATTCATTGCGAACTACACTATTTCAAGCAGAAAGTTTGACCATGGGATAGCTTTTTGTGTCCTCTTTATTTAGATGAAGATGTCCTATCAGTAGGAGTCAAGTTGCTGATACATCTTTGTTCCTGGTGGGCTGTGCAGGGCTGGGTACTTGGACATTGCTTCAAGGCAGCAGGAATTCCTGCTGGAAAGGATGGCCTCTCTTTTATTTTGTGCATTACCTGTGAATAAGACAGAGGGAGGTCAAAAGGAACTTCTTGATCTAAAAATTTTAGTGTGTCGTGCTCCTGTGCTTCCTGCAGCAAGAAGCCCTTCCATCACGATTTGTTTCTGTGACAAATGATCAGGGAATACAAAGAGAAACCTGTTATCAGGAAGCTGAATGCAGATTGTTGTGGTCACAGTATTGCTGTGGGAGAGCTATCTTGTTGTGTTATTGGAGGGCTTTTCCTTTTAATCTGTCACCCTGTTTTCCAACATTTGGCCTCCTATTAGCCTGAATGTCTCTTTGCAGATTGCCCCGTGCCAGAGTAACCTCCAGTTACCTTAAACGTCTTCTAATTTCTTGAAGCTGCTGTTGAGCAAAATGCTTCTGCCAGCTTCATGCTCATGCTTCTTCTATTACATCAGTGTGATGACCATGCCTTTTTTGTCTGTTGTCAATGCTTTGGTTTACTCTCTGTAGGTTCACACTGTGTACGTGGCAGCAGTGCTATAAAAGGCCAGACTGTGCTTCTGCTGCAAGGTAGAAGGAATCCAAGCACATACTTGCAAAGCAGGGCTTCAGTTGTGTTAGTTGAGTAGATTTACCCTCCAAAATAATTAAGTTATGGTTGAAACTCAAATCCAGTGTTTTCTATGTTCTCAGTTCACTGCTACTTGACAAAAATGTTACTGCAAAAAAAGCAAATAGGAGAAAGAAAAGTCTTGCTGTTCAGACGTTAAAATGAATGACTTGGTTATCCAGTGTATTTTGTAATGCCTGTGGTTGTTCTTATCTACCCAGGGTCTTCCAAAAATACAACTTACCATCTTTAAAAAAAAGACAAACCAAAAAAGCCAGCAGTCACAGAACAATGACAAAAAAATCCAAACAAAACCAAACCTAAACCAAGCTCATTGGAGATGGGAAATGTCCTGGTTTTGAGGAAAAATGAAGTCTTCCATCACTAGAGGGACACATGAAAGCCAAGGAGGAGGAAGAGCTAATATAATATATAAATGTCTGAAAAAACAGTTCTCAAGGAAGTGTAGAAACATAATGGTGAGGAGTTTGTCATTTGTCTCACCTGCAGGTTTTCTCATAGATCTGGTCTGTGCTGCATTGTTGTCTCGCCAAGGCTCAGCAAGTGATGCTGTTGTGTATGTGGAGACAGTTTAAACTTGCAGAGGAGTGAGGGAGACATTTCATTTCTTCTGGTTTCTCTCTAAAATGCACAGACACATCTTGTGAAGGGACCTATGCTGGCATGACAACCTGGTTATAATTCTGTATCACAGCGTTTCTGGGACCCAGACGTGGACCCACACGACTGCTGGGGTTTGGGGCAGATCAACAGAAGCCAAGAGCTGCAACCCACTCCTGAGTTCCTGTTCTTAGGCCCTGAATCCTTGAGAGTTTGGGAGAATATGTAAAATTTTAAATGGCATATTTCCTTCCTAGGAAACATCGTACTCCTTCAGGGCTTTTGACTTCACTTAAAGCACTTGGGTTGAAAGGAGTTCATATTCTTTCTGTCCTTCCCAAATGTTAAAGCCCACTTTTCACTGCAGTGCTAAGTATGGTTTTATTGGGCTAAGCCTTATAAAACTGTTCTGACAAACCTTCTTGCTCCCAGCAGAAACCCAAACTGTAGGCAGTGAAAAGCAGACACGTTTTTAAAATGTGACTGCTAACTTCTGCCAAAATACTGCAAGGTGAGTGAAATTTTGGGAAGGCCGATTTCCCAGGGAGATGCCAACCCGGTATCAACGCGACTTAAATTCTATGCTCTTGGTATCCTTTGAGAACTGCAAATGCCATCATTTTCCAAAAAGAAAACAGTCTCACTTGTGTGCTATTTAAATATCTTCTACTAATGAAATGGAATCAGAAAATGTTTGGAACAGCATTGCCTGAAGTTAAAATCCAGAGAAAGTTCTGTACTTCTGAGAAAGAGGCGCTTAAACTAAAAATATTTGTTATCTTCTATAGCACTGCTAATACTGCCTTTAAAGCATACTTCGGGTTCTGTTTGAAACCATTTATTCTGAAAATGAAGCCTAAGCCTTGTCCCTGGTAACCTGAGTCTATTTTGAAGCATCTATTGGGCTGCACAGTTTAGGGTGACCTCTCCTTTCTAGGATGGGGATTTTTGTAGCGTTTTGGGAAGATTACTTTGTTTTCTGTGGTTTCACTAAACCCTTACCAGTAGGGCATATTCGAATTAAAAAAAAAAGCACAACAAGAAAAATAAAAGCAAGCAGCTCAGCTCAGCGGTGAGTGGGCTTGTCATGTATTAATTTTTCATTGCTGTGGAGAATTGTACATACATAATCACTTGATTGCAGTGGGAGTTAGTGAGCTCCTATGGTGTCATTTGCATAAATCTTGTTAAGTCAATGGCAGTTAATGAAGTACAAATGAGCCTGGAGAAGGTGACATGCAAATCGTGGGTGGCAGATGGGAGGTCTGGGTTTGGGATGGCAGCTGTGTGCTCTTCCTTTTTTTTCCCCCCTCTCCTATCTTTACCCCCCCAGATTAGAGTGTAAATAAATACTTAAGAGCTGGCCTTGACTTTCTGCTTTCAGCCCTTCTTCTATTTGCCATTTGCACTTCATCACAGATGCTCTTATTATTATATCGCCCAACTGTATAACCTTGACTGTTCTTTTGCCAAAAACTGGTCAAAATAGGTTTTGATGGGTTACCTTGTCGTGCACTGGGAGGTGCGGCACCTCTTGTGCTCTCAAATTCCTGCATCGTGTAGGAGCAGCAAACTTAAAGTCCAGATTAAAAATAAGTGTTCTAATGGTTCATGTTACACTGATGTTATCGTGAAAAATTTGCCATCCATGACTTGCAAAGGTGAACTTCAGAATCCATTCTCTCAGTTTGCAAATGGCTGCCTTAATGGATAAAGTTGAGTGTCTTATTTGGGCTTTACTTTGAGGTGATATTTAAAATGACCTTCTTTGCCTACCAGCTTGGCATATTTAAGTGCATTAAAGGAATCTTAATGAAATTAGGTATTTGGTCTTTTCTATTTTTTTTTCCCCTCTGAACTAAAAATTACAAATGTTTTTCAGGTTAGGGCTAAGATAGTAAGATGGGAGCTTTGTCAGCAAATGCAACTGGCATCACAGATTTGGTTTTCTTGAAGAAGAGTTTGGTTCTTGGATGCACAAGTTGCAGATTTGCCTGAAGATGGTGTAAACAGAACTGAAATTTAATAACATACATCTGAATTTTGTAGACAAATAGCATTAAACTTGGCAAAGAGGGCTATTTCAAATGACTTTCAACAACTGCCTCAGCCCTGAAGGTGTTCGAGGCCAGGTTGGTTGGAGCTTTCAGCAGCCTGATCTGGTGGAAGGTCCCTGTCCATGGTGTGGGGGGGTGGAGCTGGATGGGCTTTTTAAGGTCCCTTCCCACCCAAAGCATTCTAAGAAATGTCAAACCTTACATGAAAAAAATGTCACTTTGGTTAAGTAGCTTCTGAAATCTTTGAGCAGGTATGTTGAGAGTTATGATCCTTTATCAACAATTTTTTTTAAGGAAGGTTTAAATTGAGTTGTGTGCTTTGGAGAATTTCTTGTGAACTCTTATTTGTTTCAAGCCTGGCCATTGCTTTGTCAATACTCAATCCTTTCCCAAGAGTCTTAGAAGAGTGGAACTGAAGGAATTAGTCAAAATCTTTCCTATTCAGGGAAAAAGCTGTGCTATTTTTAAGATGTACTTAAAGCCAAAATATGGTAATTTTATTTAATTAAGGTTTCTTACTAGTAAAACTCTTTTAATACATTGTCTGTGTGCTGCTGTATGGAAAAAAATTGAGAAACTGGGAATTGCTTTATTTCTCAGTGTCTTTTTTTTGACCTGGACACTCCACGCTGCAGCTCCTGCCCTGTGGACTCTGGGAAGTGCCTTTCAAATGAAAGAAGAGGGGTTTGATGTAGTTTTTCTCAAACTTTGCTTTTATTACACTTAGTGTTCTCATTTTCTTTTGCTGTGTGCCTGGGGAGAAGCTTTGCTGCTACATTCGAGCAGCGTGCCTCTTCCATCCCAACCAAGCGAAGGCTTTGCACTGGCCGTCTTTGCTGCAGAGGGTGAGGAGATCAGCTCTGGGTGAGGCAAGATCTTCTGGTACCAACTATTTTCCTTCCTTCTTTCTGTGTGCCCAAGCCTAGCCTGTCCAACTGCATTTCCTCCCTTATTTCTCATCACTAAATTCCCAGAGTTGCATTATTATAACCTCTTAGCCCAAATAGATGCGACTATAACACATTTTTCCCCACAAGTCCACATTGCTCAGCTTCAACTTCTTAATTCTTAATTTGAATTTTCATGGGCTTTGCCCCGTGTTGCTATTCTGGCCTCCTGTCTTCCTGCTGCTCTGTACTGCTCAACCTTCTCCTTCTCTGCAGTTCCCTTCAGGTGCAGGTAAGTCCCGCTCTGCTTTCTGAGCACATTTCCTCTTCCCAGCCTCCTTGTCCTTTGTTAATTTTTGGTTCTAGTTGGGGTGTTCTATGTGTACAGCGCTGGTGACACAATTCGTGCTGTGCTAGCTTGGTCCTTCCCATCGAACCAGAAAGAACACTGTACCTGAAATCCTTTTTCCCCTAGTATACCCAGGGCTGTTAGAGCATTTCAGTAAGTAAGGCAGCGTCTTGGCAATAGGTTTTGAAAAGAGATGTTCTGCCACATCTCGTCAGTCAAACCAATGTCCTTAGTCCTCCTTGCTAGCAGAAGAGCACTGGAATGCTTCAGGCAAGTGTCAGACCCCAGACCTGCCACCGTCATAAGCAATAAATGCTCCTTGCAGCAGGTTTCCCAAATGTAGATGTTTACTTCGAGTCTACCAAAAGAGAAGGCACGTAAGCAGCCGTGTTAGCATCTATTCTTGCTTAATTCATATGACTTGACAGGGTGAAAGAAGACTGTGTAGAGGAGCAGGACAGACACAGGCTGCTACAGCTGGAGCGTTGTCAAGCCCTGCGACCCATTACTGAGCACTGGGGCTTATCCTGTGGCTTCTCCTCTGTCCACATCCAACATCAGGTCACATTTTGAAATAAGAATGGCTAATGCGTGTAACGACCAAAAGCATTCCCCAAGAAGGATGATGGCAAACATCTGGAGGGCACACAAAACTCTAGGATTTAATGCTTTCACTATAGAATCATGGAATGCCCTGGGTTGGAAGGGATCCACAAGGATCATAAAGTCCAACTCCTGTCCCTGTATAGGACAACCCCAGCATTCACACCGTATGTCTGAAGGTACCTCCCTTCTGTAACACGCTGAAGTCCTGCACCCGAACCCCTGTTTCACTGGCACAGCCCACGATGCTGTGTCTGCTCTGTCTTCTACACCAGAGCATTCACAAGTACCACTGCTTTGGAGTTTATTTACTGATGCTCATGCAGGCTCCTGGGTAGCTAGTTGCAAGCCAGTATCAATGTCTCCAGAGAGTGGCTTTCCAAAACTTGGGAATTATGTGATTTACAAGGAAGTGGCAGATGACATAGTTGTGTTTATTTATATCTAGTGTGAGGCGTAATTTCCTCTGTCACACTCCTGTCTAATCACAGTAATCAGTATCCAGCTCCGCTTGTACAAACACGAGGATGTGGGTTTTCACCAAATACTCTTGGTGATGAAATCTTCTGTGTAATTCCTCTGCAATTGTTTATAATCAGAACATACACATTTTGCTGTGGTTTTAATTAGCTGATTACTAGTTATAAAATGTTTTGTACTTGCTGTGGTTCCGTAAATTGTTAACTGGTAGCTACCAATATAATTAAATATTTCAGAGCACTTGGCTATGGTTGCATTGAACTGTGAAGAAATAATGTTATATAGCCAATCAAAAAGAGATACTTGTAAACTCATTTAAAGCGTCAGAGTGTGTTAGGACTATCATGGTGATGCTTATTGCAGGAGAAATTAAAGATACAGTTTTGTGCTAAGAGGCAATACAGAAATTAGTTCCTGAATTAGTTGTTAATTGATTTGGTAATTCCCTCGGGTCTACATGCTCTTTTTTCCTTTTTCGTTGTTGCATTCAGTTAACAGTGACTATTCCCAGTGCACTTGAAATATTTTTTCCAATTAGATCAAATGTGTCCTTACATCAGAGGAACGGCTACAGCTATGTGTACCTGCCTGGAATAATGTTTCATTTGACAGCGAAGGCTGGGTTTGTGTGGTTTCTGATTTTCAGATACTGTCCCAAGAAAAACAGTAGTTGGAGTAAAATTGTATTAAAAAGTTCTGGATTTAATGGACTTTTTGTGCAGTTTCAGGAACTTACTTTAATTTCTGCATCTGTGATACCAAACAGTAGAAGGAGATGAGGATGCCACGTGGTTGGGCTCACTGCACTGCTTAGTTCCAGCCCTGCCAGCACCAGGAGTTAAAGCCTCCTCTGCCTGAGGCTGAGGTGTCTGCCTGCTGGTCCAGGGGCAGGCCCCTTCTGGCGCTAAGCCAGTGGGCCTGGGCAGGAGCCATTGCAGCTCTCAGGTGGAGACAATTTCTCTTTCTTCCCTGTCTGTCAGTTTATCCCATTGACTCATCTGCTTCCTCCTGCTTTTGAGGTTCTGCTGATCTCCCTTTGTCAGGTGTCTGAGGGCTACAGGACAATGATGTCATGGCTGCCCCGTCCCTGCAGGTGTTCAGAGGCAGACTGGATGAGGCTTTGAGCAACCTGATCCAGAGGAAGGTGTCCCTGCCTGTGGCAGTGGGGTTGGAACTGGATGGGCTTTAAGGTCCCTTCTGACCCAAACTGTTTTATGATTCTATGAAAGCTAGACTTCGGGTCTGTGTCTTACAAGGATTGAATTTCTACTGTGTTTCTTTTAATTGATCTCTTAGTATTTGAGTCCCTAAAATGAGTTTTTTGTCCTCCGTCCTAAAACTGATCCTTATCTTATCTTTAAATCCCTACATACATTGTGCAGTGATAGTCTGAAGTGTGCCTAGACCAAGGCAAGCAACCGACAGCTGCTCTACAGGTGTATTTAAAGATCTGTCAAGATCATCTGATTATGAATAAACTTTTCAGAGAAATGAAATTTCTATCTTTTTTTGGATTGCCTGTGGCTGTGTCCTGAAGCTAAGGGAGCCTCTAGTCTTCCTAGTGGAAAGAAGCTAGTCGTTTGTGACTGGATTAACCAGTTTAATTTCAGAGTGACTTGCTTTATAACTCTGCCCATCTGAAAAATTTGTCTTTGTGGTACAATGCATGTGATAGTAAAGATCATATTCTATCTTTTAGTGAGTTTTACATAATAATGAAATGTATTTAGAAGTTTATTAGCGTTGATATTGTCAAGGGCCACATATTTTAAAAAATACTGTTCCATTTGTCTGTATGACAGAATCTCGAAAGGGAGCAAAAGGAGAAGGCAACGATGGAAGGTAATAGGATAAAACAACTTCAGGAGAAAATATAAAAATACTTTGCTTAATGTTTCGATACGTTATCAGAGAGTGTAGTGATAGGACAAGGAGTAATGGTTTTAATCCTGTTAGAGCTCGTAGATTGTTTATCGTTGCCAATAAGAGACGTTCAGCTTCGTCCTCTTTGTTTTTTTTTAAATTCGATCGAAATGCTCTTACTTGTTCCTTAAAAGAGATCAGGAAATACTTCAGGGTTTAGCTAGGAGCTAATGACTTCCGAGCTGACACATCAGGTGTGATTATAGCTCTTGCACATCATTATGATTCAAAGGAAGATACTCCAGCTTTTGTTTGGAACAGTGTTGATCAGGTTAAGCATCCTTTGACGGATTCTGGAAAGAGAATGGTAATAGGGAGGAGGAGAGTGCTAGAAGACCTATCAGACTCGACAGAAGTAATGAGATGAGCCTCTCTTATATGAAAAATGAATAAAAATTATAATTATTAAAAAAAATATTAAGAAGATCTACCTGACTGTGTCTGTATAAAAGGAGCAGATGCAACTCTTCAGGATAAACCTGTCAAGGATCTGTTTTCCAGTGCTGTGTTCATAAGAGACGGGGGAGAGTATTTGTTTTTCTAAAGCTTTGCCATGAATGTAATCATCATCTTTTGCCCAGTGTGTGATGCCAGCAGAGAATGGGTTTCTCCAGCCTTCATGCTTTTGGACCTGTAGCAGTGCAGTGCTTATGACTGAAGCCTGCAAAAGGCAAGCCCAGCTGTTTCTACTGTGAAGCTCTGTAGAACTTAATATACTTGGGGTGTTTTTGTTCTGTTCTGTGTGCTGGTGTATTGAAGGGCATTGGAACTGGGTGATCCTTAAGGCCCCTTCCAACACAAAACATTCTGTGATTCTGAATCCTGGAATGCACGTTGAAAGTGAGTGCAGAAGATGGTGAAGAGGTGTCAGAGTACTTTGAGGGAGAGGAGGAGGACGGAATGATCAAAAGCAATGTAGGTATAAAAGAGAACATCAATAAAGAAAGCCATAATACGAGTTAAAACATTTTATTAGAATTTGCCAGTGTTGAAACAGTGTAATATATCAAGGTGGCATCTCAATGTGACACACAGAGATTGACAGCAATGGGGTCACTAAGGTATCTTCACTATTGCCCTTAGGCTAAGAACTGGCCCCTGGCCAAGAGCCTTTGACTCAAAAGAGGCTGTGTCTAGGTACTGCTTTAATAGTTGCATCTAGAAGATGCTTACAAGAGTTGTTCTTAAGCCATCTACATCCGTCAACAGGGAGGTTCAGATTAGACAGCAGAAAAAAATTCTTCACTGGAAGGGTTGTCAGGCACTGGAACAGCTGCCCAGGGAAGTGGTTGAGTCCCCATCCATGGAGGTGTTTAAAAGACAGGTAGATGAGGTGCTTAGGGATCTGGTTTAGTAGTGGACAGGTACGGTTGGACTTTGTGATCTCAAAGGTCTTTTCCAACCAAAAGGTTCTATGATTCTATACACAGATAATTAAAGAAACCCCAAACCTTTGGCATTGCTTGGTGGCTTATTGAGTGTGTGATTTTGTAAATGAAGAGTGGAAATAATTGACCTTTAGTTATTTTTAGTGGATGAGATCTGAAGGTGGTTGGATCGTAGTAGTGATCTCTCACAGAGCAGCAGCGGTTGTAGAGAAAATGACTGCAAACTGTTGAGGGCCGAGATGTGCCTTTGGCACTGGGCGTGCTGTGGGTTGGGTTTGAGTTTGTGGAAGTATATTCAAAGTATTGGGGGCAAACCCAACACTCTTACAAAAACGCCTTTGTTTTGAGGGGCCGTGGTGTGTTGGAGGCGAGTCCGTGTGCATCTGGGTTACCTTCGGAGGCTGGAGCTCTTTCTCTGAGGGCATGAGGAATTAGGCCGAAGAAGTGACATAAAAAGATTAAGTAGGAAGCTTATGACAAGCAAGTGAGACTGCCTGGTAGACTTGGGTTGACACGATGATTATTAATATGTTGTAAAGATGTTTGGGGGATTCCACCATATTTGTATGGTTGCCAGCAAAATGTTGACAGTTGCATTGTGGTTAATAAATTCATTTAGATTTATAAGCATTGTTTACAGAACCTGTTCGCCTGCTGAAACTCTAACAGCATCTGTTCCTTCTTACTAATTAACTGCTAATTACGAATGAGCTTTGTGTGTTTGTCAGTATAACTGGCTCATGTATTTTGTAAGGAACATTAACAAATTGATTTACATAGTGGTAAAGCAATCAAAAGAGTAAACCGAACAGCACGCATTTAAAACCCTTTAGCCTAATTTTTTGAACGAGGCAAACTTTGGGCATTCTGACTGTTTTCATAATTCTTTTGCTACCTTTTAATTGTGTGATAATTGCATGTGAGTCCCAGTCGGGGGGGGGGGGGGGGGGGGGGTTGGCCCATCATGCCTTGTTTCTTGGTGTTATTTGGGGTTTTTTAAGGAAAGCCTTGGCACTGTCAGTATTTGACACCTGTGAGCAAGCATTTACCAGGATATAAGTAGCAAAGACAAATTAAAAATAGCAGATGGCATAAAGAGTGAATGTTGTTGGAGGAGAGACCATGCAGAGAAAAGGATCTTTGAAATCATAGTTATAGAGTCATATAATGGTTTGAGTGAGAGAGGACCTTAAAGATCATCCAGATCCAAACCCCCTGCCATGGGGAGGGACACCTCCCTGGATCAGGGTGCTCAAAGCTGTATGCAACCTGACCTTGAACACCTCCAGGGATGGGACAGCCACAGCTTCTCTGGGCAACCTGTGCCAGTGCGTCACCACCTTCACAGGAAAACATTTCTTCCTAATATCTTAATTAAGTCTCCCCTCTTTCAGCTTAATGTAAATACTCTGACCATAACTACTTTGAAATCCCAACTATGGGAGCTCTTGCACTTTAGTTAAAATATTGTTTTCTCTAATGCTAGTTTTATTCTTCCAAAACCTTCAAACTGCAGTAATGATGAACACGTATTTAGCACACTCTCAGCAGATGGGCCAATTGTTTGCACTTAAGTATTTTTGATTTAAAGGGAATAATTCAGTAGTGCAATTCTTTAAAAAAAAAAAGGTAAAATTTTAGTTTATTTTGCATTAAATAGAACAAGGAGAAAAATCAGATAACTGAATGTTGTGTTTATTATGAAAGATCCCTCACGTTATAAGGATAAATTGGAGATGAGTGATATGTTTAGATGCCGTGGATGTATTTCATTTACAGTTGTCCTAGAGCTTTAAAGCTTGAAATGGGCCTTGTAACTAATATTACCAAGGAGTGGAAAGTAATGCAGACACACAGCTGCAGTATTTAGTTTTCGTGAGCAGCTTAATATAACCATGAGGAATATAGAGAGTGCTTTATACAGACCAAAACTTGCCAGAAAAACTCGACTGCTTTTTTGATAGAATTTCAAAATAAGCACACGGAACAAATGTAACAGATGTAAAATATTCAGATTTTAGTAAAGCATTTTAGTAAAGCATTTTGGTATTGCCTTGCTACATCTTAATTAAGAGTTTATCCAAATGCGTTTGGATAAAGGCTGTGATGTGGCTTGAAAATGGTCTGTAAGACCCTGGCTCAAGCTGGCTGGAAGAGGACTGAGCTTTGTTCAGCACTAGGGCTGATACTCATCAGCGGTGGTGTTGGAAGTGCAAGCAAACAAATAGCACTCGTTTTAGTCCTCCCTAGGGTAGAGCTGAAACACCAGGAAAGAGAGGGGCACATCAGAAAGAATGCCTGGAGTTGGTGAAATGAAGTTTGATTTATAAAGATGCAGGTCACTGAAAAGGTGCCAAGTCCTCCTGTTCTTTCCTAACTGCTTGCACGTGCGAGACTTCCCTCGTGTTTGCTGTTGATGGCAAGTTCGTGTCAAAACACTGGTTACTACGTCTTACTAGGTCTATGTGGTTGCTTCCAAAAGTGCATTTTCATCCTTGTTACAAATAATCATAGAATCACTAAGGTTGGAAAAGACCTCTAATATCATCCAGTCCAACCATCAGTACAACACCACAGTGCCTACTAAGATAAATAACCACAAAAACAAGGGCAATGTGGTAGAATAAACTAGAACAGGAGGTGAACTCAGGCTAATCCACGTTAAAACCCAGCTGCCCAAACTTTTTCTGGTTTAACCCCAATTTGGGAGATGTTCTGCCTTTGTAATGTAATATCTCACCAGCAACCGCTGCAACGGAGAGCTGTGAGTGTATTTAGAACTGGTTCTTGCCATTACTGACAGGTTTGCAGTAGGCTTATGTGGGGGGAAACTGGATGGCTTTCCTCTCAAACCCATGTCTGGCTTCTGTCTTCTACTCTTGCCAAGACAGACCCTGCGAGTTCAACGTGGGTTTCTATTTGAGAAGTGAGTGCAAATGGTGGATATGCTTTGAGGGTAAAAGCCATTGTGTCACAGCATAAGGGAGATCCAACTCAAGCACTGGGAATGATATGTGGGCCATTTGAAAGTCCTACACTGCAAGGTGCACACAAGCTCGTTAAACATGCATGGAAGGGTTCAAGGCTGTGCTGGGAAGAGGGTCCTACCTCTAAAGCCAGATCAGTCTCTGACTAAAGGTGTTTTCCTCTGACTGTGAGGGTAATTGGGGCACATTAGCACTAGTAATGTCAGCTTCCATGTCAGATCATTACTTAGAAGATTAGAGCTAATTACAGTTGGCTAAGCTGCAACAGAGCACTTGTAATTATACATGGGAATTCTGGGCTGCGTAAAAAAACATGTGACCAGCAGATCGAGGAATGGAATTCTGCCCCTCTACTCTGCTCTCATGAGACCTAACCTGGAGCCCTGTGTTAATTTCTGGAGTCCTCAGCACAGGAAGGACATGGATCTGTCAGAATGAGTCCAGAGGAGGCCACAAAGATGATGCGAGGGCTGGAGAACCCCCCATATGAGGACAGGCTGAGAGACCTGAGGTTGTTCAGCCTGGAGAAGAGAAGGCTCTGGGGAGACCTTAGAGCAACCTTCCAGTACTGAAAAGGGGCTACAGGAAAGCTGGGGAGGGACTCTTGATCAGGGAGTGCAGGGATAGAACAAGGAGTTATGGTAATAAACTACGGGAGGGTAGATTTAGACTGGATATAAGGAAGAAATGTTTTCCTGTGAGATTGGTGAAACAGTGGCACAGGTTGCCCAGGGAGGCAGTGGAGTGCCCCATCCCTGGAAACATTTAAGGTCAGGTTGGATGGGTTTCTGAGCAACCCGATCTGGTTAATCTTCCTGCTCCTGTAGCAGCGTTGGGCTGGATGACCTGTAAGTTTCACTTCCAACCCAAAACATTCTATGTTTCTGTGAATCTACAGGGAGTTTGCCAGGAAAATAATCGTTGCTGCTGTGCTCTGAGACACAAGTATGGGGATATTATGAGGAGATGATTTTAGATATTAGGCTTAATACTAAGACAAAGCTTCTGTACTTTGGGCATGTCTGACTGTATAATGTTCTCCATAAGGAAATGATATATTCTTAGTGACATGGATTTTCTTTAAAGAAGAGACACAAACAGAGACACAAACTGTTGAGACACTAACAGAGGTGCTCACATAAGTGAGAGCACTGAGTACATTTCTTTCCCCTTTTTATAAATAATATGATTCTTTGTCACAGAAGAAAAATACCAAGACGTACCATTTGCAAAAGGGTTTATAGTACAGTATATTACCCTATTATGAATGACAGTATTTAAATGGTTGGGTAGAGAACAGGAGAACTGCTACAAATCAAGTAGCTAGATTAACATCTAATGTCCTCATCTCATGTGAATATTTCAAGGGGGGCAAATTAAGAAATCTTCAAGCACAGGAGGTATTGGAAAGAAAAATCAATTAAAATAGCAAAGGAACTAATTGAATTGTTTAGAAATTCTCCTGTCTGAAAGTGAACAGTACATCATACCAGAGGAGAATGGGGACTGTTTAAGAAGGCAGGCATCATCAGTTTAGGAATTGAAATTTTACAAACTGTTTCAGGGCCAAATGAAAAACAAAAATCCTTTTTATGGGGAGAGATGCATGGTAGTTCTTAGATGAAAAGCAGATTGGTGAGCTTTGAGCAAACTGGATAAAAACAAATTGTGGGTGTAGACTGAATAAGTATATGGTTTGTGTGCTTCATGTCAAATAAATACTCATCTGATTCTTAAAATACGTGTGTGTGTTTGTATTTCTGGGTGAGCTAAGTCTCCTGAAGTCCCTCGATGTCCAGATTTCCACATATGGCAGACAATCTGCGCAAACCCTTTTTGCAGCAGGAAGAAAGCACGTGCTTCCATCCATCACTGAAGTGTACTCAGTATTCTGAAGATGGGCATATCAGCTTCTTTAGCTTAAATAAAACTATCTTAGCCATCTTAGCATGGCTAAGAACTTCTGCAGAGTACTTCATGAATTGGCCTTTTATACAGCAAATGTTGCTGTCAATCTGTAATTCATGGCAATACTGTATTTGTAGGTGAGATATAATACATGTATGATCACTCTTGTTAGTGCTTTACAGTATCACAGTATCACAAGGCTGGAAAAGACCTTTGAGGTCATCAAGTCCAGCGTATGACCCAACACCAACACCTACTCATCATCTAAACCACGGCACTAAGTGCCTCATCCAGTCTCTCTTTAAACACTTCCAGGGATGGTGACTCCACCAACCTCCCCGGGCAGCGCATTCCAATGGCCAATCACCCTTTCAGTGAAGAATTTTTTCCTAATATCGAGCCTAAACTTCCCTTGACGAAGCTTGAGATCGTGTCCTCTTGTTCTGTCACTGGTCGCCTGAGAGAAGAGTCCAACTCCTTCCTCACTACAACCTCCCTTTAGGTAGCTGTAGAGAGCAATAAGGTCTCCCCTGAGCCTCCTCCAGGCTAAACAGCTAAACAACTCCTCATAGGACTTGTGCTCCAGCCCCTTCACCATCCTCTTCGCTCTCCTCTGGATGCACTCCAGCATCTTGACATCTTTCTTAAACTGAGGGGCCCAGAACTGGAGACAGTATTCAAGGTGTGGCCTGACCAGTGCTGAGTATAAAGGGATGATAACTTTCCTAGTCCTGCTGGCCATGCTAGCACTCCAGCCACTCTGTCCCCAGTCTGTAGCTCTGCATTGGGGTTGTTGTGTCCAAAGTGTAGGACCCGGCATTTGGACATGTTAAACCTCATGCTATTGGAGTCAGCCCATCTCTCCAACCTGTCAAGGTCCCTCTGTAGGGCCCTCCTACCCTCCAGCAGATCGACACTTCCTCCCAGCTTGGTGTCATCTGCGAACTTGCTGATGAAGGACTCGATCCCCTCCTCCAGATCGTCAGTAAAGATATTGTACAGCACCGGGCCCAACACCTATCCTTGGGGAACACCACTAGTGACCGGCCGCCAACTGGATGTGACGCTGTTCACTATCACTCTCTGTGCTCGGCCATCCAACCAGTTCCTAACCCAGCGCAGAGCGTTCCCATCCAAGCCATGGCCTGTCAGCTTCTCTAGGAGTCTGCTGTGGGAGACAGTGTCAAAGGTCTTGCTGAAGTCCAGGAACACCACATCCACAGCCTTCCTCTCATCCACCAGGCGAGTCACATGGTTGTAAAAGGACATCTTGCAGCATGGTGATTTCTGTAATTCCTGATGCAGATTGAGTCTCAATTCAAATTAAGTGACACTTCTTATTGCTTATGTGATGTAGTGAAGCAAGATGTTTCTGGCATATTTATGGAGCATGAAGATTGCCAACTCCTTGCTTCTGCAGAAGGTGAGGCAGACAAAAGCAAGGGGCTTTAGAGGTAAGAGAAAAGGGGGAAGAATGCCGGGGCAATGGGTAACAGAATCGGAGGAACACAACTGGAATGGAAAATTATGCAGCTGTGAGAAGTTAGGTGAGACCCACGGAGAAGCAAGATCTGTATTAGATAGGTAAGAGGATGGAGAGCAAATATTGAACCAAGACTACAGAGGAGTTGGAGGAAATGGGAATAAAAACTGGGTGACATTTTCAATAACATTAAAAATCTCGAATGTCTTTCAGAGAGTGGTGCACCAGTCCCAAGAGGCACCTGGTTCTTAAAGGTGCTGATGTCTCTAAGCATGAAGCGTGATGATCGATTGCTAGCTTGAAGCAATGCGTTGGTGCTTCTGGAGCTTTGCTGCTTTGGCACCTTGTCAATGTCTCTCAGCTGTTTCCAGTGGAACAGCCTGAAGAGCTTTAAGTCTGTGGATTTCAGTAACACACACTGGAGTTGATGCGTGCATGCTGATTTTTCTGCTGTTGAAATCTGAAGGCACAATATCAGTGTTTGTCCAGAATAGTTCGAGTGGTGTTGAAATAATTGCCTAAAGTACATATGATGGGAATTTGACACTGTGGAGAGTCAAAAAGAGGGACAGAAGAGCGTCAGCATCTGTTGTAGAACACCTGCATGGCCTAGGGCTGATTCACAGTTCACAGAAATAAGACCATAATAGACTGAGCGAAGGGGTTTGGTGGTTCCACTTATGCTATACAAAAGCTTTGGAGAGCAGTAGGGCTTTCCTGTGTAACTTTCCTATGTGTGCTTGGAGAATCCCTCTGCAAGAGCAATCTCATTTCTGAATTCATGGCAGATACAGACCTGTCTTAGTTGAGGGACTCCGATTTCTGAAATGAGGTTCGGTTTAAGGAGGTGATTTTGTTTTTAGGGAGGTAATTTCTCCTCTAGACTTCCTGAGTGGTGCTGGTGTCCTGGTCTTGAAGAGACCTGTCTGTCCTTGTATCTTATATGGCATTGGCAATGATGGCTCCAAAGTTTTCCTCTTCTGTTTGGCTGCTGGTTCGCTTTCCTTGGCTGTTTCTCTTGCCTTTTCCCACTCCAACACTGAGATATGCATAAGGATATTTCTTTAAGTCTGCCATCTCAAAGAAGATTATGCTGACCCAGGTAGTAAAAAACTTACCCTACAATAAGGTGTACTGAAACTCACTCATTTTAAACACAAATTTCAGTAGATGCTACATGAAGCAAAGTATGTTGCTGTCCTAGCAAACATATTCTGTTAGATCCTGCAGCTGCTTCCATGGTTGGTGCCACAGGTCTTTGTGTCCTTTGTGTTACAGAAGAAGTCACAGCAATTGCATAATTTTTTTAGAAATAGGATCTATTTGATGTAGAAATTCTTGAATTTTCTGTCAATGGGTATCAGTAGGTCAGTAGGTAATTTTGCTAGCCAGTGATTTCTAATTTATAGTTTTTATTTGGGGTTTGTTTGTGGAATTTTTTTTTACTTTTAGTTGTTTTACATTTTACGGATAATGCTTTTTGCATTTGGAATTCTCAACTTAAATTTTTTCGGAAGGTGAACCAGTGCCTCTTAGGTTTTCTATTAAAAGTAGAAGTCAAGCAAGTAGCAATCCTTCTGTCCCTAAATGACAGAGTAAACAAGATGCTCTGTGAAGCGGGAAACCACAGAAAATAACATTTTTTTTCTGTATGATATTCCTCTCTAATATGTTGATTTCAGCTCCTATGGGTTCAACCTTCTACAAAACATCTCCAGTCTTCCCGCCATCCCTAAACCCACTGTCACTCTGATCCGAAATTGCAGTTAAAAAAAAAAAAGGGACAAATTGCATATATTTTTTCACCTTGCCTTGTTTGAGGGGTGAGAAACAACATGTGCTCTGGCTGGTACTGCGCTGCAGGCAGGATCATGGTCTGTCCTCCTAGGGCAACAAAGCAAGCTCTTAATTGCAGTCTGTGTTCTAAGTTAGGGAATTTCAGTCATAGAGGCAAATATGAAGTTTCACCAAACTTGTTAGAACGTCCCTTTGGTGTCCCTGCCCCTCCATCAGATTGAGTTGACATTGAACTTAAAGTTATAAAGGATTGGAAAGGAGTCTTCAGGTGTTGTTTGTTAGAAACCTGCTGAAGATGCAACTTGAAACATGATTTTACAATGCTTATGGTGTGTATAATGATTAGGGCATCCTTGCCAAAATGAGAGGACAATCAGCCTTTTGAATAACATGGACTTTTTCTCTCTCTGGACCCACTCCTTGGTGATGCCACGGGTATGATTGCAACCTTAACTCTGTCCGCTGGAGATGGAGATGCCAGTGCTGACTCGTGTACTTAGGCCAATCTGCTTTCCAGCTAACACAACCCTTCCCGCTCTCATTTCGTGTCGGCAGCAAGAATAATCTTTGGCTTATGCGCAGAAATGCGAGAGCGTTAGTTTGAAATGAAATGTGTATTCACTTTTCTGTTTGGACCAGCATGGTCTACCTGCGTTTTATGGTTTGCCTTCACCAGCCTAGTCAGGATTTCGTAAGAGTGAGTCTTTCTGCTCTGCAGGCACTAAGGTACCCGCCCTTCTGTGTACAACTGATGCTAAGTGCCTTGCTGTTCTTTCCCTGTGCAAAGATGAGGGACCTGTGGCAGTTTCCAACCAACAAGATTTCCCCACAAGTGCATGGAAGGGGTTTGTGCCCTGTACAGGGATTGTTAAATAGAAGTTAAAAATAAAAATGCTTTAAAAAAAAAAAAGAGCGAGTGGGACACCTGCCTGCACAAAGCAGATCTCTCTTCTTAGTGTAAAACAGAACTGTTTGCGTTTTCTTAACCGCCCTGCAGGCTTCGTGAGTCTATTGGGAAGAGTTTATGGAATCATAGAATCACAGAGTGATCTGAGTTGCAAGGGACCCACAAGGACCATTGAATCCAACTCCTATCCCTGCATGGGATAACCCCAACATTCACACCATGTGTCTGAGGGCGTTGTCCAAATGCTTGTAGAATATTGTCAGGCTTGGCGCTGTGACTGCTTCCTGGGGGAGCTGTTCCAGTGCTCCACCACCCTCTGGGTGAAGAACCTTGTCCTAATATCTAACCCAAACCTCCCCTGATGCATCTTCCTGCCTTTCCCTTGGATCCGGTCATTGATCATCAGGGAGAAGAGTTTGGTGCCTGCTCCTCCTCCTCCCCCTGTGAGGAAGCTGTAAACTGCAGTGAGGTCTCCCCTCAGTCACCTCTTCTCCTGACCAAGTTCTGCCCTCAAACCTTCTGGCACCTCATAGGTGAAAGAGCATCCATCCTGCCCCCCTAGCAGGAACAGGTGACTTGGAGTGCAATGTGGAGAGAAGGCATCCTCTGTTCCTTGTGTTGGGGGTTTGGAAGGATGAGTATAGGAAACGGAACTGGTGTTAGACTTGTTTTCCATTTTCTTTAATTATCTATCCATAGCGTATCTGTCCCTCATGAACGGAGTTTCTGTTTAATGCTGTCTGTGAATGGTTATAATAGTAACTGGTTATAATAGTTACAAATTAATGTGTCTGCCCTTTTTCTCAGGGTATGTAAGGAATAATAGATTAGCACAAACTACTTGGAGAGGCCGTGATTTAAATATTTTAGCGATGCGATGTCTACCACTTATCTGACCGATTTACAATACCTTGCTGACAGGGTTGGCTTCCTAATGTTGCTGCACAATAAATGTATCTTTTCTCTCGTCGTTTTGTTTTGAGGCTCCTTGAACTGGTTCCCTTTCAGCTGAAAGGTATCCCGCTGTTGGTGGTGTTCACCAGAGCTCTAAGTAAAAATGACTTTGTTCTCTGCTATGTTAAATTGACTGGTTAATTCTGGTGTTATTTACCCTGTAATTCATTAGTTTTACTCTACCATTGGCAGCTGACAGGCTGTAATTTCATGCCTTGCAATAAAAGATGTCTCATAATCTGCTTCATTTAGCAGCAAGAGAATTTAATGAAATTAACTGCAGTCCTAATTATGCCAGTGAATACTAAAGACTGCTATCAAGTTTCCTCAGAAAAGGACAAGGTCCACCTCATGAAGGATTTAGAATATAATTTCCTGGGAAAAGTTGCAAATGTCTCCTTCTATTGGCCAATGAGGGCCAATTACAAGTGCTGATAGGACTTTAATGAACTAGTTTGTTCGGAGTATGTCTCACAAGGAATAATAATTTTGTATTTTTGAGCAAGTTTTTAGAGGTTTCTTTCCTTAGAATAGCTGATGTATGAGAATGTGGTGCTTTGCTTCTGTTTTGAAGAACTTTTCCTTGGCTTTTGTTGTGGCTTAGGCTGAATGCTAGTGACTGAGGGAGGTGGCTGAGCTGCTACAAACCTCATCTATGAAGTGAGGATAGTGGGGTTTCGAGATCTTCATCCTAGAGGACATTAAGTAATTTGTTCCTTTGTGCCATAATTCATTGGAAGATCATAGAATTGTTAACGTTGAAAAAGAGATCTAAGATCTTCAAGCCCAACCATCAACACAATACCAACATGCCTACTAAACTGCCACATCCACCTGTCTTTTAAACATACCCAGGAATGGTGACTTCACCACTTCCCTGGGCAGCCTCTTCTAATGCTTCATCACTCCTTCAGTAAAGAAGTTTTTCCTAATATCCCATCTAACCCTCCCCTGGTGCAACTGCAGACCATTTCCTCTCATCCTCTCATCCTACCATTTGTTTCTTGGTTGAAGAGACCAGCACCCGCCTCTCTACACCTTTTAGGAAGTCTCCCCTCAACCTCCTGTTCTTGAGGCTAAACAATCCTAGTTCTCTCAGCTGCTCCTTATAAGACTTGTGCTCCAGATCATAGCCCTGTCACTCAAACACTGCAATTGGAAAGAAGTAAGAAAACTCACAAAGAAATATGATGGAAGAGTGCTGACATTGCACGAAGGGAAAAGAAGAATTGGTACTGAGGAGCATTCCTGGGCTGTGGAAACTTTGAGATTGTTCTTCAGGATTTTGTGAAGGGTTTCTTCTGATGCAGGCTTTCTTTCTGCATAGTCGTGTCTTCGTATTGAAAAGGTCTTTCTCTATTTGCTGGCAGGGTTTTCTTGATTTTCATTCCAAAGTATTGGTTGATGTCTTTGCCAAATGTGTGCTAACTGCTTTCAAAGCACTACTGTGCTTAGACAACACGATGTGAAATGTAACCGCCATTTTATGGCTTAAATGATATTAAATGTAGTTAATTGGAAAAACTTCTAACTGCAGAGAATTTCCCTGCGAATAGCCTTCATAATAACCATCTCACTATAAAACGCAAAATGCTTTGCTCACAAGGACAACTGTACTATAAAGGTGAAGTGTATTGATCAAATTACCTGAGATAATAAACTTCGGATGAATAACTCCTCTATTGATGAATGGGAGAAGTCTTCCCGTTTGCCTAATACCGCTAGTGTGACGGGAAGGCAATTGAGAGAGGGGTATTACAGACTGCGTGGTTGTTTCAAGCAGAGTTTATATTTTTAAGTTAAATAGCTGTGTGAAATTGTTGATGGAAAATGGCATTGGATTTTTTTACTGTTCCTGTTTCTCTTTTTAAGCTGTAATTTGTTCAAAGTACAATCATCTTCCTTCAGATAAAAAGTTATGGGACTATATAAAAGTCAATATGTATGAATGAGGAAAGAGACTTAAAACAGTCAGTATTTGCAACAACATGTAAAACTGAATAAAGAGAGAGTAATGCACTTCTTCATATGCATTGGTGAAAAGCGAGGTCAGAACACAACTGGATTGAAGTATTGGAGAGGTGTGTGCCAAAATGGGGAAGAGTTTGGGATCCCAGAAAGGAGAAACAAGTGGAGTGGAAGGGAGCTCAAAAACAAATGAGAGTTCATGATTTTTTTTAAGATTCTGGGAAAAAAAGGCAAGATGATGAATATGTCTTTCGTAACAGCTTGATTTTTTGGACTTGACCAGATATGTCAGCAACCTCGGCAACTTCAGATACATAACTTGCAATAAACCTAATGTAGACCTTTTCGTATCTTTCAGAATACAAACACAAACCACTGCATTTTTATTCAATATGTAGGAATCATCTGTAGTTGTATTTATGGGTGAAGAATTAAGTTATAGCTGAAGAGAACAGGATGGCTTTTAAAAATTCGTTAATGGAATGTTTTTGAATATCCTCAGAATTGTTGGTCAAAGTGAGTAGAGGCAATACAGAACATTAAGACATGCGCGTTCTTGCAGTGTGCTCTAATGCCATCGACTCAAAAGACTGGAAGTTAAAAAGAATCCCAGGGAGCTGATCCGCTGCAGTATTCATATGACAAACTTTAAAACTGTTGCCCCATAAGAAAGATGTACGTATTTCTGGGGAAAGTACTCAACCATGAAAGCTTTTTGACTTAAAGCAGAAGGGGATCAAGTAAGTAATATAAAATACTAGAATAATAATTGGATCTAAAATTGGTTATGGTGAGGGAAAGTATGGAATTGATATTGATAACACACATAGAAGCTCAGGATGGAAGGAAAGCTGTATTATTGTTTGAGGTTTTATCTAAAAGATAGCCACTGCTGACTTGGCTACTAAGTGTGATTATGCTGTTTAAGAACTGATCTTCTCAAATTTTGAAAAGCTCTATCAAAGCAGACAGCCTTCTGTTTTAGTTGAATTTATCTGTTTGCTGTCCCTTAAGAACATTAGACACAGAATGTGAATGAAAGTTTTTAATTTATGGAGTGCTAAAATACACATCTTAAGTTTGTATAACAATAGATTTAATCTTCTCAGGAAAGTCTCCAAAAATTGAACTGAGCAAGATCAGATATACTGAAGGTTTCAGACATCAGCAAGACAAGCAAGGAAGGGAATAAGATGCAGGAGCAAGTTTCAGGAAAACATTGCCACGTGTAAGCCTTCTAGGAGTGAAACAACCATTGAACAACATCATTCAAGTCCAAACCCATAAGTATTAGTAAAATAAAGCCTTTTTAATAAGGTAACAACCAAGTCCAAATAATAATTACCAAGACCAAAATATTAGTTTTAAAAATACCATCATATAATCATGTTTTTGCAGTGAAGAGTTTGCATGATGTTTATCAGCTAGCCTGATTATTTTGCTTGTTGATCTTATGTCAGTCGGTCTGTACAAAGTAAGAAAAATGGCCTTAAAAGCCCATGCATCTTGAAAGAACCAAAACGTCACATCATAAATATACTTTAGAGTAATTTAAAATAAGACTTATTGTAGAAACAGACAAAAAGCTGAGTTGCTTCGTTCTACATATAAGAGTAAATTATTCTTTGAAAAGGTTCTGAGACGATATGAAATACCATGTGATCACCTTGTTGTTCCTGTCTGTAGATAGATCGATATAGGTAAAGATTGATACAGATATATATACACACAGAGATATAGACAGATGTATATAGAGATAGATGAATAGATAGATAGAGAAAGATAGATAGATAGATGAAACCTTCATATAAAAAAATATCTGTGAAAAACATTATCCTGTAGAAATGGAAAAGCTAGAGCAGAGGGCAACCGGAGTGAAACAGGGATTTGAGAATATCCTTGTATTCAAAAGGTGAGAGCAAGACAGGTCTGCAGTCTTTGGAAAGAGATTAAGAGGAGCCTTCTTTTAATGGCCAGGATTGATTCTGCGAGGCTGTTTGAGCTCGTGTCAAGCACGATGCAAGGGGGCAAGAACTTTACCTGGAGGAGAGGCCAAGCACCACAGGAACGCAGGTGGAATCTGAATAGCGATAAAACAGAGATTTTTTTAATATTTTACATGCAAAATTCAGTTCGGATTATTAGCAAGCGTTAGCTTGGCTAAGGGTTTTTAGAGTTCATTCCTTAATGCAATTCATTTTTGCTGTCTACCTCAGAACTGTGGAAGAATAATGTTTAGTTGATACGGGTGAGCTATGCTGCCAAACTTTTAGCACCCAAAATTAAAAGCTCAATTTAAAATGCGAACTAGATCAGAAGCCCATGGAGGCAGAAACTTGGCTGTGAAAAGGGACTTTGATGCCTATAATGTCTATTGTTTAATGCCTGGTTTTTGCTTTTAAATGCCAATGCACAGCATGGAGGCCTGGCCCTCCCATGGTGCAACAGAGGGTGCTTTGGGTGGTAGAGGGGAAAAAAAGGAGAAATTTTCCATCCTGTGAGCACAGAGTTGACTGGTATGAAGGCTTTTGGAGATCTTTTTTAAGAAATTGTGTGCCTAAGTGTGCAAATCCAAAGTATGTGTGCTGTGCGTGCATGTGTGCAAGAGAAAGTTAGCAGTCAGTCAGGTTTTATCTCTTAATGAATAGAGACTGCTGAAGTAAGGGTTAGGTAATTGAGTTTATAATTAATTAGCCATAACCCTCATCAGATAAAGCAGTTGTCGAGATTTTTTTTATCTCCTTTCTCTCCCCAGGGCCTGCCCTTCTTTGTCCTTGCACTGACAGCCAGCACTTATCATAGGCCTTCTCCAGGTCCATGCCCATCAACCCCTCCTCCCTTGGGCTGGTTTTTGGTGGTCAGCCGAGACCCTCATTGTCCTGCAAGGCTCCCAATCAGCCTAGCTGTCGGGTGCCAGGATGATGAATTAGTGGTAGGAGTTAACGTGTAAGTGAACTCCAGATTGGAGTCCCGATAGCTCGCAGAGCAGCCTCTGTGTGTTAGTCACTCTCCCTGGCGTTGATACAGCACTGACACTTCGCAACAAAGAGGTTAAAAAGGGAGATTTAGTAAAAGAAATGGTGCATTTCTCCAGAAAGTTAGGATGGTTACAAAGAACCCATAATTTCTTGTACTGTGCAAGTCACTGCAACAATACCAAGAAAATAAATTAGATTTTAAACTGTTTCTTTTGGTGCCCTTATCTCCCTTATATTGTGGGTTGGACTGGTTTGGTGGCAGTAAGAGTGCAAACTTTAGATATATGTCTTAAAAGCATCAAGATTGTAAAAGGTGTTCAGTGTCTGTGCCCATGGAGCTAGATTAAGGCGACTCAGACATTGAATTTGTCCTCTGTCAAAGCACTGTCCTTTTATGGATGCACTGGAGAACAGGAGCTTTCTTGCTGTGTTTATGGCAGGCTTATGGCATTGAGCTGGGTTTTGTTATGAGAGGTTTACCTGCTGGAGGAGAAGAATGTTCAGAAACAAGTTTTCTTTTCATCTGGAGTTTTTGAATTGGATATGAAGACCCCTGTGTGTTAGAATATTGACTTCAGGTTTCAGATGAGCATCGTTTCTCCTTAATCCAAGTGGCAGCACTAGAAAATGTTACTAAGTCTCTTGATGCAAGAAAGTCTTGATTCTTTTTGAAAATATATAAAGCATTTTTCTTCTGCAGTCTCCTTAATTTCCAAGATTAGTAAAGCTTTCCTTTCTTCTTGTCATTTTAGCGACAGTGTGCATTTTTAGTTTGACTTCAGTTCTTTTTGGACTCAAGCAGCAGAAGCTTCCCTGGGCACGCATGTGCCTTTCTAGGATCTTACTGAAAGTTAAATCGGTAATATATTAGTTAACCTCCATTTAAGATGACAGTGTAAGTGCATAAAAGATATTACTGATGGCAGAACAAACCTGTTCCATTTTGGAATAATAGCTTTGCAATTGTCCTAGTGGGTCTTACAGCCCTGCAGCTGCTGAGCTGCGATGCTTGCAGTTTATGAAGCTCTTCAGTTATGCTTTATCCAAGCACGAGAAAGCAAATTTTCATGTACCTCACTGCTAACTGATCTAACGGAGGAGTAACAGAAGCGGTTCTGTGACTTATGTTTTGGCATAGGTTGAGACAGAGGAAGGTTCAATTAGAGGTGCAGAAACATTGGGGTTTTTTCCAAGAGAGCATTCAAGTCCTGGAGCAGATATTTAAAGGGGCTGTGAAATCTCCATCCTTGGAGGCGACTCCAAGGGTGACTTGGAGATGGTTCCTCAAGAGTCAACTGGACGAGACCTTAGACCCAATCTGGCTCTGAGTGGAGGGCTGGCCTGGACGACTTCCAGAGATCTTCCCAACATGCGTTGTTCTGATTCTACAAATCTGGGCGGTGTTCAGGTAATCTACTGAGGAATGTTTTATATGTTGCTGACGTTGACACTTCTGGAGCACTAGTGTGACATACATGTTTGTGTTTCAGTGAATCCAGCTCCTTAAGAGGTCAGTTAAAATAGGAAGAAAATATTGCTGGAGGATCACTTCTGAGAAGAGTGAAATCACTGGTGGCCTCGTGAGGTCCTCTGTTCTTAGGGGCAGAGTCCTGCTGTGTTGCAGGTCCTGCTCCTCTCTGGTGGGAATTCGGCTGCCATTCCAAAGGGCTTTATGGAGGCCTCTCGCTGGCATTTTTTGCTTATGCACAGATGAGAGAAAAAATACAAATGCACAAGGAAGCCTGAGAACAAAACAGTCTCTATACAGGAGTCTTAAGCCCCCTCACCCCAAAACCTATGTGTTTAGTCCTTAGACTGCGCACAGGATATGGAGACAGAATTGCCGGTCAGATATTGGAGCACCTTGACCAATCTCTCCAGCCCCATTTCACTGTGATTCTTCACTATTTTCATCACTAATTCTGTGATAAAAAACCTTTCAGCTGGTGAAATGGTCTTTCTGCCCTCTTCTAACATGGCTGGGGGAGCCTCTTGTAGCATGCATGGGTTTTCCTACACACAGCTCCTAGTTATGGGGTTTGCATCTTGTAACTGGGAGAGAATCAAAGGGAGCAAATGGCATTCTCATCCCACAAAGAGGCACTTAGCTGTGTTTTGTACATGAGAGAGACCAAGCATGAATGCAGTGGAAGAAAGGAAGATAATGATCATCTCTGTAATGTAAGAACGGCACTAAATTTTTTCCAGGTTGAGAATTTGTACTTCAAATGGTTATCAACCTTGTATTACGTTAACTCATGCAGAAGGATAACTAAGGGCGCACTACTTTTTCCTTCCACTGTTTGCTAGAATTAAAAGCATTTTGCTTTAAATTTGAATCTGACATGTAAGATACTGAGAAATGCTCTCCCTGAATTTTTTTTTAAAAGCAAAACTGGAAGTGTCTTCTGGAAAATGGATGTGGATTGATAGGATGGATTCAGTCTGGGTTGAACTGGTGTATACCTGATTCGTTTTGTGATGGAAGAATAGTCTTGTTTATTTTTTACTGGACTTTTTTAATTAATAGTGTATTGTAACAAATCATATATAGAGATTTTATACTAAACTACTTACTCATGTTATTCATTTAGTTGTAGTTTCAAGGTTTTTTTCTTTCAAACAGGACACATTTTACTGTTGGTATTAGAAAAAAACCCATGTATAGTAAGAAGATCAGCTCAGTTTCAGGCTTTTTAGTTACTGTTAGTAATGGAAAATGACGTGCTTTGTTCCTAAAGGAATGTTTAAATGAGGTTTTAGCTGTCATCTTCAAATGTTCAGATCTTCAGAAACAAGTGGAGTACGTTATAGAACGTGTTAAAGAATGTCCATTTTGTAAATTAATACTGAGATTTACTTACATTAAATATGGAGGAAAGAGATAATTGAAATTCTGCAGCCCTTCAAAGCTTAGAAAATAGTAATATCTACAGGAAGATCGGAGGGAAGTTGCTTATGGTGGATGGGAACTGTGAGGTACCTTACTCTTACTGACTCGGCCATAGACCATGGCCTTGGGTCGAGTGAATAAAGTTCTTGGCTCAGGGACAACAATGTAAAAACTTCATTATTTTACAGGAATCATAGAAAATAGCAGGTAAAGTTTTCATGGTGCTAGTACAAAAAGTTCTCTCTCATTTTGATGCTGTGGTGCTTTGCTGACACACTTGCTGCAAAAGTGAAGTCGCAGTTAGATTCTGTCTTGCGCGTCCCCAGTCCTGGCGTGGGCTGAGCATTGATGTCTTGGGGGTCACCACGTCCCAGTAGTGTTGGGGTGATGAACCTAAGTGAAGCCTCAAAAGCCTCTCACGATTCAAAAGAAAAACATGGAAATCAAGGCCAAGAGATGGATGGTGGCACCTGTTTTTCTTTGATATTTTCAAAGCTGGAATCTTCCTGGTTTCTTTTTTGTTAATTGCTGGTTACAGGTTCACAATTGGTTTCAGTGTGGAAGATAGGAGACTGTTTCTGAAAGACTAGGCAAGAGCTACAAATGCAAATAAACAGCCTTTTGAGATGATAACCACTGATACTGATTGCAGCTGATGTTGTGCTATTGCAGGGCAGGCGGTTCGGTGTCATGGAAGGGTGTGATGCGTCACATGTAGCAGTCAGGTTTCTGCTCTTCCAGGGTATAAAATATTTGGTTGTCAATCTCTAGGGTACACCATAAGGTACATACCGGGTTGTTTTGCTTTTTAAACAATCAAATTATGCTACTGTTCTACAGGATGTCCTCCAGATAGGTGCTGGGGACAGTGATGGAAGATTTCAAATGGCAAAAGCTTTTTTTCATTATTATTTTTATAAATAACAAAGTTGATGTAGCACGAGGAAAGTTGGAATGACCAGACATAGGACTGGCGACTTCACAGTTAGGAATTTGAAGGCGTTTGAGGTATTCAGACTTGCAAAGCTGCAGTTAAAGGACAGTGATAACATAGCAAACCCCTCCATTTGAGGCAGCCTGGATAAAGTTGCAGGGATAATTTAAATCATTACATAGTTGCAAGTCTGTTCTGTTTGCAGGAAACAAAGAAGAGCAGGCGCTTTTTCCTGCGAGAAAGCTGAGAGTTCCTCAGTGACGTCAGTGCTTTTTTCCCCACTCCGCTGGTTTCAGAGCAGGGATTGATGGGCCCCTCTTCCTTAACGGGTTTTCTAAATCGATTTGCTCATTGATTTTTGTCACTTTTGTAGAACTAACATGGAAATGACCAAAAAAAGTCCGACTGACGCACCCGAGCACAGGGCATTAAAGTTGGTGGTAGCAAGTATCATCAGCAGCCATAATTGACAAATAATACCCCTCATAAATACTGCCAGTCTTTTCAATTAGTTTTCATCTCAAATTCGAGATGTAAAATGATGGCCTGTCAACTGACAATGGATGACAAAAATTAATAAATTGTCTTCTAAATAGTATGGACACTTAAGAAAAATTGGGCAGCCAATTTAGCACAGCATGAACCGGGGGGAACCTTTTGTACTGTTGCTGTGCCACTAATGTTGTCTGGGTCTTTATTAATGGTGCTTGGCTGCTGCTGACAGTTTTGTTGCTACTGGCAACTTTCTTCATTAAAATTAAAGCCAGCGTCAAATCCCATTAGCTGCACTCTGGGTCCCTTGCATTTTTATTTATGTAATTTAATTTTGTCTTTACAAACACGTTCTTTTTCTATAGAAAGTTGGAAAAGATGGTTAAAAATTAGTCTTTCATCTTGTCCATGATTGATTACTTAACTGAAGAACCAAATGTATTTTTGTGGGGTGAGATTGTCTCCAATATGTTTTAACGTAACTTATCTACAGCCAAATAACTGCACACAGAAATCTGAAAATGATCTTTATAAATTACCTTTTGTGAACATAGTGTTCTTCTGTATCACCTACAAGCCTGTGGGCTCTCAGATACTTCCCTTCATCAAACAGTAATAGCCTCTGGAGGAGGGCAGGTCACTTGTAGGGTATTCTTCCGTTGCCCGTTCAACGAAAATATTAATGATATTGCATATAGACTTTAAATTGAGTGATCAACATGTGTCAGAGAGAGCTCTTATAGGGACAATATGTGATTTTGGGGAGGAATGAATATCTTAATTTCTGGCAACATCTTTTGGTTTTCTGCTTTACAGAGTTTGTATTGACTCTTTCAGATGTATGTCTTCATTCTTAGAAATATATAGCACTAGATAACAGCCTTTGCTATACCTGCCCTTGCTGCTGAATGTTGTGAAATGTTGAGATGCTAAGTGACCAGTGAATCAAATTAACTGTGGTCTGTCAAAGTGATACACATTCTGTATTACAGATCACACATAAAGAGCTGACCCCAACTTTAAGGCTTTACATGGTAAAAGCTGATGCTACCAGAAACATCTCGGATATGCTGCGAGCAGTGCCTGAAGCAGCCTATGGTCTAGCTGTGTGCTGTTACTAATGGGATGCTCTTTCTAGAGCATCACACTTTGCCTCTGACTTGTGCACCAGCCATTTCCAGGGGTAGACATTTCCAAGAGAATTTAGCAACTGCCACCTTTGTTACAACATCTTATGGAATCATGTAATCATTTGGTTGGAAAAGACCTCTGAGATCATCTAGTCCAACCGTACTTGTCCACTACTAAACCATATCTCTGAGCACCTCATCTGCCCATCATTTAAACACCTCCAGCGATGGTGACTTAGCCAGCTCCCTGAGCAGCCGTTCCAGAGCCTGAGAACCCTTTTGGTGAAGAAATTTTTCCTAGTGTCTAATCTGAACCTCCCCTGGCACAACTTCAGGCCATCTTGTACAGACTGCCCCAGCTAGTGCCTTTTCTGGCATTATTTGGGTATGAGCCAGTGATCCAAAAATGTATTGTCTGCTTCCTGATTCTTAAAGATTCTGGTAGATGGAAATGCAAGATAAGACATGGGTTTACTCATTTCTGAGTGGACAAAGTGGTAGGAGATCTTCCATCATCACCTTGGTTTTGCTGTTATGACAATAAAATTGTCCTTTTTTCAATACAGAAAGCAGGAGGTGAGATGGTTCATCTTGTGTCCAGGCTTTGAAGCAGTAGCACCACAAAACTGCAGGTTAAGCCAGGCTGAAGAGTAAGAAATGCCGATAGGTTCATAGCAGAAGTCTGGCAAATGGCTCCAGATCCTAATATCTTCTGGCACACTGTTTTCCTATCAGTATAAATAGAAAAGTGCTGCGTACAAAACACCAATTAAAGGTTCACTTAAATGGTTATGTTTGGGAATGATCTTATATGGTAAGTGAAAAACAATTAACGGTTTAAATGATCTTTTAAACTGATGCACTTACAGCAATTTTTTGACTAAAATATGTGCAGCATGGCGCAAAACTGAATTTCAATTCAGCTGAAATGTAGATTAAGTGACCCTATCACTCTCGAGAATGGATACTTTATAGATAGAAAATAAACTGGTGACATTGAATTAGCATCCATCTAATAAATCCAAGTTACGCCTTAGCTTTTCTGCTAAATCTTCTTGGTTTAAAAAATAAAAAAAGGTGTCAGTAGTTAATTGTTGGCTGAAGCTTAATATCTGTTGAAGCAAATGAGGCGTGAAATACACTACATAGGAAGTATTGTATCTGGAGTGATTTTAGCATTAAAACAATATTACAATTTTTAACTTGCTGACACAATATGCAGAATCCTTTATTTTGGAATTGCACTGATTAATGCTAAGCTTGGGAAACAAGGGAGAGGAAGTGTTTGTGCTGTCTATTAGGCAAAGCAGGCCCAGGCAGAACTAGCTTGTTTCCTCACAATGAAAGAGAGGAGGTTTAGATGAGATATTATGAAGAAATTTTTTACTGGGAGGGTGGTGAGGCGTTGGCACAGGTTGCCCAGAGAAGTCGTGGCTGCCCCATCCCTCAAGGTGTTCAAGGCCAGGCTGGATGGGGCTTTGAGCACCCTGATCCAGTGGACTTGGAACTGGATGATCTTTAAGGTCTCTTCCAACCCAAACCATTCTATGAGTTTGAGATTCTATGAATAACTGGTTTGAGGCACGTTAAATTTTGGGTTGTCTCAGGTTATTACCTCATAGGATAGGGGAATCCTAATAATATCCTCGTCTAAAGCATTCATGTATAATTTCTTAGAAAAGTTTATTCAAATGACTGACGCTGGCAATATCTCTCGTAGTTTAACTGTGATTTCTGTAGCAACTATTGCAGTAAAAACTGATTACTTCTGTTAAGGACAGCAGTAGCCTGGCCTTTTTGCAGTCACAATTTAAGAACACAGTGTAACAGATGTGTATTTGGAAGTTTTCTTTAGATTGTACCCTTAAATCCCTGGAAATGGCCTTGGACAGGTTTATCACTGTGGTTCAGGTAGGCATTGTAGATGTGGAGGTGTCTTGATATAGAAGAATCTTCACATTTGTAAGTATAGATTAAGCTAGTGAAGAGGCTTTTAAAATGCTGATTACAATTTTGTGCGCAAGAGAGGTAGAATTCTCATTCTGCTGTTGCTGTGGGTGGCTTCTGGGAAGTGGAGAAGGTCCTTTCTTCTCCACTGTATGTTGAGTTGCTCTTCAGAATTGGTGAAAACCCACAAACTCTTGTTTTCTGTTTTCTTCTGATCAGCAGAAGTCATCTAAGGTGTTGTGTGTTGGGGTCTTTTGAGGGAAATTTTACACTCAGTAAAATGCATTTCCTATCTTAAAGCAACCAGCGTTGTGCCATGGCACTTGACTGGTGTTAGGAGAATTTGGGGTAAATGAGTAATACATTTGGGGTAAGTTTTTACATGTTTCAAGCTGAAACTGGAATGATTTCATTTTCAGATGATCAAGTGCAAATTGATTCATCAGCACAATAAGAGATCATTTGAAAGAAAAAAAGGCAGTTGTGTATGTTCTGAAAAGGATTTAAAAAGATATCTCTCTGCTGTCCCTGGTAAATCACCAATTTTTATAAACTGTTTATCTCAAAGTCAACTCAGATGTTGAGCAAATAGCAAAGAGATGTGATTATAGATGTCTCTATAAAGAGCTGCCGGTTTGTATCCATGTTCTTACATTTATCTAAGTGTTTTCCTCTTGTTTTAAGGTAAAATTGAAAGCGCAAGTGCTTCAAAGCATTTGCCTCAATGTAGCCTCTAGTTGGCAATGCATTGTGTCCAGAATAGGCTGTGGTCTTCAGAGTATGCATTGAAGCTTAGGCATCATAAGGTGGGAGCTTTGCTCTTCCCCTTGTCCTCTTAGAACTGCATGGTGGTCTCCACATAACCAACTCTGACACCATGGAATAGGACAGTGTCTATATTCTTTCCCCTTTTCACAAAAAATATGCCAGAGAGTTTATTCTAAGGAAAACAAAGTGTATATTTATGTTACAACTTTATTAGAATACCCTTTCCAAAGTGGATTTTCCCATTTTCCTCAGCTCTTTTAAGAACTTGAAACATGATTTTGTGATCTTTAGAGAACAGGATCTGGTTTAAACCCAGTTATGTCAGGTTTGACTCAACCATTTTAATGACTAATGCTTTTTAACCTGTTAATGCATCTGCATATGTGACTGTTCTTCCTCACTCACTTGCTAAATTATCAAACTGCAGGTATGGGATTGCCTTAAGTAAAGATACAAAGCATTTCTAAAATAACTTCTTGAGAAAGACATAACACTTGTGATCCCTCTCCCAACTAAGTCTCTTGAGTTAGGGATCGTTTTGAGAGTTGATGTACAGGGTTATTGACACCTCTTCCCTCAGAATCCATGTGTGCACATCACAGCAGGGAAACATGTCTGATGTGGAGAGACATTTGACTCGCTGAGTTTGAGAGCTATGGGTACATTTTGTCATGTTTCAGTAGCTCTGAAGCAGCTGTATGTCTGGAAGATGCTAATTTCGTATGTACCATTTCCCTTAGCAGGTAAGGTGAGTTGATTGAAGAGGGTGAAGGCATTTTTTCTCATTAGGTTCCTTCTTTTCTCTGCTATAACGATGAGAGGTTGCTAGTTGCCCAACATGTATTAACTGCATCTCTGAAGGACTGTCATCTTCATTCCTATTCCTTTGAATTGGACATCTCAGGTGTATAAACAGTAGGACAAGTCAGGGCAGGCAATTATTGTTTCTGTTTGTGTGTGTACACACACGTGTATATGTGTATTTTTTATTGTTTTCTTTTCTTGGTCTTAGGATAGATTTGAGGAAGGAGCATGGGGTGAGTGGGAGGAAGAGCAATGGAGCATCTTTGCAGTGTTGAATGAGTTTGGTGATTCCTGGGAGGCTGGTCACATCGTGAAGCAATCCGGGGAGTGTTGCTACCCATCCAGCAAGTGCATGTAGTAGGGTCATTGATGCTGATGATCCTGTAACCAGAGAGCAAGGTGTAAAAGTAAAGAAAAACGAGGCAATCAGGAAATATTGTTAAGTAGAATAATGAAGAAGATATCCTTCTACTGTAGAAAAAATGAAAGCTATTTCTTATCTCACCTCTACCAAGGTTTAAAGACCAGAGGTGTAACTGCTGAACAAAATTATTTATTAATGCAGGACACTCCTTTTGATTAAAAAAAACCCAAAAAAACCACAACTCAAAAAATCCCATTATAGCACAGACTTTCTGCACTGGGTTGTTCACGAAGACCTTTTCGGTCCTAAAATTTCACAACACAAAGTGTGAATCCTTTCTGCACAATAATATGGAACACAGTTTTAAAAAAAAAAGAAACACACACTTTTTTTTTTTCCCTCGACCAGTGTTCTTGGTTCTCTTATTCAGTAGATGCTGTATTAAATTGGATTTTGTGTCCATCATTATTAAAATGTGAAGTGTGTCGGTCACAAAGCATACATTTCAGGGCAGTTAGCTGAATAATTCTTTTCTTTATTATCCCAAATTACTGCTGAGCTCTGGAGAGGTGAGCAGTTTAGCCAATTATTGCCATTTGAGCTGGATTTGTGGATGATTAGCTCCTGGTCGAATTCAGTCCTGGCAAGGGCTTTGAAGCCTTCGCTTGTGTGATTTTCACAGCAGTGAGGTAGGAATAGACGCGGCTAATGACAGGAAGGTCGCATGGGTGATGTGACCTGTGAGGGGGGGGCTCGGGTTTAGCAAATAGGGCATCCACAATAACAAGTGTGTCACTAACCCCGCCGTGCATAATCGGAGTTTTATAGGATTGTTGGAGATGCTGACAGCTCAATTAAAGTGTAACCCTTTGTACCATATACCCTGGCACAATGACAGAAATATTACCAACAAAAAAGGGAGGGGGCCACAAGGGAACTGGTTAAAGATCCAGGATTCTTTTTCTTTTCCCCCCTTCATCGGAGCCTGCACAGAACAAGCTGCAAAAAGCATCCATTTGTGAAATAATAGGTTGTCCGGGGGAGGGGTACGGTGCCAAACATGGCTACAAAAAAAAAGCTGCTCTTAAGTGGTCTTCCTGATGTTTCTATGGAAACACTATAGTATCAGGATACAAAGTTAAAATTGGGTTTTAAGCTTTTCATAGCTTTTCTCCCATGAACCCCCCTCCCCCCTCCCCAAATCCCTACTTTATATAAAATATGATAAAGAGAATTTCAGGGTTCAGGGAACAGAGTGCTACTGTAACAAGAGCCATAATATCTACCTAGAAGTAGCAATATCTGCACGATGATTCCTTTCTTTATCTCATGCCCCCCAATGCTCACTTCATTTAAGGGCAGTATTTTCTTACTTCTTTTCCATGCCTGACCCCACAGCCATTTCTACAACCACGAATCTTTCCTCTTCCAAATTAACCATGCCGCGCCATTGTGTTTACTTCAGTTTCCCAACATTGTTTTCCCTTTTAATTTTAGTCTCGGGAGCAGTGTTTCACCACGCTGATTGGCATGGATGCTAACTTCATTTGTGGGCAGCATAGGCAGAGCGCGGTGCGTGATGCTGGAGCTGCAGCGAGAGGTAAGAGTTCAAATGGAGCCGATCGCTGCCGGCTCCTCTGCTGCTGCCTCAGACCCCTTGGCATCAGCCGTCTGCTTTCTCTGACATGAAGATAATGATTCGCATCGCAGCGCATTTCACATTAGCGCTGACGGTGGTATCCGGGAAACCACAACTGCTAATGCCAAGGGGTTAATAAACCAACTACTTGAGATTATTAAGGGCTGTGATTATTTTTTTTTAACAGTCCAGGGTAAGTGGAATGAACCTCAGATGGCAACAGAGGCAGAAACTACTGTAAGGCAGAAAAATATTGTGAGTTGCTAGGTGCTGTGTCTCGTTCAGAGCGGTAAACTGGGTGTAGAGCAAGAGATGTGCCATTCCTTTAAGTAGATAGTAGCATTTTGTAACACATTTATATAGTAAACGCTGTGAAAAGGACATACAGGTGAAGTATGCAATGTGCTATTGATTTTATGAAGTCTGATTTTAGAAATAACCATAAACTAGGCCTAACAAAAGAGCATCCCTTCCACAAAGCTTACAAGTGAAGGAGTACTCACAATGTCTCCTACTTAAGCATCTCCATCCTTTAACTATGTGCACCACATTCCTTTTATGTGCCTGGTTGGGGGTCCACAGTGTTATCCTGTCCGCTGTGCAGACATGTGCAGCTTTGTACTTGGGATGCTCTGTCAGAATGGGATGTTTATTGTTCCTTCTGGATGCTACAGCAGGGCAGGATTTTGGCTTTACAGTCAAACTCCTCTTTGGACACTAGCGTGGCTGCACTTCCGTGATCATAGAATGGTTTGGGTTGGAAGAGACCTTAAAGCCCATCCAGTTCCACCCCCTCCCATGGGCAGGGACACCTCCCACTAGAAGTTTGCTTCTTGAAGTTGTTTTTTTGGGTGAATGTGATGTTCCACGCGATGGCTTCTGGTTTCCTATTCCACAAATTGCAGTCCAGTAATCTCTTCTCAACCACATCATGGTTAAAAATAAGATTATTAGGTTTCTTTGCTCACCAAGGTCCCAAGGAATCCTTGTCGATGCCATGTCAGAAGTATGTAGCCAGAGTTTTAAAAAACAGCAGCTACAAGCTGGGAAGTTGTGAAAACTTCCCTTAAAATTTGCTGCATATCAGAGGAACTCATGCATTTTTCACAGCTGGCAGGTAAGGTCAAAAATCTGGAGGCTGATTTGTTGGAGCAGTCATTAAAAATAAAAACACAATAACAATGAGCATCAAGTTTGTTCTTCCTATTTACCACATCTTTAGCGCTGAGGTTACTCAGATGAATTCGGTAGCCATTCTTTGTTGGAGGTGGCAATCTTCATTGCCGGTGCTACAATGAACTCTAAGACTTGATTAATCAGTACCGTTTTTTTTTTTTAAGTAAAGCTTTCTAATTTTTTTAGTAGTCTGTGTGCAGAGAGCTTGTAAAGTAATGGCTTGCAGGTTGATTGTCCTTCAAGTTTTAGCAAAGCTATTATCTTTTGCTCTGAGTAAGATCTTAGAGCCTCTTCCTTTCTTTGACTTTAGATGGAAATAGTGGCTGATCAGCCTTGGCATTAGGTAACCATTCATGGTGTAATTACCTGCTGCGCTGAGTTATTGCCTTGTGTTTAGGGGATGTTAGAAAAGAATTGGGTTCAATGTTCTGATTTAATTTCCTCATAAAACTGGTGTATAATATAAATTTGAACAGTTTCTTCAATGGGGAAGCATCTTTGGATCTATAGCAAAACTCTGCTACTGCTGTAGTGCCAATTTTTAAGGAAGGCATGTGGAATTCTTGCTGCTGCAGGAAGAATAAGAACTGCACCAAGTTCTACAGAATAAGAATATACAGGGTCTTTTGGGGTTGCTTGCACCGTTACTGTTAGATACTCAAGTCTGAGAACATTTGAGATCTTCCGATTGCAGATCTCTTTAGAGGCACTTCGCTTTCTTGTAGCCTTTGTTCTGTGGTTCAGTTGATCCTCAGTTGTGCCCTGTTACTGGAAGAGATGTTTACTACAGGTTTCCAATTGTAAGAAGTTAAACAGCTTCATAGCTGATATTCCAAAAAACCAAGCAGTACTTCCTTAAATTCCTGGGGAAAAAAAGACTTCAATTTGGGAGATCAAGAAAACAAATTACTTCTGTATGAAAGTATTCCTCATATACATTGGGCATCTTCAGCAGTTATTTTCCTAGAAGATTAGTTGTACTCTGGTTCCGGCTCAGATTCATTCATCATAGAATCATAGAATGGTTTGGGTTGGAAGGGGCCTTCAAGATCATCCAGTTCCAGCCCCCCTGCCATGGGCAAGGACATCTCCCACTGGATCAGGGTGCTCAAAGCCCCATCCAACCTGGCCTTGAACACCTCCAGGGACGGGGCAGCCACCACTTCTCTGGGCAACCTGTGCCTGTGCCTTACCACTGTCTCAGGAAAACATATCTTCCCAATATCTAATCTAAATCTCCCCTCTTTCAGCTTAAAACAGTTCCTCATCATCCTATGCCTGCACTCCCTGATTAAGAGCCCCTCCCCAGCTTTCCTGTAGCCCTTTCAGTACTGGAAGGCTGCTCTGAGGTCTCCCCAGAGCCTTCTCTTCTCCAGACTGAACAACCCCAACTCTCTCAGCCTGTCCTCATAGCAAAGGTGCTCCAACCGTTGGATCATCTTCGTAGCCTTCTCTAGACTTGCTGTAACTGATCCTTATGCTTCCGTGCGGCAGCCCTCAGACACTTAATGTGAATAGTGGGGTTGTCCCGTTCAGGGACAGGACTTGGGCTCAATGATCCTTGTGGGTCCCTTCCAACTTAGGACATTCTATGACTCTGTAAAGTGAATGCAGGACTTCAGGTGAGGTCTCATGAGAGCAGAGCAGAGGGGGAGAATCCCCTCCCTCACCCTGCTGGTCCCACTGCTTTGGATGCAGCCCAGGACATGGTGGTCTTTCTGGGCTGCAAGCGTATGTTACCAGCTCATGTTGAGCTTTTCATCCACCAACACCCTCAAGCATATAATTAATTATGGAAGAGAGAACAGCAATGACCATAAGCTTTCTTTAGTACGCAAGTATTGTTTGTAAGTGAAATAGTTTGTGCTGGTGTCTACCATATACTGGAAGAATGAACTTTAAAGGAACCTGTTACACTTAAATATTATGGAAGCAAAAAATATCAATCAAGAATTAATCTCTTGTTTGTTATTAGGACAAGCAAGACTGGCGCCAGTGCCGTTGGCCAGGCTGCTTAAAGTTGGCCAGTCATGCAGACCTAGAGGACTTGCCAGCATTTGTTCAGGCATTAATAGATTTAAAGGAAGTGGATATTTTATTGACTAGATTTCGTATGTAAAAGTTTGTGATCCTGACTGTGAATGGCTACCTTTGCAGTTATTTGAGGGAGGATGTTTCTGAAAAGCGTTGAGTTTTAATTTCTGAACAGGATGAAAATGATAGCTGAAAAAAAATCATAGATAACACTACTAGCTGCTAATCATAATTATGAGAACTAAAGACCTGAGTGGAAAATGAAGAATTTATAGTTAATGATTAAATGCGAGATTACATATTTTGTTCTGTCAAAACAGCATCAGGATAACAGTATGGGGTTGGCTTAAAATTAGGGAAAGGAAGCAAAAAAAGCTTGCCTGATGGCAGTACCTCAGCTGTAGCAGTGGTATAAGCTTTGGAAAGAAAACAGAAACCAAAGCATTTGCTTTTGCAGAAGGTCCAGTCTTGGTGCTGCTGACTTTGAGGGCTCTGCAGTTTTTACTTGGCATGCCAAGAAAAGTCAGATATGCCAAATCCTATTAGAACAAACAAAGCCCCCTAAACCTTAAGTCAAGTACTACAGCTTGAGCAAATGCAAAAAGCCATGCCGTCAGTTGAGCTGTGATCAGTGGTATTGTTCTGTTTGTGAAACCCTTTGGGGCTTGTGGCCCGTGGAACATCCAAAATACGTGGGAAAGTGGGAGAATTAAAATGTAGCACAACAGTGCAAAGTATGTTGCCCGCAACACGGTATTTATTCTGTGCGCCAAGTAGCGGCTGCAGACGTCTCTTGATTATCAACATGTACATTTTTATGATGTTTATTTGTAGGAAGTATGAAGTCTATTCTGCTACTGTGTGTACAGCCTGCCTGAAAAAATAAGGCCGCTCACCTACCAGCATCTTCAATGCAATATTAAGCAACTTCAAGGGGTCACTTCTTTAAATGCTGATAATTTACTGCTTATAACCTGAAATATTTCCGTAAAGCAAATTCATAATTGTTTCACTATTTGTCGTCTTTTGTTTTTTAAGCAAGCATTGTTTGTAGCTCACAGAAAGGCTTCTGGAGTGGCGAGACTTAACTGATCACTGCGTATCCAGATGAACTGTGTATATTATGCGTAGTGGTCCTTCATTGACCAGTGTTGGGTGGAATTTTTTTTCACCTTCAGTCCAATCAATCCTACACTGGCAGCTTTTCATTAGCTTCTCCTACTCTCACCATAATGATTGGGACACGGAGCCTGATGGCAGTCTGTAACTTCTCCTGGTGCCCTGAAGCTCAACAATGTAAGCCGATTGACTCAGTTAGGGCCCCAGTCTCTAACAGCAAATGCAATCAATAAATCTTTGTTGGTAAATAATTGCTATTGAACAGAGTTTTAATATAAATTTATGAGTGGTGTTTTATCACAGCTTGAGGCTACGGCAAGCCACTGAGTGATGGATTTCAGATAGCACTTACATTCATTACATTAACTTTGTAAGTTATTTAAAGCTTGTACACTTAACATTGCTTTTGGCTTGCAATGACCTCCTGGGACTAAACGTAGCATACACATTACTAATAAAGAGCTCGCAGTTGGTACAGATGGTTCCTCCGTTTGCTGTGTACAGTGACGCAGTTCCTCGAGCAAAACCCAAGTTTGTGCACTTTGAAGTCATTTTACTTTGGCTCATTGAAAGTACAGCTAGCATGGTCTGGTAGGAGAAGCGTTCCTCCATTAGATGCGTAATTGTAGTTTTGGAGGGAAGGTGGTAAAAAGTCTAATTTGAAGTGTGAAATTCTTCTCAGTTTGTGAGCAAATTGGAGGTGTTAAATTCTTGGTGTTGAATCTGGAGGCTTTGGGCCAGCTGCACTGAACTGCAGGGCTGCAGTCATGGATGGAAAACTGTAACAATGAAGGATTTGTTACAAATCAGGAGAAATAATTTAATAATAATTTGAGGCAGATATTTATTCCAACCGAAAAAAATCAATATTTTGAAGCAGATGTGGTTTACGTAGTCCCCTATTGCACAGCATGGAGACTTGATATGGTGTTTCTGTTGTGCTGTATATACATAAGGGCCTGTTGAGATGAGCCCAAGCTACCTCTGAATTGCGTCGGAGGTACCAAAGGCCAGTGGGAACCCACGTATTTCATTTCCGAGGCAGAGTATCTGATGTGACTTAAATGTAGACATAATGTGACTGAAGTGAAGGGCTTTTTCTCTTTTTCTAAGTAGCATTTCTTGTCGTATCTGGGCCGTTTATTTTTTTTTAAGTTTAGTTAATGCTAAAGTGCATTTAAAACTGATCTAAACTCTGATACTAAGAGCATTTCTACAGTCCGTTCTCCATAATTACCACACACAAAGTAGTGGTCTCTGGCCTTGGGGGAAGAAAAATATGGTTTATATGCGCTTCTCTGCTTCTTAATCCTCCAAGTTAGCACCTTGTATTCAGAGCAGCTTCCTCTGCAGGTACGAGAAGGTATTTTTAATTCTCACGTAATAGGAAAATCTATTCTTTTTGCCAAAGAATTTTCTTTTCTTGCATAAAGAAAATGGATCGGGAAGTCTGGTTTGTTAGTTAGGCACAAATAGGTAGATGGCATGTGTTTGAGTATTACTTTTTACGTGAAAACTCACAATTCCGTTTTAAAAGCAAAGTGAAACCCTGTTTTGAATAGTTTTCTTTATTTAGAACAAAAAATGGATTTTCATAATTCACACCTAGATAGCAGCACAACCTCTGTGTAGTAAAAATCATGCAAGTATTGGATTTTCACTGTTTATTGAGTTTACAATTGCCATTAATTGAAAATTACCAAAGTAATGGCATATTTCCTGTATAGGAACAGTTAAAAATGTGTGAAAAATATATATTTTACTTTCTTTAAAACTTCAAAAAAAAGCAAGGGGGCAAAAAAAGAAATCACCGTTGTGATCCTTCGAGCTTTTTCCCCATTAAAAGGTCTGAAGAACAAACCAGTGCAAGGAAACAGTAATTTTTGATCCCCACAGCACAGCGCTAACTAGAATTGGGTCCCCCTAAATGCGAGCGACTCTGTTGCAGGTGAGGTATGAAAGATTGGAAAGGTGAAGCAACGGATCACCTACTATAGACAAACATACAAGTCAAAGGCAGACATAAGCTTTCATTTTTTAATAGAAGAAAACAACGTCTCTAACCACTGGAAGACGGTAATTGGGATGTGCGAGTCACACTCGCAGAAGCTTTTGTAAGAAAGTGTTTCAGAAACCCCATTCTCTCTTGTAAAAGTTTGACTTGTAGCACAAAAAAAGGCAATCTGACCCCAAGACGGTCAGAAAGTTCAGAGTTTGTACCGCTGTCTAATTCAGTCATCCGAGACAAACTTTTCTTTACGATCCCATCCACAGATTGCTTTGAATCATGAAGGGTGAAGGGTTCTTCTCTGAAGTTGTATTGAAAGTGTGTGTCCAGGAACAGGCGGTTGTGAATGTGACTTTTCTGCTGGGAGCATCTTGGCGGCTACTGAAACAGAGTTGTTCGTTCATGAGGGTTGTGACAAGGGGCCTCAGCCAAAAGCTGTAAGACCTGGAATGGAGGGAAGGAAAGCTTGCCTGGTTCTGGAGGGCTTCTCATGCAGAAGTGCCCCTTGTCCCCTCATTGCTTTGGGATTAGGTCAGCAGAGCGATGGCTTGTATAGAGCTGTGGGTTTAATGATTAAACAGATAAAGTAACTTGCTTTCAAGATTTTAACCTGCATTAACAAGAAGAACTCTGTAGGAGTTTGGAAGCACCATACTTGATAGTGCATCTTTCTATGGTCTGTTTTCCCATTTTTTAAGTTCCATGGAAAATGAGAATGGAAAAACCCAGGTTTGGGCCTTTCAGTACAAGAAAGGTGCTGGAGCGCTTTCAGAGGAGTGCATAGAAGCTGGCGAAGGATCTGGAGAACAAGTCTTATGAGGAATGGCTGGGGGACCTGGAATCGTTTAGCCTAGAGAAAAGGAGGCTGAGGGGAGACGTCATCGCCCTCTACAGCTCCCTGAAAGAAGGTTGTAGTGAGGTGGGTGCTGGTCTCTTTTCCCAAGTAACAAATGATAGGATGAGAGGAAATGGCCTCAAATTGCGCCAACGGAGGTTTAGATTGGATATTAGGAAACATTTCTTTACCGAAAGAGCGGTAAAACACCTTGAAGAGACTGCCCAGGACAGTGGTGGGGTCTCCTTCCCTGGAGATGCTCAAAAAACATGTAGATGTAGGGACGTGGTTTAGTAGGTGCTGTTGGGCTGATGGTTGGACTTGATCATCTTAGAGGTCTTTTCCAACCTGATTAGAGAACTCAAGTTTATATTGGTTTAGATTCCTGGTTATGATTTAATGAAATGAATCTAAGTGTCTGCTTTTATAAGAACCTGATCTGTGGAGCTAGTGAGTCCATGTGGTAGTACCATATGTAGTGTCTCCACTATGTGAGACATTTTCAGTAAGACTTTCAATAGCCGAAGTACTATATCAATTCATTAGGAACTGTCTTCTGATTTGCTTTTGGAAATTAAAATTTCCTAGGGTGGTGCGTTACTAAAGCATGTCTTGATTGACCACCTTCCGTGTGCTACAGCAAGTTATGTTTTGCTGTTTTAAGTGACTTTCTGTTTTTAAGCTGAGAACAAGTTAATATGTGGTAGTAGCTCTTGTCCATTTAAATACGATGATGACTTTTTATCTTAACTGTTGATTGTAAACATTCATCACTTATGTTTAGGTTGAACACTATTCCGTGAGTAACCTTGCCCACCTTCTTTCCTCTCTGACCACACCTCTTTCATTAAATGATAGAGTCATACAATGGTATGGGTTTGAAGAGACCTTAAAGATTATCTGGTTCCAACCCTCCTGCCATGGGCAGGGACACCTTCCACTAGGGTTATCCGGAATTTGTATTTGCCTTGTTTCCATTTTGCTGCTTTTGCCTGGAATTGGTGTCTCTCTTGCCGGAATGAATAGCTGGGAGGATGTCCGTTGCAGTATCACCTTACTAAAAAGGGAATAAACAAATGCTTTTACTTCTTCATGGAGAGACCAAGCCTGGACAACAAGGAAACTCCAGGAACACGGTGAAGGGAGTACAAGGCATGCAATAGGATCATCATTCAACCTGGGGTCCATCGTTATTTTAAGAGGGCTAGGAAATGCAATGAGTATGGTGTCTTTATCAACTAGGAGCATGTATGAGTAACCTTACTCTCTGTCACATTAAAATATGCTTTCCTGAGACGTGGAGTTCAATGCAGAAGGGTTTTCTCTACCCGTTGGACAAAACCAGCACTGATACAGTTTTCAGTTTATGTGACTTGCTTTATGAAAACCTCACTTAGACCTTTTCCTCCTAAATTGCAAGCACTGATGCTTCTGATGGAGAAAACGTGCATCATGGGAGAAGCAGGGCGAAATAAGTAAACTTGCAGGAGGAAGCATATCTAAAACCACTGGCAATTATATTTGTATTTCTCTGGTTTAAGTGGTTGAGTGTTGGCAAAAGTGTTTAATCTTTTCTCTGTTCCTCTAACAGGGGATGCTGCTGAAGCGAAGTGGCAAGTCGCTGAATAAAGAGTGGAAGAAGAAATACGTGACGTTGTGTGACAATGGTGTGCTGACCTACCATCCTAGTTTACATGTAAGTACACCGTGCTCTCTGTATGTTCAGAAGCGTCAGGCCCTGATAGAGCAGTGTTAGCGAGTTTGTCCTGATGTGTTTTCATTGAGCCCTCTTCAGTGGAGGAACTTCTGTCTCTGTCTGCATTCCCCTCCCTCTCAAAAAGGCATAATCTGAAATACAATTCCCTCATGCAAGGCTATGAGTACAGGCAGGTTCCTGTGAATCACCTGGAACAGGGGTTCCACTGCATCTTGCAGTGTGCTCTGGCCGCCAAGAGGGCCAACCGTGTCTTAGGGTGCATCAAGCATGGCATTACCAGCTGGTCAAAGGAGGGGACTGTCCCATTCTACTCTGCACTGGTGAGGCCCCACCTTGAATATTGTGTTCAGTTTGGGGCACCACAGTATAAAAAGGACATCAAACTACTGGAGAGTGTCCAGAGGAGGCCACAAAGCTGATAAAGGGTTTAGAGGAAAAATTTTATGAGGAGAGGCTGAAGTTACTTGGTCTGTTCAGCCTGGAGAAGAGGAGACTGAGGGGGGACCTCATAGCTGTCGACTGTTTCCTCATAAGGGAAGGAGGAGCAGCAGGCACTGAGCTCTTCTTGCTAGCGACTAGTGATAGGACTTGGGACAATGGCAGGAAGATGTGTCAGGGGAGGTTTTGGTTAGGTATTAGAAAGAGATTCTTCCCCCAGAGGGTGGTGGAGCACTGGAACAGCTCCCCAGGGAACCAGTCACAATACTAAGTCTGGCAATATTCCAGAAGTATTTGGACAACGTCCTCAACCCCACGGTGTGAATGTTGGGATTGTCCTATGCAGGGACAGGACCTGGACTCGATGATCCTTGTGGGTCCCTTCCAATTCAGGTCATTCTATGATTCTATGATCCCAAGAGGCAGCTGAAACAGTTTAAGCATTTAATGTGTGCTGATGTTTTTGTGGACATGCTGTGAGTCCCAGGATTAAAAACCAGAAACATTTTATAAGTGTCTTGGATGTAGTAAAGAGTGAGAGAAGTTTCTAGTGTTTATCAGTGTGCAGTAGTTATGGTTTATGCAGAAATAATTCTGCGCAGCCTTTTGAAAATGATGTAGCTATTAAAATATGTGCCATAAACCCTTTTCACGCTAAGGCATCTGTCCTCATCTGTGCCCGGGGATCCTGTCTGTGCCTCATTGTGTGTAGCGCAGTCCCTAGGTACAGTTTTAGGGGTGGAAGGAGCACAATATTTTGTCTTAGAACTAGCCCGCTCCATCCGCCCTGGCCGTGCCAGTGGGAGAAAAGGTGAGATTTGTCAGAGCTCATTCCATGCCAGAGCAGTTCAAAAGACAGAGCCAATGAGGATACTCCAGATCTTGAAACTCCCAGAGGATTCCCAGCTCCTTTGCATGCCCTGTAGTACAGACAATGGTAAAATACAAAAAATATGGTGTGACCCTTACCAAGATCTTCAAAATCTTATCTGGTCTTATATTTTATCATCGTTCCACATATGAACACGGGAGGATGACCCATTATAACATTTTAGGGCTGCTTGTTTCTAAAACTGTTGTTGTCATTTTGAGATCTGGGGCAACTTTTTATTAAGGAGTGAAAATCAAGGTTTCTTTCAGCTGCATTTCTGTAGATGTGCTCTGGGGCCTGTAGACCTGCACGTGGAACTGGCAGGAAACTTCTGCTTGAGATGGGTGATGCCTGGGGAGCATGGCCAGGCTGATGCAGTGCTTGCACCAATTTGCCGTTCCATGTCTGCTGAATATTAGCACTTTCTCTGGCTTAACGCAAGATTTCATAGTCTCAAATTCGGCCATAATAACGCTTTGCTGTAGTTTCTGATGTTACTTCCATGTCTCTTAAAAAATTATTGAATAAGGTAGACGACATCTTTATTCAAGGCATTGCTGCTTTCCGTCAGAAATCTCATTCCTTGTGTTCTGGAGCAAGGTTTTGTCCAGCTTTTCACTGTTCCCTTCTGTGATACTGGACAAGTGTGTCTGACCTCTTTGGCCATTCTTTAATTTTGATGAATTCTGCTGCTGAAGTCATCCCAAAATGCCTGAATTGTGTATTGGTATTGCTCATAGAAGGGAAGAATGGATACTGCATGCCTCTGAGGCAGACCCCATGGAGCTCCCACATGAGTTTCATCTCAGATTGTGTTGGCCAGCTCTGGGTCATCAAGCAACGAGGAGGCAAGATGCCATTGTCTGCGCCCAAGTCCCTTCCTCGCTTTGTAGAAGTGCCCTATTGTTCCTGGCAGTAGCTGTGCACGTGTTGGCTTTTCATTGCCTCTTGCAGACAATAGAGTACCACTCCTCTGTAGGCTTCCCTGGAGCTGCTGACTCTCCCCCAGAGTGAGAATCCATTGAGATTAGAGGTAATTACTTTGAGATTAGAGGTAAATCCATTGGAGATTAGAGAGAATCCATTTAAAGAAGAAGTAATTACTAGCCTGTAATTGTTTCCTTCCATCCCCCACCGTGTCCCCTCCACCCCCAAGAAATAGGTACACTGCTCCGTATTTTCTTTTACTCACACCTTCTTGTGTAGATCAGAGAGGTTTGTAACACACGACTTTTCCCTTACCTGATGTGGGTAGGTGGTGGTGAGGGACCATGCTCAGCTCCTGGCTGACAAGAAGCTACTGGGGAGAATGTCATCCTCATTCAGGGGCTTGTTGAGACACCTTTGATGAATCTACTCTCCAGGAGTTTTGCTTGTTTGTGTTAAAATCTTACTATAGTGAGATTTCTCTTGTAAATGTACTGACTTATTTCTGTTGCCTTTAGACTTCAAAGAGTTACTGTGCTGTTTTTGCAGTGCATTTCTGTATTATATATGGACTATTTACTGTCTATTAACTGTTGTTAATATACCCTGCAGAGCATTCGTCACCCATCAGGCAGTGGTACGTGAGTAGCATTATCTCTGTCCTGTGCAAACCACAGTGGGAGGAAGAGGCAGGACTAGATGCCTGCACTCCCAGTACAGTTTGTACAAAACTTTGGAGGAAGGAAAGTCAGAATTTCCTCTTGGGTCTTGCCAAGTTAATGGGTTTTCCCTCAAAAAGGATTCTGCTGTTGTGTTTCTGGTTGGTTTTGTTAGTTTTTGTTTATCTGTAACTGCTTATGACTTTTTTCTCAGCAAGCCAAAGAAACTGATGACTTTTTAATACTGTACTTGCATTGCTGTTTGGGATAATGTCTTACATTGCTTTGAAAAAATAAGAACCATATTCCTGCCAACCTTCAATAAAATAACATTGAAAAAAAGAACTTTTGTTGACCACCTAAAGCCAGTTTCCTAAACCCATGAAAAGCCTGGCTCTAATCTGACCTGTTAGTTAGATTTGGGTTATCTCAAGCATGCAGGTCATTTTAGTCATAAGCAATTTAATAGTTGTAATTCTGTGAAGTGAAAGGTGGGCTGACTTCTAGAGGTGACAGGAAGAAGGGGATTTAGAAGATAATTTGGTCTTTGGTTTGAGGCAGAACATCAGATTTTCTTGAACACCTGCATTGGAAGAACCTATTACAATATTTGATGGCTGATAGTGAGCAGCATAGTAAATACTGCTTGAGATCTGGCCAGCAGTGGATCGGTTGTCTCCACTGTCAGATGTGTTTAGTGGCAGCTCAGGCTTGAAGGCGATGGTTTTTGATATAGTGGATCTGTCTGTATTGCAGAAATCTACTGTCATCCTCCTTCAATAAAAGACTGGCTACAAAATGAAAGGGTTTGGGATGGGGAATGAAAATCAAATTAATGCCCCTCTTACAGAGGAGGAATCCCTAGAAGGGTCAAGCCTGTTTGGAGGGCAGCATGTTGAAATGACTGCTGTATTGTGCCAGCTAAATGAGTAACTACTGATGCCACCAGGCTGACGTTTGATACAATAGCTAAATTCATATTCCTCCTTTTCAAGAAAATGGGGGAAGAGAAAGACAGGAAAAGAAAAATATATATACATAAGAACCCTACTGTTTCCTGACTTGGTCATGTCACTGTTCTTCAAGAGCCTCAAACCTTCCTGTCCCTTGGGATGCTGAGGAGATACGCTGATAGAAAATGGTGGGGATAATGAGAGAGAACTTTGACCCTCAGGCTTCAAAGTTCACCATAGCTCCCTATTCATCTTACGCTTCTGGAGTAGAGCCATTGAGGGAATGACTAAAATCCTGGCCGACAAATTCAGTGTTAGACTCACCAAAAGGACCTGGGGGGATTTGTCTAGGCATCTCTTGGCTTTTAATGGCAAGAATGCCCTGTGTGAGGGCTCCCAAAATGTATTCGCCCGGATACCTGCTGGGCAGCATTACAAGTCACTTCTTTATTTACATCTTATCCCGATGAATAGCTGATGATGTTTCGCCACTATCTGTCTGCCAGCGAGTTGCCATCATGCCTCAGTCCATAGGTGACAAAGCTTTGGCTGTGGATGTCTGTTTTCTGCTCTTGTATCCCCATCATCGTCACAGCCCCTCATTTATGAAAAGAAGGGGAAAAAAGCTGAAAACAGCTTTTTTAGGGAAGGGCACTTTTTTCCACCTTTTATATTTAATCTGTTCTGGACTTTTTCAAATAGATACTTTTTCAAGTAAAAGCAGTGTTGTGGCATCTTAGGGGGGAAGAACAGCTTCTGAAATACATGAGAAGGAAGGTCAGTTGCCCATCTAGAACACATGTTGTATGTAAATCCCATGTACCTACACAGCATGGCTGATATTTAATCGCTGAGATCTGTATTGCAGTAATGCTGCTTTTCAACCTTGCTCCCACCTGCACTGATCTGGTTTGATAACTTTCGTTGAGGTGGGTAGGATTGTAGCAGAGACTGGGGTGTGGGGTACCTATCTTTCTTTCCTTGAGAAGAGTGTGAGTTCAGTTTGTCTACTCCATTCATCTGCAAGTAGCTACGGTTTCAAAATTCTTCCTTAAAAGTAACGCTGACTGAGTGACAGCCTACATGGGCTGGCTCAAAGGGGACATCAGCAATGTTGTCCTGTCCTCAAATAATGTGAGAGCAGAATTTTAGCCTGGTGAAGAGTCATATCCAACACTGACCTAAGCTTTGCGTAAGAGCTTCAGAAATGTATTATATGGACACGTCTTCTCAAAACATGATATAAACCAGACCCAGCTCATGGGCCTGTGAAATTTTTTGAGACTTATCGTAGAACCACAGAACCATTAAGGTTGGAGAAGACTTCTAAGATCATCCAATCCAACCGTCAGCCAAACCCCACCATGCCTACTAAACCATGTTCCAAAGTGCCACATTTACATGGTTTTTGAACACCTCCACGGATGGCGACTCCACCACTTCCCTGGGCAGTCTGTTCCAATACTTCACCACTCTTTCAGTGAAGAAATTTTCCCTAATATCCGATTATCTCCCCTGGTGCAACTAGAGGTGGGGGCCTGGGCTTTCAGCTGAGCTTCCTTTGCCTGGCCTTTTCCTCCAGGAAAAGCAGAATTGGTGAGAAATAGGAGGCTATTGAAAAGGTCCGCTGTGATGTTAGCTGGAAGTGCTGTAGATCTATGTACTTTCCTCAGGTCCCATAACATGCAGCATTTTTCTTAGAGCCGCAGTTGAAAGTTTTGACTGTTATTGGTTCTTAGGATTTTCCTCAATAACTTGGAACTGGAAAACGTGCTCACGAATCAAGTATTCCGTCTCTCATTGTTTTGGTTTTAAGCTGAAAAGGGAAATCTATATTAGATCTTAGGAAGAAATTTGTCACTGTGAGGGTGATGAGGCACTGGCACAGGTTACCCAGAGAAATGGTGGCTGCCTCATCTCTGGAGGTGTTCAAGGCCAGGTTGGATGGGGCTCTGAGCAACCTGATCAAGTAAGAGGTGTCCCTGCCCATGGCAGGTGGAACTGGATGATCTTTAGGATCGCTTCCAACCCAAACCATTCCAAGTTTCTATGATTTTTAAGAGCATGCTGTGCTAGCTGGGCTCTGTGGTGCCTTTGTCCATGGCCGGTTGGCAGTGGGGTGGTCTGGGGATGGAGCTGGGTGTTGCTCTGGCCAAGGGAACAGCACTTGCCTTCGTGGTTATGAATAATTGCCTACAGGCATTGCTTCGCTTCAGCCATATTTTAAGGGTTGCATTACCTCTGGCTACTTAATAGCTCCAAAATGTATTGTTTGTGTGGCTTTAATAGAAATATTAACGCTTTTATGTATTTCTAAAATACCATCGTGTATGCCCTTTATTTTTAGCTGGCTTTGCTTCAAAGGAATGTAAAGCTGGATATTGGCTGGCTCTGAGAGCCCCTCTAGCTGGCCTTTCCTATCAACAGCTACTCCTCAAAGCAGGCTTTGGTAAATACATATTTGAACCGACAAAAGGATATGTATGTGTTGTTTTTCACATAAGATGTAGCTCTACCCCTTTGGAAAGAGCAGTGATCAAAGCAAACCCTACAAAAAGTGTGGGTATAGTTTGAGTGATGATGAAGATCAATCTATCTGAAGAATGTGAAAGTTTTTATTGTAGTTATTGTGCCCATTAATACACCTAAACCATTAGTTAAGGTAGAAAAACTGAATTAATTATAGGAACAATTACAAAATATATGTATGTAATTGCTTATTACAGCTAAATTGTTGATGCATATTTTTCCCAGTCACCGCTACTGGTAGTTCTCTTTCTGGAAACCTTTTCATCAAAGCCACGTTTAGAGCAACATTCTCCTTTCTAATGTTCTTGACTTAAATTTACCAGTGCTTTCCCTTTTTAATTCTAGTGTGTTTCACTGTGAATTTACTTTGCTTTTAGGGATAGCTGAAAGATAAACAACCATTATGGAAAAAATCATTGTTAATCAGGCTGTTGAGATGGGTTTTTTTGGTAAAGGTACCAAATGTAACAATATAACCCATGATGCTTTAAAAGCAAAAGAGGCTTTTATAAAGTGGTATCGCTGTAGAGATCACTCATTCACTTCATCGCTTCCCAGAAAACGTCTTTACTATATTAAGGATGTAATGGAGTGAAGATCAGTTTGGGAGAATAACTTAAAAACTGACGGGGAGAATAGAAGCTGAAATGCGTTTGCCGCCTTTAAGTGAGACCTATCATTTGGGGAGCTGTCAAGGCAAATTCTTTTCCACCCCTCTGGCTTTGTGGCTTTTCAAACCAGAAATCTTCTTGCCTAACAGTGCAATTGCACCCACTCTGCTCAGTGAGAGATTGGATTGTTGTCACCAACAGTCAGCGAGCCACCCTGTGAAATGCTTCTCCAGTACCTAATCCTGGCTGATGGGGAAGGAGAGAGACTGATTATTTGTAATAACTTCTTACCATCTTGTTACAGATACGCACAGGTCACCAAACGCACAAACAAGGCCAACACGAAGCACTTTTAGTTTCAGATCTGTCCAGTTTGGAGGGCACGACAAGATTTATCACATCATTAGCGTAAGATGTCGTAGAGAACACAATGCTGCCGTTACAGAATTGTGCAAACTCACAGTGTGTATAAAGAGCAGCAAACATGCATTTCAGTGTCTCATCTCCTCTCTCTTCAAAAATTTTTGGTATCAGAATGAGTCGCAACTTAAATGGCAAAAGCCAAGCTATTAATTAATGATGGGGTTTTATAAAACCAGAGTTTCCTGTCCCGCAGAGGGTATACTGCGGGTATAAATACTTTATAAATTACTCAGGATGGTAAAACTCTAATTTGTCTTTTAAAGCAGTTCTTGTTTCAAAGTCTGAATCAGAAGTGAAGTGGAAGGTATCCCTGCCCATGGCAGGGGGGCTAGCACTGAATGATCTTTAAGGTCCCTTCCAACCCAAACCATTCTGTGATTCTAAGTGCAGATGGAAGAATTTTCTTAAAATTTTATGAAAATAAGTAATCCCTTTAAAAGTACTCAGTATTTTGTGTTGAGAGTGTTTCCCTGACTGCCTCCCATGCCCCTGTAATGCTGATCGAACTGATTAATACCACGGTATAGATATAGCCAGTGCTTTTTATTACTGACATTTAATGTTCTTGATTCGCAATGTGAATAAAACAGATTAGAGATGACCTTCTTTTTGTCAGACAGAGTGCTTTAGGGTGATCAGTGTTTTCCAGAATGCATTTTCACTCCTATGTTCTCTTCAGAAAACAACATTTCATTGCTTTTCTTAAGATTAACTATATATTACGAAGCCAAATGATATTATGCCTGTATTTATATGCGAGAGGGGAGGACGGCTAATTTCGCAGGAGCATTTGATGGATATATTCCACTGTGGCTCATAACCTGATGGTAGGTTTGTTGCTGAGATCCTTCCCGGGGAAGCGTGGTGGGCGAGAGGAGTTGGAGACTTTTGTTTCTTCTTAGGTGTGCCTGTGGCCCCGAATGGAAACCAATCAAGGAGCGATTTATGTTCATTAAGTGCTTGTCAAAACTGAAAAATTTTCTAATCAACAGCAATCTCGCTGCGGCCCTTCAATGGCTGGGAGTGTCGCCTCCCCAGTATCGGCTATTTGCCTGTTACAACTCTAGGCTAGAAATCCGCTGATGATTACATTAGGCTAAGCTGCGAAGTAAATGAACCATGTCTTATTTAGGTGCAACTAGCTTCAGTGTAGTCCTGCCCTGCAGGGTACTTTATAGCGTTTTATGGCTTTAAAATTAGTGTAGCTTCCCATTTGCTGCAGGGTGCTGCATGTTATGCCTTTGAACTCAATAAGCAAAGGGAAGGGGGCCTTTTGTTTTTTTTCTCCCCCCCTCCTTTTCTTCTTTTTTGCACTTTAGCAATTTTGTTTTGCATCTTTTCCAGACGGCGTTTTGCAATAAAATTGTCTGACTGCCATGTAGAGGCACAAAAGTCAAGGCTCCATCCATTTACTGGGCTGCCGGGGGTTCTGGGGCTTTGGTCTGGTTTGGGGGGAAGGGGATTTGGTTTTGTTTTTCGGAGGCAGTTGTTGCTGAGGGTGAACAATAGGTTTTGTGGATCCAATAGGGCAGATCACGAAACTGGAATTGTGTTGCAGAAAATATGCTGCCCACAGTCTTTAAAATCTCATCCAGAGGTGCAACCATAAACTTTCTTTTCCATAATAATTTTTATTTCACCTCAGATCAGGAAACACTGTGTCAGCTTGAGTAAGCTAAGCCTCAGGAGTGTTTTTTCTGATTGAATGGTGGCATGAACTGGCATGAAATGAAGATGTTTTTCTCAGAAGCTCAGTGTAAACCAGGAACAGATCCGGGAAATATCCTGGGCCTGGACTTTTGGGAAAACAGGCTTCTTCTGAGAGATTGTAATAGCTCGAAATGAGAAGTGTGCTATACTTCCTTATGTACCGTTATAGGGATGGAAAGACACTGCTTTCAGAAAGGCTCTCTTGTTTGGGATGTGCATTGGAAAAGGATGGCAGTGGGACAGGTAGGCGGTGGAAGAAACATATGGGGAGACTCTAGGAGGAAGCAGATATTTTTTAAAATGTTAGTGTTACAGCACATGGCAACCCTGGGATGAGTCGTTTTGATGTGAGCTTTGAGTCTCATTCATGTAGTACCATAATGTAAAACATTCAGCTCCAGTGAGGGGGTTTCTCTCTATCCACAGTCTAATTGAGTCCAGGCACAGGGGGTCCTGAGTGTTGTCTTCTATAGCTTGATCATTCTGTCTTCCTGGTGAGGTTTCTTGATCAAGAAGACTAGATTGTCACGTTAGCCATTTCACTTTTCCTTGATTTGATCCCTGTGTCCTGCCTGCCCTGAAAAAGCGGCCAAGCAGGCAGCAGCAGCACTAAGCATGCCTGTGGAAGAAGAGGTGTTTGGCTGTTGTCTTCAGTCTTCTCACCTGGGAGAAAACAGGCAGCTAACTGGAAGTATCATGTGGCTGGTGTTGGTCTTGTGGCCCTTGTTGGTGTGTCTTGATCCTTTTGTCTTCTCGGTGAGGTTCCTTGACCAAGAAGACCAGACTGCCACATTAGCCGTTTCACTGCAATCCCAGGACAGAAGTTCTTTGAGAGCAATCAGAACCCGTTGCAATATACGGCAGCAAGTTTAGCAACCACTGGTTCTGCAAACAAAAGGGGGCCCCTAAAACAGCAGAGGTTCTTTTTGGTGGGTTTGTTTAGAAAACATCAGCATACCCGTTTGCTCAATTTGCATGTCTGAAAGGCTTCTGTTCAGTTAATTGGTTAAATTAAATTAAATTGTGTCATCATCAGTCAGTGTAGCTTTTACGATTTTCCGCTGATATTTTAACAGTTTATTTAGTCCTCTAGATAATGGTCAATGGCCTCGAGTAGTCAAATTAACACCTCGGTAACACTATATTTGAGCAAACCACTAACGGTAACCTCAGGATGAAAAGCTATGAGAATCAATATAGCGAGTGTATTTTTAGGGATTATTGATTGATTGATGCGTTCTGGGCTTAACTTGAAGAGGCAGCGTTGCCCCACAGCTGACTAAGATTAAGTTGCCAGTTACTGCTAACTGCAGGCCATTACCTGCATAGTATTTCATGAGCTCGGAGATTAGATGGAGACCTTTTATAGTCCTTAGCTGAAGAAACCGTGGCGTTCACAGGGTCTGTAATGCCTACCTGGCTCTTCTTTGGCTCATACCAGCCATTGCTGTGAGAATTGGAGACGGCGTTGATTTGATTCAGTGCTGCCCGTTGTTCCTGTAGGGATCGATTTGGGACAACTGAGGCACTAATGGCTCGTCTCCCCCCCTGCCTCCGAAGACAGATCCGCAGAAGGTGGAAGCAGTGTTAAGCTGTGCTGCTGTCAGCAAGCTGAGAGCTGTGGGTCTCCCTGCCACAACTCTCAATTGCTAGCAGGTTTCTCTCATTGCACCTCATTTGCATCTGGGACATCAATTAGCATGTTTGTTGAGGCTAATTGAATGAAACTCAATCATAGCTCTTAATTGCTTGACTATGTGAAAAGAAATCACATTAATGCAGCTAATTAAGTGTATGGCAATAGATGCAACATAATTAGGAGCGAAATGTAAAAAACAAGCGATAGTGAAGGTGCAGGATCAGGGGCACGGGGGATCGGGCGCTGGCTTCTCCCGTCAGCCACCCGTTTGGAGAGGGTTCCCTTCCCTTTGCCGCTTGCATTTTTTTCCCCCTCCCCGGTTGGCTGAATGATGAACATGGACAAGTTGAGAAGAAAAATGCAAATGGGTTTGCAATTACTACTTTTTCAAGCTGTTGAGGGGCAGAAGATGGCACTTCTGGGGTGGCCCACTGTTGAGTGGGCTCTAGGGACTTGTTAAGTGCTGTTTAAAAGTACTTGGCTTTGAATTACCCTCATGCCTTGTTAAAGGGTTTTTTCCCCTTTTTTCTCGGATCAGCATTTTCTACAACTAACATCTAGGGGAGTTATATCTGTAACATTTGCATATCAAAATCAGGCTTGCTGTCTTCTCTTTAACAGAGCATATTCCAGATGACAGCAAGACCCTCATCTGTTCTGATCTGATCAAACCCTCCATTGCGCTTCTGAAGCTGTGACATTAGTTTGTAGTTCTCACTTTTATTCCCCAAGTGCAGATCTGAAGGAGTGCACGTGGGGGTGGATGCTCCGCCGACTGGAAACTTGGTGCTTGCCTCTTCTCCTTGGGGAAATGCAGAGATTATCGCTATGCATCTTGCACACAATGAAAGAGGCTTTATTATTTACATTTGATATATCCCTATAAATATTTAAGCTGACATTAATACCTATGTGGCATCTGTTGTGTTTAGTCGCTTTTGTATAATAACAGTATGGCTACAGCACATTTATTTCCTGTTTGCCAACATTCACTTTTACTCTCTCGAATGGTTTATAGCCCACCTAAGCCTGGTTTATTCTCAATTAAAAGGGCTTTAATAACGCCCTGTCACATCTCACAAGTTGGCAGGGTAGCAGTGAAATCATACATGAAGAATTTGAAATAAACACCTCATTCGCAAATTTAAATGGGCTGCATTGGTTGTGTGTGTTAAATAAAATGTGTCTATTAAAAAGGAGTACATGCTGAGGTTTAGTCACTATCTGATTAAGCCTCATTTTAGAGCCCATAAGCAATAATGCTCAATTATGTTCTGCTTATTGTATTTTAATTTGAGAAGAACTGACACTGAACAAGAAAGTTAACGCCAACTTGATAATTTATGGATTAAATAATTTTTTTGCTTTCTATCTAACACCTTGTGAATGAATTTGTGGTACAGGATTGCCTTTGTTTCTTTTGGCAGCAGAGCTCTGCATCCTCACCCCACAAACTGTTCAGATACACACACACACACACTTTTTATTGTTAATAATTCTCACGCAACTAGAGGGACAAAAAGCCAGTGTGATGGCTTAGCTTGGGGTTTTATAGAATCATGGAATCGCTTGGTTGGAAAAGACCTCTGAGATCATCGCGTCCAACCGTACCTGTGCACTACTAAACCAGATCCCTCAGCACTTCTTCTGCCTGTCTTTTAAATACCTCCAGGGAATGTGACTCCACCACCTCTATGGATAGTCTCTGTCTGAGAACCCTTTCAGTGAAGAAATTTTTCCAAATATCCAATCTAAACCTCCCCTGGCACAACTTGAGGCCATTTCCTCTCATTCTGTCTCCTGTAACTTGGGAGAAGGGCTTTCTCATGGATTTCTCAGGAAGCGGTGGCTTGGCTCCAGTCAGTTGACCTCTGTGTTTCCAAGGCTGACTGGATTTGTCTGCTTATTTCCTCTTTGTAGGCTTTCTGAACAAGAATTAGGAAAAGCCTTTTCCACTTCTGACTTCTAGCTTTTAGTGTGTTTGCGCTAATCAGACACAATTTGCATAATTTTTTCCCTTCTGTGATTTTCTTATGTGTGTGGAGGAAGGATCGTATCCTAAGGAAACAGTAGTGATTGCAGAAACCTTACCAGTCAGAGCCCTTTCCCAGCTTTTGTGCCTGCTGACCAGTTTTGCGAAGTTGGAGGGAGAAAGAGGTGCATAAAACATTGGCAGAGGGGAGACACAAGTAAGCATGCTGATGAGAGATGGTCAGCCTTGTTGCCTCCTTCTGTTTGGTACCTTCAAGCTGGTGAATTCCTACATGTGATTCAGAATCAACTGTGCTGTGTGTTGCCTCTTACCCATCTGGTAGCCAAAGGATGTAGTAGAGAGTCGAAGACTTTCAGGAGTATTAGTAGTGAGAAGTGTGGAAGGGATTATCAACAGATGAGAAGGAAGGAGAAAACAGTGTGGTGGGTGATGGCAGATGATACCAGACAGAAATCTTATGAAACCAGGCTTTATTAGTTCTGTTGCTTACAGAACTACCTGTTTGGTACTGGGTTTTGAGGTTTTTTTTCCTCTTACCAGGACTATATGCAGAACATTCACGGGAAAGAAATCGACTTGCTAAGAACCACTGTGAAAGTCCCTGGGAAGAGGCCACCCCGAGCTACGTCAGCCTGTGCACCCATTTCCAGTCCCAAAACAAACGGCCTCTCGAAGGACATGAGCAGCTTACACATCTCACCGAATTCAGGTAAGAGAATACTATAAGAGAATGCCATGATAGGGTAAAAAAGGAGCAGGCTGCATTTCCCATGTCTGTAGGCAATTGTCTTGTACTACTGGGATGGAGACGACATCTATTAATAGCTTACAAATCCAAATAACCACCGATGTGTGACTTTAAGCCCTAACTGCAGATGTGTCCTCCATGAGGGATTCTAAGTTTCTGAGTAACCTTCAGGGTCCATCTTTTTATATTTATTACCTTGTACTTCTCAAAACCCTATGTAGTTTCACAGAATTAACAAATGTGAAGAATTGATGTTGCCTTACGACTGATCTGTTCGGTCTAATACTTTGGAAAAACAGGAGATGTATCATTTGAAAGGGCTTTTTGTGGCTTCCTGATGGGATTCACATCACTTCTTTCCACTGCCTTTAGAAGGATGCATAATTTTGGACTTCCCAACGGCAGGAGTCTTCTGTAGAAGGCTATTTTAGTTTGCTTATGGAAGTAGTTTATAGCTCCTTGTGAGCTCCAAAAAAGAGTTTTATTGTTCAGTGAAGCACTTGTCCATACAGCAAAGAGGATTTAAAAAATTGCATTAAGGAAAAACGTTTTAAGACAGTTTGTATTGTAAATGCGCAACTTATACAAAACTCTTAATGGTAAAGTGTTGGTATGGGAGTTCTGTCAGCATGTTTGGGCTAAAGTCCATAAAGAGCCTAGTGCCTTTTGCATTTGTGATTAATGTAGCATGTGCTGACAAAACCATCCAAACACACTTTTGTCCCTGTGCAGTATACGCTGCACAGGTAGGATGAGAAACCACTGGAAGGAACTCAATCACCCTGCTATTCAAGAGTCTTGCTATTCAAGAGTCTTGCCTTACTATTCAAGTAATAGTTATCTTGTTCTTCATGTCAAGATGCAATTCCCTGTGGTTTTGCAATGCGTGTTCTCCCATGTTAGGGAAAAGGAAGAAGGATTTTCCTTCCAACTGCTTTTTATTGAGAGAAATGTTTGAAAAAAAGAAAAGGAAGACAAAAAGATTTGTGGCTTCCCAGCAGTGCCACTGAGCAGACATCCCTGAAGAACTTGTGTGGCACATTACATGAGTTTGGCTGAGGACCTGAAATGTCTGAAGCTGCTGTTTTGTCAGACTGTTTTTCAAGTTGTAACCTACCCCTCGAGAGGCATGTAGCTGGCATTGTCACTGGAAAAGTTCATAGGAGAAAATTATTCATGGTTGGATTGAGTTCTCCATTTTGCTGTTTAATTTAGATGACAGGGAGCGGGGTGGTGGTTTAGTTTTTCAACATACTCCATAATTTATAGAAGAAAATTGCTAGACTGACTCAGTAAACCAGCAGTGAGACATTTGAGTAAGAGATTTCTTCTCCTAAGACATTTGAACACAGCCAAAAATAACTTGATTGCTCCAGAGAAGTAAGTTTCTGAAAAGTTTCTGAAAGCTTGCATATGTTTTGTTTTGGGATTCTGTGTACATCCTTTCTCTACATAAAACTGTGCAGTAGGCAGCTCTATCCAGCAGCGGTGGTAGCTGCTGTGTATGTATCCTGGCTAGCCTGGGGTTTTATCCCACATCAATTGCTTTAAAAGAAGAGTTAATTATGGTAGAAAGTGCAAATGCTGGAAAACAGCTTCATTTTTAGATAGCACTTTTCAAATAACATGGTGGGAATAGTTGGAGCTTCTGTCCTCTCTTGTGGAGGCTTTGTCATGTTGCTTAAAAATGCAGAAAGACTTTCCTATTGTTGATGTCTGGTTATCACAGCTCAAGAGATCATAGAATCATAGAATGGTTTGGGTTGGAAGGGACCTTAAAAATCATCCGGTTCCAACCCCGCTGCCGTGGGCAGGGACACCTCCCACTGGATCAAGGTGCTTAAAGCCTCATCCAGCCTGGCCCTGAACACCAGCACGTGGGCCATCCACAACCTAAATGGGCATCCTGATCCACTGTGGTTAAGTCTTAAAATAATTAGTGCCCTTGTAATGTAATCCAAGGCAAGTCGAACCTGATTTCTCTCTAATTACCCACTGGGATGCCTTCCTTTCCCCTTTCATGCAGCTGGGACGCTACTCTGATCCTTCTTTAACTTTAAGCAAGTTCTTCACCTGCTTATGTTTGCATGACACTCTTTACATAAAAAAAGCAAGGATTGATGTCTTACTTATGTTACCTCTATAGCTGCCTGGAATCATCACAGTTTTAAAGCGTCTTTATAACTTGCTGGGGGGAACAGGTGAACATGGTCTGGACTGAACAGCTTTATGCTCTGTGTGGCGGCCAGTCAGCCTGTCCATATCTTGCTACTGCTGTCTCGTGTCCACTTTGGGTGTCAGAGAAGAAGGATGTCTAAGGTTTTGGTGTGAGAAGAGGGTCAGTGAAGATGTGCACATCTCTCTAAGGTGGTATTTCATTAGTTGACTGAATACGCTTGCATAGTTTCAGATCCACTGTAGTGTTTTCCCTTGCAGTCGTTGCTCCTAAAATTCAGGTAGGTACATTCAGCACATTATCAGCCATGGTACTTCTTCTTTGGGTTTTTTTTCTTACAGAATTTTTTCTTCTGAAAAAGCTGCCTTCATTGAATCTTTCTTATAGGAAGGCTGAGTTTGAGGTCTGTCTGCTTATTGCATTCCCAGGCGTTTTTAGAAAGCTGATTGATCCAAGCAATGGTCAATCAGTTAAAATCAAACAAAAGAAGGAACTGCTAATCAACTAAAGTATTACATTAAAGAAGAAAATAAAAATGAAAAAAAAATTCTAGTAAGAGAGGCTGGACCTGGGAAATCAGTGCCAGCAGCTCAGCTGCGCATCAGTCCCTGTGTCGTTCTCAGTGCTCTTGTGTTCAAGGAAGACTGAAGGGCTGCATTGCAGAGGGTGATTTTAAAATATTAGGGGAGTATTAGTGATGTAAAAAAGACACCATCACAAGCTGTGCCTGACTTGTTAGTCTGAACTTTCATGCGGTCAAGTATACTGACACTGGATTTTATGCAGAGGGTCACAGTTTCTGCTTTAAGTACTTGGTACTCTGCTTTTGTAGGGCCAGGAGAACTTGGGTGTCACTGCAGTTGTCTGTCACTCAACTAAAAACCTTGGCAAATTACCCCTGGCAGTACGCAGTGCTGTCTCAGAGCTTTTCCTCTGTTGTTAGTGCTGGCAAAATGTTGTCTTCATCTTGAATGATGTTTTAAAATTGATTGCAGGGCTGAAATGCTCTGTTTCTGGGTTTTTATTGGGACGTTTCTGTGTGCAGATCTGCTGAATGGAGGAGGTTTGGACCAAGCACAGAGAGAATTAGCACTTGCTGTTTTTATTTTTAGGCATGCAAATGTACTATAATCTCACATGTACTATAATCTCACATGTTACCTCTTCCCTGGAACAGCAATATTTTCTTATCTGCTGGACTTTTTGCTAGTGCAGGCTTGGTACCTGGAGTAATATTACTTAGAAGTGAGGATTCCATTTAATTGTTTGTGGTCAGGAAGAGACTAATTTTTCTTCTGCTTTTATGGAATTGTGTACAGTTTAGTGAAAAAGCTAAGATATTAAAAGAATAGCACTGCTCGGTTAAAATATCACGTTTAAGATTTCTCTGTGGAAATAGGATTACTGGTCTTTGCTTATATATGATAGTAGCGTGGGCCCAGTAACATTATTTCTCGGCCGAGATTACCTGTTTTCTGTTAACTTGTGTTCCTGGGTATGTCTGAAATTATTTTAATTCAAATGTCAAAACAAAAAAGTCAATGCATTTTTGTGGTCAAGTAGCACTGTGCATTTGAAGTCATTAATGCTCTTTTATTAAACACTGTTCACAGGATGCCCCTTAAATATGGGTTTCAGTGCTGACTTTGCCAATAAATATATGTATTTCATGTCTATTTGATTGCCTATAGCTGACATGTTTTAAATTTGTTCCTTCATGAGTGCTCGACCAGTACTTTTCTTCGTCTCTTAGTGGAATTACTTACATTTTGGATAGATGCCAGCGCATCGGCTGGTCTGATGGAGAGGGAAAGGCAAAGCCTTCTGCCTATCAGCCAGTGGGTTATAAAATCCACACTATGGGGATGCTATCTCAGAATTTGGCACCCATCAGTATGGGTATCAGGGATAGCATATGGACAGATGTGGGACGACTCAGGTCGGGGACAGGGAGTAGGAGCAGTCATGTCACAAGAGACACTTAGGGGACAACTTTTAGCTCCTAGCTCCTACTGGATTTTTGAAGGAGTGAACGCCAGTACCTTGTGTCTGTATGAGGGAGTGCTTGCTGCTAGAAGTGGAAGACACCACTTCATCCATGAGAAAGCTCAAAAGTTCATTCAGCTTCTCTTCTAAGCTCCGCTGTCATCTATGAGACAGTAGGGCAGCTTGAGCTCTTTCTACTTCTCATCACCACCCCTGCTTAAAGCCTTCCTGGACCTATAGAACCATAGAATTATAGAATGGTTTGGGTTGGAAGGGACCTTTAAAGATATCTAGTCCAGCCCCCAACCTAAGTAATTGTTTGCCTTAAACAAGTTTAGTCTTTCTATCCCACATGTTTAAGCACGGTGAAGATCTTCCCTAAGGTGCTTCCCACAGCATTGCTATGAGAAGAGTAGAAGGAATTAGACCAATCATGGAGATGATGTCCTGAATTCAAAAGGGAGATGCTCAGATATTGGTAATGCGATTTATAACAGGCAAGCAGTAAGGAGAAGTTTTATCTGTTAGATCTAATTGACACAGATGTTACATGCAGAAGGAAGAGTTTGAAAGCATATCGTTCCTAGCACACTGAATTTAGTCATGCTTTGTGGCACTTCTTGTCTAAACAAGAGTGTTTTTCTGGTTTTAAAGACCATTTGATAAATACAGACACATAATAATCATCTGTGACAGCTATTCTAATCTCTAAATGTGTTTACCTCCCAAACATCTGGAAGCAGATAGCTTTGGGAAATAATCATCTTCACAGAAAAAGCCAAGTTCTAGTCCTGCTTGAGAGTTTCCATTTCAGAGCTGTAAAAAAAATTAAGACCTATATAAGAATTTACAAAGAAAAGAAACAAAGATTACTCCTTCCTACTGGGTTTCCATACTGTCACAAGAGCTGGGAAAAGGTTTTCCCTTGATGCCCATGGCCATGGTAGAACAGGAACCCAACTGGGAGTGAAACAGCAGTGGGAAAAAGGAGTATTTTCCGTACTTTGTCAGGAAACAGACAAATCAGTATAAGGTGAGGCTGTTTCTGCTGTTACAAAGCCAAACACTTTACCTGGAAAAAGCTTGATTTTTCTTTACCTAGAAGTTTTCCTGTGGCACCTTAGAAGTTGAAAATTGGTATCTGGACTTTATTGCGTTCTTGGAAGTGTAGTTTGAGGTTTATCTTGTAAAAACTAGGATGCTGAAGGACCACTTCTCTCAGGCAATACAGAAGGGTGGGGTGTTGTTTTAGTTTTGTTATATAAGCTTTAAATAACAGGAGTTTAACTATGGCTTTATCATAGGTGCTCATACTTGCATGCTAACTTGATAGGAGTCTCCAAGTTGAGGGAAATGGAAATTTGTTCCCTTTAATTTAAAGTTATGTTACTTTTGTGATATTTTAAATCAAAACTATTGAATGATGATGAAGTAATTTAAATTTATATTAAATTTACATGGCAGTGAACATCATTCTGTTGGTGCGTCTCAGTCGGAAGCGCTTCAGAAAAGGGTCATTTCTGGACTTGCTCAGTTCAGCACTCCTGTAAGTCAGCCACTGGCCAAGTCTCTCTGCCTTTTAGAAGCTGACTTTGGAGCAGGAGTGGGTCTGGGTTCCAATTACTCCCAAGTTGTTTTGGAGTTGAGCTGGTGACCCGAAGGTGAACTCTTTCCTGAAATGTCTCCCAGGAGTCATTTATTTGTTCTCCTCTACAAGCAACCCAAAGCCTGAGCTCCAGCAAGAGACACCTATGTAGAAAGTTCACATCTAAAAATAGCTTGTGTAGAGATAAATTGTTTCCTGATTAACACTTCATTTTAATAATTTGGTGCTATTAAATTTACTCACAATAGTGGATATACAGTATGTGAAATATTCTACAATGTGTTAGCTACATAGTCATCATTAAGTATGCTAAAGGTTGTTATCTGCTAACTGCATGTGACACTTCAGACATGTTAGAAGAAGGGCATCTTCACATTGTTATGAATGTGAGTTTTCTATCTGTTATTGTGATCATCTATCAAATCAATGCAGTGGTCATTAAGTAACCTTATTCTACACTGAAGTGCTTGGAATCAGGCTGAGCAGGAATGGACTGCCTTCCAGATTTTGCTTTTAAAAAATGTAGAGAACTGGTGTTTCAATTAGTCCAATACACTTCAAAGTAACAGTTCTGACATGATGTCTTTAGATTCTAATACCTATATAATAATTCTGTTCTTTAACCACGGCATTGTTTTTTCTTTTTTAAGCCTACCTTACAACTACAGCCCTACCTGTTGTATTGGGCAGCTGTTTCCCACAATATCTGAACTAATAGCTGCTGAGTCCAGAGAGAGCCAGTACCCTCTGAAGTGTTCCGTGCTATGTGCAGGAGGAAAAGCATGATGTAAAACTGTGGGTAGGATCACTCCTCTGCTGTAATGCAATGTGAATTCAGGTCTCGATCCAAAGTATACTGAATTTATCAGTATTTTTATAGATCATGTAATAATCCTCCATGACTGGAAGCTACCATAAGGATCCAGATGTAATGATGTGTATCAAATGTGTATCAAGCTAAAAATGTGTATCAAGGCAAGAGCTCGCTAGCACAGGCAATTGCTCCAAACCCTGTAGATCTTGGATGCCTTCACAAATAAATGCAGAACTGAGTCCTAAATTCTCAAATCTACTCTGAACTTATTACATGTAGATGATCGAGGTTGTGTAATGGAGCAGTGCATTGTATGTAACTTGGCAGTGCTGGATTTTATCTGGTAGAGTTCCTGTGAGGCCAGAGATTCGTGGTTCGTAGTTATTTGCTACTAGTTTTGTAGTCTAATGTGGGATGACTCGACTTCACGTGAAACATTTTCAGCCCTTCAACTTACAGAATCATTGAATCATTAAGGTTGGAAAAGACTTCTAAGGTCATCACGTATAACCGTCAGTCCAACAGCACTGTGCCCACTAAACCATGTCCTGAAGTGCCACGTCTGCACATTTTTTAACACCTCCCGGGAAGGAAACTCCACCACTTCCCTGGGCAAAACTTGAGTGCAAGTTTTATGGTTTTGCCACAGATCACAGATGCAAATTTCTGACTGACTTTTGTCATTAATCAGCTAAGTCTATTTTCCGTGGTTTGGTTTGCTGTTAGTTCAGTGATACACAGATGTAGCAAACTAAAGGAAGTTGTCAGTTTGCTTGTTGGAAAGGAAAAAAAGCCGAATTTTAAGTGTGTCGGAGATTTCGCTTTCATCCCAGCAGAGGGAGATCCCTCAGGGTCATCTGCAATTCCTTTGGGCCAGGATTCGCCCTTTCCATGACTAGAGAGAAATAAACTTTGTTTGAACTCCATATTCCTTAATATTTGGGGGAAAATTAGCAGGGCAAATGTTAGTGTTAATGAAATAAATATCTGATGAAAACACTGCATTTGTTGCATATTGAAAAGAGTTTGCTTCAATTTTCTCTTTGGGGAAGAAGGAAAGAGGAACTGTCTCACGGTGGGCAAATGGTGCCTATCTCAGATGACGATTAGGTAGATAAAGGGTAGAAATATGTCACGACACTTCAGGTGGATGACTGTGGATGCTGGACAAGATGCAGTTGTTGCTGCTCCGCCTATGCCTATTTCGCTCTGGTTGATTTTCATGCTTCCGTTGCGCCGCATCCTGAATAAAATCACAGATCTATCTTGTCTACCTGATGCAATCTCACTGAGTTTTGATGGTTACATGTTGTAATACAAACTGGTTGGATGTTAAGACCTTTGCAGAATTGCTCGTTCTTTTTTTCCCCCAGTGATTTTAAAATATTAGAGCCATCAGGAGGGTTGAAGCTGATTTACCAAAAGGGAAAAAAAATGCATAAATGTGTTTTGAGTATTGAACTGCCGTTGACATCTAAAGTCCCAACCATGCTGTTTTCCTCCACACTCCAGCAATCAGGACATCCAGCAAACCCATAAAAAACCAAACTAATAGCATGAATATTCAGTGACCTAGAATACTAATTATTGTCATGAATATTAATGTGATCGGACTTGCTTTTTCCTCTTCTCTTTCTCTCTGGCTCTCTCTTTTTTTTTTTTTCCACTCAGCCGGCTCTAAAGATGGACCATAATGAGAGCATTTAAGAGAGAGAGCGCTCTCCGCCGTGACAGGGACCGGGGTAATAAGGAGAGCTTGATTAACGTGGTGCACTTGGGGGAGAGATGAGAAGATTCACGTGGGCCTGTTGTGGGGGAGGCAATGAGGCACCGGCGGCTGTGTTGCTGCTCCCTCAGATTAATGAGGCCTAAGAGTGCATTAGGAACAGTGACAAAGGTTTGATCTAATGGGCTCAGTCATTTTTCCTTTGAGTGACAGACGCACAGAAGTAATTGGCTGTGCAGAATGGCAGCTCATTGGCAGTACTTAAGGATACATTATCCCCGTTGTGTGGCCCGCAGAGGCTGTTTATCAAAACTGCTCACACTGCAGACATGCATTCGCTTAGCTGCTGTTACAGTGGCAATAGCTATTAAAAAAAAAAAGTCATCTCCCATTCGTATCGTCTCTTTTTTGAAAATAAAGTTTCTTTGTTACGTTTTCTTAAGTTGGGAGGTTATTGGAATACCGGCAGTCATCCCTCCCCATCCTGAAGATGCTGTGGTTGCACCTCACAGGGTTCAGGGAGGTTTGTAGGCTGGTGGAAGGCTCCCAGAGTTAGTTCAGTTCATCTTTTTACAAGGGCAATAGTGTTAGGATGAGGAGGAATGGCTTTAAATTAGAAGGGAGAAGATTTAGACTAGACATAAGGAAGAGATTCTTCACAACAAGGATGGTGAGGCACTGGCACAGGTTGCCCAGAAAAATCATGGATGCCTGGTTCCTGGAGATGTTCAAAGCCAGACTGGATGGGGCCTTGAGCACCCTGATCCAGTGAGAGGTGTCCCTGCCCATGGTAGGGGGGCTGGAACTGCATGGACTTTAAGGTCCCTTCCAACACAAACCATTCTATGATCTTACCAGGTTTTAATGTAGATCCAGCACACAGGTAAGGCTCCCCCTCTTTCCAATTTTGTTATTAATAACCTCCACAGGCAGTCAAAGGGATTAGAAAGCATTTTGTACATGGTTTGCTTTACAGACAAGCAGCATGACACCTCTGAATTAGTTGATTTTGCACTGTTGTTTTTTGCGAAGTCAAATTCACAATTGTTAACAGGATTTACAATCAAATAACAGAACGACAAAGTGGAGCATTTGCTGATGTAAAATGTTCACCGCTGGTTCCAGGTGCAGTTTCTTAACAAACAGGTAACCTCAAGCAGGGCTGGCCCAGAAAGCAAAGTATACCTTATTTATTGCTGTTATTTGTTAAAACTACTGAAAAAAAATAGTAATATGCCTACTGAGAGAGGAAAGCACGCTTTGATCCCAGCAGAATAAATAGTGTGGGATCTTGAGCGGAAGCCCGTGGTGAAGATCTCGGGTTTAACTTTCTTTTAGAAGAGATATCTCCTCTGATGACTTAATTTTCCTCCACACTTGCTGTGTTGTTTTGGCATGCTCCGAGAATAATAGCTTTTCTCGTTATACTCTCAGCGCCATGTCCTTCACTGCCAGGATATTTCTTGGCATTGCCTTGTTTATTCATTAGTATTGACCCTTCTCAGTTTGTACACTACTAATCATGCCCCGTTCGCAGAGGCTGCCCTGCCAGGCTGCGAGATGGAAGGTCTTCCTCAGTTAATAGCTGCTTGTCCTCAGAAAATTTGTTGACTAAATGTTTCTGAAAAAAATCTTAACTATAAGGAAAAGCCACCAGCAAGTTGTCTGTTACAGCATTGAAAATGACAGTCGGTATATTGAATGAGAGTTTCAATACTGGAACCTGCATGTCTTGGAGAGATGGTATTGTTTCAGTCTTTCTCATTCCATGTATGAGTAAACTCAGGTTATTTTAGGTCCCTGAAAGATCCAATACAGGAGTGGTGTGCTGAGGAAGTTTGGGTTGTATACTAGGAAAAGGTTCTTCATGCAAAGGTGGTGGAGCACTGGAACAGCTCCCCAGGGAAGCAGTCACGACACAAAGCCTGACAATAATCCAGAACCATTTGGCCAACTCCCTGAAACACACAGTGTGAATGTTGGGGTTGTCCTGTGCATGGACAGGAGTTGGACTCCATGATCCTTGTGGGTTCCTTCCAACTCAGAACATTGTATGATTCTGTGGTGTGCTGTGTGCACGCTTCTGTCAGATCCACAGCAATACTTCTGTAGATTTTCCCCCATGAATAACCCTACTCAGAACCTGGTTATGAAAGTTGGAACTCTCCAACCTTGGTCCCACTTAATCATCCTGAGAACGTGGCCAGATAGCGCTCTGAATCCTGGGCAGTGCCTTCTTTTCCACTATGGACTTACTCCACTCAATTGGAGGGGCAAGGAATGGTAAATGGCAGTTTTTCCAGGTTTTAGTGCAGGGCATGATGTCTAAATTTGAGAAGAGAATGGGGATACATCTGTAAAAATGGGTTCTGGAAGCTGAGGCAGCAAACTGATGGAACCCAGAAGAGCTATTCCCAGATTTTCCTCAGCTAAAGCAGGAATTGTACTGATATTCATATGGCTTGTGTGGTCAGCCGCTTCTCAGGAAAGGTTTTTCCACTGGGAAGATTTGTGCACAACTCTGGGAATTAATTCATGAACGTAATGCAGAATTAAGGGAAGGGGAATGGAATGCTTTCCATCTTTTTGCATCTAGGAAAGTGGCTTCTTTCACTTTCCTTTTGCACTCTAATGCCTGAAGAAACTTCAGGGCGCAGTGTTGGATAGGGGTTTTGAACAGGCAACCCACAGCCAATCTAACCTACTTGACAGTGCCTTTTTCTGAATTGGAGGGCATTTGAAGAATAGGCAGTGTTCCTGCAACATAAATTGACCCAACACGATTTGAAACAATTAACCCTCTGATATCAAGAGTCAGGATTTTCTGACCCACAACTCTAATGTATTTTTCATTAGTTCTAACAGCTGGTGAGTGCAGCCCTCTGGCCTTAAGAGGTTTATTTCTTGTTTTGGAAGAGAAACTCATCGTGAACATGAAGAGCATAGCACAAATAAAACATGGTCGTGTGAAAGGCTGGCAGTAGGCTGTAGTTCATCTTGTTCAGCCTTTCTGTGCTTCTGTGCAGCCACTCGCTGCGGGTCTCATACGCTGCTGCTTCATGGAGAAATATAGTTCTGCTTCACGACTCTTACAATGTCTGCTCATCTCATAAATTCAAGAGTATATTAGTTGCACTCCAGAATATAACTTCTTGTAACCGATTTGTTTGGGAGAAATCACACGTGTGTCTGCAGCAGGGAACCGAGACACCTCCATGTATTTAAGTCACTTGTAGCTCACTTTTTATGGTGTAGTTGTGAATTATATTCGTTCTGCATTTGTAATTAGTGGGTGGCATCGTTGGTGAAGGCTTATTTTAAAGAGATAGCTGTTAAAATAACTTGTGCTGCCCAGTGATTATTCACTATATTATTTTTCTAAAGTTAAAATACAGCAAAAGAGGAATTTCTAAAAACGCTGTCCACCCCACTATTCCAGGACAAGAACATGACAAGTGTGACAAAAGCCTTGAATGGTTTATTTTTCGTTTGGGCAGGTTACTACATAGATGTGGGGTAGCATTTAAGTTAAACTTTATTTATCATATATTTTTTTAAAATTTTTGTAATGCATTGTCTTTGTCTTTTGGGTTTCACTGACCAGGTGCCCTCTTATTACCTTGTGTGGTCCTGTATTTGTGTACATCTTTGTTATTTTCATAGTGTTTCTAAATATTATAATTTGGCATTGCACTTACAGTTTGTAAATCTGAAACAACTGTGTATGAAGAGCCAAAGTGAGTCCCTCTGTGCATAGAAAATTGAGACCCGTTCAGCCCCCAGTGTGTTTGTTTCTATCAGCCTCTCAGTACATACATATGTATACACAGGCGTGCACTTCTCTGCTTAATTCCTCTTCTGCTGAGTCTCTTGGCTTTCCTTGCTCTTTGCTGTTTGTGGCTTTTTACACCAAAGAGATGGCTATATAAATGGGATTTTATACGAGCACGCTCCCTTTTCTCTAGCTCCTCTAGCTCCTCTGCTGAGCATTGACCAAACCTGGAAATTACCTCGAATCTTAATTGTGATGGGTTTTGTAGAGTTTAATTGTTTGAACGTTTTGTAAGCGCGATCATAACGGGGTATTTTATAATATAAGAAAAGATAGTTTTAATAAAGCTGTCTCAAGCTAGAAAGAGGAACTCTTCCTTTGATGCTCCTTTGGTAGATGAAAACATTTTTGTTCAATCGGAGACCAGCATCTTTTTTTTCTCATTTGAGACCAGTTCTGGCAACATACTGATATTCATTCAAATATAAATGCCATATTCACTTTGAAATGCAAATTGTTTAAAGAAAAATAGCATATGGTAGAGGTAAGTACCTTTTCAAATCAGCTCCCACACTTTAGGGATGTGAGTACGGCTAAAATTATTCTTTGGAAAGAATCCGGAGCCTTTGACACATTGAAGCTTGAACTAATCAAGGCTTCCCAGTAAGCATATACACATATCCATATCAAGGAAACAGTGCTGAGAATACATGGATTAGCATAGTAATTTAACTGCCCCCTGCTAATCAACTTGAGCAACCAGCTGATGCATGTACGATGTATTTGAAGAGACACTTTTCACAACTCCAGAATGGGCCAGGTAACTGACCATGGATTTCATATTAATGTCTAGATGTGCATCTATCTGTCTGCAAATAGATGGATGTACATATATGTGTGCATCTACGTACAGATGGAGGAGATAACAGGTGCAGAATGCATCAAGGCATTGCTTGTGAGAACTTGAGGGAAAGGTTTCACGTGCCTAACCCAATATACAAGGTTTACTTTCCAATGAGTATAGCTGGCTTCCTCTTTTTAACTGCCTCCCCCTTGTCTGCTAAAAGACTGAGATGATTTCTCCTATTGAAGCTTTATCCTTGAGCAAAAATAAAGGACAATTGTTTGTGGAGGTCTGGATTAGGATTTGACTGTTATAAATGGGAAAAAAACCCATAAAAGTGTTCTGTAGAAGCTTTGTGCAGCACACAAAGTGTGCAAGAGCAACAGTTGACTTCTCGTAGTTCTTGTTTTGGTGTGACAGCATTAGTGTCTACGGGGGTGGTGGAATACTCATCCTGGACATGCTGTGATTAGACTGGGAAGTGGAACAATTAGCTGTAGCTTGGCAAATAAAGATTTTTAAATAAGGTTGTAGGTAACAAGTTTCTGCTAGAGCTGAACACATTCAGGAGTCTGTAGTGGGGACTTTCTGATCTCTACCCATGGATTCTGGCTTGCGTGGTCTGATATATTGTGAAAATCTTACAGCACATGAATGAAGAGGAATTTAACCTTGAATAAATGTTATCGGAAGGGGCGCAGGTAGCAGTGTTGTCAGAGTACAGCAATAGAAAAGACAGAGCTGAGCTGGGTTGCATCACTGATGAGTAAATTATTGCGTGGTGGGATTTGGCACCTGTTTGTTGCCACTAGCTCATCCCTTTCAGAAATGTAAAGTGAAAGAAAAATTCTTCAGTCATTTACAGAAGTCATCAGTTCCTTAACAGTTTAATGTTGTAACTTGGGGAGTGGAGTTGCCAAAGATGGCATTAAGGTGGACGTAAAGATTTTAGTGATGACGTGATGATGTAGAAATCTCAGTATTATGTTTTTAAGGTCCTGCTTTTGCATCATGATTAGAAAGTGACTGGACAGTTCTGTTCAAAAAATTGTTAACTGGGCAGATGTCAACATAAAAATCTTGCTACTCTCTGCAGCCCAGCCAGCCAGCATGGAGTAAAGGGGATGTGCCATCCAGGCAAAGATGTCTAGTAATTGTTTCCATTTTCCCATAAACCCTAGGAAATGTTCCATCTCAGCTTTCACATACCAGTTTTCTGCTTCGTGGTCTTTATTATAAAGATGCTCTTGCAGGAGTTCATCACATGAAACTCCCCATTTTAGTAGGCATGGTGTGAAAGATGATTGCAGGCTCAAAGTGTGCTTTTATGGCATTGTTCAAGTCCAGCAGGGTAGGTGCTTCTGAAAAAATAACTTGTTTCCAAGGTCATTTACCAGTAATGATCTAGAGGTGCCCAAAAGGGTGCTACAGCAGAACCAAAAACATTTGACTGTCTTGGCAGTTCTTTGCTGGCTCTTTTCCCATTTCCCATCAGTCCTTTTGAAATGGGGGACTCAGAACTGAGTGGAGTGTTTCAGATGCCCATCATGGTGTTGCCCAGCTTGTGTTTTGTGTTGACTACAGTGTTAACAGACATTCTGTTATCCGTTGTTGACTCAAGTCCTTCACAGCAGTGCTGCTACTCAACCAAGTGGTCCCTAACCTCTGCTGCTACACCAGGTTGTTCTGCCCCAGGAGCAGGGCTTAGGACTTCTCCTTGTTGTACTGCATGCTGTTTGTGTTGGCCTAAATCTCAAGTTTCTAGGGTTCATTTGGATTCAAACTCTGTCATTTGTGTCAGCCACTCCCTTTAATTTGGGGGTATCATCACAGTAATTTAGTAGTGTTCATAGTTTGGATTGTGATCCAGAGGAAAACCCTGCTGGTTATTTCAAAGTGAACATCAGCAGCATCACAGAAGTTCGTTTGGAAGGAGGTATTTCCTATAAGAGACCTCAAAATATATACTGTCACCTAGCGTTTCCATTTTTTATGGCAACTATTAAGGTACTGAGCTATAATTTTGTCCTCTGCTTCGTACTTTTATTTCTGCAGGTGTAATTTCTTTGCTGGACGTTTCTTTGGAAGATGTCTTTAGAAGGTGCTAAAATACCGGCATTAGCAAATTATTCTCTGTGGATGGTGTCAAGCACACAATGTCCTGAAGAGGTGCAGTTGTTGGAGGCATAAATTTTTTCAACAGTTTGGCAGATGATGCTCTAATTATGGAATTCTTTGGGACAAAAGGGCTGCCCAGGGAAGATGATTAGAGAGGAATCATGCATCAGTAGCTAAAGTACTGCCCTGAGAGCTCCCAACATGGTTCCAGAGTCCACCTTAGACTTTGCATAATTGAGCAAATTAGTTTTTCTGTATGTATTTTATGTCTACAAAGTAGAGATTGCCAAACAGAAGTTCTTGAGACTGAGTAAGTGCGTTCAAGACGTAGGTGATGGAAACTGTAGTGATGGATCTGTGTTAAGGACTAAAGATGAGACTTAGTCTTGGGAAAGAGGAGGAGAGGAAGGGACAATTATGCCAATTCTAATAAACACAAAGTAGTTCACTAAGCTCTGCTGTCTTCCCAAAGGCTGCTCTGGGAAAAGACATAATGATAGAGCTGGGAGTCAGGAGATCTGGGTTTTATTTTCAAGTCTACCACAATCTTCCTTTGTGGCCCTGGGTCATTTAACCTCTGAAAAATGGGGGAAATGATAGCAGATAATTAACAACCTCACAGGAGCATTGAAAATTAATTCATTAATTTTTCTGAACTCATCAGTAGAAGGTGCAATGGAAATGCAAAGTGTTAGGGTACTTTATAAATTGTCTCTGTTCCTTTCCCTTTACATGTATTAAAGAGTATTTTTAAATCCATAGATGACTGTGTGCTACCTTTTGAGGGCCTGCCATGAGGTGTGAAACTAATGTTATAAAATATTGGTATCTTTGTAATATGCGAGTCCTGTGCCAGGAATGGAGAAAAATGTGCTCAGAAAGCAAAACCGTAGAGCAGGCTTCAGCCCATATCAAGTTGTGAGTAGGACCATCAGCAACCTTAGTTTCTGGGAAGGTTTTAATTGTTTCGACTCTAAAATTTATTCAACCAGATCACGCTTCTCCTGTTTTATGGTGAGAAACCTGTCCCTAGTGCTCCCCCTTGCACACACCTCCCAGCATTTTATTGCCCTAGACCTCATTGATCATGAAAATACTCACATTGCTGCCAGTGTTTACTGGGTAAAGGCTGCTCTTTTTATCTCACCTTTTGTGTTGTGGGCCTTCAGTTAGAGCTGTGATGGATGTGTTGCTGTGGGATGAGACAGGAATTATATATGCAGTCAATGAAACAAGCCTCTAGTGTGTGCTTTGTGTCACGATACTGTTTTAAGATTAAAAATCTGAATAAGATCGGTCTCGCAGCGCTGGTCGTTATTGGTTTCCCATCAACGTGTTGTTGGCTTCACTTGAGGGATATACATATGTGAAATAATATTTAGGGGTAGATTGTTTGGAGCTCTTCAAGTTAGCTTAGTTGTCCTATCTCAGTTGCTTGTGTAAACAGTGGTTTTCAGGAATAAATTTGTTTTCTGTGTGCAGTCTGTCTTTTGTGCTCTACCTGTAACAAGTGGAGAACCTCTACAGAACATGACTGGTAGCAGGGTTGTGGAAGATGGTGTTTACCAGAAGATGAACAAACAGAATGAGCTGAGATCTTGAGAATGCCAGCTCTTTTGTCAGAGTTCCTAGCTGGATTTGAGTGGGCTACTGAAATCAGCAGTGCCCCAAGGTGGTCACAGGACTGTTGGCTTCAGAGTTTCAGGGAGGGCTGCTGTGGTTTTTGTGTTGGTTAAGTAATCTCGTTTTCTGCTCTGTTAAGATGCACCCATCCACCTTCATGCAAATCAATTTTGTCTTCTCTATTGACGCAATTTGTTTTCCATTTATGTCTAGGGAACGTGACTACTAGCACATCTGTGTCTCAGATGGCCAGTGGGATCAGTCTAGTCTCCTTCAACAGCCGTCCGGATGGTATGCATCAGCGCTCTTACTCGGTCTCCAGTGCAGATCAGTGGAGTGAGGCAACAGTCATTGCAAACTCTGGCATTAGCAGTGGTAAGAAACCTGGAGCTGGGAGGGTTTATCTGCCTTGGGGCGAAGCGGGAATTTGGCGGTTTTGCTTTTTTTAAAAGGAGAAGGAAAAGAAATTACAACCTGATGTTCACCCAGATGCTCTCTGGGAAACAAAACTTCCAGCACCTGGGAGAAAAAGGAGAAATTAGATAAAAGAGAACAGGCCAATACAATGCCTTTTCAGCAGGAAGAGCTAATGTAATTATAATACTGCTTAATTTCAATTTCAGGTACGTAGTGTAGGTTGTTCACTTGATATTCTTATTTCCTTACTCTAGGTGGTAGGTATTAGCAGTAAATTATCCTCAGGTCTTTTCATCAGCATGTCCTTTCTTGGCTATGCTCTTGCTTTAATGTATGCTTACTACTGGCATAGCTGTAGTGTTTTCTCTGTGGAGTGTTTAACAGTATTAAAAGGAGCAAACACTATTCCAGATGGTGTTTTGCAATGATTGGATTGTAACAGTGAGACAGGGGTTGTTGTTTTTAAAGGGTATGCATGATATTTGGGAACAAAATGGTGCATCTGGCCTCAGCAGAGTGCCTAGGAAGGACAGAGATGTAAAGATATTCACCTACAGTTGACCTGCTGCCTACATGAATGAGAGCATCCTTGGAGTGGCTGTGGTGGGTCAGCTGGGACCCAAGTGTTTCTGGTTTAGTGTGCTCATACCAGTGAAGCACATTCGTTCAGGAACGTGGGGTTTACTAGGCAGCTGGAGAAACCATGGGAAGTTCATGGAGCAGAGGGGAAAAGGAGATGAGTGTGTGAAAGAGAAGAATGAAATGAGAAGAAACAGAAAATATGGATAATGGGATGAAATGTGAATGGGACAGGAGAAGAGGGGGGCGAAAGCTGTTTCTGATGGCTGTCCCTAAGATAGTGAGAATTACAGGAGCATGAAAACTGTTTCTCGTGTTCCATATAGAATCACAGAATCATAGAATGGTTTGAGTTGGAAGGGACCTTAAAGCCCATCCAGCTTCAGCCCCACTGCCATGGACAGGGACACTTCCCACTGGATCAGGGTGCTCAAAGTCCCATCCAGCCTGGCCTTGAACACCTCTAGGCATGTGGCATCCATGACTTCTCCAGGCACATATGGCTGTATGTGTGTGTGTGTATATATATGTAAATACTGGTATAAGGTTTGCATCTGAGTGTAGCCCTGATACTCTCTCTGGACTTCTAAGCAGATCTTGACAGCTTTTTCAGTGCCATCTTTTGACAGTAAACAGTTTAAAATCTTGGTCACCTTGGCTCTGAGTGGCATTAGCTCTCACTTTTGTAGCTCCCGAAGCACATACATTTCTGGCGTTCTAAACTTGTTGGCAGCATCTTTAGGAGTGTGATATTTGCATCAAAATAGCACAGATTTTGACCACTCTTTATTTCAGCCTTGACAATAATCAGAGATACTGCTAAGCTTCAGCACTGTTTTCTTCTTTGTCCACCCAACTCAGCTGCTCCTTTGGAAACTCATTCCTTTAGATTGAACTAGTTGCCTAGTTCAGGTCATATATTTGTCTTTTTTTACCCCGAGCTGAATTCATCATTTTAATCCACCCCAATTCTACTTTCCTTTTTAAAATTTGTACAAAAGTTGTGGATTTTTGCATCCTTCTTTTATACTTTAGTTCTGCAAAGGGAAGTTGGAGGATATTGTATGCACGTAGAAGGAACACAAGTGAAAACGTCAGAAGAGGATGTGAAGATGATCAGAGGGCTGGAGCTCTGAACAACCTGATCGGGTTACAGATGGCCCTGCTCCTGCAGGGGAGTTGAAGTAGATGACTTGAAAAAGGTCCCTTTCAGCCTAAGGCATTCTTTGATTGTAAACCAAGATGTACTGTCTGGTCCTTGACACCTGACGTACCTACAGACAGGGGAGCAGGTGCTATCCCCTTGCTCCTTAGGGCCAGATGGGACAACTGAGGCTGCAGTAGAGCAAAACTTCCAAAATTCAATGAGTTGCTAAAAGTGGCAAATAATTAATATGTGGAAAAGTAAAAATACAAGCTAATTTCCTGCCTCTTCATTAGCACTGTTTCTGCTTTGGAGATATTGGCTGGGCTTGCCTTTTGCTTCTGATGCTGCGCTTCACCTCACTCTAAATTCCTGGTGAAGGGAACCTTTTCTCCCACACGAACTCCGTACTCCAAGTATGTGCAGTGCCTTTTTCTGACTCGACGCTCATATGTGATTACTTCTGGATCAAAAGAGATGACAGCTAGAATTATCTGTGAAATATTTATTCTGAAAATGCAGGTGACTGGTGGGTACTTTGGCAGCAGCCTGACTGAAATAATTTCTTGCAGAGGTTCTAATTTTAAAAAGAAAAAACAAGGAAAAGTTTTGCTTTTTGAAAAAATGTGGGAAAAATTGGTCTAAAAGTGAGTTTTAGGCAACTAAGGGTCAGCAGAAACAGAAGTCTTATGGTAAATCTGCTACGAACCCTCAAGGGTAATTCATTGCTCTCAGTGTATCATCTTGCGGTAAGCTCATAGCCATGTCCTTTCTGCTGGCAAGTTGACGCATGAAAAACCCTTTTTAATTTCAGGGGTTTTTTTCTCCATTAAAAGATTTTTGAATGTTAGTCATGAAAAGATAATACTGTGAAAACAGCAGGTATGGTGAGAAGCAAAGCATCTTTTGGAATTCAAATGCCGATGTACTGGAGAATATGCCTGCTTATTGTCACATGGTTTTATTGTAGACAAAATAACATATTGAGATTCAATTTTTCTCTGCACCTTTTTTTCACATTAAATTAATACTTTGTGTGGCTCCGGAGAACTTTTCAAAGTCTTCCAAACCAGATCTTTGGTTTCCTGGGGCTTCTGTCTTTCAAGCAGCTGTGAACATCTCCTAATTAGATAAATTACTTTGTAGTGGGCAGAGCCACAAAACAGGAGGTGCTGGTTAAATTAAAGGGGAAAAATAGAAAAATCCATTCTCTGAAATGGAATGCCCCACTGCTTTATGACTATTACTGTTGTAAGGTTTTACATTTAAGTACCTGAGGTTTAAAATTAAATGTCTAATATAATTTGGCACCGGTAACATGAAGCCTGTGACTGCCCTCGGAGAAAATCTAGACAGCTTAGTTCAGTGTTTCAAATTGCTGTCTGCCTGATACAGAGCGGCTCGTGCAACTGGCTCACTATTTAGCTCAATACCACCCGCTGTTCAGCATAATTTTAAATGCAGTACCATATTTGCCTTAAAAACTCAGAAATTTTCAAGACTCTTCTGCAGCACATGAAAAATTAATTCTTTTTGGATTTTTTCTCTTACTCTTGTAAGTACGTGACAGAAGTAATTCTAGCAGCGAGAGAAAATAAAAACTGGGGGCAGTAAATCCCTGTCCGGGAACCTCTTGTGCAGATTTTTTATGGACCCAGAATTGATCTACATGTCAGATCCTGATGTAGTTTAAACTGTTTATCACCCTAATGGTGGTAGAGAAACCATGAACATCAACTTATAATCCTCCGTGAAAGAAATTGGTGTTTGCAGTCAATGAAGGAGCAGCTTAGCTTTATTGATAGATTTAGAACAATTACTGCTGCTGCAACTGTTGGCCAAGAGATTTTCCTGAATCGCATTGGAAGCCTGCAGTTTTTCTTCTTTGATAAATCATTTCCTTGATGAATCATTTTTTTTCACCCCAAATTATCTATAGTTGTACTCTGCTGGGGAATAAGAGGGTTGTCTGGTCTCAGGGGAGCCATAGGAGGAGCAGCTAAAATCACTTGGTCTGTTCAGCCTGGAGAAGAGGAGACCTCTCTGATGACCAATGATAGGATTCGAGGGAATGGCAGGAAGATATGCAAGAGGAGAGTTAGGTTGGGTATTGGGCAAAGGTTCTTCCCCCAGAGGGTGGTGGAGCACTGGAATAGCTCGCCGTGGAAGCCAAGCCTGACAATATTCCAGAAGCATTTGGCCAACGTCCTCAGACACACGGTGTGAATGTTGGGCTTGTCCTGTGCAGGGACAGGAGTTGGACTCAGTGATCCCTGTAGGTCCCTTCCAACTCAGGACATTCGATGATTCTGTGAGCCATTTGTTACCCATTCAGATGTTGATTTGGTTCAGGAGCGTGCATCTGTGTGATTCCTCCTCTGCAAATTCAACTCTTATTTTATTCCATACGTTCTTTTTCTTCTGCAGATTTTCCTAGCTAGGAAAAGCCAGGACTGTTTTGAGAAACAGAGGAAGAGCTGGCTGGGAACGCTTTTGTGCAACATCTTAAAATTGTGTTCAAAATGCATTTTTTTCCGATAGAAAGTAGATTAATATTAACTAACAGTGTCGCTGCCATTAATAAGAGATAGTGCTGTCTGTTCTGCAGTCATCACAATTTGTACATCTCTAAAGAACTTGAGAGACAGATCTTCAAACCTCACATCAGAGCTTTTCTTTTATTTCAGTGGCCGGAACCACAGCTGTATTAGATTGCAGAAATAAGATTCCCGAGACTTAGCTCAGAGAAGACTGAAGATGTTATTTCCTGTCTAGGGATGAAGCAGTAGCTTGTTCATTCTCTTTTAAATGTCAGGTTTTATAGTTTAGCTTCTAAGACTGTGTCCTGAGAATATCAAAAGGAAGAATTTCTTTCTTAAAGTTACAATATTAAGCTTGTCTGAAACTGCTGCAAGAAGTAGTTTGCATGGGACAGGGATTTCTTTCCTCTGGACTTGTAAATTGTCATTTGAATTCTAGCATGATTTAAAATTCTGCAGTAAATCAAATATCTGTTTAAATATCATCCACTTAGGCTTTATCACTGTACAATTGCTTGTACGGGCCATTTGGTCTCGGCTGTAATTTATGTAAGATGTAATACCTGGTGTCTTTTGAGTTTCTAACAGTTTGGTGTTCGGGTTTATTAATGTGAAATTGAGTTCTCACTGTGCCATGGGGTACGAGAGGTCATTGGAGTGTTTATGTTAATGCAGACCTTACAGCTTGCCTCACTTTTCCAATCGTAAGTGCTTGGAGTGATTAAATGAGAGTCTCGTGCTATACATTGAAAAAAAAAAATGGTTCAACTTGGTTCTGACAGTAATAACGCTTCCATTTCAAAAGTGAACCAGAAAACATCATTTAGAGTTGTTTGAATTCAATAGGCAAGTTCTTGACTGGGATAAATTATGTCATTTCAAATAGGTCAGTAGGATTTCAGAATTCTTTGGTTAGGTATATGAAGATAGTTGAGGTTGGAAGAGCTTTTTCCTCCTTTTTAAAGAAGAAAATAATTAATGAATAGCAAATATAAAGTAATTTTCTCCCTTTTTTCCTAGCTTCTCTGGAGCAACTCTGTTTTTTGTGCAATTGCTAGTATTGAAGCTGAAAGAGGGGAGATTTAAATGAGATCTCAGGAAGAAATGTTTTCCTGTGAGGGTGGGGAGACCCTGGCACAGGTTGCCCAGAGCAGTGGTGGCTGCCCCATCTCTGGAGGTGCTCAAGGCCAGGTTGGATGTGGCTTTGAGCAACCTGATCCAGTGGGAGGTTGGAACTGGATGATCTTTAAGGTCCCTTCCAACCCAAACCATTCTGTGATTCTATAATTCTGTGATTTAATATTGAAAGATTTGCCATGTGTAAGACAGTCTATGTACAAATAGCTTATGTTGTCTTTAAGAGAAGGAATATGCATTTACTTTTCATACCCTTTTGTGCTCAACAGACAAATTGCTTCTGGCAAATACTTCCAGAGGGAGATTTTGTCAGGATAAACTCTACTAACAGCAACTTTTTATTGCCTTTGCTTTCTAAACAGCCTTGAGGAAACTTGATTATAAAGTACTACGTTTTAGCAATTTCTCGAAAATGATGCCCTTTCAGCATGATGTTGTGTACTCAGGAACTTCCAGTATTAAAATTTAGTTGACATTTTTGACAAGCTCTTACCTGAAGTTGTCTGGTTGACCAGAATTATCAGAAACGCCTGTGCAGTAATGTCCCACCAGTGTGGTGTCTGAGCCTTTACTCAGTCAAGAAAGTGAGCAGGGAACTGATATTTTCTTGGAATTGCTGTAGCACCTTCCTTGTGGCTCATAATGCATGGCAAGAACTATCCTGCAGGACTTCACGTTTCTGATGGATTTTAATTTATACAGGAGGAGTTGCAACTTCGCAACCTGTGGTTCCCCGGGGTAATGTTGTGCAGCATGCAGGGCAGAGTGATTGCTGTGCATGGGATGACAAATAATTTCCTTATCATAATAAACTGACCTCGAACGTCATACTTGGTTTCAGAGCAAATTATGAGTTGCTGCTCTTCTGTCTGAGAAAGAGGACAGGAATATTTTCTCATATTTTCACAATGAGTGAAATTCTCCAAAAAGCCCAAACAGTTGGCCAGCAGCACCTCTTTTAGACTGTACTCCCACCAGTTTTCACTTGTGCAAATGTCATTATCTGAGCGTTGCCTATGCTTCTGGATCCTCACCATAAAGTAGGTGAGGTAAAGACAAGACATTTGCAGCTATGTGTTCTGCTGCATTATTCTCATAGTTGTGCCATTCATCATTGTTACATTGCAGCGTGTTGAAGAGGAGGATACCAAAGGCAGACTGATATTTAAATAAGACCCTAGAAATGGTGGTATTTCACACTGGTTTCTAGAACTGTTCAGAGGAGGAGGAAGCTGTATCATTTCAGTGCTGGGCTGGAAAGAGCAGGTCAGCAAGGAAGTCTGATTTTTGTCTGACCACTTGAGCATTAGTTAGGAAAGTGTCGTGTTGCCTGTGCCCTACCTGAGCTTGAAGGCAGATGAAGAGTGTAAACATGAAGTTTCTGAGATTGGGTTGATGTCCCATTTGTCTTTTCACTGAGCTTTCTTCTCCAAAATGCTGTTGGCACAAGGGTAAGTTCTCTGAAAAGGGTTTCAGAGCATTAACCTACACGATGCTTTCTGCCTGTGGTTCTTTTAGGAGTGGGTTGGCATCCAGAAGAGGTAGGACCCAATGCTTACTCATTCTGTTGTGTAGACTCTGAGGTTCTCAACTGAATGGGAAAGTTTCAGGTTGCCTTTCTTGGGGAGGTTCCTACCAGATTCACAAAAAGCAAGCACTTCCCTTGTGTTCTCTGGGTGTGTGTTTGCTGCTAAAATGATGGGACAGACCCATCCCGTCATACACATGAAGAGCACGGTGAGGCGTTCCTGAAATTCTGCCCAGCACGCCATGCTGAGAAAAAACAAGCAGGGGGCAAACCCTCTGCAATCTGCTGCCTCTCTGCAATCAGGGTTTACATGCTGCTGGTTTCTTATTGCTTTCAGCATGCTTTTCACCAGGTCATCCAGGCTGTGGCTTGCACCTCAATGAATGTCAAACTGTAGATGAGCCATTGCCATTTGGTCCCACTGGACTTCGCGTCCGTCAGGAAATGCATTGCTTCATGATGAGTTAGAAGAATGAAAGATAGGAGAGCAGTTCTTCTGTTTCTGTGTCCTTGATGGGGCGGGGAGATGGCACCAATAACCCTTTGAGCTGTGTCATGAAGTTGATTTAGGGAGGATATTGGGTATGTAGGCGTTTCTGTACAACTTCTCTGGGTTTCAGCTAAGTGCTTCTGTATTTGCCTAGCCTGCTGCTTAAATCCTGAGCTATAGTATATGGGTTTTTTCATTCTGTAGTTGTCCAGAAACCTATTTGCTTTTCTTGTTTAAGATCTTTTTCTTTTTGTCCCCTCCCACCCTAAAGAATTGTTGCATTTAGCAGTTAAATCCTGTACTGGGTTCCAAAGTGGCCAGAAATGTGAGTTTTCATCTTCACATAATTTGACAATGGCAACCTCTTGCTCATCTTAATCTTGTTCACAGCTTGAAGTGCCAAATGTCTGTCAGTAACTTGTTTATGTATCTAAATTAACTTTCTGAGTGCAACTATAAAGCGTTGGTTTTCCCCAACATTTACTTATGGATGTTTAAATGCATAGTTTGCATTTAGTTTTCCTTAATATTTAAACTGAAATAGGAAAGCGTGTGGTATGTTCCTTGTAATAAGAAGAAAAGGTTGTTTTTTGGTGGTTACTGATGTTGATTAATCTGACTTGATTGTCTAGCAGTGTTCAATAAATCAGTGATTCTCCTGCCTGTGGCTGGGGTTGGTTGTCACACCTCCGTCCATCCTAGCTCACGAGAAAGGTAACAAAACCCCTCAAACAAGAGCACTTTATTTTTATTATGAAGCATAAACTCTGGCCTGACAGGATAGAGCGAATAATTGATGCTGTCTTTACAGGGTCTTCAAGCACGTGTCGGGGAGATGCTCCCGTTGCTCAGTGGCAGGTTAGCAAGTTGCAGTATCCTCTCCTGGCATTTAACCGCCACCGAAAGTCAGTGCTTCCTGAGTGAGGAAAGTGGTTACCAAGCTCTGGGATCACTAGGAACAGGGTGCACTTTTAACTCCAGGTTGTGTTTATATATATATACATATACACATGTATACCTATATACACACACATATATAACTTTCCACGCAGCTGTCTCCTTCTCTAACTTCAGATGCGAGCCAGTCTCTGTAGCTCAGGTGTTTAATATTTGGCAGATACAGCACTTAGGAGTTTGTGAAAAATAACCCATTCTCTGTTTCTATATTGGTATCTGGCAGAATGGAAGGGTTAATATTATATTAAAGGAGATTGCATCACTGTACAAAGTGACTTCTTCATCATAAAGGTTGTCTTGTAATCTCATTTGTATAAAAAGAGTTTAATCCCTCAAAGGTGGGTTTTTCTAGGTTTGTAGCTTAAAGTTGCTTTAATCTTAAATGTTTGCATGAGTTCTGCTGTGATGTTTCTTGGAAAATCAGTCACCAGATAGTTTGAGATAGAGGATTAGCCATGATTGTTTTTCCGACTATGTCATGAATAAATGTGACCCACTGGCCTTAAAATGCTTAAATAGTGGCCAAAGACATCAACACACTGGCTGCATTCAGCAGCAGGACAGATCTTCTGGCAGTAGCTGTTAAAAGCTGAAGAGCTGCATTGGCTGTGAGGACGCTGGTATCTATTCAGAAGCAATGTATCTCGATGAGTTACAATCGCAAGGAGAAAGGTACATGAGCTGGATTTGCACAATATCCTACAGGAGTTTATGAACATTGAAAAGTAAAGTCATATTTACAGAGAAAAACATAATTTATGATACATAAATATATATAATATAAATAATATTGAGAGATGCGTTCTTGAGTAAACATACAGGAAGGACAAGAGTAAAGTTTGACACTCTATAGACTACAAATAGTATGGCTTAAAAATGTAATAAGCCAAATGCATTCCGTATTTGAGGACCTAATAAGTATGACTTCAGGAGGAAAATTAAACTTCTCAAGTAAGTACACTTCTGTTTTTCTTAATCTTTTTATCTAAATTTATATAATACTAATTTTAAATTTAGGTAAAGTTTAGTGAAGTTTTAAACATAAGGTTGGGAAAGGAGAAAGTTAACATATAGCAACCATTGAGGCAATTCCTGATTTCAGTATTGCTTTTTCCATCCATGCTTTGGTAGTTCAAGCAGATGCTCGTAGTAATTAGATTTATCATTTAATGTGTGTCCAGAAGCACGCTGCTTTGTTTTGCCAGGGTCTGGACCAAGTGTGTGCAAGAAACACACACAACGCTTTTATTTCTTCTCTGGCTTAATGAAGATTCTGTTCCAATTAACATGAGAACGACTGTCGCATCAAGCATGTCTGTTTGCAGGCTCAATTTCTTTCCAGTCCAGATCACAGAGTGTGGGGTACAGGGACGTTGTGTATATGTTACCTATGGAATCCAACACTTCAAAGCTTCTTCACAGCATATACAGTTCAAGGAGTGAAAGAAGCCTCTGTGTTAAATCCGATATGCGACTCCTTCACAACCTGCCGATTGTTGGGGGACAGCTGAAGCACAGAGAGCTGCCCTTCCCGCAGGTGGAAGAGCATCTCCTTTCATGTTTCTGGGCCCTTCATTTGTTACAGTTGATATCATCCCTTAATTCAGCAATGGTGTGTACCACCCACGGGCCAGGTCGATGAGGAGTATCCAGTTCACAAGTGGCTTTTCTGATGCACGGGTTTTGTGAGGGCAAGAGAGGGGCCCTGACTTGGGTTATGTAAAGCCTCAGAAGGGCTGGAAAAGCTTGATTAAATTTAAAAATTAATGAAAGTGTGTCATCTGACACCTTAGAAAGATAACAAAGACATAGTTTTACATTAAGAGCTTTAATTCTCAGCTCTAGGTTTTTGCCATAGGAAAATGTTTGGGTTTGCCTTTGATTAAAAGCATCTTTGCTGTTACTTCCATTATTTCTTTTTCTTTCTGACACTGGTGCTTGTGGCATAAGTTCCAAGGAAAACCTTAGCGTTTTCCTACGTAGTATGATACAATTAACTGTACAGCTTTAATTGTAAAATGTTAATAGTGAAAGCCTCTTGATTTCTTCCAAAACACTGGTATCGGGACTTATCACTGAAGTCTTATGGACTGACAGCAGAGAGTTTCCTAACCTCTTCTCAATTACCAGTGAGACATTTTGATGCTTTAAGTTATCCACAGGTTGTACAGACTGAAGGTTAAAGTACAAGAGTAGAGAGACAAGAGACATGGCTTTCTTTCTGGCTCTGAGCTTTTCTTTGAAGAGAGTCAGTTCTTCCTTTCTGTCTTATTTTGCCTATCTTGAAATACAAGGTAAATATTTTAGTAGGAAATGATTCAGTAAGGCACGAGTTCATTATTTTTCCAAGTGCCTTGAGACATCAAGGCTCTATTTCAAAGCAAAATATTGTTAAATGAGGATTTTTTGCAATTAGAAGACAGTGCTGATTGTTAGATCAAGGTGGAGCTCTGCCCCTCTCTGTATAATGGAGCTGAATTTATTATGCATAGCATTTTGACCAAGTATATAAAATAGCATTTGTCACACAGTGTTGTTTGTACTTGATCACGGTGTAGCTTCTTATCCAAGATATGTTCTTTTAGTGGTGCTTTAAGTGTTTATTTTTCTGCAAATCGCCATTATTGGGATGATCTTGATGGGACCGCTAGGTCCAGTGTGCTGCAGTTGGTAACTCCTCTTGAGGTGTCTGTTAATCTACCTGGCTTCAGAAGTGGCAGATAGGCTACCAACACATGACCTGGAATTGAACCAGGAGAAATACCAGAAGTGTCCCTGCACATGACAGGGGAGCTGGATGATCTTTAATGTCCCTTCTAACCCAAACCATTCTATGATTATATAATATTGAAATACTGCCCTGAAACCATTGCACAGCCGTATGGTTTGTCTTCAAAGGACCGTCCATCTTCTTTCTCCCTTATGGGGTGACTAAGAACTAGTTACCTGAAATTAATCCCCATAACTAGCTGCCTTTTATAATACTCCTCACCTCTCCATTTTTTTGATGGCCAAGATGCTATGCCCATGGCATTATACATCCAGTTTGTAGCAATTCAGGGTGACACCATGTAAGAATTGCATCTTCTCAACAGATCTGATGCTGCCTAGTGAAAATGTTATGCCAGAAGAATTAGAGACATCCCGTGTACACTTAGACTGTAGATGTGTTCAGCAGGAGCCATGAAGTTAGTTTGCCTTGGGATGTGGTGGCATCCTGCAGCATCTAAGAGTTGCATCTCTTTCTAGTTTGTTGTCCTTATGTATTCAAACAACTTGTCTTACTTGATCTTTCCATGAAGCATATTCAGCATACAGTACAAAAGAGGTGAACGCAAAGATTCATCTGTGTAATGTGGGAGAAGATAAATGGGCAAACTGTGTTAACTCAGGGAGTATTTTATAATGTCTTTGCCCCTGACCTAAATCTGCTTTAGGCAAGATATGTAGAGTTCATGTTCTGAGGCTCACTGGTCCTCTAAAACACAGTTAGTCTGTAGTGCTGATGCCTGTCACGTTATTGGCAGCATAGGAGGGTCACTTAGGAATAGATGTTTCCTCTCCTTGTGTCAGGTATCCTTCTGCAATACAAGGAGCTTACTTCGTGAGATGGCTTTGAAAGGGGGTTAACAGGATATGGTTGCTCCTTTTCTTCATAGACTCATAGAATGGTTTGGGTTGGAAGGGACCTTAAAGATCATCGAGTTCCAGCCCCCGTGCTATGAGCAGGGACACCTCCCACTAGACCAGGCTGCTCAAGGACCCATCCAACCTGACCTTGAAGACTACCAGGGATGGGGCATCCACAGCTTCTCTGGGCAACCTGTTCCAGTGTCTCACCACCCTCATTGTGAAGAATTTCTTCCTAATAACTTCCTTGAGTTCCTCAGAGACATGATTTAGTGGGGAGACAGGTACGGTTGGACTCGGTGATCTCAGAGGTCTCTTCCAACCTCAGGATTGTATGATTCTATGATAATGTCTAATTTCTTCCTAGCAGCACTTCGATTTCTAGGGAGCCTGATGGTGTTTTGCTGGTACTGCACCACATTGCTCCTTAGGAGGGGAAATGTAGTGAGCCATGTACTTTTATGGGGTTATTTAAAAGCTGTATTGCATTTTTGCTTTCACACTTGCTTTACGATGGCTGGACATTGTGTGTTAATGAGCTGGAGGTAACTTTGCCTTTCCTTTAGATAAGGGAGATTGTAATAAGGGCCTTGCTATCTCCAAAATTATTGAAGTCATTCCTTCCTATACCGGTGCCTTACTGCCATGAGATCGAGTGCCTCTCACAAGTCTTTGGATGATGTCCCTTGCATGTCACAAAGGGGCTTATTAGCCTGCTGAGTGGAAACGATCCTGTCGTGCCAAACACGCATTCAGGTCTGCCTTGCTCAAGGCATGCTGCCGCCTATGAAAAGCCAGACCCTCCAAAAGCAGGGAGAGGTTTTTTTGTCAAGAAGGAAGCTTTGTTTTTCTTACTTAATTGAGAATTCTGCTAGAGGAAAGGAGACAGTAACTTGGGCGTTCAGTGGAGCTTTCTGCCCATGACAGGATGGCTTTGTGATTTACAGGCTCTAGGCACAAGGCTGGAAAAATGGTAGATGCCGTGGAAAGCGGATACTCCTGAGACTCTTTCATTTCCATCCTTCAGTTCTGCTGAGAGCTTCCTTTTAATTTCGTTCAGTGCAGCAGGTTAATTTAAGCCCTTGATAGCTTGAGCATCCAAGCTAAATTCAGCCAAATGATGACCGGATGCGCCCAGTTCCTACTGAAGGTGTGAACAATGTGTACTTGGAAAATATTTGCCTTTTTTAATTCTGTAATGTCGTGCCACCCTTTCTCTCCCCTCACAGTGTTTATTATCATCCACAGACTTCTGCCAAGCTGCAGTTCTGACAGGATTTGAATGTCAGTCCTGTACATCCAGCCTTCTGCAGTCATTGTGCAATTGCAGCATCCCTTTAACTTCGTTTTGAGGCAGAGGAGGAATATAAAGAACTTGATAGAACATTTATGGTAATAGCTGTAAAGGGGAGCTGTAGAGCATTGGATTTCACAGCCAGAAAAATCTCAGCTTGGGGAAATGGGTCTGAAATACAACTACAGATGGTTTTAGTCTATTGCTTCCCCGTTTAAATAAAAGGATTGCTTTTTTCGCCTCTATTTAAAACACATGTGTAGAAGATGAAAGTGTCCAGCTATTTTTTTATTATTCAGTCCACCAGCTACCGACATCTTTGCCTTATTTCATTTCAACACTAATGGCATAGTAAAAGTTCTGAAACACCCTCTTTGGATTCAGCCTTCCTTGGGTCGCGGCAAAGATTCCTGCTGCAGGCAGAGCTGTTGCTGTTGTTTTCGTCATCAGCGCTTTCTTTTTCCCCTTGAACCTGGTGCTATTAATTGTGTTGCTGCTTCTGCTCTTTAATTGATCCCATTCACCAGTCCCACTTTTGTAACATCTGACTCCTTGTCACTTTGGCAAATCAAAAACCCAAATTAATCAATCTCCAGCCACTTGAGAATAAGGCCACGTTGGGGAGCTGGACCTGACAAAAAAGTCTAATTTCACTTTGAAAGCCTGTTGGAAAAATTTAACAAGAAGATGCAAGAAAAATGTAAACCAGATAAAGCTCGACTTTGGTCTGCAGAGAATAGCGTCACCTGTTGAGTTTGTTTCAAGTTTTTGTAAATAGGTGATTTGACAAAAATATGAAATAAATCAAAAGGCATGAAGATAGAAGAGGTCAGAATATCCTTGTTTCCGCTGCAAATGGTTACCCAGGAGAGACGAGTTGTGTGTGTGAGAGAGAGAATAGGAGCCGTGGGCCAAAGATGAAGCTCAGCTCTTGGATTTTTGTCACTTAACCTTTGTGCTGTGCTATTCCCGTACAATATATGTTGCCTCTTTTCTTTATGGTTTTTTTTGCACCTCCAGGCCTTTTCCCCTGGCCTGGGGCACTCATGCCTGCTTATTGTCGCTCATCTTCTTTACCTCCTTGATTCTCTGGTGTTTTCTACATCTCTGCTCTGTGGGCCCACAAGTGATGAGGGAGAAATGGCTTCGGTCCCAACCTCAGATGTGATCTGAGCAGATGCTTGGGAGTTTGGGATGCAAGTCAGTTGTGTCCCATGCTAGGGACGCTGAGGAAGCACAGACTGGATTTGAACTGCATTTCTTGCCCTTTTGAAATCCAGGAGTGTTCTCATGATGTCCTTAGAGGGTGCAAATGGAGTTGTCCTAGAGATCTGTTTCTGGAGCACGTGCAGCTTCCAAATAACAAGAGATAAGAAGTGAGAGTTGTGCAGAATGTTAGGTTTTACAAACATCATATAATTCTGCAAGAGGATATCAAACATAAGTGTTTCAAATGGCATATAAAGTGCAGTACAACAGCATAGCCCTTGAGACTCTTCGGAGAAGGTTTCTTTTTTCATTTAATGTTCTATCTCATAATTCTGGGTTCTAGTTGTAGGCAGATACCTCTTCCCTTCCACTTTTCATTTCTTCTATCAGGATTTGTCACAATTGAAAGGAATTCCTCTTATGACCATAATTCCAAAATGCATCTAGGAGAGATGTAGACATGGGACTTGCTTTGTGGAATAAAGGCTGCATTGGCTTGTGTTTCATTTGGGTTTGTAATTTCTAGCACACAAGGGTCAGACTTGAACAAGCAGAATCTTTGTCTTTCCCCATGTGTCATGCATCTATAGATAAAAATCACTGTGCTAAAACCAGAGCAGTTGAGTTTTTTTAATACCTCATCTCTTGATAACTTAAGGGGTTTGGTTATCAAGCATCAGTTGTTGCTCCCAGACATGGAGTGAGCTACTACATGGTTTTAAATGGCCTCAGATAACTTGCATAGATGTAAACTTACCCTCAATGTACTCTGAATTGACCATTTACTACTTTTTCTAGAATGAGAGCCTGTACTTTCTCGTACTGGTTTGTGTAGAAGCTCTTCTATCCCTTGGTATATGTTTGGCATTTTTTCATGACCCTGCAAAGCTAGAAAGAAAGTCACCTTTGGATGAGAAATACAGTATGGAAAGTCACATGTGAAATTCACATCGGCGTCCTTATTGCATCATGAGTGTGCAGAGGTAGACTGCAAGGATGTGGCTCCTATCAACTCTCAGAGGAGTTAATAATTGCACTGGGGAGACAGGGCAGGGAGGAGGGCTGGCTCTGTGCTTGGAGAGGGCATGGGCATCTCTAGGTCACTTCTGTAGGTTGCAGGCAGCAGGGGACACAGGTTGGAGCACAGTGATGCTCTGTTTTGGAGAAGACATTTTTCAGCAGCGTGTTGCTGTGCGTCACTTAGAAACGTGGCCCAGCAGTTGCAGAAGAGAGGATGTGCTGGTCAGGACAACCCCAGCTGTGAGGCAAGGGGAGAGTTTTGTCCTTAATGTTGTATAATATAGATATACACCCTGCAAATGATGACCATCATCAAGGAAAGCTGCACATACAGTCCATCAAAACCTGCAAAGCTAATGATGGGCTGGGCAGATAATCGTGAGAGAGTTAATTGTAAGGTTCGATATGGCATCTTGTCAGCAGAGATAAGTTTTCACGTTTTCCACTTGAGCTGAAACTAAATGATTGTAAAATAAGTTATGAGTGTCCTTGGGCCTGTCTGCCAGAATGATGGCTAAGAATACATTCCTGGCCCATCAGTCTCAAGCAGCCCGCTTGATATTTATGTGAACTGAATGTTATTTTATTCCCCCTCTAGTCATGCTTGTCAGCTTCCCGAGTGAAAAGTGAAACTGCTTCTTTGACTCATACTTCAAGTATTGAAGCTCAGAGAGGCTGCAGATTGTTATTATTATTACAAGTATTATATATTTTTTCGGGTGTGCGTTGAACATTGATGCCCGATTGGGAAGAACTAATGGCTGACATTGAATGTGCGGGATGGCTGCAAAACAGCCCATCCCAAGCCAGTGAAACGCGTCTTATGAGTTCCAGCGCCTCTGTCAAAGCTGGTTTAGATGTGGAGTAATGAGGCGCTTGCTTTTTTAATTTGGCGTGCCTTTTGCCTTGCTTCTTTTTTTTTTATTTTTTTTTAAACTATATTTAATAGTGCCGGCTGTGGTCGTCTGTTCTCAGGCGTGGTAATTGATACCAAATAAAATGCATTATTTGTATTCAGTCAGGAGTACGAAATTGCATTCAGCGGGCTGGAGCCTGAACTCATTTACAGTTTTCCAAAGCCCCAGCTTTCAGGAGCCCTCTTTTCAATTTGAAGAATACCTTGTCAGGCAAGAGAAGTAGTGGGAAATGGGAAAGCACAGCGTGTAAGCCTAGTGCCTTTTGATTGCTCATATTTTAAACCGGGAGAATGTTAAATAACTTCCATCGTCAAAAAGTGGTCTCCGAAACCAGGAATATGGGGCATTAATACACCAACAGTATTGGCTCGGCATCCGTTTACGAGCAACTCACGTTTCTTTTCTGGTTGAGGGGGAGGGAAAGTTTCGGGCTCTTTGCTTCAGAGCCGTTTGACCCAAGGACAGCAGGTTATTACCGGGAAAGGGCTGGGGATCATGAGGATTTACCAGGGGAGGTTAATTCTTCAGCTCTTTGACGCCAGTAGTCAGACTGTACGTGTGTAAGTGTCCTCATTTGTCAGAACTCACGAACAGGTTTTGTTAGTGCAATTTATAGCCTAGAAATTATACTGAGCCCCAGTGAGCCTACAGATCTCTCTTAACATTTTTTAACAAAGATCCTGCTGAAAACCACTATGTTCTGTGGGTTTGTGTCAGGGTGTGGTTTCTTTACCGTGTTATGGATTTGGGGCATTGTGTTTGATGGCGAATACAGCCTTCATATGCCTGCCTCAGGAACCAGAGCGCTTTGGCACGCATCTTGGCATCATAAGTATTTGGAAAAGAGCTTTTGGAAAGGCATGGGTAAGGGTGGTAGAGCTGAATTTTCCCATGTACTTTTTTTGTCCTCTCCTTGAGCGAAATGGGATCGTTCTTCTTAAAGTGAAAGCTGAGAATGAGGCCTCTTTGTGTGCTTTCTGAGGGGAAAAAGGAAAGCATTTGGAGAAATTGTGTTAGAAGTGAGCAAGCCTTCCTGGCTGGTGTGCCCTCTGGGACTTTTCCTTGATATTTATGAATTTTCCAGATTTTCACAAACAAATGAATATCATTGAGACTGATTTTTGCTGCCCAGCACCAGAACTTGGAGACACAGCTGGGCCCTTTCCTTGCAGTGCTTGACTCTGCAACTGGCCTAGCTCAACACGGCAACTTCTGTGTCATTGATGCAACAGGAGGGGCTTGGTGTGGCTTTTTTTCTTATCATTAAGTACCCAACATATGAAACCTTCTCAAGTCTCAAACTGGATGTCAGCGTGTCTTAGTTTGGATGGAAAAAAACCAACCAAACCAACCAAAGTATGCTCAGTGATTTTAATCAGAGATTGTGAGATTGTGTAGAACAGATAACAGTTCTTTGCTCTAAGTGTATGTGTGCACAGAACAGAACAAAGTCAACAACAAGTGCAATTAAGTTGTTAATATGGATCGAGTCCCGTACCCGAGCTCTGGTGGTGCCGTCACTTTAAGCTGCAGCTCCGCTCCGGGCAGCCCTGGCACGGGGCGCACAGCTTCTCCCAGGCCGCAGCGCCGCTCCGGGCAGCCCTGGCACGGGGCGCACAGCTTCTCCCAGGCCGCAGCTCCGCTCCGGGCAGCCTCCTCCTCAGCGCCGATCCCGATGGTTATCGGTCACACTCGCACTCACACACACACAGAGGGAAAGGAAATAAAGATAGAGAGATAGAGAATACAGCAACGCAAGCAGAGGTAGCAAAGCGCGACTATTCTCTAGGTAGCAAGATGGAGAAAGAGGCGGAGACCGGGAAGTAGCCAGTGAAAGGAAATGTCCGGGCAAACAGGACACAACCTCTGCCCCGGTCTGCCCGGAAACGGCCCCTTCACCCCCCGCCTGCAAAGGAAGGAAAAATTCTCTGAAAGAAGGGGAGAAAAACCCAAACCCAAACCAAAAGCCAAACCAACCTGAAACTATAACACAGCATTTATGGTTTAGCAGTAACCAGCTTACATTCATGGTCATACCTTTGTATTATGGAATTGTAGAATCATTTAGTTTGGAAAAGACCTTTAAGATCATTGAGTCCAACCCTTAAGCTAGTGCTGTCAGAATTGGTGATGTCCTCTTTTGACGTCCTTCTTCTTTCATCATAGAATTATAGAATGGTTTGGGTTGTAAGGGACCTCAAAACCCATCCCAGTTCCAACCCTCTGTGCCATGGGCAAGGACACCTCCCACTGGATCACGTTGTTCAAAGCCTCATCCAGCTTGGCCTTGAACACCTCCAGGGAGGGGGCAGCCATGACTTCTCTGAGCAACCTGTGCCAGAGCCTCACCACTCTCACAGGAAAATATTTCTTCCTAAGATCTCATCTAAATCTCCCCTCTTCCAGCTTAAAGCCATTCCCCCTCATCCTATCCTGGCACTCCCTGATAAAGAGCCTGTCCCCTATTTTTCCTGTAGCCTCTTTCAGTACTCAAAGGCTTCTAAAAGGTCGCCCCAGAGCCTTCTCCAGGCTGAACAATCCCAACTCTTTCAGCCTGTCCTCATATGGAAGGCATCAGGGAGCCAAAGGTATCCACGTCCCCTTTGCCAGCACTGGTGTGGATTCTCATTAGCATTTGCCTTCCTTTTCTCCTGGAGAGACATCACATCCTGACCAGGAGAGCTTTTTGAGCATTTCTGGGCAAATACGTAATATCTCCTATATAGATACACAGTAAATACATTCCTGTGATTCCCTTTGTGGTTAAATACTCAGTGATTGGTTTCAAAATTGTGGACATAGGAAAAAGAACAAAAATCCTTAATTTAAAGCTTATGTTTGATTTGGTCTCTATTGCTAGGCAATTAGCTACACAATTTATCCCCCACTAATAACTTGCAGCACAACTGAGCTTAGCGGGTAATTAGTATGTGAACTTTAATAGAAAAAAAACCAAAATAAGTGGGATTTTTTTGCCAATTGTATGGGGATTTAAATACTCAAAAATATCGTAAGTTAGGGGGTTTTTTGAATAGTCTTTGGCTTGTTATTTTTCTAACATAGGAATTCACTTTCTTAAGTTCAATCTGGTATCTGCCCAAGGTTCTGGGAACAGCTTCACTTTAAATAATAGCAAGCACTTTAAGCAAAGTGTAGGATGTTATGTTAAATTTTATAATGAAAACCAAACCAACAAAATAGAAATGCTTTTAGCACTAATCATAGCCAAAAAATTGGTTGCAAAATCGTATTACCAGCCATGGGGAAAAATACTGGATTAAAGTTACTTCAGTGTTTGACATGCAGAAGGACCCAATTGGAGAGTGAAATTTCAAGTATGTCTTCATTCCCTAAACTTCTGTAAAATATTGCAGTTAGATGTTTCTTGACTACAAAAGAGCCCTGTGTCCAGTTCTGTAATTCCCGTTCTGTAATTCCCAACATAAGAAGGACATGGATCTGTTGGAGCAGGTCCAGAGGAGGCTGCAAAGATGATCCGAGGGCGGGAGCATCTCTGCTATGAGGACAGGCTGAGAGAGTTGGGTTTGTTCAGCCTGGAGAAGAAAAGGCTTCAGGGAGACCTTAGAGCAGCCTTCCAGCACTGAAAGGGGCTCCAGGAAAGCTGGGGAGGGGCTCTTGATCAGGGAGTGCAGGGATAGGATGAGGGGGAATGGCTTTAAATTGGAAGATTTTGATTAGACACTAGGAAGAAATTCTTCACGATGAGGATGGCAAGACACTGGCACAGGTTGCCCAGGGAAGTTGTGGATGCTCTCTCCTTGGAAGTATTGAAGACCAGGTTTTTATGTGTGTTTGTCTCTGATATTAATGAAGGCTGATAGTGTTCAGAGGACGCTGGGGTATCTCTGTTCCACTACGTATTAAAATGTCCTAGCTTTACATGAGTTAATTTGAGGATCAAGATCTTTGTAAGAAACAGCAATTGGAAGTAATAAAGTGATTTCCTATTTTTTTGTGCGTTCCAGCCTGCTACTAAAATTGATGCAGAGTCCTGTTGATTTAATAGGACTGGAATCAGAACTTCAGCCAAGTTGCTTTTTTGTACCTTTTTCAAAAAGTAATAGATATTGGTAGGAAGCTCTCCTGTAGCCTTGGAAGTCAATCAGCTCAAGATGTCAGCTGCTAACACACAGCAGGGGTTATATCTTGGATTCTAGCAATCACTAATTGAAATTGTGTATTATTTTTAGTCCTTTTTTATTCTTACCCCCAAACTGCAGATACCGGGTTAGGAGATTCCGTGTGTTCAAGTCCAAGTATATCCAGTACAACAAGCCCCAAACTCGATCCACCTCCATCACCTCACGCCAACAGAAAGAAGCACCGCAGGAAGAAAAGCACGAGCAATTTCAAAGCTGATGGTATCTCGGGCACAGCTGAAGGTAAGTTTACACCATGGTGGAAATCTGAATTTTGAAAATATCGTTCCAAAGAGTGTTGTTAAGAACAACTCAACTACACATCGATTCAACTCAATACACATACATGCTTTGCATACAGAGGTAAAGGGAGTAGAAAAATTAAAGACTGATCTTTTGATGAGGAAGCAGAATAATCTGAGGCATCACGATGGTGAATTGGACTGTCTGAAAACGTTTGGAACCAATTTTTTTAATCAATAAAAACATGTAGCCAAGTTAATACAGAGCATCATTAGCCATAAAGGTAAGGCAGAGGCAGACCTGTGGAGTTAAAAGGAAAGAAAAAGTCAGGTTCACTCAGTAACCCATACATCACATTAGAACTTGTGTATTTCTTCAGTAGTGTTAAATCTTGTGCTTAGACACATCCTGAGCTCTAGAAGCGTCAACACTTGTGATGCCTGTTATTGTTTGAATATTCACCTGCTCATGGGAAGATTTGTGTTGTTCGAGGATAAAAAGGAAAAGGGGAGAGTTTAAATGTTTGGGTTCTTTTTTAAGAACCAGAAAGCAAAAGCCAAAAAGAACTTCTTTTTTCCCTTAGTTTAGCTCTTCCACCACGAACATTGCTGTAGCTCTTCAGTGCCCTTCTGAAGGGGTAACAATGTGTATAGTAGCCAGATATGATATAAAACATGCTTGTATCTTTAGAAAAGAAGAAAAGAAACATGCTAGGATTCAACCAAAAGAGCTCCAGAAAAAAGATGAACAAGGGTAGTTGGAAAGCTCAGAAACTGGGGAGTCAACACATAAGGAGAGATGAAAAACGGAGACAATGGAATAACATTGTCGGAAAAGGAGAGTGTTGAGTAAGAAAAAGATGCGGTTGTAAGCATCGGAGAGTGAAAAACAGCTAATTCAGTATCAAAGAGCGTTGGAACAAGTTCTGAAAAAAGGATGACAATTGCGGGCAGCTGAAGAGACATTAAAAATAGATGTGATAATAGTATACAACTGAGAAGGGGCATGTTAACTACTACTTAGTCATCCTTATTTTCCATTTATTTAATTTCTCAATTGCACTTCTGTCACACACAGAATTTATTTCCCCAGCTATCTATACAAATCCTTTTTTAAAAGCCATCAGCTTTTTCTCATAATAGGTCCTGTTGTGTTCTCTTTCCAGTCATTTGCTGTATCTTTGCTGTTAGTTTCCCCCTAGTTTATGGCCTGAAGCCAAATTTTATTTTAACCTTTCATTTTTAAATTGTGGTTTTTTGTTGTTATCAATCCCTTTTACACCACTTATTTTCAGGGGGCAAGTTATAGAAGGGATTTTTCAGAGCACTCACCATTGGTCCAAGACTATTTTGTTGAAGTCAATATGAATCAAGATCAGCTGGATATCAAGAGCCTTTGAAAAATCTCTTTCTAAGTAGTTAATATATGTATGTTTTCTTTTTCCTGAGGAGATTGTTTTCACAAGTTGCTGGAGCCTTGTGGTCCCTGTCTGTGTGCATGGACTTCTGACCCGCAGCGATCAATGGGGGATTTGCATTTGTTGCGCATCTTGTCCTTAAAATTCTTGTTCTGATTGGAGTGAGGAGTATGTGCTCCTTCATCCTTATGTGTTTCCTATTGCTCTTCTTGTTGTTCAGCATTGTAACATATTGGTCTGAAATCCTTTTGAGATAACTCAACAAAACTATCCCGTTTCTTATAAATGGGATAAATCTGCTTCCAGAAGGGCAAGAACTGGCTGGACAGTGGCAACCAAGTAATATGCACGAAGCCTTAAAAGTAGCAATGAGTGCCAACACCTGCTTTTACAGTCCTTGTGTCTCTACATTAGCCCATCAGCTTTCTTTGATCTGCCTCTTCTTACGCGTCTTCTGAGATGAGCACTCTTTTCTGGCTTGGGGTTCACAGTCTTCTGTCTTGGTTTGGCCGCAGTGCTTGTTAAATTACTTACTCTTTTAAAGCATAACCTAGAGGAAAAGAAGAAATGGGTTGTGAGAGCAGAACTGCAGTTTTCTACCAGCCTTCTTGCCATGTGTGAGAGGAACTCTAGGCTTCCTGCAGCAGCCGAGTAATCTTAGTGGCCCCTGAACCTTTAGCAAGGATGGGAGGAGATGGCCGACAGCTGGGACAGTCATCCTCGTCCATCAGTGGTAACTGAAGGAGAAAGCAGTGATGCATGCTTGACTTCCCTGTCCTTTAGAAGAAAGGCATCTCAGAAAAACTAATAATGATTGTAGATCCCTTTGTAGGAAAGACTAGCAAAGTTGCTTTTTTCCAAATCCTGGCATGGGGGAACCTGCAACCTTTGTCTGTATTTTCGGTCCAGACCAGAAGTTACGTTTGGGTTGTGGTTGACCAGATGGGTAGTGTTCATCTCTCTGAGCTTGTTCAGAGATGGAAAATAACTCTGGTCCTGGAACAACCTATGTCACAATTCGGTCTGCTACGAGTGGGGTGTGTGTCCAAGCTGCTTCACTCTGTTAATGATTTTTCTTCTAGTTTAATGCAGCATTTTCACATCTGTCTTGCAATTCAAAGCAGTTTTCAGTTCAAAAATTCAGCCTTTCCTCAGGAAAAGGCTTATTTCCTTGTTCTCCCGTGCTTGTCTACAAACCCGTCGCATGACCTAATAGATGTCTTTTCTGATTTTAGTTCCTCCACACTTGCCGTAAGCATAGACTTAAACCCTCAGAGGATTACTGCAGTTCCGAAGACCACAAGTCCAAATTAAACAGTAAAAGGAAGGTTTTCTGAGAGAGGCATGCTTTGCCTTGGCAACTTTTATCAAGTGTTTCAGATACCTCATTTGCAATATTACCTGCTGTACAGAAGGCTATGATGATAATCGTGGGAGAACCATATCCTCCTTCTGGAAATCCTGAGCTCGCTGTGAAGAGGAGGAGGATCCTCCCTCAGTAGCTGTTCTCAGAGTTAAATAATTTGGGTAATTCTAAAGTGTATGTACCCTTCCCTTGGGTCCAGGCGTGTTTCAAGTGTCAGCTTTCAAACAGAAATTCTGATTCCTTCATTTTTGTCTGTAGCAAAGCTTAGGTGCTCAGTGAGGTTTAAATCTAGTCTTCAGCATATTCTGGCATTTTTTACTGCACTTTGTGGTCTTTTTCTCTCCTTGAACATGCCTGCTTTGATCATTGACCTCTGCCCAAGTATTCAGGTATCACGATGATGGACACTAGTGAGCCCAGAGTGATTCACTAATTCCAGGGACTGATGCTCATGTCTTTTATGCCCTTCCATAAAGGTCACACTTATTCTTCTTTCCCCACCTATCTGCACATGCACAGCCCTCTCTTTCTGGAATTCATTCTTTCATCTTACTTGGTTTATGTTTCTGCGGGTTTTCTGAGACAATGATTGCAGCAACAAATACTGAAGCAACTGTGCTGCAGTTGGATGAAAATTAAAATTCAGTTCTTATTTTGGAAAACCAAATTCTTCTGATTTTTTGTTTCCAGTGCAATGAAAACTAGAGAGAAGTTTTCTAGTTCTCTGTGCAGAACTTGTCACTGAAAAAATCCCTCAGTGTTTTTGAGGGTAACAGCAGGAATGCTTACATTAGGCAAGGTGCCAGCAACCAGCAGTGTTTTTCCCACCATGCTGTCTAAACTTGCTCAGAGCATGATTATACAATGCTGCGTTTCAAAGAGGAAGAGCTGCTCAGAGCCTGCTCTGTTTTGGTACGCTTGTGCTGTCACACTTAGTGAACAGCTAGTGACAATAGAAAGGTTTTTCGGCTTCAAAACAAGTAGAGATATTAAAGAGCTTTCTTGCAAATACTCTTCACTGAAAGACCTTTCCCAGTGTTTATTTTCTTACTCCTGTTAGTTTTAAAAATTCATGGCTGTGCCAGCTTGAACCTGCCTGCCCTCAATACATCTCTGAGATTTTAGGAGCTACGGGAAGCCCAAGATATGGCCATCTTCAACATCAACTCTAGATCAGTTGCACTCTGCCAAGTGTTTTGCTCTGGGCAGTGGGGCCAGCGTTGCTGTTTGCTGTAGGGCTGGTCCAGCTGCCTCCAGGTAGAATGCTGAATCCACTCCTCTGGTCACGGAGGTGCAAGGCAGCTGCAGGCATAGCGCTGTTAATTTGTCTTTCCTTTCAGCAGTGTAGGCGTCACAAGCATAGCTCTGTGTTCCGGTTCACACAGAGGGAGCTGGGAAACAGGAATTGATGAGAGTAAATGCATGTGATTAGTGACTCAGAAGAATTTCTAAACTCTGTGTTTTCTATGCGAACCCATGTTCCACGTTCTTCTTCATTGCTGGTTTCTAAAGAGCTTTTGAAGGATGAGGAAGAAGCTTTTATGGTTTCGTTAAGACTCTTCTTAACACAAAGACATTTGTTCTCTACTCCTTGTAAAGAAATTGCTTTTTGCTGTGCTTTTCTGATGTGCACCATCTAGCACCCGGCTCTAGGGGTTTGCTTTCTGTTAGCTAGTAATGAACCCCAGTTTATGGAGAAATTATGGGGGTTTTATTTTCCTGGGGTGAATTGATAAAGGTATTTTAAAAGCTAGTATTCTTCATAGAATCATAGAATTACTTGGGTTGGAAGGGACGATTTCACATGGCCTGTTTTATAACACTGAAGTTATTCTCCTGTTCCGAATCTCAGGAAATGTTGAAGATTTCAGCATGCTTGACTCTACATGGCTCTGTGCATAGTCTTCTTCAGCCAATTTTAGCATACATTTCTTTAGGTGCATAGTGCTATGGCCAGGCTGAAGTCAACAGAAGAGCATGTGTCTAACCATATTTTAAAAAATGTTACTTAGGAATTTTGGAAATCTAGTGGAAACAATGAACCAGATGTAAAGAATGAGCTGTAGTGTTTGTGGGAGCGTGGATTCTTCATTTGTCAGACGGATTTAACATCATTACTGGTAATACTTATTTTCAATATATTAAATTAAGCACCTTAAAGAAGGAATGTGGTGGTTTTGGTGCTCTTGGGGGCTTTTTTTATTTTGCTTTTTATGGTCTAGAAGAAACCTTCTGACATTGTCAGAGGACAGCATGTTGAGAAACCTTTCCAGCACAAAAAGTCATAGGATCATCACTCCTTTTTCTCTGCAAGGATGATGTGAAATCAAATATCTTGACCTGCAGCTGCAGGAAGGGCAAAACTACTCACCTATTAAAGAGTTTGTAACCTTTACAATCAAATCTGTTAGATGTTACGGTCGCTGTATGGATTGTGTTGCTTGAAGTAACACACAGAACTAAGCTGCCACCAAAACTTCTGCAAGTAGAAGCTCTTTCCAGTCTGTTACAGGATAATTGGGTACGCTACTGTGGTCAAAGAGATGTTGCCCATGTGAGAACTCCACGAAATTATTCCTGGTGATCTCATCATTCTGGATATTTTATCTAGTTCCCTTTAAATCAGCTATCAGTGATTACAGCCTATATGAGTAGGAGTAGATACGGAGGTATTCTTGGAAAATTGGTTTTTATTTCAGCAAGAAGGCAGGGTTTTAATACTGTGAGAGGGATGCGTGTGTGAAAATTAAATAAAGCATTAATGCTGGCATTAGGGAAGAGTTGTCATAATACTTTTGTGGCCCATGTGTGGATGTAGCAGAGTGAATTTAATCTAGCTCATTTAGAAACTGTTTGTCCATGTAACCTCTTGCCAGCTGCAAAGCCCATCATAGAATCATAGAATCACTAGGTTGGAAGAGACCTCTGAGATCACCGAGTCCAACCGTGCCTGTCTCCTTACTAAACCGTGTCCCTAAGAAACTCATCCACCCATTTTTTAAACACCTCCAGGGATGGTGACTCTACCGCCTCTCTGGGCAGCCTGTTCCAATCCTTGACCATTCTTTCAGTAAAGAAATGCTTCCTAATGTCCAGTCTAAACCTCCCTTGGCGCAACTTGCGGCCGTTTCCTCTTGTCCTATCGCTTGTCACCTGTGAGAAGAGCCCAGCACCCACTCCGTCACAACCTCCTTTCAGGCAGTTGTAAACAGTGATGAGGTCTCCTCTCAGCCTCCTCTTCTCCAAGCTAAACAACCCCAACTCCCTCAGTCTCTCCTCGTAGGGCTTATTCTCCAACCCTTTCACCAGCCTCGTTGCCCTTCTTTGCACACGCTCCAGGACCTCGATGTCCTTCCTGTACTGAGGGGCCCAAAACTGAACACAGTACTCGTGATGGCGTGCTGCTGTGGCTGCAAGCCATGTAACGACAAAAAAACCCTGGATATCTATATAGTTTAGGAACAACTGATTTTCCCTATTGATTTATCCCCAGATTTTACATTACTGCTTTACAACACATGGGAATCCACTGACCCAAGCTAGCATGCTCAACCACCACTTGCATCGTGGCAGAAGCAGCGTCTCAATGAGGAAAATGAGCGATCATAATAAGCCTTTTTCCCCTCTAAAAAATGCATATAAAAAATTTGAAAACCCAAATGCAGACCAATGTGATACAGAAGAGGAGGGTGTTTCTGTCACGTTGTTCAGTGAGAGCAGCATTTGTTTCTATTTCTGGTCTCTCAAGTGCTTGATGTTTTAGAAAGTAAGTGTTCCATAATTTTAAAATATATTCTGCAGTAACTGAAGTGAGATGGATACAAAAGTGGTATTTTGACTGCAGTGTTTTATGGGAAAAAAAGGAGCATTTATTAGGAACTGGCAAAATTTGCCTTATAAGCAGATAGCTAGGAAGGTGTGTGTTGGGGAAGGTTGAACAGTTTTGTAACTCGTTTAGGGTTACTGTTGAATTCTGTTCATATACAGTTCATTAATCATAGTGTCATTTGTGTAGTCCACCTGCACATTAAACCTTTCAGAAGTTTTAGCAAATAGAATGTTGCTGAATTTCGTATTGCACACACAGAAAACCCCCAAGTTCTGCATTGCTGATCATCACCCAATTTGGGGTTAAACCAGCCTGGGTTTAGTAATATTGTAGGAGTATGGTTTGTTAAGTATATGCACTCTTATTTTGTGGGTTATCAAAGAAATGTTGCAGGGCTTTTCTGCTGTTCTCTGCTCTGGCTGCCTGGGAGGTAACATTTCTTGTTTAAAAGAAAACCCAAACAGATCTTAGTTGGCATTAAAAATGAAACAAAAATGAGCAAAATATCTTGCTGTATTTTTTAATGGCTGCCTAAGAACTTTGAAAAAAAATCAACAGTGTGTGACCATATTTGTTGTCTGCAATGCCAAACGTTTATTTTGATGTAAGCATACAGCAGGTGCTCAGAGGTTTAATGCCTCTTCAGTGTCAGAACACTGTGATTGTAATTCTTCTGATCATCAGTGACTTCCTTCACTGCTTCGTAGGAGATTTAGCACTGGCCGATTGCTGTACACCTGAGAAACAGGAGGGCAGAAATTAATAAAATCTAGACCGAACCTTCAGAGACTTCCTTTCAACCAAGGCATAAAGGTCACTTGTTGGGAACCCTTCAGCCTTAGTCGTCACAGCCTATCTGACATGAAAGGTTTGCTGCTGAAAGACATTTATGTTGATGCTGAGGAGTGAAATACAAGGGAGGTGAAGCTCATCTATTGTTTTAACCTGTTTCATTGCAGGCTAAACAAGTTGAAAGATTCCTTCTTGTCTTTAAAACCACCGTTAGCTCAGGGTTGGAAGAGGCTGCTGGTTCCGCCTGCCTGGTTGAAAGGAAAAGTGTCGCAGTGGTGGTCGGCAGAAAAGGGGATTCTGGGAAGGATGAGTCCCAGGATGAATTGGTGGTGGCTGTACACACTGACACATCTGGATAGCTACAGAAAGATAACACCTTTTGGTTTTCACTATTTCTCTGAAAAATGGTCCCACTTTCAGTACTTTAAGTACTCTGTGTTGAGGGTGCAGAAGGGTACACTGTGTACTGGACTGCACTGTGATTTGGCCTGATTTTTTTGGAAAAAGGAGTATTTTTAAGTAGATTAATATGAAAACAAGAGACACCTTAACACTTTACTGGCCTCAGGTCATTACTGTCCCTAAAACTGTGCTGTCAGTCCAGTACAGAGACCTTGATTACTAAAAAGGTTCCTGATGGTCACAAGATGATGTTTACAAGCTAGCAAGAAGTACTTGTAAGATATTAATCCACTTATAGAAGTTAGTTCTATTTTGTTATTTAAATAGCACTGTCTACTTTAAAAGTTCCTTACCTGTTTTCCCAGATCATTGAGACCCATTAAATTTCATTATGAATCTATATGATATGGACCTGTTGGAGCTGGTCCAGAGGAGGGCCACAAAAATGATCAAAGACCTGGAACACCTCCCCTGCGGAAAGAGGCCGAGAGAGTTGGAGTTGTTCAACTTGAGAAGACTCCGAGGAGACCTTTTTGTAGCCTTTCAGTGCTTAAAGGTGACTTATATGTTAGATTGGGAAAAACTTTTAGCAGGCCCTGTAGCAATATGGCAAAGGGTGATGGTTTTAAACTAAAAGATGGGAGGTTATGACTAGACATTAGGAAGAAATTTTTTTTGCTGAGGATAGTGAAATTCTGGCCCAGGTTGCCCAGAGACGTGGTCGATGACTCGTCCCTGGAAACATTCAAGGTCAGGTGGGATGGGGCTCTGAGCAACCCAATCTAGTTGAAGATGTCCCTGCTCACTGCAGGGGGATTGGACTGGATGACCTTCATGGTCCCTTCCAATCTGAACTATTCTGTGATTCTTTGAAAATACCTAAAAAATAAAACCAGATGATTATGCATTATAAAGCTACGTTAAATGAAAATACTAAAATAAGATCATTGTGTTAAGTATAACTTAAGTATAACTTAATTCTCCTGTTCACCACATAATTCTTGAATCAAGGCATTGCAATTTAAATGAACAGGCTCTTTTGGTGTGGAAGAAACACCTAGTTTATGTACTACACTTCAGCTTTCTGTGTAGTTGGACTCATCAGCTTTTAGGAACTGGAACTTTCAGGGGCACTGGGAAGAAGCTGCCTTTAAAGGGTGGAATCCTAACTACTTCCCTTCAGAAGACCTTAAGCAGCTAAAACAGAACCACTAGATTAGACAAATATGAAGAAGAAAAATACATTAAGGTCTCCTAAAATAAAGATTACAGCCTCTGCCAGGAAGTCAAGAAATCATGGACTCTTCTGGAAGGAGTATCATGGTGCATGTTGCCACATCTGTTGCTCTTCTGCCTGTCGCAGGCATCTCCCAGTAGCTGTTGATGTTGATGAAGGCATAGCAGCCCAGACTGCTGTGGCCGTTGGTATGCTCTGCTTCTCCACAGCATGCCTTGCTGAATTGGTGTTTGGCTTAGAAGGCACAGGCCAGCTTTGAGGCGAGGGCTGATGAGATGCTAGTTGATTACAGGCATGCTTTTTTATTCATAATATATAATGTGAGATTAATGACAATGGCTTGATTGTGGAGGTTTGCCATGTATAGCTCAAACCTGGAAATCAAGGGGGAATGTGTCAATAGGTCTGATCTACCCTAGGATTATAGAACACGCTCTTGGCATTATGCTAAAAAAGAACCCATAATCAAGAGGTACACACAGAACAGAATGTAGAAATATCAAGTTAGTCTTTTTTTATTGCAGAACTCTACATTTTAGTCAATTATAGGTGAGCCCTGAAGAATGTGCTGCTACTCAGTGTGTTTTTAGGACTAGAAACAGCTCTGAGCATAGCGTCAGAAAATACTCCTTGTGTAATCAGCTTCCTTGCTTGAGGTCTGAAGAACCTCAGTTGGCAGTAAAACTACATCTACCTTTAAATCCAGGTGAAACAAATTATGATCTTTCCAAATGCACAGGTTTGCTGTTGTCTCCCCTCTGTGCTCCAAATAAATGTATTTCAGGCATGGCATCTAGCAAGGGAGATGCAGAAAGTCTCATTTGACAAAGTTTGTGAATTTGGGTGTACCTAATGCCATCTACTTACAGGGGAGTGAGAGTGAAGATGATGTACCCATCTGATTCCAATTGAAGAGTCTACATATGTAGAATTTGCCCAGCATCTTCAGTCTGACGCTGTCTTTTGTACCTTGTAGGCATTACAGGTTTGGGGAATGGGCTGGTTTTACTGCACATAGATAGACTCTCCATATTTTACCATTTGCAGCCAAATGCTTCCTCTGCTCCCTATTAATGCTGATGAGAGATTTTTTGCAGCTCTTTTAGACATTAGAATTCAATAACAACCCATAGGTCAATACATACTTCTGCCCTTTTCAATTTTATTTCTTTGTCAAAATGTTTGTGACACCTTTTAAAAACCAGGTCCAAATGAAAACTGAGGAAGGTGATGGTGTACATGAACAATTTGACTAAATAAGTTGTAGAATATATACAGATTTCTCCCAGGACTTTTCATTTAAGAAAAATGGGCAAAGTGCAAAAGAATGAGCAATTTAAAGTTGTTTCCCTTGAAGAGATAATGATTCTTCTCTCAGTTTCCCTTTGTGATTTTGGTTCTTTTAAAGTCACCTATTAATCCCGAGACTGATGTTTTCAAGCATGTTTTCTCTCCTTTCTGTGTGTTAATGAATGTTAGTCTCTTCATGCAATGATTTTCAAGGGGTAGGTTGGGTCACCTGGGCATGATGTTTAAACCTTTCTTAGACTACAAGCTGTAATATAAGCAATGTATGTGTTGGCTTGTGCTGTGCACCTGTGGTTCTTGCATGATGATGGAGCCTGTGGGAGTGTGTGAAGGGTGGAGCTGGATCCTCATCTTGGAGGAGTCTCCAGATGGTGTGTTTGAAAGGGCAACCAACTAAGAAGATGATGACTTTCTTGATACTGAAATGCCAGGTAGAGAGAACCATGGTATGGGATTTAATCTTCCATAGATATAGGTGCTGTAGGTGTAGATGGACTTTCTTAACTAGGTAGACTTTTCCTTCCCTGCAAGCAGTAGGCTGTTGTCCGATCATAGCAGCTTTCTCCATTTGAAAAACACAGCTCTGGAGCAAGTGCACTTTTGATGGTCTGTGGTATTGATGTCAGGCATTTACAAGACAACCCCTGTAACAGTGATGTAGACCTCTTTTTGTTTCCCACTCCTGACCAGTCAGTCATTTCAAGCCTGCGTTATTTTGCCAAGTTTTAATCAAATAGTTGCCTTAAATTACCTGTCAAATTCAGTGAGCAGATACTTGGTATCTTTCCATTTGAAGTCTCTACTGCAGATACGCGTGCTGTGCATGAGATTTCAGTGGTGAGCTTCCTGCATGTTTGTTTTATACTTCGTGCTTTAATCTCCTGTTTTCAATCCCTCCACCTTTCTCTTTACAGATGGGTTGCTTGTGATAGATGTTGTGCATTCTGTGTAGTGGGCAACTCCAGTGAAAGGAGTGGGTAAAAAGAAAACTTGAACAGGTCTCATCATTTTCCATCACTTCCCCCCTTCCAAAAGGGGGGAAAAAAAGGAAAATTAATAAAGGTTTCTTTTGTGAGCATGAGATGGAGAAAATTGGCCATTTGTCTGTGAGGTAATAGGCTTTGGTATAATATGAAAATTTATCAAATGATTAAATTCAATGACATTAAATCACAATTCATGAAAGGAGAATACTGCACAGTTTAATTCTATTTAATTTTTGAGTGGAAAAAAAAAAGCCCCCCAAAAAAATGTTTGAGTTTCTCTTAAGCTGATTTCTCTGTGCTCTTTCTTAAAAGTGCCTTTCTAGTTGCCACACAGTGATGTGATCATTATCTGTCACCTCGTCGCCTTGCTGCCTCAACACGCAGTAAAATACAAAAAAAGGAGAAGGAGAGGGGGAAAAAAAAAAAGGACCACAGGAGCTTGTGAAGTATGACTTCCTATCCCAAGACTCATTGCCTGCGATTCGTACCGCTTGACAGTAATGATCTTATTACAGTACTCTGGACCTTGAAGAGATTTCATGAGGAGAGCGAAAGGACGTGCCTCCATGTAATCAAGTGGCGCTGAATATTCCACGCGTTTTTGATCACATACTGATTGGGCACAGTTTTAGCCCATCTTCTAGTCAATTATGCATGGCCCCTCGTGCTCCTGTGATAGTCAGAAACATTGATAGCTGTTGTCTGGGGGGGCTGGCAGCCAGCCAGGGGTTTGAAGTGCAGTCATTCCAGGAGAAGTGCTTTTTAGTTGGAATTGATTACCTTTCTTTAGGTTTTTGCTTAATGGCAAAACTGTATTGGAGAGGGCTTCAGGTGAAAAATGGACGTATTAGCCATTTAGAGTAGCTGAACTCCTAGTCAATTTTTAGCTTTCCTCTGTTTCCATCTAATTTATATTTAATGATGTAACGTTTGATAATATTTAAGATATTTCATTTCCAGTTGCTGCTGAGCACACATGTTGAGCACATGTTAAATTGCAGTGTATCCATTTCCAGGTTTTCAGAATTAATCCAGGTTAACCTTAAGGCTGCAAAAACGTGTCTTTTTTGGCACCAGTTCCAGCTAGCGTTCCGTTTATCCTTAAGTGGTACGAAGATGACGGTACCTAGCAGAGCGAGTGCTGTTTCTCATCCGATAATGAGGATAAATCTGTGTGCTTTAAAAGAAGAAAATGGTTGGTAGCTGGGTCCTTAGTTTAGATTCTCTTGTCTCAGAGGCTGATTAGGCTTCTTTTAATTTCTCGCCTATAAAAACATCACATCTTTCTTAATTCAGATTCTTCCTAAAATGAAAAGAAAAACATTAAAGGCGTCTGTATCAGACTAGAAGCACTGTATAAGAACATATTTAATAATAAGAGAAGCTTCTTGTTCCGGTGCCACCAGTCTTGTTTCTCAAATTTGAATATCCTACAGTATCTAATTTTTAGAATCATAGAATGATTTGAGTTGGAAGGGACCCACAAAGATCATCAAGTCCAACTCCTGTCCATGCACAGGACAACCTTGACATCCACACCGTGTGCCTGAGGATGTTGTCCAAATGCTTCAGGAATATTGTCAGACTTGGTGCTGTGACTGCTTCCCTGGGGAGCTGTTCCAGTGCTCCACCACCCTCTGTGTGAAGAACCTTTACCTAATGTCCAACCTAACCCTCCTGGGGGTCTGTATGGACTTCCAGGGTTGCCCTGTCTTAGGATATGCAATGTTTAAGATGCACGTGTAGTTTGGAGAGATGGCAAGAAGACTTTATAGTAGACTTAATACAGTGTTGTGTTGGCCACATGTCAGAAGAAGAGCTTAGGTTTCCCCTACTTGGAATATGCTGTGACCGGCAGTGAAAACATGCTGTCAAAATACTCCAATAGCACCCCAAATTTTTATGTATATATGTTTATGTATCTTAAATATGTGTATTTTTATATAATTTTTATATGTGCATATATTAAATGTATCTTTTTATGTATTAATTATATATATGTATTTATATATGTTTAATTTTGCTTTGCCTGCCTACTGCTGGCTGAATTGATAAAGCAGCCCTGCAAAATGGTATGACAGGCTCTCAGCTGTTCCTGAAGGCATTTCTACCACTGACTGTCTCCCTCATGGGACTGCTTCCTTCCAAGGTCTAACAGAATTTACAGGGTTGCTTAAACAGACGAAATCATAACAAAAGCTCAGTTGCTCCGAGAAATTGCAAGTGAAAACTTCTTTGTTGACACTACCCCTCTTCTGTTACTTGCCCCTTAATTGAATTGTGTCCTGGCCAGTCCTACCTAACCCTATAAAAGCAGCTTTCATTTTTTTTATTTCTTCTGTACTTTAAGATCAATTCTCACTTCTCATACAGGGGCCAAATCAGAGTTGAAATCAAAAAAAATAAGCAGTCTTGGTGGGTTTTTGCTCTTTGAAACACAGCTGTTGGATTTTCTTCCCATGATTTTGGGTTCAGCTGTTGTCTGAAATTCCATATCCTAATTTGAGGGGATTTATGTGTTTTATTTTCTGGTAATATTTTACTACTTCTAGTCAGCCCCCAAGAGCTATGAGGACCATTTTTTCCTTCTTAGGCAGAGAAACTTCTCTAAATCTATATATTTGCTGATCTGTACGTGCTCAATGCCTGTACCAGCAGCCAGGATCATTGTGTGCTCTTCTGTCTGGTCTTGATGGTGTTCAGAGCCAGGTTGGATGAGTCTTTTAGCAACCTGACCCAGTGGGAGGTGTCCCTGCCCACGACAGAGGGATTGGAACTGGCTTTAATGTGCCTTCCAACCCAAATCATTCTATAATTTTGTGACTCAGCCTTCTGCTGCCTGCATGGAGGGGTGATCTTTTCAGGCTGGGAGCCTTGGTACTTCTTGCTTGATGAGATCTTGAACCAAGCCTTTAGTACCGAAGTTGTAATAAACCAGAAGGCTTATAGTCAGCTCCTGATTTTCCATATTTTTCTCCATCAAAGGAAGGCCAAGACATTAGAAAAGTAAACTTTTAAGAGAGAGCAATTCTACTTCTTTGGCTCTGCTGACTTACTTCGAGCCGTAAACTCTGTTGTTTGAGCCTGCTACCAACTCTACCTGTGGGAATACATGCTTTCTCTGAAGTATTATTTATCTAAGGGCCAGGAGGAGACAGTGATGGAACAGATTTCTTCTTAGGAGAAGATACCTTCCAAGCATCTCACAACGTATTTAACAGCATGATGTAGGCAGTAACATCAGCAACTCCTTTGAGGCTCAGGTGTATCCTGGCAAATTCCCTGTTTGAATGAGATGCTGAAAAGTGGGAAATACCTGTCTTTTTAAAAAATTATGTTTGATAGAATATGATTCTCAGCTGGTGGGCTCCATTTTCCAAGGTATATCTGAGAAGAGGTTTTTTAACTTCTGCTACACCTGCGTCTTCTTCATTGGGGTTTTCAAACTGCTGTGGCATTGACTTGACTTTGACTTTCTTTTCACCTCCTTCCCCAGTGCTTTGCATTTGTCTTTTTAATCTGGGGAGGAAGTGCTGTGGTTCATGGTGATGGATTACAAAGCTGGGCTGGAGTATTTCTGACTCTGCTTCATTTGACAAGGAATTGGCAGCTCCCTTTTATTTCTCCTTTCCCAGGCTCCTCCTTTTGGGACTCCACTGGCTGTGCGCATGGTGTGCAATTGTTATGCAAGCTAGTATTTCAAGGCAAAAAAAAGGGACATTTTAGTTTTTAAATCATCATTTGAAAATTGTCAGTGATGGTGACTGGTTTGTGATTATCGTAAATGCCAGTGCTTTTCAGCCAAGGTAACACTTTGTAGCAGTAAACAAAACACCAAAGTGATCCAGCCCATTTCCAGACAACCTGAATGTTTTAACCAACGTATTTGTACATAGAAGTATAGTTCATGATTTACTTAACCTTAAAATTGGAAGAAATCCTATTACATTGGGCGTAATATCATCATTGTTGCGCATGTAATTACTTTTTGGTTGAGTGGCTGCCAGTCAGCAGGCTGTGAATGGTCAGTTATAAATAACTACTTTTTTTAAAACCAATTCAAATTTTATGGTGAGACGTACTGTTTATCACATGAATATTGCAGCACTCAGAGGTTAGAAAGGTGGATTTAGTAAAGGAAATAATGCAATACTTACCCAGTGACTAATACCCATCCTTCTGCTAGTTCCTGATATTTCAGTAGTCTCTGGAGATGTCTCACAGCCAAAAGTGTCAATTGAGTGATAACTTTATTTTCTTGGTATTCTTTCTTCAGGTCCTGGATGGTTAAGGAATACACACTGGCTTTCCAGTGATAAAAAAAAATTGTATTTTGAAAATCATAGAATCATAGAATGGATTGTGTTGGAAGGGACCTCAAAGCCCATCCAGTTCCAACCCTCTATGCCATGGGCAGGGACACCTCCCACTGGATAAGGGTGATCAAAGCCCCATCCAGCCTGGCCTTGAACACCTCCAGGGATGGGGCTGCCACGACTTCTCTGGGCAACCTGTGCCAGTGCCTTACCACTCTCACAGGAAAACATTTCTCCCTAAAATCTCATCTCAATTTCCCCTCAAAACCATTCCTTCTCATCCTATCCCTGCACTCCCTGATCAAGAGCCCCCTCCCCAGCTTTCCTGGAGCCCCTTTCAGTACTGGAAGGCTGCTCTAAGGTCTCCCTGCAGCCTTCTCTTCTCCAGGCTGAACAACACCAACTCTTCCAGCCTGTCCTAATAGCAGAGGTGCTTCAGCCCTCAGATCATCTTCATGGCCTCCTCTGGGCTTGCTCTGACAGATCCTTTGTGTGCTGAGGACTCCAAAACTGAATGTAGGACTCCAGGTGAGGTCTCACAAGAGCAGAGCAGAGGAGCAGCATCCCTTCCATCGCCCTGCTGCCCATGCTGCTTTTCATCCTGCCCAGGACACGGTTGATTTTCTGAGCTGCAAGTACACATTGCTGGCTCATGTTGAGCTTCTCATCCACCAGCAGCGCAAGTCCTTCTCTTCAGGGCTGCTCTCAATCTGTTCTCCACCCAGCCTTTAATTGTGCTTGAGATTGCCCCCACCCAGGTGCAGGACCTTGCTCTTGGCCTTGTTGAAATTCATGAGGTTCACACAGGCTGACTTCTGAAGCCTGTCCAGGTCCCTTGAATATGAAGTTATCAAACCTGTTTTCCATTTCCAATAACTTATTACCATTCAAGTACTAAATTTGTTTTACCAGTCCAAACTTAGTGCAGCCTGGTTACGCAACCACTGTTTGGACCAGAACAGTATTTGCAGAAGTTGCATTTTCCTTGTGCTGGTGCTTAACTAATATTTCTTTTTCCTCTAGATGAGCAATATATTAAGAGGGTGCATATGAAAGATGGAGAGAGACTTTTTACCAGGGCCTGTAGCAACAGGACAAGGGGTAGCAATTTTAAACTGAAAGAGGGAAGATTTAGATGAGATCTTAGGAAGAAATGTTTTCCTGTGAGCATGGGGAGGCCCTGGCACAGGTTGCCCAGAGAAGTCATGGCTGCCCCACCCTTGGAGGTGTTCAAGGCCAGGTTGGATGGGGCTTTGATCACCCTGATCCAGTGGAGGTGTCCCTGCCCATGACAGGGGAATAGGACTTCATGGTCTTTGAAGGCCCTGCCCAACCAAACCATTCTGTGATTCTGAGTCTCTGCATACTGCGTGAAAGTTTAGGAAACTTTGCCCTTTTGGTCATTTCCATCACTTCTGTTCCCACTCCTATTTTCACTTTTACTTCATCTCTATCCTTCTGAATTTTTTACAAGAAAGGGTGGCTGGAGAGTTTCCTGTACAATGTAGCTCAGCCCAAAAATACATTCAGGCTTCACATCAGGCTATATTGTTAATTACCTCATGCTTATTAAATAGGCAACTGTAGAACCATATGTAAAACAGTAGAGGTAATTATGGAGATTGAAGACAATATTTGGAAGGGGATCTACATTTTAGAAACAATGCTGTGAGAATGCAAGTCTGTATAAATACAAAATCTTTCTGTAGTTGAAGCCTCAAATGAGAGACTCCACTGAAATACTGTAAATAACAAATGTGTAGATTTTCATCCTAAAACTAAGCACTTATTAATAATAGATAGTCAAGAACTTTAAGAATCAACAAGGATTCATGAAGAATTGTTTTCAGGAAATCCCTGCTTCCTAGGCAAGATACCTGCGTCTCATAGAATACTTAAGAGGCCTCGGTGTTTAATTAAATTAGAACAAACCTAATGCTAATAAATCATAGATTAATATGTGCTTAATATATTTAATAATAAGGTAAAGTGTAAGTTAATACTCGCCAGATTATTTAAAGAATCTAGTGTGAGAATCTGTAGCAATTATAAGGACAAAGTGAAAATCAATTAATTTTTAGTCATTTGTCAACTCCGTTCTTTTTCTCACAGCTTCTGTGTACACAGTAAGATACCACTTTACCCAAGCAAAATTCATATTAGTAATAAGGTCACTTTTGTTCCCTGGTGTGAAGTGAGAAGGTAAACTTTGGTAAGAGACTATTAGTGCCGCGTGGAGGAATGGGGTGCACTTGAATGCTGCATAGTCTTATTCTTTTGGAAAGTGAAGATGCAGTCTTTGACTTATGTAAAAAGACAAAACTGTGGCTAACAGTGAATGACCTTCACAGAGCAGGTTTTCATCTGTGAAGTTGTACTGATTGCCCAGTCATCTTAACATTTGGACTGTTACAGGAGATGGTGGGTTTGCTGTACAAATGACTATGGTTTGGGTAAGACCTCGTTTCATCATTACCGATGTCCAGTGTTTTCTGGAGGTGTCATTTTGAGCTATGATGTTCCTGAGAGTCTGTTTCTGTAGTCTGATTCATACCAAGGATTTTAAGTGCAGTAGTTTATTACTAAAGAGTACGAGATTCTTTCAGAGCTATTATGGTATGAAAAAATAGCTATGGAGTAGGTGGAAGTAGGGGGTTGTTTTTTTCTTAACCATATTGATAATTCTCTGCTGCCTTTAGTAATAAAAATATCAATATAGTTCATAGGGTTTCTTCTTTATTTTATGGATGTTATTAAAAATCTGTTCCCAGGCAAACAGCTAATGACACTTAGAAAATATTTGTAAATAATCTATTAATAATAAACTCTTTAATAATAAATGATCTATTAATAATGGACTTTGCTGCTTCTCCACCTGCAAAATATCCTAGCAGCTTCTTCATGAGCTGATTGGCATCCCAGCCATCGGGGTGTTGCTTCTGTCACACTATGTGTCTTCTACATATGAATACATTACACAAGGAAACCCTGCTTCATGGCTAATTGAAATGCTTCACCATCTGCAATGCCTTAGTGAAGAGGGAAAAGTTTCTTTTTTGGCCAGAAATATTTCTTTCAGGCTTTTTATTTCTTCCACAGGCTTTGACTGGAGGAGATGTTCTTTTTACATGTCATCAGGTCCCGTAATTTGTCATAATGCTACTCAATCGCTCGTCTGAAAATGTAAAGGGACACTGTCAAGGTGGTTAAGCGCAAGGTTTAACCTATGACACTTTTGAAAAAAGGGAGAAAAGATTGACATAAACTGGCCCCCAGAGCCTGAACGGAGCCAGAATAAAATCCAAAATGATGTTCTGAGCAACGCAGGAGCCAGCGTGTTGGTCTCTTTGAGCCTCTGCTTGTGAAAATTGTTCTGTGCTTTAGTCTTGCTTGTAGGAGGACCTTGAATATACAAGAAACTCAACTCTGCAACGTGTTAAGAGGAGAGGATTCTTATTCATTCCAGTTATCGCTCTGGAGCGAAGTAGGTCGCAGAGACCCTGCGAGGTACAGAGGGGTTTTGTCATTTCAAGGGCAATGCCATGTTCGGCATCCAGGAATTATCACGCCCTAGCTCTTAGTCCCTACCTGGTAGTCATTTTTCAGAGTCTTGTAGGTCTGTCCTAACACATCAACCAATGCAGCATGCTGAAGCCTGCGATTTTGGTTTACAAATCCAAAATTAATATATATTTTAATCTCCTTTTTTGCTTTTAAAAAGCTTTGAGGAGAGAGGAGATGGAGATTTTCATTTGCAAGTAAAAGATACTGTCAGACGCCGTGCAGCCTCCACAATAGTAATACAAGCCAGAAGTCCAGCCACTTTTGCAAGAGGGTGGGAGAAATGAACTAGGTTGAAATGAGAACTGTGGAAAGGCTCAGAGATTTACTAGGAAAATTTCCCTTTAAATCCCTGTTTATATCTCAGCTATATGTCTCTGGGGACAGGTTTCATTATTTCCCCTCCACTTTTTGGGTGAAACTGCGTTCCAGTGAGGTCTCTGCTAGATCAATCAACAGGGTGAGGTTCTCCTCTTCGCCAGTTATACTAATCTGGGAGTTTAAATCAATTACTCGTGATTTTTCGGTATGTCCAGTGTATCCCCATTTCAAGCAGGAAAAGCTGTCTGTATTGGTTATGGCATTTTTAAGGATTTTGTATCCTCTCGGTGTCATGATGGCTTTCCTGGGGAAAAATGTGTTTTATCATGCTGGAGGGAACCCAGCAGATCAATTTCTGGTTGATAGCTCTGATTGTCTCATGAGCAGGCTTTATATTACCTACTATGGTATAGTAGGTAATATAGGTATAAAACCTTTATATTAACTATGGTAGCACCTTGCTTTTGCTTGGGTTTTCATGCTTAGTTTCTTTACCAAATACTATTGATCTTGCCCACCGAGCAAGCAGTCCTGAACAGATGTGCCCAGTAAAAGGCCTCTGCTTGTCCATTGCCTTTATTATATTTGATTGCGCAGTGTTTTGGCAGTGATCTTGTACTATTATGTGTCATGTTTCTTCTGTGCCATCAATTGCTGCAACTACCTGCATGTTAACTCCACGTGGAAGGGTGAGAGCCTCTGCTTTCTTTTAGAGAGCCACCTGATGGGTTAGAAGAATACAGCGGGGTTGTGCTAATGCCTTACTGTGCCTGGGAGATGCAGAGTAAATATTTTGTACTTCTAGACAGTTACGCAACAGCTAAACACATTCTACAGTGTTTATTTATTTTATTATTATTATTTATATCTGAGCAACCAGAATAGCTGTGGCCAGGAATCCTCTTAAAGTTGACTTTAAGAGCTTTCTAATCAAACTGTAATATAATTTTAAAGGGATCTTGTAGCAGTGGGAATGTTTCATAGAACTGGAAAAAATGGATGGCATGCTTGTCACTGAAAAGATGGAAAGGATCCTGAAGAATCTATATCGCTTAACTTCATATTGATCCTGTGCAAAATAATGAGGCTGATATGTGATCTGATCAGGAAATAATTTCCATTCGCAGAGTAAGAGAGTTCTCTAAATCCCTTACAGGAGATTGTCAAGTGATAAAAAGCTGAGCAATTTTCAATCCTACATTATCACAAATATCTCTCAAAAGCAAATATATTGAGTTAGTTCTGCCTGATAATGTGAACTTAAAAAAAAAGTCATACAAGCATTAGAAAAATAAGGAATGTAGTTTAAAATACAAAGAATTGAAGTGGCCAACCAGTAGATAACAGAAGCAGTTGTAAATGGGTATCCATCATCCAGACATAGGGAAGAGTTTACTGGATTTTGTTTTCAACCACATGCTGTTGGTGTTGTGGGTGATTTTTTCCTTGCTTCCCATGACATTGGTCATCTCCATCCTCTATCTTTATTTCTCCTTTTAGTGTGAGTGTAGCCTGTAAAATTTTTAGCTCTCCAGGGATCTTTCTTGCCTTTTGAAGAAAATTCTTCTTGTTACTTCTGCTTTGCCAGGTCCCCTTCTCCTCCTTTAGCAATCTCATATGCACACATGCAAACTGAGCTTTTGTTCTTCCATGCCCTGGGGCTTTGTGTTCCTTATCTAAACTCACCACGTTCGGATTCACTTTCACCACAATCCACCACCCTCTGGGTAAAGAAAGTTTTCCTAATATCCAACCTAACCCTACCCTGGCACATCTTCCTGCTGTTCCCTTGGGTCGTGTCATTGGTAGGGAAGAGCTCAGTGCCTGCTCTTCCTCCTCCCCTTATGAGGAAGCTGTAGAGCACGATGAGATCTCCCTTCAGTCTCCTCTTCTCCAAAATATATAATTCAAGTATTGTGAAACCTTAAGATACAATAGGACTACTTTACCCTTTGACAATCATGTAAAAGTCGTGGTTTATTGTATTTTAGTTGCATCATAATATGTTGTTTATTTTATACTTAACTCTTTCAACAGCAAAGTGTGTTAAGGAAGGAAGTTACTATCTCACTGCCGCTATGGTATGTGAAACTGCTTTTAAGTTTCATGGGATTCTATTGGGGTTTTAGGTAATCATTGGCAAGGTGTGAGCTACGGCACAGTACGTGCTAGTCCGAATGTGTTACGTGAATATAAAAATTTTGGTCCATTACTTTGTTTAGTTGGCAAAATTGGAATGCTTTTATTCTCCCTCTTTATTTTTTTTGCCTATCTGTAAGCCTGTTTTCCTCATTAAATAGAAGGGGCATAATTTTTTTAATGGAAAAAATCAAAATTTTGGGGTGCAAAATAACAGAAGAGGAGGCGAACTCTGGGAAGCTCAGCATGCTGAGGGGGTTGCTGCTTTTGAAAGATGGACTTGACAGAACACATTTGATTTCTGTGGGAAGTAGGGTGATACCGATACAACCAATGAGATAAAGCTGCTGTTGATGGACTGCTTATAGATACAAAGCTTCATTCATTTCTCGAGGTGGTGAAGGAATCTGCCTCAAAAGCAGGCACATGCCTGTCTCCCCTCTGAGGGGATTTGAGATACGCAGCAGGCAATATGATCTCATGCTACAACACAACAGTCTTGACAGCTCTGTATGATGCTGCAGTTCGGATTTTGCCATCAAGAAAAATCTATGAACTATACTGAGCTTTCTGAAATCATTAATGCCTTCATTGTATTGATGATTTCATTTCTGTGCTAGAGGAGCATGGCCAATCTACCTAGCTGCAAGCTGCGGCTTCCCATTTTTATGATCCTCTTTCTCACCGTGCTTTCCCTCCCTACCACCGCTGGAAGAAAAAAATCCATTGCGTAAATTGATTTGGGGATCAGCCTTGATAAAATACCAGCATTCAACCCCTCGCGACAGCGCGGCGGTATTGTTAGCTGTTCTTGATTATTTAGCTGCTCCGGCAGAAGCTGCCACATCCGAGTTGGAGGTGTGCAGAGATTAACTGGTGTCTGTCCAACCATTTGTCATACAAATAACAGTGCCAGTAGAGTGAAATACTATAAATCATTTTTTTCCAGGATTGAAACCTTTTATCAGTTGTGTCACTTTCATTATTCAATAAGTGATTAGTAACAGCCATTGTCATTTAGCCAGTTAGTAGTTAACTAGCATTGGCTAGCAAGAAAACCTTTGACACAAGCATCTGATGTAAATGCAAGGTTTAATATTTATCTTTCCAGGCAAAATGCAGTTGTTACTCAGTGTTTTACTGAAAGATGAAAGGCAGAGCAATTTAGGCGTGAGTCTCTGAATTTGTTGAGCCTCCCTGTTTTGCTTTATCACGCAGCCGTGTGGTGGACAAAATGGGCAGTGTTTAAAATATGCAAATGTAAAATCGCATCCTCCTTTTTCCAACTTCTTGATTCTAAAGCTAATCACAGCATCTCTACATGGATTTTCTGCAACTGCAGCTTTTCACAAAAGTCAAATTACAGGAGTGATAATCTTCATGTAAGAGTGGTCACAGAAGTTAACCCTGAGCTTGTTGGATTTGTTCAAAACTAATCTGGGCAGACGTGATAGCACATTGAGGATGTCAGTTTATGATTTTTACATTTTTCAGGTTCAAATGAACACCTTTTGGTAAATCTGAGGACCCTCATCCAATACGAACCTAGGTAACAGTAGCTTCCTTCATGTGAAGCCCTTTGAAATTTGGATATGATGTATGGAAAAGAGACAAAACTTTGAATCTGCCATCGGAAAGAATTTTTCTATTCCCACCAGAAGTTTAAAATGGAACAGTCTTAATACTTAATTTTCTCCGTAGGAAGAAACCTGGGTTGAGACTACCTGCCCAAAGAGACAGAAACCATCACACTTCATTGTAGGTTGCTGTAGTAGCCGGTGGTTGAGCAGTGAGTTTTGGAAGTTAAGGTGGTTAATCAGTAAATTACTCATGAAAGGTCCAAGGTTCTTTGTCCCATTGCCCACTCTGAGCTAGGCCCTCTGAGCTAGCTGTTTAACTTTGCAGGCTTTAGGAGTCCTAAAATGCAAATCAATAAATTTACTGCTAGCACGCTTAAGTGCAGGTCTTTTGGATGTGCTACTAGATAGGAACTTCTACTTAATCCATAGCCCCAATGAAGGCTTTGTGCTTCTGTTTACAGTGTGGGACCCAGCATCTGTGGGTCTGTGTTTTCCGTTGAAGCCGGGGAAGGAACGTCTGTGTTAGTGCAGGCTAATGTAGAAGCTCAGGCCAAATGGGAGATGGTTACCTTCCTGTTTTAGCATGAGTGTTCGGGTTTATAGAGAAATAGTCATTACAGATGGCTTAGTAGTTTCTAGGAAAAGACCTTGACACAATAGATCTCTCCAACCAGAATCTCTCCAGTAAGGAATCCCTGTACTAACGTGGGAAGTCACACCATGAGCAGAGTACTATTAAACACCTAATACTGGCAGATTGTCTCATGCTTATTTTTACAAGTGATGAAAATTAACAAAGAATTCACATCATAGATATCTCCAGAGGGAAGCAATGCTATGTCTGCTCACATATGGACATGATTCCCTGAGAACAAAGAAAAGCGGTTTGTGTGTTCGTGCTCCGTGCTGGAGGGCAAATTGCTAATGAGCCTGCATCCACAGGGTGGACTTTTCCAAGGGGTGGAAACACTTCAAATAAGGCCGTTTCGAAGATTCCTTATGGATAACCTTTTCTAAAACAGTGTCACACAAGATATTCTTTTGCACAAGTTGAATTGGCTTGCGTTGTTGAGCGAGGTTTGGATTCTTGGGTGAAGTTCTCTTGCCTTGCTTTACTGTCTTGTCTAATGATCCCTAGGAGCTGATGTGGACAGCAGTCACTTTTTCAGAAGAGGAAACCGCTTGTGAAATTTTATGTAGCTGTGCTTTTTATTCAACTTTTTATTAGTATAGTGTGAGTTTATCTGTTACAGTTGCATGGATGGGATGGATTAAATCTGTGAGAAAAACTGGAGATGGTAGGAATGGATATTCCAATTTGTGTTCATTTTTGTAGTTATTTTAAATTTCAGAATAAATAAAAGCTGGGACTAACAAAGTGACTTTAATGCCTAATCTAGCTTTATACTAGCTGAGAACACTTCTGTAGATAACTTGTATGCCTGATTTGGTAGCAATGAGGATAGTGAGAATTATTCCCTATCATTTTATTAAATACTAAACAACATAAATCCAAGATGAGCAGTATACACAGGTCTTTGGGAAAATCTAACTCTACTTCATCTGTATCTACAAAAAATCTCAAGGAAATGAGAACAATAAAAATTACAAAAATACTGATGTTCTCTGCTGCCTGCATACTGGCTCAGCTTGACAGAAGTTGCTGTGAAGCACGTTGATCGTGCAGATATCACCTTTCCATCCTACTTCATGCATAAATATTAATCTTCAAACATGTCATGGGTTTTCTACCACATGAGAAAACAAGCATGCTCTTTTTGGCTTTTAATTCAGCCCAGCAATACTACTTTATTGTAGTATGTTTTATTTTTAATTTGCGATGTTTCCACACTGACACTTAATATTCATTGGAAAAGAAATTTTGTGGAAAAGCAGTGGACAATGACTTGGGAAATTTCAAGATGCCTGCACTGAGTATATCTTTTAGAAGTGAGCAGTGAGAGAATATAACTCCTTTGAGCAGAAACAGCTCTTTCTGTTGTTTAGTAACTGTTTTCTTGACAGTAATTGCTCACACCATCAACAAAATGTGGCTGCTTTTTGTTCAGAGGGAGAAGGGCACAGAACAATGCGTCTTTGGTTAATGGATTTAAATGCTCCTTGTTTATCAGCCTATAACGGGCAAGATTGTCGTCTCCCTACCCATAGATGAAACTGATGGTCCGAAACAAGAATAAATCCATCATGCCATAAAAGCAGTGATTCTCTGCCGAGTAAGCAAGGAAGCGTTGTCTCTTTTCTCCAAGTCAATACTGTGTCTAAACAGCAGAAAGGAGGTAGGCTAGTGGCAGGTAAGATGCGTCCCCCATATGTCCTGCTCCTGCTCCTCTCATCTTCCTCTCCTTTAGGTCCTCCATGCTTTGTTTCCTCTTCAGCAGTACAGTGTATTGCAGTTTCCTGAGCTCCTTCAAAATCTATTAGGTTGTTTTTAATAGTAGTGCCCCTTACAGGATATTGGTCACCTTGCCAATAAGGACTTCAAAAGGTAACTTTTCCGTAAGTGCTTTGTTACTGAAACAAGAGTGAGCCAATATGCACTGCACACTTGCTTAGCTTCTGGGTAGCTCTGGTATTTAATACACAATGCTGGTAGGTTATTTTGCTCATATTTCCATTTGTAAAGGATGTGTTATAAACAGTGGAACAGAGTCAGAAGGTTCACCTATATGCTGCGCCACCTATCCAGAGTAGATTAATAGGGACAATAAATAATTAAAAGCAATTAAGATAAAAATATAATTTTCTGTAGGCACATTTGGAGGATTTTTTATGTTTGAATTACTACAGTGGAGTCGGCTGGGGTTTACAGGAAACTGTGATGTGGCATTAAAAGTGAAAAAAATCGATGATTTTGACAAAATGCATCTTGTCAGGGTAATATTGTGTTTTCCCCTACAGTTTTTTTTGGGGGGTGGGGTTAATTTACTACAAATGTGTACAAAAAAGTAGAGTCAGGGTGACAAACTGATTCCCTAATTCCATAATAACTCAGCTAGCCTTGTGAAGTCGACCCAATTGGAGGGACTCGCCTTCGAAACCGGTCGATCAAATGCTACAAGCAAAGTACTTGTTTTCCAGTATTGAAGCTGGTGGTCTGGTGATCACAGCCAAGCAATTACAGCCCTGTTAGATAGCATGAGTAGTAGTCATTAAATAATTATACCTTTGATTAGCTGCTTTAACTGTTCGTTGCCTTTGAAATATGATAGTATAATTTAAAGCTTTTATTAAAAGACAATTTTTCTAGGTGGTTGAAAAGGATTTTTGTGTGTGTATAAAAGACCCATAATTTTCTGCTTCAGATAATGAAAAACTGAGAAAAATGTTTCCAATTAACATTTACTTTTGTCAATTTGAATCTTGTCTGTTTAGAGTGTATTGGGAATGCACTGATATAGTTTAGCTGGTGCTTTCCCTTACTGCAAAAGTTGCGATGGAGAAATCTCATAAGGAAAAAAAAAAGAATTGAAAACATGTTTTAGAAATGTTTAATTAAAGTAACTTTTTTCCCTGTCGCAAGTAGAAATATGGATGTGTTTTCATTTTTTCTCTTCATGTGAAATGTTCAAAGCTGAATCTAAGCCAAACGTAATTAACTATTAATGTGATTTGAAGTATGACTTTTACAGTGTTTTGAGGGCTTAAAATAGAGCACTGGAAGGGATTTTCTGTCTCAGCAGGGAGAGAGTGGGTTTGTATCAAACATACAATTTTACTTGTGTTTGCGCTGGGCAACTTCCCTAACTCAGCATGTTTAGTGTTTTCCTTTGATGCCCAGCAGCTTGTTTGTCTGAGTGTTCTGGTGTCCAATAAGGACGTATTAAGGGCTGTTATATGGGATAACTGGCAGCAGTTAAAACTTTTGTATTTCCAGCTCTAGTTTTTGGTCTGTTGGGATATATGTCCTGCTAACACCAGTGCACCAAACATTGTCTGGAAACTTTAGAATCACATTCAAGTATTTAAAGATGTTTTACTTTGGAAATCTGGTTTAATAGATAATGCTATGTGTGTTTGTTAAGACTTATGATAGAATCATAGAATGGTTTGTGTTGGAAGGGACCTCAAAGCTGATCCAGTTCCAACTCCCCTGCCATGGGCAGGGACACCGTCCACTGGATCAGGGTGCTCAAAACCTCATCCAACCTGACCCTGAACACCTCCAGGGAGGGCGCAGCCATGACTTCTCTAGGCAACCTGTTATATTATAGAACTATAATGGAAATTAGAATTACAGAAAACAGAGTTATAGAGAAGTAGTGGACATATTTATGAGACCCTCGTGCTTTGGTTTTATTATAAAATTTAGTGTTGGTCAGATCTAGAAACACAGTGTATCCCGATTATTTTCTAAATTTATTATATTAGACATGCCTAGTCTTTTTTTTCTGCTGACCAACAAGAGAGAAAAACCCCCAATCTGCCATTTCACACCCCATGAAGAAGCCACATGTGATGCAGAGTGAATTGGAAAAGAGCAAGGAGAAGGGATGAAGGGCAGAACCCTTTCCCCAGTGAGGTGGCAAATAGATGGTCCCAGAGTTTGTCCTTAAATAACCCACTGATGCTCAAGTTAGAGCTTATATACCCCTATTTTTCTAGATAGATGTTACACAGGTATTTTATGAAAAATGTTCCCCTGGCCTGTGCTATGGGAATTTCCTTGTGTATCTTCTTCATCTTTAATTGTTGCACAATAAGACTAAATATACAAGCATCCTTAGGTGAACGGGCAGTGTTATTTATTTTGTGTAGATGATGATGAGATGTTCTGAGAAGCAAGTGGTGCCTGGCTCTATCCCCAGCCCCCTTCCTCCAGCGTAGGTGAAAAGATCCTATTATTTCTGATAATTGATGCTGAGGGCTGTGGCGTGCCTCATTTAATCAGCACTGTTCAGCACACTCCAGGGATGTAATTCATGCACACTTTAACATCCAACATGGCTGACAAGGCTTGGACACACAACCTAACGGCTACATCATTTTTTAATCAGCTATCTGAGGACTATTTATCTAATCAACAAAGAACTCTGTCACATGGAGACCAGAGGTGACATTAACACCTCTATAGTTTCATGGTACAGCAGTGGAGGAAGATTTTTAGGGTGAGACTGTAGATATTAAGCTGGAAGAGGGGAGATTTAGATGAGATAATAGGAAGAAATATTTTACTGCGAGGGGAGGAGGCCCTGGCACAGATTGCCCGGAGAAGTCATGGATGCCCCATCTCTGGAGATGTTCAAGGCCAGGTGGGATGGGGCTCTGAGCATCTCCAGTGGGAGATGTCCCTGCCCATGGCAGGGGGGTAGGATGGCTTTGAGGTCCCTTCCAACCCAATCCATTCTATGGTATTAATACTCTTAAGAAATGGAAGCATATTCCTGCTTATCAAAGTGTATAAATAACTGAATTTGAGACAGTGAAGGGGGTTATTCTGATGTTTTGTTGAGCCTTGTATCTTACGCATCCTTAGAGAACTTCGCAGGTATCAACACAGCTGTATCCTGAAATTGCACACGAGTAAGTTCTCTGAAAACATCTGCTGTTTTTAGAAATAATGGTATGTGATCATTGTGGTGGTAAACATATTTACACCAAAACATAACCAATCAAAACTAGATAGGAAAAATAGATTCATTAGCACAGAATAAATAGCAGCCCTATTAAAGTAAGCAAACACAGAAATTTTGTCTGCAAGGGGTTGTCACAGATGTGAAGTTATTGCCTGAACAAAGATATATAGTAATTGGGAGTGATTAAGTTTAATTGATTCCCAGTTATTCCACTTCTTAACAAAAGGCTATACCAAAGCCTAATTTTCTACTTTGTATACTGACATACCTATTCTCACTTTAAGATGTACACATTTAAAACATATGAGTGAGTTTATTTAGCATGCAGCACGTGTATTAAATGACTATAGTTCAGCTCACAAAGCAGAGCACTTGAAAGCATCAGCAAAGGGAGGCCTGCCTGGGTCTCCAGCTACAGCTGGATGTCCTCGCAGAGCTTCAACTGGAACAGCAAGCTGTTGCCACTGTTTCATTGTAATGTACAGAGACCTGACATGTAATCGGTTTCCACTGAATTTAAGTATCTTCTGTTTGGATTCTGGTTTCAGTGCTCTCTGTTAGTGGTGTTTGGCTGTTCAAAGTCTTGTACAACCATTAAACAACCTGCACAGCTTCCACTTCAGAGCGTGTGCACTGCAGTCCTTGCCTTCCAACTGCAAAGTTGCAGATAAGGACCTAGAAAAGTGAAATAACAGTGTAGAATTGCCTCTAGTCAAGCACAGCGAGTCCAGTCATTACCTACAGAGTCTTAGGATAGTTTGGGTTGGAAGGAAGCTTAAAGATCATCCAGTTCCTCTGCCACAGCAAGGACCTTCACGTCTTCATGCTCTATGTGCTCTGCAACCACACATCCTCCGGTCTGTAGAATTTCTTCACATTAAACCACAAATGTTCTAAGTTCTTAACAGACTGAGTTAAGCAGTCTGTTAAGGCTCCACGTAAGGAAAGTCACAGTAGTAAACACTTGTGACCCTTCCAGATTTTTATGGGTTTTGTAGGTTCAAAGCCCTGTGGAACCCCTGTGGTTCTTGTATCATTGGTGAAACAGGACAGATCGGTGGGAGTAATATTTTTTAAAATAAACAAGGAGGAAAAGTTTGTTTGGAACAAAAAAGGAAGACTGTAATGGAGGGAACTGGGGATTTTTTTGCCTGGAGAAGAGGAGGCTGAAGGGCAACCTTATCACTTCCTACAGCTCCCTGAAAGGAGGTTGTAGCAAGGTGGATGCTGGTCTCTTGAACCGAGTAACAAGTGATAGGATGAGAGGAAATGGCCTCGAGTTGCATAAAGGGAGGTTCAGATTGGGTGTCAGAAAGAATTTTGTTACCAAAAGAGCAGTGAAGCGCTGGAACAGGCCACCAAGGGCAGTGGTGGAGTCTCCATCCCTAGAGGTGTTCAAAAATCATGTAGACATAGCATTTTGTGACATGATTTAGTAGACACAGTGATGTTGGGCTGATGGTTGGACTGGATGACTTTAGAGCTCTTTTCCAACCTTAATGATGCCATGATTCTGTGATTCTGATTCTGTCTGGGCAAGATATCCAAGTCCGTGTGTGCCACACAACTGATGCATCCCACTGTAGATGATACAGTTGAAAGTGACTTCCTTGCAAGAACTCAAGAAATCACTTTAACACTTCGTCTTAAAAAAAACATATCTCAGGCTCTGAGATGCAAAGGTTTGTGATTTCTTTCAGTGGTCGCTACTGGGAGGAATGGTGGAACAATGGCTTGCATCTAGTTGAAAGGTTACAATGATGCCAGCATTGTTTTGCATGGTTGTTAAAAGTCGAGCTCTGTGCTGTTGCACACCAGCCAGTGACTTCTTACACTGGTCCAGGTTGAATGTTAGGATGCACAAATTAATTTGCCCAGTGAAGACAGGAGTTTAATCTTAGCAATCTGAATTTCTGCAGTTAATGAACTTGGTTAAGACCAAAAACTGTGCTGCTGCACTGTGTCTATACATTAGTCAGGATTGGGGGGACTGCTTTGATTGCTGTGAGATGTTGTTATCCTGTCAACAGTGAAACCAGACATCAGGGCAAGTGTCAAAGTTAATAAAAACGTTATTAAAATACATTAGTCATTCAGATTGTGGTAGCACAACATGCTAGGCAGAATACTAGTTGCCACATCAGGACAAACTAAATGAAATACCTGGTGTCTTCTGGGAAATGGTTAGCTTCATTCCAGATATTTGATGTTTGAGAGAGGTGTTTGTATGTGTTTTTCTGGTATGTCCAGTTAGAGACACTTCTTAGCGGCTTTTTTAAAGAAAACAGGCTTTCAATAAACACTTCAAATCAATCTACCTTCTACAGAATGATTTGGGTTGAAAGGACCTAAACTCCTCTGCCATGGAGAGAAACACTTTCCACTGGATCAGGTGACTCAAAGCCTCATCCAGACTGACCTTGAACCTGGCAGCCACAACTTTCCTGGGCAACCTGTGCCAGGGCCTCCCCACCCCCACAGGAAAACATTTCTCCCTAATATCTCGCCTAAATCTCCCCTCAAAACCATCCCCCCTCATCATATCCCTCCATTCCCTGATCAAGAGCCTCTCCCCAGCTTTCCCATAGCCCCTTTCAGTACTGGGAGGCTGCTCTAAGGTCTTCCTGCAGCTTTCTTTTCTTCAGGCTGAACAACCCCAACTCTCCATCTGTCCTCGTAGGTGGGGTGCTCCAGCCCTCTGATTATCTTTGTGGCCTCCTCTGGACTTGCTCCAACAGCTCCATGTCTTTCCTGTGTCAAGGATTCCAGAACTGAACGCAGGACTTCAGGTGGGGTCTCAAGAGAGCAGAGCAGAAGGGCAGAATCCTCCCCTTCACCCTGCTGGTTCCATTTCTTTGGATGTGGCCCAGGATACGGTTGGCTTTCTGGTCTGCAAGCGCACATTGCCGGCTCATGTTGAGCTTCTCATCCACCAGCACCCCAGTTCCTTCTCTTCATGGCTGCTGTCAATCCATTAAGGAGCTTTGTTTACTGTTAAATAATGAAGTACGGGTCCAAACCCTGCTTCTGATAATATTATTGAATCCTCAAAGGCAGCAGAGCACCACAAGGAGCCTAATCCATGCTAAAGGACACACTGGAATGCATCAAGACCTCAGCATCCCTGCAAAAAAGTCCATTTGTTTAAAAAGGCATGACACTTAACACATTAAAATGGATTATTTCATCAATAGGTTAATAGAAAACCAGGCTGCGAGCTCACTTCCTGCTCATATGGCCGTACTCTAACGTGCCATTAACAGGTGAAAAATGAAAAGGGATAGGAAAGGGTCTTTGTGTACTGGAGACCATCTTCTCTTTCTGAGGGGTGCCAATTTATATGTAAATGTTTTGCTGGATAGACAAGTTTTCTGCTGGGCAATTGTGCCTCTCTAGGTGCTGAGACTCGTTAAACAGGTCTTAATACTGAAGATGTTTTTCTTATTGAAGGATGCACCCAATGAAGATATTTTTAGATTCAACAAACTTTAATTCTTAGATAGATCTTTTAGATCTAAAAGATACATCTGGCCTCCCAGATAGCATTATCTATTTTCATTTCAGTGAGATGCATTCTAAAGGATGTCGCTCAAACATTCAGTCATGCTTTTGAGTATATAGCATTAAAGCCTGCAGATGGCTATATTAAAGCAGTCTGTACCTGAACAGGCCGAGGTGTTCAGGGATTTCTCTTCCAGCTTTAGGTCTTTAGCTTTTTGTTAAAGATTGAAATGACTTCACATGCCTGTTTGTTTTCTCTGGAAGTAGAAGTTTCATAGGGCATTAAAAAAAGTTCTTTTGTTAATACAGAAAGGAATTTCTGATATTTTTGTATCGCAGCCCTCACTATGTTGTGTAATGTTCATGTCATCTAAAGCAGTGTGAAGCATCTTAGTTGAGCAGGAGAATGGTCTTACTCCAGATTTACCATACCAGTTCCTTCATAGCAGGCTCTGAACTGAATGGGAGTGGAAGACTGCTCCATTTTCAAACACATCTTAGAAATTAATCGTAGATAATGTAACTGATGCTGTCCTTTTTAGAAGTCTCACACTCATAATCACAGCTCTCCGTTGTCTGCAGATGGGAGAGCCGGGTGACCTACTGAGGGAGGCGGCTTAGGAGGAGGTCTGGGTACTCTTCCACTTGTCACTGACCCCAGTGATCTCTTCCCTGCTCCTGTAAAATAGATTCTGCAAAATAGTTGCATACATCATTATTTCTTGACTAGGTAAGCTGATGCAGTGGCTGGAGACCGCACAGAGATACCACTTCTAGGAGATAACGTGGTTCCCTCCTTAGCTGTGGGGATGTCCATGGGTGAAGGAGAGCGGACATCTATGTTACTCCGTTCACTGTTAGGTGGCAGCAGTGTCGTGGCGTACTCAGATGTTTCATACTGTTCCTGCCCGATGAAACTCAGGCTAAACATATTGTTGATTGAATGTACTTCTCATGCTGTGAATTCACTCTCGAGGCAAAGCATGTCAATTTTAAAGAACATGAAAATGCACTCTCTCCTAATGAGCACGGGAAGGGAGTGTTTCTGAGCAATGCTTTCTGCTAATTGTAAAACAGCAGATGGGAACTTGGAGAATCTCAAAGTTTGGGGCAGTTCTAACAACGCGAGGGTGTTGCCTCTTATATGAAGAATATACATTTTTTTACTTTCCAAATAAACACTTTGATTTTGCCATGATTGCCTGGAGGAGGAAGGGAAGACCACAAACATCAATTGCATCAATGTCTACTTGACATTCTTCAAAATAACTAAGTAATGCCTCTGAGCTCAGTGCTACAAATAATGTGGTTGGTTGTTATGAGGATATAAAGCCATTACGTCATCACCTCAGCTTTCAAAGGTGGTGATGTAAAAAGAGGATTTAAAAGCGAATACAGGCACCAAGTGATCAATAAAGGCTTTGGGAGGAAAAGGAGCTCTTGTCTGGCTGTGTGTTGCTGTTAACTAAATCGCATTTTACAGTAGCTGTTTTGTCTAGCTGTGTATCCTCTCTACAAATACATCCTGCATTTTTTTACTTCTACTGGTCTGGTTTTGTCTGTTCCCATAGCAGATCCATTTAATCTTGTCAAATCATGTCATGTTGTAGTGACTTAAAGAAATCACTCGCAATAAGCAGCTTTCCATATCATCTGTGGATTGGAGAGGCTGTGTAGTCCCGTGTGCTTTTTCTGTGTGTAGCTCTTCATGTGTTAACAGGCTTGTGCTTGTATTTTACTTCACATGCTATTTTGATGTTTCTTTTCTCCCCCTTTTTATTTATTTTTTTCCCCTCCTTTTTCTTTATTTTTATTCTCTTTTTTTCTCTTCCCCTTCTGCTCTCTGGACGCAGCCAAACGCAAAGCTTGGAAACTAAACCGTGTTGGTAGCCTGCGAAATATATACAGCAGCAGCAGCACCAACACTGAAGGTAACAAACCCACCCGTTTTTAGATGAACACCTACTCTCCTACCCCTTTTTTTAACCCGCTTTTCCAAAAATTGTCCTCCTTGCGTCTCTCCCTTACCCGGTATGGGCATGGAAATCCAATTTGCCCAAAGCATGCGTGCTTTCATCTCGTGTTTGCAGAGTCATTCCAGTTGGTCTTTTCATCTTTTTGTTTGTGCATTTTATTTTGCCATTCATGTTCCTTTCAGCTTACTTAAATTTTGACCTTTCCCTCTAGTCGTGAAGTGGTGATGTTTAAATTACTTCAGGAACTCATTTTCTTCTTTTATTTATTTTTTTATATATATATTTCCCCTTTCTACATGTGGGCACTCAATGTAATATTTCCCAAGTTATTACAGTTTTTTAAAGTGTTAGTATCAGGTGTAATGATCTGTAGCCAAATACAATAGTGTGCCGTGACATTTAAGTAACAGTCTTAATTTGTTTTGTGCAAACCTTCTCCATAATGCTCTTTGCAGCTCTAATCCAAAGGCGAGACAGTGCCGGGTCATTTGCATGTGCTGCTCTTGCTTGTAAATTCTCTATATTGTTGTATTTCTAAAGGTCACCTGGTGCCAAAGTTCACAAATTGACTTACATTGCTTTTTTTCCAACGCAGACAGCCGTCATGGCTTTTGTATAATAACACATTCAATTTTATATATATATTTTTTCCCCCTCCACCTTCATTTGAACAATACAATTATAAACTTTCTTCTTTTTTTTTTATATTATTACAAATGTCAAAGGTCAGAATTACTTGGAAGACAGACAAGGAGAGGGAAAAAAAAATCCTTTGCCACCATCTCCTACAGCGTGTACGAGGGCTGGTGTAAGAAATAGGCAATGCAAAATAGGTCACAACTCAGTAGTCTCGGTATAAGGGAGGGGGATTTTTTTTTTCCTTCACTTAAGTGCGAACCAAATGGGTCAAGTAATCGCAAGCACATGCCCTAACACTAATTGACTTATTTTGGAATGATTATAACTGTAATATTTTTCTTAATGTCACAGTTTTCTGGGCTGTTGATTTTAGTGATTGCCAAGCGGTGGCATTAAATCTCTTGTAAATTTTAAATTGCATGCTATTTCTGTAAACAAGTCCCTCTGTTCACATCCTGATCATTAACCTTTGGTGATTTATATCACCGTCCTTTTTTTGCACTGTATTGTTGTTGGATGCCTTGCTCTCACTGCCGTATGAAGTGCATGTAGGAAACAAAAGTGTGATTTTACGGCAGCTTGTTAAGTAAGCTTTTTTAAATATAGTTTTGTTTTGTTTTTCAGTGTAAATGTAAAATTATTACCTTTCAGAGCAACAGTTGCAGAGCTGTTTTCATCCTGTTGTTATCTTTTGAAGAGCAAAATTTGAAATGAAAGAAAATGATAGCTGGACATTGAGAAGTTTGGGATTTTTTTATTCAATTTAATAGGAAATTGACTAGATCCTTTTTTAATTATTTGTAGTTTTGGATATATTGCTGGGTTTTATCTCCCAGCCAGATTTTAATTCTAATTGGCACGTAGAGATGTTGTTATAGGTTTACTCCTTGAGAAACTTGTGATTTTATATCTACCTGTTACTAAATTGCAACAGGGAAACAAGTATCAAGATTCCCTTCAGTTTTACAGATAAAGATTTCAATTTTTTAGGGCACATCTAGTTTGAGGAATCTTTTTATCATGCTGATCAAAGCAAGTATTAAAGGCAGCTTGGATAAGTGTTCCTGATAGCCATGCGCCCAAGAGTTTTGAGACATATAATCAGGGAAAATTTTGAAATTAGGCAAATGTGTCTTTTTTGGAAGCATTCCCCCTAAAAACTGACCGTTCAATGTTCTCCATGGCTTTGCATCTTTGAGCTGGTACTTTAAACCTTTGCGTGAAAGCTGGAACAGTGAGACATGCAAATGGCTAGTTAATGGGCATTGTAGGTATTAAAAGCCACATGTTTGGATAATTATGCCTTCAAAAAAGAGGACGATGATAGGAAATGACAGTCCAGAATAACAAGTCTGCTTTGGTCTTTAGCGCATGCTTGCTCAATTGCACTTGCGCCTTTTATCAGACCAAAACTATTCCCATCATATAACAGTCCCATTTTTGAAAGCTTGATCTAGAAAGCAGCATTTCCATTAGTTTTTTAACACCAGTCCTATTATTCAGGTATTCTGCGTGCTTCCAAGTAGCAAAATCTCAGATTAAGATGGAGAAATCTGCAGCTCAGGTGCTGTCATTGTTGTGTAGATGCTTGGCAGAAGCAGGTACGTGGATGCTCCTCAGCATAGTGTGTCTCCAGTACTTACACAGACTCGTCTTGTGCTGTGCACTGTGCAAAGCCAAGAGTCCTTCCTGAATGCAGGTCATCTCCTTTAGCTGGGTGGTAGCAGAAACATTGCTTTTCTGATGTGTCTGTCCTGTTCGCAGGGGAGCGCAGAAGGGTGGGATTTTCAGAGATGTCTGAGTGTAAGATCACAACTGAAGGACACTCACTTCTGAGGACATAGAAGACTGGGGCATTGTTCAGCTCTACTCTTCCTTTATAAGTTTTGTACAACTGCAAGAAATCGTACTTTCTTTAATTTTAGAGCTTGCTTAAAAGATTTAGTTTGCAGATTTGTTTTTGTCCTGTAGGGAGCCACTGGCAAATGAAGAATTCACACCTGCTCCTTATTGCAGGCAGCCAGGATTTAAGCGATCCTTAGGGGAAAGTATGTGGTATCCATGTATTGGACTTAAACTGGACCCTGCTTTTGCTTCAATATAAGCCGGAGTTACTTTGTACCGGCTGTCATAGCAGTATTGTTAAACCAAAGAATTCTTTTTCCTACATCAACAGATTCTGCAGCACATACGAAAGAAGTATCTTTACAGAATTAAACAGCTGTGCTCTGCATCCCATGGTTTAACATATATAAAGATACTAAATCTTCCTTCCCTATAGCTGTTTACTGCCTTCTCACAAGGGAAGGAGGTGAAAGAGGTGGTGATCTCTTCTCTCTTGTGACCTGTGACTAGAGGTAATGGCAGGAAGATGTGCCAGGGGAGGTTTAGATTGGGTATTAGGAAAAGGTTCTTCACCCAGCGACTGGTGGAGCACTGGAACAGCTCCCCAGGGAAGCAGTCATGGCACTCAGTCTGCCAGCATTCAAGAAGCGTTTGGACAATGCCCTCAGTCACACGGTGGGGACTCGATGGTCCTTTTGAGTCCCTTCCAACCTTGGTAATTCTATGATTCTATGAAGATATTAAATCCTCATTTTTCCTCTTTTCATGATTACATATGTGACATGTTAAACAGTGCTGGGTCTGAGTTTCCGTGCTCTCATGGAAAATTTTTCTTTGGCATAGAGGTGTTTGAGACCAGGTCGGATGAGGCATTGAGCAACCTGCCCAAGTGGAAGGTCTCCCTACCCATAGCAGGGGGATTGCAACTGGATGATCTTTAAGGTCCCTCCCAACCCAAGCCATTCTATGGTTCTGTGATTCTATGATATTCATTAACTCCCAAACTACCTTTTGATTAACAGTTAGCGATGCTGTTGCTGCCGTGGTGCTGTGCTGATGCAGAAAGTTCGCTTTTGCTGACTGTGGCAGATGGAGGGGAAGGCTGTTCAAACACCCGAGATAAGCTCTGCCCAACAGGACCAAGCTTCACAACACCTAAGCAAGCTAAGCAAGCTCTGCAGCCTTGGAACACATGTAATTTAAAAAGTAAACCACAGGCTTGAGAAGTGTTAGGAAACACCTGACACAAATATAGACTCAGGTACTGTATGGACTGGATTTTAAAATTACTTCGTGGATTTTTTGAAACCGTGTTGTTTTGGCATCCAAATAAAACAAGTACAGATGCCAGGGAGGCTCAGTCCCTGGAGGTAGAAACCAGCCTTTCATCATCAGTTTGTCACTCACGGGTAGTGATATAAAACAGCACTGCTGAAAAATTCTTCCAGTGGAACACAACCTTTATCAAGAGCTGTGGGCAACCGATAGCAGAGCTATATTGTCCTGATAGGGTTGATTTTCAAAACTAATTAGATTTAGACACTGGGTTTGGAAAGGGGAGAGAAGCATTAGCATAGTCATGCCCAGTGGGACATGGCACAAATATTTCCTTAATTGAGACTGCTAATAAACATATTTCTCTTCCAACTTACAGGGATAATTTACAGCAAGTGGCAAAAGGTAATGATAGTTAACATTATATCATACATAAATAACGTGTCTTTGTTGTAGACAAATTCTATCTTGTAAACATCAAACATTGGCACCTCGGCAGGTTTTCATTCCCATCCTTTTGAAACATGAAGAGTTATTGAGGAAGAATGCTTGAGCAGCGGTGATTTTTGGGAGAGAGAGAGGAGGACATGATAAAAAGGGAGTTTAAATAGGTCTCGGTGTTACTTGAGGCAGGCTTGATGAGGTTTCAAGCTGTAACCTTGACTCTTGAAAATACTTTACGGATGTTTGAAATGGGCCAGTGAAAATGTTTTGGTTCTGTGCTTGACATCTTTTTGGAAAGTGTTTCCTGTGTGAGTGACATCATCCACTACCAGCACAATGAGTTACTGTTAATTAGCAACAGCACCGGCATCCTTTGATGACAGCTACATTGGGCAAAAATGCACAATCTGGCACTTAGTTAAAGAGGCTGGTTGGCTTGGAAGACAGAAGATGGAAAAATAGGAATTTGTTTTTTTGTTTAAAAGCAAACTTTGGGAATGTCTATATTTTTGGCTTCATAGTGCCTGGCAAAAGGGGACCCTTGTCTTAACTTCAAACTGTACTTGTGGTTACCCACCACTGGTCCATGGGGGTCGGTCACTGTTTATGTAACTCTTAATATGGAGTATATATGGAGTATAAAAGATGTGGGAAGTGGAAATAGTGAACAAATTGATGCATACACTCCATTTAGAATTGTTGTTACGGGACACCAAGAGGCGTAACTGCTTCTAGACATGTGTTTTTCCTACATTTTAGTAGGCTTAATTGAGTTCTCTGGAACAAGTTATAGACTAATTGTGCCCTGTAGTTATTTTCAGTGTCGTTTTCTAAATCTGATCTCTGTTACATACCATAAACACAGGCATTGGTACAGGAATACGGTGAAACGATTTGTAAGTATTTCCTTTCCCTTGCACAATTCTTTTCTTCTAAGAAATGGTATATCTTCTTTTCCGTAAGCAGATGGGCTGTCTTTTGGCAGAGCAAATTAAATGTTAACTTGGGTTAAATGGAGTAAGTTTACTGTAAAAAGATGATGGTGAAAACAATATGTGTAGCATAAACAGCAGTACCATGTGGCTTTTTGGAAGTGTTGTGTTGGTTATGATGGTGTGATCTTCCTAAAACTCACTGATTGCACACCCACTTCTACTGCTCCTATAAAAAAAAAAATCACTTAGGATCCGTATCATCATAATTTTACAGTTTCAGCTCATTTCCCATCCTAGCTACCCCATTCCCACTTTTTTAAGGGACAAAACAAACAACAACAACAAAACTGTAGACATCTCCTGTTGATAATAACTTCCAAATGGAAATCAGTTGCAGCCGGTTCTTCGCACTTTAACCCTTTGTCTGCCAGCCTTCCAGGAAATAATTGATGACTGATTGGCCCATTAACCTTTTTTCCCCCCCAAAAAAAAGTTTGACAGACCAGACTTGTGTAATGAGGAGGGATTCCTGGTGAAATCAGGTTGATGGCTGAGTTGCTTGCCCCTGAGGATGCAAAATTAGCCCCACGGGACCTCGTCTGCATAGAAACTGGACACAATTAGTGTAATATCCGGTGTTATTAATGTAGTTTGGAGTAATTGGGCAGGTTGATTTCGACAGGTTGATGGTGCTAAAGTACTATTATAGTGGACCTTTCTATGAATAACTGTTAAACATGGAAAACTGTTTAATAAAATTCTGTGATTGGGCTCACAGGGATTTAAATAGCACAACCTGTAATTTTACTGAAGAGTAAAGCTGAACAATTCCATTCTGCTGCCTGGATTTTCCTGTTCACGTATGCAGTGGATAAGGACAAACACATTCCCCACTTGCCTTTTGTAGGCATTGCCCTGTGGGTGACATGGAGCAGGCACTGATCCTTTTTTCATAGTTGTGCTTAGCAAATAAAAATCAGTGTATTTAAGTAGAAAATGTGTTATTGAACACATCTTCAACTGGCACAGTTGCTTTTCAGCTGAGCTTTTACATAGAATGCTTTGGGTTGGAAGGGACCTTACCAGGTTACCTAGTCCACCCCCCTGCAGGAACAGGGACATCTTCAACCAGACCAGGTTGCTCAAAGCCTCATCCAGCCTGGCCTTGAACACACACCTCCAGGGATGGAGCAGCCACAGCTTCCCTGGGCAACCTGTGCCAGTGCCTCACCACCCTCACAGGAAAATATTTCTTTCTAAGATCTCATCTCAGTCTCCCCTGTTTCAACTTGAAACTGTTTCACCTTGTCCTATCCCTGCACTCCCTGATCAAGAGCTCCTCCCCAGCTTTCCTGGAGCCCCTTTCAGTACTGGAAGGCTGCTCTAAGGTCTCCCCGGGGCCTTCTCTTCTCCAGGCTGAACAACCCCAACTCTCTCAGCCTGCCCTCATATGTGAGATGCTTCAGCCCTCTGATCATCTTTGTGGCCTCCTCTGGACTCATTCTAACATATCCATGTCCTTCCTGTGCTCAGGAAGCAAACCTGAAGCTTCAGTGGATATCAGAGATTAAAAACTTACGTGTTCTTAATCTATGATTTTTCCATGATTTAATGTATGATGACCAAGTTTTCAGCTAACTTGCTGATGAAATGAAAATATCTTTCCATCCCAGTCTGAAAACACACTGCAGACCCATGGCAGAGCGATACTGGGACAGACTCACCAACATGTGATGTGGATTTTGAGTTCCCCAGCCACAAAGGCTGTACAAGGTCTCTACAGGTTTTGTCACAGTGTCAGCTGGTCAGAGTAGAAAAGGTCGTGAAATGAAACACGGGAGCCTCTCCTTCAGGAAAAGGAGACTTGGCGTATAAAAGAGTGGCCATAGGAAAAGGCAAGAGGTGTTTCCTGAATTGCACTCCAGTCACTTGAATAGCTGGCTTGTGTCCTCTGCCTTAGGTCTCCCATAAGTAAGGGAGATAAATTTGTGTAGCATTTCTGGAAAACAAAGCTTGCAGAGGTAGCGCTATGAGAACAATATTCCATCCTTGCTTTTAAACAGTTGAATTCACTGGCTAAATTGCAGAGATTATTTCTCATAAACCCTTCTTGGGCAAATCAGCTTCATGTGTATGGTCAGGTGTATTGGCACGTAGGAGATGGGAGGATTCAATGATGCTGTGTCTTGATTGTATAAATTTCCTTTAAGGTCTGGAATTCTAATGGTGTGAGGTCACCTAGTACTTACATGCCAGGATGAACTGATGCAGGATTAGTGCAGAGACACTCTCTAAGGATACACTATGTATACATGTTGAGTGTTATTTCTGTACCACATACACTTGCTGAGTTGTGTTGAGAAAGCCCTGCCACGTGCATTGGAGAAGTCTCCTTTTTCTTTGTGCTCTTCTCTGTCTTTGTGTTCCTAAAGGACCTCCTCCCTGCCGGAAGAGGAGGTGTGTGGAAGTGTTAATTGTGAGATGGCTAAGTGACTGTTTTCTTTAGAAGGCCACTCCTTCAGCTCATACCAAGCTTTTGGCTTATGAGGAAGTGGTGCGGTGAATGGTCAGGGGAGAGGAGGCAATACAGACTGAAACAGAGCTTCGAGTAGAGAAGGGAAGGGCTGAGGGACAAGAACATAAGGTGCAGAAGATGGGGTGAGGCTGAAAAGGGCCTTTGTATTACTGCATAGAATCACAGAGTCGTTGTATCCTTAAGGTTGGAAAAGACCTCTAAGTTCATTAAGTCCAACCATCACTGGATCTATGCCATGACAATACATGTCTCACTACCACCCACAGTGGATAATTTATATAGAAGGATTTTCTGGTCATTTAGTGACTAGCATTTGGAAACCCTCTTTTACTAAGACTTCAGGGGAACAAAATTTTGCCACTTGGAAGCCATTTAAAACCCTAAAAATGATAAATTTCCTAAACTGAATTCTACACAGGACAGCTTCAGGTGGGGTTCGATTTTTCATGTTCTCTTCCTTCACTTCATTCCCTGTTTTCATCAGTGTATACATAACTCTGCATATGCCTGTACCCTCCCCACTGACCATATGCCTTACCACTTCAGTGTAAGCAGCAAACTGTCACTGTGTTGTCTCCTACAGGCAGACGTTGTAGCAGACTTCCAGTTCTGAAAGGAGCTCCAGGAAAGTTGGGGAGGGGCTCTTAATCAGGGCATGCAGGGACAGGACAAGGAATAACGGTTTTAAGCTGGAAGAGGGTAGATGTAGGCGAGATCTTAAGAAGAAATGTTCTTTTTGTGGGGATGGTGAGGCCCTGGCACAGGTTGCCCAGAGAAGTTATGGCTGCCCCATCCCTGAAGGTGTTCAAGGCCAGGCTGGATGGGGCTTTGAGCGACCTGATCCAGTAGGAGGTGTCCCTGCCCATGGCAGGGGGGTTGAAAACCATTCTATGATTCTGTGATACGGTGCACAGGACTGGACATAATTGCCTTTATTGTTGAGTAGTGCCATCTTCCTCATATACTCTTGAAAGCTCTGATAAATGTGGCTCTTTCCATTTTTTAATCATAGCATTTGGATAATGACTCTACCTGTTTGTTTTTAACACAGTATTGCTGAAGTGCAAAATAGTTATAGCTGTACAGTTGCATCGTTTCTCTTGCTTTTCTTTTCCTACTTATCCCACACACTATTTTTTTTAGTACAGCTGCTGCTTCAAGCAGCTCGTGCACCTAGAAATAACCATCACCTCTGTGTTTATTCTCACCTCAAGGTGCAAAGTAATCTTCTGCTATTTTTTGAGGCATCATTAAGGCAGTGTAGACACTGGCCTTGCTAACATAGAGTTTATCAAAGAAAACCAGTTGTCCCCTGGGTTGGGAAAATGACTGCCAGTGAGCAGCAGTCTTTAAATCCAGTGCTAGATTTGTCCCCTACCTTTGCATGCTTATAGATGACAGGATAATGCGGGAGTTTCATGGCTCTGAATACATAGTGAGTCATTAGCAGACAAGCGAATGTAAATGCTCTTTCTAAAGCCCATGATGGCTGATGTTCACCAGAACTTTGTGCTCTATTATTCTGTTCCTTTCATGCTTTGTGCCTGCCCTACCCAATTCCACTCGCTCTGCTTCAGCTTCCCTGATTTTTTTAATTTGGCTTTGGTGTCCCATGTGTAGTCAGAGCATGTGTCCATTTAGTTCAGTTCTGCTGGTATCTTTGTACGCTGCAGTCCTCTGCCCTGAATACTTGTCCTTATACTCAAATAGCCCTAAGGATATTTCATTGACCCTTTCTGCTAGCTTCTCAGATCATTTTCTCGTCTCCTGTGTCGAATGTGAATGTTGAATAGGTTGAACTGATTTTAATCCTGTATTATAACCCAGTATATTTATACTATAGACAAGAAAATGTACACATCCACTTCTAATATATCTGTGCATGTGAAATACTGCTTGAAGGAAGAGGATAAATGGTCAGATTTTCTGTATTTCCAGCTCTATATAGTCCACTCATCTTTTAAGTTATTTTATGACACGCTTTGATATTTATATTATGGAGCTCTTAGCACCTCAGGTTTAAAACTAGGTAATGCTTGTGAGCCACTTGGTGTTCGAGAAAGGTACAGACTTGGTACCAAACTCACAAACACAGAGAGGAACTGAATATTTATCCAAAACTTTATCTGCGTAGCGTTTGGAGAGAGAAAGCAGTGGATCTACAATTCATTTTTGCCAGGGTGGTTGGATATATCCAGCCTCAATGCCCAACCCTGTGTTTGCTTGTGACATTGCAGAAATGCTCATCAAACAGAACTCACTGAGCCTCACTATCAATATCTTTACACTTAACACTTTTCTTCCTATTGTGTGTTTTCTGCAGAACAAGAAGAAAACTTTGAGTTTATTATTGTCTCTCTCACCGGCCAGACTTGGCACTTTGAAGCTACCACGTATGAAGAAAGGGACGCGTGGGTACAAGCCATTGAGAGTCAGATCTTGGCCAGTTTACAGTCATGTGAGAGCAGCAAGAACAAGGTATGGGACACAAAGTAGTACTGAAAATAGGTTATGGGTGCATGATGAAAGCAAAATCAATAACTCTGAATCTTAACTCTCTACTCCTAGAGAGGTGAATGTATCACACACACGACAGAGCAGCGTTAGAGGTGTATGCGTTTTGCGGATATTTCAAGAGAGATGGTGCTGTAGCCTGTTTTACAGTTTATTACTTACAGCAACTGAATGTAATGGACCTCTTGGATTATCTGTTTTGCCTTTGGTATTGCTCTTAAAATTGTGATTGAAACCCTGGGCTGCGTCATGAGCTCTCCCTGCTGAGAAGCTGCATGGTGTAGGAGTCACTGCTGCAAATTAAGGATTGTTTCAGGGTAGAGGTCTGCAGGAGGCCCTTGAGGAAAAGCCTGTCTTGGAGAAGATTGGAGGCAGACCCAAAACCTAGCGTGTTTACTAGTCAAATCTCTAGTTAAATCTACTGAGCTCCTGCATGGCCAGATTGAACTCCGTGTTCTGGTTGCTCTGACCATAAATGTGCAGTAGCGTTCAGCCACAGGGCTCTCCCAGGATGGAGTGATACAAAGTGCAGAAATCAAAATTAAGCTACTGCTTTTGTGTCTGTTGCTTTACAGATCATATGCACAATTTTTCCTTTTCTTTAATTACAACTTATTTAATTTTGTGTTCTTTTTTTTCTCCCTTAACTAATACAACAGAAAGCAAATCCAGAAACAGTTTATCAGGGCGTTTTTAGGGAAGGTGAACATTGTCTAAGAGGTCCAGGCCTACCTTGCAATGCTTTCATAGGATGACAGAAGTAATTTTTTCTCCTTTCCCTGTCAAAATAAATAAATAAATGTTTAAAATCTGAGACTTTTTAAGCCATTGCTCATTTTTGGAAGGGCAAGAGAACTTCTGCTTCTTGAGTCTCTGTGTCTGCAAACACTTCACAGCTGGAGTGCAGGGTGTAGAGTGGTAGTAGAGGGAGAGAAGTGAGAAGTAATTATTCAGACCTATAGTTCCTTTAACATTATCTACCTTGACTTTGTATTGCAAGGAGGAACTCAATATTTTGAAATCAATGCCTGCTTTCATTGCCCTGATCTACCACAGTAGATCAGACACCACTAATTATCATCATCATCATAATATAATTTACTTCCCATTTTGTTTTAAAAAATTATTTATTTCTAGTGGGTATTTCTGAGATGGAGAAAAATGACTGTCAGTGTGGTTTTTGCCTTTCATGGATTTATGCATTCGACTGTGAATATTCAAGGAGCAGAACAGAGGAGATGTGTACACTAACACCTGTATAAAAATACTAATGCAAAAGAGGATAAAGAAAGAGTGGCTGGTAATATTTATAATGCAGTACCCACAGATAAGGTTGACCATTGCGTATATTAAATATTCTTTTGAAAGGAAGAATCTGTTGATAAGATTATGTATGTACAAGGAGCTTTGGGGATTATATATTCAACCTTTTACAATGCTCAGAGAGGTTTTTTCTCTAAAGTATTACTGAGGTCTCAAAACACGTCAGAAGAACCAATTGGAGTCCCAAAGTGTAGTCAGTTGGACAAGTTTAGTAGCTGTCCTGTTGATTGATCAGGAGAACGTATGGCCATACTTAAGACCTGGTTCTCATCATACTTAAATCAATTCGTTACAAAGAGTCCATTATTTGGTACAGCTAACCATTGTCTCCACAGAAAGCCCACAAGTCAGTTTATCTGAGCTGGACTATATGTACATCGTGACAGTCTCTCCAGGTCCCAAGCGGAGGTCATTGGCAGGTCATCATGGAGAGAATTTAAATGGGAGCAATCTGATTAAATCTGACCTTTTGATGATAAAAAGGTTTCAGTTGCTTTTGCAAACCATCTCTTAGTCTTCATTAGCAAAAGCATAAACATCAATAAAATAAATCGATTTTATGAAATAATATTCTTATCTAATTTATCTCGAGAAGTAAACCCAGACTGTGACCACTTTACTTGTAAATGACAGGGTTCATTTTGATCTCGGTTTTCCTCTGTGCAGTCTCCCCACTTCTTAGAATTCAAACTGGAGACCTCAAAATACTGGGAGCTCCTGGGCAAGGTGGAAAGAGCCTTGCGAGAAATACTGAACTGTTAGAAATGTGGGAATAAAAAAGAGTCCCTGCTTGGCAGACATGGACTCAGTTCTTGGAAATGCCAAAGGATCACCATTTCTCAAGAGGCAAACTGAAGACTTGGATTCCTTGATTGCATTCATTCAATCTTGGTCTAATTTTGGGCTTTATCGTTTGTTCAGCTGACAGTTGTGTCTTCTAACATGTTTATTGGGTACTTATGTGTTGCTTATATGTTTCTTTAAATCTACACAGTCCCGCCTGACGAGTCAGAATGAGGCCATGGCCCTTCAGTCCATAAGGAACATCAGAGGCAATTCCCACTGCGTGGACTGTGAAGCACAGAGTAAGTACGGCTACATGGTTTCAGAAAATTGATGTTTTCTCCTTCTTCACGGAGACTACTTTTTTGGCCAAGACTTACGTGAATGCCTGCCATGGGCTTTGTCTTTTTCAATATTATGTTCCATGTGTTGTTTTCAGCTTTCTTCTTCGTTATGGACTTTGCTTAATCAGACTTATTCATGTTAGTTCATACTTAACATATGCTGTGTCAGATGCGTCCTAATTTTTTGCCCTTGTTACATGTGCCACTTTAAATGCCAACATTTCTTTCCTTTCCTTTGAAGAAAAGGATAAAGAATTCTCCTATTTCACATCAGTTACTTCCATTTTCCTCTGGTTTTACGTGGAGATGGGCACATGTGCCATGGCAGTATTTTCAAAGAGGTAGAGCTTGATTGGTGGGTTTTTTGGTTTGGTTGGTTTTTTTAGGGTTTCTTGTCAGAAGAAACCAAAGTCATTGCTCGTTATATCTGGATACTAGACAACTGATTTGGGGTTTTTTTTTTCCCCCCTTTGTGTTCTTTCCCTTTTTTTTATTTTCTAAAACATATACTTAGTGTTCAGAAAAGTGTTCTCGAGAATACTTTGAGCTGCAGTTCACCTCACTAACCCCGGCTGAGGTCATTATTTTGGTGCTCTTTAGTTCGAGGGGTTTGCAACAAAGCCACAAAAAGGAAGTGCTCTTGCTCTAAAGCAATTAGTTGGAGAAGCAGAAGGAATGAGAACTTGTGCATTTTTGTTTCTTTGATATTTGAAAGTCAGAACTTTTCTTGTGATTTTTACATGTGCTTTAAATGGGAAAATATTCACTTGTTTTTCTTAGGATATAATTATTTTTTAAGACATTGTTCAGGATTTTGTCTACCGGTCTAAGCCATTCTAACGTCCCAGTTAACTTTGAAAGGGACATTCATTTGGAAGTGCAACTGATTTTGTTTGACTAATTTGCTGTCTGTATAGTTAGCCATTTGGCCAATTCCATCATTCACCGAACAAACCTTGCCTCATCCTCAGAATCATAGAATGTCCTGAGTTGGAAGGGGACAACAAGGATCATCCAGTCCAGGTTCTGTCCCTGCATAGGACAACCCCAACATTCACACCATGTGTCTGAGGACGTTGTCCAAATGCTTCTTGAATACTATCAGGCTTGGCATCGTGACTGCTTCCCTGGGGAACTGTTGCAGTGCTCCACCACTTTTTTCTTTTATATTAGGAACCTTTTCCTAATATCCAACCTAACCCTTCCTGGCACATCTTCTTGCCATTCCCTTGGATCCTATCATTGGTTGCCAGAGAGAAGAGATCAGCACCTGCTTCTCTTCTTCCCCTTGTGAGGAAGAGGTCTCCCCTCAGTCTCCTCTGGGCTGAACAGACCAAGTGACTTCAGCTGCTCCTCATACAGCTTCCCTTCTGAACCCTTCACCACTCTGTGCTCTCCTCTGGACACTGTCCAGTGGCTTTAGATCCTTTTTATTCTGTAGCACCCAAAAACGTTATGCAGTGCTCAAGGTGGGGCCTCTCCAGTGCAGAGCAGAGTGGGGCAATCACCTCCCTCAACCAGCTGGCAATGCTGTGCTTGCTGCACACCCAGGAGGACATATCTGGCCCTTTTGGCTGCCAGAGCACACTGGTTAGCACGTTAACAGCCACTTAAAAGAGATCTTTCCATAACATCAAATTGTGTTTCACATACAGACTGCTTTAATTGCTGCTTTTGAGATCCCTCAGATATTTGTATGCCATCCATATGAGATGGGTCAAGAACAAAGGCAGCTGCCCTATCGTCAGTGGTTCAGCACACAGGGATGTGAGCCCTAGCTGGACTGGACTTCGAGTACCAGGACTGGGATGCTGTTGGAACAGCTTGTTGATCTAGTGGAGGGAGATCCCAAAGAGATTTCACAGGGACTTTTCAGAGAGAGAGAGAAATAATGTCAACATGGATAGATTAAGGTCTTTACATTCCACTGGCAGGTAATCCAGCAGGTGGTAAACATGGGCCAATGTTGGTGTAGCTGGTATTTTAACATACACAGCCCAAAATGACTCTTATTTATTCACATTCTTTCATATTGACCTGATAGTCGTTCACATTTACACCAAAGCTTTGATGTAGTTCAAGTAAAAGACATATAAGATGTTATGCTCTATATGAGAAGAATGGGGTCTTCAAGTGACCTAGGTGTATATTTAGCTCATTTGAAGTACTCACAGCTGTCTGAACAGACTGCAATGGCACTGTTACTTGATTTCTGCTCCACTTCATCTCTATGGCTGTGGGTGGCATTTTCCCAGATCCTGCTCACTGCTCACCCAGACACAGGGATAACATGCAATCCCTTCCCTGCAGAAGACTTCCTGCACACACACGTCCTTTCCATTTATCCATGATCTGTTTCAACTCTGCCCAGAGTCCTACTGTGTGTTGCTCTCCCCGGTCTTGCTCGTATCCCAGTATTTATGCAGCCAAGCTTGATGTTTAATCAGGAAAATGATTGTGCAAGAAATCTGCACCTGGAGTTTCCCCCCCCCCCCCCCTTTCATCCAGGTTGTTTTTCATCCAGATTGCTTCATGGATCAAGCTGGCCACGCGTGCCCGGTGCCAGCAGAAGGGATGTGCCAAGAACACGTTGAGGAGAGAGGGCAGGGTGGGACTGCCCTTTTTGGCAGCACTCAACACTTGGCTGTGTAGCTTTTTGGGGACAAGGAGTCATTTTTGAATCACAGCTGGAATCTCTTCACTCTTTTAATTATTTGTGTTGTTGGAGATTATTTAAGCCCTCTTTGACTCTTCTTTCCATTTGGCCTTTGCAATTTTAAGGCCACCATCTTTCCTTTTGAAAAATTTGAGATATTTCCAAAGCGATGTATCTTAAAATCTAAGCGTGCATATGAGGTGAACCTCAACCTGCTGTTTTTTTCTGCCAGGCTTTGCTTTATTTCCTTCTGTCCCTTTCTGCCTTGCCTGGGTAAGTCCTTACCCCACCCCCCCTGCCCCGGAGCATTTAGCATCACAAACACCAGCCCTCTTGCGGAAAGCTTACATAGTTTGCATCTTCACAAAGCCAGATGTTTAGGAGCAAAGGAATATGAGATGTTGCTGTCCCTCAGCTCTATTCAAGAGCCATCAATCTTCCACTTCAGAGGTCTCATTCTTCCACTTTCTAGAGCTCTTTGCCTTTTTAGCACTTCATCACAGCACTTTGTTTCACTGGGGAATTTCTGCCTTGTTGTACGTTAATCAGCAGCAGGAGTGCCAGCAGCATCTCTGTGCCTTCTGGCCCTTTGGCAGCCTCAGACTAAACTTTTAAGTCCTTTTTTTTAACGTTCCCATTCAAGAGCAATAGTTAAGGCAAAGTGCTCTTTAGGTGCTGGAGTCTTTGCCCGAGAAGATGGCATTTTGTGTTTCAGAAGGAAACATGTTGCCTTTTCCTAGAGCACTGCCGACTTCTAGCTCTTCCAGTCTCTCTACTTAAAGAGCAGATAAGAGGATAAATGGGAGTCACTCTTCCAAGATATCTGCAGAGCATGCAATATCAGGTCTTCTCTGTTGTAGAAAAAAACAGGGAGGGCTTAAAAAGGGAGAGTCTCATGAGTTTTCCTGTCTTTGTATTTTGTATTTGAGAGCCAAACATTGAAGTGATAATCTGGGTGGCACTGGGAAGCCTGTCAGAACCATCGCAGGATTCATTTTTTCAGAATAGAGAAAAAGAAACCCTTTTAAAGAATAGAAATGATGTAAACTTCTGTCTTTGGCTGCAACTCTTTGCAAGATGCCTTCAGTCCCTGCTTCTTCTTTCCCTAGCTCTTCTGCTCCTCCCTGCACCTCTTCTGCTGTGCCCAGCACTACCTTGCACATACTGAACTCCTCAGGATTTAGGATGGCTTTCATCAGCAACCTCATGTCCAAAGGGGTGGAAGAGATGTTGGGGAGGGGTTATTCTCCTAAAAGAGCCATTCCAAGGGCTTTCACCTTCAAATGATCAACCTCATTGAGGTGCAAGTCAAAGTGGGGAGGATGTTGTTAAAAAAGGAGAGAACAAAACACCTTTAAGAATATAGACAGCTGGAAATTGTAATCTGCAATTGTAATTTTAATCTGTAATTGTACTTGTCAGTGATGTTCAAAAGATCATATTTTGTTTGACAAATTCTAAGTAAATCAAAAATTAAACTAGATTTATAGCTGCGTTGAAGGGGCTTTTTCCTTCCTTTACCATCAAATTTGGATGTATGCATACTGGAGAAAAGCCTGCCACCTGCTTGCAAGTATTCTGAGCATCCTCAAATTCAGCATCAGCAGGAAAAGTTGGCTGATTTTCCATCATCTTTAAAAAAAGGGGGGAAAAAACGAGCCTGAATAGTTACGGTTTTCTAACAACACATGTGGTTCTTTGCAGTATAAATCAGTGGTAACAAATTTCAAGCATGAGATGTGAAAAGTCCCCAACTACATATGGAAGGAGGAAGATGCAGATAGGAGCAGTGAAATGAAAAGAGGGACATCCCTGAGCATGTAGTTTACAACTTGCTATTATTGTTGGTGCGTAGTGACTTTTGTCATCTAGCATCCCTCCTTTTCAAAACAGTTTCCATGTGCATACACTGAAACAGATAAGTGACATGTAATTTTTTAACGGTAATTCATTGAATGGTGCCACTTGTCGAAGCTCCTCATTAGACCCCTATCTTGCTCCACACCATCTAGTTGTAACCAACATCAACAAGGCTGTTTTTTCACGAGATGTCTATAATGCATTCAACCGTTGCCTTTCCTGATTTACTACCTTCAAACTCAACTTTGTGCTGTCAGGTTATTGGAATTTAAAATACTGTCTTTACAGAATGGTTTGGGTCAGAAAGGACCTTGAAGCCCATCCAGCTCCAACCACGCTGCCATGGGCAGGGACACTTCCCACTAGGTCAGATTGCTCAAAGCCTCTTCCAGCCTGGCCTTGGAACAAACACCTTCAGGGATGGAGCATCCATGACTTCCCTGGGCAACCTGTGCCAGGGACTCACAACCCTCATTGTGAAGAATTTCTTCCTAATGTCTAATCTAAATCTTCCCCCTTCCAATTTAAAGCCATTCCCCCTCATCCTATCACTCTATGCCCTTGTAAAAAGCCCCTCCCCAGCTTTCCTGGAGCCCCTTTCAGTACTGGAAGGCTGCTCTAAGGTCTTCCCAGAGCCTTCTCTTCTCCAGGCTGAACAACCCCATCTCTCTCGGCCTGTCCTTGTATGAAGGTGTGTTCCTAGTATAAGACTTAGTATGGACAGGAAATTTTTAAGCTAAATATGTGTTTTTATGCTAGGGCGAAATAAGACAGGGGATTTTTTCTTGTTGAGGCTATGTTTGGATTTCTGAGGACTGACTGAAAAATGTTAATCAATGCTTTCAGTGGAATGTGGAACTTTGCCATTAAAATTATCTGCTTTTCTTTCATATTTTGTGTCCAAACATGACGTGGCAAAGAACTAGGAAATGTTTTGTTGCCACATATTTTAGCTAGCAAAAATAATTTTTCAGTTTTGGGTTACATAAAGTGGAAATGAGTCTTTGGATGAAGTTTCCCCAAATGGAAGGGAACTCTGTAAATTCATTTTCTCCCAGCTCTAAATTTTATTTAGATTTGAATAAAAATTGTCTGCCCTCTTAATTAATCACCATATTTTAGCTTGGCATTGGTGAGAGCTCACTAGTTCTTTGGGAGGCCCAGGGTAAGGTGAGAAGAAAGATCTGACAGCAGGGGGGAGAAAGAAATGCCACCAAAAATTCCTCCCGTACATCTTTCATTGCATTTGTTAAAATGAATGTTTTTTGGAGAGAGGGAGATTCGTACAAATCTAGATTTAAATAACACAGGACAGTCACAAAAAAATGAACCATCTTGGGGAATGACTTTGAATTTCCCGGCTTTTGTCAGGTTTGTCACAGCCTTATCGTTTGCAGGGTTATTTTTTTTCTGTGTGTGTCGGTGGAATCCTTCTGGCTCATAGACGAAAACTGGGACTGTTCAAAGTATCACATTTTCATCTTAGTACTCATCTCCCTGATCTTAGAGATGAAAACATACCCCATAGTGTGTTAGATGTAAAAGCCATATGTAGGTGATGATATAGATGGTTATTAAGGGAGTTGATATAGTTAGCAACAGAGACATTGTATCTAGTCGCTCTTTTTTTTCCTCCTTTTTCCCTTATAATTGGCTACAAGTGGCTCTAGATTCCCAAGGAGGAGCTTTCTCCATTACTTCATCATCCACTGCCTGCTGCTGCATTTATATTTTCTTTGTTTCTTCTTTTTGCTCTGATTCGTAGTTTTCTTTTGATGGAGGTCGAATGATATATCATTTGAGACCCCCTTGCACAATTTATTTCACTCCTTGAGGGTTTCTCAGAAGAGCTAGTATCTCCACAGACCGTACTGGAAGACCTCCTAGCTGTGCTTTTGGACAGAACATCTGCATTTTGTTCAAAATCTTTATCCATAAATATTAACTTGAAAATATTCTTAGGTGTTTTATTGTATTTATTTCTTGTGTCTCTTTTCCCGTAGACCCCGACTGGGCCAGCTTGAATCTGGGAGCTCTCATATGTATTGAATGCTCAGGTATCCACCGAAACCTTGGCACACACCTCTCCCGGGTCCGCTCTCTTGACTTGGATGACTGGCCTATAGAGCTCATCAAGGTGATGTCTTCTATCGGGAATGAGCTGGCAAACAGCGTTTGGGAGGAGAGCAGCCAGGGCCATATGAAACCTTCATCAGACTCCACAAGGTAGGCTTGCTTACTCCGTCTCGCCATGGCACGCAGCAGGCAAGTGCTATGTGATACTGCATGTGGCAAAGGCTGCAAGGTATGAGCTGATAACTCCTCATTGCAGTCAGAGGTGGTAGGTGAAATGTAAAATGTCTACCACATTTTACAACATGGACTTTTAGAATTTTCCCTCGTGTGCCTTGTAAAAATCATGAGGGATCTATCTTCACTGCGTCCTAGGAAGAATGTATGTCAAAGGAGAGAGTGAAGGTGTCAAAAGTTGTGTGAACCTGTTACTTTTTCAGTCTTTTGAAGGTTTCCTAAGCAGGTCTACAATTTTTTTGTTCAATTGACTGACCAACAAAACAGCAGGAGATGGAAACCTCCCACTTGCTTGTTCCTCTATCTAGATTATACTGTAATGCCTTTCTTTGTTTCGGTTGGCCAAAAAGTTCCTGGCTCTTGGATCATCAGTTTGTGATTAATAATCTGCTTTTAGTAGTTCAAGCTCACCCAGGCATTTCTACTTGGTTGTCAGGTCTTTAAATTCTCATCATGGATGCTGAAAATCCTACTCACTGTGGGCTTGTTTCCTTTTCTAATGTGATATATGAAAAACGATAAGTTGGGGGCGGGGGGTGGTATTTTTTTAACCACACTTCAACAGAGTGAAAATCGTGTCCTACCAAAAGCTAAAGGTCTTTAATGCTTAATTTATCTGATCAGCGTCAAAGGATAATGTTTTGAAAGTACTTTCCTGATTTTAGTAGATTTGAGATGCAGGTGCCAGTAACAAGTAAGGTGTCACTCAGGGAAAGCAGAGTGACCTCTGACATACTGCATTTCAGCAGGAGGGTTCAGGCAGGAGAAGGACCTTCTGGGCTACCTTGCACAGCTGGACCAACCTTAGAAGTTGTCTTCAGAAGAGGGTTGTAATTGTCTTAGGGCGAGCTCCAGGGGGACAGCCTGCATTCGAGCACTGGTCCGTCTCAGGTAGCAACCAATGGAGGTTTGACTCTCAGTGTTTGCCTCCTACATATGAAAGAAATGAGAGGGGATCGCATTCTGATTTTGTTTATATATAGTTATGGATCTTGCCTTTTCCAATACCAGATGAAGTGAAATTATAACCCAGGAGCATATACTAGGGGCATCTCCTGCCGTGGAGAAGTAGGTTTGTACTGTTGTCTGTAGTAAAGTCAACTGTTTCATATTGCATTATTTCGTTAGCACTGAAAAATGAATTTGTGGTGCCACCTTTGGTTCATCGTCGAGAATGAAGCCAGTACATTAATCAGGCTACTTAAATGAATGACTATGCATATAGAAATGTTCAAGGAGACCCACACAGATGTTTTGTTCATACGTAAACTGTGTGTCTGCTATATACCTGTATATTATTAGACAGCTAATATAATTATTTCATCAGGTAGATTGAAATCAACTTATTGCTGCCTTTCAGTCTTTAGTAGTACTTTAATCCAGAGAGCGTATATTGTTGTAACTAACAAATATATATTGCTCCTTACTACTGAGGTAAGCTGGAGAGACCTCAATTCTAAATACTTTTAAAAGAAAAGACATACACTTAATTGGATTTTTAATATTATTTTAGTATGGATATAATAAAGATATCAGGAAAAATCTAAAATACAAGTGACTGATTAAAAGAGAGCCATCCATTTGAATTAAATGAGTCAGATTTTTATGTTTGGAAGTGAGTTTTCCTTGTAGAAAATCACCTTTACTCTCTTTATATTTCATGCTTGGAGTTTATTTTAATTCTTCTTTGTTTCTGCACATCTGCATGTTTAGATTCAACTGTTTATATTTGTTGTGACATCATTGCACTTTTTCCCTGCACTCGTGACATTTTTGAACAAAAGGTATGAAGATGCATATTATAAATACACAAGTCCAAGTGCACACTTACGTGATAGAAGAGCTGTTAGAAAAAAAAGAATTGAGATTATGTGAAAACTTGCCCACAATGCAATTGTAATCTTGCTTTGCTGCTCCCATTTTTACCACTCTTCGCAGCAGGGGACTGAAATTATATTTGTCACATAAGTATCTGAAAGGCCTGCTTTTTGAAATTGTGTGGCTTTCCTTTGGTCTCTGCTAACATCGTAATGCTTCTGTCCAAGATGTGGCAAGGAAAAGTCCCAAGTTCTTTAGATATACGTTATGCATTCCATTTTCTCACTGCTATTTGTAGGTTTTTGTGAGGAATCCCATCAGAAGCAGCTACAATGGACCCAAAGTGGCGTTAAACAAACCTGCCTTTTTTATTGTGGGTCTGAAGGGATCCCGAAGGGGCAACTGAAGTTGAGGGACTGGGGGAAGAGGCAAGGAGGTAAGCAGGTAGAAGGATGACTGCAGAGCTGAGATTTGGAGTTGTAGTGGAAGAGGGATGGAGGGAATCCAAGGATATTTGAACATCAGGGAAGAAAGAATCATGTGGGAAGGGGGTTGGAACTAGATGATCTTTAAGGTCCCTTCCAACCCAAACCATCCTATGATTCTATGATTCAACAAAACTTCTTCTGAAGGGGACGAAAGCTGATAGCTAGTGTTGGAGCTGTTCTCTCCCATGCTGGTGGGCTCTGGGATCAGGTGGAGTCTGGGAGTCGCTGGATGGAGAGGGTTACACACTCAATATGCTCCTGCTTTAATGAGTCCTCACGAAAACCCCATCCGATGGGAGAGAGAAGCACTCCCATGTTTTTCTCCAAGTTTCTCCTGAAGTTGTTCATATCCCCATTCCCTTCTGCAGCCCCGCTTTCTACATCTGTCCTGCACAGTGCTCTCATTTTCAGTTCCACTACATATACTCGTTAATCGATCCTCCATGGCTTTCCACGTTTGCTCAGACCTTCAGGCTGTGCCTGCAAAGTGTTGGAAACACAAGAACAGAAGATTCTTAACTGTTCCCCCAACTGATTCAAAGGCTTAGCACAAAGCATCAGTAGAAGACCTTAGACAAATACTGTCTTCCCATGTGGTTCTTAATGGTATGTGTCTTAACTCTTCTGTCTTCACAAAGCACCAAAAGCTGTCAGCGCAGTGATGGACCTTCTGTTTACAGACATTTGTAGAGGGGATCAGATATTCATGTTTGTCACTGTTTACTGTTGTGACTTTCTATTGGAGATGAAGCCATCGGGGAAACCTACAGGCTTTCTAGGGGAAAAAAAAAAAGGATTATTGACTGAATCTTTTGGGCTAGGGGGCTTGAGTAGCATTTACATGCAGGACTAAAAGGAATCTGGAAGTCTTGACATGACTTCATCTTCACTGAATCACTGCAGTGGCATCCAATTTATTTCTGTTGAGTAGAGGGAAGGGTGGAGAGATCCAGGGAAGACAGATGTTTTGCAGGAGGGATTGCCAAATGCCTACTGTAGGCCAAAGGGTAATTAAGGAGTCTTACTCAGGAAAATGTCACCAATATTTATAAGAATAGAGTTAATCCAGACTGTGAGTAGAGCTTGCATTTTTAATTTTGTACATTCAAAAATAAACTGAACTGATGCCAAACTTAAACCACATCAAGCCTACCATACTGCTGTCCTTTCCTTGTCCACTCAAATGCTCTTAAAAACTTTCTCTGAAAAAGTCGTCAGGAAGGAAAACCTGAAAATGTGTTTTGAAGGTGAGAAAGGCTCTCAAATTGGAAGGTGTGAGCTCAAAGCCTGAGAGTTATGTAGCAAAAGGCATTACTTCTGTTAATTCATCAAGGATATATTGCCCAGGTATGTCCTCTAATGTTAACACATGCCAGGTCTCATCAAGTGTGAGATTCTGCTTGTAAGATAGAATCATGGAAGAATCACAGAATCATTAGGTTGGAAAAGACCTTTAAGATCATTGAGTCCAACGATACACCTAACACTGCCAACTCCACTGCTAAATCATGTTCCTAAGCATCTCCACATCTTTTGAACACCTCCAGGGATGGTGACTCCACCACTTCACTGGGCAGCCTGTTCTAATGCTTGACAATACTTTTGGTGAATAAAATTTTCCTAGTATCCAGTCTAAACCACCCCTGGCACAACTTGAGGCCATTTCCTCTTGCTTTGTCACTTGTTACTTACTATAAGCAGATCTTCAGGTCATTTGGTGCCTGTGGATCAAAGGCAACACCTTGGATGTCCTCTAGCGTGAAACTGGAAGGTAGAGCGGGTTGTGGGAGCACAGGTGCAATGGGATCTGCAAGGAAGCAGTGTAGAGTAAAGCAGTAGCATGAGGCAAAGTTCAGACTGAGGGTGTCAGCGTGATTACAGGGAGGAAAGAGGAATAAACACAAGCTGCCGGTGAGCATGAAAAGTTGACAAAGCGGCAGAAAACTCAATCACGGGCAAATATGTGCATGTGGAAGGGAAAGGGGACCCAGTGGCTTCTGAGCAGTGGTGTCCGTGGGTCCCTGATTAGGTCAGCTTTGGAAGGCTGGTAATTGGTTCCAGCAATTACCAGCAGCCCTGAGAACCGCTGCTCAAACTTCGGGAGCCCTGTGACAAATTGAAGCTGACTGCTGGTGAAGGAGTATCGACTTCCCATTTCTAAACAGGGGGATCATTAGTCAAGAAAAGCATCTTTTAATTACTCGCAGGAAGGGGGAAAAAAAAGGAAAAAGGTCTTTCAGTATGGATCCTGCAACAACTGCCTTTTTTTTCCAAGTGCATTCAATATTAAATTTATTGTCTTGGAGGGGAAAGGGTGAGCAGGGGGAGTTTGCCTGAGGTCCCTCCTTCAGTAATGTGGGTTTAATTTGGAGTGAGAAGTCAAATTAGAGTAAATCAATGTTGCGACAATTAACTGGGTCTGGGGATGAGATCAAGATTTTCCCCTCTAATTGCTATTGATACTGTTTAAGCACACTCTTAAAACATTGATTTGGAGTGGTGCGACACAGGAGTAGCCTGGTGGGGCAGGGGCAGGACTGCCTCACAGAGGAATGTTGCAAATGTGGTGAAGCCAACCTGGGAAGCCTACACTGTGTATTGCCTGGGCCTTTTGCACTGGTACATGGATCTCCTACCAGATATTTAGCTTTCTTCTGGGTACACCCCACATGCTTTGGTTTCTCCACATACTATTCTTGCTCTTGTGGCTGCTGGTTTGCACACTTGCTTGCCACCACTGACTTCCTAAGAAGTTGTCCACCTTTTCCATTAAGATCATAGGATCATAGAATCATTTGGTTGGAAAAGACCTTTGAGATCGAGTCCAATCGTAGCAGTCCACTACTAAACCATATCCCCTAGAACCTACCTGTCTTTTAAACATCTCCAAGGATGGTGACTACACCATCTTCATGGGCAGCCTCTGCCAGTGGCTGAGAACCCTTTCAGTGAAGAAATTTCTCCTGATATCTAATCTGAACCTCTCCTGGCAGAACCTGAGCCAATTTCCTGTCATCCTAAATGAGATGAGATTTCACCATCCCTCTGCCGATTCCAGGAGGTGATTTATCTGCTCCCTGGCCCTCACTTTCTTTCCATGAGCTCCCAAGGGCTCCGTCTTGGTCTCATTGGGAGTGCTGGGACATGCCAGTAATGAGGTCACCTCCACTAGCTGGAATTTGCTGGCCAAGAAGAGGGAGGGCAGCTTGGTATCCAGGCACCATCCAAGCCATGCTGTTCTGCTCCAGTGATGCTGAATATTTGCTGTGTGGAGACATTACAGGTAAAGGGCTCCACCATTTTGACATCATTTTGAGAATATTCATAAGTAGCAAGAATCTCCAACTCCACTAAAAGTGTATTTTTAAAGTGAGGTATGATCATTCAGTAGAGGCTTAGGCATAGTTTTAAGCTCTGCCGAGGCAGCCCCAAGCAGCAGCTCTTTAAATGTAGCTTGGAGGTCAGAGCATCCACTGCAATTTTGCTGGGGTAGTCTGTTTGCATAGCAGTCACCCTGTTTATTCTGGTGACCAAAGGTTATAAGAAAACAGAGAGGTTCTTAGCACTGCTTGAGAACTCTGGAGTTGGGAGCTGGCAGTGTTGGAAATTGACTTTCACCTTATGACGTCAGATCCAGTTTGATCCCTCGCTCACTAATGAACTGAATTTAATGGTGTCAGAAAAAAACATTATGCGGCTCAACTGTGTTTAGCAGACTTTTACAATCCTAAGCTGGAGCCTGACTTGCTGTTTCAGGGCTCATGTCCACTACGCTGAGCATTCACTGGGTTCTGGGGATAAGTGGGGAGTGACTTCTATGAAAAATATTAAACCATGCCTTCTTTTTATTGTAAAAATGATTATTCTTTTATTATGGAGAGTACTGATAAAGGACAAGCACAGGGAAATGGAGTAGTTAAGTTCCCAGTATTGTGTCCTGAATCTTGCGAGGATGCTCCATTTCATCTCTCATTTCTTGTTCCTTTTGGCCATGAGATTGCTGTTCTAGTCCTCTTGGTCTCCGATTCCTGGTATAAGGCCACAGCGTTACAAATGGGGCCTGGGGGAACAGCAGTACCTCTCTATCTGCAATTGTCAGGTCTGGTTTCTTAGTGGTTCTTGGCCTGATGAGGTCAGTGTTTTGTGCCTTTTGAATGCTTCTCCATGCTTGACACCTTTCCCATTTCAGAGGTGGGGGAAGGGTGTTTTTAAAAATAAATAAATAAATAAATAAATAAAATTATTGTGAAGGGCTGACCAGAACCCATCTGCAGTTGGGTGGCATCTGCTCCCCACATGTCACTTCCCTCATTAACAAGCAATTGAATTAATTAAATGCTACTCAGAACACGCATAACAAGCTACCGGCAGTGTCCAAATTAGCACTGATAATCAAGGATGATTTCCTTTATTATCCTGCTAAGTGGTGTGCAGGCTCTGATCTCCCTGTCTGCCCTCATCTATTTACATACCCCCAGCTTCTGCCTTTAGAAGCTGAGGTTATCTTACCTAGTTAATTTGCCACGATCACCAAGCATGGCGGATTGATATTCCTGCCTCTGCTGAAGCAAACCCCCCTTTTCTCCCCCTTTCCTTCTTCCCCAAGCCTGGTCTTTTGTATCTCAAGCTCACTGATAAATTAAAAGCCACCCCTGTGGTCTCTCAAGTGAGTAATAGAGGCAGAAATTTCATTTTGCAACTGGCTGATTTAATGATCCAAAGGGTAATTAATGGCCTGATTATCTTAATGTTAAATATGTCCGGCAGCAATTACTGTGACCTCCCGCTTGTCAAGGTCCAGGCTATGCTCTTCTTTCAATTAAGTTCTCTGGGGCTTAATGGTATGAATAAACTCCTCTGATTCTATCATTCCGGACTCTGAGATTTAAGCAAGCTAGGGGCTCGTTTGGAGTTTTAATCAGCCCGTCTTCTACTTGAGCGATCAGAGTTAACAATTATAACAAGGACAGTTTAACTTTGTTTCTCTCTTCACCACACACACACACACACACGCGCGCGCGCGCCTTTCTACTTCTTTATATTTTAAATTTATTATTTTCTTTAAGCGCTCAGAGGGGATTTTGTTGGCTGCAGCAGCAGCTTTGCTAGGCTAGTCTCTCCCTATATAAATTATCATGTGAATGCTGCTGTTTTTCCATTTGACAGGCTTAATTAATTGGCAGGAGCGCCCAAAAATGACAGTGCCACTAATTGCAACTCCAAGTCCATTTCTGTCATTGCGGCACGCTTGTCAGCGGGCATGCCCCACTCCTTGCCACGGCCGGAGTTTGTTGACGTTTTCCATTTTGGTTTTCACATCTCGTCGGGGAACGTGATGGGATGTGATAGCCCAAGATGTGCCTTTGGGTTTTCCAGGCATACAGTTTGTGCACAAGAATGACATTCACTGCCAATAAAGTTTAGACAGCTGGGCTTCTGCCGACCCAACGGCTGCTGAGGGACTTAAGATTTGACTTAAGGTATTTCAGCAAGTCCTAGGAAAGGGGGGAGACTTTGGGAAGGAATTAATAAAAAGGAAAAAAAACCCTAGAACACCAACAAATCCTGAGAGTTGTAACTCATTCCTGGTCTTTCCGGTGGCTGAACGACACTGAACAGCACATCTCTCAGCAAGCTGGAGTTCTATTAGCTCTGTTTTGGACAACAGATATTTCACAGAGTTAATGTGGATAATGTATAAATTATTAGTTGCGGGAGTGTTGTGTTTTCAAACACACACATTAACAAATAGGCTGATTCATTGCTGCCAGTGAACTAAAACCTTTCTCTCTGTGACTGTAGAAATGAACTGATTCTGACATGCTAGGTCGCGTGCTTTCAGATTAAAGGAATTGTAATTGTTTTAAGATAACATTTAAAATAAAAAAAATGTGCCACTTACCAGTAGCTTCCAGGAAATGCATCCAATAAGAATCAGTGAGTGAGGCAAATGAAGTGTCAGCTTGGGTGGCCGCTGGTCAGATTCTGCCGTTTGGAGGCCTCAGAAACTCAAATGCCATAATCCAAAGGTAAAGGTTAGTAGTAGTAGGGTGTATTTTTTTTGTAGCTGCTTGGCAGACCTTGTCATCCAGGTAAAAGTCTGATGCCTGCAAACCAGCGTGGGTGATGCCTGGATGATTAAAAAAAAGGCAAAACAACAACAACAAAAAAAACCCCTTTGACCCCAGTTGTCCAAGTTAATGAGCACTTTAGATAAAATGTTCCTTGGTTCAATTGCACGTTTCTTATGTGCAAATCTGTCTTTGATAAAAACTCAAACAGAAGCCCAGTTTGCAGTTCTTATTGTAATTGTTATTCTCCTCATTTCCTGTGAAAGAGTAACCTGCAAAGGAAAAGAATCTATCCCCTTCTGCAATGTGTTAGAGCATTCATCAAAAAACAGAGCTGAAAAAGCCATAATACTACTGATATTTTTAAATTCTAAATAGCATAGCTACCACTTTTCTCTGAATATTTAATTTATCACAGAATCATGGAATTGTTGAATGGTTTGGGTTGGAAGGGACCTTAAACATTGCAACCCCCCTGCCACGGGCAGAGAAACCTCCCCCTGGAATGTGTTGAAAGCAAGTTGAAAAGGACATACCATACACCCAGTATAATTGGAAATCTCAGCTGACCATGGGCGTACGGGTCCATAACATATGACAACACAGTGCCTATACACATATAAATCTCAGATGCCCGATCCCTGTTGGTGCTCAAGATCGGGCTGGATGAGGCTATGAGCACCCTGATCCAGTGGGAGGTGTCCCTGCCCGTGGTAGGGGGTGGATCTGGATGGACTTTAAGGTCCCTTCCAACCCAAACCATTCTACGATTCTGTGATCTTTCCCTCCACAGTGAACTGTGTGTTTCTGTCCTTTCCCCCACAGTGATGCAAGTGCAGGTCTGGGTCAGTGCATGGATCCCATCAAAAGCTATAGTTTGGGTGCGTTAGGGGTTTTTTTTAGGTCAACAAAGAGGTCCCTTCCACCCTGCAGCCTGCAGAAGCACTGTGTCAGTGTAAAGGAAGCGGTGGCAGTTCGTGATGAGGGGCAGATGGAGGCTGATCAGCCCTTCCAGCAGCAGCCCCTGGCTAGAACAGACTTAGTGTAAAGTGAAACAGCACCTGCTTATTGCTTACTTGGGTCCAAATATGGATTGGCGGGGAATAGGTGTGAAATAGGTAACAGGTGGATTCACGAGTACGTTTTCTCCCTAATATGTTTAAGAAAAAGAATAAGAATTTCTGCATTCCCAAGATTGGAACTGGCTGTATGAGCTGGAGGTGAATCCAAACCAATTGTGAGATCTTATTTATGGTGCTTATTTTAGATGTCTAATATGGAATACCTGAATTAGGAGTACAATGTAGTGCAGCTTTACAGTCAGAACTCGGAGACAGGGCAAGCACAGCATAGGTGAGTATTTAAAAAAGACCCACCACCACCAGAAAGCTGATTAGGCTCATGTGCTCCTTATTTTTAGGCATTAGCATCTATCAAATCAGATGGGATTTTGCTGGGAGGCCAGCAGGTACTTCTTTGACTCCAGGAGCAACTCCCTGTTCAAAAACACAGAAATGATTGAATTTTGCACCAGAACAATTGCAGGGGAGTAGACTTATATTAGCTAACCTTGCTTGCATCCATGTTTATCGTGTGTACCGAAATTAAATTCCATGCTGCTCAGTGTATTTGTGCCTCCACATATCTCCTACTCCGCCACACCTTACAAATAAATATGGAGTGTTTCATCTATTTAACATGAAAAGTGAGCAAAAAGCAACTGAAAAATGAAATTTACTGTATAAAGCATTGGGCAGCCTTCTCAAAGTGATCTTTGCCCTCACTATCTTTACCAGTAGGTATTTTATCAGTTATTTACAAAAGGAAAAGCATTTAACATTTGTGTTACTCTCAAAATTCAGATGTTTGCGAGGCTGAAACTTGTATTAATAAAAAGGCCAGAAATACACAGTTGAGGAAAAAATGCCAAATGCCAAGTATCAGTTATTACAAGGTTCTTAGGTCAGATCCAAAGGCTCGTCTATGAGATGCATTCAACTTTGGGAAGTACTGTAGGTCGAGCGCATGCTGCTGTTGGTTGGTGAGGGAAATAACCAGCAGATTAAAAAACATGTATTTTTGCTAGAAAGAGATCTTATGTAAAACATTTTCTTTTTATTTGAAGCTTTTCCATGTACTTGGTGTTTAACCTGTTCTTTTCATTTCTCCTACCCTAAGGTGATGGCTGGCTGGCAGGTCTCACCAAACATAACATTGTTTAACTAAGCATTTGATTCAAATTGTTTGCTGTACATGGCATAAGAGCACTTACTCTAAAGCCAGTTTGTTCCTGGTTTGTGCTACTGAGGCTTTATTTTACAAATTATTTTTAACATTTCTACACGTTTTCTGCTTTTAAGAGATATATAAACCACTTGTGGTCGAATATGAGGACATTGTCATGGATTGGCCCCAGCCTGGCCCAATCTGGCAGCTAAAACTGAGCAGCTGGGCTCCCAGTTCCCTTCCCAGTCAATACCTGGGGAAGGGAAATGAGAAGAAAAAGACTTGTGGGTTGGAAACTAAACCAACCTTTATTTATTTATTATTTATTATTATTTAATAATAAATGAATAATCTATTAATAATAAAATGATGAGATATATACAACTATATGAAACTGTACCATCTCAATGAATGTACGTAACCACAGATGCTGCAGAGCAGGCATGGGGAAAGGATCCTGGAGTAGGAGGGAGCTGGACTCAGGAACTGGATTCAGACACACGCAAATCTGCAGTCAGGGGCACATGGACAGACGAGATCCTCACTGACCATCAGCCATTGAAGAGGGCTTGACCCTCATGATCTCTGAGTTTTATCCTGAGTATGAGATGTATGGCATAAAATACTCTGTTGGTCAGTTTGGGGTCACCTGTCCTATCTGCCCCTCCCTGCAGATGTGACCTTTTTCTCTTTAACTTATGGCTCCACCAGCTCCAGAGTGGCCTTGGTTTTTATAGGAATAAACATAAGCATTGGCCTTTCTGCAGTGCCCCGTGTTATCACTGCTAGAGACAAACGCTGTCTGAAAAACATGCAGTTAACATTCAGAAAATGAAATTACTTGGATGAGGCTGAGCTGGAGTGAGAAACTGATTCTGCTTTAGCTAAAACCAGAACAAACAGGCTGTTGCTGGTTAGGCTGCGAGCGTGGGAAGGTGGTCCTCACATCGCCTTTTTCTAGGATGTTATGGGAAGGGTGTGCTGCATGGGCAAGACATTTCCGGTAGTGGTCACTAGTGATGGTGGTAGTTATGTTCCTTCATCCTCCCATGTTGCTTTTGACTGTTTCAGGCTTCGGAGGTTGTTTGGGTGGCAGATGGCTTTGTTTGAGCTTGTGGGATACTGGAGAACAGAGCATGCCTAAAACCAGCGGTGGTGATGCTGAAGAGTACTTTTAAAAAAGGCAGTGCCTTGCCGTGCTACTGGTGGCTTTGCTGGCCGGTGACACTAGGCACAGAAGCAGCAGCATGCCTTTGCTTTGGTCGTCGATACAGAACCCGCAGGGCTCCATAACAGTAACTGTGACCAACTTTCTCTCTTTTGTGATTTTTTTCCCTTTTTTTCCTTTGTTTAAGACTGAGCTTTGTTTCTGGCTCTGCAGGAAGCTGGTAGCCTATGGCAAGGGACTGGGGAGATAAGACTTCAGTAAGATAACTAAATGAAAAGGGCAGCAGTGAAAAGATGGTGCTGACTTTTGACTGGACTGAAACTTGATACACACATCAGCCCAAATGCCATTTCCCCATGGCTCTCAAATATTATCCGTTTTGTCAGAGGCAATGCGCTTACTGCTGGATTTTTAGATGTGCAGGTGCTGGGGGGAAAGCCAACAGCGAACCCCTGAAAAAGAAGAGTGACCGGAAGAAATAAGACCACCATCACTCCAGCTTTAAAGTAATTAAATAGCAGGCTGAAATGTGTTGAGGTGAACACAGGTGACGAATCGAAGCCTTTAGAGGGTAGGAATTAGAGTGAAATGAAATGCCTTACTGTGCCTATTAACTAGATTGTGCAGACAGTGCAAAGTCCTGTCGCTGGAGCATTTTTTGTGCGAGTCTGCAGAGACATAAGGCAGTGAGAAGGAGCCATCTCTTAATAATTGGTAAGCCTCAAAAGGTAGGGATGGGATATGCTTCAAAAAGTCTTCATGCTGAATAGATGATTATGTCATGGCCTAGAAATCTCCCAGCTAACTTTTTTTTTTCCCTAAAAGATTTAAATTTTCCTGGTTTCATCCAGGTCAGAATTTCTAAGTGATGGTTTTGTTGTATTTTCACTTCTCTAGAGCACCCGCCAGACTTGGAAAACCGAGGTGTATGCACAATTAAATCACAACCTCAGTGAGTACTTTTAAGACTCCTGCACATGGAAGGAGTAGGATTCTGTGGGCTAGAACTGAAGGATATCTTCAGCCACCAGCTTGAGATAATAACCAGAAGTTGACTTCTTTTTCCTTTCTCACCTCAAGAAACAAAAAAATTTGCAGGTCTAATCCTTTACTAATTACATGCATGTGCTCCTGTCTGAGCAGATCCAGAACAGATCTGCTGTGGCCACTTGTGCAACTGCTGCAGCTCAGACTGGTCTTAAATAGATACCCGAGATGCTTGGGTTGGCCTGTTGCGTTAGGGAAAAAAAGAGGGAAAAGAACAGCTACAGAAATTAAAGTTACTTGTCAAAGAGAAATAGAAGTTTTAATGGGTTTAAAATAAATTTAAATAAATTTAAAATAAAATTGCAATTGCAGTTTTGAGGAGTGGTCAGAACTGCAGTTCTGCTCTGTTCCGGTTAACCCAGCTGTGGTTTCTTCTGGCTGCCATGGGCACCATCAGCAGTGGGAGAGTGCTGGTGCAGGGCAGTACCTGCATTGTCTGTGTTTCCCTTGGGAGAAGCAAGGATTTACTGGTGTGTTTATGCTGTAAACACACCGCCAGTGATCCACATGCATGGAGATAACCCATGGTCTCTGAGAAGTACCCAGCCTTCTAATGGTAAATGTGATGACCACATGCAGCAGAGGTTCATTGCATGCAGCTTTTCCTCACTGTTCAAATCATAGAATGACAGAATCATAGAATGTTTTGGGCTGGAAGAGACTTTTACAGGTCATCTAGTCCAGCCCCTCTGCAGGAGCAGGGACATCTTCAACCAGACCAGGTTGCTCAGAGCCCCATCCAATCTGACCTTGAATGTTTCCAGGGATGGGACCTCTGCTGCCTCCCTGGGCAACCTCTACCAGTGTTTCAACACCCTCATTGTAAAAAAACTGCTTCCTTATATCCAGGCTAAATCTCCCTTCCCTTAGTTTAAGGTATTTGTGAACCTTGACCAGTTTGCTGCTGCCTTAGATGGGTCTGGCTGGTGATCTCCACTGCAGCCTGTGAAAGAAGACAGTTTTCCTGACTGGAGAGCTATAGACCATGGTCTGCAACGTGCTAGTGGACTGTGGTGTTCAGCAGAGCTGCCCACGTTCTACCTGACGATTGGGTCTCTTCCAGGTGCAGAGTGAAATCATTCATCTTATCAGGTCATTCTGGAAATAACAGCCATCCCCTCCTGTAAAGTAAGCGTTATGTTCAGTTGTAATTTGGTTGGATCTTTTCTTGTTCACTTTCTTATTTAAATGGCACTAGCATTTTGCAGACAGATAGAGGTTTTTCTCCATGGAGCCATACTGTAAAATACTGCTGAGTTTACACTTTCAAGAACCATGATAATAAAAAGAGAGAGAGAGTAAAAGAGAATATCCCATAGTTCCAAATAGAAGTGGGATAGGAGCCGTGCAAAGACAACTTGCTTTATATCGCCAACCTCATTGCTTGGCTTAATGCTCAAGGGCAAGTTAATTAAAGCTGATGGAAGAATTTTAAACTGGGGAAGGGGAACATTTCTTAATTATGTTGTGGAATTTCTCTAATTCATGTCCTTTCGAAACTCAGTCTTTGTGAAGCCCCTTGCCTGTGGCACCCCATGCACATCAGCCTCAGTAGATGGCACACAAGTTTGCTGGTGCCTCCATGGAAAATACTCGGAGGCTAAATTCAGCTGCATAAAGTCCCTTTGAAATACAAGGTATCTATTTTGTATGAGTGGTGACAGTTCTGTTACAAATAAGTCACCAGGATTTTGAATTTTCTTCATGTGGACATCTCGTGGTTTCACATTTCCAAGGGGTCTCGTGGTATTTCGAGGGGACACGTGGAGAACCATACTAGATTTAGGGATGAGCAGAACATGCAAATGGAATGCTTAGACCTGACCTGGAATCCTGCATTCAGTTGTGGAGTCCTCAGCACACAAAGGACATAGATCTTTTGGACAGAGGATACTATGAAGATGATCTGAAGGCTGGAGCACCTCCCATGTCAGACAGTTGGGGTTGTTCAGCCTGGAGAAGAGAAGGCTCTGGGGAAACCTTAGGAGCAGCCTTCCAGTACTGAAAGGGGCTCCAGAAAAGCTGGGGAGGGGCTCTTTATCAGGGAGCGCAGGGATAGGACAAAGGGGAATGGTTTTAAGCTGAAAGTGGGGAGATTTAGATGAGATCTGAGGAAGAAATATTTTCCTGTGAGAGTGCTGAGGCACTGGCACGGGTTGCCCAGTGAAGCTGTGGCTGCCCCATCCCTGGAGGTGTTCGAGGCCAGGTTGGATGGGGCTTTGAGCCACCTGATCCAATGGGAAGTATCTCTGCCTATGGCAGGGGTGTTGGAACTGGATGGTCTTTAAGGTCCCTTCCAGCCCAAACCATTCTATGATTCTGTGGTTCAGACAGCTCGCTGTTTGCCAATGTATGTGTTAAAATGTGGAATAGGAGAGAGAGGAGAAAATAAGATGTCGTGGTGTAAATTTTACTGAAAGCTTCAGAGAGGATTTTTCAGTAATGCAAGGAAAATACTCTCCACTGTATTAAGAGGCACTGTATTAAGAGGCAAGTGCAAGTGTCATCCTGGTGGAGAGAGGCTTGGGTTGTATTTTTAACTGGTGAGGTGTGGCAGACCGTCTCACTGCCATAGTAGGACATACAGGAATCAACTGAGTCCACAGTGAAGGCTTTTAGGATGAAGGAAAAATCACATTGACAGCCAAAAATAGCATTGACAGCCGAAGAGTTAGAAAGTAATAAAAAAAAAGAAGCTGATTTTAATGTTCCTTCAGATTAGAGACAAATAGCATGGGCTCACAAACAGAGCTGCTGGTATCACAGAAAGGTGGGTAATGCCCCAGAGCTCTGGCTCAGCGAGCGACAGGACTACGTGTTTCTGAGGAGGGGAATAGGATGCAGTGCCTGGCTCCTCTGCGGGTAAACTGGTTGAGAATCATGAGAATATTTAATGGACAACTTATGAGTGTGTATGTGGGCAGGGCAGCTTGTAAATTTGAATGTGCCTATTTTCTTTGACAGCAATCAATAACGGTGCTGTTTATTAATGTACTTTGAGAGTTCTTCTCAGACTTTTTATGGTCGATCTGGGCTCAGATCAGTCAAAAAGAAACGTGAAAGCAGAGCAAAACCTGTGTGTTTGCAGTCAGTATTGCACTTTTGTTTTCGTGCAAATAGAGGAATTGTAATAATATGCTTTTGCTTGGGGCCCATTTATAGCACTCGCTGCAAGGCAGCAGACTTGGTGAGCAGGGTTGTATCATGAAGGATGTGCCAAAATCTACATGAGTGTTCTCGTCTGGAGCAGGAGAAGGCATATTTGGTTCACAGGATGGGCTTGGTGTGCACAAACAAGATTTCCTTTGGAGAATCCCAACTGGAAGCTCCATGTGCACCCAAGCTGAACATAAGGATCTAACTCATGTTGCTTTGAATGTCTTGTATAGTTGGGAATATTTGAGTCAAAGGATGAGGCTCAGTCAATTGGAGTGATGCTTCAGGAACATTAATATATAGGATCCTTGGCAGCAGCTGCTCCAACCTACATGTCTGTCCCTGTTGGACCTGTTTGCTGCTGTAGGCAGAGCCTGAGTATTCCACAGAAAGCAGTCGATTGAATTATGCCACCTGGCCCAGACCCAGCAATCAGCTCTCATTTGAAGTGCTTGCATCCAGGTTTTCTCACAGTTTGCAGTATAATTTGAGGTTCTGTTGCTAACATCCAATTCTTGCTGGCCTCCAAGTATTTGATTCTGGGTCTTTACTGAAATTTCAGAAAGTACACTTTCGTCTGAGGTGTGTGTATTTACCAGGTATCTATTTATCAAGAGAGCAAAATAATATATGTTGGAGCAAGTCCAGAGGAGGCCACGAAGATGATCAGAGGACTGGATCACCTCCCGTGTGAGGACAGGCTGAGGGAGTTGTGGTTGTTCAGCCTGGAGAAGAGAAGGCTCCAGGGAGACCTTAGAGCAGCCTTCCAGTACCTAAAAGGGGCTATAGGAAAGATGGGGAGGGACTTTTTACAGAGGCAAGTAGTGATAGGCTGAGAGGGGATGACTTTAAACCTGAAGCAGGAAGATTTAGATTAGATATTAGGAAGACATTCTTAACACTGAGGGTGGTGAGGCGCTGGCACAGGTTGCCCAGGAAAAGCTATGGCTGCCCCCTCACTGGAGGTCAGGCTGGATGGGGTCTTGAGCAGCCTGGTCTGGTGGGAGGTGTCCCTGCCCATGGCAGGGGATTGGAGCTAGATGGGCTCTGAGTTCCCTTCCAACGGAAACCATTCTATGATTTTGTGACTGGCTTACCTTAATCGGTGCAGTCATCTCCCAGGGAAAGCAATGAGTTTCACTGCTAGTAAGACATAATGGGGAACATGGCAAGGGGCAGAATGATCAAGGTAGCCTTTGCTTTCCAGATTCAACATCTCTGATAAGGGCTCTCACAGCAATAGCAGATTTTTTAAATAGTTCTTTCTGTTCCATGTTGAGTCCTCTACTGCTCCAGAAGGCTACAGAAATGAGCTGAAATCAAGATCTAATTCCAGTGCTCCTTCCTCCCATGTCCCCTGCTCCCCTCTTGCATCCGCTGGATGTCCATTTCTGTAAGTTTTCCCTTCAGAACAAACCTATCATTTTTCACCACAGGATATTTACAGCTTCAATCAGTGCCAAATTCAATTGGCTTCTGATCTCATCGCTGGAAGTTATAGATGCAGATATTATTTGCACTGCGGTTAATTATGGAGCAATCAAACTTTGGCTTTTCCACTGTAATTTCCTCTGCCAGCTAATTTAATTAATCACCCCCAGCTCAGCTCTTCCAGCTGCGACCGGCAGGGTCATTAATTAGACATGTGGTGGTAGCTCATAGACCAGTTCCTGTTAAGGGGCTGCTGCCCACTTGATCTCTAAGGGAGCGATAGCTTTTTCAAAGCATCCAGGCAGGATTCGAGGTAGCTGCCATGTTATTGTATTCCTCAGGAGTGGAAGTGATTCCCAAAAGATGGACTGCAAGCAAACAGCGGGATTGCTGCCAGCACCAGGCATGATTTGGTGAGGCAGGTCTGGGATCAGTTCTCCATGAGATGTGTTTGAAAGTCTGACCCAGCAGTTGTCAGTGGCCTGATCCTGGAGCGTAAAGAAAATGCTCAGAAACTTGATAGACCTTCTTCTTGTGGGAACTGCCTGGCTTTTTTCAGATGGAAAATACAAAATTTCCTAATGCAGACAAGGAATAAAAACATATATTTTAATTGCTGGATCACATCTATAATAGGAATGTTTTTTTCCACTATAAAACCTATGCAATACTACCAGCTATGTCTGCCACGTTGTTTGGATCTGAGAAAAATCAGTAATTTGGGGTTTGAGAGTGGAAGAACCTTTTGCAATACACAAAATTAGTTTTTTCCTTACAGCTTAAAAATCTCATCCTGAACGTTATCAGCAGAGGGGAAGTCATACGGGATATGTGATGACCCCAGTGTAATAGCTCTGGAAAGTCCCTGCATTATGCAGGGAAGATAAGAGATCCACAGACTTCACTCTTGTGTGGTCTGTCTTGACAGTCAGCAATAACCGACACTGCTGTTGGTTTCTACTTTGCATCTGAAATGTCAACGCATCCTCCAAAGCCCATTAGGTTCTCAGCCTGCAAATGCAGTTGTAAGAATTATTTGGTTTATTGCTAGGATCTTTATCCTCCTCAGAGTGCCAACAAAGCCAGTGGTGTTCCCATCACATGCTGGTTCTTGGAGGAGGTAAGCTAGAAGAGCTGAAAATCCCCAGGATAGTTGTAGCTCTTGGGCAGCTTTTTCAACAACGTATGACTGCTCGCTAGTTTTACTGCGCTTTGATTTCTAAACCTGTTGCAGAGCTGTCATTTCTAATCAGTGCATCTGTCTGCCAGCGGTAGATTGCTGATGGATTAGTTGGAGTCTCCCTCACTTCTTTACAGAATAGACAAACTCCACTCAAGACAACTGTTTTAATCATCTCGGGTCATAAAGCCTCCTTTCAGACTCTTCTGTCTGAAACATCCATCAACCCCACCCAGTAACAGTAAATAGAAAATAAAACTCTCTTCACTGTAACTGTGCCTTTTTTAAGAGCAAAGCAGCACTGTGAACTCAGGCAAGCTTCCTTTTCTGAAGGTCGAGAAGGTGCTTCTGATGCAACCCTCCCTTCAGATGCATCATGCTCTTCACTGGTGGCTTTTTTTCTTCCTGGTATCTCTCAGAAGATTCCCTTAGTCTGAACTGTTCTGGGAAGATGCTTTCAAAACAAAGTCCCTTCCTTGCTCACAGTCAGGCGGGAGCTCCAGGGATTTTCACGAGTTGCAATTCAGCAACTGTTTCAGAGTGGAGGGGTCACATCTGTTTCTACCATCACAAAAAGATTGTTGATGTGTTATTGCCATGGAAGCCCTGAATAAGAGAGATATGTAATTGATAAGAAAGCAGCCTATCTGTTCAGAGAAGCTCTGCACCTTGCTTTGGAGCAAAAGTGAGTACTTTACTAGACATCAGTGCATACAGGATTCAGCAGGTAGCAGCCAGATCACCATGCTAAGAGCACTCGTTTTGGAAAACCTTTCTCAGCTTGAAGTCAATAGTCTTATAGCTGGAAGTGCTGCTGCTGGAAGGAGCTGGGCCCACGGGGACCTTATCTCTTTATCTTAAATGGCATGGGGGTTGGAACTGTGTGATCTTTAAGGTCCCTTTCGACCCAAACCGTTCTATGATTCTATTAAATAATTTACCACCCAAAAATAGAACAACTGCCACCATTAACTAGAAGATACCTGCTATGTAAACCTGAATCTGGGATTGTCCTCAATTCCTCATTGAAAAAAGGCATAATCTGAAATTCCTAAAGTAACCTTCAGTGTTCTATAGGCAAGCTGGAAAATTTGTTTTTGCTCTGAAAAAATTAGAATTGCACTTGGTCTTGATGAGCAGATTGCAATCACCCTGTGCTGCTTCACCTACTTCACCTCTCTTGGTTTTGTTTTATTTGAGCAATAAATATCTTAAATATTTCCCGAGCAATAGCATATCTTCTGTGAAGACTCATCATAGTCCTGCCAGGCATTCATCAAGGCTTCCAATGAACCACCACATTAAGTGTTCCTCTGCTTCTTATCAATCAAAACAGTTTACTTATAACTTTACTTTTTCCTCCTGAAGTAATCAAAATTTGATATTCCACAGATTGCAGAAAATTGTCACTGCTGTACTCTGTGCTAATCCATCACATGAAACAGGCATAATTTGGGCATCAGGAGAGCATTAAATGTTTAAATAAGCAAGAGCCAGTCAATGAGAAAGTCCATTAACTGCTCCAGATGACAGGGCAGAAAAATGTTTGGATCACAGGTGTGTGTTGGGAATCGCAGCACAGACCTTACGGAGCAATGGCGCATCTCCATTCTGCAACAGGCACAAGGTTTTCTGTATCCTTCGTGATGTTGCACAACTATTCAAAAGAAATACATATGCCAACAGCATGGCATGATTTTTTTTAACTTAAGCTGCAGTGTAAAGCTCATTCAACTCTTTGTGGAAGATAATCCAGGAGATAGTTAAAGACTTCATAATTTTCTTCTAGCTTTGCTTCCTTCTGTACAAGCTAGTATAGAATCATTAAGGTTGGAAAAGACCTCTAAGATCATCAAGTGCAACCGTCAACACAAATAACCAACATGCCTCCTAAACCACGTTCTGAAGCTCCACATCTGCGTGCGTTTTGAACACCTCCAGTGATGGGGACTCCACCACTTTCCTTGGCAGCCTGTTCCAATGCTTCACCATTCTTTCAGTAAAAAATTTTTTCCTAATCTCAAATCTAAACCTCCCCTGGCACAACTTGAAGGCCATTTCCTTTCATCCTATCATTTGTTACTTGGTTGAAGAGACCAGCACCCACCCCACTACAAACTCCTTATAGGTGATTGTAGAGAGCAATAATGTCTCTCCTCATCCTCTTCTCCAAGCTAAGGAATAGCAGTTGCCTCATAAGACTTGTGCTCCAGCCCCTTCACCAATCTCATTGCCCTCTTCTGGACATGTTCCAACAACTCAATGTCTTTCTTGTACTGAGGGGCTCAAAACTGAACCCATTATTCAAGCTGTGGTCTCAACAGTGCCAAATATAGGGGCACAATTACTTTCCTGTAATTGCTTTCAGGAGTAGCTTGTCTGTTAATGATGAGAGAGGGGAAAAAAGTAATTTTTATCCTGTAGACCTGAGCAAAACAAGCTCGTTTGCTGTCTTCAGTTCTTGAAATAAGTACTCTGAGAGTAAATGCCATGGGCAGGTCCCGTGTGATGAGGCCAGCCAATGTGGAAATATAAGATGTTTCATTATTTCTTGAGAAGTGCTGGGGATACTTGAGCCCACCTTGAACTATGAAAGGCAATGAGACTTCTCACAGATGCTCAACAGCTGGAGAATAGCTGCTATATTTCTCCACAAAACACCCTTTCCAGTGGGTTCAGGAGAAAATTCTTCATGGTGAGGCCGTGGATGTGGGATTTCTTGTGCCTTTTTAATGAGGCAGGAACTCAATCCACAAGTCTTCTTGTTGGAGGAATGATGGTCTTCTGGTGAGCATCTTGATCCTCTTGTGGTTTGGCAGAGCACTGAAAAAGTAGATGTTGAGTCATGCTGGGTCAAGGAGATGATTCGTGTGTACTTGCAGCCAGCCCTCAGTTCTTCTGTCCTCTCCTATTTGAATCAAGTTGCATTTTAAGCTGACTTCCTCTTCAGATTGGACATCAGGAAAAAATTCTTCAACAAAAGGTTTGTCAGGAACTGGAACAGGCTGTCCGGGGAGGTGGTTGAGTCACCGTCTGTGGAGGTATTCAAAAGACAGGTAGATGAAATGCTTAGGGATATCATTTAGTAGTGGATATGTACGGTTGGACTCGATCTCAAAGGTCTTTTCCAACAAAGCGATTCTATGATTCTATGACATGTATACTATTTCCCTTCGCTTGAGTTGTAAAGCAAGTTCTTTCTTTTCAAGAAGAATAAAGACTTCGTGCGACTGATGAAGTTCTGCAGTACTAGGGTGTTTTGCACTGGTCCAGGGACACATCTTCTCTCCAAAATAAAAAAGACCTATTGTAATTAGAGTGTAAGCCTTCTTTTAAAAGGGTGACTGGCAAGGGGAAATTATCAAGACTTGAGACAGTAATTATCAGCCACTGAAAACAGCAAATCAAGCTGTCCATACCAATATCCCAGAGGAAGGTGCCCCAGGAGCCATGGAGAGGGGTTAGATTAGAGCCGCCTGGATGCGAGCCTTCTGAGCCGCGGAAGGGGTGATAGTAGTTGTCAGTTTGCTGCTGTTATAAGCTCTCCAGCTGTAAATACAGCCCAGCCACCCTCACCTTAAAAGGATCCTTAAACCTTCCTCTTCTTCCCTTTCACCGCTTTGAAACCACAGAGGCTGACATTCCAAATGTTTGAAATAATTGGATTCTGCATTCTAATTCATCTGTAAAGTATTCGTTGATTAAATTAACCTAATAGATATTATTTCTTACATGACTGCATAATTTCATCCTGATTGGATCACTATGGCACTAACAAGTCCCCCCATTTACTATTGACTTGAGAATCACAGAAGGCTAGAGATAACTATCATCTTATTTCCATTTTGTTTCTTTCCCAGGCTAAAAGTTAAACTGATTTATACTAAAAGGGGCTGCTCAGGTACGATTATATTTAAGTCTTTGAGACCAGTGTTAGAATGAAAGAAATACGGGTTTATATAATCCTTAGCCCTCTTTTATTTACTCAGTGGGTTGTTCTGAAGCAGAAAGATTAACTGACCATTTAAATTCCTTTGGGAGGAAATGGAAATATTTTTTAACTAAAATACATTTTATTATCTCATCAAAACAGATAGGCACATTGCAAATGAACCTCGTAAGGACTGCACACATTCAGGGAAGTGAAAATACCCCTTTAAAGATAATGTCTCAACAAAAGTGGTTTTAGCCTCTATTAGTAAGATTTTCTCTTCGAGCTGCAATTTGAGTGTAACCAAGAGAAAGGAAGAGGAAAACAAAATTATATTTAGTTTTCACGCTGAATGAGAGCAGATATTTCTTTCCTAAGTAAGAAGGAGCTACCTCAGAGTTCTGCTTATCTGCCCTGAGGATGATGGGCTTGCGCCCCTCTCGCTCTTTGCACACAACCGACCACCCAACCCAAGCAGACCTCCTTCTGCAGAAGTTTTTTGTTGGGAAGGGGTTAACTGTACGATTGGCTTCTTCCCTTGCCCCAGTGGCTGGAAACAGCTGGTAGGTTTTGTGTAGCGCCGGTGAACTGAGCAGTCAAAAGAAGTTTTTGGCAAACACTCGGCCCGCCCGGGACAAGAAGAGGTGGGTCAACTCAGGAAACCATTTTCACGAGCAAACGGGGGAAACAATGCCCGCTCAGCAGGAACAGAAGGGAGACCCGCTCCCGCTGAATAGCTCCCCCCAAGAAAACCTGGCTCAAAAGGAAGAAGGTCCATTCGCTTCTGGGAATCCAATAAATTGTTTCAGGAAGTGAAAGTCTGTCCAGGCTAATGGAGCTGTGATTGACAGGTGGTTCTCATTACAGTGCCCATCAGGGGACAAAGTAAATTCCAATGTTATTTAAGAGGTTAAGTAGAAATAAGATGCAGGTGACAGCCCAAGGCTGGGGCATTCCGCGCTGCTCTTCTTGAGGGGCTTTTTTGTGAAAAGCCTCTACAAAATTTAAAATGAGGCGGGGCAGGGCCAGTTTAGCAAGTAAAATTTGGTCCTACCATGACTAAAAATGAGCTTACCTGGCTGGACATGAGAGGGAGCAGGGTTGCTTTGGTAATTTTTGCATTGGAAAGTTCCTGTTCCTTGCATCGTAGAATCATAGAATAGTTTGTGTTGGAAGGGACCTTAAAGACCATCCAATTCCAACCCCTTGCCATGGGCAGGAACATCTCTCACAGAATCTGGGTGCTCGAAGCCCATCCAACCTGGCCTGAACACCTCCAGGGATGGGGCAGCCATGACTTCTCTGGGCAATCTGTGCCAGTGCTTCCCCACCCTCACGGGAAAACATTTCTTCCTAAGATCTCATCTAAGTCTCCTCTCTTTCATCCTAAAGCCGTTCCTTCTTGTCCTATCCCTGCGCTCCCTGATAAAGAGCCCCTCCCCAGCTTTCCTGGAGCCCCTTTCAGTACTGGAAGGCTGCTCTAAGGTCTCCCCAGAGCCGCCGTTTCTTCAGGCTGAACAACCCCAACTCTTTCAGCCTGTCCTCATATGGGAGGTGCTCCAGCCCTCTGGTCATTTTCATGGCTTCCTCTGGACTCACTGTGACAGATCCATGTTCTTTGTGTGCTGAGGACTCCAAAACTGAACATAGGACTCCAGGTGGGGTCTCACCAGAGCATAATAGAGAGGGAGATTCACCTCCCTTGACCTGCTTGCTGATCTCCAGGGTACAGTTGGCTTTCTGGTCTGCAAGCACAGATCGCCAGCTCGTATAGCATGGATGTATATCCATTTAGGAGGTGCAGTGATACAGTACTGGCTACAATGTCCCGATACTCTTAGGATCCCAGTCTAGGAGAAGGGGAACAAAGCACCGTGAAAAAACATGGTGATTTGTTTTTCTTGTCACGAGCGCAGAAGATCCTGTGACCCTTTTCCTGAGCCCCCAACAATCACATCTCGTAGCACTCAGCCAAAACAGCTACGGTCATATGACAGTTATCTGCTACTTGTGCTCATGCTGTGGCAGCTGACGAGAGCAAATAACAAAGCGTTTTAGCTCAATCAGAACAAATTTGAAGTAATTTTGAATTCAAATATGCGATGGCCACCTAAGGTTGGGTCAGGTTTCTGGGTGCATTTCTCCCGAGTCTGAACCTGGTTTGAGAAGGAAAAGAAAAGGAAAATGTGTTACTACTGATCCAGATTGCCCTGTGTTTCCCGACCAGGAGGCATATTTGTACCACCATAGGCTGCCTTGTGAGTCCCTTCTGACTCAGGAGACTTAATGATTCTATGAACTGGTCAGCTTCTAGCCTTATTCAGCAGAAAATGAAGGCAAACTTGCTTTGCAAAGCATTCAAAATACAGTGTTGCTTGTGTAGACTCTAAGGACCAAGATGTGGTTTGAGCTGCGACAAGAGGTTTAATGTAAATCTGTGCATATGCTGAAGATGCTAAACAACACAGGGTGGTTATTTCTCTCTGCTTCTCTATTCTTCCTTTTTCTGAATGCCCAAATAAGCAGCATCAGGTGTCTTAGCACTTGTGGATGTCATGGGGTGGGAAGCTGAGGGACCTGCTTTGAGTCACGGTCTTGATAGAATATTGCATGGTGCATGGTCAGATACAAGGATGTAATTTGACCAAGAGATTCGCAGCTGGCTTGTGAAGGACGGTGAAACTCCCAAGTATGACGTGTGTAATAAATCTGGCTCGATGCCGAATTAATGTGGTATTCAAAATTATTATTTACCTTTTGAAGTTCAGACGTGACTGTGTACGAGAAGTAAATAGCTGTGCGCAAGGTATTGGGGAAGGGCAGTTGGAGGGGAGAAGAGAAATACCCGCTTGCATTGTTTCACAAGTGCATTCCTGGGTAATACTAATGAGAATTGCACTTTAAATGCAGGATTGATTTGTAATGAGATCAGCTCTAAAGAGTACATTTGTGGCGTGATAACCTGATTGGTGGTGCTGCCTCTTGAAGGGCTGAAGGGGTCTAATTGGCATATAACGCACTATAAATTTATTAGCATCTTCTGCTTTCCTATTGGTGGGCCTTCTCCTGCTAACCACCAGGAAATTACCAATTTTCAGGAGTTAGTCACTCAAGTCGCACTGCGTCTGGGTTTTAAAAAGAAGCCTACATCGCTGCTCTTATAAATCCTGGCTTAGAGCTTGTACATCATTTGACTTGATGATCTTAGAGGTCTTTTCCAACCTTGACAATTCTATGATTCTATGATCAGCGGCCAGCTGGAAATGGGTCACTTCTGTAGTGGGCAACTTGAACACCGTGTGTTTGCTATTCAACTTCTACCCTCCTTGGCTTATTCCTCCTTCCCACCTCCTTGCAGCAAGCCCAAGTTGCACAAAGCCCATTAGGAGGGAACTAATCAGCTTGGCAGCCCTTGGGCTGCAGCTGCCATGAACCAGAAATTACAATTTTTTGGCAGTTCATGTTCAGGGCTTTGATGTCCTTATTGATACGTTCAGCCCTGGGGCACATCGGGCAGAAGAGGACATATCCACTATTTATTATTTTTCAGGAGCACAATAGAAATATTCAGGAGCCGCTGTAATTATTCCAGTGACTTCGCTTTTAAGATTGAGTCACAAATTAGAAAATAATATTCACATGTTTCTTCTAATTGGGAACAGATTAGGGCTATTTTATCTCTTTTAAATAATTTCCAAATGTGTCCTGAAGAGAGATTTGCAGGGAAAGGAGCTGAAAAAGAGAAGACACTTACGTACTGAGGGTGCCTGGGCAAGAGGCTTTAATTTTGGCTATAATTCTGGCACACGGCTTTTAAATCCCTGCACACTTCTCTCCAGAGGTGCTCTCCAAGTGGAACTTGCTGTCACTTTTGGCAGGCATCTCCGGTGCGGATTTTCTTTGCTGTCAGGTTTTATGTGGGTTTCCAACTGTTAAGCACCAACCGTATGGCTTGTAAATCATAAAAGACCAAAGGTTTGCAAGTGATTAATAGTCAGAGGTGTGCAATTAAAAATGCCTCAACAGTACTTGAGCACTCGAGTGTCTTTTGAAAGCCAAGTCCATTTCTAATCTTACTTCTTGGGGCACACTTGGGCAACCCCTATATTGCAGCTACCGTCGTTGAAAACAGGCAACCAAAAAAACAACATCAAGGCTTAATTTCTTAGGTACAGAGGAAACCTTGTGGATTTCTGTGGGTGTTAACTGTTCAGGATTTCTGCAGTCATTTTTTTAATCTTAGTTATTCAAGTTAATCCTTCATCTCCTTTCCTTTTTCAGAAATGTGAGCTAATCTGCCAACAGCCTCCTTTAACAATTGTTTGTGGTTTTAAAAAGGCAACAAACACCTTCAGCCCACTAAAACTGAGGTGGAGGGAAGTCTTATTGCTTGCTGAGTGGAGAGAATGTCTCAGGAGATTTAATATACCAAGACAGGCATAATTTTTATGAAATAAAAATAGTCATTAAAAAAGGCAACTAGTGGAAGAGTCTGGTGATGTTAACGATTTCTGTAGAGTTCTTAGCATTGGTGAGTTGTAAGAGACAGCCAAAGCAGCTGAAGAAGTAACCATTAGAGGTGGCACAGTGGACAGGCAAAGGTGTGAAAAAAAATAAAAATGGTGTAGATGTGGCGCTTCAGGACATGGTTTAGTAAGCATGGTGGTATTGTGTTGATGGTTGATCTTGATCGTTGAGGTCTTTTCCAACTTTGAACAATTCTGTGATTGTATGATTCTTTTTCTTGGTGGAGAAGCAAAGATGTGTTAGAGAGGAAGAGGAGGGTATGGGATGAATTGGAATTGCCAATGAAGAGATGTCGGAAAGAGAGGGGAAAACTCTTGAGTCACTAGGGAAGAGCTGGGACAGCGGAAAGGTCCCTGTAGCATCTGAAAAACTTGGGTTGTAGAATCTTAGAATGACTTGGGTTGAAAGAGACCCTAAAGATCATCCAGTTCAAAGCCCCTTGCCATGGGAAGGGTCACTTTCCACTAGATCAGGTTGCTCATAAATGCTGCCCATGGGGATGGTCCAGGTACTTCCCAGCCCTGTAAACCTTCAGCTGCAAACGTGCCTGCCTTCCACTACTGGCTTTCACAAAGCAAGCATTTGTTTTTATTTGCTTGCTGCTCCAAATGTGTTTTGCTTCGCAATCTATGCCCAAATACAATGTTTAGTACTTGTATTTTCTCTTTTATGTCTTATATAAATTCAGTGTAATGTTGAGGGGGTTTTTTCCAGATACTCTGAGGAGTATCATCTTATTGCTTCTGCTGGAATTAAGATAATATTAAAGCTCCCTTAAAGGGCTTTTGTTATTCCTTGTAAACCAAACTAAAGGGTTGCTCAGGAGTAATTGGTAACAAAGGATCAACCTTGTCAAGAAAATGTTTGGAGGTCTTTGTGAAGCGTTGTAATTACACTGTCCTCTTCCAGTTCCTGATCCTCAGGTAAGGATTGTGTTCCCCTTCTTCAGCCCCTAGCATATTTTTCCATTTTTTGATCTTTGAAGCCACCTTTGTGTGCCAAGCAAACTCTCATCTGAGATCTCTGTAATGTCTACACTGAAAGCTTGTCAGCCCTTTGGGTAGACCTCAGAGGGTTTTTCCCCCCTCTCATTATTTATAAGACGTTGGTGCACTCATAGTTCTGCTACTTCTCCACTTTACAGCATTATGAGCAGAGGAAAAGCTCCATTTGTCTTCTCTCATCTGTTTATGATGTGATACGTTCCAAAGCAGATCACATCAGCGACTGTTATGGTATCCTTATTGCCCTGTGATAGTCGCATCACAGGAGGAGCCACTGGGAAGCGCAGCGCTAATGTACGTCCCTGTTGCATGCCACATTACTCAGGGGCTGTGGGAACCTCACTTGGCTACCTCGCTCTGTCTCTCACCTGGCACAGATTATTGAGATTTATGCATTGAAATATTTGTATGTCACTTACCCCCCTGCTTTGAATACTGTGCAAGAACTTCCACTAATATGAATGTGAGAGCAGAAGCCTGATTTAGGGTGAAAATAGTCAGGTTTTTAGACGTAAATAACCAAAATAAGAGACTACCTTCATTTCCAGAAAGCATTTCCCAATAAGTCATTTTTAGTTCCGTTACCTGTTCAAAACTACTTCCACATTTTTTGGGAAAATTTATTTCATACAGAATTTTCATATTTTTTTCCTTAAAAGAAGGAAAAAAAAGGATGTAATGATTTCTTGAGCTATATTCAAAATACTATTGCATTAAGTATAGCCTTCCTTTAGGAGAAAATTAGTGTTAGCAAATTGCAAATTAACGGAGTCTTCTAACCTGAGTGATTGTATTTCAAATTGTAAATTGAAATTTCCAGTCTGTGTTTAGGTACTGGCACAATGCAATTTGATTTGTACACTTAAGACATCAGGTTAAGTATGGTTACACATGAATAATGAAATGCATTAGATACGTGTTTGCAATTACTATTCTCTGCATATATGTTTGTATTACTGCAAACAAGCAAGAAGCAAATATACTCCTTAGTTTTAGCATTTCCATGTGACTGTTGTAGAGCAGCTTTTGGCTTTTTTTAGATAATCATAGAATCATAGATTTGTTTGGTTGGAAAAGACCTTTGAGATCATCAAATCCATCTGTACCTGTCCGCTACTAAACCAGATCCCTCACCACTTCATCCAACTGTCTTTGAAACACCTCCAGGGATGGTGACTCAGCCATGTTCCTGGGCAGCCTCTGCCAGTGCCCACGAACCCTTTTGGTGAAGAAATTTTTCCTAATATCTAATCTGAACCTCCCCTGGCATAACTTGAGGCCACAAGTATGCCCAAGTGCTGAGGTTGGCATGGAAGCAGTCCATGTGTGTATCTAAAACTACACAGTGATAACTCAATTATTAGCCTTTTTTTTTGGTAGCCAGCATAGTGATACGTCTTGGTTTAAATTTTTCATAGATGTTTTATTATATGCTTGTACATTAATATCTTAGTAAAGGGGGTGTTGGTCAACAGCCGGCTGAATATGAGCCAGCAGTGTGCACAGGTGGCCCAGAAGGCCAGTTACATCCTGACCTGTATCAGAAACTGCGTGGCCAACAGCATCCGGCATTGGTATAGCCACACCTTGAATCCTGTGTTCAGTCTTGGATCCCTCAGTACAAGAAGGACTTCGAGGCACTGGAGCATGTCCAGAGAAGGACAACGAGGCTGGTGAAGGGGCTGGAGAACAAGAGTTATAAGGAGCAGCTGAGGGAACTGGAATTGTTTAGTCTGGAAAAAAGGAGGCTGAGGGGAGACCTTATCACTCTACAACTACCTGAAAGGAGGTTGTAGCGAGGTGATAGTTGATCTCTTCTCCCAGGTAGCAAATGATAGGAGGAGAGGAAGTGGCCTCATGTTGCACCAGAGGAGGTTTAGATTAGATATTAGGAAAAATTACTTCACTGAAAGGGTTCTCAAGCACTGGCAGAGGCTGCCCAGGGAAGTGATTGTGTCACCATCCCTGGAGATGTTTGAAACCTGCAGAATGACCGAGAGATCAGGCCCAGCCAGCATGGATTTAGGAGGGGCAGGTCCTGCCTGACCAACCTGATCTCCTTTTACGACCGTGTGATTCGCCTGGTGGATGAGAGGAAGGCTGTGGATGTGGTGTACGTGGACTTCAGCAAGGCCTTTGACACTGTCTCCCACAGCAGACTCCTGGAGAAGCTGGCAGCCCGTGGCTTGGACGGGAATGTTCTGTGCTGGATTAGGAATTGGTTGGATGGCCGAGCCCAAGGAGTCGTAGTGAATGGTGTCTCATCCAGTTGGCGACCGGTCACTAGTGGTGTCCCCCAGGGTTCGGTGTTGGGCCCGGTCCTGTTCAATATCTTTATTGACGATCTGGATGAGGGGATCGAGTCCATCATCAGCAAGTTCGCAGATGACACCAAGCTGGGGGGAAGTGTCGATCTGCTGGAGGGTAGGAGGGCCCTTGACAGGCTGGAGAGATGGGCTAACTCCAATAGCATGAAGTTTAATAAGTCCAAGTGCAAGGTTCTACACTTTGGACACAACAACCCCATGCAGAGCTACAGGCTGGGGACAGAGTGGCTGGAGAGCAGTCAGGCAGAAAGGGACTTGGGAGTGCTGGTGGACAGGAAACTCAACATGAGCCAGCAGTGTGCTCAAGTGGCAAAGAAGGCCAACGGCATCCTGGCCTGCATCAGGAATAGTGTGGCCAGCAGGACTAGGAAAGTTATCATCCCTTTATACTCGGCACTGGTCAGGCCGTACCTCGAGTACTGTGTCCAGTTCTGGGCCCCTCAGTTTAAGAAGGATGTTGAGATGCTGGAGTGTGTCCAGAGGAGAGCAACGAGGATGGTGAAGGGGCTGGAGCACAAGCCCTATGAAGAGCAACGGAGGGAGCTGGGGTTGTTCAGCCTGGAGAAGAGGAGGCTCAGGGGAGACCTTATTGCTCTCTACAACTACCTAAAGGGAGGCTGTAGTCAGGCAGGGGTTGGTCTCTTCTCTCAGGCAACCAGTGACAGAACGAGACGACACAGTCTCAAGCTTCGTCAAGGGAAGTTTAGGTTCGATATTAGGAAAAAATTCTTCACTGAAAGGGTGATTGGTCATTGGAATGCGCTGCCCGGGGAGGTGGTAGAGTCACCATCCCTGGAGGTGTTCAAAGAGAGATTGGATGAGGCACTTAGTGTCATGGTTTAGATGATGAGTAGGTGTTGGTGTTGGGTCATAGGCTGGACTCGATAATCTCAAAGGTCTTCTCCATCCTTGTGATACTATGAAAGACAGACATACAAGGTGCTCAGGGGTCTGGTTTAGTAGTGGACAGGTACAGCTGGACTCGATGATCTCAAAGGTCTTTTCCAACCAAATGATTCTGTGATTCCGTAAAAAGAATGGGATCATGAGCTCATTAGTTTTCCTGTTGGTCAGCAGAGAGTGGGTGGAAAGAAGGTGGAAGTCACTTACTGCTGTTGTATTCCAGATTCTCATAACGTTTCTCCCTTCACATCTTTGCAGGAATACATCTTCCTCCACTGTTCACAGTGTTTTTTAAATTATTCTCACCAAACTAAGTGTTTAAAATCCTTAGAGTTGACCAATGTTAAGATTTTTCCCTCCTAAATGTTGCTGGCAAGGCTGTTTAAAAAATTCTAGGGCTTTTGGGGTTAATGGAAATGTACAATTTGTGGCATTCTTCAAGTTTTTTGTTATAATCTCTAGGGACTGTTTTCATTTCACATAGTTGCACAGAACAAAAAAGTTTGGATTTGTATTGAGAAAAGGCTTAACCAGCTTGCAGGGCTCACAGTTGTCATGCTTAGGACCTTTATTCTCAACTTAATAAGCCTTTTCTTAGTATCTGCATTATTCCCTACCATTGTGTGTTGCATAGCTTTTGCTTAACTTTTATACAGATTAAACCTCAGCTGTGATATATTTGATGATCTGATGGCTGGAGCACCTCCCATACAAGGCCAGGCTGAGAGAGCTGGGGTTGTTCAATCTAGAGAAGAGAAGGCTCCAGAGAGACCTTAGAGCAGCCTTCCAGTACTGAAAGTGACTCCAAGAAAGCTGGCGAGGGGCTCTTGATTAGGGAGTGCAGGGATAGAATGAGGAGGAACAGTTTTAAGCTAAAAGAGGAGAGATTTAGATGAGATATTAGGAAGAGTTCTTTACCATGAGGGTGGCGAGGCCCTGGCACAGGTTGCCCAGAGCAGTCATGGATGCCCCTCCATGGAGGTGTTCAAGGCCAGGCTGGATGAGGCTTTGAGCAAACTCATGCAGTGGAAGATGTCCCTGCCCATGGCTGGATGATCTTTGAAGTCCCTTCCAAACCAAAACATTCTATGATTCTATGATATTTTATTCAGAATGCCTTAAAAATTATTAGATTGAGCATTGCTCAATGAAAACATAAGTTTGCTGCAATTTTATGTGATATATCAGAGTGCACAGTTGCAGGATATTTAACTAAAAAGACTGAAGCCGATAAACCTTGATGTCTCGGCTAGGCTGGTAATTAACGTTGTACAGTAACATAACCTGCCAGTGCCCTAACACCTAAGAGAGAGCTGCCGGTTACTCATTGCCATCACTGGTAACAGAGAAGTGCAGAAGTTACAGTTATTTTGGAGCCTGAAGTAGGAGTATACTGTCAGAAGAGAGGGCAAAGACAGTGGAGAAGCTCTGCTGAATCCAAATTACAGTTACACTGCTAAGCGTCATGCAAGGCCTGACTCATTTGAGAAGCACATTCAGCTTTGCACATATGAGCAATCTCTGTCCATCTTGCACGGAAGGGCTTTTTTTTCTCCTTAAACACACCAAGAGGAAAACTGAAAAATGTAGTGGTGGAGCTAATTATGGAGAAGATCCTGATCTGTGGACTTGAGGAGACAGCTCCCTGACAGTGCAAGAGGCTTTGGCCATGCTTCTGATGGGAAACCACCTTTATTTGTGTCTTTTGGGGCTGGTTTGGTTGGTTGAATAATTCTGAGGGTCGGAGAAGTCACTTGAATTGGGAATATTTTTTACAGCACAGAATTATGTGTCTCTGTCTCTCCTTGCTGGTGGACCAAACTTTGCAGGTTTCACAACAGGTTGGACTGTCCTCAGCCATATAATTTCCCTGGCAAAGGCAGTAATGAAATCATTTTCAGGCTGGGTTACTGCGCTGCTCACCTCCAGAGCCCTGGTCCAGAGTCCAAGAGAAGATGCGGTTTGGCTTATCTGCAGCCTTTCTATAGGGCTGCTCTTCGTCCGTCAGGGATGTTTAACTTGTAAGATGTAATAAGCTTAATAGGTTGACTTTATTTAATTATTAATGATCCCTTTCTGTCCTTACAGCTCATAAAACACCCTGTAGGTTGGCAAAACACTCATAATATTGATCAGGAGCCAGAGAGATATTTATTTCCTCTTTGCCCCAGCGCACATAAATCTAGGTCCTTTGCTTCCTTTTCCTCGGCTGGCGGGATTTACAGTGGCCTGTTTCTTAAAAGCTTTTCGTAATTAAGGAATAAATACCCATTGGTCTTTGTTTGCTGTCTGGAGCCCCTTGTTTGCCAGGGACCTATATATCCTCAGTGGGCTTGTGTGCCTTCCCCCTTAGCAACGCAGCTGGGGAGAGAAGGCATGCATGCTAGGAACCAGTCAACTGCTAAGCACTTACTTTGCAATAGAGTGGGGTCTTCTGCAGAGAGAGGAAGTCCCTGTGTTTTCTCAGCATATTGTTCCCAGCTCCTCTTCCATGCCTCTCCTCCCAGTTCCTGCTTTGCTTGGGGCAGGAAGACACTTTGGAAATTCCTTGCTGCTAGCCCTTTCTTCTCACCTCCTCTTCTCCCCCCTTTGCTCGTTGCAATTAAAAACATCACGAACCTTTCCCAACATTTCAGTCCCATCCCCGCCTCCCACCTTGGTGTTTCTCTTTTACCCACCACAGTGTTGCGTCACCGACTCAAACCAAAGCAATGCAGTTTATCAGGTGCGCACGGGGTCATCGCAAAGGGGTATTTTTAAACAGCAAGCCCAGGCACAACCAGCTGCCAGTACTGGTCATTAGATGATGCATGCTTCTTGTATGCTGGACCATGAAGCTAATGATGCATTCTGGACCTCTCCAGGAGTTTGGGAGGGACGGGGATTAGATTTACTTCATTTTCTTGGAAGAGACACATTAACCTTGTCAGCTGGCCAACAGGAGAGAAAATTTGGCAGTGCTCTTGCTGAGCTGGCCAGGTTACTACTGCGTTAAACTGTTGTACTTCAATGAGCAACTAGAAATGGTAACACACAGGCACAGCACCTGCACAGCAACACGAGAGAGACAATTTAGAGGCCTCCTCAATAACATAAGCATTTTGTTTAGCAAACGAGAAGAAAAGACAAAAAGTTCAAGAGTGTTTTAGTATTGTTGGAGGTGTGAAGGATAAAACTTCCCTTCAAAATGCCTGTGCCAGGCCTGCTTGGTATTTCTGATGGTGGGAAATCAATGCTCAGCCACGGTAAATACCTGCTGTCCATGATGTTTTTAATGGCCTTTCATGCCTCCCTGCTAAGTTCATGAGAGGGACAGGAGATGTTTAGGTTGGATAGTGGGAAAAGGTTCTTCCCCCAGAGGGTGGTGGAGCACTGGAACCAGCTCCCCAGGGAAGCAGTCACAGCACCAAGCCTGATGATATTCCAGAAGCATTTGGGCAATGTCCTCAGGCACACGGTGTGAATGTTGGGCTTCTCCTGTGCAGGAACAGGAGTTGGACTCGATGATCCTTGTGGGTCTCTTCCAACTCAGGACATCCTGTGATTCTAAGTTGAAACCTGAGATGAATGGGAGTGAGGAGGAGTAGGACAGAGTCAATACCAGCAGTGCAAGGCTCCTGCTCAGATCTGTGTCAAGTGTAAAACTGCACACATTTAACCACGGGCAGAGAGCCACACCATGCACTCTACTGGGCTGAGCTATGTAGGACGTTGGCTGCTAAATGAGCATCTCTGGTGCAAACCCACAAGTGGAGAATGCAGTTTAACTCCTGGAGTGAAGCTGTGCCCTAAGCTAGTCTTCTTTTTCTGTTCTCTTGTGCTACCTTGTTAGCCCTCCGCCCTTACAGTGCCTAGTATTTATGTTTCCAGATAATAATGATGTGATGTGGCTGGCAAAGTAATTTAAATAATTGGACATTATCTTGAGAAGCAAGCACCTAATTAGATCAAAATAAACTGAGAACTGAAATTTTCATCTGTTTCTAATAACCCTTTACCTATGTACAGGATTGCTACTATGGCAGAGATTTCATTATTCACACCACTGTTCACTAGGGCTGGATGCTCCTGCAAGAACAAAGAGCTTGATGGGGCCTTGCAGCCAAGGCTTAGTGGCTGTCCTGGAACCGCACAGTTTTTTGCAGTCTTATTCTATTGTATTTGGTCCTTGTATAACGAGAGACGTTCAAAGTCTGGGTTTGAGATAAAAGGCTCAGAGAAAGTCTGATCTTGTAAGTGTATTTTTTCTTCATCTAAATTTATCTAGGAATTTATAATCTATTAATTCCTTCATGCATATGCATTGGAAAAATAGCAGCCAGCATCATCACTGAAGAAAAGAGGAGTCCTTTCAGTATATATGAGGAAGAGGCAGCTCACACATTCTCCAGCATTAGGTATCATCGGGATCATCTGAGCGCATGATGATGTTGCTTCTCCAGCACACTGGCTTTAATCTGGGCCTGAGAAAAAGACTCTACTGGATTTTAAAAGTTCAGTGAAAGAGTCTTGTTTTGGCTTTGACAGCTACTTCTGAAAGTGTTGAGGGGGTCATTTAGAATAGAAGTTACCAGGATAAGAGCTAAGGGAAGAAAATGAGAAAAATATTTACTTGCCAATGTACATTTCCTTTATTTTTAGGGATTTGTTCAGTGTCTTTCTTCTGATTAGTTGCTCTTCCTCACATTTCCTCGTACTTTTATCCAGTTGATTTATTTAAAGGTATGTCAGCGCTGGCTGAAATGAAGCACTGTGCCTCCTCTTCCTGCTTCTTGCTGACCGCTCCAATAATTCATTTTTTAGCTCATTAGCTAACAGGGGATGTGAACAGTGGTCCTCCAGGGAACTGCAGCGAGGTTAAGTGATCTACTGCTGACAACTCTGCTCTTGGACTGGCCTTCCTTGGGGGAAATGAAACCTCAACCAAGACAAGCTGTGGATCCCAGAAGTGAAATTGGGGCATCAGAGAAACAATTACAGTATTTATGTCTTCTTGTTGGAATTTCCAAGCTGAATGTTAGCAGCGGGTTGTCCCCAGGACTTCCTGTTCATAATGAAATGGTTTGTGCCAGGAATGTGGGGAGGATGTCTGTGGATGCTGGCTTTCTAGATACTCATTCAAAAACAGTCCCTCTACATTTTGGCTGTCCATGTGGTGTGGGTGAGCATGCTTTTCCTCCTACCTCTGTGATGAAGTGTAGTTTTCTACCAGAAGACATGTTTATGCAGTTCAATAAGGTCTAAATCTCCTTTGATAGCTGATGTCAGTGCCACGCTGCCCCCAAATGTCTGAGGCTTTTAAAACATCTTGGTTTTGTTTGTAATGTTTGCTATGTCCCCACCACAATCCTTAATGTCATTCCAAGGGTAGAATCTAGCCTTAATGAATCGAGTCTTTTGGTGGCCTCAAAAAAAATGAGGCAGGTTTTCTTAAAAGGGAAACCGAATCAAGGTAGAATAACCACGTGCAAAGGCTGAATTTTCAAGTGAGCGTAGCCCAGTGGCACAGCCTGCTGGCTGCAGGGTCCTGCTCTGGCCAGGCATGCCAGTGAGCGCCTTTTGAGGGACCCAATGATTGCTGAGCTGCTGCCTGGCTCTGCAACAGATTTTCTCCAGTGAAGGAACAGATCCTGACCAGATCATGCAGTCACTGTTAATGCAGAGCCTTTACAGGTTACTTGATCCTACTGCAGGAGCTTGCTTTAAGGAAGGACCATTTGCATCCTCTCCATCACTAATACAGGTGGCAGCATGCTCCCCTTCCTCAGATTTATTTTTAAGTGGGGTTTCTGTTCTTTTCCCAGCCTGTTGAGACAGTAGGATAAATAAACCTGAGCAGGATCACGTTGTTGGCGTCTCTCCTGCTTCTCTTGCAGCTTTCCAGGAGCGGCAGGATTGCCTTAGTCTGTTCCCATGCGATGCATGGCAAATAGGAAATTCATGCCGGTGGATTTGTAAACCTCAGAAAGCCTCCACCTGAACCTGGCACTTCTTGCCTCTGTTTCAGTGTGCCTTGTAGCTCGCTGTTATGGTTTAAGGTTAATTGTGGTTAAAAGTGGGAAACTTGTGTAAAACAGCTTGTTTTCTAAACAGAAAAGGGCTTCTCTTAAAGCTGTGGTGATGGCAGCAACCAATGTTCTACAAGAGCCAAAACTTACTGTCTCTCACCCATGATCTGGAGGAGGAGGGGTTCATTTGCAGACTCTATGGGTATTTAAGAAATGTGTGAGAGCTTTACTGAACATTGTCAAAGACAATATTGGATGGTTACTGGATCTGGAAGTGTTGCAGTGTTGCAAGAATGCCCATTTTATTGTAAGTAATTGCACATAAATGTTACTTTATCCTCCTCATTGGACTGGTTGTGGTTTTGATTTTTTACCTTACAAAAATTCAAACACAAAAGCCATGAGTTAAGGATGCGGTGCTAACAGAGGTCCTTTTCTTTCTCCTCTCCATCTGGAATACCTGAAATGATACTCTGTTTATCAGATCCTGCCATCAAAGGTTAATTTGCAGCTCCCCAGGTGTTTAGACTTGGAGTTGTTTTGGTGGGTCTTTTAGCTTTCAGGAGTCATTCAAAGGTTTGATTTAAACGAAGCACTCTTTGTGTTGATTTTCTGTTTGCACTTTTGCTCTGAAAAAAAAAGCCCTCGACCTGTTTGTAAGGTAAATTGTGGTGGGATAGAGAAGGGCATGCTTTGAGAAGCAGTGCCTGAAAGCATCCTGAGAGGTCAGAGCAAGGTCACTCCCCACGTACCAGGAAATGATGCAAAACTAATCCAGATTTGCTGTTGGAAGGATCTGTTTACATAAGTATTTAAAAACAGATTAAGGCTAACCTGACACTAGATTACTGAGAGTAGTGTAAACAGTGCTGAAAGGTGTAAACAGAGCTTTGCCTTTTGTACTCCAGAGGAGAGAATCTGTCACCAGTAACCAGTTCCTGGCTTAGGTGATGTCTATGGTTTTCACAGGCTGGACAGATTACCTGAGGTACTCCTAAATGGGACTTTGTCTGGGGTGAGATCTCTTAGGTCATATAATTGTATGGTAATTTTTTAATGGAAACTTGAGGGACTTGTTTGCAACCCTTGTTTTCCTGTAACCTAATAGCATCCAGAAAGCTTTTGATAGTTCTTTGGCATATCAGAAGGAAATGATGCTTCAAAGAATTGTTTTGGTGGTTTGCATTTTGGGAAAACAAACAGAGGAACCATCCCTATGCCTTTTGCTCTGGAAACATTACTTCACTTATAGAGGAAATCAAGCACCTCTACAAGCCAGGCTGTGTCTTTCAGGGCTTGCCTCTCCTGTCTGAAATGCAAGCCCAGGTGCTTGGTTACTTCTTGTCTTTGATATAGAAGTTTGGTGCATTTTCTATAGTATATTTTGCAGCCACCTTAGCCCTAACCCTGGCTGCCTGTTATGTCGTTGGTGGGGGCTCCTGCACTGACCTCTTGCCAGTCTTTAGGGGAGCCTGGGGCATTTTAAACCCTCGTGGCTGTTGGGACATTATGACCTGGTGGGCACAGCATCCACCGAGGGAGATCTTCGACATGGCAACAATATGTAACAATGAGATAGGTGACAGAAATGTTGCTGCACAGAGCAGGTTTGGATAAACTGTTTCTACGGGGACTTTCTTGCCAAAAATGTGAAGGGGGAACAATTTTTGTTTTGTTAACTCCTGTTTGCTAGCATAATGATGGCCAAACTGCCACTGTGTAGAGGCAGTGGAACGTAGTGGAAGGTGTCCTTGCCCATGGCAGGGAGGTTGGAACTGGATGAGCTTTAAGGTCCCTTCCAACCCAAACCTTCTTCTGACCTCTCTCCTTTGGCTTCTTTAGGGAAGAAAAGGAGCGCTGGATACGTGCAAAATACGAGCAGAAGCTCTTCCTTGCCCCACTGCAGTGCCTGGAGCTTTCTTTGGGGCAGCATCTCCTGAGGGCTACAGCGGAGGAGGACTTGCGGACAGTCATCCTGCTCCTTGCCCACGGGACTCGGGAAGAGGTGAATGAGACCTGCGGAGAGGGTGATGGGCGCACTGCCCTCCACTTGGCGTGCAGGAAAGGAAATGTGGTGTTAGTGCAGCTCTTGATTTGGGTAAGTACTTGGTGTCCAGGGGAGGGGGCTGGCTGGGTTGGATTTTGCTTGGCTGAGTCCTTTGGCAGGATGTCCCAAACCCCCACCTGTAGGTTCCACAAAGCTTTTACTGGTGTTCCATGTCTGATTGTTCCTCATTCCATGCTCCCAAAAGATAAAAAGTTATCTTTCTGCCTGTATGCTGCTACTTGGTGGGCAGTAAAGGAGAATGTAGGAAATCAGGAAGGAGAGATTTCATAGAATCATAGAATCATAGAATCACAGAATGGTTTGGGTTGGAAGGGACTTTAAGTCATCCAGTTCCAACTCCCCTGCCACGGACAAAGACACCTCCCACTGGATCAGGTTGCTCAAAGCCCCATCCAACCTGACCTTGAACACCTCCAGGGATGGGGCAGCTGCCACTGCTCTGGGCAACCTGTGCCAGGGCCTCCCCACCCTCACAGGAAAACATTTCTTCCCAAGATCTCATCTCAGTCTCCCCTCTTTCAGCTTAAAACTGCTCCCCCTATTGTCCTATCCCTGCACTCCCTGACAAAGAGCCCCTCTCCAGCTTTCCTCTAGCCCCTTTTAAGTGCTAGAAGATTCCCTAGCACCTGAAACACCACCATAACAAATTTTGTTCCACACAAGCCTCGCCTCACAGAAAACTTTATGTATGTAACACAATGCTGCTCATGTTTTCAGGATCATATCTTGCCCACTCCCTTCTCCTTCTCCCCATCTCCAGTTAAATTCAAAACGGTCTGTCCCAAGTCCTCTCCCTCTATTTTAAAGCTTTGTTGGCACCGTGGCTTCCAATGGCCCATCTCTTCTTTCCACAGTATGGTGTTGATGTGATGGCACGTGATGCTCATGGAAACACAGCGTTGGCCTATGCCCGGCAGGCCCCCAGCCAGGAGTGCATTGATGTTCTCCTGCAGTACGGCTGCCCTGACGAGCGCTTTGTCCTCATGGCCACTCCAAACTTGTCCAGGAAGAACAATAACCGGAACAACAGCAGTGGAAGGATGCCCACCATCATCTGAGGAGCTCACTCGTGTAGTCGCTGACCTGAATTACATCCACAGCCTCATATTCCTCCATCCCCATCACAGCTCTTCTCTGTGAGTCTGGTAACTCTCCTTTTCCTTTTTCCCTTCGGTACATCCCTGTCCCATCCAGAAACAGCACGAGGGGATGAGAAGGAGCAAAAGGGGCTGCAGAGAAAGCAATTGTTTCAGTGACAGCTCTCAAACGATGGAAACAAGCGGGCAAGAGCGTGTGGGTTGGAGCAGGACATGCCGCATGTGGCACCGGAACCATGGGGGAGCGCTCTTCCCTGGGGAGGCTGCCAGCTCCCCAAGCATGGAGGGAAGGGGCGGAGGGAGAGACGAGCAAGAGAAGGAAGGAGAGATGGTGACTTTCTTTAAATGACAGTTAAGCACATCAGTACATTTCACCTCTACCAAATGCAACGCCTGGATTTCATTCTCTTCTCTGAAGAGCTTGACGGCATAAATCAGAAGGAAGCACAGAGTTTGTCAGGTTTGAAGCTCCTATGATGGTATGTGTCAAATCAGTTGTAGCTAATCTGTCCGGGGAGAATACTGGCTTCATTACACTTGTATAGTTGAGTTCTTCCAGCATTACCGCTGTTTAATAGAACATGATTAGTCATCACGGAGAAAAAAGCATATTAGCTGAGGAGGTAGTTACATGGCACGCTTCGGTGATTGCTTGGATGTGATTGCAATATTCTTAGAAGCATCATATTATCTCAGACATGTTCTTTCAAGCCCTTGGAGCCCTCCTTTCTAAATTCACTGTCATAATTTAGTATCTGTTTAATTTTTCAGTCCAAAGAGAGGAAATGAGTTGCTGAGTGTTATTTGACTGCAGTCTCCTTGGTGTAAAAACAAAATGGAAAAAATAAATAAGAGTAACTATGAAACACAAAAAGGAATAATGAATACCACTAAGGAAAAACATTTCAAGTACTGTTAGTGAAATTAATAAACGCATTAAAGGCTAATATTTTTTCTGCCAGCAGAAATAGGTTCTGTCATTTTGCCAAGGTAAATGTGTTGAGTTTTTGGTCACTCCTGTGATGCATTGCCTAACTTATACAGACTTTTGTATTGTGTCTCTAGATTATATGTACGTAAAATCTATTTGAATAAAAAAAAGCATAAATATGCATTGATTTTTTTTTTGTACAGAAAATGACATCTCTGTTAATTTATAAACTGTAATGGATGTGAACTAAATAATGTGCAACTAGTTAGGATCTGTGGGTTACGGATCATTGTACATTGAAAATATTCCCAGCGGTGAACTTTTGTTTCCATTGCAAGCCTTTGAGGAACATATCAGAGGGAGATGATGGCACATTTGGCGTGGAAAAAAAAGGCGCACGAGACCTTTTAGAAAAGAAGAGGCTGTTTCTCAGTGCTGTAAATATATTTTACTCCAGAAGTCACGAAGCTTTCACAAGCCAAGACAAAAAGCCCTGGTCTGGCTGTGAGAAGATCAGATTTGATTAAGTTCAGAATTCACCGCGGCGGGCAGGGCATGGCTGCGCTTGACTCCCAACTTGGCTGCTTTCCGGAAGAAAAATGGCTTGTGAAAGTAGCCTGGACAGTTCATTTGGATTCCAAGTTTTAATACTTGATTTGATTATTTTGGTATTACCGAGCAGATCTCAGCTTCTCGTATTTTCAACAAACTACGATTCTGGCACAGGGAAGCAGGCTGCATGGGTTTTGGCAGGCTGAAAAGGGATTTTTTTTTAAGTGGCATATGGCAATGTGAGGATGGGGGAAGGGTAGATCACGGAGAAAGTTGAAAACTCAACTGAATTCGATGGCAAAGGAGCAATTATGTGAAGGCAGTGAGGTGCACACAGCATAGTAATTTGCAAATATACCTGCTCTTATGTATTTCCTAAGCCTTCAGTGGTGTTCTTCCTTGGGGCTCTGGATATTATTTGGCATACAGATGGGACGAGCTTAGCAATTACTAAATAAATTATATGTGGAGAAAATGTGAAGCAAAACGTGTAAATTGGTTATCTTAAGGAAGGAAAAAAAAAATCGAAACAGAAAATTACAGATTTCATGTAAAATCATCAAATTCTGGAAGAAAAGTGAGCCTCAAGGTGGAAGCTACAGGAATATTGACCAGCTTTTCCTATTTGGGGGTGTTCTCATTTTGTACTTTGTTACTGTATAGACCTTTGATTATTGAAATCTTTCTTCAACCAGCCTAGGCTGGCTGCATCAGAGTAAGGCTGCAGCTGATTCTCTTCATATTGAGATAATTTTTATTTGTTTTTTAATTGAGGAAGAATGTCTGTTAAAATTGCTATTTCTCTGGCATTCCCATGCAGCTCCCTAAGCTTTGGTACTTATGAGTGGTCCTCCAACAATGGGACAATCCATCTGTTGTGCAGCTGAAGGGGATGCTGTGAAGCCCGCTCTGTCTTGATGCTCACGAGCTTTACCCCTCTACAAGGGGATGCAGCGGGGATTCAGGAATCACAGCTTATGGTCCCAGGGGTGCTATAGCTGCCTGCTCTTCCCCTGAAGCATCAAGGGAATTTGTATCTCAAAACCAAGCCCCGTGTTTTGAATACATGGTGGGCAGATTTGCCAAAGTGAAGTTCTCAATGCATGTTCCACTTCCAAGCTGTTTTTTTCCTAATTGAAAATATTTTCTATATGTAATTTGATACTCTCTTTGGACCACCTTCCTCTTACGAAACTGAGAGTGATGTCTGAGAAAGAAGGGCAACCAGGCTGTCATACAGATTTCAGGTAGAAGAATTATGTGCTCCTTTCGTAAAAATATTCTGAAAGCAAATCTTGGAAGAACGTAGAATATTTTTAGGAAAGGAAATTCCACTGTATTATAGGAAAAATCATATATCCAGCCAACTAATAAGCTCGTTGTTCAATTACGCAGTAGCACAGTTTCTTTTAACCTAAACAGTTTCTCTTGCACGTGTAAGCATTGGCAGTAACTGTGTTGAAGCGGCATATACTGTGTGATGGCTTCCCTAAGCGTGTAGGGGTCTGTGAGGAGGATTCCCAGTTGTGCATGCAGCTGTGATCCCTTCAAAAGATGGGAGATCTCCCAGCACTGTCTCTTGAGTCAGGAGAGACCTCTGGCACCACAGCTGGTGATGCTTCAGCCATGGGAGAGCAGACCCCAAGGGATCTGTGCCTCAGGGGTGTTGGCTACAGCATGCCTTCTTCAAATGGGTTTGGTTGATGGCTGTGAGAAGTTGTGTGGCACCACCTGAGTTAGTGGGACAGGCCACCTGGCAAGCAGGTTGGGCCAGTGTAGGTTCCATCCCCTTCTTGCATGGTGAAAGAGAGGAGGGGAAACTCCTTCCCATCACAGATGAGAGTAAGGATGGAAGAAGTTCTCTGTGACTGGAGCCTGGCAGGGCTTGACTTTTTTGACCTGAGGTCTCCAGGCACTGTGTGCTTTTCAGGGGATGCGTTTGCACTTTGCAAAGGATATTCTTGAAGTTGTCCAGGTGTGGAAACGAGCAATACATACTGACATTTGGAGAACCTGCAGGAATCATTCCCCTTGCTTTCACTCTGTTAACCCGTCCATTTTCTGTTCTTCATCTCGCATTTAGCCCCTCTCGTTGTTTTCATGGAATCCACTTGCCAGGCTGTTTACGCTGTTTAAGCATGTTATGAGCAAATTAAAAACAAATTGAGATCCAGTCAAAAAGAAATCCCAGCAGAAACATGTTAGCTAAAGCTGTTTTCTCAAAAAATGGAGTCCACAGACATGGTTTTCATCAAATCCCCTGTTTAACGCTTTTCATCATCCCAGATACCATTAAATCCACCTTCCTCTGCACTTTAGCCATATCAACTAAAACACTAGAATCGAGTCAGCCTTTGCTATTAACATCAGCGCTTTCCTTCTATTTGTTTTAAGCTAATTGCTGTTGAACAATGGAGATGAGTCGGATGCATCCTAACCAGCATCTGGACCTTGATGTTCCCGGATTTGAGGAGTGTTTGCGTCTCCTCACTAGTTATGAAGAAATAAGATCTAAACTTGGGAAAATTCAGGGTCCTGCCAGTGGAGAGATTTGGCTGAAGTCTCCCATTACCAGATTTCTGATTTCATTACTAAAAAAAGGCTGGTTTTGAAAAAACTTCTTATATTCTGGGCTAGATGCTGCTCAGGAAGGTGGAGAGGATTTTTAAGCATTTGGGCACAGTGTATAACAACTGTGTAAACATTAATATTGTTTAATTTGCCATGTTTTCCCCATTTCCTTAAATTATGTGTGTTAGTGCAAAAAAAAGCTTCAGCTGCACTTGGAGATTTCCCCTGGCCAGAGGAAACTGAGGGAGAAGAATAGAGGTGGGAATGCAGATTCAGGCTTAGAAATGATCTCCGGCACTGTAATGTAGATAATTAGATTATATGGAGTTTGGATAGCTTCAGCTTTTATATTTGTATGGAGATCAGGAAAAATGAAGTAATTTGTAGTTTGTAGTAGAAAGTAGTAATAGTGGAGACAAGCACAGATTTCACAAGGGGGTCCTGAAGGGGCCCTTTCCAAATGTCTCGGGGAGCCACGTTTGCACCTTAGCAGGGAACACATGGTAATTATGGCTGGGGGAACTCAAGCTAAAGGAGGAGAGCAGCATTGGGGACCAAACATGAGGCAGCTTGGCTGGGTAGGAGGCAACTCACCCATCCACATCTCATCATCAAGCATATTTGTTTCCCCTCTGGTGGCTGCTACAGCGATGCATCCATGGGATCTTGGATCCTTAGTTCAACATCTCCTTCCGTTCTTGGTGTTTTGTGTGTAAAATTTATTGTGTAGAAAATCATTTTTGGATGTTCTTGTGTTTTCTGCATAGGAGGAAATAAAACCCGCTCCAGATTAAAGTTCTTTTTAAGGTAGGAAAACACTAAACTACCCCAAATTAAAAGGTTCTGCAATGAGTTTTGGCTTCTTAAATTCTAAGGTAAAAGAAGAACATGAGTTTGAATGGTTTTATTAGAAAATAATCTCCTGTTTGAAAAAATATAGAGGTAATAGAGCAAAATATCCAAAGCAGTGAGTAGGTAGGTTTGTTGTATTATGATATGCAAGGTTTGGTTCTGTTGCTTAGCATGGGCCAGTTTTTAAAGTAAATATTGGGTCATCTCATCTCATCACTGTTTACTTTGAGTTGACTAAATCTGTTTCATGTTTTAAAGGGAAGTTCAGAGGGTTTTGGCCAGGATTTTCAGGAGCTGTGATTAATTAATATTTTGAGAGGAGGATTGCATGATTTCTGAAACTAAAAGATTGGTTTGGGTTTTTTTAGAGCCATCTTAAGCCCTGAATCACTAGGCATGCTTCTGGTTGTGGTCACCTTGGCCCCTGTGTTTCATTTCAAGTGACAGCAATATGTGGGTGAATTAACTCCCATAATTTACTACTGTTCCTGAATGTTCAGGGGGACTTTTGCTTGTGGGCAGATGGAGTACAAGTGTGTTTGTGCATTTCAGCAGCTTTAGCCTCTTCATCTCTGTGTGTGTGTCCACCTGTCTCCCAGATCCCTGTGGCATATTCAAGCAGTAGTGGTCCATTCTGTCAAAAGGCAGAGCTTTGGCTTTCTCTTGGCCATGAACTTCCTGGATGTTTAGCTTCCAGTTCTACGGATTGGCTATTTTGCAGTGCTTCAGAGCTATGTGTGTTATGTACAAAACGTGAAGGGGGGGGGGGGGTGGGAATGCTTACCAAGGTCTAATGGCATGTGTTTGGAATGACCATGTTGCTTGCTGGTAGTTGAATGCACCATCAGCTCCTTTGTGTATGCCCCATTTTCCAGAACGAATTGGTGGGTTTTTTTGTTTCTAAGAACTGGAGTAGCTGAAAACTCTTTCTTGGTCCTTTTGAGTGACAACGTATGAGGAGTAAAACCCCTGGCAGCAAACAACTTGATAGCATCTGATCTGTGCTGAAGGCAAACCCCAAGCTCATGCAGGACCAAGGAAAGGTTTTGGTGCTGAAGGTGGGTGGTTGTTTGGCAGCTAGCTCCTAGATCTGGGAGCTGAGTTGAGTTGAACTGGGGGATGAAGTGCAGTCAGGATGGTGTGAGTCCTGCAGTAAAGGCAATGTATCTCATGGAGGTCGCTAAAAACACGTGCTTTGCATTTGGTGTGTGTATGTGCTTGTGTACGCATATATGCTCTCCATACTGCTATGAGCACTTTTTACACATTAATCAAAATCAACAACTAGAGCCAAGTTTTCAGTTAGATGTCTCTAAATGGTCAAGTTTCCCAGTTTGAGTAAGACCAGCCTTTTCCAAGAGTGCAGGAGGCAGACACAGGATGCTGCACACCTGCTCAAGAAATGTAGAGATGCAGGAATACAAGGTGTACAGGCTTTCTGCGGCTCTTGCAAGCTGTCAGACACTCAGGGCTCCCACACATACCTGCTTCACAGGTATTAAAATAATCCAGCTCCTTCAGGCAGCAACACTCGGCTTGATAAAACCTGTAACTTGGCCAGCAGGACTGAAATAGCTCTGTTGCTCAAGAGAATAATTCTCAGGTCACCAACCCTGGGCTGTTATTGTGGGAAACACCAGGGAAGGAGATTCTGAAGGTGAAAAGGACAGAGAACTTGCTGCTGAAAGGCCTCTTTTTTATATAAACTTACTTGAAACTCAGCTTACTGGCTGAATTTTAAGTGCAGGACCAGCGGGCTGCCCTCCTGTAGCTGATTCAGCAATGCTTTGCAGCCAATAGTGTTTGTGGGGCCATTGGGGAAGACAGTGGTGAGATGTTTCTGAAGAGCCATCTCCAAATGAGTCCTTCTCAAGAGCAGCTCCTCATCCTTTCCTCCAAGCGTTCATGGACATTACTGTCTGGCCTCAAAATTTTGCTGTGAGGGAGCCACCAACCTCAGCTAAAGTGTGCTAAGGCTTTGTGTGTACCAAGTATTCCAGGAAGATGTGACTGAATGTTGTTCACACCATTTCTGTACTTGCTTTTGGTTTGTAGTCGTATCTGGGGGGAAGTCAACAGGGAGAGGGCAAGTCTGGCAGAGCGAGAGGGATGTTTGCTGGAGCCACGCAAGGTATGGTAGAAACATGCCTGGGTGCATGGAGAAGATGGGGGTATCTTTCATTTCCCCTTCTTGTGCCTAAGACAAAATAATTTCTTCGGAATGCTATTGAAAAACCCTCCAAGCATTTTTTTTTCTGATATATCCAGAGATGCAAGAGGCACTGAATCTACTGAGCTCAGGGAATATAGGACGTACCCATCTTCTGAAAGCACATCCCTTTGCTCTGTGGGAATTCCAAGCTTCCAGGAGACTGCGTGCATTTGGTCCAGCTCTCTTTAACTGTTTTAATGCGAAGAACATCTTTTACTTGTAGGCAGCTTGTGTAGGTGGGTGCACAAACCGAAGGGGGTATTTGGGAGAGCAGTGTCTTCTAAAACACCAGCAACTTGTTTTGTGTGACTGTTGCCTTTGGACTTGGGTTTGGGCTTGCTGAGGGCCTGACTCTGCAGCTTCTGCTGCCATGAACTTCCTGACTTCAGCGGGATTTGAGCATATCCTGAAAGCTTTAGCAAATCCAAGGCAAAACAGCTTTGAACTGCCTCAGATGCATCCAGGACCGTATCCTGGCCTCTCTGAAGTCTAAGTTGGGCCCCTGGGTTCCAGTGAGGTTGTGATTTGGGGTTCAATCTAGCTAGCACCTTTATTAGAGGAAGCGCCATCGGCACCACTTGGAAAGCAGATGCGTATGCTGTTCCTTTCTTTTATTCCTTAAAAACCCTGTGACTGCCTGCAAAGGCTGGACTTTGTGTTGGGCTGCATTTAGCCCCCAAGTCTTTCAGTTTCTCTGCTTTGTGGTGTTTGTCTTTCTGGTTGGGATGGGGAGAAAGGGAGCCCAGGTGAATAGGGACACCTGAGACCTGTGTTTGGGGTAGAGGCAGAAGATACCTAGCACATGGCAGGCTTTATAGCAAGTTTGGGGGTTTCTTTTCTGGTTTTGGTGTTGGGTTTTTTTTGTAAATAATAATGTATAAATGATGACAAGACAGTGTGGAAATTATTAAAAAAATTATGTCTTTTGTTGTTGTTTTTATATTACCTCATTCAGCAAGTTTGTTTTACAATGACTCAATGATACTTTATTTATATTGTTTGTACTGTAATTAAACCGATTGACAAACATTTCACTTTGCTCATTGTTTCATATGATTTTGGTTTGATTAAGTATGCCAGTTTGTATTATGTTTCCCTTTCCTCTCTCTCCACATTGAGATTTTTGTGTTGGCTGTACAGTATTCTGAATAATTAAAAACAAAACAAAAAAGAAAGAAAAAAAGGAGGAAAAAAAGTTGTAAAGTACTGCAGAGAGAGGCTGTTATATTGTATAGGTCTCTTTCTAATAAAGACAAGAAAACTTGTTTGTTGCATCCTGCTTCTTTGCTTGAGTCTTCATTGCTGTGTTACTGAGAAACACCTGCCCTGGCCCTACTTTCTTCTCATATTAATGATGAGATACTGTCACTCTTTGCCAGTAATAAAGATGAAGTATTAGCCGAGACTTGGGATGTCAGAAGAGCCAGTAATGGTGCAAATTGATAAATTAAAAAGCAATAAGTCAACCAGACCGTAATGGTGTATATCTAAGAGTTCTGGAAGCTCTTATGAACTGAATGACAGATCTCCCAGCAAAAATATGCGAGCTTTCATTAAAAACAGTTGTTCTCCCCGAGGAAGAGAGAGCAGTAAATGTTGCACCTAGGCTTTAAGAGTCTCTGGAGGAGATCCAAGGAATTAGGCCAGTAACGGTTACATCTGTATCTCTGTATCTGCTAAATTGGTTGAAATGATCATTTAAAATAAGAATAATAAAACATCTTTAAGGTCATGATTTGGTATGATCTAATCACTTCTTTGAAGGAAAATCATGGCTCTCTATTAGGCTTCTCTGAGCAAGTCGTTTAAAACCCTGAATGGTGGGCAACTGATTGACATTTATTTATGTTTTTAAAGGTCTTGGCCCGAGTACATCATGAGAAGAAGGCAGGAATCTAAGTAGGCCCAAGGAGAAGACAAAATATTGCCCTGATGGAGAAGATTGAGGGATGGGGATGGGGATGGGATGATGTGATGGGTTTTCACCTGAGCAGCCCAGTAGCTAGCCACATGCCACAAGGGTTCCTGGCAGGACCAGCCTGTCTCAGTGGATGGTGATATCAATTATATCAATGGCTGCAGAAAAACTACAAAAGGCCAAAAGAGCTCTGTGGTATCAATGTGGGTACGTGAAGAATAGTACATAAAAGTTCATTAAATGTGCATTAATGAGGGAAAAAAAGGAGATTACTTAAATAACATGCCCTGGGATGAAAGAAATGTAAGATTTTAAGATCCGTAAGGGCACTGTGGGGCAAGACAACCAATGGAATGGTTTGGCCATCTGTGCTTGTCCCACCTTCTAAAAGACACAGAGAAATTAGGGATGTTCAGAAGTGAGTAGAGCTATGAAGAGGTGAAAAAGGTGGAGAATTTCCTTCAAAAAGAGACACAGAGTGGGATATGATAGCTGTGGATAAGGAGTGGAGAAGGAGCAGATTAGGGATGTCTCTTCCTCATCTTGCACTCAGTGTGGTGCATGGTCTGATACCAAAGGTCAGTGCAGTCAAACCTAACCTATAGCAAGATGGATGAGCTGTCCAATGTGTCACTGGACCGGAGACCTCAATGCAGTGGGATTGTGCACAGAAGATCCAGCCAAGATTGAGAAGGTAAGCTTGCATCTTCAAGGACAGAGTGATCTGCCTAGAGTGTGGGATTAGGGGGCTTTTGTTTCTCTTTTACATCTGCTTGTACCTTGGCCTAAATTTGTTAATTTTTCAGGTTCTGTCCTATCTCATCAGGTCTCCCACCAGCTGTTGGGTCTGTTCTGTCTGATGGGGATTTTGGGGGGCCTTGCGGGAGGTTTTCCATTTCCTTTTCTGCTCTTCAGTTCTCCAGGGAGGCTGTACCAGCACTGTGGGGGATGAAAAACCGCAGGACTGCTTGTGGATTAGATTTTTTTTATCTTTTGGGGGTCTACATCACTGTTTTGTCATGCAGCAACTGTGTGCCTTTGTTCTTGCAAGGATTTCCCACCCTTTTTAACCCCACCACACATCTAAACAGCACCAAAGCAGGAGGTGGATGCTTTATGTTCTCCCCTTCTGGATTTGTAATGTGAACTTCAAACATGGGAGAACTTGATTTGGATTCCACCTGGGTGCAAAACGATAGTAGTGCTTTTTTAGGAATCATCTGTCACTCCCCTCCTTTGCCCTCCTATAGGGGTATGGGTTTTGATTTTGTTATGGCCATGGCATCTCTAACAACCCTCCTAAGATCTGGCTTCTCCTGAAAGATCCTGATGCCAGGGATGGTGGAGCAGATTTAAGAACGTCTTTCATGGTCGTGTTTCTCACCTACCCCAAGCCCACCCCCTCGTACTCCTGGAACACTCTCAGCTGGTGGCATTCACAGATGCCTAGGAAGAAAAAAAAATATCCCACTGCAAAGCATCAGAGGTCAGGAGGAGATTTTTAAGGAAAACTATTGATTCTCGTATGAGAGTAGGGAGAACACCCCCTTTTTTCTGGGTTTTTATTTCCTTTTTTTTTAAGAAAAAAGCAATTACTGTAAAGACCAGACTGTTGCTCTGCCATAAAACCTTGCTGTGTGTTTCCACCTTTGCCTACGAAGCGTTAGCTTTGATGGATGCTGGGAGCATCAGCTCAAGAAACATGCTCCAGAGCCCAGAAGGCACTTGCTCTGTAGGTACTGCATGCTTTTAGCCTTCAGAACATTCCCTTGGTAGTTTTGCCATTTCTACTCATTCTTTAACACAAAACCAAACTGGTTTGAAGGAAGCAATGGGATGAGATGACTGACAGCACACACAGTGAGCATATGCAATGTGATGGTAAGATGGGGCTGACCAGCTGCCCCAGTAAAATAACTTTATGTTCCAGAAGAGAGCCGAGCTCACACAAACTCAGCTGTTTTCGTAAACAAAAGAAAACAGTTTATGCTTCATGAGTATTAAGTAAAAGTAGCTTTATTGAGCCAGGTAAAAGATGTGCCCACACTGACACTTCTGCTCCACCAGTGGCCAAAAGTCAATGCTGGAGGATAGTGTAAAATCAGAGTATGTGGGGCGTTTGTTGTGTATTTCCCCGGCCTGCAATTGTTTAAAATTTAGGGATTTCGAAGCCACCTGTTTTGGATATGTACAGTAATCTTCAGAGGATTTCTATTCCATAAGTTTGGCTGACCCCCTGATTCTCTTGAAAGCTTTGAGCATCCACAGCACCCCACATCAAGGAGGTCCTCAGCAGAACCGCACTGGTGGTGAAGAACCACCACCATCTTCCTACCCCTTCCCCTTCTCCCTTTGCAGCACCCTGGGGAGAAAGGGTGGGAAAGGGACCTCCTATTTCACGGTGACTTATAGAATCATAGAATGGTTGGGGTTGGAAGGGACCTCAAAGCCTATCCAGTTCTAACCCCTCTGGATCAGGTGCTCAAAGCCTCATCCAACCTGGCCTTGAACACCTCCAGTGATCCAGCATCCATGACTTCTCCCAGTTCATCTTCCAGAGGGTCCTTCCCAGAGACAGCACGTTGCTCAGGGTTGCTCAATGACTTCATGGCAGGAGGCAGAAGTGGTGTCAAGAGATGCTGCTCAGAACATTGACTGCAGCAAACCCAGCAGAAATCCAGGCTGGGGAGCGGCGTGTCCCACACAAAGCTCTTCTGAGCTTCCTGCCTTACAGCTTATCCCTTTGCCCCTTCCCTTTTTCTCTTTATTTCTATGACAGGGGCCAAGGCAATTGATGAATGCAGGGAGAAGGAGGCAACATGGTGTTTTTCCCCATTGAAGTATTCCTGTAGCTTTGCTATTCCCACCCGAATGATGTCCAGAAGATGACTTCAGGGAGCACAGGCTACAGGAGTTACTGAGAGGGTGCATTAGGGAAAGGCAGTTACTCCTGGCAAAACCACTAAATGTACAATAGGAAAACCACAAACCGACGGCAAGACTGGGAAACCCACCAGGCAGCCGTTTATCTCGCCTAACGTCCAGTAAAGCCCTTAATTGGCCCATAAATGCAGTCACAATAACTGTGCTCGACACGCAGCACCACTGCCAGCAATTAGCACTTATTTATTTGCATTCTGCCCTCACCAATCTCCGCTCCCCGACTTCCAGATCTGTTTGTTTTTAAGCCAGGGAGACTCCTTGTGTTTGCCAAAGAGAGGATGAGAAGAGCTAAAGCTGCAGAATTAAAAAGGTGATGCCGTGCCATGGGGCAAGAGCAATGAAGGGTTGTGGAGCTGCAAAGCCGTCTGCAGGGCTTTCCCATTGCTCAGGGAATTAGCGCTGGGCTCCTACAGAGCATAAGGTGGCTGGGGTTTGCTCAAGCCTTTTAAGAAATGGCTCAGTACTGACACCAAGGGCTGCTTGTTGCTTGGTTGAAGAGAACCTCCTGATCACCTTTTGCAGCAGAAAATAATCATTTATTGTCATTTTGGCACAGGAGCAAACAATTCACATTGTTTTGGAGGATTAGCAGAAATCAAAGGCCAGGTATTTTTATTTAATGAAGTGAGGGCTGGGATCCCAACCAGCCTGGAGATGCCAGAGCTGCGGGAAGGGCATGGTGGAGAGACAAACAGCTGCCAAAATGAGGGTCCCAAACCACCTTTTTCTGCAATGCTGACAGCAAAGGATAGGTATGTGTCTTGAAATCTTCTCGGCTTTGGGTCATACAGGAGGGCTTGTATCTACTTTCAGGCAAGAAGAAACTACTGAGAGCCCTCGACCTCTGTTCTGGGTTGATGATGTCCATCAGCATTTTGGTGCAGATCCCTAAATGCTGGCTGGGCGAGGAAGGAAAGAGCTGGGAGTGGGAAAGTTGTGTCAGAACTGCATATTATTTTGGAAATGGAGGAGGAAACAGCCTGGCCCAGCTAAAAAATAATGCCTCCCCCTAGCACTCTGTTTACCCTTCCGAATGGGCTGTCTTTGGAGGCATTCTGCAGTTTCTGGGAGTTTGGGGACTGGAAAGGGATTGTGTTGCCAAACCAGCTTGGTGACTGAAGCAGAACGGGGCAATCCCCCCTACATCACCGTAACAGCATTGGGGCAGGAGCCCAGGTGAGCATGGGGGCACTGAAGGCTGCTGGGAATCGCCCCAGGCAGATGAGCATCTCTGCTGCTGAAAAAAGCAGATTTTGGTATAACCTTCCTTCCCACCCCCAGCAGGCACCCCCCCCTCCCTCCCCCACCCTCCTCCTCCTCCTCCTCCCCCTCCCCCTCCCCCTCAGAGATGCAGCATCTACAGCTCCTGCTCTGCAGATCCAACACTGGTAATGGCTAGGCTGATTGACTGCAGATTTCCCTGTAACTGAGCTTAATTAGCAGGCTAATCAGGTCTGGAGATGGTTCCAATTTATTTATTGGCTGATGGCTGCCGCTAATCGGCCTGGCCAGTTAATACTGGTAGTGCTGAGGTTTGTGGCAGGTGAATAAATATATCAGGATTTCACCCTTTCCTATACTCAGAGCTGGCAAAATTTGCCCAGTGAGCGCCTGAGCTTGGATGCGGGTAGGGTGGTACTTGCAGCATCCCCTCCTCGTGGGGTGTGGGAGGGTCTAAGCATGGTGCCCAGTTCAGACCAGCTGTGGCTGACCATGAGGATGATGTTTGCAGGCAAGGATAGAAAAGGGGTGTGTTCTGCCCTTTGCATGCTGGCAGCGTAGCATAGCTCAAACACCCAAAATAGTCCTTGTGGCAGGCAAAAGGCGTGCAAAGGCAGTGTCATCCGTGGGTCACCTCTTTTGAAGGTGACCCAGAGGAAGCCTCTTAAAACTTGTGCTTCTTAGTTTCCTCAAGCTGCGCAGAGGCGATTTAAAGAGAATTTTGTGCAGGGTGCCTCTGGAATGGATGCAAGGAGAAAGGGGAGCGCTGGTGCTGTGGCAGATGCTGTCTCTCCCCTCAGTGTTGGGGAGCCAGGGAAGCAGGATTTTTTAATTAAAGCTTGGTGAGAATGTCTCCAGTCCCTCCACAAGTCCCACCAGTCTCTGAATGTGCAGTGGTATGGGATGCGCCAAACAAAGGAAGGGAGAGAATGGGATTTCCATGCCTTCATTTCCTGCTGTAGAGAGGAACCAAAGGGAAGGGAGGGATGATGAAAGGGAGAGACACAGCAAAACACCTGGACAAGGCACTTTCTATGGCAAAAGCCACACTTGGCTAAAGTGCCTCTTGCCCAAAGGTATCTGGCCCCAAGCTGAAGAAGAACACCCATGCTGCATTAGTTGGCTCAGATCTTTAACAGTTGTCCATATTTTAAGCACGAATGAAGGGGGGGAAGCCTTCTAATTTGAGTCTGTCTGTCCTGAGCTGCTGTCATTGATTCTCATGCTGCTGTCCTCCTTTTGAGAGCCCTTTATTACCAGTATTTTCTCCCCGTTAAGGCACTCGGGGACAATAATTGAGTTACTTCTCAATCTTCTCTCTCTGATGAGCCGGGAGGAGGGTGGGTGTCAGAGCACTGGGTGTTCTGGGGAGGAATGGACCTCCTCCAGACCCTGGTACCTTGGGGACAAGAGTTGACAACCCCAGGGCGGGACCTCCTAAATGCAGCCAGTGGGGATGGCTGGTGGGACTGGGAAGGATCTGAATGGAGTATCTTTCTGGAGGGGCCGCACCCCGTGCTAGGGCTTTTGCGTGATGGAGCTTGTCCATGCCAGGCAGGGACAAGGGGACTAATGAGCTGGAGGAGCCTGGAAAGCCCCAATGCAGGCAATACTTACGGCACCAGAGGAGCAGAGGCAGGCATGTGGGTTTCATGGCTGCGGCTCTGAAATCTCTTGCTGGAGAGGGTTATTAGAGGGAGTAATTGGGATCACCTTACTTTACAAATGTTACTTTGCAGAATGAGGCAGGAAGACAGATTGATCTCAACTATTATTCATTAAGGAAAGTCCTTTATAAATCCCAAATTAACAATTTCTCTTAGAGAGAGACTTCCTATTACCCTTCTTTCATGGGAACTTATTGCTGCTTTGGAAATGGGGACATATGAAAATAATTGGGGAGGGGGAGAAATAGCAGTCGTGGGCTCAGGGGCTGAGCATCTGCTTTAAAAAAAATACAGATGTGTGTCTTAAAATTGACCATTACCCTAACTCAGTAAGGCAATGTTTTTGATAGATACTATTAGACCATGGCCAGAACGATGTTCATAAAAGCCTAAGTGGCTTCTTAGCAATGAACAGGCTATTTGTAAATGTTCAGTGTTCGATGGCATATCTACAAGCAAAGATGGTTTGCAGAAGGTCTCTGCTACCATCCTTCCTCTCCATGCAGAGAAATGAATGGCGACTGGGAGGCAGGACCAGAAAGCTGCCGTGCCAGTTGGATGGGTTACTATGGGTGGTCTTTACCATTGGGGCTGTACAGTGGTTTAATTCTCTGGGAGTCTGTCTTGGTGTCTGCAAGGAAAGGGAGAATTTCACCCCAAACCCTCATGATATTTTGGGTGAAAAACACTAAGAAAAAGATGTTTTTATTATTCTTTTTTACAAGCAGTGGAGAAAAAAAAAGAAAAGAAAAAAAAAACACAAACCAAAAACCTAAACAAACAAAACCCACTGTTATTGTGAATTAAAAATTCTTATGCACCTTCTAGCTTTTGAAATTTGCAGGAAGATGACCTGGGAATTTTTATCTAGGGGTTTTTAGGGGGCTGTGTATATCATGGGGTGTGTTACCCCTGGACACCAAATTTGAGGTGATAGAACATGCCTTGAGGATGCTTCAGGGGTGTGTGTGAGAGGACCTTGAATAAAGAGATGTTTTCATTGTCCAAAGAAGTCAGCTGCTTTGCTTTGAGTCAAGGTTGCCAACAAAAAAAAAAAGCAATTACTTAATTTGTATAACTGTGACCATAGCTCCTTTCGGCTCTTCTGGGAATACTGGGAAGGGAGACAGATATCTCTCAAAGCGGTTTTGGGGCCATACTCGTATTTTCCTGCATTATTTCTGAGTTCAGATGCTTTTTGCAGCAAGAATAAACCTCTTGAACAGGACCACAACTGGAAGGAAAACAGTAAAATTTAGACTCCAACAGATGCAGGTTTTGTCCTGCCAGATAGCATTGAGATGCATTACCTTTAAAAAAACCCCCATAAATCACTGCTAATGCCCCTTTTTGGGGACATCAGTTTGGGATATTGGTACCCTTTAGAGTAACTTGGGGGTGTCAAGAGAGAGGGAAGAGCTCTGGGCTCTTGGCAATACACATTTACCCCATGAGCTCCAGCTCCTCCACTGTTGATAACATGCTCCTAGAAAATTATAAATGGGAGTCCCTGGTTTGTCTTTCACTCTGTTAATTAATAGGATTTGAGCATTAAAACTGCTCCCCCAGAGTCGGTGATAGGCCCTTTGCCACTAATTCAGGCCCCTTGCCACTAATTCAGTCATCCTGGCAGGTCAGTGTAAACACCCCATATTTTACTGCCATTTTCAGATTATTCCCCTGCCTTATAATTATTTTCCAGGGGGACTGCAGGGGATTAATTCTAGGCGCCTGTTCCTCTGCAGATGGTGGTGTGCCCTAGCACTGAGGCGATGCAGAGCATCCCCTGGCAGGGGATAACGCTGCCGATTCCAGGTCCGTTTACCCACTGACAGGGAAAATGTTGTTAAGCCGGGTCTGCACTCCTCTTCCTTTGCTCCTTTTATAAAGAGAAGGGAGGAAGGACTTGACACAGTCCCCTGGGTGCAGAGGGACACTGGGCACTGGCAGGGGGATGCTTACGTGGCTGCATTGGAGTCCAAGCCCCAGTGGGTACCGCAGGGGCGAGTGGGCAGCTCGAGTATGAGCAGCCTTCGCTCAGGCTTTGCTCCGACACTCTCAGCATCGCAGCGAGAGGCTGAGGCTGTTTATTCCCTGGGGGTTTCTCCAACATATTTGCAGGGGAACCATGAGCCTGCAAACCTCACAGAAAGCAGCTTCAGGGTTGCCCTTACCAAAAATAAGAGAGAATTGTTCTGCTTATAGTTAAAATATCCCTTTCTTTATGATTTATCCATACAACTTCATCTCCTGCTGGGTCTGTGAGTCAGAGTACCTGCGAGACCAAGAAAATGCCGCATTATCCTTTGGGTCCAAGATGCTGGAAACTAATGCAGAGGTTTAAAATCTACATGGCTCACAAAAAATAAATAGCCTCTCCTTCCTTCCTCCCTCAGGCCTGTTTGGAAAGGCAGCTTTTGGCTTCTCCTTTTCCCAGGCTGAGTCCTGGGGAAAGTTGGGCGAGTAAGTTTGCAGAGCTGGAGGGAGGGCGGCACAGATCGATTGGCGAGTTTAATAGGATCAGGTCAGTGTAATCCTGTTTTAGCCATTGTAATTCAGGCAGCCAAGGAGACCTCAAACTATAGGGGAAGGGGCTTTTAAAACCTCAGCGGTCCTGCCACAAAGCCAGAGGCTGGGGCCAGGACAAAAGGCGGAGAGAGGATGAAGTGGCTTGAAATAAATAGATTAAGGCTCTCTATGGGCCAGGCGTAGCGGGAGGGAGAAAAGAGCAAGCAAGGGGCGGGTGAGCATCCCGCAGTGGCGAGGAGGGGGACGGGAAGGGACCTTGCACCCATATGGGGTGCAGGGTGGCTTGGCAGAGCATCAACTCCCACCATGGGGCGGCTGGTTTGGGGCATGGGGGGGCTCTCTTCCCCCCACCGCCTGTGTTTCTGAAGGGTTGGGATAGGCAATCAATTTTTATGATGCGATTTATAATTCATACAGGTTGTCTTCGTACATATGGTGTTGCTTTTGTGTGTCAGGGTGCCGGGTGCTTTATGACGGTGACGGCGGGAATTTGCATTGGCAGCCGCTTACCAGCCTCATCGCTCTCCTGCTTGGCAATGAAGATTGATACAGCTCTGGGAAAGCGCGCGCAAGGGACCCGATCCTGGAGGACAGGTAGCCCAGAGGGGTGGGTGTCCCTTGCAGGAAGAACTGTGCACCCTTTTGGGGTTGTGGGGAGATGTTCAGTTCTTGTGAGGGGTTGATTCCCAGGAGGGGTACAGACCCCCTCACCCATCTCTCCAGATATTGGGGTCAGCCCAGCTCTGGGGGTGTTGCTCAGTGTGGAAGCTCCTGCTATCCCTGGGGATAACCCCAATGGAGGAGGGGTGCGGCACCCTCTGCCTGGGCGCAAAGGGCACCTTGTCAGCAGGGCAGGTAAAAGGCACAGAGTGGAGTCAGGCCTGTCCCAGCTGAAATAATTAAACCAATTAAGTCAATACAAACAGAAAAAAGGCAGAAGGCAGAGCTGTCCCTCCCCCCAAGGAAGCTGGGGCTGCAGCTGGAGTCCACCACCACACTCCCCCTGCCCTGGCATGCACTGAGTTTGTCCAGCCTCCGTGGCAGCCCTGGCATGTGGTGAGTTTGCCGGGGGTAAGAGGAGGAGAGGGGGAGGATTTAAAAGCTGTGATGTCTTACTTAAAAGCGAGGCAGCACGCTCCTTGCCCCACCAGAGAGGGGTGGGCTCCTCCAACCCCTGCATCACAGAGCTGCTGAACGATGGTGGCTGGGGGCTTAAAGTAAAAAAAGAAAAAAAAAAAAAATATATATATACATACACACACACAAAGGGGTTTTCTGAAGGCAGGCTGAAAAAAAATAAAATATATATACATAAAAGGGTTTTCCTAAAGCAGGCTGGAAGCGAGGCAGAGAGGAGCAGGCAGTTTTCCTTCCCCTCCGACTTTGGGCTGCTACAAAGTGGGCCAGCATTTCTGCTGCGCTCCCCGAGCAGTGCAATTATTTGATCTGCAGATGTAAGAGGAATTTATTGTAACAACAAATATAGTGATGTCAAAACCCAACCTTGGATTAAAGCCGGCAGCCAAAGGGGAAGTGTATTAATTTCAAACAGCATCAGAGGCCAGTGCCTATTAGGACGAGCTATTCTTCAGACCCCCCCCCATCAGAATTAATCATTGGGAGTTAATTTGAAGCTCAGACAAGTTGCTGTTAATTTAGTGCAGGGAGGATGGGATGGAATAAAAAGCTGAGGTGCTGGCCGGGCCTCCTGGGTCTCATTAATCAGCGAGCTGAGACGGCCTGGCTTGATTACAATTTGCAAAAAAATTCATTAGAGCCTGGGCGATTGACAATTTTTCTCTCTGCCTGTGATCTGACTCATTAGGCAGCCAAATGAAAGCCATGATGATGGTGATGATGACAGCTATCAACCCCCTCCCTTGTTTATCTCCTTCTCCTCTGGCCCTGGGGCTCCCCCTTCCAGCCCCAAATGCCCGCCCCCCCTTCCCTCCCCCCCCGCTCTGGAGGGGGGGGGCGGCAATGGGGGACCCCAAACTGCAAAGGGGGACCCCAAAGTGCGGAGCAAATACCTTTCCAGAGCCTGGGCCAGATGCTGACTTGTAGAGCGAGGGATGCCCCGGGGTGGGGAGCAGCTGCTCCTCCCTAAAATACAAACACCCTCCTCACCGTGGGGGGGGTGGTACAGCAAGGCTGGGCTCGCCTGAGCCGGCTCCGGGTTGCTGTGCTTTCCTAGCAGCATCCTCTTTGCACCGAAAGCAAATGAAAATAACTTAAAATATACTTTTTTTTTTTTTTTTTAAAATCAAAGTGCTCCAAAGAGCTAAAGCCGGGGGGGGTGGGGGGGGGCAGTCCCGTGCGTGTGCCAGCTCCTTCCCATGCAGAAATTAAGCCAAAAATTAGTATTAACAACAATATTTTTGAAACGAGCCAAAGGAGTAGGTACAGTGGCTGCCGAAAAGGCTGGAATCACCAGTGGTTTTCTGCCATTCCCTGCGTGTCCGTGGCTGCCCGTGGGGCTGCTACGCTTCGGGGAGCGGCGGGTAGGAGAAGGGCACCCCTACTAACCATCCCTTGGAGCCACCACCAGCTCCATCATCATCAATAATAATAATTAATATGAAGTGGAAGGGCCGTAAATGAAGTGACCAATAATAATAATATATATAATAATCATAATAACAGTAATAATTAATATGAAGTGCAAGTGCTGTAAATGATGTAACCATCCGAACCTCGGTTCGCTCTCCAGAGCTGCCCCGCTTGCCTCGCTGTTACCTCGGGAGCAAATCGCTCCCTTGAATGAGCTAGCTTTAATTTTTAAGACACCCTCCTTCTTCACCCCATGCACTCCCTTTTCCTCGGGAAATTAATTCTGTTTTATTCCAAACAGTCCCCGACGGCGGTCAGTAAAACGGTGTCAGCGGCACGGATGCAGCCGGGGTGTGTAAAATGGGTAAGAAAAAACAAACAAACAAACAACACCCCCCCACCCCCCCCAAACCAAAACAAAAAAATTAAAAGGATGGGGAGGGGGGTGGCGGTGGAACACCGGACCCTCCAGCCCCGAGACCCCCCCGGCCGTCGAGGCTATCTACATTTATTCGCAGAAAAGAGCCTTTCATCTAGCCTTCCCACCTCCCTTAAAAAAAAAAAAAAAAAAAATTTTTGCCCCTCTCCCCACTTCCCGACAATAAAAGTAGCTTCGCAAAAATAAAGGCTACAGCAGCAGCATCGCTCCACTCCGGCAGCGCAGGAGGGGAAAGGAAAATCGGCTCCACTCCAAATTCTGGACAGAATAGCCGGGGGATGGAAGGCTTTTTTTTTTTTGTCTTTTTTGTTTCTTTGTCAGTTTTTATTCACAAGACTTAGTTTGCTTTTAAATTTCATAACTTATAAGGAAATAAGCTACATTGAAATAAATTAAACACAATAGAGAAGATCGTGCTTGCTTTCCCCCCTCCCCTTCTCTCTCTTTTAAACATGGCTTGGTAGAATAGGCAAACCAAATCGACAGAAAGCCAGGCAAAAAATATATTTAAAAAACTGTCCCCCCGTGCCTGCCACTCAGCCATCGGAAATAAAACCAAACAATAAAAAAGGCATGAAATGAAACTCTTAGTTCTCTTTCGTGTTTTTTTGTTTTTGTTTTTGTTTTTTTTTTTTGTTCTCTTGTCTTTTTACCTTTCGCCCCCGACAAGAAACAAAACCCGAAGATGGCTAAAGGCTCTGTTGCGGGTTTTGCTGAGGATGTCTCTGCCACTGAAGGAGGGGTCAACGGGCAAAATCGCTGCTGATCCAGCGCCGACACTGTTCCAGCATCTGTGGTTCCCATCACAGCCAAGACAGCACGAGTTATGTACAAAGTGGGGCAGCGTAGTAATAAATATCTGTGCGTCTCTTTCAGGGTTTGATATTCCTGCTCCGAACCAAAACGGTTTCGAAGACTCCTGGCTTTGTAGACTCTTGCTTCACTCGGTTAGTGGAAAGTTTCACTTTAGAGTTTGCTCCTGGCAGGGATTTGTGTGCACTCGCGTGGGATTTTTTTTCTTTTGTGGCTGTTGTTTACTTTTTTTTTTTTTTTTTTTTTTTCTTTTTGTGGGTTGGTTTTAAACCCCAGTTTGGAAACTATTTCCCCCCAGAAAGCTTGTGGTTCTGAGCATAAGGGAGAGATCAGGGTCGGGCTTGCTCCAGCTGCTGATGCTGACTCCTGATCGCAAACCTGCTGACGTGCACCGGGATGGGTACCACGATCTTAGGGTTTCGGGAGGGCTCCCCTGTCTTGGAGTTGGCGTTGCCCGCCTTGACCCGTTTCCATTTAGCCCGTCTGTTCTGGAACCAGATTTTCACCTGCACCTCGCTGAGTTTGAGGGCATGAGCGATCTGGGACCTCTCGGTCAGGGACAGGTACTTTTTGCAGTGAAACTCCTTTTCCAGCTCCAGCAGCTGCTCGCTGGTGAAGGCTGTTCGCCTCCGCCGGTTTTTGCCTGTGGACGTGGTGTTGGTGGAATTGGGGGGATTTTGGGGGTTCTCTTCTAGTGCATTGACAGAGTCCTCTTCCTTGTGAGCTGCCTGGCCAGGAATGTTGTCGTCTGAGCTGTAGTCTAGATCGCTGTCCATGGAGAAACTTTCCTCCTTGCCTTTCGCATCCTCTTCTGCTTTGGGGTCCTCCTTCCCTTGGCCTCGGAGAGCTCCAGCTGGAAGCAAAGCAGAGGCCTTTCGTTAGCATTCGGTACCCTCAACCGCCGCACCCACTCACCCCCCCCCGGGGCCCTCACTCCAAAATTGTTGGGTTTGGTTTTGGTTTTTGTTTTTTTTTCTTTATTTCAGTTGGATCGATGCAATTATTATTTCTCCAAGCACTGGGGGCTCGAAACCTCCCTTCTCTCCTTCCTTTCTCCCCAGCCTTGAGGCCACCGGCTCCACTCCTGTCCCCCCCCGGGGGGGTCCCAGGTCCACCTCCTACCCCCGGACGTGGACACTCACCGAGGGAAGCCTGGACGGCGTCGGGAAAGGGCAGGAGGGCTCCATCCTTCCCCAGAAAGGCTTTGCCATCATCTCCACCTCCATCCTGGGGCATCCCTTCTGCTTTCTCGAAGTTCGCCGGGGGGGCAAACTTCCTGGCGGCCTCCTGATGCTGGGGAGAGGCTGGGAAGGTGCCGGGCAGCGTGGCCATAAGGGTGGAGGTGAGGGCCATGCCCTGAGCCAGGCTGGAGCAGAAGCCGGTGGGCAAGCTGGGCAGCTGGTGGTGATGGGGATGCGCGGGGGGCAGCGCCGGGGGCGGCGGGGGGGGGGGGCGGCGGCAGCACCACGGGCCGGTAGGGCATGAACATGGGGTATCCCGTGTAGACGAAATGCCCCGGGGTCGGCGGAGGGGGGGGTCCCGATGAGAGAGTCGATGCTGAAGGCCGTGCTGCTTCCCAGCGGGCGCTGCATCATCATCAGCGAGGGCTGGAAAGCCGCGCTCATCCCTGAGCAGCACGAAAGCACCTTCCTTCTTTCTTCCTCCTCTTCTTCTTCTTCTTCTTCTTCTTCTTCTTCTTCTTCTTCTTCTTCTTCCTCTTCCTCCTCTTCAGAGCCTCCCAGCGCCCACGCGTGGGGCAGAGCGGGGCCCCCGTCGCCCGCGCATGGGGACCACGGAGCCCGCCCGCCGCCGCTCTGCCCGCCCGCGCTGCCCCGCTCCCCATTCACATTTTTGCCCGGCTTGGGAACGCCGCGCGACCCACGTGGCCGCCGCCGGCGCTTCCCATTGGTCGGGAGGTGGGGCTGGCGCGGCGAGGCCACGCCCCCTCTTCCCACTGCCTCCCCCATTCACACACACACACACCGCCCCCAGCCCTGACGGGGCAGCCCACTCGTGAAGCCCCCGCGGGGCACCCACAGCCTTGCTTCTCCCCGGCTGGTGACACCCCATCAGACACACCAATTTGGTGCCTGCAAAGCCCTGAAATTCCCTTTTTTTTTTACCGAAACCCTATTTTATTCACCCTTTTCTCTCTCTTCCCCCCCTTTTATTTTTTTTTAAAAGCCCCCAAATAGGCTCCATGTGGTTCTGGGTAAAGTCAGCCCCTGGCTTGGCTTTGAAATTGCTTCTACAATTATGTAAAAGAGCCATTCGGTAACACGGTGGAATTAAAAGCGATGGAGGGCTGCTCCCTTTTCTGTGGCGAGCCTCTCATGTTGGCCGTCTCAAAGCCTTTTTTTCCAACACGATGTCTTTGGCCAGGACAAAAGCTGGAACAAAACAAAAAAAAAAAAAAAAAAAGAGGGGGGGGGGGGAAGAAAAAAAAAAGCCCCCAAACTTGTAAATTGAACGTCAAGGGAACTTCACACAATTTCAAAGGCCATAAATAATGATAAAGGGACCAGGCGAAGAGGCAAACCCAGGCAATTAATGGAGGTTCCCAAGCAAAGATCAAGTGGTTTGGAAAATAAAATTAAATGCAAAAAAAAGGAGTGAATAAAAAAAAAAAGAGGGGGGTTGGCTGGGGGTGGGTTCCCTCCTGCCTTTGGGAAGTTGAAGCCTTTCCTGGGACAATGGTGCTGGCTGTGCCTTTGGGCTTGGTTTTGGGGGGCTTTGGGGCACAAATCCTGGCTAAAAGTGGCTTCTGGCTGAAGGGGGGGTGACCTCAAAAACTTGAGGGTCAGTGGGAGATCCCACTCCTGCCTGGCCTGCCTTCTTGGAAAGCTCTTAATTACCTGTCACTCCTTTCTAGCTAATTGATGCTTGCATTTTCGGGGGAAGGATGGTAGATGCCAGGCCAGGGGCCTGGCTGCGCAATCCAGGAGGAACGTGAGCCAAGCAGCAGCCAGGCCTGTGGGTTCCAAGGATGGGGACAGTCATGCGCTGCCCCCCAAAATCCTACCCCTCTCACCTGACCACCCTCCAGCCCCCCAAAACGTGGAGAGCACGTGGGGGCAAGGCAAAGTGTCAGAGTGCTCCCTTGAGCACTGGCACAGCCATGCATGCCACAAGAGACACCCCTCTCAAAGCAGTTGGGGCTTTTATGTCCTCTCTTCCCCCAAAATGTCCCCTCAGGGGTCATGACCTCTTGCCAGCCCTCAGCAAGTGGCATTTTCACTCTTGCCCAAAAGCCCCCTCTTTGCCATTAATTCTCCCTATCAAAACACGGCGACTTCCCTAAACAGGGGGTCTGGGGACTGCCCCCCACCCCGTGCCCGGATATCTGGGTCAGTTTACCCTTTGCATTTCCAGCCAACATCTGAAACTGTTCTTTTCTTGACGGAAATGATTAGGAGGGTTTATTACTTTTGGGCCTCGGTTCAGTTTTGATGGCCAGTCCTGCATCTGGTTCTTCATCCTTACCTTGATGCAGGTTTTGGGGCACCAAGCCCTGTTGATCACCCTAGGTATGAATTTTGGGGTTCCTCCCTCCATGATGATGCCTTTCTGCCGGAGAAACAATTTTTTTCCCAGTGATGTTGCAAATGCGACATGGTGGATGACCATGGAAGCAGCTGCAGCTAAGGATGTGGGGGGAGAGGGGCGGGGGGAGTATGTGTGTGTGTACACACTTTTGGGGCCCATCTCTGCCTTCAAGGCACTGGGAAAAGTTTACTTATACAGCTCATTTCCATATGTCCCAGCTCCATCTTGCGGAGGCCACCATATGTGCGGTTGCACAGCGCTTGGGATTTTTCCCAGTGCAGCACAGGCAAGGTTTTGATCTCCCCCCTGGATGTTTTGTAGCTGTGCGTGTGATTGTTTCACTCTGATTTTTTTTTTCCCTTTCCCCCTCTGTCCCTGATCCAACAGGCATTGCCTGATTGTGACCCCTCTCCCACCTCTTATTCCTTCCCACCACAGCAGATAGAGCTGAGCAAGACCTTTCAGCCCCCCAAACCACAGCATTCCTGCTCCTTCCAAAACTAACCCGACTGGGCTAGAAATCCTTGTGGGGAAGTAAAGCTTTTGTTTAAATAGAAAAGCAGAGAGGGGGAAAGAAAAAAAATCATCTCTTTTCAGGAAACCACATCAGATTGTGGAAAGGGGAGATAATTAGGCATGGTAATCTGGCAGGGCATGGAAATGTGTACCAACACCCAGCTCCTGCAGCTGTTTTTATTGTCAGCCCTCTTCAAAATTTGCCCACAAACAAGTGTCTTTGCAAGACGGGAGTATTATTTCAGATGAGAATAGGCTTTTTGTTCGGCACATAATTAGCTGATTTTTCTCCCGGAGAAAAACAGCGTCGATCTCTGATTATCGGAGAAGCAACCGGAGCATGATTATGCCTGGGAAGTGTAACAGGCGGGAGGGAGGCGAGGGGTGGGTAGGGGAGCCTGGCAAGCCACCCCACACCCCACAGAGGAACCTCCAACATCAGTGGGACACAGCAAGAGCCTTTCCTAGGGTCTCTAAATCCAAGTGTGTGGTAGAAATTGGTATTTTGGAGGGTCACATGTGGCTGGGCCACACAGTGTGGGTACAGATCTGGTCCTGCATGGCCCCACCTCACAATGTGGCGAGAAGATGCTGCTCAAGGAGGTTCCTGCATCATCTGGAGTAAGGACTGCTAAAGATCAAGTGGTTTCTGGCAGGTCTTTCCCCTAAAAATAGCTTTCCTAGGGAAAGGATCCTCAGATACGTGTAGGTATCTTTGAACTGGGCACATTTAACAGGGTGTCTGTGATTCCAGTGGCCTCCTGGCTTGGTGGACAGTGTGTCCTCAATAAACAGATGGCTTTTCCACCAACTTATGGTAGGGAGGAGGTACAGATTTTTGGAGCAAAGTAGTGAAAAATGGGAGCTGTGGAGGAAGAAGGCTGGGAGGTGCTCCAACCCTTCTGGACATGAGTCTAGAGGGTGGTAGAGGTCAGAGCATCCCTCCATCCAGGATGACAGCTCAACACGCCTCATGGCCGGGGAGGCTGAAGATGCCTCCAGCCCTTGAGGAACCATCCTGTGGGTTTCCACAGGGCACACAGGCTCCTGTCCATCCTCTCACTGGGCATTGCAGGGGGGTTCTGATGGGATGCATTTATTTGGGAAAGGGGTGGGGGTAGGGCATGGGGGGTTGGGGGTGGGATGGTGTTGCTGCTGCCTGAGACTGCTGGGCCATCAATGAGGGGGTAGGGTGGACAGGTTTATTTTTGCGTCTGATGATAAGCCCAATGACTTTATCAAAAGCAAAACTCAGGCTTATGGAGATCCGTAGCAAGGTAACTCCTGCACAGCCTTCCGCCTTTGCTAGGGAAATTTTAATTGCATGGGAAACGTCATCGAAAGCATCTCACACAACTGTGTTGTTAAAGCCATTTTTCTAATGAGAGGAGTGGGCAAGAGGGGAGACCATGAGCAAAACCACCCCGTTTGATGCAGGGTTTAGGTATGAGCGCTGACTGCAGAAATAAGAAAGCATCCAGGGTTCTCCGTCCTATAGGGTGTGCATGCAGCAAAGGGCTCATCAGGGAGGCAGTTTTGTGCATAGCGTGGATTTGTTTCATTGTATTTGGGCTGAAGGAGCTGGGATTCAGAGGTATGGGAAGGACGGAGCAGGATTTGGCCCTTGGCAAGGATGTGCTGGTTGTGCACGGAGGGATACAGGATGCAACCCGGATCCTCACGCGTGTCCGCGGCAGCGACCCCGGGAACCCTGCCCGCCTCCCTCCTTGGATTCCCAAGCAGGAGGAAAAAAAACCCAACACCTAAACCCAAACAAGCCTCATTTGTAGCTTAATCCCATTAACTTCTTCGCGTGTTCCCGTTTGAACTCATTCCAGGCTGGGAATTCGCCCCGCGAGCATCCCTGCCGCCGCAATCCGGGGAGGGGACATCCCCTCTCCCCATAACTTCAGCCCCCATGTGCTATTTTATTTTTATTGGTTTATTTTTTTTAACTGTGATTTTTTTTTAATCCCCGTTTGTGTTGTTTTTATTTTTTAAAACAAACTTAAATGCGCTCGGGATTTTAGGGAAAAAGGAGAGTAAAAAGGTAAAAATAACGCCGCGCCGCTTAAAAAAAATTAAACCGAAAGAAATTTGGTGTCGGTAATCCCGGTTCACATCCCGAAATTCGTTCGGATAAGGGGTAATAAACTAGATTTCTTTCTTTTATATTGATACGTATTTAAATAACCGGAGCTCAAATATTTTAAGAGCACTAAAAGAGACCTTAATAAACCGCATCGGTATGGAGAAATGATGATTTCCAGTGCTGTGAAATCACTCGCACACAGACACGCTCCCTTTCCCGGCTTTTCGGAATATAGTTGAGAAATCCGCCAGTTTCAAAAAATCCCGAATAAAAGTCTAAAATATTCCCAGGTCAGAGGGGCACCGTCTCATTAAAACCAGCGCGGTCCTGAAACTGCACTGCAGACATTAAAGTGCAGTATTTTTCAATTAGAGCTGACGAATTCAATCAAAATTCCATAGATTAGGATGAAATGAGGCATGGGTCATTTACAGGGGAATTTAATTGCAGAGCCATTAGACAAATAGTATATTTGCCATTCTCACATTATCCATCATTTTAGACATCAATAGAAGGAGCAGCATCTTTACTAATACAGCAGCACTTCCCAATCTCTGCCTGTAAACACTCCCTTTCCCCATAGCTCCTGATTATATCTGATTTCATTTAAAGCCATGGGGGATTATAAATGTTCATGCAATCAGGTTCATTAGGACTTCAGAAATCTCATTTCTGATTTGTATTGCTCTGCGCATCGCGCAGCCTGCGCGGGTGCCTGGCTCGGCTTTTTTTTTTTTTTTTTTTTTTTTTTTTAAGCAGAAAATAAAAGGCTATTTCATTACTTCGGGGCTTCATTATCACCCTGATGAGCCCCTTTTCAGCTACTGAGCGGGTTGTGGGGAGCAAGGACGGTTCCCACTGGCAATACCACCCCCCCCTCCATCTCTGCATCCTCCCTCGGGGGCTCAATTCTGCCGACAGCTTCGGTGGGGAAACACCCGAAAGATGGGCAAACTCCGTTTTTTGGGGTGCTCTTTAGTTCTCCCCGGCTGTTTAACCCGCAAACAGTGACATGTGTGTGCACCAGGGCGGGGAGTTCCTATTATTTGGGAAATAATTTTGCAGTCGCTGCCGGCCAGGATCATCGGCGTTTTCCTGATTGCAGGTGGAAAACCGGGACGGACCAGCCTCTCCACAAGGAAAAGGCGAGGAGCGAAGGTCTCTGACATATTTTCCTTAATAGCAGCTTAATAGTAACCGCTTTTCACCAAACACTGATAGACTCACCAAAAAAAAAAGAAAAACCCACCCTAGAAAAGCCTTCATTTCACCCAAATGTATGATGTGCGCAGCGCGGCGTTAGCTGCCTCAGTAATTTAATTGGAAAGAAACGTGAAAAATGTGTCATTTTTTTGAAGAATTTATGCATCGCTTCCTGGAAATCTCATTGTCTTAACTAGCAGCCTACTGTGTTCTGTTTAGCAGGCATAATCGCATTTTTATGTGTCTCCGTATTATAAGTTAATGTGACCTCCAGTCTTTAGCTGCTGGAGAAAAAAAAAATAAATAAAAATGAGCCTTTCTCATAGCATCTGCATCAAAACAAGACGCCGGCAGGAGAGAAAAAAATTAATATATGTATTTATCTATATTGCCCTCCTGCCAAACTTCTCCCAAGTATCCCAGTCCTGAGCATCCTCCTGCCTTGAGTTGCCACCCGCCCTCTCCCACCGCGGCAGACTGGCTTAAACTGAGGGGAAAAAAAAAAAACTCCAAAGCGTAAAAGTGATTTTTTTTTTTGGTGTTCTTTGCCTTATTTTGTTTAATTCCGACCGTGCCCAGCGCGCCCCCTGCGGGCCAAGGGGCGCGGCGCAGCCCACGCGTGTCTGTGGCTCTTCCTCCCATCCCACCGCACTTCCAGGCTTTCCCAGACCCCTGTGGAGAGGCTGCGGGGTGGGTTCCTCTGCACAATCCCGATTTTTTTTTGCTCCGTCTCTTTGATATGCATTTTTCTTCCCCAAAGGTAGCTTCAGGATTTTGGGGGATGATGCGATCACCTGGTGGGACTCTATCTCCATGCAAACTTCTCCAATAGGGATGTAAAACGCGTTCCTGTTCAACCACACAAAAGATGAAAGACTCATTAGAGGCATCAAAATTTAGATTTGGCTGGTTCAAACACAGAGTGACTCAGTCAGGATGTGTTGTTCCCTAAAACCCTTTTAATTCCCCCCCCTGCTCTGACCACTGGAACAAAGCATAAAGGAGAACGGCCACTAAAATCACAAAGTGCCAGGTCTCAAGGTGCCACTGAGATTTGGCATAGCAATTTGGTGTAAGGTTTTGCCATAGGGCATTCCCACACGGGACAGGGCTCAGACACCAAAGATCATAGAATCACTTGGTTGGAAAAGACCTTTGAGATCATCAAACGCAACTGTACCTGTCCACTACTAAACCAGATCCCTGAGCACCTCGTCTACCTGTCTTCTAAATGCCTTCAGGGATGGTGACTCAACCACCAGATGAGGAACACAGGGGACCTTGGCAATGCCCTTGCACATGTCTCTACAATTTAAAGGGTGAGGGATGCTGTGACAGCAGCAAATGGAAGCTGGGAGGAGGGGGAATTTCCTTGCCCTCCCCATTTCAATGCTCCCTGCTCCACAGGCACCAGCTCGGGAAGCCAGGGATGCTGCCCGTATCTTGCACACATCGCCTGTATAACCCACAGTAGTGGCAAGTGTTGGTGCAAAGTCCAGTCAAACATGTAAAAAGTCTAATTCATCGATCTATATGTATTTTAAATAGTGAGTGTAATTAAGTAGCAGAACAATGTGATGAGTGCTGTGGCAGAGCTGCCAGCATGAGGACAGCTGTTCTTCCAAGGCACACGTGTGTGCGCTTGCTTTGGCTCAACACAAATTAATTTGAGGATCTGGGAAAACAAATCCTCACTCCTCCTGGTACCTTTTGCCAAGTCACTGTGGGAAAAAAAAGTCCAAACTCCTTCACTTTGAGTTTCCACTGGGCTTTCCAGCCCCTCCGCTTGGCATACTCAGAGCAGTGATGGGCACAATGGGTGCATGGGGTTCTAATGCATCCCTTGGATGGTGGGGAGCTGGGAGAAATAGGGGGCTGCATCACCCCCCCAGCATCTGGTCCTGATCTTTCTTGGTGGCTTCTGTATTAAAAAATAGCTTTTTTGTCTATTTTATGGTTGATATTAACACCACTGGATATTGCATCCTTCTGGCATCTTCCACACTGCACTTCTGGTCCCCGTCCTACTTGTTCCACTTGTGGGGGAAATCTCTTCAAAAGGATTTGATGCTCACATGCGCTGATTTTAGTCATCTGTTGTGTGTGCTTGCCTTTGCACACCTGAGGAGCCCCGCTGCTTTGCAGAGATCCTTGATAATGAGTATTATTCATATCAGCAGCATGCTTGTAACAGCTACTAATCATTTTATTACTCTTTATAATCTATTTAAAGCACAATTAGAAAAAAATCTATACAAAGTTACAGCTGAAAGCACATTTTAGTTACATTATAAATCCCTGAAAAACAACCATCTATCATGACAACCAGTGCTCCTTCACTCGGCTGACAGAAATGGATGCTGCTGTGCTACACCGAGGGACGATGAGGCAAAGGAGGGCTGAACAGCAGAGCTCGGTCAGCTCCTCTTGGTGCCTCAAAGCACGACTCCTTTGAGATCCAGCAGCAGGTAATCCTGCAAAGGCTTGGGCACAGGCAGCAAAGGGATGAGGTGATGGCATTTGCTGCCAAACTTTTTCCTAACGGCAGAGCGGCATAAATGTTGCAGGCACCGGACTGTGCCTGCCAGACGGAAAAAGGACTCGTAGAATACCTGATGCTGCTGCAAAGAGAGAGGGGAAGAAAAAAAAAAACCACATGAGCATTAGTTGGTTTTAATTTTTCTTGATTAAGCCAAACAAGCCAGAGATACTTTTGAGATGGAGACCTGATGGGGGGAGGTAAGAAACCCATTGGCCATGCTTGCCCATGTGGTCCGTGTGCTGGTGTGGCTAGTGCAAGCAAAGGTTGGATGAGGAATTCTCTTGAAGAAGCCTCAGCACTATTCGGGAGGATGTGTTCCTGCCCACTGGCAGCAGCATCCCTGCAGAAATCCTTAGAGCTGATGTAGAAGGGACCCACTTGTTTCTAAGATGGGGAAACAAAGAAGTATTGGGCTGTGTAGCTTCAGCCTTTCCTTAGCTTGGAACAAAAATCATCTGAGCCATCCCCTGGAATGTGCTGAAGAGCTTTATTTGCATTTCAGCAGCCTTTCCCCTTCTCAGCCAGCATAACCAAAGAACTGCAGGGGCAAGGCAGCCATCCGAGATCATTCAAGACCAAGCTGGCTGTACATGCTGCATGTCTGGGGACAAGATTTTTGAAACCAACCAGCAGCCTGGCTCCAGGGTCACTTCCAGAGGCTGGGATTGTATTTTATTGCAGGCCAGGGGCAGGTTTGGGTGTTTTGATATTGATGATGCTAAAGGGATGCAAAGACACTGAGTCAGGTGTGTGGTGCTGCTCCGAGGACTATTCCTTCCTCCCCCTAGGTGATGTTTGGGTGGGGACCAGCCCCTCGGTGGTTAAAAACCCATCCTTGGGGCTCAGCTGTCTCTGTGAAACAGTCAGCTCCACCTCACCTGAAACATCTCCTCCGGCACAGCCTCGACCCACTTCTCAGAGACAGGGATTTGTGAGTAGGAATTGAAGAGGACTTCGATGATCTCTGGCACTGCTGCGCAGGACTTCAGCACCTAGTTTGGGGCAAAGTGAGGGGGGGTCAGATAGAGATGCATGTCCCAGAGGGGAAGATCATCCACGTGCTGCAGCCAGGGCTGGTCCCACCCCACCACTGTCCAGCCAGGGATAGCCTCATGTGGGTAGGTGTAGGGTTTGTCCTGACATGCTTTGGAGATCTTTCTCCATCTGTAAAGCTGCAGGAAGACCTGCCTTGCTGTAGCATTTCTTCCTAATGTGGCCTCTGCTTATTTACGTTTTTGGCTTGTGCGTGACAAGCCAGGATAATATTTTCTTTATTGTTTGATGTAAAATCAATGAAACACAGCTACGTTGATGGCTGAGGTACCAAGCCTGTCTTTGACATCCTTAGACAGGAAAATGTCCTCCTTACTAACACCCCCAGCCAGTCCTGGCTGAAACCTGCCCTTCGCCCTGCCTGCTTTTCCCTGCTGATACACCTGAAACACCACTGTGCAGTTGTTTTCTTTTCAATCATTCCCAACAGCATTGCCTAATCCCAATGTCATGGTTTCCTTTCCCTGCTCAGATTGGGAGCCTCTCCCAAACTCTCTTATCCTCCCTAAAGGAGGTGCCTAAAGCACCTCAACATCAGTTGCAAAATCCCGAGTGCAAGGGGATGCACGGGGGCTGTTTTGGGGTCAGCACCTTAACAAAGGCAGGTGGCCATATCTTCTGGGAGCCGTGGTTGAGCAGCAGCTTGACAGTGAGGTAGGGCTGCAGCTCCCTCTTGAAGGCAGCACTCTGCAGCGTGTAGCCCAGCGGAGTGATGCCACCGTAGTCGAGGGCATTGACATCAGCCCCGTGCTGCAGGAGGAAGTGTACCAGGCCGGCGTTGGCAGCTCCACATGCTTTGTGCAAAGGGCTCCTCCACGTCTCGTCCCGGGCATCTATATCAGCACTGTGGGCAGCCAGAAGCCGGCAAAGTTGCAGGCAGCCCTCACCGGCACATGATGCCTGCCCACAGAGGACACTGAGGGCTGTCTCCTCCCTCACATTACGCGCATTGACCTGCGCCCCATGCCGCAGGTAGAGGTGGGCATGATCGAAAAGACAATGCCTGGCCGCCACGTGCAGTGCCGTCTCCCCATCGTCCTCACTGGGCAGATTGATGGTGGCTTTGTGTCTCAGCAGGAGCTTGGCACATCTGCAAAGAGATAGAGAAACTGAGGGGTGCACACCCTGGGTGGGGTTTGAGTGGCATGAGCTGGAGTGGGAGCCACAAGGGATGATGTGGTGGGAGGTGGCTTGGAAGGAGGATGGGGGTCAGAATGGTGCTGGGCTCCCATGGGGCTTGAGGCACTTGAGGATTTTGAGATGGATCAACAGAGGCTGGGGAGTGATCCTGTGGTCTGGTGCCCTCTGTGGTGGTGGAGATGGTGGTTTGGACACTGTCTCTATCTTGCCCTTGACAACAATCCTTGACCACCTTAACTGTCTTGATCACTCCTGACCTTCCTTGATCTATGAGATTCCCATCATCCTATACCAGGGGTGTCAAACTCATTTTCACCTGGGGCCACATCAGCCTGCTCCTGCAGCATAATGCATGCCACATGCTGCACACGTGACTGGCGCGCTGGCAGGAGTGTAGGGGCAAGGAGCTCGGTGCTGCTGCCAGGTAGAAGAAATAAGCTGCCAGGCCAGATAAACAAGGTGGAGGGCTGGATTCAGCCCACAAGCCTTGTGTTTGTCACCCGTGTCCTAGACCTACCAGGGGCTGACGAACTTTATCTCAGCTGTGCTGGTGGTCAGGCAGCATCAGGAGTGGTGCCTATGGTTAGCCATGCCAGCCAGGTCTGTCCCAGCCAGTGGGGGATGCACGCAGCCATGATGAGGACACACAGGGTGATGGGCACTTTCATGCCATTTATCTGCCAACTGTAGTTTCATCTTCCGGCATGAGTGCAGCCCTGGGGTGTTATGGAGATGATCTATACAATCCCACCCCTTGGCTGACATCCACGGAGCTTCCCAGCTGAAAACATCCTGAACAGCTGCATTAATCTGTGCTGAGACTGAGCTGACATGGAGGGAAACCCTTGGTAACACCTCTGTGCAGCAGAGAAGTTTGGTGTAGGCTTGCTTGGATATAAAAATGGATTCTCTCTCTCCTGTTAAGAGGCTCAAATGCCCATGTCGAGCTCCTGCCCCAGAGAGGACTGAGGAATATGTTTTCTGCCTATCCTGTAAAGAAACATCTTTGCAGGTGCTTTAAGCCTACCAAAACAAATTTTGTCAGCTTGTTTGGCACCTGGCTCTCATGAAGATGTAGCACATGCAGTTCCCAGGAGGAATAAATCAGAGTAAGCAATCCTCCCCATTCCAGATCACCACTCCCATCTCTCCTTCCCTCTAACATCACCAGGCGTGGTTGCAAAGAGAGGTCATGGCTGCTGTGCAGTGAGGACACTGGTTCCCATCAGAGCTTTCCACCTGCATCCTTCTGGCAACAGGCAGGGGTTAAAGATGCCCGCTATGCCCTGATGGAGGTTTTTTTTGTGATTCATATGTGAGTAAATAGATGTGATCAGCCAGTCTAAATGAATAAAAGTGACTGCTCTATCTCCCGCTGGGAGCTGCCGGGCCCACGCAGCTCAATGTCACTGCCTGGACAGGGCTGTCGGCAGCTGGGTTAGCACGTGGGGCTGAGCTCAGCGCTGCGGCATGGAGCAGTTATTTTTTGGAGGGGGGCCAGATCTGTACGACATCCAAGCGAGACTTTGAAAAACATGGTGAGTTCATGTTTCCCAGGAGATCCTGGTGTGGAGGTGGTAAGAGTGGTCCTTCAGGAAGCCTCAGCAGTGGCTTGCTGGAATCTAGGGAGGTACATCAACCTTTAAACCCACCCTCCCTGTTTTATTTTCCTCTATTGTGCTTTCAGATGTAATCAGGAGACCTAAGAGAGGTTCTAGGCTGAAACAGAAACAAAATGAAAGGGGAGCTGTGGGAGGCGAGCTCCAGACTCATTCCTCTGGCAGAAGGGACGAAGAGGAAATGGAGCTCTAGGAAGGAAGGATGGTGCCAGGGCATTTCTCATTTGGCCTGGCCCAGATGAATGTTGACACACATGGAGAAGATAATAATAATAAAAATAATAATAATATGATGATGATGATGATTGAATCCTTCTGGTCCCGTATCATCACCTCCACCAAGGTTTAATAGGAGCTGATGAGACATTCACTGTCCTTAGCTGTTCAGGATCTGCAAATACCTCCTTGGGCTGCTTTTCCCATGCTTATCAAGCCTGAGTTAGCCAGGGAAGATCCTGCAGGATTGTGGGGACAGGCTGTTTCTGCAGACTTGGCAGACGTAAATCTCCCAGCTGCTCTGAGTCCACACTGGACCTTGCCAGAGGCTGTGGGTGCTCTCTGCTGGGAATGCAATTGTGGGTGAGCAGATTGAGCATGGGCTCGCACTAGCCCACATATCCTCAGATCTTTACAACTTCCCATTTACTCTAAAACATGCTGGACCCTTTTCTCAGGCAATGGCTTGTCTTGCTGAGGTCTTTCTTGTGGTTGTTGTGTGCTGCTGGCTGGTAAAACTTTGATGGGAGAAGGGGGGTGCCTGTTGTTGGAGTAAATCATACCATGATGTGGTTGTGTCTACCAGTCCTGTCTGTCCCTGACAACAGGGAATTTTTAGCCCTAATTATAGTGACTGTCTTGGGACCTCTCCGGGTTAGCTTAATCCTAACAGCCTGGTTAGCTCTGGCATCCTAAATACCGTATTTCATAGAATGATTTGGGTTGGAAGGGATCTTAAAAATCATCTTGTTTCAGCCTCCCTCCCATGGTCAGGGACACCTCCCAGTAGACCAGGCTGTGGGTTTTGGGATGGTTCTGCAGGGAAAAATGTTAAAAAAGTATATTTCTGACTTGAGTGAAAACATGCAGTAGCCTAGTCCAGGAGAAAAATCCCTTTTGTTCCTTTTTTTTTTTTTTTTTTAATAGATTATGCTTAAAGCATCTCTGCTCTTTCCCAGGCAAGGATGCAGCTGTGCCTAGATACCCTGAGCACAAGCACTGCACCAGTTTTGGCAAGCACTGTGTATTGAGAGCCTGGGCTGAAGGCTTGCATCTGCATAGGCAAGACAGAGGGAATATTCCCCTGCCCTTACCTTCCAGGTGATAGGTGGTCCATCATGGCTTGCCTGGCAAAGCCAAGAGCTGCTCCCAGCCCTTCCAGCCTTGCTCTGCTGTGGGATTTTCCCTTACTGAGAGTGGGATGAGAGTTCAGTTACAGGGAGTTCAATTCCTCTTGTCCTCCTAGACATCCCAAACATCCTTCTAGAGATACCAGTGTAGAAACGTCAACCTTCCCAGATGTTGTTTTGCTACCAATTCTTACTTGTTACCAAGTTCAATGGGTAACTTGGTGGAAGAAACCTGAGTCATTTTATATTGCATTTTCCCCCTGGATACTCCTCCCTCAGCAATGAGGGAATGTTAGCGAGGGGCTATAAATAAGGGGTGATCTCCTCTGGTTAATGGAAATGATGGGCCCCTGGAGGAGCATGTGCCTCCTGTTTGGATGTATGGGCCATCAGCAGGTGCCGGGTAGATGCCGTTCATGGTTGCTGGCTATACACTCTTATTTTAGCCTCTAATCTCTGCTCATAAACTCATATGTTCTAATAGGTCACCAGCATTTCTGGTTTCTTGTTTTGTTTTTTTATCGCTCTGTTGTCCACCATCAGGTTAGAGTAAAATCTCATTAAACGAGGCTCAGTGATTGCTCGCTGCATTTGAGGGCTCCTTTCCAATTTGCTGGGAATATTGCAAGAAGGTTTAGGTCAGAAATTCAGACAGAAGATAGCAAAGCAAACCAGTTCCTTTTCTACCCAGCCTGGTCTCATCAACCTGGCAGAGCAGTTCACCAGTGGCAGTGATATCCTTGAAGATCCACCCTCATACACACTATGCCTAATCTTCACCAGTTTAAACTCACTTTTTTGAAACCCTTCCTAACTCATTTGTGGGTGATGGGTGACACACCTGAATGTCTCCTTGCTTCAGACAGTCAAAATTGCACTAATTTGTTAAAACTGGTGTTAGTACTACTGGTTTGCCTTGTGTTGGGGTTCTGCTTTAAATAAAAAGGATAAATTGATTTGGGTTTTATTTTCCTTCTTTATCCATCAATAGGGTCAAGGCAAATGTTGGTGCAACATCAGGAAGATGTGCTCATCGCCTCTCTCTGCCTTCTCGCTGCCAGGATGGCTCCGATACCCCAGTGGGATGCTGCTCAGTTTGGGCTGAAATACACCCAAGCTGGGAAACCAGATTTAGCTTGAAATGGGATGTGATGAATAACCAGCAGGAGGAGCAGGAGGTTGGAGCAGCAAAGGCTGAAAGAAAATTTGTGTCCCAAAATCCAGCTCAGGCCCTCAATTTTCTTAAGGTAAAAACTTTTGTTTGGTTCCCCCCGCCTTAATGGGGCTGAAATGAGGCTTTCTTATTCTTTACTTGGTTGATTTTCTTAGCATCCCAGTGCCCATCTCCTGATATGTGTATGATTATTTGCAGGTTTGGTCCTGCTCTGAGAACAGCCTTCCTCAAGCCTGGCTCTGAACACAAGGATTATTCTTATTAATTTCCTAAAAGAAGATGAAAAGAATCTTGCTTTTCTTGAAAAGATGAAAATCTTTCCAGGTACCGCAAACCCACCAACAAGCCATGACAATACTGATGCCGAGGGGTGGTTGCAGTGTGACTGGTCGTGCCAGGGTGAATGCCAGCTCAGGAGTATCACTCTCGATACATCTCTTTTCCAAAGCTTTGTGAGCTGTGGATACACATCTGTGTGACTCCTCATTTTTGTCACATCAACTTGGGAAGCAGCTACTCTAAAGAGCAGGGCCAGGCCTTTGGTTGTGCTCTGTGTCTGCTTTTGGGCTCTTTATTTCCTGCTTAGGACCATTAAGGAACTGGTCATCCCTGGCAGGGGGATGAGTTTCCAAAATGATAGCTTCAAGTTTTGTGTTTTAGCAACATTAAATGGAGCAGAGGACAAGGTTTAGCACTAGATGATGCTAAATGCTGGCTTTTAAAATCCACAGTCATCTTTAGTTGTAGTAATACTTCCTTCCCACAGCTGTGTCTGGGCCACTGCTGGAATAGCTGGAGGGTGCCATGGGACCAGGTCCACCAACAGTGGCTTAGTGCCCATCCCCCTGGTGTTTGGGAGCCTTGTTATGTTGGATAGCATTGCCCTTCTGCGTGCCTGCTCGGCTCCTGTTTTGTGCTAATTCCTACCATGATGGGCTATCCTCATCAAACTTCCACTATGCAAAACCTGTCCTATCTTCCCGAGCTGTCTGCTCTTGTGGTTGTTCTCTAACCCATCCTTTCTTGCACAGAGCTCCTTGGACAGTGAATCTCCTCTTGCATTGATTCATCTCATTGTTTATCTCCCATCCCTTGGTGCTGGAGAGTGCGAGCCTGGATGACAACTCTGGTTTCAGCTCCCAGAGTGGAAAGTAAGCTTGAAGAAGCGATTGTAAGGACATCACTCGATCATAAGTTGAAGCTGCACAGAGGCAGGGGTGACATCTTCTTTTCTGATCCTTTGGCCTGACTATGTCCCCTTCTCTCCATGGAAAGCTGGGGAAGGCAAGCCCTGGGGGATTTCTCTCCAGGTAGGCTCTCCCTGGTTGCACAGGAAACCTGGGATCTTCAGAGAGCTTTTTCCGACTCAGACATCTGAAAGAGGACTCCATAAACGTGGTAGCGCTCACCATCTCTTCTGCTGTGGGTACCATGATGGGAGGCTGGGGCTACATACTGCATCCCTGCAGTGCACCTTCCCACTGCCCTGTGCCTGCTCTTCCCCCAGCACTGCCGGGAGAGTTGAAACTCTTCCTCTCCCCCTCAATTATTTTTATTTTATTTTTTTTCGGGGTGCCAATAAAGGCAGCCTCCTTTAATCATCCCAGCTTTAAGAGGGAAACGGGAGAGCGCCAGGGAGAGAGTGCAGTGAATTTAGAGACTCATCTTACCCCACCATGTTAATTATCTCTGCTGTAAAAAGAGGTCAAGGAGAGGAACTCTACTAAATAGGCCGACATTGGCATGAACAGCTCCTAAAGTGAAGAAGGTAAGACTGAACTTTACTGGAACTTTTTTTTTTTCCATCTCTTCAAAAAGCTCCTAGATTAAAGCTCTGATATCCTTTTTGTTGAAATCTCATGGATTCTGAAGCTCAAATGGCTGGAAGGAAGCCCAGATAATTTTTTTTTATCCCAGTCACTGAGAGGCTCAAAGGTTTTAAGTCCTGCCCCCATGGTGAATTGCCGAGTATATGGGAATACAGAAGAACCTGGCACATAGGTGTTCTGGCCATTGTTATCAAGAAGGAGAAAAATAAAATAGCTCTCTATGTAGGTCAATGACCTGCTCTTTATTGTCAGTAAAAAATTAAGGATGACCTAAAATCTACTACTCAACAAAAAAATAATAAAATAAAATAAAAAAGGCAAGGTAAAGTAGTCTCCCCCTAATCAAAGAGGAAATGTTTGTGTTACCTAAAGCTTGACCTCCTCAGTCTCTAACTTTAGCAAAGTCTTTGCAATTGAAAAGCAGTGGTCGAAACCTCAAAACCTGTCTGAAATGTCTATTAATTTTTGATCTTTCAAGGGAGTTGGCTTAGTTATTGTAGAAGCCCCCGTAGCGCTGGGTAGCGTAGTTAAGGGTCTCTCAGCATTTCTATTATAAAGCCTCAATATTCAAGGGCTTATAACTCAGCTGTTTCTACATTGCATCTGTCTGATCCACATGTTGCCATTTGCTATTCCTCTCCATCCCCCTCCTACCTTCTCAGGGAAATAACATGTAAATTGATGACCATGGCTCATTTTTAATATTTTGGGTTTTTTCCAAGCTGGGAAGCACCTGGCTAAAAATGGGATGCTTGGACTGCTGTAGGCCATGGGGTTCTCTCCATGCACCACATTGGTTTCTGTGCCCCATCTGTACAGGGTAAGATCAAGATGGTGAGTAAAATAATCCCCTGGGGCTTTTAGGATGGCTTCGGGTTTGGAAACCGGAAGTCTGAAGGTCAAAAGGGAGTTCAAGTCAAGGAAAACCAGCTCTTTGTTAATGATGAGGGCTGCCTGGAGCATCCTTCCTAACCCTCCAGCTTCCTCCAACCCTCATCGCACCAAGGATGCATTTGATTAATCCCTAGATTTTTTTGGCTGAACCAAAATTTTGGGCTGTCTGCAGAGACTCTTATTTATAAGCCAGACTTGAGATATTTACATCTGCCAACCTTTCCCCTTCTGACCACTCTTCTTTTGCTAAGTTCTTTCCCTATGACCTGACAATACATTGGTTCATAGTGGGAACCCTGCTTTCACCACCTACTTCTAGTTAAGCTCGCTGCCTACTTGGAGAGGATTGAAGCCAGGGTGGCTTTTCACGGAAGCTGGCAGGTGATGAAATTTGCTACAGCCCTAAGTAGTTTCATCAGGATATCAATGGGCTGGGATTTATGAAAAAAAAAAAAATCCCAGTTCTTTGGGGCTAATGATTCAGGCAATTAAAGTCCTATTGAAACATACACGTATATGTGAAAACCTTATTTGTCAAAGCAATATTTATGCTCATCTTTTTGTGATGTTGATGTTGATCCAGGTTGGGAAGAGTGCATGCACGTGGCTGAGCTTTAGCCCTGACAATAAACCAAGGTGAACCGCTACTTGCCTTGTATGGGGCGAAGAGGTGAGAGAATCTCTCCCAATCGCACAGACCTCATGCCTCCATTATGGTCCTGGAGCTGGGATTTTAGGAGAAGCAGGTGTCCTGATCAGCACTGACATCTCTCGTGGATGGATTTGGCATGGGCTGACGAGCACAGGAGATTGGGGTGGCCCATGTGCTGCATGAATGGACAAATCCCGAGCATCTTCTGGAGAATGTGTGCTGGACCAGGGATGCAGGACATAGTGATTTTAAAGAGAAATCATCAGAAAAGAGGGGGAAGAAAAAGTGTGCGGAGCTGGGTTGGGATGCTTTGGTCCATGGGGAGGAGACTTGGGCCATGTGATGTGCCTGGCACTGGAGTGTCTGTTTTTGTCTGAGCTGTACATGCTGCAGCAGCCAGGAGATGTAGGAGCATGCAGGAAGCCTTGCTGATGACAATGGCATCTTTATTTTGAGTCCCACAGAGGCAAAAGCTCTGGGGTCTGTGCACAGGGGATGAGGTTATCAGCCTTACCTTAGGGAGTCTTGAGTGGTGCAGAGGTGGAGTGGGGCCAGGCCCTCATCGCTCAGCAGATTGGGATCAGCCTTGTGCTCCAGCAGCAGCTTGACGCAGTCAATGTGCCCCCCGAGGCAGGCTTCGTGCAGTGGTCCATGCCCTCCTGGTGCCAGGTTGGGGTCAGCCCGTCGATGAAGGAGATGGCGCAGGCAGGCGGTGTGACCATGGCGGGCAGCGAGGCACAATGGGGTGCTCAGCTCCTGCTTGTACTCTAGTGACCACAGCCCTGCAGGGAGGAGGGAGTAGGGCTGACCCACTGGAAACAGGGCTTGGGGACATTCCTATGCCCCTGTGCACTAGCCTTGTGAATAAACCAGATCAAGATGCTGATTTTTCCTTCTTTGTTTTAGCTCCCTGGCAACCTTAGGGTTTTCAAAGAGTTTGGTTATGGGTGGTGGCAGCTCCAAGCACTGCTGGCAAAAAAAGGAAGCAAAACTCCCCTGGCATCTGCATTTCCTACAGCACGAGCTGGTTAAACCAACAACCTGCCCACAACCAGCTGCACGGGGAACCTTGTTTCCAAGATTTTGCTGGCAGGCGCTAAAAGGCAGCTCATGAATTCTCCACCTGCACCCAGGGTAGGGAAAAAGTCTTTGCTGGGACTGGACTGAGCCAAGCTGGGTGGGAGAGTGTTGTGGGGGTGATGCAGGACTGGGCATGGGATGTGTTTGGTTTGGGCTCAGTTGGAGTGAGGCACTGCATTTCCCAGCAGTTCTGGGACCTCTTGGACCATCAACAGATGCACAGTGCCCAGTGAGCATCCAGGACCATGGGGAGCAGCTGGGATTGGGAGGCATCAGGTATCACTGCTCTAGATGCATTTTATTCCTCCCAAATACAACTAGGCACCAGGTACTGCTATCCTGGGTACATCTTATTCCTCCCAAATAGGATCAGGCACCAGGTACCACTACCCTGGACGCATCTTATTGATCTGAAATAGGACCAGCCTTCTCTTCCTGAGCCCCTGCACTGGGAATTTTGGTTGCAAACCCTCTTGCAAGCAAGCCTAAGCCACGCAAGAGCCCATTCCTACCTTAAAAAAATCATGTGTACACACCCAATTTTTAAATTTCACTGCCCCTCGGGTGGCTTAGTATGTGCGGAAGAGAAGAATACAATAAAAGAAAGTGCTGAACATTTATGGCTAGGGCTGCAAAGTACAGTCAGCTAATCAGAAACCAGCCGCCTCAGGAGCAAACTCTACAAAAATGCTTGTTAGGCACTTAGATGCACTGCACTTCTATTTAGGGTTAGTCAATATCTGCTCTTTTAAATTTTTTCTGGACTGGCCTTGATAGGAAAAGTACCTGAGAGTCCATAAGATGCTTTGCCTTTCACTTGCCACTCCAGCTCATCCTTACTGATCTCAAAAACCAGGTTGACATCTTGATAGTATCGATCAGTCAAGACCTCGAGGCTTTTCAGGTCTCCCATGACCAGGGCCATGTAATACTTGCTGGAGGGAGCATGAGCTGTTAGAGGATGCTCTGAATCCAACTTGGGGGATATCTGTAGCTTTTCTCTTACAGGTCCTGGTAACTCTCCCATTCCAGTGCTTCCTGTATGTGTAGGTCCTATCTGAGGGGATAGACGGGCTTTTATAGTTCATTGTTTCCATCCTCCTGGGCTCATTGTCTAATTATAATCCAGTTAAGGCTCTATTGTTGTCATATTTATAACTCCAGCAGGGTCAGATGATAACGGGCATGCGATACAATGAGAGTCAAACGGTCTCATTGGGCTGTGTTGTGGCAGCACCTCTTGGATTAAATAGCCAGTTTAATTGCAGGCAGCACCTTGGGACGTGGGTGTTTAGGCTGGGAGGAAAACAGTACCTAGTGTTTAGGGGTTAAAAAAATAAAGGAATTTAGTAGGCTCCTGTCTTCTCAACCCTGTGTAAACTTATTTGTCTGCTCTGAGAAGTGCTTTTTTTCTGCTTAACAGTGTGGTTTTTTTCTTTAAGGCAATCATACCTGTTTGCAGTCTCGTGGTTGCTATATGGAAAATCTAGGTGTCACGTTAGCAGCCAACACGACGCAGACTGGCACGCTGGTGCAGGGATGCGAAGCACTTGGCAAAGGCCAGTGAGGTACAAATCCTCCTGGGGCCTTAGCAGGGGGAGATGCTCTCCTCACAGATGCCTTCTATAGCAGATAGAAAGTGCCCAGTCTCTGCTGCCATTTAAGCACAGGGATGGATACCAGCAGAGCGTACTTGGCTCCCTTCCCCAAGGTCAAGGAAGAAGTCCACAGTGGGGCCAAGAATAAACCTCTCAAGGGCCTGTAGTGATAGGTTGAGGGGGAACGGTTTTAAACTGGAAGCAGGAAGATTTAGATTAGATATTAGGAGGAAATTCTTCACAATGAGTGTGGTGAGACATTGGCACAGGTTGCCCAGGGAGATTCTGGGTGTCCCATCCCTGAAAGTGTTCAGGGCTGGGTTGGATGGGGCCTTGAGCAGCCTGATCTGGTGGGAGGTGTCCCTGCCCATGGCAGGCAGGGTGGAATGCCTGGGCTCTAGGGTCCCTTCCAACACAAACCATTCTATGATTCTATGATCTCATGACTCGGCGGCTTCACCACCAGCTTGAGGCTCTGGGTGACGCAACCCCTTCTGCCTGCCAGCCCTCCTGCCCCACCTCCCTGGGAACAAAAAAGATCAAGGCAGATCTCAGGATGATGTTAAACTGTATAAAAAAAAACAGAGGAGGGATTTCTGAAATGCTTCATGGTTCCCTCCATATGGAGTGAGCCTGATGATGGAAGAAATCATAGCATCATTTTGGTTTGAAAAGACCTTTATGCTTATCAAGTCCAACTGTAAACCTAACACTGCCAACTCCACCACCAAACCATGTCCCGAAGTGCCACATCTACAAGTCTTTGAAATATCTCTAGGGATAGTGACTCCACCACATCCTTGGGCAGCCTGTTCCAGCACTTGGCAACAATTTCAGTGAAGAAATATTTCCTAATATGCAATCTAAGCCTCCCTTACTGCAACTTGAAGTCATTTCCTCTCATCCTATCACTTGTTACCTGGGAGAACAGACCAACACCCGCCTCATTATAACCTCTTTCAAGGGAGCTGTAGAGAGAGTCAAGGTCTCCTCTCAGTGTTTAGGACCGTCTCCATAGTGAATGGGGGCCTTGTGGCAGTCCCAAGCCAGCACATCTGTGCTGTAAGAGTCATTTGAGGTTTCTTTCTATGTTTTCTCGACACGGCTGTGGTAACATCCAGGCATCTGGTCCCAGAGACCATGGGAAGAGTTAGAAGCCACAAAAAAGTCAGTGTGTGCCCATCCAGGATGGAGTTGCACTGAGCCAGTGAGGGTCTGACTTTGGGCCCGTGTGTAAACTAATCTATTGTGAAAAGGACTCCCTGCCTTGAGGTCCCTATTCACCTGCAGCAGGACTTAATTTGAGGTCAACCTACTTGGTCTTTCTCATTTTATTTCTCTCCCTGAGCTCGCACCTGCCTGGCTGACCACAGCTACTTGGTTGGTGTGATCCCCCAGATCCCATTGTATTCCTCTCTTTTACCACTTGTTGGTGCTCTGCTATCCCCAGTCTGTGTGTGCCCCTTTACCCTTGTGACATCCACTGAACCACCTCCTCAAAGCATGGATTTGGTATGAAAAACAGCCTTGTTATCCACTGGGGTCCCTTACCCAGAACAGGAGAAGATTTGGAGATTCAGGGAGTAGCACACACTGCTATCATTTTCCTCAGGGATTTGTCCCTGGGTCAAGTTTCACAGCCCTGGCTCACTTCCCTCTCCACTTGTTAGTAACCCAGTGTTTATATTTTTGTAGTGACCTGGAGGAAGCCTGCCTTCACGTGCTCTTGCTCACACCAAGGGGATCGCCTTCCCGTGGCACGGTCCATCTCCTGTGCTGGCAGCTGGGTATATTTAGCAGGGAGTCTTAGCCCTTCTCCATTAGATGTGGGCTAATTTTGCAAGGGGGGTGTGTATACGTGTGTGTCTGGCATTAAACTGCCATTGAGATTGTGTTGAAATACCCTGTGACCCCTTCTTGTGAGCCTTTTAATCAGCGTCTGTTTGCATATAACACTCACTTCTTGGGTCATGGTAATGACAGGATTAACAGCATCACTGATGGGAGGTGGTTAAAAATAGCCAGGGCCAGCAAGAGGAGGAAGAAAAAGTTCTCTTGTAGCCGAGTGGTACATATAAACACATGAGCCAGAGCTCCTGGCAGCCAAGTCAAGTGCTTTTTCCACCAATGGGTGGAAAGCGATGTCAGGATGAAGCAATATTCCCGTGTTTTTAAGGGGGATGCTGTGACACAGGCAGGAGTGATTTACTGCAGGGAGGAGCTGTCACCCAGGACACCTGCAGAGCATCCTAGAGCTGGCCAGGAGAGAGGTAGAAGGCAAAGGGGAGAGGGAAAAAAAGGAAAGTGAGGCATTTTGGCTGCTTACAAACTGACTCCCTGTAGCCTTTGGGCAGGGATTTGGGGGGGCAGAGGAAGGCTGGGACCCTGCAGCTCTACCCTCTCCTCTGCCACTACCGTGCTGCACAGCCTTGGGCACATCACCTCCCCTCCCAGCATCCCAGTCCCCACACATCCAGACTCTGTGTCCCTGAGGGCCCGATCCTGCAAGCAATTAAGCCTGGGATCACCCTTATGTGTCCTTACTTCAGTTGAGATGTTCCTGTACAGAACCAGGCCCCAAATACTGGCAAGGATGAGCACTTCATTAACAGCAGCCTTGCATTCATTAATCTCTAATGCAAGGGTAGCATCTTAACCTTCTCTCTGCATACGCCTGTTTGCAGAGTACACCTCATTTAACAAAACATTAAGCATTTTACTTCCTCAGATCAAGTCTATCTATTAATAATGACTTAAATTGTCTGCACCGGCTTTACGTTATGAGGAAAACTCATCCCTGGCACATGAAAGAACATGATATGCAGAAATAAAATGACTTCAGTGCAAGTTTGTTCCCCAAGTTAAGCTGCCTCATAACAACTTAGTCTTCACACTGGGTAGATTTCAGCCCATAATAACTTGCCCTGCCAGTTCAAAAAACTATGAGGATGCCTTAAAAAAATCCAGTGAGTCCAGATGTGCCCATGCAGAGAGCTCCTAGTGTTGCCGCCATGATTTACAACTGCCCTCTGGCAGCGGGGAATGGCATTATTTCTTTTTCCCAGGGAAATTTCCATCATGGTGAAGGAGCCGGAGGGCTGGCAGCCTGCAGCACTGCCTCCTCCAGCTGCTCTCAAGCGCAGATTGCGATGTGCGACTGATTTAAATCTTGCAGCCCCTTTTAACCCCCAGATGATTAAAATGAGGCTGCATCACGGAGCTCCCTGTGATGGCTATGTCCCTCCCTTGTGCCCCATGGCTGTGGAGAGGGGATGCTGTGCCCACAGCCAGGGGACCAAGAGGTGGGCAAGTGGGACGGCGTGGTCACCAAACCATCAGCTGCCCAAGCCTACCTTGGAGTAACAGCGACATGAGGTTGACTCTCCTAAGTGATGCTTGCTGCTGTCCCTGCCCACCACCGCCAGCCGGGCAGCAGGGGGCAGGAGGTTTAATCTCCTCTCTTGGAGCCAGGTGCTGCCTTGAGAACAGCAAAACTGCCACTGAAATGTCCCCACGTTTATATTTCCAGTGCGCCCCCTCCCACTCCATGTGACAGCGCTGCCCAGTTACGTAGCTGGTGGCTGAGCGAGGGGGTCAGACTGCGGGATTAACTCCCAGCAAGGCACCCACGCTGGACGCACACCTCTGCGCCGGGGCAGGGGGAACACTTTAGCACCCCCTCAAAAACGCTTTCAGGTGCCATTGTATGAACAAAACTTTCCAAGCTGTTGCTACTGGACCAGCTCTCCTTTAAAAACTGCCACACAGTGAAATATAAACTCATCCTGAGTCTGCATTGATTTTGTCCAGTTTGCATTGGAAAGGAGATAATATTTAAACAGTGGCAAAACATTTCCTTTTAACAACTCTATATAACATGGAAAGATATTCTGTGCTACACTGGTTTATAGTGGCCCTTCCTCATCAAACGTAAATAATTCAATTAAATAACAACCCCAGCCCTTCCAGTTCCCATAACCATACACTGATTTCCTTTTTCCTCCCTTTTCCCAACAATTATAGGAATAAAACCTATAGCTCTTAGCTTAACTAAAAATACTAGGCTTCCCTTCTCCCCTCCCCTCCCTGCTGAAGAATTGCAGCTGTGTTAATTATCCCCTGGGAATTCAATCCTAAGTGCACATCCTCTTTTAAAGGCAAGGGGAGCGCTACCAATTATTTAACCCCTCAGTAATGCACTTGTGAAATGTCACCCTGAGTGCCAGCCTGGAAAATCATCTCAGACTGACTCTCCATCACATGGTCCTCTTACAGTACAAGGCCCAGTGAGGGCATTTGGTAATTAGCAGCTTGCCCCTTGTCTCTGGCAGCAAGGAGACAGGGTTATTTTCAGCAATCACCCTTGAGAGTGCTGGTTTGTGGGTTGTGAAGGTTGTATTTTATTTTCCCCCTCTTTACCCTAAAATATTAGGGCCCCTTTGGCAAAGGAAGGCACTGAGCATCTCTGTCAGACACGGTGCTTCTGCTGCTCTGGGCTGCAAAAGGCTCTTTGTGGGTGGCAGGAGCAGGCGCAGACATGCAGCTTTCAGCTTGATTCACCTAAGATCTGGGGATGTGAGGGGCACGAGTTCTTCCCTGCATTTTTTTCGTCTTTACCTCTTTCTCTTAGAAGGTGTGCATCTGAATTCTTACAGCAAGGCCAGTTAAACTTCTGGTCTGTAATGTTTCAAGAGTTGTGTTTGCTTTTAAGCGTTGCCTGAACCCATGCAACAAGGTTTAGCTCCATATAAGGACTGCAAGGACTGGTCCCTCCCTGTGCAAAAGCCAAGATGCTAGTTTTGCCATGTAATGCCTCTTTTTTCAGTGCCCACCTTGAACTTTGATGCTCCAAGATGGCCAGCTGCAGTCTAATCACTTGCTTGCATGCGGTGGCTATAAAAGTTGCCAGCCATTTTCTGCTTCCACCTGGGAGAAATTAGGAGAGTGGAGAAGCAGCCAGCGATGAAGATGCTGAAAAGAAACCTGCACAACAAACCCTCTTCTGAAAAGCAGAGACAGTTTTCTTTCATGAAAGTTGTGTGCAATGGGAAAGGTCAGCTGTCCTGGGGGACTTGTGGAGGAGATGCTACCAACCTTAACACCATAACTCAGCACCTCTTGAGGTCTTGGTGATTACAGTTTCAAAATCCTTGGGTACAGCAGGGGGGTTGAGCTCCCCTAGCTGTTTAATAGCACCAGAACATTGTTCCCATTTTCAGTTGACTTTGGTCTGGTGAAAAAGAAGAGCAGAAAAGGAGGCAGGTGAAATAACATCATCCTATTTAACAGTGTGAGATGGGTGGACAGAGCAAATATCTTGTTTGACTGCAATGGCTCTGCACACCTCAAAAAATGCTGCTGGGGTCATGCAGGCATTTTGGTTGGTGAGCTGTGGCAGGGAAGGTTTGGCATCCCCAGAACACAAGTTTGTTCTCTGTTTAGCCAGCACTGCAGCTAATGCTCTCCTATGGCTGCAAGGTGGGTGACACTTGGCAAGTGCCATGTGGCCAGTGGATCCCAGCATGGCATTCTTTGGGGGACTGTGTTCCTGGAGAGGAAGGGAGAGGGTTGTATTGCAGAGGAGGAAGAGGAAAGGGATGGAGTAAGATGGAAAGATGATGTGCCACGTGTCAATATCACTGTTCACAGGCTGACCACCTAAAAAGGGTTTTATACAGAGGGTGAAGACCAGCACTGGGTACCTCAGGACTCAAACCCCAGTTCTTTTTCCCAGACTCATGAAAACTGAACCAGATTCACCCTGTTTCCTAGCTGAATCCCTATCAGGAGTATCACTGCCATCCAACAACATCCATCCAGCATTTTTCTTTGCCAAAAATGCTACGGGAGGTAGAAAGAGAGGAGCTGGATGGCACCATGGGCTTCAACGACCCCTTGCTTGGCTCATCCTATTCCGTGCTGTTCAGCTCCCAAGCAAAAATAACTTTTGACACCTGAAAGTGTAACATATTTGTGGAAAGGAGGTATTCACGGATTGGAAGGTGTGTTTCCCAAATGCATCCTAACTAGAAAGTTAGGGGATAATTGCTTGCCCCCAGCCACAGAAGAGCAAACTCAAATATCCTTCCTTGGCTGTATCCATTTCCGGGGGATTGATTTATTCCTTACATCTGAACCTCGCTTGTCAGCATTAATTAGTGGGGACTCAGCCGGATTCATTACTGCTAAGACCTCTCCTTGGTGCAGCTGCATTTTAACGAGAGAGCCATCTGGTTTTCCTGCTTGCCTCTGCCTTCATTCCTGCCCTCACTTCCCATCACTTGTGGGTTACAGGCTGGAAACAGCACCTTGGAAATTACAGGTTGCTGCTGTGGTGAGACGAGGCAGCCGGTTCTCAGGGCCCATCTGCAGCATCTGGACCATCTGTCACGCTGGTAGTGCCCGGCGGGGTGAGCTGTCAGTACAGTGCCCCCACCACAGTGTCCCCTGCCCTCCTTGAGCCGGAAACCCCAAGGGTTTCCCTGATGAATGTGGAGGGTGGCTCCAGGGCTTTGGGCTACCCCCAATTTCCACCCATGAGGGGTTAGCAGATAGAGGGGTTGTGTTGACTTCCAGCCGGGTGGCACACCAACCAGCGGGTAGGGACATGTCAGAATTGGGAGTTTTGTCTTGGCAGCAGAGCGGGGGTGGCTTTTTAAGCCTAAAATGAACTGCAGGCTCAGGGATAGAGGCATCTCCTGGGTGGGCTGGAGAAGGTGATGTAAGGATGGGCCATGGTTTTGGGCCATAATTTTGGGCCGTGAGGTGGCACCAAGGTGTGCCTGCACAAGCGGTCCCTCCAGCCCATCCTGATAGGAGAGGAGGGGATGCTCCCGGCTGAGTGCTTTGAGGAGAGCGTGGGTGGTGGGTTGGGGGGGGGCCACGATGGCAGCGCAGGCTTCCATCGGGCTTTGAAGCATCTGAGACCCCAGATTTCGGGCCGGCCTGATGCGTTTTAGCATTTCTCCTTGTGTATCACCCCTTCCTGTGGGAGCTGCCGAGAGAGACTTTTTGGGAGCGGTCTGAGCAGCAGCATTTAGGATGGAGCCGTCTGAGCTCACCTTTAATTAGAACAATTAAGCGTGTAACTTAGCCAAACTTTGCGCTAAGTGGGGCTATCGGCTTTGCTGGCCAAAGGGCTCATTTGCATGATTTCCATCTCCTCCTGCTAATCCTCCAGTCTATTCACCACTCCAATTACTCCTAAGGAGAGGACAGGATTGCACCCAATACTTGACCTCTCGTCAAGCTTTCACTAGGGTTTGGCCCATCACACGCTCTCCAAACTTAATAACTGATGCCTGAATTTTCTCCTGCACTCGAAATAGTCTTTCTTGGTGTTTTTCCTGTTTCAGCCCATTCTCTTTCTTCTCCATCTTTTTTTTTTCTTCCTGGAGTTTGATCTCTAGTTATTTTTACTTAGAAAACAGAAGTTCTACTCCATTAAGGACCCCTTGGGTGGGCAGGCATGGCAGCTTCTCCTTGTATGATTCGGGGTAGCAGGAGCTGGGACAAATAATGATGATGATCCAGAACTGAAAGTCAGCTCCTCTGGTCCTCTTCTTTAGGAAATTATTGCTCTGGAACGTGGATGAAAACGCTGCTGGACGTGGCTGGAGCAGCCAGATTTGATCCCAGACCTGACCTGCTTTCACCTGGGAGAACTGGGAAACCCCCCCAACTAGCTCAAGATCAACCCACTCTCCCACTGGCTGTGTCTCCAGGGCAGGACAGGGGCTGAATAGAGAGGTATGGAGATCCACAGCAAGTGTTAAGAGGACGGACTGCAAGTGGTGGAGGTCCTGTATGCCTTTCCATGTCTGTCGTGGCTTCATTGAGGCAGTTCCACACGTGGCCATTCATTACAGGAGTTTTCCTTCTTCAAGTAAATGGGGTCAATGGGGCAGCAAGGACCTTGCAGAGATCCTTACACCCCCTTTTTCTATGCACTCAGGACCTGCATGATCACTGCTTCCAAAATGCCCTCTTGAAAAGAAACTTCTAGAAAAGGTTTTACCCAGTGCTAGACCCAGCTGAGATGCTGTAACAGCCTGATTTGGATGCTGGGACCCCCATCCTGGACACCTGCTAGAGAAAAGGGTGAAGGAGCACTGCTGAGATCCCCAGGCTTCATGACCTTCTTGCCCTGTTTGCTAATGGCTGATGAGTTTCTCCTGCTGTGAGGGCAACAGGTGGTCTGCCTTTTCTCATTTGCAGGCGATCCGCGGAGTCAGATAGAAGTCTCAGCCCTAGAGCTTCTTGGGATTTAGTTAGCTAGTTGTGGACTTTGGCTGCTGGTTTTGTGTTTTGTTTTGGTTTTTGTTTTGTTTTGTTTTTTTGTTTTGTTTTTTTTGTTTGTTTGGTTGTTGTTGTGTTTGTTTTTTTTTTTTTTTTTGAGTCATGATAGGCAAAGTAGCACTTACAGTCCTTTTCCTTCTTGGTGGCTGCACATCAACTGTGTCTGTGATCCTTCAAGGAGGAAAACGTGAGGGCTGTTTTCATGCTGCTGGTTTATGATTGTTCTCTGTGGGTCATCCTCATTCTGGTTCCTTGCTTTCTGTTGCTAATTTTGGGCTTTGGTGCTGCAGTTGCCTGTGCTGTGAGATGTCCTTCACCCCTTCTCAGAGTTTTCATTAGTTCTTGTGTTGCTGCTGGTTGCCTTTTTCCCACTGGGGAAACTGAGGCAGGGTAGAAATCTAAATTAAGGGTGTTGGTAGAAGACACTGGGGAATGCCCTTTGCTGCTGGCTTGCAGCTGTCCTCCTGAAAAACCTCTTTTCATTCCTTTCTTTCTCTTTGCTGCTGGCTGCGTTCAGTTTTCTTGTTAATGGTGATTTTTTTTGCTTGTTTGAGCAACTTCTAGTGTGAAAGTTTTTAAGGAGAGGAGCATCCCACCAGTGGGAAACTGTGCAGTGGTGGCAGTGTTTGAAGTTGTGCAGAGGAGGTTAGGGATGTGTTTAGCTTTTTTCCAGAGGATTAAGAAAATGGAAAAGGGTGTGGAGTTTGCGTTTTCCATTCTTTGTCCTCCACACTGCTGGGCAGGTGGGAGCAGAGCCTGACAATACCCTGCCCTGGGATGGTGTATGGATTTGGGGGGTCCAGGAATGGGGTGTGAGCCTCTCCTTGCTCCCGTGCTGGCCCTTATTATTGCTAAGAAAGGGGACTCCAGCTGAGGGCTGTGATGCCAAAGGCGAACTAAGGCTGTGTTTGGTGATTTGCAGGAGGACATGGCACATAAAAATGGGTTGGTGCTTGTTTTTGCTGCAAAAGAAATGGCTCCTTTTCTGCAGCATCTTCCTGGGGTAGCAGCCTTTCCGCACAGACCTCTGGAATCATGGTGCCTTTGATTGCAAAACTGCTGTCTCTGAAGAGCATCATCCCGGGGCAGTGAGCTGGGGGTCCAGTGGAGAACCCCTGTCCCTTTTGGGAAGGACAGCCCCATGGATACTGTGCAAAGCTGAACAAGAGCCCTACATGATTGGAGGATTTTATGCAGCTTATTATCAGTGAGGGTTTTTTTTTTTTTTCTGGAATCCCAGCAAGAAATAATCCTCTTTTTCTGGTTGGAATAGAAATGGCTTGATGCCACAAGGCAAAAAAATAAAAGGATGCTCTACCCAGTGCTGTGATGATTTGCAAGGCTAGTGAGAGACAACATAAGGCATTTTCAAATAGACTGCAATATTTTCAGTGCTTAAAGAGGGCCCGACTACAGGACACCTTTTTTGAAGCCCTGATTTACAATGGACCCAGGCTGAGTGCATTATAATTTGCTGTGCAAAGTTCTAAAGTTGCAGTACTTTCAATAAGGAAGAGAGAAACCCTAATATGATGAGACTTTTTTTTTTGATATTGTGTTTAGTGAAAAGCTAAAAAATGTGCTAATTTGTAAGTCCTGTTGTGCTAGTGGCATCGAAGGCTTTTGAAATGCATTACTGACTTAGGAAGTATGAAGAAAAAATGACATTTTGCTACTAGCAGAAAAGTCAATTATAATGTTTCCACACTTTAGCAAATTACTGATGCAGGGTGGGAGTTAATAGAACAGTCAGCTTCACTTTGTATTATGTTGGGGGGTTTTGCTGAGAAAGACTGGGTAGTTTTTTTCCTTTTTAATTATGATGGCAACTTAAACAATAAGCTACAACAGGCACTATGTGATTGAGACTCATCTCTGGCCAGGGCATGCTGGAAGGAGATGTTATAGAATCATAGAATGACCTGAGTTGGAAGGGACCCACAAGGATCGTGGAGTCCAACTCCTGTCCCTGCACAGGAAAACCCCAACATTCACACCTTGTGTCTGAGGGCTTTGTCCAAATGCTTCTGGAATATTGTCAGGCTTGACTCTGTGACTGCGTCCCTGGGAAACTATTGCAGTGCTCCACCACCCTCTGGGGAAAGAACCTTTTCCTGATATCTAACCAAAACCTCCCCTGACACATCTTCCTGCCTTCCCCTCAAGTCGTATCATTGGTCACCAGAGAGAAGAGATCAGCACCTGCTCCTCCTGCTTCCCTTGTGAGGGAACATCTATAAGGTCCCCCTCAGTCTCCTCCAGGCTGAACAGACCAAGTGTCCTCAGCCTCCCCATGTATGATTTTTCCTCTAGACCCTTCACCAGCTTTGTGGCCTCCTCTGGACACTCTGCAGTAGTTTGATGTCCTTTTTATACTGTAGTGCCCAAAACTGAATACTATATTCCATGTAGGGTCTCACCAGTGCAGAGTAGAACGGGACAATTGCCTTCCTTGACCAGTTGGCAATGCTTTGCTTGAGGCACCCCAGGACATGGTTGGCCCTCTTGGCTGCCAGGGCACTCTGCTGGCTCATGTTCAACTTGCTGTCAACTGGAACCCCAGGTCCCTTTCTGCTCTCCAGCCTCTCACTTCCCAGTCTGTAGGTATATCCAGGGTTGCTGTGTCCCGTGTGTTCCCGTGCGCTGCTCCCACCCGGAGTCAGATGATTTGCCAGCCTGGAGCGATGCAGACTGTGCAGGACCAGGGTGAATGATCATAAATAAAGATGTAGCATAACTTTGTGATTGGGTTGATCTGTCCCTGATGGTGGAGGTGTGTTTGCCAAAGAGTCTGGTGCAATCTGTGCCCAGTGCTTTGCAGAAGAGCCCTGTTAATTTATTAAGTAACATTTAAACTGAGAAACTGGAGAAATTAGCTGTCCTTGTTCACTGGGTGCTCAATGGAGATTTTTTCCCCATCTCCTGGAGAAGGAAACAGCCATAAACTTTTCTTAAGCTCCTGGGGAACAGAGGGGTGGGAGGTCTTGGAGGTTTGCAGAATTTGCCAGAGAGTTCGATGCTAGTTGTAAAAATCCCAGTGCTGGAGGAGTCTGCTTTCAGGAAGGCAGCAGTGCTCCCAATAACCCTATGTCTAAATCAGGATAGCAAAGGAAAATAGCTCATGTAAAATTGGCAGGGATCGGAGACAAGGGCTGGCACTGCTTTTAACAGGAATTATAGGGTCTGATTAAAGGGCTTTGGCCATAGCTACATAACCTGAGCGCTTGACATAAGCCAGGGATCTAATAATACCCGAGGCACATTGTGAAAGCATGACTTCATGGTGGCTGCTGGCTTTGACCTAGCAAGGGCCATTTTTCCTCCCTCCTCACTGTGAGGTTGCAGCTCTTCTGCCTGGCTGTGTGGGACCAGGGCTGCCTTCTGGTTGGCTGCATCCCTGAGACCTTGCTGTTGGGAGGAAGATGTGTCCTGTGGAGCAAGAAGGGGTGGTGCCTGGGTTCTGCAAAGAGACCGAGGAGGTCTTCTCCAGGTGGTTGGTGGGTGCCGTAGAGTAGTATGGAGGTGATGCTTCAGGATTTAAGGCTCCACTTGACTTTGGCTTCTTACTTATCCTATTCCTATTCCTGCTTGTGTTTCACAGGCTTATTGATAGGTTTAAATTGAATGGCAGGCATCTTACCTCAGGCAGGGTTTTCTCACCCACCTGAAATCCTGGTTACGGCTCCTTTGTGTCTTGTGTCAAATTAGTAGCAACTTATTTCCAATGGGAGCAGGTCTGTCAGCTGCAGCCTGAGTCTCTGCTCTGGCTGGTTTTGCTGATGCCCAGTTGATGGCAATTGGGGGTTATTGGTATTTTGGGGACGCAAAGATGATGGGGGGAATTTGTGCAACAGGAGATGCACAAGAACAGCTCACAGGTGCTTCCCGTACCTTGGATGGAGGCTGAGTGCTGGAGCTGTGCTTATTGCCTACCATCCAGGACCCTGCAAACTAGCACTGAAATCTGGGATCCTGCTCCAAGCACAACCTTTATTTATTTAAAGCACATTAAAATCCACAGGATAGGGTCATGCCAAGACTTCATTGTCTCTAGGAGAGTGAGGTCACACTGTGTACCCCCTTTCTCAGCTATTCCTCCCCAAGTGTTTCAAAAGGGGGTTCCTACTTGGTGCGGTTAAAGCAGAAAGATAGGGAAGTGAGCATGAGCACTTTTTAAAAGTCATGTCATATGTAGTTCCCTGGGTTTGGAGGAAGCAATTAAGCCAATTAATTTATTGGTAAATTATCTTATGATGAAGTACAAAATAACTGCAATGAAACGCTGACACTCACATTAATACCAAATTAGTTACTGTATTATGACTGTTCTTACAATGAATGCCCAGTAATTTAATAGTAATAGGACATTTAAATAATTTAGCCGATAATTCTCTAGATCACTTACATATATAAATGAGTGTGACAGCTTCTTTTCTCAGCTTTGCTGGTGCTTTTGGATTACCTCCCACTGCCACACCAGGAGGCAAAGCAGCCTGGTGTCCTTTGCAGTTCCCCAAAACTCGCCTCTGGCTGAACACTAAGTAGGGGACAGGGTGTAGCAAAGCGGATTTTCCTACCTTCTCAGACTTTGGGATCGCAGTGGCTGGAAAGCAGAATGTAATTGCCTTGCAGCGGAACTTTGCAAAGCCACAATCTTTATTTATTCCTATGGTGAAGGACCTCTGGGTAGAGATGCTCTGCCTAGGTCTGGTAGAGCATCTCTAGAGGTGTTCCTCGTGAGAGCACTATTTAGCCTCACAGTGGGATGGGTGTTGGAGACCCAGCCAGGGCCGCCTAATTGAACAGTTCAGCCACTGACACTGAAATTGCGGTGTGTTGGCTCTGCTTGATGCAACAGCTTCATTTTCAAGTAGCTGTGCTTTCTGTAATAATAATTATAAATAGCATTAGATTTGCTCCGTATTCTTCCCTCCCCATCCCCTCAAGAGGACTCTCTAAAGGAGAGCAGGGCCTTGGCAGCTACATAGGGCAGACCTTGACTGCTTTACTGCCTTTTTGTCACCCATTGCACCCATGGAGCTTGTTGCGCCAGCTGTGGCTTTAGATCCCCATGGAAAAAAAAAGAAATGCTGTTTCCACTGAAAGCAGCCACCACTGCAAGCTACGCTTAGAGGTTAATTGCCCCAGTGCAGATTTTCCCCCCATAAACTGGTGAATACTGAAGAAAACTTGCAGGCTTCTGTCCTGCCAAACATGTCTGGAAAGGTGAGAGGTTCATGCCTCCTTTCTGCCTGGCATTGAAGTTGTGCCCTGGGAAATGGATGTTGCCAGTCAGTATGTTACTTTGCTATCAAGATTGCACTGAACCTGCTGAAATATTAGTTAATGGGCTTGCTTATGTCCAAACTAAATGCGATCTTTTCATCACATCATGTTCTGCTGTCAAACCTGTTGTGGAGAGAAGTATTCCACTGTCGGCAAGATTGAGGACAGAATTATCCAAATTAGTTTTCTTGCAGATGAGAGCAGAGATGAGGTGTTTGACACAAATCCTGCTGCTTCTTTGGAGGCTCTGGCTCTCCTCACCTAGGAAGGAACTCTTCAACTTCATCTTTTAACGGGATGTGCTGCCAGATTTGTGAAACCAGTAGCCTGCTGCAAGCAAGGGTCTGTAAAGGATAAAGGAAGGAAAGCTAGAATTTGTAGATGCTTTGTTGCAAGAAATTAAATCCCAGGGTGTGACAGCTCATGCTTACAGGGTTCCTTGTGTGGGTCATGACGAGGCTCCTACAGTTGGATTTCTGCTGGGATGGCTGGAGGAATGACTTGTGTACGCCAGAAATGTTGCGCAGAGGAAATGTAGCAATCATTTCCTCTCTGGTCATTTGGATCCCCTTGGCAGAGCCGGATATGTTGCCTCAAGGTTGGAAGGCTGAAATCCAGGGGAGTCCTGCACCTGGCAGAAAAATATTGCCAAAGAGAGGACTACAAGAAAGCCTGAGTTGGGGTAGCTCTAGCGTATGTGCCCTGATAGCATGACAGCCTATTCTGCCCTTAGGGAGAAATTTCACTTCATTAACAAGAGGCATCCAGTCCCCTCTGCTGTACTGAATGATAGGATTGCTTGAATTGTTTTTGGTGTAGTTAGTTGCCTGTAGGAATCTTTTCAGGCTTTTATTCAGATTATGCCATTTCCAGGAGTGTCTTTTCCATTGGATTTCTTCCTGGGAGCAGGAGAGGCTTGATAACATCCCCTTCCCAGCAACCTCTGTTACAGCAGCTTCTGAGGCAGATTTTTGGGTGGGCTTTTGACTTTCTGCAGGGTTTCTCTCCTAAAGCACATTGTGTACTGACTGTCCACGTAAAAGCACGCTTTCTGCAAGCTGCAACCATATTTTTGATGAAATAACTCTGCTGTAGTAGGGGAAGCAAGGGGAGTAAGGGGTTGGCAGGTACAAGGATGAAGAAATGTTTAAAAATGTGACCATTCCCTTTCACACAAAGACATACAAGGAAGATCTGAATAAGCAGTTGAGCAGTGCTATGATCAGAGTGAGTTGTAAGTGGCAGAGTGAGTGTTGTCCTCGGGCTGCCCTCCACAAAGGCAGGTTGGCCTGGTCTGTGCTAGAGGAAACCTGAGCAACTTCCTACAGCAGTGCAGCCCTCATTGTACCTCCCAGTCTGTCTGTAGAGAGGCCCTTGGACTCCCTGTGACTTGCAGAATAAAGACCCTCCCAACTCAGAGAATTGTGAAGTCGGGTATGTTTATTACACCGGTGGGCAACAGGTTGGATAGTTCCAAAAAGCCCTGCGCGCTGAACAAAGGACAGGTCAGCATTTATTGCCAATGGACATGCATATTCCTTACATTTGTTGATCAGTTCTAGGACATCATTAACGTAAGTTCTATCCCTCTTGCGCATGTGCAGTGTCCCCTTACGGTGGTCGTGCAAGAGTCCTTTGTGCAGGCTCAGCTGACATCTTGTCTGGGGTCCTGGACATTCCTGTCAAGGGTGCTTGAAACTTCCTCCTTATCAGCGCAGAAGTTCTAACCCACTCATTATCAGCGGATGCTCCTAGACCAGTTCCTCCTTATCAGCAGATGCTCCTGCAGAATTCCATTTCGAAAAGCCCCTTCCTTGCAAGATGTCCAAAGCTAACTAAAATACGGCCCATCAGAATATACAAAGGCTTAAAGTCCCACATCAGCAGGGTCCCACCAGCCCGGGGAAAGCCAGGAGGCTTGGCCAGGGGTGCTCGCTGTGACAATAGGCAATTAGATTATTGGCTTTTCTGCAAGTTTTTGCAAGCTCATGAGGGATGCCTTGTGCTGATAAGGAGGCAGTTTTTACAAGCCCATTAGGGTTGCTTTGCGCTGATAAGGAGGACGCTAAAGGTACCCTTGGCAAGAATCTCCAGGACCCCCATGGCAAGATACCAACTGAGCCTGCGCAGATGACAGAGTCTACTCATGGTCAAAAGGCCCCAGACTCCTTCCTCATGACCCTTACACGACCACCAGAAATGGACACTGCGCACGTGCGAGGGGGGGAACTTATGTTAATGATTCCCTGGAACTGATCAGCCTAACCTGGCCTACTCCTGGAAATGTGATGAATATGTGCATGTAATGAATATGTACCAACTGCATATAAACCCATGCGGGCTGAGGCTGGGTGCACCTCTGGCTATTCTTAGCTACGTGCCCAGCACTGCTACCTTGCTTTGCGAACAATTACTTCACAATGAACAATAAAAGGATTACAAATATTTTTTTTTTTTGATGGTTTCACTAATTCATTTTTGACAATTTTGGGGGGCTTGTCTGGGATCCTTTGACCTGTCTCTCCCTGCTTCCCCCGGGACACGGATGAACAGTGCACCCCACGACAAAATCTCGTGATTCATTGTGACCAGAGGCGAGCAAGTGGTCAGTGGCTCAAGGATTCCCGAATGGAGATTTAGAAAGCAAGGTAATACATCCAACGACACTCCCTAAGGTTGTAACTGTGGCTGCCTGTAATTCTTGTGCATGAAGATCCAGACAGGAAAACAGGCTGGTCAGTATTGTCCAGTTTGGTGGGATTAGAGGTGAGTGGCTTTGGCTGCGAGACCCTCTGGGGCTAGAGGTTGCATGCTGTGCCCCACGCATGGATGGAGCCTCCTGAAGCTGCTGCCTGGCACCCTGCTGAGGTCTTGCTGCTCTCACTGGGGAGAGGCATCACCCAAGGGCTATAGGGGTGGGCTGGTGGCTTGCCTGGGGTGGACAGAGGCAAGGGGCAGAGGTCCCTGCTAGGGGCAGTTCCTAAGGGTGGATAAGAGTACGCTGAACAGAGGTTTAAAGAGATCACCGAGGCTTATGAATTGTTATCAGACAGTAAGAGACCACCGTGCTGTCTTGTGTGTCCCCCCTGCCCTTGGGGCTGCTTGCCAAGGGCTGTGCTGCTGCTGAGCTCACCCAGGTGGCGTCTCTGGATGTTCCTGGGAGGTAGTGGGTCACTCCAGGTTTATCACCCTGCTTGTGGGCTTGGTTACCTCCACACACATCCTTCAAAATGGCTCTTGGGAGAGATGCTGGGGTGCTGGCCTCTGCAGTGAAGTCTCTCCAGAAGGGCTGAGGCTTGCACAGCCTTTCCTGATGCCCTGACTTGGGACAATCTGAGGGCTCGTCCAGGATCTGAAGCCCCTTGTCCGTGGAGTGGGACAGGATGCATGGGAAGGTGCGCCCTGCTGATTTCAGCAGTCTCTTGTTCCATGTCTTGTTCCATCGGAGGAGGCAGTGGAACGACCTGGATGGAGGACTCTTGAAGCAAGGAGGTAGCGCAGGTATACTGGTATACTTTGGAAAGTATTAATAACGCACAGCAGCTGAGACATTTCTGTGCATGGGACCTGGGTAAGAAAACTGGTTGTTAAGTATTACTTGGGCGGCTGGGATTATGGGACTGAAAGTGTGTGTGTGAGATGCAGGAGCATCTGTGAAGCAAGTGTGGCGTTCGAACCGTGGATCCATCCCTTTGCGAGGAGGTCAGCTTGTGAAGGAAGAAAGTGACAGATTGAGGGGAAAGTCTCATGGGAAGCCGTTAGAAATAATGGGAATCGGGGGAGGAAGAAAAGCCCGGGGAAGGGAGAGGGGTCTGATGACTTCACTCCGAATATACCTCCAGATAGTCCTTTGGGGAGGATGCTCAGGTACTGGGAGCAGGAGAGAATGTCCTGCACTAGGGGAAAGGAAAAGTATACAGTACTGTATGTTTGGATGGACCAAGGAACCCATTCAATCTGACTCATAATACTGGCCAAAGTATGAGTCATCGAAGGGTTGAATTTGTCAGGTATTGGATCTTTATGTAAACAGTCAGAAACCTTTTAGTCAAGAAAAATGGCTATGCCTCCTGTTGGACAGGATTTTGGTCTAAAGACAACAGAGGGAATCAGCAGAAAAAGAGGGAGGAAAGATGGAATCCTTTGGATAATCTGCCTCCCCCTTACAATCTACTTGGGGAACAAAATGCCCCCCCCATAGTGGAAGAACAAGGGAAAAATTTTATTGGGGAAGGGGAGGAAGTGGCTGGACCACATGTCCCATTAATTCAAGAAGCCCGAAGAGTCTGGGCCTCTGAACCAGAACGATTTTAAAAAAAAACAAAAAACAAAACCACATTCAAAATTATTGGTTGCCCAGCAGAGAAGAGGGGGTGGGAACGACTGGTATGTTTCCGTTATGGGAAGTACCAATGCAAGGAGCCCCAGGGGGAGTGGGATTTGTGAATGTACCCCTAACTGGTACTGAGGTGGGAACAGCAATCACAGCCCTGCACTGGCAGCTGGTTTCTCTGCAGCCCACTCTCTTCTCCTTCCAGAATAGGAACGTGATGTCTACGAGCATTGTGGCAAGGACGGGCCCATGGGGGCAGGTAAGTGGGCAAGCAGGGCCATGGGGAGGTTAGTGCAGCTCTGGATATGGCCCTGCCTGAACACCCAGAATGAGTCTGTGTGCCCTGGGGCTCCCTGCCCTTTGGGGGGTTCCAGCCTGGGGCTCTACTTAACTCTGAGCATCTTCCCTCTGGCAGGACCAGGAGGCTCCAGAGCTGATGCCGGGGCCCCCGAATTCACCTTCACCTTTCACAGCGCTCCCAATGTCTTCAGGGAATTCTTTGGTGGATCAGACCCCTTTGCTGACGACTTTGGTTCGTGGGGGGTGACGGGTGCCAGGGGCTGGTTCTGGGGCATCTCTCTGGTCCTGGAAAATCTGCTGAGCTCGGGGGCAGGATGCCCTGCGGGGTGTGTGTGTGTGTCTCTGTGGCAATGCCCTGCTCCTGGCACATCAAACTGCGGGGCAATGCCGACTGAGGAGGAGCGGTGGGGGGGCTGCCATGCAGATGAGACACTGCCCTTCTCTGGGCTGCGAGGACCTGGCTCCCAGCACCACAGGGGAGGCTGCTTTTCCCCCTTCCCAGGATCCTCAGGTAGGAGGCACTGCGGCCCCTGCCTGGTGAGGAACTCTTGGGACACAGTGTTCTCCTGCACGAGGTCTGTCCTTTGCCTTCCTTGTGCAGCCGACCCTGGCACGGACCTTGTTTCTCCCTTTTCCAGATTTCTTCAACTCATCCTCCAGCTCTGGTGCTGACGCAGGGCTGAGCTACTGCTCAGTCTCCCCCACCTTTGTTAATGGCAAGCGCTTCATGACCAAGTGGTGAGGGTAGTTGTGGCCCACCTTGCCCCTGGAGACTCCCCTCATCCATGAGCCTCGCCCCCTGCAACAATGCTCTGCCTGATGGCTGTCCATCTGTCTGTCTGCAGGAATATTGAGAACAGGTGGAAGGGAGTGGAACTGGAGGAGGATGAGGAGCAGAAGTCGATCCACATCAATGGTGAGAAGTGGTACTACAGACTGTGCTGTGGACTGGCAGTGCCACAGCCCAGCACCCTTTCTCTTTGGGGACCCCTCTCCTCCTCTGGGGTGGCCAGGGGGTGTTGCATCCAGCCTCCTGCCAACTCTGGGGAGCTGGAGCATACATGATGCCTGTCCCTGTCCCCATAGGTGTACCTGACGATATGGCCCTGGGGCTGGAGCTGAGCAGTCGAGAGCAGCAAGTGTCCCCCAGCCCACGGCTGCCCTCACCCTCACCGCGCACTTCACACCAGCCCCTGAGTTCCTCGCCTGTCTGCCTCTACACAGACAGCAAGGGTGAGGATGAGGACTTGCAGCTGGCCATGGCTTACAGCCTCTCTGAGATGGAGGCTGCTGGGCACCAGCCCATAGAGCCTGTGGTTCCTGAGGAGGGGGCTGGAGCGGGAGCCGCTGGGGGCCAGCAGCTCCGGTGCAGTGGGGCATGAATCTGCTCCCAAAGCAAAGCATTGACACTGCCCCCTGCTATGAGCATGGGCTTGGAGTTGTAATGTCCCCTCATAGGGCAGGGGGAAGGAAGTGGGGCTGGGGGCTCCAGCAAGGGAGGGTGTCTCTCCTGCCCTGCCTCCTTGCTGCTGCTCAGGTGGGTGGGCAGCTGGGGGGACCCTGGTATGGGGTGGCTGCCAGAGTTTGGGGTTGTGGATGGAAGAGGGGTCCTTGGGGAGGTCCCAGGAAGAGGGGCATCTCCCTGCTGTGGCTCCTGAGAGTGCGGGGTGCCCACAGGCTCTGCCTACTGTTCTCTCCCTGCCTGCCCTACAGCCAGGCAGGACCTCTGGCCGGTGCCTCCCCAGCTGCTGCCAGCCTCTGCCCAACCGCCTGCTGCTGACAGCCATCAATTAACCTGCTTGCAGTAGCTGCTGCTTTTGGGGTGTCTCTGGGCTGAGGGCTGCAGGGTAACCCCTTCTGTGTTTCGGGGGGGTGGGGTGGTTTCTACTGCTCCGGTCAGGCAGTTGTGGAGTGCTGGCTGTGTTTCTGCATGGACAGTGGGGTGTTTGCATCCCAGTATCACCCCCAGGTGACACACACACAGTCAGAGGCCAGGCCTGGCTGCAAGCTGCATGAATTCGACATGAGAGCTTTATTCACATCAAGATACAAAATCGTGTTTCTATAGAAATTTCTCTTCTGCTCAAGGTACAAGGTGGGGAGCACACAGAGGGAACCTAGGGCTGGTCCAGGCCCCTCTGCACCCAGTGCCCCCACACTGTGGGGGGACCCCTGCCTACTCCTGCCCCTTGCTTTGGTGCAGAGAGGGAAGGGGAGGATGTAGGACTGCCAGGTTGAGGTGCAGGAGAGCAGCCATAGGGGCCCAGAGCCAACTCCCAGCAGCATCACTGGTCCCCTCCTCTGCAGGGGACAGGGGATGCAAGCCCAGTCCTCACTGGTGGCAGCAGGTTCAGTGGGGCTCTGTGCCCTGTACGAAGAGGAGCTGAGTTGTCTGTCCCTGGGGAGAAGGGCAGGGGTCGCTGAGGGGTGCAGGAACAGGGCCAGCAGCACAGACAGCATTTTAGGGTGAGAGCAGCCCCTTGAGCAGGGCGAGGAGAGCACATGAAGCTGGGGGCCATAGGGAAGACCAGAGGGGAGAGCTCCTTGCCATCACTGCGGCAGCGCCTTCAGGATAACATTCACTTCTTCAGCCACAGCCGTCAGTGCAAACCCAAACTGGTCCTGGAGGATCAGAAAAAGGGGCAATGAGGGCCCCTGCCAGCCCAGCCCTGAGGGCTGCACGTGCTCAGGGAGGGAAGAGATCCCCAGTTTGGGGGGTTCCTTGGTCTGCACTATGCCAGGTCGCTGGTCTCTGATGTGTTCTAGTGTAGCAGTTATGTCTATCTCCTTCACCCCTGGGCTTTAAAGTCCCACATCACCTGGGGATGGTGTGCCTTGTATTTCCAGTTAAATAGGTATTGTAAGTTACCTGCTGCCAAGTCAATGTAGTTATGCTGCAGTTAGAGGTGGAAACAGATATTGGTGGCTCTTATTTGTAGAAGATAGTCGTGAATGAGATCCTGTACTTGGCAGTGCCGGCTCCATCAGTGTCACGTGGAATGCCCCAAAGCTTTAGAGTGTTCTAACCACTGTTCATAAACACCTTAGCGCCCAGACTGCTGATCTGTGAGCAAATAGGTTTGCCTATCATCTGAAATGCTATCATGGACTACTTGGTGCACTGTGTTTCTGAGAAGGTTTAGTTCTCAACACTTGCTACTTTTATATTTGGAAATTAGGCCTGAAGCACTCTGTGGAGTAGGAGACACTACATCGAAGTACAAGACTGGGAAAACCTGCCTAAATCCGCACACCTCTTCGTGTGTGGGGTCTGAATGTGCTGAGGTAGACTTTCACCAGTGGGCTACTTGCAGAGCTTCCAGGATGGAATTTAGAAGAAGCTGAAGGAGGTCTAGGTGGATTGGGTTTAACACAGCATGAAATGACCTTTCAGAAAGCTCAACAGGCCTGTTCCAGGTTGTCATCACTGCTGCTGTTCTGCTACATCTGGTTTTGTAAGCAACAGGTATATTACTATTTGCACAAGCAAGGGACATTGTTTTCTATTGCAAAATAGATTCTCAGGACATCCACCAAAATGAATTCCACCTGACCACCTTGCTTCTGTTCTTATTAATGGTTTCTGCTCACATCCACATATATGAATTTGTCCATGATAAGGCATCAAAAGGTGAAACAGTGCTAGTCCTCATGCAGCTAGGTAAATATTCAGCTTGTGGGTAGATTGCATTAAGTGCCTTATCTATCCCAATTAAAAAGCAGTCTTTATAGCTGTAATAGTTTTAAAGAGAACTGTAACACATTAGACCTACAGATATATAAAGCAGTTAGTTTTATAAAGCATATAGGATATTAAAGTAATGAAAGACATTAATGTGACATCAATTTTTAAGGAGAGTTACTTGGAGAAATAAATGAGTGTAGCCTAAAAGTTGATGGCATGTTACAGTCCTGAGTAATGAACCCTTCTGCCCCCTAAAATCTCTTAGAATAAGTAATGCTTGAGCAAGTCAGTGGTCATTAACTCTTTATCCTCTGAGAGCTACATGTCACATTGATGTCTCATCTCCTTTTGTAACTTTACAAAATTCATTTGGAAATGAAGTAACTTTCCTGGAAAACAGATATAACTTGGGGTGCACTATGCCAATGTGTTTGCTTTTCTAATGCTCTCCCCCTTTTCAGTGAAGTAGGAGTGACTGGTATTGGCAGTTGTAAAATTCTTGAAGTTATTATTTCTTTTTTCTTTTATTTCCTTCCTTTTTTTCTTCTTCTGCTTTCTTGCTGTCTGCCAGTGCTTTGATTCGTGCTCTGCCCCATGGTGTCTTGGCATACCAAGCCTGGAGAATCAAAAAGCATAGGTATGTTTTAATAACACTTAAAAAAAGAGAGAGAACACTTAAACTTTTTAGTAGTACAATGGAGCACTCCTTAAAAAAAAAATCTTAAAATCCTGTCTGGCTTGTGGAGAAGAAATTAAATCCTCATATCTCTTGAGTACATTATTATAATAAGGAGAATAGCAATTGCTTGCTTGAAGTGTGTTTCATTAACAGGAATACTTAGCTGGGCCATTTGTCTTGCTATAGTTATGGACATGTTAGAACTCCTATGATCAACCCTATTTCCAAGGTATGTAGCTCTTGTCAAAACTCCCTCTGGTCCGAAACTTGGCACCAGACAAAGCATATACTTCTCATGGCTCTGCAAATCAATCCAGACAGTTTTTATTTCAATGAGAGCACTTAAGAAGCAAAGCAAACCCCGAACACTAAAAAACTGTTTATTGCTTTCAGATGCCTGTTCACAGTCCTGTGACTTGTAAATGATTGTGGTATAGCAGCTCTGCACACTTACCAAGCTCCTGGACTTGTAATGTCAACCAGGCAGTTCTAGGCCATGTGAAAATAATGTAAAATGAAGGATAGGGTAGTGCTTCGAAGTTAGGAAGTGTAGGAATTGGTCTTTCCTTTACATATGTACAGGAACCTCTATCAACACAGTCCTGCCTAGACCAGAGATTAAAATACTAGTAGGTGTTGAGAGGACTGATAAAATGCCTTCCTTCTTGGCTGTATTCATCCACGCACCACAACAGGAGTGAATGTCTTTCCTCTGACCACAGCTTGCTATTTCACACCACAACTGTCTCCTCTGTCCTTCACTTAAGCCCGTTGTCTTTAAGCTTCCTACCAAGGAGGCACCTTATAAAATCTGCCTTTTTCATGTGATCCATTCAAAATGCTGCCTCTGGCTTAAGCCTGGTAAGGCTACCTCTAGGAATTTGTTTGTCCAGTTTCCCAACATGTGTTTGAAATCTGGAGGGACGTGAAACCCCTGCTGTTCCTCTCCCAGTCCCAGATGGTCCTTCTTGGTGTCATGCTCCGTAAAGGCTTTGTTGACAACGACCCTACTGGGATCTCTTGTCTTTGCAGATTAAATCCTGTCAGCAGGTAAATGAAGTCAGGCAGCTGCCTTGTGTCCAGCTGGATGCTGGGCAGCCCTAACACTGTCATGCCTGCTCTAACTGCCCAAATTAGCTGATCTTCCCTCCTCCAAGAACCCTGACTCCACTGATTGAAACATTATGCAGCCTCTTGGGTATCCCCAACTAGATGGTGTCATGGGAGGTGTTTGGGAGAAACTTCTGGGCTTTCAATGCAGTGACAATTGTAGTAAGCAATCGAATTTTGTTGTCCTAAGTACAGTCTGGAGCCAAGCTATTCCTCTGTCAGTGAGACTACACACAGCTGGGACAACACAAGCAGGGAAAGGTCTGGAGATGGCTGTTTATGGCTGTTCATGACTGGAATAAGAAAGACAAGATGGTAGTTGTGGCTATTGCCTCAAGAGGAACTGAAGTCCCCAGCAGTATCCAGCAACCAAGCAGTCTCTGGCCTTCCAGGTGTGATAGGCTGTGAGGCCACAGAAACTCTATTCCCCTCCTAGGTTTGTTGTCCTGGGGATGATGTTCTCCAGACCTTAGGTAGGAAATGGGAAGAATAATGAATCCTCAAGCTGGCAGCTTAGTAGGACAGAAGGTGCTGTTTGGGTGTAGTCTGGGGAGATCACCTCATCACTTGTTGACAAAGGTTTTTGCTGCACGTGGCAGGAGCAGCTGAGTGACTTGTGATGTCTTCCCTTGTTCCCTTCCCATTTCTTTATGCATATATTTCAGTGCCATAAATTACCTCTGTGTTTGCATGGCATGATGTCTGCTTTTTGAATCTTTAGCTAGCGCAGCTGCTATGTGGGATGAAAGAAGTCAGCTCCTCAGATATGGTTAAAACAAAGGCAGATTTATCACTAATGCACTGGCATCTGAACTGGGCGTGCAACTTACTGACGGTAGGTGACTGTTCAGAGTTAAAAATCTTTTCTTGTTGGAGGAATGATGTCCACTGTATTTGGTATGGGTTTTCATACATATTCTAAGTATTTTATACCAGTCACTGCCAGGCGGAATCCATGTGCTGGTTGGACTGCCCTTCGCTCCTCTAGGACCGCTGCTATTTCTATGGAAGGATTTGTTTCAGTCATGCTGGTGCAATAACGTATAAATTTTAAACATGTGGATGTATAATTGGGGCAGAAATTTGAGTAAATGGAGGAAATGCCATTATTATAAATATTGCATTATTTATAGTCATTTTGGAACACTGGCAGAATATAAATGTCAAACAGGGAGATTCATGTTTCTAGTGAAAAGAAATCAAAGATTCATCACAGCGCTAATCTTCACTTTGAATACTGCATTTCAGCTGCCCCACTTCAAAAAGGACAAAGCAAAGCAACAGAAAAGATCCGATGATGGCAATGATTAGAGGCTCTGGAAGAGGGGCTTCTGTGCGAGAAGAGATGAAGATCCTGGAGTTAATTAATGCACAATGCCATTTTGACAGTCTTCCCCTGTGCCGTATTACAGATGCTGGGGCAAGATTCCGTGACATTAAGGGAAACAAATTTAAAAGAGATAAAAAGAAATACTTACTTAAGGGCTGTAATTAATGCAAGGAAACGATAGCTGTGAGACACTGAAGACAGTATCATTTTAGCCATGATCAAAATGAAGTGCTGCCTGCATACCTTGTGTTGTACAAACCAGGCACATTTATAGTAAATAAAATGCTATTTTCAAGTTAAGCTCACACTAAATACTAGCTCTCGTGTTTCAGGGTATGAAAGGATGACTACTTGGAGCTGGGAATCCTGGGGTTTTTTCTTCTTTGCCACAACACTGAACCATTAGCCTTTCCCTGAGGGAAAGATATTGGTTTAGATAGGAAGCATGAGGAAAAAGGAGTAATTTGCCAAATATCACAAATGCTGCCTGTGTTGAGTGAGCCAAATGCCTCCAAATGGAAACTGGAAGTATTCAGCAGGGCTGGGAGAAAGATGCACTACCGTTAACTACTAGGTTAGCAGTGGAAGAAGACTTGGATGAACTTGTTAAAAACTGCATGCCGTTTATTGTATGAGGCGCTGTGGGGATTCAAACCCAGAGAGGGATTCAAAGTGCAGAACGAAGAGGAAACATTCCAGCCAGGAGAACCAAGTGGTTTATAAGCGAGTCTGGGTAGAAGTTGTGGGGTATGGCACTACGAAAGCTCTTTTGGGCTCTCTTGGCTTTGGTGCAGAAGCCCTATCCCATTGGTGGCCACTGTCACTGCCCATGCCTTCCTTGGTACATAGTGGGGTTTTCTGTTCAGTGGCCAAGGCTCTTACTAGCATTCAATAGGCTTGAAGTACCACAGTCAAGTGTTGTGGCTTTTTCCTGGGGTGTCAGTGCTGCTAAGTTTAGGGCTGCACTCAGCGAGCCAGTTCAAGTCTAGTTCAGCTGTCCCTAAGCTACCCTGAAGTCACTCAGTAAATAGATTGTAGAGCTGTACTTAAGCCTGATAAACTGATAGGAAAACTGAGAAATACAGTGGAGGCAGAACTAACCACCACAGAAAGATATTCCTAGTCTAGGGAAAGTCATTACTGAGCTACATGTGGAAAAAGCAGTTGTTTGCAGGGTGATGTGTGTGTTAGAGGTATCTGAGGCTCTTCATCAGGGAGTGCAGGGAAAAGATAAGGCGGAATGGTCTTAAACTGAAACAGGGAAGATTTAGATGAGATCTTAGGGAGAAATGTTTTCCTGTGAAGGGTGGTGAGGCACTGGCACAGGTTGCCCAGAGCAGTTGCGGCTGCCTGATCCCTGGAGGTGTTCAAGGCCAGGCTGGATGGGTCCTTGGTCAACCTGATTGTGCAGGAGGTGTCCCTGCCCATGGGACAAGCCCCCTCGTCTCAGTGCCAGTGCGCCAGGTACCCCTTCCTTTGTTCCTTTTGTGTGGAGGCCAGAGCTGGGCTGGGCTTTGCTGCTGCAAAAAAACATCTCTTGGTGGGGTTTGGGCCCATTGTCCCAGCTCTCATCCTGGGGCTCATGAGGGAAGTGGGTCTCACTGGTGTTTGGAGGCGTCCCCTTTCTCTGTGAGGATGGCAACAGGCTGGGGTGCAGGGGCTCTGCTGGTATCAGGATCTGGGGACTGGAACTCACAGGGAGAGGAGCAGCATGCCCCCTGGCATGAGGATAAGGCCCTGTAGGCAGATCAAATGCTGTGCCCCAGGCATGGATGGAGCCTCCTGAAGCTGCTGCCTGGCACCCTGCTGAAGTCTTGCTGCTCTCACTGGGGAGAGGCATCACCCAAGGGCTATAGGGGTGGGCTGGTGGCTTGCCTGGGGTGGACAGAGGCAAGGGGCAGAGGTCTCTGCTGCGGGCAGTTCCTAAGAGTGGGTAAGAGAAACTGGGCACCTGGGTTAACCCCAATTAGCTACGGGCAGGAGAAAAGGGCTTCTTCGGCCCACCTGGTCCCAGGAGTCTCCCAGTGACCCCTGGTCCTTGCGCACCCACGACAGGGCTCAGCAAGGCTCCAAAACAAACCTGTGAGCATCGTCCAGAGCTGCTGCTGAGGGCACCTGGGGCAGCCACAGACTGCACTGCTGGGGTCATATGGCAAATATTTGCTTAGAAAGTGAACCAGTCCAGGAAGCTCCTGTTTGATCCCTGAGGCTGTAGGGCAGTGGGTGAAGTGGGCTCAGGGTGCACAGAGGGTCAGAGACATATGCTCAGAGGGGTCCCTGGCACAGGAGCCCCCTCCGCCCAAGGGCTGCTGCGTGCCCATCATTGCCCATCTGTGCAGGTGCAGTAAGGCTGCGATGAAATGACACCTGGATAAAAACTCAGACAACAAGGAGTATGCCAAACAGAGGTTCAAAGAGATCGCTGAGACTTATGAAGTGCTATCAGAGAGTAAGTGGCCACTGTGCTGTCTTGCGTGTCCCCCCTGCCCTTGGGGCTGCTTGCCAAGGGCTGTGCTGCTGCTGAGCTCACCCAGGTGGCATCTCTGGATGTTCCTGGGAGGTAGTGGGTCACTCCAGGTTTATCACCCTGCTTGTGGGCTTGGTTACCTCCACACACATCCTTCAAAATGGCTCTTGGGAGAGATGCTGGGGTGCTGGCCTCTGCAGTGAAGTCTCTCCAGAAGGGCTGAGGCTTGCACAGCCTTTCCTGATGCCCTGACTTGGGTTTGGGTGTGGTGCTGCCATAGTGGAGGCTCAAGCTGCCCCCCTTCTCCTGCTCCTTGCTGCTCTGTCCCTCTCTTGCCCAGGGAAACCATTGGTACTTCTGCCTGTGCCACCAATCACAGCCCTGCACTGGCAGCTGGTTTCTCTGCAGCCCACTCTCTTCTCCTTCCAGAATAGGAACGTGATGTCTACGAGCATTGTGGCAAGGACGGGCCCATGGGGGCAGGTAAGTGGGCAAGCAGGGCCATGGGGAGGTTAGTGCAGCTCTGGATATGGCCCTGCCTGAACACCCAGAATGAGTCTGTGTGCCCTGGGGCTCCCTGCCCTTTGGGGGGTTCCAGACTGGGGCTCTACTTAACTCTGAGCATCTTCCCTCTGGCAGGACCAGGAGGCTCCAGGGCTCCAGAGGCTTCCATGATTCTATATGTAGTGCACCTCAAATGTACTAGGTTTTGCCTTAAGGATTTACGGCTCCAAGGGTGGGGAGAAGGATGAAGTCTGAGGCAGAAACTACTTTTAAAACACTGAAATAAAGAAAATTGTTTGAAATAATTTTAAGTAAGGACTTAAAGCTTACTCCTTACGTGGAGCACCCTGCATATCCAGGGTTTTTGCCTTCTCATGAAAATACAGCCAGGCTTGCTGAACACATCAGCTCTCAAAGGAAGAGGATCAATGCATTGCAATAACGGCACCAGCATAATTGATGTGTGTGTGTTGGGGCCACCCTCTATAAGATGAGTTGGGTGCAGGCAATAGGTTCAGCAAAGTCATGTACCTGGTGTGTTGCCCGTGCAGAGTTGCTGCCTGTAATAATGACTGTTTGCCTGGCATGTCCAGCTGCTTGTGCTACCAACCATCCCAAAAATGGGTGAGATGGGTGTTTGGTGCTGCTGAGCCATACATCATAATTCAAATAGTGATGTGCCAACACATCAGCAGAATTAGAAGGTCTCTAGATCAAATGTGCCTGGATAAGGACATGGCAGGAGAAGATGAAAGACAGTCATTTAACATAGCTCTTAACGTCACCTGAAATGCCTCTTCCTCCTCTCTGTACACAAAGTCCTGTCTGGACAGAGGATCAATGAACTCTGAGGGCTTCAGTGGCATTGTGGTCATCTGCAGGAGGCGTTGCGTGGTCAGGACAGCTTGTACAGCCTGGATGATGCTTCCCTGGGTGAAACCATCCGATATCTTTGTTAGGCAGCAGAGGTGCAACCAGGTGATTGCTCCTCCGTTCTCCAGGATGCTGTGTTTCCATAACACTGTTCATCAGGACCCAGAAAAAGAGAGAACACCAAATGCATGCATTAAGGAAAGAAGGAGAAATATTTTTGCATTTTGAAACAGGTAAAATTAGGGATATCAGTCAGGAAAGCCAAGATTCAGATTTCTCATTTGCTGTTTCTTTAACCTATGACTTTGTAGCACAGAGGCCTTTAAGCACATCTGTTCTTATACCATTAGCAATCATTTGTTGGCTACCAGTCAGTACTTCAGAAGGGCATTAACATCTATGAAAATGGAAAGAACTATTTAAATATGCCTGTGTGTATACACAGAAGGAGAACCTGTCCAGAATGTTCCCACATGGGTGTGCAGAGTTAAGTACCTGTGTTAACAGCCTGTTTTTATTTCCATGACCCTGCTCACAGGTTACTCCTGCTGAACTGAGGGCTGCTGTTGGGGACTCAATGTCTGGGTTGGAAGCCAAAGGCTTCCAGCTATGCAGGCACATGTTGCAAAGGCCAGAAGTATGTGTCTGTGACTGGCGTTTTGTTTAATAGTTAAATGTCGAACCTGTCTGTATCTTTTAGCTGTGAAACTCTGACATGAAGGTTTTCTTGTTTGTGAATTGCATGAGATCTTGCTTCCAAAAATAAATTAATAAGAGTAATAACGTCTTTTGTTTTATCCAATGTAAAACAACTGTCTGTCTTGGAGAAACTTAGTAATACTTTCATGCCATCTCACCATGCTTTCCTTTAAAGCCTTATACAAAAAGATTCAGGAAAGAAAAGAAAGTATTATGCATAGAGATTAAAAAGGTACTGGAATGAGACAGACAACTTGTGGTTTGAGTATCCTATGTTTGAATGCTACTACGGGTGAGAGGTTAATGGTACTGGATGTTAAGGCAGTTATGGAGAAAACCTGCCTTGCTCTTACTTCGACTGTAAAGTCGATACTATGGACTTGCACCCATAACTATTGACAACTTTGTACTACGTTTCTCACTCAGGCAAACTGTGATCTTCCACTTGAATTATAACTATACTCAATAATTATTGGCTGAATCACTAATTCATAAAAGAGGAATTGATGCACACAACAGTGAGCACTACTTCTGCACAGCCATATATTGTGTGCTGCAGCTTCTGTTGCAAGTAGGATGATGCATAATACAAGGTACTGACTTACTGGGTGATTAATAGCAAGAAAGCAGCATAGGATTGTGAGTCTTCATGTGTAATGATTTCCATTGTATGTCTACTGTTTCCATTGTGCATAGATTGGAATATTCTGGTTTGCAGCAAAAGGGACAAGGGTTTCAGTAGACAGGTAGCTGTGCAATGTGGCTATGAATACTTGTTATTTCACAGCTTTTCTGTCAAAACAAATTACTGTAGTTCTCAAACTGGGTAACAGGCACTGCAAATTCAGATTGGGAGGTGACTGCTCTGAACAGTAAAGGTCATTTCTGTTGAACTTCAGGGAAGGCTGGAGCTAAAGAAGCAGCCAGGTACTCTCTTAAATGGGACAATGTCAAAGAAGTAAAGTTATAAGCTTAATCTGCTTTACTTCTGATTTAAATGTCAAGAGTTAACTTTTTTGGGGCATTCTTCAATTTGCAGTTGAAATCTGGCCCTTTTCTTGACTCTAAATTAGTCATGAGAATCCCACAATGTTGACAGTTCAGCTCCCAGAAGTGGACACAGCTAAATTCAGCTGCTATCACCTCCTTTCTCTAGGTCTTACTCATGTCCCTATCTGTTAGCAATTTATCAGAGCTGTAACATAACACGAAACACATGTTAGCTTGCTTAGAGACCATTTCCCATCCACACTATGAAAATTATGGAACATAGGAGAGATTTACAATGTGCTAGGCAGTCAAAATCTGTCTTGAGCTTGCCTAAACCTGCATTTCCTCAATACCTTGGCTGCCTTCAGGAAAGGCAGTATAAACTGCACTTCACAATACAGTTGCATGATTTTTCTAATAAGGTGACTGTAGAGCAATACTGTAATCAAGGTACAATTGTCTAGTGAGATCTCTGAATTGAATGTGGTTATCTTTACTACTGTATTCTTCTGGGATATGATCCATCAGAGAACAGTGGCATGAAGGAAGTCTGTTTTCCTTGATATGGTGATCAATAGAATAGTTAAGGTTGGAAAAAAACCTCCAAGACCATCCAGCCCAACTGTCAGGCCAACACCACCATGCCTACTAAATCATGTCCTGAAGCACCACATCTACATGTTTTTTGAACACCTCCAGGGACGGTTACTCCACCACTTCCATGTGCAGCCTCTTCTAATGCTTCACTACTCCATCAGCAAAGACATTTTTCCTAATATCCAATGTAAACCTCCCCTGACACAACTTAAGGCTGTTTCTTCTTGTCCTATAAATAGGGATTCTCATGCTAGGAGCCACTGGTAGAAGAAATACACCCTTGATAGTCCTAACTGGAAGTGTTTGGAGCCATTCTGAATAGCCCAACCCCTTTTTCCACATTACCTTACCAACCTAAACAGCCCTTCTGCTTATGAGTCACCGCATCGCTCGCTAGTTCCCAGAAAAGCATACTAAACCACATGATTTTTGTGATAAAACTACAGGGGGAAAAAAGGACTGTTCTTCTGGGAACAGAAATCCTCCTAGCAATCAGTTCTGAAGGACGTGGACTAACTACTATTTTTCTTGTAGTAATTGATTCACATTATTAAGTTTAATTTGGAGCATTTTTTTCTAGTTGATGCTGAGCTTTTGCAGACCTCAAGGTGATTCAAATCTGAAAACAAATGTGTGTGCCTGGAAGTTTCTTTTTTCTACCCGTGTAAGCTGGTCTAATAGAAGACTTTTTGTTACAAGCTTTGACTCTCTCAGCATATGGAGTCATCAATGAGTTTGTCAGACTTTGGGAGGACCTGTCTGTCATCACTTGCAAAATTGTAGATGCTCCCATGATCTGTAAGTAAAAAAATGAAATATGATAGTGACAAAACTCAACCTTCCAGACACGATTCTGTTTATGGAGATACCTGAATTGTATTGTTTAGAGTACAGAAACCAGATAGGAATAATAAATTCAGAATCCTTGTATAAAAATAAAAGCTTAACATAGAAAGTGTGTATTGAAATAGGATATTAGTCTATGAATTGTGGTTAAAGTCAGTTCTGAGGATAACCAAACAATAAGCACAAACTTTAAACGTTAGTAACCAACAGGACCCCTGAAATACTTGCCATATCTTGAATAGTAGTCAGGCTTAGGAATCAGAATAATTTTTTGGTAGAATCTGCAGAAAGGTTCAAGATTAGCATCGAAGGGACGGTTGGTGGTTCCCACTAGCAGCACTCTGTCTTGTGCTGTCAAAGCGTTAAGGAATTCAGTGAGCATCTTTTCCAGCTGTTTTGGGCTTGTCTTCAGTGAGTACATGAAAATACAAGAGGAAAGAGACATTATGGATGATAACAGTTTACAGTTAAATGAGAAAGTTGTATGTAGACACTATATATAACAGGATTTCTTGCTTCTTCTATTAGTCTAGTTGCTTTTAGTGTAAGCAGATTAGATGGTCAACTTAAGTAGATAGCCTGTCTTCTGAAAGTCAGGTAAACGCTTGATTTCTGCTTATATATTTGTGGGTTTGTGCTAGTGCCTTTCACTACTGAATTTGTTGGTACTGTTATTGAAAAGCAGGAAGCAAACAACCAAAAAAGGAAATACTGTCTTCTAGTTCAAGGAGAAATACTGCTTGGACCTGCATATTTGATGCACCTTGACAGAAGAATTGCTTGGGTATGTAACCTGGTGTGGAATCCTCCCAGCTCTTTAAGGTTATGATCTACCAACTCTTACCCATGGTTTAAATGCAAACAAATATATTCCCTAATTTTCGCTGCGAGTTCTAGCTTGCTGAGGCTCTAACCTGATGTTGTAGTTTCAGATTTTTTCCTGGGGAATTTTTCTTTCCATTGCCAATAAAGGGGATCCGAGTGGGACTAGAGGGGGTGGGGGAGGACATTTCCGGGGAAACTGGGGCAGAGGTCGTGTCCCGTTTTGCCCAGACATCTGTCTTTTTCCTCTTGCTCTCTCGGCAGTGCGAGGAGGAAGAACAGCAGCAGCTACTGCGTGTGTGTGTTTTGCAGTCTCTGAAGGCAAGGCCACTGGTCATCTGGATCTGCCACAAACTCCTGCAGGACCCACACTAAGTTCCATCTCCCTCTTCCCCTCCCTGCCTGGAGACGCCCAGCATGGCAATCGTTGCTGCTCTTAGAGACATGCATTGCAATATTTTGGGTACAGGACTCAAACCACTAATCCATACGATTAGTGTTAATTCTGTTCTGTACATACATATATTTGTAGCTGAGAACCGTTATCTTTTCTATACAAATTTTTTTTCTCCTGATTAAAGACCTTTTAATATCAGATAACATATCTTAGTTTTCATCTAAACTAAGACACTAGAAGTGCTGCCTGCATACCTTGTGCTGTACAAACCAGGCACATTTATAGTAAATGAAATGCTATTTTCAAGTTAAGCTCACACTAAATACTAGCTCTCGTGTTTCAGGGTACGAAAGGATGACTACTTGGAGCTGGGAATCCTGGGGTTTTTTCTTCTTTGCCACAACACTGAACCATTAGCCTTTCCCTGAGGGAAAGATATTGGTTTAGATAGGAAGCATGAGGAAAAAGGAGTAATTTGCCAAATATCACAAATGCTGCCTGTGTTGAGTGAGCCAAATGCCTCCAAATGGAAACTGGAAGTATTCAGCAGGGCTGGGAGAAAGATGCACTACCATTAGGTTAGCAGTGGAAGAAGACTTGAATGAACTTGTTGAAAACTGTATCCCATTTATTTTGTGAGGCGCTGTGGGGATTCAAACCCAGAGAGGGATTCAAAGTGCAGAACTAAGAGGAAACCTTCCAGCCAGGAGAACCAAGTGGTTTATAAGTGAGTCTGGGTAGAAGTTGTGGGGTATGGCACTACGAAAGCTCTTTTGGGCTCTCTTGGCTTTGGTGCAGAAGCCCTATCCCATTGGTGGCCACTGTCACTGCCCATGCCTTCCTTGGTACATAGTGGGGTTTTCTGTTCAGTGGCCAAGGCTCTTACTAGCATTCAATAGGCTTGAAGTACCACAGTCAAGTGTTGTGGCTTTTTCCTGGGGTGTCAGTGCTGCTAAGTTTAGGGCTGCACTCAGCGAGCCAGTTCAAGTCTAGTTCAGCTGTCCCTAAGCTACCCTGAAGTCACTCAGTAAATAGATTGTAGAGCTGTACTTAAGCCTGATAAACTGATAGGAAAACTGAGAAATACAGTGGAGGCAGAACTAACCACCACAGAAAGATATTCCTAGTCTAGGGAAAGTCATTACTGAGCTACATGTGGAAAAAGCAGTTGTTTGCAGGGTGATATGTGTGTGTTAGAGGTATCTGAGGCTCTTCATCAGGGAATGCAAGGATATGATGTGTTGTATGAAGCCTGTGTGGCCTATGTGCACAATCCAGCCTATACTAAGGATGGCAGTGTCAGTGAACTGACCTTGAAGGACTAAGAATAGAGAAGTAAGCCGTTTGCAATCAGTAAAAGAATGTTAAACAGAATGCCAAACTGCTAGCGTAATGAGGAGTGGACAAATGTTTAGAGCCAATTCGCTTGTTATTTGTGGCCGCGTGAACCCTTGTAAAAGGTATATAATCTGAGCTATCTTGGCAATAAATGGGACAATATCGTACTTCTATGAAGATTGTGTATTGATATCCTGGTCAGCAACCCCTACAGAGCTACATGTGGAAAAAGCAGGTGGAATGGTTTTAAACTGTTAATTCGGTTCTGTACATACATATATTTGTAGCTGAGAATTGTCATCTTTTCTATAAAACTTTTTTTTTCCCCTGATTAAAGATCTTTTAATATCTGATAACATATTTTAGTTTTCATCTGAAGTAAGACACCTCAGAGCACAAGATCTTTGAACTTGGGATTTATTTCTTTGCTTACTATTTGACTTCAGAACAAATATTTTGAGAATTTACAACTATTTGCAGAATGGATGAGTATTGAGTAAAGCCTGTTATTGGATAGTTATGTTTGATAATGTTCAAGTGAACATGGGTTGAAGAAGCTTAATCAAATTGCCATGTTCCTGAAGAATGTGCCTTGTAACCACAGTAGGTCTGCCCTGTGGCAAAGCAGAGAAAAGCCCAGCGCCATAATAAAGGATCACTGTCCCTACCCAAACAGTGTTTTTGCTGTCTGACGGCACAGCTTCAGATTACAAGCGCTCATCCAAACTTTGCCATTCCCTTGTTGGGAAGCTTTTGATAATGGTTACTCTGATTAAACAAACTGCTGTTATGTGTGTCCCTTGGCAAGGTTGGCCAAAGCTTCCACCTTTGCTCTGTCAGAGCTATGGTCACAGCAGTGACTGAAATGTAGATTTACTTTGTTTTCAACATGTTTCATGCTGGCTAAACTACTCTCCGTGAATTACATATCTGTTCCTAATCACAGGCTTTAAGACTTCCTTCTCCTTCATTTGTATTGTAAGGAAGTACAAATGTTCTCTAAGATGTTTTGAGACATCAATATTGCTAGGAAAGCAATATTTATCAAATTATTTTAGGTTTGGAAGAGCGGAGGGTAGAGGAATCCCATCTCACGGAAATGACTGATAGAATATAATTGTTGCTTCAAGGGAGACAAAGTGCTTTCTGGGCTTGCAAGTGTATCTTCTGCTGGAAAAACTGACTATCAGGACTATCAGGTTATTTTTTTTTAAAAACAGTTATCTGACTCCTATTTCACCTCTTAGTCAGGAAAATGAGTCCTAACTTATCCTCCACATTTAGAACATAAACACACATTAATCCTACCAAGCCAGACTGGCATTTATGTGTTAGCAGCTCCTGTTATGCTTGAGAAGCCAATATGTGTCTGTGGCATACGCCTTTCAGGGATGTCCTGACAGCTGATAATATCTCCTCCACTTTGAAAGAAATGTGTTGTTATCAAGAAGGGCTGTTGAAGAGGCCAGCTATGATTTCAGCCACCCTGTAGACCCTATTTGTTTAACTAACTGAACTTCATCCCTGGCATGTGGGTTACCATAACATATCTGATACTTGACTGCTTTGCACCCTCTAGGGATGACTGGAGAAACCCACTAGAAAAGTAGTCTATTTGAAGAATTTAAGGCTTCTTTTTACTAGGTTTTCAGTCGTGGTGCCAGAAATGTCATGCTGGGATGAGTCAAGTGCCTTCCACTCTCTTTGGCTTCTTCTGAGGGCTAAACTTGGCCCATCTTCTCCAACATCCACCTCAAGGTGCTCCTGAGGAAGGCTCCCCAGATTGCCATTGCCTGTCCACCTTCTTTCATGCTCTGTGGTCCCAAATATGGGTTATGCTGTGAACTATATAGGGCACCAGTGTTGTCAAGCCTGGAGCCATCCACTCCCAAAAAGAACACGAGACCTGCATGTCTATGGATGTGATTGCAGGGATAGAGGTGATACACCTGATTCTGAGCTGGGCATGGGAAGAAACTCTGTCTTATTGGTGGCTATCAAAGCAGACAAAGATCATGAGTACTAGAGGCAATCTTTGCACCCCTCGTCTTAATTCTAATCCCCGTCTGCACTTGCTGTCAAGGTTTGAGCCCAAGAGAAAAGTTCCCTTTTGGTGTGGGGACCAGAATACAGGCTTGTGTCTGTCCCACAGTCTAAATGTACAGGAGTCCCCTTAAGAAAAAACATTTAATTTTTCACATGGAGCTCTAAAAGTAAAATACTTTGCAATCAGCATGTATTTAATCAGGATTTCAGGTGAATTGCTCTCTGCTGTGGTGGCTGAGTTGCTGTGCCTATTGGGCAGTGTTTTAATTTTCTTTCTGGTGGGGAAGCTACACAGGGGAGGAAGGAATGGAAGCAATGGCAATACGACTCCTGGGAGCCCAAAGAAAATAATCTGTAAACATAACTATTCAGCATAGGCTTTTTGTTTTCACAGTGGAAATTTATCCTTATTACTTTATTGTTCACTTTGTCTCCATCCAGTTTCTCAAATTAATAGAGTTGAACAATTTAAGCTCGTCTTAACTTTTAGTTTCTTGCCTCACATTTTGAAACTCTCCATTATTCTCTTCTGCTTTTCAGTGCACTGATGGCTGTTTTTAAATAAAGCAAGTATAGGAGTGTAGGAGAGAAATGTGACCTCTTGGGGACTCTTAGAGGAAAAAATTGTTAGTGAGACAAGCTATTATGAAGCAAGCTTTGGCAGATCTGGTCATACTGGTATGTGCTAAGCTAAGAAATACACTTGTTCCTTTGTGTTGGTTGTAATGTAACAGGAGAAACTATTTGCACAGAAGTGAAAAAGGAGCAACTTGCCTGTTCTTCAGCCTTCGGTGCTACTTTAATAAATATTTGTTCTGTGTCTCCAATCCACACAACTGAAGGCTGCAATTGCTTAGCTACCTAGGAGAAAATGGGGGAGAGAAGACAAAATGATGATGATTAAAATGGCTACAGTTTCATACCTGGGTCCTACAATTATGCTTTGAAATCCATATTTCAGCAGTTAAAATTAGCCTAGTTTATTTTTGTTACAGAGAAATTCAGTACTAATGGATAGTGCTGGCTCTGCTCAAAGGTCTCAGCAAACCAAACTGTTCCTAATTAGGAATCTCACATCAAGAACCCAACCCAAATTGTATCATTTTGACTGCTATGCTTATGTTGCATTTCTCAACATCAATTCAGCTACAGTTCTGCAGAAGGAAGAAGGACTTGGAGTTCAATGCCAAATGATAGACCACCAGCAGCTTTAGACTGGCTGTTCTGCCAGTAGGAACCCTTCCTGGTTTTCTGAGGGCAATGCAAGATGGGGAGACAGACAAGACAAAGCTATTGCATGAGAAACAAGGGTACTAATCTTTAGGCAAAACAGGCTGATAGGAAATCCTCTGGCCTATGAAATAGCATTTAATTTGCAGTTAGCCCAAAAATTACAGTGGAACCTGCTAAATTTGAAGAGGGAGTCTATGCAAATGTGCTCTCCGGCTCCAAAGTCAGAGGCACTATACCTCTGGTTCACAGCAGGATGGCAGCAATGCTACAGGCTTTTTCACATCTTGCACTCTCCCTATTGCTATAGAAACGCCAGTGGTTTAGACATTCTGCTGCCAAATTTTAATCACTTTCCAATGGCTCTCAGAGCCATGCTAGTTTGCACAGCAACAAAAGTGATGGCTTGAGGAATTGTTGAGTAACAAGAGAGACAGCATTCTTATGTCCTACCTCCCCCCCCAACCCCAGCTGAAACTGCTGCTTCCAGGAAGGAAGCTTACAAAATCAATAGGTTGTATACATCCCAAGCTCAGTGTGATTGACAGACAGAGCAGGTGGAATTAAGTCATGAACATCATTCTTCAAAGCACTGTGGTTTGTTTTTATGGATGTGTTTCAAAAGCACCAAGTGGTGTGTGTATCTGTACAGTAAAAATGGATTGAAGATAGGGAAAGGTATAGTACATGAGGGCTCTTAAAATTGTTTGCGCTGCTGTGCTGCTGCTGGAGTGAAGTGAAAACACTGTTGCCTCCAGCATGTGACACTTTATTCTGGGCAACTCATCAGTCCTAGAGTATGTCAAGTGGTACCTCCAAGTTCAGAACAGTTTCATTGAGGAAAACTGAGCCATTGCCTTAGTGGGAAGCAACAAACTAAAATGCTTAACATTAATAATAAGGATTTTTTAAAAAACACATCATATCATGACAGATAATATGAAAATTCTGCAGAAGTTGATGTGTGGACCTAAGCAGCTATGTGAATGTTTATCAGCACGTATTGCTTGAGGGGGAACTTCTCAGTCCAGCAGTGTATTAAGTATAGAAGCTGGAATGAAATGACATTAAAACTGTGTAGCATTAATATCTGCCGTTTTAAGGCCAGATGCTTTTTTTAACCTATCTCCTATTTACCTATTTTCAGAGGTATGTTTGGCATATTCCTAAGCCTGCACACACTCTGCGAGGTACATTTGAGAGGGCAAGCTTGTGGCTTTCATTGAACTGAGCTGTGCAGCAGTCTTAGACTCATGGTTTTTTTCTGCTGAGTGTCCTGCTAGGCAAGGGATCAGACACCTACAGAAAATGCAAGTCAGTCCTACTGATTTGCACTTGCAGGTGATATCTCTGAACAGGTTTGGAGACAAACAGGGAAAGAAGTGCAATGGGGTAGCAAGATCATATAGCAGAGGTGGGATAATGGGCGTTCTTTGTAAAATTAAGACTCAAAAAAGAGAACTAGGTTGTAGTTTGAGTTGCTAAAAGAAATGTACAGTTCCTTAAAGAACTGCACCTGCATTTCATGCACACATTAAGAAATCTATTGCAACTTGTGGAAACACTGACCTGGAGACCCTTACTTAACTTGGCACTGCTAACGAATGGATCATCACCTAGGGCTTTCTGATGGTGACCTTCACCTTCTGAAACATAAGATAACCATCATTCTTTACTCCTGCTCTGTGCATGCCTGGAGAGGATGTCAGGAGGGAGATGAGGCAGTAGGAGACTGTTCAAGGGGAACCTTGAAGCCTGTCTTTCCCCTGAGTGAAGACAGGCTGGTGGCATGCTGTTTACTCAAGCTCACAGGTTGTCTGTATACACACGTGACAACCCCAACAGACTCTGTCACTGGATTGTTGTGCTTTCTCCCCACTTCCCTTGTGTTTATGAACAAAGAGGTTGCTTTGTAAGGACAGCAGTCATTTTGTGGTATTTTTGTTTTGCAAGGTAATACAGCTGTGTGAAGTCTCGGGAGCTGTGTAGCTGTTCCACAATATATTCTCTGTACCTGTATGTCTGATGCTACAGTGTAGAAGGGGAATAAGGGTGAGGGAGGTTACAGAGGCTAGAAAAGCTGTTGGCAGTGGCTGAACTCTGTGTGTGTGCTTCAAAGGGAATCATCTTGGCCATTCAGTGGCCCTTCAGAGTTGCAGGTATTCCCCATTTGGCTCAGAGTTGGCTTCTGTGGTCATCAGCCTTCTAAAATGGAGCCTTACGTTTTTAACCAGACTAACTCTTAAGGAAAGAATGCTCACTGTTTTTGCACCTGTAGTTGTCTTTTCTGTCCCCTTTCTATTTCTCCATCAAATAAATAGAAATACATGGAATAAGCTCAGTTCTGTCTGTTCCTTAGTGATACTTTCCTGTGCTTTCTGCTTTGAGGTGATGATCTAAATGTATAAAGTGGCCTGCATGCAGGTTTTTTTGTGTTAGTAAACATTACTATGACCAAATTCAACCTACTGTGTTTGAGGCTGGCTGTTTCTTTTTTAGAGGCAGATCAGACACCCAGAATCCATCAGCATCTAATTTAAATTGTTGGCAGATACATAGCAGACTGTATATTCCCCTTGAAGTGCTTCATTTGAATTATCCACGGACAGTTTGAATCCATGGATAATTAAATGCACTGTACATAATTAATTTGTAATTGAAATGTTACTAGCTTTGCGGTGTTCAACAATTTGTGGGAGCTGCCAGCAGATGGCTCCTTAACGCTTCTAATACCACACCCAGCCAGCAGTCGCCTGTGTGCTCTGATGGTCACCCAAGCTTGATTTGATGTTCAGGAAAGTCACCATGAAAAAAAGTTGCCTTGTCCTGCTGTCTATCAACATTTATCAAACAGCTTTGGCTTAAACTTCTCAAACTTTGACAGCCAGAGTTGAACAGTTAAATCGCTATGCCTAAAAATGCAGAAACCTGATTCTTGCTGGGCAGAGGTACAAGACTCTTCCAAACTTGAAAGCTATGTTGGATTCCTTTATAAATATCTAAGACTAAGGTTTTTTCCAAAGCTCAGTTTGTTGCTTTGCTCTGTAGTTTGTATTTACAGAAATGCTTCAAAGCAGCTAAAGCACCAAGACACTGAAACCTGTGATTAGACCTTGTCTATGGGAGCCTCAAAAGGACAATATTTCAGTGCTACAGTGATGATCATAGAATGGTTTGGGTTGGAAGGGACCTTAAAGATCATCCATTTCCAAACAATGATAAGGAACCAAAGGATAAGGGATCTTTTATATTCCAGTTTGCAGGAACATACTGCTACCCAAGCTGGAGCAAACAAAAGGGCAACACACATTGCAAACAAATTCCTCAACAGGAGGAAACCTGTCAAAACCAGTTAATTTTCTACCACGGTAAAAAAAAACTCCAGTGTAAAAACATTTGATTTAATGTAAGACTATAGAGTGACACATATAAGCCATAAAAGCAAATGGTATCCTGCAGCTGATATGGAAATGATATGGAAATGGTAATTATTGTGTTGGAAAGTTCCTGTTCCTTACATTGTAGAATCACGGAATGGTTTGAGTTGGAAAGGACCTTAAAGATCATCCAGTTCCAACCCCCCTGCTATATGCAGGGACAGCTCCCACTGGATCAGGTCGCTCAAAGCCCCATCCAGCCCGGCCTTGAACACCTCCAGGGATGGGGCATCCATGACTTTTCTGGGCAACCTCTGTCAGTACCTGCCTCCCCACCCTCACAGGAAAACATTTCTTCATAATTTCTTATCTAAATCTCTTTCAGCTGAAAACCTTTCCCCCTCATCCTATCCCTGCACTGCCTGATAAAAAGCCCCTCCCCAGCTTCTCTGTAGACCCCATTGTACTCTGGTTTGTTAGAAAATAACTATAAATACAGTCTTCTAACCGGATACATTTCATTTTTGTGATATTATTAACACAGCAGAAAGCTTCTTTGTCACAGAAATAACTGTGTATTTGAATACTGGTGGTATTTAATGCAAGGAAGGGTCAATGCTTCAGGCTGCACTGCACCAAGATAAAATACTTGCACTGGGATGCATGGAAGGAAGTCTGATTGTACTGTTCCCAAACTTCAACTGTAAAGGAAAAGTCTTGTGTGACATGGAAATGCTAAATACACAGGGACTTCTGTCAATGTACTGTGGTAAACTGTACCTGATTCTTCAGACTGCTGGAAAAACTACTGATCTGAAGGGACAATTCAGCAGTGGTTACAACTAAATGAACTCAATTCAGTAGAAAAAACTGATGGCAGACTTCAAAATCATGTTGCTTCTAAATGCTGGATTTATATAATTTAATCTTGAACTCCATATTCCTTTTTCATAAAATCATAGAATGTTTGGGTTGGAAAGGGACTTCAAAGCCTATCCAGTTCCACCTCCCCTGCCATGGGTAGGGACACCTCCCACTGGATCAGGTTGCTCAAAGGCCAAACCAACCTGACCTTGAATGTTTACAGCGATGGGCAGCCACCACTTCTCTGGGCAACCTGAGACAATGTTTCATTACACCCAGCATAAAAAATTTCTTAGGGACCTCTAGTCTAAACTTCTCTTCTTTTAGTTTAAAACCATTAGCTCTTGTCCTCTTGCTACAGATCCTGCTAAAAAGTTTCCCCCCATGTTTCTTACAAGCCTCTTGAAGTATTGAAAGTCTGCAATAAGGTGGTCTCGGTCAGAGAATTCTCTCTTTTTGGTATTGCACTTCTACAGTCACCTCTGGCTTGCTAATTAGTATAATCAGACAGACTGATAAAAAAGTCCCCTGACAGTGATGGCATTGAAATATTTCTGCAGCTTGCTGCTCTGTGAAGCTCCTTGCTCAGTAAAAACGGCTGCACAGCACACACTGAGCTGCTGATGCACATATGCCTCCTCCTCTGGTATTTCCTCCTGGCCACCTCTTTCCCAACCTTTTAGCCTGGTCAGCGTTGCACTAATAACACTTTCCCATGTGTGGCTTTTTATACAATGTGTTTTCTGTGTGCTGCTGTGGCCCTGTAAAGGTCCCGAGAGGGGCTGTTTCACTCTGGCAGTGATTAATCTGGTGGCTGCCTTCTGGTTGCTAATGGAAGGCCAGCGCTTGTCACTTTTATTGCCTTAGAGTTAAGCCTTACGAACTACCTGCATTTTTACAACCTCTGTGTCGCAGTCATGCATTCTACACTTTCTCCTCTACTTTTTCTGGATTTAGTTTTGTTTCTATATGTACTTCACTACCCTTCTTTGCATCTTTTATATAAGGTGTTGCACTGCAGAAGCGTCTTGTGCTTTGATGGGAACACAGGAGAGCCAAGCTGTCAGCTGGCACAAGCTGGCAGAAAGCTCCACTGGGTTCAAGCTGGCTCAATGGAAAATGTGGCTTAATTGAAATATTCCAGCATGTTCTGGCTCATGCTTGAAGGATGAGTTTTGTTTTGTAGACTGCTGGGAACTGCTTCTATATTAGAGACAGATCCTCTCTTTTCACCTCGAAGCAGAGCTGACCTGGCAAGCTTTGCTGTATGTCTGTGGAGAACACAAGTGTTTGTGCTTGGTGATTGCAGCTTCTTTCAATAGTTTTTCTCTTCAATATTAATCTTCCTTACATTTCCTTTGAATAGGCAGATTGAAATGTTGGTGTTTTCCTGTTCTGGTATGAGAAGTGATTTCCTTTGCATGACATTTGAAGTGCCTGCTTTTAGTAACACACAAGCTCCTCTTTTGGATCAGGGCTAGTATGTCTTCTGCAATTCTCCTCCCTGAAATAAGGGAGGAGTGGGGGAAAAAAGAATTTGGCTCTTGCATCTGAAACAAATTAAAGTTTCATTTCTTCCAATGGTATTCACTTGTTTAGGGTGTCTCCCATGAAACAACTGCCAGCAGCTGACACTCAGTTATGGATGGAAAGTTTCCTAATGTAATGGTCATTTTATGCTCTCCAGAGTTTCTTTTCATTAGAGAAACTCTGTTGTTTGCAGATGTGATAGGTAATCAAAAGTGCAATGGTACTTCACCTTTATCACAGAGCACCATTAATTCTGATTTACTAAATCTTGGTGTTTAACAATGGTTACATGGATCAGAAGATAACAGAAGAAGAGCTGTCATGTTTCCTGTCTTACACTTACAAACTGTAAATAGAAGGTCTGTATTTGCTTGACTAATTCTATGTAAAGGCAGTTCAGGAAGGCTGGAGTAGAAAGCTTGCTTAACAACAGTCACAGCTGCTGTTTGCAAAGAACGTGATCAGAAGTGTCTGATTATAGAGATGTGGAGAATCTTTTGGTGCATGCAAGGCACTCAAACGAGGTGTTCTATGGTGTGTCAGACAGTAGACTGAGAGCTGAGGATATCAAAACAGGCCAAGAGAGTTGGGCTTGTTCAGACTAGAGAAGACTCTGGGGAGAACTTAGAGCAGACTTCCAGTACATAAAGGGAAGGCCTACCAGAAAGTTGGGGAGGGGCTCTGTGTCAGAGTGTAGTGATTACAAGGGTAACAGTTTCCAGCTGGAAGAGGGGGAGATTTAGATGAGAAATTATGAAGAAATGTTTTCCTGTGAGGGATGAGGAAGCACTGGCACAGGTCTCCCAGAGAAGTCATGGATGCCCCATCCCTGGAGGTGTTCAAGGCCAGGCTGGATGGGGCTTTGAGCGACCCGATCCAGTGGGAGCTGTCCCTGCATATGGCAGGGGGGTTGGAACTGGATGATCTTTAAGGTCCTTTCCAACTCAAACCATTCCGTGATTCTACAATGTAAGGAACAGGAACTTTCCAACACAATAATTACCATTTCCATATCATTTCCATATCAGCTGCAGGATACCATTTGCTTTTATGGCTTATATGTGTCACTCGATAGTCTTACAATAAACCAAATGTTTTTACACTGGAATTTTTTTTACCATGGTAGAAAATTAACTGTTTTTGACAAATACCACTGTTCAGCTTCTTCCTGTTGAGGAATTTGTTTGCATTGTGTGTTGCCCTTTTGTTTGCTCCAGCTTGGGTAGCAGTATGTTCCTGCAAACTGGAATATAAAAGATACCTTATCCTTCGGTTCCTTATGAATCTGTTTTCCTAGCAAATAAACAATTTCCCTTGTTGCAACTTGTGTCTCGTTCTTCTTTCCCTATGGCTGTGCGCCTCTGGGAAAAGTCTAGCTCTGTTCTCTGTACCAGGCTTGCCAATGCCTGTTCTGTAACAGGGTAGTTCCATACTGGACACAGTATCCAGTTGTGGTCTCCTAAGTGCCAAATAGAAGGGAATAAGTAGTTTGCTTTAAGTGGTTGGCTATGTTCTTGCTGATGTAGGTCAGTATATGGTTGATTGCTGCATGGACATGCTGTTGACTCATGTTCAACTTCCTTTCCTTAAGGACTCCCAGTCCTTTCCCATAAATCTGCTGTCTAGTCAGTGGGCTACTGCCTGGGCCTCTTTGTGCTACTGCATGCAGTTATTCCATCCTAGGTGCACAATTATGATACTGGATGGAAGTATTGGATGTTGTAAAGAAGAAGCAACTGATGGCAGAAAAAATGGAGTGGCTGGCTGTGGCAGGGACTTAAATGCTCTCAGAGACAGGGAAAATGAGACATTCGGCATTGTCAAGACCAAATAAAAAAGGATTGTAACTGCAGAGGTGAAAGGCTGTGTGGATAGAAGATTGCTCCCAGTCTGGCTCTGAGAACCTACAGAATCTGAGTTGAAATCATCAGCAGACTGGACACATCAATTACTCTGTCACAAGGACAGAAGGTGGCAAGGACAGGTGAAACAACCGAGGGAACTGGAACTGGGAATGTCACATAGTTGATTTGAATGATGCTAAGACAAGCTGGTGCTATGTCAGTACCAGTCCACAGAGAAATGAGAGTGCAGATGAAGTATTCCTTGGAAAGAGGCACTGTGCTGTGCTGTTTGCTCTGCTGCTAGAGGAGCAGAGTTTGAAGCAGTACTGCTGTTGCAGTTGGAACAACTCATCTTCATCTTTGGTTAAGCAAGTGCCTGGACAGCCCTTATTCCACGTGATTGACTGCGAGCAACTTCCATCCTGCTAACTCAGGGAGGTTCACTGAAGTGTCACTGCTGCTTTGTAAGAGCTATGCTGCAGAAGTGAGCTTGGACTGCTCCTCTGTAATTCTAGGGGAGGACACAACCAAATTTTTCCATTTTTCTTAAGTAATGTGGAAAAATGTAAAGGTTTTTGTGTTCCTATATCTTGACTTACGTACATACATACATTATGTATGTATATATACTTGCATTTCTAATGTGTATAGATATACACACAGTTATATATTCCAGCTATTTCATATTATATATATGCATGTATACAAAAAACCTCAGTATCTTTAGCTGGAACTTTCTATGGAGTAAAAAAGCTGCCCTCTTTTCTCCTCTATTTAAAGGCCTTTTGATCTGGAAAGGATGGTGTGTGCACTGTGCCTGCAGCCAGACTTGTGCTTTGCTCTTGACGAGGGCACGGAAACGGAGAAGCGTGAAATGTGCAGAGTGGAGAGAGCAGAGGGAGTATTAGCTCAGTCTAATGGCACTAGCTTGTGTCATGGAGTGCTAGACCCAGTGTTAGTGTTATGGCATCAAAGGTGCATGATCACAGCACAGTCGCTTTTCCTTAGGCACTGCTCTGACCAGTGAGAAATGGGGTCCTTGGGGATTGCTTTGCTTTGAGACCTGTGAGACCTGTCTTTTCTAGGCATGTAGGCACCTGTCACAAAACCTGCTATAATAGTGGGTTTAATAGAATACATCTGATAAATCCCAGGGAAAGCCAATTTGAATTCAGACTTTTAGTAGGCCTCTGGCACTGGAAAAATACAATATTTGGCTTTTTCTTTCCAAGAGTATTTTGTCTGGAAATGTTTACCAGCTTCCTTCCTTAGCAGAAATGCTGAGGGCTTAAAATGTGTAAGAAATCCTGCCAGGGTAGTGTCTTTTTTTTGAAGAGGATTGAGATATGTTCTTTGCAGTTCATATGCCTTCTTTGATTTCCATGCTTCTCATACGTTTCTGTTAATGTAATTCTGAACTAGGGTTCCCTCTCTTGGAAATCTTTCTGATAGGTAAAGAGAGCAGTACAGAGGAGAGCTGGTTTACAGCCACAGTCCCAGAGAGGAATTTTTGACCACCTCCAGCCTAGTATTTGATTAAATGCTGCATGGCAAGCATTCCTGACTGATGTGCATATAAACAGAGAACAGAATTTTCCTTATCTATGATGCTTTTTACATTCAAGGTAACATAGAGCTTGCATAAATGTTAATGTGAAAAATATGGCTACGAGTGATTTCTCAAGAGGCATCTAAATCTTCTACAGCAGCACACGCACTGGCTTGTCAGCAAGTGGTTTGGAAAACCTGAAAGTGGGGAGGGAATTTCCAATTGGGCTGGCAGTCCTTTAGACCTTGGCAGCTTTGCCCTCCTAGGCCTGGGTGTTTATGTTCCTCGGTATGGAGGAACTCCAGTTCAATTCCCTATTTGTTCCACAAAAGATGTGACAAACTGAACCAACTTTGTAGAGAAATACAAAACACTACCTTGAGAACCATGTTAAGCATCATTTTCAGGTCACTCTTTTCTGGATATTTCCCAGTGATGTTGGAAGCAGATAAGCTGAAGAGGTTGGCTCCTGTTTCTGTGCAGATGGCATGGACCAGCATTTTCTTTCCAGTACCAGCGGGTCCAGCTAGTAACAAAGATTTCACCAAAGGAGCCTTCTCATGAACTGTTTGGGAACCTGTAAAAAGTCATAGCACTGTTACTGCTTTCATTTAGGTCTGATATGAAGGTATTGGAATAATTCTTCCTTGTGTCTTCACCATAAATAATTGTCAATGTGAATTCATTGATTCCTTAATATGGTACAAGTGCTCTTGAGCTCAATTCTGTATAACCAGAGTTGGGTCTACAGCACATCTGAGTTAACATCCCTGCTTGTATCAAAGTTTTCCTTAAATATTATTGCTGTTCAGTGAGTGCTGGAGACTCTGGCTGTCACTTTAGGCTAGCTCTGCTCCAAAATCCTTCACTGCTCTTATCTCCTCTATGTGTGCTTGCTGAGCATAATGTTAGTTTGTCTGCAGACGAGCAAATGCCATTTCCCAGTCTGGAACACGGCAGCTGCATGTGGCAGAGCAGGCATGATATATCTGCTAAGAAAAGAAGGATCCTTTTCTGTTCCCCTCATTTTATTTGGGTGAGAAGATTCCAGGGTTGTTATATCTCACTTGCTCTGCTAGCAGCAATGACTGGTCAGCACTTCTAAACCTGTTTCTGTGTCTGCTCCAGGTAAATTCATTCTGGGCTGTAAGAAATATGCTCCATCACCTGGGAAAGCCTAGCAGAAATGTCTGCATTGCGAAAACAGAACCACAGAGAAAGATGAGGTGGTTAATGGTGATAGAACTTGCCTTCCCTGCAGCTCTGTCACTGTATGAATTAGGGGCAGGTGGACCTCCAGAGATGGAAGTAGCAGGAAATGTCAAATGCTTTATCTGTACACACTGGTAGTCCAGGAACATCACTGCCTCAATGCCTAAAAACATCCTGTCAGTAGTGGTGGTTGTTATCAGGTCAGATTTGAAAATCCATGTGAGCATCCACAACTTCTAAAGGGCTGAGACTGGTGTCTTTCAGCCTGTGGGACTTTTGGGGGAAACCAGTCCCAAAAGTGAAGGTCTGCGAGGGATCCTATGGTTCAGCCTGGAAAAATTCTCAGGGTGAAGGGGGACAGCTAGGTAAGAATGGTATTTAAAAACAAATCCATTCAGGCTGCCTATCTGTGTCCTAATGATTATAGTCCCAAATAAATGACAGTGAACTGAGTGCTAAGATGAACGCCATTATTTCAGCACTGTGCAGGATGTAGTGAAGTTGTCAGCCACCCAGACTTTATTAATATTTGGTGGTTCCATACCAATCTATTACTATTACACATAGATTTATTATGAGGGGACCAGCAGACTCCTCTGTGGTTAAAGATGAAGTACTACTATTATTTCTCCTTTCAGCTGCTTATAATTTTCTCAATGCCATTTAAGCCAGAGCTTTCCTTGCTATCAGGTGACTATTTTGAGAAAAACTTTCACTTCTACACATACACAATTACACAATGATTAACTAGTTCTGAGACCAATTAAGTGAAATGTCATCCATAATGTATCACCCAAAAGGTGAAACCATTCTAGTGTCTTTTTTGGCTCATGCAATATCTTTTTTTTCTTCACTCAAAGGCATTTTTCAAACTGCTATTGCAAATATATTGTTTGTTTAAGCAACCCAGGGTCTCTTCTCCCTAGATTTTTGGCCAGTTGTGTAAATGGCAGAAAATTTATGGGTTCTCTTTCCTCTTGCCTTGGGGGGATGTCTTGGGGCTGGATTTCACTAGATTAGATGGTGTTAAAACATAACCTTGGAGGAGTTATCCGGTATGTAAAATACCACATTGCAGTCAGTACAGACAGGGATAATTGCTGAGCTCTCTTGTGGCTCATTGCAGTCAAACTTGCAGTCAGCCCCTGAGGGTTTACCCCAAGCCAGCTGAGAGTGTTGTAAATGGGAAAAGCCCCACCAAGGATGAAAACAGGGGTGCTGTTAGCATCCTCTTTGTTAACTTGACTCTCTCAGATTGAGCTGTGTGGTAGAAGAAACACTCTTCCTGAAACCCAAAGGAAGAAGACTTGTGCACTATTGCATCAAGCTTTCTACAACACATTGAGCCTGCTTTGAGGACAGGGGAGCCAGGAAATACCTGAGGAGAGCCAAAGAGCATGTGGGTACAGAATAACCTGAACACCGGCCTTTCTGGAAGGGGCACAAAGAGGATGAAAGAGCAGAAGCTCCATTTCATCTCATCTCTGCTGTTTGCCTGAATGGGAAGTAGATTTTGCCCTGTAAAGGGGTTGGTAGACAGTGATACTGCCTGGGGGGGAGGAGGTGCCTAGTTAAATCTCCCTGATGTCCAATCAGGAATGGAAATGGATGCAAGCAAAGTCTGAGTAGAAGCCCTTGAGACAGGCACTTCTTGCAATCACTAGTTTGGCTTAATGCGGTTCCCAAGTAAAATATGGGATAGATTTTATGCTAAAAGTAAACAACCCAACCCAGCAAAGCCTTGTTAGATATTAGCTAGGTCTGGCATTAAAACTGTGAGGGCATTTGAAATATTCATGTACAAAATGTATTCAGACTAATTCTTCAAACTATTGCATTATTTGGTACTGAGTAACATTGGCCAGCTTGTAAAAGGTAAATTGCAACCTTAGCCCTTCCCTTAACTTGATTAATTTTGATCACTGGAGCTTGTTTTAGCTATTATTTTTCCCAAGTGATTTCCTTTAATGTGCTGCCATTCACAAACTGTTACCATGCAAACAGAGATGGTATGGAAATGCAATACCTGACAATAGCATGTGTAGGCTCCTTTATGCACTATTAAAATGATATGGTCTTCACTCAGAAGGCTTAATTGAAAAACAATTATACTGCAAAATGCTTTAGATTACGATTAATCAAGCCCTGTCAAAGCCAGTAAAAATGCATGTTACTGACAGGAAGCAAAGCCATTGTGTTCTGCCCTGTAGTAATTTTTGCTGTCCTCTTACCTAATGGCAATATTGCATACAGTGCTATTAGCTGTCTGACATCTGCGGGACAGGGCAGTGGCTCTTCACCTCTCTGACGATGTATGCTCCCCAGATAGTTGTAGTCGCCTGTAGGGAGGAAGCACGGGCTTAATAAATGTGACACTGCCTTGTTATAAAATGCATAACTCAAGTAATAAAAAACTACCATAGAATACCAATATAATCTGGTCTCGGCAAACCTAGTACCGTTGAGGGACAGGGACTCAAACAGGGCAATTTTGTTGTGGAATGAAGTTAAACACAGTGTAGGCTTTCCTTTCCAGACCGTGGAAGGCATTCAGCAGAGCAGTCGGTCTCGAGTAACCTTTTAAAGAAACTTTGTGGAGAAGAATCATTAGGAGCACTGTAAATCATGCTGCTGGCAAAGGATTTCTAGATTTGGAATTTTGCAGGGCTGGAATCCCAGTGAACCATGCTCTATCAAAAGGATTTCGAAAAAGGGGAAAAGATACTTGAACAAGCATTTCCCCTGGCTGCATCACATCTCAGCTTCTTGTTGTTAGACATGTTAGGCGTGTCACCTAATTTGGTGGGGCTCTTTGCTTTGCAGTTCACCTTTTTTGTTCAAAAATCCCCTCTACAAAACAACCCGAGAAAGCTAAAAAACCCTGACATGAACTGGAATGATCTAATCTTGCCTCAGCTCCTGTTACAGAGCCATAATCACATTGCTTGCCCTGTCAAAGTCCATATACAAGACATGTTAGAGAACCAAGATCTAGAAGGATGGGCCACAAGCACTAGAACTAGTTGTGACAATGTGGTTAATGACTTTTTTTAGCATAAAATACATGTTGTTATGGTGAATATCATTGAAAAAGAATAGTATATTGTGTTTCATGATGAGATAAAAAGGGAGAGCAAGAGACCTCTCTGGAGTAGACGTAAATTAGCAATGGTTAAGAAGGAAAGCGGAGCTGTAATTTCGGGGCAAAAGAGGCAGACAAGCCCCGGTGCAACACACCCCCTCCCCTCTAAAGAATAAAACTCATTTCAGGTTTTATCTTTTATTTAAGGAGAAATCAAAAGAACTGGATAGGAATTAATCTTCACAGATTTAATTAGAAGGCATCAAAGGGTTTAATTGCAACTGAACATAAATCACAGTGGATATTCTCTGACTAATTTAGATAAGGTCACCAAGAAAATTAGTTCAGTGATGTCGGTTTGTCATAGAGGGGGGACATTTCAGTGCCTTTACTTGCTGCGTAGCACAATTCCACTCTTTGTCCTTTATACCAGGAACTCAGCGTAAGTGACCTTCTGAAGGTTGCAGCCCTGTAAGAACTGAGCAGATGTGAGGACTTAAGTCATCTTGGTGTCCTTGGAGCCTTAAAGAGAGGGGGTTTGGATTTTAAAAAAAGCTAGGTCCAGATTGCAGGCCAACTTTAAATACTTTCTGTATCTTGTCCTGGCAGCTCAAGAAGTGTGACTGAGCTTTGAGTGGAGAAGACAGTCTTGGACCACCTGCTTGCTGCCTGGTCTGCTTGAGGGACCTGGCAGGGTTGTAGGCAGCCAGGTGAACATTGTTAGGCTCTGCTCTTCTATCTCAGTATCTTCTGCTGCTGGCAAGTGAATACTGCATGTAACTTTGAGCAGCTCTTGTGTTGCTCTAGGCTGCAGAGGAGCCAAATCTTCAAATCTCAGAGTCAAGGGAAGACAGCCCAAAGCCACCTCAGCCTGTTTCCAAGTTTGATGTTACCAGCTGTTAATTATTATCCACTGGCTGAGACGTGCTTTAAAAACATCTGTGTTAGGGAATGTTGGACAAAAGTGACCCTGAAGGTACTGACTGGATAACTGAAGGAATAATTAACAACTTCTATTAATGAGCCAGAGATGGATGGAATGCTTGTTAATTCAACCTTCAACAGAGTGGGCAAAGACTCTGAAAGCAATAACTGATGCTTATAAGAGTTTATATAAGAGGTTTTCTGGCTCAGACACATACTGTCCTAACAGCAAACTCAAATAATGGCAGCCTTTGAAACAATCAGATCTTGGGTTTTTTTCTGCTAAGGTTGCTGTGATTTAACTACATGTCACTAAACGCTTTTGGAGATGGTGCAAGACCTTTGTGGGTTTTTTTTCTCTGTGTAAAGGCAAGCGTGTCTGCAGCTGCAGATAACAGAAACTAGGCAGAAGGACTACAAAATGCAAAACCAGGCAGAGACACATCTTACTCAAACCAAGGGTCCAGATATATCTCAAAGTTCACAGGCAGTCATGGAGATGGAGGCAAGGAGGTGAGCCTTCTGTGCTGACTGAACAAATGCTGACAGCATGAGTTCTGTCGCTCTCTGTGAAAAAGTTTCTGGTGAATGATGACTCCTAGTCTGATGGACTTGCACTGTCTTGCCAATGCCTGGCCAGTGCTCCTTGAAGATGTTCTGGTTTCAATTCAGAGTGGCTTGCGACATCCAAAAGCATTCAAGGCCTCCAGGTGTTAGTGCTTGGAGCTAAGCACTGGCTTTACAAACAGGTCCTGGTTTCAGCAGCAGAAGTGAAAGGTACCAGGCACCCTGCGGAAACCAACTTGATTTGCATATATGACTTTAGATATTCAAATTTGAAAGCGTAATTACTTTTGAACTAGACTTGGAGATAGGGGTCAGCAATCAGTGAACAGCTCAGGGTTTGGTTAGGTTAAACAACATATTAGCTCCAAAATGCATACTTTACCAAGATAATTGGAGAGATTCACAGTCTTGGCTTTTATTAGTAATCCTTCTTCCACCAGCTCTCTGTACAGAGAATCGATGGTCCTAGAGACAAGAGATATCACTCAGAAATTCTAGGACACTCTAAGGAAAACTCAGTCCTTCAAACCTGAACCAGCTGGAGAGTTATTTATGTTTCCTCAGCTTTACAAATCTATTTTGTAGCTCAGAGCTAAAGGTGATTAGTGCCATAAGTATGAAATCAATAAGTACGGTTTTCTGTATTATGGCAAGGAATTTCTTTTTTTACCTCACACGCTCCATGGCTCCCTCTCACACCGATTCCATTACCCATTTCCAGGTGATGCAAGATCAGTTATGACTTGTGTAATAGACTCATTCATTAACATCAATTACTGGGAAATTATTTTTAAATTATATCATTACAGCAATCCTAACACTACTATACCTATTCACTTAGCTCTCCAATTAGTAGTAATTCATTAATTCTTCTTGGAATTTATTCTGTTTGCAATAGACAGCCTCATCTCATCAGGAACATACTGGGAATGACTCTATTGGAGCAATCAGTGCAGCATTAGGTTGATGCCAGCCAAATGAGAATTGGGGGAAAAACACAGAGTGGAAGCTGTGGCATAACTTCTCTAGAGGAATGGGGTTTTTTCCTATCTTCATTAATGGCTGAAAATAGCTCCCAGTAACCAAGGATTTAATACACTTACATTTGTACCCGGTTTACTGTTGGTGTGGTTCTCCTCAGTCTCACTTTTGGAGTTCCATCTAATATAAATTTCGACAACTTTTTAGCCCTGGGTTCTACAGGTTGATACTGCTTTGAGAACTACATAATAAGACTGTTTGAAATTATTCTTATTTTGTTAGCATACACACTACTGATTTGAACCTTTCTAGGTTCTTTCACTGTTCATGCACTTTTCACATCTTTTCCTTCTATACCTGAGCTTTTTTTGTCTGTCTTCTATCTTAATTGGGACATTCTGGTATTGTTGCAACAAAACCATTTAAAAGTAACCCTTAGCTGGCTAATAAACCCATATATATATAATTTGAGGTCTACAGCCCTTTTCCATTTCAGCTGGGAAGTTCATAGAATCAGAATAGTTTGGGTTGGAAGGGATCTCAAAGATCATCCAGTTCCAAACCCTTTGCCATAGGTACAGGTACAGACACCTTCCACTGCATCACGTCGCTCAAAGCCTCAACTTGCATGTTTAAGTGGTCTTACTAACAATTCATATAGCAGTTGTAATAAGGAAATACAACATTTAACACAAATTCAACAAAGCTGATTTTGCTACTCTGACTCTTGCTTCCATTTTCAGTGGTTTTATGCTGGACTGTGTGTCACAAAAAAAGCAGAAGGTACAATGGGACTAACTTGACAGTTCTGTTCAGAGCACGACTTCTACTTTTCCTGTCTTATTATTTTTACTGTGCAAGCTTAATGGTGCATGCCTTGAGTCTCCTCCAAGTAAGCGTGATGTGATGGGTGTCTATTGACTAAGACCCTTTTGCCCCCTTCACTGTGTCAAAAAATGAGATGAACCTGAGCTTTTCTTGGTTATTTCGGAAATACTTCCTCCTGCCCTGCTCAGCAGGGAAGAGCAAAGCATTGGAGCCAAAAGGCCACAAACTCTAACTAAAAGCCAGCTACTAAAAATGTTATGTTCTTTAATGGCCATATGTTGTATTAAATTTGTTTATAAGAAGTAGATATGTGCAAGGGTAATTTTAAAAGCACAGAATACATGCATACTTGTTAGACTTTGGCACTGCTCTTGTAAAAGAGGTCGTGCTCTGTTAAAATCCATGACACATTTATTTTAAATATCTGCTTAGAGAGTTCTTTTATTTTAAAGCAGGTAATGAGACTGTTGACTGATGGTGTAGTGCTAGCACCCAAATGATCTAGTCCAGGTCCTGCTATGTCTTGTACAAATGGATTTGCGGGGTGAATCTCATGTGCTTCCTTCTGCAGTGATTGAATGTGTTTGTCTTTATGCTGCTCTCCAGCTCTGCTGGGTCTGCTCCTGCCCTGCACCACTGCTGGGTCAGCAGGTCCCAGCAGTGATGTCTCTGTGTAGGTAACTATTATGTGTATAGGTGAAAAATGACTGGATTACCAGTGAATGCATCATCAGCTCACTGTACTGTAATGTCAATAAAAGAAATCCTCTCAAATCCTCCAAATACAAGCAGTGCACTTAAAAGAGCAAGGATACACAAATGACCAGGTCTGCCAGAACTCTTATTGATAAATAAGACTGATTTATATGACATGTGAAGGATGATTTATAGAGTACCGGGGCCATTTTGCAGCCTCACTTCTCAGGCTTCTGCTGGGATGGAAAATCTTGACAGTCAACAAAACTGCCAAGTGCTTCTGCACCTGCAGAGAAGATGGGGAAAAGGCAAACAGGGCCAATATCCTGCCTAAATGTTACATGTGCTTAGGTCTGCATACTGGAATTAGCCTGTCTGAACTTAAAGGAGACTGGCTCTAGCAGTGTGTTTTTGCAGGATAGGGATCTTTGTATGTGCTGTTGAGCATGGAGAAAAGCAAGGTCTGTGCCATTAACGCAGTGGTTTGTTGCCATTATTTGTGGTGCTGTGACGTCCTTAGTCAGGGTGGGGGGAGTAGGAAGGTTGTATCACTCACTGGGAATGCAAAACGTTTTAGCTAAAGTGTATGTGCTTCAAGCTTGAGAGGTTTTTTTTTTTATCATCTAGGCTTTTCATGGATGTTTATAGCTGTTAATAAACAGGTTTTATTTATTGTAGGGCTCCTGGTGCTAGTAAGCGTAGTAATGTTGAGATGCTCCTTGTGTAATTAAAAATTAAAAGGGCTGCCAGCATATCAAATGCAAAGAGGATGCAGTCTCTCATTGCCTGAATCTCAGGTAAACAAGTTCTCTCTTTACCTGTCAGGAGTTAGATCTTCCTCTATCTCTGGTATCTTTCTCGTCATGGTCGTTAGTTTCTGAGGATCAGAAAACCAGTCTGGAATTAGTGACATTGATATAGATATATACATACACATTTCTGAATGTACTGAAGCAAAACGAGGGCCAAACCAGCAAACGTTTCAGTGTTTGAATGTGGCCCTTGTTACTGAAGGAACCCAAAGGGAAAAAATCATGCCCTGAGGGAAGGAAGTCATGTCCCCATTTAAAAAAGCACAAGAGTTGTTTGAGAGGTGGGCACATGCAAACCTTATGGAGTTCATCAAAGCTAAGTGCCAGTTCCTGCATGTGGGTCAGGGCAATCTCCAGTATCAATACAGGCTGGGGGAAGAAAGAATTGAGAGTAGCCATGTGGGGAAGGACTTGTGGGTACTGGTGGATGAAAAGCTGAACATCAGCCGACAATGTACATTTGCAGCATAGAAGGCCAAGCATATCCTAGCCTGCACCAAAAGCAGCGTGGCTGGCAGGTTGAGTGAGGGCACTCTGCCCTTGTGCTCCTCTCTCTGGTGAGATCCCACCCTGGAGTACTGCGTCCACCTCTGTGGTCCTCGGCATAGGAAAGACATGGACCTGCTGGAGCAGGTCCAGAGGAGGCCACCAAAATGATCAGGGGGCTGAAGCACACACCTCCCCTATGAGGAATGGCTGAAAAAGTCAGGGTTGTTCAGCTTGGAAGGGAACGCTCCAGCGAGACCTTAGAGCAGCCTTCCAGTACTGAAAGGGGCTCCAGAAAAACTGGGAGGGGACAAGTATGCACTGATAGGACAAGGGGTTATGGCTTTAAAGTGAAAGAGGGGAGATTTAGATGAGGTATTGGGAAGAAATGTTTTCCTGTGAGAGTGATGAGGCCCTGGCACAGGTTGCCTAGAGCAGTCGTGGAAGCTGTCTCCCTGGAGTTGCTTAAGGCCAGGTTGGATGGGGCTTTGAGCAACCTGATCCAGTGGGAGGTGTTCCTGTCCATGGCAGGGAGGGGATTGGAACTGGATGATCTTTGAGGTCCCTTCCGACCCAAACTAATCTATGATTCTATGTTCCCATTTATAAGTGCTTTGCCAAGGCACAGGAGAGATTAATATACCTGTATACCTCCCCTGCATCAGCCACCTCCTTGATGAGTGCCCAGAGCATCGTAATTCAAAGCAATCAGTTCTGGTCCTTCTGGTAGGGGTTACACACAAAAGAATTCCAGGGTCATCTGTTCCAAGAGAAAACTCTTCTCTCCTTCCTTTTTGGAGCACAGCTCTATGGTTGAGTGACTATGGCCTTTACCCAAGAGGGAAGCAGGAAGGAAAAGGGTGTGGGGTCCAAGTAGCTGCTCCAGAGGCTGTTCAAGCAGCTTCTCTGAGGTCATGCAGGGTGCTTACAGCTGGACCAGGACCTGAAACTAACCCTCCCGAGTCTCTGGCTAGCCTCCTATCCATCAGATATTTCTCTCTGCCTTTTCTTTCCTAATGCCTCAGGGAAGAATCTTGAAGAAAAATGTGGCCCGCTTTTCTCTTGATTATTTTCACCACACTTTCATTGTGGGAAGATATTATGACTTGTGTGACTGGTTTTTTATGTACAGCAAGACATCCGTGGAAAACAAAAATAAGAAAGATGTGAATAAGTAATGTCAAGCTCCTATACTAATTACAGCTCACAAGCCATAAATGCAGTTAGGAATAATTAGCAGTGGAAAGCGCATTATTAATCCATGTTAGTGCCCACAACTGGTGTCCGTGCTGAAGTTCTGCAAAGCACTTTGGAATTACTTCAGTGGAATTGTTTACACAGTGATATTTGTGCACCACGGGATTTCTTCAATTGCTGAAATTTAAGCATGTACTTAAATGCTTAGTTGATCAAGTCAGCTTAGGCTTTCCAAAAACATAAATTCACTTTCCTGGGAATACAGTAATTTATTATTTTTTTTTTTAATAGTGAACACTCCTGCAGAGCTCTAGAGGCTCTTTCGCTGAGTTAAGAAGTCCTACCCTACTAGCTGGAAAGTGTTGAGTTTTACATTAGGATAATGCAAACATCTCTGTATCTGCAGATCCACACCTCAGGTTTCTTTACATAAATAAGCTTGGCACCAAATAGTCATTAGAATGTGCCAGTGAGGTTTTTCTTTAAAGAAAAGGCATGGGAAGAAAAAAGCATATGCCATGCTGTTGTAACAACTGAGGAATTATTGAGACTGTCAGCGGTTTATTTCTGGTGTTCCTCCAGCTTTTCTCTTTCACCTTTCTTCCAACAAGCTAGAAATTACATATCATGGGGTCTGACTGGGAAGAAAAGCTCATTTCTACCTATGTAAAGACACTAAACATATGTTGAATTTATTGGCCAACTGGTATTGTCCTCAAGGCAGCTTCATCAATAAAGTAACTCAAGAGCAAAACAAAAACGACCTATGCAGAGGAAAAAATGTGTTTTCCTAATTAACATCAGCATTTATGGGAAATCTGGCAAACACGGAGAGGCGATAAGGGGAAATATGAATTGTAGGCAATGGCTTTCGTCCAAAATGTCTTATTGGGAACTGCTTTTATTTAGAAAATGATAATGTGTAATGAATGTGAACATGCTCATCATTTATAATGGAAATCTCCCTCGTTTCTATCTCTGAAATGTCAGTCTAGCTTCTGTGTAGCCATGCATTTACTGGCTTATTTTCTGCTTTGATAAGTCACATGTGAACTGCATTAGCTGCTAGCTAGCAGATGACAGAAAACTGCCTTCCGTGCTCAGCATGGCACCTTGTCTCACTGTGTGGGCTCATGAAAATGTTTGGAGTAGCTTAGAGGTTGCTATGAGCAAACACGGACCAGATTCCAGAGCAGAGTGCCTCTGGCACCAGAAGGGAGAGGGTAGCCAAAACATCTAATTCAGGGAACTGTTCCATGTTGGAACTGCAGGATTTGTCACCTTTTGGCTGTGACCATACAAGTCCTGCTGCAATCAGCTGTCCACGGCTACAGCCACTGAGTATGCAGAAAAACAACAAGAAAGTATTCCTGTGGTTTAAGGGAAATGACAGTGAATAAACAGCGGTCTACAAAGTGCTTGAGTGGATTCTGTGGATCACGTGTAACGGGTGAGAGACTTGAGCAAGTGCAGATTTACACTGTGTGTGCATCTGCTCTGGATTGAGAAGTCTTTTTTGGCAGTGTCAAGATATGAAGAGCAGCTTCTGATGCTTGTACTGAAAAAGCCCTTAGACAAAGATATTCCTGATGGTTATTAAGTTCTTGCTAAATGAGGGGCTCTGATCTGTAATCCCTGTTGGATTTAGTTACAGCACCCAAAGAGTTTACAAGTTCCACAGCTGGCTGAGAGTTCTGGGTGCTAATCTCCACCAGCTACTGAAAATCCAACAGGGATTGCAAATCACTGTCCCCAAACCTAGCCTTTCCTCAATCCTGGCCTGGCTTGTCTCCTGGTCTTATTCACTATGGCTTTGTTCTTATCAAGACTTTAGGCTGATGTCAACATTCTTGTCATAACTGTTGTTACAGTTAACCTTTTGTGTTTTTCTTTGCTTCTGCCCAGCTTTATCAAAAAGGGATAATCAAAGCTGTGTTGAGATGCTAGCAAGGACTCTTTCAGAAGCAACTTCTTACACACATAGGTTCCCCTGTTCACCTCTTTCTGGTTTTGGTTGGTTTCATTTTCCAAATACTTGCCATGCCTTTGTGTATATGTGGGTGTGTTAACTTGCAATGGGTTGCTTTACCTGCAGTTGGATCAGAAACAAATCTTTGGGGAGCAGAGCAGGAAAAGCAGCACAATAATGGGCTTAAGAAAAAGCATTCTGATAGGCACTCAAACCCACTTCCAGGTCAGTACCTGCAGAGAGCTGATCTATCAGCTCTTATGTTGGGTGGAAAGCCAGTTAGAAGAAGCCAAGTCTGTAGATTCCCAAGAGAAACTTGGCTGCCAGGCCCTCTGAGGACCACGGCTGCGTATGTGGCATCTTGCTAGAAGAAACACTTGCAGAGCTGATGGGTTGTGTTGAGTCACCAAAATGGGAAGCTTGGACAGTCAGCAGAAGAAAGAGGTGGACTCAGAAGAACAACACTTCACTAAAAGGTGGTGCTAGCAGAAGGATGTGAGCAACTCTAAGAATCAAATATTTTGGAAGCCCTTTCTCTTTCACTTCAGGTGCTTTGTAACAGGCTCTTTTAGTCTGGGTGGGGACTTACACCTTCTCACATCACTCTGCCATTTCTCTTAGACACCAATGCTACATCCCTCACTAAGAGGCAATCTCCCTTCAAATCAAATCTTTCCTCAGTCTGCCTTTACACAGGGGTTTACAATCCTGGCTTGTTGATCCATAGCTGAGCAGATGACAAGGTGCTGCTGTGCATGGAGAAGAAAAATGCAATTTTCAGCAGAGCTGAACTACATTTCTTTGTTTCAATTGTATCCTGATCCCATCTTCTGGGACAGTCATCAGATCAGGAGCCACCATCTGGAGTAACTGGAGCCCAGCACAGTGTCTCTGAACAAGGACACTTGTGCTTTTTACCTTATTGATGCTGGACTGTAAAGACAAATTAGAGTGGGACAGTTTGTAGGGTGAGATGCTTCCAACACAGATATAGGCATATGAGATCTATGCCTCGAATTACTGCAGTGTGGCTTGTTGCATATTAGGTGAAATCCAATTTGCAGACCAAAAAAAATTCCACCTAAATAATTCGGCCACAAAGGCTTTTTATCTCAGGGGGCAGTAAGATCAATTCTCGATAGGGTTCAGTGTCAGCTTTTGGGACTAAGTGGCATTTGAAGGTTTGGGAACCAGTGACCAAGTTCAGCTTAGAAAGTGCAGTGCATGGAAATAAAGGAGTGGCCCGTGCATATGCCTGGAGCTGTTGAATTTTGTTTATCTAAGACTTGAGACATCTGAAGCACTGACTGGGAAGGAGGGGCATTCTGAAGAATGGTGAATGCTCCCGAGAATGCTGGTTTTTGCAGAATATTCTTTTTTTTTTTTGAAAAAAAAAGTTTTACATTGTGTTCCGTACATGTTCATAGCTATAATGAGAATCCAACCCACTGTTACTTCACACTGGGTTGCAGGGGGAGACATATCGTCTTTAGGATGGGGTAATGCACACCTTGAAAACCAAGAGGATTTTTGCTGAATAACAAATTAATCAACTGCTTCCAAAACTTTCCCGCTGCCATTTTTGTTGTACTACAGGGCAGGTTTTCATGAAGCAGATCTGAAGCCTGTGTACTCATGTATGCATGTGCTATGTTGGTTTATGGACTGAAATATTTTACACAACTACTAATTAGAAAAAGACTTTGCCAGTGCTGACTGGACACTTCTAACAGTTCTGCTCAGGGAAAGATGTATTTTAACTAAATCTAGATGCCTCCTTCCATTCCTCACCCCTACAGCAGAATGGATTTTTTTCTGAGAAAGTCTTTAGGGAGCTTGTATTATTTAATTAGTGCTTCTCTTCCCTCTTATCCCCTCTCTTGTTCTCTCAGGCTACTGGCACAACTCGGGAAAACAGAAGTTAAATAACCTCCCTCCACCCAAACCCATTCCAACACTGTACTGAAAGAAATAAACCCAATCCCTAACATAAAGCTGAATTCCAAAGTGACGTTTTGAAGCAGAGTGTTGACCAGAATATATCTGCCCATGGCAACTTTGAGAAGGCTACTGCAACATGTTGACTGTATCTTAGGCTTCGCTATTTTTGAAACAGATTTAGCAATCCCATTGACGTCAGTTTTCAGAGTCACTCCAGCCCTGTATTATTAAATTGTTTCTGCACCTTTGTCAGGTGAAAAAGCATTTTTAAGGATAATTTGAGGAGAAGTATGGCAACAGCAAGTATTTGCATGCTAAAGGGATTATAGAAATTAGATACAATGTGAGATTAGAGCTGGCTCTTTGCCCTAGAGGACTTTAAGTGGATCTGCTGATTGAATGGCAGGGTCTGTAAGCTTTGAGTTATTTTACACTGACAGGATCTATAGTTTAAATGCTTGGATAAGGAATTCAGGGAACCACAAGCTGTGGGATTCTGCATATGGTAATGCTGTGAAACTAGATGTGAACATGACGTGTGCTGTGGGTCGGTGGGTAACGTGCATTAAAAGAATGTATGTCTTTAACCTATTTTATATACTTAAATAAACTTAATTGCAAGTTCCCAAATCCTTCAACAGTAAGAGTACTGTGGTTAAGCCACATGTACTTGGTTGTATGTGATCTACACGTTGTTACAGACAAATGAAAGGTTACACTAAGACATTCTTTCTGTGAGGGTGACAAAGCACTGGAACAGGCTGCCCAGAGAGGCTGTGGAGTCTCCTTCTCTGGAGATAACCAAAACCTGCTTGGGGTGACCCTGCTTTGGCAGGGAGGCTGGGCTGGATGACCTCCAGAGGTCCCTTCCTACCCTCATCATTCTGTGATTCAAAGTGAATTTTTTTTGGTGTACAGTTTTAAAACACATTAACCAGTCTTCAGAAAGAAAACAGCAGCTGGAAAACTTACTGGCACCCAGATCCATGCCTTCTTTGGGAGACTGCATTAATCTGAACCTGTCACCCGGAAGAGAAGGGACTGCTGTTTGACTGGATTAAAGGATTTTAGGAGCGTGTGTATCCTTCTTGAAAATCTGATCTATCTTGTAATGATTTATCCCTGGAATACTTCAAATTGTCCTAAGCAAAATTTATAAGGGTTAAGGAATAATAATATCTAAAGGAAAAAGCCTGAAAAAAGGTGAATAGATTTTTAAATGCTTCTGACTTGAGATTCAGTAAGTGTTTAGGGTGGACACTTTTATATTGTTATCTGTGAGATTAGAGTTTGCACTGAATATTTGGGCAGAGAACTGATATTTACCCTGGACTCATACAATTTTCTGCTCTTACCTTTTTGCCTTTTCCTCTTTTTTCCTGTTTACCACTCTTCTCTTCACCCACAGCCAGTCTGAGGTTCTTCAGTCTCTCTCTCATCGATTCATCGACCTGTCCAGACACACGTACAGTTGAATTTTCCTAAGTTGTCTTTCACACAAATGTTAAGCCCAACAAGTGGGAAGGCAAAGAACAGATAGTAGGGACTCTGGAAGGGGGTAAGGTCTATGCCAGGGCCAGTTCTTACAGTTGTAGATAAATATATACAGGCAAGGCACATTGTTAATGTCCTCTTACTATTGTAAGCGTACCTGCACTCTGATCTCTTCCTCCACTTCTTCCCGCTTCTTTTGTTTGATCAGCTCTGGGTCATGATCCTGGAGAAAATCCCATCTCTCTTCTCTGTTCTGCCAAACAGCTGTTTTCCAAAAGACAGAAAAAAGGGGGGAAAAAAGTTAGAGGAGCCACTGGTTTCTGCAGCTGCTTTGGAGGCAAAAAGTTGTAGGGCAGCTTTTATTAAATTATTAGCTATATGAAAGTAGCAGGCTCTAGGGACCCTTACCAAGTTCAGAGCAATGTTGTGCTAGGATCTGTAAATCTTGAGGTTAACTTTTTTTGCCTTGGACTGTAAATTGGTATCAGATTTCAGGAGGATAATGGGATATGGAGGTCATCATTTTGTGTTGTAAAGCTGAATACCTGGAGTGGTGTTCACCTTCAAGTGCAGGTAGTACAGTATTGGCCAAATCATATTGTGCCTGATGTTGGCATTCTTTTTCTTTCTAAGAACATCATGTTTAAATCTTTACTGTGCAGAAGCTGCAGCGATAACTCTTGTCCTGGACTGTGCTCCCTTTGCATGTCTCGTTGCTGGCATAATGCAGGCTTGGGGACCAAAATAAGGTGTTTATTTTAAATCAGGAGGTTTTCCTTGCTCCCTCGTGCTCAGTCATCTCATGTCAAGTTAAGGCTGCTGCAGCCTTGTAATTCATACAGGCCTGAAATATGGGCTGGGAACACTGGATTAGATATAAAAGCCTGCTTGGAGAACACACAAATGGCACCACAAGGGGACAGTGAGTCTGACAGAACAATAACCTGCATCCAGCCTGCAAGGGATGCATGGCTGCACAGAGTTTTGACCTTGTCTGGGAAGTTTTAAGCTTGACGTAGTAACTGAGAGGCAGCTCAAGTCTTTCCCCTAAAGAGACAAAGCCTGTCTGCTATAGCACCTCTTTTTCTGAGTGTTGTGCGAAGAACGCCTGATTCCAGGAAGAAGGCAAGCCTTGTGCAAACTGGTGGTCAAAACCTCCTCTGTTTAGGATGAAGAAGCTAATGATCCTGAGTTGTGGAGGCAAACTGCAATTTGCTCTTTAGAATGAAAACCAAATGGAGAGTGGCAAGCTTGGTGCGTATCTGAATTCTCAACTATTAGTAAAAGATACCTTTTTGTAATGGAAACACCTCTCTCCTTTCTATATTTTTTGAGCTAATTTAAAGGAGGACAATTAATATCTTTCATTTCCTTGCATTTTAAGCCCCGATAGTATCTTTATAAATGACAGCTAATCTCCAGCAGTATGTGCTAATTCTAGTTTCAGATTATTTAAAATGACAGCTTTCCACTTTAAGACATGGGCTCCTTTATGAATCTGGTTTGTACAGGGTGCTCCTTCCTGTACCTACTGTCTTTTCTATAGCACTATAAATTCAGGAAGGTTTTCACAGTACCCACAGGAGGCCATTCACGTTTTAGTCCAGTTAATACAATACTGGCTGCTATTTCCACCCCCTACGAATTTTCAGAGTCCAATTATGCGCAGAGTATTTGTGGCTTCGCAGGTAAGTAGTCTTAATTTCATAACTGAAAATGTTAGAGATAGAGAAGGACAGTGGATTTTTTTGGTAATGAGGAAAAACTCAAAGGTATAGACACTAATTTCTTTAAATTACTTGCAGGTCATCAGATGGCATGACAGATGTCAGGTAATATTTCAAGACGGAAAGCTGATTTGCCCTAGTTAAAAGGTACCTCCTCTAGGGTTACCAGCCTGGAATTTCAGCCCTGGGGAAAGGGGAATATTATGTGGGAGTTATGTGAATTCTTAAACACTTTCCTGACTGGGTCAACAGGTTGCAAGCGCTGTGTTTTCACAGGAGTACTAGGTTTTAGAGATTTATTTTTCATAGAGGGATCCACAGATTTTTATTCTGGGTTTTTAATAATTGTTTATTGTCATTTTGTGAACTGATTAGGGGTTAACATCCACTGCAGGCAAACCAGTGACAGCCAGCCCCAGATTAGGCAGCTGCCTTTGATATTACCTGGCAACGAGTTTTCTGAGGGCTATATTAACCACTAGGTTAGAGGTCCCTAATTGTAGAAAAGTGATCAATGACTCATAGGTGTTAGGTGCTTTTGTAGATCAACATAACATTTCAAAGTTATTTTTAAAGCAAGGTTAGGAGGCTAAGGATGTTATGTTTTCACTGACCGGTCAAAAGAGCCTGATATTTTGTTACAGACGGGGTCATCCAGCTACGGGAGAGATTTTTATGCGTATGTCTATGCAGTGCAATACATATCACCTCTTCTAAAACAGTGTGTGTTTGCTCTTGGATTATTTTACATGCGTACCACTCTAGCTCAGCACTGAAAAAGACAACACAGTCCACTAACATGACTGCTAATATCACCATTGCCGCAGTGTTGGTTTTTCCTCTGCAGATTAGTAGGTAACTCCAGTATTCCTGAATTTCAGAGAACAGCTTGTGACTAATAATTGAAATATGTTTATCTGAAGCATGTAGCTTTTCTGAAAATGACCACTTTCAACCTTCTGGCAAAAAATACGTAGTACCAGCACACCTTGAAGTTTGGACTGTGGGGCATTTGGGCTGAATTCAAATGTCCTCTGCAACACCAAGCAAGTCAAATATCAACTGGCCATCTCTATAATGGGGCACATTGCTGTCTCATGGCACAGGGTACCACAAAAAAAATCCCCAGGAAGATGGAGGTAATGATTAAGACTGCTTATGTTTGCTCCAGATAAACCTTCGCTATTCCAGGGTAAAAGTAGATGTCACACAGAAACGGGCTGTTTCCAACGACGGTATTACATAATAAGGGTTTTACACATGTAATGTAATTTAGCAACTAGAAAAACCTCCAGATATGGTTTTAGGAGAATAAAAGTCTTCACAATTTCCATTGAAGTTTAGGTGGTAGTTCTGGCTTGATAGAGGGGGAAGAATAACTGGAGTGGAAAAATCTAACAAATGCTAACATCTCTGTGAAAACTGATATCCATCTTTTTGACTATTTAAATAACCTACAACCTGGAGCAGAGTTACGTGCACAAACACAAGGATTTTGTGAGTTTGCAGTTCAGTATTGTACAGAAGCCTGTTAGATTGCAAAGCCTCAGCAGGAGATCCCAGCAGCACTGTGGGAGCACTGGAAAGCACAGCTACTGTATAACCTACTGATCAACAGGTTGCTGGATGAGCACATTGCCAAATCTATGGAGTGATGCAAATCCCTTGTGCTCTCTTTATGCTGTTTTGCAATAGGTAGGGCCTCTACACTGCTCCTTCATTGCTTCTGGGACTTGCGGATGGGAATGCTGCTCTTGCTATTTCTGGTTTTGAGTTGCAAGGTGCCATTTCATCTTCAGTGAATACAAAAGCACAAGTAAGCACTTGGTCAGCGAAGGAAAGAAGCATTAGATGAGTTTGATCCTTATCTAAAGCTCCTGCAGACCTTCAATGGGATTCTGATGTAGCATTCTAGATTAGAGTCTGTGACATGGAAATCCTCTTTAGCCATAAAACTGCTTTATGATTTATACCATGTAAGAAGATCTTAATTGTTAGAAGTCAGAGGTCAGGCAAAACTGTACTGATGTATATTTAGCAAATAAGTTGTACACTTCTTCTTCTCAAATCAGGCAGAAAACTTGATGCCAGTAATTTGTCAGCAGGAAAGAATAAAAATTTTTCATATAAGAAATTTTAGCAAGCCACTATATCTGCAGAGTGGGGAGCAGAAAAGACATTTTAAATAATTGAAAATAGCATCCGCATTAAATATAGCAAAAAATAACCTCAAAAGCTTTGATGAGGCACACTGTACAAGCAGGGAGTTCAGTTTGGCTTGCCTTGACCTTTGGAGTCTCATTGGGCTCACTTAAGAGTTCATGGGACAGATGCTCCTTTCTGTTTCAGACAAGTGCATGACTTCCATGTTCACTTCCAGCCCCAGCACAAGTAATTACTAACTCTATTGTCTGCAGTGTGCTCCCTAGATACTCAAGTGGTTTGGAAATACACAAAGGCATCAAGCATAGTGGAGAGTGCAGAAGACAAATAAGGGAAAAGAGCAAGACTTCCTTTTGTGTGAAAATAATTTTCTAAATTTGAAAAATCCCTACTTTTGGATGCTTCTGCAAAGTGAAAAAAGTCAGTTTTCTAGCTATAACTTGTCTGTTTAAGTTGCACACACTTTGACATACTTTGTAAGTATATTCATGGTCCAGCAGCATTTGTCATGCCCCTGCTTGAAAAGACGATCCTCCTATTAAAACATGTAATAAAAAATAATTCCATTTGCTGTAGTTTGTGTAAGTCAATGAGTCCATGGAACTTTCCATGAATAAGAAGAAGACAGGATAAAGAGTTACAAGAACACAAACACATTGATGTTGATCTACTGTATTGTACTTCTGAATGATCTACTATTCAGATGTCATTTTTGTTGCCCTCAAAACTCCAAGAAAGCCCCTGCATGTACATCAAAGCACTTTGGTTCTAGTTTGGCCATTTTTCTTCATACATAAATGTACCTTCCTGTATGATTAGCTTGATGATTTTGAGAGACTTGTAGGACTTGATGATACCAAGGGGACTCCCTTCCTAAATACACTTTTACCTAATACCTTACTTTTTCCATAGTTTGGGCAGCCGCTCAGCTTGACCTTACAGAAATGACATCCAAATTAATCTGAATTAGAAGAACATTCAGCTGTAATCGTTATCTTTTTCTACTGACCTTTGTATTGCCTGTTTCCTTCCTCTATTATTGAAAGGCAATTACTGGGAGCCATTTTCCAGCCTTCCTCCTAGATTGCAGGGGGTGGTGTGAAAAGAAAAATCAGCATATTAATAGGTAGAAACTTTGCAAGTGTCATAACTGTCATTGGATTTTTAAAGAGTTGTTTTAATTTGAAGAATACGACAGTGTTGTTTCATGAGGTAAAATTTTCCTAGCGGTGTATGAGGAAGTTTTGTCTCGAGTGAAGAGATATAGGAATGTCAGTTCATCACCTGAACTACTGAAGTTACAAGACTTAAATTTAGGCTTGTTTGAATGTGTAAGATATGTATGAGACTTGCAACATACACAAAATTACCTTCTTGTTTTTTCAGTTACTCTTACTCTATAGTTGCTCCCCTGCCCCCAAAAGGAATTCCCAACTCATAGGTAATTCCAAGACATTGAAACCTCATTTTAGTCTGTAATCAGAAAGAAAAATAATGATCTTGGTTTATCTTGCTAAACAAAATATTTTGTTTTGACTTTATCAAAACATTTGGACATTCTCTTGCCTAAAGTAAATGACAGTGACATGTTCTTGATAAATTTCATTGAAGCAGTATTTCTGCTGGAAAAATTTGTCAGAAAATTATGAAAGTTTCTTCATGTTATATAAGTCAGAAATCCACAAATTGTTATAAGGTAATAGTTACTAGTGGGAAATTAGCTCATTGTGTGGGGAGGAGGTGAGTGTGGATTTACATGGGAGAGCAAAAGTTGGGTTGGGCTTTGCTAACCAACGTGGAGTCTGAACCACTGGTTTTATCAGTAAATTATAATGAGCAGCTCCTGGAACAACTTGAAATGAAACAATCCCTCTAAATATGCCTCTAATTAGGTGCCATTGCATACCTGCTATCAGCAGATACAGTTCTGGCTAGCTCATGTGAATTATTGAGTATCTGGTTTTAATTAGTGTTATTACAGTAATTAAGTTTGGGCCCAGCAGGACATGCAAAACCTAACTACATTTTTCACTTCTACCTTATGCCCTATAGATATATTTGAAAGATTCAGGAGTTTCTTAGCTAACTATCAAGAACTATTTTGGTAAAGCATAATGGTGTGTTTGAGGATTTTACAACCAGAGCTAAAATTCCCAGTTACTTCTATGCATTCTCAATTTTTGCAGGGTGTAGTGTTTTGAGGTTTGTCCTTGGATCTCTTGCAGTGGGTAGAATACATTGCTTTTAGCATTATCACATGACATTTTATAGAAAATGAATAAATAATGATATTATCAGAAGAAATATAGATAATTGCTAACTTGTAAAAAAAACCCCTACCCTCGAACAGGCTAAAGATGGGCTCTTCATTTTTAGCCTCTTACTAGCATAGGACACATTAATATTTCTTTTATTGTTACAAATAAGCCAATAAATCAATTTAATTACTAGCTTAAATGACTTTATACACTAATGTAAATAATACTGTTGTGTCAGTTTCGTTGATTTTAATCAAACCCGCTGTGTGTCTGAAGGACAGTTGCAGAACAGTGTTCTGTGTTCCCTCTTGCCTTCAACAGCATAAGAGTCAATAACACTTAAAGAACTTCTTTTCTTTGAACTCAGTTGATGTATTTTTCTATGTTCAGTTGATTGATTCCATGTTTGTTCTGCATTAAGGGCACTAAGGCACCTTGAACCAGCAATATGTTTCAATCTAAGCAGAGATATGGAAATATCAGTCTTGAATGTCCTTCTGAAGCTTTCCAAAACCTAGGTGATTCTCATTCAACAGCAGGGAAAACACTGAATTGACTCCATTGTGTGCTTTTGCTATGGAGATTTTGGTAATGGGTTTCACTAAGGGCAAAATGGTTCTGAACATTAAACACCAGGTGAAATCTAGGGATGCACAGCCTTGCTGATGTTTGATGAGACAGGCAGGTTGCAGCGCATTACTGAGTGAAGCGATCTGGACTGGGCTAACGTGTGTTCTAATATTGAAAAGAGACATGATATGGTGTTAAAATAAACTTTTTTTTCTTAGGTGCCCAATGGGAAAACAAATCAGCACCATATAGAGAAAAGAAAATGAAGTTACTTTGATATCAAATACGCCTTTTTAAAGATTGCTATCAGGCTTTTCAGAAATATTTAAATTTCCTTCTGGGATCAAACCCTTGTTTTCTTTATGAATTGAAGTTAGGAGTAGGGCTTTTTTTCTGCCTACATCACTATGACTTATAGCCTATACTTACTTTAATAAGAGTCCTGCTGTTAGAACTTCCAAATACTTTTCAACTGGTCTTGGATAGTATTTTTTCCCCTGTCAGCATTATAACCTTGGAAACAATGTTCCCTTTGTTCTTTCTCAATGAACCACAGAGAACCTGATATAATTGCTCAGAATTTTACTTGACAGGACTTGAGACAGCTAAGAAGATGAGAGCAACATCAAGTTAAAGCCCCAGAGCTTTACATTTGTCTTTCACCTCACTTCAAAACAGCCTTGCAGAGGCTGGGAGGAGAGTGAGGTTAATTTTTGGTATTGTTGTTTCTTATCTAGTGAAATGTGCAAAATCAACAAGGAACCAATTTATCCTGTTAAAGTCAGGGTTTTAAGTAGGTGAGTGAGTTGTGATCCAGTTTCAGAGGGTTGGGTTTGGCATTTTCAGCATGCCTGAACATTAATGTCTCGCTTTGACTAAGACTGAAGTCTCTGGAACAGCCTTTTCCATTGCCTGTGTGAGTCCAGAGGCATCACAGGGCTTTGTTCTGGGTCAGCTGAGATGGGAAGGAGTGAGGACAAAGGCAAAGCCAATAGAAGACCGAATGCTCCCCAAAGGAACTGTTCCATCTGAGATGCTACAGGGTCCTGTAAGTGTGAATGATAACCATCTTTAAAGACTCTAATTTTAAAGTATCAGCTTGCAGTATGAAAGACGCAGCTGGCCTATTTGTTAGTGTTAGACGTGTTTGTACGAGTGATGCACTAGTGTGAATTTCTCCTCCCTCACTTTCATCTTGCCAATATTGGGGATACATGATAACCGATTCACTGCTTGCTGTCCCTCTCTGCACTCTACAGTGGTTGATCATTACTAAGAAATCCTTTTAATTCATACTGAGGGCTATCCCACCTGCAAACTTTCACATAGATTCTGACTATCCCAATATATTACTGGAAAAGAGGTGCTTTTTGTCCCCAAAAGCAGAGGCTTCTGCGGAGTAAGACCAACTTCTGAAACCACTCAGAAGCACAATATCCTAATGACATACAACTTAAAGTTCCCTCTGGACTTGGACTCAGATTATGAATTTATCCTGATGTTTCTAAGGCAGATTGATTTTAGAGATGGATTTTGAGAGACTGCCCTGAGGCATGACTAATTTCAATATGTGGCTAAAGAGTGAAATTGTTCTAGTGGGCGAGAGAGATTGGATAGAGATACTGTGACAAGCTCTGACAGATATACATAGATCGCCTAGCATCTTTATTCCTGCAAGCCAGTAGCAGCTGATAACTGGGTATAGCTACATCATTTTCCATCATTTTAGTTCCTGGCCATTTATACCTTGTTATCTGAAAAATGCAGAGGGTTACATATGCTGCTTCTGCTGTTCTCTTATTCCCAGGCACCTTTCATTGTGTTCTTTTGTAAGATCGCCTATTGATGAGTGTAAACCAGAAAATCTGTGGTCACTGAAGTTTATTAACAGACGATTAATATTGGCAGTACCATGAAAGAATAGAAATTAAAGTATTTTCAATTGTAAGACATGTTTCCTGCAACAGAGAAAATATTTGTTTTCTAACGATGCCTTTTAATGCACCGAAAATTGGACACTGGAAGAGGAATGTTGATGAGGGCTATACTTTGCAGCCAGTGAAATTTCATTAGTAGATTTCCCCAAGCATTTCAGTATTTTACATGTAATTAAATATGGTAATTTAAACCCCAAGAGCCATTCAGTCATATCTTGCGGTGATAAGCAGTGAAGCATTTCATTCCCTGGGATAGATTAACAGATTGACTGGAGTTCAAAATAGGTTTTCAGTGTCCCAGTAGGCCTGTTGTACCCAGAACCAACAGAGCTGCTCGAAGTGTATCCTTCACTGTAGTGCTAGTACCCTGCCAGAAACTGGTCTTAATCACTTCCTCTGACACCCTGCTGATCAGGGGAAGAGGTTATCAACCACTTCGCTCAGCCAGAGAAGCCAGGACAGGGTTTTTACCAGGAAAGGCAACTGTATTCATTATAAAGACATGTAAGATAAACTACGGTACTTTCATTGCTTGAACATGCCACTTGTTCAAGCTCATCAAAGGGATAATTGGCAGTAAATCAAGATTTAGGCCTCCCTGCATAAGAAACACATCTCTGTTTAAACTAACGTAGTTATTGCTAGACTGTGCTGATACTGGAACCAATTTCAACCTCTGGGGTAGCTTTAGATTCCTTTTAACCAAGGCTGTTCAATACATATTTCTAGTAGCAGCTAGCACCAGTCTAACTACATGGATTTTGCAACTTGTAGCTAAGCCCTTCCCTACTGGCTCCCTCAGACATTTGTTCGTCTAACTCGTGTGCCTGCGCACCTTGCACCATGACTAAACGGCCGCACAACCAGAAGGGGAACAAATTTTGGTATGTGACCTTCAAGATTTGTCTCCTTAAATGAAATGCAGGGATAGAGTGAGTTTGGGAATTCTGGATTTCTACCTGTAGCCGGTGAGACACCAGCATCACAGGGCTTTGTTCTGGGTCAGCTGAGCTGGGAAGGAGTGAGGATAAGGGCAAAGCTAATAGAAGACAGCCTCGTGAATGCTCCCCAAAGGAACTGTTCTGTCTGAGATGCTACAGGATTGTGTAAGTGTGAATGATAACTGTCTTTAAAAACTCTAATTTCAAAAGCTATTTCATTCGTACATGTAGTTTTATCTGCTATTTCCCATTGAGTTCTGCAGTGTATGTGCTGATTTAATGGGTTACACCATGAAGTGGTCCCACAGAGCTGAACTCAGCTACTCCTGTGTAAATGGGATATTTTTTCAGTTCTAGTCACACTTAGAATCATAGAATCATCTGCTTGGAGAAGACCTTAGAGATCATCGAGTCCAACCGTATCTGTCCACTTACTAAACCATGTCCCTGAGAAACTCATCTACCCATCTTTGTTATTGGGCACTTGTTTTCTATCAGGGTGACACTGTCACAGGGTGCACTCTCACAGCATTACTGAAAGAGATTACTGGTACTACCTAACTGTATATTAATGGCAGGAGAGAGCCAACCTGGGGCGGCAACAGAGGAGAAAGTGTAGCACCTGCAGACCTAAGCCAAATAATACTGATACTGAGTTGTTTGTCGAAGACTTCTGGTGACTTGTACTAGTGCTGATACCCTTCCTAGCTGGCAATGCAAGATCAGGCTTAGAGAGCCTGGAAATGGATTTATGAACGCTACTTCTTCCACCTGCAGTGCATCTTCATTTACAAAGGGGAAAAACCAACCCCAAACCAATGAACTTTTTGTATGACCCAAATAGCATCTCTGCTCGTTGAAACCACTAAGTTGAAAGTCAACATGTAAGTATCTACCTCCCAACTACATAGCCTGATGCCTCCATGTAGCTTAGGTTCCTGGTGAGCTGTTATGAGGGCTTTGGCCAGATTAATGGATGTTGTCCAAGAAAAGCATATTTTTTGTTATATGATTGTTCTAGAGTTAGAACTGAAAATTAATTTGTGTAAAACTTGCAGTGAGGAGTAAGCTTTGCCCCAGAAAACTCACCCTTCTCCTCCACATATTTGGTGAAAGATTAATGACCCTTATTAAAAAAAAAAATGTTTCAACTTTGTTTATACCGTAAAGTAAATGAGAAACAAAAGTTGCTGCTTCAGCAAAACCCAATAATTGTTGTTGTACAGCTTGCTTTTGAAGCTGCCCTTTAGTCTTTCACAAGTATTTTCCTCAGTGAAGTCGCTCCTGAAATATCTGGGAAGCATACCCTTTGTGAAACTACACCTTAGTATATCAAAGATTTTAGGGAGTATATCACATTAAATGGGGTTCACTGTGACCTGAAGCAAGAAAGAGTTCATAATCGAAGAATGTGGACTGAAAATGCATGACTGCTATTTACAGGCTTACAAAGTATCAGCTTGCAGTATGAAAGATGCAGCTGGCCTATTTGGAACTGTACCTATAAAACAGTTTGAAATGCATGGAAGCTCCAATCCAGGTGTCCGACTGAGATTAAAGTTCTTGTTTCTTAGATCTTAGTGTGAAGGGATGGCAGTACCCGACACTTAAAGTGGAAATGCTTGGTTAGACAGCTAGGCATTGTTTTATCCGCAGAAAAAAAGCGCAAGTGCTTTGCAAAGTGCATCCATGCTGTCTTGGCAACATCGTGAAAGACCTAAAGTGTATTTTTCCCTTTGTCTGTGTCTCTGGCAGCCTGCACCTACATCAGCTCTTCCTGCTGAGCTGAGTCACGGCTATGCAAGTGGTCATTCCTTAAAATACGAGAAGTAAAATTCAGTTCCCCAGAACTGAGGCTGAGAGGGACTGGCCTCAGCCAGTTCCTGTGACTTCTGAAGCCCTGGTGACCAGTCTAATGTAAGCCAACAGCCTCTACCCGCACATGGATGAATAGGCTGGACTTCAGCTCTGTTTTCACAAACTGTTTTTTTACGCTAGGGAGCCTTACATTCTTTGCAGTTTTCTGTGGCTTTTTTCCTTTCATTTTTTCTTTCTCTTCTTCTTTTTCTTTTTTCCCCTTTTTGGCTATTTCCTGCAATTTCATGCTATTTTGGGCAGCCAGTTCTTCAGTGACCTGAAAGAGAAAGAAAGGAGAGTGAACAGCTGGTCAGATATTTTCATGTGCAAGTGTTAGACGTGTTTGTACGAGTGATGCACTAGTGTGAATTTCTCCTCCCTCACTTTCATCTTGCCAATATTGGGGATACATGATAACCGATTCACTGCTTGCTGTCCCTCTCTGCACTCTACAGTGGTTGATCATTACTAAGAAATCCTTTTAATTCATACTGAGGGCTATCCCACCTGCAAACTTTCACATAGATTCTGACTATCCCAATATATTACTGGAAAAGAGGTGCTTTTTGTCCCCAAAAGCAGAGGCTTCTGCGGAGTAAGACCAACTTCTGAAACCACTCAGAAGCACAATATCCTAATGACATACAACTTAAAGTTCCCTCTGGACTTGGACTCAGATTATGAATTTATCCTGATGTTTCTAAGGCAGATTGATTTTAGAGATGGATTTTGAGAGACTGCCCTGAGGCATGACTAATTTCAATATGTGGCTAAAGAGTGAAATTGTTCTAGTGGGCGAGAGAGATTGGATAGAGATACTGTGACAAGCTCTGACAGATATACATAGATCGCCTAGCATCTTTATTCCTGCAAGCCAGTAGCAGCTGATAACTGGGTATAGCTACATCATTTTCCATCATTTTAGTTCCTGGCCATTTATACCTTGTTATCTGAAAAATGCAGAGGGTTACATATGCTGCTTCTGCTGTTCTCTTATTCCCAGGCACCTTTCATTGTGTTCTTTTGTAAGATCGCCTATTGATGAGTGTAAACCAGAAAATCTGTGGTCACTGAAGTTTATTAACAGACGATTAATATTGGCAGTACCATGAAAGAATAGAAATTAAAGTATTTTCAATTGTAAGACATGTTTCCTGCAACAGAGAAAATATTTGTTTTCTAACGATGCCTTTTAATGCACCGAAAATTGGACACTGGAAGAGGAATGTTGATGAGGGCTATACTTTGCAGCCAGTGAAATTTCATTAGTAGATTTCCCCAAGCATTTCAGTATTTTACATGTAATTAAATATGGTAATTTAAACCCCAAGAGCCATTCAGTCATATCTTGCGGTGATAAGCAGTGAAGCATTTCATTCCCTGGGATAGATTAACAGATTGACTGGAGTTCAAAATAGGTTTTCAGTGTCCCAGTAGGCCTGTTGTACCCAGAACCAACAGAGCTGCTCGAAGTGTATCCTTCACTGTAGTGCTAGTACCCTGCCAGAAACTGGTCTTAATCACTTCCTCTGACACCCTGCTGATCAGGGGAAGAGGTTATCAACCACTTCGCTCAGCCAGAGAAGCCAGGACAGGGTTTTTACCAGGAAAGGCAACTGTATTCATTATAAAGACATGTAAGATAAACTACGGTACTTTCATTGCTTGAACATGCCACTTGTTCAAGCTCATCAAAGGGATAATTGGCAGTAAATCAAGATTTAGGCCTCCCTGCATAAGAAACACATCTCTGTTTAAACTAACGTAGTTATTGCTAGACTGTGCTGATACTGGAACCAATTTCAACCTCTGGGGTAGCTTTAGATTCCTTTTAACCAAGGCTGTTCAATACATATTTCTAGTAGCAGCTAGCACCAGTCTAACTACATGGATTTTGCAACTTGTAGCTAAGCCCTTCCCTACTGGCTCCCTCAGACATTTGTTCGTCTAACTCGTGTGCCTGCGCACCTTGCACCATGACTAAACGGCCGCACAACTAGAAAGGGAACAAATTTTGGTATGTGACCTTCAAGATTTGTCTCCTTAGTTTCACAGGCATAAACGAAACGCAGGGATAAAGTGAGTTTGGGAATTCTAGATTTCCATCTATAGAGGATGAGACACAGGCTGAGAGCCTTACAATTCTGCCTCTAAAATAATTTTTGGAAGAAAGAAAACAATCCTTTCACTTGCAGCAAAAAGCTTTTTAACTAAAAGGTTCCTGCAGTGTCAGGCCATTGTTATGAAAAATTGCTCAGGCATGTTTAGTGGAGATTTCATCCCCAATCCCATTAACCTTTTTCATAAGAGGGTGTGACAGTACCTGCTCTGGAATTTTCTCAGAAAGAACAGCTGTTAAACCTCCTGCCTCTTTAGTAGGATAGTCAGGAAACTCGCCTGTGATATGTCTGTGAAGGAACAGAAGTGGAAAAGGAATTAAAATCCATCAATTTTTCATCTGGTTGACACAGATGTTGGATGGCGGAGAACCATGCCCTCCCTCAACTGCGATTCAAAAATAGAGAGCTGGATTACTTACTATTACAGTGGCTTTTTGTCAGGTAAATTCATTATACAGTTACCAAGTAATGTCTCGTGTCAAATGGCCCATCAAACACTGAAAGCTCTTAGGGAATTTTTTAGGACTGCATAGCTAAGAGACTTAGCTTAAAGTGGTTATGTTTATAGCTCTGCTCTCTGCATTCGACATCCAGCTTTCAAAAAAATACTGACTTTATTTAAATCAGTCTTTGACCTGAAAATTTTGTTGTATTTCTGTTTGATGATCTCCAATCTCAAATTTCATAGAATCACAGAATGGTTTGGACTGGAAGGGACCTTAAAGCCGATCCAGTTCCAACCCCTCTGCCATGGGCAGGGACACCTCCCACTGGATCAGGTTGCTCAAAGCCTTATCTGACCTGGTCTCAAACCCTGGCATTTTCAAGGTACTTGCACAATTGATGGGGCAATAAGTGACTTTGTGGTAAGGTTTTTGGATGGCGCAGATACCATAGGGTGCATCGAGACCTTTAGGAAAAGATTAAAAAGATACAAATGATGACTATAATCCAAAGGCTATTTATATTGATAATATTCTATAGCTTCTTTAACTTTTGTAGCTTTTTGGGTTCTATCAGTAAGACTTTATGTTTGTTCAGTAATATTGGAAAGATTTTCTGTTCCAAAGAAAATTCTGACACTTTAGAAAAAATCCTTGTGCTACTTTTAAATAGAATGGTAATGTTTCCTCTAAATGAAATGAAATTTCCCCTGAGAAGAAAATAGCTCAGAAAGGTCAATGTGATTCATAAAAATTGCTTTCATTTTTTTAAAACAACTGGCACCTTAAGGGACTTTCCTAGTCTACTGTTAGGCCATAGACTTAATTTTAGACTGAGATCCTTGGAACAGAGCATCAGTTATGTTTCTATATTTCCATGTGATGGGCTGGATCTCTAGCTAGTATTAATGCAATACAAATTAGAAAAGAAAAAGCAATCATTTGTCTGTGATTGTAAGCTATAACTCGCATGTTCAACAATTCCTACTTCTGTCTGCAAACAGATGCACAAGTTTGGTCACTGCATTCCCAGAAACCAGTTTGCATGAACAAAGGATTGTCATTGTTAGTGTATTTATTAAAAATATCTAGTAAGAATGGGATTTTGGCTTCAAAACCCTGCATCGTCTATCTCATTGAATGTTAGATCATGTTTCATTTTTTACAAACAGCCAGAAAATAGCTGAATTTTATGTTGAATGCTATCTTGTTTTAAATGCTGCTACAAGTCTGGCTCAGAGCAACAGATTTCTCAAAATCTGATATTAAGGCTGCTTTACAAATGTCAGCTGGGAGGAAGGAACGGCAATATGCACTGCAGGTGAAGAATCAGTCTGGAGTCCACTGCCCACTGAATGTGTTATCAGTGTCAGCTTTCAATATTGTAGTGTTACATTTTGTAATTGTATTTAGCTTTTCACTTTTAAATCATTTACAGCTCTTGGAGATGGAAATATTTACCCTTTGGACATGTATAATGAGTGTATATATCTGAGAATTATAGAAACTCTATCAAATTCTCAAATTTGGAAATGAGTTCCGGTTTTTTTATGATTTGTATTTGTGTGATTCTTCTGCTCACAGCTGGTGCAGTTGTTTGGGATGACGTGGCTCATCTCATCTCTTTGCAGCGGCTACAGCAAGTGCTTATGTTGGAAAAAAACTTGAGGTGGAAGAAAGTGGAAGAAAACTGTTGGCTGTTTACTAACCGGTCAGCTGGCCAAGGACAGGGTCTTCTGGTTGAGGACAACGGAGAATCTAAGTTCTCATGATAATCAGTGACCTGAGAGCAGACAGCTAGCACACGTTTCAGTCAGGCTAATTCTTCAGGGACGTCTGTTTTTATCTTTCTGGACTACATCCTTTCCTGTGTACCAATGATTAGCCTATCAATCACTGTCTGACGGTCAGGGAGCTGTATCCGTCAGTCTTATTTTGCTATCTGATCTCTTGTGGGTTTTCCTTTTTCTCTTCTAGGTTTGAATGACTACAACTTCAATCTTGTAATGCCTGGAAAGCATGCGCATGCATGACCCTCATAGACAAATTCCTTTCTATGAAACCTTCTGAGTTCAGAGGTTAAACCAGGGATTCATTTGGCCTGTAAATCTGCACAGAAAAAATGCAGTCATTGATCTTCCTGGTCAAAAGTCCATTTTAAATGTAATGAATCTCAATTTTCATTCTTGACGCACTTTTTGGCAGCGTTCTATGCAGAGCCATCACAATGGGTTGTCTCATGCATTTGCATAAGATGCTAATTTGGATTCAACTGGACCTGCACTATTTTGTATAAGCTTGTTTTTCAGTTGTTGATAATGACAAAACACCAGGATAAAATTAGCAGCCAGCACGCACTCCAAGAACAGCCAAGTGTATTCCTGTATCTTTATTCCATCCAATAAGCTACATGTGATTTATGACTTGAGGGTTCCACCGGGCATGCTCCAAGTGGAATAGTGAATAGCTCTTGAATTAGGAGGATCTCCCAAATGGGTTGAATGATTTTGAGCTTGCTTCACAATAATAATTAAAATAACTTTAAATTGCCCTCCTCTTTTGAAATTTCCTAGAAAAAATGAAGTATTCACAATTAGAGCCAGTACTAAGGCTATAATACTGAAAGAAAATTAATCCAGATGTTATAAGAATTTGCTTCAAACTTGATCTTGGGTTTATTTTGCTGGAAGCATAGAGGAGAGCTTTATGGTAGAAATCCTTCTTGGTTTCACCTATGTGGCACTGATGACACAACCATGCTGTAAACCAAGACTTGCAGAAGGTGGAGCTGCAGGGGTTCCCTCAGTCAGCAATCAGATAGAAAATTGAAGTGGGGAGTAGAACAGCATTATATTGCTCATTGACTCCAAAAGTTGAGTTGGAGCTACAGTCACTGTGAGGTTTGAGCCCACTAGAGATCACAGAGTGTGAATTTCAGACTTGTGTTTGTTAGATTGCTCTCCTGGTTGAGTGACAAAACTACTTGGTTTGCATTTCCTCTAATCTGCTCAGCATTTGTTTTCAATATTCATAGTACTCTGACACTTTCTTTGCACATCAGTCAGTATATCTAGCTGGTAGATTACCCACAAAGTTCACACACCCTGATGCTTTCTCTGCACTACACAAAAACTAAACTGGTGGTCAGGAAAATCTGAAAGTCTTGATGCACATTGACGGGGTGAGGAGACTGCAACAGGCTTAAGCTCTTGGTTTGAAGAGTATTGGAGCATGTAACGTATTTGAGAGCCGTGGTACATGTCAGAAACACCTGCTTTTGAAGCGAGTCAAAACTCCATCAATCTGTTACTTATTATTGTCTCAACATTTGCAGGGGAAAAAAAAAAATTTTGATTGTGCTTTTCCAGCATCTCATAAAAATGTGCAAATGCCAGAACTGGAAGAAGGAACTCTTAATTTCAACATGATTGCTTCAGTGGGAGTGTTGACAGTGTGCTAAGGACTGCAAGCAACAGCAGAAGCAAATTCTATGGTAACCATCAGATTTTACATCGAAAATGCATCTCTAGTAAAACTATTTGCCTGAATGAAAAAAAGAAATTTGTAGAAAATGTGGCTGCTTGGTAGGACTGGACTCATTGGCTGCACAGAAATCAAATAAGGTGAGATAGAAGGGTAGAGCTAGGAAGAAGCCTCCACCTTGTGAGACATTTCAACAGTGCCCTAGGGACGCACTTGGAGACCAAGGACCCCAAAGCTTGCTGCTTCTCAGTCTGTAGGCAAGGAGCTGAGGATGGCTCTTCTGGATGACCTGCTTCCCATTGCGTATCCACAGGATGCTGAACAGAAAGTTGTGTTTGGGACCCTTGCTTGCGCTGCTGCAAATCAAACTGAGTGCCAAACAGAGTTCACAAAGGGAGAAATATATTTCTTTCGGTCAGAGCCACTGCTTTAACACAACTACTAAAGGTTTCTGTGTTGTGGAGGACATTGTTGAAGAAGGGACCTTTAGAAACCATGGTATGCGAGAAATCCATTACTTTTCTGGAAAGCAGTGAAATCCTGTCAATGAGAGCCTAGCATGGGTTTGGTAAATACTTTACAGAAAAACCATCTAACTGGAATGAATGGGAGCCCTAGACCTGAATCAAACCAGCTCAGCTGGAAGAGTTAAGAGGAAGAACAAAGATTGAGGAGTGAAAAGAGATGATCTTCTGCTCCCAGCTAAGTAAGAAAAGGATCTGATGAGATTCTTGCCCTGTTTCTCGAGTTACATTCTGTTCTCCAATTCACTACTACTGCTCTCCCCCTTTCCAAACTTATTCCTCTTATAATAACTTAGATCCATCAAGTGTAATTGAAAAAGAACAGTCTTTTGTGGTCTGCAATGTAAACCCTTTTGTCTCTGGTCGTGTAGCATAGAGTTCTGACCCTTCTGGGCCTAATTTTTGTTTTAGCACACAACCTACATAAGTGTCCAGGCTTTAACTAGGTTCAAATGGTTCTTTAACATCTCCAAATCACCCCCAGATATGGTATGAGTCAGCGTGATCAGCTGTCTCTGTGTAAGTCTTTGCTCAGCCCCCAATGCTGTGGCACCTCAGTTCTGACCTAGAAATTGTCTGGGAGATGACCCGACATTTTGTTTGTCTCATCTGCGGCTTCCTTCCCTCCTCATTTTGAGAGCATCACAGTTTTTTTCCGTAAATGTTTCCTCTCTGTTCCACATTGCTCAGGGATGGTTATAGTTAAGGCTAAATATGGCTGTTGATTTATGAGAACACACCACTGATTTAAACATTTTGTCTGGTAATAGACTCAACAAGTTACTACTTACTCTGTTCTTTGGCATGATTTTACATGTGTTATTCTTTCTTTTTGGCTATGGCTTTGCTGGCTAATTGCATAAAAGGCCTTGTCAGGAAAATAAAAAATAGTTCTTTGGAGGAAAAGGAAGGTTTAACTCCTTTCAGGGTAAGAAAGGATATGTGCTGTGTGCAGAAGAAAAGGCATGAATGATGGCTGTACACTCTAGGTGGAGGGACAGTAGAGTGTTCTGTGCATAAAAGGAACAAAACCAAAGGGTAAGGGGAACCCTTTAAAGCAATAAACCCCTCAGTGGTTTGTAGTTCTTGCCTGTTTCTGTAATCCTATCTGATGTGGATTCTCTCAAACCAGTTAAATAGCAGTGCTGGTTTATTTTAGGGGTCTTTACTGTGGCATTTTCTTTCCTTTAGTGTGTGCACTTTCTTTAGCTCTTTGAAAATGATTTCCAGAAAAAATAACCTATGCAAATATAGAATTACTAATAAAGCAAGATTAATTTCCATAGGCTTCTTGTCATGTTTAATCGGTTTGGACACAGACATATTATAACTTATGCCTTATCTAAGGTCCTGATCCTCTAAGTATTTGCTCATATGTGTGATCATTATGCTTGGAAATAATTCAGTGGAGTAACTCATAGGGAGAATTGTTTGGAGGATTGGGAACTTTATTGTTCTGGATAAAAATTCGGCTTTAAAAGTTTAAGATCAAGTGTTGTGATGCCAACAATGTGCAAGAAGGAACATTCCCATGGAGGAATGAGTGTGGAAGGTTTGTGGGGAAAGGTGATATTCTTTATTACTGTAACTATCATTACTAGAAACATTAGATGGTCTTTTGGGTACCCAATGCCTGCCTTAGATCCAAAATGGTAGAAATTGGAACAGTTGTTGGAGGAGACAGACTTAAATGTGGAATGTGCTACTTGTCTCTGATAGTTTTATTACATGTGGTGGTACTGGCCAGGAAAGGTCACCTTTGGCTGACCCAGTATCATTGTTCTGAAGCTTCTTGAGTTCTTACAGTGGAACAGTCTGTTCTGCTTTGTCATAAAGTTATTTTACCGTTTCAAGGACCCTTCTGGCCTTTCAAGGATATTTGAATTCAAGGTAATTACACTGGAAAAAGGAACCTCTGTTCCTTGTCAGACGGACTTGGGGATAAGCTTTCTCTGCCAGCACTCCTGGTTATCCTGCTTCCTGCTGTAAACTACAGGGGAGAAAGGTTTTTGGACCTATTGTTTACTTCAAAACTCTGACAAAAATTATTCCTGGTTGAAACGGCAAAACTTTCTCCTTAAAATGAATCAGACATAGGAAGGTAGCACTTCAAATTATAGTTAATTTTTTGAATAGAAATAAAAGGCAATTTCGGCATGCATAATGCCAAGGCAAAACAAAAAGGCTTATTTTACAGTTCCAGCAACAGCCTAAATTAAAAAGATGGAAAAATCAGAAAAAAAATTTGGCAATATCAAGACTCAATGTTCTGGTACTGCTGATGCTGCATGTCCCTCTCTACCCCTAAAAAAAGACTGCAAAAAGAGCTCAAATCTGAATTAACTCAGGACCGGGAGAAGCCACATCCTGACCTAAGTAACTGAACTCTTGAAAGAGTCAGTAACACCCAATCTGTACTGAAAGCTTAGATAAACCTAGAGAAACGAATACTAAATTTACCAACCATGGCACGGAAACGGAAATATGATTAAAGAGACTAGAAAGCAGATTCCTATAAGATTATTTAGGTTTTTCTGGCCTGAACCCTGCAACGCAGAGCTGGTGGTAAGCCTGATGTGAGGCACTCTGCAGTAACAGTGGAAGCATCTCCTGGTGGGACCCAAGCATACCTGGATATCCTATCTCTGTCCTTGGAGATACTGGTTTCTGAGCAGGGCATGTCATGGTGTCACACCACGGCTTCTAGACTGTGGTATTTCTGCTGTCGGCCTCACCAGGTTTATCACCAACTGCCTTCTCAGTGAGGAATTTGTCAAATTGACTTGTACATACTTGTGTTGAGGTAAAATCCAGCTTATTGGAAACAGGCCTCAGAACCAGAAATTCTGCCTTTTTGCTTCTTTGAAATCTACAGAACAGATACTGACATCCAATGCTGCATCCAGGTTTTGTTCCTTAGTTCTGCACTTCTTTTACTGCCTGTCCTCATCTTTTGGACATGTCCATCACCCTGTGTTTACCAGAGCTGTGGTGCAGGCTATTTCCCTCCAGGGACTGCCTCAAAAGGTGAAGGTCTGCTCGCCTTTTTTAGCAGTCAGACTGTCCCTAGGCTTATTTCCAATGTTAGCTTCCTGTTGACTGTCTACAGTCTTTTGAGGAATGTGATCCTGTCAACCTGGTGCTAAGGAGAGTGGACTGAGCAATTTTCTGCGTAGGAAGAACTCCCCTCAGGGTCCAGCGCCATGCCTGGGGGATCTGGCTGATGGAGTAATAAGTACTCTGGAGCTCGCAGCTCTCATTAAACTATCATCTGTTTTTATTTTTTTCCTCTTTCCATCCTCTTTAGAACACAGTCAACAATACAGAAGCTGGCTCAAAGAAACGCTAGGTCAAATTCTCCTTACATTTACTGAATTCCTTACCTTTGGTCAGCTTATCCTGCCTTCACAGAATGCCGAACCCTGACTCAAACTGGCAATATTTCCTGTGCTTAATATTAAACTTAAGAGACTGAAACAATTATGGCTGGTTTTAAGCAAGATTACTTTAACTCAGACTAGAAGCTTTGTGATAATAGCTTTCCTGCAGAGTCAGCCAGAGGGAATCAACAGTGCTTTATTAACACAATATGAATTCTGTAAAGAGGAAAATAAAACGTGATTTTTGCAGCAAGGCCAGCCAAAAGAAATAACTTGCCCTCCAACACCACAAGGTTCTTTGAGATCTGGAGTGAAATGGAGTATAGAAAGCATTTTGTCTTACTGGATTTGTTTATGAGAAACTCGAGGCATCACTTTTGTTTCTTAGAAGTCAAGGTGTTAGTGGAACAAAATGCATCTCTATGGAAGGCAAAGCAGGCTGTAAACTGGGCATGGATGCTCTAAGTTGTTTTGCCATGGCCCATCACTTTAACCTGAATATAATGCCTTGGGGAGGGTTGAGAAATGGTGCCCTGGAGCGGCCATCCACCTGGAAAAGTGCCACTTGCACCCAAGCTCTGTCAGCCGTCTCAGAACTTTGCCCTCCTTGTTCTGAAATGGTTTTGCATATGCTGTATTTCTCCTGCCACCACCTGACTGTGAAAGGTACTTGAAGTATTTCAAGGGAATTAGCTGATTAAACCCCTCCGAAATTACCGCGCTCTCCCTGAACCTACTGCTTATGTGTTGCATGGATAGTTGTGTGCATGCATAATAAATTCAGCGTGTTTGGAGTATGTCAACTCCCTGCACGTGCTATGTAGCATATGCACCCTTTATATTTGTCCAGAAAATTCAGGACAAAGAGCCTGAAAATGAACAGAAAAGCTTTGTGCTTTGATGTATTCTTATTTAAATACCGGAATAAATACAGCATGGAACGCAAGAGTAATACACCTTTTGTGTCAGTGGTTCAAACAATCCAGCCTACCTGATGGTAAATGATATGATTTTTATCTGTAACTTGATCTGTCTGCCTTAGGTCCGTGGTGTCAATGCAGAAATACACTCCAGTCTGTCATAACTCCAACTTGCCTCAATTTTTTTTTTCCTCCCTGGGTTAAAGTGATCTGTATGTACATACCGCCCCCTTCAACCACTCTATCATGGCTGTTCTGTTCATGGATCACTGTGCTGCTGACCTGCTGCCTGCCCATGATTTGACTTTAAGCATTTGTGAAGGACAATGTGTAATCAGCATCCGTCAGGCATCACATTACTGCTTGGGAGAGTGGCTTGCTACTTCATTTAAGACTGATGCCACAGTGCTGTGCTAATGGCTCTACTTGTAGCTAAGACAGCACTTCCTTGAAAAGCACTTGTGAGGTGGCAGAAAAACTTCAGCGGGGAATTGAAAGCAACCCTGAGGAGAAGGACTTGGGGTGCTGGTGGATGAGAAGCTCAACATGAGCTGGCAATGTGTGCTCGCAGCCCAGAAAGCCAACCATGTCCTGGGCTGCATTAGAAGAAAGGTAACCAGCAGGGCAAGGGAGGGGATTCTGTCCCTCTGCTCTTGTGACACCCCATTTGGAGTCCAGCATTCAGTTCTAGAATCCTCAGCACAGGAAGGACATGGATCTGTTGAAGAGAGGCCAGAGCAGAACTGTGAAGATGTTTAGAGGGCTGGACTGCCTTCCATGTGAGGATAGCCTGAGAAATATCAGGTTGTTCAGCCTGGAGAAGAGAAGGATCTGGGGAGACCTTAGAGCAGCCTTCCAGTCCTGAAAGAGGCTCCAGGAAAGCTGGGAAGGGGCTCTTGATCAGGGACTGCAGGAATAGCGTGAGGGGGAATGGTTTTCAGCTGAAAGAGGGGAGATTGAGATGATATCTTAGGAAGAAATGTTTTACTGTGAGGGTGATGAGGCCCTGGCACAGGTTGCCCAGAGAAGTCATGGCTATTCCATCCCTGGAGGTGTTCAAGGCCAGGCTGGATGGGGCTCTGAGCACCCTGATCCAGTGGGAGGTGACCCTGCCCATGGCAGGCGGTTGGAACTGGATGCTCTTTTAGGTCCCTTCCAACCCAAACTGTTCTATGAATAAGCAGATGAAAATGGCAAGTAGAAGGTTCCTAAGTTTTAAAAGAAGGCAACCAAATATGCTGTTCCCTATTTCTCTGCTGCTAATGTTCATGTCCACTTCAAGAGATTCAGTTTTCTGTGGTTTGCACGAACTATTCACCAATAAATCTGTAGCAATTTCATGCATATGAAAGCAGTCACAGTGCTTGATTTTTCAATGTTCATTCCGAGTGGCTTGTGTAGCTTTCTTTGAATAAATCACAAGCAGGTGTACACAGAGTGCAAAGTCAGGGAAAAACTGAAACAGGAAATGAAGAATATTGCAGAGAATCTGTACATAGAGATGTTTACAGATACCTGGACAATGCTAATAACTGAATGCAAGTAACATAATTTAGAATCTTTGCTTTGACTAAAAAAATGTGAGACAACTCAAGGAGAAACATTCCAGGTGAACTCAATGAGAAGCCAGTCTCAGACTGGTATTAAGAGCATCCATTTATCAATAGTGTTAATTGAAAAACCCAGTCATCCTTGCAGTCTAAGAAACATACTGTAATGCTGTGAGATACCAAGTTCAGTAAACTTCACCTTTTAGTTTTGGGAAAGAAAAATTGGAGTGCTGTGTATCTCTTTGGTGCCTCTTTGGTGTCTAGTGTATATTCTCTAGTTTCCCCCAAATGGGCTGAAAATGTGGACAGTCTTAGAGTTCAATAAAGGATCAAATGCCTTTTGTAGACCTTTGCACTGCATCTCTAAACAACTTCCCCATATGCTACTCATTGGGATGTGCTCTAATTTAATCAATTGTAAGCATAGAATAGAGACTTTTAAATTATTGTTTATTCACATGATGGCTTAATAAAGGGTTTTTTTAAGCATCTTTTTGGTAGATGGTGCTGGTGCTGCAGGGAATTGCTGGCAATGCAGGAGAGGCAGACATATAGCTGGAGACTTAGAGGCAGGCAGGGGCATGTTCTCTGGGAATTTGGAAGTGGACCTGCAGCCCACTCTCAGCCAAAGCAAAGTGTCCAAACACCGTTAACTACCCTAAGAAAGCAGCGTAACCGGTAAGGTGGTGTGGGAAGTGCAACAGGAAGGCAGAGACTCGTGAAGGGCAGGGTTTACTCACTTACTAAATCCTAATGCTATTTTGCATATTTCTCAGTACTGGAGATTTAAATACATTGCTTCCCAGGCCTGCATAGAGGATCTGGAACAGCTTTATTATAGGATAGCTGAGCTCCCTCAGGCAAAGAATGTAAAGATTAGGTTTGGACAGGAATGAAATACAGGCACGTACGTGGGAGAGGCTACTATCAGCTGCTCCCACCTTCATTCCCACTAGTTCCCAGGCCTCCTAAAACTCCAAACCTTGCAATACATAAAGAATAAACCCATGCATTATACATGATTTCCCATAAGAGGATGAAGGTGAAATGATATTTTGGGCATAGCGTTACCCCCTCTGTAGCAGCTATGAGCGCTGAGCCAATCATGAGAAGCACATGTATGCAATATGAAAGATGGCAGAGCTCTGGCTCTGGAATTTACTTCCTTGGAGCAATTGTATTTTGACTTGGAATACTTTGAGGACTCCTGCAGCTACACATGCTGCAGTATTTAACATATAGCCATGCTTTAAAGCAGTATCTTCAAAATTGGTTGCTGGATAAGGCGGTTTGCAGGAAAAGGCCAGTCTCCCTGTGCGATGTGGAATACAAAATGAGAGAGTAAACTTCCCTTCCAAGCCAACAAAGGATTACTGGGTCAGGAATACACTCTCAGAAGAGAGAGAGGATTATTTGATGAGATTTTAATTAAGGGTCATGCAGTTTCTTAGCATTGCATACGTAGCTCAATAAATACTGAACCAGCTCATTCACGGTTCTACGCTCTTTGCCCAAGTCAAACAATATTGTATTTGGAAACAGTATCTTACTGAATGGTACTGTGTTCATTTGGTTATTTTGCACAAGTAGAGCCTAAGGTGAATTAGCAAAATCCTATATATGCACTGCGAAATGTCTCTTATTTGGCCTAGGATGGTAGTTCTTCATATTACTCTTGTGTAAGTCCTAAGGATGCCTGACACAGCAGAAAAAACATAGCTAGTTTGTGATGCTAATAGCTGGGTGTGTTTAAAGTAAATTACTATAAATAATTAGATTTTCTGTTGTATCTGCACAGGGCTGCAATACAGCATGACTTAAAAGCCCTGGACTCTGATCCGGATAATAAAAACAACCTGCTTGATGGAGTCTGACTAATCTCCCCTGTGCTGAAAATCTCAGTAAAACTGAAACACATTGACTCTGCAAGGAATGGATAAGACTCAGGTTTCAGTCAAGTTCTTGTTTTGCACACAGAGATACTATCCTCAAACCTTTCCAGCATGGAGTTGAGATTCAATCCAAGCATAGGATTTGGATTGACCAAATCCAACGTTAAACTTCACATCAGGAAGAGTTTACCTAGATGCTTACCAAACCATGCAGCACACTGCCCACCTAACAAAGGGGTAGTCTGATACTCTCAAGGGAATTAATCAGCTCAAATTAAAAAACATGCCTTGCCTTCTACGTCCTTTACATGTTTGCAAAGCCTGGGCTTGCAGTCAGTCTACTCTCCACCATGGAGATCTTCTGCCTGCATCCTTCTCCTCCACCAACTGTCCATCATTTCGGCTTAACCCTACTAGAATTTAACTTATGTCCCTATGAAGGGCATAAGCTCATACCATTTAAATACCTTTGGATGCTTTATTAACCACATAAGAACCTATCCTCTGAAATTGTGCTCTCAGCCTTAGCGGCAGCTGAGTTTGAGTCTAGTTGCATATTTGACTCAAGAAGAGATGAGCTGCTTTGTTCAAGGTACGGGCAAGGGAGGGCAAGGAGGAACAAGACTGGAGGGAAAGCGCTCTCAGCAGTGCAGTAGGTGTTTCAGTGATTTTCAATGTAAGCCTGGATTTTCTGTGCTAGATGATGCAAGTCTCCCAGGTGTGGAATTCACTTGAAATTCAGCACTTATTCAAACCGTTGACAAGTTACTTAAACACGTTGGCATACTGAAGCTGCAATGCCTTGAAGCACCATTCTATTCCGTGAGACACTCTGCTGCTATGGCCCTCAGTATGTAAACTCTGAAAAACCCACTGCCAGTGAAAACAGTGAAACAACTGCATTTCCGAACTAAATATATTTCTTTTATGAGAAAGAATAACAGGCTGTCATTCACATCCAGATTCCCAGCCACAACATGCACGCCTTCATCCTCTCCACAGTCAAATCTGACTTCCTGACAACTAAGTCTCTTTTATAGACCCACCTGAGCTTGCTTGTTGGCATACACATTTGGGGGCTGCTCTTTTGTCTTTGCCTTGGACACATGTACTACTTTCTATCAGTGTCTCGTTCTAACTGCCCCCGTTTTTCAAATTGGTAATAGGGTTTTTTTCCCAGTTATATGCCTCTTTCATCCCTCCTCTTCTGATTCTGCCTCTCCAGTTCCCCGTGACTGTTTCAGCTACTCCTTTGCTCTGCTTGTGTCAGTTCATGCCATGTTTCTTTCTTCCCCACTTGCCTGTTTTCTTCTTTCCATTCCACAGAGCCAAGGCTGAAAATGTCTTTTCTACCTCCTCTGCTTGCTTCTCCGAAGAGATTGTTCTGTGGAGCAAGAACTGTAGCTTGGGAGCCACTGTTCTGTGCTTCGTGTTCATTTTTATTCTTCTTATTTCTAAGCTATTCGTTATTCTTTCTCTTCCCAAAATATCCCTCAAACACCTCTCCTCTGCCAGCCACTGGCTCTTCAGTGCCTCTCTGTCCTTCTACCAGGCACCAGTGGGACTTCTGATTCTTTTTTCTCTGCCTGTTTCTTGTTTCTGTATTCCAGCAGATCTTCATTCACTTTGCTTGTTGGAAATGGGCAAGTGGGACAATTAGTTCTTCCACCTGCTCTGAATTAACTTGTTGGAGAAGATACCTCTCCCCTATCACAGTGGAGTGACAAAACAGCTAGCTGGGTCTCTTCCTCTTCCCCTTGGGGTTCATTCCCTTCTTCCATTCTCATTGATTAAGACTATGCTATGCTGGTCAAACCAAGAATAGATGAAGTGGTAGAGCTTGCCCCTCTGAATAGTAGCTATGTAACTGGATTACAGGAACAGAAACCAGCTCTGAGGTGAAAATCAGGCCCCAGTTAACAGTGTTGAACACCCCATTTGTCTCTTTCTGCCTTCAGAAATCCTGTCTGCTGTGTTAGAACTCTGCTTGGGAATGGAATAAAGAACTGGAACCTAACATATCCATTAAACAAGGCACACTACTGCAGCATTTTCCAGAAAATAATAAGCTGCTGGCAAGTATGAGTCCCTGAATGCATCTGATGTTTGTATCTGTTTGAGTATCTATGACAACAAACAAAGCTAATGTTTGGGAAGTGTCCTTGAGAATAGCAGTAGGGGGTTTGTTGCATTATGTCAGTAATGCTTAGTATTTTCAGATTTTTAATTCCTAAATATTATTATAGATGGGTATGAGTACTTTAGGAAAATAACTAATTAGTTACAAGATTTATTTCTTGTTTGCAAATGGAACCAACTTTAAATAATGCTATTTAATTTAGCTTATTCCAAACTTCTGGACATATAAAACAGTGAATATTTTTAGGAGCTTTAATTCTAGGCAAGACGCTTAGAGTCCAGGTCAATGGTCTGTGCATATCTGTGGATCATTGTAAGCCATTTGAAGAAGGAAGAAAGGGGAATTTAACCTATATTTGTTGTAATGGTGAGTGTTACTTTTGTAGTGCTACAAATCAAAAAGCAGGAAGGAAATGAAGGCAGGAATTCACCCTGCAGAAGAGTGCTCAGGAGGGGCATGTCTGTAAAAACAGGGCTAAAAGTGACTAGCAGGATAGAATCATAGAATCAGAATGGTTTGGGTTGGAAGGGGCCCTTAAAGCCCATCCAGTCCAACTCCCCTACAGGCAGCAGGGACATCTTTAACCAGACTAAGTTGCTCAGAGCCCCATCCAGCCTGACCTTGAACACCTCCAGGGATGAGACATCCATGACTTCTTTGGGCAATCTGTGCCAGTGCCTCACCACCCTCACAGGAAAACATCTCTTCCTAATGGCTAAATCTCCCCTCTTTCAGTTTAAAACCATCACACCTTGTCCTATTGCAACAGGCCCTGCTAAGAAGTTTGTCCCCATCCTTCTTATAGGCCCCCTTTAAGTACTGGAAGGCAGCTGCCCAAAGCTTTCTCTTATCCCGGCTGCACAAACCCAACTCTCCCAGCATTTCCTCCTAGGAGAGCTGTTCCCATAGGATAGGATAGAACAACTTGCCTTTGTACTAAGACTGTGGTTTTAGTCCTCTTAACAACTTCTTGATGAGCAGCAGCTGTACCACCAGAAACATGCTAAGGCTCTTTGCATTCTCATTTTATTCCCATGTCCCATACCGTGCTCTTAGGAATGACAGTAAAGGGGTGTCCTGTTTGTATGTGCAGAACTACATCTGTGGCTGTCTCCACACTGCACTGCCTAACTTGCTGGAATGAAACCTGCAATGGGGAGGCAATGGATTCCTATAAAATATCTGGAAAAGTTATGGAAGGAAAATGAGACTCTGAAAGCCCTGCTTTCTCTCATGTATCAGTGCACTGGGCAGGGACTGACAGCACCAGAACAGCTGTACTAAATTTCCACTTCTGGTTTTAGCACTTCCCCAGTGCCACTTCCTGACACTATCCATTACAAAGCTCCTTCTCAGCTGATGATGGATTTGTCAAGCTTGGACTGGAAGTTTGGATGTTGAGCATCCAATTTACACAGACCTAAAAATACTGGCTCAAATGATTTGGGTTTTTCCCAGATGGAGACTAGTTAAAGATGTAATTTTGCTTATGCTAAATAAATGAAAATGTCTAATTGGACCCCTCCTTTTTGCACTCAAGATTCAGAACACAGAGTTCCATCTTGCCCTTTGGAATAGAAATGTCTTTGCGATCCCTGCAAAAATCCTACCTCCACAGGCTGAGCTTAGTAGGCTCTGGATAATTCTGCTTTTGGTTCACAGTTACCAGAGTGTTTAGAGCTTTACAACTGAAACCCATGGAGACAGAAACTGGGACTGAAATGCGGTGGAGAAAAGGTTACTTCTTTCTGGGCAAGGTGATATAGAAGCAAGCAGGTTGAGAAAAAAGGTGGAAGAGGAGAGACTGGCCTGAAGAAGAATCATACTCATTATGGCTTTGGTAAGGGTGACTGTTCAGACCTGAATGAGCTTTTAATGTTGGCTCCATTAAATAATAAGGACCTGACCCTATTTTCAGTAACAAGGCTGGTAAGTGAACTGTCACAAAAAGGAGAAATCATTCAGGCAAGATCACTAATGACTTTGTGATTTAAGATATCTGAATGTCTATCCAGAAGTGAATAGTAGTGTTTGTAAAGCTGGTGAAGATGTGCAGCATTGGTGGACTTGGTGGTCAAATCACAGAATCATAGAATCATTTGGTTGGAAAAGACCTTTGAGATCATAGAGTCCCTTACAAAACCATAAATCATAGTTCAGGAAGATGCCTTGTTTTGTTATGTTATGTTGGGAAGCTTGACTTGCACCTGTGATATTTTAAGAATCTTTTCTTCTGTTCCTTAATTATTTCAAACTTTTGAGAGTTTAATGAAAAAAATCAAGGAGCAGTCCTTTGCATACGGTTTTCATCACTGTATGGGGTAGCAATCATAAATTGAAGTGTAAATTCAAGGCACCTTACAAAACTAGAAAGGCAACATATTTCAGAGTTTGTGGTGATTTAGAAAGCAGAACTAGGGATGTTATCAATGCCTGTCTAGAGGTGTGACACCAGGGTTCCATTGGACTTACTCTTTCAGATAGCCGCCATCAAGATTTATTGGTGTTTCACCAAGTATGAAAACCAGACGAATGCAGGGGCTTCTGGCTGATCCCCCCAGAAGCCACCAAGCCGCCTCCATTAATGTCAGCACACTCATAAATTTTCAGCATGCACTGAAGTAGGCAACTTCTGCCACTGCACAGAAGCTTCCAGAAGTGCCCCCTGCCTCCTATAAATCCATGGACACCCAATAAAGTAGACTAACTGCAGATGGACTCAATAACAGTATTCTCTCTTTTAGAATTAGAGGGGTTCACACTTTTTGAAAGAGGACAATGTAGTGTTCCCAGAAGCAAGAAAGAAGGACTGAAGGTTTGTTTATTTTCAAATGGCTTTAGAAGCTAGATAGTTGATTCCAATTAAAGGGAAAACAGGTTGCAGAACTGTGGGCTCTGCTCCTCCCTGCCATATACAAACAATCCTCTTGTTTATGATAACTTATTTTCCCTCTGTTCAAAACAACCCGGTGGGCTGTTTGCTCTGGTACTCCTCCGGTAAGCCACTGATGCATTTGCATTCCATTCTCTTACTCCCTCCAGCCCTAAAGATGTCTGCCAAAATTAGTCAATAGATAACCACTCAGTGGAAGCTTTAAGAATGTGTTAGGAAAGGCTTGAACATTACCCATTAATGTTTACAGCTCCTAATTATGTTAATTAATCAGTCTTAGAGGTTGTCTCATGCAGGAGCCCAAAGGCAGGATTTTAGTTCCCACAGATGTACTTTAAACTAACTGGCTCAGACTCAGCAGCACGGCTGCTTGCAGGGAGGAGCTCAGCATGGTCCAGCTGCCAGAATATTTATGCAAGGCCCTGGACAGGGCTATGTGCTGTCATGGCTGTGTTGTTCCTATTGGGTTCTGAAGCTATTTTTGACTATCTACAAAATGTACAGTCAAACGTCTCCGAGCAGGCTGAGCCACATTCAGGAAGACTGATGTTAAATGCAAGCTGTTTCTGAAGAACGGCCTTTTGGAGTGGGAGAAGGGAATTCGGAGGAGACTTTGTACCAGCGCTAACTGTTATGAGACAGTGATTAACTGTCTTTGCAAAATCTGAAGTTGTTAGCTCTGTCAAACTATTGACAGAGAAAACAGATGTTGTCTCTTCTATTAAAGTTTCTACAGTTTTGTAGGAAAACAAAGTATTTGGGCAGAGGAGCACACTTAAGTCTGTTCCACCCTGTTTCAGAGTTTCATTTCCATGATTCAGAGTTTGTCTTCCGAGGAAAATGAGAGCGCTTGGAGAAGATACCCAACACAGACTGACTACAGAGTCACTCAGTAGGAGCTTCTGCTCTTTCTGTGCTATTTCCTGAAGAATTCAATTCGTGTAGGCTACTGGTGCACAAAGTACAAGAGGGTAGGAGAAGATATATTCAATTCCAGTGAAGAGTTAAGGACAGGAGAAATGTGTGGTGCAGATACAGGCCACTTCCTAGTTTAGTTCAGCTTATTCTCATCTGGCACAATTAGCAGATAGCCACTTATTTATCCCCTTTTGCAGAATATCCTGATTGTTACATTGCAATTACAGCTGCTTCTGGCTGGTAATTTTTGCTCCAGAGTGGAATGTCACATATAAGTGGCTTGTGAGTGTCTGACCATCCTTTAATAATGACAGGGAAAAAAAATACTGACAATATAGATTAGGTGAGAGTGGTTCATCACCTATCTATAAATGGTTTGTGTGGGCAGGGACTCCTCTCTGTGCTGAATATAAAGTACCAGACACCAGAGAGGCATTTTCTGGTAGGCTCCTACAGGAGAAACGCCCGTGCAGGGGTGGCAGAGAGAAAGGAATGCATTTTTCCAGAATAACAGGGCATTGTTTGGAAACAGGTCTGCAATTAAAGGGCTGATGGTGTCTCTCGTTGTGTTCCAAGGATTTCCAGACTGAACCTTGCTCTTTAAGAGAACTGTCCACCATGGAGGTTCGTTGCACTAAAACTGGTTATTAAGCAATTTTCCTATCAGCTGTTTCATGAACTGTTTGCCATACTACGTAGAGACTACAAACCATACTCCTTGGTTACTTGGAAAGCACTTCTGGCAGGCTGAGGGCACATAGGACAAAACAGATGGGACCAAATAACAACATAGGTCTGGATGGACTTGGAGCAACAATTCCTCTGAAGCAGAGGTGAGGTGGTACAGGGTGGGAGTGCCACTGCTTGGCACTGCCGAGGTGTCATCTGTCTCTGTCCTCCTGGCAAGCCTTCTGTTGCTGATGGGATTGCCTGGCACCTTTTCACACGTTAACATTGACTTCATAAAAAGCAGTGTGAACAGAGTGCGAAATGCAATACGGGCAGTGCCTGACACAAAGGAATACTTTCCCTATTCTGTAGTTTCAGTGCAAAACCTCTCTCTCCATTCATCTTCCTCCTGCCTCCGCCTTCCCCACCCCCTGCTACCTAGGGAGCCCCATGAACAGGCGTGTTGGCAGTAAACTCAGCTCAACAAAACACTCTTGTGAAAAAGAGAAATATAACAAGGATCACTTCCTATTTCTTTCTCCTTTCCTCTGCATCAAAGCCCAGGCTGGCTGTCAGAAATGTTCCAAATGAATAAACAAAGCGCAGGAACCCCCTGTTTCAGAAGAAGTCTCATTCACTCACCATGAAGCTTGGCCAATTCTCTTTCTGACACTACTCAAGTCAGCAGGCAGAACAAGAAGATCATTCAAAGCTAATCAGTAAAGTGTAAACCTATTATGAAAGCACATTTACCCCTCGCCTTCTCTTTCCTCTGGAAAACGAATCCCCAAATCTGTGGGAATAACACATAACATACATAAAAGTTGCAATTACTTAGATCCCCTGTTATTAGGTCAGCGATGCCACTGATGAAATGCTCCCCAGAGCACTGAGCAGCGGTGTATAAATCCTCCAAGAAATTCACAGCGTAATTTGTTACAGCTAGAGGGCATGAGACACATTACAGCAAAGCTTCTGTGTGAGGCTCTCCCCTGTGAATCTTGAGGCTATCTCTGATAATAAAATCCTCAACTTGATTTCTCATCTTTTGTATTGATTTCTGTCAGAGAAGACTCTTCTTAGACAAAGACACTCCTATATTTCTCTGTATAATAAGAGGATCCTTCTCCCATCTTCTCCTTGCCTCTTTTTTATTTATTTATTTTAGGGATGACTCCAAGGAAGATTTGTCATTTGGGAAGTGTTGGTATGTATGTACAGTGAGTAAAGAGCGGAGAAGATGACGATGACAGTTTTTGCATCTGCAGCGCAAAATCCTGACTGAGAAATTAGAGAAAAATGTTTCTGGTCAGAAATAGCACAGGAAATTGAAACTAAAACCCCAGCTATAAAATTGCTGTATCTTAATATGAAACGCTGTTATTAATATAATGGATGGAATCTGTGGGAGTCCAGTATTTAAAATCCAGATTGGAATGTATATAATCATGGTAAATGTTGATTTTGGAACTTTCGTACTCCTACTCTATGAATTGTATCACTACCTTGAAAAAGGGAGGCCTGTAGGTGTACTGCGTGATGCTTTCGTAAAAAGCCATTTAAAAAATTATTTTTATTTTTAAAGAATCACAGAATCGTTTGGATTGGAAGAGCCCTCAAAGCCCATCCAGTTCCAACTCCCTGCCATGGGCAGGGACAGAGCCCCAACCAACCCGGCCTTGAACACCTCCAGGGATGGGGCAGCCATGACTTCTCTGGGCAACCTGGGCCAGGGCCTCATCACCCCCACAGGAAAACATTTCTTCCTAAGATCTCATCTAAATCTCCCCTCTTTCAGCTGAAAACTATTCCCCCTTGCCCTTTCTCTACATTCGCTGATCAAGAACTCCTCCCCAGCTTTTCTGTAGACCCTTTCAGTACTGGATGGCCACTGTAAGGTCTCCCCAGAGCTCTGTCTTCTCCAGGCTGAACAACTCCAACTCTTTCAGCCTGTCGTCATAGCAGAGATGCTCCAGTCCTCTGATCAGCTTTGTGGCCCTCTAGTAGAGTGTATAGAGATAGGCTTTATATGAATTATTTGCAAGCCAAATAAGAACAGCTCTATGGAAGCCAATACAGATATACAGAGTGATGGATGGATGGATGGATGGAGGCAGTGTTATAGCAAAAATATTTTGTCTTCTCTGTAGTGGGACTGCTATAAGCAACTGGATTTTTTTTGTTTAATCTGTTCCTTTGGGTGTTGTTTTATTTTGCCTTTTTAGAACCTATCTTCACAAGAAGCTGTCTTGGGTTTGAAATGACTGAAGCTGTGTCTGTTCCCTTGTGCAAAGAAAGTGGTAAATATTTACAGCAGTTCTTACAAGTGGAAAAATTTAATATGTACTCATTGTTTTTGTAATCTAATAGCAGCTGTGCTGAAAGACAATACCTGCTAATTATATTTTCTAGCACATCCTTTTCCAATTGAAAGATAAAATATGGAAGTTTGGGTTTATTTTTTTAGTGCACACAGCAAAATGTATTCAAAAGAATCTTTGTTCCCCTTTAGCTATCTGTTTATTTAATAGACTATGAAAAACAGTAAACTCTGTCATAAAGCCTAGTTAAAGAATAATTTATAAGCCACATTTAGCCGTTGATCTGGTAGACTGGCTTAGTGGAGAGTCAAAGTATATCCTGGCAGGTAATAATTAATGTAAACCTCGACACTTCAGATCTGGTCGCTGTTCAACAGGCCAGGCAGAAGCAGGACACGAACTCCTGCTTGTTCTGCATTGTCTCTGGCATGCATCACGTGGAAAGCTTGGCTCTGTGTGACACACATGCCCTCCATCTGTAGAAATTTGCCAATTATTATTATTATTTTTAACTTACTTTGGATGTAAGTGAATATGTCTTCAGGGAAAATTATTTTAGTCGCTTAAATAGAGGCCTCCTGTGAAGGGGAGGATGGCAGGCAGCTCACTGACACCTCTTAGTCCCCTGTATAGCTACTTCATTTAGCCATACTCAAATGAACTAAATACTGGGTGATGTCCAGCTTTTGCTGAAGCTGAGGCCAGCTCTCCCACCAGCTTCACTAGGGTTAGGATTTTATCTGTGATGCTGCTAAATCACCAGAGTAGCTTTTATCCATGAGATCTATCTCAGCTGAAACGTTCCTCACTGATTTTTAAAGATGATGCTGGACAACTAATTTAGAAGAAAGTAAGAGGGAATATGATCAAATGTACTGCTTTTGCCTGCACCAAGCCTGTCACTGCCCCTCTGCCATCAGAGGTGATCTTGCACTCAAGCACACCACATAACTGCACCGGCAGCATTTCAAGTGTCCTCTACCTAAACGGTTTAAATTAGCCTAAAACCACTTTCTAGTTACTTAATTTAGTATCAGATTGTTTCAGATGGGCAGTTGAGACGCAGCTTGCTCTGGTTACACAGCAGTTGGAGAGGGGCTGTTTTCTCTGTCTCTCAGCTGCAGCAGAGCAACAAACCTGTCTAAAGACTTGATAACAAGCATTGGTGTCATTGATTAACTCTGTGTGTGAGTATATATTAGTCCCATCTAATGTAATCACTTGCTTGGGAAATGCATATCTATGATGCTATCCAAGATCAGTTAATGCGATACTTATATTCAAACGTCTGCTTTAATCTTTTGTTAATTTTCTCAGCTAGATTCAAGACTACTGAACCTGACTAGACAGACAAGGTAACTTAAAGGTTAGCTAAGAACTCTTTACAACTTGTTTAATTACATACTTATATGCTGGGATACTGACTATGTCTACCTATAGCTTTGAAGTCTCACCTAAAGTTGGGCCCCTGGGCACATCAGGGATATAAATGTAGCAATGAGGGCCCATTTCACTTGTAAGGGCTCCTGAATAAGAAAGCTCAGCATTCGCACTTCCCCTTACATCTTCACAGTATTTAATAATAAGTGAGACTGAGGTCGTTTATACATTAGGTAGCAAGGTTTTGATGAACTGCTCATTCAGCCATTCCTCTCCACCTCTCTTGATTGAATGATAGCTTCAGCTTCCTCCAAATAATCCTTTAGATTGGTTAGACTCTTGGTTGACTCTGCTGTTAAGCATCTCCATGGAATGGATTTAACTTTTAATAACATCTCATAACTATCTTTTAAAGCGGTTTATGGCTCAGCCTTACTCTCTGGGAGATTGGCTGTTCTCTGCTAATCTCCTACAGAAACATTGTCATTGGTTCACGTGGTATTTCAGTTAGTTCTCCTCAAGCTCTAGAGTCAATTTAATTGGACACGATTGACCTATGTTAGAGAATTACTATTAGATGAGTAATACAAAGCAAAGGAAATAAGATTTTGCTGTGTCTCAGAACATGCTAGGAGATGTGCAGAGCAGCAGGAAAATGCAGCTCAAGAAGTGTGCAGACCTGGCCTTAGGAACCAGCTTGATTTTGGGAACAGGGAAGTGCTTTGTAATAACTGAGGTTTGTGAAATCAGCAGCTCTTTCTAAAGGAGTGCTACATGGGGTAAAAACATATCAGAGTTTCAAGTGAAACTTGAAATTTATGCAGAGCAGCTGAATCCTTGCTGCTAAATCCTGGAACTTTGGGGTGCTGCTTCCCATTTACAATTCCATACTAACCTACTGAAAAAATTACCTATATCATAAAAGGAGCTTATACTCCTTAGTACTGGGCTTTTATAGTAGCATCGTCTTAAAATGCCAGTCTGAAAACTTCTTCAGTTAAAGTACACTTCCTGAGAGAACAATAGGTGTCAGCACTCAGATTAAAAATGTGTAACTATGTGCTTAACTCTACTGAGACGTGAAGTTTCACTGAGATCAGCAGCACTACTGAAGTGAAGTTACATTTGGAGAAGTGTCTCGAAGGTCAGGCCTCAAGTCCAAAAGTACTTCAGATTCTATTGGCTGTTGGATAATGACAGCAGCAAGCACTGGGATTGCAGTACCAGTGACGTGATGTGATTTGCTATAGCAAATAATTATACTTCTATCTCATGGAAGACTGCATTCTCTCTCTTAAACCTTATGTGTTCAGACAGGAAAAAATGTCAGTACTCCTACATTTTAAGCAGGCTTCTTATAATTACAGAACTGGACTCCAACCTAGCATACAATCTGAACGTGTCCACACTTTAATGTCTGAGGACCTGATTCTGCAGCCAGTGTTTCAAGGTGCACCTCTGATCCCTACTGGACTGTGCAAAAAGCGATGCGCCATTCTGGTTTGTCTAGTTATGAGTCCTGCTGCTCAGGAACTTCGCTCTGCACCTGGTGCAGAACTAGTTCTGCTGCTGGAATTGGGATCACCACTATAAGATGGATTTTGCAATTTTTAAGAACAACAAAAGCTGGCTGAACCACAAAAGAACCTGACTTATTTAGGGGACAAGTGTTTATCTCTGCTCACCGGCACTCGCTGAACCACTGGCTGATCTGATCCTGAAGAGTTTCCTTGATGTAGTGCTCCTCCATTTCTCTCAGCTTGTCTTGGAATACCTCCTCATGTCTCTCCTGGACCTCACCTTGCAGGGCATTTACTTGCTTAGTGTACATCTGTGAAACACTCATTGCCTGTAAGCAAGGAGGTGAGCTCTGGAAATAACAAGAGAAGAAAACAAAAAGTATGAATTAAAAGAAACTTAATATAAACTGGAATGCCAGGTTGACGGTGAATCTGAGCTTAAGTTCTTAATTTATTTGCAGGAAGCCAGGAAAAAGCCCTGTGCTCATAAAAAACCAAAGTGCCTGGATGGACACAATGGTCTATTGTTGGTGTTTCAGTATTAATTAACACCATTGCAATGTACAAAAACAACCCTTCCAGCGTGGGATCCTGGGATCTTAAGGAGACAGGTGAGAAAGCTGCTGTTCCGCAAATGCCACCTTTATCCATGTCAGAAGGGTGCCAGAGATTTTTTTAATTGAATTTTCAAATGGTTGGACTTCCCATTGGTACTTTTTAATTAGCCAGTATTGTTTTTAATTTGCTCAATTGAATTTTTATATGCATGGCTTGGTCAGTGGCTTCCTGGTATTCTGTTGCAGCTGGTCATATTTCTTTAGGAAATCAACATCTCTTGAGGGACAACAACAACAAAAGAATAAACAACTCCCCAAACACTGTAATAATAATCATAGCTTCCCAAGTTTCCCATGATTTGATAACCTTGTCCAGAAGGACTTCTAAGCCAGTTTAAAGTCTTTCTGCTGTGTGATTGATTTTACATGTGTACTTTGAGAGAGAAAAATGAAAGTCTTTCTGGTATACAAATACAGAAGCACGAAAAATACCATCTGTGTGGGTGGTCTGAAACTTTGCATTTTTTGGTTTGCAATGGCTGATAAAGTTAAGATGTTCCCAGTGTTTTACAGGCTATTACTACCTTATGAGTGCAGAGAAAAGTGTATTTTAAAAATTAATTTGTAAATTAGCTTTACACTTTTTTGAAGTTCTGGAACAGAGTATTTTTCGCATTCTTAAGAAGAAATGATCGTATTGTCTGATGGTGTATATCAGATTTAAGAATTGAAAAGAGGAGAAAATATAATCTATTTTTGCAATATGGTGGTTTACTCTTTAAAGTTGGTAACTATCTAACACATAGGTGGCAGCATATGTGAGCAAAAGCCCATGACTGCTGGTTTGCATGGAAAAAACTCTATACTACTCTGCTTGAGCCTTCCACCTTCATAATGTATATGCACATCTTGGGCTAAATAAGCAGTATTCTTCTCTTTCTGGGGATGTATTTTCTACTGTGCTCCAAGTCCTAACTCCAGAGGTCTCTTGCAAAGACAAAAAGAGTTATATCAAAGGTTTGGCTAGCGTGTGTTTTAGATCTGTTATCTGCTGTTTCTCCATGCTTTGACCAGGTTCCAAAAATCACTAACAAGTGCCAAGCAAATTTGGTTTCAGAAACTGTATAGCAGGATTGCACCCTGTCCAAAGTAAGCGCAGAAAAGGAAAGCAATTTACTGCCTTCTCTGCATCTGTGCTGTGTGACTCGCACTATCCGAAAGGAATTGGTCAAGGCCACCACTGAGAAAATATTCAGGAGGAAACGAGAGCAGCAGCGTGATTTTGAAAGGTGGCTGCACATGCTCTCTTCCTGAATACATGACCCAAAATGTTGCTTTTCACCTCAAGATGTTACCTTCACCATGGCAAGGAGGTTGGAACTGGATGATTTTTAAGGTCCTTTCCAACCCAAATCATTCTATGTTTAGTTTCCATGGAACTCAAGTGTTTCCAATCTTCACTTTCACCAGCACCTGTTTTTAAGTATGGCACAGCTAATATTAACACTATGTATTTGTATTTCACCTGGATTTCACCATTATCTGCCTTTCTAATATTAAATGAACCTCACAACAGCCAGATGTGGTGCTACTTTCTCAGGGCTCATTTGGAAACTAGAGGAGGACCCACGAGGCTTGGTTCCCAGACTGAGATCTAGAAACAAGATCCGCTTCCCTCGGGCAGTTTCCCACTCTACTTTTGCTTCATTGCATTAATGCTCCAGGAATGGCTTTTCTGAGAAGTTCCCACCAGAGTACTGCTGCCCAGAGGTATTGGTAGGAGGGCTCCTTTCACGGAGGTGAGCCAGCTAGAGCCAACGGGACTCTTTCACATCTCTGCGTACTGCTGTAGCAGAGTCTGCAGACACTGCATCATGTACAGAGGACAATCTGCTCAATTTCCTAACTAGTTGCTCACCAGGGAAAGCTGTGGAAGGGCTGTTTAATTTAGAAATGTTTCCAGCATTTCCTGCTGAGGATTTCTGAGAAGGGATAAGGGAAAGCAATTTCAGAGCACAAGAAAGGGACTGAATGAGTATTTCCCTGAGCAAAGGCAGTCGTGAATGCTGATGAATCCGTATGCAAGCCTAGGCAACTCCGAGGGGCACACAGGTATCTCTAGCTTATAGTGAGGCTGATCTGCAGACAAGTGCAGAAAGACAGGCTCTTCTACAAGATGCATCTGAAGGTTTAAGGGTGAAATGTTGAGAGGGCTTACCAGACGAACAGCTTATTGGTGCTGGGAAGAGGCAGTTCCCCCTCCACCCTAGCTGCTGGACTTGTTGTCCCTCCCTTCTCCTGCATGAGCTCTAGCACTTACCCAACCCTACAGTGAACTGGTTCTGCTCTCTAAGAAGTGGGAAATAATCCTTTTCATCTTTTCTCCAGCTCCACAGGTTAATTATCTCCTAGCATAACAAGGTGAATCAGCCAGGCAAGGAGACAGCTGAGGGCCAGAGCCATGGCAAGGGAAGCGGTGGGTGAGCGTGGGACCAGGAAAATGTGCAGAGCAGGATGGCCCATGTCGCAGCACATATAGGAGAGCTCCTTTTCACCATCTCTGAACCTCTCTCTACTGAGTCCTGAGGGAGTCTTTTATGACCAGCTACTCATCACTGTGGATTTACTATCAGCATATCTTTCACCAGTACCAGTATATGAGAGAAGACCAGGAGGCCAACACGTCAGGAACTGAAGACTGGCTTCTGTTCTGAGGGAGGAGCAGAAGGCAAGCGCTGAATGGCACTGAGGAAATTGTGCCATGGTTATTTAAGTAAAACACTGCAGATGAATATACAATTGGCCTGACTTTCCATTCTGTTACTTTGAAATCAATGCAGTTACATCAACAAAAAATGAATTGAACTGAGGAAAACAAGGATGAGGAAATAAAAGAACTTGTGTATGTGGACAAACAAGCAAAATGGAGACTATCTTAAAAACTGCTTCCCTGGCCTTGAGTAACTGATCCAAGTGTACTTAAGGGTGTGAACAATCAAGAAAATGAATTGGTTGGTAGAGCATACATAGAAACCAAGAAGATGAAATAGGTAAAAGTTGAGTATAGAGGTCGTCTTCGGTCTTCACATGGAGACAGAGCCTTTATAGCTGCCCTAGTGGATTGTTTGTCAAAGAGCAGACTTCAGAAGAAAGTATGTCTGAACAAGCTTTGGCCATCAGAGGATGCAAGAAAAAATAGGTACTGAAATGGCAGAAAGACTACCAAGACAGACTGTCAGCATGAGAGGATGTTTTCAAACAGCTCCTGCAGGAATGCCACCCTGCTGCCCAGTCTCTGACCTGTGCCTTGCAGTATTGCGGATCAACCTTCTACGTGCCCATGTGCTTGTTCTGGAGTTCTAGTTGTACTGAGACAATGCAAGTGCTGCTTTTATAGCCCTCTATACTTAATGGGCATGGTAAGGAAGACAAAAGCCAATTTATTTCTAACATCGCTTCTCTCAGGGCCTCTAATGTTTCTGCTTCTGAATCGAGGGGAGGTATTCTATTGTAAGACACTAATAAATAGCTTTTCCTTAGGGAAGAAGCATTTTCCCATCCTTAAGAAATTTCTTCGGCCATGTGAAATTCAAATTTGTTAACTTGCTCTACAAACAGCAACTCATTTAGAAACAAATTACAAATATTAGATGGAAACAGTGAACTTGATAATGCAGTGCTGCCACATCAGTTGTAGAATAATGCATCTTAATGAAGGCTTCCCATGTGAATAAACCATTATATTTACAAGCTTTTCACAGTTAATGACCCAGAACTGGATAACGAAACTCACATTTTTAGTGTGGTCCTCTGTCAGCAAAAGTATACATATTAATAATTAATGTTGCTGTAAAAATACGACATAATATGAAGATTCCTGAGTTTGTGGGAAAATAGGACTACACGGTCCGTTAACTTAAAATGCTTATCTAATGTTTGATGGGCTTTGTCTTTAAAATCCTTGTTTAAATTAATAAGACATTTGTCTGCAAGAGAATTTTATTCCAACTCATCAGTCACAAGCATGCTGATGAGAGTGTTGTTGGATCCTTCTGTTCTTCATTCCTCCTTCCTCTATCCTTCCCAAAGAGAATTTAGGTGTTATGGAAATGGAAGATGCACCAGCAGAAGGAAGGAAGAAGTTGTTGACACCTGCCAGATAAGCCAAAGTGATGAAAGTCTCTAAGCTTCCCCTTTTTGACCTAGGAACTCAATTGCACAGACTGCTCTTTCCTAGCTTTAGAAGCACTGCCATTCTGCTTAGTCAGCTCAACACTCCTTCCAACACCGACTGCTTGATTGTTCATTATAAACCACTTAGAGGTGTGCAGGCTGGCTGAACGTGCTTAAGGCTACAGCTCTACATATAGGAGGCCCTACTGTGAAACTAACTGCTCTTCAATTGTTCCATTATGACTACATTTACGAGGAAAGACAGTCTTCATTTTAATGAAATAAATACATTTCACTTTGCGTTTTAAGGCTAACATTCATAGTACGCCTGAGAGGTAGATTTACTGCAGCTTTTATTACTGAGTACTTAATTTAGGACAGCTTCTTTTCTCAGACCTGAAGCAGCACAGCTGAAACACAGACTGGTTTTATGGAATGACTTCAGTAAATGTTCTGCTACAGACAGTATTGTCTGTAACCATAATCTTTTCATAGATGTAGTAGAGGTATAGCATTTTGCTGTAGACTGCTCGTTTTCAGAAGCAGAATAATTTGCCTCTCTGAAGGACATTATTTTCCAAGCTAAGTAAGTAAGTATTTAAAGTAAGTATTTTTAATGGTCACTTTTCACTAGCAGTTAAAGTGAGATAATTTTTTTTACACCTGGATTACACAGACAAGTAACTTGTTACTAGGAGACTAAAGGAATTTACCCCCTAAGCAGCTGAACTCCCATTCTTTACTCATGGCTATTATTCAACTGAATTTCAAACTAGCGATCCAAACTCTCTTTAAAGGTTCAATATTGGAGTTAGCTATGTTTTAGCTTTCTCATTCCCTCAATACATTTCATCTGGCTGCAGGAAGGATGTATTTTGAGGATGTCTCTTGTTTTATGAAGATTGTATTCAGATAGATTCTGTGGTACACAAATGGTGAGAGCCACATCAATTATATGGCTGAATTCCTAAATTAGGCACAAAAAAGAAGCAACTAAGCAAAATATACTGCATCCATTAAAGCTTCCCTACTATATGATACACTTCAACGGCTTTGTCAATTAAATTAATTCCCGTATGCATTCAAACAAAACATTTGTAGTAAAAGGCCTTGTTAGAAAAATATTGAAAATGGCTGTTTTATAAATATATATTTTAAATATAAATATAAGAATATTGACATGCAACACTTGAATAACATGAAAGAAATTTTAAAGCAGAGAAAACAGTTATTTTCATGACCATATAAGTTCATATAATTTTGGTTATGTTTATTTCCGATACTACAACTGACACACCATCAAACTTCTACTAAAAATGGCAAGTATGTTTTGGACTCTGGAGGGCAGTGACTTCATAATTACTGTGACTCTGGCCAATGAAAGCCAAATTATTTGGCAGGCTTTTTGCTTCCCAGCACCTTTCTATTTCAAAAATAAGCAGGTTTAAAATTTCTATTGAAAACAGGACAGATTAGTTATCACTGTTTAGATGTATATGTATGGCAAGTGAAATAATATATAACTTTGTGCTGACATCTAAATGTTGTCAAGGCTTTAAGTAAAACAAAAGTCATTTTAATCTTAAGCTTGATAAAACCAGGCCTGGTGTGTACCACTACTATAACTGCTCACTTCTAAGACCTGAAGAAATATTTTAAATTTCACTTACTGTCACAGTTAGCAGTTTGTTAAATTCCATACAATATTTATTTAGTCATAGTACAGTGTTTATTCTGGGAAATGCTAATTTTTTCTGACTGGATGAAATGAATTATACTTATCAGGAATTCGAAGGACCAGGAACATTTAGCAGGCTCTTTTCTCAGATATAAATAAAAACATTACCCTAGACAACATGCCTAAAATAGGGTATGTTGAAAAGAGGTAATTAGGAAGGAACAGTTTTGTTATTTAAGACCACATAGATCCTTTCATGTGAAAAGGATATAGGAGAAGGAAGAATGGTGGAAATACTATGTGAGAAAGTCATAGATCAGCATACATTGTGCCACTAACTTTGATAAGTTAGTGCGCTGTAATTCCACTGCGCTGGAATTACAGAGTAGCTCAGTGTGAGAGCTGTGTAACTAAATCAACAGATGTACCTGTGAGACAAGAAGGTGTTTATGTGTATGCAAGTCCAAAGTATGAAGGGCTCAGTCCTATAAATTTTTTAAGCATGTAGAGCACTTGGCTCCAATGGGATTGATCACTTGTGCTCACTAAGTGAAAACGTGAGCAAGGGCATGTCCAGACCTTCATGGTACTTCTGCCTCAAAGATGCAACAGTAGGCAGAGCTCCTAAAGTGGGGTAGGTTTTGTCTTGTCTTTTTGTGTTCTTTCTCCCCAGGCTCCTCCTCCCCTTCCATAATTCAGTCTGATTACAAGCTGTTTATCCTAACATTTTATGTTAAAACCAGCTTTTTCTCTTTCCAGAGGCCAGTGTTTTGAGATTATAATTTCATGCAGGGTCTGCTCTGTTAGGAGAGTCTGTTAGTGAGAGTGGAAGGAAGGAAGATGTTGGTGGGAGGAGGAGATGTAGCTTTTCTGTTTGTGGGAGGAAGAGGGGGTCTCATTTTTTTCCATGTGTAGCTATAAACTAAAAAAGTTAAACCCATTGTTATGTATGTAGGTTCATGGTGCGCTTACCTCTGTTGGCAATCCAGCATTACGCAAAATCTCATCAAGAATTTTGTCCTTCTGCTGCAGGATTTCCAGGTGTTCTTTAATTAAAGACTTTGTGATAGGTACTTCCATGTCTGGCTAAAGGAAGAAATAGCCATGAAATGCTTTTTAGAACTGCACTAAAATCGCATTACTTATTAATTTAACACCTTTACAAAGCAATTAAATTGAACTGAGATTGTTGAATATTTTGGAGTGTTGGGGAATTTGACCTCTATAACAGCTGCTGAGCGGTTACTTTGCAATTACTTAAGGTCTAATTCAACAAAACCAAATGCATCAACCCATTCTCTGAACCACAGCAGCCCAGAAGTCTTTCTTTTTTATAATGGCTCAATTATATTATCAAATTGTTAAAATATTTGGCAGGGTTGCTGGAAATTTAAACATGATTTTCTACTTAAGTGAGTACCTCTGGTTGTATGATCATCCCCCTTCTTTTTTTAATCAACACGAAAACCAGGTATGTTCTCCTGCATTTTTTTAACCGGTACAAGGAAACAAAGCACGATTCTGTTTGTCTACAGGTATTTCTGCCTGTGGACGAATGGTCGCTGTCTCTGGCTGAGATATCTCAGTGACTTGTCAAAGTCACGTGTGATTAGAAGTGGCTGTCTTTACTCATTTCTATCATTAAAAAGATGTAACTGATTCACATTTCTAGCAATTCTTCCACAGAACTTCACCCTTACCAAGAAATGAAAGAAGACACAGACATGCAGACAAAAAAACACCCCAAAAGGTAAGATGCTGTGGAGTGGCATAACCTGTTATTTGCATCATACTGAAGACTGGAGACAATTCTTCAAGAATAATTACTGGTGAGTGTATTTCTTTGCTGTGGGGAAATGTGTCTTTACAGCTCTGATTCATTATTGTTTCAGGAACTCCTAGAATACTTCCCCAAGCAAATGACTTGTAGGGAGGGACGGGGGAGGCAGGCAGTATAGCTACCTTGTTGTGCTGCTCTTGAGGAGCTGCATAGTCAAGTTACACAATGATTTGTCCCCAGGTATAGGGCGATGCTTGGTCCTTTTGCTCAGGGAGCCCAAGACAGGCACAAGACAGGATGCTGCATGAATTCTGAGGTTCATTATCCCCTCACACTGGTATGTATAGCTTCTATATGCCACAACACCAAGATTTCCTCCTCCCCTTTCATAACTCAGTCTGATTGCAAGCTGTTTATCCTAACATTTTATGTTAAAACCAGCTTTTTCTCTTTCCAGAGGCTGTTTTTTTGAGATTATAACTTCCTGTAGGGTCTGCTCTGTTAGGGGTGTCTGTTAGTGAGAGTGCTGAGTTTAAATCCATTATTAGGCCTGTGCTGGTTTGCACCACCTGGAGACAAGGCAGTTGGCAAAGATCAGTTCATGCATGCAGTTACATCAGGAGATAGCTAGCTTGCACTGCAGGAAAACAGGATCATAGTAACCTCTAATAAGGTGCTTAATGACAAGGAACTTCTAAATGCTAGAAACAAACAAGTGGAAGTACACACTCATTTAAAGACTGGGAAAATTGGTATGTTATAATTGGGATGTAAATGTAAAATAGAACGAGGAAATACAGGTTTGGACAGCACATGCATATTTTAAAGACAATTTATCTTTTTATTTATATTTTCAAGACAAGTATCTTTTCCTGCAACATCAGTGTGGTTGCTGGCTAAAACACAGACCTATGTCTGAAACATTGGTTACGGTGGTCACACTGGAGCTGCTAGTAAACAGCATCATGGCAGCAATGTGAGAAAGATGAGGAAACAGGTCAGGATACAGCTATCAAGATATATATGCTTCTAGTGAGGTTTGCTTCTCTTTACAAGTTAAACTGGTATGGCAAATGGTGATTTATCAGAGATTTAGAAAAAATGTGTGCTGAGGGAATCATGCTGTTTCTGCAATTAAGCTTTAATAAATAATAATAATAAGGCTTTACTTCTGAGCCAAGAAAAATCTCTGAAACATAGGCTTCTACTCTGTCATCAAGCAAAAGATGAAATTGAATCGAATTCCAGAGAAGATACATAAATTTCACTTAAGTAAGTAGATGGTAAAGAAAATAATAGTGATATAAGTAAAAGACTGGACAATTCCTGGTCTTTGTCCACATTTCCATATTTTTCAGGCCAACAGAACTGAGTTTTTTAAAAAAATAATTATTCCAAACTTCAAATGGACTGGCTCTTTTTGCAAAGCAGTCTTCATATGAAAATAACATAGACATTTTTAAAATAGCTATAATTATAGGAGAAATTATATTTATTGCAGTAAAAGTCAAGTCTCCTTTGGGATGGACTTGGCATAATGGATGGCTAGGTCTTCTAATTTATCTAAGTCGTGCAGCATTAGAAAAGCAAATTCAACATATTTACACATGAAGGTCTGTAGTAATTTTTTAGAGGACTGACATGATCATACATCAAAGGGATTTGACCTTTGGAGCTTACTGCCTATCTATCAGTGTGAACCAATGCTTGCTTGTTGCTCCCTTCCTTTGGAGAACATGGAAAGGAATGTGGCCTGAAAAGTTAAAAGGGAAACACCAGTGGGGGATAAAAAAACACTAGAAAGATGAACAGATTTTTGCCTTTTATTTAGAGGTATCAATTTTTTCCTTAAGTCTTTTGATTATGTACTTGATAGAGTAATGAGTCTTGAGAGCAGAGTAGCTATCATCAGTTCTCTTGCTCTTAAACGGAGATCAGGCAATGAATACACTATATGTGTTTGGTTTTAATTCACTTCAGCCCTATGATCATACAGATTGCCTTTCCATAACTGGGCTATTTATATCTTAGTTATCAGCTACTCCTACCATCAGCCACTATGAAAAGTGCTTGGCTGGAAACCCTCCAATAACTGATAACAGACTTACATTTCTTTCTTAAGACTAGCTTTAAGGCACGATAGAAACTGTTGACTATCAAGTCCCCAGAAACTAGGACATTATAGGAAATGATCCCTTGTTTTGCAAAAGGTGTAACTTCTAATTCTTTTTCTGTACATCCAAAATATTAGTTTTTTATTATTTATTTTATTTTATTTTAGGTTCATGTTAGTTAAAATCTCTGTGAATTTTCTTTGTCTTAAACAGAGGCAGAATTGGTACTCAAGGTTCTGGTTAGCTATGCTGGCCACACTTACTGTTAGTGACCAGAGGATATTAAAGGCAATAATCCTTAAGTGTTATCTGTGTTATCGGTATTTAACACAGCAAAACTTAGGTGAATGTACATGCTACTTCCTAAAGATAAGGTATTAAGATATTCTTAACTGATGGTACGTGTTTGTCAGATGTGTGCTATAGGCACAATTAGTTTTCCTAAACCTCTAACTAACGTAGTTGAGGGCAATTCCACAGCTGGGCAAGAAAATCATCCAAACTGTCTGGAAGCAGAAAGCATGCAGAGGACTGTAGAACCTACCAAACAGAGCAGTGATGGCTCTTTCTGTAATGCGGTGCTGTGAAGTAGCTTTAGTAGGATATGGTAAAAGGGCCGTGCTACTGTAGGTGGGGTTTGGAGAGCCGAGAGGCTCCTTCTCAAGTGCTTGCTAGGAAGGAAAATGTTGGTGGGAGGAGGAGATGTAGTTTCTCTGTTTGTGGGAGGAAGAGGGGCTCTCAGTTTTTTCTATCACCCCATATAATCTAACTGACTGTGGACAGCTGCTCATTTCCCTCTATTTCTGCAGTATGATGTGAGGAATATTTTGCCTATTTCTATATGGACTTATGGAAATACTGATGTATTAATATAGCAATTATAATGTCCTTGTTCCCTACACTTGACATACGTATACACTGGCTTGCAAAAGGATAGCAGAAGAAAGCTTTGTAACTTGAACTCTACTTCAGGAATAAGGCAGCTCAAGTGTCTTGGAACTGTGAATTAAAAATCGTTTAACAAAATCTCCTTGCTCTGTCATACCTGGGTCAAATTCCCTACAACCCGGGGCAAGTTCTACACCACTTGTTTCCACATCTGCCATATATGTTGGGCTATGTATGTATAGCACAAAAACATACAGCGTAAGACAAATTGTGCTACTTCTGTACCATCTATCATTTCAGTTTAGTTCTATATTCCTTGGAGACTCCCTTTAAAATAGGAAGAATCTTAAAAATTAATTTCTCATCTTCTGCTAAATTACAGAAGTCCAAAGAAAAAACAGATTGCAGCATTTTATATTCTCTAGGCAGCACTACTTACCACCCCCAGAAATATCATTTCCTCTTCTCTCATTTTCTTTGTTTTCTTGCGCTGGATATATCCACGCCAAACCTGAAGTGTAAACAAAACTCTAATGAGTTAAATGGGCCTTGTTACAGCTTCCTTTACTGTGGCAGACACATGAAAAAACAAATAGAGGAAGGAAAGGCACAATATACAATTGAAACTATTACTCTTTAACAGGTTGCTACCTGCTACACTTTTTAAAAAAATAAATTCTGAGGTTCTTTATCCCCTCACACTGGTATGTATAGCTTCTATATGCCGCAACACCAGGATTTCAAAAAGTCTTTAGACTTAAGATTTAGACAGGGCTCCTGTTGTCATCCGACTGAACTGTCTGAATTATTCACATCTAAGGACTGTCTCTGGAATTTAGCAGTGATACTCCTCTCTCATTTTTTCAAGATAAGAAATGATCTCTTTTTGCAGAGATCACAGGAAAAGGCATGAATTCCCTGAGATGCACTGGATTCCAAGGGGATACCAGAAAGAGTAACTGAGGTCATAAAAATCAAAACAGAAAAAACCCATGTTAGATTATGAAGTCATACTGTATTGCCAGTGCAGGACTGTTTCCATTGATCTCCTACCTAGGGTCCTGTCTCATTTTGTTAAGTGGTTGAAACTATGTATTTCACCTTGGTAGATGCCCTGAAAGCCATCACTTCAGAAAGCTTCCCACCCTATGAGCTATATTTCTGTTTCCTGCTGTTCTTCTGAACAAACCATTGTCATTTGGTTCTGCCAGAAATGTTGTTTAATTGGAGATCTCACCTTTTGAATGCAAATGGCAGCATCATTTTGACTTAGACCTGTCTGCACCTGAAGCTTAGTCTGTCTTTCTCTCTTGTTTAGAAATGAGAATTTCTTCATGAATGCTGCTTCAGCGCGGCCTTGCCGAGCTCGTTCTGCAACCTGGATAATTTTAATGGCTTCTTCAGAAGTCATGGCCTTGACAGGTTCCTGCAACAGGACAGCCAGAATGGAAGGGACAGAGCAAAGTATTAGTTATGTGTTTTGTTAACTGCCCCCCTCAGTTGGCAAACAAAACAACCAAAGAACTTAATACGGAAACTGTAAGATAAAAAAATCCCTGTCACAAAGAGCAGAGACTCCTGTTTCAGTGCTGTCTTGTGATATCTTGGAAATTTGATATCTTAAGAGACATGTTTTTCTGAGGACCTTTAGGAGAAAGTGAACCTGACACGTTGATGTGCAACAAGCAAAGCCTGATGGGAAGCAAGAAGATGGCTTATGCATCCTGTTGAACTTTATCCACTTGAGAAAAAAGACATAAGGGACTACGGGGCTTTGTCCTTAGGCTATGGAATGTCTTACTTTTCTTAAGGGAGGAGTTTCTGGATGTGCTGCTGGGACCCCAGCCCTCTCGCTGAATGCAAGGATGAGCAGTTCTGAGTCAGCCTAGCCCAAGTAGAAGAGGGTCCGAGAAAAACCTATTGGAACAGTGCAGCTGTAGAGAGGGCCTCCTCCTTCTCACTCTTGAGAACTCTTGCTGAACCCTTATGCTCCCCATGGAAAAGCTGAATTGTTGTCCTTTCTTGATGTTAATCTTTCTATCAGAGACAGTTCACATTTGATGCTTATATATATATTGTGTGGAGCTCACTATACTATACTTTCAGCAGGGCTTTCTGTAACAGAATTGCACAGAAGGACAAATGGTCTGCACAGCAGACTCCTCTGATGAACTCCATTATTTTTGATTTATGTTAGAATGGATGCTGAAGAATACAGTGGTCTGTTACACAGTGGTTACGATTTCCTGAGTGTACGTGGTTTGCTACGACACATGCAGAACACTGTTGACACAACTCCAGCAAACCCAGCAGTGACTGAACTGGAAGTACAGCACAGAGGACCAGATTCATACTGTGTGAATTATTTAATTCATGTTTATTGAATTCTGTGTGTCTCTTGTGGCATCTTGGTAAGGGAGACCAGGACCCTGCTAGTGTCCAAAGTTCAAGAGCCTGGTGCTCTCAGGTAATCTGGCTGCACACCAGTCAGTCTCATCTGCAGTGGGTGCCACATTGAAAAGGGTGAGAGCAAAGCTGTGGGAAACAAAACAGCTTTCATATGTAACATGCTGAAACAGGATCTTCACAGAGCAATGCCAGGCCACTAGAAGAGCTGAGAATTTACTGAGAGATTTACTGTGGTGGCCAAGAGGAAGGCAGCTGCCCAATAAAGTAACCCAGTGGAGAGCCTGCGCTCTGCCTCTATCTGATTGGTGCTGTTTCTTTCCCTGGGAATCTTCCCTCCGTTGCTTTCCAGGGATAAATACAGGCAATTGCTGGTGGAGAATTCAGCGGCTGGAGCAGTGCAGCAGTTTGACTAAGTGGTCTAATCAGGACTGTCTCTTATGGGTATAACATCTATGCATCTAAGTCATCCGGACACCTAGGCACAGGTGTTTATTTTAGTAGGTTAGCAATGACTGCTTGTAGGCAATGCACACCATGTGGAAAAGGTCAAAAGTATATCAAATCCAGAACAGTCATCGCTGGAGCACTCATGTACTGTTCTGTAATGACTTTTACTCTGCCAAAACCCAATTTTCTACCCCTCCTAGCAGCTGCAGCTCTATAGCTGTACAGAAGAGACTGCAGTCATTGTTCAGAGGTTATAAACAACTGAATGCGCTAACGCTTGTGCTGACCTTAACTCTTGAGTTTTCCCCATTCCAGTCAGGAATCCTGGTTCAGTAAAACTTAAGCCCAACTTGATTTCAGTAGGACTGATTACGTGATTAGAATTAGCTGCACAAATAAAGCACCTACTACACTTGGCCAAAGAGCTGCCCTTTCTCTGACACTATCACACACATAAGGCAGAATTGATTCATGTCAGTCTTAACCAGACTCAAGATGTGACTAGATATTTTTATACAGGAAAATTGAATGTTACTTTCTGTTTATGCCTTATCTATAAACAAACTTTTACTTCCTAGCTGCTACAAAATACTTTCCACTTCAGTGGCTCCTGTGTCCAGATATGTAGCTATAAAGTAAAAAAGTTAAACCCATTGTTATGTATGTAGGTTCATGGTGCGCTTACCTCTGTTGGCAATCCAGCATTATGCAAAATCTCATCAAGCATCTTCTCCCTCTGCTGCAGGATTTCCAGGTTTTCTTTAATGAAATACCTTGGGATAGGTACTTCCATGTCTTGCTAAAGGAAGAAATAGCCATGAAATGCTTTTTAGAACTGCACTAAAATCGCATTACTTATTAATTTAACACCTTTACAAAGCAATTAAATTGAACTGAGATTGTTGAATATTTTGGAGTGTTGGGGAATTTGACCTCTATAACAGCTGCTGAGCTGTTACTTTGCAATTACTTAAGGCCTAATTCAACAAAACCAAATGCATCAACCCATTCTCTGAACCACAGCAGCCCAGAAGTCTTTCTTTTTTATAATGGCTCAATTATATTATCAAATTGTTAAAATATTTGGCAGGGTTGCTAGAAATTTAAACATGATTTTCTACTTAAGTGAGTACCTCTGGTTGTATGATCATCCCCCTTCTTTTTTTAATCAACACGAAAACCAGGTATGTTCTCCTGCATTTTTTTAACCGGTACAAGGAAACAAAGCACGATTCTGTTTGTCTACAGGTATTTCTGCCTGTGGACGAATGGTCGCTGTCTCTGGCTGAGATATCTCAGTGACTTGTCAAAGTCACGTGTGATTAGAAGTGGCTGTCTTTACTCATTTCTATCATTAAAAAGATGTAACTGATTCACATTTCTAGCAATTCTTCCACAGAACTTCACCCTTACCAAGAAATGAAAGAAGACACAGACATGCAGACAAAAAAACACCCCAAAAGGTAAGATGCTGTGGAGTGGCATAACCTGTTATTTGCATCATACTGAAGACTGGAGACAATTCTTCAAGAATAATTACTGGTGAGTGTATTTCTTTGCTGTGGGGAAATGTGTCTTTACAGCTCTGATTCATTATTGTTTCAGGAACTCCTAGAATACTTCCCCAAGCAAATGACTTGTAGGGAGGGACGGGGGAGGCAGGCAGTATAGCTACCTTGTTGTGCTGCTCTTGAGGAGCTGCATAGTCAAGTTACACAATGATTTGTCCCCAGGTATAGGGAGACGCTTGGTCCTTTTGCTCAGGGAGCCCAAGACAGGCACAAAATGGGATGCTGCACTATCAGTGCTCTCTGTTCTATCTGCTATGGAAACTGGTGGGCCTTGAGCTTCTCAGGGAGACTTTTCATTTGATCTTTTGCAGTCTCAGTGCCAGCTTTGGTGGTGACAGATGCGGAGAGGTAAAGTGCTGGCTGTAAAGAACAAGCACTGCTCCTGCTGTGACACAGGCATGTGGCAATTCTGCTGTGTGTGAGCTCTAAGGCCTTCCAAATTCTAGAGCAAGAATTTGCAAGGGCTGTGGCCAATGAAAACATCCACTGTCAACACCCAACTTACAGTTTTCATTACCAATTCCCTCAGCTGTGCACTGTGCAGAGTGGGACATCTCTATTACGGCAACATAAGAAAGCTTCCAAGTAGGACTGTGTTTATCCCTGTTGTTTTTTATCAGTGCAGAGGTCTGGTCTCTTAAAGTTTCTAAACATTTGTCTTAAGCCCCTAGTTTGCGCCTTACAGCATCCTTGACCGTTGATGGAAATAATTATATGTTGTATATTGAGTTCAAATCTCTACAGAATGGATTACAAGTCTGGCTCTCTTTAGGTACGAGAAAACAAGCTATTTGTCTGGACACCCTCACACAGGATCAGAGGGCTTTTAGGCTATCGAGTAGCAGTGTGTTAATCAGTGTAGGTGCTAAAAGTATCTCTGATATCTAACCTGAGCATATTGGGGCTGAAAGGGGTGGAGAGTAGGGAGTCTGCTTCTCTTCATAATCTCTTTTTGGGGCCCAGCATTGAGAAGCTGAGCTTGTAATGTTTACCTTCAAGTCAAATTTGCAGCTTTTTTGCCACTCCCATGTCTACATGGGATTTGTGTATCCAAATACCTTTACAATTACCCCAGGAAATGGAGCGAGTGTTGGAAGGCAACTGTACAAAAACATGAGAACTAAAGAAAGATGAAGGTTGGCCTTACAAATGCATAGTAAAAAGTATGCAGTACCACAGCAGAAGAAATAAAATAAGACTACTCTGTTGTATTCACTGCCTACAATCACCCTGGATTTTAGCCCATGATAACACAGGACTAGAGATATCCTTTGGGGGCAGATTCTTTAAAAAACAGCAGTTATTTTTCAACTACTGGCTGGTAATTTTGTTTTGGAACTGAGAATATGTGTTTATTTTATAAAAAACCTCATAAATCTGCATTCCTATCTACTATGGAAAATAACGCTTTTTTGAAAAAGCCTGAAATCTCTTCCATGTGGTTTTTTTTTCAGTAGGCAGGTATGTCATGCCTTCTTGAAATTAAGGTGTGGTGCAGGAATTTGAATTTATGCTTGCTTTTTAATAGGTGTCAAGCACAACTTTTCAGACTTCCCAACTTTTTGCTGCAGGTGGGTTTACTGCTAAGTCATGAAAATAGTAGTGCTTAACGATTTTAAAATATGACTTGAAGGCTCAGTTTCCCTGGAGATGTGTTTATACTCTCCAGTGTTGCGTTCTCATAGTTCTCTGCTATGATTAACATAGAAGGTAAAGAGCTGGTTTAAATTCATGGCAATTAATATGCTAAATTTGCAGAGTGAAATCCACATGTAATTGCAAACAGAAACACGTTTGCAAATCTTGAACTAATGCTATAATGATATTAGGCAATTTATCTTGAGTTGTAACTGGGGTACTGAAAACAGCAGTAAACTGAAGCTCCAACTCTTTTCCTTAGAAAAGCTGTGAGCAGTGGTACCCGAATTTGACAATAGATGGGGCTGTCTGCGAAACAAGTAACCGCCTTCAGAAGCTGATTTTTCATCCTGCTTTTAGACCGCAGCTTCAAGACTTTGACTAATTGTCATTTCCATCTGGTTCGGTGGGCTGTCTGTCAGGGGGCTGCTTTTACATTAGGCGGCCCTTAACTCTGGACACTGAATATACTCCCAGCTCCTGTCTCCTTTACCATGAGACTTGTCTCATTTTTCTCATTTTGGCAGTTCATTGTACTACAAACTAGTAAATCAGGCTATGCAACTTTTAGCATTCCTTGTAATCTCTGAGAGAGGTCTGAGGCTGGGCTGATTCACAGTGATACAAACAGCAGAGGGAAGTGGTCTGTACCTTAGTTATCAGTTGCCCATAGTCTATCTAATCCCACACTAAAATTGGGCAGAGTCAAGCCACTATCAATTAACAGTGTAGCTCTCCAAGATAATTATTACTTGATATTAGGACATATGCAAGTAAAAGATCCACAGAGCCTAGGCTGCTACGGAGGAATAGAAATGCAACTTATTGTTCGTGGAGTGTAGTCTTTATCAAGAAGTGCCAGGATAGGATTAGTGGAACAGTTCTAAGCTGAAAGAGGGGAGATTCAGATTAGATATTAGGAAGAAATATTTTACTGTGAGGGTGGTGAGGCACTGGCACAGGTTGCCCAGAGAAGCTGTGGCTGCCCCATCCCTGGAGGTGTTCAAGGCCAGATTGGATGGGGCTCTGAGCAACCTGATCCAGTGGGAGGTGTCCCTGCCCATGGCAGGGGTTTGGAAGTGGTTTGGAAAGATCTTTCAGGTCCTTTCCAATCCAAACGATTCTATGATTCTATGATCAAGCAGATCAGCTTTAAAAATCTTGCTCCAATGTATAATGTTCATCATAGATCAAATATACTCTGATCTTTAATTAAAATGTCATAATTACTTATCAACCGGTACCCTAGTGAACGTACCAGTACCCTAGGAAGCTAAATCACTTGGTGGAACTTTACAGACTGCAAGTAAATGTGAGTGTCCTTAAAGTAAAGAATAGGCAAAGTTCCTATAAATTTGCTCATATGAGAGATGGACCTACCGGGAGAACCATTAGATCTTTCAAGATATCAGTAATGTAATTAAACTCTGAGTGCTCCAGCTTCACCATCTCTTTTTTGATCTCCAGGATCCGGCCAATCACTCCATCCAGCACTTGCCGAATCACTGTTCGTTTCTGCTGGTGAATGAGTTCATTGTAGGTCTCCTCCAAGTTTCGGAAGATTTGTATGTATTTGATGTAGGAAGTGGCTAACATATTGAATACTTTCATGTGATCCTTCTCTGGCTGGAGGAACGTCTCTTTTTCTTTCTGGAGCTGTGTGTCCAGGTCTTTCATGGCAGCTCTCCACATCTTATTGTAATAGCTAATGGAAAAGAGGAGACTATGTTAACCTAACATGAAAGCAAGAGTTAGCACATAGCGATGACAGGTCTCTTATGTGTGTGGATTTCTCAAAAAAGCAAGCCTGGAAATGGGAGCCCTTATATACTCAAAAGCCTACAATGTATTTTAAAAACCATTAGCAAAAGTTTCTCTTTTTGATTGTTTTAAAAATAGGAGTCTTTAAATGTTGTTTTATTAATGAAACCTTAGAAGTTAAACTTTTCAACTTCATCCTTAACATGCTTGAAGCATTCTTTAAATGCTTGAAGATACAACCCCCAACAGTGCCATGAGTTTCATTCAATTGTGCTAAGTGAGAAGATGATTTAATAGAAGAGCTGTCTTTCCCCCCAGAGCCCATATGATGGGGAAGGTCTGGTTTAGGTCTCTGCATGCCAGGGATGAGGACCAATTGATGTTTCCAAAGCATGTGCTGCTTTTCTGTTGTTCTGAAGTGGTTGCTTAGAGCTAATTGTAGGGTAAGGGCTGTATTGGTGCCAATGCTAAAGCATAGCTGTGGGCACTATTTCAAATGTGAAGTGAGGAAAATAATTTATTTCTATCGTAGCAAATTACAGTATCACAGTATCATAAGGTTGGAAAAGACCTTTGAGATCATCAAGTCCAACCTATCGCCCAACACCTACACCCACTCCTACTTGTCAATCACACCATGTCACTAAGTGCCTCATCCAATCTCTCCTTAAACACCTCCAGGGACAGTGACTCGACCACCTCCCCAGGCAGCGCATTCCAATGGCCAATCACCCTCTCAGTAAAGAACTTCTTCCTAATGTCAAGCCTAAACCTCCCCTGGCAAAGCTTGAGACCGTGTCCTCTTGTTCTGTCACAGGTCGCCTGAGAGAAGAGACCAACCCCTGCCTGACTACACCCTCCCTTTAGGTAGTTGTAGAGAGCAATAAGGTCTCCCCTGAGCCTCCTCTTCTCCAGGCTAAACAACCCCAGCTCCCTCAGTCGCTTCTCATAGGGCTTGTGCTCCAGCCCCTTCACCATCCTCGTTGCTCTCCTCTGGACACACTCCAGCATCTCAACATCTTTCTTAAACTGAGGGGCCCAGAACTGGACACAGTACTCAAGGTGCGGCCTGACCAGTGCCGAGTATAAGGGGATGATGACCTCTCTAGTCCTGCTGGCCACACTATTCCTGACGCAGGCCAAGACACCAGTGGCCCTCTTGGCCACTTGGGCACACTGCTGGCTCATGTTGAGTTTCCTGTCCACCAGCACTCCCAAGTCCCTTTCCGCCTGACTGCTCTCCAGCCACTCCATCCCCAACCTGTAGCTCTGCGTGGGGTTGTTGTGTCCAAAGTGTTGATGTTGCACTCCAAGTAATTGCTAAACATCTGGTCCAGTGGCTCAGAGGACTATGTGACATGGAGGGTGCCACCTAAGGCTAGCTTAATTTCCAGAAGTGATAATGCTGTTTACCTGGTAGTTTTGGTAGGAATAAAGGGAATTCTGATGTGAGCATGGACGGCCTGTCAGTGGCTTTTCATGGTAAAACAGTTCTGTGCAAAACAGCATGGGAAATCATCACAAAGGAGCAAGAAATGGACTCTGGGCAATGAGGCTTTGATTCAGAAAGGCTCAAACAGGAGGTTTGTCACTGAAAGATGCAAGCATCTGTGGTAGTGAAAGACCCTTTCAGGTCTTGTTCTATTCTGTAATCTCTTTTTGCCAGGTGGAAAGTATCTCTTGGAAGAGACAGGAGTTAAAACTCTTAGTCTTTGAAAATGCTTCTCTACCAGCAGAACACTGACACTCGGCAACACTAGGAGAAAAACAGTTTCTGCATTCACATTTTCAGGTTTGCAGGAAGAAAACAGTGGGCTGAGGTCACAACACAAGGTGACTCGTTTCTCAGACCTAGAAATAAAGGCCATTGGCCTTAATGGTGCAATCCAGGCCCATCCACAGGCTTAGCCTGGCTATTGCTTGCTATTCCTAGAGCTTCTCAAAGAAGGATGAAGATGGTAAAAGGCCATACAACCATGAGACAAGCTTTCCGAGCAGCACTGAGGGGACTGTTTCTGCATTAGTTCTGACAACAAAGCTGAGCAACTGTCAACGTGACTTGCACTTGATAATACAGCCTAAATTGGAGCTCTGTCAGCTGATCTAATCTCCTTCCCAATAACGGAGTACAGAATGACCTGAGGCTTGTGCTGCAAGAGGCATCAGTGGGGTGGACAGGACAAACTCCAGCTCGCAAGTGTCCTGAGCGTAGGGTGTAAGCTGCACATCCAGGATGCTGACAGGGCTGCTGAGACTCCCTGCAGCAGTCAGCAAAACCACCACCAACCTGAACCCTCCTTTTGAATTTGCACTCTTAACTTTGTGTAGTACCTATTCTGCTTTTCAGCTGACCTGGGTTTCTGCAAGATGCAGCTGGTCTGGCTTTTCCTAATACCTCTGCAGCCCACCCAGCTTTCACCCTTCCTTTTTTCCTCCTTCATTTACATCCCATTGCACCACTGATGCACTCAATTGCAGCAATTAACCCAGGTGCAGGAGATAAACAAAATAAAACCAGCAGAGCGGAGAGGACCGGCACAAACAAGGCCAGCATTAGCTTTGACCTAACAGCTCTGCCAGTTGATCAATGGGGGTTTTGTATGCTTCCTCTGAAGTCGAGACATGGAAGAATATATACCGGTGTGAGGTTCATGGGGTTTTTAAGGCCAGAAGGAAACAACACAGTATTGTACTTCCTTAGCTGTGCCTACCTGCAGGCCATTCGATAGCGGGGAGGTTATAAATCCTGGAGGAAGCCTGGCCCTGTAGGTTGGCCCCATGGCCACGGTGCTGATTTATGAACAGTGGGTATCCTCAGGCAAGAGTGTTTCGAATGCAGGTTATTGCGCAGAGGCAAGAGATTGTTCTGCAATGAGAACCAACTCCACAATTGTCCGCTCCAATTTACAATAATCTCCCTTTCTGCCTCCTCTGACTAAGGAATGTCAAGTGGTTCCTCCTGCTGAGGCAGCTAATATCCAGTTTCTTTTTATATTTTGAATGACTTTTGGAGGAGGGAGGGAGACAAGAGTGCTTCTTGCCCTTCGGAGTAGTTAACACAAGGCAATATAGATGGAACGTAATTGCTTCCATAAAGCATTTGTTTATCAGATAAGCATTCAGAAGATTGCAGGCTTGTTGCTGTGGGTCAGATGTTAAGACGAGGGATCTTGCGGTATGTTTGTAAGCTTTTGCAGCAGTGATGTTCTGTGTGAATGAGGGCAAAATAAGGGCCAGGCCCAGTGGAAAATGAAATATTGAAGGGAAAGATTGATGAGGAACCGCTAAATCTTCAGCTGTGATTAGCTAAATAGCTCCTGTGTCCCAGTTGTGGTCAGGGTGACTGACACCTTGGGGGACCTGGTCCTACGGCTTCAGTATGTTAGGCACGTGATGGGGAAGAGCAGACACTTGGTAACTGGATAGTGTCATTGAAAAAGTGATTTGAGTTGTCTCTTTGGTTCACCCTGATTAAAAACTGGAGAATACATTCACACCCATTTGTCTCTCCTCCCCAAAACAGGATCAAAATAATTAATTCAGGTTTTACTCATGTCCAAAGGGGAGATGTTCTGGACACATATGAAGGATCAGACATTCTTGGTGTTCATAGGCCTTTCTAGGGGTCTTGGCAGAGCCACTATAGTCCTCAGGAGCCTTTAAGCTCTGGAGACAAACATGTTCAAAGCAGTCAGAAGGAGTAATGCATGTCTTCACACTTACACTTTGAAAGCAAAGGACAGGACTGACTCTCTTTGCCTGTTAATCAGGCAACAAGTGACTCCTAAGTCCCTATTAGAATTTTTCTCTATTTGGTCAGTCTCCCTTTGCATTAAACTGTAAACTCCCTCAAAATTGCTTCCATGTGCTGAAGGGGGAGTACCCCACAGCCTTGAATGCGCTGGCTTTTCATTCACTGTTACTGGTTCAACTAGCAGGCTTGTTAACATTCTGTAACTGATAGTCTGTGAGTTGTATCCATGCCTGAAGATGACGCTGTATCAGAGATAGATTAGAGCATCTAACTAGCATAGGTAATTGACAGGATTCAGCATAATTTTCCTACTCAAAGCAAAAGGTTATTAAATTTTGGAAAAGAAAGAAGTCTGTCTCTTGATCTCTGCATGTGTACAGCAGTATAAGTAATGCTGCAAATTGTTATAGCTACTACAAAATAGGAGTGTTATGGGGAAAATAAGGAATGCTGTGATGGGATGAGAAAAACCCACATAAAGTGCCTTAACTCCAGAGCCCCCAGAGAGCTTTCTGGCAGCTTACAGCTTGGACGAAAGGTCAAGGCATTACCTCCTAACCGATGTCCCTTCTCTTCACTCTCCCAAAGTAGAAGTGGAGTCTAACATGAGGGCTTAAAAAGACTCTTTCGCCATAGCATGGCTTCTAGTTTGAATCTCACTTTCACTGCTCAAAATGAAGCCAGTACTGCTTAGAGTGAGCTTAAAAATACGTTTTTCTGCTCAAGTTATAAAGAGATGTTAAAAATCCTGCTAAATTATGCATCACCTCATTTTAACATTCCAGAGCCCTCTAGCTCTGCATGTTTGCTTGACCCATCCCTTCTTACTCTTAAAAAAGGTGTTGGTTTTGAGTAAAGCTGAGATTAGCCTGCTTACTCGTGTTGAACTGGTTGTCAGACTTAAGTGAGTACACTTCTTGGAAAGATTTGTGCTGAGCATGCAAACTGTCCCAGACTGTTGAACCATCTGGCATCAATCGGGCTACCTTGGGGGTGTGTGTGTGTGTGTGTTACTGTTTTCCATGTCTTTACTCGGCTGCCAAAAGGAACACTATTTCTGTTGTTCTAGGACAGGGCACAGCTTATACTCCAAGTTGCGTCTGTGTCTGGACTTGTATATGGGCTGAGCCGAGGCTGCTTTGCCTGCTTCTTCTGGGCTGTCTGTCCTCTGAAGACAGAAATATCTCACGCTTTCACATGCCAACCATGTAAATACAGTGTGCAGCACTGCATGGGTCCTACTGTTTTTTCTGACAGATGGACACGTGGAAGAGACGGAAGGGAAAATGTTTGACTCTGACTTGGCCCAGCTCTCTTCACCTAATATGGTAATGCCTATTTGATTAAATCAGTGCTAAATTGTGTGTGTGCCATCTGACAGGGATGGAGAGCCCCCACAAGCAGGGCTTGTGAGAGCAAAAGGATGTGGAGCCAGGCTGCAGCAAGGATCTGCGTGCTGGAACTGGGCTCCTTCAGGCACAAGGAAGCCAGCAGGTATTCACCAGCGTGCAGACCAAGCCAACAGTCACGGAGCAGATGAGAGGTGACCAAGACACGGACCAGTCCTTCAGGGTCTACTCTAGCTACTCGGGGCTTGACAGGTCAGGCATTGTGCTGAGCCCTGGGCAAACACAGGGGGAGGGAAACCCTGCCCTCTAGCCTCTGTAAAATAAAGAAACAAGAGACAAAGGTTGGGAGGGGAAAGTGAGGTCCCGAGAGGAAAAGGGGCTTGCACAAAAATGTTGTTGCTTTTCTTTTTTTCCTTCTCTCTTTCTACAACTCACCAAATTTAAACTGACTGCTGGCTTATTCAGGTCAGCAGAGTTACCTGCTTGGAGTTCCAACCTGCTCAGGTATTTCATAGTGATTGCTGGGCTAAATATATTATACAAGCAGCCCTCTCTTCTGTCTTACAAAGAGCTTTTGGGGACAGAGAGGTGGAGACACAAACAGAGATCAGCATGGCCTTATGACACAACTAAACCAACCGAAAGTTTGTCTGAATCAACTCCTGTTTTAAAAGCCTTTAGCCTGCAGTCTGGAGCGGAGTGGACTCGTGGTGCTGAGCCTCAGGGTCTGGCCTGTCCTGCTCCTAAAATAAGATTAACCTTACAATTTTGCCAGACTTCTTAGCTGGTGGTGGATCTAACACTGCCAGATGACTTTCTTCAAGCACGTTTGCCCTAGCCATGGTATTTGACGGTTTGAAGCAACTGGGGAAAATAAAGCGCAAACCTCAACAGGTTTTAGTTGTGATAGATGGGGTAGAAAACACACAACCTGCTGGTGGTGTTAACAAGAACAGCTCTGTACTTCTGTCATCCCCAATTGCAGTCTTTGGTAGTAGAACAGAAAGTGAATACAGGATAAAAGACTTTTGTGGCACAAATGTAAAGGGAAACTGCAAGGAAAGATGCAGAAACCTTCGCTAAGCAGCAGTGGCAACTCCGTACATCAGTATGTCTCCAGCACCTGCTTCAGCCAAACTGGTAAGGCTGATGAGGAAAAATAGCTCTTCTCTTACAGGAGGGCACTGCAATGTGATTAAGGTGGGGGAGATGTTATTCTAGGCTGAACTTTGCTGTAGTATGCTCCAAGGGCCATCCTTGGGTCAGTCAGGTTGCAGGCTGCCCTTTGCTTTGAGGCAAAGAGGAGGAGAGCAGCCTCCGGCCCAGGGAAGTGTGAAAGGTTGGTAACTTGTATCATCTAATTCCTGTGCATTGCTGCAGTAGATACTATAGCGAGCTCTTGGTTAAAAGATAGGCAGCCAGAAACAGCCCAGAGCTGAGAAGGCCCCACCTATTCAGGGTCCAAGCAGCATTTCCCTATACCACACTTTACTGGGCCTGGTATTGAAGTTTATTTCTGTAATAGCCATTCTCTGTGTGTAATTTTTTTTTCTTCCTTAGGAAAGGAAAGGACAACTGCCTGCCCATCTGCATGCTTAAAGGGCAAATGCTGCGTCTGGGTGTTGCTCTGCTAGGATCAGGAAGCTTTAAGTTTCAGAGTTATCACTGTCTGCTTGGTTTCTTGAAAACTGAGCCTCCTCTTTCACTGTTTTATAGCACAAGTGCTGCTGAGATATTTCTACTAACAATGCTTTTTTACCAAAGGAGACAATGCATGAGATCTTTCCCTACCTGCTCATTAAGGACGAAGGGAGATGGGGGCGAGAGTTGCAGCTCGGAATCTTAGTTGTGATCACTTTGATTCTGTCTCTGTTTTCCTGCTTTAACACGATCAGGATGACAAGCTAATACCCACCAGGGGTGGAGAGGGGGGCAAAGATGGATCTGTGAATGCCTGGGAGACGTATGAGAGAGAATATGCTAGGAATGCCCAGAAGGAAGCCAATAACTGTGGCGTTTGGATGGAATTTGAAGAATATGGCCTGGGGCCACACACTGAATGAGGGGATAAAAAGAAATATTCAACAACAGCCCAATCGCTGAATGGGGCCCTGTGGGAAGAAAATATGATATGATCACAACAAACTGCATCGCAATACAGCCACGTAAAGCAGAGGAGAGAAGAGGGGATAAAAAGTTGCATTGACATTTTCTTACATTTTGGGTTTGCAACTTTAATTTTCTTTGACTGAGCTTTGGGGTTGTAATATAAAATATACAGCTCCCCCTTGGTTGCTTCTGTTGGAAGCAGAAGGGGAGATCCTAAAGATCTTGTCTCAGATTAATATTTAACCACTAACTGAGTCCTATTTGTGACATGAGATGAAATTTTAAAGCTTTTTGATTGTTTAAAGCTCCTTGGTGACCGCAGCAAACATCCTGCAGCTGATTAAAAACCTGGTAAAAATGGCAGCAGTGCCAAGACTCAGCTTTGAACGGGTGTTAGAGCAAGACAAGAAATCACTGGTTCAAGATCCTACAGGTCAAGTAAATGGTAAACAAATCCATAAAAGAGGAGGAAATGCAGCAGGAAAACACAAACGCAAAAACTTCTTTGTAAATCCTGTTCAGTGCCTAGAACAAAGCATACATCTGTATGCAAATGCTGGGGCTTGAATACTTTAGGAAGTGTGATATATCCACCACATCAACCTTGCAGCAAATGCAGTGGGCATGCTCTCTTGTGAGCACTCCACTGTCCTTGGAAAACATCAAGCATATCTGGATGTGCTGCTTCTTTTGGCTGGCTGCTGGTGCTTACTGACCCAAAGAGAACACAGCTGAGTGCCCTGTCTCTGCCCTGATATAAATCGGAATAACACGCTTCCATCAGCTTTAGCCCACACCTCTGTTAATACCACAGGGCCTCAAGGATGATGAACACGCCTGGAAATACTGATATCCCAGCCACATAAACTGTGTACAGGGTGACTCTGTGCTGCACAAGTTGCTAGTCTGACCATTCCAACTTGGGTTGCCTGCAAGACAACTGCCCTGCGTGCCCACTTAGTACTGCTAGCATGTCCAAGCAGCTGCACGAGGCACACAGTTTCTCCCTGTGAGCACAGCAGCTGTTCTTCCAGATGTCTAAAAAGCAGCTGCTTACCTCAAGCTCAAAAAAGTGCTATGTGCTGTGCAGGCTTTCTATACAGGGCACAGGATGTGACTGTGCAGTATTGAAAAATCAATATTATAGGCTCAGCTGTGACTTACTGACATGCCTACTTCTTTGTAGGATTGAATCTGTCTTCATGTGATAGGGCAAGACAGACAGACATCCCCATTCCCAGCCAAAGAAAGTGGTCTCCTAAAAATAATCTCACCCAGAGTTCTTTCTCATAAACCCCATGCTTTATTAGCTCTTTGCTTCACTGTCTTCAAGTAGGGCAGTCTGCTAAAAGGCATTTATATTCACATGGCTTACAAAGTACTTTTAATTTAGAATGATTTATGATATGAAGCCAGGATAACTGCACTAAGTACAATCATGTAACAGTAGCCTTGATAACTCACTTGAGAACCAACTTAGCTGTACCTTGCAAAACAAGATAGCCCAGAACAAAAGGAAAGTGTGCTCTGATTTCATAACTACTGGCATTGATTGCAACTTAGCTGTGCCAGGAAGGAACGCACAAGGCTGTGGAGTGTACACATTAAGATAAAATTTCCATGGATTGACTTGCACTGTCAGCCCCAACCATTTAAAAATCATGAAATTAAACCTTTAAGGCCATGTATATATTCAGGTAAGAATTTATTTCCTATTATTTGCATTAAGGTTCGGAAGCACTTTTGATTCATGTTTTTTTTCTGGATTTTTAAGAAAGTAATTATTTTTTACAAGGACTGCTGAGATTTCAAGGTGATAACCTAAATCCAGTTGCTGGGGCCATAAAGAAAAGCACAAACTTCCCAGAAAACTCAATACACAAGGTGTTGAATACAGTGAACAGAAGTCTCCAGCCCACTGTTTAACTCGTGCTCTATAGACACTGGGGTTGATGAACTGGTGTGGTGTATGTTCAGAATTGTGTTCATAAAGGACTGGATTAGCCTAGCTATAAATACCATGCTGTGATTATAGTCAAGTGAGCTGAGTAGCATCGATGTCAAACTGGGGTCCCTTACCAGCACCACTATTTCCTTTGCAGAGACATATATATTTTTGTCATGTGGTGTCACGTTTATATGGATTTGATGCTGGCAATGCTATAGGGAATGCTAAAGAGCCTTGTCTCTACTAAAATTCAACTAAGTTAAGCCAAACAGTTGAAGCACAAATATTTTCTAACTATACTCAACTTGAATCCTTTTGTGCTAATTGAGCTCAAATAGGAGCAGCCATGATTCACATATTCAGCAGGAATGACAGATTCTGGGATAATTCTCGTGAAGAGGTAAAATACCACTTTTGTGGCTTTAGTTTTGGTGGTGTATTTTGGGGTTTTTTTCCCTGTTTTTAAACAATGCAATTTAGACAAATATCCCTTATTTTGTGAACTTCCCTTAGCTGAGTCAATATGCCTGGCCCGAGCCATGATGAGTGCTGTCACAAGCAAGGCCCTGCATCAGATAAGCCCAGGACCTAACCAAGACTTTCCCTAAAGTACAGCTGCTGGAGGCTGTGCTGGGTGTGTATCTTTGCACAGAGCCCCCAGGCAGGGTTTGCTGTGGCCTTGATGGTGGTTTTCTTTATTCCTCTCAGCTCACCCCTCTCTCTCGAGCCAAGAAGCAAGGAAAAGGCAAAACCAGTGGCACTGGAATCTGGTTAGGACTGCAGATGTGTTGAGGCAGGTGGCTGGAGGACAGGCTAGGGCAGACCCAAGGGAATGACAGGAAGATGTGCCGGGAGAGGTTTAGGTTGGACATTAGGAAAGGTTCTTCCTCCAGAGGGTGGTGGAGCACTGGAACAGCTCCCCAGGGAAGCAGTCACAGCGCTGGGCCTGACAATATTCAAGAAGCATTTGGACAAAGCCCTCAGACACACAGTGTGAATGCTGGGGTTGTCCTGTGCAGGGACAGGAGTTGGACTCAATGATCCTTGTGTCCAACTCAGAACATTCTTTGGTTCTATTATTCAAGCCTTCCAAGGATGAGGCAAGGTTTTTTTGGTGAGTGACAGAATTGGCTAAATGGCTAACTATAGACAGACAGAAAAACAGTCACACGAAAGCAACTGGACTCGATGATCTTTGTGGGTGCCTTCCAATTCACAACATTATGTGATTCAATAATCAAGCTTTCTTACTATGAGGGCTTGCTGTCTCGGCAGCGTTTCCGGAGAAACAAGGGCTGCTCCTCCCAGACGCTTTGATCCGATGCCATCACCAGCGTCTGGTTATTGCAAATCACCTTTTACAGCTTTGCCTTCTGTTAAGAGACATAACCACCTTGTGCAGATTTGGGTTGCATGAGAGGAGAAAAAGCACTTTTTGCCAGCCGGGTGTCCGAGCAGGAACAACGCTGACGTGGGGATGCGACGCCTTTGTGGCTGAAACTTGCCTCTCAGCCGTTCCATCATAGAACCGTTTGGCCGGAGAAGACGTTTGAGATCACCGAGTCCACACCGGCAGCGGAGGGGCGGGTGGCTGTTTTACCCCCCGCACTACTTACGTCTGAGACATGGTGGAGAGGGGCTTCTCCTCCGCCTACACCGACACCGAGATCGCGCCGAGCCGCCTTCCTGGCTCCCCCTCCGCCTCTGTCTCGCGTTCCCCGAGCAACGGTCGCGGGGCCGCCTCTTCGGCGCGAAGACCGCGCGGGGCGGTGCCTGCGTGGGCAGGGAGGGCCTTCACTTTCTTTTATGCATTTTCTTTATTTTTCTTTATCCCGATCCCCCCTTCCCCTGCTACCTTTTTCCTCTCCCCTCTTCCCTCTCCCCTTCCCCCCCTTTCCCCCTCCTTTTTACCTTATTTTTCCCCTCTCCCCCCCTTTCTGCCTCACGTCCCCTCCCCTCTCCATCTTTTCCTCCCCTTCCCCCCACTTTTTTACCCGTTTCCCCCTTCTCCCTCCTTTTTATTTGCCTTTACCCTCACTTGCCCTCCCTTTCCCCCCGCGTTTTCTCCTCCTTCCCCCTCTTTCCCTCCCCTCCACCCCTTCTCTCCCTTTAATTTCCCTTTAATTTCCCTTTCTTCTCCTTTTTCCTTTCCCCTCTTCTTTCTTTATTTTTCTTTTCCTTTTTCTTTTTCTTTTCCTTTTTCATCTTTTCCTTTTCTTTTTTCTTTGTTTTTCTTTTTGTATTTATTCTCCCTTGTTCTGCTTTTCTTCCCAAGGTGGTGTCCTAGCTGCATTTGCATTTATCTACTATTTGTTTGTTTTTTTTTTTTTTTTTTCTTTCCCCAGGTGCCTATTGAGGCACATTTCTATCCATTTTCCATTCCCCTGCTACCTAAAACCCAAGTTATTATTTTCTCCCTCTGTAAGAACTGGAAACCTGCCTATATTCCCTCCATCAGCTACATCCCCAAAGCGAGCACATCTGTACTTCAAGGGTGACTGGGAAGCAACATCTCTCTGCATCTTACTTTTTGGCACTTCATCACTCAAAAGCATCCTTTTTTTCCTTTCTTTTTTTGTTCCATCTTTTAAATAAAAAAAAAAAAAATTCAGTACTGGGGGAAACAGGAGCACATTGTGATGCAGCCTGTAAAATCACGACTGTAATTCCTGAGCCCTGGTTGGTAGAAGGCTGGCTTGGAAAGCGATACAGCTGTTTTGCCTCCTTGTTAATGCTGCCTAGCTGGCAGAGGAGCTAGAGGTTTTAAAAATAGTTGTTTTAATTTATTGCCTATTTGCAGAGTGAGAAGCACCCCTTGCAGAACATAAAAAGGCTCAATTTTATAAGGGGAAAAATCAAAGCTAGGAAGACAAGATTACAGCACATCACATTTTTTTTGGAGCGGGAAAACACACTCCTCCGCAGAATGGATGAGGAAGGGAAAGAGCAAGAAGTTTGGGACAATGAGAGTTTTGCCAGCGATCTCATTTTTTGCCATAAATCTCTGGGTGTCTGATTTCCTGTGCCTTTTTGCCGCCGCCCTCCCTCCCCCCCCCCCCCCCCCTTGCTCTGAAGCCCAGCTTGTATAATTATGTGAGACTCTTGGCTATCAAGTTTTCGAAATAAAGTTCCTAGCCTGCCTGGTTTTGGAGGAAAAGCTTGAAAAAGTGAACCTTGAAGGATCAAGACCGTAATAAAAAGCATTGAAGGTCTGTTGTTTTTGAGCTCTATGATTTCTTTTGGTGTATTGGATGGATGGGGGTTTTTCAGGAGAAAGTGAGCTTGAAAGCTTGAGTACCTGTTGCTTTTTCTTTGGGGGTGTGTGTGGAAAATGATGTTAAATCAGCTTTAATTAGCTGTGTTAATATGGTAGTGACTCTTCATGATGGTGTGGCTTGCATCAAATTTGTCTTCTTCCTTTCAGTGCCTAGTTCTCATCCATTTGCAGGCCAGAGAGGTCTCAAAAGCAGTAAGAACTTGTGTCCTTATTTAATACCATAACCAAATCTTCACAACCTAGATGAGAACTCACATTTTTATTTCCATTAATATGGCCATTTGTACATCACTCTTTTTCAGCGAACTATTTTTCTTTAGCCAAGAGTTTTATCCACAGAGTCCCAGCAGTACTGTCTCCATCACCGTCTGTGGTTTTAAGGAACATAAGCCCTAAGCAATATACGTTTTCCCATAGACCTCAAGATACCATTCCCAAATCTCCAAGAGGAAGAGAATAATGCTTTCAATTAAATAGTAAGTTCAGGAATATGAGTTAGAATAGATTACTTTCCTTCTTTTATTCTGTGATGCATGGCTCAAAAATAGCTTCTAAAATCAATAGATGAGCAACTCATCACACGTGTTTGGGACAAAAAAAAGTAGAAGGCTTTCTGAAGCAATTGAAATGAGAGCAACAAGATTGCTTGATATGATGTAGTTGTTAATTATTGATCTGAATTTATTACCCTCTGTTAGCACCTCATTGCCACAGTGCAAAGGATGCCCTTTATTGTGCTGGAAACTGTATTAAAGATGAAGTAATGCCTGTTGCTCACTTCTCCCCACTCCTTCTCCACCTCCTCCATATAAAATATTGGAGGAAAGAAAACATCTTCCTTTTAAGTATGGGAAATTAAGCCACAAAAAAGAGGTGTGTGTGAAAGCAGGCAGGGAGCCTGTGCACAAACTGAGGGGCTTTTTATCTCCATCAGTTTTTAGGGAACTTGGGGAAAAAAATAAATCACGTTGCTAGGAAAAGTCATACAGTAAAATTAATTATGAAATAAGCAGAGTTGATGGTTTTCTTCATGGGAAAGTAGCCTGCTTTGTAGCTGAAATGGGAGTAGCCTATGACTGAGAAGAGGTAATTGATTTAGCCTAAGAAAATAGACATTTACAAACAGAAGCTGGGGAGTGTGGGATGTTCTGGTTTGCTGTAGGTTTCCAGTTGAATCCTTGAGCTTTCAGGTAGTTTGGAGTGAGAAGATGCAGGTTTTCCTGGGTTGTTCAGAGAGTGCTATCCTCAAAAGACTGTGCTGGGATTTATTTTCTACTGTGGCTGCACTTTGGGTTCATAACAGCCACTCTCTGTTCCCACCTCCAACTTTCTTCTCCTTTTCTTTCCTTTATTTCCTTTCTCATCTCTTCCCTTGGAGCACTGCATCCTGAAATGCAACTGAGGTCCAGCACATCACTGGCAGTCAGTCAACACTGCGAAGGATCTCAGTGTCTCCAATCCAGGATGATGCATATCTGATTATCCCTGCAGCCTCCAAACCATCTGAGATCTCTAGGTACCACCAGAGATTAAAGGGATTTGTAGCTTTCCACACAGTGTATATTTTTTGTATAGCATTGATAGTAACTTCCTCATCCAGATCACATTGGGTTAAAAAATAAAACTGCTATTTAATCGACCCAGCAGGAATAAGTGATGGGTTTTATACAGCCTGTTCCATTTGGCATCTGTAATTCCTTAGGCTTTTGCGAACATGAGCTTAAAAGTTCTGCTTCCTTGGAAACTAGATGCCATCATTTTTCAGCAAAGTCTCTTATTATGAGCTTGAGAGGTGACTAGTGAGCATACAAAGGGATAACGTATAAAACTAGTTCCTCTCCGTGCAGGGCCCTGGCAAAGAGGTTGGTGCACCTGTCTCTTATTGAGTAGGGGCTTAAGTAAAGCAAGGAACATAACAGGAAAAGCATTCTGCCTTTGCAACTCGTATTTCAAAGCACTTACAAAGGTCCCTCAAGGCACAGGATGGAAGGTGAGGTGAGGATTATTTGCATGTTGCTGGCCCAAAGAGCATGCAAAGAAGCTTTGGGCCACTGTTTGCAAGTCAAGGATTCTGTTGCTTGTTTGGCCATGGGGAGAGGTGTGCGATATCCCTGGGGTGTAGAATGTGATGTGCTCTGTGAGGTGTCTCTTGCTGATAGGAGAGGTTGGTGAAGGGGTCTCTTTGCATGCTACTGAGCTGGGTGAAGCTTGGTTGTGAAGAAGTGCCGGGAAGGTGGATTTTGCTGGATATCTCACCCTGAAAAGCCACCTTGCTCCATGGCCCTAGTCTGGAGCACCCGTGTCCCTCTCGTCCTGGAGGTCTTGACAGAGGACCTCTCCTGCAAGGGAGAGTGGCTGTGACAGCACTGACAGCAGGGCTAACTGCTCCCAAATAGGGGTCCTGATTGCATTCGAATTGTGTGGCATCCCTGCAAGTCCAAGAAAGTGAGAAGTGGATCCTCTAATAGGCAAGCCTCGGGAGATGTTGCTCAGGGCTTCCTTGCAGATGGGCATTTGGTTTTCCTTTAGACTTGAATTAAAGTGCATAAAGGAGCTCCAGGTGGCTTTTGCCACAAGCCTGGGGACTTAGTTCTGCCTTGTGGCTTCAGTGCCGGCTTCCAGCTCACACTACACCCAGGAGGGATGGCTCTGCCAGCTGTGCTGTGCTGACCAGTTCATTTAGCCTTGTGATCAGTCAATGAGCTATTTTGCCAGTTAATGTTAACTACCAGATCTACAGGAGGTTTGCTGCTTACTTCAAGGCTAAGTGAAGGGGATTTGTCAGCTGTCAGGTCTGTTGGGCTTTGATATAGCACCAGCATGTTCATCAGGCCGAGCATGGTACACAGAGGAGGACTGGAGCAGAATTAGAAGGTATAAAGTTCAAATCTAATTTGAGCAATTTTTCCTCTATCACTTAAATGTGGGAAATGTTCCTGTGGTTTCAGGTATAAAATGTCATACTTCACAAGGAGCGTGCGCTTTAAATCTCAGCGAGATATTAAATGCCATGCCACACTCCACTTCTCTCTTTGTTAAAAAGTAAAACCTCAGATCATCTCTCCTGAAATGATGTTGTTCGATAACATTAAAGCTTTCAAAGGACGCTCGTTCAAATAGCATCAGCACTCTATCATTAGGATACATCAGGGAGTGCATTGAATTTATTCTGTATTGACAATTGTTTGTCAGTGTTGGGCAGTTTAATTGTCTAGGATGCCTACCAGCATCAATCTTGTCGTCAATACAGATTGACAATTGACACTAACCAGATGGGTTTTTTGGTAAGAAGGAAATAGAAAAAGGAATTGGACTCGGGATTCTGGCAATTATCCAAATAATTTGTTAGCAGAGGTTTTAGTAAACCAGTTGGCTTGAACATTTGGCTTCAGCTAGAAAATTTTTAATGAATTAACACAAATACTGTGTCAAGCTTTAGTCACTTCTATATCATCCTGCAAAACAAATACTGGAAATAAGTAGCATTTCTTTTGGTTGTGTAATGTGAAGATGTATTGAATATTGTGTGTGAAATGGCACTTCTGGACAGGTCCATTTCAGTTCTTTTAAGATGTACAGATCCTCTGACCATTTAGTCTCTCTATAGGCTCACCAGTCAGCAATTTAAAATGTTGTTTATGTTTCTCTCTTATGATTATTTCTTCTCTGGAGAAGAGAAGGCTCTGAGGAGACCTCATAGCAGCCTTCCAGTACCTGAAGGGAGCCTACAAGAAAGCTGAGGAGGGGCTTTTTACAAGGGCCTGTAGTGATAGGACGAGGGTGGAAAAGCTTTAGACTGGAAGAGGGAAGATTTAGATTAGACATTAGGAAGAAATTCTTCACAATGAGCATGGTGAGACATTGGCACAGGTTGCCGAAGGAAGTTGTGGCTGCCCCATCCCTGGACATGTTCAAGGCCAGGTTTGATGGGGTCTAGAGCAGCCTGGTCTGGTGAGACCCCATGGCAGCGGATTGGAACGGGATAGGCTTTAAGGTCCCTTCCAACCCAAATCATTCTACGTTTCTATGATTTTGATGGAAAAATGAAAAAAAAAAATTACTTAATACTGGCGATGTGTACATATTAATCCCTGAAAACTTCAAAAATTCTGACATTTGCAAGCAAATGAGGAGAAAAGAGTACACAATGTCATCAACTATCTGCTTCTTTCCATTGGAGTGGGATTTTAGCTGACCTGAGGCCCCATGTCTCATGCTGCAGTAAATGGGCTGGAAGTTTGATGGGGCCAGCCTGCTGGGGCCCCCTGGGTTGGTGGGAATTCTGAACAGCAAAGCGCCACTTGCTTTCGATAGCAGGAGGGGGACAGAGATGGTGGTCTCTGGTGTGGTCAGTTTGTATGTGGACTGTTGGATGGTCTTTATGTTCATGGCAAAAATAAGCGGTGAGGTGTTTTAATGAATTTACAGGTCAGTAGTCTTGGTTAGCTTCAGCCATCATGCTTAATGTATAAGAAGGTGGAGAGGCTGTTGGAAAGTCTTTTGCTCTCCAGCTGGGAAGCTGGTGCATCTGAGGATGACCAGGTAGAGAAGACCATGAGTAAGGGGTAGGGGGGGGGCAGCTCAGCCCTTCATGGATCAGGTCTGGATCAGGAAGATCCTCTTCCAGACCCGCTGTCTGATTAAAGGGAAGCTTTTGAGCTGTGGGACTTGAAGTCTTTAAATCCAGCAACTGAGAGTGACTCAGGTCTAACAGAGAAGGGGATGTCAGCCATCTGCTTTAGCAATTCATTTCCCAAAAGAGACGTAGGCTCTTGTTTCCTTGTGTTTTGTTTTGATTTCCCTCCCACTCTCCAGTAAAGCACCTGTTGAGCTAAACCTCTTTAATTCAACTCAAAAGCAAAGAAATCAAACTCATTTTCCTCTCATTTCCCCAGTTTTCTGTGCAGGGGCTCTAGCTGGTATGTTTTGAAGGCTTCCAGAAGCAAAACTATTAGAGCAGGAAAAGGAGGGAATACTTAATTTTGCTGCACCTAAGGATGACCTGAGTCATGAAACATTAGTCTGGAAAGGGGAGAGATACCTTGGAGCTTCCCAAGTCACTGCTGAGGATGCTGAGAATGTTCTAGAGGTTTAATTTTGGTGCATTTTTCATGAAAACTAGTTTGATCTTTTTAAAGCCTCTTATTAAATTGGATGCATCTTGATTTGTCTGAAAAGTAAGAAGAAATAAGAACAAAATGTCAGCAGAAAATAACCCCTAAAATTGTGATTATGCAGGGAGCCATAAGACATTAGGAGCTGAAATTTGGTGGTAACCTTTCGTTCTGCGGAAGTGCTTGATGTGCTGTGTATTCTGACCCTTAAGGCTGGGCAGCCGGTGCTGTGTATGAAGGGAAAGAGATTTCTCCAGAGGGTGTCCTAGGAGAGAGCCCTGTGCATCGTCTCTAAGCTCTGGAAGAGCCTCTCTCTCTTACTCTGCTGCCTATCAATCAGGATCAAAACATAAGTGAGCAATTGCCATGATCCCCCTGCCAAAACTGCACATCTCTTAGCGCTTAGGCTCTAGGGACACTGCATCCAGTATGTGGGGACGCAATTTACATCTGGAGCATCCCTGGATGAGTTAGATTCAACAGATGTGGTTGCATGAATGAAGCAAACCCAACAAATTGTGCCTGGTGAATTAATGAGTTACAGTGAGAGCTCAAGGGTTAATGATGTCCCACCTAGAGCTGAAGGAACAATACCAGCCAAGCGCCTGACCGTCAGTCCCTTCCACATTTCATGTGAGTCACTTCTGTGTGGAAATGAGTGTGAGACTTCTTATTTTATTTTTTTTCCTCCTCCCAGTTCAACTTCTCCCGCTATAAATAAATGGTGCAGTGTGAGAGAAAAATGAATAACAAGGGGCTGTAGATTTTAGGTGCCTGTGGCAGGATGTTTTCTCAATTATCCTGTTTTTTGTAAACACAACGATTGCTTTTGTAGCCCAGATGGAGAGAGGCAGCCTGGGTTCATTGTTTGAACACCTGCTGTCCTTTCAAATGGACCGAAGTAGCCCATTGATAAAATTCAGACTCTGAAACCTGCAGCACCAGGCTGAGCTCCTGTGGACAGCTCAAAAAAAAAAAATCCTTGAGGATCTGACATCCGCTCTGTTTTGTTTTTCTTTTTTTTTCCCATTATATTTGATTGAGAGGGGAAGGGAAGCTGAGGATTATTTTTTTCCCCTGCCCTTTTTCTCACAATAGCAATAAAAACAATACTCTCTGACTTTGAGGTGGTAATGGTGAGAAACAGCAAAAATAGTTCACTGTGCAAAGGATGCAGCCAAATTTATGAATGAAACTGGTAGCTGCAATTTAATTTACAGGCCTGTCTCTGCTTTTGGTATGATGAGATGAAATAAAAAAGGCCAGATAGAAAACAACTCATAACTATTGCAAGGTTGTAGCTGGGAGTAAGCACAGGGAAACATTCTGAGATGGAGGAGGAATCCATGGGGTTTTTCTGCTTCCTGCATCAAGATCAAAGTATGAAACAGGTGAATTTGCTCAGTTAAACAGAGGCTTTGTAGCATTTTCTTTGTCTCACACTAGCATGTGGTTGTGTAACACCTTTGAGACTGTAGTTACAGCTCCTCCCAGGTTGGCCACATAGGATAAATGAAATCATGTAGAGCCTAGGGTAAATGAAGTCAGGTAGAGTCTGCTAGGAAATGGCTCTTGCAATGACAAGGTGCATTCTAATACCACCATACCTTGAAAGAAAGGGGTAAAAGTCAGATGTGTTTCTGCAGGTATAGGTGAGTTATGCACCTTTTATGCACCAAATGTTTCTTTAGTTGGGACTTGGGGGCTAAAACCTGCTTTTTGGGTAAGTCTCTTTGGGGAGAGGAGACCCTCCCAGGCTCTGGAGCAGAAGGTCAGAGTTGAGTGTCTCAGTCAGGGCAATGTGCGGTTTAGCAGCCTCTTCTAAGGTAGGAGACTTGTTTTCCATGGTGTTCTTCAGAGCAGGAGATATATTTTTTTTTGTCTTGACGTTTTTTGCATACTTTCCTGCTCCTCATGTGTCCCCCACCTGTGCCTTTTGGCTGCACAAGCAGAGAAGACATGCTGCGTTTTATTTACTGCTGCTTTGAGCAGAGGATTGGACCAAATGGCCTCCAAAGGTCCCTTCCAGCCTAAATTACTGTGTGTTTATCTTATCGAGAGAGTCAGATGCCAACAGTGAGTCCTTTACAAAGGCATTTAATGGGTCAAAGTCTTCCTCCCTGCCCCTCAAAATGAGATTCTGGGACTGTAAAAAAAGAAATCCAGCCCCCAAATAATCATATTGTCTGAGCCAGGTGAAATCAGGTGATCAGACCTGTGTGTGCCATGGCTTCATCCTTCCTGAGCAGATGTGTCCAGCCTCTTGGCAGCTCTAGGTGCTGTGCAGAGTTTGAAGGATTCCTTGCTTGGGGCATTCCATGTTTCTTTTGGGCTATTAGGGGTGCCCTAGGAGAGAGGACACTGCTCCACTTGTAGAATGTAGCTGTGGTGGGCCCTGTAAGTCTTTGGAGAGGGAACCCATCCTCCTGCTTTCACTCCTTGGCTGCAGCCTGTGAGCAGGGCCCCAGGGAGAGACGCACGTAAGGATAAACATTCATACAATCCACCCTTTGCATCTGCCTTTAATTAAGCCATACACACAAAAAAATGCAGAGCAGTGTGTTGGCATGTGTCGATATCCACATGTGAGGAGAACATGGTATCCCTGGACCAAGGAGCAAGCGACATGTAGCGTGCGTATTGTTATCCAGCTGCTGGAGGGTGCCATGTCATAGGCACCACAGGCAGGAGACCATTGGCACAAGAACCCTCCCAGGCTGCAGGTGGGACACATAACCTCTCAACGGCCAGCATCAGGGAGGAATTTCGCTCTTAAATCTAATTATATTTGCAGACTGAACTCTTTTGTCCTCCTTTCAGGATGTGGCTCTGTCATTGTGAAGTCCTGTGTGTGCTGCCTTTCCATTTTACCTGGTCTTTTGGTTGGTTTGAACTTTTATTTTTAATGGCCGTGTTTAAGAGCAAGATAGCAAGGAGCTGGAACAGGCTTAATGTCCTCAGATTTCTTGTGCATGTGCTTCCTGAGAAAAATGCCTGTTTGCTGATACAATCTCAAATGGCTCAATGTCAGAATGTTGCTGCAGTCACTAAAAATGCTGCACTAACCACATGAAATGCTTACACGAAGTTTTCCAACTTGCATAGGGAGGTGTCCTTGATGACCTTTCAAGGTAATTAGAGCAGTTAAGGAGATGTTTGCCTCTAGGCAAAACTCTCTTTAGGTCTTCAGCCCTGTGCATTTAGACTTGTTCTGGATTTCCCCTTCTCTGTTATTCTGCAAAACAGCATTGTGGCCACTAAAACCTATCAGTTGCTGTTGAGAGGCAATGAGAACTGCTAGGTATTTTCACAAAGAAACCAAATATGCATTTAAGGAAGCATTTATACTTCCTATTTCTGTTTTGCTTTTAGACCCTGCCTTCCAGAAACCCTTTTTGCCCAAGAAAAATGGAGACAATCAGACTATTTATTTTAAAATAGGTGAGAGGTGAAACTCTGTGAGTGTCAAACTTCCTTTCAAGCGATTCTGAGAAAACCGAAGCCTTTTTGAGGTGGTTTGCTGCAGTTGTGGTTTGCTGCAGTTGTAGTTTGCTTTGTTTCCTGCTGCTGCTTTAGGCAGTTCATTTCTTGGGCATGTCTCTTGGCATATTTTGTGTGATTACAGGCAGTGGGCAAGTTCGAAGGCCAATAAGAGGCAAGGGGACTTTAAAACCTTATTTATTTCTTTTTCTGTTTAGAATGCTGCTAACGAGACATTGCGTTTTATTCCTTCCTACCATCAACGTGAAATATCTCCCCTAGCATTAGCTTGGTTGGAGGGAGGGGGATAAAAGAAATGGGAATAGCAGATTTCATGCTGGATGAGTCTCTAGTTAAGGACTCCAGATTGCGAGCAGAAAAAAAGCTTTGTTTAGTCTGCAGTTGGTAGCTGGTTGTCGCTTTTAGACTGAGCTTTGGATGCCAGACTGGGAAGCGGGCTGTACTCCTCCTCAAGTTGGTGTGATTTACAGTGTTGGAATACAGCTTTAGGGTAGCTGCAGGGTTCATGGGGACAAAGCAGAGAAATGTGTGCTAGAGAGGTTTTCTTGGTGCCAGAGGATGAGATTCAAAGTCAGAGCTGCCCCTTGCCCAAGCTTGCAGGAACGTTCCATCTTGATGGCCAGATCCTTCTTTCTGCTGCCCTCTGCTATTTCTGGACGATTTGCTGCCCTGAGGTTGTGCTGATGGACCTGTTTGTGAGACCTCAGGATGCAGCCTTGGGTGAGGATGAAGGAAGATTCAGACGGCTTTGGAGCCACAGGCTTGGATGCTGTCAGGCTGCTGGGATGTAGTCATTGATGAAGGCTGAAGACATCATTGCCACACCAGCTGTCTGGCCACATCCATGAGAGCGGGAAGGAACTATTGAGCCACTAATTACTAAATAAGATGTGTTCTCAGGGCAGGACTCCACCAGATCAATGAAAAGTTGTGGCTTGCTGAAAGCCTTTGTATTACTGTGGTCATGTCAGCTCTTCCCATGGTGCAAAGTAACTTGTTGCCCTTTTTGCCCATGTTACTCCATCAGTTTGCACTAGTAAAGGAGCTGAGTGCCTGAATTTTCCTTTTCAGAGCAAGATGCTGTTCTCTACTTGATTAGCGTGCACATTAATGTATCTGTTAGTTACATTAATGTAATCTGACACTGGGCTCTTGCAAAGGCCTCCTCCTGCTGTTAAAGGTGGAGATGGAGATCCTCACTGAAGTGATCGATGAGCTAGTGTACTTGGGATTAGAGGGTGGGTAGAATCTAGGCACATCCAAGCCATCCAAAACACAATGGTTGGCAAAGATCTATCTGCTCTCTGATGTCCTCATGTGTGTGCAGATTCAGGTCAGTGGTGATGGACTCATACTGACCTTGCATCTACTTGTGTGACTGCAGCTGGCAAAGGTACCTTCTGGCAAGGCTCTTTGTCCAGGTCCTCACCCTTCTGCAATAGAGTACTTTGGTTTTGGGCATGTGTGGTGTGTGGACAGGTTGTGGACCAACACATTCCCACACTGATGGGGAGAAGGTCCCATAACAAGAGGAGAGCGGACAACAAAAAAATAGCAAATACATATATTTTGGGTGCTGTGTCACACAGAATGGAGACCAGGCTGAACCGGTTGTGTCTCCCTCCTGATGTGTGAAATGTGGCAGATTTGTATCAGTAGCACAGTTTTTCTGTTTCTTTTAAACTATGATTTGGTTAGATGTAGTTCCGTCACTAAATCACTGGTCTCATAAGAAAGGTCCTGTGTGTAATCAAAGCCTTAGTTTAGTTTTGGGCTGTTTAAAATGCACTGATAAAGAAGCAGCTTTGATGCTAGTTTTCCCACTGGCTTGTGTTTTGGTACGCTCTTCCCATGCAGATGGCATCTCCGAGCTCCAGTATTGGTGCAAGGTGCTTTCCCATCCCAGCATGAATGATAGAATCATAGAGTGGTTTGGGTTGGAAGGGACCTTAAAGGTCATCCAGTTCCAACCCCCCTGCCATGGGCAAGGACACCTCCCACTGGATCAGGTTGCTCAAAGCCCCATCCCTTGAATGCCTCCAGGGATGGGGAAGCCATGACTTCCCTGGGCAACCTGTGCCAAGGCCTGGCCACTCTCATTGTGAAGAATTTCTTCTTAATATCTAATCTAAATCTCCCCTCTTTCAGCTTAAAGCCATTTCCCCTCATCCTAAAGGAAACGGGTAAGGAACGAAAGGAACGCTGGTATCCTGAAGGGCTCACGCATTCAGCAAACAAGCTTTGGCTTCAAATTCAGAGGTAAGCAAAGAGCATATGGTCCCCAAGAGGTGCAGCTTGATTGCTGAAAGTGCCTGGAAAACTGGATAGCAGTCTTTCCCTTTTATAAGTGCCTGGCCCAAGGAGGAGCAGGACTTAAGCACATACTTAAATTTCAGTGTGTGCTTAAGCGTTGTCCTGAGTGGAGACTCTTGAGCTTTTGCTGAAGTGCTTGTCTGAATTGGGGCCAGCAGACTCTTAAAGTCGTCTCTTGTTGTTTCTACCCCACTGCATATATACTTATTGTGGCTCGCTGGCTATTTACCACAAGGAGAAAATCACTTCATTAATTTGCAGCTAGTTGAGTAACTGAGAGCTGGCAGGTTAGGAGAGTTGCACATAAGCTGGGCGTGAGACATCTGACCTTGTCTGTTGTCTGTCTTGTTTCTATGATCCTAATTCTGCTCTAAATTAATTCTTTTGTTTAGTTTTTTTTCCCTCCTTTTGGTTTTCACGTGAATGCTTGTCTCTATATTTAGGTCTGCCAAAGCAGGATGTTATGAATAATTGTTGGTTGATAATATTAAACACTAATACGCTTGGCTGTGTTGCACTAATGATAGGGCTTTGAGGATATGCAAATCAATTAATTGCAGTAGTTGCAGTAATAGTTGTTTTGAAGGATGCTGTTGAAGAGCCCTTGGGAGGGTAGGCAAAGAGGGAGACATTTGGAAACTCAGAGGATAAAGGATGCTTGAGAGTCATTGGAGGTGGATCATTCAAGCTGCTGATTTTAAACTTGGATTTGTTTTCCTCTCCAAAACCCACTCACTCCAAATCTTCTCTTGCTGTGTTCCAGAGTTACCCCAGTGTGACCATTCCAGGATTTTTCCCAGGGCCCTTTCTGCTGAGGTAAAAGTGAAGATGATCACAGATGAGACAGAGCCTTTTCCAGGTAACCTTGGCTTAGAAATCTGGGAGGAAAACACCTGAGGGGAAAGAAATATTTCTAATATTAGACCTCTGCGTCACCTCACACTGAATGGTTTTGGTTTGCCAGCTGATTCTCATTCATGACAAGGCTTTTTCCCCTTCTGTGGCAACATCACAGGGCCTCACAGTGGGCACAGAAGGGTCGTGAGATGCCTCGGAAATTGTTGTGGGAGGGTGTGGAGGGAATGGGATTTCGGGTATTGTGAAGGTGGGGAGAAAAACGTCTCTTTTGGCTTCTTTCCCATCTTACATTTGTTCTCCCTGCCTTTGTGTATTATTGTATATTCTTTTGTCTGGGTTTCTATATGCAACATGCTTTAGTCTCCATGCTCTGGGGTGAGCGTTCAATGTGGTGCACAGATGGTGCTCCCAGAAATCCCGTTATTTGCTAATGGGATTTTGTGCAAAGCGTTTCCACTGTGCTTTTCAACAGTCTGTGTGTTTGTGTAAATATGCCCAGACTCTCCTCGTGCTGAGACACCCTCTCCTGTGCAGCGGAGAACATGGCTTTATTTTTTATTTATCTGTTTTTTCAATCCCTGAGAAGGATGTCAGACCAGCTTCTGTGGGAGGCAGCGGCTGCAGGACCCAGGCAGCACTGAGGTCTGTGCCTGTGCCTTGCACAGACAGGGAGGGTTGGTCCTCACCAGCTCTGCCAGATGTCCCAGTCTTGCCAGCTGGACTGACTGGATCAGGTGGAGGACTCCACTGTCATACCCTCATTACCTTGCTGCTAGTCCCATCCTTACATTATGCTTACATATCCTTACATATGATGTATAGTTGAGATATCCTTACCTATTCCCCCCTGGTCCTGCAGCATTTATGTTCAGCTATTATGTAGTTATTCCCCTCTGTGCTCCCCATTCTTCAAGTAGTGTTCAAATTCATGATATAAATAGCAAAAGCCTAGAATGTGTTGCTTTTATCACCAGAGGTTTTTCAGAATAGGTTAGATGTGTTCCTGATGGAGATAATACAGTGCTGACTCTTCCACAGGGTACAGAGCTGGACTAGGTGACCTCCCAAGGTCTTTTCCAACCCTTCTTTTTCCATCGCTGCATGACATTTGCTGCTAGTGTTGAAATTGGTAAGTGGAGCTTTGTTTTGCGTCACACTCACTGGAGGGAGGTCAGGGCTCGGCAGCCGTTGTGACTAACAGACAGTTACGGGTGTGTGTCAGGAAGTTCCCTGTCTGTCTGCGTGTTCATGTAGTCCTCATCCTGCGAAATGCTCTTCCCCTAAAGGCTTCTCAGGCTCTTCTGCAATGGGAAGGTGAGTCATCTGAGGGCAGAGGTTCTCCTTTAGGTGGCCAAGGACTCCAGGTGGTTCCTCTGGAGTTGACCTTAACCAGAAAAATCTCATCACAACCCTGGTTCAAAAAGTACAGGCAGCCCAAGGCAGGAAGCCTGCCAAGGACTGTTCCCATTATGGTACAGTGCTATCAAGCAGGCCAATTTGGGATCAGGGGCTCATGATGGCTTACTGACCAGGCAGAGGAGAAGCCTGCTATGGGATACTGCTGCAAGGGAGACATGAATCTGTTAGAGCAAATCCAGAGGAGACCACAAAGATGATTGGAGTAAGGAGCTTCAGAAGAAGTTAAGTGAGAAAAAGAGGGTGTATCGCCTTTGGAAAGAAGGGCAGGTAAGTCAGGTTATGTTCAAAAATATTGTCAAGTCGTGTAGCAAGGAAATTAGGGAGGCAAAAGCCCAGCTGAAGCTCAAATTGGCCACTTGTGTTAAGGACAATAAGAAGTGCTTTTTCAAATATGTTAACGGCAGAAAGAAGGGCAGCAACAACCTTCAATCCTTATTGGACATTGAGGAAAATATAGTAACTAAAGATGAGGAAAAGGCTGAGGTGCTTAATGCCTTCTTCACCTCAGTTTTCAACAGTAAGGCCAATTGTTCACTGGACAACTGGTCTTCTGAAGTGATGGATGGGGTCAGGGTGCAATATAGCCCCCCTGACATCCAGGAGGAAGAATTTAGAGACCTGCTGAGCCACTTGGATCCTCATAAGTCTATGGGGCCTGATGGGATCCACCCTAGGGTGATGAGAGAGCTGGCGGATGAGCTTGCTAAGGCGCTTTCCATCATTTATCAGCACTTGTGGCTCACTGGAGAGGTCCCGGATGACTGGAAGTTGGCCAATGTGACACCCACCCACAAGAAGGGCCGTAGGGATGATCCAGGTAACTACAGACTTGTCAGCCTGACATCGGTTCCAGGTAAAATTATGGAGCAAACGCTGGTTTGCAATGCATGCTGGGTGCAATCATGCGGTACCTGCAGAATGAAGGAGAGATCAGGCCCAACCAGCATGGATTTAGGAGGGGCGGGTCCTGCCTGACCAACCTGATCTCCTTTTATGACCGTGTAACTCGCCTGGTGGGTGAGAGGAAAGCTGTGGATGTGGTGTTCCTGGACTTCAGCAAGGCCTTTGACACTGTCTCCCACAGCAGACTCCTGGAGAAGCTGGCAGCCCATGGCTTGGATGGGAATGTTCTGTGCTGGATTAGGAATTGGTTGGATGGCTGAGCCCAAAGGGTGGTAGTGAATGGTGTCCCATCCAGTTGGCGGCCGGTCACTAGTGGTGTCCCCCAGGGTTCGGTGCGGGGGCCGGTTCTGTTTAATATCTTCATTGATGATCTGGATGAGGAGGTTGAGTGCTTCATCAGCAAGTTCGCAGATGACACCAAGCTGGGAGGAAGTGTCGATCTGCTAGAGGGTAGGAGGGCCCTACAGAGGGACCTTGACAGGCTGGAGAGATGGGCTGACTCCAATAGCATGAGGTTTAACAAGTCCAAGTGCCGGGTTCTACACTTTGGACACAACAACCCCGTGCAGAGCTATAGGCTGGGTGCAGAGTGGCTGGAGAGCAGTCAGGCGGAAAGGGACTTGGAAGTGCTGGTGGACAGGAAACTCAACATGAGCCAGCAGTGTGCCCAAGTGGCCAAGAGGGCCAGTGGTGTCTTGGCCTGTGTCAGGAACAGTGTGGCCAGCAGGACTAGAGAGGTCATCATCCCCTTATACTCGGCACTGGTCAGGCCGCACCTTGAGTACTGTGTCCAGTTCTGGGCCCCTCAGTTTAAGAAAGATGTTGAGATCCTGGAGTGTGTCCAGAGGAGAGCAACGAGGATGGTGAAGGGGCTGGAGCACAAGCCCTGTGAGGAGCGACTGAGGGAGCTGGGGTTGTTTAGCCTGAAGAAGAGGAGGCTCAGGGGAGACGTTATTGCTCTCTACAACTACCTAAAAGGAGGCTGTAGTCAGGCAGGGGTTGGTTTCTTCTCTCAGGCGACCAGTGACAGAATGAGAGGACACAGTCTCAAGCTTTGCCAGGGGAGGTTTAGGCTTGACATTAGGAAGAAGTTCTTCACTGAGAGGGTGATTGGCCATTGGAATGTGCTGCCCAGGGAGGTGGTGGAGTCACCGTCCCTGGAGGTGTTTAAAGAGAGATTGGATGAGGCACTTAGTGATGTGGTATAGTTGATGAGTAGGAGTAGGTGTAGGTGTTGGGTGATAGGTTGGACTTGATGATCTCAAAGGTCTTTTCCAACCTTATGATACTGTGATACTGTGGAGGGTTGGAAAAGCAGGACAGGCTGATAGAGTTGGAGTTGTTCAGCCTGGAGAAGAAAAGGCTCCAGGGAGACCTTAGAGCAGCCTTGCATTACTGAAAGGGGCTCCAGGAGTGGGGCTCCAGGAAAGGGGCTCAATGATGAGCTGGTGTTGGTGTTGGGTTATAGGTTGGACTCTATGATCTCAAAGGTCCTTTCCAAGCTTGTGATACTATGATACTGTGAAAGCTGGGGAGGGGCTTTTGATCAGGGAGTGCAGGGATTGGACAGGGGGTAATGGTTTTAAGCTGAAAGAGGTGGGATTTAGATGAGATCTTAGGAAGAAATGTTTTCCTGTGAGAGTGATGAGGCTGTGGCATAGATTGCCCAGAGAAGCTGTGGCTGCCCCATCCCTGGAGCCAGGTTGGTTGGGGCTTTGAGCAACCTGATCCAGTGGGAGGTGTCTCTGCCCATAGCAGAGGGGTTGGAAATGGATGGCCTTTAAAGTCCCTTCCAACTCAAACCATTCTATGATTCTAGGAGTCTATGATACATGCAGATATAGGATTGACACATCCCCACTGTGATTCTCTGAACGTCCTCTGTATTGTCCTCTAAAGCATGATCCTGGTCTTAGAAAGCCCTTATCTCCAGCTGTGTGCCTGTGCCAGGATCCAGGTCTGGGCTGGGGAGCTGCATGTGAAGAAAATAAGACTTGCTTTCACCTCCACAGAACCTGGACTGATCTCCAAGTTCTGTTTGGTCATCATCACACCTGTGAAGTGTCTGGCTGGTGTGGTGTTAGTCTATCTGTAGTGGTTTTGTGACCACTTTGTCCAAACTTCAGGAGCCACGGGGGATTCTAGAACACAGCTCTCTATGTCTCACACCCATTTTTCAATGGCAGAGCTTGGGAAATAACATTTTTTAGGTCTGCAAATGATGGCAGAGAGCCTGCACAGACATTGATCTTCATTGGTGCCCCATTGTGATCTGATGTCCTCTGTGGGCTGGGACGTCTGCAGGAAAAAAACTCTTCAGAAGTGTTGGCTTTTTGTGCTCATCAGCAAATACCCACTCCTAGCTTGTGTTTTTGTAGTGTCTCAATTTTGCTGATTTTATCACCTTTCTGATAAGAGTGATTAGATCTGATTTGTTTGAATTATAACCTGATAGCTTTCAGCTGTCACAGACACAACACTGTGCCGTGCTGGGTTCACACCGGTATGTGTATGGGGTGGGAAGAGAGGGGTGGGAAGTGAGGAATGGAAAGCCTTTCTCCTCCTCTGATAATAGCTAGCAGATGTGATATCATTACCAGGTCAAGGAGCTGAAAGCATCAAGCAGCAGGAAAAAAGTTTTGCTCAGATGGCACTTTAAAGCTGTCAAGGGGAGGATGTGGCAGAGGCTGAATCCTCCTGTGCTCAGCAGCAGGTCTGAGTGCTGCTCTGCAAGGTTTCACAAGCTGTGGTATATTTAAGTAGTCCTAGTTTGGCGCTTTGGCCCCAGGAGCTATTTCCTTAGGTCTACACTAAACCATTACTGACTTCTTCATAAAAATCAGGTGTGCTCATGGCTTGTTTATGTCTTGGAAGATGTATGTAGTCAGTTTGTTAGTGTCTTGTTCTTCTGGAGGTGTGATGCCCCATTTTTTTTTTTTCCCTTTTTAGAGGCGCATGAGCCAGTAGAAAGACTTTCCTCCTCTAACCAGGTTTTGTCCAAGGCTAGTGACCTGCTGCAAGCCAGATGATGATGCACACAATATTAAAACCTGGCTCTGCTGTGTTAGTGGGAGAGAGAGTTATTTTTCCTAAAGCCCTTGCAGTAGCTTCCCAGTGTAGTTCAAAAAATCTGGGGCAGGTCAAACTGCAGATTATTAATGTGACCTTCTACCTTGATCCAGTGGCTGAAAATCTGAAATAAAGACACGATTCAGCTGTTGGGTTTGTGCCATTTTAGGCTCTGGGAGGAGGCTGAGTTCCATCTGTAGGTGCATCTTTTCCACAGGCGTTGGCCAGGTGCATCCCTGGGTCTCGCCCTCCTCATCTCCCCAGTCTCTTCTGACAGATGATTTAAATTGTGGTAGCAAGGCCAAGTGCAGAGTCTTCCATTTAGGTCACAACCACCCCATGCAGCGTTACAGACTTGAGGAAGAGTGGCTGTAGAGCTGCCTGGCAGAAAAGGACCTGGGGGTGTTGGTTGACAGCCGGCTGAACATGAGCCAGCAGCGTGCCCAGGTGGCCAAGAAGGCCAATGGCATCTTGGCCTGTATCAGACACAGCGTGGCCAGCAGGAGCAGGGAGGGGATTGTGCCCCTGAGCTCAGCACTGGTGAGGCCGCAGCTCGAGTGCTGGGTTCAGTTTTGGGCCCCTCACTACAAGAAGGACATTGAGGGGCTGGAGCACATCCAGAGAAGGACAACAAGACCGGTGAGGGGGCTGGAGAATAAGCCCTATGAGGAGAGACTGAGGGAATTAGCTTAGAGAAGAGGAGGCTGAGAGGAGACCTCATCTCTGTCTACAACTGCCTGTAAGGAGGTTGTGACAGGGTGGCTGCTGGTCTCTTCTTGCAAGTAATGAGTGATAGGACAAGAGAAAATGGCCGCAAGTTGTGCCAGAGGAGGTTTAGAGTGGACATTAGGAAGAATTTCTTTACTGAAAGAGTGGTCAAGGATTGGAACAGGCTGCCCAGGGAGGTGGTGGAGTCACCATCCCTGGAGGTGTTTAAAAAACGGGTAGATGAGTTCCTTAGGGACACGGTTTAGCAGGGAGACAGGCACGGTTGGACTTAGTGATGTCAAAGGTCTCTTCCAGCCTTATGATTCTATGATTCTGAGTCCTTGTAGGATTGCTATTTAGAGAAAAGACTCTGCTTTGTCTTTGCTTCCACTGAGACCAATAGACAATGTGCTTTAAAAGCCATGTTGCAGTCTGAGGCTCTGTACAGGCCTTGGGAAAAGAGCTTCCCAGGTTCTGGCTAAGTGTGGTTATCAAAGAGTAAGTGGTGACTCCCAGCAGGAGGCTGGAGAACTGCGGGAGTTTTAGGAGAGAATTGAGTGTTCCTACACCACGCTAACAAGTAATAAAAGAGCTAAAAGTACAGGAAAAGGTCTTGAACAGTGGCTGTAGCTGAGAGCGGGCTGAGGCTTACTTGAAGGTGGGTGGCTTGCATCTTTGAGGGCAACAGGGAGGAGGTATGCGAGTGGGCTATAAGGGAGGATGTGGCAGCTTCATCTTAACATAGACATGTGTTCTGGGGAGGAACAGCTCAGCCTAGGCTTTCTTTTTGTGCTGCGGTGGGTGGCTGTTATATGCTCTAGTGGTGGCTTCATGGGAAAAACTGTGTCCCTTTCTCATGCCTTTTTTTTTTTCCCCCACTGCTCCCCTCCCTGCCTCTCCAGCAAGGTGTCCTCCAAGTTAACTTTAGGATAAGAGATGGAAAGTCTATGTGTTTAACTTAATGGCTGATTTCGGTACATGCTGGATGAGTGCATAGCAGGGCTTGTAATTGCAGCCAAGAAAATACCATGGGGACACAAGTGTGTGTGTATGAAGAGAAGCTATAAATAGCACAAAAATATGCATTCTATTATGCTGTAGTTTGCTTTTCTCTTATGCTGATGGCCCATTTTCTGGCAGCGTAGATGGCAAGCCCTTCTATGTGATCTTTGTCAATACTGAGAGCACTTGGGAACTCTTATGCTACTGCTATTTGACATCCAAGGGACATGGGAAGAAAACTGTGACACTTCCAGTGCGCTTGCTCTCTCCCACCTCCCCCCTACATCTTCTTTCCCAGCTGATTTGACCAGGTCACTCCCCATCTTTGATTCTTTCCTCTTATTTAAAGACCTCCTGTAGCTGCATTGTCTGGAACAGCTCTGGCAGAGGCTTCAGAGCTGTACTTCCACCTAACAAGAGAACATGCTCTCATTAACAGCCCTCGAGGAGGGTGAATATTGCTGCTGCCTTCAAAGGAGAGATGGTGGTGCAGAGCAAACTCCTGGCCCTCAGTCGGATGGAGCTCTGCTGAAGACATCAGCAAGATCAAAACGTCGGCTGGTGTGAACAGAAGTGATGTAGGTATTCCTCTGTGATGCAGGAGTTGGGGTGGCTTTGTGGTTCCTGCAGACATGAGGTGAACTAGCTTTAACTAGCTTTTGTACTGATGAAAGTGTAGCAGCCACTTGGGCAAATGGCCCAACTACTTGGTTAGACTCTCAGGAGGCTTTCGGCGCACATGCTGAATTCTACCGGTGCTGTCAGAACTGACTCTGCCAGTTAGCTTAAAGTTAACTTGGGACTGCCTGTGCCATCTGCAGCTGCACCATCTGCAGAAGAGCCGTACCCTCAGTTGCTGTCAAGCAAAACCATCCTGAAGCTTTGGAGTCAAAACCCTCTTCTCAGCTGCTTATCTGAACACCTTGCCAGGTGCTTAGTCTCCCTCCTCAAAGTTGCACTCTGATGGATGAGCTCCAAATAGTTGAGTGGGAACCTTGCCAAGCATGGAGAGCTATCAGTAGTGTTATGGATGACAGTAAGCTTCCTGCTGAGAAGCACATAAAGATCTGTTGGCTTCTTATTTTAGTCCTCTAAAAGAGCACCCTCCAAACTACTTTTGACTTTCCTTTTAGCCTAATGAGTTCTTCTTCCTTTTCCAAAAGGTCTGAGGCGAGTTAGTCCTAAACTATCCACAGCATCTGTTTGTCTGATTTCCCCCCTTCTTGGAAGTGTATCAGATGAGTGTGGTGTGTGGACGTAGGTTGGACTTCGGCCATCCTTTGGCTCCTGTTGTGACTGCGTAGACTTTTATCTTTTCAATGTGACCATTAAGGGAGGGGGGGAGGGGGGGGGGGGAAGGAAATTAAACCACAAACAACTGCATTAAAATAATAATCAAAGGCTCATGAAACCCCACAAACCCCCAGTAAACTCAGTTCTTCGAAACTGGAATCTTATCTCCCCCTGACAAGCGTAACTGTTGCTGGGTTCAAACCATGGACAAGATTTCATTATGACTGGAGATCTGAGACATAGCCAGGCCAGGTTCCTCTGCTGCGTGGTTTGTAGCAGGGTTGAAATTGGTCCAGTCTATTAAGGAGGGAGTTTCACCTGTAAATATGCATTTCATTTTATTTGTGGATTTAAATCTGACCCTTAAGGTTTCTTGAGTGTCTTCTCCTAAGGCTTTAATCTGTGGAGCTATTTTAGAGGTGTTCAATTTATTTCTTTCCATGTTATGTTGAAGACTACAGCATGGCAGTGTGGTAAGATCTGGAGAGCTTAAGAACAACTGATGGAAAGTTTCCTAACATAAGAGAGCCTTCTAGATTTTGGTGGGAGCAAATAATGTGTCCTGGGACAAAAGTCTTCCTCATTTCTCAGTTAATATACCTAAAGAGCCAAAGACTGATATTTTCTTCCTTTTGCATTGCTGCAGAGTTGCTGTTGCAGCCCAACCTGTGTTCAGGAGCCCAGCTCTTCTAGTTGTGGTTTTCACTCCTGCAACTCACGTTCTTCTGAAGGGGTGCTTGTAAGAGATGGTCTATTAAGAGCATTACTGATGAAAAAATACTAAAATACATCACAGTATTAAAAATACATTAATAAAATGGGCTAAAAATATAAGCATATATATACTAAATGACAGTTCCTCCCTGCCCCCACAGAGGCATATTTTCAGCTGGCTAGGTTAATTTGGGAGGGAGTATTTCACATGCAAATAGGCTGAGATTCTGGTTCTGCTTGAGTAAATCACAGGAACTGTTCAGTGCCTCAATGTACTCAACCTTGAAAAGGGTTTATCACTGTTTCCTTCACCCCTGCGCTGCCTCATGAGATCCTTGAGCAGAAAAGGGGGCCTAGGAGATATTAGAAGAAAAGAAAATGAACCTGTTTTCTCACTTTTAGCCATTTTTATGAGGTGGATAAGAGTTGCTTATATCAGTGCTGGAATCTTCCCTAGCATTTGTGTTGGAGCTAGCAATGGGGAAAACAAGCTTGTTTTGGGAACAGTTGGTTGTCGTGTCCCGTCCCCTCCTCCACCTCAGGAATCTCCATGATGCTTATCAGAACTTAAAAATTTTTCAGTCCCAAACAAAAGTAATTAATTCCTATCCAAACTTCTTTCCCAGAATTGAACAATAACTTTGTAAAGTATCTTCGAAAGTGATGATTTTATAGGACTGAGCCTTTGGTGGTTTCCAGGGTCTCCTGGTGCAAAGCAGTGGAGCCATGGAGCTACGGGACATGCAGCTGTCAGCTGCCAGTGCCTCGAAGGAGTCTGTGCCCAACAGAAGAGCCCAGGGCTGGGCATGCAGGATTCGTCCTTTGCTACAAAGGTGCTATTTTGACACAAGGAGCTCTCAAACATGGCTAATGGGATGTGGCCGGCTGGGACTTGACATGATTGCTTAGCATTACATCTTCATCTTTTCCCCAGCCTGTTTCTTTCTTGTGGTCTGTTTTCATTTCCTTGCTAATTCAAGCATGCCTAATGTTAGCAGAAGGAATTTCTGTATGGTGCAGATAGGTCTGGAAGATCTGACTGAAATTGGATTTTACAGGTGACATTCCTATATACGGGTGGGTGAGTAGGACAACAAAAAGGTCATGGAGATGGGACCTGTGAGAAATGCTATTATAGATAGTGGTTAAACCTGGGAAAGTGAAATCATAGAATGGTTTGGGTTGGAAGGGACCTTAAAGATCATCCAGTTGCAGAAGTGGGTGAAATTAGGTTAAACCACTTGTGAATGGGAGCAGTCCACAGGGATTTGTATGAATTTCTGCTATCAGAGAAAGGTGAGCCCTCACTGCCTGTCTTCAGGCACCAGCCTCTTGGCACTGTGCGACATCACGTAGTGTCCCTGGCCAGCACAGAAATGAAGGTGATAAGCAGGTGTCCCTCACTGGCGTGTCGAAAGAAGAGTCAGCTTACCTTGCAAATGCTTTCCCCAGAGACGGCTTCAGTGTTTGTGGGGCTTAGTCCATTCACTCTGACTGTGAATTACAAAAACCAGACCTCCTGTTTTCATATGGACTATATCTACTAGCAACCAGCTAGCGCTGGTATTTGATATCAGCTGGGAACCTGATCAGGAAACTTTGATTTTTCCTTCTCTTCCACATTTTCTTCACTTTAGCCTTGCTCTGAACACTCTGCCTGGTCTGTCTAGTTCATCCTTTAACACGTACCTCAGCATATGCCCTGGGTAGGCGTGAGCTTGCTTGGTGCAGGGATCAGGCAGTGCCAGTCTGTAGGAACTTCCCTCATGTGTCTCACTTTGGGAAGTCTGAACTAAGCATCACGTTTATGAAGCTGGAGAAAATGACTGCATCGCTCTGGAACAGTCATACATTTCCATGCCTGAAAATGTGTAGATGTGTGATTTGTTAGAAATCATGCTTAGGAAGCTAAGGGCTGTAGCTTTTAAATGTTTAGTGTGTTTATATTTCTATGAAAGAAATCCCATGTTTCATCCATTAATGGATACTATTTACTTTAAGTACAGCAGAATTCTGATGTTGAGTTTAAAGTTAAGTAAATCTCCATTCATGAAAACCATATTTGCCTCTGTTTCCAGATTTCTTCATGGTACATTTAGGCTCCGTGTCTGTGTTGGGGACGTAAAATCTCAGCAGCCTGAGCTCAGATCTAGCAGGAAGGATCTAAACATCAGTCTGATTTTTAAGCTGGATTAAAGTCTGGTTCCATAGAGGGCTTTGAAAAACCTCCTGTGTGGCCAAAGGAAGACCCTCCACAGACAGCCTTGGTGGAGGAAAGTCTGGAAGCAAGGTGAAGACAGGAATCCAGCCCATTAGAGGCACAAGATAAGGTTTCACTTCTGGGGGTCAGTTTCTCTGCTTTAAAGCAAACAAAACCTTGGTTTTGACTTTGCTCATTTGTTTTTTCTTTTGCTGGAAATGTATTGCTTTATCAAGTGGTGCAGGAAGCCTCTAAAACCTTGGTTCGCAACAGGACACTCGAGCAATTTCTTCTCTTTTTAAAAGATTTTCGTTCGTCGCATCCAGTGAGCTGAGGATGGATCCCTGAACTCTTACAGATTTAGTAATTGAGGAGTCACTCAGTGTCACCCACAATATCACCCTGCAATACACTATGCATGGTGGTCATCATGTTATCCAGCATCAGTTACACGAGATAGCTGTTTCACAGCTGGATTTACTGATCTGAAACACAGAATGTGACATTTTGCAGAATGGGGTATAAACTGCTGCTTTCCCTGGTCTCCACTTTATTAGCAGTCTCTGGGTAATGAAGTTTAAAGGAGAGGTGGATACCTATCTCTGGTGCCAGCACGGTTGTGCTTTCTGAGCTTTGTTTTCAGCTCGGTGTGACTGTGTGCCTTGCAGCAAGGTTCATTAGCAGCTAATTGTCCCCTTCTGAAAGCAGGTGAAGCCTTTGGACTAGCCTTTGATTTGTCTGGTGTCAAATGAGTACTCTAAGGCTCTCCTTCCTGCCCAGAGGTGATTAGTTCCCAAGGATTTCCAGATGAGATAGGTTAATAGTAACTGTGAATATCTATCCCTTTTTTTTTTTTTTTTTTCCCTAACACTTGGTGCTACATTAGGGTAGATGCAACATTTTGAGAAGAGAGGAAAGCAATTGCTTTCTGCTTGCACAAGACTTGGCTCTGTCCTACCCTTTGCAGTATTCTAGTCCTGCTTTTCTATTAACTAGAACTCTAATAATAATAAACCCAAATAACCATAGAATCATTAAGGTTGAAAATGACCTCTAAGATCATCAAGTCCAACTATCAGCTCAACACCACTGTGCCTACTAAACTGTCTGGATCAGCCAAAAGTTAACCGATCAACGAAAAAATCCATACCATGAAAAGCTTTTGGAAGACACTGACATCTCTTCACTCGTCCCAGTGTTCAAAATGTCAAAAAACTCCTATATACTGTGGGCTTTGGAAAAATACATTAGGAAATGAGCACTGCTGCTCTGCTGTGCAGACTCAGCCCAGATGCCATGGGTGATGGTCATGAGGAACTCTGCCCTCTGCTTTCTATGTGGAAGCTTCCCTCCACCCATCCTTCCTGTCCTGGAATAATTATGCACATTCCTGCCTAAACAAATCACATGAAACAACCACACATTCTCTCCATCTTCTCTGCCAGGCAAAACCCACCCCACAGTGATGGGCATTAGCAATAGCAAAACTAACTCTCTAACTTCTCTCCAGTGTACCGTGTAATTGATTTCATCAAATACAGTCTGGGTATTAAAGCTCTGGAAGTTAAGGGAAAGCTTCAACTTAATTGCAGTTCAGCCAAGAATCAATTTCTCATTTTCTTTCTTGTTTTCTGACAATTTCTGCTTGTTGGTGAAGGCCAGAAAGGATGGAGATTTTACAAAGGTTGATATCCTCTGTATCACTGGCATTTCATATCCAGGCTAAAGAAGAAAGGAAAATTTTGCAGATACTTTTTGGACCAGCCACAGTAAGGAAACGTCTGGGTCAAAATAGTTGTCCAGCAATAAAGCTAAATATGTTTTTTATCTGTAACTTTTTGGTTTAGTTCTTTCTATAGTTTCCCCTGCACATGGAGACAGGGAAGAAATAGGTTAAGGCTGTCTAATTTTTTTTTATGGCGTCTCTGTTTCAGAGACGCCATAAAAATCTAAAGCAAAATAAGAAGTTAAAATCTCAGCCCTCTTTAGATGAGTGAAGGTGTTTAGGAAATGTTTTGGAAAAGACCTGTGCAGTGAAATCCTGCAGTCATTCAAGCTGATAGCTATTGAGCTCTTCTTTGCTTTCAGTTCAGAATAAATACCATATCCAGGAGGAAAAAGGAGGGATCAGAGCACATTTTCTGAGATGCCTGGGTATCATGGAATCATAGAATGGGTTGGATTGGATGGGACCTTAGAGCCCACCCAGTTCCAACCCCCTGCCATTAGCAGGAAGACCTTCCACTGCATCAGGCTGTTAAAGACCCCATTCAACCTGGCCTTGAACACCTCCAGGGATGGGACATCCACAACTTCTCTGTGACTGTGCCTCACCACTCTCACAGGAACAATTTTCTTCCTAAGATCTCATCTAAATATCCCCTCTTTCAGCTTAAAACCATTGTCCCTTGTCCTATCCCTATAGTCTATGATCAAGAGCCCCTCCCCAGCTTTTCTATAGCGCCCACCTATAGGGTAGTTGGAGGAGTGATGGATGCTCTAAGTAAACAGCTGTAGCACGGGCTTAAATTGCCTGTCAAATAGATGCTGTGGGATTCCAGCCCATCCATTGTGTTTCTCTAGATGGAACTGTTTGTGTTTTGGATGTGTTTTTAGGAACAGCTTGCATCTATCCAGTGGGTATGTCAGCTGCAACCTTTGAAAGATTTATGACGTTGATCCTTTTAGAAAGCCTCAGTTCTACTCTGTCTCTCAATTTGTTGCTGCTTTTCACAACAAGAGCAAATGCAATCTATGTTTTGCCCAAGTAATAACAGTCCTTAGGCTTTTCAGAGGAAAATGCTAAGGGGTATGGTGAAGTGAGAACTGGTATCTCCTCTCCCTAAGCTTGTCAGCCTCGGGATTTCAACATGAGCCAAGTAAGAGGTGGCTGCTTAAATGGAAGCATTATCTTGATTCAGACAGTACATCTTGCTGGGGCACTGGTTTATATCCACGTTGGTCAAGTGTAACAGGTGCAGCAGCCTGGGTTCAGTAGTTTTTTTTTTCTAAAAACAGTCATATTGCAGGCTTTTTATTTTGGCGGTGGCCTCTGTTTTGCAAGCTGAGAGATTGTACAGATCAGAGAGGTTAAATAATGGAAGGAGAAGGAAAAATGAAAGCTGGAGCCTTGAACTTCCCTCATCCACCCTCCACCTCGTTCTCAAGCTGCCCTCCAGCCCACATGCTGTGAAGCTGGGCTCAACCAGAGATACTTCTCCTGACTTTTTTTGCTTTCACAGCTGTTTTTTAAATACGCTCTTGAAAAACATACATTCAGTTCAAATATTATCCCTATACATCCTCCCTCTGTTATTTCTTGTGTGCAGGATCAGCAATTTGCAGCTCATACCTCGAATCCCAGAAGACTCTAGACCCACCTTGAGAAACATTGCCTTGAAAAAAGTCCTTTGCTGGGCCAGCTAAGAGGAAAATGCAAATGGTGACTAAAAGTTCAGCATCCCTGGGCTGGGTAGCGTTCAGTCAGGTTGTAAAAAGTTGGTGGATCCTGAGAGAGGTTTTGGTCTGTGTGGAGAAATGGTGAAGTATGAGATGGCTGGCTTTATGCAACTCATTATGCTCCCGTTGCTGATTTCCAAATGGAGTCCTGTTGCTGAGAGAGACCAGGTTTGATTTTATGAAAAACATAGGGGTGGGTTTTTATTTTTCTTGTATGAGGCATGTAACTTTAGACAGCCATCTCTGTGCCTGGTCACCTCTGAGGTTTTTTTATTCCACTGACATTCACCTTGATGAGCTACAAAGAGGTAAAAACTACAGTGGCTTGCCGTGTCTTGACTAGTGTCTTGCTTTGATATAAATCCTCAGGGTGAAAAACACCTTGTGCAGCAAAAGCAAAGGATGAAGTAGCTTTTATGAGGCAAGATTAATTCCCCTGGAGAACTGACATCCCCATTTTTGAAGCCTAATTGCATGAAGTCTCCTGTGATAATTTCTTAGACAGTGAAGGGAAGTGGCTGGAGCCAGCCTCCGGCATTGAGGGATACAAGCCCAGTGGGTCGGCACAGTGTCTTGATAGGGCAACAAAGAAATCCAAAGACTGGAACAACAATGATCCCATTAGATGTGGTTTAAGCTTTTTTAATCCATTGCTAACACAGATTCCTTGGGTTGATCAATATTAAAATTCTTCACTTAAAGATGTATTTCCTTTGCATCTTGTAATGATATTCTGATGATAAAGGAATGCTTTCATATTAAGTTTTTGTTGGTTTTGAGTGGAGGCAGTGTTTGTAAGAGTCATTGGTCTGACAATGTTAGCTTGGCCATGCAGCGTTGTTGCAAATACCCAGCAGCAGCACCTGCCTTTGTGCTAGCCCGGGGGGACCGCAGTCCAGGCTCCCTGACGCTAACCAGATCAGTAACCTGGAGGCATTGTGTTAGGAGCTCCCCTCCTTTGCCCCAGATTGCAGGATTAACCAATGCTATGCTTCTTACCTGCATGTTATCCTGCGCTGAGAGGAACTGGCTGCGCCTGGGGCTGCTGACATATCCCTTCAGTCTTCACTTTGCATCTGATATAATGTCACGACCCCCTGGCTCAGCTTGTAGCAGAGTGTGGGGTATAGGTTTCTGTTTCACAAAACGATAGCCTTCAAAGAATGGCTGGGCATAATGAGTTGGGCAGCTGCCAATAGCTCTGTGTTATCGGGAGCTGTAACCCTCCATGTGTTAAAGCTTTCCTGCTCCTCAGTAGTTCAGATGGCTTTGTGTCTGTCACAATTTCTCAGGTTCTTGGGGTGTGCCTACATCTTCTGAACCCTTTTTGAAGCTATTCCTGCATTTGGTTTGACAGCCTGAAGTCCACAGAAAGGAAAGAACCTCACTGGTTTGTAGGCATGCAACCCCCACATTTAACTTGGACATCATAATGCGCTCATAAACCCTAAGTAACAGCCCTTTTGAGAGCCCTCTGCACTATTGATTTATATTTTTCCGCAGCATCAGCATAATTTTAAAGGACAAGGGATTTCATAATGCAGTTGTAAATTATTCCTATAAGTATCTTAAGTGCCTTATGGGAGTGCATGATCCCTCAAGATGCTTCGTAATTTATTTCTTCTCCAAATTTTCAGCTGTGCAATAAAACATTTGTAAATATCCAGGAGTGAAGGTCCTTACAGATGACACTGACATGCACCAGGCTCGCATGAAAACCCTTTTATCATCTGTGGGAAGGAGAAAAGGAAGATGGAAATGATAAGTCTAAAATTTTCCTGAACTTGTGCAGCAAGTGTGTGCCATTGAAGCTCCTGAAAAGGTTATAAACATTGTATTTATACTTCCTGGATCCTCTTCCTGGGGTTTTCACTAGAGTCTCTCCTTGCTGTGTTGTGGCTCACACTCTGAAGTTAGCTGTTCTCCTGATCTTGTAGAAACACAGGCAGGTGCAAGGCAAGCTGTTAAGACAAGTTAGCATCAGTACTTAAATCCTCCATCTTGTGCTAATATGTACCCCGGTGCTGAGGCATAGGTGAAGGATTTATTGGCCCTGCTGCTCCTCTGAGAAGCAGAGGGCTTTGTGGAGAGGACTATCTCAGCCAGCTACAATCACTGCTGGTGGGACTTGGCCACAGAAGCAAAGAGAACTCAGTTTTTTCCCTGCAAGGAAGGCTTGGTGAGCAATTCCTTTTCTCAGAGAGTGTCATTCTCTGCAGATGAGATCAGCTGTATTTTAAAACAGTTGGCAATAAGAGTGTGCTTGTCCAGATCCGGCCTTGGGTTGCTCGGACAATAGCCTGTATTTTCATTACCATGTTTTGACTCTCAGTAGCGTTGTTTTATTCTCTTTCTGTTTAAGAACTTAATGAGCTGTTTCAGGTTGAGCTGGTAGCATTGAGTTCTATAGGACATCAAAAGTGACTGCTCCAAGTACGAAGTTTCAGAGAAGACCTCAATGGCCAAATGCAGAGGGATGAAAAGCTGCGGTTGCTTCTTGCTGGTGAAGGTAGGCTTATGTCACCCCACATAATTTTAAAGAGTAAACACATGGCTTTGTTATTATTTGAGAGAAACCAGTCATCAAATCTGCTGGAAGTGTGTTTTGTTGACTTCTAACATGACAGACACCTGAAGGGGCTTTACTGTGCAAGAGTCTTGAATCTCAGCAGCCCCTGTGTAAGAGCTTCCAAAGTTATTGACCGTTTGAGTCTCTAAATGAGAGCATCAGATGTGGTGTTTTGTCTTCAATTACTTCTCTTTTCTTTTCTTTTCTTTTCTCAGTGCTCCTTATCATCTGTATGATGTGCTTTTAACCATAATGACCTTGAAAACACTCGTAGCCACTTAAACCTGGCTGTGCTCCCCTGTTACAAGTTCTGTGTCAGTCTGCGTAGATTTGTTACAAGGATGTCAATGCTGGTAGAAAAGAGAGAGATTGCTGTTCAATAAATAAACATAGAGAAATAGCCTCCACTTCTGGCTCGATGTTGGGATATCTAGCTAACCAGTCCTCCACAGGTGCGCTTACTGACAGCCAGCAAATTCTTGTAGGTAAGGCAGGACATGGTGATCCTTTGGCAAAACAAATCTCAAGGGGTTGAGATATCACCAGCACGACCCTTGTCTGCTTCTGTTAGCTGAGGCAGAACTGGTAGTGGTTGTATTGCTTGGGGCATAAAGTAAGTACCAGTCACAGTAGAATACCCATCTCTGTAGCAAAGGAATTGTTTGTGGCATGTTGACCTGCCCTGAACTCCCATGCAATCACAAAGCGTTATTGATAGTAACAGCACAAATGCAGTAAGTAGTACCTTTTGCTCTGTACAAACATACTACGCACGCTTATGAGACCAATTATGAACCCCAGTGACTGCCTTAAATTCGTTCTTGTTTTTCTTTTGACCTCCCAGTGTGTCCTCACTCGCACAAGAAGTAGTTCTGAAGTGGCTGGTGGTGGTCTCCAGAGGTTTGCCCAACAGTGGCTGGCTGTCCCTGCTAACCAAACACCTATCCGTTCTAATAAATATTTTGTGTCCAAATCTTGAAGAAAAAACCCAAATGCCTGCCTTGAAAAAACAGGAAAGCCCCAAAAGCCTGTGTAATGTCTGTTTTGTAAGACCAATCATCCTTGATGTGTGGGCTTTTTGCCTTGAACAATTAACGGCTCGGTGACGATCTTGCATACCTGTTGGAATTGCCTTTTGACCCTGCCTTCATCCATCTGGCCACTAATAGCTTGTTCAGGGATACAGAGGATTTAGAGCAAGCAGCAGAAATTGCAGCTGGCCTGGTGGCTATCCTGCTGCTTGCAGCTCTGTCTCCTGGCTTCTTGTATTATAGTAATTCATGAATAACCCTCCCTTGCTTCTGGAGCCAGTTGTGGGTGTGTGCTGATTACACTGCTGTGTTTGACATCAGCATCTGAACTCTCATCATTGCAGCTTGGCTTAAAAAAACAAATATATCTATTCTTCTTTGTGTCCAGAACATGATTAACTCCTCCTGTTTCTGTGCAAGAAACATGATGGGCCAGTGCAAGAAAAAACGATTCCACTCAGAGCAGCTGCTGCCTCCTCCTCTGGCCGGACTGTTCTTTTCAAGATACAGCAGGGATGCCAATGAATCAGTGTCTCTCTTGGGACGGAGTTGGATGAAACACATTAACAGGGCTCCAGCAGAAAGCTTCACCCTTAAAGGGTGGGGAGTAGCAGTTGATTTTAGACCAAGCGATGATTTAACCTTGCCTGAAAATTAAGATGTTCTTCCTTCAGGATTTTTCCTGCTGGAAAACTGAAATACTTCCATGGAATCCAACATGAAAACTTTAGTGGTTTTCTCTTTTTCTATCAAAAGCCGGCCTATTGGAAAGGTCCCCAACAGCTCTATTGGTTGGCCAGGGAATTTTCCAGGGCTAGCCTGAAGTTTCCATTAGGCAATACAAGGCGTTGTTGGGGGTTTTGTTTGTTTGTTTGCTTTTTAAGACAGCCAAATCAAACAAGGGCTGGTGAGAACTTTAGTACCTGATTCGTCTTTATAAAATTCTCTGCCAAGTGAGTAAGCATTTTGCAGAGCTATCTGCAACTTGCTTTTAAAACTGGATTTCCTCTAATGCTGTAATTAAGAGTTAATAAACAGCTTAGGTATTTGTTTCATTTTGGGTGCCTAATAGGTTTTCAGTTTGCTTCAGATGAGACATGTTAAATTTATCCCTTGACCCTGTAAATATAATCTTTCTTTCCATCCCTTAAATAGCCACCTTCTCCTTTCAAACATAATTTTTTTCCACCTTCCTGCCATCTAGTTTTAAGTAAACATTTTAAAGTAGAAAGAGCGTGGTTCACTCCTTTCCAGTCTCCTGGCTTCCATGAGAATGGCAAGTGCTCCACTGATTTACACCAATAGGCATGAGATCAGCTCCAGCTTTCTTTCTGGCCTTTCATTTTAAAGCTATTCTAGTAGAGAACAACTTTTTGGCTATTTAAAGAGTGGAAAGGAGCCTCAAGGAATCTGCTTACTCACTTTGACAAGTGCCAGTAACATCACACTCGGAGCACAGTTACTACTACTTTTTCTTTTCTGCCTTATGAACTCGGTGAAGCTGAAAGGTGATGGAGCAGTCCCTGGAAATGAAAGGCCATGCAGAAGGAGGAAAGGATGGGCCATCCTGCACGCGAAGGGTGTAAATCATATGTAATACCACCCATCAGACTGACTTGGGGATGAAATAACGCTGAGGGATGATATCTCACTTGCATTTTTTAAGCCCAAGGCAGAGTCTCTGGTCATAGCCTGGTTGGTAGCATGTCAGCATCCACTGGGAAGGCTTGTAACTGAGCTCGTAACTTCTTGTGTTTTTAAAAAGGAATGCTTTTCTTTCACTGCTTCACTAGGGGTTTCTTTGACGGCTTTGAAATGTGATTATCTGTGAGGTAGTAAGGCGTGTTTTTCCACCCCCTGCTCCTTAGTGACTTCCCTTCCTCGCATTTCTTGTCCTGCTTCAGGCTTAATTACACCTCTTAGGGAGGTGAAGTTGAACTGGCCTCAGCTTTATGTTTAAGACTGTTTGTTGAATTAAAAGACTTGCTTAAGTCTCTCTCCATCAAACTTTTAAAATTAAAATAAAATAAAATAATATAAAATAAAATAATTAAAATAAGGAATTCTCCCCCTCTTCCAATTAATTTTTTCAGTGCTAGCTGTCATGCCATACAGAAACTCCGGTACTTTGTCTGCAATGCACTTGATACCTGAGCAGAGAAGGGGCATGTAACAGATGAAAGGCTGTGTGTGTCCCCTCCTGTGACCTCTGCTGATAGGCAGGAGATGTCCAGGATTGGTTTTCCTCACGGTTTTGCTGTTCTAGGTGGAATTAGCTTTTAAAACTGAGGGTTAAGTTGGTCCTACAAATGTGTGTCTTGGGGAAGATAGGGTAGAGCTACTGTGATGGTGGATATTTTCTGTGAAGGAAAGATGCATCCATTAAAAAACACTTCCACTTCCACCTGTCTAACCCCTAGACCTGCCCTCAGCTGAGCAATTCCCACTGCGCTGCAGGTTAGATGAGAAGAGCTCAAGAATAACTTAAATCCCAGAGCTCCTCAAGATGACCAGTGGTTGGGCATTTACCCATAAAGCACTGTAAGGAGACTGATCCATGCCTTTCTTCTCTTATTCCTGATCTAGAGGAGATGTGTGCTGGGAAGGTCTTTACTAGAAGGTTCCTGTTAGATGGCGTTGGTTGGCTGTGCATATTCATGTGCGACTTGTTTGTGGAGCGAAGCATAAGCAGGGCTATGGTGCTGCTAATTCCAATCAAAAGTGATAATTTTCACATGGTGTTAATAGAAATCCAAATTTGTGAAGATTTCACTTCAGTTAGAGGTGAAGTTCCTGACAGTATTAAAAGGTGCAGATGTGAAAATCTGAGAGTGAATATTGAATCTCTTTTAAAATACTTTATTTCATCTGAAAGATTCGCAGGCTCTCTAAGCGTCTTACTTTGTCAGACTCACCTATTTTCCCCCCAGAAATGTTGGAGTCTGGATTTATTATTCAACCTCCTATTGCAGCTCCTATTGCAGCTTTGTTTAGTGAAGTTTATACATTCTTAGATCAAATATTATACAATCTGACCAGAAATCATGCAATCACAGTGGGAGATGGGAAGAAGCAGCATAATTTATTCTGTAAACAAAAGGATCATCTATATTAAAGCACAAGTTGGTTAATAAAACGGGTTTTAGTGAAATAGAAAAATAAATATGTAGCTTTCCCTGGACTGTGTTTAGAAATAGTTGCACTCAGATGGGGAATGTGGCACTCGTCTTGCCACAGAGACTGCCTTCACCTCCTGAAAGCAGCTACCCTGGTCAATCTTGTCTAGGCTGAGGTGTCCTTAGTGAACCTCCTGCCCTGTTCATGTTGCCAGGGCTCCTGGGCACAGCCATGTGCACCTCCGTGCTGCAATGAGTTGAGGTGCTCTGCTTCTTCCCTGGCAAAGTGTAGAAGGTGCCCATTCCTTTGTATGCTTGGGAGAAGAGGATAGTGCAAAGACTAGAGGGATTTGGCCAGCTCCTTACTGTGAAATGGAGTGGATAATGAATGCCAGCAGAAGGTCTAAATTGCATTTAAGATGTTAGCACAAGTAGGACATGGATCCGTTTGAGCGAGTCCGGAGGAGACCATGAAGATTATCCGAGAGCTGGAGCACCTCCCATACAGGGACAAGCTGAGACAGTTGGGGTTGTTAAGCCTGGAGAAGAGAAGTCTCCAAGGAGACCTTAGAGCAACTTCACAGTATTGAAAGGGGCTACAGGAAAGCTGGGGAGGGGCTCTTGATCAGAGAGTGCAGGGACAGGATGAGGGGGAATGCTTTCAAGGTGAAAGAGGGGAGGTACAGATTAGATATTAGGAAGAAGTTAGGTGGTAAAGCCCTGGCACATGTTGCCCAGAGAAGTGGTGGCTGCCCCATCCCTGGAGGTGTTCAAGGCCAGATTGGATGGAGCTTTGAGCAACCTGATCCAGTGGGAGATGTCCCTGCCCATGACAGGGGAAGTGGAACTGGATGATCTTTGATGTTCCTTCCAACCCAAACCATCAGCTGTTCTATGTTGGAAACATGTGCAAGCTCAGGCTGAGGATAGCTCTGAGGTCACTTTCCAGGCATGTTAGGTGATGACCAAGGAGCACTAGATCCTGTTATTATCCACAGCATGTCTGGGTTGCATGCATTAGGTCCTTGTAGAACAGCTTGGCATTCTTAAAGTTTAGCTTTGGTAAAATTACTAAATTGCTGAGTTTTGACTGCGAGGTGGACAGAGGATCCTCCTAAGCATTTGCTGGACACCCAGCAGCTCCAGCCACATTGAGAAGCTGGGGAAATTTGAGTGGGGTATGTTTTATGGGTCTGGGCAAAGGGCTGGTGAGTCGAACTGCTGCTTCTACATCTGAGGTCTGGGAAGGAGTTGGGGAGGAATTTTCAACTTTTGTTCTGAGGATATATTGCAGCCTGGGTACGGAGCATCTCTCCGACTCCCTGTAAGACAGACTTGGTTGAAAAATTTCTTCATCCAACAAACATTAAAAAAGAAGGCTCCTGGAAAAGGAGAAAGGCTTGCTTCAGTGAAGTTAAGGGTACAACTCTCCTTAGCATGAGCCAGGAGAAGGATTTGTCTTGGATCTGCAGCGAGTACAACCAGTTTTTCTCCTGGACCGTAAACCAAAAGTGGCTTAGAGTTATTATTCACATGAGAACACAATGGTGCTCAGAGCCCGTCAATTGAGATTTTTCCTTGGGGATCCATATAAAATACCTCTCACAAAAGCTGCCCTGTGTGCGAGCAGAGGAACTCCATCTAGTGACGTTAAAGAAGGGAAAAAAAAAAGCCACAACCCCTTTTTCACACACACATACAGTCATGTACCTCTTATCGTACTGCCATTCTCTTGAAGATATGAAGATATCGGTACAGCTAAACAGCACGCACTTACCATATGGGATGCTAATGATGCTGCCTGGGAGGTGCTTTCACTCCCTGCTCTGAGTTCTGCCAATGCAAAAAATGTCCCCTTTGTCATGGTGGTGAATGAATTTTCTTGTTCCCCTTTCTCCTTGGATTTATGTTAACCCTGGGTTTCAGCTGAGTTTGATCTTCTCACTCTATTGTATTGCAAACAGTAGTCAATAGCTCTTCAGCTTGAGATTGCCTGGATTCATTTTCAGGTCAAGTCAACTCTCCTTGACCCAAGTTTGAACCAAAATACTGCAGGATATCAGATCCAAAGACAGAGTGACATTGCAATGAGTTCAAGGTTTCAGCTCAGTACAACGGAGTGCCTGTTGGCATGGCGAAGGCAGCTGAGCCATCCTTTTTACTTCAGAGCTGGCTCCTCTCCTGGGGCAACTCACAGCAATTTTTTCATCCACCGGTCACTTCTCTTTATTGAGCATAGTCATCGATTGCATTTCTGGTGTTTGTGGTCTGAAGCTAATCCTAGCTCCTTACATATGTGTTTGCACGGCTCTAACACGTGTGTGAGGAATTTGGCGTGCAGACTTTAAGCAACTGATGAGATGATCTGCATTCATGCTCTCTTATTTTTATTTGTTTAAGGAAGGGTGGGATCTCTTGGGGGATGCCTGGAACAGAGGCAGAACCAACTGATATTGCATCATGAAGTGAAAACACCGCTTTGAAGACTTGGGACAAAAATGGAATGAACTCATGAATTTATTCTGGATGATAAATCTTCCTTCAAAAGAAGGCAGCCTTATGTTTAGTACAAAAGACTGTTTATTTCTTCTATGGAAAAAAAAAGTAGTGTAATCTGATAGGATTAAATTTCCAGGGGCCCTGGGCAGAAGCTAAAGCACAGGCTTCCTCCTTCTTGTGCTCACGTTGGTTATTTTGAGTAGTCTAAGACCTCTTTGGCTCGTTACAGCACTGGGCTGTGAGCTGGCCCCACAATGTGCCTTGCACCTACAGCCAATATTAAGAACTCCAGCAACAAGGGTTTCTATATTTCTAAAATTGTCCAAGCATTTGGCTAGTATAAACTGCTTCTCTCAAGTGGGAACCTGGCCCAGGTATGGAGAAAAATACAGCCTTATTAGTGTTTTCTATCTCTAGCAGGTAGCTGAATAAATTTCTGGCAAATACGTAAGTACAGCTGAATTAATGTTGCATTAAGAGTCTTTGTGGTTTGTGTGTGCTGACTTTGTTGTTTTGACTGTTCATGGTTAATGTTTCATTAGCCCTTTTTATTTTAGCTAGTTATTTAACTACCTAGGAACTGTCCTGTGTGCATTTTTGTCAGGGGGAACAACAATACTTCAAATTTCACATCTCATTGGAATGGATTGGAAAGGTTTTGTCAGGATCACCGGGTCGGCAAAAGGAAGGAGAAAGGTGAGAAGTCAGCAGGAGCTTGTATGTGTGTGTTCTTTTCTGCAGTGTCCTATGCAGTTCAGGTGATAAGGAAATCCCATCTTTTCTGATGGGCCAAGTTGAGTTATCTGTGCCTGAGCTGGTTAAGAGTGCAACATTGTCAAACTAGCATGAATTCTATCATGGTGCAACAGCTGCTCAGCAGGCACAGTTATCCTAGGGTGTGGAGCACAGGTCTCAGGAGGAGCAACTGAGAGAACTGGGACTCTTTAGTCTGGAGAAAAGGAGGCTGAGGGGAGAGCTTATCTCTCCCTACAACTACCTGAAAAGAAGTTATAGCGAGGTGGGTGCTGATCTCTTTTCTCAAGTAACAAATGATAGGATGAGAGGAAATGACCTCAAGTTGTGTCAGGGAAAGTTTAGATTGGGTATTAGGAAAAAAATCTTTACTGAAAGAGTGGTGAAGCATTAGAACATGCTGCCCAGGGAACTGATGGAGTTTCCATCCCTGGAGGTGCTCAAAAACTGTGTAGACATGGCACTTAGGGACATAATTTAGTAGGCAGAGTGGTGTTGTGTTGATTATTGGAATTGATGATATTAGAGGTTCTTTTCTAACCTTAAAGATTCTATGATCTTGTGAGGTAAACCTAAGCTATCTTCTCCCCTAGTTCCTTTGGAATAAGCTGCTTTGGATGACAAGTTGTCACAGAGGAAGGACATGGTAATGGACAGTTACTGCACAGTAACTTGTGTGTTTGCTGAACACCTTCCCATACCTATTATAAGAGCAGCCATATGGCAGAACAGCACTGCTTGTAATGAGTGGGTTTGTGTTTATGGTGCTGTGTGAAGCGGATCTGAGCTCAGGTTTGCACGTATTTTTCTCTGTGGCCCACAGCCTTCTCATGAGGGAGATACACTCCAGGAGACTGCAGGGCTTGTTGGGGGCTTGTGCATGGGATAAGTGTCTGGAGAACATGTACCATGGGAAGAAGTCCCATCCCAGTGTCCTCCATGCCTGGAGCCAAGCTGGAGGAGATTTGAACCTACATTACCCACGGGGCTGCACTTGACCACAGTCCTGAATGTCTGAATGGAGAAGAGTGGGAGACACACTCCCATTTCAATGGAATACATGATTTGGGGAGTCAGGAGAGAGGCTGGAAGCCAAAATGAAACTGTAGCAGTGAAAGGGGGCTGTGAGACCAGTCACACCACAGCACTGTATGGAAGCTGCCTGTTGTTGAGAAGACCTTGTCCATACGCTGTAGCTGGCTATGTGCAGAGTGCTCCTCCAGTGTCTGTCACATATGGTCTGTCAGGGAAAAAAGGTGTTTATTGGCCTTGATCTAATTGCAATTTAGGCAGGAGATAGGTGTCAGTCTGCTGCAGACACTTCTAGACATGTACCACAGTAAGACTGGAGAGTGGAGGTCAGGCACATACAGAGTCTAGACTGGGCAGCAGCCAAAGAAGGGCTTTGGTGACCCCATGTTTTGCAGCTGGTTGTCTAGTTCTACCCAAATCTCAAGTGTCTGGCTGGACTGAGAGCCAGGACATCTCAGCATTTTCAATCCAGAAGATGTCCAGGTAGTTCCCAAGCAATGAACATCAAACTTGAATGCAGCTGTGATGTCTTTGTCTTCTCACCTGCCATCGGTGTTTGCTAGTAGGCAAACAGTGACTGTTCACAACGGGCCCAGTAAGAAACTACCCTTTGTGTTCATTTACTTAACATTTTCAAGGAGTTGTGGCTAAATGGGAATGACCTTCATTCTCAGCTCCCATGTGTGGGCTTAGCTCCAACAACTCCAGTCCAGCTACGCTGACTTTCAGCAGCTGGGACTTGGGCCCTGCTTTTAATGTCCCTTACTCTGTGCTCATGCGGTCAGTTTTCCTTGCCAACATTATATTTGCTTTCCTTCCTAAAGGACTGCTCTAAATATCATACTTTAAAACAATATGTCTTTTTCCCCCACAGAGAACAATATGATATGCCACTGTTGAATTAATATGTCCATGAAAAGTGAGTATAATCTCCCCAATAGATCCCCTTTCCAAAAGATTTATGATTTAATGAATTTTTTATTTCTTACCGGCATGTAGTGTTTAGTCGTTTTACACCTAGCGGGACTTTTTCTCATGGAAGCAAGTGAAGACGGGGAGGATTCCATCATCCTAATTCAAAATCCTTTCCCCCCTCTCTGTCCCCAACGTGCCACTGGTAACCTTTGCTGCCTATGCAAAGGTACTACCTTGAGTCTAGTTTCCTGTAGCCTGGCTTCTGTCAAAACCTACCCCCAACACATTAATGTGTCTTGCTAATTTGAGACAGTGCTGTGCGGAGAGGAGAGGAGAAGTTTATGAATAATGTTTTATGTAAAAATCAATGCCTCTCAAAAATCTTCACTGCTGGCTTGTTAGCTGCTTCAGGCAGGATTTCTGGCTCAGAGTCCTATTTTATCGTCCTCGTGGTCACACTCCAGCACCCTCTCAAATAAGTGGCAATAATGCCCATGACAGTAGATTATGAAGCCACAAATAACATCCATAGGTAACACCTTTATTTAGTGGAAAGATAAGATAGAAATGAACTGTGAAGGAGAGAGCCGTCTTTGATAATTATTAGCTACACGGGTAATATTCCTAATTACACCATCAATTGATTTCTATAAGCTCTCATTGCCTTGAAAATGGTTAATTGATTGCTCTGCCAGCCCTTTTCTCAGTGGATCCCACTGGGATGTGTGCCAAATCAGTATACAGTTTTGGGGAAGCACACTGCGATCCCACAGAAAATGCCCTGCTGGGTGACTGGACAAAAGCCTTAACTTCTCTCCTGCTGTGTCTTTGGGGGGAAAAGACAAAGAAAGGTTAAAATCCTGGGTGGCCCAGCTGATCAAGACCCACATGAAGTGCTGTGTGCTTTACATTGTCTCTCTGAATCAGCACTGTTCACCATCACTTGTCAAGATGTGAATGCTGACAGCAGTGTCCCTGGGCTGGATGGTCAGCGTAGAAAACGCAGATCTCTACCGGCAGGTTTTCAGGAGGCTTTCAGTGTGGGGAACTTCAATCCACACATGCTGGAGGCCTATGACATCCCAAGGAGCTCAGCTTTGGTGCTCTACAATCTCGCTTCTAAATTCAGATTTTACTGTTGTCGTGGAGAAGTTGAAAATAGAGCTTTGGAGCTACAGCATAGGTGGAAACTAGACCATAAGGGGCTTTCTGGAAAAAATTTATCATCTCATGAACCTTTAAACTAACAGGTGGGTGGGACGGGGGAGAGAGGGAGGTCCTGCATTGCAATTTCTCTTGAATTGCTTGGGTTGATGGTTTAGGCTAGGCTAAAGGAAACTGGAGCCCTGCCCTAGAATGGGTTGTGGTCACTGGCAGCCACTGCTTCTGCAGATCTTCTCTTGTTCTCCAGTTTAAAGAGGTTGACTTCTTTCTATCACAGTTTCCCTAGCCATGAAACAGGGCAATGCTGTGTGTTTGCAAGCATGAACATGGTATCCTGGGCCACGTGAGCATCCCACCCAGCACCACTTCTGTGCCCCTTGCCCTGCCTTTCCTATCCTCCTGGGCTACAGCACCTCCTTTGATCTGGGAGACTCCTGGCTGTCTCTGTCCTTCGCAGAGGAGGATATTGGTCTCCTTAGAGCTGCCTACAAGTGCCTTTCCCTGCTATGCTTCAAGCTCAAGTAGTGCCTTTCCACAGTACAGCAGTGGGGAGGCTGCTTCTCCCTACTCTCTTGCCCTTGGTTTCCTCATCTTGTGTCTTTTCCAAACTGGACAAGACTGAGCTGGACAGGAGACCAGCCTTGTGGCTTTCATGATGGCTGCTGGCACTGCTTTAGGCTTGGCTTGGCATTAAATGACTTGATTGTTTTCTGTTGGTAGAGGAAGTGAAGTTGGGCAGTACCGTGGTTGCTGCCTGTTGTACATTCGCCTCTCATTTCCTTTCTGCCTGTGATTTTAGAGGTGACTCCTGATGTTGTCATCTATTTATTCCTTTTTTTGATCCTGTGTCTTTTTTCTCCATTCATTATCCAACCGATGCAGCAAGGAACGTGACTGGGAGAGGACAGAGAACTAGCTGTCTTGGAAGAGGGAGGAAATAAACACTGCCTTTTCATCCAGCAGCCTGCTGGCGCTGGCTCCCAGGACTGCAGGAAGCTCTTTTTTACCTTCATACACTTCACGGATCACAGCCTAATTTCCTCCAGGGCTCTTCCTGGCTTTAGCCTCTCGATATGGGTGTTTGCACTCCTGTCCAGCACGATCTTCTCCGCCTGTGCGTGAGACCGCTTCTTTTGGACACCCGCTCAGTGATATTACTCCTGCCTTACTCATGCTGCACGCAAATCCTCTCTTGTGCAATGGAGAAATGTTTCCCTTTGTCCCTTTTTCACATTTGCTGTGCTATTAAAATGCTCTCCCACCCAACGCATACATGCACTTTGCCTTAGTGGCTTTCTCTCTCACCCCCAAAAAATCTATTTAGCACTTGAAGTTGCCAACTTGCATTTTGTTTTAAATTTCTCTGTTGACTTGAGTAGGCAAGGCTGGGTGTTGGCTTCCATCTGCCTCCTGGTTGGTAAGGGAGGCCTTAAGAGAAAATGAGGAGGCTTTCAGCCCACATTCCCAGTGCCAGCAGGGAGAGGGCTGTGGGGACTATGAGAAGTTCCTATTTTTTCTCTCTCTCTGCAGTAGTAAAATTTTATGCTTTTTAGAGAAAAAAATAGTATACTGCTGTAATTCAGGAAGTTAAACAAAATATAAATGTAAAACAATTGGATACGCAGTGAAAAACAGTAATCTGCCTTTCAGTGCTGTGCCTGCTCCTCTGGCCATACCTATCTCCACTGGCCAGAGCTTGTCTGTAGTTATGTTTATCTGCAGGACTGAGCACGGGAGAGCCTTGACCTCACACAAGGGCCTGCAATGGTCTTGCCCGTGGTCCCCACAGAGACAGCAGTGGCTCTTTGTGGAAGGACCCCAAGAAAAATTCAGCGAGGCAAATCTGCTGCCCCATGATGGTGAACAGTCTTTCCTCAACATGTTGTCACAGACTCCTCTGTAGCAGGGTGAAGAGCTGCAGAGCTTTGCTTTCCCGCTTTCCTAAATATCTGGAGCCAACTTGTTTCCAATGAGCGATAGATTGCCTTGTCTGGACAGCTGCATCTACATAGAGTTTTTGGTCACCAGACTCTCTGAGATCACACCTTCTGGGACACCTGCTTGGACTGACAGTAGATACCAACTAATCCTGGCCAGCAGATAGCACCTCTGCCTTCTGCTGATCTTGTCTAGGGTGCCCAGCTTCTCCCCATCCCTGCTTGCTGGGTTGTAGCCGGAGTGGTTTTGTATCATGTAGATTTTTTTCAAGACCACGGTGTTTTGCTTACTGCCCAAGCATTTAATCCCTGAACGCTGAGCAAAATCTGGCTTTCATAACAGAAAGGGAAGAGGCTCCATCTCTCCTGCGTGAGGAACGTGCTTGCTATATAAAGATAGCTGGAGGGAGGAACATGGAAAGGGCGGTGAGGGCTCTGCTCTCAGTGAATGCAGGAGAGGAGAGATTGCCTGCAATTCTGGAACAGCCAGCAGCTTTGCGGTTGCAGATGCTGGCTGGTGTTTTTGGAGAACTGTGGAAGAGATCGTACTACTTAATGTTGTTTTTCCTGCACACCGCATGCTTTTCTGGCCAAGTAACTTTGGAGTCCTGCTAGAGTGCCCTTAGTTTTACTTTTTTTCATTAGGATTTTCAGAGCCTGATTTAACCAAATGCTTCAGTACATGCTTATTTTTAAACCTAATCCTGTCGTTGTCTGAACTCATTGTGCTTCAATTCTGACAGCCTCCACAGACTTGGGCAAGCACTTGGAATTTAAGCAGATGCTGAAACGCTTCACTCCTCAACAGCTGTGAAGCTTGGAGGACCTTATCCAGGGAGAGTAGAGTCAGGAAGAGGGACAAGGTACCTTACATCTCAGTCTCTCCATCCATGGGTTGGTAAGACACTCATCCTTCTGGTCTCCTACTTTCCTGGCATCTAAACTCACAGCAGAGTTGTGAGCACAGTGGTGGATGGGATGGTCCAGGTGGCCACCAAGGCCTCTTGTGGTCTTGTTGCAGGGTGGTACTTCTTTCTGGTGGCAGCCTGGATCTCAGAGGGCATAGAGGCACCACCAAATGCCCAAAAGGTCAGGACCTTTCCCAGCATTTTTCTTTGCCATGTGCTCCCCAGGACAACCCAGTGAGGTGCCAGCTGGGAGATAGTGGAGGTCTCTGGGATGCATGGGGCTGACTTGGGAAATAGCACGGGCTGAGCACCAGGCAAGTTTCAGTGCATGCTTGGCACTACAGGAGTTGTAATATCAGTGGCTTTATCTTCTCTTTGCTGGCAGAAAAGCTGCAGCTAATTGTGCCTTCATTTGTAGGGGTGTGAATTTGATGCGTTGATTCTGTGCCTCGGGCTGAGTAGTAGAGCACTCTTAAAAGAGCAATCTCTTTTTTTTAATTTTTTTTTATTTTTTTCAGAATTAAGACTGCTCTGCTGGCAACTAGGAGTCCTTTTAACCCGCACCCTTGAGTCCCTTTTGCCTGACTTCCTTTAAAGTTGAGAACTTGTGCTGGGTGCTTTCATGGCAAAACACGTTCTCTTTTTAAGCATGCATTTGCCAGCAGGTTTTCATGCAAGGTTTTAATTGCCTATGGAAACAGGATTAATAATCTTTGGGGAAACAAAATATGTGCTTTCTGGAGGAGCTGAAGCTCTCAGGTTGCAGGTGCTAAAACGCTGTGCATCTTACCGAAAGTGCTGGTTAGGTACCGTCAGCTCTCAGAGCCATATGTTTTGGTGTGTGCTCCAGCAGCAGAGTGTGGGCAGAGGGGAGTCAAGCCCCTGCTTCAGATTATCTGGAGTTTTTGGAGCAGCCCAGTGGTACAGGCATCAGATCCCTCAGAGCTGTCAGCACCTCTGTCAGACTTCCATAAGTTGTATTGGCAGGTAGATATCACTTAATCTTAGCATCTTGCCCAGGATGGATGGGCAGACAGACAGGCTGACCCCACTGGAGCTGATACAGAGCAACCCCACACTCTCCATGGCCATTTTAATCACCTGCCTTTCCTGTGCCAAGGAGGAGTGCAAAGGAGGGGGTTTTCACTATTAATTAGCCGGTTTCTGGTTTCTGTCATTTTTCCTTGGTGTTAGTTTTTCTGGCCCTAGGTGAAGGAGTAGTGATAGAGACAGCAAGGGGAGGCAGTGGGTTCTCACTTGTGCTAGGCAGTTCCCCCACTACTATAAAAAAAACCCTCAAACAACAAAATGGAAAACAACTAGAAACTCAATTTTATTTTTTAATTATTTTTTTAAAATTCATTTTCCTCTTCCCTCTGTTTTGCCCCTCTTCCCCCCTTCCCTCTCCCCCTCCTTTTTTAGCCTTTCCCCGTTTCCCCTCTCTTCCCCCTCCTGGTTTCCCTCCGGCTTTTCCCCTTTCCCGTTTCCCCCTGCCCTCTTTTATCCCTTTTTTCTCCTTTCCCCCCTTTTCCCTCTTCCCTTTTCTCCATCCCTTCCCCCCTTTTTTTCCTTCCCCTCTTCCCCCTTTTCCCCCTCCTGCCCCCTTTTCCCCCTTCCTCCTCCCTTTTTTCCCCTTCCTCCCCCCCTTTTTTCCCTCTCCTCCCCCCTTTTTTCCCCTCTTCCCATCTTCCCCCCCTTTTTCCCCTGCTTCTCCCCTTTCCCCCTGCTTCCCTCCTCTTTTTCTCCCCCTTCTCCCCCTCTCTTTTTCCCCCCTTCCCCACTTTTCTCCCCTCTTTTTGCCCCCTTCCCCCTCTTTTTGCCCCCGCCCCTCTTTTGCCCCCTATTTTCGCTCTCGTTTCCCCATCCGCCCCTTTTCTCCCTCCTTGCACCCGCCCCCACTGTCACCCGCTTCCCCCCTTTCCCCCCCTCCAGCCCCTCTCCAACTCCCGTTCCCGCACACCCAGCTGCCCTTTTCCCCCCTTCCCGCTCCTCCTGCCCCCCGCCCTCGGGGCGGTCCCGGCTCTGTCCCCGCCCAGGGGGGGGCGCGGCCCCGCCAAAGATAAAGCGCGGCTGCCGCGCGACCGCCCCTAGTCGCTGCGCCGGCGTCCGGGCAAGGGAGGGAGGTAAGAGGGGGCGGGGGGCGCCGAGCCGTGTCTGTTCTGTCCATCCCGTGTCTGTTCTGTCCATCCCGTCTGTTTTCATAGAATCAGAGAATGATTTGGGTTGCGAGGGACCGCAAAGCCCATCCAGTGGCCCGGACACCTCCCACTGGATCAGGGTGCTCAAAGCCCCATCCAGCCTGGCCTTGAACACTTTACAGGAGGGGGCATCCACGACTGCTCTGGGCAACCTGTGCCAGTGCCGCGCCACCCTCACCATGAAGAATTTCTTCCTAATATCTGATATAAATCTTCCCCTTCCAATTTAAAGCCGTTCCCCCTCGTCCTGTCACTACTTGCCTTTGTAACAAGTCCCTCCCCAGCTTTTCTGTAGCCCTTTCAGTACTGGAAGCTGCTCTAAGGTCTCCCCGGAGCCTTCCCCAGGCTGAACAACCTCAACTCGCTCAGCCTCTCCTCGTAGCAGAGGTGCTCCAGCCCTCAGATCGTCTTTGTAGCCTCCTCTGAACCTGCTCTAACAGTTCCATATCCTTCTTACATTGGGGATTCCAGAACTTGATGCGGTACTCCAGGTGGGGTCTCACGTCCTCTCTCTGTTTTATTCATCTCCTCTCAGTTTTGTCCACCCCTTCTGTGTTGTCCATCCCTGCGCTCCCCATAGCAGCTCTTGGTACCACTTTTGGGTGTGGGGGAGGAGGCCCCTCTTGTCCCTCGACGTTCCTGGGTTAGTGGGCTGGCACTGGTGCGTGCTGGGAGGCTCTAGGGCTTTGGAGTAGCCTGCTGACAGGACTCGAGAGCATGGCAGGAAGATGTGCCAGGGGAGGGTTAGGTTGGGTATTAGGAAAATGCTCTTCATTCAGAGGGTGGTGGAGCACTGGAAGACCTCCTCAGGGAAGTAGGGAAGGCGCCAAGCCTGATGATATTCCAGAAGCATTTGGACAATATGCTCAAGCACATGGTGTGAATGTTGGGGTTGTCCTGTGCAGGGATCGGAATTGGACTTGGTGATCCTTGTGGGTCTCTTCCAACTCGGGTCATTCTATGATTCTGTGCTTTGGGACACTGCAGCATCCTGCCACCATCTCAGCTCACTTCTGGGTGTTCCCATCCCCTGTGTGCTGGGAGGGATCCAGAGCTGCACAGGACTCTTCTAAGTTTTATAAGTCTTATTCTTTGTATAAGCCATCTTTTAAGTTAGTACTTTTCAGCTTAGAGCTGCAGAAGAGGGTTTAAAAGTGCGGGATGCACTCTTGCAAAGCCCCTTGATGTCCTTTTGCAGTGGCCACACAGCCTTGAAGAGGCTGTGCTGCCCATCTCTCTATGCTGTAGAACCAATGTGATCCTTTGACATGGAAAGGGTGAGGATGTGTAGGTGACAGCCCCTCCAGCTGTCTTGGCTTTCCCTGGCATAGCTCATTCTCCCCTGCAATTGGGAACAGCAAATTCCAGTTTTTCCGCACTCCTGTGGCAGGTAGGACTGGGCTGCGAGATGCTCTGGTTGGCAGAGTGGGTGCTGAGAAGTTCCCAAAAGCTGCAAGTTGCTCTGCATGGAAAAAGGGATGCTGAGAAGTTCCCAAAAGTGTTGAGGGTTTGAATGCTGCCATCCTGAACCAGGATGCTCATGCCTGTTTGCTTTCTTTGCAGCTTATCTTAAGTCCTGGCTGGGAGGTGGGATTGGGGAGGGTGCAGTCCTGAAGGCTGCATCAGATCCAGGGACATCCCTGGGTATCTGGAGTGGGATTTTGAGTGCATCTCCTTTCCTTCTCACCTTAACTAGCAGGGATGTGTGGCTCACAGAAGAAGGGGCAATGGCCTACAAGAGTTTTGCAGAGCAGTTCCAGCATTTGCTTCCAGCTACCTTTGGGTTTTCAGATCATGTGCTGTCTGCAGAGAGCGCTAAAGGTGTTTTTTAGGAGCACAGAGTGACTTCATTGAGTTGGTCTGGTGGGTGTTCCCCCCACCTTATAGCTAATCTTGGGGTGAATCAGAGCTTGGGTTACAGCAGCTAATTCCAGACTAGAGAGAACCTGGCTTTGTAAGGCTGTAATCCCTGGATATAGCCATTATGGGCGCTCCTCCCCAGCAGAGCTTTGAGCCTGGGAGGCTGTATCAGTTTCGGTGTTTTATTACCGTGCTGGGGATGTGAAAGGCCACAGGTATGTGGGCGGCCCCAGACAGATGGATGCATGTGCACACAGCAGGCTTGTTCTTGGAGTAGCGTCAGGCTGAGATTGGGGCTGAGCATCGCTTGTATTCAGAAAGATCCCTAGGGTTGTTGTGGGTGAGCAGTCAGGATGGTGGTGCCCTCTCCTAGCTGCTGTCCCAGGCTGATGACCATGGTGTCCCCAGCACTGATGTGGGTCCTAGCTTCAAGGGCTTTCTGCTGCTGTGTTGCTGCCTCCCTGCTTGCCCTCCCTATCTTCCTGTTGGCACCAGTGATTTTGCACCACACAGTCAGGTCTGAGTTTCCCCTCTGTGAAGGGAAACTTGGCAGTGCTGTCCTGGAGGTTAGCTTAGCCTGGGGTCTTCAGATGTGAAATGAACCCACTACCGTTTTTGGACCACATGCCTTTCCAGTAGATGTCCTGCCTACTACGACTACTTCTGTGGGGTGCTACGGGCTTAGCTTGATGCTCTGCTTGCCTTTGTGTATGCAAATACCAGCTGGAAATAGTGGCCTGTGACACAGGGTTGGGAGTTTTGTGGGTTTTGGGGAGTTTACTTTGGTTGCTTGTGGGGTTTTGAGATACAGGGACTTGAGGTTGGTGCTGCTCTCCCTGTGCTTGAGAAGCCTTGAGAAGTGTTTGTTCTCAAGGCACAGCAGTAGGTGGTGGGGCCCAGGATGAGGTCTAGCAGGATCGCCATCCCTCTCTCCCACTCCCACTTGCAGCTCTGGGCTGAAGGGAGCATCCCATGGAGCAGCACCTGGGCAGTCAGCATCCGTGCTGCCTGCACCCAGTGAGTGGGACAAGCAACTTGAGGGTGGCTTTCTTCTCTGTGGGGAGCAGGATCAGCCCTTCTCCCCTGCCTAGATATGTATTGAATCCCCTCTGCTCTCCTGAGCTTGAGCTGCTGCTGTCTCTGCTCCCTTTTTAGCCAGCGCTTTAGCAAAATCCGTGCTTAATTTGGTTTTATCCCAACTTCATCGTTCAGCTGACCAGTAAGATGAAAGCCTGGAAGACTTCACAGGCTTGAAATGATAGGTTAGATGTCCTCAAAGGGCTGATATAGGCCCTGTTTGTGGAGAGATTTCATCCCCTGTGGATGTGTGCACAGCCCCCCTCATTGTTAGTGCCACCAGCATCCCCTCTGCAGGACAATAGTGCCTTGAGTCTTCCCTACTTATCTCCTCCCTGATCTCCCTTCTCTTCCCTAGGGAAGAGCCAGTTATGCAGATGGAGGAATGAGAGGTGCTGTGTCAACTAATGTCTCTTTTGAGGGAGTGGGATGAGAAGATGCTCAGCACAGGAGCATGTTGAAGCTTTTCACTGCTCGCTGTCCCCTTTGCACTCCCATAAACATTGCCAGGTGGTCCCTTGGTGGGGTGGCGAATGTTCAGAGATACAGGTGGCCATGTGAGTCGTTTGCCTTCTTGCTCTCTGGCTGCTGGCCCATGCCAGCATTGACCCCAGGGCTGAGGTGGCATCAGGGGCTGGAGACATCGGGAAGACCATGATGGCCACCATTCAGGATGCTAGAAGTGTCCATGGTGTGGACTACGGGTGTGCTGACTGGCTGATCTGATGCTCTGGCTTAAGTGAAGCCACAAGGGAACACTACAGGGTCCAGCCCTTGGAAATGCACCTTTCTATCTTCAATCCGGAGCACCCCAGACCGCACCCTGTGCATGCGAGGCTCCAAAACATGCTTGGCTGAAGAGTAGTGGTGACAGGCCAAGGCAGCTGGCTACTGCTTTAGGTGGTTCTGTTGGCCCTGTGGGATGGGAGGGTCCCAGCAGGGGAGGCAGCATTTTTATGCTGCCCCAAAAGCACAACGGTAATTAGCAGCCTGGCTTTGGATTTTGTGAAAGCCATGTGGGTCTGCTGGGGCCCTTCCTTCTGCTGGCGAGTAAGTTAATGAAGAGCCTGTTGTTTGTCTACCACCTGCTGATGGAAGAAGGTGCTGAAGAGGCAAGAAAAGTAGATGAAGAAAAGCAAAAGGGTGGGGAGGAAGCAGTTGCTGTGGAGCCAGCTGTGATGAGGCAGTGTTTTGCAAATCAAAGCTCTCTCCTAAAAAGAAACCTTAAACTTGGCAAATCTACTCAGCTCAAAACTACGTGATAATCGTTAAATGCAGGGGCTGCTTTGTAAAATAGAATTGGAGGGAAGTGGGGAGGATAGAGCAGGATTTAAATTTAAAATTGGGTGAGGGTACAAAGCCCCTTAGTTCACCATTTCTGCTTAATGCAGCTGGAGCTGGGCTTGACAAGATGCTGACCAGACCTTGTGGTAAATGTTTTACGGTACTGTGTATCGGCCAGATCAATTCTACTATGCTTGAGGGAGTGCGGATAAAATGGCTTAAAGATTCCCCTGCTGAAAGCGATAGTATCATCATTTATGCTGGAGAAGACAGATTTAGTCGCCTGACGTTTATTTGGCCACAGTGTACTTTGTGGATTTCACATCCGGGGATGATAGCCAACCTGATGATGTCAGATGAGCTGCAAGGAAAGAAGTTACAGAAAAAGCTAGTGCTGTTCCTCTTTTGTTGTCTAGTTCCACCCCCCTCTGCCATGGGCAGGACCACCTTCCACCAGACCAGGCTGCTTAAGGCCCCATAAAACCTGGCCTTGAACACCTCCAGGGATGAGGCATCCACAGCTTCCCTGGGCAACCTGTGTCAGGGCCTCACCATCCCCATTGTGAAGAATTTCTTCCCGATGTCTAATCTAAACCTTCCCCCTTCCAATTTAAAGCCATTCCCCCTTGTCCTGTCACTAATTGTGCTTGTAAGAAGTCCTTCCACAGCTTTCTTCTGGGACCCCTTTAGGTACCGGAAAAGCCACTATCTAATGGCTCCCTGGAGCCTTCTCTTCTCCAGGCTGAACAACCCAACTGTCTCAGCCTCATAGCAGAGGTATTCCAGCCCTCTGATCATCTTTGTAGCCTCCTCTGGACCCATTCCAAAAGTTTCATATCCTTATGTTGAGAATTTCAGAACTGGGTACTTTATGGTACAAAGATGGCAGCAAAAACATCTCTGTTAACTTAGGTTGGTTTTTTTGGTCCTGTTTTGCTATAGGTCACTCAAACTCTGAACTAAGAGCGAACATGAGTGCACTTGATTTGACTTCCATCCTGGATTTTCTGGAAGCGGCCAACTTGACGGATATCAACTGGACGTGCAACAACAGTGACTGCATCACAGTTGATGCGACAACATGCCCTGTCATGCTCAACAAAAGTGCCCTGCTCTACACCCTATCCTTCTTCTACATTTTCATCTTTGTGATAGGGCTGGTGGCCAACTCAGTTGTGGTATGGGTCAACCTCCAAGCCAAAATGACAGGCTATGAAACCCACCTCTACATCTTCAATTTGGCTATCGCCGATCTGTGCGTTGTTGTCACCCTTCCGGTGTGGGTTGTCTCCCTTATCCAGCATAACCAGTGGCATATGGGAGAAATCACATGCAAGATAACTCACCTTATATTTTCCATCAACTTGTACAGTAGCATCTTCTTCCTGGCATGCATGAGTGTGGACCGCTACCTCTCGGTTGCCTATTTCAACAATTCCAGTAATCGCAAGAAGAAGATAATCCGTCGCTGCATCTGCATCTTAGTGTGGCTCCTTGCCTTCTCTGCATCTCTCCCAGACACCTATTATCTCAAGACTGTCTCTTCCAACAACGAAACCTTTTGTCGTCCCGTCTATCCAGAGGAGAGCTTCAAAGAGTGGTTGATTGGCATGGAGCTCATCTCCGTTGTGCTGGGCTTTCTTATCCCTTTTCCTATCATTGCTCTCTTTTATTTCCTCCTTGCAAAGTCCATCTCTGCCTCCAGTGACCAAGAGAGGAAGAGTAATGGGAAGATCATTTTCTCCTATGTGGTCGTGTTTCTTGTCTGCTGGCTGCCCTACCATGTAGCTGTCCTGCTTGACATCTTCTATAGCCTTCATTTCATACCTTTCAGTTGTCAGATGGAGAACTTCTTGTACGCCACTCTTCACATCACTCAGTGTTTCTCTCTAGTCCATTGCTGCATCAACCCCATCCTGTACAGCTTCATTAACCGCAACTACAGATATGAGCTCATGAAAGCCTTTATTTTCAAGTACTCTGCCAAAACTGGTCTCACTAAACTTATTGATGCTTCCAGAGTGTCAGAAGCAGAATACTCTGCTCTGGAGCAAAATGCCAAATGACTGCAACCCCATAAAGAAACCTCCTTGACCATTTGACTTGTGGTTTTTTGTGTTGTGTTTGGTTTTGTTTTGTTTTTTTTTTAATCTCCCTGCCCCTTTCCCTATGCTTGTTATGAACGGGGCATGAATTCCAGCCTACAAAAGAGAAATAGCAAACTGTAATTTAAGAGTAGAATCAGGTGCAAAATGGAAGTGGTACCAAAATTAAGCCTTTTGTTTGATCTCTTCCTTGCTCAGTCTGGACTTCTCCAATGCTATGCAAATAGAAATTACTTTCTACTGGACAAAGCCATTGTGTACCATAGATAACATGCATTTCCAGGATAAGCTTTTTCTTCCACATGTAGATTCCCTCTTGTCTCCTTGAATATGTTATATATATAGTGTATTGTATTTAAAAGCTCGAGACTTTATTTTCTGGCTCTTGGTGTACCTTATACAATTGTATTTGAAAGCTAAATATATTTTTATTGTGTATTTGAAGTATATTGCTGATGAGTGTATCCAGAGTGCTGTCGTCTGAGTGTTAGGTTGCCATTTGGTTTAAACTCTTGTTAGGTAAGAGGATGCCAATAATTAGCAGTATGGAAACGATCTCTTAGGTGCATCCTCCCTGGCTGGCACACTTTATCGACCGTAGCTTTATGCGGTGGTCATACCCACATGTCTGGATCATGAAATGTATGTACTGTAATATAGTTACCGTCATGTTAAAATTAACAGTGTTGTAACAGTTGTTGACTCCTACTCCCGTACTTCACAAAGCTGTATCCTCATGCACAGAATGAATGATTCTGAGAGTTGTCTCTATTTGTAAGTTATTTTTGTAAAATAAAGATCTGGAAAAAAAAAAAAAATCTATGCCTACCAGTACTTTGACTTGCCCTCCTCCTCCAAAAAAAAAAAAGCCAGGAAGAAGAAATCCCAAAGCCACCTTCTTTCTTTTGATGCAGGAGCAAACAGGTCAGTCTGTGTTTTCCTGATGTTTGTTGATGGTGGGCAGAAACCATTGAATGGAGGAATGTGAGACAGCACCTGTGTGTGTTGAGAGCGGACAGGGTGGGAGGAGAGGGTCTGTCAAAGGCTGTGCTGTTTGGGAGCGTGGAGCTGATGGATTTATAAGGTGAAAGCAGTTGGGAGCGATGGAAGTTGTGTCTGTAGCTTAGACACAAACACATGGAAGAAAAATATGGAAGTATACAGATGGAGCGGATATTTGGACTAATCCTGGTTCAGTCCTCTGCGGTTTTTGCTTGCAATGGAATTCACCAGTTAGCAGTCCTGACAGCATTAAATCCCTTTTTATCTCTTGCTTTTTGTTTTTTTTTTATCTCTTCTCCTTGTTATAGCTTGTGTTGAATTTGCAATGCTGCACTGTGAGTGTAGGGAAGAATGTATGTGGTAGATCATCTTTAAGCCTGTGAAGCACTTGACTTATGGTCTTCATCCTAGTACAAGGTAACTAGTTTTAAATCACTGATATTTCTCAGCCATTGCTGACTTGCTGTTGCTGCTTTGCATGTTTTGCAACTCCAGCACAGTGATGACTGCACTTAAATTTCTATTAAATCAAAGCATATTGTTACCTCTCTGACATCACAACAGCCAGAACATTTTGTAATGACTCTGTTTTGTTTCTTTCTACATGCTACATTACTGCCTCCTCAAAGATGACCCTATAAAAGTAAGTGTTTGCCAACACTGCAAAGTCTGCCATCCCCTTCTTGTACTTTGTGTGGCTAAAAAAGAATTGGTCCAACCCCAGGTACAGGATCTGGTTGCAGAGAAGGGGTGCTAGCGTAACAGTCACAACATCACTGTGCAAGTATGGCCTTTTGTGTGGACTCTTCTGAGAGATGGTTATTTTGGGATTCCCATAAGCCTTCCTCAAAGTACTGCTGAACTGGAAGGGAAGTGCTTCCCTCATACTGAGTGTTAAAAATGGAGATGATGTTAATACTGAGAATTTAGTGTTCCTGATTTAGCAGAGCCCCACCATCTGTATGTAGCTGTGTCCTCCCCAAACTTGCTGAGTGTGGCTCAGCTGAGTGTGGCATCCTGCTTCTGTGTGCTGGGGTGTGCCTGCAGGGTGTGTCTTGGTTTATAGCAGTGTAACTGTTTCAAACCCAACTGTTTCTGGTCCCATCTCAGAAAATGTGATGTTTTCATGTAACTCATTTGAAAGTTTGAGTTGTCAGAAACTCACTTTTTGTTTGGTTTTTTTTTTTTTTGACTCTGCAGTTTGGTGCTCGCAGCACAGCATCAGCTCTGGAAATACTGGGCATTACTGAATTTCAGGGAGGACCTTCAGACCTGCTGCCTAGGCTGGACTGATGAACCTTTTCCTTGGGGAGGTGAATTGTGGTGCAATGGTCAGACTGAGATAGCAGGTAAAGGTCAGGACCCTGACTCTTGTTGTCAAGTGCTATAGCATTGCATGCATGGATCCTTTCCAGCTCCTTGGATGGGAGGACCTGTGGCTGAGCATCTACCTTGTCTCCTTGGCCCCTGAAAGGGCAATGGAAGTAGAAGGCAGCAACCTGGTTTGGGAAGGGTTCACAAGGTCCTCTCTGGGAATCTGCTTGTGTGGAGGTGGGCAGACCTGAGATGTCTGTAACACTTTGAGAATGGTCGTACTGGGCAGATGATGGGAAATCAGTGGAGGGCAGAACATTGCAGAGGAACGGAAGAATAGAGTTTGCCTGTTGTTCCATATTTCTCATTAGGACTTGTTTTCATGAAGAAAATTCTTGAAAATCAAACTTTGTCAAAGGTATAATAGGAAAAACATACATGTATGTTCTAGGAGGCTTTCCTCATGGCTGTATGTGACAGAGTACCCCAGCTGGTATTTGCAGGGAGACCAAAAAAAGGGGTTTGAACCCCTTGGAGTCTTCTCTGAGGGAAATTATCAGTGGATAACAAACAGGTGAGTGAAAATATACATCCTCAGTAGAGGTGACTTTGACTTGCAGTGATTGATGTGATGGCTGATGTCACTTTGTTTTGCCAAATGTCCCCCTGAAGCTGGGGCTTTTATGAAGGATCCATAATTCTTCCCACTGCAGGGTTGTGGCTTTGGGGCAGGACTGGCTGCCTGTGCCCAGGGATCTCTCTTCTTCCTTTGACAGCTGCAAGTGTACATGGACATTCGTATCCTCCCTTTGTAAGGACCTCAAATTCACTACATAAAGACTATGGTAGAAAAATGAGTAAAAATCAACTGTAATCTGTGTTGGAGCAAGTCCTATTGGGCCTTACTGTTGGGCTTTATGGCTGAAAGCATCCCAGCGCTCTCAGACTCCACATGCCTCAGAGGCAGGCACTGAGCAAATAAAAATACATCTGCTCCCTGAGAAAGGAATCTTTTTTATATATATAGAAAATACAGTCCTACTTTATTGTTACTTAAACACAGATTTCCTTTTATGAGCCATAAATGACATTCAGGTGTAACACAGTGACTTGAAATCAACTCCTCTGCCAAACATCTAGATAATGTATCATAAGAAATGTTTAACTGGCCTGTTTCTCCTTTGGTAAATTCATGGTTTCAATGCTGCTGACTTTAGATACTAGCCTTTGAGTTCACTGAGCATAAAAACCATTTAAAGTTCCTAAGAAGCAAGAAATACTCAGCTGTGAGCAATATTCAAGCATGTGGTGGCAGTAGCAGTGCTGCCAAAACCAGCTCTTAATCTGTTTCAGAGAGTGGGACTTTCACTTTGAGAAGTGAGGCTCAGCCCCTGTGATGGGTTGTGAGGCTGAGCAGGGCATGGAGTGATAGGGATGGATTTTAGGAGGAAATTACATGTACGGAGGGAGTCCAAGGTCAACTTTTAGCCTGCTTGCTCCACTACAGCGTGTGGCTGAAGAGCATCTGAGCCAGAGTCTGCTCTGATTTACACCCTGGATTTACAGTAGCATTATGCTGCTGATTTAAGGGGAGCTATCCAGGATTTATAGGGCTTTTTATAAGTAGGATGAGGAGTTTTAGCTGTAATCCTGTGTAAATGTATGGGTGTGAGTGCAGATGTGCACATGTGCATCACTAATGCGATGTAATACCCACGTCCAGCCGGAACACAAAGACGTAATAATAGTAAACTAACAGATAATAATGATATGAGCTTCCTTTCACCAAAATACTTGCATTACAGGGTTATAATACAATTCAAAGCAGACTCACAAAGATTCTGTGATGGATAATCCAGCTGTAACCCTAAAGCATTTGCCTGACGCTTCTAACACCCACTTTCATGAGAAGAATCAATTGCCTTCCATTTTAGTAGTCGCTGTTTGAAAACAATTCATTTTTTCTGGTAAGGTTTGATCTATTCGGTTTTCTGGCATCACGTGGAATACGTGCAAGGCTTTATCTAAAGGTCTCTATCCTGGAAACATAACTTCATAGTACCAAAGGGATACCAGCATCCCAGTGATGCTGCGAATCCAGAGAGATCACTCAATCCTACGTCTAAAATATTCGGCAGGGTGCTCTTCAGCACTGGAGTAAAAGCATCAGGACAAAGCTCTTCTGGTTATTTACCAGAACATCTTTATCTTTTCAAGAAAGTGCTAGGAAAGCAGCCAGCCCCTTTGCAGATGCCAGTGTGAAGTGTGAAATCGGTGCAACTCAACAGGTCTGCTTCAACAGAGGGTCTGGGCCGCTGCATGTCAAACACTTCTTGACATCATCTGATTTTAAGCCAACTCCAATGATGGATGTTTTTACTTCTTGCCTCTAGGTTAAAGGTGGAAAAACCCAAACCCCTATCATGTTTGCTGTCTGTACAGTGCAATTTCTAAACTAAAGAAAGAGTTAAATTACATTTTATCAGAGCAATACCAGCAACAGTAAAGGTCAAGAAACTTTTAAGTAAGGTCACCCTATCGATTGCAACAGTGACAGAGTAGACATCAAATACTTCGTCATAAAAAGCTGAAAAGAAGTAAATTCAGCATGATATATTGAAACCCAAGTTCCTTTCATATGTTGCAGAGCCTCTGACATAGCACGTTTACTGTTCAAGCTGAGATATGTTGCCTTGCCAACATATATTCTGAGTTACCCAAGCAGATTTAATGTTTTTTGCAGTAGTGATTTTTCCCTTTTTTGGGGGACACTTTTCTTTTTCTTTTCAAAAAATTGTTGCTGAAGATTTCAAACCTACCTAGGAAATGACCTTAATCAATTTAGTTCCACCGATGACTATGAAAACTCAGATCTCTAAACATTGTCTTGCTTGCATTGAGTAGGGTGACCAAATCACAGCTTGATAGGAAAGTGTGTTTTGTTTGTTGTTGTTGTTTTTTTTTTTTTACCCATCCAAATGGCAGCTCTGTTTTGTCCACAAGGATTGACATGACTGACAAGGGTTTTGAATTTCTAAGATCTGAAGTCTCAAAATGCATGAAAAGCGAATGACACGCACACAAAAATGTAAATCTTTAGAAAACAAGCACCAACTACACACAAAAAATAAGAATTCTGTGAAAGCGTGACAGGCGCTGCATTCATTCATTCTCCCCTCCCCCTCCCCCTTTTTTTCTTTTTAATAAGTCAGTATTTCTGGGCCACCTACAGGCACATTTGTATCTTCTGCAGCAGGAAATCGGGCTGCACAATAAGCCAAAGTCACGGGCTTTGTACATCAGGGTGGGTCTATCTGCATCTCAGAGATACAGCTCCCATCACCACTACTTCACCAGGATCTGTTCCCATCAGCTCCATATTAGTTGGAGTGGCACTCTGGGTCTCAGTCTGATAGGCACACAACACTTGAATGTCCTCATTATTTACGGCTTGGGTTGCAGGAGTCCACAGAGAGTAAAACCATCAAGCAAGACTGTGCAGACACAGCCAGAGGCAGTGCCTGATCCACAAAGGTCTCATCCCAGCTCTGTTGAAGGTGGGCAAGGTGGACTTTTAGATGGGAAAGCTCTGCTTTCCCAGCACTTGCCTGGTGCGCGCAGGTTGGTGGAGTGTTGGAGAATGGGATGAAGGCAACCTGTCCTCAAGCAGGCTCTGCTGCAGGCAGCTTGGGTTTAGGTCTGTGGGATGTTATTTCCAGAGAGCAGAAGGTGTGAGAGGGAGAGAAAGCCAGATTTCTGGTCTCTAGACCAGTGAGCTGGTTTCTCCCTTCCTCCAGGCACCCATCACATCCTCATTGCCTCTTGCTGTTTTGTTTAATGACTGAAGCAAAGTGGATTTCTTCAGGTTGGTATTGTCTGTGACAGCAAAATTATCCTACTCTGGAGGGCATTTTAATCGTTTTTGCCTCCTTTCGTCAAGGACTGGTAAAATGTCCTGAGAGGACGCCACCTGAATGTGGAACCTGACTTCACAAAGCAGCCTGTGAGCCCTCATGGCATGGCCATGCTCCCTCCTGGCTCTCTTTTTCCTCATGGCCTCACTCTAAAACCAATGCAGGATGAAAGGTATGGAAATCCTGCACTGCATGGAAGATGCTGAGCCCTTCAAAACTTGTTCTGGAGCTCTTGTCTCTAACCCAGCCAACTTACTCCAACGGCTGGCTTGAATGTCAAGGTTGCCCTATTGCTTTGGTGGGAGGTGGGGGTGGCAGTTCTATAAGGAAGAGCGGGGATGGAGAAAAAGCTTTTTCTTCTCATTTCCCATCCTGTCTGGCATGGTGAATGCAGTGGTTTTGGTTGAGGGGTTTGAAGGAGCGAGGGAGGCAGTCAATCGGAAACGCTGATTCTGCAAGCTGGCCACTGCTTCCTCTTGGTTCAGCTCGACTGGTTCACCATGGGCCTGAGGCGGCTGCTTTAATGGGAAGCTGGCTGGCAGAGGAGAGTCTATACCTTCTCTTTGCAGTAGATCAATGAAAAGCTGAAGTGATTTGGATTCCTCCTTTCAGGAGGGAATAGCCCTTATTGTAAGTCTGGAGAATAAAACGGCAAAGAGAGAGGGAGGGAGGCTCTTCCCTGTGCACACTCCAACTCTCTTGGCTGAGAGGCAGCTTTGCTCTGCACATCTCGGCCACGTTTATTTTGACATTACTTGAGGCTTTCCAAACCACACTTGAGAGTTGTGTGATGGGAGATTGCTCAGAAGGGATGAAGAGTGGGTGTTTAGCGAGAAAAGTGTCAGCAGCCCCGATCGCTTGCTGTCATGAGCTGTTCTCTGGGCACCATCTCAGCTCTGCCTGTCAGCTCCATCACTCCTTTGCACTTGGTGATCTTTTGGGCCTGTTTCTGCAGCAGATGTTTTATGATGAAAGCCTGTGTTTCAGGTTTGAAACTCTCCCACAGGTGAACAACCTGGGCATCTGAGAGGGGTGACTGCTTGTCTTAATCCCTGAAAGTCTGGATGCAAGCCTGAAGTGCATTAAACCTTCTCCAGGGAGAGGTGTTTCACACTTGGAAAGCTTTGCTAGGTTTCCAGATTGTGCTGCTTCCAGTCAGGCTAGAATCCAAAAGTGCAAATGCCCGTGAAAATGGAAAATAAAGAACGAAAACCAAACCCAGAGACAGGTTCAGCTGCATGACTTCTCTGAAACTGTAGGCTTGCAGTAGTCTCACACTTTACTCAGGTGTACTAGATATTTATATTAATATTGAGCTAGTCCTGGGTGTGGTGAACATGGTGACATATAGCACCTGAAATGCTACTTGGGATCTCACAAATCCCTTCTGCTTTCCTCAGGTGAGTGACCAACAACTTCCACTTTACGAGGCATTGGATTACACCCATTTTAGGAGCTAAAGCTGTTTCAACTTGTGTTGTGATGGAAAAGGGAAATTCTGATGAACTGCAAGGCCACAAATAGTACCTTCCCACAGGGAGTCATTATTAGCTAATGCAAAGACCTTCACACGTTCCATTGACAGCTGAAGTTATGCATTAGAGGAAGACAGTGAGGGAAACAGGTTCACAACAAGACTCCCTAATGTTACGCATCATCCTGTGCCTCGTAGGAGAAGGTGGCTGGAGACAACTGATGGGGAGAGCAAAACCATTCCAAGACCTGCAGTTCACAGGTAAGGAATGTTTTTTGCCCTTTGCTGCTGTATGATGTAATTTACACTGCCATCTTAACCAGAAACGTGTTCAGTTCTGATTTTGAGTCAACTGAGGTGTCGTTTGAGCTCTTTTGTCTCTTGTTTTGGTTGCTTTTGTTCATTTGCAGGGCTGAAGAAGAGAGCATGGGTTTGGGAGAGCCAGGGAGCCCGTGTTGAAGTGTAGGGGTTTGCACCATTCTGTAGTAGCGGCATCTGTTTGATAAACAGCTCTACGTTCATCAGGATAGATAAAACTTGTTCCAGGTGTTCTGCCAGACTGGCTTAACTGCACTCTTCCTCTGCCTCCTGTTGGTTGTCTTCATCTCCTTCTAGAAACCTGGGGCTGATTCATGCCCTGTGTTTCCATCGGTCCCAGGGGCTTTATCTCTGTCTTGCAGCTGGGAGCAGGACCCTGCCCTATCTCTGGTGCTTCAGGCACTGCTCTGCATGAGCCAGCACCTGAAATCCTAGCAGCAGGGCTGGTACCAAGCACCAGGTTCTCCATTCATCTTTTCCCTTGCAGGTCCCTTCCTACCAAAGGTCAGTTCTCTTCATGAACGCACGCAAGTGATGATGCTTTGTAAAAGCCATTTTGTAGCCATAGCACTGCAGGAATAAGAGTTTCAAGCTGGCTCCCTCGCTGGTGCACTAATAACCTTGCTGTCTGCAGCACTCCACAACCAAGGAGAGGTTTATAGGAAGTAATCTCTCTTGTTAGATTATCCAATAGATTTGGGAAAAAACAGACAAGCCTTTCTTCAGGCTAAAAGCATATCTGTGTTTCCCCAGTTGTATCACTACTGTTTTTTCCAGCGCTAACTGTGCATCACATATACATGTAGCTAGCTGATAAAAGGCATGCACCATGGTCCTCATGCTATCAAACACTGAGATGCTGTGGGAATATGCTTGTTATTGGCAGCACCCTGTGATCTGGTAGAGTCCAACTCTTACGTGCCTCTGACTGAAAGCCCCTTGGAAGATATTCCCTGTTCAGACCAGGGCTTCTAATCCATATACTGATATTCAGTTGCTTACGAAGATGCAAGGATCTCTTCTCTTAGTAGAAAAAAAGGATTGAAGGAGGGGTTTCTGCCCCTTTATTCCACTTTCATGAGATTTCACATGGAGGCCCATGTTCAGTTCTGGAATCTTCAGCATAGGAAGAAAATTATTCTGTTAGAGCAAGTCCAGAGGAGGCCACAGAGATGATTAGAGGGCTGGAGCACCTCCCATACAAGTACACATTGAGAAAATTGAAGATGTTCAGCATGAAGAAGAGAAGGCTCTGGGGAGATATTAGAGCAGCCTTCCAGTACTAAAAGAGGGTTACAGGAAACCTGGGGAGGGGCTCATTATCAGGAGGTGCAGGGATAGGATAGGGGAAAACAGTTTTCAGCTGAAAGAGGGGAGGTTGAGATGAGATCTCAGGAAGATATGCTTTCCTTTAAGGGTGATGAGGCCTTGGCACAGGGTGCCTAGAGAAGCTGTGGCTGCCCCATCCCTGGAGGTGTTCAAAGCCAGGCTGGGTGACGCTTTGAGCTGCCTGATCCAGTGGGAGGTGTCCCTGCCCATGACAGGGAGATTGGAACTGGATGATCTTTAAGGTCCCTTCCAACCCAAACCATTCTATGGTTCTATGAAAAGCATCCTTGAAAGGGCTTTCTCCAAGCAGGTCATGGAAACCAGGGTTGCACATGGCCCCCTTTCAAGCCACATTTGATAGACTGAACTGCCTTTTTATGAAACTGCTCTGAGATAATACCATAGCTATTGGAAATCTCTTTTATTTTGTAACGTAATCTACTTATTTTTCCCCCTCCTCCTGGTTGCAACAGCAGCCAGTTGTTTCTGTGCACTCTAATATGGATTAGTAATATATCATGGAGTAAAATTATAGGTTTTTCTCTGGTGCCAGACATTTGGAAGCATCTGATTAGATAGAGGAGTACCCAGTATTGATAAATCATGTTTAAAAGCTTGTAATTTGTGTGTGTGTGTGTGTGTGTGTGTACTTCCATCTCCTGGGGCATCTTCTTGGCTGGCTGTGGAGGAGAGATCATCAGTGAAAGCTCAAGCCCAGCGGATGCTCTGCTGGAAAGACAAGAAAGTAATAGAAATACTCTGAATTCAGTTTTATACCTCATTTACTAGGGATTGCCTTTAAACGCTGATTCTCCAGCTAAAGTAGATTTCCTTTTACTTTTTGGCAAAGGAAATATTTTGCACAGGGCTCTTGTCAGAGTATCTGTTCATTTTATTTAAAAAATTACTTTTTAAGCTATACTTTGCAAGCATGTAGCACAGCAGTGTTTATATAGCAATTCCCTGCTCCTTCTTATGGTATGATGCTCTTCTCAGTTGCACATAGCTTTGCCTATTGGGACTGGAGTGTTCCATCTGATGTGTCTGCCTTGGACTGAGTTTTTCTACAGAAATACCAGCTCAGAGTGAACGCTCACGTCTGAGAATAATACTGTGGAAAAGCCAATAATTTGGTCCACATTGAAGCAAGCCTGGCTCTCTTTTGTGGAAAAGGGAAGGGGAAAAGGAGGCATATTAGAGCTTTTCAATTAATGCCCTGAATATACCTGTATATGAACTATGTTTTATCTCTCCAATGTCTTCCTCTGCACCCAGGAATACAGGACAGAACTGTCCTTTTGTTTGTGTTTGTGCAAGCCCAGGGGCTTTGGTCTGAAAGAGATGGATGGCCTTTCATTGGAGGGAATTTGTTCTCCATTTGGTGGCTTCTACTAGGATGAAAAGAAGCAGTAAACCAGCTGGAAACATGACCAGTTTGCAATTCATGATTTCATCATGTTTGATTTTTTTTTTTTTTTAAAAGACAGACCATATCACAAAATGGAAGAATTTATGTGGTTTCCATAACACATAGAAGCCTGGATTGTCTAATCACACTGGGGTGTCCCTGGAGCAGTCCATCATCCTAAAACCACCAGACATATGAAGTTGCCCACTAGAAGGATGGAGCTGGTGTCATTTGGACAGCAGGACCTGCAGTGGTCTTAGAGACAACTTGTATTTCTGGCAAGAAACATCACCAGTGAAGAACTGGTGTGGCTGTTGGGGAAGGAGCATCCAAGTGGAGTAAATGCTGAGCAACTTGGACTGCTGAGCCACCTCCAGCCTGGGACTTGCAGTTTAGGAAGGAGAGGAACCACAGTGATCTTGCAGTGAGTGTGTGTCTTTGCATGCAAAATGACCATGAATCAGTCAAATGCAAGATCAGAATCTGACTCCCCCTCTGTTCATCTGTATTTCTAGGTTTGCTATATTTGGCCAGAGGTTAATACAGATGCAAACCACAAATTTACCCAGCAGTAATCCAGTGACTCTGTGTTATGAGTGAGCAGCCAGGCAAACCCCAGTTGCACTTCTCTCCTTTTGCATTCAGAGGAGATGCCAGAGGGCCCATGGCCATGGGAACGGTCCCTCAAGGGGCTGTGTCACCTGGCAAATGGGTGCAAGCTGGAATCATATACCACATTTCCCAGCCTCTTATAGGAGCCACGATGGGGGGGGGTCAAATAGCCTGGGGTGCAGTGAGCTGACTGGCTGCTATGCCCAAAAGAAGAGCATGGTGTTTTTCCCTCTAGAGTAGCCCTGAAAGTGAAGATATCCAAAGCTAAACAAAAAAAATAATTATGTTTACTTGAGCTGGAGTCCTAGCCCTCTGTCTGTCTGCTGCCGGCCAATTAAACTCTCCTAACAGGTTGTCTGCCTGCATATGATAAGATAGGAGGCTGCAAGTGGGATATTATTGATAGTTTCTGAACGCACAGTGTCCTGGGGATTTACACTGACGAATGATGCAAGGGGACATCTCCCCTGGAACACCCTTTATGTTCAATTCACAACTGATTTGCTCTGAACAAATGAAGACGTGTGTAATCTGCATGAGAAAAGCTCGCAGAAGGATGGGCTCCGCCAGCTTCAGCTGCGAGATGCGATGCGATCCCAGTACATGTGCATAGGGTAACTGAGTGGGCTGGGAAAGGCCTTCTTGGCAGCAGCCCAGCTTCCAGGGAGAGCATGAGAGGCAGCTGACTCCCAGAGCAAGTTTGGTAGCTGAGACCTGAAAACTTGCTGGATTAGTGGGTCTTGCAAGCCTGACTCACTGGGCAAAATTTGTCTGAGCTGGTTTCTGCTTGATCTCAGGATTTATCTATCTTGAAGCAAAGAATGGCTGAAGCCTGCAAAAGACATCATTATCACTTATCACACAAAGCAAAAATGATCTTCTGCAGTGCTGCCCTTCCTGGGAGAAAGGCAGGAGTGGTGCTTTGGTGATACAGATGATGCTGGAGCAGGGAAGAAATTCCCCGAGTTTGTAGGCATACGTGTAGAAAGGCAAAGAAAATGCCTGAACTTGCGTAGGCGCTGTACTGAGAGAAGTTTTTTTCAGCAGTGCTGTCATGCTGTGCATGTAGCACCTGAGCCATGTGCTTAAAATGGGATGTGCGCACGTCCTTGCCATCCAGGATGATGCTCCCACCTCTGTCACACACTTCGGTTTGGTGAGACGAGTCTATATGCTGCATTGCCCACCGTGCCTCGCAGGGTGGGTGGAATGAATCAGTCTTAGAGAGAGAGGTTTTACCATTCCTGCTGTGGTGATGGTGATGGAGGGGACCAAGCTGGGGAGGAGGATGCGGGGAGGCTGGAGAGGCTTGCTACCTTTGAGAGGAGATGGATAGAGGACAGAGGTTCTGGCCACTCTCTCTGACTTTTGCTATTCTCTCTTTCCATCACAGCACCGAACAGGTGCTAATGCTGGCAGGAGAGGTTGGTACCCCAGCTGTGGTTTACCTCTGGCAACCCGTTGCCCTTGGCAACATCCTCTCCTGCTGTAGGCTTGTACCCTTCAAATCCAAGTCTGATGTTGCAGCAGAGTAAAACGAAGGTGTTCTGCTGGGGTTACTTTACTTCTCTTTGAGCTGACCTTTCCTGGTTCTCTCTTCTCTTAGTTAATCCATCCTCTGGAAATCATTAAATGCAAGAGCATTACTCAGCAGAGTATTTAGCCTGAGTAGATTAGGGAAAGGCAGGAAGAGCTTCTGATTGTGCTGTATCTGTAGCATAGGTGTTAAAGATGTATTTGTGAGCCAGGCAGAGAAGAATGCTGAGGAAATCCTGTTTGGGTTAATCTTGTTTAATTTTATAATAAAAAACAGATGGCTGGCCATCTGGTGCTTCTTGCAATCAAATATCTCACAATTAATAGTAATTTACTTGCTCTGAGACTACCATGATCTTCATGTGTGTTTTTTTTCCCCTTCAACCTGAGTATGTGTGGTCTCTTCCTAGAGCAGTGCGGAGCATAAGCCTAACCCTGGAGCTGCCAATAGGCAGTCATGGTGAAGAACAGTGTGAGGCTCCTGAGGCTTCCTGCTGGACCTTCCACTTTACACCCCCAAAACCAGAGACAGGCAACTCATTTTCTGCTTTCTAGACCCTGGAGGAGCCACATTCAGGATAAGTTAAGTGCATCTCAGTACTAAGCTACATATGCATTGTTGCAAGAGGTATAAGGTAACACTAAAGGGGAATATACAAATTAGATCTACATTTTCTATTAGGCTGTGGGATTTCTTCAGAGCTCAAAATGATTATAACTAAAGTAGATTTTCTTCAGTAGTTTAAGTTACCGACTGTAATTAAACAAGATGCAGGCAACCTTCTCCACCAGGAAAGCTTTCTGAGGGATGTGATGCAGAATAAAACTCATGGGGCAAACATGCCCTTCTTCTGTGTAGTCTTTCTTCCAGGAGCTCTAGACACTCCCAGGATTCCTCCCACTTAAGCTGCTCAGTGCTAATGCCAGGTGTGATGGGCAATCACCAGGGGCACAACCAGACACCACATCAGTAGCTCGTCTTGGTTGATCCCAAGGATGAATTTGGACCTTTGTGACTTGTGGTATGATAGAAGTGCCTTCTATTTCTGACAACACTAATGAATTTGCAGACAGGAGGCAGAAGTATCCTGCCTTTCAGTGGAAGGTTTCCCTCCCTGCCCATGGCAGGGTGATTGGAATTGGGTGATCTTTAAGATCCCTTCAAACCAAACCATTCTATGATTCTATGGAAGCCGTATCTATTTGATAATGCTGGGGTTTTAGGTGGTGCTGGCACTGCTAAAAATGGCATTTCTTCTTTTGAAACATGGTACTGCTGGTTCTGTTACATTATTTCCAGAGATGACATTGACAGGGGAGAGTGGACTCTTACTTCAGGTCTCTTTTTGAATATGTCCTTCCCCAGCTACCTCTGTAGTTTAATAGCATCAACAGTGAACATGAATAAATTAGTTCCAGATGAGAGATCTGCATGCCAGTAGGTAAGAGCTCTCCCAGGTATTCCTTTGTGAGTGCTTGCTGTTTACTATTCTAATATTCTTTTACTAGCAGATGAAGAGAAATAATTGAGCTTTTCCCTTCCTTCTCTGCAAAATCACTGGCTTCGTATGCACTCTGTGTGCTGGTGCTAGCCTGATGAAGGGAATTGGGCCAGGGAGCAAAAAGATATATTCAGATAGCAAGGGTACATTAGGCTGCTGCTGCGGTCCGTCCTCCAAGTTGATTATTTAAATAGAGGGAAGCCTTCTAAGGGCAAGAGCTCATTGTAACAGGGTTCCTGAAGGAGACTTTGGGACTTTGGTGGGATCTGCAGAGCTGGCAGATATAGGCTTTCACACTGCTCCAGCTGCCAAATGATCAGATCTCAAAGGTACAACTCCGGAGTGTATCTGACATCCATCCAGAGCAGCTCATCACCTGGTGTAGATAATGGCAGTTAGAAAAACAGAGTGATTAGAGGAAGAATGTGAATGCACAGGTCAATAAAATGGTTATCATTAGAGCAGTGGAAAAACGCTGCATACAGTTATCTGGGATCTGCATGCATGAGTGATGTTCACGGCAACGCAGACCACATTTTGGAACCTCTCCACTCTGTTTCCCCCTTTTCTTTTTCCCTATTTCCTTGTGGGACCAGAGCAAACTCTTTTGTCCTTCAGTATTTATTTTTTTCCCAGCAATGCAACTTGTGTCTGTGGTACCTTTTGCAGAAGAAGGACAAGAATGAGTGCTCTAATGATTAGGACCTGTATCTGGCAGGTAACCCCTCAGCAGGTGCTCTCCTTTTCCTGGGGTATGTGTCACTTTGGGATATCACTAATGGCGTGATTGTGAGCTTTCGTCCAGACTCTTCTCCAGTTCAGGTTTGTTCACCCTCCCAGTTAGAGGCCCTGGGGCTCTCTACATGGGATTGTTTCCACCTGAATGTCCCGCATAATTTTTCCTGCCACTGGCACAGTACAAGCCCACACCAACAGTGGAGCTTGGTTCCATCTAGTTGATGCGCATGCTACCCAAGGCATGTATAGAACATGAGACTTGTTCAAGTGTGCTCTTCACCCTTTCTCTTGGAAACCTGGAGTTGTTGACCCTGCAGGACTCATCAGGCCATTAGTGTTGCTCATCAGGCTGGGAGAAAGCCTGAATGCCCAGCAGACTTCTGGTGCTGCTTGAATGACAGAATCATTTATGTTGGAAAAGACTTTTAAGATCATCAAGTCCAGCAATAAACATAACACTGCCAACTCCACCACTAAACCATGTCCCTAAGTGCCTGTGTTATCCCTGCTAAGGCAGAGGAAAGTTGAGAGGCGCTGGGGACAAATAAAGGTTGATGAATCAGCCATGCCAGGAAGCGAACCTTGTTCTTTAGGAGAGTTGGATCTTCCCAGCACAATAGCTAGATTACAAAGCCATTTCCTCTAATTACCTTCTCTGTCAAATCTCTGTGTTGTCTGGCACTAGGAAAGCTTGGATCCAAATTTGTAGTGAATTGGGGCGACGACACCAGAGATTTCTAAATTAATATCCTGCCAAGAGGAATTGAGCTTGTTTCTTGTCAGTCATGTCACTTCTGATTCCTTTGCTTGTCAGAGAAAACTTCGGCTTGCTGCCTGGTTTCAAGGGCACAGGTTAGGGAAATTGGAGATTGCTCAGCCCAGCATGTTGAGTTTGCTGCGCAGCGGCTGCAGGGGGTTTTGTGCCAAAAGACAAAAGGGCTTTGTGGGCCCTTCTTGGCACCTAGTAAAAGGGGGAGACCAGAGGCGGAGGGTGGTGATGAGAAGGAAAGAGAGGGCGTCATCCCTTCCTTCATACAGTAGGAATGTGCACAGGTTGTGCAAGGGGAAATCTGAGCGTGGTGCAGGAGTCAAATAATTCAGAAAACTGGACTAATAGGCTATATGTGTAATTGTAAAGGAGATGGTTTTGTGGTCTGAAACTGAACTGGGGAGCATTAGGAATTGAATGGTGTAGGCAATCAGTGTGAGAGCCCATTCTCTAGCCCCCATTCATTCTTCTGGAAGAAAAATAGTAATGCATTAAATAAGATCCAAAGCTTGGATGTGTCTGTAACTAGAAGTTAGATCTTGCTCCAGCCTCCCCCTTAACTTTCTGCCTCTGCTCCCTTGGGAGCGACGTCTGTGATGACCCCCTTCTACACGTGCAGCTCAGTGCTGGAGATGGCTAGTGCAGAAAGGGTGGCAATGAGATATTTCCATAGTGACCTTCTCTCTGCAGAAAGTCATTAGCGCATCTCTGCTTGTCAGATGTTCACCAGAAATGCCTCAGACCCCTTTGCCTTTATTCAACTCTGAAAAATGAACGTGGTGTTGCACTTACAGGGCTTTTGGAAACCGGCAGCAGAATGGACTGGGATGCATTACTGTCCTCTTCCAGTCTTTCCAGTAGAAAGTTATGAGCCATTCTGGATGCATTTAAAGATTATGGTGTGATTGCTGTGTAAGCTAGGTTAGATAAGTTCAACTGAATATCAAAGGACTCCTTTGCACTGCAAAATCCGTCGACCTTAACATTTCCAGGAAAGGAGCAGCACATTGACCAACTAATATGCCACCTATTTGGGTTCTGAAACACATGCTTTTACAGGCTGGGATGACTCTGGAATGGAGGTGTCCACGACTGACGATGGGAATCCTGTAGACCCAGAAGGTAAGTGGTGATGGCGTATGGGGGAATTGGGAGGCTCTGTGTGTCCTTGTCTCCTTGCAGACAGACTGGGAGTGTCTTCAGAAAGAGGGGTGCAGGTTGTAAGGGAGGACCACACAGTGACAGGGGACAGCTCGATGCCTGGCACATCTCCTTCTCTGGGAACAGGTTTGGGATGCTGATGCTGCACTGCTGGAACGTGCTGGGAAGAGGCAGAGCTAGGAATGACAGAACACAGACCTTGAGTGCTGGCCACACTGCTGTGAAGGGAACTGGTGTGTGTGGCTGGGGGACAGAAGGCCCCAAAGAAGAAATCCTGTAGGACCCATCAACTCGAGCAACATGTGAAGGGCTTTTTAGGCCAGTGAAGCTGATTACCACGTGGGTGATGATTTCTGCTCCTCCTGTTAGCTCTCCTTAATGAGTGAAGTAATCTTGTGGGGTGCACTGGAGCTGAGACCCCTTGGCTGGTGCTGCTAGAGATGCACAGCTCCTTTGTCAGTACATCAGATGCTGGCAGTGGGTGCCCAGCCAGCAGATTGCATCTCTGGAGAGGCACCATTGGCTTTGGGTGCCGAAGTTCCCACCTAGCCATTGGGAAGCATCTGCTTCTCGCAGGCATCCCTGCCATCAGCTGCAGCTGCCAGCATGGGCACTGTCCCCACGCCCAGGGCTGTGTCCTTCCCCTCCTAGCCCCTTGCAGCTGCAGGCAAAAGGTCTCTGTGCATGCAGCATCTCTGAGCACGCAGCACTATTGGTGCCAACTGCCAGCCAGGCACAGAGAGGCTGCTACTGCTGTGCTGGTGGGGAATTTGGAGTGGCTTCCAGACCCCATGAGCCATTTGTACAAAGCCATCTGCCTGCCCTGGGTGCTGAGCCAGGGTCCAGCATGGCTGTAGCAGAGCTGAAGAGATGCAGTGATAGGTGACATCCTTCTTCTCTTAATATTAAATACACATCCTGCCCGCGGCTGCCGGTGCTGCTCGGCTCCTTACAAAAGGATGAAAAGATGAGCAGCCTTATGTTCTCTGGATGAGCCAGCAGCTGTGGAGGTGTTGGTGGTCAATGCCAGAAGCGTGGGGGCTGCATGACCAAGCACCCCATTTATCTCCTCCCCGCACACCCAACAGCTGCGGCTCCTTATCTCTCTTTCCAGCATTGACGTGGTCTATGCCAAAGGCTGGAGCAGAAGGAATTGGTCTTTGTCATCTCCGCAGCTCTCTTCTCAGCTGGTGGGTCCTGCTTTGCTCACAGTGCTTGGACATGCTGGGTGCTGATGCCTTCTGTGCTGTTCCTGGATGCTGGGGTGTTTTTGGATGCTGTGCTGGGAAATGCTGCTCACAGCTTCTTTGACGAGGGGCTTCTGGGGGCTTTCTCAGCCACAGCTTCATAAATTCAAACAGATGGCTTTTTGAAAACCTCAGCTCTGAGGCATGCTCTCTTTTTAAATGGTTTCAGTGGAAATTTGCACTTCAGTGGATGTGTGGGAAAATGGTGTTTTCAAAGTGAAAATGAAATGAAAACCAGCTTCCCCTCTCCTCCCCCTCCCTTCCTGACCAGTGAAACATTATTTGGGAAGTGGGGCCTCTACTTTGAAATACCTGAAGCACAGAGACAACCTTCTTTTTGCTTCCTCCACTTTGTGTTCCTTTCTTTGCTTCTTTTTCCATTATTTTCTTTATGTCTTGGGTCTGTCCATAGCCAGCTCTTGCCTCCCCTCATCATTTGTAGGGTGCAGAGTGTCACAAGAGGTTTGCTGAAGTGTGTTAAGTCTCTATTTTTCTATTTTCTTTTGGTAAAATGTGCTCAGATTGAAACTTTCTATAGAAACTTTGTGCTTTTTAAAAAAATTAGGCTTGATAATTTATGCCTGCTTCCCTGGGCCTGCGCCTGTGAGCTGGCTGCCTTTGGTCCTGCCCATGCATGGGAAGGAAAGCAGATTGCTTTCCACAAGCTGCTGGTGTATCTGTGGATGGGGAGCCTGTTGGCACTGGCAGTTTACTAAAATCCTCATGTTCTGCTGCACATCCTTCCCTCTACAGTCATAGAGATGATGCAGTGTGCCACTGTCCCATGCCTGTGAGAAGGATTTAACACAGAAGAGCGTGTGTGTGTGTGTCAGCTTGGATGTGATGTGCCAAGTGCATTGTCTGACAAATCTTTCTTATTCAGAGTTTGTCCCTTTTACTGGGGAAAGTCTGTGTATAGAAATAGCTGGAAGTGGCACTTACCTCTTCTTCTAGCTCACTTCTGTGTGTCCGTGCAAGAGGAATGGGCAAGACATACAAGGAGGGATGCATTGAGGTGATTAAACCGTGCTGGATGATGCAATGTTGGTGCTTTTGTAGCTGTCTAGACAGGGAGCTGTGAAGGGCACACCGGCTGTGTGTCACAGAGTCAGGCTGGTGGAACTGGGGTCCAAAGGATACTGCTGGGTGCGGGGGAGGACCGACCCGGCACTGCGGATGGGTGGTGATGAGGCGCTGCGTCAGGGCATTGTATAAGGAGCTGCTCACGTGGTTTTTAGTTGAGCCAAAATATTCTTTCAGAAAGAGAGCAGGCCAGATGTCTTATTATTGCTTCTCACAATGCTGTCCTCCGAGCACAACGATCCATCAGGAGGCTCAGTACAGCCCCACAGAAAAGTCCCTGACACGTTTTTACAGCAGGGCCAGGTTCTCACCACTTGTGAGCATTTGTACCCCTTGACAAATAGCTGTTTGACTTCGGTTTTGTTCAAAGTCGCAGTGGTGTCAAGCACAGGGCTTCTATTCAAGTGCCCACCAACGGTGGTCCACAACCCACTGTTTCCTCTTCTTTTCTTACTTTGTTTCCCCCATGACAATCAGTTGGGATTTTTTTCTTTTTTTATCTCATAGGGATTTTGAAAGAGAATTTGAAAAGATCTATCTGCAGCAGAACAGTTCCTCTAATAAGAACTGTAAAAATGGCTTGGGAGTACATGTTGTGAGGAATTCCCATTTGCATTGATACATTGCTGACAAGACACTTAATTGCTTTAGATTTTTGGTAATTTTCCTAACAAGATGATTTATAGAATTGGCTGGCAAAGCTTTGGGTGCACTGAGAAATGCAGCTCTTTCTACAATGGACCAGCTCATCTTTAATGAATGGTTCCTCTTAAAACCGGGAGATGTGATCCTAATGGCCTCATGTTGGGCCAAGGGAGGTTTAGATTGGATATTAGGAAAAATTTCTTTACTGAAATAGTGGTGAAGAATTGGAACAGGTGGTTCAGTGAGGTGATGGATTCATCATCCCTGGGGGTATTAAAAAATGTGTAGATATGGAGCTTTGGGCTATGGTTTAGTAGGCACGGTGGGGATGGGCCCATGGTTGGACTTGATAATCTTAGAGATCTTTTCCAACCTTAATGATATTATGATTCTAACTGGTCTGGGGACCTTGGGTACAGTTGGTAGCGGGTTATGAACTGTGTGATGTTTTGTCCTGTCGCGTAAACCTATGTAGGTAAGATGCTGAATTTAAACTGCTTTCTAGGTTATGTGTGAGCCCAAGTTGCCTATTGAGCATGGACCACAAATGTGGCATGAGCTGTACGAGCCTGTAGTGCAAGGATGTCCCAGCCTGCACTAACTGACAGTGCAACATCTCAGGGTGCTGGTAAAACCTGCGCAGATCCATCTGTGCCACCCCTGCTTTATGGTTCCAGTACAACATTTCTGTCTAGGTTTTCTGGTTGTTGAAAGCTTGTTTTTACAAGTGAGGAGTCCTTTGTAACCTCCAGATTGTGACTTTCCACTATACTTCTCTAGTTTAAGTCCCCCTTTGACTTCAGCGAGTGTTTTGCGTGCTCAAAATATTCCATCACTTGAGCCTGAAAGGGAAGAGGATTTGTGGAATGGGGAGCATGAGGCACCAACTCAGCACATACCAAAGTGTGTACATCGGCATTTGCAGGTTGCATATGTAAGTAAGCAAGTGATCTTGATCTTCTTAAGCCACTCTGCATGGATGGGTCCAAAGGCTGAAATAAGAACATGCAACACCATTTGCATATTGACATTTTCACATGTCTTGACTAATGAGAGCTTTCTCTTTGCTGTGGTCTTGCATCTTCCAATCACTCTCAGCCTGTTTAATAGACTTAGAGGTACTTAGTACCCTTAACAGATGCTGAATGTCACACTGTCAGTGCAGTAGATTCATTATCTTCTTATGGTTTTAGTCTCCATTCTCATACATCATGACGTACTTGCCAAAGTTTATCTGACCTGTTATTGTTTCTCTCTCTTTCTGAACTGCTGATGTCCTCTAGCTATGGGTCATTTTTCTGGAGGTCTTTGGTGGCCCTTCCTATGCTCTTAAACTTTCTCTAGAGTTTAGCTTTCATTCCTGTCTTCAAAGTCATCTTACGGTGCATTGCAAACTTCTTTCTAACCAGGTAAATCCTGAGAGGAGGCTTGTGGCAGACAGTGTGAATACCTAGATTAATAATTGTAAAATCAGGATCTGTAATTAATTTTCCTATAAAACTCAACCTGAAGGTGAGCCTTTATCCATCTATTAATTTGCAGGAGGAAGGGACACTTGTCTAGAGGCAGAAGACAGACATGGGAGCAGAGAGGAAAGAGAATTGGCTCATTTGTTTGAATGATAAATATTGTTCTTAAATAAAATTGCCTTAAATAAAATCAGAATTTAGCAAAAGCCACTATGGTTTTAACTTTGAGAAACACAGACTTCAAAGGACTGCAGTAAATTGAACCCATCCTGCAGATTCCTCTCATTCCAAGACAATCTCAACGATACCTGTGTGATTCATCATAAATATTTAACCTGTTTCTGGGACTGTCAAAATGGTCTTTTTTTGCAAATGTGTAAGTCAAGAACACACACACAATTGCTTGGGTTCTTATGTTAAGCCCTGTGAGCTGTGGCTTTGGGAAAAGCACCAAATATCGCAAGAGCTGTTAACGCTTCATTATTTGCATAAATTATTTTTTCTTTTATATATATATTTTTTTTAAGAGCAACTTGGGAGCAATTTAAAAATCCTTCCATGTACGGTTCTGTCAAAGAAGAGATTTTTCTTCACAAATCTTCATGTGGAATTGATTATACAGTCCTCTGTGGAAGAACTTGATGTACCTCCATATAAATTTATGGGCAGTAGAATTTGTTCTGCCAGATTCAAAGGAGACAGAAGAGTCCAATTGGGATGAGAGCAATATCTAACAAAACAAGATAGTGTCTGAAAATCTTACTAATATTGAAGATTCAAAGTCTGCTGAAGTGGTGAGCGTGGCAACATGTCCCTGTCATAGTTGGTTAACGATACCAACTTGAGGACCAGGCAGCTTTGACGAAGAAGAAATGCAGATAAAAGAGAAGCTGTTGTAGGTGAAGTGTTTGTTGGTTGGCTGGTTTAGCACAAGCCTGGGGTGGCAGGCTAACAGCAGCTCATAGAAACGCTGTCTCTACAAGCAATCACAGAATTATGGAATGATTTGTGTTGGAAGGGACCTTAAAGATCATCCAGTTTCAACCATCCTGCTGTGGGCAGGGACACCTCCCACTGGATCAGGTTGCTCAAATGACTTTCCACTTTCCAGTCTGGGCTGATGGCTACCTTTGGAAGACCCTTGTGGTGATTAAGGGATGGGCTGGATTTACATTTCTGAGCCCCCAATACTCACATATACCACTAGAAAGCTAATGGGAGAGAGCTGTATTGTAATACCATGAAGCACTTCGGGGACATTGAAGTGTAAGTGCATTAAGACATGATTTATATTCACTGCTGAGCCTTGAAATTTCTTCCAGGAGATCCCAGCATGCTTGTATATCTTGCCTCTGCAGGTTACAGGGATGCTGAGAGATAGCTGAGCTGTCGTAGGCAGTTCTGATTCACGGGGTTCCTCAAGGCAGGCAGCTTCCCCAGTGGGTGTGATTTTTGTTTTGGGTTTGTTTGGTTCATTGCACAATTCTTTGGCATAACGCCTTTCATCTTGTCTCCAAATGACTGTTTTTTTCCTCCATGTCCCACTTGGTGACTCAGGTCCAAGGCATCTTATTCAGTTTAGTATGTTTCTTGGATTTTTTTTGCTTTTTCCAGCTGTGTTTGAGCTCTAGGATGAAAACTGGAATGGAGACAAGTGTTACGAGGGGATTTGGCGCTCAGTTCTAGGTCTCCCAGAAAGTGACAGAGGATGAAGCTTCGAGTGGTACGGAGAATCCTTGCTTTCTATCCTGCAAATTGATGGTCATACCCTTTTGGAGCTGGGCTACATGGCAGGTAACCACTGAGCTGCTTTATTCTCTAGCAGCACCAGCAAACATCTCAGATGAAAACACCGTCAAAGGAGGAGCTGCAGTGCACTCTGCAAGACACAGTGATTCAGTACAGATCTTCTCTAGAGACAATTCCACAAAATGAGGATCCAAAGTCCAAAACTGGAGACTGCCCAAGCCTCCCTACTCAACTCCCAGCTGACGCTGTGAGTACCTGTGCGCAACCTAGTTGATCTTGATGGATGACTTCAGGATGGCTTAAGGTTCTACCCTTACTTTGGTCTCAACAACCTAGAGTCTATCTACTGACCAAGGGTGATCAAGACAGAGAAATCAAGTACCCATATGTCTCCATTTGAAAGCTCAGTTTCCCCAGTACAAGCTCATGGGATGAGGCCTCCTTGTAAATCCAGATGTGTCTCCATCATTTGACGTGGAGCTGCAGGACATGAGGTGCCTTCATTCTCCCCCTGTGCTCGAACACTTGCCCAAGGGAGAGGCAACCTTGCCTTTTGTTCCCCAGCCTCGTAGACTCCCACCACAACTCACCTCTGAAACCAGCCTACTGTGCAGAAAAGGTGGCAAGACTGATGGGCAAGGAAAACCATCAGTGGCATGACTTTATGGCTGCTGTGCTCACTGCTCCTCATGCCAGCACCTGCATCACTTGCCTCTCCCTAGACCCTACAATGTTGCTGCCTGAATTGTCAGAATTCCCCTTTGGAGAACCCTGCACTGTCAATGTCTCTCTACAAGGTGTGTCCAGCATCAAGCCACCCAGATTTACATCTTGGATTCTCCACCACCAAAGCAAACTAAACTCTTAAATACTTCTGAACTCTTGAAAACCCTCAGATACTCTGATGATGGGCCCAGAAATGCTCGGGTTATTAGCTGCTAATATGTGTGGAGGTATGCCAGCGCTGGGAACGGCTCATGCTGTCATGAGAACACGGGAAAAAAGGTTGGCTGAACAGTTGAACATTTTCATGTAGATGTTTCTGAAGAGTCTAGGCCGATGCGCTCAAAAGGGGCTGTTCAGCTACAGATCTCTCATATAGCTCCTGCTAATTTCTGATCTGGCTCTTGAAATCTTGGCCCATATGCAAGTCAAGCTGGCTTTATTCTGTTTTGTCTTTCCTATACGTCAGGCAGTGCCTTACTCTGAAAAGGGAAGAAATGTGCCTCTGGTATGCTGAGACTATGGATTTCTGATGTTATCTTGTGAAATGTTTCTGACTGAGGTTCTGGTCTCTTGCTTTCTGGGATATGTGTTTCACTTTGTGCTGACTTGCAGTGAAAAATATGCAACAGCAGTTTGAAAAATTGTGCTTTCCACCCTGCTACCAAGCCAGATGCTTTTCCCCTGGGCACATCTTTCTTTCTTATTTTTTTTCTCCTCAGGCTAAGGTTTTTAACTGAATTCCTACTGGCAACGTTTCCTCACTTTCGTGTTGTGCAAGGTCCTGGCAGCAGGGTCAGGACTTGTAATTTGCAGGTGGCCCGAGGTCTTGTGATTCAAAGCACCATGAAAGAAGGTGGAAAGGGCTAGGGGGAATTTCTGTGTCTTTCAGAGGGAACAGTGTCTGACCTGGAAGCACATCTGGTTTTGTCTAAACTGAAGTCTATGCAGCCACACCCCTTCGTATTGGAATTGTAAAGTTAATTAGAGCTGACCAGGAATTTCCCAGCTTTTCTACAGAGTGATTTTGGAGGTTGAAATGTCCAGTCGAAAGGAGAGTTTGTGCAAAATCATGTCTTAAAAAACTCACAAAAGCCCCATTTTAGCACACACCTAACCTACCTTTGCCATGTTCAGAGAAGGACAACAAAGGTGGTGAAGGGACTGGAGAACAAGTCCTACAAGGAGCGGTTGAGAGAACTGGGGCTGTTTAGCTTGGAGAAGAGGAGGCTGAGGGGAGACCTCATCAATGTCTACAACTTCCTGAATGGAGTTTGTAGTGAGGTGGGTGTTGGTCTCTTCTCCCAAGTGACAAGAGATAGGATGAGAGGGAATGGTCTCAAGTGGTGCCAGGGAAGGTTTAGACCAGACATTAGGAAAAAAGCATGGCATGCTCAAGGTCCCACAAGAAGTCTGTGGCAGAGGAAGAACCAGGAGAGCTGTTTTTCTTTACGTCAGTGCCACATCTGGTGTTACGGGATCACTTGTTCCAGCTAGGAGCGGCCTCAGCCAGAGCTTGCCTTCATCCTCAGTGCTTCCATTGGCAGATAAGGAGGAGGAGGGGGAGGAAATGGAGCTGAGATCATTACAGGAAAAAAAGACTGAAACCATATCTATTTCTGCTTCCTGTCTGTGACTTTTCAGCTCTCTGAATAACTGAATGTCTGCTAAGGGTAGCAGGAACCCAACTGTCATCTCTGCTGTTCTCTGTCAAGAGGAAGCTGCTCCAAAAGAAATTAGAAGTACATTTTTTTTCATCTTGTTGCCATAAGAGCTTACGTACGTTCCTCCTCTGTGCTCTGACTCCTGACTGTTGGTCAGGTGACTGTCATCTCACTGCTTATCTGGCATTGCATTGCAGTAGAAGAGGAGGAGGTTGGAAGCAGCCCTTTCAGGTCACACCTCTGTAACAGCCTTAAGAGAACCAAAATTTAAGTCTGAAGGGCATTTTAGATATATAGCTAAGTTTCAAGCTCATGTTACTGAGTATACCGTACCATCTCCCCTCATGTGAGACTAGACAAGGCCTAATGGGCTATGAAAACAACGAGATAATATTTATATGCTGCAACATATCTATAGCGCTGGACACTGGTTTGTGTGCTAAGTTGGTACTGATGGGTGCTATAACTTGTGTATTATATCACTGCCATAGTTCTTGTTACTTAACCATAAGGAGAGATTTAGACATTGCATGCATTTTGATTATAACTGCTACAGATGTTCATAACCTACAAAACTGACCTTTTTGCAACTCCTTGACATTTTACACATGAATAACAATGCCATCTTGGCAGCACCTTGCTTTTCTTAGCGCTTTGGATATCCTGAAATTACAGAGCATCCCACACATCTCAAGAAAATGCATGTCTTAATTTATTCCTGCCTTGAGAATACAAGTACAGAAAAGACATTAAGCTACTGGAGCATGTCCAGAGCAGGGCAATGAAGCTGGGGAAGGGTCTGGAGAACAAGTCTTATGGGGAGCAACTGAGGGAAATGGGGTTTTTTAACCTGGAGAAGAGGATACTGGGGGGAGACCTTATTGCTCTCTGCAGCTCCCTGTAACGAGATGGGTGTTGGTCTCTTTCCTCAAGTAACAAGTGGTAGGATGAGAGAAAATGGCCTCAAGTTGTGCCAAGGGAGTTTTAGATTGGATATTAGAAAAAAAATTCTTTACTGAAACAGTGGTGAAGCACTAGAACAGGCACTTTGGAACATGGTTTACTAGGCATGGTGGTGTTGGACTTGACAATCTTAGAGGACTTCTCAAACATTTATGATTCTATGATTCTATTCTTAGGCTGTTTTGTTAATCACTCCTTCAAAGCATGTTCATGACGCTCTTCCCATGCCTGTCGTGTATCCCCAGCAGGTTATTTCTGAGCCTACACAGGTCTCTATGCCCTAGTTACCCTTCTTACATTCCCTTTCTTAGCTGGCAGCAGTACTTTTGAAACAGCATCCATGGAAATTATGGTCTCACTTCACTGCACACACTTGGACGATAGCTGCCCATGGTTGTATGTTACCTGCAGGTCTTTAAACCTAGTGGCTTCCATTAAAGTACATTTGATTTGTTAACATTGGGCAAAACATCACTCTTTTCATAAATGATCACTATTTTTCTTAAGACTTCAGTGATTTGGTCTTTTTCTTTAATTCAACATTTCAATTTTATTTTTTTAATTTATTTTTAAGGACTACGTACTCGCTATTTATGTGTGCATAGACCGTATTTGTGTGGGTTTGATGCTGATCAGCTGCATGTGTGTTTACAATAGCTCTTGTGTTATCCCAGCCGGCAGCCTAAAAACACTTCCAAATTATTCCACATCAGAAGCAAAGAGGGTTTGGATAGACTCCTAGGGGAGAGTCTTGAAGTGGTGCCCAAACCTCAGTCCCAGTGCTGTAAGTCAGGCGCGTGGCTGATATTTTATCCACCCTAATTCAGACTTCGCAAGCTGTTTTGTTTGTGGAGGAAATGGGAACTTGGGAGCAATTTTAATCAGTGATTTCTTGGAGATGGACTTCCTCCATTCCTTTGTCACTTTTCCTCTCTTGACACACATATATGAGCCCTGCCCATGTTTTCTAAGAAATTATGGAAAATAAGTGCACATAAGAACAACAGCTAAGCTGTACTAAAACAAACCCTTGGTGCGTAAGAAGTGACCTGGTTACATTTTGTACCTTTGGGGTGATTTTTATGCGTAAAATATTTGAATGACTGTAGGTGGATGAACTCTAGGGATTTCAAGTTCAGCTCTATCACTAAGGCTTGGTGTTTCCTCATAACATCAGAGTGGGCTGGAAAGTTCAGACCTAAATGGCGCTGTAATAAAAAGCTGGAACTGCTCTGGTGAATGTTCCAGGCTTTGTCCTTTTAAGTGTCAGGGAGGTAGTCATAGAATTGTTAAGGTTGGAAAAGACCTCTAAAATCATGAAGTCCAATCATCAGCACAATACTAATATGCCCAATAAACCATGTCCTGAAATGCCACATCTACACGTTTTTGATGTCTCTAGGGATGGAGACTCCAGCACTGCCCTAGGCAGCCTGTTCTAATGCTTCACCACTTTTTCAGTAAAGGAATTTTTCCTAATATCCAATCTAAACCTCCCCTGGTGCAACTTGAGGCCATTTCCTCTCATCCTGTCACTTGTTACTTGGGAGAAGAGACCAGCACCAAAGTTTTTAGACTGCTACTTCTGTGAAGGGGAAATAAGAGGAGAACTGGCTGCTTCTCAGGGTCCTCAGTTCTCAGGCACCTTTGTTTCATTGGTCGAGCATTGATGAGCTTTCCAGGTCTGAACTTCACAGGTGTCCCCTAGGATGGGGTGTCCTCAGTCAGCTATCTCCAGCCAACCTGAGCTCCACAGCTTGGAGAAACAGCTGCCCTCTGGAACAGGCAGCTGAGGAAATCAGTGATCCTGAAAGCTTTGAAGACTTATTCTAGTAGGACAAGCGAAAAGGTAGGACTGTTTAGGACCCTTAACTATAATTCCCAAAGTGCAATGCGTAGACTAGCCGTAGACAGTAAGACTTTGTATGCAACCTTATGCTCTCCTGCATACATATGCATTCATCACCCCGAACTCCCATGAACAACCCAAAATCTGCAGTAGCCATTCATAGGCACATGAAGCATCAGTTCTGCAGCTGTTTCTCAGGCCAGTTTAGGTCAGCAAGAATCATAGGATGGTTGGTCTGGAAGGGACCATGAAAGTCATCCAGTCCAACTCTCCTGCAGTAAGCTGGGACATCTTTAACTAGATCAGGTTAATCAGACTCCTATCCAACCTGACCTTGAATGTTTCCAGGGATGGGACCAAGGATACTGGGGGGAATGATCCTACCCCATTTGGTAAAAAAAGCAATATTTTCCCCAAACCAAACTCCAACAGTGTGATTTAAATTCTAGAATTCTTTGCTTTTTAGCTGAACTAAAGATGACATTGTTTTCCAAAAATTTTGACAGTACTGTGGCTTGGAAGCTCAATATCTGAGCCAGCTCTCGTCCTGGATCTTCAGTTACTCTTACATCAGCCCACTTCACAACTGAGGTAAAGATCACTTTAAAAAAATGTAAGTTAAAACCAACACACGCATTGATTGAGGAATGCAAAATTATTTTATGACTATCTCATCTCAAAACTTTTTCCTTGACTTTCTGAAATTCTGGATTGTGAGATGTGTTACAGAAACACATCTGTCATACTTTATAATGTGAGACAAGATGTGCTATGGTGGTTGTTTGTCTCAAAATTAAAAAATTCCAGAGCAATGCGAGAATAATGTATACGGTATCAAAGCTAGAATCAGGTGTGTAACATTCTGTGGATTGGAGGGAAGATGTGCTTTGGAAGGGATGGACGAAGAGGTCTCGCTCTTACAGAGATTGATAATTTCTTTAGTTGAACCACCTTCCAGAGGTCATGCTTTGAGTCCGAGAGAAATCCCTAAACTTCTTAGGTGGTGCAGAATTCAGAAGAGCATGCGTGATATTTTCTTTCCTGAAAAAAACGTTAAAACTAGGATGAGCTAACACAGCCGTTGGATTTAAGGCACATGAAGGTCTTCCTCTGGCATGGCTCACCACTAGCTGGAGAGCTGGTTCGCGTCCTTACAGGAGAATGCAAACAAACTGGACAGAGCCCAAAGGAATGAAACAAAGAGGTCAAGAAAACTTAACTTAAGGTGTGAAGGAAGTGGGGAAAGAAGACTGAGGGAAGACCTCCCCACAGACCTCGGAGGTATCACTCGATCACTTGACTCCAGGATCTGGAGCTTTCTGACTCTTGTCTTTTCCTCTGTAACTTTATAGAAGAAATCCAGAATTCCGGAGACAATGAATGACCTTACAGAGAGTAGAAATAATCAGTCTGGAACTTGGCCCAATCCTTTTCCTCATTAGGGCAATGAAGTTTTATCACTCCTGCAGTAATGATGCATTTTTAAAGCATTTCACACCTACTTTGAATCCCAGTAAAGACCATGAAACTTCTTTGGTTGTGTCCACATGGTATCTATTGTTAAGCAGGCTGTTAAAATGAATCAACCCAGACTAAGCAGCCAAAATTACCACTTGCTATTGCTCGCCTGAATCTGTTCCCTCAGAGACAGCCCCGTAAAGAGGCTGAATGCTGATTGAACACTCCTCCGCCAAGTGGAGTCCGAAAAATTCTGGCAAGATTTTCCTGTAGAAAGTATGGAAAAAAAACCATACGAGATGTAAAAAGCTCAATGCATCAGTCTGCTTGAATCCAAACTGTCCCCTGCCACAAAGCCTTCATTAGTGAGCATTCAATCTGCCTGATGAGAGCTTCTGTATCCTGGCCCCAAATTTCCTTCTCTCTCCCTAGGGACATTATCTTGTGAGTTCGTTATTACTTCTGGCTGTAATTCACACTCCAATACACACTGCTATTAGCAAAAATGATTAAAAAACCCCCAATGGTAAATGGCTTTGATTTACCTCCCAGCTCAGACTGGAGGCTTTTAAGGCAACCTCCTTGAAGGCAACCATCCAAGGCAGAATTGTGGGATGGAAGCTCAGCCCACGTACCTTCAAATGCACTTGTTGGCAGTGCAGGACAGGAACGTAAGGAGCAAGTTGCTTGTGACCTTTCCCACCGTGCTACTTAAACAGAAGTATTTAATACACATCTAAAAGATCTATTTGACCCCTAGGCAGGCTGGATCCTTAAGTGAAATAGTGCTGCTTTGTGCTAGCTGATTTTAAGTCTCCACAGCCTTCAAATAAAGCTTGTGGCTTGTGGAAGGCTGAATGGAGAGTAGCTGTCTTGCTTCCTGGAGAACATAGCTTTGATTTCACCTTCCATCACTGGGCTGTCTGTTCTTTAGCCAAGGGCTGTACTGAATTCAGACAGTCTGCTATGTAAATGCAAACAAGTTCCAAAAACAAATCAATGCTTTTGTAGATTTTCCGTTTCAGTCTCTTTCCCTTCTGCTTTCCTCTGCTCTTAACCTTTCTCCTTCTCTGCAAGCACCAACATCAGTGAGTCTTAAGGGAGCAATCACGCTTCTTTGCAATGGAAGAATTTAATCTCTTAGTAATAATAGATGGAAAATCACAACATGAGAGTGTTTTCACTTGAACAGAGGGGCATTCCTGTCAAGACTTGGATTGTCTTGGACGTCAGGATCATAGGATGCTGAGCTGGAAAATTTGGGACCAGAATTTACTGTGGTTGGAGAAAGTGGGTGCAATGCCACTGATTTCAGTGGAGCTTTGATCTGTTCCAGCTGTGGATGCAGCTTCTGTGGAACCATGCTGGGATCCTGAGAAATGCTGCTGGATGATCAAAACACAGCAGATGATGTCGGAAACCCAGCAACCTTTTTAATATCACATATAGTTCTCCTCCACCAGCAATGTGTAGTCTGTCTCATCAGTCCAAATGACATCTGGTGTCAATAGGTGCTTTTGACTTTTTCACTGTTGTACTGTTAAAGGCAAATAACTTTCATACAGGGCTAAGCAGGACCCACTATCTCAGTTGCTGGATGTCCCAAGCAGCCTGAAGCTGAATAAACAGAATGGAATTTGGGAGTGATATGCACCTTCTGCAGTTCTCCTTTTCACTTTGCACTGCCTAGAACATACAACAAATAAACTTCATAGCAAAGATGCATTTCTAGCTGTTCTGTATTTTTCAAATGGCGTAAGAATATTTGTTTCTGGCTAAATTATAAAATGGTAATGGTGGAATTATGAATGGTCCCACAAAGCAGTGGGACTAAACTAGGTTTGGATGAAGGCAGCCTTTCTATCCTACATATGTGGGTGCCCCATCTCCTGAGGTGTTCTAGGCCAGGCTGGATGGGGCTTTGAGCACCCTGATCGAGTGGGAGGTGTCCCTGCCCATGGCATGGAAGTTGGAACTGGATGGGCTTTGAGGTCCCTTCCAATCCAAACCATTCTCTGATTTTATGAAAGACAGCAGTGATCATAGACTATAGATCTGCACCTCTTACAAGACCTGTCATCTTTCAACCCTCAATGAATTTCTTTTATGTTTTTTTTTTTCCCCTAGCAAATACTTGTCCAGAAGATGGTCTGGGATGGACATAAAACCATGTGGTGCCCAGCACATTGGTCAATGAGATCAGCCCTGGCTTCTTCTGCCCAGGTGGCCACCATCATCTCTGTTCAGCCACAGCACTTGCACTAGCACACCCAGAGGAGGGATTTCAGTGGGCCTGATGGCAAAGTCTGGGATAATTCTTCGATTGGGCTTACATTGGAGTACTTTACTTTGGAAAGTCATGTTTTTTACTGAAAATACTGTATCAGGGCCACAAATGACTGTGCCATTGGGAATGCTGTAACTATAGATTGCAAACCGCAGAGATTGCTGTGTTTTAAGTTGTGTCTCCCTGTGTAGGTGAATCAGTGCAATTTGTGTGCTGATTTGCACCTGAACTGAGGAACTATCTGTTTGGCTGGGTTTGACTACCAGAATCAGAACCATAGAATGGTTTGGATTGGAAGTGACTTTACAGGTCATTCAGCCCAACCCCCCTGCAGGAGCAGGGACATGTTTAACTTGATCAGGTTGCTCAGAGCCCCACCCAACCCCCATCCTTGGGTCAGTTCCAGTAACTGGTGAGACGATGATAGTGGGGTGAATGGTGTTGCAAATGTGCAGCCACCCAACAAGCCAGCAGTGCTCATGTCCATCCTTTGATTGGAAGTTATCAGATTTGCCAATGAAGTTGAAAAAAAAATTGAGTGCCTTTTTGGAAGCCATGCCAAATAAAATTGGGCTGACTTGGCAGAAAAGCAGGAGAGGAGATTTATTTGGGACTTTGTCTCCTTTCCACCACTCTGGTGGTTGGTTGTTGGTCCTGTCAGTAAAGCTGCTGTGCTTCTGGGGTAAAGGCCTAAAGACAGAGAAGAAGAAAGAAGAAAAATGAGTAGACAAGAACTGAAAAAGCACTGCTCCCACCATCTGGTAGGGGCCTTGCCTAAATGAGATCACATAGAATTCTCAGCAACAGTGGGATGGTGTAGGTGGGAGCAGGACATCTTTCTGAAGGCAGACACCTTTTGGTCTTGATAATCTTTGAAGTGTTTTTAATTCCTTTCAACAATTTGCCTTTCCTTTGTCGGCAACAAGCAAGTTGGGCTCTGGAGAGAAAAATGGCTCACTGCTTGGCAAATTCTCTGAGATCCTGTCCTAGCTTTTTTGTCTGAAGACATCAGAAGGCTCCACTTCTTCCCTGCCATCATCTTTTGGCAGGAGAAAGCCATGATGGAGCCCTGGGAGATGGTGCATTAACTCCATTGATGGGCCCATCCAGCAGGTCTTTGCCTGGGAAGCCAGGACAGTACTTGGATCTCTGCCTGCTTTGCATTACCCTTCCTGAACCTTTGGCTTATTGTTGGCCACACAGGGGGGCTGGAGGGCTCCCATGGTATGCACGCCAACCCAGAGGGCCTGGTGAGCAATTTCTGGCAGTCTCTAGGGCTAATTTACATTTCTTTTCGTCCCACTGGACCACCTTAATAAGCCGTTGTGGCTGGCGTTTGACTTTTCTCCAGCATGCCAGATTTTGGAGGTTACAAAGAGGCAGAAAATCTGCAAACTTTACTAAAGAGGAAGAGAACTAAAAAAACCCTGAACCTGTGCATATTCTGTGGTGCTCTGGAAATGCTCCCGGCATTCCCTTGTGTGAACAAGCAAGGATACGCTAGGGAACTCTGCAGCACCTGCCAGGTGCCATGTTCTTTTCTGACTCCTGATTTTACTAATACAACTTCACTCCAGGCTGAATATCCCAGCAGAGCTATTGCCTGGTTAAATAGAGAGGCAATTCATATGTTCTGGCTCAGCTGAACATAGGAATTATTCAGAGGTGGATCTGACCTGCAGTCGCTGGCAGTGGGTAGTGACCTGGAGTGAGAAAAACTGGAGGAGCACTGCAGGTTTGTAACTCTCTCCAAAAGAAATAAATTGAGGTATTTGTCATGGATATCCTTATTTTCCAGGTAAATGTCAGAAGTCTCTTTGACTCATTTAAGCTATGTGTCAGTATCTTATATTCTTTAGCAGTCGCTTTGCTGGTTGTGTGTTGTTACATCTCATTTATGATGGTGTTTTTATCTGTTAAAAATAGATTTTTAAAAGAAGATTTTTCTTTTTCTTTGTCTGCACTTCTCCTCATAAAAGACTGATTGCCATCTGGAACCATGCATCAACCACTAGTATTTTCTGCTTATGAAAAGGAGAATAATTTGAATTCAAATGTGACTTCACAACTTAAATTTTCAGGAGTTTTCCCTCAGGATTTGAAATAGATATCATTTTAAGAGTGTTTCTTATATGTGTTAATGTAAAATTGTAACTATTATTATTTTTTTAATGTAGAAAGTTGAAATTATTGATAATGAACCTTTGGACAACTTCACTTCAAACTTCAGTACTTGAAAGCTGTGAAAAATCTGGGAAATGCTGTCAACATTTTTTAGATGCATGTTTTTAAAAAAAATTATGGTTCTGGGAAGGAGCTTATTTATCCATAATATCCTGTATTGTCTCTAGTAATGGAAACCCATTCCAGGATCTTCTCCTGGACCTTGCTCCATACAGGACTTGCTTCTGGAAGTGCTGTCGCACATGACCAGAGCTTGTGGCTCTTATAATATACTTGGAGTGAACCAGCCTTGCAATTTCCTCATCAGGCTAAAGCCATACTAGTTTAAAAGCTGCAATGCTGAAAGACAAACAAAAAGGAAGATTAGACCAAACTAGTTCCAGAGCACACATTGTACATACTAATGTTTTGTTGAAACAGAAGGAGGCTGAAAAAAATACTGCCCAGGCTTTATTGAGAATGCAAGCTTGATTCCTGACTCCCTACCTCCTTTTGCCGATCAGATAGGAGGGATTGTGCATTGCTGAAGGAGCCAAGCTAATAAGATTATGGTTTATCACTTTGGAAAATACAACACCACTGGAAGAATACAGTTTGTATAGGAATTGTGCTAAACCCTCAGTGTGGTTGCTTAGGGCAAAGCACTGAGCCTTGTGAATGTTTCCACATAGATGACTCTGGATTTCCAACAAAAGAAACCCTCGAGCCACTTCACAGCCTGATTTTCATCTCTACCAAGCAATGACCAAAGTGTTTCAAGTGTACAGATCTTCTTGTATAGATGAAGCTGCACGCACTGTGCCTGCTGCACAGGATTTTCCCCAAATGCTGCCACCTAACTGCACTGTGAGCTGTGGGGCAGCAGGAGCAGTCTGCAAGCAGAGGAGGAAAACCTCTGCAGTGCTCATCTTATCTGATGCCATGCACATTTGTAAGAAGAGCTGTAGCATACACTCATGCTTCTCCAACTTTGTAGTTCTGTCGTCTCCCACCACTCCCATCCTTCAGGCAGCAACTGCCCTGCTGTGCAGCAGCAGCAGCAAGACCCCAAAAGGGGTTATGGGGCAAGAAATGCTTGCCAGCTCTTTGCCTGTTTCTGTTGGATTTTAAAAGTAGTTCTACAATTGTGTTTCTTTATCTTTGTTCACTATGAAATCCCCTGCTATGCAAAGAAGACAATGCTGCTGGAGAGAGAGATATCTTTCTGCAAAGAAAGAGTGTTCACCCACTGCAGTCTTTGCAAGGTAATAGAAGGGGCTATTTCAGCAATGCTTAAACTACTGGCATCATAGGAGTTCAAGTGCCTGAAGAGGGGTTGTCAGTAAATGCACCTCTATGATGGACTTGACGGCTGAGGATTTAACCCTCCCCACTTGGTTTCCCTATTGCTATGCTAAAGGTCTGGCTTATAGGGTCAACAGATAGAGCGCAAGCTGAATTTAGCCTTTAGCTCCTTTCAGCCCTTCCTTCTCCTGTTTTGGTTTGTGCCAGCAGGAAAATATTTGCCAGAGGCAAAAGGTGGCTTACTTTAACTCTAACACAGGCCACGCAAACAGCTCCTCAGGGCTGACTCCCAGGACTACCAAAGCCAGTGACATGAGTCCCACCATCACTTAAGGCTTTGCTAGGCTTGCTCCTAGCTGGTTATCGGAGAACACGCGGGCTGTAGTTTCTGAGCTAGGAATTACTGACATTTATGGACTTTTGACTTAGTTATTTTTGGAAAACATTAGCTACAGCTTGGCATCCTGCCTAATCACTCCTCCTGGAGTATTGATAACTCGCTCTGTTTAGGGAATTCAGAGGTTTTTCCCCTCCTGTGTCCAATTTTTATTTACAGAACCTCGTACCAGTCTAAGAGCTAATAGTGGTGCCAGTGTTCCATTAGAAAGCTAATGGTAATCCTCCCTTCTCACTTTATCCAAACAAACTGAGTGTGCCACATTCCTCCTGTCTGCTGCTACAGCGGAGAAGCAGTCCCAGGAAATCCTAAGCGTGATGTGAAAAGAAGCAAGATATGAGAGTGGGGAAAAGTTGGAAGTCTTCTGCTTGGGGAAAAGCTGGTACTCTGCTGCAAATATCTCGTGATGTCGGCCCTACTGTTCCCTTGGGTGGCAATTTGAGTGCAAATGCTCTAGTGAAGCTCTCGGAAACCCCCTTTGGCAATCAGGGTTATTTCAAATCAGTTTCTCTTGTTGGTGTTTTTGTTTGTTTATTTGTTTGTTTTTATATTTCATAGAATCATAGAATCATTAAGGTTGGAAAAGCCCTCTTAAGATCATCCAGTCCAACTCCAGCCCAACACCACTGTGCCTGCTAAACCATATCCTGAAGAACCACCTCTACAAGTTTTTTAACACCTCCAGGGATGGTGACTCCACCACTGCCCTGGGCAGCTTCTTCCAATGCTTCACCACTCTTTCAGTAAATAAATCTTTCCTAATACCCAGTCTAAACCTTCCTTGGTGCAACTTAAAGCCATCTCCCTTTATGTTGTTACTTGGGAGAAGAGACCAGTACCCATCTCAATACAACCTCCTTTCAGGTAGTTGTAGAGAACCATAAGGTCTCCCCTCAGCCTCCTTTTCTCCAGGCTAAACAACCCCAGTTCCCTCAGCCACTGCTCAAAAGACTTGTCCTCCAGACCCTCCACTAGCCTTTACTGCAGTGTGCAAAAGCCCAGCTGTGAAGCCCTGGGAGTTAGCTTCCCCTTGGGAACTCTTCTGGTCTCCCAACACATAGCTCAGGAGCAGTGTTTAAAATCCCAGTGTTTTAAACATGGGTGGAGATGAGTTGTTCTTTTTCAGTTCACAGCTTTTAAAGAGGAAACTTAGAATTTTTTTCCTCTTTTACAGAGAAAGCCATGTTTCTCACCCACAGGTCAAGAACTGAATATTTTAAGACACAAATATCAAAGCAGAGTTTTGAATTAAAGGACTCAGTGCTCTGCGCTCAAGGTACTTTCCCTCTCTCCCATGCTCACTAGGTCAGAGACAAGGCACTTGGGATTTCTCAGCATCTTCCTAATGTCTGAGGCTCTCCGTGGTTTGTCCTCACCAGTCTCACTGCAAAGCATGACTGTCCTGATGCGATCTATAAGATGGGAATGGGATTTAAGGTGATCGAACAGTGGGTATCTACTTAAACCAAATTGCAGCTAGTGGGAAGCAGATAGGGTTGAAGCACCTTCCCCTCCAACCCACAGGCACCTGTATCACTTGGACCTGCTATCAATGAAGTCCATGTCCCAAGGGCTGATGTTTGCCTTGACATACACCTCTTCCATCGCAGGGTGCCTGTCAGGGCAGGATTTGCCTTTTAGTGTCAATAACTTCTCTGATAGCCTATTTACTCTGTCATCTCCTGACTGTTACTGCTCATTTATGCAATCTGCGGTTCTGAGGGATGCAGCAGCTGCAGGGAGAAGGAGATGAGAACTAGAAGCCCCACAGGCTTCCTAGGAGATGTCTTCTCCAGTAATAAATCTGGAGTGGAGGAAAGCCTGCTCTGATCCTCTGTGCATCCTCTGACGTGTTGAGGAAGCACTGAACACCTGGATGATGCTATCCAAAAGGAAACACTGCCTCTTAGTTTCTTTCCTCTGTGGCTTTTTGAGATGCTGGAGCCTTATGACTGCTTTGGCTGGAAGATGCCATTGACTCAGTGATCTCCTAGTGCATTCAGTTGTCAGCGTCTCTCACCAAACAGCACTCTCCCTCCGTCACGCGTGAGCACTTACGTATAGAGCTCCCCAGGCACAGGCTGGAGCCCATGGGGATTACAAAAAGAAAGAGGATTACAAAGAAATGTAATATCTGTCAAGTCGGAGACGGCGTGGCTCTGATCAGTGATCAGAGCCACACAGTGCGAGAGGCCGTACAAATTGCTACTGATGGAAATGTTCTTTGCCCTACAGATCTCATGGTGCTTGGCTGTTAATCTCACCGTGGGGGCTCCAGGTCATTTCTGCCATCGCTGTTGAATGCAGGAGAAGTTTACTGAGTTATGCTTTGTGTTGCATGAGTGAGGGTGGTGGCAATGGTGTGCAGAATGGATTTAGAGTTGATTACCTGTTGCCTTCTGATGCCGTGCCTAATAAAACATGCTATTGTCATTTGAGGCGCGCTCCAGGTATTTTGATAAGGTGCTGGAATGGAAACCACCTTGTCTTCTCCTGCAACATAAAAGGCGATGAGATGCCTCACCATGTGGGCCTTGAGAATTAATCTATTTTCGAAGTACTGCAATAACATCCTTTAATGGAGAAGCACGGTATCAGTGGATGGCAGAACTAATACCAAACAAACCAATTGTTGCTGTGACAATTCCCTTTCCCATTTTATCTGAAATACTTACCGAGCACTCACTAACCTTGCCTGCATACTGAAATAACCAATTAAAGAACCTTTAATATATTTTTCCTCTAAATTGGAAGGCTTTCTCCTGTTTGGGGCTTTATCTATCAGATTATCAATTTGCTTTCCCAAAAGAATTTGTAAGCTATGTAGCAAAATCTCTACTCGTGGCAGCAGATAAACAAATGAAACATGCAAGTTATTTGAATTTTCACTGGGATATAATACACTGCATTTAAAAAAAAGGAGGGGTTTTTTGTCTTATTTTGGTTTGGTTTTTTTTTTACAAGCTACTTGCTGAATGCATGATCTGGTTTCTGGCATCTGACCTTCTAACATGAAAGGGAAAACCTGCAGCTGTTAGCACAGAGCCTGGTGAAGGCCTTGATTTCTCTCCTTTCCAGTCAGGCCTCTCACCTCCCAGGGCAGGTTTGCTTGGCTCCTTACCCTATCTCCTGTTGCTGCCCCAAGGTTTTCTCCAATTCTGAGGTACAAATGATGAGATTTTTCTCTGAGTAAAAAAGCAGGTGGATGTTACAAATGTGACCTCTCTGGCCAGGTTTGTGGGGAGGGTTTGCTCTCCTCCAACAAGGAATCACCTTGTGTTGGAGAGAAGAGGTTTGGTTTCACCAGGTGAAATAATCTACGCTTGAAGTGTGGGGTTCTATAGGGCCCAAGACTGTCCTTGGCAGTTCTGATGAGGGTCTTGGGTTGCATGGTGGTCCCAAGTAGACCAGGATAATGCCTACGTCCTAGCTACAAACTTCTTGCCTGCGTCTAAACCAGGTGGGGCATCTGCATGCGTGTCTATGAATGGGGTGGAGATGGTCAGCGTTGTGTCTTTCTACACTGTCTGGTGGAAATCAGGAGATGTTCATTGGGATTGAGGCTGAACACTTGCCTCTTGCTCAGCATTGCTCAACTCATGCACTTTAAATGTGGCTGCTGTTATCTGTCTCCTAGCCAACCTTTTCTATGCACAAGACCTACACCTCTATCAGAGCAAGGCTGAAGACCTTGAGAACACCCTGCAGAAGCTTAGGGCCTCCTCCAAGACACGAAATTCTTCTGCTTGAGCAAAGGAAGGAAAATACATCTCGTGACTCCTGTGTAGGTGTCTTGGAAGTTTGGCAGTAAGTTAGTGACATGTTGAACTGTAGGCTCTCTCTCTGCTTTTCTTGAGAAAACAGCTGGTGTGGCTTCAGTGCATAAGTTGAAGTTCAGAGAGCAACAACCAAGAGGAGTTAGTGCCCTGCTGATTTCTGGTTCCTGAATGTCTGCGATCTATTAATTTATAGGGGGAAAAAAGAGAGGTAAATTGAAATGAGGAAAACTAGCGCAATCTTTCTTGAGCCACGTGCCTGAGGAGACATGTCCCATCTCTTTATGTGATGCCATGAGGCAGATAGGTTCATCCATCACTCTGAGGCATGTGTCTGAGCCTCTTAAGTCATGAATATAACTGGAAGTTTGGAGCTTAAACTGGTTCTGACCTACATTTTTTAATTAAGGCATTTTTTAATATAACCATTGCTTCAGGTCATCTGATAATACTAATCTGGACATAATGCCTAACCTTCTTAACCCTAGATTGTTACTGCGACACTTTAATGCCAGTCTTAAAGAAACATTGCCCCATAAATTAGACGCCAGATACTAAAGAGGAAACAGCTGCGAATTAAAATGCCTTTAAGCAATAATTGGATGGACCCTGAAGATCAGTTCCCAGCTGAAATTCCTCAGTCTCTCATAAAAGCACAAAATGCTTATGTTCCCCTTGTTAACACTGCCTTGCTCGCTCTCATTTGGTCTGCTTGCCCATAAGGTCAAAAGGGGCTCCTGTTCCTGTTGCCAACCCTATGCCTGATGATGGCTCAAACCGAGCAGGGATAGTATCTTCAGATACTCTTTGGTATCATTGTTTTCAGCTGGCTGGTGGCCATTTATTCCACTTGTATATTGGAGAGCAGAGATGTCTGATAAGCATAAGAGCACTGTGGAGGAGATCCTTGTTCCTATCAGCAGACGGAGCAATCGATGAAGCATTAACGACAGAGAACTGAGCACTGTGCAGTTTTATGAGAGCCTTTTTAATGGGGTTTTACTTGTCCTGTATTGTTCTATGTGTAGCGATATCACACTGAGAATCACAGGGAGGGATGCTAATTCTGTGTTTTTATAAAAGGGAAAAAGCATGCTAAGTGCATTCCTTAAGTCAGTCCAGAGACCGCCTCCTGCAAAAATTCATGAAAAGCACATGTAATGCCTTGTCAGGCTTGCCTCTTTTATCTGGGATAGTTAAAATATTTTCACTAAGGGAAGAAAGGTTGCTGGGTGGTTTGTTTATTTGCCTGGTTTTGGATAAAGATCTTCCAAAGGTGGGAAAACACCCATTTTCCATCTGACAGGCAGAAAGGTACTCCTCAGCACAGCCCCTGGGCATGGTTTGGGCTGTGATTTTCTAGGGGAGCCATCGTGGAGCCAGTGTCAAAATATATAGAGCCACTATTTTTTCTTGCTTACCAGTTCTGGTAGCCACCTTCTGAGTAACCAGCACGACATACCAAGGGAGTAAGGCAGAGAAAAATCTTCCTCATCATCTCAAATACAATAAATAGAAATTGAGGAATGGAAAGAACAAACAGTTTGACTGAAAGAGCCTCAAAACTCAAAATCATTCCCACCAGTTCTCCAAAGTATAGTGTTTCATACATCCGTGGCTCAATTTACCACCTATTTGATGGGGGAAGTGTTTATGACACATTCTCTGCATTCCTTTACCAGAAGTGCTGTAAAATTGGACTTTTCCCCCTGTATGTGGTGTGGAGAATGACTCACATCTGGAAAATTTACCTTACAGCTCAACCCTGAACTCTTCTTACAGCAACTTACTTACCTAAAGGGGAAAATCAGACCTGACCCTGTGCGTGTGCTGCCCTGCAAGCGTGGGTGTGCAAGTGAACCTTTGTGTACTTAAGGGTTAGTTCAAGTCATGCTAATAGCAGGAATGGAGAGATACAGGCTTATGTGGAGTATCTATAGGCTCTAGAGAGGGAGAACTGGTTACATCAACACCAGGTCATGCCGAAAGGCATGTTTCCCATGGTCATGGTTATCTAATCTCAGCGTGGCCTGAGTGGGAAGGAGAAACAATGTTACAGTTGATTAGATTATCTGAAGGCCTAGAGAAGGTTGGAAATGTGGTGATCAGACAAAGCAAAAGCACCAAAGACAAAATATTTTTTACCTGGGCTCTAAGGGCATCCAGGGAAAGATAACAGAAAAGAGTGGTTGGTGGTAGTCCTTGAGGAGGGAATGGTGCTGCTTGTAGCTTCATGGGGCACTTGGGAAATGTCACTGGTTGTCCCTGCAAATCTGCCACTGGATCAGCCACTTGTACGTCACCAAGCTTTGGCTGTAGAGGTGTCCTCAACCAAGAAGGAGAAGATCCGGCTAGGTAAACTGACTGCAAGCTGAGGTCATAAAATGGGTATTAGATTAATACTTTTTAAAGACGAAAGGGTTTTAACCATTGGAATAGATGTCCAAATGATCTCATATGTTTTCTCTCAGCTTTGTCTGAAGCTTGTATCCATCACGCAGTGACAGATTCCTCCTCAGCCCTTCGTTATTGGACTTGACGGAGGAATTTCTGGGTGAAAAGCACAACCTACCCTAATGCAGGAGGTGAAGCTGGGCATTCTAATGATTTCTTCCTGCTTTCAAAGCTTCTGATTAAATCTGTGTTGTTTCCCACAAGATGGGAGCCAAGCCCAGAGGGTGAAATTCCATACGATTCACCGATTAATTCCACCTTCCTTCCTGCACACTGCCTGATTGCAAGGTCTTAACTGGTGCAGAAAGGAGAATCTTCTTTCCCAAATACCTTTTCCTGCCAAGACAGTAGCCCCAGCTTCCCATCAAACATTCTCCTACAACACAACAGTGCTATAACTGCTCTTCCCAATTCACATGGAGTTGCTACCATCTCTCCTGATGATATATGAGGGTGTCATGACTCGTTATGTCATGTCAGATGATGCGGTGGTATAACAAGAGCTGATCAGATGTGGAAGCAGTCATTTTGAAATGGAAGGAAAAAGATTCTCTGTGCACCAAAGAACATGTCTGTTTTGTGGCATAATTCAAATTAACTTGGAGGACTTTGCTATATCTCATGTGTCTTCCATGGTGACATGCAACATAGAAATGCAGTCTTGGAAAGCTTTTGTGAAAGCTCGGCAGCCAGAGTGATTTTAAATTGCCTTTTCTTTTTGATTAAAAAAAGAAAAAAGAAATTCTGACAGCAATTTCCTACTCTTGACTGATTCTACCTAATTTGTACTTGCCCTGATTGCAGTTTTATAAACAGGAATTCCAGGGCTACGCGTCTCTCCACGATAGGGGAGATGTTTAGCCTTTCACCTTTCTCCCATGATGAAATGTGAGTCAACTCTGTTAAACCTCTCCACATGGAGTGATGCTGGGAAACCAGACAGCAGCCGTACCTGCTGCCACCCAGCTCATACCAGAGCCACCCAGTCCACTGAGCCCAATGAGGGCCTAAAGGAGAGGGTTTCACCCTCTGAAAGTTTGTCCCAGTGGAATCTGAACATGATTCTTCTGGTTGTCAACAGGCACTTTGCTGTTGGGAGTCAGAATTGTTCTGATACATCCCTCATGTCAAACATTGAAGAGCTCTCTATCATCTGCTTCTTTCTGTTCCTTTTAATCTAAAAAACTAAAATATATCTCTTTTTCTTTAAACCTGCAGCAGACGGTCCTCCCTGCAGGAACATCTAGCAAAGAGGGATCCTCTTGGCTTCATCAGAGGCAATTTACTTGGAGTAGGTGTCCCCCATGGCACATTCATGCTGCAGAAAACAACCCTGCAGTTGCTCTTGTGTGTCTCAAATTGGGCTGTGATGCTGGAGAGATGGATTCTCTGCCACTGGCCAGCTGGATGACCAATAACTGTCACATCAGCTCCCCTGCTTCAGTTTCCCCAGTTGCTGAAATGGCAGCAATGATGTTCTTTCTTATGTGGTACTTCAGGATTCCTGAGGAAAAGCTGAGAGGCACAGTCATACTCTGCCTCTGAGCTTTTTAAGGGGCCATGCAACTACATTAAGCACCGAATTTTTCTAAGAGCACTACAAAATGTGTGATTTCTTGTTGAAATTAATCTCAGATTGTGGTGTTACTCAGGAGACCGCATGGGCGTTTCTTAATGGAAACGTATCCAAACCACATGTGGTTGGTAGAGCTGCCCCAGGGGAAAGGATTTTGCCTGTAGTTCTGGTTGGCATGGCCCCCAGCTGCTGGGGGATGGGGCAGCTCTGGGTGGTCACTACAGGGCTGCCTCTTCAAGGGGAGTGATGGGGACGAACAAGGTGGGACTCCATCCTAACCATGGGGTGGAGCTGAGCCAGCAGCAAGTCTGTGAGTGAGGTAGCAAAGGAGGAGGAGGAGGGTTTTATGACTGTTTGTCTTAGTATGGGGCTACTGAGGACGTTAGCTGAGCTTCCTTCTTGCTCTTCCCCTCTCTGTCTATGCTAAACTAAGCCTTATTTTATTTTCCCTTCTTAACTTAATAAGCATAGAGCAGGGAAAGACAGTAGTACTATTCATTAGAGAGGAAGCTATGCTAATTAGCTATGGAAAACAAACATTCACAGCTCAGGAAGCAGACAGAAACCCCCAACACTGGGGGGGTTACCTTGTTTATTGCCCAGCCGTGGTGTGTCTGATCACTGGAGAGGTCCCAGAAGACTGGAAGTTGGCCAACGTGACGCCCATCCACAAGAAGGGCCGTAGGGATGATCCAGGTAACTACAGATCTGTCAGCCTGACCTCGGTCCCAGGCAAAATTATGGAATGGATAATCCTGGGTGTGATCATGTGGCACCTGCAGAATGAGCAAGAGATCAGGCCCAGCCAGCATGGTTTCAGGAGAGGCAGGTCCTGCCTGACCAACCTGATTTCTTTTTACGACCGTGTGACTCGCCTGGTGGATGAGAGGAAGGCTGTGGATGTGGTGTACCTGGACTTCAGCAAGGCCTTTGACACTGTCTCCCACAGCAGACTCCTGGAGAAGCTGGCAGCCCGTGGCTTGGATGGGAATATTCTGTGCTGGGTTTGGAATTGGTTGGATGGCCAAGCCCAAAGGGTGGCAGTGAATGGTGTCTCATCCAGCTGGCGGCCGGTCACTAGTGGCGTCCCCCAGGGTTCGGTGTTGGGCCCGGTCCTGTTTAATATCTTTATTGATGATCTGGATGAGGGGATCGAGTCCTTCATCAGCAAGTTCGCAGATGACACCAAGCTGGGAGGAAGTGTCGATCTGCTAGAAGGTAGGAGGGCCCTACAGAGGGCCCTTGACAGGCTGGAGAGATGGGCTGATTCCAATAGCATGAGGTTTAATAAGTCCAAATGCCGGGTCCTACACTTTGGACACAACAACCCCATGCAGAGCTATAGACTGGGTGCAGAGTGGCTGGAGAACAGTCAGGCGGAAAGGGACTTGGGAGTGCTGGTGGACAGGAAACTCAACATGAGACAGCAGTGCGCTCAAGTGGCAAAGAAGGCCAATGGTATCTTGGCCTGCATCAGGAACAGTGTGGCCAGCAGGACTAGAGAGGTCATCATCCCCTTATACTCGGCGCTGGTCAGGCCGCACCTTGAGTGCTGTGTCCAGTTCTGGGCCCCTCAGTTTAAGAAAGATGTTGAGATGCTGGAGTGTGTCCAGAGGAGAGCGACGAGGATGGTGAAGGGGCTGGAGCACAAGCCCTGTGAGGAGCGACTGAGGGAGCTGGGGTTGTTTAGCCTGGAGAAGAGGAGGCTCAGGGGAGACCTTATAGCTCTCTACAACTACCTAAAGGGAGGTTGTAGTCAGGCAGGGGTTGGTCTCTTCTCTCAGGCGACCAGTGACAGAATGAGAGGACACAGTCTCAAGCTTTGCCAGGGGAGGTTTAAGATTGACATTAGGAAGAAATTCTTCACTGAGAGGGTAATTGTTCATTGGAATGCGCTGCCTAGGGAGGTGGTTGAGTCACCGTCCCTGGAGGTGTTCAAAGAAAATTTGGATGAGGCACTTAGTGACATGGTGTAGTTGACAAGTAGGAGTAGGTGTAGGTGTTGGGTCATAGGTTGGACTTGATGATCTCAAAGGTCTTTTCCAACCTTATGATACTGTGATACTGTGATACTGTGATCACCTGCAGATGGGAAGGCTCTGTGTATACATGCAAGGTAAGACCAAGTTTGGCTTAAAGAGCAGGGATATTGTTGTGTTAGGAGCTGGGGATCATTTAGAAATGAGAGGAACCTGTACAGTCCTCAAACCCATGAGAAAAGGTATCTTTTTGGATTTGGTCCTGGTGGTATCTAAGACCTAGGTCAGGAGGTGCTGGTACAAGAGATGCTCAGTAGCAGCAAATGCAGTGAGGTCTCAGGTGTTGGGACCAGGTGCTTTAAGACCTTTAGCTTCCCAGAAAATGGAAATGAGAAAAAGACAGTGACTTTCGCTAATAAACAAAGCTTTGGTGCTCCTGGGTCTCTGGGGGACTTCTTGTCTCTGCATCTTAGGAGGAGCATGGCGGTACAGGTAAAATGGTGGAAGACAGGCAGTTAGAAACTGGATGTGTTGGATTTGCTCGATCTGGAGAAAACATGAGAGAGATTTGCAAAATCCTGAGGTCATCAGGGAAGGCTGTGCTTCACTAGCCCCTCTATGTGGTAAGTGATTGTACATGATGAAAGCAGAAGGAGCCAAGGAGGAGACAAAACCTGTTCCATCTGCTCCAAGAAGGTTTTTCTTCTGCTTTTTCTATTTTATTTTTTAAGTTATTTCACCATTTATCAATCATTTTTATTTTGCCTCTCTCCTGTTCCCTCCAGCCCAAATGTTACAGATGATGCTTTTAATACAACTCAGCAATTTTGGTTCATTGGAAGCACTACAAGAGACTGTCTTACCCACACCCACCTTGGGAAGAGATTTTATGCTTATCTGTCTTGCATGTAGGTGCCAGAACCTGGAAGAGGAGTAGCTGTTGAATTCCTCATTCCCTCCCTGGTGCAAGAGCCTGTTCAAGACTGTCTCCATCACTATCATCAGATATCAGTTCTCTGAAATGTGTGAGTAGATGCCTGGGGATATCTCAGAATGGGCATTTTAGGGTGTCTTATGTTCTGTTTCTGAAGGTCAATGTGAAAAATGCAAACAGCCTTCCACCTTATGCTTTTGGCTGGCTGCATCCTTCCTCCCACACGCAGAGTTTTGGGCTGGAATGTGGATCTTGAGGCCAAATGCAATGGTTCCAGACAGACTCTTTTTTTGTGAATGCATCTGCATGGGCTGTGTATTCTAGCTGGCTTTATCAAGTTCTTAGGCTGCCCAACCCAGAACCTGATTTTCTGCCAGGTTGTGTTTTGCTGGTTTTCTTTTCTTTCCTAATCCTTGTGTTTACTGGCTGGTGGTTTTGGTAGCAGCTGGCTGTTTCTTGCCATCCTGGCTCCTAGAGTTTGGTTTTCAGAAGGCAGCTGGAGGCGATCTAAAAATACACTGCCTTAAATAATAACAAAAAAAAAAAAAAAAGTGGAGGTTTCCCTTTATTATCCTTACTTCAGTCCTGCACTCCCTCTGTTTACCCAGTGCTGGCTTCAGTGCTTGTTGGACCCTGATTTAACACAGTAACCTGACAAAAAAGGAATCCAGCAAAAACACTGCTTGATTTTTGGTTTTGTGTCTGCTGGGTTTTTGAGTTAAAGCAGCTCTGAATGTCTGGATGAGAAGCCCATCTCTGGAGCCTGCTGCTGTTTGCATTGCTGGCAAAAGTCCTGCTGGCTTCAAAAGGGAATGGGCCCAGGATAGGACCTGCAGTGCATATCCTTGGGCTGCCCTAAATTTACAGCGAATGTCACTGAGCAAACAATGCTTGGGCTGAGTCCTAGTCCATTTGCTTTGGGGGTACAAATCCTTCCAGGTTTGCGGTTGTCCCTGGTCCTTTGCTGTGTTTCATTCCTTCCATGTCATCTGCTCTTCTCTTCCTGTGTTTTGGGGACTAGGGGTGAGGTTCATCTACCTTGGAGGCAATTTACCCTTGTAGACAAGATTCATCTTAACAGCATGTGTGTGGTGCTTGATTTCATACAAAAGCCACAGTCTTCACCCATATCCCATGCTTTTGGCTGGGAGAGGAACATCTCCAGCTGCATCTTAATTTGGTTTGGAAAGACTTTTAATTAGTTTACTTATTTATAACGAACATGTATTTGAGTGGTGCCATTTGTTTGATCCCATGGAAGAATACCCCAAAACCTTGCATCAGGTTCTCAAAATGCAGGCATGTCTCTGGTGCTGATCTGCAGATCCTGACCCACTCCACCTGCCCAAGCCTTTTTCTCAAGCATAGGGATGATAATCACATTGTTCTGCCTCTTTATCCCTCTCGCTATTGCAGTGGCGTGGTCAGAGGGTTTGAATGGGGAGGGTTACATTGATTAAAATGGGAAAGGTTGCTTTGGCAAGCCCGTGGTCTCTGGGCAGCTGAACCCAGAGGAAAGAGGTCTTTGTGTGACACACAAATGGGGCTGGATGGGTGCAGCTCATGTGTCAGCAGGGAAAGAAATTTGTGTATGTGTGTGCATAAACTGGTGGCAGGTGGAGCTGAGTAGAAAAAGGACCCTGCTCCTCATGTGGATGACTGCACCCAGAGCATCCCCTCTTCCCAATAAAGACAGAGAATGAAAATCAGTAACAAACAAATAGGTTTTGTTTTCCTGAGAGCCCTTCCTGGATGGGGTATTTCAGCCTTACCTTCCACATGATGGCTGTGTAAAGCGAACTCAACCGCCTCCCATGGCTTTGGCTATTTAAATTTTCCAACAGAAAATCTTTGCTTTTTCAGGACTACTTTGCCCCTTAAACAAACGGGACATTGCCCAGGGAAGGATTTTGATTTCATGCTTTTTTTTATGTTGGAAAACGTCTCCTGCAGATGCTCTCTAAGCTGGCTTTCACAGCAAGTTTATTTTTGCCACCTCTCAGGGGGCACTTGGCAGTGCCCCTGAGCACAGCTCTCTGCAGTGAGCTACCCCCCTGATCCTTCACATTAGTCTGGACAGCTTCTGAGGACAAGCGTTCTGTAGAACAACCCTCAGACTGCAGCTTCCACCCTGTCCCTGGTGCATAGAATTGACGCCAAGGACTTATCACACATCCCAAAGTATTTTTGGGTAATTTATCTGTCCTTTCTGGGCTCTTGTGAAGACCTATCCAAATACACTGGAAAACAACCAGCCTTATAGACAAAATGGTTGTGACAGCAGCTACTGCGTTTGTTTAGCTCATCTTCTCCTCTGTGCTATTAATGGCCATACCAACGTGACTTTATTGCAATAGTTCTCTTGGGCAAAAGGAAGACGGATTTCAGTCTAGGATCCAAGACTCAGCTGAAAAGGAGTATCAGAAGTATGGATAGTGTTTTTTTTTTCTTTTTATCCCTACACCTTTGTCCCATCATATGCCTTCAGACTGCCTGGAACAGAAAAAGAAAGCTCAAAGGGATAATGGAAAGAAAAAGGAGGCCTCTTCTTATTCTATTCCTAGGAAAATGGCATGTATTTCTCATTCTGCAGACACCCAGCCTGAGTTAAGCTGCCAGATAGGAATTTGCTAAGCATGTATGAGTCATGGTTTGGATTGCCGCTCAGCCCCAGCAGGGATTTCTGAGCAGCCGTGCTGGAGGCTGTCCCCTGCAGCTTGACTTGAAAGAAGGATCTGCTTCCAGGTGGCTTGGCACCACCTTCCTGAAGGAATATCCCAGAGCAGGGGAAAATGTTTGGTATCTATTTTTTCCTGCTGCCATGAGGATCTAATCTCCCAGAGGTGGGGTTGAGAAGTCAAGGTGCGACACCTCTCCACTTCTTCGTGTGCAATGCATACTCACCCTCATTAATGTAATCTCTGCTTCTGGTGGTGGCCCTCCCCCTCCGGCTGGTGGCCATCCATTTTTCCTGTCATGCAACAACAGAAGCCATGAGATGTTATGTTTCAGACTCTGGGCATGTCATCTGTACCTATGCACATGTCCAGTGAGAGAGAGGTTGGCAGAACCATTTGCAGGGGGAAACGCTTAGCTTAGGTTGGTGATTGTTGCTGCCTACAAGCCCCACCATACTGAGGTGCTTCAGCCCTGCCATCCCCAAGCTCTGAGCAGTCTGGAAGTTCACAGACAGCTACCCAAACCCTCTGACATAAAGGTCCTTCAAGCTTCAAAGCACTTTGACTAGAGATGGATGAGGAGTGATAACCCCCAGTTACTCCTGATCACTGCCGAGCTTTCTTGTCCTAAGGTGTAACGGTCTCTAGCCTGGTGCTCCCAGACAGGTTGATGCTGCCTGTTGGAAACTTCTCAAGCCGCTGCCTTCCAAATAATGAAAGAAAGGGATGGGGACCCCATCGCAATTGATGGGCTGGGGTTTACATCTGTGCTGCTCAGAGAGGTCCCTTGAGTACAGTGGTGGTAGCTGCCTCTAATGTGGAATTTCACTTTGGGGCTTCTCTGGGCCTGAGCTCAAGGTGCATCTCTGGGTAATGGAGACCCTGTCCATGTTCTCCCCTCAAAAGCCCTCTGAGATTAATTTGATCTGCTTTTTTCTGCCTGCTCCTGGAGAGATGTTGTCCTGGTTACACTAACACTCAGGAGCTGCACCTTTCAGTCTTCCCCTGCTCCTGGTGAAGTATGAACCCATGTGTTCTGCTAAAAGGGCTTCTTTGCTGTAATACAGCTTTTCCTTCCTTCCCCTTCTGGGATTTCATTTTTCTGTGTGTAGCTTTATGAGCGTGCATTTATCTACCCTTTTTCTGTCCTCTGCTTTTCTAAACATGTTGAGCTTTGTGAAGCTTGATGATCCCAGATTCCCTCCATAAGAGTGTTAAAAATGGATTTTCAACCAACTATCCAGTGCGGAATCTCCAGCTGTATTCAGATACAGTTGTGAAATGGTTCCTGGAGATGGAGTTAGAGAGATCTAGTTTTGTGTCATTAAACCTACCTCTATCTCATTTTGGCTGTGAGAGTTATCTCCAACTCTTTAAATCAATGTAGCACCAGAGCAGCACCCTGACAGACTTTTGCAGCCATGGCAGGCAGAAGCTGCAGGGGATGAGCATGGTTAATGCTCCTCATCCATCCAAAATCAAGTGAGTATCTACCAAAGTGCAACCTTTCTGTGTGGTGTCTGTTTTGCGCTTGTGACCCCTTTGTCTTGGCTGGAAGATGACGGGCAGCAGATGTTTGAGATCTCATCTTGGAGGAAGGAAGAGAGAGAATGTTTTCTAAACAAAATCCTCCCTTGTATCTTGTGGTTTCCTAAAACTGCTCATTTGTGAACTACAGATATTTATTTATCCCCTCTTCTGTGTGTGCATACATCTATAAATATGTGTGGGTGTAAACATATGTATATATAGAATGCTTCATTCGGTTACGAATGTATTCATTTTATTTCAACAACAGCAGCAGTACTGGGGCCACAAAATGCATCATCATCAGAGATGAGCCTTGCAAGTAGCATAATTTTTTTTTATGTCAAAACAGTGGTGGCTTCTCTAATGTCTTGTAAGGATGCTTGATGCTAGCTGTCCTTATTACCTCCTCCATATACTCACCAGCTACCAAATAGGATCATAGAATGTTCTGAGTTGGAAGGGACCCACAAGGATCATTGAGCCCAACTCCTGTCCCTGAGCGGGACAACCCCAACTTTCACACCGTGTGTCTGAGGGAATTGGCCAAATGGTTCTGGAATATTTTCAGGCTTGGTGCCGTGACTTCTTCCCTGGGGAGCTGTTCCAGTGCTCCACCACCCTCTGGGGGAAGAATCTTTTCCCAATATCCAACCTAACACTCCCCTGGCACATCTTCCTGCCATTCCCTTGGGTTCTATCATTGGTTGCCAGAGAGAAGAGATCAGTCCCTGCTCCTTGTCCTCCTCTGCTTGTGAGGAAACTGTAGATCATCATGAGACCTCCCTTCAGTCTCCTCTTCTCCTGGCTGAACAAAGTGACTTCAGCTGCCCCTCATATGGCTGCCCTTCTAAATCCTTCACCAACTTGGTTGCCCTCCTGGACACTCTCCAGTAGATTTATACCCTTTTTATCCTGTGGTGCCCAAAACTGAGCACAATATTCAAGGTGGGGCCACACTAGCATGGAGTTAGGGTGGGACAATTGCCCCCCTCAACTGGCTGGCAATGGTGTGCTTGAGGCACCCCAGGACATGGTTGACCTTCTTGGCTGCCAGGACGTACTGCTGGCTCATATTCAACTTGCCTTTGAAAAAAACCCCTATGTACTTTGATTTTTAGCCCATGAACAGAAGCCATTTGCCTGCTTCCTTCAGAACTGTAGGGTGATTTTGCAGGTTCTGAAGGCTGGGCCAGCAGTTGGGTGGGAGATGCAGCCTAGCAATCTGCCTTTAGGGGCTCTCACCTGTGGTCCTTTGGGGCAAAAAGCATGGGATGGAGCACAGCAAAACAAACAAGCAAGGCACAAGAAGTAGCAAGGAAAGGGAGCCTGGAACTATGGATAAGTGAGAACAAGCTCATGAGAAGCCAACAACACCTCTGTAGGCCTGTGCGTTATGGTTTGTGATGCCCTGGTCATGCTCTTCTAACAAAGAAAATTTGAGGTCTGGCTCAGGAATCAAAGCAGATACCAAATCAAGGTGTTACTAAGAACATTCTTCACATCCGAGCAGCCTCCCTTCCTTCTGGGGAAGGCTTCTCTGGCTTCCCCTCAGATCCGTGGTTTGATTTTTGTGGGTTTTGAGGCAAGTTTGTTTATCACAAGTAATCTAAATATTGTGTTGTATGTGTATTCAAATCTATATGCAAAGCAGTGATTGCTTGCCTAATCTATTTTGTCTCTTGCAAACGATCTGCTCGCTCACTTCAATATAAAGCAGGAGTATATTCTCCAACATTGATGAATTCTGGGCTCATATAATCCCAGTGGGGGAAGAACTGGGCTCTGTATGTTTATAAACAGTGAGAGAAACTATATAACACTGCACACAGCGTTTACATTCCATATGGGCTCACTTGCCAGGGTGTCTAGTAAAAGACAATTCTTTTTCAAAAGATGCTGGAAACATTTGACTGGGTGGCACCATCACTGAATCCCATGTGTGGAATCCAAAGAAGGTCAAGCACAATGCAACAGTCCCATAAATTTGGGGTGCTTGCTAGAGACCATCAAGCTCTATGTTTAGTTAAAACAACCAAAGACAGGGAAACTGGGCTCTGGGGCTCTCAGGAGAGGGCTATTTGGTGGAGGAACTTATTAATTTAGAAGGTATTTAGAAGCCTTATTTTGTCGTGGTTACCTAGACACAGTTGTCTTCCAATGGAATTCTTAACTCATTTGGAAGAATTTTTTGCAGGTTCCTAATAGTCTGAGGTTCAGAGAAATTATTTTAGTGAGTAAATATTACTGTTGCCTGCTCTCCTGTCCCAGTGTTTTACTGTTCCCTCAAAGGTTGTTAACGCTGCTTCATAGCCATGATTAGAAATCGGCTGGAGATAGGAAAAGGGAACTCTGTTATTTATGAAAAGGAGAAAACAAACAAACCCCATGAGTAGTTCCTGCATGCATGGGTTTCTGCATCTTAGACTAATGGTTTTGGAAGGCCTTGCTGTCTTTTTGATGTGACATGTCTTATTTTATGTAACATAAAGGTGTTGTCCACAATACTGTAAAATTAGCTGAACAACCTCTGATTAGATTTAAAGTATGAAAGGCAGCCAAACAAATCCAATTCTGTTCCTAACATGCAAAGTCCTCAGTGGTCTAATGTTGGAGTGCTCTTTCCAACAGGTTTAAGACCTTATAATAGGCTTTCCTGAATTATTCTGAGAGCAAGTGTTGGAAAGGGTTGGAGGATGGACATATCCTTTAAGCCCCTCCAGAGAATCTTTAACAGTCAGCAACTGGTTGTGTAGAGGACAAGCTTCTCAGTGCCCACCTCAAGTCTAATAGGATCATTAAAGTGACAAACTTCAAAACAACTGACTGAGAAACCTGATCCGGTGGGAGGTGTCCCTACATATGGCAATGGGGGTTGGAACTGGATAATCTCCTTCTAACCTAAACCATTCTGTGATTCTGTGAACTGACTACTTCAAATACCTTCTCAAAACAGGCTGGACTCAAGAGACCTTGATTTTGAGATGCTCAAGGAAGAGAAGCATTTTTAACAGACTTCCAAATATTCTAAGCTGTCAAAGGTATTAGGTCTCTAGTTCACCTTTTTGGGCAATGGATAAGATCATGATAACAACCTGGGTACTACAGCAGCATCTATCAGCACAGCAACAAGATAATTGACATCTAACAAAAGTCTTTTCCTTTCCTTGTACTTCTGCAGACATAAAAATGCTTGAGGATGTGTGTGTCTTCATCTTTCAACTCCAGAGACTGTTTTTCTCTGTAATCCATAGTTTGGCTCCTTTCTTTTCATGGCTTTTCATGTTAAAATGCACTCTTTGCTGGCATATTGCGGTGGCTACCTACAGACCAGTCCTTGGAGATGCTCGGTAGAAATCTGTTTGATGAATAAATGAGGTGATTCTTCCTTATTCTTTAATATTCTTGCAGTTTGTGTTATTTTGCTTCAGTTTTAACGACAAAGGGCTGGAAAGAAAGATGATGATCCAGTTGGCGGAGCCTTCCTGTACTATCACCATCTTCCCTCAGAATGTCTTTGATAAATAAACCTTGGTGCTGGTTACCTACCATCCTGCTGGGATCACTGACCTGGCCATGCTCTCCCTTTTAAGAATAAGGACAAAAGGAAGATTCAGGGGAAGCTACCACTCATAATTCTTCCCACATTTTCTCCACAGCATTTAAATGTACGTGGGGCATGCTGTCGGTCATGAACCCTATGGGCTGGTCCTTGGCTGCAAAGCTCTCTAAAGGAGGAATTTTCCCACTGCTAATCTTTTTGGCAAGAAGCATAACCTCACTCAATGCAATTGTTATTTTTATCCATTGCTGAATGCTTTGCAATTCAAGCTGGGTGGTCTTTAAGGCGTTGTACACAATTAATGTGAGCTGAGTTGGGAAGCAGAGAGATATTATCAGGGAGGAACGTGCGAGTGTGGGACTGACTGAATTCCTTTAATGATGCTGGGTCAGTAGTGATGGCTGACAGTGAGCTGAAGCCTTTTCCTTAACCATTCAGCAGAGGTGCTGTCTTGTTCAGAGGTCTGTCTGCTCTGTGTCTCTTTTGAGGAAGAGCTACATGGAGCTGTCAGTCTTGGCAGGATTGCATGAGGTCAACAAATCGTGTTGGGGTGATCTTGTCTCCAATACAAATAACCTTATGTCTTGCTAAGAACCCACCATGGCTTGCACTTCCTGCTTGGCAAAGCTAGAGAGAGATCTCCTGGCCCTCTTGTCCTCAAGGTGGATCTTTTGCCTGCAGTGGGGTTGTGTGTGGCCAGAAGAAAAGAGATCACATGGTCTGGTGGTCAGTAGGAAGGACCAGCAGCAGTGGTATAGCTAGAGGGAGTTTAGGAGCCTCATCTAGCAGAAAGCCTATACCTGTAATCAGTGGGACACACTCTGAGGTGTTTCTTTAAAAGAGAATAGAGAGGGAAATGAGGTGGAAATTATCTTCAGCAAAGGATTGCTGTTTTTTCCATTTTTTTCCTTGCTACTGGAAGCATTTTTCAAAACAACTGATTAAGTTTCGTATCATCCTATGGCAGCTGTAAATGGTAATAGATCATTGCTTTATTTCCCTCTTCATTTCTTCAGTCTGAAATCTTCAGCAAGTCATCGGCAAATCAGGAGGTGCAGGTGGTTAATGAAACATGTAATTGAAAAAGAAGGGAAAAACAAAATCTCCATATGCGTGAAAAGTTACAGAAATCCACATACACTGGGAAACAGATTGGTGATAGGTTGGAAAATTAATTCTGGTTGTTCAGTGGTGTCTCATGGATGGATGCAGCAGCTATCACTGACTTGGCCCAAGAGCCAAGGGCAGTGGTAACTTGTCAGCTGACGGTATGATCTTGGGGGTATTGCCTTGTCTGAGGTGGGGCAGCCTACCACAGTGATGTGCTGGACCTCAACTGGACTGAGTTGTACATCCCGTCTTAGGATGAAGGCCAATTGCATGTGACATCAGATTTCAAGCTGTGCTGATTAGAACCTGCGTGGTCTTCGATTTGGTCCCTAATTTCTTTTGCGTGTTATTCTCTTGGGAAGAATTGTTGCTCTTTAAAGAAAAACAGTTTGTCAAGAGAGCAACTGGTCACGCATCCAGTGCACCATATTCATCATACTCTGGGCTACTGTGCACCACTGAAATAGCGCTGGCCTCCTCTGCCCTCTCTGAGGGATGGAGAAGGCTTGTGGATGTGTAACTGTGCTCTCCCTGTGCAGCAGACACTGCTAGGACATTCAGCAGCTGCTGTTGTTTAGGGGCAGGGGCTCTGCAGGTTGGAGATTTGCCCACCATAGGATGGAGACCACCAGCTCATTTGCTCTGAGCAATGAGCTGTGAGAGACTTGCAGCCATCCAGGTTTCCACAAGGCAGTATTTTCCTTTGGAGGGAATCAATTTGCTCTTTCCTATTCCTCTGTCCCCAACCTCTGCCTTTTTGGTTTAAACCATCGTATTGTACAAAAGCCCAAAGGCTGCAGTGTGAGCAGACGTGCAAATATCTGGATCACTGCAGAGCCAAGAGGCTTAGAGGGATGAGGTGGCCCCAGGAGAGGCATGGCAATTCAGTTCTTTTTTTATTAAGATGAGTATTTTCCAGTTTTCAGGCAGAAGTATTAATCTAAATAACATTTTTCCTTTTTTCCCTTCCACCTCCCATAGAATTTTCCATCTTCTCACCAAAAAAAGGGAAAGGGGGATTTGTGAGAAAAATAAGATCATTTTGCTTTTGATTTTTTTTCTTTCTTTCAAAATTGGTGTGTTTTCTTAGGGGAAAACCAGAGAAAATTAGTGTGGAAGAGGAAAATGTTCTCCATCAGTTATAAGGATGCTGCATGGCAAAATACTTTTGACAAAGCAGCTGCCGAGAACTGAAGTCTCCGAACACCCCTGTGTGTCAGGAGCTGCCAGCACCACATGGAGGCTGACAAATGCATTGGTGCTGTGTTGACCTTCCAGAGGTGACAAAGCCAGGTTGGATGGGTCTTCGAACACCCTGATCCAGTAGGAAGTGTCCCTGCCCGTGAGCAGGGAGTTGGAACTGAATGATCTTTAAGGCCCTTTCCTACCCAAATCATTCTATGACATTTCAATTCCAGCTGTAGGGCTAGGATGAGCATCATTAGTAAGTCCCAAGGATACCCCAAATGGGGGAATCTGGGCTCTTTTTCCATAGTAGAGGTCTTAAGGGAAATGGTAATTTCCCATCAAACTTTAAGCCCTAAAATGACAATCCTAGAGGCAGGTTTAGCTCTTTCACTGCTTCCTCCCATGGCAGAAATGTCCACCTTTAGTAGAAATATGCTTTCCTGAAGTAATTTGCCACACCAACCCTGGAAATGGTTATTCCCAGATGCTGCAGCGTGTGGTGGTATGGCCAGGAATGGTGATGCCTGGGTCCTTTCGCAGTAGATATTTAACTACTTCAAGAGTTGAAGAGCAATCCTGAGGGTATCTGAATGATAAATTGACAGGAGCACTGTCACCTTGCGGAGCTCTACTATGCTCAAGCCAGTGATTCAGAATATATATCAGGAAAAAATTTTTCACTGAAAGGGTTCTCAGGCACTGGAAGGGACTTCCCAGGGAGGTAGTGGAGTCTCCATCCCTGGAGGTGTTTAAATATGGATAGATAAGGTGCTCAGGTATCTGGTTTGGTAGTGGAGAGTTATGGTGGGACTCAGTGATCTCAAAGGTCTTTTCCAACCAAATGATTCTATGATTCTATGAATTGTGGCTGGATCAGGGCCAAAAAAGGGAAGCAGAGATGATAGGGAGCTTGGAAAGTCTTCCACAGCTGGATGAGGAGGAGGTTAAACAGATTAGGGCTGTTTAATTTCATGAGGAGTGGACTAAGGGATATCTTGGTGAAGTTACTTACTAAATGAGTGGTGCAGAAAGGTCACAAAACTGCTTCTGTCTACCAGTGTGTGTGCTTTACAGGACACTTGATGCTACTCAAAGGGAGGGTTGGAATATTAAATAATATTTATATTAATATATAATAATATATAGCATTAAATCAGATGTTTAAAATACAGAAAAAAAAGATGTTTCCAAGTACGCATCAGTGCTCCAGCTGTTCTTGAGTGACCATGATAGCATGGATGGTGCCCTGGCTGTGGTAGGTGTGCTTCTCCATGGTGCTCAAGGATTTACAGGATAAGCTTCTGCCTGACCCAGGAAGCAGCTAAAATAGTTTCTGATGGATATAGAAATGAAGACTTTATATGTTAAGATTTTTAGGATTTAAGCCTGACCTAAGGCTGAACTTTCAAAAGACAGCTACAATGTTTTACATGCTAACATTGTAGTGTCAGGACATGGCAAAGGACCCTTGGAAAAAAGTACTGGCTGGGCTTGGGCACTAAAGGTGGCTGGACACCGAGGGGCTGGCCCTGGGGACGACTTGTCCCCACTTGGGGTGTGCCTGTGGGCTCTGACAGATGAGTCATTGCAGCGAACAGCCACCAGGGCAAAGGCAGCAGGGTGTCTGCTGCTGTAAAGCTGTCGTCATCTTCTGGCCCTCAGGAGCTGAAGTGATGGTTTGGTCTGTAGGCTGCACAGCATGATCTACTGTGTGGTGCTGGTGTATCAGAGAGACAAATGAAGTTAGGACAAGTCATGTCACTGGATCAGAAATGACCCCGTGGTTTCCCTGACACTTACAAACTTCACTGATTTACCCCACTGGAGAGCTTGCCAAAAATATTTGCTGTGTTGGGATATTTCGTGACAGTGAATTTGTCTCCATTACAGCAAAGTGGTGAGCAGGTCATTGCAGATGGTGTAGGAGCTGCTGGTGTGGCAAGAGTCCTGCAGCTCCAGGATGGAGCTGGGACCTCCTTAGGCTACTCTTGGCGGGGATGGAGACGGAAGGGCTTCCTGGCCTGGGTCACTCTGCTTTTGATGCAGGTGCCAGCAAGTGGTACCTTGCTCTGATGATGATGCTGCTTTGATCCCTTTCCATTTTCCCTGGTGACACTGGGGATCCTCTGCCATGCTCTGGGCTTTGTTTTGATTCTCATCAGTAACAAAAGAAAACAAACTGATGCTTTATGTTCACCTCAGTCCAAAGCTGCTTGTTAGATTGCGGATGAGAGATGGGTTTTCTCCAGGCCATCTCAAACAGCCGTGTGCCAAAACTCACAAAGCCTTTGCTGGTTGTTGCTCTAAGATTTGTATCTAATGAGTGCTCTCTAGGGAGGAATATTTAAAATTAATAACCAAGAGCAGCTTGAAAGGGGTTGTGGGGGTGGTGGGTTGCAGTAGCAGGGCTGGGAGAGGTGCACAGGGAGGAAGGACAGCGTGGAGGGGGTGGGATGGTTGTGCCGTCCCATATCTCCTCTGCTGTCCCAATGCCCTCACTGACTGTCACAATGCCATGCTGACACGACTGCGTTTTCCCCTCTGGGAAATCATTGCCAGATCAGGCATTTTATAGATTATGGAGGCTTGGTGCAAAGCTATGTCAAACCAAGGGTGGGATCAAGGACTGGGACTACTCTACAAAGAGTGCAAGTGGTCCTATTTAGAGTCTGAAGACCACAGGAAGGGTCTTGGCAAGACCCTCAAGAAAGTGAGCAATAAGGGAAAGAAAATGACCTGTAAAAAGAAACTTTGCCCTGCAAGGTGAGACTTCAAGAACAATTTCTCCCCTCTGATTTTCTGTTTCATGTCTCTGTTTCCGTTTGCATGTTAGGACGAAATTTAAAAAAAAAATAGATAGGGAAGATTTAGTGGTTTCTCTGCAGCTCTGGTCAACCTCCCTCTTGCCCCTTTCTGTCTGGCGCTTGGTGTCCTAGAGAGAAAGGATCTCCTTGTGGTCACTGTGCTGTTGTTACTCCTCCAAAAGCAAGTGCCAACAAAGCATCCCACCTGAGCGAGCAGGAAAAGGATCCAGTTGAGGAGAGCACCTCAGCCACAACCCAGCCCTCTCCAGGCTGGCAACATTCCCTGTCAGTCTTGGACATCCAGCAGATCAGGAGCCTTAATAACATAATAAACACACAAATGAGATTATTTCTTTTATAAAGAAACACTAAAGAACCATTATGAAAGCCATAGCAAGTGGGATTGCCTACATGTTTTAGATAAGCTGTGAGATGAGGTATCCCTCTTCCACAGGACTGTGATGCTCAGACTGCATTCCTCCCTTTTGAAAGGGCAAGGTGGCAGCAACATCAAAGGTTTTAGATCTATATTTTTCAAGTGTAGAACAGCTGCAAAAGCCTAAGCCAGGAAAGTTGGTCAGAAGGTTGCAGATCTGTTCTATTCTGGCTGAGCTCACTCTGCCTCCCTAGCAGTCTGCAATGAAAGAAGTACCATGCTTTCTGCATGATTTGTGTCAGAGAAATTCATTGCCCTACATGTGTAAAAGTGATTGTGTTGCAAGAAATGTCAGATATACTTTAACGGGGTTTTTTGCTGGTGTTGGGCCCAGCCTCCGTAAGATCTTTCAATATGGGAGGATAAAAGCATCCCCTTTGCCAGCTGTGCATCCGGAATTAATTTCAGAGATGTGACAGTGCATGCGTTTAAGGCTGGATGTAAGCAGGGCTATTCTGGAGTCCTCAGCACGCAAAGGACATGGATCTGTTGGAGTGAGTCCCAAGGAGGCCACGAAGGCAATCCGAGGGCTGGAGCACCTCCCATACAAGGACAGGCTGAGACAGTTGGGGTTGTTAAGCCTGGAGAAGAGAAGGCTCTGGGGTGGCCTTAGAGCAGTCTTCCAGTACCTAAAGGGGCTACAGGAAAGCTGGGGAGGGGCTCTTGATCAGGGAGTGCTGGGGTAGGACAAGGAGAACAATTTTAAGCTGAAAGAGGAGAGATTTAGATGAAATCTTAGGAAGAAATATTTTCCTGTGAGAATGGGGAGGCCCAGGCCCAGGTTGCCCAGAGAAACCGTGGCTGCCCCATCCCTGAAGGTGTTCAAGGCCAGGCTGGATGGGGCTTTGAGCAACCTGATCCAGTGGGAGGTGTCCCTGCCCATGGCAGATGGATTGGAACTGGATGATATTTAAAGTCCCTTCCAACCCAAATCATTCTATGATAAAGCAACACTTGCTGCCTGAAGGGAAAGTTTTGAAGGCAAACACTGTGCACAGTCCCATATGGAGCTCTGGTCCCCTGTTAAACTACAGATGGGTGCTGAGTACGAGCCTCACAGTGTTTCCAGTCCCTGACACTCCTGGGTCTCCCTGTGCCCAGCCAGGCTTGCGTGTGCCAACCTTGGCTCGGCTGATGGCTCATCTTCATTTCACTTTCTGCAGGGGCTTGTCCTGCCTCTCTACAGTTTTAGCCTTCAAAACTGGGGCCAGTTTTGCCCCTGATGTAAAGATTTGGATGAGCATCTCTGAGTGGATTTCATGGGCCTGTGGGGATGATGGGGAGCTGAGATATCCTGTTTGCTTTTTCACCACATTGGTACAAAAGAAAAATGTATATGTGTCAACTGCAGGGAATCGGTAGCACTAAACCCATCCAGGCTGAGTTAAACAGAGCATAGTATAAGCTGTCATACAATATCTTCTTATAAAAACCAAATGTAAATCATTTTGATAAACATATTTTAACCACCTGGTCCCGTCTTTCTTATAGTGTGGTTAATCTAATACTGGAAGTAAAGAATTCAGCTGTGGTTTTCATCTCCACCTGTCACCCCCTTCATTCCTAGTTTTGTAAGGAGCAGAGGTAAACCAACAGGTTTGTCTGTGCTGACTGGCCAGCAGCTGATTGATCATAGAATCATAGGGTCTGTGTTTAGGCACAACATATTTCATCATGATTTCTCTTTTTCCTGTTTGGTTGTCTCGAAGGGTTTTTACCTTTGCTCAGAGAATGCTCAACTTGCTTGCTTTGCAGGTTAGAAAAAATGATGGTCACATAACGCAGTGATAAATGTGCTTTTCTCTAGATCAGTTGTTCATAAAAAAAGCACCAAGGATAAACTTTTACTGTAAAAGAATTCTTTTCTTCCCTCTGGTCATAAATACACAGAGCTAAGTTAGTCCCCTCAAGAGGATCGGACCTCAAGAGGATCTTTGGTGATAAGATGAGAGAGAAAATGGCCTAGAGTTGTGCCACGGGAGATTTAGATTGGATATTCAGAAAAATTTCTTTACCAAAAAGAGTGGCGAAGCATTGAAAGAGGCTGCCCAGGGATGTTTTGGAGTCTCCATCTCTGGAGGGGTTCAAAAATCATGTTAGATGTGGTGCTTCGGGACATGGTTTAGTGGGCACGGTGCTGGTTTTTTGATGGTTGGACTTGGTCTTTTCCAACCTTCATGATTCTAAGAGTGCTCAGGATCTACTCTAGATCATCGGGTAGATGTTGATTTTTGGTAGCTCCATCGATATCCATCTGTCTTTAATAGTAAAATATTGAATTGGATGAAAATGTATGCACATTCTTATAGTGACCCATGTTTTGTTTAAAAACCAGGAGCATGTGCAGAGTGGCATTTGTTATGACAAGACTTTAAAAAAAAAAAAATAAAGAAGAAAGAAATGTAACAGCCTTTGAAACCTCAGAAAGGTTGTGGGATTTGTTTCGGCAGGAAATGAAAAAATTTCCTTTTCCTTCATTTTCTTCTCTTTTCTTTATAATTTTTTTTTTTTTCTGAAGACAATGTAATTTCCTGACTATCTTTAATCTGAGCTGTGTAATCAAAAGGAAGGGCAGGCAAACTGGGATAGCTCCCTTTCCTGTAAGGAAATGATTTCCAATCTTTATTTGAATGCACTATAGCTTTGTATGCCTTATCCTCCAGATACAGCTAGAAGTATTATTTGGCCAAGATCCTCATTGCAGAGATAGTGGCTGGGGATGGAGGGAAGAGAAGTAATGGGGTTATATGCAGACATCCCTAAGGCTATGTAAGACCCAAAGCTGAAGACAAGGCTCCAAAGTAAATGTTAATTTGTTTTAATGCACATTCATACAATCCAAATAGTACTTTAGGTTATATGTTTTGAGATCATACTCTGGCTTGTGCATTTGAGAGTATGGTACTCGGAGCAATTGCTCACATTATCTGATTAATATGGTTGGCTCTTCCCTTCCAGGCAAAATTATGGGAGTAATTAAAACTTGTTCAGTTTGCAAATGGGAAATGTTTTGCAGCTTGCAAAACAGACGGGAACATTACTGGAAGGAGAGCCAAGCAAAGGAAAGAAATGCTTGCCTCCAAAACCGTCTTTCCAAATTGTTGCAAAACTTTTGCTTGAACTGGCCTCCAAGAAAGCTATGGAAAGCTGTTGTGGTGTAGTTTGGTCTGGAATTAGGTTTCAGAAAGGCTCGTAACTTCATTCGGGAAGGTTTCTAGTCTTGATGTTGACAGATTGTGCTAGCGGTATTCATGCTTTTTGGCTCAAATGTGGGCTTACAGCCATTTTGCAAGCAGGGAAACACTGGAAGATCTGTCATTGCATGAGTTTTTCAGCCACATCTGAAACAGTGTTATGAAACTGACCTAATTTGGGTTCCCACATCAAAATGGGAGTCACCTGATCCAGACTCAGTGTGTCTCATCCAAGCCACAGGTCAGTTTTTGAGAGGATTGTATTTGCAGTTCTAGTTTCAGGTCACTTATAATAGGAAAATTACTTTTATTTTGGACGATTTCCAGATTTGTGCTTAGTGTACAACAGGGAGAGGGGGGAATCCTGACATCTTTTCAACTTCTACGGTTGTTCTGCATGATCCAATTGTTTTACGCTTTCATCCGAGCCAATTTAAACTCTAAAAAGAGGAAAAAGTTGCACATGTGTTTTGAAAATGCAAAGGAATCTGTGTATGAACAGAACTTGTCTGTTACGAACTCCCAAAGAAACCCTCCACTCCCAATCAATTGGGTATCCCAATCAGATGTCCATACCACGCTGCAAACACACCCATCCCAGAGTGTGAGGACCATTTACTCAAACTCTGGTTCATATTAGTATCTTTAGCCACAGAAATTTCCCCCCCCCCGTAAGAGGGGCTTGATCTAAAGAAAAGAAAATGTAATACTTCACATAACTTCTTAACAACATGTTTTCTTGATCATTTACTTGATGTTCTGTAGTATAAGAAAAGAGCAAACACTTGGAAAATTTTGGCTTTAATGCCCATGTGAAAGTATGCTCCTGTCCCTGCAAAAAGTCAGCAGCAATGGATACAAGTTAACTAAGTTAACATAATGCATGTCACAAGCATGAGCAGGCTTGTTTAAACAGCATGTTTAATATCTATAGGTGCTGTAGAAATATGGTGTTTCAGACAAGGCTGATTGAACTTGTAAAATTCCAAGAAAATGTTGAAAACCATTCTGGGGTTTGCTGGGAGAAAACATTGGTTTTGAGCATGTATTGCATTTTTTTTTTCTTTGTTTCTACAACACACAGCAGCTTCTAATGCAAATATTTGAGACTCTGGTATTTATCATTGTCTTTTTAGAATGAATCGTAGAACCATAGTTTGGGTTGAAACGGACCTCCCTGACGTCTCTGGGCAACCTGTGCCAGGGCCTCCACACCCTCCCAGGAAAACATTTCTTCCCAAGATCTCATCTAAATCTCCTCTCTTTCAGTTTAAAACCATTCCACCTCATCCTACCCCTGCACTCCCTCATCAAGAGCCCCTCCTCAGCTTTCCTGGAGTCCCTTTCAGTACTGGAAGCTGCTTTAAGGTCTCCTCAGAGCCTTCTCTTCTCCAGGCTGAACAAGCCCAACTCTCTCAGCCTGTCCTCATATGGGAGGTGTTTCAGCCCTCTGCTCATCTCCGTGGCCTCCTCTGGGCGTCCTTCAGGATCATCTTCAGGTCCTTTAAAAAAGCAAGGAAAAAAGGGTTTCTGGTTTAAACTCGGGCCTTGAAGTGGTAGCTTTTCACAGGAATATGTAACAATCTTTTTCCAGCAGAGAAAAGCAACTCAGTTATCAGTGCTGAGTTCTTTTGCTCCAATGTGGCACAAAGAGGTACCATGATCAAGGTTCTCCCAAAAAAGCAGGTGATGGATAAGCCTGCATCCTTGTTGGTGTGAATTCCTGAGCCAGTTTCCATAGCAGACTAGCTCAGGAATTTGAAAGAGCTGCTGGGGACGGAGAAAATGCCTTGCAGGTAGGCTGGTCCTTTGGCGCGTGCAAACTTAAGCCAAGCATTGTTGTGTTGGAGCAAGTTGCTGGGCACATCACACACCAGCCCACTCAGACCTAGTCCTCCAGGGATCCTGCCCCAAGACATTGCCACACAGTTCAAGGATAGGCTGAGGAATAAAAATCTGAGTTAATGTGACAGACGGGGAAGGAAATCTTGTAGTCACTAGCTATGGAAGGAAATGAGTGGAGTTTTGCAATATTTCCACCAATTCCACTATTTTTTAAAAGTTTTTTTCTACTATTTTTCAACTGCCAGCCCTCCTTCTACTCTCTGTCCATCATCTTTCCCACATGTGTCTCAATAAAGACCAGTTTGTCCCCTAGGCTTGCAAAGAGCTGGCACTTAGTTGCACCCACCTGATTTTGGGTTTGGAAAATAGGAGACTGGTAAGATCCTTGCCTTTGCAGAGGGCAGCAGCTGGGCTGTGGCATCCGTATCCCATCAAAAAATATTTTGTAGGGTAGCAGGCGCCCAGTATATTCTGCTGCATGGCAGTGGGGAAACAAGAGCTCATGCTGGTGCTCTTGGCTATCCCCAAAAGCTGAGTGAGGATTCATGGCATCAATAGGAGCTGCTTCCTAAACAGGGAAGGCTGTGAGCCTCCTCCAAGCCACAGCACATGGACAGCTGAGGGGATGAGATGAAATGTTCTTGATGGTACAAGTGTAAATAGCTACTGAGTCAGCTGCCCTGGGGGCTGGAGCCTGCTTCATCTCTTGACATCACTTGGTTTCGTGCTTGATGTGCTCTTCAAAATATAATTGCTAGCTCAGAGCTGGTTTACTGGGTTTTACTGTGTGTGTTTGCATGGCAGGGTGGATTAATTCTCTCTGCTGCAGAGGTCTCCTGAGGATGAGGGTTTGGAAAGGTGCAGGGACACTCATCTCCAACATGAAAGCAGAAAAGTAAACAAGTGCTTTATCCTGTTTCCTCCGACTGCTGCAAAAAATCCAGGTTACAGAAATATGTTCATGCCTTTTGTCTTTGCAATGAACAAATCTACAGTCTCATAATGTAAAAAACACTCCTTAAAGTGCCTGTTTTGTGCTCCAGTTTATCCTGCCTAACTGTATTTCAGCCCCAGCAGCGATCTCTCCTCTGACAAGGATTTAATATTAGGAGACTGTTGGACTTAATTCAGCAAAGCATCAGTGCTTATGCATTCATGGCTTGCTCCCTCCTTAATATCATATCGAGCATGGGTTCCTTGGGGCATGAATGTTTAGAATGAAGAGACAAGCTGGGTTTGTTCCTGGTTATTTTGTTTGGCAAATCAAAATCAATAATAGGTTAAGAAGTTCTGCTGATCATTCGTAACATCCCGGCAGCATTATTTGTTCTGTCATAGTCAACTAAGGAAAGAAGACACTAACTCTGCTATGGAGATGGAGAAAGGAAACACTGCTGGACTTAAGAAAAAGGGTGTCAGTGTTAAAGTGACCTTAAAAAAATGAGCTCATAGCCGGTGGTGTGGATTTCCCCAGCTGATGAGAGTGAGATGGCTGAAAAGCAAATGTGGGGAAAATCATAAATGAATTGGAGGTCTTGAGTTAAAGAAGGAGGAGCATAACTGCTGCTGATGTTTTTGAAACTAAGTGAAAGCATCTCCAGACATCCCCTTTCCAGGAGAGATGGAGCAGGGTAGACTGCTGGCCAAAAAGTGGTACCAGCTCATCTTTTTTTGGGTGTTGGGGCATGAGCTAGTGGATCTGGCTGGCTGGCATCTCATCCATTCCCAGGACCTGTGCTCTGCCAAGGGATACGTCTTAGAAAGTTCACATAAACCTGCCCAGCCCTTCATAAGTCCTTCTGCTTTCTGTTCCAGGTCCTTCCCTGCAAAACTTGGAGGTATTCAGAGTTCTTCTCTGCTCTCCAGCCTCTAGCCCCATCAGGCAGCACAGTAGGAATAGGAGCCTTGCCTAACAATAAATCAATAATATCCAGTGGTCCACATCTGGCCAAGTGAGCTCTGCAAACCTCATAAAAAAACTACTGAAAACTCTTTCTTGTTCAATATCTGCCTGTCTATATATATTTACACACATATATAAAATGGATACGTATGTATATATATAGTATATCTATAAAAGAAGCTTGTCTAGAATCCCAGCATGCAGTTTTCCTCTGTCAGCAGGCTTTCCATGAGGCTGGGCTTACACATGGGAACCAGATGTGGCCATCTAAAAAGATCTGTGCACTTCTACACCCTCTCTTTTTTCCAACCTACTGAAGCACACCATGAGACATGTAGGCCAACCATCCATCTGAGGCTAAGCAGAAACCAAGAGTTATTGCTTACACTGCCATAAATCGCTAAATAGCCATTTTCAATAGTAAATAGGGATATGCGAAATAAGAACAAACTCTCCAAGCAGTCTGTAGACATTCCAGTTTCTTGTTTTAATATCTTCATGTGGTTTTTCCCCCTCCTTCTTTGCTTGTCTTGGTGGGAGGTGACACATTTAACAATGCTTCCCATGAGCAAGAGGCCCGTTATAGTTATCTAAAGCAGGACAAAAAGAAAAAAAGGGATGGGGGGCTAAGACTCATCAAAAGGAGCCTAGCAGAATTAAAGACCTTGGGCATCTTGGGAGCCATATGTTCAGTTCTTTGAGGAAACCCAAAAAAATCCCATCCACACCATATTGGCAGTTGATGGAAGTAATGGGGGATGCGTTGCCAGCTTAGGGCCTTTGTATGAAATTCCAAAGCTTTCAGGAGCTGTCTCAGCCAGCCACCCTTCTTGACAGCAATGAAAGTTGTCCAGAAAGTCAAATTCCCATCTCATAGAATGAAATTTTCTGACTTTTTACTTTTGTTTCAGATCAGGAAGAAAAGTCAAGGTCTTGCGAAATGAATGGTCAGAAACAAGGGAGCAACCTTGACGTGGACCATTTAGTTTCTGTCTAAACACCATGTAATGTGATACAAAACACAGACATCAGAATGGGTAGAATCAGAAAGGGTAGAATAACTAATATGAAAAAGCTGAAATGAAATCTTTGCTTTCAAACTTAAATGCTTCTGAGGTTTTTCTGTCCAACTCCTTCAAAATCAAAATTCTCCCACAAGTCAAATGGATGAATCAGAGTTTACTATTGAAAAACCACTCTGTGAATTTTAGTGGTTTGCCCCAAACACAGCTTGCTTTCACAACTGTGCTCCTCTTTATAGTGCAGAGTGGATAACCGCACACAAGAACTGGGATCCAGGCCCTGCTTTCAGCAAGAGGTTGGACTAAAGGCCCTCCCAGTTCCATTCTGACCTTGGTGACACCCACAGTTTGCTGCGGAGAACAGTAACTTTGCTAAGAGATAATGGGAGAAAGAAGAAGAGGGTGGAAAATAAGAGGGGAGAAAAAAAACAAGATAGAAGAAGAAAAACAGAGGTAGAGCAATGTGTTTCTCAAAGCCATGCCTAGAAGGGAAAAAGCAAGAAGAGTACTTGTACCTTTCCAGGATGGAAATTAAAAATTTGTTTGGCTTTTTTTTCCCAAAATATCCCCGAAGTGATGTCCTCCAGGCACCCTGCAGACCTGATCTCAGTTCAGTGGTGGAGAAAGGATTTTTTCCAGGTGCATGAAGTATCTCTGGGAAGGTGACACCTCTGACTAAAGGGAGCATCCATTAATGGAGAAGGCACAGGAGCATTGGCTAGTTAGGAAATAGGCAAGTGTCTGTAATTGCACCTAATTGCTGTACAGAGAGCAGAGAAAACAGCAAGAAGAATACCAAATCCTACAGCAGGAGCCTTTGCAGAAAGTGAGAGGCAGGAGCAGTCCTGGTCACCCATCTCAAAGGGAACACTTGAGAGATCGAGAGGTTTAGTAAGGTAAGAAGGAGTGTTTTGATTGTCAGATACTCACTTTCCCTGCAAGTTTAGGAGCTGCATAAAGTCACTTGGTAATTCTTTCTTCTGCTGGTAGCTATGTTGGTCTTCCTTGAACTTGGTGTGTGAAGGAAATCCCAGCCTACAGCCACCCCTGACTTGAAGGGACTGTGGCATAAGAGGGATGATGTGGCTAGTTCAGCCACACTTGGTGTATTTTGGCTGAGTAGTTTTGTTACTAAAGCAGTGTGAGGTCGACGGCACAGGTCCTGCAGCTCAGAGCCACCTCCCAGCCCCACAGCATGTTCAATAAATAGCTTGGATGTTTGGTGTCATAGTTCCAACAGTGCTCAGTATTGGCTCAGCTCTGCTTTATTCAAAGTCAGTGGGAAGCGCTGACGGCGAGCCAGCACGGCTCTTACAATCCCTTTCTCTAATTACTTCTGGCTGCTGTGGAAGCCCTAAAGACTTCAAAGGGATGACACTGGATTTGCATGAGGCTGTCTCTCTGGATCTTCCATCCCAGTTTCTCAGCCCACGGTGGTCCATAAGACTTCAGAAGGGGATCCACTAAACAACTGCAGAAAACATTAAAATATATTACGCGTTACACGTTCCCACAAATGTGCATTCCCACACAGACAAAGGCAGGGAAAAATGGAGAGAAATCAAAGCGCTAAATGAACAATTGAAATGCAGCTTTTTTTTTTTTTTTCCTCTTTTTGGCTATAAATGAAAAATCATGTGAACAAAATGGGGTTGGGTTCTCAAGAAGGTAAAATGGTTCTTAAATAATCTGCCCCAGATGAAGAGCATTATAAGATGCTGCAGAGGTGGTCCAAGGTTCTTCCATGGAGAACAGGAGACTGAGGGGTGATCTTATTGCTTTCTATAACTACCTAAAAGGAGGCTGTAGTGAGGTGGATGCTGGTGTCTTCTCCAAGCAGCAAGTGATAGGATGAGAGGAAATGGCCTCAGGTTGCACCAGGTGAGGTTTAGATTGGATATTAAGAGAAATTTCTTTACTGAAAGTGTTGAAGCACTGGAATAGCTTGCCTGGGGAAGTGAGGGAGTCACCTTCCCTAGAGACAATCAAAAACCATATAGATGTGGCTCTTCAGGACATGGTTTAGTAGACATGGTGGTGTTGTGTTGATGATTGCACTTGATGGACTTGGAGGTCTTTTCCAGCCTTAATGGTTCTATGGCTTTAAGGTTCTGGACACTATCCCTTGGAGACATGTCCAAGCCTGAGCCTTTAACCTCACTGACCTCTTGGTGCTTTTAACATCTCATTCATAACTAACTGCACACTTTCCTTAGGGCCAAACACTGCATTCCCCCTTCTGGCTATGCCTTATTGTCCATGCAGCCTTCCTACCTCTATGTTAATGCAAGAGCAAAGACAGACTGCTCCAAGTGGATTTATTTTGTTTCCTAAAATGATTAATGAATGTTCAAGGAGCTTCATACACCTCATACCTGAGCAATTGCATCCCACTTTGCTACTTTGGCGCGTTGTTACTCCATTCTTAGGGGACAGCAAGCTGTATCAGTGACAGCCATGCTAGGACACCCACAAAATCAGTGCAATCTTTCCCTGTCTCTCAGTGGCTGGGTCGAAGAGGAGAAACTCTGGCCCAAGCTAAGCAGAAGAAGCACTTTTTGATCTTGATGTAAGTTTGAAGGAGATGATTTTGCCAGGGACAGTGATGCCAGCTAAGGGGGATAGGTAAAGGTAGGCTGGGAAGTGGTGCATTCCATGTCCTGTGGAGGGGCAGCAAAATGTGTCACAGAAATCACAGCAGTAAATGTGTCAGAGGCTTTTTTTTCCTCTTTCATGAAGCATCGCCCACCTTCTCTGGCCCTTCTGGGTTGGAAAAGTAGTATAATCGCAGGGTTTCTGTAATAAAGGCTGATGGAGACATCTCCAGCACCACTGCATATCCTACAAGAAAAGGAGAGGGGGGATTTGTTTTCACTAGAGATAATCAAACCATGGCTCCTCTGAACAGTTTCCTGCAGGAGGGAGCAAGGGGAGCGCAAGGCTGTTTATCCCCAGAGCTTCCATCAGCCCTACTTCCAGGAGGGTCCACCTTTGCCGCAGGAAGTTTCAGCCCTTGGGACATAGTGGTGACTCTTTCCATCCAGAAAGGGGCCCTGAGCCCTGAAGGGTTTTCCAGGCTTGACGCTTCAAAAATGCATCCAAGGGCTCCATTAACCCTGTCTAACGTGGAGATGCTTTATAAGCAGTGTTCATAAAACAGGGAAGTTTTATAACCAGTCAGTGAGCTAACGGGATAGTTCTTGATGAAGGAAACAAATAGCATCATCAGATGAATTTAAGTGATTTTGGCCAGACTGTTCTCCTGGACAAAACCCGTTTGGCTCCGTTTGCTCCACTCCTGATCTTCATCCATTTCAACAAGGGAAGAAACAGAGGTTTCCACTAAACCATTAAGAAAGCGGTGATTTCAAAACAGCCAGGCAGATCTGACTGTGCTCGTTTGAATGGGCTTTTAGTAACCTTCAGAGACTGGCAATTCGGGTGGTAAACCCACTTTATGAACTGTTATTACCTGAGCTTTGCTCAGAGGCAGCAAAACTCATTATGGGCGTAAATGGCTGGAGCGCTCCCGCGTATCCATACAGGCAACCTTTAACACTCTCCCTTTTCTGGCTTCTCGGTGATATAAATGCATTACTGGTTAAAAAACAAAAACCACAGAGTTAGCTGCTGGTTTGCTTAGCAGTCAGGCTTCTGTGCCTGAGGTTTTTGTTGCTGATGTCCCATGGATGACTGCAGAAAATGCATTTAATTTTTAGGAAGTCAGCCAGTATGGTACGCTTTCTGGTTTTTATTTAACTGCACATTAAATGTTCCCCTTTGCCCCAAGTTTTATTGAGGAGAAATTAAAAGAGAGCCTCGTTAAGCCGGAAACACGGAAAGAAAACAGTCCATCCTGCTGGGCCAAGGAAACAGCCTCAGGATCAACCCTACTACATTAGCCCAGCTCTCCAGACCTGATATAATTACGAGCACTGCAGCCTGCAAAGGGCACGGGAATTGCAGACATTCCTGTTGTAGAAAACTGAGGAGAAACAAAGGCTGACAGGGACCTTAGAGTTTAGCAAAACTCACGGCTTGTGGGTATTGCAACATTTGCCATCAAATAGAAATATTTCACATCTCTTGCAAGCAGAATCACTAAAGCCCAGCAATCACTCCAGTAAAGTTCAAGAAGCTGGGACCATGGAGGAGGCCTTCAAGAGATGATGCATCAGAGAATGTTTTCAATGATCTCATAGGCCCATTGGCATGTGGTGTGATTGTTGGGACATGCACATACCCCCACTGTCTTTGCTCCCCCATCTCTCCTGGTGTTTTGGCTCAAGACCATGGCACAGACAAAGGACCACGCATTGCATTTGCGCTTGAAGGCATATCCTAGTGCCCCTAACCCACCATCACCTCCAGATGTCTCACAAACTTGTTTCTGGGTTTTGGACCATGTTACACTTGGAATGAAACCATGTGATCTGTCTGGTGCTGTAGGAAAGCACTGAATACTCATGATGATGTTTCTCCATACGCCACCTGCACTGGAGTTTCTCAGTAGAAGGAAAATTCATAGATTAACTTGGCATTAAATAATACTGAGAGCACCATCTGGTGGGCTGCAGGGCTGGATAATATGGTCAGTTGGAGCTGCAGTTGGGGTTGGGGGTTGAAAGTAACCCAGAAACACATCGAGTTGGGGCTGTCAAGTGGCCATGGTCCACCTGATGTGGTTTCCCACAGCCACTAGCTGGCAATCTTAAGGAAAACGTGGAAATAATCCCCATAGCAGCAATTAGCAAACAACATTTCCTCCTGCCTTTGGACAGATGGAGCTCAATGTGCTTCTTGATGTGTGGAGAGATCCCTAGCTTGAATGAAATAGTTCCTACTGTAAATATCTATCCTTTCTTTGAATAACATCAGTTATACTGTGGTAATGAGTTCCACGGGTTTGTGATTTTATATATATGTATATGAGAACACATAGATTTCTTTTCCATATATATCTAAATATATATCCATTTTAAGTTGTCTGATATTCAACATTACCATCTGTAGCCTTTGCCTGTGTCTTAGCAGGGCCTGAGTAACTTGGACCAGTCACAATATTGCTGGTCATCATTGTTTTGCCCAGAGCCCTGTGATATCCTACTAACTCTTAGAAAGATCTTCCATTTGCTGTGCTGTACAAAGCTTGGAAAAGGTGACCTTCAAAAAGCAGATGAACCCCACAGAAATTATGCTGTGTTTTTAAAACCTCACTCTCTTCATTGATCCTTCAGTGTAACACCTGAGCTCTGCATGCTTTAGGGTGGGAGGTTTCCTCCCAAGACATTATATGGCTTTAGCAAGGCTGATTCTCCTTTGACCTGCCTGAAAGCAAGTCAAAGATGCTTGTTAGTGTTGGAGCTCTTTCACCTGCCCCATTTGCTGCTGGCCATGGGTCTGGCCAAGAGGTCCCTCCTTTACTACATCCAGCATGATGAGGGGTGAACTATCCCAAGCATTTTTTAAAGCTATTATATAAATTTTCATCCATCAAAGTGTTTTGTGTATGCGAGCTGCCAGGAAACCTGTCTTTCTATGTGTTTGTGTAGTTTGGTGCAAACTGGGGGCCTCGGCTTGAGGGAAGCGCTTGAGGAGTGAATGTGAAGAATACAACAACAATAAAGATTTTTGTGAGGTCTTGAGCTGTTGCCTGCCTCCAGGGAAGAATCTCTTGCTTCTTTGAGCTGAACTCCTATCTTCAGACTTGGCCCATCTGATTTCCGTTAAAATATTCTCTGAGCAAAGGTGAAAAAAATCAGAATTATTAAGCAATTTTATCTCAGCCTCAGCTTTCTGCTTCTGTTACTCATGGGATGCCTTGTTCAGCAGGTGATGGGTGGGTGATACGGTGGGTTTTCTTTAGAAAAGAAGGAAAGAGGTTTGCTGTGGTCTGCTCCGCTACTGCTTCTGCACCTCCAGGAGGGGATGTTGGCAGAAGTTTGACTGGAGGCAAGTGAATATAACCCACAAGTTATAACAATTAACTAACAATAACAACTAATAATCCACAAGTTATAACTAATAATAATAATTAATAATAACTAATGGGATGGAATTTCTGAGTGTGTGTTGTGACTGTCTCTGGAGCTCTGCAGAGCAAGTTCTCTAGTGGAAGGTGTTTCTGCCCATAGCAGGGAGGTTGGAACTGGATGATCTTTAAAGTCCCTTCCAACTCAAACCATTCTACAATTCTATGAAGTTAGGTGGTGTTCTGTAACACACAGTGGATTTTATTGTCATTACTTATCTACACGGCCATCAGATGCTTCAAAGAATTATAACTCAGGTGAATTATTCAAAAACAGGTGTAGCTTGTGGTATTTTATCCTGAGCATCAGTGCTGGCTTTTGTTACAATGAGCTTAGATAAAGCATAAAGACAAAAATTAGTATAAAAGGAGTTTGCAGTCGTGCCTCTCTGGGATGCTTTGCTGTCAGTTCTCTGTGCTGATTGGTTTCCAGGACTCACTGCTCCAGCCTCCATTTGTGTCCTTCTTGGTGCTAACCCTCACTACGGTCTTCTCTCAGCTGAGGCAGTATGGGACTGGTTCCCACGTTTTCCCAAATAAAAATCTCATAAGAAAACATGAGATTTTTCTCATAGTTTTCATAGCGCAGCAGGTGGAAACATGCAAGCAGGGTGGAAAAAAAGCCAGCTGGATGGACCCAACTCTGTTGTCAAAGTGTCAAAAGCTAGTTTACCGGAACTCCTACTGTTGCTTTTCTTGAGTAAACACTCCCAAGGGCTCTGCTGCTGATAGCAAACTAGTCACACTCCAGAAACACTTGTTAGTGGGAGCCTCAGGCAGGTTTCCCAACCAGAAGATAAACGTGGGTGTTCCTCCTTGGGCTGAGAGTTATCAGAAGTGCTGGAAGTGCCTCGTGGAGGTTCTTGTCTCCCCTCTCTTGCAAGTGAGGACCTGGTGGAGTCCCAACCACTTGCACAGCCCATCCCCACAGTTTGCTTTTCCAAGTGTAAGCAACTTTTTCTTGGAAGTGTACTAAGGTCCTCATTAGGATGGGGGCAAATGTCTCTCTCTCCTCCTTTTCCCCAAGTCCATGCAATGTTCTTGGGCTGCCATCACTGTCATAGTTGCTCTGTCCTCAGTGGCTGTGCGAAAGCTCCATGTGCCTAGTGCCATCATCATATTTTCATAGAATTGTTTGGTTGGAAGACATTCGAGATCATTGAGTCCAACTGTACCTATCCACTACTAAACCAGATCCCTGAAAAACTCATCTACCTGTCTTTTAGATACCTCCAGGGACCGTGACTCAACCACTTCCCTAGGAAGCCTCTGCCAGTGCTTCAGCACTTTTTCAGTGAAGAAATTTTTCCTAATATTCACTCTAAACCTCTCCTGGCACAACTTGAGGTCATTCACTCTCATCCTACCACTTGTCACTTGGGAGAAGAGACCAACACCCACCTCACTACACCCTCCTTTCAGGGAGTTCTAAAGAGCAACAAGGTCTCCCCTCAGCCTCCTCTTCTCCAAGATAAACAAGCCCAGCTCCCTTAGCCACTCCTCGTAGGACTTGTTCTCCAGCCCCCTCACCAGCCTCGTTTGCCCTTCTCTAGACGCGCTCCCACATCTCAATGTCCTTGTAGAGAGGTGCCCAGAAATGAACCCAGCACTCAAGGTGTGACCTCACCAGTGCTGAGTACAGGGGCACAATCACCTCCCTGCTCCTGCTGGCCACCGAGGGCCAATGGCATCTTGGCCACCTGGGCCACTGCTGGCTCGTGTTCAGCCGGCTGTCAACCAACACCCCGAGGTCCTTCTCTGCCAGGCAGCTCTCCAGCCACTCTTCCCCAAGACTATAATGCTGCCTGGGATTGTTGTGTCCCAAGTGCAGGACTCTGCACTTGGCCTTGTTGAACCTCATCCCATTGGTCTCACTCCATCGATCCAGCCTGTCCAGATCTCTCTGCAGAGCCTCTCTACCCTCAAGCAGATCCACACTTCCACCCAGCTTAGTGTCATCCTGCTCTTGTGCCACCAGGATTTCCTTCTTGAGGAGCATCCAGCCCTGTTGGGCTCCTTCGTCATTTAGAATTGTCTCCTGATGAACTTTATCAAGCAGCCTTCTAAACAGTTTAAAGTCTGCCCTCCGGAAGTCCAAGGTGGCAGTTCTGTTGCCCACCTCCTTACTCCTCCAAGAACTGAGAATTCTGTCATCTCATGATCCCTGTGCCCTAGGTGTCCTCCAACAGTCACCTCTCCCACAAGGCCTTCTCTGTTCATAAACCGCAGAGCACCTTCTCTAGTCGGTTCACTCACCAGTTGTGCTAGGAAGTTGTCTTCCATACACTCGAACCTCCTAGACTGTTTCCTTTCTGCCATATTATACTTCCAGCAGACGTCTGGACAGTTGAAATCCCCCACAAGAACAAGAGCTGGGGATCAGGAGACTTCTCCCAGTTGCTTGTAGAAGAGTTCATCAGTTTCTTCGTCCTGGCTGGGCAGCCGATAACAGACTCCCACCACTATATCTGGCTCACTGCGCGTTCCACTGATTTTAACCCATAAGCACTCAACCCTACCATTACTATTATTGAGTTCTACACATCAAAACATTCTCTAACACAGAGAGCAACCCCGCCGCCTCTCTTTCCTAGCCTATCCTACCTGAAGAGTTTGTAGTCACCCATGGCAGCACTCCACTTGTGTGAATCATCCCACCATGTTTCTGTGATGGCAATTATGTCAGAGTTTTTTTGCCTCGCAGTGGCTTGCAGCTCCCCCTGTTTGTTGCCCATGCTGCGTGCATTAGTGTGAACGCAATTCAGTTGGGCTGTTGTTTCCACCTCTTCCCTGAGTGGAATAGCTGTAAGTCCTAAGCATCTTCTAGCTGTAGTTTGTAACCCACAAATAACCTTTGAATTCCGGCAGCCACCTGGAGTGCTGTCGCCCACTTCCACTGAGATGGCAGACCAGAGCCCCTCACTAGTGCACCGTCCCTCAGAATCTGACATGCCATTCCCGTGCTTTATTCTGTCAAGGGCAGTGTTTTTCCCTTCCAATCTAGTTTAAAGCTTTCTTGATTAGCCCTACCAACTTCTTGGAAAGTTTCCTTCTGCCCTCTGGGGACAAGTGTACACCATTGTTTGCCGGCAGGCCTGGCGTGTAGGCCAATCCATTGTTGAAAACCCAAAGTTTTGTTCTTCATACCAGATTTGGTGCCAGGCATTTAATTCCTGGCTCTTCCTGCTCCTTCCCTCACCATTCTGTATGAGAGAAGAGAAAACTACCTACGCATCCAAATCCTTTACCATTCCTCTTATATCCCTGAAGTCCTTTTTAATCATCCAAAGGTTTTTAGTTGATCTTTCATTATTTCCAACTTGGAAGATGAGTAGATTTCCAAATTGGAAGATGAGATGTATGTGGGAAAATGGATGCCTTGGTTAAAATCACTGGCTGTTGATGCCAATCTGTTGCTGTTAAAGCAAGCTTTGCCTTCTGATGGTGTGTCTGTACAATGCTTGCCTAGAAGCTAGTTGTCACCCTTATGGAAGAAATGAGGAGTGTGAACACCACACCACTGCACTGCGATGTAATGGGCCAAACCAGTAAAAATCCATCATGCAGATGAGTGTTCTTCCTTGTGATGTTTCCCTTCCCCCTCCATCTCCGGCCTTTTTGGGCAGGCTCTGAATCACAGCACCTGCTTGCTTCAGCTGTGATTAAAAGTGGAAAAGAAAATGATCAGTGTGGCTTGCTTTCTTCTCCCCAGACAATACCAAAAACCTCCCCAAACCGGCATGCTCTGTCCAATTTGAATCAAAAACCTCTGCATTAATAAGCATGCCTTTGGACCCTAAGCAATGTCTTTTGTGTGGGGCTCTCCCTGAATTTTAATAAGCCCAGCTTTTTACAAATACTTCCCCCAAAAGAGAGAAAAAGACACATGCACAAAGACAAATTTCATTAGTCTCTTCACTAATCTCCTTTCTGATGAATACGCTCCTGCCGATCTGTAAGCCCTTTCAGCCTAGCAATGCTGTTTTTTTTTTTTTAAATCTTGTTGTTGTTTTGTTCCCCACCAAAATAAAACTTGTCCTGAGAGGGGATGCCGGTTCAAAACCCTGGGTAACAGCATTAAGTGCAGTGATGCTGAAATGGGTAACACCACTTTTTTCTCCTTCTTAGAGGTGCAAAGTTGTTAACGAGGTGTCCCACGTGGTAGAAACCCAGTAAGTCCTTTGATTAAAACCAGTCCGAGTGGCAGGGGCTGAATTATTTGTACTCGGTCCCTTTGAGAGATGGCAGTGGCAGTGGTTGGGGGGAGCGGAGAATAAGATGAGAAATAACATACGCTGAGCAGTGGGGTTGCTTAATTTGGCAGCACAGTTTAAACTAATGTCAAGAAAAGGGAGGAGGTTGTTAAATGGCATCAGCGCTTGATACTAGGTAAATAGAGATGCTGCCAGGAGGAATTGCTTTGAAATGTAGCATTTTGGGGAGGGGAAATTTTTAGTGGAGGATGGCAGGTAGGAGTTAGAGCAGTGGGACTATGCTGTTCTCTGACAGGGTCAATCTTCTGTTGAGACGGTGGGAGACTGATGTGTTAGTCCCCACATCTGTATATCGCCTTAAGTGGTATCTTCTCCCTTGGTGCAGGGTGACATGCATGTACAGCAAGGGCTGGTTGTATGCAGTGCTGTGATAAGGCTGATGAGAATTCCTTTGGAAAATCGCTCCCGATGACACTCAGGGTCCAAGCTTTGAGCTTAGAGCTAAAGGTTTGGCTTTCTGCTGTCATCTTCTATTTCCATTAAGTCCCCAGATCCTGTGTTTTCCCAAGCTCTGAAGACTTGAACTCTAAGATCCCATGCCTATAGTCATGCCAAGGAGCAAAGGAGGGCTGAGCTTTCCCTTGCTCTTTGCTTTGCATTTATTCACCTGCAGAATACTTGCTCTTAAACTCTGTTTTATTCTCACTTTGATCACTGGAAATACGGGTCCATGACACACATGTAGGAACTGCAAAGAAGGAATGAGCATGTTTGGACTGCTGAGGGGAAGAACCGAGGGGAAAAAAATATGGTGGAAGGAGCAAAACTATCCAGCTTCATGTTGTTGAAGGAGTTCACTTTTTTGGCCAGCAGCCCACAGTAGCATTCCTGGCATAGCTGATCCAGCCCCAGGGGTATTTAGTTGCTTTTTGGGTCCAGACATTTTGGCTGGCTGTGCCAAGCTTCCTCTACTTGCAGGGTCTAAGGGGAGTGTGAAGCCAGGTCGCTGGTGTCTGGGCACTTCCGTGAAAGGCGAGATGCTGTGGCTTTGGGATCTTGAAGGCTGATGACGAGTCAGTACCCTGACCTGAAGGAAATGCTACCCGGGCATCCTGAACCACACAGGGGACCATGTGTCCTGAGGCAGCTGCCTGTCCAAGACTGCCCATGTGGATTCAGCCAGGGGAAGGATCTAGCAACGACTAGCTGTCTGATGTGAACAGTCAGGAAATTAAAACAGGCCCCATTTTTCTCTCTTTTGGCTGTCAAGGCTTAAACACACTTAGTAAGTTCCCAAACTCTAGTGGATCCACGTCAAGTGCTGGCAGTTGCCTGCACTTACATCCACCCTGGCTGCATGTTAGGCTGACAAGAGCTTTTGCGGGGAACAGCGAAGGGCACACAGGCAGACAACTGGCAGGCAGCAACTCACGGGCACCGGGGTGTAGCTCCAGGCTACATCCCCAGTGACTCTGTTCCATGAAGATAATATGTAATGCAAAAGCTGTAAAGTCTGCTTTCTCTGGAGCTCAGCCATCAAAAAAAACCAGCCCCTCAGCCAGGGAAGGACAGGAAACGTTGCAGCTCCAGCCCCACCCCCATCAGGGCTAGTGTCTGTGCTCCACAGGGGTTAGCGGAAAATTGTTTTCATGCCCTAAAAAATGTTGTAATTGCAGATGGTCTGTCCAGCCTGTGAGGAATTCGTAGTCTGAAAAATGCCCACAAGCTCTTCTGCCTGAAATGAGAGGAAAGGTGTGTCAAGGATGCTCACCCTGATAGTTGTATCAATGCTGGACTGAGTAGTGACACGACTGTGAAGAGTTGAGCGGTGCCTGGGAGATGAACCAGCTGCCTGAAAAGCCAGACTCCCAAGGGGGCAGCAGGATGCGTGCTCAGTAGCTTCACTGTAGAGGTTAAAGCACATCTGTAGCCCCATGGGGACTTTAAATGGAGACCTGCACAGAGGTGGATGCTGAGCCCTCCTCGCTCTGGCAGTGTTATTTTCCTGATCAGAGAGCTGAGGGGAATAAAATCAACTGGCTTTTGGCAGTGTTTGGGAAAACAACCCTCAATGATTCATGCAGTGGAAAAAGAAGCCCTGCATGGAGGGAGTGGGATGGCCAAGCTCCCTACTACCCCATCAGTGTTCCTCTGCACTGCCACTTTACGCTCCCTCCAACTCTGATGGAAAGGAGCAGCAAATTTTTATCTCGCCCCAAGTTACTTTTAGCACTGATTTATCTGCCTCCAAAAAAAAAAAAAAAGAAAGAAAAGAAAAAGCTCAACTAAGACAGTGAGATTCCCCTGTCCTTGGGAGATGGGTTCAGAGCAGAAGCATGAGGCTCTTTGTACCTCCTGGTCTATGGCCAGAGGATGCTCCTGGCAGTACAGTAGAAGGCTATCACAGCTGCAGCTCTGTGACTTCTTCCCAGAGAAAACTTTTTACTACTCATGTAGAGAAAAGTTTGGAAAAAAAGTCTGCTAATTTCAAGTATTTTTGAGTGGGAACTTTTTGGGGGAAGTTTCATTGACACAGTAAATATTTGGTCACCTATGAGATTTACTGCACAGTCTGATTGAGTACTTTGGCCTCGTTCTGTAGCTGTTAATGCATGCAGTCAGTTTTCTCTTCTGGGTCAAAAAAGGAGTAGCAGCCTTCCAGTCCTGAGAGGGGGCTACAGGAAAGCTGGGAAGGGGATCTCGATCAGGTAGTACAGGGATAGGATAGGTTTTAAGGTGAAAGATGAAAGAGGGGAGGTTGAGATGAGATCTTAGGAAGAAATGTTTTCTTGTGAGGGTGGGGAGGCCCTGGCACAGGTTGCCCAGAGAAGTAGTGGCTGCCCCATCCCTGGAGGTGTTCAAGGCCAGGTTGGATGGGGCTTTGAGTGACCCGATCCAGTGGGAGGTGTCTGTGCCCATGGCAGGGGGTTGGAACTGGATGATCCCTTAAGGTCCCTTCCAACCCAAACTATTCTATGGTTCTATGAGTAGAACCAGCCATGGACCTTAATATTTCTATGCCAGCTTAAAGGTGGGCTTTTGCACAAATGCAAAAAATCAGGGGATGTGGTGAGTGGGGAGGTCTTAAAATTTGCAGCATTCACTGTAGCAGACTCCTTCAAATGTGACATCCAACTGCTAGCAAAAATCTTGTTTGAAATCACTTAATCACAGCAATCAGTGTAAAGCTTGAAGGGGAAAAAAATGCCACAAGCAAATAATCTGGTGATCTTTGAGTGAACAGTTAGACATCAGACTTGTGGAAGGACTTTTGGGCTTGAAAGCTCATCTGGTTATTTTACCCATTGACAAGTAAAGGAACCGAGGGAACTGGACTTGTTTAGTGTGGAGAAGAGGAGGCTGAGGGGAGGCAATATTGCTCTCTGCAACTGCCTAAAAGGAGGCTGTAGGGAGGTGGGTGCTGGTCTCTTCTCCCAAGTAACAAATGATGGGACAAGAGGAAACAGCCTCAGGTTGCGCCAGGGGAGGTTTAGGTTGGATATTAGAAAGAATATTTTTGCTGAAAGAGTGGTGAAGCACTGGCAGAGGCTGCCTAGGGCAGTGGTGGAGTCACCATCCCTGGAGTTATTAAAGTGTTGGAGGTGTTCACAATGTGTGTAGATAGGGTGCTTTGGGACATGGTTTTGTAGGCATGACGGTGGTGTTTTGAGCTGAAGGTTGAACTGATTCTATGATCACCTGGGCTAATGAAAGGTGTATCTCTCTCTGTAAATGCACAATGTTCAGCTCTTCAGACTGTATTAACACTGCATTAAATGTGGAAGATAGCGAAGAATTCCAAGGAGATCATAGGGAATGCATTTGAAAAATTGCTCGTTGCTTACAAAACGAAAAAATTCTCTTGTGTCATCTTTAAAAAGCAGAGGAAATCTGCTATGTACCTTCATCTCCCTGTAATCCTGTAGCGTGCTCTCCTTTGTGCTATAGATAGTAATAGCAAATCTGTACGATGAGAACTAAACACCAGAGATATTTTGGGAGAAAAATCCCAGCACCAAACATCTGTTCCTGGGTTTCCCGTGGCCAGCAGGGATAGGTCAGGCTTAGCTGGGGTCAAAGTGCATTTTGCATCCTGCTCCTCCATGCAGCTCTGCACAAGCTCAGCTTTGAGCAGGCAGATAATCTGTGCTTTTTGAATGAAACACATGCAGAAGCTCTGCCAGGGTCCATGTGCAGGGTTAGAGCTAAAGCAAATGACGAGTTCTGGACCGGACCTCAAAAAAATGAACAAATAAGTGTCTGCCCTGATGGCTGCCTTTATATTTAATGTGAAGACGATGTGCAGAAATAACACATTACTCTGCACAACCATTGCTATCAGGAGAAAATAACTACCTGTCCTTACCCAGCTACCAGACTCAGTTTTAATGGAGCCTCTGAAGGGATTTCAAAGACTCTTCATTGAAGAGGTTATTACAGAATAAATCAGAGCAGCTCCAAGCAAGCAGCTTTTTTCCATTAGCCAGGGCACAGCAGAGAGATTGGATATCAGGCACTCTATCCTGCCTCGCCCATGAGGGAGGGTGAGGGAAGAGCACACTAAAAACCTGTGTCTGCTCTGGAAAACTGTAGTGGATGCAAACTGGCGTTTTTCAGCTAGATCAGAGGGAATGATTTACTGGAAAATGGGCATTGGATGTAAACTTCTCTCCCATCTGCCTTTTCTGTAAAGTGATTGTTCACATGCTCATCTTTGGGAAGGTTTTACGAGAATATATTGCAGCCTGGGCTTTGCTGATAAGTCCTTCACTGCAGGGCTGATCAGCATCCCTTCCTCCTCAAGAAATTCAGGGGGAAAGAGAACAATTTCTCGGTCCCTGGAGAAGCCAGGGCTATGCTGCATGTTGGTCCCAGCCCTACAGTATCACGGACATTGCGAACTCCATCTTTGAGAGGAGCAAGGGCAGGCTGGGGGATCCTAGACAAAGCATCATTCTCAAGTGGATAGATGCCTTTATCTTAGAATCATAGAATGCTTTGAGTTGGAAGCTTTCCTGTAGCCCCTTTCAGTGCTAGAAGGATGCCATAAGGTCTCCCTGGAACCTTCTCTTCTCCAGGTGGAACAACACCAACTCTCTCAGCCTATCCTTGTACGGGAGGTGCTCCAGCCCTCGGATTATTTTCATGGCTTTCATCTTGGGGTGAATTATTCACTTTAAGGGGTCATCTGAGCTGTGATTCAGGAAAGAGCGATTTGCTCCATCTCTGCCTGGCTGATCGTTGGCAATAAGACTTCTGCTATCAGGATGCACTTTGCTTCAGCCAGGACTGAGGTCGTGTGATTGGAACCATAAAACCGGTTGTTGCTGCTGAGAGGTGCTGGTTTCCCTGGGAAATCTGGGGTTATGCTGCAGTCCTCGGGAAATATAACCTAAATTAGAAGAGGGATAAACTGGAAGAACAATAAAAGCAAGGGAATGGAGTGAAGAGTAAACAGAACAAGAGCCATGCGTAATGTTCCCCTGAATATGGGTCTGAAAGACATCTAAATATAACAAATATTGAAAACTTTAATTCCATCCAGTATAAACAACAATAAAGTTTTCTTTTTTTCCCTGCCTGGCAGAGAAGTAGGAAAAAATTCCTTTTGGATCCCACAGGCAAATTGAGGACAGGATGAAATCCTGCCCCGCGTGGTGGCATGGCCCTTCTTAACCTTTCAGGATGCTCAGGGCAGGGATTGGATACAGCCCGATTGAGCCCAACTTTCCAGTTCACACTGGTTCAGCTGGAATGTGGCTGGGAATATCTGAGCATCTGCAGAACTACTCTTGCTAGCACAGCCTTGAAGGAGCCCAGAACCAAACGCACACTATTCCTTTAGCAGACCCTTTCAGGGTTGCAGCTCAAGCCAGAGCTTTCCCCTTACAAAAGGAGCAAGGGGCTGAGGAAATATGTAGCCATAACATCTGGCTGCTCTGAGAAGCTGCACGGTTTTTAACTGTGTGTGATTGACCATGAGAACTGGAAAGACCCTACTGTGTCAGCTAGGAGTTATGATAAGGAGGGTGTTTTTGTTAACTCAAGGAAGGACAGTGGAGGTAGATCAGGTGCAAGGAAGGGCAGCCAAAACCATAGAGGGGGTACAGCCATTCAAGGCTAGACTGGAACTGCTGGGGCTGCTCTGGCTGGAGAGGATGGTGGAAACCTGCAGTGGTAGTGGGAAAAGAAAATGGGGGAACGTTGCTTCCTTGAGGGAGGCAGGCAGGAGCTGGGGCTGCTGGAGGCAGCAGAGAGGAATGGCAGCAGAGAGAAGTGGGGCTTACAGATCACCCAAGACAATATCTTCTCTTGCCTTTGGAGACCAGGTGCTGGGCTAGGTGGGCCCTTGGGCTGGCAGGGACCAACAGGGTATTTCCCCATGCTGGTAAGCCCTCAAGTCTGAGATGGCTTCTACTTTTTTGGATGCTGAAGGTCAGAAGTCTTAGCACTCATTTTCCAAACTGTTTTTTTTCATGTTCCAAAAGCCCAACAAGAAGATCTGCAAGGTATTTGTAGTACCATACTGGAGCCAGTTAATTTCCCCGTATTATATATCGGAGACAGAGGCTTTTCAAGCAACAAAGCCTTTCTCTGCATATGAGGAGTGGCTGATGAAACTGAGACTTTTTAGCCTGGAGAAGAGGAGGCTGAGGATCGACCTTATTGCTCTCTACAAATACCTGAAAGGACGTTGTGGTGGGGTGGATGCCGGTCTCTTCTCCCCAAGTAACAAGTGATAGGACGAGAGGAAACAGCCTTAAGTTGCGCCAGGGGAGGTTCAGATTAGATATTAGAAAAATTTCTTTACTGAAAGAGTGATGAAGCACTGGCAGAGGCTGCCCAGGGAAGTGAAGGAGTCACTATTCCTGGAGGGTTAAAAAAATGTGTAGATGTGATGCTTTGGGACATGGTTTAGTGGGCATGACGTTGCTGGGCCGATAATTGAACTGGATGATCTTAGAGGTCCTTCCCAACCTCAATGATTCTGTGATTCTACATCCCCACTGACCAAACTCACTGATTTTAGTAGCTCATTGGCTGGCAAGATGTCTCCCAGCCTTCATCCTCTTCCTTATCCTACAACCCTGAGGCACTGAGCTGTTTAGTCCCAAACTCTCTGCTTTGGGGCTGGGCTCTGTGACCCCAATCAATAAGGGATGTAGTCTTCCTCATGCAAGTGGTGACTTTGGGCACCAATGTGCAACACGTTGCCCATCTGTAGAGGATCCTGCTGGGCTGAACATGGTTGACTGGTAATAAATGCAGGGGAGAGGGGACATTCTTCAGGGAGGAATTCAGTGTACAGCTGAAAAGGTTAAACTCCTCATGCTCTGTGGTTAATAAAACTCCCTTGATAGAGGCAGTGCTTAAAAATGAATCGACTTAGACTGCAACAACAAAGAGCTAATGTGATGCAGCAGAAATGTGGGGCTGGAGAAGCAGCTCCTTAGCCAGTAAAAATGGGAGTAGAATAATAAGAGTTTCCACCCAAAATGTTTTTCTCCTCTCAGCTCAAAAATTTTGGCTTTTGCAGTAGCCCTCCTCCTCTAAGGCCAGAGGGTGAAAGAAGAAGCTGCCAGCATAAAGCTTTGACCTGCTGTGGACTCAGCTGGAAAAAGAAATCCCTCAAACATGAATGCAGGAATTCAAGTGTCTTTTAGTGTCATCTATTTCTGATGACCCAGAGCTGATGGTGGGAACGCTACCTTGGTATTTCTGGCATATGTGAAGCGGGGAGGAGAGCATTTAGGAACAGGTGAACTGCTGCTGTAAAATACAGAACATCACAAATGAATCATGTTTGCATTAGTGCAGACGTTGGCGCGTTAATAGCATTGGAAGATAATTATAATGCGTGCAAACTCCTTATTACTGTAGGATGAATTCAGACTTGAAAAAAACTACCAGGTAGAGATAAACAGCCAACAGCTAAATGCTGGCTGATCTTTGCTGTAGAATTCGCAGTTAGGCTGTGGATTTGTCCTGCAGTGGGCTGCATTTCAACAAGTCAGTCGCTTAAAATAGAATTGGCTCCTTAGTAGGAGAAAAAGTCCTACTTGCAGGCAAAAGCTAATAGCGAGCTCCTGGGCATCAGAAATAAACCTTCTTAAAAGGGTGGGGTAAGTTAGTTTGTACCCCAAAAGCACATGTGTGTTTTAGTTTGGGTCTGAAGGATCAGCTACTGGTGATGGATAGAGGCAAAGGGTTTGCAGTGGCACAGGTTGTGGGGGACAGAAAAGCAGTAGATGGATGGCAAAGTGGGAGTTTTTCCAAATATGTGGCCAAGACACTAAGGATAAACAGTGTTAACAAAGCAGTGAATAAACAAAGGATGTCAATATGACCTGATTTCTATCAGTATTCACCAGTATTGAGTCAGTTCCCTGCCATGTGGCCATGGTTTCCTGTTTATACATCACTTGCAGAAGAGATGGTCACAACAAATACTGTAGCAAGTGGTGCCTGTAATTTATCTTATTTCTAGGGCTACACCCAGCCCCCATTTCTGTAGGAATGATGGAGTGGTGGAGTGCTTGCTGCCTGCTGTGATCAAGCACAAGTGATGCCCATCAGTTCCAATTCTGTGGTGGCATCATCTAGCCACGTCTTGTTAGGATCTGAAATCATTCAGTCAATCTGACCAAGGGAGAAAGTGTCATATGCTTACAAGAAAAAATACAACAATTTAATCCTCTGAAATTTTTGTAGCTTCTTATTTGACATCTGTTGACAGGCATCTCTGGAGTCAATCTTAGGAACATATGTACAAAGCTGTTTAAAGGGAAATTCTGCCTTTATTATCTGTAATAATTTATACTCCCAAGGCTGCTTATCTTGTGCTGACTGGCGGAATCCTTGTGTGCAAGCTGAGCTTCTGTAATTAACCTTCTTCCAGGAGGCAGATACTTTTGTTACCTCCTTTTGTAGGGTCGATGGCAGAAACCTAGATCAGTCAGTCATCACTCCCCTCTCCCTACATAGCACGAGGGAATCCGCACGAAAGAAAGTGAAAACCTCACGTAGTTTTGGTGAAGGAGACTTAAAAGAAAGAAAGAGGAGCATCTTTGTGGGATTGTGGTGATGCAAGATCTCTCAGAAACACTCAGCCTCAGTCTGTGCTACCCCTGCCAAGACAGAACTTGTGGAGATGAGCGTGAAGGGTTGATGTTGCTTTTAAGGCGTTATTTCACAAAAACATCTGCTCTGGGTCTGGTAGTTGCTCTGTATTTACTAACCGTCAGCGGTGTCCTCATTGCATGAACCTGTCTGGACCTCACAGCGTGACCACCATGCTTTGGAATTGTTTAGCGCTGAGAGACATAATGGGATACGTGGAGTTAGAAACTCCACAGACCCCTCCTGGCTCTGCAGCCAGTCCATGTCCTCCATCTGCCATTGTGTGATCCCTTCTGATCCCACCTTCTCCATGCAGGAATCGTCAGGAGAGGGTTACGTGCTTATGGCTTCTCTTTTTGGCTTTTACTGCCTGAAAACTGAATGACATAGGTGTTAAACCGAAGATGGTATAGAAAGCGAATGGTCACGAAAATTGCTTTTAAAAGAAACAAGAGATGTTCATATGAGTCTCTTTCTTGAAAATGAGAACTGCCACAAATGGCAGAAAGTGTGGTACTTGGATGGTTTAGAAATGACTTCTCATAATACTAAAATGGCAGAGCTTTTGCTGGAGCAATGAAGGTCAAAATAAGGAAAGGTGAATTTATTTTAAAAATACCCATTACTGGTGAGATCTGCAGTATTTTTTTTTACATAGTCCGGGTTTTGTTTACCTTTGTGTCAATCTAGTGAGGATTTTGACTCTATTTTAGCAGCATATAAAGAATTTCCTGTTTGTTCATATTTTAAGGAACTTGATGAGTATTTCCATATAAAGAAGAAGATCTGAAAGGGAGGGTTTATCTCAGGAAGGAGAACAATTTCCATCTTCTAGGATGCCCTGCGATGATGCTATGCATTCTACCACAGCTTGCAGAAGCTCTGGTGGCCAGTTATGGAGGGAGGCCAAGTGATGTTTTTTCTTCTGAAGCATTTGCAGTGCTGTTCATCTGAGCACCAAAAGTCAAACCCTATCCCTGTCAAGTGGCTTTAATATGATATCATCAATCCATACCACAAATTATTAGCGTTGTGGCACTGTGAGGCTTGGCTTTGACAGGGTCATTAATGAAAGTCTAAATCTGAAGCTAAGAAAGTAGCAGAGCTGTAAAGCCACCCTAGTTCCTATTTCTTCCAGAACAAGAGCCAAGGTTATGGCTTGAACGATGGATTAACTAATATTTTACAGGCACTGACAGTCCTGGAAAAATGAGGGAGGAAGAGATTTCCATCCCACCTTAAGAACATCTGACGTGTGACTGCTGTGCAAGGTAGAAATCACCTTTGCTAAGGAAGGTTTTAAAAATTGAGGAGAGCTTGTAGGAAGGCTCAAGGAGAGAAAGGAAGAGCTGCAGTGATGCTCATCCTCAACCTCAGCTGCTCTAGGAGTCTCCAGTCCATTCAGTCAGTAGGTCAAACCAAGTTCAGCAGATAATGCCTGAATTCTTCTCAAAGTGACTCCTTGTTCTTGCATACACATTGGCTTATGATAATCATTTCCATTTGGTTTTATCCAATGTAATTACTTTGTGCTGCAGAAGCACACCAGAAACAATTGCAAAAGTGTTGGAATTAAGGCATTTCTGGAGTGGGGGTCCCTGAACCATAGAATTGTAGAATGGTTTGGGTTGGAAAGGACATTAAAGCCCATCCAGTTCCAACACCCTGCCATGGGTAGAGACACCTTCCACTAAACCAGGCTGCTCAAAGCCCCATCCAACCTGGCCTTGAACACCTCCAGGGATGGGGCAGCCACGACTCCTCTGGGCAACCTGTGCCAGTGCCTCACGACCCCCATAGGAAAACATTTCTTCCTAACATCTTATCTAAATCTACCCTCTTTCATCTTAAAACCATTCTACCTCATCCTATTTCAATAATCCCTGAATCTTCTTAATAATTCCTAAATTCCACAAGATGCACTTAGGTTTTGAGGCTCATTCTGCTTTTGGCCCTGGGTGAGGATAATGCTCCAATCCATCCCCACTCTTAGCCTCTCAGCCAGCAGTGATGCTACATTTCACCTCAGGGAGACCAGATGAAATGGTGGGGGCAAGGCTGAAAGCCAGAGCATTGCTATGAGTTAAGCTTGAGTTCAGCATCCTTGGAGCCGCAAGGCTGAAGTTCAAAGGTCTCCTTCTTTGTTTGGTGTCTGCTGTGTTAATTTGTCAAGTTTTATCTATTTCTACTACCCCAGCAGCTGTACTGTGTGTAAAATACTCCCAGCTCTGCCATCCTTGGGCTGGAAAAGCAACAAAAGCGGAGGCCAGCAGCCTTTTTCATGTAAATGTTTGTTCAGGCCATAATTGTCTCACAAACCCAACTGAAGGCATTTAAATTGGTTTAAAGGTTTGCAGTTACATGCCTTTGACAGCTCCAACCATACCCAGCTTGTTCTGCCATTCGTGGGCTTCTCACATGGATTTTTACTGTCAAATGGAACTTTTTTTTATCACTTAACATCAGTTAATAGGCACTTAAGACGAAGAAATTTCCTTTTTGTTTTCTTACTCAGTCTCTGCTGATCTATGTGGGATGAGATCACCTGAATTTTATTTGGAAGGGCAAAGGAAAAACTGGCAACATCTGCCTAGGGCTGTTTTTTTTTCTCCTCTTCCTTTGAACAGGATGGGATTTCTGCAGAACAATTAACATGCATTTGCTAAGTGGTTTTGCAAGCATGTTTAGGAGAAATGCAAATATCCCAGGACTATGGTGGGTTTGTTTCCTACCCTTCACCTAAGTTTACGCCCTGATCCTGAAGATTTTATGTATAAGCTGAAATCTCAGCTCGTGCTAAGGCAATTGAAAGATTGTGTGCCTGAAGCTGAACGTATCTGCAAAAGTCTCTTAGGTGAAGGTGCTAAGATATAAGAGATCTTAAGCTTTTTGAAAATGCTGTTGTATTACAGCTTAAAAATAGAGGTTGTTTAGACCTCTCAAGGTGTGGTGCAAGGGAATTTCAGTTGGAGACAAGGAGCTTGAAAATGCCACCATCCCAGCGGATAAAGTACTTCTCTGATGTTAGCGTTCCACTAAGATAACACAAGGAAGCTGACGCCTCCAGGACTGTATTGTTTCACATCTAACTGTCTGCTGGCAGAGTAAAGGCAATAGCAGGGGTGTTGATTTATGAAGTGGTGGCTGAGTTCCCAACCAGAAGCAGAAGAAATGTTTTGTGTTTGAAATATGGTGGCTTGGAGGAATGCAGTCTGCCTGGGGTCCCTACGTGTGTTGGGTTTCTCAAGCCTGGTGGGAGTCATCAGCTGATTTTGGGACATTGAATGGGTTTTTCTTGCCTCTCCGCAGATGCCTGGTTTTCATGTAACTTGTTGGCACAGAGCTGCAATGAGACCTCCCTCCTTCTGTTGGGTTCTATATGGAGCTGGCTGGTATATTCAATAATGATTGAGGGAGGACAGGCAAATGCACATACATAAATGAAGCTAAAAATGGAATTACTCCTTCCTAACCAATTAATGGACTTCAGAGAACAAACCCAACTGCTTGGGCAGTGGAAAAGATTGGCAGAGGATAGTGAGAAGGGATAAATTTAGCGGGATGGGACAAATCAATCTGAAGACCCCCTCCCACATCATGAATATAGCCCCTTGAGGGCATCCACTGGGAAAGTCTCTGCTTAATTGCAGCGTAATTGCTGCTCTGGGTGCAGTTCTCATGCCTTTTGAAGATGTCTTGAGACTGGTGAGTGGAAAACTGCTTTAAAACATGTTTTTTTTAAGATATCAGGCCAAGCCAAAGGAAATATGCCAAGGATTCATGGGTATGATTGGAGCTTATCAAGATGCAGGGATGAGGAAATGCATATCTTGTTCCCTCAAGTGGGAAGAATTAGCTGCATGTGAACATGAGTATTGAGGGTCCTGGAAATAGTCATGGGGACAGCATCAACAAGTATAGATATAATTTAACCTTTCTCCTTTTACCCTTCAGAGCAAAAGAACATCTGGTGCAGGTATCACCAAGTCAGAGGTGGAATTCTCAGGTGGTTTAGGAACGACATTTTGTAATACTAAAAAAAAAGGTTGAAAATTAAATATTAGAAGAATATGATTCAGAAATTAAGATTTAATGGAGAGTTTTAAACTTGCTACAAATGCGAAACTCAACCAGGGGACCTGGAAGAAATGATAGCTTATAAGTAAATAAGAATTATTGTAGATAAATGCTTTAGTAAATCAATGTGTTCAAGGGGAACATACAGGAGGTGGGCAAATGTGTCTTTAGTTTGTGGTTTACTATCTAACTTGTGGAGAAAGATTCAAAGGGGAGGAACAGCCAGGGCTGCTCAAGGGCAGAGGCAAGAGGATTCCATCTTGATCATCCAAAGCAGCATGCAGCTCGCTGAGGATACCACAGCAAAGCAGGGTCTCAGGCTCCAGAGCTGGTGCATTAATAAAATCACCCTTGTCCAAGGTTACGGCGTGAGCTGACTGCTTCTGGTTAGGGATCTGTATTCAGTTGTGACATCCTGCAATTTTTATTACCTTCATAGTAATAATTGCAAATAATAAAATGACAAACTATTGTAATTGCACTTTAATTAATTACCAATCCATTACTTTTAAGTTTATGCATGGTAGGGTCAATGATACTGAAAACAATTCATTAAAGCACTTGATATGCAAATTATGAAGTAAAGCATTAGTATCAGGCAGCTCATGTATTCCCTTTCTACATAGCAGTAGAGAATTTGTTTAAGGGAAAGGCAGCTCCCCAGGATGATTTTAACTGCTTACTTTAGAGAAGCAGAGAAATATCAGATACTCTCAAGCTGAAATTCTTCCCAAAGTCAGGTTCTGCATCATCTAAAATGAAATGCTAAGCAAGCAAAAAGAGAGATCCCTGCCCAGGCTTGCTGCTGTGCACGGCTAATCGCTTTAAGAGCAACAGGAGATGTGGCAATCCTATAGAGAGGTGGTGAGGAGGGTAGTCCTAATGTCCCAGTCTGCATACTTTAATCCCGATGGGTAGCCCTACGTAGGCATTTCTCAGGAAGAGGGCCAGCATCAATCTTGAAAAACCAAGCAAGCAACGCGCCCTTTGCTTCAGCAATAAACACCTCCCCGCTTCTTGTGAAAACAGTAACTTTCTATCCTAACTATCTGCCAAGTACTTCTCTGGCACAGCAGCAATCCTCTTATCCCGGCTTTCTAAACTAAAATAATCTCATTTGTGATGGTCTATTTGTCTTCAGCTTTTGCTGACTTAATTCAGTGTAGCAAGCCAAGTTGGACTCTGCTTCCCCCAGATAACCTGAGCACAGATCGCTGCACATCACTGCAGTAAGAAAGTATCTGTGTTGGGTACAGAGTGCTAATTGCACACCCGTACCATGCCATTCACGCTCAGAAAGCCTTGTCATTGGCTCCAGAGGAGCATCTTATGCAGCAAAAGTGCCCAGTGCAACATCTTCATGGCAGCCTTTTGTTCCCAGGCAATGGGGATGAGCTGTGGCAGTTGGATCAAGCCATGTGCTGCAGTCAAATGGTACGTGGGTATTCTCTCTTCTGCGCAATATTCTGTAGTCTTAACATGAAAAAGCAAAAAGGCTTCAGAGGTGCTCAGAAAATCATAGAATCATAGAATGTATTGTGTTGGAAGGGACCTTAAAGATCATCCAGTTCTAACCCCTTGACATGGGCAGGGACACCTCCCACTGGATCAGGGTTCTCAAAGCCCCATCCAGCCTGGGCACCTCCAGGCAGCCATCCGGCAGCCACAGCTTTTCTGGGCAACCTGTGCCAGGGCCTCACCATCCTCTCAGGAAAACATTTCTTCCTAGTATCTCATCTAAATCTCCTGTCTTTCAGCTTAAAACTGTTGCCCCTCATGCTATCCCTGCACTCGCTGATAAAGAGCCCCTCCCTAGAGGAAGGGAGCCTTGGAAACTACAGGCTGCATGAAGCAAGGTGCACTGGAGGGATGTGTCTGCTGAGACCATCCTTCCCTGGCAGCGCTTCTTTTCCATCATCTCTCATGTTTAGCAGCTTTGACCACCTCCCTTCAACAGCCTGGGGCACACTGGCCTTATGGAGGTCAGCAAAAAGCTTTCTATTTTTTTTTCCTCCAGTTCTATTTTCAGGTGGAGGCATCAGTGGCATGTTGGGAAGCAAAAAATATTTGCCTTCTGCTAAAGGGAGACAGCATTTTACCACAGCACCCTTTGTGCTCTCAGTTGTCAGCAGCCCATGTGTAAATTTATCTCACTTTCGCGAGCCAGTGAAAGAAGAAGCTTTTCTGCCAAGGAGGAAGGCACAAATAAAGGGGAGACGTGAGTAGACAGAAAGGCACCTCCAGCTTGGACAAGGAGAGCCTAAAGCAGGGAGGCGCACCCAAGGTTAATAACACGTTGCTCCACCAGCTTCTATCTAATCTTGGAAAATGTCCTCTGCTGCAAAGAAAAATGGGAAAGTGATTATGTGACTTGAAATAAGGTCTTGCTCTACTGTCTAGACAGCTTTAAAAAACATCAAGCTGGGGTGTTCCTATTTATGAAAAATGCAGCTGTACTTCTGCCTTCCTTGAGCAAGAGAAGAAAGCGGTGCACTTGAGGTCATTTGGCTGCAATGTGCTCGCTGAGCCTGTCCACAGGAATTTATTCCTCTCCCTTCCTTTCTTTATTTGTTTTATTCCCTGTGATGCACATGGCTTGTGCTTCCAACCTGCTGCCTCCAGCCCTCTTGGGCTCTGTCCTTGGAGTGGGGGGCAAGTAGTGAATGAGGGGCTGCCTGGACTGGGACAGCTGGCCAAACGAGCATCCCTGTGACAGTCCCCAAGCCAGAATAGCTGATGAGTGCTAACCCAGACTCTTTTGTTGCCATAGGGATGTTGCAGTAGGGATGACTGCCCAGAGCAAACCACAAGTAGCCTCCAGGTCCTTAATAGAGTCTCTTATAGACTCTCTTAAATTGGAAGAATTTCATGTGCTCTAAATGCAACCCCGTCAATTCTCTTCTTCTTTTCCCTCCCCCTCGTAAATTATTCATAGGGTTTGATTTTTTTTTTTTTTTTTTTTCTAGTGGCATCTAGACAGGTGGAATCTGATGCTCAAATCTGCTGGGCAGGATTTTCAACAGTGCCCAGCACTAGCAGGAGCCCTGCTGCTCAGAATCTCCTGCTAATGGGACCCAGCACCACATCACTGCTAAGGCTCTATCCTGAATGGTCTGAAAAAAAACCCCTATTGATCATGGGGCCCTGTCCTACAAAAGGGAGAAATGGGTCAGCAGATAACATTAATCCCAGCTTGATCTAAAGTCTTCGGGACAGGTGGCAACCTTCATTTAATGGAACAATGAGAGCATTAGGAATTTGTAATGAACTGTACCACAGCCATGAATGTAGGTCACCCTTACCCCAGGAACACCTGAAAATTAGTCTGTCCCCGTTCATGTGCAGCAGCAGAGATGGCCGGGGGCAGAGTGACAGCTCTGTCTTGGGATCTGCTAACCAGATGACTTTAGGAAGAAAAGGTGGCAAACGGTAAGGACATAAAATGAGTTATATTATCCCAAGTAATGAGATTACTTAAAAAATGGGTACATTCAGTTTCGAGTGTCAAGTCTTTCTGGCCACAGTAGCCCTGCTGCCCTGGATGAGAGTGGTCAGTTTGGGAAGAACCAGAGTCCCAGGCCAGGGATGGCAACCACCAAGCAGGAAAGGGGACGAGATCCTTCCCCGTTCCCCAGTGGAAGCTTTCTCCACCTCTGGGCATCACAAAGGTTCCACATCCTGAGAGCCTTCTAAAAGGTCTCTCCTCACTGCAGCACTCTCCAGCCATACAGCAAGAGATGGGACCTTCATCAATGAACTTGAACCTTTCAGATGCTTTCCCTGCTGCCTGCATGACTGAAGTTCAGGTGCTTCTGGGGATTGTTCCTGTGTCAGGACACTCAAAGGAAAAATAAATCACCCTGTAGACCTTATGTTATGATACCCAGCCCATTCCCAATGCAGAGCTGGCTGATAACTGGCAGAGTTGGAGAAAATGGAAGTCCCCCATGCCCAGGACACCCAAGAGCAGGCCTTCTGCCCAAGGTCCCAAGCCTTGCAAGTCAGGTATGCTGCATGTCACTAAATCATCTATGAACATTTTCCTTCTCCCATTGACTCCTGTGGACAAACACCAAACGCTCATGATAGGAAAAGTTTCTTTTCTTCCTTCCATGTCCTTTTGCCCCCAAACCCTGACATTCCAGCGCGTAACTTCATTAACCACCAAGCAAGCAGTCTGCTGCCCTGCAGGAGGAGAACAGGCAGGCTTGAAGATAGGAAAAGTTAAGAAAATATTTTGCTAAAGATGCAATAAGTGGGAGTGGGGTTTGAAGGGTTATTTAATTTTAATTTTTTTAAAGGGATATTCAAAGCAACCATTTTATAAATATTTATGTACAAGAAACACTTTAGGGGCGAAGTTTGAACTCCTCCAGGAAATTGAGGCTGTGCACAGTCACCATATGGACCTTCTGTGTTGCTACCAAGGGTCCTTACATCACACTGTGTTTCCAGGAGCAGGATTCAGCTGTTCATAGAATCATAGAATGGTTTGGGTTGAAACGGGCCTTAAAGGCCATGCAGTTCCATTCCCCCTGCCATAGGCTGGGACACCTCCCACCAGACCAGGTTACTCAAGGCCCCATCCAACCTGGTCTTGAACACTTCCAGGGATGGGGCATCCACAGCTTCCCTGGGCAACCTGTGCCAGTGCCATGTTGTCTGTGTTAGCTACAGCTTTGGCATTGCACCACCATGGCTGTGTGATTCTAGGCAGTGGTGGGTGCTTGAGCGACCAGCCTCCCCCAACTCTCCTCAATGTGCTCTGGGCACTCAGTGGTCTACTGGCTCCAACTGGCTTCATCCAAGTGCTTCCTGGCATGGACCTTTAGGCAGGGGTCTGCACAATGTGCGGGGACATCCTGACATGTAGCGGAACTCTTTCTTTTCTGTACAGAACAGAACAGAGCAGGGAAAGGAGTTGGCCAAGCACCTGTGCTAGTAAACATATCTTTCATGGGAGAGGGCAGCTAATGGTCTTCACACTCCTCCTAATTAAAGAAAGAACAGCCTATTTCCCCTCCTAATTGTTTTTGCAGATTCACTATTTCTGCTCCAATTAGTCTGCACCTGAGTTCTGGGTCTCATAAATTTAGCAGAAGGCCTTGTAGTCTCGACTCGCAGCCCCACAAGAGGCTATTTAAAAGCAAAGCCGCACCACTGAAGATGGTCATCACTCCTGTGAACACATCAAGGGACCAGACAAGCCATGACTGGCCACCAGGCCAAAAGAGCAGGTCCCCTTTTGTCCCCCTTCACAGGGGAATGCTCCACAAACCCTCCCTTTCCTTCACAGCTGGAGGTGGTTGCCCATGTCCTCTCTCTCTGGCACAGGTGTCTGTAGTCTTTGCCAATGCATGGAGCTTCAGCAGACAGGAGAGGAGGTCTCCTTCCTTCTTGCTTTTGCTGGTTTCACTTACATTTTCCATGCTTCTCATCTTCTGCGCAGCTCCAAACTTGCTTTCTGTTCATGCTTTGGTATTGACTGAGTTACTTCACAAAGGCTTTCTGCTCCCACCCTGCCAGACAGAGTTTGGAGAACATTTGCTGGAGAAATGAGAAAGCAACCAGAAAATGCTTCAGGTTGTCTCCTCCTTCACCACCTCCCTGGAGAAAAACCCAAGAGGATAACCTTGCAGAGGACTGCAAAAAACTGCGGTCCTGGTGGAGCCCAGTGAGAAGGCAGGCAGAGGGGTTGAACCAATCCACTGGTGTCGCATTCAGCACAGGCTGGGGAAAAGTTTTGGGAAGACATATGGGGATGAAAAGGAAAATGAGCTTGAGAGAGAGGGATGCAGTTCTTCTCATTAGAACAGGCTGATTTCTTTGTATTATTTGGGAAAGGGCAACTTAAACGGATACCCAGTCCAGCCACGGTTCCTGGGTGTCTGAGTTACTTAAAAGAAAGAAGTCTTTCTTTTTAAAAAGGCTGTGAAAGTTTTCATGTCTGCATCCTTGGCTGTGACCAAGGCAGGAAGAGTGATAATGCCAGTCCCGTGGCCCCAGTCCTTCCTCTCCACTCTCACAGTTTCCAGGACTTAAATAAAATGTGATATCCATCTTTCTATGGAACACAAACATTACACCACGCCAGGTCGCTGATAAGAAATCACCTCTTACTTGTAATGAGGAAACTTGACATAACCTTAAAGAGTGTGCAGGAAAAAGGAAAACATTTCAAAGAGTGTCTGCAATGGAACATTTCTGGTACTTGAGAAGGCACAAAGCAAGTATGGTTTGTGTCACCAAACATTTTCAGCTTCCTTTTTAAAAAAAAAATGTAACAGCTGTAAAAATTAAAGCAAAAGATAAAAACTTTCTGTAAGTGTAGAAAGACTCAAAGAAGAGTTTGGTTGGGAAAAAAGTTCTCACCCACTCTGCTTGCAAGTGTAAGGGTTTGGGTTTCCCCCCCCCTCTTGATTTAGCTTTAAATATTCTGAGTAATCAAAAGCAGCAAGTCCTCACTAGTGTTTCACATGGTCCAAGGAGAGCTGATGACATAGCAGTGGTTCTTCAGCCAGAAATGCAGGTCCTGATGTTTAGTGGGCTTCAGCTGGATGCTAGCCATGTTTCAAGGCAACTCTTGTATTGTTGGATTTTTTCCCACTTTTCTCAACAAACTGTGTGCCTAGCTGAGAGGATGGTATTGTTGGATTCTTTAGAGATCTCCTTTTGAAGTTCTGATGTCCAAATGGAGATTTTTATTGGAAGGAGAGAATTAAAATGCCAGCTCCAGCATCAGAGTGCCATGGTTTCACGGCAGCTCTCCAAAGTCTGTCTGGAGTGATCAGGTTCAACCTTTGATCAACTCTTGACTGTGAGGCTCTTGACCCTTGCTGCTGCCTCTTGTATGAAGAGTTTATAGCTAAAAGCAGTAGAATTATGCCAGTGTGCTACTCTTAGCTTTAAAATTGTTCTTTTAATAAGGAAATAGAAATAAAACTGAAGGCTGAATACACAGTATCAATTCTTTCTGCTAGAGTCTTTGGTGACATCTGATTTTTGTCCTATCTTGGTAACGCAGTCTTGCAGTAGTAAACCTTACAGCTCCAGGGAGACAAACAGATTGTAGCCACCTTCTTGGTAGATCAGAAGGTCTGAATTCAAATCCCACTTTACTAGAAACCTCCTCTGTGGTCCTCAGGAGAAATCTCTTACCTTTGTTTTTCTTTCTCTGCCTACATATCCAAATTTTTGTTGCTTCATTTTCTGTGAGAGTCAATGAGACACACAGTGGAGGAAGTTGTTGTTCCACAGCTTGGCCATTCATGGTGGTCAGAAAGACAATTTAAAAAACCCAGTGATACAAAGCTTGAGTGAGAAGGGAGGAGTTTTATGACAGGCAATGCTGATATGTGTAATACTAAAACTACTTCCAAAATACACATACAGGGAGGGTAACTCTAGTTATCTCATGTGAAATTGGCGGGTTCTCAACACCGTTGCTGAAGTCTGTTTCCTCTTTGTGTGCACACAGAGACTTTGAGCGATGCTATCTTACCTTCTTCTGCAGTCTGGCAGTCCTCCTGGACTCCTTTCTAAAGATAAAAATTGGCAGTAGATTCCAACAGGAATTGTGCTGGTGTGGTAGGAGTTGGGGTACAGAGCTGTGTTTTCTCATTTCAGTTTGGTTACCTCAGACTTAGTCTAACCCCCCCATGGTCACTTGGACTCCTCTCTCCCTTCACTTGAGAGGGTATTGGGTTATGACCATTTTCCTTGATCTAAATATTTTCCTATCATTCATCTCAGTCATTTATTCTAATGTGAATGACAAGTAAACCGCTTTCTTGAAGGGGAGAACTGTAGGTGGTGTTGGCATAGCTGAAGTAATCCTTCACAGGATAGATGGATGTCAAGTGGACTCTCTGGGTAGGTGGCCAAGACAAACTGGAAATTTCTTGGTTTCTTTGCAAGAAAAGAAGAGAGACAAAAACCTTTCCTTTAAGTAACTCAAGACTTTCTGTACAACCTGGAATAAATCATTTTATTTTGATGTTAGGGTTAGTTAGTCCTTCTGAGTTTTATTTTAATAGTGTGTGAGTTTGGGAAGAAAAAGACATTTTGAAAAGGGCAACAGTGTTCCCACTTCCTCAAGAACATCTTTCCCTTTGTAACAAACAACTGGTTGACAATTTCAAATGCATAAACAGATTCCATCCCCAAAGCAGATGTTTCCAGCAAAGTTACAATTTTCTGAAAATATCTTGCCTTATGCTTTGTTTTTTACATATGATACACATTTCAGCAGTCAGCTTCCCCAATAGCCTTTAGATGCCACCAGATTTTGAGCAGTGTACTGCGCATTCTGCCAGTAAAGCCTGCTTGTGTTTCTGCACAGGTAACAGTGAGATTTAATATGAATTCATAATTTATAGGACAGATAGATAGGACATGTTGTGGTTCAACACTTTCAATGTCAATGAGAATTCCTCTTCCATTGCCATGGATGGAATCTTAAAGCATTAAAACCCCCCATATTTTTAGATGTTTGCATCTGGGGACATGTAGTCATATCTAGCTTAGATGTGTGTTTTATTAACCGGATGGTAGCATCTTATTTACATTTCCCATATAAAACCATCTGTGCCTGAACTAGGGAGATGCTATCTGTTGCTGCAGTTGGGAGTTTGGCTGCAGGGGGTGTACTGTCGCTTTTGTTAGCATTCAATTTTCCTCTCTCCTCAGAGCTGAATATGTAATGCTAGTTTTATTTAACCTTGTTTTAATTAGAGGGTTACAAAACTACAGTTGGTTCTTTCTGCGTCATTCAGCTGGCACTCTGGATTTTGCTGCCTTTAAACACAATTGAAATTTCTTGCCTTGTTTTCCCTTGATACTGAACTTGCAGTTTGCCTCCTCTATTTTCATCCCACAGATCCTTCATGTAGCCTTCTCCACCACTAAATAATTCCTCTTCCTCTTTGGTGTGAAATCCTGGCTCCACTGAAGTCAGTGAAAGTCTTGACGTCAGCTTCAACGAGGTCAGGATTTCTCCCTGGGTGTTTATTTTCTTTAAGCACTCAGCCTGTTACTCTGTCCAATGTTTCTTTGAGCCAAGTTCAACACCTCCATCTCCACCATCTCTGTCGCTCTTCTATGAACTCCCTCCAAATTATAGTGTTGGGTGCCCAGAAAGGACCCTGCTATTTCAGGTGTCATATAACCATGGAAATACTACTATTTTCCTCTTAGCTTCACTATTATTTTTCCCTCTTTTTCCTCATTTTACCGGTTATCGTGTTGCATTTTCATGTCATTATTAAAGATGTAAAAAAATATCAGACCTAATGCTGACCTCCCAATGGAATCCACCAGCTCTGCCAAGAGCATACTATGTTGGTTGCCTTTTTGCTGATTCTCCCATCTAACTCTTAGCCTTCATGGATCATTCCCATCGAAGCAAATTTGAATTAATCTCGTGTGATGTGAAGCGACACTGTACCGAAGACTTCATCATGGTAAAAATCAGATACATGTGGGAACCAGATGTTGCCGTCTATGAAATTTTTTGTAATTTGAAAAGGAATTTGAGGGAAAATTTGTTTCCCTTCCATGTCAAAATGGACTATCAAATTATCCCACAAAGGATTATTTTTCAATGAGAAAAAATAATTTACTCATAAAAATTGCCTGAACTACATTTTTTAATGTTAATTTGAATAATTTAAGCTTATGCAAAATTTGAATGAAAAAGGAAAAATACTTTGATAAAATCAAGCCAATAAACTCTAATAAAATCAAGCAGTACTGACACAATGCTCTCAAAAGCCAATCATATTCTGGGCTGCATCAGAAGAACTGGGACCAGCAGGATGAGGGAGAGGATTCTGTCCATCTGGTCCACTCTTGAGAGACGTCACCTGGAGCCCTGCATTCAGTTCTGAAGTCCTCAGCACAGGAAGGACATGGAGCTGTTACAGTGAGTCCAGAGTAGACCACAAGATGGTCTGAGGGCTGTAGCATCTCCCATACAAGGACAGAACAAGAGGGTTGGGATTGTTCAGCCTGGAGAAGAAAAGGCTCCTGGGACCTTAGAGTAGCTTTCTAGTGCTGAAAGTCTCCAAGGAAGCTGGGGAGGGGCTCTTTTTCAGGGAGTGTAGAGATAAGATGAGGAGGAACTATTTTAAACTGAAAGAGGGGAGATTTAGATTAGACATTAGGAAGAAATTTATTACTCTAGGGGTGGGGTACCCTGGCACAGATTGCCCAGAGAAGTCATGGCTGCCCCCTCCCTGGAGGTGTTCAAGGCCAGGCAGGATGGGGCTTTGAGCACCCTGATCCAGTGGGAGGTGTCCCTGCCCATGACAGGGGAGTTGGAACTGATGATCTTTAAAGTCCCTTTCAACCTAAACCATTCTATGAAAAACCAAAGTGGTTCCACAGTACATAATCTCCCAGTAGAAAAGTTTCTGATGAGAATGGCATTGACTATCCACACATAGCTTACTATATGTAATTTCTTCCCCCAACCTAATGAGTACCTTTTGTTTCCTGGAAAAACATGTTTGTGTAGTTGTGTAGCATTTCTCATCTTAGGTATTTTGTTCTTTTCAAATCTACTGCAGAAAATACGAGTGTCCTCAGGAAGGAGGGATTACAAGCTAGACTGCAACTGTCCAGTGTTCAGCACTGAGCATGCTTTCTTGGCACTTTCCCATCTCACAGACTTTATTTGTATTTTGGAATAATTCAAGATTCATTGTGGCTTGCTTGCAAAGGGTTGTGCTGGGAATCTCAGTCAGTGTCAAAACATCCCTTTTGCTTTGGCAAAGTGTGTCGTGAGTGTAGTTAGACAAGCAGCTGACCACTGCCTTTGCTCTGCATATGGATAGTTCTGGCCATTTACCTTGGGTGACGGCCAGCAGTTCCTGCTAGACTCATCTTACAGGGCTGTGTTTGAACTCACCTCCGTCATCCCAAGCATCCAGATGTGTCACACACCACATCACAGATGCTGTATATTGGCTGCAGCTGAGATAAATATTATTTCTATATCATGTTGAGGATGAAATAATATCTCTGGAGGATTTGGAAGAGAGAAGGACAATTCAGTCTGCCATGGGGTGCCCTTGGGTTCCTTCTCTTTTTTCTTTCCTGAGAATGGGAGAAGAAACCCGAGCCTGCTATTGAAAGGGATTTCAGCTCCTGCTCAGACCCTAGTCAGGAAAACAGAACACATTGTTTATGATGGCAGTCTCCACTAATATGGCTCAGGGGCCAAGTTAAGGCTAAAGAGGAAATTCAGCCTCTCCAAAGATGAAAGGTCTGCATGCTTTCTTCCATTGCCTTCACTGCATACCTCACTCTGCTCAGTGTGGCCACATCATCTACAAGACAAGGAGAGGTCCCAGGGCTGGTTGCCATCTGTGTTTTGGTGCTAAGCTATTCATTACTGATTACAAAATGTCCTCTAGTGGACATGGTGTCTGGGTGCATATTTAGGTGAACTCTCCCAGGAAGGCCCAGCACAGGGGTGTGATGAGACTGAGTGAGATGTGAGTCCAGATTGATGTGAGGAAGTTGCTTGGTACTGCTGGTGACCACAAGGCAGATTCAAGGAGTGGTTCCCCAGGCTGGGTGGCACAAGGCAGAGGGACAGAGAACAACGTTGCAGTTCAGGTGTCTTTGCAGACCTTGAGCCTTATTCAATGCAGCCAAGTGACAGCAGCACAGCTGTGATAATTTAATTCAGCGAGAATAGGGAACCCCTACTTCAGCGACCAAAAAGCCTGAGACTTAAATGATGCAAACTCTTCTTCCCTCTGCTAGGAAACATAAGCCAGGATGAGCACGCAACCATGTCATGGTCACTTATGCTGGCCAAGTAAGTAGGTGCATCCCCTGCCTCTCTGCCACTCTCTGATATGGTGGTCCCTTCAGGACAGCACAGTCTCCAAGCTGTTTAAGCTCTGGGGAGGAGGGAGGGAAGCAGGCAAGAATGGTGTTTCTCAGCAGTCAGCTTAAGACAATCTCCTTGAGCACTTGGAGCCTGTACCAGCTAAAGTCAATGGCCCTGTGTATTTCCTGAATTAGCTGTCTCCCTACTCTGCAACCTTTGGAAAGCACCCCAGCATTATCCCCTCAGGAGGGTGTGGGACTGCAGGCGCCCCAAGCGCTTTCAGTGGGGGCAAGTAGCTACTGGTGCACTGAAGCTCATTCTTGAATCTTACCCAGCTGCTAATCCCCCCAGCTCCAAGCAGGGATAACATTTCCCTTCTCTCACCCTTTGCCTCCCATCGCTGTTAGAAAGGCTGCCTGCCTCTCTTCGCTGAGTTTATAGCCGTGGTTTATGCACAGCCTGACAGTGGGGGTCCTCAGCCTGGAGGGGAGAGCAGGAAAATACAGACTAATTTAATTGGTACAAACTCTTCCGTAAATTAGAAGTTCAGGCTCTCAGCTCATGTTTTTAAACTCTAAGCACATCTGGTTTCTCTGCTAAAGGCTCTTGCTGTAGTAGGAGAGCTATAATAATGTCAAAACCTTATTTAATAGGGGGAAAACACGTGGTGGAAGCATGAGGTGAGTTTTAATTGTATTTCTTGCCCCATACCTGTCACTGCACGATGTTGAACCATGCTGTAAGAAGGCAACACTGCCAGGCTCTCATCACTGCTGTGGGATTTCCCATCACTAGTCGGGCTCTGTGTGCCCCAGCTCTGCCGCATTCACAACATGCACAGTCCAGGGCATCCCAGCCCCGTGGTCATGGGCAAGATGAAGTGTCATACCATAGACAGTGCGAGATTGATACCCAGTATGATGACAATGTGCTGGCAGGTCCCTTTCCACTCCCCTTCCTTTCTGTAAGCATAAAGAATTACGTGTGACATCCCACACCAGGTTTGTAAATAGGGTTTTCTGAAAAAGAGAAGGAGATTTCTTGGGCAGCAAATGTGACCGGGGTGGAGGGGTGGGTGTTTTGTGGTTCCCTCTTACCAGGCATGCTCTTCTCCTCTTTCCAGTGCGTCCCTTCTGTATTAGGTTACCCAGGATAAGTAATACTACCCCTCACCCACATCTTTTGAAAAAAAAGGAGGAAAAAAAAAAAGGAAAGAAACCTTCCTAGGCTGCTCCCAGGGGTGCCTGGCCTTTAAATACAGCAGGAGCAAGTCAAACCTCTGTGCTTTGACAACTTGCTCCTATTTACATCCGTAGTATTGGATCTGGGACTCTTAGTGACAAAGATCTCCCCCAGTCCAGGCAGTAAAGCATCCTTGTTTGCACCCTCTCTTTCCTAAACCTCTAAAGTACAGGGGAGGCTTTTCCATACTGTTTCCCAGGAGTGACAGCTTTTGGGTAGAAACATTTCTTTGGAGACTTTCCCTTCCAGCAAAATAATTTGTCTGCAATGAGCTCGTAAAGCTGGACATGCTGCACACTCATGCAGGTGGGCAAGCAATGCTTGGTGTGGCCCTCTCTGTCTCTCTCCTTTGATGGCTTGGTGTAGATTCTTTTAATTTGAAAATACAGTGTTTTGGGGAACCTTCCAATTCTTTTATTTGAAAGCTTGAGTATGTTTTGAAAAGAGATCAAAGCTCTGAGCTGGAAAAACTGAGCTGGAAAACCCCCTTTTGGGTATATCTCTGCCAGTTTGCTTACTACTGTTAATAATCTGCACTTTGCTAGCCCTAATCATTACCAAATCTCAGGCAGTTTGAGATACCATGTTTCAGCATGAGCCTGAACTGGAAATGAAATTAGCCAGATAGTTCCCATCAAAATTATTGCTGCTAGAAAAAATTCGCTGTCATAATTTTCTGTCTGTAAATGTTATTTTCCCCTATTTAGGTCCTATACCCCTTTCTGTTTCAAAAGGATTGGTGCTACAGCCTCTCATCCTCAGATCCTTACAGCAGCCTTCCAGTACTTAAAGGGGGCTACAGGAAAGCTGAGGAAGGACTCTTTATCAGGGAGTGCAGGGATAGGATTAGGGGGAACGGTTTTAAGCTGAAAGAGGGGAGATTTAGATTAGATATTAGGAAGAAACATTTTCTTGTGAGAGTGGTGAGGCCCTGACACAGGTTGCCCAGAGCAGTGGTGGCTGCCCCATCCCTGGAGGTGTTCAAGGCCAGGTTGGATGGGGCTTTGATCACCCTGATCCAGTGGGAGGTGTCCTGGCCCATGGCAGGGGGGTTGGAACTGGATGGGCTTTACGACCCCTTCCAAGCCAAACCATCCTAAGACTCTATGAAGTGAATGTCTCAAAGGTTGTAAGACTGGAAAGCCCTTCCCTGGACAGTGAGAGCATCCTATCTAGCTGAGGAATTGCCCACAAAGTGATTTTCACCATGTCCATCAGACGACATTGAAAATACTATGCAGAAAAAATTTAAGACAGCACAGGTAGAAATCAGCGTCCGTGTTTGATTTCATTTAGCTGTGAGTTCTTGCAGCTGTGGGTGTTGCGTCCCTGGAGGTTGTTGCCACAGATTTGGTGGGCAGGGAGACTGCTGTGACATCTCGCCCTGGAGAAACTAGCAGAGCCATTCCTGTGAGGTCCCATCCAGCTCTGAGATAATTTATTTTGCTGGCGTCCAAAGCTGACTCACTGCTAGCACGTGCTGCTTTCTTGACCTTATTTATTACTATTGCATGACATCCAAAATAAACTGCTGAGGTCCTTTTATCCCTTACCCTACACGGGGTTTCAAATGGGAGCTGCACTTGTGCTGGAGGGGACCTGTAGCCCTCAGGCTCCATAGACAATGATATATGATCTGTCACGGGCAATGACTTTCAGCTGAGCACTAACCTGTCTGATGGACAGAGTGAACCGAAATCAAAGGCTGGTTGGCAGCTCTGGTTTAAACACTGTGAAGAGGCATCTCGCATCTTCCTCTGCAAATAAATCATAGTTCAAAGGAGCTGGTGTCAAGGCAGCTGGGATATTCAACTAGAGGACGACGTGTGTTTCCAAACCATCCTTCATCTCTCTTAAAACACAGAGAGGGAGTGGGGAAGCCATTAGAAGTGGGTCTTGCTGTGGGAGGGTGTAGGGCAGGGCTTCTCTGATGGCTGTGGGGGCAGGGTGATGAAGAGGAGGCAGGAACAGAAAAAGCGATAAGACCACGAATCCAGTTTGCTCTTTAAGTCACAAATCTGTCCCAAAAGGGCAGCTTGATAGATTTCATTTACATCTATACCTGCCCTACATAATCTCTAAAAAAGGGATGTGCCACTTTCAGTTTGTATATCTTTCACTGACATCTATATTTAGCACTCATTAACCACTTTCCTTGGGCTAATAATTCAACTTTTGATCCAAACTCAAAATTTCCTCATTTCCGTGAGTTCTTGGAGCCGAAGAGTATTTCTGACAGATTCAGTTCAGCTTTGTCTGAAGGTTTGCTACAGCTTTTTAGTTTATTTGAACAATATTTTCCGTGTGTTTTTTAAAGATTAGTCATAGGAAAACCACCTCATTGCTTTAAACCTGTAAATGATTCTTATCCATTTCAGGTAAAAGAAAATTCAGAACATTGGTTGCTTTTTACAAGAAAAATAAAATTCATTACTTGTAGGTGCTTTAGCCAATTTGACTGGAATTAACATTGCTCTTTCTGTTCAAATTCTCTCCTACTCTAATTTCTAGGTGTTTTTGTTGTTTTGTTCTAGATTCAACGGCCTGATGTTTTATTTTATATTTAACCGTTGTCAGCACAAAAACTGCGATGAATGACAGGACCTGGAGTCCTTAGTCTTAGAATGGTTTGGGTTGGAATGGACCTTAAAGATCATCCAGTTCCAACCCCCCACTGGATCAGGGTGCTCAAAGCCCCATTCTGACTGGTCTTCAACACCTCCAGGGATGAGGCAACCATGACTTCTTTGTGCAAGCTGTGCCAGTGCCTCACTACCCTCAGAGTAATAAATTTCTTTCTAATGTTTAATCTAAACCTCCCATCTTTCAGCTTAAAATAGTTCCTCACCATCTTATCTCTGCACTCCCTGATCAAGAGCCCCTTGAAGGGGGCTCCAGGAGCTTCCAGGAGCCTTTTCCTTCTCCAGGCTGAGCAATCCCAACTCTCTTGTTCTGTCCTTGTATGAGAGGTGTTCCAGCCCTTAGATGATCTCCATGGCCTCCTCTGGACTCCGCTGTAACAGCTCCATGTCCTTCCTGTGCTGAGGACTCCAGAACTGAATGCAGGGCTCCAGGTGAGGTCTCATGAGAACAGAGTAGAGGGGTAAAATCCTCTCCCTCGCCCTGCTGGTTGCGCTTACTTTGTTGCATCCCAGGATATGGTTGGCTTCTGGGCTCCAAGTGCACATTGCCAGCTTGGTGCCTATTGTGGGCTCAGCATCTTCTGTCTTTGCTTTAACTGAAATACTTATAAGCACATGCTTAAGCCTGACTTCAGTGCAATCTAAACCTCTACCAAATAAATGCAGGCAGAATTAGGGCTGTTTCCTGCAAAAGCACATGTGACAGGAGGGGTTATGGGCCCTGTTGGAGGCAGGATCTGGTATAGCCATGGTGGGGAATACCCAAGCATACAGGTTCAACTCTGCTTCACCGTGATTTCCTGCCTACACAGAAATTAGTACTGATGCAACGAGTAAAAGCAAACACAGACTGAGCCACTGGGGTTTTCCCCCATAAATGGAAAATGAACTCATAAAAGATCACAGCCAAACAACCTGGTTTGCAGCTGAACCCAAACCAGAACCAATCTTTGATGCACAGTAATTAAGAAAGAGTTTAAATTACTCCAAAGTGTCCAGATCTGATGCTGTCTCCAGATCTTCTCAGATGTTGAGCTGCAGAGCTTGTGACATGTGCGGTCCTCAGGCTACCAGGACATTTGGGCAGGAATCTATCTGGGTTCTTTCAAAGTTTCATCAGCCCACCTTGGGGGAATGTTTTGATTTCAGAAGATCAGAAAATTTCTCCAAGAAATTCTTCTCTGTTTGGTTTAGTGGCTGGGGTTTTTTTAATTATTATTATTATTATTATTTCTGTGGGTCAGCTGTAGAATGAAGGATGCTGCACGTGTACAAGAAATCATCCATGGACCACAGGAAAACAATAATCAGTCCAGGCTGAGTAGGAAATGAATGGAAACCCAACCTAGAAAAATGAGAAGTGAAGCAGTCACCCTTGGGTTGACTCAGTGCCTAGTGATGCTGATAGCTAGGCTGTCACTGATTGCAGCAGGCTTAGGTCAATCCTTGGAGCTTCTGAGGAACCCAGTCTTACAGCAATTCAGGGCTTATTCAAGCTCTTATCCCCCACCTTCATTTTTTTTGCATTAAATCCCAATTTTTTCCAGGCATATTCCCCCCTCATGTCACATAACTTCCATTTTAAATAGCTGTGCCAGTGCCTCCAACCAAGGACTTATCCAATTCGAATGCTTTGACCTCCTTTCTTAGGATCTCAATGGCAGTCAAGAACATCCCAAATGCTCATGATGAAGATATTTTCAAAGTCTTCAGAAGTAATAAATATAATAAAAATATTGATTTTATTTTTTGACTTGTCTATTCAGCAGTGGAACAAAACACAGAGCCAGAGCAAATTTCTTCCTCTAATTTAGGTTATTGCCTTGGGCAGACCTGGTAGAAAAGCTGGAAGCAAAACTCCCCAGCCTCTGAGACTGGAGATACTCAAATTCAGCCCACTGGGCTGCTCCACTCCAGCTTCTATTGCAAAGCTCACCCCTGGGCTGTATGAACATCACTACCACTGGGATCCCGTCAGCACAGTGTGTTTTTAGGTTGCATTGTGCTAATTTGTGGTTTTCAGGAGAAATTGTTGGAAAAGAGAGAAGCAACATGAATCCAAGCCAAACTTGCTAATTTTGGCTGGTCTTTCTTTTTCTGGATTCTAACTACAGTTAAATTTTTGGTATTTTTGCTTAAAAACATGGACACTCATGAAGAAGAATAAACTGAATTAGATTATGAAGATTTCCATTCACTGCTATGAGCGAATATGACTGAGTTGTGCGTATCTCCGCGAGGGCACAATCTCCCCGTCCTCCTTTCTTTTTTGTCCCGATATTTAATTATGTCTAAAAATACTACTGGCTTGAGGAGTCAAAATCAAACGTGAGTATCAGACACCTCAAAACTTGAGTTTAGTCAGATTAAGCCAAAAACCAGTTTCACAGTTTGGGTGTTCAAAACTAAGCTCTACCTGAGTTCGGCTGCCTCCTCATAGGAGAAACCCCAAATTTTAAAACTCACCTTACGTTGACACAGGGCAGGAAAATATTATGACTATTTTTTTAGTGTTCATACATTTCCCATTAAATGTAATAATGGAAATCCTATTATGTTTTGAGTTGTTAATGAGAGCTGGGGAATTCATGCTTGTCTCATCTTTTATTTTGGATATAAGTTACTGATTTTGATGCCTACTGAGGCGCAAACCTTCCCTTGCCTGGAGCATGGAATGTGGGATGGATGTCCCGGGTGGTGGCCACCTTGGCCGGGTCTCAATGCATGGATGTCCATCGTGGGGTGCCCAGAGCCACAGGCACCGAGACACAAGCTCTGCCTCAAAACCACAGCAGCTGAGTGCAGCACTTGGTGGACTTGAGGTAAAGGCTGCATCTGCTCACTGAAAACAGATTTAAGAAGCAGATGAAAGATGCAGCGAAATGACAGGAATATCAAATCTGTTTGCTCAAGGAAGGGTCATTTTCCATAACACCTGCTTGTTAGTGTCTTCTGCTCAGCATGGAGTCCTTTTACAACCTTGTGTTTAGGGAGCTTGGCTGAGCTGCCAAAAAAACCCAGAGAGAATCACTCTTTTATGAGCCAACCCTTCCTCCCTTTTATGTTGTTAGAAATTTCCCCGTGTCTCTCTCTTTCACAAATTCCTTTTAATTATGTTTCATCCAAGTGAAAGTAAGTTTGGCTTCTTGAGTGCTACCAAATGGACCTCTTGGTCTCTTCTCTCTCATCTTTTTTTTAGAATTTCTAAAATATCAGCCTGCAGAAGAAGAAAAATAATCTCAGGTGAGAACCAATTATGATGGCTGACTGTTCTGTTCTGGCTGGAAGAAAATGTTTACCTTGAATTCCACTTAGTCGTGTGATTTCAATCAAGAAGCAGCATCACATCTGCGGGACACACACATGAAGACGTGGGTGAAATGTAGGTAAACCAGCCTAGATTAAAGACCATCTTCACAGCTAGGGCAGCAGAGTTGCAGGTCTATTGGTGAGCTAAGAGGTCATCGTAGCAGTGACTTGAAAGTATAATCCTGGCAGCTCAGCACTGTGTTGCTGCTGAGTCTGAGAGTGCAGTAAACACAGAGCTGAAGAAAACAAGAAGTGGTTGAATGCTTTCCAAGGAAATGACTGATTCCCCCACACCTCGTAGTAAACTTGTCAAAATGAAAACTTTACAGGAGAAAAAAATCAGTTTACAAAGATTTAAGTCGAGTCTTTCATTTGTTTGTTTCCAAATGTCTTTTTAATGAAGTTGTAGAGTCATATCAGATTTTGTAAAACTCAGAATGAAAACAAGATGTATCCATTTTGTCGTTAAAGACAGAGCTGGAATGGAAGATTATACAACCCTTTCCCCTGCCCCTATACGAGATTGAATATTTTCAGGGTATGGAGAAACAGTCAATAAATATTGACGTTCCTTTTGCTTTGCTTTAATCCTCTCCAAACTGCAATGTCCCTTTTAATATTGCTTTTTTACTGCACACTAAATGCCCTCTCCTCCCTCTGGATTTCAGCTGACCTGAATTAGAAATGCATAACTATGAATCTGCATTAGAGTATCCCATCCTGGAGCCCAGCCTTTTGCATGAGCTGCTCTTCCAGTGGTCTTCCCCTGGTCCCCCTCCCAGGCTGCTGCCCTGCTCCAGTCCTGATCCCACAGAAGATCCTGCCACGACCTTCTCATGGCATCTTTGTCACCACTTCCCTAACCAAGGTTTTACCTTTCAACCTAGGAAATAATTTATATCAATTCTGTAGAATCTCCTTTATATCTGTTAGATATTCAAACCAAACCTATACTGCTGCGACTATTTGGCCTGGCCAAAAATGGCAATTTAATGAAATCCAAACAATTTGGGAGAATGTATCAATTTCACCTACAATTTCAGGAGGAAATCATGGAAACATTTCCATCCCACATAGTCAAAATGCTTTCTTTTGACCACTACATTGGCTGGTTTTCTACCGTGACTGTAACATGCAGAGCAGTTGATGCTCAGATTTCTATCTGACATTTTCTAGTGTAAAAGTCAAACCAAACCAAATATTTCAGCTTCATTGGTAGTTTGCTCTCATTTGTATTTGGAAAATGAAAGTCACATATTCGTATGGTTGTTTCCCTCAAGACAAATGATTCGAGAGTGCTTTTTCCTAGCTTTAATGTTTGAAAGTGTCAAGAAAATCTGAGTCACTTGCCTGCTTTGAATTGTAAAGAATAAATGGGCTTCTCAGCCCCTTGGGCTGTTTCAAAATCCCAGCCAGAGGCCTCTATTAGTAACTCAGCAAGCTCTTGTATGACACTTTCTTATCCCCATCCCGGGAATGCAGTGTTGTAGCAGTTCTCCAAGGTCACCCAACAGAGTTGCAGCTAGAGCCCAGACCTTCTCCCGCTGCCCATTGACCTAGCTGAATTGGAGAAGATGCATCATCCCTTTACACAACAGCTTTTCCGTTAACCCATAGCAGAAAACTAGGAATCCTCACTTTCCTGGTCAGAAATATCTATCTTGGGTAATTCTTCTTTTTCTGTAAATAAGTTTGAAAATGCAGGGAAGTGGGGGTTAACCTTCCCATTCTCCTCCTCCCCCACATTTACCACTTAGAGAGGAAATCTGTACAAACAGAGCTAACCAGGCAGCTGCAGAGATTCCGCAAGCATATGAGCCAAAGCTCAAAGACTTACTCGCACACTGGCAGCACAGACTGGTGCTAGCTCTGTCAAGGAAGTGCTTGTAAAATCTTCAGGCTGCTTCCATTTATGTATTGTTGCAAATGCTGTGGCATGTCCTGAAAATCTTCATGGTCTGACAACTATAAAAATCCCAATGAAGACAGCCTTTCAAACTTCCCTGCCTGATAAGTCTGGTGCATTAGGCTTCATAGACCTAAGCCCCAGTGTCACAGAGGGATAGCAAAGAAAACATCATAATTGTGCTTGAGAAACAAAGATCTCCAAGCCTCTTTCTGATCTATGACCAGAAAAGCATAGAATCGTTAAGGTTGGAAAAGACCTCCAAGCTCATCCAGTCCAACCATCAGCCTAAAATCACTGTGCCTACTAAACCATGTCCTGAAGTGCCATGTCTACATGTTTTTTTGAACACCTCCAGGGAAGGAGACTTCACCATTTCTCTGGGCAACTTGTTCCAGTGCTTGACCATCAGGAAATTCAGGTCTGATTTCTCTCTGCTGGTTGCTGGAAGATGCAAGTTCGCAATGTGATGGTGAGCACTACTTGACTCATAGAGAAGATGGGAGAAAACTCCAGAGGATTTCTGTTATTACTTTTCGAGCAACTCCTTGGAGTGTGCTGTGTTGGAATGAGCAGATAGGGTGGCAAATAGGGCCAGACTGTTAGTGGTCAAGCCCTGTGGTGGCTGTGTGTTTGAGAACACTAACCCAACACGAGGGCAGCACCAGCTCATGGCCTCTCTGCAGAACTGAGCGTGGCCAATGCGAAAACAAAGAGAGCTGTAGGGGAGGACAGGCATTGAGAGAAAAGGAGAAAGATGAGTAGAGAACCAAAGAGGAATTCTGTATTTTTCAGAGTGCTGGAACAGTCTCATGGCTGTTGAACTGTTGTTTTTTAAAGGAAAAATACCATTTTTCCAATGTATGCATTTCACAGTGACAAGAGTTGCAGCAAATCCAGTGGGTCAGCAACCTTGGTTCAACCATGGCTCCTGAGTATGACTGTTCTCTCTGACCCGATGAACAGGGACGTCCTTTCTTCCTCTCTCCACCTGACCAGACTCTTTGTGGCCATGAAAGGACTTTGTTTCATGGAGCAGAATGCAGTGGCAAAAGCACCAAAAAGACATTTATGAGTGTGCTAGCACATAAAACTGCCAAATGAGCCCCTGGGAGACTGGCTGTCCTGCAGGAACTCTTGCATGAGCAGGTCTCTTAGGCGGTTATCTGGCTCACCAAACCCTACTACAGCAGCAAGGGAAGAGGCATCTGCACCTCACCCAGATGCTCTGCATGAAGGTACAGCTGGGCAGAGCCAATTAGGCAGCAGCAGCGTACAAAAGCCACGCTGGGAAGGCAGGTGGGCTGGTTAGATGAGCAAGCAAACAAGCATGGATGAACGAACGTACGTAGGTGAGTAAGAGTGAGCTTGGAGCTGTAATTTTGTACTGAATTTTCTCTCATTTGCTGTACCAACAAATGCTAGGCAGGATGGTAGGCTGAGCTGGGGATTGACCAGATGAGGGTCCATTTCTAATGGCAGAGCTTTTGGGGACCTTACAACATGCGGTGGTGAAGCTCCTAGGGGTCCTGGGAGACTATTTAGTGTATAGATTACTTACTTTTGGTTAGTAGAGAGCGGGCAGCCTGTGCTGTGGCCTATTGTTAGTGAGATTTCTTTTGGCATGGATGGAAAAAGCTGCTTTTGATGCAAACTGCTATCTGATAGCTTCTTCAGCAAATGCTGTTACTGGAGTGGTCTTTTCCAGAGAGCATGCGGGACTTCTGTCTCTTGCATTAGGGACATAAACTGGAAGTGCGAGCACTCTTCCTGTGTTTTATAGAACCAAACCTGAGTGACTGATAGGTCAGGTGCTGGTCTGAGCTTTGGTTTTGGTGGGAAGGAAATGAGTGGCAATTAAAACAGGCATGTTACCTTATACCCATACTGGGCACCCAGAGATGCTCCCTGGGCTATGCGTCCATGTACAATATTTTCCTCACCGAAAGCAGACCTCTCTTCTCTGTTATGCTGGTAGCTAACCCAGACTGATCGTACACATGGAGTCCCCCAGGGGAATGTTCATTCCAGGATAGGAATAGAGGTTTATTTTAAACTCCTCCAAACTGAGATCATCTGTGTTAAAATAGGTATTTGTATACCAGCACAAAAGTATCCATGTGAGAATTTACATCCAGAGGGCTAAAAACTCATGTCCTAGACATTTAGCTAATCCGTAGTACACAGTGTAGAGATGGCATCCCATGTGTGTTGTTGTACACTGAACGAGGCTATGCATATTTGAAATAGTGTTTCATGTCTCCTCTTCTTGTTACTGTTTGCGTGGATCTTTTAAATAATAGTAATTTCCTACTTAGCAGCGGTGCATGATTGCTACAGCATTGCCATCAACTGATATAGCTGGCTTTCTAAAGGCTGTGGGTCTAGTTAAATACAATAAAGCAGTCTCTGTCCCAGCTGTCCTATGGTTTGTGGCTCTTTGCATCATGTATTGTCATTCTGTATAATTTAGCAATTAAGAAATTGGGAGCCTCAGGTTTAATGGGCTCCTTTGTATTTCCAGGCTGTATCAGACAAGGGCTTGCAAACCTGACTAAATATCCCTTATAATGCAGATTCCTGGGATGTACTATGTCCTAGTTCACAAGCACTCCAGGTAAACAGGACTATGGAAATTATTGTTATTTAGCCAGCTGAGCACAAACCAGCAATGTGCCCTGGTGGCTAAGAAGGCTAATGGCATCCTGGCCAGCATCAGGAATAATGTGGCCAGCAGGAGCAAGAAACTGGTCATGCCACAGTACCCTGCATTGGTGAGGCCACACTTTGTATCCTGTGTTCAGTTCTGGGTCCATCACTACAAGAAGGACATGGAGGTGCTGAAGCGTGTGAAGAGAAGGGGAATGGAGCTGGGGAAGGGACTGGAGAAACAAGCCTCTTGAGGTGCAACTGAGGGAACTGGGTTGTTTAGCTTGGAGAAAAAGAGGTGGAGGGGAGACCTCATCACTGTCTACAACTCCCTGAAAGGAGGTTGCAGTGAGGTGTGTGTTGGTCTCTTCTCCCAAATAACAAGTGATAGGATGAGAGGAAATGGCCTCAAGTTGTACCAGGGAGGTTCAGATTAGACATCAGGAAACATTTCTTCACTGAAAGCGTTCTCAGGTAGTGGCACAGCTGCCCAAGGCAGTGGTGAAGTCACCATCCCTGGAGTTATTTAAAAGACAGGTAGGTGAGGTGCTCAGGGATCTGGTTTAGTAGTGGGCAGGTACAGCTGGACTCAGTGATCTCAAATGTCTCTTCCAATCAAATGATCCTATGATCATTGGAATGAACAGCTTGGGAATGCCACTACAGCAAGATTTTTTCAGGTTCTGGATAAAGCTGAATGGATGAAATTTAGAATCTTTGTTAAACTTCACAAAATGTGGGAATTTCATCCCAAGGAAAATGAAGTGAAATTAAATGTATGCTTGGCTTGTGAGGTTTTTTGTTGTTTTCTCCCAAGGGAAGATGGATTCTCAAAAATATTTTCCTGTAGAAAATTCAAAGTTTGCAGAACTTGCATTTGCCTACTCGAAAGAGATATTTCCTCACCAGCTCTGAAGCTCAGTTATTTACAGGCAAGTCTATATAGGGATGTCAGTGGAGTTGCCAACTATTAGCTAAGTTAGCTGCAGAATTTGATCTCTTGCATATTTCTTTTTAATAGAAACAGAGCAATCAACAGATTTAGTGGTTATTTATGTTTCAGATAACTCCCTGCCCTTGGTTTGGGGAAACCTTCATTGTTCCCTTATGCACAAGGAATTATTTTTCATGTAATAGTCTCTCCATCTGATAAGTACCATAAAATAATATGTTTAGGTGATAGAGGCCACAATGATGTTTTACGAGCCCTCTCCTCACTGTGCTGTGGGACAGATGAATTTTTGGGCAGCCTGTGGGCAGCCACCCACCCACCTGTGTGGTCCAGGCTGCTCTCCTGCCCCCTGTATTGCCTCTCCTCGAATTCCCCAGTGATGACTTTACTGCAGCTATTTACACACCTTTAAATCACCTTGCCTGCGTGAGGTGATGCTGTTAATTATGTCATGTGAAGACACATTTACAGCGTGGAACAACAGCAAAAAAATATTCCTACTTGATACCATGTGAGATCTACACTTGGCAGCCTCTCCCTAAATCACAGCCAGCTCCATGCCCTGTGCTGATGGACTCTTCCCACCCGCTGGCAAAGGCTGTGCTTCTTGGTGCTGATGGGCCGAAAGAAGGGAGTGCCTAGAGCCTCATAACTAACTTAGATTGCTCCAAATAACCTGTTTGTAGATGCCTAAGTGTTGAGTGACCTGCTTTTCTGTGTTGATAGCACTGTAGTTTCTGTTGGGGAAAACAGGAATAATCTACTAACACCTGAAAACATTACTTATCTGGGAGGAAATCTGCCCAAGATGGGTGGGCTGGAGATGGAGCAATGACTTAGGTGCTTTGTGGTCTCTGGTGAACCGTTTAATATCCCTCTGCACCTTCAGGTGCTCATCTACCTGTAGTCATCCCTCATCTGGAGAGGACCAGGACAAGTGATGGTGCTGTGTCTTGGATATAGAAGGTCATCCCATAGCCTGGGGACAGGGCCCTCCCATTTTGGGAGCGATCTAGAGAGCTCAAAGGGGAAAGAGGAGACTGTGACGACACTGGCATTTGCTTAATGGATCCAGCAGCTATGATCAGACCTATAATTTCCCAAAGATCAAAGGCACAGTTGAAAGCAGCTATTTAACACTGAGCCAGAGTGTTTTACCTTGCATTTCCCAAACAAGCCTCACTTCTTTTCTTCAGAAAAACAGGCTGACCTGACGTATCTCCTAGGGTATCACCAGCAGTGGGCTAGATTAGCACCATCCCCAGCTGATAGATTTCTCTTTCCTGTTCCTACTACTGTTGACCTTTGCAGTTCACCTGGAAGAAAAGCAGAAGTGAAATTTCCAGGTGAGGGAATGAGATGGAGGCATCATGGTGGGGGATGTCCAATGGCTGTGCTACCCTTGTTCCAAGGAAGAAGTCCAAGTTCAGCTTTTCAGGAGTTTCTTATGACTAAGAGATGCTCAATATGAGCTCCCACACTGAAACTTGGGGACATCTTCAGCCCTTTCTGTAAAAATCTTTTGCAATCAATGTTCTTGGTTAGCCGTAAGTCTGGGTTGGTGCCAGGGAAGTGCTTGCTAAAGGAAAACCAACAGTTTATGAATGATCAGTTTAAACAACAACGTGAAATTTCTACCCTGCCATATGGCTGTTTTTCCATTTCCTGGCTTTCCAGTCATTTCCAAGACTGCTGTTGCATAAATCCACTGAATAAACATCTTGCGTTACTGCCCACTTGCTTGCTGCATGGTATCCCAAATTCTGAACATCCATCCAGGCACCTCCATGACCCTTTTGGATCCAGCTCTTTTGGCTAAACCACCTATGCGGATTTGCAGTTCCAAGCAAGCATCCCTCAAAAACTTATGACAATTCATCTCTTGGCTGTATTCAGTGTAATCCTGTGTTATCCTTGGAACAGCAAAGAGCATCCATGATGCCCACAGACAGCACATCAGCAGGAAAAGGACACACCAGAAAGAACTGATCCTTTTTCTCTCCTCCATCTCACTGAGAAATGGTGGCAGTGCTTAGTAACACGGGCCTCCTTTCACTGCTCTCTTGCTAAAAATGTGTTTTCAGTTCACTTTCAGTTGACAAGGACTTTGCTTCTTTTTCCAGGGGAGCAAAACAACCTGTACCTGCTTCAGCGGGGCCATCTACCTTACTATACAGTGCTGCTGGGTGGGTGCTCTTTCAGCCAAGTGCTGTACCCTTGCTGCAGAGCAGGGGAAGGTTTCATGACCACAAAGTGGTAGGACAGTTGAAGCACCACTGTTTCTAGATCAGAAGAACCTAAAGGACTAGACTGGGTGAAGCAATTGCTCCTGGGACCACATTTTAGGTGGAAATCTTTGTCTTCGGAGCTCTCCCAAGGCAAAGTAAGTCCAGAAAGTGGTCGCAGCCATTGGCACCACAATAAAACATGCCTTGACAGCCCCAGGGCTAACATAGGTGGTTGAGTCATCATACCTGGAGGGGTTTAAAAGGCAAGGAGATGAGGTGCTCAGATCTCTGGCTTATTAGTGGACAGGTGTGGTTGGACTCAATGATCTCAAAGGTCTTTTCCAACCAAATGATCCTATGATCTTGAGCCATGCTTAGTGCACTGATGGCAGCTGTTGAATATTTGGGCTCCAAAGCTGTATGGGTGCTGAGGGCATCACAACTTTGCTGTGGACGCACATGATTCCACCAAATGTGTCCCAACAGGCAAGTGGGAGGACCCAGCATGTCCTGAGTCCCCATGCACACCACATCTCACCGCTTTGGCAAGGCACGGCATCCCTGAAATCGGAGCTGCCCAACGTCATCTTGGCTGTGGTGTGCTCGTGTGTCTGTCTCCCTTCTTGTTCTCCTTTGCATGCCCGATGGGACAGCCCCGGTTAAAATTACCCTGGTATAATGCCTCAGGGCTTTTATTTTTTGCCATTACATATGGAAGGCAGCTGTCAATTAGCAGCTGAAAAAATAGCCTGCAGTGCTAATGAGAGCAAATCTAATAGAGACCTCTTCCAAATTGTTTCCATCCATTTTTCAGGGCTTTTAATTGCTGTCATATTAGAAGGATGCCAGAAGGAAAAACACAAGGGAAAAGCCCCATTTGGAGGTAGACTTCTCTATGCCAGGACTGACTCAGAGGCAGCTTTCTTGCCTGAATTTCATTTACAGGAGTTTCTCAAGTCGTTTCCAAAGTTACATTTGGAGCTGGACTGTGGCCAGGTCCTGCAATCCCTTTTTCCCTGCAGTGAGGGCAGAACTGGGATGTTATACCAGCCACCACAGCTGGGTTGAAGGCTGGGGACAGATACTGTCTCCCACCCACCCGCAGTGCTTGATTTTTGATGACTTTTTGTTTGTTTTTGAAGGAATGTGGTTAAGAAGAAAATATTATGCACTGAAATGGCAACAGTACCATACTTAATAAATTCTTAACAAAGAAAAGGATTCCTCATTATTATGTTGGTAAAGGAGCCCTGCTGTAGGTGCTGCAGGCAGAAATGAGAAGAAAATGAGGCAAGGGATGAAATGTGGAGAGGGCAGCATGAAAAAGAAAATAGTAATTTATGAAACTATTATAAATAGTCAGCAAGCCTTACCCTTAATTCTGGCATGTGTTTATACATATCTAGCTATCCATTTCTGGCAGTGGGTACACTTACCCAAGGGCCTTTTCTTAGGCTCTGTCTTTGAAATAAGAGGTGAATGGATGCTTTCTCATGGTTACAGTTGCTTTCTTTGCAGTGGGTTTTGTGTTCCTCGATGTGGGCAGCCTAAGATGTATTATAATAGAATCATAGAATGGTTTGGGTTGGAATGGGCCTCAAAGCCCACCCAGTTCCAACCCCTCTGCCATGGGCAGGGACACCTCCCACTGGATCAGGGGGCTCATAGCCTCATCCATCCTGGCCTTGAACACTTCCAGGAACTGGGCATCCATGACTTCTCTAGGTAACTTTGTCAGTGCCTCACCACCCTTGCCACACTTATGTCACACGACATTCATTTTCCTCCTCTCAAAACTTGTGGCTTTGTAAATATTATCATCTGTTTGCTTTTCTTCCTGCATCACCATCCTAGTTCAGAGGTATCCATCATCTGAGGATCTGCTCCTGCAGTGTCTGGCCTTGTACGGTTGTTTGCTTCTGGATTCAAGCTGTGATGGATGCGCTTTGCCCAGCTAATACAAAAGCTGCAGGACTCTGGAGGGCAGGAGAACATGTGCACTTGAAGCTACTTGAGAAATAAGGATTAAATGGAGATAAGAGGTAGGGTGTACATGGAGATAAGGGGTTGTACTCGCTCCTGGTGTTACCCTGGGGTAGGGTATAGGAGGTGCATGACTTGGTAAATATTGTGATTAAACTGCAAATAATACAGAGGTTATCACAAAAGGCATCTGGCTGGCTTTTTTGACTGATATCTGCTCTTTGTTATTGTTTTGCACAGTTAATAAGTTATCTGAGAGTTTGGTACAGGTACACTTGAGGAGAGGACCAAGGCTTCCTCTGGATGAAGGCCTACGCACAGGCTTTATAAACATACACCACCAATAAAATCTTGATTCAAAAAGGCAGATTTTGCAAAAGGTTAGGCAGAGGGTGAGAAAATCCAGCACATCCCAACGCAGCCATTAAAAACACATAAAAACCAGCTTCACGGGTTCATGATGGCAGCCACAAGACCATGGAGGGCCGTGGCCCCATCACCAGGAGCTTCCTGCTGCCTGTGACAGATAAGGAAGACACAGGCAATCGAATTATTTTCCTTGCCAGTGCCATGAGTGCAATGTTTCTACAAGGTCAGCTGTGAGCCCAGAGGGATGCTGCCAGCAGTAAAAGGGTTTCCCAGGGTGGAGTATGCTTTGCTCAGCCCCATTGTCAATCATTCATTGAGAAGGGAATGGAAAGGGAAGGGAGGAGATATTTCCCTGATGCATCTGAGCCTGCCGGGATTGAGTTACATTAATTATACCTTGATGTATGATTTTAATGTGGGCCAGTACACGCTGGTGCCAGGGGTTGAAATCCTATCTGGGGAGGCTGCTTCCGTGAATTTCCCAGTGTGGCTCTTGTTCAGCCAGGAGAAGAGAAGGCTCTGGTGTGACCTTATAGTGGCCCTACAGTACATGAAGGGGGCCTTCAAGAAAGCTGGGGAGGGACGAGGGGGAATGGCTTTAAATTGGATGGGCTTTGAGGTCCTTTCCAATTCAAATCATTCTGTGATTTCTGAAGACATGGGGCCATACTGTCCCTGCAGTGGGGCACAGCCCCTGCAGTTGGCTGCTTGGGGTGCTGGGATCACTGGCAAGGACGTGGGTGATGAGTCTTTTCAGATGCAGTAGCCCTTGGGGCAGCACATCCTTTTAGGACTTGCTCAACAAATAAAAAATAAATGCATTTCCTCCTGGCGTCACCGTGAAGCTTGGCCCGTCGTGCATTTCACCAGCATGGCTTAAATAGGGGCTAATGCACCAAGTGTGCCTTTAATGACCTTGAGACAGTAGCAGCTTAGCAAAACAAACTTACCCCAGCTGCACTGGTCTGTAAAGAAGCCTGCTCAGCTGCTTCCTGTGCTGGCCTCTCTTCCTGGATCCTCCTCGTGAATCTGGGCCACACTGGGACAAACCAGGGATGACCCTGGCCCAGGGAACATGCTGTCCAGAGAACTCTGGGTCCTGCCTGGTGGTACTGCAGGGAGAGTACAGGGTGAGTGGTTTTGTCTTAGCACATCTGCCCTGGAGTCAGTACAAAGAGCTGCTCTGCACAGCCAAGGGTCAGGCTGGAAGCCCTGGACATCTGGCTTGAGGATGGATCTTTGCCTGGCTGTAGTCAAACGTCCTTGCTATGGGAGCACAAACTCAATAGCAAAGGGATAAGGGAGAAGAAAATCAGAGAAAGCTCCCATCTCTGAACCTGATGCTCTCCAGGAATGACCATGAGTACTTTCACCAACTCTCCTGCACTTGCTGGAGAGTGTTTCAGTGCTTGAACACTGACTTTCAGAGCAGGTGTGAAGCATCCCAGCTGAAATCTTTACCTTCATATAAAATAAAGCTGCAGCCAGCTGTCTGATGCCTTCACCTGTAAGTCCTCACAAGATGAAGCCCTTTTCCCCCCTCAGATCCAAGGAGTACCAAGCACTTGGCCATGGGCATGTGTGAGGTGGATGGACCTGGAGCCTTTACACCACCCATCTGCCCCTCCTGCTTCCCTGGACCATGTTTACCCAGACCATCTGTGAGGTCGTGAACCCCCAGCACCGCTGCAAGCCCACCTGTTTGGAGGACTGTGGGACAGAGCAGTCCGAGAGCTGAGCAGTCAGGTGTTTTATGAAATGCCATGTGTGCTTTCTGTTTTTAAAAAGAGAAGAGAGCAGAACAACCTTTTGTGACATAATGACTCGTGAATTTCTCCAGAGCTGTCTCCTTTGCTGCAGTGCAAAGTTGGGCTGAAAGTCAGCTCTGCACAGATCAGGAGAACCAGGCACACAAAAAGGGACTCTATATGCAGCTTCCCATCACTGCAGGATGGGCACAGACCCAGAGGAGAAGTGAGGGGGCTTCAGGCTTTATTTATGTTTGATAACACATCTGTCTTCCAAGGCATAGGCTTGCCAAGGAGAATTAGGGAACAGGAACCCAGAGATGGGGTTGGTTCAGGTAGGCTCAGGGACGGGGAAGTGAGATTTAGAAACCTTAGGAGACAATAGGGAGTGAAGGAAGGTTTCAGGTACATGCTGATGTTTTGGGTTCTTTTTGCATATGGCTGTGGAAGGTATTTTGCAATGTATTGCCAGTTTTGTGCTCAGCTGTCTGACTTGTGGAGTTTTATACCCATGTGTGGTCACTGTTTAAGGTGGACTTGTGACAAGACAGAGGAGGGGAAACATCCCTCGGTGCCAGTAAGAAACAGGACAGATCTTGGGGGAGCAGGACTGATGCAAAGAGGGGATGCCCAGCACACTGCATCCCAAAGGACATTCCTCAGTGGGATCTGAGCACTATGCAGGCACACCCAGAGGTGCTCACACTTGCATGAACAACCAAGGGTAGCAGGAGGGGATGCACAATAAATATTCAAGGTCTGTCTGTCCATCCATCCCCAAAAGGAGCTGATGTGTCAGCCCTGTTAGGGACTCATCACGGAACCACATTTTCTCCCTCTTCCCTGATAAAGAAGGTGCTGGATTTATGTGTGAGATGAGGGCTCCTCACTTGAGGGCTCCTTGAACAGAATCTAAATCTCTTGTTTTCTCATACTGAGATGAAAAAAATGCACATTTTCTTCGGCTGAGCTCCTGGCAACTTTCCTGGGGGCAGAGGCGTCGGTGTCAGCTGTTACAGTCCTCTTTTGCACACAGTTCCCTTGCCTGCAGAGCTGGAAAACACGGCAATCATTTCCTTTGCTTGCCCACCTTGCCTACAGTGGGATGGGATGCTCAGTGCACCCCTGGCCACGCTCTGCTTTTACACTGGCGACCCAGAACAAAAATGGAGCTGACGTCAGGGTGGAAACATCTCAATATTGGTGCAAGCCAAAGAATTCTTGCGATTCTCAGGGTCTGATGCAGTCGAGAGGAGGCCGGGATTCACAGCAACAGGGAGAGTAAGCATCAATGATAAGAGGGTGTATCGCCTTTGGAAAGCAGGGCAGGTAAGTCAGGTTGTGTTCAAAAATATTGTCAAGTTATGTAGGAAGGAAATTAGGGAGGCAAAAGCCCAGCTGGAGCTCAGATTGGCCACTTGTGTCAAGGACAATAAGAAGTGCTTTTTCAAATATATTAATGGCAGAAAGAAGGGCAGCAACAACCTTCAATCCTTATCAGACATTGAGGGAAATATAGTAACTAAAGATGAGGAAAAGGCTGAGGTGCTTAATGCCTTCTTCACCTCACTTTTCAACAGTAAGGCTGATTGTTCACTGGACAACTGGTCTTCTGAAGTGATGGATGGGGTCAGGGTGCAATATAGCCCCCCTGACATCCAGGAGGAAGAATTTAGAGACCTGCTGAGCCACTTGGATCCTCATAAGTCTATGGGGCCAGATGGGATCCACCCTAGGGTGATGAGAGAGCTGGCGGATGAGCTTGCCAAGCCGCTTTCCATCATTTATCAGCACTTGTGGCTCACTGGAGAGGTCCCGGATGACTGGAAGTTGGCCAATGTGATGCCCATCCACAAGAAGGGCCGACGATCCAGGTAACTGCGGACTTGTCAGCCTGACCTCGGTTCCAGGTAAAATTATGGAGTGCATAATCCTGGGTGCAATCATGCAGCACCTGCAGAATGAGCAAGAGATCAGGCCCAACCAGCACGGATTTAGGAGGAGCAGGTCCTGCCTGACCAACCTTACCTCCCTTTACGACCGTGTGACTCGCCAGGTGGTTGAGAGGAAGGCTGTGGATGTGGTGTTCCTGGACTTCAGCAAGGCCTTTGACACTGTCTCCCACAGCAGACTCCTGGAGAAGCTGGCAGCCTGTGGCATGGATGGGAATGTTCTGTGCTGGGTTAGGAATTGGTTGGATGGCCGAGCCCAAAGAGTGGTAGTGAATGGTGTCTCATCCAGCTGGCGGCCGGTCACTAGTGGTGTTCCCCAGGGTTCGGTGCTGGGCCCGGTCCTGTTCAATATCTTTATTGATGATCTGGATGAGGGGATCGAGTCCTTCATCAGCAAGTTCGCAGATGACACCAAGCTGGGAGGAAGTGTCGATCTGCTAGAAGGTAGGAGGGCCCTACAGAGGGCCCTTGACAGGCTGGAGAGATGGGCTGACTCCAATAGCATGAGGTTTAACAAGTCCAAGTGCCGGGTTCTACACTTTGGACACAACAACCCCATGCAGAGCTACAGGCTGGGTGCAGAGTGGCTGGAGAGCAGTCAGGCGGAAAGGGACTTGGAAGTGCTGGTGGACAGGAAACTCAACATGAGCCAGCAGTGCGCTCAAGTGGCAAAGAAGGCCAATGGTATCTTGGCCTCCATCAGGAACAGTGTGGCCAGCAGGACTAGGGAGGTCATCGTTCCCTTATACTCAGCACTGGTCAGGCCGCACCTCGAGTACTGTGTCCAGTTCTGGGCCCCTCAGTTTAAGAAAGATGTTGAGATGCTGGAGTGTGTCCAGAGGAGAGCAACGAAGATGGTGAAGGGGCTGGAGCACAAGCCCTATGAGGAGCGACTGAGGGAGCTGGGATTGTTTAGCCTGGAGAAGAGGAGACTCAGGGGAGACCTTATTGCTCTCTACAACTACCTAAAAGGAGGTTGTAGTCAGGCAGGGGTTGGTCTCTTCTCTCAGGTGACCGGTGACAGAACAAGAGGACACGGTCTCAAGCTTTGCCAGGGGAGGTTTAGGCTTGACATTAGGAAGAAGTTCTTCACTGAAAGGGTGATTGGTCACTGGAATGTGCTGCCCAGGGAGGTGGTGGAGTCACTGTCCCTGGAGGTGTTTAAGGAAAGATTGGATGAGGCACTTAGTGACATGGTGTAGTTGACAAGTAGGAGTGGGTGTAGGTCGTAGGTTGGACTTGATGATCTCAAAGGTCTTTTCCAACCTTATGATCCTGTGATACTGTGATGCCTTTTCCTGGATAAGTAAACACAAACCCATATTACCTTCTCTCCTGAAGATTTCTGACCTCTGTCTAAATCGGCCTTAAGCCTGGACTAACATAACCCAGCAATCACCTGCAGGCTGGGCCCACAAAGACTTAAAGCATTTTTTACAAATCTGGAGGAGCGGACAACCGGGCAACCATGCCAAGCCAAGAGAGGACTCAGCCAGTCCCCCTGCAAAAACAAGCATTTTGGAGGGCTCCCTTGAGGCACATGAGGTTTTGATGCGTGATGAACACAGGGTGGGTGAGCTCTGTCTTAGGTCTGTCACCAGTCCCATCAGAGCAGCCTCTGGGCTGCAGATGCTTCCTGTGATTGCCACTGCCCAAGAAAGCAGTCTGGTCCAGAAGTGGTGGAGGAGACAAGTGCCTAGTTTCTTATTGTTCTTTTTTTTAAAAAAAAATATGTCATCTGGGAGGTGAACTCCCATCATCTGGGATACCTTCCCATGCCTTCTAAGATTATTCTCTGAAGAGGACTGCTGAATTTCAGCCTCAGGTAGTTTCCAGAATAGTGGAGAAGATTATGAAAGACCTGCCAGTGGCTTAAGCCAGTGGCAAAAATTATGATGTGTTAGAGAGATGCTGATGTAGGGAGCAAGATGTGTTGGGAGATGGCTGTGCTGTGATCTCAGGCACACTCCATGCTCCCCTCTGCTCAGGAACAGCACAAGGTGTTCATCCATCCACCCATCCTCCACGCTGAAGACTCTGCATGTGTTAAAGAAATCAACTGACCACCCTCCTGATGGTGTTTTTCCTTCTGCCTACATTCCACAGCTCATATTTTTGGAGCTGTAGGAAGAGTGTGAATAGAAACGGGGCATTGCTGGGGCACTTGGAGACATCAATAACCCACAGGTGGGATGGAGCTGGGTTCAGGACTGCGCAGTGCTAGTATTGTCCAAGGCACAGGCTTGGAAGTGACAACTCTAATGATGTTTAAGAGGGGGGTGAAGAAACACAGTGAGCCCTCCAGGCTTATGTCAGCAGAGCAGCAGGAGGAAAAGTGATTTCTTCCAGAAACCTCCCTTAAACCTGCAGTTCAAAATACTTCCCGTGCCTCTTGCTCAACAGCATTCTTCAAGGGAAACGTTTTTCTTCCCAAGAAATCCAGCAGTTGCACAGGGAAGAGAGAGGTGCAGGTGGCAGCTGGGTTTTGGAAGTGTTTGCTAAGGGGTAGGTGTCCCTATCCCAGTGTGAAATCTAGAAATCTTTTTACATTATCACTCCCAGTGCCTATTTCAGATGCCCTCAAGCTTGTCAGTACTTTGATGAAAACAACATCGGGGAGATGACAGATTCTTGCACCATTTCCTTGCTTCTGGGCACCCTCACCTTGCCCTTATCTGTGCAGCAAGCACCTTTGCATCTCTTCTGAGCTCAGATTCAGGCTTGCACGGGCACACCTGTATTCAAAAAAGCACCTGGGCATGGATATAAATCCCCTGCACTTCGTTAGGTGTATGCTTAAAGCCAAGAGATGCTGGATGTTGTCTTCCACTTGCCATGTCCTTTCCGTGCAGAACAAGGATCCTTGTGTCAACAGGTCCTTCTGGAAACATGTTTGGGTTAAGCCATCTGCCTCACTTCCTCTGGGTGTAAACTGGCACAACCTCATCAACTTCAAGGCAGCCCTTGGCTCTGGATGCACTTCTGCAATCAATTCTATAAATAAAAGAAGAGCGGAAAATGACAAATGATACCTGAAGTTCTTCAGCCAGCCAAGGTAGATTACCCACAGGTACTGTGTGTAAATGGCCTTGAAAATAAATTCCAGCTAAATTGTTTAAAACACTTTGAGGCGGAGAGGGGAGGTGGAATAAACTGAGCTTAAAACTAATGCTTCCAGACTTTTTAACTCCTATCCAGCAGAAAAAGGAGACACCAGTCCATGTGTCCCCTGGCAAAGAGTAGGATGCAATGTCAATAATCAATATATAAGTTCTTATCCAGCAGAAAAAGGAGAGATCTCTCCCTGTGTCCGCTGGAAAAGAGCAAGATGTGATGCCAATAATCAATATATATCACCTGTGAGGGCTTCCAAAAGCAACCAATGCTCACCAGCCCTCTGAAGGCATTTTCCAGCCATTTGGAAGGAAGCTGGAGCAGATACAAGGGCTTTGAAAATCCAGCTCTAGAACTGTTCTTCATCAGGACAAAGCAGAACTTAATTAGGGTTGGCTGGAATGTTTTTCCCCTGAAAAGCTTCTCTTGTGCAAAACAGATCTTTGGCCCGAATGGGAAGATTTTAGGAACTGGGTGGATGCTGTCATTTAAATGTGTTCTTCAAAAAACCCGCTCCTTTGGGGGCTTTGAAGTGTTTCGGTTATTTATTCATTTGACTGTCAATGAAACTTTTTTTTTACAGAAACTGCCCTGGCAATGGAGCCTCTCCAGGCGTGCTGGGGTGATGGGTGGATATTTTCTATGAAAATCAGCTACATTTTTTCAGCTTCCCATTCAAATGGGAGGCTTCAATTGCTGGCATGGCAGTTGATCAATCCGCCCTCGTGCTTCAAACTCAACAGCCTCCAGTAACCAAATAAGGATATATATTCAATATATATTACTAGTTATAGGTAATTTAACAAATACATTACTCCTGCTCCTTTGCCTTACTTTCCATGGAATACATTTTAACAGCTTGAGTGATGTTGCTTTTATGATGCACAAGTCATTTTACTAAGCAGCATGAAAGTTTGCTCAGGCAGGAATTTCATTAAGTTCAGGGTCCTTGTTGCACTTAGCCGCATCAGGCTTGGCACGCAGGAATAATGGGTTCCAGGGCCTGAAATTTCCATTATTTTCCATCCAGTTTATTTAAAAATCATTGGATGAATTATAAAAGGCTGCTAAACAATGAGCATACTGTTGTTTCTTATTTTTTGTTGCTGTGCCCAGATGTTTGGTGTTGCAGGGTTCTGTAAGAGCACTTTAGGGTGCCACAGAGGGAATCGTATCCTGTAAAACAATTCCTAAATCTTAGTTTTGTCCTCATAAAACAAAATTATGAGGCTTTGTGAATGGGATGAAGCAGCAGGAAGTTTCTGCTGGAGCTGATGGTGCTGCTAAGTCTTTGGTGAGCATTTGCATTGTCTTTTTGTCTATGGGGCTCTGTGCAAAGCAGAACCATCCTGCTTTGCACATGAGGGAAACTGAGGCACAGCTAGGAAACCTGGCATCTCACAATGCCAAACAAACCAGAATATGGGATCAACCTTTCTTTCCCATCCCTAAGCCAGTGTTTTCCATGTGCCAATGGCTGCTACAAGAAAGTACTGAGTACACCACCCCTCAGTACAAGAAGGACACTGAGCTGCTGGAGCGCGTTCAGAGGAGGGCAATGAGGCTGAGGAAGGGTCTGGAGAACAAGTCTTAAGAGCAGCAGCTGAGGGAACTGGGATTGTTTAACTTAAAGAAGAGGAGGCTAAGGGGAGATCTTTTTGCTCTCTACAGCTCCCTAAAAGGAGTATGTAGCAACATGGGTGCTGGTCTCTTCTCCCAAGTAACAAGTGACAGGATGAGAGGAAATGGCCTCAAGTTGCACCAGCGGAGGTTTAGATTGAATATTAGAAAGAATTTATTTCCTGAAAGAGTGGTGAAGCACTAGAAGAGATTGTCCAGGCCAGTAGTGGAGTCATGATTCCTGGAAGCATTCAAAAACTGTGTAGATGTGGCAGTTTGGGACAAAGTTTAGTAGACACAGTTGTGTTGTGCTGATGGTTGAACTGGATGTAGTTAAAGCTCTTTTCCAGCCTTAATGATTCTATGATCATTTGGGCTAATGAAAGGTTTATCCCTCTCTGTAAATGCTCAACATTCAGCTCTTCAGCTGTAATAACACTGTGTCAAATGTGGAAGAAAGCAAAGACTTCCAAGGAGATCATAGTGTGGCACTTCAAGACATGGTTTCGTAGGCACGATGGTGTTGTGTTGATGGTTGGACTGGATGATCTTAGAAGTCTTTTCCAACCTAAACAATTCTATGACATATGCCTCTTCCCCAGCTTTGCATACTCTATGGGAAGGGTTATAGTGTGGACAAGTGATGCGGGATCACTAGCCCTGTGCCTCCCAGCTAGCTCTCACGAATGGGATGTAAACTGAAAAAAGACTCATCTAAATCAGCTTTGCTCCCAGATCACGTCTGTCTTGGCCATTTGGAGTGCAGTTTTATAGAGGAGGGATGCATAGGACCTTATAATGGCCATGTTGTCAGAGCCTGTGGGTTGGCTCTGCTCTGCCTGCCAGCCTTGTATAGGTCTCTGCTCCATGGATAAGCCTCCAAAATAAACAGCTTCCTCCTCCTATGCTTGGCAGCAGATCATGGACATGGGGAATTCCTTTTACTGTAAATAAATAGCTAGTAAAAGGGCAGCGTTCTTACGAAACAAATAGTTTCCCAGCTTAAATCAAATAATTAGGTGAAATATTGAGATGCTTGAGAAAATACCTGCTTGAGAAAAGTTCCTGCGCAGTGGTGGTGTTGGTCCTCCCTGCAACAGTCCTCCCAGCCCTCTGGAAAGGATGGCTGGGCTCATAGGGCAGCTTCAGCCTTGTTTTGGATGCATTTTTGATGAAGAAATTCCCTATTCAGACCATTGCAGTTGCCAATAACTGTGAAGGCAAGGGTAACTGTGAACAGGGAGGAGAGTGGAATGGGAGGTGCAGAAGGCAATCCCCATCAGGGGAGTGCTCACATAGAATGGTTTGGGTTGGAAGGGGCCTTAAAGATCATGAAGTTCCAACCCCCCCTGCCATGAGCAGGGACACCTTCCAGTAGATCAGGCTGCTCAAGACCCCATCCAACCTGGCCTTGAACACTTCCAAGGAGGAGGCATCCACGACTTCCCTGGGCAACCCATGCCAGTGTCTTACTACTCTCATTGTAAAGAATTTCTTCCTAATGTCTGACCTAAATCTCTCCCCTTCCAATTTAAAGCTGTTTCCCCTCGTCCTATCACTACAGGCCCTTGGAAAAAGTTCCTCCCCAGCTTTCGCATAAGCCCCCTTCATCTCTGCTGGTGGTGACTTCATTGCCATCTCCAAACAGGCTTCATCAGAATTAAGGTACGATGGGTATGACATTGCTAGGCTAAACCACATTCAAGTGGTAAAACACAAACTGACAAAGTGAAAGCCTTTCCCAGCAAAAATGACATTCAAATAAGCAAGGCAATGTGATGATGTAGCAATAATTTGCTAAGATCATACAAAGGAGAGAGAGAGCAACTCTCTCAGAACAACTTTCTGTTTCATTTTGACTGGCTATTTTTCTGCTGGCACAGCTCTCCGGAAGCTCTTGCAAGCCAAACCCCCAAACCTTCAGCAAAAATGCTTGTGTTGAAAGGTAATTCTGCTTGCGACATTTGTCAGGAGAAGAAAGAGTTTCATTTCTCAGCTGTCCCTGCTAATGACTGGGAAATGTCTCCTGTGACAAAGCAGAGGCTGGGATGGAGTTAGCTGCTTTTTCCAAGAGCAGACGGACTTTTGCACTGAGGCTTTTCGCACGGCTCCTGTGATGCTATGCGCCAATTTAGATACAGAAACTAAAGCTGAATTTAGAGATCTCATTTATTGTTCTCCTGCTCCAGCCATTGGTCTGGAAACCATTCCAGGAATATATATCTAACATTTATACTCTTGATGTTGTTATTGTCATTCACTCTTCCAGTTCCTGATTTATGGAGTGTGCCTGTCTCTTGTTTTAGAAAATTGTTTCAATGCTGACTGATATTCCCTCAGTCTTTTAAGCAACAGACTTTCTTTTAGTAATTACTATATTTATTTTAAATTTGATGGTCCAGCCTTTGCTAAAAGCCCATCTCCCTACTCTGCTGCCAGATTACTGATGCAAAAGGGGCTGTTTCCAGCAAGAAGAGTAGAGCAGGACTGGATTCCCCAAATCCTCATCTTCCCATCAGGCCAATTAGGAACTTATTAAAAAAAGAAAAGTTACAGCTTTGGACCAAGCTGAGCAAGAAGCGGTGCCTCAGTTTCCCTTCCATGAAGGATTGTGGTGGCAGCAGGCTATTTCAACCTGAAGCAGTGCTGTGCTCCCAGACTGGGCTGCATCAGTGCGGATGAGGTGTATGAGTGATGCTAATTGCCCAATGAGCTTTTACTCAATGCTCTGGGGATTTTTTTCTAGCTGGCTATGCCCAGCCTTACCCTTTCCAACATGAAGGCAGTTTTGCAAGAGGGACTACACTGGTTGCGGCTCACTGTCCCCCTTCCCAGCTCTCTGAAAACGGCTCCTGCGGGGTGTCCTGCAGCGCTAGCAGGCTCATATCTATCAAGTGATGGGAAACCCACCCTTAAAGATCTATATTTAACCTCCTTTTCAGTCTTTTCTCCTCATCCACATCTAACAACGCTTAGTCCACAGATGCATCTGATGATGCTTAGACCATATACAAATTTCACTTATTCTCTTCAAGGTGCAGGTTTTATGCTCCTCAAGTGGCTTGTTTTAGAAATGACACGGATCTGTTAAAGCCAGTCTAGAGGAGGCCACAAAGGTGATCAAAAGGCTGGATCACCTCCCCTATGAGGGCAGTCTGAGAGAGTTGGGGTTGTTCAGCCTGGAGAAGAGAAGGCTGCAGGGAGACCTTAAGAGCAGTCTTCCAGTACTGAAAGGGGCTCCAGGAAAGCTGGGGAGGGGCTCTTCATCAGGGAGTGCAGGGAGAGGATGAGGGGGAAAGGTTTTCAGCTGAATGAGGGGAGGCTAAGATGAGATCTTAGAAAGAAATATTTTCCTGTAAGAGTGGTGAGGCGCTGGCACAAATTGCCCAGAGAAGTCATGGCTGCCCCATCCCTGGAGCTGTTCAAGGCCAGGTTGGATGGGGCTTTGAGCACCCTGATCCAGTGAGAGGTGTCCCAGCCCATGGCAGGGGGCTTGGAACTGGATGGGCTTTAATGTCCCTTCCAACCGAAACCATTCCGTGATTGCAGAGGATATTGTGCAGAGCAAGAAGAATTCCCAGCTCAGCACACAAAACACGGCCCTGAAGAGCCATGTGGCTCTCCTCCTGCAGCTGGTGAGGAGTATCACTCTGGGCAAAGGGCAGGCGGCTGGAACACGTGGGGAGAAGATGCCACCCTTCTTCTGTACCAGGTGCCTGCCGAAAGTCATGCTGGATCATGCTAAGAATTTTTTTTCCTGAGAGTAGAAGGAGTCTTTCTTTCTTGGATTCCCTTCCCTTGTTTTATTTTTACCTGCGAAGCACTGCCTGAAGCAAACTTTAGGGACAATGTAAGCAAGTTGTGAGCCATGCAAGAGGATGGCAGGGAGCTGCAAGGGTCTAGTGGCCACAACCCTTTCCATGTCCCTTTGGAGACATGCAGTGCAGCAGGTCCCCATCCCCACATGTCCATGGAGGTGGCGGACCCTCACCAGCAAGGAAATGGGGCAAGACGTTGTCCAGAATGCCTACCAGCCCAAGGAGCTGCAATATAGGTATCTAACATTGGAAAAGCTAACACTGAAAATGGACAGCACACTGCTGGGTGCAGCAAGGTGTCCACATCTCACTCTTGCTCTTCCCACAGCCAGACCTAGCCAGGATCTCATCTAATGACTTCTGGACGTCATGGTACCATTTTCTAGCTGTTTGATCCTGTTAAGAGGATGCAAATTTGATTGATCTTTGGAAATAAATGAGAAAACATTGCTTCCCTAGTCTCAGAAAGGCATCTCATCAGAAGAAACTTTAATCCGTCGTCTTCTCTGGGCCAACTCCTTAATCAGCAGCATCCTTGCACAGGATTCAGATCAGATGGAGCACGGGCTCTTCTCCCCATGAAAATGGGAAGCGTCCCTCCCTTGAGATTCCCCAGAGGTGCTCACAGGGGGTCCTGTGTGGCGACCCGCATCCCGGCTGCCTCCTTCCTCCCTCGCCTGCATCCCAGCACAGCTGGATGGAGAACCCAGCTGTTGGCAGGCAGGGCTGCAGGAACAAAGGACCCATTGCAGCGTGGACTTTGAGTAATTGAGAGCAAAGCCCGGCAGCTCTCAGCAAGCATTGGGGCCATGAAATCCAATTCGTGCCCCTCGGCTAGTAGTGATGGGGAAGGGACCCCGAAGGCAGCGTGCTTTGGCGGCAGGGGACAGGTGGCCGCAGGCTGGGAAGAAGGGCCATAATGAGGTATCACGGACACAAGATCTTCTTTGTTAGGATGTTACCGAAGTAGAAGAGTGACTGCGGGAGAGGTTTCGGCACAGCTGCCTGAACTCCTTACCTCCTGGAGATCAAAGCCCGCCTTTCTAATTGCATCTTTTATTACACTCACTCAAACCCTTGCCCAGTATCCTGGTGTCTTTGCAGGGGAACAGGTGTTTTCTAACATGCGTGCGGTTACAGGAGATTAACAGATTTAAAAGTGTGCCCCGGGAGACACGGCAATGCATCATGCTTCTGTTAGGATGGGGGATGCTGAGCCAGGCAGAGGGGTGTCTGCAGAAGCATCTCCCTCCCTGGCACAGGAGAATGAGCCCACCTTGCAGGTGGCCATTGCCATGAGGCAGCTTGGGGCAGAAATGTACTCCTGGGTAGACCCAGCATAAGCTGGGAGGCCAAGGGAAGCCACAGCACTTCAAGGAAGCCCCTGGGCTGACAATGCAAGCAGGACCCCTGAGATGCTTCATGCATCCCACTCTACTGATAAGGGGCATTGAGAGGAGAGAGGCTGCAGCCTGCTGAGGGGCTCCTTCATCCATCAAATGCCTCAGCTGGACCAGGGACCTCCCCTGCCTCCCCTAAATGCTCTCTACTGCACCAGGGACACCTCTGCTAATTCATAATCCCCCAAACCCCATGTTGGACCAGGCATCCCCTTGCTTCATTCCCCAAATACCCCATATTAGACCAGAGACCCTCCCCTCCATCCTCCCCTGTACTTGACCTTGGATCTTCCAATTCAATCCCCCCAAATGTCCTGTGCTGGATGTTTGATCCCCCTCATTAACCCCTCCTAAATGTGGGAGATTTCAGGGATTTCCAAGCAAGGGAGCAGTGTGGTGGGATATACAGCAAGGAGAAGAGCTGTTAGGCTGCTCAAAGCTAGCAAGGCTCTTCACCACAGAGGATTAAAATATGCAGAGAACAAGAACTGCTGGCCCAGGAGCCAGGGAGGGGACAGAAACTTGGCTGAGGATCCTGCAGAACAAAGCAAAAACAGGAACATGCATAGACATGCCTAGAAAGTAATGAAAACAATGTTTAGGTTAAATACACACAGGATCTCTTTTCCCCTTGGCAGCTTAAAAAGGGCAATCTTTGCCTCCAGAGCTGCTGGCAGAAGACATCTCTCTTTCTTATTCCTGGGAAACGCAGGAGGATGTGGACAGAGGTGTTCAGGGTGGACAGAAAGGGGCTCAGCTGATCCCCAGATCTCAGCCTAGAGTGAGATTTGCTCTGAAGCGGTTGCAGATGGAGACACAGTCTGATAGGCAAGGAGAGCTGGGTGGACAAACCTCACTGCACCAGTCACTATGCTAGGGTCTCTGGGGTCTCCTTCACATCCTCCAAGCATCCTAGCCTCCCTGATTTAGGGGTTTTCTTTCAATTATACCATCATGCTGTAGCAAACACCAATATATCTGAGAACCTCAAGTTGGAGTTGATAAAAGAGGGAGGAGGGAGGCAAAAAAGTGTAATTCCCCAGAGAGCTTGTTTATTGTAGTTGAAACCAACACCCCTACTAAAATGAAACCGTAAAACAAAAATTGGGAAAAAGGAATGATAATTTCCCATCAGCCGCTCGCCGTTTCCTTTCTACTGGGTAAAGCTCCTAAAAATGAGGTGTTTTCCTCCTTTGATGGTTGGTGTAAAACGAGCTTTGATGTCATGGACGGAAAGAATGTATTTGGAAATAGCCTTTGCTCAGTTCAGGCAGGGCTAATATCAATCAGAGTACTAAGGAGACAAGGAAGGGTGTGGAGGGGTTCAAATTGACCCTTTACCACCATTTTCTTTAACATTCCCATTAAATCAACTTTCCTATTGTTCCATATCACTGCATTACATCTTATTTTCCCCATCGTGATTCTTTTGTTCCCCTGCAAAGCTTTTGAAGCAGATGAGAAAGGGAAACCTCTTGTAATCATCTTTACCTCCAGATCACAGGCAGCACATGGAAACAACTGGGCAAATAAAGCCCTGTCACACCAGTTCTGCTAATCCTGCATGGAAATGCCTTGGTATTGCTTTGAAAACCACCTTGATAACAGACAGTGGCAGAACTGGAATCCATTTCCATCAGCGCATTAAAATTCATACAAGGCACAAACAAGTTGTCGAGATTTTCATGCTGTTGTCACCAGGAGCTGAATTAAAAATGACATTAAATTTACTTTACACTTCTGCAACAGCTGGTGGCCTCATCTCAAAATGCATTTCAAGCCCATAGGCCTAAGAAAAACATTGGGATGCTTTCAAGTCAAGGAGTTTTCCCATTAATTTAACATGGTTGGCCTTGCCAATGGGATGTATTTTCCAATGTGCACAGCTGTTTTCTGAGTCTGGCCTCTTCTTCTGGTGCTTGAATTGAAGGGAAGCTCCTGGATAATATAAATGACCCTGTGATTTCCTGGAATGCTAGCTTGGATTCATCCAAAGATGCAGGATGGTGCCACTGTATAGGGGCCAAGCTCATTCCACATCAGTTCTGATAACACTAGAAACAGCATCTAGTGTTCCTAGATTTATGATAATAATGGAAATACCCCAGATGTGTTGTATTCCATTTTGTTTTGATGATGTGAAAAGCCTGAAAGATGCAAAAAGAAAAGTGTATTCCCTTCTAGCACATCCCCTCCCCAAAAATGTTATCACAGCTTTAAACAGCTTTGGGAAAGAGCAAAAAAGAGAGAGGGAGGATGGAGCACGTGTATGCAAAAGGACAAGTTTTGGCTGAATTTATCATTTTTCATGAAACTTTTCACTTAACACATTCTCCACAGGATAAAAAAAGGTGCCAGCAGGGGAATGGGACATCAACCTGAGCTGCATGGCTGGATGATTTCTGCTTGTGAAGGGCTTTACTCCGATCTGCAGGGAAATTACTCACAAGGCGGTCACGCAGTGATGTTGGGGGCTGGTCTAGTGTTTTGATGTATGTTTTCTGGTCATGAAGCCTGCTGAGTTCCAGGATTTGTAAATCCATGCAAAGGGGTCTGTAGATCATAGAATCATAGAATGGTTTGGATTCAAAACGACCTTAAAGATCATTCAGTTCCAACTCTCCTGCCATGGGCAGGGACACCTCCCATTGGATCAGGGTGCTCAAAGCCCCGTCCAACCTGGCCTGAACACCTCCAGGGATGGGGCAGCCATGACTTCTCTGGGCAACCTGTGCCAGGGCCTCCCCAGCCTCACAAGAAAAGATTTCTTCATAGGATTTCATCTCCATCTCCCCTCTTGCAGTTGAAAACCGTTCCCTCATTCTACCCCTGCACTCCCTGACAAAGAGTCCCTCCCCAGCTTTCCTGGAGACCCTTTCCGTACTGGAAGGCTGCTCTAAGGTCTCCCCAGAGCCGCCTTTTCTTCAGGCTGAACAACCCCAACTCTCTCAGCCTGTCCTTGGATGGGAGGTGCTCCAGCATTTGGATCATCTCCTTGGTCTCCTCTGGACTTGCTCCAACAAATCCATGTTGTTCCTATGCTGAAGACTCCAGAACCGAACACAGGGCTCCAGGTGGGGTCTCACAAAAGTGGAGCAGAGGGGCAGAATCCCGTCCCTCGCCCTGCTGGTCCCACTGCTTTGGATGCAGCCCAGGACATGGTTGGCTTTCTGGTCTGCAAGCACGCATTGTTGAGCTCATGTTGAGCTTCTCATCTACAAGCACCCCAAGTCCTTTTCTTCAGGGCCACTCTCGATCCATTGTCCTCTCCATCTGTATTTGTGGGATGGGATGGTCAGAGTGGCTCTGTGCTGTCTTTGGGTTGGGGTGGCGAGCTGGTCTCTGCAGGACTGAGCAGCCACAGTTTGCCCAGATGCCCAGGAGTTTCTTTTTTTGCAAAAGGTTGGTTTTGTCAGAAATTAATTCTTTACTCTAATTTCACAGAATTAAATTACGCTTAGATAGAAACACGAAACTCCATGGTGAAATCTGTCTTAATGAAATCAGCTCCTAACGCCAAAATCAACCCACTGGTGACACCTCCCCAGGTATGGCTGTGTCACCCTCACCTTGTGCCACCTGAGGAACTGAGGCCTTGCTCTTGTATTAGTCAGCCTGAAACTCCTGAGGCAAGTATCTGAGTTCTTTGGACATCCCTGGTGGACAGTTTCTCTAAGCCCACCACTGAGACACTGATTAAAGCTTTCTGCAACCAGATTCTGCCTGTTGTGTTGGTGAGGGTGTGGAAATCGCTCTTGCTCAAGACAGAAAAGCAAGAGAGGCTGTTAAAGCATTGGGCATGAAGGGCTGGCCTTCCAGACATGACACTTAGTCTCCTCTCTACTGATGGAGAAGACCCACAGAGCTGCTCTGCCAGCATCCCCAGCTCTTGCAACCACATAATTTGGATGAAGGAAATAAAATACCATGATAAGGCAGCACGGGGCACGGAAATTGGTGACACAGAGCAAGTTCCCACCTATAGTGGGGTTATTCGGCTTGGTAGGAGACTCCATGGTCTTCCTCGGCATCTGAAGTGTGTGGCTCGGTTTGCTGCATCCTGCTATCCGACCACGGAGCACAGTAAGCATAGCATCCAGGGCTTGCAGGGAGTTGTCCCCTGGTGTTGTCCCTAGGCAAGTGGAGAGGCATGGAGGGAAGAATAAAAATAAGAGAGAGGAAACATCTTTTCGGGTTACCCTCTTGCAAAACTGTTGCTTTCAGAGGTTCTGGTGGCTTTGGGAGGCTCTGCTAACTAAACTGGAAAGCAACACTCCCTTTGCTGTCCCTAAAGCCTAATGAAATCCTGCAAATAAAAATATTAAAATAGCCTATCTGCCCCCAAATGGAAATAGTTTCTCGCACGGACGGGACAGTGAGAAGTTTGACAGCAGCCATGGCTCCTGCTTCAGTTTCCTTGGACTTTTTACGTAGTTTCTCTTGCAGCTACTGCCCTCTCGCGGAAATCTCTCATCTGCTCCATTTTTATTGCTTTTTTCCCCCCAAATGAAATGATCTCCCCACAGAGAGAGGGTGCAGGCATAGAGGCTGCGGTTCTGCCCAGGCCCTGCGTGGCCAACGATGCTGGGGACCAGCTCATGCCTTCCAACCTGGCATTGGGATGGAGGATCACAACCCCACGATGCCCCACCACTAGACGAAGCCTTCCCAAGCCAATGTGCTCCATAGTGACAATCCGGCTGGTGCAAAGGGAAGGTCTCCCCCCAGGACTATCACAAGCTACAGCCCTTTTTGCTCCCTGCCTCGTCTCCTGAAAAGCACAAGATAATTGGGAAAGGGAGGAAAAGTTGAAGACAGCGTTCTTCTTAGATGTCCAAATGCCAAAGTGATGATAGCACAGAGCTGAGGACAACAAAGTGCCTGTGGGATCAGTGCAGTCAGAGGGACAAGAGCGGGATGTAAGGATAGCTGCTGGGAAAAGCAGTGCTTGAGCTGGCAGAGCAGCAGTGCCATTGCTTGGAGCCCTCTACCAAGATGTTGTCCTCTGGGCAAAGCCCGAAGTGAAACATATACATGTAGTTTTATTTTAATTTTTTCATAGCTAAGACATTTCTTGGAGCATGGAGACTCTCCATCAAAGGAGTCAGGCTTTATCCCAGCTTTCCCTTATGCTGAAGCACTGAGGGACTGAGCATCTCTATTCTTTCCTTATTTTTCAACACAAAAGCATGGGGAGCACCACCAGACCTGCTGAGTCAGGCTTGCATCAGGGCACCCGAAGGTGGTCCAGCTTTTGTGAATGGCTGGGAGAGGTGTCAACTCACTTGTAAAGGGCTGGAGGGGTCCCCAGCCAAATATGAAGACTAAGTGGGTCTAGGGATGGTGTTTGGGGAATGCTGGGGATGGAATATGGTGCAAGAGTGCTGGGATCAAGCTCTGTTCAGGGATGTGGGGCTGTGGATGATGGTGGAAAACAAATCAATGGTATTGGAAGGCAAGAATTTGCAGAAAATGAGGCCCTGGTGTTAGTTCTACCCTAAAATTTAAAAGTTTTCAGAGGTAGCCCCAGTTATAGCAAAGATCTGGTGACAATCCTGCTGTTTTCCTCCGATTTGTCCCTCAAACCGGGGACACAAATATGTTTGAACTCCACCCTTCAGACATAAATAAGTTTAAAACCCCATGAAGTCATAACTGGGGCTCCTGAGGGTGATCCTGGGGCGAGGTGGGCAGAGCTAGGGGATGCTGGCACTGGCCCCATGGTGGGGCCTCATAGAGGATGGGAACTGAAGTCAGGGAAAGGCCGAGGCAGGGGGGTGGTCCAACCTGTAAATAGGACATATGCAGTTAGATGCCATTTTAGCATATTGTGTGCTGTTTTATAGGATATACACACACCTGTTGATGCTGTATTATACTGAGCATGTAAGACATAATAAAGGTTGTGGGATAAATATCTTGCACATCCCATAATGTGTGAGATGTATCTACAGAAACCTAAACACAAATCTGCTCATTACACACAAACACACGGAAATAATGGGGGAAAAAATACATAATCCAACAGTGCCTTAAAATAATGCAGGCCTAATTTAGACCCTGCCCCTTTGGCCACGCCCCCAGATCCTGGCCACGCCCCCACGTCATGGTCACGCCTACATAGCCTGGCCATGCCCCTGTTCCTTTGGCCCAGCCCTGGATCCTCACCACGCCCTCATCACTTTAACCACTCCACCAGATGGTGACCCCAACCTGCTTTGCCTTGCCCCCAAACCCCATCCCTGCCCATTTGGCCACGCCGCCAACTCCTGCCCACCCCCCCTCACGCTGCATTGCCCGTGCCCCATATAGTGGCCATGCCCCAAGTCGTGCCCAATGCCCAATTCATGACCACACCCACATACCTGTCCTGTCCCTTTGACCACGCCTCCTGTCCCATTGACCACGCCCCATATCTCAGACCGCCCACCAACTTGGTCACGCCCCCAAGTCCTGCCCATGCCCCGCCCGCCGCTTTGGCCACGCCCCCAGATCCGCACCATTCCCCCAGGTCCTGACCACGCCCCCTGCACACTTGGCCACGCCCCAATAGAACTACTGCCTTATAGCCTTGCCTCCAAGTCATGCCCACGACCCTCTCGCCGCTTTGACCACACCCCTTGCACCCTTGGCCACGCCCCCAAGTTCTGCCCCCCCACCTGACAGTGACACCCCGCCCCCCCTCACTTTCGCCCCACTCTATCTTGGCCGGTCTGATTTCCCGCCCCCTCAGCCCTCCAGAGCATAGAGAGGAAGGGCTAGAATGGCTCGCGCGGCTCGGGCGGTGGGAGGAAGTGCGTGCTGGTGGGGCAGGAAGTGCCGGCGAGGTGCGGCTGCCGCCTGAGGGAGGCGGTTCTGGCTGGTGGCAGCGGCGCCGTGAGGGGAAGATGCCTGTGGCAGTGATGGCAGAGAACTCCTTCAGCTTCAAGAAGCTCTTGGAGCAGTGCGAGACCCAGGAGCTGGAGGTACCGCGGCGCAGGGGGGTGGCGGAAGCCTGGGTGAGGCCTCGTGCCCTCTGTGAGGCTTTGGGGCTTGGTGCCGCTCCCAGACAGTGTGGGTTGGGCACAGACGCTTCTAGAGGTGTGGGATAGAGATAGCAGCGACAGCGGGCGCGGTTAAACGCCTAGAAGTACTCTTTGGGGAGTCTCGGCTGACCCTGCGAGGAAGGGTGTTCGTGGCCTCTGTGCGGGTTTGTGTGACTGGTGAGGGTTCAGCGTTTGAACTAGGGCGAAAGGCCGCCAAAAAGCTTTACAGGAACTTAGGAAGCTGCAGACAGTCCATCCAGAGGGAGTTTGACGTGTGAGAGGTGGGTCTGTGCTAATCTCATAAAGTTCAACAAGGCCAAGTGTAAGGTCCTGCACCTGGGTCAGGGCAATCCCAAGCGCAGTTACAGGCTGGGTGGAAAATGGATTGAGAGTGGCCTTGAAAAGAAGGACTTGGGGTGCTTGGAGGACAAGAAGCTCAATATGAGCCTGCAATGTGTGCTTGCAGCCCAGAAAGCCAACCGTGTCCTGGGCTGCATCTGAAGCAGTGGGACCAGCTGGTTGAAGGAGAGGATTTTGCCACTCTGCTCCCATCTAATAAGACCTCACCTGGAGTCCTGCATTCAGTTTTGGAGTCTTCAGCATAGGAAGGATTTGAATCTGTTAGAGAGGCCATGAAGATGATCTGAGATTTGGAGCGCCTCCCGTAAGAGGACAAGCTGAGAGAGTTGTGGTTGTCCGGCTTGTAGAAGAGAAGGCTTCTGGGAGACCTTAGAGCAGCCTCCCAGAACTGAAAAGGGCCTACAGGAAAGCTGCATCTGGGACTGTAGTGATGTGAAGAGGGTACTAGTTTTAAGCTGAAAGAGGGGAGATTGAGATGAGATCTTGGGAAGAAATATTTTCCTATGAGGGTGGTGAGGCACTGGTACTGATTGTCCAGAGAATTGGATGCCCCATCCGAGGGGATGTTCAAGGCCAGGTTGGATGATCTTTAAGGTCCCTTCCAAATCACACCATTCTGTGATTCTATGAAATAAATGAGTTTTAGTATAAATGTTAGGGCCTTTCTGGTGGAGTGTGTGTGAGAGAATAGTTAATATGTCTTTGTGTCTGCTGTGGTTGAGAAAAAGAAATATCAGAAAGGGGATAGGGCAGTGAATTACTCTTAAATTAGTGGTGCAGTTGTTACGGAAGCTCATGCTGGAACCTTCCCCTGTGCTGTTTAAAATTCTATTGCTTGACCAGTTTAAGTCTGATGTTCTATACTATTTGTGTGCTAGACTCCAGCCTGTGGTAAATGCAAGTGGCATCATGTTGATGCTGAAAGCATTTCCTAGGTGATTTACATTTGATCTTGATGACCTTAGATGTCTTTTCCAACTTTAATGGTTCTGTGATTCCGTTTGATATGCATAGACTCTCTTGCATCTTGCAGAGTTTCCAGTGCTTTTCCAAATGTGAGCTTATGCATCCAACTGCAACCACTTGAAATAAGGGAAAACTTTCATGCACTCTGTAGTGATTCTGATTTCTAGATCTTGTTCCCCTAGCAGTTGAAGGGAGAAAGTTGATCTGGATGTGATCAGAACTTTGGTGTTGTCAAACCATACAGCTTTGCAGTGGAAAATATACTCTTTAAATGAAAGGGGTCCCTACTTATGGGTTTGCATCATCAAGCTTCAGCTGGTGTGTCTGTGCTGAGTCCAGGTGCCTTGTGTCATCAGCATGCTGCTGCAGCTTCTTGTTGTGCCCTGTGTTCTGTAAGAGAGCATTATAGAGCTGGAGGGAGGTACTTGTGCTGAAAGCATAAGCAACTTGCTCCCTGACGTGATGGGTATGTGAGCATAGAGAGGCAGAAGTGTCCCCTTGTACCATGTGGGAAAGTTGAGTGTGGCTGCCTCTTCCTGCTGGGAACTATTTGGTTCGTGCTTTGAAGGTGTGTTCCCATCCTTTAGAGGAGCACAAGCTTGAAGAAACATCTGTACAGTAGTTTATGCTTAGGTATATGTTAGGGAAGAGTGACAAAGAAGGAGCCCAGCAGGCTTGGGGCCTTTCTTCTGCAGCTATCTGACAAAGTTCAGCACACCTGAAATCGTCATGGGCACAGTAGTATCTGCTGACAGCCTCTGTATTTCAGAACATCAGTTGATAGGTAGGCTGTTTTTTTGCAGGCTAGATGCAGCCACAGAGCTTCCTTCAGTAAGACTAGATTATATATCTAGTTGGTTTGGTAGTTAGCTTACCTTTTTGTTCCACTAGTCATCTGTCAGATAAACTGATGATTTTTTGTCTATTTAGTACTCAAAGTGAACTTGGACAGTTCAAACAGGTGCTGTTAATTGACCCTGCTTTGTTTGGCTGGGCATAATCCAACGAACAGTTGCAGAAACTATTGTATCTGTTGGTAGGTGGGGAGCTTTGGAATCAGTGTAAGAATGACTGGAGTTGATGATATCTGCTCAGGAACATAGCTGATCACCTGCTTTTGGCCTATAAATCATGTGTAATTAAATCAAATAGCTACATAACTGGATTCCTTTGAGTGCCTGCTGGCCTAATCTTTGATAAATTGCTAAAACCTTACTGGAAATCTTTTCAGCTTTTAAATGATAATAGGCTTTCAAAATTTTATAACTTTATCATAATTCTCTCTTTTCTACTTCTATGACTTGTGAGGTCTGAAGTTGTGGCAAGTGTCAAAGCTTAGTTTGACTTTTTAAACAGGATAGTTCAAATGGGTGAAGAAATTTTACTCTGTTGGAGAGCCCCGAATTGAACTGAAGTTCAGCTCCAGGTAAATGAAACTGTGAGTGTCTAAAAGCAGTTGTTTGTGAGGAACTGTGAAGCAAGATGTTTACCAGTCTCACAAGTGTGAGCTAAAACGTAACAGTAAGGAAAGATGTAACCTCTATTCATGCAGCAAAGCAAGTGGAGTTTTCCAAGTAAAACTTCTGGCCTATGCAAGGTAGCTCTTCATTGTATGATAAGCCTGTATTAATATAACACTGCAATTCTGACTGCTCATCCAGATCAATTATGTGATGTGAAAAGCATCAGCTGTCTTGAAATGTTTTTCATTAAACTTGGCAGACTGGTGGGTTTTGTAAGATATCTTGCTCTGAAAATATGTGACTGATTTATTTGCACTTGTGTTTTAGGCCCCTGGAGGAATCGCAACACCTCTTGTTTATGGCCAACTTCTGGCTTTATACTTGCTGCATAATGACATGTAAGTGGCTTCTGTTAATCTTTAACTTCAGATACTGGATTTGTCACTATTGGCTTGAGCTGTCAGTGCCAGAATATTAGTAATTGGTTGTGTAACTCACAAAATGCTTGTAGGCAGTGTTGTGTTTTTAAAATGAATTCATGGAATTCAGTCTCTTGCAGCCTTTGCTCTGTCATGAAAATTGTTTTCATTTGTTTGCTCTTTCTCTCTCTTTTGAACTGTAGGGAAACAGATTTGCTATAGGAGGATAGTTCCTTAAATAGTGAAATTGGCTCCTTTGCAAAGTGTGGAACCCTTCAGTGTTTTGATTTCTACCTTTTCAAGGCTGCATTTATTTTGAGTAGGACTGCATGCTCCTCCTTGTGTCTAATTGCAGCAGGATAACTCCAAACTCCCCATGTTAAAAAAGAGGGATACTGTTGACTTGAAGAGGCTAAATCTGTCTGAAGCAATCCGTGGAATTCAGTCTGGTGGATTGTTACCATGTCCCTGTGTGAACTTCATTTGCTGTGTTTAGGGGTCTACTGGGAAATTGCTGGTTGTTTATTCAGACAGAATAAATGACACTGGAGTTTTAGAGCAGGGCTTCAATGAAAAGCAGTGAGTCCATTTCTCTTGTATATTAAGTCTTTCTGAGAATTTGTAACCATTTCAGTTTGACTTCTGTGTGCTAAAGATTAAAGACTAAATATTTAAGCATATCTAGATCTCCACAATGTATGCGAGAAAGCTGGAGTGGGAAGAACATGCACGAAACAGTCTGAGTCTTTGGTATGCAAACTGGGTGTGGGCACATGAAGAAAGTATTTTTTTACTATTAGTAAGTAAAATTAAAGTATCTTGAAATGGCCTTTATTTCATCTTTCAAAGTCTATATTTGTATGCTTTATCACATACATAATATATTAATACTCTAGTATGTGTGTGTAATTTAAAAACGAGGCACCAGCTGTTTATGAGGAATTCTGAAGCAAGGTGATTACCACTCTCACAAATGTGAGCTAAAACATTACAGTAATAGAAGATGTAGCCTGTATTCATGCAGCAAAACAAACTGAGTTTTGTAAGTGAAGGCCCTGGCACAGGTTGCCCAGGGAAGTTGTGGCTGCCCCATCCTTGGAGGTGTTCAAGGCCAGGCTGGGTGAGACTATGAGCAACTTGATCCAGTGGGAGTTGTCCCTGCCCATGGCAGGGGTCATGGAACTGGATGATCTTTAAAGTCCCTTCCAACTCAAACCTTTCTATGAGTCTATATGATTCTGTAAATGCATGTGCGTGTACTGAGTGGTTACTGTTGATGCATGTGTTCATCAAAGGCATGGCTATTCCAAAAGTAAAACTCACTTCTGTGAAACGCTGCCTTTTCTAGACTGATGTTAAATGAGGCAGTTAATGAACTATTTGTTTTATTATGGTAGTCATGCTGTCTGCCTGAGAGTAGCTTTGTTTTTCTACTTCAGTAGACATAAAATGAATATTGTAAAGCACTGAGATTGTTAATTATAGCATCTGAACAAACCGTTCGTCTCTTGTAGCAAATACTCAGTTACTGAGAAGTATTTTTCACTAAATTTTTTTAGGAATAATGCACGGTATCTTTGGAAAAGAATTCCTCCTGCTATCAAATCTGTAAGTATTTTTTAAAATTTTATTTGATTCTAAAACAGTTTCATGTAATCTTGCAATTAATGACTCTTTTCTCCAAGGGCTCGGTTCTGCCCTTTGAGCTGCTTCTACAGCAGATGCCACCTCAGTCTCTAACATCTAATTGCTAGTCTGTTGCATCTTTTCCTTCACAAATCATCTGATGCAGTAGGATTCAGAGAGTCTATAGGCTTTTTAGTAGAAAGCCTCATGATAAAGGGTAGTCAGCTGGAGGAAAGTGATGGATCGTACTCTAGGATAGGGTTGCATTCCACGTAAGGATACAAAATACCTTGTGCAGTGAAAAGTGACTTCAGGTAAGACCCACTTCCAAACTGGTTAACTTTCTGAAGGCAGTTTGTTTTGGATCAAAGATTGATTTTGAGGATTTGGGTAAATATAAGTTGCTTCCAGAGTTTACTGTTGTTTAGGTTTTCAGTTTAAGATAATGCATTTTACAAGGGAAAAAAAGTATTCTTGTGGTCTTGTATTAAGGAACCTCACAGTCAAGATGCAATCTGTCAGATGGTTCTGAAATAATTTCCTTTCCCTTTCAAGAAGAAAGTGGTTACTTCGGTTGAGTCAATGTTCGTCTGCAATATTCTATGAATAACTGGGCTTTTTTGGTGTAACTTGAAGTTCTTGTGAGGCATCATTCTTGCAGGGGAGATGGAGGGGGAATGATTTCATGAATTACTTTGTGAAGATTACACCTCAAAGTGTAGTAGTTCCTTGTTTGTATGTGTTGATGAATCTTCTGCTCATTGGGTCAAGTAATGATTAGAATGAGTCTTCAGAAACAGATCGGTTCTCCTTACAATTGGAAAAATTACTTTATACCCAGTTTGATGTTTGGTTGCTGTTCTGTCAGGGTGTTCTGGAGTCTGATTGACCAAATGATGACGTGCAACACGATAGAAGTAGCTCTTAAAATTAGCGGTGGCAGAGCATTGGTAGTGAGTATGGCAGCATAGGAAAGGTGGCCTAATGTCAACAGTTCAAGACTTTCAGTCTAAAAATCACTCTTACTGTGCTATGTAAAGCCTCTGATGAAGAGGCAGGTATTTCTCTAAGCAGAAAATAAGCAGTGCCTGTCCTTTTGCAAGTCCAGTCAGCAGTCTGAGTGCAAACTGTGCTCCATGACTGTTTTAGCAGCTCTGTTAGCTTGGATTGGCATAACTGACATTTGAGCAGACTTTGCTTGTGTGAGTGATAAAGTTTCAGAAGAGGATGGATCAGGGAGCTTGCAGTGGTGATTCCTGCTGGAATAAAATTTCCCAGTGCTTGTGTGTTCATACAGGTATTCTGATGCACACGTGAGTGAGAAAGGGAGGAGAGTGGAAATGAGTTTAAACAGAATGGTCACTGTAGAGAGTATACAGTTCTGGACTAACTGGTGGTTTTTTGTCACAACAGGCAAATGCTGAACTTGGTGCAGTTTGGTCAGTAGGACAAAGAATCTGGCAGAGAGACTTCCCAGGAATCTATACAACAATCAGTGCACATCAGTGGTCTGAGACGATTCAACCAATCATGGAAGCACTTAGAGGTACCAACTGAACTGTTGCAGGTTGCATGGAACTGTATGCTGCCTTAAATTATTTCTGTGTGCTCAAACACAAAGAGACAAGTCGACAAATGACTAATTATTATTACAAAAAAATGCAGAGTGGTCAGGAAGGTTGCCAAGTTTTTGTAGGTTTTAATCAAAGAAATTTAGTTTTCAGGTGTAAATAAAAAGCTCAATAAAAACACTTGTAAAAACAAACTGAAATGTTTTTATTAAAGAGGGCTTTGTGTGTGGTTGAAATTCCAACTTGAAAGAGTGTGCTTACACCATATGTTTTTTTTCTATAATAGAAAAGTAGACCTTTAATTATGCAGTTCTATCAGACTTTTAACCAGTAATCTAAAGAGCTTGAATTTCAGAATCTTGTGACACTGATGAAAAGAATTGTCTTTTAAGTGTGGCTTTAGCCAAACTTTAGACTGTAACAGTAACGTGCAAAGTCTGACTGCTAGGGGTCAGTACAGACTGCTAAAAAGCCTTCCGAGGTATTCTGCAATAACATTTTCTGTAGCGTTAGAAATGACTGATTTGCAAATGCCTTAGTATCAAATCAGAAGTGGTTAAAAAGGCATGAGTGGTTTGACTAACTGCCTTTTCATTATTTTTTTTTTTTCTGATTCTGAACTATGTGGCACACAACTTTATTGCAAAAGGAAAATGCCATTGGAAGCAGTTTCCTAAACTGGTTTACATACTGATGGTACTGATGCTGCAAACTGCATTTGGAAGTTCAGTGTGGTCTCTGAGGGGTTCTTTACTGGCATAGAGCAAGCTGTTACCTCTGGCTGCTGACGGTGGCACCTCAGTGGACTGTGGGAAGGGAAGGGGAACTTCCAGAGTGCTGGTTTTAAAGCTGGTAGTGATTTTTCCAAATGTGTTTCAATTGGAAAAAATGTCTAAGATTTCCTAGTTATGGCAATTAGTCTGCTGTCTATTTACAGTGTTTATTTCTCCTTAGATGCAACTAGGAGACGAGCCTTTGGACTGGTTTCTCAGGCTTATACCTCGATAGTTGCAGACGATTTTGCAGCCTTTGTTGGGCTTCCTGTAGAAGAAGCTGTGAAAGGTACTTTGCATTTATTCTCTGAATAGTTTTTCTCTAGATGGCTTAGATTAGAAAACTGGAAGTAAGGATAAATAGAAGCATGTATACAGATTCTGAAACTTATAAAGAGAAGTGATGGGGCAGCGGATAGAGACAAATGTTTTGGTTCTGGATGAACATTTGGTTTTATTATTCACCACTAGTTGCCATAGGTTTTCCTCCTCTTCTATATGTGAAAGTGTTAAAGCAATTCAGCAAAGACTCTGACTGAAAGTGGTGTGCTAAAACCTACTTTTGCGTGCTATTATTACTTCCATGAGCTCATGGCATATACGTAGTGCACTGAGATGTTTTTTACTGGTCTTTTGCATTTCTAACAATCATATAAGATATTTATTCTTACAACTGTAAAATTCCTTTTCAGGTGTATTAGAACAGGGCTGGCAAGCAGACTTCTCAACTCGTATGGTAATGCCTAAAAAGCCAGGTAGGTGGAGCTGTTAGTTCATTCAACATTGACTTTAGCATTTTCTAGTAATTAGGTGATAGATTTTACTTAAATTTTTGCACAACGATCTTTTAGATATTTTTTTTATGAGGGCTTCTACTGCTCTAAAACATGTTTATAAAATGTTGGAAGTACAAAGTAGTGAGTTTGGTTTGGGGTTACGATTAGTTTGGATTAAACTGCTTCCTCAAATTAACTTTTTAAACAAAAGCAGACAGGGTATGCTATGGTTTCTCCCATTTCTCCTCTGCTGCTGGCTCTGACTCAGTGGAACATAAGTTGGATGACCTCAAATGACATGTCTTAATCTAATAAAGATGAGTAAAAATATACCATTTTAAACTTGAGATTTTTTTTTCAGGAGAAGCAGAACTTCTTTGAGCAGGAATGTAGTGGGTATTTGTGTTCTGAAGAGCTCAAGCTTTTGGTGTAACTTCCTTTGCTTTTTAAAACTTATTCTACTGGATCTTTTCTTCCGTGTCATGATTTTGACAACAGAATATCTGTGCCTGCAAAAAGACTTGAATCTGTGACTGGCTGAGACAGAAATAAATGTTAAGCTATGAAAGCAGAGATGAAATGAGTACCCTTCAATTGCACGGTGCAGCTCTGGAAGGGGCCAAATCATAGCACATCTAAAAGGGTAACATCTGTTAGGCTAAAAAAAAAAATATATATTGTTTCTATGCACAGAACTTTTAGGTGTTAAGAGCCCAGAACATTAAGATAAACCTGTGCCAGGCAAATGGTTGAAATCTGTCCCTCAGGGCACGTAACTGGCCAAAGTCCTGAGCTTTTACATGTGATCATTTTTTTCATGAACTGGCTGCAATAATAGCCAGTGCTTACGAGTACTGAGGGTTACTTACATGTGGTTCTCTTCCTAAAGTGAGGGAGAATTGCTTTTGAGGCAAGCAAAAGGAGCCAAAGGTTCTTATCTGTTTTGAAGCTGTGTGTCTAACCAGCTAAGTCTTGGGTATTTTGCTTATTAGCTAAGAATTAAAACATGGTAAATGAACATGCTTAGTTTTAATTACCTTTTAATCAGTTTTGGCTTGATGTATAGAACTGTTTAAAACTGATCCACTGGGATGACTTCTGCTGTGTTTTCCTTCAGGTGTGCTGGAAGCTTCCTTTAACAGATTTATTCCTTCATCAGGTACTTCCTGTTTATATGTAATCTATTAACAATTGCATGATTAATATTAACCAAATTTGACCAGAACCACAAAATAGGAATTGGGTCCTAGAGAAATCAGCATCATCACTTCCCCCTCAACAAACACAAAATGCCAATCAGGGGCTATGTAAACATGTTTCTCCCTCTATCTTCTCTTCCCCTCACATTTTCAGGAGTGCCTGAGATTCCCACTTCCAAAGCCGAAGCAGAGAGCAGATTCCAAAGCAGGGATAGGCAGCTCCTGTGAAACAAAAGGGGTTTTGGTGAAAAATTCTAGCTTACAGGCAATTTCTTCACAAAGCAACTCTGGGTAGGTTTTGTTGCTTTTGTCTGAGAATCATAGAATGGTTTGGGTTGGAAGAGACCTTAAAACCCATCCAGTTCCAGCCTACAGGAACACCTCACACTGGATCAGGTTGCTCAAAGCCCTGTACAGCCTGGCCTTGGAACACCTTCAGGAATGGGGCATTCACAGCTTCCCTGGGCAACCTGTGCCAGTGTCAGAAGAAAGCCATCGTCTTGTTTTTCTCAGAGTTCAACTACAGATTGAGATGTGATATGTTATGTAATACCAATTCTCAAAACACTGTTGTCTCTTCCTCACGTGATAGTGACAGCAGATATTGTTGGGTGACTTGCTGTGTGTAATGCAGTTGCCAAATGTCTTACACTTACAGATTTTTCAAGAGCTGGGGTCTTGCTTTTTGAGAACATTCTTTTGATTGTCAGCCCCCTCTGTCAAATACTAGCAGGCCTGAGCAGTATGCCTGCTTCAACTGTATCCTGGATGCTAGTCTGTTGACTCTTCAGGGACAGTAAATGCAAATTTTCCTGTTGGTTTTTGCTTCTGATTTTTAATTCTTAACTTATCTCCCTGGCTTTAGTCACTTCTTCCAACCTACTAACTGTAATCTCAGGTTAGCTGGCATTTGTATAAGAATCTGCACGTGCACTGCATTCCTCTGCAGCCCATGCAGTACTTAGCTGTGTTTTGTTAGTCAGACAGCCCAGCAATTTGTTTGGTATATTCATTATGGCAGCTTGTAAGGAAAAGAACAACTGAATGACTCCAGGAGCTTTTTTGTCAAGTGGAAGCACCGTCAGTCTTCGTTAGTCAGACTCCACTATAGGCAAAAAAAATTTGGAGACTGCTGTCAACTGGAACTTGTTAGAGCTATCTTTGCTATTAGTGACTCTTGGATTACTTAATGTTGCAGATAAGAGAAAGGTAATATCAGTTAAAGCTGCATAGGTAGGAGATACACTTAAGATGTGCCCCCACAACAGTCTAATACATTTAACTTTTTCCTTACTGTCTTGATGAATGGTATTGCGAATGAATTTGCTTTCTTAATTTTGCTAATGATGCATTTGTTTTGTATTCATAGAACCTGCTCCAGTTCCACCAATTCCAAATGAGCAGCAGTTGGCCAGATTGACTGACTACGTGGCTTTCCTTGAGAACTGATGACCCTGCTCCTGCATTCAGAACAACTTGGGAATCCTGTGTACTGACAGTTTTAGAAATCTAAGATTTATTTTATTTCATGTCTGTTAAAAGCTGCAACATCCCCCACTTCAAATATGTGAAGCATACAGTGTATGTTCTCCTAATTTGTGTTTTGCCAAAGCCAAGCTAGCAATTGAAACAATCCTTTAACTCCTATAATATTTATTCAGTGGGTACACAGCAGTATTACATAGTGAGTTTGTTTTATTGATACATAGCAAAGAGAGGCAGAACTCTTTTCAGGTATATTAGAAATGGAAAAGAAAAAAATGAGCAATGAAGCAGGTTAACTGTGAGAAATTTATGCTGGTAGGTTGTGTGCTTCTATGGTGAGTACGACAGTGCTTATCAGAGGTCATTTGCATGTTGAACTAGAGTATAAAGAGGGAAGACTGCCCTACCTGTATCTGCAGAGAGAAAATATTTTGATAAAGCAGTAACTTATAGAAGAGAATGATTTACAGTAACTCATTTTCAAGTCTATTTGTGGCATATTTATAATTGATCTTTTTTTCTTGTTGGTCTTTCTGGATTGGTAAATCTTCCTGTTTTGATGCAAGAAATTTCACATTGGTTGTATTTTTACCGCAGAAGAATTGGAGCTGTTTCAGAAAGGCAAATCTTCACTTTGATGAAGAATTTTTTCTTTTGGAAGGTTTTGAGTGATGTAGGGCACAGATATTTTGCTGGGTAACCATACACTTTCTTGAAGCCTATCTTGTCTTGGTTCTTTTCAGTACCCTGGGCCAGGATCTACCAGAAACAACAACTCTTATCTGTCTTTAAGCTTTCTGAATTATCTCTGTAGTTATTGGAGAGAAATTTGAAAGTTAGAGTAGGTGCCCCTGATTAGAGACCAACTGGATGATATTTTACATGGCAGTGTCAATTTGAGGAATACATTTTCTATACGGGAGCACTGCTATGCTAATCTTTGAGTTAAGAGTGGATTTTAAATGCAGAAAGATGACTTCTGTTCCCAGGCTTCTTATTTTGCTGGTAAAAAGGCTACGGGAAAATAGCAGTGCTTCTCCCCCCATTTTCAACATCGTATTGAGTGGTTTCATCGAAGATGGCCACTGTGCTGTACGTTGTGATTGTTTTTTCCAGTGTGCACTACCTACTGTACATTCTCTTGTCAGGGGTATGTTAGCAGGGAGGAATTATGAACTGTGCACTGCTGCTCCCTTTATACATAAATGCTTACTCAAAATGATTATTTATTTGAAAGCCACCTAAGCCTTGTATTTCTAAGTTTATCTTCGGTGATATTAAAGAACATGTTTACACTGACCTTGTGTACTTTTTTTTTTTTAATTTTCCTTAGAGTACAGTTTTGGTTTGACAAGTTTTTTAATGAGTTCTTACTGGTATAATTTGGATAGGGCTAGTTAAAGGTCAGTGCAATATTCTATGCCTAGACACATTTTGAACATCTTTGTACATAGCAATTGTGTGGTTTTCTATTAAAAAAAACACTGGTACCCTTCAGATGCCTTTTAAAATATTCAAAGGAGTAGAGAACTTGAGGAACTATGTGAAAATTTCCCGTTCTGTGCAGCTCTGCAGTTGTTTGTAGCACACAAGGACAACCCTGCTTGCGGCTAGGAAATTAAACATAAGTAAAGGATTACTAACCACTTGCAGTTAATAGACAGGAGAGGAGCAGTGTGGACACTGGTGATCTGTGTGTCAGATCCATGTGAAATACAGCAAGATTTGACTCTTCTCTGTCCTGTTGCAGCAAGCTCATAATTTTGAGATCTCTGGTCTGCTGTAAAATTTAAGCTGACTTTTAACTTTTGGTATGGCATAAACTCATAACCTGCCTGAAGTACTGTGCTCCCAGCCACACTTTTTTTTTATTTGTACTTCTTTGGAATATCAGCTATTTCAGATCTTTTCCTCCCCACTGCCCTTTTTTTCATTGCTTCTGGTTCATAAATGTCCTTGTTCAAATGGGCTGGTTTATGCCAGTTTTGAGTTATGTAGTGGGCACAGCATGGCTTGTAATGACAGCAGAATGTTTTCTGTTTGTTCCTATTCCTTACTAAGATTGGCCCCACTCTAACATCTTTTGAGCACTGCTCTGTTCTCAGCATAGTAATGACAATGACTTGGCTGTCTTTTAATCAGTAGTGGTAGCTAGCTTGCTGCCCATCATTGCATGCCCTTATTCAGGGGTTTTCCACTCTGGTTAGTGCTGTGCAGGCATGGATAGCAAATGGGCAGTGAAACAGTAGGTGAAATTTGAGGTGTTTATCAATGTTGAACATAACAGGTATTACAGCAGTTTATGATAGCCTCCTCTACTATGAAAACTGGCTACCTGATACCCTTAGCCTGTCCTTTCCCTTTTAGGCTTTAAATGGTCAAGAGAGGGGCAGGCTGAGTTTAAGACTTGTTGAAGGAGCTAGAAGTATTAAATGTTGGAGAAGTAGGGATATTGCAGCCAAATGGAATGCTGTGCTTTGTGTCTGGGAAAGGCAAATGAGGCAAATTGCTTTATTGATGTTAATTTGAAGTAATGTCGGAATAGGTCTTAAGCTACTGCCAGTGATACAGCTTAATATAAATGGTTTTAAGGGATGTTGTTGATAACTGTTATGAGACCTTTAATGGGCTTGTTGGCATGTGTTGAGCTAATAAAATCAAATTTTTACTTTTCCAACATGTTCTTAAAATTAGTGAATGATTTTACCCTGCAGGAGGCTGTCAGCTGTTTCACAGTACCTATAAATCAGAAATTTACATCCAGTAGCAAGTTTGTTGTAATTCTTTGTGGAGTTTCTGTAATGCATTGTCATGATTGATTTGGTTCCTGAACTGCATTGCGCCATGGATCCTCAGAATGGGAGTGAGGGCCATCTCCAAGTACTATGAAATAATGTGCTTCTGTTTAAAAAAAATATTGGATCAGAAAGTTTAGAGTTAGGGCAGCTCACTGATGAAACTCACAATTGGATTTAATCACTGATGACAACTGCAGCTTTTCCGTATCAGCGGAGGGTAGAAAGATGTTATTGTATAGCCCAGATTGTTTCATTAGATGAAGACAGTTTAACCAGTGTGTGAAATGTAGAAGGAAATCTGTCCTTGGAGCTGTGGTTAACCTAGCACACAAAGATGTAAGATGAGCTTAATAGGAAAGGTAGCAGAGTTCAGTTCTCTAAGGCAGTGAGTAGTCTCAGAATGCCAGCTATTTTTAGACTTGCTTTAACTCTTATCATGGTCTTCAGTTGAGTGTGCTTTGGTACCATGGAGAAGTGTCAACAGCTTATTGACACGTGGCATTACAAAAGCCAAAATCAGATATCTTGGTAGATAACTTTCTCTTTTGGCTTGGGCCTATCTTGTACTAAAATATTGCAGACTCAAAGGGGTCAGTAACAAAACCTGAGTGGAAACGTTAGTCCATTTGTTAGATGTGGTCTGTGTTAAAGGATTTCACTTTACAGTTCTAGAGCTCTGGCAAAGCTAGCATAGCTCAGTGCATCTCGGTAAACGTATTTTGTACACTATTTCCTAGAGTGAGATCTTTCAGTATTTCAAGTGCTTACCTGGGCTGCATTAACCCTGGACTTTCAACTCAATGAAGAGGAAGTATTTTTGTGGTCCTATTTGCTTTTTTAATTGTAGCAACAGGTGTGGGTTTTGGAGTTCTTCCAAATGCTTTTCCGTCCGCAGTGCTGGAACAGTGCTGGAGTGGGAGGACCTTCGGGTTAAGAAACCATTAAGAATTCATTTGGGAGCAGACATTCATGAAAGATTTGAAAAAAAGGAATTCCATTTCAGTTTAGTGTTTTCCATTTTCATTTGCATCCCACATGTAATTGAACATGGTTTCTTTGCATTTTATTAGCCTCTCCTATATAGGTCAGTGATGCTCATTTACCTCCAGTTTCAGTCTCTGTAGTGAAAGCTGTTTCAACTCAAAGGTGGTTAAAAAAGGAGAAACTGGTTATGGAGGCAGAGCAGTAGAGTATCTCCCTGTTGAAGATCCTCACAGAAACCTTCCTCAGGCTTTAATAACAAGGCCTAGCAGGTTTTCCAGGATCTAATCAGGGCTGTCAGTAACTCAGTTAAGAAAATTAAAGGAGACTGCACTTATAGAAAAACATTGCACCAGGCAGTGCAGGAGAATGGTACTGATGTGTGCTGTAATGTGTTTTGGTGAATCCTGATGCAGATGCTGTGCTTGGATAACGTTCTTCCTTATATTAGTAATCTGGATTCATTCTGATACCCAGTGGAAGTTTTTCTGCATTTCTGATCTATAAAGTATGTGCAGAAAATGGCTGGTCTGGTTTCTGAGCATTTAAGAAGCTCCTTTTAAGGGTGAAAATGGCATTGGCTCAACCTGGTATTAAATATTCCTCTAGTGACCTGAATTTGTTCAGATGACTGGCTACAGTAGTAGCAGGCACAAGATACAAACCACTGGACTTTGTACATCTCATTAGCTTCTTTCCTTTTGCCATAAATGTCTTGCCAGGCTTCCAAAACGAATGCTGCAGGTTGATTATTCAGGTTAGTCATAAAAGTTTTGCCTAGGTAAGGGGCGAGCTCATAGTGTTGTCATTAAGTCTGCATTCCAGCAAACTATGTACATGCAATAAAACCCTGTGTAAGACAGTAGGGAAATCTGGGAAAAGATCTCGAGTGGATGGTTTGTTCTGCTGCTGTCCTATCCTACTGGAGTTGGCTGGGCTATCATCCACACATGTTGGTGTTTTCTTACTTCTAGGAAGGACTGCCTGGGCTTGGCCCTCCTAGGGCCACAAGCATTTCAAAGCATGTGCTGCTTAGAGCCTGGCTTCCTGCATTGAGAGCAACAGTCTGGAAGTATTTATTATGTGTTTAATGATGTGCAAGAGTGAATAAAATAGTAGTAAGATGAAAGGGCTCACAAGATTATACTCTGAATTTTGTGACATCTAGGGCTTGTAGGACATTGTGCAGATCCACAGTGAAGCGTTCTTCAGGTCCTAGTTGATGTCATAAATCTGGTCCCATTTACTTGCTTAAATGCTCATCTTCTAATACATAATCTTAGTTTTTTGTAATGTAGTAAACGATGGGCAAGCTTCCTGCAGATTATTTAGAGTTGTTTGTAACATTTTTTCTATTTGTCTGTCAGAAGCCGTAGAAACAAAGTAGTTGTTTATTCTACCAAGATAACCTCAAAGTAACTGAATATTGGTAATATCCCAAAACTGACTGGGTGGACAAAGTGTTAGCAGGTGAGTTTCGGTTAAAGGTAGGATGGAGCATCTAGGGGGGAAACAATCTACATAAGTGTTTTTGTGATGCTGAACTTGAAACTGGCATTTACTTTACATTTATCTTTATCAATAGCCATCCAAAATCATTATCAATGTGTGAGGGTGAAAAAAGCCAACAATGGCTTATCAAGGAGGATACTGAGATCAAGAGGGAGTAATTTTCTTGTAACAGAGAGCTTTGGTGCCCTTGCACAAAAATTTGCTTGAGTATCACAGTTCTGACTTCCATCTCTCAGGAATGAGAGTGGAGTTAGAGGAGATGCAGACAAGGACCTGTGAAATGATGGGAGGGATAGAGCTGCTGCCTTCTAGGTAGAGAATGAAAACGCTGTGACTCTCTAGTTTAGGGAGAGCGTATAGGGAAAAGTATGTCTGACGCTTATGAAATCTTGAAGGCAGTGCATAAGCTAGATTCAAAGCTTACTTGGTAACTCACACAACTCTAGAGGTAATGAACACTTGAACATTATTTTAAAGCAGGTGATGGAGTGTTATTGTGTATAGTACATGATGAGCTTCTGGAGCTTCTGGCTGAGGAACGAGGTAGAGGCAGAGTGGATCTATATACCACGAAGGGATTAGAAATTCACAGGTGACAGGTCTGTAAATACATAATAAAAAGAATAGGTGAAGATGTGCCTTCTAACGTCATTGTTCTATGGGATGCTGGAGGAGTCTTGAGGAAAGAAAGGGTTGTTTGCAAGCCAGGCCTAAGTAGCATCAGTTGCTGCCATGCTGGGTAGGCTAGTGGGCGCCATTGACCTTTTTTCTGACCCAGTGTAGTATTTCATATGTTCCTAACTTTGAGTGCCTTTGTCACAGGTAGTATGTTCATTTTTTTCATCTTTTACTGTCCTCCAAGCATTGTTTGACACTTTACTTGGATGACATGGGTAAAGGCTTGTGATTTTTTTTTCAGTATGATTATGAAGGAACTGGTACTGAAATAGGAGTTGTGAAATTCTGATGTCCTTGGGAATACTGTATAATGAAGTGTGCAGTTATATTTTGTCAGATCTGAGTATTTCCCTTGTTTCCTGAGCGAAATGGGCATTATTTCTAACCGCTAGGCAAATAACATCATCCTGCTGTATTTTCAGTGGATGAAAAGCTTTGTTCAGAACATTCAGAGCCATAGGATGTGAGTGCTCCTTGATTTGTGTGGCTCATCTTAGCTCAGCATTTTGTTCGCCTCCCGTGGCCCTCAGATGTTCATGGTGAGTGAAGCTTAGGGTTAGTAAGTGCCCCCGTGAGGCCCTGAAGAGGATATTCTGCTTTCATGTTAAAATGCTAGCTAATTTGATTACAAGAAAAATGTCTAATTATGAGGGAAGATCCTACTTGTATTAGATGGTTTGGATCCATGCTGTCAGTTTTGACTTAGTTAAAATTTCCTGTCCAGACTCATTACTGCAGACTACTTTGTGTAACTTCAAATACAGTTAGTGTGAGAACCTTTTGTATGCTTGTTTGGATAGTTGGAGAGGAAAATTTAGGTCAAAGGGAATTGCTCGGATACCATCCAAAGGTTTGGAGTGTCTCTTTAAGTCATAGCATTGAAGAAAACTTCTCTGTGACCACAGGAAAGTATTTAAGCTTTTAACATGCAAGGGTTTGTGCTGTTGGTCAGGGCTACCAGTTCCTTCTTTCTCTTACTTTCCCCCACTTCTCTTTTTTGTCATATGTCTTTTGGGAGGGGCCCATCTTATGTATAGTGTCTAGCATGATGTAGTTGACTCCTGGGCTGCTTAGATTCCAATTAACGTTTTATAAAAAGCAAGGAAGGATGTGGGAGTGGAACTGGGAGTGGGAAGAATTGTCCGATGTGCCAAAAAACTTTTTTTTTTTTTTTTTTTTTTCCCCTGCTGCTCATTGACTCATCCAAACCATATGTTGCGTGTCCAGTTGTTACTTGATTTTGCAATAGCTGATTTCCAGGGGACAGCCTTCTTAAATGCTAATCATCTGAGAGGGGGTTATTTGGACTCATTCTTTCATGCTATATGACTCCCTGTCCAGGTCTCAGCTGGTTTAAGGATTTAACAGAGCACAGCTGAGCTGTTAATTGATAGTTATGAGATTTCTTTGGATGCTGGAGGTGAGCACACCTTTGGGAACAGAGGAGTTTTACTTTACTAATGTACAAAGGCTGGCTTGGAGTTTGTAGTAGGAATGGCCTGAGGGCTGGATAGGTGATGCATAATTTAGAAGCCAGACTGTCAACTAGTTTATGGTCTGAAGTTGCCTGAAGTAGGATTTAGTGAGGAGGTGATTGTGCTGTTTCAGAACTTTAAGGGGAAACTTGTTTCTTCAAGAATCCCATTCAACAAGAATGGGATTTGTCTTACTGCCTTTAGAGATGTGCCAGATAAGCTGCTAAGACCACCAGCAGTACTGGAAGTGAGTGAAAATTTAATGACTCTGATTTGGAGAATAATTCTTGAAGGGTTATTAAGGTGGAAAAGCCTATTGGCAGGTGTGTTTGATCTCTGTTTCAGTTCAGACACATCCTTGTGACCTAGAGAGGGAGAGATGCATTCACCTTATGTGGTTACTGCATGGTTTAATTTTTCTCAAAGTTTAGTCAGTGATGTTTGTCTAACTTAAGGCACAGGTATCATGACTGCGGTATCTCCTAAATAGCACTGTGGCCCCAATACAGTTTAAAAGACACTGAAATCTGCCAACCAGCAGGGAAGAGTATAACAGTAAAGATAGCTTGCTACTACGTGCACCTGAGCAGTTTGTAGGAACTCTGACCTGGGGAAGGAGATTTGCTTTACTAATCTCAACTTTACTGAAGGCCTAGGCTGAAATTTTATTCAGTTGAAGGCAGCACGTGTGGTTTTGCACAGATTTGGTTACAGAGTGCAGAAAGAATACCTGTGAGTTTTCTTTTTCTGTTAGCAATATTGATTCTATTAGCCAGGGAGTAAGAGGGGAGGGCTGTACTTCATTGGCCAGTCAGATACCTTTGTACCAGAAAGCAGATTAATGTTTTTGCAATATACTTGTTTCAGTTTGGAGTGCTTTTGTAACACTAAACTTCCATCTCGAGAGCTTTTTTCGTTGATAGAATTTGTGATTGAAAAAAAGTTTGCAAACCAAACACTGCCAAGTATTGCTTGATTTGGGATTAAAATAATGCAAACCAGGTAGCTCTCACTGTATCTCTGGCCTATCCAAGTGTCATAATTCAGCCAAAGCTTTCAAAATTCGGCAAGCTTCAGTCTTGGTTTGTGGATTTGAAAGACAAATGATCTTCAGCACTTTTTGCAAAAGACTGAAAAAAATTAATTTCTTTTTGGCTGAGAAAGAACACCTGGTAGGGCTGCAATAAATGTTACCCTTTCAGATTTCCCTGTGGGTCAGTGCCTGTGACTGCAAAGTCTGGGGAAAGGGGAAAAATCAGCACTCTTCTAGGAGGTTGTGGGCGTATATGATCTGCAAATAAATCCACAGGCCCCAGTGAAGAAACAGGTTGTGTTGCCAACAGCTTTGGGTACCCTTTTGAGGCTTTCACCCTTGCGCGTTTCTTTAGATGGTGAGAACATGCGATTTCCTCCTCGCACAAGGGCTAACTGTAGAGTGGTTAACCACCTGCCTTGATGGATCACTCCCAGATGGCCTTGGAGTGTCTGACAGTGTTCATGAAGCAAATGGACGTTGAATTATGTACCTTAACTGCTCTCCCATGTTTTTCTGTAGCATGCAGAGGGTTTCCCCTTGCAGGCATGTGCCAGCTAAGTATTGTAAATAACATTAGCTAGTCTGCTGTGCTTTCAGGAGAGCTTCAGGCTTTCTCTTAAATCATCACCTTTAAGCAGCGTTTCCCTGAAATTGCAGAATATGTACGCAGACATCTCTGGGTGGAGATAGATTATTTTAAGCTATGATGAGGCAAGGCATACGCTGCATGGTGTGGCAGAGTGATGCAAACCATGGCTTGCAAAGGTTATTACCACTCACTTCCTTTTCAAAGCAGTAAGGGCCTAAGAGGTGCAACAAAGTGTAGTCTCTCTGCAGTTGGTGAACTGCAGATGCTTATGATGGGACAAGAAGTCCTGCCCTCCTGACTGTTAGAGGTGCCATTGTATGTTCTGCATGGTAAAGGAATAAAAGAAGAGGAACATGGGCGACCGTACTGTTTCTCTTGGAGGAGATCTAGTAACCCAAAGATGTGAGATATCTGCAGCCTTGCTAAGTTTGGTCTAGTCAGTTGATACATGAGTAAGCTGGCTTTTAAAACAAAACCCAAAACTTGGGGGTTTTAACCTGAGGATGAGATCAGTGGATGCTTGTTTGACTTAGTCAAGTAGCCAAGGAAACAACCAGATCTAAGAGATGGAAGCAGGGTAGAGATTAAATGTGGTTTATGGGGCTTTTTCATCTTAGGCACTGAAGTTTATCTACTGGGAGCTTATTTTTATGGTAGAGCTGATACTGTGTGTTGTTCTGTAGGTGCCCTGTGGCACAGCCAGTGCTGCTGGAAAATGGTGCGTGTTAGAAGGAGAGAGGCTCTTACCTGTGCAGTTTTTGGATCTTGAGCAGTTTATACTTCGTCAGGATACAGAATAAGTCTTTTCTTACCATTGAGATCTGTATGAATGTACGTGCTCGCATAATTGGAAAGCACAGATGACTGGCAAGTGCTGTGGTGTCACCTCTGTAAGTGATTGCTCCAATATCAAGAAAAGTATCTTTGGGTGATAATGCCATCACACTACTGCATCACTAAACTGTTGTTCAGATGATCATGCTCTGAATTTGATTTCCTCCAGTACTGACTTACTCTGGATGTCTGTGACTGTTGTTTTAGACATTTATCCATGTGCTCATGGAAATGAGAACGTTCAGTCACTACTCATTTTCCATTTCTTGCTAGTGATCAAAAATGAGGGTTGATTGTTGAGGTCAGCAGTTTTATAGTGCTTCAGGGTTTTTTACCATGAAATCTAGTCCTTATTCCTGCTTGACATACAAACAGGACGTAAGAGAAGGTTCTACGGTGGCTCTTGTCACACAAGCAGTGATTTTTGTGTGTGGACTGGGAGGACTGCTATCAGCCAAAATTTTCAGTTTGACTGTGGTACCAGGGAAGGTCACGGAGCAGATAATTTTGAGTGCTATCATACAGCATGAGCAGGACAGCCAGGTGATCAGGCCCAGTCAACATGGGTTTATGAAAGGCAGGTCCTGCCAGACCAACCTGATCTCCTTCTATGACAAGGTTACCCATTTAATGGATGAGAGAAAGGCTGTGGATGTCATGTAACTGGACTTTGGTAAAGCCTTTGACACTGTTTCTCACAGTATTCTGCTGGAGAAACTGGCTGCCATTGGCCTGGAGAGGCACACTCTCTGCTGGGTTAAAAACTGGCTGGATGGCTGGGCCCGAAGGGTTGTGGTAAACGGAGTTAAATCCAGTTGGAAACCAGTCATGAGTGGTGTTCCCCAGGGTCCAGTCCTGTGCTGGGTCCAGTGCTGGGTCCAGTCCTATTCCTTATCTTTATCAACGATCTGGATGAAGGGCTTGAGTGCACCCTTAGCAAGTTTGCAGATGACACCAAGCAGGGTGGAAGTGTGGATCTGCTTGAGGGAAGGGAGGCTCTGCAGAGGGATCTGGGCAGGCTGGACCAATGGGATGAGGTTCAACAAGGACAAATTCAGAGTTCTGCACTTGGGATACAACAACCCCAGGCAGAGTTACAGGCTTGGGGAAGAGTGGCTGGAGAGCTGCCCAGTAGAGAAGGACCTGGGGGTGTTGGTTGGCAGCCAGCTGAATGTGAGCCAGCAGTGTGCCCAGGTGGCCAAGAGGGCCAATGGCATCTTGGCCTGTATCAGAAACAGCATGGCCAGCAGGAGCAGGGAGGTAATTGTGCCCCTGTACTCGGCACTTGGTGAGACTGCAAGTCGAGTGCTGTGTTCAGTTTTGGGCCCCTCACTACAAGAAGGACATTGAGGGACTGGAGCGTGTGCAGAGAAGGGCAGCGAGACTGGTGAGGGGGCTGGAGAACAAGCCCTATGAGAAGTGGCTGAGGGAACCAGGGTTGTTTAGCTTGGAGAAGAGGAGGCTGAGGGGAGACCTCATCACTGTATACAACTGCCTGAAAGGAGGTTGTGGTGAGGTGGGTGTTGGTCTCTTCTCTCAAGTGACAGGTGATAGAACGAGGGATAATGGCCTCAAGTTGCACCAGGGCAAGTTTAGACTGGATATTAGGAAAAAATTCTTCACTGAAAGTGTGGTCAGGCATTGGAACAGGCTGCCCAGGGAGGTGGTTGAGTCGCCATCCCTGGAGGTGTTTAAAAGATGGGTTGATGAGCTTCTTAGAGTCATGGTTTAATATTGGACAGGTACAGTTGGACTTGATGATCTCAGAGGTCTTTTCCAACTGGGTGATTCTATGATTCTAAAATCTCTTTTGCTAAATATCTGCAAAGACGTGCTGTCAGGGAGTATTGTTCTCCCTTTTAGGACTTTATTTCCTGACAGAACATGCTGAGTGATATAATTAGAATATAAGCACCACAGCAGTCCATTTTCTAATCTTGTTAGTTTCTGGATGTGCAGACATGGATGGAAAGGATGTGCAGAAAAGGCATGGGTGGGAGTTGCAAGCTGACAAGACTTTTTTCTGGAGCAATTCCAACGTGTAGGAGCCAAGACAGCAAGATTAGAATCAGAAGAAGAAATTTCATGGCAGTAGGGATTTCATTGTTTCCATCTGGATGCTGCTAAAGGAGAAAAGTCATGGTACAGTTAGTGAACCTGAAAAGGAAAAACATGACAAGAGTCTGTATACTCGTGAACATTGAGGGAGCGAATCTTGAGGAGAAAATCCTCAAGCAACCCTTTTTGGAGTAGTTATGTTCAGCTCAGAGGAGAGCAGGTGCCCAGATATTTGTCTAGGCAAGAAATCGGTTCCGAACCCTCAGCTGGATGATGGAGAGTTTACCACAAGGACTTGGCTTACTTTTCTCTGTCAGAAATCTTACAGGCAGCCACACCTTTCCAAATCCCCATCCATCCTGCAGCCTGTGCTCTCACACCACAATAAGAGATGTTGTAAAAGAAACCCATGCCTAGGTTAAGGAAACAGAAAGATCTGGTCTTGAAGTGAAAGCATGTTGTTGAGTGGAAAAAGGCTGAACAACAGTCAGTGGATTATAGTGTGGTTCTGGGAATGCAGGTAATGTCTGGAAACAAGACCTGATTTGGCTACATTACGAGCAACCTAAGTCCATGTAGAGCTTTTTCTTCTTTGTGTTAACACAGGGAAATGTCATTTGTTCATACTCTCCCTTTTCCTGTGCAGATAGGAAGGCAGGATCTCGTGAGACTTTATTATATGTCTTGAGAGATTTAGATCATTAGTATTAATATGCAGTCTTTCTGGATGTCTTTGGAGAGCAACTTCATGTGCTTGCGCTGTTCAGAGTTAGTATGTTGAGCACTTGTTCTTGAGAAATGGGAAAGACTTTTGTTCTCAGATCTGCATGCTCACCTGGATTTTACTGCCATTCTGAGAGATCCCTTAATATTTACTTGGAGATTTTGTTGTCACTGTGCTGATGGAAACCCTCCAGTTATTTGTTCTCATAAGTCTTCCAATTTTCCTGAAGTGAAGATAATTCTCCACAATGTTATACAAGTGCTGAGTGGATGCTTGAGAGGCTTTAAACCCTTTTTTGCTAACTATTGATTCACATAGTGTTAGGGGTTTCATTCCCATATTCAGCAAAATACAAGTGTTCATTTCTTCTGTACTATTAGCTGAACCTGGAAACACTCAGCAGTGATAGCAAAAAGTCAGTAGGATATTTCAACTGAGCTAAGATCTGGGGGAGGAATGGAAGTCTTTTCCTTTGCTTTCTTAGATCCATGTTTGTTTTAAATCTCTTGGCCTCAGCAAAAGGCTGAAAAAGGACAACGTGTTTCTTCAATTTCCTAAGATTGTTTTGCCTTGAGGGCAAGAGGTTTCTCTTTAAAAACCATTTCCCTTTCAGTTTATCTCTTAAGGATTTCATTCAGTTCCCACTGTTGTCAGTTAAAGTCTTCTGATTTGAGTGCAAGTTAATTTGGATCAAGATACGCGATTGGATGAGGTTAGTAGAACTGAGTAATTAGTGCTGCAGAAGAGGGGCCCTCTGAGCTCTCCTGTGGCAAGTGAAATGGACTTTTTTTCTTCCAGCTGCTGCAAAGATGAGCAGTAATAATGAATCTGAAAGTTTCACTGATGCTATTTCCTGCTCATTAGAAGTGGCAGATGATCAGATTCTCAGTATTGGTTTAATCCACTGGGAAATTAATTTCCCTGTCTTTTCCACAGAAGTGTATAAATTGTTACCATAATGCTTTTTTTTGTTTGTTTTAATAAGTGACTGTTTTACTTTATTTAGGAGAAAATCATTAGGAGGCCAGTGGAATGATCCTGCTTCACAGTGACAAGCTAGGGAGGATGTGGATCAAGCTGAGAGAGAATTGCTTTCCCTTCTAGAGAATTCTTACTGTAACTTGTACTTCTTCAATATTCAGGTCTTTGTTGGTATCTGAAGAGCTTTTAATGAAGCCATAATCGATTCTTCACTAAAATGTAACAGCAGCATTTGCAAAAATGGTCTTCTAATCTCAAGGAAAAGGCATTTAGAATGAATTTCCAATTCATTTTAAATTTATCCACCTTTCACACTGCCATCCTGGTAAAGAAAAGGAGGGACAGTGGCTCCAGTCCTAGCTCTGCAGCCTGTCTATGAGCAGAAAATCGTGCTTGTCTTCATTGAGGTCTTCACAAAGTGAGGCAGTGCAGATGGGAAGCTACAAAAGAGGGGGAAAGTAAATCAAAGTGTTTAGTCTTTGTTACCCAGTTTCTTCCAAAATCTTTGCAAATATTGACAATGAGTCATTCTGAAGCCTTGTCATTTTTCCTGTGGTTAAGAGTTCCCAGACTCTTGTGAGATGTGTCCCATTAGAAACATGGATCTTCTCCAGATTCTTACTGTGATTTAGGCTATTAGAAACAGAAGTCAGGAAAACCTTAGATCAAACCTTTTTTTTTTTTTTTTTTTTTAAAAACCAAACTCATCAACACAATCAAGGTAAGTGACAGTGTCCTGGTTTATGCATGGGTATAAACCAAATCCTTATCCTTCCTAGAGAAATTTAATGAATGTATTTAGATACTTATCAACACTTCAGAAAAATGATCCAATTTTTAATTATGCTATGATGTTTCTAATAGGTGTGCTTTATTGTGTCCCTCCTTTTAAGGAAAGAATAGGAATTGGGAGTTGGCTTCACTGTTTATATTTTGAGACCCAATCAGATAGTAGGAACAATGCAACTTTGAGAGCATGTGAGAAAAAAGATGGACTCCTGTTCCCACGGAAGCCCATGGAAAATCTCCCATGGACTTCAGTAGGGACAAGGATTCCTATCTCAATTCTAGCACAACACCTAGAGAACACATCTGGCCACATGGCAAGAGAAGAATTACTGATAACAGGGAGGAAGGACATGGATCTGTTAGACCAAGTCCAGAGGAGGCCGTGAAAATGATCCAAGGACTGGAGCACCTCCCATATGAGGACAGGCCGAGAGGGTTGTGGTTGTTCAGCCTGGAGAAGAGAAGGCTCCAGGGAGACCTTAGAGCAGCCTTCCAGTGCTGAAAGGGACTGCAGGAAAGCTGCGGAGGGGTTCTTGATTAGGGAGTGCTGGGATAGGACGAAGGGGAGTGGTCTTAAGCTGAAAAAGGGGAGATTTAGATGAGATCTTAGAAATGTTTTCCTGTGAGGGTGGTAAGGCTCTGGCACAGCTTGCCCAAGGAAGTCATGGATGCCCTATTCCTGGAGGTGTTCAGGGCCAGGTTGGATGGGGCTTTGAGCAACCTGATCCTGTGGGAGGCATCCCCACCCATGGCAAGGGAGTTGGATTAGATGATCTTTAAGGTCCCTTCCAGCCCAAACTGTTCTTTGATTCTATGAAGGCTTCCTAAAGCATAGAAAATGGTAGAGGCAAAGGGGCAAAAAAAAAAGGATATAGATGTGATTAACCTTTTCCTCTAAATTTCATGCTGTTATAGGCATCTAGGACAGAACTTAAGTTCTGCAAAATGAATAAGTTTCTCAGATAGAGGCATCAAGAATATCAAGTGAGGGAGACTGGACTTGAGAAATACTGGCATATCCAGAGCCTGAGAAATTTAACAGCACACCCACCGCAAGATCACTTTCTTCCCTTCTGTATCGTATCCAACACAGTGGCATGTTTTTCTCAGTAATAGCCTTGGGCAGCAGTCATGCTGTGGGAGGGGTAACTTAAAAAGAAAAAAAGCTCTTGACTCCAAGAAAATCTTCCTACTTGGAGTTATTAGAGGTCTCTCCTTGTGTGTCATGGGTGCAGTTTGCAAACCCTAAACAACTTTTAGCTTCTTGTCACTGTAGCATTTGTAATAGAATTTGACATGCTGCTCTGACATCCTTCACCATGGATATCTGAAAGTTAATGTTGTTTTAGCTGTTTGTGTTCTGCTGTTTGGTGGAGCTGATATCAGCCATTGCCACTGGAACATTTGTATAGTCATACATGTGATGGGGTGGTCAGATCTATAGTAGTAAAATGACATAAGGGAATAAACTAGGGAAATTAGAGTACTCATCACAGTTAAAGCATTATAGTTTTAGTATTTTGGCCTGGCAAATCACTTACTGAGGTACTCCAGATTAACTAAAATTCATAAAGTAGATGGAAACAAAGGCCAAGAGGATGAGCTATGACATTTAGTATATTCATAACTTAAGTTTGTGAATAGGGGAGAGAAGAGGCAGAAGGGGATGTTAAGAATTTCCATATTTTGGAGCACTTCCCTCACATTCCTCTATCTCTGCTTCTTTTCAATGCAATATAGCACAATTTTGTGTGCCTAATTGCTCTGGTCTCTATGGAAGGATACATGTGAAGTGATAGGTGAGATGGATTTAACTGGAAGATCTTGGAAAAGGAGATCAGAATTTGAAAGAAAGTAAGACAGAATGGACCCAGACATCTCTTGGCAAGGTTATTAACTCAGCAAAGAATCACAGAATCAGAACGGTTTGGGTTGGAAGGGACCTTAAAGATGACCAAGTTTCAATCTCCCTGCCATGGGCAGGGATACCTCCCACTGGATCAGTTTGCTCAAAACCCCATCTAACCTGGCTTTGAACACGTCTAGGGGTAGGGCATCCACGACTTCCCTGAGCAGCCTGTTCTAGTGTCTCGCCACTTGCATTAAGTTTGAGATTTAGGTTGAGATTTATTTTTTGTAATCAGTTCACAAGGATGTTTGCATTTTGCAACCCTCTGAGGTGCCCATTGTGGAGTGACTAAAAACCCTTGCAGTTTAGCAGCTCAGAGATACTTTACCATGCTGGCAACACACGAAGAAACAAGAAAGGCGACCTTCTGTTTAAAGCTCTAGATTGTGCTTGTAGCGAGCAGGCTGGCTGTAGCCTGCTTGCTGAATGTGATTACCTGTGGCATCCTTGCGTCTATGTAGCCCAGTAGCATGTTGGGGAATGAAGCAGCAGGGAGAAGAGCTGTAATAGTATATGGTGGACAGTTTTTACTCAATGCAGAACAAAATAGCACTTCTAACTATTTTGGAGCTGTGCTGACTCATGCCAGGAGGAAACCTTTCTCTATTTTCCCCTGACTACCTGTTGGAGTGATTTGTTTTTGTTACAGTGGTGGTTTATGCAGCATGGACTACAAGTAGAGAGCAATGTTCCTGTGACACATCTCTGCCTCACACCCCTCCTGCTCCTGGAGACCGCCACTGGCACAACCACTTCCTTGAAGGGGTTAAAGGAATGGCTGTACTGGATTCATTGCAGGATGAGGCTGGTAGGAAATTGAGTGGTGTACAATGCCAAACCCATGATGTGTGTGCTCTTTCCATCGGGAACACTGAGTCATAAAAAGAAATAAAAAGCTGTTACATTTCTGCGTGATGAAAAAAACGGGCCCCAGACTAGCCTCTCTTATGCACTCACACAGTCTCTGTCCAGTGAGCGTTCTCCCTGTTGTAGGTTATAAAACCTGGCTCCCCTTGGTAGAAATTCAGTTTGTTTCAACTGAAAAGAATGGGGCGTCACCTTGGATGGGCCTTCTCCCTCACCCCCAGTCAAGGCCAAGCACTAGTCTTGTGACTTTCTAAGCACAATCCACGTTCTTTATTTGCTGTTATTTTAGTTCAGCCAAGAAGAGCTTGGTAGCCACTGCATTTGGTTGTATTGTCAGCTGGTTGCATTGCTGATCAGTTGTCCAAGGTATGCTTGGTAGAAACTAGAGAAGGAAGCACTTCAAACAGCTATGGTTCCCACTTCTAATTCCTGTTCCAGGTGCAGAGCAAGAGTGTAACATATCAACAGGATAAGTAATATCAGATAATTAGAGGGATAGAAGCTTAGGAGAGGACGTGATGATTCTCACTTTCTGTGTCCAGCAAAAGGTGCAATAGTTAAGTATCAGGTTTTTCTGCATGGTCAGTTACAAAGCAATTTTGATGTGGTTTTAGGTCTGCAGCTTTCTTCATAAATAGGTAAAGCTTAGGCAAAACAGTAATTAATTATTGCAGTGATGAAATTTGATATACAATCAAGTTACAGTTTGTATTACTACAATTACTATCTCAGATTCCTGTAAATGCCGCTTTATTGCCTGAAATCCAAACAAATGCAGTGTAGTTCAAATCATGTGACAGAGAGCTCAAACTGCTTTTGATAGGTGCAGTGTAGTATGAGTAGAAGATGAACAGAATTTGACAAGAAGGAATGTTTTGATTTGTTAGGGCTCAGACACAACTGAAGGAATTGCTGCTACTCGTGTGCATCGTAACAATTGATAATTAAAAGTGAGTTGTCCTGTGTCTTAGCTGAAACCTGTTACTTATGCTTTGTGCAGCCTGGGCATGGGTGCTCAGCTAACGTGTTTTTGCTGGTGGGAAGGTAAGTTGTTGAGACAGTGCAATTCTACTGTTTGAATACTGAATAGTAGGATCTCCTCAGAGCTGCTGTTTTAGTGAGGTGGAAGCACAACCTAGATATACAGCAGCTAACTAGCTGGAAGTCCAGCTACTGCCTGTCAGAAGGTTTCATGTCAGGAATAACTTCACTGATGCAGACTTGCAAAGGTTTTTTTGTGCTTTAGAGGATGCTGGTTTTGCTTAGCCCAGTACCGCTGAAGCTTGTGGGTGTGCAGGAGTGCCTACTTGACAACCCTGTCTCCTTGACTCATGCAGAAAGTAAAAAACCGTCCAGCTACATGGCAAAGAAGATAATCTATGGAGCCTCCGTGGTAGTGCTTTACTCTGGCCACTGCCTCATGGGTAGATATTACCCTTGCATGCTGCACTCTGCTTGTATTAGCCACATGATATGGGCTTGAGGCATGGCAAAGTCCTTCCTTGTCCAAATCCAAAGCATTGGTGGCAATACATTTTGGATGTACTGTGAATTAATGGGTGATGTAAGGATAGCATTGCTATTTGGCAAGGCTGGTTCTTCCAAGCAGTGTCTCCTCTGATGTGTGCACTTATCTAAAATAAAATTACAGATGGAGAAATGAGCATTGTAACCATATTTAGTGACTCTCTGTTACTCTTGTTGTTCCATTGTAAAGTAGGGATAATAGGTGCAGGAAAATCCTGTTCAAGGTTAGAAAAAAATTATACTAAAGAGCTGACAGCCAGCAGGGGAAGTTCTACTGTTCTGCCCTTGAGTGGGTTGTGTGAGCAAGATTACCATTATTTGATGACGATTGAATTTCTCTTTAATGTGCTGTCTGGGCCACTAAATTTACTTCAAGCTAGCTTAGGTTGTGCTAGTGAAAAACATCTTGTTGCTTTGACTGGTCTTGACTCGTTTTTCATGTGCTCGGGAAACACATCCTTACTTTTCAGTTCAGCAGTGTCCATAAAACACTGAAGTCATCAGTGCATGTGAGTTTCTGGAGACGGTGATTTCCTGCTCACAATAGGAACAGAATTAAGAGCCAGGAACTCTGTTTAAATCCCTTTGTTATTAGGGATTCTAATTCTGCTTCTCTATATGCAAACTGAAGGTCATTATGGTACCTACCATTTACAGGAATGTGGAAGATTATTTGAGATATAGGCAGCCTCTTTAAAAACAAAGTGATACATCTGTTGAGTATTAATGGTTTGTTAAAGTTATTGAGTGCTTTGAGACTGTTGAATGAAAGACCTTATATAAATGACACTTAATTACTGTTATTACTAGGGAAGGACTAGCACAAAAGCAGCAGTTATCTGGAAATCCACGAAACAGAGATCTGGAGCATACTGCCAACATCTGCTACTACTTAAAACTTCAACCTACTTACAACATGAGGCACTGTAACTTGGAGACATACACAGAGGAGTAGTTTTGCAATGACTGGTTTGTTGCAATCCTTCGGTCAGGGTGTTCATGTGCTGAATATATTCTGTATACCTTTACTCGTGGGAAGTATTCTTGCCCTGGTTGGATTGTCACAGGGATCATGTGATACTCTTATTACAAGTCTGTTTTGAATATTAGTATTTCCTTCCTCGTAGAGTTAAACAATATTGTGCACTGATGTTTTTCATTCATGACCTGAAGTGTCCTTGCAAACATGGGCAGGACTGTACGTAGAGCACAAAGCAAAGTTTGCCAAGGCAGGTAATGAAGCTATTTCTAGGAGCCTTAATAGCTCCTTCAAACTCTTGGATTTCGACATGTGGAAAACTCCATGAGTGTGTGGTATTTGCCTCTGGGGACATGATCTGCTTTGCTTGTGTAGCAGAGGGAAGCTATATCCCATAAATTTTGCAATACCAGTCTACTGTGAGGCATCTAGTCAAGGGTTTCAGAAGAAGAGGTGAAACCTTCTGACCCTAATGAATGATGAACTTACTGGGCCCATTTCCTAGCTATTTCACTGATAATGTTATGACAAGCTTGCTTTCTTTTAACCCTTTTCTGTGGGGTAAGAACAGCAGAGGATACAGGGCAAAGAGATTTATTTTAATGGTCTTATGTTTGTATTGGGGACCAAGAAACCATCAGCTAGCTTGTGACTGAGCAAAGCTGTAGGTCGTAAGGAGCGGGTAGTGTAAACGATGGGAGAAGTTTTGTATAGTGATTGAACTGAGGTGAATTCTTCCTGTAACAGCTAAAATTCATCACTTAGCCATTTTGGGAGTACATTCAGCTGAAAACAAAGCCCATAATTCATGAAAGAAGGTCCACTGCTATTTTTAACCTGCTAGTTAAATAAAATCCTGAGGTACGTGAGCTTCCAAATCTTGGTCTGATAGGTACTTATGGATTTTTATATTCTATAGGACCAGAAGCTGTAGAAAGAAGCCTAGGCCAGAATAACAGATGTATGAGCAGCCCTTCTAGGATGCACAAGATCCAACGTCAAATTTAGTTTTATATCAGGCTGAGAAGTTTGCATCTCAGAGGTCTCCCATGCCACATGGACTTCCTAATCATAAGAGGAGGAGAAGGGAGATCTCCACCTCTAGTCCCTCTTTGGTCTCCCAACCACCCTCAGAAGGACGCTTCGTTTAGATCCGTCTGCTGTATTTTTTCTAGAGATGGTCATACTAACATTTAAACTCTAGTTTATACATAAAAATCCATTAAAAAAATACTCCATTATTCAGCAAAAACTTTGTTAGTGATTGGGAGGAGAGAGAAGGATGAATTCTAAAATGCTTTTTCTATGAGATCTTTCTTCTGTCTTTTAGCAGCTTTAACTACAAATGGAGGTAAAAAATAGAAGCAATGAATAATCTAAGTACTTTTACTCCTGTTTGTTCTTCTCTGCTCTTGGGACGTTTTTGTTGCTCTTTCCACCCTACATAGATGTAGCCAAATGTTTCCTCCAGCATCTGCCCACCCATGAATCAATACCCACAAAGGCTTGTGGTTTCTCAGCACACTTACATTAGTAATAGTTTGGCTAAAAGTGGTGCCAGTCACAGGAGTGCCCTGTGCTCAGGACATGTCTGTGATTGCTCTTGCACTTGCTTTGCCAGAATACTAAGAAGGAAAACTGCCCCAACAGTTCATAGCTTCCTGGCTCAGGAGAGAGCAGTGCCATTCCCTTTTCTTAGACTCGTCTGGTGCCACAAAGGCTGTACAGCCTCACTTCACTCTGTACAACAGAGCTCCTTGCAGGAGTAAAGTATGCCAAAGATATTAATTGATTCCCAGATAATTTCATGGTGAGGGGAGCTGAATTTCCACAGATGAATCTGTGGGTTCTGGTTTTGACCACAAATCCACGGCTTTCTCACTTGTGTGCTGGACTGTAGAAGTGTGCACCAGGGGAAATGTTAATTTAGGCATGGAAGGTTAGTCCTTTTGCCAGTGAGTCTGGAGAATGGAACTTAGTATTCTTGCATCGATGTGAACTCTTGTTTTGCAGAAATCTTGTTTCTTGATGGAGCGGTGGATCTTTATGTCTAAATTTAAAGGAAAACTAAGATGTGTATCTGAAACCACCACAACCTTTGAAATTAAGAGACTTTAATCACAAAAAAATGTATAGAGAAGGATAACAGTTCTTAACTACAAATACATATATATATATATTTGTGTATCTCTCTATATTTGTATCTATATATATTTGTGTATAACCAAAACCAGAACAGGACACACAACAACACTGTAACCAAAACCTTTAAACAAATTAAGTTCTATTCCTGCTCCTTTCAGTGCAGTTACATTTATGGACAGCAGGGCACGATGTCATGGGAGGCTGCGGGGCACTCTCTCCTCGTCCTTTTGGCCAAAAGCGTTGGGGCGGGGGGTAGGGTAGGGTAGTAACTTCTCTGCAGGTGATGTCGGCCCCCAGGGAGTCTACTGCAAATTCAGACAGTGGTGACTGCTCTCTCTCTGAAGGACAGCACAGAGCACCGTGGAGTTGGGGCTGAGTGAAGGGAGCTACCTCCAAGATGCCTTCACCAGCCCAGCAAATCGGTGGCTCCCACTCACAGCAGCTGCCGAGCAGAAGTGACACCAACCAGAAGAAACCTCTCACCCCCTTCCCCCCCTTCACCTCTGCCCAGCCACCAAACTTCAACTCAGAGCAATCAAACTACCCCCCTGCCACCAGTCCTGGCTCCCAAATCCCCCTGTGTTGGCAAGAGAGAGAAAAATTCCTTGAAAGATTTTGAAGCTATAACAACCTATTTCCTTCCAAAGGCAAGCAAGAGAGCATGGCACTTAAGCACAATTTGAAATGTAGTAAATTCTCAAAGTCCAGTCAAATACAGGCAAGTCCAAAACAGTGCGTATCATGTATCATTCCCAATTCAGACTGCTTGGTTTTACTGCCTTGTGATCTGCTCTACACAATTATTGGTGTTTAATGGGGTCATTCCCTCAGTAAAGAACTGATTTTTTTCTTCCTGGTCTTGAGGTTTCCCCTTAGGAACAATTGAAGCTGACTCGTGATACTTTTAACTTTGACATTGCCGTTGATACTCTTCTAATCAGACAAGGTCTTAAGGAAGTATTGATCTCTGATTTAGAAACCATAAGCCAGAACCTCAAAGACTGAAAAATTAAAACAAAATTACTTTTTCTACATTTTGTGTTTCTAAATATTCTAGGTCTTGTTAGTTCCTGTTCCCAAGGCCCTCCTGAACTGTAACTACTAAACTGTTTTTTCTTACAAAATAATGACTGCCAAAACAGCATCTTGAATAAAATATTAGGTATTGCAAAAGTTAACAATGTTGATTGTGCAGGGTGTGGCTGATTTGTTGTTTCCTGTGTCAATTCTAAACATTCATTGATGCTAAATATTGCTCTGAGTCTGATTAAAACACTCATGTGCTCATCCTCGAGTTGTTGACAGAAGAGGAAAGTACCTGGGCTGGAGTTCAGGCAGATGGGATGGCCCCGCTGTGAGCTTTGCAGTGTTTTAAATCTAGGCTCTACATGGAGCATATTGAGCATCCCCCCCATATACGTTCCCTAGCAGGACAAGAACCATTGTGCTTGGGAAGGATCATTTCCAGTCTTATGCTGGGTGCTTGTACAGCTGCAGTAGCTCATGCTGTCAGGGAGAAATAAATCCATGCTGCTACACCTCAGTTTGCACTCGATTTTGTTAATGATTGTGATCTCTCAGGCCTAGCTACTGCTGAATTTGTTCCTCAAGACCATTCAGCATATGTGTATTGGGAGCTGGAGAGAAAGCATGATCTTCTGTGTTTTACACCCTCTTGGATTGAGGGCTGGATGAATTTTCTCTCTTCCTTTGCAGTAGTTTCAGGAAATGTTTTGTTCCTAGTGATGCTCCATCAGAGTTTCTCTAAGGAGACGCTCTGGCTGACACGCAGCTCAAGCCTTGGCACTTGCTCCAGAAATGTTTCTGCCAAATGCTTCGCCACTGAGTTACTGCTCCTGAGCGCCAACTGTTTGCTCCTTGCAAGGTGGGGAACTGCTGGGGGAGGGAAGCATTTTGTGAATCACAACTCCCACGCCTTTGCATACTCATTAATTCCTAGCCAAAGTACTTTCACCCTTACTCACACCAGATGCCACCTTTACTCCATCCTCTGTTCCATCCATCCTGTAGACTGTTTTGCATAAAGGAGATGAAAGACTCAGACTTCTCTGGAAAGGCAAATGGCTGACCTGAAGCACTAAATTTTTGAGTGCATGCATCAGATATCTGAGTTACTTTTAGTGACTTCTTTTCTCTTATGTTCCTGCTTTCCAGCTGCCATTGCCGACACAGGGGTGACAGCAGAAAGACGAACCAGTTCGGCTGTAGGAATATTTTGCAGCTTGATGGGAAACAGCATCAATTTTTGAAGTGGATGCTTTGAGAACCTTTCTCAGTTCTGCTGGCTTTTAGAGGGACTGTGCTAATTGTCCATTGGGTGTATATTTGATAGTAAGCCAGAAAGGATATTTCCTTTGGGTCTTTAGTAAGTGACAGGGATTTGTTGTAGTATGGTGTATTTTAAGCACCTTAAAGCATGTACTGACAGGTGTAAGGCACTCTAAAATGGCTTCATTTTAACATTCACATGTGTTGATGCTGGACAGGACCAATTGAATCATTTGTCTGAACTCTTAAACACTAGAAAAAAATCATACTCAGTGAAACAGGTTGTATGGTGTTTATACTACTGGTGTAAGCAGTTAAAATCTGGATGTCTTAAAGACAGAACTGGTCTGAGAGGACAGCGCTTCCCAGGTCTGCACATAACTGGCTATCAGAAGCGAGACTGTACTGCGTGCAGTAAGCAAGTCAGCTTTTTCCAAGGTCCCTGAGGAGGTGAAAAGGATGAAGTGGGTGTTGTTTGTGGCACTGAAATTTGAGGGAGCAGTGTAAGACCCATGCTGGAGGCAGGCAACATGTGTGGAGACCCACAGTCTGGAAACATCAGGCCTGAAGCTACAAAGCTAGATCTGAACCCTTCTGCTGGGCCAAATGTGAAACATACTCTGGCACAGAGTCATCATCAGAACATGGCTGCAGCCTGAATCTGTGATATTTCATAGTCTGGAAGCTCAGCCTCAGAAAAAGGAGCATCAAATCAGATATTCTCTCTGTAACTGTTCATGAGCTCACTGTGTAGAGGGAAGTCAGGTAAAGGTGTCATTACCAGCACAGAGTATTTGAAAGACCTGGGTGTGTCAGGCAACACAGAAAGCTCTTGCGATCTTATGACATTAGCAGAGCCTGGAAAGGAAAAGATTGTGGTTTTCTTGCTGGTGTGAAGCAGTGGAAGCAAACAACCCTATTGTTGCAACATTAATAATGAAGGTGTGGGTATTGGTAGCCCTTTCTACCATATGTTGAGGTGGCAAGAGTAGCATTCTTGCCACAGTCCTTTTCTTTCTTTTCCCATATCCGTGAAATAAGAATGCTCTGCTTGCTTGTTAATCTTCGTAGGTTTAATGGAATGATCTTTGTCCTGTACTTAGCGTTGATATTTGGATACCCAGTGAAATAGATGAGCATTAACTGGCCAAATCTCACAAGGCATATCTTGTCCTCAAAGAGATTCCCAGAGCTGGATTCACTAGCTAAAATTAGTGTTGCTCAAATATGAATAGGGCCACTTCAGTTGGCTGATTATGTTGAAGGCTGGTGGGAGTGACTGCAGCTGGCTCATGCTTCAAGGAGGCAATGCCAGGCAGGAGTTTGTCACTAAATAAGTGACTGATACCATTACCTCCACCCTGTTCCCCTCCCTCATGCTAAAGCTTTCCATGGAAATTTTAGCTGCATTGGCTCTGGCTGAGTCTTCAGGCGTAGAAACACTCTTGCACTTCTACTTGCATTCAGGTCTTTTATTAAAATACAGCAGCGAGCCAACTCCTGTGAGCATACCGTCTGGTTAGTGTGGCCTTCCATTGACTGACAGATAAAAAGTTGGCCTTGACCCCCGAGGTTATGATTGGTGGTTATTTTTTGCTGTGTGGTTATGCCTGGTAGTCTCCAGGACGTTCAGGTTACAGAAAGTGACTCAGCTATATCAACATCTGAACTGCCTTACAATGTTGTCCCTCTCTTCATTAAACACGTAAAGAGCTGGAGCAAACTGGGAGTGGAACTCGGTGCCTGCTGTTAGCTAGGTTGAGTCTTGGCCATGATGAGAGACAGCTTCTTCTCCCTAACTTGATAATAAAATATTGACAAGTTTTTTTAGCACAGGGATTAAGAACCTTTGTTTTGGAAAGAAATTTGGCATCACAAATCAGAAAGAGTCTAGATGCTTGCGTTGTTCAGGACTGAGATAGAGAATATCAGGATGTGATTCTGATTGTTTCTCAACCACAGAGCAGTGGGTTTTTTTACTCACAACTTTGTTTAACATGAAGAGTTACTCAGGCTATAAAGGTTCAGCTAGAGACAAGTCTTCAAGAATCAGCAGAAGTTCACACCAGGTATCTGTGTCAGAGCTAGAAATAAAACCTATGTCTCCAGAGACCTGGTCATCATCACAGTAAGGCAATTCTAGAGGTGCTTTGTTCTTCCTGTTTCTATGAAAAGAAGGCTGGACCAGTGTGTCTGCCTTGACAGAATTTTTCCTTTTCCAGGGAACAAGGGGAGATTCACTCCTTCCAGAGGCAATGAGAATTGCCTCTGTGTTCAAGTCCATAAACTGCAAGAGATTCAGCTGAACATTATGTACAGATCAGAAATGTAACTTTGCCCAAGAACTAAAGATGCAGGAAAAACAGTTGTGGCCTTGGCAGCAGCCTGGAACATACAGCGAGTACTTATGTTGGGTGTGGGATGTAACTATTACGTATTGCCATTGCAGGAAAAGCTTTGAGTCTGTCTTGCAACAACTGCTGGAGGCTTCCTGGGAGAAGAGAACTTAACAAGACCTAGGGAAATGCTGTGGCATTTCTCTAAACTAAACCAGCTATGTTAGCCACTGTCTTAAATCTCTGAATTTGTTCTGCTCCCTGTGCTGAACGTGTTCCAGGCAAAATCACACAGCTTAGGCACTTTAAATAGAAAGCAGGAGGCACTCTGCTTTTTATCTGGGAGACAGAGGTACAAACACACCTAGAACAAACTGATTTTATTTTCCTCATTGCTGCATCTGTCTGGGGAAGTGGTTTTTAATAGGAATTAAAAAAGATGAGCTGTAATTCCTTTTTCCATTTGGAATCTGAGGGGGTAGAAATCACACCTCTAATAAAAAATGAGGAAAGTGTGTTATTGGAATTGTTGAGGACATGAAAAATTTCTTACATTGCAGTTCAGTGTCAACAGCTGAGCTTGGAAAAAAAATCTGTAGAAGAAAGAAACATTGTTTTAAATAAAGCTGTTTCAGGCTCTAAAGTTGGAACTTTTTCCTTGAAAAATGTTACAGCAAAACATCTTGAGAAATTTGAAACTTAATACTCATCTGGAATAACTCTTTCCTATGAATATTTTCATTTTTAATGAGGTCTCTGTTTGTTCCAATGTTTTAGTGAAATATTCCTAAATAATTGTTAGGCCTCTTGAGAAACATCTCTTCCCTGCATTCAAACCTACTGTTATTCAAAGAATATTTTTGATAAAGGGAGAATGTACATTTGCATTAGGCATCACTTAATGTTCAAAGCCACATTCATTCTCATCTCCTGGGTGATACTAGATCCAGCAGGGAGCCTCAGTGGCCAAGAAGGCCAACAGCACCCTGGCTTGTATCAGCAATGGTGTGGCCAGCAGGAGTAGGGAAGTGATTGTACCCCTGGTTTTGGTGCTGGTGAGGCCACACCTTAAATCCTGTGTTCATTTTTCGGCCCTTCACTACAAGAAGGACATTGAGCTACTGGAGCGCATCCAGAGAAGGGCAACGAAGCTGGTGAGGGACCTGAAGCACAAGGCTTACGAGAGGCAGCTGAGGGAGCTGGGATTGTTTAGCCTGGAGAAAAGGAGGCTGAGGAGAGAATTTATTGCTCTCTAGAACTGCCTGAAAGGAGGCTGTAGTGAGATGGGTACTGGTCTCCTCTTTCAGATGAGAGGAAATGGCCTCAAGTCGTGCCAGGGGAGGTTTAGATTGGATATTAGGAAAGATGTCTTTGCTGAAAGATTGGTGAAACATTGGAACAGGCTGCCCAGGGCAGTGGTGGAGTCTCGATCCATGGAGGTGTTCAAAAATGTGTATTTGTGGAGCTTTGGGGTATAGTTTAGTAGACAAGGTGGTGGTGTGTTGATGGTTGGACTTGATTATCTTAGAGGTCTTTTCCAACCTTAGCAATTCCATGATTCTATTCTAGATACTTGAAACTGAAAGGACCCCCTGCTGAAGGCTTGATACTTTGTGTCTTTCCTACAGTTTTTGAATTCCTGGCTATAAACATATCAGAAATTGCTGCCATGCGTTGGATAGTCTTGAGTATCTAACCTTGATCAAACTTCCCCTGTGTTTATCCTCAGATACTTAAGGTACTTCAGGTCAATGTGGGCAAAGGTTCCTGGCTGGGGCAGTTTGGAGCATCTAGAGTAAGTTTTTGCTGTTTGTTTCTCTCTGCAGTGGTCTCATTCTCTGTTAGGCGATTGGAGAGAGTTTCTAGCTGCATTGAACCCATAGATGAGCGTGATGCGATCGTCTCCCTGTGAAATCCTGGCTTAAAAAAGTGAAGTTGACATCCAGGCACCCAGAGTTTCACCTACAGTCACTGCTGTGACACTTTCATTCAATTGTTTTGGGGGCTCTGTTTGTTAAAAGCACAGCCACAAGGAAGTTGTCTGGCTCTGTGCCTCCCGGATGATGTCATGGACCATGATCGTTAATAGGTTGCTATGTGCACAGGAAAGAATTTGGAATTGTACAAACAGGACAGCCACATGTAGTTATGGTCGACTTACGTGTTCTGCTTCCCAGTGAGTACACACTCCGCAGATGAGACGTATCCCTCTTGGTTTCACTTGCCAACAGTTTTTCAACCAACATCAGGATTGCGTGAAGGCAACACCAAATAGGAACAGTATTAACCAGTTCCTTAATTTTTCTCTGATCTTCCAATTTTATCCTCTTCTGCTTATCTGCTACTGTTTTATATAAAACACTTTAAATAGAAAGTTACTGGGGTTTTTTTTTATTTATTTGGCATAGCTGAACACAGCGTAATGCTCTAAAAGTGCACGAACAGAGAAAAAGTGGAGATGAGAGGACTGCACTTCTTAGTATTCAGACCAAGCAGGCTGCCATCGTCTATCTAACTCTTCATAGAATCACGGAATCATAGAATTACCTGAGTTGGAAGGGACCCAAAAGGATCATCAAGTCCACCTCCTATCCCTACATAGGACACATTCACACCAGATTGCCATTGGGTAAGAGGTGGAAGCAGGACACTGTGTGACACTTGACATGTGTTTTGAGACCAATCTGCTCTCATGATTAAGGGGGTAACTGTAAGAACCCCATCTGAATTGCATCTGTTGCTGCAGAAGGACCTGTAAGTGTCTTAGCAACCAGAGAGGGAGCAGTGCTGCATGCAGCCAGGGATGTTTGGTGTCCTGTGGCTTCCCAGTGAGCTGATAACACGCCCCTGTCTGGGTACCAGCAACCGGATATTGATGGAAGCTCTGCAGGGTCACAGCTTGGGTGGGCTAGTTTGAAGTATTAACTTATGAAGGCTGTGTGATCTTCATTAGTCAGACTCAAAAATTAATGTGAGCCAGTATGTGGAGAAAGCAGAAACGTTTCTACATTTAAAAACATCAGAATTTCTCTACCCGGTCAGATCATGGTTCTGCTTCATTTAGTGTCTTGTTCCTAGCGTGATCTGGGGGTAGAGGTCTGGTAAGAGCATAAAAACAGAGTGTGTGTATAGCAATACACACATGATCTTTAACATCCCTTTCGACTCAAACCATCCATGATCTGTCCTATGATTCTATGAGAGTACTTCCCCCAGATACTCTGCAGATCTCCAGCAGTTGTGACTGGAAGGCTTCCTGAGCCAGAGATGGTTTCCTTGTGTTAGTTCTTTTAGACATCAGGAAAAATTTCTTCACCTAGAGGGTTGTCAGGCACCAGCAGAGGCTGCCCAGGGAGATGGTGGAGTCCCCATCCCTAAAGTTGTTTAAAAGATGGGCAGACAAGGTGCTCAGGGATCTGGTTTAGTAGTGGACAGGGATGGTCCTATGTTTCTATGATTCTCATTTTGATTTCAGAAAATATTTGTGCTTTTCTCCAGCATAGGTAACTGCAGAGGGTCCTGGGCTGTGGAAGCAGCAGTGTAACTAGCCTGCCTGAATGCAGCACGACCTCCTGGGCAGGACAGCTGAGCAACAGGTCTGCATGTAGATCGGCTTGTGTCGGCCGCTCTTCCTCCCTGGCAACCTGACAGTGAGGGCAGCTTGTGATTGTGGGGTGCAGGAAGTGCCAGGCTGCCTTCAGTTCTTGCCTGTGGTGCAAGTTTAGGTCTGAATGGTCAGTGAGGGGATGCTTTGGCCTCATTCAGGAATATCAGGCAGGGAGGGGGTAGTGTTCTCAACTATTAAACTGGTAAGTAAAGAAATCCAGACTGTGGTGTATCTATCATTGTAATTGCAAAGACTGCTCTCTGTAGAAGTTGACTTAGCTCTTGAGTTAGGAAATCCAGATTACTGCTGCAAAAAGCAGCCATGTGTGAGCTGCCTTTTGCTGAAATTACCTTGGATGCCCTGGATTTGTGTGGCCATAAGGTGGAACATGACCAGGCTTTGGCTTTCACCGGGGCAATATCATCTTCAGTACTTTTACAGGCACTTTGCAGTTCAGACCAAGCCTAATTTGCTTAAGGCATTACAGATCAAACACATATAGGAATAATGCCAAATAGGAACCCTTGCCATATCCCTGGACTGCACTAGAAGTCACTCTTGTTCTGTAATAAGGCTGTTCCAGTAACTAACTGGCAGTTAGTAAAGAAATATGTCACCATTAAAGATGCCACTAAGCCTAGCCCATTTGTCTGCTGATGGAGACATTCCTTGTCTGGGTTCCTTGTGAATCACAGAGAAAGTGAAAACTTAGTTGCCAGCCTCCTACTCAAGTGTTTCCTGAGAATATTAATCTAAGGTCCTGACACTAGAAGTCTCTAGAAGTCTCCTAGGTAACCAAGCCAAGAGAACAGGAGGAACTTCTGGAACTGGTCCAGAATCCTGCAGCTTTCAATTCTGTGAAGATTCCACTATGGCTTTGCAAGACCAGAGAAGAGCCCAAACCCCAAACTGACTGGTGTATAAGGTGCAGGTTGCCAGATCCAGGTAGCAAGGCACACTTTCCTCCCTATCGGAACTGTGATATGATACCAGGAGTTTCAGGTATGATTCCCAGAAGCATTGTGTACCACTTTTTCCAGTGTAATCACTGTGAAACAGGTCTACTTATTACCCTTTTTACCTGCCTCTAAAAGAGCTTCTGTAATATTTACTTCCCAGCATGAATTAAGCTGAAAGAGGGGAGATTTGGATGAGATATTAGAAAGAAATATTTCCCTGTGAGGGTGGTGAAGCACTGGCACAGGTTCCCAGAGAAGTCGTGGATGCCCCATCTCTACAGGTGTTCAAGGCCAGAATGGATGAGGCTTTGAGCACCCTGATCCAGTGGGAGGTGTCCCAGCCCACTTCAAGGGAGTGAAACTGGATGGGATTTAAGGTCCCTTCTAAACCAAACCATTCTATGATTCTATGCAAGATAGGTGACTTAGTCTTTTGGGACTTTTCTGTGTTTTTGTGAGCTCCCATGCTAATAAGAATACTATTACTTTAAAGGTTGATGCTTTCCTTTCCTTTTTGTGCACTGAACTTAGTGCTATAGCCTCAACTACAAACTTTGCTTTGATTAGGTCTGCCTCAAACAGCAGGAATATGCACATGCTATAAAGAATTATGGGCTGCTGCTGCCAAAGATCCCATCAAATGACTGAGTGAAAGGGAGCATTCACAAACAAATAAAACCTGTTATTAAGGGGATTATTAATGGAAGGCTTTTGAACAAAATAACCTCCTCCCCCTCAAAATGTTTGTGGTTAATTTTTTGCATGCTCTTCTTTTGTTTTTCTTTTTAGTAAGCTTCATGGGAAGATAACATGCACTTCCTCAAAAAAGAAGTGACTGAAGCAGCAGTCAGCATCATACGGGTCAGTTCTTTGGGATCTGGAAGTTTCACAATAGTTCATGTCCTGTGTCTGTCCACCCCTGTGATTTTGCACAGATGTAGTGAACTTCACAGTCTAATTAGCGCCGGGACTGATGAGAAGCTGTGGAGTGAGAATTCAGGAGTAGGGGATGGAGAAAAATAATTCATATTGTTACTATTTGGTTTTGGTTAGCCAGGGAAAGTGTTTGCATGGCTGGAAAAAATGACTTGACCCTTAGGGTTGCATTTAGCAAATCAGAGTGAATAGCTGGGAGACAGATCTGTTTTCCTGGGTTTTGGAAAATGTGGGCAAGAGTTTACCTGTAATGTCATCTTTGCTTGGCTTGCTAGCCTTGCTGTACTGAGCACCGAGCTGACAAGACAAGACAAGACCAGTGGTTGCCTCCTTTGTGTTGCTTCTGGGAGGTCACCACTGCCTGGCAGGGCAGCAACAGTGTGTGTCTTTCCCCAGGAGTTCTAGTTCTAGTTCCTTATCCAAAGTAATTGGTGCTGTTTCCTAGTGAACATCAGCAGGTTGGGAACATCTGGTCTGTGTGTACTCTTCATACACTGGGCTGGAATGTCCTCTGTTGTGCCCTCTTTGCTACGGGAAAAGCTGGGGGCACAGCTCTCTTAAAACACCAGAGGTCTTGCATCCTATGAGAGCCAGGTCCTGGCTCATAGTTGGCTTAACAGGTAAGAAACACCAGCAAAAGAGAGGAGCAATGAGAAGGGAGGAGTCCTGAGAAAGGAGCTGGTTTCTCCAAGTCCTTTCCTCGAGGGACTGGCAGCATGGAGACAAGAGGCCACATCTCCTGACGGTCTACTTACCTTTACATTCTCTCGGCGAGTTGCATATAGCCCGAGGTAAAAGATGACTGTCTCCCTTGTCTCTGTTACAGTGCTCCATTCCTACTGTCTGTCATCTATTTTGAAACAAAGCAGGGCTGATGGACCAAGTTCAAAGACACTTTTGCCTATGGTAGTACCTAGTTCATCTACAAGAGCATACGTTGTTGCTGAGGAAAAGGCCAGGTCTTGCTGTGCAGTTCTGGCTGTCTAGGGGTGAGGTGATGCTCCCCTCCATGATGATGTGCTGTAGGCAAGGTGAGGGAAGTGCATCTCTAAGCTGGAAAATAGTAGCTGGGGCTTTCCAGAGAAGCCAGGGCTTTGCTGGGAAAGTTGGAGCAGTTTGACAGATGCTTGGGGGCTCAAAGAACCCAAAGGAGGAAGGCAGAAGTTGATTAGTGTGGAGAAGAGGGAGGGCAAGGCCAAAGTAACTGGGATGGAGGAGGCAGCCTGTGCTTTATCGAGGGGCCTAGCTTGCTTGTACAGATAAGAGAGTCAAGAGTCCTGTAGCTCTCCAGTCTTGCTGCTGGTCCTACTCTGGTCATGAGCTCAAACAGCTGGTAGAAAATGGATGTTGCAGAAGCATCATCTTTGGAGTTGGAAGCAGTCAAAGACTTGACTTCTTCCACAGCAAGTGTTTCTTGGGAATCAGGGTGGAAAACAAAATCAGCTGGATTAGGAGTGTGCAGCTGGGAGCGAGGACCCTGCCAGTTCCTCCCTTGTTGCTGTCACTGCAAAGGAAAGCAAGGGAATGCATTTACAGGGATTTCACATGATACAATTGCATCTTTCTTGAGGTTTGGGAGGTGGAGGCCTTACTGATATCTGTCTTGCTTACATCCAATGCAGATTGCCCCTGAGGGCCACATGCTGCTTGCTCTCTGCCTGAGCAATCCATCTGCATTTTGATCCAGATAAAAACCTCTAGTCTAAGGGGAACCAGGGAGCTGAGCTGTTGCCCTGATGAATGGAGCACCTATCTCACGTGGCACTGTTGGAATGGGGCCAGAGAAGGCCACAAAGATCATCAGAAGGCTGAGGCAGCTCTGCTATGAGGACAGGCTGAGAGAATTGGTGTTGTTCAGCCTGGAGAAGAGAAGGCTCTGCGGAGACCTTAGAGCAGCCTTCAAGTACCTGAATGGGACTACAGGAAAGCTGGGGAGGGACTCTTTACAGAGCCTGTAGTGATAGGATGAGGGGGAATGGCTTTAAATTAGAAGTGGAAAGATTTAGATTAGACAATAGAAAGAAACTCTTCACAATGAGGGTGGTGAGGCACTGGCACAGGTTGCTCTGGGAAATTGTGGATTCCCAATCCCTGGAGGTGTTCAAGGCTGGGTTGGATGGGGCTTTGAACATCCTGATCCAGTGGGAGGTGCCCATGCCCGTGGCAAGGGTGTTGGATCTGCATGGTCTTTAGTATCACTTCCAACCCAAACCATTCTGTGATTCTGTGGCCTAGTCTGCATAAGTCAGGATGGCAGAAGGAAGGAGACATAGTATGAAGTAACCGTGCCATTCAAAGTTGAGTGATAAACATATCCATAACCATATAGAGTTTCATATTGTAGTCAGATGTGCAAAAAGGGATAAGTACTGACAAGGAATGTAGGATTTGGGTAATTTTTTTCTCCAAATATGTTTTTTTAAGAACTTTTAATTGAAAACCTTTAGATTTAAAAAATCAAGACTAAAAAAAGTAAACTGGATCTTCTTAATTGCATCTAATTGATAATCTGGTTTCTTTGGAGAGAAATCAGTCTTAATGTAAAAATAATATATCTCGATCAGAATAAATATTTTCCACTGGAGTAAAGACAGATGGAACATTATGACCCATTCCTGCAGCAATGTCTCATTCCTGATTGCATGTAGTTACTTTAGAAGAATAAGTTTCTTAGAATAAGTTTCTTTAAAGATTCAGACTATTAAAAACATATGCTTTCCCATATATCCTGAAACACTGCAGTATTTGAAAATGGAGAACATGTATCATGCTCATCCTAGCCACCATAAAACATAGGCTCCACAATTTGAATTGCGGGATTTTAATTATGGTGGGGATATATTATTCAGTCCTGTGTAATGCACTTTTGGTTACAGTGCTGTGATCTCTCTTCCTTGGTTGGAACTGGGCCAGCTGACCATATTTTCAGTCTGTGGCCAAACATCAAACGCATCCAAATAAGCAAAGTAATCACTTCCAGACTAAACATGTTTCAAATTTGTTTAAACTGTTGAACAAGCTTCATCACTGGGAGATGTCTGTTCTGTGACATCAAGCTGCCATGATGTGCCACTGCTGATGCCAATCTCTGTCTCTTGTGTTTAGGTATAAAAGCACTGAGTCCCCTGAAATCTTCCTTTGACTGTGGTAACTCTTGGCTGAGGGACAGTCTTTGTCTCATGTCTAGGCATCTCCAAGTATTCATAGCTACAACTTCAGTGATCCCAGCAGAGCAAAACCGTTATAAGTTATCCTCCTCTTTACGATGGGAAAACTGGATCATGAGCAGATAATAATCTCGCTCTGTTTAGCTTGGAATGGCTTGGAGGAAGCTGGTGACAGCACCAGAGGAAAGCAGAAATTTGGCATTTGTTGACTTCACTACAACATCATTATTTGTTTGCTGGTGGTTAGGGAGAAAGGGAATGCTTCAGATCTCAGCTGTGCTGGAACAGCAAGTAGAGCCCATCTATGTGTGAGATTTCTATCCCTTCCTACTAAAACAGTTTCATGGTTAAGAATTTTTTAGGATTTTTTTCTGTTTTAAAGTTTAGTCCTGATGTTATCCTGAGCATGCTCTTAATTTCTTGCTTTCTTTGCCTTTATATTTATTTTTTCCAAAGCACTGAGGTAGGAGTCTTTATGTTAATATTGTGTTTGGGAGACAGAGCAGTGAGCAGCAAGAGCTTTGGCTGAATGGCACGTATTGTACAGTCTATTTGGGTGCTGAACTGGTCATGTCTTGTACTGGTATGTCTGGCACCGAAGGCAGTGAGGATGTCCAAGTACTTGCAGAGTCTTTCGTAAGTGGTCCCACGGTGAGAGGGCAGCAGTGCCCCTGTAGATGCTGGCTGGGAGATGTGACGCTTGGCTAAAGCTCTGCTCATGTTACGGAATAGGGGTGCAATAGTACGACCCTCACATCTGCGTAGGTGCTTGGTTTGCTAATTTGGCTGTCTTCTTGCTGGCTACATTTCTGAGGTTATGTGAAGAGTTTATAATGCATCTGTGGTCCTTAAAGATTCTCTGGCTCCCTGTTTCTCTGATTTGAAGGATGCTATTAAATATAGCCTCCCATGAAATTCCAGTGACTAATTACACACAGACCATAGTCCCAAACCAGCCATGTCTCAGCCACCAACAACCCTCTGAGTAACACTGCAGGAAGAGCTAACACATTTCTTCCCTAGCCTTGCCCAGGCAATGGAAATGGTGAATAAGAGCAGACGAAATAACAAGGCCAGTTCCTGAGACAAAAAAAGGGAGCACCTGCAGTCACCTGGTATTGTCCAAATGCTGAGCCATAGCTGAAGCACGGTGAGGGAGATTAACACGGATGCTGTAAAGGTCTGGGGCAGAGTCAGCTGGCTAGGAAAGTGATAGGAGAAGTCCCAAATGTGAAGCTTAACTAGACATTTAAGCATATACCTCAGAGCAGACAGGAGGCCTTGGGCCTCCCAAGGTCGCTGTTTGTGTTTCATACGGTTATAGAATCATGGAATGGTTTGGGCCAGAAGGAACATTAAAGATCATCTGGTTCCACCCCCCTGCCATGGGCCTCCCACTGGATCAGGTTGCTCGAAGCCCCATCCAACCTGGTCTTGAACACCTCCAGGGATGGGAAAGTCATGATTTCTCTGGGCAACCTGTGCCAAGGCCTCCCCACCCTCGTAGGAAAAAGTGTCTTCATAATATCTAATCTAAATCTCCCCTCTTTTGGCTTAAAATCATTACCCCATGTCCTGTCCTTGCATTCCCTGATAAAGAGCCCCTCCCCAGATTTCCTGTAGCTCCCTTTAAGTACTTGAAGGTTTAAGATTAGGCACAAGTTTAAGCGTCCTGCTGGAGTAGTGGTTTGGATGAGAGATTAAGGATGAGTTCCTCATTCCTACCTAGAGATACAGTTTTCTTCTTAGACTTCTTAAATTCTTTACAATTGAACCCTGCCTTCCCCTTTTAAAAGAATTTATCTTGAATATCAATGTAGTCATTCATTTCAACCTGCTTTTGTAATGTTTGTGCCTGCTACAATTATTTTTGTACACTCAAAAGTGTTGGGGATTTTTCCTAATTGTACCGAAATAGTAAAAGACACATTAAGGGAGGTGACACATGATTTTTTTTCAGAATCATTTGAATAAAAGAAAGAAGATGAAAAATTTGTGGCAAGTTGCTGTGTTTATGAACAAATGGACTCAAAGAAATTGGCTTCCCAAAGCAGCTGCAGCTGTTAAAAAGTACTTCTAAATATTTTTTACTTTTCTGAACATATTGTTATCAGTATCTTAGTTAGAAAAATACTTTATCTACTGAGAAATGTCTATTCTATTTTTTTCAGAACCCAAAGTGTTGAAACTTCAGCCCAGAAGAAGTGTCCATTTATATTCTGAGAAAAATCAAGATTTTTCTATAAGTAGGTTCTTCCTCAAAGTTTTTATTTTGTTAATAACAGGGAATTCAGAGCTGAGGGTGAATACGTAGCTTTGTCGTGTTTATGAAGTCATGAAGGCATCTGGACACCGTATGGAAACTCCCAACCAAAAAACCCTTTAGAAGTCTCTTCTTAATATACTCATCCAGTGTACTCCACTAAACTATATATTTATTTGATTTGGATGGTAAGAACCATCTGATATTGTTGAATTGAAGTGAGTTTAAGGCTGAATCGGGTTGTTAGGGATGTTGAATTGAATGTTAATTGTGTACACTTTTCAATACTTAATTGCTGCTTTTACAATTGAATCACACTCATCACACTCATCAAATAAATAAATAGGGGGAAGTGTCTGTTCAATGCGCACTTAAAACAATGTTGTAGCATGCCCTCTTTTCCTCTGTTAAGTATTGTGGAGCAAAGAAACAGAATAAACTGTGTTCATGACTCTGAGTTTGTAATGTATCGCTCATGCTTGACTTCACTGGCATCAGTCCTTTAATTACCAAGTGGGAATTTATTTGCAAAATGAAATATGAAGTTTTTTTCGGATGATTTTTTTTTTCAGAAACTTAAAAATTTCCTCATCTCCCAAATTTCCTCATCTTTTTAGCCCTCCTTTATCTCATTATAGTCTTCAAGTCTAGAAAAAAAAACAGCCCCTTGAGAGTTAAATTAAAGAAAAACTCTGCCTCTGCTTTCACAGACATCAGAATCTTTGGAAAGAAACTGGACAACACATCTGTACAGGTCTGTGATTGTTTTGTCATTGACTTTTTAGTGGTTTAAATCACTTCTAAGTAGTGAAAGAAAAAGTCAAATAATACTAATAAAACCTGAGGCATCACTTACTATGAATGTTGGGGTTGTCCTGCGCAGGAACAGAAGTTGGACTCAGTGATCCTTGTGGGTCCCTTCCAACTCAGGACATTCTGTGATTTTTGTGATTGTCCCGGGATGAAGAGCGTCACCCCAGTTCTGTTGCTCTGTATCTCTATTGCTGCTAAACACCAGTGCATGGAGCAATGCAACATGTGGTGTATCAGTGACCTGTCCTTATAATCATTTACCTTTCCCCAGTATTTGTCTCCTATAAAATTATAGAGAATGATTTTAACTACACCTAAAGTCTGATATGTTATAGCGCTGTTACTGGCAGATATGCTGATACCCACTCTGATAACAAAAGCTGTATTAGATGGGCCCAAGCGACCATCTTTCCCAGTATCACATCCTCAGCTGTGGCCGTGAGTGGATGCCTGGGAAACATGAAGCTCAAAGTTAGCATATGCAATATTTCCCCCTTACACTCTCCTGCCCTTTAGCAGTTTTCAACCCAGGAACTACTTGAGTCTGTCTCCAGGTTCTTACATACCTTTTTACTTCTCTGCCTTAAAATTTGTCCGATATCACAGATACATCTAGGAGAGTGTATTTTTCAAGAGTTCAGTTAAGCTTCTGGTTAGTGTGACTTTCAATCAGTTTTCCCACATAGCAGTGTCACGGCAGCTTAGTCTGTAATGGGAATCACTACTGTAAGTATTTCCAAAGAAGCCTTTGAAGTAAAATACTTGAAATTATACAACTAAAAAAAAATGTGATGGCTGTAACACTTATTTCTTCCCATTTGCAAGGCCAAGAGAAGCTGGAAAAGAAAGGAGGAATGCAAGCAGAAACATAGAGGAATGTGGTCATTGTTGCTAGTGACTTTGTTCTTCTGTTGTTGAGAAGTTTTTTGCTATCAGCCCACTTCAGGATAGCTAGTGACACCTCGTGTTCCCTGCATACACAAGCCCCTCACGGGACTCAACTTAATGAGGGAGAACCTCAGTAATCATAGAACCACTAACACTGGAAAAGACCTCTTAACTTCATTCAGTCCAACCACCATGCCTACAGGTTTTTTGAACATCTCCAGGGATGGTGACCCTAGACACTCAGTTCCAGTGCTTCACCACTCTTTCAGTAAAGACGTTTTTCCTAATATCCAATCTAAACCTCCCCTGGTGCAACTTGAGGCTATTGCCTCTCATCCTAATCAGCAGAGGAAGACTGATAGCAATGAAATGATGCCAGTTTATACCAACACATTTTTATTTCTAGGCTTAGTCTCTGCTTTTGTTCCTTTAAGCCAGTGCTGAAATTGCTAATCAGCAAGGGTGTTAATTAGTAGGACAAAACACTTCCATGGAGCAATTATTTCCCCACTTTGCTGATAGGGTTGAAGAAGGCCATGTTTTTTGTGTTACACAAGTAGCACAGGTGTATCTGTTTCTTGCAATCCAGATGTATAGTGATGTAATTCTCTTCAGTTGTGCTCTACAGAGAAAAGACATGGTCAAAGAGGAGAAGTGCAGTCTTTACTACAAGATGGGAAGTAACCTGGGATGCTTTCCAAGATTCTGTGCCTCAAAGTGAAGCCTATGAAATCCCATCTTCATCTAGGCTTGGGGGGCTGCTGGACTGTAGCAGGTAAGGGGGACCTGAGCAAAGGTTACTGCTACTTGTGAAGCTTCTGTGGGAGAAAGGTTTGTACCTGTGTTGAAAACAGGGCAGAAAATGGTGGGCTAGCACCCAACAGCAGCCATGCAGGTGGCCTGGAGAAAGCAGCTGAAAGCAAACAAATATGGGGTTTGTATTGTTTCCAAGAACTGTGTGGGTCTTCTGCTTATCTATCATTTATATATCTCATGAATAGGCTGCTCTACTGTCTGGGTGAGAAGACTCACTACCTTGGAATTAAAGCTGGAAAACGCCTTTGGAAAAACAGAAGATGTGCTGGATGAGGATAATGTTGTCTCTCTGGCCTGGCAGGTTCATGTAAGTTTTTCTTCCATTAAGAGGAGAATTTGATTATATTATTTGGAGAGAGATATTCCTTGGAAAAATCATCCTTTACTTAAATGCTATGTATGTGACGTGTTGTTGCTATGATCTCAAAAGAAACAAACAGTGTCCTTGTCAGAAACTTCCCATTCTCTTCAGCAAGCTCTGTGCCTTTTTGGTCTTCCTCCTTATAGATTTGTGCCTCCTTCTTTCTCTGAGATTTCTCCTTCGCTTAAGTGCTTGAAAGACACATTGCCTTAATTTATTTAGGTCTGTGATTGTCTGGGGATCTCGGAGTCAGTCTTTACCGGCTTCTAAAGTAATTGTGTTTTTATAATGTTCTAAATGGATGGAGATTTATCTCTGGAGTAAAATCCATTCTTCATTTCTACTCTGCTCTTGTCAGACCTCACCTGGAGTCCTGTGTTCCATTCTGTAATCCTCAGCACAGGAAGGACATGGTGCTGTTGAAGTGAGTCCAAAGGAGGCCACCAAGATGCTCAGAGAGCTGGAGCACCTCTCATACAAGAGCAGGCTGAGAGAGTTAGGATTGTTCAGACTGGGAAGAGATGGCTCTGTGGAGACCTTAGAGCACATTCCAGTACTGAAAGGGGCTACAGGAAAGACTGGGAGAGGCTCTTCATCAGGAATTGCAGGGATAGGACAAGGGGGAATGGTTTTAAACTGAAAGAGGAGACATTGAGGTGAGATCTTAGGAAGAAATGTTTTCCTGTGAGGGTGAGGAGGTCCTGGCACAGGTTGCCCAGAGAAGTGGTGGCTGCCCCATCCCTGGAAGTGTTCAAGGCCAGGTTGGATGAGGCTTTGAGCACCCTGATCCAGTGGGAGGTGTCCCTACCTATGGCAGGGGGTTGGAAATGAATGCTCTTTAATGTCCCTTCCAACTCAAAGCATTTCATGATTCTTTGAATTGCAGGAGAGAGCTTATCATGTGGTGGGATTGGATGGTCTGGTCCAGGTGGGAGCACGTGTGCTATCCACACTGTCTCAGTGCACTGCTATTGGGTGGATGATGTTACATTACATTGTTGCGTGACTGAACTATGCTCATGCATTTCAGCTCTCTTAGGGCTGACAATAGAAAGAAATTTTGTACCAGCCACACCTCCCTGGAGATTTCTTGGTTGCTTGTGTAATCCCTTACACGCTGGACAATATGATCTCCGGCAATGTGGGGCCTCCCCTTTCTAGGGCAGCTGATGTTTGCTCTGGGATTTCCTAGTATATTCAAGCAGCAGTGGGTCTGCTTCTTGCATGGAAGGCTCAGATTTATTCTGGATGCACTAGTTGATTGCATGGCATATGCACAGCCCTGTGAGAGCTGGATTTCACTGAGCTGTCGTTCACTGTTGTGCAAGTCTGTCAGACACTTGCTGAAATCTTTGACTAATGGAGGAAATCTTAAACTTTTCAGACTCAGTCTGTGGGCAGAAAAGAAGCAAAAATGAAAAAAAAAAAGTGACCATATCTGACAGATCGTAAATTGCAACTGATGTATATTCTGCAGTGCAACCTGGCCCTGCCTGATCTGCAATAGAAGGAAATTTGCCTTGCAATCAGGAAGTTGTCATATGTATACCTATTTCTGCCCAGCTAAGTGGGAAAACCTTTGGGTCCTATTCAACAGGTTGAGAAAGGGATGACTCAGTCCCCAAACTTAGACTACCAGCTGAGTTGGTCATCCTGCCCCAGTGCTTACTGTATTTGACACAAAGATTGATTTCTGCTGGCTCACTTGCTGGGAATTTTTTTGTTGCTATATTGTGTCCTGTTAATCCCAGACAGCTTCTATTCTTTACTGTGCACTGTGATGTGAGCTAGGCTTTCATTACTCTCAATGTGTGCTGAGGAATGGGCTGTTTCTAACCTGATTGTGTGGTCTCAATCTTATCATCATTCCGATGTTCCATGGGACAGTTTTCAAAGCATCTCATCTCTTATTTATGATCTGCAATGGAGGACAAGATTGTCGTAAACATTTATTAGCTGTGAGATGTAAGATTAGATTTTTCCAAAGCAACCTGTGAACTCCACTTCTGTTGTAGTAAGTGATGAATGATTCCGATTTCTGTGGGTCAGGGTTAGAACAAAAATAGGGGTTTTGTAAAATCTCATGGATAGAGCCAAGATTTCAGCAATCACCATCCTGAATTCTCTTTAAAGACAAGAAAGAAAATCCCAGTATTAATAACCTTAAATGAACATGAAAATTTTCCCATTCATTTCAGCACACAACATGGGAGCAGAGAGTTCTTGTGAACTTGCTTGAATGTTCCTGCCCTGTTTATCCTGTAAAACAGATGTGAAATAATCTGAACAAAAGATGATGAACTTTTGAGTTATGTGAATGTGTGATCTTGAGTTAAGTTAAACTTGGTCTAGAAGTATCAAGACTTCTTGTGAACAGCCTCTGCTCTAGAGATAGTGACAGTAGTCTTGGAGAAAACAGGTTTCAGCTAAAAGTACGACCAGTAACAATCCTGGCCCTGAAATCTGTGTTGTTAGGCTGTAGAGTTAACACTTGTTTAAAATGAACTGAGATTATATTTGCAATATGTTCAGGTGGCCAAGAAGACCAATGGTGTCCCGACCTGTATCAGAAACAGCCTGGCCAGTAGGACCAAGGAAGTAATCCTTCCCCTCTAGCCTCAGCAATGCTGAGTACACCTTGAATCCTGGGTTCAGTTTTGGGCCCCTCGTTACAAGAAGGACATTGAGGGACTGGAGCATGTTCAGAGTAGGACAACGGAGCTTGGGGAAGGGGCTGGAGAGCAAGTCCTGTGAGAGGTGGCTGAGGGAACTGTGTTTGTTTAGTCTGGAGAAAAGAAGGCTGAGGGGAGACCTCATCACTGTCTATGACTGCCTGAAAGGAAGTTGTAGTGGGGTGGGTGTTGGTCTCCCAAGTGACAGATGAGGAAAGGGCCTCAGGTTGTGTCAGGGGAGGTTTAGGTTGGGTATCAGGAATAACTTCTTCACTGAAAGAATTCTCAGGCACTGGCAGAGGCTGCCTAGGGAGGTGGTGGAGTCACCATCCCTGGAGGTGTTTAAAAGGCAGGTAGATGAGGTGCTTGGGGATCACTTTTAGTAGTGGACAGGTACAGTTGGACTTCATTGTCTTAATAGAATCATTTGGTTGGAAAAGACCTTTATTTCTCTTGTTTCTTTTAATCAGGAGATCGGGATTTTCAGTGTGCTCTGTGTTCTTGGAGGAAGACTGAACTTCAATTTCACTACTCCTGGACCTGGTTCCTTGAGTCGCGACTAGAAAATGTTATGTCCCCTCAAAAGAGATAATACAGTTTTTTCCTGTAGCTAATTAAAATAATTCTGTATCCTCAGCATCACCTGGCTTGGCAAAACACTGACATTTGAGTGAAAACGCTATTCAAGACAACTTATTCAAGTTCTCCATCTCCCAGATGCAACACTGTAAATTCTGCAGCTGTCTAAGCAGGCAGATAGAGCTGCTGCTCCCTGCCTGTGTGCAGTGTGTGTTCCTGGCTCTCTGTGTTGATGTGGTAAAAATAGCCTTATTTTAAATCTATTGGAAATATTAAAGGCTTAATTATCATCTGCTTTGGGGCTTTTTTCAGCTGAGACTAAGGAGATGTGAAGAATTTGGCTGCAGTTCTCTGCTCCTGCACCACCCAGCCATAATGACAGCTAAAGCAACTCAGTGGCTACTGTATTTTTCGTGGCCCTGCTGGCAAGAAGAGATTAAAGGGAAATGCAGCTACTTTAATACCCCCTTGTTTCAGGCATGTGTATGTCTGTCCCCAGCAGACCCCTTGGCTGCGCGTAGCTGTTGCAGGAGCTTGTTTTATAAGAAAGAGGGAAAGTAAAATCTATTTATAGGCAGTCTGAGAAGCACATTATTCAAGGCTAGGTTGTTGACTCATGACCATCTGATATCATTTAAAGGATTAGATGTTGCCAGTGAACAAAAATAAGTGCTGTTACTCCCCTCTAGTCAATAGAATTAACTGCTTTTAAGCTGACATTTGCTTTTATACCAGAAGTGATGTATCTCAAGGGTCCTGTTGTAAATGCATACATTGCTGAAAAGGTGTTAATCTAGCTTTCCTTGGGATTATGATGATGGAAACAGAAATATGAGGGCAGCAAAATCGGTAGAAAGACTTCAGCTCTGTGCCTGTCACTTAGTGTTCCTCTCTATTAAAAGGAGCTGTGGAAATCAAGGGGGAAGGAGACAAAAGGCAGCACTGTTAATACCAAGGGTTCCTCCTTTTCCACGGTAGAGTCTTGGAAAGGCCCTTTCTTCCTCCTCCTCCTCATCCTGGCTTGTCTCAGGAGTATTTTCTTTGTTAAATAGAAACCATTCTGTTTCCTGTCTGTCTTGAGCCATTGGCTTTTGGCGTCAGTTTTCAAGCCCTGAATCACTCTCTTGGGATGTGTGCTGGAAAGCTGATGGGAACTGATTGCCTATCATCAGCTGAGATGCAATTCTTGGCTTTGCTCTTCTTGGGAATCACAGTGTGCAGACCTGGGCAGCATCATGTGCGTAGCGTAAGCGACCAAGCACCCCTTGTGGGCTGAGTGCATGAAATCCTGAGGCAAATGCTTATTGCAAACTTCTGGGCATGGGGGAGGTTGGGAGGGAAAAATGTCAGCTTGTAAAGCCTTGCCTGCTGGCTCAGCAGCAGGGAAAGAAATACAAAAAGAATGAATGTAGTTCCTTCTCTTTTTCAGGTCACAGCTGATATCAGCCATGAGATACTTAATACTGTAGTGGAGGAGAAAGCTGAAATACTAGGAGAGCAACTACTTAAACTGTTGAGCCATATATCTCTTTCCAATGAGAAAGATGCAGGATTTGCTTGGTGTAAGGTCACACTTCTCATCAAGATCCTTGTCTTTTCTTCCCACAGCTGGGATAAAGAAATGGAGGCCAAGGCTCAAAATGCTCATCCTGCTCAAAATGTAACGTAAAGGGGAAATGCAACAGACTGATGGGAAAAGTAACTGTGAAACGGGCCTCCCATATACACCTTACACTGTGACTGCCCTGGGCCAGGTTGGCTCTGTGGAACTAGATCAGCAGCTGTAGATGAGAGAATGAGGAGACAAAGCTGAACTCCTTCTCACAGCTGCTTTATTTCCCTTTGCTGCCCAAGTCTGAGCATGGTGGCCATCATCTCCCATGGAAGGGATGTTAACAGCTGCTCTGCAGAGAGGATCCACACTTTGGCTCAGAGCAATGGAAATGATACCCTGATTGCACTGTTACAATCCAGGCTAATCAACACTAAATGGTGTTTTGCCTCTGAAACAACTTTTATATATCATGATAATAATAACCATCTCAGAAATACTGCTGGAAGAGTCTTTCTCCTGAATGGGCATGAGAGGTGAGAGAGTGACACTCCTAAGATTCAATGCCCTAGTTGATCCCAACCCTTTGTGGGGTCCGGAAAGACTTCTTTAAAGTGCTGTTGTGTCTCATTAAATGCATTAATTGAAATTTAGTCTACTGTTTCTCAGGTTAGCACTGCATATACTGGCCTGTGCTCTTTCTGTCTAACTAGAAAACTTATCCTAGACCTGAAAAAAACCTACCCTGATATTGATACATTCTAATAAAAATGCACTTTTTTCGGGCAAAACAAGATTTTAATGAGGTAAGTGACAAAAAACAGCATCTGAGAACACAGCAAGAAAACACATCACAAGGGTATAAAAGCAGTCATCAACAATCAGAATAGTCTTTGGAGAAGGGCCTGAAAGAGAGAAAAACTGCTGTATTTGTGGTATGTTGATTAATGATGTGCTAATAGCTGAGACATGTCTGTAATAACTAATTAGTTTTTTGAAAAAAATGAGCAGAGCCAGGAAGTTCTTTGGGCTGAAAGGGCATTTGCAGCTTGCCAGCAAGGCAAACAGTAGGATTGTACCCAACAGATCTGGGAAATCACAGCCATGGTCCAGCCAAGCCCAGAAAGCACATGCTTAACTCTACCCTTCCTCTAGAAACCTTCTGATATTTATAGACAGGACAGAGCAAAAGGAATGTTGCTGCCATTGGAGAAAAGAGGAAAGATTGAGTTGGCCAAGTCAGGCAGGAGGCCTGTGTCAGAGCCAGGAGCTGAAATCACCTCTCTTGAGGATGATCTTTAATGTCATTGCCAAAGGCAGGCTCCCCTCCAGTCAAGAGCTGATATGCCTGCGGGTCTTTGTGCAAGGTCCCCCTGCTCTGCAGGACCTGCCGCTTACATCCATCTTCTTACTTTTACCTTTTTTGCTTGTCTGCCCTCGGTCATCTTTGAGTAGACCATGCTAGAAAAAGCATCACTAGTGAAAGGCTATGAGAGGGCTTTTCCTATGGCAAAAATCAAGCAACCAACAACTCCACAAAAAACCTTCTCCTGGAGAAGTTTAAGGTGCAGGACTAGTTTGTGCAGTGCAGTTCAAAAAACATGAAGGAGAGGAAAAGCAGAGACTCCAAAAAAAAGCCTGAGGGAAGCAGATAAAAGCTCAGCTGTGCCTGCAGGGACAGATGAATGGATGGAATTAACTGAAAACAGAATTTCACCTCTTTGTTTTTCTGTTCCTCCCTTTTAGGATGTTCTCAATCTTGGAGAATGGACCTGGTTTTAGAAAAACAGAGGTAGCCCTAGGAGTTTGAGGGGCTGCTGGGGCAGGCTGCGTTCCCTCTGGAATCCCTGCACCAAAGACTGAGGCTGTTGCCTGAAGGAGGTGAGTCAGCAGGCTGAGCTGGCACTGCCGTGTTGGATGGTGGTGAGGAGCATGTCAGCAGCAGACAAGTGAAGTGTGTGGAGCAGTACTGGAGACCACAGAGCGGCCACACCTGAGCAAGGTCCCTTCCTGCCAGCTCAGCTATGTTTAATAGGAGTGGTGGGGTCAGGACTGTGGCAGTGAAATGGGTGGGTGCAGGTCTGCACCCTGTACAAGCGAGCAGGTTCAGTATGTTCACAACAGGTTCCATTCACAGATCGAGTGGTGAGAGCAAGAGGCAGAAGAGCAGCCTGAGAAGAACTAATTTAAAAGGGAACGCTTTTCAGAGGAGCTAGTCCAGTCCACCCTGCCCCAAGATGTTCACCTTGCGGACAGATGCTTTTCGGTGGGGATGCAGTCCCTGCTGATACAAGAAGTGATTGTTATTGCAAAAAGTAGAATATTTGGGCTTAAGTAGAGGTGGGGTGTTGTAGAATTGTTTTTCTAACTAGCTTCAACTAAGTGATATGTAAGTGGCAGTATTTTTGAAAGTTAGACAAATGCAGACTGTTCTTCTGATAGTATTTTTTTTTTTTTTTTAAATACTGCTGTTCCCAGACAATACTTCTTCCCTCATCTAATAATGCAAGGCTGGACAGAGAGCCTAGCTCTGAAGCTGTAATTAGCGGAGACTTGGCTGTTGTGAAGTTCATAGTAAAATTAGTCCTTAAAGTAGTAGAATCTGCATGAGATTGCTGAGAAAATTTATACACGTGTGCAAGCTGGATATATATTCTATCCAGCTCTTGTCTCATTGTGTGTGATCAATGGAATCATACCCTCACGTGCCCAGCGCTGAATTAAAGGATGCTGCTTTCTAAAACACCAAAATGAGTCTTAGAGTTTATTTGCTGGCATTTTTGGTATCACTGCTTAGTTGCATTTGCCTAGTACCTGACCTTTTAGGTCAGTGGGAAGAGCCCCAAGCATTCAGCAGGCCTGGGAAAAAGCCCCAAATGACTGAGAAAATTGGACTTTGAGATCTTTGAACTGTTATTGCCATTTGACTCATGGCTGTGGGTATTTTCCTCTGTGTGCAGCTGTTGGGAGAAGTGGGGGTGGCTACTAGGAGATGATTAAATACATGTGATATCCCTGAGGTAAGAGCTCTATGGTGAGGCCTGAAAATATCATGGCAATCCTAAAAACCAGCAACTGTGACAGGCATTGCAGTCTCGCGGGACGGTGTCTGGGGGAGCAGACATTGGCTCTGGTGTGAGATTCCTTGAGCTATTTGCACAGTGATCGCACCCACCGCTTCCAGGTGTTATGTGAACAAGGTCAAAGGGGTCGTCTGTTGCCCTCAAGAAACTGACTGCTTACACGAGAGATGAGAAACAGAAATGAAGGCACTGTTGCAGATTTGAAATCCTAAAGTAAACAGAAGGATCAGTCGAATGTGGGTTCTGAAGGCCAGGCTCCTCTAGCTGGTTTTGGGTGCCTGCTCAAATGGAGCTGGCTCTCTAAGAAGCATTTTAATATGGTGAAAAGGTGCTCATCTGCTCCAGAAGTTAGAACCTTGTTGGTCATATCCTCTCAGTTCTACAGAGAAAGAGGCACTTAGCCTCTGATGGGTGTCAGGCGGCAGCTAAGGAAGCTGCAGGGCTGTGCTGCTCACAGCTGCTGGCTCCTCTTTCTTCCCAGCTCTGCTTCTGAGAGGGGTCAGTGTCAGGGTAGCAGTCAAAGTGCCAGGGAAAACTTTCAGCAGTGATAGCTGAAGTTTCTTCTCCATCTGCAAAGCTGAAAATGGAGAGAGACCAAAAAAAAGTCTGAAACCCCACAATGTTAATAATAATCCCCAATTCCCTTGTAGTCAGTCTCATCTCACCCCACCCTTTATTTTTCCTCTCCAGCAGGAAAATGTTTCCCTGGCATTGCCGGCACCCTTAGCAGGACAGATGCGGTGCAGCAGTTGTGCTGGGGGTCAGGCAGAGAGATAGCGTGAAGGGCTGGGCTGGGTTGCTGGGTTTCTTTCAGGACACTGAGTTCAGATCATTGCTCGGCCAGAGGATTTTCCACGTGACCTTAAGCCTGCTTTTTAAACTCCTCTCTGCCTCAGTTCTCCAGCAATTAAATGGGATAGTAATTTTCTCTTAAGCTGTTTGGTTTGCAAGGTCTTTATGGCAGAGGCTGTTCCTTCTTGTGTGTGTGTACCTCTCCTAGCATGCCTGGTCCTGGCTGTAGCTGCTCCTCTGACAGCACTTTTAATGAGAGAGAATGAGCACACGTGCTTCTCTCTCTGCTCAAGTTCAGCCAGTTCTTCCCCTTTGGGTTTCCCATCAGAGCAATTGCACCAGGTTCAAGAAGACAGGATTTGACTCTAAATTCTCTGTGTTGTCAAGTGTGTTGTACCAAACGGTGTGAAGCAACCCTGAACTTCCTGCAAATCCATTGTCTGCGCTGGAGGGAAACACAGCAGCTTCTCTAAATACTATCTAAATAACATTGTCTCTAATTATGTCTAAATAACATTGCTGCATGGCATGAATTAGCCAGGTGCATTTGCGGAACCCACGAGGCATTCTCTGCTCAGAGAGGGAGGTCCCTGAAGGTTGCGTCTCAGCCCACAGCATGCCTTGGGACGGGCTGTGTGTATGCAGAGCAGCTGGGTCCCTCTGGACCGCTGGGCTCTCGCTAGCAGAGCTGGCCATAGGACTCTGAGCAGGTGTTGCAAATTTTGCTGCTTTTTATTTTTTTTTACAAGCAGGGTAGGACCATCTGTTATGCTCTGAGGTCATTAATGATTTCCAGGATTGCCAGGAAATAGGAAATACTTCTGCAGTGTACAGTGTGTAGGGCAAACAGATAATATACATGCATATGCAAGAAAATGGAGCAGAGTGTAATGTTTTATGAAATATTACAGTGGAGTGGCTTCCAGGGATTTTGCCTTAGGAAGCTGCACAGCTGTTTTAAGCTGCTGAGCACTTGGGAGATGATCTGTATTTGCATGACAAAAGCAAAAACAACATAGTTGTCTACATCACCTCTTTGTGCGCTGTGCAGAGGTGCCTTCCGGCTCCTTGCTCAGATATGGAACAGGACTGCCTCTGTTTGCAGCCGAGGATCCCAGAGGTGTTACCTTGTCACTCAAACCCACCTCTTATCTGGAGAGCTTGGTGTGTTGGACTGCAGCCCAAAACGGCAAAGGAAAGCCTGCTGAAGCCAGTGGGAATCTTTCCATGAAATACTCAAGGGTTTGCCTTGGTTTTCATTTGCTCTCTGCAAATCTGACCCAGAGCCAGTGGAATGACTGATTTGGGATGCTTACGCTGTCCCTGTGAGGAGTGTTTTGGAGGTTAGGAAGAGCTCACCTCCAGATGGGAAGCAGAGCCCTACCAGGAGCACATGAGGTCCTAAGGACCTAATCACCCGTAAAGCCTTAATGAAGCACTAAGATGGGGCAAAATCACTTACTGCTGCTGTCAGGAGCTTGTGTACAAATCATCTGCCCACAAGGCAGCACTCCCTGCTCAGAGGTAGGCTGTGATGTGCTCTGCTCTTGCAGTTTTGCAACTGGCCATTAACATCTGCATCAAGGAAGCCATTGCCTTCTCTGGGACAGGCAGGATCAGACTGTACTCCTGCATAGTTACCAGGAGTCTTGACTCAAGCAGGAGGCAAAAAAACTTGTGAAAAAATGTTTGAATATTTCATTTGCAGCCAAGAAAGAGAGCTTAGTTTTCCCAGGCTGGGGTAGATTCCCTATGCTTTGACTGTACAGTTTTTGTTCTGACATACTCTAACATTTCATTTTTACTCGCTACTTTGCCTTTTTGATGGAGGATGTCATATGCCATGTTGTTTTTATAGTATATTAATTGTCTGTTTTATTTTTTGATGTTATTGCAGCAAACTATTTATACCTCATTGAGAGGGAGAGTGTTATCACAAAAAAAAAAATAGCATTACTAAAGCAAGCTAAACTTATATTTCCGATTTTTTTAAAAAGTGTTTAATTGATAAATTTCCACAAATCTGCAATTTTTATTTAATTTGCTCTATTCCATCAAAGAACCTGCATAAAAATGTTAGGGGCTTTCAAGAATTACACTGTCCAGGTGGCCTGAGTGTGATTCTTTTTGCAGACATAAGTATGTGTTCATTTCACTGCTGCAGGGGTCCCTTTATAAACCTATTTCATGATCCATTGTGATGTGACAATAAGAACTTGCAGTAATTTAATATTACAGCTTTCACATCACTTATTAAATGTACCTGAGTTGCAACAGCACTCAGGGAGTTTAACTGACCCTAAAGCTGGATGCTTACAGGTGAAGTCAAAGAGTCCTCACCTTGTGAAATGGCATAAAATAGCCAAGAGAGATACTGTTAATCCTCCTTATTTAATCTGGGGAATTTGGGAACAGAGAAGGTTGTGCATGGAATCAATGAGACCTGAAACCATGAGTCCCAGAACACCCATGCCTTAACAGTAGGACCTCCAGCAGATGCTACCTGTGTTTCCTGTTCTGTCTTGCCAATGGCTTCTCCAGATCCCAGCCTCTTGTAGTGAGATGCCTTATAAAGCTCTTCCAGGAGCAACCACTCTGTCCTGTTGTTTTAAGTCTTGCTGTGTCCTTGAAGAAACAGGAGTTTTCCTCCCTCTCTTGAAACGTGTGTTATCTTCAGGCGTGTAGTGATAGAACAAGGAGGGATGGCTTTAAGTTGGAAGGGAGAAGATTTAAATTAGACATTAATAAGAAATTCTTCATGATGAGGCTGGCACAGATTGCCCAAGGAAGATGTGATGCCCTGTCACTGGAGGTTTCAAGGCCAAGTTGGATGGGGCTTTGAGCAGCCTGGTCTGGTGGGAGGTGTCCCTACCCATGGCAGGGGTTTGGAACTGGGTGATCCTTAAGGTCCCTTCCAACCCAAACAATTCTGTGACTTTTATGATTGAGCTGTAGCATCACAGGAAACCAATCAATATGGTCCTGCACAAATTGTTTTCTTGATGGCTTCATCCCATCCAGAATTCTTATTTTCAGAAAGTTGTCCTGAAATTGTTGTAATACATACATCTTTTTTAATTTGCTCAAAGTTAGTGACTTACTAGGTTTATTCCAAGCTTAAAAGTCAAACTTAGAAGGAATAAAATGCTTAAACAGATTATTGCAGTTTGGTGGTCCTACTCAGGTAGACAAGTGTATCCTTGCACCATATGTATGGCCTCTACTCCAGTTCAACCAAAGAATAGCCTGATTTCACTGCCAGCAAACTCTTTTACTGCATCTGGGTGAGACTGGATGAAATAGTGAGGGCTGGCCAGTCAGATTATAATGCAAGGGTAGGGTTTGCAGCATTTGTGTTATGCCAAAGTGGAAACTGGATGCAGTAGAATCTGGTTTGAAGCAGAGACTGCAACTCCTGCCTGATCTGGAGAGATGCCTACAGCCCTATGTAAGGAATTAGCACTAACTCAACACTACTAGTGCTTTAGGACAGAATTACACATGGGGTGACTAGATATAAACTACCCTGCAGCATGATTTGTTTGGTTTCGCAGATTTCAGAGTGTTCTGATTGCCTTTTAAACAGCTGTTCCTTTATTCAAGGAAACCTGCCTCAGGCTTTCCCCGTTTAAATTACAGATTCCCTTGGAATCTAGGAGTCTGTGGACATTTCAAGCTGACATTTACACTTTGCAATGTCTTGTCTTTGTTCAAAAGTGTTCAGAAGCAAATGCTAAAGTCAAGAAAGGGTCTCTCTGTCTCAGGAAAGGGTTTGCCTTTACTTTTGTTTGCAAGATGAGAAACATAGCCCAGCCTCCAACCTTTCATCATGTTACAGCTACCCAGGCTTAGAATAAACATGACAGCATGCAGCTTGCAAGGGGCTTGCTTCATTCAAGTCTCACCCACAAAATATTTGGGCCAGGCCAGATCCATTCTATCTTCTTTTTTTTTTTCTCCATTCTGTGAACTTTCTAGGGAAAAAACTTACCTGTTGAAAGGTCCTGCAACCAAATATAGTTCTAACTCCTACACTAACACCACTTTTGATGTGCTGTTCAAAGCAAATCCAGTGAAGCAGGATGCTGTTAATAAAACTCAGGAGAAGCAAGAGGTCAAGCTACATGAGCAAGAAGACGTTTTGGTCTCTTTTGGAGCTCCTACTCGAAGACAAGAGGAATTTATCCTGACAAAACCAGTGATTTTTTAGCTTTGGAGATTGCTCTTTGAACCGTAAAGAACTACTTCATGCTAGTGGATTGCATAAAGACACTTATCCGCATCTTTCTGGTGGTCCCAAATATAGCCAGTAACAACTCCTATTTTTTTTCTTATATACTTATCCATCAAAAGACATAACCCCCAAACCAGTATGTTTAAACCTTTGATGTCCTTTAGACTTGTCACAGTGTTTTAGCATGTCAGCAGGAGAATCATTTAGAATCATAGAATGGTTTGGGTTGGAAGGGACCTTTAAGATCATCCAGTTCCACCCCCCTGCCATGGGGAAGTACACCTTTCACTGGATCAGGGTGCTCAAAGCCTCATTCAACCTGGCCTTGAACACCTCCAGGGGTGGGGCAGCCGTCGCTTCTCTGGGCAACCTGTGCCAGGGCCTCCTCACCCAGAAATTTCAGTGAATTTAGAAGATCTTCAGCTGCTAAAAATTGATTCTTTTCTTATGCTGTTCAGTTTCTCCTGGCAGCCTTTTAAGGGAGTATGCAGATATCTTATGTGGTAGCCAGGGCTTAAGACAGAGGTGAATGTAAGTCAGTACATAAGTCCTAGACCTTCTTCGTTGTTTCTTAAGTTCATACATCACTTCTAAATAGAGTCTGAAGTATTTAATCGTGGAAGAGGTGCTGGTGATATGGGAGGGCTTACATAGGATGACAGCTGGCCTGGGCTGTCTTTACCTAAGAAATCTCTATTTCTAAAATCTGCTGGGTTTCTGTTCTTGTTCCCAGAGGGTAACCCCTGATATCACTTTCTTTTGCACATGGCCTAGTGCTTTTAGCTGACTTTCCACCCTCTCCTTCACATAGCTGAGATAATGCCAGCATGCAAAAAACTGCTTGTTGCAGAAAACTTATGCCCCAGGCACTTTATGTGGGAGTCACACATGTGAGGTTCTTATCTGGAGAAGCTGCTGTCTGCCTTTGGGATGTCTGCCCTGCGTATTTGGTAGTGGGTAGGACTTAACCCACTGGACTGGCTTCCTTTCTTCTTCTCTTTCACCAGCTGTATTTCTGTCCAAGTTTCAGATTGGTGCCACCAAGATGCACATCTACCTTAGCTGATGAGAACTGCACACAAGGAACTCATCTGTACCCAACAGCATTGACCCACCCCACTCTCTTCATGCAATGCATTGTTGGAAGCTGTTTACTGATGCTGTTACACCCTTGTCTTCACTAGGATGTGAAATCAGAGGTAAGGAAGATGACAGTAGCTGAAAATTTCATTTCACGTGGCCCAACTAGTCCTGTGATTTATCTCTCAACCTTTTCTTGTTCAATAGCGTTGAGCTGCTTGTCGGTGTGGGAACCACCAGTGGTGATGGGGAGATGTGCTCATCTCTTGGCAAAGAAGTTTTCCATGTAGCCACAAACTGAGAGCAGTCCTGCCACTTCCTTCCTGCTCGCAATGTCCAGAAGTGACCTTGCAGAGGCCACTTGCAGGTTTTTCAGGTCTCCAACAAGGTTATCCAGAAAAGGGAGAACTTTAGCAAAAAAACCCCACATGCCTCACCAAATCTAGCTGTCTCTCCAAGTCTTGTATCTAATTGAAATACCTCGGAGTGGGCACTGTGTCAAGTGTGTGGGCTGCCAGCCTGACAAAATGTATATTGTGTGCAAGCTTCTCTGTGCCCTGAAACCTCGGTCCTACTCTTCCTGTGTAATCTGAACTTATAATTTCTGCTGAGGGAGATTGAACCAAGAGAAGCCTGTGGTATTCTTGAGGGATGAAAATATTGGAAAGCCTGAGCTGGCCTCGGCCTCTTGAATGTCCAATGAATACTTGCTGATGGGAAGATAGTATGTGGGATATACTCTGTAGGGACTCTCTCCCTCCTTTCAACTGCTTTGGCTCTGTGCCTTTTGCGTGCGATTTCCATGGCTGTCATCCTGGTGGCTTTCTTGACAAATTCCTCCCTTGGCAAACAAGCATGGTCATCTGAGCAAAACTTGCCCTGGTTTGGCTCAGGACCTAACTGGTCACTGTTCCCAGCCCTCCCCCCAACCCTTGCAGCGATTTCTGTGGCTGTGGCCACCTACAACTCTTTCAGACTTACAATCAGCCCTGTGAACCAGTTGTCCCCAGCTCCGAGGGGTTTCCCTTTCCTCCAAATGACTCATGAGCTATGTGGATACCCTTTCTTCCAGAAGGCTCTCAAAGACACTGGACATGTTGCAAAAAAAGGGCAAGAGTCATTTGGAAATTACTGTACTGTTGGGTTAAAACGTAATAAGAATTGCAAAGTGGGGTTTGCCTTCCCAAGAGAACAGCAGGCTGGCTCACTTAAATATTTAACACGTCCCTCCCACCTGTCTTTGGACAGACTGACTCACCCTGAGTAGCTGTGTGTCCCTGTCTTAATCTGCTCCAAGCTCCACGTGCATGGCTTAGGGTGAGCATCTAACTTCTAGGATCTTTACAGGATGCTATATTATCTTAATTTGCCTTTTCAAAAGAGGTTGGTGCAGTTGCTTAGTAAGTCACCAGACTGTATTTCTAAGCACTCATTTGATACGCTGAACCATAGACCCAGTTCAGTCTAGCACAGTGCACAGGGAAGGAAAGAGCTTTAAGAGCTTGCCCAGGTCCTTTTTAGGTTCCTGATCTTGGTGGGTGATAATGGAAAGAATAGAGCTACTGCTGGGGTGGATGCACAGGGAATGAACAGCCAGGAATGCTGGACATCCCTCGTTCCCCCTTTGGTAGAAGAATACAAAGAGGCTCCTCTAGGCTGTGAAATTCCAAACTTAGAATTTTTCAGTTATACCACAAAAAGTCTCAGTTATATATGGGAGGAGTCCCAGAAGTGGAAATATATTTAGCTCTTATGTGTCTCCTCACTGTCAAGGCAGTATAAAGTGACTCTGCTTCTGGGTTTGTAGAAGCCAGCCTCACTGCTGAGCAGCTAGATTGGGCTTTAATCATAGAAAAAAAAAAAAGGAAATTAAAGCCCATCCTTTTCTACCCCCCTGCAATGTGCAGGGACACCTTCTGCTGGATCAGATTACTCAAAGCCTCATCCAACCTGACCTTGAACACCTCTAGAGATGGGGCAGCCACTGCTTCTCTGGGCAGCCTGTGCCAGTGCCTCCTCACTCTTGCAGAACATTTCTTTCTAATATCTAATCCAAATCTACAGTCTTTCAGCTTAAAACCATTACCCCTCGTCCTGTCCCTGCAGTTCCTGATAAAGAGCCCCATAAGGTCAAACATGTAAATCTTATGGGTTTAAGCTAGGCAAAATTATCTGGGTGCATGTGAATGAGACTTGCAAATTTTGGTTAATGTTGCGTGTATCTGAAGGCAGAGTTTGCATTTAAAGATCAATTTTCCACAGTGCTGAGTGAGGGGAAGCTAGTTCTAACTAAAATATTTTTCCCATAGTTTTTCATATTTCTGTGACTGCACATCCCTATTTACTTAAATACAGCCCTTACCAATGTTATTACATCATGAACTTGATATCTTTCCCTGGGAAAAGAACCACTTTTTAGGAAAAAAAGAAAATGGAGAGAAAAAGAAAAAGAAGGAAGTGTTCAAGTAAGTCCAGAAACCCTCGATCCCTCTAGGGTCCCCAGCTGTGCTGTATGTTGTCCCAGCTGAATGCCAGATATTTTGGCTCTGCACATTAATGCATTCAAGGAGAAATCAAAGCAGTTGTCTTGAGTGTGCTTTGGGCCAAGTGTGCATATCCTACCTCAAAATAGTCCTTTTTTCTTCCTTCCTTATAGGCCTGGGGCTGAACAGGAGCTCTCTGGAGCTCCTTATGGCTACCTGCCCATCAGTGCCTGAAGTGATAGGTCTTCAGATACTTCATTTTCCTAGTGGCCTGGAAGCCACATCCTTTGCTGGACCACTTCTGGTGAAGCAGCAATCTTTCCTTTCTGGTTGAGGGAAGAAAAGCAGCATTTCTTTGATGGTCTTATTGTCATCACGTGTCGCATTGCTATTGCTCTCCACAGAGGTGCCTCCTATGCAGGCACCCATGGCATTGAGACAACCCTGGGGAGCAATTCATCCAGTGTGGTAGGAAAGCTCTGCCAGATACGTTGCCCCATGGGGTTGGTTTATTGGTCTACTGTTAGCTGAGCCCAGCACTTAGCATGAAGCCAGATTTTGGTGAGTCATATCTGCAAGCAGAAACCCTTGTCACAGTCCCCCTTTCCTGTGTCCCTGATGAAACTCTATCTGGTGTTGTGAACATGCAGCAGAGCAGAGCTGGGCTGAGTGCCACAGCACCCTCGATCTAGATAGCTGGCTGAAGCCTTTGCAAAGTGGCAAATTCTGTCCAGTGTCACTGCAGGAGTATTTCAAAGCAGAAGTGTAATAAACTGAATATCTGGCAAAAATTATCTGGCCACTTCCTAGTTGAAGTGAAAATCATAAGATCATAAAATCATAGAAACACAGAATGGTTTGGGTTGGAAGGGACCTTAAAGTCCATCCAGTTCCAATTTCTCTGCCATGGGCAGGGACACCTCCCACTGGATCAGGTTGCTCAAGACCCCATCCAACCTGGCCTTGTACACCTCCAGAGTGCCACCATTTCTCTGGGCAACCTGTGCCAGGGCCTCCCCACCCTCATTGTGAAGAATTTCTTCCTAATTTCTAATCTAAATCTTCCCTCTTCCAATTTGAAGCCATCCCGCTCATCCTGTCACTCCAAGCCCTTGTAAAAAGCCTCTCCCCAGCTTTCCTGGAGCCCCTTTCAGTACTGAAAGACTGCTTTAAGGTCTCCCTGGATCATTCTCTTCTCCAGACTGAACAACCCCAACTGTGTCACAGTCTGTCCTCATAGCAGAGGTGCTCCAGCCCTCAGATCCTCTCTGTGGCCTCCTCTGGATCCGCTCAAACTGTTCCATGTTGTTCTTATGTTGGGGATTCCAGAACTGGACGCAGGACTATGGGTGGGATCTCACAAGAGCGAAGGGGGAGAATCTCCTTCCTCACCCTGCTGATCATACTTCTTTGATGCATGTTGTGCAACTTAGAACAAAGGCATGTCACTTTGAATCATTTACTAGCTGATATTTCACATCTTCGCCCTAACTATAAAGAAGGTTGTTCCAAAATCTCTCCTTGCATCTGCTTTTCTGTTTGTAACTGCTCTAAGCAACCACCACCAAGTGCAAAGGAGACTGGAAGATCTGCTGAAAATGGCAAGTACTGTGGACAGTAGAGTGTGTTGTGCAAGGGCTCTGTCCCTCATCTGTGTCAAATTGCAAAAGTCAATGCTGGCCAGAAGTGAAATGACTCGCTTCCTAAAATGGAAATATCCCCATATGTTGTTCCTGGCAGAGGACTGCTCTCAGGGGCAAGATCAGCAAGCGGATGGTAGTGACTGCAGCATGGCCCTCGCTGCTGCTGGCCCCTGTGGTGCTTGGGGGAATGAGAACAGCACTATTTGCCACAGACCTGACAAGCAGCAGGAGAATTTTCACCCTATAAAATCCCCTTAAACTAACTGTACCTGTCAATAGACTGACTTCAACCTGAATAGTACATCTTCCTTGGGAAGAAGCTGCTGTTCTCAGGGTTCCAACCTATGCTGGTTAATCTGTCACTGCTCATGTTGCTCTGATACTCTCCAAGGACTTAACAAATGGTTCAGGCAAGTTGTTAGCACAAAAAAACATATAGTGGGAGTTTATTTGCACAATTCAGCAGCAAAAGACTGTTCTTCATTGGCAGAGAGCAGTCAATGTCCATTGGTGCAATCTGGGGGAAATGACTGCTAGGTGACCCTAGGGGAAAAACATAAATACTATGGGACTCCTCTCCCTGGGAATAATCCAGGCCAGGAGAGCAGCTAGTCTCCCTCTCTGCTTGAGATCCCAAGATTTCAGGTCTTCTCACTGCCCTCACCATTTTTATCCCTACTCCAAGGCTTTTAGCAACCTGACCTGCTTGACGTACTGGTCATGTTCTTCTATCACAGTTTTTACCTCTTATATTTCCCTGAGCTGACTGCAGCAGGATTGTACCATGAAGGTATTTACAAATAAGCTATTTAGCCAGATAGCATATTTGTTTAGCAGTAGCTCTGGACGATACTTCCTTCCACATGTCCTTGAAGTTGACAGAGTGTCTTGCCCGCAGCTATCTATCAATTATGCAATCTCTGGCTTGCCAGAGCTTGTGGTCAGAATTTGTCTTGATGTTGCTTCCAATGCATCTAAGCATCTTTATCCCTTTGAGGACTAGGGACTCAAATACTCAAATTGCTTTTCCTTCCTTATGAACTTCCCCATAATTTATCCATTTGACCAATGCAAAGCTCTTATTCTGTAGATAGTTTCTCTCCACATTCATTCCCCCATTACGACTTTACTCAGCCCCACATCTCTCTAGAATTTTCTCTCTTCCATGAATTTTCTTCCCAAAGCTCCTTGACAGTATCTGCAGACTTCTTGTCTCAGCTTTCTGGAGCCCTTTGGCAAAACTCATCTCTTTTGTGATGCATTATGTGGAGTTTCACTGGTTGCCTCTGCAGTCTAGCTCAGCTTGGCATTTCATAAACGTTTGTTACCCCAGCTCTTAGCCCTCTGTGACATTTGTATCACCCATCTCTTGCATCTCCTAGAGTCTGACCCTCCTTATGGTTCAGTGGAGACCTTCAAGACCCTAAGGAAGGTCTGCAAAAATGAGGTTTTGTAGAGAATCAATGAAAATTGCATCCAGTCAAGAGCATCCTTCCACAGCTTGCCTTCAGAACCGAATCTGGCACCAGCACAGCCAAAGCGACGCTTTACGCTTCCATGCAGATGTTCCCACGAGGATGCAATTCACTGAGCTTCATTCTCCTCTTGCATGGTGCGTGGTCATCATTTACTCCTATCCTGAGCATGTGAGCAAAATACAAGCAAATCAGAAGAGATTCAGATCTAATCCATATCAGCCAACTGCTAGCATGGTATAGGCAAGCAACTTCAGCAGTGGCAGGGATGTCAAGATCAATAGGGAGCACACGGCTGCTTTCACGTTATTGTTGCACTAATTTGGAGATCAGGGGTCAGGAAAAGGGATATTTGTTCCAGAAAAAAAAAAAAACGAAACAGCGGAGGCTGGTGACACACGGGCACAGGTTGCCCAGGAAAGTTGTGGCTGCCCCATCCCTGGAGATGTTTCAAGGCCAGGTTGGATGGGGCTTTGAGCACCCTGATCCAATGGGAGGTGTCCCTGCCCATGGCAGGAGGGTTGGAACTGGATGATCTTTAAGGTTGGTTCCAACCCAAACCATTGATTCTATGATTCCATGCACATCCAACCCTGATTAGTGGAGTTTGTCTATGGCTTAACACATTACGTGTCTCTAGGTGTAGACATATACACACAGTATAGAGAGTCAGTGTGGCTCTTCAGCAGAAAAAAGGAGCGAAGCCTTGCCCTGATTCATACAGTGGACACTTGCAGTGGTATCTTCCAGCACTGAGATCCAGCAAAGCTGAGCATGGAGTGGGAGGAGTGAGATTTGATGTGGGGAGGCCTGAATTCCTGCTGCCCTTGCTCCTTGGCAGACTTCACTTCAGCACCCTCTAAGCACTAACTGCAGCCAGGACCAGTTCAGATGGTGCCAGCAGTTGAACCAAGAATTTCTGCTTTAAAAACAAGGGAAGCATTTAATGGGTTTTTCTTTTGCTTTGTTTGTTCTTTCAGAAATAGGAAAGATGAGAGTGAAAGCCGTAGCAATCAGTAGGATTGTGGAGCTGCCCACATTCAAAATACACCTCAAAGATCTGGGGCTTGCCCTGAAATCCCATCTCATGGGGGGTCTCCAGTCTTCCTGGGGGAGGATTGGCAGGTAAGCTTCAGTAAGAAAACCCTACAAACCGTGAGAATAAATGAAATAAAGATGACACAAATTTTTCTTTAGGAATCCTGATTTTTAAGGTTACACAGGATTTTCATGAGGTTTCATTTGTGTTTTTTTTTGAAGGCCTGCAGCCAGAGATGGAAATGCAGCTTCCCAAGAGGCTGGAGAGGGAGACCAAGAGACAAGAGGTCTCCAGCATCAGCTGCTGAGAGGAAGGGAGGATTGTTTTCCTCACCTTGAGGCAGAGCTCAGCTCTCGCATGCTTGAGAAATAACACAAACTTCTTTTCGAAGTCCCCACCTTGTGGGTTTTTCCTGTTCAATGATTGGCCTGAAAGCTTAAAATTTTGAATTTGGATGTCCCTTTTATTTAACTGAGAAGGTGACTGTGTGGCTACTGCTCTTTTGCCTGGGGTAAATGTGTCTCTAGCTCGTTAGCACTGGGCTAGGATTCAGCCCATCAGCTGGCTTTGAATATGATTGTTTTCATTTCTATCCTCCGTGGCACAGCAAGGACATAGGCCATGACTAAACTTTTTTCTGGCTTCAGTGCCAGCACAATCGTCTGAGAGTTTCAGGGGCCGAAGAAAACACTGAAGAATCACATCTGAAATAGGAGAGCTTTTTGCACATCAGGCTATAGATGAAAATGAGCAACGCAGGGCAAAATTCAGGCAAAGGTTATTTCTTTTCAGCAGGCCAAAACCCATCCAGTTCTGATCAGAAGTAGCAGCAAAAGCAAAGAACAAATGCAAAGGCTTTTCTCCTAGGCTGGCCCATAACCCTCTGCCCTGGTCCACCAGCCCCAGCTGGCCCATCGCAAGAGGGTGTGAGCCCCAGGAGGGTGCTGATGGGTGGTTGTTTAAGGACTGGTGCAGCGAAGCCATGTGGGCATGGGGAAATGTCTGGTATTCTGAGGCTGCTCAGGTCAGCTGGGTGTTGTCTCAGAGAGTTTTGATCAAGAAACTCTGTGAGCTGGATCCAACAGGAACTGCTAGTCCAGGAACTCCCAGCTGCTGTCTAGCACAGTGCAGGCTTGGGAGACCTCAGCAGCGACCTGAAAATGAAGAAAAAACTAATGTTCATAGTGAAATCATGGAGGTAACACAATATATGTATATTTTTTATATATAAGAACAGCACTTCTGCAGACTTTTTGGAAGTCACAGTACCTGCTAGAGGCACTGGCAGTAGTCACCCTGCCATAGAGAAATTAGCGAAGAGGCACATCTCAAAGCTGTCAGTGAAGCTGGTTTCTTCTTCATGCTTCTGTTAGTGAGGCTGGTTTTGGCCTTGGGTATAATTTCACTCACTGTATATGGTTTCCTTTTCTGTTCCAAAAGGGAAATAGGGAGCTGCTGTTTTGTAAGCAGTACTGAAGCACCCCAAAGTCAGTGCAGAAACCCACCTGCAGGATGAAGAGACAATCCTGCACCAAAAACCTGCGGTCTAATTTGGTGCTTGCACCCTTGTGATAGACTTAGCCCAGCTGCAAAAACCTAAAAATGCCCTATTTTCATTTCTCTCTGGTGGTCCTTGGATGCAGGTTAGGTTAGCCCAAGAGAGCAGAGCCCTTGTGCTTTCTGTGCCCTGAGAGGGATGCTGGGGAATGCCAAGACATTAAGACAAGCAAGTCCTAACTTGCATGTACCACCATGATGGCATTCCTAGGACTGAGTCAGTCCTTGGCACCAGCCCAGAACCTGCTGTCATTCCTCCCTGCCTTTTCTTCATGTTTTTCTACAAAGCAGTGGAAGACTTGTAAAAACACTATCCCAGGACTTTTGTTTTAGACCAGGTCACACTTCTATTTCTTCCAGTGGCTTTGCTGCAGTTGAGCTCAGCCCAGACCACAGCAAATGCTGCAGAAAGCTGAAAAGAAAAGGCTTTGCTGAAGGAAAATGCAAAATGAGCTATTGGAGAGCTAAGTGTCACCTCCTCGTGTCCTCCAGCAAGCTGGTCCTGAAGAGAGACCCAGAAAATGCATGTCACCACACTCCTAGCTCACACCCTGCCTCACTGCACAGCTTACTCTCTGCCACCACTCCCTTAGACCGTGGAAGCTTAACTGGGAGGAGGTTTTCTTGCCTTGCTTAGATAGTCTTTGCACCATCAGCAGCACCATGCTCCTGCTCTAAACATGGACAAGTCAAGCTTCTTACCATTCACCTCCCACATGGCTCCTCCTCTGAGGATTTCAATGAATTTTAAAGAACTTTGCAGGACTCTTACACACTTGATAACAACAAAGGTGGGCTCAGCAAGCTTAAATCTGTCTCAAGAAACAGTTTTGCAGCAGTATGAAATGGGGTCTTGCATATCAGTGGGAAGGGAGGTCTCTATTTAGGGTGGGATTTAGACCCACAGTGATGGTTTCCAAGCTGTGCCTTCAGAAGTTCCCCCATGATCCCTTAGCACAGCATATTATTGCAGTTTGTTTTTCCCAAAGAAGCTGCATCTCCCCGCTGCTGGTGTGAGCTGTAGGAAACCTGGCTGCTCCAATGGGTGCAAATGTCTCCACTTCCCAGTTGCATTCATTTTATCGCCTTTTGCCCATGTGACAGCTCTGCTTTTTTTCCCTCTGTGAGGTATTGGCTGTGGTTGGGTTTTCACATTGTAGGCTTGAATAAACCACTCTTTCCTTGTGCACCCTTGCAAAAAGGGTCTCAGCGCGGTGTCCTGGGCTATGCATTTGGTGATCCCAGTAATGGATGGATCATCCTGAAATGGTGTTTTTGTGCAAGTCTGAGCTTTTTAAAAATTAAGAAAGCAGGCAGGAATGTCTTTGGCTTCTTCACCCATCTGCATGGCCTTGGTACCACATCCCTGTGTGCTGGGGATGTAGTACCTGCAAGCTCATCCCTGCAAGCTCAAACCTTGCTGCAAAGCGGCTCAGCATCACATCTCTCTCCTCAGGGTTTGGGCTTTTTCCTGCCCCTGTGAGAAGTGGGGTATTTAGGCTTTCACTAGATTTTTTGCTCTTAAGCCATTTCAGAGGAAAATGTTTTCTCCTGTCTGGAGGGTTAGGGGAAGAAGGATAAGTTTTTCAGCTTTGAATCAGTTCAGAAATGGGACAGGGGTGCTTTTTCCAGCACAACCCAGCAGCATGTGGTTATCTGCCAGCTTCACGCCCCAAGTGGCTGCCAGGAAAGTCAGGCTCTCACGTCTGGCTTTTATTTGCTGTGAAATATAGCCTGGATGTCTCTTCTGAAAAAATGACAGGGAAAACAGCCAAATAACGAAACTTTTGAGGACACGTTTTCAGCTCAGCAGTCAAGTCCGTGCAGCTGGGAAGAGGGATTTTGGATGAGTAAAGGCCTCTGCTATGTCCCCGGGAAAACAGAGGGGACAAAGTGAAAGTAAAGCTTGAAGATTTTCCCATATTAAGGTATTACTAGATTAAGGTATTAGTAGAAAGCGCTGAGTTCCTTTAAGCCCGGCTTGGGCAGTTGGTTGCTGTTACAAGAAGGTGTTTGGCTGTCGCTGTAAAATATGAGAAACCACACTGTGCGGTAAAGCTTTCTGCAGAAAATAGGGTAAAAGAAGGAAAGGAAAAAGATACTAATTGGAGGAAATTACTAGAAATTCTGCCTTGGATCAGCCAGTAGCAAACCCTGAGTTTCTGGAAAATGGCACATCCAATGGCCCAGAGTGCTGGATGGGTTCTTGGCTTGTTTTTACCGTTTCCTGAGGATTAGCCACGTTGGTAGGACTGCAGCAGGCAACCGCTCTGTGACTGTATCAAAGCTCATTTAGCAGCTTGGTTAATGATTGGGGTGGTATGAGTTAAAAAAAAAAAGACCATATGTTGATTTTGCAAATAGCTTCCTGAAAACAGCTTGTGGCCAGGAAATGAAAACTGCTGGATAAAATAAGTGGCAGCCATCTCAATTACTCCAACCTAGTATAGTTTTCTCTTTTCAAGAGAAACAACTTGGGGCAGCCCTGGAAAAGGCGCATGTCCTAGGTGACCTTGGGGTGCTTGACAAGGAGGGTCTTGCTGCTCATAATTTGTAGGGGTCTGAATCTGTCTGGGACTGCATAGGCTGCATGTAGGCTGTGAGGAGGTTTCCTCCCTCCAAAACATTCATCCCTTCCCCAGCATCTGGATACCCAAAAGCTTCCCCAGATGCCAAAAGCCCTGCAAGGGCCAGCCTATGATTGGTGTTGAAACAGGCTAGGTCTTTGCTGCTGCACTTTCCCTCCAAAAAGTCAGTCTGTAAAAGCTGGAAGGACACAGTACAAGTTTGCATAGTGAACCTCCAGCAGGACCTGGCCTCACAAGAAAGGGTCATAAAATGTTTTCCATTTTAAACAGAGCTTTCCTGCTTTTGCTCCCACTCCACAAGGCTTCACTCTCCCCACTCTGTGGAGAGAAAAATACAAAGCCACCAGCTAACCATCTGAAAATGAGGAGTGGCTGAGAGAATAGGGGTTGTTCAGCCTAGGGAAAGGGAGGTTGAGGGGAGACGTTATCACTGTCTACATCTGCCCAAAAGGAGGTTTTAGCAAGGTGAGTGATGGAATCTTCTCCCAAGTAGCAAATGACAGGATGAGAGGAAATGGTCTTGAGTTGTGCTAGGGGAGGTTTAGATTGGATATTAGGAACAATTTCTTCACTGAAAGGGTTCTCAGGCACTGGCAGAGGCTGCCCAGGGAAGTGGTGTGGTCACTATCCCTGGAGATGTTTAAAAGACGGGTAGATGAGGTGCTCAGGGATCTAATTTAGTAGTGGACAGATATAGTTGGACTCGATGGTCTCAAAGGTCTTTTCCAACCAAATGATTCTGTAATTCTATAAATAAAAGGGCCTGAAAATGGTCTACCACCAATCCGCATATTGGCAAGAGGTGCTTGTGACGTGGTGGTTCCCTTCCAAAAAAATCCCCCATTTTACATTTCTTCCTCCCCTTGCCTTGCAGATGGGTCCAAAATCAGAGCAGCCAATGCTGTTGTCTCCTGCCAAGGTGTGAAGACCACTATCATCATGACCAGCCATGTTTCCCGAAGACAAGTGCTGGCTAGACACAATGAGCGGCTCTGCCTTGGAGACAGGTGAGGTAACCTCAGCAGAGAAAGGATTAATGTATAGATGATGCTATAGTGTCAGCAAGTGGCACTCCAGCTACTTCATCACTGCACATATATGGCTGCGTGGGAGCTGCATCTTACAGGATTTCTGGCCCCAGAGCAAGGTAGGTGGGTATGGGAAGATCTCTGTCCCCAGTGCTGCTGTGCTCAACTTGAACTGTTGAACTGTTTCTGCCTTCTGATTCCTAGCAAGGTTGTTAACATTGGCCAAGAAGAGATATAATTTACCCTGGATCGAGGATACTGTCAGTAAGAGTTGGATGAGCTTTGCACTTTAACTTTTCAACACTGATTTGTAATCTGAAGCAGTAAAACAATTGTTTTTCAAAGCTCTGCCAGCCCCGGGACATCTCAGCTCAAAAATAAACCAACAGCAGAGGGGAGCTGAGAAAGGGCAGTGGCCCCATGAGTGAAAAGGTGCAGCTGGCACCGTCACTTGCAGTGCAAAGCTCCTACCACTGGTCTGTAGCCTGCTAAGAACAGCTAATTGTATTGCGCCTTGGCTGGTTCATCAGGAAAGGGCTCTTCATCAAGGACAGGGGATTCCCTTTCTGCTACAGCCACATGGGTTGTGCAAGAGGTTGATCTCCCATTGCTCACTATCAAACAGAGAAACAAATGATTTTAGGCTCATAAGCTGGTTTCATTCTTTTGGACCTTGAAGCCTGATGTGTAAAACTGTTACCAGCTCAAAACCCTTTCACTGCAGCCAGAGCCTGAAGGATGTATCCGTCTGCAGACTTCATCCCGCCCTAGGCTACGAAAGGCTTGGGAGATGCTAGTGCAGCCTTGATGTCTCCTGAATGTGTGATTTGACTCACTCCTTATTATCAGCAAGCTGATAGAAAGCCTAGTCCTGGCCTGTGAACACAGCTCGGCAGACAGACAAGTCCTGGGTTTCTCTGTGTGGTCCTGAGGAGGGAAGGGTTGCATCCGTGGAGTTCAACACTGTAATGTGGGACCATGTACACAGCAGCAAAGCTCATACCTAACCTGAAACTGTCCCCACTGCAATTTACTTGCAGTCTAATTAATCTCCACTCCTATACAGAGAGTAATTTGCTGGGTTTACACAGGGACTGGGAATACCCCGGAGGAAAGACATCAGGGTTTTTCCTTGATTTTGTGGCAGGATAAGCATTTTTTTAAACTCCCGTGAACACACAGTGAGTGCAGGAGTGAATGTGACACTTCCTTGGGTTGTGTTACCTGGTGCTCATTGTTAGGAGGATTAGGTTCATATTTTAAATAGGAAATGTGTGGTGGTGCCATAAAACCTTGAAACCATTGTATCTTTTTCTGTAACAGCACAAGACAGCCTGCAGCCCTTTTCCTGCAGATTTCCAACTCACCATGCATGTCACTGGCAACTGGGATGCTGCCACCCCTGGGCTGACTGCAGACTGATACGCTCAGTTGTACATCTCCCTTCCTCAGTAGCTGGCTGATGCTCTTACATCATACTTCTCATTCCTCGTTTTTGCTCTTCTGAAACATTTCCACTCCCTTCTCTGTGTTCCCACTCTCCTACCTCTTCTTGTGGGTGTCCTGCCCTGACCCTTGGGCGCGCACAGGGTTTGGCTTGTCCTGGTGCTGACACAGCAGAGGGGTTTCAATAGCAATTCAGTGGTGATGAGCTGCCAATGAATCTGATATTTTACCTCTGGGTGATGAGCTGTGAGGTTGGGGTATCCTTACCAGACCCCAGGCATGGGGAGGAAGCTGCAATGAGAAGGGTCACTACTGCAGAAGGTTGGAAAGCCCTATCCTGGCAGGACTGGATGTGCTGGCCACCCCATTATGGGACAGGGTAACATCCCTGTTGGTGATGCATGGGGAAGCAACCCCCATGCTCTGTCTAGAGCTCCCCACACCATGCTAACGAGAAACAGATTAGAACACACTTGAACTTCACTTGCTTTTTGTTCATTTTCAAAAGGTTAGCAGAGCTGGGCTCACCACTGGAAGGAAGGTCCCCTTATCTGCCTTGCTTTGCTAATAAAATCACTTCCAGAAAATCACAGTGCAGGTGGAATGGCCATAGCTGTGAAAGGACTGGATTTTCTCACTCACCCCGCACCAACGTTATTGATACTGTTTGCACAGTTTACTGGGCCTGGGCGTAAAACCTGCCTGTTACCACTGTGCTCTGCCTAGTACGGAGGATGAGCCCATGGGTGTCCTCCAAGCTGGCTCCTACCAGGGCAGTAGAAATAAAATCCTGTCATATAGATGCTTTTACAACTCCCAGAGACTGGTTAAGAGGTTTATCACATGATGAGGATTACTGGGATACCCAAGGTACAGGTGATGGGCAATGTACCAAAATAAATGATGCTTCATCCATCAGGCTACATTATAGTGGACCTGGGGAAGCGGATCATGAATGGGCACAAAAACATGGCCATTGTAGGACGCAATGAGAGGAATAGCTGTTGTGGACAAATAGAGCAATGACGGTTTGGTAACAGAGTTCATCTGTGGCTGAAGCTCATTTGTACAGGACTTTTTCAGGTTTTCTGGAAAAAATCTGATGGCCTTTTTCACTGGATGGATCAGCTGTGATGCGGAAAGGTCAGAGATGAGCCACACCGTAGGCTGTCCTACAGGAGCCCATTTCCATATGGTGGTGCCTGCTGTGCAGGAGCCAGAGGAGATGATGGCAATAACACAAATATTAAAGCTGTTCCTATTGTTGACCATTTTCTCCCTTTTTCCATCAGCCTGGCCTTTAGAGCAAGAGACAGCAATCAACAAGGGACCTCACCCAAATCTCACGCCGGGATTTGTGGCCGCGAATCATCCTCCTGTCTAGACCAGCTCAGAGAGGAGACTGGCTAAGCAGGGTCTTTAAAAACACTTGCTTTTCCAAACAGTAGGTTATTTACTTGCATCCCTCATTCTCTAAACGTGTGCTGCCATTGTCCCCTCCAGGAGCCTCATGGTTACCTAAGAGGTCTTTGAAATCCCAGTGATGACTGCCAGCCCCTTTGCCCCTCCCCTGGGTAGAGAGGCAGAGTTCTCTGCCTGTATAGGTATTAAATACATGCATCCTTTTTAATTTTACTTTTTCTCTTTTGTTTTCCTTCTTTATTTCTTCTTAGTCCTCCTTTTTCTTGTGCTGCTTTCTCTCTCTTTCCCTTTCCTCCTCAGTTGGGTTGGCAGCACCCCAGCAATGAACTAATGCTGCTCTCCGCTGGATCCCGGATCTGCATGGGAGGCAGTGAGACGTTGCTCGGCCATGGCTCAGCTCGGTGCCAGCCACGGTTGGGGTCTGGCCCCAGCCCAACAAGCATGGGGCTACCGTGTGCCATCACAGCTGGGGCAGGCACAAAGCAGATCCAGGGAGCCAAGCGCTCCTTTTGCTGGTGAGACTGGGAAAGGATTGCAAAAGTCTGATGAGGTCGGAGGTTGACATTTGTCCTGGGTGCTGGATGGAGGAGTGCAAGGGAAAAGCATTGCTACACCACACAGAGGGGAGTGGGGCTGGCTGCTCTGAGGCTGGGATAATGGGCCCTGGGGTCTGGCTCAATCCCACTGCGTTGCGAGGAAGTAAAGGCTGTGGAGGGTGTTAAGTGAGATATAACACACGCACACCCAAATTCCTGCCAGGCTGACGGCAACAGGATGGCACAAAATTGCCAGCACAGGAGTGATAGTAGCTACTGGAAAGAGGGAAGGGTGGTCTGGCAAAGGTCTTTTCCAGCCTTAACAATTCTATGATTCTATGACCAGAAGGAGGGCTGGAAGATGTTCTCTCCTTCTCTTTCCAGCCCTGCGCATGTTCAGCTTCCAGGTGTTGGACTTTCAGCATGAATTAATAGCCAGTGGAGAATTATTTGCAGTTTGTGCTCTCTAGTATTGAGCTGCCGAAGTCTTATGATGGCGTTCACTGGGAAGTTCACTGCATGATGCTCCTTGGGCACGGCAGCAGCACCTTTCCAGCTCTTCTGAAGTCCACCATGCAGTGTTCCCATGGCTTTGCAGCTGGGAAACAGCAACTACCTCCTAACAGAGCCTGATGTCACAAGATTTTTCAGCTTAATTTCCAGAGCAATGGTCTGGATGTGCTTCAGACTTCAGACTTCTTTTTCCAAATGGAAATATTGCTTGGGATTTTTCTCCTTTTACTTCTTCTGGACTCTCCTTTCCCCAGCACTCAGACCATCTTGTGCAGTGTCCCTCCATAGACACATCTGTGAAAAATGCAGAGATTTCCTGAGAGTGGAGCAGTGGAAATTCCTGAGATTTCTCATGCAGATGCATATGTTTCTGGGGCTGTGGAGGAAGAAGTAGCAGTTTAGGAAATGGCTTTTCTGCAGAAACAAATCTTTTCTACTCACTCTCTCTGGTCTGCACCTGCAAAAGGGTTGCTCAAACCATGTTAGATCAGTAGTGTGGGTAGACTCAAGCATTTGTCTCTGTACTGAGTTTTTGTAGCTAATTTTGTGCTTCTGGCAGGCTGGTGGCTTGCAAACAGGGCTTGGACCTCTCCTTTCTGTGGTTGCCTCAAGCCAGCCCTGTCCATGTGCTTTGCTCCCTCACGTGCAGGAGATGCTGTCCCCAGCTTCCATACAACCAGGTGATTTCCATGTGTGGTTGAAAGGGAGCAATGACGCAATGAAAGCTCATTGGAGGTAGTGGATTTTGGCAGTGCATGGCTGCCGCCCCTGGTACCAGATCCTCCCCTGCTACTGCCGAGGCTGGGAAACACATCACATGCCTGGAGGATCTTGGTGGGATGCACAGCTGCAGAGCATGCAGCACCCTAGGGTAGTGAGGGAGGCTTTGCCAACAAAGCTAGAATGAGGTCCTGACACAGGAATTGCCCCTGCATAGGGAAACTCACTTGGGAATCCCACACCTATGAAGAGGGGACAATGAGGACCTGGGGATGAGCATTACACTTTAGAAGAGGGCTGAGCTCAGACAGACAGAGCCTGACTGTCAAAGAAAATTTGCAAGGGGCATGTTCTCCTCCTCATGTTTACGTGACCATCAGCATCAGACGGCCGCGTGATGGAACACAGCTGTTGCGATGATGCACAGGGCTGACCAGAGTACAGCTTGCTCTTTTGCAATGAGTTTGGCCCCAGACTACAAACAAAAATGTCTTTTTATTCCCAAAAAGAAAATTAAAAAAAAAGAAAGAAAAAAAGAAGGCAACATTCTGGCAGCTGCCTGTTGCAGCAGCAGCAGAAGACGGGTGGCAACAAGGTGCTGTTTTCTGTGCACTGGTTTCTGATTGAGGGATGCTCAAATGCCTGAGGCCAAAATTGAGGTCTTAAACTCAGGGCTTTTGATAGAAGGAGTCAATGAACAAGGAATGCCTTAGAGGGATTAAAAAGGCCTTTCAATGGCACATAACTGGGGGAAAACACCCTCTGAGGGGTTAAATGGAGATATGCAGGGGATGGGTGCAGGTTCTTAAAGCTGCAGGGTGCAGCAAGCCCAGTGTGGAAAGGGTCCCTATCCATTTCCCTGTGCTCATACCCATTCACAAGGCAGCTGGGGCTGGCCCATACTGGAGGCAGAAAAATGGAGCAGGTACAGCTTTGGCCAGGTTGGGAAAAAGGTACTAAAAATGGGAGGTAAACCTCAATTCAGGCTCTTTAATCTGAAGTTAACCCCATCTCCCAGTCTGCATGGGTACAATGCCTGGCTTCCTCCATCACCTCCAGCTTTCAGGATTAAGATGGCTTTGATACCAGACACTTCAGAACTTGATCAGCTTTTCCAAACAGGACATATTTTTCTAGTACTAACAAGCCTTTGCACTTTTCTGCTAAACACAGCTAATGCACACTGTTCTGCTGGGAAGTGAGGGAAAAGGGGCTTTTTTGCCTGCATTGTGAGGATGCTCTGGCTTGGCCTATTTCAAGAAATAGCTTCCCTTGGGAGAAGAATTATAACTTTCCTAAGTAGGAAAACTAGTTTGTGTTTCCTAAGATTATGAACTATATGCAGATGTCACTTAAAGCAACTCCTACAAGCTCTGAGGTTCCCACACAGCACTGTGTAACAACAATGTGTAACAAGCTGTAACCACCCTCAGAGACCTTGTGGGCTTGTCCATTGAAGTTTTTCACTTTAACATTTGCATTTTAGGTTCCCTGTTGAACAGCTTGCTGCTTTTAGTCACAGATTGATACCTACAACCTGCTCAACATTGGCAGGCTTTTAAGTATGAAGAGGGAGCACAGCTTCCAGGCTGCTCCTGGAGGTGCTCTCTGCCTTCCCCCATGGCTCCTTCCATCCTAGGGGAGAAATAACATTAAATAAAATATCTAAGCTCAATAAGGAGCCAGTCTGGGACCACCTGCATCCATTGCTGGAGTGGCACAGAGGGTGATGTAGAGCTGCAGTGCTTTTGCCCATGGTCCACATCCCAAGGAATCATAGAATCATTAAGGTTTGAAAAGACCTCTAAGATCATCCAGTCCAACCATCAACACAACCCCACCATGCCTATTAAACCATGTCTCAAAAGGCCACATCTACACAGTTTTTGAGCACCTCCAAGGAAGGAGACTCCATCACTTCCCTGGGCAGCCTCTGCCAGTGCTTCACCTGTCTTTCGGAAAAGAATCCAAACCTCCCATGGTGCAACTTGAAGCCATTTTGTCTCTTCCTCTCCCTTCTGTGTTGGCAGAACAGACCAGCACCCACCTCACCACAACCTCCTTTCAGGTAGTTATAGACAGTGATAAGGTCTCCCCTCAGCCTCCTCTTCTCCAAGCTAAACAATCCCAATTCCCTCAGTTGCTCCTCATAACACTTGTTCTCCAAACCATTCACCAGCCTCATTGCCCTCCTCTGGATGTGTTCCAGCAGCTCAATGTCTTTCTTGTACTGAGAGGCCCCAAACCAAACACAGGATTCAAGGTGTGGCATCTCTAGTGCCGAATGTAGGATTATGATCACTCCCCTGCTCCTGCTGGCCACACAATTTTTGATAATGTTCAGCCACTGTTGATCAGCACTCACAGGTCCTTTTCCACCAGGCAGCTTTCCAGCTGCTCTTCTCCAAGCCTGGAGCGTTGCATGGGGTTGTTGTGACCAAAGTTCAGGACCCAGCAGAGAGATGGAGGATAAGAAAGCACAGAGAAAAATTAAGGAGACTTATAATACGATTAAGGTAGTGGGGATTTTGAGTAACTATTTTGGAAATTACTTCAGGATCTGGCAACCTTTTGCTCTTTGTCAAACTGTCAGCTGGTCTATCCAAAATCCATCCTTGCATAACTCCAAGCTCCACCAGCCGTGGAGTCCAGGGAGCCAGATATTTCACCCAGTGAGTCGCACAGGCACTCCAGCACACAGGGCAAGAGTGGGTAATTGAGCTCACTGTCATTTCACAAATAATTTCTCATTCCTAGCAGCCTTAAAAAAAAACCCGGGGCAAAATGAAATACGATGGGAGCAGTGAAGCTGTGGGTTAATGGGAAATGTGAAGCTTCTGCTGCAAAATGCCTCTTTTAAACCACTGATCATCTTTTACTTAAAAACCGTTCTTGCCACAGAAATTGCCAGATTTCTGGGGAAAAAAATTGTGAGCAGTGAGTGAGCATATTTATTATAACTTTCCTTTCCAAATGGCACTTGTTTAAATTTCTAGTTCTAGACAGTAAGTGGTAATGCTGTCATCTGAGATCTATGTGTGCTGCAGTTACACCGTCAGTAAGTGCAAGGATGCTCAAAAGGCTGGAGCTGGGAAGCAGCAACGAGTTGGTAGGGGAGCCTGAGACACATACACCACAGAAGTTTGGCCACAGTGGTCCCATTATTCCCAAAGCAGGCTGTGTCATGCCCTCTGCAATATTCCAGTCAATCTAATGCAATGTTCATTTTTTTTAACCTCCAACGCAACCTCCCCATCTGCAGGATTAATCACTGCTGGAAAACTAGATGAATATTTTAGAAATAACACACTACTGCTTTCATCCCTAGCAACTTTTTTTGAGGCCTTTCCGTTCCACTTCAGTTCATTGGCCACATTTATGATTTTGCAGATTCCACTAATTACATATACACTTGAATAATTTCTACCTTTTCTTAGAAGCGATGGCTTAACTGTCTTTTGACCACAGGGATATCCTAAAATTGAAACATCTGAATCTCAACTGAGATTCTCAGCAGCACACTGGGGTGGTTTCACCCCAGGTTTGGAAGCTGGTTTTGATGAGTTTAAGAGCTGAATGTTATTCCCAGGATGTTTCCCTGCCTGTCTAGGCACTGAGCTAGGAGACTGCATGCTTCAGGCTCTTGATTTGGAAAAACTGTGTGGTCCCCTCTTGGCAGAGCCTTCCCAAAAGCTTTTCATCCACAGGAACAAGAGGCAAAGCCCATCTCTCTCCCTCTTGTCTCACTTACTCCTGGGTGGGAAAACTCCCCAAAGATGGGTGCTTTGACCTTGTGCCCTCATTCCCCTTGTAACGGCCCTTCCCCAGCCCCACTTTCCCAGAGAGCACAGCCATGGTGCAAATCTTCAATCCTCTGCCTGGATTATATCTTTACAATATCAGATTTTAACAGAGTAGCATGGTGAGGTCACCGAGCCTTTTATTTCAGCACAGTCACTATAGCAGCAGAGGTTGAAACAAAACATATAGTTCACCAAAGCAAAGTTTCCTGGCTCATTGTGTTCATTTTTCTTTATGAGCTGACTTTGGAAGACAGTGGAGCGGCAGCTAATGGAAACTCGAAAGTCTTTCTCTCTCCCCCGTCTGCTCCTCCGTCTCCTCAGAAATCGAGATAAAGGTTAGACATCTGGTTCAGATCTGCTCTGTTTAACCAAAGGAAAGACCCACTCCTGCTGTCTCATAAATCATCCTGCAGCTGGAGTGCAGTCCCAGCTCTTTGCTGTTTACCCTGCCACGTCCAGTTTAACTATGGGGTTTGCTTTTGGGAAGACTGCACTTCCAGTGAATTGCCTGCTCCCATTCTATGTATGGTCCTTGACTGCTGGGCTGGGACTCTGGGTGGGTGGCAAGGGCTGAGAAATCATCATGCGTTTAAAATTGTCTTGGGATTTAAAGCCATCCGGGATACTGGTCTTGGTGACAAGAATGCCAGCAGCTGAGCCGTCAGCTCAGCTCATGGGAATGGTGTTTGCTTGTGGTGAGGTCCCTGTGAGATCCTGGTCTCCAGCAGCTTATGGGTGCTCACCTACCAAATCTTCCGCATCCTCTTATCTCACTTACCATCTCCTTGTTACTCAGAGGTTTAACGATTTTCGGGAGATGCTGTATTTCCATCTCACAAGCAGAAGGCTGAAGCAAGAAGGGCCAAAGGGAAGGGTGATGGCCACACAAAAGACCCATGGCCGAGGAAACACCCACATTTATGTCTCAATTATTTGAAGATCCTTTTCTCTAGTCTCAGCTGCTTCGAGTTTATCTGCATCTCTACTGAAGCACTGGGATACAGTCCTAATTTCCAAGAATGCCCAGTGTGGAAGACATCCTTTTCCTTAAACTCTTGACCCTACAATGTCAACTCTCGTGGTGTAGGGCACTGCTTTAGGCTGGCATTGCTGGAAAACCTCCTTTAACTGAAAGGAGATAGGCAGGTACATGTGTACATCTATATACTTTTAGACTGGCTTTTTTCACTGATGTAATAAATTTAATACTGGCTAATAAAGCATGTTAGAGCCACTTTGCCTCTCCTTGTAAAGGTTTCCCAAGAAGGCTATGACTAAATGCAAAGCTACAGTAGTAAGAGAATCTAAGCAAGCATTAAATGTCAATGCTATCCTACATTTAAAGATCTGGTTGCAATGCTTTACTACGTGTCCTATTCTTCATTTTTGTGATACCATTGGTATCATAAAAGGTTTTTTCTCTGCTCTGGTGTTGAACCATGTGATTCTCACCAGCAGATTCGTAGCTGGTTTGCATCCAAAGGTAGCATGTTCATCTAAAACCCTCCGAGTTTCAGTTAGAGCAAGTGAGATTTGAGACTGGCTATTGCAAAAGCCATGTAATAGGTACTGCGCACTATAATCCTTTAGGGTCCTTATAGAATTGCCTTAAATCCCTGGAGTTTTTTGGGAACAGATTAGACAAAGCTTTGCAGGACTGACAGAGGGTCGAGTTGACCCTGCCTTGGAGACTCACATAAAGTACAAGCGATTCTTGGATTTAGTGCTTTGTCTTCTAGTCCTAATGCTAATTCCAGTTAGCAGAGCCACCAGCCCTTATTTTTCCAGTGAGTAAAATTCCTCATGGAGTACTTTACAGTATGGTTGTCCAGAGGAAGCCACAAAGCCCTACTTCCCTTTCTTCATCCACAGCTCTGTTTTGGAATGGGTTGCCTAAATGTAAGCCCCTGTTGCAAGTCAAGATGCTCAGTGGTCGTCAACAGTACCTGTGTCAGGTTGGAAGTCATGGTAAAGGTTAAGGAGATACACAAGCACCATGTCAGTAGTGACCATGGGTTTCTGAAATGACACATGACTCCTAGGTGTAGGCAATCATATCCCACCCGTACTCTCTATATCAGAGGTCAGACCTTCCCAGCATCACTCTGGGGTGCCTCAGGGCATGAGTTCCACAAGCAAGTTAAACTAAAACATGTGGCAAAGTCTACCCAAAAGAAGATGCAAGCAGGTCAGCATGGGAGAAGGATGCCAGGTTACCCTCTTCACTGATGCTGAAATTTTTTACAAGACCGTTAGTAGATGTAGCAGTTGTGGTCTGGCAGTGAGAGATACAGTTTATATGGGTTGATAATACTTTCTATTAGGCTGATGTGCCTCAAGAAAGCAGCATTTCAGGCACACAAGTGCTTTTCAGGTCATAGCCCAAGGGTTTGAGAGCATCAGCCCAACCAAGGAACATGTCCTCCAGCAGACAAGTCAGGACTCATGCTCAAAGATGAAGAGACTTTCTGAACAGCATTAGACCACAGAACAGGTCTTCACCAGGAGACTTTACTTCCAGTGATGCTTCTTTATTTCACAATGTGCCCTCAGCACATTGCTATCTCACTTTCAGATAGGGGTGGAAAACTGATGCTGTACCTTTCCAAGCAGAGTGGTGGACATTCTTGATGCAGGAGATTTAGATGGGATGTCTGCTTAAAGGCCTGTGTCCTATGGATTGCAGCACATACATCCATCATGTCTGTCTTGAGTTTTTCAACCCAATGTCTATATTTCTTTTAGGATGTGGCTAAGAAATGGTTTCACAAGGGGCTGAGAACTATTTAGCCAGCTCTAATTTGTCTGAAAAAAATGTACACTGGGAGAGCAGCCCTCTCCCCTATGTGGGGGGCTTGGTGACTTGGGGCATGCTAGCTGGAGGAGGCTAACAAATGGTGGTGGGAGACGACGAAGGCTGCCCCAAGAGCAGCAGGATACGAATGTCAGGGCTAAACATCAGTAGCCAGGAGCAGAGCACGCTGCTCAAGGCTGTGTCAGGCTGGGCTGAGCTATTTTTACTCCTGGTCTGGTCCTGCAGCCACGCTGGCAGATGCGCTCCCAGCTGCAGATGACTTCCATGTGTAACCCCGCGTGGCCGCTGGCTGGAGTCCCAGGGCGTAACGTCCTTCCTTAAAAGGCTCGGGAGAGGCCACTGCAATGTCCCACAGCCCCAGAATGGATGGGAGGGAATGGGGGGCCCCTTCCCAAGCCTCCCACTCCTCGGTACGCTGTGAAATCCCAGGCTGCGCCTTCATATCTTGGAGCACTACTTGATCCATTAAAAGCAGTTTTCTTGGGAAAGAGGGGTGGCGCTGGCATTGGTACAACTTCTCCCATGCTGCAGAGAGGTGGGAAGCTGGAGGGAAGGATAATTTGTGGGTTGCCTTAACCTAGCTGCAACTTTTATACCCTGTGAGAGCAAAGAGGAGGGTCTTCAACACATCCCTGTGTACAGTGAATTGCAGGGCAGACTGCTCTGTCCTCCGAAGCAGCCACAGCTGGGTGCAGCCATTGCATGAGAGAATTGTAATAATAAATAAATGTTACCCATTCCCCTCGTTTTTAATGAAGCCCTTGTGATGTACTTGGAGAAGGTGCCAGCATAGTTTCCCGAGTGAAGCTGCCAGGGCTGAGCTCAGCCCCAGTCAAGCAGCATCCCTGCCATCCCCGAGCCCTGCACTAGTAGCTTGGTATTGGTGGGAAATTTGGGGAGCCGGGCTGCTCTGCATGCTGGGAATGGCATAAAAGCTGTCCCATAAAAGGGACACCTAAAACCTTGTGCAGACAAAGCCCAAAGAAGCCTATGCACTCCCCTTGCCACATTGAATCTGCACATGGACAAGTCAAGATGAGCCCTGTATATCATGTGTAGCAATGGGTGGGGAAACTGAGTTATCTTGCCAGCTTTGTTTGGTCTTGTAAATGATGTTACGGAGGGCAAATCATCCTGTTGTGAGGGCTGCTTTCAAGGGTATCGTGTACAACATGTGGAGTGTCTCATCTCATGGTTCTTAAAGACCGACCTGAAGTGCTTCAGAGAGTAGCACTCCAAAGTGGGGGCAAGTGACCACCGAATCACCTTCTCCTCGTGTCAGTCTAACGCTGACCTATGGAAGAAGATACTGGATAAGCCCTAAATTGTAATTTTGGTCACCTTTCTGATATTTAACCCTTGCAACCCTGTTTAGAAGTGAATAAATGCCCTCTGCCCTGTGGACTTGCTCTGGTTTTCGCATTCAGCTGCCTGGACCATGATGCATGCCTGCAAGCCTAACTTCTTCCTTCTGGGCACCTCCACCAGGCCACTGGAAGTGTCATCATCCACTGCCTGCGAATAGCAAGTGAGGCTCAGGGAAGTTTGGGACATCAGCTCCACTGCCCAGAGCTGCCCTGTGCCCTTGGAGGAGGGGTGGGGGAGGGGTGAGGGGGTGGGGCGTATTTATCAGCTTCTTGATTTTAGTGGGGATTTTTAGAGGGGCAGCCCCAAAAATTCGCAATGTGAATTTTAGCTTCTTTGGGTGAGTTCAGATAAGAACAGATATAGCCTGGGGTAAAAATTGCCATGTCTATGGGCAGCAAAGGAGACAACCCAAAATGCTCCTGGGTTTGTTGAGTCGTGCAAGTTGGAAGGGACCTCCAGATGCCTCTGGTCCAACACCTTGCTCAAAGCAGGGCCAGCTGAGGCTGGGTTGCTCAGCACTGTGCCCAGCTGATTTTAAAATCCTCCAGGATGGAGCTTTCACAATGAAGACATCTTGGTTTTCATGTTTTTCAAGCCAGAAAACTGCAGATTATCAGCTGTGTCTCAATGATGTCCCCCTGAATATCAATACTACATCCATCCTCTCTTTAAGAGTCAATGGGATTACCTCCACATAAATGCTTTCCAGGCCCTGGACATTGACTCCGATGGTGGCCATCATGGCTTTTACAAAGACAAAACCACGAGTTTCTCAAAACCTCCATTAGACTTTATTTAAAGTTCTTTGTATAGACTTCCTGACACAGAATCCACAATAAAAATAAAATTCCCCTCCCACCCACCCCCACCTCCCCAAATTGCTTTGCTTTGTGTTTTATAAAACATACAACATCAGAAGAATGCCAGAGGCATCCTACACCACAATTTCAACATTTGTTAACTGAGGCCTTGGTCCCAGCAGTGCATTTGCATTCGGAAACCTTGCTTCCTTTTCGTGCTAGTTTGGTTGGCCATGTCTGTTACAAATGCATACAAGAGATCTAGTTCAAAATCTAATCCAGCAAAAGGAGAAAAATCAAACAAAAAAAGGAAGAATGAAAAGCTGAACCACTCATTTATCAGAATTAGCTACTCTCTTACACAAAGGCTTCCCCTGTAAAGTTATGCTCAGTTATGAAAAAGATAAAAGCAAGCACATAACAGTTGCAGTGAAATTATTATGATTTTCATTTAAATCTCATTTTTATGGTGCCTTAGATAGGCAGGCTGCCGGAATCAGAAAGAAAGGGTAATTTAGAGACAATAACAATCTGCAATTAGGTAAATATTTGGTAATGTTGAAGCGATACAATATAACCCGGACACATGTAGCACTCAGTCCACAAACAGTTTAGCACCATATTGATACGTCATGCAGCAAAACGCTTGCTTCAAGGTTTGCTTGGAAGTTAAAAGCATGAAATAGTGCAGTGCAAGGTAGTCTATACCCTTAGCTTCTATAGGGGTCCTGGCAACGGCTGATGCTCGTGGCTGTCTCAGAGGTATGTGTTGACAGGTTGCTGGCTCTATGTTCCTATCTTTGTCACCACACCAGGGTTGATGTTACCTGGAAAGGTTTGATGGAGGAAGAGAAAATAAATGAGGTTATTTCATGAATGGGAAGCTGTGCAGGATATTGAGGGAGGATAAATGGACTTTATTGCCAGGAATTTCTATGGAGTCCAGAGCACCACAAGCAAGCTTACCACAGTCTTACTCTGAACTGGAAATACCAGGGACCTGGCTGGCCCCCTCCCCAACCACACAGATGCTGCTTACCATGGATGCAAACTTTTTCACATTCCATCTGTGTGTTAAATCTGTTCTCATTGCCTCCGCAGCCGCTGTACCAGAACCGGGCGCAGCTCTTTGTCTTGAGGTCGTAGTACCATTTCAGCACAAAACTCCTGCAGGTCCCCCCGTCTTTTTGCAGCTGGCAGATATCCATATCTGTGAATAAAAGCAGAAGCAAGAGGAGTCAGCAATAGCACTGCTGGGTGAAAAACTGCCTCTCAATGTATGTGCATGGTAGAGAAATGCCTGTGAGCAGGACTGCCAGGCAAGCTCAGAAAGGGCAACCCCAGCATAGACTCTGCACATCTCCTGTGACTAAATCCTAGTTTACAAAGAGATTTTTCTTTGGAGGTCACCAGCCCTGAGCCACAAGCCATGTTGCTGTCGTGCATCCACAAAGCAATGCTGAGGTGAAACAAATGTGCTGCACAGCAGCATTTGTCTGCAAAGCCCTCGGATCCACAGGAAATGAGTTGGCAGGGCTCAGAACTGGAAGAAGACTGGCTGGGCTGCAAGGGAAGAAGTATTTTACCATCATTTTACCAGCAAAAATACTGGCTTCCTCCGAAAAAAGAAATCCACATGAAGATGCTCCCAGATCTACCACACACTGCCCCATGGAATCCCGCATCCCTTGCATTGTGAGCAGGGAAAAATAACAAACTACTTGGATGCGTTAAAAGGAAATTGCCAAATAAATTTTAAAAATAAAGTTAAAAAATCTGATATTAACCACTATTTTAATATCAAGTCACAAACAAGGCATTGCCTGCACACAGGGAATGTGTGCTCACACGGTGTAATCATCATTTTTCCTGGAAAAGCCTTGTTACCACAGCTCTGAGTCAGGCAGATCCTCCAAATTTCTGATATCACAGTCATTGCTTCCGCTTATCAGCACTGTGGCTTCAAGCTGCTGGTGTCCAGCCATGGGCATGCATAAAAATCAGAAGTCACCTGTTGTTTAACAGTAAAACAGCCAGCACTGAAAAATGAGCGGGGACAAGGGGGAGTCCAATAGGCACAATGTGGAGTTCCTCTTACTAGAGGAATATTTGTAACTAGGACCCTTTTTACATTAAAAAAAAATAAAATCATTTACCCTATTTTTTTTCCACCAAAGCAAAGATAAATCAATGTGTACAACACGCACCAGCAATAACTGCTGAGGAAATTCAGGTCTGGAAGTTATCCTCTGATAATCTTGTCTTCAGACCACACCTTTTGTAAACAGGTGCCAGAAATCAAGCTACTTAAAGGGCTTGTCTGAAGCAGTGTTTCACAGCCCCGAGCCTTCTGCAGTCCTATTGTAACCACACAGGGCCCCAGAAACAACTCTTTGGTATCAATGAAGATGACTGAATTAGCTGTGATCCTTGTACTGCTCATGTGAAAGCAGGATTTTGCCGTATCGAGAGCTCAACGCTGGCAAAAAATAGTTTTATATCCACTTTTCTAGGATTCCACAATAAATTAGGCAATAAGAAAAAATAACCAGGCACTAATTGCAGGGGGCTGAGAGTCTTGCTAGGTATCCATTCTACCAGAAAGAGAACTCTAATGTACCCATGAAGGAACATAGGAAAGAGTGTACAGAGATAAAGTGAACTCAAGTTGTGCCAGCAGAGGTTTAGATTGGATATTAGGAAAAATTTCTTTACTGAAAAGGTGGTGAAGCTTTGGCAGAGGTTCCCCAGGGAAGTGGTGGAGTCTCCATTCCTGGAGGGGTTCAAAAACCACATAGATGTGGTGCTTCAGGACACCGTTCCGTTGGCACAGAGCTGTTATGTTGACAGTTGGAGAGTAGAGGTCTTTTCCAACCTTAATGACTCTATGATTATATGTATGTGAATACATAAAAAGATGTATTTGCAAGCAAGTTTCTTTGGGGTCTGATGAAAACAAAGGCATGCTAAACCGTTCTAAACTTTTCACAGGAAGAAGCATGCAGAAAATTATACCTGCAACCCCAAGTAGAAAGCAGGTCTACCAACAGACCCCAGACAATAAGAAAGCCCTGGCAGTAGGTTTAATTTAAAGGAAATTGTGGCTGGTGCTGGCAGCTGCCCAGAGCCCAGGAATGCTGCAGCAAGGTCGTGATGCTCCCAGAATGGACATGGGAGCACCCAGACCAGTGTCACAGACCCTGCACCTCAACTATAGGTATGTCTCTGGGCAAATCCTGCCAAATCCCTAAGCCGTTTCTGCTCACTCATTTTAATTGTTCTTCCCCCTCTTCTTCTGTGTGCCAGAGCCCCTCTATGCCATGAGTGGCTGAATAATGCTGCAGGAACAACACTGTGATCAAAGAGGTCGGATTCAAGTGGTCTGTGTTGCTGTGGTCATGCAGGAGACTGGGTGGTTGATGCAAGCTACGGGTTTATAGTTTAGATCAGAGGGATTATGACCTTTATGAGGGAGGACACACGTCTGAAAGGAAACTCCTGCCCATCATCCTGTTATAAATGTGGGGGGTTTAAGCAGGATTTATTTTTTAATCTCTCTTTTGCCTTGGAATTTGAAATAATTATTGAACTTCCAATTCACCTTTGCTTTTGGGTTCCTACAGCCAAGAGGTTCTCTATGCCTTAGGCAAGCTCTTTGCCTTTTATTACTCAGACTGTTTTTTTCTCCCTAAGTTGATCTCCCTTGTCATCTGCTTTCCAAGACACTGAAAGCCAACAGATGAGAATACAAGTATGACTTCTACCCCAAACCCTGCACGTTTTTGGGAATCCAACCAGTAAGAAAATATTCAGTTCATGGGAAGAATAATACAGTTTTCCTCTGCAGCACAGGGTCCACACAGCCCAGTATCCCCCTCGTTCATAGAATCATAGAATCATCTGTTTGGATAAGACCTTTGATCATCAAGTCCAACCATACCTATCCACTACTAAACCACGTCCCTAAAAAGCTCATCAACCCATCTTTTAAATACCCCCAGGTTTGGTGATTCAATCACCTCCCTAGGCAGCCTCTGCCAGTGCCTGACCACACTTTCAGTGAAGAAATTTTTCCTAATACCCAGTCTAAATCTAGCTGGGTGCAACTCGTGGCCATTACCTCTCACCCTATCACCTGTCACTTGTGAGAAGAGACCAGCACCCATCTCATCACATCCTCCTTTCAGGCAGCTGTAGACAATGATGAGATATCCCCTCAGCCTCCTCCAAGCTAAACAACCCCGGTTCGCTCAGTCTCTCCTTGTAGGACTTATTCTCCAGCTCCCTCACCAGCCTCGTTACCCTTCTCTGCACACACTCCAGCCCCTCAATGTCCTTCTTGTAGTGAGGGGCCCAAAACTGAACACAGCACTCGAGGTGCGGCCTCACCGGTGCTGAGCACAGGGGCACAATTACCTCCCTGCTCCTGCTGGCCACGCTGTTTCTGATACAGGCCAAGATACCATTGGCCCTCTTGGCCACCTGGGCACACTGCTGGCTCACGTTCAGCTGGCTGTCAACCAACACCCCCAGGTCCTTCTCTGCCAGGCAGCTCTCCAGCCACTCCTCCCCAAGCCTGTAACGCTGCCTGGGGTTCTTGTGTCCCAAGTGCAAAACTCTGCACTTGGCCTTGTTGAACCTCATCCCGTTGGTATCAGCCCATGGGTCCAGCCTGTCCAGATCCCTCTGCAGAGCCTCCCTTCCTTCAAGCAGATCCACACTTGCACCCTGCTTGGTGTCATCTGCAAACTTGCTAAGGGTGCACTCAAACCCTTCATCCAGATCACTGATAAAAGTGTTAAACAGGACTGGACCCAGCACTGAACCCTGGGGAACACTGTTTCCAACTGGATTTAACTCTGTTTACCACCACCCTTTGGGCCCGGCCATCCAGCCAGTTCTTTATCCCACACCGCCCCCCTCCCCCCCAAAGAAGTTCCAAGTCCAAAAACTAATAAATTGTAAAAAAGCTTATCCAATATTTTAAAGAATTGATGGAGAGCAGGAACTGGTGAGCTAAAAAGTGGTTTAAGCTGTGGCTGGCTCTGGCAGGTTCAAAAGATGGGAACAGCCACCGTAAGCCAGGGTTTTGATCCATCCTGGAAAGAAAATGCTCCTCAGATGCACTTGCAGTTAATTTCGTAAAAATATTATATACATATGTGCTTCTAAATATTTAATAATTAAAAGATATCACAGCATTTAAAAGCTTCAAATGGGAGGTGGGTCTGGCACATATTTTTGCACCCAAAGAGTCCTTGGGTTTGGGAGAGCAACTCATTTCTCAGTGTATCACCTGGTTATGGTACGTGGCATGGGCTGAACTGAGAGCCTGTCTCAACAGCCAGCATTCTTAAAGCTGAGCTGCATATGAATACCCACATTTCTTTTTCCATGGTGAATTCAAGCTCTGGTTTTGCAGAAAACAGGAAGAAACTAGAGAGAAAGTGGTGAATAGAGCGGGGGACCCTGGTGGGGTGGGCAGAGGTGCAAGTGTCCCTTCAGGGCCCCTTAGTTGCTTTTCTTGACTATCTGCCCAGGGCAGAACTGTGTCAAATTCATGAAATATCACTTTAGCCTCAACAATTGTTGCTGGAAACATCATCAAGGCATGTGACAATGATCAGAAGGGGCTGGTCTATGGGATGGGGCTAGCAGAAACACACACACTCTGGAGAAAAATGCATCAATGAGGCTTCCCTGCTCTGTGAGGATTAAATCCTGCCCTAGATTGAAACTACACATTCTTGCACAAGCCATACACTGCTTTCTGTGGCTGAGAAATCCTCACACTGCAATCAATGGATCTTTGTCTATGATGCCTGTTTGCAGCCCAGAAGCACTTTGTAACCTCCACTTGCCAGCATCTCCTCAGCCAGTGGTGGCCTCCTCGCTTGCCTGCATGTTTCTGTGAGGGCACCCACATCTGGACTTGGGCTGCACTGCTGCCAGTGATAAAAAAATCCCAAGTCTGATTTAAGGAGACTAAAATACACCTAAGAAAATTAAATGCATGGTAAGGATCCTCCATTTGCCTTTTCAAACCCTGTCGTGCCCCTATGAGGATTGAACTCCTGCCATTAGATACCAGAGCTTGCTTCACTCCTAGGTTTACCCAACGTCTGCAAAGGGTCCTGAAACAGGATGTCAGTATGATAGCAAGGCTTTGCTGGAGTTAGGCTCCCATCACAACCCCTCGCTGAGCCAAACCAGGTGACTGCAAGTCTCTATTTCCTTCCCAGGTCTTCAAGAAGTTTGCAAAAACAACCCTTTAAACTCAGGAACTCCTTGAAGAGAGAAGGTCATAGCCATTCTCCTGTGGACTCAACTTTCATTTTTATCTTTTGGTGCAGAAGGAAGACATCTACATGCAAAACCCAAGATCCATGGAGTAATTTTCCATTAAGCATTTTGGTCTCAGGCAGCAAAATGTTTGCACGGTGGTATTGGTTAGTTACGCACTGATAGTAGAAACTTTTTGGAACTGTGACACGCTCCAGTTCAGCAGGCCCATGCTTCTCAAGCAACACAGTGTGATTTTTGCCATATAGCTGTGGTTTGCACTCAGGTCATACAAACACAACACGCCCTGTGAGACAACACACATGCAAGGTGACTTGCTCATGCAAAGAAGATGGTAAGGCATGGTCATGTCGAGGAGCAAATGAAAACTGAGTCTATACTACTGGTGATCTTGTATTGGACAAGCTTGGATGCGTGATATGAAATGGTCAAGGTGAAATAATGGATTTGCTTTGGTTTGTGATGATTATTTTTTAGGGGTGTTACCTGACAATAGTCTTTTCTGGAGGGGTGGCTGCGGCATGGCTGTCTCAGCTGCTGCTGGAGGAAAAAGTATGCGGGTTTGTTTTTTAAATGATGCCTTCTCTCCATGCCAAACATTATTTGGCAATATGATAAAACACAAAAGCATTAATCCCCATGTGGTACTTACATGGTTTCAAACATTTGCTAAGGCACTCAGCTTCGGCCTCAAATCTATTGCCATTACCACCACAGCCACCATACCAACCCTGGCTGCAGATCTTGTTTTTGTAGTCAAAGAACCACACAATCTGATAGTCCTTGCACTGCATGCCCATGTCAAAGTCCAGCAAGCAAGGGTCTGGCCAATCTGCATGTCAAAAGGTGCAAAGTTTAATTAACTCTGAAAGGATTAAAAGCTGCAAAAGGAAAGAGATTGAAAAGAGAAAAAAAAAAAAAAGCCTGGTACAGGACTGGTGGCATGTCCTTGTCCTCTGGTTTCTCTTGCTGAATGCAAACCTTCCCCAGCCTCCAGCTTGCCTCTCACTGCTTTTGATTTCGTCGTGCCTCCAAGTCCCAAAGTCTCTTGGCTGGAGGGGAGTGGGAGCCACTTACTCTTCCCTGGTGCACACAGGATTGGGCCCCCATCTATTTTCAAAGCTATTTTTCTTGGAAGTAACTTTTGATCCTTAAGTAGGTTTATTTAGCTGCACCTGGTAGACTTTAAGGCTTGATGAGGATTGAAACATACATTCCCTTCCTGCCCTGAAATGAGAATTTAGGTCCAAATCCCAGAGTTTTTATTAGCAAAGATAGGTCATTTATGCTAGCAGCTGCTTTGCCTGTGTAAGGAGGGCAGAATTTAGGGCTTCCTCCGAGGTCCTCAGGAATATTTACACATGGGTCTCTCCCATTGCACAGACAACTAGGGAAGACTAAGTTAAACAACATATTGTAGATCCCTTGCCCTGTTTACTGTCCTTAGTTTGTTGAAAAACTTCGGATTAACATCCTCAGGAAATGTTTCACCCAAATTGCTGACTGCCATAAATCCTCAGGCAGAGACATTTGCTGCAGGTGGGTCAACAAGAGGAGCTGAGACTGAGAGGTTTGCATTGAAGCGCAGAGTACGCAGCACATTCATTTTCCTTTGGGCAGACCTACACAAGTCTACAGAACTTGCTTCCAAAGAGCTGGCACACAAGGGGTTAAACAGAGCCATGGGGGTGCTTGTCACCTGTGGGGACAAGGCAGGTGAAGACTTCAGAAGAATTCTCCCCGTGCCAGGGAGAAGGACAAAACAAATAGGAACACATGGGAGGAGCTGGATGACAGGACATGCAGCAAGGCAGAAATGAGACGATCCCTGCCCAGCGCCAGCCCTCAGCCCCTCTGCTGCAGCAAGCTGTCATAGTACCCCCAGCCAGGCACCAGGTCCATGCTCATCCCTTTCAGCATGAGTAACCAAACCCCACCAGCAGCTTTACAGCTCCTGTTGGCTGAACGCACTTGAGCAGCACCATCTCCCCATGCTCTCAGATCACCTCAGGAAGAGACCGAGCCACAGTGCAAGCAAAATGCTTGAAGGAAAATTTGATGAGTGAGTGGGGATGAGGTCTGGATGCCAGATCCATATCTGGTGCCTTTAACTGGGCTGTGCTGCTTCATTAAGGCTGACAGCCTTTCCAGACCCATGGAGGAAAGGTTGCAGCCTGGCGTTTATGGTACAGCCGACTGTAGTAGTGCTGATACAATGAGCTTGATGTCAACAAAAGCAATGAGATGACATATTTGTCTACATTAATTATGGGTTATTAACACAGGTTAGCTGGATTAACAACAGAGTAGGTGCTGACAGCTTGCCTGTTCAGCAGTTTACTACTCAGGCTGCTGGTGGCAGAGAAAAACGGGTTGAGGGGATGAGTGAAACTGGAAGGAGGCTACCAGTTAGCCAAATTTATGCAAATGTTTGATGCTAATTCCTCTGCAATCCCTGGCTGTCGGTCAACCCCTTGTTGAGAGCTGTGTGTTAAACCAAGGAGCCAAGACCTATTCTTTATCCCATGTATCAAAGGAGGAAGTGAGCAAGCGTCAGGTGATGTTCTGTATCCACACATGCTGGGGAGGCTGTGGGGCACAGCTTGTCCCTGGAGAGCAGCCAGCACTTGTGCTCTAGCTCATCTCCCATCCTTGAAATGGAAGCAAGACCTGGTTTGAGTCCCACATGAAGACCACAGCAGCTTTGGGGGGCTCTGGATCCAGCATGGGGCAGGGAACTTAGACTTGGTGGCCAAGGACTTCTTCTAGGTCATAATCTGTTGGTTCTGCCAAAGGTCCTAGCGGGGCTCTGAGAAAGGATGAGTTTAGGAGTGGGCAAGGGGAAGACCGGTGCAACTGGCCAGGTTCTTGGTGGAGGCCCTGGCAGAGCCCTCAAGCTCAGCACTCCCGCAATCGCCCGTACTCACCACTCTCGGGCCCTTCCAGTGGCTCAGTGTTGAGCATCATGTTGGCCAGGGACACCTTGGGCTGCGCCGGGGTCTCTGAGGAGAAGAAGCAGTGGAGTCAGCCAAAGGGAAGGCAATGTGCTGCAGCGCCCACGGCACAGCCATAAACAAACTCACTGGCCCCAGTTCCAGCATGGGAGACGCGCACAAGTTTCAGAAGTCAGGTCTGGATCTGTTTACCCTAGCACATACATTTCAAAAATGTTTATTGGAGGCAGCTGACAGGATGAGTAATCCTCGACCGCCCAGCCGCGCCAGGATGGATTTGGTTTGCCTTGCTCTCCCCAGCTGACGGCTTCGCTCTATGGTCGGGCTCATCCTCAAGGTGACTGCAAAGGAGCATCCTCAGGACCCTTTGCACCTGATTTGCTTGTCCCTCACTCATTGTGCACTGGGCAGCAACTCTGAAGGATCTGGACACGTCCTTTCTGAGGCCAGTTTAGCTTTGCTCCTCCTGCTTTGGAGATGGCAGGAAAAAATGGCATCCTCCAGGGAAACAAATCATTCGTGATTGATCTTGTCCTGTGCCCCTGCAACCCTTAAGGATTGTCCATGCACTGAATGCCTCTCTTTGACCCCCACACCTATCACAACTTCACATGCTTCTAGGAGTTACGTTGCTGAGGATTGTCACTGGAGAAAGAGATCCCTTGTCATGGAAAGGAGAACACAGTTCATGTTGCATGATTGTACTCTGTTGCATCATGAGCCTTTCCAGGGCAGCCCATGGCTCATTTTCCACATGGCTAGAGGGCAGGAGGTGGCTGGAGCTGCAAGAATGGTTGGATTTGCTTTTCTAGGGTGGAGGGTGTGGCTGGGGGTAAGAGGAAGAGTGCTACAGTGTTCAAGTCACAGCTTGTGAGCAAGTGTAATGTTACCACTGTCCACCCAATTTGCTCCTGTTCAAGATTTACTCTATGGAAAATGCAGCTTCCCTAGGCATTGAGTGCTCCAAGTCAGCACGAGGTAATGTTACTTCTGCATGCTGATATCTTTTCTCAACATTTTTGTGGGCACATTTGTTGCTCACAAAGGTAAGAGGCTTCAAATATGATCCAAACCCACCAAAGCCAATTGAAAGGCTCTGCATGGGCTCTGAAGTGCCACAACAAGCCAGATGCAGCACTGGCAGGACCAGTGCAAACTTCATAATACCAAGCCAAGACGCCTCTACTCCAAACTACACCAAAAAAAAACCAAACGGCTGTATAACAAAGCAACTTTTGGACACACAAGAAGGTTTGGTGAGGTTTATATCTGATCTGTGCACATGGAGCTTGGATCCCCAAAGGACTAAATCCTCCATTTAATCTCGTCTTTATGGTGTTTTTGGGGGGAGAGGGAATAATATAGTATGTGAAGCAGGCAGGTGGCTGTGGAAATGGCAATAAGAGAAACAGCTTTTCTTGCTTATTTTGCAATCAGGCTGGACTGAATTTACTCTGTGTTAACCCAGTTTGATTCTCATTATTAATTACAGCAGTGCTGGCTGGGCCTCACCAACAGCCATTGTGCAAAGCCTCCTGCACGCACAATAAGTCACACCCCCCCACTGGGACTGGCTTGAGTTCTCCCACAATCTGTGTCTACTTAACACCACTGAACTGTCAGCATGCCTTTGCCAAAGAATCATATTTACAGTGTTTCATAACCAGGTCCTGCTGCTGGTCCAGAGGATGCCAGGCATGAAGTGACACAACTGAGCATTACCAGTGCTGGGATCATTGGTGCCAATGGACTCCTTGTTCTTCGCATGGAATTTTTTCCATTTGTTGTGTCTATTTTATATGAAAAAAATAGATGGTTGGCTGGTTTCCACAAGAGGTACTTACTTGTGCTGAATGATCCTGTGTAAGTTACTTTGGGCTGGGATTTCTGGTAGCCAGTAATGACAACAAGGTATTTCTGTCCACTTCTGAGCCCTCGGATGACATGCTCAGTGCCGGTCAGGTTTTGCTTCTGCACGAGAGAGTGGTCATGTGCTAAGGTGATGGTGATGTCAAACATGTAGGTGTTCTGTGGGTCGGAACTGGCCCAACGCAGCCTGGCACTGTTCTCAGTGATGTCTGTAATCTGGATGTCATGGGTCTTTGCTGCAATGCAAAAATCAGAAGAAACGCTAAGCGAGGTCTTGAAGAGGAGAAACCTCAAGGAAAAAGTCTCTAAGTACTGCAGGATCTCCTCCCCACAGCAAATAAATTTGTCTGCAGCCAGTTCTCGGATGGGCAAACCAGGCTGTGACTTTGCCATCTCAGATGCCCAACACAGCACGCTGCAGGAAGGCTTTTATTTTTCATAGCCTAGACCATTCACCAAGTGATTTATTTATTTTCTAGCATTCTGTTGCAAACTAGCAAACCAAAGCAAGTTTTTTACAAGATTTACACAGCCTGAAATACGATTCCCAGCACAACTTGCCCAACAACCGTAAATGTGTCCAGTCAGATACTTCTCTAGGGTGCAATGGATTCATTGAACCACTGAAGCCTTTCATGCAAAGCCTGCTTGAGATCAAACAGGCAGAGCAAAGAAGCTATTATGGAAAAATTTTCCTACTGTGGCAGAGTATTGGGTACAACAGTGGAGCAAGAAACAGCCAGAAATGTTTGTTCCCTACAAGTTGATGAAACCATTAACTGATAAATAAATGCTGATTTCTTTTATGGATTACTTTTGATTTATTATTTACATGAGCACACGCATTTATCAACCAGATAAGCATTCCTAGGCTTTAACACATGTTCTTTGTTACTTGTTCATCTAGTGCAGAGCTGCCTCTGTGCACATGTGGAAGAGCTTTGGCGCTCCTAAAGAGGCCTCCCCACTGATTCCATGATGAACTAAATGAACTAATTATTTATATTAGTTGATGGAGAATTCAAACACCACCACTGTATGAATCATCATGAACAGCAAAAATTAGGTAAGGGATAACACTACAAGAAAAAACATAGAAAGCAAATGAACCACACCAGAAAGTGAAGTACTCTGTTGCTGTCCTACTGGGCTAGGCACTAGATGATGAATTGTCTCATATTTAGACTGTCTGCTTGTGTTTTGCTTGGAGGCATTCTATCCCCCACCTGGTTTTGCACAAGCTTCTCAACAGAAGTTGATAACCTCCCAAATGCAGATTTCCAGTTTTGCACCTAAAAACTTGTTTCTACAAGGACAAAACTTGGTCACTTGGTGACATTTCCTGGAGGAATAATCCACTTGGGGAAGAAGAAAAGCCACAACCCACTGTGGTACAGACAAGCGAGAGACACTGCTCGCCTGGGGAGAGATTTCACGTACCGCCTTGTCTTCTCCTGCCACCTGACGCAGTAGCTGTGGTGCTCGTGGTGCTGCGGCCGGTGGCCTTGGTGTGAGCAGCAGTGCTTGCTGCACTTTGTGTGGTGATGTTCACCTGGACCACAGTGCTGGCTGCACTCTGGTTGGTGGCTCTGGTCTGGGTGGTGGTGTGCGCAGTAGTGCGGGCAGTGGTGCTTGCAGTGGTGGTTTTGGCATGGGTGTTGGTGCTTGCAACAGGCTTGATGGTCGCACTGACTGTAGTGCTGGCACTGAGAGTTCTGCTTATGGTTGCATTGGGTGCCACATACCTGTCAAAGCAAAAGCAGTTGAAGTGGCTTTTCCCCCCTTATATAAGCAGAATTTTGGAAGTGGAGAGCAGTTGGCAAAGAAATCATTGGCAATAACCCCACCCCCAAGGTCAATAATCTTTGTCAGGTTCAGATAAGCCCACAACTAAGCAGTGAAAAGGGCTGCAGTGCCCTGCCTATCACTCAGGGCATGAGTCTGCCTGTACACCAACTTTACACACACAGGAGTCAGTTCAGTAGGTAGACTTGTAACATGCCTAATTTCAAGTGGTGGTGTCTCCTTCCCTGGAGGGGTTCAAAAAATATGTAGACATGGCAGTTAAGGACACAGTTTGGCAGGCACAGTGGTGTTGGGCTGCTGGTTGGACTGGATGATCTTAGAGGTCTTTTTCCAAAATTAATGATTCAATGATTCTGTCATCCAAGGAGCTTGACCTTCAGAAGCCAGCACAGCTCTGTGCCAGCAACAAGTGGGTCCAAGCTTTCAATCCAGTTCAGAAAATGTTAGGATATATTCTACAATGGATCCTGAATATCAGATATTGCGGGGTAGCCCAGCCTCTGAACATAGTTTGTTGAGTGGAAAACCCCAAATAGTAATTTCTGGAACTCCTGACCTGATTGACAGTAGCATATGTGTTCTTCTTATCCTTTATGCATAGATGAATATGAAATTTAACACAAATTTAAAATTACATGTATACTTGGCTACTCTTCTAGTAGATGGATCTGTAGCTCTTTTGCCACAGCACTAAAGGAACGGGTAACATGCGGATAATTCTGATCTTTATCACACAGTCATAGAATGGTTTGGATTGGAAGGGATCTTAAAGTCTCTCCAGTTCCAGCCTCTCTGCCATGGGCATGGACATCTCCTACTGGATCAGGGTGCTCAAAGCCTCATTCAGCTGGCCTTGAACACCTCCAGGGATGGGGCATCCACAGCTTCTCTGGGCAGCCTGTGCCAGTGTCTCACCACCCTCACGGAAAAAACATTTCTTTATCATTGAAGTTCTTTTTCTTACTTTTTTCAAACAGGGATTTGGAAACAAATGCTCATCCCCCAGACAGGCTGTTTGGAAAGTTCATTCTCTTGTAGACAAACAACTACTTACACAGCTTTCTGCCCAGTGTGCCCGGGGCTCTGGCTCTTGGTCAGCTGATCACTCTGGAACCACTCACACTGTTTCCTTACTTCTGGAGACAGGTGGAAAGCAAAGTTGCCTAGAAATAGAGAGAGCCTGGCATTAAACGCTGGTGCTGAGGATGATGGCTGCCTACTAACAACACATTTTATATATATATATATTTCTTCTCGATTTAAAAAACTCCTCTTCTTGCTTGCTCTAAGAAAAGTTATGGGATATTCCTTGACATTCAGTCACTGCAGCGTCCTGGGCTGGGAGATTTGTTATTCTAATTTACAAACTTAAGAGTAGTAACTACAAAATACCAGAGGGCTGTGTGTCTTAGTCTGTCACATGTAAACAGCTTTCTTATAAAAAGACATTTCCAACCATGCAGCTGGTGTTTTGCCAAGAGTCAGAAGTTTCCAGGACCTCTGTAAGTGGTAAATAGAAAAAGCAAACTGAGAAAACCTAAACATTTATTTTCAGGGAAAGATGTGCTCGTATTTACTTCTTGTTTAGTGCAAAACTGTGGAATTAGTGGTTTATTAGGCCATTAGACTGACTTTCCTAGAAAAGGTCCTTGCTGGCCAGGTCTGCTTAGGATTTCTGGCAGCTGGCTTTAGCTGGAGATCCAGCAGAGCCGAGATGTACATTTTCAAGGTGCAATCTTCACATCCTAAACACAGTATCATTATTTATTCCTGAGCAAAGAATCCTGTTCACCTGGTCCTTAAATCCGCCTACAGCAAGTCCATCTCAGCCTGTTACGTCCCAATGCCTGCTAGAGATCTTGTTTATGCTGAAGTTGGAATGAAAGGTTTACAGATGTTCAGGTAGTTTGGGGCTAGTGCTAGGAGACTGCTGGGCTGCAGAGGGCTATGGGACACATCGGAAATGTGACCTGCAAGCCGGGCAGAGTTAGATCAGATCCCATATATGAGTCTATGGAGACCAAGTCAAACCAAACAGAAATGCAAACAGACTGCATGGAATGACCTGGCCAGGCCAAAGTCAACAATAACCTAACATACTCAACTAGATAGACCTATGAGCAGCAACAAACAGACCAAACAGTACAGAACACACAAAAGAAGATTAACTTCAGTGGGCCCCACTGCTCAAAGAGGTGGTAAGGCTGGAGCCCACGCAATCAACCAGGTAGACCAAACCTGGCAGATTAACCCCTCTGAAGACACACGTTGCCCATTCCATAATATGTTGGCTGCAGGAATGTTACACTTACTTCTGATAAAAGATGGCAGCAGTCTCCCAAAGCGTAGTAAGGGCTCTTCGTGAAGCTCTCCTGGTTTATCAACCAATTTGAAGAACACATCATTTGGCTCACTAGCTAGGCTATAGATATTCTTGGCATTCACCTTCCTACCAATGCCCAAGACAACAAAGAAGTACCCCTTGCATTTTGCATCAATAACAACCTTCTGCAGGTACTCAAGTTCTTCTTTGTTCACTTTTCCGGTCATCATTAAAACTATGACTTTTAGATCCCGAGGGTTTGGTGCACTTTCAAAAATATGATCCATTGTGTGTTCGATTGCATTTCCCATAGCCCTTGTGCCGTGGAGCTGGGTCATTTGGTTGTGGAGGTAATTAATGATCTTCTCTTTGGATCCATAATCAGTTAGTGAAAACTCAGTTTTTACTGATGGGAAGCTTGAGTTGGTTTCATATTCATAAGGAGCTTGCTGGAGAACTGCCACTCTTGCGTGATGGTGAGACACTTTTGGCTCAGAGCTGATTTCCAGGTTACTTACAAGGTGGGAAATGTACTTCTTCATCTCATTGAACTGCAGAGGGGTGGTGGACTCTGAGCTATCCATGATGAAGGCTATGTCAGTGTCTACATCTGTTGGGGCTGCCCTTCTGTCTCTGAATACAGGTCTCTGACTACCAAAACCACAGACAGGATCAGGGTCGCACACATCTAGGGGAGAAATACGATAAGTTTCGCTTGGAGGAACTTAAACGACCCCCCCTCATTTTTGTAAAAATGTCGTGTCATATGAAATATTATCAAGTCATGGACATTCTCTGGTCTATTATTTGATACCAAAGTAATTTCATCCCAAAACTCATGTAGTTGTGCATTTAATATTTTTAAGCACTCCTTTGCCCAAAGGGATCCCTGAAGTGCTCTGTCATAAATGGCAGAAGGCCGTATTTTAGAGCACTTAGCTATCAGTATTTGGGCTATAAAAGAAGGAACCAGCCAAAATAGGAATTTCTCTTTACAAAGTGGGGAACTCCCAGTGAGCCTCATTCACAACACCAATATTTTCTGCTCAACCTAAGAATATGAATCCCTTGTCTTCGGCAGCAAAAAGGCTGACACCCAACTGGGCTTCCTCTCCACACAACTGACAACTGACTGCTATGCCACCAGAAGGATCTGGCACTGTCTAGAGGAGAAATTGGATGCTTTACCCAGACAAATGTGACAAGTCAAGAGCTTCCGGATAGTTTCATTCAGCTGACTGCCACTGGTTGGAAGAACAATTGCATGTCCAACTGCTGTGTTGTTGATCTGGTTAGATTCAAACAGAAAAACATGATGTTAGTAATGTTGCCTTCTGTTATTTTCAGCTTAAAGTAGGGGAGAAATATCCACAATTGTAAGGGACTCTCCACTCAACATACTGCTTTTGGTGGATCCCATTCGGAGGAGTCTAATACCCCTGCAATCAGTTAATGGGACTGATTTAGAGACATAAACTCTAAGAAAAGGCTCAAGGACTTGAACTACTGCTCAGTGTTCATCTGGGGCTTCTTTATTGCTTTACATCCTTTACTTTGTTTCTTTCTCTGCCAATGGTACTTCTTCCTTCCCACCGTTTGCATCTCCATCAGATCTTTCTCATAGGGTCTGTCTTTTCTTCTGTTTCATACTATGCCTGGCAGCCTGGGCCATGTTCTGGGAAACAAATTATTCATTATAACCTCACAGCATGCACCATATTTTGGCCTTCTCTCCTAATAAACAGGCTGGATGAGTTTGGCCAGCAATGCTTTGTCAGCATTAAGCACCTGAAAGGTCTATGGAAGCCACCCACTGGCTGTAGGAGCTAACGCCATAATTTTCCCAAACAACCCAGATTAAGATAATGAGCAGAAAAGGATAGAAAGGGTGAATGACTCCAACCTCAAGAGCTCTGGTGAGAACTGGGTCCTGCCTGCTGGTGAGGAACACTGGCATGACTCCAGCATCATAGAGTTTCAGCACAGCATCATTGAGATCTGGGGAGGCTCTTGTGTCTCCGTTGCTGAAAAAGACAGCCACTTTCCTCATAAGGAAGCCGCTTCGGGCACGTTTGAAGGTATTCCTGGCCACAAAGGACATAGCAGTCTCCAGGCTGCGTGGTTTCGTGGTCAGGGTTGCCTGGAAGTTTTGGATCTGCTGGAGGAGGCTTGATTTCTTCCTGGCATCAGCGAAGCGGATCTCTGTAGTGACCTCATTGTTGTAGGTTACCAGAGCCACCCGGGCACCCCGAGGACAGTTGCTCTCAGCGATAGTTAAGTTGTTGACCACTCTGAGCACAGTTTGCTTCATCCTATTGAAAACATCCCTCACAACGCCCGAGGAGGTGTCAATAGCAAAGGCCAGCTCGGTTGGGAAGACTGGGCACTCCTTGGGACCTGCCGGAAGCATACATTAGAAACAAATAGTGCCCCAAATAGTTGTCAGGGTGCAAGGACCCTGTCCTCAGCAGGGATAAATCAATCATACTGCATACATGGGGAGAGAAACAGTTCTGGCACACAGTTACACTGGGGTTTAAAGGACTGAAGATGACTTACCATAGCAGCAAGCTGTGGAAGAGATGGGCAAAAAAAGCATTTTAGTCAGTGCCATTCATGTAACATGATGAGCATACAGGGACAGTGACAGGGAATTAGCAAAGCACTGATGTACTCACGGCATTTGTCTTTGATGTTCCGCACAAGTGTACATTGCTTCAGAAAATTGAAATGAAAGAGAGAAAGGGAAAAATAAGATACATGACACTGTCAACAAAAGTATTTCAAAATGAGAGAAATGATGTCACACTTACATCTCTGGATTCTCCTTTATCTCCTTTAAGTCCCTGTTTAAAAAAATACAGTTAAATTAAGCATGATGCTTATTTTCAGTGTGCCCCCTGAACCCAGTTGGAATAATTATTTAACCATGAATTGTGCAGAAGCTAAGGGGAAACCTATCTGTTTTCAGTTGTATTTCCAACAATAGGGGGAAAGGTACTGCTTCCTCTATGAGGAGTAAATCTAGCTCAGATCAAATCCAAAAGGGACATTTATGGTGCTCTAGGTTCAGGTGCAAAGAAAGCCGAGTCACCTTGGCCTTTTTAGGGTGCTCTGTGCCAGTCAGATTTGGTTGTGGACCATATCCTGTATGGGGTGGTACATGATAAAGAGCAGAGAACTTCCTAGAAGGAACCACAGGGAAATCTTAGTGTCTAATAAGATCCCATCTCCTGACTTTTTCCTTCTGCTGTGCTTTGTGTTTTGAGCACAAGTCAATATTTATTAATGATAAACAACTAGTTAAGAATTTACAGAGACACATTCAAGACAAACAAAGAGGAATCTGTCCAACTTGAAATTAGCAGGATATGAAGGTGGGCATATTTTTCAACTCCTGGAACCAACAGGGACCACTACCTTTCTCATAGAGGCAATCAGGATTCTCTCTCGGGAGGAAGCCAGAGGCTCCATCAGCAATACAATGAACACTTACAGGTGGTCCAGGGTATCCAATCTCTCCTTTCTGACCAGGTGTCCCAGGTTCTCCTGCATTTCCCTAGAGAGAGAGAAAAAGAACAAAGAAAGAAATCCTCTCCATAAACATGTACATGATGATTCCCAGAAACACGCATCAACTTTCAGGCCATTCATGCAGAGGGGAAAAATTGTCATTGTCCAACTTACTCTGCGGCCTCTGTTTCCTTTAGGGCCAGGGCCACCAGCAACACCACGGTCACCAGGTCCGCCCTAGTTGAGGAAAATCACAAATGGTAGCTATAGATCTGCATAGAACCATAGGTAATGGTTGCATTACTTGGGAAATTAATGTATAGCTCATGGACTGCACCGTACCTTGGGCCCTGGGTAGCCTATGAAACCACGTTCTCCCTGAAACAACACAAGGGTTAATGTGAATATAAAAATTTAGAAAATTAACCTGATTCTCCAGGCAGATTTGTAAAAACCGAAAGAATAGAATGATAGAGGAAAAAAGAGTGAGACTGCAAATAAATATTGCAGTTTTGTTCCTCAACAAAAAGCAAACAGCTACTCTTTCTTAAGTCAGATTGCTCCTCTAAGGCTAATTCCAACTGCAAAGCATCTATCAGAGAGGCATATTGTTTTCAAAGTCCCACGGGGATTCATGGGGCTTTCTGGCTAGCAGATATACCTCCTCCTTGGAGAAGCTAGTTTACGCAGGCCAAACCAAGGCAAAAGACAGAGAAGAAAGGTTTGAAGAGTCTTGATTGAAATTCTCATCAGGGTGCGCACAGGGCTGATTTTTATTCCTGTATGTTTCTGACTTCACCCAGGCTCTGCCCTTGCCCATCTGCACTGGAGACCTCTGCTACTTACTTATCCTTGGGAGCTCATGGGGATACACAGGCATACTGAGCATACCTTTCTGCCTTTAGGACCTGGGCCACCAATTCCATCTCGTCCATCGTCGCCCTAAAATTGGAAAGACGATGTCATTAATACGCAGTTAGATGTGAAGAGCTTAAACCTCACTAGCATCAATAGGAAGACCCCACTGACCCCATAGGCCTTCAAGAAGTCCTTCTGTAGATTAAATTATTGAAAGGAAAAAAAAGCACAAAAAGGTAGTGCCAAAACTACGAATCTAACTTAAAATCTGCTTAGTATATATGCATAATGTGTAAAACCCAGGTGGAAGTCAGAAATGGGAAGCAGGTTAGGAGGTCAGTCAATGCTAGGGGTATAATTATAGTCCTGTCTGACCCAAGCTTTTCCTCCCTTGCTTTGCACAACCCATTTTTCCCTCATTTGGCTCCTCACTATACAAAGTAATGAGAATCAGATCCTTGAAAGGGCTCGCTTTGTCCATATATCCTTTTTATAGGATACTTTGGACTAGCATACGGGGTCAGCTCAGGGTGTCACACAACGAGCCAGGACAAATTCTGGACAGCCTCTGCCCTAGAGACTGACCTTTGAGATGTCAAAAGCCACTTTTAAAGTGAATATTATTCAACTTCTCAAAGAAACTACATTCAACTGTGCTCATGCCAGCTAAAGACATAAGACTGATTTCCCTCTCTCATACTGTACTATGGAGGATGCAAAGACCAAAAGATAGCTAAACTCTCTGTTGCAAAGGGTTATGACCCATTTGACTCAGGAGAGGGTTCAGCCCAGCATCCTGAAAGATTTGAGTGTATGGGCACACTTACCATCTCTCCTCGTGGGCCTGGCTGTCCATTTGGCCCTTTGGGTCCAGGGTTCCCAGGCTCACCCTGAAAACATGAGCATCTGTTAAAGCACGTGCTGAAACTCCAGGCAAGCCTGAGTCTTTCCCATTCCATCAGCACTGGTTTCTTTACATAGGTCAGTCTACAGTGGTCCTTTCAGCAGAAAGTCATGGCTGGACCTACATGTCCAGCAATGCTACAAAATACTTGCTCTTTAGTGGGACCTTAAGTGATTCAGGAAAGCTGAGCAACGGGATGTGGGAGACCCACCAAACAACAGGTGCAAAAATAAAAGGTCCAAGCTCTAGGAAATTTTCCAGTGCAAATGGACAGTGGAGCAGCCATGGAAATGAATCAGTGTGTGTGAATCTAGAGAGACAAATCCATATGGAGTGTCTGGAGAGCTCCAGAATGACCACCTTCACATAACGGGTACCAACTAAGAATCCACCCTGGAAAATTACTTGGGAATCTCAGCGACTCAGTTACTTTTGCCTCTCTGTCCAATGAAATGGGAGCTTAATGAAACAACCAGAGCATGGACTCTACTCCACACCATATAATCCAATGAAGACAAGCTAATTTTGCTCCAAGCTGCTAGTCTCCAGTATTTTTTTTAAGCTCACTGCTATCCATAAACCTCTCATTGCTGATGTCCCATGCTCATGAAGACATACTTTTTGTCCCGGGGGACCGATCCTGCCTCGCTCTCCTGGGGTTCCTGGTGGTCCACCACCGGCCTGAAACAGGAACAGGGAAAGGCAAGTTGGTGATATGTCCATAAAACTGGGTGCCAGAAACTAGGGGTTTGGGTGACCATAGAAATCATGTATTGACTACTAGGGCTGGTGGCTCTCAAAGCACCTTAAGAAACTCAAAGCTCTAATTCACAGCTGGGAAGAGCTGAAGGACTAGGTCAGCTGTATTCAAATAGTAGCAACCTATACTGCCCCCAGAGAACGCCCCCCCCCGGGAAACGTGTAACCAATAGGGGCAAAGTCCTTCTCAGGACGGCGAAATGCAAGGTGTGTGGCTTTACAGCCACCAGTCTTGCTGGGGTGTGCAGCAGGAAAGAGAAATAAATACATGGCGAGCCCAGCAAGCACATGCTCTGCTCTCAGAGACTGAAACATCAAGGAGGATTCCCTGCCAGTCACTCAGAGATCTTTTTTAATTTTGAAACATTACAAAATGTGCCAAACCCTGAAGTCCTAAACTTCTTGTTGCTGCTCTTTCTCTTTTATAAATCTTGATCAAGAAACACTTAGCATAAGAAGTGAGGAGGATTGTACTGCAAGTGTGTGTTATGACAGTTAGAGCCCAAGAGAGGGAAAGAGAAGACAGAATAGAATGATAGAAGGGTTTGGGTTGGAAGGAGCCTTAAAGATCACCCAGTCCCAAACCCCCTGCCAGGGGCAAGGACACCTTCCACTGGATCAGGTTGCTCAAAACCTCAAGACACATTGGCTACATCTTATTAAGTCAGCAAGAGGTTCTAGCTGAGCACAGTTGGGTCCGTGGCTGAGAGCAAGCAGAAGTGTTTACCCTGGGTCCAGGAATGCCTTGCTCTCCTCTTATGCCTGGTGTACCGAGTGGGCCAGGTGGACCCTGTGTGGGGAGGAAAGGGAGGCAGTGTCAAAGCACATGGGCAGAAATACATCAGTACCACACTAGATCACAAAGGGAAGAAACACTATAAAGCCCAAGAGGTGGGTTTTCAAACACATCAGACACTGGGTGGTGTGAATGCAAAGGCAGGCTTTGTGTCCCACGGCAGGACAGCCAGGCCACAGTGCGCCCAAAAATACCCAAATCCCACTGCTTAGGCTCTTTGAAGAAGCAAGTTTGAGGAAATAATGCAAGAAAAGTCATTAGGTAAAACATTGACTTTGCCCTAAGCTTACTTACCTGTGGCCCTCTCAAGCCTTGTTCTCCAGCTGGTCCTGGTTGACCAACAGAGCCCTTGGTACCCTTTAAGTGCAAAATAGAACAATGCAGGTTAGCACAGGGGAATATGATCAATGACACGAGAGGTGAAAGGAGATCTCAGAGCATTTACAGCTGCATAAAAAGCGAGGAACAACAGTTGTTTGGGGTGTTTTTCTGCAGAATATGGTTATAGCAGAAAATGAGCACAGCACTGGTAGGATAATTTGTCTCCTGCAATCAACAGGCATCAATCTCCTTTATGCTTTGGCCCCATAATGCTGCTCCAGCAGCACATGGAGAAAAAGCACCTGACCAGGGAACACTGCAGAGGACAGGCAGCCCCAGGCACGTGGAGGGCTAGTTTTGCACTGAGTCCAGCAAAGAGCTTACAAGGGAGATGGAGGGAAATTTGAGGGTAAGAGGAAGAAGAGAGAAAGAGCAAAACCCGCGTGTTTCTTCTCTGGTCACATTCTTCTGGGTGCTGTGGCTGCCTGACCGGTGGCATGGCAGGAGCTGCAGGTGTCATTCCCATCACCGCTTACCTTAACTCCTATCGCTCCCCTCCGTCCTGCCATACCCTGTGAATGAAGACACAATAAGACTTGTTATGCAAGTATGTGAGTGGACATTTCTCTATTATTTTTAGATCCATGTATCCCTGCTTCTTTTAGTCCAAAATTACATTTGAATTGTTTAAACTACTGAGGAAAGACGGGAAGTACATCCCCAGATGCCCCAGCTATACCAGCTCCAGTTTGGTTTTGTCTTTTAAAAACCAGCAGCCAAATGCAGATGCATAAGCCTCAGTAAATCAGATGTAGCTCCACTGATCTGAACACTGAACTACTTGCACGGGAACAAATTCAGGATTAGATCCTTAAAAACTCTACAAGCCAGCAATCCACCAGGCATTTTCATTTTGAGGGGTTTGGTTATTTTTTCAAATTGAACTTCTGACACCTACAAACCAAAATAGATGGGAAGGCAGGAGGGAAAAAGTTATCATCAATCTCAGCTCAGCCCCTACTGGCCGCAGGTCTGGCAGCTCACCTTCCTCCCGACTCCACCTTCTTGGCCCTCCAGCCCCGCCAGTCCTGGCTCTCCCTAAGGAAAAAGCAAAAACTCAGATGAGAGGCCTGAGATGAGCAGGTATCAGGAATATAGCTTCAGTTTTCAAAAAATGAGTCCTTTCACACTCTCACACAAGCTACTTGATATTCAAGCATTAGTGGAAAACCTTGTATCAACTCACAGAGATTTTTCATCACGTTTCTGAGCTAGCGCGGGCCAACATTCCCATTTTTGGGGGAAATGTTTTTTAACATTCTAAGACACATTTTTATTCTGAGCTGATATGAAAATAAGTGGGTTGTGATTTTTTCCAAGGAGCATGTGGGTCGGGGTATTTTTTCCCCAAAGGTTTCAGGTGAATCAGTACGTTCAGAAGAACATTTGAAATTAATTTCCAAGTACAAAGCTGTTTACAGTGACGATCTCCCAAGAGGCATTGTAAATTAAAATAATCAAAAAGAAAAAAAATCTCATTTTTACACAAAACATCTTCCTAGGAAAAGCTTTGGTTGCAAATCAACATTTTCCAGTGGAAAAATACTCTGCCTGACAAGGCATGATGAGTTTAAGAAACTTGCACCTCTTTTGCAGCATCGTCTTTTCTTATTTTCTCTGTCTCTTCATAGAATAGGAGAATGGTTTGGGTTGGGAGGGACCTTAAAACCTATCCAGTTCCACACCCCTTACCATGGGCAGGAACACCTCCCATTGGATCAGGTTGCTCAAAGGCCTACCCAACCTGGCCCTGGACACTTCCAGGACTTCTCTGGCCAACCTGTGCCAGGGCCTCCCCACCCTCATAGGAAAATATTTCTTCCTGATAGCTCATCTCAATCTCCCCTCATTCAGCTGAAAACTGTTCCCCCTCATCCTATCCCTACAGTCCCTGATCAAGAGCCCCTCCCCAGCTTTCCTGGAGCCTCTTTCAGTACTGAAAGGCTGCTCTAAGGTTCCCCAGAGCCTTCTCTTCTCCAGGCTGAACAAGCCCAATCAAAACAACAAAAGACAACAAAGAAACTTTACCATTGGTCCAATTTCACCCTTTTGCCCTCTGGTTCCCCGTTGAGTATTATCAGCTCCCGAATCTCCCTGAAAGCAATAGAGCAAAGAGAAGCATCTGAGTAAGTGGGACATGGGAGTCAGACGTCATAATCTTCTCTGCTCACAACCAATACTTCTTTTCTTTTTTTTTCTTTTTTGAATGAATTAGATGAAGTATTCTTGGTGTTTTCAGACAGATGCAGCTTTTCAATTGAGAAATAATAATATTGAAGAATAGGAAGGGAAATGTTAGTATAACGAAACTGTGATTGACAGGTTGCTCAAGAGGAGTTACTCATATTGTCTCTGAACCCTTATTTTAGCACTGGACGTGACTCTGTCAAGAAGCATTTAGTAAGCTCAGGTGAATGCTTGCAGGTGACCCTCAGGACTGTGGTGGAAAATCAAAGTGGGTGGAAAATCAAGAAGATCCCTTAGCAGTATTTACCGGGTCTCCACGGAGCCCACGGTCACCTCGTTCTCCACGTTCACCTTTAACTCCCTTATCACCCTGAGGAAAAGACAGAGAGGCAGTGAGAGTAGCCCTTGCTTGCCAAAAGAATCTCTACTATCACATGTCTCTGCTCAGGTCCTCAGCCCTGAGGCAAGCACGATGGCTTTCCACCCTCCCCTGGCTCAAATACACCTTGTCAACAACATTTAGCCCCACTGTAATGTGATAAAAGCCTACCCTTCTGCCTGGAGATCCCTTCTCTCCAGAGAGGCCTGGTAAACCCTTGTCTCCCTACGAAAGAAAAGTATTTTAGAAGAATATTTACCACTTTGGAGGTCCTGCATCTTATTATAAAGAAAAAAGCAATTAAAATGACTGACCTCTTCTCCATCAATGCCATCCAGACCCATTTCTCCCAGTTCACCCTGCAGAAGAGAGAAGAGGAGCAAGTGCTCACCCAGGGAAAGTGGAATGTGGAGGGGGGATACCGACGTGGCCTTACACTCAGGCTCACCGCCATGGCACGAGGAAATATCTCCATACCTTCTCTCCTGGGAATCCTCGAGAGCCCTAAAGAGATAAGAAAAACGAGTTACTCTGCTTTTGCCCAGTTCATTGCCATGGGAAATGGTGGGGAAGAGGAGCTGTGCTTGGTGGCAGACCCAGAGCCAGGTCTGGGGTAAGCCCAGGGTTCAACCACCCCTTTTTTTTCTTATGCTGATCATCATCTTCAGCTGCCTCAGCACTCATGCCAAGATGAAACATGCATTAGGGGCTATAGCCAGCTGATGTAATAAAATAGTTTACTCCTTTACTCCTTAGGCACAACTTTCTCTGCCGACTTTCTTTTCTCCCTGTACCCATTTTTATATTAATCCAGATACAGTCTCGGTGGCTTTGTCCAAGGCTGGACAGCTTTTTAAAGAGATTCAGTAGCTCAGCTGCAACTAATGGGCTTGGTTCATGCACCAGTCTGCCAGAGGATCCTGTTTCAAAGCAAATGATAGGAAACATCCCCTTAATATCACTGAGTATGTCCTGTAAATATTATACATTTCACCACCTTTTCTGGCCTGTGACGCAGCTGCTGTTCGGAACACCTTGCTTATGTTTCCTCTTTAAATCAGTAGACATGGCTCACTTTTCTTCCCCCTCCCCAACAGCAGATTTTCACCCAAACACCATCCCAGCACTGAGCCAAAACACATACACACCACTTCTTGGTGGTTAGGACAAATCCATCTCTTCTCACATCTTTCCCCTAGAGCCAGACTGCAGAAAATGAGACAATCTGCAGACTGAGCCTGGATTGCTGTGCTGCCCTTTTGCTCTTCAGAACAACACTAAAGCTACAACACCTGCTGAAAGCCTTGGTGTATGGCCAGATGGACACAACCACTTGAGTGGACTTGATGGCTGTTGTCTGAAATCCTAGAACAGCCAGGGGTTGTCCTCAGTGGTCTTCCACCTGCCAAACTCTGATCCTGCTCCTTGCAGGCTTCTTCTGAACATACCTTGGTTCCTCTGTGGCCGGGGCATCCTTGGAAACCCTGTGTCCCGTTCATACCCGGTGGTCCACGCTCACCCTATCGGACAGAGGGGAAAATGCAGTTATCAGAGTTTGCCTGCCTGTTTCTTCAGCTAACTGCATGCGTCAGCAAGTGCGGGAGCTGGCTTGGAAGCACCGTAGCAAACAGACTATCAGGTTTTGAAAGGTCAATGTCCAGCCACCCCATCATCTCCTGCCCACAACCTTCATCCCACAGAGATCAGCTGCAATTCTTCATTGCTGAGAAACATCCTTACCAAACTCTCAGCTATAAAATTTCTCCTTCAAAAGCAAAATGACAAGACAAAACCCTCAGACCTCTGCATAGATGTCTAATCCCATTCTGACCTTAAAGCCCCAAGGAAACATCGCTTCGCACGCGATATCTGACAGCAGCATTTGGCTCCTTGTCTGTGCTATTGGAAAAATAATGAGCACCGCCAGCTCTTTGGCCTCAGCCTCAACTCCTGGGCGTGATGCATGGGGATTTGTCTGTTCCAGGGGTGATGTGGGACTCATGAAGTAAGAGTTTGGATGAAACAGTGATAGTAACAAGTCATGGGACTCTTGTTGTCTGCCACTGTGATGGATAGAAGCACTTCTTCTTGGTCCCATTCTCTCTGCATTTGATATGGATAATTTTGACATAGGCTACAACTTGAATGAAGTTGGGGGGCTTATTTTATTCATAATCACCCTGCTCTGCTCACAGATATTTGGGACCAGCTGCAGACATTCCCATCTGCTTTGGAGGAATAGCACAGAGTTGCTTCAAATAGTGGGAATTATTCCCTCCATCATGCCTTCTTCAGCTCTCAAGGAACTCCTTTCTGACCTTCTCCCAGGAGCCACTGCGACCAGCAACTCAGGCCATCAGGTGGGGGAGACACAAAGTTCTGCTTGCTCTCTCATCTAACCCACCCGTATATCCCCAGCAGAAACCAGTTATTGCAAAAAGCCTCCAAATGAGGTGTCTAATTTGAGAAGTACCATGCAGAGCAGGGGCAATCACTTACTGGTCCTCCTTCATCACCAGGATAGCCTCCATAGCCAAGATCACCTGTGGCACCCTAGAAGACAAGACAGAGGATTCTGCATTTTTTTCATAGTCCGATGATCTCCCTCTAAATTGATATTCAAGATTTCCTTCAATATGCACAAAGCAGATGACTGATCATCTGTGTAAACAAGTTAATGAGAGCAACCATCCCCCTTTGGTATCCCCAAACTGTTTCACAAGACATTTCACCCCCTCCTTCCAGCCATTCATCCTTCCCTTCTTGGTTGTTTTACAGCACAGAGGCTGGGAGGGAAGGGAAGAGCAAACAGCAGCTCTCAGTTATTGTGCATGGCCCAGGGCCAGATTTAAAATGGGGTAAGTGGAGGTGATCTCTGGATTAGTATCACCTAGTACAATGTGCACAGCCTGCATGTCACCCACCCGTCACCATCGTGGTGGACACTGTCCTTGCACAGGGACACTTCAACCTCAGTTGAAGCAACCTACCTTTGGTCCTATTGGGCCGGGCACACCTCTGTCCCCTCTCTGCCCTGAGCACTTGCATGGGACCTTACAGCACGTCCTCTCTGCAATGTTGTCCTGCAGCAAAATGCACATGACACATGAGAAAGTGTTAGAAACCTGGCAGAATCCCAATGCTGCAAGTCCTGTCAGTCCCTGGGCCTGTGCAAATGCTTCTGTGCTAAGCATAAAGTTGGTCCAGCAGCATTTTGGGGTCTCTCTGCCTTGAAATAGCCAGGACAACAGGAGAAGGAGCTGTGCATTGGTGGACTTGTTAGGAAGCAGCAGTAAATGTTATCTTTCATGCATGGACAACAGAGGCAATGGTTTAAATGGGAACTGTGCGGAGTAGAAGCTGCAGAGGGCATTTCATAGAAGAGCAGCCCCCAACGCACTGCCTGTCACTGAAGAGAACAATCTCATGTCCAAAGAAACAAATCCAGATTGTGGAATAGACCATAAGAAAGTCATTACACTGAGTATTTCCCCAGCAACCTGTGGGTTAAGAACAATTTGCGAGCACACAGCAAAAGAGGAAAAAAGGAACAAAGAAGAAGAAAGATACGAAGTCAGAGAAATCACATCTTGGTTTGGCATCATCCACTAGAAAGGAAAAAAAAAATCACTTTCCTCGCCATGTACATTGCTGGCTGCAAACGTTTCCTGTCAACTTTGCACATTTACTTTTTGAAAGGCTGTTCCTACACAACCGAATTACATGGGGATCGGCTGAAGACCAGTTCTTATCCTAAAACCCTGGGTTCATTCCCAAGTGGCTGCACTTTGATTTGCAGAGAAGGGCCCTGTGAGGTTACCACAGGGATCAGTGGTTAAGCCCGATCTTATTAAATCTGCTGGAAAAGGAGGTTAATGAATATACCAGAGATGCTAGAAAATTAACACAATGAGTTCGAGGAACTGCCTATATTGGAGAGAAGTAAATCTATGAAGAAGAAAGGAAATCTCCTTTGTCTGTTAAAAGCACATCTGAAATACAGGCAGCGCATCAAATCAGGGAAAGAAACCTAGAAAGCAGTGCTTCTGCAAAAGACTTACCACTGACAAGGCATGGCAGTGCATTACCCACAAAGTTAAAAAAAGCCAACAGTATAAACATAGGCGGAGGGCAGGGGTTTTGGCACAGCTGCTTCTGATGGTATCTTATCCCATCTCATTTGACCTAATCCCACTGCGCTTTATGTGCCATAGCCTTGGCTGGAGTCCAGCTTCTCTGCGAGTGCTATGAGACCAGGCAGCACCATGATCTGTTCTTAACTTTATTTACTGTGGCATCAGTAAAAAGAGCTGACGCAAGATAGGGAGGAGAGAGGATCAGAGCCAAGGGAGTGTAATTCAGCCATGGTTCAGCCCTGCAGGAGATCCAGCCATCGGCTTTCCTCCAGCATTACAAGGCAGCGCAGCCTATGCCAAGTTACTTACGAGCTGCTCTGCCAGTTCGAAATCCAAGTCCAGCAGATTAACTCTGAGCGGTCTGTTGTAGGTGAACCCACGACCAAACTCCAGCTGCATCACTTTGTCAAAATTGCTCACTCGGTCCAGCCCGACGAAGATGAGGGCATTGACACCTGAGAAGAGGGGAAGCAGAAGGGGCTGTGTGATGGGACAAGATGCTCTGTAGAGCCTGTACACCCTTCCCCTTAAAGATGGTTCATTATCCACCTCTTTGATGGCAAACAGAGCTTATTCAATTGAGAACAAGCATCTTCAGGTACATTCAGTGCAAATTACCACACTCTTATGTGTCAGCAGGCAGCTAAATATCACAGGAAGGCAATGAAGAACAGCAAATGCACGTAGAAATCAGGAAAACCTTATTCGTTACTACCGAAAGCTGGCGGATTCATGAGAAATGGTGGTAAAACGGACTACATGTTCCCAGGGACTGTAATTGCTACCTTGAAGTTTAAAAAAGTTACCTTCTGTATGCAAAGTAGACGAAGTGGCCTCCAGCTGATCTATTGAGTCATCCGCACCATCAGTAAAATGGATTATGATCTGGAAGAGAAACAAATTTATGTCAGAACCTAGAATATTTCAGGTGTAAAACACAACAAATATGCAACCTGATGGACCTTCTTCCCAGGTCTCTTTCATCTGAGAGGAGATGGGGGAATAGTTACACCCTTTCAAGGCTTCTTCAAAATAAAGTTTTGCATTTCTGTGCCAGATTTCCATATGTTCTACCATGCAGGTGTTTGTTCCTAAAGCACTGAGAAAATCTGGACAGCACAAGTTTGCAGCCAAGCTGTGCTCATGGGTACAGGCTGCAATGAATTTATTTATTTAATTAATTTATTATGAATTTACAGTTGCTTTGCTGACTAAAATAAATAAGGAGTCAGCTTTTCTGGCCAACACCATCCCAGTGGTCTTGGTTTTTACTTACCTTGGTACTACCAGAGGGTGCAGATCTGAATTTGTTCAGGTAGGACCTCAATGTATCTGCTGTGAGAAAATAGGGCCCGCGGGTGCGCATGCCTTGAAACCTCTCAAAGAGCTCAGGCTGGTACTCAGAGAAGTCCAGTCCCTCCACAGCTCCCCCTCGAGCCTGGGCCATGATGGCTACCCTGACACTGGGTGCCTGGTTGCCAGTGCAGCTGATCTTCTGCATCTGTGTTATTCTATTCAGCACGGACTCAACTCTGGACTCCAGAGCTCTCTGGGAATTGAATATATTTTGGCCAGGCCCGACATCTGAGACATCAAAGCCAAGTATCACATCTAAGTCACAATCTGAAAAGGAAATGTAGAAAGAGAGGAGAGTGTGACTGTTGAACAATACAACCATTTCTACCCTAATTATTCTGTTAGTCATTAGAGAAGATGTTCTCTGCATCAGGAATTACCACTATTTGATACACAAGTTCCTTCTACTTCCTTTCATCACAGCAATGATAACCTGATAAAATCAGCATTTTTTCTTTCCTGTGCAATTGTTACTTAGCGTTGGGATAAGCCAACTAAATCGAATCCAATAGAAATCTGCATTTCAGCCAAGACTGCTGTTTTCTCTCGGCTGCATGAAAACCTGTTGCAACACGGTGCGAGCACCTTCTGCGTGCGCTTGAAGCAGTCATCCTCTGGTCACAGGGATGTAGAGGAAGAAGGCAACAACCAGGTGACTGATCTCAAGTCTCTGAAAGGTCTAGCTGGGATTTACATGGAACAGCTGGGAATTAGTGCAAAAAGAGGCACTGAAGGTGCTCAGCCCAGGCCAACCGTGCAATGCACAATCTTCCTTTCAGCTTGAAGTCACCCTGTCCATTGGTCTGGAGCACAGGGAAAACAGGCTGTCAGCCTCCTTTTGTCTGAATGTAATATCCCTCATCTCTACATAAGCTTTCAAGCAGTGAGGTGTTTGAGGTGTCTTTGGTATCTACCACATCGGTACTGCACTTGGGAAGCAATTGTGATTACCGCCAGCAGCAGTTTGCTTTTCCCTGCGCTCAGTTTTTTATCCCAGCTGGTGCTCAGCTCAGGGCCACTGTGCTTCTCCAGAGGTTCGTGAGATGCCTCTGCTCAAAAGTCAGAGGGCTAAGCTGCAGTCGGTTGTGCAGGGAGTAGGATTTACCATACTGTAATGAGTTAAGCCAGCTGCAGGGAGTCTGGCCTAACAACAATACCAGTTTGCTTACTCATCCCAGCTCCCCTTGCTTGGCTTCTGAAGTAGCCAAATCATGGGATTCCTTCTTAAGGCAATTTTAACATACACAACCACTGTTGCCCTAGTTTTTTTTCATATACCTGTCACAAGATCCAGTGGTTACCTTGGATGGTCTGGCAAGAGAAATTCTGATTTCCATCACATCATGCATGTCAGGGATTGAACAGCTAAGGAGTCCAATTACATTGTTATAAATGCAGCAGGCAAAACAAAGACCATCACTCTTCATTTTAGAGTAATGGAATCACAGAATGGTTTAGGTTGGAAGGAACCTTAAAGCCCATCCAGTGCCACCCCCTGCAATGGGCAAGGACACCTCCCACTGGATCGGGGGCTCCAAACTCCATCCAACCTGGCCTTGAACACCTCCAGGGATGAGGCAGCCAGGACTTCTCTGGGCAGCCTGTGCCAGGGCCTCCCCACCCTCACAGGAAAACATTTCTTCCAAAGTTCTCATCTAAATCTCCCCTCTTTCAGCCTAAAACCATTACCCCTAATTGTTTTGTCACTAAACATGTTGGTCTGCCAACTTGCATCATGTTCCTACACATCTGGAGAGGGAGGTAGTGAGGCTTAGTCCAAAGGCAGCTAATTAAAAGAGACTCTCCTATGTAGTGGTGGGAAGTCAGTGATCTAGTGCCTGCCTGTCATATCCAAAATCCTTCCACCGTGATTACACCTCTGTGGTGATGGTGCACCTGTTGTTCGCATGCTGAAGCATACCAACAGGCAGCTCTTGTACCATAGGCTTGCCAGCTACCACCATGCTCATGGAGGAGATCTGAGCCCATGCTACACTTCAGGCTACAGGCAAAGCACAAGAACAAGCTGGACAAGTCCATCAAAACGCAGTGGATATTTAAAAGCTACCCTTGGGAATGACCTGAACATATTATGAAAGGATTACACTCACCTCTTGTAACATCTGAAATTACTTGACACAATTTCTCCTCCATAGCGGCTTCCAGTGTAACCAGGACCTGCTCATTCAGCTCAGACAGCTCCTGGGCTGTGGCTGCTCTGAAACTTGTGGCGCTGTCGCTGGCCAGTCTACTAACTTCCTTCAGGTCAATGTTTCTCACGCCAACTGCGAACACCTTGACACCCTTCTGTGCGATTTCCAAGGAGGCGCTTGGCCCATCATCTGAGGACTTCCCACCAGTGACAATGAAGGCGATCTGGGGCACCCTCTCATCAATTCGGCTGCCGGCCTCCTTCACAAAGTGATTTGCCTGGATGTGCTTGATGGCTGCACCAGTGTTTGCCACTAGGCCGCCTTTGTAGATTACTTTGTTGATGGCATCTAGAATCTGTGGTTTGGTGGAGTAGTCCTTGAGGAAAAACTCATCTGTGACATCTGAGTTGTACTGGGCCAGTCCTACCTGGATAGAGTCTCCATCCCTATAAATGGCATCCACCACAGAGTAGACAAACTGAAGAACTTCTTGGAAGTTTTCTCTCCCCAGATTGATGGAGCCATCCAGTAAAAACACAATGTCAGCCTGTTTTTTAGCTCCTGAAAAGATTACAAAGAAAACACAGTTATTAATAATTGTGGCATTTATAATACTTAAACTGCTTAGCAATTTGTGAATCAACACTGTGTTTCTCCCTTCCACCTTTTCAGTTTCATCGATTTTTGGCATGATTTTACATCCATACAAGAAGAAAGGTTTTATACAACACATTTATTACACTTCATACAACAACACTTGTTTTAGTGATAGACGCCTTAATCTCATTTCAAATGTAATTCTGTTCTTTCCTATGCTCAACGAGATCTTCTTCAAAGTGTTCTGTAAAGCAATGTGACTAAATGATTGGGAATCAAAAGCGGTTTTTATGTTGAGCATAGGAAAGAATCATTTTCACATCATACAAATTGCATTTGTGCTCTGGTCAGAAAAGTCAACAGGATAAACAGCAGTCTTACCAGTTCCTGGATATCCAGTGGTATCTGTTGTAGGTATTGGAAGCTCTTCAAGAATTCTCTGCAACTTATTTTCTAAAGTTGGGAGGCTGGTGAAGTCCTGTACCACAAGCACACGCTCAGGATCATTGGTAATGATCTGCAGCTGGCCCCTGTCCACATTCCTGGCTCCAACACCCAGAGGTTTAATGTTCGTGGAAGAGATCACGTTAGCAGGCCTGTTCACATCATCCTGAGACCTGTCTCCAAGGATGACGATGAGGTGCTGGGGCACTCCATCTTCTATCCTGCTCCCTGCAGACTTGATAAAGAAATTCTTCACTGCGTAGTCTAGGGCTTTGCCAGCATTCACAGGGGACCCCCCTCTAAGCCTCAAGCGGCGAATGGCTTGTAGGACGGCATTTTTGGACTTGTGGGTCTTCAGGTAGAACTCAGGGAAGACATTGTTGCTGAATTGCACCACACCAATTCGCACTTTGTTTGGCCTAACGTCCAGCTGCTGAACAATTCTACTGATGAAATCCCGAATGTGAGCAAGCCCGTCAGGCCTAACACCATCAGAGCTGTCAATTAGGAAGACTATGTCCTTTTCATCACCAGAAATGTCTGTTGGGAAGCAAGGAAAGAGGAAATTACTTGTGTGCCAAGTCTTTGCTTAAGCTTTGTTGGAGGATTTCTGTGCTTGTATGTGATTTAAAATTGCCCAGCATATTTTAGCCAACTTTAGATATGGTGCTAAGAGGAGCTTCTCCAAAAGGGCATGCAAATGTGGATGCAGATGTTAACAGTCTGCTTAATAGTCAAAGCATGCATTACTCAGATCCTATCTGTTTCATTCATTAATGCTCTTCTCTGGATTTGTCAAAGTTTTCAGCTTCATTTTATCCCAGATTTACATTTCTTTCCTAGAGAGCTGCTAAATGGGAATAGGTGGTATTTAACTTGAAAAATTAAAATATATAACATATTTAGGTATTTGACCCTAAGTCAAAAGTTATAATGTATTTAGATACTCACATAGAATTTTCTTCTAAAACAGTACATATGCTATACCTTTGCTTTTAACTAAGGAAAATCTCCGTTTAGAAAGAGGAAAAGGCGGCTGAGGGGAGACCTTATTGCTCTCTACAACTACCTGAAAGGAGGCTGTAGCAAGGTGGGTGCTGGTCTCTTCTCCCAAGTAACAAGTGATAAGACAAGAGGAAATGGCCTCAAGTTGTACCAGGGGACGTTTACATCAGATATTAGAAAAAAAATTCCTTACTGAAAGACAGGTGAAGCACTGGCAGAGACTGCCCAGGAAAGTGATGGAGTCTCCTTGCCTGGAGGTGTTCAAGAAACACACAGAAGCGGCACTTTGGGACATGGTTTAGTAGGCACAGTGGTGTTGGGCTGATGGTTGGACTTGATGAGCTTAGAGGTCTTTTTCCCGCCTTAATGATTCTATGAAAGTTATTTATACATTTGGGCAACATTCACTTGAATAGCAAACCAGAGGCAACTGGTGTTGAGAGAACCTTACCTGTGGGGGGCTGCACGTCTCCCAGCAGCTGTCTGATTTGGTCGGCAGTCAGGGTTTCAATAGGAGTGAGTAGTTTCTGCTCGAGGCTGGGCAGTTCCTGGAAGCTGGATACTTGGAATACATAATCAGGACTAAGGGAAATCTTTATCATCTCGTCAGGATCCACATTCTTTGCTACCACCATAGGTGCTACTCCCACCTGTTTGACTTGGACTGATGGGTCCTCTAAGTCATCATCAGATTTGCGGGAGGAGAGAATGATCAAAAACTGAGGGACACCCTCCTCTATGCGGCTCCCGGAGGGCCGGGTGAAGATAGTCTTTGCTACAAATTCAAGAGCCTCCCCTACATTCACCTGCTGTCCTCCCTGTGGCCGCAGCTGTCTCACGGCACCCTGAACCTCGGCCTTGGTGGAGTGGGCATTGAGCAGGAACTCCACATGAGGATGCTCACTGAACTGGACCACTGAAATCCTGGTGGTGTCAAAACCCACGTCCAGGTTGTTCACTATCCTCTCAATGAGATCGCGGATGAGGTAGAACTCCTGGGCAGCATAGCGGGAGCCGTCAACCATGAACACAACATCCCTCTTCACACCCGCTGCAGGAAAGAAGACAGCAGTTAGAAATTGCATCAGGCATTGCTTACAGAGAGCAGCTAAGAACATCACCTACATCACTGACCCATGCCTTTGGCCATGGGGAGGATGCTCGTTGTTTTGTTGCCTGTAATATTTCCTGAGAGCCCCAGCAGGCAGCTCTGGTTTCAGTCCATAGACAGGACCAGTCTGCTAGGCACCCCTCCAGGCAGTGCAAGAAGAGCAACTTCCAGAGCAAAGGAAGGAAGAAGCAGTAGGAGAAACATGGAACAATAATTTCTCATGGGATCTCCATCCTAGAAAAGGTAGCCTGGTGATGCTCCTTGCTTAGGGCATGTTGTCAGGCAGCCTTGGGTTGTTTTACACTTAATATCCACCCCTTTTTCTTTGGCTTTGTCCCCTAGGACATCTTCTCTCCTATTATTCTCTCAGCTTCTGCCTTTCCAAGATGACTTTTTGCTTCCTAATAAAGTGTTTTGTGCAGTGGTAATTCAGGTCAGAGCCAGAATTATAGCTGAATATCACACTGATAAATGAGGATGAAGGAAAGCAGCCTGGCTCTGAAGGGAAGGAACAGATACAGTAGGATGCTGGGCTTGAAAGAGACTGATCTGGAGTGGGTACCCTTCATCTCAGGCATATACTGACTGGATTTCATTCCAAGCGATACCAGAAATGGAAGATCTTTTTCTGATGTCCACTTGAATTTTTCCCTTCCCCCAGTGAATAAACAGTGCAAATGTAAGACACATTAGTATGTCTGACATCTACCACTAAGCTGACTTTGATTTATAGTGGTATGAAAGTGTCCCTATATAATTTAAATTATGCCATTTCCATTTCAGGAAGAATAGCATGGACTTAAAATTTATCGAATTAAAATAAGATTGCAACATTCATTTTGTTGGTCTTCCATGTGGATCCAACATGGACCACCTTGAGGAACTAGACTTAAAGGTGGCTCAGCTGAGTTACACAGCTCCTACCAACCCTAAATACATCAAGAAAATATATCAACAGTGAGACCAAAATGGACTTGGAGTCTTAGCCTGACCATCTCTGCTTTTCTCGTTTTGTGTTGCAACCATGATGTTACTAAACATCATATTTTGCTGCTGACTCTTGGTGCAGATACAAACATCGTCTCACCTGGGATGGGTGATGCAAAAACCAGATCAGGGGCAAGTGACTGTATCTCTTTCTTGGTGAGTCGGATGACTCTGTTCGAGACGACCTGCTGCACGGTATCCAGCTGGCTGAAGTCAGGCACAGAGATAGCAAAATCTGGGAGGAAGGAAATGGTCTGCAGCTCTGTGAGGTCAGCATTTCCAATCCCAATGCCAAAGGGAACTGTGCCACTTGTCTTCAGGACCACTGAGGGCCTCCTCACATCATCTTGGGACCGGTCAGCAGTTAGCAGAATCAGGAACTGCGGGACACCCTCTGCTATCCTGCTGCCACTCGACACAGTGAACACATTCTTGATAAGATAGTCAAGGGCCGCTCCAGTGTTCAGAGGAGATCCTCCCAGAATTTTCAGCTCCTGGATGGCATTGATAACATCTGCCTTGTCTTCGTGGGTGTCGAGTAAGAACTCAGGCCGTATGGCACTGCTGTACTGTGCGACGGCAACACGGACCTTGTCACGACCGATATCCAGGCTTTCAACAACTCTTTGGACAAAGGTCTTCAGTAGAGGGAAACCTCTTCTGACACCATCTGAGCCATCAATTAGAAACACCACATCCTTCTTCTCACCTCGCTCAACTACTGTTTGAGACAAGTAAGGGTAAGGGATAGTAAGTGAGATTCTCTTTTGCAGTTATTATTCTCTGCATACATTGAACCAAAGGAGTACAGCGCTTGGGGAGGGGAAAGTGAGGTGTGAGGACAGGTGGTTTAGTTCCTTTGCCATCAGACGCAATCCCTGGTAGAAGAGGCACATAGGTGGAAGTTGGTTGAAACGCCTTACCCACTGAGTCATAGAATCACAAGCCCATAGGAAATAGAGTGGCAAGGGACTCTGTGTGCCATCCCCTACCTTCAGCTGTGAAAAGCCATCTGCTCCCAAGGGATCTGGACAGGCTGGACCAATAAGCCATGGCCAACTCTATGGGATTCTGCAAGGCCACGTGCCAGGTCCTGAACTTCGGTCATAGCAACCCCATGGAATGTTACAGGCCTGGGGAAAAGTGGCTGGAAAGCTGCCTGGCAGAGAAGGACCAGGGAGTGGTTGAAAGCAGCTGAACATGAGCCAGTAGTGGCCCAGGTGGCCAATAGCATCCTGGCTTGTATCAGAAATATTGTGGCATATAGGACTAGAGAAGCTGTTTTCCCCCTGTACTCAGCATTGGTGAGGCAACACCTTAAATCTTATGTTCAGTTTTGGGCCTCTCACTACAAGAAGAACATTGAGCTGCTGGAGTGCATGCAGAGAAGGGGAACGGACCTGGAGAAGGGGCTGGAGAACAAGTCCTGTGAGGAGTAGTTGAGGCAACTGGGGTTGTTCAGCGTGGGTAAAAGTCTGCTGAGGGGAGACCATATTGCTCTCTAAAGCTCCCTGAAAGGAGGTTGTAGTGAAGTGGGTGTTGGTCTCTTCTCCCAAGTGATAGGCAACAGGATGAGAAGAAATGACCTCAAGTTGCACCAGGGGAGGTTTAGACTGGGTAACGGAAAAATTTCTTCACTGAAAGGCTTGTCAAGCACCAGAATGGAATGGGCTGCTAAGGTAAATAGTTGACTCACTGTCCCTGGAGGTATTTAAGTCGTGTAGATGTGGCACTTAGGGATATGGTTTATTGGTGGAGCTGGTAGTGTTAGGTTTATAATTGGACTTGATAATCTTAAAGGTCTTTTCCAACCTAAGTGATTCTATGCTGCTATGACACTGAGCTTAGAAATAAATTATTCTGCACATACTTAGAAAAAATAAGAATTTACTGGAAAAGACGTTCACCTGGAAATGCTGAAATGCTTTTCTAAAATGCTAGACACTGATATTTTTTACTAACTTCAAGCAAAAAAAAATTGCTAATTTTGACTCAACATTAAATAACAACAAAAAAAACCCCAACACAAGTCCACAAAATATCAAAGATCAGAGAACTGTTGATGTGTTCTGCTATTGACTAACAGAATAGCAAAGCTTTGGCTTGGTAAAGCAGAAACCATCACTGCCACTCAATCACAGCAACTGATGAATGGCATCCCCAAAAATGCTTGTTTACAGCAGGGTCAAGTGGGACAAAGAGAGCCATGATCTATCCCACTAAAGAAAATCTTAAATGTCGTCTTATGATTGCTGGACATAAAAAGAGTTAACAAGGGCAACTGAATACTTGAAGTAGACTTCAGATCAAGTTTATTATTTCAGAAGAAGGTTGGAAACTTGATGGGTTAATGCATAAGACTGGAATATTGATATAAGTTGTTGAGCAATACAGATAGGAACAGGAAGCAGACATGGTCTGCTGTATCCCAGTTTCATATACTTCCTCTGAAGATCGAGAGCAAGGGAAGAGAGTTGTAATAAAAGTGTCTAGGTGACAGATACAGAAGTAAAAAATATAGGTGCTCTTATGAGGTGGCTTTTAGCCAAGAATACTAGGAGAAGTGGGTGAATACAGCTATTTGTGAGTGATGAACAAAATTATTCAGTGCTTGGTGGTGAAAGAGATTCAAAATGTTCTTGACAAGACAGAAATGGTTTGAAAAGGGAGAATGCAATTCAGGAGCACTAGTTGCACTAGTCTATGTCAAGTCAGAAGCTGCAAAAATATGGGAAGGGCAATGACTCCACATGGAAAGAATGGGGTAAGAGATGACTAAGGGACACCATCATCGCTCTCTGGTCATTTGGAGCAGACTGCCATTGGAGAGACTAGGCTGAGAAGACAGAAAACCTGTAGGACCTATAAGGAACAGCAGAATGAGCTGGATACATAGTTGGTGACAGGAGGACCAAGACAAGACATACCTGGTAAGCTTGAAGTAAATGAAAGATTGTCACACAAAACACAGGAATGAGATAACATCTTTATCCTTGAGTTGAAAGAGATGTAAAGGGCTTAAATTATGACCAGGAAGGCAGAGGTTTACCACTGATGGAAACTACTTACACATAAGGATAAAAGCAAGTGAAAGATTGATTGTGAAGGTTGGGGTAATCTCCCCCACTGGAGGATTTTCTGAACAGACTGGACCAATGTCAGATGGCTCTGGACAAGAAGACCCTGTTGGGGATAAGGCTGTGTAGCAGATGGCACCCTGAGATCCCTTCCAGCCCCATTCTTTTTCACATTCCTATGATTACAAGTCCATCTGCCCAGGACTTTACATCAAGATGACAGGGAAGTTATATTTCTCCTTGTCATCACCTGTTGCTGGGAGACAGGTTAATTCTCAATTTATGGCTGCCTCAGGAAACCACACAGCCGGATGTGTATTATTTCCGAAACCTCTGTGTGGACTTATAATTGGGCCATGTGGTTATTTTTAATATTTTGGGTTTATTCTTTAATTAATCCATACTCATCTACTGAGCTTGTAATTGTAACTGATTCAAGATCATCTAATTTATTGGCACAGAGGTACAACATGCAGAAACTGCCATCACAGAAAATAATGATGCAGGAGTGAATCCAGCGAGCTGCAGTGCTCCTTACTCCCTACCACTCCTTCAGAAAACAGAGGATGAAAAGACATGATGATTCAAGCCTTAATTTTCTTCTTCTAGCCCTTGCCCAGCATTGCACATTGATTTGTGGAAGATCTCTGCATCAACAACCCTCTTATTTCAGGTCTGTACCATGTTTTACACACTGGTAATAACATCTACTGCAGCTCTCGGCACCAAACAAAAGGCTTTATCTTTATTCATCTTTAAAATTCAGTTTGGATCTTGATGCTTCACTGGATTGGGATCTGACCAGAGAAAAATTCAAGTACAACAGCAGTGTCTACATAATAACTTTAAACATCACCAGACCAAATTGTCCCAGTTACGAAATTGAGAGGGGCATGTAACTGGTGTCTTTCAGCCTCTTAGAAACCCCAGGGGTCCCTGTACCTGTCGGTTGAAGCTGGATAGTCTTCAATAGGTTGACTATGTTTGGCTGAAGCTCCGAGATCTGAGGGAGGGAGTCAACATTCAGAATGAATTGTGGAGCATAAACAATCCTTTCCAGCTCTGCAGGGTCAGCATTTTTGGCTTTGATAGCAAAGGTCACAACTCCAGCTTGCTTCAGAGCATCCGATGGTTGCTCCACATCATCAGTTGATCTCCCAGCAACAAGGAGGACCAAAAACTGAGGAACCCCTTCTTCAATCCTGCTTCCTGCTTCTCTCACAAACAGCCTCCTTATAGCTTCGTCTAGAGCAGCTCCAGTGTTCAGTTGCTTCCCGGTTTTTATCTTCATCCTTTTCACTTTGAGAAGCATGTCTTGCTTAGATGGGAGCTCAGCAAAGTCAAATTCAACCTGGATGGTGTCACTGAATTGAGCCACAGCTACTCGCGTGGAATCGGGACCCACATTCAGGTCAGAAATTACTTTGTGCACAAAGTCCCGGACGGCAGGAAAACTACCCAAGAGGTTGGCTGAGCCATCAATCAGGAATAAAATATCTTTCTTGCTTTCTAGAATAAAGTCACAAATGAAAAGGGGGGGGGGGGGGGGAAAGGCTATGAAGACATTTTTCATCTTTAAAAGTCATCCTAGAATTTTTATGCAAATTAGCTGGGTTTCTTTATGTAAAACAAGTGATTTCCATTTACCCAGTATTAAAGGCTATAGGACTAAACAGTACCTTTGACTTATTCATCTAAGGAGGAAAAGGAAGCAAGGACATCTTTATCCTAAGACTTAAAAAATTCAGGCACTGGACAGCTATATCATATATGGTATCATATCATATCATTCATATCATAAATCAGCCATTTCAGATTAGACCAGTAATGTTTATCTGCCAACAATACAAGCAAGAAGCACAACAACAGTGGAGGGATGACCTTTTTTTCTATTGAAAAGATCAATAGATAACAGAGATTAGTTCATACACACACACAAAGTGTTTTCTAAATTCTCTTAAAGTACTTCTCCAATTTGCATGATAAAGAGGCATCTAAATCCATAGGAGATTTATGACTTTGAGAGGAGAAAAATCCTTTTACAAATTTCCATTTGATGCCCTCTTAATCTCATTGAATACCGAAGGTAAAACATCTTTCATATTTGTCTTACTGGTCTCCTTTCTATGCTAAACAACGCTGGCTGATTTTATGTCTTCACTATGTACACAGTCTCCATAAGAGAATTAATGAGAAAATACTTGTTTAAAAAGGGTTAAACTTGCCAAACACTCTGGCATTTAGCACTGGAGTATATCTTTGAATATCTGGAGTCAAATTCAGCCTCTGTGACAGCCTAATAACCGCCCTTTGACAGAGTGGCTCTGAGGAAGGATTTGGTCACAGGTACCTGGCAAGACCCCTACTCCTCTGTGCTCTTTGGCACCACTTTAACCTTTTTACACCATTCCTTGTGGTCAGAAGCGCATGCTCCCATATCCCGAGCTACTGCAGGTGATGCATTTACAGGTTGACACATTATTATAGCAACTGAAAGGGAACACCTATGTAAGTGACCAGTGGGCATAGACTTACTTGGATTCTTCTTCTATCCTGACCTGCCAAAAGACTTAAAATTGTGCTGTCTTTAAAGTGTGTTGGAAATGACTTGAACAAAATTAAGAGCTAACTGTGTCAAGCCGCATATTGACGGCCTAACACTTTGATGACTCAGGGCCTTCAACAGTTATGAAAATGTACATTGAGAATAAACAGTCAAGAGAAACAAGATTAACTTAATGCAGTCAACATGAAGGAAGGTAGGTATTACCTGTTGGGGCGAGTGGAACCTCTTCCACGCCTCCACTAACATATGTTGTTATAGGTTTATTTAACTCCTGGGGCAAAGCTGCCAGAGCACTGAAATCATCCATAAAATATACCATTCTTGGATTAAAGGCAATCTGTTCAAGTTCTGCCTTATCCGCACTCCTAACTCCAACAGCAAAAGTCAGCACTCCAGCCCGAGCTAATTCATTTGAAACTTGCAAGAAGGGATCGGCAGACCTCCCTGCCATCACCAGGACTAGGACCTGCGGCACTTGTTCATTTATTCTGCTCCCACCAGCTTCCGTGAAGTGATTCAAAAGCACAAAGTTCAGTGCAGATCCAGTGTTCAGCACTGACCCACCCTTGGGCCTGAGCTGCCCCATACGTTGAATTATGTCTGATTTGGTTTGGTATGAGTACAGAAAGAATTCGGTTTTAGGAGTGTCGCTAAATTGCACTAAGCCAACTCGGATTTTGTCACTGCCGACATCAAGGTTGTTAACTAGGGTGGCAACAAAGTCACGCACAAAGGGGAAGTTGGCATTTCCAACGTTGAGTGATCCATCCAAAAGAAAGATGATATCCCTTTTGGTTACTTGAACTGCAGTAGAGCACAGAAAATAACATGAGACATCACAGAAAACAAAAATAGCTTTTTTTATGTGTGCATACAGCGTATGCTGTACACGCATGTAAACTTTGTTAGGAGGAAGCAAGGACAAGAGATAAGACAAAGAGTGTGTTCAGCACAGAAGTAACAAGGACCCTGCTGGAAATAACTAAATTGTGCGTGGAAGGTTCCTGACTTGTATTGAAAAATCTTTTAAAAGCCAGGTTTATCATTGGGGCTCAGCCTCTGCCATGTTAGATGTCTTCAATGGCTGCTGATGCCAGAGCTACATTCTCTGAGCCAGATCTTTAGTCAGTAAAATGCAGCTTCATTGATTTTGGTGGAGCAACACTGAATTAACGCCTGCAAACACCTTGCTCACCTGTAAGGCATTGCACATTTACTTGGGGCTTTCCAACAAAGCTTTACGGAATGTTTCTGCTTTCTGACACGTAAAATGTGCTTTGATACCCAGTGCTATTGCCCTCTTGTTAACCAGTCCTTCATCCCATGCACCTTTAAATTTAGAGACCAACGTCCTGCCATGCAGTGACTTTCCATGGTCATGCTGGGCAGCCAGCAGCAAATGGCCCATGGCGCTGAGTTAGGCTCCACTCGCATGGGAAAACACTTCTGCCAAGTAACCAATTTTGAGTGGATATTAAAACCAGCTTTTTCTAATAGGCTTAGAAAAGCTGATCCAGATGAAGTTGCAATGGCTGCCTGAGACGTGCCCTTTTCACATCTGCATTTGAGGCAGAAAACTGTATTTTGACATCAGACATACATTTTGAGGGTTGCTGAAGAGGGGAGAAATTTCAAACTTCTGGTAGTAACCAGCCTTGGCTCCTTTTTAAGTTTAAATGTTTGCTGGGGCATGTGAGACACAAATCTGCAACATCACCCCAAAGACACCATAGTATCACCACCCTGTGCTCTTTTGTTCCAAACACATCATGTCCAGATGACAGACAAAAATGCTAAAACTTTAAATAAGATCTCAGAGAACTGATGAGCAGGCTTATCCAGTGCATCCCCTGGATGCCTTTCTCCAAATAAGGTTTTGATAATGTATTTATACCCTTTGCTAATTCAGCTCAATATCTTTTTGTTTGAAGTATTTACTTATGGATGTATGGCTATAAGGGAGGGTAGATTCAGACTGGATATAAGGAAAAAATGTTATACAATGAGGGTGGTGAAACACTGGAACAGGTTGCCTGGGGAGGTGGTGGAAGCCCCATCCGTGGAAATATTCAAGGTCAGGTTGCATTGGGCTTTATGCAATCTCATCGAGTTGAAGATATCCGTGCTCATGCAGCGAGGTTGGACTGGATGACTTTTATGGTCCCTTCCATCCCAAAGCATTCTGCAGTTCCATGACCTCTCTAGCTTCCCTTGTCCTTGTGACTTGCTGTCTTATATATGAAATAGATAAATATTGAGCTATTAAAGTAAAAAAGGAGAAAAGGGATTTCTGGAGTACAGGCATTGCTCTCAGATTTTAGAGAATGTCTTGGCTTTCTGTAGTTTTAGTTTTTCCCAGAAAAGTGCCATTGAAGGCCCAGGGAGAAGGAGACAATATCTAGCTGAAATTTTGTCCAGGGAAGTTGTAGTTGCCCCCTCCCTGGAAGGCCAGGTTTGAAGGGGCCTTGTGCAGCCTGGTCTGGTGGGAGATGTTGGAACTAGATGATTTTTAAGGTCCCTTTCAATCCAAACCATTCTATTCTATGAAATGCAAGAGACTGCCCAGTGTCAAAATTAGTTATGTTACTAATAATAATCATTTTATGGAGTAGGGTATGTTTACTTGATTATTGTGTATGGGAATAGCTGTGAGTACAGCAAAGCAAAAGGACTGAAAAAAAAAGAGAAGCTGCATGAATGAGCTTTAAAGAACAAAGAAGTTTAGGAACATTTTTAATTGACATTGAAAAATAAAAATGTTAGGCTTGGTGTACAGCCATGCAAAACTGTATTAGCAGGAAACACATTCTGAAAATAAGCTTATTAAATGATAAGCCCTGAGATATTCAACTTAATTAAGGACAAGTATCGGCGAAGTGATTTTAAAATATCTGCTTTTCATGTAAATCAGCCATAGGCTTTAATTTTTAAGGACCTTTTCCAAAAACTCAGTTTATAAGTTACTTGGAGAAACTAGAAAAAATATGGACATGGTTCGACACCGACATAAGCCAGTGGGAACCTCAATGGAAGCTGAATGAAGTCCTTTTTTTCCAATGTTCAAATGCCATGCTACAGAAATGCAAGGTTCAGGTATGATCTAACGCAACGGTAATTCAATCTCAATAATCTGTATTGGGAAGAAATCCTGAGAAATTTGTTACAAAATCTCCAGGCAGTTAGAATGTGTCCTGAAATTCAGGGGAAACTGCCTCAAAAGACATTACTCTAGTGGCTGGATTGCTTCCAAAGTCTACTGATGTCAATGACAAGACCAACTAAAAAGAATCCACTGGCTTCATGGGGGTTTGGATCATCTTCTAAACAGATTAAATTAAAATCAACACTGCATTAATCTCACATGCCTCTTAGGGCTTGAGCTGAGTAACTGCTAAAATTGTAAATACATTCTTAAAGGGTGAGTTTCAGTCCCACAGTGTCAGCCTAGCTTTCTCTGAACTTCTCCATGAACAGAGTTGCTTATTTTCTTACACTCAGCAGAAACTCATAAGCTTTCTTGAGCAAATATCCACTATAGATAATTTTCAAACTGGAGAAGAGATCATAACATTCATGGTGTGTCCTGTTCATAGGTTACACAAACCCTAAGGGAGAGAAGAAGCCTCCACTGAACAATTTCATTACCTAACTAGTGAAACACATCTTCCTTGTCCATGTCTTTAGATGCTGGTGACAAACAAGGAAAGGAACAAAAATCTCAAGGAAGGAATGAAAAACCTGTAACAACAACCATGCTACCAAATTCTGTTCATGTACATTTTGCATATCAAAGAAACAACATTTAGCTATGCTGAAACAGGTTCTTGATGCTTTTTTTTCTCCCTTATCTCTACATGTCATGGAATATGAGTTGACAAACATAAACTGTATCTCCTTAATTAGAAAATGGTAATTAGTTACCTGACGGTGGTTCTTGGACAATAAGTCCTCCAGAGAGCGTCCGGATTGGTGATAGCACTTCAGGAAGAATAGCTTGCATGAACTGAAGGCGGAAGTCGTTTGGGTTGAACACAAAATCCTTCTCATGGGCAATTTCTTGAAGTTCTGCCAGGTCAGCATTTCTTGACCCAATGGCAAGGATGACTATCCTTTTCCTTTTCATCTCCGCCACAGCTTGGTCAACAGCATCCCTGGACTTACCACCAGTGATGAGCACCAGCATGGGGAGTACCCCTTCCTCCATTCTGCACCCAGCAGCACTAGTAAAGAAGTTGTTCCTCACAAAGTCCAGTGCCGAGCCAGTGTTAAGGGCCGTACCACCCATGAGCTTCATTCTCCTCACGTTAGACATCACATCCTTTCTGGTCTGGTGGGTGTTAAAATAAAACTCTGGCTTCACGGTGTCTGCGTACTGTGCCACCGCGACTTGGATTAGATCAGGTCCAACCTCCAGCCTTTGGACAATTTTGGCAACAAAATCACGAATTGCATTAAAGGGGGTAGTCCCCAAAGCGGTTGAGCCATCTATCAGGAAGACTATATCCTTCTTGTTCACTTCAATAACTGCAAGTAACACATGAACATAACATTAGGAGAAGCCTTCACCACACTCTGTGTATCATTTCTATGCCAACAGTTCAGCAACATTTAGGACTTCTTACTTGCTTGAAGTACTATTATTGTCAACACCTTTAATAGAGTCTTGTTTTCAAAATACAATTATTTTTTGTGTTCTAGTAGAGGGACAATAAGAAATCTAATTGAATGTTTTCCCTTTCTAAGATACAGAAGAATTGCAAGAATTGCATTTTTTATAGAATTCAATATTGAAACGCATATATACGTCAGAACAAGAAAGGCAGGCAAACAGTCAGGAGAAACATTGGCACTCAGCTGACACATGAGATAAGTATGCAGTCCTCCTTTTCTCTGCAGGGGAGCCATCTGAATTACGCCAGAGAGTACTTTGGTCTCACAAGGATTAGGTACCCAAGAGTAATGACACAAGTAAAGAACAGTCTCTGCTTAGTCAACATACCTGGACATTGGGTCTTCACATCCTACATCTTATTCTTTATCTAACAAAAGACAAATTATGATTTTTCTTGGCACAGCTAGCCCAGTCGTGAAAGAACTGGTCACCATGTCTTTAACAAAACAGGTCCCCTAGGTTGTAATCTCTGAAATTTTACTATTGATGACAGCATAGGATACAGAAAGAGCAAAATTAGCTTCCCAGTTGCCTGGCTAAGTCTGAAGTAAAATATTTTGGAAGAAAAAACTTATTGTGTGGCACGGAAACTGAAGCATCATCATGTTTAATACAACTAATGACAGTACATAATTAACAAGACCAATACCATTATGATAAAAGCATTTTAAGTGATCATTAGGGAGGATAATCTTAACAGGATCTTTTAGACAACCCTCATTTATTCTTTGAAGCAGTGAGCCGTGGCCAATATTGCGAAGAATCCTACTCACAATATCACTTCCCTGATTTCAAGCCGCCGAAGTGAAATAAGGAAACCTTATGTTGCTTTCAGGGTATGCTGGTGCATTATGGATCATTATGTTACATTGGCCTTAGAGCGTCCCTAAATTACCCATCCAAGAGGTCCTGATAGGGGGGCAATATTCAAGGCAGCAGGTCCATCACCTCCCAAGCTCACTGCTACACCCTGTGCACAGCCCAGGGGAAGAGGATACTCAATGTCATCGGAATCTCTCACCTCTTGGGGCAAGTGGTGGCAAACACTCTCCCTTCCCAGATGGAAAAGGGAAGTCCCTCAGGCCATGAGGACTCCTCTGCATGAAGGCTATTTACTTTGGATTTGAACAAAGAACAAAGCTTTGGCTACAGTCCTCCTTGGCTGAACACTAGCTGGCCACAGAAAGCAGTGATCCAAAAGGCCAGTCTCCACCAGGTTTCTCATTATAGGTGAGTGCCATGAGACTGGGCTACCGCAAGGAATGATTTAGAGTTGAAGGTGGCATCTGCAGCTTGGCTGCCCCCTCTGCCCTGGTACCTGAGAGACCTGCTTCCATCAGCAAGCGTAAGTCTTTCCAAAACTCTCTCGCAGAGCCTTGCTGGAAACTGCATAAGGACCAATTGTCAAAATTTGAAGATTAAAATAGCCCACCTCAGTGCTGTCAGACACAAAATGATGAGACCCTGCATGAAGTGAATGCAGTGGTGCCATCCCCAAGCCCCAGCCTGACACAAGCCGCTGGTCACGTGCAGCTGACTGCCTGAGCTACTAAACCGAACTACTCACAAAGCAACAAGGTTTTGTTTAATCGATCCCCTTCCCACAGCCATGAGATTCCCAGCATTCATTCCCCCAGCCAGTTTTTCTCCTCAACAGTTACTCTGAGGAGAGGGCTGAAAACAGGAAACTTTCCAAAGGGATAACAAGGGCTGGAATCCCTGCTTTGTATCACCCATGAAAAATATCCAAAGCTCTTTGTCAGCTTGTCAGCTGTTGATATCCAAAAATGGAGACCCTGGCAAACTTTGACTTTATATAGATGTTTCTTGGAAGCATCAAAGGGGCTTTGCAGAGATGAGGGAGGCCAGGAAGGAATGGGTCCCTCCACAGCTCTTAAATCCTGCAGTACATTTTCTTACAGCAGGAGAATGCAAGAATCGAAACTAAAACCCGCAGGAAGAAACACCCCACAGTGCTCATTTCAATAGACACAATTAAAGCAAAAACATTTACACAAGGCTGTACACATCTCATAGGGTCTAATCCAGAGCCCAGTGAAGCTGATGTCATGTCCCACTAATTTCAATCAACTTGGGATCAAAACATTCTAAGTTTGACTCTAAAAGCTGAGAATGTCAGAGGGTGTCAGCACTGAACACAGCCCTGCAATAGTTCACTTCTCATTGCCATCTCAGCTGTCTTTGATGAAGTGCCTCATCTGATTTAATCATCCAGACTCCCCCAGCAGCTAAAGGAGAAGGGAGAAGAGAGGCAGAAAGGCACTTTAAGACACCCATTCATTCCAGGAGAACCAGTGTACACGTACAGCCGGAGAACCAAAGTGAAGCCAGATTATTTCAGTATTTCACAGGAACGCCTGTGAAAATGACCTCAATAAGGTTGGCGTTCCTTTGGGGCTGCAGTGTTTCATGCTGCAGTGTTTGGTACTGCAGACATCCAAAGCATTGATGTGAATCAAGCAGACCCGTCAAAACTAATTTCCATGGACATTAGGCAAATGAAATTCCCTAGGCTCCTTTGAAAATACCAGTTGCTCAATTTATAATAGAATTTCCATCTACGTGTAATTGCACAGACTGATGCTACTGTAGTGCCCTCTACAAATAAGCTGGATTTTTAAGTGAAAAATATGCAAGTACAGATGAAACCAAATGCACCAACATTTTTAATCCTTGCCATTGAAACACTGTCAAAAATCAGTGGGGCTAAGTAGTTTTCCATTAACTTACATGGGTTCTGGCATGCACGTTAGAGCTACGCGTGCACACCCCACCTTATTTAGTTAAATATGGGTTTTTGTGGGGTACTAGAAGCAGAAGTTCTTTATGTTCTTTCCTGGAATAATGAAAGCAATGACATAAAATGATCTTTTAGGAATTTCCTCCCTTTGATTTGAACGACGGGATAGCAGTCGTGTTTAGACATAGATCAGCAGAGACATCTGGGATGCAGCTTCAGATGTCAACATATATCATGAGTTGAACAGTATGTACAGAACTCCAGACTGGCACTTGGATCCCAAAAGTCTTGTTTGCATTAAGCATGCTGGTAATTAAGTGTAGCAACTCCAGCCTGGCCCTTCCCAGGGGCCTCTGAAATATGACATATTGTGTTTTTCATAAAGCCTCTCTATCAATAAGTTTGTCATAAAACCATAGGATGAGAAACTCTTATGCACCTACTTGCTTCATGAATTCAGACATTCATTTTTATACTGCACCCAAACAAAGGCTAGTCCAGAAATATTATCGATGGAACCTAAGTGGAATATTGACTCCTACATTTTCCACCTACCTATTTCCCATGGCCTCATGGAAAGCTGTAAACTTTTGCAGATTACAGATGGAAGGGAAATTATGTTAGCAAGAGAAGGATTTCACTTCAGAAGAAGTGAGGGCTATTTTGCTTTCAAGTTCAACAGCACATGAATTTCACCCTTTTCCAAAGGATAGAGCATAGTTGAATGAGATACAGAATTTTACTATTTTAGTAAGCCCATAACTTCAACTTTGTGAATACGAATTCATTTAACTTCCCTGTTAGCTTCCCCAGTCAAATTTCATTCTCATGACACTTTCAACTGACAAATAATGCAAGCGTATGTGACACAAATGTTTTCAGAACAGAATGTGCTGCAGTATTAACCCCCAGGGTGCTTAGATATCACAGTAAGAATTACATGAGGTTTTTTTATACTCTGCTTGTGTCCTTTAAAACCCCATGCCATACTAGTCATTAACACAAAACCTCAGTTTTCAAAAGATAACCCAATGGGCAAATGAGATCCTGCACATTAGCCACAGGACTATTTCTCTTTCCCATTGTTTCCCCACAACTAGACCAGAGAGATGCATTGTAAAAATAATAATTTTAAAAAAAAAATGCTTTTAAAGCGTGCAAAAGCTCATTCATTGATCCATTGAAATGCAAGAGTCTAGAAAGGCATACATACCTTCAGTCACAATGGTTGGGGCCTCTAATAAAATGAGTCTTTGGGCCACTCCAACAATGTTGGGCAGTAATAAGTCTCGAAGAGCATCAAGGTTACGGATATCCAGAGCAGTAAATGTGAAGGTTCCATCAGTAGCAATCTGCTGCAGCTCTGCACTGCCAGCATTCAGGACCCCAATGCTAAATGAAAATATACTAGCTTGCTTTATAGCTAACAAGCCCTCTCGGATATCATCACTAGACTCTCCACCACTTATCAGCACTAAAATCTGAGGTACCGCTTCCTCTATCCTGCTGCCTCCCGCCTGGGTGAAGAGGTTCTCCACCACAAACTCCATTGCTGCACCAATGTTCGCTTCCTCGCCACCACGGAAACTAAGTGCCTTCACGGCATCCAGCACATCCGCTTTTGTGGAATAACTGTTCAAAGCGAACTCGGTTCTGGGTTGATCACTATACTGCACCACCCCAATGTGTATTTGCTGAGCTCCAACTCTGAGGCTTTCAATCAAATTTACAAGGAAATCACGTATGGCTTGAAAATTGAAACTTCCGATGTTGTTTGATCCGTCAATAAGGAAAATAAGGTCAGCAGACTCTTGAGCTTTAAAAAGAGAAATGCAAAATGTGAAAGCATTAAAATGAGCGATTACATGCAGTCATACTGTGTTCTGACATGTTTCTTGGAAAACTAGTAAGAAACACGAAAATGAGCAAACAAAACACATGTTCACTGAGGAGGTGACATTTGCCTCTTTGTTCTGCATTCTGATTGAATACAAGTTCTTAGCCCCATCCAAGTAGCATCTGCAGCCCACCAAGAGACAGCTCAAGCAGACATGACCTGAGCCGGTCGCTGCAGTTACATAGGAGTCAGCATTACTGATATGTGAAGAGAAACCTTGGCAAAACATAGTTTTTGGAAATCTAGATCCATTCCAGCAGTGATCAATACTGTCCAAGTATTTAGACAGATTCAAAAGAAAAAGGTGGATTTAGGTAGTAATTCACCCTGATGACAGCAGATGAGGACAGTAATATTTGTAGGAGGTTTTCCTCATCGAAGTCTCTTTTATTTGTGTTTTTGTAAGGAAAAAGGCCACAATTTACAGGATACATGCATAATTTCAGCCTTTCTGTTGCAGTTCTTCTCCTTTGCTGGTTAGAAACAATGGCTGAATGTATTGGCTTCTCCCACCATGAATGATTAGTATTTGAAATGCATTTGTTTAAAATCATCAGTTATTATTCTTACACTGTAAATCTTTTACCAAATGCCAGCATATACACAATGGTATTTGTCCATCTAGTTGACCTGCACAATTATCAACCTGTGCTGTGCAAAACTTGCCTTGAATTATTTTGCACAAAGATGCATTGATTATCAATGCATCTATCAGGTCTAGTCTGTATTTTTTATATGAACTTGGGATATTCAATCAAAGAATGCAGAATCAGGTTAAAACAGGGTGATGAAATCAGTCATGACACAATTATCCAACTCTATTTGTTGCAACCATACACAGATGGTCACAAGCATCTGCTGAGAATATACACACAAAACAAAACTTTTATATGGCATGAACATGGTTGTTAGGGGAAGTATTTTTGCTTTCAGACTTACCAAAGCACACCCAAAATACCCTGGTGTCTGCTCTTACTCCTTTTGCTCAACTCATTTTACCATGAACATCTCCAAGATGCAAAAAGAGGGGGGTGGAAGACCCCAATATTCATGCTCAAGTGTTTCCATGCTATTCTCTCTGATCTTGTTAAGAAATCAAGTTCAAGACTCTATGCAAACGAATGACAAAAAACATTTGGAAATCCTACTCAGCTCTCAGCTTTTGAAAGCCAAATGTGAAACAAGTATTAAAACTGGCATATACTTTAGCAAGGCCAGGAATAAACCTGTGCTATTAACCAGCAGTTTTTTCCTTTCTGTTTAGTTGTGTTTCTGATAAATGTTTTCATATATCACAATACCACCAGGAGATTCAAAGAATGTTGCAATTCCAGCAACAAAGGAGAAGGTCTTCAGGGTGTCATCACATTCCTAGACCAACTCAATAGCCAGTGTTGGCTTAAACAACATAGAAGATCTCAAGTTGGAAGGGACCCATAAGGATCATTGAGTCTAACTCATCAGTGTGGTTCAGAATGGCAAAGGGCTCCAGGATTTATTTTTCCACCATCAAGTCAAAATTCAGAGCTGCTTTACTGTGTCATTTTCAGTTGGGATGTATATGTTCTACTTCATCACATAAATGAAAGGGAAATCTCAAAGCAGTTGTACACAAAGCTGCTTTAGATACCCCGGACAACTTTTTGAGGAACAAGATTTCAGACACCAATAAGAGTCATTGTGGGTTGCTCCCACAGGAGAGAAAATGGGTATGAAACAGATGCGTTGGATAATTCGTCATCACTGGAAAAAAAACTTGTACTTCAGTGCACATTTATGGAACAAGCTGGTGCTGGAGAACAAATAAAAGCGTGCTCATTACACAACTAAGCAAGGAGGGTCAGATGAGACAAGACAGCTAAGATTTAATGAATACTTCAGGGTAAACTTGGGGCTGACTTCCATATTATCAACTCTGGGGACTGCCACAGACCAGCAGCTTTGGTACTGTCTACTGGAAGGACTATGGGACAGGGTTTTTTTTACATTTCTATTTCATACTAGGGCTCATTTCTAGCATAACACTCATGGCATTTTTATAGATTTTAATGCTACATAGAGTTATCATCAGAATAAATGAGTTCTTAAAGTCTTATGCAAACCATCATACGATGCTTTTCATGTTATTGGCATCCAAGTAACATCTTCCCCCATGTTTAATGATACTCCACGGTTTGCCAGTGCAAGTCATACAGAAGCAAAATTATAATAGCATTATTAGCTTAAATTTTTGTTAGAGAGAAGGAAGAAAATGTTTGCAAAAATATCTTTGAGTAGAAATGAATTTGGAAATGCATGATATACATTGAGTAGGAATTTGCCTTTAAAGCTTGTAAAGAAATATTTGTGATCTGGTTGTTTATGTCCTATGGGGTTACCTGCTGGCATGCCCCAAATAAGGACACATAGTCGCTAAAGACAAGTTTCTCTACTGATTTCAATAGTGAAGCACTGGGGTCCTTCATGGTGAAGATGTCATAGTGTCAGCGTGTTGGGTGTAACTCATTTTCCACAAATATTGACTTGATTTGCTTACAATTGGTGAATCTTATATCATCTTTCTGGAGCAGCTGCTTTTCTTCCTTGTGGCTTTGACGTGACCTGGATATTTGCCCTGTCAAGCACTTTGCACAATTAAAACACATGTGATCACAGCCTTTTGGTGTGCTCGGTGTCATGCAGTGATGGAGAGCACCCAGTGGAGCTGGTGTGAGGGTTAATCAGGCAAGACAACACAGGAGGATTAATGTTACACTGCCTCATCACACTGCCACACTGCTGTTGCCTTACGTCACCCCACAAGCTATTGACCTTCAGATGGAGTCTCAGGAATAAAAAGAAAGGTTTGATCTCTGGGACTTCTGTTTTGAAACACAACAAAGCTGCTCAGAAGGCCCTTTCCACTCTGAAATTTCATAAACAGAGAAGGGACAGAGGGTAACTGTTATATTTTTTCCCAGGCAAGTTGAGCTGCTGGCTTACAGTCGGTGCAGATTGGTTGAGGCCAACACAGTTTGCAGAGAGAGTTTTTGCTTACAGGCAGGGGTCAGTGCTCTCTGCAGATGGACTGGCAGGCGGCAGTGCTTGGCTTGTAAAAAAAGCATTTTAGTGGCATTGCAAAAGGGACTCTCCAACCACACACCTTCTCCAAGTGGATAAGGAGAGAGGCTAAAGGATCAGCTCAAGGGTGGAGTTTCAGCAGGGAAGTTCTCCACCAAACTGCTTTTGCTGTCTTCAAGCCAAGAATGTGGTTGTCTGGAGTATCACGTTGCCTATCTCCCCCACTAGTAGCAAGGGGACATCCTGCATGGTGTCCTGCCACCCAGCGGTGACCTCCTCAGTCTCAAGAAGGTTTTTGGTCAGGGCCTCAAAGAGTTGCCGTCATGACTGGTGTGTTCATCCTCTATTTCCCTGTCTTGGGAGTGGATAGGATGGGGCAATTTAACAACTCTGCTGAGCTCCCTATGTTTGCATCTCCATGCCATCAGAATGAAAGGATAGTCACGATGGGCTCCTGTCCATCCAAGGGCTCCTGTATTACCTGCTAGCGGCTCTGGTAGGGATGTCAGCTCAGTCTGCGAACAGCCTGGCACATTTGATAGCTACGAACAAGGGATCATGAGCTTCAAACCTTTGTTTTTAAGCCTCTGAACGTCCATCTCAGTCTTGCCCCTACAAAGGCTTTAAACAGCACAACACCAGCAGATACCATGCTGAAGGGAGCCATCAGCAGGCAGCAATTACCTGTGATGTCTTTAACCAGTCCTGTGGCCCCAGCCTTTTCTGGAGTCATGGATGAATGGACACTTGCTACTAAGTCTCCAACTATGCCATGGAGAGCGGTAAAATTCTCTAGGTTGAACAGGTGCGTATCGAAGGGTTCACTTGCTATTTCCTTTAACTCCCCTTCCACTGCATCCTGCACGCCGACCGCAAACATGTTTACATGGGCTGATTTAAGGACAGATGATGGCAGAGCCACATCATCCTGGGATTGTCCATCTGTTAACACTATAATAACTTGGGGGATGCCTTCACCGGCTCTGCTTCCAGCAGCTTTAGTGAGATGGTTCTCGATTAGGTACTCTAATCCTTTTCCAGTCTTGGTGTCTCCCCCCATATAAGACATGTTGGCAATATGGGACAAGACGTCTTGAGTAGAGGGGTAGGTATTTAACTGGAACTCTGTGTAGGGGTTTCCGCTGAACTGGACCAAGGCAAAGCGAAAATCATTTCCTCTCACATCTAAAGCTTTTACAACATCATACAGAAACTTTCGAACGAGTTGGAAGTGTTCCTTCCCAATTCTCCAAGAGGAATCCACTAGAAATATTATATCAGCCACGGCAACGGTTTTGACAGCTTTAAAAAAACAGATGGGGGTTTAGGATTTTCTATCAGTCAGTGCAATCATGCCTCCTCCTCATCCAAACAACCAAATGCCTTTTTTTGCACGGTGAAAGTGAAGCTTGGCTTCCCCTTGTCACCCATAGCAAAACAAGAAGCACTGGAGAAGACCCAGGCAGCCATCCGTGCCCTGACATCACAGGCATTGGGGAACAGAAGTGAACAGCATGCAAGCTACCCTTCCCAGAGTGGGAGAGGCAAGATGCTTCTTCCCTCCCGCACTCTTGCTGCACAGATTTGGACACCAGCCCTGGGGCAGACAAGACATCTGCAGCTTCACATGTTTAGGCTGGCTCAGCTTCTAGCTGCCCATGGTCTCCTGCAAATTTATTGCTGAGTCAGGGCTTTGATGGCTCTGCAGCAGTGCTTGAGGAAGGAAGCGCTGCTCAGTTAAGCAGCCTGGGTGCTGGCATGAGTTTTTCCTGCTAACACCTCCCCTTGTGACACCACCTCTGATCCCAAAGGCACCAGTGCCTCCACTTAATAAAACCAAACATCCTTTCTGCAAGTTGATAGCAGTGCTTTTCTCACTCTAAAAAAGCAGCCCTGTACACATGCAAGGAGGGCAAAACAGCTCTGCCCAGTAGAAAAACCCCTCAGGGCCACCCTGGGTGCACATCCCACATGCACATCCCCCCAAAGGCATCCTCAAAGGCATGCCACTGGCCAGTGACGTGCTTGGGAAGGCACTGTGTGTGCTTGTCTAGGGTCTGGATACAAAAGGACCCTCAGTCAAGTGGGAGCTGAGGAGGAGAAGGTAAACAACAATGTACCATCAACGTGCATAATAAAAAACAAATGGTGTGAACTAGCAGCACATTTGTAACCAGACAAATTCAGATAAATCTGTCCAGTCTTACCTGCTTGCTGCTGGGCATGAACCGAGCAAAAGCCTGAAAGTAGAAGGCAAAACACTGCCATAAAGGGCAAATGTCGATGTTTCCTCATTTTGGTCTTTTATCTCAGTTTTCCTTTTGTTCTCTCTGTTTCAAAGCACCCAACGTGAGACCTAAGGGAGGAAAACAGGGAGACTGAGAAACAGCAGGAGTGCTGGCCAGGTATAGATGAGGCACAAGGTAGAAAAACCAAACCATGTGGATTTGCAATGCTTTTGTGACATGTTGGCAGGGAAAAAATATCTTAGGGTTGGACAGAGCGTGCTTCATAGCTAGCATTTCTTTGGAAGAGGAATCATCATTCATACAATTGGCATCACCTCTGTGGACTTAGATGGCTTTCTTCTCGCCTATGATACCCCAAGTAGTACCTAATACGTAGGCAAACAGTCGGCCTAGGTTTCGACTACCAACCCCCAAGATATATGATGGCCTCTCACCTGTCCTCTTCGCCCATGAATAACCAGCTGAAATACCTTGGTCAACGCATTCCGTCTTGCTGTTGCCCTTTCTTATTTTATTTTTACAAACACCATAACCATAATTGCCCCAACCATCTCTCTTTGCCTCAGCTCACTTCTTCAGCTGTCCCAAACATACAAACAGAAATTTAACTACTCAAGACCCAAGTGAATCACATGAGCAAAAAGCCCTTGGACTCCCCCAGGTCTGGAGCCCTGGCAGTGGAATAGCCTGCTCCAGCCGATCACATTTTGGAAAGCCACCAAGAATAATATTTTATGTGTTGGAGCCAAAAATATAATTTATGAAAGTTCCTTATCTGTGATCCACCTGGCAAGACTTCTGAAACATCATTTTCATCAGGAAAGCTGTGTATCTGTTGTCATAGAGATGGCAAACTTTTTTGTTTACTCTACATTTCCAAGCCTACAGAGCAGAAACCAGCAAGGCCTTCTTAACTGGGAAAATATTCTCCCAAAAGGGAGTGCAGCAATTTAATACTTCTACAAAAGGAGCTCAGTTACTGAAATGAGTCAAAAGGGATTCAAATAGCTCAGGATATTATCCAGGTTATTGTAAAAAAAACCAACCAATTTTCTTATTACTATGGAATCATAGAACTATCAAGGTTGGAAAAGACCTCTAAGCTCATCCAGTCCAACCATCAGCCCAACACCACTGTGTCTACAAAACTGTGTCACAAAGCACCATGTCTACACGTTTTTTGAGTGCCTCCAGGTATGGTGACTCCACTACTGCCCTGAGCAGTCTCTTCCAGTGCTTCACCACTCTTTCATTAAAGAAATTTTTTCTGATATCCGATCTAAACCTCCCCTCAGGCAGCTTAGGGCTGTTTCCTCTCTTCCTATCACTATATACACTTGTCAACGCCATCAATCCCAAGTGTTATGACCAGTACAAAAACCTAAGAGGACTAAATAGAAGACTAACCCACTGCTTAAGAAAAGCCTTCATAGCTACACAGATGGCAATCATTGGCACAGCCAGGAACCAAACCAAGTGCCAGCAATTAGGGAAAATTTGGAAATAGACCTCTGAACAGTTGATCCCTCTTTCGCTGAAGAGACACCACTCAGGGCTATCAGAAAAAGGTTTGATGGGAAGGAGGGGACAATCTCCACCCTGTTTCCCACAACACAAAGCAAACCTGACACCTCCACTGGCTCTCTGGGTTATGGCTGGGTTGGGGTCTGGTCCTTCTTGGGAGAAGGGGTTGGCATCATTCCCTCTTTCACGTGCTCCAAATGGCTTTTATGAATATCATATAGCATGAGCCAGGCCAAAGCTAGCCCTTTCCCCCCCCAGCGTTTGTCTATAATAATAACACCAGGTAGAGAGATATTTGGGAAAGGGCAGAGCACCCAGAGACAGCAGCTAGCAAGCAGAATAAATTGAGACATGACAGGTCTTCCTTGTTATTGGCAACTCCTCAATTTATAGAGGCAGCTGCTACAGCCCAGAGCTATCACTATCATTCATAAAAGTCTGAAAAATCAACCTTGTTAGCTGGCACCCATCCATCCCCCTGGCTATCGGAGTCAAAGCCAAACTTCCCTATCCCTCCAGTGGGAGCAAACCTGCTCTACTGGACCAGGTCTGTGATTTACAACTTGCTTTCAGAAAACCTAATTTCACCCACATGTGGGGAGGGGCAAGCTGGGCTCAACTTCCCCATGGATGCAGGATTATCCACGAGTATCACTGTGGGATTCAACCCCTGAGCACACAAATACAGAAAAGTCTGTACGTCCCAGAGTTGAGGTTTGCAAAAAACACTGAGTTTGTGATAACCACCCATCCCACCCCACCAGAACATCACACCTCTGGGCAGAAGAGATTTATGGAGGAGTTGCAAGTTTTTGAGATGGGCTTGCCTTGCAGCATACATTGGGAATATAAATGCTGCTAGTAATGAAAGAAAAATGTGAAATAAAATGCACATTACAGCAAAAAGAGCTTGTTAAAATTATGTGCATGGTAGAAGTGCTAGTATTTCTATTCCAAAACACAGGAAGTTGTGTTATCATCGTGTTTATTAAACTGCTGGCATCCTGCCCCTCTGCAGTCACAACAGCTGGGCATAAACAGAGCATCAAGATAAACTAGTGATAACTAATGTCATGTCAGCAGATGAATTATAGGAATGAAGCAAACATTTGAGGTTTTGGGGGTTTTAATATTAGGCAGATGCAGAGAGCCTTATGGAGCTGTTTACAGCCATGGAACACAGCAAAAGGGAAAACTGAATCTCCTCGGTACTATGAAATCTCCCCTGCCCACAACACACACCATGATCTTCCTGTAGTGATGGCCAACTGAGCTGTGCATTGAATAAGATCTTCAAACTCAATGGTGCATCATTAAGGCTGCTCTAGCTTGAAGCCCTTTGAAAAACTGCCTTGTCCATGTTTAACCTGGGAGAGGCAGGGTTAAGCACACCTCCATTAGGTCCCTTTCAGTCATGGTTCAAGCCCTGGAGCCTTGGGGAAGAGAAACTATTGGCTGCATTTTATGTACTTCCACCCTGGCAAACTTAAAATGCTGAAAGTCATGAGTCAGCATATTACAGTATATTAAAGCAACGCTCAGTCTCAGCTCTGGTTTATTTGCACTGGCCAGCTGGGAAATACAATGTCTTTTTCAAACAATAATATCTTGACTGTTCTTTTTAGTCACCTTGTTTTCCATTTTAGCCTCTCAGGAGGCCTCCAGATCTATTTCCAGCTTTCTCTGTAATCTGCATCATGGTATTTACAGTTCTATGAAAGCAAAGGGACTTAATCATCAACGAGAGATGAGTTTTAGCATCATGCTTCACTAAAACCATTCTAAAATCATGAGAGGTTAGATGAGATTAGTTATTAGAGGGAAAGAAGCAGCAAAAGCCCATAGGCAAAAGTGAATTTATGTCTTTTAGAGACTGAATGACAGTTTATGGAGAAGAGGAACATTTAAGCACCAGTGTTCCAGATCAAGGTTTTCCCTTATGTTCCACCCTCCACAGCATCCTTGTTAGTAAAGTAGGAAGAATAGTGTGCTTGCAGAAGGGATGGGTGAGGAGATGACCTTCCTGTTGGGGATGCCCTGGAGAAGAAGCAGTAAGGACAGCAGCTTTTTTGTAGAGGTAATGTGCTTCTTGGAAGGGTTGAACCAAAACTCTGCTTACATATGGTCTGACTGAGCCAACAGGAAGTCTCTGACTCGATGAGAAAGAGAAATATGGGTTTAAGATTGTAAATGATGTGATTTTTATTGCTTGGAGGTAGGTCTTGCTTGGTTTGCCTTAGTGAGGCACAAAAAATAATTTGCTTTGCTCAATGCATTCTTGCTTTGTCCCAAATTACTATTGGAGGTGGCACCAACTTGCAATGGGGAAGAATAAAATCAGGGATGTGAACTTACGCTAATTCTCTTTAATTCTTGACTGTAATTAAGTTTAATTCTTTATTACAGCAAGTATCATCCTTGTAGCTTTGTTCTAATGGATTGTTGTTATTTTCAATAATGTATTTTCAAGGAATCGTAGAATGGTTTGGGTTGAAAGGGACCTTAAAAGCCCATCCAGTTCCAACCTCTCTGCCATGGGCACGGACACCTCTTACTGGATCAGGTTACTCAAAGCCCCATCCAACCTGGCCTTGAACACCTCCAGGGATGGGGCATCCATGACTTTTCTGAGCGATCTGTGCCAGGGCCTCATCACCCTTATTTTCAACAAGACAATTCCTAGACTACTTCTTTTTTCCGATAAGTTCCTTGCAATCCTGAGGATAGAAAGCTCTGGTGCAGTTTTTGATATAACCAAGCTGGAAAAAAAATGCTGGAAAACCTGACTACTGAATGACTTTAGAAAAGGAAAGCATTTTCCTGAACTGTTAAAAACTCGCACCAAGACCTGGGGAGCAATCCCTTAATTCATGTGCTAAAAGATTAACTTGTGTAGTCTTCAATAATCTGAAGGTTTTGTGTTTGTCTAGAGCTTATAGTGTACTGACCCCTTAATATTACAGTATGTTCTCCATTTCATCAGAAGATATACATCTGTTACCAATAAAGCTTTCAAAAGGCAATCATTCCTACCACTAACGCAATGAAGTGATTTCCTTAAATATTTTTCCCAGCAGCTATTTTTTACTTATTGCATACTTCTCTGTGCATAAAATCTGTCATTTTACATAATTTTCTTTATTTGAGTGGATGTTCCATATCCATTTTCTAAGCAATCATTTATTTGTGTGTTGTTTCACTACGATGTACTTAAAATAAGATCTGTAAAAGTGCAAAGCAGAGAAGTAGACTTAAAAAAGCAAAACATAAAAGACAGGAAAAAATTACTACAGCTGTTACAGATCACTTTGATTCATTGCATGTGCCTCTCAGCTGGACTGGCTGGCTTTGAGAGGGAGCGGGGGGAAGTATCTATGACTTTGGTGTGAATGACTTTGGTGTGTCATGCATAGATGTGGATGGATGCTATGGCAGGCGATTAATGCCATTGCACAATAAATCTTAAATCTGAATTCCCAGCTGGGCCATGCTTCAGGCACTGATGTTATTCATCTCACTGAACTGTTACAGAAAGCAGTCAATATAGCTCAAGACGTCGGAGGGGGTTTCACTACTAGCATTTTGTAGTTGCCTGATGCTTTTCTTCAGGGCTGAGCTGGGCAGAACTGATTCTTGGGGTGTGATAAGCAGGAAATCTGAAACTGTTGAGTTATTTGTCAAGTCTGTTCTCACCAGCTCTCCATCCCTGTGACAGAGTTGTTGGTGTGGGGAGATGAGCAGCATTTAAGAAAGAACAGAGCACTCAAAGTAACTGTGGTAGGCAGAGCCATGACTTGTGTGCTCTTCTTGAGTACAAAGAGCCTGGATTTGGGCTTGGCCTGGGGCAGCCTGTGCAGCTTTTCTAGCTGGCACAGCCAGGGACCTTAGGGATGCCTCACTGCCCTCAACCAAAGTACGGGTGGTTCTATTTTCCCTCCCAGCCACAGGGGCTTCCCCTCAGAATAGCTTGAATAAAGCTTGTAAAGAAGTTGGAGACCTAAACTCCCTTTGTATGTGGGGTGGGTCATCTTGTACTGGGAGAATGATGTGGATTTGCACCTAAGTCCTAACAGCTTTTCCACAAGGGGATCAGGCAGGACCAGAGGGAGGGAAAAGCATTGTCCTGCAGATGGTGTGGGAGATGGAACTCTGTGAGCATTCTTGAAGCCCTATAAAAGTCTGCTCCATGGGAATGTCAGGGTCAAAATCAAGGGGTCTTTGCCTTTTATCTGTTTGCTCAGCCCCAACTTGGCTGTTCTCTGCTATATGCACTTCCCCAGGAGGCAGCAGTGAAGCAATGAGGCTGCTGTAAGCTTTGCCAGTGGCTTTAAGGTGGACACTGGCCACCCAGAACAATTTGCAGCCCAAATGTTGGGATGTACATCCAACTGTAGCTGTGGAGAAGCAGGGAGGAGAAAGGGCTCCTCAAATTCTGATGTAAAGCTGTGATAGCACATATTGCCCTCTGGAGGTGATTTCTGCTCCTCTCTCACAGCTGGACGAATCGCCCTTAGATATTTCTACACTGTTAAGAGCTCTGAACTGGGGAAAACGTTAGCCAAAAGCCAATTCTGGTAGTGATTTGGGCACCTAGGAGGTTAAACACTATGATATTTCCATGTGAAGTGGCTCAGTCACCTTTGAAAAGGGACATAAGCATCCCAAGCGTCTAACATGGTCACCTCTTCATCCTAAGGCACCAACTATCACCCGGTCACAAAGCCTTCAGAAGAGCAAGGCTATTTCTAGAGACTTGGGATCAGTTGTATGGGACAGATTCTGAATTTATTCACAGCCCCCAGGAGCTGAGTGGAGTCATTTCAATTTGCACCAGCTCTTTTGAAGGGTTTCCATTAACGTTGCTGCCATCTGACGCTGATGGCACTGGGAAGGGGAGTCTCATCGGGTTGAGAGCTACTGCCAAAAATATTCCTTCCTACAAAAGTAGACCTGGACATTAAAAGCAAGCAAGCCGTAAAAAGGGTGGAAAATCTTCCTGGTTTTGCAAACCACTTAAGCTCCAATTTTGAAAAACGGCATTCGGCAAAGCAACTGAGTTATACTGAATTTATATCCTATATGGGAAAGAATCCTGGATGCTAGCATTTAATGAATCACATATTCATTTCTGTTCTTATAAGCCTGCTGTTGGCTTAAAATCCGGTTGTTTTCTTCATCTGAAGACGGAGACTAAAATAAAGTGGTTAATAAGAGGAAATTGAGTATTTGCTAAAAAAAAGGAAACTCCCTCAAAGATCAATGACTCTTTATGTATAGCAACCTAAGCCTCACGGAGCCTCTCCACCCAAACAAATCAGGTCCTTAATGTGGAGTGCAGATCACTTCAGAAAGTGGAAAAAGTGATGGGCAAGCAGAGTGGTGAGGCTGGCAGTGATTCACAGCGGAGAGCATGCATGCAATGCCACCCCCAGCCAGCCCCCCTGCTGTGCACGCCCAACACAGAGGCAGGTTCGTCCCCTCTCTGCAAATCACATGCATCCAGACTGGGAGAATGCAATCCAAGGTTGGCAAGACTGTGCAGTAACCAGAGTTTACACTGCTGGAAGGAATAAGATGTTCCCAGAAACGCACGTAGCAAAAAGTCAGGAGGGGAAGAACATTTTTTTTTTCTCCTTGACATATGGGAATACAGCGGGGGCTGGTTTAGCCTGCCCTGAAATTCAGGAAAATCAATGTATTTGAATGGAAGGTTTGAAAAAACTAGGAAGATAATCAGGGAAACTGAAAAATGGAAAGGGAATGAATGAATGATAACACAGCGGCAGGTGTGCAGCCCTGTGCTTCTGACTTAGAAATGCCATTATACTTCTAGTCATGGTCAGCCTCTCTGCAAAGACCAGGGTGGAATGAGAGTATAAGGCTGGGGATGGAAACCTGTTTTCCTGAGCCTTGGTACTGGTGAATCAAGGGATGGTGTTGGGGAAATGCAGAGTTGGATCTGTCTTCTGCCACTGCATTCCTACGTGACCTTGGAGTTCCCAAGCTCCCTGCAGCAGCCTCCAGCTGGAGACACCTCTCGGGCTTCCACAAAGCTCCGAAACTGGGTTGCTGTGCCTCAGAAACAGCACAGTAATTATCCAACCATAAGTATTGATTGCATTTTTCTTTTTTTCTAAACCAGTAAGTAATGGGGTAAAGCCAGAAGTTTGAAAAATGCAACATCCCTCCCCTGAGAGCACAAATGAATCATCACAGCAACCAGAAATGAGCTGAGAGTTTCCCATTGCGCCCACTGGAACCAGAGTGGCTTTAGCCACCTCCGCTCCAGTCAGTTTTGGCCCCTGTGCCTGGTTAGGAAACCGACTTGGCTGTAACTGTTTCTCACCCCAGGCTCTGGTTAGGAACAGAAGGCTCTCCTGAGCCAAGAGGAATGGTGGTGAAGTGTCTCCAGGATTAGTCATAGCCGCCCCCTCAGCAAGAGCATCGTTGTATGTGAAGCCCTGGGGAGCGGAGGACGACTCGGGCTACAGGGGGAAAGGGCTGGAAAAGCAGGATGGAGGCTGTGGAGAAGGGAAGTGGCTCCATGTGAGTCTGGAGAGTCCCTTCGAGAAAAATATCTGATGTTTGGCCAATTTCCTTCTAGTGGATGACCATGACGGGATAAGGACTGTCCCTGAAGCTGTCCCACCCTGGAGCAGCAGGGACATCCCCAGCAGTGGGACCTGCATGGTGTGAGCAGGCTGAGAAGGATCTCTGACCAGTCCATCTTACCTTGCCTTGAGGCAGGGGGGGTGATGGCTGCTATCAAACAACCCCCAGCCCTGGAGGCATGCCTTGGGAGCAGGAAAGGGGCAGTGAGACACCCCCTTAGCTGGACTCCTTGCAGGGTCCCATTCATCCCTCTGCCTCCTTGTGCCCAAGCAGCTCCCCAAACCACTACATGCCCTCCTTGGAGCACACACGCCACTGCTTCCATCCAACCAAGGTGCTGCTGCAGCACATTCAAGGCATCAAAGGCAAACAGCACCCTGCAGAAGTAGGGGAATTCAATTCACTCAAAAGCACCACGCAGAGTTAATTCCCCTGCCCTGGTGGGGCCAGGAGTGTCCCCATGCACCTGTGGAGTCTCCTGGTGTGAGCAAGCCAGTTGCATCCCCCTGCTTTTCCAAGCACAATGCAAGCCTGAGAGTAGCTTTCATCTGAAGACACCGCACTGCATGGGATGAGTTTTGTCCAAAATTCCTTGCAAACTCCCTAAAGGGAGTTTTTTCCCAAACTCTGTCAAGGAGGGAAAGCGCAGCAGCTGCTGAGACCAAGCTAAGGGCTCCTGCACGGAAAGCAACACTTACCCCTGAGCAAACTCCAAGAAAAGTTGCTTGTTCCAGGATTTTCCACTTTGAAACGTCTCTCACCCTTGCTTCATGGTGTGCCGGAGTTGCTCAGCCTTCCCAGTCCCTGCTCGCCTTGCTCAGTGGGGTGCAAGCACCGACAGGGTGAGGGAAATGGGGGTGTGATGGTCCCTGTGCGACAGCTGCAGTGGGTCTGAGCGAGGCTGGAGGAGGTGGCTGGCGCAGGAGTGCTGGGGGGCCGGGCGATCCAGCGCCGCAAATGGGATCCAGATGGTTGGTGCTCGCGTTCCCTGGGCTGAGGTCAGAGCTGCTCATCACACGTGGTCCCCTCCAGCCCGGGGACGCCTCTGTGCTGGGTGGCTTTCCCTTCCTGCGCTGGCCCTTCTGTCTCCAAAAGGCTTCTCCTTGTTATAAGTGAGAATAACTAGATATATAAAAGGGAGAAGCCCTGCAGAGTCGAGCTGATTTAACTCTGCCTTTCAGTCTGGAAGGACTGGACTTGGATTTGCAGGAACCAGGACATGCCAAGGACCATACCAAGTTACCGAGGGCTCCAGTGAAGCACTGTATGGGGATGCTCCAGGCTGCAGAATCCTCAGCTTCTCTGTTTGCAAAGTTATGAGCGACAGGGCAGGGAGAGAGAGTCTCGTAATGCAGTTTCCTATTTACTTGTAGCGGAGGTTTTTTACCTGCGCAGTTGGGAAGGAAGAAGTGGGAGGACTGTGTTGTAGCATAACTTAAAAATAAAAGTTAGCCCCTTACTGTAAGGATAAATATTTTAAAGTATATATAGCTTAATGGAAAGTTTCAAATAAAACTTTGAAAGCTTTTGAGTGGTGAGTTATTTCTTTTTTTAAAACCTTTACTGTGGAAAAAAATACCTTTAACCTTTTATTAGGCAGAGCCTATCAGGCACGTTTGGGGGATACTTTTATTCTTCTGCCTTGAGTGACAGCATGTCACTGGCCAAAGTTAAACATTTCAATCTGGACCAGGCTGTGTTTTGCAAGAAATGGTAGTATGGAAATATTATTTCTTATCTCTCACCCTTGTTTGGTTCCATATAAGGCTAGAACTGAGATTGTGTCCCTGGAATCAAATAGTCAAATTCTCGTCTTCTCAAAAGGGGATTTATTATGTTTGTACTGGGGTTTGTGCTGTTTGGAGGACTAGCCACATAAAGAAATAGCTGGAATGCTTCGGGAAAGTGCTGAGCCCTTGAACTGGTGCAATAGCTCATTTTAGAAATGGTGCTTAGCTTGGCGTTTGCAGAGCCTCAGCACCAACCTAACAGAGGGACGCGGTGCAAACAGCCCCAGCCGTGCGCCCAAAAGCAAGCAGGGTGTGGCGTCCTCCTTTCCCAATCTGGTGAGCTGGAGACAGAAGACAGGCTGCTCCCAAATAATAAATGTGCCTGCAGCTCCTTGCTCAGTGTCAGCCGGCAGACGAACAGGGGATGGAGAAAACAGGGTCTGCTGGAAATCAATGAGAGTGGCCCGGTTGGGTGAGAGACAGATGCTAAGGGAGAAAATACAGATGATGGAAGTGCACTTTGCTGACAGGGATGTCCAAACTGAATTATTTTCGTCCTTAATTCAGTTATTGGGTGGGAGAGCCCAGTCGAGGGTGCTGTGGTGGCACCAGGACAACCCATACAGCAGCAGCATTTGGCCACAGGTGTTTTCATCCCATTGCCAGCCTCCTACTGAAGAGACAGGTACAGGCGATCTGTTGTCCCATGTCTTCTCTTGCTTTTGGGGTTTCTCCTGGTCATCTCAACACTCCTGTCACCTCTAAGAAGCCCTCAGGAAGCATTACATCCACTGAGTAGGGTCCAGTGGTTCCATTTTGCCACCACCAGTGGAAACCAGCGTGGTTCAGTCATTTGAACTCAAGACAACTGGGATCTGTATTGCCATTAGATCAGATAACCTTCAAAACCCACCATTTTCTGTGTGGCAATGAAGGAATGCAAGGAAACAGTCTTAAGTGTTTCTTTTACAGGCTGCCCAGAGAGGTTGTGGAATCTCCTTCTCTGGATATATGAAAACCCCACCTGGATGTGTTCCTGTGCACCCTGCTGTAGGTGAATCTGCTTTAGCAGGGGGTTGGACTGGATGATCTCCAGAGGCCACTTCCAACCACCATTCTGTGATTCTGTGAAGTGACTGGAAAAAAGAAATAATAAAACATGGGAAATCTCCAGCCACACCTGAATGGCAGTGAAAAACAGCTGAGATAGAGGACTGTAGATAAGTAATACAACTATATTGGCAAAACACATGAGCTACATTGTATGCCTATCACAGCTCAACTGAGAACACATTTAACTTGGACCATTAGTATTTATTTACTTTGTGAGGCAGAATTTGCCTTAATATGGTTTTAATATTGAAGAGTTTTATCAGGTGCTTCAATAATTAAATAAGACTATGAGAGGTCTTAAATTCCCATCTGATTCCATTTATGACTGTAATAACCAAGCTGAAAGGGTTTTCTTGCAGATTGCATTTTGCTCACAATAGATGGTTTTCATTAGTTCCAAAGTATCTGCTGTTGCTTTCGTCTAAATACTTCCCACCCCCCACCCCTTCAGCACCCTGGTTAGGAAGCGCTCCTGGAAATATTTTCTGAAACTTTGAATGAAAGCTTGGTTTTGCCTTTCTGCTATGCTTTCTGTCTGTCTGCCTCAGTGCAAACGTCTCCCAATGTGATTGTGCCACCCTTGACTTTGAAACAGCCAGAAAGAAAGAGCAGGAACATGGGAAGAAAGCAGGATGTGCAGATCGAGGCAGGAATTAAGGCAAGAGAAGAGCCACCCAGCTCTGCCCTTCCAATCCCATAGCCCTAGAGAAGAAATGAAAACACTGCAGCAAAATCTCCCTCCTGTCATCAAGGATGAGGTTGTGACAGTGGGTTCAAGCTAGGCTGCATTAGGAGGGGGCTTGGGAAAGACTTGGGGATGATACAAACATCCCAACAGCCTAGGAGTTACAATCAGGGACATATAGCCTAATTGGCACAGGGGAGGGAGGTTTGTGCCCCAACATCCTTTGGTGGGGTGGATATTAGTGCATTGCCAGGGATCCTTGGGGATTTCCCTGCCAAGGGTTCTATGATTACAGGTAATTTTTCTGCACTGTCTCAGCTCCTTATCTGTAAGACAGTGTGGTTTGCCTTCCTAGCTTATGTGAAGGGCAAAAAGTGGGTATCAGTGTGACTGCTTTAGAGGAAAGAGTGGTCTTATGGAGTTGGGCACAAGCAGGAGTCTGTTATCTTGGTTCCTATAATTTTGAACAGAAGCAGGAAAAGCCTTAAGAATGAAACCAAAAATTTCAGCATCTCCCCTGTGACTGGAGGAAAAAACCTTCCTGGGAGAAGAAATGGTTTGGGGCTAATTGAAAAGTGGTTTCCTACCTTTCTTCCATCTTCAGAAGTGTTATAATTTAAAAACAAAGGTGTCATAAAGGCTTCACAGTGTGTGGCTTATTAGGAGTTATTTTTATTAATATTACTATTCATTAATACATATTATTATCAGATAGGCATGTGTCTTTTTCTCACAAATCTGAGCTCTTAAAAATCTCTGTGTGTGCTGTGAAACATTTTCCTTTTGCTGAACCAGTGATTTCTTAAAAGAATGTCTGTTTAGCCGAAACATCTCCACTTGAGGCTAATGCTGCTAATAAATCACAGCAACAGGCTAACCCAGAAGGAGCAATAAAAGCAAACCTACACCAGGGCTGTGTGTGTTATCTGAGTGTATGCGTTCTTAATCCACAGCCTATAGGAGAGATCATAACTCAGATGAAGAAACTTGAAAGCCCGACCAACAGCAACCTACAGAAAGCTCTCCTGCTAGAAGTGCTTTTCAGCGTCTGTCTTGACGAGGAGCAAACTACTCAAAAACACGTAAATAATGTCAACACACAGCTTGTAGGTCACGAAACTGTAATGTGAACCATGAGACTCTGCTTCTAGGGAAGATGCTATCTGAGTTCTTTTTCGGAATAAAAGGTAACTTGGGGAGCACGTGTGAGATGTGTTTTGGCCAACAGACCTTGCCAGTCATTGCCAGTGTGTCCAGAGGAGGCCACAAAGATGGTCAGAGGGCTGGAGCACCTCTGCTATGAGGACAGGCTAAGAGAGATGAGACTGTTCAGCCTGGAGAAGAGAAGGTTACAGGAAAACCTTAGAGCAGCCTTCTAGTACTGAAAGGGGCTACAGAAAAACTGGGAAGGGGCTCTTGGTCGGGGAGAGCAGGGATAAGATGAGGTGGAATGGTTTTAAGCTGTAAGAGAGGAAATTTAAATGAGCTCTTGGGAAGAAAAATTTTCCTGTGAGAGTGGTGAGGCCCTGGCACAGTTTTCCCAGAGAAGTCATGGCTGTCCCATCCCTGGAGGTGTTCAAGGCCAGGTTGGATGGGGCTTCGAGCAACCTGATCCAGTGGAAGGTGTCTCTGCCCATGGCAGGGGGTTGGAACTGGATGGACTTTGAGGTGTCTTCCAACTCAAACCATTCTATGATTCTACTCTATTTTTTCAGTTGTTCCTATTTTCTTGAGTTAGATACTTTCAAGTGATGCCTTACACAAGGGGATAAAAAAACCTTTCAAGGTCTTGACCTGCAGGTCCTGTGGCAGCTTCAAAGTCCTGTGCTGCATAAAAAACCGTTTGAAATAGGTTGAATTTCAATGGTTCAATGAAACTTCCCATTTTGTGATGGCAACAACTGTTAGTAATAGCTGAGGAGAGAGGTGAGGTGGCTTGAAAAGAGCTGGGATCTGGCAGAAGCCAGAAACGCTCACTGCCCACACAGACAGGGTGATGTAACGGCAGACAAGCTGAAGAGGAATTACAGGCAATTATTCATACCCATGAATGAGCGTTATGTTAGTTGGGAAGATATGAGGGGGAAAGGATTTGAGGGTTTGCTGTAGCCAGTTCATTGGAAACCTGTGGTCATTGCGCACCAGTGAGAAAGAGATGAAATTGTGTGTTATGTCAGAGGGAAAGAACACACTGAAAATGTAGAGCTCTATATTGTACCATACAACCCCAGTACCCAGGAAGTATGTTCTTGTTAAGGTTCCCTATTAAAGGAATAAGAATACATATTGGAATATATTTTTTTATCTTTCCCTCGTGAGTTTTTGTTGATAAATGGAGTTTTGCATGAGCAGCTCTTACTTGTGGGCAGGGTGAGAACAAAGCCAGGGGAGCAGCAATGTTGGAGTCTGAAATACCCCATGGGCATCATAACACATACCCCAACCTCATCAAGATTGCTGCTTCTCCACTGGGACACCAGGTCCTTAATCAGCCCTCACCATGCTTTTCTACTAAGTGATCTTCCTGAAATATGGATTACTTTTAATCTTTGGAGACCATGTTAAGCTGAACACAGTTAATTCAGCTGTGAAAACCGGGCCACCCTCCTGAATTGAAAAGAGCTGTGTATTAAGGGGAGGAAAAAAACCCCCACATTTTGCTCGAGGTGATCACGTGGATTTGAGCTGAGTTGAAGGCCCACTCCCCTCTCCACCTCTCACATGAAATCATGGAACGGTTTCAGTTGGAAGGGACTTCAAAGATCATTCAGTTCCAACCCCCTGCCATGGGCAAAGACACCTTCCACTGGGTCAGGTTGCTCGAAGCCCCATCCAACCTGGCCTTGAACACCTCCAGGGATGGGGCAGCCACAGTTTCTCTGGGCAACCTGTGCCAATGCCTCCCCACCCTCACCATGAAGACTTTCTTCCCAATGTCTAATCTAAATCTTCCCCCTTCCAATATAAAGCCATTCTCCCTCATCCTATCACTCCAGGCCCTTGTAAAAAAGCCCCTCCCCAGCTTTCCTGGAGCCCCTTTCAGGTGTGGGAAGGCTGCTCTAAGGTCTCCCCAGAGCCTTCTCTTCTCCAGGCTGAACAACCCCGACTCTCTCAGCCTGTCCTCATAGCAGAGGTGCTCCAGCCCTCTGATCATCTTCGTGGCCTCCTCTGGACCCGTTCCAACAGTTCCATATCTTTCTTATGCTGGGGATTCCAGAACTGGACACATGCAGCTTCTTGGTTTCCTCTCATGCCTTAATTCCTTTGGTTTCATCCCAAATCACATAGTCCCGCTCTGGTCTCTAGGGCCTTGATATAGGACACATATTTTCTTTCCAGAGAATGTAAGTGACTGCAGGAGCTGGCAGGGTGCTGGTAACAAAGCCTGAGCAAGGTGTGGCGGTGGGCAGAGATGGTTGCCGCTCCCCAGGACATCACAGATCTGCCACAACATGGAGGGTGACACCATATTTCCCAGGATAACAAAAGCAGCATTAGTTACTGAGCATCCTCACACTGTGTTATGTGCTGGCATTGCTATTGCTAAAGGTATCCCAGGGTGGGATACACTTTTTTCTCCTCTTCTCCATGGGGTGGTCCTTGCTGTCTGCAGGTGGGCGGCACAGGGCTTCTCCTGCCAAGGAGTCCCATAGGATGGACACAGGGGGTCCAGGCTGCGTACTCTTGCTCTGTCCCTTATAAACATCCCAATATCTTGATGGGGAGCTGATATAAACAGCATCTTCATGTCTTTTTTGTTCTGAGCTGCCATTAAAAAAAACCACAACAGGAAATAGCATGTATGCAGTCGGTATGTATTTATTCCTTGGGGTCTTCTCTGTGATTTGCACCAAGCATAAGGAACAGTTTGTGCTTGAGCCGTTTGTGTCTGAGGTGTTTGGAGATGCTGAGTTTCAAACAAGGAGGTAAAACTGTATTGTTTCTATTGTGCCATTTGCCACTTTGCGTAGAGCTGATGCGGCATCATCTGGGAGATGCTGAATTTTCCCCTGTAAATGGCTGGGGATCCTTTGGAAGACAAAAAGCTGAGGTTTTGCCAAAATTCATCTAGAAACTTGCTGGGAGCATAGAAACTCAGGCTGGTCTAGGCAATTTTGAATACAATGTGTTTTTCTTCAGGAGAGCTGCATCAGATGATCAGAGGGCTGGAGCCACCACTGCTATGAGGACAGGCTGAGAGAGTTGGGCTTGTTCAGCCTGGAGAAGAGAAGGCTCCAGGGAGACCTCTTAGCAGCCTCCTGGTACTGAAACGGGTGACAAGAAAGCTGGGGACAGGACAAGGAGTAATGGTTTCAGACTAAGAGGGGGGAGATTTAAACTGGATATAAGGAAGAATTTTTTTTAAATGAGAGTGGTGAAACACTGGCACAGGTTGCCCAGGGAGGTGGTGGATGCCACATCCTCTGGAAACATTCCAGGTCAGGTTTGATTGGGCTCTGTGCAACCTGATCGAGTTAAAGATGTCCTTACTCCAACAAGGGAGGTTGGACTGGATGACCTGTAAAGTTTCCTTCCGATCTAGAGCATTCTTATTACTCCATGACACAACCTTGATCTTTAATGGGATAGCTTTTCTTTAAGCAAATATCAGTTCCTCAGTGCTACCAGGTTATTTACACACAATCATATGGAAACTAGTAAGTAGGTAAAACTAACTTAAATACCAAATTAAGGTCTGACGTGGGTGGAAAAAAATAGAATTAATCTGATAAAGCTGCACAAATGACCAGATATTGACTCCGACTTAAAACCAGGGTACAATGGGTAAAAAATCTTTAAAAATTATTTGCCTCTGGAATAGAATGATGTTTTGCTGAAGTGTGTAAGTTTGGCAAATGGATTTATTGTTTGTTGGGGGTTTTTTGCCGAGAAAGCCAGTCTGGTTTTGCAGAGTCAAAGGAGAAGTTGAGTATTTTCATCTTGTATCTTGGATTTAGGGAGCAAACATTGGCTGCAGAAGCACAGGAGGTTGTGGAGACATCTTCGGATTACTGGGCAACCTCTATGGCAATGAACTTTTTCCTCCTGCAAACTTATGCACCCCTTTGGGCAGCTGCCTTATCTCACAGGCACGTGCAGGGGCCACCCTGCTGCCGGCCCTGGGCTGGGACTGTCCCTCAGTGTGAAAGACCAACCTGTCCTAGGGCAGGAAGAGGTGGGGATGGCTTTGCATGGTTACCGTTGCTGTTTATCACCCTTTCTGACCACTCATGGCAGAAATGAGTGGAAAAAAGTCCTTCAGCATTCCTTATAAATCCCGGAGCCAGCAGGCATGCCAGCCTTACTAATGTGTCCTCCGTCAAACGTCTCATTCATTCATTCTGCTGTGGGGACACGTGAAAATTGCATCATTTCCTCAAGGCAGGACAACAGCATGCTTGTCCTTAAAAAGTCCCTGCACTACTGAGCAGCAAGCCACCTGTCAACTACAAGCAAGTTGGAATGGGGCTGATCTTCGTGGGACTGAGTACCCATGCAAGTAAAACTCAAGAAGAGCAAGCCTGAGTGCCAGCAAGGCCTGATGGAGTTGTTCTGGCTCCCTGTGGTCCATAAATAATGTGGGCAAGTATGCTGCCCCCTTCCCTCTGGGATGGCACGTCACTGCTCCCAGGGAGGAGGGATGGAGAGAGGGCAATTCTGTGGCAGATGGTGCTTTATCATGATTTCTTGTTCCCAGACCATCTGCGAACAGGCACTCTGTGCCACCACTCCAAGGGTTTGCCCACAAGGTGATGGAAAAGTCAAGCCTGCTCCTTTCATCTGAACCTGTTCTCCAAAGCTCTGACACTGGAGCTTTTGAGTATATCGAGCCTATTCACCTTTCATAGGCCATGTTTTATCCTCTTGCAAGCAAGCTGAAGCAGATCTAATTCAATCCCTTTCCAAATATATGTAACCTCCATCATCCTGTCCCAGTCTCAGACTACCTGCAGAGTTGGGATGGTTTTATTGTGAGTTTTCAAAGTGGAGCTGGGTTAAAGGTGAATATGCTGGGGCCTGTCTGCCTTCCACGAAATAATGCGTTGTTTTGGTAAAAAGATGGAGCAGTCCAAATTCTGCTTTTCCAGTTTGATAAATGAGGTGGGTTGGCAAACGTTCTCCATCTTAAACACCTGTTCTCCACCAAGCCATCCAGTAAATGTTGGATCAGCAGAGGCTTGCTGGGCACAAAAAGCCACTATTTCAAACCATTTCTGGGCTTCATGGAGATGTGAAAAACTGCAGCCCAGGAACACTGATGGGCTGCTACTGCCCAGACAGGCAGCCACATGCCAGGGCAAGGTCTTCCATCTGAGATAACTGATACTCCCAGCTCAAAATCCAGATTTACCACCATGCGACACAGCAGTGGTACATCTGCACTTGTGAGACTGGAGACTGTGTATCAACGAGCTCCTCTTCCTCTCTGGGGATGGATCCCGAAGATTGGATCTTCTTACTTTAATCTTTAAGCCCAACAATATTCAGGAAGCATTTGGACAATGCCCTCAGAGATATGATGTAAACATTGGGGTTGTCCTATGCAAAGGCAGGAGATGGACTCGATGATCCTCGTGGGTCCCTTTCAACTCAGGACATTCTACAATCTGCATGCTTTTTCTTGCTTCATCTAACACTCGGGGGGGCTCTGGTTCCCCAAAGAGGAGATGGATGCCAAGTAGCCAACTAGCATCATCTACAAACTCCAGCATTTCTTTCATTTGTATCCTCTCCTAAATTGCAGCTGCATTAGTCTTCCTTTCTGCCTTTGGAGCAATCTAATACTTTTGAAGATAATTTTTTGTTCTCTGACACTGACAGCTTTGGTTTCTCAATCCATCCAACTTATTGTTCTTGAATTAGAAAGACTTGCATCTAACCTGGCCACTGTTGACACATGGTTTTACTTTGCAGGGTCTCATGCCAGCAGCGTCTTATGTGGAGAATGGGTTTCTCAGCATAGGAGTAACTTTGTCAGGGAGGTGGTGGCAGGTACCATTGGGAGATGGACATCCTCACCTTTTCCATTGTTTGCAAGGGAAAAGTAGAGGTATTGGTGACAAGGACAGATGTTTGGTGAGTTACTGTTTTGGTTAGTCTTCCCAGGAAAGTTAAATGCTTGTAGCTTGCCAGCTCTCCGAAAATTCCTCCTAACAGTAGTCTAGATATGAAGGTAAAAGCTAAATGAGTCCATTGCCCTCAATACTCCAGAGATGCATTACCCTACCTCAGATGGAAACCCAGAAATAAAAGAAGAAATCACCTCTCACAACAATATATACCTTGTCCCAAGCTCCAGGAAGCAATCTCCGTCTCTTCCTACCAGCAAGAGAGAAACTATCAGCACACCTGCAGTGCCATCAACTGTGATTCTGTCCTCTGGCTAATCTCATCCTCCAGCCTCTCCCCCAGAGATGGCTTCGGAGATGAAGAGCAGCTCATCCTTGTGTCCAGCAGGACCACTTTTGCTGCTCACTCAAGGTGCTGATTTTGAGTGTCTGTCTCACACTTCTCTTGCTATGCTGATTCGAGGTGAAGTTATCACTTCGCTAGAAAATAATCATGCTATCCATTGGATGTTTGAGATTCGGTTTTACCTGTAAGTGAACAATTATCCACTGCAAACAAAATGCTGCTTGCGGTATGGGGCTTTAAGCTTTAATACATGGCCCTTTCTAACTCAAAACCACACTGAGCTCAAATACGAAGAAGACAAAAGCAGCTTGCAGCTATCTGTGGGAGAAGGTGAGATGAGCACCCTGCCAACAGGCTGTCCAGGTTGGGGGATAAATTCCCATGTCGCCCCTGTCTGCTCCAGCTGCTTGTCCTGGTCTCATCACAACCTCCACCGTGCTGCCTCTAACCTTCTGCCTCAGTGGGGACACCTTCTCTGGTGACAAAACCAATTTGGTTGCTAACGATGTAAGGATTGACCTAGTGAAAACTGACCATGCCACCACCAATGGGAATGAATATGTGTGCTCAGAAACCTGTCTGCTGCTGGAGAATCTTCCAGTGCAGGGCACACACCTTGACGGCTCCAGCATGATGGAAAAGTTTTGTACACTGCAAAAGCACAAACTAGGCTGCAGCATCAGAGTCCAAGACTGTCCATCAAGTTTCCAAATTGCCATTTCCCCTCCAGTTTGGGCAAACACACCAGTAGGTGAGCTCTGACAGGGCATTCACATGATGCCTAGACCAAGGAGAAGAACCTGCTGCATTGCAGCTCATGGTCCAATCTTTCTGTCATGGTGCTGTGACAGCCTTGCAGAGCAACCCACTCTCTTCACCTCCCAAACCTGGCACCAAATGGGCATAGAAATACCAGCCCTTGCCCCTGGTTCAAGGAAGAGCTTCAGGATAGAGAAGAACCTGCTGTGTAGCTAATACCAAAGGATTTTGTGGATCTGAAGCACCAGTTCAGTAACTTGACCTCCTCCTCTGCTCTGCAGCAGGGAGACTTTGGTGGAGCAGGAACGTGCAGTGATGTACAGAGTACAGTATGTACATCGCTCATGCTGACAGCAGCATGTTCTCACTAATTTTGCTGTTGATCTATATCCTTGAGCAAAACTGCCACTAACATCCTTCTCACTGTGCCACAGAAGAGAGCAAACCTCCTCAAAACATCTGGTCATCTAGTTTCTCCAGCTCTCTGCTCTGCAAATCCCTGGATCAAATTAGACACTCGTAGGCTGAATGAAAATCCATTGTACGTAAAATAATCCCCTGCTGAGACTTGTGTCTTGGAGCAGGCAGCAGAGATGTCTGCAGGACACTAATGTTTCATTCCCCTGGAAGGGCTGATCTGGCCAGTGCCTTAACAGCAGGAGGATCTTTTTGGTTGAGATTATGCAGTAAGTTGGCAGAGGGATGCTGTCCATGCACCTACAGCATCATCCTGGCAGCTGGACAAATCCCCCATGAAAAGGAACAAGCTCAGAGCATCCAATATCTCCCAGAGGCTGCTGACTCTTGTGATGTTCTGGGGGCTTGGGGTGTCACTAAATAGCTGTTGTATTATGCGGCTTTAAGCTCATTTGTATGGCTATAGAGATCCAAGGTCTTGTATCAAGGAGCACCTCAGGGGCAATGGTTTCCTCCAGCTGTGCTTTGGTGGAGCACAGTTTTGGGTCAAGGCTGTGCAAGGCACTGTACAAACACAGGGTGGGAAATGGCTTCTGTTCTCAGGGGCTCTTAGTTCAGAGGACAAGACTAAAGAGGGCAATGAAATTGGGAGAAGGGGAAAATCCTCATTTTCCCCCTGTACTGAGGGCTTCCACGTTGCAAACCGGTGGCTCACAGGCTTCACAATGAAGTCAGAGTTGGCCATGAGGTCTTTTAACTGGGAGTGGAGGGATATTTAAAGGCAGATGCTGGAGAGGGTTTAGATGTACAGAAGACAAGGGTCAAATAACCTTTGGTATTTAACAGCAGGAGCGATTTTTACATAAATGACCTGAAACTCTTCAGAAAAATGCCAATTTGGTCTGCATTCAGCTAGGATGAGGAATACCAGAAAGAGAGGGGAGGAGACTTGATTTTTTCCCCTGTAAGAGGCCAACCCTGGCTGGACTTCACCAGTCATGGAGTAGCAGTTGGGATTTTCCTTCTCTACCAGGAAAAGGAACAGGGAGGAGAAAAGAGCAGTTGTAAGCCCTCCCCAGAGGTTAAGAGATCTTTCCAAAGGTGACAAAAAATTCTAAGAGGGACTTTTAAAGATGTTATTTATTTCTTTTCCATGGTTTAAGATTTTGGACAGGTGGAGGGATACCTCTCTGTTGGCAGTATCTGCCAAGAGAGCTGTGAAAAACCTGTTTATGAAAAACAAATATGCAGTGTCTTCTGTTATAGACAGAAATCCCAGTGGCTTGTCCCCATTCCCAGCCCCGAGCCAGGGCAGTGGAGCACAAAGAATGTGCCCAAGCTCAGGAGCTCAGACTGAGCTGTTCCTGGGCATTAAGTCACAGGAGATTTTGGTTACTTGAAGCTGCAAAGGAGGATTTCTAGGCAGACCTAGGTCTGGTTGATGGTAAGAAAATATGCAGAGCCATTTGTTGGTCTGTGATTTGGGTTCCTGGCCCAGAGCTCATTTGAGTGATGCTTTGGATGCTTCCACCACTGGTCATGGCCTAGATTTGCTCTCTCTGAACAGAGTAAGGGGGTGGCTTCAGTATCCAGAGCTGAGGCAAACACCTCTAGCCCTGGGGTACGATTTGAGGCAATGAGGGGGTTAATATACTCTGCAGATACCTATGCTCACTGCTGGGCTGGCTACCAGGAGAGAGGCATCAAGATGTACATCAGGGATGGAATTTTCACAGTATCACACAGTATTGTAAGGTTAGAAAAGACCTTTGAGATCATCGAGTCCAACCTATGACCCAACACCTACACCTACTCCTACTTGTCAACTACACCATGTCACTAAGTGCCTCATCCAATTTCTCTTTGAACACCTCCAGGGATGGTGACTCCACCACCTCCCTAGGCAACGCATTCCAATGAACAATTACCCTCTCAGTGAAGCATTTCTTCCTAATGTCAATCCTAAACCTCCCCTGGCGAAGCTTGAGACCGTGTCCTCTTGTTCTGTCACCGTGTCCTCTTGTTCTGTCACCGGTTGCCTGAGAGAAGAGTCCAACCCCTGCCTGACTACAACCTCCCTTTAGGTAGTTGTAGAGAGCAATAACGTCTCCCCTGAGTCTCCTCTTCTCCAGGCTAAACAACCCCAGCTCCCTCAGTCGCTCCTCATAGGGCTTGTGCTCCAGCCCCTTCACCATCCTCGTCACTCTCCTCTGGACACACTCCAGCATCTCACCATCTTTCTTAAACTGAGGGGCCCAGAACTGGACACAGTACTCAAGGTGCGGCCTGACCAGTGCCAAGTACAAGGGGATGATGACCTCTCTGTTCCTGATGCAGGCCAAGATACCATTGGCCTTCTTTGCCACTTGAGCGCACTGCTGGCTCATGTTGAGTTTCCTGTCCACCAGCACTCCCAAGTCCCTTTCTGCCTGACTGCTCTCCAGCCACTCTGCACCCAGTCTATAGCTCTGCATGGGGTTGTTGTGTCCAAAGTGTAGGACCCGGCATTTGGACTTATTAAACCTCATGCTATTGGAATCAGCCCATCTCTCCAGCCTGTCAAGGTCCCTCTGTAGGGCCCTCCTACCTTCTAGCAGGTCGACACTTCCTCCCAGCTTGGTGTCATCTGCGAACTTGCTGATGAAGGACTCGATCCCCTCATCCAGATCATCAATGAAGATATTAAACAGGACGGGCCCAGCACCGAACCCTGGGGGACGCCAGTAGTGACCGGCCGCCAGCTGGATGGGACATCATTCACTGCCACCCTTTGGGCTCGGCCATCCAACCAATTCCTAACCCAGCACAGAACATTCCCGTCCATGCCACGGGCTGCCAGCTTGTCTGGTAGTCTACTATGGGAGACAGTGTCAAAGGCCTTGCTGAAGTCCAGGTACACCACATCCACAGCCCTCCTCTCATCCACCAGGCGAGTCACACGGTCGTAAAAAGAAATCCCTCGGGATTAATGTACAGATCAGAAATCGGAGCACTTGGCTTGGGAGCAGCTAAAAGAGAGCTGCTTTTGCAAAGCAACAACCTTTTTTAATACAGAAAGTCCCTTTTCATGGGCTGGCTTCCCATGCTTGCTGCCTGTATTTTTTGCTGTACTCCACAAGGTGGCACAAGGGATCTCCAGAGAAGCATCACCCGGCTGCTCCGGCTCTTCAAACTGCACCTTTCTGCACCGGATCTGTACCAATAGCTGCTTGGAGGGACTTCATGTCTATTCTCCAGCAGCACTGGAAAAATCCTACACTCGGATTATTCCTTCTTAGCTCAAGAATGCTTTGCTGGGTGCCCGGAAGGGATATGCCAAACAAGGTGATGTGCAGCACAATGCTTTTGTTGTTGTTGTGAGCTTGTAAAACAAGAAAGGATTTGAGGCTGGTCTTATTTTGACTCGCTTCCCTACAGCTGTTCACTGGGCCTGTCTGACCTCTAACGCCTGAGATACCCCTGGCCCTATGTGCACCCCAGTGTGAAATCTGAATTATACTGGAAATAGCTGCAAGAAAATGAGCCTGGCTCTGGCTGGAACTTCATCAGAAATGCCAGCAAAGGAGGAAACCACAGCTACAGACTCACAGGAGGTTGTTTTTCTCATAAGAAGTAGAACACTTTCTGGCTGGGATGGGCTAAGAAGTTTTCCTTTTCCTACCAATCCAAGGACCCTGGCAAAGATGGCTCTGCCTCTCCTGCTGCTCACAGCTTTGGTGCTGCTTAAGTCTGTAGTCATCCCTGCAGCCATGTCCTGCAGACCACCCTTTATCCCTCCAGCCAGAGTATTTCTGAGTAGCATCTCCCTTCTCCAGACTGAGCAAGTTATGACCACTTCAAGCCACCAGAAGTTACACACTTCAGACTTGCTTCTCTCTTTAAAAGAACCACCCAGGCTGCTATTTCAAACCATGTCATAAATGCCTTTCCTGCGCCAGCCCACTCTCATTGTCACTCATTCCCAGCGCGAATCAGGCTTGGTTGCTTGGATCAGGGGGAACAGGGCTATGACTCACTCAAACCACACAAAAACAGCCAGGCTTCAGGTTTCCCCTCCAGCTTGCTCACTCTGCCTGTCTTAACATCTAGAGGAAAAGCATCTTATATTCATTTATTACTGTGTGTAACAAGAGGGTGTTGATAAGCAGATAACTATCTAAGCATCTCCAGTGGCTGAGGAAGATGAGCTGCATCCCAGGGAGCCGGGGTGTAGCAGGTAGTTGTGCAGTTTAGAAAGCTTTGGTTGGGAGGGTGTTTCATGCCAGCTCACTTCCATTGTCTGCTCAGGGCTGTGCGTCACCAGGTACAAGTTTACCTCTGAGCCAAAACCTCAGCTTCCTGGGTTTGGAGTTAAATATGGGGAGGTGACAAGGCTTGCAGAGACTGGCATTTTACAGACTAAGAGGCACCTCCCACTGGATCAGGCTGCTCAAGACCCCATCCAACCTGGCCTTGAACACTTCCAGGGATGGGGCAGCCATGACTTCCCTGGGCAACCTGTGCCGGTGTCTCACCACCCTTATTGTGAAGAATTTCTTCCTAATGTCTACCCTAAATCTTCCCTCTTCCTGTTTAAAGCCTATCACTACAGGCCCTTGTAAAAAGCCCCTCCCCAGCTTTCCTGGAGCCCCTTTCAGTACTGGGAGGCTGCTCTAAGGCCCCCCCAGAGCCTTCTCTTCTCCAGGCTGAACAACCCCAACTCTCTCAGCCTGTCATCATAGCAGAGGTGCTCCAGCCCTCGGATCATCCTCATTACCCTCCTCTGAACCCATTCCAACAGTTCCATATCTTTCTTATGTTGGCGATTCCAGAACTTGGCACAATACTTCCACCACCAAGCCCATTCTGCAGCAGGTTGGCAATCTCAAGAGTGAGCTTGTAGAAACAAGAGGGGCAGGCAGAGCCCAGCTTTACCCTCCAGCAACTCCTGCAGCACCCCTGTGCCCCAGCCAGGTCTGCTCAGACACAACCATCCCTGCCCCAGACAGATGTGGAGCCTCCACGATGTGGAGCCTCAGGGCCAGGTAAGTCTCTGTGGGTGCTAGGCTGCACCACTGCTGCAACTTATATGGAGCAAGTGGCTCCAGCTCAACCCGAGCGAGCAGCACCCCAGCATGGTGGTCCTCAGGGGTAGGCTGTGAGCAATGACAAAAAGGGCAAAGGCTGATATTGGCTCTGTGGCCTGGAACAGCAGAAAAGCACGAAGGGTGATGAGAAGCACAGGAGTTGGATCTTAGCTTGAACCTGCTCATCAGATGCTTGTTAGATTAGCAAGGAGGAGCCCTCTGGGCTGTCACATCCCCAGGGGTGGCGGATTACTGGGCTCTGAGATATACCCTGCCTTCCCACATCACCACACGGAGAGATGCCAAGACAAGGTGATGCAAAAATCTTTCCAGATTCAGGGAGCAGATAATAGCAAGAAAGATTCTTTCCTCAATTCTTTCCTCACTTTTCTCAGCTTTGCCTTCCCTCCCCCTGTCTGCTCTGAGACGTGGCAAGTGGCCACCTTGTCCCAGTAAGGCGATGCAAGCCAGCAGAACATCCAAAAGGGGACGGGATTAATGGTGCTCATGGATGTTAGGGGACAGATGCATGGAAACTCATTAGAGAGTGGATTGACTGGCAAGGCTCTCCTTAGACGACCTTGTTGGAAGCGCTTGTATGGTGCCGACACTGCCAGCTGCCTCCCACTGGTCCTTCCCATCCCTCCAGGGTCACGTCTGGTAGGGAGAAAAGCAATATGCTCTGCCTTCTCTAGCTGAAAGGCATCTTGCATCTTGAACAAGGAGGGCAATGGAGCACTGAGACAGCTTCATGAGGGAGTAAGGAGCCTCCTGGAAGCTGGAGTCTCATAATAGATTTTAAAATGGAAGGGAGAAGATTCAGTTTAGAGATTAGGAAAACATTCTTCAAAATGAGGGTGAGGAGGCCCTGGCACAGGCTGCCTAGAGAAGTTGTGGGTGCCCCCTCCCTGGAGGTGTTCAAGGCCAGGTTGGATGGGCCTTTGAGCAACCTGATGCAGTGAGAGGTGTCCCTGCCCATAGCAGGGGGGTTGGAACTGGATGGGCTTTAAGGTCCCTTCCAACCCAAACCATTCTGTAATTCTCTAATAGAGCCTAGGGCAGGTCGCTGGGTTGGAAACAAACTGCAGATCAAAACAAATCCCGTGGCTGGTGCCCAAGCCAACCAGCTTGGAAGCAAAGGAGGGTGCTGCTGAAGAGCAAGGGAAGACTGGTGTGGGGATGGCTGCCAAGACAGACATGGGTAGGAGGTGCCCAGGGCTAGGTGGCAAGCATAGTGCAGGTCTCCTTTGAGGACAAACCATCACAGGTAGCTTCTTCAGGTGCTCTGCTGGTTGATGCAAACCCAAGCCAGAGCAGGTAGCACAGACAGCAGTAAAAAGCCTGTATGGTTGTGGAGAGGATGACTTTCAGCTGGACATCCATGGACCTGCAGGTCACAAAAAGCAAAAGACATTATCCACCCACTTGTCATCTCCAAGCCCATCCTAAGCCTCTGAGCTCATCTCTTGGGTTCTGCTTCTTCATTTCCATGACCGTATCTGCCTCACCACACGCCTGCCCAAACTTTCTCCAGCCCAGGACTTGCCTTCCTGCTTCACACCCTTGCTTGGATTAAAGGCAGTCTTCTCTGAACACAGTGCACCTGAGGATGTCTGGCAATGTTGAACCACTGCCTCACATCAGAGCAGGTTACTGGGAGGTAACAGATGAGAAGATAATTATTTGTTCCAACATTTATTGAAAATAAACAGGGCAATAATCTGAAAACATCTCACAGCGTGGGCACACACCCACAGCCAGTAACTTCGGCACAGTGAACACCCACAGACCTAACAAATGAGCTTAGGACAACATCCAACCTCTACAAAAGAAAAAAAATATTAAGGCTAACTTGCAGGAAGGGAGAGTTTTGCCATTAGAGCATCTCATTTGGTCAGGAGAGGTGTGCCAAGCTGCTCTTCAACAGCCCCAGTCTCTGTCACCCTTTAACCCTTCCAGGGCTAAACAGATTGATTTTCTGCTTACTGATTCAAAAAGTCTTCCTCCTGGTCAGGTGCCAAGCACAGCTTATCTCTGCCTCTCTGCTACATGACATGATGCTCCTCAGGGAGCTGAGAAATTTATCATGTGTGAGGTTTTTAGGGTTAAAAATATTTAGACTCTAGGATTTTCATGTTGGATAGCTCTTTTCGTGGACTTGCAATCACTTGGTTGCTATTTCTAGTGTTTGAAAAGCAAAGACAAAAGGAAATTGCTTGTATTTGCAACCCAGTGCCTGGGAGCAGTCTTTGAGAGGCAAGACCCAATTGAGCTCCAGCCCTGGTTTCTGTGTGCCCCAGCTCCCCTGTTTGGTGAGGTAAGGATTCTCAGGGTACATAGGGATTTCCAGAGTACAGACCATTCCACCCGGTCTTGGAGAGACTGTGGTTTAGTCCCTGGGATCTGCAGTGGGGTCCTCTGCCTTTCTGAGGCTTCGAGGCTTTCATTGTCCTCTGTCTTGGCCACCATCTTGGGTGGGTTAAAAAGCAAAAGCCAACTGTGGTTTCTTACATAAACAGTCAACAGGATCTCCAGGAGGATTTCTGGTTTGGGATTTCCTTCTGGTGGAAATGGTCTCCTTTTCCTTTTCCCAGCTGTGAACCTTTTCCTAGCTAGTCTTGTTTTTTCCTCTTTTTGACACCTCTGGATCTGTGACCTCCAGGGCCTTGCTTCTGTTGTCCTTCTGACAAGTGGAGTCCTTTACTATCATCTGTTTCATTATGTTGTCTCCCTAACATCCTCTCTTAGCAGGCAGACAGTAGTAAAGGACAAATGTTTGGGGTCTGCTGCTCCTTTGCAGCAATATCAGCCTCTTTACCATGACACACACTGCTCTGGACTCTAGAGAAGCAGGAAGGAGTTCAGTGATGACAGCCTGTGCCTTCAGACAGCCTGGAGCAAGCACCCTAGACATGCATAAACTGCTTCATTTCTCAGGCAGCTGGCTCTCTAAAACTGTGTTTGTGTCATTTTTGACCATGCTGATTGTCTGAACAGGAACATCCAGTTAATGCCTTTACCCAATAACTCTGATCTTCTGTCTTGGTAGGTGCTCAGGCTGTTTCCAGTGTAACTGGCAAAGCCTCCAGCACCTTCTGCAGCGTTACTTTCTGTAGGGGTAGTGTTAATCCAAGTTTCTGCTGCAGGCTGAAATCCCAGGCGCAGCATAATTGCGTTTAAGATTTAAAGGAGAAAAAAAGAATTGAAATTGTCAGGATGATGCTTTTGGGCTTTTGCTGAGATTACTTGAGTTTGATGTCTGCAGCAAAACTTCCATTTCATCACTGTCAAAATGGCGTGAAGAACTCTAGGTTTTATTGCAAACTGGATGTGACTATCCTAGAATAGTCTAGTTGGTTCATCCTCTGCCTTGAGGCACCATTACTGTGGCCTATGCCATGTTGGAGCTGTTTGCAAAGACTTCTGCCAGTGAAGACTGAGTCCTTGGGCTATTCTAGATTACTGCAGTGTGGAGGGTATTTGAACATGTGGGTTAAAGCCCAACCCTCTGAGATAAGCAAGGAGATGTCTCCAAAGGAAAGGAGCAGAAACCTGATTGTCTGTGATCTGATCTGGTGTTCTTGTGGCGCACTGGGAAGGACTCTCTCATTGCCAGCTGTAGAAAAGTGGGGATGGACTGATGAATCTAATAAGTCTTCTCCATCTTAGATCTTGTGCTATTTGAGATGTCAAAGTAACATTGACCAAACCTGTGAGTGTTTTGTGCTTAAGATGTATTGAACCATTGGTCTCTGGCATAACTCCAGCATTAGTGTTAAAGTTGTTAATGAACTTTACCTGGACCCAGGCATTGACCTTGAAGGTGTTTCTCAAATCACATCTCCCAGACTCTGTGTGAGATTTCTGCACGATCACCACAGTCCACGTAGCGCCAAACAGTCTCCATTTTCATCCATTGTTGCTGCATTGTAGTAGGATGTAATCCAATATAACTGTGTTGAGATTGTTCAGCCTGGAGAAGAGAAGGCTCTGGGGAGACCTTAGAGCAGCCTCCCAGTACTGAAAGGGGCTACAGGAAAGCTGAGGAGGGGCTCTTGACCAGGGAGTACAGGGATAGGATGAGGTGGAGTGGTTTTAAGATGACAGAGGGCAAATTGAGATGAGATCTTAGGAAGAAATGTTTTGCTGTGAGGGTGGTGAGGCCCTGGCACAGGTTGCCCAGAGGAAGTGGTGGCTGCCCTGTCCCAGGAGGTGTTCAAGGCCAGGTTGGATGGGGCTTTGAGCAACCTGATCCACTGGGAGGTGTCCCTGCCCATGGCAGGGGGTTGGAACTGGATGGGCTTTGAGGTCCCTTCCAACCCAAACCGTTCCATGATTCTATAAAGGGCTGTGAGCCATATGAGGGCAGTCTGGTGAACTTGAATCAGGCTTTGGTGTGCAGTTCTCTTGTTAGAGACTAATGCAAAGACGTCTGTGTAAACAATGCAAAGGTGGAATGTTTCTCACAGCAGGCTGACAATAGGCTTGTGGCATAATACATCAAATATATGATTAAATCCATACTAGAGAAACTGCGGTACGTAAGAGAAGGGAGAGAATGTGTATCTTACTCAGCCACCATCCATATTGAGGCTCCATACCATTCACATGGTTAGGAAAAATTTGCTTTCATTTTCCACTCTATAAATGATACTCCACAAACTTTGTTTTCTAGTCCTCTGTTACTGTAGTTTTCTAATTGCAATGAATGTCAGAGCATTGTTGTCCACGACAATTAATGTTGAATGGCCATTTTCTTTAAGTGAGGCCGTTGCAGTCATTTCAAACAAGATGTGGTCATGCCATAACGTAATTAAACAGTCATATTAATAGATAAAGCCCTTAACGATCCCTATGGTCACATACAGAAATAGCAGCAGCATTGTATGTCCCTTCTCTGTCCTGTTTGCTCTGTTCCGCGTGATGGGGATGATAAGAGGTCTTTATAAAACAGCCAAGAAGCTGAAGGGAGAAGGGATGCTCAACCCAGCCCTAAGGGATCTCATGACTCGGAGATGATTGCAAGGGAGTGGTGGGAGAAGCAGAAGCACTGTGAAATTGTGTCTACGAGCAGTTAAGGCTTCCTTGGGGTCAGCAGCAATATGTTTGCTGCCGCCTTGTTTGTTAGAGCTGTCCTGCTTTTGCTGTGTTCCTGTGAACAAGGATCTTGTGTGCTCTCTTCCTGTGGGTGGAGATGAGCTGGAGCTGCTGCTGGATGCTTCTGGACCTGGATTTTGGGAACTCCTGTAGCTTGGCTGGATGCTTGGGGTGACATTGTGCCAATGGGACAAAGCACTCGTTGGAGTTGTCCGTGGAGTGAGAAGCAAACTTGGAGTAGGCACAATTGTAAATCAACCCACCCCTTGAGTATCATTTCAGCAGCGTATCCTGATCAGCCTTTTGGTTGTTACATGCATGGAAAGACTCTGTTTTCAAGGCCAGGTTGAACAGGACTTTGAGCAACCTGATCTATTGGAGGGTGTCTCTGTCCATGTTAGGGGGGTTGCAACCAGAGGATCTTTGAGGTCTATTCCAACCCAAACATTCTGTGATGGTCTGATTCTATGACTCCCACCTCTGAGGCTGAAGGTGCCCCATGCTGTGCTGCGGTTGCCCTGGCATGGCAATTAATTGCAAAGCCCTGCTTGTGCAAAGTGGAAGCAGTGCAGCGTGTCCTTCTCCTGCATCCCCAAGTGGCATTTGACTGGCTTTTTTGATCGTGGCTGCCTGCTTGCACCAGCACCAGTTTTACATGCAGGGTGGTAGGAACCTCTTGTGGGCACATTGTCCCTCTGTAGTACTCGGATCAGCTATTTGAAAAATTAGGCATTGTTATACTTAAAGAAATTGAAGGTTTCTCCCTTGCTGTGGCCAAGCAGAGTCCTCTGCATCTGAAGATGCCAGGCTGAAAATGAGGATGGGGAATTGAGAGTGTTGGCTGGTTTCGCTGGGACGGCATTTGCTATCTTTAGAGATGACTGAATAGTATCTTCATCCATCAGTTTTGTTGAACTCTACTTATGGAGGATGGATTTGCTTCAGTTATCACAAAAAACACTGTGAAATGGACAACGGGAGAAGGTCCAGCCCACTTGTCCTATATATCAGTTCACAGTTGTCTTACAAAAGATTACTGAGAACTGCAAAGATAACAGCTCATGTGAATATTATTTTTAAAAGAACAGCCCTGCATCTAGAAGGGCATGCTTCTCTTAAAGAAGATACCCCAGAAACCCCATTTTTATCATTGAGCAAGACCAAAATCAGAAACCAAGACTGACCTTCATCTGTGCCTGGTTTCCCAGGAAAGGCTTAGCTTGTAACACTTCTCTCTCCCATTTTGCCATGCAGGTGCCCATACTCCCAACACAACTAGATTTGATGTCCAGTTGAACCTCCAGCTAATAAGAAATACATACCTCATCTTTTGTCTCCTCGCTCCTAACTTCCGCTCCCCACATGCATGGTCACCACAGGTGCTGGTGAACTTTGCATAACATTGTCTGACACTATGACATGTGATAGTGTCTGTGTAAGTGACTCTGGGTTTAGTTTTCCTTTCTTTTGCATGAGTTCATAAGATCTGAGAGCCTTTATCATGATTGGATGATGGGGCAAAGAGCTGTAGGCAGGAGGGTTTAATTGTCCTTCTCAAAGCAGGGGATTGCTGGAAGCTGGTGGTTGCTGGCTCTGAACCGATGCAAAAATCAACAAACTGCTTTGAAAGATGAAAAAAAGTCTTTTTTTGCTGGCAAATTCACCACTGAGCTGAGACAGGAGAGTTTCCCCAAAGAATCATAGAATTATCTGATTGAAAAAGACCTCTGAGATCATTGAGTCCACTACTAAACCATATCCCTAAGAAGCTCATCAACGCACCATTTAAACACCTCCAGAGATGGTGACTCCACCACCTCCCCGGGCAGCCTGTTCCAATCCCTGACCATCCTTTCAGTGAAGAAATTTTTCCTGATATATCTAAACCTGCCCTGGTGCAACTTGTGGCCATTTCCTCTCACACTATCGCTTGTCACTTGCAAGATGAGACCAGCACCCACCCCGCCACAACCTCCTTTCAGGCAGCTGTAGACAGTGATGAGGTCTCCCCTCAGCCTCCTCTTCTCTAAGCTGAACAGCCCCAGCTCCCTCAGCCGCTCCTCGTAACACTTGTTCTCCAGCTTCTTCACCAGCCTCGCTGCCCTTCTCTGCACACGCTCCAGCATCTCTATGTCCTTGTAGTGAGGGGCAGTTCCCAGGCCAACATAATACTTGACATTTGTTCTGTGCACCTGCATCTGCAATGTTTCCCATGCAGTGGTTTTATGGCTCAACCAGCACTTTTTGGGGGTATTTGCACTGCTGAGCACTTGAATTTCTCAAATTTTCATTGCATAGAAGTCCCTATCTTCCCAGTTTTATGCAACCTACTTATCCTTTCAGAGAATAAAGTATTTGGATCTGGGCTGCACAAACCCCAGTGCTGGAGCTCCTGGCATGATTGTACAGAAAGGCCCTGGAACAGCATCTCGTTGTGATGTTAATTAGTATCTATTGACCCACTCTTCTGTTCAGATGCAGTGGGGCGTGCAGGAGCTCTCAAGTACGCTTACATAAGGAGCAGCTCAACTGATGTCTGGCTCCTGCCAATAAATTAATTGCTTTTGCCGTGACTGAATCTCCACTGGAATTGGAGCTAGAAATCAATTTCTGGCTTCCAGCAAAGATCACGCATTCCTGATATCCAGCTCAACATTGCGTCTGTAATCATCACCTTCTCTGCAAAAAAAAATCATCCAAACTTGGATTCCAAATACTTTTATGGCTCTGTTCATAGTGTTTAATTTAATCTTCATTTCAAGTGAGTTACCAGGGTAGATAATCCCTACTGCCGTGGGCAAGCGCAGTGGCTGCAAGGCAGGGAGGGTGATCCCACCCGGCAGAATGGTTTTCCTCTTTGGTCTTGTGGTCTTGCTCTCTGTTTAGATACCCATCAGGGAAAAAAGTGTGGTGAGTATTGATACTGCTCTGATGAAGATGAGAAATGGGTTTCTTTTAAGACAGAAACTAGAGAGAATTCCTGCTTAGAGACACCAAGAGCATTTTACTGAGCAAGAGAATGGCTTTGGCAGTTGGATTATTGCTCTCAGGTATGAGATACGTTTAGCATTTCTCCTAAAATCCTGTCAAACCATCTTTTCTTGCCAACTGTAAATGAGGGGAGCACTGCTTCCTAATTAAGCTGTTTGCTACAAGCAACGCTCAGCTTCCCAAATTGCTGTGAGAACAGTTAGCAAATCTGGGACACTGGTCCCTGTGTGGCTGTACTGGTAGGGGGAAAGACAAATGCTCTTGAGTTACAAAGCTGTTGGGAGGGAGGGAGAAAATTGCTTTAACAAGATCAGAAACAGAAGAAAGAACTGGGGAGCAGAAGATGGTGGTGGGGCAGGACCCACCGTGATGGAGCCCGTCCCCCTGGGGTGTGCAGGCACAGCTCCTCCTGGGGATGCTCAGCCCTCTCCCAAACCCAGTGGCCTGCCTTCCCCTTTGAAGCTTTCATTTGATTCACACACCCTGTATAAAGCAGGCAGCTCAGCTGAGAGTAAACATCTCCTTTAAATCCAGCCAGGCGGACTGGAGCTGTCTGCAGCTCTGGGCAGGAGCCCGAGGGAAGGCAGGGCTGCCTGCCTGGGTGACGGGGAGTCCTGGCAGTCGATAGGCACAACGCCAGTCCTGCTTGCCACCAGTCTCGGCGGGCAGGCTTGCCCAGCAGACTGGCTGTGGTGCTGCCAGGAGCCGGCTGGGCTGCCCACAGCTCTACTTCTGCCTGTTTATATGGTGGGGTTGAGCTCTTCCTCTTCCATCAGCATCCCAGGGAACTGGAGAGCCAGCGCTCGGGGTAGCAAGTAACGGGACCAGCTTCAGCCCTCACCGGGACAAGATGGGGAGGAAGCTGGACCTCTCCAAGCTAACTGATGAAGAGGCCAAGCACGTTTGGGAAGTTGTTCAACGGGACTTTGATCTGCGGAAGAAAGAGGAAGAACGGCTGGAGTGAGTATCTGTCCTCTGGTCCATGAGGCTGGGTGCGAGCAAGCTATACTTGCGGGTCCCTGTACATCCTGCTGCATATGGGTTGTAGGAATAAAGGAATGTGTTGCGATTGTGGGTGAGGAGGAACAGCCAGGACCTGACTGTGAAAATCAAACATAGTGGTTAATAGATTACATTATCAGCAGCAAGGTGACGCGTTCGGGCTGCAAAAGTGCAAAGTAGAGCCATGCCATTGGCAGCAATTCAGGTTGCCATTACAGTTTATGGGGGCAAAAATTTCCTGGCCTCTGCTCAGGAAATGCCTCTGTAGGGCTTGATGTTGGCTTGGCTCTCACCTGGGAGCAAAGGATGGGATATGATTCCCTTGCTTTTGTTTCATGTGGTGGTTCTCATGCAATTAGGACAGGAGAGGGATTCAGTGATGAGTCCTGAGAGCCCACAGACTCCTGAAGAATCCTGTAAAAATAACTGAGAGGAGTAGTAAACCTACTGCAGTAGCCTTAAATGTGCTGTATGGGGTGGTGCATGCCATCCTGGGAAAGTTTTGGGGCACCACAGTTTGGGAAAAGATTGAAAATCACCAGAAGAGCAAATGGTTGTGTGGTCTAAGTTATTCACATTTGACAGAAGTGCTGTTTCAAAATGTTCAGTCCCTTTACTTTAAATTGTAAGTGTAATAAATTGTGGAGGTTTAAATTTTCTTCATTATGTCATTTCTTAATTTTATTTCAAGAAGCTGCAGCATCCTTGTTCAAAATATGCCACTTTCTCATTTTTGTCCCAGAGGGATGACCCACATTCCCAAGGCCAGGTCTAGGCTGTGTCCTTGCCATCCCTCAGACCCTCCTAGCTCTGAATTCAATGAGCTAGGGCTGGTGACAATGGCACAGCGATGCTCTAAGGACCTGGACCTCATTGTTCTCTCTATCAGACCCAAAAGGAAAGATGAGGGATGAGAGTCATTCTCCTTCCATCTGAGCTGTGGAAACATCCTTCAAAAGCTTGCCATCACGGGTTTCCACACAAGACATTAACCACAAGAAGCTCTCAGTCACATATTTCTGAACTTCCTAATTATCTTTTTGCCTAAGAAAACCCAGCCTGTGTGGGAGGCACAGATAATTCGGTATCATCATCTCCTGCCTTCCTCTGCTGGTAGCTCTGAAGTGCAGGGCAGAGATCAGACAAGGGTGTTTAAAAAAATAATCACCCTGGAAAGGGTGATTGTCTCCCTTGTGATAGATCTGAGTTCTGCCTAGAGGAAGGAGGTGGGAACCCACACTGCTGTGCCCTGCAGCAAAGAAGTGGGTGAGGTTAATTCTTTACCATTCTTGACCATGGTGCCAGACTGGCTTATTTGGGTCCACATTGACGCTCAGGAGGCTCCCAGACTGAGTGCCATGGTATGAGAGGTGTGAAAGAGTGTGCAATATAGGGCAAAGATCTCAGGTTGCTTCTACCTGCCTGCTGTCTCCCTTAAGCAGCATTCCCTCTGTCCCAGCAGTCACGGCCTTTTTAAAATTTTGCTTTATTTATGTATTTTTTCATTCAATCCAGCCCCGCGGAGGGCTGGCATTAACCCAGCAGTGCTTGGCACTGCCCAAGTCTCTAAGGTAGAGCAAGTTGGCCAGTCCAAGGCTTGGTTGCCTCTCTCCACAGGCTCAGCTAAGGCTGAATAGGTGGATGCATTGAATATTTCTATAATACCTGGCATAGACCAGACCTCCAGTCTGGAAAAGTCTGCCACACTCCTGCATGTCGGACACAGAGCTATGAGCATTTTCTTCCTCTAACAAGCTGGGACATGGTGTGACATTATGTGAGACCCTGCAGCCATTCACTCTGCTCCCCGTGCTCTGGCCATCCCTGTTTGCTTTTCTGTTCACTGGACTTGTCTCAACCTGCAAGCCTTAAAGAAATGTCCCCCTCCCCAGCTTGGTCTTTTTCTTTCCTTTCTGCTTCTTCTCTATATTTTCTTTTTGGCAGAAGCTATTCACCCACAACAGACAAAAGCTTCAGCAGGCCAGAAGCTGCACAACCATGCGAGGGTAATGCATTGCCCAAGAAATTAAATAATGGCCACTTTGTGGGGGCTCTCCCTGCTTTTCTTCCATAAACATCCCTGCCAGCAGCCCCGTTTCAGGGGAAGAGCTCCCTGCCTCCCTTCTGGAGCTCTCAGCTGGAACAACCCCGCTGCAGTTTGGCATCCCACCACTGCTGATTTATTCTGGCCTGAGCAGAGTGGGGAAAGGGCTGGCTTTGCTCCTGCCGGCAAGAGGAGACAAGAGACATGTGGTTCCTGCAGGTTTTAAACTGGTTTGGCTGAGACTTAGCCCTCCTTCAGCAGCGCTTGTGGGCAAGGGAGGGGAGATGAAGGAATCCGACCGATCCCTGGGAACCAGAAAAAGCAGTCCAGTGAAAGCTGGGATCCTGCTGGAAGCAGCCTGAACACAGGGTAGAAATGGAGCACTGACCCCATCCTAAAAGTTTTCTATTAGATGTTTGGTTTTAGTATCCAGATATATATACACTCCTGAGCGTTTGCACTAGGTCATTCAAAAAAACTGCTAGGATGATGGGTTTGTTCAGCCCTGAGAAGAGATGGCTCCAAGGAGACCTTAGAGCAGCCTTCCCGCAGTGAAAAGGGCTCCAGGAAAGCTGGGGAGGGGCTCTTGACCAGGGAGTACAGGGATAGAATGAGGGAGAATGGTTTTAAGCTGAAAGAGGAGAGATTGAGATGAGATGTTGGGAAGAAATGTTTTCCTGTGAGGGAGGTGAGACACTGGCACAGGTTGCCCAGAGAAGTGGTGGCTGTCCCATCCCTGGAGGTGTTCAAGGCCAGGTTGGATGGGGCTCTGAGCACCCTGATCCAGTGGGAGATGTCCTTGCCCATGGCAGGGGGTTGGAACTGGATGGACCTTGAGGTCCCTTCCAACACAAACCATTCCATAATTCAATGATGAATAGCTGAATATAAAAACTAGGTGCCTCATTCAGTCTTTATACTGATTTTTCCATGTCCCAGATCTCTGCTTATGCAAGCTGATATTGCTTCGGTCTAACAGTGAACACAGCATGTTGCACTGGCAGTGAGCTGGTGGTAAGACTCCCCCCGGAAAAAAAATGAGAGCTGATCCCTGATGTGCAAATGATCTGGTTAAACAGAGATTAGCTTGATTTTTGTTTGTGTCATCCCCACCACCAGCCACATGACTGCTCCTGGGGATGTCCCTGCACCACACTGCCAGGCCAGCAAGGATCCTGCTGTGGTCACTCCAGCATCAGCCCATCTTCCAAGAAGCTGGGGGGGACACAAGGACCATTACCAGAAGCCCTACGGTCCACTAAGTGCTCCTGAAATAGCCTCCAGACCTGATTGCTTGAACTTTTTGGTCCAGGCTGACTTCTGCTCTGGAAAATGTAGCTTCCTAACCCTGCCTAGAGAGAAAACAACCTTCTAGGACCTTCCCTTCAAGTTAAACATTGCCTCTTAGCCATAGCCCCAAAGGCAAATATACTTGAGGTGGTGCGCGGCATGGGGAACAAACAGAAAGCCTTTGGGTAGCACAAGGGGCTCTTGCTGGCTTGGCAGCCGTTTTAACTGGCCCTGGCCGTTGCACAAGCACCTTCTTGCGTGGAAACCTGCTCTACCAGCTGGGTCTGGATAGCAAAGGAAGCATGTAGTGAAGGTGCCCTTGGAAAGCATCCATGTTGGCCAGGCTTTCACAGGGCTGTGAACATCTCTTCCTGCTGCTGTCCTCTGAGCAGCCAGGACCTCATGGCACATTACTTTCACCCTTAATAAGGTGTCCATTAGATTTAGCACTGGAGGACTACGTCAAACCCCTGTTTGATTTTTTACCTTCAAGTTGCTTTTTGGCTTTTTTTTAAACTGAGAATTCCATGAAGATTTTATTTCACCACTGGGCTTCAGTCAGGCTCAGAGATCATGTTGGGTTGGGATGCAGGCAGTACCTTCCAGAAGAGTCACTCTCCTGAGGTTCCTGGGATTTATGATCAAGACCCTGCAAAGCGAATGGGACAGATCTAATCTTAAATTTAACAGAAGTAGATCCTAATACATAGAAACCTGCCCTGAATCAGGAGCTCATTTCTTTGTTTGTTTTTTTTTAAATCCTGATATGTTATTTATTAGATTTGCCCTAGAGCTGTTTCCACAAGCTGTGAGACTAGGGACGTTCCCTGGAAAATCATTCCTGAAATGATTGAAGCGTGACAGGATTTGCCACGTGAGAGTTTACAGGGAAATGCTAACAAAAACAAGTTCCTGTGTTTTGGGATGTTTTCTGCAGGGAGCTGAAATGCAGGATTGACCAGGAATGCAGCAAGAGAGAATTCCTGACGAATCAATCCCACCTCAATGAAACCCACTGTGTCCACTGCCTCCAGCCCTTCAAGTTTCTGCTGAACAGCAAGCGGCAGTGCCTGGACTGCGGCTTCTATATCTGCAAGAACTGCAGCCGCTACAACAAGAAGGAGCAAGCCTGGGTCTGTGATCCCTGCCGCCTCTCCAGGTACTGCTCCTGCATTGGAGGGTGAGGGGCAAAGCTCAAGAATCATAAAATCATAGAATGATTTGGGTTGGCCCTTAAAGACCATCCAGTTCCAACCCCGCTGCCACGGGCAGGGACACCTCCCACTGGACCAGGCTGCTCATAGCCCCTCCAGCCTGACACTTGAACACTTGAACACTTCCAGGGATGGGGCACCCATGACTTCTCTGGGCAACCTGTGCTAGTGTCTCATTACCCTCATCATGAAGACTTTCTTCCCAATGTCTATCTAAATCTTCCCCCTTTCAATTTAAAACCATTCCTCCTTGTCCTATCACTCCAGGCCCTTGTAAAAAGTCCCTCCCCAGCTTTCCTTTAGGCTCCAGTTAAATACTAGAAAGCTACTCCAAAGTCTCCCCAAGAGCCTCTTTTCCAGGCTAAACAAGCCCAACTATCTCTCAGCCTGTCCTCATAGCAGAGGTGCTCCAGCCCTCAGATCATCTTGTTGGCCTCCTCTGGACTCACTCCAACAGTTCCATATCCTTCTTGTACTGGGGATTCCAGAAGGGGACACAATACTCAGGTGAGGTCTCATGAGAGTAGAGTAGAGGGGGAGAATCCTCTCCCTCGACCTGCTGGCCACGTTTCTTTTGACACAGCCCAAGACATGGTTGGCTTTCTGGGCTTGAGCAGACATTACCGGCTCATGTTGACCTTCTCATCAATCAACACCTCCAAGTCCTTTTCCACAGGGCTGCTCTCAATCATGTCATCCCCCATCTTGTATTGAAACTGTGGATTGCCCCGACCCAGGTGCAGGACCTTGCACTTGGCCTTGGTGAACCTCATGAGGTTCACACAGGCCCACTTGAGTCACCCAACTCAGCATCCCTTTAATCTGGTCAAACCAATTAAGCTGGTTAGAAAATAGGCTGTAGTCTTTTTAAGAGATGGTTTCTGGGTGTAACTTTGATCACCATGAGCATGGCTGGGATGGGTTACCTGTGTATGCATCCTCTCTTTGGGCAGGATCGTGAAGATCGGTTCCCTGGAGTGGTACTATGAACACGTGCGATCCCGTTTCAAGAGGTTTGGAAGTGCCAAAGTGTTGCAGTCCCTCTATGGCAGGCTGCAGCCGGGGCAGAGGGTGAACTCTGCATTTCTAGGTGAGGAAAAGCTCTGGGGTTTCTCCTGCTCTGCTACTTTCAGGAGCTGAGCAGGCATTGGGAGGAACCAAATGAGCAACATCAGCATTGATGCTGCTTTGAGTACCATGTGGATTTGAGACCATGCAAAACATTTTGGGGAAGAAAGCAGAGGCTGAAAGTGTTGTGTTCATACTGGGAGCAGTAGAGCAGATGTTCTTGGTGGATTTTTTTCCTGTGGTGAAGTTTAAGGTTTTACCACAGACTCAAGAACCTTTCCTGCTTAGTTCCACAAGTCTCATGTCCTGCAGTTTGTAAGCATGCAAGAGTCGCAGCTCTTGTTTTTCTTTCTTTTAGCTCTTTCGTCACAGGGAAGAGCTTGTCAAATTGACCCAAGTTTCACTTGCAGGTCCAAAACCATCTAGTGGCTGGATAAAGCCAGCACTCGTTTTTTCCCATGATCTAATTATTTTTACAGTCAATCTGATGATGCCCTGACACCAACAAAAATACATCAGAATTAGTGAGTTACCTGCCATCATAGCTATGTTCTTCAGAGCTGTATCTTCAGTACTTCTGAGACTGATCCAATTATGCATAAACACATACTGAAATCTGTTGTTAGTATGGTATTATTTACTGGATAGCTGTTAGTTTCCATCCATACAGCTGTGGCATTGCTTTGTCTTTGAAAAGTAACATGGAATTTTATACCTATCTTGAGGAGCCACAGAAAAGTTTGCACAACATGAGCTGATTCAGGTGGTCCAATCATGCTTCTATCCTGATAAATCATGGCAGAAATACCAGAAAGGGGATGAAAAGTATTGACATTGAATATAAAATTAGTGGATTGGGGGACAATTTATTCTTCACTCAGTCTGAAAACACATCAGACCACACAGAGAGGGCAATCCAAGAGAAAACCAAACGAAGTGCGAGGTTAACAGTGCTTTAGGCTTCTTTAAATTGAGATTCTGATGTCTTTTTCAAAAGGAGATGATTTTATTGTTATTACTTCGTTAACACCTTTGAATTGGCTTGACGCTTAAACAAGCAAAAATCTCCTTGTGGGACAAGTCTCTGGTTGCAGGAGGTACGGCAGAATGACATGAGACCATGAACTGCTGTTTGTAGTGCCTTCTGCTGCTGCACTTCCTAGATGCAAGGTGTTGCATTAGGACTGTGGAAGGGGTGCCATAAGGTCTTTGACTTTTAAAAGTCAATTTCTGTCTCCAAGGGTCTGTTCTGTTCTCTCTGAAGAGCCTTTTTGATGGTTCTACCTTGTGATGGCTAGAGAATAACAACTCCAGTTAACCACTGCTCTGAGGCTTGTTTTCTGCAAGGTACCTGGAGAAAATGTGCTTATTCATTTTCCCACTGTTTTTCTTTTCATTCAGGTCTTCATGACAGAGTTTACAGCCTGCCAGACATTAACAGTAAGTAAAAAAGAGAACTGCACCATGTAGTTTGCTCCTCAAGAGAGATTTCTGATGGCTTTTTACCTTCACATCCTCCAGCTATGGGCACTCCCGTATGGTTTGGTGTGGCTAGACCGAGGAAGACGTCTCTCCACTGTGGTGGAGGTGGATTGTAATGCTCATCTGTTGCACTGCAGTACACCTACGGTCTACAAGGGTACACTGGGATACAACAGGGCTTTTAGTTATGTGCTAAGCTTGAAGCTTGAAGCTTGCAATTACTCCTCAACATCTCAATGCAACTCTGTTATACGCTTAAAGTTGGCCATATTCTTAAAGAAGACACTGAATATTAGAAATTGATAAATTTAGAAATTAGAGATTGGATATTAAAAAAAATTTCTTTACCAAAAGAGTGGACAAATATTGGAACAAGCTGCCCAGGAAAGTGGTGGAGTCTCATTCCTGGGAAGCATTCGAAAAACACATAGACATAACACTTGGGATGTGGTTTAGTAGGCACAGTGGTGTTGGGCTGAAGGCTGAACTGAATGATCTTAGAAGTCTTTTTGAACCTTAATGATTCTATGATTCTGTGGGGACTTAGAAAGGAACAGGTCACTGATAGCAGAGCTGGCTGAGGGCAGCTGTGAGTAGTGGAGACAAAGCTATGTTGGGCTGAGTTGTAGTGCCTTCAAACACTGGACTCACCCAGGTGGACCCTGGAGTGCTCTCTGCGGTGCAGGTGTCTCATCTTCCTTTGGTGGACACTTCCACATCTGTGTTGGTGCACAGCTGGAAGGGAAAGCAATGAGAGGCCAGCCAAGGTCTTGTAAGATAAAGTGTTCCCAGTGAGTATCTGCAGTGTTGCCTGGGAACTGCACCCCAAGGAGCTTAGGCTCCGGTCCCTGTGTACCAGCTGCAGCACTGGAGCTACCTTAAGATGTTCCTGTCTGTTTCTCTTTCTTTGTTGCCTTCCCTTTACTTGTAAACCTACGAAGGTTGTACAAGGCCATGGTGTGGTATGCAAAAAAAATGGAGAGGTATTTCTAATCTGGATCTTTTTTACCCCATACAAGAAACATGGCCTCACCCACAGGTGCACTGGTGTGACCACCATGGTAGGGACTTTCTTCTCACAGGAATAGGGTGCTGGAGCTGCCCATGCATAGCATGCTATTGTCGCCTCTCTAGGTGAATGCCAACTCCTCACCAGCAGTGGCACTGGGGACGACAGCGATGATGAAGGTGATGTCCTTCGCGGAGCTGAAGCAGAGTGCTACAGCAGAGTAAGCATTTCATTCTCGCTCTGTGCCCTCAGCTCCTACTGCTGGCCTGCCTTGGGTGGTGGTGGATTTCTGTGCCATGTTCAAAACCAGACCTTTCCCTATTTTCCTTCTCTGAGAGGAACCACTCTTCCATCCTGTGTAGAAACAACTAAGTCAGTAAAATCTCAGATACTTGTCCTATGGAAGAAAGACCTGCCCCTGGCATTTGAGATGCCCCCAGCTAATGTAAAAGTCCAGTCTTCGACCTGTATAATGAGATCCCACCCTTTTTTCCACTAGAAGAGCAGATAACTGGTAGAGTAGCAAAGCACAGCCAGGTTCATTGATTTATCTCCTGTTTTTTTTACTGGGACTGTGTACGGATTATGACGCAGACTAAGAAGCCTGATATGGAGCACAGTTGTCCTTGAAGCTTGTGTAGAATCCGCCAGTGTGTTAGAAATGCTGGTACAGTTACATACATGCTTTTCCATACACACTATCTCAGACTGTGGCTATGGGTATATGCTACATTTCACACACTTGATACTTCATTTTAACATGCTTCTTAAGTCTTAGAGGCATGTCCAAGCTTCTCCTACCCCAAGGCAGCTGACGACCTCCCAAATATCCAGAGGAATCTGCCCATAGCATCTTTTCTCTGAATACAAGGAGATGCTTCAGGACTCAAAAGCATCTCCTGGATCTCTCTCTGAGCTGTAACTTGGCTCAGTTTTCCATTGTGCCTTTATAAACTAGGAGAGAGCTTCTCACTGTCTGCTCATGACCACAGTCCTGAGCCAGAGATTGTGGATATTGAGATCTGACTTTTTCTTGACTCCGGCCTAAGAGTCTGGAGTGCCTGCAAGCAGGACAATGTCAGATCCAAATTTTCTCTGCAAAAACAGGAGCCTCACTTCAGGCTGTGCAGACTAAGAAGACAAGGGGCCTCCCTCTCCCTTCCTTCAAGGTCAACTGTGGTTTATGCTGAATTTTCCTTTCTTGCACTTCCTACACTAAGATGCGCAAGACAAAGCGTCTGCTGTCTGTCCATCCCTTTGATTTTGAACTGGATTCGGATTACTCTGCTCAGTCTCGCCGCCAGTCTGTGCAGCTCTCTCCAGCAGCCAGCAGCCCGGATGGTTTCCAGGTACTGGGAGAGTGCTGGGGGTTTCCTTTCCTCTCTTCTTACTCCTTACTACTTCTTCTACCTCCATTTTCAGCCAATGTTGAGAGGATATGGTGCTGATCCTTGATCCCCACAAGTCCACTTGCTGTCTCTTCTCCCACTTCAAATTCTTTGCCTTGGGATGAGTCAGCAGTGGATGTCTGACTGAAGTGAGGATGAGTAGTAAGATGAGGTAGCAAGAGGCTCCCTACAAACAAGAGTATTATTATATTGTCCCAATTGTTCAAGGGATGAAATGAAGACAGGCTCTTCTCCCATCATCCCATTTGGTTTGGAGCTGGTTTTGCCATGCAGTGGCACTGGGGATGTAGTTGGCCAGCAGCTTCATGGTGTACACTATCCCTCTGAGATTGAGAAGATGAATCCTTCAAGCCAGAGTGACTGCAGGGACGGCATGTGTGTGAGTCTCCATCAGTCAGATGGGAGAACATGGGGAGAAAAAAAAGCTGCCTGAACACTGGCTATTTCCAGATAGGGGACTGTATGTGTCCTAGTGTCAGGAGCTCCTGACCAGGAGCAGGACCCCTGAGTAGTGTGGGTGCAGTAAGCTACCCCTTATGATCCCAGGCAGGAATGTCAACGGGCATGTCCTGGATGTAGCAAAAGATCTTCCAGCCTGACATGATTTAGATCAATCTTTTTGGGCTGCTTCTGTTTGCCTTTCCTGTTGACATTTCACTTCTAAAATATTAAAACCAGCCTCTTCTTCCTTCTAATGACACTGGGATGCTTTAAACTCTACTTCTAGGTAGAAGTAGGATGTGCTGAGATGTGTAACAAAGGCCTTAAAAAGAAGAATCCACCCAATTTCACATAAATTGATAAGAATTTGGAGCAAGTAGAGTAGATTCATTCCTTCTTTCTATAAGCCCATACTCATGAAGCAGAATCCAATGTGACTCAAGGGAGAGATGGCCCCTGTCAAGATAATCCGAATTGGATTTATTGGTTGCAAGATTATCTGAGGGGCATGAAGTGGCTGTTGTTTGAATAAGCGAAAGGACACAGTGTTTTAAAAGGCTGATGCTTTTTGGAGCCTAGCTGAAGGGACAGTGCCCCCTGGCAGTGATGAGAAGTATTGCTCCGAGTCTATCAGCGAGGTAAGTGAGACCTCACCTGGAGTTCTGCGTTCAGTTCTGAAGTCCTCAGCACAGGAAGGGCATGGAGCTGTTGGAGCGAGTCCAGAGGAGACCATGGAGATTATCCAAGGACTGAAGAACCTCCCATTCCAGGACAGGCTGAGAGAGTTGGGGTTGTTCAGCCTGGAGAAGAGAAGGGTGAGGGGAGACCTTAGAGCAGCCTCCCAGTACTGAAAGGGCTACAGGAAAGCTGGGGAGGGGCTGTGGATCAGGGAGTGAAGGGATAGGATGAGAGAGAACAGTTTTGAGCTGAAAGAGGGGAGATCTTAGGAAGAAACATTTTCCTGTGAGGGTGGTGAGGCCCTGGCACAGGTTGCCCAGGGAAGTGGTGGCTGCCCCATCTGTGGAGGTGTTCAAAGTCAGGTTGGATGGGGCTTTGAGCAGCCTGGTCTAGTGGGAGGTGTCCCTGCCCATGGCAGGGGTGCTGGAACTGAATGGGCTTTGAGGTCCCTTCCAACCCAAACCGTTCTATGATTCTATGAAAATGGATTATTAGGAATTGGCATTATAAAGGTTAGTCCGTGCATCTTTTGGAGGATAAAGCTATAAACTGTTAGCAAAGGTAAGGAGAGGCAGAGAATCCTTGTCGGCAGTAGCTCAGCAGCAATTTTCATCTCTCAGTCCTTCCCAGATTTCCCCAACTCAGCTGAAGATGGATCCCAGAAGGAATCCAGGATTGCAGAGGCAGATCTGGTCTTCCATCACGTCTTGCAGGAACAGGGGCCAGGCGTGAGCCCTCCGGAGCAGCACTTCAGCACAGAGGTTCGACTCACTGTCAATTCACGAAGAAGGAGCCTGGAAAGAAATGCAAAACCTGGTAGGTAGCTCCTCTTGTATGTTGAGGAAAAGTGACTGCAAGATCTGGGCCAAAATAAAAAAGTCTTTGATTTTTTTTAATAACCTCAAAGCCACTAACAGGCCTGAGGGTCAAGATAAAATATCCATCTGCAAATGTTATTTCTCTCATGAAAGAATCAGCTGAGGTTATTTAGTTTTAATGACTGGTCTTGTTGCAAGCCAAGATATTTCTCAAAGTCAGAGGGGCTGTTCTTAAGGTGTCCATCCCTTTCATATCTGCAGGTCTTGTCCAGGGTAGAAACTAGATACAATCAAATAAAAACTCTAGAAATAACAGGATTTATTTCCTCCTTCAGGCAGCAATAGATGAGCTGGACTCCTTACTGAGGGCTGGTGTGGGTGCAGAAAGTCTACAGTTTTAAGGGGACTTAAACTGGATTAAGACTGGACAAGAACTGGAGGCAAGGACTAGGGGCTGCTAAGTAGCATCCTTGTAGCTGGGCAGAGTGCACTGGCAGCTTACAGGACCTCTGGGTCTGTGAGTCAATAAATATCCCAGCAAATGACGGGTGCGGCATTTGCCTTTTAATACTATTGTTTTTCCTGCTGTGACAGAAGCGCCAGGAGGGTACTGGCTTGTGCGCATGCAGCCGTAGAATAGATGTATCCTTCTGGGTCTCCAACTGCTTGGTTGTATTTTCAAATGCTTGATTTTCAGGGCACTAGGAAGTGCTGGATAAAACTTACTGTGTTCTGTTTAAATTCCCACTCTGACTCCTTCTGCAGCAACAGAGTAGCAGGACCCTCAGGCCTGTTAATTCCATTTTCTCTCATCGTTTTTGTCTTATTTGAAATTCTCTTTTAAATTGAGACTTTATGCTCTTTTAAATGCTCTGTCCTAGACGGGTACCTCTCTAGCCTGATATAAACATCTTGAAACACCTGGACAATGCATGAAGAGTTGTGTCCAAATCTGGGCTCTAGCAAAATTGGGAAGGCAATAGCAGTTTCTGGTGAGGGAGCAGGCTGTTTGTGACATGAGGGAGCAAGACTGATGTGCCTTGTGCCCAAACTTATCATAGAAACATAGAATGTTTTGGGTTGGAAAGGATCTTAAAAATCATCCTGTTCCAACCCCTCTGCCATGGGCAGGGACACCTCCCACTGGATCAGGCTGCTCGAGGCCCCATCTAGCAGTGCTGTGTGGGACCCTGTTGAGCCAGGTGCTGTGCAGCCACAGTGGATGGAAGTGAAGCCTGGTCCAGTGTGGTCATCCTTAACCTCAGTCTTTCTTAAAGAAGCATCTCCCGTCAAAGGGTAGAAAGTGTGATTTGGAGAAGTGTTTTATTATTTGCTTATATTAAGGATGGGATCAATATCCAAAGAAGTAACTCAAGGATGTGAATCTCTTGTACCTTTGTGCTGAAACTTTCTCTCTCCTAAGGCAGCCCCTGGAATGAGCAGCCCCGGTCCCGGTACTCTGCAGATACGGACACCTCTGATGAGGACATGAAGGGAGCCCAGTTCCCTACCTACCCATCCCATCACACAAAACGCCGGAACAAAGCCTCCTCTCAGGAGAACAACAGCCAGTCTGGGAATCAGGTACCAGACAGCTGTTAAACCTCTTGTGAGGCCAAGACTGTCTCACCATAAGTGGTGCTTGTTATCTGTGAGGTGCAGGATGGTGTTGTCTGGTTCAGAGAAGACAGGCAGTGATGGCAAACTGGAGTGCAACCACAGCAGTCAGTCTCCCAACCAGGATGGGTGAGCATGAGCAGAGAAGCTGATGTGCCCTAGGTTTCCACACAACCATTGCCCTTTATACGTATGGGTGGTTTGGTGCCTGTGCTTCCCATGTGCAGGTCCAAGAGTGAGCAGAGGGGATCCAAGATACCTATGGACTCAAGATCCATCTTCCTCTTCAGCTTAGGAACTGGAGATGCTGGGAGTGTAGCCAGCTTGCACTGCCAGAGCAACACAGCAGGCCTGTGGGATGACCTAGAAGCTGGTTTATCTAGGTGTCACATCACGATTGTGCGGCTCCAGCGAGATGAGTGCCCAGCCCATGTCCTTGCCCTCTGTGTTGTGAGGGAGCTGCCAAGGTGTTTGTGAAACAGGAGCAGGGCTGAGATCTGGGAAGGTGTGTTTATTCATTAAAGTGAGGGAGAATAGACTTTTCTCTGCACCATTAGGATAATGCAGAAGTATTCCAGAGCTGTGCTTCCTCTTCCAGGCTCTCCTCACAAACCTTCTGCTTTTACACCCATGGCAAAATCAGGCACTGCCCATGCTTCAGTCTGTGCCCATGCTGCTGTCAAAGTAACTAGCCTGCCCTCGTGGCTATTAATTTCCCAGTCTGTCCTTATTAATCTGAGAATTACCTAAGGTTTTCTGTGTCCCCAAAAAGGCTTTTTTCAACTGAATGTGCTAGTGCTTTATGATTAGGGGAATATTTAATAAGCATCAAGATCTTTTTCTTCCTTTGTAGTGTGTCATGTTCCTGCCCTGGTAGGACTGGGTTGGGACAACCTGTCATATATCTCTCCTGAGTGATGATAAAAGGGGAACAATTTAGAGGTGGGTGTCAAAAAGGCTGCAAGATCATGTTTTAATTGTCAAGTAAGGACCCGCTGTTCCTGACACCACTTTTGCGAATGGGCAGGTGGTAGGAATGGCAAAGCATCCCTCAGACCTCTTGAGCAGCAAAACACAAGGTGGTGTTTGGCTGCAGGTACACGGCGAGAGCCAGCTGCCAGTCTGCTCACAACTGGTAATTGATGAGGGATCTGTAACCTCATCTATCCCCCAGCACCATGCTTTATGTGCCTATGTAGGAAAACCTTTCCTTTGCCTTTTACTTCTCTTGGCACATGTTTTAATTAGACAATCCCATTCCTTTTTCAGTCAGCAGTAAGTGGAAGAACCCAGGACTGAGTGTCCTTAATGAGGGCACAGTACGTTAGGCATGAAATGTGCATCATGCTTTCGAGAGGGGAATGGGACCAAATTCCCACCAAGGCTTCAGATGACTTCCTCCATCAGCTGGACAAGGTCTCACTTCAGGGTGATCCAGCGTGGTTTGTGGGTTGCTCCGACACACCAGTATGAAGGCTGCTGTGGAGATTTCTCACTCTAATGGTTACATCTTCTTACTCCCAATTTAACTCCATTTGCTCTTATGCCAACATCCTTCATTACGTTAAATAGCTTTTCATCCTTCCTGCCCTTTGTGCTGCTGATGTGTTTACAACTAGCAACCGCCCTCTCCCAGGCCTTCTCCTGGCTCAGCAGGAAGAGATCTGGCTCTGTGCTGGACCATTAACTTCAGAATGATATACATGCATGCATCACTGTCACTGTTGGCCAGATACAAGTCCAAGGGAGAGAGAAGGTGTCAACATCTCTTAAAACTCAAGAGTGAGGTTGCTAGTCCACATCAGACTGAAAAGCAAAGGTTTTGGTTCTACCTGGCTCTGCTGTATTGGCAGAGTTAGAAGAGGTTCAGAAGAGGCTGGTGTCTAGCATCTCATCCTGAAGTTGGAGGAGATGGAGAAGAATGAGGCTGGAAGAGGGCAGAGACAGGCCAGGAGGGATTTGGGACAGCAAGTTGCAGACTGCATTCTGCTGGCCAGGAAAGCAGTGGCTTTTCAGCTGCTTACAGGCACTTTGAGGGGTGTCTCAGCTCCTGATGGGACTTCCCAGGGATGGACAGCAAGGATGGCTGAGTCTGATTCCGGTCAGCCTGCACTGCAGAGACAGCAGCAGTGATGAGGCTCCCTGGAAGTCCAGTCCTCTTTCTGCTAATGAAATGCTCCTGGAGCTGCTCTTCTCAGACGCTGTTCCCTCTGGCAATTAAAGATGTTGCCCTGTGGGTTGTAGGGTCCAGAAGCACGCTTATTAACTGCTGTTATCTCTGTGCTGAATCCCACGGCCGGGCTTCAAGAGCAATGTTTTCCTGGTGACACCTTGTTGACATCTGAAGGTTTCAGGAGGTGGAGAGCTCAGCTCTTTGACCTGTATTACTTTGACTCCACGGAGGAAAACCCTCTTTCCTAAAACTGCCTTAGGTACAAGTCTGTAAAAATGTGCCAAATATGAAAATTGCTTTTGCTTTATATCTGGAGAGGTAAGACTTTTCAGTCCCCCACACAAGAAACTTAACTTTTCCAGTTATAAAGCAGAGACTGTTCCCTAGCCCTCTGACTCCACGAGCTGAAAGTGCTAGGAAAAAAGTACATAAAAAAGAAAATACTCTATTAAAAATGCTCTTAAACCTGATGAGCCATGAAAAGAAGCCCTGAATTGGCAACTGTGCAAGTCTTTGTCTTTAGAAGCCAGGTAGGAACAGAACCAAACCACAAGGAATCACACTAATTTACCAGTTTTCTCCCATTCTGCTGTATCGCAAGAGAGCTTAGCGGTCCTGGGTTCCCTAAGCTTTGATGCCCTCTGACTCCTTTACATAAAACTTCTGATAGAGGTCTTGGGTATTTGAGAGACTGAAAGCAGCACCCCTGCTAGATTAACCTGTTTTCCCTCCTCAGCAGCAAGTGATGGCTTCTCCTAACTGATGTCCTCCTTATGGACTGTATTTTAAGTTTGTTCGGTTTAAATGTTTTAATACAGAGCAGTGTTTGCCAGCGTTTGTCACACAGAGAACAGTGCAGGGCAGTCCATCCCCTGATGGAAATGCACCCTAACGGGGTGATCAGCATGCACTAAACCAAGACTTGCTTGGGGAAGGAGAATGAAAGCAAGCTCTTCGCCTCCTATCCCTGTAGCCCATCAACATCAGACCTTGCATTGTGCTCTGACCTCTCCCAGCCTCTGCATTACAGAGACAGAGCAGTGCCAGTTCATCACCATCTCTTCCTCTGAAGCTGATGGCCCATCACAGATTTCTCATTGTCACCAGGAGAAATGCAAAAGTCAAGCCTTAAACAGCACTGAGAAACCACTTACAGATGAGCTGGATTGCTTCCTGCCTGTGGGTTTAATGCTGCTTAAAGATGCATTAGGTTTGGGACAGTAATTACAGCACTCTGCTCTCCTGAGTGTCAGGTTTTTTATATTCATCTTCCTTTAAGCAGATGCAATCTCCCCAAGCTGTTGTGAGGATCTAATTAATTGAACATTACCAAACACAAAAAACTAAGTCAGAGGATGGAAATGTTATGAAAACAAAGTCAAGCCCTTGTGTCTCTTTGTTGCTGCATTTACTTACCACATTTGCTGCTTGTTCTCCCCCGAATGGGAAGCAGCCACTCAGAACAGCAGTGATGTAGGAGGTGGTGTTTTATCTCTATAAAATGGACACTATTTGTCATGATTCGTGTTATATTTGTTTGAATCAAAGGAGAAAGACTTCTATCTTTTTAAAAAAAACTTCCTTTAATGCTTTTAGTGATTTAACCACAAAAGTTTGTCTGGGTTGTGAGCACAGAAAGTAACTTCTCTTTGATTTTCAGGATTTTGTCTGTCTTCTCTTCCCTCTGCTTTTCTTCCCTTTTCTCCTCTCCCCTCTTTCCCCTTCTCCACATGTTCCTTTCTTTAGTTGGAAGAGTGAGGGAGAAAAGAGGGGCAAGCGTCTTGGTGAATCAGTGGATGGAGAAGTCAGAAAATGTACAAGTGTGTTGTGGAAAACTTACAGATTTTCAGGGATTTTTCATGGGAAATTCTTACCTCTCCCTTTCCATTGCTGTATTGGCAAGGGAGAGACAAACATGTTAGTCGGAAGAGAAAACTGTTATTGACTTGAATTTGGGGCAGCATATGAATGGTGGCTAGATGGCTTTGTTACAGCCTTGTGCTTTTGTCTGGACAAGGGACACAATGGGGCCAGTGATGTGTTTAAATGTTTACTGCATCAAAGCTACCAATGTTTTGGTAGGAATTGTGGTGTACTGGGTACTCAGCATAGCTTTGAGTCTTCCAGATTCAGGGAGAAGTCATGCACCTCCTGGAGCTCGTCAGGGTATCCATGACCGGTTTTTTTAAGATATTCTTCTTAAATGTCTTTTACCCATGGTGGTGGTGTCTTGCTGCTTACTTTCTTCTGCTGGTTGCACTGGTTTCTCACTGTCCTGGCAGTGGTGGCTGGTCTGTTCTCTACTCCTTTTCTTTCTCTCTTTCCTTTTTCTCTAGATTCATGAGCTCAACAAACGCATGTCTGCAATCGAACGCATGTTGAACCGCTTGGAGGAAAAAATCCTGGTGCGCTCTGATGAGGTAACTGAACACTCTACCTGCAGGGAGAGAGCATGGGCTGTGCTGGTCCCTTCCTCTTGTCATCAGAGGGGCTGCTCTGAAACAGCCAGAAAGCCAGACAGACAAAATGGCTCAGGTTGTTTGATTTTAATCCCTTGGTTCGGCCTTGAAGACGCTTCCGTGGCTTTAGAAAAGATAGCATGGCAGGACAGAAAGAGAAGAAAATTTAACCAATGCATGTGGGCCCCCCCAGCAGCCAGTGCCTTCTTTGCCTCTTCTGCACAAAGCAAATTGGGTTTCAATTTAATCCTCTGTGAAAGGCTAATTTCAGGACTATTTTCAAGTGGGTGTCGGTACATCTGCAGAGCTGTGACAGCTCCTTTGAAATCATGGAAGAATCAATTAGTACATATGGGGAAGTGACCTGGTTATTGTGAATACAAGATCTGAGTCAAGAAGGATTTCTGTATCTCTTCTGAGTTGCCCTTGTCTTACCATGCCATCAAGCTCAGAAGAAAACAGGTAAATTAAGTTAAAGCTGGGCAGCGATGTAGAATCTGTGAATACTTAGGTCACTTAACATTGATTTGGGGTTTCTAATTTTAGACTATGTCCTCTTCTTTTCCTTTGTATGAACCCATCACCATGAGCTGCTCTGGCAACTGATGGCTCAATGGAATGGACAGTGATAATTACAAAGTCCCCCAGGCATAGATGAAACAGTGCAATTTACTTTTCTTGCTAAGATTTATAATGAAGATGGCCATCTCTAACCATTCAGTGTTTCTGCCAGTGAATCTGAACAAAGAAGCAGGAGATGTGCGTTTGCAAGTTCCCAAGCTTTGTTCCTGTGTCTAGCGGAGATCAGAGTAGAGGCGAAGGGATAGGTTGAGATTAACTATTAAGCGAAGCTTTCTAGCAGAAAGGATAGCCAAGCCAGGGTGTAGGTTGCCTGGGAGAAAGATTGCCTGCTGCAGATGCTGTAGTTCAAGATAGTGAAGAACAACTTAGACAAAAACACATCAAGTAGGACAGAGATAATTGTATTCCCATCTTCATGCAAAGGGCAGTGAGTCCAGGAACTTCTGGGGATCCTTTCCAGCCCCTAGGAGTTTAATAGGATTCTTCTCCAAGTAACACGAATTGCACCTGATAACAGGGCTGGGTCATCACAAAAAAGATTACATAGATGCTCTGAAAGCTGTCTCAGGGAGCTGTAGTTCATGTGACTGCTTTCCTCAGACCATGTCTTTGGGTTTCTGTGCTCTCTACTCTCAAAGCCAGCATGGTTCCTCAGGAAAATGTGGTGATTTGGGGCCCTAAAATCCCCTATGTGTACCCATAGGGAAAACCAAGCAAGTTCTGCATGTGGGGACAATGGATGGGAGGTTCTTTAGATCAAGAGTTTGTATTCCTTGGCATGGAGCCGAAGTGCAGCTCACTGGGCTCTTTTGCTCCCCTGGGAAAATGAGTGTAGGGGTGGGGGGGGTCAAAATCCCCTCCTCAAAGTCCATGTATGGGGCATTCCTCAGTCTCCTCTGCTGGCCAATCTCGGTGAGTGTGTCTGGACCTATACATACCCTACTGTCCACCACAGGAGACTTACACACCTTCTTTCTTCTGCTCCTTCAGTCTCCAGCCCCAGAGTCCCAACTTGATCCCGATGCCAAGGAGGAGGAGTTGAAGAGAAAATTGGAAGAGTTAGCCAGCAACATCAGCGACAAAGAAATCTCTTCTGAAGAAGAGGAGCATGAAGAAGAGAAGAGAGTGGAGAAACCAGAGATGAGTTGTTCCAACGATGACATGGCCAGAGACGCTCGAAAGGTAATCTGTGTCCTCCCACCCTGACCATTCTTGGCTCCATCTACAGTTCCTTCTGTTCTCAGTGACTTACAGCTTACACTGTGGTAATGTATCTCTTGTCCTGTCCTACACCTCCACCTCAATGCCTCCCAGGGCTGTCTCGTTCATCTGCCTGCTTAAATGGGATGTCAAAGGATAGGGAAGTCCTAGGCTCCTGTCCCCTGCCCAGTGGTGGGTGATCTCTAGGGACGCTGGCCAGGGAGAGGAGAAGGGATCACAGCAACTATGCAGCCCCGTTCCCATCACCCCAGAGATCCCTCAACCCCACGGCCCAGTGCAGCTCTAATTTACGCCCTGCTTGCGGGGTGCATTTCAGAGATTGACTTTTCCCCGCTGTATCCCCACAGCAGGGCTCCAGAGGTGTTTGTTTGTATGCAGCCTTGCAGGGGAGAATTTCTTCCCTGACTGAAGAGCAGGAGCAGACAGAGTGCTGGACCATTTCCCCTCGCCTCACTAGACAGGCGGCAGGGCTGGGTGACAGCATCAGGGATGAGCAACGGATGACGACTCGGGTGACTCAGAAAGAAAGGGAGACCTTGTGTGTCTCCAGTTGTGTAGAGACTCCCGAGATGATCCATTAGCAGAAAATGGAGAGGTCAGCATTCCTTGTTGGGTCTCTAATGGCTTATTTGTTCATCCCATCCCTTGTACCTTGGCAGTGGGCGGGGTATGTTTGTGTTTGCTCTCGCACTTCTGTCACTGGGGAGGGCACTGAAGGGAGCAAACAGGGGCCATACTGCCCCTCTCTGCACCTGCAAAGCTCCTTTCATCTGAGGTTTCATGGTTCCACGAGGTCTTTCTTTAATGTGCTTTTGTTCCTCAGCCTTGCAAGGCAAAACCTGGCTGCTGCTGGGCTTGGAGAATGTGGCTGCGTGTACACACATAGTGCATTTAGTGAGTTTGTCTCAGGTATGAGTCTGCACGGCTCTATCTAAAATCTCAGGATCAGAGCAAGCCACTTCTCCCAGGACAGCTTCCCCTGTGGTTTTGGGTACCATTTGCTGTGATCTTACTGCCGCTGGACCAGCGCTGTGCTGCTTCCTTACTGAAAGCCTCCTTTACTGCCTCCCTTTTCCTAAAAGCTGCTTTTAGATGATTGCTGCAGTCAGACTTAACTACCATTCATGGATTGAACGATATGCATCTTCTTAGTAACCATTTCCAGTTAATTGCAGCACAAGGGCTAAGCAGTAACTCCCCAAACCGAGGTAACTTGATTCATGCGTCTGATCTGCAGAGGGGAGGCTCAAACCCTGGTCTGCACTGAGGAATAAGATGCTTTTAGTGTCAACTTCTTGATTCTCATAAAATGAAGCCTGGATTGTCTAGATTTGCTGCTTTCTTTTACTCAAACCCAGCTACAAAGCAGGAAGGATACAGGCATTGCTGTTGTCTCACAGTGGGATCATGCAGGCGGGTAACCAGGAGCCATCTGACAGCTCCTAAGCAAAGAGAGTCCCAGCTGGGTTGCAACATCAAAAACAAATCTGAAAAGTGAAGCAAAATTCAGCTTTTTGCATTGCAGTAACACTCACAGTGTCAAATAGCTTCTCAAGGTAGAAATGCTTGGAGTGATGTGTAGATGGACCAGCCTTGGTTTAAGGCTGTTCTAGCAGTGTGGATTTGTTAAACTGCAACTTTTCTCATACTTACACCAGATCCAAGACTCTTCTCTGATGAAGAGGAAGTCTTCTAATTTGGGGACATGGCAATGAAAGCACACAGTCCTAAAGGAAAATGTGAAAAATTCTGTGCTGTACCATGAAGGCACCATAAAAAGATAAAAATATCAGCTGAACTGAGTTAGCCAGTTCTCTGCAGGACAACTTCTCTGGAAATACATGTAGTTGTAAACACAACTGTTTGTCACCAGGGCATATATCACTCCCATCTCCTTGGTTTCTAGGGAATTATCAGTTGAGAGAGAGATGATGAGATTCTTCAGTCTAATTTTATATGTGCTTAGTGCCTCATCAAGTGAAAGGCAGCACTTAGGAGCCTTATTGCCATTAGTGCTCCTTGGGGTGGGAAGAGGACATTAGCCTCAAGTTCTGGCAGTGTGGCAATGCAATAGTTTTATGGGTTGGGGTGCTTTTTTTGCCACAGACTTAAGGAGTTATTTGCATCTGTGCTCAGGTCCGCGGAAGTGTAAAGCGATATACTGCAATTAGACTTTAACTGCTGAGTAACTGAGCGGCCTTCAGGTGGCCAGGAGCTGCTGCTGCCAGACAGTTCCAATAGTGCTGCTGCCATACAGTTCCAATAGTACTGCTTCCAGCAAGCAGCGCAGTCCTTGATAACTTCTCTTCCGAACCTTTTGAGATTGCTTCTTTTGTCACAGCCATCCTTCAGAAAGCATGGGCTGAGATCAAAGCTCTGCTTTAGCCACGCATCCATCACCAGTGGAGAGCTCTTCAAGAACAACGTAAGCTCTTTAATTACTGATTCTCCACTTTTTTCCAGGTCCTGAAGGTCTGATGCCCCTTTCACCCTGACTTGCGTTATTTTGTACACCACATCAAAATAATGTCCTTATTTTTTCCCCCCCTCCCACCCTCCACTTTGACTGTGCTGGGCGTTTGCAGAGGTCGTCGGCTCAGGCTTTGAGTGAAATCACAGCCAAAGTACTGAGAGCTATAAATGCTACGGAGAAAGCAGTGCATGAGTCGTTGCATGGAGAGAGCCAGTGCAACGGCAGCTGTGCCCTCCCCACAGGGCAGCTTCCCAGCCTGGGAGACGGGAAAGAGGTGGCTGAAGTGTACCGTGAGCTTGAAGAAAACGTAAGGTTCATGAGAGCTTTCTGCAAGAAGGGAGGGTATCGGGTGGGTGGGAATACAGAGGAACCCCCCAAAATTTCTTCATAGTAGGTAGGTCGGGATTAAAGGGTTGGGCACCGCAGAGGAATTAAAGAGTCTAATCTTGTTCAACAGTGGCCAGGGCTGTTTTACAAGCTGGCAGAACAGCAAGTGCAGATACTCTATCCTGTGGCTTCCCTTGACTCAGTTGCCCCTGCGTAAGTGCCAGGGAGATAGGATGAGTGTGGTCCCCAGCTTGCTGTAGCATCACTTTGCTGGACTTCAGCAGTTCTGTGCTCCAGCTGCAGCAAAAGCTTTTGTGCCACTTTTCTGTTTCCTCCCCAGCACTGTGTTTCTTTTACAAATGAGGATAACATGGCCTATCTGTTTGCTAGGGCTGATTGGTGCCTGAGGCTTGTGCAGGTGATAAGTTTACATCTAGAGCATAAACCCCTGCTAGGTTTGTGTGACTGTATGAAGCACTGACAATTTTTTTAGCTACTGTAAATGTGTACGAGTCGATTCCCTGTGGGAAATGGATTGTATCCACAATGCTGTTTGCCAAGCTGCAAAGAAGTGGCTCAAAGTTGGGGTGAAGAGACATATCTCCACCTAAGTGTTTGAGTTTTGCTATCAGAAATGCACTGTGAAGGGGATCGGGGTTTTATAACGCACTCTCATCAGAGAAAGCTCACACATAAAAGCAGGGAGCTGCAGGGAGCTAGTGGAAGCAAGAATGTGTTCAGAAACTTCATTGTCTGAGTGCTTTCTGGCCAAATGCATCTCAGGGGAAGAGGGGTGGCGGAATGAAAGTTCTGAGGTTCCCCTCTCCCAGGAAAAAGGAATGGGGCTGAGAAGGATGTGAACTTCGGGTTTAGAGATGCTGCTGTCAGCAGTGGGGCAGGGACGAGACTGTGGGCAGACAATGGTCCTGGGAGCTCTGTGCTCATCCTGCTGTTCTCTCGGGCCCCGGCTGAGTCACAACTGGCTCGCCACTTTCCAAGAGATGCCACCTGTCTAGGAGGGCACTGGGAGAGTTTGATGACCCAAGAACAAATTGTATCCCTATGACTCCAGATCGAGACACTTCACAGATAGCACCCACAAAAGTTTGCAATCAGTTATGGCCTTGGAGTTTGCACTGGGATGAGTGGGACCTGTGGGGATGTGGGGAGCGTTGCTGTGATTGGAGTGGAGGCTCAGTACTTCAGTGCATGCAGGGAGCTTTTGCCAGGCAGTTTTGCACAGAAGTCAGCCCAGGAATAGCCGAGAGGGCTAGAGGAGCAGGAATCATAGAATTATAGAATTGCTTGGTTGGAAAAGACCTTTCAGATCATTGAGTCCAACTGCACCTGTCCACTACTAAATTACATTAGCAGTACCAAGACTTTGGGATCAGTCAGCAAAACAATGGCCACAACCCATCTGATTGTCTTATATGACGGCACACCAACATGTTAACTTTTCCCAAATTGCCTTGCATGGAATCGCATTCTTGTCGTAGCCCAGGAAGAGGCAAGTGACAGCAAAACCAGTGGTTTTATTGGGCCAGGTCCTTTCACCCTTCTTATCTAGGTGGCAAAGATAACACTCCTAGTGTGATCCCTGTCAACACTCCCTGGTTCACCCCACCACTGTGCTGGTCTCTGCCAAGGCTCTGGGCTGGGATCCTTCCTGTGTGTCCAGAGCAGTCCCTGTGCCTTTTGCAGGGATCAGGCTGGTTAACTCCACAGGGCCAAACTCCAGAATCCTGACCCTAATCCCAGGCAACCCAGCAGTGTAGATACCCTTAAAAAAGTGCATTTGGAGAGTCAGCCTATCTCCTTCTGAAGTTGCTGCCACCATGGGCCATTGCATCCTGCTTTTGTTTGCAGGTACCTGCCTCCCCCTTGAGCACATAGCATCAAGATGCTGATGCTACTTAAGTAGGTCACCAAGTTTTTGTCCTTCCTCTGTTCCCATTGAACCTTTTACCAATTCACCCCATTATTAATTGCTCTCGCAAAGCCTGGGGAAGGAAGGAAATGAGATGAAAAGCCCTGCCAGAGCTGACTGGTACTGTCTATGCTGCAAAGCAAGGCAGCAGTCATAAAATAGTGGCAGGAGCTGTTATGTCTGGGGCTGCGGTCACACCAGGAGAGCAGGATGCCAGGGGGGTTAATTCTGCAATGTGGGGTTTTTTTCTTGTATCTCAGGTGTACCTGACTGCTGGAAAGTCCTACCATCTTGAGAAGACCCTGAAGGATCTTGAGGAAGGGGCTCAGCACAGCATCACTACCGACTCCGAGCTGTCAGAGCTGGAGGACAAAGTGGCCCTGGCAGCTGCTGAGGTGCAGCAAGCAGAGAGCGAGGTGAGGGTTTGACTCTGAGAGCCGTTTTGCCCAGACTCTCAACCAGTGGTAACAAATAAAGCCAGACATGGATCCTCCAGTCATCTTCTGTATGTTTTTTTCCTTCCTCTAAAGGTATCGGACATTGAATCTCGAATTGCAGCTTTGTCTGCTGCAGGGCTGACAGTGAAGTCAGTGGAAAAGGCAAGGAAGAAGTCAAGTGGGCAGGTGAGCATGGAGGAGTGAGGGTATGAGAGGTCCTGGCCTTGAGATGTACGTGCTCCTCTGGGTCGTTGCTGTCACCCCTGGGTGCTGTGAAGGGCTGCCTGGCTTGCTGAGCTGTGCCCAGCTCCTCGCTGCTGCCTGGTCTCTGCTGCCTGGCTCTCTGCTCTGTGGTGGTGAGAGTGGATTCCTCACTGAGAATGGGGGACAAAGCTGATTCCTTGCATGTATCAAGGGAGAATATTGTGTCTTCTTGGGGCTGCAGGGAGGCCGTGCAGGGCTGCTGTGTGCACGACAGCCTGGACTGAACTCCTACATTTCCATACTGATCTTCATAATTACAGTCCATGAGGCAGAGCTGCTGCTGTGGCAGAGTGCTGCCTCTTTTGCTCACCTTAGGATCAATCCAGGCTAAACAAAAGAGACGAAAATACAAAAAGAGGCAGACCAAGTCATCTGCCTCCTCTGCACCCTGACAGAAACCTCTGCCCTTTCTCTGCCCGCAGGCTGCCTGCCGCGACTCTCCTGTTCCCACCAGCAGCAGCCCAGGGGAGGCTTCAGATGATATTAAAGTGAGTAGGGGTTTAGTCTGTTCTGGCTAGTGCACCTTCCTGGCATGCATGTGGCACAGCACTAAGCCTGGGGACAACCAGGGTCTCCAGGGAGCTGCTTCTGAAGTCATGGCCTTGGGTGAGACCTCTGTCCTCCCATTCCCTTGCCCACAGTAGGCTGCTCCTCTTCTCTTCCAGGCAATGCCCGGACTGCAGAGATTCAGGAGGAAGTTCAACAGTCCCCTCGAAATCACCAGTAAGGACCATGGCTCCTGGGAGGTGGGGGTGTGGGGGTGGATGGGCTGGGCTTTGGGGAACACTTAGTCCTTCCTTTCTGTCCTTATTAGTGTTTCCCCCTATTGGTGTTTTTGCACTGGGGATCCCATTCCCTGTGGTCATGGCCTCCTGTTAGGATAGCTGCAGGGGAAACCGGTGGTGGATAGCTTGGAAAGGAGATGACAGATGGCAGGACAGGGGACAGTGATGGGATAGCAGAAGTCAGGATGAGCTGACTAGGTCCTTCAGGAACCAGAACTTTCTCTGCAGCTTGGGGTCCTGCCACCCCAAAGCACGTCTGTGTTATTTCATTTGTGGCATCCTGTTGGATGCCTCACCTAAGTCCATCATCTCTTCTGAGAGCAATTTCTACCTCAATTCATCATCTTGGGGAAGGTATCCTTGACCCTGTTGCCCACTTTCCTCAGCCCCTGATCTCTGGTGGGGATCCAGAGGCCCTCCACAGCCCAGCTGTGACAAAGAGCATCTTGGGAGTGCTTCGAAGTATGCAGTGACCTGAAACTTGGCACAGCAGCTTAGGTGGCAGGGGGCTCTCACTGGAAACATTTCCTCCTGACCAGTATCAGCAAGTCCCATTAGGAAATGACTTTTCTATTTCTTTCTTATCTCACCTCATAAGCTTAAAGGCAGAAAGAATGGCTCTTCTTCCAGACAATGGACAATGAAGGGGGGAAAGGGAGGAAAGATCATTTAATGCAGAGAAGGAATTGTGTTTCTCTCATGCATGCAGACAATTAACAGTCTCATTTCCCAAGCTGATGCTGATAGGTGGAAAGGTCCCTTCTCCTCATGCTGAGGGGAGTCATCTGCCCACCTTCCTGAAAGGACTGAGAGATACAGGCAGCTCAGGGGACACATCAGCCCTGCGAGGAGATAGAGGGATGTGCAATAGGGACAGACATCATCACATGAGCCTAATCCCCTCTGCCTGGGCTGTGCAATGAGGCAACTCGGTCTCCTGACCTCCCTCACTGCAGGTCAATGACTTGAAAAGTTAGGCCTGCAAAGGTGCAGTTGGTGGAGGCTGATGTCAGAAAAGGGGAGATGACTCTCTAAGTCAAGAGTGTCGCAGGCTTGGGTGGTCATGACTCCTTGTGTGCTAGGCTTTTGCTGTACTATGGAAGTTTCCAGAGCAGAAGTCTTGGCAGTTGACCACTGGCAGCCTGGCCCAGCATGCACAGCACTCTGGAAACTCAAGCAGCAGCAGCTTTTGCTTTGCTGTTGTCAAAGGGCTTCCCACCACCCTCCTGGAGAGGGAAATGCAGTGTCGCATCCAAAACCACAGCAAACAGGGGACAACAAAACCCAAGTAATTTGGTGGGTAACAAAAGCCTCTAGTGAGGTAGGTGAGAACCTGCTGCCCATCTCTCTTCTTTCATCACAGGTTTTGATGACTCCTTTGACCGTAACTCTGTTTACCGTGGCTCACTGACTCAGAGAAACCCCAATGGGAAGAACCGGAGAGTGGAGAGGCTCTTTGCGGTACGAACCTACCTGTCCAGAAGGGTTGCTGTCCCTGGCTCCACATGGGACCTGCCTCCCTGTACTTGTGCAGAGGGACTTGTCCCTCCTCATGCTATTCTCGAGCCAGTGGAGCTCCCAGCTCTCGGCATTGGTCTCACCATGCTGGCTGATGAGGGCAGGCATGCCTGAGCATTGCTCCTTGAGGTCTAGGATGTCATAAGCCCCAGGACTGGGGAACCAAACAACAAGCACATTTTTGAACTCCCAGTGTGGTCCATGAGATGAGGCAGGTCTTCGCTTCATGTTATGGCAGCTGGGAGGAACAAGGAGCATGTTGGCCTCATCGCCTAGGGTAGCTTGGGCTAATGGGGGCGTGGCAGCGAGCTGAGTTTTCTCCCTCTGTTGCCTTGCAGAAGCCTGTGATGACCCACCTGTCCTGAGGAGATGAGGACCCTCCTGCCACTGCATTTCACTGATGATACAGGAACTCAGTGCAAAGCCTCACCGCCTTCCCCCAATGCTTGCTATTCCTTCTCCCATGCCCATCTCTCCCTGAAACCCTGGCCAAGAGGGAAGCCAAAGGCTATGGGCAGGAGGTCTTGCCAGGAGCTGCTGAGGAGAGGAATGAGGCACTGGGGTACAGACATATGGCCACCCTCATGGGAGGAGACAGGCAGAAGACCTTATCTTTGGGCAGTTGTTTGGTACTAGGTCACCCAAGCAAACCAGAGAAGTGCAGAGGAGGAGCAACTTCCTCAGAGGGAGCTGCACATCAGCGTGGTTTTCCAGCATGGGGACAGGGGGCAGTGACACGGCCTTCACTTGGAAAAAGCTGTCAGTGCTTGTCCCTGCTCTGTCCCAGGCTGATGCTGAGCAGGGATAGGCAAGCTGGAAGAAAGGTTGGAGGGCTTGCTGGGGACTGGTTTATTTTTCTGCCTCTTGAAGATAACACCTCTCCATGTGAGGATACATCAGCAAGTTTAGAAGGACTCGAGCAAGCAGAGAGAGTAGGTGCTTCTCTGCAGGCTTTCGCTGCTCCATAGAGGGATCAACCTGTGCCAAGAGGTGCTTTGGGCATGGGCATGTCCCCTGTCCCCAATGATGGGATTGTAGAACCTAGTAGGACCATTCGATCCTTTGGAGGAGCTGTGATGGCCCTGGGCTCCTGCCAGGTGATGACAGCATCAGTAACGTCCTCCCCTAGATACCCCAATTTGTTTTATTTCCTCTGACATTTAATACTCTACATCCACTAGCCCCAGTGGATCAGTTCCTGGCCCTGTATTCATGCCTAGAACATCAGGATGGGAGAGGATTACTTTCTCTTACAGGTCATTTTGGAGAAGGTTCGTGTTTAAAATTGGTCCCTGCCCTTTACAGCCCCCACCTCCCTCTCTCCCTCCTTCCCTCCCTCCATGGTGGGCAATGCAGGGAGGATTGCTCACAGTGAAGCAGGAATGTCAGATGGATGCTGGCAGCTCCCCATCAATGGCCACTCAAGTTGGACCATTTTAGGCTATACCTGTGCATCTGAACTAAAACCACTTTAACGATGAATAGCAGTGTGAATTCTCACACAAGTAACATGTGTGTTTGGCTTTGGTAGTGGTAGAGACTAACTGACCAGAAATTGGTCCTGTGGTCATTCCAGAGCAGTCTTGGAAGTTCATAATATGGGCTTCCCATTTGGAAACAAAATCAGTTTATTTGAAAATTAAATCCTTCTGGCCTGATGTCCAAAAGGGTAAGTGCAAACCACTACTGTTGTAGGAACTCTCCCAGATACAGTAGAGTTGCCAGGTGCATTTCTTGCTGCTCAGCCAGTGTCAGTGCTAGGACAGCAGCTCCATCACGATTTGAGCAATGCTATGGGTTTGCATCTACGTTTCTGGTGTCCAGATTCAGCCTTCACCCCAACCACACCTCTTGCTGTCTGTGGTTTCAGCTGTAACTCAAGATCTCCCATGCAGCCGCTTGGACAATTGACCCTGAGAAGAAGACCTCGCAGTGAACCTCAGCAGTGCAAACTAAGGTGTCGTTCAGGCTGTAGTCACCCACATTATTCTGTGCCTGTTTCCTGGTCCATCTGCCCGTGTAGAGATTATATATATGTACATTAAACCATGCAATAAAGCCAATTTGCATCCAGAACCTGGACTCTGTTTTGCAGTGTCTGTTCTTTCAGTTCACTTGAGCAAAGGCTCTTTTCTCTCCCTATCCTCTCCTTTAACCAACTGGTGCACTGCACACTTTAAAAATAAGCAACTGAAAACAGAGAGAAGGCAAATCAGCAACAGCAAATCAAAATGGGGGGAGATGTGATGAACATGATGGCAATATGACTTGTCAGATGCTGGTCATGGATGGGGTCAGCGCGGGTCAGTGGTACCCAGCAGCGAGGTCAAATCATGGAATGGTTTGGGTTGGAACGCACCTTAAAGCCCACCCAGTTCCACCCCCCTACCATGGACACCTTCCACTGGACCAGGCTGCTCAGGGTCCCATCCAGCAGGGTAAAAGCATGGGACTTGGCCTTGATACTTACTGCTTCAATTTGCATAGGAACCCAGGAGCCAAAGCAGCCTGAAACACAAGCCAACAATACCAAGTAGATGCTTTGAATCTATATCAAATAATAGCCACAACCTTGGTGTAGAGAGAGCCCTGTTGAGCCCAGGATCTGGGTTATCTCAGCTGATTTTTTTTTTCTCCTCTCTTCATCCCTTTCCCTGCCTTTGATGGCCACCTGCAGCTGCCACCCTCTGTCCCACACTCCTCCCATGACCATTCCCCAACATTGGCTGTACTTGGGCATCAGAGCTGACAGCAGTGCTAGATGGAAACCTGTCCCAGAGCAATGCCATCCACATATAGGATGGCAGACAGACCCCCTTCTCTCTGCCACACCCCACTAGCAATGGTCTTCACCATCCACCCGACACAAAGATGTCCTTGTGTTAGGATGTCACTCAAAGCCTCAGTATTCTAGTATTGCATGGAGGTGGGTGCGTGTTTGGACCTCAACCATTCCCCTCATGATGGGTACCCAAGCTGGATCCTCCAGGATCACATCCAGCAGAACAAATATCATCAGAGATCTTTACTTGGGAGTGATTTAACCCATGTAAAATCTGGGAGATTTGAAGTCCCCATGCTGCAGGGAAGAGCCCACTCCTGTTTATCCATGCACCCTCGTCAGTCACTTCCCCCTCTTCTTATTTAATTCCCCAATTTCTTCAAAGCAGATTTGGGGGGGAGCATTTAAAGGTGAAGGATAACCCCAGCATAACCCCAGTAGTGGAGCAGATTTGCAGCAGCAAATGTGGGCATAGCATTTAGGGTGGCATCAGAGTGCGGTTTGGGTGAGGAACTCCCTGTGATGATGGAGAGGAAAACTTCATCGAGTTGAGGACAAGGATTAACATATTCCCAAGCTACCTGCCTCGGCCAGCAGAAGGTAAAATGCTGGTCCCTTCTGAGTCATGAAATTCCCTATGCTGATTTGATGAGAGGGGATGGTGGGGAGGGGAGATGCCCCAGCTCAGTCCCTGCCAGGGATCGCTTCTGACATCAGCACAAACCTGGCCATAAAAACAGCAACTGCAGGGGCCTCTGACTCAGACAGCGGCTACTCGGCTCAGCAGGACGGTAGCCAAGCACCTCGCCTCACCACACTGTGGTAAGTGCAGCCTCAGCGCAGGACAGCGCTGCTTTTCTCTCTCTCTCATGATGCTTTTGTTGTTGGATGATTCCCCAAGTGCTGCTTTGCTTGCATGTGTGTGTCCTTGTGTTAGTCCAGCCAGCTGAGGGGGGGTTCCAACAGCAGGGGGTGTAAAAAGTCAGTGGGTAGCTGCAAACCTGAGCTCTCAGGAGCCCAGATTTGCTCCTGCCCAGCACAATGCAAAATGCTCCTTTGCAAAAGTCCCTGGAAATAAAGCTGTTTCTGCATTCCTGTTGTGTCCTGCTGAACTCAGCTCTCCTGCATCTTCATCTGTTCTCCCAAGTGACAGGCGATAGGGTGGGAGGAAATGGCACTAAGGGAGGTTTAGATTATATGCTAGGAAAAATTTCTTTATTGAAAAGGTTCTCAGGCACTGGCAGAGGCTGCCCAGGGAGGTGGTTGAGACACCTTCTTGGAAGTGTTTAGAAGATGAGTAGATGAGGTGCTCAGGGATCTGATTTAGAGTGGACAGGTACGGTTGGACTTGATGATCTCAAAGGTCTTTTCCAACCAAGCAATTCTGTGTTCTGTGTCGCCCTGCTCCCTCACTGCAGGTGGCTGCAGAAATTCAGCCCATAACTCAGCCCACCCAGCATGGTCCCACCCATTGCTTCAGTGCCATAAAGCATGTTCTAGGGTGCTCCCAGGTTTATAATTTTGGCAGCTGGGTCTAGAAGTGGGTGCCAAGGGCACAGAGACATCCACAGTCCATCCATCATAGAATCATAGAATGAATTGGTTGGAAGGGACTACAAAGCCCATCCAGTTCCAACCCCCTGCCATGGGCAGGGACACCTCCCACTGGATCAGGGTGCTGAAAGCCCCATCCAAACTGGCCTTGAACACCTCCAGGGAGAGGGCATTCATGACTTCTCTGGGAAAACTGTGCCAGGGCCTCTTCACCTTCACAGGTAAAAATTTCTTCCTAATATCACATCTAAATCTCCCTTCTTTCAGCATCAAAACTTATTTGTGCCTCCAGCCCCGTGTTTTGGTACTGGATCCTCTCCCCATCCTCTGGGGTGTGGGATCCCATCACTAGGGCCACACAGAAAGGGCGATGCCAAGCCTGGCCTACGGCACTAGGCTAGCTCAAAATGAAAAATTATTTTAATGAACATAAAGTTTATACAATTCCTGTTTGCAGGGGAAATTTCCCCTAGAGGCATCAGTTCCAGCAGTCCCCCCCGGGTTTTGATCAAGCTGCCCAGTGCCCTTCGCATCACAGCCAGCCTGGGAATGTTGGGATGGGGACAGCAGCAGCAATATAGTCACCCCAATCCCTCCCGATAGAGTGCTCACCCTGTAAGCTTTTATCCCAAGCAGGGTGTCTCTGTGACAGCCAAACCGCTCTGCTCCCGCATTGGTATCGGAGGCTGTGGTCTTTGTGGCACCTGCAGGAAGCGCCAGGAGCCGGGAAGCTTTGGGCCAAGCCGCTGCTGCCAGAGAACGCCGGGGATGAAGCTGGGCGCCGCCTGCCTCCTGTGCCTGCTACTTGCCTGCCTCACCCTGCCTGTCACCCAGGGCCACATCCACGAGCGCTCCATGGAAATCAGGAGTAAGGAGAGCAGGAGTAAGGGACCTCCTCCCAACCAACACCCCCCAAGCCCCTTCTGCAGCCCCAGACAAAGCTGCATATGGGGGCAGAGCAGGGCACCGCTAGGCAGAATGAAAGGTTTGCTTTGATACAGCCTTTGCAACAGCTTTTATATTCACTCAGCCCCTTGTCCCGCTCCCCAGGGGTTCATCACTGCCCCCACCCACGGGTGCAATGCCCTGTTCCTGGGTGCAATGTCCTGTTCCCCTCCAGAGGAGGCTACAAAGATGCTTGGAGGGCAGGAGCACCTCTGTTATGACGACAGGCTGAGAGAGTTGGGGTTGTTCAGCCTGGAGAAGAGAAGGCTTGGGGAGAGCTTAGAGCAGCCTTCCAGCACTGAAAGGGGCTCCAGGAAAGCTGGGGTGGGACTCATTGCAAAGGCAAGTAGAGATAGGATGAGGGGGAATGACTTTAAATTGTAAGGGGGAAGATTTAGATTAGACATTAGGAAGAAATTCTTCACAATGAGGGTGGTGAGGCACTAGCACAGGTTGCCCAGGGAAGCTGTGGACACCTTCTCCCAGAGGTGTTCAAGGCCAGGTTGGATGGGGCTTTGAGCAGCCTGGTCTGGTGGGAAGTGTCCCTGCCCATGGTTGGGGGGGAGAGGAAGCAGTTGGAATTGGATGGGTTTTAAGGTCCCTTCCAACCAAAACCATTCTATGATTGTAGGATCCTATGTCCCACCCCATCACTTCCTGATGGTTCTTTGGCTTTTGCCTTGCAGATCCAGACATCGACCCTTCCTGGTACACGGGCCGTGGGATCAGGCCAGTGGGGCGGTTCGGGAGGCGACAAGCCCTGAGTGAGGGCACCCATCCCAGGAGGGGCAGCCAGCGGCAAGGCTGCCCTGCATCTCACCCGCATCCCCAACCTCCCCAGGAAGAGCAGAGCCTCTGAGCTGAAGTCAACAATAAAAGCCCTTCTCCTCTCAGCCCCTGTGTACCAACATCTCTGCAGCATGGGCAATCACAGCAGGTTGTGGGGGATCATGGGGCAGGAGACCGAATCCCAAAACTTGCTGGGCTTGATGTGGTTTTGCATCCTGCTCCAGTGGTGCGTGCAGTGCACATTTCAGCATCTTTATCCCCACACACACCAAATAACACCCTAAAAATAAGTTCTGGAGGGCTGCCTTTCCCTGGTGCATCCCCTGGGGTCTCACATCATGCCAGCACCCATGGGTAACCCCGACACCTTCCTTTCCATGGTGCTGGAGTTGGAAACATTCCCCCCATTTTCACAGCTGAGGTCAGAAACACTTGGGCAGCACACGAGCCCCATTCCTTGAGCCTTGTCCTCAAATGTCCTCAGACAAGGATAAGCCAGAGTATTTTATCCAATCTTCAGTCTAGGGCTGAGAGGGACCATGTGGACCATGGAGGACCATGGGGAAGGGTGATCCCCAGCCCTCAGCATCCTTGGATCCTGGCCCAGCACTGGGGGGCCAGGGCTCTTTGGGGAGTGGAGAGAAGGGTTAATCTTGGGAGAAAGGGGGGAGATCAAGGGAAGGATGAGTGGAAATCATCATCAACTGCCTCCCAGTTGCCCTAAAGAATGGCATTTAGGTAGGAGACAATAGTTCTTTTTTTCAGCTGGATCTCTGGTCCTGCCCCGGAATTGCTCAGCCCTCAACAAGCATCACAAGAAGGTGCTGTTGGGTGGTGTGGGATGCTGGGGGAGGTCCTGGGGTGGGGGTTAGCTGGAAAACTTGGGCAAAGGGTGTTGTGCTCCCCTTCCAGTACCTGAAGGGGTTACAGGAAAGCTGGGGAGGGACTTTTTGCAAGGGCCTGTAGTGATAGGACAAGGGGGAATTGGAAGGGGGAAAATTTAGATTAGACATTAGGAAGAAATTCTTTACAATGAGGATGGTGAGACACTGGCACAGATTGTCCAGGGAAGTTGTGGATGCCCCCTCCCTGGAGGTGTTTCAGGTCAGATTGGATGGGGCTTGCAGGAGTGGAAGATGTCCCTGCCCATGGCAATGAGGTTGGGACTGGATGATCTTTAAGGTCCCTTCCAACCCAAACCATTCCACGATTCTATGATCTTGCCCCATACAAGCAGCAGCTCTTTCCTCCATGCTTCTGCTAGGGCTGTGCTACCACAGCAGCTGGTGGAGGCTGTGATAGTCCTGCGGCACCTCTTGGCATAGCTCCCATCTTTTCCTCTTTCAACCACTGTGCATTCCTGCAAAGAAGAAACAGGAGGCCCTCCAAGGCACAGGGTACTGTGACACCTGGCATTTGCCTGGCCCTGCTCTGCCCCCAGATCTGGCTCTCCTATCAGCAAGGAATCCGACCTCTGGAATGGGTCAGGCAGGGACGAGGGGAGCACCAGCTCCAGTTTCTGCCACCTCCAGGCTTCCTGCAGCTGACATCCAGGTTAGGAATAAAAAAATAACACCTTTAGGACAACATTCTTTTTATTTGCAGCTGGGGCGTAAACCCACCAAGATGCACCTGCTTTTCTTCAGAAAGTTAAACCCTCCTTTTCAGATGGGAAGGGACATGGAGGAGGCAACACACAGTTGGGGCAGGGGAGCTTCACCAGTCGAGTGGCATTGAGGCTAAAAGGTCATGCTCCTCTCTGGAAGGATAACATTGGTGGAAGAAAACCTCTGGGTTTTCCTCTTGAATGAAGCCAGTGTTGGAGGGGTGAAGAGGCCCCATGCCCCCAGGATGGGTTCTGACCTTGCTCAGAGAGGGCCGCAGTCAAGCTTGAGCTGTCCCTGTGCTTCTGCAACCTCCCACCTTTGTCTTTGCTTCTCTTGGAGAATTCATCCGGCCACTGCTAAGGTCCAGAGCTGCCAATCCTCAGAGCCTGCAGCACCTTGTCCTCACCCCGCTCTCCCCCAGGTTGACTGTTGAACACCCATGTGGGGACGGGATGGACGTCTTCTCTTGTTCCCGCTGCAGCAGTTCTTGGGCTAGGAAAAGACTCAAGGTGAGAAAGGGCTCAGATCTCCTGCTGGTGGGGCAGGATGTGATGGCTGTCCCGTCCCACTCCAGGGGAGTCACTGACAGCCACTGGTACTGTCCCACAGTAACCGTGTTAGATCTCTGCTGAGCAGCTGTGCTGGAGACACCGTTACAGCTAGATTGCATACTAAAGCAAAAGAAAATTATGGCTTTGGGAGAGGGCCTGAAATCCATCTCTAGTGCTGGAGCATCCTGGGATGGATCTGTCCTTCTACCTTGAGAGATGTGACATGTTGCACTGAAACCATGGACTGCTGTGGTTGTGAAGCTTGAAACTGCCAGGCACTGTGCAGGCTGGAGCAGCTGGGAAGCAAACCTTGATGGCAAGCATGGGCAAAGAAAGGGGTCAGCTTTGAGCAGGAGGGAGAAGGTTGTTTGCAGCCTTGAAGCAGAGCTTTGGGGCCCATGGTTCACCCACTTCAGTTCTCACTGAGAACTTACCTATGGCCATAAAGATATCATTTACTTGGTGGTTGGATTTTGCAGATGTCTCCATGAACAGGAGGCCTTTGGTCCTTGCAAACTCTTTCCCATCCTAGGTGGAGAAAAGCAGTTATTTTTCCCATCCCCTCTGGGGCTGCTGGTTGGGTTAGGATAGTACTTCATGGCAGGTCAATAATTTTCAGACACCTCCAAAGCCTTTTAAATTCTTGGCTCTGCTAGGACATGTCCCAGGGTGCCTGGCTGCTCCCTGTGGGCACTCACCTCAGTGGCAACTTCTCGTTCAGCGGCAAGGTCCGTCTTGTTGCCCACCAAACCAATGACAATTTCATCGGGAAGGAATTGCTTCTCCAGGTCCCTCAGCCACAGCTTTGCTCTGCTGAGAGTCTCCTGAAGAGATCGAGACAAAAAACACCTGATGGTCTGTTTTCACTTTATTCCCTTTGCCTCAGGAATTGTAAAACTGATGAATCAAAGAGGGTTCAAAAAATGTAGTGGGAAGGGGCTTTGATTGCCCTCTGTCTCAGGAAAACAAGTCACCACCCCTCAGACATCTTTAGGGATAAAGATGCACCCTTTCTGCATGACAGCAGAAATTGCTACCTGAAGCGGCAGAATGGTTCTACATGGGCAGGGAGAGCCTCTGGCATCTCCCAAGAGAGATGTTCACCTTCTCAGGTGGTGTCCATGTACTGCTTTCTGCTCCACCAAGAACAAGTACTATCACCTGGACGCCCCTGCCTTGCCAGTGCTGCTGCAGCAGCATGGTTTAGTTTTGGCACAGACAGGACCAGCATCCCCTGCTTTACCTTATTAGTGATGTCGTAAACAAGGACAGCAGCGTGGGCACCCCGGTAGTAGAGGTGGCAGACACTGTGGTACTTCTCCTGGCCCGCTGTGTCCCATATCTCAAACTTGATGGTGGCTGCCTCCAGGTTGAGCGTCTGCGTGAAGAAGGAGCCTGCAAGCAAGATGCAGGTCATGCATTCACTCACACAGCAAGAAAAATTAGGTCCTCTGCCGTGGGGTCAAATCAACCCCTAGGCCCAGTAGCAATGCTGCAATGCCAAAACCAGAACTGGTTTCTCATAAGGCCTGTGTGCTGCAAGGCAGGGCAGCCTGTGATGGTCCGGGAGCTCTTGCTAGCAGCAGATTTGAGTGGATGCACACCAGTTTTGGTGTCTGATAGCTCTTAGCTTTGCAGAAGAGCACTTTGGTAGAGAGCAAGCTATTTGGGCATGGGCTGCTCAACATGGCTTGTCAGGATGGGACCTTGAGGGGTAGATGCTCTCCTCTTAGTCAGTGGGGCATGGTGAGGTCTGCACTCACCTCTGCAGGCAGGAGGAACGAGGCACTGCTGTGATCCCCACCACCATGTGGTGGGAACCCTGCTGCCTCCTCCTAGGCTGTCCTGCCTGCCTGCACCCTAGCCCAAACTTCCCTGCTCCAATAGGAAACGGAGGCTAGGGCAGCTCACAGACAGGGGAGACTCTCCTGGGGTGTGCAAATAGTTGTGAAGGCACCGCAAGACCAAGCATGCAATGAACAGATGTACAGTCTGGACTCCAGGTTTCACTCATTTTCCTGCTTATCTGCCTCTGAAAAAGCCAAACCTGCGCAATTTGGATGTGGCTTTGCTTACAGCCTGCTGCTGAGGGAAATAGACTGCAGAGATCTGAAGGTGACAGCGATGGGGGAGGTCTGGCTCTGGGACAAGTCCATATCCTGTTCAAAAGTGGGTCAGTGCTACTGCAGGATGCACTGGCCTGTTCTCCTGCACCCCATCCTGCTGCAAGGAAGGACCTCAGGCCTGGTCTCTTGTTCAAAGTCATCAAGCTATTGAAGCCACTCACTCACATCCCACGGTTGGCAGTGACTCCTTGAAATCATTTTTCACATATCGGTAAGCCAGGCTTGATTTTCCCACAGATGTGCTCCCCAGCAGAACCACTTTGTAGATGTAGGTGGGATGAATCCCCTCCAGGGAGGTGCCCGGCATCGCGTTCTGTGATATATCCTGCAAGGAAGCCAACTCTGTTCAAAACAGGTCTGCAGTGATCCCAGATCCATCATCTGAGCCCCCCGCATCAACTCTTGACCAGTGGCAGCAGGGCAGGTGGGGTTTAACCTCAAAATGGGCTACAATAAAATCATTCCTATCCTGAATCAAACTTAATACACCAAACCTCCTGCCGCTGTCAGTTGTGACCACAGGGTGGAGATCTTTAGGAAGAAACTTGTTGCAAGAAACCTTTTTAGTTGTAGATAAGGAGACTGGCCTGGGTGCACCTGCTTTAAGGAGAGGCCCCGCTGGGGAAGGTTAACAGCACAGGGACAACCTTTACGGGTGCGCCTTGCTCTGCAGCTCGCCTCCTTCCCCAAGGCCTGGTGCAGAGCTTAGGCTGGAGGTTCGTGCTCGCTGTGGGACTTGGTCAAGAAGCTGTTCTGCCAGAACCTGCCCCAGGCCGCAGGTGAGCTCAGAGACTGAGCTGACGCCCCTCCCAGCTTGCTAAGGATACTGCCTGGGGGGCTCCATGGGGGGACACAGGGCACCATAGGGACTCTAAAGGCTGCTCCATGGCGGGTACGGAGCACACAATAGGGGCTCTACAGTGGGCTCCATAGGGGGGACACAGGGGGCAATAGGGACTCTATGGGGGGCTCCTTAGAGGGTACACAGGGCATGATAGGGGCTTGATAGGGGGCTCTAAAGGGGGGGACAGAAAGCGCAATATGGGGTACACAGAGAGTGACAGGGACTCCATAGCGAGCTCCATAGGGGACACATGATGCCACGGGGGCTCTATAGAGGGCTGCTTTGGAGGGACACAGGGTGCAATAGGGGCTCTACAGTGGACTCTAAAGGGGAGGGGGACATGGGGCATGATAGGAGCTCTATAGGGGGCTCCATAGGGAGGACATAGGGCGCAATAGGGGCTCTATAGGAGGCTCCATAGGGAGGACACAGAAATAAATAGGACCTCTATAGGGGGTTCTAAAGTTGGGACATAAGGCACAATAGGGGCTCTATAGGGGGCTCCATAGGGGGGCCAAAAGTCACAGCAGGGGCTCTTTAGGAGGATCACAGAGAGCAATAGACAATCTCTAGGGCTCTCCATGAGGAGTACACAGGGCTCAATAAGGCCTCTATAGGTGGGTCCATAGAGGGGACACAGGGTGCAATAGGGGCTTTATAGGGGTCTCCAAAGGGAGGACACGGGGCACATTACTGCCGCTATAGAGAGCTCCATAGGGGAGACCACAGGGTGCAACAGGGCCTCTACAGAGTGCTCCATAGCAGTAACACAAGTCACAACAGGGACTCTATAGGAGACTCCATAGGGGTTAAACAAGGCACAGTAGGGGCTCTATAGAGGGCTCCATAAGGGGTACACAGGTTGTGATAGGTGTTCTACAGGGGGCTCCATAGGGGGTACATAGGGCATGATAGGGGCTCTATAGGGGGCTCCGTATAGAGGACACATGGTGTGACAGGGTCTCTATAGGGGGTTCTAAAGGGGGACACAGAGCGCAATAGCTGCTCTGTAGGGGGCTTCATAGGGGGCACACAGAGAGCAATAGGATCTCTAGAGGGGGCTCTGAAAGGAGCACACAAGGTATGGTAGGAGCTCTATAGGGGGCTTTAAAGGTGGATACAGGACGCGATCAGGGCTCTATAGGGGACTCCATAGGGGGGACAGAGTGCAATAGAAGCCCTGTAGGGAGCTCTAAGGTTGGGACACAAGGCCCTATACTATTAGGGGGCTCCATAATAAGTACACAGGGTGTCTCTATAAGTAGCACCATAGGGTATACACAGGGCACAATAGGGATTCCATAAGGGGCTCTACAGGGGATGGCTGGGCACCTCAAGAGCTGGTGGGCTTTGTGGCAGCACCGCTTTGAGTCGGCGTGTTGCTCACCAAGCTGAAAAAGCAGTAGAGAACCTAACTCTGAGCCGTCAGCCAAGCATCCTTGAGGACAGCAGCACACAAAGCAGATGCCACAGGCTCCTCTACCATAGATTAAGAAACCCAAGTGGACAAGCCCTTTAAGTCTCACACCCTCATGACCGTCACACCGGAGTGTGACTCTGCATCATGCTGTGTGGTGACCTGGGATAGTGGGGGAGCATGGCCCAAAATAGTATTGGTCATCTCAAACCTGACTCGAAGAGAGCTGCTTCAGACCATTGGCTGTACCCTGTGGAGATGGTGGTTGGTGTGATCCCTCCTGGGTGATACGTTTTTCCCTTCTCGCCTTGAGCTCAAGGAAGTGACACTGCCTTCCTGACAGCGTAGATCGGCGAATAACACTGTCTTGCAATCTGCCAAAGCTTTACTCTGGCTCCTCCTTGCTGAACTCCTCCTCTAAGAACACCCAGCTCAGTGGAGAGCTATGCAGGAGAGAGGGAAGTTTGTGCAGAGATTGGAGATGAAGGGACATGGAATGTTGAACTGAGCAGGAGAAAGGCAAGAGATGACTTTGCGTGCACTTATCCCGCTTTGAACGCAGCACTAAAGGGGAAATAAGCCACCAGCAAGCTGTGCTGTGTGCAGCGATGTATTTTGCCTCCTATATAGATCTAACCCAAGGGAGCAGAGGAGCCTCCCAAAGGATACAAGAATGGTTTTTGTCATGCTTCTGATCCCTGCCTGTGTCCTGACCCTTTACTGTTGTTGCATGCCAGATGAAGAGCCTCCTATATCAGGGTGAGCACTGCTGTCATGGGTTGCCTCCCTCCACGTGCTTCTGAAGGAGGCCTTGGTCAGCCAGACAGCAGGGACCTGCAAGACTTATAATGAAAATCTTGTGCAGTTACTCCAGTTTCTACATGGGACTTGCAGGAATCTGTCGTTCAGAACTTGCAAGTGAGCAAGATGTACCTTCGTAAAGACAGCTAACAGCAGCGCTGCTTTTCCAGCGTTCCACCACCTGCTAGGGTGAAGAATCTCTTCCTAATATCCGATGTAGCTCCTGGTCCAGGAATGTCTTTGGAGCTCTCTTGTCTGACAGAAGCCTTTTGTTCCTGTGTCCTGCTCATTACAGGTGTCTCATTTATTTTGCAATCTGGCAGACTCTAATTCTTCTCCCTTCCCTGAGCTGTTATCAAAGTAGGCTGTCATTAAGAGCGTTCCTTAGTGCTGGTTAAACCTGAGTCTATATCTTCAGATGCTGGTGGGTTTTTTCTTGGTGAGATGGGCTTTCATCTCCTTTGAAACCAGGGGTAAAATCTTCTCCCCTTGTGCATACAGCCCAGTGATGAAGAGTGGCATCACAGCTTGTGTAGAATATAGAGCTGGTGAAAGGTCTAGAGGAGAAGTTGTATGAGGAGCGATTGAAGTCACTTGGTCTGTTCAGCATAGAGGAGACTGAGAGGGGATCTCATAGCTGTTTACAGCCTTCTCACAAAGGAGGGAGGTGAAACAGATGATCTCTTCTCTCTTGCAACCTATGATAGGACCCAAGGGAATGGCAGGAAGATGTGCCAAGGGAGGTTTAGATTGGATATTAGGAAGAGTTCCTTCCCCCAAAGAGTGGTGGAGCACTGGAACAGCTCCCCAGGGAAGCAGTCATGGCCCTCAGTCTGCCAGCATTCAAGAAGCATTTGGCCAATGCCCTCAGTCACATGGTGTGAATGTTGAGTGTCCTATGTAGGGACAGGAGCTGGACTCGATGATCCGTTTGGGTCCCTTCCAACTCAGATAATTCTATGATTCTATGAACTAGTTAGGAGTGGGTTGTAATTTTTAAGCAGGAAGAAGATAAACCCTGTGGCACAGCATAATGTTGCTCCTTATGGTATTAATTACATACATTTGCCTCTTTGTAGGCCTGGAACTGAGATTGCTGTCCTTTCTGGGCAGATATGTTAGCAACCATAGGTGATAAGCCATAAAACTCTACACGGTCTCTCTTAACCTCAGTTTGTCATTATTTCACTCCGCTCCATTTAACCCTAAAGATTGCACTGACACTGGAACAAATCTCACCTGAGAATTACTACCAATGATGAAAATTCCCTTGCAGACTTCTCATACTAGGAGCCACCCAGATGGGGAGTTTTGCCAAAGCTCATTTGAAACAATTTCTTTTTCATGTTAAGAGGTGGAAGATGAATCTCCCTTTCAGCCCGAGGAGAATGGCAAGGAAGTAAAACAAGTGGCTTTATCCTAATTCAATGGAAAATAGGATTTAGGGTAAAATGCTCTTTTTCTCTTTTTTTTTTTTTCCTTGGAAGAAAGGAGTGTACAGAGTAAAACCCTGCGCTTACTGGCTAAGGTACTACAGGAAAACCCCTCCAGACATCTCATGTGGCTGGTAGTTACCCTTCTGCAGCAGCTCCCTGCCCTGGGGAAGATCCTGCTGGTGAGACCCAGCTTAGAGTTACAGACAGCTCTGCAAATCCAGGACGCTGCTCCAACAGGGTTATCGATGTCTGCTCCAGGTGAGAATAAGGGTGCTGCCTCGCATCAAACAGCATCCCTGTTCTTTCATCCTACGCTGCCATTGAATTGGAGGAAGTTCATTCTTCATCTGGAAAACTTCCTGACTTCTCTGAGCTGGGAATGACTGAGCATATCCAGGAGAAACATTTAAAGCAACTTTCCTGCTGATTTCTGTGAGTGAAGCCCCAGCAGAGTGCACCAACACACCGGAAATCTTCTGTTGGTGTAACTAGAATAAGTTGGATTTATCTCACTGCAAAGTGAAAACTCTGAGGAAGTCATCGATGCTTCCACCTACATTGGCTTTACAATACAAGTTGTTCCATGCAGGCTTTGAAAGGCTGAGGTGTAACCTGAACTGGGACTGCTTGGGTGCTGGATTTGGGGTCTTTTTCACTTTGATTCTGGTGAAGAATAACTCAGCAATTTAGGGAGCAACTTAGGGAACAGCTGAGATCTTACAAGTCCTGTCCTCATGCCTAGAGGTAAGGGGCAGGGAAAGCTGAACCTGCTCAGATTCGATGTGAAGAGACAAAGGTTAGTCTAGACAAGCGTTTCTTTTCAATCGACTGTAAAAATCCAGTTGGCAGATTTAGTCTCCAGACACAGCTTAGTATTTTACGACAACTGTGTCTAGCAGCAGATATTTGGGGCAGGCTTGCCTGATCTCACATGTACTGACAAGGTGAGTACTGACATGGATAATTTCTCACTTCTTAATTGAAGATTGAGCACCTGGGAAATTGTGTTCTTAGCCAGACAGCCCCATTCCCCTGTCTCTGTGTCTCCTCTCTCCTTCCCGTGGGCAATGGGTGGGCATGCGGAGGCAGCTCTGACCCATATTAACCAGCTTCTCCTATGCAGCTTGCTGGTTTAACGTAAATCAACTTAAAGGTAATCTGTTTGCTGGGTAAGCAGCAGCATCAGTTCAACAATACTGCGCTTGAACCGCCTACCCTCACTGTTTCCAAGAAGGAACCTGACAAATCTGTTTATGAGCATGACTCAGGTGTTTATAATTAGCAGGAAAGTGGACTTTATCTGAGGAGTATCCTTTCAAACTTCTGTGTTATAGTTTTCAAACTTCTGTTTTATGTTTTTATAGTAATAAAAACCAGAAACATGAGGTGGCAGAGTAGATATTCATGTTGGAATGCAACAGGAAAGGTTTGGCTTCTGCCACTTGATGAATTGGTGTCTCTGCAGCATTTTTAACATGGAAAGGGGAATCCTGGTGTATTTATTGTCAGGGTCTAAGCCTTTCATTTCCAAAGGAAAACAGTAAACAAGAAAAGAAAGAAAATAAATACATACTTTTGGGGATGGAGCTACTCAGAAGTGTTATTTAAGACTAACTTCCTAGGAAATTAATGGTGTTTAAGTCTAACAATGTCTAACTGATGCCTAAGCTTTTCCCAACCACAAGCTCTCAGAAGATCCTAAAACCATTCAAGGCATTTGTGAGTTTCTGCAGGGGCACAACAGTGAATGAGAACCACAGTTAATGAGCTCCTTGGAAAACCCAGGTTCCCAGTGCTACCCATCTAAGTCTGCACTGTCTAGACCTGCATTTTTTTGCACATAATGGTTCTTTGAGATCTAGATTTTCCTCCCTCTCAGATAGTGGTCACACACCTACTTCCCCAACTAACTTCTAATATTGATCTCAAAGCATTCCTCTGCTTTTGGGAGCTGCCTCCCGCCTTGCAAAACTCTTGAAGTGCCACGTAGGAGCATGGCAGCTTGGAAAGTTCTTTTAGGCCAAGGTTACCAGGGGATACAAAAATCCCAAGTGCAAAGACTTAATGTGTAAACAGTGTTAGATTTACTTAACACAATCAGCCCTCCTCAAAGCTGCGGGGAACAGAAAAAGGGTCATCACCCTGCTCTGGCTGCGCAGTTAGGGAAATAAGGCAACAAGACATAGAGACTGCCCTGGGCTGTGGGTGAGACCTCTGCTAAGACCTAAGCAGCAGCTCTTCAGCTGCCTGAGAGCATGGGGGTAGGGGCAGAGGCCTTCCTAAGTGTTCCTAAATTCTCTTCTCATGGGCAGGGAGCCACTGACTCCAGTGGATGCCCCTTTGCGGCTGGGATGCAGGACTGCTTCCCAGTGGGAGGATGAGAGTCGTGGGAGCTTGCCTGGGAAAGGCACCTTGGAGATGGGTTGGGGCTGGGGGCTGCAGGGAATCCCCTGGCAGAGGATGCCTTTACCTTCCTGAAGCTGTGCTCTCCTCCAGGCACTGCGGTCCTTGGGGTCAGGGGTGACGGCTGCCTGAGCCTCTCCGTGCTGGGTACAGATTAAATCGAAACCATCCAGCAGCTCCCAGGGAGCGATGTCAAAGGTGAGAGTCGACCAGAGATCAGTGAATGAACCTTAGACCCATTGGCAAGCTGGGAAAGGCGGGACCATGGCGCTGCCGTCAGGGTGAGCAGGGCTGGGGGCCGTGCCCTCCGCACCCCTTCCATCCATTCCTCCTTCCCTGCTTTCCATGCTGGGGTCTGGCGATGCGTGGGTGGACAGATAAATGGATGAATGAGCAGGGGTTTCCCCATGCCTTTGGGTCCAAGGCCAGTCCAAGAGGCACGGGGAGCAAAGCAGCCCGCACCGCACCACAGGAGTTTCAGGACTGGAGAGGGCTGGGTGCAGGACCAGCTGGGGCCACGGCATGCCAGGGATCTGGACTTCTCTGGGGTTTTATAATATGGCAATTTGTGTTGACGCACATTAGACCCGGCTTTGATCTTGTGCCAGGGTGCAGGCTCAGATAACTCGGGCCAGGGATTGTGGAAGCGATTTGTTTTCAGAAGTCTCTGATTTACAAGGTGGTGGGAGATGGCACACGCACTCCTCTTGTAAAGCATTTCAGCAGATGAGCTGGGAACATGCAAAGCAAAAACTGAGCACTTGGGCTTTTACTGCCTTTTAATTAATGTAACAGCTAGTTACCACAGGCAGCTGGGACTTGGTGCTTTGGAGAAGGCTGCTCTGGTTAAAGCTCTAGTATCTTAACAGAGAAATCACAGCACATTAATGTGCTGGCATAACAGGTCTGGAGTGAGAACAGGAAGGCTTGATAATTAAAAATTTAAATGAAAATAGTTTTCCTATTTCTGTCATTCATCTTGTCAGAATCAGTAACTTTCCTTCAAGCAATGGCTCCTAAAGTTTTCTGGAAGTGAAACAAACTTCACAAATCCTAGTCCTAATAATTATAGGGACCAGGGTGGAAATCAGGAGTCTTACAAGCAAGCTAAAAAAAAAATGTCATCCTGGTTTTGAAATGAAGAGCATGTCTTATGACTCCTGAGGGCTGACTGCTGTGGCGTGATTACTTCCCATTTCTATGATGAAATGCTGAGTACAGATGTCTGAGAGCTGCACAGATTTCATACAGGAGCAGTGGTCCTGACTGTGAGAGGTTTTGGTCTGTAAGCCAAAACAGGGTGTTTCCTTTCATTTAGGGGTGTGTCTGTGCATAGATTTACACCATGGCAGTAAAACTGGTTTCAGTATACCCGTGTATGTCTGCAGCCTAAGAGAACATCTTACCTTGCACCTTTTTGCCAGAGGGAAGGAAAGTGTTAACCTCCCCAGGACCTTTCCCATCAGCTCTGCAGAGGTTAGAACAGGATTTGGGGATCCATTGAAGACGATTCCTAGCAACCCTATGAAAACCCAAAATGTTATCATTTTTTCAGCACAGAAAGAGTTGATATGCTCCTGTCCCTCTCCCATAACTTGTTTCACAAAGCTGTGCTGTGAAATGAGCTGACATAAAGCCCTATTTTTTTTTCCAAGGTTTTGAACCGATCAGTTCTTCAGTGAGAATCTCAGTGTGACTCTGTGAACAGTCATACTGGCACAGCAGACAGGTAGAAAAGTGTTTTAGAGGCATGGATACTTTAGGGTAGCGTTGCTGCAACAAGAATCCTTGCCCACGGCAATGAGTGATACTGAAAGGCAGTCTGGTCCTGCTTGCCTATTGCTTTGGACCTACAAGCCACAGTAGCATCAAGTATTTAAACTAAGCATCTAATTGTTAGTAGAAAATGAGGCTCTCCATTTTGGCTGGAATGCTTTGAAGCCTTATGAAAGGATTGTTTTGTAGCTGCTGAAAGGATTGCTTTGTAGTTGCTAAGAGAAACTTCATTTCCAATTTGCACTGCTGCAATAAGCACTCATCTCACACTGTTATTTTCATTTTCAGTCCTCTGTCCAAGCAGATGTCACGTCTCAAAAGCACTTAACAAAGGCATCTATGAAAGGAGATGGTGTGAATGAGACTGCCACACAAAGTGCTATGGCCTGACTGGTCTAAATGCCCCTGAGTCCTCTGGAGCCCAGGGGAGTGTGCCCTTTGCATGGGCTGGGGCACCACCTCCTGGCTGGGTCCTGATGGGGCTCCTGGGGAGCCAGACCCCACTAGATGGCACAGCTCATCTACAGTTTAAGACAACAAGAATGCCTGTTCCTACATCTCATTTCTGAACTGAGCAACGGAGCAGACATCAGCTAATGAGGGTGACATGAGAGATGGACTGAGATCTCCTATCAGGACTGCATCAGGACAGCCAGCTTTTCTTTGGGTAGGTTCTGTTGTCCGAAAACCTGGGACATGAACCTTTGTGATGATCGCTGTTGCAGTGTCAGGAAGCCAGGAATCATAGAATCATCTGGTTGAAAAAGACCTCTGAGATCATCGAGTCCAACCATACCTCTCCCCTTACTAAACCACATCCCTAAGAAACTCATTCACCTGTCGTTTAAACAACTCCAGGGATGGCAACACAACCACTGGGCAGATGTTCCAGTGCCTGAGAACCCTTTAGTTGAAGAAATTTTCCTGATGTCTGATCCGAACCTCCTCTGGCACAGCTTGAGGCAATTTCCTCTCACCCCATCACCTGTCACTTGGGAGAAGAGACCAGCACCCACCTCGCCACAAACTCCTTTCAGGCAGCTGTAGACAGTGATAAGGTCTCCCCTCAGGTTCCTCTTTTGCAGACTGAACAACCCCATTTCCCTCAGTCTCTCTTTATAGGGCTTATTCTCCAGCCCCTTCACCAGCGTCGTTACCCTTCCCTGGATGCACTCCAGCACCTCAATGTCCTTCCTGTAGTGAGGGGCCCAAAACTGAATCCAGCTCTCAAGGTGCACCTTCACCAGCTCCAAGTACAGGGGCACAATCACCTCTCTGCTCCTGCTGGCCACGCTGTTTCTGATACAGGCCAAGATGCCATTGGCCCTCTTGATCACCTGGGCACACCGCTGGCTCATGTTCAGGCGGCTGCCAACCAACACCCCCAGGTCCTTCTCCGCCAGGCAGCTCTCCAGCCTGTAATGCTGCACAGGGTTGTTGTGTCCCAAGTGCAGGACTCTGCACTTGGCCTTGTTGTGTTTGTGAAATCCTTGTTTACTTTTTCAGAAAGCCACTTATCTATAAAATATGTGCATATGTATGCAGGCATTTTAGAAGAATATGGGGTGCAAATTTGATAGTGCCTGAATCCTGCTGTTGTCCTGTGCCACAGTCCAGTGGCTTTAGGGCTCTGGGTTGTGCTGAAAGCCTACAGTGGCCACAGGCCGCTGCTGACCTGATGCAAAGCCTCTGCTGCTGTAAAAAGCTCTATATATAGGCTCTGATGGGCTGCCTCTGTATCGCCAGGCTTTCCAAGAGTGTCACCTGTCAATGCTGTTGCAAATCCAGCACTGTGTCTATTGTGAGCTCTGACTTGCTGGGCAGAAGTGAAGTTGTGCTCAGATTTAGACAGCTGGTGATGGGCAGGCCAAGCCCAGAATTAATGGTCACAGAAGCGTGGCTTTCGTTATGACCTTGCCTAAGTGATTTTGGGTCCTGGACCAGCTGTAGGACAGACTACTTGTCTCTCCGCACTGCCAGCTTCAAAAGAACCAGTCACTTGTCTGCAAATATATATAGAATGCCTTGCTTGTGGGATATAACTATTGAGGCACTGGAACAAACTGCCCAGGGAGGGGGTTAAGCCACCATCCCTGGAGATATTTAAAAGACAGGTAGATGAAGTGCTCAGGGATACGGTTTAGTAGTGGAGAGGTAAGGTTGGATTCAATGATCTCAAAGATCTTTTCCAACCAAGCAATTCTATGATTCTATTCTGGTGTAGCTGGTATTGCTATAAATGAGCTCACTGATCAAGGTCCACCTGGAGTGCTGACCCTGCTCTTTCGGAATGGCTCAGCTCACTGTGCCCTTTTCAGCAGGGCTCTGAAATGCTGAGTGTTGGCCTGGGAAGACCCAGCAAGCTTTGAGAAAGGTGGGCAAGCTGCTTCATGCTGAGCAAGCCAGCCTGGTCCTTCTCAGCAGCCAGCAGATACAGAGCCTCAGGAAAGAGGCTGGCACTCTTCTGCTTTTAAAAGCCTGTTTCTTTCAAGAAGAAACAACTGAAACCATAGTAAGCAAAATTAATTAAAAATGCTCATTCCATCGAGAGGTCACAATGAATTATGTCCTCAAAGCTGTTTGCCATACCTGTGTTGTTAAACATTTGATCACTTGTTTGTATGATGGTTCTTCTAGGAAACAAGGGTAAGAAGTTAATGACATAGATCTGGCTTGGAATGGAAATGCTTTTTCTATGCATCTATTCTTCTGCTTTCACAGACCATACCTGTAACACCCAGTGTCAGCTGAAAACCACCCCAACATTCACACATGACCTGAAAAGGCAAGACTACAATGTGGCCGCTGGCCCTCTGTAAGTCATGGAGATGCAAACCCCATAATGAAATGCCCTATGAACATATCTGTACGACACATCCAAAAGCTGAGTGGGGACTATCTGCTATTTCTTTTTTTCTGTGCCTGCAGTAACATTTTGAACTGTTGCAGTAAGACAAACTACAGTACAACTTCTGAGCTGCTTCAGGGTTCTAAAATGCTAGTGTTCCAGTATTAATTATTAACATCACTAAAACACTCCAGAGAATGGCATGGAAACATTAAACAAGCTTGATATTAATGGCTCCCAGAAGATAAGTGATGGTGTGCATTAGCATGTGGTAAAGACTGAGGAGGGAAAATAACTACAGACTACAATAAACCTTCTAAACATAGTGGGATTAAATTAGAAAAAGAATACAAGTGTGAACCACAAGAAAGGCTTTCCTATAGCCATGTCTGCTGCCCATTTGAAGATACAGGTAATATTGTTTACACCTTTGAAATTATACTTGACAGGTTGCAATAAACAGCTTTGAAGCATAGGGATGTGCTGAGGTGGGAAACATCTGCCGCACACCTCCTCACTCTGGAGAGGAGCCATGTTTTGCTAGAGAGTTTGCAGATAGCTGCCTGCCCATGCTGGTTAACTGATGGCCAATATCCCTTATGATTCCTCAAAGCTTGTTTAAGAGTTGCCCCTGCTGAGGGTACAGGAGGTAGGACGGAAAGAGACATGAAAAGTAACCAGTGTTCCCTTTTAGTGCATGGAGGGATTCTTGCCCTATGTCTGATAAGTAAATTAGAGCTTTTGTGAGAGGTAGATGTGGTGTTCTCTATTAAAAAATATGCACAGAACATTTTGCTTATCTGAAACATCACATTCTCTTTTACTCAGCAGAGCCTGGCCAGGAAGAATCTCCTCAGCTAGTCCAGCCCATGTTGCCAAGAACTATGATGCAGAGACATTTGGCTCTAGCTTGGGCACCTGACTTCACAGGGAGAGGTGGGCCCTGCAGGATGTCAAAAAGATGGAAACGGTTCTGCCAAATAAGAGACATGGTTATCTAACAAGGTGCGTGTTTTGCAATATTTTAGGTGATTGAAGCACTTAAGTGCTCTCTTCCAGGTGTATGATTGGATGCCTACCATAAACTCCATGTGCTGCTTTTTTTGCCAGCAGCGATATCGTGTTTGGAATAGATCTTGACCTCTCCGATAAACTTTGATGGCTGTAGGTGCTACCTTTCTACAGGAGGGGCTATAGAGGCTGTCACTGACAGCCAAAAGTCGATCCTAGCTCAGTAATCTCCTTAAGAAGTTTTTTCATCTGTCTGTGTTTGCGAGACAGTTGTAATGAATGCAACTGAAAATGGTTTGACAGTGCATGGAAAGAGAAATATTTAAGTAATGATGTCTAGCACAGATTTGGAAAGCTCATGTGGGTGTGACTATAATTCTGTTTTCCCTGAAGTCCACACCCAGCTTTTGGATGTATAGTAAAGATAAGTCCATAGGGTATTTCACGATGGGGTTTGTGTCTCCATGCCTTACAGAGGGCCAGTGGCCAGCCACATCATAGTCTTGCCTTTTCAGGTCATGTCTAAACATTGGGCTGTTTTTCAGCTGGTTCTCAGTCTTATGCACTGTGTGTTACAGGCATGGTCTGTAAATGCACAAGAATAGAAATTACTTCATCTGCATGAGCCAGAGCAACCTCATTTAACACCAGCCACTGCTGGAGAAGTAGTAAAACAGTTGTTCTGTTACACGGAGGTGAAATGAGTCATTTGCTGCCAATAAACTGGGAAGGAATGAAGATGCCTCGGAGGGACCATTATCTGCTATTACCTGGAGCAACTCCTTTTATAATTGAAAAATATATTAAAAATTATTTTGGGAATTTCTAATTAGTTAAGTTGAGCCATTAATGCACTCAGGATGTTTCAGAAAGTTAAACTGCCCTGAAAGAGGCCATCACAGAGATGTGCCTTTCCCCTCTGCCGCCACAGCTACAAGGTCAGGGAGGATGAAAACTTCTGTAGAAATTGAGGTTGGACAAAAAAGTCTGTGTCTGTCGATCCCTGGGGAGATGTCTCCTTCTCACATATCCCAGCCCTACATGACTTAAGACTGGAAATCCTGCAATAGGTAGCTATATATTGAGTAGCAGTCTTTAGGGAAAAGCACAACTAGGAAAGGCAGAAGACTAAAGAAAGGAAAAGCAGAGACTTGTGGCTGAGGCCATTCTGTTCCTACCTCTGGCATCTGCTCCTTGACAAGCCATTCAGCCAATTGTGGAATTTGGTGGTTTCTAGACTCAAGCACGCATTTTACTTTCTGTCCAGTTTAGCATAGTCGATGCTTTTGTGGTATTTTTTTAATGCAGCTAAATCAAAGGGTTCTATGGCAACTCGTGTTTAGGAAAAAAAATTGTTTAATTGTTTTTACAATAGAAGGGGAAACACTGGAGACACTGGAGAATTTGGCAACACATGCATGACTGTTTTGGCTCTTTGTTGATGGAGAACAGAGGAGCTAATTCCTTCGTGTTTCTACAGGGAAGGATCAGAATGGGGTTTGTGCCGTAATAGTAGCGTAGAAAAGCCTACAAGAAAATTGCAAAGCATGGTAACTGCTACAGGGCTGGGATGGGTGCAGTAACCCATGGATGAATCAGCATGGGAGTGCACAGCGAGGCAGAGGGCAGGGAGTCAGTCCCACATGCCATTCATCAGACACGGAGCACGGCAAAACAGGAACGCTAGGGATGCCAGAAAAGTGTGTTATGACTTAAAATCAGATGCACCAGCTCTAACACCCTGTAACATCTGAAGTGTTTTGTCTCCGTTTCCTCTGACATTTTGTTACCAGTATCTTCTTTCACTTCCTAGTTTAGGCAAACTTCATCCTTTCAGGAAACTATAATGACCTGCTTTCCTGCTCTGCCAGTGATTATCACAGCTCGAATCTGATATCTTTTAGCACCAGCATGGCTTATGTTAGATAAGCCAGGAAATATTAGCTGACATGGCTGTTTTGCTGGTGTTCTGTGTAGGTGGGTGACTCGAGAGAGGACAGGAGATGAGGTAGTCATGTAAAGCTTCAGTTCATAATGCAGAACCATGAGACACCAGACACATGTGCTCTTCTATCTAATATCAAGTGGCTGTAATGGTTCCCTGAGAAGAGATGTGGCATTTTTCATTTTGCTTTAAAATATGTGAGTGGGAAATACCCCTTCCCTGACAAAGCATGAAAGATAGTTAGAAACAAAACATGGTTAAGTTCTTCTGCATATGAGAAAATGGATGTTTTGCCTCTGATTTGCACCTTGGAGGAAGGTGGATGGATTTCCATACAGACAACAACTGGTACCTCCTTCCCTTTCTTTCTCTCCAGCTAAGGGAATTAAACTGTGATGTGATTTCACATGAGCTTTTCCAAAATAATGTTCATATACCATTTTACAGACCAGTATGAGCAATTAGTGGAAGCACTTGGTCTGCTACAAACAATTGGTTGTGTTTAGATCATGTGTTATGACTGTGTTTTACTGCAGCCCAAAACAACTGGAGTTTAAGAAAACCTGGAAGGCCCAATTGGAAAATGTGGCTCAGCTGAACTCTGTAACATTTGGGATGGGAGTGGATGAGACCACACGGCATGGAGCAGACAAACCATGGGGAAAATCAAAGAAGCAGACAGCAACGAGCCCTTGTAGCAAGGACACGTGATCCCTCACTCTCGTGTCTACGCGCTGTCAGTGGGGCGAGGACACACTTTCATTTATTAATCCCGAAGTGATGCAGAGCCAGTTCCTCAGCCACTTCAGCTCATGTAATGCATTGTTTTTGCCGAAGCCATCCTGATTTTGTCTGGCTGAAAGACTAACTAGCTCAGAGTGTTGGGTTTGACCTATGTAGAGGCTGTATCCCTAAAGTAAACTTGCATATTGATCTCTCACCTGCCTCATGCTCAGGCTCTGGGAAGAAAAGGTGGCGGGTATGCAGGTTTTGTTACTGTCATACCCAAGCATCCTGCAGTCTAGAATGGGTTTTATCACCATAGCACTTGAGGTAGGAAATGGTGAGTGGTTTTAGGCTGGGTGGAAGAGATGTAGGATGTATTTTTAGCAAGCTTTTCTCAAAATAGACCTGGGCTCTCTTAAAAGTTAGCTTTTTATACTCAGCAAGAGAGGAAACCAAAGGAGGAGAAAAAGACCGATTTTGCAGCTCACTGCAGTGCTGTGGCAGGCTGGGAATAGCAGATAGGAGTGTAGATAGCAAGCATCAGCCCGTAACAGGCTGTCTTTGTGAGCCAGGCACAGCAATCAGGTGCTATTCACCAGCCTTGGGATAGGTTTGGCCCACTGCTGTGGAGCTGGCTTCACTCTGCTTCGCACTGGAACACTCTGAGCCATCGTGTGTCTACTGCTAAGTAGATGAGGTCCCCAGAGGCTGCATTGAGTGAGTTCCCATTTTTAGAGGGGCAGTTTTCAGTGAGCTTGGTGATAGTTTGCAAACTGCATGTAAGTTCTCCACTTAGCAGTAAAAGAAAGCTTGTATCTGTTGGTCTGGGTGAAGGCTGTCCTCCCAACAGGAGAGTCAATAGGGCCAGACCAACCTCTCTGGGGCTGCTGCAGTGTCAGCTGTGATGGGTATTCATGTCCCAAATTTAGTGGCAAGGTGGAAAGCCTGCGGTGTCTGGGTTAGTGCTTGTTAAGGCAGACGAACTCTCAGTATAGTGCTTACCACAGACTTAATATACTTCACTCCAGCTACCCAAGAACTGCTTTTGGATGCATGTCCAGAGCTTTGGCAAGAAACCGCTGATTTCCAGACTACATTTATACATGGCCTGTTCAGCTGTAGGCTTTTGTGCTATCTTGGATCTAAGCTTTACACAGCATCATTCCTACTCTTTTTCTCCAAAGTACTTTACTGAAGAGAGATGCAGTCGTTCTGCCTTTGGCTAGACAAACCAATCCCTTCTCATCTCAGGAAAGGTCCTCCTGCTGCTTATCTTAGGAGCTTTTCTGTCTAAAGGGATACAAGTTTGACGAGTTCTTCATGTGGAAAACAGATTTGCAGACAGTGTCTCAGGTAAGGCCTAGCGGATTGTTGTGCCATAGTATAAGTATTTGCATTGGTAGACTCCCACATGAAGTGCTCCAACATGTAATTCAAAGAATCATAAAATCATAGAATGGTTTGGGTTGGAAAAGACCTTAAAGGTCAACAAGTTCCAGTCCCCCTGCCATGGGCAGTGACACCTCCCACTAGTCCAGGCTGCTCAAGGTCCCCTGACTTGTGACCAGTTTATAACTCCAGATCTTCCTCCTCTTCTCTAATTTACAGCAGTGGTGATCATGAATTTAGTCCTTGACATGTTATTTGCTGTCTGCTTGATACCATTTCACATGTTTCTCAAGTCCTTAACCTCTTCTTGTGTGACTTATCCTTTATTGGTGATGCTTTGTAATGCTGTCATCCATTAGTGCTGTCCTGCTTGTGTCAGGACACTAACAAAAATATTATGAAATGAAATCAACCCCAAGGTTGATTCAAAAAACTCCCTCCAAAGGAAGATTCTTCCTCAAACTTGAAAGGGATCCAATTTTGAGACCTTGAGATTCCCAAAGTGGCATCGTGAGTGACCTGTGAAAAATTTACGGAGGAAAAATGATCTCTCATGACATGCCAAGGTGACTAGAGGAGGCCAATAAGTCATTGAGGAGTTTAGGCAAGGTGAAGACAACAAATAACCCCTCTTCATAAAAAAAAAAAAGAATCCCACATCTTTGGTATAGCAAGTAAATTGCTGTTGGTAAGAAGAGAACAAAATAATAGTCCTTTGCTGCTGTGGGATTTTCTTTTTTTCCAGTCCTCCTAAAGCTTGGTTTGGAAACCCAGCACTTCATGAACTGATTCTCCCTGGTCAACCTAAGCTCATTGATCTAATTTTCTGGACTTCCTGGGAAGGCAGTTATCAGTTTCGGCTTTGCTATGACGAGTTGCTGTTTAACTATGAGCCCCAGGCTAGACGTGACAAAGAGAAGTGAGGTTCCCAGAGCTCTGCTGATGCAAATAGCAACTCTGCTGACTGAAGAGATGAAACAACAGTAATGAATCTCATCCGGACAAAATCCACATGGACACTATGAGTCCCCTGAGCCTTGTTTTGACACTGCCCAAATGTGGCAACAGCATTGGAAAGCTTGTGCTGGGAAGTCTGATTTGCTGAAGAGGATCATCTTGGGCTCCTTAGGAGGTCTAATAAAGTGCAAGCCCTTTAGTTGCACCACTGTTTTTTCTGGAGTATTCCAATGCCAGCGCATGCTTTTCTGTGATGTAATTATTTTCCATTAATAAATCCACAGCCCCTGCTAGATAGCACTGCTGTTACACTTGCAAAATGTTACAATGTTAATGCAGCCCTGCTCAATTCACGTATCTTAACAACATGAAATATTAGTCTCCTAAGTATAGATTTCCCAAGGTATTTAAGTGTTCCAATCTCCTTGGACTAATGGACATCTTGTTAAAGCTGTCAGACTTCATTTCTGGTTTGGCAGACGCCACAATCTTATGGTGTAGCAGAGAGGTGCCCCTGTGTTTTCTTTTAACTCTATCAGTTTGCCACTGGATTTGCCTATGCCAGGGCTTGCCACTAATGAAATGTAATCACATTTTGCTGCACAGAATGTAAACCCAACCATTTTATTATGTAAAAGCGATCTGTTGAGTCCACCAGCCGCAGTTTTAACAGCTGATTGCTTGTTCAGATCCTCAAGAGTGTGGTTTTATAAGATGGCTTGGTTTAAGAGCAGCACAGAGGGAAAACTGTGTCTTTGGGGTGTGCTCTGCATGAAACAGCCTCCTTTTACACAGGATATTGGAGAATGAAGTACATACTATGCTCTTAAAATAGAGCCTTTGAAACTGGCACGGGACGCTTGGTCTTGTCCAAGTATCATTAATCACAGTTAGGACTCTCAAACAAAATAAGCCTCGACTTCATGTTGCTTGTTAAAACAAGAAATACACATTTCAGTGTTTCATTTTCAGCTGCACTCACTGCGCTGCACAGTGTAGCCAAAACTAATGTTTTTGAATCATTATTTCACATATAGTTGGACAAATTCTGTATATGCAGTATTTTTATAACAAAATGGCTTGTTTTGACTATATTAAAAGAAAAAATTACTCTAGGTGTCTGGAATGCAAGAAAAAAGGAGGATTCCTTACACTGCAGTGCATGTTCAATGTGTGATTTGAAATCTGACTGCAGTTACTCAGCGGCTTCTTCTTTTCCAGTTTCTCTGCTTTACTTTTTAAATTTCTCTCTTTCTTTCTTTCTTTTTAACAAAGGCCTCTCAATACCAGCTTTTCAGACATAAACCTATGCAGCACAAGCCTCAGCATGGCTGTAAGACCAAGCCTCTGTAAAGCTTTCAGCCAGAAAGGCAAACAGCACTAATGCAAATCTTCCCGCACTGCTGAACTGGAAATTCCTTGCATGGATACAGTGATGCAGCTGCACAGGTGGCTGAAATCCCTGGGTAACACGGACCTAAAAATAAGGCACTGCCCGGTCTCTTCAGCCGGAATTCCTCAAAGGGCAGGGGCAAATGCAAGGATAAGGGCTTAGAGACCAAGTTATGCAGAGCCTGAAAGGGTGATAGTGCTAAGCCAGGTCTTGGGGAGATGAGGTTGGAGCTGAGGTGGCTGAAGAAGGGAAGATATCTAGGAAAACCAGACACAGCAAGGCCGGGCCTCTGTTGCAGGGTCAGAGCTTGTTTTTAAGGCCTCCACACTGCTTTGCAGACTGGGTGCTGTTTTTTCCACTTGTGTAGGGTTTAGAGTAAGCTTGACACTGAATCTCAGGCTGTAAGACACCTGTTTTTAATGCTCAATAAGGCTGGGAAGTCATCTGTCTGCTTCTGCTGTCAAAATTATCTTTTGTTTCTTGTAAAGATAAATAGTCCCATCAGTCCCATGCAGTATCAATGCAATATCGCTACACAGTCAAGACAAGAGCCATGGTTCCAAAGCATGCGATGTGAGTGGTGAGTGCATGCAGAACCCAAACACTGTCTGAAAAAGAGGTAGTGTTTGACGGCTCTAAGAAGGTCATAAGCATTGAACGAGGGTCAGAGTGATGGCATGGTGAAGGAGAGGGTGGGCTTTGAGTTCCTTCTTGAAAGCAATACTAAACAGGAGAAAACTATCAAAACCGGAGGGATTTCCATTCGGGTTGCAGATCCCAGGGCTGAGAGGAGGGGAGCTGCCTGGTGGGGTGGCTGGTCAGGAGGACTTCGTTAGGAGCCCTCAATTACTCATCTGCGCTGAAGTCAATGCTCGCACCTCAAAGATCTGCACAGTCTCTTGCTAGGTTTGGAACAGAGCGTTGCTGTGTGCAGTGCCGAGTGCTGTGTGGAGGGCAATCATAGAATGGTTTGAGTTGGAAGGGAACTGAAAGCTCATCCAGTTCCAACCCCCATGCGATGGGCAGGGACACCTCCCACTGGATCAGGGTGCACAAAGGCTCATCCAACCTGGTATTGAGCACTTCTAGGGATGGGGCAGCCACGACTTCTCTGGGCAACCTGTACCAGGGCCCTGACAGTAAAAAAATGTCTTGTAAATACGTGCCTTCATGTTACTCGTATAAAAAGCAACACAATTTTTGAAGAACAAGTACAAAACTGGAACTGCCGGAGGGCATCTATACGCTCGTGGGGAAGGGGAGTTCGCTAAAACTAGGGTGTTTTCTTTCCCTGAAACAGTTACCTATCGCTTTATTCTCTTACGGGAAGGGACAATATATTAAAATGCATGACACAGTGTTCAATTTGAAAATGACCCAAATTTTGGTTGCTATACATGGATACTGGTAGATAAGCACTGGGCTGACCAGCATGGGCAGGCACTGCATTTCACCTTTACCAGGTTTGAATTGATGGTAGAATTAAGTCATCAAGGTTAAATGCAGGTTGCTGGTCTGTGTCCACACGGGGCTGGGTTTCACAGTCTTTTTTCTGTCAGATGACTGCTTGATATGTTCTGTGTCCTGAGCCGGAGAGATTTTCATTTAAGGAATATTTAAGGCATTATTGTGAGAATTGAGCTACAAGGGCTGTGGCAGGCTTGTCAATGTGAATTAATTAAGCAGTTGTGTATTTGACACTAGAATTAATCACATCCACTTAGGCTTAACATGAAAATTAATGGCTGAAGGGATCTCACAGGTCTGGGTGAGGGTTTGAGTCATGAGGAGATGGGTTTCTCCTGTGTTTGTGGAAGAGAAATCCCCTCAGGCGTACAGTCATTGAGGTTCTCCTGATTTCAGGGATATTTTCACCAGCTTTGTGGAGAGGCCTCAGGAGGGACGTTATGGAGGCTAGGAGAGACAGGGCTGTGGGGAGAGGTTTCCCACAGCTGAGGGAGTCTCTTAAGTGCACGGAGTGCAATGGTGGGCAGACCACTCCGCCCACTCATGTTCGTGGGGTGACCAGGGGTGTGAGATGGCCATGAGAAGAGGCTGCCCACAGCTGATGGAGTCACTGAGGAGCATAGGGTGTAATGGTGGGCAGCCCACCCTGCCCGTCTGTGTCAGTGGTAAGTGAGGGGCCTGAGGTGGCCATGAGATGAAGCTGCCCATGTCTGAGAGAGTCAATAAGGAGGACAGGGTGCGATGGTGGACAGCCTACCCTGCTCACCCATGTTCAAGGGCTGTTGAGGGGAGTGTGGTGAATGCAGGAAGAAGCTGCCCGTGGCTGATGTGCTGCTGAGGAGCACAGGGTTCAATGGTGAGCAGCCTCCCCTGCCCATGCGTACTGGGAATGGCAAGGGGCGTGAAGAGCACTTAGAATGATAGAGTCATAGAACTGGTTGGTTGGAAAAGACCTTTGAGATCATGAACTCTAGCTGTACCTGTCCACTACTAAACCAGGTCCCTGAGCACCTCATCTGCTTGTCTTTTAAACATTTCCAGAGATGGGGACTCCACCACTTCCCTGGGCAGCCTCTGCCTGAGAACCTTTTAATTGAAAAAATTTTCCTGATGCCTAACCTCCCCTGGTGCAACTTGAGGCCATTTCCTCTCATCCTATCACTTGTTACTTAGGAGAAGATGCCAACACTCACCTTGCTACAACCTCCTTTCAGGCAGTTGTAGGCATTGATGAGGTCTCCCCTCAGCCTCCTTTTCTCTAGGCTAAACAACCCCAGTTCCCTCAGCCGCCTCTGATAACACTTGTTCTCCAGCCCCTTCCCCAGCTCCATTCCCCTTCTCTGGATGCACTCCAGCCCCTCAATGTCCTTCTTGTAGTGAGGGGCCTGCCCTGCCCCTCATGTTCGGGAGGTGGTGAGGGGCATGAGACAAATGCAAGGCGAGGCTGCCCACGGCTTATGGAGCAGGGGTGTTATGTCAGGCAGCCCACCCTGCCCACCTGTGCCAGGGTGACCAGTGGTGTGTAACGGCTGCAGGGAGCAGCTGATGAGCACGGGGTGCAATGGTGGTTAGCTCGCCCTGCCCACCCGTGTCGTGGGGTGGCGAGGGGCACGAGGTGACTGCAGGGAGAGGTTGAGGAGCATGGGGTGTGCTGGCAGGCAGCCTGCTCTGCCCAGCCATGTTAGTGTGGTGGCAGGGGGTGCAAGACGGCTGCAGGGAGAGGTTGCCCACGGCTGATGGAGCTACTGGGGAGGATGGGATGCAATGGCACGCAGTTCATTCTGCCCATGTGTGCTGAGGCGAACCAGGGGTGTGAGACGAATGCAGGGAGAGGCTAAGGAGCACGGGGTGCGATGGCAGGCAACCTCCCCTGCCCACCCGAGTTTGTGGGGTGGCGAGGGGCGTGAGACGGCTGCAGGGAGGAGCTGCCGACGGCTGATGGGGTCTCTGAGGTGCATGAGGGGCTCTGCCCGCCCGTGTTCGTGGAATGGCAAGGGGTGTGAGGAGCATGGGGTGCAAGGGCAGGCAGACCACCCTGCCCACCCGTGTGGGCGGAGGCGGGGGGTGTGAGATGGCTGCAGGGAGAAGCTGAGGAGCACATTGTGCAAGGTCGAGCATCCCTCCCTTCCCACCCGTGTCGGGGTACCAGGGGCGGTGCCAGGCCGGCCCCCCGAGCCTGGGGGAAGGGGGGGGCAGCGCATGCGCGGTTTGGGGGGCGGAACCAGGGCTGCGGGGCTGATCACGCCGGCGGAGGTGGCGGCAGGGCCTGGGGGGACAGCAGGGATAGTGGAGAAGGGACCGGAACCGGTTCGGCCATGGGGACGCAGGGAGCGGGGAGGAAGCGGCTCCCGAATCGGGAGCGCCTGACGGCGGAGGATGATGCGCTCAACCAGATCGCCCGCGAGGTGAGAGGAGACCCCTCCTTCCATCTTCCCCTTTCTCTCTTCCATCTCCCCCTTTCTCTCTTCCATCTCCCCCTTTCTCCCTTCCGTCGCCCCCTTTCTCCCTCCCACCCCCCTCCTTTCTTCCTCCCACCCCGCTCCTTTCTTCCTCCCACCCCGCTCCTTTCTCCCTTCCACCCCCCTCCTTTCTCCCTTCCACCCCGCTCCTTTTTCCTTTCCATCCCCCCTTCTCCGTCCTTCCTTTTCTCCCTTTCACTCCTTCTCCCCACCCCCCCCGCCTCCATTTCTCTCTTCCACCCCCACCGTCTCCCTTCCACACGCCCCCTCCACCCCGCTCCACACCCCCGGCTCTCCATGGCAGCGATGGGGAAAAAGGAATAAATTCTGCATTCTTCCCTTCGGGGTTGGTGATGCTGGGGCAGCGCTGAGGGGTTGTTGGTGAGGAGAAGGATGGGGGTGCCAGCCCTTCACTGCGCAGCCCTGCAGCCAGGGACGTGGGTTGTGCTGGTGACACAGGGCTTTTGTGGGAGCATGCAAGGGATAAAGCGGGAGCCAGAAGGCTGCAAGAGGCTTGTTCTGGTGGCTGGGACCCAGGGCACGGGCTTTCAGGCTTGTGTGGGAGCATCCAAGGGATTAATTGGTAGCCAGAATGCTGCACAAGGCTTGTTCTGCAGCTGTGCCGAGGACTGGGATGCAGGACACGGGTGTTTGGGCTGGTGTGGGAGCATCCAAGGGATAAATTGGGAGCCAGAATGCTGCCAAGGCTTGTTCTGCAGCTGTGCTGTTAACTGGGACCGAGGACGCAGGCACTCAGGCTTGTGTAGGCACATCCAAGAAGTAAACCATAAACCAGAAGGCTTCAAGAGTCTTGTTCTGCATCATTCCTCCCACAGTCTTCCAATGGGGAGATGGGCAACCTCAACCTGAGATTGAAATGAGAGGCCCTGGTGTTATTCTTCAATGTCTCATAAAATCATTTGGTTGCAAAAGACATTTGAGATCATCAAGTCCAACCATATCTGTCCACTACTAAACCAGATCCCTGAGTAGTCTCTGAGGTGATGGGATGCTGGCCACTGATGGTGGTGGCCATTCTCTTCCCCCAGTCTGGGCTCTGTGTGTCTGCTTCCCATCTCGTCTCAGTCTCAACCCAAGATGGGTTACAAGAAGAGATCTTCCAGAAGAGATTTAAGTCTTTCCTGGTTTCCTTTCCTGACTCACAGTTGCAGCAGGATGAGATGAATGCTCATGTGAAGCTTATTTTTGGTGGTGACCAGGAGTTAGATTGAGTAAGCCGTGACATTGGATGTTACCATGAAAGGCAGCCCTGACATGGGAAGCCTTTACTGTGTACCATTCTGAAGTGGTTTGTAGCATCTTTAGAATACAGTAGACTGGTTTCTGTGGGAGTGATTTGGATAGCACATTGCCAGAGGCCAGATTTTTGTGGAAGATGGGAAAGTGCCTTGGGATGGAGTTTGAGGTAGTAGGACAGGAATGTCTCATGTCCTGAATGTAAGATGGCAAGCAAGACTGCTTGTGCTGTCTTTTAAAGTTTGAGTCACGATAGCATCTTAGGAATTGTTTCAGGATGAGGGTTTAAATTCCACAACAGTGTCTTGGCCGTGCTGTAATTTGGTCAAGGAAAACATCAGTCTGTAACATGGGACCTAGGCTGTCCATCTCTGTTGCTTGTTTCTCTCCTGCTGTCACTTTTCTTTAGCTCATGTACTGCTTGTGTAGTGGTTTGAGACCTCAAGTACTGCGTTGGTTTTTGGGTTGGGGTTTTTTGGGGGGGGCTGTTTAAAGGACAACTCCATTTGGTCAAAAAGCCCTACCCAAACATGTCTTTTATCTTTTCCCTTGAGTGGTAAAACTGTGAATTGACAAGTTCAAGGTTCAGCATTTTCCCACTTCCCACGTTATTTTAACTCTTTGCATTACTCTATCTCAGATTTTATGCATTTGTAGTAGTTTTGTTGTTTTAACTGCCCATTTTCTGCGCAAGGGAACCCTGAGGAATCCTTCTGTATGATTTAAGAACTCCTAAAAATACAAAGTAAGCCATTTGTCTCCTTCTAATAAAGATGCTGATAGCCTTCGTGTTGAGATGGGTGCAAGGGTTGCTGATCTTTTGACTCTTCCAGCTTTCCTTGCAGGTGTTTAGGCAAAGCTGAGACATAGACATGTTGTGTTTGTGCATAGGTTTTCACTCTTCTCTTCCCCTTTGTCTTCCTTTGTTATCCATAAGATACAGGTTATTAGGATCTCTTTCCTGTTATTAAGATCTCATTTTGTAATGTTCAGATGGGAGCCCAAGAGTGATCAAACCAGAATTATTCACAGACGTATTTTTACTTTGGAATCTCTGGGAATAAGCTGAAATGAGTGCATCTTCTTTCCTTTTGGTTTTCCTCCAAAAGGACTGTGCTGCTTTGACCCTTTCCAATTGTTGTATTTCGTAATAGTCAGAAGATCTTGAAAAATCAACAGCTCTTCCTATAGTAGTTGCTTCTATAATGACACATTAAAGCTTGTGAAGATGCTTTTATTGAACTCCTGCCATTTGGAGCACACATGTTTTTTGAATTTGCAACCAGGACAACTTGCTGTGTATGAGCAGTCCCGTGTAGATCAGCAGAGCCTTGTGCAGTGAAGAAGGCAGACCTCGCTCCATGGGATGTGGGAACGGTCTTAGAGGAAGTCGCTGAGCAACCGGAAGGAAATTGTAAAAGTGAGGCAGACTGTAGTGAAGGGTTTTAGTAGCCATATTAGTAACGTTACGCAGCAGTAAGTTTTTTAATGTTTCAGGCCGTTTCTGAACTAGATCAACTGCAAGTAGTTTGTCACCTTATCTAGACCTGTTTGGAGCAGAGGTGGAAGGTGCAGTTCCAGTAAATCACCTTGCCTGTCAGGAAAAAGTAGCACCGTGCCATGAAATCTAGCTGTTGAGTTTCTAACTTCCATTAATGGTAATTAAATGGATGGCAAATAAGTAAATATAGTTAAAGCATGCACGTGGTGTTCTAAGTTTCCAGCAGACACATTTGGCTGCCACTCTGGATTTGCTGTCCGTACACCTGGTTTGTGTTGCTGAGGTTGGTTTTTTCCAGGTGTCGGCTCTTGCAGATGGAAGCAGAGCTAATCAATGATAGGCTTCTCTGCTTTCCGGCAAATGTTGACGGCAGTAGATTATTGTGTGTTTATGTCAATGGAAAGTTTTGGACTATTTTATTCCTCTCCATGAATACATGCCAGCAGTGTTTGCAAAATCCAGCAGTTTGATACTCCTGGAGGTCTGTGCCAGCATTATCACGTGCACGTACCAGGCAGTCGTCTGTCTGTTCTCTTGGGCTGGTGCACACGAGGTTCAGGAAGGCAGAGTCCTGGGCTGCTTAACCTTACCTGGCCTGGCCTCCTTGCTCAGGTTGGAGGTTTGATATGATAACTTGAGACGTTGTAACTAGGGGAATATACTGTTTTTCCAGACTTCCACTGTGCTCTTTGCTAGCTACTGTTATAGCTCAGTGTTACATGAGCAGGAAGAATTTTGCAAACCCAGTGAGGAGCTGCCATCTGTGTAAATGAGATATTTCTCATCTAGGCAGATAATATTAGTTACTGGCTTTTATTTTCTTTAATAAGGAAGAACAAGGTCATTGTAAACTTCATGTTTGTATTAGGAAAGTCATTTACACCTTGTTTTGTTAATGTTTTGCGAACAGATGTGTGTTATGTTGCTCAGAAAAAACAATCCTGCCATGTGTTATCTCTGTGCTTGGAATCTTCTCTTTTTCACCCAGCAATTTAAACAGTAGAACTCTTTAGTGATTAATGTGAGGGTAGTCATTCAAGCAACATAACTTTATTTTTAATAGTAAAGAAAGTAATGTTATGAGGGTTGCTTCTTCGCTCTTTGTACGCTGTATGCCTCTTCCAGTGTTTCGAGAGCTGTCACCTGCATACTTAGACACACATATAATTATTATTTAAATAACTGGCATGATCAGTGAAGCAACCAAATTTATAGTCTGTAAAACTGAAGTTTTTAGTTTGGGCATTGACTTGCATACTTAATGGTTCAGAAGTTGCAATGTTACGCTCCTATTAAGGAGCAGAAAGTGTAGCTGATTAGAAACAGCTCAAAAATTCAAAAACCTGAGCTGGAGTTTCAGGACTAGTGAAGAGATGCTGTGATTGTTGTACGTGGAATTTAAAGGCCTGGCTTTTGAACTGAGGGCATAATTTGAGGGAGAATTATTTATGCAACAATTTGGGTGACCTGCATAAATAGAGAAGGAAACAATTTGGTAAAAGTCAAAGTTAACACAGGCAGGATGGATGTTTAATGTATGGGAGCACAAGTCAAGCACAAGACTTCATTGAGCTGTTATGCAAACCAGACCATTTAAAGCAGCGTATTCCCTAACGATATACTAGGCAATGCCCGTGCAAGCTCTGTGTGCCTCATTACTGTAGTGGTGGGACTTTTTGATCAGTATTTGGCATTAGAGGTGCATGAAGACCTTTGTATAGCCAGATAAATATTCCAAGAGAAGCTTTTAGAAACTTTTGTATGACTTGTTCTTGACTTTCATTTTATTACTTTCCGTGAGGGTCCATAATCAGCACAAGAGAACAAATGATCTGGAATAGCATGTCTGGCTGTAGAGCTTTCTTCTAGAATAGAAAGTTATGAAAGCAAGGGGTGCTCATGGAGGGCTTGACTTAGCCCTGTTGACCTAAATATAGGAAGGAAGGAGGACTTTGTAGGCAATGCTTGCCAGTAGGGTGTGGAGAATTGTTCTAAAACTGAGATGAGTTTATGTAGCAATTGGCTCTTCTTAAAATCATAGAATGGTTTGGGTTGGAAGGGACCTTTACAGGCCATCTAGTCCCACCTCTGTGCAGTGAGCAGGGACATCTTCAACCAGATCATGTTGCTCAGAGCTCCATCCAACCCGACCTTGAATGTTTCCAGGGATGAGGTATCCACCTCTTCTCTGGGCAACCTGTGCCAGTGTTTCACCATCCTGAGTATGAAAAATTTCTTCCTAATATTTACTCTAAACTTCTTTCAATTTAAAACCATTACCCCTCGTCCTACTACTACAGGTCCTGCTAAAAAGTTTTTCTTCATCTTTCTTGTAAGCTCCCTTTAAGTATTGAAAGGCTGTAATTGGTTGTTGTCGGAGTCTTCTCTTCTTTAAAGCCAAACAACTCCATTTTCCTAATGTTTTGTGTCTAAATAGCCAACAAATGGTATTGGCATCACTTATAATCTATCCCAAAGGAAATGTGTGAAGGAGCAGCTTTGCATGGTTTAAGAGGCAAGACAAAAATCTTAAGACCCATCTCATTTTAGTTAAACGGGTGATTGTAGCCTGTGTCCCAGTGCACAGTCTGCCTCCCAGTATGCCTGTTGCAATCTCAAATAATTACTTGTCTGGTTTTGTGTCCATGCCAGACCCGAGTCCTCTTCAGCTGTTTTCTCCCTGTCTGAGAAAACAACTGTTTAGGAACTGTGATTCCTATTTCAGTCAAGCAAGAGACTACTGTTGAGATTAACAGCATGGGAAGCCCAGCCTTTTTCTTTGCAAGCCCAGTTGCTGAGCTGTCTGCAGGATGTAATACTAATCATTACCTCATCTAGAAGGATGTTTTTCCAGGCCTGTTGCTGAATAAAGTTGGCACTCAAGTGTACTTGCAAGGCTTTCAGCACCATTCGGGTATTTTTCCATCCTTTGGTTGCAAGGAGCACAATCCACGTTGTGTTTTGGGCTTGGGAAAAAGGTATTTGTCACTCCCGTCAAGTCAGCAGGTTGCCACAAGCAGTGAATCTGTCTAGCTAGGCATAAGCACTCATAGGCAAACCTTAAAATAGCAGCTCTGAAATATCACCTGTTGTCTTGCTTGTGTTGAAATACTTTTTGGGGGAGAAGTCACCCATTGGAACGAGGGGTGCGGGGAAGGGAACTGCAGGAAGCCAGATTTTCCTTCAGATAGTTGTAAAAGTGACTTTGAAAGTTCTTTTTTTAAATACCAGAGATGCTTCTGGGGAGGTAAAGAGCATGGTCATTTTGTCATGGAGTTTCCTCTGCTTGTAGTGTTATCTGGTGCTCTTGCTTATCACCCTGCATTTACTGGAAATGAATAGCTGGCCTTAGGCACCGTAAAAAAACAACTGGTATTTGAGCTTTCATCACACAGGAAAGATGAAGGAAGTGCTTAAGGGCTTCTTATGGGAAGACATCTGTGACCATCTACTCCCAAGATGCTCTTCTTTCACCTTACTTCTGTTAGGGAACAAGAAGAAGGCTGGAGAACTTTCCCAGCTAAAGCTAGGAAAATAACTGCTATGTGCATTAAAATGAGAATATTACATCAAGCAAAAATATATATTTTAAAAGCATCCACGAGGGTAGGCCTGGTCTTCAATCTTGCTAGTTAGTGTTGGCCAATTCTTGGTGAATGCATTTATCAATATTGTGGGGAGCTGAGCTGAGGTGTTGTGGTGCTGGGATCGCTAGATTCCAGCCCAACATCTTTGCCCGTAATTTTGTTTTAAACTCTTAAAAGTATGATGCTGAAAGGTGAATTACTGCTGCTGAAGAGCTGCTGTGTGCTTCTTCATCCTCTGCCTTGCGTGGAGTGTAACCTCTTGCAGGAGAAGAGACTAGACGGTAATCTCTTAAACTGAGTAGTCTGATGTGCTGGAGCTCGTTTGCAGATAATCTGGGATATTTTGAGGATGGAGAACCACCACTGTTGCTGGTAGGCAGCGAGAAATGACAGGCAGCTCTCAAAGGCCTGGTTGTAGAAGCTTTAACTGTTGAAAGCATAATAAATACTAAATAAGACAATAAGACTGGGAGGAACTTGGAGTTTTTAATTGCCTGGCAAGAGCTGGTCCAGTTGCCATGCAGTGTTTGCAAGTGTGTAGTGCCTTCAAGTAGGTGAATGAGCATATAATGTGATTTTCTGTTATGAAAATGTGGGAGTTGTGGTCAGGCTATTAAAAGCTACTGATTTTTGGAGGCTACAGAGAGTTTACAGTAGTTATATGCTCAGAGGCTGGGAAAAAGCACAGAAGAAATCCTTTCACGTTGGGAGGAACGTGCCATAACTGACCGCTGTACTGGTTTGACAGCTGTCCTTACCTAGAGTACTCACTGGTTAGACCTCAGTGCCAGGACATTTCCTGTGCGTGTTTGGATGTATTTCCAATTCTGCTGTTAAACAAACTGAACTAAGCGGTATGGAGTGTGAAGGGCAAGGCTTGGGAAGTATTTCCTGATGAGCAGAGCTGGGAGCAGTTTTATGGTCTAACCAGCTGAGAGCTTTGGGCATGGAGACAGGAGAAAACGCGAGCTAACTCTAACCCTGTTTCCAAAACTGGAGGTTGCTTGGTTTGAGATGTGGGTGTAAGCCCAAACCAAAAACTGGGTGAAAAGGAGTATATCCCTGGTTAAATGAATTAGGGTTTCCCTAAGAGGGAGTACATCCCATTTTGTTCCTTCATCAATCAGTGTGCCATGCTTTCCTGTAAGAGCATTTCCGATACAGTGTGTATCCCTTTGGAGTGTAAAATTATAAAGTGAAAGTGGTTCTCAAATCCTTTGAAAAATGTGGAGTTTATTGTCAGACTTAAAAAATGGAAGTTTTAACAAAATTAGCTATTTCTGGGTTAAGGAAAGATGGATGTTTTGGGTATTGAGTATAATTGCACGTAAGTGGCACAAATGTGGTCTGAAACTTTGAGTGACTCATTCTGACTTGGAAGCTCCACGGAATAGATTGAAATAACTAATTTAAGGACTTAAGATACTGTTTGGTGCCAATAAAAATGAGTGTCTGAGCTAATTGCTCATTAAAGTGTTCTGACCTAGACCTGGAAAGCTGATTGCTTCATGCTGTCCTTTCAGTAAAATACCCTGGGTGTGATCTGAAGAGAAGAGGGATTTGTTCAGTTGCACATGCTTGGCCCTTCTGTGTGCCTGCAGCCTGTGAGCCAGCAGCTTGGCATGGGCTCTGGTTTCATCCACCTAAATATGACTGCAGCATTTAAGAGCTGAGCTGAAGGCAGCAAACAGGGAAAGTGATCTGATAGTGCCAAATCCGAACTGTGTTCCAGTCTCGGATGTGGTGAGGAAGCCTCTTCGTTCCCTATTCCTTCTGGCTCCTTGTGCATTTGTCACTCCCTTCTCCTTCCTTTTTTTTTGTGCAAAATGAGTGTTTCTTTTGTGATGCAGCTTAATTCTGGCACTGCACTTGCAAAACCACTGGATGCTGTCAGGTTTTTTGATGCTGCATGAATTCCTGTGGCCTTTGAGAAAATGTTTGGATTTCACTTTTGTATTATAAATTGTCTTGGGGTTCTGGGGGCAGAGGGGACTTTGCCTCTCTGGTCTCCATGGATTATTGGAGAAGGCCAGGTCCCCACAGTGCCAGGCCCCTGCCCTGAGACCTGCTGGGATGAGAGTCGGGGCTGCTCAGCCTGGAGAAGAGAAGTCTGCGGGGGAACCTTAGAGCAGCTTCCAGTACTGAAAGGGGCTCCAGGAAAGCTGGAGAGGGGCTTTTTAGCAAGGCTTGTTGTCACAGGACAAGGAGTTATGGCTCTAAACTAAGGGAGGGTAGATTTAGGCTGGATAAAAAGAAGAAATTTTTTACTGTGAGGGTGGTGAAAACTGGCACAGGTTGCCCAGGGGGGTGGTAGAGGTCCCATCCCCAGAAACATTCGTGGTGAGGTTGGATGGGGCTCTGAGCAACCAGATCTGGGTAAAGATGTCCCTCCTTCTGCAGGGGGTTGAACTGGATGACCTGTAAAGGTCCCTTCCAACCCAAAGCAGTCTGTGATTCTATGATTATACTTTGCTGTACAAGAAATCAGAGACTTTGCAAAACCAAAATTACCAGGTGTCTCACCACTGCTCTGTTCTTATTTTTAGTACCTGGTGATTAGGTAGGGCAGGGCTTGTTATCATTGGCCTGTGAAGAAATGCAAAAATGATAGTTAACTTTAAGAGCAATGTTTTTCTTTCCGCTTAGCTGTTGGGAGGTTTACGTGAATGAGAGTGGGTTGTTCAATTTGTATTCAAACTTCTATCATAGAAACAAGCAAGATGGTATCTCCAGCTGCTTCTGGCTGGTCAAAAATAGATTCTCAGTGTTGAGTTTTTCCTACCATAATGTTATTACCTGCAGTTTTTAGATGTAATTAGCATCTGATTGATTTATCCTTCCCAGAATGGGACAGCTTACTGGAAGTGAGTTCCACAAAAGCAGGTTATTTGTGTGTTAGGTGGCTGATCAGGGGCTTGAATTTTAATCTTGCCTGCAACAAAGTGATGGTGCCTCTATCCAAGCAGTCTCACTGGTGACTGTACAGACTGTTCTCCAAGTCCTGCTGATGCCTCAAGCACTGAGATCTGCACAGATGGAGAAAGTAAAGGAACAATGTTTCTTCCCTCTTCGTCCCAGGTCTTGCATATCTTGTCACCTTTCCTTTCACCAGTATCTGATTTAAATTTAATTTTTTTTTCTTTGCCTTCCACTTTTGAGTACTTCCTGTGTCCCAAAATATCCTTTCTCTAATCCCACGTTTGAATACCAAATTTAGTTGAGCCTGTCTCTTCTGTCTGCTTTTGCCAGCCACTTCCAGTAGACGGCCATGGAATCCAGGAGTATCTGGCACGCTAAAAGCTGGGTCAGGTTTTTAAACTCACTCCCTCAGGTCAGATGGATTTCAGGCATCCCCTGTTGGGTCTTCTAATTATGGAGTGTTTATCAGCTGACATACTAGGATGACAAGAGAGCAAGGAAAGGCTCTTGGTGTGCCTCACATACGGAAAAATCCCTGGACTCTGGTTTCCTATCGGACTCTTGTAGCTTCACATTTTTTCCCTTTTAAAACACACATGGCTTTCGGTTGAAGTATTTCAAACATGGCTGTTTATATTCGTGCCAGTGCACTCCAGTCTTGACAAGGAAACAGGACATCGTATTTGCTTTTGCTGACAGTAAAAGATAACAGCCAACTTTTTTATTTGTGTAATCACTCCTCCTTTCCCTCTGATTGCACATTTGAAGTTCTTTCAGTTGAGTTGCTAGGAAAATAATAGATATAACTTTGTGTTTTTAGAAAATAAATCAGTTTAAATTTTAATGGTCTGCAGCCCCATTGCTTTGCTGTGCAGCTGCATGTTTCCCATAAGCTGTTTTATTTAAAATATCCCTTCTCCCACATGAAGTGTGTTTGTTCTGGTCGTTATTTTCTTCCTTTGCAGAATATGTTGCTGAGTTCTGAGAGGATTTGCATTGAGAAATACGTTGAATTGACATCTGTTGAAAATTGAAGTGGGCTTTTGGGACATTTTTTTGTGACACCCGAAGGTCATGCTATTCCATTGTCTATTAAATATGAAATTTAAATCTGCCCTGATGTGAAATGAGTGCATTGAAATGGGGATGTGACCTAAACTTTACATGAACCATGGAGGAATCCAGGGGCTCTGGGAAATAGTACGCTTGTGTGTGGATACAAGAGATAATGTTGTTATATGTAGAGAATGCAGGGACTTTATTTATAAGAGGGTTACACAGTGTTTTTAGTAATATTTGTACGTTCTTTTCTAATTACCCTGGGAAAAAAAAATCATTATTTGGTGAACAAAAGCAAGCAAAGAAAGGTTCTCTATGTGTGTTGGTGAAACACTTTTGTATCACTGATGGAATAAATATATCCTTAACAACAATCTTCAGGGTAGCAGAAAGGTGTCTGGTAAGCCAGCATTTGTTGTCTAACTAAGGAAACTACACATTTAGCATTAGAAAATAAAGATCAGTGGGTTTGTAGTGAGCTATGCTCTTGCAGCAAGCTATCCTGATGGGGTCTTTTTGGGAGGGCTTAAGGTGGTAAGACAGTAGCAAGGTTCTTGTTGACATCTGCGCTTCTCTGAGGTTTGTGACCTGTGCTGCTGGCACACCAGGTCTGCCCTTTCAGTCTCCACACTGTAAAATCAATGCAGTGTGCCAAAAAAAGTAGTCTAACACTTTGGATACGAGCTCTGGGGCTCTGAGCAAACTGATCCGATGGAAGGTATTCCTGCTCACTGCAGGGATGACCTTCATGGTCCCTTCCAACCCAAACCTTTTTACAATTCTTTGTGAATACAGTTATCAGTTATAAAACCTCATGTACAACACTTCTAAAATTGCTTGGAGCACCTCAGGAGCTGGTAGCAAACCTTAAGGGACTTGGGCGTTTGTTGTGATTCCCTCTGGTGAAATGTTGTTCTGGAAGTCCTGAGCCGTTGCTGTTTATCCTGTTCTCTCACCACTTGTTACCTGTCATTTTTCAATCACAGCTATTCCTGACATTAAACTGCTTGATCGACGCAATTTGAGTGTTAAATAGAATGTGAGACTGAGGATAAAGTGATAATTGTATCCCTATCCAACCTGGCCTTGAATACCTCCAGGGATGGGGCAGCCACAACTTCCCTGGGCAACCTGTGGCACTGCCTCACCACCGTCATTGTGAAGAATTTCTTCCTAATGTCTGATCTAAATCTTCCCCCTTCCAATTTAAAGCCATTCCCCCTCATCCTATCCCTACAGGCTCTTGTAAAGAGTCCCTACCCAGCTTTCCTGTAGTCCCCTTCCGGTACTTGAAGGCTGCTCTGAGGTCTCTGCAGAGCCTTGTCTTCTCCAGGCTGAAGAACCCCATCTCTCTCAGCCTGTCCTCATAGCAGAGGTGCTCCAGCCCTCAGATCATCTTCGTGGCCTCCTCTGGACCCATTCCAACAGTTCCATATCCTTCTTACGTTGGGGATTCCAGAACTGGACACAGGACTCCAGGTGGTGTATCAGGAGAGCAGAGCAGAGAGGGATGCCCTCCTGGCATTCCTTGGTGTCAAGAACTCCAGTGAATAGCCATGGAGGTAATTTTTACTCTACATCTGAGTGAGGTGTGTGCAGTCTGGCAGTGCATTCCACGCGGAACTCACTTGTTAGGAAAGGATAGGACAGCACGTTCTCCAGGTAATCCATTACAGCTCAGACCCAATTTGGATACAGTAATCCTGTCCCACCCCCACACAAAAGCTGTCCAATCATTTGTTAAACAATGCTGTTTTTTTAGCTTTAATCCGAGCTGATAGGTTGTTCAGTGCTGTCTCCCTCAAGGCAAGTTACCTTGACGTGTCCTGGCTCTCTCTGGGAATTCCTCTTCCCACGAGGGAATGGATTGTGGAATGATAGCAAGAATGAGAGGGTAACACCCCTCTGCCAGCCAGGTAAGAGTACCTTGTATATAACACATTTTTTAATTGGTTGTAATGGGGAGATATGGAGGATAATGTGATTTGGGTTGGGTTTTTTAAGTTATTTTTGACAGGTCTCTGAAAATTCCTTGAGAAGCATGAATTTTCAAACCCACTTTCTCTGCGAAGTTTCCTCTGTATGCTTTTCCTGCAAATAGAGTGTAGCACTTGGCTCCTCTCCTGAAGAAACATAATTAGAGTGCTGTTACTTAATGTCTGAAGTTTGATGTTTGTGATTGAAGGACAGAAGATCTGGAAAAGTGCAATGCATGAGAAGCTGTTATCTGTGCTCCACAGGCTACAGCTGCACTAATGAGAAAAAGCAAGCTCACCAGACTTTTATTCAGGTTTTTTCTTTGGAAGTTTGATGCTTTTCCTTAAATTGGATTTGCTCAGGCAGGTTTTGCCATTTCTTTGATTGATGTTACAAATGAAGGCTTTCAAGTTGTATTTGCAGTGTCCTGGCTCTTCTGTCAGAACATAGGTAGCCCGAGGGAGAGCAGCAGCTCATTTATTAGAGCAGAAGATCCAGATTAATTGGAAGTGCAACCTCTCCACAAGGTGGTACAGTTGGAAGAATCACGTGCGACTCTCCCACCTAGCTGTCCCCAAACACTTCTTGCACACACATACCAATTGGTCCAGTGCTTGACTGAAGTGTAAAGAAGTAGGGGGCATGAAAACAAGTGATAATTTTTATAATAGTTCTCTTTTATGTGGTAAATTCATGTGTATGTATTATATATAAAAGAAAACCAGTCTCCTCTGGTGATGTCTCTGGTAGGGCCCTCCATACAATTTATATAGAAGACTTCTGCTCTTCTCCAGTGTTTATGGTGACTCCAGGTCCTTTTTTAAATCTCATATAAAGTCAGTGTAGTTGAAGAGGTAATGAAAAACAGCACCATGCAACTTTTAACCCTTATACTGTAGTACAACAAGACATCATATTCTAAACACTTTAAAACAGTCTATTACCAAATTGCTTTGTTAACCCTAATCAGTCTAATGAGCTACTTGGATTAAATCTGCTTGTAGATGAGAACATTCCACCCATGGAAAGGTGCACTAAAGGTCATCTACAGTTTTAAATCTTAACATTATCTGTAAGAATCTGTTCTGTCTTCTGTTGTTTGCTTGAAACCAGGTAGGATGTAGCTTTAAGAATATTATTATCATCATTATCATTATTATTGACATTGTTATTTGAAGCGGTCTGATGTTTCAGACTTTTTCTGGCAGGAAATAGAAGTAAACCTGTAAGATGTGGGGAAATGATTTTGTGTATTAGATGTATGTTGTAGATATTGAAAGTGCTGTGCAAACAAGGATTGAACTCTCTCTTTGGAGTTGATATTTGAATGTTTATGTTTTTAACTCCTACTTATGAATTGCTGCTTACAGCTAAGTACTTTATTTTTTTTAATATCCTGAAGTTGAAGTCAGCCTTTTCCAGGGCAAAAGGTACTTAAATGAGGAAGGAAGAGAATGTCTATTTTCAAATGCATGGCTGGGAGAGAAAAGTGCCACTGAGTGCATATCAAAACTTTTTTGTTACTAAAAAGTTGTCTTGGGCTTACTTTTTGAGAGGGTGCTCAAGCAGTATTGAGTGTCCATAGTTTTGACTAGCTTCTGTAGTATTATCCCTTTCTTTAACAAATATATTTAATATTTTTGGGAGGTAGGCTCTGCACATCTGTCTTATCATGGCAGCTTATATCAGGCATCACAACACAGTCATTTTTCTCTTGCTGACAACAAGCCGTAGAACTGAAGATCAAAACTGTAGTCATGAGTGCTTTGTATAGATAATAAAATAATTATTTTGACTCAATAACAGTTTAAATACTGCTGTGTTCGACTGTTAGGGCCGTATCCCTATGACTGAGTTGGATTGTGCAGCCTGGTAAAATAAGGCTCAATGAACACAGTCAAGTATTTGAGAGAATAGGCAGCGTAGCACCTGAGACACGGAGTCAGTGTGCTATGCTGAGTGGGTAGTGCTACCACATGCTGGAGGGACGCGTTCTGAAGTATTGTCAGTACAGAAATACATTTCAGTTGAGGTTTTGGCATTAACTTGAGGATGTTCCAAGAATGTACATCATGGGCAATAGCAGGAAATTCTGCGTGACAGCCTTGCAAATCCAAGTGTCATCTTGCCGACTCTTACAGACAGCATCACAGCATTGGTATTTATTTATTTATGTGTAGGATAAATCCCTCAATCTTCTTTTAGGTTTCTTGGATGCATTTAGGTTTGTTTTTTTGAAAATGAAAAGGTGAGAGGAAGGAAGCAAAGGCCTCTTGAGCCGATGCCGATGCTGATGTTGACAAGACACATAACACTGTGTGGTATAACTTCATAACTCCTGAATTATTTTGTCTTCTTATGTGCTCAAATCTTAATTTCTGTTGCTTTGAGTGACATGGTTTAAGAAAGACTTTTGTTGGCTTGAAGAAATGAAATAATGAAATATATGTGGTCAGTGTGACAAGTCTTTCCAAGGACAGGATCCTACTCATATTTCTGTTTTATACGCACTCCTGATATTTTCAAATTACCAAAGCACAGCATAATGTTCTCAAGGAAGTCCAAAGGAAGACCTCAGTCTTTCCCCCACCCAGGAGAACTCGCATTCAGCATCAGCAGCCCATATCATTCAGACAATCTGTGTGCCAGATAGCCAGGTTATATATAGAAGCAGCACACTTCTGCCCGTCTCTTTAATGTGCTAATCTTGACAGAATTCCATTTGTGATGCAGTAAGTGGTTGCTCTGGGTGGATTGGCTTGTTGATGAACACTGAGGAAAAGAAGGCAAGTGTAGTATGGCAAATAAGGGGAATCCAGATATTTAACATCACAGATTGAACTACTTCCATCAAAATATTATATACTTGCTTTAGAAATGGTTAATAGAGTCGTTATGTGGTGTATTTGTTTAATTATTGTCAGACTATCTTCGGTTTGCTTTTGCCTCAGTTCTACAATGAGAATGCTGGCAGACTGGGTGCAAAGAGATGGAATATTCATCCTACTGCTACCAAAGCAGGGCAGTTGCATAAATGGATTGAATTTCCAGTTCTGTAGCATTGCAGCAAGTTCTTTATGAAGTGCGATCTGATTGTACAGGGAACACCTTGGGAAGTACAAAAATGAGATCTGTTCTCATAGAACGTAACAGCTCTTGTTGACAGTCTTCTGTTCTCTTAATTATTAATTTGAAGCAACTTGCACAATATTTCTTAAACCAGACCTATTTTTATAGTGCACAAAAATACTTAGGCTGGGTGGGAGTCTGCAATAAATAGTTTTATTCCCTAAAGTAATGGCTCTTGGCCAACTTCTGTGTTCTTACTCATCAGCTGCTGGTCTTAATTCTGCTGAATTCAAACTTTATCTCTGAAGGGCAGAAGTAATTATTTATGCATTATTCTTCCTCCTGAGTGTTGTTTGATTAGTGAGATGCTGGGATTCCTTGGTTCTGGAACGCTATTGATTTTAAGAGCCTGGCCCTGCTCCTGCCATGTGCGACGCTGCAGCTCAATCAAGGCTTCAAAGCTTCCTTGCTTCTTTCTCAAGTTTTCATGGAGTTGGAGTATGACACTTCTTTTTCCCATTAAAAAAGTCAAATCAAGCTTTCAGTATAAAAGACTCTCTTAAATGTAAGCTCTCCAAACTGAGAGCTGGGTCTGCACAGCAACAAAGTTGCACTCTGTTGGTTTATCGCCTCATCCTGTTTGGCTGCTTATGCCATGAGATTATACGACATAGAAGTGAAACCCCAAGGCAAGGAAAATAATTCTATAGCTTCCTAGAAGCTTTTTGACTTTGTAGCACAATGCTTATTTTAGAAACAGGCTAGTTAGGGGCATGAGAGAAAGTCCTGGTAGCGCCATCAAATGCTTCAGTAGTCAGATGTCAAAGTACTCTGCGTTTGCTTTGCTTGAATGCTTTTTAATGTTACTGCTTTCAGAAGATAATCAGTGTTCTCTGTAACTGCTTTCTTATTTGCATGCAGCTTATCCTCACATCAGCTGTCTTCATTATAGAATATGCTAAGCTCATCAAAAAAATTTCAGTCTCTTTTGGTTACGCTTTAGTGGATGCAAAAAACTACTAAGAGCCTGTTTTATCTGTTGTGTAGTGACTTTTTCTACTGTAGCGTTGTTGGAAACTTCACAGGAAAGGGCTATGGGTGGAATGGAAATGGAGAGAGAACTTTCCTCGCTTGGACATTGACTCAAACCAAGAACAAAGTGATCCTGGCAGAGCACAATGGGAAAATCTGTGCTTCTGGGGCAGTCAGATGCCACATTTTGCAGCTGCAATGCTTATTCCAAAGGGGAAAAAAGGGAGAAATAAGTCGATGGTCATGCAAAAGGGGGGAAGAAAAAGTAGAGATGAGTCTGATGCCTTAAAATATCTTTGAGAGCAAAGCGCTGATTTTGACAGCTTCTTGGAAGTTATGCCTTCTCTGGGCATCATTAAGGGACAGGGCATGATACTGCAGGTCCATGCAGTGCACTGGGAAAGCAGTTGCCCTTCTGTAAGAGATGAGGGGGCAAACAGTCTTAAGTCTTGCCTGACCAATGTAGACATGTGAGCAGAACCCAGTTACAGTGCACTTTTATCCTCCGTTTCTTAACTCCCAAGCACCTGGGCCAGAGCAACCCTGGATGGCCATACAGACTGGGGAACGAGAGGCTGGAGAGCAGCCCTCCAGAGAGGCATCTGAGGGTTCTGGTCAATGACAAGTTGAACGTGAGCCAGTAGTGCCCTGGCAGCCAAGAGGACAAACCTTGTCCTGGGGTGCATCAAGCACAGCATTGCCAGCTGGTCAAGGGAAATGATTGTCCCACTCTCCTCTGCACTGGTGTGACCGCACCTTGAGCACTGGGTGTAGTTTTGGGTACTACAGAATAAAAACAAGCTCCTGGAGAGTGTCCAGAGGAGGGCATGAAGCTGGTGAAGGGTTTAGAGTGGGAGCTGTATGAGGAGTGACTGAGGTCACTTGGTCTGATCAGCCTGGAGGAGAGCAGACTGAGGGGAGACTTCGTTCCTATCTACAGCTTCCTCACAAGGGGAGGAGGAGGAGCAGCCACGGAGCTGTTCTTTCTGGCAACCAGTGGTAGAACCCGAGGAAATGGCAAGAAGATGTGCCAGGGGAGGGTTAGGAAAAGATTCTTCCCTCAGAGGATGCTGCAGCACTGGAACAACTCCCCAGGGAAGCAGTCACGGCACCAAGCCTGACAATATTCCAGAAGCATTTGGCCGAGGCCCTCAGACACATGGTGTGAATGTTGGGGTTGTCCTGTGCAGGGTGGTGATAGGAGGGGGACTCGATGATCCTTGTGTGTCCCTTCCAATCAGGACATTCTATGATTCTAAGCAGTCACTCCCCTCATTGTGCTATTTCCTGTTGTTTGAGAGCTGAAGCAATGCTGGTTCTGGCAGGGCAGCCAGCTCTGCTGGGGCAATGCCTGTGGTTTTGCTAAGCAGGGTGTCACAGGAATGAGCTTCCTGCCCTAACGGTTCTGTCATCTTCCCCTCCCTGCCGCTGACTCATGTGTGCAATCAAATGACAAAGTTAATTCCTTACAAGAGAAAAATAACTTCTTTGTGAATTCAGAGTGCAGGAAAACTGGTCTCTTTTCTTTTTTTCTTTTTTTTTTTCCTTTCCCTTTTTCCCTTTGCAGTTTGCGTTTTGCCTCAGTACTGGAAACGTGCTGATGAGTTATTTTGGATGAAGTAGGTCAAAATGTGAACTTGCTCACTCTGTCCAGGTCAAGGTCACAGGCAGGTGGCAGAGCTTTCCTACCTGTATGTGTTGCTGGCTAATTTGCAATTACCTTCTGAAACAGATTAGAGATCTGTGGCACTTTTTTTGGACTCAGCATCTTGCACATCAGTGATAGCATTACAAGAAAGGCTTTTTTTTTTGTTCTAGAAGATCAGCCTTTCCATGCCTGAGTGTGGCAAGACAGGTAGACAAAACTGAGGAACTATTATTAGGATAAAAAGTTGCCCTTGGTAAAGCCAATCCTTCACCAGTCTCCTTGTCTGGATGGCTTTAATCTAGTGTTGTAGAATCATAGAATGGTTTGAGTTGGAAGGGACCTTAAGGGTCATCCAGTTCCAACCTCCGTGCCATGGGCCAGGACACCTTCTACTGCATCAGGGTGCTGAAAACCCCATGCAACTGGGCCTTGAACATGTCTAGGGGAGGGTATTGACCTTTAGCATCTGAAATCTGTTCTAAAATTACATTGGATGGAATTGCACTTTATAAACCACAACCTGAGCTCAGCAAAACTTGCACTGGACCTACTGGCTGTGAGTGTGAGCTCCCTAGTACGATGGGTGTTGTATTATGATGTTATGATACTTGTAGAAAATAGTTGCATATTTAGGAGCAATACTGATTTATTCATAGAATCTAGAGAAAATGAGCTTTTGTGCTTGGCAGTTTTTCTGCTCCTCTAATACATCTTTCTTCCAGTATGCATTTGAGAAGTTGTTGTGTCCATCCCACCTCTCCCCCCTCAAAGTTTGGCAGGTTCATACTAGTTAACTTTAAATATTTGCTCTCAGAGAAGAGAATCATTAGGACTTAAAAGTTAATGGCTGAGGTGAAAGAGTACACAGGACAAGCCAACAGACTCTTGATAGTTCTGGCTGCTGTTGTATGCACTGTACCTTTTATCATTGTGTTTGGACCAGAGTCATTTCCTCACATCCAAGGTTTTTTGGCATCCTGGCTCTTCTCTTAATCCTAGTTGTTAGCAGCTTTAGAACATGGCTGTTTAGCAGGAGTCTCAAGGAGCTTTTAGAAAAGAAGAGCTGGAAATGCATCCTGGTAAAGTTCAGAAACAAAACTATCAGCTTCATCTGTTCCTCCTGCGCTCAGCGACAAAGCTGGATGTGGGGAGTGTGTGCAAGCAACGGCAACGAGGTCATAGCTCAGTTGCTGGCGACAAATTTCATACATCTCTGCATGGGCTCTGCAAGTTTGTGTTATGTGTATTTCATAGAATTATAGAATGGTTTGAGTTCAAAGAAACCTTAAACATCATCCAGTTCCAACCCCCTGCCATGGGCAGGGACACCTCCCACTGGATCAAGGGTCTGAACCCCATCCAACCTGGCCTTGAATACCTCCAGGAATGAGGCAGCCACAACTTCTCTGGGCAACCTGTGCCAGGGCCTCACCACCCTCCCAGGAAAACATTTCTTCCTAAAATCTCATCTCAATCTCCCCTCTTCCAGCTTAAACCCATTCCCCTTCATCCTATCCCTGCACATCCTGATCAAGAGCGCCTCCCTAGCTTTCCTGCAGACTCTTTCACTACTGGAAGACTGTTCTAAGGTCTCCTCAGAGCCCTTTTTACTTCTAGTAAAAAGACTGAATAACAGTTAAAAAGTACGCCAGAGCTTTGTACTGTGACTGCAGTTGTGTTTTTCCTCCCATGTAGGAAGGCTGAAAATTTAGCTAATTTGTTTTGTAAGATTATGTTACAACCCTTTGCCATCTAATCCTAGAGCTTTGTCAAAGACATTGAAAATGACTGCTGAGAGAACTCACACCTAAAAGAGGAGGGACTCATCACGCTTGTTGCTTTTCAAATACTTTTAAGGGCTTCTGCAGGAGTCTCTGAAGACACCTCCCCACTTTATGAATGGGATACCAACGCTATCGTAGGGTGAAACCAGGTAGTAGTGTTGCAGATTTGGGTTTGTGAGAGTGAAGATTGCAGGATAGTAAATCTGTACATAGCATGGATTAGACATTAGGAAGAAATTCTTCACAATGACAGCGTTGAGACATTGGCGCAAGTTGCCCAGGGAAGGTGTGGATGCCCCCTTCCTGGAAGTGTTCAAGGCCAGGTGGATGGGATCTTGAGCAGCCTGATCTAGTGGGAGGTGTCCCTGCCCATGGCAGGGCGTTGGAACTGGATGATCTTTGAGGCCCCTTCCAACCCAAACTATCCTGTGAACTACAGTTGAGTCAACCTCTGTACTACCAGTTTGAGATCCCCAGGTGTCCTCTCTCCTTTGCAAATTACCTCATTTCTCATCCTCTTCAGAGGTGACAGTATCTACTTTTCCTGTTATGACAGCTGCCCTTTAAACCTCTGATACCTGCAATCAGTCACTTAAGGGTAGCTCTGAAGCTAAAAACTAGATTCCCTCATTGCTACAAATTGTCATTTGAGGTCCAAACATGTGTGGCGGTAAGATGGTTTCTATAAAACTTAAGAGTACGCTTTCTCAAAAGTCCATTTCTTATCTCCAAATGACTTTTGGGATTTGCTACAACAGGTGGGAGGTATAGACTCGTATTTGGATGCTAAAGCTTGTCTACAAAGCTCATGTTTACCTGTTTCAGCTGCTCGTTATATTGAGTGAAGGAGTTCCATGTTTGTGCCGCAAAATTAATCATTGAATGGAATGATTTCAAAATAGTAGATGTGCTAGTTGTAATATGTATTGTAATATGTGTAGTGTTGAATTTCTGGAGTGTAAAAGATAATATTCAGTGTAAACTCTCCTAATCACTGTAAAACTGTAGTGTGCTAGAGAGTCTGAGATCTGTTAAAGCTGTTCTTTGTGACAGGGTCTGGCTTCTCAACTCTGCATTTTAGTAGCATTGAGTTGAGAAAGGCTTTAGCTGTCATGAAAGCAAAGACTTTGTGTGCTTGACAAAAGGAAGGGCTTTTAAGATCACACGGCTTTGGCTTCTTGTGGTTCATGGCATGGGGTGTGCAAATAGGTTTCTAAAATTAAACAGAACTATCACCTAAATTTCCCCCTCTCATTCTCACAGTGTGAATGTGTGGCAAAGTCTTCTATAGGTACGGGCAAGCACAGAGTCCCCCCTTAAATAATTTTTGTGCCAGGATGGGTCAACACTAATATCTCCCATCTCTGCTTGGATTGGTGAGAGCTTGCAGGATAAGTCACTTACGTCATCTAGAACCCGATCTGCTCTCTTTACCCTTTCTGCTGTTGGATGGGAAGGGTGAGAGGATGTTTCCTGCAGTCATTCCCTTGCAGGGAGACGAACAAGTAAGGAAGGCATGTGTTACACGCTGTAATTATGAGAGTTATGTGGAGATGGCTGAGTCGGCTGACAGCTGCAGCCCTCTGCTATCGTGTGAATAGTTTGCTCTTTGCCATAGCGCTTATTTTAATGCACTCCATCTGTATGTAGTGTCGTCTATAATGGAAAGCAGATTGCTGGGCTGCTGGTGTCTGCAGTGCAGTGTAGGTGCTGTGAGTTGGCCAGGCTGCTGGGTTGCACATGAAGGTTGAATATCAAAATGAAGTTGTTGCTGCCTTATTTAGTGCTGAGCAGCTTCGAAATTTTGCCTGAAGAGGAAAGAGGTTGTGTGTGTGCGGGGGGGGAAGATGAGGTGACAGTTGCTTACAAAGAGAAAGAGAGAGCTCATAATTTCAGAAATTTAGTTTGTAGTTAAATCCCTGAGTGTTTTTTTTCTCACAAGCAGAATTTATGATGATAGCAGCTTACTATTTGGAGTCTCCAGTTTTACTGATGTTAAAATTCAATGGTGAAAGCTTAAAGGACAGGACAAGACAGATGTGACAAAGAATTCATAGAATTATCATAGAATGTTTTGGGTTGGAAGGGACCTTAAAGATCATCCACTTCCAACCCCCCTGCCATGGGCAGGGACACCTTCTACTGGATCAGGGTGCTGAAAGCCCTGTCCAACCTGGTCTTGCGTACCTCCAAGGATGAGGAGCCACCCCTTCGCTGGGCAACCTGTGCCAGAGCCTCCCCACCCTCACAGGGGAATATTTCTTCCTAAGATGTCGTCTCAATCTCTCCTCTTCCAGCTTAAACCCATTCCCCCTCGTCCTGTCCCTGTGCTCCCTGATCAATTGTCCCTCTCCAGCTTTCCTAGAGCTCTTTTCACTACTGGAAGACTGCACCAAGGTCTCCCCGCAGCCTTCTCTTCTCCAGGCTGAACAACCCCAACTCTCTCTGCCTGTCCTCATATGGCAGGTTCTCCAGCCCTCGAGATCATCTTTGTGGCCTCCTCTGGACTACTCTGACAGATACGTGTTCTTCCTGTGCTGAGGACTCACAATAAGTGTTCATTGTGAGGTCGATTTCAACCAAAGCCAAAGCACTTTTCTTAATCAAAACAGAAATAAGAAAATAAGTTTGAGATTAGCCCTCGTTAATAAGACTCAAATGATGCTATTCTTTAGTTGCTGCTTATTCAGGTAAAGTCGCTTCTGCCTGAGTCTAAATATATGAAATATGGCATCCAGAGCCATAGTTGGCTTACTGTGAATGTACGACGTAGCATGTTTTCCTTTTCCTCTGCCATAGGTTGAATATAAATCCTCAAGCACCAAAAATAAGGCTGTATAAATATGTGAGTGCATGGAAAAATAACTCTCCTGTTACTACCCCCTTAGAAATTAAAAGGATTGTTCAGGTTTAGGCACTCAGTGGGGACCTCTTAAATTAGCAACAATTCCGTGAACCCAAACATCCAGATTTTAGGCAGATTTCTGGAAGTGAGCAAGGCAGTGCTGGCTGAGATGTCCATTCCTAAATAGTAATCCAGAGCAATTTTTTGTCTGACAGCTTGCACTACCAACAGCTGGCATTTTTCAACCGAAAGCCAAATTAGGTAATTTTTATGTTGCTTTTTTACTCTTTTTGTTGGTTTTGCCTCTCCTTAGAGTGCAGTGTTTACAAAGACAATGCTTAACTTAATCTACAACTGTCTGAATGCATAAATGAGACACCTGAGCACTTGTAATAAACTTAAAATGATACTGTGGAAGGGAATTAATGCCTTAGGCAGTCGTTAGTGGGATCTGTAAACTCTCATCTCTAGCTGCCAGAGCTGTAGTGATACGAAGGAAGAGGCAGTGGCAGTTGATGCCTGCAAAAACGTTTAGGATGGAAAAGATAGAGAAGAGGTAATTGCGTCTTAATCTTGAGGTATTTTGCTTATGGAGATTTCTTCATAAGAGGACTCCATCTCCCCATGCAGGGTTTAGAAGTACTGTAGTATTGTGGTCTGTTGCAGGACTCTTACTTACATGAGGATACTTCCAGGCAGGTTTGTGAGTGGGCTGTGTGCTGGCGTTTCTTCCTGCTTATAAGAAGTGAATCACCACCTCCTCACTACTCAGCCTGTGCAAGGAAGGGAGGGAGAGGATTTTACTACTTCTTCTCATATAAGTAAAAAGGAGATGCTAAAGTTTTAGATACTAGCTCAACATGAACCAACCACATGTGCTCGCAGCCCAGAAGGATAGCCAGGTCCTGGACTGCATCAAAAGAAGTGGGACCAGCAGGACAAGGGAGGAGATTCTGCCCATCTACTCCTCTCTCGTGAGACCCCACCTGGAGGCCTGTGTCCCGTTCTGGAATCTCCAACATAAGAAGGTTATGGAACTGTTGGAATGGGTCCAGAGGAGGCCACAAAGGCCACAAAGATGATCAAAGGGCTGGAGCACCTCTGCTATGAGGACAGGCTGAGAGTTGGAGTTGTTCAGCCTGGAGAAGACAAGGCTCTGGGGGAGACCTTAGAGCAGCCTTCGCACACCTGAAAGGGCTCCAGAAAAGCTGGGGAGGGGCTTTTTACAAGGGCAAGTAGTGACAAGATGAGGGGGAATGGCTTTGAATTGCAAGGGGGAAGATTTGGATCAGGCATAAGGAAGAAATTCTTCGTGATGAGGGTGGTGAGGCACTGGCACCACTACACAAAAGACGATAGCATGAGGTTCTGTAACTACAGTAGCAGAGCCACAACCTAGGAAGTTGGTGATACATTTTCAGGGAGTGAAGGGATAGGATGAGAGGGAACAGTTTTAAGCTGAAAGACTTAACGAGATGGAGATGAGATCTTAGGAAGAAATATTTCCCTGTGAGGGTGGGGAGGCCCAGAGAAGTCATGGCTGCCCCATCCCTGGAGGTGTTCAAGGCCAGGTTGGATGGGGCTTTGAGCAGCCTGATCCAGGGGAGGTGTCCCTGCACATGGCAGGGGCGTTGGAACTGGATGGCCTGTAAGGTTTCTTCCAACCCAAACCTTTCTATGGTTCTATGACAGTAAAGCTGCCTTGGTCTTAGGTAGTTCTTCAGTTTCATTAAAGATTAAACATGAGTTTAATGTCTTATTCATCTAAAGACAAGATGTTCATTCCTAGTTTTTAACCACAAGAAACCCTGTGGTTGATGTGCTTGGCTAAGTTTGAGATTCCTTTGTCTGCACTATGGAAATGCCTAAACATAATTTTTCTTTTCCGGTATTTCTGTCCTGGTTGCATGAGGGACAAGGAAACAGCCATTCCATTTTTTTTGGACTGAGAAATGCCAGTATCTTTACCATCCCTTTTGTCATCAATAGAACTGCAGCTTCAACTTATTGCTTACGCTTTGTACTTCGGATATTTTAATACTGGTATCTCTTGGATTACAAGATGGAATTTGTATGTTATTTGCAAAGTTAATAAGTCATCAGGATAAATTGTTGTCTTAGTTCTGAGCTTCCTCTTCCCTGTCTGCCTGGGAGCGTGGTGCAGTCATCTTTGAGAAGGTACATAGATTCTCACGGTGTTGAGGAGGAAGGGCTTGAGAGTAACTGCTGGTTAATTCTTGGAGTTGACCATATCTTCTGGTGAGTCCGCACAAGTCCCGAATCTACTTCCACTGGAGCTGGTGGGAATTACGGAGAATATCGCAAGGCCCGTGGTGTTGGTGAGCCTGTAACAGAGCTACAGAAGGGATCGGGGAGGTGAGCTGAAAAATACATTCAGAGCCTTGTGCTCAGTTGAGCAATTTGTGTCTCGCGTGGCTGAGCCTTAACTCTGTGTGCATGAAGTGAAGTTCAGTTCAGGTGGGGGCTGCTGTTCCTCTAGTGGAAGTAAGGATGCATCGTTAGGCTTCTGGGAAGCTTTTTACAGTATAGATGCTTTCATTGCTTCCAGCCCTGACACTGAGAATAAAACCGCTCTTTCAGGTGAAATCAAGTGTTCATGAAGAATTTAGCCTAGATAGATTTTACTTTGAAGGACTGAACTGCTGCTGCTGCTGCTGGAGCTGCAGATCTTATCTTCTGCTTTGACAGCGTGGGTGGGAGACTGACTTTAGCATGGGGGTTGTTTTCAAGGGCTTTTCCTTCCCTTCTTTGTAATAAACGAATGCTCCACTTGGGTATGTGAACGAACCAATAGTGTCACCTGATAAATATAAAAACTAATGCTGAACATGGGTTGAGAATAAAGGGGTTTTGCCTGGATTAGTCAGGATTTTGCTGGAGAACTGGGTTAGAAATTCACTGTGTCACGTGCCAAGGTTCCTGTCTTGTTGAATCTGCTGAAGTGGTCCATTTCTAAGTTGTTGCAAAACTAAAACATTATTGGCCTCTACTTTACTAATCATGCAGCTGATGAGCATTTCAAATTTTAATATACGCTTTGCTGATGTTGGTTTAAGTTTGGAATTGGAAAAATCAAGACACCACCTATTTTTAAATACAATGTTCTGTGAATACCTCTGTGATAACAGAGCTTAGTATCTTTTTATTTCAAACTGCTTTGTGCACTCGGTCTTCTGGAGCAGCATGAACACTTTGAATCCTGCCAACTACCAGCGATCTGGAGATCAAAACCCTAATGCTTAGACCCCTGAAAGTATTTTCTTGAGTATCTAGGTCTCTGACTTCAAAACCACCTTGTGCTTGCCCCCATCTCTGTAGCTGTGTGCATTTTTTTCTCATGGTTATGCAGTTAAGGCTCATCTTGGAGACCCTGAAGCAGGATGCGTGGGCTGAGTGCCTCTCTCCAGTGTGGCTTCATCCCTTTGAGGCTTGCACCCTGGTTCTTCTTTTCAGTAACTAAAGGTTTAATGATGAGAACATTGCACAGATCCCTCTTGTGTGTTCTTTGAGTGCTTCAGGTAAATGACTCTTGCACGTTTGTGTACATAAGACCGGAAACCTTTTTAGAAGTATCTTAGTCCAAGGGAAAAGGTTCATATTTAAAAGGCTGATATCATTTCCAGTCTGAGCAACTGTTGGTGACAGTGATAACAAGAAGAGAATCAGTGCTTGTATTTTAAACTAATAAAAGTAAGAACTTCTCAACAATTTCTTTGTATGCAACTGTTTCAGTTTCTCTTTAAAACAGTTTCCTAGAAAGCCCAGTAATGTGTAGCTAGACCATTGCCTGGGGAGCTGGGACTGCAGATGCCTGGGGGCAGTGTAGTGTGAATCTCATGTGATGCTCTGAGTGTTTTGGTGAATACATTTGAAGGATTAAAAAGCACAAGAATTTTGCCAAATTCAGGATGAAACATCCCTGTAGCACAAAAGGTTTAAATGTCACTGTGAAGAAAGAAAGACTGATTTAAGGAGGAAAGACTATTTTTATATACAGCGTGTCTGTTAGGGAATGTGGTTGCATGCTGTCAATTCTGGTGCTTCTTTAAGATCAGCAATATAATCTCCTACTTATATTTAGCAGAGCGCTGCCTTTGTATGTGAACTTGAACATCTGTTTTTATTGTCATGGCTCTGGGCGGTTCTGTTGGATTCAGAACAGTGCTGGTGCTTCGTGTCACTGAGGGACCGTTCGTGCTATAGCAACATAGCAGAGTCCATAAAACCACCTAACAATTACATTTATGAAGCACATCAGTGTCTACTGGTCATGAAGAAGTTTGGGTTTGGAGAGTAATGTATGCTATGAGGAATGCGCCACGTTCTGCAGTCCTCTTTGGGCTTCCATGTTATCAAAATGGTATTTGCCAGTAGTAAATGCGTTTAATGAAACTAATTTTAGAGCTGTAGGTCAGCACTTAAATTTGCTATCTCCATGTTAGTCTCGCAATTAGATCAGGTCTTAGATTTTATAATAAACAGGACTTTGAAGTCTCATTTCTTCCCTTTCTGCAAGAGACTGTCACGCAAGTGAGAGAGGATGGTTGTTACCACTTGTGAAGCCATTGTACATCAGACTCCACTCTTTAATGCTTGAATCATATTCCCAGCACTAGTGTCTTTTCTTTCCTTCCTCACTCAATTTTATTTTTATTCCGTATCTCTTGTTTCTTTTGTTAGAGACAGAAATACTGTTGCACAAATCAGCTGTGTTGTCATGGGGAAACTTCACAGTGTGAATGTGATGAAAAATGGCCGATTTTATTTTTTTGCTTTCCTACCAGGATACCACAGGGGAACAAGCAAAGAAATCATTCCTTACCCACTGTGTGAGGCAGTCTGGATGAACAGGGGGTGATGGGCAATCCTGCTACTGGGTGTCAAAGGTGAACAAAGGGAAAGGGAGCTGTAATCTGTGGTCATACATGAGTATCCCTTGGCATCCGTCAGCATCCAAGGCAGGCTTTTTTCTTCATGGAACGGCTTTGTGAAGCACTGTGTCTCCTGCAGAAAGTGGCACATGGTGAGTACGCCTTGGCCATCTGTCCCTTGTCGCTCGTATCCATCTCTTTAAGAGTGGAGCGGTTGTTGCTCCAAAGGATGGAGCAGGAAGGGTGGCAGCTGCTGTGCTTGCAGTGTGTGTTAATTCCCTAAGGAGATCAGATCAAGCGTGCCTGCCCACAAGCTGCGAAAGTGGGGTAGTGCAGAAGGTGGGGATTCAGCACAGGAGAAATATGCGAATTCGTTTGTAAATGCCAAAGCTCTCGCCGCGTGAGTATTCAGGTTCTGCAGCTGTGACGTTGGCCTGGTCTGTGTGCATCTCATTGATCCTACAGATAGAGGGGTTTACGGGACTGATGATAATCGGCCTATTTAGTTCTTTCTGCTGCAGTGAAATTGATGTGAGAACACAGCATAAGCTCAATCCTGAACATCGTGAAGGGAAAATAAACCTTTCATCTGGCTTGGCGGTGGTGAGGGATGGCTGTCCTTTCAATGGCTGCAACATCATAGCAAGATTTAAAAGGTCAAATAGATATGGTTTCTCCTACGGAGAAAATGGTCAATACCCACAACAGTTTACTATATAAAATTTAATGTAAAATTTACACAACTAACAAAAAACACACAGGGAAGGAAAGATGAAAAATAGTTTGTATATACTTTAATATCTTCATAGGAGAGTTGGCAAGAAAGAAAGCTGTATGGTGAGTTTTGTAAGGAGATGGAAGTACCTGACTTTACAGTGACCATGGCAGAAAGCTGTCCTTTTCCATAGTATTTAAGCCATGTGAGTCTGCATGAAAGTGAGGAGTGGATTCTAGTACTAGCATAATAAAGCTGTCACCTACTTTGCTATTTACATGCTGTTTTGAGAGCAAAAGCTAAACAGTGTGAAACATCTGACATAGAGCAAATATTGTGTCTAATCCTGATCAACTAAGTCATTAATTTTGGTGTGGTTGATGGTATTGGTCAGATAACCTGGGTACTACTGACCTTGTAATGGTATCCGTGTTATACTCGGGCTGCATTGTCCATCATAATTAGAGTCTCTGGATGCCATGAAACCATGACCAGTTAAAGGATATTTTATAAATAAGGGAGCAGGAATAGATACTCATTTGGGAAGAGTAAATATTGCAACAGGGCTGGAATGATATTCCATTACACTTAATCTGGTTGAGTTCCCTCCAAATGTGTTAAACCTGTGTCTGGTGGACAAACTAAGGGCAATTCTGTATTGATCTTTCAAAATCGATCATCCTGCTTTTGGTTTTATTGGGGAAATTCTCTGTCAGAGAAGGTCAGGTCATAACAGTTTCTAGTTCAGAAGTGGCCACTGGAAAGAGGGCTTGTAAGCATCAGTGTGCTATGCTTTGTAGTGTATGTGTTGCATCCTTTGCAGTGGGCATTCAAGCAACTGGGCTCAACTCTGAACTCATGCTCAAAAGTAGCACCTCCCAATACAATTTACCTGCAGAGCCAGTGCCTGCTTTGCTCGCCACGATAAGCTCAGTGCTTGATGTGGGAAGTAAAGAGCCATCAGTGTGTAAGGGAAGAAGCACCAGGTTTGTTGGATTTAGGTGCTGATGTGCAAGTGTGGTTCCTGCCTGATACTGTGTATGACACCAGCTTCGGTCTTTCGGTAACTGGGACAGCGGCAGAGCAAGCTGCTGGGCTGGCTGCCAGGGGACCTGGGGAGAAGCTGTATTGTCCACAACAGGGAGGTGTAAAACCCCAAGGCCTTCCGTAAAGATCCGTGTTTTGTGGATACTCCCCACTGCTGCGCATCTCGGCTGCTGTTTGGAAACACCAGAGAGCAGGAGCATCCTTCCCTCCCACCCCTCAAAACGGTATGTGGGGAGGGGAAGTCTCGTTCCTTGGCTGGAGTGGCAGAACTGGCCAGTGAGGAACAGAAGTTGTGCTGAAGACCTCTGCAGCATTGGGCTGTCCTGGCTGCTGCTTACCCCGTGTCCAGTATCTGTGCACAGCATGTAAAGCCAGTTCTGATATATGCTTATTGTGAAGTGACCTCTTACTGCTCCTGAATTAAACATTGCCTAAATTCTTCAAAAACCAGGCCATCAACTGATTTGTGTGTAGCTGAAGAGCTGTTTCCATGGGCCTTTCTTTGTATGGAGAGTTCCCTGTCTGTGCACTTGTTTGTCTCTTAAATAATCCATGGATGGATTTTCCTCCTCCTGTTCAGATAAAAAAATAACATGGGGTATCTGACACGCTTAGAAGTATTATTTGACATCATAATCCTAATTTCTAGCTACTAAGTCTGCCTTTGATGCGGATTTCTCTGTGACCCATTTTTGTGTGTAATGTTTCCCAGTGTCCAGGTAATTGCCAGCATGTCAGCGTAGTGGCTCTGCAGGTGGAACATCACGTTATGGTCATCCTCAAGCGGTTTGTTCCAGCAGAACGATTATAATGGCATTTTTGTCAAAACCTGGACTGTTTAGCATGCTTATTCCAAGTATGCGCCCAGATTTATGGCAAAGCTGCTCCCATTTGAAGGCATCTAGCCTTGCTTTTCGTAGACCTGCTCTGGATGCTGTGCTGGTTTTGCAAAACTTAGTTACATCCTCCAGTGGCTTTTCCAGTGTTGACACTCCAGGCTTTCAGTGAAGGGCACTTTGCTGGCTGCAGCTCTTGTCCAACCATTAACACAACTGGGCAATATCCTCTGAACACTCAAGGTTGTTTGCAGATAACCGTGACATTGCCAGGATTTAAAAAGCCCCATGGAGTTAATAATTCTTTAATTCTACAGCCTTTTTCTTCCCATATATGACAGGAGCAGTGATGTGATTTTGTGATACTGCTGCCTACTGTGAAGTGACCATCTCATCTCATTAATTGTGTAACGGTGTAAAACCCTGCAGCTGCACGTGTTTTATTTAGAGGAAATCTTAAACCTGCTGTTAACTAATGCATAGTGTGTGAAGCTGGATGCATTCGTATGCTGGACAAATGCTCAGCATTTCTAGCTTCTGTTTTTGCTCATTGAAATGTGTTTTTCAGAGCAGTAGTTTACATTATCTTGCCTATTCTGTGCTGCCCACTCTGTGAAGAACCGACTCTGTAGCAGGACCGCTACATCTCCCAGACAGACTGAGCCATGATGACCTCAAGGCTTGTGAAAGCCTTTTTTGGCACCTTTATCTCTGTGTATAAATAGCTCACAAGCCCGTTCCTCAGTACTGGCTAGACCTAAAGTAGTGTTAAATGCTATTGTGAGGTGGAAGTAGGCTTTCTCAGTTGCTTGTAGGTGGAGCACATCCAAGCTATATGCTATATTCAAAAGCTTTCATTCCCTAACGAGTTTTACTATGTAAGATCAATGCAATATCTGCAGATTCTGTACGGTTTATATAAAATGCACTCCTAGCAGAAGGTTTGTGCTGGACTTACAGACAAGTAAGCCCTGCCATAATTGTGTTTGTGTCTTGCTGTTGTCAGCAGCTCCATCTTAAATTCATTCATACCACTTTTTAGATAACATTTTGATCAGCAACCATTCTTAGACCTTTTGAAGAGCCACTTAAAGTGGTCAGGGAGTGCTGCTTGCATCACTGGTGTTTGCCATTCATGCCCTTGGGTGTAAGCTGATAGATTTTTGGAATTGGCTTGGCAAGTGTACATTTTTATCTGCTTGTAATGCAGGAGGCAAGTGCTTCACACCAGTCTGAACTACACTGGCGCAATATATAATTATATATAAAATTATAGCAGCCTTCCATTGCCTGAAAGGGGCTACAGGCGAGCTGGAGAGGGACTTTTTCCAAGGTCAAGTAGTGACAGGACAAGGGGGAGTGGCTTTAAATTGGAAGGGGGAAGATTTAGATTAGACATCAGGAAGAAATCCTTTACGCTGTGGGTGGTGAGGCCCTGGCACAGGTTGCCAAGGGAAGCTGTGGATGCCCCATCCTTGGAATTGTTTGAGGCCAGGTTGGATGGCGCTTTGAGCAACCTGATCCAGTGGGAGGAGTCCCTGCCCATGGCAGGAGGGTTGAACTGGGTGATCTTTAAGGTCCTTTCCAAGCCAAAGCATTCTAAGATTCTATGATTTGAAATTCAGCAGGGACAGACTAATGGATTTATCTGCATTTGCAAAGGACATAAGAAATTCTTCATGACCTCAAGGAGATGTTTTTCCTTTCAGGCAGTATCTCAGGTTTCAAGGAGCTCCGTTAACTTCCCTGGTTAATCGGTGCTGTTGAGCCAAGGAGATTTGCTACCTATTAAAGCATTTCCTTTCCATCTTGTGTTCTCATTCTATCATAGAATTGTTTGGATGGAAAAGACCTTTGAGATCATCAGTGCAGTATCTGGAAATGTGAAAGGCTTTGAGGTCTCCTCTCCAAACATTGATTGGTTTCAGCTCTTGTACTGTCACACTGTGCAAGGTGGTAGGGCTTGCATCATTATGAATCTCTTCCAAACCATTATTATCCATGAAACATGAGCTGCTGTCAGAGCTAAGAAAATAATTGGAAGTTATTCTGGTGTGTAACTTCCTTACGTATTGCTTTTCTCCCAGATAGCCTAAAAGCCTGCTCTGGGTTCAGTAGTAAACTGTAGTGTGTTTATTAATAGTATTTTGCATTACCATTCTTGAATGATTACCAGCAAATCTTGTGTTCTCTGGCAGGTGTGCCTCTAAAACCAGCCATGTTTTCTATGTCTGAAGGTCTGAGTAATTCTACATCCATAACAGATGGCTTTAAAAAGTCAGGGAAGCTTGAGGAGCAGTCGGATGAAACCCAGGAATTACTGGCAAAATAAAGTTAGCTACGATTTGCGGGGTTGGGGACGAGGGATCTGGAACCTTAATACAAATTCTGAATATCCCAACGCTGCTGTGACTTTTATTGGTTTGCATCTTTACACAGATGGTTGAAATGCATTTGGTAAGGTTAATGGTTTAAGGAAGGATGAATTACCATGTCCTCAGAAGGAATACAGAGAAGTATTATAGAATCGTTCGGTTGGATAAAACCTTTGAGATCAAGTCCAACTGTACCTGTCCACTACTAAACCAGATCCCTGAGCACCTCATCTACCCATCTTTTGAACACCCTCAGGGATGGGGACTCCACCACCTCCCTGGGCAGCCTCTGCTGGTGGCTGAGAGCCCTTCTGCTGAAGAAATTTTTCCTGATGTCTAATCTGAACCTCCCTCAGTGCAACTTGAGGCCATTTCCTCTCATCCTATCACCTGTCACTTAGGAGAAGAGACCAGCACCCACCTTGCTACAACCTACTTTCAGGGAGCTGTAGACAGTGATAAGGTCTCCCCTCAGCCTCCTTTTCTCCAGGCTAAACAACCCCTATTCCCTCAGATGCCTCTCATAAGGCTTGTTCTCCAGACCCTTAAACAGCTCCATTCCCTCCTCTGGACATGCACCAGCATCTCAGTGTCCTCCTTGTACTGACGGGCTCAAAACTGAACACGTTGTGCTTTCTACTGTGGTGTCTTATCCCCTTTGTTATCCCAAGGTCAGGTTAAAAGGTGCTCATCTTTTTCATTCACATCCTCAGTGCCTTAATAGTCAGGGAGTTAAAAGGCTTGTACTGAAAATTCGGGATCCAGCTTTGCATGATGGAAGTAGTCTCTCTTGAAACACAGAAAATGTTTGCTTTGCTTGATTGCTGCTCCCTCTTGTGGGTTTCAGGCCAATTTAAACAGCCTTGAAGTTCATTCTCGGTCTTTTTAGACAGAGCAATTTGTCAGCAGTGCTCCTCTGATCCACTGAGAGGGATATTGACCTTAAGACTTGCTTCACTGCATACCTCTACAAATGAGAACATTCCTTTACATCAAGAAGACTAAATCTGTAGAAGTGTTTAATTAACTTTTTAAACTGAATTTACTTTTTTTCCAAGAACCTGTACCGCTATGCTGTTAGAACATAGTATGATATAGTTATAGTATGATTTACTCTCTTGTAAAAACAGAGAGTAGTCTGTATCTTAACTCCATTAGACTTGGCCAGTGCCTGCTGTACTGACAGCATTAAGATCTCTCTCATATCTCTTCTCTTGTAATCAGTGCTTCCAAGTTACACTCCCCAGGCTGTTCCTCATGTCTGCAGAGAGCTGCTGTGTTATGCAGGTTGTACCTGAAAACTAAACTCCAAAAAAGAGCTCTGTTTGCTCCCTGTGTGCTCTCCTGCATACTCAATAAATACAAACGCTGTCTCTATGCCAAAGAGTAAGGTTTTTTTCTTGTAATTTCTCAATTGCTCTGCTGGCAGAAACCCTCTATAATGTAACATCTTGTGCCTGAAGATTTCAAAATCTTCCTTGTATTTGTTTTCCTCCAAAGGGACATATAATCCCTGGTTTATGGATGAGGGCAGTGGAATTCTGAATTGCTCCCAACTGATGGCAAAGGCCTGTGCAACTTCCCTGACAACTTCTTGGCACGAAGTTCTTCAAAAACTTGCACTGAACGTTAAGAGACAAATTGTTCTGACCTATTGCAAAACAGAGAGGTCTTGCGTTGGTGTGATGCTGAGGGTAGAGCAGTTCACGTAATCTAACTAAAATCTTGCACCATTTCAAAATAACGAGACCATTCATCTTAGCTCTTAAGCTAAGACAGGAGCTCTTAAGTTTCAGTCACCTAACAGTCATTGAACTGCTTGTGCACAGGAACTGGAATATGGCCATTAAATCTTGAGTCCCTTGGCTTTGGCACTTGTCTCCTCTGCTTTTATTAGGCCTGATTTTTCCTGTTTTCACTGGTATCTTATTTCTTTTTCCTCTTGTGTTCTCATTCTATCATAGAATCATAGAATCGCTTGATTGGAAAAGACCTTTGAGATCATCAAGTCCAACCGTACCTTTCCACTACTTAACCATATCCCTGAGCATCTCATCTACCTGTCTTTAAATACCTTCAGGGATGGGGACTCAACCACATCCCTGGGCAGATGTTCCAGTGCCTGAGAACCCTTTAGTTGAAGAAAATTTCCTGATGTCTAATCTGAACATCCTCTGGCACAGCTTGAGGCCATTTCCTCTCATCCCATCACCTGTCACTTGGGAGAAGTGACCAGCACCCACCTCACTACAGCCTCCTTTCAGGCAGCTTTAGACAGTGATAAGGTCTCCCCCTCAGCCTCCCCCAGGCTAAACAACCCCAGTTCCCTCAGCTGCCTCTCGTAACACTTGTTCTCCAGCCCCTTTCGCAGCTCCTTTGCCCTTCTCTGGACACACTCCAGCCCCTCAATGTCCTTCTTGTAGTAAGGGGCCCAAAATATATTCATCATCTGTTTCAGCTAGGTAATGTTTCTGCATATTCTGCTGTCTGTTTTGTTTGGCCTGTGGTATTTTGGGCACGTATTTCCTTTCTCTCTCATCTTCGTTACTTCACCCTATGTATTTGCATCATTTCTCAATGCCATCATAACTTGTGTGGCCAAGAACTGGAAGTTTCATTAGTGCCTGACCAAGTGGTTCCAGTGGTTGGTTGTCTGATGACCTTTGAAACCCATTCCTGCCTCTGTACCTGTTCAAGAACAAGTAATATGGAGGCATATGGCAATGGATCAACTGGAACATCTGGGCTTTGTTTTACTTTGCCTTAAAAGAATAAACGAACCTGAAATTTGTCTGGGTGCAGAGACTGCAATTCTGTGGAGACTTGGTGTTGTTAGTGGACATGGACTTCCCTGCAAATGTAGTTCCTTACTGTGATGCAATTAAAGGCGTGTGTGGTTGTGGTTGTTTTCAAGGTGATTAAACCAGAAAGCAGGAGCACTTGGTTTGAGAAACAAAACAAAACTTAATCTTGCTTTTATACCCTTTCTTAAAGCTGTGTATGACTTCTTGTCACTGATTGGGTAGTCCCTTTAACAGGTTTGGTAACCTTTTGTTCAAAATCCCTTGGTGTGTTTCTCTTTTCTTCTCTGGACCAGAAGTAGAAGCATTGTTTTAAGCAAGTGCTGTGGTTTGTATCTACATTTTAAAATTCCGTAAGTGCAGAGCCAACTTCTATTCAGTTTGGTGCAGCCCAGAATGCGGTACCCACAGATTGCATTGCTTGTAGCAATTCAGTAACTCTGAATTTCAGTTCCTATTTATGTTTAAAATGTTTTTACCAATCAGGAACAAAAACTCTGTTTGTATATGTGTTCAAAGAGATTTTGGCATTTGCCCAACCCTGGAGTCCTCCCCAAACTTTGTTTATGCTGTAAAGAAGCTGGATGAAATTTTGCTGTTTATTGCGGGCTCCAAATGTGGTTATTGTGCTTACTTTCTGTGCGAGCATCATCAAAAGCATGTTTGCTCTTCAGTAATATGTACCAATGGCCGAATGAATTTTGCATGCATGCTGCTTTACTGAGAGCCTCTCAGCTGTCCTCCCATGTGCTGGTTGCATGCAGACCTGTCCTGCTGGGAAACACAAAGCGCAGCTTTGCTCTCATGGTGGAAAGAAAAAGCAGTTGTGCACAAAGAAATAGAATTCAGCTTTTTTGTTTGTGGTGTCACACTAAGATATCAAACTAGCAAGAAGGCAGAGTCATTGAGTTGGTAACTGATCTTTCATCTTTGCCCAGGGAAGGTGTGGATGCCCCCTCCCTCAAAGTGTTCAAGGCCCGGTTGGATGGGGTCTTGAGCAACCTGATGCAGTGGGAAGTGTCCCTGCCCATGGCAGGGGAGTTGGAACTGGGTGATCTTTAAGGTCCCTTCCAACCCAAACTGTTCTGTGTTTCTATCCTTCGCTTTATATTTGGATTAGCAAAATGTCCTGATTCTGGGTGTTACCAGTTCATTTGTGCTACCTGGGTAACCCAAGTGCCTGTATTATAGCAAAAGCATGGTTTTTCTCTCCGAAGAAAGAAATTCACAATGCCAAACTTACAATTTTTTATAAAAAAGAAAGATTCGAAGCCCTTTGAGGTGTCCGTACAACAGACTGACTGTGGGATGGGTTTCACAGGCTCTCATCTCTATTAGGTCTCTCTGCCTTATGACCCCTCTTCAGCCAGATTGCTTTAAGCTCTCCCAAGTCCAGTGAACTCTATTTCTAAAGGCCATTCTGCCATCAAACAGAAACATAGCGTTTAAGAAGTACTCTGGATACAGCCGGAGTATTGTGTGCTTGTGTGCTTTGAGGTTCAGCTTTAAACGAGGAAAACAGTTGCTGCAGAGCACTGCTGGTCTAATATAGGGAGAACTGCAAGGTTCAGCGGGGTCACTGTAGAAGAGAAATTTCTCTGTTTTTATAAAGAAGTTGGGCAAAACAAATGGACAAAACCACTGACTGCAGGTTCATGTGGGTAAGTATTTCAGGAGCCAATGTTTGGAAGTTGTGGGTGCTTTTCCTGTGGAATTCTGGTCAGTTAGCTGGTTTGGTTGAAATTTTCCCTTGTTGATATCATTGTAGACTCAGCAATTCTGATTTTTTACTTGATCCAGCTGTTTCCAAGGTCAATGTTGACTCCCTCAGAACTATTTCACATGAGGAATAGCCTTGACCTGAAGTATCTGAGTGAGGTATTACATAGGGTGTACAAAAGGTGTGGTGTTGTTCTTGAGATAATGGCTACAGAGTGGTATACAAATTCTTCTCCATTGGGAGCAGACACTTACTGACGAGCTATTTTGAGAGGAAACACTGAGTGAAGAAGTGACGTAAACGTTAGTTGATGGTTGGTTAATACCATGTTGGTCCTCTGCCAATCACACCACATGCTGGTTGGGATTTAAAGCTGTGATGGGCTTCTGCAGAGCTCTCAGCCAACATCCTATACTGGAATCGTTTTGTCCTCCTTCCTGTTTAAAGAGTATGGAAAAAAGACAAGGTATTAATTGCTAAATAACAGTGTGTAATATGCAGACTCTGGACACTTGAGGATGACTTTCTTTACATAAGCAGTGATTTTCCCATTCTCCAGGCTCTTGGAGCTATACTGCTTATGAAAACCTCTGGTTTTCAAGGATTCTGCAGAGCTGGTGAACTGTCACACTAGTGTTCGAAATGTTGCCTTGGAGGCTGTTTTGAACTCTCCAGCATTTTCCAGGCTTTGTTTGAATCAATGGACATGCTTCAAGCACTTTCCCTCCTGCCACAAACCCAGTGCATCTGAAAGTGTAACTTGGTTTGCAGCCATCCAAGCCGGTGGCTTCATATGCAAGGGAAGGCAACATTGCAACAGAGACCACACCAACCGCTATTGCTGAAGAACTTGTCGGCAAGATCTTTATGACTAGTCTGCAGGTGCAACCAAGTAGGAGAGGGGAGGAGACTATCATCTTCATAGAATCATAGAATGGTTTGGGTTGGAAGGGACCTCAAAGATCATCCAGTTCCAATTTCTCTGCCATGGGCAGGGATACCTCCCCTGGATCAGGGTGCTCAAAGCCCCATCCAGCCTGGCCTTGAACACTTCCAGGGATGGGGCAGCCGCAACTTCCCTGGGCAACCTGTGCCAGTGTCTCACCACTCTCATCATGAGGAATTTCTTCCTGATGTCTAATCTAAATCTTCCTCCTTCCAATTTGAAGCCATTCCCCCTTACCCTGTCGCTACTTGCCCTTGTAAAAAGCCCCTCCCCAGCTTTCCTGGAGCCCCTTTCAGTAGTGGAAGCTGCTCTGAGGTCTCCCCGGAGCCTTCTCTAGGCTGAATAACCCCAGCTCTCTCAGCCTGTCCTCATAGCAGAGGTGCTCCAGCACTCTGATCATCTTTGTGGTCTCCTCTGGACCTTTTCCAACAGTTCCATATCCTTCTTATATTGGGGATTCCAGAACTGGACACAATACTCCAGGTGGGGTCTCATGAAAGCAGAGCATATGCACAGAATCATCTCCCTTGCCCTGCTGGTCATGCTGCTTTTCATCCAGCCCAGGACACTGTTGGCCTTCTAGACCACGAGCACACATTGTTGGCTCATGTTGAGCTTCTCATCCACCAGCACTCCAAGTCCTTCTCTTCAGGGCTGCTTTCAATCCATTTTCCACCCAGCCTGTAATTGTGCTTGGGATTGCCCCGACTCGGTGCAGAACCTTGCACTCGGCCTTGTTGAGCCTCATGAGGTTCACACAGTGAACTTCTGAGTGACTGTAAATTTAAACAATTTTGCTTTTAAATCCCTGGGGTGAGGAGGAATAAACCATTTATTAAGTGAATGAACTCTTCTAAACCACTGCTAGGATCTATGGAAGTTATTACAGGCTACCTCAATTTTAAAAGGTATTTGAAGATCAATTCCTTGTAGCAGGGTTTACTTTGATAATCCATGCAAGCTTTTGATCAAGTTCAGGTTTTGTTTAGACTTGTATTTTTAGCAGCAGCCCCTTATGACTGCATGGCAATATAATTTATGAAGCAGGGCAGAACTCCCTAATTGCCTCTTACATTGTAGAGCTGTACATGCTGTTCACTGCAGCGTTCTGCAAAACAAACATTCTCCTTCTTTATGGGGACAAAAGCTCCATGTCAACAAGCCTTTCCAGCCTCTGGTCACATACTTAAATTATATCTCAGAGATGGGTTTCCTGGCAAATGCATAAACAAATGTTTCTCTAAAGTGGACAACGTTCATGTGTAAATTCCTCATTAGTCGTGGGTCTCATCTCTTCCTCCTCTTCCCAGTCATTGGCTCAAAATATTGAGCAAGAAGACCAAGAATGCTGACCCCCTAAACACAGATAAGAACAGCACCAGTGGAATGTCAGAGGGGAGATCCCTGCTCCTGGCACTTGGGAATTCATGGAAAGAGAAAAAGAAAGCTCTGGTATTCTGAGAAACTTTCAAAACAAAATGGAATGTGTTTGCAAGAAATATTTTCCATGGAAAATCTTATTTAATCTCTCACCAAACTTGTTGGATTGCAAAGTGTGAATGAGTCTAATTCAGGAAAAGAGGCTTAAGGTGCAGGTAGAGTGTCACGGGAAGCACCAGAGCAGTTCTTTTGGTCGATTTCCCTCTGTAGGTGTCCTTATTTATCCCCTTTGTATGGGGCAAATGGGACACTTTTCAAAGGGGATTGTTAATCTTTTGCGAAGGTGTTTGATAACGAGATCCTTCAGTTTATGCAAAGGATCTTAATGTAAAGGCAAGATCATTATACATTAGAGATGCTATACTAGTGTGTTCTCTGCAGTGAATATGGTCAAGTATTTGGGCTGAAGCCATAATTATGCTTAGCTATAAGTCCTAATTCTTGGAAGTGGCTTTCACCATGAATTAGATGTTGGTTGACAGTTTTGCGTGTTGAATTGAAGAGCTTGACAAAGTAACCGAGGTGCTCTCAGAGTTTTCAAATGCTGCTTGTGTTTCCACACCTCATGCCCTGTTCATAGAATCATACAACTATTTGGTTGGAAAAGACCAAAAGTCCTTTGAGAACATTGAGTCCAACGGTACCTGTCCACTACTAAACCAGATCCCTGAGCAACTCATCTACCCATCTTTTAAACACCCAGAAATGGTGACTCAACCACCTCCCCGGGCAGTCTCTGCCACTGCCTGAGAACCCTTAAGTTGAAGAAATTTTTCCTGATGTCTAACCTGAACCTTCCTTGGCGCAACTTGAGGCCATTTCCTCTCGTGCTTGTCGTCTGTCACTTGGGAGAAGAGACCAGCACCCACCTTACTAAAACCTCCTTTCAAGGAGCTGTAAACAGTGATAAGGTCTCTCCTTAACCTCCTTTTCTCCAGGCTAAACAACCCTAGATGGAGTGTAAAGGAGAGATGTTGCACCTCTGCCCTTCCATGTGGTGTTCTTTGAATAATTGCTGGCTTTCTTATTTGTAAAATTTGCACTCCTGTTGGGAATGGTTGATGAAGCTTCCAGCTCTTTAAACCTGGTTAGGGTGGAGGTAGAGCCTGGGAGATGGCAAAGCTGAATATTGTGGATAAGCCAGCAGATAAGCACATTTTTACAAGTAGAAATCTCTTACTGGATCATTTTTGCATATGATGTTTTACACAGATGTCTGTATACCTGGATTCTGTGAGATGCTTGTAACCAAAGCTCACTTTTTTCAGTCTTATCTTTTAAAATCCTGTGGGGTCTTGGGATTTGAGGTTTTTCTCCCCCCCATTATTAAGCAAAGGAACAGAAAGATGTAAGAGTAGGTTAGGAATTTACCAGCTTATGGAAACTACTTTTAAATCTGTTCCTTCTATAAGTTTTCATACACCCATGTTTCAGATCTCTGACACTTTCTGATAGTAGTGAATCATTAATATATTCGATCGCCATATGTTCACGACAGCATTACTTTTGCATTTGGAAGCTGAGTGGATTCTGTGAGCTGAATGATAAATATGCCCTGTATAGGCTACCCAGCCTATACAGCTTCCCCACTAGCATGGTTCCTTGCCGCCTTGCATTCTGGCCTCAACAAAATATCATCTGTTCATACTGGCAGTACATTTTGGTGATGAAAACCGGACATTGTTGTCCTAAGAAGTGCTTCGTTGTGGATACTGGAGTTCATTGCCTTGGTTACGGTTTACAAGGAGGTTTTGTGAACCCTGCCAACTGAGCTGTGAGGGTGCCAGGGTGCCAACAGCAGACAGAGATGATGAAGCACGATGCATGCGTACTTTCTTCTGTCTTTGTGACTCCACAGATTTTTATAGACTTCCTTAAACACAAGAGCAAGATTATGAACAGGAAAAAAAAAGACTTGTGTAACCAAATTTTTCTTGTAATAAGACTTACTTTCCAGTCTTTTTCTCCCCAAATGAAACTTTCTTTCTTCCCACTGTTTTGAAGACCTGCAGTAAATGTGGTATGGAGAGACATGACTGGAATTCTAAGAGATACGACTTGAAGAGAATAAAGAAAATGCACAATAGAATTTCTTTTTCTTAGATATAAATTAAATAAGCCAAGCTCCGTATGTAGGTGACAGGCAGTGTTGGGAGGTGGCTGCTGGCATTGTTGAAGAATGTGGGTCGTGCTGGAGGCGGTGTGCTCCATATTGCAGGGGGTTTCAGTGTTTAAACCTGTCTGGAAAGGTTTATTCTGCCTTATTCCTACTTGAATCCTTGCTTCCATGCATCTTAAATTACCTGTGGCACAACACACCCTGAAGACAGAAATAATCAATTAGGTGTGACCTGTGTTGGAGGCCAGGCTTCCTTGGAATTATCAGTGATTGTAGCATACCTGGAAGATGACTGTGTGATCTCTCCCTCTTCCTTTTGACACAACTCCTGGGTAGTTATGGGCAAACAGCTGCAATTCTCTGAGGCTGATTTTTCTCCAAGTGCTGTGAGTGCGCATCTGCTGTCAGAGCTAACCGCTATCAGCTTATCAATGCTAAATAGCTTTGGGAAGTGATCAGGGAAAACATATCCTAGGTTGTGACTCTGCTACTGTAGCTACAGAACCTTATGCTCTCACATTTTATGTGGTGGTGGCAGTGTCACCACCCTCATCATGAAGAATTTCTTCCTAATGTCTAATCTAAATCTTCCCCCTTCCAGTTTAAAGCCATTCTCCCTCATCCTGTCACTCCTTGCCCTTGTAAGAAGTCCCTCCCCAGCTTTCCTGGAGCCCCTTTCAGTACTGGAAGGCTGCTCTAAGGTCTCCCCAGAGCCTTCTCTTCTCCAGGCTCAACAACCCCAACTTTCTCAGCCTGTCCTCATAGCAGAGGTGCTCCAGCCCCTGAATCATCTTCATGGCCTTCTCTGCACCAATTCCAACAATTCCATATCTTTCTTATGTTGGGGATTCGAGAACTGGACACAATACTGCAGGTGGGGGTCTGATGAGAGTGGAGTAGAGGGAGGAGAATCATAGTGGATTGCTGGTTTCTCTGCTCTTACTGATAGAGGATAAAGGAAACCAAGCTGATCAGGAACTTTATCAGCCTTAAAAAACAGACTTAGGGGTATATGTTACACCTCCTGAATAGGAAAGCGTTTCCTGATCATGTTACATGTGCCTGGTGCCCGATTTCGATATAAGACATACCGGGGTTGAAATGGGTGTCTGCCAAGCATGGGTGTAAATTATAGGTGTTTTCTGTGTACGGAATGGTGACTGATGATGAATTGTGCTGGGCAGGCTGCACTGACTGCCTTCCAAGTCCCCTTTCATTTCATGTACTGGTCCTGCTGGGATACGTACCTGTCATTCCCTCCAGCCAGCTTGTGTCTGCTAAGAAGAAATGGAGCCTGAGGTGATGGCGTATCATGCGGCCTCCAGCTGTCATCCTCCAGAGCAGCTCAGGCTTGCCTCTTTCTAATTAAAAACCAATAGCTTTCAGGCGTGTGATTTTGTTCCAGCTTCACAGGAACAGGTATTATTTATGAATGTATTAATGTCTTTATGTTTCCATGCATACATTGAAGACACTTTGAATTTTTTTATTTTTTTTTGTAATCATTGAATCATAAGGTTGGAAGAGACCTCTGAGATCATCGAGTTCAACCGTGCCTGTCTCCCTACTAAACCATGTCCCTAAGGAACTCATCTACCCATCTTTCAAACACCTCCAGGGATGGCAAATCCACCACCTCCCTGGGCAGCCTGTTCCAATCCCATACCACTCTTTCAGTGAAGAAATTCTTCCCAATGTCCAGTCTAAACCTCCCCTGGCGCAACTTGTGGCCATTTCTTCATGGATGCTTTTCTTCGTAATGAAGAAAAATATGAATTAAGAAGAAGAATTGCTTGTCGGCTCAACAAGTGGTTCTGGGGTTTAATGAAAGATGGAGAGTTTGGAAACCTTGTAGCAGCCTTCCAGTACCTAAAGGGCCTACAAGAAAGCTGAAGAGGGAGTTTTGACAAGGGCCTGTGGTGATAGGACAAGGAGTAATGGCTTTAAACTGAAAAGGAGAGATTTAGGTTAGGTGTAAGGAAGAAATTCTTCACTATGAGGGTGGTGAGGCACTAGCACAGATTGTCCAGAGAAGTTGTGACGGCCACCTCCCTGGAGGTGTTCAAAACCAGGTTGGATGGGGCTCTGAGCACCCTGATCCAGTGGGAGATGTCCCTGCCCATGGCAGGGGATTGGAACTTGGATGGGCTTTGAGGTCCCTTCCAACCCAAACCATTTTGTGGTTGTATGACTTAAGTTAAACCACAGCCTGTTTTAAAATGCTAAGCTTCTCATCACTTAACCAGGGTTTCTCCCAAGGCCAAGGCTGCAAGTTAGACACTCCTAATGCTCTTTTTTTAAAGGAGAATTGTGTCTGACCTTTCCAGGGACAGTGGGACATGACTGACCTCCAGGGACTGTCAGTGTATCCAGTTGAAGTATTAGCCCCTGAATGTAAAATAGTGCCAGTGCTTCCAAATTGGCGAAGATATCATCAGCAACATGGCAGTACAAGCTCAACTGGGGGAAAAACCGGATTCTCTATACTGGGTTGGCAGCTCATGGAAAAACTGAGTTTAGTTGCTGGGTGGAGGCTTCACAGGGCTCCCCAACCTGCGCTGGCTGACCAGGAAGGAGAGCGAGTGCTGGGTTTCGTTGCTAAGGAGCAACCTGTTTTGCTTGTCTCGGCAACCAGAGAAAATCCGGTGCCAGGAAGAGATGACTCTTTTCTATTGTTGCTGCTGCAAAACTGCAATGGATAAAATGAGCTGCTTCAGCTTGGATAGTTCTCCCTGCCATGGTAGTTTACTCTGGTCTCTGTGAGGGTAGGGATGTGCACTTTGGATGAAAATGGGGGAATCAAGAGAGGGCACAAATTTTATTGGAGCCAAGATTTCTTCTTGAATTTCTTCTTCTTCTTGGAGCCAAGATTTCTTCTTCTGCCTTGAATTCTTCTTGGGAGATTGTCCTGTTTGGTACCATTTAAACACTTGTGTCCTCTAATCCTTCTGTAGATGTGGCACTTCAGGACATGGTTTAGTTGATGTGGTGGTGTTGGGCTGGTGGTTGGACTGGATGATCTTACAAGTCTTTTCCAGCCTTAGTGATTCTATGATTCTGATTTTTTCTCTTAATGTGTTTTAGGCTCATCCAGCTCATGAAGAGACCTTTTGAGATGCAGAATGCCACCTCTTCTGCAGTACTGTCAGATCTTAACTAGATGTCTTTTCCCACCTCCCTGGCTTTTTCTTTTGCTCCATTTTTTGACTACTTAGCCCATAAATGCTGTTTCTTAAAGAATAAAACCAGCAACAGCATATCCAGCATTGATAAAAAGCCCATATTAAGCTCAGCTCTCCATGGCCCAAAACACCATACTGATAGAATAGGAGCAAATTAAGAACAATTACGTGGTTTATTTGTGCGATTCAAATGCTGGTTGGTGTGAATATATATTTACAAGCATCTGTACAAGTGCTTCTTAATGTTATCTTCCAGCCTGCTGGGAGAAGCAGCTTGGTTATGCATTCCAGAGGGTGGGTGTATGCTGAGCAAGGAGTCGTTGTATTGTTGCTGGGGGATTTGATCTTCCTTGAGTATAAAAGCATAGAATCATAGAATATCAGGTTGGGAAAGTACCTCAAGAATCACCTGGTCCCATCCTTCTTGAGAGGTAGTAGATGAGAGGTGGTTCTTTCAGAGAGATGGTAGATGCCCCATCCCTGGAAACATTGAAAGTCACATTGGATGGGGCTCTGAGCACCCTGATCCAGTGGCAGGTGTCCCTGCCCGTGGCAGGGGAGTTGGAACTGGATGATCTTTGAGGTCACTTCCAACCCAAACCATTTTATGATTCTTTGGTTCTTGGCAAAAGCATGGTCTCAACAAGATTTCCCAGCACCCTGTCCAGCTGAATCTTACAGGTGCATAGTGTTGGGGAATCCACCACCTCCCTGGTGAGATTATTCCAATGGCTGATTGTTCTCACTGGGAAAAGTTTTCCCCTTGTGTCCAATCAGAATCTTCCCAGGAGTTACTTGTACTCTCTTTTCAGTGTGACTCCTTGTAAAAGCAGTCTTTTTTGCAGCCACCCTTTAAATAGTGGAACATGATGATAAGGTCTCCTTAAGTCTTCTTTTCCCAAGGCTGAACAAATGCCATTCTCTCAGTCTTTTCTCATGGCAGGCTTCTCAGTCCATTTATTATCTTTGTGGCCCTTCTCTGGACCATCTCCAGCCTGTCCACATCTTTTTTGTACAGCAAGGACCAAAGCTGGACATGGTGTTCCAGATGTGACCTGGCAGGAGAGAAAAGAGTGGGACACTGACTCCTGTATCTGCTGGTGATGCCCTGGTTGGTGCAGCCCAGCATCCTGCTGGCTGGCTTTGCCACAGCAGGCATGCTGTTTGCTCATACTGTTGTCCCAAAAACCAGGGTTCTTCATCCATTTGCATAAATCCAGTTAACACACAGACTTGAGAGATTTGTATTTATTTTGTTCTGCTCAGAAGAGGGTGCTGGGCATTTAACACAGCAGCACCCCTGGTCAGTCTGATCATGGGGTATTTATACCCATTCAAACAAGAACTAAGATACAAATACTTCTCTTATTGGTTCATTACGATTTCATAGTAAAGGATATACATGCCTTCCTTCAATAATAAAAATATTCAGGAGGTGACTTAATTACATCTCAGATCTCCTCCTGTAGGTCTGACTTCTAATTTTTAAATGCCTTAGCATACAAATTTTCTTGTCATCATTCTAGCTTTATTGTTTGAAGCTAACAGAAGATTAACTACCTTCTCCAATAAAAAGTTACAGTTATCCCTGCTACCTACAGATCCTGTGCACCCACACGCTGTTACACATCCTTTTTTTATGTGCCAGATTCCCGCTATCCTGTTACTGCTTGTACTTTTGTCTTTGATTTCTGTCTTGGTGGTGTTTGAACCTGGCTCTGGATTCATCAAAATGGAGCTCATTGGCCGCCAGGATCAGAGCTGCTCCCTAGCCAGGTACATCCCAGCCTGTTCTGAGCTGCTGGAGTATGTTTTCCCAGTTGCAAGACCTTAGTCATGTCCTTGTTGAACTTCATAAGGTTCTTGTTAGCCCACTCTTCCAGACTATCCAGGTCTTCCTGCAGGCTGACTCTCCCTTCCAAAGCATCCACTTCCCCACTCAGTTCAGTATCATCGGCAAACATCAACAGGCTACTCTTGATCCCACCACCCTCCCCACCGCACAGACCACCTCTCTTGAAGGTAATGCCATGTTTTTTTCAAGGAGGTGTCTGTGGGAAACTGTATTAAAAGACTTGAAGAAATCCAGGTAGGCTGTGTCCTCTGCTTGCCCCACATCAATAGAATGGGTGATGAGCTTTGAAAAGGAGGTGATGAGCTTTGAAACCGTCAAGGATTACTTTCTCTGATACAAACTGCTGAAAGGAAGCTTTTCTGGATCTGGTGGGGATTTCTGGAATAATTATTGAATGATTTGGGCTGGAAGGACCTCAAGGATCATCCAGTTTCAGCTAGCAGGGACACCTCCCACTGGATCAGGGGGCTCCAAGTCTCATCCAACCTGGCCTTGAACACCTCTAGGGATGAGGCAGCCACCACTGCTCTGCGCAACCAGGAACACATCATCTCAATCTCCCCTCTGTCAGCTTAAAACCATTCCCCCCGTCCTACCCCTGCTCTCCCTGATCAAGAGCCCCTCCCCAGATTTCCTGGAGCCCCTTTTCAGTACTGGGAGGCTGCTATGAGGTCTCCCCGGAGCCTTTTCTTCTCCAGGCTGAACAAGCCCAGCTCTCTCAGCCTGTCCTCATAGCAGAGGTGCTCCAGCCTTTGGATCATCCCCGTGCCCGGCCCCGAGAGCTCCGCCCGCCGCCGGGAGGGCCGGGCCGGGCGCCTTCCCAGAGCGGCGGCAGCAGGAACGGAGCGGGGCCGGGGCCGGGGCCATGGAGGCGGGCGGCTGCCTCAGCCCGGCCGCGCGGCTGGAGGTGAGGGCAGCGCTCCGGGCTCTTCTGGGAGAGCCGGGTTCTCCTGGGACAGCAGCTCTGCGGTGCTGGTTGGTGCCGGGGTGCGGGGTGTTGGTGGGGTACTAGGTGCTGCCGAGGTGCTACTGGGGTGCTGTGTGCTGCCACGGTGCTACTGGGTCGCTGCCACGGTGCTACTGGGGTGCTGCTGGAGTGCTTCCACGGTGCTGGAGTGTTGGGTGCTGCTAGGGTGCTGGGTACTACTGCAGTGCTGAGTGTTGCCGGGGTGCTACCGAGGAGCTGGGTGCTCCTGGGGTGCTGGGCACTGCCAGGGTGCTGCCAGGGTGCTGCCGCAGTGCTGGACATTGCTGTGGTGCTGAGTGTCACTGGGGCCCTGCCAATGATCTAGGTGCTGCTTAGGTGCTGCTGGGGTGCTGGGTGCTGCTGCTGGCTAGCAGCATCACAAACCAGCTGGTTCTCAAACATGCATCACATTTGCCCAGGTTTTCAAAACCCTGAGCTGCTCACTGCTCAGGTTGGAATTAGGAGTGGATCTGCTAACGGAACCTGTGAAATGTTTCCTAAATAGAGTTTCCAAACAGGTCCTTCTGACCATTAAACCAGTAGTGAGCGCATTCATCACCCCTAAGCATCAGCTGTCACAGCGTGAAGGGAGAGGGGAACACTCAGACAAGCCTGTGATGGGCCCTCCCTGATTGGAAGGGAATCTTTCTGTCCATGTGTGGGCTGAGGTTCAGAACCGTGCTACCTTCTAATGCTGATGTGCATTGAAGGGAAAGGTGAGGAGTTAAGCAGGATGTGGACTGACCGAGCCCTGCGTGACTCATAAGCTTATTGTCATATGAGTAAGTGGTTCGAAGTGCGTTTGTATTTATAACTCAGATGCAAAAAATGTCAGGTAAATATGTTGGTTTGACCTCTAAATGGAGAAGTCATTTGTTTCTATGCTAAGGCGTGCATGATAACTGATGACAAGCTCCTGGAACGTGCTGATTTAGCTCATTTGTTACTCACGTGGAGAAGGGAAAAGCATTGCCATGGCTTAGCACTGGTTTTACCAGAGAGCTGTGTTGGTCAGCTGTGTTACAGGATTATTGCATATCAGATGCTGCTTATCTGAATAGGCTTTCAATTCTTTAGAAGTACAACAAACCTCATCAGAATTCTTCTGTCTGATGGAGTGAACAACTGGTTAGCATTGGAGGCAAAGTCTTCCCATGCAGAATATTCAAATGGGGCAGCATCAGTTGTGAAGAATGATGCTTGCCCCAAACGCAGCTTGCTGGATGTGTCTTAAGGGTGTTGGCAAGAAGTTTAAACTAACCTGAGAGTAGTTATTGCAGAAGTACATGGTGGTAGTTGCATACTGTGAGCAGGTGCAGTTTGGTTTTAAAGTTCCTTCTGACAGTAGAACCAAAGAGCTTTCTGAGTGTGGTTTGATGCTGGCAAACTGACACTTCAGTCCTCCCCAAGAAATATGATGCTGACTTTGATTGCTAGTCTTAGAAGCAGATCATTTTGAGAGCATTGGAATTAAGGGGTAATTTGTATGGATCACAAACTCTTATGTGTGCAGCTGCATGGCAACTCAATACAGTCATTTTTCACTGCTCAAAAAACCAGCATAATTTCCTGGCTTTGTTGGCTCTTTCTTAGGGCTTCCAGTAAACAATGAGCTCCTGGGCATTGCAGAAGGGAAAAGCTGCGACAATGCACACCCTCAGGATGTGTGTTGTTAGCCTCTGCCTAACGAAGTCACCTAAGTAAGTCTCTCATCCAAATGATAATGAATGTGCAGCTTCCCCAATGCTGCACTCGGGGCCAGGAAGCTGTCGCTTCCGTAACTTTTGTGCGATACGGCCCCGGCAACGCTGACTGAGGTGCAGCAAGACCTCCCCTCCTCTGAGTGCGTGGTGACCCCCTCAGCAGCTGCAGATCTGATCCTGCTTCTCCTCATGCTGCAGACAGCAGAGGATGGACCATTCCAGCTGGTATCAGAGAGATCTAGTTTGGCTTTCTTTCAGATATGAACCAATGTGCTCTGTTTTCCTGATTTGGAGCTAAAGACACTGAACTCCCTAAGGCAGGATAAAGATCTGTGGAAGCCTGAGACTGGGTTTGGATTTTGACACTGAAGTTGACCCTTCAGCCGGGGTATCGGGTGCGGACCAAGTGGACCAAAAAAACCAAGGAGCATTTTGCAGTGCAACAGCATGCTTGTTTGGGAGCTTAGGAGCTATAAATCATCCTGGGCAACTGCAATAAGAGGACAAAAATGCAGGGTGGTAGCTGTACTATTTGAGTGAGTTACATAAATTAAGGCAATTATTTTTCAGCTGGTATGCATTTCCCTTTTTCTCAGGAGCATGGTTGCTGTCTCCTCTTGTTTTGTCCACAGGGCTTTACAGAAGCCCCTTAGGAGGTGGGGGTTTTTTTTGTACGACATGCACAATACAGCTGAGGCTGCCAGTTCTCCTTGTCAGATGAGCAATACTTTGTAAAAGGGAAGTTACAAAAGCTGTGTAATGAGGGCAATTAGGCCTCATATTTTTGTTCTTCTGTTTTTGCCAGCAATCTGTCACTTTTGATTGAGGCCTGTATTGTTCACTGAGTCATTCCTGAATTTTAGATGGTTTTAACATTAGTTCCTTCAATCTTTGTGATTTTTTTTTTTCAGTTTATATCCATTGAACAGTTATTTATGCTGGCAACCTTGAGACTGCCATTTTAGCTTTTGTAGTCTGAAATTCAGAAGTCTGTGTGAGAGTTTATTGGTGATTTTGTGATGTTATGCTGTGACTCTTACAGTGTGTGTCTGCTGCTGCTGTTGGAGGTGATTTGGGTCTGGGCTCTGGCAAGTGCTTTGGCTGGATGAAGGCCAGAGTCATCCAGGCAGAGCCTGGTTTGGTTTATTCAGCACAGAGGGTGCAGGTAAAGTTGCTGTTGCAGGGTGTGCAAGAAATCAAGGTATTTATAGCACAGAATATCAATGTGAAAACAGAGACTAAGGTGTTCGAGGACTATGGTTTGACAAACTTAGATGAGTTCAGTCATGAACCCTCCCTGGAGGTGTTCAAGGCCAGGTTGGATGGGGCTTTGAGCACCCTGATCCAGTGGGAGGTGTCCCTGCCCATAGCAGGTGAGTTGGAACTGGATGAGCTTTAAGGTCCCTTCCAACCCAAACCATTCTACGGTTCCATGACTCTGCTCTTTAGGAAGAGGTCCATTGTGAATCTGACACTCTATGTATTTTTCTAAAAGTCTGCAGGTGACAGTGGAAGTCACGTTTGGAATGTCCATGATGTGCGGCTTACTGCTGGGGTGGCTGCTCCTCTCCATAGGTGAGCAGTGCTTCTGCACAGGAAAATCTGTCTGTAACAGCTCCTATTCATCTCCTGCACTTCCTAGAGAATTTGCTGGATGTCATGGTTTTTTCCTGACTTCTAGTTTGCCTTTGATAAAATCTTACACAGTGTTATGTGTGGATGCATCCCTCTCCTGATTGATTTCCTTCCTTGGAGCTCATGAGTGATGCCGGGCTGACTATCAAAAGCGTTCATGTGGGTTAAGTAACTATAAATTAAAGCATGGGAGAAATGGGATTAGGGAGGGCACAGGTTGATCATTTAATGACCAGCCTGATTACAGCATTATACGTCTCTCAAGGGCTGGAGAAGACCCTCCCAAGACTGGTGCTTTACCTCAGAGGACCAGGGTTTAGAATCGCTGAGACTGAATATTGGACTTGTGCTCTTTGTCTGATGAGGACTTTCCAGGGGGTTTGTGAGTGTTTGGAAGCTCTGACTTTCCCTCCTGTCGACTTTGCTGGTCCTGTTTTGTTGAAGTGCCAAAGGGAGATGGACGATGAGTGAGGGCATGTTCAGTTTTTCTTAACCAACCTCGTGTGAGAAAATGAAATAAATTCTATTTGATGGAAGTGTTTGGTTCATGCTTAATCATTATCTCATTGCTCTTCTTATCACTGATACCATCAGAGACCATTGCTTATCATATTGACCTGATCATTGCACTGAGAACTGGTTGTCCATGAGTGTTTCTTGTCACCCGTAGTCTCATTTTGCTGTGGGTATGATAACCCTTTTGGGAAAGATGACCTATTTCTTACAAACCACCTTTGTCTGGCACAGATGAGCTGATGTCGGGAACCAGTATCAAAGTCATTGTGTAATCATCTGGATAGCACGCATTGTGAGCACGTTTAGAAGTGTAACAGCTAGTTTGCTTACGGCATTTGGTGCAGAATAGCAGATCTTAAGGTAGGAACGTGGAGCGGCAGCCTCCCAAGGCATCACTGAGGTTACTGAGGAGCCAGGAGCCAGGCTCTGCATGGGGATGCGCAGCAGGAGGATGAGGCAAGATTTTAAATTGATAGAGAATGGGTTATGACGTGATGCAGAATGGAAGGAAAAATATTCCATGTGAGGATGGGCAGACATTGAAGCAGGAGCCTGGAAAGGCTGTGGAGCCAGCAACCTTGGACGTTTTCAACTGGACAAAGCCCTGAGCAACACTGCTGTCCCTGCTTTGAGCAGGTGGGCAGAGTGGAGACCTCTCAAAGTCTGTTCCAGTCTGCACAATCCTGTAATTCTTTGTTTTGATGTGATGAAAATGAATTGTTATAAAATACTGGTGTTCTGGGTAGAATTACAATTTGTTGACTTCTTACAGAGGCACCAATATTTGCTAATTGCAGATATTTAACTTCAAAAAGTTAAAAAGCTATTTAAATATGTTGTTTCTCTTGCTTGCATTTAAAGATACTTAATGCTGGTGAGCCTTGTGGCAATGGAAAGAATTCATAAATAAAAAACATGCTTGTTCCAGATATAAACCATTGCTGGTCACAGATCATCAGTGAAAATGTGGTTTTACTCTTGCATCTCTTAAAGGTTTGCAGGTCGGCTTTGCACGAGCAAGGGAAGGACTGCAAAGCTGCAGTGGAATGAATTGGAGACATCCCATGGGTTGGCACTGAACACTGCAATGTATCGTATGTGTAAGCCGTCATTTTCTAGGAGGCTGCACAAAGTAAAATCTGTTTGAGTTGCTGCAGTTGGTATCGGTATCCAGGGAACTGATGAGCCTTGTGCTCAGGGAGGCCTTGGGATAGCTTGTTAAGCTTTGGTTTTTTCCCCTTCCCATTTTTCAAGTTGCTTCATTTCATTGTATATTGTGCTCAATTCTGGTGAATGTGACTCTGCTACACAGCTAGCAAGCGTGTGAATCCTTTCACCCTGATCATACAGGGACAAGAGAAGGGGAAATGCATACAGGTGTGTGTTAAGCACAATATCTGAATTGTACACACAAGCATAGAGTTTTTCTAACATGGAAACTCTGTTTTATGAGGAGTCACGTGGAAAAGACAAGGGCTAATGGGTATAAGTTGCTCCTGGGGAGATTCCGATTGGATTCTAGAAGAAAATTTTTCACCAAGAGAACAGTTAAACATTGGAATAATCTCATCTCTCTAGGGGAGTGGTGGATTCTTCTACACTGGGCACTTTTAAGGCTGAGCTTAACAGCATGCTGGGCTACCTCATTTAAACTATAGATCACATAAAAAGGCTGAACCAGATGATCCCTGAGGTCCCTTCCAACCTGGCATTCTGTGATTCTGTGAAATCTCAGCTGGCTATTGAAATTCAGAAGGAAGATAGCTACAGTAGTTTCAACATCAAAATAATCTTATCTCTGTCTTTTTCTGGTGTGGGGGACATTAAGATACACAGTTCTGTACTCTTTGGTGTCTTTGGCTTATGAAGACTTTAGGGTCCTTTGTTTTCCATATGGGAAAAATAGACCTGATTATTTGCGTTGATGTTATTCTTTACTCCAATCAGGTGTGGTTTTCAAATGTCTCAAGAGTCCAGTTCGTTTGCTTTCAGTTTTGTGCTGTTTCTTAAGGCTACGTACAGTTTGTGTGTCAGGGTGAAGGGAAGCATCTCTAAACCCTAAGGAGTCAAAGCTGCTGCTTGAAGCTGTATCTCCTGTTCCCTCTCCTGAAAAAATCTTTGATGAGCTGGAGTCCTTGAAGACAGATTCCCCTTCCCTTCTGTTTGTGTATGTTGTCCTCTCAACAGCTCTTTGAAAGGAGGTTGCAGCGAGGTGGTGGTTGATCTCTTCTCTCTGGTAGCCAGTGACAGGACAAAGGTAAATGGCCTCAAGATGCGCCAGGGGAGATTTAGATTGGATATTAGGAGAAATTTCTTTACTGAAAGGGTTGTCAAGCATTGGAACAGCTGCCCAGGGAGGTGGTTGAGTCACCATCCCTGGAGGTGTTTAAAATATGGGTAGATGTTGTACTTGGGGACACGGGCTAGTGTTGAACTTAGTTGGGCTGGGTTGGTGGTTGAACTTGATGATCTTTAAAGTCTTTTCCAACCAAAACTATTCTGTAGTTCTGTGAATGATGGCTTGCAAAAGGCAGTGAGGGTTACCTGGTATCGTATAGATCACCTGGCAGCCTCTTGTGATGGACAGCCTGGAACAATCCTGGTCTTTGACACCATCCTGTATTTACAGCAGTACTGACAGAGAGACAGACCCACAGCAGTGCTTCCTGAGGTACTGGAATTTACTGTCAGGTAAAGAGAAACTCATCGTGTCAATATTGGACTCGATCCTGTACTGTGGTTTCTCATCTTTAGCAAACAGCTCGCAGCACATTTGTACAGTGAGTGTCAATAACAAGTTCAACCATTGCAGGTAAATGATAACACTGCCTGGCAGGGATTCCATCTCGTGTTTTCCCAACAGCAGGGTTGTGTGGGTTTTTTTGGATGGACTGCATCAGATCAGTCAGTGCTGCTGAACCCACGATCCGTTGAAAACGCTTGCGGTAACACATGGCTTCACCTGGAGCCTGTGGTTGTTTAGCTCTGTAGGTGACGACTTCCTGTGATGGTGAGAGGAGACAGCTTTTGGGCACAAACCTGGAGGTCTGTTCTGTTTCTGTCCATGGCAGAGCCAGTTACCTTGACCTTCATGTATTGAACTGAAGAGAGAGCAGTGCTCTGTGTGAAAACAACTCTTTTCTTTTTCCATCACGGGCATTTTTACCCTCTGAGAATGTTTTCCTGATGCTACAAGTGATTTCTCACGCTCAAGGTATCTATGATGCAAGAATTAAAAACTCAGTTCATTTAAGCAGACAATATTTGTGCCATATGGAGCTGCAAGAGTTGCCAAAACAAATCTTCCTGCCTACCAGTTCACGTGTAGGGGTGAAGCAGTAAACTGGGGGAAACCGTCAATAACTGAACAGTGGCGGTGTTGAGGGACTGGGGCTGTTTGTGGTGGGTTTTGTAGAAGATGGGTAATGTGAACATAAGTTTTGGTCTAGTGACTGTATATTTTGGATTTTAGCGAGGATCATAGAATCATGGAAAGGGTTGGGCTGGAAGGGACCTCAAAGCCAACCAGTTCCACCCCTCTGCCATAGACAGGGACACCTTCCACCAGACCAGACTGCTCAAGGCCCCATCCAACCTGGCCTTGAACACTTCCAGGGATGGGGCAGCCACAGCTTCCCTGGGCAACCTGTGCCAGGGCCTCACCACCCTCATTGTGAAGAATTTCTTCCTAATGTGTAATCTAAATCTTTACCCTTTTGATTTAAAGCCATTCCCCCTCACCCTGTCACTCCAGGCCCTCCCCAGCTTTCCTGTAGCCCCCTTCAGGTACTGGAAGGCTGCTGTAAGGGTCTCCCCAGAATCTTCTCTGCACGAACCCCAACTCTCTCAGCCTGTCCTTATAGCAGAGGTGCTGCAGCCCTCCGATCCTTTTTGTGGCCTCCTCTGCATCTCTTCCAACAGTTCCATATCCAGCTCCTAGTCTTCCCATACACCAGGTTGTGCTTGGTTTTCCTTTTCTGTTAGCTGAAAGTTTCCTTTTTTTGGCTTTTTTTGTGTTTTGTCTCACGTCTCTGAAGGTTGTGGCTCTTTTCGACGAGTCTACTGACAAATACACTTATAGAAGGGAAAAGAAATTACACCTTTCTTTTTTCGAATTTCCCTTCTGTTTCAAAGTTCTTGTCAAAGTGCTGGTGTTTTGATTTTTCTCTGTGCTTGGCCTTGGTCTTTTTGCAGTTCTTCTTGTTCAGTTGGATGTTGTACTCGCAGTAAAAGGTTTCAGAAGAAGAGAAACTGGTTGTAATGCCAGGGTGAGAAGCTGAGCGGTGCCTTTTTCTCCCTGCTGTGCTGTTCAGAATTACTGTGGATGAATGGCTTGGAGTCCAAGCTGCGCCAAGCCTGAGCAAATTTTTGCATTTTCCTCTGTAAGACTGGTTTTGGCTGGGATTGAAAGCAGAATATTAACATTAGTGTTAGTGTATATAGCAAGTCCTGGCACTTCCAACTGGGCTGAAACTGGGAAGCGCTGGAGATCTCCCAAGAGGCCCATTCTTGGCAAATTTCCACTCCGGAGAGGTTTGGACTTGAATATGGATGCCTGAGATGGTGCTTTTTCTCAGGTTCTCTGCTCTCTCGGCTCTACCTCTCCAGACTTAGTTGTGTGTAGTCATGCTGAACGGCACCGTTTACCCAGCCGCTGTGTGCACATATGTGAGCGCAATGTCAGCGGTCAGGAAAAATGGCTCATAATGTGTTTACTGTTGGTCAAATTAATTCATCAATAAAAAATAATCTGCACTGCAAGAGGGGTAAAAAAAGCAAAACCTGCCTTTCTTAAATAAATCTCACCATTTCCTCTCTATTCACACAAATAGTAATTAGGGAAATGCAAAGCACACTTAAACACAGCTGCTCGACGAGGGTAGTGCCTACATAAGGGTGTAGTACCTGCCCGTGGAGCATAACAAGTTACAGAAGGCAGAGCCATTACTTGCAATAGGGAATTAACTCCTACAGGTGTGTTTACCGTCTTGCTGAGCCTGGTCTCCTTATTTCATGCCCAGCTTAACCACTGTGTTTCACCTTGGAGTGTCCAGCTTTTGTTCATTGCTCTGTTCCCATTTGCAGGCTGAAGCACGGCTGGCAGCAAAGCGAGCGGCGCGGGCAGAGGCACGGGAAATCCGTATGAAGGAACTGGAGAGGCAGCAGAAAGAGGTACGGGCAAGGCTTTTGGAGGGTGTTTGATCATCTGCTTTCCTGAATATGACCCAATATCCTGGAAGAGAGTGTTAATCTATGTTTTGTTGAGACAGTAATAGTCTATGTGGAGCTATGTTGATAATTGGATAGCAAATAGAATAACCTGGAAAAAGTATGGATTGCGGCAATAATTTTATCTTGGTGAAGCCTACGGAATTATTCACAGAAAACCTGTGGTTATTTAGTAATCATTGTTTAATATTAAACTTTGAAGTAGGCAGCTTGTTTGTGTGTGCACTGAGGGGTGGATTCTTATCGCTTCATTAGAAATCTAATGAATATGGAAGACTCTTTGCCCTTGTTAACTCTGCTTGCAAGGTATTTGCCTTTGTTGCTGTGATGCTGATGTGGTCTCCTTGTTTGGTACAAATGGTGGTTACTGCTGGCAGAAGTAACGATGGAAACTGAACTTGGCAAAGCATTACCTTCTCCAGAGTGTTGAGATTAAATGCCTGGTGTAGTCTCTCCCATATTCTGGAAGAGCTTATTGTTCTATACCATCAGCAGAGTTACTGTGCCTCTGCAGGTCAGTGTGTGTAAGACCATGGGCTTCCAGCATGGGAATGATCTTAAAGACTAAAAAGGTTTGTCTTTCTCCTGCTGTTTGACAAGAAGGAGCTGCACTAAATGTCACTTCACTCCAGGAAACTGAGTGCACTGTTTGTTTTGGAGCTCCAGAAACTAAACTAGAGCTGTTATAATAGAATGGGACTGCAAGCATGGGAGCAGTGGGCTGAACCAGAAAGGCTTAAAACTTGTGTGTTGGTTTAATGAAACAGCAGAGAAGGGCTGGCAGAAATCATAATTTAATTTTTTCAAATACATTTTGAAGGAAAGGAAACAAGCAAGGAATTTGGGGGCGCAGGGTAGGAATAAGTGTTAAGGAAAAAGTTACAGCTGTGCTTCAGGGTGCAGAGAAAGATTCAATTTAACTTTTCAGCAATGAATCAGGATGTGACAGCAGACCAGGGTCGGTGCAGCTTGCAGTACTCTGCCTGGAGCAGAAACACTTGGGCAGTTTGCTCGTGCTCAGCTTCATGCTGGAGCGTCTTGTCTCATTGAGGCACGTCCGGATGTGTGTGAGCAGCCTGTAACCACAGCAGGATTAGATGTAGCTGCAAACACACCAGGAGCAAGAGCTGCAAGTGCAGTTCTTGTGCAAGAGAGGAGCCGCCTTCTGCTACAGTTGCTGTCTCTTGAAGGATATTTCTTGCCATTTGGACCACAGTCGGAAAGCCTGAATGGGAGATAAGCATTGTTACTGCCAACCTTCCTGCTCTGTCTACAGCCAGAATGATGGGACTTGTTGAGCAGCCTTTGGAAGATCTGTGGTAAACAACCATGAGGTGTTTTTTTTGGGCAGCAAACTAAATATGGGTGTCATGGCACCTGACAGGGGCGTTACCATCTAATTTGCAGCTATCTTCAGTGGAGCTGATGACCCCCTTGAAGATGAAATGCTGATGCAGCGAAGGGTGTCCTCATAAATTGAAGTTTGGGTATGAAAACCAAAGCCTGAGTGTGTGCTCCTGCAGTTCAGAGCTGAAGAGCTGGTGATCTGAGAACATCTTTGTATGGAGAGAAATTAAATGGTACAGGCTGTTGCTATGAAATACCAAACCCAGTGGATGCTGAACCATATATTCACTGCAATCTGTTTTGTAATTCGCTGGCATAAATTACATAAGGTGAATACACATTTGTTTCATATTTTGCAAGCAAGTAGTTTTTTGTGCATCCCTTAATCTCAGCCCCCAGGTGCAAGGCAGAGCCAGCAAGGATGGCTGCAGAAAGATTCTCATTGCCAAAAGCATCTCGCAGATGCAGTAAGAAAAAACATAAATATAGAAAATCCGAAGTAGTGATCAATGTGAGAGATTTGGCGATTACATCTTCCTTGGAGAAGAACGTACTGTGGTACTGGCTTCTGTACTTGTGTGCCGTGTTCATTTTCCTTCGCAAACTTTTCAGAGGAATAAGTAGCACATTCCCAATACTCTTATGTGGAATAACCAGCACTTAAAGCCCTTGCTTTACTACTTCAGAAGGCTTTTTGGAGCCAGTTACAGGAGCTAAAAAGCAATAAATAAATTTAATGCGTGTGTGTTGTACTTGTTTATGCATAAAGCAAATGCCCTAGCGGGCTTCTTGTGGAGCCTTGAGAATATATTGATATCGTTGGTCCGGGTTTAAAGTTTCCAGATGTTACAATTACAAGCTATAAACATGGCAGCATAACTATTGCTGGCAGTGAAGTAGGGTGTTCTGCTGATTTGGATTTGGACTGGAAATCAACTCCTCTCCTGCCCACCATCTAATATTAATGACGTTTCTTAATCTAGTGCTTCACTTTCCTCGCTTTAAAATAATTGGGTGACTTTTGCATCATGAGTCTACAGATACGATTTTACCATTACAAAAGAAAGCCCAATACAAAAGCACCATGTAGCTGAGGTTTTTGTTCTCTTGCAAATGTTTCTGTAAGCAGAATGAGCAGCAGCTCTAAGAACGCCCTGTGTGAAGCCATATGTGAAGAGTGCACCAAGGATGACTCACAACTGCTTCGTAAAGCTCATCAGCAAATGGTGAATACTACACGATATCATCCTGAGCTCTTCTCTTGGCAGGAATTATTTCATGTAAAACACATAATTGACAGCAGAAATTGCTGCATAGTCTGTTCTTTTGGAAATCTAAAATGGTATTCATCATCAGCTACACTATTAATAAGCTGCCTCCCTTTCAGAAGGAGCATACAATGAGGAGGTTGTGGTAGGCATCTTGGCTTTGGAGCACTGATGCTGTTCATCTCATGCAGGCATAGCTGTCAGAAACTTAGGGAGATACAAAGGGTGGCTGAAAATTCCTCTGAGAACTTTACATGAAGCAATGTACAGCTGTAGTAGGACAGTAGCTGGAGAAATTACATATAGAAATAGGTGGGCTTTTGGAAGAAAACACTCCAATTTGCTTTGTGAGATGTGGACAAGGAAGGCTGCTGCTATTCGCTGTGGTGGGGCAGGATTGCAGGTGTGTTCCAAAGGTGGTGTCATCTCATCTCGTGCCAGGCAGCAGAAAGAAGGATAAGCGTGCCAAGGTGGGGGTGTGGGTTTTTTGCTTTCCCAAGGAGAGGAAGGTAGGAAGGGAGCATGACTACGGGTTTAGTAGGAAAGTTGTCTGGGTGATTTAGAAGTGTTTTCTGAAGCTGAAGAAAGAAAATTGGCACAAGAATCATGATCTCCTGTATGCTGATTTATGAAGAGAAGTGTAGTGATCAATCTTGAATCATCTATAGGTGTGTATATTTATGTATATAAATATTTGTTTGGTGGAGAAGGGGTTCCTGGAAATAAGACTCACTCAGATATAATAAATGTAACATTTCTGATTTAGTCTGTGCTTCTTTGTTGCTGTTACCCACCACAGATGCAAATAATTAATCTGGAAGTCATGATTGCCTTTCTGGTGTGCTCCCATGCACAGCAAGCCAGTGAGGCAGTGCCACTGTGTGTTCCAAGTTGAAAGGACGATGATCACAGATGACATTGCTCCCTTGCCCATTCCCATACCACTGGAACCCACCCAGCTGGTGGGAGTCAGAGCAGGGACGGGCCCTGTGATTTTTACTGTGCTGCCCTGGCCTTTAAATGCTTCATTTGAGAGTTGCAGGGTCTAAAGCCAGTCGATCTGGCTTGAACTGTGGAGGTGTGTTTGGTACCGAGACAAATGCTTGTGTTCATTCAGGTATTTATCTTTAATTCAGGTAGAAGAGCAAGTCAGGAGTTACCAGCCCAGTTTTTCTGAGTAAGAAATTGTTAATCCTTGTGGCAGTACCAGGTAAATTGGAGAGAAGAATTTTTTCCTGTGTTTTTTATTTGTTTTAGAAGCTTGGCGTGAGATATATTAAAGCCTTTTTTCCAAGAAATATTTAACAGTAATGTTTCCAGACACAAAAAAGCTGTAGCATTGGGGCTAACTGTCGAGAAGGCTTTGTGTAGGAGTGCCTTCTGTGTGTTCTGCTGGCAAGGCTTTAAATGTCTCTGGGAGGACTGACACTTGGAGACCGCAGTCTAAGCTGATGCTGGTGCCTGAAGTGAAAAAGCGAACGATCTCCTCCCACTCCTTAATCTACAGGAGAAGATTCTCGCTTGCAGTTCACACAGCAGATGAGCCTGTGCTTTTAGTTCAAGGCAAGTGTGTTATGCTCGTCTCCTTGCTTCATTTTCAGCTCCCACTGAAAAGACCACAGAACAAAATTCACCTTTGCTATTTTATGAATTCTTTCTTTACCAGCATAGTCATTTGCACATGCTTTTCCTCCTTTGGATACATTTTTCTTTGGAATAAAACACGTTACCAGTACTTTCTGTTGTGGGTTTTATTTTTTTCCATGTCAGTTCCTTGAGCATGTGGTGAATTTAATGTACTGAAGCCAAGGTGATGTGGACAGAAGACTTGCAAATGCCCCTCCTCTGCTTACCCGTCCTGCTCTCTGTGACTTTAGATCCCTTCTTCCCTTGCTAGGATTTGGTTCCCGAGAGTCTCATCTGAGTTAGTGGGTCCTGTAGTGCAGCCATGAATTGCTTGAAGCTGTTCAAAATCCCAAGTAATGTAGGACAAAGTAGAGAAAAGCAGAATTGTTCTGACTTGAAAGGGATGCAAGAGACTGACAATGAAACTTGGTGCTTGCATATGCAGGGAACAAATTAAGGAGATTTGTAGTGGTTAATCTATATCTTTCTTATACAGCCAGTGTGAGGATGCACAGGAAAGTTTGGAGAGGGATGGTGTTGAAAGTGTTTTTAGTAGACTAGATTTCTGCCTTCTGCTGCCATCTAACCATGCTTCCCTGGCTTGTTCTGTCCTGCCCAGAAATTACTTCTAGGAAAAATGTTACTTTTGTGGGAAGCCTCAGGTGATGAGGAAACCAGGACAGCAGTCTGCTGCTGATACTATGGACAAACCCATGTTTTCCGTGATCCTGTACTACAGGAAGGTGCTGTTTGAGGCATTTGACTGCTTAGATGTCTGTTGACTCTGTTAAACTTTTGGAGGGAGGCATTCCTGCATAGGCATCATTGCTGGAAGGGGTTTGGGTTTTCCCATAGCATCCGTGCTGAAAAGGATAATACATCAATGGGAGATCAGTTACATTGGAGCAGAGCTGCTGTAATGCCTTTTAACTGATGGATGACCCAAAAATTCCAGGTTTTATAAAAGGTTGGAACAGTTAAGATGACGCACTTGGCTTTGTCCCTGTGCCCCCCTCCACCACCCTTCACAGTGCCTGGCTCTGAACAAGGACCGTGTTGTTATCTCACCCGTTGGCAAACTGGGTCCTGTACACAAGACCTCTTGTGTGTCACGCTTTGTGCTCAAGAGGAATACCTGCTGTGCCAATCCAGGAGCATTGAGGTTTGGAAAATAACTCTTCCATGGTGTTGCCTCAAAGTGTGGGTGAAACAACGGCAGGGGAAAGTTTAAGCTTAAACAGCTCCGTGAAAACTGGCACATTTAAAACGATGTGTTTGGCTTCTGTGCATGGATGGAAGGTTCTCTGCATGGGCAATGGAGAAGCAAGAGATCTGAGTCAGCGTGTGGGAGGGTTTCGTTCATTTTCCCCTTCAAGGTTTTCTTAGTAACAGGTAAGCGAGGTGATGAGCTGTGTGGGAATGCCAGCTTCAAATGCAGGTCTCTGTTATCCCTCCTGCACTTGTAGGAATAAGAATTAATGGCTCTGAGGTATTGAGCTGGGTTCTGCAGTTGTCCTTCACAGTTACGAAGCAGAACCTGATTAGATCATGGAGGCAGGGATTGAAAGAAGGACACATTGCTTCCCAGCGTTGAGATCTGGGTTCATCTGAGGTGGCCCAGGAGAGCGATGGATGGCAGAGATCCACTGGGTAGTCCAAAGTTTGGGAGATGGACAACCCTGCTGCCTGTTGACCAGTTGAAGGACGGGAGTCAGAGCAACCTACCATTCCCTTGGGATGTGTTCATTGAGCAGGGGCCGCTGGTGTTGTTGGTTCAGCATCAGTGCTTATCTAGGAAGATAAGCAGCAAGATGAGTGAGGGCTTTCAGACCAGAACTGTGATGCATTTCCTACAGGTACAGAGCAAGATGGGTGTTCATTAGAGAAGTGGGGAAGATGAAATTGCTGTTGCCTTCTGGATTTGCTTAGCCAGTTAGGTGGTTTTGAACAAGAAGGGTTTCTTGCTTTAGAAATTCTGGGAGAGATGCAAGAAAAGCCATGTTTACTGTTTTCCTGTGGATTTACAAAGCTGATCAGTCAAGGGCAGTTCTCCACACAAAGCTCAGATAAGTTAGAGTGGCTGTAACACTTTGTGTATTGTTAAATGGTTCGAGAACGACCTTTTAGAGGCAGCAGTGCAATGATGAGTGCCTGCAAATGCTGTGAGGCTCCATGGAAACATTAAATATTGAGAAAGCAATCTGCAGAGATCTGCCAATGCTTGCAATACGTGTGCAAGGGATTTGCGGAGAGGTTTATCAAGCTGACACTGTGCTGCATGCAGGTGAAGGATGTACAGCAGTGATACTTCTGTAGCTATGCTGAGGTGGTTAAGGATAACATTTGCCCTTACAGAAGAACAGATTTTCTTTAGTAAATGCCATTTCCTTTTAGTGGAGTGGTAGGTGCACAACTGTCATCCTTGGTGACTGTTTGGGCATCCGTTACTTTGAAGGAGGGAAGCTGGAAGAGCAAGAGGTCCTCGCTCACAGCTGGATTTGGCTCTGATCTGGGCAAAGACTGGAGAGAAAATGTTGTGTGTGGCTCTGAGAGCCGAGCGGGTATGAAACCAGGAATGCTGTGCTTTAGCTGGGTGCAGGGAGGAGGCCAAGAATGTAAATGCTGCTTTCATTCTACCTAACTCTACAGGGCTTTGATATGCACTGTTTTTTATTTGTGTTTTGGTGTATATTCTGTATAAATGATATTTTTTCTTCTTTAGGATGAGCTATGGAATATTGCATTGCTATTCATTCATTCATTCATTCATGCCAACTTTTGTTTCCTTGTTTTTTCCTTTCCCTTTTCCCTAGATCTACCAGGTTCAGAAGGTAGGGCTTGCTCTCTTTCATTCTTGTTTGCATGTGCGTGTTCCCACGTTGTGAGCCTTGCTAGCATTTCAGAAAACCCTCATAAGGATGGAAGATATATCATAGACTTTGTATTCCCATGCCATTCCCTCCCTCCCTCCCATGGTCTTGTGGGATGGATAGTAGGGGAAAGTGGGGGAAGATGACCTGCGTAAAATGTGTCTTGTTGGACACTCAATGTCATTTTTCCTGCAGTGTTTGGCACAGAATAAGCCATGATCTTAAAGATTTGCCGACAGGGCTGTCACAGGAGGGTGGTGGCCCTGTGTTTCACCCAGCACCACACAGACGTGGGCAAGTAAAATGCTGAGGGTATCCTTGCGAATGTTTCAGGCTGGGCAAGCATCTAGCAGGTGCCAGCAGGAAGAGTAACTTTTAGGTGCCTCTGTTTGCAGAAAGTCACTGAAGGAAATCAGTAACGCTGTGTTTTAATGTTTAATCTCTTGGTAAATAACCCCTATGGCCTTACTTCCAGTGTGACCTGAGCGTTGTAAATGCTTTTGTATTGTTTAATCTCCTCTCATCTCAGTTTAAAGTCAGGATCTTTTCCCTCCTCCCAGTTTCCTCCGCATGGTTCCAAGCGATGGCAAAGATAATGCTAATAGCTGTAACTGAGGTCACTCGCTGTGTCACGCAGGGCTTTGGCGCTTGTGTTGTGGTGTGTGGCTCTTGAGTGCTTCCAGCATGTGAACTGTGTGGTATCTACAGGGAGAATGAGCTCCAAAGAGATCTTGCAGGGAGGGAGGAAGCATGTGTTTCTTCAGGCCTGCCATTTTCTACCTTGTTGAATATCTCTTTTTTTTATCCTGAGATATTCCATTGCTTGCAGAGTGATAAATGTATCCTAAACCCACAGCCAGTTTGTTTGGTTCTGGCACTGACACAGCACTAACTGCATGTTCCTCTCGCTTGACCCAGCAGTGCGTGTGCTGCTTGGAAATGCTCTTTCTCTCTTGCAGTGCATATGTACATGAGGACAGCTACTCAGATCATGTGCTCTGATGTTGAATCCTGACCCCATCACTTTGAATATATCTTACTCTTGTTTTCATTTGCGGGGCTGACTGCATCCTGAGTGACTCAACATAGCGTCACAGACTGGTTTGGGTTGGAAGCAACCTTAAGGATCCAGTTCCAATGCTAAGGATCAACAGGCTCGTTATCAATCTCCTGTATAGGAACTAATTTAATCTTCTGGTACATCTGCAGCCTCCCAGGAGACAAGGGGGTTGTTGACTGCCATGGATGAGGAGATAAGTGGGTTAACCTCACAGCATCCCACAGCCAGTTTGCAAGTCTAGCAGTTCCCTGTCACGTAGTGAGCAAATCTGATCTGGAGTTCTCTCTCAATGGTATTAACGTCATTAATTATTTAATTGTAATATCTCTTTTCAGAGTGGGAGGGAACTGGAGTCTGGCAAAGGCATCTAACTGAAAACCAAATGAATGGATAAGCACTGCTCCTTCTTTTAACCCATGCAGCCATTCAAACAGTGCAGAACAGAAGAGTCAGTGTGGAGGAAGAATTCTTTTGGCAATATTAAGCATGTAGCAATGTAATTTTAAATGGTGGAGGAAGAGACTGTAGATGGAACTTAACTTATGCCATAACAAGTCTTTTAAGGGGTATTTCCTTAACTGCCCTTTGCAAAACTGAATTCAAAAGTGCAAAACTGAATTCGGAAGCTTCTGCCAGAAAAGAAGGAGAGGACAGGGCATGGAAAGGAAGCAGCAGAGCTTACAAGAATCATTAGCATGTTTATAGAATGATTTGGGTTTGAAGGGACCTCAAAGCCTGTTCAGTTCCAACCTCCCTACTATGGGTAGGGACACCTCCCACTGGATCAGGTTGCACAAAACCTCATCCAGCCTGACCTTGAACTCCTCAAGGGATGGGGGCTTTCCTACATTTGGCAAAGGGTTGTGCTTTTTCAGATTGTTTTTTCTGATTTGATTTCTAGTGTTACAAAACATTATACATCTTCTTAGGAGGGGAAAGCCTCTAATAAGGCTTTGCCTGACCTGGTTTGCTACAAAGCATATAATCTGTAGGTTCTGATCTTGTACAGTCCTGACCAGCTGGAGTGCATCTGATGTTTGGGGGTCATTGTCAGGATGCAATATGCCTAAAACTTCATTTTGCAGAAGGAGTTGTAGGTGTTTGTAACTGGTCTGAGCAGTCGTAAGGAGATGTATAAGGCTTGAAGAAATCCTGGTGCACATTGTGTGCTCTAATTTAGGAGGAATTTCCCTTGCGTGTGGTTTGGCCAGTCATTGCATGGGGGTTTGGGATGTGTGTGAACACACGCTGAGCTGCTCAGCAGGGAAAGCAGAGGAAAATACTTCCCTCTTCTCACAGGGATGTGGTTAAAGACCTTGCTGAACCGTTGCCTTTTTCCCGTGTTCCACAGAGATGTTTGCATACTATTTAAATCTGCAATGCAGTGAATTTATTTCCTGTTTTCAAATTACTGGCCTAAAGGCTTATTTTCTAATATTTTTCCTAATGAATGGGATTGCTGTGAGCTCCTGCCTTTTCCCAATTTGAGCTGACAGCATTTAAAGGTCCTTGTGCAGTTTGGGCTCTCCAGGATGGTGTAGTTGAGCACCCCACTGCCTATTGTGCTTCATAACAGCCTTTCTTCTCTCTAGAGTTATTAAGATAAAAATTAAGATGACCTTAACATGAAAATAATTTTGTTGTTTAATGAGGAAGAAGCTGGAATAAATTGATACGGCATCAAAGAATGCACAGCAGTTCTAGTTGATTAATAAGCAGTGAATAAGGCTTTCAAGAGTGAAAGTAAAATGACATTAATACCATTGAGCGAGTGCTGAATTCAGAGTGTGACACAGAGCAGGATTCTGACGGTTCTGATCACTGCCTAAGGTCTGGATGTTGATTCTCCTGCCTTCTCATGCCTCTGAGAAAGCTGGCAAGTACAGGCTTGGTTTTTCCACAAATACATGAACTTCAAAGCACATCATCTAAATTGTTCTGAAATACATATTATGCTGCCTTGAGCAGGATCTTCATTTGCCAGTTGCTGTGCTTTAGGGTGGTGATTTATTTACTTCACCCAGGAATGTTGTGGTCACAATTATAAGTGCAAAACTTCATTTGAAATGTGGATTTGGGGAGAAAGAAAAGTCCTGCTCAACTTGTTGATCTCTGAACAGTTTGCTGGCTGTTGGGAATAAGAGTTCAGTTCAGGGAAGTTACCAATGTTGGGCAAACAAAATATGAACTGAAAACCGGTTCAGGAGAGTCAAGTCTGGTGAGAGCAGGCACGACATTGAAATGCTGAGAGCTTTCCCATCTTGCCTGCTATGGTGCCGCATGTCTTGAAGGTTCCTCTTCCATCCTTGCTGGCATCCACCACTGTCAAGATGGTTGAAATGTAGGCAAAAAGCCCTCTGCTTTGGGGAATTTGGAATAAGGCAAATAAGAATGCACGATGATCACTTGTATTGTATTCAACTTGTCTTCCCAGTTTGACAAATCTCTATGGTAAACATGATTTGACAGCATTTTTCATCCTGAAAGTGTTCTGTGTTTGGATCCCTTGTAATGAGTCTTGACTTAACTGGGTCAGGAATTCAAGACTCATTACACTCCTTGCTCCCGTCCCCCCAGCACTGGGGGTTTTGCCCTGCAGAGAAGGAAGCAGCTGTCAAGTACCCTGGCTCTGCCCCTTTCCCCTTTCCGAGAGGCTTCTCCTGGGCACACGATGTTCAGGCTCTGCAGGCACTCGGCACGGCTTTTCCCTGGCATGTTGGGGTATGCGGAGCTGTGTGACTCGACCAAAACCTGGCAGCGCATGTCTGAATGTTCCGTGTGTACATTTCTCACCTAAATTCTGTTTTTTCCCTTTTCTGTCTGTAGAAATATTATGGTCTGGATACTAAGTGGGGAGACATCGAGCAATGGATGGTAGGCCTTGATCCACGTAGCTAAACAACTTTTATGTGTTGAAGCTTTGTTTGAAATCCCACCAAGTAGGTATTTTCATGTTTTGGAAACATGGGTTCCACTCTTATCACAATGATTCTTGCAGCCTGCATCGATACCTGAAATGAGGCTTATGATCAGCTTAAACCTGGCATGGGTTTGGTGAGAGCCATCTCTGTTTACAGACCTCTACATCCACCCTGTCGCTTGAGGATTAGCTTAGCATACAGACCTGTCAAAGACACCGGTGGTAAAAGGAATCATGAAACAGGGACGCAGGTTGCTCAAAGCCCCATCCAACCTGGCCTTGAACACCTCCAGGGAGAGGGCATTCATGACTTCCCTGGGCAACCTGTGCCAGTGCCTTCCCACCCTCATCGTGAAGAATTTCTTCCTAATGTCTAATCTAAATCTTTCCCCTTCCAATTTAAAGCCATCCCTCCTCATCCTATCACTACACACCCTTGTAAAAAGTCCCTCCCCAGCTCGTTTTACTTCTTGTGGATTTGGTTACAATTTGAGTCTTTTCAGATCTAACTTCAGTGAAGGTCTGGGTAAGTTTTATCCCTGCCTCCTCAGTTATCTTTGTGCTTTCTGGTCCAGGGACACTGTTTGGATGCATTATTCCTGCTACGCTGACAGTGCTCGCTTTTTCCAATGGTCCGAAGTCCTGGATATTATTATGTGCTAAGCCAGTGAAGTTAACACCAGATATGGACTTGGCCATTAGGAACATCGGGCTGTTTTAACTTCCGCAATATAGAATCATAGAATTGTTTGTGTAGGAAGGGACCTCAAAGCCCATCCAGTTCCAAACCCCCTGCCATGGGCAGGGAAACCTCCCACTAAACCAGGTGTATAAGGTGAAGAAGTTGCTAAAGGGCTGGAAGGCACTGGCTTCCAATGAAGTCATTACCTAAACTTACCAGTGATGCCAGACGGAAACAGTTGCTCCTCACCTTGCCCTCCAAGCTCAGTAGCGCACACTGGAAAAGACAAAACTGAACAGCTGACTTCCAGCATGGAAGATAACATTTGAAACTCCCTGACTGCCTTGACCCTGGATAATTAATGGGCATAACTGCTGGTTTGCTCTGTGCCTTCTCAAAAGTCAGCTGCTATATGGACCAAACATCCACACAAGGTGCTTCAGTCTCATGGATAAGCTATTAAGTCTCTCCAAATCCTTGCTTGGTGAGCTTAGCTCCACCTTACCAGTAATTCCATGCTTATGAAAGCGACAGGCTGCGCCCCTCAGGGCTCCCCAGCGGAGAGAGACCCATTATTTCAAATACAAGGGCAGGCAGTGACACGATGAAGGGAAACCAATTTAAATTGGAAAGGGGAAGATTTACATTAGACCTTAGGAAGAAATTCTTCACAATGAGGGTGGGCAGGCCATAGCAGAGGTTGTCCAGGGAAATTGTGGTTGACCCCTCCCTGGAGGTGTTCAAAGCCAGGTTGGATGGGGCCCTGAGCAGCCTGGTCTGCTGTAAGGTGTCCCTGCCCATGGCAGGGGGGTGGAATTGGAAGGACTTTAACGTCTCTTCCAACCCAGACCATTCTATGATTCTATGAAATAGAAGAATTTTGAGTTTTATTTTGAAGGGCTGCAGAGTGGAAAGCTTGAGTACAAAAGCACTGGAAGTAACCAATTCCCAGGTGCAGAGAAGTGTGCTCAAAGCGCTTTTTGAGATGGAAATAAAGATGTCACTGTGTACAATTTTCTGTCAAATTAATGTAAATAATGTAGCCGAATAAAATGGAGGGGAAGAAAGTTGGGATCACAAGAGAGGAAAAATGTCTTTCTGACTTGACAAGTTGTCACCTTCTGTTGTTTAGTTTAACCTTATGGACTTCTAGACACTGCTGGAGCTCCGCTGTGTCTGTCTGAAAGCGCTCTGTTGGTCTGTCTCTCATTTCACCACTTCACTCTTTGTTTTTCTCTGCTGCCTTGGTAGGAAGACAGTGAGCGTTATTCCCGTAGAGCTCGAAGGAATGCCTCGGTTAGTATCTGCTTTTGCTCTTTCTCTAAAGGTAGAAGTTTCAAATGAGGAAAATGGATACATATAAGACAGTACCTTTTTAAAAGGGAAACCAAAACCAGCTTTCCCCCTGTCCCTGCACCAGCCAAATGAAAACCCCAAAGCCACATCCTGGTTTCTCTGCCCTCTCCTCACACACTTTGGGAGGTTTTGCAAATGTGGCTGAATAAACGGGGCAGGGATGAATGGTGGAGAAATCACCTGCCTGGAGGTTTAATGGGCATTTATTCAGACCACGAGCCACAAGCACAGAGCAGGGAACCCCCAAGCAAGCCTGTCATTCATCCCAAAGTGAAATGCTTGATGGTGTTTCTTGGGCAGGGTATGGTTTCATGTACTTTCTGCTCATAGTTTAATGTCAGATGTTTATCCTTTAAGCCTTTTCTTCCCTTCTGTTCCATCAAAGCCACCTGCATTTACCTCGCTGCCTGTGACTTGTGTTCTTTTCATTGTTTTCTTGTCTTTACACTTTCTTTTGATAGGCTTCGGACGAAGACGAGCGAATGTCAGTGGGTAGCCGTGGAAGCCTGAGGGTGGGTACATTGTACAATTTAAGTTTGCATGCGTGCGTACCAACGTCACTGTCCCTCTATGCCACCAGCCTGGTTATAGTACTCTGATAAAATCACCTTTCCAATGTCTTGCCATGTTCCATATTCAAGGCTTATGGGTTTTTTCTGAGTACATGGCAGCTCAATAATTCTTTAGCCAGGGGAGCTGTCAGGTTTGTATGAGCTGCACAGGAGATCCAGCAGAGCACGCAACTCCATAGGAACGTTTCTGGGAATTGCTACTCCCTGTTACTGTCACAGGAAGTTCTGAGCCAAAACATGGGTATATTGATATTTCTTGTATATGCCTTGTGAGCTCCCTTGTTCCCTTATTGACACTGAGAATTGGGGAAGAGGTAGAACTGGACCAGTGTTTATCAGCTCAGAAAACCAAAAGCAAATTATCAGTGGAAATAAGTCTTTGGAATTGCAGGTGAATGCTCTCCTCAAAACTGCCTTAGAGATATTTGAAACTCAACTGCAGACGAGTTTTGTAGAGGGAGGGATTAGCAGAGCACAGAGTGCTACACTGCACCAGTACCTGTGTGTAGGAAAAGCCTGAGAGTTCTTTCTCCAAATATCTGTGCAATATTCATCCAGACAATATGTATACAAATATTAACTCCATTCCAGCACAGACATAAAGCCATTCTTCCTCATCCTGTCACTACAGGCCCTTGTTAAAGCCCTTCCCCAGCTTTCCTGGAGCCCCTTTCAGTACTGGGAGTGCTCTAAGGTCTCCCCAGAGCCTTCTCTTCTCCAGGCTGAACAAGCCCAACTCGCTCAGCCTCTCCTCATAGCAGAGGTGCTCCAGCCCTCGCATCATCTTCGTGGCCTCCTCTGGACTCATTCCAACAGATCCATGTCCTTCTTATGTTGGGGATTCCAGAGCTGGACACACTCTGCACATGCTCATGCCTTCAGGCTGTGATAACTGCTGCTGCTCTGGTGAGCTTACGGGATGGTCTATAAATTCCTAATGCTTCTGCAAGGAGTGTCCTTTTCCCGCAGAAGGATCTGGTTGAAACTTTTCACCCTGATATTCCCAGTGATGTTGGACAGACTTTCCCCTCCTTGTAAAACAGCATTCGGTGAATTCTCTTGTGCAAGCTGACACTTGGGCTTTTGACATAGCTTCCTTCCCTGTTCCAAGTGTCACTGGGATTGTAGAAGAAAGTAAACATTTGCTAGTGTAAGCTGAAACTTACCCTTCATCTTCTGGTTGTTTTATTAACAATGAATCGACGGAGCCTGCATTGATCATTTTCCTCATGTGATTTTATAGTTGATGCTTTAATAGTTTAGTGAGGTCTCTCTGGCTGTTGCTGAGGGTTTGGCCCCTCTTGTGTCTGTCTTCAAAGTGACCATTTAAATAAAATGAGCAATGACCAACCTAAAAAATGACCCCTGAGGACAAGAGTTCAGTTTGGCTTCTGAGCTGCTTTAGCATGAAGAAAACACTAAAAACTATCACCTTGTGTTCACAAAGGGGGTTTGAAGCTAGTCAGAGAATCCTGAATGCTCCTCTTTTTGGGGGGTGTTTGGAAGCTCCTTCCGTAGTTGCCCGATGCTGTTGTAATTGATCTGCAAGGCTTCTATCTCCTGAAAATGGATCTTCAGCCTCTGGCATGTGGGGCTGATGGTGTTGGGGGCTTGCTTTTTGAAGCAATGCTTCTTGTCTGTAGAGGGAGTTTTCAATTAAATGAGCCAATATCAGTGTATTTCTCCCTAAAGCTTTACCATCCTACTACCACCCAACCTGTGTGAGTTTTACTCTGGATTTTCTCCTGAAATGTTTTTTAAGTGGATGTCTGAACTACAGGCATTAGAGCTCTGTTGAGCTAGCTTTTGGGGAGCTGACTTGGATGCTTCTGGTAGAACCGCCATCAATGTGGGCTGTAAAGCCACCTGAGATGTTGGTGAGAGCACAGTAACAAATTGCTCTGGGCCCTGTAGATGTGACTGCGTTGTGACACTGGCTGGAGTACAAGCTCCTTGTCTCCTCCAGGCAGACCTTCAGCTCCCAGGAAGGGGCATCTCTAATAGCTTTTCTGTGGCTTATCCTGAACCCATGGAAAGTATCCTGCTTCTCTTCTGTCAGAAGTTCTGCAAGCTCCATTCTTTGTCACGCAGTTTTCCTGCTGGAAGCTCATCATCCTGTGTGTGTTCAGACACTCGAGCCTGTCCTCACACTCCCTCCTGCAGCACTCAGCCATGTTCCCCCCTTCTCAGCTGCCTGTCTCTAAACTGAGACCATTCAGCAGGAAATATTGTTGTGGTCTTAATCACTCTTAATAGAGTTTATGCATTTTCCTTGGTTTGTTTGCTCAACAACGTTCCTGACTTCTGGCTTTTTGCAACAAGTCCTGCGTTATCAAAGTTTTTAGGTAGGATTTAGATCTCTGTGCCTGTTTTTTTGTTTGGTTTGGTTTGAGGGATTCATTTGTTTGCCATAACTTGCTTCAGTGTTTTCCTTTGTGTTGGTTTTTCATTCCTCTTCTGCCTTGACAGTCTCATTTGGAATATGGCAGCACCTACCCCATGGTGAGAATAGTTCTGCAAGTTGCAGTGTGTGTTAAAAACTAACCATAAAGACAAAACTTACATTGGTTGTAATAACTGATCTGAGATAAGAGGTGATCTGAAAGGATGCTGAGGCAGTTCTTGGTCTGGGATATGCAGATACCACTTCCCTCGCCGGCTGCTCTGCTACAGCTCAGATGAAGAGTACTGAGTGATCAGAGAGCTCTAACCCAGGCCTATGCAGGAGTTACGGTGGGACAAAGTGGAATAGCCTTTATTTCCTCTAACAAACTGTGTTCCAGTCTGTCCATCGTGTGACCAGACGTGCCTAGTTTTATTCAGCATAAATCTGGAAAGAAATAAAACCTTCACAAAGTCACTTCGAGCAGATCTAGCAAGAGTGACAGGCCAGGTAACACTGCTTGCCAGTGCTGTAACTTGTGTATCGAGCAGTCACCTCTGCTCTGGGGGATGAAATCACATTCTGTGGGTATTGATAAGGCAAGAGCAAGAATGTTCATTGAATGCATCGAAGTAAAGCTGACTCTGGGAAGAACAGACAGGGCATGGAAGGGGAAACGAGGACTGGGAGTTCAGGCTCAGTTTGAAATCTCCTCGTGCCATTTGCAGTGTGGCACTGGGTTGAAATGGAATTGCCTCAGCTTCTGCAGAAAACAAACTGTGGAGAGCAATTCTAGACTCTCACTCTTCCACTCTCCTGCTCTATTTCAAATCAGGAGTCTGTTTGAGTGCCCTATATACAGAAATAGTTCAACCACATTAGGATTTTGCATGGATGTATTGATGCAGTGAGTATGGACAGCTGGTCGCTCTCTTAAATGACTTAACCCAGTACGCGTGAATGATTTTCACTGTGGCTACTAAATTTAACAATGCTATCATCACTTTTAACAATATTCTCTAATAACTGGTCATTTGACTCCGAGATTTGATTTTTTTTTTTTCATGTGTGCTTACTGAGCCGTGTTGCGTGGAGCTGGGGGAGAACTGGGCTGATGGTTTTGCATGTTGATGCGCATGCCTGGCTATGGATGGGTGTAAATAAACTCATTGATCTTCTCATCCTGCGTTCTTAATCTCACTGCAGGCTGGATTAGAGAATGAGAGGACCAAAAAGAAGAGCTACTCCAAAGCAGTATGTATCCTCACTGACAGTCTCAGAGAGGTTTTTGCAGACAAATCCCTGTGTTAGGACAAAGCACATGTGCAAATGTGTTGGCTGTAAGAGCTCACCAGCCTGATGTCAAGGATGTGGGGTAATTCTCAGGACTCATGGGGCCTCTGAGAACTCTGAGCATCGCTTCACCTGCAAAATATGATGGAACTCAAACACTGCTCAGTGTTGGACAAAAAGACTGTCTTGGATAACTCAAAACCTGACCTGAGATTTAACACTGCACAGAAATTGGTGATACTGATAGAATAGATTTGGTAGTAAAGGCTGCATCTTGCATAACAAAGTTAAAATAAATAGCTATTACAGTAAAGGCTGCAGTATCAATATAAATAGGGCACTACTTAGAGCACCACAAAGCCAGACCTGGATGGAAGGAAAAGAATAACATGTTTTCCTATAGTCAGGAGCTCAGGTGAACTCAGGGAGCAGTTTCAGGGAGGGAAAGAGAGAGGGCAAAATGGGGTCCTGCTGGTGAGGGCTGTTCATCGCAGGAGGATGCCAGGCTGGGCTGGGGTTCTTCTGTACATTGGAAAGCAGGAAAGGGTTTTCTGAGGAGTGGAAACTGGATGTGGGATTGAGAAAGAGGCCTGAAGGAACAGCATTAACCACAGGCTAAGGTAAAGTGTTACAGATATAAACAGACAAAATGGCAATGGGAAAGTTTTCTGGAGCTGTTAGAAGGAAAACAGAGAAAAGAACAGGGTCAATTGCGTAGTTATGAAAGGAGAACATATAAAATGTGAATATTTCAGCCTCCCCAAGTGTGCAATTATATTTGTTCCGGTTTTCATGAAGGTTCTGACTAGATGTTTAGCATGTTAATGTAGCAGGGAACAAAGATCAATGAGGTCATGGCAAAATCGACCCTGCAGAGCTTCAAGAGTTGGCTGGAGCATTTGCCTGCAGAAATATGTGATCGAGAAGTCTCTGGGGAGGGTGGGTCACAGTAACAGGGGAAAGACACAGGGCAAATGAAATACGTTTCAAAGTGCCTCAAATATAATGTGATAAACAGTTAACCTGAATTGGTGGGAAGTGAATCACGTCAATTCAACTTTATTTCCCTGAGCAGAGTAATTATTTCGGGGCAGGGCATTATACGTGACTATAGCTTGGATGTAAGGCTCTTGGCATGTCTCCATGTGACATTCAGTGAAACTTTGGGCAAGATCAGGTTTGTGTAGAAGAAATGCAAGGTTAGATGAAGAAAGTGAGATGACTTGAAGGGATCTCAAGGGATCTGTTCCCATCAGCTCAGGGATCTGGTTTAGTAGTGGACAGGTACAGTTGGACTCGATCTCAAAGGTCTTTTCCAATCAAATGATTCTACGATTCTAAGACAGCATCATCTGTTTGAAAGGGGAAACCAGTTCTGCAGGAATCTCTATTGCCTCATTGTCCACGTGTAGGGAGCAAAGGGGTTTCCATGCCATGTTGGAATGATAATACTGATGAGGGATAGCAGGAAAGTGAATAGCAGGAAAAATAAGTGAAGAATACCATGTTTTGGGAAAATATACTATTACAAAGTAAGGAATTCTGCCTAGGAATGGTTCATATAATGAACTGAGGTTACATTCAGTCAATATCACAGAGCTGAGAACAGGCAAGCTGAATTCCACAGCATCATAAGGAAAGAGGCAGTGGAGGTAACAATTCTGAATGGGGCTGCCGAGGCTGCAGCTGGAGTGTGAGCTCCTAGTGCTGAAGGTTCATTTTAGCCATTCTTCAGGAAAGTGTTAGAGAAATTCAAGGAGCAGAAAGAAAACCTAGTAAAACTGGAGAGAAGCCAAGCTGTATGAGAGGCTGTAGCAAGATTTCGAGTTGATTCCTCTTGAAAAAAGAACCTGGATGTTTGCCCTTTGTTCATGGTGAGAATATTGCATTTCAGTAGAGGATCTCAGCTTTTCCCAGACGTTGCTTTACCAGCTTGGGTCTAAACTGGCTACTAAGTTAATTAGTTTAATTTCTCATGGAAACCACTGTGTAGTATATGATAAATATTTTGCTTGGAAATAGATTCAGATTGGGTTTAACAGATTTTCATTTGGGAATGCATTAAAACTTGGACTTCAAAATATAATTTGAATAGAAATTCAAATTAAATTTCCACTAAAAAACCCACCCTGAATGCGCTGAGTCCTTCCTTGTTTTGGATGTTAAACCAGGCCTTGTGAAGTGACGACAGACTAGTGAATTGCTTGAGCAATCTTAGCTGTTAATGGTATCGCTGGGATGATTTGGGGGTCTGGCCTCTTTTTTTTCAACATCGTGTTCCTGAACTAGTGATCGTTTTATTTATTCCTGACCCTGCTGTCCTGGGGACTTTAAGCATCTCACCCTGTGTGTGAAACGCTCCTTCTGAGCCTGTTCGTTCATTCTGCTTTGAGAGAAAGCATCTGAATGAGAACAAGGCTGGCAACAGAGCGGACAGGAGGGCAGCTGAAACCACCAACACTTCTTTGTGGTCCTTGGATCACCACACAAAATGCTGGCACGGGGCAGACAGTCACTGTCTAGGTTTGGTTTTGATGTAACTGGGGAAAGCTAAAGAGATTTCATACAGTATTTTGTGTTTATTAAACTGAATTTTTCAAATATAAACTTAGAATTAATTCTTTTGCCACGGTTTGCTGCTTTTTAATGACTGAAGTGCCAGAGGCATCAGTAACTACAGCGTTCCGTGTCTTTTATTGTAGCCCCCCACCCCTATTGTCTCGTCTTTGTCCTGTCTTCCCCTCACAAAGCGTTTGATGAGGCAGGTGCTGTAGTGCAGTAATAACAGGGGACACCAAAATGTTTCTTAAGAAAAAAAGGGGGCAAATAAGGCAGGCAGAAGCATTCTTGACATTTTTGGCTGGTGTACAATTACTGACAGACACACGAGCGTTTCTGTCCCCATGTTTGAAATCATGACCTAATCTGCTCTGCTTTGTCTTTGAAAAGTTCCATCCTTGTCCTAAGCAATGGCTTTTGCTAAAAAAATCCCTTTTCCATCTGTGTCAGGTTTGTTTTGGTTTTTTTTCTCTCCTTTTTTCTTTCTCCTTTTCTTCCCTGACAGAGCAATGGTTATGAGGAGGACGCATATGGATCATCCCAGAGTAGAAAATCTAGCAGGGTTAGTAGATGATTTATATTGCTATAAAATCTGTTCCTGTGTTTAATGGGATTAAAGTTAATTAGCAAATTCTATTTTGCGGTGAAGCAGGTTTTTCCTGTCTTGCATGCTGTGGGTTGTGCAGTTTGTCAGAGGCAAGGGTGCAGAAATAAGCGGTTTAAAAAAAAATGCAAATTAGGCCTTGAGTGGGAAGGGAAGTCTTTGGATTGGGACAAGGAGACTTTGGAAGCCAGAACTGCTTAACATGTAAATGAAATTGGGTAAAAGTTAAATTGGGACAAGCAAAGGTTTGGCAGCGCCTGGCATGGAGGGTTTCCATGTGTGATTGTTCCCAGCCGGCGTGACATGTCCATGGCAGCTCTAACACTGAAATTCCCAGGCGTCACCTGGAATTTAGCCCACGTCTTGAGATTTGCATATGTAAAATGGAGTTTGATTTCTGAATTTTCCCCAAATGTGTGCTTTTCTTTCAAGTTTGCTTAACTAAATGCACTTTTTTTCCTTTATAAACTGTATCTTAGGGTTTCTGGACATCTGAGGTGAACAGCCGGTGCCAGTGTTTTTCCTTATCTTCTTGCCATTGATGTACTTGTATATCTAAAATATTCTTGTCTAAAAGAACCCCTTAATTATTAACTCCATTGTGTGTATGTGGGTCACAATGTTCCCTTTTGTTCCAGCTCAGGGGTGTTGTGTCAATTATAGGAATTTGCTGTCCTGCTTTGTTAAATAGTAAGGTTTGCGCTAATTATTTAAAACCTCTGCAGGGCAGGGAGGAGAACTGTTGGGGTGGGTTTTTCCTTGCCTTTAGTTTAACAAGGCAGCCAGAAGCATGGAGCCTGCTATCAAGATTTCTGAAGAAATTCAGGAGTATGCAGGCTAAAGCTCTGTGTTTAGAGGAAAAATAAACTCCTTTTAAGACTCCATTTAGCTAAGAGTTTGAGAGATGCATGCTGAACATCAGGCAGGCTTCAGTGGGTTACTTTGTAAGCATGAAGTTAAGCTTGTGTACACAGTGGAATGGGACCTTATATTTCATGTCAGTTTTAAATTGCTGCTTCCATATGGTTTTATGCATTTAGCTGGGATATGTGGATACGCGAGAATGAAATACTGTGGCTTAACTGTTCAGAAAAGAGCGTGTCCTGCTGGTACTCTTTCTGACCTGTTTTGACAAGTTCAAGGGACTTTATTATGTAGGGTTTCTGATAAATTATGTTCTTAACTCTTTAATGACACACTCCAGAGCTCTAAGTACTGCAGGAAGAGCAAAATGTCTGTAAAGAAGTCATCCAGGGAAAAGAAGTGGCTTGGTTTCCATTTAAATAATTTTAAGTCTTTCGGGTTTGCAGTATGGAGGTTTAGTCTATGTAGAGCATAATTACAACAGTATCAGTAGTTTCTTGCAGTTTTCATTACTAAGTATAATGATCAAAGACCTGGAGCACCTCCCCTGTGCAGAGAGGCTGAGAGAGTTGGGGTTGTTCAGCTGGGAGAAGAGAAGACTCCAAGGAGACCTTATTGTGGCCTTTCAGTAATTAAAGGGGGCTGGTAAGAAAGATGGGGACAAACTTTTTAGCAGGGCCTGTAGCCACAGGACAAAGGGAGATGGTTTTAAACTAAAATAGAAGAGGTTTAGACCAGATATTAGGAAGAAATTTTTCTTGCTGAGGGTGGTGAGACAGTGGCACAGGTTGCCCAGAGAGGCAGTCACTGCCCCATCCCTGGAACCGTTCAAGGTCAGGTGGGATGGGGCTTTGAGCAACCTTGTCGAGTTGAAAATGTCCCTGCTCACTGCAGGGTGGTTGGACTGAATGGGCTTCGTGGTCCCTTCCAACCCAAACCATTCTAGGACTCCAATTCAGTTTGATAATAGCTTAGAGGAGGGAGGAAAGCTTAGGGATATATTAGAGTAGCTGAGACTCCCAAATCAGCAGATGACAGTCTGGCTGGCATTACCTTGAGGAATAATCCCCAAAACCCCAAAGCTACAGGTGCTGGGTGAATGCATGGAGTTGCTGGGTATCGCACGAGATCAATCAGGTAATATTTTGAAGGGTAAGAGTGGCTTTAAGCTCACTGAAGCTGTCAGTCACCATCGGTGCTTTGGGTATTTAACTGGGAGTTGGATTAACATATTCCCATTCTTAGGAACACCAAGTAGGTGGACCAAAAGTGTGAGGCTGGCAGGATGCTAGGTAGGAAGTAGTGTAAAAAAGGTGTTTAATTTAGACAGAATTGCTTCTTACAGAAGAAGTCATGCCATAACTGACAGCAAGATGCTCTCCTTTCCTGGCAGTTTTGGTCTCTGGCTTTGCTCTCTGTCTCCCAGCAGAGTTGTCCTGACACTTTCTCCTACATCTCCTGTGTGTTAAACTTCGAGGGCATAAATGTTTGAGAATTCAGACTGAAGCTCACCTACTCTCTGACCAATACATTTCTCTAGTGCTTGCTGGACAGTGGCAATCCTCTCTGTTGTCCACAGTGGTGAGACTGCACATGCAAAGAAATAAACCCTCCAAACATGAGCCTGGGCTTTTAGAGGTGAAGCTGTGATGCAGCCATTTATTCTGAGTGTGAACATGGAAGCCAACATTTCCAGCATGTTTTAAAAGGGATGTTAACTGTTTTGTTTTCCCAAAGTCGGTAAATACAGCTTCATGTCACTGGAGTTAGCGTGAAATGATGTGTGACCTGCAGACCTGCTTCTGGGAATGTGGTCCGGCTTCTTCCAGGTGCTGTACAGACCACGTCCTTGCAGCATGCTGTCACGTTGGGTCATGGCAAGAAGAAGGGAGGAGAGAATGCAAAGGTTTAGAGCCTCTTCAGTGGAAAAGAAACTGAATGGGTATTTTGTGCACAAGACGCTGCAGGGATGGAGGAAAGGCCTTTTGGTTGTTTAAAAAACCCTCTGCCTTACAAATGGAAAAGGCAGGTGGTTTTCACACAGCCTCCCATCTTTAATACAGTTTCCTTAATGCAGTTATCTCCTCTTTTGGCACTTGTGACCACTTTGACTCCTTGGAATTTGTAAGCACCTAATTCACTTCTTGCTTCCCATTTAGTGGAATTTAGAAAGGCCTTCATGTTACAGAGCTGAGTTACAAAGTTTTATGTTTGTTATTGATGCAGGCTTCCTACTACTCTGAACTGGGCCTTCACAACAGTGGCTACACTTCCACATCTCAGCCTTCTTCTTCCCAGAATGGAAGCTGGGTCTGTGCCTTGCCTTGTTCGCACTTCATGGGGATAATACAACCTGTCGCACTTAAAAATGAATTTGGACCAATTGTCAAGTAGCTCTTAAAAAAACAAAGGCAAACCAGACCTTTTAAGACCAGAATGAGTAATGGAAAGCCGTTTTAAAATGAGCACAATTAGTTTTCCTTTGCTGCTCCTCCCTTTCCTACTGTTATTTTATTTGGTTTTGCCCTCAGTTAGTCTGGAAAAACAAGGGAAATGGTCATTAACCGAAGTTCTCTGTTCTGTTTGAACCGACTCTGCTGACCACGTCAGTGTAGCAAGCATAACGTGATCCAGTCTGCATAAAATTATATTGAAAGCAATATTACAATATTAATATATTACAGTTCTCAGACTGCTAAAAGATCGCTGAAGCTTCAGCATCCCCTGGAAGGTTGGATTGTCCTCTGCCAGTCCAGTGCTGGCAAAGCAGAGCTCGAGCAGTGGTCCATGAGCAGAGGGCCTGGCAACAGATGGTTCCCTGTGTGCCTTCGGCTGGGGACCACTGCTGGAGCATCTCTTGCACCAGATTCTGCGACGTGTGCTCTCTGAACTTACTGGCTGCATCTTGTGAGCGGTGGTTACTAACAGCAAAGCTGCTTGGTTTGTGGTCCTCTGACTGAAGTACTCATAATTTTGCCTGGGATTATTTGGATTTTCTCTGATTTTTTGTTTAATAATAAAGTACAGGATAGATGATCTTACAGCTGTGTCAAACATTTAAACCCTGTATCTTGAAACACTTAAACCCTGTATCTTATAACACTTTTGTTGTATGTAGCTCTTTCTCTAGCTGCAGTTGAAGTGAGGAGAAACACCCTTTCTGGCTGCTGTGCCCACACGTGTGCAAGACAATAACAACTTAACAACCTACATTTAAACTGTGCTGTTTTGCTTTTGCGTGCTGTCGTGTCCTCCCTTCCTGTAGGAAGCGCGCATGTCTGCTTGATGTTCGTAGTCTTTGGGAGCTGAGATCTAATGCTTCTAAGGTGCTGGTAACTAATGTTCTCTGTGCTGGGTTTTGTTCTATTGCGGTTCAGTAACCCTAACCTCTCATCAGGGTGGTTAATTCTGCTGTAGGTGCCTTTTTTATGTTTCATTTCCTATGCAAAACAGTGTTGTGCTTGTCTTCTTCAGCCCTCCTTGCTGTACAGCGATGTCCTGCCAGCCAGAAGTCACAGGGTTTGTTGTGCTTTGCTCTAAACACAAATACCAGCGCCACTCACTGTCAGCCATGCACGTGGTGTTGTCTCTAACCTCAGTCATTCATGTGGGCTTCATTTATTCCACCCTCTGTTGTCTGGTCCATCTGAATGCACGTGTGCGATATTGTTTGTGCGGACCTGGATTTGCTGATCCTCCCTTTCATTGGAACTGTTTAACTACTGCTCGTGGGGTTGTGATGCTGCCTCAGGTTCTCTTTGAGCGGAGACAGTTGTTTTCATTTTGGTGTATGAATTGTAACGGCCAGGATCAGGACAGAGATAGGCAACATCAATTCTTCCTGGTTGTGTCACAGCTGACAAAAATCTGCTTGAACATTTTTGTAACCAAATCCCTTTGGTTTTGTTTAAACGTTAAAATGAGGGTCTCAGATATTTTTTCTCAAACTTAAAGGCAGAGTTTCCTACTCTTCCTGTGATTCCTGAGCCATACGTTTATATGCTAAATCGGAGCCAGTCCTGGAATATCCATCCTCCTCCTTTTTCATTAATCTAGTAAAATGGCTGGTAAGTGAAGTTCAGTAGGTGTGAGGTTTCCCTCATATTTTGCCAGCACCAGAAAGCAAAGTTCTAGAGATGTAGGCAACATAAGAATTGATGCGGCCGTCTTGTCAGCAGGAGATGCAGACTGTTGGGAAGGGTTGGGGATGCATGCGTGTGTGATGGGCCAGAGGGATATCGAGCTCTGTGGCGTTTCCCAGCTCACCAACTGTGGGTTGTGTTAGATCTTCACTTGCATGTTGCTCGTGGTTGTGAAGAGGAGACGTCCCTGTCCTTGTACAAACTGCTTATTCCCCTGCCTCCTTCGCGCTGCACCTTAGGAGTTTGTAATGCAAACCAGAAGCTGGGTCTGCCTGTCCCATTCTGACTCTGTCTTTTAATTATAGGCGTCTGTGTATGACGAGAGTGTTTACAGTGGGAGCCATCGGTATAGTGCCTCTAGTTCTCGTGCTGTAAGCTGTTTTCTGCATTTCCCCTTGTCTTGTCTTGTCTTGTCTCTGTCCTCCAGTAACCTGTGTGTGCCAGAACATTCTTTGCTGCACTAAGGAACATATAAGATGAGTTGTGTGAGATTCACAGCCTGCTGCTGCAGGCATAAGTATGAGAACCGCTTCTGTGTGCTTCCATGCAATGATCTGTAGAGGTTTATCTGCTGCCCTCGTTGAGACGGCTCTGGGCATTTGCCGCCCCTGCGACAGGGAGAGTTCGCCCCTATCTTGCAGAAAAGCCACCTTAGAACGATGGTGCATAAAGTCCCTTCCCTTCCCTTACTGAGGTTTAATTCTTCTTTTGAAAACTGAGAATAATGCAGGTTTTATAAAACAATAAATTTGCTTCCCCATTAGCACTCCTCTGTTGGGCATGGAGTGAAGGATCGCTGTGAGCGTGTGGCTTGCTTGACTTTTATATTCCATAGTGATATCTCAGGCAATTTGGGACAACGTTTTGGGAATCCATGTATGAGAAGAGGGCTCTGTCAGTTGTGGGAGATGCGGTGTGAGGAAGGACAGTGTGAATTGTTCCTTTCAGAAAGGAGAGGCTGCAGGACTCATGTTACTGATTTGGAACGCAGGGAATGCCCTCACCCCATCAACAGGGCCTCAGTGTCCTGGTGGGTGTTTTGCCATGCAGTACAGTTCCTGCTGTTGGATATGCCTGGGAAAGATAAACCAGGCTCTTCTGGTTTCTAAGTGCTGCTCTGTGGACCCACTGCTGCTTCTGGACTCCTTTGCTGATTGTCAAAAATACAACCAGCTATGCAAAAAAACCCCCAGCAAACAAAAAACCACCACCCTAGACCTGAACAGAAAAAAGCCTCAAGGGGAAGCATGGATGTTAATTTCATGTTAAAAGTTACAATTTCATGAGCTTGGAGGAGGAAGCAGACTTTCAGGAATGCTTACGAAGTGCTTGTCAGTCTTCCCAGCGCTGTGTTGTCCCCTTGCCATCACATTCATGTACCAACTGAGCTGTGCTCCTTGCTGCTGCCGATGTTAAGCTTCAGATTACTTTTGTTTCACATTTGTGCCTTGTTTTTGTTTGGCTTCCTTGGAAAATCCATCGGTACTTATCTATTTGGAGTGTTGTGCAGCCTGCAAGTCAGTGCATTTGCTGCTGAGACTGCACTGAGCGGGTTTAGCCCATTGTTCGTAAGGGATGTCTTCCTGTGTTTGAGGTAAATGTCTCGGAGTGCCGGACGATGCACTTCTCTTAGGAGGAGAAATGATTTACGGTGGGCTCTGAGCCCAAACACTGTTAACACATCTCCCAGCTGCTGTTAATGGCTTTAGCAGGCAACATCGAATAAAATCTGGTGCTTGTTCCCCTTCCTCCATCCTAGCCTGTGCCACAGCTGTGTGGAAGCCTCTAGAGGACCCAGCCTTTCCTATTTCTGTGGCACAGTTACCAGTAATAGAGTTAAGTATGAGGGGTTTGCCTCAGAGATAGACTTTCTTACAATTCCTGAGTTCCTGGTGGTTATTTTAATGTCTTTGAACTTAATAGCACCTTGAATGTGTAGAGGGTGAGGTGTTTAGGTAGCCGCCCCAGGTCTGGGATGCTGAGAAGAGAGGTGAATGCAAAGGGCAAGCCTGAACCTGGCTTTGTGTGGTCTCAGCTGAACACATGACAGTTGCTTCCGTGTTCTGTACTGCAATGCACAGAGAGCACCTATGGAATAAATAGGTCCCACAAAGTATTAATGTGAGACTCAGCAGTAGTTAATCCTTTTTCCCCATCAAGATTGTTCTACATCCTGGTTTTGTTAAACAGAATACAAAATCTAAACCTTTACTTCAACACATGTTGGGTTTAATTTAAGAATTGAAGCGGCTGTAATTGAAAATAGTTGTAAACTGCATTCAGCACCCTTCTAAATTTTGCATATTGCCATCTCTGAAATGAAGCTTGGTAGTTCAGGAGCAGGAAGCCGGTGTCACTTCACGCAGGGCATTGGAGGACATAGCTCAGTCACGCTCTGCCCTGCTTGAGGGGCTTGCCAAGTGCTGCGTACCTTGTAACGTGGTGCTTTGTGGTCAGTAACTAAGCTTATATTTGTGCTGTAGCTGGGGTTATTTCCAGCTTACCCTCTTATCAGTTATTAGCACTGTAAGCTTAATTTTCATTTAATAGTGTGCTGCTTTCTTAGTGTGACTGCTGATGGTGAGCCAGACCTCCCCTAGCTGGGTGAAGGCCTGGCTGTCCCTGCAGCTGAGGAGTCCTGGGGGTTCCTGTAGCCACCAGGTAGCTTAGCAGGAGGATCCTTAAATCCAGACAGAGTACAAAAGAAGAAAAAGTAGGGTAATTCTTCAGATTTCAGTGGGTTTGTATCTGAGAAACAGTCTGAAGCACCTATAAAATAAATTTCCTCAGGCTTGTTCCTCTCCTCTGCCTCTGCCCTTGTGCTGGCACAAGCTGCTGCACATGACGTTTGGCGGCCACCATGCCTCTCTGCATTCCCAAGTGCCTAAGGGTGGTAGTAATAGGAAAACTATCGTGTCCAGTAAACCTCAAAAACTTCTTTAATTCACTTCTGTTCTGAATGTGTCAAAACCTTCTTTTTGTGTGTGCCTGTGTATCTTCCTATAAAGCATGTAAACACAGCGTTGAGTGTGAAGATGCTACTCTGAAATCTGAAAACAGAGGGAACAGCTCTAAAATGCATTTCCCAAATGAATTTTAGTTCTGTTTCCTTGGTGCTTTAAACTTTCATTTCCCTTCTTGGCTTCCACTGCATTATAACCTCTGGAAATAAAACAGGGCAGGCACATCCTTTGTCCTTGTCAGCAACAACTCAGCCCTGCCTGTTCTGCATTGCTGCTTAGATGTTGGCTGTTAAGGAGGACTAAAACACTTCCTTTGGCAGCGGATGAAGGCTGCAGGTGCTGAAAAAGCAGGAGGGATGCTCAGGCTCTGTATGATGGATGTTTCTTGGCTTGGCCTGTAGAGCATGGATTCATTTTATACGTGCGCGATGTTGGAAACATGGGAAGAAGGCTCACCAGGGAACCTCAGAGCTCTTGAAGAGAGGCAGAATCAAGCCTTTTCTACAGAGGCTGAGTGCTATTTACTTAGGACTGGTACCTTAAGACATATAAACAAACCAGTAGTGTTCTGTCATGCCAAGAATTGAATCAAAACTCTCTTTGGTTTATCAACTGGAATTGCTGCTTGCTTGGATGTTTAAATTACCAGTTGAGGTCTCTGTTCTCTGACTTTTACTGCTATTCCTCCGTCTAGCTGCATGGAACTGTTTTGTAACTAACTTCAGTTGTAATGCTGTGCATCCTCTCTTTCTTCCTTTCCCACTTCTAATGTTTTTCTCTTTTCTCTGCTTGCTATTCCTGGTTTACCTGCTGCAGCCTTCTGAGTACAGCTGCTACCTCGGTTCAGGATCTCGGGCATCCTCAAGAGCCAGCTCTGCTCGGGCCAGTCCAGTGGTGAGCTCTTTTATTTTTCTTTGTCTCTAAACTGTTTAATTCTTCTGGTTTTCAAGGTTTCTTTTGTACAAAGAGGTCACTGTCCCTCATGAGGCAGTTCCTTGTGGTATTAATTGGACTTTCTGGGCAACGTTTAAGATGAAGAAGGGGTGAACCACATGAGAAATTACAAACCCAAAGTAATTTCTATGCAGATGCACATGTTTTTACAATAGAAGGGCACTTTGGACTCAGGTGACAATGCTGTTTTTTTCTGAGTTGGGCATAAAGCACCTGAGCAGGAGGATCAAGAAGAAGACTGGCTTGTTGATGCTGGTGCCACATCTCCTTCAGATGGTCATGTCAGGAGACCCTATGTCTTACTGCAACATTCAAGTATAACAGAATCATTGAATCATGGAATGGTTTGGGTTAGAAAGGACCTTAAAGCCCATCCAGTTCCACCCCCTGCCGTGGGCAGGGGCACCTCCCACTGGATCAGGGTGCTCAAAGCCCCATCCAGCCTGGCCTTGAACACCTCCAGGGATGGGGCAGCCACAGTTCCCCTGGGCAACCTGTGCCAGGTCCTGACCACCCTGACAGAAAGACATTTCTTCCTAAAATCTCATCTCAATCTCACCTCTTTCAGCTTCAGACTGTTTCCCTTCATCCTATCCCTGCACTCCCTGATCAAGAGCCTCTCCCCAGCTTTCCTGTAGCCCCTTTCAGTACTGGAAGTACTTAAGTACTTTTTAGTAGTTTAGTTTCTCTCCATTTGGCAGTATTCTGTATAGTGTTGTGTTGCTGTAAAGCTGTAGGGCTGTCAGAGGCTGAATTTAAACTGTAGATTACCAGGAGCTGCAGTGTCATTAGTGTAGTGAATCACTAGGTGATTCCATGTACTCAGTGTGCCTAGCATCGTTTTTAACTGATACAGAAATATTGTCTTCTGTTTTTTCAGTGGCACGTTGGTGCTTTCTCTTTGTGATTGTTGCATCTCACTGTTCACAACTCCACATTTTCCTGATTAATTTCATAGCAAGGCCTGATAGCGTGGTGATAGTAGCAGAGTGCAGTAGCATCTTTTAGAGGAAATACGCAGCTTACATTAAACGAGTCTATAACAAAATGAGTCTTCCACAGAGAGTGAGTTTGGAAGCATTGCACCATGTTTTGGTAGCTAGCTTTGCTTCACGGAAGCATTCCTCCTAGTGAAGCTCTAATGTGCTGGTTCTCCTGGGACCTATCAGGTAGCACCTACCACATCCCTACAATGGGAAGTGATGAGGAGGGTGATACCATAAATTAACACACACAACGTGCTTCTGTAGTCACAACATCCTGTTCCCTTTGTTGCTTTGCCGGAGCTGGTAGTTAAAATGCTGTAAATGTTGCCTTAAGGACTAATTGAAAAGGAGTATCTGGATATTTGAAGGAGTTGTCACAGCAGGCTGCACAGTGGGCTGTAATGTGGATGTCTGGAGCGGTCGCATGCAGTCTGTAGCGAGGGAGTGCTGTGTACCTGAGGCGCCCCACTGGCTCCCCTCTCACCCGTAGCCTGCAATTGGAAAAGTCTGTGTGCTGTGGGTGCCTTCTCCCACGGTTAGAACTGTGCAGGAGGTCTGTGTTGTGCTGGCAAGAGATGCCCAGACTCTCCTCCCCTTGCCAGGGAATAGGTGAGACTTTTAATCATCAAGCAAGCCCTCTCCTAGATGAGAAAGAGCTGAATAAGCTGCTGGAGCAAAAGCAAATGGAACTGATGGAATAGAGCTACATGCTCTGAAGAATTGTGTTCCTTAAAGACAAGGGTACCTCTACTTTTATAATGCTTTAATTTGTTTTAAAAGAAGCCTTTCCATCAGATAATGTATGGCAGGTGGTGAGCTATAAATAAATCAGTATTTTAATTAGTCCCTGAGCCCGAGTCCCTGAGCTGTGAGCTCTTGCAGTGTGTATCTTACATGAGTAACACTTCTGAAATGGCTTTGCAAACTGATTTTCAGTTATTCCCAAAGCAAAAACCAACCAGAATAGCAGGGGTTCCACTAAAGTTCTTTAAGCCTAAGAACTGGGTACCCATATGCTGCTGTGTGCTTCCATTCTGAGTGTTTTGCACGCAGAGTCACTCCTGCAAGTTGTTTACAGGAATTGCAGACTGCAGCTTGTCCTTCCTGAGAGATGAGGGGATTTGTCTTTGAATCCCCTGCTTGTCTTGGGCCTGTTTGTGTACAAGTGTTTGGAGATGGTTGGCTCTGTCAGCACCACCGAGCTGAATCCGCTGAGCAAGGAGATCACAGGCACTTTTCTATGCTTATTTATTTTTAATGAGTGGTTCATTGCAGGGTGTGAAGACCTTCCTTATTTCCATGGCCTTTAAGAGCTGAGGGTTAATGCCTTAGTGGGTCTAAAGGGCACTACTGAGGGGCTTTGCTTCCCCTAAGGCAGTACCAGCCTTCTTAATGGGGGTGTTACTATTAAAAGTGCTAATTATTATACGGGGTCAATGCAGCAGTACCTTGTGATTGATCTAACTTGGGGTTTTTTCTGTGTTAAACATTCCATGCCTTTTCCCGTAACTCATGGTAAGGGATCGCTTGCGTGGCCCTTTAGTGATAGAGAGTTCAGGTCATTTTGTGAACATTTCCAGTTGTGTCCTTAATCTTGGCACAAAAGGTGCTGAAATAGACTTTGGTCTTCTGAGGAGGCTTAGCAGTGTGTCACTTCCACTCATACTTTCCCAAATGTCGTCTGCTTAAGCTTCTTAAAGGAAGACTAAAGATAGTGATAACTTATACAAAGAAAAAAGTGGGGGTTTATATCAGTAGTCTCCAACTGAGCTGTTCCCTGCCTTAATGGATGCAGCCATATGCTTTCTTGGTTCTGCTTTATGTATCTTCTGGCATTTACACATGTAAAGATTTGATTCCAAGTTTAGTTTTTAAGTGGCTGGTGGAGGAGGAAGGAAAAGGGAGTATCTGTTGGGATGAAAAGCTAAGTTTCCAGCATGCTTATGTCACTTGAGAGTTTGAGAGTTTACAAAATCCATGGACAGTAATCATGAGTGCTTAACACTGATGTTAAGTATGATTCTTTTATGATTATGGGCATTATTAGGCAGAAGACCCAAATGGAACTGTTCCTTAGGCTGACCAGCTTTCAGGAGAAATCATATATTGAGAACAGAGGAGGAGTCAGTTTAACTTTCCAAATTAAAGCTGCCATATCTTGTTACTGCAGTCCTTAAATCCTTTCTCAGCATTTTGTGTGCCCTTTCTATCACTGTTCATTAAACAAGGAGCAAAAAGCGACAGGAGCTTTCCTGCTGCGCGCAGCTTTGCCAGCTCACGTTCCCATTTGTGTTATCCTGTTTGTAAGACAGTAAAATTCAGGGAGATGCTTAAACACAACACATAAACGTTTATTGAAGAATTCAATCTATCTGCATGAAGTTTGCTGTTTGTTTGATGCAGTGAGTTAACATTTTTCCCATCATCCCCACTCATGATTCCTGTCCGCTGTCCTTGCAGTCACTGCAGAAATGCAGATGTGTCGTGTTTAACATTAAAGCGTTACACTCGATATGAAACACAGATCTGAAGACTACGTAGAGCAGACACCAGGGCCATCCGCAGAGATGGAGATAAATCTTGTTCTTGATGAGTGGCAGGTTTTGGGCTGGGATGGGCTTTTTGATATGAATTGCTGGCATTTTCTTTTTAAAAATGAATACATTATAGTGAAAAGCGATTATTTATACATTTGAAATAGGCTCAGAATGCAGTAGCATTTAGCTGAAGCATTTCTGAGTAAAGGAAGGCAAAATAATAGACGAGACAGTGTTTTCCTGCTCTAAGAAGATGTTCATTGGATGTAAACTCTCTCCTTTCCATGGAGTGTGGGGTGGTGGGCATAAGCACTGGGCCTGCAGCCTGGCCAGGCCGGCTGGCACCACCAGCAGGGTGGCTGTGCAACATGCAAGGAGAGTGCAAGTGACACGTTGTGTGTGTGCAGTCCTCAGGTCAGACCTTAATGCCCAGGTGTGAAGAGGTTTTTTCATTTGAAGACGTTTCTCGTTTTCACACCAGAAAGAAAATGGAGACAATCAGACTTAATTTTCATGGAAGCAGTTATCAGCATGCTCAAGCTCTTAAGGGTTTATGGTAGGATTGTGCCCTAGCCCAGCCATAAACAGTCTGGGCGTGTGTTCAGCCCCTCTGGAGTGAGGATTTGCTGCAGTGCTAAGTTGCATTTCAGGGACTGATAAGTTTGTTTAAGCGATGATGTTTGGCATAACACTCATTCCTGAGCAAGGATCCTTCTGACAAATCCACTTCAGACCTGACAAAGTTCAGCCGTGGTTTTCCCCTGCTGCCTTCTCAAGGCTTGTTGCTAATTGCTCATGTTAAGGTGGCTCTCGCTGGAGAAACATGCAGGAACCCTCTGTGTTACTGCCTGCCCCAGCCCAGCTGCTCGAACTGGTAAGATGGGATTGTAGGAGGGGTTATATTGATGGCAGTAAGGCTTGGTTTGTAATTCTAGTTTTTATAGATACCATTTCGTGTTCAGCACTACCTATTGTAAGAATTTTTCTTCAGTGTGGGTCACATCTCCATTTCAAACTGTGCTGTGCTGCTTTAAGAGCAGGAAATGATCTTAATTTCATTTGTCACCAAAAAACCCCCTTGCTTTTATGAGGAAGTTGATCTAAGTGCAGGATCTTCGGTGGAACTGAGCAGTAACAGCCACATACTGAACACGCTGAAGTTGTTTTCATAGCTGAGGGTGGAACACGGTGCTACCCAGCTTCAAGCGTTTGGTATTTCCCTTCCTCTCCAGCCTTGTTTAGCTCCCTGGAAGCTGGAAATGGTGCCTTAGTTCTGATCTCTCCATCGAATTAAAGATTGGGATAGCTTTTTCTCTTTGTTACACTTAACCATCCCAGGGTCTCTGGTCTTCTCAGGAGGTGTTTGAGAGCTATCGTGTTGGTGCTACAGGAGCTCTCATTTTGGCCTGGATGCTCAGTGGTGGCAAAGAGCTGCAAGGGTTAACCTGCTGCCAACTAAGGAGCAGAGAAATGTTCTTTCAAACATGATATGAAAATGTTTAAATGTTTTTATTATCTATGACAATAGGCAATGTACCTATAGACTTGAGGGATGATTTTGCTCTTAAGTCTCCAGCTGCGGTGAACCTCTGATAGTGCTGACATTTTTGTGACATGGCTCTGGATTTATTCCGAACTCACTGTCAGAACAGGCTGAACTCTGACCCCATTGTAGTTATTTTGCATGGAGAAACCTATTCCCTTTGCCAAAACAAAGATGTGCTGAAGTTCCTTGGGAAATTACTTCCTTTTCCTGCTTTTTTATGCACTCCAGTGCAAATTGCCCACACTACTGGTGGAGAGAGGCAATCTCTCTGATTGGGACAGACCCAGACCTTGTAGAAACAAAAAATGGTGTCATGATTTATAAATTAAAGCTCTAGTATAATTAGAATCATAGAATCATAGAGTCATAGAATGGCTTGGGTTGGAAGGGAACCTTAAAGCCCATCCAGTTCCAACTCCCCTGCCATGAGCAGGTACACCTCCCACTGGATCAGGTCGCTTAAGGCCCCATCCAACCTGGCCTTGAACACTGGTCAGGCCGCACCTCGAGTACTGTGTCCAGTTCTGGGCCCCTCAGTTTAAGAAGGATGTTGAGATGCTGGAGTGAGTCCAGAGGAGAGTGACGAGGATGGTGAAGGGGCTGGGGCACAAGCCCTATGAGGAGCGACTGAGGGAGCTGGGGTTGTTTAGCCTGGAGAAGAGGAGGCTCAGGGGAGACCTTATAGCTCTCTACAACTACCTGAAAGGAGGTTGTAGTCAGGCAGGGATTGGTCTCTTCTCTCAGGCAACCGGCGACAGAACTAGAGGACACGGTCTCAAGCTTCACCAGGGGAGGTTTAGGCTCGATATTAGGAAGAAGTTCTTTACTGAGAGGGTGATTGGTCATTGGAATGCGCTGCCTGGGGAGGTGGTGGAGTCACTGTCCCTGGAGGTGTTTAAGGAGAGATTGGATGAGGCACTTAGTGCCATGGTGTAGTTGACAAGTAGGAGTAGGTGTAGGTTGGGTCATAGGTTGGACTCGATGATCTCAGAGGTCTTTTCCAACCTATTGATACTGTGATACTTCCAGAGTTGGGGAAGATACAGCTTCCCTGGGCAACCTGTGCCAGGGTCTCAACCATCCTCATTGTGAAGAATTTCTTCCTAATGTCTAATCTAAATCTTCCCCCTTCCAGTTTAAAGCCATTACCCTCATTCTGTCACTACAAGCCCTTGTAAAAAGTCCCTTCCCAGCTTTCCTGGAGCCCCTTCAGGTACTGAAAGGCCACTATGAAGTCCCCCTGAAGCCTTCTCCAGGCTGAACAAACTCAACTCTCTCAGCCTGTCCTCAGAGCAGAGGTGCTCCAGCCCTTTGATCATCTTCATAGCCTCCTCTGGACCCACTTCAACAGTTCCATATCTTTCTTATGTTGGAGATTTCCAGAACTGGACACAATATTCCAAGTGGGGTCTCAAGAGAATGGGATAGAGGGCAAGATTCACCTCCCTTGACCTCCTGGCAATGCATCTTTTGATACAACCCGTAAATCCCTCTTTATATCTCCTCTTCTATCCAGTACTCTGTTAGTCCTTTATATCTGTATGTATTTTTGTAGGCCAGGATCATAGAATCATAGAATCACTTGGTTGGAAAAGACCTCTGCGACCATCAAGTACAACCGTACCTGTCCACTACTAAACCATATCCCTGAGCACCTCACCTACCTGTCTTTTACACTTCCAGGGATGGGGATGCCACCACTTCCCTGGGCAGCCTCTGCCAGTGCCTGAGAATGCTTTCAGTGATGAAATTTTTCCTGATATCCAATCTAAACCTCTCCTGGCGCAACCTGAGGCCATTTCCTCTCTTCTTATTGCTTGTTACTTGGGAGAAGAGACCAGCACCCATGTTGCTACAACCTCCTTTCAGGCAGTTGTGGACAGTGTTGAGGTCTCCCCTCAGCCTCCTCTTCTCCAGGCTGAACAACCCCAGTTCCCTCAGGCACCTCTGATAAAGCTCATATTCAAGCCCCTTCACTGGCTTCATTTCCCTTCTCTGGATGTTTGTATGAAGGGCTATGCTGAGTACAGCACTGTGAAGGTGGAGAGGTTGTTCTCACTCTGTTTAATTATTATGGTATTCTTCATGGAATAATACAGAAGGTAAGTCTTTTGGGCAAGAATTTTGCGCAGTTTTAAATGAAAATGAACATCTTTTCCTGACCTTTCACTCTTTGATTTCTTACTGAAGGAAATGCTGAAAGCTGAAAACCTGGAGTTCCCTCTGGTGGCTGAGAGCTGCTTAAAAGCGCCATACATCTTTTTAAAGGACTGATACCGCAAATACTGTAATCTAAAGATGAGCAGAATGAAAATTCTATAAAATACCCAAAATAGACTTCTGGCTTTATGCACAACACAGCTTTTGCTTATTACTGCCACATAACCATAAAATTAAATGTTGCAAGTTTTAGTCTAACTTTTTGCTTAGAAAAGCGTTGCGTGGAAGGAGGCATTTGATAATGAAAAGGTGCCATGTTAGAACAAGGAACTGGCTTTTCTCAAAGCAGATTACATTTTTAAAGGTTAATATTTAAATAAATTCATAGTGGCAGTTATTGGTTTTGAGACCAAAATGCTCTGAGTGCTCCCTTCATGGCACCAAATGGATCTGTGTACGAAGGTGTGACTATGGAAGATTAAATCGCCTGTATTGTCATTTTAAACCACCCCAATTTTCAAAGTTACTTAATAGCTTTAATTATTAAAGATTATGCCACCTCAAAGATTTACTAAAGACTGTTTTGCAATAAATGTGTAGCAAGCCTCACAGGCGTGGTTACGAGTACGCCGAGTAGGAATGTCCACCCTGTGTGAATCTCTCACCATGTCTTCAGTGTTTTCCCCTTTGTAAATGGAAGCTTTTGTTTGACTCATGTGCTGCATCATTGAAACAATATCAAGGTTTTCTCCAGTCTGTATCTTATTAAAAGCTGAGGTTGTCCATTTATTTTGGAAAATAGAGGGCATTCTGCAAGTGGCTTGAGGGAAACAGTATTCTGAGGTGTGTCCTGAACCCATTCAGTAGCCTTCACTTAAGACTGGATTTCTGGAGGAAGATTGTGCGTGTACACACTCATCTTTGGTAACACACCAGTATTTACACTGCCACAACTGTCCTGATAAACAACAACACAGTGTTTGGCTGGGCTGGAAACCCTGCCAACCCACCGCATGGAGCTGTCTGGCATGAAAATAAGAGGCTGTTTGCAAAAGTCAGTCCGTTCTGTTTATTGGGTCTGAACTGACGTATCTGTCTTCATTAGTGACCTTCTCTTACTGCATCAGATTGAGACATCTTTGCTTTTTCCCCAAGTATCATGTGTATTCAGTGTCTCTGCAAATTTGATACCTAGTGCTTTAAGTCCCGCTTATTTTACGTGAAAGCCTAAGTCTTAAATTTTCTCACTGTGGATCATAGGGTACTTAGATACGAGATGTGTTGTCAGTATGAAAAGCTGATTTATAACACATACCTCTGGGTTCTGGGATTTTTTTCCTAGGATACCATGGGCAATATGAAAAATAATGAGTGGGATCACCTACACATTGCACTGTAATTCAAAGAAAGAATCTGATGCCACACGTGGAGTGATCTCTTTTCAATGAGATTTGTATACATAACCTCAGCCTTCCCCCAAAGCAGATCTCTCAGGAATGTTTTAGTCAATTAAAAAACACTGTCCCCTTTGGCTCTCGATCTGAGGAAGCCATTCATTTTCTACAAGCATTTTGGAATATTATGCTGACTGTGGTGCTGACTGTTCCCAGAAGAAATGGATGTATTCTGGACTTCTTGAGTTCTGCAGAGCTTTTCCTTTCAATCAGTCCTTTTTAAACTGAGTTCCATTTTAGATGGGGATATTTATAAAAAGATTGTGTTGTGAAACATGCTTTTTTTTCCTTCTTTTTTTTCCCCTCAATACCAAAGTGAATAATGATGGAACACTTGATTTTAAATTTCTGCTCTTGGGAACTTGGTTTTAGAGCAGGAAAAAGTTGATAAGATGGTTTCTATCAAAGAAAAATGAATCTGCTCAGGTTGTGTGTGGGTTTTGCTCTGTAACTTTCTCTTAAACGTTTAAGCTGTCTGTATCCGTAGTAATTTTATGTATTCCTAAAAGCTGCTTTGGCTCTGTTTTGTTTCTTCTAGACTAGTTTTAGTGCAGGATCTCTCTTCTTAATTAGTAAATTCCAGTGAAGTACTGAAACCATAAAATAACTGTTTATTTAAACTTTGAACTGGTCCCTCATATTTGACTTGAGTGTTTTTGTAGTTTCAGCCTTACCTGAATCCTTGCTTGAAGTCACAGTTGTCTTTCTCTTGAGCAGAGAACTCTTGAGCAGAAAACTAGGGGTTCTGTGCTTTAGGTTTCTGTTTTCTTTATTTTTCTTTTTCCCAATTGTTCTTTTGGAGCGCTGCAGACACAGTACAATTTTTCAAGTCCTGCTTGGTTCCTTGCCTTTTGGGATGGAGGATTTGTGCTGGCAGGCTTCAGAGGTAGCCTTTTATTTAAGGTCCACAAAAAGTGATATTTCAAGAAGCTGTGGAAGCTCTGGAAATCTGTTATCTTTCAGTTAAAACATTAACCTTTCTACTGAAATAAATTCCTATTTGGGGTTCATATGAGGCATATTTTCCTTAAGTAAATAGGAGCAGCAGCACATGTCAGCACAGCAGTTGCCCACAGCTGGATTTATGTCCAGAGAGAGGCATGCAGGGCTTTAAGTTCATGTCTATGTAGATCTTTGTATTCTTGCACTGTTAACTCATATATCGAGTGCAATCTTCATGTTTGAAACACTGGGTTGCAGAATATAGGAGAAAAATGATTTTTCTGTCTTAATAGACTAAATATATTTTTATCAATAAGTATATTCTACTTTGTTAGATGCTGCTTAGAATTGTGAGGTGGGTTGTCCAGTCTTGTGCCCTGAGATGCCAGCCAGGACACTGCTGTTGTGAGCGAGCTGGCTCCTTTTTGAGTGGGTAGAAATTGCTAATGAGGTCTGATACAGGTTTAAGAATTCCCTTTCTGTTATCTTAGTGCCTTCCCTTGTTCTGTGTTACATAACGATTCCTTCTGAATCTTTGATTTACAGATTGAGGAAAGACCAGAAAAAGACTTTGAGAAGGTAAGAAGGATCTTCTGAGCTACTGGCACTAGCGCTTTCTTCACATTTGGTTTGGTAGGTAGAACTCATAGTGAGTGTATAGAAATCCTCTAGAAGGTCCACTGTGGGGCAAAACTTTGAACTACTCAGCCTTCTACTACTATGTATTTTTAAGACACACTTTTAAGCCTCTGTGATTATTTGGAGGTTATTAAGTAGTTGACCTTAAATAACAGTTTGCTGAAATTGCTTCAGGCTGAGCCACAAGAATAATGGTTTTGTTTATTAGATTTTAATTATGGTATTACATAAAATTTAATAAATACTAATAAAAAGAGGTGGATGCTGCAGTAATGAGAAATGTGGTTAATGCAGAGCCCTCAGTACACTGCAGTAGTTAATGCAGCTACTGAACAGAGAGGAGCTTGAGGGGTGCTCAGAAGCATCCACACAATGTGTTATTGCACATTTGGAAAACAGCTGGCAAGCTGATACCAGCCCCTAAAGGCTTTGTCTAGTTTAGAAATAACAATTAGAAGTTAAGCCACGCAAACTCTTATATTGATAGTGTTTAAATAGATCTAATCAGCCTTTTCTTATTAGTTTTCCCTGTTAAACCTTGATCTTTTGATTATTCTCTTTAGAAAGTTACTTTTTAATCAAATTTGGATAATTTAGAAGTGCAAGAGTTTGTGCTACATGTATTTAAATAACAAAAACCCACAATATATCTAGGAAAAAAATTACGACCATTTTTACGTGTGTGTGATTGCAGGGAGCACGTACTGTCTCAAGTTTATCAGCTGCTACGTTAGCCTCTCTGGGTGGGACTTCTTCACGAAGAGGCAGTGAGGATACATCCATCTCCGCCGACACCGAGGCATCTATTAGAGAAATAAAGGTGAGAAATAGTTAAAACCACCATAAATTAGTAAATATGCTTCAGGCTTCTTTCCAGACCAGAACTGGCTTGTCTCCCCCTCCTGGCAGTTCTGACAAAAGGAATTGTGCGCTGCAAATGAGCAGTGAAGAGTTTTGTTAGAGATGCTGCTGGGAAGCTCCTGTGCATCTCAGGAATACTTGGGTGAAGTCCTACAGCATGTGATAGCAGAACAGATGATAACAGACACATCTCATCCTAACCTACTGAAATAGGAAACAGACCCTGTACAGCACACTGATAGGAGGATGGAAATAATGCGAGAAGCGCTGCATTTATGGGATGCTAATTTGGGAAGGAGGGTTTATTTTGTAACCTAATTTGTGATTCCATGAAGTTAGACATATTTGAATAGCAAATAGCTATGAAATCCAGTGTTTGTATCCTTGCATGCCAGGGTGTGTAGTCCATAGCTGAATTGGTTTTGTACGGTTTTTTTTAATGCCCCATTTTGAAGGCTATTTCAAAATGAGGAGTCTGAATGCTGTTAACTTTCATACACACAACTTAGAACTCTTCTGGAATTACAGCCAGTTAAACCATCTGGAATTTGTACTGGGACCTGCGACACAAGCAGGTCTGTCCCAGTTTCATCACTGAAAACCAGGTGAAAGACAGCCATTTGCTGGTGATCAAAGACAACAGAGGAGAGACTCTGTGAAACAGGACTCATAATAAAATTTAGCATGGCAGATGGTTTTCATGCCGTCTTTCCTGCTTCTCTAGCATAGCCTGCATTTCAGGCTGGTTTGGCAGCCCCTACCCTCAGTAGCAGAGTTCCTCAGAGAGGGTGATAATCACTGAAAGCATCAGCGAAGAGCTGTGTGCCTGGGCATGTAATTGTTGGAGGCTTGAAAGCTGAGTCTGTGCCTTGTCCTTAATGTTGAAGAGTTCGTTTTTTCCAGTCAGGAAGAGCAGAAGTAGCAGGGCTTCAGGTTAGGATCAGACTGCTTAAGCTGAAAGGCAGAAATATTTAAATGAGAATGCTGGATACTTGCTTTTCCCTATCACCTGCCCATTAGTTTCAGTGGCATCATTCACCTTTCTTATCGTTTCCCTCAGGATATCTATGAGTTAAAGGACCAGATTCAGGATGTAGAAGGCAAATACATGCAGGGACTGAAAGAAATGAAGGTACTGGTTTATTGCAGATTGGGAGTGTGATCTTTAACCCCAGTTAAACATGAGAGTTGGTGTGAGACCTAGAGCTGACCTTGCATGCTTTCCTTCTGGGAGTGATTGTAAACTGTGTGTGAAAAGCATTTCATTAACTGGAGAAATATCTGTTCTAACCACAATTGATTGTGGTGAGAAATGATTCGAAATGTTAACTGAAAGGCTGCTGATTACTATTGCATGTTGACTTTGCTGTTTTGGGAAGGTAATCATTTTGCTGGCACATTAAAATTATTAGGGATTTTTATAGTTTCCTAATCCAGAAAACCTCTCAATATTGGATGGTTTCCTTAGTCCTACAGCACTAAGGAAAATCAGAGTTTAAAGGCTTTATTGTGATAAGGTCCAGCATGCCTTTGGAAAGCTGTGCATGTGAAGTGGTGACTCACTTTGGTTTCACATTTAGATCACAGAAGACATCCTTATACAATTCTCATATCAAAACTTCATGTAACAAAGCTTGTTGTTTTGCTAACAAAGAATGAACACTGACACCGGTTCATGAAGCCATAAAGGAGTTTTGGTGCAAAACAACTTGTGCATCTGCTTATCACCACCTGGAAAAAGGCAGTCTTGCAAATATGTGTGTAGACATTCAGTTGTATAATGCCACATTTATCTCATTAATTGCTGACTGTCGTGGACCCAACACTGTGAAGGTGGACATGCTGCCACCTTAAGTGAGTTCTCAATGGAAAAAGGCTGGTTGGGCCCTTTTCGTATAGAGAGGTGTAGCACAATAATCACACTGCATTCAGTTTGTGTCCCTTAGACTGCCTTTTGTGGTGATTTGTACTTAAGCTGCAGCACTTCATGCTGAGAAAACAGAATGTAGCGTGTTGCAGAAGTGGTGCAGCAGCATCCTTAGCTGCTTCCTTGCATATACTTCCTTTCTAGCTCCTTTCTGAGTTGTAATCCTACCACTGTTCCCAAATCCTGGCTGTTTTGCTTTGCGTGGTTATTTCTCATCCTTTCCTTGGGCTGGAAAGAACACCAAAACAGAGCTTGTGTTTGGAACTGTACAAATTCATGTCCTTACAGACAAATTGTCCTATTTGTCAATGGAAACATAAACTAAACTGATTGAAACTTAATTTTGTCATCATCTCGCCGCTGTTCCATTGACTGAATGAGAAGGGAAATATATGAACTCACCTGTGCTTCAGGTGTAATTATTAGAATTAATTAAATTCTGAGAGAAACTGCTTGATCAGTAAACTATAATGTTGACGTGGGCGTCCTCTTTGTTTGCCTATTTGCAGTGTTGTGTTGCTTTAACTCTTTTTTATTTCTGTATTAAAATCAAATGCTGCAAAGTTTGGCTGTACAATGTGGAAAATGATCCTGATCTTTATTTTGTCATCATCTGTTGTTATAAATACCTCAGTAGCAGCTCAAGTTGATAGGAGGGGCTTTCAAGACCCTGGGAATCGTGTCTTACAGAGTACATTTGTAAAGAAGGGACGTGATACAGGAAACCTAATGAAAAATGATACATCAAGTCTTGAAAGCTGGAGCTCTTTCACAGCAAATTCTAATTCCTGAAGTAGGATATTTAGTGGTTCCCACACTGTAAGGATCCCTGAAATCTTTGCGAGGTGCCAATCAAATTGCCTTAATTAAAGGCCTAAGATCATATAAAATGATGTTAAATCAAGGCCAGTTTACCTTTAAAAAAAAAAATCCCCACTTGTCATTCTCTGCAGCTGCTTTGAGTTGCCAGCGTGCAGGGGTAGGGGGAGGAGGGAGAGGGAAGAAGACTCTGACAAGGCAGAAGCTGAAGCAGCAGAGAACAGGAAACATTTTGTCCATCCTGAGGTAAGGTTCCTTGCTTGTAAACAGCTGTCTCGTGCGAACCCACGGGACAGCTGATCGGCCTCTCCAGCACAGCACTGGGTTCCATAGGAGTACTCGGCACGCCTGTGGTTTAATACTTCATTTTCTTGTTGAAGGTCTTGGTTGGCAAAGTGTCTTTTAAAACTGATTGTGATCACTTATGCTTTGCAGGACTCTCTAGCCGAAGTTGAAGAGAAATACAAAAAGGCTATGGTGTCAAATGCTCAACTAGACAATGAAAAAACAAATTTCATGTACCAAGTAGATACCCTGAAAGATGCGCTCTTAGAGTTAGAAGAACAGCTGGCAGAATCCAGAAGGCAATATGAAGAAAAAAGTAAAGTATGTACATAGCTGTGGCACATTATTTAACAGGGAAGGGTTGGGGGGCACAGCAGAGAGCTTTGGGAGGAGGCAACCAAGTTACTGTACAAGACTTTAAATGCATAATTGATTTAGTTACTGTTAAAGCAAGTGGAATAGCAGCATATTATGTGGTTGTGATCGTACAAAAGGAGCCTCCTTTAAGTTTCTGTCTTATAAAGCAATTTCTGAAAAAGAGAATATCACATGTTCTTTTATATTCCATCTTTAAAGTAAATCCAGAGGGTTTGTTCACAGTGGCTCCTGCAGTGTCTTTACATACAAAGCTCTCTGCAGAAGGCCTGTGGTAGAGTTTATATAGTTAAGACGGCTACTGGGTTGAGCGTTGAATTAAGTTTTACATGAATTCAGCATCTGACAGCTAATGCATTGGTGTTAAAGCTGCCATTTCTGTTAGCTTTCCAGAATGGGCTCTTTAGCTTGTGATGTTTGACAGTTGAGCACTTCAAAACACACAGTTCCAGGAAGATATTTTTTTTTCAAGTCCACAATGTCTAGCTAACTTTTACTACACAGTTATGTGGAAAGAGTGGGTTAAATTCACATCCATTCATCTGGCAAGTCTGTAGGTCTCGAGTGTAAACTGCCAGCCTGCTACTCCACTTCTGAGACTGGCTAAATGATGTCTGTCACTCTGTATTTGATGGAACAATAGTTTCTTGGAAAAAGGACAAATAAGATAAAAATTGTACTCTTGTGGGATTGTGATTAGAGGAATATTCAAGAATTGCATTGCAGTAAGTATCTTCTTTGTAGTTAGGCTTATTTTCTCTTTTTATTCATGGGATGCTATTTTTTATCAATAAAAATGTCATGAATTTTTCATTACTCATAGGAATTTGAGAGGGAGAAGCATGCTCATAGCATATTGCAGTTTCAGTTCATGGAAATCAAAGAAGCATTGAAGCAAAGAGAAGAAATGCTTGCAGTAAGTAACTTCTTTTTTTAATGGCTTCTTAAATCAGTGTGTTCCCAGGTATAGCAGTAAGATTGTAGAAGGCGAGGTGTGGAGAATTTTATTGCTTACTCAGATTTCTCACCTGAAGAAATACCAGTGTTTCAGGCCAGACAGGTTCAGAGCTGAATAATAGAATGGTACTTTTGTAAGTATTACCTGAAGTTGGACTTACTTTTTGCCTTGGCCGTGATATAAAATAAGCTGTGTTCCAGGCAGCTGTTTGTGGAGGTGCAGAGGATATTGATGGAAGTGTCTACATTTGTTGCAAGTCATATTGTGGACAGTAGGATTGTCTTTAGGAGCATAGGTTGAGTTGAGATGTCAGGAACTGTGAAACTGTGTGTGTAGATACTCTTTTGCACCTGACTTTTTTCATTCTTTGGCATCACTGCAATCTTGACCTTCTTTGCTAACCTGTTACCTGCTTTCTGTGTTCTTGTTTTACTCCTGTTTCTCAGGAAATCCAGCAGCTGCAACAGAAACAGCAGAGCTATGTCAGGGAAATCTCTGACCTGCAGGAGACAATAGAGTGGAAAGACAAAAAAATAGGGGTAGGACCATCAACTCCTGAATGTGTGCTGAGTGGCACGGTTCTTCTCCTGCTTTTGCAAAACCACATTAATAAAATCCTCCCTAGTTAGTTTGTTCAGTGTGGCTGTCATACTGTAGTGCTAATGAACTAACAAATAGCAGGTTTTGTCTATGGCCAGCATGATAAAATCCAAGAAAAAATAAGCAGCTGGTCTGACTTCAAAACCCAAGGTAATTTATTTGTGGTGCACCATTTGTATGTGCCATATTGAGAAAGGAAGTGCTATTTATAATGTCGTCCAATCAGCACTGAATTTTCGCTTATTCAGATCTAATCTGCGGACTGAGCAGAAACTGGAGTGTGATTAAAAAAGCAGTAGAGCTATTTATGGGCTATTGCGATGAAAGTCTCCAGCTCTTCTCACCTTCTCATTCTTTCTCTCAACTCCCTATCAAAGCCAAATGGAAACCTGCTCTTACAGAAAAGCATGGCTTTATTTTCTAACAGTGAGCACAAAGACTTTCTGAATACAGGATGAGAAAGAAATCTAGCAAATGGCCCACGCTTGTCCAATGATTTGTAGCAATTTGAAACTCAAAACTGTCTAACTTTTGTTACTGTTCTGTCGAAATATTGAGGGGTCAATAGCAAAATAAGCATTTTGTACATGGCACATACCAGTCTAAAGATGACTTAATAGCAGCTTTCAAAGGAGCTGAAATGTGCTGAAGACAACCCACAGAAAAAAAAGGCTATGAAATCTGCTAGGCCTGCTTTCATGCTGTTCTGTTAACACGTGGAATGGCACTATGATTCAATGTGCCTGTTGAAGTAATATGGATACAAATTACCTTGGCTAGCAGATAAGATTGAAAAGTGGATTCTCAGGGATCCCTAATGAAGGACTGGGCTCTGAATGCTTTTAGTGGGAATTCCTTGTTATTGAATAAGCTGTGCTTTTCTTGGATTTGAAGTTTATCTGTGTGTATGTAAACTTGGTCCTCTAATCTGTAAACTTTACCTTTTTCATACATGCCACTTTCATGAATCTCGGAATATCTTAATTCATTCTTGTTTACACTTGCTTTTCATGGTCTTTACTTGTCTCTCCCTTCCTTTCTTCACATCTCCTCGCCCTCTGTCTCTGTTGGGAACTCAGGCGTTAGAGAGGCAGAAAGATTTCTTTGATTCCATAAGGAGTGAGCGGGATGGCCTTAGAGATGAAGTGTTTGTGCTGAAGGAGCAACTGAAGGTATGCAAGAGGAATAAAAGAAACATATATTTAACTGCTAACTTTTTCCTCCTGTATGTTTTTGCATTTATTTAATCTAGCTAAATAGCAAGAACTCTATTTTCATGTTGCCTAAAAGTGTGTGAGCCTATATGAGTGTGAGCTTTTAGTAAAGACTGCAGTATTAAGTAGTTTCTTTTGTAGGAGACTCTTCTCTTAGGAACATTTTACGCAGCAGATTTAAGTTTAAAAAAAATAAGTTGGGATCACATGCTTTCTACCATAGTGGCTAAGCTGAGAACGGTAGTTTTTTGTGCTCTTTTTTGACTTCTACCCATTTTTAATGGAACAAATGAAGCAATTCTTTATTCAGAATATCAAAAACACCTGAGCTGTCCTCCCCTTCCTGAGAAGCATTGCTTTTGCTTCTCCACAGAAACATGGAATAATCCCAGACTCTGACGTAGCCACCAATGGGGAGACATCAGATGTTCTCGATAACGAAGGACACTTAGACTCTTCCAAAAACGTTCCAGGCACAACTCAGCCATTAAAGACAGGAGGGGATGGGATGCTAGGTAAGTGCGGTCTATCCTCTCACATCTTTCTGTCTGTCCATTCATTCATCTCTGCTTGGAGTCTGGGCATTTGTTAGTGGGACAATTAACACATCACGCCGCATGCTACTTGTTGAATCACATCCTGTGCATTTTTCTGCTTAATATTTTTTAGCACTTCAATTGTGTTGTGCAGTTTCCTGCAAAGGCAGACTTCGTTTCCTATCCAAGGTGAAAAAGGACAAGAATACAAATATTACATTACAGATAACTAGCAATCATACCAGATTGTTATTTAAACCAGGAACTGGAAAATTTCCCAGGATAATCCTGCTTTTGTTCAATATTTTTCAGCACTTACCTTTTTTCCTGATTTCTTAAGATATCTTAGTTTCCTATAAAGAACTTTATGTCGGTTCATTTCTATGCCTGAGAACTGCCAGTGTCTGCTGAACAGCAATGCTGGGCAATGTTTAAACACACCAGTGTATGAATTCATTGTTCTTGGCACCTCGTACTATCGACCAGCTCATGTTAACACTTCAACAGTTTTACTTGCCGAAACAGGATTAACACTGTTAAATTCAAAGCAGATAACTCAGAGGTGGATAGTGTTAGAGAGGAGAAATCTGGTTGACAAAACCTTTCTTCTTATGCCATTGTGATGAAAAGCCTCTCAGAGAACTATTATATTAGTGGAAGGAAAGAAAATAATAGATTTCTCTGTTGGTTTTGTTCTACATGAACATCCTAATCAATAGTGATGGGTAGCCAACTGCTGCAAGTGCAAGCTCTCTTGCTTTTGGCTGTTGGCTGCTTTTTCCTTACTCAGTTTTTGTGTGGAAACAATATGGAATACCAAAACCAAGGTAAGGGTGTGTTTTTAAATGTAGTATGTTTTATGTTTCTCCTTATTCTGTGTTTTTTTGGAAATAGGTACAATATAGACTCAAAAGCTAACTGCCGAAACCACATACACTGTTGTTCTAATATCTGTTGCTTCTAAATATAAGCTGAAGGAAAAACTGTTACAAACCCACAGAAGTCGCCATCCCTTTGGTGGATGAAGTGGCTGTGAAGGGGCACTGAGTGCCTGAGCTTTGGTCTGTGTTGGTAATGCTGAACAGCGGAACCATTTGCTTGCCAATCAGATTTTACATTCAGTGTTTGTTGTAGACACTGATGATGCCTGTTTCTGATACTTAGGAGTACAATATTACTGAACAGTCCTCAATTACTTCATTATAATGGAATCAGACACACACTCTTGCATGTGTAGAGTGGTGTTAGGGTGAAAGCTGTAGATAATACCGCTGAGGAAAAATGTTCTTTACTGCTAGTGCTCCATCTGGAAGTATCACTGTTAAATTACACTGTTTGAAACAGTTGTTCTCATCTACAACAGCTGTAATTCACACAGCCAAAAGCATAGATATTTTACTTTACAAAAACACACGCCAGCACCAGAGACTTCTTGCTTTGAGAAGGTGGTGGTGAATCTCACTGATCAAAACCCCCAGACCCTTACTAATTCAATTGCTGCTTTGCCTCACGTAATTGGCAAAAGCTGCTCTTCTATTAACCTTTTCTTTGACTCATTCTCTTTTGGGTTTTAAGTGGGGAGGTAAGTGCTGTGGTGTGGTCCCCTCAACTTTTTCAATGGTCTTTTAGGCAAAGCCAATGAAGTGGACATGAAAAATGAGATTTTGGAGGATGTGGGGAAAAGAGAAATCTTGCAGAATACTGAGCATGAGGAACACAAAGAGGAGTCTGAGGAGGAGGAAGTACAGACATTGCATGCTGATGAAAATGCAAAGGCAGAAAAAATGATTGAAGAATGCGATGCCCTGTCAACAGTGATGTTACCAGGTAGCAGGGTTGCAGAACAAATTCAAAGCCTTAGAGAACATGTATCAGGGAGCACTTCCTCAAATTATGATAGTGACGCAGGTGATCTGAGAAAGGAACCCAAGTCTGAAGGCTCAGCAGTCCAGAAGCCTCCTAGTGCAGAGGCTGAACACCATGATTTAAATGCAAGGACAAATCAGAACTCAGAGGAAGGTTCTCTGCAAGGTCATCAGATGTTTGAGACTTCTCACGAAACACGTGATGTCTTAGGTACAGAGCATAAACTGGAAAAAGCTGCTGCTGAACAGGAAGAACAAGAGGATCTTGAAACCAGCCATGGCCTCAGTGATACTGAAATGGATCAAGAAGGCAAAAACTGTGAGTTGGTTTCTATCCAGGCAGGGCTACCAGCGGGTGCAGCAGTAGGCTCGCTTAGTGACGAGGTAAATGTGGAGAGTCACACTGAGGGACTCCAGGGCTCAGGGGAATGTGCTGAAAACAAGGTTATAAATGTCTTGGAGGAAAAGCTTGTTGAAAGCAAAGACTGCACTGACGGAGAAATTGATAAAACACGAGTTGATAGAGCTGAAGAAGAAAATGAGGTTGGGAATGCAGTTCAGAGTGAGACAAGGGAAACAGAGCCTGTGGGTTTGGAGAGGACGGAGTCATGTGAAAGTGATGTCCCAACAGATGCAGAAACAGGCGAGCAAGATAAGGCATCTGTTGAGGCTGTAGGCTTTATTACTGAGGTCGAAAGAGATGAGCTGCAGCAGGCAGAGCTAGACACAAATGTTTTAAAAGAGGTGACAACTCAGGAAACCTGTTTAGATACAAGTCTTTTAGATGACAAAATTCAGGAGTCAGAATTGGAAATAGGGGATGCATCTAGGAAAGGAAAGCAAAGTAGGACAGAATGTGTAGAAGATTTAAAGCCAAAGATAGAAGTTCAAACAGTTCAATGTAGTGAAGAAACAACAGGTGATACTGTAGGAGAGAAAAATATTCCCTTAGAAGGTGAAGCACAGAATGGAGTTGAACAAGAGGTGGGTGAATCTAAAGAGGAGTCAGCTATAGATGTTAGTGTAACTGCTGAAAACAAAGTTGATAAAGAAACATTGAAAGAAAATGAGAAAGGATTAGAGCTTGCAGACCACCGTGGCAGTGGATTTGCTTCTGAGGAAGGTGCAAATAATTCTGTTGCACAGAAAGCTGAGCAGGATGAAAATGTTAGTGAACAAGTTAAATTGGACAGTGAAGCAAAGGAAAGACAGGAAGATGATGGTGAGGCATTTGATTTTGATGAGGAGTCAAAACAGGTAATAGAAACTGATGAAAAATGTGATGGAGAGAAATCCCATACACAGAAAGGAGAGAGTGATGGAGCAAGTGATGCTATCGGAAAAACTCTCCAAACAGACAAAGCCAGAGAAAGAACAGACAAAATAGAAACTGAAGACATCCTGCCAGAAGATGACAGCTTGCAGCACGAAAAAGGAGATGACCCTACAGAAACAGGACTCTTGCAGGAGGAAGCATCATGGAAAACTGATGATAAGACTGATGTGATGGAAGATGAAATCAAAGCATCAGATACTAGTAAAGTGGAAAAAATACCAGATGAAAATGTTTCGGAACAGGATTTGGAAAGTGCTGGCAATAACAGGGATGAAAGCAGGGAGGATTTGCAGGGTGGTAGAAGGAGTAAGGGTAGATCCAGAGATGACTGTACAATATCTTAAGTTCAAAATCCCCAGGCTACGCAGCTACCTGCCATTTGCTCAGTCCCAGCACAGACGCATGCACTTTGCACAACACATGGGACCTTAGGAATGCTCTTAAGGTTTTTTCTTTATAGGTAACTCTCATCAGAATTCAAATTTACATAAGTGGGAATGATGCAGGTATTAAGTTATTTGCTGGCATACCTAGCCACAAGAAATCATGCATGAGTTTGGATTTGCTGTGTCTCAGGTTTAAAGCTCATCACCAAATGAACAAGCTTCACAAATCAACTATTCAGACTACCTTAAATTAAAATATTTCTAGTGTGGAGAGCTGCTCTGAAGGAAATTCTATAGGAAATCCTTTTTTTTCCTAGCCTAGATAGTAGATGTCTTGAATGTACTTACATGTACTTAAGCGCATTGTATCTACAGTTAGTACATCAACACTTCATGAAGGAACTTGATAGATATGTGGAAACTTCTTTCTGAGTGATTAAAGCCTAGGAACCAATTTTTTATAGAAAAAAAGACACTCTCATTCTACTTGTGTGTATTTCTGACATGGTCACATTCCAAAACCTAGTTAGATCGCTGTGAATCTACTTAGTCTAAACACTTTGGAAGACCAATATGCAGTTTGAAGGAAGTATGACATACAGGTCTTAGTCTGCTGAAGGAATTAAATGTACATGTTTACTCCATCCAGGCACTTTGCACCACAATAGGCCTTTGACGCCCTATCTTGCATGGGTGTTTTATCTTTTCCACTGAAAGTGTCCAAACACACTGCGATGTGTGCATAGATTTGCTATCAAGTACTGTCTAGCTATGAATATCTAAAATATCTATTTTTCCAAGAAGATTTTTGTTAAAATTGTATTTCCTTACTGCATTATATTTTTTTGTAAACTATGACTCTGAAGGAATGTTTTTATCGCTGAAGAATTCTTTCCTTTTCCTTTCTGGAAAGAAGAGAACTTGGCATGTCTTAATTCTTGTTTGATATCAGACCAAAGAGAATTGTTGTTCTCTATACCAGCCCCATGCCTTTTGAAAAGCTGGATTGCTTTGAATTGCTGGCATAAATTGGGACACTTGGACTGTATTGGTGTATTTCTTTTTGCATCTTTGATAGGGCTTGGGAGGAAGAGCGTGTTTTGCTTACTTAAAAAATCATTTAAAGCTGTTTGAAGCAATGAACATCCCAAGGGAATGTAAGTTGAGGAGCTGGGGGAAGGGGTATGGAAGCCTGTATTTGTGCTGATGTTACAAAGTTGTTGGAGTACAGACTGCAAAATGTCAAGATGTATATCAAAATGTACTGAGCTGTATATAATTGAAATAAACGTATTTTTACTTTAAACTGCCTGTCCAGAGCACTGTTTGTAAGCCTGCATAAATATTTATTAAAATCTATATAATTTCAAAACCATTTTTCTGCAGCTTTCTTTAAATTGATTGCATTGTGCTACATAGACAGAAGAGCTGTCTTAATAAGAACAGGCAGCCCTGGTGTTTGAGGACCTTTATTATGTGATGGCAGCTGTAACTGCAAACCTGTAATGGGACTGTAAACCTGTAACACTTTTCATATGGCTTCTCTCCAACTTAGAGCAGTTCCGCTGTGGTTCCTGTAAGTATTGGCAGTTGCGCTTCTTAAGGGGTTGCACTAAGTGCTAATCTAAAAAGTCACAGGTCTTAAAAGCATCTCTTCTTACTAGGTAGCCGTCTTTATTTGACTCTGCTATACTTGCAACAGTAATGTATGGTTTAATGCTGAAAGTATTTTAAATGTATTTATATTTAGATGTTAAATATGCTTAAATATACATTTCAGAGTGCTTATCAAGCTTCAGCTATACTTGTGGATGAATCTATAAGCAATTCTGAGAGAAGTTAGGTGTATGCATGCCACAATTTCCTGTACTTTTCATAGGAGCTTGTTTCTAATGGAAATGCTTCTGGGTGGTTAAAGTAACGGTGAGCTGGTTTTAATTACCTTTTCCACTTCAGAAAACAAAGCATCTGTTAAGAGAAGACCTTTTATAACTAAATCACAGGAGAAACACCTCCTTTCTTAACTGTCCGCTTACCAGCTTTCATCCCACAATAACCAGCCAACTCTCAGTGAAGCTTGGGTAGGAGCAGGCAGTCCAGGGTAGCTGATGTACCCATCCTTGAGCATTAGCTGCTTGGTACCTCTGTTGGCAGCTGGTCCCTGACTTCTGGAGTTGGAAAAGTGCTGTGAAGAAGTCCGTGGCATTCTTTACCTCCTTGGTTTTCACTTAGGTACACACACATCAAGAGAGAGTGAGAGGTTTCCCCTATGAGTCATGCTGAAGATAAAGAGAACTGCTAGATTTTTATAGTAGAAATTTAATAATTTAAATATTATGCCAGCTAGCATTGAGTGAAATTTATGCCTTTAGAGGAGAAAAGACAGTTTCTCAGGAAGAATTACCTAGAAAATGCATCTCTCGAAGTTATACAATTGAAATCAGCTTTTGGCATTTTCATTTCTTATACAGCAAGCAATAATGAAAGACCTTGGTCAATATTTCCTTTATTACAGAGAAGAACAGTCCTCCTGTCCTTCTCAAAATCAGTATTGCAAGCTGGTGCCGTCTACATCCCATGCTTATTCACTGTCCCAACAGCGTGTTCTCAGCAGTATCCCTCTTCTGGGAAAGAGAGGAAGGTATTCCTCAATACTCTGTTGTGTTTGTTTGGGTTTTTTCTCATGATGCGAAATAAATTGACAGTATTGTCCAACCTGCTCTTGATCTGACCATTGGGTTCTTGCAAACAGCTCTGAATAGCTGCCTGGGGCTGCTGGTGTGATTTCATGGTATACCTTTGCACCCCCCAAGTATAGTTTACCCCTCTCATTTGCATCAGCATTAATTACTTGCTGGGCCGCACATTATACAAATCGTTCATGTTAAAACCATCTGCTTCACACCCATTGCTCCTCTCCAAGTAGGAAGAGGCATCAGGGAGGGATCTGTGGCTGATGAAGGTGTGTTAGGTCAACTGTGCCACTGGAGCAGCACCCTAGTTAGCACCACTATGAGTCAGCTGCAGTACTGAGGTAATGAGAGCGGTTACTTGACTTACAAAAATGGCCTGTAGGCTAGTAGAAGACTGGTCACCACCACCACTCCTATCCTGCTTTCTCCCAGGCCTTCTCAGGGCCCAGCTCCTCGCATCATGCCTCTGTTAGCTCCAGTGTATGTAAAAGCTGTGAACTGCTGCAGTGGGTAGCCTGCGAATCATGTTACTGAAGGTAAATTTAAGTTACGTGAATGTCACACTCTTAATTATCCATTGTAGTATCTTCCTAGGTGGAAGGAGGCTAATGACTGTTATGGATGAGAATTGTAATTAACTGCTTCATATCCTAACTCAGTAGATTTTTCTTTTCTGCTCAGCTGTTCTCAAGGTCCTCAGGTCCTTGATTCATTGGGAAAACATCTCATTAGTGCAAAAATAAGGTGGCTCTGCAGAGATATCTGTTAAAGCTAAAATAAGTTTTCTGAGTTAGTGTGAGATTTTAAGAGAAGTGAAACCTAAGAGCCCTTCATCTATATGTGCAGAAAACTTTTCTATATAAATGGCAATTTTAGCAAACTAACTTTTTCTGTTACCTTGTAAATCCCACTGCCAGCATGTTAGCTGTCCTAGTGGGAATGAGGGACGGGAGAACTGATGGTGAGATCAGATTTGAAGGCTCGTCCCAAAATGCTAACATCCATTTTGCAGCAGAAGGGGTTAGGGGAAACTGATGTGCTTCCTTCCTGGAAACTGGAGGAGGTGGCCTCTCATCAGGCAGGCAGGTTTCTCTCCACAGCGGTGGTTATGCTAATGGCATAGATGTGTACGTAAATAAGTTATTTTCAGGATCAAGGTGGATTACTCGGCCCCTTTGAAGTCAATAAGTTCAGGCTAATTTTGTAGTGGCCTTGAGGTTTTGTTCTGCATCGATTCTTGTTCTCTTTACAATCCTTAGAACTTCATTTCTTGATATCTGCCAACCCAAGACACCCAACCCTATCTCCAAGTCTGAATATCTCTGACCATTCTTTTACTGTTTGCTCTTCTTGCATTCTTCATTGACCTTTAGTCTTCTCCCTTACCTTTCATCCCATGTCCCACTCTCATCTTTTACAGAATTTCTCTCTTAAGCTTCCTTTACTTCCTGTATAGATAAGTGAAACTGTTTCATTATTTTGAAAGGGTTTATACTTGTAAATTTTTGTCACTCTTGATAGTTTACAACAATGTGATTTGTTTGTTGGTTTTGTTTTATTTTGTTTTTCCATATCAATGCTCGGATGTTACAATGTCGAGTGTATTACAAATGGCTAAAAACAGGGATAGGACTTGAGAATGTTCAAAATGAATGCCCAGAGCTGCTGACCTGGGGTGTCACTTCCAGATCTGTATTTGGGTATTGCATCAGAAGCCAAGGTAAAGGTTTTATTCCATGCTCTACAATGACTGCTGGTGTATGGGAACTTGTTTACCCAGGAGGGGAATGATTTACCACGTTATTACTATTTAATGGACTGTACATGTCTGCCATAAAGACAGACTTTCGTTTGAAAATTTACTTCACTTTTCCCCACGATTTGATTCAATACAGACTCTTTATTCCCTTTACTTTGTGTTAAGAAGAGAAATGTTGACCCACAAGACTTTGGCCCATTCAGGATTTAACAACAAATGAGGAGTACGGTGTTGGTGTTCTCAAGGCGTACCAAAAATACTGAAGTCTGTCAACAGAATTTATCTGGTAAAAGTCCACCAGCCTCTTAGCTGTAATTTGTCAATTGCTTTCCTTACGTTTACAGAAAGTCCTTTTATTTGAGTGACCTTTGGGTTTTAACCATTTAATTAACAGATCAGACCTTAAGTGTGGAGTTGAGCTCTGAACACCCACTGGCTTGGTTCTGCACAGGTGACCACTTGCTGGCCAGGAAGGCAAGCTAAATAACCCTGCAATAATCATACACATCAAACCGCTGTGGGGTAAGGCCTGACTAAGGCCAATATATCCTATTCTAATAAGAATATTTGAATGCTATGTTCCAGTGTACTTCTGTTGAGGTGTATCTGAACAAACTAAGGTTGTTAATTAATGAGGTAATTTTAGTGATAAGAAAATGTGCGAGTTAAGATTTGTTGCACACACTACCTGCTAAAAGCGTTCACATTTTGCACCCCTGAATAGGAAAGAAAAAACCGAAGTGATTTGGTTACTTCAAGCTTTTTCCAGCAGTCTTGTTCTGTAGTGTGCACTTTATTAATCAGTGCCACACATATCCATGTGCCAATCTGTAACACAGCACTTGGTCCAGATTGCCCATTACTCGCTTGATGTTTGACCAGGAGAGCTGACTATGAAGATGATACAGAAAAGAACGTTTTACCAGCCTGCTTCATTTAAAACAAAAATAATTTCATGGGAAAACGTTTTTCTGGTCATAACCCTGGGGATAACACAATATGTTATTGCTGTGCTGTTTAGTAAAAGTGATGATTTAGAGTGCTGAGACTGTGCTTAGCTGTGATTTTAGGTGTTTACAGTATTTGCATTATGTTAAAGATTTGTGAGATTTTGTGTTGCAGTTGTGTTTGGCCCTAGAGTTCTTGCATGCTAACCTAACGTAGAAGATTAGCCTCTTTGCATGCAGCTGGGTGCTGCTACTGCCGTGACAAGCATGCTCTGTGAGAATGACATAACTCCCCTGGCTGCAGCCCCTTCCCAGCCCTGTCTGTGGCTTCATTGCCTGTGGTACGTGCATAACTACCTTCATCATTCGTTTCACTAACCTTAACGGGTCAGTTCTCTATCAGATGGACTCTTGAGATATGTGGCTCCATCAAATCAGCACTGAACTTGTGTTTTCTCTTTCAGACAGGCTGAAAAAACTCATTGATGAACGAGAATCCTTACTAGACCAGGTAATCACAGGAAAACTGAAATGCTGTGTTTTTACTAAATCTCTGATAAGATTAGTAAGGTATAGAACAGCAGTGCCATTCCCTTTCAGAACGTGTGCTGGGTTGCTCTTGTTGAGGACTTACAGTGTCGCTTGCCACTTGATTCTTCCTCTGAAACTTTTCCTGAGTGTTAACTGAGTACAGGGGAAGAAAGATACAACCCAGGGTGCCTGTTCTATAAATCACTTTTGTGCAATATTAGAGCAGGATAGAGTTCTCTAACACACCCTTCCATGGAGCAGGAGTAGCTTTGATTGAATTAGGTGTTGTCTCAACAGTGTCAGGTCTACATAGCAGTAATTACTAGAGTGAAGGATTTTATAGCTTTTGGCTATATTATAATATTGATGAATCCAGAATCATAGAATGGTTTGATTGGAAAAGAGATCATCAAGTCCAACTGTACCTGTCAACCACTTAACCATAGCATGTGGCTAAACCAGTCACATTCAGCATCCTTAGTCACCCAAAACTCCTTCTCCGGGACTATTTCTGAACAATAATACTTCAGGTTGGCTAAGCCCAAGGGAAACACTAACGTGGTCCAGAACCTGTAGAAGTAAATATTGTCTCCAAGAGTAAGCCTTCCCGATTGCTGGGTCTGTGGGGAACAGGCTATGTGGGAAGAAGTACAGGAGGAATTGCAGTAGATGGGTAAATAGCAATTAAAGTCATTATTGCTGGTACTGTGATATTCCATAGCAGATATAAAGCTTATTCCAAAAAACAAATTTAGCTGATCTGTTTCTCTGCAGGCAGCTCTCTGCTTTCATTTATGGACAATATCTTTGACCTTGAGGCTTCACACACAGCAAAACACTGCTTTTGGGTTTTAAGAATGGGTTTCCTTGAATGTGCCTACAGAATAGTTACAGGTTTTTCAATCAAACAGTTGTTTTCCGCTAATTATGTTTAGTCCTGAACTTGGGCAAAAGCACTGATACTTAAAATATAATGGTGTTGTTTGCCAAACAAATTTCTAGGAAAATACTTTATAAGAAAAAAATCTTTTGGAATTTAGGTCTGAAAAAACCACAGTTTTATAATACTTGAGTGAATTTGAGTACTGAGCCACAATTTTGCTTTACTGATTTTAATAATTAATTTTGCATCCTTCAGATTAAAAAATTAAAGGGACAACTGGAAGAAAAGCAAAAGAATGGCAAGATGGAAAATACACAGTCCGAAGATGAAGTTCTCGAAAATGGGACAGATATGCACATGATTGACCTCCAAAGTGAGCTACATTTTGATTTTAAGAGGACTTTTGTGTTCTGCATGTGAGCGAGAAAATGCATCTGTACAATAAACATATGGCTCTAAGCAAAAATAAGCCTTCAGTGGTAAAAAGGCTTCAAAGTGGGAGCCTGCCATGCACCTCTTCTAGAGGTGAGGGAATGATCATCCTTTATTGCAATTGGAAATCTCCCTTATGTTCCCTAGGAGAGCTGGGCTTGAATTCCTGGTTAATCCTGCTTTCGCAGTGTTCAGAAGGGAATTGGACAGGACTGGGAATAGTGCCTGTCTGCTGGAGACATTCTTTGGCAGAGAGCACTTGTTAGACAGTGTTAACCCTTGTTCTGACATCTCTGATAAATCTGCCATTCTTCTAGGAGATGCCAACAGACAGATCAGTGATCTCAAATTTAAACTAGCCAAGTCTGAGCAAGAGATAACAGCGCTGGAGCAGAATGTAAGTTTTTGGCTTGTTCTGTTTGTTTAGGCATAGTGAGAACACAAAGAGAAAGCATATTTTATTTATATGATAAATGAAATCACGATTGTTGTGATTTTTCTGTCAAACAAGAAGCGGGAGTCCTGGAGCATCAGGGTTCCTGCACTTCACCATAAAGACTGAAATGCTTTCATTTCTGTATGGGGAAAAGTGAATATATATAATTAGTCTTTACCAAAGGAAAAGCATTCAAAGACAAAGGTATATTGAAAGCATTTACTGAACTTTTCAGGATACTTTCTTATGCCTGGCGATCAACAATTCTGAAATGGCTCCTGGCACAGGATGTAGTGTTTATGGATTTTATACATGACTGTTCTATTTTGACTGGGTTTTTTTGTCCAGAGCAATACTCTTGCTAAGATAAATTCATTCAATGGACGGTATTTTTTTGTTGCTGTAAGCATATTAAATATAGATACGTAGAAGAGGTCTGGAGTAAGTTACCATAGCCAGGCTTCCGTGGTTATATTTTTTTTTTTTCCTCAAAATATGAAAGAAAAGTGTGCAGCTCTCTGGTTATTGCTTAATGTTATAGTTTTGGATATAGTTTTTAAACTAAGACACTGAACTACTCATGGAAGAGTAAAGCTTCAGAGTAACTTCTTGGTACAGCTTTTCATTATAAAAAATTGCATTTGCCTTAGGTAATACGATTGGAAGGTCAGGTCGCCCGATACAAAACTGCTGCTGAAAATGCTGAAAGAATAGAAGATGAACTGAAAGCAGAGAAACGCAAACTACAGAGAGAGGTAACTAAATGCAGCTTATCATGGGCCAGCAGTCAGCATGCACTGCACGAGGGAGGCCTCTCTGAGCATTCTAGAGGAACTGCTCTTCTTGGCAGGGCATAGAATAAACATCTGCTTATTTTATTGCCTTAAGTATCCATTCTAAATATTTAACCACGCTTTCAGCACTCAAACTGGAATAACAGTCAGAGCTGTGAACTCGTTACAAATTTTGGGTTTGTAAATAAAAATCACTGATCTTTTTAGAACATGTCGTTCAGAAATTGCAGCAGTAGGAAGCTGCAAATCCTGCCATAAGGTTACTTTGGGTGCTTTATAATTTAAGCACAGTGCCACACCTTACCAGGAATGACAGTCTAAACTTACAAGCTTTGGAGTCTAAACTTGAGTGCTAAATGAATTCAAATCATTCTTATTGAGCCTCTTTTTCTTGCTCTGTAAATCCATTCGGACTGTTAATGTAATGTGTCCATCCACAGACTTTGTCTGTGTTTCCCTGTCTCAAAACACTGTATCTTCAAGCTATCTGTAATTTTGACCTTATAGGTGTTCTTGAACTTCATGTTCTCTCCAAGTAGCTGCTACAGCAAGCTTAAATACATTTGTCAGCTTCTTTCACACCTGCCTCCTGAGGCTGCTTTTTCAGTGTGGCTCTTTACTCTTCCTAAATTCTGTCTGTAAGTGCCGCATTGTGCAGTCCACTGTCTGTCCCCATCCCTTGGGGAGTTTTAGAGAAAACTAAGACACCAGACTGACAGCCGTGGCTGTAGTTCTGGGAGCCACAAACACAAAAGCCAGGCCATGAAACAGGCATATGTCTCCCTCTGAGCATCCCTGTCTCTGAAGTTAAGGCAAACTCGGAGCCATTCATTCAACATTCTGTAGATACCTTGGATGCTTGGCATCTTGCTTAGAAAATATCTGTGTGTGTGGCCTTCAAAGCAACAGCACAGGCAGTTACGCAACATTTACTTTTAACTTCACTGATGGGAATTTTCAGCTGCGTTATCTGGTTAGGAAATTCCAGCATTATAGAATCATAGAATCGTAGAATGGTTTGGGTTGGAAGGGGCCTCAAAACCCATCCAGTTCCAACCCCCCTGCTATGGGCAGGGACACCTCCCACTAGACCAGGCTACTCAAAACCCCATCCAGCCTGGCCTTGCTTATGTCAGTTAGTGTCTGTAACTACAAACATTCCTTTGTCTTTAGAAAAAGAAACACCGCAAGAATTATGGGTTTGTTTTTTTTCTGCTTGCTTCCTTCAGCTGCGTTCAGCACTGGATAAAACAGAAGAGCTTGAAGTCAGCAATGGTCATCTAGTAAAACGCTTGGAGAAGATGAAAGCCAACCGGAGTGCTTTACTCTCTCAGCAATAACCACCACCTTCCGATGGAAGCTGCTACTACTTGATGGAATGAGAACAACATTGCAGATGCTTCTGTCTTTTGCCGTCCGGGATGCTGTGTGTCATGCCTTCTGAGAACAGACAACCCCAACCTTTGCTCAGTGCCCACCCAGCTGTGGTTCTCTCTGCGCAGATTCAAACCTACTGCACTATATTCCTAGGAGTAGCTAATCCAAATGGCTGTGCCTGCAGGAGCCCTTCTGCACCCTTCTTTGGGGACATTCGAAGTACAATAGCCGTCTACTATACAAGAAGCACATCAGGCGTCGCATTAAGTTCTCCATCCAGAAGGCACAGCAGCCATTTATTGCCATTTAAAATGGCATTCAAAGAAAACACCTTAAGAGGGACTCGAATTTTGTGTCTTGCTGAGAATTTAAATAAAAAAACACTAAGTTTTGGACTTTCTCATGACGGTATCTGTAATTCAGTGACTATGGTAGAGTTATTCATGGTAGGTTTTTCATTTACAAATCACTGTGGAACCACAAGCCATTACAAAGCAAAACTCCTTCAGTGGAAACTATGGAAGAAGATGGTCTTGGAAGCAAAAGTGACCTTAAATGACTTTGCCAATAAAAAAAACAAAGGTGTTTGGAGGGATTTTTGCACCAGTTGAATCATAAGACTATTTTATTTCAGGGTAAATAGGCAATAGCTTCATTGAAATTTCAACTTTTATTTGTATTATTTAATCCCTGCTCTTGGAATTGAAGTAAACTACTTTTAAAGGATGTAAAGTTGCATTAATAAACCAGCATAAGGCCGTGTTTTAAGAAATGGTGGGTTTTGCACTTGGTTCACTCACTTTAGTGCATTTGTCAAAGCAAGTGTTGTTTGCTTAAACAAAGTATGTACTGGGTTTTTTACATCAGAAACTATCTACTGGTCCATGAACTCCTAAGGAACTGTGCCGCTACAACATACGAATATAGTTTTTAAAGAAGTAACTGATAAGTAAAGAAGCACTTTAGAACATACTCCTGCCTATGTTTTTTCTACAAATACAGAAGTAGCGAATGATTTCTTTGTAAGGTCATTGTGAAGGTTTTCCACTTTTCAAGAAAAATAACATAACCAATAAAAATGTTGTGGGCAGTTTATTAAACAGCACTAGCACTACAGCTCTGGTCAGTTGGGAATTATTCTGAATGTACTGCTCAAAGGAGAATAGCAGTTGCCTGAAGGATAAAGCTGTCCTCCCTTCAGCCCTAACAACAGTCCCATATGCTATGAAACAGCATCTCCTGTTTGACAGGAGCCACCTTCTGTCAATGCTGCCTGACTCGATAGATGCAGTTCTATCGAGCCAAATCCAGACCCCAGAGATGTTTTCTTTAACTTGGTCTTCAGACTTCCCGATCCATATCTTTCCCCAGCTTCTTCCTCGCAGACTGGAGGTTAGAGTATAAACTGCTGCTATTTTCAACGTAAGAGGATTCCTGGTATCTTCTTAGAGCACCTTCACAAATTAAATAAACCAAAAACAATGTCTGAATGTGTTTCTGTGGTTCAGCTAGAAAATAACACCTTTCCCTCCATCTCTTCGGAGCATACCCAGAAATTTAGGAATTAAGTACTGAAATTAATATTTCAGGATTAAGGCGGCTTTCTTTGTGCCCCTGGGGAAGTAAGTATGTCCTTGCTGATCAAATGTGGTGGAACATGGAGATTAAAGGAATCTTTCAAATGACATTTCTACTCCAGCTAGGGCTTTGGGTGCTTTTTCTCTTTTTGGGGGGAATTTTGAGAGGAACATTCAGGTGCAGAGCCAGGTTTCTTGTGGAATACCTCAAAATCACTGTGGATACCAATTTACAATTTTCTGTGGTCGGCTTGTGTAATTTCTGGTGTACAAAGCTTCTGGGGCCTGAAAAATAAACTAAAAGTTCTTCAGAATGCAAATAAATGTCCTAAATACAACACCTTAATAATGATTATAAGGTGTGTGATTGCCACTGGTCGTGTTTTTACTTGTGGTATGGTGAAAACTGTCTCTCCTGGCAAGGCTGAGGAGAAGCAATCTAGCGACTATGTGTTGATCCAAAAGGCTGAAAATAATACTTTCCTCATTGAAAAGTGATGTGGTTTTTATTTTGACATAGGTTGCATCTCACACCCCATAAGCATTAACTTCATGACAGAAATCAGATGTGTATTTCAACCTGGATATGCTCTTAGTAGAAATCTGTGTGTGTGATAAAAGTAGCTGAATTTTGAAGCCACGTTTTTACCCCTTTAACTCTCAGTATGACTTAGCTTTAGGATAAGGGAAGAAAAAACTACTGGTTGGTTTCATACAAACTGGTTTATGCTTTCCTGTGAAGAATGTACAACAACAGGGCCTCAAATGGTAATAATAGCACATGCCCCCATCCATTTAATTGAGCTCCAAACGGGAGAGCCTCAATACCCAACCCGCTGACTTGGAGCAGAGTTGAGGTGGTGGCAGCCTGGCGAGGAACGGCTCCCGGGCAACCAGGATGGGTTTTCCTAGAATTTGTATTTTAAATTCCTATTCTTTATTTTTAAATGTTAAATAATTTTATTGTTTGCAAATGAAATGTTACCCAAAATGATTTGTCTTGGTTTTTTTAATCAAATCTGTTTGGAGATACAAGCGTGGAACAGGAAATTCATTAGCAGAACTCGCCAATAAAAAGGTCAATTGTTTGGGTAGTTTTCATGGAGTCGTCTGTCATGATGTTACTGTTAATAGTTCTTGTGGAGAGTATAGACTTTTTGGATTATATTGGTGTAAATAGGCTCATTTTATTTTTTAATCATAGAATCATAGAATGGTTTGGGTTGGAACTGAACTCAAAGCTCATCCAATTCCAGCCCCCCTGCCATGGCAGGGACACATTCCCCTGGATCAGGGTGCTCAAAGCCCCATCCAACCTGGCCTTGAACACCTCCAGGGATGGGGCAGCCACGACTTCCCTCGGTAACCTCTACCAGCGCCTCACCACCCTGATAGGAAAACATTTTTTCCTAATATCTCATCTCAATCTCTCCTCTTCCAGCTTAAAACCTATCTCTGTTCTCTCTGATCAAGAGCCCCTCCCCAGCTTTCCTCAAGCCCCTTTCAGTCCTAGAAGCCTGTTCTAAGGTCTCCCCACAGCCTTCTCTTCTCCAGGCTGAACAGCCACAGCTCTCTCAGCCTGTCCTCGTATGGGAGGTGCTTCAGCCCTCTAATCATCTTTGTGATCTTCTCTGGACGCTTAACAGGCCCACATTGTTTCTGTGCTGAAGACTCCTGAACTGAACACAGGGCTCCAGGTAGGGTCTCACCAGAGCAGAAGGGGATTATCCTCTCCCTCACCCTGCTGACCATACTGCTTTGGATGTACCCAGGATACAGTTGGTTTTCTGGCATTTTTTAATATATTGCTGCAATCGCAAAACATGAGCAATGCTGACTTTAAAAGTTACAAAGGCAAGGGCTTGTGTGACCAAGGGCACTGATGAGAGACGTCTCCCAAATATTAACATTCCTAATGGCAAAGAGCACCCGGGGAGGCGGGGGGACAGTGTCTCAGCTGGAGAAATTGGAATGGTATTGCTAATGGGATTCATAATTATAGACTAGTTAAGGTTGAAAAAGGCCTCTAAGATCTTTCAGGCCAACTGTTGGCCTAACATCACCATGCCTACCACGTCTTGAAGTGTGGAGCGGCTGAGGGAACTGGGATTGTTTAGCCTGGAGAAGAGGAGGACGAGAGGCAACCTCATTGCTCTCTGCAGCCCCCTGAAAGGAGACTGTAGCAAGGTGGGTGCTGTTCTCCCAAGTAACAAGTGATAGGATGAGAGGAAACAGCCTCAAGTTGTGCCAGAGAAATTTTTCCGAGAAATCATGATCCGCCCAGATCAGGTGACTTCAGTTCATCTGCGCATGCTTGTTCAGGGTCTTCTGAGGGTCGAGGATGAAGGCTTGTAGTCTTCCTCAGTGTTGCCCTTTTCACCCCAAGACTTGACACATGCTCACTCTTCATTTGTTAAGTTCCAAACTGCAGAGGCGATTTGAACCGGTTCGAGAAGGTCTTATTCTATGCATTCCAGCAAGCATCCTCCCCTCCCTTATTCTTTATTCTTTTCAGTTACTTAATTCCCTAATAGCACTGTCAGTAGTTAATTGTGTACTTTTTTAGGAAAATATTGTTGCTATGTTTACATATCTTATTTATATAGGGAGTTCAGCACAAAGCGATCAGCAATTGGCATTTAGCAACTTCCATTCAAAATTTTCCACTTAGAAGGTTGAACACAAGCATCCATCAACCAAAAATTTATAAAGCTCAAGAGTCACTCGCCTTCAACTCATCCAATTCCAACCCCCCTGCCATGGGCAGGGACACCTCCCACTCGATCAGGGGGCTCAAAAGCCCCATCCAGCCTGGCCTTGAACATCTCCAGGGATGGGGCAGCCACCACTGCTCTGGGCAACCTGTGCCACTGTCTCTCCACCCTCACAGAAGAACAGGCTGAGAGAGTTAGGCTTGTTCAGCCTGCAGAAGACTTGACTCTGGAAAGACCTTACAGCAGCCTTCCAGCACTGAAAGGGGCTCCAGGAAAGCTGGGGAGAGGCTATTGATCAGGGGTGCAGGGATAGGACTGGGGGAACACTTTTGAGCTGAAAGAGGGGAGACTGAGATGAGATCTTAGGAAGAAATGTTTTTCTATGAGTCTTCTGCAGGCTGAACAAGCCCAACTCTCTCAGCCTGTTCTTCTGTGAGGGTGGTGAGACAGTGGCACAGGTTGCCCAGAGCAGTGGTGGCTGCCCCATCCCTGGAGATGTTCAAGGCCAGGCTGGATGGGGCTTTTGAGCCCCCTGATCGAGTGGGAGGTGTCCCTGCACATGGCAGGGGGGTTGGAACTGAATGGACTTTGAGGTCTCTTCCAACCCAAACCATTTTGTGATTCTATGAATTGTGTGGGTTTGGTGCTTAGTGTGGTTTTTAGTGGTTGCACCAGGCAGATGCTGCTGTCTCCGCAGGCTCCATGAGCGACCACGGCTCGGCTCCACGCCCCGCTCCCAGGGGTAACGGTGAGACCTTGAAGCCCTTGAGGGACAATGGCCGCGGGGAGAGGAAGGGGGAAGGGAAGAGGAGAGAAGGAGTGGGCGGTGCCGGCACCGCGGCGACCAATCAGAGCGTGGCGCGGCGCGGGCGGCAGCTAATGGGCTGCAAAGGCGGGCAGAGCGTGGCTGGCGGACGCGTGCGGGTTGCTCGCGGCGGCGGTGGCTTTGTGGTGTGCGGAGCTTTGCGGAGGTGAGTGGGTTATAGGCAAGCCCTTCGCGTTCCTCGGGGCCGGGGACAGTCCTGAGAGCCGCCACTCCCTGCCCGGCGGCGCCCCAGGGGCCGGCGGGGGCTCCTGGCTGTTGCGAGGACTCCTGGCCCATGAGGTGATTTTAGGCTCCTCTGTTGCTGTGAGTGCCCTTCTCACGCCTTCCCGGCTGCTGCGAGGGCCCTTTGGCTCCTGTGAGGGCACCAGGCTGCGGCAAAGCCTCTTCACTGCTGTGAGTAACTCCCCCCACCCCCCCCATCTCTGCCCCGGATCGCACCGTGAGGCCATGCTCTAACAGCAGCACCAGCTTCTGACTGACCCAGCTGTTGCAGAGCACCTGGCTGCGAGATTGTTTCTAGTGGTTGTTTAGCTAGGGCATGCTTAGAGCTATTGTCATTCTTTATTAACTCATGGAGTCATAGAATGACGCGTTGGAATGGACTGTAAGGATCATCTGGTCCAACCTTTTAACTTGTTTGTAAGGAAAAAGTTTGAGGAGAAAGTCCATTCTCTGTGATCATGTGTTGTGAGCCATGTGCAAGTATCTCAGGTGTGCTTTGGCAGCACTGGGCTTTTACTTTTGTGGATATAGTTGCCTGTAACAGAAACGGTGTGGTCAGCAGGAGCAGGGAGTCATCCCTCCCCTGTACTCAGCGCTGCTGAGGCTACACCTCGAGTCCTGTGTCAGTTTTTGGACCCCTCACCACACGAAGGACATTGAGGGGCTGGAGGGTGCCCAGAGGAGAGGGGAAGGGTCTTGGAGAAGAAGGCTTATGAGAGGCAGCTGAGGGAACTGGACTTGTTTAACCTGGAGAAGAGGAGGCTGAGGGGAGGCCTCATCACTGCCTACAACTGCCTGAAAAGAGGTTGTAGCTCCTAAGTGACTAGGAAAAGGTTGAGAGGAAATGGCTTCAAGTTGCACCAAGGGTGGTGTAAATTGGATATTAGGAAAATTTCTTCATCAAAAGGTTCTCGGGCGGAGGCTGCCCAGGGAGGTAGTGGAGTTCCTATTCCTGGGGGTGTTTAAAAGACGAGCAGATGAAGTGCTGAGGGATCTCAGGTATGGTTGGACTTGATCTCACAAGTCTTTTCCAACCAAATGATTCTGATCCTATGAAAACTTGAGGCAGGTGATGAGAGTAAGGATAGTGTAATAAGAAAGCCAGCATTTCTGAAACAAAAATAACTGGAAGTGTGTCATGAAATCAAAGTAAAGGTTTTTTGGAGGGTGACTGGCTGATATTGATGACTTCTGTTAAACAATTTAAATCATTTTTTGCATTTTTTTCAAATGATGTCATTTCAACAGTGACCTTTAGTGGAGGGGAATCAGTGGATGCAGGTTAGAGAGACAAGCCATCACTCAAGGTGGTATCCCAGGCAAGGTTGGATGGGGCTTTGGGATCCATTGGGACGTGTCCTGCCCATGGTAGGAGGGTTGAAACTGGATGATCTTTGAGGTTCCTTCCAACTCAAACCATTCTATGATTCTGTGAAACAGGCCTCAGTTTCCAGTCTCCCCTCCTGCTCCACCAGCATCCTGTTTCTCGCTTCAGTGCTTTACTCGGTTCCTTCTGGACCGTGTGTCACCAAGCTGGAAGCTGCCTCAGGAGGGTGAACCAGCTTATGGGCCAGTTGGTTGGCCTGCATGCCCTCATATGTAGAAGGGGTACTGACAGGACTCTGTTTTGCTGTGCTTTATATAAGATTGCAGTCAGGTTAGAGACTTGTGACTATGATATAAAATTGTTTTCATTTCAGTAGCACAGAAAGCATGTCTAACTGAGAAGTGCCTAACATGCACTTATCCCTCTATTGTTAAAGCTTGGGGGAAGACAGAAAAGAATTGACAACCATTTATAAGAAACAAGCTTCAAAAAGAGCATTTACCATCCCTTTGTGCTTTTTTGCTGCTTTTTCTTCATGTTTGCTATAAAGTTAGGTTTGCTGCATGTCCAGAGCAGGGAAAAGTTTTGGTCTATTGTCCAGCTTACTTCTGTCACTGAAAGAAGTGTTCTGATGAAAAACTGTCTTCCTTTTTTTGCTCATGTCTTACATTTGCATAGGTTCTCAGTTTTTCTTATAGTTGTGTTATTCTTGTTTCCCTAGAATTAAAAGGAATATGCTTCTGTTTCTCCCTTGTCCAGCATCTGGAGGGTTTGTAGTCTTCAGAAGGCACAGACCTCTAGGTTCACCTCTTCCCTCATTTAAGTATTTAAAATTTGTTATAGCTCCTGGTTTGGAAGATGTTCCTTACAGTAAATATGCTGGTCATGGATCAAGAAACTGTAAGTGTTTTTGTGTGAAGGAGTGCTTACTGGCCAGTGTACAATCGGGAATGACTGTGAGGTGAGTTTGTGTTCACTGAATACAGGATAAGTCCGCATTCTGACTCTCAAGAGTCAACACATGCATCAAAACACCTTGTGTGCTCTCAGGAAGGTAGTGCACGATGTAAATGACTTGTAAATGATTCTGGTGATTCAGCCAAGGAATGCTTCAGTGGTTAGGAAAATTTGCTTGAGAAATAAGTTTGGTCTCTGAGGATGCTTTCAGTCATTTGAAATCACACAACCAAGAACAGTAAATTCTTTAAACAGCCTTCTGTGAGCTCTTAGGATTTCTTTGAGAACGTACTGTATAATTCCTAGCTCCTATGCTAGCATGCTGTAGGTAAAAACAAGATGTTTAATTTAATCTATTATTTAAACAGTCATGTCTTATTGTTTGCCATTGGAGTTATCTCAAACTTCTCTTTTATTAAGGTGAGAACCTAATCAGAAGAGACAACCTGATAACTTTTGAGAGGTTGCAGTGGAAGTGAGTTGTGTGGATGACTTCTGAAGGGGAAGACTTAAGCGTTTCTATCATGGAATCTGAAAAGAACAGCAGTGTTCAAAGCGAAAAGCGATGCTTCAGTCAGACCTCCCATCTTCTTTCTTATCCTGAGGAAGCTGAGCATATGCCTGTCGGAGAGGTTGCTGCAGGAGCTAAGCACTCTGGGTTTGACCAGGCCTGTTCTGCCAATGTTTCAGAATTAAAGTTGTCAGAGGAAAGCTTACCTTATTTAAGTTCATCTTTAGATGCAGATATTGAAATGTACAGTAAGGAGAGAGAGGGAATGTGCTGTGCACAAGTACATGAAAGCAAGAAAGAAGCTGATATGTTGGGCAGGGCATGTAGTGGTAGACACTTGTATTCCGAGGCATGTGGTGATGATGGACGAAGATATTTAAATGAAGATTCACAGCTGGAGTATCTCAGTGCTCATGAGCAAGACTTTAATGACACAGATAGCTCAAGTGAGTTTTCGGAGCAAAGGAATGATGTAGGAACCGAAACCTTAAAGCAGATGGATCCAGTTCATGAAGTTCCTGGGGTTGGAGCTGCAAAGGAACAGAGGCTCCCAGATGTGTCAGAAGATAGTTTGGCTGTTTCAGATTTTGGTTTAAGTGTCTGCACCTCTGCAGAAGCCACTACATCAGAGCTGTACCACGTGCTTCATGAGTGCAGTGACATGATTTGTGATTGTCAAGAAGAGCAAATAGCATATCATAGTGCTGTTAGTGGAAGTACACCTGAAAGTCATTCTTGTGGGAGTAAAAAAGGTGTCTGTACAAATCTGTTTGTACGTGACAGCTCAGAAAATGGCGAGGTGAAAGATATCCCACTGACTGGTGGCACAGAGCCACCTCAGATGGCTGCAGGTGAAGTATCTGAACACAGTGACCTACGTGTTCACAGCTCCTCAATGAGGCGAGACGGTCCTTTACAGTCACCATGGAAAAGAGTCCTTGCAGAGGCTGTGCAGTTTTACCTAAGTGCAGAGGACTATGGTTTCTCTGGCTGTAAGAAACCTGGTGTCTGCCCATGTGGCAGCAGCTGGACTGACCGTGCCAGAAAGGATGCTGAAAGCCAATTTCCAGTCTCTGAAATTGTCACTGGCAAGGATCTCTCTTTTGGGGTGGAAGCTGCAAGTGATTCCTCCTGTCTGAACTCAGAGCACTGTGAAAACTTGAAAAACATAACCAGTAACTCTACCATCAACCAGGCCATTGATGCAGGTTCTAATATTCGAGCTAGCAGAAGTATCAGTGCTCAGGTTTGTCTGTTGTCCAGGGCTATTAATACACAGCTACCAATGATGAACAAATCTCAGCCTGTGGAATGGTCCTGTGAAACCTGTGCAGATGTTGCTTGCAACAAAGACCGATCATGTGGAGCTGGTAGCACACAGGAAATTCAGTCACAGCCCACTGACACAGTGGAGGAACACTTGGATACTGCAACAGCTGGAAGAAGTTCACAAATGAAAGTAATTTTGATTTGACCCCTTTTTTTTTTTTTTTTTTTTTTACCTAAAATTGCTGTCTATTCAAATGTTAATCTAACTTTTTTTTAATGTTTTTTGTTTAGGAACAGCGTGAGTTGTGTAGCAGTGATTTGAAGATAAGCACTGGCAGGTGGGTCATGAATTGTTCTTAGTTTGGAATTCTAGATGCTGCATAAGTTTTATTTCATGGTTGAAAGATTGTCTGTGACTTAGCAATGCTGATGGTGCAAAAAGATTGCTGGGCAGCAGCTCCTGTGCTGCAGGATAGGGGTTGCCTGTCAGAGGGACCTTGACAAGTGAGAAGAGCAAGCTGAAGCCCTCCAGAAGTTGAGCAAAGACTGAGGCAGCAATTCTTGGCAATCTGATGGTGGATTGCAGAGAAGATAGAGTCAGATTCTTCATAGAAGTGTGTTTTGAAAAGGCGAGAGCCAGCAGTTACAGTGAGGGGAATTCTAAGTGGGTGTGAGTTTTTTTTACAGTGAAAGTAGTATTGGAATGAGATTAGAGAGGTGGTACTCACTTTACTGTAGAGAAAAAATAGCATTTTAAGAAAATAGGAGGAAATTGATTTGATTTTTCTTTTCCTTTTTTTTCCTTAAATCATATCAGAAATAGCTTCTGAAGAGCTTCTTGCTTCAAAATAAATCAATATCTAAAGTTCATTATGCTTTGAGTGTTTCGAGATTTTGTTTGTTATTATTTTAAAGGTTGATACACCTTGACAAACAAGCTGTGAAGAATTCCGCACCAAGCTGCTGTCAAAAAATACTGCAGAGAGCAATTGAAGCAGAATTGCAGCTCCTAAATGCTCATTATAAGATGTGCTATCAGCACTGCTTGAAGATTTACAAGTTGGCTTTGGAGGAAAACACTTGTTTCCACAGGTATGTAATTTAATGTCCTTTAAATGGAATGGATAACTCGGTTAAAAGGCATTAATTGCTAAATGTTACTGATGTATTCTCTCCATAGCTTGTAATAGTATTTAAAGTTAACATTGTTGCCCAAAAGAATTTAAGATCCCTAACTCCCAAGTTTTATTTTGAACGTAAAATTTTCTGTAGCATTCACACACCCAGAAAAAAGTTTGTTTCCAGGAATGTCAGATTTCTGTAAAGGAAGAAAAGTACTGGAGGAATAGTACAGAGGACACATTCAGGAGTGGATGAGATGCATAGAGGGGGAGCTGGGAAGGAGGCAGTAAACGAGGAAGAGGAGGTGCAGAGTGCTGAAGAGGTGAGGCAGGAAGGGGATGGCGATTACAGAGGCTCTGGCTGATAAAGCCCTGTAACGAACCTGGAATTCAACCAAGAAGTCCTACCTCTGGATACTTTACCATGCCAGGGGTAGCTATAAAACCTCATTGCCGTGGTGTCTGCTCCGTAGCTGGGGGAGGGGTTCAGGAGAGCACCTAGCACTACTGTGAAGCAGAGTATGGCTCCAGAGAGCTACTGTGTGCCTTGGGAGTTGGCTCCTGTTCTTGTGCCATGTGGAGGAAGCTTTAAACACTGTAATAAGTAGAGGCAATTCTGGAAACAGTAAAATAAATGTTGATCCTTATGTTCTTACACATATTTTAACAGATGTAATAGAAATGCTGAATTAGATTCATCTCTCACATTGATTTTGGAAGAGCTAAAAAAGAATTACAGCAGTATGAGACTGAAAATAAAATCAGGCACACCTTTAAATGCACTTCCACCACTGTCAGTTGAGATGAAGTTGTTCCCAATCTCCTCTTCTTATGTACCCTGCGAGGTAATTTCTTAATTACTTTATTTTCATCTAAATTGTTTTCTTCAGAAAAATAAGACAGATAGTTTCTTTTTTTGACAGTTGTTCAGAGAGGATCTTCGCTATGAGTAAGTATTCCTCCTCTGTGATATTCATTAAAGTTCAGAGTAAATAAGGAATGAGTTTAGAAGATGTTAAATTTAGAATGTCTTTATTTCAGGATGCATCTCGTTGCTCCAGACTTTAGCTGAAAGACTAGCCTAGCACTTTTGAGTACAGTGATTTTATTTTAAGAAAATTTCTACTCTGTAGTGTTCCAATATGTTAACTATGCAATATTTTTTTTGTACTTTTATTGCAAAAGTTTTCGGTTTATAGATAATTTTCCCTGATTCCCTACTTTTACCATCTTTGTCTCTAATCTTAATGCTATCTGTCTTAAAAATGAAAAACCAAAACCAACACAACAAAACAAAAAAAACCCCACCAAAACAAAAAGACTTTTCTTCCAACAAACATAATATTGGGCATATATGCAGGTGTTCTGCAAGATTTATAATTCGGTTATGAAGAATGGTAGAAAAATAACCTCATATTTTGGGTAAACGTGTCGTACTACATGTTCAAGAGACGTATCCAGTTATTCCACATCAGTGGGGATTAAAACAAATTTGGCAATGTTTTTACTGCATCAGGTGAACAACTAGAATACCTCCCACTTGAGGACAGACTCAGAGAGAGTTGGGCTTATTCAGCCTGGAGAAGAGAAGACTCTCTGTACTATACCGAGAGACCTTATAGTGGCCTTCGAGAACTGAAAGAAGCTACAGGAAAGCTGGGGAGAGGCTCTTCATCAGGTTGTGCAGGGACAGGACATGGGGTAATGGTTTTAAGCTGAAAGAGAGGAGATTCAGGTGGGATACCAGGAAGAAATGGTTTCCTATGAGAGTGGTGAGGCACTGGCATAAGTTGCCCAGAGGAGTCGTGGCTGCCCTATCCGTGGAGGTGTTCAAGGCCACGCTGGATAGGGCTTTGAGCATCCTGATCCAGTGGGAGGGGGTTGGAACTGGGTGATCTTTAACGTCTCTTCCAACCCAAACCATTCTGTGATTCTATGATTTTTCAAATTTCTTGGTAAGCATTAGTAACATTATTTAAGAATTGCATGGAGGTTTCAAATTGTAAAGACATACACCCAGGCATCGCACAGGAAGCCATCTAGGTATAAAGGAAAAATAACATATGCCTAGAACATAGCTTTATGTTTCAGGTTGTGACCAATGCTTCTGTAAAAGGAAGCTATTAAAAAGTTTTGGTTCTTATTTTAAGCTAAGATTTATTAGGCACATTTTATTTATTTTACTGTGAACTTTTGGAAATATTTAAGTAGTGTTTCAGAGTACTCTGTATCGTTGTAGAATGTAAAATTGTGCCATATTTTATATGAAATTCTTGGATCTGTTTTAGTTCTGTTTCAGATGTGAGAAAAACTGACTTCAAAGCACCAAAACAGCAAGAAAGGAGGATTTCTGCCAACATGGTAGGGACTTCTTCATAGATGTTAATGTAGTGAAGCACAGTCTTCTTTTAGATGTATGCAAACACAATCACAATTTTCAGGGCTCGAGATGGGATTCTCTGCCAGTAATCATAAGTGCAGCTGATACAATGAGAGTTTTGTTCTGCCTTTCAAAATAAAATATATTGGGGATTCTTGAAGGCAGTGAGTAGGTTAACTTTTTAAAATTTAACTGTCTAATCAGTTAATATTCTGAAGCTCAGACAAGTAACATAATCAGATCCAAGTGCTGTGGCATAACTGAAATATGTTTGTAGGCCAGTCCACAGACTGTGTGTTTATTAACTGATGACCATCAGCCAAGTGACTCTGCTTCCACCAGGACATCTGCAGAACAACATAGAGATCAGTATGTGGAATGTGGTAAGTGATCTGCTTCTGGTACAAATACTACATTAAGTTGTTGGGAAAACCTGCAAACCTGTGTAAAACATATATATGAATACTCAACTGTCCTTTCTGTGATGGAATACTTAACGTTCTGTAAGCTCTATATTATACTTTACATCTTGAAAAAGAATTTACTGCTTAAATCAGAAGTGAAAACTAGTTCTGTGTCGCCTCTTTGTAACATAGTGCCAAGTCATGTAGGTAGCTGAAACCCTCTTAAGCACAGAAATCTGATATTCATTCATATGATATATCACGGTGTGAGTTTTAACACACAGGAATTTATTTCAACTGTCAAGGCTGTGTGAAAAATGAAGAAAGGAATGAGGACTCGACAGTAGCAGATTGCTCAGTAATATCTGAAGAAACAAAAAAGCAACAAGGAAAGCAAGGCGAGGTTGATTTAAGAGGTGAGGTCATGTATTTTAAGCTGCCATACCTAGTTATGGTGTTTGTTATTTGAGTATTTTCTTCCTTCTATAAGCATGAGTAAACTTGGAAAAACTGCTAGCTGTGTTTTCAGACTTATTTTTTCATTAACTTGCAGTGATTGCTTGTACAAATATTCAGCTCTTTTCATCCATGTTTTTACTTGAAAACTTCACCTACAGTGGTTAAACTCAGTTTAGTATATGTCCAGCAAGTCATGTAGCTGGAAATCTTTCTTTTTCTCTCTTCTTCTGCTTTGTGCTTCTTCCCCGTACTGGCTTCTGAAGAGTTAGCTGGAAATGGTCTGTGTTCAGAGGCTTGGGTCCCAGTGACTGCACGATAAGAAGTTCCAGTGTGTTCAAAGCAGAGAACTTGTGTGCCCCATGGTGGGGACTCCCAGTATACTACCTGTCCTTTAGCACTGGCAGTGTTATTTCAGACCAGTGTTTATGTGGTTGTACCTCTTCTGCCTCTTCAAACCTCAGGAAATACTCGGGGAAAAGATCTCTGAAACCAAACTGTTGCTCTTCTCAGGACCCTTATTTCCTCTTAGAAGATACTCTTCATTCTTTTAGGATTTCGAAGGCTTTCTGTGTATGCTTTCTGAAATCTACAAAGATGTTAACTTAAACTGAATCAAGAGTACTAACACTTTGCATTTTTACATTTATTATTAGAAGTGAAGAGAACGGAGACTGGAAATAAGTGTTCTTTGTGTGCTGGTGGCCTAAGTTCCTTAGTGACAGAGGTATGCTTGTTCTTATTTACATAGCAGTAGTCAGGTCTTGCCTTGCTTCTGAGTTCTTTCACGCTGTACGTTTGCAACCTAAATATGTTTCTGTTCTGTAGGGTGATTTGAGATCACATTTCCAGAAGTATCTGATTGCTGACATTCTTAGCTGTGTGGATTCTGCTAACCACAGGTATATGAATATAAGTTTTACTTGTTTCAGACTTTGTGTACTGTCAAAGTGAGTGAATTGCAGGAGAGAGGAGGGAGTTGTTCAATAATATATTTTCATTTTGTTTCAGTAATTAATGTAGATAAAGATAGGTTGACAAAACCTTGTCATTCCAGACAGCTCCTCATCTTAAGTGAAGTTAAGCAGGGTAAAATTTTCACTTGAGTTTAAGTGAAACACAGGTAACATTTGCAAGATAAGAACCATCATGTGTTCTTACTGATAGTAATTTCTCTTTTACTTAGTTTCCTTGGTTTTGTTTTTGTTTTATGTCATAGAGATGCGATTCCTCGCTCTAAAGACATGAATCAAGCGCAATTAGCTGCAGAGGAAATGAACCAGAAAGAAATAAAAGAAGAAACAACAAGTGTTGAACTTGTAAATAATTCATCAGAGAACAAGTCTTTGGTTTCCCAGATACTTAAAGCTAAACATGGACATGAAACCCAACCTGTTGATAACATTCAAAGAAATGATCAAGATAAAGCACTTGCTTCAGCCTCCGGTACTGTGAAAGAACCTGATGCTACCTCTGCTTCTGAGAAAGCACATCTCCATCCCTTAACTTCTTCAAATGTTTCTTCTTCTACCCAAGTACCTTCAGAAACAAAGTGCCCTGGGCTGAAATCGCCTACTGAAGATTCAGTAAGTTTTTTGCTTCAAGTTAATAAAAAATAACTACTGCTAAGGCTGTTTTATACAGCAGATTAAGAGCCTTAAAACATCTCGTTCCGTAACATGTTACCTTTAGTATATCTGAATGGTGTTAAGACAGGAAGACATGTATTGTGTCGGTAATAAGTTTCTGGCATGCTGCAGGGGAACAAGAGCACCATTCATCTGCCCCTGTGTCAAATCGTGTTGCTTTTTTTTTTTTTTTTTTTTCCTTAATCCTAAGACAGTTGGGAATTGCACTTTATTTTTCATCTTGCTTTTCTCTTGTTCTGAGTTTACACTTGTAACACTTTTTAATGTGAATGTTTTGTGGGTTTTACCCTGGGGAAAAAAAAAAATTGGGATATTAGAGGGGAAACTCCTGGGTTTTAAATACAAATATAAAGAAACATTTTATGTAGAAATACATATTTTTATTCCCTCGGGTTGTTCCTAGGAGGATGAGGGAAAGTTAGTAATTTCTGGTGTTGCATTACTTGTACAATATTTAACCCATTCACGTTTTGCTTATTTTGATGCAATTCTAGGATACTGGAGAAACCTTTCAGCGGAAAACACCTGCTCCTTTCTCCACAAGTTCCTGTGATGCCTTTATTTCTCCTAGTGCACTGAACTTGAGCAGCTTTACCAAATTAATGAAGAAACTTCAAGAAATTCACCCAGCGGCGAGCAGGTGACACTATCTGAATTTCTCTTCTGCCATGGCTTGTAAAGGATCCGGTATTCCCTGGTAACTAAATGTATTGCACAAGATGCGATGTAAACGGTTATTTTTTTTATTGATATAGAGGTAAAATTGTAGCTGCGTTACTGGAGGTGAAGAAAAATAACAAAGGTGTCCTAAGTGGGTTGTCCATCAGTTCCATTATGGAAAGAACCTCTGCAATTCTGATGAAAGCCGACCCCCAATTGTGTGAGGGAAAAGGAATGTAAATAAGTGAGTATTCAAGCCTACAGAAAGATTTAAATAAACCCAGTTCAATTTGTGTAGCTGTATATCCTGACTAGATTAGTAAGTAACTTAATGTAAAGCTCTACAAGAAGGACCTGAATGAATCCACTGAAACGATAGTTTTTAAGGACTGATAACTGGTTTCCAGAACATCTGTCATCAGATTAGCTTGCTAGGCCTGTGCGCTCTATAAAACTTGATATTTTGGGGTTTTTATTATGCAGAGAGTTATTAACTGAGTGGAGAACATCATGCATATTCTGGACAAAGGTGACACCTAATGGCCAGCCCCTGCGTAGCACGTCATAAAGAAACACCAACATAGGTTCAGTTTTGCTTTAAAAATGATGATTCCTGTCCAATGTAAGAGTTTCAGTTCTGGACTAGCAGTATAACAGAGTAAGGTTGTATGTCTTACAGTTTTTTCATGTTAAAGGACATTTCATGTGATGACCCAGCACTGGGTGCTGCAGGAAACTGCAGTGAGCTGAACACGCTAAAGCTGCAGTCCAGAATTCCAGGGGGTGTACATCTCTTCTCCTGTAGGAGACATCCTTGAGTTGGCACTTGTTTCAGTCTCCTACTAACCTTGGTATTCTGCTTGTTTTAGTGCTGCTAGCAGTGCTAGTGCCAGGTTTCCTGTACTGTCCCATATGTTCTTAGCAATGCTTCAGCTTCACTTTTGCCCGCAAACACAACCTATCCTGTTGTATATTTATTCTTCTGTAGTGTTTCTTCCCAAAACTGCACCAAAATTCTTAATGCTCTAGTTTTGATCTCAAAGCTCCTGTTTCAGGGAACCAGTTTGGTTTTAATCAATACCTGCTCTTTTAAGATGAGTAGTATTATATTTGTGCCAACAGTTTTATATAGCCAAGTGTCTTTCCCAGCAAACTGAATGTTGCTTATCAAACAAAACTCTCCTGGTCAGAGGCCTTGTACACGTGTTACTGTAGTGCCCAAGTAAACCATAAGACAGCCTTAACTTGAACACAGCCACTGTGCATTAGAACTGTGATAGAAGTAACACAATTCTGCCCAGTAAGCTGAAGCAGACATCTGGGCTAGAAAAACTTCCCTAGTTGAATTAAATGTACAAATAAATCCTTATCGGTAATATCAGTGACTATAAAAGTCCTTCAGGAAGACTGACTGTAGATTGTGTTAAGTACACAGACAAAGGATGCTATTTCACACACCGCATAAGATTATACCTCCCATGGTAAGGAAGAGTGGAAGGAATCTCAACCAATGTGCACATTTGGTTGAGTTCCTTTACAAAGGGTCAGCATAACCTAAGTTCATTGGTTTGGCATTTGGCTTGCTGTGAGTTTTTACAGCTCCCTCTATGAATTAAAATGTAAAAAAGAAAAGTTGTCGTGTTCATCTACTTTGACTTGCGCAGGACTGCAGACATGAAGATAAACTCATTAAAACGAAAAAAATCTTAATCTTGAAGGTATTATCAGTTAGCAAGGTGTTAACAGCCCCGATGTGTTGTGCTTTGCTTGTGAAGTGATAGGTTTTTTCAGATGGTGTGTGGGCTTTATGCTCATAACTGTTCCCATGATAGCATTTTTTTCTGTTGCTTTGCTGGAGAGATAGTGACCTGTAACCATCTGTACTTCCATCATGAGGGAGCTGGGAAATAGGCAAATCATTAGTAAAGAATGGGGGAAAATAATTCTTGTCTTTCCATAGTAAGGAAAAACTACGTAATATGTTTAAGAAAAGATGATTCTTCTCAAAGCTCATCTATGATAATTCTGGTACGTGTACAGCTTCAGGCTTGTCCTGAAGGGTCAGTGTGCACTGAGAAATGCCACTCAGAGTCCTTGCAAGCACATAAAAAATCCAGAGCCACACAGATAATACTTTTTCGTCAAGCTGTGTTGCAGAGTATTTAATGTGTAACAACTTAAATCCAGCTTTAAAGTAAAGCTTTTTTCTTTAGCTGACTTAAGACTCAGATGTCCAGCTTGGGGCTTACATGTCTTGTGTATATGTTAATTTTTAAGGAGTAACTTCACTAGAAATGGTAAGTTAGATTTTGGGCTGTAAAGTTATTTTATATTCTCAGCTGTCATATTTACCTGAACAGTGCACTTAATCTTTTTCTGTTTTCTAAACATATTGGTGGGCAGCAGTTGACAGGAATTGTGATGCTATAAAAGTTATTCAGTGCAGAATTAAAAATGTCCGTTTCTTTAAATTTTATTAGTACCGCATGTTCATGCTTGGAAGCTGTTTGTGAAACGAATGATTTGCAGATTGCAAATTAAAACCTGCACCAATGGAGGGCAGTTTTATCGAAGAGTAACTACAACAGTGCTTTGAGAAACAAAGAAGAGCACAAAGTTTATGTACCTAAATGATGGTTTGATAACTTAATTTTGAATTAATTGAATTTAAAAAATTACTGCCAGATATAATTTGTTGCATTAAGATTATATTTTTTTTTTGTAGTCATTTCCTTCATGCTGTTCTTGAAGCTAAGAAACCTCGCTCTTCTGTGTACTTTTGCAGTGCGTAGCAAAACTATAGCTTCCAGTGTTTTTCTAGGGTCCTAAAACTGCTGATGTTCCTTTTATTTCATGCAAAATTTACCTGCTGCTTTCATTTGTCTCTTTTTTCAGTAGATGTCCTTCTGATGGTGAACAATTGACCTCCCTTTGGAAGAGTTTTGCAAGTTTGGTATGCCAGTTCATTTCGAGACTGTGCTGTGTTTCTTGTTCAGTTTATTTCAGCAGGTCTTTATGAAAACTCATGTAGTGTCACTGCATGATGTACAGCCTTATCCAAGAGAATATAACCTGAAGGTCGGTTTGGGATGTTTCACTGTTTATGCAGATATTTGATGACTCTTGGCAGTTTTGTTTTTTTCCATAGTTGGCTCAAGTGTTCAGTAGGTTTCTGTACGGTAAAGATAACACTGAAGTGAAGCAAGACTTCTCTCCTACTGCCAGAGCTCTGCTAGACTGAAATACGCAGCCCCCAGTTCTCGCATGCCCCTTTGTTTTAGGCATGCTGGTAGCTGCTCAGATGTTAATAAACAGCCAGCATCTGTGCTTCCCAGATAATCTGATTCGGAATAGTCTCCAGCAATTCCATGTGTCCACTGAATACCAGGGAGGAGCAGGGGAGGTAGCAAGCTCCAAACCAGGCTTTGGAGCTGGCAGTGCTGGTGGGCTGGGTTTCATAATCCCCGGCTGCAGCAGTCATCCCCTGTCTGTTTTGACTCGGAACAGGGCTGCAGACTGCAGAACCAAATGTGTCCTTCAGGATGGAGCCTGGGTGTTTGTTTGGGTTTTTTTCAGAACATGGCATTTTGTATTCCAGTTCTGTTGATGAGCTTATAATTCTCTTTGTGTGCTGTGGGCTGTTGTAGTGGGAAGCACACGCTTCATGAGACTTTTGGTTTGGGTTGATAGAGAGCACATGAGGAAAGCTGAGAGTATTCAGCCTTCTGTGTTTGCCAGTGTTGTTACAGTAGAGAAGAGGTCTAGATTTTAAATCCTCTTCTGGTATGTGAAGGCAAGGCAGCTTAGGTGTATGTGTCTGGTCAGGGAATGAGGAGAATGATCCTTGGTTGACATGCACAGGCTTATGTGGTGGTGTTGCACAACAAGCCAGTGCATTGCTGTTGTCCATCGCACTCTCTGTTGTACTTTGTTCTCCATCTCAACTGCGTTTCCTCTTGAAATAAAGGTTAAAATTCCTTCTTGAAACTGTTGTGCCAGTGTTTTCTGATCTCTGCTGTTCCCTCTACTCCCAGCAGAAGCACCGTTAGGTAATGTTTTCTGAGCACCAGCCTTCTCTCACAGCCAGCACTGCAAACTTAGCCATGAAGCTGCAGGGAAACCTTGATTTTGGTTTCTTCCCTGTTAGTACCAAGCAGAAAGCAGCCGTAGGTTTTGCTCTACTGCATTATTAATAGCAAATGCAGCCCTTTGTGGTCCCTAGACTGGATCTGTAATTAGTCGGCTGTTATTAATAGTTTGGGATAGAAGGAGAACAAGCTGTTTTGTTTCCGCATCTGATAGGAAACACAGCATTTAGCATACTGCGGTGTTCGTTCACGTTTTCCCGATCCTTGTTCTGCCGCCCCCTGGGAAGGGAGTATGTGGGGCAGTGAGCTCCCGCAACTGGAGCCCTGGCTCCCGGGAGAGGCATGCTCCCATCCTCAGCCCAGGGGTGCTCCTGAGGACCCCAGCAGGCACTGTCTTCTTCAGGCATGGATTCCGCTGTCGGCTGCAGGTGGAGCTGTGCAAGCTCCGGAATGCTTTCCCACTCAGAAAAAAACCAACCAAAGCCTCAAAACATTTATTTTCCTCCCACAATTGCATTGTGCTCTCTGCGTTCGCCGCTGTGGGAAGAAAGGGAAGGGATGGATTTTAGCCTTCGACGGGGGAGAAATGCCCTCGGTGGGGCGGGAGGGAGCGCTCGGGAGGAGGCGTGAGCCGAAAGGGCGAACTGTTGAACTGTTCCTGCTCCCTGGAGTCGCAGCCTGAGCAGAGGGAGGCTCCACCACCACCCCCGGAACCCTTGCGGGGGGGTTGCCCTGTCCTCGGGAAGGTGCCCCGCTCCCAGCGCCGGGCGCTGCCGGGCCAGCCCCCGCACGCAGCGGCCCCCACGCTGCCGCCGGCGATGGCCCCGCGCCGCGTCCTCTGCCTCCTGCTCGGTGAGTGCGGGGGGGCGCTGCCTCTGCCCCGGGAATGGGGGTGCGGAGCTGGGAGTGTGTGTGCGGCACGGGCAGCAGACGTGAGGCAGCGGGAGCTGGCGTGCGGCCCCGCGGGCGGGCAGGCAGGCAACCCCAGGAATAGGTGTGCGGCCCTAGGAGTGGGCATGTGGCACCGGAGTGTGTGTGAGCCCTAGGAACGGGCGTGTGGCCCCGGGAGCGAACGCACAACCCCAGGAACTGGTGTGCAGCCCCAGCCACCTCCTCCCGACCTCACTGCCTGCTGACCTGTTCAGAAAGCCACCAAGGCTCCAGCCAGGGTTTGCTCGCAACACAGAAAGCGGGTGGGGATTAACAAAGAGAAATCATTCCAGAGCGACAGGACATCTAACAACATCTAACTTGTCCTCTAAACATACGGAATGATGAAGCTATGAGGCACAGCCTGTTTTGGGGGGGATTTTTTGTTCAGTAGGTGAGATTACTAGAGCATGTTCATGCTGGAAGATGTTCACGGCTGTTTGTTTCAGAAGTAGGAATTAATTACTGAGAGAGTGCTTTAGGAGTCTCTCTTTTCCCATTTCTGAGCCACAGGGAGAGGATGCAGCCACGAGTGCTCGTTCAAGTGAACATTTCCAAGCTGAGGTTGGGTGTGCTGGGTTTAGTAGATCAACTTTAAATCAGATTGGAAATTCTTGTATTGCCTGATGATTTTCATGGGGCACAGCGTGCCCTGGTTCCTTTGATGTGCCCAGTATTTCAGATGCAACAGGTAGAGACATGTGCTGTACTTGTAACCTGAATATCTGCAGCAGAGAGATTGGCAGGATCACGCCTTGGTACTCTGTATAAGAAGAATTGTGTTTATTTAAGGTTACTTAGAAGGGAAACCACATACCCTCATCCTAACGCTGGCCTTCTATGAAATCAAAGTGCTCTTTGATGAAATGTGGATTTCTCCTTCCCCTGTGCTCTCTGCTGCCGATTTTCTCCTCCAGACCCTGGTGAATAATGCATTGAGCTGTGCTTCATTTAATGGTGTTCTTTGTAGCATGTAATTAACTATTTACTGCTCTTTAGCTGGCAGTTATTCACAGAGAGAACCTGCTGTTAGATGAAGCACATTCCCTGTGCTCAAGTGGTAGGGAAGGCTCCAGGTGCCTGGCTGAGGAGGGAGCAAAAATCTGCACGTTGGTGTTTTTACTGCCAGCCTGTGAGCCCTGCTGCTGCCTTAGGACATGCTCTCAGACAACCTCCTGTGTCACTAAAGCAAATGGTTGAGAGATTTATGAACAGTGAGTGTTGAGCAATTGGTTTGTGATGATCTCCTGCCCAGAGCTGTGTTTCTGGAGATGTATCCTGCCCTGGGGAAGCCAGCATCCAGAATAAAACAGGGGGAGCAAGGTGAAGGCTGATACTGCTTTGCTGTGCGTCTGAGTTGCTCATTCCTGCATCAAATCAGAGTGTAGCAACTTCTGCTACTGGGTGGGAGCATCAAGCCCTCTCTGCCTTGTGACCAAACCCACAGGACTTCTTGGTGATGGGAACCGAGCCACTGTATTGCACCTATTGTCCAACTGGAGAGCTTTTTCCCTGGCAGCTCAAAGCTGTTGACTTCCAAATTTGCTTGACACAGACCCTCTCCATACTCCTATAACCCCCCTGGCTGTACTGAAGCTGGGGTCCAGATCCTGGCAGGAGCAGCTGAGTGTTCCTCCTATGCGAGAAAAGCTCAAGCCTTTCTCTCAAAGCTCAATCTTTAAGCAACTTTGCAACCGCCTGCGGAGTCTTTAAAAAGCAGTGATGGTCAGGGCATCGACTGCCTAAAAATAACCCTGGTCTTATTCAGCAGGCCTGAGATCCAGCTGTATCTAACTGCTTCCATTAGAGGTAACATTTGGCTTTTTCTGGTTTTTGGCTGTGGTTGCCTGCAGAGGCTGCTCAGAAAGGAGGGTATGAATGAGCCATGTTCTTGCTCATCGTTACTGGGAGTGGGAGTGATTAGCATCACATTCTGCTTTGCAGCCTTATTTTGGTGTTCAAGGGGTTACCTGAGGGCTGGGTTTCATAAGGAGCCTCATTATTGCTGTTGATAATGGATGAAGCAGGATCATGGCTCAAGAAACAGGTCAAGGTCTTACAGCTAAGGGGTAACAGGAAAACCTTGCTGAACTCCATGCAGGTTTGCAGAGAGTTGGGTCTGCACTCATGGCACTTGTGCTGCACTGCTTGCTGGAGCGTGGTGTAGGGATGTGCCAGTACCATCCATGTATGTGCCCAAGGATGCTGACAGGCACAGGAAGGGCCAAGTGATGCTCAGTGCCTCTCACAAATGTGCTAGCAGGTGGTTGGAGATCCCCTGGGGATGTGTGTTCCCGACGCTGGCATTTGCTGTTGCTTCCTGTGCCTGTTTCTGGTTCCACACAGAGCTATGCCATGTTGCTTTGATTTCTTTCAGGTTTAGATAGCTGAAAGGGATGAGAGGGAATCGCAAATAAGGCTGGTAAAACATGAATATCATACCGACTCCCTGCATCTTCTGTATGTGGTGTATGGCTTTGTATTTGCATGTTCTGCAGAAAATTATGCTTTCTTGAAAAATAAAACGGTTATTGGCACCATATATGATCTTTTCTGGACAAACCAAAATTACCAGTGCTTTTGTATCTTCTGTTTGGCTGCTGGGACCTTCAAAGTTGGTAAAAAGGTAGGAAAGGGTACTTGAAGGGTATGTACAAGAAAGCTGGGGAGGCACTTTATACAAGAGAGTGTAGTGATAGGATGAGGGGGAATGGCTTTAAATTGAAACTGGGAATATTTAGATTAGACTTTAGAAGAGATTCTTCACAATGAGGGTGGGGAGGCACTGGCACAGGTTGCCCAGGGAAGTTGTGGCTGCTCCATCCCTGGAGGTGTTCAAGGACAGCTTGGATGGGGCTTTGAGCCTCCTGATGCAGTGGGAGGTGTCCCTGCTCATGGCAGGGGAGTTGGAACTGGATGGGCTTTGAGATCCCTTCCAACCCAAACCATTCTATGGTTCTATGATTTTATAAACTTTAAACCCGTGGTGTTCCGTGGGGTGGTTTAAATTGTCTTAACTCCATGTTTAAACTTTGATCCTTGGGCTTTGGTCCAAGATATTTCTGGGGAAGGAGACGGCAGTGAGAGGAGATGCTTTGGGATTTCTGTATGTAGCTGGGTACCTGTTTCTTCCCTTTGCCCTGTAACCATCCCTAAACCAGAGCACCTTACACCTTAATACCACCAGTCAGTGCTTTGCAGGCTGTATTTGGCTGATCACTTAAATTTCCTGAACTCAAAAAGTAACAGTAATAAGAAAGGATTACCACTAAAAGTAACAAGATAAGGAAATCTCTGCCTGTTAGCAGGAGCAGCTTTGCAGGAGTGGCTGCACCACTACCACAAAATATTGCAGTGTGTTTTGATTATTTGTGTCTTCCCTCACCCCAAAGTACACTCAGTGATGTGAGCTTTGAGGACCTCTTTTAGAAAAATACTTCATCTTGCTTTAAGGCCTAACTGAAGGCTACTGTATCCAGGAAAATCCTCCTAAATATTTAGAATGTGTCCCTGACAGTGAAGTGAAACGTTCCTCCTCCGTTTCAGAGCATCTCTGAGATGGAGAGGACACGAGGCTTCCTATACTTTAAGAGAAAAGCATGTGAATAGTGAAAAAGAAATCACTTCCACTGTGTAATATCATGTACTGCTGCAATACATGGCAGCTCTATTCCTATAGAAACAGTGGTGTATGGGTTTGTCAGATAAAGGCCTTGTTATTGGGTCAGGAAGTCACTTGGCTTTGAGAAATTGAATTGCATTTATTAACTCTGAAATGCTGTTGAATTAAACAGTCATTAAGTGCCGACACTATAATATTGTATTTGTAATCACCCTGGAGGTTGTGGGTAATGAAAATATAAATGCCATGACCTGGAATGAAATTAGAGACCTCATAATCACTAAGAATGGGGTCAGTATCCTGGTTTTCACAGGGCTGGAAATCCACTTCGGGTTGTTAGGACAATGAGGGAGGTCTTGGAGACCTGTGGGTGGGACTCCAGAGTTATCGCCCGTCGCTAGCAAGTTCCTCCTGCCTCTGCCACCGACTGTAAAAATCTGGCTCCGTGAGAGTTAGCAGGCATTTTTGGGGGAGGTTGTGACTCCAATGTGATGTCTGTGGTCACATTCCTTGCTGGCACAGACCTCACACCAAGCGAGGAATGAAAACACTGCAGGACAGCACTGGTTTGGGGGAGAGGAGCGTTAAAACTGCTTATACAGGGGATACACAGCGCGTTTTCGCTTGGTCAAATGGCTAAATACCTTTTTCTCTCCTAAAAGAAATTCATGGCTAAGGTTTGCTGGGCACATTCCCGCTCTGGAAAGGTGAGTACCGGGGAATCCCAAGCCCGAGGTGCCAATGCTCTGCCATTCTGCTGCTGTGGTTGCTGCCTACGAGCTCGGTGCTTTTAATCAGCAAATGCAGTAATGAACCTATTTAATGGTTTCAACCACTTCTCTCTGCACTCCTACAACCTGAGCTTGTCAGGATTTGAAACTGCCGCCTGGCACACCAGGAAAGCATCCCAGCAGAGCTCTGCACTGGGAAATGGGCAGCATGCTGGACAAAAACCTCTGGCAGCACAGGATGCCATCCAAAGGCGGGATGTGATCCCTCTGCACTTCCCTGTATCCTTTAGGTACCGTTTGTTGGGAAAATGGCAGTGCTCTGTGTGTGTGAGTTGCAGAGAGGTGCTGTCTCTGGGCATTATTCAACTGGAAGGAAAGAAATCCACATCGAGAAACTTCTATTAAAAAGGAAAATAAATAATTGCCCAGCTGCTCATGTGGCTCAGTGACAGATTTTAGGCTGGAAACTGTATATTCAAGGCATTTAGTCAAGCTGCTGTTCTTTGCAGCCTGTAATGAATGCACCAACAAGACAAAGCAGCTATTTATTTTATTCTTCTCTGTAATTAATTTTTATATTTATTTATTATGTACTTTTTATAGGCGCTCTGAGTGAATAATATGTGCCCAGGAACTGAGTTTTTTATCTCAAAGGCAATTCAATAAAATGGTTCATAGCCCCATGTAGTAGAATAATCCATGTTTAATGCACACAAGCCCGCTGAAACCTGAACCAAGGATCTAAGCACATTGTCTCCAAATTGATGCAGGGCACTTTTGGTTTAATGTGTTTAGGGTGTTAGTTTCCCTGTTCTTATTATAGCCTCAATCAACTGCAGTAGCGGGAGGAAAAAATAGTCTGTGAGCAAGGGGAGAAGAGTGTGTTTGCCTTCAGCACATTCCTGAGATCCTCAGTGTGGTGGCTGTTCGGTCCTGACTTTCTGCAGGACCAGCCTAGCTTTGAGACTGAACTGGCATCTGGCCTCTCATGGCATCCTGTGCTTTGTTGGTATTTTAAGGATGACTCTAAAGCATGGGTCTGACGCCAGGTTAAAGTACCAGGATGACAGTGCTGGGAGACACTGTCCTTCCCTGGTAGGCTGGAGATAGGAGGCTGGTTCCTGGGGGTGGCATTCCTTCAGCTCCTGGAAGCTGCTGCCAACTGCACCATTCCAGAAGCACCTTCTGTCTGTGAACGTGTGGAATGCCATAGGGATCCCTGGTTCAGATCATCTAGGTCAGCAAGCGGGTGTTTTGGTCAGTCCCCATTTGAAACAGGAGTGGTGAAGCCAGGGCTCTACCATCCCAAATCTCTCATGTCTGTCTAAAACCTGTGGTTGCCTTCCATTAATTTAAGCAAGTCAGAATATTTTTAAAAAGACGCCACTATTCATTAAGGGTATAATTACCTTTATAACTAACCGCTCGTGGCAGACTTTTCCTTCCCCTGATGTGCAGTCAGCCAGTAGTTGAGTTTTGAATCACATTCTCCTTCCCCCCTTCTCAGCTGGTTTTGATTTTATTTTGCTTACTGAATGATTTTTGGGGGGAAAGCAAAGTATTTGTCTTTCTGTCCTGTGCAGAATTCAGCCTAGGGACATGCAGGATAAGTCCTGTTCCTGGAAATGGGCTCGGCAGCGGCTGGTGAGCAACAGGATGTATTGTAACTCGTGTTGATACATTCAGCAAACTGAGACAAGGAGAGAAACGGCAGTGGGGTCCTGGCTCTTTGAACATCCTGGTTCCGTGTATAATTAGTTAATATTATTTAACAGCAATAGTAGTTGCCATCCAGAGGGATCTTGACAGACTGGAAAGGTGGGCCTGTGCAAACCTCATGAAGTTCAAGAAGGCCAAGTGCAAGGTCCTGCACCTGGGTCAGGGCAATCCCAGCACAAATGAAGGCTCAGTGGAGAATGGATTGAGAGCAGCCCTGAAGAGAAGGACTTGAGGGGCTCGGGGAGGAGAAGCTCAACATGAGCCAGCAAAGTGTGCTTGCAGCTCAGAACACCAAATGTGTCCTAGGCTGCATCCAAAGCAGTGGGACCAGCAGAGCAAGGGAGGGGATTCTGCCCCTCTGCTCCACTGTGATGAGACCCCACCTGGAGTCCTGCGTCCAGTTCTGGAGTCTTTGGCACAGGAAGGACATGGAACTGATGGAGTGAGTCCAGAGGAGGCCACGGAGATGATCTGAGGGCTGGAGCCCCTCCTCTACGAGGGTAGGCTGAGAGAGTTGGGATTGTTCAGCCTGGAGAAGAGAAGGGTGAGGGGAGACCTTAGAGCAGCCTCCCAGTACTGAAAGGGACTACAGGAAAGCTGGGGAGGGGCTCTTGATCAGGGAGTGAAGGGACAGGATGAGAGAGAACAGTTTTGAGCTGAAAGAGGGGAGATCTTAGGAAGAAACATTTTCCTGTGAGGACGGGGAGGCCCTGGCACAGATTGCCCAGGGAAGTGGTGGCTGCCCCATCCGTGGAGGTGTTCAAGGTCAGGTTGGATGGGGCTTTGAGCAGCCTGGTCTAGTGGGAGGTGTCCCTGCCCATGGCAGGGGAGTCAGAACTGGATGGGCTTTGAGGTCCCTTCCAACCCAAACCGTTCTATGATTCTATGAAAAAGTGAGTCCCTCATGACCCAGCTGAGCAGGACTGTCCTATGCTGGGTGATGCGTTGCAAAGCACCAGTGTTTATTTTGCAGTTTAATTTGAATCCAGTATTCTGCATTTATGGGAGCCATTATGTGCAAACCTGTATCAGAATGTTGTTACCAATGTAACATTCCTGCGTTTGGGGAGGGCTTGGCTGTTACACTGTAGGTGCAGGAAAGCGGTTTTCTGAGGTGCTCCATAGAATAAGGAACTTGGAAGAGGAATAATATAGTGCAGCAGCCTGTGGTACCCAGGCATCTCCTGGGCATGGCAGGGATGCAGCCAGCAGGGCTGGGAAAACTGGTTCCTGGGACTTGTTGAAGCAGTCACTTGATACTTTTCTGAGATACTCTATTTTGTGGTAATTTAGTACTTTGGAAGCCTTACACCATCCTAATGCATTTCCATGTTGCCTAAATCCCTTGAATCCTCAGAAAACGAATCACTTTGGTATTTAGGGGAACTGGAGTTGTCCTTTCCACCCAGGAACTAAATGCCTTTTATTGGATTTATTAACTTGGTGTAGAAAAGGGGAATGGAACAGTTATTCCCCTTTGTTTTATTACACCAAGCCAAATAAATCAAAGGCTTTTTTCCTCAGCAAGCTCTAATGAGATATTTTGCATACAGCTCAACATAATTAAGAAACCCAAAAGGATATCTGAGAGTTTAATTTTGGCATCCTGTTGTGCCTGCAAAGGAACGTGGTGATTGATCCGCCAAGCTGATGCTTTGATGATTTGTCGTCATTTCGTTTTCGCTAGGATGGGAGTGTTTGAGGTTTTGCTGTCATCTCATACATAACCCAAGCGTTACAAGAGGACACAAAATAGACTGTGCTGGTGAATTATTTGTTAAAGTTGAAGTCAGAGCCAGCTGCCTGAAAGCAGAATCTGCTTGGGGGCTTTGTTATTGTTATTTTTTTAAGCAAGTGCCTTATTAAGCCACCGAGGCAGTGAATTTGATGGTCGGAGTTCCTGCTCAGTCAAGACTATGAGTTAGGTGGCACAGGTCACCCATGGGCAGAGGAGATGGCAAGGCAGGAGCTCTGCCATGTAAGTGCCAAGCAGGAGAAATCCTGCATAAGTAAGCTGAAGACAGTAGTGCTTTTCATTTCAGTCTCCCAAGTTATTTTACTCCCATGCAGAGCTGCTGCTATGGGTGTGGGTGACCCCACCTCTGGTATCAGGACACCCCAGTGCCTGGGGAGAAGGGTGGGCATCTCCGGAAGGTGTATAAGGGCCAGTGCCTTGTCCTGTGGAAAAGCAGCTACCGTGGCAGGCACAGGTGCCCTAGGAGATCTCCATTGTTATGTGATCCCTTTGGCAGACAGCGAGAGCCAGGACACGGCAAGGAGGTGCCGCACTGGGAAGAGAGATGAGAGCAAAGGACTCCTGACCTGTATACCGGCCATCTTCATTAGCACTCACAGCCCTAATGAGTGACTTAGCTATGGAGCTGATGGCTGGGTGCAGTGGAGTGTACTGGAGCCTCACTCCTTTTGGGTACACAGAGCTGGGATGGGGCAAGAAGGTCCAGATGCCAGCTCCAATGAGTGGGGACCAGAGCTGTTCTTCTTGCCACAGCTTGGGGAAAGCAATAGGAACATTCAGTTTCAACATGCTTTGGTAAAGATGTGGTGCCTGGTATTGCTTCAGAGTGACTTGTAGGTGGAACATTTATCAAACAATCATTGGGCTGCCAAAAAAATCATAGAATCATAGAATGGTTTGGGTTGGAAGGGACCTTAAAGCCCAACCAGTTCCAAACCCCCTGCCATGGGCAGGGACACCTCCCACTGGATCAGGGTGCTCAAGGACCTGGCCTTGGACACCTCCAGGGATGGGAATGGTAGGAATAATAAGTAGAGATGAAGTCTTGGGTGGAAATGGTAGCGCCTTGGTGCTACGTGCCCGATGTGCAGGTACGATGAGGGGACAGAGAAATGCAGAGCACTGGTGAGGCTGCTGAGGTCGCTGGGCAGGCGTTTGTGCTGCAAGCCAAGTCCGGCTGCCAGTGTGCAACTGAGCTGGAGCTGATGCTTATTCATGATTCCCTGGTTTCCGTTTGACCTTCTCTTGTTACTGCCTTTTACCTTAAATAAGTCTTCATGCCCAGTGATGTTTATCCCCAGAAGGATTTCATCATCCAGCCTGGGTTTTGCAAGGTGCAGCCCTTGTTCTGGCTCTGCCCCTGTGTTCATGTGGGCCATGTCCCCTCAGAAACAGGACTGCTAGTGACACTCCTCTGGAAGCAACCCTGGGAGGGTATGAGCAGAATCACACCATACCCTCCAGACCCACCACATGTTGTGCTTCATTCCTGAAGATATGGAAGCCTTTGGCCTCTTTGGAGAGCATCTACTGCCCAGGCTTTCTGTGTGTGGGTTGTAGAATCACAGAATGGTTTCGGTTGGAAGGGACCTTAAAGCCCATCCAGTTCCAACCCCCTGCCATGGGCAGGGACACCTCCCACTGTATCGGGGGCTCAAAGCCCCATCCAACCTGGCCTTGAACACCTCCACGGATGGGGCAGCCACCACTTCCCTGGGCAACCTGTGCCGGGGCCTTCCCACCCTCACAAGAAAACATTTCTTCCTAAGATCTCATCTCAATCTCCCCTCTTTCAGTTTAAAACCATTCCCCCTCATCCTATCCCTGCACTCCCTGATCAAGGGCCCCTCCCCAGCTTTCCTGGAGCCCTTTTCAGTACTGGAAGCTGCTCTAAGGTTTCCCCAGAGTCTTCTCTTCTCCAGGCTGAACAACCCCTGCTCTCTCAGCCTGTCCTTGGATGGGAGGTGCTCCAGCTGTCGGATAATCTTCATGGCCCTAACAGGGAACTGTCCCAGCCTGGCTGAGCAGGGACTGACTTTCTCTACCAATTCTGCATTCAGGTATCCACTGTCTCCCAGACCAGCAAGGTTTACACTGACCCTTGCCACTGCTTAGACCCCTGCCACGGCACTTACACCATGTCACCTCCCACTGTGATGCCAATTTGGCAGAGAGGTCTCATTTTGCCAGGATTTAATGGAATTTGACAGCAAGGATTTATTTGGGGTCAGGGGAGGCTGTTTGGTGAGCAGCCTGGCTGGAACTATGTGCAACACATGTGCTCTGCCCCGGGACTGCAGTGCCTGCAGCTCTGCTCCTCAAAGCAGCGTAAGCAAAGCCACATCGATGTGTGTTTTACGGGGGAACATCTGATTTCCCAAAATTGAGTTTTCCTGTCTCCTTTCATTTAACATTTTTTCCCTGCAGCAAGGCTTTCCCTCCCCACAGCCTGCCATCCCTCCCTGCCATCTAAGTTTCCCGAGTTCTTGAATCCTTTGACAGCTTTTGTGGCATCACAGCAGTGGAACTGCTGGACAGGTTAAACACAGAGTGAACTTTCCATCTGCAGACCTCACTGGGAAGTTCCGACTGTGCTTTGTAGCCGCATCTGTCTCATCCTTACAGACTGCTCTGTTCAAGTAGGAGCTGGGTACTTTCCTTCTGCTGCTCCATTTGCAGCCCCCAAGGGTGAAAAGGAGGCAGGGAGAAGGGGATGCTCCTTCTCCCTCTTCTCTCTCCTCTCCCTCTTCTCTTCTTCAAAACAAGCAGTGACAATGTGTCCAGGACATCCTGGGATCAGCCTTCCTGTGTGCTGGGAGATGGGCAGATGTTCTGCTCTGTCTCTGCTATCTTCGCTGCACAGTGATTCAGTGGCACGTTGAAACACCCCTGCTCCCTTTCAGCATGTGAAAAACCCCCAATCTCATGAATTCCATCTTAATTTACAACCCTAATGGCTTCAATAGGAAGGAAAATCCCCTGGGTTAAGGGACAGTGTCACACTACCCTGAGTGAACAAGGGTGCAGCAGGCAGGGGAGGCAGAGGTTGCCTGGTTTTGGGACCCATGAATGCTCCAGAAGCAGCAAGGAGAGGGTTTGAGGCAGAGCAGCACTTTGAATTAATGCTCCCAGGATGAGAAATGCCCTTCTCACATTACATGAGGTGCTGAGCGACTGCTTTGCGTGGCCAGTGAGTCCCTCCTTGTCCTGATGTCCCTGAGCCAGACTCTGACCATGTGCTTGTGGGTTGCCAGTGTAGGGGACAGGCTCTTCCCATGGACTCGCCCCACCTGCCAAGCTCCTGCATCCCTACGGTGATTGGGAAGTAGGAACATGTCTGCAAGGACTCATAATACCTCCACTTATTTTTCAAATTTCTAAACAAGATGTGGGGAGCCTGGTGCTTTGCTTGGCAAAAGCAGCAGCAGCTCATCTGATCATTCAGTTTTCAAAGTGCTTGAAGTGCTACGTATCCTCTATTTCCCTTGGCCAAATTTCTTTGGTCAAAGGTGGCAGCAGGGTAACTCTCGTAGCTGCAGACCTGGTGGGCAGGTGGCGGTGGGGTTCTTTTCTGCCTGTTCAATAACAGTTATGGCTTTTTTTTCTTTTACGGAAGAGGATAAGATGATGGTTCTTGCCTGCAGTTGAGGAGAGGGAGGTGTCTTGAGTTAAAAGCTGGTATTCAGGGCAGGAAAGCACCTCACGCTGCCCTCCTTGGGAACAGCCTATGTGCCTGGAGAGCTCTATGCCCCGTACTTTCCTCCAACCATGTTTGTTGGATTAAGGAGGACAAGGTGTCTTGAGCTGTAATGCAATGGTTCTCTAACCTCGGCGTGTAGATCACCACGAAGGAGATGCTGAAAGCCTTCACAGATGTTCCTCTGCAGCAGGCTGGTAGCAAGAGGGAAAGATGCTGGAGATGAAATATTGCCAAGCTTGGAAGGGAGGACGGAACCAGAGATGCTGCCCAGGGAGAAGCTGGGCTTAGCCTTCATGGGAAGGGATGGGGTTGGGAATGGGATGGAAGGAATGGGATGATCCTGTGCTGATGATGGGGCTTGGCCAAACTGCTTGAGAACAGCTCCCTGAAAGGAGGATGTAGTGAGGTGGGTGCTGGTCCCTTCTCCATAGTGACAAGGGATAGGATGAAAGGAAATGGCCTCATGTTGTGCCAGGGGAAAGTTTAGATTAGATATTGGGAAACCTGCAGAGATGGGATGTCCCCATCCATCCTGTTCATTGCACAGCTGTGACAGCCCCAGGAGCTACTGCTGGATCCCAGCAGCCTGGGGCCTGACCCAGCCAGACAGGGAGGAGAGGCTTTAAAAATACATTCCCTGGGCAAAACTGGAACAGAAATAGCATCCCCTGCCAGGGCCCAGAGATTTTGTTTGACTGTAGGGGTGCATCCTGGGCTGTCTGTGAGCAGAGGTGTTAGCAGATAGCTCCCTCCTTTCTGACAAAGTAATGAATAATGTTGTGCCCGTTTTTTTCTCATTCCCCAACACCAACATCTGCATTTTCCTGCCCCCCAGCTCCAACCAAAGGGGGTCACAGGTTTGCTAAGCACCAGCTTCTTTTTTTCCTGGGGAACCAAGGGAGCATTTCCAAGCTCTGAAGCCTTCACTGAGCTGGCAGCTGCCTCCCCTGCTGGGAGATATATTTTTAAGCAGAGGATGCTGGACCCTTGCTGGGGGTTATGGGGCTGCAGATGCTGGAAGAAACAGTTGTGCCTTTCTTCCTCCTTCTCCCCAGTCAGCATGGGTGACTTCCCCTCTGTCTGGTGTTTCTTGGCATGAGGTTTCTTGCACAAGACCTGAGCTTCCTGCTAGGTTGTGCAGTGGTTTGGGTTTTAAAGCCCTGTGTGGAGCTGGACCACATGGGGGTCTTCGCAGCCTGGTGTGGAAGCTGCTCCTTGGATGGATGAGCTGCAGAGGAGGTCGGTGCCCAGGGCTTGCACCTCTGTTGGGGCTCTCCGCTTTGTGGAGAAAACATCTGACTTTCTAGCACTGCCATGGGATGCAGAGGCTACGTATGGAGCGGCAGCCTGGAAATGTCCCCAGATCAGGCAGAGGAGAAGTTGTGGGTAGGTACAGGCTGGTGGTCAGGGAGGTCCCTGGGGTGGGTTTGCAGACACACTGCCGGTCCCCATCTTGGTGATTTGTGAGCACCAGCCCTTTACGTGCAAGCACTGCTGCCAGCAGTGGGTTTATTTTTAGTCCTGCGAGCACTTGCTCCGTCTCCCGTGAAACCCATTTGCTGCCTCCAGCGGGGCTGGTTGGTTGGCTTTGAGTCAACAAAATGAGCCCCCCCTCCCCAGGTTTTCCGTATTTTGGTTGCAGACTGGGCTGTTTTTCATGCTTACCTGCTGCCCCTGTATCCTCTCCCTGCCCTCCCACAAATGTTTTGGGTGGGAAGTTTTGGGCTGAGTCTGATCCTTTCCTTGGTTTCACGCTTCAATCCAGGCAGTGAGGGCATGAAAGTGCTGGGGAACTCGCTTGGATGTGACCCAGGGATGATCCCAAGGATGCCCAAGCTGCAGTGCAGGAGTACCACATGCTCACCAGGCCTAAGATGAAAACTTGAGCTTGATTATGTTGAGTTACTAATTAACAGTGGATGTGGCAGCTCTGCTGAATCAAAGTGAAGATGCTGGAAGAAGTGCTTGGTGAGGGCCACCTTCGCTAATCTGTTTGTAAATGTGAGTATGAAAGGAAGGGCTGAAAAGCAAAATTAGGGAGCGTGAGGCTAATTAGTGTGTGCTTCCCATGTATGAAGCGACTTTCAACACTTAAAAGGCTGTGCCTGCAAAACCCTCCCACTCAAAACCCACTCTCCCTGAGCCATGTGGTACCTCCAGCAAGGACATAGGGCTGTGATTCCTGCACATCACTTTTGTCACCAGGGTGAATGGTGTATCCTGGCAGCGGTGGCTGCAAGGTCAGTGTGGCCAGGGGGATATCGGCCATGAGAGAGTGGGACAAAATCGGGTTTGGGCTAGGCCACAAGCGACCGTCTCCTTCCCAGCATCATTTGTGCCCCTGTAATCAGCGCTGGTGAGGTCGCACCTCGAATCCTGGGTTCAGTTTTAGGCCCTTGCTACAAGACATTGAGCTCGTGGAGTGTGTCCAGAGGTGGGCAACGAAGCTGGTTAAGGGGCTGGAGAACAAGCGTGATAAGGAGCAGCTGAGGGAGCTGGAGGTGTTTAGCCTGGAGGAGGATGAGGGGAGACCTCATTGCTCTCTGCAGCTCCCTGAAAGGAGACTGTAGTGAGGCAGGTGCTGGTCTCTTCTCCCAAGTAACAAGTGATGGGACGAGAGGAAGTGGCTTCAAGTTGTGCCAGGGGAGGTTTAGATTGGATATTGGGAATAATTTCTTTACTGAAAGGGTGGTGAAGCATTGGCAGAGGCTGCCCAGGGAAGTGGTGGAGTCCACATCCCTGGAGGAGTTAAAAAAACATGTAGATGTGGCGCTTCGGGACATGGTTTAGCAGGCAAGGTAGTGTTGGGCTGATGCATGATTTTGGAGGTCTTTTCCATTCTATGTTTCTATAAAGTGCAACAGAAGGAAGTCCAGTTATTTTCCCATAATTTTTCAAACAATTCAGAGCCAACTCTGTTTTTCTGCCAAACTACGAGTGACTTGTATGTTAGTTGCTGAGCCCTGGTAGATGGTTGCTGAAACTCTCCATGGCATCAATCCCAGGGCAATCAGGAGGATCTGGGATGCCTCAAAAAGCCTTCCCTCCAATCACTTCCCCACCGCCTCTCTCCCAGTGTTCCCTGTGAGAAGGCAAATTAAGGATCCTTGAATTTATGCCTTTTATCAGGCAATCAGTGCTCCTCTTGGCAGGGAAGGGTGTTCATCACTGGTCGCGTGGATGCTTGTGTTGAGATAAACACCATGTCATTGGGAGGTGCCTGCTTCCTGCAGAAGGCAGGTTGCCCATGTGCTGCAAGGGTGAATTTTTGACGGCTCACTTATATCACCTTTATGGATGGACAGGCTTGTGAGACAGAAGAAGGTGGAGATATCCCCCTGCCCCTTATCTAGGTGGCATCTGAAGACCAAGCAGGGCTTTGGAGGTACTGCATGGCTCCAGTGGGGTGTTCCCAGGGGGTCGCAGTCTTCCTGCAGCTCCCAATGCCATTTTCCCCAAGGGAAAGGGACCACTGGGAGCATGCACAAAGGGAGCTCTTGAAGGCAGTTCAAGCCTGGGTGTAGTTGGGTATTGGAGTTCATCTATTTTACAGTTCACAAATGGGTGCTGCTAAGCACAGAGACGTGACTGCAGTTATTTACAGCTCCCTGCAGCTGACTTACGTCGTCTCTGTCAGCAGGGCTGAGGGGGGAAGGAAAACCTTCTGGAATGAGAACCAGGAGGAAAAAAATCCCTCCCTGTTTTCCCCCTCCATTTTTACAAACCCTGAGCCTGCCCCAGCCCCACGTGTTGATAGGTGTGTGTTTTTGGGAAATATGGGAGCAACAGGGAAATATCCATGAGTTTAGGTAGACACCATGGGGAATGTGGCAGGAGCTTCTCCTTGCTTTGACTTTAAAATATGCATTTAGCTAAAGCCAGGTCTCCCTGACCAGCTGAAAACAAAGGAGCTTTGCAGCCTCACCGTGCCCAGCTCCGTCCTCACAGCGTTTACACAATGGGCTCTGTTGAGCCTTGCTCCTCTTGGATGCTCTTTGCCTCTGGTGTATAAAACGAAAGAGCCCCTCACGATGGTATAAATCAAATACCCTCATGAAATGTCTCAGTCGCTGTCTGATGGGTCTGGTTTCCCCAGTCCTGTGGGGAAGAGGATTTGCAGGCAGACCCCACGTGTAGGTATGGGAGATGTGGTGAGGGAGAAGTCTTCCAGGAGCACGGTCTGTGCACTGCTCCTTGGGGTTTCCAAGCCAAGCCTTGGCTGTTGGCATCTGCAACGTTCACTGCAAGTGTTTGAGGAACACAGAGCTCCTGCAGAACATTGCAAAGAGCTGCATAGGGAGGAGGAAGAAAGGTGACAATGTGCTGGCAAAGGAGCTGAGACAAAAAGCAGAAACAAAGAGCAAGTGTACGAGTCACACAGCCGGGAATGACAAAGTCCCTGTGCTGGGTCTCTTCTGTCTGCCCGCATCTCTATTCAGCCCACGGCCAGGCCAGCAGTGTCTTTTGAGCTACTTTCCTTGATGATTGATTAGAGCTCCCTGGAGTTTTTTTTCACTTGGTTTGGGGTTTTTTTGTTGTTTGTTTTAGTAGTAGGGTTCATTTTATGAGATCTGTGTGGCTGGCACTACTCAAGCAGCCATTGCAGCCAGTTTGTGGTTCTCAGCTGCTTTGTCCCCATGGTTTATTTCATGTTTCTCCTCTCCCTACCCAAGGTGGAGCAGCCTGTTAAAGTGTTTTCCTACAGGAGCAGCAGAAAACCTTCGGGCATCTCTAAGGATGGTTGTTTTTATGGTGCAAGTGAAGACTTTTCCCTATGCTCATCCGTGCTAACTGGGAAAGGGGAGGTGTGAAGTCAGGTGAAGGGCAGCCTGGCTGTGCTTGGTTAACATCTACTTCTCTTTCTTTTCGTGCTGTATCGCTCTTGAATTTCTTAAAGTAGCTTTGTCTCCCTCAATTTCTCTGTGCGGTTTGCGTGTCTCACTCATTTCTGCCTGCCTCCGTTTCCTCCTTTGCTCCACAATCCCCTTGGCTGCTTGTCCAGCTGCTTTTTAGTCTGTCACCTCCCCTGCTCTCCTTTCTCCTCTCGTGCATCTCTCCCGTTCCACACTTGATGCGTTTGCCGGCAGCGTTTTCTCTGCAAGCTGTTTCTGCGGCTGCTTGATGGACATAATGTTTGCAAGGTGCCTGTCCTTTGCAGTCAGTGCACGTTCTTCACTGAGGGGTGACCCAGCCAATCCTCCCTTGGAAGCTGGTGCTCGCTCAGCCTGTCACTTCTTCACTTGATTCATCCACATTTGAAGGGATGGGAAGGGGAGTAAAGCCTCCTGGCTGTCAATCATCCCTCAGCCTGCCCGGACTGAAATTTGCAGTCCAAGTCTCACATAAAATTATTGCACCTTCCCTGCTCTTCGTCCTGGCTCAGTGCTTTGTTCAGCATCCCCAGCCTTCCCATTTCAGAGCACGGCTTGTCTCTAGCTAAGAAGTTGTTGCACAGGTGCTGTAGGGTCAACCTCTGGGTGGTATCAGCTGGGGAGAGGGTTAAATGATGAGAAACTGAGGTTTATTACTGCAATGATAAATGTTTAATGCTCCTTAAATCCCTTCCCTTGGCTTGATAACTTATGTTGCGTCATCTCGAGCTGGACTGAAGCGGCTGCTATGGTGAGAAGCAGCATGGGAACCCTGCAGCCATCCAGAAACCTCGCCCAAGGGTCAAGGAGGCCCCTCGACACCCCCAGTAGGTCCTTTCCTACCCATTGCCATAGGATGCTGGGACCGAAGCGCTCCGAGGCTTTGGGGGCTGCAGAGGGACTGCTCAAGGAGGGCATGCCCTGGGCAGGAGCTGCTGCTGGTGCTCCATGGTTTTCTTATGCAGACTGCTATATAAGTAGTTAAGTTCTGTTTCGTTTAAAAATAAAGCCCCACTCTTTGGCGCAGAGTTATTCACGTGTAGCAAAAAATAGAACTGGTACGTGATGCCTGCCTGCAATGTACTCCAGGAGCTGCAGCAGCACTAGCTGGCACTTTCACCAAGGGAAAGATATTATTTATAGTCAGGCTCTGTTGGGTTTTTTTTCTTTTGCTTCAATCCTGCTCCCTCTCACCTTGGTAGCATGGCTGTCTTCTTCCCTTTCCACTTGCTTGGAACGTTGCACTCATTGTGCAAACACTTGTAGCGAAGTAAGCAACATCTTTCTCCTCTGGTCCCAGAAGGCAACGTGCAGCAGGAACCCAGAGGTGAATTAAATCAGTGCCAGGCACACCTAGGTCAGGGCAAGCTTTGGTTTCAGTGCAGGCTGAGGGACGACATGATTGAGAGCAGCCCTGTGGAGAAGGGCTTGGAGTGCTGGTGGATGAGAAGCTTGACATGAGCCAGCAATGTGCGCTCAGAGCTCAGAAACCAACCGTGTCCTGAGCTGCACCCGAAAGAAGCGTGGCCAGAAGGGCGAGGGAGGGGATTCTCCCCCTCTTCTCCTGTCTCAGGAGATCCCATCTGGAGTCCTGTGTCCGGTTATGGAATATCCAACATAAGAAGGATATGGAACTGTTGAAGTGGGTCCAGAGGAGGCCACGAAGACAATCTGAGGGCTGGAGCTCCTCTGCTATGAGGATGGGCTGAGAGAGTTGGGATTGTTCAGTCTAGAGAAGAGAAGGCTTTGGGGGGACCTTAGAGCAGCCTCCCAGTGCTGGAAGAGGCTCCAGGAAAGCTGGGGAGGGACTTTTTACAAGGACCTGGAGTAATAAGATGAGGGGGGAATGGCTTTAAATTGTAAGGAGGAAGAGTTAGATTAGATGTTAAGAAGAAATTCTTCACGATGAGGGTGGGGAGGCCCTGGCATAGGTTGCCCAGAGAAGTGATGGCTGCCCCATCCCTGGAGGTGTTCAAGGCCAGGTTGGATGCGGCTTTGAGCAGCCTGATCCAGTGGGAGGTGTCCCTGCCCATGGCAGGGGTATTGGAACTGGATGGGCTTTAAAGTTCCTTCCAATCCAAACCACTCTGAGATCCTGATTTCATAACCATGCACCAAGAGATGACTTTCACTGCACTCCATTGATATTTATTTCAAAGTGTGGCACTGTGCAGATAAATGCTACGGCAGCCTCTGCTCAGCAGCATCTGGCTGGGAGCCCTGGGGTTATTCCCAGTCTTCCCTCACGCTCTCATTCTTTTTTGTGAACCAAAAAAAAAGGGAATTTAAAGTTGAAAGATGTGTGCCAAGTGATCAGCAGAGATTAAATCAATGTCCTTACTTATTCCTGGCTTACCTGGCATGTTTTGAATAATTGATTTATCTTCTGTCAGGGAGGATAATGGAAGGTGATACTGCAGGGATGTGCAGAGGGAAATAAAACCCTGAGAAGAAGTTTTAGAAGCAGCTGGTTGAGATCAGGGTTGCTTTGATGTCCAGCTTTGCTGTTGCAGATGCCCTCCCCACAAAAACCCATGGGGGGACCACGTGGGGAAAGCTGCCATTGGGCCATGACCCATCCCAGCAAAGCCTAACCCTGCTCGCCCCTCGCCTGTCTTTCAGCCCATCACTTCATCGCGGTGATGGCATGCCAAGAGGTGGACTACGGCTGGATGATCCGGCACTACTGCCTGAAGCAGTTCCAGCTCAGCATGGAGGGCATTGGGCAGCGGCTCTGGTGCGACTGGGAAGAGACTGTGGGGTAAGTGAGTTCCCTCTGCTTTTCTCTCCCTTCCCAGCACCCCGGAACCACCTGCACCCATCTTTTTTGGGGGTGTAAGAAGGTCAGCAGTGAGTTTTATTTTAGAGGAGAGAACAAATGTGCCATTTCACTCTGCTCTGCAAGTGATGGAGCACGTCCTGTGCTGGGAATGAAGCTGGTGAAGAGGCTGGAGAACAAGTCCTAGGAGGCGCGGCTGAGGGAACTGGGGTTGTTTAGCCTGGAGAAAAGGAGGCTGAAGGGAGATGTTTTCACTGTCTACAGCTCCCTGAAAGGAGGTTGTAGCGAAGTGGGTGTTGATCTCTTCTCTCAAGTACCAAGAGGAAATGGCCTCAAGTTGCTCCAGGGCAGGTTCAGCTTAGACATCAGGAAAAATTTCCTCACTGAAAGGTTTTTCAGGCACAGGAACAGCTGCCCAGGGAGGTGGTGGAGTCTTCATCCCTAGGGGTGTTTAAAAGATGGGCAGATGAGGTGCTCAGGGATCTGGTTTAGTAGTTGACAGGTACAGTTGGACTCAATGATCTCAAAGGTCTTTACCAACCAAGTGATTCTATGATTCTATGCTGATGGCTCCGTCCCTGCTGGGTCTAGCTGAAGGGTCTTCCCCATCCCACTTGCTTGTGGAGGGACCACAAGTTGGGCTTGGAGGGGAGAGGAGTGGGTGTTGCCTGCCTGGCCTTTAATGAGGCTTTTGACGCTGTCTCCCATAAGATTCTCACAGAAAGGCTGATGAAGTGTGGGTTGGATGAGCCGGCAGTGAGGTAGGCTGAAAACTGGGATGAACAGGTGGACCCAGAGGGTGGTGATCATTGGAGGCCAGCAACAAGCAGTGCATCCCAGGGGTCATAACTGGGCCCAGGCCTGCTTAACCCCTTCATTAATGATCTGGACAATGGGGCAGAGCGTACCTGCAGCGAGTTCCCTGATAACACCACACTGGGAGGTGTGGGTGAAACACCAGAGGGTTGTGCTGGCATCCAGCAGGACCTCACCAGGCTGGAGAAATGGGCTGATGGGAACTTTGTGAAGTTCAGCAAGAAGAAATGCAAAGTCCTGCACCTGGGGAGGAACAGCCCCAAGCACCAGGACGTGCTAGGGACCACCCAGCTGAAAGCAGCTCTGCAGAAAAAGCCTTGGGGTTCCTGGTGGGCACCAATGTGAAGACGAGCCAGAAATGTGCCCTTGTGCCAAAGAAGGTGAATGGTATCCAGAGCTTTATTAGGAAGAGCATTTCCAGCAGGTTGGAGGAGGTGAGTCCTCCCCTGTACTCAGCATTGATGAGGCTGGAGCACTGGGTCCAGTTCCAGGCTCCCTGGTGCAAGGGAGACCTGGACATACTGGAGAGACCCCCCCCACAAAGGGCTATGAAGGTGGTGAAGGCTCTGCAGCATCCCTCTTAAGAGGAAGGGCTGAGAGAGCTGGGGCCGTTTAGCCTGGAGATGAGATGGCTCAGAGGGCTTTTATTGATCTGTATAAATACTTGAAGGGAAGGTGCACAGAGGACAAAGCCAGGCTCTTCTCAGCAGTGTCCAGTGACAGACAGGACCAGGGGCAATGGGTGCCCACTGACGCACAGGAGGGTCCCTCTGAACATCAGAAAACTCTTTTTCACTGTGAGGGTGACCAAACAGTGGCTTGGGCTGTCCAGGGAGGTTGTAGAGTCTCCATCCTTGGAGGTACTCAAAAGCCATCTGGACACAACCCTAGACAACTGGCTCTAGGTGGCCCTGCATGACCAAGGGGTTAGACAGGATGAGATGGACCGCCAGAGGTTCTTTCCAACCTCAGCCATTCTGCGGTTAAATGGGCTTTCAAGGAGCCCATCCTCAGCAACATTTAGAGATCAGGATAGTGGCCTTGCTCAGAAACCACACGCTCCAGTGGTGGAGCTTCACCGGGAGAAGACTGTTGTTCTCACTGTCTGCTACATGCTGGGTGTCGATGTGTTAATAAGGCAGCAGGTTTGAATCTCCATCACAGCTTCCTTACCTCTTATGGTGACTCACTTCTTGATGGACGTATTTGCCATGAGATTTTTCTCTTTTCCTGGCACTCACGTTCTCCAGAGTCTAAAATTCTCCAACTCAGCTCGAAAACCTCACAGCCTGCTGAGATGCTCTCAGATCCTCTCTACGAGAAAAATCCCAGGTTGTCTCACTGGACCTGCTGGCTCTCCTGCTGCTTCCAGAAGTTGTGTGTTGAGTTCTTTTATTCCAAAAGTTACGTGTTGACTTCTCTTAGCAACAAGAGGGAGCGGCTGGCACCGTAGGGCCCTGCAGTCTTCTGCTAGGCCTCCTGTTTGTAATCAGTGTCAGGGAATTAGCAGTGACGGATGATTTAGGAGAAGAAGAGATGTGGTCTGCTTTCGTGGTGGAGCACTCGGTGGCATCCTTGGGGAGATAATGAGAGTGATAAGGGAACCCAATTGCATGCAGCAGCATTAGGGATGTTGCATCTGGGGAACATCCTGTTCTGTGTGTTTGGCTTAGGCTTTTTGGGGGGTAATTTTTGTTGCAAACCACCTGAACAGTGCTATCTTTGGATTAGCTCTTCCCTATTTATAATCAGCAGAGCTAAATTTTTCAGTACTGCCATGGCATAAATCATGCTCCTGGCAAGATGGTTTTGATTAAAGTTGCAAAGTCCAGCCAGGGGTATCCATGTGTTGGTGTGAGGGCCTGAAAAGAGAAAATAAAACCCATTCTCCACTCTGAGCTGGCTTTGTGCATTGTACAGCGTTGTTGTGTCGTGGCCTTTCTCCAGGAAAACTAAGTGGTGGACAAAAATGAGCTCTTGCGACAGAAGGAGGGGACTGAGGTCAGTTGGGAATGATGAGCAGATGTTGGCATATGACAAAAATTAGTGTTTTTGTAAGATTTTGGTTGATTTCTTGCTTCTTCATTCTTCTGTGCCAAGTTAAAAATCTATATGTGTGTGCATGTAAATATACGTATCATAGAATGGTTTAGGTTAGAAGGGACTTACAGACCATCCAGTTCCAACTCACCTGCCATGGGTGGGGATACCTTCCAGTAGCTTTTGAAAAGAACAGCTTGGATTTTCCTTCTCGTTTAATACTGACAAAATGCAGGGGAAGAAAAGAGAGTGGAGAGATGGTGGGAGGTTCTTTTAGTTCTGAGAAATGTCATCTGGTCCTCAAAAATTTAGCTCCAGCCCCTGGCTGCTGTGCAGGTCTCCGCAGGACCTGTCCTGCTCTGTCAGCATCTTTGGAGGCAGCATCCAGATGTGGTCCAGATGTGGTGAGTGGTAGAAGAAGGAGATGACCATCTCCCTGGTGACCTCCCACCCCTGGGAACATCCCAGCAGAGCTGTCCCCAGCCCAGGCTGTCCCCACACAGGGGCTGAGTGAGTCCCAGCAGCAGGACTTTGCTTTTGGTCCTGGTTTGGTGCTATCTGCAAGCTTGATGAGATGCAATCCATCTCCTCTTCCAGACCTTCAGTGAAGCCATCGCACAGGAAACAGAGGTGTATTAAAGAGCTTGTTCTTTATCTCCAACATCCTGTTTTTCTTCTAAATAGCTTCTACTAAACTTGTTATCCTTGAGGTGCTTGGAGGAAATGTTGATAAACTTGCAGTGTTTAATTTGATTGTGTGAGTCCATTTGCTCCGTGCGAACACAAGGCCTGGGGTTATTTAGGAGATGACATTCCTCTGATCCTCCTGTGCCCTCAGGACATTAAGAAAATCAGGTAGAAATTGCTCAGCTACTGCTGCAGATAGGTTGCTCTGCAGGGATGTGGGTTTAGCGTGGCTCCTGCTCTTGACGTCCCTGGTCCCTGGGGGTGCGTGGGACTCACCATCTTCTTTCCAGACGGAAAGTACCATTAGATTTCCCAGCAGGAGGAGCACGGTTTGGTGCAGGCTGACTGATCACGTCTCCAGTTTTACGGGGAAGGACTTGATTTCCAGCAAGTGTGAGAGGAAGAAATGAAACACCTGCCTAGAGCCTGTTTCCTTTCCACATCTCCCACCAAACCCCATGCAGCACTCCAGGCTTGGGGAAGAGTGGCTGCCCAGCAGAGAAGGACCTGGGGGGGTTGGTTGACAGCCGGCTGAACGTGAGCCAGCAGTGGCCCAGGTGGCCGAGAGGGCCAGTGGCATCTTGGCCTGTGTCAGACACAGCGTGACCAGCAGGAGCAGGGAGGTGATTGTGCCCCTGTACTCAGCACTGGTGAGGCCGCACCTCAAGCATGGCATTCAGTTTTGGGCATTGAGGGGCTGGAGCGCATCCAGAGGAGCTGAGATTTCTCGTATGCACCGTTTAGCAGGGGAATGCTCATCAGGTCCATCATTTACTGCTCAAATGAGAACGACACAATGGGAACATCTGGAAAAATGAATCCTCTCAGCAGAGTTTGTAATTGGGGTTTATTGGTCCTGTTCATAGGCTGCAGATTATCTTCCTGTCTTACCCTCAGGAGTATTTACTGAGCTTGTGCAGCACTGGTACCGCTGCATTCAGAGGTAACAGAGGGGTCTCTCTAGACCAGGTTGGGCTTGGACCTTGTGGGCAAGCACCAACTCTCTGAAAAGGTTTGTCCAGCACCACTGAGCTCTGCTGTCTTTCTTAGCTGTCCTTGCTTGGGGAAAGTTGATGATTTTCATACGTAAATTGAGTACCAAGGGAACTTGGCTGAGCCATTACGCACCTTGGGAATGGGATGCCAGGTGACTTTTAATAAAATAATTAGTTCCAGAAGTTGGCCATGGCTCCTGGGAGCCATGGCTGCTCTGAGTGGTGTTTCCCCTCAGGTCATCTGATTTCCTTCCCTCCCTTCCTCCCCAGAGGAGAAGCAATCCAGCCTGGCCTCAGATGCTCCTGCTGGAGCTGTGTGTGCTGGTATCTGCTGGGTTGGCAGCCCATGTACTGCAAGCTGGTTTCTCTAGCCCCTCCATGGCATTGTCCCGTGGATCTCTGGCCCGAGAGCAATTCAGAGCAAGCACCCTGGTGTTGTGTTTTGCAGGGCTTGCAGCTGCCTCGTTCAATATTTAAAGCTGGAGCTGCATTGTGGTCTCCACTACTTCCTTAGACATTAGGAAGAAATTCTTCACAATTGAGGGTGGTGAGGCACAAACTGTTCTGTGATTCTATGAAACCAGACTGGTCAGACTGAGCTGCTTTGACCAGGAGCTCAGCTGTGCATGACTGATTATCCCAAAGCTCAACTTGGTTATTCTGATTCCACATCCAGATTCATCGACGCAGTGACTGAGCTGAGGGATTAGCTGTGGTCTCCCTCGGGACAGCTATTTAGGGGAGCAGAGCGCTGCTAGCAGAGCTGGAGCTGCTGGAGAGGGAGGATGTAGATGAGATCTTAGGAAGAAATTCTTCACAATGAGGGTAGTGACGCACTGGCACAGGTTGCTCAGGGAAGGTGTGGCTGCCCCATCCCTGGGGGTGTTCAAGGCCAGGTTGGATGGGGCTTTGAGCAGCCTGGTCTAGTGGGAGGTGTCCCTGCCCATGGCAGGGGGGTTGGAACTGGATGCATTTTGAGGTCCCTTCCAACCCAAACCCTTCTGTGATTCTATGATCCTATAAATCAGCTCGCAATTGCTTCCCACCAGCAGCCCAGTCCTGTCCCTGTCCTGCCTGTGGGTGTTCATTGCCACATGGTCCTCTTGCTGCTTGGCCTCCTCCTGCCGCAGCATCCTTGAAACCCAAACCATTTCCATGGTGACGAAAACAGTTTTAATTGCAGTTCATGTTGAGTAGGGAAGAAAATATTTGGAAGTAATGAAAGCTGTACTTTTCCGGGAGGGCTGCTCAGCTCCCTGCCCACAGCTGGCAGTGGTCGGATGGCTTGGGAAAACCCAGCCCTATTCCCGATGCTCTCCTACCTTGGCTTGGTAATCAGAAAGTTATTACTTTTTTAATAATGTCATCAAAGCTCATATTGTCACTGCCTTTTAAGGCAGTTCTAAGGATTTTTAAATTAAGATGCTGGTATTTAAGGCAAAACCAGAGGAGAGGAGGGAGGGCAGGAGAAGGAGGTGGCATAGGTGCAAATCCCTTTCTCCTCCTAATTTAGATTAGACGTTAGGAAGAAATTCCTCATGATGAGGGTGATGAGGCCCTGGCACAGGTTGCCCCGGGAGGTTTTGGCTGGATGGGCTTTAAGGTCCTTTCCAACCCAAACCATTCTATGATTCTCAGATGTCACAGCATGGGGTTGCAGCCCTGGCTGCTCTACCAGGCCATGGGGATGTGCCACCATGCGGGTCGGTGGCTTCTTTGCCTCCTTATTTACCCTGGCTGAACTGAGCCCTCGTGGAGCTTGTTGGAAGCCTGGCCTGGGGCTCATCACCCCCTTTCAGCAACAGCCCTCAGGGCCTGCTCAGCTGGTTTCAGAGGGCAGACAGGCCCTGCTCTGTGGGGTAGGGGAGGGAAGCACGCAGGGCACAGGTGTTGCTCTGCCTCAGGTCTGATTTGGTGTCGGTGGCATTCACATTTCTTAGGTCCTCCCAAAAAAATCATCTGGGTGTTTTGACAGGCATTGATTGCAATCCCCCATTCCCGCCGGTGCCACCAGCTTGGGTTTCTGTCCCAGCTGCGTCCAAGGGCTCCCTAAACACCCTGCCCTCTCTGTGACACTGGTGGGTGTCAGCCTGAGCCTCCTTGTCCGGGGCTGTGGTGATAGAGCTGGTGGCAGACCATGCCACTCTCATTCTGCAGCTGCATTGGTTACCAGCGCTGCATTTTTTTCAGCAGCAGCAGGGTCCCTACAGGTGGCAACAGTGCCCCTGGCACAACAGGGCAGGCATGTGGTCCTCCATAGCACGGGACATGGGGCTGGCATTTGTTGATGCTGTTCACCTGCTTGCAAGGATGTCATCTCTGGAGGCTTTGTTTTGGAAGGTCTGTGCCCTCTTGTACCGCTGGAGGAGTTGGTGTTTTAGGTGATGGAGGGCGTGTCTGAAAGCCAAAAGCTTGACTCTAGCTTCTCACTAAAGGGTTTTCACCCTGTGACCAAGGGTTGCACTTTTTTCTGGACACCAGAAATCGCATGATCATCCCTGAAGCTCCAAAGCTCAGCTCAGCTTTGTTTGACTGAGCATGGCAGGCGTGTCCTGCTGGGCTGGGCTGCAGGGTGGCAAGGGGAGGGCAGAGTGGTCATCCTGGACTGCAAAATCCCCCCAAGATGTTTCACCATCAGCACGGGCCAAATTCCCTAGTGGGACTGCGCTGGCTTGATGCTAATATCATAATGTGGCTCTGCTTTTGGCTGCTTTGGAGACGCAATGGGATGAATGTTCACCACAGCTAAGGCAGAGAAGAGCTCAGCCCTGGGCATCAACACTGCTGCTCGCCAGTGGGATCTTCATCCCTTCTGACAGGGCATCGCCAGCAGCAGCCTCGGTCCGACCAGTCTGGTTTCATAAAATCATGGAATCACAGAATGCTTTGGGTTGGAAGAGACCTTAAAGATGATGCAGTTCTACCCCGCCCCCTGCCATGGCAGGAATACCTCCCACTGGATCCGCATGCTCAGGACCCCATCCAACCTGGCCTTAACACCTCCAGGGATGGGGCAGCCATGACTTCTCCGGGCAACCCATGCCAGGGCCTCACTGTACCCCAGCAAATGGATCCCTTTGTGGTAGCTGGCGGAGCACCTGAAGGTCCTCCATGCCACATGTCTTGGTGCTCTGCATGTGTGGGCAAAAGATGGGATGTAGCCTCAGAGGAGCCTCTCTCCAAACACTACGACACATGGCAGGTCAGGACTGCGCCACTGCTGGGGATGGGCTCAGGCGGTGGCTGTCAGGACATGTTTGTGGATGGCCCAGCGCATTTCGGAGATAAGTGGAAGACATTAGAGCTACAGTTCAGTTTGGCTTTGGTCTTAGTTGGCTTAGTTGGCAGAACACTTTGATGGTTGAGCAGTGCTTTGTCTGAAGGACTGGAATAGAGCACTCAGACTTGCTTTCCTTTGGCCATGAGCTCAGCAGCCCTTGTCACTTCTGCACTTCTAGGTGTTACTGCAGATGTTTCCTTCTCCCTTCAGGCCACTCCTGCTTGCTTCCCTGCAACCCAGGGTGGCTTCAACAAAGATGGAGGACAAGAAAAGGGACAAGAGATTTAGGATGTCTTAAGCCACAGCTGCAGATCCTATGTCAGGATGGAAGTACCTCCTTCCACACCTGGTCGTAGCCCCATGGCCAGTGGAGTCCAGCCTCTCCTGGGGTCCATCTTCTCCCTAGCCGTTGCACACAGAGCCATCTGAGCTCTGCAATACGGATGCTGCGTAGGTACAAATTATAATCACAATTAATCCTTCCACTGTGCTTCGGTTACCTGCACATCCTCACGCAGAACGATGGGAACATCTCCTTATCCACAGGAATGCAGGCTAAGCTAGGGAGGGGCTGTGCAGGGGCTGCACTGAATGGCCCTTCAGGCTCACAAATAGCTTTTATCCACCTCTCCCTTAACTCTTTCCCTGTGGTTCCTGAAAACACTTCAGCTCCTGCGATCGGCTGTGGATGCCGATGAGCAGGAGATGGTAGTTTTGCACATCGGGATGCTGAGCAGAAGCTGCTTTTAGCAGCTCCAGGCTAAATTAAATTAATTAAATCACAGGGCCTCCCTCCAGCACTGCTGTGTGCTGATGGGCACAGCCAGGCATCCGCTGCCAGCCTGAAACCCAGCTGAGGAGACACAAAAGGCTGCATCGAGGAGCTGGGCAGCTGCTTCTAAAATAGTTCTTGCCCCAGGCAGGTTTTTAATTGACCGGTCGGGTTTTGATTATAGCTGTTTCCCTAGGATTCGATGCAAGTCATTCGGATGGGGGGAAATCATGTATTTATTTTTTTAGGCAATTTTAAAGGAGGTAGGATTAGAAACAGTATCCTGGGCTGCATCCAAAGCAGTGGGAGCAGCAGGGTAAGGGAGATTCTGCCCCTCTGCTCTGCCTTTGTGTGACCCCACCTGGAGCCTTGGGTTCAGTTCTGGAGTCCTCAGCACAGGAAGGACATGGAGGTGTTGGAACGAGTCCAGGGAAAGCCACAGAGAAGATCTGAGGGCTGGAGCACCTTGCATGAAGACAGGCTGAGAGAGCTAGGGATTGTACAGTCTGGAGAAGAGAAGGCTCCAGGCAGACCTTAGAGCAGCCGTCCAGCACTGAAAGGGGCTCCAGGAAAGCTGGGGAGAGGCTTTTTACAAGGGCCCGTAGAGATAGGATCAGGGGAACAGCTTTAAATTGGAAGGGGGAAAAGTTACAATTAGACATTAGGAAAAAATTCTTGGCTGATGAGGGTAAGGAGGCCCTGGCACAGGTTGCCCAGGGAAGTGGTGGCTGTCCCATCCCTGTAGGTGTTCAAGGCCAGGTTGGATGGGGCTTTGAGCAACCTGATGCAGTGGGAGGTGTCCCTGTCCATGGCAGGGGTTTGTAACTGAATGGGCTTTGAGGTCCTTCCAACACAAACCATTCCATGATTCTGTAAGGGTATGTAATATTTTATGTCACATGGGGGGGAGTGTGAGCTCCCGGCTGGTGCCACCTAGTTCCCCTCTCTGTTGCAGCACCTATGGGGAGCTGACGAACTGCACAGCACTCATCGCTGAGAGGCTCGACTGCTACTGGCCCAACCGCCTGGTGGATGAGTTCTTCGTGGCTGTGCACAAGCAATACTTCAGGAACTGCTCTCTCTCTGGCCGGGCACTCCATGATCCCCCCAACACTGTTCTCTGCCCCTTCATCCTGCTGCCCATCCTCATCACCCTGCTGATGACCACGTTGGTGGTGTGGAGGAGCAAACGCAGTGAGGGCATCGTGTAGGGACACCGTGCCGTCGGCGCAGGAGCGGGATGGGGGTCCTCCATTCTGTTTATTTGGAGAAGACCCTGGCAGAGGAGCATCCTGAGGTACCAAGTCCTGGAGGCAGAGACAGTAATGCCACCACTCCTCCCTCGCTCGGCGGTTTCCAAATAAATACATCATTTAAGACTTGGTTGTGTGGATGCCGGTGGCCAGCAAGGCTGCCCTGGCAGCAGGGAGCACAGCTCGCCCCAGGCATCAGCACTGCCGCAGCTCTGCTCATCCTGGCCCAGCTGCCCCCATCCCAGCACCCCCAGCATTGCCTGCCAAAAGAGGAACATTTTTAAAGAATAAAAGTTAAAAAAAAGAAAATGCAGTGGGGGGGGTGAAATCCTGCTGGTGCTGGGCAGTGCCAGTGGGTGCAACTGCGAGGCTGGAGGGTCTGGGGGCAACCCCGGGTGATGAGATCAGCACAGCTTTTTCTTTTTGTCCCTTATTCCCACCAGGAAAGGTGTCTTCTCCCTTGGTCCCCATCAGGATGGGTTTTGCCTGGGAGATGGGGAGCGATGGGTAGAAGTTGGTGGGAACTGGTGGTGGCACCAGTGGTGGCCTTGGCCATGTCCTGGAGTAAACAGGAATGGGAATGAGGTGCTTTTCCTACCTAAATAAATACATAAATAAATGAGGTTCCAATCTCTGGTGCAAATCCTCAGTGCTCAGCCCCTCCGTGGACACTGGGGTGTGGGCAGATCGAGGGGCCCTATGGATGCTCCATTTGCTGCCCTGAAGGAGCCTTTGATCCCAGAGGTGGTGACCCCCATCCCGGGGGCACCATCTGGGGGTGGCATGGGTTGTTCTGTGGGAGGTTGGAGGCCTGGGCTCCATCCTTTCAGCAGGGCCCAGGACGGGGTAACCCTGTCCCATCCCAGGTGGAACTTGGCAGTATCTGGGATGAGCAAGGGACCTGCAACCCCACCACTGGTTTCTGTGGTCCTCAACAGTTCTGGACCCCTCCATATCCCCTTCTGGGCCACTCCAGCTCAGAGAGGGGGCCCTCAGGGAGACCCAGCTGCTGCCCCCTCCTTGGCCCTTGTATTTCCCCGAAACCCCCAAAATTGGATATGTAGGCAGTGGGACACCCAGATGTCCACCTGCCCCATCCCACCTCCTGTTCCCTTCTCAGGCCCCTGCAGCATTTTTCTCCTTCATCACTGGGTATTTGGGACTTAATTTTCAAGCACGGTTGAACAATTAAGAAATGAATCCCAATTATTTGATGGGGAGTGCCCAAAGCTCTGGGGACTCTGGTCCCTGCAGCCAGGAACAGCAGAAGGGGCATTGTGGGAGATGGTTCCTGCTGGGATAAAAATGTATTTAAGGAAAAGAAATGCAGCAGGTTGTTCCCAAAGCTGCCTGGGAGTTACAGAAGCCAATTCCTGCCTGTGTGTGAGGGAAGGCGACACTGTGGGGATGCAGAGGTCGCTTGCTGTGGCAGGGGGCCACAGGATTGCTGAGATTGCTGCTGAAGCAGCCCAGGCAGCATCACAGCTCCATGCTCTGGTGAGAGGAAGAAAGCGATGGACACAAGGTTCAGTATCAAACTATATCCCAACTGGAATATTCTCATCTCCTCTAGGTAAGCACACTCATGGTGAGGAGTTTCAGGGACTGTCCTGGGTGGTGTGTCTGGCTTTGCTGGCTCCATCCCTTGCACCATGCTCCTGGCAGCAGGGACAGCCCAAAGAAATGGGGATCTTCACCTCTTCTGCTGAAGGTGCTAAAGGTACCAGGGTGCCACTACAGCAAGAAGCTCACAGCTTCCTTAAAGCAAACTAGTTCAGCTTGAAAATAAGAGAATCCTTCTGATTCACTACACAGAAACTGGACATCTTTTCCAACCCTTCTGGTTTTGCGAGTGGTTTATTCCTCACCTTCCCCTATTTTGGCAGCAAAGATCTCTCACCGCAGTTGCCTGCTTAAAATAAAAGACTGATCCATGTTTCCTTTTAAACAGACCCTTTGAGCAATATTATCTGAAGATGAAGGTCACAGGCTCTGCTCCTGCATCCCAACCCCTGCATTTCATTTCCCTGTTTTCTAGGCCTCCAGTAACACCTGCAGGAGCCTGTGAAGCTGTAAGGGAACAGGCACAGGGAAAACTTCTAACCCAGATGAGCCCTGATTCAGTTTGACACCAGCACAGGTCGCCCAGGGAAGTTGTGGAGGTGTTCAAGGCCAGGTTGGATGGGGCTTTGAGCACCCTGATCAAGTGGGAGGTGTCCCTGCCCATGGCAGGGGGGTTGGAACTGGATGGATTTTAAGGTCCCTGCCAACCCAAACCATTCTGTGATGAAATTACCAAACGCCAGGTGCCCACAAGGGTTTAGCAGAGGGTGCAGAGTGTTGTTATGCTCAGCTGCATTATTATCCATTCCCTTCCAGTGCAGGCGTTTAGAGAACACGATCAGGTGTGGTCCAGGTAATGGGGCTTTAATTTACTTTTCATCAGATCAAACAGCTTCTGTTAGTCTCTCCCCACATCCGGATCCAAAAGCCAAAGGCAGATTTCTTAAAAGAAAAAAGGTCTCCCTTTCATTACATTTTCACAGAAATAGATGTATAAAACAGATGTAATTTTACTAATACTGCACATTTACTTAAGTTACAGATCAGCCTGTGTTCCCTTTAACTATTTCACACAAGGAACAGAAACAGAACACCATTGTAGCCCAAACTGGAGCTGAAAATAACAACGTAAGGATTCCAAATGCGTGCCGAAAGGTACTTACATTGAACACCATCCTGAATTTCAACACCACAGCAGAATTCCATTTAGCACTGGCGTTCTGGCAAGCTCTAAGGCTTGCCTGAATGACTCTTGGGACAAAGCTTGTGTTCTTTCTGCTCATCAAAGGCAACAGGATGGTGATTTGGTTCACAGGAGACCATTTTATTGCCAACTCCCAGTGTTACAAACACACGCCACATCTTCTGTTTGGATTTCTCCCTCCCATTCCCCCTCTCCAAACTAAGCAAGAGTTAAAAAAAGTGTAATTACAATTTTGATAGTAATTTCTTTTCCCTTCCCGAGCACGTCTCACCAACAGGCTGTACAGTACAGTTCAGAAGAGTAAACATTTTTAAAAGTAAGCAAATAACTTTTTCAACCAACGGACATAATTTCTGGCTGTATTTTTGCTGAACTCTCCTTTTAACATGGACAAGTTATGAGGTTGGGTTTCTTCTTCAGTACGACATGGACACAGGACTGGTACAATCCAGGCTGGTGTTGGTGTTGTTGAAGTTAAAGGACAACTCTAGTGCAGATGCCACGGTCCTGCCATCCATCTCCCTTCATCATCTCGCATAGCGCTTAATGTAATCTTCAACTTTATTCCGAAAGTCCTCCTAGAGGAAAGCACAGTCAGAATTACCCCAAGCGTGCCAGGGCTGTGGTGGTGGTGGGCTTCCACATGGCAGCGGTGGGGTCAAATCTCCATCAGGTGAAAGGCCACCTGCTCTCCCCAAGACCCAGGACATGTTTTTGACACAGTACACAAGAACTCAGATAACCCTGCATGTCCTTGTGAGCAGACATTCATGCTCTACCGGGATCTCCTCTGGGGATGGAACTGAACAAAAGAGTTTGCCATCACCAGCTCTTAGTGCGTCCAAAGGTCACCAGAGCCAGGAGACCAGGCCCCATCTGGCAGCTCATGCCACACAGTGAAGACCTGGCCGTGGTTTCAGAGAAGGACAGGCAGCTGTCCTTATCAGACAGAAGAGGCAAGGCCACGGCAGGGACCATCACCCTGCGTAGCTCTGTCCCAACCACACGTTCTGGTCTTGCCCTGGTACAATATTGCATCATTAAGCTACATCAATCACTGGCGTATTTTTTGTCACTTATTACAGCCTGGCGAATCAAAATTCCATCATCCAAGTCACTTGGCCGTTAAGGTGGTTCAGAAGAAGGCATCCACACCTACAGTCCTCCATGGAAAACCTACAGGACCATTACAGGACCTCTGCATGCATGGGAAAGCACACAGTTCTGACAGTTTAGCAGCACAAAATATGGAGATGCCGAGCAAGAGCAATTCTGACAGACTTTCCCCCTGTGATCCTCACCCAATCCAGCATGTCAGCCAGATGTGACATTCCTGTAATGCCATTTGGAGCCCGACCTTTGCCTTGTGCGCTCCCAGCCCATTCTGGATTTGTTCTCACAAACAAACAAGAGGGGCCTGTGCTCCGGGTTCAAGGAGAGGGCTCACAGCAGAGCGCTTCTCTTGACTCCCAGCTCCCAGGTCTGTGAGCTGGCTAGAACGTAAATAATCAACGTACACACAATGGGAGAAGAGGTTTCGCACACAGCCTCCAGGTGCAGTGGAGCTGCCTGGAGAGCACAGAAGCACTGAAATCCTCCGCCCACTGAGCCAAGGCTCTGGTTTCCTAGGAAGGTATTGCAGCAAGGCATCTCCTGCTTTGAACAATGCCCCTGGTCCAAGACAGCAGCTCCAGGTTTGCTGATACCTAAAACAAAGCACGCCAAGTGTTCTGGTACAAACACTCATGGACCCAAATAAAATGAGGATTAAGACAGAGCAGAGGTTCATGAATTCGATACTCCATGTAAACAATGGCCATTGACTGTTCAAGGAATTTAATATTCTCACAAGGGAAGGAGGAGGAGCCGGCACTGGGCTCTGCTCTCTGATAACAAATGATAGGACCCAAGGGAATGGCAGGAAGATGTGCCAGGGGAGGGTTAGGATGGACACTAGGAAAAGGTTCTTCCTCCAGAGGGTGGTGGAGCACTGAACAGCTCCCCAGGGAAGCAGTCACAGCACCAAGCCTGACAACATTCCAGAAGTATTTGAACAATGCCCTCAGACACATGGTCTGAATGTTGGGGTGGTTCTGTGCAGGGACAGGAGTTGGACTCAATGGTCCCTGTGGGTCCCTTTCAACTCAGGACACTCTGTGATTCTATGATCTTTTTCACTTGTGCATTAACAATGGATGAAAGGTTTCTAACACTGTTACAACCTCCAAAGCAGTGGAAACCAAATGAATTAACCGAAGGCTTGACTGTGCATTCTTCCCTATCATGTGTTGCTCCGAGAGACAGGCCACAGAAAGGAACTGGGTACCAGTCTAGGAAATATCTCTGGACATGGAATAGGGCCACTGCATCTGTGCTCTATTGACAGTGTCCAAAAGCAGCGCTATACTGAGCAGCCTCCGCTCTTTCACTTCTATCTTTATGAGGTTTTCAAGTTGGAAGATGGGTTCTCGGCTCTCACTTAACAGAAGCAGGACCTCGGCGAAGAAGGAAGGCTTCAGAAATCCATGCCATCACTTTGGTTGACTCGCCAGAGGAAGAAATAACAGTGTTGGCAGGAGCACGGTAACTGTTCTGGCTGCATGGGATCCTGGCTGCTGAACAGGAAGCTCTCATCCCATAGCTGTAACATTTCATCTTCACGTGGCTCAGCAGTTCCTGATTAACAGGAGGCACTGTTCTATGTGTGGTGCTGAATAATCAGCAGCAGAAAAATCATCAGAGCAGCACATATTGTGCACTGTGAAGAGGTACATATGAAATCCTGCTAGGAATGCTGAGGGGAAGAAGAGGGAGTCGTTTCACAGGGAGTGGAGCTGGAGATGCGTCCACCTGATGTGTGGATGCCACATGTGCACGCACCCATCTCCATGCAGAACATCTCTGCCCCAATGCTCTGCAACACAAAGCAGTGCATTTCACACTCAGACTTCCCTCAAAGACAGATCTTAAGCACAGGACTGCTGGAAAGATGGACTCAAAGGCAAGGCGTGCAAAACACCTACTCTTATTAAAAACCCAGAGTCTACTCACCCAAATGGAGCTTTTCCCTGATTTCTTGCCCTCTCTGGAGGTGTTCCAAGGCCAGGTTGGATGGGATCCTGAGCAGCCTGGTCCAGTGGAAGGTGTCCCTGCCCATGGCAGGGTTTTGGAACTGGATGGGCTTTATGGTCCCTTCCAACCCAAACCATTCTATGATTCTTTCTGTAGGAGACGCAGAGGAACCGTGCCCAAGCCCAAGCCTGCATTACTGCCCTGAGCCCCAATCATCCTTTGATGCCAAGCCAAGTGAGAAAAAGCACACCCCATCCTGTGGGCTTGGTGCCGAGAGGGAGAAGAGCCGGGGGCTCCTGCCTCGTCCCTCTGGACCTGGGTGAGGTCCCCCTGCTGGCCTGGCCAGAGGCACAGTTGCCTGCTCTACACTGAAGTTGTTTCCCACGTCATCAGAGTCATGAGGCCAACGATTGACAAAGGAAGAGAGGGTTGACAGTCACTGTGACATTCTACTGCAGAAGCACTGATGTTTTAACACTTGAAACTTCATCAGTAAGGACTCAGCCAGTCATTGAGCCCTGCCAGGCCATCAGCAGGTGCTGGAAGTGCTACCTGGAGAAGCTTTCTAAAGAGGAACTCTAATTGGAGCTTTCCAAAGGGGAACTCTGATTTTAAACCACTGTAATTTGCCCTTCAGCCACATTGTGTAGCATTTCCTTCACAGATTTCCAGATAAAACATGTAAGTAAGTGGGGGATAAAACTGTCCTTGGGTTCTTCTTGCGCTGAGTAGTGGGGAGGGACGGGGTTTGGGTTTCCATCCAGAGCAGGATCTGCTGCCTTGCCTTGCTTAGCGTGGAGGGTTCCATGCCAGATGCTAAGCCAGAAGCCAGAGGTCCTCTGAGCAGAACACCCTCACAGGATTCAGACGCTCAAATTAGGAACTGGCCTCATGTGCTGTACTGGAAATTGAAGCTTGGCCAATGCCAGATCTCCTTAACACAAGGGCCATCCCACCACACAGCACAGCAGTGGGATGGACATTGTAAGTATCAGGTGACAGGATCCAACAAATGCCTCCCCCATACCTTCTAAAGGAAGAAAAGGTACATTGGGATCAGCTGGGAACAGGAAAGTAATAAAAGCGTAAACAAAAAACATCATCATAAGTCTAAGCACACTCCAGAAGAGCAGAACATGGCCTCTCCCAGCTCCTGCTGGATGCCGAGAGGCCGAGATGTCCCAGGCACAGCTCGGCAGGGAGCAAGGGCCTCACCACCCCCACCAGGCTTCAGCGTGAACCCCTGCCCCACCTCCAGGTCCTGTCCTATCCCAGTCCTCACCCTGGCTAAGCCAAACCCTGGTGGGAGCCCAGCTCTGAAGGCACTCAGCTCTCCAAGAGAAGAAACCATGGTTCATGCAGTCTTGGAGCAGACCCAAGGCAGCGCTGCTCAAGCTGCAGGGAGGAGAGCACGAGAGGAGGGTGACACATGAGCAGCCCTGTGGGACGTGTTTGCTGCATGAGTAATGCTGCCCAAATCTCTGCTTCGTTGGATGAAAATCATACGGGGCAATCAATCAAAGGGAAATTCAAAACCACCAGTGGAAGGAGAGTATAGAATATGAACCACGACATATTTCATATCATCATTAGCTGAAAACTGGGTTACAGCACAGAGCACGAAGTTAAACATGCAACCCACTGAACTGTCCCCGGGGCACTTCTGTACTGAAACAGAGAAGTATTGTTTATACAAAGAAGTTTAACAAATAACCTTAAAGAAGATAGAGATCTGGACAGGCTGGATCTATGGGCTGAGACCAACGGGATGAGATTCAACCAGTGCCGGGTCCTGCACCTGGGACACAACAACCCCATGCAATGCTCCCGCCTTGGAGAGGAGTGGCTGGAGAGCTGCCCATCAGAGAAGGACCTGGGAGTGTTGGCTGACAGTGGTGAACATGAGCCAACAGTGGCCCAGGTGGCCAAGAGGGCCAATGGCATCTTGGCGTGGATAAGAAACAGCGTGGCCAGTAGGAGCAGGGAGGTGATTGTGCCCCTGTACTTGGCACTGGTGAGACTGCACCTCAAACCATGGGTTCACTTGTGGATCCCTCACTATTAGAAGGAAATTGTGCGGCCTGAGTGAGTCCAGAGAAGGGGAATTAAGCTGGAGAACAAGTCCTATGAGAAGTGACTGACAGAACTGGGGTTGTTTACCTTAGAGAAGAGGAGGCTGAGGGGAGACCTCATCACTGTCTACAACTGCCTGAAAGGACGTTGTGGTGAGGTCAGTGCTGGTCGCTTCTCCCAAGTGACAGGAGACAGGACAAGAGGAAATGGCTGCAAGTTGCACCAGGGAAGGTTTAGATTAGACAACAGGAAAAATTTCTTTACTGAAAGAGTGGTGAAACACTGGCAGAGGCTGCCCAGTAAGGTGGTGGAGTCACCATCCCTAGAGGTGTTTAAAGATGTATGCATCCTGAGAGGTGCTCAGGGATCTGGTTTAGTAGTGGACAGGTACGGTTGGACTCGATAATCTCAAAGGTCTTTTCCAACCAAACGATTCTATGAGTCTATGAAATACACACGTGTACATACATTTCAGTAAGAACTCTGGTCAAAGACATCCCTTTCAAACAACTGATTTCATGATTTTCATTTGTACTTATCATGCTGACTGGTAACACGTGTGCAATGATTTGCATTAATAAATCATCAAAAAGCAAATCCTTATCTAATTAACTTTAGATAAAAATCCCCATGCTAACTGATATAAACTCAGAACAATTCACCGAATCACAGAATTGTTTAGGTTGGAAAAGACTTTAAAGATCATCAAGTCCAACCATAAACCTCACACCGCCAAGTCCACCACTGAACTCCTGACGACTGTTCATCTTACAAACATACCATGCTGCAATGAGGGTAAAGAAATACAGTAGACTATAAGAAGTTGTTACTACAAGCTATTTGACACCAAAGGCACCATGGTCATGGTCTACACTTTGCACAGGAACACGGAAGCATGCACACAAGAACAAGGTACCTTTTTTGTAAGCTGGGGTTTGACTTGATTTGGTGCCTCTGAAAGAGGAGACACTCTTTTTACAACAATTTACACTGATTAACTGCTCATTAAGCTTTCAATTTGAAAGAGAAAGCTCTGCTCCCTTATCCAAAGCAAACACAGCTACCAGGGAAGTTTGGAAAAGCTGGAATGGAAATTATCTCAGGAATTTTTTTCTTTATCTAAAACAAATGCATATGTAAGAATTCACAATAAAAAAACCCAAACCAAAGCAGTTTTAGCTCATTATCCTTAATACACCCACCTTAAAATTCAACAAGGCCAAGTGCAAGGTCCTGCACCTGGGTCAGGGCAATCCCAGCACAAATGCAGGCTCAGTGGAGAATGGATTGAGAGCAGCCCTGAAGAGAAGGACTTGAGGGGCTGGGGGATGAGAAGCTCAATATGAGCCAGCAAAGTGTGCTTGCAGCTCAGAACACCAAATGTGTCCTAGGCTGCATCCAAAGCAGTGGGACCAGTAGAGCAAGGGAGGGGATTCTGTCCCTCTGCTCTGCTCTTGTGAGACCCCATCTGGAGTCCTGTGTTCAGTTCTGGAGCCCTTGGCACAGGAAGGACATGGATCTGTTGGAGTGAGTCCAGAGGAGGCCATGGAGATGATCCAAGGGCTGAAGCACCTCCCATCCAAGACAGAGTTGGGGTTGTTTGGCCTGAAGAGAAGGCTCTGGGGAGACCTTAGACCAGCCTCCCAGTACTGAAAGGGGCTTCAGAAAACCTGGGGAGGGGCTCCTGATCAGGGAGTGCAGGGATAGGACCAGGGGGAACAGTTTTGAGCTGAAAGAGGGGAGACTGAGATGAGATTTTAGGAAGAAATGTTTTCCTGTGAGGGTGATGAGGCACTGGCACAGGTTGCCCAGAGCAGTGGTGGCTGTCCCATCCCTGGAGGTGTTCAAGACCAGGCTGGATGGGGCTTTGCGCACCCTGATCCAGTGGGAGGTGTCCCTGTCCACAGCAGGGGATAGAACTGAATGGGCTTTGAGGTTCTTTCCAACCTAAAACATTTTATGGTTTTATCACTTATAAAATCAAAATACAACACAATATACCCCTGCAGAAAAACCTCCAAAAGCCTATTTTAAGACAAAAAAGGATCACAAAAATACTCAGTTGCTCCTTTCCTCCTCTCCTCGGTGCTAAAGAAAATAATGAAATCATGATAATAATTTTTAAAAAGCACTATTTTAGCAGAACATTATTTTAATCCAAAATTTATCACCAAGGTTGAATTCCAAATAATTTTGGCCAGGATCTTACTTTTGATTTTACTTAAAGTGTTCAGTAAAGGGGCTGCGGGGCAGTGGGAGCCAAGGAAAAATCAGATGATTACTCAGCTCCAGCCAAAGATTTTGGAGGAGAACATCATAATCAGGTATATTTACCCGTTGGCCCCATACATTATATTTAAAGCGACCTTTTCTTTCTTTTCCATCCAGCAAGAAATAATGAGGTTTTGCACCCACCAACCCACTCGCACTCACTCACATTTAAAAACAGAGCTGAATGAAACCTTTGAGGAATAAAAAAATTTCCAGCATGATGTGGTTTTCCAATTCACGTTCCAGCCCTGCTATCATTTCCCTGTCGATGGTGTATTTAGCTCAGTCTCTGCACCATCTGAAGAATTTTCCAAGTCAAAGAATTGTTTTGGGTTGAGAGGGACCTCAAGCCCATCAAGTTCCAACCTCCCTGCCTCCCAGGGACACCTCCCACTGGATCAGGGTGCTCAAAGCCCCATCCAACCTGGCCTTGAACACTTCCAGGGATGGGGCAGCCATGACTTCTCTGGGCAACCTGTGCCAATGTGTCACCATCTTCATCATTAAGAATTTCTTCCTAATGTCTAATCTAACTCTTCCCCCGTCAAATTTTAAGCCATTATCACCCAGGCTGCTGAAAACAAATAAAACCTCCTGGGAGTTAAAGCAGGGAGCACGGAGATGCCAAGTCACTTCCAGAGGTCTCTCTCCCTGCTCCTCCAACACTCCTGGAGTCAGCTGGAGCCTGGTGACTGCTGCACTGCCCGTTCTGTCAATACAGTGGCTGGAAAGGGTTACAGAGAGTGCCCTTGGGGGAAATTACCTGCATCATCCCAGTTACACTGACAGTTATCCTCTCCTGGGCTGTAAACGCACTTCCACTGGTGAGGATGCCACTCACTCCCAAGAGAGGATACATGCTCGGGATTGGAGGTCTTAATGGCTAAATTACAAGCGCAGAGGAAATGGGAGCTGCCTGGTTCTGGCGAGAGGATTTGTGCAAGTCAGGCTCTACTGGCATCAAATGGTGTTCAGACAAACCTGAGCGGGCAGGTGAGGCACCTGGAGGACTCAGCTCACCGTGGCCAGGCTCCGTATTTGCACTCAACAACCTCCCTGTTGCTTCCACTGAAAATCCACGTATTTTTATAAAGAATGCAAAGCAAAAGCTTTCCTTTTAAGTCAGTTTGAGGCACGTAAAACAAAAGATTTAAAACATCTGCATTTCTTCCACTTTTCCATTGTTACAAGTCAAACCATCTGCAAAAGCTTAATCAACTTTGCTCAACCTGAAAGAGGCTCCATCTATAATCAAAGTGTTAGGGAAGATGGATAACAATTTATATAAATAAGTTTAGCATTAGAAAAGCAGTATTTTTCCTATTTCCATCTGTTAGCACAATTAGCAGCTGTGCTGTTGCTCATTTGCACAAGCTGTTTTAATGTACTCAGTGGGAAAAGGCTTCAAGGGCTGAAACACGGACACAGAATATAAAGTGGGGAGGCAATCCAAGAAAAACCCCAGTGTAATTCTCTAAATGAAAGAATACTGCAACACCCCTCCACTAAAATACATATTCTACTGGGGCTGCCGCAATTCCAGTGAGAGTAACAAACACCAAGCAGAGTGGTTGAGTGCGTGCAGAAAGTGATTTACTGCAATAAACATGGAGATAAATAAATGCAGTGACTCACAGGGCAAATCCTTCTCGAAAGATGGTTTTGGACTGGGGTGGTACTGTTGACCTTAGTAAGACAGTTAAATTGCAATCAAAGAGTAATCAAAACCCCACAACAAAAATTAAACTGCTTCCCAAATAAAGCACAACAAGCCTTTCAGGACTAAATTCTTTCCCAGTATGGTAAAGCTTGAAAAGCTAAAGTTCACCTCCTATGCAGCAGATCAAGTTCCTCCCTCCAGGAGCTCCTTCTGATGCTTACCGACTTCCACATCTTAAATGCAGCATCCACTGGCACTTGTACTGCCTGGCGATCCGTTCTGATTTAGAATCATAGAATGATTTGGCTTGGAAAGGACCTCGGAGGCCATCCAGTTCCAATCGCTCTGCTATGGGCAGGGACACCTCCCACTGGATCAGGAGGCTCAAAGCCCCATCCAACCTGGCCCTGAACATCTCCAGGGATGGGAGAGCCACAGCTTCCCTGGGCAGCCTGTGCGAGGGCCTCCCCACCCTCATATTGAAGAATTTCTCCCCAAATTCAGAGCTCTGGAGGGCAAAGGCAATGACACACATGCTGTCGGTCATCGCTCTGCTGACATCTGCAGGTGTCACAGTGACACCTGCGCATCCCCACCATCAACAGGAAACAGAATTGGCGCATGGAGCAGCTGATATCTGAGCAGTGGCTGCAGACGTCAGGAAAGCAAGGCTGCACGCTCTGGGTCCATTATGAGTACTGTGGGATTCATTACAAATCAGGGAAATGAAGTTTGCTTACACAGCGATGACAGGTTTGTCTGGCCAAAGGTGAGCACACACTTCAATTCCTCAGCTCTGCTTTGTGGATGCATTTAATTAGAACAATTCTTCAGTGTTTCGTAACACCTTTCAGAAGAAATCAGGAAACAGATACTCGATTCCATGCCCAGGAATAAATGTGAGGTTTTTATTTTACTTGAAGAAAGTTAAAAACTCACACGCTTTCATCACGTCATGGTTTTGTACCATTAGAAATGAAAAGCAGTGTTGATGAAAATGTTCAGAACCAGCTACTTCCTATTTGGAAGAGAGATTTGAGGATGCCAGGGGCTGATGCAGTGCTATCAATTTAACCAGGGGAATGAGGTTAAGTGGAAAACCTCATCCTAGCCAGCGGGCAGAGGCAGATCCCAGGCCAAGAGAAGCTCAAATATGAGTACAGCAGCACAGCAAGGATGAAACTATGCTGATTTAAGCAACACACTGACTCAGTCTACAATGCAAACAACGTCAAAAATGAGGACCTGACAAAGGCAGCCTGAAGCTAACAATGACAGCAAGATCTGGGCATGCCTCCCCTTGTCAACTCTAACGATATCCCTATCTTGACAAGTACTAAACAGCCCTTCTGTTAGCTTTCTTCCTTGAGCCAAGAGCCAACTGCACCAATCGAGTTGTTGACAAAGCCCCAGCACTGAACCAGTCAAAGATGAAAACATATTGATTTGCATCCTAAATGCTTGGACCCAGATCAAAAATCAAAAGCCTGAGGAGTTCCTGGAGGCCCAGCTCTATCTTGGTAGCTCTTTTCGAGTCACTCTTGGAAGAACAGTGGGAGAAAAGGCACACAGAATGGGTCAAAGGAATGGAGATGGCTGGAGAAATCATTTCACGTTTCAGTGCTACCCTTTGTACTGAAATAGAAAGGTGTGGTTGGCCCTCCAGTCTGCAATGCTGCAAGTCTCACCAAGCTCATTGTTAATGATGACCCTGCAGAGCAGTTACGCAGACTTTTAACTATGATGTGTCGGTGCTACAAGCTCGGAAACAACCAGCTGAGATCCCTGGTAAAGCAAAGAGACACCAAGGAGAAATAAAATTGTAAAGGAGAGAGAAAGGTAGTAAAGAAGAGGTTGTAGGGAGGTGGGGGTTGGTCTCTTCTCCCTGGTAGCCAGTGACAGGACAAAGGAAAATGGTCTCAAGATGCACCAGGGGAAAATTTAGGCTGGATATTAGGAGGAATTTCTTTACTGAAAGAGTTTGCAGGCACTGCCAGAGTCTGCCCAGGGAGGTGGCTGAGTCACCATCCCTGGAGATGTTTAAAGACAAGTAGATGCACTTAGGGACATGGTCTTGCATGCCCTTAGCAGGGCTGGACTGATGGCTGGACTTGACAATTTAAAGGTCTTTTCCAACCAAAATCTCTCTGTGATCCAGTTCTAGTTTACCTGTGTCTGCATGCATTTCGTTTGCAAAGATTAATTGGATAATTCCATAGAGACACTTGTCTGGAGAGCTGTCCTGAAATCTCCTGACATACCTCAACGAGAGATGAAGCATGAGGAAACCCAGCAGAAGACCAAGGAATTCCTGAATTGTAGCAATCATCTTTCACAAAACACTTCTTACACTATTGAGTTTCAGTACCAGCATCTTCTCACTGCTCATATGGGTACACAGAAGCATCTGTTTCACCTCTTCTCTTCTGTAGCCCCAGCAAGCTCTTGGGAATCTTCGTTTTCACTCTAATTTCTTGCCAAGACTTAGAATCGGAATAATTCCAAGATCATGTAGATAAGTGAAAGCAGAGAAGTAGAAATCCAGTTTATAGACAAACTGAAAATAATCGAAAACCATAAGAGGTAACCCAAAGAGATGTTCAGACACCACAAACAGGATGGCAGAAGGCACGCAAGCAGAGCAGCTTGTACCATATGATTTACAATTTCATACTGGGTTTTACGATTTACTCTTTCTGTAAATGTTGAGAATTAACAATGCAAGATGAAGAAGCAGCAGTTTCAAAGCTCTGATCTCAATTACTTCTTAAGTGATCTTAACAGCATGTAGCTTTCTACTGCTGGAGTAAGGGCCAGCAGTGCTGAAAATGAGAAAATGAGAGCTGTGCAAAAATCCCCTAAACTCCAATGTCTGATTACTAATTACTGCCAAAGTGGCCAAATACAGAAGAGGAAAAAAGACAAATGCAAATAAAAATATGCAGATCAGTGTGAAGGACTACAACTCCCTACAGCATTTGAATACTTGCAGGTAGCTCTGTTTACCAGAATAAAGCCTCACTCAGCGTGCAAGTGTCTGTTTGCAACCCACATATCTTTACCCATCCAGCTGGGGAATATCTATACAACATACAGGGCTTCAAGACACATTCAGCAAGCAAAGATGGCACAGTCTGATGCCTGCAGATCTGCAGGCTGTCATCCTTGCCCCCTCCCTTCCAGGACTGCTTTTGTTGGTGCTCCTCACTACCTCCACTCTCGCAGCAAGCTGCAGTTCCTCAACCTCCCCCAGCCCTCATGGGTGGCACCCAGGTCTTCTCACCACCAGCCCAAGGAAAGGTATGGTCTGGTCCGAGCTACACATGCCCACATGGGCCCATTATCAGCCCACCAGGAGGGGGTCCTGGCTGAGCTCGCATGGGAGACTTTCACAGAATGGTTTGGGTTGGAAGGGAGTGTAAAGCCCATGCAGTTCCAACCTCCCTGCCATGGGCAGGGACACCTCCCACTGGATCAAGGTGCTCAAGGCCCCACCCAGCTTCCCTGGTAGCTCACTCACAGCCCATTCTCTCTTCACTGTTGCTGACAGCTTCTGTGATGGTTACAGAACTGGAAGACTCCGCTGCTCCATCAAATTTGATGGAATTTGATACGTGTGTGTGTTCAACAGGTGCAGAGATTGAGGGGGAGGCTGCATTGAGGGAAGTGGATGGATGGATGACATCACTGCATGTGCCTTAGTCCTTTACAAAAGAAAACCCAAAGTAACTGCTAAATGTCACCAAAGCAGAACTCCAAGACAAGCAGATGGACTAGATAAATGGGCAGTGAGGTAGACAGAACCAGCTCAGGGAGTTTGATCAGTGGTATAAAGTCCTAATGGAGCACTCAAAGGGTTGATACAGAGGTCAATATTGTTTAATGACCTGGATGAAAAGGCAGAGTTTACTGATGATAAAAACTGAGAGGAGTGGCTGAAACACCAGATCGGTGTGGTGCCATTCAGAAGGACCTCGATAGGCTGGAGAAGTGGACAGAGAGGAACCTTATGAAGGTCATCTTGCCTGTGAAGCACATGCTAGGGGCTGGCTGGGTGGCAAGCGGCTTTCAAAGACAGACCCTGGAGTCCCGGTGGTCATCGAGCTGACTATGAACCTACACAGCACCAAACACCACCACTAGTGTCCTGAGCTGTACTGTGAAAAGTATGGTAGCAGCAGGTCAAGGAAGGTGATCCTTTCTCTCCTGATGAGATAAATCTGGAGTGCTGGGCCCAGTTCCAGGTTCTCCAGGACGAGAGAGATGGGGACTTACTGGAGTGAGCTGCCACAAAGACGATTAACGAACTGGAGCACCTGCCATATGAGTAAAGACCAATCACCTGGCTGGGACTGTTCTGTCTGGAGAAGAGGATGCTTGGAGGACCTCAATGGATATAAATACCTAATGGGAGGGTGCAAAGAATACAGAGTCAGGCTCTTCGCAGTGGTGCACAGTGACAGAGTGAGAGACACTGGGAACAAATTGAAATACAGACTATTTCTTTTAAACAACAGAAAAAGTTTTTTTTACTGTAAGGGTGGTAGAACACAGGAACAGGTTGCCCAGAGAGGTTGTGGAGTCTCTGTCCTTGGAGATACTCAAAAGCTGACTGGACATGGTCCTGGGCAAGCTGCTACAGATGACTCACCCATGAGCAAGGGACTGGACCCAGCTGGATCTCCAGAGGTCCCCGCCAAACTCAGTGATTCTGACTCTGAGAAATGCCTTCTGAAAACATGTCAAGGATGAAATGCTGGGAAAACTATGGTTAGAGGCTGAGGTGCTTAATGCCTTCTTCACCTCAGTTTTCAACAGTAAGGCCGATTGTTCTCTGGACAACTGGTCTACTGAAGCGGTGGATAGGGGTGGGGTGCAATACAGCGCCCCTGTCATCCAAGAGGAAGAAGTTAGAGACCTGCTGAGCCACTTGGATCCTCAGAAGTCTATGGGGCCTGATGGGATCCATCCTAGGGTGATGAGAGAGCTGGCGGACGAGCTTGCTAAGCCGCTTTCCATCATTTGTCAGCAGTCCTGGCTCACTGGAGAGGTCCCAGAAGACTGGAAGTTGGACAACGTGACGCCTATCCACAAGAAGGGCCGTAGGGACAATCCAGGTAACTACAGACCTGTCAGCCTGACCTTGGTTTCAGGCAAAATTATGGAACGGATAATCCTGGGTGTGATCATGCGGCACCTGCAGAATGAGGGAGAGATCAGGCCCAGCCAGCATGGTTTTAGGAGAGGCAGGTTCTGCCTGACCAACCTGATTTCTTTTTATGACCGTGTGACTCGCCTGGTGGATGAGAGGAGGGCTGTGGATGTGGTGTACCTGGACTTCAGCAAGGCCTTTGACACTGTCTCCCATAGTAGACTACCGGACAAGCTGGCAGACCGTGGCATGGACGGGGATGTTCTGTGCTGGGTTAGGAATAGGTTGGATGGCTGAGCCCAAAGGGTGGCAGTGAATGATGTCCCATCCAGCTGGCGGCCGGTCACTACTGGCGTCCCCCAGGGTTCGGTGCTGGGCCCGGTCCTGTTTAATATCTTCATTGATGATCTGGATGAGGGGATCGAGTCCTTCATCAGCAAGTTCGCAGATGACACCAAGCTGGGAGGAAGTGTCGATCTGCTAGAAGGTAGGAGGGCCCTACAGAGGGACCTTGACAGGCTGGAGAGATGGGCTGAGTCCAATAGCATGAAGTTTAACAAGTCCAAATGCCGGGTCCTACACTTTGGACACAACAACCCCGTGCAGAGCTATAGACTGGGTGCAGAGTGGCTGGAGAGCGGTCAGGCGGAAAGGGACTTGGGAGTGCTGGTGGACAGGAAACTCAACATGAGCCAGCAGTGCGCTCAAGTGGCAAAGAAGGCCAATGGTATCTTGGCCTGCATCAGGAACAGTGTGGCCAGCAGGACTAAAGAGGTCATCCCCTTATACTCGGCACTGGTCAGGCCGCACCTTGAGTACTGTGTCCAGTTCTGGGCCCCTCAGTTTAAGAAGGATGTTGAGATGCTGGAGTGTATCCAGAGGAGAGTGATGAGGATGGTGAAGGGGCTGGAGCACAAGCCCTATGAGGAGTGACTGAGGGAGCTGGGGTTGTTTAGCCAGGAGAAGAGGAGGCTCAGGGGAGACCTTATTGCTCTCTACAACTACCTAAAGGGAGGTTGTGGTGAGGCAGGAGTTGGACTCTTCTCTCAGGCGACCTGTGACAGAACAAGAGGACATGGTCTCAAGCTTCGCCAGGGGAGGTTTAGGATTGACATTAGGAAGAAATTCTTCACTGAGAGGGTAATTATTCATTGGAATGCGCTGCCTAGGGAGATGGTCGAATCACCATCCCTGGAAGTGTTCAAAGAGAATTTGGATGAGGCACTTAGTGACATGGTGTAGTTGACAAGTGGGAGTGGGTGTGGGGTCACAGGTTGGACTCGATGATCTCAAAGGTCTTTTCCAACCTTACGATACTGCGATACTGTGATAGAGAAAAAACAGTCTTTCTGATTTAATTCAGGACCACTGTTTACCTGGCTACGCTGGGCATAAGCAAGAAAGAACAAACACTTTTCTATCAAGACCTTTAACTTGCAGTTACATTAAAAACATAAGCTTATTTTCATTTAACCTCCCAGCTGCCGAGCAAAGCTTTCCAACGTCTCCCTACTCAATTTCATCGTTATTCATCATTTTATATTTCCTCAAATTATTCTACTGCTGTTACATAGATATTAGACTGACAGCCTCCAAAACCATATCCAACTTCTATTGGAGAACTGAAAGGGTAGAAAACAGAAATCCTTCAACACCGACAGTGGCACTGAGGTTGACACATTTATCCACATCAGTGATGCATCAAACACTGGAACATTTTATTAGAAGCATAATTTTCAGTTTGAGGAACGGAGGAGGGAAGTGTCAGGCTTGTCAATTCCTTTACTCTCAGCTCTGCAGCAACTCTTTTGTTCTACACCTAATTACTATTATCTCATATTCCAATACATTCAAGATCAGATTGTTTAGCTTCTAATATATGGATGGACTGATTCCCTCCCTTCCCCATCCCAATTACAGTTTTAACTGTAGAAAACTTTAATCAAAAAATTACTTTCACACCTGAAGTGCCTGCAGCTCTGCCTCTTTCCCCACTTAAAATGATTTAAATTGATTAAATTGATTGCTTCTAGTGATCAAGGCAAAAACTTTCTTTCCCTTTTCACCTGTTTTGCAGCTATTTCTGCTTTACTGCCTTGTTCACAAAACTACCCTTCTAATGGCAGCCTTTCTTTTTTGTTTTTAGAAAGATGGCCACAGATTTTAATCACACACATGAGAGAATTTTCTTTCAGCCAAGGACCTATAGCCAGGACTGACTATAGGATACAGTAATTACATCATGGATGAGCGACCACTTATCATGAGGGACTGGTGTGGAGCCACTGCCAAGCTAATAAGTGCAACTTTCCTTTCAGCAGCACAAGGAAAGTGTTTTCAAAAACCCAGGTGAAACCTCTTTTTGCAGTTTCCCAGTGCCCAAGAGGGGCTCCTTAAGGGAGAACGGCTCCCTGAACCAGTTCAGACATAGCAGTTGCTTACTGTTAGGGACTCAGCCTTAAGACTCGTACTGATTTCTGTGCTGACCATTCTCTGCTCTGTTTATCACAAACAGGGAGCGGCTGTAGGTCTGCAGTTTCTAGGATTTAAGAAAGAAAACCCCTAGGACAAGAGAAGAATCTCAGCTGTGATCATGGCCAGCGTGGTGCTGATTTGACTCACAATCCAATCTCAATTCTGAAAATCAGAAAAAGGATTTATAGTGCAGACAGATAAAAATGTAATTGAAATGTCAAGCTTAGATTATAAAATTGGTTGCTTCTCCCTTTGTGCATTTCAGCTTTTCTATATAATGGGAACCTCTGGCACCTATGAGAAGGAAAGGCAGCACAGCAAAGTGGGTTGTCTTTAATCCTTCAAAATTGAACTCATCAAACAGGTGACAAAGGCTGTCTGTGCAGGAATGTTACAACAGCAAGACCGACACACATTCATGTCAAAATCAAGAAACTACAAGAAACAGAATACAATTTAAATGCCAGGGCATTAATCCAGGAGTAAGAGGACCCAACTGAACACCTAGACCCCCGCTGCTTCAATGTCCCACCTGGGGTGCATCATTTCCTTCTATACATCACTATGTTTCCATCAGCAAAGTAGCAGGAATCACCATGAACTCTCCATGAGCGTCCTTTGTTGCCACTGATAAAATGCCTTAAGTAAGAGCCAGTTATTATATCTCAAATTTAATTTAGAGTTAATTGGCTGAAATGCACGAACAGAGAACACCAGACTATCTACAGCCCTTGCCACCTCAGCAGTGAGAGGAAGCAACTACATTCTCTTACCAGGACAACATCCCTCATCTGCTTCAGGGCTCTGGCAATTTGGATAACTTAGTCCTGGCTGCATGAAACTATGCTCAAAACTGCAGAGCTGGGTGACCAAATTAAATTCGTAGACATGCGATCCTATTCTGTTCACACACAAATAAGCGTCAAGCCTATCTACACATACTCCTGTAAACCAACATTAACCAGGTTCACGAGACTGAAAGTAAAAGAAAAACACTACTTCTCTTTAATTTGTAGAATAGTTTGGTTGGTAAAGACCTTTGAGATCATCAAGTCCAACCCTACCTGTCACTATTAAACCAGATCCCTGAGCACCTCATCTAACCATCTTTTAAACACCTCCAGGGATGGGGACTTCACCACTGCCCTGGGCAGCCTCTGCCAGTGCTTCACCACTCTTTCAGTAAAGAAATTTTTCCCAATATCCAATCTAAACCTCCCCTGGCACAGCTCAAGGCCATTTCCTCTCATCCTATTGCTTGTTACTTGGGAGAAGAGACTGAGCACCCAGCTTACCCATTTCTTCAGTTTATGATTAGAGATATCAAAATGAAGCCATTTATAATTTCTACTAACCATTACAAGAAAAATGAATACCAGGTGAAAAGCTTGGCTTGACTGCAGCCAGTGGAGAAAGAAACAAGTTTGCAGTGGTTAAACATTAATTTTCATCCATGATGAAGCAAATAAGACTCTTAAAGGATCACCTTTGTTGTTGTCCATTATATCCTATTCAAGCTCTGTAAACAGACATCTGTGGATTTTCAACAATATGAAATAAATAGAATATTCACAATACATAGAGATCTCATTTACTGCCTCTTCCTCCTGTAATTTCTATTTATTTTTCAAGAGGGACTTCGGCTCACAGCTTCAGATGCTCAATGTTACTGAAGGACCAAAAGCAGATGTTGTTTCCTGCAATAAGCACTGTAAGTACCTCGGAAGTTATAAAGGACTTATTTTTGAGTGATATTCGAGGTTGCCGCACCTGGAATATTGTGTTCAGTTTTGGGCCTCTCACTACAAGGACATCGAGGGGCTGGAGCTTGTCCAGAGGAGAGGAATGGAGCTGGGGAAGGGGCTGGAGAACAAGAGTTATGAGAAATGGCTGAGGGACCTGGGTTTGTTTAGCCTAGAGAAGAGGAGGCTGAGGGGAGACCTCATCACTGTCTACAAATGCCTGAAAGGCGGTTGTAGCAAGGTGGGGGTTGGCCTCTTCTCCCAACTGACAGGTGACAGGATGAGAAGAAATGGCCTCAAGTTGCACCAGAGGAGGTTCAGACTGGATATCAGGAAAATTTTCTTCACAGAAGGGGTTCTCAGGCACTGGAGGGGCTGCCCAGGGAGGTGCTGGAGTCCCCGTCCCTAGGGGTAGATGAGGCACTCGGGAATCTGGTTTAGTAGTGGACAGGTACAGCTGGACTCAGTGATCTCAAAGGTCCTTTCCAACCAAATGATTCTCTCATTCTATGATACCCCAGTAGCGTTATGTCAGTGCTTCCCTGCAGCAACCCAAGAAACTCAAATATCTGCAGCTGCAGTTGTCAGGTATCTTGTCCCTACAGGTTTTGCTGATGTACCCCATTTGGTTTCGTTGACCAGCAGCATTATTACAAGCTGCTTCTGCTGTTGCAGCCAAAGAAAACACATTAGAAGCAATTGCCCAATCCCCCAGGATAAATACCTGTAATCAAAGCGCAAGAGTGCCTGACCACAATCTGGCATAGTGGAGAGAACAACCTAATCAGAGAAGTCATCGTTACATCCTCAGATGAGAAAATTCAGTGGGACCATAGAATCACAGAATGGTTTGGGTTGGAACACAAAGCCCATCCAGTTCCAAAGCCCCTGCCAGGGGCAGGGACACCTCCCACTGGACCAAGGTGCTCAAAGCCCCATCCAACCTGGCCTTGAACACCTCCAGGGATGGGGCAGCCAGCACTTCTCTGGGCAACCTGTGCCAGGGCCTCCCCACCCCCTTATTGTGAAGAATTTCTTACTAATGTCTAATCTAAATCTTCCTCCTGCCAATTTAAAGCCGTTCCCCCTTATCCTATAACTCCAGACCCTCACAGGAAAACATTTCTTTCTAAGATCTCACCTAAATCTCCCCTCTTTCAGCTCAGAAGTGTTCCCCCCCCGGTCCTATCCCTGCACTCCCTGATCAAGAGCCCCTTCCCAGCTTTCCTGGAGCCCCTTCAGGTACTGGAAGGCTGCTCTAAGGTGTCACTGGAGCCTTCTCTTCTCCAGGTTGAACAACCCCAACTCTTGACTAAAGGGTACTGGATAGACAGGGCTCTTAAATTGTGCCAAGGGAACTCAAAGGAAGCTTGATATTTTTTTAATGCTAAAACCCATACAAAATCTGCTGAAACCAGCACCAGTTAACAACTGGTGGCTCCGAAGGTCAGGGCTGGCCACTCTTGTTCTGGCTGTGGTCAATCCCTACACTCAGCAGAAGGCCATGGGATCTAAAGCAGTAACTTATTTGTAGCTGCTGCTGAGTAATAAAGCATATCATATGGAAAGAAATTTGCAGGCTATGTGGTGAATGTTTTACTGTTGAAATAAAGCTCTTCCAAAACACCATAGAAAAAAAAAAAAAAAAACATTTTGGCTTTACAGATTTTATCCCTGCAGATTCACACTCCTGACAAGGCAGTCGGTACATGATGACAAGCTGAAGTTTTCCAATTCTTCCCTCCTAAGCCTGCCAACACCAGGCTCCAATTCCTAGAAAAGCCCCACTCTGTGACAACACCTCACTTTGGTGCTGTAACCAACCCACTGCTCTCCATCTGCTTTGCCAAAATGAACGCAAGGCTCAGCAAGGCAATACTTGAAGTCAGCACCAGCAACGGTGCTGAGAAGAGATTCCAGAAAAAAACAGTGTATTAGAGATCTACCATTTTCTTATGCCATGCGCAACAAGTCATCAAATAGAATTTCAGACTATTTTGATTAATATTCAGTGCGCTGTCTTCCCTCGACTGACATACACGCAAACTCCTAGCTAAGAACACAAACAAGCAAGATGCTGTCAGACATTGTCCCTTCATGCTGTGTCAAGTGAGCCAGCAGCCACCACAACCAAAAGCACCAGCAGAGGCTCACGCTCTGGATGCAGAAGAGGGCGACTAAGGAATCCGTGCCTTTAGCTAAGGCACAGCCAGCACCACAAGGTGGCCTCTACACAAGGTGGAAGATGTTGCTTGACTCCAATTTTTGACGGGTTCACAGCAAAGTTCTCCCACATTACTTCTGCATGTGTCCACATCTCTCTCTCCTCTGGTCATTTCAGAGAACAAAGCCCCTGTTTCAATAAATCACAAAACAAACCTTATGAAGGGAGAAATTCAAGCGAGCAGTGCAGAGCTGTCAGTCATCAACCTGAGGTTACTGACAAGCATGCAGCAGAAAACAGGCCGGTGACGTGACACAGAATCACAGAATGTCCTCAGTTGAGAGGGACCCACAAGGACCATCCAGTCCAGCTCCTGTACAGGGCAACCCCAACATTCACACCATGTGTCTAAGAGTGCTGGCCAAATGCTTCTGAAATATTGTCAGGCTTGGCGCTGTGACTGCTTCCCTGGGGAGCTATTCCAGTGCTCCACCATTCTCTGGGAGAAGAACCTCTTCCTTATATCTAATTCAAACCTCCCCGGCACATCTTCCTGCCATTCCCTTGCGTCCTGTAACTGGTCACCAGAGAGAAGAGCTCAGTGTCTGCTGCTCCTTCTTCCCTTGTGAGGAAGCAGTAGATGGCTATGAGGTCCCACCTCAGTCTCCTCTTCCCCAGGCTGACCAGACCAAGTGACTTCAGCCTCTCCTCATATGATTTCTCCTCTATACTCTTCACCAGCTTTGTGGCCTCCTCTGGACACTCTGCAGTAGTTTGATGTCCTTTTTATACTGTAGTGCCCAAAACTGAATACGATATTCCATGTAGGGTCTCACCAGTGCAGAGTAGAACGGGACAATTGCCTTCCTCGACCAGTTGGCAATGCTTTGCTTGAGGCACCCCAGGACATGGTTGGCCCTCTTGGCTGCCAGGGCACTCTGCTGGCTCATGTTCAACTTGCTCTCAACCAGAACCCCCAGGTCCCTCTCTGCAGGGCTGCTCTCCAGCTTCTCACTCCCCAGTCTGTCTGTCCATCCAGGGTTGCCATGTCTCAGGTGCAAAACCTGGCACTTGCCCTTAGAATCATGGAACGATCTGGTTGGAAAAGACCTCTGAGATAATAAGAGTCCAACCATATCTGACCACCACTAAACCATACCCCTGAGAAACTCATGAACCCTTCTTTTCAACACCTCCAAGGATGGGGACTCAACCACCCCCTTGTTACACTCCATACGTCTGGCGATTGCCCAGCTCTCCAATCTGTCTAGATCCCCCTGCAGGGCCTCCCTGCCCTAAAGAGTGTCAGCCGCTCCCTCTAGATTTATGTCATCAGCAAACTTACTTAGTAAAGAGTTATATGCCAGATAGCTCTGGACAATTAGCAGAATTCCAGACTGCATACAATACGCTGGGGCTGGATATTGGATTACACCCTTCCAGTAACAGCAAGTTACATTTTCTTTTTATCTCCCTTCATTTTACGCAAGCTGACATTAGAGCAGGTGAACCAAGCATGTCATTGATAGTGGCGATCCCTCTCCATACTGCCACTGGCCGTTCTTCTTGCACACAAGAGACAGGAACAAATGGCAGATAATCTGCATTCCCACTTGATCATATCCCTGGGTCCTGCAGGACCAGTTAATACCTTTTCATGTGCTGAGCTTAAAGGCAGGACAGACAGTCAGCTAACGCTGCTTTGTGAAATAGCTGCTACAAGATCAATGCAAAACTAAAACCCCATCTTGAATAATTCTGAATCACAGAATGATGGAACAGCTGGCTGTGACCTTATTTTGGAAGAGTCTTTAGAAGGATCAAATCTGAAATGATATGCAAGCAGCAGGCCCTGGGACTTTTTAACTGTCTGAAGGCAACATCGGTCTAAGGAGAGGATTACTGTAAACTTCACTACAAGAAGGACATTGAGGTGCTGGAGCATGCCCAGAGAAGGGCAATGAGACGGGTGAAGGGGCTGAAGAACAAGTCTTACAAGGAGCGGCTGAGAGACCTAGGGTTGTTTAGCCTAGAGAAGAGGAGGCTGAAGGGAGACCTCATCAAGGAGGTTGTAGCGAGGTGGGTGCTGGTCTCTTCTCCCGAGTGACATATGATAAGATGAGAGGAAATGGCCTGAAGTCGCACCAGAGGAGGTTTAGATTAGAAATCAGGAAAAATTTCTTCACTGGCAGGGTTCTCAGGGACTGGAGGGGTTGCCCAGGGAGGAAGCGGAGTCCCCATCTCTGGAGGTGTTTAAAAGACGAGTAGATGAGGTGCTCAGGGATCTGGTTTAGTAGTGGACAGTTGGGATTGGACTCGATTATCTCAAAGGTCTTTTCCAACCAGATGATTCTATGATCTGCCCGCTTCTGTATTTAGCATCCTTCAGGGCAGCTCAGAAAGAAAATCATAGGGTTCCCCTTTTATGTGGCTGAGTGGTTTATAGAGCTTGATTAAACCTGAGGTGAGTCAGAAGAACAACCCAAGGTGCAGTTTGAAAAATTAAGCTTATTCTATAAAAATCCTCAACTGTTTACTATTGCAGGACTCAAAAAACTGCACACAATTATGAAAGATTATCAAAGTTCTTCAGTGAAATAACGTAGTCGGCAACTGTTCCTAATTGTCAATGGAATTTCTAATGGAATTAGATTAGTGCTCTCACTTGTAAAGACAAAAAGACAGTCCTCAAGTAATTTAAGTAAAATGTTCATCCCAGAAGACTCATTAGAACAACCTCCAAAGACTGCAAGCAATTGAGGAGAGACATTTTTTTAAGCCTATTTTCCTGAGGAGCTGAGGCTATGTAGGGCAATTAAAATCCTAAGAGGAAACCTTAAGAGGCAGCTTCAGACTCCATAACACCATAAACGTTACAAATTCATCTCCACAGAAACAAGCCTCAAATAAAAACCTTATTTTCTTTATTACCAAGAGAAGGCTTCAATAAAAAAAGCAAAACCCAAGTGGTAATGTATTTTCTTGTGCAAAAGAAAAGGAAAAAGATTCAACAGCTGTCACAGTAGCTTGTAAGTGACATGAGCAAAAGTCTGCCCCAACAAACCTCTTCCCCAATAGCTTCTGTCCTCACATATCATTGGTGCCAGCACTGCCCGTGTAATTTATCTGAGGGTGCAGCTGATGAAAATACACCACTATCCCAGGTGAAATGAGGCTGGAGATACTATCCTTGGAGTCTTCTGGAGGACTTCTACTGGAGTGGTGAGGAGCTAGAGTGATGTGATTGGGCACGAGTAGAAACTGCAGCTGTAAGGATGATTTACTAAAAAATAAAAATAAAATAATAATAATAAAATAATAAAAAATAGCTACAAACTAGTTCAACAAGGCCAAAGACCACAGCCTTAACTGCAGTTAAACAAACTCCGACTCTCTCAAATTTTCCCCTTAATATTCTTTTTGTACAACCCCACATAGAATGAAAACATAACCACAGAATCACAGAATGGTATGAGTCAGAAGGGAGCTCAAAATCCTTCCAGTTCCAACACCCCTGCCATGGGCAGGGACACCTCCCACTGGATCAGGGTGCTCAAAGCCCCATACAACCCGGCCTTGAACACCTCCAGCGATGGGGCAGCCACCAGTTCTCTGGGAAAACCGTGCCAAGGCCTCCCTACTCTCACAGGAAAACACTTCTTCCCAAGATTTCATCTCAATCTCTCCTCTTTCAGCTGAAAACCATTCCCGTTGTCAAATCCCTTCATTCTGTGATCAAGAGCCCCTTCCCAGCTTTCCTGGAGCCCCTTTCAGTACCGGAAGGCTGCTCTAAGGTCTCCTCGGTGCCTTTTCTTCTCCAGGCTGAAAAACCACAACTCTCTCAGCCTGTCCTTGCAACGTCTACAAACAGCATAACAGCATACAAAGCTACTCGAAAACAGATGGACCAGAAATGCAGTCTGTGACAACCTGAGCTGCTAAAGTTCAGCAGCTATAGCTAAAATCCATGCTTTCTAAAACCTGGGCTAGAACCAAACCTCCCCTACATGAACCTACACAACATCATTCAAGTATCAAAAGAACATTTCCAAGCCTTGCTACAAGCCCAAAAGGTAGGGAGATGATTAAAACTCCCTTCACTTACAAAAGAAAAGACCCCTTTAAGAAATCAAGACCCCTTTTACATGGGGTTCTTGTGCTGCATGTTCTCTAAAACCAGGCAGACAAACGGAAAATACAACAACGCAGGTACAGATCAGGATGGTGCTGGCTGACCCCTCCATGTCCAGGAGCAACTGGGTGTTTCCAGCAATAATTCCTTTGAGTCTGACCACAGCGCTCATTCCTCTCGTTGGGTCAAGCAAAGAGAGTGCCACACAAGTGTGGCAGTAATGACTGATGTTAATGATCTTCATTTTGATGTAACCAGCAGTCAAAGAGAGGCGACACTCCTACTGCTCTGCACATTCCTGTGGTCTATAATCAGAAAAACAATGCTGCCTTCCAAGGACGATGCAAATAAAATCAGGGCTTGCTGAACTGGCAAATGCATACTTACCCTGTTTAGATTTCTCGCTTTGGCATTTCAGAGCAGCTGGTAAAAGCCCCCTTAAAGAAGCCAGGCTATGCTTTCACAAGGCAAGAAAAATTCCTTCCAAGGCGCTATCCATCTTACCCTTTCACAGTGACACAGCAGGACGTGCTTCCATGCACTGAGAACTGACAAGAGGGTTTCATTGAGATGGAAAGATCATGCAGGAAAATAACACAGGTGATGCTACTCAGCTTCTCCTAGTGAAACAGTTCCAAATAGCCTGACTGAACAAGTAACCGAGCATTTCCTAATCAGCAGGATGACAGAAATTGCTTTAGCCTTTTAAATTATACCAAATGTAATAGAAGAATACAATTAAAACAGGACGCAGCATCAGCATTCCTGATATGGCAGGCCCAGGTGAGTAAGAAAGCTAAGGAATATTAGGAAAAACATTCCTACTTCAAGCCACATGACCAGTGCAGTGAATTTTCTTGTTGCAGACCACACATATGGATTTGGAATGTGCTTTGGCAAAGGCAAACGCTACTAGGACACATAAGGGATTTCAACGAACCCAGTGGATTGTGATGTCCTGAGGCAGCATCTCAAAACAATCATGACAGATGTACATATGGAAAGTATTTTCTAGACTCCAGCTAAAAAAACCACCAGGCACAAAGCCCATAGCACCTCCGGCTAAGGAACGCACAAATCCTGAACCAATAAGCTGATTTGGTTTTGTATTGCCAAGACAGATAACAGAATCATGGAATGGTTTGGGTTGGGAGGGACTTCCAAGCCCATCCAGTTCCAGTCCCCCTGTCATGAGCAGGACATCTCCCACTGGATCAGGCTGATCAAAGCTGACCTTGAAAACCTCCAGGGATGGGACAACCACCACTTCTCTGGGCAACCTGTGCCAGTGTCTCACCACCCTCACAGGAAAACATTTCTTCCTAAGATCTCATCTCAATCTCCCCTCAAAACCATTCCCTCTCGCCCTATCCCTGCATTCTTTGATCAAGAGCCCCTCCCCAGCTTTGCTGGAGTCCCTTTCAGGTAATGGAAGGCTGCTCTAAGGTCTCCCTGGAGCCTTGTCTTCAGGCTGAACAACTCCAGCTTTCTCAGCCTGTCCTCCTATGAGAGGTGCTTCAGCCCTCAGATCATGTCTGTGGCCTTCTCTGGGCTCAATCCAACAAATCCTTATCCTTCCTGTGCTGACTAGGGAAACTGAAGCCTTCTAAACTTGGTGGCAATGACGGTGAAATCACTTGACCAGTACCACTTAATGCAAACAAATTCAGGGGTCCTATTTCTGCAAAATCAATTAGAAGTCACACAAGGTGGCAGGCAGCATGCCTTGTCACTGGAGAAGTCTTTTGATGAAAACAACCAATTACAATGTCGGTCTGCTGGTCACTTTTCTAGCTGATAAGACTGTAGGTTTTGGATACCTCAGTAGTGGGCTAGCAAGCCTGGATACAGAGATAATCTCTTTATCTAGTGTTTATGACAATGCATGTTTGATGACTCTGCCCAAATTTATTGTATGACCTTCCGAAAGGCTACTGACATGTTGCCAACTGCATGTGGAAGAACTGTAGAACCACTCAAGCTGTATGAACAATCAGATGTACTTCAAGAAAGAATTCATTTAGAAGTGACTTGATGATCACTGGCTGAAGGAAACTAAGTGAAGAGGCTCAGGAACAGACAGCTCCTTCCTTGAGTTGAAGGAGGGCCCTGAAGGCTGAAAGCTGAAGCTGCACTAACTCAGATCTCAGATAAGACACAGGTTTTTAAAGCAATCAATTGAACAACTTGAGCTTTTGTATAATTTTTTGAGTTTGTATTTTGTAATTTGAGTTTTGTATTTTTACATCCTAGAACAAGGCTGCTTTCCCCAAAACTACAAATTTGTGCTCAGGTAGCAGCCATAGAATCTGAGGCTTCTTATGTAGGAAGAGATCGTAAGTGTCCCTCACAGCCTGGTTTATGATACAAACATTCACAGCACGACTGTTTTCCAAGAATCAATAATACGGATTTGATACCTTTGATGTGACTTCTTCCACTATCTGCAAGGCAGCAGTCAGTTTTGATGGCTTAACACCAGCCTATGGCGCTGAACAAGCTCTAGCCTCGCATTTCCAATAACCAGAGGCAGGCTTTGGATTAGCTCCTAACCTCTCGGGCAGACACACTTACCCTGGCATATCAGTAAAGGGTTCGAAAATTTAAAATCTGAAATGACATCAGTAAAACACTGAGTCATGTCCAGAAGAAGCACAGTGGGCAGCTCAATGTGCATTCAGTTTGGCTGCTACAAGTCGTGTACTCCCACACTGTCAAATGACCACAGGCACTCTCTTACAGTATCTGTCAGACAGAGATGTTTGTATATAGAATTACTTGTATGTATTTGCACATTTGTTTGTACAGGGGTTGTGCAAGAAGGCACAGAGATTACATATCCACCGTTTGTAGATCTGTATTATGCATGCACAAATGTCTCAAGGACAATTCACAAATATTTATGTTTTAATCACATCGTGCATCGCAAGTATGTTTTTATGACACAGGAAACGACCACAGCAGTTTCACTTCAATGCTACGTGACATCTATGCCTGAGAGAGACCAAAACTAACTCAATGCTGCAGTTGCATCCTGTAAGGCTAACTGCAAAAGCAGCTATTCCTCACCCTTGCATAATTTATTTTCTCCAGTCAAGAATTGTTTTGTCTTCATCACTGTTTGAAACAGATGTCTTTGGCACAGAGTTCTTACTAAAAGTAAGTCCATATATTTCATAGAATCATAGAACTGTTTGGTTGGAAGAAACCCTTGAGTTCATCAAGTCCAAACGTACCCGTCCACTACTAAACCAGATCCCCGAGCAACCTCACCTTACCTGTCTTTTACACCTCCAGGGATGTGGACTCCACCACCTCCCTGGGCAGCCTCTGCCAGTGCCTGAGAACCCTTTCAGTGAAGAAAGTTCTCCTAATATCCAACCTAAACCTCCCCTGGTGCAACTTGAGGCCATTTCCTCTCATCCTATCGCCTATCCAACACCCACCTCGCTACAACCTCCTTTCATGCAGTTGTAGGCAGTGATAAGGTCTCCCCTCAGCCTCTTCTCCAGGCTAAACAACCCCAGTTCCCTCAGCCACCTCTCACAAGACTTGTGCTCCAGCTCTGTCCCCCTTCTCCAGACGCGCTCCAGCCCCTCAATGTTCTTTTTGTAGTGAGGAGTCCAAAACCAAACCCAGGATTCGAGGTACAGCCTCTCATAAGACTTTTTCTTCTAAATGTTTTTCATTTAGAAGACTGTCAGAAATCCCACCTTTTTCCCTTTCTCCTTTCTCACAGCTGCTGTTATCTGCCAAAACATTCATGCTATCAGTGAAGCAGCACCTATTTTGAGTGCTCACCTCTTTGCTTTTGAGGAAGGTATGTTTTTAAAAGCAGGTAACATCTTCCTTCCTTTTTTGATTGTCAAGGCTTCCAATTGCTGAATGAGGTTGGGTGATGGAGGATAGCAATTTCTTAAGTGTTTCATCATGCCTTGGGAAGAGGACATTCCTGTCTGTTTGGTCTGAGGTCCAACAACTACCTCACAGCACTGGTGACTCACCTACCACAGCCTAAGCACATCCAACACAGGATTCTGCCAGTACTATGGGAGCACTGCTCCTTCCAAAAACTCGCCCAGACACCCATCAAATCGCTTTTATTCTGGTGGTTAGAAGAAATCAAATGCCAGTTTTGACCCTCAGCAATTAGGTTGTTTGGTCTTATCGTTCCCATAGAGCTACAGATTTCCCAGGCAAAATATCAGAGAATAACTCAAATCTAACAATGCAAACAAAGAAAGTTATTCACCCTGCTACCTGCACTATCCTGGGTTTGTTTCTTGGGCTGTATCCCAACTATTTTCAGTGTTTCATGGCTTGGAAGGCTTTCTGCCACTCTGTGCCAAAATGATATAATGAAACTATTACAAAACCCTTCTTCCAGAGTAGGTTACTACTTGATTTTTCCCAACTTAGGCTTATGATCTCATCCCAACCCTCCAAACACTGATGAATATTAGAATAGCTACAAGATCTCATTCAACAACAACAAAAAAAAAACAGCTGGGAAGATGAAGTGGCAATCCTGGTATTTCCTCTCGAAAAAATGAGACAAATTAGGTGCACTGCCTGACTGCACTTTCAATCAGCTCTTCAAATCAAAGTTTACTTGGAAGCTTTCTTCTCTCTTCAAGGTTAACCTTAATGAAAGTGTTGGAAGAGTTTAATTAAAACCAGAGATCTTGAGCATAGCAAGTGTAACTTTTTATATCTTTGATGTACGCATCTACATAACGCAAAGTGATGCAACACAATGGAGATGCCAGGACTTTGTTCATCTCTGCCTCTGCAGAGTTGAGGTTGCACCTGAAGGGAGGGGCAGAGAGGACAGGTGACCCCAAACTGACCAACAGAGCATGTAAGTCACACTCGGTATAAACTTGAGAGATATGAGGGTGAGGACCTCAATGTCCAGTGAGGACCTCATCTGTGTGTTTGCCCCTGATCCCAGATCTGTGCATTCTTGAATTCATTTTTTGAGTCCAGCTCCCTCCTGTCACTCACCTTGCCTGCCCTGCAACATCTGTGGTGACATAGTCATCAAGGGGTGGGGGAGAAATATTATTATTATTATTATTATTATTATTACTACTATTACTACTACTACTACTGCTACTACATTAAAGCTGGTTTAGTTTTCATTTCCAACCTGCAAGTCTTTTCCTCTCATTTCCCTTTCCCCTCTCCCCAGGGGAGGAGAAGGGAATTGGGAGCCCAACTGCTCAGTTTTAGCTGCTGAAATTGGCTGGGGACAAACCGTGACACAGGGAAAATTTCAGAAACAATAAGGAAAAAGATCATCTATTTTGGAGCTCTGACGACATGACAGTCATCAGTTCTAGCATGTGGCGAACAACGCTACTGTATCGAGTTTACTTTCCCAGATAAAGCACATTTTGTTTGAATAATGGGTCGCTGGCACAATGAGTCACTGCCTGAAGCACAGCTCAAACGCTTCTAGAAGGACAGTGTGAGAATCGCCAGTGCAGGACGCGTTATTTGTTTAGGAACAACATGCTTTAAATAAACCACTGACTTACCTTATCACGCAAATGATGCTCTGCAGCCTCAATATTCAAAGGATCGTCAAAATTCAGAAGATCCTGGGAAAAAAAAAAGGAGAAAATATTACAGGGATCCCATTCACTGCATCACACAAGGAACCCAAAGCCCTAACAAATAAGGTAATGAAACAAAGAAAACGAGCAGCAAGCGCAGGGCCATTTTCTCCCTACCTTGATAGGTCTCCCTGCCAAAGGGAAATGCAAATGCGTTTTGATGATTGTGAACCAAATCACAAATCAATCAAAGGACAATGGCAGCAAGGTACTTGACCCCATCTGGCAGCACAACATACACAGCCCTGTTACACTTTTTTCTTCTCCAGTAATGCATTTCTACTTGAAAACTCAGTTTTAAATGCGATTTTGAAGGAACATTCAAAGTTTCAGAAGGCACAACTCCTGCTGGTTTTTGTTCAAGGGCAAAATAAACCCTCAAAAACCCCTGCAAACAGTCTAGTGATAAAGTAGGAACAGTTTCCTTAATACCATCTCCAATAGCCAAGCAATCTCATTCCCTCTCAGAGAAACTACATATCCTGGGACACAGGAAGGTTTTAGTGCAATGGGAAAAGCAGGGCCCGGAGGAAAGGGAGTGCAAAGATCCCAAGGAGAAGAAATCAAAATCTCAGGCCTGTCAGTTTAATCTTAATTAATTTCAGAAAGAGAAAGGGTGTAGGGTTGAAATCAAACGAAATTAAGATGCTGACAGAAGAGGAATCATCATAAAAACCCCCTGAATCAAAAAATCCCGTTCTGCCTGCACCCCAGCTCACTCTCCCAGTTTGACGTTAGTCTGCGACAGCAGCAAAATGCCATCATTTCACAGCTGTGAAAGGCTCGTGTCATGCTCCAAACTTGTTTTCAAGTTGCAAACCTCCCATTTCATTCAAACCAGCATACCACTCCACCTCATTTCTACTCCCTTTCTTCAAGAAAGCCCACAACAATCTGCAAGGCTAGTCCAATCCAATGCTAGATTTTCAAAGCCGAAGTATTTGTAAGAAGCTGGGTGTGAGGGCAACCCACCAGGCAAGCTAGGGAGCTCCTACCAGCCATGACAAATCCCCGTAGTCCCCGATGTGTGACCATCGCTTGCTGCAGCTCTATGCCCAATAGATTATCCTTACAGTCACTTCTTTGTATCTCCAGAGGATTTTGCTTTCTCCCAGTTACTTAGCATGCAGCGGGAGACTGACTGTGGGATGCAATTCCTCTTGGTTGAAAAGGCAAATGCTCCAATCCTCTAAATCTATTTACCAAAGAAGCTGTCGAAACAAATCACGCCTTTGGATGCCAGCAAGGCTAGGAAATTGTAGCCAGACTCTGGTCTACGCTAGAGGACTTAGAAACACACCACAAGCCTGGGGACAGTGCTGGCAGCTCAGTCACTGCTCTGCCCCTCCTCCAGCAGGAACTGTGGAAGGAATTCCTCTCTCTAAAACCAGGCTGGGAGGAGGGAAGCCCACAGCAATGCTCCTCAGCCAAAGCCTTTCACCGCCTCCTCTGGACACTCCGGAGTAGTTCCCTTCAGTGTCGATGACAAAAGTGACAGCCCAGTTAGTGCTTTGCTTTGCCTTCTCCTGACCTTCCTACTCTGCAGCAACAGCTGCGGAAGGGGACGATAATCCCAGACTCCCTAAAGAAGCAGCTTTTGTACAGTAGGACTTGGCTGCTCTCCACTTTTAGTGCAAAGGCAGCTGCTGCATCCTCCTGCCTCGGGCAGCTTCCTTGCCCTCTCCTCTGTTTGCAAGTTGCAATTACGAGGCAGAGGGCTCTGCTCCTGTCAATCTATGGAAAAGGCGGAATATAGGATCCCTGGACAAAATCCTACCATTTCTGTGACAAGTGGGGGGCAAATTCTGCTGGTGGATACCGAGGCCCTTGAACAGTCAAAACCAGGAATGAGGCTGCAGGGTAGTCAGTAATTTTTAAGTATCATGTTTACAAACCACCACCAGCCCAGTTCCTGCTCAGAGCAATGTGAATTTCTATATCCTTCCAATCCCAGAATTTCCTACTCTGGAAAGATCCCAAGTAACTTGTTATCAAAACATCCCATAATAGATTTGTAACTAAAAGTGATATACAACAGAAGCCAGCATTTCAGACTGCCTGTGCGAGTGTTGCAGTTGTACAAAGGAAAGCACAGTCTGAGTTCACACGGGTACATACAACATCCACCAAAGCCAAAGGAAACAATGATCTCAAGTTTGAGGCAACAGGCGGGGTTCACGTTAGGGGATGCTGAAACCAAACCAGGCAGGGAAAGGGAAAGTGGATATGCAAAAATATTCATTTACTTACAGTAAATAAAGAGTTTAACCCCCAGACCACATCCTGCAAAGGAAAAGCACAGTCAGTTAGGCATGCATTTCAGGTGTTTGGAACACATTCACATACTTGATTTTTCTATTAATTTTTGAAATTACTTGAAAGGAAACTTAGATTAAGGGTGAGGTTTTACTAATTTAAATCCAGATATTGAGAAAGCTTTCCCATTTCATGCATTCTTTATATTTAGAAGTCACCCAAATACTGCATATTCAGGCCAAGTTCAGATTGCTCTGTGTGTGTAACAGTCTTATACCTGTTGCCTCTCTGCCCAAGGAAAGGAATAATACTTCGATATACGCCACGAACTGAAAACTTTCTTCAAAGGGTGGGGTTAAAACTTAATTCAGCACTCTATTTTTAAAATTAAAAACTTAAAACAGTGTCAGATGTATTTGAAACTGTCAAAATATCAGAGAAAAGAGATTTTGATGCAGTATGAGTACAGAGAAACGCTGTTCTTATATGAGTGTCTCAAATCATTTTACTGCCTTTAAGTATCCTTTTAAACACAGCTGATCAGAGAAGAGTTTACAATTGGCCAAGGCCCCCAGACACACAGTGTGAATGTTGGGACTGTCCTGTGAAGGGACAGGAGTTGGATTTGATGGTCTTTGTGAGTCCTTTCCAACTCAGGTCATTCTGTGATTCTGTAATTCCTGCCAACAGGAAGCTCCGGGGGAATCTGCCTCCAAATGGTCCCTCATTTGGTGCCATCAAACCCAGGACCCACCGTCCCTGGAGGTGTTTAAGGAGAGATTGGATGAGGCTCTTAGTGACATGGTGTCGTCGACAAGTAGGAGTACGTGTAGGTGTTGGGTCATAGGTTGGACTCGATGATCTCACAAGGTCTTTTCCAACCTTATGATACTGTGATACTGTGAGGTGGGCACCCCCAAAAGGGTACGACCAGCACCGACCTAAGGGTCTACATCCTCAGTTACCACCTTCAGAGAATAAGAAAATGCGTAAGATCCAAACTTTACAGAAAGAGACTTAAAAACATCACATACCACCAACACCGAGGCTGAGCTTTTCTACCTAGAGGTAAGATTACCTTCTCCAGTAGTAACAGAACTCAGCTGCCTTACTGCAAAACCCCTTTGAAGCCTGGACACTGGAGCTCGCACCCACTAGGTGATCAAGATCAGTGTTGCACGTTCTGCCCTTATAGCACCTGATTGCCAGCCCACAAAAAACATGCCACCTGATTTCCAGCAGGAGCACAAACGCTGCACGCACATTAATAATTTCCTGGCTTTTGTAATAAAGACTCAAAAGTAGAAACTTCCCATCCACAGCAAAGTACTTGAATAAAGGAGAGTATTTCAGTATGTTCCCTGCTCTGGGTGCTCCAGGAGGACTACAAGGGTGAGGTGAGATCATGAAGACAGAAAATTAGAACTTCAACTAGCCAGTTTGGTGAAAGACAATAAAAAATGTTTCTTCAAATATATTAACAACAGGAGGACCAAGGAGAATATCCCTCCTTCACTGGGTGCAGGGGGAATAGCAGTGACAAGGGATGAGGACAAGGCAGAGGTGCTTATTGCCTTCTTTGCGTAAGGTGAGATGTTCTCGGGATACTCAGCCCCCTGAGAAAGAAGACAGTGAGAGGGAAGCCACAACAATCCACGAGGATTTGGTTAAAGACCTGCTTGGCCAACTAGATGCACCCAAGTCTATGGAGCCAGGTGGAATCTATCTGAGGGTATCATCTACCAGCAGTCCTGGCTGACTGGGGAAATACCGCTGGACTGGAGGTTGGCAAATGTTACTCCCACTTACAAGAAGGGTTGAATCTGGGGAACTACAGGCCTGTCAGTCTGACCTCGGTACCAGGAAAGGTCATGGAGCAGATCATCTTGAGTGCTATCACACAGCATGTGCAGGACAATCAGGTGATCAGGCCCAGACAACATGGGTTTATGAAAGGCAGGTCCTGCCAGACCAACCTGATCTCCTTTTATGACAAGGTTACCCATTTAAATGATGAGGGAAAGGCCATGGATGTCGCGTACCTGGACTTTGGTAAAGACTTTGACATCGTTACTCACAGCATTCTGCTGGAGAAACTGGTTGCCATTGGCGTGGACAGGCATACCCTCTGCTGGATAAAGAACTGGCTGGATGGCAGGGCCCAAAGGGTTCTGGTAAATGGGAGATAAACCCAGTCGGAAACCAGTCACAAGTGGTGTTGTGCAGGGTTCGGTGCTGTGTCCAGTCCTGTTTAACACCTTTATCAACGATCTGGATGAAGGGTTTGAGTGCACCCTTAGCAAGTTTGCAGATAACACCAAGCTGGGTGCAAGTGTGGATCTGCTTGAAGGAAGGGAGGCTCTGTAGAGGGGTTTGGACAGGCTGCATCGATGGGCTGAGACCAACAAGGCCAAGTGCCGAGTCCTCCATTTGGGTCACAACAACCCCATGCAGACTTACAGATTTGGGGAAGAACAGCTAGAGAGCTGCCTGGAGGAGAAGGACCTGGAGGTGTTGGTTGACAGCCAGCTGAACATGAGCCAGCAGTGTGCCCAGGTGGCCAAGAGGGCCAATGGTATCTTGGCCTGTATCAGAAACAGCGTGGCCAGTAGGAGCAGGGAGGTGATTGTGCTCCTGTACTCGGCACTGGTGAGACCGCAACTCCAGTGCCGTGTTCAGTTTTGGGCCCCTCACTACAAGAAGGACATTGAGGGGCTGGAGCGTGTGCAGAGAAGGGCAACAAGGCTGGTGAGGGGGCTGGAGAACAAGTCCTATGAGAAGTGACTGATGGAACCGGGGTTGTTTAGCTTAGAGAAGAGGAGGCTGAGGGGAGACCTCATCACTGTCTACAACCCCCTGAAAGGAGGCTCTGGTGGGGTGGGTGCTGGTCTCTTCTCAAAAGTGACAAGCGATAGGATGAGAGGAAATGGCCGCAAGTTGCACCAGGGGAGGTTTAGACTAGACGTTAGGAAAAAATTCTTCAAGAAAGGGTGGTCAGGCATTGGAACAGGCTGCCCAGGGAGGTGTTTGAGTCGCCATCCCTGGAGGTGTTTAAAAGAAGGGTAGTTGAGTTTCTTAAGGACATGGTTTAGTAAGGGGACAGGTACAGCTGGACTCTATGATCTCAGAGGTCTTTTCCAACCAGATGATTCTATGATCCTACTGGGAGTGGTAGACCACAGAAATCCACATCCCTCAAGAATGTCATCCAATTATACCCTAACGAAAAAGACACGATGTCAGGATTATCAGGACTACAGCCTCTCACAATTCAATTTTTCTTTGATCCTGCACAAACAACCTACTTGGTTTATCAGCTTTTAATAACGTGAATCTGCCCAGCAAAGCTGAAATGGTCAGACAGTATTTTCAGTTTCAGCATCTTCTCCTCATGGAGCTTCTGCAATCATCAGGCGTAGTAAAGACAGCAACTCTCTCACGTGCCCTCATGACCTTCCGTGGCAGAACTGCACAGAAGGGCAGACCCAAGACACATCAAAATGACAGGTATCTCTGTACAGTGCTAAGGAGTCACCCTCACTCCCAAACGACCACGCTGTCACTTCCTTGGAAGCTATGAGAAAGCTGAATATTTCAAACAATGGATGAAAACTATCATTTCAGCCTTTATTCCAGTTTTGTGCTGCAACTCCTACTACAACTCCAACTACAACTCCTGCCATAGAAACTGGGCACAGCAGAAGTTACTAAAACATGGCACTAAGGAAACAAGTGTCAAGCAATCCCAGGGATACACTGTTTGTACAGTGCAGCAGTCAAGCAGAATGCTGTGAGAAACGGGTATCAAAGGCATTACCAAATAATAATAAGAAAAAATATGGTGAAGTCACTGATTAATGCAGGATTTCAGGGGTGTGGAGAGCCTGGAGAGCAGGTGCAGGAATGAAGGTCCCAGCCTCTACTTCATACTCCAGAGTTTAGGCAGCACAGGGTGCCACGGCATCACTGCTCTCAGGGTCTGCTCCACTCGATGGACTGTACAGATGCCGGGTGGGTACCGGGGATGGTCGAGAGCCACAGAAGATGCTCTGACCTTGGAAGGTCAAGAGTCCCTTCCACTGCTGCCCTCAGAGGCTGTGCAGCCCTTCAAGGAGGCACAGTGAATGTCTTAAGAGAGTTAAGAAATTTTTGTGTCTGATTTTAACCCACTGTGTTTCCTACAACCTCTGATAATGGGCCCTCACTAAAGCACAGTAATTCACTTCCACTTGAAGAAGCAGGAATAAACTAACTTTTTAAGGGTCACCTTTTATCTACACTATGTGACAGCAGACTGTAGCTGCAGGATGTCATGCAGAACTGCAATACTGATGTTAAAAAACATCCTGAAGAGACAGAAGGAGCTCTCACTGGGGTCTGCCCATTTCCAAATCCCACCTTAATGCCAAGGTGGCATTTACAGGGTTGCAAACTGTTCACAACCCTACAACTCCTTACCAGCATGGCTAAAGAGAGATAAAAGAGCAACTGAGTCACACCAATTGTTGTGGCTACCTCATCCCTGGAGGTGTTCAAGGCCAAGTTGGATGGAGCTTTGAGCAACCTGATCCAGTGGGAGGTGTCCCTGCCCATGGCAGGAGGCTTGGAACTGGATGGGCTTTGAGGTCCCTTCCAACCCAAACCATTCTATGATTCTGAAATCCTGAAGAGTTCACCTCTCTTTACACAGAGCAGTGCTGAAGCCCTGGTCTCCTGAGCCTCTGAGCAGGACCCAGGCAGTATCCCCTCCAAACATCCCCTGCTCTAAGACAAGCAGTGATGGGCACTGCCTGACACAAGGAAATGCTGCAACTCCAAACAGAAATGTGAACTGTATCCAATTATTTCTCCACATCATTCCGCAAATATCTCCTTTCAAAGTTGTAGTAAATTGCTCACAAATTCTCCTTTGTTGAACCCTGGTTTTAAGACTTTGGACATGACTCATTATTTATCTCACACAGACTTTGCACAGAGTTATATATAAAAAAAAACCAGCAAAGACCTCTGTGAGCTGTGAGCTTTCAAAGTGCTGTAGATCTTCATAGCTATTCCAGACACCAAAAAGCAAAAAAGATTATTATTACTACTGAATAACTTGTGTGAAATTTTTAATACCATTTCTGATCTGTTTCCACCTGTTCACGTTATAGGATTTGCTGGATTCAGTTCATAACCTTGCACTGCTCCATGAAAAATAATGCGAAATTACTACCAGCAGGCAATACTTTCGTAATGAGTTTGAGGCTCGCCTGGATTTAAATCTAGGATACTGAGAAAGGGAAGTGGGATGGAAAAGATGAGAAGCAAAGCAAGTATTTGAAAAGCCTGACACTGTTGCAATGCAAAACCAATCACTTTGCATTACTGGCTTCCACAGAGCTGCTTGCTGCATGCAGATAAGCCCTTGCCTGAATGCTCGCTTCACATTTCCCTGTCTAAACAAAAGGATCTGCACGCCACAAAGAACAGATTCTGTCAGATTTAACAGTTCAAAACCTTCAGTTTTCTTTTAATTTAATAAAGCAGCATCCCTGGCTACAAACATTTACTGAACTGCTGGCTTGAATGCTCTGAAAGCAGGAAGTTATCCCTACATACAAGGCTTTCTAAGCATTATTCTCACAGATTTTTGCCTTAAAATGTTAACATACACACCTTTATGCTGCTCCACTTCAACGACAGACTCTACTTGCAAGAGGAGAGGTCACAGGGATCTGCCTGTTCATGTGGTGAACACCTGACACGGCTCTTTCCTGTACAATGCTTCTTTTTATCTGCATTTTTCCACACGGTTAGCATCGCAGTCACAGGGTACAGGTACCCCCACTACCCAGGGGTGACCTCAGAGCAGAGCTGAGGACCTCCTGTGCTTCTCATAACGAAGCAGCATGCTTGTTACGCAGAAAAGGCTGCAGAACTCCCCAAATATCTGTATCTGGTTTCTGCTCCAGCTGTGCCCATGCAGGCTTGCTCTCCATTCCCCCGGTCTCCAGGGTTCTGCACCAGCACAGACATCACCCACGAGGGAAGATGCCTCTGCAAGCCCAACTGCAGGTCTCAGGTATGCAAGCGTTCTTAATTCACACATACTTTGTTAGTTCAGAGGATTCAAGTGTGATGCTTGAGCTAAAGAGCCTGGGTTCCCAAGCAGAGCAGCACCTGGTAAGTGGAAGAGGGGATGAGGAAGGAGAAACACTCTGCTCATGGCACTGTCACCACTTTGAGCTCAAGCATGGGAAAGTCAACATAAGTAAGCCAGAAGACCAACATTCTGTTATAAATAACCCTTCATAACCGCTTCTTTTCCTTCTTGAGTATTTCTGCGTTGCATCTGAGTGAAAAGTTACATTAAACCCTTGCCCACAGATTTATTAATATTTATGGCATGAGAAATGAGGAAAAAAAAACCCTGCACTGCAGCAATGCTTGAAGAGCAATGAATCAAAATACTAAATACAACTTTTGAAATAGTTGTATCCCGAGGCCAGAGACTCTGACAGCGCTGCATTTGTAGGTGGTCCCAATCAGTTAGTCTTCCCAAGGGGCAGCTTTCACAACCACTGCCCAAAAGCATGCCATTGGAACTGATATAAGAAGTGGTTGTTATTGCAGAGTGGAATATTTTGACTTAAGTAGAGTTGGTTTTCTGTAGAATGGGGTTTCTAAGTAACTTCATGTAAGCAATATCTAATTGGCAATATTGAAATTTAGACAAACACAGACTGTTCTTCTGAGAGTCTGTTTTTTTAAATAGTGCTGTTCCCAGACAATACTTCTTCCCTCATCTAAGAATGTAAGGCTGGACAGAGAACCTAGCTCTGAAGCTCTAATTAGTGGAGACTTCAGTGTTGTGAAGTTCATAATAAAATTAAGATTAGTCCTTGGAAAGTAGTAGAAGCTGCATGAGATTGCTGAGAAAATTTATACACATGCGTGCAAGCTGGATATATATTCTATCCCAGCTCTTGTCTCATTGTGCCTGATTGATGGAATCATACCCTCATGTGCCCAGCACTGAATTAAAGGATGCTGCTTCCTAAAACACCAAAATGAGTCTTAAGAGAGTTTATTTGCTGACATTTTCGGTATCAGAACCATCTAACAGAGAAGCATTTAGCGATGCTGCTGATGCTTGAAAATAAAACCACCCAGCACTTCCGAAGAGAGAGCAAACACGTAAATTGTAAATCAAAGTTTTCCTTTATCAGTCAAAGTATATCTAATACATTAATTCAAGTGGAGAACAAGGCAGACAAAAGCAGCTAATGAACTTCCAATCAAAGAAACTTCTTCAGAAGCTCCAAAATGCTCCAAGGAGCGTTTCTGACCTAATGGACTGATTAAATCAAATCTCTTTGCTAAGCCATTTTTTATGTACAAACAATTTAATCCACTCAGATCAATGAAAGGAGCAGCAATCGCTGATACAAGCAGATGTCTGCGGCAAATTTTTTTCCTTCCCACAAACTGAAGCAGTAACTCCAATAAAACAAGTGCCAAGCTTTCTACTTTACAGTTTGGAAAATGGCTTGAAATCCCACCTGACAACTCAGCATGCAGCAAGCCAGGCCACTGGCTGGCTGTCTTCCTGAGGCAGCTCTCTGCTGTCCTGCCTGCCTACACACCACATTGTCATTCACCTTCTTCCATCATCTCTATAGCTTTTCCTCTCTGCATCGCAGCCTGCAAACCCAAGCAGCCATCACCCCAGCTGGCCCCACCTTCCCCAGGCTCTATGGGACTTCTCTACCTCCTCCAGGTGCCTACCCAAACACCCTGACTTCCCCCATGGACTGAGGACCTGTCTGCAGCCACCACACTGGAACTGCCTGCACAAAACTGAGCATTGGGTTAAAAAGGGATCTTTTTGTGCCAGAGCTGGTGGGCACTTCTTAGCTTACAAAAAAAGCTGCTAAGCAGCCTTCTCCCAAATAAAACCTTCTCTCACGTATCTCCTCCCCCTGTCCTGCTCCTCTAACCCTGCACGCAGCTCTGCTGCAGCATCTCAGAAAATGGTGGTGGCAGGTCAAACACCATTTCCACCTGAAATGAGGCACTGAACACAACATCATCTTTCCTTAATCACCCACAAAGGCCATCCCAATTCTGTGTGCAACCCCAGCTCATGCTTCTCATCCAAACACAAGGGCAGCAGCTTACTCAGAGGGCTTTGGGTGATTTAAATGGCATGAACTGCTCCAGTTAGCAAACACAAAATGAGGAGGAGGGCTGGAAAACGATTTCTTCTGTGCTCAAACACACTAGAGGGAAGAAAAGAGGAACAACTGTAGCCTGTTTCTCTCCCAGACAGAGGCAGTTGTGAATTGCCAAGCATGCAGGAGCGCTCCTGAAAAAAGCCCTTATGTTTGTGACTCCTTGACATTCCTCCCCAAGGTTACTCCAGAGTAAGCAGATAATCTTCTATAAATTGTTCCTGGGGGAATTCTGTGATAGCTTCTTAATGAACTACACTACAGTGATTATGAACACCAAAGTGATCGCCCTCTGGAGACCAGTCTGCTCAACGGATTCAAGTTGACACAAATTGCATATTCAGAAATCAACAATTTGGGGCAAACATGCACGGTTTAATTAGACTTACTAACATACTGTGCTGTTTCACTGACTCACTCTTTAAAAACACTCTAGTGACAATGGCTACTGTATTTAAACCAAAGATTTAGTTTTGTCAGAAGCCATTACAGAGAGAACAAGAAACTTTTTGAAAGCTTTTATACAGCAGAAGTTCACACAAGACATTGATTTGTGCAAGTATTTCCATGGACAGAGGGGAAAAAAAAAAATTACTGCTTACAAAGCTGATAAAGCCAACTTATAAAATCAAAACACAACAAAATGCACTCCTGCAGAAAAACTTCCAGAAGCTTATTTTAAGGTAAACGGGATAGTGTCAGATCCACAGAGAAGATTGTGTTTAGCGGCTTGTGACGTCTCTTCTCCCAAATACCAGGTCTGAAGTTTTTTTGTCTGCTGCTTATTCCATTTTTAGACATGGAGAAGAAAGGGAAAAAAATGAAAGCAGTAACAATGGCCATTTTAAGCACCTTAGACAGCAACAGTATTGAAGAAATAAATCTTTGGCACTGCACTTTTTTTAAGATGCCTTCCTTTACAGAACCACTGAAAGGTACCTTGTGGTAAAGCTGCACCTTTAGCAACAGCTACAAATACTTACTAAATTGTGGATATTCAGAAACCCCTTTGACTATAGCACCTCTGTCTCCCCAGCTTGGTTATCATTGGATAACATCCCAGCTCTCCTCAGTGCCTTGTAGCCATCAGAGCTGCAAAGGTTGGCCCAGAACTCACAAGAACTATGGCGATAAGCAGGTCAGTGTTCATTTTGGAGCAGCACTGCTGTCCTGAAGAACCTCCACAACTCCCCACTACACACTGGCTCAGAGCAGTTGTGGTGCGTGCGCAGAACAAACCTCTGAATAAAGTCAAGCAAGATGTCCTGCTGCAGACACATACCATGTGGACTCCAGTGCCAAGCCAGGACACAGAGATCTGGACCAAACCGCACCAAAAAGGTGGCTTTGAATTACTGGGAGCCACTACAACAACACCCTGATGTATTTCTTACATTATGGGAAGAGCCAAATGGTGGGCCCCTCCTGACAAGACAGACACTAAGGGGCTGGAGCACATCCAGAGGAGAGGAATGGAGTTGGGGAAGGGGCTGGAGTCTTAAGAGGAGTGACTGAGGGAACTGGGGTGGTTTAGCGTGCAGAAAAAGAGACTGAGGGGAGACCTCATCACTGTATAAAACTACCTGAAACAAGGTTGTAATGAGGTGAGTGTTGGTTTCTTCTTCCAAGTGACAGGTGGTGGGATGAGAGGAAACGGCCTCAAGTTGCATCAGGGAAGGTTTAGACTGGATATCAGGAAAAATTTCTTCACTAAAAGGGTTCTCAGGCAGAGGCTGCCCAAGGAGGTGGTGAAGTCCCCATCCCTGGAGGTGTTTAAAAGATGGGTAGATGAGTTTCTCAGGGATCTGGTTTAGTAGTGGACAGGTACGGTTGGACATGATGATCTCAAAGGTCTTTTCCAACAAAGCATTTCTACGATTCCATGATTTTTAAATGCTGGTTTTAATGTTACTTTGCTCAGCCCCCCAGAGTCACAGTTGCACAAGTGTGCTTTGATTATTTTTATGGTTCATAAATCAGCCACCGACAAATTTCCACTTATAGTTCACTAGAGGTAACTGCAGGAAGAACAGCTTGACTTTTAGAATCGATTAGGCAATTGCAACAGATAGATCACTTCTTCCTTTATTTTTTAAAATATTATAATTTTATAGCAAAGTGCAAACAATTATTTGAGAGAAAACTGAGGCAAAGCAGGGGGGTCTATCTTAACTGGGCAGATGACACAAGGCAGTGCATATTGACTAAACAGGAGCTACTGAAGCACATTTGAGTTTGAAATTGGAATTATTGAGGGGGAAGAAGCAGGGTATCAGAGTAATCGCAATAGCGTTATTTTTTAATAGGTTTTTAAAAGCTGGTATCTCTGGTGTCATAAATCACAGAATCATAGAATGATTTGGGTTGAAAGGGACATTAAAAGCCCATCCAATTCCAATCCCCCTGCCATGGGCAGGGATGCCTCCCACCAGATCAGGCTGCTTAAAGCTCCATCCAACCTGGCCTTGAACACCTCCAGTGACGCGGCATCCACAACTTCCCTGGACAACCTGTGCCAGGGCCTCCCCACCCTCATTGTGAAGAATTTCTTCGTAATGGAATTTAAACCATCTATTTGCTTTCCGCCCAGAAAACTTCAGTTTTGGACATCAAATCTAGAAGCAGGAGAAAAGCAAGTTCAGATGTTCTGAGCAGAGTAACTGCAGCAGTCCCCAGCTTTATGAATACTCTGGTTTAGAGAGGAAAGAAATATGCAATAAAATGATGCAGAACATAACAGAACAGAGGCTGAAAGGTAGATAAGCTCCTGTTGCTAACTCACAGCTAGCTATAAAGAAGTAAAAGGTTACACAAAGATCAGTCAGAAAGCACCACATCATTTTTTACACAACCTATGTTCTGCGGACCAAACTGCTACCAGAAATATTGAAGCATTCAGGATTCAGGAGCGTTTCTACAGATGAAGAAAACAATCACGATTGCATCAACAATGATTAAAATTATATAGATTGTTTTAAAACATTAACCTAGGAATGATCTGTTTCAGGGTTAAAGCCCAACTTTCTTCATAATCTGATTAAAAAGAGGTATCTAACACAAGAATTTAGAAACAGCACATCCTGAAGCGTCCTCACTAGCACATGGGCTGATGTTCCCAGCCAACCATGGAAACGCATGCAGAAGGAAGAAGTAGTGAAGTGGAAAAAAAAATAATGCTCAACACATAGTGACTTAGAGAATTCAATCAGGAATGAGATGACACCGAGTGCAACAAAGGGCTAGAAAACAAAACTGAATCAGCTCCCCTCACTTAAGAATTCTCTGTTAAAACACATTTTACCAGATAACTTTTACAGAGTAGTTAGAAGATTTCTATTTCAGAAAGTAAAAGGCACGATTTAAATGCCTCTCCACATTTCTACCCTATTTTGCACTAAAAAAAGCGTTAAAGAGGTCACAGGGGTTTATTTTGAAGGGTTTTTCCTGTAAGAGCTCTGCTGCCACCACAAGGAAAGAGAGGATGAGACACAATCTGAAACTTCAGCCTTATTAGAGTTTGAAGCACATAACATGAACACAGACAGCACTGATGCTTTGTGCACGTGGCTTTTGAGGGGTTGTGCTCTCTATGTGAACAGTTTTCTGATGCGCTCAGAGTGGCTGCATCACTAATGCCAGTTTTTGTCACAGAAGTACAGTATAAACCCCTAATATCATGGAATGGTTTAGGCTGGAAGCTCATCCAGTTCCAACCCCCCTGCCACAGGCAGGGACACCTCTCACTACATGAGGTTGCTCAAGGCCCCGTCCAATCTGGCCATTCTCAAATTAGATGTCTTAGCAGTGTTTTATAGTACTTTATTGGACAAATTTGGGTGTTATTCCTCCAGAAAATCAGACTGCCTTCATATTATTGATGAGTGGAATATGAAGTACTGACTTTCAAGTCCATCTATTGGCCAAGACCAGACACCATCCATAGTGCTACCATGCAAATTCACACAGTATTCCACTTGTGAGATGTGCCAGTTCTCCAAACCATGGTGTCCAAACATTGGAAACAAATGGCTTGGGAAGGCTGAATTAGTGGCATGTCAAGAGACAGAAGTAACCTGGGTCACATCTCCTGGCTCTTGCTTGCTGCCAGTCTCTCACTGGTCCATGTAATTCCGTGGTCTGTAGCTGGGGTTGTTTAGCCTGAAGAAGAGGAGGTTCAGGGGAGACCTTATTGCTCTCTACAACTACCTAAAGGGACGTTGTAGTCAGGCAGGGGTTGGTCTCTTCTCTCAGATGACCAGCAACAGAACAAGAGGAGATGGTCTCAAGCTTTGCCAGGGGAGGTTTAGGCTTAACATTAAGAAGAAGTTCTTCACTGAAAGGGTGATTGATCACTGGAATGCGCTGCCCAGGGAGGTGGTGGAGTCACCGTCCCTGGAGGTGTTTAAAGAGAGATTGGATGAGGCACTTAGTGATGTGGTATAGTTGACAACTAGGAGCAGGTGTAGGTGTTGGGTCATAGGTTGGACTTGATCTCAAAGGTCTTTTCCAACCTTATGATACTGTGATAACACGGACCCACCATAGTTATCGATGCACAGACAGATACCTTGACCGTGCAGCTGCACTGCCGATAAACTAGCACAATTCCATGTTTTCCATCTCAGAAGTGCATGTAGCCTGGAATCTAAGCACTTGGGACACTAACTGAGCTTCAAAGCACACAGGAAGGCACGCATGAAGCTTCCCCGGTGACAATCAACCCCAGCTCTGACAGAGCAGCCATCAGGAACTCAGGCTCCAACTGGGACTCACTTTTTCTGAGTCCTTTCAAAAGGCTGCACTTGGAATGAACATCTTCAACAAAGAACAGACTCACTGCAGATGCCAGTTACCATCTCAATATGACTTGTATCCCAAGCAAAACCACCACTTGCGGAACAGCACCTGCAGCTTCCCAACATCTCCAATGGCTGTTCCTGCTCTGGCTTTAAACGACTTTTGTACCAGCAGCTTGCTCTAATGACCATGTTTCTACAGAGACACAACTCGGAACGCAGGATCGACACGTGGTACTCATTGTTTGCAATGACATTTCAAGTCACATGAAGTGACACCATGACAAGCGAGTGGACACTCACTGAAACCACACATTAACTTAAACTGGAGACCTTGAAGACAAAAAGGAATGAGAGCTTTTCAATTTGGGGTGGGTTTTTTTTAAAGCTATAAAATGTGAGCTTGAAATTGTGGTGCTTCAGCACCCATGGGGAAAAACAAAATCTAAGGGGTATGCTGCAAATTGTTTTATTTCACTCTTTTTAAAGTTAAGCTGCGATCTCCTTCCCTCTTGCTATCATCTTTCAATTCAACACCCTCAAAGTTTCTGAGGTTTTTTGCTTGAGGTTGTGGAGCATTTTTTTCCTCTAACTGACTGAAGGCAAAACCACCCTAAAATACTTCATAATATTCAGTAATTTGAGTTTCCTGGTAGCTGAGACTCCAGGATTTTTAATCTATGAAATTAATCACATACAATTAGTGAACTGATGTAAAAGGAAAATGGAAAAGAAGATTAATACACATCTCCCATCATCACTGAGGACAGGAAGATATATGCATAACACCAACAGTTATTCCCACCTGTAGCTTTAACATGGCCCAGGATTTTAATCTCTAAGAAAGATACCATGAGCAAAGCTAGGAGAGCAGATAAAAACACACATGCACCCTTGTCCAGCTGCTATATCTGGGTACTCATTTTCCAGTGGCTGAAGCTAAAAACTTGGTAGTCGAAAAAGGAATGAAATACAGGGACAGCCACAGAACCAGTTAACTTAATTACCCAGTCAGTGTCTCGATTTGACCTAATATGAACACAGAAACACAAGGGGCAAAACAAAATCATCTAGCTGCTAAAATAAACACCCCACCCCCTCCCCCCAAAAAAACAATCCTTAAGTGCAGACATGCTGCTCACCTCTCTGAACACCAGGGATGAAACAGAATTCAAGACATTTAAGAAAGATGTCAAAATGCTGGAGTGCGTCCAGAGGAGACCAACGAGGATGGTGAAGGGGCTGGGGCACAAGCCCTATGAGGAGCGACTGAGGGAGCTGGGGTTGTTTAGCCTGGAGAAAAGGAGGCTCAGGGGAGACCTTATTGCTCTCTACAACTACCTAAAAGGAGGCTGTAGTCAGGCAGGGGTTGGTCTCTTCTCTCAGGCGACCAGTGACAGAACTAGAGGACATGGTCTCAAGCTTTGTCAGGGGAAGTTTAGGCTTGATATTAGGAAGAAGTTCTTTACTGAGAGGGTGATTGGTCATTGGAATGTGCTGCCCGGGGAGGTGGTGGAGTCACCGTCCCTGGAGGCGTTTAAAGGGAGACTGGATGAGGCACTTAGTGCCATGGTTTAGATGACGAGTATGTGTTGGTGTTGGGTCATAGGCTGGACTCGATGATCTCAAAGGTCTTTTCCAGCCTTGTGATACTGTGATACTGTGTGATACATCCAGTAAAGGCACTCTGGTTCTGTTCCACATGGCGTTTCTCCCAAATGCAACTTTCACTTTTCCAAGTTCCTCCGCTGAGAGGAACTTGGGGAAGATGGACTACTGATTAATCAGGAATGTGAACACAATGAAAATTAAAAGGCTTATGGATTACTGTTAGTCCTGCTCACATCGCGCTCTTGTGTTTGTTGCCTGGGCATAAAAGCAGACCAATCTTACCAAGTGTGGTTCCTCAGCGTCACCTGTAGCAATACCATTCTACAGAACCTTTCCGCAGTCAAAGCAGTATTTCTGCAGCTACATTAAAGCCAGCAAACATCCCTAGAACCATTAAGCGCTATACTTGTTTCAGTATTGCCATCAACACTCTTTGAAAGACAAAACCCTCAGTTCATAGAGCAAACCCCATTCTTTTTCTCTTTCCAAGTCCACAACAGTACTTTCAAAGATATATCTAGTTCAATGTATGTATCTAAAAGGAAATAGTACCTTTAATGTTCTAGTTGGAGCCCAGCCAGTGCCATCAATTGAATGTTCTCTCAATAAACTGGAAAAAAGAGACACACATATTATACAGTGCAACTTCTCATTAAACAGCCTTTATCAGAATCTTAGAAAACACGAAGCAGTAATTGCAACACAAGTATCACAGACCTTTTGCTCTGTATCTGGTACTGGCATCTTAAAGCACTAAAGTTAGCATGCCTTTCTGCAATCACACTCCACACCATGTTAGTACAGATACCCTAGTCTGAGCTCAAACTTGTCAAAAAAGTGGAATTATTTTCATCAAGTAAAATAACTGGGACAGAAATCCTTGTGACACAGTCTCAATATCCAACCTTTATTTTCCCCTGAGCACATAGACACATGCACTCCTGTTTAGGACATCTTTGAGGAAGAGACAGGTTCACAGAATGACCTCTTACCAAATGTGCCCAAAGAAGGGTATTTTTGGTGGGATATCCTAACTAGCAAGAAAGCAGATCATCACCCTCTCTTCTGTGAGAGGACTTTGGCTTCTCAAAAGCAGGGATAGAGAAGTGAAATAGTTTTGGGTCTGCCTGCTCAGGAAGGTTCTGTAGCAGCTGTAGCACAAGCAGCTGCATCTCGAGCCGCTGGGGTCCAGAAAGCCAAGCACCAAGGCCTTATGGTACCCTTCCAGTTGGTTGGCCATTTAACACACAGAACTTTGTCAGGCTTTATAGGCAAACCCAACACCACACAGTCCCAACTGAAAACCATGATGGATAATACTGAGGGGCAAGAGAGGTTCCTTACAGGAGGAAAAAGTTCCTTATAAGCTATAATGTATGCTCTTCAATTTTAATATAAATAAATAAGAATATATTAATATAAATACATAAGATACAGACTTTCCACACATATGATACAGAAACTTTATATGAGCTGCGTATTATGCTACACATTAAGTCTAGTTATGCTGTTGACCTATTCAGTTGAAATAATTGAGGTGTGATCAGCTGGCCAGGCATTCCTGGACTTCTCAGGTCAAAACTTCAGTGGCTACAAGAAGTAAAAATATTGGACACCACAGCATAAGTGAGAAATGAGCTGAAGCTTTGCTCACATTTAGGAAAGGCAATGCAATAATCTGAGTGAGAAAGAAAGTCTGAAAAACTTGATGCACCACTTCACAATCAAGTCTTCCTCTATCAGTCAGCTTTCTAAAACTGAAAACTCGTGCAGCCAAGCACAAAGATTCATCAGCAACAGCAGCTTCTACTACTGAAGTGACAGGGTTAAACTATGAGGTTTTAACAACTTTCAGGATGACGTGTATTAAGTCATTTTTAAGTTACAACAGAAGACAGGACCATACAGCCTATCCATAATTATTTACTGAATGCGCCAAGGTTTTAATCCAAGGAAATATGCTCCGACTAGCATTACTCCTTGTTCACTGTAGAGATGCTAGGAACAGGAGGATGATGCTGGAAAAGACTATTCCATTTAACTGTGCTGCTAATGTGCCTTTTTAAAAGAGATAGAATATGCCATTATCATTACTGCAGCTCAAAACTAATTTCAAAAGCATTAAAAATAGCATCTTGTGGCTGCAATTTTTGTTCATATCACAAAAGTAAAAGAAAAAGCATTGCTGAACAGGATTTTCAAGTTTTGAGCAAATAATTGGCTTTTTAGCTTGCTCTGTCTGCTCCTCATAACATCTTGCTACAGTTCTCCCCTCTACCTCTTCACACACCTCACTGTGAACTCGAGAGCGAGGAATCACAGAATGGTTTATGTTGAAAGGGACCTCAAATCCCACCCAGTTCCAAAACCCCTGCCATGGGGGAATTAAGCATCCGCATCAGGGTGCTCAAAGCCCCATCCAACTCGGCCTTGAACACCTTCAGGGATGGGGCAGCCACAACTTTCCTGGAAAACCTGTGCCACGGCCTCCCTATCCTCATTGTGAGGAATTCCTTCCTAATGGCTAATCTAAATCTTCCCCCTTCCAATTTAAAGCCGGTCCTCCTCATCCTATCACTACAAGTCCTTGTCAAAAGTCCCTCCCCAGCCTTCCTGGAGCACCTTTCAGTATTGGAAGGCTGCTACGAGGTCTCCCTGGAGCCTTCTCTTCTCCAGGCTGAACAAGCCCAACTCACTCAGCCTGTCCTCGTAGCAGTGGTGGCTCCAGCCCTCTGATCATCCTTGTGGTCTCCTCTGGACCCACTCCCAACAGTTTCATATCCTTCTTATGTTGGAGAATAAGTTAATACACACATAAAAGATAAAATTATCCACTGAGAGAGCTCAAAGCCTCATTAACACCCATCCAGCTTCCCAAAGCCTCAGAGCTCTCCCAGCATATCTTCAGCTGGGGACATTCGCAGCCAGGACTTTGGAGGAAACACTATACCTCTTGTAGAGCAGCAAAGCAATGAAGATAGATAAGTGTACCTTTGCCTAATATTTCTCATTTGCTGATGTAATTCATTTTTAGAGCAACATGCTCTTTCTTCCTGCAGATTGGGAATTATCGTTAGGCCCCTAATCAAAGCCTTTTCTGAGCACAGAGTATTTAGAGAAACCACATCTCATGCTCTCCATTGGAACAACCTAGATAAAACTGCCAGACAGCTTGGAGCTCTGGATGGTGATGTCTCTCAGAGCGTCACACACACAAATAACAGAATGAACACCTAAATGAGTAGAAATACATAAAACACATCACGAACCAGTTTAGTGGATGAACAGGCACCTGCATGCAGCTCAAAGACCTGAAGTCTTTTGAAGTCAAACTCTTTGAAGTCAAAGGCTGAAGTCACTTGGTCTGTTCAGCCCGGAGGAGACCGAGAGGGGATCTCATAGCTGTTTACAGCCTTCTCACAAAGGAGGGAGGTGAAACAGGTGATCTCTTCTCTCTCGCAACCTATGATAGGACCCAAGGGAATGGCAGGAAGATGTGCCAAGGGAGGTTTAGATTGGATATTAGGAAGAGGTCCTTCCCCCATCAAGTGGTGGAGCACTGGAACAGCTCCCCAGGGAAGCAGTCATGGCACTCAGTCTGCCAGCATTCAAGAAGCATTTGGACAGTGTCCTCAGTCACATGGTGTGAATGTTGAGTGTCCTATGTAGGGACAGGAGCTGGACTCGATGATCCTTTTGGGTCCCTTCCAACTTGGGTAATTCTATGACCTCTCATCCACAGATCCTGTTGCCATACAGGAGCTGGGCTGCGAGGAAGCTCTCAAACACCACAACCAGCAGAGATTCAATCCTGCAAGAGGTTGCCCTTGATGAGCTGCCAGAACCATCTGCTGCCCCTGTTCTACCAGAGTTTCAGGACACCTCATGGACAGAAAAACTTCTTTACTTGAAGCGACTATTCTCAAACTGCCAGGACTCTGCTGTCTCATACAGGACTGCAAGAAACTTCATCTGGTATCACTTAGATGGAATAACGGAAGCTTCCCTTGTGATCCCTGAGAATGAATTTGCAAAAGAGAGAGGTAAACTAACTGCATAATTCCTGCAGCATTTCTGATGACTGAAGCTGGTGAGTGCACACTTGGGGAAGAGACAGCAAGGAACTTCACCAGGAACAGGAAGTAGTAGTGTCTGAGAAAACACCACTGAGGCATTGGCACAGGTTGCCCAGAGACACTGTGGCTACCTCATCCCTGGAGGTGTTCAAGACCAGGTCGGATGGGGCTCTGAGCAACCTGATCCAGTGGGAGGTGTCCCTGCAGGGGGACTGGAACTGGAAGATCTTTAAAGTCCCTTTCAACACAAACCATTCTATGATTTTATAGAAAGTCAAGCATGTCCTTCCTTGTGGTGGGACTGAAACCGATAACCTCTGCTTAACATCCAGTGTTTGTACCTAAGGAAACCTCCTAGAGCACTATTTCAAATCCTTACATCCAAGTTTCTATGGGAAGACTGCAAATCACTATTTTTGAAGCTACAGTAACCAAACTAGCCACTGATACGACCAGCCAGCTGCTCAGCTTTCCTTTCCACAAACATTTTTTCATTCTGCGAGCAGTTCCTCTACAGAGAAAAGCTGTGAGGAATTTTTCTTTCTAAATACACAGCATCCTAAAGAGATCTTGTAAAAACATCTACTGAACTGGGAACTGCATGGCTCTAGCAAGCTTAAAACTTTCCCAAAGTCCAGCTGACATGATTTACAGCTTAAATGACTGAGTTACTACAATGGGGAGATGAGTCCAGGAGAAAAAACTGCTCTATGTGAAGATCTCAGATGGAACACATTAATCCAACATAAAATGTCAGTTCCAACAAAACTTCTGCCTTCCCTTTGCCAACAGAAAGTATTATTCAAGGGAAATTTAACTTAAAAAGCTGTAAATCCACTTCAGAATCCCTCTGTTGGCAGAGACGCATTAAAGGGGTTGTTCTCTTGCTCACTTCCCTGCTCAACCCAGTGCCACCAGTGCAACCACTCTGGAGACCAGGCTACAGACTGGATATGGGGAGTAACTGGTGTGGAAAGTCCTTCTAAAGAGCTCTTTGTTTCCACACTGGCACAGCTGAGACTGAGAACAGCACAGAGGAACAGAAATGAGTAACAAATTTATATCAGCTTTGATAACTGCAGAAATATTGACACCGAGCTATACCAGATGATACAATTCAGCAGTCTTCAAACACTTCTCCTCCATCAGCCTTTAATCATGGAGCAATCAAACCTCAACTAACATCATCCATTCCTGAAACGGGCACATCCAACAACACTGCCCACTTTGCAATGCAGCCAAAAAGCAGTGAAATTTCTGATTGAACTATTCTAGAAGCTTATGGGGTCAAGAAGGAATAAACCACCTCAGGCAGAGATCACATCAATAGGGGGAAGAAGAAAAATAGTCAGTGGTGTGCATCACCCATTGCTCAAAAAAGCAGTCAGGTGGTGCCTGTAGAAAGCAAACATCTCCCTGGGTATCTTGATATCTCCTATGCATGTGTGCAGTGGAGGCAATATCCTCAAGTATGCTTGACACCTAATTAACATGGTCTAAATTAACTGCAATCCATAAAGCACAGAGCAACAACCCTTTTCCTGCCCCAAACTATCACACTTGACCACTATTTGACCATTTGGTATGTTTTAATTCAGCGATGGTCATCAAACCAATACATATCAGAGTGTGAGGGATGTGTAGTAAAAGACAGTTGGGAAAAATACCAATAGGGAATTTTTTCTGCTTTTAAAAATAACTGAAGCTATTTTAATGTAAAGACATATAAGCTGATTGCAGGTACTATATATGAGTGCATTCTCCATTATAACAGGCATAAAGCAATCTAAGCTATTTTAGTTCTTCCATCTAAACACTAAGACATCTCAAAGACTGGATGCGTTAAAGTACCTGACAATCAAATAAAGCTGATGATTCATTGCAGATGCTGAAAAAATGACCTTATTAGAATTACTATGTGCCAACACTACATTCATCTTTCATAACTGAAGACAAGAAACAGTGAAAGAACCTTAAGAATTACTTGCACTACCTGACTCAAAGCCTGACGTGTCTGTGAATTGTGACATATTGCCCTGTGAAAACTTCATTTGCACCGGGGCCTTGAACACAGTGCTAAAATGATTTTTGAATCTAGAGGAAAAATTTAGGTCTTTTTTTCAGCACTAATTTGCTACACGTGGTGGTAACTGGTTTGGATTTCCATAGCAGCATTCAATCCCACTTATACTCAATATTTCTGTTCATCTACTTGTATGTCCCATTAACTTGAAAAAATCACAGTGGTGCTTTTATGTTTGGGTTCTGGCCAATTGCACCATCAGGTATTCATGATGAAAGGCTGATATTGCGAAGTTTCAGAAACTGATTTTGAAGAAGAAACGTTCACTAGGAAGCAAAAACTCTCACTTTGGTAAAGTAAAGCTTTTGGGCTCTATTTTGAGTTACACTTCCCCCTCCCCCGGTTCTGTTTTGTTATAACTGTTGCATATGTGTTACAGGGGATGTTAAATGTTAAAATAAACAAATGGCAAATACAGAATAGCTCCTGTTAAAGTTTCAAGAATGCTTTTTCCTTCCATTTTGAAATACAGATGGTTTTCAAGCACTTAACACATTCAGGCATTAAACAGGTAAAGCCTTAAGCCCCCTCAGGACTTGAAGAATACTCCTTTATGGAGGGAGAAAAAATATAACTAAGTTTGACTTAGGTTGGAGTTTACATTTTTGCTCCAAGCAAAACAAAACGTTAAACCTGAACCTGAAAAGCCAGGCTCTACATGGTCTCTAACACACAGCAAGAAAACTTTCAGTAGATTTCTAAATTCCTAAGGGTCACACGCCACTGATCTGCAGAATCTGTTTTAAAAAATACTGGCAAGAAAATAACAAGCAACGTTTTATCACACAGCTAAACCTTCATGGTTAAAAAACACAGAATGCCAGTGCTACCTTAGGCAGATTTCTCCTGTCTCTGTGATGTTCGGATGCCAGATTCTTGTCAAGCACTTCACCTTTGGAGGCTGCCAGGAGAGAAAACAAATTACAGTGTTACCCCTTAAAATAAAACCCTATCACATTTACAAGTCATAGAATTGAAAAAGGCAAATATATTTGATATTCACAGCTTAGGTTTATATATGAAAGACATTGATAACACAACCTACAGGAGCTATACTAGCTTTTCTTTTCCCCTTTACTTCTCTTAGCTCTTTACAAAAGCTGGGCTGGTATTCTGCTTTTTATTAGACAAGTGTAAGTTTAAAGAAAGCCAAGAATACTCTCTCTCTTCTGCCATCTCCTTCAAGGGAAAGAAAACATTCCAGGTTATTCTGTTACTTAACACTTAACCAGTAAGACATCAATTTAACTCAGAAAACTACTGTTTTCGCCCAAGGCTTATCCAAGGCAGGAGTTTGTTAAAAGACACAAGAGGATGCAAAGACAGTGACTATGTCAAAAGAATGGCTTCTTTTAAAGGCAGACCTTCCTGTTCACAACTGAGTAACAAGTATCAAAAGAAGTATCAATAAGATGTGTCACAGCACAAACATAAAAAGCCACAAAACTTCTTTTCAGGCCCGCTCAGCAGATTTTTCCACTCCATGGTGGGTTCTGAAATCTAGATTCTTAAAATGCAGTCTCATTTGCTCTGCTTTTCTGAAGTAAATATGGAGCGGGTCATAAAAATTCTGGTAGCTTAGCAACAGCACGTTGCTCCATCCGTGCTCTCCAAATTACACTTTGCAGCTTTCAATCAAGGTGATGATTTCTTGTAGTAAGTCTACTGGAATACATCAGCACAGACTGTTACCTTTCATAACTTCAATTAAATCACTTATTATAGATGTGGAACTATTTTCCTCCATGATGTCTTCAGCCAAGAAACAAAACAGCTCCAACAGTTGTATTTGCGAGGCAGCAGGATATGTTCTGCCCCACCACTTTGTTCTCAACTTCCCCATTATCTTTTTAGTGAAATACTTTTTTAACAAAGACTCCTTGGAAAAAGAGATAAGAAAATACGCCTGGTACTAAGCTACCCATAACGTATCTGTCCAGCACCAGAAGAAACACCTACCACCACAATAAATCTGCCACTTACAACGTAGACTTTGACTTTTCTCCACTCTTATTTCACGTTTGTCCAATAACTCAAGGGAAACGAACAAAAACTTAAACAGCATGCAGAGAACAGTCTCAAACTTCTGACTTTGAAAGCAAATGTTGCTCTTAGAATTTTTCTAAGATCACAGCTTTTGATTAGCTACACCTTCACGTTGTTTTGGAACACAGAATCATAGAATGGTTTAGGTTGGAAGGGACCTCAAAGCCCATCCAGTTCCAGCCCCCTGCCTGAGCAGGGACACCTCCAACCTTGCCTTGAACATTTCCAGGGATGGGGCAGCTATGACTTCTCTAGGCAACCTGTGACAGTCTCTCACGACCCTCATTGTGAAGAATTTCTTCCTGATGTATAATCTAAATCTTCTTCCTTGCAATTTAAAGCCACTCCTCCCTCATCCTATCATTCCAGGCCCTCGGAAAAAGTCCTTCCCCAGCTTTCCTGAAGCCCCTTTCAGTCCTAGGAGGCTGCTCTAAGGTCTCCCCAGCGCCTTGTCTTCTCCAGGCTGAACAATGCCAACTCTCTCAGCCTGTCCTCATATAGGAAGTGCTCCAGCTCTCAGCTCATCTTCATGGCCTCCTCTGGACTCTTCCCAACAGTTCCACATCCTTCTTATGTTGAGGATTCCAGAATTCAACGCAGTACTCCAAGTCGGTCTCACTAGAGTGGAGTAGAGGGGCAGAATCACCTCCCTCGACCTGCTGGCCATGCTTTTTGGACGTAGCCCAGGATACGGCTGGCGCATGTTGCCAGCTCATGTTCAGCTTCTTTATCGATCAGCACCCCAAGTCCTTCTCTGTAGGGTTGCTATAAATCACATCATCCCCCAGCCTGTACTAAAACTGCAGATTGCCCTGACCCAGGTACAGGACCTTGCACTTGGCCTTGTTGAACCTCAAAAGGTTCACACAGCCCTACTTCTCCAGCCTGTCCAGGTCCCTCTGGGTGACGTCCTGCTCTTTTGGTGTGACAACTCACTACATTATGGCTGGTTCTCAAGAAAGGGAAAGCAGCCATATTCATTCCATGCCGGTAGATCAAGATAGAAGAACTAATTTCTACCACACGCCCCTGCAAGCCAGGATCTATTGAGAAGCAAGAACTGAGCTTTATACAAATTAATCTTGTAAAAAAAAAAAAAAAAAAAAAAAAAATTCCTGAATCCTCACAGTTGGAGTGAATTAACTGGTGTCTCTTTTTGTATCGTGGAAACAAAAGAATTCCTTTACCCTTTCATCAGTGTCTTTCATTGCTCCCAATGAGAAAAACTCACTGCTGATGAGACAAAGGTTTTCTCTCTCTCTCCTTTTCCCTGTTAGACAGACAGGACAACCACAGCACTACCATAACATTTATCTTCAGACAAAAATTCTCCTTCGAGCGTGTTCCAAGTCATCTTTGAGTATTCCTTAGACCAACAAATCCACACGAGATTTCCTCAAGAAGATGTTTCACTTGAACACCTCTATCTACCTCCAGGTCATACGCGTGACACTTTGCACAAAGCTTACAGAACCCATTTATTGCTGAAACTCTTCCTCCACCTCATATACTGAAAGCTGCACAGGTGGATCCAACCTCAACTGGGAGTCACAACAGCAAAAGGGTTAATTTTCTTCTCCATTTCTAAGTGGACTCTTATTTTTTTAGGATCTCTTCTGAGTTTTGATAATGGAAACTGACTCTCTCATCCCTTCTCAACCCACTTCAATGTATTGGTGAACACATCCAGGTGGCACAAGAAAGAGTCACAAGCATTTGAGAATCATGCATGCATTGACTTCAGCGGTGGCAGTTTTGCAGAACAAGCTTCACATGAAGTTTGTCTCATTTTTTAAAAATGCAGCTAATAAATACTCTCCATTATCTCACCAAAATTAGACTGAATATAATAAAGCACTAATCAACAAATGAACTCAATTCACAGTTGCAAATCTCAGTCAGTTTGGCACAAGACAGCTGTACTAACACAGATCTTTTATCTGTCCTGAAACGGTAGTTCTTCACAACCTCTTCTCTCGAGATTGGATGAGGTTCCTAGCAGAAATCTGGAATCAATGTTATCCGAAATGTTTTCCCTTGATAGTCCCAAGACATTCTTGTGAACTGCCCTGCAGCTATGACTCCAGTTATTTTCTCTAGTTTCTATAAAACACAATTCCCCAAAAAAGGCATTAACAGGAATACAGTTTCCAGAGACTGAGCTACATGCTAGCCCTAAGGTATTCCTTGCTGCTCTCCTGAAGAACATCGGGCTGAACAACCCCAACTGTCTCAGCCTTTTTTCACAGGGGAGGTGTTCCAGGCCTTTCAATCCCTCCTGGAAGTCAGTGACTCACATCATCATCATAATCATCATCATCATCATCATTATTATTATTAAACAGGTTCCTTAAAGTACCAGTCTTGTAGCACCCATTATTTCACCAGCTGCATCTTAAGACAGAAGAGAGTTCATTTATTTGTTTCTTAAAATAAATTAATCCCTTGGTCACTGGGTTGGATATGGTTGTTTCCTTTTGCCGCATTTCCCTCTGACCCCTATTTCTGGGTAGTCAGTCAACCACAAAGGTAGTGCTTGGGTGAAGATGCTGCGGACACAGAGGTCAGGCAGCAGTACTTGGTGCCAAAAGCATCTGCCATGTCTCACTAAATGTCTTCCTTGCTGTTCCGCAGCTTCCTCTGATGTCTGCATGGACAGAAACATTCCTGGCAGGTTTTGTAAGCACAAACACTAACAAACTCCTTTCTGCTTTATACAAAAGCTCATGGAGGCACAGCCTGTTTCCTGCCATGGGGGACTTAAGCACCCTCATCAGGGTGCTCAAAGCCCCATCCAACTTGGCCTTGAAAACCTCCAGGGAGGGGCAACCACAACTTTCCCTGGCAACCTGTGCCAGGGCCTCATCATAAAGAATTTATTTCTAATGTCTAACTTAAACCTTCCCCCTTCCAATTTAAAGCCATTCCCCCGCATCCTATCACTCCAGGCCCTTGCAAAAAATCCCTCCCCAGCTTTTCTGTAGCCCCTTCAGGTACTGGAAGGCCACTATGAGGTCTCCCATCTGGATCCATCTGAACCATTCTCATGCCTTCAATAACTGATTAAACACAGGAGCCCTTTCCAGTTCTCAAGCTCAGATACTGCTACAATTATCCACATCTCCAACCTTCAAAAGGTTCAGTTAGTCACAGATAGAGTGGAAGAACCCATGTAATATTTTATTGTGCCCAAGTGGTCAAGGAAGCCAAGGGCATCTTGGCCTGTATTAGAAACAGTGTGGCCAGGGGCAGGGAAGGAATTGTGCCCCTGCATTTGGCACTGGTAAAGCTGCACCTCGAATCCTGGGTTCAGTTCTGGGCCCTTCACTACAAGAAGGACATTGAAGGGCTGGAGCATGTCCAGAGAAGGGGAATGGAGCTAGTGAAGGGGCTAGAGAACAAGTGTTATGAGGTTCTTCAGCCTGGAGGAGGCTGAGGGGATACCTCAACACCGTCCACAACTGTCTGAAAGGAGGTTGTAGCAAGCTGGATGCTGGTCTTCTCCCAAGTGACAGGTGACAGGATGAGAAGAAATGGCCTCAAGTTGCACCAGGGGAGGTTCAGATTAGACATCCGGAAAAATTTCTTCACTGAAAGCATTCTCAGGCAGAGGCTGCCCAGGGCAGTGGTGAAGTCCCCATCCCTGGAGGTGTTTAAAGAGGGGTAGATAAGGTGCTTGGGGATCTGGTTTAGTAGTGGACAGGTATGGTTGGACTTGATGATCTCAAAGGTTTTTTACAACCAAACAATTCTGTGATTACCTTACAGGTAACCATAATAAACATCTCCAATACTGGGTACAGCAGCTCAGTGGCACAGGAGTTTGATGAAGCCCTAACCAGCTGCCTGACCTGTTCACAATAAGAGGGAGCACTTCATTTGCTCCAAAGCATCCATTCTTCAAACCATCCCTCCTACACTTTAGGCTTGAATCCTCACCTTAATGAAGTTTAAAGCCCTGGTGCTAGAACTCAAAGAGTACATCCCAGTCAATCACACCTAACACATGAGGACACATCGATACCTGTGTGCACAGACCCACTGCTTTCTGGATCAGTCTCCAGTGCTTTACTCCCTGAACAGAGGGCAATGCCCTGGCTGCAATCCCCAGCACAGCCTTCTAAGCTTTTCCTCTTTAACTGTACATTCTTATGCTTTTCTGCTATGCCACCATGCATCCATTGCTTTTCCCAATGCAGAAACTGAATGCTTGCTTAAGAGGAATGAAGGGCAAAGAAAGAATTCCTCAGAGGTGCAGCAAACATGCAAGGCTTTGGCAACAGGATGCTGCAGAAATTAAAGGATGTCGTGACAGAAACTACACTATAAATTATGCATTTTGTAACTTAAAAAACAGATGTTTTCTGTAGGCTAAAAGGATTAGTTAGAAAATGGATTCATGCTTTGGGTCAGGGCTATGACAACTTGCTGGTCTTGTCCAGTGTTTTCACTCCCAACTCAAACACGTTCAGCACTCCTGCAAGGAGTCTGACGCAGATGTGCGATATCCCAACCTTGCTTACAGGCTAGAAGAGTACTGGCAGGGCTTGAAGAGCTCTAGTGAAAACACTGCTGTTGTGACCTGATCTGGACAGTCCAGGAGTTGCCGTGGCAAGACCCTGGTTTTCCCCATAAAATGGGGGCTAAATGAAGGCCAAACAATGCCAAATGATTGATCTAAAAGGAACTTATTTGTACAGGCATTCTTAGGAATAAGATTTACAGTATCACAGTATCATACAGTTGGAAAAGACCTTTGAGATCATCGAGTCCCCCCACACCTACTCCTAGTCGTCAACTACACCATGTCACTAAGTGCCTCATCCAATCTCTCTTTAAACACTTCCAGGGACAGTGACTCCACCACCTCCCTGGGCAGCGCATTCCAATGGCCAACCACCCTCTCAGTAAAGAACTTCTTCCTAATGTCAAGCCTAAACCTCCCCTGGCGAAGCCTGAGACCATGTCCTCTTGTTCTGTCACTGGTCGCCTGAGAGAAGAGACCAACCCCTGCCTGACTACAGCCTCCTTTTAGGTAGTTGTAGAGAGCAATAAGGTCTCCCCTGAGCCTCCTCTTCTTCAAGCTAAACAACTCCAGCTCCCTTGGCTGCTAAATCTGTGTTAAGTGAAGGGAAAGAAAGAGAGAAAATGAAAATTAAGCTGGGCAGGGGTGGGGGGGGAGTGAGTTTGAGAGAGAGAGAAGTGCAAGGAACCACCTGGGCTCTGGTCCTCCTCTTATCTCTCCCAGGATGGTGGGCACGCTGCAAACACTCCCTCTTGCAAAGTATTATTTATAGTTTTTTGGTGGGACTGAGTGGTTCTTCCTCTAGGAAAGTTCTGGAACTGAGTTTGGGGGGCCTAGAGCGTCTCTGGGGTCTGAGCTACCATTCTGCCTCTGCTCCCCCTATGAGCAAGAGTGCACCAGGACCTCTCTGGGCAGCAAGCACAGCTGGGTTGCTTGTGAGAGTGGGTGCGGCTTCTTCTGAGGTAGAAAATAAGTCATTTAAGGCAGGAGAATAATGAGTGGTTTGAGGCAGCCAAACAGAATCAGTCTCTTACAACTGCTATCACTTGTTTCAGTCTTAAATAAACCACGGCCTCAGCATGACTGTCTCAATATTTGTGAATGTATAAGTTTTCATTAATAACCTGACCACAGCCCAACATTCAACCCACAGCATTTTCTTCTACATTGCACAAAGGCAAAACTTTTTACTTTTGTGTTGAATGACAGGTGCTTAGAATTGAAAAAATATCTAATTAACATCAGCTGCAGATTTTCTGCAGTGCTGAGCAGGGAACCAGAAAAAAACAGAAGATTTTTTTTAATCATAACAACTGAGAATGAAAAAAAAACCAGCAAAACCCAGATCAAAATCAACATTCATCTCTCTTGTTAGGAATAGGAAATACATGCACCAGTGTTGTTTAGGTGAACAACTTGAACATAAAAACTTAAGAAATTAAAATTAAGACGTATTGTATATATATATCTATTGTGAATTGTTCCCTTGTGCCCAGCACTGCCACAGTGGTAAAAATGGTGTTACTAAAGATGACTAAAATATTAGACAGCATAGAGCATGACAGGGTTTCTCCCATTATCCTGGAGGCTGTATTTCTCAGGTATGTGATGGCACAATGTGACCGCAGCTGGTGAAGGGTCTAGAGGGGAAGTCATATGAGGAGCAGCTGAAGTCACTTGGTTTGTTCATACTGGAGGAGACTGAGGGGAGACCTCACAGCAGTTTACTGCTTACTCACAAAGGAAGAAGGAGCAGGCACTGAGCTCTGCTCTCTGGTGACCAATGACAGGACCTGCGGGAATGGCAGGAAGATGTGCCAGAGGAAGATTAAGTTGGACATTAGGAAAAGGTTCTTCCCCCAGAGGGTGGTGGAGCACTGGAACAGCTTCCCAGGGAAGCAGTCACAGCACCAAGCCTGACGATATTCCAGAAGCATTTGGTCAATGCCCTCAGACACATGGTGTGAATGTTGGGATTGTCCTGTGCAGGGACAGGAATTGGATTCAATAGTCCTTGTGGGCCCCTTCCAACTCAGGACATTCTGTATTTCTGTCAATTCATTCAAGCTAGAAGCAGGATTTAGTCAACCTTAAATGACCACCTTTGTCGTTATAGTGCCGGTGCAATCCTACACAAGCTATTAAAAGCACAGGAGTAAGAAACTGTTTGGCGAAGTTAAGGCCATATTAAAAACCACAACTAAAAATCACACACCTGAAAACATTATTAGTACATAAAAGTGTTTTAGATAGAGCTTTAGCAACAGAGACAGACAAGATTCTAAATAATTTAAATATCAGCTTGAGCAGACAATCCCTGACCAATATTACTATGAAAGGAGAGCACAGCTATCAAAAAATGGAGGGGGAAATTCAGAGCTGTTTCAGAAATGCTACAAGCATGAGCTTCTTACGGGATACAGTGCATGTCCCACGTATTTGTACACTGTAAATGAATGAATATTTTGTGAAGGCATCTTATTTAAACTCTGCAATCTCTGCTTTCAGAAACACAACCTTCCTAATCTACCAGCAGTGTTAATGCGCCATCCTCCAAGCTCAGTCCAGGAATCCAAGCTATTACATTGCAGACCACGGGCACCTCCTCCACACGTGTATATAAATAATGTGACTGCAACTACTACTAACATATAATTGAATTTAGGCTTGGTGCATCTGAACACAAAAGCCAAGGGTCCTCCCTGACACATTCTCTAGTAGCCCCTTCTAAACGTTCTTCAGCCTCTGAGAAAAAGCCCTGAACTACCAACAACAAAACTAAGAAAACAGAAAGGAGAAAGATTGGAAAAAAGTTACAAAACCAAACAAAATTATCAGAACTGTCCAAACTAAAAGAGAATGAGGTCTCCTTCCTGCAATTCATGTACCTAAATTCAAATATTGCAATTCAAATGCTCAAACAAGCCCAACTTCCTTAGTACTAAATTACCAGGACAGAGCCGCAGGTGTAATTCCTGAGAACCAGACGTGCACCCTAATTGCTTTCCATTTTTGGAGTCCATCTTGTTCTTTTGACAGCTCAACTCTCAAAACAACAACTCAAGTTATTTTTCTTGTAATTGCACCTCTCCTCCCTTGCAAGGTTCTGCAATTTTAGTAAAGTACAAAAATGAAATATCAATGTTTCTCATGCCTGAAAAGGCCAAGCCGTTTGGAGTGTCCTGTTTATCTACAATAAAATATCACAACCATTTGTAAGTCCTCTTTAAAAGTTGTTTGCTTAATAATAATCAAAATCATTTTTTAAAGATACTCAACTAAACCACCTGGGAGACACACAGCAGAATTGGCAGAGTGCACTAAAGGAGGTCACCTGGCACCGTATCTATGCTTTCCATGTCCTCTGCTGCATGCTTTCAAAAGGGACTGAGCACCCAACTCCAGTATCAGAACCACAAGCACCAGTTTGAAGGCCCCACAGACACAAAATGAAGACTTTTCTGTTCACTTATATCATTCTTCCTCTTACAAACATCATTTTTGTAACACTAATGATTAAGTGCCAGTCTCAGGAATAATTAGCAGGACAGAAGATATGAGAGTGGAACTCCAGCCAGGAGGGAGACCCTCAGGTCTGACTCGGCTGTGCTTCCAAGCAGCTTCTGCCAGAGAGCTTCAAATACTTCTTTTTCCTCTAATGCACAATATCATTGCGGCAACAAAAGCCTCAAGACTTTTCGGTTGCTAACGTCAGACTGCAAAAGAATAGCCAGAGAAATTATTATTCCCACTCTCTGGGACTGCATCAGGAATGACAGTCCCAGTTTGTACTCCCCAGTACGAGATACACTGACAAACTGGAGTGAGCCCAGCAGACAGCCACTGAGATGGATATGAGATCAGAGCACACGCAGTACAAGGGGAGTTGAGGGACCTGGATTTGTTCAGCCTGGAGAAGAGAAGGCTGAAGGTGGGACCCTACTGCTACCTACAGCTCCCTAATGTGAGGGGCACAGAGGAAATGCAAGTCTGGCTCTTCTTAGAGGTGCACGGTGACAGAGCAAAAGGCCAAAGACAAGCTGCCAAAAGGGAAATTCTGACCTGATATAGGAAAATAATTCACACCAAAGGTAATTAAACATTGTGACAGAGGCCCAGAGGGGCAGTAGAATCTCCATCCTAAGAGGTTTTAAAATGCCAACTGGGCCAGGCCTTGAGCAACCAAACCTTGCTTTTAGCAGTGCCCTACCTTTGATCAAGAGCTCAGATTAACTCAAAAACCTCCAAGTAACTATGATTTTTCTACAATCTCTTGATATTTTAGTAATAGACAGAAGATCCTCTCTTAGTCTCAATGTACAGTTCCCTCTGAAGCCCTATTACCCAGAAAGGAAATCTAAAATGACAACTATTGGGTTAATGATGAATACTCACCACCATATTGTAGGCATCAGGAACATCAATTTCAAACTGAAACTTTCCACCTTGGTAATAGCCCTCATCTAGACAAGAAAAAATAAGAAAACTAGTCAAATAAGAGAAAATAATGGGCATCATACTACATATCTGTCATGATAGAGATTTAAAAACAGTACAGGATTGACAAATATCTAACTTCATTATAGCATGACACTCACTGCCACTCCCTTCACAGAGAGCACGAACATAGCATCTTCTTCCACTCCCAAAATTTTTACAGCAGAAGTGTAAAGTCAGAAGAGTCAACGGTCCCATAGTGACACTGGAAAACCCACCTTCCTGATGAGGACCAGGCAACGTCAAGTTAAAGGAACCTCTGATTGAACTCATGTCTGTATGAACAGAATTCTGCCACACACTGGGGATACGGCATGCAGTACCACAACACCAGCACTTGGAATGAGCTGGATATGTACTTCCCTTGCTAATGTGTGCTAAATCCTTCTCCAGAATTTAGCACATATTCCCAGACTTGTGTTAGCAACCACATATTGTGAGCAGTATGAATAATGGTGTGCAAGAGCATCCTTCAGAGTGTACTACAATAAAAGAGCAACTTATCTCTTTCATTGTAATTATCTTAGGATGATGTATCAGTTAGGAAAACCTGTCTGCCTTTCTGTCAAACTCAGACTCAATACTGAATTATTAAAATGGCTATATTTTAAAATATGAAATCTGAACTTATCTACTTGATTTAACCAGAGATAATATAATAGGATAATTGTCAGCCTGCAAGTCTTGAGCTGGCTGTGCTTGGAAGCCAAAATCCTTGCAAGTGATCTGAGATGTGTCTATCTGACATTGCCATCATTGAGTTTTTTCACCAGGAAAGGGAAACTGACAGGTACCCAGCCCACACTGGAGGTCTGTGACACCTAAGAAATGTTAAGGCTTAAGCTATCTTGAGCACTCAAGCTCTCCGTATCACACAGTACAGCCACAGTGAAGGCCTGAAGGTCAGGAAGGCTGGTTACCATCCCATGACAGTATTTTTCAATGTTTTTTAAGCCAACATTTTGAAGGAGAGTTCTGTGTAACAATCTGGAGTTTTCAGAAGAGTTCTATTACCATCTAGTTTGTTCCAAACCACAAAAAACCTAGCTCCTCTACTACAGGTCATCAAAATCCTCTCTCAGGATGCTGTTTTTGAGACCTGCTGCCTTCCCAGTCTCTACAGATTCAGCACAGCCTTCTGTGTTCTCCAACCAATGCAACCACTTACTCAGATGTCATCCCATGCTACAGCCACACTCGTCAGCACAAGCCTGTGGCTCCCACACTTCAACTGCTACAACCACAGGAGAGCAGCCAGCTCCTTCCCTCCTCCTCTTTGCAATGTCTCACCAGCTGGGTCACTGAGAGGAGCAGGCATCACCCTGCTGAACACCACAAACCCTCAGCCGCAGAGGCAGGTGAGCCAGCAAAAGCTGATGCTGCCAGAGACGAGACTCAACTGCACGCTATGCCCAGCGCGCCACTCCAAGAGGCTTGTGCCTGTAGGACAGCAAATTAGGTGCTGGGAAGTACACCATAGTCCAGCTTGTCCCAGCCAGGAGCATGTGTTCAGCTTCAGCACATGAACAGCATCAGAGATTTTGGATTGCAAGAGCAGCATAGGCACAGTGCGTGAAAACATGTCTGGTCTTCCCCATCCCACCCCACACAGTGATGTTCACACCTGCCTCCACCCTGACCAGTGCAGAGCAAAGCTGCAAGCCTTAGACCCTGCAAAACTCACTTTAACAACCTGTCCAGAACATGCGCTTTTCACGTCCGTTCTCCATTTCCACTCCAATTAAATTTTGAAGTGCACTTGAATTATTAAGCAGTCTTTTCAGGCATGCTACACTGTACCAGAGAGAAAATGCACATGCACTGGTTTTTGGGGGAAAGGGGCAAAATAAAAGCATTTATCTTTTGTTTTCAAATACATTAAGATAAAAATCAGTACAGCCATTTCTAACATGTGAAAGGTGAGTTATACCAATATCCTTGTGATGAAACTGCTCCCTGTCAAATGTGCAAAACTCTCAGTGTAAGAGTCTGACTGTTCCAGGAAGGCACGATGAGGAAAATGGTCCAATATCGTCCTGGGACTTCAAGCACCACCGAGCTACACTACAGGTCACACCTAACTGCACTTTAGCCACCATCTAGCACTTTTTAATAGTGCTTTTTAACCAAACCCCATGAATCCTCATGATATTCATGTACGATACGGTAAAAACCACACTCAAAAAGAACCGGGCACACAGGTCTTTCAGTGATGGTACTAAACCAAACCAGCAACCCAAGAAAGGAATTTAGAGCTTGTTGTAGCACAAGTCATGTACCTCAAAGCCCTCCACGTGCCTTCCCACTGCCTTCTGGCTCACAAGCACACACTGAGCTATCCCTTCCCCATACAAGCAACTGCATGAAATGCCCATGTATTGGTGCAGGAAGAAAGCCTGCTGCCAGTACAGTGAGGTAAAGGAGAAACACTAACATTGTTAAGGTTGCTCAGGAAGTCCAGCAGTAGAAAGTTATTTTCCTTGGCTTAATTTCAACAGCTCTTTGATTTGTGGACTTGGAGCAAAGCAGGCAGCAGATCTTCGTATCCCACCCCCACTAATGTGAAATAAATGCCTATTGATGGATGGATCCACATGTGCCTTATGTCAAAGAAAATCCTCAGATTTAATGAATCTCCACTCTAATACAATTGTCCAAAAGAAACATTCCAGAATGGCTCCAAGGGAGGAGAATTTGCCAAAAGACTGTCAAATTCCTGCCACTCAAGCAGCAAGAGAAAAGCCACACTCCACAACTCTGCACATTGGAAACACCAGGCCCATCAGTTCTGCAGCATGCAGGAACATTAATGCAGGCCCTCGAGTCCAAGCACAGACAGCAACACCACTCTAACATTGCTCAAGAGATGCACAGGGTGGGGAACAAAGCTGAGCAGTTGTCTTCATTTTCTCTGCTCTTCCCTGCTACACAGACCTAGATCAGGATAGCTCTACTTCCACCCAGCCACAGAATAAAATCCCAGTGTCCACGTGTAGGATCAAATCAGACAAGGTGAGCTCAGCTGAAGAGGGGAAAGCCCCTTCTTGCTATATAAAACCATCATGGCAAAGAGAGAACAGAGTTTCCTGCAGGATTATCAAGATGATGTGGTGTGCAGAGGGGTTAAATCATCACCAGTGTCAGTGGGACAGAGCCGGCAGGACCAGATAGTGTAAGAACACCCCTTTTTCTCTGCAAAACGGTTTTCACTGAGATCAAGCACTTCCTAACTGCACATTAAAACCTCCACAGGCTGTAAGAGATTCCTGATGTATAAATTCAGTTTTCTCTTACTTGTTTTTCTGTGTTCTACATAAGGCTAAGAAATCTCTGGAAGACTCTGAGCACTTTAAACATTGTACCTCTCACTGCAGGTCACTTCCACATCCTTACATGATCAAGTCTGGTGTCCTGTGTTCAGTTCCGGAATCCCCACATACGAAGGATATGGAATGTTGGAATGGGTCCAGATGGGGCCATAAAGATGATCAAAGGGCTGGAGCACCTCCCCTATAAGGACAGGCTGAGAGCGTTGGGCTTGTTCAGCCTGGAGATGAGAAGGCTGTGGGGAGACCTCATAGCGGCCTTCTAGTACTGAAAGGGGCTCCAGGAAAGCTGGGGAGGGACTTTTTACAAGGGCCTGGAGTCATAGGACAAGGGGGAATGGCTTTAAATTGGAAGGGGGAAGACTCAGATTAGATGTTAGGAAGAAATTCTTCGCATTGAGGGTGGGGAGGCACTGGCACAGGTTTTCCAGGAAAGCTGTGGCTGCCCCATCCCTGGAGGTGTTCGAGGCCAGGCTGGATGGGGCTTCGAGCACCCTGACCTAGTGGGAGGCACCCCTGCCCATGGCACGGGGGTTGAAACTGGATGATCTTTAAGGTCCTTTCCAACCCAAAGCATTCTATGATTCTGTAAGTCTCCCTCGAAGACAAATCAAGACTCATTGCTGCCTTGCATTACAATCTCTCATTTTACGTTTCAGGTTTACCTTGGCATCAGTCCACGCCAGCACTCACCAACAAAACCGCTGGGTAGGCTGCTGGTTCTGTTACAAGATAAGCAAGGACATATTTACCAAATTTGAGGAGTTAAATATCTCTCCTTCCCCTTTTTTTAACAATTCTCCTTGCGTGTTTGTAAACCTTTTCACTAAAGCAACAACCAAGCACACTCATCTCTGGAGGGCCTCAGCACCCAGCCAGAAATCTTGCCATGCTTTAACAGATAAACCTTCACAATGAAGTCACCTCACAGCATCCCAAGCAACTATCTCGGTTCTCCTACATAGCTGTTTCCTTCCCTGTGTCGCACAACACCCATAAAGACTCAGGTTTTTGGCATGTAACAGTGGGGGGAAAAAACTGAAGTCCTGGAAAAGTGAGGAAATGCTATGAATAAAACAGTCAAATAGAACAGCTTAAGCCCCTAACTTAGGAAGCTGGCCACTGACAAGGCTTCTGCAAAACAGGAATACATCTGAGCTCCAGCTTTCCTCCTACTACTTAAATTTCTGTCTTCAAGCTCTATTAACAGAGCAAGCATCCCTCTCACTTCAGTCTTGAGTTTCATTATCAACACCCTGACTCTAATCTTAATTTGTGTTTGCAACGTGTTTTGATGGCTAAAAGGGCTGTGAAAATAAACCAGATTATTTTATTGCTTTAAAAGAAAACACAAGATAATTAGGACAGGCCACAATGGAAGTGCTTTTGAGAGCAGCTCCTCGAATCAGCAATGCTGAAATGCTCAGCCGTGCTCACTGACATTTGCCATTTCATGACACGCAAAACAGGCTCCTTATTAATTTCCTGAAGAACAGGACTCTAAAATAACCACACTAACCCCAAACTACCCCAACTGTCTGGAAACTGCAGGAAAACTGCATTTACTCTACATACTCCTCTAGTTTTCTTCATGTGCAAGCTACATAAACTCATCATCTTTTTTTCTCCAGGTCATTACCTTGTTCTAGTCTCACCTTCCAATTTTTTGCTCCAAATATCTGTGCAGAAGGCAGGACTCTGCCTATGTTGTAAGTCTCGATCACCTTGGTTTTCCTAGCTTTTGATCCAATAAGGTATTGGCACAAAAATAGGAAGAGAGGCAAGACAGAATAATTGTATCAGATGGCAAAAGGCAAAAGTAGCTTCAGATAGCAGTGAAAGCCAGCAGTACCTACCTTGGGAACACACAGTTTGTCCCGAGGCAGTAAATTCGAACTCTGATTCATTTTCTAGCATGTGTTAATATATACCCACTCATAGCACACTGCAGAAGGCCGTGATGTACAGGAATTCTTAAGCACAAGTGACTTTTGAAGTGAAATACGAAGTCAGCCTCACCAAGTTTTTCTATAAATTCATTTTCATTTAAAACTCACTGTCACCAGAATAATTTTGTGACATTAAACACTAACTAAGAAAGGTTACCATGAGAAGTGGAAAAGAAGGGAGCTTAAAGTAGTTACTTTATGGTACAGTTTATTTTCTTATTCAAATTAATCTTCTGTGAGAACCTTCTGTCACCGTCATGTCAACACTAGCCGCATCCAAAATGACTGCATAAAACAGCCTTTGTCAGTAACACAAGGCTAGAAATGCCTTTTGCGGTCAGCACTGTAGAGTTAAAAAACACATTCAGTCAGAACCTTCATGGTACCCTGACAGCTCACTGCTTTCAGGAACTGTCTTGGTGTAAGATTCCTTATAAAATGTGGTTACAAAATTCAGAATAGAAGAGAACACCAAATATGAATACAAAATTATTAGCACCGCTTTAACAGATCCATCATAGAAGGATGCAATCTCTGTAACTGCAGATAAGCAAACTGAGAACTCTAAAAAGCAAGGCAGCAAGAACCTCGTCGCTGTGCCAACTACCAGCCCTGGCTTATCCACACGGACTGTAAAGGTCCTAACAGGGATAACTGCAAGGCAGCCTGAGACATTCCCCAGCGCCTGCAGTTGTGCTGAGCCCAGCTCTTGTTCCACAGCTGGGAAACTGCAGAGGTATTTGCAAATGCTCCCTTAAGAGTCATATGTATGAGCAGGATTTCTACAAGTAACTCAGCGCCTCCATGCAAAAGACGGCTCCAGCAGGAGGAAGAAAACTGGTACTTTCTCCAGACTGTCAAGAAACATGAGGCATTGTTTAGACACCGCAAAAACAGTTGCCTTAAGCAAAGATTTTGGCCACGTGAACTAGAAAAATACTGTAACCACTTAGCTGCCTCTCTGTTGTTCCAAAGGAAACTAAGATTTAGCATGCTCTAAAGAAAAATCTCAATAATTAAGGGAATCTGCAAGCTAGCAAGATTTTCTTGGTATGTGTTACCTTCTGCCTTTAGAGAGCTGTGTTAAGCTGTAGCTGATCACAAGACTCGATACCTGAACTATGCACAGGTAAAAATAGATGTTTACTTCCATCAGGCTGTTGCTGCAGAGACTTCAGCTGTGCAGCTATATTTAGAGTAACAAAATGTTAATTAATATCATCTGATTCTCAAGATAATTTCAGCAATGAAGCCTGCACAAAACCAATGCTCTGCACTCGACTGTCTTCGCACTGCAACATCTTGCTGCACAGCAGTTATCAGACAAAAGAGAATGACTAAGTATTTGGACATGTTAGAATCAGCATGAAGAAGCTATTGTTGCTTCTTATTTGAGACTTCCCTATCTCGCATGGTGATGATATTGTAAAGCCAACTTATTTTCAAAATACGATAAGGCAGCATCAAATGAACTAAAGGACACACTTTACTCTCACTAAGTAGACATGAATACATCTCCTACATGGAATGAGAGGTGAAAAGTTCTGTAACAGCACTTGCATTTCTTTTGGATTACACTGACTAAGGCAGTCTTACTCATTTTTCTATCACAACAAGGAGTCACATGAGAGGACACATTAATTAAGACCACCCAAGATTTCCACTGGACAGGAAGCCCGAGCTGGTTTTAGCTAATAAGCAGCCATAGTGACATCTAGTGCCCATTGGACTTCAAGATACTGCATTATCAGAAAAATTCCTACTGCCATATGACGTGTAAATCATTATTTGCATAGGTGTCAGGATGACTTCCATACCACATCTGAATCCTGCTGTCAATCAGCATCTATAGAAAATGTACTCCTACCAGAACAAGTTGGCAGGGAGATCCTACTCTCAGCGCATCTGACTCAAAGATTTTAGCTACTCAACACAGCAGTGTTTTCATTTAAAACATCACACAGTCTCAAAGGTAACACACAGCAAAAATAAAGTGCATGAGAAATATAAATGATCTTCCACGCAAATTCATCCATAATACAGAGCTTCCTATTCTAAAATAGACAGCCATGGCAGCAAACTCTAATTTCAGATGGCTGTTACCTCACATGGAAGTGATGAACTCTAAAACAGCACACCAGCAGAAGCTTCTCAGTGCACTTCAGCTGTATTAATAATAGAAGATCTAATTCCCACACACTTGAATACGCAAAGACTAAGAGACTCCTACTCATTGAGCACATTCAGACATGCACAGATTTGACGTTTTCCATAGTGTTACACCTGTTACATCACCTTTTCAGCCCTGCAGATGCAGGCAACCAGCAGAAAAGGCTAAATATGCAGCAGGGCTGTAACAGAATAATTTCTCTAGATGGAGTCTAAGATTTTTCCCAGTAACTAAAATAGGGTGGTTTGAAATTAGCTGAGAAAAAACAGTTTTCAATCAAAGTTAAGTACACAAGACCTGACCACTTCCTAAACCTGCTCAACTTTGATGACTTTTTTTATCAGAATCCAGGTCTCAAACTCCAGCCCAGTTTCTCCACAGCCTCCATGAAATAATCATTGTATTACAGGCAGTATTTCTTTGACTAAAAAGTTTATGGGATTCTTGAGCAAACTCTCTGAATTATTGTTCCTAAACACCAACACACAGAAAGAGAAGTAAGGTGTTTAAAGAAATTACCTGGGATTACAGTTAGCTGAAAGTAATGAAGCTTGTTTGGGTCAGGAAAATTCACTTTACATGTACCTGTGAAGCAAAAGAATAATTTACATGAGACAACTGTTTTTCCACTGTTGGGAAAGCAAGTATATCACCTTTCATACTCTCCAAATTCACTCCCTGATTAACCCCTACCTTCCAGTCAAGTGATTTCCTCCTGCATTTTTTCTCTAAGCACCTCTTCCCTACACAGTTACTGCTCACCTGCAGTAATGGAACTTTACTTCTTTGAGTTGTGAGGAAGAAGTTCACTTTCTTTCAGTAAACTGTGCTGCCTCTAAGACCCTAAAATACCACAAGGTTTGGTCTTCTGTACATGTACTGGCTACACTTTAAGGTGACAGCATCTAGAATGAGCACCTCTTCCTTACGAGTTCCTTAATGGCAATGAGAGTCCCTTAGCATTTGATCATACGCTGCAGCAGCAAGAGGCAATGCTGCCACAGCTCTGAGCTAACAAACGATTATTTACACCTGTAAAGTGTAACAAGATACAGGCTTTACTTAAAGCCTTCCCCAAAAGCTACTGAGGTCTCAGTTCACTTGTCATATTGAACAAGTTTCTTTGGCATAACCAATTACAAACATTAACAAGAAAGGCTGTGGAGCATCAGTGCAAATCAAATGCCATGTTTTTGTTCTCAGACAAGATGAATTTAAGGAGAACAGTGAGAATGAAGAACAAGTGTGGAAAAAAAAGGATAAAATATCAATCTGATGAAACAAGTCAGTGGTTTCAGTTCAATGGATGCGAGGTCACAGCATAACAGCCCTTTGTTCGCATTTGATGACACACAGTTGCCTTCCCACGCACAAAGCTGGCCTTTCTTGACCAGGGCAGAGACAAGCTGTCAAGCGGGCACTAGGAGATGGGTATATCCATGGATACATTATTATCCATATTATGCAACCTTTGGCTTCTTAACCCACCCAGCTGGCTGATCTTTTTCTGCAGTCAAGGAGCTAAACAGTATCAGAGCTATAGACCCTATTTGCCTGAAAACACAACTAGAACTGTACACAAATCCTAGTAATGCATTTGCATTGTAGTAAACACAAATCCTGATAGACATTTCTCAGGCATTCGTTATCCTATAAAGGAGTCTAACAAAAGTAAAAATTACACTGTGTAGGAGCTCTATAACCATCTTTAAGAAAGAAAAGCATATGGAAAGGAAGAGTTAAATAATGTTTCTTCCTGCCCTCCCTTTTTGCTGCTTCTGCTCTGTATCTTTCCTCCTTGTAATTCCTCTCAACAGGCAGCCTGTACACTGAAAAGCCTAATTTTTGAGCATTGATCTGGATTTAGAATCATTAGCAAGCAGAAGATGCTCATCAGAAAAGCAGCATTCAGAAGTTTAACCCGGACAGAAAAAAAAACACGGTCAAAGCTTCCCTTTGATTGGAAAAGATTAGAAACATCCCGAGCTACCTGACAGAGAGAATATTCACTGCTTTTCTCTGCAAGATAAGCATATGGGCAAAACAGAGCAAATGCACAGAATGGTAGTGACCTGCATGTACACTCTCAGTCTGCTCTAAGCAGCTCACACTTCTTTCCCTGCAGGGAAAACTTCTTGGATTAATTACTCTGAAACAGCAATGTGCACCACAAGAAGTTACACAGAGCAAGTGATGGGCTCTGATGTATCTCTGGGTGTTTTGTGAGGGAAGCTTCCACTCCAGCACCAATTTAATTCTACAGCCAAATGATCAATTCTGCTTCCTAAGGACACTAATAAGGAATCCAACTGTCCCTTTAAGAGGGAGGAACAAAAACAACCTGTTCAAGTCTGGGTGGCAGAGTTTTGCATGGCTTTCCCTAGAATTAACAAATAGCATTAAGCATTCATATTTAGTCAAAGTATTCCATTCATTATTCCTTTTCCCATTAAAACGCATGCCATTAAACACTATACTTACAAGGTAAATTAGCTTCAAGTTCTGCAACCTCTGTTGAAAGAAAAAAAAAAACAAAACACAACTGTTATTTAAGCAAGCCTGAAGGCCATTATTGAAGCCCAAATTGGCAGAACTAATTCAAATCACCCCATAAACCAAATTTCACTTAAAAATACAATTAAGCTGCACTGGAGGCTTACCTTGAAATTCCTCTGTAAGCCATGCAATTCATTACTAAAAACCCAATCTGCCCTACAGACAAAGCAAACGAACCCTACTGTGATTGGAAGGTTCAGCTCTGCCAAGAGTGAAGCACCAGGGCTTCAAACACATAAAGCGCTGACATTTCAAACGGTGGCATTATCCAAATCCCTAAATTTGTCAACATAAGGCACTAAAATACAAAAGGCTAGAGCTCCATAGCCTGCAACACATAAGAAAAGACCCATCATAAGAGTATTTCCCCCACCCCCTTCTCTTTACACTCACCAGCCTTTCGTAGCAGGAGGCACTACTAATCTTCAATGGAGCACAGAGTTTAGAACCTCGCTCTTATTTTATGGTGCAGACTGCTTTCCTTATTGCTTTTGTTGTTCAACTTAATGAAGCCTGCCCACTATTTGCTTCAATTCTGAGAAAAGGGCAGACAGGGAAAGGCAAAACCCAGTGTTTAAACCTAGCAATGGGCTTTCGCAGCTCTCCTGAACCGAGGCCTGGCATCTGCCTCCTGCAAAGTTCAGTAGCGAGTTTACTGTCCACCACAGCTCCTTTGAAGTGTGGAAATTCCTGTAATGCATTCACACATCTGTGTTTGCCTTTGTCTTGGCACAAGAATGGGTGTTTTTTCTTGTGGAAACATGAAAAGGAAGATGCTGACACCCATGACAGCGTGCTCTCTATTTGAAGGTGTGCAAACACATGGGAAGGCTGTAGTAAATCTGCATGAAAGCTTTGGGAACAAAGGTAAGTTTCCTAAAATTAAGGTTTCTAATCAACTGTGCAGCAAACTACTGAAATTAAGAATGAAACAACTTTATAAAGATTAAAAAAAAATGTAAGTAAAGATCTGCTTCAATAATCTAAACTTTTAAAGTAACATCAAGAATGGAAATTTGTTACTACCACCTGTGCCATTATAAACACTGGTGATTAGCAATAATTAGCACTTGTAATGGGCTAAAGTTACAGTGTTCGTGAATTCTATCCCATTTTGGAACTGACAGTCTTGACATTGAAATAATGTCTGTGTTTTGCTGTTCAGAATAAAGAAAACATTTGGATCACATCATTCAAGCTCCATTAAGATTCTGACGTTCTGAGTTATGTAGTCTCTACATTAAGCAACACCACTGACAAAAATATTCTCCGTAAGAAATGTCCTTTGTGCAGTCTGCCAACTTACTGGCATGGTTTAACAGATATGTAAATAAGCAAAACCTAGAAGCAACAATTAGAGGTACAACACGCTCAACTTCCAAAAGCTCCAAAAGCCTCACTAAATTAAAGAATGAACTTAATCTCACCATCTTTCTTACCTGCTCTTTAAAAAATTGACTGTAACTACAGTTGAACAGCAAAGAAAATCTAATTTCACTGCTTTTCATAGTGTTGTGTGGACAATCAGTGTCTCAATTCACAGCTAGGCACCTCCATCACACCTTAAGATGCCAAGACAACTGCATAACCCAAGATAACTGCATAACCCAAGTGTTGGGAAATACACAGCACTCCAGAACTTCCATGACAAACTAGCGCTCGTCAGTGCCTGCTCAGCGCTGGCACAACAGAGGTGCAGGAAAACTTGCAGAGTCCTGCTTTTGGTACAGTATGCACTGGCTCCAAAGGCCATTTTAAACCATTAAAAGAGTAAAAAGGCAACGGTTAACTTAAACCTACCAGAGACTTTGGAACAGTTGAATGCCAACTGATGATGTCTCAGAAATAGCTTAGGAACTTTATAAAACGGGAAAGCTAAGCCTAACACAAGCAACCAGAACTACTTATAAATCATTTCACAAACAATAACTCTCCCTACCCATGACAATTCTTGCGATAGAAATAGGAACACACAATCTTGAGGTGTGTACAGGCATATGGTTTATGGGAGACCCACATGGATGTTATATTCAGTAACACACAGACTAAAACCACACTGTTGGGCTCCCCTCTTCCCCCAGTCCAACCCAACAAGCCAGAATATAGAAGTACTTCGGTTACTACCAATGCCACAGTCAGGCTTTACACTTCCCACTGGAGTTTGGGTTTAAGTGCACAAAATGAAAGCATTAATTCCTCAACTGAAATCAGCTTTCCCAGCCACAGCAATACTCAATTCTCTCTGGTTTCTTCCAGTAGGCCCCTTATCCAGTTTAGGTCCCTGTTTAATGTACATCTTAAAGACTGCTATAGATGAAGATAAATACCTTGACCTTCTGACAAAAGCTCCATTTTCTAAGTATTAATTCCAGCAGTATAATGCTATCTGTCTCTTGTTATCCATCTGCCTTTATAGCTTGCCCTTCTTAGCTCCTCTGAACTGCACAACTGTATAGATCAGTACCAGGAGTCAAAGCAACTGCCTAACACCATTAGATTTTAAATAGAATATGAGATGTATATTGTCCTTCCACCTCCCAATGTTTATTTTCAATAAGATTCTATCAAATCACACACTTCAGCTGCTAAACACCATTACAAAACTTCTTATCCTGATAGAAAGAACTAGAAAAAGCCCTTGTGGCTGGCAATCTCTGCAACACATCACTTCGTACTTCAGGTACACTGAAGATCAGTGGCGTGAGAAGGGAAGCAACGCACAAAACCAGGCCTCCCTCTGTCAGCAAAGTACTAGAAAAAGCCTCAGTAATAATTTTTTAAATGAGATCCAATTCTTGTTGTGTATTTTTACCTTATCTATCACAATTACACTGCAAGCATTTTAGTGTAAACTACTAGTTTCCACTTCAATAAATATGACACTCCTTTATCAAGCAACTTTGCAATGTCTTCTTCCCAACTAAAGGATTTCTTTTCGGGTGGGCAAAGAACCATCACTGAAAATGAAATGCTTTTGTGATTCAAGTGCAATGTGTAGAAGTTAACGTAGCATTTTCAAAACAATGTCTCACATAGTACTGTGTTCAGTGCTGGAATCCCCAACATAAGAAAGATGTGGAACTCTTGGGGCGAGTCCAGAGGAGGCCACAAAGATAACGTGAGGGCTGGAGTACCTCTGCTATGAGGAGAGGCTGAGAGAGCTGGGGTTCTTCAGCCTGAAGAAGAGAAGGCTCTGGGGAGACCTTAGAGCAGTTTCCAGTACTGAAAGGGGCTCCAGGAATGTGGGGAGGGGCTCTCAATCACAGAGTGCAAGATAGGATGAGAAGGAACAGTTTTCAGCTGAAAGAGGGGAGATTGAGATGAGATATTAAGAGGAAACGTTTTCCTGTGAGAGTGGGGAGGCCCTAGCACAGGTTGCCCAGGGAAGTCGTGGCTGCCCCATCCCTGCAGATGTTCAAGGCCAAGATGGATGGGGCTTTGAGCAACCTGATCCAGTGGGAGGTGTCCCTGTGCTCAAGGCAGGGAGACAAACTGGATTGGTTTTAAAGTCCCTTCTGACTCAAACCATTCTATGACTCCATAATTTCAAGAGTGTTAATGAAGACATTTATTTAATTTTTAAAAGGATTATTACTGTACTTAAAGGCTTGAAAAAAGCAAATAGGTAGATTCTCCTCATTTTTATTCACAACACACGTAAAACCCACTTCTATAAACAGCTTCCCATTTCCATTCTCTCAGGTTTATAGAAATGCACACGTGGAATATTTTCCAATTACATAAATCTGGTTGTAAAAGCCACAAATGTTGAAAAAAATGAGGAATAAACCACGCTAACTCATTTTCTTAGACATTATATTATTTCAGGTAGCCACAATCTGCACTAAGCAGCACTGGTAATATAAAACGGAACGATGAAGTTCAGGTGCGCTACAAAAAAGCAGTTCAAGGGACAACTTTTGTGGTCAATTAAACACAGACATTGCCACTACTGACATCCTGGTGTGTTCTTGTCTTTAATTTGATTTAGCAGTCATGTTCATTAAAAAGATGAAACTTAGAGTCCTTTGGCTTGTTCTCAGCCTTTCTCAAATTTTCAGAAAGGATCTGCATTTCAAGTTCCATGCTGCATAGCTCAGAACATCCTGTAGGCGCAGTCAGGCAGCCTCTATTCTCAACCTCACTACGTTTCCCCTAAGAGTTTAATATAAAGTTGTTTTAACATCCAAAATCGCCCCTGCAGCAAAGAGCAAACTGAAAGTTACTCAAGTAAGCGCATTGCTTGCTCAATTTCAACTGCTGTAGGAGGCCAATAGAATCAGGGCCCTACTCTCCAACTGAGCCTGTATTAAAAATACAGTTAAAACAGAGATGCAAGAATGAGTCATCCTGAACTTCTAACAAAGCAGTGCTTTTTTAGAGCATCTCTCCCTGGCAGACAGGCAGTAGACCCCCTTCAAGCACCATTTCTGTCTGCGCCTCCTACTTCTCACATCAGTATTTGCTTTCTACTTTCTTCAGCTGTTTACATTTCTTGTCTCAAAACATGTCAGTTGCTGCTTGGTCTCTCTCCAGTCCACTTCTCCTTGGCCAGAATGCCTCTCTCCAAGGATTGCCAGTCCTTACCCTCCCACACCTGCAGACACTTCTGCCCTCAGTGATTTTAAAACGGTGCATGTTTCCCTGCAGCTCCCCAGGGTTTCAGATCCATGCTTCTCACACCAGACACACATGTCCTGTGAACTCCCATATGTGCTCCATTAGTCACTGAGATCATCAGCAGGGGGCAGGCTGCGACCAGATCCTGACTTCAACACCCCAGATAAAAAACAGCTGGAAGAATATCCAGCTGCCTCAGAATTACTTCCCTAAAGAAAACTTCATCCCTAAAGATTTCCTTTCATAATATGCCCAGGAAATAACCCCAAAGAGTGACCTGAGCCATGGTTGATATTGGAATATGTAACACCACCAGACAGCCAAGCAATCAAAGGGACAGAATAGAAACAACAAAGAGTACTAGTACTTTTAAGAGTAATGTTTTCACAGAATTGGAAGTAAAAGCCCACTCGACACGCACCCATCACTAAACCTGAGGACAGCAGAACCGGACAACACTCTGCTGATAGCTCACATACTTCGAACTTAGTAAAAACATTTCCAATGCTGACTTTGAAGACTCATGTGGTGCAAATAGCTAACCTCATACCTAAATTACCACTTACTTCCTGCTCTAAGCTGGTATCAATTGGTTGACATATGAAATTGGTCTGTGCCAAGCTTTTACAAGTTTACAAGCATCACCTACATTCAACAGTGGCTGGGGCCATGGACATCTACCCCCTAATCAAAACAGCACTGATCTATTTCCCAGTCAGTACATACGACACATTCAAGCACTGCAAGATTATCAGTGTTAGAACACATCCTTCAAAGAGATCCTATAACGCCTCCCTGGCCCAGACTCCCTATGAACACAAACAAGGCTGTCTTTAATTTACTTCCAGATAAAATCCCAACTCTGTGTCTGAGCGATGCCTCTAGCAAATCTGGCAGAAATCTGTTAGCAGAATTTATTAGACTATCACAACTTGCTGTAGGTCAAGAACAGGAGAGTGTTTCTCCAGCACTTCACCACATCACTCCAGCAAGTGAAAGGCTATCTGACTTCGGTTCAGACATTATCCCCAGCACCCAGGGCCAGGTCGGATTTAGGGTACTGTATCAAAAATCACCTCTGGCTGAGCATCCAGGACAGCCCCATCACGGGTGTAAGCTCCTGTGGAGGATCCTGAGTGGCCCAGCTGCCTGCTCTTCACCTATTGACTCAGAAGTTATAGACTTATTTGAGGCCAAAAAGGATCCAGGAATATTATGGAAAGAGTATGGCTGTCACTAAGCTTTCTAATGCACAATACTGCAGCCCCTTGTTCTTTCAGCTCACAGGCTTTGTACAGCAGAATAAAGCCACCAGTTCTAACACCGTTAATAGGTACAACTGAACCAGCACTAATCTCAGCTGTGACAAACAAGGACAGAACACACCAGGCCTTTTCTCATCTCCTCCCCCTTCCTTGCTTATGGCCAGGACTTCTATGTTTTTACTTTTGTAGAACATATTATTTGTTAATTCACAGTTGCCAGGAGATTGACTGTAGCCTTTCAGCCATTCTGCAACTGTCATCTTGAGGTGCAATACCTCCGGCATAAACTAACATAGAGTAACAGAATCACAGAAAGGTTTGTGTTGGAAAGAACCTCAAAGCCTATCCAGTTCCAATCCTCCTGCCATGGGCAGGGACACCTCCCACTGGATCAGGGTGCTCAAAGCTCCATCCAACCTGGCCTTGAACACCTCCAGGGATGGGGCAGCCACAACTTCCTTGAGCAACCCATGCCAGTGTCTCAGCACCCTCATTGTGAAGAATTTCTTCTTAATGTCTAATCTAAATCTCCCCCTTTCCAATGTACAGCTATTCCCCCTCAGCCTATCACTCCAGGCCCTCAGAAAAAGCCCCTCTCCAGCTTTTCTGTAGCCCCTTTCAGCACTAGAAGCTGCTCTAAGGTCTTTCACTGCAGCCTTCTTTTCTCCAGGCTGAACAACCCCCAACTCTCTCAGCCTCATAGCAGAGGTGCTCTAGTTCTCTGATCACCTTCGTGGTCTCCTGTGGACCATTCTAACAGTTCCATATCTTTCTTATGTTGGAGATTCCAGAACTGGACACAATACTCCAGGCGGAGTCTTACCAGAGTGGAGTAGATGGCCACACTGCTTTGGATGCAGCCCAGAACACAGTTGGTCTGCTGGGATGCCAGCGCACACTGCCAGCTCATGTTGAGCTTCTCATCAATCAGCACCCCAAGTCCTTCTCCACCAGGCTGCTCTCAATGACACTGGCCCTCATCCTGCATTGCTCTGACAACATCAGCAATGATTTCTACTTGCAATGACTCTTACCGTCTCCCACCAGCTTAGTCTGAAGTTGAGTGTACCGCAGGCTATCATGGTGCTATACAGTTAAGTAGTAAAAGGCACCAGCACTGGCCCAGCTGCAATAGCATCACTGCATACCTTTAGCATGCTGCTCTTTGCTCCCTACCCACTCCTGCAGATCTATATGTGAAATAAAAACACTGTCAATATCACAAGTCCATCTTTACTCAAGCTCTCAACATTGCAGATGCTGCTGCAGCTGACCCGTCTTAAAGAGCTGGAGCAAGTTCTAGAAACTTTCTTAGTTTGATGGTCTACATCTAGCTTAAAGAGTAGCCTCAAAGAGAACATCCTCAACAGGTCTTTTCCACACTAGATTTCCCTCTTACTTTCAGTAGAGGTGACTTTTACCATCAGTTCCTATTTCAGTCCAGAAACCATTCTAACCAGACTGACAACTGCTCCTGCAACTCTTTTGGGAGAGCCATGTGAAACACCTTTCATACACAGTCACAACATGACCCAACACTCACACACGTCAGAAGGACGCCAGCAGTGACCTACTTTTAACATTTGTCAGTTTGCGACTCAATGTGCTCAATACTGAGTCTGTGCTCATTTGCTAATGGCAGCCATGGCAATTACAGTGCCGACACTGATTTGCTGTAGCTCATGTTCTTTCTTCCCCTGCACAGATAGGTAATGTTGTAGGGGTTTTTTTCAGACTGCTCTTACTAAGGGTACAGTAAAATTTCTTATGGCACTTCACACTACACTAGACATTGTAGTTTAAGTGTTTTTATATTACACAGCTATTATGCCCTCAAGTCTACACTTGCAGGTTAATGAAAATCTCAGATTACATATATTTAGTAATTTGGCTTTGCTAACCTGGTTAAAGAGCTTATTCCTCCTACCTGTTATCTTTCCCCCTCAGAATCGGAGTGAACTGATTATTTCCAAATGGTAAGTCCAAAGCAAGCACTTTGTGACAGTTCTCACATCAGGGTTTAAAGTGAATTAAAACCCCCTGTCCTTAGAACAATGCAAAGAGAGAAAATTGCGAACATAATGTTCCTGCAGTCTAGTTGAGGCATTTTCTAGTGCGCTGGGGCAGCAACATTTGCAGCAAAATCTTGCTCCAGTACAGTTACATGGCAGAATCTACCCCCAATCAGAAAAAGCCACCTGTAATGCCAGATCCAAGTAGTATCATCCAGGCAGGTACACCAGTGTCAGTCTCAAGCTGCTATGAAATCAGACCAGGAAATATGAACGTTCCATTTGACTGGCACAAGTGCTAACCATGACAGCTCACACATCAATGAAGTGTATTCACCACTGACCATTTTGATTAGAAACATCAACCTAAACAACACTTTCCTTGCCACTAGATCGAGCTGCAAATCTTGAGCACTAAAACATTCAACCATTCCCAGAGGGAGTAAACACGAGTCAATGCGCACAATAACTACCAAGTGTCAACTCCTATGGATTTTTAAATACAAGATTATCTGTCCTACAGAAAAACTGGAAAGCAAGAGTGAGCTATCCGTAATTTTACTTGAAAATAGCTTATTTATAGTTACCCAAACTACCACATTTACCCAGAACTACCTCAATGTAAAAGGTTGGGGATTTTCCCTCACCAGTGGCTTACCAGCTAGTAACAACCCACAGGAGCCTTCCTAGAACAAACCATGTTGTGCTACAAAATCAGTGTTGTTCTTTTATTCACTACTCCCTACTTAACTTCCAGTGACTCCAGGCCTATGAAATATATCTCTTTGCATTGCTTTTTGAAGCTTTTTAAAGTTCATTGCCTCTGATCTACATCATTAGAGCCCACCAAGACACTGACGTTACTTTCAGTACTTTCTTTCCTGCCACAAGTTGTTATGTTTTTGTCAAAAAAATACTTTTCTATGAAGTCGAATCTGATGTTCTCCTCCTGTATATTTAGGGACACGTGATAATTTTTTATCATAATGCTTTAATCGATGACAGTTCCCAACGACAGATTAATTTTTCAACAGAATAAAGAGGAGGCTTTTTGTATTTTGGATTTTCAATGACAACAAGTGTCTTACAAACAGCTGCTGGAGATGCAATACACACCAACATACACTCTATAGTATAAATCACGAGCTAAGTCACAAGCGATCTGAAAAATCCTTCTGGAAATCATTTTACATGCAATTTAATATTGTGTACTGCCATCACACCTGCAAATTGTAAATCCCAAAATACACAAATATAAGTTCCTTTCACCTTTAACAAGTAGTTTATCTCGAACAGACACTCTCCGAGTTGAATCAGAAGCTGAACTGGATGCACGGGATCCTGTGACACCATCATCCCGCTTCAACTTGCTTGCCAGAGTTAGCATTACTGCTGTCTTCAACCTAGAACACAAACACGAGAACAAAGTCAGTTACCAGAACTGAAGCACCACGGGATGGGGGAAATACAAAACAAAGTTCCTTATTCAACAACTGCCATCATATTCTCAGCAGTCAAACAACACGTGACATACACAGTTAACATGACTGCAATTAAAGACAAGGCTGAGCTACAGTACTTGAAGAATGAGAGTTTGTTTCAGATACGAATACCAAGAGAATTATAGTATACTGGGCCAAGAGGAAGCTCAGATTTGCAGGAGAAAAGTCAGATTTTCATCATTGTTTACAACCCCATTTCACTGCCACATCTACTACAGTATAGCACCTCTTGACATCCCTCCTTTTAAAGAACTGCTGCAAAAACATCCCAGCCAGATAACCTGCTCGTCTGTGCTTCACATGACAATATTTACAGCTACTTTTTGGCTGGCCAAAAACAGAGAGAAAGGGGAGCAGATGGGTTATTGGAACAACTCTAACAGAGGAAGTGAGCTTTGAGTCAGCTACCAGGACAGAGGAAACTAAATGGATTTAAGCTGCAAATAGTGCTATTATCCATGCAACTGCACAACAGTAACCCTTCACAGTGCAAAGCAACAGCAGAGAAAGGTACATACAGAAACTGGATAATTGAAACGAAGAGATTTTCTGCTGTGTAGCGCTCCACTACAGAGATAACTGCACAGATAAATAAATTACAATAAGAGGTGGACAGAAATCCAAAGTAGTAAGTCAGAACATTCAGTCTGTCATGGCTCAGTAGAGTCTGAGACTACTCCTAGATGAAGGCAACTCATTCTTCATAACAGTTTGTCCAAAAACATCACAATGCTGAAAATATCCACACCCTTTAGCCCCTGCCCCTGCCCCACCCCTCCCCAAAATGGTAGGAGAAATGTTTATTCTTCCGTCATATGAGTTAATTCAAGAAAACAAATGGGGAAAAAAAGCTTGTAAGAAGTCAGCATAGTCTTTACACAAACTAGTTCGCATAGAAGAGCAGGTATGATTCAGCAGTTACCACAATGAACAGATGCTCAGGTAACATCAGCTCTCTCAGTATAACACAGAATCAGCAGAGATATTCACAAGGGAAATTATAAAGTCCAGTAAATCCCCGAGATGAAGGGGATCACACTATGAAATGACAAGATTCCATACAAGATTTATCTCTGTCAGCTTCGTCTCTATGTATCTCATGGTTTCTTTCCTCCTTGTAAGCAAGCCCTGGAGTCCAACAGGTCCATTTCAACAGCACTGGCTTCTCGTGTTCATTTTGTTTCTTCTTGCTCCAGTGATAACAGGACACAAAGCCTCTGGCCTGCCAATGTAGTCACTACATCTGTAAGAGACAGCACTACTGTTTTCCAGAGGTTGTGAGAAAGCTGACAAATATCAAGGCAACACCAAAATACTGGCAAACAGGCAGGAAGGAGAAACAAAACAACTGACACAACACTTGGATGTTAAGAGGAACATACCAGATAAGTGAGTAATGAGGTTTAAAAAACAAAAGGAAAGCATGTATTTCACAATAGTATCTAACAGAATGAATCTCTGGTAAAAGCTACAAGAAAGCCAAGTTCTCTGAAGTTGACAGGTATGCGTGTTAGTTTCAAGATCAAGAAAAAAAAAGTAAAATTCAGGGCAAATGTAAATCCCATTTGCTCAATGGGAACATTCAGGTTTGTTTTGTCCCAATGCTCAAAAGAAAGAATAAGCAGACAAAAAAGTAATTTGTTACCTTGGGGAAGAGAAAGACAACAGCTGGATTTAAAAAAAAAAAAAAAAGGGGGAGGGGGGGGAAGTAGAGTGATCTGGGAAGTCAGGACATGGACTCCTAAAACAAGAAAAAAATAATGGTGGACTGCAGGCACCATTCCCTTCTCCCCTCCCAAAAAAACCCTCTTACAATTGCCAAGTCGAAACAAGATGAACTTCAATGGGAATTAAATATCTAAGTACCTTTCTAGATCTGTTTCCTCACTGTTTGTCCTAGAAAACCAGACAGAAGTGTGACCAGCACGGAAAAGAGATGCTTCATTCCAGCTGTACCCCAAACTTCATCAAGGGAGCTTAGCGAGGAAGGCCCCACACCTGCTGACAATGAGGGGGACCAGGGAGGGCGAGAGAGCCCTGGGAGCCCTCCCGATTATCTCAGGGGGCAAATGTGAAAAGTTTCAGCAGTATTACCTTTGTAATGAAGAATCTGCTGTTGCCATTACACTCAGATCAGAGTATTTTAATCACGGATATTCTCTGACACTTGGGCCACAATTATCTTATTAAATTGCCTGTAATTACCTTTTTTCTCCACTACAAAAGCAAAATGCCTGTGTGCACCTCCTTGAAGCAACAGAGACTCTGAACCCTAGATTTGCTGCCTTTCAAAATAAGCTCAAACCAGCACATTCCCTTATGATCAGAACTCATGATGATTCATCTACGATCAAAGCTCCACCAAATTTACGACAAAAAAAATACATTTGTTCACGTAATTTATTCCCTCATTTATCTTGATTTAAAGATACCAAGAAATAAAAACTCCACTAATTCCCTGCCTACTGTAATTTACATTTAATCACCTTCTGTATTGAGAGCCTGCACTTCCTGTGTGCATTTCACAGAATCATGGAATGGTTTGGGTTGGAAGGGACCTTAAAGCCCATCCAGTTCCAATTCCTCTGCCATGGGCAGGGACTCCTCCCACTGGATCGGGGGGTCAAAGCCCCATCCAACCTGGCCTTGAACACCTCCAAGGATGGGGCAGCCACGACTTCTGTTGGCAGCCTGTTCCAGGGCCTTATCACCTTTTATCATGAAGAATTTCTTCCTAATGTCTAATCTAAATCTTCCTCCTTCCAATTTAAAGCCATTCCCCTTCCTCCTATCCCTGCACCCCCTGGTAATGAGCCCTTGCCCAGCTTTCCTAGAGCCCTTTTCAGTACTGGAAGGCTGCTCTAAGGTCTCCCTGGAGCCTTCTCTTCAGGTTGAACAACCCCAACTCTGTCAGCCTGTCCTCATAGCAGAGGTGCTCCAGCCCTCAGATCATCTATATTGCCCCATCTGGATCTGCTCCAACAGTTCCATATACTTCTTACATTGGGGATTCCAAAACTAGACACAATACTCCAGGTGGGGTCTCACGAGAGTGGAGCAGAGGGGCAGAATCTCCTCCCTTGCCCTGCTGGTCCCACTGCTTTAGGTGCAGCCCAAGCCACGGTTGGTTTCTGGGCTCCAAGTGCACACCGCTGGCTCACATCAAGCTTCTCATCCACCAGCACTCCAAATCCTTCTTCTCAGGGCTGCTTTCAATCACATCCTCCCCCATCCTGTATTGAATCCGCATATTGCCCCAACCCAGGTGCAAGCCCTTGCCCTTGGCCTTCTTGAACCTCATGAGGTTCACGCATCGCCGCTTCTCCAGGTCCCTCTGGATCGCAACCGTATCACAAGGCTGGAAAACACCTTTGAGATCACCGAGTCCACCCTATAACCCAACACCAACACCTACTCATCGTCTAAACCATGGCACTAAGCGCCTCACGCAATCTCCCTTTAAACACCTCCAGGGACGGTGACTCCACCATCTCCCCGGGCAGCGCATTCCAATGACCAATCACCCTTTCAGTGAAGAATTTTTTCCTAATATCGACCGGCCCTTCTGGCGTTACAACTGCCCCGCTCAGCTCAGTGTCATCTGCAAACTCGCTGAGTTGCCCTCCCTCTCGCTGTCCATATCATCAATGAAATCACTAAGCAGCACCTTCAAGGAAGACTCTGCCTCTGTTTCTCCCGAGGCCTGGCGGGCAGCGCCGCCTCAGGCGAAGTGTGGGGACAGAGGGGTGGTGAGAGGGGCCAGGCCCGAGCAGATAGTTCCTCTCGTTACCGAGGGGATGGGTGAGCGCCCTGCACCTACCTGAGCGCGGCGTTAGGGCCCGGCTCCCGCGGACATGACCATCCCCGGGGCTGGCCCGGGGCAGGGGCGGCAGCTCCGCTCCGCCCGCCCTGCGCCCGCCTCCCTCACCGCAGCCGCGATCTCGCGAGACTTGGGGCGCAGGTCTCGCGAGAGTTGAGGCGGGGTAGTCATGAGGGGAGCGTGCCCGCCCACTTCTACCGAGCATTGGGGCGGGTTAGTGGCAGGGAGAGCTTGTCCGACGAGTTCTCGCGAGAGTTGGAGCAGCGAGCACCTCCCGGCCCGCGCGCGAGGCGGGCGCCATTTTGGGGCTCAATGGGGGGAGCGGGTGGTAGGGTTTCGTTGTGGCTGAGTAGACTCAGCCTCCTGATAGCGGGAAGGGCCTTCCTTTAGCACCACTTTCATCTTCTTGAAGACATTGGAGCAGCTTCCCAGTGCTCAAAGGGGTCCTGGAGACCTCAGAGCAGCCTTCCAGTACTGAAAAGGCTGCAAGAAGGCTGGGGAGGGGCTTGATAGGGGTCAAGACGTTAAAGAGGTGAACTAAGGAATGATGCAGTCCGGCATGTGTTGATTGTGAAGGATAGGAAGGCCGGGATGTCTGCAAGGCTGCATAGCTAAGAGAAAGAAGATGCATTAAATGTGTCTATATGTTAGTGAAGAAAGCGAAATATGTAGATAATTTACCCAATATGTAGATAATTTACACGGTTGGGTGTTACGGAAAAAGAGAACTCTGAGCAGAGAGATCCCCAGAGTCTCTCCACATGAATAAAGATACCTGCCTTTTAAAACTCAAATTGAGTCTTGGGAAGTTAAATTCTTGGCTGTTTCAACAGCTTCAGTCTTTTGACCAGGGAGTGCAGGCATAAGGCGAGGGGGAACAGTTTTCAGCTGAAAGAGGGGAGACTGAGATGAGAACTTAGAAAGAAATGTCCTCCTGTGAGGGTGGGGAGGCTCTGGCACGGGTTACCCAAAGAAATGGTGGCTGCCCCGTCCTTGGAAGTGTTCAAGGCCAGGTTGGATGGGGCTTTGAGCCTCCTGATCCAGTGGGAGGTGTCCCTGCCCGTGGCAGGGAGGTGGAACTGGATGGGCTTTGAGGATCTTTCCAACCCAAACCATTCTGAGATTCTGCCATCCAATTGCAGCGCCACTGGAAGGCACATTGCTGCAGCTGCAACATTAATGATGTTGAGTCACCAGGGTAACATGAGAAATGGCAATATCCCCAGCAGGGGGGAAGGAACAACATGATTTCTGAAGGGAAGCCCAAACACCAGGCTTGCCGTAACTGTTGCTTTAGTGAATGCTTAAATTAAAACAATTAATCTGTACATTCCCACACCAGTTGATTGTGAGCAATAGTCAATCACATTAAATGAGTGGAAAGAACTGATCATAAGAGTGTATTTAATATTGGAGTGTAAATGCGGTACCATTATTCCAGGATAATTTAGACAGTTTTTTAGATCTTCAATGATCATATTAGATCAGACCCTTGACCTTTAAAACTTTAACATGCGTAACTTTCAATGAGGTCTTCCCTGTATTTGCTTTCAATGAGTAAGGGAACTGAAGTTAAACCTTTAGAGAAACATCCAGGTTGGCAAGTTTTAATGCAAAGATGGAGACCATAGGTGAGGAAAGTGTGGCAGATTACTTCTCTCAAGTAACAAGCCATAAGACAAGAGGAAACACCCTCAAGTTGCCCCAGGGGTGGTTTAAGTTGGGTATTAGTTAAAATTCCTTAACCCAAAGAGTGGTGAAGCATTGGAAGAGGCTGCCCAGGGAAGTGGTGGAGTCTACATCCCTGGAGAGGTTCAAAAGACACGTAGATGTGACCCACAAAGAAATTTTGTGATCCTGTCATGAAGCCTGCTGGGGCAAGCAAGGACAAATAAAGGTTGCAAAGTCAACCTCAACACTGGTATTTTAATCGTTTACATTTTAACAGTGACATCCTAGAAATCCACGTTAGAATTTCAAGACACTGACGTATCTTCTGCTTCTGATGGTATTTTTTTATATCCTGAAGGGATACCAAAGTCCAAACTTCAAACCAGAATCTCTTTATAAAGGAGGAAAATAGGTCCTGGGAGCAGGTTGGGGTCCCGGGAGCCTCTAGCAGCTGTCTTTTTGGTTGTTACTCTAGTCCAGACTCCTGAGGTTTGTGTTAAAACAAGTTACCCATCAGCCACTCATACATGTGCAGCCAAAGGCACCTGCAGCTCAAAGTGAAGGTTGTTTTTCAAATCACCTTTATTGTCAAAGCAAATTAAAAGCAGCGAGATGTCTCTGAACATGATGCGAGAACATCACGAAATGATTCCCAGTATGATTGCTGATAGGCAGAAATTACTGGTTTGAATTATGAACAGGAGGAGAATTTACAACATCAAGTGCCGCGATATCTGTGCAGTAGAAAACAGTACATTCCCGTAACACCAGCAGCCACTCATTTTCCGTTCCTCAGACTGCCAAGCATCCCTGAAAAATGTTTCCACTGACAGATAAGAGCATGTTTATTCCTTATGTGTTCTCCACCACCATTCTGGTCAGAGGGTTTGAAGCAGAAATTGTTTATGACCCGGGAATGTATAACATGATCCTTCAATTAAACTCAGCTGTGGGTTTTCCGGATTTGCCTGCAGAAGTGTCACCTGCTGCAAGCTGGGCAGCACCCCCTGTGGAGCTGCAGAGGGTTTGCCTCTCGGAACCCTCAGCACGGGAAAGACCTGGACCTGTTGGAGTGAGTCCAGAGGAGGCCACAAAAAATGATCAAAGGGATGGAGCACCTCCCCTGTGAAGAGAGGCTAAGAGAGATGAGGTCGTTCAGCTTGGGGAGGAGAAGAATGCAAGGAGACCTTATTGTGGCCTTTTAATACTTAAAGGAGGCTGATAAGAAAGATGGGAAAAACTTTTTAGTAAGACCTGTAGCAATAGGACGGGGGGGGGGTGGTTTTAAACTAAATGAGGAGAGGTTCAGAGTAGGTTTTACAAAGACAGTTTTTACAATGAGGGTGGTGAAACTCTGGCACAGGTTGCCCAGAGATGTCATGGTCAAGATGGACAAAGAACGGCAATAATTCCTATTTTGCAGATCAAAAGTAAGCATCACTTTATTAAAACAATGGCTGCCTTTTATATGCTCTACATAGTACAAGCAGGCATGTTATTGGCTCATATTCAACCCCGTTTGCTTAACATTCTTCTGTGCCAACTTCCTCCCCCATGCTCTCCCTGTTCCTCAAGCCTGCACACCTACAATCCTCCTTTTCTTCTTTTTCATGGCTTTTTTCTCACGGGCATACTTTGATATCACCAAGGTCAAAGCTAACCACCTCCTTTTCAGGATCCACGGCCCGCTGTGAGCCCCCACAAAGAAAGATGATGGATGTCCCATCCCTGGAAACATTCAAGGTCAGGCTGGATGGGGCTTTGAGCAACCTGATTGAAGATGTACCTGCTTCTGCAGGGAGGTTGGACTGGATGGGCTTCATGGTCCTGCAGGCACAGACCTGTGGGTCAGTGGGGTGTGGGCAACCCTAGGTCCCAGACTGGCCACCAGCCCTGCCCCTCGCTGGCAGCTCTGAGCAAGCCGACCCTGCAGGCAGCAGCGCCCGCGCAGTGGTGTCTGGAGGGACAGGGATGGAGCACGGCAGCCGGCGCTGGGGTTGCTGGGCCAGGGCTGGGAAACGGAGGGGCCAGAGAGGCATGAATTTCACCATCTGCCTTGCAGCCCACATGGGATGGGCTCTACGGGCTGGTGGGCTCTTCAGGCTGGTGGGTCCAGAGCCCTGAAGGCAGGCACCCCGTACCTGTCACACAACAGGCCACAGGACAGAGGGGGTCACCACTGCACCATGGGGCTGCGCGTGGGTCAGCTGCAGAAGGCTTTTGTCCAGCCTGCGATCGTCAGACAGCTCCATGTTCAACCTGAGCCACCCATAGGTATCTTTCAGAAGCATGGGTACCTGGAGGAGACATGGCCAAGAGTTGGGCACAAGCCAAATGTCTCCTCGCTCTTCAGCAGCTAACAGACCCAGCTTCAAGGAGCACTTGATCCCCAGGGGGCTGCAGCCCCAGTGTCACGGTTTAGCCCCGGCCAACTTTGGCTGCTAGAACCAAGTAGCTGGGCTCCCTCATCTCTCCTCTCCACCCACAGGGTGGGTGGGAAAAAGGGGAAAGGGAAATGAGAAGGAAAAGACTTGCAGGTTGGAAAATAAAACCACAGTTCTAACATCATCATCATCATAATAATAATAATAGTAATAATAATACCATTAAAATAATTAGAAAAGAATACAATATATACAAATATCTGAGCTCACACCCTTGCTGTCTCTACACATCACAAGATGCTGCAGGGCAGACACGAAGAGAAAGGTCCCATGACCAGGAGGGAGCTGAGCTCAGGAACGGGATTCAGGAATGCTGGGATCAGGAACAAACAGACAACCCAAATCATTCTATGGTTCTATGAACCTAAAAGCAGCAACTGTGAAATTACCTTGGCATGAAGTGCCCGCCAGCGCCCCTGTGCTCTTCTCCTTCGTGTTACCCAAACTGTCCGCTTTTGGATCTCCAGGCCCTGGGCTGTCCCAGGTTTGCTTTATTGCTTACCCCAGGTGTGGCCATCACATGTGGCTACCTTTGTTGTCTGCGCTCCCTTAGAGACCTGTCTCCACTGAAACAACAACTCAACCTGAGAAAAGAGAGATTGATTGAGATTTGGGTCTGTTCATGGGTTTTTTTCCTCATCTTCCCCCAGAGTCCCTGCTTTCCCCAGCTCCACTCTTGTCCCGACCTCTAGTTAAATCATTCGTGGATCTTCTGAGAGCTCCCAGAGTATTTGGGATGTGAGCATTGCTTTGGCCGTGGGCTCCTCCAGGCTTCATGTCCTGGTTTGCACCCCTCACCATGGGCATCCATCCAGCAGCTCCTGTCTCTGAGTGGGCAAGGACAGCCCTGCTGTGACAGCATCCCCCTGTCCCCAAGGACAAACCCTGGGGGGCAGTCAGAATGCACCCCCAAGCGGCTGGAGATGAACACCAGTGCCAACGTTCTGTTCATTTGCAGATGCTCAGACTTCACCTTGATTTCCTCCCTCACCCCCCAACAACTTCACCTTTCTGAAGGGATGGCATTACAGCCAAGTGTAGGAACAGCACATAATGGCAGCTTGTTTATGGTATCTGGTTTATTTTTCTTATTAAATAGCATTAAAAATAATAATTTCTCCATGCAAATGTAGATAATCCAGTCTAATACAGGTACAAAAATAGATTTCCTTAAAAACAGTCAATGTTTTGTAATCCAGCAAAACAAAGACATGCAATAAATATTAAACCTTCATTGCTGCTGCACGGAATCTTTCCGGAACAGCATTTTGTTACCTCTTCCCAAGCTACCTATGAATACACAATAATTTAAAAGACTGGTGATAAAAAATTGCTCCCTGAGCTCACATAAATAAGAAAAATGCTTAAATAGGAAACACAGTGCAGTGATGCAATAAAAGTCCTTTTTCCCAGGTCATCAGGGCACCCTCTGGGGCTGGTGAACACCAGCAGGGCCAGGCTAAGTGCATCGCTGCTGGAGGGCTGTGCACCGCAAGTCATTCAGCACTTGGAAGAGGTGGAGGATGGCAGAGGCCTCCAGGCAGCCAGTGGTCTCCTGTGGCAGGGAGAAGGGGTGGGTTAGCACTGGAGACAGGGTGTGGGGAGCATGGTGTAGCCGTGTGGTCGCTCACACCTCAAATCCCCCTTGCCCCGACTTACCGTTTCCTTGGCCGTCTGCAGCTTCTGCAGCCAGTGCCTCAGTTTCCCTGAGGGCTGATGGGAAGGAGACTCTGTGGCCATCTGCAAGGAAAGGGGATGCATAAGGAGCAGCATCACAGAATGTCCTGAGTTGGAAGGGACCCACAAGGACCATCGAGTCTAACTCCTGACCCTGAACCACCCCAATATTCACACCGTGTGGCTGAGGATGTTGTCCAAATGCTTCGGAATATTGTCAGGCTTGGTGCCGTGACTGCTTCCCTGAGGAGCTGTTCGAATGCTCCACCACCCTCTGGGGGAAGAACCTTTTCTTAGTGTCCAACCTAACTCTCCCCTGGCACATCTTCCTGTCATTCCCTCAGGTCTTGTCATTGGTCACCAGAGAGAAGAGATCAGCACCTGCTCCTCCTCCCCTTGTGAGGAAGCTGTAAACTGCTATGAGGTCTCCCCTTGGTCTCCTCTCTTACAGGCTGAACAGACCAAGTGACTTCAGCCACTCCTCATTCAAGTTCCCATCTAGACCAGCTGTCACCAGCACTGGGAGCTAGGGCTTTTGAAGGTCACTCACGCAGACTCGCAGGTCCTCTCGGGCTTGGGTGAGGAAGGTCAGGGGCTGCTGGCGTATCTCGGCGAACCTTGGGGTAGTGGGGAGCTCCAGCATGGTGGTGGCGAGGTCCAGCTCGGCTTCCACCAACATCACTCGGTCAGCGACCTGTGGGTGGGAGCATCCCGATGAGGGACCCAAAGTGCCAGGGCTGGAGGATGGGGGTCTCAGACACCTGCCCGGGGTGCAGATGGAGACTGATGGGATGTCCTGGCTGGGGGGTGGAGGGTACTGCTTTTTTAGAGCATCATTTCGCTCTTACCGACAGCTCTGCTATCTTCCACTTCCGATGGAAGAGCCTGGTGTTGCATTTGCGATCTGACAGCAGCATGATCTCCTCCTGCAGGGATAAACCAGGAGAGACTGAAAACCTCTCATCTTGAATTTAAGTGATGATGTGCAACACTGATCAGCCTTGAGGGGTTTGGAACCAGGATTAAATTTGGCCCAGCATCCTTCTTGTCCCCAAACTCCCTTGGAAAATATCTTCCTCATCCCTAAACTACCCTGGAAAACAACCACCTTGTCACTTGGGGTCCCGAATTGAGCATCCCTGCTGCCTTGCCCCCCATTGCCAGTGGTACTCACAAACTGCTCCTTCATCTTCTGCACAGCCTTCAGCTCTTGGGGCACCAGAAACTGGTACTTGGAGAGGCTGCAGCTCTTCTTCATGTTATCCATGGGGAAGGCAGCCCTGAGGCTAGCCCCCAGCACTAGAACAAGCAGCAGGATGAGGCACAGGCGCAGCATTTTGCTGATGAGAGCCTGTCGGCAAGCGGGTTACGATGGGGCGAGTGGGCTGCAATGCAAGAATCCAGGGAGGATGGGCCAGAGAGCTCTGAGCTGGATCTGCTAAATCCCTGATGCAGAGCTGCCTGTTGATGTTTCCGCGGGTGTCTCACTCGGCTGCTGGGCTGGTCCCAAGGAGCTGCTCTGTCTCCCTTACTGTGGGTGCCTTGCTGCTCCATCTCTCCAGCTTTTATACAGCCTGCTCGACACGATTGCGCTTTCAAGTTAGCAGGAAAATCCGCAGCCTGGCAGTCCTAGAGACAGGAAAGCGAAAGTCGTGGCAGAGGGAATCCCGTTTCTGCAGGTGTGGCAGGTGTAGGCAGCAGCTGCCTCCTGCTGCCTGCTTTGCCCTCGCCTCAATGGGACAAACACATCCAGGATGCCGGGATGTCCTCAGCATGCACCCCTCGAGAGAACAGGATGGGGGGATGCTGCTGTCATGTCGAGTGACACAGAGGTGCTAACATGTGCAGGGAAGCCCGCAAGCATTGTGTTGAAAGCTGTGAAGACCCCCAGGCACGCAGCCCCACAGGGATGGTGGGCTCAGGGTGACAGGGAGGGTTTTGGTCCCTTCTGAGCAGCATCAGCTCGTGCCTCAGTTTCCCTATGGGAAGCGCAGCAGCCGTAGCACGGAGGGGGTACTGCAAAATGCAGGCTGCAGACGTGAGCTTCCCATAGTTTTACCCTAAGGGACCAGGCTCACTCTGAAAGCAGGAAAAAGGGTGAAAGCAGGGGCACTTTCACCTAGGAAAACTTCCAGGTGGGATGCAGGGAGATTGCCAGAGGTGAGCAGTGCTGCCACTCCTACTGGCTGCTGGAGCTAGCTCATTTCCTCCCCATTTAGCACGGAAATGCAAATACCATGTATTGACATCTCTCTGCTGGCAGCTGGAACAGTGCCTCCACTCAGCAAAACCTGTCCTGCCTCTGAAGCCCCTTCCGCCACATGAAGCTGTCCTCGCTGCACTCTTTGTTTTGAGCGTCCATCAAACATGAAATAGAGAATTAAGGCAATACTTGTATCTAAAAACAAACACACAGAAACACAGCAATAGGCATAAATGCAGTTTGCGATGCCTCACGTGGCCATAGAGGAACGCTGCTCCAGAGGGACCCAATTGTTAATGGTCGTCTTTGGAAATAAACTGCTGCCTTCAAGGAATCCACACGAAGGAGAAAAGTTCTTGGACAAGGTTGTGGGGAGATACACCTACAGGTGGGCAGACCAGCATGGATATACTGTGCTGAGTCATGGAGGTGGGCTAGGACCTGGGGACATCATCCAGTCCAATCCCTGCTATAGCAGGCACAGGTTGCCCAGGACATCGTCCAGTTTTACTCTCCATGGATGGCGACTCCACAGCCTCTCTAGGCAACCTCTTCCAGTGTTTGACCACTCTCATAGTAAAAAAAGTGTTTTCTCGTGATCAGATGGACTCTCACATGTTCCATGTTGTGCCCATTCCCAGCTGTCCTGTTGGTAGACACCATCAAGAACTGCTGAGCCATCTCATCTCCAGGCTGAACGGCCCCAGCTCTCTCAGTCTCTTAAGAGGGATGCTGCAGACCCTTCACATCCCTTTGTTGGAGTCTCTCCAGTATGTCCATATCTCCCTTGCACCAGGGAACCCAGAACTGCATCTAGCACTCCAGGGATGGCCACACCAGAGTTGAGGGCAAGGATCACTTTCCTCAGAAATATTCTTCTTAATGCAGCTCCAGTTACCGTTCACCTTTATAGAATCATTAAGGCTGGAAAATACCTCCAAGATCATCCAGTCCAACCCCACCGTACCTACTAAAACACGTTACAAAGTGCCACATTTACGCACTTTTTGAACACCTCCAGGGATGGAGACTCCACCGCTGCTCTGGGCAGCCTCTTCCAGTACTTCACCACTCTTAGCAAAGAAATTTTTCCTAATATCCACTGTAAACCTCCTCTGGCACAACTTGAGCCCACTTCCTGTTGTCCCATCACTCATTACTTGGGAAAAGACTTCTTTAGCACAAGGACACATTTCTGGCTCATGTCCCAGTTGGTGCCCACCAGCACTTTCTGCCTTTTCTGCAGAGCTGCTTTCAGCTTGGTGGCCCCCAACACATCCCTGGTGCCTGGGGCTATTCCTTCCCAGGTGCAGGACTTTGCATTTCTTCTTCTTGAACTTCATGAGGTTCCCATCAGCCCATTTCTGCAGAACAGCAAGGTCCCACTGGATACTGGCATGACTCTCTGGTGCATCCCCCACTCCTCCTTCCAGTCTCCTTGCCAGGCATTGGTCAGTAAGCATCTCTCACGACCATGCCATGCTCTGCCATACCCTGGTCCCCAGCCTGGCCAGGAAAGTCTGGTTGAATTCAGCACAGCTCCTCCAAACCGCACGAGTGCCAACTCCTGCCAAAACAGCAGAGGGTCTCCTGTACCAGGAAAGCAATGCTGGAGCTCCTTCCCCAGATTCACACAGCCCAGCTGGTTGGAGCTGCTTGGACCTGCTCCAGTCAAGAAATGCTGAGTGCACAGGAGATCCCAGGTGTGGGATGTCCCAGATATGAGAAGGAAAGTGAAAACAGGCAGAGCTGCTAGCACAGTTGGCATTGGCGCTGGGTGAGGCAATCACCCCGTGACTCATCAGCTGTTGCGTGGTGTGAGTGTGGAAGAGCCCTGGCCACAAGCCATGCCACCAGACAAGAGGTGGCAAAGAGGAGCTCAGATCACTCCTTCCCAATCCCCTTTGGAGCCAGTCAGCTCAGTTGGCAGGAACGGGATGGTGCTCAAGTTGCTGGTCAGGGAAAAGAAATAGGAAAAGAAATAGGAAAAGAGCCCTGCCCACGGCCTAGTGACAGCAGGGCAGAGGACATCAGGTACCTCTGCTCAGCAGCCATCATCAGGGCCATCCCCACTGGCCAGTGCCACCAAAGTGCTGCCAGCCCCACTACACACCCAGTAATCCCTCACTGCCTCTTGGCAGCTGCCAAGCTTTGAGCTGGTTTGTGCCTGCCCAGAACATGCCCAAGAGCATTGGTGATCCAATCCCTAGTGTTACATCATGGCCAGTCACCTGATGCATCATCCTAGAAGACACTGAGCATCCCACTGGTGCCAGAGAAAGAAGCTCTGTTAATTGCATTATTAGTGAATTGCATTATTAGTGAATTGAACTCAAGGGGAGGAAAACTCAAGGGGGAGGAAAAGAGCCCAAAACAAGTTCTCCACAGCCTTCGTGCCTGCACTGTAGGGACACAGGGTGTACCCTCCTCAAGAGCATCTCCTTGCCCAGGCATGGCTGTGTGGATGCACCTCACTGGTCCCAGGCAGGTAGAGACTTCTAGTGCTCCTCCAAAAGATGACAAGCCACTAGCCTCATCCTCACTCAGTAAGGGAGGGGTTTGTGGGTGCTGCTCACCCAACTGTGACCAATGCTCAGCACAGCCTCTTCACCCATGACCAGCAACATGGCTCAAAGAGGTCTTCTCCAACACATGAACATGGACACAGAGACTAGCCTTGCATCAGCACTGGACTTTCCTCCCCATAGCTGTCCTCCTGGGCTCCCAGACACCTTCCTAGGATCCACCAAATGGAATCAAAGCCTTTGCTCATACCCTGGGCAAGCTGAGCCGGCACTTGGTGACCCCAATGGAGATCATCCAGGGTAAAGCACCTCTGACACATTAAAGAGGCTCAGTCTCCATAGCATGACCATAACTGATGGGCCCAGAACCACAGATGAAGCACCTTCAGCCCCTATAAGCCTCCCTCCAGGTGCTCTCCGGGGCAGCAGAGACATCACTTCTGTCTTCCTTAACACACCAAGGTGTAACAGTCAGGCCCCAGCTTTCCCTGTGGCATCAGTACAGCTTTCTTGCCAGGGGTGGGAATTACAGGAAAGGGAAAGGTTCTGTCAGAGCCTGTGCCCAGACTTAAAAGTCTCCAGAAAGCAAACAGGAGTGGATCTGTACTGGGCTGTGCCTGGCTTTGCACCCCATTGTCTCCATCTGTCCCTCCCCAAGAAAGCCTCTAATCTTCCCTTTGCAGTGTGGATGAGCAATAGAGGGCTGGGAGCAAGGTGAACAAAGACTTGTTTCCCGGTGGAAGAAAAGGCTCCCAAGCTGTGCCAATGGCAAACAACATCATGAGGGACAAACCTGGGGCAGATAAGCTGCTGATACACCTGCACCTGCCAGCAAAGCACCAAGGATGGGGCCACATGGTGGGCAAGATCTCCTCTCCAGCTCAGCCTGGGCAGGGAATGGGGCAAAGCACCCTTTCGACCTAAAACCCACTTCCCCACCCCATGGGAGAGAAGGCCACTCAGGAACTCAGTAAGCCATGCCCATCCAACACAGCTATTCCTACCCCAGGAGGTGCTCCACAGCCTCTCCTAAAAAAATGAGCCAAAAGCAACTTCTTCTCAGCCTTTTTTATTAACATTAATTGTGTAAGAAATGCAGCAAATTCTCAGCTGTTGCTGTGATTCTCACCCTTATATGCAGTCCAACCACCATCAATCTGAACCTGGACCCTTCCAGTGCTGGGCAGGCTGAGGAACATGGATCAAAATTTTAATCACCAAAATTAACATCAATCTTCAAGGAGTAAGCGTGGTTACAAGTCAGGTATTAGGAGACAACTCCCTTTTTTCTTCCCTTCCAGCAGCAGACCAGGAGAGTTTTTCCTCTCACTGTCCCTTGCAGCCCAGCACACAGACGTGCCTCACCCAGAACTCCACTGGGATGTCACGAGAAGAAACTCCAATTGCCTCCAGCATCCTGAAACAAGAAGCAGAGGAAGGGTCTTTCCCTGCCCAGCCAGCTCCTGCTCACAAGGGGTGACATGCAGGGCCAGAGATGGGTCTCTCCCACCCAAAGCACCGAGGTCTTGACGGCAGATGCAGGAGGCAGCAATGCATCCAACAAATGCACAAGGGCTGTTCTGAATGAAGAATTTAAGAGGCACACAGATAGAGGCACTTCCGTTCACAGCAGGCCTTTGGCACACATCAGTTAATCATAGAATGATATGGGTTGGACCTTAAAGCCCATTCAGTTCCAACCTCCATGCCATGGGCAGGGACACCTCCCACTGCATCAGGTTTCTCAGAGCCCCATCCAACCTGGCCTCAAACACCTCCAGGGATGGGGCAGCCATGACTTCTCTGGGCAACCTGTGCCAGTGTCTCATCACCCTCATTGTGAAAAATTTCTTCCTAATATCTCATCTAAATCTTCCCTCTTTCAATTTAAAGGCATTCCCTCTCATCACTACAGGCCCTTGCAGAAGGTGCAACTGTAAATGTTTTTTCTCTGCTAATTGGAAGGAGGCCTCCTGTGTTTCTCTGCCATAAACAGGAGACTTGCACAGATACAACAGTGCAAAAACACCTATTTAATCTTTGGCAAATATCCATCCACAGCTGGGGGAAGGCAGTAGTGCATTGCTGCACAGCTCACTTCTAGCTTTGAAGGAACCCCAAGAACCACTCTTCATTCACCATACAAGAGTGGTGGTCTTACATATCCTGCTTTCTCCACCACCACCAGCACCCCCCACCCCCCCGAAGTGGTTTTCTTACCCCTTCTCAGCCCCTTGGAGGAGAGATTTTGCAGCTTCAGGGTCCTTCTTCATAAAGACTTGATATGGAGAGGCAGACTCCATGTAACCAACCACACTAGCAACCGTCATGGGAATTTTGTCAAAGATATCAGTGATTCTAGAAAGGAGAGGCACAAGAAAGGAGCACCAGCAAGTTTAATCTCAAAGGTAGTGGAACAAGGACAATAGCAGATTGAGGTGGTGAAGAAAATGCTCGATGTTAAAGGTCTAAGAGATGGAAATATCAGACGGTGGTATTTGGTGGGTCACAAATTCTAATAGATGAGCTACTGTAGAAGCAGAGATGGTCCCAGGGACCATCTAATGTAGCCTGTGACTGGAACAGCCCTTTTGGCACAGATCTACCTGCAAAGCCCATTCCCCTCCAGCAGCTGGAACACCAGTACCTCTGCAACACCACCACTACCACCAAATCCCTTTTTGCCTGCAGAGTCAGCCCCTGACCCATATCTCAGTGAGGAGGCAGGCACAGCTCCCTGGATACCTGGGGCAGGTTCTGTCTCTCACTCCATTTTTCCTCTTCATCCATTAAGTCATCTTCCCAGAAGCCTCAAACTATCATAAAAGCAGCAACCAAAAAAGTTTAACCCAATTCTGCGTTGAGCAGGTCCTTGCAGCCCTTAGATCGTACTTACCAGGCCAGCACAGAGCTGTATTGAATCCAGCAGGACCAGAAATGCTCCCACAAGGCAGACATTTGCTGAAACCCAGCAGCTACCTGCTCCAAACCCTTGTGCCCTCAACTAGGCTGGTGGCAAAGCAGCCCCACAGAGGAGCAGAGACACTGCCCTCTACCTGCTCCTAATGATGCACCAAGGGGTTTCTGCTCACCTCTTCTTGTCTGGAAATGGCAAGGCCTCAAAGATCTGCTTGTAGTCTTCCAAGACATGCTTTATTCTACTATGTGAGTATTGTAAAAGTTGGTCCCAGGACTGCAAAGACAGCATGTTAAAATCCAAGCACAAACCCACATGAAGCTTTCAGTTTCCACTTTAACTCCAGTTTGCTTGGCCCTAGATGTGATGCATTCATATATCTATTGAGTTTTTTTGGTTTCTCCTTGCACTAAAAAATCTTGTTCAGTGTCAAGAATTCAAGGGTCCTATTTGATTGTAGGGATAAGGGTCCTGTCTGCTACTTGCTGTTACTCATAGTAGAAAATATCCTTTTGGTGGGTTGTTAAAAGTCTTTGTCAAGAAACATCACTAAAAAAAGGTCTTGGCAAATGGTTTAATTCCCATTTTTTTCACTGAGAACAAGAAGTAGTCTCTGATAATATGAGCTCCGTAAACCTGCTCCACACTCCATCTTGCCACAACAAAGTCTGCCCTATTAGTCCTCACGTCCTTCTCATCCAGCCAGCCTCAGCTCCATGTGGGAACCACCAATGCCCCATCTCAATCTTGTCCTTGTATTCAACCATCCCACTGCCCCACCCTGTAATAGAAGCCCTCTAGTCATGCCTGCAAACCCATTGCTTCCCTCTCTCCATCTAAGCACTACACATTCCCCCTCCTGGTCCAAGGGTTTACATTTCATCACCTCACCTCCCTGAAGATTTTGGTCAACTTTTCGGAGCAGTTCCCGTAGTGCACACTCATGTCCACAGTGTAGGTGGAGAGGACAATGCAGCCACCCGGCTTAAGTACCCGGTTTGCTTCTCTCATGAACTTCTCAGTATCAAACCAGTGTGCAGCTGTAAATGAAGTCAGGAGGTCCACCGAGGCATCCTCCAACGGCAACACCTCTGCAGGGCACACACTGGAGAGGAGGAAAGAAAAAGGCAGGGTGTAATACTGGAATTAGGGAGCATGATATTAAGTCAGTAGACATGTTTTGGAATCAATGATGACTGTTGGGGATGGAAGACGATGACTACTGCAAAACTGGCCTTGAACACCTCCAAGGAGGGGGCAGCCACGACTTCTCTGGAAAACCTGTGCCAGTGCCTCACCACCCTCACAGTGAAGAATTTTTTCCTAATGTTTAGTGTCCATTCATACCAGGAATTCCCATCAAATGGGATTTTCTTTAGGGCCAGCTGGCTCTTACAATCATAATCAAAAAAGAGTGGCTCTATGCAAGGACATGAATTTTGCCTTCAGCTGAGTTTGCTCCCCCTGCACTTACAGGTAGGTGACATTGGGTGGGGAGGAGGAATCCTTGGCCTCCTGGATCTGTGCTTCGCTGATGTCTGTTCCCACCACCTTGTTGAAGTGCTCTGCAAGGAAGCGAGTGCCTTGGCCGGACCCACAGCCTACATCCACCACCAGCTCAACAGGGTTTGTCCTCTGTGGGGCAGAACAGATGGGTCTCAGCAGATGGCCACCCAATTTCTTTGCTTTTGCCCCATTCCTCCCCCACAGCATTCACAGAGGAATGGCCTTGGCATGGTACAACCCTCAGAAAGGGTTTTCATAGAATCACAGAATGTCCCGAGTTGGAAGGGATCCACAAGGATCCAAGTCCAACTCCTGTCACTGCACAGAACCACCCAACATTCACACCATGTGTCTAAGGGCATTGGCCAAATGCTTCTGCAATATTGACAGGCTTGGTGCTGTGACTGCTTCCCTGGGGAGCTGTTCCAGTTCTCCACCACCCTCTGGGGGGAAGAATCTTCCTGATGTCCACCGTAACCCTCCCCCGGCACATCTTCCTGCCATTCCTTTGGGTCCTGTCATTGGTCACCAGAGACTCATCAGTGTCTGCTTCTCCTCCTTCCCTTGTGAGGAAAAAGGGCCTCAGGCCCTCTTGATTTATTCTTCTCCACAACACCCACCCCAGCAGGGTAAATCCAAAATGTTCCTGCCCCCAAAATGCTCCTGCCCTGTTTTCCCCTCCAGCCTGGCCATGCCCCACTCACCTTTTCCTGCAGGTAGGTGAGGATGGTTTGCTGCAGCTCTTTGCCTGGTGCAAACCTGTATTTCTGGTAGACAGCCGCATGCCCTTTCCCCTCAAACATCTGGGTGGCCATGCTGGCGTGATCTGGCACCTGGGAGGAGGCAGCAAGCCAGGTTTATCGCCATGGAATCAAACTTCTTCTGCCTCCTTGGCCTGTGTGACCACAGGCAAGGAAATCTCTGGTTCCTGGCATGGACCCAGGGAGGACTTTGCCCCAGAGGCTCCAGCAAGGGACCTGCTCTCCAAGGATCACTCCCAAAGGAATGAGCTACAGCAGAAACAAACCAGCAGCACCCAACAAGAAAAAGCTTTCTAGGTTTTTAAACCGTTCTTCTTAATTCCTTTGCTTTCCCCACGCACCCGAGTGTCTTCTGAAATAAACCACCATCACAGCTGAAATTATCTGTGAATTTGGGGAGACTGAGCAGCGCATCAAAAAATTAAAGCTAAAAAATCAGAACTACATCAACCAAAAAGGCTTTTTAAAAGAAAATCATGTTTTAGTATTAGCACCACAATCCCAACAGCTCCAACCAGCACTTTCTGATCCATCCCATTCTTTTTGCCCCTTTTCTGCCCCAGAAGGGCTCAGTCTTTTTCTAACCCAGAACTCCATGCAGTGTCAAGCCTCGCCATGGGGCCCCTTAGGCCATTGCCAGCTCAATCCCAGCCACCAAAGCTGCTTTTGCAGTCATAGCTCACAGCGTTCCCTGGCTCACCCATCAGCTTAACACTCTCCAGCTGCTATAAACCACATCATCCCGCACCCACCAGGCAGGGCCCCACCAACACGTTGCGAGTTGCCCATCATGGCAAAAGGCTCTTGCCTGTATCCTGTTTATCTCAGCACCTCAGCAAGGGCTGTCTGAGCTCTGCTCTGTGGTGTGACGGCAGACCCCAAGAGCCTGCCAGAAGGACTCCTTGCCTCATCTGATGGGCAACCAGAGCAAACAAGGCAGGCAGAAGGCAGCAAGAGCAGCGAGCTTCTCTCCTTACACACCAACACCAGGCAGGGAAGGGTTATTGAGTGTATCCTGTGATGCAAGAGGAAGGGCTGAGCCTGAATCGCAGCAGGGAAGCCGTGCGTGGAAAGGAGCATTCCATGTGCGGGGAACATCTTTCTCCCACCAGCTCGCCCCCTCCCAACAGTTCCGTCCCTGCTCTTACCACCACCCACCGCTGCTCCCAGCTGGGTTGCTCCCGGGACTCGGGGAAAGGCAGGAACCGCCCCCGGGGACCGCCCCAACATCAGCTCCCCCCGCCGGAGCCGAGTAAACACCGGAAAATTGCTTCTAGGGGCTCCATCGGGATCCTGTAGCCCCAGAGCCCAGTCTGCACCCTGGCAGAGTTGCTGGGGCTGGGAATTAAAGGCAGCTTTCAAAACGCCCACGAGATGAGGAATACTCAGCAGCCTTGCGTATCCTGGGAAGCAGAGGTGGAGGCCAGGAGATGCTGCAAGGTAGCAGAAAGAGGGGATTGAAGCACTCTAGGCATCCAAAACCATACTCACAGGGGTTAAGCTATGCTGAAATGCCCTCCCAGTGTCCAGCAGAAAGGGAAAAACCCATTAAAAGAACCTGTATAACCCCGGAACCTGCTCCTTCTGCCAGAAAACTACTTCCAGAGGCTACATCCCACAGGGATCCTGAAGCCCCAGAGCCCAGCCTGCATCCCAGCACAGTTTTGTGAATTAAAGGCAACTTTCAAAACACCCATAAATTGCAGCATGCTTGGCGGCCCCACACATCCCAGGAAGTAGAGGTCAAATCCAGAGGATGCTGCAAGGTCACAGGAGAAGGAGACTGAAATACTTCAGGCACACAAGGCCATACTCACAGGGGCTTAGGTACACAGAAACGCCCTCCTGGTATCCCACAGAAAGAGAAAAGGCCTAATAGAACCTATATAATCTCAGCACCAACTCAAATAGCACCTAACATTCCTAGTTAAAAGTTAGGCAAAACCCCTTCCCTGATTTGGGGCAGCATTTTACCCCTTCACAAACTAAGGAAATGATTATGACCCACAGCTGAAGAGCCATCCTTCCGGTGAAGTTTGCATCTTGCACAGCACCTGTGAACCTTTGCTAATCAGCATAGCCCTTAAGCCCACCCTAATTTTAAGAGAAATCAGTGGAGCTTATCCTGGAGTTGAAGATGGAGGCCACCTTGGAGTGGTTTGCTAAATCAAAACATGGGTTGAACTTGCCAGGTGTGTGTCCTGAGTGTTTAATTTGGGTCACCTGGTGTGTAATTGTACTGGGAGTGCACCAAGAGAAAACACAAGCACCGAACACCCTTGTGTTTTCATAATCCACAGTGCCTTGCAGTGTCTCGCAATAGTGCAGCCTCTTTGGGGTTTAGATATTATGCTGTGCCTGTACTTTGCTAAAAGCATGAATGCAGATAGGAAGGGGTGAATCCTGGGCCTGTCCCCTGCTCTCTTCCTAACTATGAGGTCCCCAGAGCACAGGCTGCTCTCTTCTGGCTACAGGCTGAGCCCAAATGCGTACAATAAAAGGAAACCACAACCAGGCATGGGCTGCAAAGGGCACCGGTCCTTTTTGAAGCTTTTCCAGCCTTTTGCACACTGGGGTCAGCTGCTGACCCCAACTCTACACCTATTTATATCCCACAAGCGACAGCTAATCTGCGATGGCCCTGCACCACACAGCAATAAACTGTTCTACTGTGGATTGCTGAGTCCTAGTCCAAACATGAGTTATACCCCCAGCACAGAGAATCAGACACCGTCCATGATACTTACCCCCACTTATTAAATCCGTAGGCTTTAAGAAATACTGAAGCACTCTGGTGTCTTCCCAACTTTTTGCCCAAACCTACAGGCCCCATATATTTAAATTATATAGCGATTTCCTGAATCAAAAGACCTCTTAAGCCCTCACCTTCATGCAGAAAAGGAGAATGTAAGATACTCACATCTCTCCATGCCTGCTCTCTTGAAGTCTTGCTTTCTTCACACTTTGGTGCTTTCTCCAGAATGAAGAGGCAAACTGGACCCAGAGCTTTGCTTCTCCAAACAGCACCAGCGACCTAAGCCCTGACCTCACCTATGGCCAGATCAGCTCCTGTCCTTGGGAAATAGAGTCGTACTCACCTGAGTGCTTCTGACATCTCCCCATGCTCCTCCACTGGTGGCAGTCCCAGCCCATGCCCTGTCCTCCTCTTCCAGCAGCGGTCCAGCCACCCACCCACCATCCTCCCCCAGACTTCTGGGGTTTCCCTGCAGCCACTCAGACCATTTCCAGAGAGATGCTTTGAGGTGTTTTAATAGGAAATGCATCTCACACTGAAATTTATTTCAAAAAAATAGTTAAAATCAATCTTTTTTTGGGAAAAAAGCCCAAATGAGGCTCCTGTCAATCTTCCCTGCATCCCTTGGTGGTTTTCCACCAACAGCGCTGTCATTTCTGCAGCACCAAAGTGCCTCATCTTGGTATGGAAAAAGCCACTTTGTTTCTATTATTGTGGTTCATTTCACTGCAAATCAGTAAATATTAAACCAAATTATTTTTCTCAGCATACTCATGTGATATCTAAGAGAAACAGCGCTGCCTCGTGAAAACAAAACATCTGACGTCACCTTAGCAGATGCTTTGATATTTCTCAAGATTTCCTTCCCCTCCTCCCTGGTTTTGGTGCTGGTGGGAAGAGCTGCTCTGTACGGCGCCATGTGAGAGGAAAAGGGAAGTGTGTTTATAGTTAAGCAACGTGGAATTGTTATGCTGATGGAAATTACTGTAACCCTAGTAAGTGTATAAAAGGCCCTAGTGTGGATGAATAAGGAGTCTCAGAATCGCCGCAGATCTGAGTCCATGCCTTTCAGCCACCGCAAATGATGCCCCAACAGCGACCAGCAGCTCCAGCGCCTCAGTCTGGGTTCGAAGTCGTGGTGCGAGAGAGCAGCCAGCGGCAGCACCGGCTGAACGAAAAAAGCAGCAGTGTGGGAGCTGACAGTCATGATGATTTCTTGCCTGCTGGACAGGTGAGCAGCTGGGAACACAGGAAACTTAATGACGACTGAGGAAAGATCGGTGGTGTATATATTTACTAAGATTATAAGGAAGATAGGAATTAAATATGAGGAAGCGCAACTGAAATTAGTGTTAGCGTGGCTATGGAGTAATCAGGAAAGGGTTGATGCTACCAATATCTTTAACTTAGCAGTATGGGAAGAAACTAAGGACATCTCTGGGAGACAGCAACAAAAGGGGATGCTACCGCGACCAGTTTAACTACTTGAAGACTGATTACTGATTCCTTAGGGACTTCCGAGGTGAACATAAGGTAGCGACGGGGGCAGCGGCAGCTTTGCGAGCCCAATCTGTTGGCCCAGTGGCACCACCGCCCTCTGAGCAGGAGTCGCCACTGGTGCACACGGAGTGAGCAGCAGATAACATGGCAAGCGAAGGTGGGCATGAGAGTGGCAGACCATCTGATAGAGGTGCTGTTGTATCCGCTTGTTTAAATAATAGACATTTTGTGGGAATGTACTCCACAAGGTCACGAGACTACTGAATTTTGGAAAGGAGTGAGAGAGAAACTGTTGCAGGAAGGAGATGATGAAGCTGTGTTTGCTTTAGCCTGTCCAATGATCCGCGATGGACAGGGTCGCACCACTGGCAGGGATTGAACTCTGGGTGATTAAAGAGTTATGAAAGAATGTTATGGATCATGGGATAGGTTCCCCATTTGTTCGGGGCCTGTTACAAGACACCTTTCTGTGGTAAGAATTGGTTCCACTTGATTGTAAACAAATAGCAGTTCTCATTTTCACACCGACTCAGAAAGTAATGTTTGATCAAAACCCCCCTCGCAGCACCGAAGGAGGCTACAAGGGACCTGGAGGGGGCAGCCGGAGGGGCAACAAAGGGATCCCGAGAGTGGCAGCCCGGCCCTGGCGGGGCGGTGGTGAGGGCTCCCGGACCCCCATCCCCGCCCGGAGCAAGTGCTGCCCCCACCGCTCCATACGATCCCTCCCCCCGCTCCACACTGCCCCCCCGCTCCACACTGCCCCCCCCGCTCCACACTGCCCCCCCGCTCCACACTGCCCCCCCCGCCCCCGCTCCATACTGCCCCCAGGGAGGGAATCACGCAGGAACAGCGGGCGGTGCGGGAGCGACCCTGCCCCCGCAGGCACAGCAGGCTCGTTAACCCTACAGCTCACCTTGTTTCTAGGGGGTTCGAGGCCCCCTAGGGCGACGCTGAAGTGCTCTTTCGTTGGGAAGATCATCAATCGCTCGCCAGGGGTTATCTGTGGGGTTCACAGCTGTTTGCACACCAAGGTTGTTTGAGCAGGACTGACGGAGAGCGGGGCTGACGTTACTGTGACCGCAGCACCTGTGCTCCAGCGCAGAGCGGGAACGAGCACTAGATACCCACTGCCATTTAGTAACTGCATTTGCAACACTGGGGGTTCCTGCAACTCTGAAAACAGATAATGGTCCGGGGTATGTGTCAAAAGCATTGCAAGAATTTTTTAATTTATGGGGTATTAAACGTTACTGGTACTCATTCACCAACAAGTCAAGCTATAGTTGAACGCACTTAGTACCTTTTAAAACAAAAAAGGGTGAGTGTGGGATAGACCTTGCATGAACAGCTACAGAAAGCCTTATATGTTCTCAATTTTTTAAATGGCACGGTGGACAACTTGTCCCCAGTGCAGTGTCACTTTTTAAAGGATGGTGAAATATTGGTGACAAAAGCAGATCTGAGTCCGTGCCTTTTAGCCTCTGCATGTGGCCTCCTCTGACCTCACTCTAACAGCTCCATGTCCTTCCTGTGCTGAGGGCTCCAGAACTGGACATGGGGCTCCAGGTGGGGTCTCACCAGAGCAGAGCAGAGGGGCAGAATCCCCTCCCTTGCCCTGCTGGCCCCACTTCTGATGCAGCCCAGAGTACGGGTGGCTTTCTGGACTGCAGTTGTACATTGCCGGCTATTTCTCAAATGGAAAATGAATTCTGTTTATTTTCTCTGTGCCTGTATTTTAAGCCCAGACACTGCAGCTCCGGGCCATTTAAAAGAATTACAATGAGTTTTCTCATTTCCCTAAGGATGTGTCATTTTTACTCTCCTTCCATCCTCCTCCTCTGCAACAAGGTCAGTGTCCTACTTGCCTCCAGGTTACGCCACTCCTGTGCCAGCCTCTGCCTAGAGGATCCTGCCTATGGAGCACAAAAGCTCCCAGATACATGAAGCTGCATCTCCTGGAGGCTTTCCCAATTTTAGAGGCTCTGAGTATTAAAATAGTCCCAAAATATCTTGCTCAGAGGGTTCAGTTCTCCACCTTTTCTGGGGATAATCCCCTATCGGGAAAAGGCTCCAGGTTGCCCTCCCACATCTGGAGGGGTGTTTGAGAGAAAACCCCAGCTCTGGCCAGCTGCATACTCAGAAGAGAATTCTGTTGTGGTTGCTACTAGGTCCAGGTGGAGAGGGACACCACTTAACCACATCTTGCTAAACTCAAGGTGCTGAGAAGATGCACTGGAAGGTGTTTGGGTTGCTCATAGTTTTCTCATCTCCTGTTTCCTTGGGCTGGATGTCTCTGCTGGCATCTGCATAGAGGTGAGGCTTACAGGACTCAGCCTCTCATAGTCCTGAATCCTCTTTCCCTGGTAGCAGAGGTGCCCCTTTGGCCAGGTCTTTAAACATAGACCTTAAAATTGCACCAATTCCGTAGTCCACAGCCCAGCGACGAGCTTGCTGCTTTTAATTCGTTACCATCACTACCTCCTGCCCTGCCTGTGGGAGAAAGAGAAAGGAGGGGACACACCAACCTTCAGATCTGGGCAAAGGAGCACTGTGGCATGAAATAAATGGCCTCTGTTTTGGAGATTTTGAACACCAGACAATTCCCCAAGAGCAAATGGGACAAGTAGGGTTCTGGCACATTTGCTGGCACTGCCGTCACTGCTTGTAATGAGCTCCAAGATGTTATCCTGGGACAAGAAATCCAGACCCAGTGCATCTACCAAGGAATGCACTGTGCCCACACCAATGTCTGGGGCTGTATTTCACCTGACGTCTCTGACTCCTCAGCACAACCTGTGCAAGGTGACCTATGCAGTGCTGGCCTGGTGGCACTGAATTCTGCAAATGGATTGTGTGTGGCATGGAGCTAAAGGAAGAGGAGAAAAATCACCCCCTCGTGGTGCTGCAATTAATTTACAAATTTAATTGATTTGAGTTTCATTTCAGCTTCAATTGACTCAGCAGCTCTTTGCTGGATCGTGATACCCAGAGGGTGGGTAGAAAGAATGAGCGGCCACTGCCGAAGGGCTGGGGCCAACCTCCCCCTGGGCACAATACTGAATCAGGGGGGCTAACACTGCCCTCCTTCCCTCCCAACGGCCTTAGAGCTTGGGGGGCTACAAAGATGATCCGAGGGCTAGAGCACCTCTGCTATGACAACAAGCTGAAAGAGTTGGGGTTGTTCAGCCTGGGGAAGAGAAGGCTGCAGGGAGACCTTAGAGCAGCCTTCCAGTACTGAAAGGGGCTCCAGGAATGTGGGGAGGGGCTTTTTACCAGAGAGTGCAGGGATAGGACGAGAGGGAATGGTTTTGAGCTGAAAGAGGGTAGATTGAGATGAGATTTTAGGAAGAAATGTGAGACCTCCTCACCTATGAGGATGAGGAGGCACTGGCACAGGTTGCCCAGAGAAGTCATGGCTGCCCCACCCACGGAGGTGTTCAAGGCCAGGTTGGATGGGGCTCTGAGCACCCTGATCCAGTGGGAGGTGTCCCTGCCCCTGGCAGGGGGGTTGGACCTGGATGGGCCTCAAAGTCCCTTCCAACCCAAACCACTCTGTGATTCTATATTTAGGTAACAGCTATGCCAAGCAGTGAAATGAGTCTGCAACCGGCAAGCTCCTGCTCACTAGGAACAGATAAAGACAGTGCCAGTATCTCCACCCCGGAGTCCCTCCCCACCAAGAAGGCAGCGGGGACATGAAAATGTAATGGGACCACAGCACCCCAGGGGTGGGGTCGGGGAATGGGTGAAACACTGAAGGCGTGCTCCTCCCCAAAGCGTCACTTCTGGCTCTGTCACCTGGCTTATTTACATGGTGAAGAAGCCAGTGATATTTCTCTTACCTTATGAAGAGAATTATTTGCTTTTAAGGCTGCAGCTCTCAGGAGACTTGATTATTTCTCAGTCTCTCAGGAGACTTGAACACTTGTTCTCTGATGGAAAAGAGACAAGATTTATTAACACAATGAGGAATAAAAGGATTCAAAAATACTTGATATTTCTGCAAGACTTTTTTTAAATCTAGAAGGATCAGTCTTTAAATTAATGAAAAAAATAATTGTCTTGGCTTATGAGCACTGGGATGGGGGATAAACTCTCCTGGTAGGGAAGGGACTTTTAGCTGCAAATCAAGGATGTTTCAGCTAATGTGTGTTATAGCTGTGCCTCAAGGTCTTGGCTGGGATCGGGTCTGACCCTGCCCACTCCCTGGTATCTGCAGCCCAGAAAAAAATCAGTGCTTGTGTGAAAAGAGAGATGAAAGAGAGACCCAGTGGATCAGCCAGTAAGGGAGAGTGGAAGGAGAAGAGAATCTCTGCAGCAGTGCCTATTTTATGTGCAAGTGCATGCCATGACCAATTGCCGGGCCCTTTCAATAGCAGCCAGCACATCCTCTGGTTATTCTCCTTCTCAAGAACACAAAAGGTTGGAGGAGAAATAAAGGAAATCTCAAGGGCAGAGGAGGAAGTCTGTGAAGGCAGAGCGCCCGTGACTTCGAAATCCTGCCTCCCCCCTTAGCTCATCCTGCTGTAAATCCTTCCTCATGAATGACTGACGCACAGCGGGTGGGGGATCTGCAAGCCCTGGCTGAGAGCAAAGCCCCAGCACTGGGATCTTCTGGAAACACTAAGATACAAGTCCCGTGATTTCACCTTTCAGTTAAGGAAGATGGGAAGATTGATTGTGGGGCAGACGAATGAAATCAAATTAAGAAGTCAGGTGAGAATCTGGGGTGGAGCACGCTGGGATGTCCCATTCCCCATGCAGGGACCAGAGCCTTCTCTATGCTTTCTGGCTCACCCTACATCTTGACTTGCTGGTAAAAGCTGATCGCTGTCTCCAATTCATTTGTAACTGTAGAGCCTCTTGCTGCACAATGTAGAGCTCTTTGCCCAGGGAGGCTGTGGATGCTCCCTCCCTGGAGGTGTTCGAGGTCAGGTTGGATTGGAGTCTTGAGCAGCCTGGTCTGGTGCGAGGTGTCCCTGCTCCTGGCAGGGGTTTGAAACTGAATGATCTTTAAGGTCCCTTCCAACCCAAACCATTCTATCATTCTATGATTCTGTGATCTCCTGGCCTTTAACAGACCCGAATGTCCCCACTCACCTTGGTGGCACCACAATCCAGCGTTGCAGCCCTCTTGGTGAAGTGGGTTCCCGAGGTGGCCAATGTGAACGTACTGGATAGTGATTTTGGTGTTTGTAGGCACAGGTACAGTTAGTTCCAATGGGACCCTGTCAGTCCCATCAGCTTCTTGGCACTGTTGGCTTTTGCTGTCAAAATCCATCATCGTCTGCAGATCCCAATGCAGCAACTTGAAGAGAGGGCTGGACCTGGCTGGAAGAAGCAGCTCACCCATATTTTCACAGAATCATAGAATTGACTGGTTGGAAAAGCCCTTTGCGATCATTGAGTCCAATTGTACCTCTCCACTACTAACCTGAGCACCTCATCTACCCATCTTTTAAACACCTTCACGGATGGTGACTCCACCACTTCCCTGGGCAGCCTCTGCCTGAGAACCCTTTCAGTGAAGAAATTTTTCCTGATATCCAATCTGAACCTCCTCTGGTGTGACTTGAGGCCATTTCCTCACTTCCTGTCTTCCGTCACTTGGGAAAAGAGACCAGCACTCACGTCACTACAACCTCATCTCAGGCAGTTGTAGACAGTGATGAGGTCTCCCCTCAGCCTCCTCTTCTCCAGGCTAAAGAACCCAAGTTCCCTTAGCCACTCCTAATAAGACTTGTGCTCCAGACCCTTTTGGCAGGGCGTTTCTCATCTCCTAACCAGAAATGTTTATTTTTAGACACTTGAGTGCAAACAAGATCTAAGAGAGAGATCGAGGACTTTTGGGCCCCAGTGCTTTTCAAAGAGCATCATATGTGAAGTCCTGAATGCAGGAGGATGCAGGAGAGTGCAGAGGGTTGCAAAAGGGTGCAGGAGGATGCAGGATGGCAAAGGAGGGAGCAGGATGGTACAGCAGAGAGCAGGAGAGCACAGGAGGGAGCAGGAGTGTGCAGAAGGGTACAGGAGGATGTAGGAGACTGCAGAGGGATGAAGGAGGGTGCAACGGAGAGCAAAGGGAGTGTACAAAAGTGTGCAGGATGATGCAGGATGGCAAGAGGGAGCAGGATGGTGTACGAGAGCACAGCAGGATGCAGCAATGAACATGAAGGTGCAGGACGATGCAGTGGGATACAGGAGACTGCAGAGGGATGTGGGAGGTCACAGGAAAATGCAACAGAGAGCAGGAGTGAGTAGGAATGAACTGAAGGGTGCAAGAGGATGTAGGAAACTGCAGAGGGATGTAGGAGAATGCAGGATGGTGCAGGAGGGTGTGGGAGTGTACAAAAGGGTGCAGGACTGTGCAGGAGAGTGCAGAGGGATGTGGGAGTGTGCAATAGGGTCAAACAGAGAACAGTAGGGTGCAGAAGCATACCAAAGGATGCAGGAGGATGCAGAGGGATGTGGGAAGGTGCAAGAAGATGCAACAAAGAGGAGGAAGGAGCAGGGGTGTACAGAAGGGTACAGGAGGATTCAGCAAAGAACCAGAGAGATGCAAAAGTGTAGAGAAGAATGCAGGACGATGCAGGAGGGAAAAGGATGGTGCAGGAGGGTGCAGCAGAGAGCAGAGGGTTGTGGGAGGTTACTTGAGGATGAAACAGCAGCAGAGAGCAAGAGGGCATAGGAGAGAAGTGTACAGAAGGCTGCAGGAGGATGCAGGAGAGTGCAGAGGGATGTGGGAGAGTGCAATAGGGTCCAACTGAGAGCAGAAGGCAGAAGGACTATACAGAAGAGTGCAGGAGGATGCAGCAGAGAGCAGAAGGGTTGCAGGAGTGTGCAGAAGGGTTGCAGGAGTGTACAGAAGGGCACGGAAAGATGCAACAGAGAGCAGGAGGGAGCAGGAGTGTACAGCAGGGGGCAGAATAATCCAGGAGGATGAAGGAGAGCGCAGAGGGTGCACGAGGGCGCAGGGCGGGCTAGGCATGCAGCCGGGGCTCTGTCCCCGACCCAGCCCTGGCGGGGCGGTGCTCGGGTGGGTCGATCCCTTTGGGGGCGGTGCCAGCCCGCTCCACCCAGCCCTGCTCCCGGGGCTGATGGGGCTGCGGGGCTGGCTGCGCTCGCTGTGCCGCTGCTGCTGCAGCTGCTGCTGCGCCGGGGAGGGGGCTCCGCCCGAGAAGGAGCCCTTACTAAGGTGAGAGCCCTCGTCCCTATCCCCTAGGGGGACGGGATGGAACCCCCCCGCGCTCGAGGAGGGATGCTCCCGCTGGAGAGGGATCCCTCATCTTCCCGCGCCGGCATCTCCCGGCTCCAGAGCTCTTTTCTGCAATCCGACATCCCTTTACCACAATCTGACATCCCCAGCCCGTAACCTGAGCCTCCTTTTCCCCCCAAACGCCTTCCAGTAGTTTGAGACCTGCTGCTCTCCATGGGCACTCGTCCGTCCCCTGTGAGAGTCGGATGAGGCTCCACAGGGGTTTTCCCCTTGGACTGGTTTTCCTTAGGGGCTTTTTACCTTTGACTTTTAACAAGCGATCCAAGAGCAGCGCTTCTTTGGAGATTCCCATGCTCCCCTCGCCGTAGGAACCGTTCAGCTTTTGTCTTCCTATGGTGGGATTCCAACAAAAGAGGCTGAGATGCTGAGCAAAAAGGGGGTCTTGCCTATCTGGGTGTGTTCCCCCCTCCCATCCCTACACAGCGGGTTGTATCCCGCTGTCTGTGTGGCACAGAGCTCTGTTCCTGGGCCAAGGATGCTGGAAAGGAGATGCTACAGCATGGTTTTGTATGAAAACAGCGGGTGTGCTGATTTCTTGAGAGCAGATTTTTCTCTCCTGCTGCCTTGTGCACAGAGCAGTGAGGTTAAGGGGGGGATTTCCTACAAAAATATGTAGCCTTTAGTTGTGGAGAAGAGCTCTAACATGTGCAGGCTTGCAAGGAGGTTTTGCATGGAATCACAGAATGGTTTAGGGTAGAAGGGCCCTCAAAGCCCATCTAGTTCCAACCACCCTGCCATGGGCAGGGACAGGCAGCTCAAAGCCCCATCCAACCTGGCCTTGAACACCTCCAGAGATGGGACAGATACACCTTCCCTGGGCAACCTGTGCCAGGGCCTCCTCACCCTCACAGGAAAACATTTCCCTAAGATCTCATCTCAATCTCCTCTCTTTCAGCTTAAAATTGTTGCCCCTTATCCTATCCCTGCACTCTCTGATCAAGAGGCCCTCCCCAACTTTCAGTATGGGAAGGCTGCTCTAAGGTCTCCCCAGAGCCTTCTCTTCTGTAGGCTGAACAACTCCAACTCTCTCACCCTATCCTTTTATGGGAGGGGCTCAGTTTGCGTGTTGCAAACCATCTGTGCTGTGGGTTTGCAGCATCTATCCCTCCTTTCCCAGCTGCCAAACGAGGTCCTGGCCACTGTTGGAGACCACAGTGGGTTCCCAGGCCCAGGACAGAGCAGGGACCATGCCATCCCTATGTCATTGGTAGGACAGATGCATTCAAGAAGGAGAGTGGGATGCACTCAGGGTGGCCTACATAAGTATCAGGTAATAGCAGAGCCCGCAACAGGGCTTGAAATGTCCTGATTCCACTCTGTTAAATCAGTTACCTAAATAATAACCAGATAATCCTGAGCATGGGACATCCATCCAGCCCAGGAAATTGGCATTAAGCTAACGAGAGCTCAGTGCGTGTATGCTGCCTGGCTGGCTGCAGTGTCCATCCCTTGCCCAGCACCTTTCTTTAGTAACACGCCTTCCGCTGGTGATCCAATTAATGCTGGCTCTAAGTAGGAAAGCCTGAATAAATGCTGGGCATTCAAAAGGCACCTGCTCTTGCACAAGCGTGTCAGCTTAAATAATCTAACAGCCTAATTGCTGGCTCCTCCCTCTTCAGGAAGCTTTGGGGTTTTATTTCAAAGAGGGGATGTTGCAAGAGCACATTTGCTGTATTTTTATATTTTGTTTTTATATTATTATTGCATTTTTTATATTGTATTTTTAAAAATTTTTATTTTGTTTTTATTGTATTGCATTTTTTTAATATTACGTCTTATGAGGAGCGGCTAAGGGAACTGGGAATGTTTAGCCTAGAGAAAAGGAGGCTGAGAGGAGGCCTCATTGCTTGCTACAACTACCTAAAAGGAGGTTGTAGCAAGGTGAATGCTGGTCTCGTCTCCCAAGTAACAAGCACTAGGACAAGAAGAAATGGCCTCAAGTTGCACTATGGGAGGTTTAGGTTGGATATTAGGAAAAATTTCTTTACTGAAAGTGTGGTGAAGCACTGGAGAGGCTGCCCAGGGCAGTGGTGGAGTCTCCATCCCTGGAGGGGTTCAAAAAACATCTAGATGTGACACTTTGGGACATGGTTTAGTAGGCACGGTGGCGTTGGGCTGATGGTTGGACGGGATGATCTTAGAGGTCTTTTCCAACCTTAATGATTCCATGATTCTATGATCCCAACCTTGTTTAAAATGAATGACTTGCTTAAGATTTCAGATCTTTTAGCCAAGTTCTGTTTTTTGTTCTGCTATTGCTCCTGAAACATTGACTTTATGATTTTCACCTTATTTTTCCCCAAGTAGAGTGGCTGTGGCCTGATAAATCCAATGTGTCAAAGAACGAAGCAGTGAGGTAATATGTGCATAATTAAGTGCATATACATGACTGGCTGTAACCTGTGATGAGAGCAGTGAGAGCAGCCAGTGACGTTCAGGATGAAGCACAGATATAGGCACAGTGCTAGTGCAGGGCTGCAAAAAGAAATCCCGGACAAAGCCTAGGTGCTAGGCTGCTGCAGCGAAGCATCCTTGCAGTGTTTTGATGCAGGGAGGTGAGATCTGGCTCGGATGGTGACCTCAGGATCCAAATAAACCCAGAATTTGTGCTATGAATCCCCAAATTAGTTTGACTTCAACTGGGTTAGCTTAGAGAAGAGAAGGCTGAGGGGAGACCTCATCACTGCCTGAAAGGAGGTTGTGACAGGATGGATGCTGTTCTCTTCTCTTCTCCCAAGTGACAGGTGATAGGACAAGAGGAAACGGCCACAAGCTGTGCTGGGGAGGTTCAGATTAGATATCAGGAAAAATTTCTTCAATGAAAGGATTCTCAGTCACTGGAACAGCTACCCAGGGAGATGGTGGAATCTCCATCCCTGAAGGTGTTTAAAAGATGGGTAGGTGAGGTGCTCAGGGATCTGGTTTAGTACTGGACAGGTACAATTGGACTTGATGATCTCAAAGGTCTATTCCAACCAAGTGATTCTAAGATTCTATGAAAGCCCCTTGGAGCAGAAATCTGTTGATGAAGCATTAGTGCTCACTGGTTTTTTTAGATAAAGCCTAGAGTGTGAAATGGTCTGAGTCCCCTATGGTTCCACAGAAACTCCTTTAATCTGCAAAGCAGGCTGCTGTTCACATGCTCCTTTTTTTTCCTCCCATTTCTTCATTTCAAATGTTGCTTTGAAGTCCAGCATGCTCTGGGGCTGCTCACTGTTGGCAGAGCTTTCATGCTTGTATGGAATTGCTCGTTCCTGGGCACTGTCCACACCCCTTACAGGCTGGTGGATGCCCTGTGCTGTGGTTTGGAAATAGAGGTGGGTTGGGAAGTGCCTTGTGAGCTGTGAGGGAGTGATTTGGAAAAGCTAAGGCAGGTTAGGGTTGTTGCACAATACTGGTTTTGAAATTTAACTCAGATAAGTGTACCGGTAAGTTACTGAGTCAGAAGAATCCTGTCAAAGGCAGGATTGGACCAAACTCATTCTGGTAGCACATCTGTCTCCTGAGTGATCCCTTCCAGGCTGGGATCCTCTCTGTTCCACATCTGAGAAATGGTTTGGGTGAGCCTGTGCTGGCTGCGGTGTAGGAACAGCTGAATTTTGCCCTCCAAGTTACATTTATTTCCTCATCTCTAACGAGAGATTGTAAGAGATTATCTTTTCTCTTATTACCTGTTGCTCAGCTTTCCGGTTTGCTGAAAGTCAGCAGGAATGCTGACGTGTATGATTTTTTTCTATTTTATCTATGTGCTGGAGCTCCTCTGAGCATCCATTTAATGACTTGACGTCATGGCTAAAGCACCCACAGTGTCATCTGAGGTTTTGCTGGATGGGTTCCTTTCAAAAGGAGTGGGGTTTAGGTAGCAAATAGCATAAGGAGTAGGCTATTTGAACAGGAAGTGAGCAGGGATTGCCACAGAGTGACTGATGAGACTACTGAGTAAGGCCAAAAAGAATTATCCATTTCATAGGATCATGGAATGGTTTGGGTTCGAAGGGAAGGGATCTTAAAGCCCATCCAGTTTCAATCCCCTGCCTTAGGCAGAGACACCTCCCACTGGATCAGGATGCTCATAGTCTCATCCAGCCTGGCCTTAAACAATTTCAGGGATGGGGCCGCCACAGCTTCTCTGGGCAACCTGTACCAGTGTCTCAGCAACTTCATCGTGAAGAATTTCTTCCTAATGTCTAATCTAAATCTCCTTCCTTCAAATTTAAAGCCATACCCCTCATCCTATCACTCCAGGCCCTTGTAAAAAGCCCCTCTCCAGCTTTCTTGTCGCCCCTTCAGGTACGGGAAGGCTGCTCTACGGTCTCCCCACAGCCTTCTCTTCTCCAGGCTGAAGAACCCCAACTCTCTCAGCCTGTCCTCATAGCAGAGGTGCTCCAGCTCTCGGATCATCTTCGTGGCCTCCTCTGGACTCGCTCCAACAGTTCCATATCCTTCTTAAATTAAGGATTCGAGAACTGGACACAATAATCCATTGTGTTGTTCTGCTCAAGCCTCCAGACATTTTGATGAGAAACATTATGGAAATCCTCTGCTAAAAGTTCTGGTGGAATTAAATAACTCTATTAGAAAAAGGCACATCCCAGCAGCCACATAAAGTCCTAAAACACAGAACTGCCACGAGTGCAGAGAAAAGCTGCTTATCTTGGTGGGGACAGCCCTCCCAGGAGATGATGCTCTGCTTTGCTGACCACTAAGCAAATAAAGTTCACAAGCAGGCTGAGGATGTTTCCATCCTCAAATAAAGATGGGGCTAAATGTCCTTTCTGTGCCTTGGCACAGGTCCTTTTGCAGCTTGGTACCTCTCAAGTAGGAGTTGCTGGGGTGGAGGCACCTGCAGGGATTGCCTGCTTGATATGGTAGGGTTTGGGATGCTGGGGAGACAATGGAGCTGCAGGGTCACACAGAAACACGGTCATGGATATGGGACCTCTGGAGAGCATCCAGTCCAACCCCTGCTCAAGTAGTGTCAGTTGGGGTTTGAGTGTCTCCAAGGACGGAGATTCCACAGCCACACTGGGCAACCTGTGCCAGTGTTCACCCTTTTCATGATTAAACAGAATTTCCTGTATTTCACTGTGTGTCCTTTCATGGGGCACCACTCTGAAATGTCTAGCTCCATCTCCTTCGCTCCCTCCCATCAGGTACTTATACACATGGATAAGATCCCCCCCAAGCCATCTCATCCCTAGACTAATCAGTCCCAGCTCCCTCAGCAGAGGTGGCATGTGTTTTGTCCGCAATAAAACGATGCCTTTGAGGAGAAGATGAGTAGAAGCCTCTGCTTTGGCCAAGAGGCAAGGGAGAGGCTTTGCATGCAGCCATCTCCTTGCCCACGCAAAGTCTCCCTGGGGACAGATCATGCTGCTGGGATCTTGGCAGGGCTGCAGAGGGAAAATACCCTCCAGAGCCACCAGGCTTTTTGAGTTTTAGTTAATTAGAACTGTTACCACATTACGCTTGGAGTGACTGATGGGGCTTTACAGGATTTGGGGTGGGAAGGTGTGGTGGAGAGCAGGGCAGGGAGCTGCAGGAGCGACTAGGAGGTGACGCACGTGGATGCTTATGGTTCTTCCGTCCCAGCTGCTCAGATAATACCTGGTGTCTTTCGCAAATTTATGGGTTTGATGTCTTTGGTTTCATGGCAGCGCTGCCTGTTTTGAACCGTGGCTTGTGTGGTCAGGGTGTTTCCTGAGAAGAAAACACTAACTCCCTTCCCATTCCGCCCTCCTCCTCTTCCTTCTCTCTCCTGTGAGAGAGAGATACCACAGAAATGGGATTTCACTCTGGGAAGGTAAAAGAAGGCAGCATGATGCTGCTGTAGCTAACGCTGCCTCACTTCTTGCCCTCTCTGCAGTAACAACAACCCCTATGCCTCCTTCGGAGCCACGCTGGCACGGGACGAGGAGCAGAACCTGTGGAGCACCCCACATGATGTGACCCACACGGAGGCAGACGACGACCGGGTGCTGTACAACATGATCGTGGTCAGGAACCAGCTGGACAAGGACTCGGAGGTGAGGCGATGCCATTCCTCACACACGGTTTCACTGTGGACTGTGGCTCAGTGCTTTCCATCAGATGCTTTGGCAGATGCATTTGCTCTGGAAGAGAGTGCCTCGGGAGGTGGTGGAGTCACCATCCCTCGAGGTATTTAGAAGACGGGTAGATGAGATGCTCAGGCATCTGGTTTAGTAGTGGACAGATACACCTGGACTCAGTGATCTCAAAAGTCTTTTCCAACCAAGCGATTCCATGATTCTAACCACCCATTAAGCTGCTATAAAGACCCCAAAGTCCCCCAGAGTGGCTCACATAGGCCTCATGTTCTCCATCTGCTCCATCACCTTCCAGATTTTATCCTGTATCTGCTGTGGATGCACCTGTGGCCATCTCACCTCTGGGAAGCTTGGAAACGTCTCTGGTGGCTGAGCCAGGAGAGCCGTCCTGAGCTGGGATGCACGATGCCCTGCAAGCACCTTTACCACCCACAAATGTCTACTGGTAGCACTGGGAGCCCCAGCTCCATTTCTTAGCTTTACAGGCTGCTTTTTTTGTTCAGTATTCCCCTGGTTTGGCCTTTCCATGATCAGAATGGCATTAGCCCTGCCCGAGGTGGTGTTTGCCCAGCAGTGGCAGCGCCTGGAGCTGAGCTGCCGCTCCAGTGACGCGTCAAGTTAAATACTCCTCTAATGGGTTATACAGCAATTATTGAGTAGTGGAGAACTGGCACAGCTCTTAGTGCAGAAGGGGAACATCATCCCTGTTACATAAAGGCTGTTTTGCAGCCCTGATTTCCTTCGCTAAAGCATGTTGGCACAAAGGAGATTTCAGTGGCCTGATTAGGAGCAGGCTGTAGCAAACAGCAACACATTTTCTCCTCTCTGATTACTTTTAAGACTTCAAAATGTATGCAGGAAAGCCTGGAAGCTTCACATTTAATTTCAACGTGATCCCACTTAATCTGCAAGATCACAGGACTGTAACTCTTCCTTTCTCTCCTTAAACCAAAAGCCAGTTCAGCTTTCACAAGAAGCCAGAGGTACAGCTGAGATCAAAATGACAATTTTTAATACAGTCCTTGTATGGACTTGGCCAGAATCCCCATTTAATAGGGATTTTTTTAGTGAGGATTGAATTAATCGTGTTGTTTACAATAGATGGGTTTGTAACCAGATTTTCATGGCTGCAGGTAACCTTTATAGCTGTCACAGCTGTAACTGAAGATATCTTCTTCCCTCCCCAGCACCACTTTCTCTACCTTATGATTTTATTTCTTGTTTTAGAGAAGAGGAGGAGCTTCATCCATCCCAAACTGGCTGAAGGAAACAAGGACAACTCTGTTCAGGAGGCTGTGCTGGTCCCGAGTTGTTGCAGAGCTGAGTGTACTTCGGGGCAGCTCTGAAGATCCTCATTTCAGCCTGTGCTTGGTAGAGCAGCCTTGTAACTTGATCTAGGGCTTGTTCTGGGGAAGCCTCCTGAAAACTGTTATTATTTATAAAATAGTATCATAAGTGGATGCCCAGCTGCCTGGGCAAGGGAGCCTTGTGTGTCAGCCTTGCAGAGGAGAGCATCACTTATGGGGAAGCAGGAGACTGCTCCTCTGCCTGCGTGTCCTAAACTCATAGAATCATAGAATCGTTAAGGTTGGAAAAGACCTCTAAGATCATCAACCCCACTGTGCCTACTAAACCATGTCCCAAAGCAGCACATCTACACAGTTTTTGAACCCCTCCAGGGATGGAGACTCCACCATTGCCCTGTGAAGTTGATTCCAGGGCTTCACCACTCTTTCATTAAAAAATGTTTGCTGATATCCAATCTAAACCTCCCCTGATGCAAATTGAGGCTGTTTCCTCTTGTCCTATCTCTTCTTACTTGGGAGAAGAGACCAACACCCACCTCCTTACAATCTCCTTTCAGGGAGCTGTAGATAAGTTCTCCTCTCAGCCTCCTCCAGCCTAAACAACCCCAGGTCCCTAACCTGCTCCTCGTGAGACTTGTTCTCCAGCCCTTAACTCCATGCTTTCCATGTGTTCGTAGGTCTGAGCGGTCTCCATGCCTGCTAGTGAGAAAGGGAAGCACAGGGAGACGTGGCTTCCTCTTCACAGCTGATGTACAATCACAGAGCCTCTTTTTTATGCATTGCATAAAAAAACCTGAGGAGTTCAACATCATTCTGGCTTTGAAAGAAGCCGACACGTGATATGCTTGATTTGAATGATGGCATAGTGCCCATAGCAGCGATGGATTGCCAGCATCTGTTGCCTCTCTTCTACAGCTGGGAAAACTGAGGCATGAATATATACACCCAGCAAGCTGTTGCTCTTCCCAGCTGCAGCTCTTTCTGGGAAGAATCATAGAATCATCTGGTTGGAAAAGACCTCTGAGATCAAGTCCAACCATACCTGTCCACTTACTAAAACATATCCCTGAGAAACTCATCTACCCATCTTTTAAACACCTCCAGGGATGGCGACTCAGCCAAGAAGGAACAGGAAAGGACTTGGCCAGCAAAGCCAACATTCCTGCCTTCAGCCCCAGGTGCTGAAATCTCTCTGTACTCCAGTGATCATTTTAGAACTAGGCCAGATTGCAGTGCCCCCCCTCCTAATGAGGCTTTAGTCCTGAGAGAGAGGAGGAAAAAAAAAAGTCTAATTGCAAACCAGCACTGGGCTGCAAAAGCCTTAATCTATTTTGGGAGCTGGTTGGCTCCCAGAGTCCCTGGGGAGAGTGTGAGGATGCTGCAGGACAGGATGGAGGAATGGTTTCTTGTTTGTGCATTGCAAAAGTATTACAAAACCATAGGTCTTGCATAAAATCGGACTGAAAGGAGAATTATTCCCTGTATTTCTACTCTTTCATTTAAGAAATTCTGTACTTACTGCATGTTTGGCCATTCCCCACCTTTATCTTGGTGTTTTCTGAGCACAGGACTCTAGAAGGATCCCAAAGAGCAGGTTGCTCTACATCACGTGTGCTTTATCTGTATGGCACCACCTCGGCTTCTAACCAGTATCGTGTTTTTCTTAATCTGGCTAAGCCACCCCTGCTTCCTGGCTGTTTTCTGTATTTTTAAAATAGTTGTTCACGTAGTGACAAGGTGCTGTGAGCCAGGACAGGAGAAGCAGTGGGCCAGGATGCAGTGGTGACATCGGCATAGTGCTGGAGTACAGTGGGCATGGTCCACGATGACATTCTCCTGGCCTGGGCAATTCTGTGTTGTGGATCTCTGTAAATTAATAAACCAAACTGTGTATGCAAAGGGCCAGGTGCTCTGACATCGAGTGCATCCTGTAGCTCAGATAGTTTTCTGCATGTTAGATCATTCATGGTGGGGCTGCCAGCGGTGGTGTCCTCCCCTGGGGTCAGTTCCTTGCGCCCACCATGGGGCTGGACCCACACCCGATCCATGTGGAGCTGTTTCTTCTCCCTGCCTCCCACTCTGGGAAATTTGGCAGCTTCAACCCAAACTCAATGTGACCTTAGCTTGCATAAGTATGGCAGGGCTGCTCCACCCTGCTCCTCGCTGAACCAGGGCAGCAAGCTTTTCAAAGGAAGCACAACGACATCCTGGGTGCACACTGTTCACGCCCATGTGCTCATCCTACTCAGTGCTGTGTGCTGGGAGTGATGGTGCAGGGACCGTTGGCCGTGATGGAGCCAGCAGGTGCACACAACGGTTGCCAAACCCACCATGCAATAGGTGCATCAGACAAGATTCGCTGGAGCTGCCTAAAATCATAAGGACAGAGCATCTTCCATTTTCACATTTCTCTCTGCTTGAGGATGGTGTGCTTGGATGCACTTTTGGAAGCAAAATGTGGGCAGGGGAGAGTGCGCGTGGAGAAACCCAGAAAAGTCATAGCTGAAGGGCTGGCTTTAGGGGGCTGGTAAGGCTGGTGCAGCCTTTGGAGATCAAAGCTCTTGTCAAAGATTTGAAGGTTGGGGTCAATGTTTCAAATATGGAAAAAATGGGTTTTTTCCCTCTTCCTGCCCTGCAGCATCGTGGAATCTGTTGTGATGTAAAGTAAAACCGCAGATCTGGAGGCGAAATGAGGATCTCCAGGAAAACAGGATGTTATTTAAGACGCTGCAGAGATACAGGCCAAGTTGCTCTTCCAGCACCTACCCTGCTAGTGAGGAGAAGAGCGTTTTATGGGAAAGGGGGACTACTGAGGCTACAGTGTGAACATCAAGAGCTGGGCTTATTTGGCTTATGTGCATGCTGCAGCAGATGCCCTGTTCCACAAGGACCAGTTTGTGGTGGCCCTGGTGTCTCAGTGTCCTCTGATGGGGGGTTGGGGGGGGGGGCACGAGGAATTATCCAGCTGTGGGCAGAGTGTCTGAGTTGTTGCACCAGTACTGGTTTCAGAGAATGAGCTGGGTTTTAGGTTTAGGCTGTTTTTTGCATTATGGCCAAGGAAAAAACAATATTCTTATGACTTGTTGTAGGTGCAGTGTTTCTTTCTTCTTTTGGCTTGTTCCCTTGGGAAAGGTAGGATCATAAACCTCACTAGCAAAGGCGATTCCTTTGCCTGCATCTCTGTGGGGGCCTGGCTAGCAGGCCTGTGCCGGCATGATCCTCCTGGCAAGCCCAATAACAAGCCAAGAAGGCCTATTTTTCTGCTTTCTCCTGCTCTCCTATGCAATTATTCTTCTTCAAACGTGCTGCAGTGAAGGTTGGTGTTGTTACACACTGTAGCTAGGCCACAGAGAGGAGATGGGATTTGTCCAGGGTGGGGGATGCTGGTCAGGAAGCCCAGAACTGACACACTTAACCCCTGTGAAAAATCATTTATGAACTCTTTCATGCCTCTCTTCACAATGAGGGTGGTGAGACACTGGCACAGGTTACCCAGAGAAGTGGTGGCTGCCCCATCCCTGGAGGTGTTCAAGGCCAGGTTGGATGGGGCTTTGAGCTGCCTGGTCCAGTGGGAGGTGTCCCTGCCCATGGCAGGGGGGTTGGAACTGGATGGGCTTTCAGGTCCCTTCCAACCCAAACCATTCTATGATTCTCTGCTTCTCTTAAAACTGAATCCAAGTTAAGCTTTGGTTAAGCTGAGGTTTTGGTCGATGGTTCACTGTATGAGCATAGATCTGGAGTTTCTATTTGCTCAACTTCTTCCAGTGGGCCAGAGTGGGATCATTCCTGGATGTGGTGTGGTACCTGCCTGGACTGGTATGTTGCCGTCTTTCCCTGATCTGGTTTGACCTCATTTCCAAAACAACTCTTGAGCAGAACTGTGACAGGAATGGCTTTCAAGGGAGTAAAGGAGATGGCTTTGGTAGAGGACTGCTCTGGCACCATGAGGAAAGCTACCTACTAATTAGGAAATTTGCTTACGAGCAGGGATGAGGAGTTGGACAGTGCTGGCTTGTTCTCTTGGCACAATTTTTCCCAAAGCTCCTAGTTATGTACCCACCTGGCTTATATTTCACGCCCAGCATCGCCTCACTTCCATTTGGCATTTGCAGATTGTGGATATCACACCAGGCAGTCCAGGAAGTTTTGCAGGTAAATATTTGAAGGGCTGAGTGCTCAGAGGAGAGAGGTGGTGGGGTTTTCATGCTACTCCTGGGATGTTGTCAACTCACAGAATCATAGAATGGTTTGAGTTGGAAGGGACTTTAAAGCTCATCCAGTTCCACCTCCCCTGCTATGGGCAGGGACACCTCTCACTACTCAAAGCCCCATCCAACCTGGCCTTGAACACCTCCAGCGATAAGGCTGCCATGACCTCCCTGGGCAACCTGTGCCAGGGCCTCCCTGCCCTCAAGGTGAAAAATTTCTTCCTAATGTCTAATCTAAATCTTCCCCCTTACAATTTAAAGCCGTTCCCCCTCATCCTGTCAGTACACGCCTTTGTAAAAGGTCCCTCCCCAGCTTTCTTGTAGCCCCCTTCAGGTACTGGAAGTCCTGGGGTTTTCTGAAGCCCACACTGGTATATGTTGTGCCCTGGTGTATAGGTTTAAAAGGTTCTGGAATGCCTCAAGCACAGCTTTGTCAGCCGGGTGAGGGAGGTGATTATCCTGCTCTGCTCTGCACTGGTGCAGCTCCACCTCGACCACTGGGTGCAGTTTTGGACACCACAAGATAAAAAGGATCTAAAGCTACTGGAGAGTGTCCAGAAGAGGGCACAAAGTTGGTGAAGGGTTTAGAGGGAAGCTGTGAGAGGAGCGGGTGAAGTCACTTGATCTGATCAGCCTGGAGAAGAGAGGGCTGAGGGGAGACTTCATTGCTGTCTGCAGCTTCCTCACCAGGGAAGGAGGAGCAGCAGGCACTGAGCTCCTCTTTCTGGTGACAAATGACCCAAGGGAATGGCAGGAAGTTGTGCCAGGGGAGGGTTAGGATGGACATTAGGAGAAGGTTCCTCACCCAGAGGGTCGCGGAGCACTGGAATAGCTCCCCAGGGAAGCAATCACAGCACCAGTATTCCAGAAGCATTTGGCCAACGCTCTCAGCCACACGGTGTGAATGTTGGGGTGTCCTGTGCAGGAACAAGAGTGGGACTTGATCCTTGTGGGTCTTTTCCAACTCAGAACTTTCTGTGATTCTATGAAAAGGGCACAACTGGTTGCAAAAAACCTGTTCAGGAGCCGCAACCTGCTTTGGTTTCCTGTGGTTAATTCAGATTTTGGCAAAAGGGTATCTTTCTTAAAGAGCCGATTTTTTGAATGGATCGCTTGGATGTCCCAGACCTGTAGAAACCAAGGGGATTGGGGAAAACTAGTCTCCTGCTGTACTTCCTCAGTACTGAGAAACATCCTCACTGCTCCAAAAGTGACATCTAACTTTGCAAGAGGCAGGTCCTTAAAGCCCATCCAGTTCCAGCCCCCCTGCCATGGACAGGCACACCTCCCACTGGATCAGGTGGCTCAAAGCCCCTTCCAACCTGGCCTTGAACATCTCCAGGGATGGGGCAACCATGACTTCTCTGGGATAGAATCATAGAGTGGCTTGGGCATAAAACATGTGTTTTGATGCCTAAGGGCTGAACCATTCCTGTCCAGGGCTTAACCTTTAACCTCAGGTTACAAGCATGTCATATTTCTGAAACACACACTTGCTGTTCATCTTAGCACCATGTCAAAGAGCCAAGCTTAGGTGCTTGTACAGATATGTTTGATTGTGCTGGTATAACTGTAATAAACAACCTCAAATCCTGCCCGTTTAGATCATGCTCCCTTACGCAGATGGAAAGCTTGAGGTCAAGTGCAAGGCTTTAAGATGTGTGGTTAAATAAGACATTAACTGTTTCAATGAGCCGTCACCAAGAATAGTTGTAATGTCAAATAACTCCCACTTAGGCCTCAAACATCTGCGTGCATCCCTCTGCTGTTTAAAGAAAGAGTATTCCAGCCTTTAAAAAAAGTCTGTTTTTCTTGTTTTCCAGTGGTTTTGAAAACCTGCCTACTCCAGTTAAATGCTAAATTGAGGGCTGAGCAGTTTGGAGAGTTCGCTGAGCAGTTCAGTCTATGAATGACCCAGTAACTTTATTTTAGACTTTTAGTTTCCCGTGGCGTCTTATCATCTGTAAGAAAACATACCATGCTGGTTTAACTGAGAATCAGGTGTTGCATAGCTTATGGAAGGTAATTATGAATACATGGCCATGCTTTCCCAAGCTGTTAAAGGCCAAATAAGGTATTGTCAAAACCTCACGCTTTGATATGAGCAGGGGTATCAAAGTTTGGAGTAAAGGGCTTTGGACCAAAGACACCAAAGTCTCCCAGATGAACTACATTTGGAATTTCTTGTTGTCCAGTCTAGGACAGCGTTTTAAGTTCCATCACAGAGCCGAAATTATATTGTCCCATCCCTAGGGGTGTTCAAGGCCAGGCTGGATGGGGCTTTGAGCAGCCTGATCCAGTGGGAGGTGTCCCTGCCCATGGCAGGGGGGTTGGAACTGGACAAGCTTTTAAGATCCCTTCCAACCCAAACCATTCTGTGATTCTATGATACATTCTTCCTGTCAGACTGAGGAGACCACTTTGGTCATCAGCCACACCTCAGCTAAATTCTGTGATCCCATTTACAGGTAACTGGAAGTGTGTTTGGAGCATGCAGAGAAGATACAGAGATGCTGTACCAAATGTTGAGTTAAAGTAGTCTATGTTTCTCAGTGTAATTTTTTCCAGGGGCAGCAGCTGCTTGGCCATTAACTTTTATATCAACCCCTCAGTGCCAACACCAACAGTTCAGCTCTGGCTCTGTTTCTAAAAGCTGAAATTCCTAGGAAAGCAGCAGAGACCTCTCCACATGCAAATGACTGAGTATCTCTTATCCGTTTGCTTTGCAGGAATGGCAAAAGCTCAACTATGATATTTATACCTTACGGCAGACCCGGAAAGAAGTGAGAAGCAGGTGGAAACACATTTTGGAGGATTTAGGTAAGCTAAAGGACAGAAGAAAGCCACCTGTATCCTGGGCTGCATCCAAAGCAGTGGGACCAGCAGAGCAAGGGAGAGGATTCTGCCCCTCTGCTCCACTGTGATGAGACCCCACCTGGAGTCCTGTGTTCAGTTCTGGAGTCTTCAGCACAGGAAGGACATGGAGCTGTTGGAACAAGTCCAGAGAGGCCACAGAGATGATGTGAGGGCTGGAGCACCTCCCATATGAGGACAGGCTGAGAGAGTTGGGATTGTTTAGAGATTGAGATGAGATCTTAGGAAGAAGTATTTTCCTACGAGGATGGTGAAGCATTCGCACAGGTTGCCCAGAGAAGTGGGCAACCCTGGAGGTGTTCAAGGCCAGGTTGGATGGGGCTTTGCGCACTCTGATCCAGTGGGAGGTGTCCCTGCCCATGGCAGGGGGTTAGACCTGGATGGATGAGCTTTGAGGTCCCTTCCAACCCAAACCATTCTGTGAGTCTATGATGATTTTATGATTCTGTGGTATGGAGTGAGAGATCCTGAGGATGGGAACGGCTCCATAAAATCAGGCTGGTAGAAGAGAAAGGGAGGAAAGTAAAAGAAGATTGCCATCGTGTAGCCCAGATAGCAGCAGCTGAGAGCCTACGGGAGGCTCCCAGAGCTCAGGGTTAGGAGACAGGGCCACCATGTCTGCAGGCACATCAAAAAGCCCACGAACCACAACCAGTGGGAGAGCCTTTCAAGCCCATAATAGCATGCATAGTTATTAATTTCAAGCTTCCTTGTGGAAACTTTGCAGAGAGCTAAGTTTCTCCCTGGGAAACTCACCTGGGAGCTCATCCTGTTTCTTTCTAAACAAGATTAGCAGGGAGAAATGAATATTCCTTCCAGATTTGAAACAGATACATCTGTTTTCCTTCCTTAGCCCCGACCAGCTGATCAGAGCTAAACCACCCACTTTCTTTGCTCCTAGGTGAGCTGGAAATATTCTTTCATCAAATGAAATTGCTCAGCCATGGCCCTCCCACTCCTGCTATTTCCAAGCCTGCAAACAGGGAGCTGCACCCACCGGTCCTGTGTGCTCAGCTGCTGCTCCTCTGGAGAAGGCAGTGCTGGGAGTGACCTCGGTTTCCCAACAGCCTTGCACGCAGTGCATGACACTCGAGCCAAGGAGATGTGCCATGCTCGGTGGCTTGCATCATGCTCTGAAGGCGGTTGGCAGCTAAAAGAAGAAGACGTGTGAGTTGAGTGCATTTGTTGGGCTGTTCAAGGATATTATCACTGGGAGCAAAAGAGATAGGTATCTGAGTCACCCTACCTGCCTTTCTGGCATCTGGATAGGAGGAACATTATAAATTCATAACTTAATATCAGCACTTATCTTCACCCAGGTGCTCACGCAGCCTGTACAGACCAAACATGGGAGCGATCACTTGACTTCCTTACAACTGTTAATGCATGTTGAAAAAGGCTCTCCCACATCTCCCTCACATCCGCAATGGCTCCATAGCTGTTTTGCAAAGGGTGGGGAAGCTCAGGACCAGGGATCATTTGGCCTTAGCGAAGCGAGATGTGCAACCAGATGTGAAGCCTGCTATCTTTTATTATCTAGACCTATGCTTTAATCATAATCTAATTTAATCACCACTCATTCCCCATAAGTGTTTTCAGGTGAGACACATCACCACCAGCTCCCTGGAGCTGAACAAAGGGTCAATGGCAGCAACTGCATTTGAAGGTCCCTTTATTCATTCTCCTCCCCCTTTCCTTCCTTGGATGCACTTCCTATAACTGCTACAGGAACAATTACCCATGCATTCGTTACTGCCACAGGTTTTTTATCACTGTTATCTCCCAAAAACGTATTGGTGTAGTTGCTGGAGTGCTCAGGAAGTCCCACCAGCCCTGAAGGCTCTGGTAGCATCACAGGAACATTCGAAAGCTGAGTCAACACCCAGAAAACTAGCAACAAACTTGCTCTAAATGTTTCTATGACTTCTTTTCTTCACCAGCAAGCTCATACCTGCCTCAAATGTAGACACAGAGCCTGCCTAGGGGAAACACTAGTTTGTTTTATCAAGCAGGGCATGCAGCAGCCCAAGGTGGAGAGGGAATAAGGAACCTTCCAAGAGCCTGGAGGGCTCAGGGATCACCCTGCTCGCATGTTTGTCTTGTTTCTGTAACACATCTCTTTCCTAGGTTTCCAGAAGGAAGCGGACTCCCTCTTGTCAGTGACCAAACTCAGCATCATCAGCGACTCTCAGAACATGGCTAAAGCACGGGACATCTTGTTAAAGCTCTCTGAAGAGACAAACATCTTCCCAACCAGCTGGGAGCTTTCTGAGCGCTACCTTTTCGTGGTGGTGAGTAGCTTTGAGCATCCCTTCCTCCCTGCTTCCCCTTGTCTCTGCAGGTGAGCTCTAATGAAGGGAAAGCATGTAGGTGAACTGCACCCAAGGATGCTCAGATACATAGAATCATAGAATGGTTTGGGTTGGAAGAGACCTAAAAGATCATCTACTTCCAAACCCCCCTGCATGAGCAGAGACACCTCCTCCTAGACCAGACTGCTCAAAGCCCCATCCAACCTGGCTGATAGTCCACCTGGTCACACCTTATACAGCTGTTGCCTCTACTGCCCTTTGTTTCCAGTGCAAGCTGGTGGCACTCACCCTGTGGTGGCACATGGTGGCATCTGGGGTGTTTCCATCAGATGTTGCACTCGTAGCGTGGCTGTTTAACTTCCTTGGAAATGTCAGTGCTGTAGAACCATAAATTTCCCCCCCTCCAATTTCTTTTAAACCTGTGTAACTGGGTGCTCTTGCAGCAAGTGGGAAAACATTAACCCAATGCCTTGTTTGATCTGAGAGTGGCTGGGGACAGAGGACCCTGACCAGGCAGCTGCCCAAAGCAGCCCGTAGTGACCATAAAACCCTGTTGCTTTGGCAGGATCGGCTCATAGCTCTGGATGCTGCGGATGAGTTCTTCAAGGTGGCCAGCATGGTGTATCCAAAGAGACCCAGCAGGGAAAGAGTGGACGATAGCCAGAAGGCCCCGCAGTGCATCTCTGTCATGGTGCCCTGAGGAACATGCCTCACTGGTGCGAGATGGGCAGCGAGTTTCTTTCCTCTGGGACCAGGCTCCTCTGCTGAGAGGTTAACACAAGTAGTGCCTCTCCTTGTTCTCCAGCAGAGAAGCAGTTGGGCCAGCCGGCGCAGAGCAAGGAAGTCAGTGAACTGTGCCCCACCAGGAGGGCACTCTTTGGATGCTGGCCCCGAGGTCCTCCCAAGCAGAAGGGAGCAAGAACTGCTGTAGCATAGCACTGGTTGGAGACCGGTAGCGAGTAGTGTATGCGATAGGCATGGGGGGAATCTGCCACGTAAGGCGTTGCTCCCAGTAGCTGTGAAAGCTGATATGCCTCTAGTTACAAGCACTGTGAGGAGATCCGCATTCCCACCTTCTGCTGGTGCCTGCCACTGTCCCCTCCCTAGATGACCCTGCTAGTTGGGAGGACCATCAAGGAAGGAAAAATACCTCAGTCGTCTACAACTCCATGGCTTCATGCCCAGCCCATGGCAGCCCCACTGGGCAGGTCCCAGGGGTTTTGACAAAGAGGCAGGAGCTGCACGTAGCTGGGAGAGGGGTCGATGCCGGGTGGCAAAGCTTTGGAGCAGTGGTGCTGTTGAGTGCTGTGTCCTCTGCCATCAGTGGTTTGGAGGTGTTTTATGTCAGGGGCGCTCAGCCCAACATCTTAAAAGAAGGTAGACTTTAGGAAGATGACAAAGTCAGACCTGCTGAAAATTTGGCTCCTGTGATCGCCTCAGGTTGGTTGCCCAACATCTTAATTAATTTCTGAAAGTTTTGGTCTTAATTGAAGAAGGAAAAAACACTATAAAGTTGCACGTACTGTCAATATATACCACCCCTGCTGTTAATGAAGATTTTTAATGAACATCCTTTATATTTTGGTCTTTTCATGTCTGATAATGAGCAATAATTTTAAAATACTGGATTTGATCATTGAAAAACAAGTGGAATTGTTCTTCACTGTTTAACGTGTGTGCTGCTAATTGGCCAGTTGAAAATGCTGGTTACACAGGACCTCCCAAAATAGTAAAACAGAGCTTTTATTTGTTTATACCTACAGTGTTTGAAATATATATATATATTTATGAATTGTTTCTGTTTGTGAGTCTTCCTGGGAAACATTTTTTGTCAACTCAGGACATCAGTGAAAACTGAATTTAATGAACAAAACACAGTACAGAACAAACATTTCTTACTCTCTCTGTAACCATGATCAGGCAACAACATTTATCTTGACTGCTGATAGCAAAAGGGTTAGTATATTTGTAGAGCACACGCCTCTGTGACATGTTCTCCTAGCACTTACAACTGCCCGTTGACTTGCAAGAGTGGGGTTGTTTGCCAACCCAAGACCAAAGCCTTTAAAAACAATGGGAGTTGAATTTAATTTTAGTGGATTTGAAGCTAGGTGCCCCGGTTCCCATTGATTTTTTGTTTGTTGCCGGCAGAAGTTCAGCTGCACTTTGGAAACCCTCCAATGTTTTTATAGAAAATAAATCTCTGTGCGTGGCAGCTCTAGGGTTTAAGTTGACCAAACTATAGCAAGACAGAGAGATCCGGTGGTCCCCAGGAACCCTGTGCCAAAGTACACAACACCACTCAAAAAATCAGCCCTTGGGATGCTATCACTTCATAGTTCTACATGCTATGTAAAAGCTACATGATGAGTTTCTAAATCTCATGGGTGAGAACAAGAGATGATAGCTCGTTAGCTGTGGTGCTGCTTGTTCAGGATATTAAGGTTACCATGAAGTCTATGCAGAACCACTCCTTCCTGTCACTTGTAGCTGTGAAACCGGTTCCGCTGTCAACAAAATGCAATTTGTTGTAACTGAATAGGACAGAAACTGCCAAAAAGAGACAATTAGTATCTTGGAATGAGTTTTGCTACAAAAGTGAGGCCGTGTGCAGGGGAGGCGTTTAGTTTCTGAGCACAACCACAGGGAGGAGCAGGAGCTGACAGCATAGAATCATAGAATAGAATCACAGAATGGTTTGGATTGGAAGAGACCTTAAAGATCATCCGGTTTCAACTCCCTGTCATGGGCAGGAACACCTCCCACTGGATCAAGGTGCTCAAAGCTTCATCCAACCTGGCCTTGAATACCTCCAGGGATGGGGCAGCCACAACTTCTTTGGGCAACCTGTGCTGCTCGTGACCAGTTCCCAACTGGATTTAACTCCATTTACCACCACCCTTTGGGCCCGGCCATCCAGCCAGTTTTTAACCCAGCAGAGGCTGTGCCTGTCCACGCCGATGGCAGCCAGTTTCTGCAGCAGGATACCGTGAGAAACGGTGTCAAAGGCTTTACTGAAGTCCAGGTACCCCACATCCACAGCCTTTCCCTCATCCATTAAACGGGTAACCTTGTCACAGAAGGAGATCAGGTTGGTCTGACAGGACCTGCCTTTGGTGAATACATGTTGACTGGGCCTGATCACCCGTGTGCTGTATGATAGCACTCAAGAAAATCTGCTCCATGACCTTCCCTGGTACCGAGGTCAGACTGACAGGCCTGTAGTTCCCCAGATCCGACCATTCTTGTAAATGGGAGTAACATTTGCCAACCTCCAGTCCAGTGGCACTTCCCCAGTCAGCCAGGACTGCTGGTAGATGAGGGAAAGGGGTTTGGTGAGGAGCTCTGCCAGCTCCCTTAATACCCTCAGATAGATTCCATCTGGTCCCATAGACTTCTGTATGTCTAACTGGCCAAGCACATCCTTCCTGTGCTGAGGATTCCAGAGCTGAACAGCAGCATCAGATCAAAATGAAGCTGCTCACTTCTGCATAGCAGGGAGGAGAAACCAGGCTTGGGACCTTGCACATCAGATCATGTACCAATCACAATATAAACAGAAAAAGATTTGTGAGTCCCAGCACTCAGATAAAGCTGGTCCTGGAGATATCTGCAAATATTACAAACCAGCCTTTAGTTAAGTATAAGGATGCAGAACTTCTAAAAATCTGCAACTTGAAAAGTTATAGAAACCAGCAGAAGTAGATTGCTTAGAGGTCCAAGCTCAAGTTCATCATTTTGTTCGTTTCAGTAGGAAATGCCCTGCCTTTCACACACTTGGGGCAGAAGGTTGATAAACTCAGTTTCAGTTAGCAAAATGCAGAGGGTAATTTGCCTTCTCTAATTTGCAGAGAAATTAGCAGGGAGATGCACAGCTATAACTTCCATTTATCTCGGATTTGGGCTTCCTTTGCTGACGGGAGAAGGAAACACAACTTAGTTTATTCCCAAGCAAACCTTTAACTGTGTCTCAGGGCTCAGCAGTAGACAACCCTCCACCCTGAGCCCAGGGATGGCGCACACTCACCATAAAGATCAGATACTGCCCAGTTGCCTATTGATACTGGCCTGCCAGAGATGTTTTAAAGATGTATTTAGGCTGTAAGAGCGGGCTAGTTACCCATATCTACACAGCAGAGAAGGTGGGACTACTTTGTTTAAGCTACATGGAAAAAGAGGCACAAGCAAACATGTCCCTGTGAAATTCATTCCAAATTTTGGGCAAGTTAAAATCCCTGGCACTGGCAAGGGAAATGCTCCAAGGCAGCACTTGCATCTTGGGTCTCAAATCCAGACTGTGAGACTACGTTGAGGAGATGTTCAGAAGGTAAGAAAAAGTCAGATGCATACAGTTTAGTGTCACACCCTGGAGATGTTGCAGCACAAGACTGAGTGTCATAGGTGTCTGGGTGGACAGGGTGCCTCATTAAGAGAAAATTCCTCTCCATTGAGACAGAGATGGAATAAAGATTTCATAAAACATATAGATCTCAAACTGCATCCAAGCTGGAGGCTTCACAGTGATGCTGCAGCACCACCCCAGTCCTGGGTGGGAGGAATTCATCCCCCAACAAGAATGATGGCCATCTTCACTAGAAAAAAGTTTAGGTTTCTCTTCTTTGATGGCCCATCCAGATGAGCTTGAGCAACCCCTGTCACCTGTATCACACCTGGATACTTGTACAGATGTCTTTGACATCCTACACATCTCATGTGCCAATAGATACCTGCGTGTGGGGAGCCAAATCCTGCCCACGCCCAGCAAAGCCAGTCAGCACCCACCCTGGAAGCAGTGGCTGTAAGAGAGCTCAGTGAACAGCAGATGCCACTGTTCCCTTAGCCATGCTGTGGCGTGCTGAGGGAAATGTTTACTATGCAGGAGGAACTCATCCAACCTCTTCTTGCATGCATCAAGTCTCTCAAGGCTGCAAGAACTGGCTTTCTGTTAAAGGCTGGGGTTTAGATGTTTAATAATTGCTCTGGCACTTTTCGACAGGCAGTGGTGAGCCCATCTCACTCTCAAAGCTTTGCAGGGCTGGGACCAGGGTTCTGCTCCTGCTCTGAGGTGCCACTTGGTGTGGGGCTGGCTGCTGCAGGAATTAGCACGTTCACAAAGAACATTTATTTCCTAACTAGAGGATGACTTTGGCACCCGTTCCTCAGCCAGAAGAGGGAAAACACCAAGAATTCTTTCAAATGAGCAACGTGGGAGAGTTTAAAGTACATCTGGGTTCACTTAGCTTTCAGATACTCTCTTTTTTTCTCAAATTATCTTTGTCTTTAGGTAATGTTTCAACTGGAAAGAAATAAAAAGAAAAAAGAGAAGACATTTTGTCATCCATCCATAACCCATAGACATGTGCCACTAGGGTTTCCTTTTCCTTTGCCAGTAGGAACAGACACAACTATCACGTTTCATGTGATAACTTAGAACGGATAACCATTGGGTAGGGATCAGGGTAGCTTCTCCAAAGTCAAGTAAGAAATCCTGATTTATACCAACGGATGGTCTAAGCTTTGTCTCCTACCAGCACCCATTTAGTTATTTTAGAACCTGCCTATATCAACTGCTCTGTATCAAGCCACCAAAACGTTCGTGGCTAATCACTGGCCACAAAGTTGGCTTGGCAGTGGCTGAGCAGAGCATTTTAGGGATTTGGGTCCCAGGGAGCAACAGTGTAATTCTCCCTTTCTCTAAATCAAAGCTGGAATTAGGTATACGATCATCACTGCTTGTAACAGAGACCTGCTAGAAACAAAACCATCTTGATCACACATGTGCACACATGGTTTCTTCTTTGTATTCCAAGTTTTCTTAGGACATAAATCATGAGCTTGGCAGGATGAGGAAGAAAATCAAGGTGGAAATTCAGCTGTGATCTGTAAGACGGGCAGAAGGTGGCAGTGAAGGTGTTTGGTGAAGGCTGGAGCAGCAGCAGGCGAAGGAGACAGGAGGTGATGGCCTGGAAGGAGTCAGGCTTTCCATTTGACTTGCTACGGATGTAAATCACACTATAAGTTCTGATACATAATGGGAATGGGCATGGGAGAGGAAATTGTCATCTTTTACATTTCAGCTATAGGGAAAATCACCATTTCAAACCACTATGTTTCAATAATTTCCAATGTTAGAAATCCCAACACCTACGTACTCTTCCTGAAGGGAAACTGTGTTCTAATGAGGATCAGTAACATTGAGTGACTTACCACAAAGCAGCTCCCCAAAAGTATTTCTTTGAAGACAAACAGCTGGTTTTGCACGGGGAGCCCTTGTTGGGCAAGTTATGGATATCAGAAACATTTCTTTGGCTTATAAACTGTAGACCTTGCAGACACATCCATAGGGGAGTTGCCCTTGAACAAAGGAGGCCATGGAGAAATCTGCTAGCTGGCCACCCCTAAATGCCCCAAGCAAAGACTTGCATGGCCAAATGCTTGTCTGTTTTTTCTATTGGTTGGTCTAACAAAATGTACCACCTTTCCCCCTAAGTCTCATTCTTACCCTTTAAGGAAAATAGTCATTTTTCATAGTGGTGATAAACTCAGGTGACTATTTTGTCTTACTTGGATGATGAAAGGAGATGACATGGAGGCTGTGGGCACCCTTGCCATGATAGGATCCCAACAGCATGAAAATAAACAGATTTAGGCAGTCAAGATAACGAACGACCAAAGGAGTAGAGCCATATCAAAGCAAAGACAAGAGGACAGCAAACGGAGGCAAATAGACACAGCTCAGCTACTGCCCAAGAAAAGGAAGGAACCACTGTCCAGAGAAGTTGTGGATGTTCCATCCCTGGAGGTGTTCGAGACCAGGTAGGATGAGGCTATGAGCAATCTGATCTAGCAGATGGTGTCCCTGTCCATGGCAGGGGGTTGGAACTTTAAGGTCCCTTCCAACTCAAACCATTCTATGAGTCTATGATTTGGCAGGTGGAGAAGGTTGTGTGCAATGGGTACTGTGTTGGTGCCAAGATATGTTGTGATGGTGCAGTGGAGTGCGTCATCTGGGTAGCACCAGCGGGACAAAATGTGTTTGTGTATGCCTGAATAACCATCGTTAAAAACGCTGTTTGATGATAGCTCACCAGCAGATCAGAAAGACATTTATGAAATGATGTGTTACCAACAGTTTATTCTTTCATGAGTGGCAGCTTCACATCTGTTAGGCTGCTGGGATTCTTTCCATTGGCTTTAACAGGGTTTGAGTCAGACTTTGGAGACACAAACACCAGGGCAAGTCCAGACATCACTGAAGTCAAAAACAAACTTTCTGCCAGCTGCCCATCTATATCAAAGCCTCAGACATAACAAGTATGGTTTCTGTGAAGGTTTCCACAAGCGAGGAGGGGATCTACCTGTACTTCCCTGAAGGAAGGAAATAAAGCTCAAACCATTTATCATGGCCAAGGGATCACAGGGAAAGTTCAGATCAGAGGAGACTTCAGGCGTTCATCTCATCCAGAATCCTCCTTGCTGGAAATAATCTCTCCCCTTTTGAAAATGACATGAGCAATTTGTATGGGCAACATTACTGGCATCCATGATATTGCACCTGGCTAAAGAAGCAGCGGTTGGTACAAAGGAAATAGATTAAACTTATTTTTTTTAATTAAAAAAATTAAACAGAATATTTGTGAAACTCATCTGGAGGACAGGTTTGAAATAGATTAATCCCTCCATGAAATATTGCTTTGATACCTCTATCTCAAGTACCCGGGTTAGCTTCCAACACGCATTTCCATTCTTCCTTAGGTGAAGGAGATGGATAAAGGAGTGACGGGAGCCTAGAGCCATGCGGGTGATTCACTCTGCCTGGGTTGTGCCTGGTGGGGCAATCTGTGGATGAAATAAGGGTGGATTTAGACTGGATATAAGGAAGAAAAATTTTACAATGAGGGTGGTGAGGCACTGGCACACGTTGCTCACAGAGGTGGTGGCTGCCTCGTCCCTGGAAACATTCAAGGCTAGATTGGATAAGACTTTGAGCAACCTGGCCTTGTTAAAGATGTCCCTGCTCACTGCAGGGGGGTTGGATCAGATGACCTTCATGGTCCATTCCAACCCAAAGTATTCTGTGATTCTATGATCTGTTAGCAGGGAGTCAGCAGTTCCCAGTGAACCATTTGGGAATGAAGAGGAGGGAAACGTGTTATCTTGGTGATAGAAAGTTGGCCTAGGATTTCGAAACTCCATTTCCATTCCCAGACCTGCCCCATCTCTGTCTGCCCTTCAGGTCATCCAAGAGAAGGATGGAGAGGTCAGACCTACTAGAGCTGATGGCAGAAGTCTTTCTGTGCTGGAGGGATTGTCAAGGTCTTGATATTTCTGCATCTGTCTTCAAGCAAAGCTTTGTATCTCTAAACAGTTCACAAGGCAATTATCCAAAAGACTCCGCTATAATAATTTCAAGATGTTATGCTTCAGTTTTGGCTTTTTTTTAATGCTCTCCAGCTTTTTAGTATAAGCCAAATCAAGCATTGTTTCTCTCCAGAAAATAAAACTTCTAATTTAGATCACAGTGGTGCCTTTTAAAGCAGCGCTAAAATAGGTTTGTTGTTTTGGTTTGTTTTTTTATAAATTCAGGGGAATATCTATTCCCACAAATAGTTTCAATTCTGATAAATCAGCATTTCCAGATAGAAAATTGGTTAGTTTAGTTTTGTTTTTAAAGCCAACCCTGACTTGTACTTAATACTTTGTCATGAACTGCGTCGACATCTGCTAACAAAGTCTGCTGCATTGTGATTATTTTTCAAGTGAAAATTACATTTCAAAACATAAGGGAAGGACATCTTTTAATCATTTTGACTATGTTTAAGTGAGATCACCAAGAGACACTATAGCTCTGCAAAGGACATGCGCAGGCATGCCCAGGAATCTGGCTTGCCTGCAGTTTATCTGTCCCAATTAAAGGCAGATGCAGCCTTTCTCTTCCATGAATGTTTATGAACTGGCAGATCTGCCGCACAGGCAGAAGGTTAACATATAGCAACTGGTCCTGAGCTGATCAGACATGCACTTCTACAGTGTTGCTTGGCTTTAACTTGCCCAATAGCATGAAGAAGACTTTCAGTTTTCTTTTCTGTCTCTTTGGAGAAGATGCAGCACAGGAATTACCCAAGTTTGGGTAATCACATAGGTTACAGTTTGGGTCACTTCTCTGAAATCTATGACAGAAGAGGGGAATTACAGGATGCACAAAGTATCCAAATAGCTTAGGCTCCATTTCTGCTTTGCAGAATAGGAGGAGCTCTCCTAAGTAAGTGAGGGTACCTATGTACCTGGGCTGCTGCACACCAGGAGAAAGCAAGACTCGAGCCATCTCCCCAGCAGCCCTAGCATCTCCCATAAGCTCACTTTAACCCAGACACCCTTCAGAGGTCAAACATGGTCATAAACGCAGCATCCTCTTGCTGTTGCTTGCTCCTTGTATGGCAGCAGTGCACAGAAAGCTCAGTTTCAAAAGGCTGTATGGGATGCATGGGTCCAGCCACCTTGGTTGCAAGCCAACACAAGCCCTGCTAGACAGATGATGGACGAGCAGGATGTTCAAAGGTAAGCTCAGCACAGTTTTTGCTCTCATACTTGTAAATACCTCTTGCTAAACTTAATTTATCTTTAAATTATGTATATGTGCTATCTCAGGTCTCAAGAATTTTAACAGCAATGCGCATGCTCCACGCTATTGCAGAGCACCTCCAGAATAGGAGCAGGGGTTTCTTTCCTACTCAGCCTTCATTTTTCTTAACACTGACAATTTACATTACTGGTTATAAATACTGGCTCTCATTTTTCAACCCATCACCTGCTTTCACATTCTTTCCTTACCTTTTATCATTCTTATTTCATGTTAGGTTTGCCGTTACGCGTTTCCTACCTTTGAGCTTTACCTTTCACACCTCCTTATTTCCTAGTTTTTATTATTGTAAATATTCGAGAAGTTAACGAGGTGGTAGGGGGCTGACTGGGAACAGGACTACCTGACGTCAGCGATTACCAGGTTTTTCCTATATTTAGATCAAGATGTAACCATGAAACTACGTGAGCTGACAGTCGGCAAACCTACAGCTACACTGTGAAATATGCGGTACAGACGTAGCCACCAGCCTGGGACTGAGCCTCCCATCCACCGCACTAAGCAGAAAGACATGCTTGAGATAACAAAACTCTTTCCTTTTATAATGATTCATGCAAGTACAGCTGTTGACTTCAGCAAAAAGACCTCAAGGCTTAAACCTGGGAGGGCTGGTAGTCACCACACAGTTCCTAGTTAAACACATTTCTCAGCACTGAAGAAGGTTCATCCAGAAGAGGAAAGTGGTCCACACCACTCAGCTTTTCAGTCCTGTGTTTGCAGCTTTTTTTGGAGATGCTATTCTCCATTTTTTTCCATTTCTTTTACATTAAAGACTAGTTATGCTTAGTGAAGTAGCATTGAACAAAAAAGTAGCTTTCAAGGAGGGGAAAAATGCAGATGAGCGAACTGGAGAGGGATGGCAATGATCCTGAGGTCATCGACTGTTTAATATTGGGTTTTTCCTTGCTAAGCTACAACTACAGAACTAGCACTGCAGGCAATCTCCTCCAAATACACAAAAGGACATAACACATCCATTTAATCTCACAATCTTGCATGGAAAGGGGGTTTTACATGCAGGGAACAGTGAATTGTGGGTAAAGAAGAAGTCAGCGTGGATGCTTGTGACTAAGTTATAAACACACCTGGTCCAAGCAGTTTATCTTCCTGCTTTAAGTGCACTAAACACTGTTTTTCACTTGGATTCCTTTCTCAACCCTCTTCCTGGTTCAGCAGGATGTCAGCCTACATCCCTCAGGCCAACGGAGCACCATCAGTCACAGTAGGGAGGAGCCTCAAGATGTTTCTGCAGCTTCAAAGGTTGGTGAGCAGCAACAGGGTGTGAGGATAGCGAAGCCTTCACAGAACAGGGCTCCTAGGTTGCCATCCCATCAGACTCCTTCCTATCCTGCAGTGAAGATGGATGTTGCTCAGGATACAGCCCTCTCTTGGTGGTTTTGGCACGCAATCCTGGGTGAGATCAACTCTCCAATTGATGTACAAGTGAAGAGGTCTGTGCTGTGGAGTACGCTCACATAAATCACCACAGCTCCTGCCAATTCCAGGTGCCTCAGGAGCTGGCCCCAAACACTGCATCGATACAATTTCTCCTGACCCCAGCTACCTTTGAATGATTTGTGTCTTCTGAAGATGCGGAACTGATTTCATCCTGAGTCAGGGCAGCGGCTCCCTCTGAGAGCTGATGACCTGTTGCCTGGGTCGATATGTGATATATGACAGTGAGGAGTAAAGGGCATTTGCTCCGACTCTCAGATATAAGTCTTCAATAAACAAAGGAACGGAAGCAAACACACGCTTTCCTAGCTGTTAACTTCTCTGTTTGAATTTACAGCACTTCTTACGACTTTTCTGAATGATTTTCCACTCCAGGAAAAGGCAGAAGTGATGTTTTCATAGGCTGCGCATACTATTTGCTTAAAATCATAGAATCATAGAATGACTTGCGTTGCAAAGGACCCACAAGGATCATCAATTCCAACTCCTGTCCCTGCATAGCACAATCCCAACATTCACACTGTGAGTCTGAGAGTATTGGCCAAATGCTTCTGGAATATCATCAGGCTTGGTGCTGTGACTGCTTCCCTGGGGAGCTGTTCCAGTGATCCACCACCCTCTGGGGGAAGAACCTGTTCTTAATATCCAACTCTAATCTCCCCTGCCACATATTCCTGAACACATCTTCTTGCTTTGCACTGCACAGGTTGGCATCTTGTTTGGCCAGAGGCATGTAAGGCTGGAGAACACTGGTTGGTGCAACCAGTTTCTGCCATTTCAGTCGAGGCTTTACTTAATTTTAGTGTTCTTTAGGACCACACACCTGCTCTAAGAGGAAAGGAGGAGTCCTCGCCAGGTAGAGGTGAATATTTAGGCAACAAAGTTCGATGAGATAGCTGAAAAAAACCCCAGGACCCTATGCTTGCTCACCCTGGAACACAGCAGTCTCTCCATCAAAGGCTTTGAGAAGATGAGGCGGTAGCGAGCAGCTGTCTCCTTCCACCCTTACAGGCACCAGCCCCTACTGAGCTGATATTATTCTCTATGAAAGACACTATAAAAGATTAAATACAGGCTATCTGTTCCTATTTGTATTCCTCCCGTGTAGTCCTTTGAAGCATATTTTAATTCTCCCTGTTCCCCAACCTCATTTCAGCTGGTGGTGCTGGAAGGTATTTAAAGTTACAGCCATACTCCCATGGGTCACCATGAAAGAAATTAGGGGGGAAAAAAAAGGAGAAAAAACCCAGAAAGAAAGCCTGAGTCTGTCTGATGCACGGCAATGCTTATATTTCAATTACAGGAGCGAGGGGCCAGACTCAACAGTCTGAGACAGGGAAAGGAAGGATTATGTTGGAAACCCAGACACTGAAGCCATAAAAGAGTGACTGCCTGTAAATGGCCAATCCAGTTAACAAAGTAGGCAGGTGGCAACCACGCTTTCGATCCAAAGCAAGCACCAGCATGGCAGGGCATGTTGATTTACACTGCCTGAGAGTCTGACCTGCAGCTGTGCTGCCCCTGCAGGGCAGGGATGACCCACAGGCCCAGGTATTAAAAAAAAACACACCAAAAAAATAACAGCTCAGCCCTCCCTCCTCCATCTCACACTGAGCTGAATCAGAGCACGCAGCTCTGACACCATTTCTTTGCACCTTCCTTCTGTGAGACGTTGGAGATGATATTGCTGCAAACATTTAAGGCGTCCTGCTGCTTCCAAACCTTGCACCCACACACGGTGCAAGGGGAGACAGAGGCACCCTGAGCTGAGCCAGCCTAAATGCCCGCAGAAGGGATAAAGGAGCTCTCTGTGTTTTCACACGGGGCACAGTCCCACGCTGATAAGCAGGCTTGGCTGCACCAAATCCCGGCTTCTTGTACAAGGCTCCCTTCAGAAATACAGGGCTTTTGTGGGATTTTATGAATGAGGCTGGGCAGGGATTGGTGTGATGGAGGTGACTGGGTGCAGCTGCCTCCTCAGGGGAGCCTGAAGCAGAGATAAACAGCCCAGCTGGCTCCTTGAGGCCACTTCTCTGATTACCCAATGTTTTCCTGTGGGCTCCATGTCTCATAAATCCCTTTGCTGTTTGGCCCCTGAGCAGCGATGGGGGCCGTGAACGTGTGCCTGAGCGATGTGCCTTGTTCCCTGGCTAACAAGGGACTGTTTGAAAGAATTTTGGAGCAGGATGACATCAAGCCAGAAACCTCTCAAGAGGATGTTGCAAGCCGGGCTTTGAAGGGAGGGTTTGTTTAGGGACATCAGGTTTCAGCTAGATCCACCGATACTGGACATGAGAACAAGAAATCCCAATTACCAGGCAAAATTGAGCAAGAGGCTTTCAAGCTGTGGGCACCTCTAGCTGGGCAGCGCATAAACATCCTGCCCTCCTTGGCAAGGAAAGAAGGAAAAACCGTTGTGCCTTGTGTGCTCTGAATTAAATCAGAGCTCTCCGACATCCCACAGCCATGAGCACCTCTTCCTTCACCGTGCAGGCAGCAATAACAAACTAGGGATTGCAGAAAGCTGGTAGAGGCTCAGGGTAGGTGGTAAGTGTTGGAGAAGGCTTTGCTGTGCCCCCCTCCATCAGCCCCTGTGTGCGCAGATCCTCTTCAGCAACAGCGTAAGCCTCATCCTCTCAAGTCCACATGCAGAAGCTTAGCTTGAAAAGGCATATCCACCCAAAATCTGACGCATCTTTCTTTAGAAACACCACACAAAGACATTATTGAGGTTCTGAGAAGGAACTAGTCTCTTTTGTTGGATTTGTGGTAGGCTACAAGGAGACACCAGGGAAAAGGCAGCTTGTTTCCCACTCCTAATCGTCAGGCACTGCCAAGGTTTCTCATGTTTGAGATCCAGTGTATCTCCATAGGTCATTTGGGGGTGCAATGTTGTAGTGCCTGTGCCACACTGTTCCAAGTCAGTGCAAAGGAGAATTACACCCAAGACACATTATATTGCACTGGGATCCTACAGAGGTCTCAGTCCAGGCTTATAGAAGTTATTAAGCTGTGAACATACAGGGCTGCATCTTTATAAGTAAATAAAATAGTAAGAAATCCTGCTTGACGCTAGACACAACCAGAGAATGGGATATGGCCTTTTGAATTCCCATACTGTGGCTTAGATCTGATCCTATTAAAAATAGGGTTTCAATAAGAGTTTAATTCTTTCCACTCCTGCCTGCTTTAACCCAAGCTGAGCAAAGAGATGGGGCCACTTGGCTCTCTGTCCAGAGGGTGTTACTCTAATTGGGGATGCTTTATTTCCTCTGGTTTGCTGCTTCTCAGTGGGGTCACAGCAGAAGTCCCAAGCTCTGGAAGCTGTATCAAACAGCTTGGTGTTTTTAGGAGATGCAACAGATGCAGCCAGGCTTTTATCTTCCAGGGCTTCCAAATTCTTGGATCTGTATTTTATTTCAACGATCCCTCAATTTCTACTAATTATACAGAGCAAGAGAACTAGACCCATTTGGACAACTTTTTGCTTGGTCAAAGCCTGTATTTAACTACAGTTCCTGGCTTGCTCTCCAACAGCCCGTGATAGGGGTTATTTTCCACCCTGCACCTGAACACCCAGAAGGCCTCAAGAAATCAACAAGTAGAGCTGGAAACCATCCATGCCTCCTTACCTGCCAAGAGCTGAGACCAGTGCCTCTAATTGCTGTGAGCTTCCTTTACCCATCAGTGAATCACCAGCTTGTAAAAGTGAAAACAAAGCGCTCCTGCACCCAGCAAACAGCTGACAGCCTCTCGAAAACAGTCCCATTGCATGTCATGGCTCTCCATCTGCAGCTGGATTCCACCAAGTCACTCGTCAGGAGCTTGCTGACCTTAGGAAGTGTGATTTGGCTTTGTTTAAAGAAACAAAACTTGCCTGCCTGCAGGATACTTTGATCCTAAGCAGTATTTTCAAGTGATGGGGCTGGGTGAGGCTATGGAATGATCCGCTGCTGAGTCATAACACTGTGGCAACGCGCTTTGTCAACCAGCACACCTGATTTTCTTGTCTCCTGTCAAATATTTGCTGTCTGGGTATAAAGGATATTCCACATTAAGCCCAGATGCCTGCCTTTACAGTGGTACATCCTTTTACTGCTGCCTGTTCTCTCTGGCACACCTGAACACACACTCATGCAGAGGAGCCAGACACAAAGCCAAGGTAAAGCAGCAGCAATCAAAGTTACACAGAAAGCAAAAGAGACGCCCCCAAAAATGCCATTAGCTTCCAGGAAACAGCAAGCTGAATCCAAATCACCCTTGGTGAGGGCAAGCCCAGTTCCATTAAATTCAACAGACAATGTTACACTTCACTGAAGTGGGTCTTTTAGGGTTTATTTGAGGTTAACTGCCCAAATCCCTGGCTTACAGACCCCTTTGTGTCCAAGATAACAAATGCAAAGGCAAATAGGAGCTAAGAAAGAAGCTGTGCTAGCGGCTGGTTCCCTGCCCTCTGGCTCACTGTGTTTGCTGACAGCGCAACTATGCAAAGCATTTGGCTCCACACGCATTGTGGCCAGTCCGGCTTTTATTTCAACCATTCCCAATACGGTTCTGTTCTCCTCTGTTTGCTCTTTGGAGATTTTGCATAACAGCCAGGTAGGGATATCCACATAATGTAAATAAGCAGTCTTTTTTTTCTGTCTGTAGAGGAGATGGCCTCAGGTTGTGCCAGGGGAGGTTTAGATTGGATTTTGAGGGGTGTCTTTACTGAAGGAGTGGTGGGGCATTGGTGCAGGGTGCCCAGGGCAGTGGTGGTGTCTCCTTCCCTCGAGGAGTTCGGAAAGCATGTGGGCATAGCCCTTCAGGACACAGTTTAGCAGGCACAGTGGGGTTGGGCTGACGGCTGGACTGGATGATCTTAGAGGCCTTTTCCAACCTTAACGATTGTAATGATTCTATAAGTCCTATGTACACTTTTCCTTGATTAAGGGCAAGTAGAGTAAATTATAAACAGAGCCTTGGCTACCCCAGGCGCAAAAGCTGGGCTTTGTTGAGACCTGGAGGATGCTGCTGTGAGAAAAGTCCAGCACTGGGCAAACTGGGACAGAATCCTGTGTATTCCATGGGTGAGGGTGCTGTTCGGAGGTGCTTTGCCAAACTGAGCTGCTGTCTGGTGCTGGTGGAGGTGGGGAGTAGGACTATTGCACCTGCCCCGAATGCTCACCTGTGTGCAAGGGTATTCTTGGGTGCAGCTACTTTGCCACTGCCCCACCTAAAACCCAGGTGAACAAATGAACCAGGCCTTGAATAAGGAGCATCTATTTGAGCGGAGCTGTCTGCATTTGGGTAACATGACCCTGGTCACTATCTCTTTTCTAAATGGGGTTGATAATGCTGAGAAACCCTATCATGCCCAGCTCCTGAAGGCAGTGAGGTGTCTTACATCCTATGCCAAGGGCATTAAGAGGTTCCTTTTCTGTCTCCACTGAACCAGCACTAGGCACAAAAGGAAAAACCAGAAAGCCACCAACACCAGACCCACCTCTTTGCTTTTTCATACTTATCTTTCAGAAAGTAAAATTCTCCTAAAAGAAAAAAGTGAATGTCTAAAAGTGAACATTTCTAGGAGTAAAGCTATGGAGTAACCCAAGCTGTTCAGCTCAGCAATGGGAAAAAGGTTTCCCCTTTACCTTGATATTCTTCTCCTCAAAGGATACCTTAGCCAAGAGGCAGGAGCTACTGGTGTTGGAGAGCTGCTCTGTGAGGACAAAAGGTCCCAGAGCAAGGACTGTGGGAGATGACCATGCATGTGTCTGCTGCCCCATGGTGGACTTTCTCACCACTGCTCAGCTTTCTGCAAGATGCAGGTCCAAGATGCTCCTAGAAAAGCAGGTCAGCAAAAGGCAAATGCCTTGGTGTCTCATCATATCTCTGTATCATGCTGATATCTCATGTATAAGCAAGTCTGTCTGCTATGTGTAAGTTCAGTGGCTCCTGCAAACCTTGCTAATCCCATTGTCTCAGTGTTTAGTTCCAGGACAGCCCTAACCATCCTCCAGTGGAAAGGAGAATGGATCCATGGCAAGGTGAAACCTGAATGGCTATTGATGCCCCTGCAGCCTCAACCCCTTGTTAAGCTGGTCTCACCGAGGCCAGACCCTTCTTAGGAGTGCAATTAAGCTTGTATTGACATGTCCATGTCATCCAGACTCTGGATCCATTAACCATCTGGTGAAACATCAAACCAGCCTTTTTAAAAATGTACACATATCTCAAAGACCAATAATGGACAGAAACTGGGGTGCAGGAAGAAGGAAAATGCCATTAAAGACTGGGAACTGGGCAAAATTGTGCTATGACCAGCAATAAATCAGATCTGGATCTCTAAAGACAACACACATTGGGCGCAAGCTGTTACCAGCAGAAATTGCATGTTAATAAGCCAGGGGTATCAGCTCACACACAATGTGGATCAAGAGGCTGGTTTGCATCGCTATGAGATGTGTAGCCTCTTGGCTGGCATTCAGATAGCACCTCCCTCCTGGGACTTCTGCTCTCTTATCAGCAACCAACATCTCCAGACCCACTGCTGGCCAATATATTATGAATAACCTGTGAGCAATTGTGCACATGGCCTTTCTCCACACTTTCATTTTCCAAGAGGCAAATTTCCATAACACTGCCCCCCCAGTCGCCTTGGGTAATCCCAGGCCTTCTCTTCTGCCCAGATGATTTCACAAAGAGGAAGCTGGAAACACGGTGACCAGCCCCAAGCACTTGGAGATGTGAATTAACTGGCTAAAGTCCAAAAGGGAAGAGCAAGAAAGGCCCAAAGACACAATTTATGAGGAAAGTGTGAAAGAATGAGGACTGTTTAGTCTAGAAAGATAGATGATTATGACCTTCAGAAACATGCAGGACAAAGAGGAATGGATTCATCCGTTCTCACTGGTTGTGGTGGACAGTAAAAGTAGTAACACGCTTAAGTTGCATCAAGGTTGATTTTGGTTACACATTAAGCAATACTTTTATACTTTCCTATGCTTGCTCTCCAAGCTTGCCTGTGGAGGCTTTCTCCCTGGATTTTTAAAATGAAAATGCTTTTTGTTTTCATTGATTTATTTTTTTAAATATAACCAGTGCAACCCTCACTCACCAGTCTGCCTGTTGTTATGGAAAGAGTTCCCTTGTGGAAATGGGTCTGGGGATCAGAGCTTGTTATTGTCTTGAAGAAAAGTAGGGTCCTTCACGAGAAAAGAAAAAGCCCTAAACCACCAGAACCTTGAGCAGATGCTGTGGTGCCTCTCACGAAGACACAGAATGAAGTAGCAATTGTAATGAGGGCTCAGGCACTGCTTCTTGCACTACAGAACACAAGCATCTCCCTGGGCTCCTGCAGAACTTCAGGAGGGAGCCAAGCAGTAGCTGGGTTAGTGCTTGTACCTGCATATTCCCAGCATTTCTCTACTTTCCCCTTGTTTTGGGATCATCTGCCATCGTCATCCAGTTCCTTGCCCTCGGAGCTTCTTGCTCCTGTTTACACTTTAAAGAGAAGCTGGCAGCAGCTCAGTCTTTCCAGCGGGAGGCAGGGAGCACCATTCAATTACTCACTGCAAATAAATGCTCCTTCCTCGTGATCCCCCAAACTCTGCAATGCAGCAGAACCAGACTTGCTCGACCCACCTGCTGTGCTTGGAGGCACCTAAGGGGCAGGAGGTGCAGGAGAAACACACAGTTCCTTACAACCACTTGTGCCCGCTGCCTGCGGGAGCTGTGCCACTACCGCAATTAAAGGCAACCACCTATTGCCCAGCTGCTCTTTCCTCTCCCATAGTCGCCGTGGCCACAGCCCACAGGCTGGGACATGCTCCGTCGCTCGTTTTGTTCATAGAAGAGCCTCAGTGAAGATGCCCCGTCTCTACCTATCACACAGCTCATAGAACAAAGCTCGTTAGCAATTGTAATTAGGCTTGGCTTTGGCATATGCTTGCAGCAAGTTGTTCCAGTTGATGCCTTGTGTCTTTGCTTCGTCGATATATTTAAATCAGCTATCAATGTGTGACCGATGTTTTTGGTACCCAGCAATAACCAGCAGGATCTGAGCTGCACCACACGGAAAGTGGATGAGCAAGACTGCTCCCACTCAGAATTACCTGGAGTGATTCTAGCCAGGCAAGTGCCCTACTGGATATTTTTTTTAACTGCAGCATTTGGTGAGAAGCTGTCATCAGCTTCCTTATCAGTTCCTGACTGTTGCATCTACACCCCCGTATGCCATATTAGCGTTGCCTGGGACTCAAAGTCCCTGCTACCTTTTCTTCCTCTCCTAGTAGGCAGGGCTTGGTGGCTTGGGGTGGTTTTCTCTTTTGGCAAATGGATTTTCCCTGTTCCCTGCCTCTTTCTCTGCTCCTCCTGTTCTAACAGTTCACAACAGTTCATAAATACCAATCCGGCCCAATCCCCAAGGTCTGAGAAGAGATCACTTGTACCAGGCATTATGTAAAAGTAGCTACTGATGTGAAATGCTGGCAAGTGAAGACTTTCACACAGTGAGCTCGTGGGATCATATTGAAGTGTAAAACCGGGGGCTTCAATGGCCATGATTGCCCAGTGGCACCCAAAAAGTCTGCTTGCTCCCCTGCCATACACCAATTGCTAAACCCCATTATCCTGACAGCATCTGATCTCCAAACTTGTGTCACCTCATTCTCTCTGGCTTAGATACCGGCAGCACTCAGAAATGGACCAGCTCAAAGCATAAACTCCACAAGTCACCTTGCAACCTCTGCAAGTTCCTTCAAACCAGTTACCAGCACTGGCAACTGTAGTCCTTCTAACACCAGGTTTTAAAAGAGTCCACGAACTTTCCTGAGAGTTGGAAGGAAAAATATCCACCTGCAGCACCATCTCACCTTTTCTAACCAGGCTGTTGTCACTTGCTTGTGACAAAGTTTAAAGGCAGCAGGTCTAACCCAGGCTGCAGTCCCACCTGGGGCCACTGTGTTGGTTACCCATGGGTTGCAGCAGCCCTTGAAACCACAGACCCACATTTTTCTGAATTGGGGCTGGTTTCCAGCGCCCCAGAGGCAAGGACATCGTGAGTGCTGCCCTCGTCCCTCAGCAGGAGGAGATGGTGGGATGCGTTTTCGCAGGACTGATGGCACAGCTGGGATGGAGGAGGTCCCAAGGGGTGCTCTGGTTGAGGGAAGGCAGCTGGGGAGATGATGGGAAGGGAAGAGGGCAGGAGGGAAAGGCAGAACAATAGTTATTTATTTTGATTTTACAACCAAAAATCTCTAGTTTGTTTACTCTGCGCACTGGGGAGAGAGCGTAGATTCCCAGAAAAATGTTTGGGAAAGAGGCTCTCATGTCCTTCAGCCCATCAAAGAACAGGACCACAATGTTTATTTGAATAAAATAACTAAATTAAAAGACAAGCAACAGCCCCGACCCCAACCACATGTGGATGCTCATACATGCTCACCCAGACTACCACCCTGGCCTTCTCTAAGCCTCCCTTGGTCCCAGAGCAGGTCTACTCATATGAGTTTTATGTTCTGAGCCGCCATCTCCATCCCCCATAGCACTGGTCCCTTCATCTTATATCCACCAGGGTAAGATTTTGGAGGGAAGATGTATGAGAGAGCAGGGAAACAAAGGAACAAGTACCTTAACTGACAATCTCAGAGGTTCCATTCACATAAATCCACAGTTTCAGAGTTAAAGAGGACACCTCTCCTCAGCCACTCAATCACTTCTGTTGCTGATACGAATTCTTCCAATTTGGGGGACAGCTGACTCTCAGCTGGAGGCTGACAGCCTGTTGCTGGCTATTATTACACACCTGAAACACACACCAGGACTTGCTATTTCACTACCCCCCCTCTTGCCAACTGCAGAGCACTGCAGGTAATCTTGAAGCGAACCTTCAGAAATAAGGCAAGTGGCTTCCCAAGTAGTAATAACTTTGGTTCTTTTGATCTCAGGTTGTCAGACAGTAGGGTTATATTTTCAGGCTTTGAAGCTACAATTACAATAGCCAGGGGTTTATTAACTTCTTTTCATCTCTGCAGTTTATCTCAAGGTCCTCAAGCACAAAATAAAACAAGAGTTGCAGGAGCTGATGACACTTAGAGAGCAAATCTTGCATCCTGCTGGCCTCTGCTCTTAGAATTGCAAAAGGACATGCATGAAAAAAACCCCAGAGCATCCTGCAGTCTGAATCCCAGCTCCTTTTGCAAGAAAACTCTTGCCTCTGCCTGCTGCATGGTGTGAGATAAAGCTCCTCTGCGAAAGTGCTACAGTGGACCTTGATAACACAGCGGGAGGGCTTGCAATCCCGAGAAGCACAGCTGCACCAGAAAGAAAAGAGCACAAGATTCGCAGGATGGCAGAGCAGGGGAAGAAAAGAGGGAAGTCTATTTAAAAGATCATACAAATATTAGAATAAGATGTAAGAAAATGCACTGCACATGTTTGTACTTACTGCAAATAACTTAAAATGTAAGGCAGACATCAGTCTGGACAAACACCGAATGCCTGCTTGATACCTCATGCTATGAGATCTATCAGAGAGTCCAGATACAGCAGAATTCAATTTATTACATTTCTCCCTGTTAGGTTTTAGCCAAAGCAACAGCTTAACTCTTTGGTGCCCTGTAGCAGCCACTACAAAATATTACAAGTCAGTCTGATGTGTGAGCTAAAAGACAAAGAGCATTTGTTTGCTTAGAACTCAGCCTGGAGAAGTCTGATCTGTCACTGCTTCAGCAGGAGAAGAGAATCACAGAGTCATTAAGGTTGGAAAAGACCTCTAAGATCACCCAATCCAACCACCAGCCTAACACCACTGTGCCTACTAAGCCATGTCACAAATTGCTGTGTCTATGTGCCTTTTGAACACCTCCAGCGAAGGAGAATCCACCACATCCAGCGGAAAATCACCCTTGCCTTATTGCAAATGTTGGAGAAGTAACCTTGCCCGCAGTTATTTACCAGCAGATACCTGGTACATCGAGCTCATGGGGACAAAGAGCATATCCATAAGCTCACCTGGGGACAGCAGTTCAAGTGCTGATAGAGCAGAGGCTGGAATGCCCAGCTGCTGCCCAGGAGAGAGGTGTTTCCCCAAGGAGCGCTGGTAGGGAGCCAAGTCAGCCACGGAACAAGGCCCAGCTCCTCACTGGATGTGAGATAACTCAGCTCAAGTAGCCAGGGTGAGATCAGAGAGTCCACAGCTTTGCACAGGGAATGGGAGAGACACAAGAGATGCTGTCCCAGCTGAAGGGAGAGACACACAGGAGAAGGTCTGGCACTGAAGAGACCTGGCATGGAAAATATGTCAAGGAAAAAGCTTGGTGGAAACCCACCTCAAATACACACACAGGTCTTGGGGACTGCACAGGTTAACTCCTGAAGCAGTGAGGGGGTCCAAGGCACATCTACTTGCCTGGCTGGAAGCAGCTCAGGAGTTATTTTCTCTAAATGGCAAGAATTAGAGACAGATGGCGAGGTCTGAGTTTCCCTCAAGTACTCGTGAATGCTGCGGGCGTATTTGCCAGACACGTCTTCCAATACTGACTTGCTGCAATATTCCCTGGATGTGTTTTTTTCTCCACACTTTAGGGAGGCTTCCTGGATTCTACTCCAGCTACATGGGAGGGACATGACTGCAATTGACCCGTCACTTCTTCCACTCCTCTGCAACACAGTTTGAATTTAACGCCCTTGGTAGATGCTGGAGATCTTGGTGATGTTTTCCCAAGCACAACCACTAAGGAACCCTATCCTGACTTCGTACTTCTTACTGTTTCTCTCACATATTTACAGATTGCAGAGATACTGGGGCTCATGGGGTGTCTAACATTAGAGCCCCATCCCCAGTCCCTGTTTTTGGTAGGGAAGACAGTATTGGGTCAAATTTTGGTTTTCACCAGGGGCTAAAGGAAAACAGGGAATTACACACCAAGAGGTGCAAATGGTTATTTTTATTCTGTCTGGGTTTACACCCACATGTGTGGGAATGCTGCTTGAATTGATTCTTGGCTTTTAGAAAAGCAAGGAAAACTCCTAAGGGCCACAGAGATGATCCAAAGGCTGGAGAACCTCTGCTGTGAGGACAGGCTGAGAGAGTTGGGGTTGTTCAGCCTGGAGAAGTCTGAGAGGAGACCTTAGAGCAGCCTCCCAGTACTGAAAGGGGCTACAGGAAAGCTGGGGAGGGGCTCTTGATCAGGGAGTGCATAAATTCTCCACTATGAGAGTGGTGAGGCCCAGGCACAGGTTGCCCAGGAAAGTAGTAGCTGCCCCATCCCTGGAGGTGTTCAAGGCCAAGTTGGATGGGGCTTTAGGCACCCTGATGAGGTGCACCCTGGGAGGTGTCCCTGCCCATGGCAGGAGGGTTGGAACTGAATGGGCTTTGAGGTCTCTTCCAACTGAAACCATTATACAATTCTATAATTCTGAATGGAAACACCCAGATTTAAAACAATGAGCTATCTGGCCACTATAATCTACTGTAATAATAAAAGTACACATTTCCTGCTAGTAAATTGTGAGAAAATAAACTGACAATGAACTCATTTCAGTGCTATTGAGGGTTAAACTTATTTAGACATTAAAAGCTGGCTATTGAAAGAATTTCTGATATGTAAAGTGCTGTTCAGTAGAAAAGGAATACCCTAAAATATGGTGGTGATGTCAGAATACACAAGAGTGTAAATCAGACCAAAGATGTAGACCCAGCCTTTTGGCTCCAGAGGTTCCCGGGCTGGACTGGTGGATGTTGGGTGGGTAAGACCATGGACATTTCACTCTGTATTCTGCTCTTCTTGTATTTGTCCCCTCCACATCCAATGCTGGTCACTTGTAGAAGAAGGATGCTGGGAAAAATTAACCGTTGCTCTGAGCCACTAGGGATATCCCTGCATTTAGTAAACATGGATGATTAGGCTGGGCTTTTATTCCCTTACCTTTAGGGAATAAAGTGCAAAGAGCAGCCTTGTTTTCTTTCCAGCATGGAACAAAGCACAAGAAAATTCTCTTGCTTTGCAATTCTGTACATCTTTCAAAATACTTCTCGCCCTGCAAGCAGCCTTTGAGATTGACTATGAGTTCTCCCCAGCCCGGTGTTGCAGCAAGCAGGATTTGCAGTATGAATTTCCCTTCTTCTGACCTCCTGCCCCCATCACACCTACACATTGATGCCTTCTGACATCCAGAAGATATCTTTGGAAGCAGAAGCCAGAGGCTTCTCCTTTGGGGAAAGTGGGGTTTTTCTCTTGTTTTAATGCTGAACTTCTCACCCCTCTCTATCAGAGGCATCTCACATCCTGCTGTCTAGACCCTTCATACACCAATTCAAGTCAAAGAGACATCCCTGACCACATCCGAACAATGACAGCACAAAGTCAAGACTGTGGACACATTCCCGGTGCCCCCCTAAATTTCCATCCAGGATGATTGATCGAATGTTTGCTTTTCTCAAAGCAGATAATGTTTGTGAACATACAAACTTCAGTCACAAACTCTTATCCCCCCACACTGTGCTATTTATCTCAAGAGTGCAAAGGCTAACTGCGTTCTTCCATGGCAGCCAGAACCAGGCTCTCAGCTTTCATCCCTGCTGCAGTCCCTGGTTTGTAGTCTTTGGGTTTGACTCAGTTTAGAGAACAAGGGAGAATAATAGGGAGAGGAGAGTCAACAAGGAACAAAAGTGAACATAAATAGAGTTAATCAGTTGTCAGGGTACAAATAAACCATGTGGCTCCTCTCCACAGCAAAGGACTAATTTAGCCCATAGTCCTCTAAGGCCAAGACACCAGTCTCTGGCACTCTGAACAGAGTCTGGCCCTTGGAAAAGGCAGCTCCAGCCTCCCGAACAAGTTGGAGAAATTACACACCCAGCTTCCAGTGGTTTAAGTTACCCAAGTAGAGTCCTTAGACAGGGAGTCAATGCCATCCTGCTAGGTCCTCTGCAGACAGAGATGTCTCAAAATTAACTTCTGAAAGCTGAAGGAGGGGAGATTTAGATAAAATCTTACGAAGAAATGTTTTCCTGTGAGGATGGGGAGGCCTTGGCCCAGGTTGCCCAGAGAAGCCGTGGCTGCTCTATCCCTGGAGGTGTTCAAGGCCAGGTTACGTGAGTCTCTGAGCAGCCTGACCCAGTGGGAGGTTTCCCTGCCTGTGGCAGAGGGTTGGAACTGGATGATCTTTAAGGATCTTCGAACCCAAACCATTCTATGATTCTATGAAACCTCCATCTTCAGTTGATGATCAGAAACACTGCTAGCATGCAAGCCCAAAAGCATAGAAAGAGATACTGGCAAAGATAAGAAAAGCACAGTTCAGTGCAGGACAAGCCATCACTTCTCAGTTTCCCTAACAGCCTGCAGACGCAGACCCACCAGGCCAAGGAGGCTGATGGAAAAGCAATGCCACAAGGATCTGCAGCCCTAAGATGACCTTGAGAAATGGAATCACTTCAGGAAACAGAGCTATGAGAAAAAAAAATTTGTTAAAAAAAAGTGGAAAAAATGCATCACTTGGCTTAGTCTTAGTTTTGAAAGTAGGGGAAAAGCCTTAAGTTTCTCCCTCTTGCTTTGTGTTTTTCTTAAGCCTTCGCTGCAGTGGAAAGATGAGTTCTGCCTGCAATTTGTGGCTGTTGCCCAAATGCATGGTGAACTGCATCTGCTGTTACTGAGTGTCCCCTCCAAAGGGCTTTAGAGCCAGTCCTTTATCTGTGCCTTAAGACTGGGTTTAAAGTGCCAGAGAATTACTGCACAGGTTTCCTTGCTACCCTTAAAAACCTTTTTCTCTCTTCAGATCAACTACCTAGCAGGGCAGCTGGACACCTCCATCGATCTGTTTAAGGAAGGTCTAACAGCAGGCTCTTCTCCCATTTAACCTATTTGAAATTGTCCTTCCTTGGACATTGATACTGTGAGTGGAAAGGAGACAATAACAATTAATCCTTTCTAGGCATGCCATGTGCAAAAGCCAAGGGTGTACCTTCCTCAGGGGAGGGCAAGACGAGGAGCATGCAGAGGGCTGATGTATAAAAGCAATTGGGCTGGAGAATTTGGTAGAAGAAGTGAGAGTAGAAAAGCAGCTTCCATATTCATAGACAGGCAGTGAAGCTCCTCTTCAGCCAGTTTTGCTCCACTACATCCATCATCACTGGAATAATGGTCAGAGTGGGTATTTTTGGAAGCCAGTTTCAGCCTTGAGGACCATGAAATAATGTAATCCAAAAGCTCATTAAGGGCCACCTGGCACTGAGGGGGAGACACAATTTCCTACTCAGACAACGAAGTTTTTCCTTGTATTCTCTCTTTTAATCACAAGTAATGTTATCTGCATAGCATAGATATAGAAGGAAAAACACAAAACAAGAGCTGCACACTGGAAACAGAACAAGTGAACCAGCCAAGAACAATAATTTATGATAAGACTTCTCATTTCAGATATCTTTCTTACCCAATTGTTTGAAAAGCATGGCGGAAAAAGAGACTTCACATTGTTTCCCTCCTACAAACCCCCTTACTTTGCAAAGGGCACTGAGAACCCTGGGTATAGGTAGGCATGCCCTATAGAAAGCTTCCAGTATCCTCAATAGGGCAATCCAGTGCTTGCAGCTTGGTTTTAGTGTTTTCCAAAAGACCAAAATAAAGCAAATACTGCCAGCCACTGCTATCCTAAGGCAGACCTAGGTGTGCAGGCAAGGAATGTGCTATAACACTTCTTCCACAAGTGTGGCTGCTCTTCCAGCTCCCCTCAGCCAGAGCTGCCTTTGAACATCTCACAAGATTGAATGAGATCATTAGACAACAGAAAACATAGTTGTCCAGCTACTTTCTTTTTGTTGTATATCCTACCCCCACCCCTCCATCTGATGCATCAGAGGATGCCATAACGCATTATCTCTCCACAAACCAGAGGTGTTCTGCATTGTTCTTCTCTAGATACACAGGACATTGACTTCCTTTAAGGAATCTGAAAGAAAAAGAGGGGGCAACAAGATCCTGTAGAACTAGGCATAGCTGTGTTGAAATTGCCATGGTTAAGTCAACAGACAGAAAGCCAGAGTCAGGAGAAATCCCATTTATTTCAGTTTACACCAGTTAAGAACATGCTCCTCAAAGGTTTAGGGTCACTTAACCTGGCTTTGAGAAGCTATGTATTATGGGATCCCATTCACTCTATCACCATGAAATAACATAGCTGGAATTTGGGTTGTTTGCACATGAACTCAATAGTGAAGAAAAATGAAGTGGGAACTGCCCACATCTCTTGCATATGGAAATCTGTGTTCAAAAACAAGAACACCCACACAGCTAATCATCGTGAGATGAGTTTCTTATTGTTTTGTGGTTGGGCTCACAATAGAAACACTGTTCTATGATGCAGTATTTTCAGCTTCAGGTCTTGTGATTCTCATGACACTTTTATTTGCGTATCCAGCCTCATTGAAGCCTGAAAAGTCAATATCAGATGGACATTCACAGCTTATTGATTCACATTAGAGTATTTGATGACACTCTCATCAGAACTGAGAATCAAAGACAGGGAAGAAGAAAGTACCTAGGCTTTAGAGGATGTTAAGAAGAGCCCCGCGTCAGGCCCACGTTGCACCAGCAGTGGCAGGACTAAGTGGTTGTTCTTAATCTAACTTCTCTCAGACAGAAAAGTTGCTTACTCTTGTTTCACCTCCTCATTTCAAGAGCTTGCTAGAAGCTGCCAGGTCCATTCCTTGTGTGAATTTTGGCCAATGCACCACGTGCAAGATCCAAAGGCCCCACAAGTGTGGCAGCCAGTCATGCCCAGCTTCCCAGGTCATCTCCATTTCTGGTTCCACTAAGACTGGTCTGGAATAAGCTTCTTGGAGTAGGGACCTGTCATCAAATGCAGCAGCTGATTGTCACAGCCCCTCATAACCAGTAACATCTACTGGCATGGACTCGTACAGTCTCTGCAGGTGTACAAAGCTTTTGTCGTTCTTCATATTTGATAGAGGAAGGAGAACTGAGCAGGTTTACACAGGAAAGCTGTGATTAAAAAAAAAATCTCAACGTGATCTCCCCAGTTTCTGCTGCTCCTAAACCAATAGTCGAGCCTAGAAATGATGCGTGGGACCAGGTTCCTAGAAAAGATTTCACATTAAAAGAATTTTAAGAAGCATTTCATGAGCTATTACTTCATTTGCTCCTGCATCCTGCAGTAGCACCTGAGGAAACTTGAGGTCTAACCTATTAGTGGTTGTGGACTGAAAGGCAAGTCTCTCACATCTCCAGTGTCTCTTCAGTTACAAGTGCCTACAGGGAAAGGAGCAGGGAACATGGACAGTGGCTCCTAAAGTTGTGCCGTGAGCATAGAATACATGCTTGGACCAGAGTCACTTAGAAGTGGTCCCCCTATGAAGACATTATTAGAAACAGATGCAGGATTAGCCCAGCAGCTGCTCATGTGCTTTCAGCCGTGCTCAGCTAAGACCAGAGCAAGCTCTGCAGAGCTCCAAGGAAGCAAGGCATTTCTCTTTAAGGTGGGCCAAGGCAATAGTGTTTGACAACTGGGGGAGGTGGTGGAGTCACCATCCCTGGAGGTGTTTAAAGAGAGATTGGATGAGGCACTTAGTGACATGGTGTAGTTGACGAGTAGGAGTAGGTGTAGGTGTTGGGTCATAGGTTGGACTCGATGATCTCAAAGGTTTTTTCCAACCTTATGACACTGTGTGATACTGTGATACAGGGGAAGCAGCCACGTCCCCTCACCAGCCACACATTGAGCCAGTTCAGAAGAATGTGAGAATAAAGCCCATCCTCACTTTTGCCCAAACGCGAGCTCTCCCCACAGCCACCTTCCTCCACAGGAGGAAGACAGTGGTTATATCAGTGCTCATACTTGTCAACAGCCCTTCACACTCAGCTTTCCCTGGAGGGCAGCAAAATATTGCTTTCAGGAAGAAAAGCACATTTTTTCCACAGTGATGAACTGGAGAGGTTCTTCCCAGCCAACCTTGAGAAGGACCCCCCAAGTCCCCAGAGCACACACATGCCTCACATGCAGCCCAAGAGGAACACAGCGGTTGCAGCTGGCTGGGTTAATGCTGCCCATGGGTCAGCGTGAAGCTCTTAATATCATGTGGGACTCCCAAAAAAGCTCCTTAGGTTCGGAATAAGCTGCTGGGAAGCTTGCGTTAGACACAAGAAGATAGGTAAGGATGTACTTTTCTTCACAATGTGAGTGGTGAGACACTGACACAGGTTGTCCAGGGAAATGGTGGCTGCCCCATCCCTAGAGGTGTTCAAGGCCAGGTTGGATGGGGTCTTGAGCAGCCTGGCCTAGTGGGAGGTGTCCCTGCCCATGGCAGGCAGGGTTGAAATTGGATGATCTTTGAAGTCCCTGCCAACACAAGCCACTCCGTGATTCTGTGATTCCTGCCCTCTTTACTGAGGAATACAGGATCTGCTCTCATCAGACCAAACTATGCGGTAGCAAGCATGGGCCCCAATAACCACTGCTTCGGTTGGTCCAAAGCATCACGCAAAGATCACTGCAGTGCCTGCAGCTGGGACTAAAAGACTCCTATCACCAGGGCCTTGGGCAGAGAACAGCACATTCTTTTCCTGGGCTGGTTGCCTTCATGCTCACTGCTGATTCATCGCCTCAGGCTGGTTTCTCCAAAGCAAAGAGAGGTTGTGAGGGGCAGGAGGAAGAAGCTGCATCTGAAAAGGTGTCTGCTGTGCAGCTCCTAGGACTTCCCTACATTCAAGGACTGATAATCAGGGGTCAAGTCTGTGCTGACTCCTGCAACACTCACACCTTTTACAGAGGACAGGCAGGTCACAACCTCTGCTCAAGTGACTCGGTGTGTCTGCCAAGAGACCTGCGAGACGGCAGCAGAAAAAACACCCCAAGCACAGAGCTCGTCAATTCCCTGAAATATTCTTCCAACCCCCACACAAAGGAAAGTCTGCGGCCTTTGGACCTCTGGGGCTGTAGAAGCTCTCCATAATGCTTTCAATGCCTTGACCCTTTTGGCTAGCTTGATCCATGCTCAGGTAGCAAAGCCAGCATTAACATTTCACAGAGTGGGTTTGAAGCCAAGAGGAAGATGCAGAGATTGCTGGCACGAATTGCTAAGCCCAAAGGGAGCACTGAGTGAAAGGAACTAGAAGAAGCTAAAGAGCAGAGGAGTCTTTTTTGTTTTGCAAACCATGAGAGTTGCCAGCTCCCCCTTACCTGCTAAACACATCTCAAGCATGTGGAAAAGCATTTGGGAATGAGATCATGACATCACCTGATGCTGGTGTAGTTTTCTTGCCTAAAGGGTGAAGCTTCAATCAGCTCTCCTGGGAGCAGAGCGTGCTTGGGGCCACTAGCAGGAAGGAGGACTCACACCTGCAGGGAAGCTAACCCAGGGCAGGATGGGCTGATAGCCACCTGTCAGCAAGATTTCCATTGCTAGTGGTTGGCAGAGTCTCAAATCTGCTTGGACTGCAGCCCTGCTCAACACAACGCTCCTGCTTTCTTAACCAGAACATCCTCCGGTCTCAGCCACCTCCCAGCACTCCCCTGCCACAGACCTACCAAGTACTGTCCCCTCATCAATGTCATCCAAATCTCTCCAGAGGACTTTATGTCCCACTCCGAGGACAAGATCTTTCAGCCTTCCAGTACTACAAGGTGCTCCAGGAAAGCTGGGGAACGGCTCCTGATCAGGGAGTGCAGGGATAGGATGAGGGGGAAGGTTTTAAGCTCAAACAGGAGAGATTTAGGCAAGATTTTAGGAAGAAATATTTTTCTGTGAGGGTGGGGAGGCCCTGGCACATGTTGCCCAGAGAAGTGGTGGCTGCTCCATCCCTGGAGGTGTTCAAGGCCAGGCTGGATGGGGCTTTGAGCAGCCTGATCGAGTGGGAGGTGTCCCTGCCCATGGCAGGGGGGTGGAATTGGATGGGCTTTGAGGTCCCCTCTGACCCAAACCATTCTACATTTTTTTCCCCTTTGAATATATCAGATTTCCATTCAGTTTGAGAGGTGAAAAATTTCATTTTTAATGTGCCATGATAAAGGTGTGATGGCTGAGCTACTGTGAGGTGCTGTGAAGCATGGAATAGGTTTTCACGTTTACTCTCCTTCAGCACTGGTTTTCGCTATTACAAGTTTGGTGAAGGGATCTGACAGAGGGTTACGTTACTGGAAGATATTACGCTCATTATCTGTGTGGCACATCTCATTCGTTGCTACTACCAGGTTACTGAAACTTAGTTCAAAGAACAAACCATGGCACCTGCTTTGGGGTACTTAACGGGAAACAGGTCATTGTGGGAAGAGTCAAGCACATAGAGCCCAAGCCAAGCACTAAATTTGCTTCCCAGAAAGGACAGATGCTCCCAGGGTGACCAGTCTTTTGTTTCTTCCCTGCTTGTCTACCAGGAGCATCTCCATCAAAGAATGAGCTCCTTTTTATTTGAGGACATCTGAAGTGTCCTCTTTTAGCAGCTTGAAATATGCACATAAACGTTTCACAGTAAACCCTCCACAGCTCCATCTTCTCATTAATTAATTGGACAAACCATTTGTTTACCAGAACTACGACAAAGCAATTGTCAAAAGCTTCAGGCCATAAACTCAACATTGAAATAACCATCACAAGACAACAGCATGGCTCCTGGTGAGCACGACAGGCTGCGATCCAGCCTTCAAGTAAAAACAAGGCACTCTTTTGTGAACCCAGCCCTCGGGGCTTCTCTTTGTCATACAAGAGCAATTATTTTTGCATATCTCATCCCTGGGTAAGCTTGGTGGTTGAATTTCCTTACATCCCAGGCACAGGTGTCCTACCAGGCCTTAGGAACAGCAAGGAAAAATCAATATTGAGACTATTAATACAAATGCACTACAAAGAAAGAGCACAATAGAAAAAAAGGATCCTTTAATTATGCACAGGCAGTAATTAATTCATGTTATTAACTAATCAATTACTCACTTCAAGGACAAGGGAAAATGGTCTGTTTATAGCTTGAAATTATGTTATTGCTGCTTAGAAAACAAAAACAAAACAACAGCTGAAGATCAAACAGCTTCACCAAGGCCTGGATTTGTTTCCAGGAAGGCCTGTGTTCCTCTCACCAAAGAGCAGTGATTCACAGTTGTGTCTTGCTAAACACACTGAAGCTGGGTGCTTTCATTTGCTCCACATCGACAAGTTTTTATATTTTTTTGTTCAAATTCACAGATTCCCAGAGCCAAAGTAAACTGCAGACTGTCGGACAATAATATAAAGTTTAGATTTATTACAGGGTTAGCATTATTTCAGCACTTTGGAGACCTGGTAGAGAGCCAAGACACCCTTCTCTTCCCTCTTTGCCAAGTATTGTATGAAACAGAACAAAACAATATGGTGCCTGTCCTCAAAGAGTCGTGTCCCAACAAGCAGGCAGATGGCAAATGCTCCGGGTGGTGCAAAAACATGGACTTTGAGGAGTGGAATCAAGTAGTCTCATACACAGGCTTGGTTCACCCAAGTATTGCAAAAATGAACGATGATCTCGCAGTCCTGCTATTCTTCTGTTGCCAGTAAAGATCAACGTAAAAAGGCATAGTCTTGCAAAGGAGGACAGAGGTTTAGAGATATTTTTACTCTCTCTCAGTCCATGTCAGTGTCCCATCAAACTGGCTTTCTTAAGGAGGCTATAAGAAGCCACATGTTTTGTATAAAGAGCATCCAAGCTCCTATGGCTGCTCAATGGCTGGAAGAGCAGTGACCTCTTAAACCGGACAAGTGTGTCATGTCATAGAATCACAGAACGGTTTGGGTTGGAAGGGACCTCAAAGCCCATCCAGTTCCAACCCCCCATGCCATGGGCAGGGACACCTCCCACTGGATCAGGGTGCTCAAGGCCCCATCCAACCTGGCCTTGAACACCTCCAGGAATGGGGCAGCCATTTCTCTGGGCAAACTGTGCCAGGGCCTCCTCATCCTCACAGGGAAACATTTCTTCCCAAGATCTCATCTAAATCTAAACTTCCCCTGCCAGAAGAATGCTGAAGGAGTTTGATTGGCTGTCACCAGTCTAGAAATGAGAGAGCTGGGGCCAGAATCTCAGCTATCCAAACCTGTATGCACTGAAACAACTCTGCAGAGTAGTTTATAGATGATCAGGTTACAAATTGCAGTTCCAGCCCACTTTGGTTTTCTTCCAGAATTCTCATGAGAAGCCTTACTGAGACAAAGCAGAAGATACAGCTTCAGTCAATTGCTTTGTGCTGCTTATCCTCCTTTCTATTAGAATGTGAATTTAGGCACCAAGCTAAGCAGAAGCAGATAGGGGAAAAGCCAAGTAGGTCTCTAGCACCACAAATCTCAACTGCTAGAGAAAATAAAATAAAAAAAATAAATCAAAAAACTCCCAACAACCTCTAAATTCACTCCATGCTCATTACTTTGGTTGCACTAAGAGATAAATGGGTCAATACTGCACATCCTACCAGCAATACAACCACCCCTAGATATTCTATAATTTCCAAGTCCCAATGAAAGGATTGTTTCAAGAAATTAATAGGGAAAATTACAGCACCAAAAAGCACACATGAACATTTTCAACAGACTTGTCCTTGACTTCCCAAATGCTATGGAGAGCATTACTTCCCCCCTTTCAGATGAATTTGCGACCTCGCAGTTCTAAGAGAAGAAACCCACAACAGTCAAGTGAGCAAACAGAAATTTGAGTTGAATTACTGGAATAAAATATATGAAGGACTTTTATTGGCAACACTAGGCTTTACAGACATTGATTATTCAGTCTAATCACACAACCGAATATATCCACTTAGTTTTTGCATTTGTCATGACTTTCCCTGAAACACTGAGGACAAAGCTTTCCTTTTGTTAAAACAAAGATAAACCCCTCAGAATCTCATGTAGTTACACAACTCTGAGCTAGCAAAGAGAATGTGAGAGTTAAAAGTATGGCTAGGTACACAAGAGATGGAAAATCTTAGTAGCAGTGTGAGAGTGGCCAGCACTTACTCACATTTTGACCTGCTATCCCTGGTAAAAACATAAGATTCTATCCTCCTCCAAATCCCAATACACGTTATGCTTTCAACTCAGCTCCCTGAACTCATCATTACAATTGCAAAAGCCAAAATTGCCCAGATGGTGTGTCATTCTGATTATGAACATAATAATTGCACTTGTTCTAACAATAATGACAGCAACAACAATGACCTGAAAAAGGAGTTGTTTTATTTTTTGCGAGGGTGGGAATGAACTTGAAATGGCGTAAGTATTAGATGTTAAGTAGTGTTGGTATTGTGTTGATGGTTGGGCTGGATAATCTTGAAGGTCTTTTCCAAACTTAATGATTCTATTGAAGTACAAGTCTTAAGAGGAGTAGCTCAGGGAACTGGGGTTGTTTAGCGTGGAGAAAAGGAGGCTGAAGGGAGATCTTGTAACCATCTACAACTTTCTGTAGTAAGGTGGATGCTGGTCTCTTCTCCCAAGTGACAAGTGTTAGGGCAAGAGGAAATAGCCTCAAGTTGCACCAGGGTAGGTTTAGATTGGATATTAGGAAACATTTCTTTACTGAAAGAGTGGTGAAGCATTGGCAGAGGCTGCTCAAGGCAGTGGTGCAATCTCCATCGCTGGAGGGGTTCCAAAAGCATGTGGACACAGGCATCTGGGGACATGGTTTAGTGCGCACAGTGGTGTTGTGTTGATGGTTGGATTGGATGATCTTAGAAGTCTTTTCCAACCTTGACAATTCCATTATTCTAACTAGGTGATAAGTAAGAAGAATATCTCCTAAAAAAGAGCAAAGTAATAATTATAACCGTAAGTTAAATATTACAGTGGCTTTCTTAGTCTTTTAGATATTTTAAGAAGTGTCCCCCAAACACTAAACACGCTACATGTCTAACAACTCATCCACCCTCCTGCTTCTCCGCTGAGATGCTCAAGGCCACCGAGTCAGACCAGGAATTCCTAACCGCCAACAGATTTGCTATTTTGGAAACAGCAGTCAATGACTACAATAGACATTGAAGACCACACTGAGAGGAGATGGTGCATATGAGGACTCCAGAAACACAACTTGATTCTGAAATTCTTTTCTGCCATGAGCAAACCACTTTCCAAGGATGCTCAAAACCCTTTCCACATTAGTGCACCCTGAGAACAAACACAGAAAAAAACAAATCATCTTTCAAAGAGGAAAAATATTGATTCGGCAGCTGTTAGAACAGAGCAGCCTTCATCTTGCAAACACATCCCAAATAAATATGGGAAAAAAATCACTCCAGAACAGTAGAGTTTAGGAAAAACAGTAACTGAATGTTTTAAATTGTGTTGTTTTCCAGAAGCTTTAAAATTACAGTAATTTTGAAGTGTTCACATTCTCACTAAAACTTTTCAAGTTGCTTCATAGGAGTAATTTGGGAAAAAAAACATTCCAGTCTGCCTTGCACATGGCAAGATGTGTGCAAGACGACACACAGGGAGCTACAGATGATGGAGCACTTTTTCCAGCCACACTGGAATTCTTTTCTGTCCATCTTCCATCTGTTCTCAATAGTATTAGAGGAGACAAACCCTTGCCTTCACCATGCTCTACTCTTTTGGATGTAGTTTGACTTCAAGAAAAAAGAAATTGGAAAACTGCTGTCAAGAGAAAAAATGCCAGGGGCGGAGGGTGGAAAGGAAAGGGATTGCCAAGAGTGCTACAGTTTCCAGAGAGCAGACCATGAGTCAGCAGAGAGGGATCTTTTTAAATATGACAGAGTACGGTGGTGCCCTGAAGACCACAACAGATGAAACCTCTTTACTCCAAGTCTGTGTGTGTTTTATCAATCAGACAGCAAGATCTCATTACTTCCTGACAGAGAAACTCCCTGCAAAAACAGCTGTGATGCTTTTTTTTTTTAAGGAAAAAATTCTTATTTATTTTTTTAAAAGGAGCTTGAGCAATTGACAGGCCCTTGAAAGTCTTGCCAGTATGAGCAACTCCTTCCATCTTCTGATATTTGATTTGTCACCACAATATATGTGAACTTGCTTCTCTCCCTCACTGAACTTATAGCCTTGTAGGACTTGGGCGTTCTCAAGGGCTCCTATTATTTGCTCTTAAATCCTACTGAAAACTCTCCCTCTCAGAACATATTCCCATCTTCTGGTGGCTGCTGTCATTAACATCTACCACAGCAGACAGGTCCTTTTGCTAAGGGTTGCCCCACTTCATTGGCACTTACACACCACCTCCATGCCTACATCTGACCCACACCGCACATCTGCAGAGAGGACATGTGAAAGCTGTACCACACAGTCACAAACAAACCGTGTCTTCCTGCAGAGACCAAAAGAGACACAAACTGAGACAAAACTCCAGATGCAGTCATACAGTGCTCCATCTTGCCACTCAAGCCTTCTTTGGGGTCGTAGAATGCTTTGAGTTGGAAGGGACCTTTACAGGAGATAACGCCCCACAGGAGCAGGGACATCTTTAACTTAATCAGGTTGCTCAGAGCCTCGTCCAATCTGGCCTTGAATGTTTCCAGGGATATAGCTTCCACCACCTCCACTGGGAACCTGTACCAGTTTTTCACCACCCTTGCTGTGAAAAAATTCTTCCTCATATCCAGTTTAAATCTCCCCTTCCTTAGCTTAAAACCATTATTTCTTGTCCTGTCACAATGAGCCTTGCTAAAAAATCCCTCCTCAGCATTCCTGGAGCTCTTTTCAGTACTGGAAGCTGCTCTAAGGTCTCCCTGGAGCCTTCTCTTCTCCAAGCTGAACCACCGCAACTCTCTCAGCCTGCGTTGGATGGGAAATGCTCCAGCTCTCTGATCATTATTGTCAAATCCAGGTGCTTCAAGACCCTTCAGTCCCTCAAATACTCCTTGAAACACTTCTGAGCTCTCACAGAACCTACCAAAATATCTTTTTTTGCTCATGGTCACATTAAAATTTCCAGTCCTCCAACACGTAACTTCCTGAGCAGCCTCATTATACAGCCTGAGTGCCCAATAAGGACATTTACCACTCAGTTACCAACAACTTGCTGTCAGGCTGAAGACTCTGGCTGGCAAACCCTGCAAGACAGATAGCAGAAAAAAAAGGTGCAATACCTGTCTATCAGCTGCTGAGCCCCAGCACAAGAGAAGGAAACTCAACATCATAAAATGATAGATATCTGTTATAAATTGCAGCTCCTGGAGCATCCCAGCGATACCTGTGCAATTGCTAATGGCTGTGTCACTGGAGACTATTTCCTCCCTCTGCTCCTGGGAACAGGCAGGATCCAAACGTCAGAGTGCAGAAGAAGAGCTGTCTAATTGAGTGGTGGAGCAGAGAGGTTGGTGAGAGCTACACTAACATAGCTGAACCCAATACACATTAAGCAGCCAGGGCAGGTGTCCTCAGACAGCCTTGGCTCAAAGCGCAAAAGCTCTTCATCCAGGTGACCCCAGAAAAAGTCTCAAGAGAGTTCTGTTTGTGCCATCTGCTTCTCTGGGGCTGTCCCAGGCCCCTACTTGCCTTCAGGGCTGGACCAGGGCAATCAGAACATTGCCCTTGGAGATGGACGCTTCTTGGGTAATCTGACCCACAGCTTGGGTCGAGGTGACCCTGCACTTTCTCCATGCTGCAGACGGTCTGCTGGTCCTTCACATCCCTGGGAGGGATAATTAGAGCTCTTCAAATGCAACCAGACTTTCATCAAAACAACCCCAAACTGTGACACTCCAGAAAACGCAAAAGTGGCCGTGTCTAGTCAGTAATTTCCCAGAACCACCAACAGAAGCTGCCAGCACCACCACCAGCAGCACCTCTGAGCTGGTCTGGGGGAGCAGCTCTGAGATCCTAGTGTGTCAGGAACAAGCTCGTCACTTCTCAGCGTTGCACGTCCCAGCAGGGACGTGTGCTTCCCCACAGGCCAAGGAAGAGTGTTATCGTGTTCGAGACTTGACGACACAGATAGGCTTTAGGAGAAGGGCCTTGTTTCCCTGTCCCTTCTGTGTGAGCACATGGCTTTCTCAGGAGAGCTAGGCTTTTATTCTGAAGCGAAAGCTGTAACAGCTCATCCAGCCAGGGCTGTGCCTTGCCTCTCGCAAAGCATTCCTCCCCACGTCTGCAAAACATCAGATACTTTCTGTTCAAGCACATGTGGGCTCTTGCCCAACTCATCCTCTCCTCTCCCTTGTCTCTGAGTAGGGCCAAATACTTTTCTGCTCTATTTCCCCTGACTGAAATCAGTTTTGACCTCAGTGCTTTCAGACATGGGGACTTGAACGTGTCACCTCACTGCTTGTTTGTATGAAAGTGGGCTGTGATATCACAGATAGAGAAGCAAGGAGATCCAGCATTGACCCAAAACTTGTAGGGGTCAGTGGGAAGGTACTCAGGGATGTCATCAGGCTTTATATATGGCTGTGGATGTGAAGTTCAGGGGCTAAGGGACTCAGCTCAGAAGGCCAGTGGAAGGGTTCTGCTCTTGGCATTTGGCTGCTGGGTTCCCCATCCATCACGACAGGAACCCATAAAACATCTCCAGCGTGATCCAGGTCCCCTTGAAACCTTTTGTTTGAGACAGTTAAAGACTCATTAAAAAAACAGCCACTTTTCAGATATCAGAAGGCTGAAATGGATCCTTCAAATGAGCTGTGCCACTGAAATTAGTTATCAAGTACTTCTGAGTTATGAATGTATTGGGAAAAGTCAAGGTCAATTTGCAAACAGACCGAATGGGAGGAAATCCGATGCATAAATAATCTGTCCTGAACTGTTCACCCGTTGCCATTCCTATTACATCCTCAATAAGCTAATAAGCAGTGCTGCTGCTCAATGAAAGATTGACAGTTTATTTGCCTTCTCTGGTGTGATGTGACTGCTCCTAATTGATTTTGGCCACTGCCTTGCAGTGTGTGGTGCGTGGTGGATATCAGGGAAGAGCAATAACTTTAACATGGAATCATCCTGGTCAGAGACCAAGACAAGCTATTCTCCAGCAATCACTGGATACCTTCCTGCAAGCAGCTTCAGCATTCCAGCTTTGCTCATCATTTGAGTGTCTTTCCTTCACAGCCCTGAAGCACTTGCTTTCTGGGAAACAGGCCGCTCACACCTGGCTGTTTAACCTTGTATTTCAGGACTTTGGTAATTTATGGTGAAAATTTGTTATGTTTTTCTTGGAAAAGATAAACTTCTTGTTAAAAGGAGCAGAAAATCTGTAAAATATTAACACTGTGTCCAACTTTGATGGGGACACAGCTGAGCTGCTGTGATCGTTGGTGTAGGTGACACACTGTAAAAATAGCTTGAATCCAAAACCTTTTCCTCCTCATCAAATACCTTTCATCTGGCCAGATCTCTTTTCAAGATCTGCTGCTTTCCTTGTTGGACTTTCACAGTGAGATTGGTCACAAGAGATATTTCATTTATTGCTCTAAAAACAACCTCCCACAGTTCACGGCCTTGGTTCATCCACCACCAGGAAAAGGCCTTCCCAGGAAGAGTTTCCCACGAGGATCTTGGATCAGAGTTCAAACTGTTGCAGTAAGAACAAGGGTAGATAACCTTACCTAGCTTGAATGGATTTTGGTTTCGTAAATCAAAAGTCAGTACTGACTGGGCACAGATTTACATAAACCCTAAACCTTCTTTACCAGAAATGGAGCTTTCAGCCAAGAGGTGGATTGATTTATAAAGAGATGCAGGTTCATACTGCTCCTGGGAAGTCTCTTCCATCCATAGCTATGCATAGGAAAGCATCAGTGTCCTTAGCTTCTCACCACCTCCCTTTTAGCAGAGGTTGTTTGTGATTCTCAAAAGCATTTTGGTGCAAGGATGGCCCTTTGGCTTAAGCACTTTAAATAAAGACGCTTCACTAACCCATGTGGCTTTAACGGAGAAGGACCAATGGCTGATTTGTGCTGGAAAAGGAGACGATTGTCTTTTGGAGATGATCATGGCAAGCTGCTGGAGCAGGCCAGCATTGAAAGGTCTTCAGCTAGCAAAGAGCACATGAATGGACCCCAGTGGCAGTTAAAGATGTGGCATATGGTAGAAAACATCCTAGCAACAGCTTTTCTTGAGGTCAAATCAAAAGCCCATCAAAGCTAGCATGCTGACCATAGCTAGGAGAGAAGGCAAGAAGAGGTGAGCCTGCAGGGATCCTTCCCTTCACATGCTCTTCTCCTTGCAGTCACCAGTGGGTCAGGGACCCCCAGCAGCATGGACGGACTTCTCCCTGAACCTGACCTGCACTGTGCTCAATCCTCTCACAATTTTAGTCCATGATGAGGAGTTTCTTTGTTATATTCTTCATGTTACATGTTATTGAAAACCCTCTCTCATACCTCTTCCAGGCACTCATTCCTTTATTTGTTTTCCTCCTCAGTGTCTTTCCACTATATCCTTCATGAGACAAGATGAACAGGACTGCACACAGAATCCCTACACCAGGGATTTATACAATCACACAGTGCTTTCTGTGCTGTTTACTATTTGTCTGCGATAAGTCCTACCTGTTTGTCCTCAGTGAGCACTAAGCTGATGTTTGTACAGGCCAATTCACAGTAAACTTTCTGAAGCAGTGATAACTGCATGATCTTGTGGTTGAGGTTGCTTTCTCCTGTGTGCTTCACCTTGCATTCAGCAGAATCAAATCTCCCCTGCCATGTCACTGAGCATTTCCTCGGTACCAAGAGATCCTTCTGCGTCTCTTTGCGGTCAGCTTTAGTTCCAAATAATTACATATTATTAGCAAACACAATTGCTTTTCCTGCCATACTCCTCAGTGTTTGTAAAACCCTTCACTGCAACATCAAAAGATTTCATCCTCACCTTTGTTTACTAGTATTACATGTTTGTAATTGGTGAAGTCTTTCCCTCCCCTTGTTGAAAGCCTTCTGACTCTGTCAGCCAGTTGTTTGATACTTCAAATAGTTGTAATAGATTTGTGGAGTGTGATTTCTCCCTACAAATGCCACACTAACTCCCCCTCAGTCTATCAGTTTTATCCAAGTGCCTACTAATTCTGCAATTTCTGCCAGCTTATCTGACATGGAATTCAGGCTTCCTGGTAGATGGGTCCTGCGAGATCTTTTAAGAACTGGTGACAGATTTACCATGCTCCTAACTTCGTGCAGAGACTGATTTAAGCAAGAGGCTTCACAGTACAGCAAATAGTGCCATAGCTTCCTATTCAAGCAACATCAGAGCTGCTGGGTGAGCAGCACCTCATTCCAGCAATTTATTGCCGCTTGTTCTCTCAGCTTGGCCTGATCAAGTTATCATGGGTTAATGAGCCATCACCCACTAGGCAAGCTGACTGCATTCATGTCCCATTACAAAGATGAGGGATTTAAAGCTATGGCATCTTCCTTCAGAAAAGAACTGGATGAAGATACATTTATTTCAGCTTTTCGGTGATGAAGTGACTAATTAGGTAGGACAATTCCACCGCTTGCAATTGCAAATCACTTTGCCCTGGGCACACATTCTGTTCAAATAAAAACTTGCTGGAAAGTGCCTCAAAATATCCATCAGTTCTGACAGTCAGAAAAAGACTTTCAGCGCAAGGACAGGATGGGCACAGAGTGCAGGTGTTTTCTGAGGAGGGGAGAAGTCTGCACAAAGCCTTATCTTTGTTGTAGAGTCTGGATTTGAGGTCTATGACTCCAGTCACTCCAAGAAAATTGTGCTGTGCTAGGATAAGCTGGTACTGAGGCTGCAGGGGTGAGAGGTCAAACAACTCTTGAGCTACGTACTAGCTGAAAATACAGGAAGAGAAATGTTGCCAGGTTAACTCCTGGAAAAATCAGCCCAAAGGGTAAATAATAAAATGGAATATAAACCAAAGTGCTGACACAGCCTTTGTCAGAGCAGCACTCCCAGTGCTGCTGTAATATAAGGCCAGGATGAAATTCCACTGTGATTGACGCTCTGCCATCACATCATTTGTTACCAATCTCGTTTTTCCTCTCTTCCTCTGCTTTTCACTTCAAGGGACAGGACCCGCAGCAGCACAGCTTGCAGAGCCCTCCTTCGATCTGTTTTCCATTTGACCATCCTCCTCTGAGGATTGACTCATGTATCTTGACAGAAAGCACCACCTCTTTGGGATCTTATAAGGAAAAAGCATGAGAGAATTGTCTAATTCAGACTTTTTGGCAGACTTCATATACTATGCATTATAGTGTACATTTCTAGCCAGCACCTTTACCCTTTTGTGATCATTTCAGAACAAACTGAGTTGCTTCCCTCAATATTTTGGGTACTTTTGCAAACTTGCAATGCTTTAGACCAAGTAGAAGGTTAGATCAAATCAAGCTTTGATGGAATTATTTTACCATATGAACAATAAAGTCTTCTCCTCTATTTCTGCTTTGCTACTAATTCACATCACAGTTACTCCAGGATTTTGCTACAGGGGAATACATTTCAGCGTCAGATATGACAAATGAAATGCACAACTATTATCCTGACTATTGTCTGTGTTTACAGGAGCCTTGCATCTGTCCCACACTCAGATCTTTAAAACTAGAGCTGTAAAAAATATGTCTGTAATAAAAAATGAAACCAAATGAGACTGACCTGGACTGGGATTTGGTTATACATGGAAAAGTCAGGCTAAGTTCACGTTGAGAGCTGTGAAGGTTCATGAACCTTGTGAGCGAGCAAAGGTCCAGTTCTGAACGAGCCTAGCCAAACGTTTTCCAGCAATTTTCAACAAGTATATATTTGGGAACAGACAGAACCGGTAAAATAAATGGTTTTGATAGTAAATCCATTGGAGAGCGACACAGTGGCTTCACCAATGCTTAGCATTAATGTACTGAATTAATTGAAAGCTCAAGCTCCCACAGGGACAGACAAGTGTTAATCGAGCAGGACTGAACCACAAACCTCTTGTTCTTGGGGTTTCAATTATGTCATTTGCAACTGTACAGCTAGGGAGAGCTGCATTTGGCTTTGTTGGATAACTGCACTGTGTCTGAAATATGGATGTCTCTGGCTGGTTGAGATCTGGCTGGTTGAGATCTGCATATATTGAAAGCATCTCCTCCTGTTCCCCAGAAAAGCCTCTTGGGAAAAAATATTTTACTGTAAAGTACCAATCTGCCATGTATGCACCTCTTTTTGGCCACACCCAGCAAAACAGTTCACAGACATAAAGTAATAGAATCATTAAGCTTGGAAAAGACCTCTAAGAACATTAAGTACAACCACCAAAACAGTACCACCATGCCTACTAAACCATGTCCTGAAGTGCCACATCTACACATTTTTTGAACCCCTCCAGGGATGGAGACTGCATCATCTGGACAGCCTCTGCCAGTGCTTCATCACTCTTTCAGTAAAGAAATGATTCAATCTAAATCTCCCCTGCTGCAACATGAGGCCATTTCCTCTCTTCCTATCGCCTGTCACTTAGGAGAAGAGACCAGCACCCACCACACTACAACCTCCTTTCAGGGAGCTGTAGGGAGCAACGGGGGGTCTCCCCTCATCCTCCTCTTCTCCAGACTAAACAACCCCAGTTCTCTCAGCTGCTCCCCACCGGACTTCTTCTCTTGTTTCTGGAGAAAAAGTCTTATGACTGGAGAACATGGATGCAAGCTAATGGAAGGTCCAGTAAGCACTGTTGTCACCAGAGAAGGCATTCTTCTGAAAATCACAATTATTTCCGTGCAACAGATCCTTAGAGGCAAATTCGCTCATTATCAGTGTTACGATACCATAAAATAAAACCTGGGAATTCACCAATGTAACAGAGTTTCCCTGAGGCAAAGAAGTATTCCAGCAACTTGAGAGTAGCTGGGGATTTTTATTTGGGTCATGACTCCTGCTTTTTTTTTCCAGATTTGGCCAGAGGAAATGGAAAAAGCTTTGCAGTTCAGCAAATGACTGGCCACCAAACCTCTTGGCTTAGAGTCTGCTATCTAATCTTCAAATTAGAAGGGAACTGAGGCCATAGCTTCAGACTTTCACTACTGCTACAAGGCTCCTAGAGTTGGGGGAAAAATAGGATAATGCTTTTAAATACCAGATTGCTAAACATAGAATCATAGAATGGTTTGAATTGTAAGGGACCTTAAAGCCCATGCAGTTCCAAACCCCCTGCCACGGGCAGGGAAACTTCCCACTGCATCAGGCTGCTCAAACCCCATCCAATTTGGCCTTCAACAACTCCAGGGATGGGGCATCCATGCTCCCATGTGGCAGACAAACTGATCTCAAAATGACTCTTGTCCCTTAGTTTGTGAGTCTGGGCAGCAGTGGTGATGCATAAAACCATATTCTCCAAACAAGAGGCACTTTGGTTCTCTTGGCCTCATGATTGTGTAGTATTGTCAGCAGAAGAGGAAAGTGGGTGTCTGAGCATCAAACTATTTTGGTGATGAACCTGCCCTTGATACTGGCTCATGCCCCACCAGGCTCACCCCAGAATTGAACAAAGACAGGCAGGGCAGAGCAGTCAGCTCATGTGGCAGCCTAAAAAACATAAAGGAAGAACACTTCACAGCCAGATTTTGTTTTCTCAGCAATAGTCTAGAAATTAGCCTTACTTTCCCCTAAGAAAACATCCCAACCATACTGTAATGGGCAAAGGATTAAGAATTAAGCAGAATGGTGGTGTGAATGCCATAAACATCACTTTGATCTGCACTCCTTTGCCAGAGCACACGTAATAAACCTTAGTTTCCTGGTGGTGTGCCCTGACTGTAATACACTGCCCAGATCTTCCTTCCGCTCACAGCTGAGAGCCAAGTTGTTCTATAGGATTATTTTGCTAACAGCAAAGCTATTTGATCTGAAGAGATTTAGCACCAGCTTATAACCACAGCTTTTTCCAGATCAGCGGCTGCAAAGGAAGAGGGCAGGAATAGTCAAATGGTTTCAGTCAGATCCTGATGCTTGGAGACCCAAGTTCAGTCCTTACAGCAAGTTCCCTTTGTGTCTGGAGATAAGTTACCCTCTACTGCTGTTCCCACGCTGAAATACAGGGTTTGAGGAAAGTGATTAAGTTAAGGACAGGAAGCTGCTCACCTATTAGGACAGGGATGGGCAAAAGCTTTGATGCCAGCACACCCAAACCTTCTGGAATCCAGAAGCCACACAGCTTTACAGTGCCCTTGAGCTCCCAGCCCAGTGTCCCATCTCACGGCCCAGTACCTTCTCCCTGAAACTAGCTTTAGTGCTGTATGGGCTAGCGGAGAGAACCAGCCCCATGCCAGGCTTCAAAATGAACTGTTGTTTCTGTTCTGCTGCGCTGGAAGTGCACATGGCACTGACACAGCCTCACACCTCTCCTGGCACCTTCCTTATCCTCTTGTACCAGAAAAAAACCCTGGAAATTTAGAAAGAATTCCTGATTTTCATTGCTGTCTTTTGTTTCCTAATTGTTTAATGAAAATGAATTATCCCCTGGACTCCTTAAACTGCAAGTACATGGGGTTTTTTTGCACAAGAATATCCACTTTACACACAAACAACTCTTACTTCAATGGGGAGTGGGAATAATCTGACAAATTTCATAGTGCCAGCTTCCAAATCAGCCAGTTCCAGCCCAGGTGGCTTAGGAAAGCTTCCTTTGGACTTTCACACTGTTGCAAAGTGTTCCCTGCATATTTCTAGTGAAACACCTGTATGAACTCCTCTCTAAAAGGTGTACAACAGCGACTGTACAGATGGGTGCCATAGCTTTCTGGAGATGTGCCTAGACAGACTGCTCCTAAAAGCACTCTGTGACAGTGCCTTGCTTCTAAGAAATGACTGTTGCTACCATATCCTCCCTCAGAAACACCCTTCTCCCACACCTGCAGCTCTAAAAGGAATCATAGAATCATAGAATTGTTTGCTTGGAAAAGACCTTTGAGATCATTGAGTCCAGCTCTACCTGTCCACTACTAAACCAGATCTCTGAACAGAAGAGTGTTTGTCTCAGGGCTCTCAGTTGGGTTGACACAAGCATAACCATCACTGGTACCATTACAAAGCAGTCTTCCTGTAGCAAGTACAGGTTGTTTTATAGAGAGAGATCTTTTCAGAATTTCAGATTAGCTCCACAGTGGGGAAATTAAGGGTACCACACATCCCTTCCACAGACTGAAATCACACCTGGAGTCCCCATTGCTTCCACTTCTATTTGCCAAGCATGTCTCTATCTCATACACCAAAACCATGAGTTTTTGAATTTTATGCACCTGGAGTAAACTGTGACTCACAGAACAGCAACAAAACTCGTAATCATAACTCCCATAACCCAAAGCAGCCATCATGGGATGCTCTGAATCTCTTCCAACTCCAAAAAACAACGGCAATACCTTCTTTGATTGCTATGGGAGCAGGTTTGAGCTCTTCCTGAACCAATTAAATGCTTCTGTCTCCAGGGCTGTGACTTAGGGTTAATTCTATGTAAAACACTGACAAAGCCATATCCTTTTGAGAGCAACAATGTAGTACGTAAGCGGTTCTCAAATCTGGTTTAATTTTTATGTGTGTGGAACTACCAAGCAGCACAAGAGCCCACCACATAGCGGGGTACAGCTCTAACGTGCCAAACCCTGCAACAGTGGGACATAAAGCTTCATGTCAGCTGGCAGTGACCTCTCTTAACCTTCAGCTTGGTGCAGCCCATGGACCAGCTCTGGGACAATCAGCCTGCAGGATTCTGTGGGTCTTAGTTGAGAAACCACAGGACTGCATCATAAAAATAACATAGCAACGGTACTTAGACTGGAGAAGGAAAAAAGTCAGTTTCAATAAGACATCATGGAATACAACTACAGTTACAACATTACCAACTGTGTCTCCGCTTACATAGCACTGCCAGTTAGTGGAAAGGCTGATTGACTTAAAAATCTGACAAAACTACTCTTAGAATTGGATACACTAGTGAACCTTTCTTCCCAGCTCCATGACGAATCCTGGGATGGCTGAACAAGAAATGAGTATTGGACACTACAGATGCTATAGGTATCAATTACTAATGGTCAGAAACAACATGGTGGTAAGTGATGGAGGTGATTTTAAACCTTGGTTAAAGGCACCCTATTTTTCCAATGAACTTGCTAATATCTTGTGCCAATTGATTACATTTTTACTGTTAATTGGCTTAGCTCTTTATATACCACTCACAGATTCACAGAATCATGGAATGGTTTGGGTTGGAAGGGACCTTAAAGTTCATCCAGTTTCAACCTCCCTGCCATAGGCAGGGACACCTCCCACTGGATCAGGGTGCTCAGACCCCCATCCAACCTGGCCTTGAACACCTCCAGGAATGGGACAGCCACAATGTCTCTGGGCAGGTGCCAGGGCCTGATGTAATGATGATGCCAGATCTTCAGCTTCCCTACTGCAAGAACAAAGCTGAAGGGAAATGCAAGCTGGCCAGTGTGATATTGTTTGATAATTTGAGAAATATGTCACAGAGAAACATACTGAAGACAAGCTCCAAAATGTTATTCCTGAGACATGTAAGAAGGCATTGACTAGTGGTCCTGAGCTCCCACCAGACCTTGGGAAAAAAGTGACACTGAAAAGATGGTATATAGGAGCCATTACAGCAGCCCTTCCCATCCACTCAGTTTCAGAAATTGTGACCTCTTTAGACTACAAACAATGTCACAGAGATTGTGGTCCTAATGTTGCCTAAAAGTTTGATACTGAAGACCCCAGCTGAGGCAACGTATTGTTTTTCACACAGGAAATGAGTACAAATTTAGCCAGGGATATAAACAAACGTGAGATAATTTTCGTGGTGCTGACTTACATGATGAATGATTCATATTTAACTATTTCCATTGTATGTTGTTCAAATCCTGGAGGTGGTGTCCTCCTTCTGAAATCAATAGGTGCTGCAGATGCTCTTCACTTCAAAAAAATGGGTTTCTTAGGGCCAAAATAAGCATCAGACACTTTTCAAGTTTCTCTTTCAGGATTTTGTATTTGCAATATTTGTTACCAAAACAAATTAATTGCAGCTAAACCCATGAGACAAATCATGACTTGTCTTTATTAAATTTCCACCTAGGCTATTTTTTACACTTTACTTATACTAAAATGCTTATCAAGTCAAAGTGTTTTGCACCAGATTTTTCTTCAAGCACACATATATTGAAAAGCTTTAAAAGCAACATTTTGTAGAAGAAATGACTGTGATTTCCAACTCTTAGAGATTCTGATTACTCAAAATTTTATGACAACGCCTAGGTGCCAATATTCCGCCTCATATGTGGAGCTCTGGCTGCAAGGATCCGACTTCAGTGGCGTGATGATGTGAAATGTAGAACATAGCTCTATTTGCTGCTATAAATCAGAGTTTGTGCTGGTACCCAGTTAAGCACACCAAGTACAAAGTTTGCTTTCTATCATCAAAGCACTCTGTGAACAATAGGACCTTGCTCTGAAAGAGCTGCATGTTTGTACTGTCAGATGGAGGGAAGATGTGGATGATCTGGGGGAGGCTGAAAGGAGGAAAGTTCTCAGATCCCACAGATTTACTTTTGTCAGAGTAAGCACAAAGTTTTAATCTGTGCAGCATCCTTCATGCAACTGAAGATAAGTTACCAATAACTTTTTCAGCTAGAGACAATGTCACAAACCGTGAAGGGAAAATTTCTAGGTTAAAAAACTAACGGTTTTGACTGGCCTGGAATTGCTGCAGTAGCATTACAAATTGGAGGAAATGTAAGCTGTTTTAAAAGCTGCGGGCTTCTATGATCTTAAGGTGAAATTAAGCAATCAACCTCTGCAGTAGTACCTTGGGCTTTTGACTGGTTTACTTGAAGCTTCAGTTCATCTAGTCCTATACCAAAGACCTATGGAAGTCCGAGTGGGTCTCAGTGGAGCATTTTAAAGCACCCTCATGCTGCCAGACAGCTCCTGTGGCTCCGGCTAGGGATGCTGTCATGGGGGTGCTCCCTGCCTCACATCCTGTGCACCAGGAGGTTAAAAAAGAACAGCTTCCACTCTTGATCCAGGTGTTGGTCAAATCTTCTTTCCATCCCAGTCCCTGAATTTCTAGGAATAACCTACAGACTCTGACAGCAGCTAAGGGAATCACAGACTATCCCTGCATTCATCTGTGGTGTTTGTTTCACCAGCCTTTGAGAACAGATGTCCCCGAGAAAACTCAGGTAAAACAGGCCAAGCAGAACATCACGCCTTGTTATCCCACTGTGCTCTCCTGAGATGATCCTGTTCTCTTTCATGTCTCTTTAGCCCTGATTGCAGCCAACTTGATTAAACAATGAAGAGCTGCAGTACTGTAGGGCCGTTGGACTCTGGAGTGTAATGTGGTTCCTGAACGTGGCTCTCCTCACAGACAGCCTTGGGAACGAAAACAGACCCAGCGATGGTTACCATCCATCCTCCTAATATCCATCTACACTCAGGTCTTTAAAAAACTACTGTTGTTGCTCCAAGCACCTTGCTGACAATAAATCCTTTCTCATATATCCAACACTCACGCCCTCAGGCAATGCTGAATGGACAGAGTAAGGTTTCAGGCTCCTACCAAGGAACTCTGTGTTTTCAAAAGGCCAGACACAACAGCTGGGAAATTTCTGGTTATTGTTGCTTTATGTCAGCCCTTACCCTTTCCTGGAAGGGGGTGTAATTTCTGAAGCCTAACAGCATTTGAATCAGGCTGGTCAATCTTTGAATTATTTTTAGGCTGATGTTTCAGAGAGGCAGGAGTGTGTGTACTAACACCCGGCTGTACGTGTATTTTGTCTCTGTGTACACACACATGCCTTGGGAGAAGGAAGGTGGGTAACTCAGCATGGCCAGCCTTCAAAATGCTGATTCAGGGATCTGGAAGCTGCCCTCAAGTTGCTGTTCTAGCAGACCCTGCCTAGCTTTCACCCAAGATGGGTCCAGGGGTGCCTGAGATATCTGCTTAGAGTAGGGGTCAAGCCTGAAAAGCAGCACTGCTGGACTGAAATTATTAACAGATTTGCTTTTATGGTATTCACATTCCCAATGCTTCCCCTGCCTTACCCCCTCTCAGGGAGCTGTCTCCTGCTCCTCACATATACGCTGAGCCCCTGGTGGGACGCACATTTCCGTGGGCAGCAGCAGTGGAGAAACCACAGCATCAGCACAATTGTCTCCTGGAAGCTGCCCCTTGGTCCCTCCAGCACCACAATTCCATTACAGTATGAGAGGGGTTCTCTGTCCTCTCACAGGTGCCTTGGATCCTGCCTGGAGAAACAAAAAGGTGTCATTTTTGCTGGTGTCTACCATGGTAATGTGGCTGCCCACACACATACACACTTGCCCACAGTCTTTCCCCAGACACTTTCTTGAGACACACGTACATGGAAGAGGGGGGAATCTGCTTATTTAGAGCAAAGGCAAACAAAACTATGAGCATTTAGCCCCAAAACCTTCCGGACAGAAGATGAGATCTTCAACACATAGAATGGAGCAGCACTGGAGATGTGAGACTAATCAGATCAAGCTCTGAGTGTCTGACCAGTCCTTCCCGTACACATAGGTTGTTAGGGGCTTTGTCCTGGGTTTGCCATCCCAAGCACACTCTGCCACAGACAGGGAGTATCCAGCTGCAGAAACATCAAGATATGGAGTAGGGGAACAGACCCTCTAACACTTAAGGCTCATCTCCTGATAAAAAGTCCAAAGTATTTTGAAGCTGTGGCCATCTTTTCTACATCTATATTTTGCTTGTACGAGCTCATAGAATCATAGAATCATAGAGTTGTTTGGGTTGAAATGGACCTCAAAGCCCATCCAGGTGGGGTCTCACATAAGTGGAGGATAGGAGCAGAATCCCCTCCCTCGCCCTGCTGGTCACACTGCTTTTGATGCAGCTTTCTGGGCTGCAAGCACACATTTCTGGCTCATGTTGAGCTTCTCATCTGCCAAAGTTACATGGGCCTGAGCCCAAGAAGCAACACCTCCTCCTCTTCCTCCCACCCTCCTGACCAATGCAGGTGGTGGGGGCATTTCTCAGCACTTGCCTGCAGGATCTTGGAGGCGATCTACGGCACGTCACCGTCGCTGGCTCTGCCGGTCTGTCTGCCTCTCTCACGTGGGGATCAGGACTCTGCTGAGAAAAAGCAGATAGGGTTTCACACAATCCAAAGCACATGTACAGTAACCAAAGCTGTGTAAGCACTTTTTCTTTCCTAGGGAAATTTTCCAGCATATGTTTCAAAAGAATGTGAAAATATTCCCCATACTTTCTTGCCTGCTTCCTATGACTCCAGCCTAATATGGACAATCCCTCAGATGCTCTTCTCCAAGAGGGATTTAAGCCTTGGGAAGGGGCAAGGATGACAGTGCTGGGAATTCATGCAGCTAGAGCAGATCAGGCCCTAATAAAAGAACTTATAAGTCATGGAAACCACTTAAGGTTAATCACAAGTTATTGCTGTAAAAAAACACACTCAGGCCCAGTTAAAAATGGATGTATTTGGGGTTATTTTCCTCCATTTAAGCGTCATCAGATGTTTGCATCCTCCACAGGCAATTCAGCATTTTGGGCATCCCCTCCTCCTTCAGGAATGTCCATGCAAAAGGAAATTTCTCCATGGGAAGTAGTTTGTCTAAAAGTCAGTTTTCAAGGGGGAGAAGAAAAGTCGTGACCAAACGTTTCTGATCAGCTGCTTTGTCTACATGTAGTCTTCAGTGACCAGTGGCTGCTGAGAGCCACCAAAACCAGAGCTCAAGGGCGAGAAGGCAAAGAAAATGTGTGATAGGTAACATCCACTGCCTACAGGCTTCTTGTGGTTGGTGACACCAGCCAAGTTGTGATGGTGCCTCATGAACATGGGGCCAACGTGCCCAGCTGACTCCAGGTCAGAGAATCATAGAAAGGTTTGGATTGGAAGGGATCTCAGAGCCCATCCAGCTCCAGTCCCCTGCCATGGGCAGGGACACCTCCCACTGCATCAGGGTGCTCAAAGCTCCATCCAACCTGGCCTTGAACAACTCCAGGGATGGGGCAGCCAGGACTTCCTTGGGCAACCTGTGCCAATACCTCCACTCTCATCACCCTCATCATGCGTTCTTCACTCACTTATGTGAGCACATACACAGCTCCTGCTTCTCCCACTCAACCCCAAGGACCGAGTGTGGCCCTTGTCCAGGGTGGAGAGATGCCAGCTGTGAGCAAGGACCCGTGGGGCCACGCGGGAAGCAGCTGTCCCTAGAGACATGGCTGAGAAACACATTCATATCCTCATTTTTATACTGCAGATCCCCAACGCAGAGCTGAGTCATTCCAGACACGCTTCTGGGAGATGATTTCCCCTTTAACTCAAAAAACATTTGGTGGGCTATAATTATTCTTTAAAAAACCCCTCAAAACCAGAAGAAAAAAACCCCTTAAATCCTCCTTCTCTAAACAATATGTATATAAATTCATGGAGAAGGAGAGATGAATCTCCCAGTGTTTCTAGTGAGTCACCACATTCATTTCCAGACTTCTGTATTCTTGCAAATTGTCATTACAAATGCCATCTAAGGGGTGCACACAGTTCCTGTAGCCGTTTTACTTCATATATAGATTTAGCCAATAAACCTATGGATGAGTTTATGCACTAGAAGGAAAGCTCTAGGTTTTGCAGGAGATGAAGTTCCAAAAACCTTTCCCATATTCTGGTCTGGACAAGTGTCCTTATGGGTATGTGTGTCTGCGTTCAAAACACAGCCAAGCAGAGGTGAAGAGAAGGAGTAAATGTTTGGGCCTTATTCCCAGTTAATGTCAGTCAGCATAACTGCATGGTGTATTTGTGTCTATTTATACCCACTGAGGAGCTAAAATTACAGCTTGAAGCAAGAAGCTAAACCTAGGGTTTTTAAGAAGTCTAAGTAGTGGAATCGAATGCTCAGGAGCTGGGGAGAGGAACTGGGAAGAGGGCTAGGTGTGATAAATCGTAATAGGAGATGATTTTCACCTTAATATCCACCTTACGAAAACCTTTCAGTACTAGAAGGTTGCTGAAAACTTTGCTGAAAATTTAAAGCTTTTTAAATACGCCACAGGACAGAAGCCACGAAATGTTATTAATGTCAGAAAAGCTTTTCTGGTACTTACAGCAGCTTTCAGGTATGGAAAGGCAAAAATACCCCCACATCCTCTTTTCTTGCAGGCAGTTCCAAGATCAGAAATTCCTCACACTAAACCTGCCAAAATTGTCCAGATTTGCTCAGGACCACAAACAGGAATGGTCTGCAGTCTCAGAAATGGGAAAGGTTGGAAGCCACTGACCAGGAATCTCATTTTGTGACCAGGACCTTTCTTTGAACTCTTGAACAGGTAAAGTAGTGCCTGGAATATCTCCATGCTCAGCATCCCTTAGAAAGGGGTGAGAGATAGGCATGAGCCAACTAACCCTGAACAATTTACTGCGTGAGGGAAACTAAGGCAGGCAGCTGTGAAATGACTTCTTAGAGCCCTGCCACGGGCCAGAAGCAGAGCTGAAAAGGAAATCTGCATCTCCTGGGTCTCAAGGGCACACAAATGCTGAAACGGAGGTTACGCATGACCTGCACGAAAGAGCGTGAGCTGGAGCGAGGTAAAAGGCCCAACCTGTCATCAGCTTTCCCTCCCACGTCCCATCACAGAGCAGCACAAAGCAGATGATAGCAGCGTTACTGAATCCTTCCCATCCCTCCCAGCTCTGGCTGGGGCTGATGTCCCCTTTCAGCAGCCTGGAAAGCCCAGCTGTGCCGGCCACTGCTCTGAAGCTGAGATGTGAGGTGCAGCAGGTGAAGACAGGACTCCTACAACTCTGTTAGATTTCTTGGAGCGAGTCCAAAGGAAGCCACACAGATGATCCAAGGGCTGGAGCACCTCCCATATGAGGACAGGCTGAGAGAGTTAGGGTTGTTCACTTGGAGAAGAGAAGGCTCCTGAGAGACCTTAAAGCAGCTTCCAGTACTGAAAGGGGCTACAGGAAAGCTGGGGAGGGGCTCTTGCTCAGGGAATGCAGGGATAGGATGAGGTGGAACAGTTTTAAGCTAAAAGAAGAGAGATTGAGATGAGATCTTTGGAAGAAATATTTTCCTGTGAGGGTGATGAGGCCCTGGCACAGGTTGCCCAGAGCAGTGGTGACTGCCCCATCCCTGGAGGTGTTCAAGGCCAGGTTGGATGGGGCTTTGAGCAGCCTGATCCAGTGAGAGGTGTTCCTGCCCATGGCAGGGGGGTTGGAACTGGATGGGCTTTGAGGTCCATTTCGACCCAAATCCTCCTATGATTCTATCAACTCTGGGCAAGCAGGCAGTTTCCACTTCAAAATGAAAACAGTGCAGAGGGAGCTATGTGGTCCCATCTGCAGCAGCCACTGCATCAGCTGGAGATGCTTCCCACCATAGCATCCTTTTCATAATCATGATTTTAACTTGAAAGAGCCTTCTCTCAATAGCTCTGTTCCTCTGTCCTTGTTCTGAGGGTGTCTGGAAAGGAGTTTTGTGAACTCAGGCATGCAGGAAAAATCCTTTCTTCCGCAGCTCGCAGCCAGATCTCAGTCTCAGTTTAGTTATTATTCACAACGTCTTTGCCTGGAAATGACCACATAGGCAAGCAAAAAAGTACCAGACTGTGGGGAAGACTATGCAAGCAAGCTTCCAGGATAAAATTTCTGTCTGTCTTTTACTTTTTGGGACAGACTGGCAAAGCACAGGACTCCCTTTCTGTCGTCCAACAGTATGATCCCAAAGCACCCAGGACCCTGTGCAACCCTCCAGCATGAGATTTCCTTTAATCCATGGCCCCTTGCTTTTGCCTCCTCAGCAGTCTCTGCAGCAATTGAGCTTCACAGCCCAGTCTCATTTCTAAGTGATGCATGGAGTTCATAAAAGATCAATAGAGCTCCTTGAGCACATTACAGACAGGAAAATTATACTCTATGGATAGCAAGCAGCTGGGTGCTACCCATTGATTACTCATTTATTAAAACACAAACCCCTTTCCAACCACTTATAAATAAATGACTTGCTATAAAATGCAACTCTTTTGGAAGCACAGACGAGCATGGAGATAAAATTCCTTCCCAGACATGGAGGTGACCTGTATTTACTGTAAACATTATCCCACATTTAAATTTGGAAAGGAAACAAGGGTGAGGCAAAGAGTCCGGATTCTGGTCAGAGCTTCCCTGCAGCTGGAGGTGAGCTCTGCTGCCAAGGCTTGCTCGAGTCCTCCTGCCTGCCCGCTTTCACAGAAAGCCTCTACTTTCTTTGGATCACTTTGTACGTGTTTCAGACTGGGTGGAGAAATGGTCCCTTTGCACAGACATCTGATGAAGCTTACTCACAAGTGTTACTCACCAGCCACTTGCTTGTGGGGAAGGAGAAGTTCAGGTTCCATTCTTTGCTCAGACCCAAGAAACAGCCACAAATTACCTTAACGCGAAAAGGCTGGGTTCGGTTCAAGATCGTGTACCCTGTGGTTTGTGTAAAAAAGCAACATCAGTTGGAAGGAATTTCTCTCAGCTGAAAGTCAGGAAAAACATTTATGACTATTGAATGGTCTGGGCATTTCTTGAATGCCAGAGCACAAAGATAGCTCTGCAGGGTCAGGAGCAAGGGGAATCCTTCCTTGCTGTTGGTTGTTTTCTATATGGCCAGCAAACACTGGGCAGCAAACCATCTCGACCACGTGCTCAAGCTCAGACAATGCGTGACCTCGAATGTAGAAACACAGGCTCAGGAAAGACATAGATCTGTTGGAGTGAGTCCAGAGATCATGAAGAAGATGTGAGGGTTGGAGCAGCTCCCATATGAGGACAGACTGAGAGAGTTCTCCAGGCTGAGGTCAACCTAGAGAAGAGAAGGCTCTGGGGAGACCTTAGAGTGGCCTCCCAGTACTGAAAGGGGCTCCAGGAAAGCTGGGGAGGGGCTCTTGATCAGGGAGTGCAGGGATAGGATGAAGGGGAACTGTTTTAAACTGGAAGAGGGGAGATTGAGATGAGATCTTAGGAGGAAGTATTTTCCTGTGAGGGTGGGGAGGCCCTGGCACAGGTTGCCCAGAGAAGTGGCTGCCTCATCCCTGGAGGTGTTCAAGGCCAGGTTGGACAGAGCTTTGAGCCTCCTGATCCAGTGGGGGGTGCCCCTGCTGATGGGCAGGGAGTGTGGAACTGGGTGATCTGTAAGGTCACTTCCAACCCAAACCATTCTATGACTATGTGGAGAAATAAGTGCACTATGAAACTGCAAAAAGGTGTGTGACAAGGCAGCTGTGGGTTGATCTGACCAGCTCACCTTGCAGGTATAATGTGCAGGTGTCATTGTGCTGCAGTTTTGTTCTTGCAGTAGGGAACCTGAAGATCTGGGGTCATTGTTATGTCAAGCACTGACACAGTTGCCCAGAGAAGTCTTGACTGCCCCATCCCTGGAGTTGTTCAAGGCCAGGCTGGATGGGGCTTTGCGCACCCTAATCCCGTGGAAGGTGTCCCTGCCCCTGACAGGGGGGTTGGAACTGGATGGGCTTTAAGGTCCCTTGCAATGTAAACCATTCTATGGTTCTATGAAGGCTATGCGATGCCTCAGTGAATCAGGATCCTAGTGAGCAAATTCTCAATGAAGGAGTTACTAACGTGTGACCAGCTACAGTTTGATACACGTTGTACTATCTATGGCTTATAAGACATGTAAAACAGGAAAGGGAGGTATTTGACATTTCCAGTGCGGGCATGGAAATCCCTTTTTAGGACTGGCCCTACCTTTCCACCTGCCTTTTCTGAAACTCAGCATAAGTGAGAAGTCAGAAGTCTGGTTTGCAGATTTAACTGGTGCCCCATTCCCTTTATGTGAGGTTGCAATTCCCAGTCAGGCTTTTGCATCCTGCGCTCATATTCTAGACGAACAAAGCAGATGCTGATGACTTGAAGTTTGAAGCCACTCTGAGAGGAGATGAACAGAAAATTCACCTTGCTTCAATCTGAATTTTAGGAGGTCCTGCTGACATTGAGAAATGCCCAGATCTAGACTCAGCTTTAAATGGTGTCTACACAAGAATCACATGTTTGCAAACACACAGCTGAAGCCTGATGGCACTCGTTACACAAGCTGTTCTCCTTGGGCTTCCCAGCCCAGCCCTGCAGCTTTGAGGGAACAGGAGAGAAGATGCAGGTATCCTGTAGACTATAACAGGCTGTCCTTGTAGCTACCATGCCTTGTCCTGCACAGCTTTCCCTTGAATCCAATTCACTAAAGTAAAAATTACCTAAAATATGTTTTAATTAAAAAAAATAAAAAAGGAAAGAAAGGGAAAGAATATTTCAAACATTCCCCTAACACTGCATAGACTCTGTTTCCCATTAAAGGCAACTGTGTGCAGCGTTTCTATTAAGATTCTGCTTCCTGTTGTGTAATACGGAATGTTAAAAATCCCAGTGTCGCTTAAGAAGTTATTAGAAACTCCAGAGAGTTTTCTATTCCCAAGAAATCTCTCTCAGTGGGAAGCTGGAAAAGTTCCTGTTCAATTTGCAGTAAATGCCTCAGACCCTTTGTAATATTTCTGGTGTCCCTCTCATCTTATCCAGGCTGCTTTGCTGCTGTGAGAGAAAAGCCTGTTTCTATGGTTAAGGGCTGCGACACTGACTTTGAAGGATACTGAAGCAGATACAATAGCCACAGGAAACGTCCCAGCATCACTGAGGTACCTCAGAGAGGGATTCCATCAAATGAGAATTCACTAATCTGATTCCCTGAAAAAAAAAATCACGGTAACTTAATGGAGAAAGAGAAAGAAATGTGACAGGTCTGCATTCATGGCTTGCCATGAGCTGGATTCTATGAAAGCTGGAGGAAAAATTCCCTTTCACTTTCATGGGAATAGGGTTTTGACCCTGAAGAACTTCCATTCAAACAGAATTATGCTCCATTTTTATATGCTGGGAGAATTAAGTGATGCCCATTTGCGTTAAAAAGAAGTCACAGTATGATGTGATGTGGATGTATATCTCCATGGCCACAGACTACAGATGCCACAGCCCTTCTTACAAGCAGAGCTCAGGAACATCTATGAGGGTCAGCTAAACAACCCAGGTAGGGGTGTCTACCATTTCAGTAGCTGAGTCAGGAACAGAGATGCCACCTCCTCAGTCCTGGCCTAAGATTGCTCTACATGCAAAAGTGCCTGAGCTATAATAAATGTCTTCTCAAAAGCTGTTCAAATTTCGCTGCCTGCAGAAGGTATGAACAGATAGTGGGAAGAGTTGTGTTCAAACATGTTGGAAAGAATGGAACTAAAAATCCTTTGGATTCAGCTTGGTACGATATATAAATCATAGAATTGTAGAACGGTTTGGGTTGGAAGGAACCTTAAAGACCATCCAGCTCCAACCCCCCTGCCATGGGCAGGGACACCTCCCACTGGATCGGGGGCTCAAAGCCCTATCCAGCCTGGCCTTGAACACCTCCAGGGGTGGGGAAGCTATGACTTTCTGGGCACCCTGTGTCAAGGCCTCCCCACACTCACAGGAAAATATTTCCTTCCAAAACTTCATCTCAATCTTCTCTCTTTCAGCTTAAAACCGTTCCCCCTTGTCCTGTCCCTGCATTCCCTGAAAAAAAGCCCCTCCCCAGCTTTCCTGGAGCCCTTGTTCCATTCTGGGAGGCTGCCCTAAGGTGTCCCTGGAGCCTTCTCTGCTACAGGCTGAACATCTGCAGCTCTCTCAGCCTGTCCTGATAAGGAAGGTTCTCTAGCCCTTGGATCATTTTTGTGGCCTCCTGGGCACTCATGCTAACAGATCTATGTCCTTCCTGTGCTGAGGACTCCAGAACTCAACACAGGGCTCCAGGTGAGGTCTTACAATAAATAATAAATAGATGATTTGTGCATACTGAGAACCCGATTAGTGAATCCTTTTGCGGTCCTACACTACAGCCCAGACTTTCAGGACTACAGGTTAGGGCTTACAGTCCATGTTTAAGTATCTAGGATTGAGCATGATTCACATGTACTAAGCACTCAGCAGCTTTCGTTGGTCCTTAGGGGACATGCTGGGTGCACAGTATTTTTAAAAATATGAGCATTTTCTGAGGAGATGTGAAGCTTGCAACCAAAGACAGCTTGTCCCAGAGGTGCCGGAGGCATCAGATGAATTGAAAGGTGAGGAAACAAGATGTGGCACCTGGATGGAGGGAATGAAACAAGCAAAGAAGCAGCCAAAAATGAATCCTGGCTGTGAAATCCACTCTCAAAGGGAACTGCCTGAGCTTGAGTCACTGCAAATTGGTCTGCACAAATTCCTGGAAAACACTGCCAAGAAGAAACTGCCCTGTTCTCCATGGATGGGCGACACAATGCAACAGGTCAGCCCATGTCTCCTGCTGTCTCCATAAACAGAGAGAAGATTATGTGGGAAGGAGGAACCCGCATCAGCTCTATCCTTGAAGACAAATTATAGTTCAGGAGACAAGCAGAACTATGAGCAAGAAACAGCAGGGGTGCTAAGCCTATATGTTCATTTTTAGTCTTCTTAGTGTATTCAAACAGACACAGGAAGAGAGCTCATCGCACCAAATAAACCACAACCCTGGTTTAGACATGGAAAAATAGTCCTGAATGAAATGGAAGGTGATGTTGCAGTGAAAGTAATAAAACTTTAAGTATGATGCCTCAAGACACATTTAGAGTGGACATGTGAAACCCTTCATCCAGGTAGCAAACCAATGGAAGAACCATAGGAGAAGAAATAGTAGCTGTGCAATACTGAAAAGCAGAGATATCAAGGGGAGTGGTAAAAAGATTAAAGTTGGTGTGTGGTTTTACTTAACAACCTCATTAGTTCCTTGAGAATAAAAAGGAGTGAGTACATTCACATCTAAAAGGACTTTGAAACATGCAGCCAACATACATGTTGCACTGAGTACTTAAAAAAATGAGGAGGAAACAGTGAAACGAGACTCAGTTTAGGACAGTGAAAGGCAAGGAGTGAGTGTGATCCAAAATGCATATATTCATAGAATCATAGAATGGTTTGGGTTGGAAGGAACCTCAAAGCCCATCCAGTTCCAACCCTCTGCCTTGGCCAAGGACACCTCCCACTGGATCAGGGTGCTCAAAGCCCCATCCAGCCTGGCCTTGAACACCTCCAGGGATAGGACAGCCACCACTGCACTGGGCAACCTGTGCCAGGACCTCCCCAGCCTAATGGGAAAATATTTCTTCCGAAGAGCTCATCTCAGTCTCCTCTCTTTCACCTTAAAACCGTTCCCCCTCATCCTATCCCTGCACTCCCTGATCAAGAGCCCTTCTCCGGCTTTCCTGTAGGCCTCCTTTAAGTGCTACTCTAAAGTCTATCAGGAGCCTTTTCTTCTCCAGGCTGAACAATCCAACTCTCTCAGCCTGTCCTCATATGGGAGGTGCTCCAGCCCTCAGATTATCTCCGTGAAAAGAACATGATCAAAATCTCAGACTTCCACAAACCTAGTAAGGGACTTGGGACGTGAGACAACCAACTGTGAAATGGCACCAACTGCAGTACAGACACACACTCATTGAGATAGTGAAGATATCTATCAGCTCTCTGGTACACAAAACTAATCTCTAGCCAGGATATGCGGCTGTTTACCTATTAACTAGGCTTTAAGATCGCACCTGTGAATTTACTATTTGGGGGACATGGGGTGAAGCTGAACTTAAGGAGATGTATGAGGTCCAACACAAAACCCCCTGAGTTTAACCCTATAGCTTGGGAGCCAAAAGTAGGAGAAGAGAGACAAAGAGACAGGTGTAAAACATGTTCTGACCTGTCACAGTGAGACAAGGCTCAACTCAACGGTTCCACTCAGTACAAGTTGATGTGTGTTCAAATGCAGGTTTTCTTACCCTCAGTTGGAAAATGTTGGTGTACAAGAGTGAACAGTGAGTTCACATCGAGTCTCTTGTGAAACTGAAGAAATCCACCATAGAAACTTTTCCATTATTGACTGAGGCTTACAGTGAAGAGTGCATGTCTTACGCACACGTTTTTGAATCGATTCTCAAAGGAACCCATTTTTCATCAGTATAAGACGTGAAAGCAAACATGACAGAAATCCTCAACAGCCTTTCCAAAAATGCTCTGCAGAATTGCTTAGAACATTGGCAGCATCACACACAGCTGTGTGTCAGCTCAGAATGGAACTGTTTTGAAGGTGATCATAGTTGATTTTCTTAATTTGTTGAATAAAAAGTTACAGATATTTTTTGTGTTAGACCTTGCATCTCTGCAGTTGAGATCTATTCCTGCCTTACTTATATTTTTCTTTCCTGGGGTGGTTTCAAGTGAGTTTTGCTCATGGCTGTTGGTTCCAGTTGGAGCGTGCCTCTGGGAGGAGCTGCTGAAAATGCCATTTGGGATCTTCATGCTAAACATCAGAGCACTCCCCTTCAGTCCAGCGGCCTAATTAGACCAGATGAAGCCCTTGAAGAATGAAAGTTTAACACAGGAAGCAAGTCTGCGTGGAAGAAGGCAAAGGCAGGCCTGGTTCACATCACCAGCAAACCCTGCACTCCCCAGAATCCTCGATTTCTCCAAGCATCTCCACAGAAGCAGGAGCTGGGATCTGGGCTTGCTCAGCAGCAGACACCACGTGGCTGGGGCTGCTTAGACAACATGGTGTAAGGGAGCCTACCTTTCAAGCACGATGTTTGGGATTTCCTTGCAGGACTAATGGCTTGATAGTGAGCCAGATAAGTGCTGAATTCAACATACATTCCTCTCACCACCTCATTACCTCCTGGCCATCCCCTGTCTGCCTCTGTTGTTTAAATGGAGGTCCTTAAGACAGAGGATGCTCGTTAGGAACCTGGTATGATAAACACAGCACTTGTGCACTTGCCTGATTTGATACATCTTATGAGCCAGAACTTAATAAATGCAAACTGCTACCCAAATTACTTAGAGTTTTTCAGTCACTTTCTGTCTTCCTCAGCATATTCTATGGGCTGATCTCATGACATTCTCCTCCATGCCAGGTTTTTTTCCTCTATCTGAGCTTTCTTTTTCCACTAGAAGCCTCCAAGATGGGCTTCTCTCAGGCACTTTGCACACATTATTTCACCGCCTTGGTGGAATGGTTCAAATTATGATTTTCCAGCTGAGATACAAATACTAATTCATTCAAGAAAACTTTTGTGTGTGTGTGTGTGACAATGTGGATTCCTCTGTGGCCCTTGAGGAGATAAAATGCACCCAAAGCATTGTGGAGAAAACAGCATGCTAGGAGGAAACGTTTGGACGTTTGGAGAGAAAGCAATTTGTGCTCTGTAAATAGAGTGAAATCATGTGCTTTCAAGTGTATCCCATCTGCTCTTCTGGGATGACTTGATTGTCATCTTGGGTTGATGGGAGAGAACACCAGAGTGTAGACAACGAGTGGGAATAATGAATGACAGCTATAAATCTGAGATGAAATCCTCTGCTGATAGTAATCAAATGTGACACACAGTAGTTGTTGCTGAGAAATAGGCTGCTGATTTTTGTGGCTAACTGGCATGGCTGCCCTCAAGGCTGCTCCAGCAGTGGGAATTGCTGCCACATCAGGAAACCCAGGAATCACAGAATCATAGAATTGCTTGGTTTTAAAAAACCTTTGAGATCATTGAGTCTAACCGTACCTGTCCAATACTAAACCAGATCCCTGAGCACCTCATCTACCTGTCTTTTAAACACGTCCAGGGATGGGGACTCCACCACCTCCCTGGGCAGCCTCTGCCTGAGAACCCTTTTGGTGAAGAAATTTTTTCTGATGTCTAATCTGAACCTCACTTGCTGTTCTTGAAGCCATTTCAGAAAGTGCTGTGCATCCTTTGTTTTGAAAACCAGAGCCACCTGTGAAGCTTATCAGTTTTGATCAGGACCTGAGGTGACCATCAGCTGTCTGTCCTGGAGGGAAGATGGAATGGTGGCCCAGCCTCCTGCTCAGGATGGGATGCACTTGGGAGATTGAAACAGCAGCTCTCCTGGACCAGACAGCCTGGAGCCGGGCAGGGAGCCCATGGTTTTAAGAAAAGTAGATCTCCACGCTGGTGTTTGTGCCAGGGATGAACTTGAATCATAAGAATCATAGAATCCTTAAGGTTAGAAAAGACTTCTAAGATCTTCCAGTCCAACTGTCAGCCTGACATCACCATGCCAAGAAAACTATGACCCGAAGTGCCACATCTGCATGTTTTTTTGAACATCTCCAGGGATGGGGACTCCACCACTTCCCCGGCCAGCCTCTGCCAGTGCTTCGCCACTCTTTCAATAAAGAAATTTTTCTAATAGCCAATCTAAATCTCCCCTGGCACAACCTGAGGCCATTTGCTCTTGTCTTGTCTCTTGTTACTTGGGAAAAGAGACGAGCACCCACCTCACTACCACCGCCCTTCAGGCAGTTGTAGACAGTGATGAGGTCTTACCTCAGCCTCCTTTCCTCCAGGCTAAACAACCCCAGTTGCCTTAGCCTCTCCTCAGGGCCTGTTTTCCAGACCCTTCACCAGCTCTGTTTGCCTTCTCTGCATACGCTCCGGCCCCTCAGTGTCTTTCCTGCACTAAGGGGCCTAAAACTTAACACAGGATTCAAGGTGTGACCTGACTGGTGCCAGAGCACAGGGGCACCATCACTTCCCTTAGGAACCAAGCTGAGATGCTTCTGATCTTCCCTGGGATGGACAAATTGGACAGAGAGGCCCAGGGCTGGTGACATGCCAGGAAGCTTTTGGATGCAACATATTGCGTCAGTATCCGTGCGTCAGTATCCAGGGTTTACAGCTCCAGAGGCTGTTTCATGGCTGTGATCCCAGAGAAGGAGTTCAGGGTAACAGTGAGATGTGCCGGGTAGATGCCTAAAAGGAAATGCAAGCCTTATTGACAGGCCAGCAGAGCAAAATCAATGGATAACTCCTTGTTTTGCTGGCAACATGTGGCTGATGCTCTGGCTGCCCTTCCAAAAAAGATCCATGCATAATCCTCCTGGTACACTGATGTAAGAGTATCTCATCGTCGTAGGCCCATGATCACAGTGAAGAGAGCAGGCTGGCTTGGGAGGACACCAGAGAGACCAAAGGGCGTTTGGTAAATAACAAATCAGTGCGGGCTGTGAGACATCACGGCACAAAGGGAAACATGAGGGAAAGGCTGAATCCAGGTTCATTTCCACCACTCATGAAAGACAAGACAGACCATTCCATGACTGTAATCCTGATATTTGATATTTGAAGTAGCTTCAATTCACTTAACAATCTTGTAAAGTGAATAGCTTTGATCTGGTGTTTTTAATTTCAATCACTGGATGTTTTGTTTATTCCTTTACTGCGAGGAAGAGATTTCACTTTCTTTAAAAACATCTAAGAAATAAGGGTATACAATCCCCACACAAAGGAAAATTCATAGCAGCAATATGGCCATGAAAACTGATTTCCTTGAGCCTGTTCTCATGGAAAAGAAACAATTCTTGTGCCTTAGGAGCTGATGTGACTGTGTATTGAAGTGCAATGCGCAAAAAACAAGGACAGGCTGAGAGAGTTGGGGTTGTTCAGCCTACAGAAGAGAAGGCTCTGGGGAGACCTTAGAGCAGCCTTCCAGTAGTGAAAGGGGCTCCAGGAAAGCTGGGGAGGGGCTCTTGATCAGGGAGTGCAGGGATAGAATGAGGGGGAATGGTTTTAAGCTGAAAGAGGAGAGACTGAGATGAGATCTTAGGAAGAAATGTTTCCCTGTGAGGTTGGGGAGGCCCTGGCACAGGTTGCCCAGAGCAGTGGTGGCTGTCCCATCCCTGGAGGTGTTCAAGGCCAGGTTGGATGGGGCTTTGAGCCCCCCGATCCAGTGGGAGGTGTCCCTGCTCGTGGAAGTTGGGCTTGGAATGGCATGGTCTTTAAGGCCCCTTCCAACCCAAACCATTCTATGATTCTATGAAATACCTGGATGAATATTTTGAAGATTAACTCATGGGTGATTCAAGAAGTGGATAAGTGCTCAGTCACAGCCACAGCAAAGAATAGATATGATGATAAAAGTCATAGTATGGCCTGGACAATTTATTAAGGGCCTCAGGAAAAAAAAAAAAAGAAGAAAAAAAAAAAAAAGAAAAAATGATAAGAAGGAATCATTTTGTAAAATATGATGTTTTTGAAATGTTTGCCTAGCAACAGACCAACAAATACTCCAACTATGGCTTTACTTCATATTCTCACCCCAATACCACATAGCATTTCAACACAAGCCATCTCTCACTCCAAAATCCACCCCTGTGACCTCAGCTGCCCTGCTCTGATGCTCGGGCATCTCGCAGCTCCCACCCTTCCCAAGCTGCAGCCGATTGCAGGACTGCTGGGGCAGAAAGTGCATCTGTTTCCGCTTTCCTACATTGCATCAACCTATTCCCCCCAATTGCTCTCTCGGCATGAAGGAAGAAAACAACTTGATGTGCCAATTTCCTTCTCTCTGCTTCTGGTGTCGCACTGGCACTGCCCACCTCTGCATCCTCAGCATCGTTTGACCTCGCTTTCCCAATATGCTGTCTGAACTTGCTGGTACAGAAGTCAAAGTCAGGTCAAGTTCTTATGTGCTGTCTTGTTGGAATCAAAAAAGGAATCAAAGCCCAGGTAAAAAATCTTCCTCCTGGAGCTCTGTTTACTTTTCCCAGTCCCAGGCTTTGGGAACATGGTTTTGCTTTTCAGAGCATATAAAAAAATTGTTTCCAATGGCAGAAAAAAGCAGGAAATTTAAACAAAGTCCATTGGAGCTGCTGGGAAAAGAAAAGTGCTGGTTTCTCAGAAATTTAGTTTCAGATCCATTTTCACCCCTGCTTTGCCATGGAGCTTGGATGTAAGAGCAGGCAGAGCTGACAGCATAATTTGTGGCCACTGGTAGGCAGGAAGTCGTGTGCACAGTGGAGAGGTACGACACGGTACGCCACTTCTGCAACTTCTTATTTTGCTGTTGAGGTAGCTATTCCACCACTTTCAGAAAAGGGTGGATCTAGGTGCCCCTGCATCTCGCAGCTGACGCAGCTCAGCAATGGTATCAGCCTCTGAAGAAAACCTCAGGCTCCTGGATTGCGTGCTAAGCTCTGTGACAACCTGATGCTTCTGAACCCATATAACGGGAGAACGACTGGGTCTCAGAGCTCCTGCTGGGCTCTGAACTCTGAGGAAGCTGCAATCCAGCAGCTTCCTATCTACATTCATAGCATCATAGAATGATTTGGGTTGGAAGGGATCTTTACAGGTCATCCAGTACAATCTCTGGATCAATCAGACCAGGTTGCCTCAAAGCCCCATCCAACTTGACCTTAAATATTTCCAGGGATGGGGTCTTCACCACTTTCCCAGGCAACTTGTGCCAGCATTTCACCACCCTCATGGTAAAAATTCCTTCTTTTTCCCTTTGCCAATAGAATAGCAGGGTGGTGGGTAGCAGAGCACCAAGCGCAGAAACAATTCAGCCCTTAGGAACCAGGGCTTCTTGCCTTGGTGCCTCACTGCCCGTTTGATTAATGGGGCAGCAGCACAGCACTGTCTCACAAAGCTGAAGCCTAGCCAGCAGTTTAAAAGCAGCGTATTCTGGTGATGGACATATCAATGCACGTTAGATAAAGAGATGAATCAGTGGCCAGAAGCATTTTGTGGGTCATCTCCAAATGTGCCCCATCAGCAAAGTGGAGGCCTGTGCCTCAGCAACGGCTGGTGTGTCTGCAGCAAAAGCTTAGCAAAGCGAATGGGAGCACAAGTTTTTTACGTTAATTTACATACACAGAAGCTCTGCTGGATCAGATCTTGGGGACATTGTGGATTGTGCTGTGCTGGCTGAAGACATCCTTATACTCGACACAACCCCACCAGCTAAACTTCAAAACACAGTCAAAGCCAAGTCTGAGGCCACCCAAAAGCAACTTCAAAGCAAGAGCAGCTCAGCCGCTCTCCTTGGGTGGCCAAAAATTACTTTTTTGAGCTCAGTGGTAAGGAGACAGGACTGGAAACCCTCACTTCTGTTCTCTGGGTCTGGGTCCTGCAACATCAGTTCCACAGGAACCAGGTCTATGTGCTTCCATTGTAGATGTAAGCCTCACCATGCCAGCTCACACAATCGCATTTCTGTCAAATTACCCAGAGTATAAGAGATGGAATTTAGCCTGGCTTCATGCTTTTATGCTAGCTTTGGCCTACCTGTCAGAAATCACACAATTCCAAATGTAGCAGAATGTTTGCCAACGTGGAGCTCAGCCAGGTGCATTTTTTAGAACATTTTTGAGGTAGAAAAATGACTTTACACCAGATCATCTTGTTTTGCATCACCTTGCCATCATGTTTTGGTCTAGTGCTAGGAACCCGAAGCGGGATTAACTGTACCACTGAATCATGGTCTTCATAACCCTATCACGAATGGGAAACAGAGGATTCAATAGGTAATTAGTTGGTGTCTGCAAAGCACTCTGAGGCCCACAGAGAACATGGCAGTAAGTGACAAGTGTTCTTTATTACTCTCTGAGTTAATAGCCCTTTATCTCTGACCTCAGCTATCATATCCTCCGCACCTCCCCACTCCAAACCACAGAGGGTTACTATACCGAATGCATCTGTTTCCTGTTTCACAAATTGCAGTTGCACATTTCCAACAGGCACTCTCAGCTGAGAGTGAGAGGAAAGCAGTTTTATTGACCAATGTGATGTGCTCCTGAACCCACCTGACTCTTGCATTGCACTGCCTGCTGAAAATGAAGAAGAGCCAACTATAGTAGAAACCGCTTTCCTGTTATTTGAAGAAGATTGCATCATCCCTTTTTCACTCTTATGGCTATTAAAAGTAAAGATGTATCCAAGATATTCTGCTATATTTATCAGAAATAAATAACTTCAGCAACACATGCACAGACAGGAAAGACATGCAGCAATTATTTAAGCTCATTATAAATATTCAAGTTGCACCAGGGGAAGTTCACATTAGATATGAGGAAAAGTTTCTTTACCAGAAGGGTTCTCAAGCACTGGCAGAGGCTGCCCAAGGGGGTGATGGAGTCACCATCCCTGGAGGGGTTTAGAAGATGGGTAGATGAGCTCCTCAGGGACATGGTTAAGTAGTGGACAGGTATGGTTGGACTCTATGATGTCAAAGGTCTTTTCCAACCAAGTGATTCTATGACTCCTTAATAAGTTATTATTAATGCATTAATATTACTAATGTTGTCTTTGTCATGAGAACCTGTGGGACAATTAAGAGCTTGTACTGGCTTCACCACGTCACTGAAGTGGGGCCAGTGGGTCAAATCCAGGTGAAAAGAAATGACTGGTTAGAGGGCCCCAGTGACTTGACTAGGGGCTACATCATATGTTCCTGCCAAAATCTCTCACAAGCACCATCTTTCACCGTCACGTATACCCCTGTGCATTATATCTTTACAGTCTCTGGGACGAGATTGGGGCTGTGTATGCCAGTGTAACAAGTCACCAGTGTTGTTTACTGAACCACAGCAATTTACTGTCCCGTGGGGAAGCAGCATGGTCACATCCCTGGAGATGCTGGCCCTGCTCTTTTCATTCCCAGGAGGGGAGGCTGTGAGCACACTCTGCCATTATTTGCACCTCAACTAACAAGTTGTAACTCAGTAAGCTGCTGAAAATCAGTTGTCTATCTGGGCTGGTAAGCTGGCATACTCTTAATGAGGTTGAATCAGTCCACATGATGGGACCCAGGAAACGCCTTCAGAGAAGGGCACTCTTTGTAACCCACTGTGGTGGGGGCTGCTCCCTGCAGTTAAACAGAAGGGTTTTGTGCAATACAGCTACTCTGGTCCATGCAAGGATGCTCTAGGACAGAGCCCAACCATCCCACAATTTATGCTTTCTACCTCCTTCTGTTGACACTATGGATGCAGACTGGATGCTCTCTCACTGTGACAGCAGCCACTGAGGCTGGGAGAGATGCATCCATTTGATTGCTCCTCTGCCTCTGCCTTTTCCACTCTCTGGTGCTATTTAAAGGAGGGAAGGGCTCCCTCCAAACTAAACACAGCTCCCTGCTGCTTCAATTTAAGCAGCTTGAAACTGATGGCCCCAAACATGTGTTTAAGGATAAACATTTGTGCAAATATTTGCAGACGTAGGATCCTAATTTAGAGAACAATGTCAATCCCAGATATCATTTTGTTTACAAGTGTCAATCCTGGGGCATTAACAAAAGCCTAAAGGAGAAGTCTGTTTTTCAAGATGCTTACAATACCAAGGTCTCACCCACAGCCTGGCTCAAGTGAGCAGCAGCCTTCACTTGCTGGAACAACCACTATCTACCACGCAACTAAAATTGCAGCCTGGCGTAGAATCATTTTGCAAACAGAGTTGGAAGTTGAAAACATGCAGATGTGCAACAGTATTGGCACTTTGCAGGACAAGATTTTGGAAATACTTTGGCCAGCTCTCAGTCCATTCATGGGAGAAGCTTGTGTGGATTGGCTGCATATGGAAACTGGAGAGAGAAAGCAAAAACAATGGCCATGCAGACCTCGTGTTGCTTGAGAAAGCAAAATACCTGGTTCATTCACTTTGTGCTTGTTACTTGGTGTATTCCTTTCTCACCAAATGCAAACAGCTTGATTGCTCACAGGCTCCAAGTTGCATTGACCTGCAGGGTATCAGCTCTCTGCTACAAGCTCTGGTCTGTCCAAACCTTTCTTCTAGGTCCTGAGCTGCAACAAGGTCTTCCCAAATAGTTGCTGCTGCCCCAATGTGGAATAGGAACCCAACCCCGACCCTCATAGGGACACTCTATATAACACCTCCTTTTTACCCTCCACCAAGTCCATGCAGCTATTCCTCTTTGTACCAAATAAAAGCTACAGCACCTGAGTTTTTAGCTTGGAAAATAAACTTTCAGGTTGGCTTAAACCTCAGCACATGGATCAATGCAAAGGCCAGTGTGCACAGCTGCATGCCAGGGCCTCATCTTTTTCGAGAAGTGATTTCAGCAGGTACTTTCCAGACTCAGAGTCACAGTGCTACAAGAGAGAGAAACCTGTCAAGAGAAGGGAGATCTGGACGGATTCCTAAGTTGCAGACAATCTCCTGGCCTTTATCAAGGCAGAAACCAGTGCCTGATGAGTTAGAAATCTGCCTTCATGTGTTTACAAGAAGACTGGCTGCGCACAAAATTTGCTGATGTTTCCCAAGCAGCTTTGCAGGTGTACCAGGGATAAGGACAGGCCCCTTGAGTCCCAACTTATTTATAAACAAAGCTCATATTTGCAGTGGTTCTTTTCCTGTAAGATCTGAACCCAGCTCATCTGAAAGGCTTTCTGCAGAGAGTAAATCAATTAATGCACTTAAACCAGGGAGCATCATTTGGCATCATCTATCATGTTTCTGTAGTGAGAAGGTTAACTTTGCCAACACTGGGATGCCCTCTTACAGCAACATGCCAGCTTCTAAAGAACCTTTTGGACAAGATCTCTGCTAGATACGTAGCTGTGAATATGATTTTACAAATAGCAATGGGCTTTTTTTTCTTGGACCATCACTTGATGTGGTGGTAATATTTGGAAGAGAATAATATTTTTATTTACCTCAATTTTTTCCTAAACATAACAGACTTTGTTGTTGTTATTTCTTCTTTTTTTAGCCTGAATTTCCTCTCAAAGGAAACTCTGATTCCCTTGTGTACACAGCCACAGTTGCTGGTAGATGATGGAGGCTGGAGAACTGTAAAGATCCTACTTTCATAGACCACTCAGATTTTAAGCTGCATTTCAAGAGGCCATCCCAAATTTAGGGGGAAGGAATGAGAAAACATTGTGTCAGATCAGCATTAATTTAAAGAGAAGAAAGGGGGGAATCCTTTTGTGTGTCTTGTCTACAGTAATCAGGAAATGCAGCAGACACATCTCTTCAGCATCATCTGCTGTCCTTATTCGGTCTCCTAGGTTGAGGCACGCTGGAAAGCAAAGATTTTGCAGCCCCAGCAGAAATGTTTGTGAAATGTTTATCTGATCAGCTAAAGACTTTGAAGGCTTGCCTTGGGAAAGATTTCTAACACTTCATAACTCAGATGCAACTGAGAGGCTTGGTGTCTCCTTCTTTTTTTGCAAGACAGCCTTTTTTTTTAGGGCAGCAGACCGGTGTTTTGTACCAAGAGCAAGAGGTAGGATGAAGTCAGGGAGCCACAATTCACTGAATATATTTAGACATATTATATTTTCTTTCTTGCCAAAGCTAGAGATAGGGTTACATGCTGTTTCACAAATTCTTCACCACGTAAGCTGTCCCTAAAGCAGAAAAAACCCCAAAGCCCAGGTACTGCTGCTAGCTGCAGAAACCTCCTACAAATGCACAGTGAGATATACCCTCTCTCTCCCTCTGCCCTGCAAGGAAAACCTGATAGTATCCCTTATTATTCCTTTCTATGTCAAGAAAGGAGACTGTCTGTACAGTAGGGTAAAGCTCTGTGTGCATCTCTGTGCTAACAGTAGGACTGCTGTCTTTTCAGCACGAAAAAAATGATGCGATTGTTAGAGACACAGGAGCAGTTTGGGGAAAGCCAGTTTACTGACCTGTTTCACAGCTTATCGAACTCCTGGGCAGCCAGGCTCTGCTTCCTGCTCTATCGCATGAGATAAGGGTGAAGCTTAGAAAAAGCAACTCCCATTATCACCTTTTGACACTACGCAGCACATCCTAACTGCAATGTAGGAAGGTATACAGGAATGTTTTGGAGTGACCAGTCTCCAAGGTAGCTGGTTATGCTTCACATCAAGCAGAATTGTGTGGATCTGTAGTCGCGTCCTGTGGTCAGGGTTGCAGCTGCAATCGTATTGCCCACTGTTTTCTCTCCCTTGATTCCAGGTTTTTCTTAGCAGCCTAATGACTTGATAAATTTGATTGGACAAGCACTTGACTTTCCATATGACGCCCAGAATGGACACTAAAGACATCTTAAACAGCAGCTGTACTGAGCTCCTGAGTTCTGTTTCAGAAGTTTTCAGCTTCCTCCCCAAGCCAGATCTTTGAGTGCAGCATTCCTCTTTGTCTGTAGGCACTACATATTCATTCACATCATCTCAAAGACCACGAGCTCAGACATACATCAGTCGGAATTTCCAGCTTCAAAGAAAAATAAAACCTCAGAAAGACTATAACATGCCTACCCCTACTTCTGACCACTTGGAGAAACACTATTGTGTCAGAAGACATCAGCTCACTGTGCAACTTCTGAGCTAAATCAGATTCATTTTTAAAGTACATCCACCCTTCAGTCTATTTTTGTCTGGGAAATGTACCCTGTTCTGAGCTCGGCATCACAGTGGTGGGGCCATGTGAAGGCTTCAGCCAGTAGTTTAAAGCCAGGTCCTTTTAAAGCTAGATTTTGAAGTACTAGGACCGCAGTTAGAGACTTGACCTAGACAGAATCCAACCTAGTAACGCCCAAATTGTCAGCAGAGAAACACATACCAAGCATATTCAAGACTAATGGTGGGAAAGTCTCCCAGGAATGAGTGATGATCCCTGTAACTTCCGTTAGCAAGAACTTGCTTAAATTCAATTAATTCCATAAATCTCCTCATGATACCAGTTATCACTTACAGATACCACTGTAATCTCCTATAATCTTCTTCAACTGCAGAAAGAATTCTTTCTTTATAACTTTCATTTTCTCTATGGAGAACGTTACAATTTCTGCTTCCTTGCTTTTCAGTGCCACAGAGTTGTTCTGAACCTTCTCTGAAGTCTCTTTTCCTTCACTGTGAGGGTTGTTTCCTTCTATTTTTCCTTTCTCTCCCGCCCCCCACCCCACCCCCCGCCCCAAATTGGGCTATAATTTGTTTTCGTTGTTCCTGGCATTGCTTCATCTGTGTAACTTTCATTGCTGAAGCAAATGGGACTGGAGCTTGAGCAATGTAAATTCAGAGCAACAGAAGAGATAACCAAGGATAACCAAGGCAGCAATGAGACAAGATGAGGCCTTGCTCTTGCAAAAGAGAAATCTAAATTGCTGAGGTTGTAAACAAGCGCTTCCTGGTGCATCGAAAACACAACATCACAGGCAGCAGCAAAGGATGGGTTTCAACATTTTCAGGGCTGTGGTGTTTAGAATTCATCTAGCATATTTTGCTTTTGCCATGATTTTAATCTTTCATATCGCCACAAGGCAATGAGCAACAAGCACTCTGAATTTAATTGTTGCAGGTTCTCAAAGATATTGAAATATTTGAAACTTGTTGCACTGCATGGGATAGTAATAGATAGATAGATATAGTAATTAATTAATTGCTCTATGGTGTTACATCTGAAACTGGACAAACTGAGGGGCTGCTCTTTCCTGATGGAAATCCATTAACACGAGGACAGCCTGCATTTCTTTCATATTTATATGTTTGCAGTGTTCATCAGAAGAGGAGCACCTTCCAATTCCTAGTTCCGTGCTGGGATGCCGCTGTCTCTGCTCCACAATGTCACGGAAGAATGAAATCTGTGCTGGCACTGCATCCATTCAGCATTGCTTTTCCTTGTAAGCATGATGCAAGAATTAATATACAACTATGAATCATTCCAAGTGCTGGATCTCTGCTAAGCAGATCCCTACAGATAACTCTTCTTTCTGAAAAAATTGGTTCCAAGTTTCCTAACAAAAAAGTACCAGGGAAATCCACAAAGTAATAACATTTTTTTCCAACTTCTGTACAATTTTGATTTGGATTTATATGGCGACTTTTAGAGATCAGTAAATGTCATCACTATGATGGTATCTATCACTATGGCTCATCTATCAGTACAATTTGCCATTTGATTTGAATTTCTACCCCTTTTCCACTGGCGTAGGTGAACATTCAAATAAGTAATGCAGCTACGGAGAATGTGTTTGTCCTGTAAGGAGCAGTTTGGGAAGGAAATGGAGAACAATCAACACTTGTGAGGGGGCGATTTGAAGCCGAGTGAAACACAGTGTCCTCTTCTTATCTATACCCCCTGCTGAATTCACTCTGGCTTAAAACACCCCCATGGAGGCTTCTCTGTGTGGAGAGGCTGAAGGCAGGGTTCAAGCTCAGGCTAAAAGTGCAGTACAAACTCATCGTGTGTCACAGAACAATTAAAAAACTTCATATTTTTGGCATCCAAAATTCTAAGATGTCATAAGTTGTCTCAGTCATGCTGGGAAAGAAAAAAAAGTTTCTGATATTGCCAGTACCAGAGACCAAGCGGAAAACAATTTCTTGGGATGGAAGAAAAACACTTGGCCATTTTATTTTCACAGAAAATATCCATCACAGTATCCTAGAATGCTCTGAGTTGGAATGGACCTTAATGATCATTCAGTTCCAACCCCTCTGCCATGGACAGGGACATCTTCCATTAGAACTATTCTCTGTTGTTGAGAGGGAAAAAGGTAGTATTTTGGTCCACTATAGCACTGGCCTCAAAGGAAGCTTTCCACAAAGCATCCTGATAGAGCTGCAGGTAGGAGAATGAGCGTCATCTTCCTGTGAAGGCATCTCCACACTGAGAACGTTCCAGTCAGGCTTAGAGAACTACTCACAGCTTGCCTGCAAACAGAAAAGCTACTCAAGACTTTCATTTTAAGATCACCCCTCATCTGAGCAAGCAGCTCTCACCTCACTTTTTCCATGCAGTGCAAGGCTCGTCCCAGCCACTGAAGAACACGAGCCTGATACCTCAGCAGGGACATAAAGAAATCATGGATGACAACTCTATTCAGAGTTATCTAAATCAGAGGCACTTGGAAAAGTTATAATATGTATTTCAGATTGAAGGTGACCCTTAACTACTGCAGGCTGAACTATTTTTCTGAAGCCGGATATCTTGAGAACTGATTCAGAAAGGGCTTCCTACACATTCCTGTTAAGTACTGAGCAACCATCACTCTTATAAACAAGAAATCAGCTACTTGAACTGCTGATCTCCTCCAGGCTTGCAATCCCTGACTCTTAAAACTTTCAGGTGTGTATAAACATAGGCATATACACATGTATGTGTAGTAGTTCAGTAGAGACAACAAAGGACAGATGTTTCTAAAGACTTATAGGCAATCAGGGTATCATTGCCAGAGTTATGCTCAAGCTAAGCTGTTACTATTCTCAGTTTTATTTGGATTTTGCTTTAATCCTGAAGAATCCCATAAAATATACCTTCCTGGAAAATATAATACAAAAGGATCCTATTGAAGCACCCACAGTCCTTGCCAATGAGCTGTAAAAGAGGGAAAGACATTTGGAAACTAGAGTTCAGAGACTGGGCAGGAGGACTGGAAACTTTGCAACTTTGCAGAGATGCTATTGTGTTGTCCTGTCCTGTTTATCTTCTTTTCCTCTTCTTGCTCTGCTGGCCAGTGGTTAAGGAGCAGTGTTTTGACTCTCATGAGTCATACTTACCAGAAACATCTTGCTTCGGGCACTTCCTTGTTGCCACTATCCTGGTCCCCCTTCTCTCTGTCTTTCTCATCTAAATGGAAAGACACCAACTATTAGGTGGAAACATTACATGTTCTCATAGGAAGAGCACTACATTGGTCATGTCCAAATCTTTCCATTACAGCAATCCAGGAACAACTGCAAATAACATCTGTGATCAGAGTAGGACCCATTCAATGAGCTACTGACGTCTGAGAGGTTCCTACCTATTGCTTAAGCAGCTCCCAATTCATGGGAAGGAGATGGATGAAAAGCAATGGAAAACAAAGTTTGGCTCTGGTCCAGACTCATCAGTACTGGAAATGTGGAAGAAAAACGCCACATAGGAAAACACCCATTGTTTCCTTCAGTCTTCTCTGTTATCCTATGGGGTTGTGCAGTTCACTTATAAGAGGAACTCTCACCACGCACAAGCAGCTGCTCAGGGGGTTTCTAAGAGGGTGCAAAGATTGCACTTTCAGTGAAGTGTCATGAAGAGGGAAGCAAATGGTCACAGTGCCCTGTCTCTGCCCTGTGGGACCTTCTTGAGCACGGTGTGCCGTCTCTTGTTTTGGGTGCCGAAATCAGCAGAAAGTCCCTCAGGACTTCAAGCAGCAATGAATCACAGTCACTTTTCAATTTTGAACCACAAAGAAAACAACCTCAATATGAAGGAGTTATCTGCAGGCCTGCTCTGTACAGGAGGTTCAGAGAGCCTCCATCCCATCTGATGAAAGCCATTGGCCTGTACCACGTCATCAGAGGTGACAGCCATGGCTAAAACAGCCTCTGTACCTGCCTCTGCCTCCTGGATGCATGATGGAAAGTGAGGCATCCCTCCAGCCAGGCAAGTCTTGCAGTTTCAGGATTTGGTTATAAGCATTATTCTATTATTCAAAGAATTGCATCATAGTCAATGGAGATCCACCAAATAGCCATGGTGGGAATGGCCCCAAGTTACTTCTGATAAAGATTTTGTCTGATATCCTGACAATCTGAGAAGTTCTGAAATTCAGAGTGGTTGTCTAGCTCAGAAATGGGCAAATCCTCAGCAGCAACCCTCTAAGTTTCCACAGTGTTCCTCATCGTCCTTCTCAGTACAGTGTCCTTAACCAAGGGCAGGCACATCCTTCATGGTGTCTGTTTTTTGCCAGTGTTACAGCTGAGTCAATCCCAAACATTTCTTAGGAAGGGGTCTCTCCCTGACCTCAACTTTTCTAATTTTTTAACAGACGTGTAAGTGAAGGGTGGTGTCTTGAAGGTCACTCTACAGGGTCTTGCAGAGAGCCAGCAATCTTCAAAGAATATCTGGAACCACTGTGAGAGTGGAAAGTATTAATAAGGACATTGCAAACCCACATGACTTCACCCCAAAACTCAATGGGGTTATCCTTCCTTTCTCCAACAGCCTACCTCAGCCTCTCAGCTATGGTAACTAGTGGAAAGAGTTGGAGGTCTGGATCATAAATGCTACTTTTTACAGGGCAAGTTGTAAGTTATAATAATGTGGTACAAACCTAACCCTTTCCATAGCTTTTGATTCCTGTAATAACTTGTATCTCAGCCTGACAGGCAATCATGTTTCGCCTGTTGTGCTGCCAATGCTCTGACTGCTCAGACTGCCTAGGTGCCCAGTGAGATCCAAAAGCTTTCTGGCCCTCAGAGGCTTATCCTGGTCCACAGAGTCCAGCAGAGGATTCTATTTTTGCTCATTGATCTTGTGCTTAATATCCATCCTCCTGAAATTAATAAAGAAGGCATTCCTACATTATCCCTTTCCTATCTATCAGCAATCAATCTAAGCCATGCAGGTCTGTTCACATTCTCTTTTTAATTTGTCTGGACCAGGATGTGAAGTTGCCAGACTTGGTTTAAATGACAATAATTCTCACCCAGTAGGGTTGGGAGTGTGTCCTTGTTAGAACAGGAAAAAACATTGTCTAACACTCAGTCGCCTCACACCTGGCTTGAGCATATGAGTCTGGTTTAAGCCCTGGAGTCAGTTCCTGGACATCTTCAGCATAAATTTAACCCAAACCTCAGGCTGCTCTAATTTATGCTTAAGAAAGAGTCAGGATGAATGCCAAGCCAACTCATGATGCAGGGATTCCAAAAGTAACTGAGTTGTATGCTCCCCTTTATTCTTGTAATGATGAATCCATTGCTGCAGAGCTGAACTATGGAATGAATACTTCAGGAAGCCAGTAGACAGTGAAGTCATCTAGTGATGCGTCTTCATTATTTACCTGCGGTTCCTACAACGTGCCTAGCGACAACTTAAACTTCAGGGCAGAAATCTGAATTTGACTATTTCAGCTGAAATCACTGCACTCAGGGAAACTTCTGCAGTGCAGAACCTCTAGTTTGGTTGGTGACCATCATTTCCTGTTATCTTCTGTAAGCCTTCCGTGGTACATCAGCACCCTGCCACAAGGCAAGACATGATGGGAAGGCACGGGAAATGCCATACAGCTCAGTGTGGAAGCTTGGTCCTGCTAAAGCTCCCATAAATAGGCACAGTATCATTTCCAGATAAAAAAATATGTGGTTTGAGGTGCAATGCAGAAATATTTCTGGATTTCTTGAGTGCTCACCTTAAAGGTAATTTTTTTCTATAAATATTTTTCCATAGATGACAATCTTTTCATTGAAAGAAATCTGATTCCCTGAAAAAAAACCCCTAACTGGGTGGAGCAGTTTTTATCAGCTACAGATATGCTACAAAGTTATCTGAAAGTTATCAACAAAGGATCTTTAGCAGTAGATGAAAGCTAGTGTTCCACCTCTGCTAAGCAAATGATGTTCTGGAGAGGTGCAAGTCATAATGGAAAGCAAAAGGCAAGAGGAAGGAATGGCTCAATGGTCTGTGGGGTTTTTATCAGCTCCACTCTCACTTTTCTCACGCAGCTCTGTGGGAGGCATTTCTGTGGGGCATGATAATCAGAGCTCGGATGTTTTTCCACCCAAATTTTTTCAGGCTTTCTTTTTTGTTTGCTGTAGATCCCAGAGACCAGATGTCCCGTATTAAAGAAAGAATAACTTACTTAACTTCTCTTTGGGGATGTATTTGGGGAAGGGAGGGAGAAAGAGTTTGTTCTTATTGAAATGAGAGCTGAATTGATACTTGGTGGATAAATGGCAGGCAGAAGCCAGGCAGCTTCGTGATGAGAAAGAGGAGAGCCCTGAACAGTGAGGCTGGACACTACTAGAGCTGAAGGTTCTTTATGTGAAAATAACTTCCATCAGGACAAGGCTCCCTGCAATGCCTACAACAAAGTGCCTACACTTAGATATTGTCCTCAAACAGCTTTGAGTTGACACTCACTATTAAAATACGCACTCAGCTTACCTAGCCAATCTGTGAGATTTTTATACATCTTTTAAGTTTCCTCCGAGAGTATTGAATTAAAACACATCCCATGTGCTGCAGTCAATTGGTGAGGAGAGGTGGAGAACCAGGAGGGCAACACAACCTTGACCCTACCCTGAGTGCAGCCCAACCACCATGCAGATAGGAACTGGAAAATCACACTGAGTCTTATCGTCCCCGTGGCTCCTACCTACTCTGGGCTTCAGGCTGCTCCTGCACCACCCAGGTCGAGTACCATGAACACAGCACCCAGCCTACCCAAGCCCCGGGAAACTCCTTCAGCCATCCTATATCTAAGAGTGATCTAAGCACTTGGTCCTCGTGAGGACCTTTGTCTCACAGGACATCCTTCTCATCTGCTACCTTTGGGCAAACTTTGCATCAAGTGGAATGACATAATTTCTTCATTGATGCAGCTGCCTGAGCTCTGACAGCTATGAATGATGGCAGCGTGCTGCGTTGCCTGCTGATTACAGACACATTAGTCATCCTCCCCCTGTTATTTAGGCTTCTGTGGCTGGCTGGGTTCATCTGCTGGTCCTTGTAACACACTGACAACATAAACCATTTTTCTGCTGAATTAATCCTTAATCTCAGCAAACCGGGCTCCCAGTTCCCCATTTGAGCTTCTCACTGACACTTCACGCAAAAGTCATCATTCATGAAAGAAGCTGCCCTCAGTCATCCCTTTGACAGTGCTTTGAGAATGGAGTATGGACGTCACCTATCACCACTGATCTCCAGACCCGCTGGGGCACTGAGATCACTCCCCACAAATCCCAGAGAAGCACAGCAGAAGTGTTTAGTTCACAGCACGTCCATTCCAAACTCATCACAACCATGAGGCAGACCTAACAAAATAAGGCTGTTAGTAGAAAAGACCAAAACCCTCAAAAACTCTAATGTGTTACTGTAAGGGAGTGAGAGACCACAGATGTTTTGAAGTCCTGAGGTCTTGCAGTGGTTGAGAACTGGCATGTCCTTAAGAAACAGACTACAGCTCATTTCTGCCAGTGCAAATGCAAGAAAATTTCTATGTCAGGGGACACCAACATGTGATAAAGCAAACAGAGATTACTGCAGTGTCTCCACTTACAGATGGGCAGAACAGTTGGAGAACCACCATGCGTTCCTCAACTCTTCCAAGCCTCCTTCAGTCTTCTGAATTTTGTGTCCACCATTCATCAAGAGTCTTAATGGAGCTCATTTCCTCCATCTTTCCTGGAGCAAGTGGTAACTACTCTGTTAAGATTTATTTAGCTTCCACTAGGAAGGAGGAACAAATTCACATGAGTCATTAAAATTAAGTCCTGCCGGCAGGATGACCATGAAAAATGATATTTTAGAAGGGTTTTCATTGGCACTGCTTACCCAGTTAAATGCTTATAGCATAATTACTAAGGGAAAAAGGATGTTTTCAGAAAAAAAACACAACCCAAATACAAAAATACTCCACAGAACTCAAATAAACTACACACATTTCTGCAAATAATTTATGGTGTAATTGGCTGTTCTGCTCAAACAAGTTACGAGGATCGGATTGTCTGCATCCACAAAAGCAAGATCCTGCCCAGAAGCTTGATTTTAATTTACGGGTGAGCACCAGAAAGCACTACTGTCTGCTGCAGAAGTCATTAGCATAAAAATAGACCTGGTTAGAAATTCCTCTTGGAATATCTTATTTTTTTGCATGGCATAAAAGGACAAACTCAAAAGGATGCTTGAACTCAAGCTTGATTTGCTTTCAGTCAATGCTAGGAAACCAAAAACTTTTAGCCTGAAAGCATTTGTACAATCTGTGTGAGTATCTGAATGATTTTTTTCTTTCTGGTACTTTGACTAGCTTTAATTAAGTCATTATTAGCAAAAACCACCATTAACAAGCTCTTTAAATCTTTCATTTTCTCCCCTCAACAGGACTTTCCCCTCCTACAGTTTCGGTATTACCACCACAATTAGCCTAGCTTCCCAAAATACAGTAACTTGGATTATCCAGCTGCCTCTGCACTGACTCACAGGGAAGCTGCGGACAGCAGCTTACAGACAATGTGTTCCATCTGGCCATAACATCCCTGTCACTGAACAAGACAACTGTCACGCAGCACGATGACACCTACATGTTATACCTGCAAGGTGAGCTGGTCAGATCAACCCATGGCTGCTTTGTCACACCACTCTTGTGCAGTTTCATAGTGCCCTTATTTCTCCACCTAGTCATAGAATGGTTTGGGTTGAAAGTGACCTTACAGATCACCCAGTTCCACACTTCCTGCCATGGGCAGGGACACCCCCCACTGGATCGGGGTGCTCACAGTCTCATCCAGCCTGGCCTTGAACACCTCCAGGGATGGGACAGCCATGACTTCTCTGGGCAACCTGAGCCAGGGCCTCCCAACCCTCACAGAAAAATATTTCTTCCTAAAATCTCAACCTCCCTTCTTTCAGCTTAAAACCATTCCCTCTCATCCTATCCCTGCACTCCCTGATCAAGAGCCCCTCCCCAGCTTCCCTGGAGCCCCTTTCAGTACTGGAAGCTGGTCTAAGGTCTCCCCAGAGCCTTCTCTTCTCCAGGCTGAACAAACCCAGCTCTCAGCCTGTCCTTGTAGTAGAGATGCTCCAGCCTTTGGATCATCTTCGTGGCCTCCTCTAGACTAACTCTAACAGATCCATGTCCTTCCTGACCCTTCTCCCTCTCATGCACTACTCAGTCCCTTCTTTCCAGCTTAGCAAAACCTGCTGACGCAGTGACGGGGACTACTGAACAAGCCTCAGTACCTGAGCCCACTGCTACATTTCAGCAGGTGGCTACGAACCCACCTGTCATACAAGCAGTGCTTTGTAACACCTTGAGGACCACAGGTTCCTTGGAATTTGGCTCAGACATAACCATCAGCTCCTGATGACCATCTAAGTGATCGCATCAGGGCAACAGAAGGAATCGATTGTACGGAGAGAACATGCTATAATTAGAAATGGGTTAAAAACAGATGGACAGACCTCATCCCTTGTTTCTTGTTTGCTTTTGCAAAACCAATAGCAAGAATGGTTTGGCTGCAGGCTGTATTTCTGAGCTCATAATATTCATGGGTGGATCTGGGGATTAGAGAAATGGTTTCTGTCAAAAGCTGTCCACAGAAAAAGAGCAAACTATTATCCATTTCAGCAAGCTCCCGAATTTGTATAGCTTAGCCCGCTCTGGCCATCACCACATCTGTCACTATGGGTTTGGAAATTAAATGAGTGGATGAATCTGTGAAGCTTTGTTTCTGCACTTCAGTGCTGGAACATCCCTTCTGTTTTCAGATCAGAAGATGCCCCCATTCCTCAGCCAAGGACCATCAGCTCTGTAAGGTGTTCACAGAGTGGCCTGGCGCAAACTCAACACTGTAGACTCTGCTCAGGCCCGAACAAGGGGCCATGGCCTTGCAGGAGAGAGTCCTCTCCGTATTCAGATGGCTCCCCCAATACCAAAGCATGGGGCTGACAGATATTGTAACACCTCTGGAGAGGGAAACTGCCAGAAACACCTGATTGCCCAGGGCAATAGGAAAAAAATAATCTAAGGGCAGTGCTAATTCCCCTTCCGCCTGCCTCTCTCCTCCTCCCACTCACCTTCTCTTTGCACGCAGCAAAGTACTTCAACCTTAGCAGGAAGACAGCAACCATTAACCATATTCTACTTTTTACCTCACTGTTTATAATGCATTTTACTTGGTTTCTAGAAGTAATAGTGATCTTCTAGTAACTACAGCAAGTCCAAATGTGCATGAGTGTCTGACCAAAGTCTTGTCAAGTGTTACCCAAAGGTAACTCTGAGTGCAATGGCATTGTATGAACCACACCTGTATGACCTGAGATTTGCATCAGCCCCTATATTTCAGGAGACATTAATAAGTCTCTAGTTAATGTGGAATAAGTCAGGTTTAAGTGCTGTTACAGCTCCAGAATTTCTTATGGGCCCTACAATCTCAACCTAATCCAAGAAAATGCTTAAACAAAATTTATCTTCCACACTGCTGACATCCATTGGACTACATCTGCACCAACACGCTGCTTCATAAAGCATTAACCAATAGAAAGCTCCATTATTTTCACTGTATTAACTTTTATGGAAAATAACTTCTCAGCTGTTAGCCATTTTACCATTCCAGTGTCAAGTGATGGAATATCACTATTAACTTTGTTTCCTCAGGCTTTATCCTGCTCACATTCCCACATCAGCTGCCTTTTCTTAATAGGGTCTTCATTTGTAAGGAAGCATTGAAGCCTTACTGCACAAAAAAATCTTATTCTTAGTCATTTGTTGTTCTTCCCAAGCATTAAAGTTCTCCAGGTAAAGGATCTTCTGCTCCCTGCAACCTCCCACATGGACTGATCTACAGACAGAAATGCTCTACCAGAACAGCTCCTGCTGCAGAGGAGTAGCAGCACAAACCTCTGTACATATTTCAGCCTTTTAAGACTGACTCTAGGACCATGCCTGGGTATGAGAAGGTATTTAAATCCCTGAGTCAATCAATCCTATGTGGTCTTTTGAGTCAGGGTGTGAATTTGTGCCAAATGGAGCAATTTACCATCCTACATCCTGTCCACAGCACTTCAGCAAACCAACTTACTTTGCACAGATGTCTGAACAGGCTGTTGTAGGGTTACTGGCTTTGGTAAAGAGAGGAGATCCACTGCCAATTACCTTCCCTTTGCATGCATCAAAGTCTTCCAACCTTAGCTGGCAAATAGCAACCATTACCACTACTCTGCTTTTTTGCCTCTCTATTTATAATGCATTTTGCTTAGTTTCTAGAAGTAATAGTGATCTTTTAGTAAGTACAGCGTGCAACCAGGTCTTCAGCTCTTCTCCTCTACTTCCACTTAATCAGCAGATGAGATTTTAATTGTCTTAGACCAGCTGTTTGTAGTTGGAAATAATTCAGCCGGAGTTACACTGCTTTTTGCTAAGCAGGGATCAGATCTAATACCTCTGAATTCCTCTGCTTGCTGAAGCAAAGCTACAAAGCCTTTGCTGTGATTCTGCCAGCTGGCTTTACCAAGTTGGTCAAGCCTCAACTCTTCCTGGATGGGCGTTTTCCAAGAAAAATCCAGTGAGAAGCCAGCCCTCCAGCACTGTGTTTGTGGGCACTGGGCTTGCAGAGGAACCACACTTCAGATGTGGTCATACCCAGGCATGGATTCAGGACTGACTCAAAGGGAAGAATACCACCCCTTGAATCACCAGCACAGCTTCCTGCAGACCTTGAGGTTTCCTGGCCATACATCAGAAGAGATTTCTGTTCCTTTTGACATTTTTGTTTACCCTTGGTAATTTTCCACTATGCCAGACTTCCATGTTTTTTTCCTCATTGAAGCAAGACAGACAGTGACCCAATCAGTTTACTTGGTGTGTGCTGTACCAGAGACCAGGCATCCCACCACCACCCCCTCGCATCAGGAGCTGGGGTTTTGCAGCAGCTCTGTTTGGCCATGCCAAGGTGGGCACTCTCACCAAGAGTTCAACATGGGACCCTGGGCCCCAACTCATCTTCTCTAGAGCTTCTCCAAGGTTACTGAGAGGAAAAAGAAGGAATACATAGAGAAAAGGAACAAAACCACCATTCCTGGCTACTTCTCCAGAGACTGTGCCTGGCCCAGTGGGATACACCAGCAAGTTCCTGCACAGCAAAATCTCTGTATCCAGCCTGCCACTGTGCCAGAAACACAGTACAAGACCAAAAGCAAGGCTTTCTCCATCCAGAACTTCACAGCAAGCTCAGATACAGACCTGTGCTTTCACCAGGACTACTCCCCAGTAGAGTGTGGGCTTTGCAGCTCTGTGCTTGTGAGTGGCAGGAAATTGCACCAATTAATAACAGCTCCTTCACTTCTTCCTGTGACACTGAAACAACTTTCTGACAAATTGCTGAGACTGAGGGTTTGAAATGTACCTGCTGAGGGCAGGCACAGGCCTAAAAGCAAGAAGCTGTGCTCCCTGGCTCTTCTCAAAGATCTTTTTTCTGCCGTTTGTTTCCACTATAGTTCAATAAAATACCTTTCCACATGAAAAAAAAAATGAAGATTCTCAATACGTGATTGGACATGGTCATGGATAATGTGCTGTAGCCAGACCTGCTTGAGCAGGGAGAGGATCCTTCCAATACCATGATTCTGAATTTCTTAAGCATACAAAGCAATTAACACTTGATAATAAAGTGAGAGAAGTATGAGATATTCCTCTCATCATATTTCGTCCTGGAAATAAACATGTGGGTAAACACTGCGTTTCCTCTGCCCTTGGAAAATACTTGGCAACTCTTTTGAGGTTGTGAGCTTTTTGGTGGGTTGTTGTCATGGGACTCGGGAGAGGAGGAGGTGCTTATGACAAAGGAAAAACATATAGGCTTTTATAGATTTGGTGTGAGAGAGAATCTGCATTCATTCATTGCACTCCTTGTTCATTTCCACCTAATACAAAGCTGCAACAGCCCCAGTGTACCCGAAGTCTACTGGCATTCAGAGAAGGTCCTGAAGAGACCTAAAATCCCTCCAGAAGCCTGAAGCTGAGCTCAAAAAGTCTGTACATATTTCTATGCATGTCCTGGGCTTTATAATTAAGTTTAAGGAAATATACAAACCTTCTCTATAATCTCCTTTACCTGAAACTGATGCTACCTCTGGCCATACAGTTGGAACACAGGCTCCAACCTTTATTCCAGCACATGGTTTTGAGCTCAGATTTGGTGAGCTGGATATTTACCCAAGGCTGTGCAAATTCCTCCCACCCAGAGGCCAGTAACAGAGGCCTCTTTAGCCAGACTTTAGTACTGCATGTTTATGACTCAAGGCTGACTCAAGTCTCTTGCCTCTGCTGATACTGCAAGACCATTTATGTGACTTCATTATGCTGTCCTGTTTGTCCTCTTCTTGCCGCAGGAATGGGGTTTGAGGGAGATGCCTCCTCTGCATGTAGCAAGGACTGGCCTTCAGAGAGACACAAAGCAAGCAATTTTGAATGTTCTGGCTTCAGGAAAGAAGGGATCAAAATCAAAAGCTGTGCCTGCTCCACACAGTGCCTGAGGACATAAGCTGGCCAGCCAGCCCTTCAAATGGGCAGTGTGAAATTCTCACCCTATAGCTAATAAAGCATGGAATAGTTTAGAGGGTGGGAAGTGGAAATTAGATGGGAAGACACCTTAGTAGAAAAGTTCCCAGCCTTGATAAACACTCAAAAATCAGATGCAACATTTTTGAACCTGTTTGCCTGTCCTGGGTGCTTACTATTGGAAAACACTGAACTAAATAAAGAAAAAGGTGACAGAGGCAGGGGAACAACAAAAGGCAGTTGCCCTAAGGCTAGAAAAAGGAGAGTTTCTTATTGTGGAAACCTAGACTTCCCAAGACAATTCCTGTGCTGATTTTAGAAGCAGATCCTTTCACTAAATATTTTTTTAAGGAAGATGTGCCTTCACATATGCCTTTAGTTAGCTTAAAAGAACACACACTAGCAAAGCTATTGTGTTTCTCAAGCTGTCTAAAAATACTTCTTGGAAGGGAGCAGAAGCCTGCTGACACAGCTTTAATAAAAGAGATCACCAGGTAAGGTAGAAAGCAAATCTGGTCTGTGCACTGTGCCCTGCTGAACTGTTCCCAGGCTGGGGAGCTCTATGAGCCGAGGTCATATTTAAACAGGAAAACCTGTTCTTTTCATGCTATTTCTTACTGCATCTACTTACTACAAAAGATACTGAAGCCAACTTTTGTATGTGTTGGCTCTTCCTCTGTTCAGCGAGAGCTTTGCTCCAGTCAGAGGAAATGCATGGATTTGCGTATTTTGCTAAGGCCAGGAGGGACCCCTTTGCTCATGTATCTTCACCTCTTCCATTACCCAGGCCTGTGAGCCTCTGTTATAACTTCTGTGTGAGTGGGAAATACCTTTCTTTTCTACGTAAGCCACCACTTAGAGGCAAAATAGCTTGTGACTGACCTGGGACATGTATTCAAAGAACATGTTCTTGAGCTAGGGGGAAAAGCATGAGCCCTGATGTAAATAGTTGTACTTCAACATTCACATTTCTTCTGCAATCTTTTTGCTCCATCTCTTTGTTTTAATGGCAAAAGAATGTGATGTTGCTACGATTTCCAACAAAATGGTTATTTGATGTCATGAGTGCAGATAGAATGTGACCTGATTTCTTTTCCCTGTTCTCACTGCAAATTGAAGAGATAGTTGAGATAAAGAGGCAGACTCAGATTTCCATTCAAATGCTTAGCTCTTTACCCAGATTTTCTGAAGAAGCAGGGACTCCTGCACAGCAGTATCAGCTTGGCTGGTTTATTTTTTCCTTACACCTCATGCCTGTCCAGCTAGCATCAAAGTGACGTCCTGTTGACAGGAAGAAAAATTCCCCCCTTTTCCTCCATCCAGTGGGAAGTGACCCAAGGCGTTTATTAGACTCAAGTGCTTGTTTGGTTTTCCTTGGTCATAAACCCCTGAGAACAGTCAGAAATGTTTCCCATCCCAGCGTCTGCACGGATCTCCACATTTGCACAGAAATCTTGGAGAGAGGGAAGGAGAGGAGAAGAATCCAGCTCACACAGTCCTTGGTGAGTGGTGGAGTGGATGCTCAGACTCAAGCACGCCCACGTGAAGATGAGAAGTGGAGCTCTGTGCTTCAGGAGGGAACCTCAGCAGCTTGTGCTTCTGCCAGCAACAGGGCACACAGCTTGTGGCTTACCCAGCCCTGCCTGCAAAGCTAAACCTTCTCTGAGAGCTGGTGGGGTAGGGAGGCATTCAGTGGCTGCTGGGAAATTGGCTGCCATAGAAAAAGGCACCCTTCCCTCATGACAGTTTAATTATGACATCCAGAGAGACCTCTCCTTACCCTCTCACACTTGTTATGCTTCCAGACATTACCAGATTCAAAAGGAAAATTAATAGATTCTCCTTGCATAAAACAAAATATATCGAAGCCAAGCAGGTATAACGCTACTCATGGAAAACCAAAATCACTGCTGGAAAACAGCGACCCAGACACGGGGACCCTCAGATAACCACAGCCATACCTCACAGATCCTCACAGTCCTAGGCAAGAGAAATGTGCCCAAATAAAGGAGGCAGCTGCCCTTAATCCATGCGTTTGTGACTTAGCTGAGGTCTCCCTAGGGCTGGGGCTGTCCCTGTACCAGGCATGGCAGAGCCCTGTCCCACGAGGGGAATCCTGAGCTTGGCAATGGCAATGGTTCTAACTTGAGCGGTAGTGGTACCTGGGCGTCTCAGACTGTGTGGATTTGTTCTCGCAGCCTTGGGAGGTGAGAAAATACTGCTGTCTGCACTTTCTGCCTGGGGAAATTCAGGCATCGAGAGGTCACCAAGTAGCTTTGTGCACCCAGACAAGTCATTTACGCAGGAGGGCTTCCTTCCTCTTCCACTGAGGGCTTGCTGACCCAGTTATAGCTGACCTGAGGAAAAAGTTACTGCTCCAGCCCTCTTCCAAACCTCCAAAAGCACCCCAGCCTTTGAGCTTACCGGCTCTGTAGTTCTGCTGGTATCACTGCTGTTTCCCTACAGCTCCAGGCAAAATGATCCTGTGCAACTTTACTGAATTCTTTCCTTCCATCTCTTCCCCAAGTCATCACTCTGAGCAGGGACCACGTGAGAAAAAGGACCTGAAATACTCATGTGTCTCTGTTCTGTATACAGTTTGGGGAGTTTTAAAAAATGCCCAGATTATTAAGAACCCACTGAAGCCAAAAGATCTGCTCCAGTCATCCAAGTCTTGCTTTCGTAACGTTTGTGCTCATAAATGTTGCATCAAAAATCTCAAAGATAGCACTAGGAGGACATAAATGCATTCTTTTCTTCCCTGCTCCAACTCCCCTTGCAGGGCCTCCTGTTTCTTTTGCAAAGCCTAGAGTGGCTGATGTGACTTTGACTGGAGGCTTTGCAGAGCCCAACAGGTCTGGTGCAGGCATTAGTAATCCTAGAGGCCCCACATCCTACAGCAGGCAGGTACTGGCAAAATGTAAGAAAACACTATTAGAAATCAGAGCAATGTTTGTTTTGCCCGGCCCGAACTTTTCTGACCTCCCCTCCTCTGCAGAGCAATGCACGCCACTGTTTGGGGAAGCTGCATAAGCACAGAGGAGGTCTGGGGAAACACAGACACCTGGATAGACAGGGAGACAAAGCCAGCAGCTTCTGTGCAGGCTCGAAGAGCCAGCATTAACCTCGAGGACTTATTCAGTGTAACTGAATATCATCAAGCGCTTGCATGCGTATTTGGATATATTACACTCTGTACCATCTATTCCTAACAAAGGCATAGAAACTTTTCACACACCTCCACCATATCCTTTCATGTATTCATAGAATCATAGACTTGTTTGGTTGGAAAAGACCTTCGAGACCATCCAGTCCACCCGTACTTGTCGGCTACTAAACCATGTTTCTGAGCACTTCATCTACCCATCTTTTAAATATCTTCAAGGATGGCGACTCGATTACAGCGTTTCCAAATTTTATGTGCTAAAGAACAGAGCAAGACTCAAAGCTGGACACAGCTTTAAAAAACAAAGACTACAAACACAGCTGATTTTGTATTTCTAGTGCTTTAAAGGTGCCAGAACACAACGAGCTCACTGACTCATACCTAGCTGAGCATCCAGACATCTCCAGCTGATTTGGGTCATTCTGCACTGCTCCAACATAGATTTAGCCTTGTCCCTAAGCCATAAAGAAATAAATTCTGCATTTTTTTCTCCCTAAGAGTACAACACTGAAATTGCCTCTTTTTTAAGCAGCTTCTGCATTTGTTAAACCAAATATTATATAGAGATGTAGAAACAAAAAGAAACTGATCACCCCACTCCAGCTTCAGCAAGAGTAGCTGCTGCTTCAAGAACTATATAATAATATGCATTCAAAGAAACCCTCACTGAAAACAAAAGTTTTTCATAAAGCTCTTTGCCTTTGTTCAGTGGAAACTCATTTAAACTTGATTTATTGCACCTTGGAATGTAAAGCTTCAGATGAGATTAATGGGCTGTTTTCTGGTGACATCATCTTCATGGATTGTCAAGTCAAGCCTACACTGAAATCACAAAGGAAAGTTTGGTTTTGGTCCCCTGTTAAAACACTGGAGTGACTGCTGTTCCTAAGTAACTCAAGTGGATAACATAACAGATAGGCTTCATGAGAAATAAGTATGAAATTTCCACTGTATTAGAACAGTGAGCTACAGCAATGTTTTACATTACAGGAACAGGCCACATATTTTCAAATGTATCAGACATGACTCAGTCTTTAGTCCACGTTCTGATTGGCCGAGAGAACATTTTTCCTCCCTTTTGGACTGTATTTTTTGTGCTTACCGTTTCTGGTATGGTTGGGTTGTAATCCACAGCAATATTGGATACGCTGGAGGGGGCGGAATTTCAAAGGCAGAAAAGATTGCTGCATATCCTGCTGCTGCAATCTAAAGCCAAAGTGTAAGGACAAGCAGCACTTGCTGAAGTGTTTGTATTACAGTGGCACCTACAGACACCTTGGAGCTTTCATCCCACAGGTTCCAAGCCAGCAGACAAACCCACCAGGGATAGGATGAGGGGAATGGTTTTAAGCTGAAAGAGAGGAGATTTAGATGAGAACTTAGGAAGAATTTTTTTCCTGTGAGAGTGGGGATGCCCTGGCACAGGTTGCCCAGAGCAGTGGTGGCTGCCCCATCCCTGGAGGTGTTCAAGGCCAGGCTGGATGGGGCTTTGAGCAACCTGATCAACTGGGAGATGTCCTTGCTAATGGCAAGGAGTTTGGAACTGGATGGGCTTTAAGGTCCCATTCAACCCAAACAGTTCTCAGTCATGGTTGTGAAAATAATGAAGGCTTAGTCCATAACTGTGCTCCTAGAAGACAGGTCAAAATTGCCCAGCATTACTTCAGCACATTTTGTTGTTGCTCTGAGATTTCCTTAACATTCCACAGACATTTCCAACAGACTTCCATATTGGCACATAACGAAGAGTGAAAACCAGCTGCAAGTCCCCCTGTCAGCCAGCAAAGCCTTAGGACAAGATCACAAGCATCACCCAAGAGCTCAAGCACCCACTGGGAGTGGCCAGGAAGAGGAAGGACAGCAGATGGGACCTCCTCATGCACCAGCCTGCAAAGAGAAACTCTCCATGGATACAAGACAAGTCCTTGCAAAAGGCCACACCTGCTTCTCAGCCTCCTGTTTTAAGGTGGCAGCCTCCCCCGCTCGCTCCACAACCGGCTCCACCCATTTTAGCAGCTTGACAGGCTTCCAGGAATGCAGCCCTAGGCCAACAAATAAACAGCTTAGTAAATATAAGATGCGAAGAACGATACTGTTTGTTAACGTACATCCAACCGGTGCAGATAGCCAAACAATGGGATTTGGCTGAGTTTCCATACAATTTCAGTCCCTGGGGGGATCTAGTTTAGAAAGCAAATTTCTTTACAATGAAATGGATTTGGCAGCCCTGCTGCGAATGAAGTTCATCTTCAGGGCAAATAAAAAACCACCACCACCCTCCAAGCCCCAGTAAGCAATTAGTGTGTAATTTATGTCAAATTATTGGTTGCTAGGAGGGATGGATCCAGATTTGCCTACGTTTACTGCAGAAAAGGGATTACAGATCTTTCATTCAGCCCATCAGAAGCATTATCAGGGCTGCTACTTACTCTGCCAAATGACTGATAAATGACTTTTGGGGGGTTCTGTCCTTAGAGGTTTCATTTCTTTAACAGCCTTGTTTAAACCGTGGAGAAGAAAATCAGCCGACTGTGAGACTGAGCCATACATGGAGTTCTTGGAGGACCAATAAAATCAGAGTATTTTAGCCTATAAACATTTCAGATTTTTAAATCTCTGGAGGGGAAGGTGTGAGAAAGTGCAATAAAACCAGAAAAGTAGATATTTCTCAAAGATACAAACCAAACAGGGAAAAAAAGGAAATGAAAACAAACTTTAAAACACACACTTTGCTAAAAAATTATTAAGTTTTTAGACTTCCTTTGGGGTTTACATTGAACCAGCTTCACTTCCTACCCTGCTATAAAGACCTCACATCAAAGAGGGGTCAGGGTTAATCAGAAATTACTAGCACTGCAATTTTATTCACAAATCCACATCTACAGAAGTGCTCACACTGGCTTCAGGTTTAGTCTGAAGGAACTGGAAGATCCTACTGAATAAAGGAAAGCCAGCTACCAACCCAAGTCTGACTGCTCAGAACGATTAAACATAGATAGTTTTCCAAAAGGATGAACCTTTGTCACACATGAGTGGCTGTTATATCTAGCTCCAATGCAGTTTCTTTGCGTGAGTTGTATAGTAAAGCAGCATGCAGAGTAATTAAGACAAAAAGCCAGCATGTTTATGGGCCCTAGTAGACATTTCATAGGGCTTACCATGAATTTATGTGGGTTTTTTAACTGAGAATATTAACAGGATGGGTTTTTCTTCTTTTATACATGATTTTTCTAATGTAAGAAAATACAATTAATGTAAACCCAGCATGCCGTAACGTAGGATTCTGCAACTCTGCTTTGGCAGAAGTGCTGGGTTAGGCAGAGTTTAAACTTAGCTACCTAGAGCTGTTGGCCAATGATTTATAGACCTGCATGGATAGAAGATACAGCTGCTCCAGGATGAAAGTTCAAGTTCTGCAATATCAGCTAGCTCAATTCTGTGATTCTCCTTGCACTGGCCAACTCCTTCCCTCGCTTTAGAGATGCCAGAACAAGGCAACGAGCTCAAACTCATACCCAACTGAGCATTCGGGCATCTCCAGCTGATTCGGCTCATTCTGCACTGCACTGAGGTTTTTTGTTACTGCATCCTTACAAGATATTTTGTTTAACAGATGCAGAAGCTGCTGGAAAAAAACCAAAACCAAAACCAAAACCACAGCAACCCCCCCCCCCCCAAAAAAACCCACAAAAAGGCAATTTCAGTGCTGTACTTCTAGGGGAAAAATTGCAAAATTTATTTCTTTATGGCTTATGGACAAGTTGATTGTATTCTCTGGCACCTCTAGAGCAAGATGCCTTCACAACTCCAGCCACCTGACCCATCAGCCCTGGGGTCCCCCCTCCAGGCTCAGGCTAGGCTATTGGTCATTGCAAGCACCAAAGCTACCAGACTAGGACCATGGTGGAGCTGTCAGCGTCCAGGTCAGCTCTGATTCAGACATAGCAATGCCCCCTTGCAAGACTTATTTGTGCACTGTATGGTGCAAAACACAGTAAGATTGCTTTTGAATTAAAGAGAATGCATCCTCGTACTCTGCAAGTAGGGAGGATCAGTTTTACAGTCTGGAAATTTGCTTACTCTTAGGGCTTCCTAGCGGATCTAATCAGCATTGTAGGAGCTTAGAAACTCCAAGGGGATTTGCACCTGTGTTTTTCAGTATACGGGCCTGAGCAACTGCTTCCATGGACCAAGCATGAAAGGTCATCAGCTCTATGACACAAGTAGACAACAGGACAATGTCCCATTGAGCTGGTGTAAGTTTGCTTTTGGGTAATCATTAACAGGATCTCAACGTACAGACAAACAGCTCCTTTTTCCACCCACTCCCCGAAAGCCCACCCAGCGGCAAACCCCAGCGGTGAGTGCAGTTCCAGTGGGATGGGTGCCCGCTCAGCTTCTTACAGCCTTCCCTTTGACCTTCATTTTCCCTGTGGTACAGCCTTGACCAGAAATGGTATTTCATACCTTGTTTTCTCATGGGGAGACACAGCCCTGCGAGAACAAGCAAGAAGCTGGATTTTACTTCGCCTTAATTCAGATTTTCAGATTTTCCTTTGACTTGGGAAATCACATGTATTTGACTGCAAGACTATGGAGGTTGTATAGACCAAGGATGTATTTGGGACCAAAAAAGCAGATGAAAACCCTGAGTCAAGAACTTGAGAGTCTAGTTATAGACTCTGATCATTTCTCTGTGTGATTTTGGATGTGCTGTTTAATAACACTCTAAGGATGCTCTTAAGTGCTTAATGGATCTGCAGTCTTTTATCTCATAACACACAGCCCAAATAACACCCACAATACACATACTGTTCTGCAAGGCTGTGTAGATCACTAATATGAATGAAAACACAAATAAGAAAACTTCATATTAGCTCACTTTGGACTCCTCGATAACCATTTCAGTGCATGTATAATTGGATGTGTCGTGTTTGCAAAGTATTCCACAGTAACCAAGAGAATCTGGGGGGAGGAACCACCTCAATACAAGTTCTATACAGGGCAGTAAAGGGAGGGGAAAGGAGGGGATGGAAAAGCCAACCTAAACAGCACAGGTAATTGGTCTCAGATTCTTCTGTCTATAGACTCAATGCCCTGAAGGCACATTGCAAGTCCCTCCAGATTGCTAGAAACATCATCTATTCCCCGTGTTTCCTTAGAGACAGGGGTGAATCAGCCTGGAGAAAAGCAGCTGGAGACAATAAAAATTCCAGAGGGATAACCTGGCCCCTCTGCCTCTTTGCCTAAGACTTCAGAGCAGCACTCTGCTTTCTCCTGTTACTTCAATCTCAGGGAATTCTGTTTTGAGGGAGGAATGCAACTCCATTGTACTAAAACTGCGAGGATCTCAGGGGGCTTCCTCTTTCTCTCTGACATTTCAGTTGTTTCCCTATTTTCCCATGCTTTGTTTATCCTCCAGTATCTGTTGTTATGCGAGTGGCTCTGGCCTTCCTGCCTGCCTGTGCCTGCAGCTTCATTAACGTGCAATCTGAGCTCTTCAATTAATTAATTCATTTCCTCTGTCCCTCTGACATACAGCGTTATTAACATCCTGGCGAGGCACTTAGGGACCAAAGATTACAGGAATCATTTGCAGCTCATTGGATCAGAGACTGGATCAGGATCAAGAAATGTGCAGCAGAGCTGAAACTTTATTCCCCAGCCCAACCTCTTCACCTTCAGTGCATCTTCCCTCTAGCTGTAACTTTGAGGTTACTGATGTGATGAATGATAGTCCTGTTCGGATTCTTTCCTGTCCAAGTGCATCATTTGTGAAGAGATGCTCTGCTTGGTGGAAAATGCCCTGAATCAGTTGAGGAGGACATGAGATGTGGCCACCCTGGAACAGCAGGATATGATACATGGCAGGGGGATTGGAACCAGATGATCTTTAAGATCCCTTCCAACTCAAAATATTCCCTGATTCTATGAGCACTCAATCCGAAAGCTGCAGAATTCCTGAACCTACAGGACTTTTTTTGGTAAATGCTATCCAAATTACTTACTCATCAGGTTAATTTTATTCAGAGGAATCACAAAAAGAACAGAATATATACATACATACAATTGTGTACATACAATCGATAGCAAAAGAAACAATGCCTTTAAAAGAAATGGCCTATTTGTAGTCATTTACTTTTTGGGTTAGAAGAAGTAATCAGTGGCTAGACCAGCAGGTTGAGAGAGGCAATTATCTCTCTACTTTGCTTTCATGAGACCCCATATGGAGCCCTGCATTCAGTTCTGGAGTCCTCAACACAGGAAAAACATGGAGCTGTTGGAGTGAGTCCAGGGGAGGTCATGAAGATGACTGGAGGGCTGGAGCACCTCCCATATGGGGACAGCCTGAGAGAGCTGGAGTTGTTCAGCCTGGAGAAGAAAAGCATCCACGCAGACCTTAGAGCAGCCTCCCAGTACTGAAAGGGGCTTCAAGAAAGCTGGGGAGGGGCTCTTGATCAGGGAGTGCAGGGATACGACGAGGAGGGGAATGGTTTTAAGGTGAAAGAGGGGAGACTGAGATGAGATGTTAGGAAGAAATGTTCTCCTTTGAGGGTGGTGAGGCTGTGGCACAGGTTGCCCCAGGAGGTCATGGCTGCTCCAGCCCTGAGGTGTTGAAGACCAGTCTGGATGGGGCTTTGAGCAACCTGATCCAGTGGGAGGTGTCTCTACCCATAGCAGAGGGTTTTGAACTGGGTGGGCTTTCAAGGTGCCTTCCAACCCAAACCATTGACCAATTCTGTGATTCTATGAAATATTTTAAGTTGTCTCAGACAATCCTTTTAAACTGCTTTTATACTTTCATTTTTGTGTTACCTTTCTCTCTTCAATGAACTTAACACCTCTATTATTTTTCCATTCTAAATTCTAAGCCTCTAAGCTACTACGACACGGCTCCAGAGATTGCAGCTGTATATTTAACATGCTAATGCATAACAGGATTCATTTGTGAGCCTCAATATGTTCTGTAGCATAACAAGGCCAGAGTTAGATCTGATGTAATTAGCTAAGAGGCTGCATTTCAGGCAGAACGAAACACAGCTTTCTTGAGTGTGTCTCTTTCTGGGGAAAGCCTTTGAAATCCACAGCAGACTGGAAAAAAAAGAGAAGTTCCCTCCTATTCCTTCCAATTTCAACAAGTTCTGGTTTTTTTTTTCATTCATGAGCATATAAGCTATTAATAAAATCGCTGAATGAGAATGGTGACACATACCTTATGCTTTGCAAGCCAACATGACAACAGTCAAAACAGAAATCAGCATTTCAATACCTCAGCACATAATGTTGTCTGCAGCTCAAAAAAAAAATAAATATATCAGACGACATCATATCAGTTGCAGACTGATGAGTCACTAGAAAGCCTGAGACAAGCAGACCTAGAGTCACCTCCAGCCTGCAAAACACTTCCCGTCCTTAATAAAAAAATGGTGGACGATTCTGTCAATGAAGTGAAATGCCTGACAGACACATGTGGTGCAGAGCCCTGCGCTTTCCGTCCCTTCCCAGGAAAGGGGGGACCGGGAGCAATGAAGAACACTGGGGGGAAAGGGAGAAGGAGCTTCCTTCTGGTAGTTAGTAGAGTAACAAGGTTTGTCCTTGAACAGAGGAATATGAAAACAGCCCTTAAAGGAAAAATGTGGGATGAGGCACAGATGTTTTGGGCTGGAAAGTAACAAAAGCTTTGGCTGATTTGGTTTCTTACTCCAGATTCATCAAGCAAACACATGTTGCTTTTCCCCTCTATCCCAAGGCTTTGTTAGGGATCAGTGCTTGCTGGCACAAAGTGGTGAGTTGTGTTACCGCAAGCAGTGCTTGAGGACTCATGGCAAGATTTGGGCATCTCTCTGCCTTCAGCAGGGTCCATAGATTTTGTACCTATAGATTTATGGATCTAAACACCTTACCCACTCTCCCCTGGCCTCTGTGTTCACAAACCAGCAAAACAACTTCCAGGTCCTGTATTGTCTCTAATCGAGAGCAGTGCAAAGAAAAAGGAATGTTGGGTCTCCTCCACTAAAGAGACTCTCCTCTCATGTTTGAGACCCCTCTGGTGGGATCCACATCACAGCCTTCCTAAGGCAGTATGGATCTGCCTACAGCACAAATGGCTTGGGTGAAAACCTACTCCTCACTTGAATCAGGAGCTTTATTTCCATGGTTCCTCTGTTGACAAAGCTTTCACCGGTCTTCCTCTTCCAGATTTTCAGCAGAGAAAGGAGAAACACAGACAAAATTTCTGCAACTGAACTCAGTTCTCAAAAAAAAATCAGAATAACAACTTCCATTGCTGATTTGGACCCCTCTTAAAGGTTTGAAAGATAAAGGGGCTGCACAACCTTTTCTGTCACAGCTGTTAGACCCCAGGCTCTCTCCTGTCTTGCCCTTTGCTACCATTGACCCCTGGCAGCTCTGCCCTACAGCAGAGAGATCTTTTCAGGGTGGAGCAGGGAGGGCACAGCTCCCAGTCCCTGGAAAAACATCTCTGAAGGTTTAAATTGCCAGTTTTCCAGTAGATCCACACCCATTGCCAAGCAGTGCTCAAGGGCAAGTGAGTGTTCAGTCCAAGGAGGGAGGAGGGAAGGGGTGGACAGGCTCAAACCAGGCAGTTTGTTGGGAAAGAGGAGAAATCAGGCACCTGCACTGCAGGCAAGTGAGCTCCTCATCTGGGTGACCCTCACACACAGCCATACTAACGAATTTCTGTTGGGTATTTGACACGAAAGTTGTTTCTTTTGCACAGCTTGCTGCAGTCAGAAACAGCCTTTACTGGCTTCAAGACGGTCAGTCTAAGAGTGCCTCTGTCTCCTGAGGGAGGCCAAGCTGCTGAACTCAAGCTGCAGCATGTCTGGGCAGGGCAAAAGCACTTGGGCAGATAGAGATACACCCCAAGCCGCAGTGGCCTTGCCAGCCACTTGTCAGGTGAGAGGGAGAGCAAAGGTGGGCAGCCTTGGGGAGAAGAAGAGGGAGAAGTTACATAGAGAGAGAGAAATCTGTTTTACCTTTCATTTAAAGTTAGAGTCACAGGGAGGTTTTTTTCTCACTTATGGATGATTCCAAGTTCAAAAAATTCAGATGCAACCACCAGATTTAAGAAAACAAGAAAATCTGAGCATGACCACAAGACCGCTTGATAAATAATGCGTCAAAAGGGGATTCAGCCCTAGCTCAGGCAGGGCCCCTTATCTGACCTTGTTCATGTCTAATTGCCCTATGTTTCTCCTATCTGGAAAGTAAAGAAGAAAGCTTCTTTGTTGCCCAGAAGTGAAGGGACAAGAGGAACAAAATGTATATGAATGACAGTGAGGGACAGAGAAGAGGGTCGCACACTTGGGAAGAACAGTACAGCACCTGTTTGCTCTCAAATAGGACAAATGAAATAGCTTTATGGTTCCTCAGAGCCAAGCTTTAAACCCAAATGTGTTTATGAGCCCTATTTTGTTATTGCTTGCTCATTCAAATCTTCTGATTCATCCCTTACCAAGACGAGGTGCAGTGCCCCAGACATAGCATTCCTATGCATCAAGACATATGCTGAATATTGCACAGCTTAAAGCAAGAAAAGAGAGGAGGAATGTGCATGAATGCACTACAGAAAACCTGTGAGTTTTCCAGGGCTGCATAAATGGAAAGCATTTGCTCAGGAAAATACCCACCTCAGATGCTGTATGGTTGATGTGGCCTTTTTTCCAGCCTGCTAAACAGTGAATGGTTGAGAACTGTATCAACGCAGTGAGGGAATTAACATCCGTTGGTCCCTGATTGTAGAAAGAGTGTTCACATTCAGGTGGTCAGGCTCAGGAAGTTGCGTGTAACCCTCACCTCTTTAAAACTGAGCCGTGATACTCCAGAGTTTTTCCTGATTTAAAACATCTCTTGAAATGTTTCTGTTGCTGCTGTAGCAGCTGGGTAGCCATCCAGGCCTCTCTTAGTCAGCACATCAACCTATCCCTAACCCAGCCCATTGTAGGCACTTCCTTGCTGTCCAAGGAAAACAAGACTGACACTCACAGTTATCGCTGGTCAGCCCAGAAACCTCCTCAACTGATGCTCCTACAGAGGTCTTGTGCTATACCACTCCCTGACCTGCCAGTCATTTCCACCCAGGCAGCAAGAAACTCTCCTTAAACCTGGAAACAGCCTCCTAAGCTACACTACAACTAGTTATTCTTTGGTCACCAAACTATCCCTTGGCTGAAAATTTTTAATAAGAACACACAGCTTCCTAACCCTTTTTAGCTACATAGAGTAAAGCAGCCCAAACCAATTTCCTTTAGGGACATCTGTAAAAATGGTTCAGTTTTCAGGATGGAGAAGGTGTTTTTTTCCCCGTTGTCTGAGTGAAGTTGGGAAGGCTCCCCATTCCTAGTGAGGCTTCCTGACCACTGACCAACCATTTCATTGCCATCTTCTAGCTGCTCTGGGTTTTGGTGGAGCTAGAAACAAAATTTAACGTGCATCCAAAGCCCTCTACAAATAGTAGTTAAACTTCTCAGCATGTAAAGTAGAGCTGCTCTCGTTCTGCTCTTGGCTGAAAGAGTTTCCCCACAGAACTCAGGTCCCAAATTAATAACTGAGGAGTGGAGTACTCAGTGCTGTTCCTCTGGGGACTCCTGGCCATGCCCCACCACAGGGAACAGCTCTGGCTACACTCTATTCTCCAGCAGAAGATGGAGAAAAGTTATCACACATTATCTCCTGTATGCATCACTGACTCCCCTCAAAACCTCGAGCCCTTTCCAACTGCTAAGTTCCATTTTTTTCCTATGAAAATCACCACCTCCTGCAAAATTGTGTTTAGTCATAGTCTAGTTTCTGCCAAGAAAAAAGCAAATGTCAATTTTTTTTATCCCCAGGTGAAGAGGGGGAAAGATTCTCCATCTTAATTCAGTCGCTGGTTATCCTTGGCAAAGGGTTACGACAGGGAATCTCCTTTGCGCTTGACCCAAACACTACCCTGGTGATACACATGCTACTCAACACCTCTACTTTCTAATAACACAAACACCTTGAGAGCTATGAAGGTCATCTCTCTGTAATTTCAACAGCAGTCAAAGAAAAACAATACAGAGGATAAGAGGTGGCGAACACTAATGGTGTAAAGTTTTAAGTGAGGATGCAAGTTCTTTATTAAATATCATCCAACAAGTGCTCTAATGCTGAAAAAGGTTTGCCAAGCAGGAATTTGGCTCTGTCTGCTCCTTTGTCCATTTATTTGGTTTCATTAAGCCTTATTCCAGCCCTCGTTTCAAGCTATTCTGGATGCACAAGTAGGTCTAAGATAGTGATGTCTATTAAATATTTATGAACCAAGGCCATTCAGATTCCAAGAAATCCATACACTGGGCCAAATTCAGCAAAACAGTTAAGAGGAATTTAACTTTTCAGTAAGCAGATAATCCTCACTCCTCTGAGCAATGGTTACACTTGGCTCTGTTGCTAAAGATTTTCCGGGGTCATTGCAAAGATGCTCTGCAAGTCCCAACTTCATTTTCTGACAATCATGAATATAAAAATCGTCACTTCTCCTGTTGTCCATTAACTGTTATTTACATTAGACAATTCTTTACTTTCTATAGCTTCAAACCAAAACAACGCCTTGTTTGACTGGATAATGAGCTATCAGCAAGTGATGTTTATTTAAAATGTCTACAAAGAGCCTCAAAGTCAATGGGACCCACACAAAGCTACTCTGGCCAACTCACTTGTCTGTTTATGGAACTGCCATGCAAACCAGCATTTTTAGGTGCCTATTCAAGATAAAAGTCCTGTAGAAGGAGACCAGCCTGTTAACTTGGTTATTTGAAGACCACATATAACAATAACAGTGACAGATAACTTGATTGAAATCATAGAATCCTTAAAGTTGGAAAAAACTTCTAAGATCGAGTCCAACTGTCAGCCTACCACCACCATGCCTACTAAACCATGTCCTGAAGTACCATATCTACACACTTTTTGAACACCTCCAGGGACAGAGACTTCACCAATTCCAAAGCTTCACCACTCTTTCAGTGAAGAAATTTTTCCTTATATCCAATCTGAACCTCCCTTGGTGGAACTTCAGGAGAGACAGGCGCGATAGAAGGGGTGGAGGGGTGGCCCTGTACACTAAGGAAACCCTTGACGCTGTAGAAGTTGAGATTGGTGACGACCAGATTGAGTGTCTATGGGTAAGAGTAAGAGGGGCAAGCAAGACCGACATCCTGGTTGGAGTGTGTTACAGACCGCCTGACCAGGAGGAAGATGTGGATCTTTTATTGTTTAAGCAGCTGGAAGTTGCCTCAAGATCGTCTGCCCTTGTTCTTCTAGGAGACTTTAATCTCCCAGATATCTGCTGGGCACTTAACACAGCCGAGAGGAGGCAGTCTGGGCTACAGTGAGCATGAGATAATTGAGTTTTCCATTAACAATGGAACAAGGAAAAGCAAAACCAGGACGACCATGTTGGACTTTCGGTGTGCTGATTTCAAATTATATAAGGAACTAGTAAGGAGAGTACCCTGAGAAACAGTTCTTAAAAGCAAGGTGGTCCAGGAAGGCTGGAGGTACTTCAAGAATGAAATCTTCAAGGCGCAGGATCAGGCTGTCCCAATGTCCTCTAAGAAGAGCTGCAGGGACAGCCAGCCAGCCTGGTTGAGTAAGGAGCTTCAGAAGAAGTTAAGTGAGGAAAAAGAGGGTGTATCGCCATTGCAAAGAAGGGCAGGTGAGTCAGGTTGTGTTCAAAAATATTGTTAAGTCATGTAGGAAGAAAATTAGGGAGGCAAAAGCCCAGCTGAAGCTCAAATTGGCCACTTGTGTTAAGGACAATAAGAAGTGCTTTTTCAAATATATTAACGGCAGAAAAAAGGGCAGCAACAACCTTCAATCCTTATTGGACATTGAGGGAAATATAGTAACTAAAGATGAGGAAAAGGCTGAAGTGCTTAATGCCTTCTTCACCTCAGTTTTCAACAGTAAGGCCGATTGTTCACTGGACAACTGGTCTTCTGAAGTGATGGATGGGGTCAGGGTGCAATATAGCCCCCCTGACATCCAGGAGGAAGAAGTTAGAGACCTGCTGAGCCACTTGGATCCTCAGAAGTCTACGGGGCCTGATGGGATCCATCCTAGGGTGATGAGAGAGCTGGCAGACGAGCTTGCTAAGCCGCTTTCCATCACTTATCAGCAGTCCTGGCTCACTGGAGAGGTCCCGGATGACTGGAAGTTGGCCAATGTGACACCCATCCACAAGAAGGGCCGTAGGGACGATCCAGGTAACTACAGACCTGTCAGCCTGAGCTCGGTTCCAGGTAAAATCATGGAGCGCATAATCCTGGATGCAATCAAGCAGCACCTGCAGAATGAAGGAGAGATCAGGCCCAGCCAGCACGGATTTAGGAGGAGCAGGTCCTGCCTGACCAACCTGATCTCCTTTTACGACCGTGTGACTCGCCTGGTGGATGAGAGGAAGGCTGTGGATGTGGTGTTCCTGGACTTCAGCAAGGCCTTTGACACTGTCTCCCACAGCAGACTCCTGGAGAAGCTGGCAGCCCGTGGCTTGGACGGGAATGTTCTGTGCTGGGTTAGGAATAGGTTGGATGGCTGAGCCCAAAGGGTGGCAGTGAATGATGTCCCATCCAGCTGGCGGCCGGTCACTACTGGCGTCCCCCAGGGTTCGGTGCTGGGCCCAGTCCAGTTTAATATCTTCATTGATGATCTGGATGAGGGGATCGAGTCCTTCATCAGCAAGTTCACAGATGACACCAAGCTGGGAGGAAGTGTCGATCTGCTGGAGGGAAGGAGGGCCCTACAGAGGGACCTTGACAGGCTGGAGAGATGGGCTGACTCCAATAGCATGAGGTTTAACAAGTCCAAATGCCGGGTCCTACACTTTGGACACAACAACCCCATGCAGAGCTATAGACTGGGTGCAGAGTGGCTGGAGAGCAGTCAGGAGGAAAGGGACTTGGGAGTGCTGGTGGACAGGAAACTCAACATGAGCCAGCAGTGCGCTCAAGTGGCAAAGAAGGCCAATGGTATCTTGGCCTGCATCAGGAACAGTGTGGCCAGCAGGACTAGAGAGGTCATCATCCCCTTATACTCAGCACTGGTCAGGCCGCACCTTGAGTACTGTGTCCAGTTCTGGGCCCCTCAGTTTAAGAAGGATGTTGAGATGCTGGAGTGTGTCCAGAGGAGAGTGACGAGGATGGTGAAGGGGCTGGAGCACAAGCCCTATGAGGAGCGACTGAGGGAACTGGGGTTGTTTAGCCTGGAGAAGAGGAGGCTCAGGGGAGACCTTATTGCTCTCTACAACTACCTAAAGGGAGGGGTTGGTCTCAACCGGTGACAGAACCGGTGACAGAACAAGAGGATATGGTCTCAAGCTTCGCCAGGGGAGGTTTAGGATTGACATTAGGAAGAAGTTCTTCACTGAAAGGGTGATTGGCCATTGGAATGTGCTGCCCGGGGAGGTGGTGAAGTCACCGTCCCTGGAGGTGTTTAAAGAGAGATTGGATGAGGCACTTAGTGACATGGTGTAGTTGATGAGTAGGAGTAGGTGTAGGTGTTGGGTCATAGGTTGGACTCAATGATCTCAAAGGTCTTTTCCAACCTTACGATACTGTGGTACTGTGATACTGTGAACTTGAGGCCATTTCCTATCATGCCATCACCAGTACTCACCTCAGTACAACCTCCTTTCATGGAGTTGTAAGAGATCAATAAGGTCTCCCCTCAGCCTCCTTTTCTCCAGACTAAACAACCCCAGGTCCCTCAGCCGCTCCTCATAAGATTTGTGGCTTCAGACCCTTCCCCAGCTTCATTGCCTTAATGTAAGTGCAGTTCAGAGTTGTCTGTGCTAGGACTGGCTGGCAGAGATGTTGCCTGCCCAGACTGATACAAACAGAATATGGGCAACTATAGCAAACCTGAGCTAAGGGAAAAGAAGTGAGTATTAGAGACTGAACAGCTCAGTCATGGAAAGCACTCCTAGCTGTTATAAGCAAAATAGTTGGGTTAGATGAAATCTGGTTATTTGGCTAGAAGGTCAGATCCAACAAGACACAATTAGGGTAGTTTAGCCCTGGGAAGGGTCTTAGACTCACATGTGGCCGTGCTCAGTGCTGAGAAGGTTCCAATGTAGCAACAGCCTTCCTGGGCTCCCTGCTAACCCCTTCACTCTCTACCAATGATGTCACACGTGAGTCGGAATGAACTTTTAGTCTTTCCATTCATCAGCTGACCCTATTTGCCACTGGAGTTAAGGATTGATGCTGTGTGCATGAAGTCACTAGTACCCTTTCATGCCAAAGTCCTTGGATTCCCTTTCCTTTCTCCTCCCTGGCAATATGCAAGGCCACCACCATTTCCTGCAAGCCAGGCGTGATTCTCATAAAGTGGTTTTCAACACCAAATTTCAAGAAGCTGTAAAAACGCTTCAAGGTCAAAAAGACCTTTGTGGAGTGGGAGGATCAATCACACACAGGCTAGTGACTCTGAGCACAGCTGAAAGCTGGTATTTCTTAAAATTAATAGTGTCTACTTAAGAATATAATCACCTCTTACTAACTCAGAGTTCCGAGCTGGATTGCTGTTTCACCTACTGAAACTCAAGCATCCAAGTTAGACGCATTGCCAAAGGTAACAGCAGATTTAGTGCCACAGGACAGGAACTGCCCCATGTTGGGAACTGCACCAAAGTAGTTCCTAAATCTCATCTTCTGCTCAGGACTTCGGCACCTAACCTTACATTGCAAGCAAGTCCTTCCATTCGGGATTCCCAACACAAAAGTTTCCTGGGAGCTTATCTTTTAAAGGCTAAAGGAGTAATTGCATGGTCCCCTGCTCCATCTGACAGTTCAGTGCTTGGTGGCAATTGCTGAGGGCTTCAGCTCGTTGCTGGAGGGGCTTAAACCTGCAGATCCTGCTTTGCACCCAAGTTTTAGCAAAGTTGGTGCTCTCATTCCCTCATTTCCCAGAATACCATAGCCATTAGCCCAGGGGAATTGGGCTGCAAATTGCTTAGTGTTTTGAGCAACGACCTGGAAACAGAATTTGGGTGCAGAACTCAAAGCTTATAGATAATTCAACTTTTTAAAATGGGACTACTCCATCCCAACATCAACACGGTACAAGCTAGCAGCTAAAATAACCACTGGGCAAGGAGGGGGATGATGCGTTGGGTTTGACTCACTTTGGGAAGACCTGAAGCTCAGCATAGTTCATCTTTTCACAGTAACACAGTATCACAGTATCATAAGGTTGGAAAAGACCTTTGAGATCATCGAGTCCAACCTATGACCCAACACCTACTCCTACTCCTACTTGTCAACACTTTTGAGTGTACTATAACAATAATTTCTTGTGTTAGTAAGAATTATAATAATTTCAGCAAACATCGCCGTTGCCTTGAGCTGTGTTGGGCATCCAGCCTGCCTCTGCCTTGCCTGGGAAGGTGCAAGACGAACTGGAGGATGGCTAATTTATGGATAAGGATTAAGTAAGCACTGAAATGTCTGGCTCTGTCCAGAACACAGTCTGGAACAGTAACTACAAGCAGGATTTTAGGTGGTTGAAGTCAGCCTGTTTAGTCTCAGCAGCTATGCCAGCTTAAACAGCTCCCACCTTTGCCTGCCTTCCATCAATCACCCCCTCAGCTTTAACAGCCCAGTTGATCCCAAGGTTGCCCAGGACACAGTCTTCTTGAATGGACAAGATTAGACTTTTCTTCTAGGATTATTTTAAAACCTGGAGCAGATCACTGACCCAACTTACTGTGCTGATTTACCAAAACAGGTATGCCAGGCACTGGGTCAGAAACAAGCAGGTAAAGGGAGGGGACATAGGGAACGCTTAGGTCACTATTGCCGTGGGGGAAAGGACCAGTGGATCTGCCTCTAGGATCAGGCAGTAGCTGAGTGAGGATTCGTTTCTGGATTCGGGTGCTTTCAGTCTCTTCTGGGGCAATTTTGAACTAGGGAATCACTAGCAGATACTTTAGTGCTGCTAAGTTAATTTACTCGTAATTAACATTTAAACCTTCCCTATGACAATGCCTCTGTGCCAGCCTTCTAGATATGCTTTTCCCTAAGATCCTGCTAATTAGCCAGTATCACGCTGTTGATGAGTTGCTCAAAAGTGAACACATGTTGCTAAGGGCCATAAACACAGAGCCTGTTACCTCCCTTTTCAGAAACCAGTGCTTCAGGGCACCGAGCCTACCATTTAATTAACAGTTATCAGTGATGGGAATTGCATCTATTGCAGAAGCAGCCGGTGTGGAAACACCATCTGGGCAGATGTGCCAGAAGATGGGATCTCTCAGCCCTGCAGCCTGTGTGGCACAGAGGTCTTTATGTTGGATGTCTGTTGCTGTTTTAACCAACATACTTGTAAAGGCAACGCTAATTCCAGGACAGAATATTTATGGTTTAAGGCTATGATGCAGCTCTAGGTAAGCCAAAAAAATATTTGTGTCCCAGAGCAAGCAGTTCCAGGGTGTCCAGACAATCCAGGAGAAAGACTTTGAGCTGTCAGGCAGATGCACAGTCTCCTATCTAGACTTACAAAGCACACATCAGGTCAGAGCAGGTGGATGGGACATATGTATGAGTAGAACGTGGGTGGCAGCAGAAGACAGCGAAGGGAGCAGTGCTTGACAATGTAGCAGATGTCTCAGCTTTCCGTTTGTCTAACCAACACCAGACAGCCTTACAGGGATTTTATTTGGCAGGCAGACCTCCTTCTTGGTCTTCCTTGAGGCCATATCCTGTCACAAGCCTGTGTATGATTTGGTATTTGCTACTGTGCTTAAGAATGCAGCAGTACAAATATGAGCAGATAAAGGACAAATGGGTTCTGGCAGAGAAGAAAATTTGGGGATAAATGCAGCTTTTAAACATTTGCCCCAGATTATAACTCGTTTCCATCAATGAAAATCTATGGACACTTAACTTGCACGAAAATTGGAGCCTCAACCCCTTAAGGGGATTCATCTCAGTCTCTTGGGGAACTAAAGTGGAAAGACTCCATAGACACAGGTAGCCAGGACCTGGCAGGCTGGCTGTCCATCTGACTCCTCACGTCCAGGGGACATGGCAGCCCATGGATTTCTCAAAGGAATTCACATCAGCTGAAGTTATTCAAGGGTTTTTGATCTCAGAGAGTGAAATGAGACACCGATGAGGCTGCAACACAAGAATACCATTCACTCTTGTCCCAAATTTAAGTGGGACAAGTGGTCCCAAGCAGTGCTAAAAGCTCAGGCTGGGCAGATCTCAAACCACAGGATTTGCCAGTCAGGATACAATTAAGCAACAAAACTCTACTGGATCATTCCAGCAAAGTATGAATACATGCAGCTGGATACTTGCCCAGACCAGAGAGCTGCTGGAGAAGTAAGCAGGAGGCTGTGAAAAGGCTTAATAAAAAAAGAGTTATTAAAAAGAGGTGACACTGTGCCAGTGACCAAGTTAAATTGTAATTACTTAAAAAAGTAATTACGTATCTTGTTCGTAAAAATGTTCCCCTGCCAATGGAGACATAATTTTTAATAATTTTTTAAGAAGCTGTTTTTTCAATAACTATTCCAGAAAGCAAGCTGTAAATAAATACCCATTAATATCAGATCTAGAACTTGACACTAAAGGAAAAAAAACAAATACATTTGGTTTAACTTGGTAAACTTTCTCTTCTATGTGCCTGAACCACTGCAGAGATGCCTCTTTGCAATCCTTTCAGCAATCCCCCCCTCTTCACTAAAAGCCAGTTGCAGACAAACTGGAGAGGCCAAACTGTCCAACGATATCGAATCATATGTCTTTTTACCAGATAGAAGCATAGAATTGTTAGAGTTGGAAAAGACCTCTGAGATCATCCAGTCCAACTGTCAGTCCAACATCACTGTGCCTACTAAACCATGTCCTGAAGTGCCGCATCTAAACGTTCTTTGAGCACCTCCAGGAATGGCAACTCCACCACTGCCCTGGGCAGCCTCTTCTAATGTTTCACTGCTCTTTCAGTAAAGAATTTTTTCCTAATACCCAATCGAAACTTCCCCTGGTGCAGCTTAAGGTTATTTCCTCTCATCCTGTCTTTTCTTACTTGGTGGAAGAAACCAGCACCTACCTCACTACAACCTCCTTTTAGGCAGCTGTGGAGAGCAATGACATCTCCCCTCAATCTCCTCTTCTGCAAACTAAACTATCCCAATAGTTCCCTCAGCTGCTCCTCGGAAGATGTGTGCTCTGGATCATCCAGACCTTCAGCCTCCATCCTCTTTTTTTCCTTATTTTGCCGAGCCCTCTTCTTTTTCACCTTCATCTGAAAGGAACATCAGAAACACCCCTTATATACAAACTTCAGAAAACCAAGTACCATCCATCACAGCACTTTGGGCAGAATACACTACGACAAAACGCAGAGAAGGAAAATGTCTAAAACCACACATATTTTTCCACTCACATCAAGCAAACCTCTAAACAGGAGCACTAAAATGCAGCCTGCACCTAAACTCTTCTCTTTATAAACAAAAATGAGCTAGTCCAGAGAAAATCAAAGAAGCTTCCACTTTGCCACATGAGCAGCAGTCTCCTGGGACAGCTTAGTGCCCACATCTCTTGGGACACCAGCTCAAACTGGAGGTATGAGGAAGTCAAAGGGACAAGTTGGTTAAATTACATAAACTTGTTTTACTGGTATAAAAGTAAACAGAACATTTAATTATTCTTATTCACTTAAAGCAGAGTTTTTTTTCGAACCTCTCCAAGGTTTAAGAAAGTTCCCCAAGTTTTTAATGCAAATATCAAGAGCACGTTCTGACTACCAGAAGACAAACATGTTTTGATAAATAATTTTGATTGGAAGTTTTATAACTTAAAAAAACCTCATTACCATAAAAATATTTTCACAGAGGTACATTTTTGTGGAAAATTGTGTTTTAAAAAGCCCACTGATTTTCACAAAATTTTGGGACCACTGCTTACAGAATGAAAGCTGCTCCTATTTATAAATAGGAATTTGTAGGCAGAAGATTTGCAGTGATGCAGGTGAACACATATAAGCGCCATCACATGATTGCCTTCAACTCCACACAGCCTTGTATGGCTGCATCTTGTTCTCAGATTTTCCACAGGGAAGAGGATTGTGTTGATGGAGTTGTAAGAATGAGATGAGCACCACGTTAACACAGTGCAGCAGCCCACAGCAAAGGAGGAGCCTCGTTCGCAGCCAAAATACTGTAGACTTACCTGGATTTTCCTACTGTAAAATGCAACCCATTAGCTGAGATGCTACAATGATCACCGAAAGAGCAGGGCAGTGGTCCTGCATTTCCATTGATGCAGAACTCATGGCAGGGGCTGGAGTGACCTCTCCATGCACCTGGGGCTCCAGGAGGAGTTGGGTCTCCTTTGAAGTACAATTACAGCTGCGCAAATAATTATTGTTTAGTTCCCTGTCTGAGCTGGAAAATACAGTGTTTTGTTTCAGATCCATACAAAGTGATTTAAAAATTCTGAGAGCACCAAAAAATAGAATTCATCCACCCTCCCAGCTGGAATCAAAGCTATTAGTTCAAATGTGCACTTTAGTCAGCAACGGTACCCTCAGTGGGCTACAAAATGTTGTGGAGGTGAAACAGCTTTGTTTGAAGGGCTTGCAAATCAGCTCTGTGAATGCACAGCACCTTTGAGCAGGCATGAAGGATAGACACAGGGTCACCTCAGCAAAGACAAGACCAGCAGGAGGCAGGACATAAACAGCTGTAGGTTCCTACTTTGCTGAGGTGCCAATCTGATGCTTTACTGCACCTTCCCTTTCCCCTCACCCTTTCCCATAGCAGCCATTGACACTTAAAGGATAGGACTACTCAAGGTGCCCATCTGAGAAGACCCGAGCCGGCTTTGGGACAGACAATTCCTTACCCAACACCGGAGTTCACACATTGCTGGTGTGTTCACCAGCACTGCATATCAAGCACCCCAAAGTAGACCCCATTCCAGCCTAATTCAGCCATAATCTGCATTCAGTATATGTCTTCTACATTTACATGTCGGATAAGGCACATGGAAAATATGTGGTCCCTGAAGAAGTCGCTTCCTTTTGGGGAAGGGCCTGGGCAAGAACAGACCTAGTGATCTCTTTCCAGAAAGGCAATGCATTTATGCATTAACATCACGGTGTGAAAACCTCTCAAAACACACTTTATTCCCACCTGTAAGACTCAAAGCTACCTCCACATTTCCATAATAGGAGAGTATCTGGCCCAACCAGGTACATGCCAGCTCCCCCATCCCAGCTGAAGGCACAGGACAATATCACCTTACTCACTCGCTGGGAGGATTCAGCTTGTGAGAAGCTGGTCCAGAGCAATGGAGGATTCCAGATGCATGTAAGCCTTGGTAAGCCAAAACCTGCTGATTTCAGTGGCTACTTCCCTTTTCTTCTAGAACACAAGAGCTAGAACAAGGGGTGTAGAGGAATATGCCCATCGTTCTCCTCATCTGGGATTGTGTTCCACACCATCCATCACATCTATCACTACAGGTGAGAGCTGTGAGGTTGGTTCTTCCTTAGTGCTACCATACAGTTCGTCCTCTCCTTCCCAGGAAGGATTTGCAAAGGAAATCTATCAAGCCCTTGAAATCTGTGCAGAGGGCAAGATGCACATAAGCCACATGAATGCTAAACAGCATTTATTAGACCCTAGCAGGCCAAATTCAGCAATTTTGACAGTACTGTGCAAAGGGAGTACTGATCCCAGCCATGCAAAATTTCCACATGTGTTTTGAAAACAAAGTTTGCTACTTATCTTCACTACCGTCTTACGATAGGAGGACAACAAAGCTGGTGAAGGGTTTGGAGCTCAAATCTTATGAGGAGAGGCTGACAGACCTGGGGCTATTTAGCCTGGAGAAGAGGAGGCAGAGGAGAGACGTCATTGCTCTCTGCAGCTGCTGAAATGGAGTTGTAGCAAGGTGGCTGCTGGTCTCTTCTCCCAAGTAAGAAGTGACAGGATGAGAGGAAACAGCCTCAAGTTGCACCAGGGGAGGTTTAGATTGGATATTAGGAAATGTTTCTTTACTGCAATAGTGGTGAAGCACTGGTAGAGGCTGCCCAGGGCAGCAGTGGATTCTCCATCCCCGGAGGTGTTCAAAAAGCATGTTGACATGGTACTTTGTGACATGGTTTAGTAGGCACAGTGGTGCTGGGCTGATGGTTGGAATGAATGATATTAGAGATCTTTTCCAACCTTGATGATTTTATTATTCTATATACAGAAAAATTATTTTGGCTTATTAAAATTACCTTTCTAGGAAGTTGGCATTTATCCACTCCTGTAAGGCGGAAGAAGCCATCACGGCATCACCATCACTTGCCATACACCTCCACACACAATGCCATCAGGGGCTTACACAGAGCAGAGCAGCCAATGCCCTGAAAGGCCTCAGCACTTTGAGCTTGGTTTGGAGAACCCCTGCCATGCCAAACTCCACAGAAGTCAGTGGGAGTCTGTATTACTGACATTGTGTGGCCAGATCTGGGTTTACACAGATGGGGTGGATGAAAGATGACAGAAACAGACACACTTGCATTTACATTGCCTGACACAGCAAATGCCAGTTCTCATCCCCTGGGTCTGGCTATCCTGGCCTGACTGCAGCTCCTGCTATTGTCATGAATATAAGTCTGCACATAAGTCTCCTTAAAATAGTTTGCACATACAGTAAAATTGGTATATTTTGGTACATACAACTATTTAATGAAGGACTGGTTTAAAAATGTTTGGTAGTTGCCAAGAATATTTCACCAAATCAGAATAGGCACTTGGCCAGGCTCCTGCTGTTCCAAATACATTAATGTTAGGCTCCTATTCCGAGAGACTGGATGACTCAACTGCAAAAACACACTCCAGGCTCAGCACAGACGGTGGAGGAAACAGTCTGGTCCAACATGAAGACACAGAGCAGTGGGAGCCCTTGCATTGCCTTTAGTGGCCTTGGATCAGGACCTGGGTGTTTATATTCCCAGCACGTTTCTCTTCCCTAACAATAACCCAGCACTGTATAAGCAGTCTCAGACACCTTCCCCAAACCTCCCTTTGCCATCTCCTGATCACCAAACTATTTATTCCGGTTCATTGTCTGTTTCACAGCACAGAATAAGCCCCCCAAAAAATCATACCCAGTGTTCTTCAGTCCCTACAGACCTAACTCTAGCAGTGGAAAAGAGACAGTTTAATTGCTTGTCTTTCATTTAAGTCAAAGCTGTAATATTATAGTGGGAAACACTTCTCCCTTATGAATTGTTAAATCAGATTTATAACAGGCTCCAGCTAATCGATGGTTACCTGTCTTGCACATACAACAGAACAGAAAAAGGGACACTGTAAAAGTCTATTAATAAAGTCTTGGGGTAAAGCTGTTTGGAAGTTTGTGATTTAAGGTCTAGATCTGACATCTGACTTCTGAATGCGGTTGAGGATTGAACAGAAACGGTCTCGTATTCAACAGCTTTAAGATATGAGAGAAGAGCCTGAGGCAAAGGTGATGGATTGGGAAAGAAGTAAAAGGCACGAGATGAAGGATCAGTGAGAACAGAAAGAGATTCTCTGTGTTTGAAGATTGCTTGCACCCAGCCTAATTCAAGCTGGAATGGCTTCACTGTTCTCAGCTACCAGGTTGAAGATAAACAATGAAAACGCAATACAAGTTGAATGGGTCAGGTCCTCAGTGCATGTCAGTCCATTCCTGGTCTGATGACTGTGCAGCAGTAAATGATTTTAGACAGCAGTTCAGTCATTCTTCAGACAGGAGTTATCATTGAATCATAGAATGGTTTTGGTTGGAAGGGACCTTAAAGATCAACCAGTTCCAACCCTCTGCCATGAGCTCCCAGTGGAGCAGGCTGCTCACGGCCAACACCCAACCTGACCTTGAACACTTCCAGGCAGGGGACATCCACACCTTCCCTGGGCAATCTGTGCCAGTTTTCAATGCCAGCAGCCATTCCAAGGCTGAATCCTGCACTGTTGAAGGGGTGCAAGGCTCCCTCACAGTCAATAGTTTTCCAGCCTTACAGCCCATGTATTAGATGAATCAAGCCACAATCACGATCTGCTGCATACTTCACTCCTTAGACCAATACTCCAGTTAAAGTGTCATTGATATGCACAACCCCCCCCAAAAAGTGTGCCTGCAGTTCTTGGAAGCCTAAAGTTCAACTTAATAACAACAAAAACAACTGAGAAATTATTCAGTGCATCATCCATGGCATTTATTAATGTTACATCAGCCATGCTCACTGGCTGCTTTTCTCTTCTGAGTAGCCATCAGCAGAGATTTATTTCCTCCCCAGTGATTTCTCTCTTCTTGAGTCAGAGGGGACCTATGTGAAAAAGTCATCTTTTGGAAAAATAAAGTAAAAGAAAAAATCTATCCCTAAATTGCTTCTTTTCAACACAGTCTGAATTACAGTAGCTTTTAACAGAGCAGCAGAATAGCTTGACACACAAAGCTTCCTTTCTGTTGCAGAAGAGGCTAAGGTAGAAAGTTAAAACTTAATGTTTACATCCTCTTCTAGACAGGTAGTTGTTTTTCTTTGCTAACTAAATATGTATGTCTGGCCTCTCTCCAGTGCCCCAGTGGTGATGCCGTCATACTTTATCCTGTCTTCTGAAAAAAATATGCTTTTCCTAACATACCAAGCTAGACGCTGTATTTTCCAAGTCCACCACTTGAGCAGTCACTGCTCACCCTTTCAGAATCCTGGAAATGCAAATGACAGCATCCGTGCAGTCATTACCAGCGTTGTTGTGTTTTCTTATGGTTCAAATACCTTCAGCAGTGAAATTGCTGCAGATTAATCTTCTGCAGCTCGTTTGATTAAGTAGGGTAAGAGGTGTAAACTGCCCATTTACAGTTTTCTCTAAAAATCCTGTTTCTCTAGGGGCTCAGAACCTTGCTGATGAACAAAGGGTTTTTCCATTGACAGCAGCAAGAGTTGGATGAGGTCTGAACCAGCTATAAACATCTTTCTTTGCCTCCAACAAAACTTGTGAGCTTCTGTGCTTGGAATTTTACACTTTTCAATCCAAGCTTGTCAGACTCTCAACTCTGTTTCTGGAAGCTTTCAAAGACATTGCAGAGAGTGGCTTTCTTGGGCTTGCAGTCAACACCATATCTTTACATCTAGGCACTAAAGAAGGTGGTAATAAATGAATAAATCTGCAAATCTGACATTTCTTCAGCATGTCCTTAATTTTTAAGTGGTGCAGACAGCAGAAAACCATGACTATGCTGTACTTTCCTGAACAGAGATTGCAGTTCTGATTTTTTAGTAGGTTGACTGAACCATTTGCAGGGGATTTCATCTTAAGTGAGAGAATCTACCAGCACAGGTGTGAGTTCACCTTCATTCAAAGCACCACATCCAAGCCATGTATTTTCTTGGGGCCTGTGAGCACATCCTCAGACTGGTTTATAAAGAGGAGCCTTTCCAAAGACTTCCATGTATTTTTAGGTAGGCACTACCCACTTCCTTTTGGGACACGTCTTTTCTTTCATATCAATCATGGAGAAACAGTTGTTTGGTCTATGTCACCTACAGTTTTCTCATTGAAGTTCATCACATTCTCAATAGATTCCTTCTAAGTCAGCAGCAATTACATGAATATAATGAAGATATCATAATTTTCTAAAGTTTGATTAACACCTCTCAAAGCAACAGTTCCACCACAGATCCCAAATCAAGGGGAACTTCATATCAAGCACTCAAGTGAGTTTGGGTAGTCTCTAGAGAGCTGATCCCTGCGCTGTATTATCTATTTCCATTAGGCAAGAATGAACAGCAGTTGCAGCTAATGCAACATTTTCCTAGGGAATTCCCTTTGTCCTTTCCCCACCACCACAAAGGATGAATCATTTGTAAATTAAGACAATATAGTACAGACACAGGAAGCTTTTTTGAAGGTGAATGGAAGGGTCATGTAAATGCTGCACAGAAAATTAGTGTCTATTAATCGGAGATATTTACTGTTCACAGGGAGCCAATTTCACTCTACTGTAATATAAAAGCCTGGCAAACTTCATGTGAAGACTGAGAATGTTTATTGGTAGAACACGATCCTAATTTAGTAAGTAGTATTAAGTAGATCTATTTTAAAGAGTGATTTTTCTCCATTTGAAGTTGTTAACAAATCCTACCACAAGTTCAAATATCAGAACTCCCAAAATATGAAACTGGGACTCTCTCCTTCATTGAAATAGTAATCAGACACGCGTAAGCAAGCAGAAGGATAAAAGGGCAGTTATACCACTGGATCCATTGATTAGATGAAAACTGTATACTGGTTGAGACTAAGACTGGACACTGGATTCCCAGAGAATCATAGACTTTTTACAGTCCAGGAAAGGGTGGAAACAGAAGCTGAACTAGGAAGCCATCTGCAGAGATTAAGCCCAGCCAAGTCTGGATTCAAACACACAGATCTTCTGCTATGCAGAAGCACATGTCCTGTTCAGCTTTTAATGGAGATCAGGAAATGAACCTGGAGGGCAACAGGCAGCAAGAGACCACAGGAGCTGGCTGTATAGGCAAGTCATCTGCAGGTTTGTGTATTAACCAAACCAAGGGCTGCTATAAAGCAAGAGCAAGACTTCAGATACCTCCACCAAATCTGAAAGCATGAAATCTCTGAAGGATGAGTGGACCGTGTCCTTCATGCTCTCCCATGGTAAGGACACAGTATGGGGTTGCATCAATCCAAAGATAAAGTTTTGTTATGTGGTGCCTCTGCCACGGAAATGTAGAGACAGTCCTTCAGTTTCTCAGTGTGCATCAGCACAACTTCAGCTCATTTTCAAACATTTACACAGCTATCCCCACGCCGCTTGGTAGTTTCATGAAGACACTGTCAAACCACCTGTGAAACAGCAGAAGCTTACAGTCCTTTTGGACCAGTGAGAGACAGCAGGAAACCATGGCTCAGGAACATCTGTATACCTTTACCATAAAGCTTTAAATAGAAAATTTCAGAAAATTGAGGTAGATTGATGGAGGTGAAGCTAAGCTTTTCCTGTTGAGCAGATATCGTCCTTTTCCTCTCATCAAGACCTCTGAGGCCATCCCTTCACCAGTTTTCGTAACAGAAGGGGTCTGGATTCACAGTTAATTCCCATTGATCCCTGAAGCAAATTACAGGACTCAGGACATGCAGGAAATTAGTACACATATTTAAGTTAAAAGACTTAACTTACAAGCAGCAGCCAAGTCAAATGACTTCAGACAGCTATTAGGGATGGACAAAGTGCACAATAATGCACACACATGCTCCATCAATCAGGACATTCCAAACAATATGTTGCCTTGATGACTGATTAAGAGGAACTCAAGACCTCTTTTTAAACCTATTGATTCACAAACCTGCAGAAATATTGTGTCCCCACTTCCATAACAGACATATCTTGAAAGTGTTGCACATCAGGATATCTTGATAGGCAGGAGGGGATATTTTTGGGCAGGAATAGTAATTCTTTCTTGACTGCTAACATCTGTTTGCTTAAGCCTACAGAACTTCCCTGGAGTTTTGAGGTTTAAAAACATAGCTTGAAGATGACATACTAAATATTACGAAAATGTGCCTCACTATCCACACCCAAAACCCCCCAAAGAACATTTCATATTTTTAGACTTTGGTCAACAAAATTTTTTGGACTGTTTTTAGTTCCTTAAATGAAGGGTGTTTAATTAAAAATGAGCCCACGTACCAGGACAGAGAGAACTAGACAGCCATAAACCCACAAGACCAACTTTGAACTGGACTAAGATGGAAAAACAGTGGTTATATCCAACAACACCAACTTACTGGGAACTGGGATCATTTGTAAACACACTCATTGAGCCATCATATATAGGCAAACAAACAGCAGACTGATATTTCCCATCTTGGACACCCTGGAAAGGTCTGCAATGGTGTGGTACACTCCAGTACACTGTCACCATTCAAAAGAGTGCTAATTCATCTTTCAGCATAGCTGATTTGATAGCACATTGCTGACTTTATGCAGCCATCTCTTCCCTTCCTGGGACAATATTCATTGACACTGTTCTCCCACAGTCTTTTTCCACACTAAATTTGCTAAGTTTTTTCCTCATTCTTCCCTTTCCCTTAAAACCAATCCTGTCCACACTTATGATTTATGAAGCTTCTCCCCACTATTTGTTTTGTGTCACTCAGTGACTTGCTCAGACACATGGAACAGCCATTTTTAAGTTCCTAGGTAAAAACTCACATCTACAATCCAGAAATGGGCAAAGCATAGTAAAGAAGAGCTAAAGAAAGGTACTCCTTTCTGCTGATGAAACAGAGCATAAAGGAACTAGGCACAGCAGTGTAAATATAGGTGACCTTTTTTCTGAAAGGCTCATAATGACACAGATTTCTTGAAATTGTAAAATGTCCAAACATCGTGAAAGATCAGCCCTCATTGCCTTTTGAAAAATAGAATACTCTAGAATGGCTCTTCAAAGGAAAGAGGGTGGAAATCCAACTGGTAGCTCAGGGGACATGATATCTCTTAGGTTGGTTCTGGAACACTGCAGCCAGCTTTTCAAATTTCAGGAAGTTCTTACCTGTCTTTGAGAACCTGTATAGCATGGATTAGACTATGGAGCCATCCAAGTCCAGTAACCTCCCTCCAACTGCTGCAGCCAACTACATCAGGAAGCATGTGAGGACAGGCATGTAGAAACACCTCCCATTATTCTCTCAGTTTTTGGCCAGGTGCAGCTCAGACTTCTTGAGCCAGAATCCATGTGCTTAAACAGACATGTGCTTGGGTTTAATAATCTGCAATAAACCTCCTTTCCAGTAATTTCTCTAAAGACTTTTTTGAATTTCAGTAGTTGCTTCATGACCTTTGGCAATGACTTCTACACCTGATTCATATGTTGTCTGACAAAGTACATCTTCTCACTAATTTTAAGAAATCTCACTAGCAACTTAATTTGATGCCTCAGATTTTTAAACCACGAGTGACTAAGCGTTTCCTGCTGACCTTCTCCCTGTAGGTCATGAACACAAAGACAGTTCTTTCTTGTTCATCTCTTCCATATTGAAACAAAGACCACTTTTGGCCCCCTCTTGTACAAAAGCCATTCCATACCCTTCAGCTACTCTTGTCCTTTTCTGCATGCTTAATTCTTCTATTTTTGAGGATCAAACACAGCATGGAGTTCTTAAGGGAAGGATGTGCTGAGGATCTATACTTTGCCACAAGTGTGCTTTATTCTTTATTCTTCATAGATACCTCATCTCAGGAGGTGTTCAAGGCCAGGCTGGATGAGGCTATGAGCTACCTGATCCACTGGGAGGTGTCCCTGCCTTCTGACCCAAACCATTCTATGAGTCTATGATTTTTCCTGTCCTGGCAGGTCTTAGCATCATTTAATCTTCTTACAGTAACTGTGTTGCTATTTTCACACAATCAGCTTTGACTGAAGAAGACGAGTTTCAAAACCTCCCTGCTCACTAGAAGTTAGATCTATGTACACACAATGAAACACCATCCTGGTCACATAGGCGATACGACCATATTAACCAAGGTGACGTGGTACTCTAAAGCAACAGACCCTCCTTGGGCTCAGGAACTAGCGGAGCACCACAACACTGCTGTAAGGCAAATCTAACTTGTCACCTCAAGACCTGGATGTGAACACAGCTCTTTTAATCTGACACTGCCCACCAGCAAAGGACAGAGCAGGACTTCATCCTTGAAGCAGGCAATAGGTAAACATCAACTTGGCCTTAATGTGTGTATATATATAAATATATATATTTATATAGGTATACATATAGACAGATTATTAATAAAGTCAGTTTGAACTTTATTTTTAGGCCAGCAGAAAGCCACAGATGAGGAGGCCTGCTCTTTGGCAGTGATCCAGCTATGCACATTTTCAGCATCTGGAACGCTAAGGAGTCCAGCTCTGTGAAAATTAGTTCCTTACCACTTTGCTTGTGCCAGCTCCCTGAAACACCAGCCAAAGAGCACTTAGCATAACACTCTTCATAAAAGATGAAAAGACAACTCAAATACCTGTTAAAGCTTCTCTCGAAGGTCCCTTTCAGGATCAGACACTCTTGCAACTAGAAACCATCAGTAGGTAGTCACTAAAATTTGTAGCCAGTGAAGAGAGATCAGGACTAGACCATTAATGAAGTCAGCTCACACTCCAGTATGGTACAGCATCATCTCTAGGACTCTGCTGGGTTTCTCATATAATGATGTTGCAGTGATCTTCACAGTAGACTTAACTGGATGTTCTTTCTAGGTAGTCTGTACTGCCTAAGCACTGGACTGAGATTCTCGTTCAGCTCCCAACTCTGCTGTAGGCATGTCTTTTCAGCACTGATCTCTGCAGATGATCTCCTTCTCTTCCAATTGAAGAGTTGGAGACTCGACAAATCTGGATCTTAGATTTTCCTGAGGTTTCCCTTCTACTAAGTTTCTCCTGTTCTTACCTTACCTGTTTAATGCAACAGCACTTGAAATGGGAAGTGTACTTGGGTGTCCCTAACTCAGGCTTCAATATCAGCTGAGTTGCAAAAGGCAAATTACTGCCTAGTATGTTTGGAAGTTAATTAATACAGCACCGAGCGCTAAGTTAATACCATATTTTGTATTGATTATCTGTGCTAGTTTAAATAAATAGCCATGACCATTCTTATTCCTTCTTTTGAAATCTCTGAAATTCTAACTGCAACATTAGGAAATATGTTTCTTATTGCCATAGTTTTCCTAAAAATATTCCTTTGGTAAATGACATCATAAACCATCACACTGCTTTATTCATCATTTTTTCACAACACCTGAGTGTTTTCTATTTGTTTGGATTCTTTACATATTTCCTAGCAGTTTTATAGATATTACAAGTTTGAAAATGAGAACAAAAGTTGATCAGTTTGTCAGCAGTTTGACCTGTCTTGATATATGACATTTCAAGGAAAAAATCCTACCATTTTGACCAGATACATTCAAGGGTAGGGGGAAAAATGAGACACATAAAAGTGAACTCCCTTTATCCAACAAAACTTAAAGTATTGACAGTGTTAAATCTGTTTATGTTCTTCTCCCTTGAATCTATTAGAGTTCATTCAAAATACGTCGGACTGGTTTAAATCAGGGTCTCCGGCTCTGATGTCCCTTGTATAAGTGACTGAGCCAACAACTTGTGGTCCCTTTTAAAGATTGCTCAGCCCACTCAGCTCTGCGGTTCCTCATGCCCTCTTCTCCCCATCAATAATGAGAAATAGCTTTGCAACCAGGGCAAATCTTTGCCTTGTCTGGGCAGGCACTGGATAAGTGGACAGCTTCACCATCCTGGTATAACATAAAACTCAGGGCCCAGTTTACACAGGTCACCTTCTGCCTTTATAATTTTAAACAAGCTATGCTGTCCTCAAGATATGAAAATCTTCCAGGAGCAAATTGATCTACTTTCTCCATACATCTGATACTTTTGTCAACCTTGCTTTTGTTCATGTTCATGTCAGGACCTCATATGATGCAACATTTCTTGCTTACTGATCAAGATTTTCCCAAATACGCCAGCCCAGAATATGTCAAGTGCATTTGCTGTTATTGAACTCTGAAAACGAGGCAGGGGAAGGTTCCCTCTCTTTTATACCTCCACAGAGAAGGTCATGTTTCTTCCATTAAGCTATGGCAAAACATTAGCCCTTTTTACTAACACTTTCACAAATTCCATTTCCAATCATATTGACAGTAACTCACAAAACTTCACCCCAGCACCAAAACAGCAATCAAACATGGTAAGTATTAACTTCTAGAATGAAATCTAAAAACTAGGTCTGTCTAGACAGGAAAGGATGAGTAATCAAGCTCTCTAATCAATCCAGCTGCACAGGTTTTTAGAGATATTTGTTTTAGCCAGCTTTTCAATTCTTACTGGCAAGTTCTACCTCACACTGATACTCCTATCATGCTTCAGCTTCATTTTCTAACCCGAGGCTTATGAGGTGTCTAGGGAGAGGGGTCCCTTTGCTTCCAACTGGCAATGCCTTCCAGCTTTGCACAGCTCCCATTTCTCCAAGAACAGAGAACAGAGAAAACTTTATAGAGTTAAACTCTAATCTGATGAGTTACCTAAACATATGCCTAACACACGAGTAACCTCAGTGACATAAAAAAACCAGTTCCATGCATAAACTTATATATGTGTTTAAGTACTTAAACTGCAAGTTTAAGATGTAACTATGAAGGGCACGTAAAAAAAAAAAAAATCACTATCATTTACTGTCACACACAAGTGACAAGATAAGTGGCAGGGTGCTATGGTGGTGGTGGAAGTCACTGGTGAGTTCACAGGATTAACGCAGCCTCAGCAATTTACTAAAGTGGCAAATCCAGCTGTCTTGAATAAATAGTGACAAAGGTGCCAGCCTGCTGACTGACTAGCAATGTATTGTCAGCTGATACCCCCTTATTATCAAGGTCTTCTCAATTTAAGAAGTCCATGGACTTTTGTAGAACAGTATTAGTACATTCACTATGTTATAACATAAAAGCCACACTCTAAGTGGACAAGGCAAAAAAGTGATTTATCAGAAGTAATACAATCCTGATATAATGTGCCAACACTGCTGTGCAGTTCCTTCCTCACTGGCTCAAATTCTTTAGAGCTTCCAGCTACAATCACTAATCACTAAAATGTAACAGAGAAACAGACTCTTTGTAATGAAAATGAGAATTTTAGATAGTTATTGCATGCTTCATTTTACTGATGCAGTCAGAGACCTTCTCTCCAGTGCAAATCCCATGGGTGCAGACTCTGCATATAGTACTCCACATCTGAGAATCAGCCATTTCACCCAGCATCATTAGCTGCTCTTTTTGGATGTAGTGTGGTCTAATTTTTAAAACTCAGCAGTAAGTAACAACATTCTCTGGAGGAGAAAGAAACCTCAGCCTTCAAAAGGCTTAAACAAACTCAGGATATTCTCATATTTATGAGACTTGGATACTTCCTTTCCTTCCCAATATAACAGAACATCAGCAGAGGTCTTCAGGGGCTGTTGAAGATAACTAGTGCTTCAGGAATTCTAAGGGAGCTTAGCACTAACTACAGCTCTCAAGGTATAAAATGAACAAGAGGTTTCAATATGTTGGGCACTGTTTCATCTTCAGCCACTTATGAATTCACCCATCTCTTCATTCATCCCCATTCAGGACTCTGAATTTCAGAGGTGACCCAATTCATGGCCACCTTTATTGGCTCCCTCCAGGTACAGACAAGAAGACTCTGGTCCGAAAGAAATAGGTCATGTGTCCGAGACTGCTAAAATTGCTCCCCAGATCAAAAGACTCAGCTTCCAAGAGTTTTGGTTCCCAGCAAGGGAGTGGCTCAGAGCAGGTGGACACTTCGTAGAACTGCTCAAAGAGTAAAACCATTATTTTTGTCTGTATAAGTAAGTGTATATTCTAGAAGAGTACCTATATCATAGAAAAGTTCGAGAATTTCTCCTGTATTATTTGTGGATCCAGAGTATTCAGTCAGTATCTTCAGACACTGGACAATAGCCCAATTTCCCAAACTTTCATTACAATAGACCCTTTGTCCCAGAACTCATTACAAAGTTTATTACTAATTGCTTAGTGCTCTTACTCAAGTGTCGGTCACCCAGCTGAGGTGTAGAAACAATTGCCAGTGGCAGAGGTGACTAATTACAGCTCCTTTCCTGCTATTCAAATTGTCTAAAGTGAAGCAAGACTAGCCCACAGGGAAATTCACACTTGCCTACCTACCTGCTCAGTGCATGGGCTTCAACATGCAATGTGATATTTTACTTGCCCAGGCCAATAGTGAAAACCTAGACGTTTGAACAGAAAACAACCAGCCAATAATCCATATTCTCCTTGTAGTTCCTTTGGATGAGTTCAACTTGTTAGAAAATGGCTATCTGGCTCTAATAAACAGAGGAAATGGAAAAGTCCAGCTATTTTTTTTGAGACTCACACATCTCAGTCTGTGGTAGGTTTGAAACTGGTGAGTTGTTTTGGATAGCAGAGAGGCTGGCTTTCTCGGCCACTCGACCCAACTTGAGTGTGATTCAAAATCAGAACAGCCAGTAGAAGTGAATGGTCAGATACAAAAACTTTCTCTGGAGAGTTTCCAGTCTTGCCACCTATGCAAACTGAGCTCTGGCACAAAATCTGGAAAAATAGTTGGCTTAGATTTGTCATCTGTTTCCTTAGTACTGTGGGAAGTCTATAAGTATAGTAAGTACTATTATAATATCTGCTTTAAATATAGTATCTAGCCCAGCTTAGTTTTGTCTGCAATGATAAGTGACAGCTCAAACTGTATGTTTATACACCAACCTTGGCGAGGACATCTGTGTTCGATGTAAAGGATACTGTGTCGTACCATACAAGTGCTAATGAGCAACACCAGCACCTACATTTGGCTGGCATTCCTACCACTGTCAGCAGCTCCCACAGCTAACAGTTATGGTACACGTCAGCCCACAGACCTCTCCACTTCTGTTGTCTTCCCAGACACATTAAGTCACTTTGCCCATTGAGCCTAATGCTTAAATTGCTGTATTTTCTTAAGAACCATTGCTACTTCCAATACTGCTCTTGCTCATTTTTCCCACATATACATCCTCATGCAGCCTCCTTTCAGGAGATCCTCTTATGAAAATAGTTGGCAATATAGGAAGCAGCTTTATTCTTTACCCAGTCAGAGCAGAGGTGTTCGTTGATAAACATTGACCTAACTTGTCATTTAGAATCCTAGAATGGTTTGGGTTGGAAGGGACCTCAAAGATCACCCAGTTCCAACCCTCCTGCTCTGGGCAGGGACACCTCCCATTGGATCAGGGTGCTTAAAGCCCCATCCAACCTGACCTTGAACACCTCCAGGGATGGGGCAGCCACCACTGCTCTGGGTAACCTGTGCCAGGGCCTCATTACCCTTATAGTGAAGAATTTCTTCCTAATGTCTGATCTAAATCTTCCCCCTTCCAATTTAAAGCTGTTCCCCCTCATCCTATCCCTCCATGCCATTGCAAGAAGTTTCTCCTCAGCTTTCTTGTAGGCCCTTTTCAGGTACTAGAATGCCACAATAATCCTTTCCAGACCTAATATATCACTAAACCTCAAAAGGTTCCTTGTTTCAACACATGTACGATACTGTTATATTGATAAATTAAGACTTTTATCAAATATTTAAGTTTTTACCCAAAATACACCATGAAAATTATTGAAGATTACAAAATGTTCCCATCACCTTTTCACCAACACAATCATAGCAAATATTATCAGTACTATATTAGAATATGCAGAGCAAGGCTCAATAGTAGTTTATGGTGACTGTGCTGCTCTGGCACTGCAGAACTGTTAACAACACCATAATAGCACCTCTTCATTAACATAGAAGAGAAAATAGCCAAAATACACTATTAAATTCCTTCCTGAGATTATATTAAAAATACCAAATCTTGCTGAATAATAAAAAGTATTCCTGATTAATAGAATAAAACAATAGACAGACAATTGAATCAGTTATAGAACTGATCTGGTTCTGTATGAACCAAATTATCCACAATAGAAAAAACAATAGAACGAACTTCTGGAGGATGGCAACTATTTCTATCATACTAGAGCATCTGGCTAAGGACTTGTATTTCAGTATGCACCATGTAGTTTAGGACCCTAATTCAGTCTAGAAAAATGAGACTTAAGCACCTGAAGGCATGGGCAGACATCTGAGCACCCTAAAGATGCACAGACCAAGGTAAGAGCTACTGTAGTCACTTAAAGATGCAGGCTGACACTGATTCAACAAGGCCATTTTTAAGATCTTACTGAAAGTACAAGAAACTTAGAGAGGATCCCACAGTGACTGGGAGGACTTAGTGATTCTTAGTGCATCCAATGTATTCTAGTTTGCATTGCATGCATAAAGAAGTTTCAGCTCATCAGTATTTTGTGGTTTTCCTCCCAAGAACACCTCTAGTTTTGAATTCCATCTGCTCTACTTTAAAATTCAGGTGATATTAGGTGTAGCTGTAGCTAAAAACTTTCTAAATGTGGTGCATGGTTTGTAAAACTTAACAGCTTCTCTTACAAACTCAATTCCTACCAGAATTTAGTGTACCGATACCTCAAAAACCTCCAGGCAGAAGAGAGGAAGGAGAATAAGCTCTACAAGCACAGAGCTGGCTACAGGCAGAGACAAGGCATGATGCTACAGAGGTGGGAGCTGGAAACCCTGCATCTTGTCCTCTTTCTCACCAACAATGGAACTGCATCTTTGCTAAGCAAGGACAAGCACAAGATAAAAATCAATCCATTCTTAGCTAAGGAGGCCTTGCAGTTGCTCACAACAAGCATCTCTCAGCAGATGCTGACCATGAGTGAAAATAATGTCTAACAACTACAGTAAAAGATACCAAGAGCATTTCCATTTACTGGCTCCTGCTTCTCTCTCCAGTATGAGCCTGCTATTCATCTTGTATGTTGCTGGTCACCAGGATTCACACATATTTTACAGCTACTTAATTTGTAAAAAGCTCAGCAAATGTGAAATGGGTCAAGGATTTATCAACTGCTTCTACAGTAGCCTTTCATCAACCTCAACTTCACAGCTATTTTTATATATATTATATATGTACACATATTTAGCTTGCAGCAGAATAGCTCACGTTCAGCAAAAAGCCTGTTCTGAAATAGTTCTTGCCAAGTCAGCCTGTACACAGATTTCCATCCAACAGACAGTTCCCATACTGCTGTTCACTGGGAACAGGATCTCAACAATGAGATAGTCCTGGTGATTACAGACGGTGACCTCTATACTTCACTGCCTGAGCCTTTTAGAGAAGTATTCAGCTCGATAGGAGAAAGGGGCACAATGACACCGTCTCTGGGCAGAGGCCACACTGAAACTTCATAAATACCATTAAAGTTACCCTCTGACAAGAAGAGCAGTCTCAGCATTGCGGGACAAGACTGACTCCAGCTCTATGCACTACCAGAGGAACACACTTTTGGGAACTCCTAATTCCCCTCAACATCTTCTGCAGGTTTCACACTGTCTCGTATCTTTCAAGACCTCATTCCCTATCTGAGCACAGCCAGGTTCATGGTGCACAGGGAAGCAGTAGGTCTGTTATGCTATCTGTGTCCTACACTGGTCAGGTCAGTCAGACAGGGAGTGGTGTAGAGCTTCTCCCCTTGGGCATCCACACAAACACAGTCACATCACCGTTTGCATCACAGGGAGGAAATGACTGGAGGCTCCAGACTGAGACATGGGGCATTTCTGCCTGGTCTGCAGCAGCAGTGCTTTCACAGGAGTCCATTATTCAGCCTGCGTATTTAAAGACTCAGTAAATAACTACTCAGGAGATGTTTTTTTCAAACATACTAACGATACTTTCATCAAAAGACCCTTTTTACAGAAATAGACGAAGAAGAAAAAAATATTTATTCACAGTGTGTTTCATGGAAGCTCCACTGGCCGGTGTTTTATGGTAAGCAATTATGGTGTTCTGGGGACAAACAGACCTGGTGGGCCAGACTTATTCCTGCTCTTGAACCAGCACAGGTGCAAGAAAAATACCTTGTGTCTTTTCTACTGAGGCTCTGGCTGAATCAGAAGGGATTTGTCCTTCCAATTTGCTTTAGAATAGTCCTTTAGTGCATAGATCCACTGGATCATAACATTGTCCCCATCATCATGCTTCTTCCTCCTCCATCTCTGACTGAAGCCTTCCAAAGAGACTGATGGATTGGGAAGCAGAAGGTTCACCCCCACACCCTGCAGGCTTGCTGGACTGCTCAGTCACACAAGTATTCAGCTCCCCTTTTGGAAGAACATCTTGTAGAAGATCCTGCAGACACATCCAATATTTGGTTACATATTCCAGTCCCCAAGAGAAACATCTCCTACAAACACAGTCTCCAAAAAACAGGACAATAATGTTGTTCTGAGTAGCAGTAGGCCATAAGTCTTTCTTCTCATCTACAGAAAAGTTCATCCATAATTACTCTTCGGGCAGACATTTAGAGTGATCTCTTTTAGGAGCACTCAGGAAGTTTCCCTCAAGCCCTGCAGCAGCAAAAGCAGAAAGGGGCAGCAGCATGAAAAGATGGATCCAGTGAGACTAGCATTCCAAAAACTGTTCATACTAGGATCTTTCTCATGGTTGCTTAGACAGCTTGGAATATTATTATTTTTAGTGACTCATATGATGGCATATTGTCAGTAAGGCTGTGGCCTTTTGTACAGAACCGTGAGTCCATGTTGTACCTCTGTCCACAGCAGGGAGAGATGCCACAACCATTCTGCACCCAACAAGCAAGCAGAGACGGGCTGCCAATTGTGCAAAACAGGACAGCTGAGCTGGCCAGTGACTCTGTTCTCCAGAAGATACAGTCAACAGCCTGATACAAGCAACAAGCTATGAAAGCTGCAAAAATGGAAGGAATCCCTCCACCCTCTCTAATACAACCTATTTTTTTGTGAATCCAAACACTCGAGTTCTGACCTGTGCTTTAGGATTGGAGACAAGACTCCTACTTTGTAATCCCCTTTAAAGTAGGGGCTCCATGGAAGTCAGATACCTATAGACGTTTGTACACACTGGAGCTCACATTCTGCGTGTGACCCATTCACTGTAGAGCGGGGATGCTGGCTTAACCTCCTGCAGTTCCCTCTGTCACTCCAAGGACAGACGTGCTCTCCCTCAAGTTGGTCACCTTATTCAGCGATGAGCACCTTGTCCTGCAATAAACTATAGATATCTCACCAAGGAGGAACACTGGCTTGAGACAAGTGCTATAATGGGCATCTGGCTTCATGGTTTGGCTGATGACACATGGCTGAGTGTTCCAAGCTTGTTAAGTTACACAACTTCACAATGAAGGATCACAAATGTTTATATCACGTAGATATCCCAGCACTTGTGGATTAAATTGCAAGCATGGCAAGACTTCTTTGCTTTGCGAGTGTCCAACAGCAGCAACACATCATACAAGCCCCTCCCCGCTGAACTTTTTAGGTAGATTGAGACAAAAATGCCTCCAAATTGTCCATAATGAATTGATACTTCTCCAATAAGATATATCATTGTCCTGAAATCAATTACACCAGTAACAAATACCAGCCACACAAACCCAAAAACCAGTGGGCCTTATAGCTCACCCTACTCATCACATGACATGATCTTCATAATATATTTATGGGTGCATCATACATGAGCTGCCATAAGCTACTGCACAAAGAACACCAGCTTGCTTCTGCAGTTCGTTTGATATTGGCCAGATTTAACCTCACTGTATCTAAGTGGGAAAACCTTCCGACATTTGGATTGGATCCTGTGACTTGTAAGTTGTTGTATGTCCTCATAAGTTGCAGAGGGAGGAGAGACTCATTCAGACAACAAATGATTAACTGGATGAAGATGGAAGAGTTACTATTGACTGTTCCATGTGCTACAAAACAAAACCTATCAAGGGAACTGGACACGAGGTAGCCTTCACTTCCACATACACACACTTTGCCACGTGGTTCCTGCATTTACAAACTTGCCTGGATCGATACACTAAGCGGAGTTCGCCTTCCTCTGAGAAACGATGCAAATCTGCTCAGAAAAGCATTTCTGAGAAACATAGACAAACTGTGGGCCAAAGCCACTGCTGGCCCAACTCCACCAAAATCAGAGCTGTAGCAGATAATTTAGCCATACATTCTTAGAGCATTACTGCTCAAAAATCTCTCACAGAAGGGAACAAAAACTCCCCCACAAACAAAAAGAAATACTCTCATTATCAAGAAATTATGGAAATTTAATCAGAGACAAAAAACATTCAACTCCTACCTCTTTCCCAAATGACCATCTCCTCAGACTATGAAACCTCTGAACTTCACCTCTGAACTTCAGCAGAATTAGGAAAAGAGAAAGAAGCAGAAATGAAAGAGAGGTGCTCTTAAAGGGAAATAATTTATTGTTTTCCCCAAAGCTAATGTTTCTTTTCAAGAGACCAAAGTCATCTTTGCTTCATTCAGTTTAAGCAAACAAAGCACCAGATCTAAATATAGGATTTTAACAGTAAGTAAAGTTCCATTAAGAAATAGCTTAACACACTCAAATTGTCATGAAACAAAATGCTTTAAAATTAATGCTGCCACTTAGGACACAGCACCCCACTCTAAGGAGTGCAACAAATGACTACATCAGTCCTACTCATCTTTTTTGATTCAAATCAAGAAGAGAGTCATGAATTCATCTCCCCTGCTCCAGCAGACAAAATGCTGCCATTCCCAGACAGGGAAGCAAGACATTCCCGGCACTACTGTAATAATTTCCCATGGTTGGCTCATACCTCAAACGACTGACACCACAATATTGTAGCTAATCAACTCTTCTGCAATTAAGTCATGATAGGTCTCCTAGAGGAGAAAGTGCGTAATATGCACCCAGATAAAATTTCCAAGTCCTGTAAGGCCACTCATATCCCTTTCAAGTCTACTACATTGAACATTCACAGCATCTAAATCTGCCATTTCCCTAGTGAAAACGTAGGGGTAACACAGAAAATATTCCAGTGTCATCTCCTGTCTAAATAGGGCTTGCCTACTTCCAATAGGCAACATCTAGCACCCTCTGAAAATATTCTTTACATTAAAGAAAGTTAGCCATGTACTAATGGTAATGTATTAGGAGATGCAAGTAGCAACGAGAAGAATTGGTATGCCTTAGTATGTCTAAGAGGGCTAAAGAATATATTGAAGTTCAGTTAATTCTCATGTTTGCTGCCTCACCAGCACCCAGAATATTTTTTCCCTGGTACAATCCACCAGTTGTGTTCAAACTATGCATTGCAACCACTTAAATAGTATCACAGCCACACTTAGAGATATTTAACAGAGCAGAGAAAGTATGTGAGGCTTTAGATATCCTGGGGTATCTCCGTTTCCAAGCTGCTCAACGGCTTCTGGCTGTAGCCATCTGCAGCGCTGTAGCCTCAAGGTTTTGCTGGAAGACCCATGGATTGTGACACCTCGTTCTTCAAATCAGTGATATCTTTCAAAGGAAAGGGCTCCAGATACAAATGCAACTGGAAACAGAATATCATCGCAGGGAAGAAACGTAGACTAAGAATATCCAAGCCAAAAAAGACTTGATCCAATTTCAATTACATTGGATCTGAATTCTTCAGTGCCTTTCAATGCTTTTGCAACACTGACCTAAGATTTTGGTAGCAATGAGGGTTTTTAACTACCATTGTTTTCAGTGCCCAAATTCAGTTCCAGTTAGGATATTGCATCTCTGAAAACCCCCCTTCTTTCAAAAATGCCAAAAATTAGATACTCAAACTCAACAGACATCTAAAAAACATAGATCTCATCAGCTTTAGTGGTAGCTCAGCACTGCCAGAGATAGTGGAACTTGCCTCTCTGTGACTCCAGACAAGCACTTGACACCCACACTACAGTGCAACTTTTGCCCTCTCTGTATTTGATGGGAAAGATTTCCCTTTCCTGCACTTTTTTTTTTTTTTGCACAGAATTCCTGCCATAGAAAATAATCCAGTCTCACAATAGCTATCAAGTCCATATATAAGATGATTGCACTCAAGCAGTTCCCAGCACCCACTACTCATTGTATTATCCTCTGTCTTTGGACTTACTGAGCATTTGCAATGATTCAATCAGCTTGTATCGAAACACAGGCTCTGTTTCTCACTTTATTCTCAGCTCTTGTGAGGCAAGAAAGAATTTTGACATGGAAAAATATCCACTCATCACTCCTTGCATTTGTCAAGTGTTATGCAGGGTTTCATTACATACCTTGGAGGTAATTAGATTGAGAGATGCAATTAATTTGCCACATATGATCTACATAAACAGTTCACTCACTCTCGAGAATTGCTCCTAAGCTCATATGTTTTTACAGCAAGACATACTCATGGAGGGCAATCTATGCTGCTGGAATTCTGAATCAAAAATAGTTTTATTTGTACCCAAGATGAGTGAGGGAAGAGGTATTAAAATAAACCAAATGTTCTTATGGGCTAAAGACTTTTACTGCTGTGTTTGTTCACATCCCAGTTGTGGGAAACAACAACTTACCTCTTCTAGCAAGCAGTGAATTTCCAGCAATAAAAGTTGAAAGAAGTGGATGAACTCAAGCTAAGCCATACCTCACCAAAACTGTTTTTTCTCTGCATCTGTCCTTATTTCTTGAGCAAGTCTCTCACACCACAATGCTCATCTCTGCAAAGTATCCAGTACAACTCTATAGCTTCCTTCTCCATTTCAAAATTGGGTGCACTTCTATTTGGACAGAAGCTAAGCAGGATGAGATTAATTCCTTGATTGAGTTAAGTTCTTCTGATGAAACTAACACAAATTTGTTTAGATTCAAAATGCTCCCTAGATCACCTACCAGATGGGTAAATCACATCTGCAACTTTTATGCCTGAGGAGCAGCGTTCTGCGTAAAACAAAGGCAGAACCAAGCGTTAACCAATGTTAACGCTCACTGTTCTCATGGCCAATTGGAATTTATTTTCTTTTTAATTTTTTTTGTTATTGTTGTGTTATTTTTACACAAAGTGAAACTTCCCTGGAGAGGTGATTCACAAAGTTTTACCTTGAAGTCTTCTATTCTAGCACGTGAACTGGAAACACTAAGACCTCCCAAGTAAAATTCTACTCCAAGCCCATTCTATCCAGCAACAACATCCAGATGAGATCATCCTGTACCATATGCAAGTTTTCACCCTCCCACATTTGAGCCAATTAGAAGGCAGCTTACCAGATCATACCCTATAGACTCTGAATGTACCCAGGTTATGCAAGTGAACTTTCACATCAGTTCTTAGAAATGTGGGAACTGGGAAACTTTACTCTTTTCTCTCACTCAGACTGTTGATATCTTGTTGAAAATGACATGGTGAGGAGAGACATGCTGTTCTGGAGGAAGAGGAGGTATAACAGCTGGATGGTATCCCTGCAAATCTAACCATTTAGGAACAGCTTAACCCAAAGCCAGGAAAAAAAGTTATGATTGCCACGGCTTTTAGAAGCGCCTAAGGCAGAACTATTGGGATGGTAAAGAAATTTGCCATCCTCACATCCCTTTCATCAAGATTTGACACAGCTTGATTCCAAATTATGAGTTGCCTGTGCCACGATGGTGTATAAAACCACCCTGCAGGGATGCTGGTCCTTTCCAGTGCCCCAGGCAGCAGAGCAACTCGAAGACTTGAGGAACAACACAGAGCTATTTAGCCCACCCAAGCACTGTCACAGAATCATCTGGTTCGAAAAGACCTCTGGGATCATCACGTCCAACCGTACCTGTCCACTACTAAACCAGATCCCTGAGAAACTCATCTACCCATCTTTTAAACACCTCCAGGGATGGGGACTCAAGCAACTCCCTGGGCAGCCTCTGCCAGGGACTGACAACTGTTCCAGTGAAGAAATTTTTCTTAATGTCTAGAGAAATTTTTCCTAATGTCTGTCAAAGCTTTCTTTGCATGAAGTATAGCTTGGCAGTCACTCTGACAGCATTTTCTAAATAAGAATGCTATTTTCCTTCTTAATTAAGAGACAAACATCAGCCAGGGATTTATTGGTACAAAGCTGCTGTAAATAAAGACTACATGCTCTGAATATGGCAATGTCTATCATGAATGCTTCAAAAAAGAGGCCTGCCTGTAATATATGCATTAAATACAAAACAAATCGTAATACAAAAAGCATGAGGATGCAGAAACAAGGGCTTTAGTACAGGGAAAAATAAATCACGAGGTGCTCCAGGGACTTTGCATAATCCTTCTCGAATGTTTGATCTGTAGACCTTCCCTGATCACTTGTTTATTAGCTAGGTGGACACTAGTTTGTACATAGTGACCATATTTATGGAACTAACCTTGGTAGAAACACTTAATTTGCTCTTCTAAGAGCATTCAAAAACTAGTGAAACCAGATGGGCACACAGCATGAAAAACTTCACCAGCTGTCCTCAGGTGAGTTCAGGAGCATCTGCATACCATCACATCAGCTTTGAAATTCAAAAACCAAAAGTGCAAGCTTCACCTTCAACTGCAGCTTTTCCTCAGTTTGGACCATTTACTTGAAGCTCTCACTGGTGGGGATGCCCAAATACCCCCTGAGTAAGAGGTTGCAGTTAATAACTCAGTCGTTCCACATATGTTGAGGAATATTCAGAATTCAAATTTAAAGTAAGAAGAATAAGGTATCAGACTTAATTATTTGATGATTATACAGGTTTTAGAGCTGAGATTTCTTTAATGATTTAAGTACCCCAAAAAATGAGACGGTGTACTTAAATGTCTCGGTTAAAGAGAACAAACATTTGGAGACTGGAGAAGAAAAACAAGAAGCTTAGGGCTAGGACAAGGAGGGCTTTCTACAGAACTCAAAGTGTTCAAGAGAAACATTGACTGCCAGAAAGCAAGGAGAAATGTCTGGAAGAGACGAAACTACATGTGGATTTACCAGTCTTGTAAGAACATCCCTACTGGAAATTCACTGCTCATCTGCAAGAACAAGGGATTATTTGACCATAGCTGGACAGAAATCAAATTCCTCAGGAACACAACTTCCTTCTTGATATTTTTCTATTTTACTCCCTACATAATGATAACATTAAGAAGACTGGACCCACTGTCTCTAGATTCCTTATTGAAAACACAAACTATTCTGTAAGTGTTTGGAGCCACAGAAATTCTTGAAACAGCTGGAATAATTTAGAGACAAATTAGAGAATGAACACACTGATACGTCAAATAAAGAGGAGCAGCATCCAGCAGCAATAGCGCAACTTCTCAGGCAAGGTCACTCGAAGACTGTAAAAGAGGACAAAGGGGAAGATCTGACATGCATGGCTCAAGGTGTAACCCTGGAAGCACAGGGGGAGGCAGGATCTTGCTGGATTTGGAGACACAGGGCTAGGAGAATCTAGAAGTGGTATCGAGTTTGTCTTACATCAGCAAGTTTCTCACTGCTGCAGGGGAAACAGGAGAAACCCAGGATTTATTTTAAAGTGTCTCTAACAGGTCCTTTTATGGGGATCGTGTGCTTTGTTAGAAAAAGACAATCCAAATTTGTGTGCTTCTCCTTATATCAAAGCAACAGAAAAAGCCCATCTACAGAAAAGTTTAGATCAGTTTGGTCTTACAGTCATAAGTGATGATGAAATGCAGATGAGAAGTTTTGGCACAAAGCAGCAGCAAGGACCTAAGGAAGCTTTTTACCAAGACAATAATAAGCATTCTTGTTTGCTTTACTTTAGTGGATAAGACCTTCAGCAATATCCAAAATCTTTATTTGCATCCCAGCTATACTTCCCCGTGCCCTAGATGCCAGCCTCCGTTGTTAATTCTGATATAGATCTTGCTATGAAGTTCTAAAGGCGAACCTTAATAGAGGTGGTTTAAGATAAAGTTTTCATCAAAACAGGTTTGATTACAACGAAGTTTTGCTGGGCTGGCTTCCTCCCAATAATGCAGATATCCTGCTGAAACAACGATGGTCAGATCACAACAATGCTATGCAAAGTGAGGATCACCTCATCCAAGAAATCACAGGATCCTAATCATACAAATATAGGCACTCCCTTTTCTGTTTTAAACCATTGCTTACAAGTAGCAAATCATTAATATCTGAGACATAGCAGAAGTGGCAAGGCTGGCTGTGAACTGTACAGTTATCACACACAGTATCACAGTATCATAAGGTTGGAAAAGACCTTTGAGATCATCGAGTCCAACCTATCACCCAACACCTACACCTACACCTACTCCTACTCCTACTTGTCAATTACACCATGTCACTAAGTGCCTCATCCAAATTTTCTTTGAACACCTCCAGGGATGGCGACTCGACCACCTCCCTAGGCAGCGCATTCCAATGAATAATTACCCTCTTAGTGAAGAATTTCTTCCTAATGTCAATCCTAAACCTCCCCTGGCGAAGCTTGAGACCGTGTCCTCTCGTTCTGTCACTGGTCGCCTGAGAGAAGAGTCCAACTCCTGCCTCACCACAACCTCCCTTTAGGTAGTTGTAGAGAGCAATAAGGTCTCCCCTGAGCCTCCTCTTCTCCAGGCTAAACAACCCCAGCTCCCTCAGTCGCTCCTCATAGGGCTTGTGCTCCAGCCCCTTCACCATCCTCGTCACTCTCCTCTGGACACACTCCAGCATCTCAACCTCCTTCTTAAACTGAGGGGCCCAGAACTGGACACAGCACTCAAGGTGCGGCCTGACCAGTGCCGAGTATAAGGGGATGATGACCTCTCTAGTCCTGCTGGCCACACTGTTCCTGATGCAGGCCAAGATACCATTGGCCTTCTTTGCCACTTGGGCACACTGCTGGCTCATGTTGAGTTTCCTGTCCACCAGCACTCCCAAGTCCCTTTCCGCCTGACTGCTCTCCAGCCACTCTGCACCCAGCCTGTAGCTCTGCATGGGGTTGTTGTGTCCAAAGTGTAGGACCCGGCATTTGGACTTGTTAAACCTCATGCTATTGGAGTCAGCCCATCTCTCCAGCCTGTCAAGGTCCCTCTGTAGGGCCCTCCTACCCTCCAGCAGATCGACACTTCCTCCCAGCTTGGTGTCATCTGTAAACTTGCTGATGAAGGACTCGATCCCCTCATCCAGATCATCAATGAAGATATTAAACAGGACCGGGCCCAACACCAAACCCTGGGGGACGCCAGTAGTGACCGGCCGCCAGCTGGATGAGACACCACTCACTACCACTCTTTGGGCTCGGCCATCCAACCTATTCCTAACCCAGCACAGAACATTCCCATCCAAGCCACGGGCTGCCAGCTTCTCCAGGAGTCTGCTGTGGGAGACAGTGTCAAAGGCCTTGCTGAAGTCCAGGTACACCACATCCACAACCTTCCTCTCATCCACCAGGCGAGTCACACGGTCGTAAAAAGAAATCAGGTTGGTCAGGCAGGACCTGCCTCTCCTAAAACCATGCTGGCTGGGCCTGATCTCTCCCTCATTCCTCAGGTGCCGCATGATCGCACCCAGGATTATCCGTTCCATAATTTTGCTTGGGACCGAGGTCAGGCTGACAGGTCTGTAGTTACCTGAGATACTGTTTTGAATGTACAGAGTTGATTTAGAGCCACGCAGCTCTGCAGTCACATCATTTTGAGGTACATATTGTGCAGCTCTACAAACCCAATTTATCATTGCTTTAAAGTGCATAGGCTTAATTACACTCCTGTCCAAAAATCTTTCTTACTATTGCTCTATGAAATGTATATGCACTGCAAATGAAAAAAAATAAGAGAAAGGGTTTTATTTGGTTTTACATTTAATGTAGCTTCCTTATGAATAGTTAAACTGACTGTATTTAGTTTGCTTTGCTGTTTGTGTTTTTCTCTTAGCAACAAGGAGAAAAACAGCTTTTTAACTATAGGAGACTATAACCGAGATCTAAAAATTGGCATAGAAAATAGGATATTTGAAACTATCTGTAATAAGTCATTCATGCTGTTTAAGGTACAAATCACCTTAAACAAAGTATCTCTTGAACTTTGAAGGAAAGTAGTTCTGTGTAAATATAAATTTAGACTTGCATTTTATACAAAAACTTTCTTCCCAAAGAGCTTTATATGTAAAACCAATTCAAACCCTAGGAAATCCCTAAAGACTTTTGTTCATAGGAATATTCCCAACTCAGTGAGATTATTCATTTATTTAGAATTAGTCACCGGTTTCTGCATTTGCAGAAGTGAGTCTGCAGGAAAGGTTTATACACCATTGAAATTAAGACACCTACAAGGCATAACAAAGCTGTTCAGCAGCCCTGTACCTCAGAGGGCACCAAAAAATTAAGCCATCAGATTTGGATAAGGGTTCAAGGAAGAGACAGAAAGGCAGAATCTAACAGACCTGTTAAAACTTTACATCATTTCTCTAAACAAAAAGCACACCCCAAAGTATTTAGCAATGTGTTCCCAAGTCAAAACCATGCCTCTGCATCTCATGAAAAAATTTTGCCTCTGCCCAATTTGGTTTATCCTGATTTAGATGAGAGCATCACTGTCACCACCAACAAGAGAAGATAACGCACAGCAAAACTTAGAGAGCTGGAGGGGATCATACTCCAAAATTTCTGAGCCTGGAGGCTGTGGAATTTCTATTGAGTAACTGGAAGGGATGAGTTTTACTAAAGGAAGAGCATTAGCATACAGCTGAAAAAAACCCCTCAGATGTGATCATCCTGTAAATCTCAGGCTGTGAAGGCCGCCATGGCGTATGCATCCTTAAGGTCTTTCCAAATGTCTCACCACCGATTGGTGTGATAAGCAGCTCCAAGCTACCTAGCAGCCCGGCTCCCTCCCTTTCACAAACGTATTCCAAACACAAATATTTGTTGTCAGTAAACACACTAAGAAAAACACCCTCAGCTTTGCACCTTTCAGCATGGTTTGGAAATTAATGGCCCATGAGTTGGCAGCACACCTTCTCTTTCCTTGGGTTTGGAATAACTACAAGAGCAAAGTGCAAAACAGGGTTTAAACAAGAGACATCCCAGAGTGCTGAGGTCTTCAGCAAATTCCTTTTTCTTAATCTCCATTACTGAATAACTAGCTGCTGTTTGAGTGTTTTCTGTAGCAGGAGGAAGCCAGCTCTTATCAGGTGGGGGAAATCAAGGGTCAGAACAAGAGCTGGGCACTGCTTAAGACTCCCTCAGGTTTTCTTTTCTCCATCATCACCCTAATCTCAGACTGAATATTGCCTACAGGTAAAAGGCAAGCCCCCTTGCAGTTAGGAGAACAAAAAGGCAAAAGATTATGATCTTAAGACAAGAAGGGGGAAGCAGGTGTTTTTCACTGCAATGCCTTTGAGGGTCAGCAAGACACAAGCAGGACCAGTCATGTGCTAAGTGCTTTAGCTGATGGTGTCATCCCTCCCCCTTTACTGTATAAAATCAGGTACAGTGGGCAGCACTTCATCAGGCTCTTCGGATGCTCCAGTAGTTGTGTTTCTCTGAAGTACCTACAGTGATCAATACCTAAGACTGCAAAGTTGTTCTGTACTTTACATTAAACCACACAAGGCAAGTCCTCCAGCATTTAAAACCTTCAGAAGTTGACAAGCTAAGAGAGTTGGGGTTGTTCAGCCTGGAGAACAGACTATGCCAGGGAGGTCTCAGAGCAGCCTTCCAGTACCAAAAGGGGCTACAGGAAAGCTGGGGAGGGGCTCTTGATCAGGGAGCGCAGGGATAAGATGAGGGGGAATGGTTTGAAGATGAAAGAAGGGAGACTGAAATTAGATGTTAGGAAGAAATCTTTTCTTGAACGCGTGGGGAGGCCCTGGCACAGGTTGCCCAGAGATGTGGTGGCTGTCCCATTCCTGGAGGTGTTCAAGGCCAGGTTGGATGAGGTTGCCCAAAGTCTCATCAAATGGGAGGTGTCCCCCTCGTGACAGGGGGTTGGAATTGGATGGGCTTTAAGGTCCCTTCCAACCCAAACAATTCTATGATTCTATGTTAATTATAGAGCCAGAAAGGCTTAGAAGAGAATGTGCACCTGTAGTCTCCCATGGTCAATGGTCAGATGTGCTTAACTACTTCTGCACCACACAACATGCTGGCTGTGTCCACTACGTGTTATTCACACTGACAACTGCTTGCTCTGGGCTGACCCAGCGACTCTGGGAGTTTGGTGCCAAGCTCAAGGTAATTGTTAAACTCAAGTTAATAACCCTGCAGCTTTCGATCCACTCAGCAAGTTAAAATGCATCTGTTAGAGTGCAGGGTTTCCTCAGGGCTCCCAGCAAACCCGCAGTGCACCCTCCAAAGGCACAGAATCTTCTTATCAAAAAGGCACCTTTTTGGTAGGAATTGTTGAACAATTACTTCTTCCCACAGCACACAGCAGCTTTATTCAAGCAGTTCTGCACACTGTACTATGCCAGCAGTCTTGGTAGAGAAACATTACTGTAGAAAAGTATCTTCTCTTAGCAAGCTCATTGTCTCTTGTCCAATGTCCAAGTCGAATTAGTTGCTTTCTGGATTTCCATTTTAACTTAAGTCCACAATTAAACTGTATTTAGATTTGAGCCGTACAAGCTTATTGGAAGTGGCAGGCTGGTATGCCTCCAAGTTTGTGAAACTATTACGCTCACTGTGGTCCTGCTACATCCATAAGAACTTACAACCAAGTCTTATCAGTTCCTGTGACCTAAAGTACACTTGCAGTGTGTTTGGGCAAGCCCGAAACAGTCAGTGGTACCTGTGGAGATCAAGGGGACATCAGTAGACAGGATCAGCTGGTCTAGAATGCTGGAGCTCACATTTATCAGCAGAGTTGTGGTCAATCTGACTGCATCTTTTGTTTATACAAAATAAAGCCTAGATATTTGTGAATGCACTGCTGCCCACTGCACAATCCCACAAAGCAGCAGGGTATAGTCCACTTGGAAACCAGCTCTACCTCCCCTCTAATGTACTCTGGAAATGATCCCATCAAAGAACAATTCAAGACAGGGAGGCAAAGAGGTGGCTGCACAAGAACAGGGGCTGTAGGCTTCAGCCACAATCTCTCTGGAGTCAGTTTTGCAGCCTACAGAATAGGTGGAATGTAATGGAAATCTTGAATGTCCTGTAAGAGCACCATCACTTGATATAACGGAAAATGATACAAGACAGCCTCATGGGTGTTGGGGCTCCTATCCTTCAAAGCTTTGCCTGCAGTAGGACTGCACATGAAAATCTGACAACAGGAATACAGCTAAATCAGTCATTAAATTAGTTAAATAGTCTGGGATCCTTGTATAGTAAAGCCAAAAGAAGTTTAAGGAAAAGTTCTCAGCATAAAGTATTATGTTTGGACAGAGAGTGCTCCGATATAACTACACTGGTGCCGATTAAACCTCTTCAATTACAAAAATAAGCAGTAAGTAGGTGCAGGAGCACCCTTTTTAGCATGAAACACAAAACTTTAAAAATAAACTGTTTACATATCTATATTAGATATCTGAAAGAAAACTGGCAGGATGAATCAGAGAGGCGGTTTGAAAAATGTTTCCAGGACTTGCCGTTAACAGGGCTGACAGCATTCTGGTTTCCTAAATGACTGCACAGAGCTTTGAAGAAATAAAGAACACTATAAAAACACTTCACAGAGCAAAGTAAACACTCCACCCTAATAGGAAGTCTCTCTTCCCTCTTCAGATCCGACATTTTGTTATGTTTTCAAGCCTGAATTTCAAATCCAGCCTCAGAAGAGGTCCCACTCTGATGGGTATTGGACAAAACCCCAGTACCACGCAGTGAGGCACCTTATTCCTGGCAGTGTCCTCACAAAACCAACAAAATCAGTGCTCTAGGCTTAAGTTGGATTTCCTGCACAACACATCTGGATGTAAGGTATACAGGAAAATTCACTCTAAAGCTAATTATAAACAGCAACTTAAAAGCCATTAAGAACTCTGAACTGAAAACAAAGCTTCAAAAGTCAACATCAGACTTCAAGTGATTTTAATCCTTTAGGATTATGTCAATATCATACATGATCAGTTGCCTTGAGCACCTGATGCTAAACATCAATTCTAACCAACAAAATCCCATCAATTTATTCCAACCCCTTTGGATTACTCAATTTTGTATGCAAAGAAAAGAGATTTGTATTTGGTGTTACAGATCTCTTCCCTGAGCTTCTCATGCAATGCCTCTGAAGCTTTTTGCATTCATCCTGTTGAATATTTTCCAGTGCTATCCAACTCACATTTCAGCCTAGCACTGTGCCTACCATGTACTTCCGCTGTCCAGCTGGCACCAGGTCTCATGCCTCACTGCCGCTTTGAACCCAGAACTAACTGCACTAAAGTGAGAGATAAGGACTCATTCATAAGTACAACAGCAAAAGATTGTTTCTTCCCCCAGAAGCGGTCAAGAAAAATCACTTCAGGTTGAATACTGCAATGACAAGGAACAACAAATTTGTAAGTCATCAGATGACTTCCTCACCTCCAATATTAGCCATGTCTAGAGCAGAATATGAGTCAAGCCATTTGCAGGTTCAAAAAGCATTGGATTTGAATTTTTTTTCCATTTGTTCATTTGGAATAGGCAGAATTAAATTTGGCTTGTAGAACATGAGAAAGTTCCTTCTCAAACCTTTCCAAAAAAAGAACAGGAAACAAAGGCATCTTCAGTCTAGAACAGAATCAGTAATGTTGGAAAAGACCTCTAGGATCATGTAGATCAACCACTGCCCAACACCACCACACCTACTAAGCCACGTCCCGAAGTGCCACATTTACTTGCTTTTTGAACACCTCCAGTGATGGTGACTCCTCCGCTGCCCTGGGCAGCCTTTTCCAGTGCTTCACCACTCTTTCAGTATATAAACTTTTTATAATACCCAATATTAGAAATTCCAATAGCAAATATCTGCTTCTAGAACATTACAGCAATAGTTTTTAGAGGCTGAGACAGAACAGATGAGCATTAGGTCTCCCTACAAGCAGAATCAAACCCCAGGTTGTCTGAAACAAGTCCATCCTCAATTGTTACCACAATTGGGTTTTGTCCCAATACTTTCAGTATACTTTCAGTAACCAGCTACGTGTGATTGAAAATATAATCCTGAAAGTTTCAGGAACTTAAAAGAAAGTAGGAAGAAGTGGCTTTCTGCTATTTTAGCCAGCAGACCAGTATGAGTTGCCCAAACATTAGGATAACAAACCACCACACCACCACTCAAATAATATTTATCTACTGAAGTTGTGTCTGTTGCAACAAAGTCATCAATTCCGAGGAGTTTTAAAAAAGGCACTAAATTTATAGTGGAAGTGCTTAAACACACAGCTTTATCTGCAAAGAATTTGCATGACAGTTTTGCTCTTTTATCAAGAACTGACAAACAAGGATTTAACATGGTTTTACAATCCTGGCATAGAGTGGATTGTGGCTGATGTGACCATTTAAGGCCCGATCCAAACGCTTAGAAGCTTTTGCCATTTACTGACTCTATTCAGTACACTCAGACATTTACATTTAGTCTTGCAAGAGTGGTCCCATCACCCTGGTCCCAGTAGGACTGACCTGTTTTGGTGACCTAAACTCCACCCAAAGCCAGCCAAGCGCCAATGTTTTGGATGCCAGAAAACATTTTATTGCAGGACTAGTCTCCACCCTCTTCACAGCGCTCAGAGTGCAGGGCATAGCCAGGGCAAAATGAGGTAGAAAATGCTGTTTCTAGGCAAGTGTTCAAGGCCAGGTTGGATGCGGTCTTGAGCAGCCTGATCCAGCGGGATGTGCTCCTGCCCATGGCAGGGGGATTAGAACTGGGTGATTTTTAAGATTTCCTTCCAACCAAACCATTCTGTGATTCTATCACTAGGAGGACTGGAGGGCACCCAGATCTTACTTTCTTAGGCGAACACCAATACAAAGCTCTGTGGCAGATAAAGAGGATGCTGACTTTTAAAGCAATATTTCTGAGGTGCATTCCAAGTCCATCCCCTGTCTTGTGATTTAGAAGAAATTATCTTTTCTCCCTCTGCCTCAAAAAGTTTATCTATTTCAAGCTCCTTTGGAGAGGCTAAGGACAGGAAAGGGAAGATGCAATTTGTGTTTTATTCATATGACCCAGAGGTACCAGCTTCTTCCCACACTGTGGCTGACAGAACATCAGTAAGATGTATTAGTGTTGCTTTCCAGTTTGTCTGAAAAGCCTGACACAAGCAAGGAAGCAACACTCATCTCCTGCTTCAAGTGATAAACTTCACAGGTAACAGCCTTCTTGCAACATGCACTGTTCCTTGTGCATCACAGAACTCTGATCTCAACTTGGCGTTCTGGGGACTACAGGAAAGAGCAAGAGCAGTCCCAGAACTCCTCTAATTTGTGCTAGCAAGCACACTCCCTCAAACTCACTACTGCCTCTTCTGCAATAGGTCTGACATAAGGACCTTACAGCCCTCTGGGCTCTGGGCCAGAGACCTTTCTATTGAATGAACACAGAAAACACCTTCTGCCTTTACTTTTCCAATCTGTTTGTTTTTCTGTCACTATTAAGCAACTAGTTCCTGTCTGGGAGTCTGCTGCAAAGGCATTCTCCTTAAATAGGCTTCATTCCCTCCAAGCAATGGTCATTATTTGGGAACCAGCAAAGGTCCTTTGTCCCCTATCAAACCCCACATTTGACCCCTTGGAGAAAGCTGTCCAGAGGGGAAGAAGTCTTCCCACTCAAGACAAGAAGAGATCAGGGCAGAGAGCTGGCCAAGGAGACAGATATATACTACAGAATATTTTAAGGGAATAATCTCCTCAGCACTGACTCACAATGCTTACAGCGCAGCAGGAGGCTGGTTTGCAAAGCCAGGTTCCCATCTTTCTTTCCAGGCTTTGGTGGTGACTCAGCAGTGTGATTTTTAGGCAACACAGCTGAAGTGCTTCTTCTTTGCTGTCCCCCATGATACTCTGGAATCGAGTCAGAATCAGCTGCTCTGGATGGTGCAACAGCCAGCACCTTCATCCTACAGCTGGGGAAGGATGAAGTCACACAGCATCAGCTTCAATTACTGACATTCCTAACAGGCACGTTTGGCCATGCTTCAGGGAGGACTGGTTTGACAGCACAGCTCCTGGGGCTACAGGCTATGGACACAATTGCTAGATGGGAAGAGGGCCTCGGGAGCCCTGATCAGCCATTCTTTTCAGCCTGGAGGTTTCTCACTTCAGGTGTCTGCCTTTTCTGTTCACCTTGGTGGTTTCTCTCATAACTTCCACAGAAGTAGGCTTGGCTAAAAAAAAAAATGTCATCCCCATGGGATTTCCTACCTTCATAATTCATGCCAGCAGTTATCATAAATTGTTTCCTTCTATAGATGTTTTCTTCACAGTCTCCATTTAACACTTAAATACAGTCCCTGATTCAGCCACCCAGGAGCTCAATCAAAAGCCCAACTCATGTCCATACCACAGACTCCCAATACTTTGAGGATGGCTTGAGCTAATCTCCACACTGCTGTCCCCAGCACAGCAGGTCCCATCCCACTCCTGCAGCAAGGAGAACATCACTCTCCCCCCATCATGTTCACAGTCACTTTATTTTTGACTGCAGTTCAGAATGATAGCATTAAGACAGCTAAATAAGTTAGAAGAAGCTTTAAGGATTCAAATCAGTATGTCACCCTACCAGGCATGGACCTGAAGATCTCAAAGCAGGCTGCAGTTCCCCACCCCCAATTTCGAATGATGTTCTGTGAACTACTCCCAGCATCACAGCGGAGTCTTTGATTACACAGGAATTCATTGATGAAAGTCACATTCTGAGATATGCATTGAAAACAGGGTTTGCGAATTCCCCTTCGAGGTTTTCCTTCCATATTCTGGACATGTTGAGAACTCCCAACTACAAACACAGAAACAGACATTTCAATTTTACTGAAAACCACCAAGTCAATTTTCACTCCGAATTAGAGGAGTTTCACATTTTAACAATTAAATTACCATCTCAGAAAAATGTCTGTTGTAGTCATAAAATCATTCTATTTCAATAAAATTGAGACGACTTGTTCAAACAATGGTGTTTCGAAGTTTGTTATTACTGTAACTCAACATTTTCAGTTAAACCATTATTCAGAAAGGAAATCCTTCATCTTCACATGCTTATATGACAGAGCTACGCCCATGCCAGCATTTTTTCCATAAAAGTTTTGAATTTGTTAAAACAAATTTTCTTTGTGTGGAAACTTTCTGTCAGAGGGCTTCCTACCACATCTGCTCTCAAGAGCCTGCCTCCCTGGCTGTCAGCACCAGCCTCTGTTGAGCAATGCCCCCCTTGGAGGGTCGTCAGTAGATGAGGGACATGACTCCCAGGGATTAGCATCACCACACTGCTAGGAGAGCACTGTTTGCATGTCAACAAACATCCTGCAACCCATGCTTTATATTCCCCAACACTGAGCCCAACTTCTCTGCCTTACTTATTGCTTCAGCCCCATTTTTGCATGGTTTCCTCATCTCAAAACTATTTTAGAAGAACAAATTAAGAAAAAAAGCCTAAGACTGCAAATACCTCATTTATAAAACTTCTGATATTCATTTCTACCAGCCATACTTCAGGGTTGTAATTATCTGGGCAACACTTCAACTAAAGCCACCAGTATGCTACGCTGTGGATTTCAGCCAGGTAAGGAGTATTCTATATATCCACAAACCGTATTTCCACATGGTTGTTTGAGAGAGATTACACTTAATAAAATGGTTTACTTTTTGTAATTTGGGACTACAACCAGCAAAAGATACACTCCTATAAGGAGTTCCCACTTAGTAAGCCATTTGTACTATTCACACAAATAATAACAGCTTCTGTAACCCTGAAGCAGCCCTGAAGAGGAGGACTTGGGATGCTGGAGAATGAGAAGCTCAACATGAGTCAAAATGCAGTTGCAGCCCAGAAAGCCAGCTGTATCCCAGGCTGCAGCAGAAGAGTGACCAACCAGTCAAGGGAAGGGATTCTGCTCCTCCACTCCACTCTGGTGAGACTCGACCTGGAGCCCTGCCTCCAGTTCTCAAGTCCTCAGCACAGGAAGGACAACAATCTGTTCAAGAGGGTCCAGAGGAGGCCATGAAGAAGGGCTGGAGCACCTCTGAGGACAGACAGAGTTGGGATTGTTCGGTCCGGAAAAGAGAGAGCTCCAAGGAGAACTTAGAGTAGCTTTCCAGTATTGAAAAGGGCTCCAGGAAAGCAGGGGAGGAACTCCTGATTGGGGAGGGCAGGGATAGGAGGAGGAGGAATGGTTTGAAGCTGGAAGAGGAGAGACTGAGATGAGATCTTAGGAAGAAATGTTTTCTGTGAGGGTGGTGAGGCCCTGGCACAGGTGGCCCAGGGAAGTGGTGGCTGCGCCATCCCTGGAGGTGTCCAAGGCCAGGTTGGATGGGGCTTCAAGCACCCTGATCCAGTGGGAGGTGTCCCTGCCCATGGCAAGGGATTGGAACTGGATGGGCTTTAAGTTCCCTCCCAACCCAAGACATTCTATACAGAAGAGCACTGGTTGTAGCATCAAGGAACCAGGGAATCACTGGTAAAATGAATTTGCATGAGAGCAGGCACAAAATCCACAGTCTAGGGTAAGTCCTTAAAATAACTGTGTCCAAAGAAGTTATAGCAGAGACCCCTAGAATCATAGAATCATAAGGTTGGAAGAGACAAGAGACCTCGGAGATCATCAAGTCCAACCATGCCTGTCTCCCTACTAAAATATGTCTGTAAGGAATTCATCCACACATCTTTTACACGCCTCCAGGGATAGAGATTCCACCACCTCCCTGGGGAGACTGTTCCAATGCCTGACCAACCTTTCAGTCAAGAAATTCCTTCTAATGTCCAGTCTAAACCTTCCCTGGCGCAACTTGTGGCCATTTCCTCTTGTCCTATCGCTTGTCACTTGTGAAAAGAGACCAGTACCCACCCCATCACAGCCTCCTTTCAGGTAGCTGTAGAAAGTGATGAGGTCTCCTCTAAGCGTCCTCTTCTCTAAGCTAAACAACCCAGATCCCTCAGTCTCTCCTTGTAGGACTTGTTCTCCAGCCCCCTCACCAGCCTCATTGCCCTTCTCTGCACACGCTCCAGCCCCTCAATGTCCTTCTTGTAGTGAGGGGCCCAAAACTGAACCCAGCACTCAAGATGTGACCTCACCAGTGCTGAGCTCAGGGGCACAATCACCTCCCTGCTCCTGCTGGCCATGCTGTTTCTGATACAGGCCAAGATGCCACTGGCCCTCTTGGCCACCTGGGCACACTGCTGGCTCACGTTCAGCCGGCTGTCAACCAGCACTGAACCCTGGGTAACACCACTTATGACCAGTTCCCAACTGGATTTAATTCCATTTGCCACAACTCTTTGGGCCCGGCCATCCAGCCAGTTTTTAACCCAGCAGAGGCTGTGCCTGTCCGGGCTGATGGCAGCCAGTTTCTCCAGCAGGATACTGTGAGAAACAGTGTCAAAGGCTTTACTGAAGTCCAGGTACACCACATCCACAGCCTTTCCCTCGTCCATTAAACGGGTAACCTTGTCACAGAAGGAGATCAGGTTGGTCTGGCAGGACCTGCCTTTGGTGAACACATGTTCTACTCTCCTGTATTTACAGAGAATGAGATGCTCTCAAGAGGTCTATGTCACACACATGCAAAGAAATTAATTACACGTGTAACTTTCCAGCGAGTGGAATTTGTTATGTTTGTTCAAAAGTAACGACCCAGAGGAGAAAATGTAGCCTTGATATTTTACTTGCATAATCAGCAAATAAGCCAGAAAGAATGTCAAAGCAAAAAACCAAAGGGCTGTCCAGGAGAAAAGAAACACACAGATTTAGTGACAGGGATATTCCAAAAAGTGGAAGGATAATGAGGAATATTGGGCCACAGTCTCCAGTCTTTTCTGCCTCTTCTGTTGAAGGGGTACAAGAATGATAGATTGTAGCCACTGGCTGGGAATGAGATATCCGCTTTATGGATGTAAAGTCAGAGGCAGCAGTAAGGAGAGGGGACAATATTGTGGATTCCAATGGCCCAATCTCCCAATTACCTACCAGAATGAAAATTCTACAGTTTGCCATCTCTGCAGCAACAGAGTTTTAATGCTGTCTGTCATTATAGCCAGCTGCTCCCTGCACTCAAGATACTCTGAACTGACTCTCAACACAGACTAGGCTCTCATCTCATTACAAAAAGGACAGTATTTAGTTATGTCAAGCTTGTAATCTTGAAGTTATGAACCAGCTGCTGCTTTAGATAGCATAAAGCTGATAACCCACCACCAGCATCCTAGCATCAGGTCTTTACTACAGGAGGGAACTGCAGGGTAAAGCCCAAAGGCATCGAGAGTTGCACCTCATCAAGTGCACGAATTTGGATTTCAACACTTTGTAATAAAAAGCATCCACGTGATATTTCAGTTGCAATAGATGAAACTCAACATGTCAATGGTACACCCCTGACTTTTTGAACCCTTGACAGCCAGCCTTGCCAGAGTTGTAGAAGCCAGAAGTAAGGCAGGGGGAGGCCAGAAATCCCAGGAGGGATCCTACACCTACATGAAGTATCAGAGTTGGTGTTTTAGGTTGGACTACAGCACTTCTCCAAAGTCTATTTATCCTGGAGTAGACTTCCCACCAGCCTAAATGACCACAATCATGGTCATCACCAGCAAAGCAGTCATTAACTTGGACTTTGCACCACAGCTCCATGTTCACAGGTGCTCCGGGTGGAGATTATCCAGTTCATTCCACACACAAAACATGCCTTGTAGGCTGACAACATACCTTAGAGGAGCAGTGCTGTTCTCTCACCAGGAGAAGTGGGATGGACAAGAGGTGGGAGCACCAAATGCATGGGGAAAGGATACACTGCCTTTCTTTGCACTTTTCTCCCACCCTTAGTGGAGAATGGCTGTTTCTGCCAACTGGCCAGCCATCATTTGTTTCAAAGGCATCAGCAAAAGGCAAAGGAACAGGCTTGCCTCAAATGAACATTTGCTTACAACAAAAGCTGAAAGAAGCTGGCTGACAGAAATCCAAGCACCTTCAAGATCAAAGTGGCACCTGGCTTTTATGAACTGGCACACAGGAGAAAGTACATTTTGTAAGGAGCACCAAGAGCACTAGAAAACCTTCCTACTTTCCTTGGTTGTAAAGCTATCCAAACAAGGTGAGGAACTCCTAAGGGCTTAGGGGGAATTAATTGTAACAGTTTTAATCCACATTTTTAACACAGTATTCACAAGTATTTCCTTCCTAGACTGTTATCTATTTAAGTTTAACATATACTGTTCCCCAAACAGATTGTTGTTAACAGAAGGAATAAGAAGAAACAGGGTTTTACATTAATACCTTACTCTGCCTGTTCCCTGGGGACTAGGAGTGTAAGAAATGGGTGGGTCTGTGTGGGGAAGACAGCAGCTATGAAAAGATTCTTCTAACCCTTAACTGCTTGCAGCTGCTATCTGTGCTGTACTCCATAAACAAGTCAGGCTTTGTCTCAGGCTGTGTTTCTATGCATTGCTCAGCAAAGAGGGAAAGATCACTCTGTCTAGACCTCCTTCCAAAAGCACGTTCAGTATTTTCTGCAGAAGCACTCACCCTTCCCCTTTCTGTGATTCTATGATCCTTAAGAAAGACGTGGTAGGTTTACAAATTGTGAGATCATTTTAGCTGTGTTGCCTATGCATTGTTTCCCTACACAATCCTACTCCTCTCCCCTCAACTTCTGAATCCACTGACTAATTTCAATGGTAGAAATGTCAAAGATAATTTTGTTTCTGCAATAAATTCTTGAGTAGTAGAGAGAGAGAGATCTTGTGACTGAAAGGAAAGATTGAAGAGTGAGTTCAGGCGTGAGTAGGTCTGACTGTGCCCAGGAGAGATGTTATGAAAGCTTCCCTAATAGGAAAATGATTGAGAATCCACACATCCGATGTGGCTCAGTAGCAAACCAACTTTCACTGCATGTTGAGCTAGTAAAATTAATTGGCGCTGCTTTTGACTTGTGGCCCTTGAATTTGTAAGGTTCTCTGTTCTGCTTTTCTCTACAACCTAGCAGGGTTTTTTCTTACCATGAAAGTCGACATTGTTCTACACCTCTGTATCTTTAGAAGCTGAGTTGTTAACAAAATACCAAATAAATTGAGATTAATAGTAAAATTAGAGATGTTGACTGCACAGCAGAGGTCTTTTTTTAGAGAATCTTGGATTATAACTGTCTGGAAGCCCAGAGGTGATGTGCCACAGGAATTCCATGAATCTGTACACTCTCAGGAAACAATTTCATGGCCATTATGCCAGGTAGGATTAATAGAAAAAAATACGCTTGCGTATATACACTTCACTCCATTTGCCATACCTTCCCATCAACTGATTTATTCCACAGCCTTTCTGGATTAGCTCCGAGGTCTCTTTCTGCTCACTGAAGTAGCTCAAGTGGCTTTAGAGATATTAAAAACTTGCTTAGATAAGGCCTTGAGCAGCCTGATCAAAGCTCTCCCTCCTCCGAAGAGAGGATAGGTTGCACCAGATGACCTCCAGAAGTCCCTGCTAGCCCATGTTGGCCTGTGAGTCTGATGTGACACCTCTTGTGGCTTTGCTGGATCATTGTGGAACACCCTTTGACTATGTTTGTAAGCTATCCAGTCATCAAAGGGAAAGTCAACTACTACTGGCAAAGCAGTCCAGTGTCAAGAATGCTCTTTACTTCTGCTCTGCCTCAATCTACTGAAAGACAGACAGACATAAGGCTGAAGAATTGAGCTGACGTATGCAATGTGAGTTGCAGGAACCTGATGTCCTGTAACTAGGAGACTTGGATAGCTTCATGGAAATTGAGGTCAACAAGTTCCTCTAGATCTACATCTGGTTGCAGGAAAAGTTGCTGAGGGCAGAAGGCTGCTGGACGGGCAAGCTACTCACTTCCTTACACCAGTGTCCTGAAAAGTGAACAGCAGAGGCTTTTGTTTCTGAAGGCAATGTGTAGGGTTTGGCTTTTGTAGGCCTTTTCCTTTCACACCATGTTTTATCCCTTTGTTCTAGATGGATATGAAACCAAGCTTTTCAAGTTTCAGAGGGAAAAAAGAGACCTGAAAGCTTCCCACAAATGTTTCCCAATCAATTTTCTATTTTTTTCCTGAAAATTTAAGCAAGACCCATAAAGAGACAAGTAGAAATTACATAGGCCTTAGAAGATGTCAGAGATTTCAGACAGTTGTGCCTCTCAGCCAACAGACTCATGAATCAAGCACTCTCAAACCACAGAATCATACAATCATTAAGGTTGGAAAAGACCTCTAAGATCATCCAGTCCAACAAGTCAGCCCAACACTGCCATGCCCACTAAACCATGTCATGAAGTTCCATATCTACATTTTTTTGAACCCCTCCACGGATGGCAACTCCACCACTTTCCCAGGCAGCCTCTGCCAGTGCTTCTCCACTCTTTTGGTAAAGAAATTTTTCCTAATATCCAATCTACGCCTCCCATGGCACAACTTGAGGCCATTTCCTCTCTTCCTGTCACTTGCTCCTTGGAAGAAGAAACCAAACCCCACCTTGCTACAATCTCCTTTCAGAGAGCTGCAGAGAGCAATAAGGTCTCCCCTCAGTCTCCTCTTCTCCAGATTAAACAATCCCAGTTACCTCAGCTTCTCCTCATAACACTTGTAAACCACAGATTGGCGTAGCTGTCATGAGATTTTTGAACACAAAAACTCCTGTCCTTTCCCCCTGCCATGTGTTTTTAGGTGATGTCTTTAAAGATGTCATGGTAAATTCGATTTTTTTTTTGTGTATCTTAACAACAGGAACAGGAGTTTAAGAACAGGTCCATTATTTCACCAACAAGGGTAGAAACTTCCCAAGTATCGTCAGTGAGTACAGAAATGCTATGCAGAAGCTGAGGCATTAAGAAAAATAACCAAATGTTGAAATATTCATTTAAAAAATGGGCAAGAAATGGCAATATATTTTTTTGTAGGCATTTGAAGCTCTGTTTTGCTAGCAAGGATTGTCTGTGAGAAAAGTCATAAACTGGGCTCCAGAGTGTCTCTTTGTCTGTCCAGGGCCTCTGATGCTTTCATTATAACTGAGAGCAAATGCCTATTTCCAAGATAAACTTCAACTCACTTCCACGGGGTGGTGGGGTGTGTTACTACAATAATGTAGTCTCCAACCAAAATGAGGGGCACAGGGTGGAGAGAACTTATGCAGGCTTCTCATGACTACAAGGAAGAATGCTGACAGAGAACACTTGTATGTGCAACTTCATTAGAGACAAAGCATCAGCATGTGTGAATCAGCATAATTTACCAATGCTGAAATAGTCATTTTGCTTTCCACCAAATGAGTCACTAGTCTCAGTCCTCCCTCTGGTCAGGATTCCCTATGTTCTTCTAGAAACAATCATTACTGCAGATACGATACCTCGTGAGACCTCACCTGGGGTCCTGTGTTCATTTCTGGAGTCTTTGGCACAGGAAGGACATGGAGCTGTTGGAGCGAGGCCAGAGGAGGCCACAAAGATGATCCAAGGGCTGGAGCACCTCCCATCCAAGAGCAGGCTGAGAGAGTTGGGGTTGTTCAGCCTGGAGAAGACAAGGCTCTAGGGAGACCTTGGAGCAGTCTTCCAGTACTGAAAGGGATAGCAGGAAAGTTGGGGAGGGGCTCTTGATCAGGGAGTGCAGGTACAGGACGAGACAGAATGGTTTTCAGCTGCAAGAGAGGAGATTGAGATGAGATGTTAGGGAGAAATGTTTTCCTGTGAGGGTCATGAGGCACTGGCACAGGTTGCCCAGAGAAGTGGTGGCTGCCCATCCCTGGAGGTGTTCAAGACCAGGTTGGATGGGGCTTTGAGCCCCCTGATCCAGAGGGATGTGTCCCTGCCCATGCAGGGTAAGGAGCTTGGAACTAGATGGGCTCTAAGGTCCCTTCCAGCCTGAAATAGTCTATAATTTTATGATCCATTGACCCTAGAAAATCTACAAATACTTAGGCTTTACCTCCCCTCTTCCCCCCTGTCTGACCTCTTCCTTATGGCAATGGGATACTTGGGAGTTTACGCGACAAAAAGGTGAGGCATCGATACCTTCACTGCTACCAATGCCACAGCCATGTGTGGATTCTCTTGAGCTATTGCTCTTCAAAGGTAGCTGCTGCTTTGGCCAAAATGCTAACACTTCCCCCTGAGCCTGTGCAAAGAAAGATTGATACAGCTGCTAAAGGAGGAGAGAACAGTCCTTGTTTGGTGCTCAGGAGGTAGGATCTGCTGCCATATCCTGCCCTGCCTGAGAGATCTTTGGGGATTATGGCTTTAAACTGGAAGAGGGAAGATTCAGATTAGACATTAGGAAGAAATTCTTTACAGTGGGGTTGGTGAGGCACTGGCACATAGCTGCCCCCTCCCTGGAGGTGTTCAAGGCCAGGTTGGATGGGGCTTTGAGCACCCTGATCTGGTGGGAGGTGTCCCTGCCCATGGCAGGGGGTTGGAACTGGATGGGCTTTAAGGTCCCTTCCAACCCAAAACATTCTGTGATTCTATTACTACGCTTCAATGCGTACCTACCACCCCCACATCTAGACACATCTGTGTAGCACATGATGTGAGATGCTCCTGGACCAATAACCTGGAAATATTGTCCGTGGTTCCCTTCCAGCCATGTAATCACCCTTTGCTCCGCTGAACCAAGGCAAATTTTGCCATACACATCCCTGGGAGCAAGATATGCTGTTATAGAGCGACGTTAGAACCACACAGGAGAACTCACAAAGCTGTTGTATATTTTCCTGGTGGATTTTTCTCTTCCAGCTTTTCACAGTGGGGGGATAGTGAAGAAGCTGGCTGTGCAGCTGTTTTGTTTCATAAATGAGGGACGTCAGTTCAGAAATTACAGTTTCATTTGGCCGCACCCTTCCTTTAAATGAGTAATAATTAAAACTAGGTTAGAAATGTATTGTAATAGAAACAAGAGAAAAAATGATGTTTCTAAAGGGTTGGATTACAAATAAATAAATATAAATATAAATGTAAACAGCATGGTTTGGTAAACATAATCGTTGGATTGGATGAGGGGACTGATTTGAACCTGGAAGCTCCTGCCTGTTATGAATGTTTTTATCTACTATATTAAGGGCAAAGGAAAAATGACTGGAAATTTCAAATGAAAGCAGAGATTTGATGGAAAATACCAATTTTTCTCAGACTTACATCATACAATTTAGCTGGACAAACCCCTCCACAGCAGTGAACCAGGGCTCTGTGCATGGCAGGGGGCTTAGGAAGCACAGCAAAAGGGAGGGCAGTGCAAGAGGGACTCCTTTCCCCTGAAATCACAGAACCATAGAATGGTTTGAGTTGGAAGGGACCATAAAGCCCATCCAGTTCCAACCCCCCTGTCATAGGCAGGAACACCTCCCACCAGACCAGGCTGCTCAAGACCACATCCAACCTGGCCTTGAACACCTCCAGGGATGGGGCAGCCACGACTTCCCTGGGCAACCTGTGCCCGGGCCCCCCCATCCTCATCATGAAAAATTTCTTCCTAATGTCCGATCTAAATCTCCCTGCTTCCAGTTTAAAGTCATTCCCCCTCATCCTATCATGACAAGCCCTGGTAAAAAGTCCCTCCCCTGCTTCATTAGGGTAGCTCTGAAATGTCAGTCTGGCAAGAAATGTCTGTGGGAAACCAAGAATAAAGTTGGTTTAACCTATTTTGTGTGTGTGCTCTCTCTCAGCATTGTGCTTTCCTGTGCATGATCGTATATTTGATGCCAGTGAATGGTCTGCTGCAGCTTTGGGACTGAGTGGAGAGAACAGTCTTGGTGTGTACAGCAGGTAATGCCTTTCTTTTACCAAGTTGTGAGTGTTCTTTGTGTTTTATTTCAGTCTGGTTCACTGAGTTATACAGGTAAGACAATTGCTTTTGGTGCTGATGTGCAAATGAGTGAAAAGAAAAGGTAGGATAGAAGTACAGGTATTTTGAAAAAGTTCTTCATATTCTTATGTGGGAGAAATTGAGGCTATTTGTACTACAAAAGCCTAAAGACAACGTCTCTTTCTGTGTGAGGGAAATGAGCAAATGGACAGTGAATGATGGGCAATGATGAAGAGGTACTGATTCACCTGAGACATCAACCATGATGTTCTTGGGGTTGGGTCTTGCTTTTTCCCTGGTCGAGGAAAAGGAGTAGTTTTTCTCTGTGTATGGTTCAGACAGTGTTTGAAAACTCATTAGCAAAGAGAAAAAAGTAAAATCTACCTGTTGTACTAAAAATGCTTCAGTTTTGCCTTTCATGACAAGGAAACAAATCTCTTAAGAAGAAAATGTGTATGGTGTAATTAAGAGTTTACTGTATTTTGTCAGTTATCCCAATTCCAGTGGTTTTTATTTTAAAACCACTTCTCTGTTCTTACATGAAATGGGTAAAAAGGGACCTTAAAGACCATTCAGTTCCACCTCCCAGCTATGGGCAGAGACACCTCTGACTGGATCAGGTTGCTCAAAGCCCCATCCAGCCTGGCCTTGAACACCTCCAGGGATGGGGCAGCCATGACCTCCCTGCGCAACCTGTGCCAGGGCTCCCCACCCTCACAGGAAAATATTTCTTCCTAAGATCTCATCTCAATCTCCCCTCTTCCAGCTGAAAACTGTTCCCTGCACTCCCTGATCAAGAGCCCCTCCCCAGCTTTCCTGGAGCCCCTTTCAGTACTGGGAGGCTGCTCTAAGGTCTCCCTTGAGCCTTCTCTTCTCCAGGCTGAACAACCACAACTCTCTCAACCTGTCCTCGTATGGGAGGCACTCCAGCCCTCTGATCGTCTCTGTGGCCTCCTCTGGACTCACTCCAACTCGCTTCATCCTCCATAAATGCCTGGCCTTGCAAGGCAGAAAGCCTCAAAGCTAGAGCGGAGTTTATCACAAGGATGCTCCAACGTGAAATGCATTGTGTTCTAGTATTGCAGTATGGGTATATAGACAGATAATACCATGTTCTATCCTAGGAAGAGGGAGGCATGGAAAACAGCTGCTGAGAGCATGACCACTTATTGAATACATTAAGTACAGACATACTACAAAAGCAGATTCCCCCCATGTATTAGTGAACTAAAAATAAATATTACAATGATTTATATATTGGTTTCCTGTTGCTGAAGAGACACTTGTGACTGGTTTTCCAAGGAATCAGCGTTGCACAAGTGGCTATCTAATTCTAGCTGATGTGTCATATTTTAAAACAATTCTCTTTTTCAGAGCATCGGGCTCACCACCGATTTTTCTCAATAAAATTCCCCACAAATTTTTCCCCCCTTTTTTGGTGTGCTACCAATTCTACCCTTTCTGTCTGAATGATGTTTCTCTGCAAAGAAAAATAAACACAGTCTTTTTTCTGATCACCTTACTCTTGTTGTAATACAATCTTACTTGTTTCTATTAATCACCAGCTACCTAATTAAGCACTCTGTTTAATGCCCTGTGTTAGGAAAGCAAGATGTTATTGCCTGGGGTTTTTTTCCTTCCAGAAGTTTTGCTCCTCTCCACCTATGGAAAGTGTTTAGCATTTGTCCTTATCTTCACTCTGCCTTTTGAAAATACTTTTGCCTTATAAAAAAATTTCCCAAATCCTTGCTGTAAGAAACTTATTAGGATCCCAAATTCATGAACAGAACAATCTCTTGCTGCAAGAAATGGGAGTAAATGCCCCCCATCTTCAGACACATTGACTGGTTTTATACTTTAATCAATTCACCCGGGGTTTAATCTAATTAAGAGTCACTCTCTGGATTTTAAAGATCTCCAGCATACTCATCTCTTCCTACTGCTCTGATCTCATGTTAACTGGGTCCTCCAGAGACTCATCTGATTGTTTTCATTCCTACATCCGCTCTGCCTAATTCACCCCTGTGGAGGACTGATATTTCCTTTGTGTGGGTCCATCTCCTTAAGATTCTTTCTCCTGCTATTCAATCACTTCCTCTACAACAAACTATTTTCAAATAAGGCAATATCAGAACTGATGCTAAAGCATTTTACAACGTGTGCTTAAGAAGACCCATAGCAGGAAAAAATGTTGTATGACTATTTCTGAATGTGAGTTGCTTGTGTTCCACTTAGAAATCATCTTAATGAAAACACTCAACTTCAGAAAGCAAATTTTTGAGGAATTCAGGAGATCTTTGGTGGTCAAGACCAGATGAATATATTCCAGCTTTAGAATAGTGAGTAGGCTGTGTAAATGACCTCTGAACTGCTAAATTACGTGGCATTGTTTTTACTGAATGATTAAAACACTCCAACACCCACAAAGAACTTCCAAAACAGCTCAGCAAATGCTTTCAGAGGTTGTCATGCTTTTTCCTTTCCATACTTCAGACTTTGTTTTCCACAAATGTAATGTTGTAAATAAAAATGGTTGGACAGTTGTTTGCAGAAAACAAAGAAAAGAGGTGACAAAATTAATCAAAGCAAAATCCACCCTACTTTGAGCTGGAGACATGGCTCATGATTTCTCTTAAAAAATAAACACAGATTCATCCATCTTTACCAGCGAGGCACAAGCCACGTTCATGGTACATTGTCTTTCAAAAAGAACACTGATGTAATAACATATATATATGAATAACAGTCCAGATAGATGAATAACACTAGAACTGAAATGGAAGAAGTCCTTCTAAACACCTAGCACATCATTAAAGGTGAAAAAAAATCCATTAAACGTACATTCTCCAATACCTGAGACACTGATGTTCACTTTTACATTGTGCTAGCACCATGAGGCCTAAAACAACGATCAAGGACTCCAATGCGTGAGGATTTTTAAGTCCTTGCCTTGGAGTATTCACTGCTTCAGCACGGACAGCAAGAGGCAGAAGAACAGAAAATAAAGGTGTCAAGGAGTGGCAGCAGAGGGAATGGGAACACCACACCAGTTCCCCTGACACCAGTTAAATGTTCAGTGCAGCAGCTCCCAGCTCTGTTATTTTCCTGGGGGAAGAATAGAGCTCTGGAATTTAAGAGATGTTCATAATTTAAAGCTATATTTACTACAAAGTCTGAAGTGCTGTTTTGTAAACCCGTCAGCCCAGTCTCTCAACAGTGATGTCTTCCTATCAATAAAGGTAGCAGGCAAGAAGTAAGGGGATGCTACCCCAGTGCACAGAAGTAGGCTGATAAAGCTGCATTCCTGTGGTCACAGGGAATAAGGACTTCCAAAATCATCAGGTCCACAGATCAGGCTAAGACTGCCAGCTGAGCTGTCCTGAGATGGGTATCAGTGCCACAACACAGTTGGAGTTCTCAGCTATCTTTCATCACCATTTACAACCTGACAACAGGGCAGGGCTTTCCATATCTGCATGTTACTGGAAACACTTTGTATTCAGGCAACACTCAAAACAGGGCTACGGGGGAGAGTGAAGATATTTTTGAAAAAATGAATCAAGCTTCAAGTCACTTCAGGACATGATACATTCCTCAACATGGGATACACCAATGGTCCTCTTCCCTACCCCAGCTGAAGGATATGGAACCAGCTCTAGAGCCCTCAGCACAGGAAGGACACGGAGTTGTTGGAGTGGATCCAGAGGACACCACAAAAATAATCTGAGGGCTGGAAAGTGTCCCATAGAAGGACAGGCTAAGAGAGTTAGGGTTGTTCAGCCTGAAGAAGAGAAGGCTGTGGGGAGACCTTAGAGCAGCTTCCAGTACTGAAAGGGGCTCCAGGAGAGCTGGGGAGGGGCTCTTGATTAGGGAGTACGGGGACAGGTTGAGGGGAACGGTTTCAAGCTGAAAGAGAGGAGCAAGGCCCGTTGTGACAGGACAAGGAGTAATGGTTTTAAACTAAGGGAAGGGAGATTTAGACTGGATATAAGGAAGAATTTTTTTACTGTGAGGATGGTGAAACACTGGCATAGGTTGCCGAGGGAGGTGGTGGATGCCCCATTCCTGGAAACATTCAAGGTCTGATCGGATGGGGCTCTGAGCAACTTGACTGACATAAACATGTCCCTGCTCCTGCAAGAAGGTTGGACTCGATGGCATGTAAAGGTCTCTTCCAACTCGAAGTATTCTATGATTCTATGATTCCGTGATATAAATAACTTGCTGTCGCAGCACTGCATCATATTGGTGTGATATGTGTTGGGCAATTAGACAACCATGTAAAAAGAAGCTTTCAAAGTTATGACGCCAGCTTTCACTGGGGTCAGTCTAGGGGGCAGAACAATGATTACTTCAGGGAAGGCAGGTCCTGGCTGAAAACAGGAAAAATTAATTCATAGAGTATCAGTTGTCTCCATCAGCTCCAGCTGGTGCCCACCTGAATAGCGCTGTGAAAGACAACCCGCACCTGAACATCTTGACACTAAATACCTGACTTCGAAGTAACAGGAGTGATGGGAATTTTGGTATTCACATGTCAAACATGAAAATAACCCCTTTTCGTACCTATACACAGCAACAATGCCCCACTCTAACAACCAGGGCTGATGCGGAGTTGTGTCAACATATGACTCAGAAGAGGAGGAGAAGATGGAAAAACAGGCCAAAGAAAGGCAAGACTGCCGGAAGAAAAGTAAACAAAAATCAGCAGTCAAAGCAGCTGTGTTCTAAGGGGAGAGCGCACAGCTCAGAAATATGTTAAATTAAGGGGAAATTCATCTTTCGTATTCCCTAATACTTTTAACAAGTCCATCTCACATTCTTAGAGGGGGCAGGGTAATGAAAGACATATTTTGGGATAATTAAGCAAACATGATTAAGAAGGTAAAGTTGCTCTCCCTTCAATCCAAACCACTGTCACCACCGTCCCAGCTTAGAGCACATTCCATCCTTATTTTACAAGTCAGCCCACTCCTGAATTTCCCGCTGCTTTCCTAAGCAGGTTTTGCAAGACAGTGAGACAAAAGTCCATGAATACATGAGGAGCTGATAAACCCTATAAAAGTATTGGCAATAAGGTGTTTCAAGGGAAGAAGCCCCATCCTGCATCTTACAACTCCTGTTTAATATAGCAGGGCAAAATATCCCAGAGGATCATAGAATCGTCGAATCATGGAATTGCTTAGTTGGAGACCTTTGAGATCATCAAGTCCAACCGTACCTGTCCTGTACTAAACCAGATCCCTGAGCACCTCATCTACCTGTCTTTAAAGACCTCCAGGGATGCGGACTCACCTATCTCCCTGCCAGTGCCTGAGAACCTTTTCAGTGAAGGAAATTTTCCTAATATCTAATCTGAACCTCCCTTGGTGCAAATTGATGCCATTTCCTCTCATCCTACCACTTGTTACTTGGGAGAAGAGACCAGCACCCACATCGCTACAAACTTCTAACAAGCAGTTGTAGACAGTGATAATGTCGTCCCTCAGCCTCCTCTTCTCCAGGCTAAACAATTCCAGTTCCCTCAGCCACTCCTCATCAGCCTTGTTCAGCAGCCCCTTCAACATCTCATGTTTGTACCGCTCCAAAGATCCTGACAAAATAGAGGAATGAGGCCATTGCTTTTATTAACTGATTTATATTATAATATTTATTAGAGCTTGCAAGACTAAACAAGAAGAAGCATTGAACATCAGGACATATCTGTACACAAAGGCAAAGTTAGCCCTAACTCACTGGAATTCCTTGTGCACCAGTGAGGCTCAGTCCAGACCCGTGTTTGAGCAAACAAGTCAGCAATCTGACTCTCAGATTTTCATCCAGGCCATTTCAGAAGTCCTGCAATCTCAGCATATATTTTCATTCCAAATTAAACAGGAATATTATTTTTCAAGATTCTGAGCAAACCAGAAGTAATCTAACCCTCATTTCGTTTTCATGTCAGCTTTTAAAAGATAATATTCATTAAAATTTTGAAATTAGCATACATTTTAAAGTATTTTTTTTTCAATTTTGGGAGTATTTGATATTATCAGAATGCTGGATAAATTTTGTGGCCACCTTTCTTACATTTCCAAAGTTTTGACTTCGAAGATACAATATCTTCAACAGAAAAATCTTCCATTGAGGCATTTGAGCAATCAACACCCAAGTGCACTTGCACTGTGGAAGAATTAAAAGTAGTAGCTATTAAGTTGAAGAAAAAGAAAGATACAGATTCCTAGGAGACATACAAGACATTGCACAGCACATTTGATGAATGTCACCCAAAAGGACATAGGATAAAGTCCACTGAGGAGGTAGAAAATGTCAATGGAAGAGGCATCGCTCTGCATCACTGACTGTAAATCGTTAAAACCCCTGTTAAACTTGCCACAAGAACAGGAGTGATAGCCCACAGCCCTGGCTCAGTTTTGAATAGGATTTCACCTGCTTATAATTTCACTTGTCATTTCAACTGGGGAAGCTGCTGTTTCCCTCTTGTGCTTTCACACACAGGTGGTGCGTGGTTACTCTGCTTCATTCCTCCCAGTCATGGTTGCTTTCTCCTCAGTAATTATTTCCCTTGAATAAGTATTTCCACTAGATAATTACTCTAATGAATAATTAAAAGCACCTCAGGATCTTACAGGATGAAGCTGCCTCTGATCAAAATATATTCAAGGTGCTGGACTTGGGTTGGGGCAATCCCAAGCACAAATCCAGGCTGGGTGGAGAATGGATTGAGAGCAGCCCTGAAGAGAAGGACTTTAGGGGCTGGGGGATGAGAAGCTCAACATGAGACAGTAATGTGCGCTTGACGCACAGAAAGCCAACCATGTCCTGGACTGCGTCAAAAACAGTAGGATCTACAAGTCAAAGGAGGGGATTTAGCTTTCATGAGACCTCACTTGGAGCCCAGTATTCAGTTATGGAGCCCTCAGCACAGGAAGGACATGGATCTGTTGGAGCAAGTCAGAGGAGGCCATGGAGATGATCCAAGGACTGAAGCACCTCTGCTAGGAAGATGGGTTTCAAGAGTTGGGGTTGTTCAGCCTGGAGAAGAGAAGGCTCTGCAGAGCTTAGAGCAGCCTCCCAGTACTGAAAGGGGCCCCAGGAAAGCTGGGGAGGGGTTCTTGATCAGGGAGTGCAGGGATAGGATGAGGGGGAACAGTTTTCAGCTGAAAGACAGAGATTTAAATGAGTTCTTAGGGAGAAATGTTTTCCTGTGAGGGTTGGGAGGCCCTGGCACAGGTTGCCCAGAGAATTGGTGGCTGCCCCATCCCTGGAGGTGTTCAAGGCCAGGTTGGATGGGGCTTTGAGCAACCAGGCGCAGTGGGAGGTGTCTCTGCCCATGGCAGGAGGTTGGAACTGGATGATTTTTAATGTACTTTCCAACCCAAAACACTGTATGATTCTTTGACATTGTAAAGTCCCCCTCCCTTCCATCCCATCTATGGGGCAGCTGCAATAGCTGTACCCTTGGCCTCTCTTCTGAATCCTTCACTTTGAGCCTGTTTCAGGGCTGCCTATGTTAAAAATAAAGCTGTGCAACAGACAGCTTACAAATAGATAGGTCCTTGACACAAGCCTTGCTGAGGATTTCCACTCACACTGTGTCAGGGAAAGTGGTTCCTCTGGAATCAATTAAATCACACCAAACTGCACCAGATGAAGATCTATGCAGGTTATTCTCACTCCCCCCTCACTCAACTTTGCAGCAAGAGGACTTCACACCTCCACAAGGGCCCTTCATCACGCTCCCTGTGAAGTTCGCCTCTGACAGTTTTGCCCTGCTTTGTCTACCCAACACGCTGGCTGGTGTAATATCAAGATATTTGCATCACCAGGAAAAGTATTGGGTGTGAAAGGAAATTTTAATTTCCTCTTTAATTGAGCACTTTACAATATGTGTTTTAATAAAACAGAGAGAGGCAAATTATTTGCCTGTAAACGCCAATGTGCAAGAGAATTAATTAGGACAAGAGTAGCCTGGCTTTAGAGCCTCTCTTGAGGGGTTTCACGTGCTCAGGAGAGCCAAAGCATGGATTCCCTGGATAAATGTCTTCTAAAATTGCAAGCTTTTAATTTAATCGCTATGCAAAATTTGCTGCTTTTGCAATCAGACTCATGATACACCCAGGGCCAAGTTTATCTCTGTTTCTGCAGTATCACCCATCAGTGAAGATCCTAATATCAGGGAGGTGTGACTGCCAACGTATTCTGTAACCTGGAGGAGATTACACAATATTTTTTTAGAGCTCCCAGCGGGAATAAATCTTAGGGAGTATTAGGCAAGATGGCATAATAGCTTCGCTAATCTGCTCCTCCAGAGATTGGGTTTAGGCCAGAAAGAAATGGTTTAGTAAGAAAAAATTAAAATTGTAGAGGACAATCAGCTGTTCTAAGCTTAGATCCAATAAATCCCCTGGGGGTTTAATTGCGCATCGTTTTACATGCTGTAATTCCTCCACTGACATCTCTGTGCAGCTCCAAATACTGTCAGTCACTTTAAGCTTTCACAGATCCTTCAGCTGGCTCTGGGACACACATTCTCTGTCTCTCAGAGCTCAGTATAACCTCTGGCACATCCTCCAAAACTGGAAGAATAGATACAAATGGAGGAGAGAGTGTGGGACAGTGCGATATTCAGGATGTGTGGCTCCAGAGAAGGAAATGGGAACAGCAGGATCTCATGCTCAAAGGTGGGTCAGAGGATGAAGGGTGTGTCCCTGGGGGAACCTGAGTGCACAAGAAGAACCCACAGGGTTCCTGAAGCCTGCACATGCACACCAGAAAAGGAACCAGCACTACAAAACCTGTGATTTCCATCCCACCAGGGTAGTAAAACACTGAACAAATAAGGCAGAAACTTCATCCCATTCAAACCCTCTGAGTCAGCTTTTCTTCCAAAGGCTGGGGTGCCTCTCTTGCAGCAGTCTCCTACCCAGAGAGAGCAACAGTCTTGGCAAAATCTTGATTTTTGCTGATATTAATTCCTTGCAAAATCATTAGAAGGAATTGCATACTCAGTATTATGGGTGGCTGTGGGTACCGGGGCGGTCTAGGTGCTATAATGGAGAAGATAGGCATGGATTCTCATGAGTGACTGTAGTTACCCCACTGAACACCTACCAAACAACCTCACCTTTTTCTTGGGCTGCAATTGAGTGTGGTTAAACCAGCAGCATGGCTGGATCTGTGTTGAAAAGTCTGTTGACAAAAGAACATCAGTCCTCAGTATATTGATGGGAATGCAGACACAGACACAATTGGTTAGGAATGTAAAGTGAAGGGAAAAAACCCTCCTTCTGATTCACACAAGTAAGAAAGCAATTGCCATCCCTACCTGCCCGCTGGCAAAAGATTTTTGGGAGGTTGCTATTCTAGGCTCTGCCAACAACACGAGTCCATGAAGCTCTTCCAATATGATTCACCTCATTTGTTTTCAAAGGACACACATATACACAAACATACCTACGAGAGGCGGGTAAACTGCCTTTCGCCTTGGGAGCATAATTGCTGGGTTTGTACAGCTCGGACAGAAAGGGGAGAATTTTTGTTACTCTGTATGTAAACTTCACATATGTCTTGGATGCCACATCCATAGCAAGTAATCAGAATGCATGGAGAAGGAAACATTTGCCACATAATCCAGTTTCCATTTCTCTTTTGCTGCCACATGTTATCAGCACATTGAACATAACTGCTAGCACTCACTTATAAAGACTGTGAATAAATCACTTCTTTGATCTCTTTTAAAAATCAAAAGAAAGAAGAGATAAAGTGGGGTAAGGACTGCATTAAGTACGATTATGTTTAGAATTTCTTCAGTCCTGAATGTTCTTTTTTCAGGGACTGACTTTAAGCTAAGAATTCAAATTATTCCAATTCTAATATGGTTTCCTAGTACAGCTGTCAAGAATAAACAGAACACAATTAGGACATTTGTGTGTGGCCAAAAGTCACCAAAGCTTCCAAGAATTTCAAGGACAGTGTCAGAATCCAAAGTGACCTTGACATCCCCTCTGAAATCTGTGAGAGACAAGTGGAGATTGCCCAGAGATAAAGGGAGGTCATGTGATTCCAGAGCAAACTCTGGCAAAGAATTTAGGAATAGGGAACACTTCAAATTATAAAAAAAAATAATCCGTGAGATGCTGTTGCCAAAAATTACAGTTCCCATTTGGGGCTGTAGAAATGGAGAAGAGCAGTAGAATGGTGTAGGCAAGATGTAGAGGCTGATTCCTGTGCTCTGTCTGGTCTGCTGTGATGCCACTCCTGTTATGCTGGTCCTCCAGCCTTTCAAGGAGTTTGCTTTGGAATACAATTTAATAGGCATAGAAGTGTTGGGCTGATGATTGGACTTCATGATCTTTGAGGTCTTTTCTGACTTTAATGACTCTATGATTCTATCTGTTGTTCCTTAACTCCCTCAATATTGTTTTTCAAGTCAGTATCGGGACAACTGAAACTTTAACGGAAACTGGCTTATTTTTTCATTTATTATTAGAGTTTGCCATTACATTTAAGTCAAAACATTCCCTGACTTTTTTCTTTACATAAACAATACATTTAGTTTGTTGAAAATAAAGATGTTTTTGCCTACAGAGATGAACCTGAAAACTGATTCTCTCCCAGTTTTTCAAAGGAAAGGGCTCCCGAAGTTTTCTGACTTGAAAAGGATTTGGGGATGAAAGAAGAGCATCCTTAGCACCATGCTACTCCATGTAGCACCTGGCCTGAGGGAACCCTAGGGAAAAGCAGTCAGTGATAATTTGAGATGGATGCATTTGTTTCAGAAAAGAAAAGAGGCTTTCAGAAGCATCTTGTCTTGTATGAATTACTTTTGAACACAGAGGGACCAGTTCTTGCAATCAGAATATTTCAGTTCTTTTAAAAAATGAAACATATTTCTTAAAATTGCAGTTGGGTTGGGAACAATCTGCACGTACCAGAGAAATAATTAAGGGAGCATTCCTGGGAGAGGTATTTGTGCACAGGGATGACTGGCAATACAAAATACACAAGGAACCAGGGTATTTTACTGTAGTGATAATGGAGATGGTTTAAAACAGGTATGTGCAAGCCAAGATTTGTACATAAAGGCCTTTTAAACAAAATGAAAACAGGCCGTGATACCAGCATAAAAGATGGTTATTACTGTAGTCATAATAGACCCACTATAAATTAGCTTTTTGCCTAGTTTGGTCCTCTGCCATAATGTGTCACAAACCATCACAACAATGCCTTCCTTGACATAGCATCCAAAAATGTCTTCCTTTGGAAGTAAGCCTCCAAATTTCCATGTGTATACTCTTAATTTTAATTCCTCAGGCCATCCTGACGCCCTATGGTACTTGTCTGATGTCTGTAGCTGCACAGAGGTAAGTTTATGCTATGTTAGAAGAAATCAGACTTGTTCTCAGGAAATAGTTTTTCCAAGATGTAGCTGTCTACAAATATTAGAAACAAGCCATGTCAGAAACTGTCCACAAGAGCACCACAGAGCAATAATATCGCTGTTAGCAGATAAGAATAAACACCTTCCATCCATGTTTCACTGTCATAAAATCTAATTCTCCCTGCTCTGAGTTCGCTGCAGTGAAAGGGAACATTCGCTAAAAATGCCACAACCTTAATTTTAAAAGAAGCGTTGCAACCCAATATAGCAGCAATTTTATTTCAAGAAACATCTGGATTTTATTAGATGCAAACACAGTTGGTAGAAGTCTGGAAGAGGAGAGAGATAAAAAATGTTCTCTCTTGAATATTTCAAACCAGAAGCATTCATCATGCTCAGCATACCCTCACAACATAACCCAGGGGTGTAGGGTGACTCTGCAGTTCACTGCAAAGCTATTGCTACTGCAAGGAGTTGCTGTATTTATACTTTCATTGTCTCTGGCAACTTGCAGATGGTGACAGGTGAAGTTTCCATTCTTCTTTGCAGGATTCGGCAGTTGCTTGCAGCCTCACTCAGCTTCCTTTGCAGCAGGAAAGACTTAGGACTGATTTCTAGTCATTTCCAGGTAGTTATGGATGTTTGCTGAGCCTTTCCCTACAAAAACCCTCTACTTCTGGGAAGTCAAAGGTGATGATTGTGATACTGTCCCTGTTGTGGGCTCTTCCAGCACCAATTTAACAAGGTCGGGTCTTCTACTTCCCACTCAATACACACTATTTGCTCATTTATACAACAGGAATACCTAGTAGGAATATGAATGTAAATTTGAATATGAACCTAAATTTAAAAGCCCCAGATCAAAACACCCTGGAGCTATGTTCAGATTAAAAATCAACATCAATGCTTTACTTTCATAAATGAAGTCTCTTCTTTCAATGAGGCAAAACAAATCAGCCACTGCTATCATAGAATCATGGAATGGTTTTGTTTGGAAGGGACCTTAAAAATCATCCATTTCCAACCCCCCTGCCATGGTTACTATGGCATTTGACCATGAGAAAGTGTTACCTTCCCTGGAGATGAAACACCCAACTCGCTGGAAGGATACTGCACACAAGAACACGCTTGCCTCCGAACTACACAATCTCAGCACATGGCAACATGTGCTACAGCCTAACTTACACTGCAATGACACCAGCCACATCGCAGGAGGGCTGGATGCTGATCAGCTGATGCTACCAGCTGCATTTACACACACCGGTGAAAAAGGAGGCCCAGAGATCCACTGGATCATTTTTCTGGGGGTGGGAGGTATGTAGGGATGATTTCTCAGCCCTGTCTGCCTGTGGTCACCAGTCCAGGCAGCATGCCAGATCAAACGGGCAAGGAAGCAACGTGAGGAAAGTCTCATCCATTACAGCAGCCTAAAGCAGGTCAAAATGTCTCTTGTCTCACCTGGAAACATTCCTCATCAGGTAAGAGTATGGACTGGCAGTTTACAAAGCTCATCCTTGCTATAGCCCCATAGCAGAAGAGAGTTACTAATCAATTATGAGCATCGTGCAAACCAGCTTGTTTGAGAAGTACCAGTCTCTTTTCCACCTTCTAAATCTCTCATAGCAGGCAACATGAACCTCAGGAATGTTTATCGCAGCACTCATGAGCGACAACTTCAGCACCTGCTTTGTTCCTAGGGGACCTTGTTGTGCCAGCCAGCTTTGATAGAAAGCTGGAGCTCCCAATCACCTAACTCTGCACACACGTTTGCAAGTGTGAACGCATTATTGCAACCGATATGATTTATCTGGGGAATTCGACCTAACAGGACGTAAAGATGTAAGCTGAGGCAGGTTTGCAGTGCCCCTGCGCATTCGTAGAAAGAAATGGTGCGCATGTTTTTGAAATTAATTTTATCTGCACGTGATTTCTGACATAAAGTGCTATGATTTGGGCACTTTCTCAAGTGCGAGGCCCACTAGCAAGGCCAGGAAGTGTGCCCTGAAGGCACTGGCGCATTCTTCCGTCCCTAAAGAAATGCAGTAATGTATGTAGCGGTAATAAATAAGCAGATTTCTGAAAAAAACGTGGAGCAGTGAAACCTGCTGTGTGGCACTTGAGGACAACCACAAATGAATCATTTTAAGATTGTCTTGAGGATGGATTAAGCTCAGGCCATCCCTACTCCCTCCAGCAGCTGGGATATAAGCAGCAGTGTTGGAAGGCACATTTTGTGTGTCTGAGGACAGGAGCTAAAAAGTCATTTAGTACCACTCACGAAAGGCAGCTAAGAGCATAAGCACACAATCATTAACTCCTGAGGTCTCACTGATTCATGGTATGGGCCCACGCAGACAATAGCAGCTCTCCAGGGAGAAGAATTTGGCCAATGTGCTTAAATCACTAGAGGGATTTTTTCCAGATGCCAAAAGGATTAGGATGCTCCATTTTCATCATTAACCAGGCATCGTGCAAGGACCTACAATGTCTTTGAAAATCATCCTCCACACGTTTGTTTCACTATGAAATCATCTGCTGGGCTGCATCCTCCAGTGGGTGTGTATCTGTTTCTTTCTTTTAAAAAACTTGAGTGCCTCCAAGAACAGGAACAAACCCTTAGTAATGGAGTAGGCCTTAATTAGTATATCCAGATCATAACCAATACAGCATTATGGGTTTTTTGCTTCCTGTTTTGTGTTGATTTTTAATTAACACTGACATTTATATATAAAATAGTTGGTTTTCAAAAGGCCAACTGGAAACCCTCCTGTGGATTACCTCATCCAAGCACTGATTTTTTTGTGTGTGTGCATATTTGTAATTGTTTGAAGGTTTTCCAAGCATGTCTTAAAGTCACACTGGAGTTCTCAAACACATTTATAAGGATGTTATAAGGTTATGAAACTTCAAAGCAAAAAAATACGAATTTTAAACAATAATAATGTTTAACCATTGTGGTGGACACTTGACATAGAAAGAATATTCAAGTCTGCATCCCATGAAGGCTGACACACAGATTTAAGCATACAGATGCAGTCCATGTATTTACAGATAGGCTGACACACAAATTTAAGGATATAAATGCGGTCCATGGATTTAGAGATAGGTATGCACAGTATATGTGCTTTTGTGGGATTGCTCCATCCTGCTTAAAACCCAGTTGCACTTTATGGTTTTGATTTTGGATTTTCTATAAAGAAGGGGGAATTTCTAATGGTCTTAAAGCATCAATCCTTTCCTGAGAGTTTAGACAAAAAGTAAAACATTAAACAGAATTTAGGAGACCAAGCCTGCTCCCAAAGAAACCAAGGTCAGAAATGAACTCGTTTCAACGGAACAGAGTCTAGCAGTAAACTTTCTGCCTTCCCCTTAAATATTAGTCTCCCTTTCCTTTTCTGTTCATGCATCTGCCATAGCTCTCATCTCTTCGGCAGCTATGATCTGCTGCCAAGATTTGTTCTACTCTCCGTGTAATTTATGACCCTGTCGTGCAGCTTATTCATACACACTTTCCCAGCAGCAAGGCTGAGGATATGGGCATATTTAAATGCCACTCACAGAGGTGCGGGGAGTGGGTTCCAGAGAGACAAAGCACATGGCCAGATTTATTTAGGTGATAGCAAGGTAAATCAGACAGTGGAATTACTGAAACAGGTAAAGCGAGACACTTTAATTAATCTTTGCAGGGTCGGGATCTGAGCCTTTCTTTCAAGCTACAGAAAGTCCCTTGCAGACCTCTAAGCTGTGAGCCAACAACAGCAGTGAATTCAATGCATTGAGTTGCCTGTAGCCTGATGCTGCTTTCCCTATCAAACAACCTTAGGTCCCAAACACATGGGAAGCAGATGTCTGTAGCCCTAAGTATTTCAGAAGTGCCTAAACACTAGCACTCAAGAGCCCAAAGCTCTACCACAGAGCCATCTCACAACAACACTGGTAAAATACTGATTTTCCTGTGATCCTTAGAATTCGTTGTCTCAAATATTTCCTTCCCATCCACAGATGCTCCATCATCTGTAAAAAATTCCTATCAAACGCATGTATCTCTCTTATCCTTTTTCTTTTCTCCTTTGAGACTTTTCAGGTAAGAAATACCTCAGGCTGTTTCATTTGACTGAAGGGAAAAAAAGAGTAATTTTTAGAAGCCATGTTTCAGCAAAATATTCTCTAAAGACAGAAGACTTATGCAGGCCCTTTACAGTCTCCCATTTCCATGTCATAGAATGGTTTGGGTTGGAAGAGACCCCAAAGATCATCCAGTTTCAACTCCCTGCCATGACGGGGGACACCTCCCACTGGATCAGGTTGCTCAAAGCCTCACCCAGCCTGGCATGCATTGAAACAGAACCTGAAAACAGCAAGAAGGAAGTCTTGGTCAGGAGATAAATGCTGTGTGTAGCACTTTTTTATTTTTTATATTACACATTAACTATATATTAATTGAAGAGACTGTCAAAAACTTCCCCTTCATTTACTGTGCATGTAATCTGCATTTTATACTCTTGCACTCTATGGAAAATATGAAAGCTGTTCCTGGAAAATTAGCTATGACCTCTCCACATTGTGTATAAATCTGGAGAGTATAACCAAGTGCAGAAGCAATGTATATATCTCCAGACTCTGAAGCTCCTACCTGCCCCTATAAATCTTTCAGCTATGGAATGGACAGAAAGTGGGTTTATACTAATCTAGCCAGACTAATACCCCGATTTGATGATACGTATTTAGGTAATGTTTGCTTTCATTTCTGTATGACCTGGCTAAGCAAAAATGTGCCTCCAATAAGTATGGCTGGCTTGGGACACATTTAATGAGTGCAAACACCAGATGCATCACCATGAGCTTTGGAATATTTGTTTTTAGCATACAACCACAAGATATGATGCATACTTGCAAAACTTTCTGCCTCACTTAAGAATTACGCTCAGCTTTTTTGCTGTTGCCAGAAGCTTTGCTGAACAACATAATGAGAATCTCTCCTCTCCAGACTGTATCAAACTGTTCAGACTTTTCTTTCCTTTGAAACTCACTTTTATTTCTCTGTTTCCATATCACGTTTCCCCATATTGAAAGGGAGATGTTGATAGTTACCCAGTAATAGTTACCCAGTTTGGAAATCCCCTGGATCAATTTGCTAACAGGCCCCAGTCCTGCTCTTTTTAAGAAAAACGTGAATTTTATTGCTCAGTTCCACAGGCTGGACTGCAATCACCTTATTGCAATCAGGTATATGATTTCATTTTCCATCCATTAGATGCCTAAGTGCCTGTCTGGCGACTGCTCCTACACCTTTCCAGGAGAGGTGCAGACAAGAAAGTGTAAGATAAATTATGATGCCATCCCTTCTCTCACACCAGTCAAAGGGCTTGCTGGTCCTGAGAGGAGAATTCTGCAAGTGAAAAGAGCTGCCTGAATCACCAGCTTTCCTGCAAAACACTTTAGATCTTTAAACTGGTGTGTAAGCACTTGGAAACCGTGAAATGGATTCCTGGAACATGGGCACGGCTCCTTGTTCTGGGCAAACTGACTTGTTTTCACTTGTGATGTTCCAGCAGAAAACCTCTTGCAGCATATCTAGCTATGTACGTACGTCAATGGCTAAATATCATCAATTATACAACTTTCATTTGCTCACAGAAACCCCTTTGGTGCGACTGTATTAGTACAGATGGCAGAAAGAATTATGTAAAACGACCCATGAAACCCGTGTGTATTTATCGTTACTGCCATAATCACCATCTCAAGAATGACAACCACTGAAAACTCCATAAATACTGTCAGAAAGGTCAAAGAAGTGATGCCTGTTAGAAAGCATCAGATCTGTATGATTTCATGGATAGGTAGGTCAGTACAGATCAAAAACACAAACTCCAAACGAGTCCAATATGCAAAGCAACCCCAAAACTGGAAGAACTATAATAAACATACACTGACTATTATCAGTTGTGACCGCTGGCACAAAAAATAAAAGTCTAGCCCACTATAATCAACATCTGAAAGTAAGGAATTAATTCAAAGCATACATGAAAGAAAGAAATTCTCTGAGTCAGTATACAAAGTCCTTTGCCATCAGGTCCAGCTTCTGATCAAATATTAATCAAAGCACATCTAGATTTTAACATAAAGCCACATCAGAAACAGTTAAGCAATGAGACGCGGGACTGAGGTAGCTCCATTTCCCAGCCTGACCCTACACTTAGAGGTTTCCACAGAAGTGACTTGGGAGGAAAAAATGTCTTATCAATACTTCTGCCTCTAGAGGACCAAAACTTTCAACTAGCAAAGCTCCCTAGCTACGAGTGATACTAGCAAGAGGCCCTGACTGCAGATTAATTACGAGTTGATTGACTGACACAGAATGAAACTCTAGCCTGCTTTACTAAACTTTCTTGCTAGAAGCTCATCTTTCACAAAGGGTTTGAATAAGTCAGAAACAGCCCTTTCGCCTTATTCTGGGCCTCTCTCTGGGCTGGATTCCCACCACAGAAGAGAAATAGTTGTGAAAATCCCACAGGAGAGGTGACACTATTGCTGGGCATCAGAAACAGCCCAGTTAAAATAAATACACCAGAAACCAAGGAACATCTTGCTGGCTAGGAGACCTAGACTGCCAGAAGGGAGTGGGTGGAAGAATAGGAGGAAGAAAGTGAAAATGAAGATGGGGAGAAGACCCAAGTTGTTCCCCAGAAGCTGGAAAGTATAAAAGGCAGCCAACAAGAACTTCTGGGCAGGGCTGAAAAACAAGTGAAAGTGAGAACTTCTCTCATCTCTGAGAGAGCAGCCAAAAAATCAGGTTACCAAGAGTAAGAGAAGGGAAAAAGCCGAAACTCTTCAAAATTGGCAGCAAAGAATTATCCACACTCCTTGGCTCCATGTAAGGCTGGGTGGAAGGGGTAAGAAGGAAACAGCGGACAAACTGCAGCTCGGAGCCAAAATATTTTCCTTCTGGATGCTCCTGGCTCCACTCAGCCCTTTGTGACTCTCAATTTCAACCCGCTACACGCTCCTCCATAATCATCATAATAAATAGCCGTTTGCTTTCTCAGTATGTTCAACTTCCTCGCACCAAGCCAAGCTCAACCCAGCACTACCATTTATTGATGGATTTTAACCAGGCCTGCCTAAAACCAAACAAAACTCTGTGTGATTTGCCATATTCGCTAGGAGAGAATAAAAGCAACTGCACTCAAAACACCAGGGATTGTGGCCAAGCTCACCTCATGCTGCTGCTGGTGATGTCACCGTTATTTAACTTTGCTTTAGTACTGTTAAGACTCCTGTGGAAAAAGGGGAGGGGTTCAGTTCTGGAGTTTTGAGGGAGAGGCAAGTGATGCTGACAACACGGACACAGCCAACCGTTGTTCTTCCATTAAAAGAAAAAAACCTCTATTACTCAAAAGTCAAATTATTGTTAGAAACTTGTAATGACTAAATAAAAACAGCCACTGGAATTAGGAGACTTCCCCCATCACCACCGCTGGGTAGGATTTAGGCCAAAACGCAAAAATTTAAAAGAAAATAACAGTCATAAGAAACTGCGCTTTTCCAGCTGTCATAACTTGTCCCCTGTGCTCAGCAATGCAAACCCCCTGCTGCCTAGGCCCCTCTCAAGTATATTCCCTGTGTCAGGGCCTTTTGCAGCTCCCTCATCTTTGCTTTGGGGAGAGGCTACAGGATCTCATCTCCTTCCATGCAAGGAGTACTGAGCTGTGAGCTGATGGAGGATCATAGAATCATTGAGGTTGGAGAAGACCTCTAATCTCATTCCGTTCAACCTTCAGCCCAACACCACCGTGCCCATGTCACCCAGTGCCACCTCTACACACTTTCCAAACTCCTCCAAGGAAGGAGACTCCACCACTGCCCTGGGCTGCCTCTTCCAGTGCTACACTACTCTTTCAGTAAGGAAATTTTTCCTAATATCCAACCTGAACCTCCCCTGGAGCAACTTAAGGCGAATTCCTCTCCTGTCACTTGTTTCTTTGCAGAAGAGACCAACATCCACCTGTTGCGTTCCAATTAAAGTGAGTTCTTTGGAATTGCCAGCATGGCATCAAAAGTGATGCAAATCACTCAGGAGGAGGATGTAAGCAATATTTTACTAAAAAGGCGTATGCTCTGAAACACTGGATGCAAGCAATCAATGATCACTACATGCTATAGAGGACCGACAAGAAACTGTGAAGGCCCATATTACTGCTACAATCTGGAACTTAGAAACACTGATAACACTGAATAAAAACCCTATTGGGGAACCGGAAAATGTAAAAAGAGCCTGATGTTGCCAGAGTCAAAACTAAACACTAAAAATATCTGCTACAGACCGCTCTCTCCACAATCTCTTTTCCTTTTCCTTTTTCCCAAATTGATTTAAATGATAATGGGCAAGTCTTAAAAGAAAAAAACCCCTTATGCTTCCTCCTCTCTGAAATATATTAACATTGAAGTGGAAATAAAGAAAACAGAAAAACTGAGAGTATGCTATCACAGTAATACCTGCCAAACAAAGTCTGGTCTTTCGCTAACGTTAGCTTACTACATTTTCCCAAGAGAAAAAGGGAAAGAGAAATAGGAGAGAGAGAAAAGGGAGGATAAGTGGTTTATAAGAGAAAAAGATGAAAAAGATGAAAGACAGTCACCACCTTCAAGGCTACACATAGCACGTGTTTCTTTGTCCTTTAGGTCCAAGAAGAAGGTGAGTGTACCACGAGGCCACAGGTGTACCAATTTTTTTTAAACTCTCTGTCCCTGCCTCTCACCTGGGTCAGGTGGCAAAGCAGATCCCAGGTTGAGACGTGCCCTTCAGCAGGTCTGCTCCTGTAACCCTGCCCATTCTGTCCACTGCGGGAGGGGGGGGCGGGGGGGTGAGGCACAGGGTCACATTTCAGAGCCACCTGCTTTGAGACACTTTAACCCATGCCATGCAGGGTCATTACAACCTCCTTTGAAGCAGTTGTAGACAGTGATGAGGTCTCCCTTCAGCCTCCTTTTCTCCAGACTAAACAATCACAATTCCCTCAGCCACTCCCCATAAACATTTGTGCTCCAGCCCCTTCCCCAGCTCCGTTCCCCTTCTCTGCACCCGCTCCAGCCCCTCAGTGAGAGCCCCCCTGTAGTGAGGGGTCCAAAACTGAACACAGCACTCGAGGTGTGGCCTCACCAGCGCGAAATAGAGGGACTCCCCTGTTCCCTGCAGTTGTCCTTGAGGGCTGCTTAACCTCTGGAAGCAGGAAAATAAGCGGCACAAGCAGCCAGTTAGAGGATTTCCTTTGGGCAGAGGAGATCTCATCTGCTGAGGAGAGGGATCATCCCCCCACTAAGAGACAAGAGTTCCAACTCAGCCTAAAATAACATCTCTTGAGAGCTGGTATCCCAAGGCAGGTCCCAAAGTCCCATTCAATGGTGCTCACAAGACACCCCAAAATGCCAACTGAGATTTCCAGAGCTGCTCTGACAACTTCCCAAAAGTGCCACAGAACCTCCCTGGCAGGGCATCAGTTGGGATTTCCAAAGGAGTTAGGCAACATGAACAGGATTTGGGCATCTGTGCAAACATGCCAAAGGTGTCAAAATGTGATGAATAACATGTTTTCAGCCCCTTCAAGCTGGTATTGCCCTTCGAAAAGATTCTTCTATGAATGAGGGTCTATTACACATTACTTGGCTGCCAATTCACAATCATGGGTCTTGCAAGATTTCCCATATTTCTTGAAGTTCTGGCAACAAGAAGCATGTCAGAATCTCAGTTTCCTTTCTTAAATCACTTTGTATGTGATGTAAAGACCTCCTTATAGAATCAGGAAAACAAACAAATAACCTGGAACCCCAAAAGGAGCCCCTCTACCTAGAAAAGAATGAAAATCTCTCCCCTTCTGCCCTCCAAAACTGCTCTCCTGATTTTGCAGGCTGTGACTCACAAGTGTTAAATGCCTGAGGCTGAAAGTATCTCAGCCCCAAGTGCAAAACAAGAGCTGTGCCTATGAAGTTCTCATCACTGGCAAACTACAGCAGTTTGGGTACACCAAACTCAATAAGCACTCCTTGGACAGCTGGAGAAAGGAAATGCCTTTTTCTGCATTGATGACATTGAACATTTTATTAGCAAGGACTGGGGAGGAGAGTGAAGAGAAGGGAAATTCCATTGAGCGTGCCAAAGATCAAATTAATGCCCTGCAAGGGACCATTTATACATGATGAAATTAATTCCTACACTGGGAACCGGCATAAAGTTACGTACCGCTGAAGCTGCAGTTAACCAGCAGAAGGAATGAATTTCATTTAAAGAGCAATGTTCCAGATTCCTGGACGAGATGCTCCAAGTGAATGAAGCACTGTGCAGCAGAACCTCAGCAGCCCTGAAATGAATTTTGCTGTGACCTAACAAAAACCACAGACTTGAAATTGTGATGATTCAGAAACTTTCTGCTTGCAACAGGACTTCTTGCAAAATATTTGGGAACTGTAGGAAGCATTTAATGGTCTCCCTGTGTCAAGGAGAGGAATCCTGACCTCTTGTCTTTATGGTTCGTGTTCCTAGGAGTGATAATTTTAGAAGAAGATGATTAAGCCCGTGTGGGCTTTCTTCTGAGGTTGCTAAAAGAATAACAAGTGACCTGGCTTGGTCCGTTCTATACTGATTCATCTTCCCTCTTTACTATTGGAGTTTGCAGGAGAATGGTTACCAGGACAGACCATGCTCCCAGTCCTATGTGTAGCCCCACCCTCCCAGTTGTGTGCAGTAAAGGAAATCAAGTCGAGGTTTATTTGCGGAGTAATACAATGGAGCAACAGAAGTCCAGAGAACCTTATAAGGGCATGTGCCTTTTCTATCTGAGAGTCCAAAAGTCAGGATTTCAGCAGAAAAAAATTTCAAGAAGAACATGAATCAGAAACCCCATGGCTAGAACAGAAGCTTAGGACATTCTTAATCCTTATTCGGATACGAAACTCACGGAAGAGTGGTTATAAATTCAAACTGATCTCATCCTAAGGAAGACTTCAGGTGAATCTTCCTTTCTCTCCCTGTTAGCTCTAGGGATGAACTGAGAGAAGGACAGACAAAGGAGTTATATCCATTTCCCAAAATGAGTAAGAGACATCTCAGGAAGTCTAACAGCATGCAATATGATAATTACTACGTTTGTGTTATAATTACTGACAGAGATTCCTTTGGAAGTGAAACCAGGCTGTTCCAAATTGTGTTGAAATACAACTCATAAGATTATTTCTGGCTGCTAATAAATGATGGCTACACAAGAAACTAATTTGAGCATCACTGAAAATTATAATTTTCTTTTGTGTGCTTCCAGTAATACTTTCTTAAACAAGAATCTTACGTTTGCCCCTGCATTTCTGTAACTAATGCTGTGGAAAGCATTAGACACAGCCATACGCTTGCTAATGCTATATTTCTCATTCACTTTTCAGACTGAATTCCATCTTCAGTTTTATGCAAGTACTTCTACTGTCCTCTAAGACCTTAGTGTAATGCAAAATTACATGAGCTAGACTTAAAGGAGGCGTAAATAAGTGAATGTTCATCATTTAGTCTTCATGGGTGTATATCCAGTGTAAGAACCTTCTAAAAGTCATTTAAAATCGTTGCTGAAAGCAGTAAGGCTAGAAATGGGGGTCACCGAAAGCAGCATCCTGGAGATCATAGAATGGTTTGGGTTGGAAGGGACCTTAAAGATCATACAGTTCCAAACTCCTTGCCATGTGCAGGGGCACCTTCCACTCGATCAGGATGCTCAAAGCCTCATCTAGAAGCCTTGTTTTTGGGGAGTAGGGACTTTCCTCCTCTAACGCCTGCAGGGAGCTGGGAGGCAGCACGTATCTAGACCTGCAGAGGCTATAAACTCCCTGGAGCGATCTTCGGATGTGTTTGCATAGCACCTATACCCACAGGCTCTTGCTCCCCAGCAAGGACTGCTGGTTGCTTCCTCATGTTTGATTATTCCACCATAGCCTGTTCCTTACAGATTAACCGTACTTAGCTTTTAAGTTTTAAGCAGGTTTCCGCCAGCAATTTTTTATTTATCATAGTGCTCCTGAAGACTCCTCATTCCCCTTTCCTTTTCCATGTCAATTGAGCTGAATTAGCAGCTGGTAGCAATAGCAGGACCTGTTCACACACTCACTGAAGGGTAGGCAGAAGCAAGCACTGGGCAGAAGCAGCGGGACACTGCACACTGCCCAAAACAAACTGAAAATCTGACCAAGACCTATACACAGTAACTGGAAAAATGACCTAAAATTGCCTCCTCATTGCACTTAAGTGTTTCCTAGAAGGAAAACTCTTCTTTTCCACCGATTTCCACTCAGTAATGCTTCCTTTGGAGCAGGCAAGGTGAAGTACATGCCGGTTATAAATAGTCACACAGCATCATTTTCTGACAACGTGCTTTTCACCTTGCTTTTGTAACTTGGATATGTTGTAACCTGGAATTTGAGGGTTCCACTTTATATCTTAGGTCTCAGAAAAGCAGGAAAACCTTCTGAAAGCAAGTTCTCATTTTAAGAGACTGGATATTTGCTAGTTTATGATGACGCATTTCGCTTCAAAAGCCAATGCTCTCCCTCGCTATGGCCACCTGAGTTCTGTGATTATTTTGAGGGATGATGCATGTCCGGTAACTCAAAAAACCCCAGCGCAGTAGATCTAAAAATAAAAATTAGAAGAGGTGGGAATTAGCTCACCACAGTTCACCTCAATTGCCAGGTCAGGTTTCAATTTCCAGTAAGTTTTCAGCAGGAAAGGTTGTTTTAATATATCTGTGGGCATTCCTCATACAGAGGAATAGAAATACCTTTGAAAACAGATACCTGACGTCGCAACTCTGTGCTTTTCTGGAACAAAGCATGTACGCTGCCTACTGGAAGAGTCTTCGTCTCAAGTGTGATACTGCTGCTTGCTTTCAGTAAAGATAATGCAATTGGTTTGCAGCAAGAAGAACTAGAGCTTGCTGAAGAACTCTTATGGAGACCTGTGGATATTGAGCTTAAGTTGTCTGGGAACACTGTAGACTACTTCACATTCATGTTTTGCCTGAAGAGTTGCCTTAATAGACCAGGAGCCGCAGCAGACATTTACATTAATAATCCCTTCGTCATGAAAGAGTATGCGTGACCTTCCTATTGGATTGGAACTTGAGTGTTTTCCCAGAACAGGGCACACTGTGCTTTGCACTCAAGGATGATTGAGAGCCACAATTACGCTGCATGCTCCCTGCTTTGATGTGTTTCTTCAAACTAGGGGAAAGGGTCTCCCCCTCAAAACCAGCAGAAATGGTTATGGGAAGGAGATGGGGAACTTGAGGATCCTTGTGGGCCTTTTCCAACTCAGGACATTCTATGATTCTATGATGGAAATTCGCCTACAGCCCAGTTACATTATCCCATCCCATCCCATATGGGATGTTTAAAGGAGATTCAGTTTTCTTTAGTTCTCAAGATTGATTTTGGACTGCAAGAAACAAAGACAGGGAAAGAGCATATTAAGTCAATTTTGAACAGGATGTAATCACGTTGTCTTCTCCAAGCAAGGTGTGAGAGGATTTAATCTGGAGTCAGCAGCAGCAGGAAAAACATCCCTCATGGTTCCTATTCGCAACCTGCACAGTGTTACACCTCACCTTTTTCCCTTTGTGGGATATTATTCCTCCTGAATTGGAGTGGTATTGATATTTTTCTTGAATGGAGCTGTATCCCTGTTTCTCCCGAATGGAGCTGGAACGGGCTGCCCAGGAAGCTAGTTAAGTCCCCATCCCTGGAGGTATTTTAGAGATAGGTAGACGGGGTGCTCAGGGATCTGGTTTAGTAGAGAGCAGGTACAGTTGCACTTGATGATCTCAAATGTTTCTTCCAACCAAACAGTTCTGTGATTGTATGATCCCTATTTGTCCTGCATGGAGCTGTATCCCTCTTTCTCCTGTATGGAGCTGTACCCCTATTTGTTCTACATGGAGCTGTACCTCTGTTTCTCCTGCATGGAGCTGTACCTGCTTCCTGTACCTTGCCCTCCCAAAGGAAACAGAAAAGTTTGTTTCTGCACCCAAAAAGCCATTTTGTTAAGCCAAACCCTGCACAAAATGGCACGACCGTTTTCCAGCTCTCTCTCCTTGCGAGGCACGGTCTCTCCCCTCCTCTCCCGTCCCCTCCCCTCCCATCTCTTCCCTTTGTGGCTGCGGGAGCGGTCGGGGCAGCGCTCGGTGGGGCGGGGGCAGCACCGCCCGCCCTATATAAGCGCCCGCCCGGCTCTGCCGTCCCATCCTTGGGGCTGCTCCTCTGCCCTTTCCGTGCCGGGATAAGGATAAGGATGCCGGGGGGCCGCTCCGTGGGGCGGCTGGTGCTGCTCGCCCTCTGCCTGGGGGCTGCAGCAGCGGGAGGGGGAGGTGGAGGGGGGGGACAGCGCGGGAAGAGCCGGCGGCAGGCGCAGACCACATCGGTACCGCAGGGCACCCCCGCGCAGGGCAAGCGTGAGTACCGGCACGGGATGGGACGCGGGGAGACGCGAGTGATGCCCGGGACCCCGGGGGAGCAGGAGCCCCGACACTCACCTCCCGGGTGACCCCGCTGGGTGTTGGGCTCCCCGGGACGCCAGGGATGCCCAGACCTAGGGGGTCGGTGGGAGCCAGAGCTCTTTGGTCGTTGTTCGATTCTTTGGGACAACAGGGATGCGCGAGACCCAGGATGCGGTGGGAGCGGGAGCTCCAATCTCCGTGGGTCGCCCCGATGGCCGTTCGTTCCCTGGGGCTCGGCAGTGATCCCGGGTCACCAAGGATACTCGATCCCGGGATGCCCAAGCCCCGGGACCCCAGGGATACCCGAGCCCTGGTAGCCGGTGGAAGCAGGAGCAGCAGTCTCCGTGGGTGACTCCAGTGGCTGTTTGGTTCCCAGGGGCTCAGCAGGGACACTGAGATGTCAGGCATGCCTGAGCCCCGGGACTTGGTGGGAGCTGGAGCTCCCCGGTGGCTGTTGTGCTCCCCGGGACCGCCACACGTATGAAGCTGTAGAGCAGCAACTGGTGTTGTGCTCCTTCCTTACTTAACTCCAAGCTCTCTTCCCCTTCTGTCCTTCTTCCTCTGCCCCAGAAACCTGCTTCGACAACGGAAGGTACTACCAGATAAACCAGCAATGGGAGCGCATCTACCTGGGAAACACGCTGATCTGTACCTGCTACGGTGGAAGCAGAGGCTTTAACTGCGAGAGCAAGCCTGAACGTAAGTTGGGGGTCTTCTTAGTCCGCATCGAGACCCCAGAATGGCTCTTGGTGCCGAGTAAGTGAAGCCTAGTACTGGGTTATAACCAGATTTTGCACTGAAGTTTGGTGCTCTGGGGTCAGGAACGGATCTACGCTCTATTACACTGAAGATTTGGCTTGGGATTTTCAGAAATGCTTTTCATTAGCAATGGGCCTGCCACCAGGACCCTGAGCCAAGCATCGCTCATCTCTTGGGAGGATTGGATCTAAACATTAATTTTGAAGCCAACCTCTTCTCTATAATGAACTGAACTGACTCCTGGACTCGCACGGGGAAGTTCAAATCTGGAGTCACGTTTCAGCTCTGGCTCTATGTTTGATTGCCTCACCCCAACTTTTCATAGCTGTGCGATGTCGTCAGCTTGTTTAAAAATATTTCAACTTACAGTTCTCCATGGCCCCCCAGCCGTGCTGCAAGCTTTCTGTAATTGAGTGTAAAATGAGATTGTTTAGTCTTCTGCAGAAAAAAAGATGAGGTAACAGAAAGAACTTTAAATGCAAGTTCTGCTGGAAGATGTCTTTCTGGGATATGGTGTAGTTTAGATAATCAGAGTGATCTGTCTGTATTTATTGGTGTGTAGGCGCTGGTTTGCCATAACTCAGTTATGTTGCTCTGGAGTTATAAGAGAGAAAAAGTGGTTCCTGGCTGATAGTGTTCATGTAAGACAGATGGGGCTGTCCCAGCAGTCTGTTCTGCAAGGCTTGTGTGCTTCCTGCCTCACGGCTGGAGTATTTCTGGGAGTACTAGCTTTCCTTTCCCTTCAGGGTTTCCCACGTTCCACAGTTTCGAAGTCCCGTAGCAAGCTTCCCTTCTGGGACAATTAATGTTGTCTGTCCAGTGGTGAAGTGAAGAAAGAGCCACTCCCTGTTGAGGACAGGAGTTGGAAAGAGTTGGAGCTTTTCAGCCTGGAGAAGAGAAGGCTCTGAGGACACCTTAGAGCAGCCTTCCAATTCTGAAAGGGGCTCCAGGAAACCTAGGGAGGGGCTCTTGATCAGGGAGTGCAGTGATAGGATGAAAGGGAGTGCAGAGATAGGATGAAGAGGAGTGGTTTTAAGATGAAAGAGGGGAGATTGAGATGAAATCTTGCGAAGAAAATTTTTCCTGTGAAGGTGATGAGGCACTGGCACAGGTTGCCCAGAGAAGTCGTGGGTGCCCCATCCCTGGGGGCCAGGTTGGATGGGCCATTGAGCATGAGCAAACCCCCATGGCAGGGGGTTTGGAACTGGATGGTCTGTGAGGTCCCTTCCGACCCAAACCATTCTAAGATTCTGTCATTAAGGTTGTTCTGTTGGTGGCACTGACATTACCATTCTCTAATCACTTACTTACATATAAGTATGAACGATTCCTAAGTAGTGCTGTTGGCTTTTGTGGAACTGCTGTAGAATTTGTGATTAATACACTCAATTTTTTGCCAGGTCAGAATGAGGAGAATTAGCATGACAGGGCACACAGCTTTTCAGAGGTGTCTGCTTCCTTCTGTCTTCCAGGCTGTTTCACTTCAAACAGCTGGAGTTGTGCCCTTGTGCCATGCTCAACTTCTGGCTCACTGCGGGAGGGAAGCTGAGGTTATTCAACATCATGGGAGGGGGACAATTCCACCCATTGTCCCCTTTGCTGTTCTGTCCCAGGAAGGAAGAGGAGGCAGTTATGCATTTTTCCTCAGAGAAAAAAACATCCACGTGAGGAGGCGAGGAATGTGTATTTCTGTTGACTGTACATGTTACTGGCATAGTTATGAAGTTGAGTTTTTTTTCCTCTCCTCATAGCTGAAGAGACTTGCTTTGACAAATACACTGGATCCACTTACAGAGTAGGAGAGACTTATGAGCGCCCAAAGGACTCCATGATCTGGGACTGTACTTGCATTGGAGCTGGACGTGGGAGAATCAGCTGCACCATTGCCAGTATGTAACTGAGAGCCTCTTGCTAGACCTGTTATTCCTTACCATGATATCTTCCAGAGCAACTTACACCATGTTCACAGTGCCCATTAATTGGAGTTGGGGAGAGCTGTTAATTCAAAACCTGTTAAAATATTGGAACTGCAAGACCTTGACCCTTTATAACCATGTTCCTCTTTTATTCAAGAGATGAAGTGCTGTGTGGAAAAACATCATCCAAAAATTACTTTTAAGGGTCCAGCCATGCAGATTAGTACATTTACTCTATACAGGAGTGTGTTACATCTTCACAGGCACATTTATGAAAGTAGTTTTTTTGGCTGGAATGAGGAGTGAGGGTCTGTCCTGCAGCTGGTGAGTCAGAATAACACTACTAGCATTAATGGGACTAATCTCAATAAATGATAGTAAGTAAATACTACCTGAGAGCCACTTGCCTGTCCTCTGAAAATGTCACGCCAACACTTGTCCCTGAGGGAGCTGGGATTTGATGTCCAGACACCACCTCAATATGTTTCTGCAACTCGTTTTTTCACCAGCCTGACTTTCCTCTTGTTCCTCCCTCTCTCCCTTTGTCCTTTCTCTCAGCTCTCCCTTTTATGTCTCTGTCTGGAAATCCTTTCCTTATTGAGTCACCGAGTTGTTCACAATTTCCCTTCCGTTCATAATTAGACTTTGAGCACAGATGAAGATCCCTGTGTGTTAGGACTTTCAGACCTAGATTTTAAAGTCCCTGAGGCACCTTTTGAGAGAAGTCTTGTTCTTAAAAGTATCCAGTTTCTTGTTTAAGACACACATGCTGAGCCCAGTAGCTTTGCCACAGAAGACTCTGAAGCCAGCCGTAATTATGGCATGGAAAAAAGGAAAAAGCATTGAATCTAACAAGTAGAGCTGAAGCCCTTCTTAATTTAATGTCATTTTATTGGGCAGGGATGATAAGTGTTGTAAGAGAAGAAAGAGTCCGTAAGGAAATTGCAAACATAAGAGCAGTCTTGTTTCATCACTGTCAGCCTGGTTTAGAGCCCACTGGAGAGTCTCAGTGACTGCAACTGGCTTTGAATCAATCTTTATGACTTTTAGATTCCTTTCTTTCACAGATGAGCCAAAGAAACATTTTATATTTATTTTTAATAAATGACCAGATATGTGTTTCTCCTCTTTTCCTTGCAAGAAGACCCTGTGTTTGTAAATTGCCCATCACCATGTTTCGCTCCCTGAGGCTGGGCCAAATGGTGGGGTCGGACTGCCTCAGGCGTATGGGGCAGGGTTTCCACATCCAAGAGGACTAATATCCCAAAGAGGTGTCACACCAAGCACCTCCTTATTCTTCACACGCTGGCCTGGCCACCACATCCCTCACAGCCAAGGAAAGGATCAAGTGGCATCACCTCAGAGCAAGATGGAGACAGTCCCTCCCTCACCAGCCCACGGTCTGTGTGTGGAACCTGAGGGAGGAACATTGTGTCCTCAGGCCCTGATGTTCCCCTTCCGCTGGCTGGGTCTCAGCTGGAGAAACCCATTTGAAACCTGTAGGGTGTTAGTGAGGAGAGGTGCCATTTTGTGGACTGAAGGAGTTGATGGCTGTGACCTGCCCCGCTTCCACACGTCCGCCCCAACTGATCCCCTTTGCCCCTGGGTTGGGGGCCCTCACCTTGTCCCCATGATGCTATCCCTGGTGTGATCCCTCACCTCAGCCCCCCTCTCTCCCGCTGCAGATCGCTGCCACGAGGGGGGCCAGTCCTACAAGATCGGTGATACATGGCGCCGGCCCCACGAGACAGGTGGCTACATGCTGGAGTGCGTCTGTCTGGGCAACGGGAAGGGCGAATGGACCTGCAAGCCTGTGGGTAGGTGGCATCTCCCCTTACTCTCCCCCAGCTTGGTCAGGGTGTACAGCCCATTCCTCCTTGTCTTCCCTGAGGCTGTCTCCATGTGGAGAAAAGACACAAATAATGGCTTTCTGCTGATATATAAACAGCAGACCTGTGAAAAACTAAAACACAAAGGAAGGGTGGGATTAAATCTGAAGATCTGGAGAGACTTGGTCAAGAAATAAGCTATAAATACTAAACCAGCCTTGACAATATTAAGTCTGTTAAAAACACATAGGGAAAAATCATTAGCTGTCCAATAGGAATGAATAAACCAGAATGTGGTGTTTGTGAATTTTGGAGGAGGTATTATTACTAATAAAAATGATTCAGCAGTGTCTCTCCTCCCATAACTCAGGTCTGTTCTGTTGTATCATAGGGGAAATTGCAATATAATGGCCTGTTCATTTTTCATTTTGTATTCCGTGACTCTTGTCCCCTTCCCTCTCACAGCCGAGCGATGCTATGACAACACAGCCGGGACATCCTATGTGGTGGGGGAGACCTGGGAGAAGCCCTACCAGGGCTGGATGATGGTGGACTGCACCTGCTTGGGCGAGGGCAGTGGCCGCATCACCTGCACCTCCAGGAGTAAGTGCTGGCTACTCCCTCTTAGTTATCTTATTTATTTCTTAAATCTGGCCTGCGTCACAAAGAAAAGGTGTTCGATTTTCCACCCTGTTGCAAGCAGCAATAGTTTCATGGTGGTTGCCTGAGAAGGTGTGGGAAAGGGACCCCTCTGAGGTGAGAGGGGAGCGTTCCTACCTCCTAGTTGCCATTTGCAACCTGGGTACATGCTGGAGAGCTGGTGACCTGTGCTGGCGACAGGCTGGCTGGGTTATTTGGAGATTTTAACCTGGTTTAGAGAGAAAGGTTTAAGAAATTTGTGAAAGGTTTAAGAGATTCGTAAGCTAGTTGAGTCACAGGTATGTCTGGGGAGTTGCTTCATCTGCAAAATGGTGGTGAGTTTGGCCTAATGTCTCCATTTCTATTTTTTAAGTAGTCTCCTGAGGGAGAATTAGGTGCTTTTAAAGAGAAATAGTCACCTGCTCCAACAGCAGGTCTGCCAGATTAAAACATCTTATTTTTTCTCTTTATTCCTGTTTAATATATATATTTGTCAAAATATGGTTTGTTTTTTCTCTTTTTTTACTGTTTGCTATGTATGTTGTATATATATTTATGTTTGATATATATGTTAGCTAAAACAGAGTTTGTTTTGTCTGTTCTCCCATCCCACCTGTTAGCTTTTCCCGCCATTTTGTCTTCAGTGTAAACAGCTTCAGCAGGGGACATTTTAACTTTTTACATCACTGAAGGACATTACCATAAAAATTCTGTCTTATTTGTATTTGCAAAGCAAACCAGGCTTCTAAAAATTCAAAATCTCACTAGTTTATCTAGCTTCTCTTCCAGTTGTGTGAGGAGCAAGCTCTGTTGTGGAGCTATCACAATTAGCACTGGTTGCCTCAAGAAAGTTTAACTTTGTACCTCACACCTTTGTTATGAAAGGTTTCGGAGATTCTTCTGGAGCCTTTAAATTGCCTCACATTCAGTTGCCTTGGGGCACCCAAGTAATGGCTTTCTGCTGATACAAACATGAGACCTGTAAGGAACTAAAACACAAAGAAGGAAAAGGAGGACCGGGATTAAAACTGAGGATCTGGAGAGACTTGGTCAAGAAATAAGCTGTAAAAATCAAACCAGCCTTGACAATATTAAGTCTGTTAAAAACACATGGGGAAAAGTCATTAGCTGTCAAGTAGGAATGAATAAAACAGAATGTGTTGTTTGTGAATTTTGGAGGAGGTATTATTACTAATAAAAATGATTTGGCAGTATCTCTCTTCCCATAACTCAGGTCTGTGCTGTTGTATCATAGGGGAAATTGCAATATAATGACCTGTCTATTTTTTATTTTGTTTTTCCAAATATAATCAAGTAGAGAAATTCAAGTTTATGTATGTAAAATGATAGCTGTATCCCACAAAGTGGCATTACACTTCAATAAGTGCTGCTGCTAAATATCTTTTATGACCAGCGTTTTCCAGCTGATTTCTTGGGGGATATTTCAGCTTTTCATTGTCTCACTTGAGAATCTGAATGTCCACAAGACAGGGTTTTTTCGCATTTGCCAAATTACATTACGAATACCTCACCAATTTACCACTCTTCTGGCAAATACTCAGGTTTTGGTCATTTTAACTCTTGTGAATTAGTAATGTGTTTTCCACATTCATGCTCTATCCCTGGTGCTCTTTCAGTAGTGATCTGGCATGACGCATATGTCCTTCCACAGTTCTTCATAAATCCCTGCTCATTGATCCATGATTATATTTGAGCCACTGTATCAAGTTGCCCTTGAATGTGAAAGCAAAATGTTGTAATGGAAGAAGAACTAGTTAATCCATGTGGATCTGGCATCCAGACAAAAGTAGTTTGTTATGCTGTCCTTTGAACCCATTTACACAATTTATCAGAGGCTGTGGGTTATTAAAGACAACACAGAGATTTAGGAAGTCTAATATTCTGGGTATGACATGAGCAGCTTATATGAACTTTGCTAGCAGCTTCATGCAGTCAGTCTTCCTTTGAAAGAAATAGAATTTAACATACTGCCCTCAAACAGTTTTCAGTTTCTTGCAGCTGAAGTAGAGCCCTGTACTTGAATTGTGCTCTGTGTGTAGTTTGAAATGACCTGACTGCAAAGAATTCCACTTAAAAAATATTAAAAAAGGGCATTAAAACATGTTTAAGCTTTAAAGGTGTATGTTAGACAGATGGGACTTGAAATAACTTTAAAAGTAACTAGCAAGAATGCTAGGATGTGCTTTTTAACATTGATTTTGAACAAAGCTTACTATGTTGATAGTGTTATGATGCTAATTTTCACAAAGGCTACAAGGTGAAATCCCCGTTCTGGAAATAAATGGGAATTTTCCCTTAGACTAAAGGATTTGAGGCATATGCAGTTGAATGCAGACTTTGGTGCATGTAGGACTTGTACTGGTGGGCTGCAGAAAATGAGGTGGGCTTTTAATAAAGCCTTTAAAATATCAGCTTCTTTGACAATGTTAGCGGTTCAGTTCTATAAATCGCACGATGAAGCCATCCAATGCAGAAAGAGCTAACAGTCATGTTCCTCATACAGACAGGTGCAATGATCATGACACCAAGACTTCCTACAGAATTGGAGACACCTGGAGCAAGAAGGATAACCGTGGAAACTTGCTTCAATGTGTCTGTACCGGTAATGGCAGGGGTGAATGGAAATGCGAAAGACACACCTCCCTGCATACAACTAGCACTGGTAAGTGGGGCATCTTGGCGTGTAAGGGAGGGAAAGGGACAGGGAACGGCAGGTCTTGAGTGGCTAGGATTTGGTGCTGAATTGTGCCCTCCTAATTCAGGCATCTAGGAGTCTTATCAGGGAAAGAGTGTCAAAAGAGAGGGTCAGAGTCCAGCAGATGCTCCTTGTTTTACATGTGTCGATAAGATCAATTACTACATTGTGTCTGAGCAGAAAGGAGGCACCTGCAGGTGTGGTTGCCTGCACAATCACAGTGCAGTAAATCACATCTAGGGCCGTGCATATACAGGAACAATCTACTGGCTTTGTCTTGGAAACATGGCATGCCATTTCAAGTTAATATTGAACTTTTTGTTCACCTCTGCATGACTTTGTTGAAATGTCCTTAATTTAAACTCCACTGAGACCATCTGGTTTCTTTGACAAGATAAATACACCTACTAATGGTTGAGCTTTAAAAAACAGAAGTCAAGGAATGCATACAATGCTGTTTAATACACGTACATTAGGTGGGCTGTAATTTGGTATGAAATATTACCTAGGTTATAGGTAGCATGGACTCTTTGTGCAAGCTTTGTTAAAGTCTTCAGCTTCTAAATTCTTTTTTTGTCATTTCATTTTGGTGAATGCAAACTAAAACTTTTTTCCTGCAGTACCAACACTTAGTTTTTCTTGGTGAATGACCTTTAACTGTTCTGTACCAGCAGGCTAACTTCAAGCTCACAGACCATCCGAACTTCAAATTGCACAAAGCTTCAAGGGTGCCAATATATTGTTCCCATTAATATTTCCTCTACTTTAGCAGAGCTGAGTTTGTGGAGATTCCTGTGGGAATCATTAGCAAAAATTCCTATGATGTACACAATGAGCCCCTTTGTTTTTCAGTATTATTCCAAATGATAATGCACCAAACCCTTTGATTCAAAGCTTAAAAATTATGTTTTATTTTTGACTGAAAAATTCAAAATTAATCCTTTCTGCCTTATGTTCTTTGGTACTTTCATATTATCTTGTCACTGATCTTGATTTTTCTGTTCTAGAATTCCTTTGACTAAAAATTTGTTTTCCAAATATTTGAACAATTCCTGTGAAAAGCAGTTGTTGCTTTTAATCCTTTCTAAAGTGACTCTACAGTGGTACAAACCAGAGGCTGTCATTAGCAGAACTGGGAGCCGTTCTTTTAATTTTGAAGTTTCCTAAGTGGAATAATTAATCATAGAATCATAGCATGATTTGGGTTGGAAGGAATCTCAAAGCCCATCCAGTTCCACCCCCTGCCATGGGCAGGGACACCTCCCACTTTACCAGGCTGCTCAAAGTCCCATCCAACCTGGCCTTGAACACCTCCAGGGATGGGGCAATGACAGCTTCTCTGGACAACCTGTGCCAGTGCCTCCCACCCTCACAGGAAAACATTTCTTCACAATATCTCATCTGAATCTCCCCTCTTTCAGCTTAAAACTGTTCCCCTCATCCTATTCCTGCACTCTTGGATAAAGTGCTCCTCCCCAGCTTTCCTGTAGCCCCTTTCAGTACTGGAAGGTCGCTCTAAGGTCTCTCCAGAGCCTTCTCTTCTCCAGGCTGAACAACCCCAACTCTCTCAGCGTGTCCTTGAACGGGAGGTGCTCCAGCCCTCAGATCATCTTCATGGTCTCTTCTGAACTTGCTCTAACAGATTCATATTTATGGAAGCTAAGAGAGTTGTGCCATTGGTCTGACAGAGTGCCTAATATTTTATTATCTCAGTGTTTAACTGAAGCATTCTGTTCTTTAGCTTTGCATCTAACATCTCACTTCTTGCCTATGTTCTCCTGCAGGATCTGGCTCTCCTAGCTTCACGAACGTGCAGCCTGCATTGTACCAGCCCCAGCCCCAACAGCCCCAACCTCAACCATATGGCCAGTGCATAACTGACAATGGAGTGGTGTATTCCGTGGGCATGCAGTGGCTCAAGACACAGGGCAGCCAACAAATGCTTTGTACCTGCCTGGGCAACGGAGTCAGCTGCCGGGAAATAGGTACATGAGTTTGTGTTTAGTGCCTGTTCAGTCCAGTGAAATCTTTGGAACTGCCTGTGGTTTAATTTTGAAGTGGAATTCCTTTGTGCGTATATCAGAAATGCCTTGTGAAGAAGACATACTGAAGAAGGGTGCAAGGGCTGAAGATAATAGTTGGTTTGGTTATTTGAAGCCTGGTTCTGTAGGGCAGAAACATTTCCCAGTGGGTTATATATAACCTCTTGAGGGAAAAGGGAGCCCTTGGGGAGCAGCATTAATAATTTTTGTCAAACTGAGCTGCAAGAATGTATGTTTGGAAAAGAATGTAAAAGTATGACACAGCTGTGGAGCTAAGCCATTTGTTGGTGTGTGTTGGCCCAGATCCATGGCAGTCGGCATGGGTTTGCATCAGCTGGTGACTTAGCCAGAGTCGTTATGGCTGTTTTAGAGCCCTAATGCTTGGAGATTGCTTTAAGCCAGAGTCTAATGCTGTGATTTGTTTGTTCTAAAGCTGTGACTCAAACTTATGGTGGCAATTCTGATGGAGAGCCCTGTGTTCTGCCTTTCACCTATGATGGAAGGACTTTCTATTCCTGCACCACTGAAGGCCGCACAGATGGGCACCTCTGGTGCAGCACCACTTCCAACTTCGAGCAGGACAAAAGATACTCCTTCTGTACTGAGCAGAACGGTAAGTCCTTCTCAGAGGGTCTTCACATGCATGTGACCCTCATGCACACATGGAGGAAGGAGCAGAGAACATAGGGCAGGCTGCCTGAACAATTCTGGCAGTCTGGAGGGACTCTGGGATGCCTCAACAGCGAGGCAGGCCTGTGAGTGAAGGGCTGCCTGGAATCAGGGCGCTTCTGTGATCTTGGCAGCTTTGGAGGGTACTTGCAATGATACAGGTGTAGTTTTTGCATCCTGTTCTCTCTCCTCTGATCTTGACCCTGGAATGGGATTATCTTGTCAGGATGGAGCTTTGGCCAAAGGAGCCTTTGCTTGGCTGAATTGCTAGAACAATGCCCATATTAGGCTGCAAAGAAGAGGATATCCATGGAGTATGCTTTGTGCAGTCCTCTGCCACTCCCTCCATCCTGACTATGTAGCCAGGTTGCCATATATAGCAGCAATCTTAATGTGATTTGTGATCACTGATCAAGAGCTGACGCGTGACTAATGCAGCAGCATTCCTCTTGTCTGTGGATGGTCAGCATTGCCTGCACAGCGCAGATCTACCTGTGTGGTTGCACTTCCTGGAAAGCCCATCAGACCTATATGGAACAGTATCCAGGTAGCTTCCCACATGAAAATACTGCTCCTTAGACTGCACGGAATAGTTTTTTGTGCTCTGTTTTACCTCAGTAGTAATTTCTGATACACCAGGCCTTTCTCTGCAGAGAGAACATTCTCGTTTTAGTAAGGCTTCTTGTTATACCGTGGGCAATGAGAAATACCAATGTAGAAAACCCTCAACAATTGCCTCCTTATTCTCCATGATTTGTAGGACAGAGTTGCTCAAGAGGTGTGTAGTTCAGGTAGATTACAGCCCTCTTTCCACTGCTGCTTGCAAAACATGAAGTTTCCGATCCACAGAGAGGTTTAGACTTGTCCTGGTGTGTACATAGCTGAATTGTAACCCTTTCCTGACGGCTGAGGCTTTACTTTAAGTCAAAGGGTACAAGTGGGTAGCAGCCTCAGTGAGATAATGTTGGTGATGTTGAGAACTATGAGTTTATTTGATTCCCTAGGCCTCAGCTAAAGGGTCTGCAAAGCCACTTCCCAAACACAGTAAGCATTGTTTTTCCCTGTTGCCCAGAAATTCCCATGGCAAGCTCCTCAACTGCTTCCAAAGCAATGTTTGAACTAAATTGACCTCATGCAAGGCTCATGTTTCCAGATCTGAAATAATTAAAGCCAAGAAAAGAGGCCCATGGATAACATACAGGGTACACGTGGGAAAAAGTAGTGCTAGTGATTTGTTTTTAAAGCTTTCCACTGTATGCTGAGGGGGAGTGCAGGCTTGATTTGCATCTGTTTTCTTTCCAGTTCTGGTCCAGACACGTGGTGGCAATTCCAATGGTGCTCTGTGCCACTTTCCCTTCCTGTACAACAACCGCAACTACACTGACTGTACTTCTGAGGGACGGAGAGACAACATGAAGTGGTGTGGAACCACTGAGAACTACGACGCTGACCAGAAATTTGGTTTCTGCCCTATGGCTGGTAAGGCTGAGAACCATCAAGCAATTGTGGAGTACCTGCAAGTGGTTGGTTGAGCTGGAAAGTAAAGAGCTAGCTGTCTTACACTGGTCAGCTATTGATGACTTCCAATGAGCTGCATCCCAGCCCAAAACCCCTTAAGGCATTTCTGCAGTTCTGTTTTGTCCTTTTTTTCCTCATTAATCCTCCCTAGCAGAGACTTGGGCAAGGCCAGGAGAAGGCAATTTTCAGTGTTTCTGTGCTGCATGCCAGAGGTAGACACACTTCTCAGCCGGTGCAAGAGAGCATTGGACTGCAGGTTTTTATCTGGCATCTGCCTAAAGCTTCTCCCTCACAGCTCTTTGCTTCCTCTAGCTTGATCTATGGTTAGGAATAAGTCTGTGCTTCTCACACCAGTGTGTTACCCTGAAATTGACAGTTATGTAAAAATCCATATTGTGGTCTATTCTCAAAATCCGTGCCTGTCTCTGATGTTAGGAGGGGCCTTTTGGGAGGGAATGTGGCTACCAGTTCTTAAATGGAAGGTCTTTTTTAACTAATGGCTGTGTAGCATCTCAGTCCAGAAACAGCTTGTGGAACATGTGGGTCTTCACATGGCTACATTTATATAGAGGGGTGTGTGTAACAAGAACCAACTCTTCCACACAGCAGAACCTGGACATTGTATGGGAGCTATTTCTAGTAGCTTTCAAAGGAGAATTAAAATTAATGAACCCCTACAAGGGATCTGCACCTAGAAAATGTCATCACCCAGGAAGAATGCTATTGGAATTGAGTGGATGCCTAAAGCTGCAGATGCAGAAACCACTGCAGAGTAGGAAGGGGCATTGCAAATGGTCCAGTCCCTCAATATCTCATTAATTCTGGCCGCGTAAAATATCCTCTTGTTTTCTTCTCAACCAGCCCACGAAGAAATCTGCACAACCAATGATGGTGTCATGTACCGCGTTGGGGACCAGTGGGACAAACAACACGACATGGGCCATATGATGAGATGTACGTGTGTAGGAAATGGTCGTGGAGAATGGACTTGCATTGCATATTCCCAGCTCAGAGGTATGGATTTCCATGTTGACGTCGCCACTTTAGTCTGTGTGTTTGGGGAGTGAAAGAAATCGGTTCTTTTTCCCATCGCTGTGAGTTAGCCCAGGCTGGAGAACTGTGTATCATCAAGCTTTTCTTTGAGGTCTAAAGGGAGTCAGAGGAGCTATGTCAAGTTAATGTCTTATTTATGTGCAGGAGAAGTACTGTTTTGGCCTTTGCAGGCTAGCAAGCAGAGGCAAACCTTGGTTAGCTTAATCAGTAGGTACCCTGCCTGTTTTTGTCTACAGTTAGGATCAATGCCACTGCAATGATCTCAGCAGAGACACCTCCCTCCCTCAAGAACAGACAAAACCCCAGACGAGTCTGAAGTTTGAATGCGGAGCTGTGTAGTTTTATTGTTCTGCAGTGAAATTTTCAATTCCTCTGTGCTGGATTAGCCCTTTACTGGCTAATCTATATGAAAAGTTGGCAGGACAGCACTGCAATTACTCTTTATTTATTTACTTATTTGTATGAGTGGTCCAAGTAGAGAAATGCTTAAGCAATACCAAAAAAAGAAGACTTAAAAGCACAGACATTTGATCATCCTACAGCTAGCTCACAGCATTGGCTTCATGTCTGGAAAAGGCAGGGGGGCTGCTGTCAAGCAGCCAAGAAAGGACTTTTAACACCACTGCTGAAATGGGATATAATTTATAGGGAAGGGCTCACTTGAGGGCTTTGGGAGGGTTTTTTTCATGCATTTCTTTCAGAACAGTGAGAAATGCGCTGCTAAAAGTTTTGGTCTGTGAAACTCCTTTTTTCCACATACACAGCTATCTCTGCAGTTCCATTCTGGAGCGGAAGTGGTCTTCCCTGATGAGAAAGGGTAGAGACACTTTGCTTTTTCCAAAAGGGAAAGGTTATCTAAGTAGAGCTAAGTAGCCAGAGAAGGTCTTTAACACTCATAGGAGGGTCTTTGTAGTGCTTGGTTTATCCTGATGTCGTGCCTGTGATGTGGGAAACTGTGATGGATAATGAATGCCTGGAATTAACTGAGTCATTTCCCAAAGGACAAATGGTCTGTGATTGCCTCCAGAACTGAACTTGGGTCTCTTGGGTCCCCGTTAACAAAACATGCTTCTGGGGTGATTTTCATGTATGTTTTGTCTTTCTGCTCCTCTCTGTGATTAGGCTATTGTGTTTGGAATTCTGTGCCGGATCACAGATTGACACGTAGCCATTGAACCTGACAGACTGATGGCACTCCACTTAGCACGGGGTCTGGTTACTGTGTTGTGTGAGGGACCGGTAGATTAGTAGGCACCACCAGTAGCATCTTGGATGTGTAATAGATCTGCTCCTGTCTTCAGATTACTACAAAGTGTAGCAGAGATTCCCGGCAGAATAACATCATGAGGGTGTTTGTACCTCCTTGGGGCACCTTTATGAATTCGGAGGAGCCCCTTTTCTCCTTGCATAGTTCTAACAATTTCAGACAGTGCTCACTGAGGTATCTCAGCCTAGACCTCCTTCAAAGGAAGCAGTGAGAGAGCTAGTGTGGCGTTTTAGATTTTCTTCCACATGTGGAATCTGTCAAAAGGAACAACCAGGCAGTTCTGTAGTTTGACTAATGTGTAGTACTTTGGGTTGCATCCTGCAGGCCTCTTTTCTGCAAGTGTTGCTTGTTTGCACACTGCTGATAAATGAGCTTGGGAGCAGCGGTGTGTATACAGCACTGATCTATGACGATCGTGGATATCAGGAGGGCTCCCTTTTGTATGGATGGAGCTTGTCAGGGTCAGTCTCCGTAAGCTGATCGATAGGAGGGGGCAGTGTGCCAAGCAGAAGGATTTTGTCTTAGAGATATTGCTGACGAGCTGTCTCTGCTCCTTCTCAAACAGACCAGTGTATTGTGGACGGCATCACCTATGATGTGAACCAGACCTTCCACAAGCGTCATGATGAGGGACACATGCTGAACTGCACATGCTTTGGCCAGGGCCGGGGAAGATGGAAATGCGATCCTGTTGGTGAGTCACCATCTCTTCCTGCTTGCCAAGCACACTCTGGGGCTGTTTAGAAACTGGTTACTGTACGGTGAAACTGGTGTGTGAATTTGGACCCAGCATTGCTCACTTTCTGCTCAAGTGTGAAAGTAGAAGCAACGCTGGATTTACTGGAGGGTAAGTGAAAAGGGATTCCTAGGTTTAAAGAGATAAGCTTGGGCTATCAGACATGCCCCAGAAGCTGATGATATAGCAGTAGTAATGGATTGTGGCAACATAGCTCTTAAAACATAGCAGGTTGTGGTAACAGGGCATTAGCCCTAAGCTGCAGTGATTTGGGGGATTTCTGTTTCCTGGGCTGCTGGGCTGGTAATATCCAGTTAGGTACTGATGGTAGGATTCGTTTTCTTTCCTTTCTCTATCCTAAAGTCTTTACCTCTTCCGATTGAATTGAGAAAGAAGCAATAATAACTTACCTTGGACTAAATTGATTTTTTTGGCTGCCCTTTGTTCTGGCAAAGGGAAAACTCAGGATGAGAATATGTGTTAATAGCACTCTGGAGGTTAGCTAAAACCATCATGGTTCTATGCAGGAATGGGGAGACTTCATCTCTTGCGTCCTCCCCTTCCCTAGTGAACCTAGATTGGAAGATAAGAGCTAACTGGTTTGCAATTACTAAATCCAAGAGAACTTTGAACTATTGCCAAGGAAATCTATTAGAAAGTACTGGTGGTTGAGTTCTGCTTTATTTACGGTAATATCTGTACTGGTTTACCGGAGGAACTTGGATTTCAAAGCTCCTGAAAATTACTACTTGGAAAGAAGGGGAGGGGGAATGATTTCAGCTCTAAGTAAAGGTGCGATCGGTTTAGTTTTGTTGGCTCTCTAAATAAGACTACTACTTATCCAAGCAACCATAATGCTAGGTCTCACTGAAAATTCCTGTTAAGCCAGAAACACAGACTAGAAAGTGTACTGAAGCTCTGGTGCTGGGTTGTATTTACACTAGCTAAGCTGATTTCAGGATTTGATCTGTCCTCCTTTGTTTTATACAATAGTAAATCTGGAAAGACTCCGAAAGTTAATGGTCACTTAGGACTTATAAAATGTGACTGAATTCTGCTTAAGCCAGTAGGAATTTTGCCATTGATTTCCTTGAGAGCTGCATGGTTTAGCTTTGGCTGAGAGATGAACTTCGTTAACTGGAGCAGAACTGAGCTCCACAATGGATAGTTCAAAATAAATCCTTTCTTGAAGGAACACCCCATTGACTTGACTGGCAGGATAGCCCAGTGGGCAGCCTGTACTTAGCAGCATCTTCAGAAATGCGTCACAGCTGAATTATCCCCCAGTATCCAACTCAACACCTGCAGTGGTGTATTAGGGACCCTGCTTTGAGATTCAGTTTCTGTTGCCGCTTTCTCTTTAAGTAACTGTACCTGCAAATGAACATAGGTGTTACGTTTTGTGTGTAAGTCTCTTGTGACTTGATCTTCTGTGATTGGCGTAGATTTTTCACTGTCATTTCCATAACATGCAGTGGTTAACTGTCTATTTTGTGCCTTTAGATCAGTGCCAGGATTCAGAAACCCGCACCTTTTACCAAATTGGCGATTCCTGGGAGAAGTACGTCCATGGTGTCAGATACCAGTGCTATTGCTATGGCCGTGGTATTGGAGAATGGCATTGCCAGCCTCTGCAGACCTATCCTGGTAAGAAACTCAACCCCTCAGTTGAGTAAGACATGAGAAAAGCAATCTTTCCACCCCCTCACCTGTTCAGGTTTCTGTACAGTATTCCTTTTGGTTTCATTTTTAAACAGAACTGTTTTCCCCCTCCCTTGGCACAAACATGATTATAAAGAGGGGCCCAGGCTATTAACAGCTATTCCTGAAGCCAGGGTTAGATTAGAGCATGACTATAAGTTCATACAACAACTTGGGTTTACATTGCCTGTTGTTATTTAGTGGCATCGCCTGCAACCTTCAGTTTCTCTTACTTAAAACTCTTACAGATGTAATCTTTCTTCTTCCACTCACTCCAGAAGCAAAATCCACCATAGAATGGAGCATTTTTCCTGATTAGTGCTCTGAAGAAATTAAATATTTGAACTTTTGTTTGCCCAGTCAACCCCAGGAAATCTTTATAGGGACAGGCAATGCCTGTTTGTTGGCTTGTTCTGTTTCAGTTCCCTGAACAGAATGTGATAAGGGGAACATCTCTGCTTTCCTGCTTAAGTTTGCAACTGCCACTGTCTTAATCTGAATCAGATGAAACAGTAAGGCCGTGTTTTGGCTTCATTGTTGGGAGGAGATGACTGTGGTCATGTCACTGGTTGCTCAGCTCATCTCTGAGCATAAATGTGGAGGAACTGCATATGGATTGGATGTAGCAGCTTCAATGCTGAGTTGATTCTCTGCTTTTATATAAGGATAGATTAAGAAGGGTCTGTTCACTCACTGGCTGCAAAGTATTTATCCCTTAAGTGCTCTACAAAGTAAGAAAGGGAATGTAAGGTTCAGTTAGGAAGAGGTTTTAATATAGGTGACCCTGCTATATGAAGGGACCAGCCTGTCTGGAGTCTGTTGCAATTAAATAATAGAATCGTAGAATAGTCCCATGTAGTTCCAACCCCACTGCCATGAGCAGGGACATCTCCCACTGCATTACATTGCCTACTCTTGAACACCTTCAGAGATGGGGCATCCACGACTTCTCTGGACAACCTGTGCCAGGGCCTCCCCACCCTCACAGGAAATAATTTCTTCCTAAGATCTCATCTCAATCTCCCCTCTTTCAGCTTAAAACCATTCTCCCTTGTCCTGTCCCTGCACTCTCTGATCAAGGGCCCCTCCTCAGCTTTCCTGCAGTCCCTTTCAGTACTGGGAGGCTTCTTTGCCTAAATACTTCGCATAAATGAGTGACTTCTCTGGGATTGCTTCACGGATATCGTATAGAAGGTCTTTGTGACAGCACTCTGTGAAACCTGACCTATACCCAGCAGTGTTGTCAGTGAACCTGCTGAATTTCTATCCGTGGCCATACAGTAAGTGAACCAGAGACAAAGGAACAGGACACTTGGCAGGCAGAATGAGGGTTTACCTTTCTTTGGGGCAGTGAGCTCAGGAGAGCAAGAACAGGAAGCAGACCTTCTTTGGACTTTTCTTTTTCCTCTCAGCGTCTTACTGGGGCTTGCTGAACTTCATTAACTCTTGTCAGACTGCTTATACAAACATCTCCCTGAGCTATGTGAAATATGCATGCCCGCATACTGGAGACCAATCTGAAAATGTGTAAATAAACCAAATCTAATGTTTCTGAATGTAGGTTTGGGGTTAGGTGAGCTTTGAAATTTTCTGCCTGTGGGCACAATTTTGTTTGCCTGGAAGTCCCATTGAATATGGAGCAGATATATATATTACACAGTTGTCAAAATAAATTTTAATTAGAAATGCTGGGAGGGGGGTGAAGGTATTTAATGGCTAAAATGAGACACTTTACTGCGGATTCCAGGCTGCTGGGATTTTCTGAGAACTAAGACGAGCACAGCGCTGCTGAGAATTTGGTGAAACCTCCCCAGCAGGGATCATAAAACCTTCCTCTCTGTATTAGAGGGCTTTTTGGAGAAAATAAAGCTTGAGCCTGATCTAGCTAAATGCGATCAGTAGCCTTAAGCATTAGGTAGGGCACTGCTGAACTTGTATTTCCTTGTGTTTATGGTCCTGAATTGCCTCAAGACTTCAACCAACCTTCTGCTTTGGTTTGTGTGTGGTAGACATGCCTGTGGAATGTTCCCCAGTGTCATGAAAATTCAGTGTTTCAATTCAACTGATGATGCAATTTAGTGAAATAGTAAGATAAGTGTCTCTTTGTCAGGTGTATTCAATGTTAGATCTGGAATTTGCCCTTACTGTGCCACTAGATCAATGTGGTTTGGGCAGACATTTCTCATCTATTTCCCTGCTCGCAGTGCAGAAGATACTAATTGATGAAAGAGAGAAGCTCCCTATATTTGAACAATGTGACTTTGCTTTGCAGTCTTTTTCTATACTAGACCGCTCCGGTTTTCTCTTGTGTTGATATCTTGCAGGCAATTAACGCAAACAGAACATGTTAACTCACCCACAGAAATATATTCCAATTCATCACTCCAAATAGCGATGAAGCATGAAAGAATGGAAAGATAATCTAACTTATTTCCCATGTACAGAAATAGCATGCAAGCCACAAAACTTTCTTGCTTCTTGATGACTCCACACAGGAGGCAGAAGAAAAGCATTCCCAGTTTGTTTAAAATGATAATTCTTATTTTCAGGATCATCTGGGCCTGTTCAGGTCATCATCACAGAGAGTACCAATCAGCCAAACTCACACCCCATCCAGTGGAATGCTCCTGAACGATCTCACATCACCAAGTACATCTTGCGCTGGAGACCGGTGAGTGCCACATTCATCATTCATTCATCCATCAAAAATACTTTATTAGACTTTATCTGGTGTCTGAGAGAAGTGGCTGATACAATTTCAGCAAACTTTAGTTGCTGATTCAATGTCCTTGTCCTGTTGAGGTCAAGAGTTACTCAGAGGATCAAAGACAACTGCTGTATAAACACTTGATGTTTTTCTGCCCAAACTTTACTGATCACTGTGTTCATGACGTATTATATTAACCAAAGCACTAGTGCAGTAAGCAGACAAGTTTATCCTTCCTTACCTTATATCCTTGTGGAAGCTTCTTTATGCTAAGAAACGTTGTTTTAGTACAATGTGTGTTTCCAGAGGCAATTGGGGTAGGTTTTATTCTATTAACAAAGAGGTAAAAATGGGTAGGATATGAAGATCTAAACAGCTGTAAAGTCTAACCCAAAGCTGGTTAACCAGTGCTTGTTTGTTCACTCATATTTGAGGAATGATTTGTTTTAAGCAACGTAGATGAGTTGTGTCAACAGTTCCCCTGAGTACAGTTTTGAAAAAGACCTCTTAATGATTAAGAACATTAATACCTCCATGCTGCCTGTTATTGAGAGAACAATAACAGCCCTGATCCAAAGCCATTAAAGGCATTCAAGTCTTTTTACTGACTTCAGTGTATCTTGGATCAAGGCCTGAATGGACTTTAAAGCACTGGGGTACAAACCTTACAGGATGGAGCATTATTTTAGACCTTCCCATAAAGTTCAAACACAGGGTAGAAGGGAAGAACTTTTCTGTATATTGTTTTCAGATGATGGCTTAGAGTGTTATTGCAAACAGCCTTCAAATAGGCATTTTCCAGCCATTTCTTCACACCTTAAAGCATTTTTGATAAAGGAATGAGTTTAGTGTATATATTACAAATAATGCTCCTTTAACAGAACAAAGTTCAAAGCTAAATTGATTTTTCAGTCTACCCCAGTAAAACTTAACCACCCAAAACCTCATTAGCCTTGCTTTGTGGCATACCTTTCTCATCTCTTTTGACTTGACTCTGTCTGTGCATTAGCCATTTGAGTCACACCTGTGTTTCAATATCATGGTACTTGGTAACCACATAGTAGGTTTAGTCACCAGACACCTCTGCTTGTAGGATAGGGAGTCTCTCACTTATTGGATTATCTTTGCTCTTGCAGAAAAACTCTGGAAGGCCATGGAAGGAAGCCACCGTCCCTGGCTACCAGAACTCCTACACTATCTCAGGCCTGAAACCTGGTGTGATATATGAAGGACAGCTCATCAGTGTTCAGCGATATGGCCACAAAGAAGTCACCCGCTTTGATTTTACCACAACCAGCACCACAGCAGTGACAAGTAAGTTGAACAGCAGGGTATCCAGAAGAATCTAACCTTCCTCACCCAAGTCTTTGTTTCTTGCATCCCAGTTAACACAAAAGCAGTGATGGTTAATTAAACCTCTTTCTTCTCTCCTGTAGGCAACACTGTTTCAGGAGAGACAACTCTTCTTCCTCCTGTGGTTGCTACTTCAGAGTCAGTCACTGAAATCACATCCAACAGCTTTGTTGTTTCCTGGGTTTCTGCTTCTGACACAGTTTCTGGATTCCGTGTGGAGTATGAGCTGAGTGAGGAGGGCGATGAGCCACAGTATCTTGGTGAGATAACATTTGAGTCTACACTAGACCAAAGCATTGCTGACAGTACATGCCTGTTTTCTGTGACTGTCGGTATAACTGGTGTAAATAGTGAGCATCTTGCTGTCTTTCAGTATGATTCAGTCAAGACATGAGTGGCAGGACTGGCTCATATTAAAAGCTCACTTAGCTCGTTGTCCTTTCTCCATTAATGGCCATTAGTTCAGCCCAAGGAAGATGATGAGAACAAGGCAAATATATAGCAATACCCCTCAGAACACTCTCTCAAGATCCTGTGGAGGAGGTCTCTTTAAGCTGGTGGTGGTGGATTTGTAATAGTTGTGTATAGATAGATATATTGATTCTTCCAGCTCCGTGAATTTGTCCAGTCTCTTTTTCTTTTTGAAATCATGTAAATTTACAAGCTTCCACAGCGCCCTGAAGTGAGCAGCAGTGCAGATGAGGAGATAACCAAGACTGTTTTCTGAACCTGCCACCTGGCACATTTCCTTTGCTCTATCTTTGTCCTTCCGTCAGGATGAACAGAGATTCCCAACTGCCCTCTCTTGCCTACTTGTCATCAATGGATGTCTATTCCAGTCCACCCTGTCAATTGTTTTGTTTGGCTCAGATCTTATTGATCCTTGATAATGTGACATCTTATCTAAACCAGGAAGTTGGTTAAAGGCATTAGTCTCAGATGTGGGAATTTAATCTGCTTTTCCTGCAGCAGAGCCTGTGTCACCACATGTAATTTCATCGTAACCTGTTTTTCCTAATTTCCTGTCTTAACAGTGGTGATAGCAATATCTCACAAGGATTTGAGGTTATAACAGCTATTGGGACATCAGTGCGGTAGAAGAACAAAATGAGTAAAAGAACAGTAAAGACCTGACCTAATAATTCTCCCTGGACTGTTGTCCCCATGAGCTCACAGGCTTGGATTCAAGCAGAAACACCTTACGCTGGGCCTGCCAGCACCAGCACCACCTCTCTTTGTCTGCACGCTGGCTGCCCAGACAGCTGAGCTGTGTTGTGAAGCAGTTCCTGAGCTCATCTGTCTACAGACAGAGGTTTTACAGGCAAATTGAAAGGCAGTTCCCTTAAGATGCTTGCCCTCAGTCTGGCCCATAAGGAGCAGCTTCATGGGGAATTTTACATCTGGCATGTAGGTGGACATCTGGGGGACGGGAAGCGGGGGAGAAGTTCATCAGCCCTCGTAATGTCATTCTTCTCCACTCATGAGTCAGTCTTTCCACATAACTTATTCATGTGAAAGTTTTTCCATATATTTCTGTATTGGAAATACAGCATCGGGGTATGAAGTGAGGACTTAGTTAGCTGAGGTGGCGCAAAGCCAGCAGTGCGCAGGGGCTGCTACTCAAGTTGCCCTGCCGTATCACACATCAGGTCTTGCTGTCATAGGCGTTGCTGGCTTAATGAGCGTAGAGTCCTGTCCCAGTCCTCCACACAGATTTTCTGATGTGCGCTAAACACATGGTGCAGAGCAATTGCTGTTTTATTGCAGGAAGACCGTGATTCAGCCCAGATTAGAACAGAGAACTCAATTATTCCGTTTGGAGTGAAAGCAAGAAGATAGAATTGCTAAAGCAATTTTTTCTTTCATGCCTTCTTTAGATCTTCCAAGCACAGCCACTTCTGTCAACATCCCTGACTTGCTGCCAGGTCGCAAGTATATTGTTAATGTCTATCAGATCTCTGAAGAGGGAGAGCAGAATCTGATCCTGTCTACTTCACAGACTACAGGTATGTGTGAGTGGGTGTTGCTGCACTTTGAAAGCTGTTTTTATTGTTTGCTCAATGAAAATTTTCTTATCCTCACACTTGCTGTCCTCTGTTTATTCCCTTAAACAGCTCCGGATGCCCCGCCAGATCACACTGTGGAAAGCGTAGATGACACGTCAATTGTCATTAGCTGGAGCAGACCACAAGCTCCCATCACAGGTCTGTCTAATTGCAGTGCACCTATTTTGCACTATTGGTAGAAGCTGAAATCTTGTTAAATAAGAATAACTGGGACAAAGGACTGGTGTGTTATTCTGCCACATCAGAGAGACCAGTTGGAAAGCACACCAGTGATTTAGCATTTGCCTGGTTTCACTGGTCAGAGCCAAGCTGGATGCAGAACAGTTCCTTCTGGATTTGTGTTAAATAAAAACAAGCCACGTGACCTCCTCTTTGTATGTCTCATCCAGACCATCTCAGAACAAGCATGAGAACTTGACAGACCCTAAATCCACATGTCAAAGCTCAGAAATATTCTAATCCAGCTCAGATAAAGCTTTGTAAGGCATTATGAGTGTGTGGTCTGTAGATGGGATGTGAGCACAGGCAAGCCACAGATCCCATTGAAGTTGAGTGCTATTTTTATGGAACCTTAGTGGGGAGATGAGTTTAGATCATTTCTAGCATTCCTTGTGCTGGGTTGCTGACTGTGGCTAAGGACTATATATATTTCTCGTTTGCTTTAGGCTACAGAATTATCTACACGCCCTCCGTGGAAGGCAGCAGCACAGAGCTCAACCTGCCTGATACTGCTACCTCTGTGACACTCAGCGACTTGATGCCAGGTGTTCAGTACAACATCAGCATCTATGCAGTGGAGGAAAATCAGGAGAGTACTCCTGTCTTCATCCAACAGGAAACCACAGGCGTCCCACGCACAGGTAATGGTCAACATATTCTGAGTACCCATCACTCAGTCTTCTTTTACTAGGTAGCACCAAATGACAATGCAGACTTATATTACTCTAGCTAAATGAATCCTTAAATGGACTCAATTCTGGTTTTTGTCATCATTGTGTTTTTCTATTGTAAATGTCACTGGCATTGAAGTTCTACAGTGAAATCATACTTATGAATTGACACAGTCAAGCCACCACTGCATTTATGGGGCTGTAATTCCTGGGGACCAGACTGTAGGGAGGTTAAAAGGTTGGTCTCGCGTTGTGTCTACAGAAAAGAGAGATCAGAGTTTCCCAAGTGTCTTAAGGGGATTTTGCTAAGAGATCTTCCTGAGCCTGGTAAATCATTTTACCTCAGTACTCGGCCTGCAGATGTTTAAGGTTAGGTACTCAGACACCAAAACGCAAATCCAAATCGTTCACCTGACTCCTCCCTCTCTCTTCTAATCCTAACCACTATTTTCCATTGCAGTTGGTGGGAATGAGAGATTGCTCAGCATTAACTGATGTGCCGAAATAACACCATGCAAGCTAAACTTCAGGCATCCACAGTTTAAAAAACTACTGGTTTCAGGGTTCTTTAAGTATCCAGTTGGGCTGAATAGCCAAACCAAAAGAAAGGGTAGTGAAAGAACTGGGATCTGATGTGGTAGCAGTGGAATTTGATGGTCCTGCAAGTTGAAAGCACGTATTTGCAGATGTGAATTTACCAGGAAGGAACTCATCTCAATGACTTTATGGTTTGGCATCTGTATCTTCCAAAAATGTGCATTGGTTAACCTTGGGGCAGTATCAGTCCCGATCTGAATCAACTTAATTTGATCATAGGAATTTGAGAGTGCCGCACTGTGGACCAGCACAGAGGGAACTGGATTTTGTCTTTGACTAGAGTAAGGCCAGATCGGCCCCTGTGCTTGTTTAATTGTACAAGATGGATTTTAAGTTAATTATAGACATTCAGAACATGCCATGGTTTTTGAAAACCCTCACTTTTAATTTTAAAAGGAGGTTCTTTTTTCCAACCCCTGGAGTATTTTTTTGCCCCCCAAGCTTTTGGTTCTGCATGTACTTGAAGTTCTGTAGCTTATTGCATCTGATCTTTCAGTTCTCTTTCTGTGACAGCAATCTTCCTTCTGTCACTGAAGGCACAAAAATACTTCATGCAGTGACATTTTGAATTATCATTTGCTCGTATATTGTCTGGGAATGTGTGTATACAGGGTTACAGCAAGGTTACCGTGACATTTTTAATTCGGTAAATATTCTTGGGCTATTCGTTGTCCAATCAAAATTTACTTTCTTCCATGTAAACCTAGAGCTTCTCCTGCCAGTTATGAAGGGCTCCCTCTGATACGGTTCTGTCTCTCTGCTTTCAGGTGAAGTTCCTTCACCCAGAGATCTGCAGTTTGTGGAGGTTTCTGATATCAAGATCACCATCATGTGGACTCCACCACCAAGCCAAGTGTCTGGCTATCGAGTGGAAGTGATCCCTGTCAATCGCCCTGGGCAACATGGCCAGAGGCTGCCTATCACCAGGAGCTCTTTTGCTGAAGTTATTGACTTGCTTCCAGGAACAACCTATCTGTTTAAGATCTTTGCTGTGAGCCAAGGCAGGGAGAGCAAACCTTTGACTGGAGAGCAAACCACCAGTAAGTGTCTTTGCTTCATGCTTTTTTCAGCCTTTGAAGTGCTTATTTCTCTGTCGCTTAGAGAAATGTATAAACAGAGCACTTAAAGTGCAGCAGTTATAGCCCAGGAGGTATCCCATAACCAGGATGACAGGGCTGGGAATTCATTCACTCAAACAATGATCACTTCAGCAGATTTATCCTCCTCCAGGGCTTTCCAGTGGGAGTTTAACTCTCATGGCACTTTAAAACAATTTCGTATGGCTGGAATTCAACTTTTTTATTACTGACTGAGAATTGATGGGCCCTACGGTTCTTTTACAGCACAGATCGCAGCTGTGATTTCTTTTTTTTTTTGAGGATACCTTAGGGCAGATTTCAGTATGACTTAGGAGCCTTGCTGAGATTGTTCTGAAAATCCCTATCTCCTTTCTGACAGCTACATTCCTATTTGGCTCCCCTGTCAGCAGTGCACAAGTAAGGACAGGCTTTGCCATTAAAAGCACCGCATTTCAACTTGGCCAGGCCTGGCTTCCCACAGGCTGTCTCAGCACCCCAGGAATCTCACTGTCATCCCAGTGAGACCTGGCGAACAGGTTTGCAGTGGCCCCAACGGACTGTTGACAAGAGCTGCAGGCAGCATATCTTTTTCAGGAAGGGTCATGTAGAACCGGATTGCTAACAACACATCACCGGTGTGAGGCAAGATGACAAGCTAGTACACTGTCTGTCAGGCATTGCTTTTTGCTTTGCAGAAGTGCAGAGACAAGAAGTGAGATGTAAGCTTTCAGATGGAAGAGGAGGAGTTTAGTGGGGTTCGAGTGCTTATCTCCATTTTTGATCTAAGAGAAGCAGATCAGGCAGGACCTGGGATGTGCTTCATTTGCACAGATTCTGTTTATTGGGTAAAGGAAGGGTGACTCTGTGTTTGTGGTGTTCTTTGGCTGGGTTACATTACATAAAGGACCGAAATTCAGCTGTGATCTGCTACTGCTTTTACACTGGTCAGTAAATGAGAGCAATCCAGCCAAACTCTTACAAAGATAAGGGAGGAGGAAGGGAAGTGGGATAATCAGTGAATATAGCCATGCTGTTTGAAAAATACTGTTTACTTACATCCATAAAGTTAGGATACATGAATATTGTCTCTCCCTCTGACCATGCCCCTTGATGTGCAGGGAGAACGGGGTCCTTATGTTTGTCCTTTGATACCAGTATCCGATCTGAGTGTGACACAGATGGTGTGAACACTCTCCCTCCTCTTTCAAGTGAGGCTTTCAAAAGCAAGGGATGCGCCCTGGGAGTCTGCGTTCTCTTGGAAGCATTTAGAACAAGAGCAGCTCAGTTCCTAGCTAGATCTGTGAGTTTTTGTGGTTGTTTCCAGGAGCTTGCTGAGGTGTAGAGCCACTCTGAAAGTTCATGCACGGAGGTGTACATAGATAATTGATGCATAGGTATCTATTTGAGCATAGATATTTGATTGAGAGAGCACAGGCCTAGTTACAAATGTCTGGAATAATTTTCCAAAGGCTATGATCATCTTCTTAACTGCTTTGACTAAACCGCATTTCAGAAAGCATTCACATAAATTGCATCCTGTAATCGAAAGTCCTGGGAAACAGAAATCATTCAGAGTTCCCAAGGAAAACCCTGCAGCAACAGCCTATTCCCACGATGTAAATGTGATTCTCTTTTTGGCCTCCTGTTAAAAAAGCAGTCTACAAATAAACTCCCGAGTGTGTGTGTGTGTGTGGCTTTTTAATCTTCCCCTTTTTCCTTTAGGATGGGGAGAGGAAGTGCTAAAAGCCTAATAGAGCTGGCAAATTAAATCATGCAGAAAGGAGGTGACTGTAGGCTACAAATCGGAGGAAGATACAGTCCATGTCAGATCTAAGTACCAAGAAGAGATATAGCTGACTCTCAGCCCATGGGCTGGAGATGGGCCTAAGGAGGGTCACACCCCTCCCTCCTCAAAAAGGGAGAAAAAAAATGGGGAGAAAACAAAAAGGACAAAAAATGCTTCCTGCTGAATCACTGGGAGAGTGGATACATGTATTCCTATCACAAAAATGTTATTTGCTCAGGAGGTAAAAAAAGATTTTGCCATCAAATAAGAGCATTGATGGAGCCTCTCCTTTCTGCTCTTAATTTCAGCATATGACTGAGACCTAGAAAAGGTGGGAAACTTGCCATGTAGACACTATAAACTGCTGCAGCCAGTGCTATCCTGCCTGATGTGGGAGCAAATTGCTGAGGTGTCTCCCCACTCTGAGCCTGATCTTATACCAGCCAAAGGCAGCGACGTCTCTGCCATTCACTGCACGCCAGCACAGTGATGAAGTTGCATTGCTGCAGCCTCTGGTTTCTGTTTTTCTCTGGGTTATCGGTTTTGGCAGCTTCCCAGGGGCAGTGATAAAAAGGGAGGAAGTCTGGTAAGAGCTGTTGCAATGAATCCCATGGGAGAGATGAGCATGCTTAAGATTGTTGTGTAGTTGGTTCCACGGTGTGATTATTTTTAAGTAGATCTAGGAGCTGGTTTTCTGCAAAAAGTCGCTGACTGTTATTGATTTTTATGTTATAATGACAAAGTCGGGGGTGTTTTGTTTTGGGAAGGGATTTTGAGAGGGCAGGGAGTAGGACTGGGCAAAGATTTAAAAGAATAAATCTTTTAAATGCAAAATAGGCTAAAGATAGGTTTCTGTGCTTATGCTTACAAGTCTAAACTAAGCAGATTTCTAAAAAATGCTCAGCATTCATGAGAAACTATTGAAATTCCTGAGTGCGGTTGGGTTCATCTGTCTCGCCTCTGCCATTAGTTTGACATCCCCATGGGATGGGCAAGTACAGCAGCAACCCAAAGCAACACAGCCCAGAACGTGCAGATCTGCCTGGCCCAGGATATTACAGATGGCACTGAGGCGTGGATAGTGTTATTTCATTTCTATTGTAATGGTTTTCAGCTGAAAGAGGGGAGATTTAGATGAGATGTAAGGAAGAAATGTTTTCCTGTGAGGGTGGACAGCCCCGAAGAAGTGGTGGCTGCCTGCTCCCTGGAGGTGTTCAGGGCAAAGTTGGGTGAGGCTTTAAGCACCCTGATCCAGTGGAAGTTCTCCCTGCCCATGGCAGGAGTTTGGAACTGGATGGGCTTTGAAGTCCCTTCCAACCCAAACCATTCTATGATTTCCAGGTCTCTTGTGATCCCCACCTTCTCTCTTCCCTACTGTTGCACTCATGAGAAACACAGACTCAACAACCTCATTGTACACTCATTTTTCTTCATGGTGATGGACGTGCCTTGGAAGCATGGGCTGAAGTAGAGGTTCAGCTGTAAAACTGATGCATGTTACACTTTTTCTTTCCCAGAGCTAGATGCCCCCACCAACCTGAGATTCCTCAATACCACGGAGCACTCAGTGTTAGTGTTGTGGACACGACCCCGTGCTGTGATCACAGGATACCGGCTGACTGCAGGTCCCACAAGAGGAGGTCAGCCACGGACCTACAATGTGGGACCTTCTGCCACCAAGTACCTTCTCAGGAACTTGCAGCCGGGCACCGAATACACTGTGTACCTTGTGGCAGTTAAAGACGACTTGCAAAGCGCCAGAACTACTGGAGTCTTCACAACTTGTGAGTATAATAGGCACTTATTCATCTTCCCTAATGCCCTGACCATTCTTCAATACTTGTGCTGAAAGTGGCTATTGTGAACTGGTTTACAGAAGAAGCCTTTTGAAGCAGCCTTCCAGCAGAACTGCTTGGGAAATATTCCTTGTTCTTCTTTCTGAAGTATTTGGCAGGAAAAGGAGAGTAATTTGCATCAAAAAGCTTTTAGTAAAATCTACTTCAGTGTTTTAGTGATTAAAAACAGAAGCAAAAACTTATTACTGGTACCTCAGGTTTTGTTTAACTGAATGAAAGAGAGATTTAGTTTTACTTGATCTTTCCAGTTGTTTGGTTTTGGCCTGACAAATCAAGGAAAGCAGACAGCTCCCGTAAAATGGGTAATGAATAATTATCTTCTCATCTGTATAAAGCTGAAGGCAGTCGTTTCTCAAGCCCAACCACACCATCTAAGACAGTTCAGCTGCCACTACAAAACTGACGCAAACATTACATTCTATCCTTCATTGATTTTTCTTTTGAATTTCAGTCATATGTACTTGTGCTGCTGGCTTGGAAGAAATATTAGGCACGTTTGAGGAGGAAAGGGAATTCTGTAAGAGCCCACATATACTTCTGGAAAGAACAAATAGGTTCACTTTTTAAATAATGCTGAATTGATGATATAAACTATCAAAATTCAAAGCCATCCAAGCCCAGAACCACATCCTCTTTTCAAAAGAGAATGTGGTTTCTTTTAGAACAATATGAAGTTAAAATAAGGGTTCAAACTTTTAATCAGAGTAACGCTGTTGACCTTGGCTAGGTTCTTTTTGCTGACAAACAGCCTTATGGATAAATATCTCTTATGTGGCTGGAAATCCTAGTTGAATATTGCCTTCAAATTCTGGCTTATCTGAATGAAACCAGTCCAGTTTAGGACTATAGATTAATAAATCAAATCTCTTTGTTAATAAAGAGGTTAATTCAGATTAAACTCAGTGGAATTATTTGGACTGATTCTGGGGTACAGAAAGGCTTTGGCTTCTCTATGGTGCTCGTGACAGATATCAATGAGAACACTAGATTCCTCAGACTGAGCTCCATTTAACTCTGCTGACTTCAAAGCGGTTGAAGGTGTTGGTGAGAGATGAGATGGTCCCATCTGGGACAGCTGAATGACAGACAAGGCTGCAGTGTTCTGCTGATTGAATGGCATATGGTGGGTGAAGGAAAAAGCTGCTTTTGAAGGAACACTTCAGGTATTGTGCCAAGATCAATATTCCCTGAATTCTTGAGGCTGGATGCACAGAGGACTTGCCAGGCCCAGTTCAATATTTTCATTTTCCTCAGGAACAATAAAACCACTGGCTAGCAGTAGACCACTTGCATACTGTGTCTATCAAGCCCCGCCACAGACAGAAGTCATCTGTCAGGTCCCTCCCAAATCATTGGATTGTCAAAAGTAGTGTATTTCAGTGCTTATGACATCCCTTTTGCTATTTGGACTGCTGTAGGTCAGCTTTTCTACCTGTCTGGTGCCATCATAGCAGCTAGACTTCAACTCTGTCAATTCACTTCACAGATCAGCCAGTTGGCTCCATTCCTCCTTTCAACACAGAAGTGACAGAGACGTCTATTGTCATCACCTGGACACCTGCCCCAAGGATTGGTTTCAAGGTAGGAGAAACTGAAGTCCGATGTTCATTTTCACTCATTTCATTCTGTTAGGGAGAACAGATTAAAGCTGGTTACTGTGCGCTGCAGTGAAGATAGCAGCACAAAGTTGCAAAAGGTGTGCTGCTTATGGGATGCAGAGGTCAGCGCAACATGTCCTCTGGTCTTCAGGTCAAGTATAATCAGTGGGACACCTAATAAAGTTACAGCATTAATGGTTGCTTGCTGTGAAGCACAACACTCATGTCTGGTAATAAGTCTGGATGGTTACCTGGGGTAGGAGTATTTGAGACTGAAAAGCAAACTTTGCTGCTTCTCTGAAGCTGGGTGTGCGTCCAAGCCAAGGTGGAGAGGCTCCCCGAGAGGTCATCTCTGATTCTGGCAGCATTGTGATATCCGGCCTGACCCCTGGCGTGGAGTACACCTACAGCCTCACAGTGCTGATGGACGGCCAGGAGAGAGAGACACCCATCGTCAGGAGAGTGACTACCCGTAAGACACATTTGCTTTACCACAATTATTCCTTCTTCCACTTGATTCCTCTCTGCTCCCCAGATGAATCGCTGTCTTCTGGGAATCAGTTATTGTCTTTTCCTCCTGTCTTGGCCTAGAATTTAACTTTTTTTAACACATTACTGACAACCCGTGCAATGCAGGGTCACAACCTCAGGAGATTATTTCTTATCTGATTCTGAAGGGTGAGGGTACAGTTTGGGGAGGAGGGATGCTGAGGGAGCTACCATGACCCTCAGTGCTGTAGTTGACGTGTTTGTCTGAACTCTTGCAGCATTGTCTCCACCAAGCAACCTGCGCCTGGAACCCAATCCTGATACTGGGATCCTGATAGTCTCTTGGGACAGAAGCACAACTCCAGGTAACTATGTGAACTCATACTATGCTCAAACCTCCTCTTGTATCAGAATGCTATCGTTTGTTCTGCCATGCCTTGCAGTTCGTTAGGGAGACTTGGAGAGGCTTGTTGTCGAGTCACCCAAGGAAAAACGCATATATTTCTAGATATATTCACAGATATAATTCACAGTTAGCTATAAGTTGCCATAGGACTCTTCATGATTTACATTCCATGTAAACGCTATCTTGGAGTATGAATGTGTTTAAATATTTCAACTGTTTTAGGGATATGAAGGATTTCTTCAAATATCCCCAGTGGTTTAAATAAATTCAAAGGGAAGGAAGGCAAAACAGACCAAAAAGATTTCTGGCACTAAAGAATGAGTTCATCTCATCAAGAATAAGTGTGGAAGTTCTGAAAGTTTAAGATGAACTCTTCTCCAACAATAGCCATACAATTGACTTCCATAAAACAATACTTGAAAGCTTTTGAAAAGCCACTCTCAGTCAGTAGATGTATCTTTCCTTGACATTGTCATGAGGTTTTCAGTTTAAGGTCTCAAAGGGATCTGAAATTCTGTGAGAGGAACATGGCCACCACTTGGGAAATTTGTTTTGAGGTGCTTGACAAAGCAACCTGTGGGCTCAGGGTGGCCAAATCACTTGTAAAATGTAATGTTTGCTTCAGTTCGTACTGAGCCCTGATGGAAATTGGTACAGTGTGAGATTACTGCATACTGGTCTGTCTGTGTTTCAGGCATCAGCGGGTACCGAGTGACCACTGCACCTATTGATGGGCAGCAGGGCTCGACTTTGGAGGAAGTTGTAGGTGCAGATCAGACCACCTGCACCTTCGAAAACCTGAACCCTGGTGTGGAGTACAACGTCAGTGTTTACACAGTCAAGGATGACCAGGAGAGTGTCCCCATCTCTGAAACCGTCACACAAGGTAACAAAAGGACGAGCAGCAGTTTTAGCTACTCAGATTGCTGAGCCTGAGAGTTCTACACTGCAGAACTTCTATTGGTCTGATGCTGGACATCTTAGACTTTATATTTAGTCTAAAGAAGCAGGATAGCCCTGTACCAACGTGTGACAGAACAGTTTTTATACCCGTGTGTTTTTTTGCATGGGCAGCCCACATTGTCTGTCAACAGGGTGGTGGTAGAGAGATGAATCTGTTGTATCAGTAGTGAACTGGAGAGCAACTTGGCCCTGCAGTGCCTCAGCATCTGGAGCACAGCTGGTAGAAATCGGAAGCAGGTGAAGAGAGGTGTAAGTGGTAAGCAAGCCCAGCAGAAATTCTGGCAGGTATAGTGACAGAAGACCATGTCAGCACAGTGGAGAGGAAAGCAAAGATGGAAAGGTCCATCACTGTAGCGCTTCTGAGACACAACATGGTGTGTGCCAGCTCACATGACACGCTGAGTTGCCTGCAGAAACTTTGTAAGCCACAGTAGCAAAATTAATATGCATCTCCCCAAATGGTTTAACTTCATTTTGCTTTGTGAGGGCTTTGTTTGTTTGTTTTTGTTTCTGCTTAGCCCTGAAATGATGCCAGCTATTGTGTTTCCTTGCTTTTATAACACTGCTTTAAAATTTCCATGCTTCACTGAAGTGTTGTGTTCTCCCTGAGGTGAACTAATACTGTGATACTATGTAATTAAAGCAGTAACAGCTTTAGCCCTTTACCATCTTCTGGTGGGGGAAGCTAAGAACATACGTCTCTGGCTTTTAGCACTCTTTAAAGGTGATATGGTACATCCATTCTATGTGGATAGATGATGATTTCACAGAAAACTGGCATCTTTTTGCATCTTTTCTGTGAAATAAGTCTTTTCCTAGGACACTGAAATAGAACATAACCACTATTATTAAAGCCAGTCTTTTGCAATTTTACTGTCCTATAATAACTTTTCAAGCTAACTTGTAATGATCCAACAGAGTGGATACCGAGTCCTGCATCTTTGCCTCACCTGGTGGTTTCTGATCCCGAGTGAGGAAGAGCATCCCTTTGCTTCCATTGATTTTGGTATCACCCTGCTGAAGTCGCACAGCCAATCTTGTGACTTAAATCAATACCCATCTATTGACTTGAGCAACCTTGAGGGATTTGCCACGGTGACTGAAGATGCACCTAACCTTCTCCACTCCCTGCCCAGTTCTTGGGCCTAACAGAAGGCCAGCTTTGAAGAACAGCTTTGCTAATAGGAGTAATAGGGAAAACAGTCACTGCTGTGGTTGTTTGCCATACAGAAATTTAGGCAACATCTCAAAGGTTGTTACAGAGGAGCCTTATTTAGTAGCTCAGTTCCGAGGTTTTGAACAATTTAGCCAAGTCAGCCTCTTGGCCACATCTTGTGCTGGGCATAACCTATGAATATGGGGATGTTGTCACTCCTACAGAATTCTTGTCATCTGAAGGTCATTGTTAACTGGTTGCCATCTTCCCAAGGAAGTGTTTTATTGCTCACTGTTCCATAACATCTGTTTTTAGTATATATATTGCAGCAGTTAGTGGTAAGTAGAACTTGAGGAATTCCTCTTCTGGGCAAGATCCTCAAGCCATTACAGAGATTTGAGACTTTTTTTCCAAGTAAATAGTTCAGATAGTGGATGATTCACCTGAAATTTGTGATGGTTCTCACCAGCTGAAGGTGTAGGCTGGTTTAACCCCCTCATATGGGTTGCTGCTTTTATGAGCCCAATGATAAAAGTTAGACTTACTGTTTGAAAAGGACAAAAATTCTAGAGGGTCAATCAACTGATATTTCAGATGAGCAGTTTTATTTATATACTAATGGACTTTGATCTTTTGTTTTCTACCTGCAGAAAAAAATATGCTTTATCTGTTTGTTTTCATCAGAAAATGATGGATCTTTATGGCTCATCATTGTTCAAAGTAAACTTGTTGCCAGTTAAAAGTGCCTCTCATAGGCCTTCTTGAAAACTGTATGTCTAAAGTGGAAGTGCATTGTCTCAGGGGATCGGGGTGTCAGCTCCTGTCTGCCTGGAGAGGCAGCTGGAGACTGCATTGCAGGTACAATATTAAAATTAAAAACCCAAACCACCAAAACCCCCTCCTTTTCCCCCAAACCCTAAGAGAAATGCTGCATATCACCGCAATTGCTGCTACAGTTCTGTCAATGTCAATTGTGATGAACACTGCTTTTCTCTCCCTTGTCTTTTCTTTTGCCTCTGTGTGTCTTTGCCTTTTCCTGTCTGCTCTTTAACTCACTAGAGGTGCCCCAACTCACTGACCTAAGCTTTGTTGACATAACTGACTCGAGCATCGGCCTGAGGTGGACCCCGTTAAATGCCTCCACCATTATTGGCTACCGTATCACAGTAGTTGCGGCAGGAGAAAGTGTCCCTATTTTTGAAGATTTTGTGGACTCCTCAGTAGGATACTACACAGTCACAGGCTTGGAGCCAGGCGTTGATTACGACATCAGTGTAATCACACTCATTAATGGCGGAGAGAGCGCCCCTACCACTCTGACACAGCAAACGGGTGAATTTTTGGAAACTTCTGTGTTTTGTGACGTGGACAGTGTTTCATGGTGTCACTGGCTGTTGGGATGACGGGGCTTTGTCCAAAGAGGAATTGAGCCGCTTGCTGTGGGGAAGCCAGACAAATCCAGCGCACCCGATTTCCTAAATGGGGAAAGAAACTATGTGTTGCTCAGTTTTCTAATTTGAGACATTTTAACATTGTAAACGGCTGCAGACTCGCCAGCCTCATTCACCTTCTGCTAGTCAGATTTCCACGATCCAGCTGGAATCCAGAGCTTGAAACATGAGCTCTGTATTCACCAGTCTTTTAAACTGTGGTTTCCCAAAATAAGAGTGCCAGAGGGCAGAGCGGCTCAGCAGACACCCTCCAGCCTCAACAGCTCCATGAGCTCCCAGCAGTCTGTTTCAGTGGTGGCCCCTCTCTTTCCACAATGCCCCGAAGGATGCGGATGGAATGCCACTCCCTGCGTCCATGCCACTGGCAGCCATGCCACACTGTCGAGGGTCTCTATAGTGCATGAGCAGAAGGGAGCTGGAAACTGGTTCTTGCATGAAATCCTGTTGTGTTTGAAAATCCTGAGGCTGTAAATCCTTCAACACGAGTAGAAGTAGAGTCATAGGAAAGTAGTGATATACCCTCTGCTCTCCTGTATGTGCATGTATGAATTCTAGTTGAGATGACTTTTCCATCTGTAAGCTGCTGTATGGCAACTTGAATCCTCTGTTGGCTCTGCATCCGTAATACAAAATCCAGCTGCAAGGAGCACGTTACTGAAACTTGCTACCTTGTTTTCAAATTAGTCCCACAGGGTATATTTAAAGCACTGGGAATTGCCAAGAGGTTGAAGGAGCCTGACAGCAGTACAGACATATTTTTCTCTTAACTGTAGAACTGAATGTAGTTTAGAAGTCTGTTTGCATGGGTCTGACACAGTAGTCTTGTTATGCATGAGATGATCTGGTGATTCCCTGAGCAGACCTCTTCATCAATTTTCATGAATCAGAGGACTAAGATGTATTCGTTCCTTGCTGTGTAGCTGTGCCTCCTCCCACTGATCTCCGTTTCACTAATGTGGGGCCTGATACCATGAGAGTGACTTGGACCGCACCAACTTCCATTGTGCTGAGCAGTTTCTTGGTGCGCTACTCGCCAGTGAAGAAGGAGGAAGACATTGCGGAGCTGACAATTTCACCCTCAGACAACATGGTGATCTTAACAAGTAAGTTGGTCATCTATGTAAGTCAAACAAATGTAGGGGGCCCCTTAAATATGACATAAGAGGAGGCAAAAGAAAAATTGCTTACTTGAAAGTGCAACTGGCCCCTTTCTCAGGTGATCTAAGCTAATGTCAAAGTAGCTTCATACAAACTCACAATCAATGGAGTTTGACCACTTGCTTCATTCAAGTTAAAGCCAAACCACAGGGAAATTTTTCCCGTCAGTCCAAGGACGGTGGTGAATCAGACTATGGGGCAGTTGCTTTGCTTTGCAGGCTGGTTAGGTATTAAAAGTAAACACATATTACTCACCTGGTTTGCCAAAAAGGTCAAGGACTTGTTCAGGGAGAGGATCAGAATGGGCAAAAGTTCATTGCTCCTTTGGCTTTGTATGCTCGGGACCAAAAAGTAAATACTGGTTGGAACCTTACAGGGCATAAAAACAAAATGTTCATTTTCAAAATGCTGACATTAGTTCTTGCTGGTGCAAAAGCTGTGTTATAAGTTTTTTTCTCTGTCCCAGAATCAAGTTGGTTGACTGAGAGACAGTACCCACTTTCAGAGCAGGAGGCCAGATCTGGAACTTGTCTGAGTCAGAATAGCTGTGTTGGAAATCCTTGGCCCTACTCCAGTTCATAGTAGCTAAAGCTTTACTGGGTGCATAACTAACGTGCCAGGTAACTAGAAGGGAACTTGCAGAAAATGAATTGCTTCTAGCCAGTCTCCACAAACTAATGAAGCAGTGACACAGGATGCCAAGCTCCTTCAGGCTAAAACATTGCAAGCAACATAATGCCACAAAAAGAGCTGTTTTAATTTTTTCACTGGCCTGGAGGCTTAGATATTTCATCAAGGAAAACCTGACTTTCTCCCCTAAACCATGGTTAAAATTGTGTCAGTTGAGTGACTTTTAGCTGTTCATAAAGAAATGTCTAAATCCTTGTATTTAAACTCCATAGATCTGCTCCCTGGTACTGAATATCTGGTGAGAGTCTACAGTGTTTCTGAGCAACATGAGAGTGTGCCTCTGTCTGGAATCCAGAAAACAGGTACTTGGATTTACCCTGAGAGAAATGTGAATTAATGGCATCCATTAAGCTTTCATTAACAGGACTTTGTGGCTCCTTCTGGTGCAATGCCACTTCGCTGATGGGTGGTCAGTTAGACAGCAATGAGCAATGCAGATGCACATCTTGGGAAACAGTAGGAAGCTTTGGGTTTTGTTGTGCCTGAGAGCCAGAACTTCTGATGGTGTTAAATAGAGCATTGTAGACTCCGGTGTGACTGTACTGACTTGCCTGCCAGTAAACAAGCCCAGGTAGAGCCTATTGTACCTATCAGGGAGTTTTTCTTATTTCCTAAGTGTGTAACAGAGTTGGCTGGTCATGTGCGCGGTTTTATGCTGTGTTGTCTGTGTGTGCTGCACACTCTTTTCCTGCAGTTGCTTTCCAGTGTTTGCTCATCTTGCTTTGATCCTGAACACATTTTTTAGTTCTATGGCTGAGTAGCATTTGGCAGTGTCATAGTACTGAGTGAAGTGAACCATGGCAGTGGTGATGATGACCAATACTTTGGTTGACCTCAATCTCTTGTCTCTTTGAAATACCCAGGTCTTGATTCCCCAACTGGCCTTGACTTCTCAGACATAACTGCTAACTCTTTCACTGTCCACTGGGTTGCTCCTCGTGCCACCATTCAGGGCTACAAAATCCGGCATCACCCAGAGCATGGTGTTGGCAGGCCCAAGGAGGACCGCGTGCCGCCCTCGCGAAACTCCATCACCCTTACCAACCTGCTCCCGGGGACCGAGTACGTGGTCAGCATCACTGCCATCAATGGCAGGGAGGAGAGCGTGCCCTTGGTTGGCCAACAGACAACGGGTAAGCCTCAAGAGAACGCTGGCTAGAAGTTACAATGAGGATTTTGAGTGTTCTCTAGCAAAGTATTCACAGTTAAACCAGATCTTTCTGGCCAGCTGGAGAAACTCTGCTCGTAAGGAAGTGCCTGTGATACTGAGGTAGAGCCTGATTTAGAAAAAGGTGGGAGGATCCTTGCTCCTTTCAGATGTCTTTAGGGTGAGCAGGACTTTTGTCATTAAATCTAGTCCAAGGCTGGATGGTTTTTAACCAAATGAATCACTTGTAGAGGTGTGTGCATTGGGCTAAAGCTAAGGTGGATGAGTAGCAGAGGAGCATGCTATGATAGGTGGAATATGTAGCTGATGTGCATCAACTGCATTTAAACTCTCAATTTTCTGGTTTTGTAGTGTCTGATGTTCCACGGGACCTGGAAGTCACCCCCACCAGCCCAACCAGCCTTGTGATCTCTTGGGATGCTCCTGCAGTGACAGTCAGATACTACCGGATCACTTATGGTGAAACAGGTGAGGGCACGCTGCTATGGCCGCTCACAGGCCAGAAACCCTATTCTGAGGACATTAGAATGTCTCAGCAAATAGCAAAGGCAAGCTTGGACATATCAGGCATATTTAGAGAAGATTAAGCAAAACATTTTTTGTCTACCAAAACAAAAGAGTACCTGGAACACTTCAGTCACTTTTGAGGTGGTTCTGTGTACATATTTCATTCTCTTCCTTGGATTGGTCTGAAAGACTTTGATGCAACAGCCATTGAAATCAGCGGGGTCCTGTTTTCAGCTTTATGCTTAGAGGATTGTCCTGGGGTTTGTAATGATTTAAAATGTGTAATTTAGAGATCCATTACTGTTCTTTTTCCTCCCTGCCTTAGGTGGAAGCAGCCCTGTGCAGGAGTTCACAGTGCCTGGCACCATGTCTACTGCTACCATCACTGGCCTCAAACCCGGTGTAGACTACACCATCACTGTATATGCTGTAACTGGCCGCGGAGACAGCCCTGCCAGCAGCAAGCCAGTCACTGTCACCTACAAAACAGGTGAGACCTGTTTAAACAAAACAAAAGCTCATCCCCATTCCCCTAAACTTGTATTGCTGATCCCTGGTTTCTTTTAGAAGTCATGGGCTATGTTGTAAGCCCATCATTTTCAGTGGAGCTGCGTGTTGTTGTGCCCAGCATGATAATGACATGACACAGAAGGGGATCATGGACTTTTGGAGGAGGGAGGCCCTGTGAAGCCCAGATGGGGATACAAGCAATATTTGACTGCTTATTGCAGAGTGGAAATCGTGTTGGGCTCCTATAACATGGGGTCAGTGTTGGCTTGACTCTGGTGCTTCTGGTGCACTATCATATGATGCGATCTTGATAAGACCTAACTTTCTAAGTCTAGGACTGTCATCTCACTCCTGATCTGGATAAAACCTAACCCTGCTCCTACTGTAGCTGCACATAAAGGCATTTAGTAGCTTTCAAAACAACAAAAATCCTCAGCTAACATTGATAATGAGGTCAGTCACCCACACATTATGGTTAAAGCTTTTTCGCTTTGGGTTAGTACAAGAGACAAAGAGCAACATATGTTTTCTGTTCTAAGAAGCACAGCCTAGAAAAGGAAGAGCAGAATAAAATTCAGCTAGGAGGCAACAGTGCAGGGAGGGTTTTCTGTGCCAACATGCTCAAGAAACTACTTTTGCTCCCCAGAAATAGACACACCATCCCAGATGCAAGTTACAGATGTCCAGGACAACAGTATCAGCATCAGATGGCTCCCTTCAACATCCCCAGTCACTGGGTATCGGGTGACAGCTGTCCCCAAGAAAGGACACGGGCCCACAAAAACTAAAAATGTCCCTGCAGGTAAGAGAACACGACATCCTTCATCAGATCTGTAAGGAATGCAAGGTGTTGCTGCTAGAATCAAGACCACCAGGCACTAGGCATGTGCTCAAAGCCAGGCTTTCTCCTGCTTGTACCTTGTTTTGCGATCCTGCTGACATCCAGGAGAAGCAAGGGCACATTTTTGCCTTGAAAACTTCACATTTCTTTGCCACCACTGTGCTCCAAAGGTTTGTTCTTGGCAACTTCAGTGTTTCTTAAAGACAACTGGATTTCAAAGAAAAGCCATTGGATTTTCTGGTATCTAGCAAAACTCCCTCTGAAATCCTTTGAAGGACACAAAATGTGACCCTTGGTCATAGCATGGACTCAGTCACATAGGCTACAGGCTTGACCCTGATACCATAGAGCCTGCCAAGTCAGCTCTTGGGTTGCTCTCAGGAACAGAGGGCATTTTGTGGGATCTGCAGAGATTAGCACTCAGGGATGCTTGTGATGCAGTTGGGTTAATGGTCACTCTTATCCCAGAAAGTGATGAAAGCTGGTCGTCTCTTGCTTTGTTTTTTTCTGTTGTGCTAACCTGCCCTTTTAGCTGTGTGGCCTTCGGGCAGGTACAAATTGCAGATACCTTGTCATGCTTTACCAGAGAGGCACAGTGTAAGCAAAAGGCAAACTAGATTTGTCAAACCTGTTGTGTTTTAGTTATGCTTATTCATGGTATGGCTTATATAGGCCCTTCATTCAAGGCCAGTTCTAGGCGTCTTTGTGCATCAGCAGATGGACTAACGTTCTTCTTTCCTGCCAGATCAAACCCAAGTCACTATTGAAGGTCTGCAGCCCACAGTTGAGTATATGGTCAGTGTCTACGCTCAGAATCAGAATGGAGAGAGCCTCCCGTTGGTTGAGACAGCCGTCACCAGTATGTATTTCACTTCACGGTAACAAAACAGATGTTATCTATCTGTTGATGTCTGAATCTACCCTGCAGTAGCACATTCCCAAGTGGCAGGTGCTTAATCTCCAGGAGGAAGCAAGATGGTCTGCCCTGTGATAAGCGCCGTGCTGGCAAAATGCAATCTCTTTCCGTCAAACACTGGCAAAAATGCAGTTCCCAACTCCCTCAAAATGCCACGCTTCTGGTTTTCTTTCACTAAATCCTCAAAAGTCTTCTGGGGTTTTGTTTGCCATCAGCCAATCAGTGGGAAAAATGGGCAAAGATCTCCTTTCTGGAGCTGGGTGGCAAAGGTGATTTGCTGTTAAGGGACTGGGCTTGGGACCACTTACCCTGTGCACGATCTTTAAAGTCTTTTCTGACTTAAGTGATTCTGTGATATATCAAGAATTTGGGGTGAAGCACTGCAAAAGAAAGGACAGCTCAGCCCTCAAATTGCTCTCTCTGTCTGTACAAAACAGCTGCTCTGGACACAAAGAGAAGGCAAGAGGGAACATGTAACTCAGAGGTGGATCTCTGATGTAAAGTGCTTTTTTTCAGGGACACCTCTGGGCTAGGGATTTGCCTGCACATTATTCCCTTGCTCAGGCTTGCATTCAAAACCACAGCGCAGCCCCAAACACTTACAGAATTGTCCTAAAGATAACAGGGGCTTCTTTGAAGCTCTGCAGACATGGGAAAGGAGTCCACATCAATTCGAAGCCAATAAATTCCCAAGCAAAAATCACCTTTGCCAACTAAAAAAAAGTAGAAAATTCAGGACTAATAGAACATGGCAAATAATAAGGCTGAAATCTTATAGAAAAGGATGATTTGGATCCAATACACCAGATTCTTCCATTTTGTGTAACAAATGGGTACAGCTCTGTGGTAGCCACAATAAGACTTCCGTGGAGCAAGGCTCGCTGACCTTGCTGGCTAGCACTGAGCTCCCACCTCGCTAGGAAAATCGGATGAATTGGTCTGATTAGGAGATGTGCCTATCACCCAGTTGCACCTGCAGACGTGCCCTGTGCACTCAATACAAAGCTGAAAAGTTTCTAACTGATTTTAAAATACAATATGCAGAGTAATCTGCTTTCTTGATTAATGTGTTAATTGGATATTAATTTATGAAAGAAAATAGCGGGGCTGATTCTCCTTGGACTAGCACTTTGCACATCAGCTTATGATGGTAAAAAGCAGATGCAGCATGAATCCAAATTTATGGAGTCAGGTGGGCAGTCTGGCTGCCTTTAGCACTAGGAAGCGATTACTGGTGCTGGTGGTACAAATGGGTCTTAAAATTCCCATTTCTTTTTTTCTCGTGACCACTAGAAGGTAGCTTAATGCTGCTGGAGCTATGTAAAGAGGTTTCAGTGTCAAGGGGATTCCAGTATAAGCGAGGATTGGTGTCCTGGCTGCTTTGAAAGTGATACTACAGATCCTTTTGGTTTCAACAAGGCCAAGATTGCCTTCCTGTTGTCGGGCACCCGCAAACCCTCAACCTTTCTCTGCACAGGTGTAAGCATGCGTGCAAGGTGCAGCACAGAGGAGAATCAGGACAACCCTGCTCCTGCGCAAAACCAAGAACTGCTTTGCATGTAATAGAAATGCTTTTGATTTTCCTCACCCACAACCTGCTTTTTATCACTTAACCTCTCCCCGTTAATTTGCCTAACAGACATTGACCGCCCTAAAGGACTAACATTCACTGAGGTGGATGTTGATTCCATCAAAATTGCTTGGGAAAGCCCGCAGGGGCAAGTCACCAGGTACAGGGTGACCTACTCAAGCCCTGAGGATGGAATCCATGAGCTATTGCCGGCCCCAGGTGGCGAAGAAGACACTGCTGAGCTGCATGGCCTCAGGCCAGGTTCTGAGTACACTATCAATATCGTTGCCATATACGATGACATGGAGAGCCTGCCCCTCACTGGGACCCAGTCCACAGGTACACCTTTAACTATGCCACCCAGCAGGCTATGACAGCGGTGGCTTCTGCCCTGGTGGGTAAAGCATGCTTTGATGTGAAACTGCTGCTCTGTGCCGGGGAAGCCCCCAGGGGCAGCTGAGGGGATATGATTGCTCTTGAGAGATGGCTTAGTTGGTGCTGGAGAGCCGGCTGCCAGCGGAGTGAGCCTCCATACACATAAGGGAAGGCAGGAAAGGTCAGCAGGATTGAAGGAGCAGATCCTAGAGAAAGGAGGGGTGTTACCTTCTAGCCTTCTCTCAGTTCTCAAATGGAACAGTGATGTCCACGCTTTAGCCACGGAGCATAATTCACGATGAACCACTCTCTCACAGCACTCTCGCCTTTAGGATCTGGTACCTCCAAGCAAATTACCAACAACAGAGAGATTAGGACAGATTTCACCCCCCAGGGTCATCTCTGTTGGACAGAACAAAAGATCAACATGAAGAGCTAGGAAACTGCCTAACCCTCAGGCCTCACAGAGCCTCCAGATCTTTTCCTGGCACTGCAGCCCATCTGCATGCCCACACCATGTGCTCACATCACACTCACTAGATGAGGACATGCTCCATTCCAGAGAGTCCCTTATGTGTCAGTCTGATCCAGCTCCATATAGATTACATTTAACATTCCTTTGTGAAGAAGGAAAAGGAAGCCAATTGCTTGAGATAAAATTACCTCCAGCATTATGGAATACATTGCAGAGCTTCCAGCATTACGTGACAGGTAGCACCTTTGTAATAAAGCTGTCCTGTTCACTTGTGGATGAAAAGTTGGCACTGTAATTCCAAGGGCGTAACAAAGGCAGGGGTTCCTACTGTACAGATTGCGGTACTAAACTGAAGCAAAGTGCTGTAAGGATTGAAACAGCTGGCTGACTACCTGCCAGAAAAGCAAGTATAGTGATTTTTAAACCCCATCCTCTGTTCTCTACCCTTTGTGGGCTGTTCAAATGAGCTTTTGAAGTCAATTCAAGACTTCCTATTGAATCTCATGGGCTTTAGATTGAGCTGTGAGTCTTGTATTTCCAGTTTGTGAAATTAGAACACTTCACAGCAACTTGGTGATAGTGGGCTCTATGGTAAAGTATATTTTATTCCTGTTTACAGTGCAAGAGTTACCAACGGTAGAACAAGCAAATGTTTCATTGGATGCTCCTTTTTTATGCAAACATTTGTTTTTAATAATATCAAATGTGTTAGCTCATGAACGGACTCCTGCGTGATGAGCCTTATGGCCACCACAGCTCTGCTTTTCCATTGCCTTCCTCTGTGTAGTAATTTACACTTGTGTAAGTGGCTGCAAAATGCTTCCCCTCTACGTTTGCAGTATTTTATATTCTCTTTGCAGTTCCTGAGCCTGCTTCCTAGTTACTTTTGGAAATCATCAGTTGTAGTCTAGAAATGAACAGAGACGGGCAAGTGAAGCAGGACCGAAGTATTACTGTGTGATGGAAAGCAGAAGCAGGCAGAAGAATTAAAACTGACTGGTCCACTACAGATTTAAGCACCTCCCAAAGCCTTCACCTTATATCACAGCAGTGTTACCTAACTTCAGGGCTGAAGCACTGAGATCTCCTTATTTCTGTTACTGTATATATGAGAACCTCTTCCTGAACACCTTGTCCCCTTCCACAGTGCTTTACACCTGTGTTTGCAGAAGGCACTCTGCTTTCCTGCCCTGACCCACGTTCAGGAGAGGTTATTGTTTTATCCAAGACTGTCTTCTTTAAACTAACCATGTGTCAATCTGGATTCTTGCAGCAATTCCACCTCCAACAAACCTGAAATTTACTCAGGTAACTCCCACCAGTCTGACCGTCAACTGGAACGCACCAAACGTTCGCCTCACTGGCTACAGAGTCAGAGTGAACCCCAAGGAAAAGACCGGGCCTATGAAAGAAATCAACCTTTCTCCGGATAGTACATCTGCTGTCGTGTCTGGATTAATGGTAACTCTTATCTTTGTGTAATGCGGAATGTGTTGTGGGAAGGAGATGTTGGGGACAACTTGAGGCAATGTCAAATTCCTGGGTCAGCTGGGGTAGATCATCACAGCTCCTAAGGGTCTGACTCTCCAAAGTCTCACTAGCCATCAGCTATAACTAGTTGTTACCGCAGTTCAAAGGCAAGGAAGTGGCCTGATGAATCTGCATTCTTTCCCCTTCTTCATTTAGCACAGAAACACTGGATATCTTAATCAAATGCAAATTATCAGGTCCACAGTCAACAATAACTCAGTAAAATGCTTTTACTCATCTTTCACAAAAGAGGTCAGATGAAGTGAGCTAGTGCAGAGGTTTTCATGCTGTGCGGTGGGAACTTTGGCAGCCTATTGCCTATTTTTAAGACATCTGTAAAATATAAGTAAGAAATGCAAGTCTTCTGTGAGTAGGCTTAAATTTGCTGTACAGCCATCTTCACTGAACATTTCAGGAGTTCCTGAAATGGAAAAGGCTGAAAATCACTGTTTTTATGGTTCCTGCTAGCTTAGAAAGCTACTGATCTGTTTTTAAGGACCTTTATGAATAATTTTCAAAAATGAGCCTTAAAAAGTATTCTGATGTATGTGGGCTCCTGGTCTGAGGCAGTCAAGGACAAAAGACTGTACTGTAACTTCCATTATTCTCCTCTTCTCAGCAAGAGCACCTGATCATTGCAAATGCCATCCATTAACCCCAGGAAAAACAGAATGTAAATTAGTTTTTTCTGAAGAATCAGCTTTGAAGCACAAATTCCAAAATGAGGGATGACAAATAAGCTTCTGCCAGGACTTCCTGTGCTCTGGTTGTGCACGTGTTCACCACCCATATTATTGTTATTATCACAGTCCATGTCTGCTCTTTTTTTACAGCTGGAAATAGAATCATCCCATCAATCTTGCACTGATTTGAGATATTTTAAGGTTTCAGACTAAAGTAACTGGGGATGAAATGTGCTCCACCAAGTCCTGAATGTGGGCAGGAGTATTTCCTACTGTGCCAGGTCCTTTTCATACCATGGTGTAACTTTGTCTATTCCAGGTAGCGACCAAGTATGAAGTGAGCGTGTATGCTCTGAAGGACTCTCTGACCAGCCGGCCAGCCCAGGGAGTGGTCACCACCCTCGAAAGTAAGTAGTGATCCTCCACAAACAACCAGTTAGTACCATGCCGGGTGCAGAGATCTTGCTCTGTCTTAAAAGTACACATCTACAAAAAGCTGTGGCAAAGGCCTTCACAGACTCTTAGCTGGTAAGATTCACAATCCCCACAGTACTGACAGGAGACCTTTTCCTTCTGGTGCAGATGTTAGTCCCCCTCGCAGGGCCCGTGTGACAGATGCCACTGAGACAACCATCACCATTACCTGGAGAACCAAGACTGAGACCATCACTGGCTTCCAAGTTGAGGCTGTCCCAGCAAGCGGCCAGAGCCCCATTCAAAGAACCATCAGCCCTGATGTTAGGAGTTACACCATCACTGGTAAGTGAGGTGCTTCTGCAGGTGCAGGAGCTTCCAGGGTCATATAAGAAGGTACACTGGATTCTTTTTTTGTGGTTGAATTTCCTTGATGAGAAATACTGTAGAAACAAAAAGTGAGAAAAAGTATCTGACTCATAAAGACTGCTCTCCAAGAAGCAGCTGGTGAAAGACATTGAGAACATTTCTACTTCATTTCAGGCTTGCAACCTGGCACTGACTACAAGATCTACCTTTACACCCTGAATGAGAATGCACGCAGTTTCCCAGTAGTGATTGATGCCTCCACCGGTAAGGATCTTTTCTGATTTTTCTGGTCATGCTAACACATGGTAATTATGTATAGTTGGGCAGAAGCTGTCTATGTCTGATCACACATAATACTTGCTATGACTTACAGCAATGCGTTTTGCTCCTGAGTTTGAGAAGGGTTTTGGAAGATACAGTTCAGGTGAAGAATATGTTTGACTTTACTGCATTTGACCTGTTTCTTCTCGTTTTCGCCTAGCTATTGATGCTCCTTCTAACCTGCGTGTGCTTACAACCACAAGCAACTCCCTCCTGGTTACCTGGCAGCCTCCACGAGCCAAGATCACAGGCTACATCATCAGATATGAGAAACCTGGCTCACCACCCAAGGAGGTTCTGCCTCGCCCTCGGCCCAGCACCACAGAGGCTACTATTACTGGTACCTGTCTTTCTTTGGGGAGCTTTTCACCTGAAACACTTAATTTTGAAGAGAGAGTGAGAAGGCCTAATTATAAATTGTGTTAATGGCCAGCTAAGATAAGGACAACTTTTTGTTCCATTAGTGATAGACAGTGGTTTTGTAAGCACATCTCTCCTACAAACACAATACTGAACTCTGATCAGATCAACCATCAAATTTAATGACCCACAGGTGTTTATTTCCACTGCCACCACAACTGTCAGCCACTGAAGGAAAAAAGCCCATGACTCTGGCACCCCATCAGTCACATGTTCTGAAGATTCTTTGTTTTTTGTGTTGTGCTGTCTGTGATCCCAATGGACATGGTCAGATTTCAAATTTGCTCTGAGGAGCAGCAGGCTGGTATCTTTGACCAGTCCTGAAAACCTCAGATCCAAAATGCTTGTACCCATACTATAATATCTGTCATTTTGCCTTAGATGCCACAAGAAATCATAAAAGAAAAGCAGCTCTTAAGTTTAAGATTGCATTATGTCCTTCCTCCCTCCTTAGGTTTGGAACCAGGAACTGAATACATCATCTATATCATTGCTGTGAAGAACAATCAAAAGAGTGAACCTCTGATTGGCAGAAAAAGGACAGGTAAAACAAGCTCTGGATTTTTGTGTGCCCGTAGGAGATGATGTCTTCCATCATCTACTCATCAGAGGAGTACAATCTCAGGGTTGAAATAATAATATTATTTAAAACATCCTGTTCCCATCATTCAGCCATGCCTTTTTTGAGTCAAATAGGCTTTGTGAGGAGGTTTTCCTTTCTAGCACACAGGAGGAAGATTCTGACGTTACGTTAATTACATTTAGCTATGTTTGAATGCTAAGAACAGAACAACATATTTCGTGCTCGATTATTGCCTGGGTAGTTGACTGACTATGAAATTAGGGTTAACATTAGCACAAGATGGCATCGAAGGCAGAATCTGTTCATTTGTTGCCCTTCGCATTTCTTTTTACACCCTCCACAGCATGAGACTGAGACATGCAGCAAGCAAAAGATGAGCTGTGTATCCAAATGTGATCAAGGAGGTGGTTTCTTACTGCACACCAGTGATTTCTCTTAACAACATAACCTGTGAATACCTCTTGTAATTATTTCTTCTTCTCAATTTGAGCAGTTACGGTTTCTTTGGGTTGCAGTGTTCAAAACTGTTGCTCTGCTGTATGAAAATTTCATACCAACACACTTCTTATGAACATGCATGTATATTTATATAGCATATAAATATATATAGAGATAGAAATTACCTTCACAATCACAATGAGGTCATAAAAAGTGTGTTGCATCTTGGGATGACTGCTAATCTTTGAGGCTTGGAGCAGTGTAGAGTGTCCACTCTAGCTGTTTAATATACTGTTGTTAATTTGCCATGCTTTGCTTTAAGGTTTCTAACCTTTCTCTGGCTTAGATGAACTTCCCACATTGATTACCAGACCGCACCCCAACCAACCCGACATTCTCGACGTACCTTCCGTTGACGACGGGACCCCTTACCTCACCAACAATAGGTATGACAATGGAAATGGTATCCAACTTCCAGGCACCTCTGGGCACCCGCAGACAATCGGACATCAGGGTCAACAAGTCTTCTTTGAGGAGCATGGCTACAGACGGCCTGTACCCACTACGGCAACTCCTCTTAGGCCGGGGTCAAGGCGTCAACCACCCAATGTAGATGAAGCGATTGAAATCCCTGGGTACCAAGTGCCTATCACAGTCGAACCTTTGTACCCACACTCCCGTGGGCCCAGGCGCAATGACACCAGAGGTCAAGAGGCTCTTTCTCATACAACCATCTCCTGGAGGCCGCTGCTAGAGAGCTCTGAATACATCATCTCCTGTCAGCCAGTCAGCCAGGATGAAGATACTCTGCAGGTAAAGGAACTGTCCTAGCACAGGAACGACATTGGGCTCACCTGTGGCAGCAAATGTCTCCTGGGAGTCCAGCTCTTTACAGGGTTAAGGGGCAACAGTTGGAGTTGGCTTAAAGACCCTTGAAGAGAAGGCACAGGATAAATGCCTCCCTTCCTCTCCTTCATGGAGATGGCCATGGGATAAGACTGCTAAAACAGAGCACTTGAAATGCTGTCAGTAGCAACATTTCACCAAGGAGGGGGGCAGACAGGGAGACAATCAGGAATATTGAACATGGAGGTGCTGCTTCTCCAAGCCAAAGGATCCCTTAGCCTTTTCCTTTGTGTCTCTTGGTTTTTGTTTCCCTGAAATATGGTCATAACTTCTCCCTCACGAACCAGAGTAGTCAAGTTTAAGTCGGTATTGTTTGAAGTTCTCAGAACGCTATCTTAGAATGACTATTATCACCATACTCATTATGGTGAAGGGCACAGAAGTGAACAAAACCACCCTGTCTTTCCTTATGAATGGGATGACACATGAGGAGTACTCACTCTTCCCTTTCCGGTGACTTGGTATCGCCTCTTGTTGCAGTTCAGAGTTCCTGGAACTTCCTCCAGTGCTACGCTCACTGGTCTCACCAGAGGGGCCACCTACAATATCATAGTGGAAGCTCTAAAGGATCACCGGAGACAAAAGGTGCTGGAGGAGGTGGTCACAGTTGGCAATACTGGTAAGTAGAAGCTTTATGGAGTCCAGCTGAATCTGTGAAACTGTTTCTGCCTCATTTCCCTTACTCAAGGCAACCTACTTGGGGCCCAGGTTTTGAGAATAGTTTAGAAAGGAAGCTTTTGACCAGGAGAGTTCATAGCAGGCACTGGGAGAAGTGATTTGTGAATTCAACTGGTTTGGTGTAACTGACATGCTGATGATGTGACTAGAGCTGTTCTGATCTTCTGTCTAATCATGAAAAATGTGTTTAAGGCTCCACATGCTGCTGTAGGGTCAGTGCCCAAGAGATCTGGTACTTATTCCTCTCAAGGAAGTGAGGGATCAGGCTGGCGTTGCAGATTCCTGCCCAGCAGTGAAGAGCTGCCATCCCATAATACCTCGTGCTTATGAGACAGAGCTGGTGGCCAGGTTCACTGGTCTATCAGGCATTTGCCGCTGCTCTGTGTTGGCTACCCAGCAGCACCATTAGACCATCCTGGAGGTCCAGCAGCAGTGCAGGCTGCCCGCAGATGTGCTGATGCAGCACTTGGAAGCCATGTGACCAACCGCAAGTACTTATGGTCAGAGGCAGCACTTGCCACAGCTGGAAAGCCCAGAGCCCACATATACCCTGTGGGACCTGGGCTTTGCTTTTGCCAGCACAGGGATCTGATAAACAACTCTTTCTCTCCCTCCATCTCCTCCTCTGTGTATTTTGAGGCCAAAAAGAAGAGAGCAGAATGGGAGAAGAGGAAATGAAGAGTTAAGGATTTAACAATCCCCCAAACAAATACAGGATGGGTGGAAAATGGATTGAGAGCAGCCCTGAAGAGAAGGACTTGAGGGGCTGGAGGATGAGAAGCTCAACATGAGCTGCCAACATGTGCTTGCAGCTCAGAACACCAACTGTGTCCTGGGCTGCATCCAAAGCAGTGGGACCAGTAGAGCAAGGGAGGGGATTCTGCCCCTCTGCTCTGCTCTTATGAGACCCCACCTGGAGTCCTGTGTCCAGTTCTGGAGTCTTTGGCACAGGAAGGACACGGAACTGATGGAGGGAGTCCAGAGGAGGCCATGGAGATGATCCAAGGGCAGAGCACCTCCCATATGAGGACAGGCTGAGAGAGTTGGGTTTTTTCAGCCTGGAGAAGAGAAGGGTGAGGGGAGACCTTAGAGCAGGCTCTCAGTACTGAAAGGGACTACAGGAAAGCTGGGGAGGGGCTCTTGATCAGGGAGTGCAGGGACAGGATGAGGGGGAATGATTTTAAGCTGAAAGAGGAGAGATTGAGATGAGATCTGAGGAAGAATTCTTCCCTGTGAAGTTGGGGAGGTCTTGGCACAGATTGCCCAGAGAAGCTGTGGATGCCCCATCCCTGGAGGTGTTCAAGGCCAGGTTGAGTGGGGCCTTGAGCACCCTGATCCAGTGGGAGGTGTCCCTGCCCAAGGCAGGGGGATTGGAACTGGATGGGCCTTAAGGTCCCTTCACCCCAAACCATTCCATGATTCTGTGATTTACACTGTCCACCCAGTAGGCCCCTCCATGGAAGCCCTTACTGCTCCACCTCCCGGAGAAAGCAAGGCTCCCCTTCCAGCACCACAATTGCCTCATGTCTGTCTGCTCTGGTTGCAAAACATCCACTTTTCAATCCAAGCAGATGCCTAAGGTGGAAACCTATATACAGCAGCATGGCTGTAAGGTCTGTTCTCAGTCTTCCATGCCCCTGCCATGAGCTGGACTCAGAAGTGCCCCAAGAAAGTGCACACGCAGCTACCATCCTCCTGCTGTTCCCCAGCAGTGCCCAGCACGTCTCTCTGGGCTCAGTTTCATGGTTGCTCTCCAGCAGCAAATGCAAAAACTCACACTTACTCGAAGTTTGGCAAATCAAAATGAGAATGGCCTGCATGTCAGGGATTTTTTTTGATCATTCAACTTCTCTGACACGTGCAAATGGAAAATAAAGCACAGGGAGTCAGACTGCTGACAGCCCCATCACGTGTGTACCCATGAGGGACCTCCACTACTGACAGGATAGTGTAAGAAGGAAAAAAAGCACATATTCAGTGAAAATCATTCTATCTTTTGTATTGCTGTGTGTGATGCCTGTTTCTTTTTTGTTTCAGTGTCGGAAGGCCTGAACCAGCCAGCAGATGACACCTGCTTTGATACTTACACTGGCTCCTTCTATTCCATCGGCGAGGAATGGGAGCGGCTATCGGAAACTGGCTTTAAACTCTGGTGCCAGTGTTTAGGCTTTGGCAGCGGTCATTTCCGATGCGATTCTTCTAGTGAGTAGCTTGCTTCTGACCATCCTTGACTGAGCACTAACATCATGTAGGACAGGACCAGCCTGATCCAAACATGAAGCAAAAGAATGTGAGCTCTTAAGTTTTTAAAGCAAACCAGTGTTTTGCATCATGAGAAGTGATGGAAAACTTTGGCCGCCTCTGAGCTGTGCAGCTTATCTCGTCTTGCCATCCACTGCAACAGCAACAATTGATGTTTTATTGATCTATAATGATGTTTTCAACAAAGTTAAATGTTTGTTTTATATTTCCCTACCCTTACCAGGCACATCTGGGTAATGCGTAACAGTGAGATAGGGAAGACGCTTATGTGACAGTACCTGAGTAGCCATTTAAGACAGTTTTGAGTATTAAATCATGGTTGAATTTTCATCTCCTAATTATCTCCATCATTGCATTCAGCCCAACAATGGAACTTTTGTGGCTTTCAGTGGGTTTTGCAGCTGTACAGAGTCTGGTTTGCCTTGCAGACAGCCCTCACAAAGCATCCTGCAAAAATAGTTTCTGCTTTCTGAAGCTCTGTTGAGCAGGCAGCCCCTCTGTTGGGGTGCTGTTCTTTGCAGGACTGTGGTTTACGTGGAAGAACATCAAACCTTGTGGAGTGGAGTGGAACAAAAGTCTGAGTAGTTTAACACAACGCATCCAACTGATTTAAATTGTGCTTTTAAATTGTCGAGTGAGCTGAGCAAAGAGGGCATTTCTGCCATTGGCAGAGACCCAGGAGTGACTGCGGGGAAGATGCTTGTGTCACAGCATTAATATTTATATTCCATCATTTGATACACATGACTTACCTGTTGTGTTTTGCTGCCTCTGTGATACAATTCTACTGGGTATTGGCTCAAAGAAAGAGCATTAACAATATTTTTCTCTTCCTTCCTGCCCCATGTCTATTAATATCCCTTTAATTTTTCTTCCTCTTCTATTAGTCGACACTCCTTTCCTCCTCCCCACTCTTCGTCACATCCAATTTTTTACCTAAGGTTCTCCAGCCACTCTAACAGTACTCAGCAGTTAAAAGCAGCAGGAGCTGAACGCGTTTCCTCCTTGGGACTTGAAGGAGCTGAAAAGATTCTCTCTCCTGCTGCTCTCTTGGTTCCTGAGACAACTCCAAACTGTTCTCCTCCTGCTATATCACTGTGGCATGTGGGATAACTCCTGCCTCTCTTGTTCCTCTGCCTTCTCCAGAGTGGTGCCATGATAATGGTGTGAACTACAAGATCGGGGAGAAGTGGGATCGGCAAGGGGAGAATGGCCAGATGATGAGCTGTACCTGCCTTGGAAATGGAAAAGGGGAATTTAAGTGTGAACCTCGTAAGTCTCCTCCTGATGTTAATGTAATTGAGGTCCCATTCAGCAAGTTTCAGCATTTCAGGGCTGTTCCCATGGAGGTCCTGCCGTGGGGGCAGTCAATTAGTAGGTCTGATCCAGGTCTGGAGGGGGACAGATTGAATCTCCTGTCACAAGAGCTGAAGGCACAGAACTCTCACTCCCAAGCCTAAAAAGAAGAACTGAACCCCTTCTTGTTAGCAAAGGTCACAGCGCACTCGGTGTCTGCCACAAAGTAGGGATGTGTCACTGCCCTCAGAGGGGCATGTCACCCTCATCAGTAACACAGCGCTTCTCTGCAGGGCCTGTCACTTGCAGATCCTCCAGGCTTCACGCCACGAATTAAACTGCATTGCTCTTGTCAGGCAAAACCCCTCATGTTCAAGTTCAAAGTGTCTGGAGAGCTGAAGAAATGACCAGTGTTCCCCTCCCAGCCAGTGAGCCTCCGGTTAAGCCAGGAGATCACACTGGCCCAGAGGCTGCTGCTCTGATCACCAAGCTGCTCTGTGAATGCTTAGAGCCAGGCAGAGGCCACACAGCTGAGCTCTGCCTGTTCCTCCGCAGATGAGACCACGTGCTACGACGATGGGAAGATGTACCAGGTTGGAGAGCAGTGGCAGAAGGAGTACTTTGGGGCCATCTGCTCCTGCACTTGTTATGGAGGACAGCAGGTAGGCAGGAGGGACTGGGCATGCTGAACACAGGTATGAAATGGTGCTGGAGCATCCTTGCTGGTGTTGGTAGAGCTGTACCCACATGTATGAACACTGGCAGCTCCTTGGCTGTCCTCATCCATGCAGTCTGACCAGTGTGCACACGTTCTGTTCCCCTAGGGCTGGCGCTGTGACAACTGCCGCAGACCCAGCGTGGAGGTGGCCCCCGAAGGCTCTGCTGGCCATACCTACACACAATTTACACAGAGATACCACCAGGCCACAAACACTGTGAGTACCCATTCCTGCTTTCCTTTCCCTTACTGCCACTCTGGTCTGCGGTCGGTGTAGGGCTTGAGGGATGAGAGTAGTGTGCATGATAGCCCCTGGACCAGGCAGCCACTGCTCCACACAGCCTAGAATGTATGCCTGAGCTCACGCTTCCATGCTCACGTCAATGGGATGTCTCGTTCAGTAGCGCTGGGTTGCCTCTGCACGCTCTGGCTAAGGTGGTAGTGCATGGAGCCATTCCCTCATTCTCACTTGCTCCGTGCTTTGTGCTGAGAAATCCCAACAGCTACGCAGGGTGGCAACAATTCTCAGCCCAAACCACATCACTAAAGCGTCCATCCTTGCAGGACAGCACTAACTGATTTCCTTCCCTCCCGACAGAACGTCAACTGCCCCATTGAGTGTTTCATGCCCCTAGATGTACAGGCAGACACACAACATCCACGGGGAAAGTAACATCCAGCAAGACTTCTTGCGGCAATGGCAACAGACAAACCAAAGCATAAATACCTATCTGCCACAATTACCATCCAAACTGGAGCGATGCTAGCAAAACTGCATCTTTGGAGAACGGCCCTCTGCTCGGGAGCCGTTTTCCCCAGCTTAAGCTCAACTCACAGCTTCTCCAAGCGCCACTCTTGGAGTGTTTCAGACTTTTCTCATGATCAATAGCGATTGCCTTGAGTTTGTTCAAAGCACTGAATACCAGTCAGTATTTTCAAATTTAAAGGAAAAGAGAGGGGGAAGATGCTAAATCACGAATTGGTGGGGGATCAAAATATTGGGGGAGGGGAAGGAATAGAAATTGAAGATTCCCATACCATACAAAGACTATCCAAGTATACTGTTACTGAAGTTCAGCCATAGGAAAGTCCACCAAACACTTCTGCTTTCACATAAGCATTGCAGCCAGCAATAAGATAGGAACAGCAAATCCTGCCACTGTGATATTTAAAATATGCACAGTCCTAACTCTCAACAATCCTAGTCTTTTTCTAGCTGTATCTTTATATCTCATACTGTTATTTATCAGTTTTGTTTCCCTGACCTTCCAAGTGTTTTTATATGGGAATGAAATGTATTGAGGACACTTAGTATGCAGTTGACAAAGAGGAATTTGGTGTAATTATGATCAGTGACTATTTTTATACTGTAAGTGCCAAAGCTTTACTACTGTGGAAAAAAAACCCCCAACAACTCTTTTAATAAAAAGATTTACAAACCAGACCTGTACTTTAAGTGATTCTCTTTGCTACTGTGGAATCTAGGATGAAGATTATTATTCTGAACTGGAGTAACATTGCCTTGAAACAAGACAGAACAAACTCCTCAATGAAGCGCGAAGTAAATCTCCAGAGAAAGTTTGTAGAGCAGTTTGGTAACAGCAGACTGCAGGCTGCACTCCTGCCCTGTAGAGCACAGAGCCACGCTGAGTATGTATGCTATGCTGCAGGAGGCAGGGGCTTGCTTTGCGGGAACAGGAGAGAAGGAAGGGAGGGAAGAGAAAATATTCCCTGCTTTGGACATGAACAGAGGTAGAAATGATCTTCAGTCATAATATATAAATACCTCAAATTTTATATGCTAGCAGTGTTTGAGTCGCTAAAATAAGTGAGGCTGTCCATATCTGTGCAGCTGGATGTGGTTAAAGCTTAATGGTTCTGGGATGCAGGTGGCAGCTAGGTCCCTGTGCTTCTCCCCTGGGGAAGATCCCAGTTCATCCCTCTCTGTAGCAGAGGAACTCACCTGTGCCCATCCAGAGGGGCCATCCCACTGTTTTTTCAACTATTCCATCTCCAGTCACAAACCAGTACTTTTAGGTAACCAAATGCGGAGCTGAAGTTGTTCAGAGACCAGTGAGCACGGGCTCAGGCATGGAAACCCTTCCCTTGCCCCTGGAGAAAGCCTCAAACTGGAGCACGACAGACAGCACCCAGCTCTAGGCCTGCCTGCGATGGGCAGAGACCGCTTTTGAGTCTGCTCTGCTTCTGCCTCACAGGGCAGGGAGGGAGGTAAATGAAATTCTCCTCAAAACCTTTTGTAAACCAAAGCCATTATTGATCCCCGTGAACAAAGTTCACAGTTCAGTCCCTTCAGATTGCGCTGCCGACGCTACAAAACCTGTACATCATTCGCCAACGCAGAACAGGAACGGTTCTGTTCTGCTTGCTCAGGCCACGTTCCCCTCCTGACTACAAACGCACTGTATTGCTTGAGGCAATGGATTTCTCTGGATTGAATAAAGCATAGCATGAAAATAGAACCTGGCTCCTTGACATGAGAAACGCACACGGCAGTTGTGTTCACAGATTGCTGCCTGCAGAGCAGACAAAACATTGCAAACAGTAAAGTGATTGCAGCAGGAACCAGTTCTATCCCACCAAAGCCAAATGAGTACCTAAAATAGATGAGAGCTGACAATAACATCAATGGAGGCACTAAAGAAAGCTTCCCTGATAACTCAAAGCTCTAAGCTCCTCACCCCAACAACTCCTCGCTCATCCCACCAGTGTCTTCTCCCCCTACAAATGAGCATGGTGGGATTGAATGATTTAAGTAACACGCTTGCCTCAGCTCTGCACAAGTTTGTCCGTGCCTCAGAGCCTAAGGATTGCATTGCTCTTTGACATCTTAGTGTATCGCTGGGTAGTTTGTCCTTCAGCCACAGCTTTTATTTTTAGTTGCAGTAGGAAGCCGAGTCGAGTGCAACGCAGGGACAGCAGAGACTCGTGAGATCGAAAGCATCAACCACACCTCTTTCCTTTCAGAAACAATCAGCAAAAGTAACTAAGGCTTTCATAGAATCATAGAGTGCTCTGAGTTGGAAGGGACCCACAAGGACCATTGAGTCCAATTCCTGTCCCTGCGCAGGACAATCACAACATTCACACCGTGTGCATGAGAACATTGTTCAAATGCTTCTGGAATGTTGTCATGCTTGGTGCTGTAACTACTTCCCTGGGGAGCTGTTCCAGTGCTCCACCACCCTCTGGGTGAGGAACCTTTTCCTAGTGTCCATCCTAACCCTCCCCCGGCACATCTTCCTGCCATTCCCTCCGGTCCTGTCATTGGTCACCACAGAGAAGAGTTCAGCACCTGCTACTCCTTCCCTTGTGAGGAAACAGTAGACAGCTATGAGCCCCCCACTCAGTCTCCTCCAGACTGAACAGACTAAGTGACTTCAGCCTCTCCTCATATGATTTCTCTAGACATCTTTTTTAAGGTTCCTGTGCTTCACCGATGCCTTAGTGTGCAAAGCAGCAACAGAACAGCAGTGGGACCTTACAACATAGGCTCGGTATAGGTCTGTTGTCCACTTGAGCACTAAGCTCTACTGATGTTGTCCAACCCCAGCTATCTTCCCGGCAGGGGACGAAGGGAGCATCAACCCCTGTTAGCAAGGGAGCTTTCCGGCTCCTGGACAAAGGGCTTACAGGTACACCAAGCCCAGGGACATTTAAGCCCTTGGTTGCTCTCTTCCAGAAGAAGAGCTGCATCTTGGCATGGTTTGTCTTCTCAGCTTACACAGAGCTTTGGTTAGAGCACAGAACCACCAGAGTCAGCGCTCTCTTTCAGCAAGGAATGGAGTAGCTGAAGGAGAAAAAAAATCTTGCCCTTGGCAGCAAAGGCTGAGAACGATTCCTTCCTGCTGTCCGTTTACTTCTGTGCTTGCGGGAGCTGTTCCCATTCTGCCAGCATGGGACCTGCCAGGGCACAGCGCCATATGGTGACGGTGCAGAAAAGCATGTCAGCAGGCTTTCAACAAACCTTCTTCAGGAAGCCTTCTTCAAAGAACATCAGCTGAGGGAAGCAGCCCTTTCCGATGGGAAACAGACACTGAGCAGAGCTACAGGATTTGTTTTTAACCACAGTAAATATGAGGGAGAAGTAATTCATTCCACTAGCTGAAGATGTGCATGTTTCCAAGGAACCGTTACAGATCACCAGAGCCCTTTCTCAAAAAGACAAAAGGAAGGCTCATGGTTGTCAAGCCTGCAGTCAGCAGGGACTTGCTCCCAGTACAGACTGGATCCCCTCCTCCTTTAAGGCAGCTCTCAGCAGCTCCTGACCTGTCCTCACAGAGCAGTGGTTGAAGCCCTAGTTTCCAGACCTGCATGCTCCCCTCCTAGGACATCCACGGTTCCATGCCTAAAACAGGACCGGTTGAGTGCCAGGCTTCATGCGCTGCGTGTTTTCTTCCAGGGGAAGGCTCCAGGCTAGCTGAAATAGTCACTGCAGCCTGGTGACAAGCCACCCTGAAGAGCATTTCTATGAGGTCACCTCCCTCCTGGAACTAGACTGGAGTTTGGATGAGTCATACAAGCAAGGCTCGGTAGACAAGGACACTTGCTTGGGACATGGGATGCTCCGGTGCAGTTCCCTAATTCTGTGTGACTCTTAACCTAGGCACAACAGGAGGCACCAGCATCCCTCTACAGATGATGTGAGATGCTGTGTAGGTAGAAGACACCGAGTTGCAGAGAGGCCCTAGACAGATATCACCTTCATTAGATGTTTACTCGAACCTCATGCTGAAATCTCACCTGGAAAACCAGTACCTATTAACTTCCATCAGTAGGTTAAAGTGTCTCCCAAGGACAGTGAACACAGGAGAACAGGACCTGCCAGATCTTTACTACCAGTCCTTATTTTAGCTGATGCTTTAGAAGATGGAGGTGAAGAACAGGCTAAGAGAGAAACTCACAGCAGGGAATGTACCAGCTGGTCAAACCAGCATGATGGAAAAGACATGTAAGGAGGAGGAGGGCAGTGGAAGAAAAGACTCTGAAACCCAACTGTTAAAAGTATGAGCTAATAAACCCATGGAAGACTCCAAACACTGATAATCCATGGAAGCAATGGCACAGAAAGCAGCTGGGGTCAGGGCTGGGCTTAGCACAGCCCACAAGACCATTTTTATTGGGGACCACTGTCTTAATTCAGGCTGAAACAGCAGAATCCTCTCTGCCCTCTTCTGCCTAATCCAGCCACTTGGAATTAATCCACTGCAGAGATCGGCAAAGAAAGCAAGCTGCTCCCTTTCAGGCCAGAGCAAGGATATCCCCTCTTCCAGGTCCATCTCCTGCCTACACGTCCTTGATATCACACACAGACTTTCTGCTCTGCACCAGCTGCGATCAGAGCCACAACAGAAGTGTTTATTGGGATGTTCTTTGCCAAAACTGAACAGATTTCATAAAACAGAACCAAACAAAGTCCCTTTGAAGGGGTTCCAGTGATTGCCAGCACAAACGTGCCTGGGTTGTTCCTCTGTGCATCTTGCTGTGCTCCAGCTTTTCATTTTGTTTTCCTAATCAAGAGTTCAGATCTGCTTAATGCAAACTGCGCACAACGGAGAAAGAAAGTGGCTTCGGGCAAGATGCTTCCCAGATGCTTCCTGTGAGCTCTGAATGGAACTCCCTTGCTTCAGGACAAGTACGTCAGGCTCACAGGAGTGAGGCTTTCCCCTTGGAGAATGTGATCCAAGACTGCTGCCCAGCCCAAAGCACATGTCTTGGGCAAGATTCAGAGCAGTGAGCCTCCGATTGCCTTGCACAGTGGACCCGCTCCCCTCTCATTGCAAAAGAAGGGGCTAATGGATTAGAACTGCCTGGAGAAAACTTCCTGCTGACTCCAACAAACACAACACAGCTCAGCTCGGTTTACAGCACAGATCGGTATCAGTTCATTAAGAAACTGGGTGTAAGACAGGTGTTCCTCCCATTCCATAGGCCTTCTCACAAATTGGACAAGTCTGAACCATAACATCTACCTCAAAAAGAGACCTTTTTCCTGACGATACAGTGTTTGGATGATCTTTAAGGCCTCTTCCAACCCAAACCATTCTATGACACAAGACCACAGACTCCACACAGCCAAGAACTGTATGTTTATTTGCCAAAGTGACTCATTTTCTGCATTGGAGGCCAACTTCTTGCGCCATCATTCTCTGTTAACCCCGAGACAGATCTTACTCATAGCTCTCTCAAACACTTGCTAAGCACAGGCTACAGCTGCCTCCCAATATTCCAGCCCCTGCTGCAGGTGAGCCTGTGACCAAAGAGGGACCATGGCTAAATCAGTGATGGAAGAGCCGAAGGTTGGTGTGAATGAGAGTTATCCCCAGCTCATTGCATGCTTGGATCACCACCTCGTCGGCAGCCGAGCCGGATGGGGCAACGATGAACTGTACTCCACTCTGAACAAAGACAGAGATCAACAGAAGGATTAGAGGATGGAAAACCAAAATCCCATCAAAAAAGAGCTGGCAGCCCTAGTCCTTCACCCACATCTCACAGTTCCTCATGTGACCAGTTGGTTCTCTCTGCAGCTGAGAAATAAGAAGGTTCCTCTGGAAGGAACAGGCCTTGTCTTGAAATTCTTAAACAATTTAATGAACCTTAATCCTCTGTTCATCCCAAATCAACAATCTGAACAATGGCTAGGTAATTATATCCAAGTAACCACGAGGAAAACCCTTCCCAGGATGCACTACTCTATCCAGCTGTGCAGAGGCGAGATGTTCCTCAGCAGCCTGTACAAAATCCAAGTGAAAAGCCCAGGCTATGCAGATATTTCCTTGGAGTCACCCTGGCATCCTGGCCCCATCGTGACCTTACCCGTTTAGCCCTGTCAACGTTATCCCTAAAAGGGAAGAAGGCATCGGAGCTCAGGGAGACAGCAGTCAGCTTGGCAATCCACTGCTTCTTCTCTGCTTCTGTTAATTGCGCGGGCACCTCTTCAAACATCTCTTGCCATTTCCGCAGATCTTCATCCTGCGAGGCCAAAAAGAGCCAGCTCAGCCCTGAAGAATGGTCCTTGAAGACTACACAAGGACGAGCAATGACGGTGTCCCTCCAACACCCAGCTCAGATCTGCTTTCTGCTCCCACTGCTCCAATGCGGGGAGCTTCACACCAGGGATTTTGAAATCCCAGGTGGTGGTGGTAAAACGTCAGCACCTTCAGCTATTTTTGCATCCTTTTGGCTCCTTTCCTTCCCCCTCCTCACCCCAGGGCTTGAGGGATTCCTTTTCCCTCTCTTTAATTCCAAGACACTCAGCACGCTGCTCTGTGGAAATGCCAGCATACACAAACAGAATCTGGTAGATGACTTAACACATGACAAACAGCAGTTTAGTTTATGATTCACCTTCTGAAGCAGCAACTGCTCCAGTTGTTACCCTGTTAAAAAAGCAGTTGCTCATGGATATGATTCACAAGGTCCCCAGTCCAGCTCCTGGCTTTCCATACTTAAAAAGGACAAACTATTTTCTTGTCTCACTGTTGCTTAAAACAGGGAGGTCAGAGGGATTCTGAGAATCCTGAGTGCCACTCAAGCAAATGGCACCATGCAAGAAGGGAAGGGATGGGGCAGCAAGAACTGCAACATCAACTGCAGCTTTACCCCTTCCTCATCACTGCAGGGCAGATCCTAGAGTGTCTGGTGCAGTATTGGAAGGGCAAATCAGGACATGGTGCAACTGGGCCACAGAATGCCCTTGGGAAAGGTACATCCTGGGCCCTGGCCACTCCTTGGGGTCATTGATTACTGGCACCCATGCACTACCTGGAGATCAAATCCTGCAGAGGGACCCATCACCTGTGTCTCTGACAGTCTGACAGCTGGCATGGGTGCTTGGCTTCTCAGAGAATTCCTATGGACATTTCCAGCCACAGACAAAACACCCAAATCCTGCCATCTACAGCTTCTTGCTGGTTGGCTACAGACTCCAGTGCAGTTAGAGGTGGTTGACATCCATTGCCCTAATGGGGATTATGATCTGACCAGTTCCAAAAGTGGTAACCAACCATGCTTCCTTTTGCCTGAGGCCCTGAAAAATCTGGGAAGTACAGAGCCAGCACCCAAGCAGCTCAGCACAGGATGAAGGTGGAAAGGGTAAGGGCCTCATTTTATGCCAGGGGACAATCTGCCCAGCCCTGAAGCGAGCCTGGATTTTCTGGGGCTGGAAGAAAAACTGAGGTGGAGGAATCAGAATTACCCGAGTTGAAGGGGGACCAAAAGGATCATCACATCCCCAACATTCACATCATGTGACTGAGGGCATTGTCCAAATGCTTCTTGAATGCTGGCAGACTTGGTGCCATTACTACTTCCTCGGGGAGCTGTTCCAGTGCTCCACCACCTGCTGGGTGAAGAATCTTTTCCTAATGTCCAACCTAATCATCCCTTGGCACATCTTCCTGTCATTACCTCTAGTCCTATCATAGTTCACAAGAGATCAGCAACTGTTTCACCTATAGAATCATAGAGGAGAGCACGTCCAGGCATCAGGAAGCCTTGCCAGGTCCTAGAACACACAGCTGGTACTTCAAGCAGTAGTTCCAGTTGTTTTGGAGAAGCTGGACTCTCCGGGACAACCTCTCAACCTGTCCTTACCTCCCCGATGGTCCCGGTGACATACTGATCGATGGCGTTGGAGATCTCGGCTCTCTTTACACCTGCTTTGAATTTCATGGAAAGCACGCGAGGGTGGTGCCGGAGCCACCAGTTGTTTGCTTTGTCGCCAGCCAGACGCGTGCAGTGAATCCGGGACTGCTGGCCAGCTCCAATACCGATCACCTGAAGCAGACAGATACAAAGCACAATCACACCTTGCTGCACTGAGACCCCAATCAGAGCTGCATTCCAGCCAAGCAGTTAGGACACGCATCCCACAAATTAGCTGCTCCTCACTAATTAACAAGATATGTGAAAAACCTACATCGCCAGTCCTGTGCACTGGTTACATGGACAGCTCTGCTGACCTGACAGTCATGCTGAAGGCACCACGCTCTCCCATCCTTCTAAATAGCACAGCCCCAGTCCCAGCCATCAGAGTCCCACCTTAACCTCAGGAGAACAACATAACCATGGCTTTTGTTCGAGACAAAACATAATCCTGTTGGTTGTAGAAAAATAAAGAGACTGGAAAAGCTGCCTGTTTGTTCATGGAAAGAGCACTTTGGGGTTGGATGAGGCTTTGAGCAGCCTGATCCAGTGGGAGGTGTCCCTGCTCATGGCAGAGGGGTTGGAACTGGATGGGCTTTAAGGTCCCTTCCAACCCAAATCATTCTATGATTAAAGTCTGCATGCAGGTCACCCAAACACCATGAGCTCTCCTGGTGGGCCAGGCATACACAGCTTAAGGAGATCAGCCGTGATGTGTGGTGGGTTACAGGGCAATTTGTCTGCCAAGGCTGGCAAGAAAATAAATCCACTGCTCAATCAGGAAGGCTGGTCAGTAGGACCATTCCATCACATGAATTAGCAAGGCCCTGGAGCTACCAACACATTTCCTACTTTGCCATTGGCCAGAGTCCATGATTTTTAAAACAGCTGCTGCCAACCTTATTTAACAGTACTCGTGCTTGATCCCAAACAGATCTTGTGCTTCTAGAAGCCAAATCCAAAAGGTCACTTATTTTCCTCCAGGAAGATGAAAGCAAATACTCTATTTTCATAGCAGCTGCCCCCTTCCTTTGGGGTTCTCAGCAGACACATTCAATCTCTGTCAGTTTTGCAGGTACACTATAGATCAAGATATGCAAATGCTATAGATCAAGATATGCAAATGCTCCTCAGAGCCTGGTGGTCAGTTAGCTCTGCAGGCCATTTGTCAGTGGAGACAAAGGCAATTCTGAGGGGCTGATGCCACTGAAAGTTAAGTGTGGCTCCTTCCAAAGAAAGCTACAAAGGCTTATGACTACAAAGATGATCCAAGGACTGGAGCACTTCTGCTGTGAGGACAGGCTGAAAGAGTGGGGGTTGTTCAGCTTGGAGAAAAGAAGGCTCTGAGCGGACCTCATAGTGGCCTTCCACTACCTGAAAGGGGCTACAGGAAAGCCGGGGAGGGGCTTTTTACAAGGGCCTGGAGTGATAGGATGAGGGGAAATGGCTTTAAATTGGAAGGGGGAAGGTTTAGATTGGACATTAGGGAGAAATTCTTCACGATGAGGGTGGGGAGGCCCTGGCACAGGTTGCCCAGGGAAGATGTGGCTGCCCCATCCCTGGAGGTATTCAGGGACAGTTTGGATGGGTCTTTGAGCCCCCCCAATGCAGTGGGAGGTGTCCCTGCCCCTAGCAGGGGGGGTGAACCGGATGGGCTTTAAGGTTCCTTCAGACTCAAAGCATTCCGGGATTCTATGATTATATGAAAGCTCCTGCAATTTCAAACCAGAGATCTGAAGGAAAACAAGTTTCTCTCCCATAATTTCCTTCTCCTTTGAAGCCACAGCTGAACTGTTCACCAGGCTGTTCGCAGGGGGGCTGCTCCAGGGCTGTTGTACAGCGGCTGGTGGTTCTGGCCAACAAATCAGAGTTTCCAGCTCAGACCGAAACAGATGGTAAAGCTGTAAGTGAAAGCTGCCCACAAAGGAATGAATCACTTGTCTTCTCATTCATCAAGACACAGTGACTTCACCTCTTACCAGAGCCATAAGGTGTGCAAATGTTTTGGGTTGGAAGGAACCTCAAAGCCCATCCAGTTCCATCCCCCTGCCATGGGCCGGGACACCTCCCACTGGATCAGGGGGCTCACAGCCCCATCCAACCTGGCCATGAACACCTCCAGGGATGAGGTAGTCACGACTTCTCTGGGCAACTTGTGCCAGGGCCTCCCCATCCTCATAGAACAACATTTCTTCTGCTCACCTCAAACTGTAGACTTGTACCTGAATCTCTCTTCACACTGGCCTGGCTGAATGTACCTATTCTCCTCCTTTTTCACTTCGTGTTTCTCCCCTCTTCTTCTTCCTACACCTCACCTCTCCCTTTCTCAAATGCTGGCTTTCTCCCATAAGGAAATACAAATGAAGCCTCAAGCCCCCCCAACTAAGGAATCCTTCCCCTTCTATTTTCCACACAAAAATTAGTCCTGTTTCTTTCAGGTTTTAATCTCCTGGGAATCAAAAAGTGCTTAGGCAGAGCCTATTAGGTGTGAGGAGCAAAAGGAGACAGTGACAGGGGGCAAGCAGAAAAATCACTTAATGAAAAAAAACCTTGGGTGAAAATTGAGAACCACTTGACCAAACCACTTCGGCTTGCGGGAGAGCCAAACATGCCCCGCAGCTGCAATGCTGTGCAAAAGCATGGAGTGGATGAGATGCAAAATGCCCAAAGGATCCTGACAAAATGATTGGCCTGGATTTACTCAGATTTACCCTGAATAATGAGTGAAAACAGAAACTCTCAGTGCATTTGGAATTGTAAAAATCAAATAAAGACTTCACAACTGGGAAGAAAAACAAACTGAAGTAACTGACAAATGTCTGCACCACTGGTGGAAAGCAGAAAGGTAAATTAACAGGTTTATTTTATCCTACTGTGCAGAGAACACGGAAAGAGAATAACTTTAAATTGCTAATTTAAAACATGATGGTAACACTAGAGGAAGTGTAAATCCACGCGTTACAGACTGGTTTTGCCCTGCGGAAAGTCAGACAAACCAAGTGGAAGTGTTTATTGCAATTAGTGGCAGCTGGCTTCTTGCAAATGAAGTGACACTCAAGTCCAGAAATACTTCCTCCCTCTCTATGCTTTCCCAGAACCTATTGACATGATCACCAGCCCTTGCTGGAGCAGCTAATCCCCTCAAAAACCAGCAAAGCCAAGCTGTCAAAAACTTTCTGGATGTCTGGGCAACCGGGACTCTTTGAGGCTGAAACAATCCCTGGAAAACCAAAAGCAATGGAACAATAGAAGAAAGCTGGAGTTCTCAGACTTGGCTCATATCATGCAAACCAAGTCAGACTTTGGAAAAGCACTGAAGTTACTTTATATTATTTTACGGTTTTTGATATATATTATGGTTTGGTTTGCACCCAAATATTCTGGTTCACGTCCAATGTGGTGTCTTGGTGTGACCACTGCCAGTTCTGCTCAGCATCACCAGGAAGAACCTGATCTAATCTCTACCTTGGTAAGACTGGTTTGCATTGGAGCTTCTTCCCTGCCCCATCTGTTCTTTACGAACAATGCTCTCAAGACTTAGCAGTCTCAGGAAGCTTCTGGAGATTTTAAAACCAGGAGGAAGCTCCTGACTGAGCAACTTCACCACTGCCTATAGTGTGCACACCGCTGTTTCTGTAAGGCGTCTCATAGAGCAGACACTGAACTTTGATTTGAAGAACCCAGCACAAGTTCACCACATCCTCAAGTGATTGTAGTGGCTGCAGACCCTCACTGTTAACGAAGTCACTTGTTTCTCAGTACAGCACACAGACCTCTGTCTTGGCCCTCCCTGTCACATATGCAGCAAACCAGGACAATGCAGATTTAGATCTGATCAAAGTCTATGCCTGCAGACACACAAACCATCCCTTTCCCTCCTCCCTTCCATAAGGAACACATTTCAGAAACAGCCGCAGCACCATGTGAAGTCTGGGCTTGTGAAAGCACAGGGGAAATCACTGCTGGAACAGGGGAAAAGGAGCAGAGACAGCAACACCTTTGTTCTGGGGCTACAAGAACGAGCACTCTGGAGGACCCTTTAAAAGCAAGAAAAGACCTACAGCTGAATACAAGAATAATGCCCAATCTCCAGAGACATGTTTTCAAGAACCACACAGGATGGGAGCCCAGAAAGTGCTGTGAGAGTGCACTGTGATGTTTTCAGGCTGTAACAACAACCTAAGAAACGCAGAGGAGTCCCAGTGTGAAAAGGACAGTGTTGCAGTTTATCCAGAGTCTGTACATGCAGACTGTGCTGCTTTACAATGGACCAAAGCTCATGATCAAAATCATTCTTTGTCTTTTTCTTCTGTGTTTTCTTTCAATAACCCAGGCCTAATGTAAAGTTATCATGGAGAGCAGAGAAGCAGCAGAACAGCAGTGTTATAAGAAAGGGCAAAAATACAGTTTTTAATACAACTACTACTTTGGATAAATGACTTAAGCTGAACACCTAGTTAGAACATGGAGAGAAAGGGTTTGGTTATTTTAAACTCAAGATCCCAGCTACACATTTGATAATGCCCCTACAAATCCATCATAAGCTTTTGAAAAATATCAGGGACAATGGGAGATTTCTAATGCTCCAAAGGGGAAAAAAAGAAAGCATATCCCTTATTTCTTATCTAAAAAATGAAAATAAACCTAAGAACCACTTGGACAGGCAGAACCCAGCTGTGAAAACGACTGGCATCTCCTAAGGCTCTGCACAGACTACAACATATGTACAAGTCCTCGAAGAAAGGTATAAAAGGACAGAGTAGGTAGAAAGAAATGACTCCAGGTCAGACTTGCAGAAGAACATAAGAGCTTTTCCAGGCCTGCAATTCCAAGAGCGCTGTCATTACCACGAAAAAATTATACCAAGGTTTTGAAGCAGCCTCTTGAGAAACACGGGTTTTGCGGCTGTTCTGCATGGCCCTGTCTAGGGCAGCGTGTCTCTACCTGTTTAACAGCTTCCTGGTGGCTGAATGGCTTTAACACTCGAGCCCTACAGAAACCCTCTCTGACCAGCCTGGCTGTGAAAGTGCGCTCCAGAGCCGCCTGGTGGGCTTACCTGTCCGTCCTTGGCATAGCAAACCGAATTGGACTGGGTGTATTTGACAGCGATGCTGGCAACAATCAGGTCTCGGACAGCAGACTCTGGCAGCTGAAACAGAACACCATTGTCAACGGCTTATCCCAACAACCATGACTAGCCAAGTGGCTAGTGATCCACAACCCCTTGAGTTAACACAAGTACCATACTTATAGAGAGGGAAAGCAAGGTCACCAGAAATAACCTGGTTTGCTCTATTACCAGCAAATTTTGATTAAATTAAAAACTGTAAGTGATCAGCTTGGCAGCTAATCTCATAGCTCATGAGGATAAGATGCAATCTTACCGAATCAAGAAGACTATCACTGGCCTTAAGCCCACAAAGTCTTTTGTATTTGCTGCCTGTCACCAGATGTACTCATAGGCAAAAAGCTAACAAAGTGTGTGCAGGACCACAATGATAATAACAGTTCCTAATATCTACATTAAGTATTATCTTAAATCCATTCCATTACTAATCTATTGAAATGGTTTTTATGACCTCAATGTCTGGACTTGCTTCTGAGCCCATGACTAATCACATGCTCGTTAACATCTGCTTCTTAATTTGAACAAGATCAGAGACAAAGAAGTAACAGATAACTCTCTGATGATGCAAACTCCAAATGATGAGCAACATTAGCAAAGCCGGAGTTTATACATCACAAAAAGGGAGAATAAACTGTGAGTCAAAACGAGACCACAACACATGGCTGCCTCACTACAAGAACATACACAGGGTGGCTTTTTATTTATAAGAAATACAAATATTTTGGTAGTCAGAGACAAAGGGCAAGGTCCAACTCCTCTTATTCATGCAAGGAATCAAAACAAAGGCAAACTACCCTGATTTACCCAAGTATACGTGGTTCAGAAAGTCCGCTGCATTATTTTGCTGGAAGTCAGTTAATACTCCTTAAAATATTTTAAGGTCTCTTAAAATACTGATGATTGCCTTGATGAAAGCCCACCAGCTCACCCCACCGATCTTTAAGCTCATCTCTCTTCTGACACTTACATTTTTATTCTTTGTCACAATGTTCTTGAACAGTGACCGGTCAATGACTGCATTGTTCCTCTTCTGCATGAGGTGCAGCCCATAGAGGGTTCGAATCTCAATGTCGTCAGGTTCATAACGAGGATCCATCTAAAAGCCAAAGGATAGGCTAATAAAACATTCTTAGAGCTCTTCAAAGTTGACATCCAGTAACAGCTTAGGTTATAATACATTATTTGAACAATCCAAAAGCGAGCTGTTTATAGAAGCCAATGTCAAACCATCAAAAGTAATTAGCATTAACTGGAGCAGCAAGGTCCCAACAGCACAAACTGACATTTATAGGGTGAAGAGAGATAATGCAGTGTAGGTGCTCATACACAAACATCCATGCTGTGAGCCACAACGATGTGCAAAGTCTTCCAGTCTTCCACAGGAAGGGGAAAACTTCCACACATAGACAGTCTTACAGTCTTCCATAGGAAGGTAGAAGCATTTCAAGTTCCTTCATGCATGCCTCAAGCTACACCCAAGCCCCACCAGCCCTCTGACACTAAAGAAAGCAGTGAATAGGATTATTTCCAGAGATACTCACCCTCAGGGTGCATCTCCAAACATGCATGCAGTTTATTTAAAGTTAACCCAGCAGGGCCAGGGAGGTGATTGTGCCCCTGTACTCGGCACTGGTGAGGCCGCACCTCGAGTGCTGGGTTCAGTTTTGGGCCCCTGCTACAGGAAGGACATTGAGGGGCTGGAGCGTGAGCAGAGAAGGGCAAAGAGGCTGGTGAGGGGGCTGGAGAATAAGCCCTGCGAGGAGCAACTGATGGAACTGGGGTTGTTTAGCTTAGAGAAGAGAAGGCTGAGGGGAGACCTCATCACTGTCTACAACTGCCTGAAAGGAGTTTGTGGCGGGGTGGGTGCTGGTCTCTTCTTGCAAGTGACAAGCGATAGGCTGCAAGTTGCACCAGGGGAGGTTTAGACTAGACATGAGGAAGAATTTCTTCACTGAAAGGGTGGTCAGGGATTGGAACAGGCTGCCCAGGGAGGTGGTGGAGTCACCATCCCTGAAGGTGTTTAAAAGACAGGTAGATGAGTTCCTTAGGGACATGGTTTAGTAGGGAGACAGGCACGGTTGGACTCAATGACCTCAGAGATCTCTTCCAACCTTATGATTCTATGATAATTTACACTAGTGCGTGGAGTAAAGTTAAATGGAACTGTTAAACTGTATTCAAATCAGCTTACTGAGAACTTTGGTAGCCCCAGTTCAGGTTATCAAGACACAAAGTGAACCAGATTAAGGTACCAGCTCTGAACAGTACTGTGCACACACTTTTCCAGGTTTCCATAACCCATTTACGTTTGTTCAGATCTACTTTCCTTCATATCCCTCTGCAGACCTGCCCTGAAGATAGAGGCTTAACCAGTATGACCTCATCCTTGCAAAGCTAATTGAATTCAGGAAGCAATCGGCTGCCAAGATTGCCTGCTATTTCATTCCTTCTAGCCTGAAGCTCCTGAGCCATCTTCTACAGCTCCCCTGATAGTAACTCCACAATTGCAGCCGTAGCTGAGCCTTGGGTTTTCATTTTGTAATGTTATAGTGGAGTTCTCTGCTCGTTTGTCTCTCGGAGTTGGGCAGGAACGGGACCTGTCTGGCTGCTCTGATGGAATTACATAATCTGTTAGCCATGTTCACCAAAACTGGATGATTTTCAAGTCCCAAAACCCACCACAGGTGGAAGGCAACCTGACACTGATCTGACCACACTATATAAATATTCCTTCCAAAGCATCCTGGCTGCAGTATGTTAAGGTGCATCATCCCATGTCCAAACTCTGCTTGATCTTCAACCCCGACCACGCTGAAGGCCATCCTACAAACACTATGTGCCCAGACAAGGCTTCCCCCAGCAATATCTGCAGGTGCTGGTTGAGAGTTGGCCAAATATGAGCCAGCAGAGTGCTCAGATGTCCAAGAAGGTCAACAGCATCCTGGCTTGTATAAGCAACGGTGTGGCCAGCAGGAATAGGGAAGTGATTGTGTCCTTGTACTCGGTGCTGGTGAGGCTGTGTTCAGTTTTGGGCCCCTCACTACAAGAAGGACATTGAGGTGCCGGAGCGTGTCCAGAGGAGGGGAATGGAGCTGTGGAAGGGTCTGGAGAACAAGTGTTATGAGGAATGGCTGAGGGAACTGGGATTGCTTATCCGGGAGAAGAGGAGGCTAAGGGGAGACCTCATCACTGTCTACAACTGCTTGAAAGGAGGTTGTAGCGAGGTGGATGCTGGTCTCTTGTCCCAAGTGACAGGTGATAGGAGGAGAAGAAATGGCCTCAACTTGTACCAGAGAAGGTTTAGATTCGATATCAGGAAAGTATTCATTACTGAAAGAACAGTGAAGCAGAGGTTGCTGAAGGCAGTGGTGGAGTCTCCTTTGCTGGAAGTGTTCAAAAAACATGTAGATATGGTGCTTCAGGATGTGGTTTAATAGGCATAGTGGAGCTAGGCTGACAGCTGGACTAGATGAGCTTAGAGGTCTTTTCCAGTTTTAATGATTCCACAATTCTATGATTCTATACACTACACATGCTTCTCAATGCCAAGACCCACATCATCACCAAGGCCCTACATCTTAAATAAATAAAAAGAACTCAGGGAGGAAACCAATTCAGCAAAAGCCAATAAAGAGTGGAAAGACAGCCCAGAAATTCTGCTTCTTTGAAGTACTCTTGCTGGGTCATAGATTTAATTACTTAAAATCCACGTCACTTTGGAAGCCAAGGAAGGCATTCTAAAAACACTCTACGACTACAGGCTAACCATGACCACAACACTGCTGGTGGAACTCCAGCTTGTAAGGGAATTCCCAAAGACCCGGAGGAAACACTTCCATGCACTGTAGAGGGGCTTGGATCAGCGCCCCCAGCTATTTGGACACTAACGTGTGAAAAGCAGGTACAGGAGGAGCAGCAGAGGATTAGAGTGGAGCAGGAGTACAAACCTGGAGAACACAGTAACCACCATTCTTCTTTTTGGCAAGGATTTTGAGAGCTTCTTCCTCATAGCCAGGAGCTACCACACCATCAGACACCTGCAACACACACAGATTTCAGCTTTGATGTGACAAAAGAGAGGGACTAATACTGAAAGCTTCACCTGCCACTTCTGGAAATGTCTACAATGTCTACCTGTACCATGCAATACCAAAGGCATGACTACAATATCGGCTTCAGTCCTGGAAACAGCAGAGTGCTGTGAGCTCGTGGCAGGAGTTAGTAAAAAATATCCTGCCACCACTTTAAACAGAACTAACAACCGACATCCCTCCTCCAGGGGTTAACAGCTCATGTACCACATCTCCCTTTCTCAGCACTAACAGTAAACACAGCTTAAAGTGACACTCCTGATGAGACAAAAATGCTGTCAAAAGAGCTGTTAACAGCACTGAAATTGAGGCAAAGGGTTTACGTTCATCAGAGCCATGAAGCCATACACATCTTTCACATTCTTATCCTACAATGTGGGTAGTTTGGCTTGTTTAGGGTTGGTTCTTTTTAAGTAATAGTATACCAAATGTTATCATCACAAAACAGTCAAATGTGCTCTTTCATCTGTTGGGGCCTCCAAGAAAGCTGGGGAGGGACTTTTTACAAGAGCGTATAGAGATGGGACAAGGGGGAAATGGAACTGGAAGGAGGAAGATCTAGATTAAACATAAGGAAGAAATTCTTCAAGACCTCATCACTGTTTACAACTACCTCAAAGGAGGCTGTAGCGAGGTGAGTGTTGGTCTTTTCTCTCAAGTGAAAAGTGATAGGACAAGAGGAAATGGCCATAAGTTGCACCAGGGCAGGTTTAGACTGGATATTAGGAAAAATTTCTGCACTGAAAGGGTGGTCAGGCACTGGAACAGCTGCCCAGGGAGGCAGTTGAGTCTCCATCCCTGGAGGTGTTTAAAAGACAGGTTGATGAGCTTCTTAGGGACATGGTTTAGTATTGGATAGGTACGGTTGGACTCGATGATCTCAAAGCAATTTTCCAAAAAATGCCTCTACGATTCTAAGATGAGGGTGAGGCCCTGGCCCAGGTAACGCAGAGAAGTGGTGGCTGCCCCCTCCCTAGAGATGGTCAAGGCCAGGTTGGATGGGACTTTGAGAAACCTGATCCAGTGGGAGGTGTTCCTGCCCAGGGCAGGGTGGTTGTAACTGGATGTGCTTTAAGGTCCCTTCCAACCCAAACCATTCTATGATTCTATGATTCAGTAAACTGGGTCAAATCCAAACAGAACAGCTGTTACAAACATGATTCCATATAGCGCGATTCTCCTTTTTTACACTTGATTTGCTGCTGTTCAACCAACCTCTCTGGAAACAATCTTGGCTGTAGCCACATCACAGATATCAGACAGGGCAATGAAGTCACCAAAAGACGACATCCGATCAGCACCTGCAAAATCTTATTTTTAGTAACATATCAAACTACATCATAATACAAAACCAAGCCTTTGCTCCTACAATCCAGTCAGTTTCCATGAGAACTAATAATTTATTCCCATAGCCAAAAAACACAGATCGTGCAACAGCAACAAGGATGAAAAAAAATCCTACCTCGATGTGCACCTTTAAATATTCCCATAGTTCAGACATTCTTCCTCCTTCTCTGCACTTGTCAAAGCTCTAACTCTGCAATGAGCTGTTCCTGCAAGCAGCTCTGCTGTAGCCGTGGTGGCAAGAGGACAAGGCGAGGCAAGGACAGTACAGGAAGATTTTAGATGGGTGACAGTTGGAAAAAGAGGAAAGTTTTAGATGCCTATGCTCTCACCTGGCTTCTCCTGCAAGAAACCAGATCCTGAAACACAGCTAAGAGCAATTTAAGGGTTTTTAATTAAATATTCTCTATATTTAACTGCAGAGCTAAGGTGAACAATTAATGTCACTCAGCTCCCACAATGGATGCTCCACTGCTTCACAAGGTCAATTCCTCTGTCCCTGCTATTCCAAAGGTTTGTTTTTCTAGCAATTATGCAATGGTTTTCCAAGGGTAATGTTCAAAGGTGGTCCCTAAAGTGAAAAATGAACACAAGCCAACTTGACCTGTATCAAGTTTGCTTTGATTTCTAGAATCTGTGCAGATTTTCTAGAAAATGAGAGAATTAGCAAAGTACCTCAGCTAAACTGAGGAAACTACTTCTATTTACTTATTTGTACTTTATTTGTGAGCTATGAAGTACAAAATCTTACCCACAAAATACCAGGCCGGAACATTTCTTCTTAAGTATCAGGGAGTGCAGGGATAGGACAAGCAATAATGGTTTTAAGCTAAGAGAGGGGAGATTTAGATGAGATCTTAGGAAGAAACGTTTTCCAGTGAGGGTAAGGAGGCATGGGCACAGATTGCCGAGAGAAGTGGTGGCTGCCCCATCCCTAGAGGTGTTCAAGGCCAGGCTGGATGAGGCTTTGAGCATCCTGATGCAGTGGGAGGTGTCCCTGCCCGTGGCAGTGCTGGATAGGCTGTAAGATCCCTTCCAACCCAAATCATCCTATGATTCTATGATGTCTGAGCACCCCATACACAGAGGAAGGCTGAGTGTGCTACCAGCACAGCTACCTGTTTACCCATCCTTTAGCCAAAACCCCATAGATTTATATATGTGTGTGTATTTACATGCATTTAAATTAGGAAACCCCTCTCTTACAGGTCTTCTATACGCATCAAGAAACAGAATCCAACATAGTTTTAGACTCTTTGAAACAACATACAAGGTCTGCTCACTTGGACAGAGATTTTTGATAGGCAGTCTGATCTTTATGGAGGAAAACCCTACAGAGGAGGAGCACCCTGCAAAGGGAAGAGCCTGCAAAGTGCTAAGGATGCTGCTCAGGTGCCAAAATTTAAGCTCAGCTCTTTGGAGATGCTGGTTTCTTCCTGGGCTTCTCACCTCTGCTTCGTGCGTAGGCAGACGCCAAGGGCGTTAAGGTCTTGTAGAAGTCATGCACCATGCAGACTTGTGCCTCCTCTTCGCTGAGAGGTACTCCAACAGCAGCACCTAGTGGGAAACGCAAGCCAGGGCACTCAGATCCAAGCCTCTTGCTGACCCCTGCTGCTGGGAATATCCCAGGCTGCCAGGGCAGGGACACAGGGACACCACTGATAGGGCCCACCAAAGGCTGGAGTGAGCTCAAAGAAAAAACATGGACACAAGGAGCCACCCTACCTGCCGGGCTGACGTGCTTGAAGGAGGCTGCAGCAGGAAGGCCTAATGCCTGCTTAAGCTCCTTCACCAGCTGCCAGGCATTGAGAGCATCGCACAGGTTAATGAACCCCGGAGAGCCGTTCACCACTGCAAACAGAGCACACAAACAGGCACAATAAAACAAGCAGACCCCTCTACCCAGCATCTGGAGAGCAAGCAGACATTTCTCCCATCAATAACTGAAATATCCACAAGGTGTCCCTGCCCATGGCAAGGGGATTGGAACTGGATGATTTTTAAGGTCCCTTCCAACCCAAACCATTCTATGACATTTTGGCCAGCAAGGCCAAAACTCACCTGTCAGGGGAAGCTGGGGTCTCATCGTGTAGAGCTGCGCGGGACTCTGGTGGGGATTCATGCCGTACCTCAGAGGCAGCTGGGACACCCCCTTGCTGTACTCTTTCCTGAAGTAGTCAGAGATGGCTGCATCGTATTGAGCAGTGTGGGTGAAAGCCTGGGGACAGAACGGGGGATACCTGTCAGCTTACAAACATCAGCTTACGAAGGATTTGGTGTTTAAAGAAGTGAATGAATGAAAGGCAAAATGAGGCTGGCTGAGCCCTTTGCTGCAAGCAGACACAACCAACCTTCAGTGCAAGGTGACGCCTGGTTTCCACGGAGGTGTCTTTGTCCCTTGATATCGACATCTCCTTAGCCACCACAGAGTAGTCTGCAGGGTCACACACAACTGTCACGCGAGCGTGGTTCTTGGCAGCTGCTCGCAGCAAAGCAACTCCTCCTGCAAGAGAAGGATGGAGACGTGAAGTGCCTCCTTTTGGACACAGCATCAAGAGCCACACCTGAGGCCAGGAAGGGACATGCACCAATTGATCATTTGTGTGAGATGAACAGGGACTTTTTCCAAGGGCCTGTAGTGATAGAATGAGAGGGAACGGTTTTAAATTGGAAGGGAGATTTAGATCAGACATTAGGAAGAAATTCTTCATGATAAGGGTGGTGAGACACTGGCACAGGCTGCCCAGGGAAGTTGTGGATGCCCCATCCCTACAGGTGTTCAAGGCCAGGTTGGATGGGGCCTTGAGCAGCCTGGTCTGGTGGGAGGTGTTCCTGCCCATGGCAGGGGACTGGAATTGGATGATCTTTAAGGTCCCTTCCATCCTAAACACACAGGGCTGCTGAGGCTGACTCAATCCACTGGTGAAGCAGCACATGGATTGGCCTTGGCAGATACAGGCAGAGCCACAGGGGCAAGGATGCCAGTCATGGGCTGCAACAAGCAGCTGGGGCTAGAACACCTGCCAGCAGCGCAGCCACATCCTGTGGAGTATGGCTGTCTCTGTGGATCGCTGAAGCACCATCCTCTGAAACACTGGGCTGGGGAGGGGTCTGAAGGATTTAATACTACACTGCCAAGCAACTGAGGTGCCCAAACCTCCCTGCAAATAATGAGTTCTGCCCAGGTCCTCTGTGCAAGATAAAATGCCACCCTCTCCCCTTAAATCTGACTCTGCACGGCCATTACAACACTTCAAATCATACAAGATTGCAAAGGAAAAGTAGAAGCTAGCACTGCTACACGCAGAGAGAGTATTACTCCATAAAACATTTAATAGAGAGCTCTGCTGGGCATCATTTGGACTAAACTATTGTAAGAAAATTCAATCCCAACCCAACTTCACGGCACAAATCTGTGCCTGTACTGTTGCCGAGCTGCCAAGCAGAAATGCTGCAGCAAGGGAACAGCAAGCCTTTGGAGGTTAGTAACTAGCAGGAAGAGCAAGCCTGCTGATGATACATGCATCCATGCTTCCAAACTCAGGTCCTAACTACTCTCTCACGTATGCAGACCAACTCCTTTCCTTACAACGTCTTCCTGCAGTGAAGTTCTCAGCCATCTCCAGAGCACTTTCAATGGTTCAAATCTGATCAATTTTATTTTTACTATGTTGCCAGAGGCTGCAGAAGAGGTTTAGTCTGCTCTCCATCTTTCAGGAGGAAGCATGCTCCACCTGCCCTTTCCCAGCATAGCCTTTTCCAGTGCATCAGGCCCAGTCCTTTGGGCAGTGCATGACTTGCCCACCTCTGCAGCACAGCTTGCCAGCCTGTTACAACAGCCATTTGTCATTTTAATTGTAGGTCTGCTTAAAAGCAACGAGGTTTCCCTAACGATCCTGCAGCTCCTGCACTCCTTAGCAAACTTCCTTTAAGGATGTGCAAGGCCACCAAACAAAAAAAGACGAGACTTTAGACTACTCAGAGACCAGAAGTCTGCCTAGAGAACAGATTCGTTCTCCCTTTGACTTACCAATATCGATCTTTTCCACTGCCTCTTGCACAGTTACATCTGGAGAAGACACGGTCTTCACAAAGGGGTAGAGGTTACACACTACAACTCTGAGAATCGAGGGGAAAAGCAGGGTTACTCCAGGAGAAAAAAAAAGGCCAAATCAGGCTTGGAATGCACAGGGTATGACCAGAGGCTTTTAAGAACTTGTCTGTCATATCAGGGATGAACATAAAATCCTGTAGCCAAGGTTTCTTTCTCTAAAAGACCCAGGAGTCAGTGGTGTCCAGACAGAAGCCAAGTGATGACACAACGGTGAAACTGCACCTGCATTATGGAATTTAACTGAACTCTGTGCATTAAACAATGTGAACGTGTGTAAAATCACAATTCAGGAAGAGTTCCATTAAATATGCAGGTCTCTATTCAAATGTTCTGTGATTTTGATACAGAAGTTGAGCCATTTCGAAGGACTTCAAAGCTGACCCTTGACACTGCTGAGAATGGGCATCCACCAACTTTCATAAGAGCAAGCACCCAAAGCAAGGTTCATGGCAAACAAAGCTTCTTCAGTCTAATTCTCCACAGCTCTCCCAAGAGCAGATAATGGCCTACATGTCATCTCCTGGACCTTTAAAATACCAACAGCATGTGAAACCTGAGCACACAGCCTGGATTCCATAAAGCTTATGTGGCACAGGAAAGCAGACAAGAGGACTGACTTTCTTCTCTCAAGGTAAGATTAGACCTTACTGGAATGATCTTCTTGATCTGATCTGGAAGAAGCTGTAGGCTGTATTCCAGGAAGCATGAAGGAATAACTTGCCCTGTCCCATCCTACCAGTGCCACGTGAACTGCAGTGAACGGAAGTGCCCGTTTTGACCTTCACAAACAATGGGTTTAATCCAAGAGAATTAAAACTCTCTTGATTGGAACACAGAAAAGCATCCAGTGCATGCCCAGTACTGGCAGCAAATTGCTGTGATGTGTACACTTGTGTCCAGGTTTTAATACTCTTTTGTTTCCACACTGTGCGATGAACTCAAAGTGATGACCAGCTTCCAGCATGGTTTTCAGAACCCTCTATGTCTTTAAATTCATAGAATCATAGAACTGCTTGAATGGAAAAAGATCTTTGAGATTGAGTCCAATCGTACCTGTCCACTACTAAACCACATCCCTCAGCACCTCATCCACCTGTATTTTAAACACCTCCAGGGATGGTGACTCCACCACCTCCCTGGGCAGCTGTTCCAGTGCCTGAGAACCCTTTCAGTGAAGAAATTTTTCCTGATATCCAATTTGAACCTCCCCTGGAGCAACTTGAGGCCATTTCATCCTATCACCTGTCACTTGGGAGACGAGACCAACAGCCACCTCTCTACAGTCTCCTTTCAGGGAGTTGTAGACAGTGATGTGGTCTCCCCTCAGCCTTCTCTTCTCCAGACTAAACAACACCAGTTCCCTTAGGTGCTCCTTGTAAGACTTGTGCTCCAGTCCCTTCCCCAGCCTCGTCGCCTTTCTCTGCACACGCTCCAGCACCTCAACGTTCTTCTTGTAGTGAGGGACTCAAAACTGAATGCAGGATTCAAGGTGTGGCCTCACCAGTGCTGAGCACAGGGGCACAATCACCTCCCTGCTCCTGCTGGCCACGCTGTTTCTGATTCAGGCCAAGATAGCATCAGCCTTCTTAGCCACCTGGGCCACTGCTGGCTCATGTTCAGCCAGCTGTCAAACAACACCCCCAGGTCCCTAGAGGGTCTTTTATGCTATCTGTAATACACCCTACCCTCCCCCCAAATCCAGTCATGCTCCTGTCCTGTTACAAACCATAAGGAATTTGTGGACTTTTAGTATCACTAATGCTTTTATCAAGATAATCAATATCGAGGTTTTCCACCTTGACCTGGCTATGTAAATTTTATGCACCTATGCAAAGACCCTCTTGTTGAGGATCAGCTCTTTCTGGCTTTAGGTCAGACAAACCAAATCCAAGTATCACTCCAGAGGCAAGTACGCTCCAAGTCTCTGATGTAAAAGCAAGTTACACTCCCTGCTTTGATATGCAGAATACTCTGATGTGCCACCACTGCTGAGCCATCTGTGAGGATTCCTGTGATTTAAAGTTTCAGGTTTTCAAATTCAGCCTGGAAATCCATCCATCCCAAGCATATCAGTTTTCAAAAGTATTTTTAAAAGCTAAAATGCATTCTGGCCCAGTTACCACAGTCAAATTATACCTTACATCCCAGCTGTACCTACAATTCACTACGTTTAACTTAGACACTCATTTCTGAACCAAGAGCAACTCACTGACGTCGAACTGGGTACCCCAATCACTAATTAGATGGTAAAACCCATTAACTACAGTCCCAAACTGCCCTGCATGAGTGTAGTGAGTAAATACATTCTAATAAAACCAGAAAGAAATCTTCAGCACTGGCAGAGGCTGCCCGTGGAGGTGGTTGAGTCCCCATTCCTGGGGATGTTTAAAAAACAGGCAGATGAGGTGCTCAGGGATCTGGTTTAGTAGTGGGCAGATATGATTGGACTTGAGGATCTCAAAGGTCTTTCCCAACCAAATGATTCCACGATTCTGTGTTACTGCATGAATTGCACTACTTCAATTTTGGGCTCGCTTGCTCCCGTGATGGCTCTCAGAAAGCAAGCTTTCTGTATGTCATCTGTGTATTTTCAGTCTGTACAAACAATGCGTGTTCCTGACCCGCTTTTCATGTTTATTCTTTATTTACTCAGTAAACATTATGCAGATATCAAAGGGTATATTTACTAAGCAAGTATTTCAAAATCAGGAATTGTCATCATCAGGCACCCAGCGCCAAGCTGAGGGGAGGGGATTGTCCCACTCTGCTCAGTGCGGCCCCACCTCGACCACTGGGTGCGGTTTTGGGCACCACAGGATAAAAAGAATATAAAGCTACTGGAGAGTGTCCAGAAGAGGGCACAAAGTCGGTGAAGGGTTTAAAGTGGGAGTAATATGAGGAGCAGCTGAAATCACTTGGTCTGATCAGCCTGGAGAAGAAAACTGAGGGGAGACCTCACCACAGTTCACAGTTTACAAGGGGAGGAGGAGGAGCAGGAGCAGGTGTTCATTTCTTCTCTCTGGTGACCAATGACAGGACCGGAGGGAATGGCAGGAAGCGTGCCAGGAAAGGGTAGGGTTGGACATTAGGAAAAGGCTCCTCACCCAGAGGGTGGTGGAGCACTGGAACAGCTCCCCAGGGAAGCAGTCATGGCACCAAACCTAATAATATTCCAGAAGCATTTGACCAATGCCTTCAGACACACAGTCTAAGTGTTTGGGTTGTCCTGTGCAGGGACCAGAGTTGGACTCGATGGTCCTTGTTGGTCCCTTCCAAGGCATTCTCTGATTCTATGATGTACCCTCAAGCAGCTTCACAAGCACTGAATTTGACTTTACTAGAAGCATAACATAGCCTAGCATGGACTAAATGTAAACTGCCCAAATTTCCAGACAACCAGGAGAAATTAAAACCTCTGTTCCTTGTGGAAGCCACAAGGCAACTGGTTTAGTTTTGTCTTACCACAAGTGATGAAGATGCATCTGTAGAAAAGATTTTACTTTAAAAAACATGGTATCCTCCAATCAGGAGAAGGAGGGAAACTGCAGCTGTTACAGTCCCTACTGCTCTCATTCACTGGTGCTGACTGCCCCCCTCCAAGGTTCATTTCTGATTACTGATTAATTGCATCATGTCCCCCAACATTTACCTTACAAGGCTGAAATCCTGTTTGTCCATATCAATGTTATCTTCTGCGATGTTGCGAGCCAAGATGCCTGTTTACAAAAAAAGAAAAAGGATATCTTCATTAAAAAAGAACTACAACACCAACAAACATTCTTTTAATCCAATACCTTGCTTGAGCTGTGCTTTTTCTCAGAGACTTTCTTCCTTGAACTTTCTGATTCTAGTCCTGATAATGGTCCTCAGCCCCTACTCCTCTACCTTTATTCCATTTTACTGATTCTTCGGCTGTTCAAATTCCACACTAACAGGGGTTTTTTGCCAGTGCTAAATCCTAGAGTTTCAAGTGCTTCAATCTGAAGTGTGCAGATCGACCAATTACCAGCAGTCTTCCTTGCTGAAGAGCAGTTAGGGAAGACAAGACATCCAGAAATCACCCACTAAAGACTACACTGTCACATCTTTTACGCTGCACAACAGATTCATCCACAGGTTAAACATGGTGAAGCTCTCTGCCTGAACAGGGTTGAAACTGCATCTGCAAAGAATGTGCCAAGGCATTCACAGAGAAGCCCTGCGAAGGAAAAGCTCTGGCAGTAGCATAGTTGCCAGCACAGCAACACAGGAAGTAATTCAGCCACCACGTCCTCCTTCTCCACCTCCCTTGTTGCTGCTAGAGTAAGTCATGGAATCATAGAATGGTTTGGGCTGGAAGGGACCATGAAGGTCATCCAGTCCAAATCCCCTGCAGTGAGCAGGGACATCTTCAACTCAATCAGGTTGCTCAGGGCCCCATCCAACCAGGCCTTAAGTATTTCTAGGGATGGTGCAGCCACCACATTTCTGGACAACCTGTTCAGTGTTTTGCCACCCTCAGTGAAAAAAAATTGGTCCCAATATCTAACTTCATCACTCAGTTGTTCCACACAACCCTTAAAAAAAGGCCTCTCTCAACCTCTTTTTCCCACACTCACTGCCCTCAGATTTATCTTTTAGACCGAAAACATTTTACCATAAACATACCAGCATGGACTGCAGGATGAAGGGTTTTCACTCGTCCACCCAACATCTCAGGGAATCCTGTCAGGTCTGAAACATCTCTGTTTTAACAAGAACACACAGCATGATTACAGATGTGCCATACTAACAACCAATAGTTGAACGGTTGTTATTCCCATCAGGGAATTAGGTCTACTGATTGGGGATTTAGATCTACTATTGGTTTTACCGAAAGGAAATTTAAACCCTAGGCGTTTTGAAGGCAGCAAGGGGCTGTGAAATTAAACTTTTGATCCATCTTTAACAGATGAATCAAAAGAAAGCTGGAAAGAATCACCGCCTTTGCATCAATGACAGGAGGAGCGTACAGGGAAAACACACGCATGATTCCTCTAAATATCTTGTATCTTGCTAAGAACACAACATATGGAAGACGTATGACTGAACTGCCAGGAAAAACCTATGTTCAGTGACAGACCGGGGATACATCCTCCTTACAGTAGGCTGGGAAGTCGTTCTGAGATGAGGCATCCTACGTTACAACAGCTCTGACTGTTTTACTATGGCTGGCATCTGTCAAGAAGTTAGCAAAACGCTGCCAGGTACAGAAGGATTAGTAGAAACAGCGAGAATGTTGGTTTAATGGTCTATCACTCTTTACAGGGTGTTGATCTCCATCTTATGTGCAAGAGATCTGACAGAAGACACAAAGGACATAAAATTGTATATATTTCACTACAAACCCTCCCAATTCCAAAGGTGCAACAACTGCTTTTCCCATGAATAAAGTTCATGGGTCGTCCTCAACTGAGCAGTACAGTTATTTCTCAGATACACTGAAATAACCAAGACAAGCAAATCAACATGGTTTATGGAGACTGGAAGACCACGCTTGGAAGATACAATACCTCAGCACTCTTCTTCCTAGCTCAGCCAAAACATTAATTGAAGTTTCACTCCTGGTGACTATTTACAGAATCATAGAATGGTTTGGGTTGGAAGGGACCTTAAGGATCATCCAGTTCCAAGCCCCCTGCCATGGGCAGGGACACCTTTCACTGGATCAGGTTGCTCGAAGCCCATGATGATAAAGGAATAATAAAATCAGAGAGGGAAGGGAAAACATGACCATCGTTTCCTTTAGGCTTCACTGACAGTACAGCCAAGCAACGAAATCAGAGACATGGACAAGTGCTAGATAACAGCAAGGACAGGGAGCTCTGGAGGTGGTGTATATCCATACTAATGCATCCCTGTGGCCTATCATTGCATTCACTGGAAGCAAAAAAGGAGTCACAGTCACCTTGTCCTGCCAAATAACTGACAAAACTATCACAGTATTGGAATCAATATTTATTTGGCCAGAGATGGTTTTTTAATGACAGCAGGAAAGAAAACTAAAACAAATTTCCCCAGAATCATGGGCCAAAACAGCCGGTAAATGTACATGCCCTTGGTGGATGCAGAACACTTAAAGGCTCTGTCTGAAAAAGCTGACCATCCCGCTGTGAAAATTGTTTGTGACAAATGATTTCCAGGAGCTCCCAGATACTGCCCGACAGATCAGTCCTGTCTCAGGACCAGGCAAAGATCAGCTTTCACCTGGCTGTGAAGAGCAGCACTGGAGCCAGATCATGAATTTCAAGGCAAATGACTGTCTCATGGGATAAAAGCTGGCTCAAGGCAGAGAGCACAACACACCACCCCTAAAGCCCCTTGGTGTGCCGACCTGCACTGCAACGCTCTTTGGCCTCAGACAGCCAGCTCTGGGCCACAGAGGCTCCTGGGGTGGAGTTTCCTTGGAAAGGAAGATTTGCTTTCACACCAGTTTTCAATCACTTTTGCTCACAGAGGAAACTATTCACGTGACCTCAGGACCGAAACATGGGGTTTCAATAAAGTGCTTGTACCTGACGGGCAAGCCAGCATCTCGCAGGGATTTGGCTGTTCCTCCAGAGGCAATGAGACCCAGGCCAAGAGCATTCAGGCTCTTTGCAAATTCCACCAGGTTGGTCTTGTCAGAAACACTCAGTAAAGCTAAGGTGTGGGAAGAGCACAAATATTTCGGGTTTAGAATCAGAGCAGAAAAAGAATAATAGGAAGGTCTTCTACACAATCAACACTGCCCAAGCGCTGAGATTCACAAATCAAAACAGTGAAGTTTCAGGGCCTTCCAGTTGCACTTGATGTGCACTTCCTGGCTTTTTGTCTCCAAGATTAAGACTCTTCCATTTATTTGTTCTTTTTTAATGAAAGTGGAGAGCTTCACACAGTCTGCCTGGTCTGGGAACTCCAAGTGTACAGTAAATACCTATGTGGACAATGAAAACACGAGAGAAGCATACGGGGATGTCTCGGGAGCCTGTCTACACAAGTGGTGCGTCTGAAGGACCAGATGCATAGAATAGAATGGATTCACAGAATGGTTTGGGTTGGAAAGGACCTCAAAGATCATCCATCCAGTTACAACCCCCCCTGCCACGGGCAGAGACACCTCCCACTGGATCAGGGTGCTCAAAGCCCCATCCAACCTGGCCTTGAACATCTTCAGGGATGGAGCATCCGTGACTTCTCTGGGCAACCTGAGCCAGGGCCTCCCCACCCTGACAAGAAAATATTTCTTCCTAAGATCTCATCTCAATCTCCCCTCTTTCAGCTTAAAACCGTTCCCCTTGTCCTATCCCTGCACTCCCTGCTCAAGAGCCCCTCCCCAGCTTTCCTGAAGCCCCTTTCACTATTGGAAGCTGCTCCAAGGTCTGCGTGGAGCCTCTTCTCCAGGCTGAACAGCCCCAGCTCTCTTCACACACTGGAAGGCTGCGCTGAGCTCTCCCTTTAAAAGTAACACCAGGATTGAAGCAGCGCGCCTTTATAAGTTCATCAAGTTATAGAAAAGTAATTTATGGAAGCTCTGTCTCCCTGGGAGCGCGGGCGGTGGGGCAGGGGGTCCCTATTCTCCCTCCCGTCCATTCCCATCACCTCCCACCTCCTTTTCCACCCCGGGAGCTCAGCCCCCGCCTCCTCGCAGCACGGAAGGAAGGGACCCGCACTTCCCCCTTCGTGGCAAGGGAGCTGCCTGTACCTCGCTTCTCCCCCCCCCCCCCCCCCCGCCCCCGCCCCGTTACCGAGCTGCTGCCGCGCCGCCATGGCGGGAGGGAAGAGAGCAGAGCGGGGCGGGCGGCGCGATTTGGGCCCCGGGGAGCGGGGAGGAGGGACCGGGGCGGGGCGGGGGGACAACGGGGGCGGGATCCGGTGTGGGGATCTCGGTGTGGGGGGTGGGGATCTCGGTGTGGGGAATTTCGGTGTGTGTGGGATCCCGGTGTGCGGTGTGGGATCTGGGAGGGATGGGAGAGAAATCCCGATGTGGGACCCTGGTACGGAATGAGGGAATCCCTGTGCGGGATGTGGGAGAGATGTGGGAATCCCAGTGTGGGACATGGAGATCCCAGTGTGGGATTTGAGATTCTGGTGTGGAATGAAGGATCCTGGTGTGGAATGAGGGAATTTAGGTGCAGGATGTAAGAATTGCAGTGTGGGATGTGGAATCCTGATGTGGGACATGGGGATCCCAATGTGGGATGTGAGAACCCAGTGTGGAAAGGGATCCTGGTGTGGGATATTATGTGGGATCCCAGTATGAGATGTGGGAGGGATGTGACAGAGATCCCGGTTTGAGGTGTGGGATCTTGGTGTGGAAGGAGGGAATTCAGGTGTGGGATATGGGAATTCCTGTGTGGGGTGTGAGAGAAATGCAGAAATCTCAGTGTGGGTTGTGGGATCCCAGTGTGGGACGTGCGAATCCATGTGTGGGATGTAGGAAGGATGTAGGAATCCTGGTGTGGGATGTGAGAATGCTGGTGTTAGATATGAGATCTTGGTGTGTGATGTGGGATCCCTCTGTGGCATGTGTGAGGGATGTGTGAATCCCAGTGTGGGATGGGCAGTACTGCTGTGTGAGGGATTCCAGCGTGGGAGGTGGGTATCCCAGTCTTGGATGCAGGAATCCTGGTGTGGGATGTGGGAAGGATGTAGGAATCCCTGTGTGGGATGTGGGAGGGGTGTGAGATCCCAGTGTGGGACGTGGGGATTCAGGTGTGGGAATCCCAGTATGGGATGTGGGAAGGTTGTGGGAATCCTGATGTGGAATGTGGAAAGAATGTGGAAATCTTGGTTTAGGGTGTGAGAAAGATGGAGAAATCCTGGTGTGGGATGTGGGATCTCGTGTGGGATGCAAGAGCCTGGTATGGGATGTAAGATCCCAGTGTGGGATCTTGGATCCCCATGTGGGGTTCTGGTGTGGGATCTCGGAATTGGATGCGGGGACCCCAAAGCTGGCTGCGGGGATCCTGTTGTGGGGTGTGGGATCCCACTGTGGGATGTGGGAATCCTGGTCTGGGATATGGTGTGGGATCCAAGTGGGTTGTGTTGAATCCCAGTGTAGGATGTGGGATCCCACTGTGGGATGCGGGAATCCCGGTGTAAGATACAGCATTGGATCCCAGTATGGGATGCACATGAGTGCAGGGTTCTAGGATCCATCTTGCAAGGGGGGTGATGCAGGAGGGGCAGGTGAGCCGAACCCCTTTGCAGTGAAAGGGGTGTGATGAAGGCGATCTGTTTTTCACAGGGATACTGGAGTTTCACCTGTGGAAAATCCTCTGGCAGAGCTTGCAGTCTCCAGATGAGCAAGGTCGAAGGCAAAATATTTGTTTACCAAGTCTAAGGTAAAAAATCAAGCTTTGCAGATAGTGAAGTGATGCTTTTCTTTCCTTTATTTATTTTGCTGTCTAAGGGGGAGAACCTTTCTTCCCCTCCAGGTGCCTAAATTTCCTGGAACTCCTTATAAAAGAGCTCTTTTTGGTTTTGCTCTGGCTCATGGACAACAGGTTTTGCAGAATGTATTGGGTTTTACATTGCTGGTTAAAATCACCACTGCATCTCCCAGCACACCCCAGTATATCGCATGCTGCTTTCCAGTGGGGTTGTTCAGCTTGGAGAAGAAAAGGCTCCAGGGAGACCTTAGAGCAGCCTCCAGTACTGAAAGGGGCTATAGGAAAGCTGGAGGGGGATTTTGACAAGGGGCTGGAGTGATAAGGCAAGGAGTAAAGGCGTTAAACTGAAAGAAAGGAGCTTATATTAGATACAAGGGAGGAATTCTTCACTATGAGGGTGGGGAGGCCTTGGAACAGGTTGACCAGGGAGATTGTGTTTGCCCCATCCGTGGAGGTGTTCAAGGCCAGGTTGGATGGGACCTTGAGCAGCCTGGTCCACTGGGAGGTATCCCTGCCCATGGTGGGGGAGGTTGGAACTGGATGGGCTTTCAGGTTGCTTCCATCCCAAACCATTCTATGATTCTATGGATCAGATCCTTCAGCAATAACGCCACCATGGCAGGCTCCTGAGGCATCCCTGCATGCTTCTCTCTTATTTTCATCATCTGTGTTCACTGTACACTTGGAGTTCCCAGACCAAGCAGACTGTGTTAGGCTCTCTACTTTCATTAAAAAAGAATAAAGACCAGGTTGGATGAGACTTTGAGCAACCTGATCCAGCAAGAGATGTCCCTGCCCGTGGCAGGAGGGTTGGAACTGGAAGGACTTTAAGATCCCTTCCAACCCAAACCATTCTATGATTTGTGAAATAAATAAAAGTTTCTGGATCTTGCAGACAAAAAGCCACAAAGCAAGTGCAATTGTAAGGCCCAGAAACTTGGCTGTTTTGATTTGTAAATCTCGGTGCTTGGGCAGTGTTGTGTGTGTAGGAAAGAGTCAAGCAAGGAATGTTAAACGGACTAAATAAACTGAGTGTATGTGTTACTCTCAGTAGCAGCCAGTGACAGGCAGTAATAAATTACCATTCAGAAGTGTGGCTGGGGCCAAATGAAAATATACTGCTAAGTGGTACATGAGCACTATCATTATGAAAATGCACACCTTTGAGAGAATAAAATTTGGACAAAGAGTATAGATCTGAACAACTGAGGTGGGCTTGGGGGATGATTAATATATGTGAAAAAGAAGAACTCGACAGCCCTGCATTATTTACCCGATGTTGGAGAGCAATTTTGTATTCTGGTTCAGCACTAGAGAAGCTAAGGAGCAGCGTGCATGCTGTTTGTGAGGCAAGGTGGTTTGTGATATTGCGAAGCAGCACGCAAGCCAGGTGGCCCTGCCAGCCTGTGCGCAAGGGAATGGGACCGCTGCTGCTTTCAGACAAGCAGTCATAAGGGCATTATCAGTGTAAACAGTGGCATTTGCTTTCTCAGCTTGTCCTGCAGTTTGTTGTCCCTTGTCAGGTGAGATGCGGTTTCTGTTTGCACAGGGGCTTGCGCCGTAGGAGCGTGGTTTGAGTTTACCCTGTGTTCTCTGGCTGCATCAAAAGCAGTGTGGCCAGCAGGTCAAGGGAGGGTTTCTCCCCCTCTGCTCTGCTCTCATGAGACCTCACCTGTAGTCCTGTGTCCAGTTCTGGAATCCCCAATATAAAAAGGATATGGAATTGTTGGAATGGGTCCAGAGGAAGCTACGAAGATGATCCGAGGGCTGGAGCACCTCTACTATGAGGATGTGCTGTGACACAGTTGAGGTTGTTCAGCCTGGAGAAGACAAGGCTCCTCACAGTAGCCTTCCAGTACCTGAGGGGCTACAGGAAAGCAGGGGAGGGACTTTTTCCAAGAGTCTGTAGTGATAGGACAAGGGGAACAGCTTTAAATTGGAAGGGGGAAGATTTAGATTAGACGTTAGGAAGAAATTCTTCACTATGAGGGTGCTGAGGCACTGGCACAGAGAAGAGATGGGTGCTCCCTACCTGGAGGTGTTCAAGGCCAGGTTGGATGGGGCTTTGAGCCCCCTGATCCAGTGGGAGGTGTCCCTGCCCATGGCAGAGGATTGGAACTGGATGGGCTTTAAGGTCCCTTCCAACTCAAACTATTCTGTGATTCTGTCCTTGCCTTCTGGCTGTATGAGTGAGGGGTGTTTGAATTTCAATACGATGGATGCGTTCTGGTTTGGGAATGACCATGCAGGGAAAACAATCACTCTGCCTCCCCAAAGCTTTAGTTTTGCTTTATAGAGCTTAACTAATTAAGTGGTTGTGATGATGTTTAGAGGATATTCAAACATTCTGGGCTCTGCTCATGTCCCATCATTTATTCAGTAGGATCGAGGTCTCACTGTGGTGTTTTCCTGGTGCAGAAGCTCATCTTGAGCCAAGAATGCAGTAATATGGTGTTGCAAAATCATGGGAAGAGGTAAATACTAGAATTACAAATAACAGGTTAGCATTATTTCTAAATCATAGCAGGGCCTACATCCAAGAGAGAAAAATCAGGCTTAATTAGCAATGTCCTCTGCCTTGTTAATAAAGAGAAGTAAAAAGAGAGTGAAGCTAAATAGGCACATGCAAAAGGGAAGGTGTTCCTTGTTTTGCTGTTGTCAAGACAATACCCTGGATTCCTTTCTCTTGAGACTGTAGGAAGTAAAAGCAATGCTTTTCAGCTTGGCTCTGAGTCTATATTGTCAGTCTATTCTCTATTGGTTTCTCTATTGGGTTTTTTTCCATGTAGGACACCAAGTCGAATGTAGATAAAACAGGTTAATTTGACCTTGTAATTAATTGTTAGCATAGGAAGCTGACCAGCAGCTGGGGGCTGGCAGCGGGGGTGGGCTGGGCCCAGCGAACCAAAAAAGACTCAGCTGAAACATCAGAAGCCAAAGTAGAAGTCCCTGGTTGGGCTGGTCTGAGGCAATCCTAGCCTTGGAAATGAAGTGTCCTTCTTGGTGGCTTGGTGGTGACTGTAACAGCAGTGGTTTGATCTGGATCTGCCCTATCCATATCGCCAATGTGCCTTGTGGCCATGAGGCTGCTTTGCAAAGCAAGGTACTGGGGGTATCTCTGCCTCTATGAAGACAGTCTTCAACTTTGACATTTTTCATCACACCAAGTTTATTTGTCTTAACCAGGCCCTGCTTTCGTTCATGCACACATACAAAAAGCCTCGTGCCTCTTTCATGCTCTTTCTGAGCTGCCTCCAAGCAGCAGTTGTGCTGTCTCAGCATGGTGGTGTTAAGCATGATGTAAGAAATATTTGTTTATCTCTGTCCTTCCCAAACTCCTGTTTTCTTCACTGACATTTAGATGGGAAGGGAGGAAGTGCAAATAAGGAAGCTGCTACATTCGCAGGGGGTCACTGCTACCACATTCATTGTTCTGGATGCTTTTTGCATCCTTCAGGGTGATTTTTGCGGACACTGGGCCTCAATTTCTCCAGGATTACAGAGACCACAGTCTTGCAAGCACTTGTACAGACCCCTACACTCAATATTATGGGATTATTTGCCTCAAAGTTTGGTTCATGCTCAAGCAGGCTTCAAATGCCCTATTTCACGTTAGGCAAGAGCAGAGATGGGAGTGGAATTAATACAGGCTGTTTCCCAGTGTGTTCTGGTAGATCCAGTCTTTTTGTTTTCTTGCCTTTTGCTTTAAGGGTTCATGAGAATTGCAGGGTGAAGTCTTTTTTATGTATTCCAGGAGAAAATTGCTACTAAGTATTGCTCTGTTGAACTTTGTTTGAAAGCTGCATCATGCTGCCCACACCACTTGCCACCAGCCACCAAATCTCTGGGGTACCTCCTGTAGCTGAGCCGATGAACAGGCCAGCTGGGAGAGCTCCACAATAACTGAGAGACTCCAGAGCTCTGGTGTGTTTTGTGTTTCTTTTTCAACCCTTATCAGCTTGGAGCAGCTTTTGTTTTACTGTGTTCCTCTGAGGTCCCATTTAAATGCCACACGTGGGGCTGGCATGCTCTTTGTCAGCTGTCCTTGTAAATCCGTTACCAGGATCCTGTGTAGGTGCAGAGACGAGACTGGCCTGTTAGAATCATAGAATGGTTTGGGTTGGAAGAAACCTTAAAGCCCATGCAGTTCCAGCCCCCCTGCCTTGGGCGAGGACACCAAGGGTGCTCAAGGTCCCATCCAACCTGGCCTTGAACACCTCCAGGGATGGGGCAGCCACACCTTCTCTGGGCAACCTGCACCAATGTCACCCTCATTATGGAAGAGTTTCTTCCTAATGTCTAATCTAAATCTTCCCCCTTCCAATTTAAAGCCGTTCCCCCTGATCCTATCACTACCAGCCCTTGTAAGAAGTCCCTCCCCAGCTTTCCTGTAGCCCTTTCAGTACTGAAAGGCTGCTCTAAGGTCTCCCTGGAGCCTTCTCTTCTCCAGGCTGAACAACCCCAACTCCCTCAGCTTGTTCTCACAGCAGAGATGCTCCAGCTCTCTGTTAGCTAAGATTTAAACACCAGAGCTTTGCATTTACAATTTGACCTGAGATTTGAAGGTTATGTCCCCTGTTCAAGCACCAACATAAGTGATTGGTTTCCCCAAACCTTTGATATCACTTTCTAATGCTTTTCCTGCCAAAGAAACAATTTCCTTGTAATAGAATAAATATTGTGCTTTTCAACCTGAGTTATTCTCATGATGCTCTGGGTTATGAATGAGACCCAAAGGTGCATAAACTGAACAACAATTCATTTTCTGAATGTTCCCATTCCTTTCCTTACAAAGGCTTGTTTCTATCCAAGCATAGAAAGAATAATAATAATAATAATAATAATAAGGTAAGAAATAGTTTCTCCTGTTGGCGAATCAGTGCTAATTCTATTGTCTGAAACCTCTGTGTAGTGAGACAATGGATCCTGAAGCACGAAACTGTAGCTTGGTGGGTGAGGAAGCAGACTGTGATGTGTAAGCAAAAGAGCAAAGTGTTGTGTGCCTTCAGAGCAGCCTCAGCTGAGCAGAGGGGAGGCAGCGGTGGGTTCATGTTACCGGCATACATGGTGCAGGTATGGGAGGAATTTGGTGTGACTGTATGGGTCTGTGTGTTAATAGCAAATATGGGGTTTGCAGTAAAAAAAAATCTCATCCACTTTGAGCTTCTTTATGTGCTTCCTTGAGCTGCTCACTTGAAAGGAGGAATTAACATTAAAAAAGGAAAAAAGGGGAAAATATTTGGGGTTTTTCTTTGCTGTAGTTGCAAAGAACTGACACCCTCAAATGATACCAGGCTGGTTTACCTTTTCTCTAGTATAACATTGAAATCGCTGCTCACTTCCCAGTGGAGCTGGTTTTGTAGCCGTCTCCCTTCACCTCTTTGGACACCTGTATAGGATAAGTTTGAATCCCATGGACTCCTAATGAGTTTTTGCCCTTAGGTGAGGATGCTGCCAGGAGCGCAGTCTGGCAGGGATGCTGCCTGGCTGTGCAGGGATGAGTTCCCACTAGAGCGCGCCAGGGCTGTTCAGATGGGGATGGTTTTCTTCTGGCACCAAAGTGGAATGATCAAAGATGCCTGTGAGATGTGATACCTTTGGTTGAGGGAGGTGATTCTCCCCCTCTACTCAGTTCTTGTGAGACCCCACCTGAAGTCCTGTGTCCATTTCAGTAATCCCTAATATAAGAAGGATATGGAACTGTTGGAAGGGTTCCAGAGGAGGCCACAGAAATGATCTGAGGGCTGGAGCACCCCTGCTATGAGGACAGGCTGAGAGAGATGGGGTTGTTCACCCTGGAGAAGACAAGGCTCCAGGGGGACCTTAGAGCAGCCTTCCAGTGCTGAAAGGGGCTGCAGGAAAGCTGGGGAGAGACTTTTCCAAGGACCTGTAGTGACAGGACAAGGGTGAACAGCTTTAAATTGAAAGGGGAAAGATTTAGATTAGACATTAGGAAGATATTCATTCGTGAGGGTGGTGAGGCAGTGGCACAGATTGTTGAGGCTGCCCCATCCCTGGATGTTTCCAAGGCAGGTTGGGATTGGGCCTTGAGCCCCCGATCCAGTGGGAGGTGTCCCTGCCCATGGCAGGGGGGTTGGAACTGGATGGGCTTTAAGGTCCCTTCCAACCCAAACCATTCTATGATTCTATGACTATGAAACAGGGATCTGGCTAGTTTCCCCATCTTTTGGCCACAATTTACTTAGATGAGGCTGAAGTCCCTGCAAAGCTTCAGCAGCAAGCACTGAGGCTTGGACTGAGCCAAGTGCTGGGACAGACCGTGTGGATGACGCCAGCCTGTACACAGAGGGCAGGGAGACGCTTTGTTCTCAAGCCTTTTATTTAGCTTGTCTCATCTTGCCGTCCCTTTGCGTTAGCTTGCCGCTCTGTATGACAGAGGAACTGGAAACCTGTATTGTGCTTCAACAAGGACATGAGTCTATCTTCATGTCGCATTAATGGCCTCCTGTTGTCATTTGTGCATTTCAAAACTGCCCCAAACTTGCCCATCATCTCATAAGGATTTTCTGCCTCAGCCAGTGCTTGAATCCAGCCTCCTGGTCCCTTGCCCTTGTCTGCTTCCTTTGGTTGCTCCATGTTTACTTAAGTAGCCAGCTGGAGTGCAGTTCCTTTCATGATCTATGGTGTAATACATAAAAATGACAGTGACATGAATCTTGCCTTTGGATTCATTTTGCACGTTAATTCCATGTGGTTCCCCAGATACTTGGAGTTTGCTCTGACAGGATCTGGGAGATGACTAAATCCTCCCTGGGTGGGTTGTTCTGTTTCACAGCAAGAGCCTGGAGGAACGGGTAACATGGTTTTACTGTCCACCAGGCATCGCTGTTGTAGAGCGTGGGGCATCAACAGCAAAGAGTTAAGCAGTTTGCCATTGACGAGGAGTTCTTCTTGGCACACCGTGCAAACAGAGCCAAGGCTGGTTGTAAAGCGTCGAGAAGCATCTGGAAATCAGTGAAGCCTGGCAAGAAAGCCTGCAGTGGATTAAGAAGGAATATATCCTCAGTCATCTTTGGCTCACAAAGTCTCTGAGACAGGGAGGAAAAGGTAAATTCCCTGAGTTGGAGGCTGGCCCACGTTGGCTTTGAAGGGTTTAGCTACAAACCCCATCACTCATTTCCATCAGACTTGCTCACTTTTCCATATGAGATACCCAGGAGCTGGCTTACAGGGAAGGACAAACTCTGTGAGCCTGTATTCCTTTCCAGGCCACAGGGGGACCCAGGACTCCCTGCCAGAGTGCTGACAGACTTGTAGGACCTCAGAAGCAGACACTACTTTGCAGTGTGCCTGAAAACACAGCAGTTCGACAAAGACAGCACAAGGAGGCTGTCCTGGAAAAGCAGTCCTAGGTGGTTATTTATCTATGTTCCATTAGAGAAAACTGTGATCTGAACCCCAGGGAGCTCGGATGTAGGATAAAAACAGGTCTTGCTGCAAGAATTTGTGATCTGAATAGAAATCAGTGAAACAGGAGGATGGAAGAAGAGACAGAGTTGTATGAAAAGGTATTTCCAGTATCATCCCTGCCCATGGCAGGGGAGTTGGAACTGGGTGATCTTAATTTAAGGTCCCTTCCAACCCAAACCATTCTAAGATTCTATGATCATGCAGTCTACAAAGGGCTGGAGTGGTCTCTTAACTGGCAGATGGTTTTGTTTGAATAGAAGTGGTTTGTAGTTGTGGCAAATCATCCATTTTCAGATTTTGCTGACTTTACACATTGTCTAATTTTAACAACAAAAAAAAATACAGAAAAAAAGGGAGAGTGAAATGTTTTTTCATAATCACACTATTCTTTCCTCCCAAGAAACTGGACGAGATTGCTGTATTATATTGCCTTGGAAACATGCAGAACATTTTAATGAAGAACAGTGGAGAATAAAAATGAAAATGAATGCTATTTCTTTTCTGTGTTCAAAACTCAGTGGCTTTGGATTCCCCGGGAGTTTCTCATGCTTTCTGAAAGGCTGTTATCCTATATGCCCTGCATTTATAATCAGTTGTGGCTCCTTTCTGTTCCAGCCTTCCTTGCTCTGAGTCTTCAGTCGCAACAGGACAAATTCTGGCTTTTCAGAATCATCTCATTGAAGTTTTATGGATAGGAATGAGGAGAAAATGAAGGGCTTTTTTACCAATAAATCATCCTTAAGCCAAACTTTGTTATTTTTCACCTCAATCAAAGCCAAGTTTTTCAGCTTTCCATTAATAAATAGATATGTGCTGCGTTCAATTCTGGAGTCTTCAGCACAGGAAGGACATGGATCTGTTGGAGCGAGTCCAGATGAGGCCACAAAGATGATCTGAGGGCAGAAGCACCTCCCATAAAAGGACAGACTGGGAGAGATGGGGTTGTTCAGCCTGGAGAAGAGAATGGTCCAGAGAGACCTTAGAGCAGCATTCCAGTACTGAAAGGGGCTCCAGGAAAGCTGGGGAGGGGCTCTTGATCAGGGAGTGCAGGGATAGGATGAGGGGAACGGTTTTCAGCTGGAAGACAGAGATTTAAATGAGTTCTTAGGGAGAAATGTTTTCCTGTGAGAGCGGTGAGGCACTGGCAGAGGTTACCCAGAGAAGTGTGGCTGCCTCATCCCTGGAGGTGTTCAAGGCCAGGTTGGATGGGACTTTGAGCATCCTGATCCAGTGGGAGGTGTCCCTGCCCCTGGCAGTGGGGTTGGAACCGGATGGTCTTTAAAGTCCCTTCCAACCCAAACCATTCTATGGTTCCATGATTTGAGATTGATCAGGAGTTCTTAAAACGAGCATTTCCAGGTTCTAGAATAAAGTGTCATTTTCCAGATAATATATTTCAGAAAAATAGGACTTAGTCATGTAGCTCCTACTTCATTAACCAAGGTCCCCAGGAGAACTTTTGAGCAGGCTTTTCTAAGCTCCAAACTTGGGAAACACAGCTTCGGCTTCCTGCATGATAATTCTGTGCATATTAAGTGGTGGATGTTTGTGTTTCCCTGCATGCAAACAGAGGGCAACAATGCAAAATCTATGGATGGAAAGCCCCGGGCAGGGCTTAGTTACATTAATCGTAGGCACAGAGTGCCTTTGTTCATGTGGCAAATCCACCAGTAATAGGCAAGGAGCCTCCAGGTGGAGATGACAAATGCCACTCCTCATTAGGCAGAGCTGGAGCAGGTACTAATTACCCGGGAGCTGCAGTGTGGCGGTGTTCGTGGTTCCCGCCAATGTGCAAGCCATGTACTGACTTGCTTGTTGATTCCTGCAGATCAGCAGTGAAGAAGTTGGCTGTGTCCCAGCCCTCTGAGTGTTGGCTTTGTAGCAGTGCACCTTTCCTCTGCACTAGCTTTCAGGTGTCTCCATACACTTTCCGGTATGGAAACTGTAATGCTGTGGTCATCACTGCTCAGTAGCTCTTGCTCTGTAATGACTGGAACTATCAGTCGTAGAATCATAGAATGGTTTGGGTTGGAAGGGACCTCAAAGTTCCAACCCCCCTGCCATGGGCAGGGACACCTCCCACTGGGCCAGGCTGCTGAAAGCCCCATCCAACCTGGCCTTGAACATCTTCAGGGATGGGGCATCCATGACTTCTCTGGGCAACCTGTGCCAATGCCTCCCCACCCTCACAGGGAAACATTTCTGCCTAAGATCTCATTTAAATATCTCCCCTCTTTCAGCTTAAAACTGTTCCTCCTTGTCCTATCCCTACACTCCCTGCTCAAGAGCCCCTCCCCAGCTTTTCTGGAGCCCCTTTCAGTACTGAAAGACTGCTCTAAGGTCTCCCTGGAGCTTTATCTTTTCCAGGCTGAAGAAGCTCAACAGTCTTAGCCTGTCTTCGTATGGGAGATGTTCCAGCCCTTGGATCATCTCCATGGCCTCCTCTGGATCTGTGTCCTTCCTGTGCTGAGGACTCTAGAACTGGACACAGGGCTCCAGGTGGGGGTCTCACCAAAGCAGAGCAGAGGGGCAGAAACGCCTCTCTCGCCCTGCTGGTCCCGCTGCTTTAGATGCAGCCTGGGATATGGGTGGCTTTCTGGCTGCAAGGACACTTTGTCAGCTCATGTTGAGCTTCTCACCAGCACCCTAAGTACTTCGGGGCTGCTCTCAATCCATTCTCCAGTCACACTTTAATCATATGGAGAGGTCTGTGGGGGAAGTATAATGTTTCTCAAAGTGAATTAGTCTTTGTATTTCTAGCACCTATTTTCTGCTGGGATTTTAACCCTCTGTGTATTCACAGGGTATTCTAGATCGAATTTTGTGAGTGTAGGCACTTGAAATTCCAGTGGCAAGGTGGAACAAGAGGGGGAGCAGAGGGGAAAGCAGAGCTCTTGGAAAATGGGCATTATCATCAGGTGTTATTTTGGTTGGATCAGATGATGGGAAGTGTACCTGTCAGTCCTCCATCATGCCTGGAGAGCAGCAGCAGTCCTTTGACAGAGTTCAGCTCCTGCTGGCGTTACACATTGTCTGGATTGGAGACGGACTCCCCCAGCACCCAGCTCTGTGGTAAGAACAGGCACTCAAATAGGCAGAGCTGTTGTCCTGTGCTGAAGTAACATGTGCATGGGGCTGGCAGTTCTGACTCTGTGTGAGTTTAGTGGTAAAAGCTGAGCCTGGGACTCAGGCCAAGGCAGCAGGGCCTTGATGTGACTTCCTGCAAAACACAACTATAGACTTCAACCATGTTCTTCAATTTACCTAACTAATGTTTTCTCCAGCCTCAGTTTTTAATTAATGGTAATATCATTATTCGCATCATTATTGTCTCATCCCCATTGTTTTATAAGACCTGGTGGCTAATAAGGACAGGGCAACACTTCAGTTTATTTTGCTGTGGTTTATTGACTAATTTGATATTGTTGAAAAGAAGCGAACATGCTGGGGACAGAATTCCCAAAACAGAAAATCCCTCTCTCCTCTCCTCTCCTCTCCTCTCCTCTCCTCTCCTCTCCTCTCCTCTCCTCTCCTCTCCTCTCCTCTCCTCTCCTCTCCTCTCCTCTCCTCTCCTCTCCTCTCCTCTCCTCTCCTCTCCTCTCCTCTCCTCTCCTCTCCTCTCCTCTCCTCTCCTCTCCTCTCCTCTCCTCTCCTCTCCTCTCCTCTCCTCTCCTCCCCTCCCCTCCCCTCCCCTCCCCTCCCCTCCCCTCCCCTCCCCTCCCCTCCCCTCCCCTCCCCTCCCCTCTCCTCCCCTCCCCTCCCCTCCCCTCCCCTCCCCTCCCCTCCCCTCCCCTCCCCTCCCCATGATCGTAATTCCTTTGAACAGGAGTTTTGTGAATTTGTGCACTCACTAACAATGGCCCAACTTCTCTTTTGCAATTTCCCCCATCACTTTTGCATTTTGACATCTCCTGCAGCCTGCCACTCCTTAGCATTAATTTCTATCGCTTCCTCGATTTGCCAGGAAGACATTCTGCTTAAGCAGCAAGTGGTGGGCCATCCATCATTTTATGCCAGTCACAAGTTACACGGTGCCTCACAGCCTGGAAGGCACAGATCATTCTTAATCAACTGAAGTCAGCCACGGGTAAAAGAGCTAAAGACCTGATTTCCATTGACCGTCTAACGCTGTGGAAGTACGGCAGAGCCATTGTAAGTGCCTTGTAACAGTGCAGCACGGCTGATTAGAACCCTACAAAGCTCAGGTGGTTTCACAAAAGTCCTGTCAGTCAGCTTTCCTTTGATTTCAGGTCTTATTTTCATTTATTTACAGTATTGCGCATTAGGTGTAGAGTATTTGCTAAACACTGAAGAATAATGGGCCTATCCCACCTAGCTGACAGCAGAAGGGCTGACAAAGGGAAGCAGCACAGGAAAAGTGGTAATTTATGTATGAGTCAGGCTTTCCAGCCAGCTGTGCTGATAAAAAATGGCAAGTTCCATGGCAAGGTTGGAAAACAACAACAAAATTACCTTTGTAAAAATAAAACCGCAACTATTTCGACCTGCACTTTGATTACAGATGACTTATTACCAAAAGCAACAGAGAAGGGAGTCCTGGAGAGGCATTTGGATTTATCAGATGCAGGACTGTGTAAGGGAAGTCTGGCAGTCACCTGCGCCTAAGACAATAGCACAGAAGATCTTGGCTATGGCACATAAAAGCTGATAAGGACGCAGAAAAAAAGAAGCTACCACAGCAAGAGGTGAGAATTGGTACCACAGGGGTGGAGCTACGAGCTGAGGGCAGTTGGTGAGGCAGAGGACAAGGATTGGCAGTAGTTTTTCACCAAATTGCCAAGTAGTCCCATATCTATCTAATGCAGCGAGTTCTGCTGGAGGGTTTGGGTTTTCACCCAGCCGGTGTGACTTGGGGTCTGACTTTGCTCCTCTTAGAGGCAATAACAGACTCCTATTGATCCGCAGGAGAGACAGAAATCAAAGAAAACTTGTTGTGGCAACTGGCTAATTCAATCAAAGCATCGATTTCTCCAGCTGGACAATTAAAAACCATGAATGCCAGGTAGCTGATTTCTGTCTCTGAATTAATGTAACAAATGGTTGTTGATTCAGTGAGAGGAAACTACCACAAAGGAAAAGACCTTCCATATTAAAAAATCCCCAGCCTATGTGATGTGGTCTTGAATGTGGCACAAACAGAGCCACAATAGGTACCATTCATTGGGAATCCTTAGCCTGTGTTTCCCTGCCTATCATTGTCACCCTGTCCCAGAGAGCCCTTGGGTTCTGCATTGGCAGCCGTGGAGAGAATTACAGAATCATGGAATGGTTTGTGTTGGAAGGGACCTCAAAGCCCATCCAGTTACACCTCCCACCAGACCAGGCTGCTCAAGGCCCCATCAAGCCTGGCCTTGAACACCTCCAGGGATGGGGCAGCCACAGCCTCTCTGGGCAACCTGTGCCAGTGCTCATTGTGAAGAATTTCTTCCTCATATCTACTCTAAATCTCCTCTGTTCCAATTTAAAGCCATTCCCCCTCGTCCTGTCACTACTTGTCTTTGTAAAAAGTCCCTCCCCAGCTTTCCTGTAGTCCCTTCTGGTACTGGAAGACTGCTCTAAGGTTTCCTTAGAGACTTCTCCAGGCTGAACAAGCCCAACCCTCTCAGCCTGTCCTCATAGCAGAGGTTCTCCAGCCCTCAGATCATCTTCATATCATGTTCATACTTTTCTTCTTTTAATTCTCCAGCAAGTGAAAGTCTCCCTCAGCCACAGCACAGGAGCACCGATCTGGAGGCTGTTTCAGCTGCTTCAAAAGATGGGATGAAGCAGCATCTCTGCATCTTCTCTGTCTTTCCGTCTTATGCAAGTCCTGTTTTTTCATGGCTGTAGAAATCAAATACTGTATCTGCAACCCCACTGCTGCTAATGGGAAGGGGCACCTGGATGAATTTGTCCCAGAGCAAATCTGAAGGTGACTTATCTCTGCTCTTTGCAGCATCTGTACATGTTGGTTAGCAGGACTTAGGAGTTGATTGACTGGGCCCTCCTCCTCACTTCGCAGAGTAGCTGACGTTAAGGCAGGTAAACAAGGACAGGGAAGATTGCAGAAAGGGGATGCAGGAGCCCATGGGGTTAACAACTGGCAGTGGGAGCACCTTGTGACATCGCTTCAGATGGATGACACTAGTTTTCCCCTGGCTTTGAGACAGCTGCCTCTTTCCCCACAGCAGGAAGGTGTTTGAGGCCATAAAAAGGAACCAGAAAAAAGTAGCTTTTCAACGCACTTATGGTAGCTGAGAACAGGCCCTGATGTTTTCAGAGCTGCTGGGTAATTGCAGACTTAGGTTATAGCTTCATGCTTTGCTGCAGTGGCTCAGGAGTTGGTGTTTAATGCAGTCTGATGACACTTCTTCCATAGGCAACCAGTTTCCCTTTGTAAACCCCTCTTGCCTGTTGAGATTAGCTTTAGCGGTCTCGAGGCATATGGGTAAAACATGAACTAACTGCACCACAGAAGCCCTCACAGGTCAGATTGCAGGGGTCTCAGAGGCTGCCAAAACCAAGAATGACTTGCTTGGCATCAGGAACACATCCCAGTGTCCCCAGCCCCTGATTTGTGTGTATGGGAGGTGGATGTCACGGGAATGCTGCAGTGCTGGCACTGAGGCTGGAGGTGGTAACTTGGAGTGCAGAGGCAGGATAGGACATTCTAATAGCGACGGTTGTTTGTGTCAGTGTATGGGAGTGAGGGCACTGACCTGAGGAACATGTCATTTTCACATTGATCCATGGGCTTTGACATAGCCTCGATAATGGATGGGACATCCCAAAAAAACACTGACCTGCCAGAGCAAACCATCTCCTGTCATCACCTTGCAATACTTAGGAAGACATTTAGACATTAGGCATTAGGAAGAAATTCTTCACAACGAAGTTGGTGAGGCCCTGGCACAGGTTGCCCAGGGAGGTCGTGGCTGCCCCATCCCTGGAGGTGTTCAAGGCCAGGCTGAATGGGGCTTTGTGCAGCCTGATCCAGTGGGAGGTGTCCCTGCCCGTGGCAGGGGCGTTGGAACCGGATGGGCTTTAAGACCCCTTCCAACTCAAACCATTCTGTGATTCTACTGTGCTTACGGCCTTATGGTATTTTTCTTTTCTGGTAGCCCACACCTACAACAGAGATGTTCTGAGAGGCCCCAGAAACACAATGAATGCTCCTTCTGCTCTTCATCACAGGAACAGGACTGAAGTGTGATAAGAGTGGCGGAGCATTAATGGAGCTGGATGCTAGAGGCGAGGAGGTATATTTTGATCAGCCCCCACAATAAAAGCTAAGTTGCTTTACAACACAGCCCGATAAAAAGTGGCTGTTAGAAAAATGTGTCTATTAAAAGGTCAGGTGAGGTCTTATGTTCTGGAGTGACACTGCCACAAGCTGGTAAATGATAAATAGTGAATTCCTTATTAGGTTAATTTTATCTATTTGGGGCTGCTGTGAACAGCCCATTAGAAAATAACAATTTTCACAAAGGATGCCAAATTGCTGGTTGTTATTATTTCTGCAAATAATAACCTGCAACTTGTTTGTAAGCAGCTTATTGCAATACTTAATGGTCAAATTTGGAGTGTTAACTGGAGAGACAGCCACACAGTGGGCTTGTCTTTGCTCATCATGGGAGCATAACTCAAATTTTCATGTCCAATAGGCAAAGGGATGACCACGAATTTGGGTTCGGAACCCCAAACTATTAAAAATGGTGATATCTTTGCATTATGTGGTCTTTCTGACATCTGTGTCTTTTTAGAGTTATGTTTTCAGGATTTCTTTTCAGTTGTGATGGCTGAAAATGCATCTTTTCCTTTAAGGAGAGACAGTTTTCTGATTTACAGCCCTGATCCTGGCACTGGGAACATTAGGGAAAATTGAAATACCTGAGAGCACCGAACTGCAAGTGTTCTTCCAGAATAAAACACAGGATTTGCTCCCTGTAAGCTGTCAGTGCTCCTGCTGGAAGTGTACAGTTCTTGCTGCAAAGCTCTGTGAAAAGCACCAAAGAGACTTGTTTAAAAATTCAGATGCACATTTACAGGCTTCGAATCTTCTCCCCCCCAGCAGTAACAAAGCTGCACTCTTGTAACTGCTGGTCACTGTCACAGAAGCTTTTTGTTTCCTAGCAAAAAGTACCAGAGACAGCAGTGGTACATTCAAGAGAGTTTTGATGCAGGATGTTCGAAAGCATTATTTCTGTCCCCTCTCCAAAGACCAGCCCCTAGAAACCTTCCTTGACCTCTTCCAGGTCCCGCATGAGCTTTGGTGCTCTTCATCAGGTTCTTCTGTGTCCTCCCCACATGCATCTTCCCAAACAGATGGCTGAAATGGTACCAGCAAGGCTTTGTACTGTGGATGGATTTTGATTATTAATAAGATGGCCAGGAAGAATGGGAGTATTTCGTGTCTTGTCAAAGCAGCTCAAGTTGGATTCTGCTTTTATGACATTTGCCACTGCTCCTCCCTCCTCTAGATCCTCTCTTTCGTGTGCCTGAGCAGCACTGACTTGACAGTGTGCTTCATGAAGAGGTATAACAGCATGGGAAACCACTCAGGAAGTGTTTTACAAGCAGCAAAGAGAAAACTCAGAGACAGTATGAAAAAGAGCAAATAAAAAAGAGAGCCGATTGCAGTTTTAAGTTGAATTTCCACTATCTTCCTAGCAGGCATTCCAGTATGAGTACATTAAATTCATATATTGCTCAACAGCCAGGGCTATTTAGCAATAAAGACCTCTGGCACTGAAAGAAACTCAAACCAAATCTTTCCAGCCAGCAATAAAACACAAGGAGTGTCGTGCTGAAGATCGCAGGGTTGCGTAGCTTGTTAAGGCAAGAGGCTGGTTTGTGCAATCACAGGAAGGGATGTTGTCCTGTGACACTCACCTCCATAGATAACTCCCTTGGAGATTAAAAAGCTAAATACAATCCTGCAAATGCAGTTCTGTAGCCACAGTCATATTGTGCAGACACACACGGAGAACTTGAGGACTTTTTGAAACTTGATCCTGGCTGTTATTGGAATTGGTTTTGTAGCCGTTGATGTTGCCTGTGGGAAAAAATAACTGCAAGTGATGCTTGTTGCGCATCCCAAAAATGAGGAAAAAAAGGCTCAAAGCCAACGTGTGCAGCAGAGTCTGGAAGTCCCCAGGAAGAAGGCAGTGCAGGATCTTCACATTTTCTGATGTGAAAAAGAAAAGTTGCCTGATTCCACAGCTTTCCTGAGATTTCAACAATGAAGAAGACAATTTTCCCGGAGAAGTCATGGCTGCCCCATCCCTGGAGGTGTTCAAGGCCAGGCTGGATGGGGCTTTGAGCACCCTGACCCAGTGGAGGGTGTCCCTGCCCATGGCAGGGGGTTGGAAGTGGGTGATCTTTAAGGTCCCTTCCAACCCAAACCATTCTATGATTCTATGAAATAGGTGCAGCTACTGTTTGCTTTATGGTTTGACTTCTGTAGTGTTTTGTGTTGCATCCACAGCCTGCAAAGTGCCTTCCTGCTATCAAGGAAAGTCCCCTGTCTCCCACAATCTGGTGCCCCAGTCCTGCAAGGATGCCATCACAGGCTTTTCTTCCCCTGTGTGGGCAGCTGTTCCACATTAAAGTTGTCTATGGAGTTAAGCACGACTGGAAAAGTGGGGCTTTGGGATACTTAAGGATGATGAATTTTAAGAAGGTTTGTTCTGGGAATTCTGCAGGCACACATGCCTGCTCTGCCCATACTCCAGCTATAGAAATGTGTCCATGGGTAGCTGATAGGCCATGCCTCTCACCGTTGGTGTTGTTCCTGCTCAGTTCAGAGCAGAATAAGAGGTCACATCCATGTTACTGACCATGGCTGAGTGTCCCACACCATGTTGGGACTCCCAGCTTGGGTCTCTCTTCAGCGGCAGGGAGAAGGGGAATAGGAGAGTGACTCTGTGCCTCTGAGTTGGTGGCATGCATGGAAAATGTTTATGAAGCCCTCTGCTGCAAGAAAGCGCCTGAGTGTAGTGTGACCAAGCTGTCTTACTGCCACGTGAAGTCAAAGGTCCCCAAATAACTTCATTTTTGAGGGACTGAACATGTTTAACTCTGAACATTGCAGCCACAGCTGTTCATGCCTTTAAAAATCAAGGGGATCATAGGGGCTTTTCAATATTCAAGGAAAGGTGCTGCTGAAACTCCCTGTGCTCTCCCCCCAGAGTGTGTGTTTAGGGGGAAATTATTCCACCTTCTCATGTGCACCAGCATTTTTTTTATCAGAATCTACCTCCTTTCTCAAAAACATTGTTTAACCAAGGCTTTTTTTTAAATTACGGTTTTCATAAACTTTTCCTTGAAATTTAAGGTACTTCGCTGTCAAAACCCACCCATTTGGACTGATTGAATTGAAGTGATGCTAATACATGAGGCTGAGCAAGTCTCTGTAAATAGCAGTGATGCAGGAACGCAGTGTTTTACATTAATGGAGCCCCAAGGCTCTTGCCTGTCTCAAAATGGTGTGTTCTTGGGCAACCTTTGCACCCAAAGCACAGTGAAAATAGTCATGCAGCTCAAAGATTCTTGCAATGTTTTATTCCATTGCTAGCATAGCTTTTTTCCCAATTAATTTGTGCCTAACTCCCTTCATGTAAATGCAGGAGACAAAATGTTGGTTCTCTAATAGCTGGAGAGGTCATCCAAGCTTGTCATGCACTCCCCAATGTTGTTGTTGTGCTGAGAGGAAGAATTTTCCCTATGGGAGAAGGCTGATCTGTTGGATGATGATTTCTGCTATTACACATTGTTATTTGTGCACTCTAGGTTTCTTCATACAAGTTGAACAGCCTGCACTGGTGAGAAGGTTAATGCCTCACTGTGTCACCTGGCTGACACTGGCTATTATCTCCACAGGTATCCTTTGGTTTAACTTCTAGGAAGACGTTATATCCCAGCTAAGTATCACAATCCCGTTTCCCTCAGAAGTCCTTACTGCTGTCTTTGAATTACCAGAATGGTGCAAAATGAGGTTTGCTCACCCGTTTCTAGTGATATCATAGAATCATAGAATGGTTTGGGTTGGAAGGGACCTTGAAGCCTGTTCAATCCCAGCCGCCCTGCCATGGACAGGGGCACCTCTCACTGGATCAGGATGCTCAAGATCCCATCTAACCTGACCATGAACACCTCCAATGATGGGGCATCCACACCTTCCCTGGGGAACCTGTGCTAGTGCCTCCCCATCCTTATCATGAAGAATTTCTTCCTAATGTCTAATCTAAATCTTCCCCCTTCCAGTTTAAAGCCATCCCCCTCATCCCATCACTCCAAGCCCTTGCAGAAAGCCCCTCCCCAGCTTTCCTGAAGCCCCTTTGAGTACTGGGAGGCTACTCTAAGGTCTCCTTGTCTTCTCCAGGCTGAACAACACCAACTGTCTCAGCCTGTCCTCATAGCAGAGGAGCTCCAGCCCTTGGATCATCTTCGTAGCCTCCATCTGGACTCATTCCAACAGTTCCGTATCCTTCTTATGTTGGAGATTCCAGAACTGGACACAGGACTCCAGGTGGGTTCTCACAAGAGCAGAGTACAGGGAGAGAATCACCTCCCTCACCTTGCTGGCCATGTTGCTTTTGACGCAGCTGAAGATATGGTTGGCATTGTGGGCTTTGATGTATGGTTATTGTAGGCTGATTTGAGACTAGTTTGGAAAAGGCGACATCGGCTTGTTCCTTTCAAGGCTTCTGCAGTTTGGTGTCTACAGAGTGTGCACTCTCTCATGGTATTTTTTCCTCAAGCAGACATCCGCTGCTACTTCTGTTTTCTTGGAGGCAATTAATGTTGCTTCCAGTACATCATCAAATGTCTCATTATTAAGTAATTAGAGAATGGCTTTTATAAGCGTTTTGACTGTAAAAGGCCCCAATTGCTATTATTATTATTACTGCTACCTTCTGGCAATGGAGAGGAAGACACTGATGAATCCTCCTTTGATGTCTGTTGAAACAAGCTAGAGAAAATGGGCAGACCTCTGGACTCTAAATAATGGTACAATCCATAAATAATAATCCTCTTCAGAGCCCTGTGTAGGCAGGCTATAACTTTGTGCCAAAAGGTATTCATGTCCAAGCACAGTCAGAGGGTCTGTCCTGTGCTCCTCTTGTACCAGTGGCACAGGTGTGTTTCATGGCTATAAATTTCTTACAGAACATGTTTCTTATTGTGATAGTTGGAATGGCTTCTAAAAGGGCACACGTCTAGGGTTTTTTTCTCTCATTTTTGATAATTTAAAAGTTTTTCCAGACATAAATTTTGTTTGGGAAAGAAAAATACCCAAGAAGCAACAACCAAGGTCCTTTGTTTGCAATTTCCAGACATCCAGACTGGAGGTGACTGGAATTGTGCCCAGTTCTGCCACTTGGTAGCTGCAAAACCCAGCAAGTCATTTGGGATGTCTTGGACTTCAGACCAAGGAACGTGGGAGATATAGTCACCAAAGAACCTTGGAAACAGTCTGGGGGATCTGCCAGAGGTCCTGGACTGATCCAGAGGTCCAGGAGTAGTGGCTCTAGTTGACTTGTTTTTCAGCTGTGTTGTAGGACCAGTACAACTGGAACCCGCCTGACCTGCTGAGGAAGTCCTGCATGGTGGATTGGTGTGTGCCCACCAAGCATACCTTGGTTTGGGTGTGATTAACCACCTGTGGCTATCAAGAAGGTGCTGGACCTGCTGTGCCCTTGGTGCAAGTTTGTCCAACAGCACTTGCCCTTAATTTCAATTTCTTCCGTACCCATGGAAGCAAAGTCACAATAGTAACGCTAGACTTGGTCTTACTGTCATTTCTGTTTGAAAAAGTAAAACAGCAGTGTGCTTGGCAAGATAAGTCCAGCGGTGACAACTCTCTGAGGAGTAAGTCTAGAGTGGGGTATTGCCCATTTGGTCACCCAGGGATGGGGATTGCATAGCTGAAGAGTTCTGTGAGTATTGAGGGCAACTCCCAAGATAAGGGCACATCATGCAACCACCAATGAGGGCATCCTTCTGGCAGGCAGCAGAGTAATTGCAAACTCCAGCTCTGCAGCTTGGACCCAGGCACACGGCAGCACGTCTTACAGCAGCTCCCAGGAGCCACTGGCTTCCCCAGCACATCTGCCACCCCTGCTCCCCAGCTCTCCAAGGTCCATGCTGTGTGGCCTGTGCTCAGGCACATATAGATCTTGAAAAATGGGCCATAAACTCAGAACATGCTTTTTAAGAAGCCCTCCTCATGCACTGCAGAGCCTTCAGGTCTGTGAATCGGATCAGGAGCCTTCATGAATGACCAGACTGGTTTCGCTCAGGAAAAGGTGCTGGGGTGCCAGTCATTAGGGAAAGGAGAGGTGAGCACTCTCTCCCAGGCTGATCCCTGAGCCTTGGGATGAGCCACCCTCCCTCACCCATTCCATGAATCACAGAATCATAGAATCATTAAGTTTGGAAAAGACCTTTAAGATCATAAAATCCAACGGTCAGCCCAACAGCACCATGCCTACTAAACCATGTCCCGAAGCGGCACATCTACACTTTTTTTAAAACCCCTCCAGGAACGGAGACTCCACCACTGTTCCAGTGCTTCACCACTCTTTCAGTAAAGAAATTTTTCCTAATATCCAATCTAAACCTCTTCTCATGCAACTTGAGGCCACTTTCTCTCATCCTATCACTTGTTACTTGAAGACTGCCCATCTCCATTGTATGTCTCAGAGAATCAAACACCTTTTTAGCACATCTGTCTTTTATCGATGACCTGAAAAGGGAGAAGGGTTATTTAACTCTTCCTTTTCTATAAATTAAGGAGCTTTGAAGAACAGTCTGTAAGTGTGCAGAGCACTTCTCTGCTTCTGTTCGTGCTCCTCCATCACTGCATTGCTTGCGTGGGATTATTACAACACATACTTGTCTTCCACCACAAGCAAGTTCCCAGCTACAGGTGACTGATAGCCCTTGTGTAACTTGTCATTACTCATCAGCACTCCCTATGCTCATTTAGATCTCAGGGTGTGGCTTTAATTACCTGATTTTGTAATAACACCCTGGTGCCTTGGTGAGGGATAGACACCCTAGAAACCTATTAAATAGGAGCATGGTGACTCCATGTCCTTAGAGTATTCTCTCAGGTTGCTGTTTGTTTCTAGATATTGAGGCTGTGGGACTGTTTGTCCATCCTCCCCATAGCTTCCAAATGTGTTGGTTGAATTCAACTGGATTGGGTTGGTGGATGAATCCAACAGAAATAGCCAGACCTGTAGGGAGATGTGCAGTCAAGTAGAAGAGGAAGAATAGGTTAAATGCCTGGACTGGGCATCCTGTGCTTGTTTAGGTAACAGATAATCCATGTGGGAAAGAGCATGTAGGAATGCCCCAGCTAAGGGGGAAAAAACATTGCTTGCAACTCAGTTACTAAACGAGAACACTGGGTTATATGTAGGTGTCTTATCATTCTATAATAACCTCGGTTTATGGGTTTTTTCTGTTGCTATTTTTAAGTTCTCTTATCTCAGCAGCTTAGTGATACCTTCCATCTTGCTAGTCTTCAGCATGTGTCGACCGAGTCTCACAGGCTTTTGCTGAAGCTGCCTGGGGCTTTGGTGTGCCATCAAGGTACGTGCTTGACCAAGGTTGTCTTAGTATTTGATATCAGATGCAGTCAGCCTTGTGTATCCCAAGACTCTATAGTGTTTGGAGCTAAACAAAGCTTTGCTTAAACAAAGTTGTCTTCATAACACTGAGTAGGCTCTTGGTGTAGTTGATTGCCTTTTGAATAGCTCAGTAAAACCATGTGGTGCCCTCTGTACAGGGTAAACTTTTACATTACCTCTGTTTTGGTGGGGTTACATTGGGCTTGGTTTTCAGTGGTGTCCTTAGAGCTGGAATAAGGTCTTTTTTTAACCTTCTGCAGTGAAGACCATTAAATCCCTTCCTAAGAATGCCTGGCACCATGTTCTTCAGGTTGGACAGCTGTTCCTCATCTGCACCCTATGCAGACCAGACAAGTATTTGGGTCACTCGGCACACAGTGGAAGGATGTCTGTCCCCACATAAGCACCTTTGCTAGTTGGGCCCATTTTTATGTGGGAGAAGCAAGATGAGTGTTCTTTTTCATGACTGGTCATCAGTTGATACTGGCTCCGTGTTCTGTGTTGCAGTATCCATCAGGATATATGCTCTTGGTATTACTTCTTTCAACTGTTTCAGGTCAACCAGCTGTGAAACCAATCTTACGTTTATTATTGAACAAAGAAAATAACTTCTAAGGCCACATAATTGAGGGTTCATCTTCCCATCATGTGCAGGTGACTAGAGTTAATTTTTAGCCTAATGCAATTACAGTCTTTCAGAAAATGTGCATTTCCACTGCACACAGAACTGCACACTTAAGATGCTGATCTAGTGGGAGGTGTCCCTGCCCATGGCAGGGGAGTTGGAACTGGGTGATCTTTAAGGTCCCTTCCAACCCAAACCATTCTGTTATTCCATGGTGCAGCTGTTGTCACAAGTTCATCTTGTCTCTGCTCTTTCCTAACTAGTCCATCTGTCATCTCTCCAGGTTCATGTGTTGGGACATCAGAGTTGCCATGCAGATTGGAGACAAGGTGAATGTGCAAAGAAAGAGAGATGTCAGAGGATCTGGATGCTGGTAGCTGTATAATGTTTTGTCGCAAGCCTTGGCATTAGCTGTGATCTTAATCTGGAGGTAGGGTTAAAGGACATCCTAATGGAACTCACAATAATCAGCTTGCTCTTACAAAACAAGGCTCTAGAGCAAAGTTTCCTCTGGAATAGCAATGCCAGTTGGGGTGTAAGGTAATGAGTGCTTTGGGATTCACTGGGTTTGTGAAGATTGAAAGCTAGGCCCTGGCCCCAAGAAAAAATATTTTGAGAAAGGGATTTAATTAAGGAGGCACCACGCATAACTGAGCCCAATGGACCCCAAGTTTGCTTGAGGATGTACTCTGAAGAGCTGTAAGTTGCTGGGCTTATTTGGTGAGAAAGAGAGTGGAATAGAAGCAGAGTGTGGCTCTACTGGTGAGTTTTACTGTGCCTGGGAGAGACTAAAATGGGGTTATTGGTGGCTGCCAGGATCTGTCAGTAGCAGCTGCCTTTCACTGTCTATTTCTTCTGCCTACAACTCTTTTTTTCTAACTATAAATCCTAATTCACTGTTTTGTGTGAATTGTATCTCAGGAGTTTGTAACCAGTGGAAAAGCAGCAGCGTGAAGCCTGAGAGCAGCATGTGACAAGGTTGATGTGCATGTGGGAGCATCGCAAATAAAGCCCTCAGCTGCTGGGCGTGGGAATTGATTCACAGACCTGTAGGTTTGCTAAGACCAGATGTAGGTGAAGGTGACCTTGGGAGAAAATGGGTAAAGGGTTGGCTGGTGATGCTGTACTTCTGAACAGAGGCACCATGGCTTTAAAGTCAAAAGTTGCATTTCCTTACCCTTCCCTAAATCTCCTGCAGAACGATGTTAACATAAGAGGAAAAAACCCCAGTGATGAGTTCTTCTGAAAATCCTTTCCCAAATGTTTTCAGCCTGTGGTGCCTCTGATTCACTTGCAGGAAGCTCAGACATTTTGATTTTGGTGCTTGGCTGCTCTGATAGTGGAGTATTCCAAAATTTGTACTTGGTTTGGGAAATTGTTTCTGGAAACAAGTCTGCTGTGTATTAATAAGCACTTAACATCCAAAAGCTTTGAGCCAAAAATTAGCAGCACAGTTCTTGAACTCTTTAGAGAGAGTCCTGTGTGATAACATCCTCGTATTTCCAACCTATCTGATGACTATGGACCACTGGAGGGAAAACTGCTTCCAGAAAGGGGCTCTTTTGTAATTGCATTGTAATAAGGAAAGGAAAATCTCCAGTGAATGGTGGAAATTTCTTTGCTGGTAGCAGATTAGTACGATGATGATGCCACATCACCTGCAGTTTCCATACTGGCTAAAAATATTGCTGCCCAGATTAGGTTCTCGGAGGGTTCTGATGTTTTTTGAAAATGCTGGGTGAGCATCTCTAAAAAATAATCCCTTGTTCAGGTGCCTGAAATCAGACACCCAGGAATTGAGGATGAATTTACATTTATAGGCTCCTGCCTTGCATTTGGAAAGACCTAGAGGGAATGTGCCATCCTGCACTGGGGAAGGCCATGGGCGGTTACAAACTCCTGGGATAGTGTTCACACACAAGGGTGAATCAGGATTAAAAGTTAGTCAGGAAAAGAGTTGTTGGCACAAATAATGGACAGTGAAAAGCCGCTGCTACTGACAGATCCTGGCAGCCACCAATAACCCTAGTTTAGTCTCTCACTGGCACAGTAAAAGTTCACCAGTAGAGCCACACACTTCTTCTGTTCCACCCTCTTGCTCATCAAATGCTGTGGGCTGCTCGGCAAAAGCCTTTCCTGTTGTTTAGCAAATGATGTTCCAGTTCCAACAAGTGTCTTAAGCCATTTCAGCATCATCCAGCACCAGACACTATGTTGCCCAATGCTGTAAGGTCCTCAGGCAACTGCTTCTCTACCTGTGAGTAAAGCAGTGCTTTAAGTTGGCTGTAGACTTTTACCTCTTGCCTTCTAGTGCTGAAAAGGGCTGCAGGAAAGCTAGGGAGTGCAAGGATAGGATGAAGGGAAATGTTTTGTGCTGAAGGAGGGGAGATTGAGATGAGCTCTAAGGAAGAAATGTTTTCCTGAGGGGGTGGGGAGGCCCTGGCACAGGTTGCCCAGAGCAGTCATGGCTGCTGTCTCCCTGGAGGTGCTCAAGGCCAGGCTGGATGGGGCTTTGAGCACCCTGATCCAGTGGAGGATGTCCCTGCCCATGGCAGGGGTTTGGAATTGGATGGGCTCTAGGGTCACTTCTGACCCAAACATTCTATGTTCTTTGATTCCTACTCCTGGTTTCAGAGCATTGTAAAACTTGGACTTGGTTTGAAGGCCTGTACATTGAATGAAGGCTGCTCCATGAAAGCTTTGAGCTGAAAACTATTTCTACCCATTGCATGAAAGCTATTCTTACTCAGTTGGGCTCCTGTCTCTCTGTTTTGGTAGAAATGGTGACACTGGTGTTTTGTGGTGCTTGCTGGCAGATGTAAGCTTAGCAAAGCGCCATAAAAGAAAGCATGAAAGTTTGTGTTCACCTGTGAGCAGATCTGCTTGGCACTGGGCTGCGAGTGCCCTGCAGCTTGCAGATAGGGGTGTGGGGCTGAAGACTGCTTGCTCAGCGATCCTTGGTCCGACTGGGTTTGTGGATAAGAGATTGCAGCTGAAGCCTATGTGTGGCATCTCTGAGATGTCCAAGGAGAGCGTGTTAAACATTCGGTCAATGTTAGCTTACACAAGCCATGAGGAAAGCCCATGTGCATGGTCTGGGCTTGCTCCTGCACTAAGCTTGGTAAATAAAGACACTACAAATGCTGGAAGAGCGAAGTTGCCATGCTTGGAGTCCTGCCTCATCATGAGTCATGGCGTTACCCCATCGCTCCCCTTGCAGATCTCCGTTGGTTCATTCCGCTTTGCGTGTATTATTCCAGCATGGTTGTTAATCTGGTTATGCTTCTTGACTCACTGGTGGGATCTCCTCCTCCGGTCCCTGAGGGCATCCAACCACTGTTGGCCTGTGCAGCTGTAGAAGTCGCTGCTGTGGCTCAGCTGTAGCATGCACAGTCCCTCCAAGATTAGTGCTTTGTTTGGGTTTTTTTTCCTAGTAGCCAGCAAAATAGTTTTTGTCTCTTCTGACACTGACTTCAAGGTAGTAAATATTGTGCCCTGTCAGAATTGCTCCGGCTGCCCCTGTGCTTAAAAGCCGAGCCAAGAGGGTTAATGGTGCTGTTAGCTTTCTGGTGCATGGATCCATTGTTTTGACCAAGCAACTAGTGAAGCATTGACTATGAGGCCGGCCACTTCCCATCCTTCCCATGCACTGGAAGTGGAGAGATCTCCCTGCGCACCCAGTGTGGCCCTGTGTAGCCGTTTTTCCACGGGACAGTTTGGTCTGTTCATGGGTCCCTCCCTTGTGTTGCGCAGTGCTGCTGCCTCGGGCACACACAGCTGCTGGCCCCGAAACAGCAGGACCCTAAGGGCATGTCCTCCAGCAAGCGTGTCTCCAACGCTCTCGCAGATCATTCACTCATGGACTTTATCCCCTTCTCTTACTAACTCTGCCTTGCATCACTTCCCTAAGCTTTCAGGTCTCATAGAGGTGACTCGGCACACCTGGGAAGCCTGAATCCATTCATTTTTCACAGAATCATTTAGACAGGAAAAAACCTTTATGATCAAGTCCAACCATAAACCCAACACTACCAAGCCCAGTGCTAAACCATGTCCCTAAGCATCACATCTCCAAGGCTTTTAAATCCCTCTAGGGATGGTGATTCCACCACCTCCCTAGGCAGCCTGTGTCAGTGTCTGACAACCCTTTCCATGAAGAAATTTTTCCTGATAGCCAATCTGAACCTCCCCTGGTGCAACTTGAGGCCATTTCCTCTTGTCCTATTGCTGGTTACTTGGGAGACCAACACGCACCTCACTACAACCTCCTTTTGAGGCAGTTGTAGACAGCAATAGTTTCCTTGTAGCCTCCTCTTCTCCAGACTGAACAACCCCAAATCCCTCAGCTCCTTCTCTTTCGCTCCAGATGCTTCCCCAGCTCCATTCCCCTTTTTTGGATGTGTGCCATCACCTCGATGTCTTTCCTGTAGTGAGGTCCCCAAAACTGAACACAGGATTTGAGGTCTGGGCCTCAAGTAAAAACTCCTCTAACTGAAAGAACATCTGAAGGGGAGGTCTTGGAGTCTGTGAGTTCTCAGTCCATGGGGAGAGTCTTTTTGCCCTGGAGGCTGCAGCCCCTGCATGGCGTAGTGAGTCATAGCCAGTGCTACATGTAATGAGTCATGTCTCTGAAGAACTGCACTGGTTGTAATCATAGAATCATTCAATGGTTTGAGTTGGAAAGGACCTTAAAGATCATCCGATTCCACCCCCCCTAGCATGGGCAGCGACACCTCCCACTGGATCAGGGTGCTCTGGGCCCCATCCAACCTGGCCTTGAACACCTTCGGGGAGGGGTCAGCCACAACTTCCTTGGGCAACCTCAGTTCAGAGCTCCCCTGAGGGCTTCCTCAGTCAGCATTGTAGTCACAGAAGTAGATCCTGCTTTTCTTCCCTGTGATCTGAACCAATGATTTTCCCCTCAGCCCAGAAGAGCCCTGGTTCTTCACCCAGAGGAGTAGCCCAACTGAGGATTTATTGCATTTATTGCACGGGCACTGGGAGGTCTGTCTGCTCTGCTGTCTTTGACCAGGAGTGGCCATGTGGTTGCACAGACTCCTGTGCCATTCACAGGAATTTTTAAGTAAAGGAATTAAAAAGCAAAAAGGTCAAATGGCTTAATAAAGGTCTCGTCTTCTTGAATGGGAACGGTGTGGGAAATTGAGTGCAGGTGTTCTGAGAGCCAGCTGGCATAGAGTTATTCTGGTTTTATGGTGGGGAACTTGAACAAATTACCCTTTGGTACCTTCCCAAGGGGAATGTTTTGACTCAGCTCAAAAGGAAGCAAGGACGTGCATTTGCTTGGGAAAATTATTATCCAAATCACAGTGTTTTTTCAAACAGTTGTTTGACTGAACACCAAAAAGGAGCAATTGGATGTTTGCCTTAGAAGACCTTGGCAAAGCAGTGAATGGTGAAATTATAAATTTCTTCTCTCTTCCCCCCCTCAGAGCAAAATTATCTATGTTTAGTTTTCTTTTATCAGCACTGGAAGGAAGTGAATCAAGTTTGAAATGGTGTTTGGATCCAATGCATTGAATCCTCTTCCACACAACTGAACTAGAACAGTGTCCTGAGGAGCAGTGCCTGTTCTTGATTCACGGACCCAAATGAAATCCCTCTCCCCTAAGGAAGTGTGGTGGGAAAACATGTGTATATAGAGATGGGAGGTAAGTTGTCTGGGTTTCTTCCCATCACTGTGAAAACTATACCAGGGAAGCCTTTTAGGCTCATTTTATCTCCAGGTCCACTCCCATCACTGGAATGTCCAATCTATTTAGACTGACAATATGTGGGGTGGGGACTGCTCCATATCTGTTGGTATTCCCACCTTTGAAGTATTTCTTAACCAATCCAGAAGCTGTATCTCTTCACCAAGTACCACATCTCTTTTCCCCTCTCTCTTACTCTTATTTGGCACATTTTGCAACCCTTAGATCAAACCTTCTGTGCTTCAAGATCATGCTGGATGGCAGGGCTGCCGCCTCCACTTTTGTCCCTGGGTGAAGTTTGGCAAGGACTCATTTGAGATGTTTTTCATCTTTGAGGCATGTAGTTAGTTTGTGGCTGGAAGAAATGCCGTGTAGGAGAATCTTTTTTTGATCTCTTCTGAAATGCACTGAGAGCAGTGAAGTCTTCCATGGCTTGCCTAGGTGCTTTGAGGTTGATCTTGGTGTTAGCAGTACTTGAGTGTACCTGCTTCTCTCCCGAGGGGGACCAGAGCTCTGCTGGATGACCAGAGCTCATCAAAGAGGTCTATATCTGGTTTCAAAACTCAGATTTGTTTTAGTCTTTGATGCAAAGGGCAGTCCCCTCTGCTTTCACTTCTTCCCTCTGTACCTGCCGTTCACTCTTTCATCTGTAGCTGGTTTTTTTAGATATCTCTGCCACTAGCTTGAATAATTTAGTGATCTAATGAATAATAACAGTGTTCAAGCTACACTAGTGCTTTGAAATCTTTGTGGGGCTTCATCCTGTGACCCCATTCCCAGTGGATTTGATGTGTTATATTGAACTCAGTCACTGGGAACCCCAGAACTGATCTCGCAGAAGAAAGGGAAGATGAAGGAAGCTGAGTAATTAAATCCATCCCTGAGATTTTCATTTATACATATTTTTTAGCTCTTCCATTTAGTTTCATGGAATCATAGAATGATTTGGGCTGGAAGGGAACATGAAGCCCATCCAGTCCAACCCCCCTGCAGTGAGCAGGGACGTCTTCAAATCCATCAGGTTGCTCAGAGCCCCATTCAACCTGACCTTTAATGTTTCTAGGGATGGGGCAGCCACCAATTCTCTGGGCAGCCTGTGCTAGTGTTTTACCACCCTCAGTGGAAAGCATTTCTTCCTAATGTCCTGTCTAAACCTCTCTTCTTTCAGTTTAAAACCATCTTCCCTTGTCCTATTGCTACAGGCCTTGCTATAAAGTTTTTCCCTGTCTTTCTTATCAGCCCCCTTTAAGCATGAAAGGCCACAATAAGGTCTCCTCGAAGTCTTCTCCCAGCTGAACAACCCCAACTCTCTCCCCACAGAGGAAGTGTTCCAGGCCTTTGATTATTTTGGTGGTCTCCTCTTTACCCCCTCCAACAGCTCCATCTCCTTCCTGTGCTGAGGGCTCCAGAACTGAACATGGGGCTCCAGGTGGGGTCTCACCAGAGCAGAGTAGAGGGGCAGAATCCCCTCCCTTGCCCTGCTGGCCATGCTTCTTTTGATGCAGCAAAGGATCCGTTTCCCTGGAAAGGTAGATTTAATTGAAACATTAAAAAGTATTAAATCCCCACCCCTAATTCCAAACCAGCAATGCCAGGAAGGTGCATGCATGGACTGTGGATACTTTCTTCTTCCCAGCTGTTCCCTTTGAACACGGAGAAGTTGGACTGGCCTGGCAAGCAGCCTAACTCTTTGCTGTTGATGACACCTCTCCAGCAGAAGCCGTGTGTGGGCAGACAGGTAGTTTCATCACAGGGAGGAGGAGGAGGTGGCATGCATCACCTTTTGTTTAAGCAGAAGCATCTTTTTGGAATGCTATCCATTTTATCAGTTAGGGCTTGAACAAGGAGCAGCCAGGAGAGGCTGGATATTGTAATTAACACAAGTGGAGGCAGGCCTCTACATCTGCCTGCCTGCCTGGAGAGGAATAACCTGTTGCATTTGCCAGGAGCTATTGCTGTGAGGACAAGAGCTACAGCTACTGGGAGTGCAGCAGCCACGAGTGGATGGAGTAGCTGCTCCAGAGCTATGCTGTGGGGAAGAGGCAGGGGCTTGGATATTGGATGCTGGGTGCCCATTTGGGTTAGAGCCTCTGCTTTTGCCTCCTAAGCCTGGGGAGGAAGAATACGAAGCCCGTTCGGTTTTAGCTGGGTCAGCCAAGCATGGCTGCTCTCTCTCAGCACTTGAGGATCCTGCTGTGGAAGAACTGGCTGAGCGTCAAGAGGCAGCCGGTGAGTGTGAAAACACAGAAGGGGGGGAATCTGGGAATCCCAGGAGTCGAGGAGCAAGCATTAAAAGGGAAGGTCCTAGTATTTTCAAGGCTGTTGATAGAGGCAGAGGGAAGGAAGGGAATGGCATGAAAGCAAAAGTGGGCTTTTTTAAGCCAAGGTGATTGATCTTATGTTGGAGCTTATGCATGAGAACGCAGGAGTCCAGATGTTGTGCCATGGATGCCACTGTTGTTCCCTCAGGGCAGTGGTCCGTGCAAACAAAACCATGCACAAGCTCATGGGCAGACTTGAATTAAGGCTGAAGTTCTGTATCTGCTTCCATGTGAGCAGCCCCCGTGGCTGGTGTTGGAGCCTCCAAGGAGTCCCTGGGATTTGGAGGTGATGGGTGTGCTCTTATGTAGACCCATCTGCAAAGGATGGACTGAGTAGCTCAGAGAGAGGCAGGTAGGACAGATTTCCAGTGCAGCCCAGTGCACTGCAAATCAAACACTCCCAGTGGTCTTTACAAAAGGCAAACCATTGACAGGAGTGCTCAGAGAACAATCTGAGCTGCAGCAGCATCAAGGAAGCAAATGTTCCTTTGGATGGCATTGCATGTCCAAGCAAAGCCTGCCCATTGTTTTGTCCCAGTCAGGTTTCAAGACAGCTGCAATGGAATTCCAGCAGTTGTTGGACTTGTATTGTAACCCGTCCTCTTGCCAGTAACTCCAATGTGATGAGTTTTAAACTTCCTTTGGTTGAATGGAAGCCTTGGCAGATGCAGAAAGTGCTGACAGAAGAGAAATGGCTGTGGAGAGTGTGACACGAGGATGGAGTGAAAGACCTTGTATCACTGCATGCTTCTGCAAGGTCCATTCTTGCCTGCCGTGTCCTCCCTCTTGGATTTTGGATTCAGAGAGGTACACTGAGTTCATCTAGCTCCTTGGGATCCTCTGTGGGAACTGTGCACCTTAGAGCATCTTTCACTGCTTTGAAGGATACAGGAAGACTTTTACTGAGATGCAGAGAAATCCAAACATATTACCTACAATTTCTCTTGAGAAGTTACAACAGCCTTGTTACAAGCAGCTGCCCTGGGTTTCTTTCAGCTCTTGTGTGCCCAACCTAAGCCCTACCTGCAATTTCCAATTGTAATATCCATTCAGTAGAAATGAAACATCAATTAAAATAAAAATCTGGCCACTGCTTATTATTTTATGGCCGGTTTTCCCTGCAATCCTCCTTCATTTTCCTCTCTTGCTCCAAATTAAGGACCTTGCTCAGACTGGAGAGGGTGTGGAAATGTAAACCCAGATCTCTGCTCCCAAACACCTCGTGGCGTCTCTGTTCATCTGCTGGTGTTTTTTTAACCAGTGATCTCACTTCACTTACAGACCAGGCTCGGAGAAAGCTTTTTTCATCATACTTGTTTTGCAAGGGAAGTGTTTATTGTGCTTCTCGGTTTCCAATAACCTGTGAAGGTGGTTCCTAACAGCCCCCATCCTTTCCCTGCAAACTCAAGTGTTTTCCTGCTCTGTTATCAGCATCTCCAGGGCTGGCACACACCTTTTGCTTTGCACTATTTCCTCTGTAGAGTCCCTGAAGAGTCTGTCTCTGTGTGTGCACCATGGGAGAGCTCCAGCTTGCTTGGCTGGAGTCTCTGCATCCATGGCCAGGCAGTACCTCAATACAGGTCACTCCTGCTGAGAAAGGAATGGTCATGAGTTTAGTAGGCTGCCTTCTCCAGAGCAAGGTTTGGCCTCTATGCTGAGGGGAACTGGAGAAATCAGTGCCTCTTGCACCTCTGCTGCTTTCCATCTCACTTCTGGGCAGCTTGGTTTATTTAAATGAGGCAGGAGGGAGAGAAAGTGTGCCTGCATCCAAAGATGTTAAGTAAGATCTGAGCAATAAAAGCTACCTTTAGCAGTGAAATAATCCAGCAACCAAAGGATTGTGCAACCTACATCAGTGCTTAGTGGCCCCAGAGCTAAATTGAGGTTGATTATGGCTCCTTTCAAGTCAACATGTTCTATCTACGAGAGTTTGACCAGGGTGGTCGTCTTGTTTTTGTTGCCTACAAATGCTTAGGATGGTGGGAATGCTGGTATGTTGCAATGGATGTGCCCAGGTAGTCTTAAATCCAGTGAAGCCAAAGGACAGAGCTACTAAGGGAAGAGCTGTGTGAGAAGTGGGGAGTGTAACAGAATCATAGAATGATTTGGGTTGGAAAGGATGTCAAAGCCCATCCAGTTCCAACCTCCCTGCAATGGGCAGGGACACTTCCCACTGGATCAGGGTGCTCATCCAGCCTGGCACTGAGCACCTCCAGGGATGGCACAGCCATGACTTCTCCAGGCAACCTGTGCCAGGGCCTCACCACCCTCACAAGAAAACATTTTTTTCCTAAAATCTCATCTCATTCTCCCCTCTTTCATCTTAAAACCGTTCCCATTCACTCTGTTCCTGCACTCCTTGATCCAGAGGCCCTTTCCAGCTTTCCTGGAGGCCCTTTCAGTACTGGAAGGCTGCTATGAGGTCTAAGGTCTAAAGTAAGCACCGTTTTAGCTTGAAATGGGGAGTTACAAAGATTTCCCTAAGTACAAACAATCAGTATTCATTTCTTGTCCCAGGAACACGACAGATCTCTTGCCCTTGCTTCCAGCAACTTCTGACTAATATCAGTTTCTGTGCTCTTACCCCATAATTTTACTGTAGCCTACGTGGTACAAAACAAGGAGGGTACGTTAATAATACTGTTGCATGGGAGTTAATCGGAGTTGAACAGCATGTTTGGAGACTGATTATAGGGAATGCAGGTGATGTAAAAAAATTATGAAAAGGTGTTATTTTCAGTGATGAATCTTGTTATAAGTTGGCGGTGAATATATAAAAGGAAGAAGAGAATTGTCTGTAAAAGCTAAAATGTTGCTGAATGCAGAAATTATAGGAGTGCCCTCTCTGAAGGAATGTGTTGGGAGGTGCCTCATGGTTTGGTGTGTGTCAGTTACTTATTTTAGGACATGAATCTTGCTCCCACTGGTTGAATGTTATCAGGGATGATAGGGATGGAGTTGCTGTAAAACAACCATCTTAAAGCAGAATTGCTTTCCAGGATTTCTTTGTTTGTCTGTTTGTTTTTGTGTTCCAGTAAGCATTACAGGAAATGAAAAGAATGTTACAGGCTTGGAATTACTTGGGAAAAGCAGTTTGGGGAAATGCGTGCTGATGTGAAAAAAATAGCAACACAATGATGAAAAACAGGATGATTTTGAAGCAAGACATCTTTGCAGTTTCAAAAATTGACAAGAAGATAGCACAGCAACTTCACAGCACAGAGTAGTTTGAGCTCAACTCATGATGAATGGGGAACTCTAATCGAACTCTAATCTACTAAGCAGAGTATGAGCTCGCCAGCTCATGCAAAAACTATTTGAATAATTGCATTTTCCTAGTTTACAAAACAGAATCGCAGAATGACCTGAGTTGGAAGGCACCCAAAACTCCAGGATTTGTAGCTTTAAGATTGACTTTGGGGCTCCTACCGAGACTGGTTTCTTACCCTAGATGATTAGCAGGCGGTAGTTTCTTGCTTCTTGTCCATTGAAATGGTCAACCCTCAATTCAGATACAAGCGCTTTATAAATGTTCGTGCTGTTTGCATCACACTAGGCCAAATTTACATCATCTCTCTTCCATCTTAACTCATCTATATGGACTGCTATAGTCTGGAAATGGAAAGGTGCCAGGGACTTAGATTGCTGGCATCAGAAGCTCCTATGAGGGATCCTGGTGATCAGTGTTCAAATGCGACTTCTCCAGATGACTGGTTTCACATCTCCATAAACCCCTTCCTACAGCATGCTTGAGTTCCATATCTAGAAAATGATTATTGTGAAGATTCTTTCTTTCAGCCCTGCTGTGAAGAACACTGTGAAGAATACTAACTTTTGGGGAAAAAATGCTGTAAACTTGTCAATTCACTCCTCAAGCACTGTAATTTTGGGGTACAATGAACCAAATCAAAGTGTTCTTTACTCATATCTGAGTGGTGCCACTCACTGAAAGTGGAACTAACCTTCGCGCTTCAGCTCCTTTATCTTGCGATCGATGCCTCCAAAAGTCTTGTACTTCTCCATGTGCTGTTACTATTACATAGCAGTGTCTCAAAGCTGTGTAAACACCATCCCCATAATTATTGGCCAAACTGAAACGCAGGAGGTTGATGTTATTTTCAGGCTTGTAATTTGCTATTAAAATCTTATGGCGTTTTTCTTCCTGCATAGATAATGCTTGGTTTTTAATAGTGCGCATACCAAGACAGGCATGATTTACAATGCATCTTATAACTCATTTAGGGTAGTACTTGTACATTCCAGACAAACTCTGGGACACATCAATACGACAAATGTAACAGATATATTTTCATTGCTCTTTTATAGGTATGGTCGTTCATTTTAATTTCCTGGCCTGTGGTTGTTTTCATAATCTTGGCCATTATCCGTCTCAAATTCCCTCCGGAACCGCAGCCAAACTGTAAGTAACTGGGTTTTTTTATGTCTTTGGGATTTAGTTCTCATTTCAGTGACTGATGTGTTAATTTGATGCTACCTTTACGAATTTGGTTCTTTGTGGTTTCCAGTGGAGATTTCCTGAGATGCAGCATGCTGTAAATAAAATGTCTATTCTCCGCTGAGGTTGTTTCTGTTTGTTTGTTTCAGATTAGTTCTGTAATTAGAAAACAACTTTAAAAAACTGTCTTATCAAGATGCACTGCTGTTGTACACAGCAATATAAATGTACATGGTAAATGGAGGGACAAGAGGGCAGCTGGAGGAGGTCTCTTTTAGTAAAATCAGTACAGGCACAGGCTTTGAGTGGGGTTATGAAGGTGAGGTAACAAACATGAGGTTGCCAACATGAAAGACATTACCTTGTGCATGCTACAGGCAAAACCCCGTCTATTTAGGCAGCTTACTACTAAAGAAAGTTGATAGCTTGTTAGGCTCCTATGACCTGAAGGTGTGTGTGAGCCTTTTCTGTTAACTTGAAGAGCAGCAATTTGAGAGGGTGAATGGTTGATGGTGGTTAAATGGGTGAAGAGTTTGCACAAGTTCATTTTTGCTTGCAAGCCTTGGTTCCTGGGTCAGGAGAACACATCTACATCTCAGAGCTTTGGTATGCTTGAATCTGCTCTGATAAACCTTACACTGATTTAATGAGTCCTTGCCATGGCCCCAGCCCTGGCCACATTTGTTCATCAAGGTACATGGTAAAACAGAGCACAGAGTTTAACCAATTATCCTTCTTCCCTTCCAGGGTGTTAATTTTGAGTTGGACCAAATCCCTGATTCTGCTGTGGCCTCACAAGCGGAGTTTCAAGGGAGGGGAGGGCTGGGCTTCTCTTTTCAGTGGTGACCTGCATTTGTGTTCGGAGAAATCAGTCATGGAGCTGCAGTATTTATTACCAGCTCATTAGAGGGATTCCTTGCCCTTATCATTGCAGAAGCCCTGAGAATATGTGCAAGATTCTTGCTTCATGTTGCACATCTGTTCTGCACATGGATGTTCAGCACATGGATCACATCTGTGTGCTGGAGCACAAAGCTGTACGGAGAACTGTTAGCGAGAGCCAGAGTTTCCCAGCACAGGGTAGGAATAGACCCTCAAAAATCACCCTTCCTAAAAGAATTGCAACATCTAATTAATAGGAGAGACACCACCATGGGTGACCTGTTTCAGGCTGTCATTGACTTTACAAGAACAAAGCTCTGGCACCAGCATTTTGGATTTTTATATTTGGGGCAAGGAGACTGATGCAGGGGGAGAGTGGCTAAGAAGACCAATGGCATCTTGGCCTGTATCAGAAACAGCGTGGCCAGCAGGAGCAGGGAGGTGATTGTGCCCCTGTGCTCAGCACTGGTGAGGCCGCAACTTGAGTGCTGGGGTCAGTTTTGGGCCCCTCACTACAGGAAGGACATTGAGGTGCTGGGGCGCATCCAGAGAAGGGCAGCAAGGCTGGGGAAGGGGCTGGAGAACAAGCCTTACAAGAAGCAGCTGAGGGAACTGGGATTGTTTAGCTTGTTTAAAATACGAGTAGATGAGGTGCTCAGGGATCTGGTTTAGTAGCAGACAGGTATGGTTGGACTCGATGATCTCAAAGGTCTTTTCCAACCAGATGATTCTATGATTCTATGAGACAGATGGGTGGCAGTGAGGACAAGCAGTTGGCTTCCAGAGTTTGTAGCTATCAGCTGTGTGAAATGTGACCATGAGGGGTCTGTACTTGATGGCATATATGTGCTCTGGAAGTGTTTGACCCAATTAAGTGATGTGTGTGATTCTCTGATTAAAAACTCTTTGTTTCTGCATGATGTGTGAGAAAGGACCACATTGCGATAAATACTGGATATACAGTTAGAGTTGTGTCTCTTGTTCCAGAGAGCTTGCAGCCTACTGTGACTAAGGGTTTGTGGACATCATTTTCTCGACAGAGTAAATGACTTTATGAAAGAATCTCAGGAAAGACTTTCTTGGTGTGTTAGGGCTGGCCTTTAACCCCAAGCCCATCTGCTGTCAGCAAAACGCCTCTTTGGGCATGTTTTATATTTTAAGTTCTCCCAAATTCCCCAGAACCAGTTGGAGCATGCAAGACAGGACATGTACTTTGTGAAAACCCCAGATTTTGCCAAGTATGGAAATGGCAGTCCTCCCACACTGCTCCATCAGTTGTACTGGCTGCCCCATATCAACTGGATAAGATGAATGTCAAGAGAGCCAGCTGGGTGGTAAAATATTTATTTTTTTACTCTACATGTCTATTAGTATGGATGTTCATTTGGAGGATGTTTGCTGTGAAAGGTTGTATCTTTGAATTAATGGATTGGAAGGAATGTTTTTAGGAAGAGCAAGTTTTGCTTTGCAGGAGAAGGGAAGACTGGGCAGTATCTTTGGGATAAAAACCTCTTCCATGGATAAATTCTACTTTGGGATAAGGCTCAGCAAGTATGCGGGTAGATGTGTCTCTCTTAGAAGTGGATGATAAGAACTCTCTATTGAAGGAGAGGTTTTATGCTGGAAAATAATGGTTGAGATGTATTCTTGTGCTCCCAATGTTCAGAGACCATCTAAGAATCCCACAGAGAGGAAGAATGTTGAAAATACGGGCTCTTTTTTCTGATGGCTGGAAAAATATACCAACTTTTTGCTTGAAAAGCATAAGAGAAATAATTTTGGAATGTGGTTTTCTGATAGAAAAAAAAAGGGCTGGTGGACACATCTAGGAAAACTGAAGGTTATGTAGAGAAATTACATAGCAAATACCTGTCAAGAATGAACAAGTGGCAAGAGCTGCCTGCGAGAGTGACTTGGTTGCTTTGAATTATGTTTGTGTAGCACCTAGTACCTGGCTTGTGCCAGATGGAACTCCAAAGGGAAATGATGTGCCAAGTAAATGTACCCGGTTGAGAGGACAGGAACACTTGGGAAAGCAGGAAGCTGAAATCCACTGGATATACAATTTTCTTCACAACTAAAGTATCTGGTATCTAAGCAGAAAAAGAAACCTCCTCTCTTCTTTTTCCCAGGCATCTGTTTGATGTATTTCCAGGTCAGCAGATATTGTTGTTGGGAGACATGGAAAAGATTTCTCTCTCTCTGCATACCCAGTTCTTGTGATGAACTCAGAGTCCAGCCACACAGAATCCCCATTCAACTTAATATGCACATTGCAGTTGTGGCTTTTTACCTTTTTATTACAGCCTTTGAGTTTGCTGCAAGGTATTGGGATGTGTTTCGTGGCATACATGTAGAATAGGAAGATCTGGATTAGCCACTTACAGTGTGAAAGCCTGTGGACTTGAATTTGATGGTATTTTCCAGGCTTTTGTGCCTGATTTCTAGAGTGATTTCTAGAGTCCCCTTCCACCTCTACAGGTTTTTGCAAGATACGGGAATTGTGTATGAGATAAAATCTGTCCCGCAGGGCTTAACCCACTCTACAGAGAAGGCCAATTACACTGCTTGCTTTAACCAGGACTGTCACACCCCGTCACAAAAAGGAAGGAAAAGGAAGGACATGATTTTTCCCCTCTATTCCACTCTTGTGGGAGTCCACCTGGAGTATTGCTTCCAGTTCTGGAATCCCCAACTTAAGAAGGATATGAAACTGTTAGAACGGATCCAGAGGCGGCCATGGACATGATCAAAGGGCTGGAGCACCTCTGCTATGGGGACAGGTTGAGAAAGTTAGGGTTGTTCAGCCTGGAGAAGAGAAGGCTTCGGGGGACCTCATAGCGGCCTTTCAGTACTGAAAGGGGCACCAGAAAAGCTGGGGAAGGACTTTTCCAAGGGCCTGGAGTGACAGGATGAGGGGGAATGGCTTTAAACTGGAAGAGGGGTGATTGATGTTGTACATTAGGAAGAAATTCTTCACATTGAGGGGGGTGAGAGACTGGCACAGGTTGCCCAGAGACGTCATGGCTGCCCCATCCCTGGAGGTGTTCAAAGCTAGGTTGGATGGGGCCTTGAGCAATCTGGTCTGGTCTAGTGGGAGGTGTCCCTGCCCATGGCAAGAGGGGTTTGAAACTGGATGATCTTTAAGGTCTCTACCAACCCAAACCATTCTGTGATTCTGTGATTCATCTGTTTTCCTGGTAGTATGGGAGAGCCATAGCTGAAATAGAGAGCTGCAGTTTTTATGATGCCTCTCTTCATGGATTTCCACACTCCCATCTCTTTTTGGAGATGGGAACTCGTGAGTTACCAGTATTTTTTCCTCCCCACTGAATGACTACAGGTCCTTGGGGCTTAATCCTGATGAATTCCTGAAGCTTCTGAATCCAGCTGCTGGGACCTAGGAGCATTGAAGTATTTTTCCAGAAGGGCTGAAGGGTTTGGCTTACATGAAGTTAGCAGTTGTTGATGTCTGTGTTTCTGGAAAGGAGGTCGCTGTTGTTTAAATGATCACCACCTGGACTTTGGAGACTACCTGAAGGCCCTCAGCATGGAAAGACATTGGTTTAATAAACATGGCTCTTTTTCAGGGTTTTTTTTCAGAGCGTAGATGTGGATTTAGGCTTTTAAGTTCCAGCTTCTAGTCGGGAAATGTTCTGACTGTCTTCTTGGGTCCTGTTTGTGCAGTGCCCTGCTGCTCACACAGACAGGAGGAAGCTGGCTGTGTTACAACAGGGCTAGGTTGGCCTTGTCTGCATTAAATATTGCTTTAAAAAGCCCTATAGGAAGAGGGCTAGTGTGCAGTTCCTCCTCTCTCGATGTGTTTGTACTTCAGGCACTGGAGCATCCCTCACAAAGCAGCCAACCTCCAGTGCTATCTACCCCTAATACCTCTGCCCCATGTCACAGCCATCGACTCTGTTGCTTTGTCATCCTGACCTGATTCTGCAAGACATTTTAGAATTTCTGTCTTGCTTCCTTTGTTCTTTTTGTTTGTTTGGGGGCTTATTTCTCCTCCCTTTACACCTGCTTTTCCTTCTGCTCCTTTGCAATTTTTATGCTACCTGGTCTTTATGATTTCCCTGATCAGTCAGTGAACCCAATGCATTCAAATTCAAGGGATGATGTGTAATTTATTGCAGAAGGAAGGGAAAGGTCTGTGGGCGAGCAAAACAAGCTTGCCTAGTGTTAATAAGCATGGAAGCAGATGCTGTCTGCTTTGGACCAGTCTTATTTGCAGAGCCTGAAATGCTCAAGGGAAGAATTAGGCAATGAAATGCTTCCTTTACTGAGGCCACCAACCCAGGGAGGAGTCTTGTGGTGAGTTGTCTGCTACTTCAATCTTGCTGTCCTAGGCAGAGAAGTGAGGACATTGTGTTATTGAGACACTGGAGAAAACAAGGATACTGTTGCTGTAAAGATGAGAGACGCCAGGTCTTGAATCTCACCCAGGAACACTCTGCTTCCAAGGGCTTGTGTGGAGTTACTGGAGTCCTGCTGAGCTCACAGTGGGAAAAACAGGAGCTGAGCGAGGGGTGCAGGACTTAGAAATCAGGGTGGGCTGTGTGGTAGGTAGGTGACCTGCTGTGTATGCAATAACTGCTCACAACATCTTTTTGGTACATAATGATTTGTGTAGAGAGATGAAAAAAATCAAATTAGAGGTGAGGGAAAGAAGTCGGCCAAGGATGACATTGCTTAAAGCATATTAGGAAGGCAGCAGAGGGAATGTGTGTGTTGCAGGGACAGCGAGACTTGGGCTAATACCAGATAGTCATGATTACGTGTGTGGTGCAGGGCCCAGCATGCAGGTTTCCCCTGAACTCTGCTGGTACATGAAGGGCTGGAGCTCCCCGTGTGCATTGGAGCTCACCATGAGCCACCTCACAGCACGAGGCTGTCCTAAAATATAGTAGTGATGGAGACTGGCAGAGGAACAAAAATTACACTGATATTCTGGGTACTAACGCTGGTTGGTGTCTTGCAACTTTGGGGTGAGCTCAGGGAATCTCTCTTTTCAGGTGAAGTCTTGGAAGTAAATGGCAGTGTTGCTGGCTGGCCAAAAATAAGTGAAAGGAATTGCCTGCTTCTCTGGAGTGGTTTTAAAAATCAGGTTTGTGATAGTAAAGGCAACAGCATAGGGACAGCAGAGTCGGGAGTACAATATTAACCCTTTAGCTCTGATCTAGCACAGCTCTTAAGAACATATTTAACCTGAAGTCTGCATAATGCCCTTAAAATTAGGAGGGCTGATCCTGCTGTGCTGTAGGCTTGGGACGCACCGAACAAGATTTGGGCTGTACTGCTGGGAGCTGCAACACTTGCTGTCCTCTCTCCTTTGTTTTGTGCCACAGGTGTGGGACTGGTATGGGCACTGATCTTGCAGGTGTGGAAATGGTCAAGGGAAGGCTCAGCTGGCATTTGCCTCCTGGTCCTGCCCCCACTAAAGACCACATTCCCAGGTAATTAGGAACATGCAAATTCCTATTCCCAGCTTCCAGGTCATATGTGAGTTTCAGAGTGCATGAATGTCACAGTGGCATAGCAATAGAAGTGCCACAGTAATTAAATATTCTCTTTTCATAGATAAGGGATAGGCTAATTGGGTATTTGGATCATTCCCTATGTGTGCAAAAAATACCCCGCTTCGAAATTAATCTCATCCCAAAAATTTGGTGATCAGGGTTAAGTTTTGAAGAGACTGAAAATCATAGAATCATGGAATGATTTGCGTTGGAAGGAACCTCAAAGCCCATCCAGTTCCAACCCCCTGCCATGGGCAGGGACACCTCCCATTGGATTAGGTTGCTCAAAGCCTCATTCAACCTGATCTTAAAGCTTTCTGTAAAAACTAGGCAGTGTAAGTTGTTATAAGCAGGTGTGAAAAAAGCTGGAAATAAGTAACTGCATATGGTTGAAGAAAACCAGTATTGTCATCATGTCATGGAATGGGCGTGTTTGACTATTGAACAAAGTGAAGGGATGAAGTTTAAAGGAATGCTCTGTGACTATGGGAAAGGCTAGAAAGGAAGGGAGAAAGTTATGTGCACACAATATGTTCTATTCGAGGACAGGCTGTGGTGGTTGGCGTTGTTCAACCTTGAGAAGAGAAGACTTCGGGAAGACCTTAGAGCAGCCTCCCAGTACTGAAAGGGGCTGCAGAAAAGCTGGGGAGGGGCCCTTGATCAGAGAGTGCAGGGATAGGATGAGGGAGATCGATTTTCAGCTGAAAGAGGGGAGATTGAGATGAGATCTTAGGAAGAAATATTTTCCTGAGAGGGTGATAAGGCCCTGGCACAGTTTACCCAGAGCAGTGGTGACTGCCCCATCCCTGAGGTGTTCAAGGCCAGGCTGGATGGGGCTTGGAGCACCCTGATCCATGGCCAGGGGGTTGGAACTGGATGAGCTTTGAGGCCCCTTCCAACCCAAACCATTCTATGATTCTATGATATAGTTAAACATTTTGGTTTGAAAGCTGGGAGGAGATCATCATAGCAGTAAATATTTTCATTATAAGTTTTGTGACTTCTTAGAAAAACATAAATCCCAGCAGGTCAACAGTCAGAATTTCACACACACACACACACCCCCGGTTGGACCCACTGCTGCTTGAGGGTGATGTAGAGCACAAGTAGGGATGCAGACAGCATTTTCTCCACTACAAAAACCTTCCTAGGTTTATGGTTTCTTCAGTCAGAATCTGGGGGGGTTGAAGCCAAGGGATCACATTTAGTAGGCACTGACAAACCTATTTCTGTGAACTTGTTTATTTTTTTGAATGAATATCTCCATTTCAGCATTCACCACCCTATGGCAGTGACTTCCACCACATCTTGGTGTGTGTTAGAAAAGGCACTTTCTGTCCTGTTTGGCTGCTATCTCAGATCTCGTTGTGTTTCTTTGTCACTGGGTTTGATCATTTACCCACCCTTTTCATCACTGATCATAGTTTTATCTCTCTGTCAAACCACTTTTAGGCCATCTTTTTCTCTGCTGAAGAGTCCCAGTCTCTTTGAATGATTTAGCAATGATTGAGTGCATTTTCAATTACAAACAATACTTCCTAATGAAGTCTTTTGCTCATTAATGACTTTCATTCACTTTTGGTGGAGTGGAGATTTGTATGGATTTTTTATGAACTATGGAAGGAATATGGTAGGAATTAATCTACAAGGTATATACAGTATCAGAGTGTGTGAAATCTGAAGCCAAAAGAATTTTTTCATGCCCAAGGAGTGGAAATGATACAATCATAAACTACAGGTGGTCAGAAAAGGGAAACACTCGTCGTGCCTTTTTAAATTAATAGAATCATAGGGTTGGAATTGGGTTGGAATTGATCTTAAAGATCATCTAGTTCCAACCCCAATTAATAGTAAAGGAGGAGGAAAATACAGTCAGTGTACCTAAATTTATTTAAGTAGCCATTCATAATGGAAATCCCATAGCTTTGATATGAATAAAATGGAATATAGATTTTGTCTAGTTTTACAGGATAGATGGCAGATGTAGGTAGGAAGCCCTGACACCGGAAATACGGTGTGTGCAGAAAAGGCAGGAGGATATTTTGAAAGCAGAAGGTATGGCCTGCATAGCAACATGATATTTAAGGGACATTGCATGTTCAGTTGATGGGACTGTGATATAATTATGTGTCTCTGAGTGGGAGAGCTGAGACTGGGGGACTGAGGGAAGGAACTTAGAGCAGACTGAGGGAACTGGTTACGTGCGAGACCACTGGCTGATGGAAGCCAGAGTGTAACTTGTACTGAATATGGATGTGGTCCTGTCTGTGCCCTGTTTCATTCACAGCAATGATAATAAATATGAGTAGTTGTAATCTGAAAATACTTCATATTTCCGTTACTTTGCCCTGGTGTGGATAATAAAGGCTGCACTTGCCTTCTTTGGGTGGTATTGGGAGCTGAGCTCACAGTGTTGTGCCTGTGCTCTGCAAAAACCCAATTCCTTGCAATGAACGGTTGGACTCAGCTAATGCAAATGTGATGAAAGAAGCAAAATCAATGTGACAACATAAAACGTGGTCCATTTAGATTTAAGCATTTCAGTCCATTTCAATTAATCTTATGGATCGCAGTGAAATAGGAATTTTCATCTATCTTGTATGACGTTTATTAATACTCTGACATTTTTTGTTGTTATTATACCAGCCACCTCTACCTGAAGAAAACAAAATATTTGGTTGCGTTGAAGGCAAATAGGTTGGAATTTACAGCATTCAGGGAAGTAAGAGAAATTAATTTTATTCGTTTTATTCCCAATGAAAGCAAATTTGGAAATGCCACAGTTTCCAATGGCATGCATGTATTTATTATAGGTCTATTGTGTTTATTTTTGCTGCTGTGCATGCCTTGTTGCTTTTCAGCACTTGGAGATGCGTCTGGCTGGATGGATGCTACTGAGCAGGGAGAACCATCCAGCCCTTGGCCTCTCCTGCCCTTTGGGATGCCCATCTTGTTTTCTTCAGATTCGGTGCTGGTCTTTCAGTGATGACAGAAAATGAAAGTTCGCAGCGAGGGGGGACAACAAAAGCCTCTGCGCTTGGGATTCTGCTGCTGGCAAGCCCAGAACTCAGCCTTTGCTAACACAATATACATCTGGGCTCAGATTTTGGTTGCAGACAAGTCAATTTGATGAAAAATGCCCTGGTGACCTCAGACACGGGGCAGCAGTGGGTGTGGTGATCTCTCCCTCTTGGCTTGTAGACTGTGTATAAGACCCTCCAAAAACAATTGTAGTTTTAGGAAATCAAGAGTTTTAAAGCCGACAGCGATGGGGAGAATGAAAAATGATGTGATGTATTGTGGTTCTGCTGTGTTGTGGGACAAGACATCATAAAGTCAGGGACTTCAGGGCTAGGGAAATCCACATTTCATGGATGTGGCTTTCCTATAGACTTTGGTGGAGAAAGAGTTGCCTTCTGCAGCACGTGGAAGACTGGAGGGATTCCCAGCAATAGAAATTAATGGTGATAAGTATTGTGTTTAAGATTGCCGAACTATACCCACCAAAACTCTGTCCTTCAAAATTTGTGGAGTGTTTAGAACTTTTCCTTCAGTAACATTTCATAGCTAATGCTCATGTTGTGTACTGGTGTGTTTGATGTGCTGGATAGATGTCATCCAAGGGAGGGGCAGGTAGTTAACTAACATCTCCTGAAGCCTTCAAGGGAGATGGGAACGAGCTTGCTTCCAGGCTGCCCCTGCAGTGGCATGCGGGACCGACACGGGTAATGGATTCGTGTGTGTGGGCAGAGCAGCCCATGTTTCTCCATGGCGTCATGTCTCCTTGCCACGAGCAGGTGGATGTAGGGCAGGAGGATGGAGCAGGGAGCACATTAATCTCTTGACTCACCTCATTAGTAAATTCCTGCCTTTATAGGGTGAGAGGGAGTTACAGGAAAGAGCTCTGAGGCTCCACTGTGTTTGGTTGGGGCTTGGACTCCCAAATCAGCTGTGTTTCCTGTGTGGTGCCTTTTTCTGATCTCAGGCAGCACAGTCAGAAGCTGAGCTGCTTGTGACTGCACTGCCCATTCTATGAAATTAACCTGTTGGCTTCTGTGACCCCTGGAGGATAGACCTGTCATGCCAGCCTGGCCACCCTGTTCTTGGCTTGGTGGGGCCAGCGCATAAAGAAGGCAGAGTGCATGGCGTGGCTCCTTCAGCTTGCTCTGTGGCAAAGCAAGGGTAGGATTCATCTCCCAGCAGTAGGTGTCTGTGGAAGGGGTGCCATGTGTGAACGAGGTCTTTAAACTTTCTTTGGAGTCAGTGGAGATCTCATCAACGCAGGCAGCAGAGCCAATGTAACAATTCATTTTGTCCTGACAGATAAGCCTGTGTTGATATTTGTGTGCTTCACACAGAGCATGATTGGGCCAGGTACTCAGTGTTAAGAATCATAGAATCTTAAAATGGTTAAGGTTGGAAAAGACCTCTAAGATCATCCAGTCCAACCATCAACTCAACACCACCGTGCCTACTAAACCATGTCTCAAAGTGCCACGTCTACACATTATTTGAACACCTCCAAGGAAGGAGTCTCCACCACAGCCCTGGGCAGTTCTTATTCCAAGAACCAGCAGAGGTCTAACTTATACCAAAGGGGACTTTGTCCCAGGCATTTCAGATTTTTCTGTGTCATGGTCTTTCTTGAAAAATTTCCTTAATTCTCTAACTTCTGTCAGAGTCCAGGCATCTTCTAGAAAACTCCTCTCTGGCATCACCACTGCTTTTGTGCCAAGGGCATCATGGGGTTACACTGATTCACACCTACAGTGATGGATCAGGCCCCATGGTTGTATCCAGGTGACAGCAAACTGCTCAACATCTGATGCAAGTTGGCAGAACCTCACTGGGCTGGTGAAGTCTTCACAGGCATCATCCCACCACCATGAGTAAGAGCACTTCCAAACTTCGGTCATGAATTGTTGTCTCTTTATTTTTGAACCTAATGTTTCAAAAGACAAGAGAAGGAAGAGCTGATATTATCACTGTGTTCTTACACCTTACTTGTGGTACTGCAGCTGTTGGGTTAATTCTCCGCTTAGTTCAAAGGGTGCCGCATTTGAATCCAATTTTAAAACTTCTTATTGCTACTTATATCTACAAGGAAGTGTCTTCCCCTGCTCAGGATTCAGCAGAATCTCTTGTGTAATTGTCGCTGTAAACGTGTTGCATGTCTCCATAGAATAACAGTGCTCCCCAAGGTCCCAGCTCCATCGTGTTCCCCACTCTGCTGTGCAACTAGCAGTTACACAACTTTAGCTCCTCCAGGTCTCCTAAGAGGCCTGAGCTTAGTTCCTGGGCCTGGTTGTTGTTGGTAGATGTGGAGGCTGTAGCTGTTTCCCTCCTAGCTCGTACCTGTCTCACTTCTTTATGGTTATGCTCTCCATACTAAACTTCATGGCTTCCCAAGTCTTCAAAGTTGCATTTGGGTGGAAACACTGATAAAGTGAGGTTTGTGGTTTGCATTTTTGGACTGGGGTGTGAGTCAGTTTCCTGGAAGGGAACGAGGGTGTGGGAGATGAGAAGGAAGATGAGAGAAAAATACCAGTGTGTGCAAAATGCCATTTTCCAGGATGGTAATTGGTGATCTCCAAAGGCAGACATCCCAAGCATGGTGGGAATATTCACACGATGATGCTTCTAGATTAAAGTGTCCTACTCTAAAGTTTCCCTTACGGGCAGCAGACTTAATTACACTTCAAAACCTTGAGAGTGGCGTTTGTTTGGTCACTTGGTCCCAACACCAGAAAGACTGCTTGTAGAGACAAGAGAGATCTTTTTGTCTCCATGGTGCTCTGTGATTATTTGGATCAGGCTCAGCCTGCCATTAGCTGCTGGTGGCCTGGGAATGTTGGAGGAGCTTTCCACAGCAGGAAGAGCTATAGCTTTCTTCTCTGGCAGGGTATCTCCTTAAATTCTCTAGGGCAGCTCTTTGCTAAGGTACACAAGAGAATCACAACAACAGTGATTGTCTGTGACAATTGGTATCTGACCCAAAGCATTGGGAAGTCCCATGCTAAACCATAAGCTTTTGCATTTTGATCCCCAAAATGCTGTGCGCACTCATGAGCTGTGACCACCTGTGTTGAGGAAAGCTCAGGGAAGTCAAGTCTCCTTAAAGGAGACCCTCAGCTGTGTGCTTCAGCTAGCACTGTCATCCCCTTTGGGAACATCTGGTTTTTGACCACTGCTATAATTAATAAATGTAGTACAGATGTATTATAGTGTCCTTGTTGAAGGGGTTTGAGATAAAGCTGTGTCTGGGCAAGAGTCATGGGTCGTCTTTGGAGACTGAAGAGCAAGGTAATCAATTACCACAATCCTGCCTGCGGGCCTTTTGTAAATCTGGCTCCTTTCCCTTGTAGAGATAATAGCAATGTCCTTAGCCAGGTAATTTTCCAAATGATTATTTTAAATAATGTGTGGCTGTGATCCAGCAAAAGAATCTTGAGATTTATTAGAACATTTGTCTCTGGGAGGAGAAGCAGCCAGTGAGCTTTTTGGGCTGGCAGTGAGCAGTACGGGGCAAGTGGCACATAAAACACCGAAGTCTCTAATTGCTCAGGTCGACTCTGTGTTTGCAGAAGTGGGAGACAGGGACATACATCTTGCCCCTCAGCACTGGCTGCCAGCATTGCAGGTCACCAAGCAGATGGTGCAGGATCTGCTTGGAGATGACAGGAGACTGGGAGGGGGTGGTGGTGATGGATTGCTTCTCTCCCTTCCCTGGGCATAGAATCATAGATTCAGAATGGTTTCAGTTGGAAGGGATCTTAAAACCCATCCAGTTCTAACCTCCCTGTGATGGGCAGGGACACCTCCCACTGGATCAGCGTGCTCTGGGTCCCATCCAACCAGGCCTTGAACACCTCCAGGGATGGGGCAACCACCACTTCTCTGGGCAGCCTGTGCCAGTGCCTTGTCACCCTCATCATGAATGAATTTCTTCCTAATGTCTAATCTAAATCTTCCCCTTCCAATTTAAAGCCGTTCCCCCTCATTCTATCACTACACGCCCTTGTATAAAGCCCCTCCCCAGCTTTCCTGGAGCCCCTTTCAGTCCTGGGAGGCTGCTGTAAGGTCTCCCTGGAGTTTTCTCTTCTCCAGGCTGAACAATCCCAACTCTCACAGCCTGTCCTCATAGCAGAGGTGCTCTAGCCCTTGGATCATCTTTGTGGCCTCCTCTGGACTCATTCCAACACTTCCGTCTTACGTTGGAGATTCCAGAACTGAAAACAATACTCCAGTTGGGAGTCTGCACAAAAAAGCAAAGGAGGGTGTCTGGTCTTGGAGCTGTTGCCCATTCCTGTGGTAAAAACTGAGAAAGAGCCCTGTTTTAACAAGCCTGGTGTAGAACTGAAGCTGATACCTTTGCATAGACACTGATCCAACTGAACCTTGAAGAACATGCTGTTACGGGTGCTTCAGCATACTCTGGCCATGTGCCTGCTTTTATTTTGTTGTGTTTTTTAAAGGCAGAATCGAGATATCAAAAAACTGAGGTGGTTCTGTCATTTCTTGCCCGTGTCTTGTATTTTGAAGTGTGGGGAGGGGAATCTGAAGTTGCTTCAGGATCAACAAGTATCCTATAAGCAATCCGCTTGACTCTTTTTCTTATTAAATGGCCTTTCATGGCTTTGTCAGTGTAGAGGAGGGGCTTCTAGTGAGATTGGGCAGATAATTCTGCCAGGTTGGAGCAAAAGAACCTCAGTGAAACTGAGAATTAGCCCTATGGTTTGGGAAGAGAAAATAGCACATATGAATAGAAACACATGGCAGAAAAAAGTGCACGTCCACATCATAGTAATGGCATTTTCTTTCTCCTCCTTCCTGCAGGTTATCTTGCACCCCGAAACCTTCCCAGTGCAGGCTTCTTTCCATTCCTGCAAACTGTGCTGTGTGATTCAGATGCCAGATGTAAAGACACACCGTATGCACCACAAGATCTGCTGCCAAGACTTAACGACATCTCATCTCTCAGACTGTAAGGGAATCTGAATATCTGAATGTTATAGGCTGTAAAGCAGAACTTGCTTTGAGGTGGAGGGAGCGGCAGTTAGTCCACAACCGATACACTTCAGATATCTGTTATAACAGGTTCAGTCTCAGATACCTGAATGCTTAGAAATGAGAATACGGGCTGCAAAATGGGACACTAAAATTGTTCATATTAGGGACAGCAATCAGTAATGCGTCAACTGATCCAGGCTTGAGAGTAGAAGACGATTTTTCTCCCTGAGAAAAATGCTACTGCTCACCCAGATAAGAGCAAAGAAACTTTATTTTGCACGATGGTGAGTCAAGTCCTGAGGGGTGTCAGTGGATAAGTCTTGCCCCAAGAGCAGGCCAACGTGCTGATCGGCCATTGGGATTCAGGAATGCTTTGGGTGGAAGTAGCACATGTTCCTCATTAGAGCAACTACTCTTACAATAGGTCCTCCAGGTGCCAACTAGAATGGGCATCCTCTCTGCAAGCCATCAAACATATCAGGAAATGTGAAAATAAAGAATCAGGTTTTGCCCTCAAAAGGATGTAGATTTGCAGCATGGAGCTGGCTGGGCTTGCTTTGTTGGAATTCCAGTTTGTTGAAACTGAAACGTTCAGTGGAGGCATTTCAGTTTCATTGAAGTTCCAGTTGAAATCAAGTGGTATTTGCTTTGGGACATGCTGGCCAGGGTTGTTTCTATATCTTGGCTGCCTGGTTCTGGCACACCCTTGGGGAAAATGCTACTCTGAGCCTGGCTGGTTAATGGAGAGCTGAAAATCTGGGCGTCTCACATACAAGATCGCTGGTTACCTCCCTTTCAGGTGAGAGGCTGCTCCATAGTGGCTATGTCACAGCATCAAAATCTCTCTTGGCCAGAGCTTGAGAGTTTGAAGACCTAAGGTGGGCCCCGTGCCTTCCACCAGAGAGACTCAGAGGCAGGATGTGGGATACTGGGGTTAGTGACTCCTCAAGGGTCCTCCGTGCAGAGGAACTGGCATTTCCCAGTCCAAGGTCATCATCAGGATCTCTCCATTGGTTAGAAGGAATCTGGATGACTAAAGATGTGGATGACTGAAGTTCCGCAAGGAGAAACCTAGTCAAATTCAAGATCACACAGCAAAAGAGGGCAGAGCTGCACAGAAACTGGATCCTGGATTCAGAGCTCTTCATTTGTTTCCCTAGTGTCATGGTTTTTTCTTGGACATGTTAAACAATATTTAATTTGAGGCATTGAAATAAGGAAATGGAAACTTATAGTGCCAAAGCTGGAGGTCTTCCATGGATAGCTACAAATTCTTCTTGCTTTCTGTTTTTGCTTTCTTTACAGCTGTTTAGGAAATAACTGTTATTTTTTTCCTGCCAACTGAAAATCAAAGGATTTGGCCAAAATACATAGCTGAAATTTCATGAGTCATTAATAAGTGTCTTGACCACTATTGCTGCTAAAAACTGGCTGTGTGAAGTACCACATAACTATGTGGGATGCCTGCCCTTGTGTGGTCGATGTCAGCTTTAGAACTACATCATATTCTACAAGAAAAAAACCATTCAGTAGCCACAGCAAACCTAGCAGGATGCATAAGAGTGTAAAACCTCAGCAGAAGGTAGGGGAAAGCTCCAGAAGCCAACATGAAGCTCAGAAGGCTGACCATGTCCTGGGATGCATCAAAAGAAGCATGGCCAGCAAGGTGAAGTAGGTGATTCTCACCCTCAACACTCTTGTGAGACCCCACCTGGAGTCCTGTGTCCAGTTCTGGAATTCCCAATATAAGAAGGATATGAAACTGTTGGAATGGGTCCAGAGGAAGCCACACAGATGATCCAAGGTCTGGAGCACCTCTGCTATGAGGACAGGCTGAGAGAGTTGGGGTTGTTCAGCCTGGAGAAGAGAAGGCTCTGGGGAGACCCTACAGCAGCCTCCCAGGACTGAAAGGGGCTCCAGGAAAGCTGGGGAGGGGCTTTTTACAGGGGCCTGTAGTGACGGGATGAGGGTGAACGGGTTTAAATTGGAAGATATAGATTTAGTTCAGACATTAGGAAGAAATGCTTTCCTCTGAGGGTGGGATAACCCTGGCAGAGGTTGCCCAGAGAAGCTGTGGCTGCCCCGTTCCTGGATGTGTTCAAGGCCAGGTTGGATGGGGCCCAGAGCACCCTGATCCAGTGGGAAGTGTCCCTGCCCATGGCAGAGGCGTTGGAACTGGATGGGCTTTAAGGTCCCTTCCAACCTGAACTATTCTGTGATGTATGAATAGATGGAGCTCTACCTCAGGAGCAAAATCACAATGAGGGGTGGGTCACAAAGGCAAAACAATTGAGCGGTGACCCTTCACTGTCTGGATATATTATTGTGTAATGTTCTAGAGCTTGTAATATTCAGATTGGGATTTTTCCCCTCCCATCGTGCAACTTACTGAAACTCTTATTAAACTGTTTTATAACTTACCCTAAAACTGTGTCGTACCTGTGGCCAGCAGAGGAAAAGCGTGATGTTTTCATCTTTGACTCTTCCTTAGAAGCATTCACCAAGGTGTGCAGGATGTGGTCGCTTGAGATTTCTCTTAATAAAAGGGAACAAAGTACAAAAATTGAGCTCAGCACCTTCTTCCACTCTTTCCTTCCCCCTGTAGTGAAATATTTGGGAAGGATGAAGTAAGGTCTTGATGCCTTTCAGGATTTCACCATAGGGGCATGCAGCCTATTGTTGTAGCTTAGAGCTCTTCCAGCTTATGTCAAGACCTCTCTGCTTAGTCCTCTGCTTCATTGCCATGAAGTTCTGCACTCTTTCTTTGACTGAACGTATGGTGGTAAAGGACAGAATAGGGCTTGATACCGTGAGACCTTCTTCCCAGAAGTGGGAATCTGTTTAAGATGACCAAATACATTTGTCAAGCCTTGCCTGTCCTTGATGTCCCTGCAGGCATAAATGTGATTCTCCATCCGTCTCGTGCCTAAGAGTGCTGCAGTCTGCTTCCCGAAAATACATCCTAGGCTAGAAGGAACCAGACTTGTGCACAACCCAAATTTCAACACACCTGCCTGAAATCCAGATATAAACCCATTCTGAGTCGCACAGTAGTTAAATATAAGCTTAATAATATGAAACTCTGAGAGTTATTACAGGTTTATTTTATTTTTATTTGTATTTCTTTTTGTTCTTCCTTCCCCTAGAAAGCGGAGGAGCTCATCCAGTGTGGCCAAGGACAGCCATCCATCACAAGGGAGTACGGAGGTTCCTAAAAGCAGGAATACTTCACTGGGTATGTTGTTCATAGAATTGTTTGGTTGGAAAAGACCTTTGAGATCATCGAGTCCAACCGTACATATCCACTACTAAACCAGATGCCTGAGCACCTCATAGAATCATAGAATGGTCTGGGTTGGAAGGGACCTTAAAGAACATCCAGTTCCAATCCCCCTGCCATGGGCAGGGACATCTCCCACTAGACCAGGCATCATCTACTCATCTTTCATCTACCCATCTTTTAAACACCTCCAAGGATGGTGACTCCACCACCTCCCTGGGCAACTGTTCCAGTGCCTGAGAAGCCTTTCAGTGAAGAAATTTTTCCTGATGTCTAATCTAAACCTTCCCTGGCACAACTTGAGGCCATTCCTTCTTGTCCTATTGCCTGTCACTTGGGAGAAGAGATCAACGCGCTCCTCGCTAGACAGTGATGAGGTCTCCCCTCAGCCTACTTTCACCGCTGTGCAAAGTTCTGGTCTATGAAGGCTGATCTTTTGGAGCTCCCTGGACAGAGATGCAATTCCTAGAGCACTGCTACAATGATTTATGTGTTCTACATAACACTAGTGTAAATTCTTGGGAATAATTACAAGTAACTTTAGGTGGAAAAGACTTGGAATTTGGCTGAGAAACCAGGGTTAAATCATTGCACTTCACAGGAGCAATGTGAGATTGCAGACTGTTTGGACATTAATTAAAGATCGGCTATTTATGGACTATTACCCTTTTACTGCCCACAAATTACCCATAAACAGCTTATGATTTTTTTTCAAATATATTTCTTATTCACAGTTACCCAACTAATACGTTTTCTTCCATGCCATAGTGGATATTTATTGTTGGTGATGTTCTCCTCTACGCTTCTCTTTCCTGAAGGAACTTTCAGACTAAATTTTCCATAAAATCATTACAATTATTATTTATTGATAGCAATGGCTTGTGCTATCTGCAAACCATCGTGATGGATAGTCCTTTCTCCAGGGAGCTTACCATCAGTTGAATGCTTACAGATTTGCATTCTGTGGCCATTCTGCCCCAGCCTTTTACTGTTTGCAATTAGCATTCGTGCCAACACACTTGGTCTTCGGCCGAACACGAAAGGGACCGAATGCAGAAGCGTGGGGGCAAAATATAAGCAATGAAAAGTTGTGGGAATTATCAACTCATGTTGATGGCCATTGATGATCAGGAAAGAACTCAGTTTTTACGTCTTATTTCAAAAGACATGAGTTATAGCTTTTGCTACTGGCGTAGCTCTTTTGGATTCGGTGAGTGGTGGTGTTTGAGAGCGTGGCTCTGTGTGAGTGTTGGCTTTGGTGTGTGTCAGCTGGGGTCCTGGCAGTGTGCCATCATGTATCATGGACAGTGGTGCTCCAAATCTGTGTCGGAGTCGTTTCTGAGTAGCGAGAGCCACTCGTGGGTGCCAAAGACATCTGGAAGACTCTCCCTTACTTGAGCTGATGTGGGCTTCCTTGTGAGGCTCCCCATCTCTCTTCTTGCATGGGGGAGCTGCAGGACTGGAGAAGAGAGGTGGGGATTAAAGTGTACCTGCAAGTAGGTAGTTAAATGCATTGAATTTACAAAAATGTTACAGAAGGAAATAATGTAATCCATGATTTAATTACATAAACCCCCTTACATAAGTAATTATAGAATGCCATTGGCTGTACCAATGAAACAGATTAATAATGACGGCATGCCCAAAGCTGTAGTCAGCTACCCTGTGTCTTGGTTTGATGTCGCAAAGGGGTTAAAAGACATTAAGTAAGGTATTGTGTTTCAAACTGTTATTGCAGCATTTGGGGATTTGGAATCTCATAGAGAAAAAGCCCTTCGGGATATTTCGTCACCATCCAACTTGACTTCCAGCATCAACATGTTCAACAAAATCCTCACTTTTGGGAAGGTGAGCCTGTATTTGCATAATAGCTGAGTGTGAGCATTTGTGTATGGCCATATTTAAAGAGTTAGGAGCTCAAAGTGCGAACCTGCAGCTTTTATTGCTTTCCGATCTCCTCTTGTTCTGTGAATGTGCTTTATTTTGGGACGAGGAGGAGAATTATTATGGGTGCACTTCTACGCTCTGTGGTAAATGTAATATTCTCTAAGCTACCAGATGAATTAGACACTTTGAGACATAATAACTTGAATTAACAAATATGGCCACACACAATACCTTGAGCTGTTTTGCTCAAAACTTGTGCGAGTTAAGGTGTTTAGAGTGTTTATTTCACATGGAATGAAAGATTTAATGGTACAGGCTTTGCCATTGAATTCTTTATTTGCCCCCACTACCCCTGCAGTGGCATCAGGGGCACTGTGTGTTTATTAGGTAAATATTAGGAGCAAATCCTTTGTTACAGAAGCTTAGAACCATGTAATGGACACCAGAATGCCTGTGTTTTTGTCTTAAGGCCTGCAAGCACTTACACACACATTTCTATACGAGGAGGTTGAAGGATTTCAGTGACACTGTTCACCTCTTAGAATTCTGTATGTGTGTAAGTGCTTGTAATGACAATGTGATTCAGATGTCACTTACTATCTCATAAAAGCATCTCATCACAGCATTTAAAACTGTCTCAAATAGAGTATTGCTTTAAAACTACCTTTAACATTACATCTTGCTTCCAGAGCCAGACCCCATACTCAACTGCAGCAAATCTCAAAGTCATTCTGTGTGAGGTCTTGTCGCGATACATAGCACATCCCAATCTCACTGAGGAGAAGATGGCAGCCAATATCCACCAGACATTCTGCTTTACCGACTCGTCGCTTCTAGAGTCATTTGCCCAAGAGTTCAGAAGTCAGCTCTCTCTGGTATGTGCCTGGGACCTTTCTGCAGCAAGTAGCTGTGTTAGTTCACACATGTTACTGTGGTGTTTGGGAGACAGAACATCACTCCACCAGGCTAGGAGGTCCTCATCTCTACGCCAAAGTCCATATAGAGCATGATGAGCTACTTCTTGTGATGGGATTAGCCTAAAAACCTTGAACTAGAGTACACAACTCAGAAAGGCAAGGATATCCAGCCATCACCTCATGGTCTCTGAGGGTTCTCACCATGCCTTGGTCTTGTTTCTCTTCTTTATTTGTCCTGCAGGTAGGTACAATAGTGTGAAAATGTGGTTTAAATAAGAATATTTAAAGCTAGAAGAGGCAATAAATTTAATCTTGTATTATCTCAGCTGCATACCTTCATCCAATAACTCCTGCATCTGATCCAACAATTTATGGTTGAAGCAGTACTTGTCTTTGAAGTAAGCTATATAATTAAAGCAAATTAATCCTTTAAAGATAATTCTATATTTTTTTGCCAAGGTGAGGACTGATATTCATTTTTCTTGTACTCCTAGTCTGGGCTGTTTGGGACATTGTGAATTTTAGGGCTTGTCTAAACAGAGAATTTATTGTACAAGCTGAGGTGTGAAGGTAAAGAACAGTCACTCTCTCACTTATTGCCTGTCACTAGAATCTTTTGAATGTATTGTTTGTAGAGTTGTGCACAAGCACAGCGCAAGCTGAAAAACGTAAAAAGATCCACCAGCAACAACATTCTTGATTTTAAAGAACTTCTCGCATTGTTATTTTTTAAGGTGCAACACAACCCACAGTACCAGGCAGCGTTTGTCAAAGAAATGGTCTCGCTTCTAAGGCTCATCTCCCAAGTGCAGAATGACACCTCCCTGTGGCATCTCCTTTTGCTGGCCCCAGATGTGCTTCAGGGCAGCATGCAACTGCAAGATGTAATTGATTTCCTTCAGAATCCAAGCAGGTAAAACTACAGAAAATACCAGGAAAGGCACTGAAAGTTGGTGGGTTTGTGTATTGAACTCGAAGAACACATCGCTTCTCATCTTGAAGAAAGGGTGTTAGCTTAAAAGCATGATTTATTTTGAGAATGGTATGGCTTCATACTAAGTCATTTATTTTTAAAGGTCTCTAGGGACAGGGAGCAGCATTTTGATTTCCAGTGACTTTTGTGTCACTTTCTAGATGGGAGATTGATATAAACTCTTAGTTTTCTTCCAGTCTGCTTGGAGGCACTGCCATGCCAACGTGCAGACAGAAACAGTGGTGAATAACAGCCACTGCCTTTGGCTGGAGAAAGCCCCTCCTGGCTGGGTAGTTGTTCTGCCAAAGACAGCAGCTGCCTTCTTTTCTCTCCAGGAAATCATAGAGTCAAATTCAAATTTTGAAAACCTCAAGCATTTTTAGAGGAGCCATAAATTCATTAAAAAATAAATTTAAAAATTGGTTACCTGATTTACTTCTGGTTTATCTTTCAAGATTGGTCCCAAGAAAGCAGAGTAGAAAAAGAGCCTGTTTCTTAGCAGATGGGGCTTTGAATATGTGTGACTTTAAGAAGAAAATACTGGTTAAATGAAAAATAGAACTGGCTTAACTGCATTCATTAACTATGCTGAAATATTTGATGCTGTATGGAGGCAGGACAGTACAAACTCTTCTAAAATGGGCTGTCCCTGAAATCCCTTTCCTGACCCATAGCTGGGCTAAATTCTCACTGATATCTTGAAGATGTGAGTTACTCAAAAGATTAGGAGACTTTGTTCCAAATGATTTACTGGACACAATGACAGACACTGCTATAAATTATTCTCAATAGTCACTTTTTAAAGCACATGGAGCACAGCAAGCAATGGAGTGTTTTCAGACCTTTTTTCCCCTTGGATGCATGAGCACTTGGATAGAGATGACAAAAGAGGTTGTAGAAACTTTGCCTTTTTGATTACACCCAAGCTTAGAGCAATTTACTTTTCATCACTGGCCACAAAGACTATCCAAGGGCTGGAGTACCTCCTCTATGAGGACAGGCTGAGAGAGCTGGGATTGCTCAGCCTGGAGAAGAGAAGGTTCCAGGGAGACCTTAGAGCAGCTTTCCAGGACTGAAAGGGGTTACAAGAAAGCTGAGGAGGGGCTCGTGATCAGGGAATGCAGGGATAGGATGAAGTGGAATGGTTTTAAGTTGAAAGAGGGGAGATTGAGATGAGATGTTAGGAAGAAATGTTTTCCCATGAGGGTGGTGAGGCCCTGGCACAGGTTGCCCAGAGAAGCCGTGGCTGCCTCATCCCTGAAAGTGTTCAAGTCCAGGTTGAATGGGGCTTTGAGCCCCCTGATCCAGTGGGAGCTGTCCCTGCCCATGGATGATCTTTAAGGTCCCTTCCAACCTTTCTATGATTCTGTGTTGCCAAGGCACTTAAAAACATGTCCATTTAATATCTAGGTAATTTACCATACTGCATTGTGAGAACTATTTGTAAGTCTCAGTGTCTTTACCCTTAAAGGAGTCATCAGCAGTGTGACAAGAATTTTAATTTTATTCAGAGGTGTTTTGTCCCTGCTGTTGTTTCAGGCACAGGATTATTCCATTTTATTTGCGTTTACTGGCTTTCAGAATCCAGTCTGAGAATCAACACTGTTTGAGTGCCCAGGAAGAATTAATATTTACTGTGCTGCTCTGTTCACAGCTGCAGAGCTGGGCAAAGTTATCATAGACACAACAAAGAGGCACAGAGAATTTCATCACCAGAACAGTGCAGTGCTTTTATGCCTAGCATCTGGCAGTGTAAATGCATGAGTAAAGAGTTATTGCAGAGAGATTGCACAAGCAGTATTTTTAATGATGCTTACAAAAGCACATCTTGGCCAGCCTGACCATTTCTTTTACTCAAGCAGTCCTGACCCCCTAAAGAAATGCTGTACAGGGAATTTTTTGTAGTGTAAATGTGAGGATACAGAAAAATAGAACTTTTGCTGATTGTGGCATCTATATTAACCATGTGATAAACACCACTACTGTGAAACAGTAACTTCAAAGTCATGCATTCCATAGAAAGTTTAGGAGCAAAATTTATTACCCACACAAACTTGGTTTACAGACTGAATTCACAAACGTTCCTGTTTGTTGCTTTAAGAGAGTTTTTCACATAAGTATGTAAGCTGAACTTTTTCTCTAAAGCCAAAAGTCCTGTAAGACTGAAATAAAAACCCATCAACATCACTTGTTTCCAGAGCAGTGGTGGCTGCCCCATCCCTGGAGGTGTTCAAGGCCAGGTTGGATGGGGCTTTAAGCACCCTGATCCAGGGGAAGGTGTGTTTGCCCATGGCAGGGGGGTTGGAGTTGGATGTGCTTTAAAGTCCCTTCCAACCCAAACCATTCTATGATTCCATGTTTGCTACCTTATGATCTGTACAATACGTGTCCACTTTTGGCAAGCCTATGCCTCCCTCCTCCTTGGCTCTGCCATTGCTTAACTTAACATGTCATTTATAACTGCAGATTCTTCCCTCTCTTCCCTCTCTAAGACTCTTGCTAACAAGCACCTCTGCAGAATGGAAATATTGAATGCCATCTCCTCAAACCCTGCATGGAGACATTACGTTAAATGAGGAGAAAAGTGATTCCTGGTGCTCTGTTCCCACTAGCAACCTGTTCCCACCAATCAATATGTATTTATTCATGCCACAGAAATCAGCTCAGCTATGTTCTTTGTGTATCACCTGCAGAAGTTCAGGCAGGAGAGAGACTGAGCATTTCACAGTGACCCTGTGCCTACGGTGAAGAGCTACTTTTTTATACAGAAGAAGCAAAAAAGACTAATAATCGCTGTGAAGTTCTCAGTAACCTGCATACATCGAACAGAGTCTTTTAAATGACTTCCTCTGTGATACAATATGCCTGATTATCAGCTTGTTCTTTCCTAAGACTGAAAAACATTCCTTGCTTCCCTGTCAGCCTGGTTAGTGCTGTATGAAAGAGGAAAGAAGGAGAGTTGGAAATGTTAACTGTTATTTGTGATTGCTTCTTCCATCTGCAGATGTTGTCCCCCCGGGATCCCTGCTCTCCCTGGAGCCTTATCTGTTTGCTGCCTAGTTTCTTTTAGGAGGAGATTCACCCAGAGCAGTGAATCACTGGGCTGGCTTATCACCTGGGTGTTTACTAAGCCCTGTTGTGGGGATTTAAGTTGTCTATAGATTTTACATAACCCTAATAAGTGCAACACATATGTTGGTGCTAATATATCGCTGTGACTTTCCCATCAAAGCCTTTTGTATTTATATTTTTGGCATGATTGAACAAATAATTAAAAAAAGAGGCAATGCCTTGTCTGTCAGACACTTTAAGAATGATAGGCTGTACTCCAGCTGTTTCCTATTTGAACACTTGTTTTATTTCTTCTCGTAATCCTGTAACCACAATTTATTCTCCTTGTTGGTTTTCTTTTTCCCTTTAGTTTTGTACTGGCAACTCAGAATGTCTCTGCGTCGCTTATGACTGATGATGGATTCAAAACTGTTCAGACTGAGGTTACAGATCCTCCATATTCCCTGAATTGCTTGGAGCAAGGTGAGACTCCTCTGTACAGTCATATCTCTGTCGAAAACCTGTAGTGCTGCGGAGAAGCAAGCTGCAGGCAAAGAAGTAACCCTGCAGACAGCACTCTGTTCAGGGCTCAGCATAATGGATCCTGCTTTCAACTTTTTACAAATGTGAATAAAATATCTCATTTGAAATGGAATTTTTCAGTAGACAGTGAATTTGCATGAGTTTGTCTCGGTGGAAATGGGGAGTGGTAATTTAGCCGTTCCTCTAAACCCCTGTCAGCTTAAAGCAGAGGCAAGAACCCTCGACATCCACTTCTAACTGAGGTTATATGAACAGGCAAGGGAGAGATACGGCAACTCAGTGCTGCCAGGGACACACTGATAAATGCCATCCATTCTCTGCTTGTCTGATGGAGATTGTTGACACTGTGGTGGATGAAAAGAAAGCAGATCAATGCGGTGCAAGTAGGGAAAACATTGAAGAATGGCTGGTGAAAGGTGTAGACATGGGTGTACCAGGATGAGTGTAAATGGCTGTGGGAGGCATAAATTATGCTGCAGACAAAGCCTCTGTGCAGGTAGTGAAAAAGCATTTCCAAATGAAGGGAAACAATAATAAACGTTAGGCCAGGTTGTGCTGTATCACTGATAGTGAAGCGCTGTTAAAGCAGGAGGAGAGCTCCATTAGCACCCAGATCACAGAAGCATTGAGCCATTCCTGAGGTGGAAAACAATTTCAGCAATGGCAGATAGCATTCCTACGGAAGGCCAGAAGGAGTTACGTCCCTAAAGGGGAGTCAAATTTCTAACCAGGATCTCATGTCTTGCTGTAGGAGTCTGACTTCATACATGCATACGTGTTGTCTTGGCAGATGTGCCATACAGCTCTTCTCAGCGTCCAAACTCATGTTATCTTCACTAATACACTTTTCACATCTGTTGTAGATAAAGAAACAAGTTTGGTGACCAGATATATTTGTAATCACTTTGTTTACTGGAAAGACAGTCGAGCTTTAGTATCTGAATTGGATGAAGTTCTGAGGTAAGACATTAGTTAAAGGGATATTACTAACAGTATAATTCAAATCTATAATCCTTGCTCTAAATCACTTTGCATTTCCACTTGCTTTGATTTCATATTCACTAAAATGCTTTTTTATTTCCCCCTCCTCCAGAAAAACAAAGTCACCGGAGATTGGTGGAAAACACTCCAAGAGGTCTATTAATTCAGATGATTTAGAAGCCATACAAAAGGCTCTACATCGTTTAAAAGGCTTGGAGGAAAAAATGAATAGAAGTGAATTAAAAAGCTTAAATCTATTCAGAAATTTGAAGAATGAAACATTACAGAAATTGTATGCAATTCTTGAACTGGGAATTAATCCACATCATGATTATAAATTAAGGGAACCATATAATAAGGAAATAATTGATGAAATCTATAACTTCACATCACTGCAATTACTGAGTGACTTTAATGAAACTTCCGTTTTCAATATAAAGACCCAATGGAAAGAAATTCAGAGTGCTTTAAAATTAACTACAATGATTTGGAATCCAGTTCTGTTGAAAATTTCTAATTTTACTATGGAGCAAACTAAGGATGCTCTCAAAATGTTGCTCTCTACTAGCAAGCCATCATTTCTGGAAGACTTCAGAGACCGTTTAAATGGAATGCAAGAAATACCATCTTTGTTTTCCGATTACCTGTTTAAGCCTGTGTCCTACAGAAACTTTCCAGACCAGCTCCTAGCTCTCCAGAAGATGTTTTTTATAATGACAGGCACCAACATAGGATATCAGTACCTACTGATGCCCGTGTTTAAACTGATGCGGCAAGTGGAAAGCTCCATGGGTGAAACCTGGTGGGATGAGTTCAATGCCTATTGGCGCACTGGGGAGAAACTGAGGTCCATGAAGTGGAATAACACAGGGATCGCATCCTATGGGCAGTTTTTAGAGGTATTAAACAGCCATTTAGAAAAGCTGAATAATAATTCAAATAGTGTTTTCAGTGAACAACTGACTCAGCTGTCAGAATTTATAACAGCCGTGTTTAAAGACTTTGGGGAAAGCTCTGAAGTAGCCAATATCTCACTAGTCACTCAGGCCATACAGGACACCTTGTACATATTAAAAGACTTACAGCTGAATTACAATGTCAGTAAATTAAAATCTATAAATCTTTTATTCAATTTTGACAGTAAAACCTTTGAGAGCTTCTCTGAGCTTGTGAGGACAGGAATGAAAATCCTTCATTATACAAGTGCCGGTGACACTTCCAGTGAAGAAATAATTAACCCTGTCTATAATCTAACAAATCAATTATTGCAGGAGTTGAGTGAGTCTTCCATACAGCACAATGTGTCACTAGAAGCAAAAGTTTGGGAGTTTTTGCACTTAGCCTTGAGTCCTTTCCTTGAGAACAGGAGCTCCATGTTTGAAATATTTAGTGAAAAAGACTCCGGAGGAATCAACATCTCCAGATACTTGCAAGCCATGCAGAGCAGTGTCTTAGTTTTAAAAGGTTTGCAGAAAAGGTATAATATCAGTGAGCTTGAAACTATTGAACTATTATTTGACTTTTACAGTAATTATACCCAGAGACTGGTTGAAATAAGGAGAGCAGGAATGGAAGTCCTTCATGAGTCCAACTTAAATAAAACATTTGAAGAAAAGATGGACATTGTCTATCGTTTCACACAATCGCTGCTACAGGAGTTCAGCAAGTCTTCCTTGGAGCACAATACTTCACTGGAGGCAAAAGTTTGGGAGTTTTTGCACTTAGCCTTGAGTCCTTTCCTTGAGAACAGTAACAATGGTTACAGGACGACCCTAAACTGCTCTGCTCAAGATGTGCTCCACATAGCACTTGAGATGCTGTTTGAAAACGCCACTCTAAGCGAGTCCTTAGTGAGGAGCCCCTGCAAACCCCTCTTTGATTCCATGAGTGTGGATGATGGAACAATGCCCAACAGCACTTTTACACAGATGTTCCAGCTTGCCATAAGAAAGCTGAAACTGTCTCCAGACTTTGCTGTTGTCTACCAGAACAGCAGTAAGCATTTTTCCAAGGAGCTGTTGTGCCTCGTCCAGTCTCTGCAGTTTTCTCTGAGTTTCCTTTCCAAATTAAATCTTGTCTCCAAGGTGGAAAACACCTGGGTACAGGAGAAGGTGAGAGCTCTGAGTGCTGTCACGGAGGGGCTGCTGCAGAGTAATGCCTCCTGCCCCGTCCCATTTGGAGACGTGGGTGATGAGTTCCCGTCTCGGCTTGTGAACATGCTCCTTCCTTTCATGCAGAATGAAACAGTGCTGAACTCCCTAAATTTCTCTGACAGCTCAGCAGACTGGCAGAGACTGCCTGTGTTTTCCCATCCATTACCAACTGTTCCCAGCTGGAAAAGCAGTTTATATGAACTTCTGCAAGTGGGCAGAGGTGTTTCCAACCAGTCTGGGTGGCAGCATTTCTCACAGCTGTGGCACACAACTGGCAAGATATTCACCACCAAGTGGAACCTAACAGAAGTGAGCGACTATGTGAAACTCCTGGAAACTGTGAAGAAAGCTCTAATTCTTGTGGAGTTTGGGGTATCTCCCAGAAAAATATTATTACATAAGATCTTTTGTAATTCTAGTGGAGGAATTAAGTCCTCTGATCTGAACGATTTGTATAGTTCTTTAAAACTCTCTTTTGATTCAACTTCTGCCACAAACAGCACACTGGACTTGGCAAGAATACTTCAAGAAATAGTCCCTCTGTATGAAGTTGGTGGTGAAGGTTTGTTCTACTCTAATCACTATGGAAAAGAAGATCAAGATGTCTTGACTATGGCTGCAGTGATTTGGAATCAGATCATTTTAAACAGGACTCATTTTAGTATGGAGAAAGCATGGGAGGTGATCAAAATGATTGCACTTCATGGCATCTCACTTGAAGACATTGAAAATTATCTCAGCACAAATGAAAATGTGTCGTCATTGTTTTCTGACTTCTTGTTGACCCCTGAAACTTCTGAGACTTTTGCAGAACAGCTCTTCTCCCTTGAGCAGCTTCTTGCTGCCATGACAAAGGTGAATGCCAGCAATCCTCATCTGCTGATGTCTTCTTTGTCTAAGCTAACACAAAAGCTCCACAGTTCTCTTACTGGAAGGCAGGGTAATAAATTTCGTGCTCTCTGGCAGATTGCTGAAGTTCTCCAGTCCATGAACTGGAATAGTACAGACAGTCTCTCTTTGCAGTCACTTCTAGACATACTGCCAAATCTGTTCAATACCATGAAAAATGACTCCAGTCGTCTTTTCAGTAAGGAGCTGAAGTGGCTGGTGAACTTTACGTCCTCCATGTTTGAGCTGTTTAGTGAAGAAGACTCCGGAGGAATCAACATCTCCAGATACTTGCAAGCCATGCAGAGCAGTGTCTTAGTTTTAAAAGGTTTGCAGAAAAGGTATAATATCAGTGAGCTTGAAACTATTGAACTATTATTTGACTTTTACAGTAATTATACCCAGAGACTGGTTGAAATAAGGAGAGCAGGAATGGAAGTCCTTCATGAGTCCAACTTAAATAAAACATTTGAAGAAAAGATGGACATTGTCTATCGTTTCACACAATCGCTGCTACAGGAGTTCAGCAAGTCTTCCTTGGAGCACAATACTTCACTGGAGGCAAAAGTTTGGGAGTTTTTGCACTTAGCCTTGAGTCCTTTCCTTGAGAACAGTAACAATGGTTACAGGACGACCCTAAACTGCTCTGCTCAAGATGTGCTCCACATAGCACTTGAGATGCTGTTTGAAAACGCCACTCTAAGCGAGTCCTTAGTGAGGAGCCCCTGCAAACCCCTCTTTGATTCCATGAGTGTGGATGATGGAACAATGCCCAACAGCACTTTTACACAGATGTTCCAGCTTGCCATAAGAAAGCTGAAACTGTCTCCAGACTTTGCTGTTGTCTACCAGAACAGCAGTAAGCATTTTTCCAAGGAGCTGTTGTGCCTCGTCCAGTCTCTGCAGTTTTCTCTGAGTTTCCTTTCCAAATTAAATCTTGTCTCCAAGGTGGAAAACACCTGGGTACAGGAGAAGGTGAGAGCTCTGAGTGCTGTCACGGAGGGGCTGCTGCAGAGTAATGCCTCCTGCCCCGTCCCATTTGGAGACGTGGGTGATGAGTTCCCGTCTCGGCTTGTGAACATGCTCCTTCCTTTCATGCAGAATGAAACAGTGCTGAACTCCCTAAATTTCTCTGACAGCTCAGCAGGCTGGGATAACCTGTCCGTGTTCTTCACTGTGGCACAGGATGAGCTCCATATGAAGGACCTGCTTCCGAGACTCCAAGGCGCCTTCAACCTCACCCAGTGGAGTTATTACTCAAGCATCTGGGATGTGGTTGACAGTTTACTAAACAACGAAAGGAATCTAACCGAAGTGGCTGCCTTTGTAAAGGTGTTGGAAGCAGTGGCAAACAGTGCTGCTAACAATGTGTCAGCTCTAGAAATCATAGAAGCCACTTACTATGCAATCACAGGACTGAACTTCTCTGATCTGCTAAATGAATTCAATATAAGTTCCAGTTTGACTTTTCACTCCAACAAAACTAGTTTTGACAGTGTGATTGATATCATTGCTCATCATTTCACTGTCATGGCAGAAACCCTGTACAGCAAGACCTTGCCTTGGAATCAGGGGGACCAAACTCTATCACCAACCACTTTGATTACACGGTGAGTTTGCCCTTTGGGTGTTGTAATTGCATTCATTTGTAGTGATGAACATTATCATTCTGTGTAAGAAGTATGTAATTTTCTTCTGGTGGAGCAACCTTAGCCTGAAATCACCATAATTTAGGACACTAGGTATTATGTGGGTTAAATTGAAGAAGAGAAAATTTCTCCTTGAAATGAACATACAGCTAAAAGTGGGGCTTCCAAACATTTTCTGTGTTGGCCTGTATCAGTCACAGTGGAAGCAGAATCTGGTAGGACGTTTGCCACCAAACAGGTTTCTTTGAAAAGTGTTTCTTTGGGAACCTTTCTTTGGGGTATGACTCAATTTTTTTTTCTTAGTCTCCCTTAGACATTCCTTTTCATCTACATCTTGCACCCACAGCGAACCTTTTGAGTGGGTTTTCTTATATGTGTGGTTTGAGAGTGAATGACAGGTTTGGGGAGATAACAGCAAAAAGAACTGATGAAATAAAATTGGGAGGGTACTTAGATGTGATGGGAGACACGGCTTCATCTGGAATTTTTATTTACTCTGCCAAGGAGCAGCATCTGCGTAGCTGACAGGTTGCTCACTAATACACCTTGTTTCTGAAAGGGAAACTGATTGAAAATCCTATCTTATTTTCAGATTTCTGTTTTTAGAATTTGAAAACACCATCTTAGAGGTGACAGCAAATAGCACCTATAGCCCTTACCTGATGTGCTTAATAAAGGTCACTGAAGTTGAAGACAGCAAATTGACAGGTAATCATGATTTCATTAATGTTGTGGGATCTCGGCTGGGATACGTTGTGCCTGGCTTTTCAAAGTGTTTTCTGTAATGGTGGGAAGGAACAGTGCTACATGTTTTCATCTGCAGGCAATTAACTGGTGCTGTGAAACCTTGGGAAGCCAGACCCCTTTTTATTTGAGTTATGTCATGTTGTGGATATAAATTTTCCACCCAACTCTGTCCAAAAGGCACGTGTACGCTTTGCTGTGTGATGACAAGTTGCTGACACTTAGATAAAGAAATCTTAGGAATAGAAATCTATATTGCCTTCACGGCTTTATGTACCTGTAAGATGACAGCAGTTATTTTGAGAGTTAAAATGATATTTCTCATAGATATTCATCATGTGAGCTTACTGTAAAACTTGAGAGGTTTATCTGCTCACAGAATCGAGATATCGCAGGTGCTCTGAAGGACACTACCAGAAGTCCTGTTTCCAGGGTGGAGTGGGTTTCTTTAGAAGCAAAGCAGGTACTTGGACTGCATCCAGTAAAATCCAGTCTTGTGGTTTGATAATAATGAGAAATAAATATGAAATCTTAGAACACCTCCCACCTACCCCTCCCTTTTTCCTGGACTTAACTTCTCTCCCAAATCATAGTGGTCTGCTCCACCTCCGTGGCCTGCGGCTGGAGATCTGCTCCACTATGAACCCCTGTGGGCTGCGGGGAGACAGCCTACCTCAGCATGATCTTCACCACCAGGGGAATCTCTGCTCCAGCACCTGGAGCACCTCCTTCCCATTTTCTTCTCTGAAGTTCGTGTCTGTCTGCAGAGTTGTTTCTCTCACACACACTCCTCTCTCTCACTGCAGTTGCTGTTGCACAGCAACTTCTTCCCTTTCTTAACTATGCTGTCCCAGAGGTGCTACCACCCTCACTGAAGGGCTTGGCCTTGGTCAGCACTGGGTCCCTCTTGGAGCCAGCTGTCCTTGACTCTGTCAGACACAGGGGAAGCTTCTAGCAGCTTCTCACAGAAACCACCTGTACAGGGCTACCAAGCTCTTGCCACACAAACCCAGTACATCCAGATTACAACCCAGGTCCTGGTCTGTGATTTCAGAGGTCTTGAGCCATGTGAATTTGGTGGAAAATAGCAATGCTCAGTAGGCCTCATAATAAAAGTGCCACTGTTTCCATCTGTGAAGTTTCTGCAAGTCTGGCATTTTTGTCTTGAGTAACTTTTGTTTTCTTCCTTGCACAGAAAACATCACATTGCTTTTGAAGCAAACTCATCTGAAAAAGAACCCTTTTATGCAAAATAATACCTCAGAGAAACATTCATCCATACCAGATCTCCTGAAGCTAAAAGTGAGTCTGCTTAAAATGCTGACTTGAAGGACATCCCGCAGTGATACATGAATGTGTGATATAGGTTTTGAAAAACAGTGTATGGTAAAAAAAGTTTCTTAAAAGAACAGCTGATAAAAAGTAGGATTGAAACTGTGTTTCCTGCCTGCATTTTAAGGTTGCCATTAAACTGGGCTGAGGAACTTGTTCTTAAGTCTCTACCCAGTGAACACCCATTTTCCTGAGGAGGCAGATGCATTCCTGTCTGTTGCATAGAATGTCTTCTGCTTTCCGCCAGCCATCTCAAAAGGATAAGCACTGCACAGATTCCTCATAAATCAGTGCACCCGTAGTTTTAAAGTTCAGCACATTGAGACTTAGCAAAGCACCTTGCAGAGCTGCAGTCAGTAGTCCCTGTTCCTCTGGGCCTCAGCTTCATTCGAAAAGTGTGTAGGGAGGAGGAACAAATAGTTTCATACTCGAAAATCAATGGAATTGTGCATATTCCACTGGCAACTATAAGCGCATTCAGTTATCACCAACAGCAGAGTGGCTGAAGTCCAAGTCCCCATGTGTTCCCTTAGCCCTGGGTGTCTCAAACACCACAATGGTCTCTGAGATTAAGCACCTAATTAATACCGATTCATGGATTTCCCTCATTAGCTTTGGATTTGGCAATGCCTCATTTGGATGTAATGCTTCTTACACTATGCATACATGACTGCATTAATAGCATCCATGCACATTTTTCTGTTTCTCTGTATGAGAAATAGAGTTAAGAAGCCTTTTTAAATAAAGATAACACCATGCAATGCTGTTGCTGCTTAATATATCTGTAATAATAACGCAATGAGGCTCAATGTGCCAGGTAGTCATAGGCACAAAAGAGGAAAGAGTTCTTGCTACAAGAGACTGATAATGTAAGTAGTGATGTCCAACAAGAAGAAAGCCCATAATAGCAGAGTAGGCAAAGGACTATAATTTTACATAGCTTAGCAGGTGCAGAGGTCCTGACTTCTAGCCAACGGTGCTTCATATGCTGTAGGAGAGAAGATAACCAGGTGGTGTCTGAAAGGCTAAGCCTGTTGCACAAGGGGGATTTATGTGGTCTCTAGGAAGATTAATTTGTCAACAGCGAAGTCCAATTGGAGCATTGCTGCGTGTGCGTGTTGGACGGGGAAGTCATATGTTAAGCCCTATGAGGTTTATTATATCCTGTGCAATGTTGTGTAGCCAGGTCTGCTACAAACTCATGTGGGAATGATTGTTAGGAACTGTTCCTCTGGTGTACTTTTGAATGAACTAAAACCACACATTAAACTTCTAATCCTAAAGAAAAATGGGAAGGGACAGCTCCATTCTTTAAAACTCACCTTGTAGAACTGTGTTGTCTAACAGGTGCTTGTGCATTTGTCTTTTCTTCCAACATTCCCTTTGCAGATATCTCACTTCCGGGATCTGATAACGCTCCTTTGTGACTATGAGAGCTCCAAGTCAATACAGCATATCTGCCATCTCCCTGATGTTAGCTTCAGAGAACTGTGTGAGCAAAGCCAATCTCACGAACAACTCCTCCACGCTATTGAACTGAGCAATCAAGTTGTGATCAATTTACTGGATCACAGGAGAATCTCCCAAGAACTTCAAAATATTCTGATTGGGGATACCATGAACATCCAGACACAAATGAAGTGGTGAGGCACTACTTCTGGGTTAGACTGATTTAGTGTTCTATTTATGAGATGATGAAATGGCTTCTTGCCTTCTTTTCATGTGCCCAATTTTGTTGTTTGTTTTGTCTTTCCGATTTAGGCTTCAAGAAAATATACCAGAAATTGCTTTCTTTCAAGAGATTCCTCAGTTTATGGCTTCTTTGAATTCCGTGCTGAACATCACTGACAATTTAACAGATTCTAGCAAGCAAGGTAGTTTTCTGTATTTACTTTACAATGTTGGTAAACATCATCATCAGTATCATAATTTCTGCTGGAAATCCCATGATCTGTTTAGTTGCCAGGAGTCAGCTGACAGCCCATCCAATCCCAACACCCAGGCCATGAGCTGGAACACTTCCCACTGGAACAGGTTGCTCATAGCTTCATCCAGCCTAGTCTTAAAAACCTCCAGGGATGGGGCATCCACGACTATCACAATGGTGATATTAATGAAATAATCATACAGTGGGCCCCAGGTCCTTGGGATCCTTTATCAAGGGTAATTGCAGAGCCTGTTCCAGCCCACCATTTGTTTTCTGTACAACCCAAATACTCTTCATGTGCTGACAGCCTCAAGTCTTTGTATTTGAGCAACTTTGTTTTCACTAGACCTGCCAACTTCAGCCCACAAATTGGCCTGTAAAATCTAGGAAATATAACTGCATTTTGCAAGGTAGGGGTTTTTTTATCAGCAGTCATGTAATGCACTTCCATACCTTCCTTACCTAAATTCCTCTCTGTGTGCTTCAGATTGCTGTATGTCTGGAGAAGGCTGTTACATCGATTGTTCTTTTATTGCTCTTTACAGAAAAGTTGAGAGATATGTTTAAAAATGTTGACCAACTCAAAGAGGATCTCAAAAACACAACAGGAATGTCTACAGCCAGTATTGATGCTCTTCTGGAAGTATCTCTCCCGGAAAACAACAGTCAGGTAAGGTCGCTGTCATCCTGATGGGAGATCTTGCTGCTTTCTACCTCTGAGACCATAAAACCCAGAATTTGTTACTGACTGCAGCTAAGCAGATCACTGCATGTAGGACAGCACAGGGGGAGGTACATAGTCCCACAGCGATAGACAACATAGCATTTTATGGATCAAGATAGCCATCAGGATGGAGGTTGGATGGGGCCTTGAGCAGCCTGGTCCAATGGGAGGTGTGCCTGCCCATGACAGGAGGGATGGAAATAGAGGATCTTTAAGGTCTCTTCCAACCTAAACCATTCTATGATTCTATAAGAGCAGTCACTGATGTCAGTTCAGCTATTGTGTCACCAGTGGCTGGTAAGCAGCCATGCGCTGCCTGGTGAGCGATTGCTCTGGCCCATAGCAAGGACACAGTTCACTGTACAGACTAATGAGAACTGAGTGAGGTCCTTGGTGGGGCCTGCAGCACTGAGAAGTTGTTGCAGTCCAGATGGAAAAGCACACTTCCAACCACAATTTATGAGAGCACTTGGGATCCAAAAATAGCCTCCCATAACAAGAGGTTAGCTTGTCTTCCTCGGCAGCACAAGCAGAACTCCAGATGCTCTCCCCCTTCCCAATCATCTTGTCTAGACTGAGGTGCAAAAAGCACACTCTTTTTCAAACTTCACATGCATCAGTCAATGGGAAATTGAAGCCACAATAGCTTTTACTGCTGTGCAAGCTGGGCAGTAAAATATAACCTTTAGATTTGTCCCTTGAAGCAAGAGGAATGGGTAGGCGTTTTCTGATTCTAAGGGTTGAAATAGGACACTGTGGAAAGAACAACAGCAAGGCAAGATTAATTCGTGCATACTGGAGCGAGCAGTCTACCCCCTAACAAATCTTTCCTTCCTTTATGAAAACACAGCTCATTTCTCAGATCCTCCAGCTGGAGTCTTGTAGCATCCGTCCTGCTGACCCACAGCTGCAAATGGTAGCGGAGGAGCTGTGCATTCTCTCTCTTTCAGAGAGGACTCGTGATATGTACGTCTTGGGGATCACTCTGCTGCGACATTTAGACATTTACAATTTCTTATACAAGGTTAGTGCTGGATTTGTGGAGTGCTTTCTACAGTCTTTGCTGCATGTAGTGACTGAAAGGTCATAAAATATCATTGTCGTGGCCCAGAAGCTATGCTGATTTACACAAGCCAAAGATCAGGCTTTGCTCATGCAGTAATTTTTATTGCATACCCGTGCTGTGACAGTGTGGATATAAATGAGGATCCCAGCTGGTGTAAACCAGCAAAACTCATTTAAAGGCACTGGACCTACTCTAAATACCTCCCTATCTGCTAGTATCGCTTATACACTGTCACAAGCTCTTGAAGATTCCCAGCTGATTGCAGGTTTTCCAGAAATAAAGCACTGGGCTAAGTTTTCTTATTCCTTGTAAAGGGAAGCCCAGGAAAAAGCCCTGTAAAATATATTTTTGCAGTCTGTTTGGCATTGCTAAGTTATTAAATTATTCAAATATGCCACATACACAACTATACAAACAGTGTGTGAAAATATCATTCACAGGGAAGTGCCTATTAAATTCATATTTAAAGATCTTGGGGGAAGAAGTGTTATTGAATGAGAATGCCAATAAATTTGGCTCAGGTCAAAAGTCACCGGTGGTGTTTGACATCTATGCTGTGTAGAATGCTGCCTCTTAGAGACTTGGATTATATCCCAGTGAATATCTGATACCCATTTCCTAACTGTAGGTGTTTGAAAACATACACTGTTCAGTATATGTAATATTCAGGGGAGTGGTTTGTAAAAGCGCTTGGAATCTAGGAATACAAATCCCATTCATTCCTGCTCCCTGAGTCTCCTAACAGTTTTGAACATCCCACAGCCCTTGTCTTGGAATTAACACAATGTGGGTATGTACATGCATGTGCACAGATTCCTGCAATCAAAACTGATTTCCTTCCTGCCTCTTGCAGATGTTTTTCCCTAAGGAACTTCAGAAACCCGTGGACAAGATGTTGGGCCTTCTAACAAAAATGAAGTATTTCAGACACCAGGTTGAATCTGGCATTGATCCATTGCTACAAGCTATTCATTCACTGAAAAAGCTCCGGCAGTCTAGGAACGTGCCACTGGCCAAGGTATGTGTGGTCTGCATGTGCTTTGGAGGCAAAACACCACTGGAACAGTTTCCCCAGGAATTTCTCACCCCAGAAGCCAAAAGTGCATTAAGTCATAGATTACTGGTTCTGTTGTAAAGCAGTGGCATCCTGAGAAGAATCTGTACCAAACTGATGCATTGCCTTTCTGGGAGAGCTTTGATTTTGATCAGTGGGGCTCTCATTTGCTCATGATGAGGGGAACACTAGGAACATGTGCTGTGGAAGGGACTCTAGGAAGGAGAGTGCAGGGAATAAACAACTGTATCGAAGGAGGGTAGACATCCAACAAAATATACTGGTGTACTGAAAGGGATCGGCTTGTGAAAGCAACTGGAGCACTGCCCGTAAAGGCTATCCAAAACCACGTAAGTTGACAGCCAAAATTGGCTCCAGCTTTAGTGTGCATTAGAACACACCCAAAGCCTCAAGACTGCCCAAAACATTCTGTACAAACCCAGTCCTGCTCCAACAGCTGCAGTAACTTCAGGTTGCACCAACTTCATCCAGCACAGGATCCAGTTCCTCTCTAGTCTATGGTCAGTGACAGCATAGAGCGCAGGAATTGCTTCTAGTAGTCTCTTTGCCTGCTCGTTGCAGAACCACATGCAGTCATGGAATGGATGGGGACAGGGGATGTGCACATCTCTGTAGGGAATTCTGTCTTGTAACTCAGGGTGTACATGTGGCACCAGACACATATTACAGGCAATTTCCATGTTGGATCTCATACCTGGAGATGAATTTCCCACCTCTGTCATAGCAGAGATTAGCCATAAATCATGTCTTCCATGAAAAGTCTCTTTTTTTGTAGAGACAAACTTCTCATAAGAAAGCAGTGTAAAAATGTTTAGTCCTTGGCTTGTAATTCTATTATTTCTGTTCTCTCTTATATCGCAGAGTGGGATGCTTTTGGAATGGAGTTTTGGAAAGGATTTATTTGCATTTTGTCTTTTTCTGCAGGCATTAGTAAAACCGAACAACTTTAGCACAACACGTAGTGCGTTTAAGTCCATGTCAAAAGTTCTCTGCAACCAGGAGATCACACCACTGTTTTTTGAGTCCTTGCTTCCAGATTTTGGAGACTCTGCAAGCAACAGTTCTTCCATGGAGGATGTCATTGTCCAAAAGATGATGAGGAAATATGGGATTCCTCATGACTCCAGTAAGTCTGGCTTTTCCTCAAGGCAAAAAACATTTCAGAGACAAAGTCTGCTGTTTCCAGAGAGATGCAATGCTGAGCTGTTCCCCCCTGTATCTCTGGAGGGCTGTAAGGGTTCGTGATTTATGCTTGCTGAAGATCTGCACTGCCCTGATTACGGTGGTTTATTTCCATAGACATTAAAAGGAAAACAGCTTGTGCAGCAGAGCAGTGCTTGCTACTGCATGGTTTCCCATTTGTCGATGATGTGGTCTTGGGGCTTGACAGGTCACTGCTTTTTCTTGATGTGTAGTTTTTTCGACTGTACTGACATTATTAGCTCCTCTGAGTTCACGGAACTCCGTTTAACCTTGAAGCATTGAATCTTGGCGCAGACACCGAGGCTCTTGTTGTCTTGAGTTCAGCAACAGGAGATCTTGGGAGCGGATTGCTTTTGTCAAGACACGTTATATCAGTCAGTGAAGAAGGCCATGAAGTCATTCACACAGCAACAAACAGGGCAGATGGGGAAAAAAATACACTGATAGCTTTCTCATGTCTGGTCTATTTGTGCTCTCTGCAGTTTGTTTGCTTTTCTCCCCTTGCAGCACCGTTTTGCTTATCCTTTTACCTGGACCTGGTCAAGACCCCGACTGGAGCTTTAATCTGGACTTTTTTAAAACCACTGGTGCTTGGGAAGATCCTTTATACACCAGATACCATAGAAACCCGAGCAATTATGAAAAAGGTATGGCTGTGTTTACAGTACATCAGGATAAGCCTGCTCAAAAGGATTGTGATTTATCTGGCATGGGCTTGTTTCTTTGAGATGTAGGAACCTGTTTTCTGAATCTTTGGAGTATTATTCAAATTATCATTTCCTAGTTGCATTCCTAGATGCATATGCATCATCTTTTGTCTTTGAATGAATCTTGCCTCCAAAACATTGCTGTTGGCCTAGTATTTGTAATACAATTTTTTAAGGCCTTCAGTTTATGAAGTTTCACCTCCATATTTTCAGGCAATATTTTCAGTACTTATTCACAAGCAGACCAGTGGTAGAAGGGAGAGCTGTTATCCAAGAATGGATCCAAGAATCATAGAATGGATTGTGTTGGAAGGGGCCTCAAAGCTCACCCAGTTCCACCCCTCTGCCATGTGCAGGGACACCTCCCACTGGATCAGGGGGCTCAAAGTCCCATCCAACCTGGCCTTGAGCATCTCCAGGGATGGGGCAGCCACAGCTTCTCTGGGCAACCTGTGCCAATGCCTCCCACGCTCACAGGAAAACATTTCTTCCTAAGATCTCATCTAAGTCTCCCCTCCTTCAGCTTAAAACCATTACCCCTTTTCCTATCACATGCTCCAAATGTCACATGTGAAGCCCTATTTTTAAGTACTTGCATCCAGGTTCTGTGTGTTAAAGGGCTTTTTGCCAAACATACGGTGTTAAGAAAAATCCTAAGGAAAACATTTTTTGTCTTAACTGTTTTATTGACTTATTTATTTTTAAAAAGCTTTAAAGTGATGAATAAATGAATCCTTATATGTTGTGGGGTTTTTTATAGTCTAATGCAACCCTGAAGCAGATGGCTGATCTTGCCCTGAAGTCCCAGGAGTGGCTGGACAATTCTCCTGTCATCATGAATTCACTGACTAAGTTAAACCAGACAGTTCCGATGATCAAGGTATGAGATCCTGTCTCCCTTGTCTCTCTTGTGGGAAGGAATTGGGAGCCTGGATTCCTTTAGTGAAGTAAACTGGGGCTCCAGGGGCCTCAGGGACGTCTTAGGTCAGCTGGGGAAACCCTCCTCAGCCTTTTGTCCTGGACTTCCTAGTTTGTGCCTGCCTACCTGTTCCTGTAGCGGAGGTACTCCTGATGCACCTTTCCATGCAAATCCTCTGTCTGAAGAGCTCTATTTGCAATATTTTCCCTGACACTGGCCATGCTGGAGGGCTAAGATGAGCAGGGAATGCTCTTCAGTTTGTAAATTAACTTTCTGCTTGATGGGGTGATCCAGCCAGCCAGGACCAGGCAAGAAATGACTTTTTCAGAAAATGAAACAGTATCTATAATAAGTGTGTAGCTCTGGGTATGCGCATAAGAGCTAGAAAATGTCTTTGTACCTCAGTGAATGTAAATAAAATTTCTTTTTCCCCTCCCAAGGAGCCTGCCCTTACTTGGAAAGCAGTAGGCTGTAATGTTTCACATACTTGCTTCCCATTCTCTGCAGTAAAAAATGTCTCCTTTTGTTACAAAACTATGAAAATGAGATCTCTGGAACCCCAAAGCATTAAAAGTTAATTTCAGTGGCTGGAATTCGTTGTAATTTCCATGGCACTGAGAGAAAATCTGGAGTAGAATATGCAAAAGTGAAACGGAATATTCTCTGCTGACTGCACTCATTGTTGGAATAATAAACCATTCAGCCAAACAAAAATCTGTCTGCCAGTCTCCAAGCTAAATTTTGGTCACCTACCCATTGTACTCTGGCTGTGTTCACAGGACTTAAAAGAGAAACAAGTGATATTTGCTGCACTTGTAGAATAACACACATTATCCATGATTTTTCCATGGGACTCTGCTGCTTGATGGAGACTCAACAGGCTTCTTGACTCCAAGAAACATTAGTCTGAACTCACAGGGCTCTGCGTGGTATTTTCATTGCAAACATTTTCCCACCCTGATGCAGAGTGAGATATGGAAGGTCAGGAAAGGAGCGGGAGGGAGCTGTACAAATGCTCAGTGAAGGCAACTGGTCAGTCGTATTTTAGAAATCCACTGAAGGGGCTTCTGGTCAAACTGATGCTTTTTCTTTGTGCTTGTTGGTAGAACACCCTGCAGAATCCCTTTGTGCAGGTTTTTATCAAGCTGATGGTGGATTTGGATGCAGCTGAACTGCTGAGTCAAATAAACGAACTAGGTAAGTTGTTTCACCATGTGTTGTGTCCTATTTGTACCACAGGTCTGGGAGACCTGGAGTCATCAAACTGCAGCCATGCTCTGCTATGCTCCTCTCTGGTCAGTATTGGATGGTTTAGTGTGAGGCGATCTCACCTGTGATTCAAAAATCTTGTGGTCTCTGGGAAAAGACTCTTAAAATTCAAAGGGCTTGTATGGAGAGATGTTTGTTGGAGTGTTGAAGGGAGAGCCGGATGGGAATCTCTGCAGCTGAGTATGGCCACTGGAGGACACTGTTTAGCCGTAATTATCACTTCAAACGAGCTACCTGGGACTCTGCTGGGAATGTTGTGGAGAGCTTGCTGGCATCACATCAGGGTTCAACTTAAAAGTTTTCCAGAGCAGAAAAGTGAAGGATCAGATAAAGGTACCCAGACTGTGAAGACCTGAGGCATCATTACAGGAGATGCTCTGTTGGAATTTGCTGTTCTCTGATGGTCTTACATGGTCCTTCAAGGTGATAGCTGCTGATCTGCACTGTGGGAATCATCAGCTAACAGCAGCAGTGGATGTTAGTGCACAGCACGATGATGACAGTCCCTTTCTACCTGGTTTTATTGTCCCTATTTCCTTTTTCAATGAGTGGCTGTAACACGTTAATATAAATCTGGGTTATGCCAGCAAAATCCAGCATCCACCAAGCATGGCTGTGATCTGTTGCAGTCAGAAGGATATTTACCTACTGTTCGTGATGACCCTTGTGTTATTTCATGAGTAGCAGCTTGCATCTTAACTCCCCATAAAACTGTTGTGCCTGCAGCAGCTGTTCTGTATTAGTTACACTGCCTTATTCAGTCTTCTTTAAAACAACCAGGAAACAGCAGCCTCTTTATTAAACTGCATTATCAGGTTTAGTACACACATCAGCACAAGAGACCTAACTTTTCCTTGATGTGCTTGCATAAAGCACATTCTCCCCTGAGACAGAGCAGCTCAACAGATGAGCTGATTACATCAAAAAACATAAGATGTGGGATGAATGGCGAGTATCATATGCGAGTCTAAAACCTCAGCAGGTTGGTAGCAACTTCTGATTTGGGATGGCTGTCACATCCCGTTGCTGGCATCCTCCCAAAGGCAAACTCAACAGCATATTACAAATGATTAACATAAAAATTGGGTCAACAACATGCCTTCATTGCTCTGCTAACTGCAGAAATGTGCTTTACACTTTGTGTTTAGTACAATGGGGTTTTTTTCTTCCTCTCTGGTGCCATTGTTGATGTAAAGACTGGAAGGATGTGATGGATGTATGGCTGTAGGCAGTGATGCTACTGGTTTTGTTTGTGGTTTTCTTTTTTCAGATGATATTTGGCTGGAACTACAGAACAACGCTGACATTGTCGATCAGCTGAATACATTAGCTACCCTTGCTGTAAACGTGTCCTCCTGTGTCTCATTTCATCGCATTCAGGCAGTCAAAAACTTAGAGGAAATGGAAAAGGTGGCGAAAGAGCTCTTTCTGAAGAATGAGCTTTTTGCAAGTAAGTGACAGAGTCTCAAGTCCCTCTGTAAATTAAAGTTACTCTGGTGCAGGGTAGGAGTCCAGCATGAGAGGTTTGGCTTTCCACCAGCAAATGTTGTGGTCATAGCTCACATCACACAGGAACTGACTTTGAGCCAGTGAGCGTAGGACCTGCACACTGAGACCTCCTTATGGCAGTGTTTTGCACTCTCCTTTTTTATACCTCCTTTTCTCTTACGTGGCTGCTGTCTGTAGAGAAATCCTTTGGTCAACTGGTGTTTCCTCTTGGTTAATTCTCAATTTGTACAAAATTTCACTGTCCTTAGGAGATCTTCATGACAGTTGTCTTCTTTCAGGCCTCCTTGAGGAAAGATACTTTAATGGAGGAAGATATGAGAGAGCTCAACTTATTAGGAGGTCATAAAGCTCTTGACATGTTCCAGCCAAACACTGCGATATTATATTGGATCTTCTCAGTCCTATTTTTCTTGTATGTGGGTTTGCAGCTTCAGATCAGACCACAGAGAGAGAGGAAGGGGAGAGCAGAGAATAGGAACTTGTGTTAATTTGAATGATACAAATGTGTCTTAATTTTTTAAGAATGCCCAGTTCCCTCCTTAAGTAAGATTTACTTATAAGTCCTGTGACCTATTCAATTTCATACCTCATAACTGAGGGGTGGATGGAAAGCTTTGCTTTTCTTGGAACTTCAGACCCTGATAATATTTGTCTATTCCCATAAAATCAGTTTCCTTTCATGTTTGTCCTCCATCCCATTGTATGTATGGAATAATCAGGAATAATATTCTGGAGAGAAAAACTTATCTGGTATTGCTTCTACTCAGACACTTTAGAGGAAGAGAACTCCTGTATCTACAGCATGCCATTCCCTAACAGGAACCTGCCAAGCTTTTCCTGTTCTTAAACACCTCAGCTTTGCAGGAATATGTGTGGGCATGTAAATATGTGTATACAATCACAGAACAGTTTGAGTTGGAAGGGACCTTAAAGATCATCCAGTTCCAACTCCCCTGCCATGGGCAGGGACACCTCCCACTGGATCAGGGTGCTCAAAGCCCCATCCAGCCTGGCCTTGAACACCTCCAGAGATGGGGCAGCCATCACTTTTCTGGGCAACCTGTGCCAGTGTCTCTCCACTCTCATCATGAAGAATTTCTTCCTAATGTCTAATCTACATATTCCCCCTTCCAATTTAAAGCCATTCTCCATCGTCCTGTTACTCCAGGCCCTTGTAAAAAGTCCCTTCCCAGGTTTCCTGTAGCCCCTTCAGGTACTGGAAGGCTGCTCTAATGTCTCCCTGGAGCCTTCTCTTCTCCAGGCTGAACAACCCCAACTCTCTCAGCCTCATAGCAGGGGTGCTCCAGCCCTCCGATCATCTCTGTGGCCTTCTCTGGACCCATTCCAACAGTTTCATATCCTTCTTATGTTGGATCATATTATGTATAGGTCATAAACAATTTACAGCGTGATGTTCCTGAGGATTTTTTGTTGCAGCATGGCTATGGGAGCTCTACTGATAGAGTACATTTCAGCACATCCACGAGCAGTATGGGTGCTGAGGGACATACCTAATGGATATGTGACATTACATCTTAACAGACAGATTTTTCCAAATGTGACTAGTTATTTTGAGAGCTTTTGGGTTTTGAATGCTCAGTGGGAAAAGACTTAGAGGCTCTGGGGGTGTATTTCACACCTAGAATCATTGGTCCCATTTGAAATTACAAGTAGCTGCAGTGATGTCTAGTTTTCACTTCCAGACTCTCAATAAACAGCCTACCCATCTGAGCATGATTTGTGCAGAAAAGAGATGAAATGGTGAGTTGCAATGTACAAAAGGCTTGTAAAAATGAGGAGTTTCTACCTATCGGTGTTTACTGCTCTCGACTCTGAAGGAAAACCTGTTCCCTTTCTTTTCCAAGGTATCATTTTCAAGCTGCCTTCAAGCAATAGCAGCCCTAGACACTCAGTTCACGGGAGCTTGGCCCTCCCTCCTGTGCTCAACTATACCATCCGAATGAGCAGCAGGATCACGCAAACCACCAACAGGATAAGGGAGCGCATCTGGACGGTGGGGCCGCATAATTCCACCTCGCAGAGCCAGATTTACAGCCGGGCTTTCATTTATATCCAGGACAGCATCGAAAGATCCATCATTGAGTTACAGACTGGCAAGAAACCAGAGGAAATTGCTGTTCAAGTCCAGGCCATGCCTTACCCCTGCTACAATAAGGATATGTAAGTTGGTGTGGCTTCTGTCTTCATGCTTTGTGTAAGCTCGTCATGTCTGACTGGTGGAATTCACCACTTTGGTCTCCTTAATACAGGGCACAGAAATAATTTCATTTTGTATATTTTTTCCCAAGAGCCTGAACAAAGAGGAAATTTTGGGCATTACTGTAAATTATCTGTGTTCAGTTTCATTTAATTCACAGTCCCTGTTTTGCTAACATGATAGAACTGAGACTGGTGTTGGCAGGACTTGGGTTAAATATGAGCATTGGTTTATTCTGCAGGTGTTTACATGCAGATAGTGCAGCAGAACTTAGAAAATGTATTTACTGGGGAAAAAAAGTCTCTAAGTTTATGAGCTTTGTTCCTAGAGATGGCTCTCCAGCTGTGGTGTTTGTTATTCATTCCAATGATTCTAGCTAATGTTCAGTGTACAGTGAGTAGTTCTCAATACAGGTGCCTCTCAGATGCTTTAGGGAAGGTAAGAGGGAAGATGAAGTTGTACCATTCATCTCTGCAATAATGAGAGAGGACAGAGAAGCTTTTGATGTGCTGAGTTAATCATAGAATCATAGAATAGTTGCCAGGTTAACAGCCTGTTATACAGAGCACTGCAGTGTGAACTGTGTGTGGACCAGAATAAGTTTTGAATGGTGAAGCAGATCAAAAAGGTTTGGATCGTCTTCCTTTCCATCCATCTTGAGCCAGATCCGCAGCAAATATAAACTGCAGCTCTGCCAAATGCAGTAGAGAGAAGCAAATCTCTCACAGCTGAGGACCTGCCCCTCTGGCAGGACAATTTTGATCTGCATTGGAAAACTGGCAATGTGGTTCTTCCTCAGAGTTATTGCCCTGACCACAGCTGGTGGCCAGACTGTGTGGGAAACACACGGGGGAGGGGTTCCATGTCTATCAGAGAGCACTGACGGGTTCAGCAAGTAGCACGGGTGGGTGCTCTGCCCTGCCTTGAGGGTCCAGAAGTACAGTGTAAACCTAGGAGCTCTTTCTATTGAAACTCCTGCATGAGCTAAAAGATTATCTGGGAGTTGTAGCAGAGCCATTAATCTCCTGTGTCAGCCTGTCACTTAAGAGAGCTGGGGACCTACAGTCTCTTCTCAAGGTAACTGCATGCAAAGTGACTGCAAATATGCAGGCAGTAAGCAGTCAAACCAAGAGTTGACTTCTTGCAGCCAATACGTGGATTATTGCTGTGAGAGAGTTTTGTACAGTGATTAACTGGCTGCTGGAGGCATTTACTAGAGTGCTCTCTGCTCCTTTTCTTGTTCTTGGGCTCCTGAGAAAACCGCTTGCCTTCCAATTCCCCTCCCCACCTCAGGTTCAGAGGGACAGGAGTTTGCTCAATTATTAAAATACCTCAAGGCTTTGGATTTGCATCCAGCAGAAGTCATCATAAAATGACTGTTTGTCGATTGTTATCACATAGTTACCATCCTGTAGGGAAAAGGAGGGAATATTTATGCCAGTACATAGAAGGCATTGGGAAACGCTGAATTTTTAATAGCCTGGAGATTGTATACAAGGTCATAGCCAAAAAACCTCAAACAACAAAGAACCAGTAGAGCTACTGAAATGCTGTTTCATTGTTCATTATAAATATGGCTTCATTTGCTTGTAAACATTTCCTAAAAACACTGGACTATGGGAAATTTTCAACTTTACAGGTAAAAAGAATTAAAAACAAATATAATCCTATTACTTTCCTACATTAAACATTTCTGAGGAATAGCACTAATTATTTTTTTAAGCCAGTTTAGAAATGAGGGAGGAAAACTCTGTAGATACAATGAAGGGAATCTCTTGCTCTAAAAACTTGCTTTCCATCACAAAAGGAGGAATTTACTGTTGGCCATTATTGTCTTTTTTCTGTGCACATTTGGCACAGGGAAGTTTTAACTAAAGTGTGGAGCCAAGAATTGTGAGGCCTGCATTGTAGACCTGGATCCACAAAACCTGTCCAGTGGGTTAACAGGACAGACACCCTGTGGGGAAGCACATAGATCCAAACTGCAGCACCAGGAAATATGGTTTGATAACAAAATTTGGCCATTATATCTGAACTGGGAATTCTGACTGGCTGCAGTGATGTTTCACGATCGCCCCATCAGAGCGCCAGGAGATGCCACTGCCTGTGGTGGTTCCTGCTCCTGCCAGTGGTGCTGCTGAGCCAAACTTCCCAAATGCGTCTGCAAATCCCTCTGCCATTTAAAAAAAAAAAAGGAAAAAAAAGATTGTGAACAGTCAGGAGTTTCATGAATAGAAAATCCGATGCAATGGCAAAAGAGCCTTTTTTTGTAATAATTAATTACACTGCACGTTTTGAAATATAAGCAAGTCTTTTCCTGTGCCTAAGTATTATTCCAAAAAATATATTCTATATAAAGCCTTAATCCCCAGAACATTTCATCTTCAGTTAAGCCTGCCTTTGCCTTTTACAGGTTCTTAACCAGCGTGACCTACTCTCTTCCTTTTGCTCTGATGGCTGCCTGGGTGCTGTTCATAGCTGACTTTGTTAAGACACTTGTTCAAGAAAAAGATCTGAGGCTTTATGAGGTACAGTGGAACTTTCTCGGGCGTGCAAAATTAGGAACGGGTTTTCCTTATTAGTGAGTAATATGGTTAATGTACAATATTAAATGGAGCAAAACAAGCATTAAGAAAACTACTGTTGCAAATACCTATTGTTTGGCCTGCGGTGTTTGAACACCGACATCATAATCAAGCTCAAAGCCATAGAAATGCAGGGCATTTGCCCTTCAAGTGGTGAGAAAATCACTTTGCACTTCTGAACACTGGAAACATGGAGACCTTACCAAATTACACATTTTCTGAAGATTTAAAGCTCTCTAAAAATTGACTTTGAGTCATATTTGTTGGGGACAAAGACATGAAAGTGACTTATTTCCTATCCTTGAAGTTGCTATGCTTAATATTTCAGAAGGTGCTTTGTATTACATCAGCTCCTTTGAAATGAAGTTCTTCGTTCAGGTTGCCTTTTGGCAAAGAAATGACATTGAGACAAAGGGAATTTGTTAGATTAACTCAGGTTTTCAGTGTGAACACAATCAACAGAGATGAGCAGCTAAGAATGTCTATGAAACTAAGAATCAGCAAGCAACAAAAGCTCCAGCAGATTTGGTTTTTATCCCATACCAGAGAAATAAATATAAATATTGATCCACCAAAAATGCTTCCAAGAAAGGGCATTCCATGAACTATGATAAGATTGAAAATGAGTGAAGCCCAGTGGCTAGCAAATAGCTCCTTACTCTCATTTAGGGATCCCAGTTTCACTGTCTCTAACAACCAGGGTGTCAGTAATCTTTTTAGATGCGTAATAATATACAACAAGACACCAACTTTCTGTCGGATTTATCAATACAGTTTTATACAAGTCTCATAAGCATGGTAATTTAGCTATTATTTCTTGTTTTGGGGTTGTTTGAGAAAGGTTTTGGTTTCAATGATACTTAAGAGCTTTTTACACTAAAGCCACTGGATCAAGTAGTATTATTTTTAAAAATCACCAAAATGCTTTAGAAAAGTTACAAATCTACAGCCACAAGTTGCTTTGGAGCTTGTGGGCTGCAACGCTTCATGCTTGCAGATCCTGTATGTGCTGTTCTTTTGCAAGCAACTGCTTTGCCCATCAAGGGCATTCCAGAAAGGTGAGTGCATGGTTTCTCCCTGGTTATCAACATGCACTATGCCAGAGGATGAAAGAGCACGGTTTGGTTGCATGCCCTATCCAGAAACTGAAAAAAACCAAACAGTTCAATATCAGCAGAAAGATCTCTTAATAAAGAGAAGTCATTTATGTTTCTTTATTCCACTTTTCTCTCTGTAGTACATGAAAATGATGGGTGTAAATGCCAGCAGCCATTTCATCGCCTGGTTCATAGAGTGCGCCATCTTCCTTCTGATCACTGTCACCTTCCTCATCATTGTTCTAAAAGTGGGTGACATCCTTCCCAAAACAAACACAGTACTCCTGTTCCTGTACCTTATGGACTACAGCCTATCCATTATAGCCATGAGCTACTTCATCAGTGTTTTCTTCAATAACACCAACATAGCAGCTCTGGTGGGCAGTCTCGTGTACATCCTCACCTTCTTTCCCTTCATCGTGCTGCTCGTCATCGAGAATCATTTAAGTTTCTCTGTGAAGAGCCTACTGGTAAGTTCAGTGTTCTCAGCACAGGAAGGACATGGTGATGTTGGAGGGAGTCCTGAGGAGGGATACAAAAATGATCCAAGTCTGTAGCACCACCCATACGAGGACAGGCTGACAGAGTTGGGATTGTTCAGCCTGGAGAAGATAAGGCTGCGGGGAGACCTTTGAGCAGCCTTCCAGTACTTCAAGGGAATCTATAGGAAAGCTGAGGACAGACTTTTTAGCAAGGTCTGTTATAACAGCCTGGAGTAATGGTTTTAAACTAAGGGAGGGGAGATTTAGACTAGATGTAAGGAAGAAATTTTTGGGGATGAAACACTGGCCCAGGTTGCCTAGAGGGGTGGCGGAGGCCCCATCCCTGGAAACATTCAAGGTCAGGTTGGGTGAGGCTCTGAGCAACCCGATCGATTTAAAGATGTCCCTGCTTCTGAAAGGGGGTTGAACTGGATGGCTTGTAAAGGTCGCTTCCAACCCAAACCATTTCATGATTGTAAATTCTGGTTTTCAGTGACAAGGACCACGTGTGTGGAAGCAGACACCTTCGAGTCACTTCAGCTCTTATTGTAGGTTGTGTCACAAATACACCTTTGTCTGGTGCCTTTCTCAATTCTGTCAGTAGGCGTTAACAGCTGTGACAGCACAACAGGAGAGTTGGCCATGGCCTGTTTGAGGGTCACCTGGGATTAGTTACATCCCATGACTGAAACCATTGCTTGTGGAGTTTTAGTGAGTGCCTACCTGCCAGCTGAATCAGAGTAGCCCGAGCTGTGTACTTTGCCCTTTTGAATTGCAAAGAAAAAGCACTGTGACAAATGAGGCTGTCTCAGTAAGGACTTTAGGTAGCAAGGCCATGAAGGAGGTCTGGCTATGCTCGTTGCTGGCTGTACTTTTCTTTTAATTTCATATATCTCAAATTCCTAGCCATGGAAGCCAATGTAAAGCCTTGTTTCTTACCAAGGGTAGAAATAGGCAGGCTTTAGGTTCCAGAAGTCAGCCTGTATTTCAAAAGGTTAAAATAAAGCCTTGTATGAGAGATGAGTCCTGGATGTGGAAGCAAAAGATGGGCAGGCTCTGAGAAGACATTACAGCCCACCACCAGAAGTGTTATCCACCATAAGCCTGGTCCAGTGCTCTTTATGACTGTTGGAACTAAAAAAGCCACTAATTTTTCTGGCTACTAGACCAAGCCAGTGAGGTCCCTGACTGGTTAAGTGGTTTGATTTCTCTTTGAGGCTAATTCACGAGTCCTTTGTTTTTGATTTTGTTTGTTCCACAGAGTCTGTTGTCTCCAACCGCGTTCAGTTATGCAAGTCAATACATTGCTCGATACGAGGCACAGGGCATAGGTATGTTTATTGTAGACAAAACTAGGCTTTGAGCTCCCATGGTTGTGATGTTTCATTAACTCGTATGGATTCTGTTTGTATTTCTAAACTCATTTCTGAAGGTCTGCAGTGGGACAACATGTACAAGTCCCCAATGATTGGAGACAACACTTCCTTTGGCTATATGTGCTGGCTCATTCTGATAGACTCCATCATCTATTTCATCCTGGGATGGTATATAAGGAATGTTTTTCCAGGTAAGGTTATACAAAGTATTGAGGCTGGTGCTCTGCCACCTCTTTTATAAGACAATGAATACAACAGTGGCTGTTTCCATGGTTCAGGCATTAGAACAGTGTGCACACGGGATATCTGCTTTCAGTTCAAGGGAGCATGACAGTTGTCACTGGAGCGTGTCCAGAGGAGGGTAACGAAGCTTGAGAAGGGGCTGGAGAACATGTCTTATGAGGTGTAGCTGAGTGATCTGGGGTTGTTCAGTCTGGAGAAAAGGAGGCTCAGGGGAGACCTCATCACTGTCTAAAACTGCCTGAAAGGAGGTTGTAGCGAGGTGGTTGTTGGTCTCTACTCCCAAGTAACAAGAGATAGGACAAGAGGAGTTGCACCACGGGAAGTTCGGATTGGATATTAAGGAAACATTTCTTCACAGAAGGGGTTCTCAGGCATGGGCAGAGGCTGCCCAGGGAAGTGATGGAGTCACCATCCTTTGATGTGTTTCAAAGACAGGTAGACAATGTGCTTAGAGATCTAGTTCAGTACTGGACAGTTACAATTAGACTCGATGATCTCAAAGGTCTTTTCCAAACAAAGGATTCTATGACTTTCTGAGTGTCTGAAAGTAAACAAACACAAACCAGAGCAAGGGAGAATTTGGGTTTCTCTGCTTATCACATAGGTAGGTGAGTCTTCTGAAGAATCTGAAGCCAAGGATACGGGAGCATGCATTTGTGGTCAGCTCGGTGAAAATGAGAACAGATCATATTAGCTTGCATTTGTCAGCTGAGTGATTGTGTGTTGTGTTACTGATATCACTTGATTTCAAAAAGTAATTCCTGCCTTGGGCAAGAGCCAGTACATTTGTCTTTTGCCTTTCTTCCCCACCTAATGAAGCAGTCCACTGGCATACGGAAATGTACCCAGTGGAAAATGTAAAGTACTCCTGCCCTCCAGCTATGAAGTTACTCAGAATAACAAATTAGTGTGTGCTTCCTATTGTGTCCGTTGGGCAAACTCTCTACCAAGTATCAGTAGTGCATAAGCACATCACTAGGGGAGAGATCTCTGTGGAGTTTATTTTTGCTATTTTGAGTACACCTCAATACTTCTTCAGAAACAGATACCTGAATGAGGTTCCTCTTCTCCTTGCAGGTAGATACGGCATGGCTGCTCCCTGGTATTTCCCGTTGCTTCCATCTTACTGGCTTGAATACAACAGTTACCTCCCCTTCTGGAATGAGAAACAAAAAGGCCTGCTCTTCACCAAGTTGATATTAAGGAAAGAAACCACCTTCAGCAACAAAATATGTATGTGAATGCTAGATGGAGTAGTGATACTAGCTTAGGTTTTAGGTAAATGAAGCCAGATTTGTAAGGGGGCACCATACTCAGAAAGGATATTTCTGTGTTGATACTTACGGTGTAGCACAAGAAAAATCAGAAGCTGTTATTTACCTGAATGGGGATTTGGCTTTTAGATTATAATTGTTCTTCCTGTTTGGTGTGGAAATCCAGTAGTGATACTCACATGCATATTTGTGTATGTTGTAGTTTGGCTTTTACCTTAGCTGTGATAATCTCTCTAGAGATTGTAGACAATGTTCTATGTTCTCAGCACAGGAAAGACATAGGTCTGCTAGAGTCCAGAGGAGGCCACGAAGATGATGTTACGGCTGGAGCACCGCCCATAGGAGGACAGGCTGAGAAAGCTGGGATTTTTCAGCCTGGAGAAGAGAAGGCTCCAGGGAGACCTTAGAGCAGTTTCCAATACTGAAAGGGGCTCCAGGAAAGCCGGGGAGGGGCTCTTGGTCAGGGAGTGCAGGGATAGGATGAGGGGGAATGATTTTAAGCTGAAAGATGAGAGATTGAGATGAGAGATCAGGAGGAAATTTTTTACCATGAGGATGGTGAGGCCCTGGCACAGGTTGCCCAGAGATGTGGTGGCTGCCCCATCCCCGGAGGTGTTCAAGGCCAGGCTGGATGGGGCTTTGAGCACCCTGATCCAATGGGAGGTGTCCCTGCCCAAGGCAAGGGGGTTGGAACTGGATGGGCTTTAAGGTCCTTCCAACCCAAACCATTCTCTGCAGAAATACACTTTTGTTTGTGCAAGCAAGTAGAGGTTTCTACATGGCAAATGAGATGCATTCTTCTTTGTTCATGTCTTTAAATATTTAGTCTGTAAAATACTGTGAGATCACACATGAAAGCTTGCTGATTCTACCTAACTGAAAATAACTCAGCAGTTTTGCTGTATGTCCTCTCATTTTCTGTGCTCACCTAGTAATAAATTAATTTAGGTGCTCAGAAACATCTAAATATGAGACCTTTTCAGAAGTGATTAATGTTTATTGTCAGGAGTTATTAGAAGCTGCAGAAGTAAAAAGGAGAAATCCCAGAGAGCTCAAAATGATACAGATCCTGTGAAATGTTCTTTACATTTCTAGCTGAAAGGCACCTACTTTTGCTGTATTTTCTTTTTTAAAAGCCCTGCTTGTCTCTGAGGTGAAGCACAAATGCCTGCTGGAGTGCAATAACTGTCCTCTCTCCCTTCTCTTTGCTGTCAAAGGTGCCCCCCTGCCTCACCTGGAACCAGAGCCCACTGATCTCACCTTGGGAGTCTCTCTCTGTGGCATAACAAAGATTTATGGATCCAAAGCTGCAGTGAACAACCTCAGCCTCAACTTCTATGAAGGGAATATCACTTCCCTGCTGGGACACAATGGAGCCGGGAAGACTACAACCATGTGCGTATCCTTTAAAGCTGCTTTTTCTTACGCTGTGGGGCATGATTGGGTGAACAAGAGAGCAAGTGGGGCTTTGCAGTGTTGGGAGACTGAATAAGGTACTTTGTTAGGCCAAATCTCTCTTGTAGTTCTATCCTGCTTATGGATGACCTCAGCAATCCCTTCATCTATTAGAATTAAAGGTTCTTTTCTGCTTAAGAACATGCTTTTTAATCTGGTAGGACCTGTAATACACAGCACAGCAACTGTTCCAGCGTTTTGTTCTGTGACACTTTGGTGCCTGGGGTTGGGTTGTTCTGAAAGCTGTGAGCGGCTCATGCATAGACCAAAGCTGAAGGGATATTAGCAAGAAAGCTTAATAAAGGTGTACTTCAGCTACATTAACTCATGTGTTGGCTGGGCTTGAATGGCAGTGGGTTAATACATCAGCCTTTCAGCCCTTCCAGTCTCACTATGTATAAATTATTGTTTGAGTTGTTAGATAACAGCACTAAAACAGACCTTTAGAACCCGATTTCTCCACTGATATAGAGGTGCATCACTTTGAAAGCAATATTAAGCTGATAAATATAAGCCTAGGAAGAGCCAAAACCTGTAAGACAGATGTGTCCTTCATCTCAGGTTATTGTCAGTTCATCTTATATCCTCTTTGCAAAGTGTAGGCAAAGGTGATATGCAGAAAAGTAGAATGACTTCTTGAAACTTAGTGCAGGCTTCAAATCCTGAGTGAAGTCACAAGTTACTTCTTTCCTTTTTAATGGTGGCTAAAAGTCCCAGGAGAGAGAGAAGTTCTGGAAAGGTGAAGGGCAGTCTGAGACACATCTTTTCCCTTTAGTTCCTGCAGGGCAGCACCAAAAATGACCTGTAATGTGCAAATGGTTATTCTGAGCAGAGAGTGCTCAACTCAGATCTGTTGGGTGTTGCTAGGTAGGTTATTATTTGCTTGAACTAGATGAAAGTGTTACCCATTGTGAGGTGTCCTGTCTGGAAGTCCTCCCCCATTTCTTGTTAATCAGGTTTCTGTGTTCTGATGTGGTTAGTAAGATGAAGATGTGGTTTTCAACCTCTGCTATGATTTGCAATATAAGGCTGGCTGGATACTGCAGGCAAACCTCAAAGAATGAAGAATATCTGCATTATGTGAATTCCTAGTGATTAAACTGGAAGCCAGGGACATTCATGAGTATTAATGTATGGGATGTGCAGTGATCTGAGGGAAGGAAAGACTGAAGAAGATAAATAGGTATGTGAAAAGCAGCCAGAATTCAGTGTGTGAGCTTAATACTTGCCCTCAAGTTCCCACAGAGGGGGTATGAGGATGTACTTTGATGTTACTGGCCACTGTGCTGCCGAAGCATGGTCAGACAGCAGAAGAAGCAGTGGCCAGCAGTCTCTGGCTGGAAGAAGCATCATGGTGATGTAAGGAATTTTGAAAATGATGAGAAGTACAGGACCATATGAAAAAAATTATCTGTGGTTTTCTCGTTTTTCTAACTTCCTTTTCGATTTATTTTTCCCTTTCAGCTCTATTTTGACTGGGTTGTTCCCTACATCATCAGGTACTATCTTTGTGTACGGCAAAGACATCAGGAGTGACCAGGAAGTGATCAGGAAGGACATGGGGGTGTGCATGCAGCACAACGTGCTCTTTAACTACCTCACCACAAAGGAACACCTGCTGCTCTATGGGTACATCAAAGTCCCTCACTGGAGTCAACAGGAGCTCTACCAAGAAGTGAAGAGGTATAAAAATAGCAGGGTTGGAGAAGAGAGAGAGGGCTGTCAAAATGAGTCACTTTGTCACTGCAAAGCTCAAATGAGTGGTTTTGAGGACTGTTGCAGACCCAGCACCAAGTTCAAATAATGCCTTGATCTGACTAGAGGAATATATTAATATCTGTGGCTGTAAGAAAACAACTTTTCTCCAGGGGGTTTCCAAGCTTCCTTGGCAGTTCTTTGGAGATGAATTTTTAGGATCTTGTGCTTTACAATTTTCCCCATAAAGAGATTTAATCAACGAGTCAGAAAGATGATGTCGGGCTTATTGTTTCTGCAGAGAAGCGAAGCAGCCAGAACATCACAGGGATTTTGGTTCTTGGTGTTCTTATTTGATGAGTTAGAGCCCTTAACGTTGACTTGTCAGACAGAAACTTTGAAAATATCCTAGAAAAAGATGTTTTAACTTAAAATCCCAGTGACTGAGCTGCAGGGTTAAATCATCTCCCTGTACTGTGACCATTCAGTAGAGTGCTCCATACCTGAGCAGTTTTTCATTTGCAGTTACGTTTTTTTGGGTATTTTCAGATTTTCTGCTTTTAACAGATGCCTGAAGGACAGCCTTTGGGGGTTGTTTTTCCTTTGTTTTCAAGGACTTTGAAGGAAACTGGACTGTACAGCCATCGTCACAAGCTGGCTGGCTCCCTGTCCGGGGGGATGAAGAGGAAGTTGTCTATAGCTATTGCTCTCCTGGGTGGATCAAGGGTGGTAATACTGGATGAACCAACCACAGGGGTGGATCCCTGCTCTCGGAGAAGCATTTGGGAAATCATCTCTAAGAATAAAAAAGGTACCATGATGAGACAAGATGCTGCCTAGTGGCAAAAGTGATTCGTGTTGCTTTTGGAAATACCACATCAGTGGCTTTGAACTGAGGGTTTTGGAGACCACAGAGAACAAATTGTGGAAGACTTGGATTTTTCAGGCTTCTGGATGCATCCTGGATGTTTTTTGTAAATTCAAGGTGTCATTTGACCAGTAACTTTACCAAAACCCACAATTTATAGTACAGTAACTCTCAGCTTCTCCCTAATGTTGCCTTTCATCCAATTTTACTAATAATTCCCAAAAAGGTCAAACCAATTTTCACCTGGTATTCTGTGTCCTCATTCAGCATTTTCTCATGCCATCACGTGTGTTTATTCTGTGGTGGCGACCTCAACTTTATGTTTCCCAGGCAGAACCATCATTCTCTCAACACATCACTTGGATGAAGCAGAAGTTCTGAGTGACCGGATCGCCTTCCTAGAGCACGGAGGACTCAAATGTTGTGGTTCACCATTCTACCTCAAGGAAACATTTGGTGATGGATACCATCTGACACTCACTAAGAAGAAGGTTTGTGGCTGAGTCGGTCCTAAATTTTCAACATCTTAGGTGGGAAATGAGTCAGAGGTATGACAGGAAGGAAGGAGGGACATCATAGTGTTGCATAGAAAGAAAGAGTGCTGCAGAAGGTCCATCTCAGTCTTGAATGTCTGCAGTGGAATGTTAGTTCCAGTATAATTTCACTTTCGTGGAATAACTTCTTTATATATCCACTTTATGCTCAGGTAAAAGTGGGATGTGTTTTGGGTTGAAAGCTTGAATTTGGCCACATAGGTTCAAGAATGCACTGAACTATTTCCTTGGGCTGCCAGTAAGACCATTTTTCATATCCCTCAGCACTGAGATACCCAGGATACAGCACACTCTGCTCTGACTCGCTCTGCCTGTCCCATGCTGAAATTCACATGCTTTTGGAATAAATAAGCTCCCTTCAGAAAGAGAGCCTGTATGGAGAACTCCCCAAAACACAGTAGTCTCAGCTTCACCCCTCTGTACAAAGCCTTGCTGCTCTAATAGACAGGGCAGAGGTCTGAATTTGAGCTTCATGTATTCCACATGCATGATGCAGTCTTTTTTATCCTCCCTTCCTTATTGGGCCTTAGCTCCCTTTTGTGTCCTGTAAGAACAGTCACTGCAGCAAGCACTGCTGGGGGCAGAGATTTACCTGGCTGCAAGCCTGCATGGAGCTGAGCTAGAGCTTGGTCTCTGAGGCTTGTTCAGGGATGCAGGTGGCAGTTGGTTACGGCTGTATCGGCAGGAGCTAGGTGACAGGTCCAAGAACACTGGTACCAAAGAACTACTGAGGATATGAGTGTGAGCACCTTGCTTCTCAGCAAGAGGTGCTAACAGAGTGTGTGGCCCCCACTTCCCTCCAGCAGGGCCACTGGACCAACCTCTGTGGCCCTCAGAAAAAAGGAATGTCAGTGCTTTGCTTTGTTGAAAAAGAACAGGGTCTTGTTGAGGGTTAAAGGCAAGGCTGGATGCAGAGTGTGAATTCTGGAGTTCAGAGGAATGAAACAGATGGGGAGAGTCTCCATATGGATGATCTTTAAGGTTCCTTCTAACCCAAACCATTCTATGATTCTAAAATGTTCTGCTGAGGGGGGAACTCTGCTCTTGGTAGCATTTATTACAGTGCTGTCCAGCACAGAGATTGACATGCAGATACAGTATCACAGTATTGTAAGGTTGGAAAAGACCTTTGAGATCATCGAGTGCAACCTATGATCCAACACCTACACCTACTCCTACTTGTCAACTACACCATGTCACTAAGTGCCTCATCCAATTTCTCTTTGAACACCTCCAGGGATGGTGACTCCACCACCTCCCTAGGCAGCGCATTCCAATGAACAATTACCCTCTCAGTGAAGAATTTCTTCCTAATGTCAATCCTAAACCTCCCCTGGCGAAGCTTGAGATGGAGTCCTCTTGTTCTGTCACCGGTTGCCTGAGAGAAGAGTCCAACTCCTGCCTCACCACAGCCTCTCTTTAGGTAGTTGTAGAGAGCAATAAGGTCTCCCCTGAGCCTCCTCTTCTCCAGGCTAAACAACCCCAGCTCCCTCAGTCACTCTTCACAGGGCTTGTGCTCCAGCCCCTTCACCATCCTCGTCGCTCTCCTCTGGACACACTCCAGCATCTCAACATCCTTCTTAAACTGAGGGGCCCAGAACTGGACACAGCACTCAAGGTGCGGCCTGACCAGTGCCAAGTATAAGGGGATGATGACCTCTCTAGTCCTGCTGGCCACACTGTTCCTGATGCAGGCCAAGATACCATTGGCCTTCTTTGCCACTTGAGCGCACTGCTGGCTCATGTTGAGTTTCCTGTCCACCAGCACTCCCGAGTCCCTTTCCGCCTGACCGCTCTCCAGCCACTCTGTCCCTAGCCTAGAGCTCTGCATGGGGTTGTTGTGTCCAAAGTGTAGGACCCGGCATTTGGACTTGTTAAACCTCATGCTATTGGAGTCAGCCCATCTCTCCAGCCTGTCAAGGTCCCTCTGTAGGGCCCTCCTACCTTCTAGCAGGTCGACACTTCCTCCCAGCTTGGTGTCATCTGCGAACTTGCTGATGAAGGACTCGATCCCCTCATCCAGATCATCAATGAAGATATTAAACAGGACCGGGCCCAGCACCGAACCCTGGGGGACGCCAGTAGTGACCGGCTGCCAACTGGATGAGACACCATTCACTACCACTCTTTGGGCTCGGCCATCCAACCAATTCCTAACCCAGCACAGAACATTCCCGTCCATGCCACGGGCTGCCAGCTTGTCCGGTAGTCTACTATGGGAGACAGTGTCAAAGGCCTTGCTGAAGTCCAGGTACACCACATCCACAGCCCTCCTCTCATCCACCAGGCGAGTCACACAGTCGTAAAAAGAGATAAAAAAGAGAGTGCCGTAAGAGATCAGCCCCTCTTTCCAATTGCTGGCAGCATAGATGGAGAAAATGAAAAAAGACCCATACGCAAGCTCCATTTTTCATGGGGAAGGGGTGTATTTGGGCTGGCAGCCCAGTTCAGGTGTCAGCTCTCACAGCAACTTGAAATGTTGCGTACCTGGACTGAGACCACCTACAGATCATCCTATGGGGCAGGATTTGGGCTAAATCTTGCAGTAGGATGTTTGACCTCACCACTCTCAGTGACCACAGAGCGTTTTCCTCCCTTTTTCAGAACGTGATCGAGGAGTGTGACACCACGGCAGTGACCGCCTTTATCCAGTCCCACCTCCCGGAGGCGTATCTCAAGGAAGACATTGGTGGAGAGCTCGTGTATGTGCTTCCACCCTTTAAGTCCACAGTCTCGGGGTCCTACCAAGGGCTTCTCAGAGCCCTCGATACCAGCTTGAGTGATCTCCACCTTGGTTGCTACGGGATTTCAAACACAACTGTGGAAGAGGTATGAGCTCAGGATCTGCTCTATTTAATGAGATGTTATGGATTAACTTCACAGCACTGTTTGGTTGTTCACTGCGTTACACTTCAGAACATGTGAGAGTGTGGTTGTATTCATAAATCTATACATCTACTAACTCATAAAGTACACTTCTGCACTTTCACCTTGCTAACAGCTTTCTGGCATTTTACCCAAAAAATGAGATACTGGAGTTAGACTGAGGAGAGAGGATGATGATGTGTTTCTCTTGGAACTGTTCTCCTGGTTTCCACCAGTCTGGGTTGGTCTGCAGGCAAAGTCATCTGGGAGGGAGTTAGCAAACCATCTAAGTGAGGATTTTCAGCATGGATGCTGCATTGTACAAGTGAGTCACTTGGTGCAGCTTGGAGTAACACAGGCACCTTTCTGCCCATGGGGAATCTCTGGTCACATAAAGATAAACATTTAGTTGCATCAGAAATGAAAAGTAACTTTAAATGATGAGCAGTGATGGCCCTTGTCTTGCAGCAAGAAGGGAGGGAGATTATTACCTTCCTTCTCAGAAATTCTTGCTTGCTTTTAAGGTGTTCTCCTAAGGCAGCAAGAATGAGTTAGACAGCACGTACCACATGTGGATCAGAACTCGGCTGCTGCCCCAGCGTGCTCCCACAGTGCAAACCTCATGAATGTGCACCGTCCCAGCATGGAAGTTGGAATTGTCAGAGGCTAGGGGGGAAAATATCTCAGGGAAACACTCTCCTTGTTTTTTCACTGGTGTTGTGCAGGGAGAGCTGTCTGTGTGCTGCTCACTGAGTGGGTGTGGAGGGAGTAGATTTAGGCAGAGCCTGAGCTGAAATGCAGCTTCATTTACCCCTACTCATTAGTGAGGTAGGAGATGGTATTAGGACAAGATAAGTCCAGGGTACAAAGGCTTCAGACTCCACTGCTGCAGCAGGAGAGAGGCAGAAGGTAACAAGGTGCTGGAAAACAACAATTTTGTACTGAAAAGAAAAGTGAATTTGTCTTGCGGAGCACAAAGGGAATGGAAAGAGGGTTGTAATTCCCCATTGCTGCACCAGCTACAGCTACAAAGTAGGAGAGTGGATTCTGATTATTGTTTTGGTAAATGGAGTCATTTGGACCAATTTGCCTTCATATTTTCTTGCCCCATAGGTGTTCCTCAATCTGACCAAAGAGCTAGGGAAGGACCAACATGAAGATGCTGAATTGCCCCAAGAGCTGCCTGGAGCCAGTGGTCAAAATGGCAGTGACAACATGTCCATGAGCACAGACACCTTCACAGAAAGAGACGGTACTGAATTACCTCTGGGTTTTATTCCAGACCTGTCACAAATTCGAACAATGACAGATGGGCTGATTTGAGCCTCGTGTCGTCTTTCTTTCTTGAAAACTGCATTTTACTGAGCCAGGAATCACAAAACCAATAAATCAGGAGAAGTACATCACTCAACACTTGTTTAGATCTGCTGGTTTGGAATAATCTGAATCATAGAATAAATTACAGAGGAGGTTTGTTTGCATCCACCTTGCTTTAAATTGATCCAGGTTTTAATCTAATCCAATGCAATGTGTGGGTGAAAGAGCAAATACCTCTGAAAGTAGTTGCTGTAATTGATGTGCAGGATTATTTCTACATAATTCGTAGAAAGCTTTGTGGAAACCCCTTAGCCTGTTGCAAAAGCAGCACAGCTCTGAGCTGGGTCCTCTGCTTTTGGCCACTGCAGTTCAGTCAGACAGCAGGAGAAATTAATGTTTGAAAGACAAGTTACACCGGTATCTCTGAGGGTTTGAGAGCTGCAAAAGGTAGCCTGGCCCAAAAATGAGCAAATATGTGGCTGAACAATCTTTCTCATACAGTAGAAACATGTTTTTTACCTATGAATATACCCTTTAGAGTTAGGGAAGCAGAAAAGAGGCAACACAGAGGTCTTTTCATACTTGTTTCTCAGAGCTGACCTGCACCGTAAATGTTACTGTAAGCAGTAACTCATGCGTAGAGAAGTGTTTTATGTCACCTCTAATGAGAACATTGAAAAGGATTTGCTTCATGTTGTGTTATATAGGTTCATATTTCATAAAGAGGAATAGGTTGCACAGGGTTTGGCTCTGCTTTTAGAACACCGCAACCCTGCCCATGCAGTGATCAGTTGGTTTGTGTGCCTTGTTCTTGTTTCAGGGTGAATTCTCTTATTGATTTGTCTGAGGGCCTGCTTTCTAAATTAGGAACATTTTCAGTTTGCAAATATAGAAGAATAATGTTTCACCTACAAGCTGCAGCTAGGTAGATAGGATGTAGATGATGTTGTACCTGGAAGCCTAGGTTCCTTTTGAAAGACGTCAAAATTAATTCACTACATGTACACATTCGGAATGTTGTAGTGGGGGTTGGAATGAGATGATCATTAAGGTCCCTTCCAATCCAAACCATTCTATGATTTTATGATTCTATGAAATTAAAAAACAAAAAAATGTGAGCTTATGACTCAAGAGCCAAAATCTGAGTCCTGTCCCAGCCTTGACCCTGTTGCAGTTTCATAGTTTTGATTTGCCATGTGTAAAGGAGTGCAGGAAGTTAAATATACTCCTGGGGTACTATACCCATCAATTTCCTGCATGTCACAAATCTATGACAAAAGGCATTCTTCTTTTGTACCCAGATCAGCTCCTGATTAGATCAAAAAGCCTGCAGGGTTTGCCCTTGCTGCTTAAGAAGACGATGGCTTTGTTCATTAAGAGATTCCACCACACCCGGAGGGATGTCAGAGGCTTCATTGCTCAGGTCATCCTCCCAGTCCTCTTTGTGACGGCTGCGATGGGACTTGGGACGTTGAGAACGAAGGAGACTGAGTATCCTGAACTGATTCTTTCCCCGTCTTTGTATGGCACATCGGACCAGGCAGACTTCTTTGGGTGAGCACTGAACACATTTGTTTATAAAGAGCCAGTTTACCATCAGGATTGTTTCTAACCAGACCCAGTGGAAAAGTGTTAATGCAGATGACGTGCAGAAATCCTGTTCCTAAGGAGTCTCTGAGGAGATAGCTTGGCTCAGACCAGCAATCAAAAAGCTTTAGAAAAGCAACCTCTCAGTTGGAATTAACTGTGAAATATGTGAGGAATATTCTTTGTGTTTGCCACTAGAGTTCTCTGGCCCTGTGATAGCCATATTGTCCAGCTGAGTTTCTCTCAATATATATACTCTCCCCTCAATGTGAATTGGAGGTCCCCACATCAGTTGTCTCCCACATTCATGCCCCTTCCCTGGAGATGTTCAAGGCCAGGTTGGATGGGGCCTTGAGCACCCTGGTCCAATGGGAGGTGTCCCTGCCCATGGCAGGGGGGCTGGAACTGGATGAGCTTTAAGGTCCTTTCCAACCCAAACTGTTCTATGATTACAACTCTGTGATCAAATCCTACCCATTTTGTGAGCTATATCTGCATCACCCTCTGTTCTGTTGGTACAGGACACGCTCTCCTGCCGAGGCCTTGCTAGTTCAAGGCATGCAGTCATTTGAAGGACGTGCACTTTTTCAGTGTGTTTCATGTGTCAACATCAAATTATTTCATTGTGCTTAAAAATCCTGTTACCAAAATTATTATTTGTATCATTCTGATTTCATTATCTGAGATACTGTCTTGCTCCAGTGGTTCTCAGCTTTAAGTCGGGGATATAAAACTTAGCTCTGAAGCAAGCATGTCTGCTCTTAGGTGTTCTTTCCCAGGGATGCTCATGCTTTCCACTTCAGTCCTGCTAGATGAGACGATGAACCAGAACTGCGTGTCTGAGGCCTCTCTTCCTAATGGTCTCTGTTTCTACTGATGGATCGTTGCTAGTAAGCTGAGTCAGAAGCAAGAAGCATCTTCTTGAATGACCAAAACCAAATGGACTTCACAGATGAGAGAGCTGATTTAGACAAGGCCGGAAGCAGTGCCTGAAAACTGTAGTAGCTGCCTTTTCACTGGAAACAGAATCTCAATTGTCAAAAACGGCTGAGGCTTTAAGCAACCTGATCCAGAAGGAGGTGGTGTCCCTGCAGGGGGTTGGAACTGGATTATCTTTAAGGTCCCTTCTGATCCAAACCATTCCATGATTCCATGAAAAGTTATCAGTATCTTGTTTTGATCTCAAAGCAGCAAATCACTGGAGTTGGTGTGCAGCTCTAAGCAATAAGCTGTTCTTTTAAACCTGTGTGACTGCCCTCATTTGCTGCATGTACTTCAGTGTTTTGCAGGGCTAGCACCACAAATAACAATTTATTCAGCATTTAAATAAACACTGTTTCATTCAGTTTTCCTCTGCTTAGTGGTAGTGGAAGTATCTTAAACTCTTTTCTTTTGTCTTTTTCTTTTTTATTTGTTGAATCTTAGGAATTTTAATGAAACCATGGATGCTTTAGTTGCTTCGATGCTTGCTTTCCCTGGAACAGATAACACATGCATGAACGCAAGCAATCCGTAAGTAGCTCTTGGGTTTCTTCCATTTAGATTCCTAATCTGCCATTAGACCTTAATAGCCATCTTTTATCATCTGCTTAATTTTCATACACTGGTGCCACACGCAGAGGGAAAAAAACATCTCCTGCCTCTCCTCAAACTGACCTGCAGACTCTTCCAGCTCATTAGGAGATCTCTAACTGGCCTTTTGCAGGCAGGCACAAGCTTTTGCTGCTCGCAGACTTGAGCTGGTGAGATGCAAGTCAGTTCTGAGCGGGGGGCTGCGTAGTCATGATTGGTGTGAAGAAGAACTCAGCCCTACCGAGAGCCTACAGGGCTCCAGTTTGGCTTAGAGTGAAGACTCACATCTCCAGCACAGAACTGTAGATATCCTTGAAGAGTGGAAACTCTGCTGTGCTTTAGGGCTGAGTCTGGGAATTCCATCCAGTACCAGGACCTTGGCATAGGTGTTCTTTGCCTCGAGAAGTACTCACCACCTCAAGTAGGCTCCTTTATTGCTATGAGTAGTAAAGGAGCAGCATTGGTGGTGGCTGGAGGCCAGGACAAGATCAAGCTATTCTCTCTGGGAAATAGTCCTTGCCTCCCCAGTAATCCCAGTTATAGCACTTAGCCCACGTGAAAAGTTCTTAGCCATAGCTGTTGTTATCTGTATCTAAAAGCTGTGCCATGAGGGCTGGTTTGTATAAGGCTCTGCAGATAAATTTTAAAGGGAATTGGTAGAAAAATCCTGGGCAGACTTGCATGCTCAAGGGTGCCACATATCTGCACACAAGTGTTTATGCTGGCAATGCAGTCCATCGCAGGGCTCCCCAGGTACTGCAATGCTCTTATTTCTGCACTGTGAGATGATCTTGGCCTTTGCACGCAAACTCCTTGCGTTGTCTGCTGTGGGGATGAAATGGTGTCTGGATTCCCTCTAACGAGCTGAACGAATCCAGGCACAGAGAGCAGCAGTGAGGGCCCTGCTGAGAGGCACTGAAGGCAGCAGGAGGATGGGTAGTCCCTGAAGCACCCAGAGCTGACAAGAAGGTCTGCTTTTCTGCTGAAGCTACTCACTGCCATCCTGGCTGTCATTAAACATGACAGCAATTATCATAGTTTGCACACCTGAGCACAGAGAACCTCAGAGGAAAATGTGTTCCTTTTCAGGCAGTGTTTAAAGGAGGACATGCTCGGCCAGTGGATTATCAGCGGAAACGAGAGAACTGAGTATTCTGCCTGCAACTGCACAGATGGCATCCAGGTAATTGGAATAAAACTAACAGAAAGAGGGGTTGGGGGGACATTTGGGGGACCTTGTAGGTTGAGAGTGGTTTTATGGGCAGGTGTGATACTAAGGAAAACTCAGTGTTTAAATTCCTCCTGTCTCTTTTTGGCCTTGTTGGTTGTGTACAATGGGTAACCACTGTCTGCAAGAGTTCGAGGACCAGAAAGAGGACAGTGTCCTCAGAAGATTCACATGCTGATATATCTGCCTTCCTCCCCACGGTGAGAAAAGGTTTAATGGTGTATGGTTGTCTCATTTAGCAGAGGTGAGCATTTCAAGAAGAAAATTGCATTTTATGCAAGCTCTGTTTTTATAGGAAAGGACGGCTAGTATTGCTGTTTGCTCTTCAGAATAACTGTATGCAAAGCCTAGATCCATCTGCTTTTACCCTGCTCCATATTATAAATAATGATGATTAATAATATTAGTTATTTGCATTCTGGTGGCACACACAGATGAGAAATGGGCACTACTGGGAACAGTGTGTTTCCATGCACAGTAGGAAAGGGCAGATTTTGCTCCAAGACTGTTACAATTTTACAACCCAGTTTGAAGCTTCAACAAGGCCTTGAAGTTCTACAAGACTAAGTGCAAGGTCCTGCACCTGGGTCGGGGCAATCCCAAGCACAAATCCAGGCTGGGCAGAAAGTGAATTGAAAGCAGCCCTGAAGTGAAAGACTTGGGGTGCTGGGGGATGAGAAGCTCAGCATGAGCTGGCAATGCGCGCTTGCAGCCCAGAACACCAGCCGTGTCCTGGGCTGCATCCAAAGAAGTGGGACCAACAGGGCAAGGAGGGGATTCTGCCCCTCTGCTCTGTTCTGTTGAGATGCCACCTGGAGCCCTGTGTTCAGTTCTAGAGTCCTTGGCACAGGAAGGGCATGGACATGTTGGAGTGAGTCCAGACGAAGCCACGGAGATGATGCAAGGGCTGGAGCACCTCCCATAAGAGGACAGGCTGAGAGAGTTGGGGTTGTTCAGCCTGGAGAAGAGAAGGATCCAGGGAGACCTTAGAGCAGCTTCCAGTACTGAAAGGGGCTCCAGGAAAGCTGGGGAGGGGCTCTTGATCACAGAGTGCATGGACAGGACCAGGGGGAATGGCAGGGGACTTGGAACTGGATGGTCTTTGAGGTCCCTTGTGACCCAAACCATTCTATGATTCTATGAAGCTGACCTCTTCTCCCTCCAGAACTTTTCACCTATCTTAAGCATTGTTCCAGTAGGAAGTGAGACTCAGGGTACAGCATGATGCTATTTGTAAGATAAAGCATGTACTTAGTTGAATGTTCCTAGTCATTCCTTAAAATCCAGCTATTTTATGTTGGTTTTCTGGACACACATCTGATTTCACGTCATTTGAAGTATTGGCATCCCTTCTCCAGTGAGACAGGATAACATTCAAAGCTGATTCTCATCTCTGGCAGGCACAGGCAGGTGTTCCTCAGCATGAAGGAAGCTGGTCTGTGTATTATGATGAAAAGTTATGAGCAGACACACAGTGGAGGAGGCCAAGAGTTTTGTTATGGATGAGCTGCAAGAAGCAGCCAGCACGGTGTCTGGTAGGACGCTTCAACCTTGTGAAACAGTCAAAGTTACTTTGACCCTCTGCATGTTAAATTATGTATTCAGGACTAATCCAACATTTCTCTGAAGCTCAGGAAAATATTCCCAATGACTGCCAATAGAACATAAATGCAGAGCGTAGCTGCTGTGAAATGCAAGATGAGAGTTTGAGGCCACCACGGAGTTTTCTGTTCCTCTGCTGTTGTCTGTGCAGTCACTCTGATGCCCTGCTAAGTAGGATCAGCCTTAATTCAGCAAAAAACCTCCTGTGTAGCGTAAAGCATATTTCAAGGTCTCACTGATGTCAGTGGAACTGAAGTGAAGATTTAAGCAAAGGTTGTTTTGAAGCACCTCACTAAATATGTTGAGGACAGCAGGCAGGGATGTCCGCTGTGTGCCTTTGCACCCTGGTTTGTGAATCATCATCTTCTGTAGGAATCAGTCCCAGGCAGAGTGTTGCCATTGCCTGCTTTCGATCTCGTCCTGATCACAGAATCATATTATCATGATTATCATTAATCATAGAATCATAACCAGCTTTGGACTGGAAGGGGCCTTTGCAGGTCATTCAGTCCACCTCCCTTGCCATGGGCAGGGACACCTCCCACTGAATCAGGGTGCTCAGAGCCCTAGGGATGAACACCTCTAGGGATGGGGCAGCCATGACTTCTCTGCGCAACCTGTGCCAGTGTCTCACGTCCCTCACAGGAAAACATTTCTTCCTAAGATCCCATCTCAATCTCCCCTCTTTCAGCTTCAAACCGTTTGCCTTCGTCCTATCCCCGCACTCCCTGATCAAGAGCCCCTCCCCAGCTTTCCTGGAGCCCCTTTTGGTACTGGGAAGCTGCTCTAAGGTCTCCCTGAAGCCTTCTCCTCTGCAGGCTGAACAATCCCAACTCTCCCAGCTTGTCCTCTTAAAACCTGATATGTCAGCTTTTAATTAAAACACAGCCACTAACATTTTTATTTATTTTTCTCCACTCAGACATGTCCACAGACAAACTACACGCCCCCTCACAGAAGGACTTTCTCCACGCGGACAGTTTACAATCTTACAGGGCACAACGTGGAGACTTACATCCTGGCAACGACCAAGGACTTCCTGCAAAAATGGTACAGAATAAATCTCCATCCTCCCCCTCCTCTGGATTGCTCTGGAAACAGCCTCTTATACCTACCATATCCACTGGGGTGGAAGAGGTGACAGCGCAGTTGGAGTTTGGAATGGTGACAGTCTCTGTCAATCTGGTGAAAAAAGGCAAAATATCCTGTAACCATGGGGTTAAAATGAAGGTTCCTGTAAGTCTCTGCTTGATCACAGCAGAGGTAGCCTGGGGATAATGTGTCAATCACCCTATGTGTTGATGGCTGGATCTTCAGATAAGCCTCTGTCTGGCTCAGAAGTGCTTGAACAGAGGAAATTCTGATAGCCTGTCATGAAGTGAACTCTGGGGAGAGACTTGCCTCCAAGTTTGACTCTTTGAAGGGTCTCAGCATGCGTTTCACTGAAACAAGTGCATCCATTGCAGTGAAATTAGAGGCTGAGCATTTTCTTGTACTGCGGGGCTATTGGAGCAATTAGTATGTCTGGGCTCCGCAGCGCAGCCGTTCAGCAGTCTTGGGGCAGAAACAGCCTGCCATTAAGATTGTCAAGGAATATGTTCATCTCTCCGTTGATTGAAACTGAGCCGCGCATCTTCTGGGTAAGAAGCAGTCACATTATTCCAGCATGGTAGGCAAGCGGGTTTAGGAGTCCCCGTGGCTCCAAAACGTTCCTCAGATGGAGGCTTTCAGCACAGTTTTGTGACAGTGTTGCCAAGTTTATGTTTCCTTTTCTTCCCCTAAATAAGAGTTCCTGCAGTAGTGTTGGCTTGGCCACGTGCTACAGGCTGGGATAAGTTCTTTTAAGTCAAGCTAGAATTGAGTGGGGTGATGGTGGCATGCACTAACCAAAGGTGTTAAAGCTTGTGACAGTAGCAAAGCATCTCCCTCTGGTTTTCCCTCAGGTACGGTGGCTGGAGCTTCGGGCTGCCTCTGACAGCAGATCTGCAGTTTGATATCAAGCCCGTGCCCCCCAACAGGACACTGACTAAGGTAACTGACCTTCATCTGCTCATCCTAGTGTGGGAAGTGTGGGACCCAGGAGAAGTGATGTTGACCACCCCCAAGTTAGCAAAGGGTTTAGAGAGGAAACTGTATGAGGAGAAGTTGAAGGTACTTGCTTTGTTCAGCCTGGAGAAGAGGAGACTGAGGGGAGACCTCATCGTAGTTTACAGCTTCCTCACCAGGGGAGGAGGAGAAGCAGGTGCTGATCTCTTCTCTCTGGCAGTGACAGGACTCAAGGAAATGACAGGAAGGTGTGCCAGGGGAGGGTTAGGTTGGACATTAGGGAAAGGTTATTCCCCCAGAGGATGGTGGAGCGCTGGAACATCTCACCAGGGAAGCAGTCACGGCACCGAGCCTGACAATATTCCAGAAGCATCTGGACAACATCCTCAGGCACACGATGTGAATGTTGGAGTTGTTCTGTGCAGGGACAGGAGTTGGACTCGATGGTCCTTGTGGGTCCCTTCCAACTCCAGACATTTTATGGTTTCAGAGCTATTTTAGGAACTAAATTGAAACCGTCTGAAATCTGCAGCTCGGTACAGAACTTGCAGTTCACGTCCTTTTCTTTCCCTATTCTTCTTTATTGGTCTGACTTCTCTTGCTGGCAGGAGACAATTTGTCTGCTGCCATAACTTTAATATACAGAGGTGAAAAGATCAATTAATAGCACCTTTATCTCATGAGGGGATGTATGTACCTTAACTAGGGGTGACTGGTGACTTCTGATACACCCATTTCTCTGTTTGTGCTCAGTGAAAATGTTGTAACACATCAGTGTTAAAAGCACCAAGGCTGAAATCTGAGGTAGCAGGGAAATGCAAGAGAGTTGACAAGATCCTGTGTCCTCATTGCAAAGCCTAGCTACCAGGAGAGCATTCCTGCAAGAGCAGCACTGTTCTCAGGGGTGTCTCCAATAAAAGGGAATCACAGGGTTGGTTTGACCAACACTCAGAGCTCATGTAAGGAATTTGCAGATGTTTGCTTCATCTTTCATCTGAAAGCTATTGCTCTTTGCTTATCACATGTCAGATACCTGGAAACCTTGATATTGTTGGAAGCAGGGCAGACTCCACTCCTCCAGTCTTCAAGGAGAATGAAATCACTGAGCGAGCATGACTTGGGGAAATGCAAAGGTGGATGCTGTGGGCTGTATTTAAGCCTCTAACCTCAATAGCGCAAGGTCTCTGTCCTTTGGGAGGTAACTTATACCTCCAGCCTGGGTGCTGTGGGTTGTGCCTAAAGCAGGTGGCAGTAAAACCCTTGAAGTGCATGTCCTGTGATCTAATTTTTGTTCTCAGAGTTTATCATAGCATAGGTAAGAAAAGTTATCATAGGGAGAGAGGGGCTGTTTCTGAATGAGAAGGTGACAACTGACTCGTTTTTGCTTTAAAGCAACTATTTTCCCCTGGCTTTTAAGGGATGTTAGGCATTTGGCTGCTTATTGTTCTTTGAGAAGTCCCCACTGCTGGTGTTCATCGAGTCTGAGCAACTTGTTACAAAGGAGAAACCAATTTTCCATACACTTTGTCATGTATGCAGCTCATGCTTCTTTCTTCTCTCCCAGTAGGCAAAATGAAGCTGGTGGGACTGCTTGCACTGAACATGAAATGTGCTTTCGTACTCATTCAGTCCTTGATGTGGTTTAATCATTGGCCTTCAACTTGTGGAGCTTATGACTTTAGATAATGACCATGGAATGATTCATTTGTGCAAGCAGAACAACCCAAAATGTTATCAGTAACAATTTCTCTCCCAAATTGTTTCAATTTCTCAATTGTGTGCAGGTGTGGTATAATCCTGAAGGTTATCATAGCCTTCCAGCCTATCTCAACAGCTTGAACAACTTCATTCTTCGAGCTAACTTGCCACAAAATGAGACTTCCAGATATGGTAAGTGTCCCTTTACAGGAACAGATAATTTTTTCCCTTTGGGGGGAATATCCTTATTCCGCTGAAATCCATGACAACACCTGCCTTGACTTCAGTGAGACCATTTCTTTATCCCCAGTTATGCAATTCCCTTAAAAATGGAACTGAAAAACATGATTGAATCACATATTTCATTCATCTCAGGGGAGCTGGATAGGGAGGACCCCAGCTCCTATGTAAAACGCTTCCTTCATCCAAAAAATGCCAATGGTTCCTATTTGATTTACTGCCTCTCATCCCGGTGCTGAAATAGCTGTCTCGTAATAGGTACCCATTAATTATGCATAGGAAGGCTCCTGTAGGTCACTCCGGGGGTCGTTTAGGTTAGTAAATTTTAACATGTCACCTTTCTGCCGAGAACAGCTCAGGATGTGTGGGTATGTGCATGTTTGTGTTTCAATGAGAATGAGATTCAGTGAGAAACATAATTTTCAGCTACATCTTTCCTCTGGCACACAGCATACACAGACTCCAAGGAGTGTCAGCAGCCCATTTGGGGTTATCGGTTCTCAGAGCTTCTCCTCAGTAATGCAATGCAGTGACCTGAATTCCTACTGATAAACCACGGCACCCTACCTTACCATTTACAGTTTAGGAAAGGTTTAATTACAGGTGCAGCATGGACACAACCATGCGTGTGTGCGCCTGCCTCTAGAGGTGGAGGGGGGTGCAGGGAGAAGAGAGAAATTTATGTTGATGCTGTTTTGAGAAATCTTATACAGAGATTTATAGGATCTGACAAGAGTAGCAATTGTGTGCAGAAATGCCCTACCGATTGATTTTACTTGACAAATGGGGCCCTTCCAGCCATGTCCTGGTCACGTCTGGCCTGCCGTTCCAGGTGACAGTGAAACAAGTGACAGTGTCTCTTTGTTCATAAGACCATTCCTCACTGATGCACCTGAATTGAACTATAATGGAAAAGGCATCTGCTCTGGAGTGCTGAGTGTCATGCTGGGAATTAAAAGAACAGCAGAATGCTGATTACAAGTCAAAACACCTTGTCTCTCTTCCCACCTCCACATCTCAAAGTGCTGAAACTCCTTTCACAACAAGTAAAACTAGTACCTGGTCCCCACCACCATCTCAAAATACCCCCTGGCTCCTGCCTTTGGGATTTGCGGTGTGCCCTCCAGGTCAGAAGGTTTAAACGCTTTGGGCAGCAGGAACATCCCAGAGCAGCTGAATTATTAAGCAGCGAAGCTTCTTGCCCTGCCTCTGTATTCCCAACACATGCTGTAACGAGAGCAAAGGCAGGGAGCTTGTGTGAACAGCCAGGAAGTTTTCACAGGGAAAGTTTTATATTAGCAAAGTAACAATTTCTAGTGGGAAAGAATAGAAGCAGTTTTTATTCCATCTGCCCCGCTGCTTATGCGGTTTGGGAAAATGCTTAGTAGTAAATGACCACACAGATAATTCTCCGCTTCCCACTAATGATCCAAGCCATAGAATGGGAGAAATAAAATGAATGGTTGAGGATAGCTCCCCCGGGGTAGTGTAAATCCAGTCTGAAATACAATTGAACAGACGTTTTGCGTGCTTTGTTCCTGGCAGCTAAATCTGTTTGTTGTTGTGACAAATAAATGACAGTTTAAGAAGCACTGAAATGGCCAGATAACAATGTGTTTTCATTGCAGCAGTTTGAAAGAGGTGCTGGTCCCTCTTCAGAGGTTCGACTTAGACTGCGTATGTTTTTAAGAAACACATAAAAAGCTTTTTACCCCGTCACTAAGCAAGTCATAATAGCTTTTGACTTACGTATATTGTGCTTTCTCTTCTCTCAATCCCAACCAACAAAAAAAGAAAGCATTGAAATGGAAATTTTGACTTCTAGCCTAAGCCTCAGTAAAGGGAAATGGCTTTATAGTGAGGCATTAACAGATTAGAAAGGTAGTATCTTTCCCTTTCTCTCTCTGTCATAGAGAAGGGAAACATTTCCTGGCTGTTTGTCTGGCTTTATCAGCAGCCCAAGATTTTAATTCCACTTCTGTCATTGATGACAAGAACAAAGTGGTGTTTTTCCCCCCCTCCAAAATGAATTTCCTGTGAAATCTTCCTTTTGACATTTATTTCCTTGGTATGGCCCTTGGTCAGCTGAACTCACAGTTTTCTCCTTTCTAGTTGCCCTGTCGGAGTGCTCCTTCTTAGGGAAAGCAGCCCTGAATAGTTCTTCCTCGTGTAACTGCTGAAAGGCAGGCACCTGGCTGTAAGAAGCTTAAGCTTCAGAGGTGGCGTGTTTTAGCAAATCTCTCTGGATTTAATAGCAGGTAGAGGTCCCCCAGTGCTCTCTGAGAACTGGGGCATTGACTTAGGTCCTAAAGACAGATTGAGAACCTTGGGTTTAGGCACATAGATATCTTTAGCCTCAACTCTTTCTCAGGTGTCAGAGTTTTAGAGACTGGGCTGTCTCATCTTGGTGGGACAAAGATAGGAACATTCTCTGGAGGCTGGAACTGGCCGACCAGAGCCCCCCAAGTTCCTCCTTTTGTTTTTATAGGCACAAATTACCTCCAGACATAGCAAATGCATTGTGAGGAACAATATAGCACAGGAAGAATCCAGAAGTCCGGACAAGGCCATGAAGATGATCTGAGGGCTAAAGCACCTCCCATACGAGGACAGGCTGAGAGAGTTGGGGTTGTTCAGCCTGGAGAAGAGAAGGGTCCAGGGAGGCCTTAGAGCAGCTTCCAGTACTGAAAGGGGCTCCAGGAAAGCTGGGGAGGGGCTCTGGATCAGGGAGTGCAGGGATAGGATGAGGGGGAATGATTTTAAGCTGAAAGAAGAGAGATTGAGATGAGATCTGAGGAAGAAATGTTTTCCTGTGAGCGTGGGGAGACCCTGGCACAGATTGCCCAGAGAAGTGGAGGCTGTACCGTCCCTGGAGGTGTTCAAGGCCAGGTTGGAAGGGGCTTTGAGCACCCTGATCCAGTGGGAGGTGCCCCTGCTTATGGCAGGGAGGTGGAACTGGATGGGCTTTGAGGTCCCTTCCAACTCAAACCATTCTATGATTCTATGAAAGTAGGATATTTTGAGCTAAGCATTCCCCTTTGGTCAAGTATCACTTAAACTAAATCTTGTGGAAATACCTGCACATGAGCAGAAAATTTCTCTCTTGCACCTTGTGCCTGATACAAACCCATTGTTAAGGGATCTTTTTGGAAAACATCACAAGGGGCTTACAAACACTGTAAGTAGATTTTTGCTAGTTCCTTAAGACAGAATAGTTCAGAATTTAACTCACTGCCCAACTGGGAACAAAGACATCTTCAGGATTACTTGGGTTTATACTGGCACCTCAACAGATATACCTGTAGTGAGAAAGATAAGAAGATAATAGCTGTGAAGAAAGCCAGTAGGTAATGATTTGTATGTGATGATAAAAGAACAAATGAAGTGAAGGAATATCATCAAACAGCAGCTTCAAAAGGAAAACATACTCATCAGTTTTGAATGTGTCAGTGTTGAGGAATGCAGCCTAAAATACATGGAACCATGGGTATGCACCTCATTTTAGGTGTAGGAGTGCTCCTACCGAAGTGGACGGTGCTATCAGCCAAGCAGAAGCAGAAAGAAGGCCTAGGGTTTGAATTTCAGATCTGCTGTGCATTGAAATGGAGTCTTAGGATAAATGAGGACCTCAAAATTCTGCCCCAGATGACACTAAGATGACAGCAAAACCCAGCTTTTGATCCGCTTTTCTTCTCTGGTCAGAGTTTTCTGTGTTGCTGTCAATCTCAGGAACTGGTGAAGGAAGGTGTAAGTCAGCTACAATTTCAATTTCTTCTCTTTCTGTTTTGTTTTTTTAGGTATTTTCTTATCGGCTCACCCATATCCTGGAGGACAGAGTCAAGAACAAGTAATGTAAGAAGATTCATTTGGCTCATGCCTAAGTTGTTTAGCTTCAAGAGAAGCAAACAAGCTTCTTGGAAACCATAAAGCAGGCTAAATTACTGAATATCTTTCTATAAATGATGAAACTGCTCCCTTCCTTGTCTGCATTCTCTTTGCACATGAATTGCATCCTGCGTAGCAACTGTAGATTCCTGTTAAGAACTCTTTGCAGAATCCCATGTAGATCTGAGGCCACAGTTATGGCATCATGCATTTTTGTTCTTTGGCATAACAATAATTACACAATTCATAGAATCATAGAACCTCTTGGTTGGAAAAGACCCTTGAGATCATCAAGTCCAACCGTACCTGTCCACTACTAAACTAGATCCCTGAGCACCTCATCTGCTCATCTTTTAAACACCTCCAGGGATGGTAACTCAACCACCTCCCTGGGCAGCCTTTGCCAGTGGCTGAGAACCCTTTTGGGGTGCCTGAGAACTCTCTTGGTGAAGAAATTTTTCCTCATGTCTAATCTGAACCTCCCGGGTGCAACTGATGTTGTGGTCCAGCGTTGTGACTCAGTGCCGTGAGTCCTTTTTGCTAGGCATAATTGCCATCAGTGAAATATGTCATCAGTGCAGAATCAGGATATCTTTGCTTCTGAGCTCCAAACAGTGACTCTGCAGTGAGGGAAACCTGCTGCTTTGAATCACCATATCCATCTTTCTCCGCTTTCTCCCCAGGCTCAACAGCTTACTCAACATCATCGTCTCCATGTCTGTTTTGGTTGGCTACTCTATCACAACGGCAAGCTTTGTGCTCTACGTGGTCAAAGAACATCAAACCAAAGCCAAGCAACTGCAGCATATTTCAGGCATGGGGATGACAAGCTATTGGGTGACTAACTTCGTTTATGATCTGGTAAATAATTCACATTCATAAGTGCACCAAGAGTAACATTACACAGCAGGGGAAAAAGAGTTCCTTATTTAAAGTTGGTTGCCTAGACTTCTTAATATTATTACTACCAAGAGTCTTATGTAGTAATTGTTCTCCGAGGCATTGAAGACCATTAAATGTGAACCGCAACACTGGATTTTGCTAAGCAAAGGCATTCCTTCTCTCCCAAGTGTATGCAAAGTGCTCAGCGCATTTATATGACAGCAACACAGAACGGGCCAGAGCTTGGTTTCAGTTTTAGTATGCAAGCAGCACGCTGCTTTCCTGTGAGCTTGCAGGGCTACTTTAGTTGTCATGCAGGCTTTTCACATCTGGGATGAGACTTTGGGGCTGGAGGCTGCAGTCATTTGGAAACCCTGGGCACACAGGGTGTGACATTAGCAGACATCTCACGGCTGACAGTGCCCTGTTGGGCAAAAATCCATTTCTGCGATGAATGCTCTCTTTAAAAGTATACATCATAAAGGTTTTTAAGCCAAGGGAAGCTGCTGATGTGGCTATGTGCCTTCCAGGGCCCAAGCAAGTTCCTTTTTTACAGTGCTGCAGTGCCAGCTTGTCCCTGTAGACATTTGAGCTCCCCAACACTGTGCTGCATTACGTGGTGTAGCCATGCACTTGTTCTCACTGAAGTTGAGTTTCTTCATGGTAAAGAGGCTTAATAGCACTGCAGGAAAGCATTGCTGGGCTAAGAGAATAAATAGGCACAGTGTCTGTAGACTGAAGTGCTTTGTGTCTTATGAATTGCCTTCAGTGCACGGTGTCAAACCTTTACCGAGAGATCTGCAAGTGCAAACTGTCTCTGCTCACGAGCTTTAGCAGTGCCAGCTGTGCTGTAACAGTGATTGGCTCTATGCACGCTACAAATGTCCATGGATCCAGTTCTGTTGGTGCCTAAAATCCCCATGATATTACCAGTTCCTGAAAATCATAGAATCATGGAATGGTTTGGATTGGAAGGGACCTTGCAGCCCATCTAGTTCCAACCTCGGGACACCTCCCTGAGGTTGCTCAAAGCCCCATCCAACCTGGCCTTGAACACCTGCAGGGAAGGGGCAGGCTCAACTTCTCTGGGCAACCTGTGCCACGGCCTCACCACCCTCATAGTGAAGAAGTTCTTCATAAGATCTCATCTAAATGTCCCCTTTTTCATCTCCAAGGACATTTGAGTGGCCAGCCCTTTGATGAAGTAAGGGCTATGGTCTGAAATCGTTTGGGGAACATGAGCCTTGACTCTTTCTGCAGAGCACAGCGTAAGCTCCTAGGTGTTTTGGTAGCACTGATGCATGCTAAGAAAGCAGTCCTAAGAACACAGCTCACTTCTGAGTAGTCTAAACTGCCTGCTCATAGGGTCTGGTGTGGTAGGCAAGAGCACAAGTATCTCCTTCCTTCCATGATGGGCTTGGGAAGGGTCTGAAGGCAGTGTGGCTGCGGTCTGGCTCTGCAGAGCAACCCTGAGTCCCAGTGCTGGGGCGAGGATGAGGCAGGCTTGTGTCTGCTTCCTTGCTCCTGTCTTTGGCTCCAGCACTGCGTATTTGTAAATCAGCCTGTGGAAAAATCCCCAGAGTCCTTGCCACAATCAGTATTCAGTGGGCTGAAACTAATCCAGTGCTCTAGGCAACTTGATATTTCTCAGCGAATCCCTGCCAATAAATTCTGCTAAATCCCAAAGCTGGGGAAGAGAGGAACCTCTCGAGGCAGACGTTTGGTAGGTGTCTGGCTAGACTCAACATTATAAAGACCAGATTTACAGGGCACAATGAAGTGGTCTGACCACAAGGCTAACAGAAAACCCAAAGGGGTATTTTTCATTCACAACCTTTTCTTAAGGCACTTTAGGCCCACACTTGCTATTGCTGAGGCTCAGCCTGTTCAGAGTGGTTTGAGGAATTCATTTGCAACACTCCCTGAAGTCTCAGGAGTGAGAACCCACCTGTACTTGATTTCCCTTAGGAAACTGCATCTGCACTTGTGGGACCAGATTCAGACCTGGTGTGTTGTTTCTGCATAGTTCTAGGAAAATGTTTAAGAATTATTGTCCTAATAACATCTTTTTAAACATCATTTTGCAGATACTTTTTATGGTCCCCATTGGACTCTCAATAGGAGTTATTTCATCCTTCCAGATACCAGCTTTCTGCAACAACAATAACTTGCTGGCAGTATTTCTTCTGCTGTTACTGTTTGGGTAAGTGTGGAGCTTTGTTATTTAACTACCTTTGCTTGGAGTGAGAAGCTGGATGTTGCAGGCTGCTGCAGCTTGAGATCCAGGGGAGGAATATGTGGCCTTTTTTCTTCCATGTACCTTTTACAAATGGTGACTAATTTCTCCTTCCAGGAGCAGCGAGCTAAACCACTGCTGTCATACTTGCTTTTTGAATAAAGCAAAATCTATGTGAGGGTATCAAATAGTCAAGGTCACAGTGACAGCCCAAGCTGACAGCAGATGCTTACTGAACTACTGCAAAGTTCAAGATAGCGAAGCATTTCAAAAACACAGAGGGGGGAAAAAAACCCAGGAAAGCTTGGCAAAACTCTCTCCCTGGCTTTGACTCCTCCAGGCCAAGACGGACTGCTTTCAGTCGGGGCTCAAGGTTCAAAGCATGGATCATCAACTTTTTATCCACAGTCGAATGGATACAAAGCCATTTTTCCTCCCTTAAACTCCTGTAATATGGAAATCTATTCATGTGCCAAAACAGAACTGCTGTGTTGTCTGAGGTCTTTAGTTGTTTTTTCCACTCGCTCTGTGTTTTACTTTATTCTCTGCACTGTTGGCAATTGATAGATACGCAACGTTTTCATGGATGTACCTGCTGGCTGGGTTTTTCAAAGAAACAGGAATGGCCTTCATCGTTTATGTCTGCGTCAACTTGTTCTTTGGCATCAACACCATCATTACTCACTCGGTTGTATTTCTGCTCTCCCAGGAAAAGGCCACAGATCAGGTAGGAATCCTACAAATACAAAACCCTTGCTGAAACAACGTGAGACTTCTTGTTGAGTTTGGTGGGTTTGGCCAGGTCCTCAGCAGCTGGCTGGTTTCAGGGTGTCTGAGGGTGGACCAAGCAGAGGATGCACTTTACTGCTTCCTCACAAAGGGAGGAGGAGAAGCAGGAGCAGGGGCTCAGCTCTTCTCTCTGGTGACCAATGACAGGACCCAAGGGAATGGCAGGAAGATGTGCCAGGGGAGAGTTAGTTTGGACATTAGGAAAAGCTTCTTCCTCCAGAGGGTGGTGGAGCACTGGAACAGCTCCCCAGGGAAGCAGTCACAGCACCAAGCCTGACAATATTCCAGAAGCATTTGGCCAATGCCCTCAGACACACGGTGTGAATGTTGGGGCTGTCCTGTGCAGGAACAGGAGTTAGACTCACTGATCCTTGTGGGTCCCTTCCAGCTCAGGACATTCTGTGATTCTGTGACACTTACCATAGCTCAAGGAGCTTCCCTGTAGGCAGGACAGGAGCCAAACACAAATCTTGTTTGTCTCTAAATCTACATCCCCAGCAAAGGAGGAGATGATGATGACAGGTAGAGACTACAAAAAGAGAGGCAGAAAGCTGCCCTTGCAGGAAGATGAGTGTAGATGTTGGTAAAGAGTTGATGAGGACTTTGAAACACCGCTAAGTCCTTGCAGCACAAGCTGTGGAGAGTGACAACTGGATGTCATTGCCCTGAGCCTGACATGAGCTGCATCGAGCCCTCACCAGCTGTCTGTCATCTAGATCTGTAATGCAATCATCTTCCCCCTGCAAGGATGAAAAATAACTCAGAGACACTGATGATTCCCTAAAGTAAAGCCTTTGCTTAAACTGAGACATCCCTGGAAATCACTGGGATAAAATGTACACCTTACATTTAGTTTTCTTTTTTGATAAAGGGCAATCACTTTGCAGAACAATAGCTGGATTTGATTTTTCTCTCTAGCTGGACAGTGCTTGTTTGGCAGCCTCATGGGTTTTAGGGATGGGCAATTACGATCATCTTTTATCCCCCTGTGCCCCAGTGGCAGGTACTCACTCAGTTCCTTCCCGTGCTAATATACTTTGCTGTGTGGGCTAATCCTTTCTTCTGCTAGAAATGTATTGAATCTCTGTGTAGGACAGTTCATAAGTGTGAGACTGCATTTCTATGTTTATTAAAGCCATGGAGATGTTTGTCCAAGGAAAAGAGATAGAATCATAGAATGGTTTGGGCTGGAAGGGACCAACTCCCCTGCCACGGGCAGGGACACCTCCCACTGGATCAGGGGGCTCAAAACCCCATCCAACCTGGCCTTAAGCCCCTCCAGGGATGGGGCAGCCACGACTTCCCTGGGCAACCTGTGCCAGAGCCTCCCCACCCTCTTTGTGAAGAATTTCTTCCTTCCAGCTCATGGGAGGGTTTCAGATGCGTGCACCACGTGAAGCTGCTGGTGTAGCAGCACCCGGAACTGGCTGCTGTTTACTATGGGTGATCACAGCCTCAGAGCTGCCTCTTGACTTCTCTGACCTTGTGCCTGTGAAACGAGCTGTCTCTGGAGCTCTTTGCTTTCAATTTATCTCTGCTCTGAGACACAAGCAAATCCCAATGTAATTGTTACACTTCAGTCCCACTGTAAAGCCCATGAATTTATTCCATGAATAAAAACAGTGACTGACTGTGCTGCTTTTTGGCTTTTTCTTTCAGAGCTTGCGTGATCTCGCTGAAAACTTACGGCACGCGTTCCTTCTGTTCCCACAATTTTGCTTTGGCTATGGCTTGATTGAACTGTCGCAGGATCAGGCACTGCTGGGCTTCTTGAAAGCCTACGGAGTGGACTACCCTGACAAAACCTTTGAGCTGGACAAGACCACATCCAAGCTGTTTGCCATGTTTATCCAGGGCACCGTGTGTTTTGCCATTCGTCTTGCAGTTCACGACAGGATGATTCAGAGAGTCTGGAACCACGTACTGGAGTAAGTAACATCTGGAGGCTCGCAGTGAAAACAGACAGAGCCAGCACTCAGTGGTTTAATTCTGGGCTCTCACACCATCCTTGTCAATTAGGAAGCCCATAAATTTACAAGACACTTTGCAAACATGGAGTAAGTCTTCTCTGGCAGCAGTCGTGGTAACTGTTAGTCATTAGTGTGTTAGTAATAGAGGTTTAGGTTACCAGAGTCTCTTAATAGTCGTTGCTGGCCCTTGTTTCAGGGCTCTTGGTGTGCTGGGATGATGTTTGGCTGGTTGGTAAGAGCAGCTAGTCCATAGACAGCTGTTTTGACCTACCAGAGTCTCCTCTGGCACACAAGAAGGAGTGAAAACAGTTCTCTCACCTGCATTACAAATGTGTCCATGAGGCAGGGCCTCCTGTAGCTCAGAATATTTGCTGGAAAAGGGAAAAAAATAGGCAGAAAGAAAACATTGGGGCTTTTAGTTCCCTAAATGGTGCGAATCTCAGGAGAGAACAGAAAGTGTCTGTGTATCTGTGTATGTTCACACGCCCTGGGATCTTGCAGGAAGGGTCCATCCAGCTCTGTAGCCCTTCAGCACAGGAAGGCCATGGAACTGTTGGAGGGGGGTCCAGAGGAGGCCACAAAAATGATCAAAGGCCTGGAACAACTCCCATACAAGGACAGGCTGAGACAGTTAGGGTTGTTCAGCCTACAGAAGAGAAAGCTCTGGGGAGACTCTAGAGCAGCCTTCCAGTAATGAAAGGGGCTCCAGGAAAGCTGGGAAGGGGCTCTTGATCAGGGATTGCAGGGATAGGATGAGGGGGATCAGTTTGAAGCTGAAAGAGGAGAGATTGAGATGAGATCTGAGGAAGAAATGTTTTCCTGTGAGGATGGGGAGGCCCTGGCACAGGTTGCCCAGAGAAGTGGTGGCTGCCCCATCTCTGGAGGTGTTCAGGGACAGGTTGGATGGGGCCTTGAGCACCCTGATCCAGTGGAAGATGTCCTTGCTCACTGCAGGGGGGGTGGAACTGGATGACCTTCATGTTCCTTTCCAATACAAACCATTAGATGGTTCTTCAAAGGCTCCTTAGAGCTCCAAGTCTAAGACTAGACTTCAAAGGCTCCAAGTACTCAGGCCAGCTGCTGTCTGTGTGCCACATGGTAAGGTCCCCTCTCTGCCCTCCCTGTAGGTTCTTGTTTGACAGAGTGCAAGGCAAAGCATCACTCCTGCCACCTGTGGCTGAGGAGGACGAGGATGTCCAGGCAGAGAGGAACCGAGTGGAGTCTGGCAAAGCCGACTTTGATGTGGTGCAGCTCCAGAATCTCACAAAGATCTACCACCTTCCTCACAAACGCATCGTGGCTGTGAAAAACATCAGCCTTGGGATTCCTGCTGGAGAGGTAAGTGAGGGGATAGGGCTGTGGACACCTTCCACCCTGGGCAGGGAAATTCAAGCAGATCCACTGTCCACTGTCATCTTCTTTCCCAGTCCTTGCTGCTGTCCCAGCACAACTGTCATAATTTGTTCTGCTCTGAGCCCCTCCTTCCTTCCTTTGCCTTATTTATTGATTCTTGGGGTCATAATAGTGAGTAAAGGCTCCTGATGGATTTGGGAGCCCAGGTGACAGTTTGAAGGCCCTAGAAAGAGGAAAGGTGGGTAGGATAGCGGTGGAGCGGTATCAGAGTTTGTGCAGTGCCCAGCACAGTGTGGTCTTGGGGCGTCACTGCGGATTATCAGGTGGTAAATGAAAACAGCAGGATTTGTCCAGTTGCAATTATTCACCTAAACTGCGTGGGAGACAGTGAGTCAGGCTTATCTGCTTGAGTTTTCCCATCGGGGAAAGACAAATCACTTCTGCTAAACACACCTTTTCATTAATCGGGACTTTAAAACTAATGCTAAAGAAAAAGACTTTGGTCATGGCAGTGCATTTACATTCAACAACACTGACCCATGAGAAGAGAAGGGACAGGAGTGAACAGAGCACCTCTGAGACCCAGAGGAACGTTCAATGGTGGGGCCTCCCGTGACCAGATCCTACCTTGGGTTGATCCCCTGACTTGTGGGGAAGCTTGTGGAGGTGCTGGGCATGTGAAAAGGCTGCAGGGTACTGGGCAGGAGGATCTTCTAGCAGAGGATTTCTTCCAAGCCACAACTGGCATTGAGTTTTCTAACTTCTGACCTGAGTCAGCCCAGTGCTGGTGGGGTTTAGGGTGCCATTCCCCATCTGAGCCGAGGCTGTGGCCCTGCACCACAAGGTGTGCACAGATACTGTCCCTGTGTCATCTCGAGGAGGGGACGAGCCTTGAATCAATGCTTGGCATCTGCAGTGGGGCCACCACATGAGGGTTTTCACATCAGCTGGTCCGTACTACGTCAAAACAATAGTAATTATCAGCGCAGTGGTGATTGCTGATGCAACACACAACTACGTAGATCCAACTCTCGCAATTCAATACTGATTTTAACATGAGATACTACAGGAGCTGCAGGAGCCGGTTCTTCATCTCATTAAAATAGTGCATTACTGAGATTATTGGCCAAAAATCTTGTGTCTCATTAAAGTTTCACCAACAACAGCACAAACCTTGCTCACCTCGTTCCTACGAATAGCTCCGTTCCTTTCAATAGGAGGCTTTGCACACAGCAAAGGATTTGCACACAGGTGATCAGGATTTGGCCTGTCAGACAAGCTTACTGTGAAAATGCACCTTGCAATAAAAGGAATGACTCTATTAGAGACACATCCTTGATTCTTCACCATATTAAACAAATGGTCCTAATATAAGTGGCAGTATATTGCGCTATAAACAACCTCCATTATAGCGTTCATATACTCTGAGTACCTCTGCCTTTCTTGCAATTCATCTTGCTCAAGGGGCCAGAGAGACAAGAGACAAGAGGCACGGAGCACTCGCCTCGGAGCAGTATTTCTGCATTATAAACACAGTATGGTTGCAGGAAAGCTGGGGAGGGGCTCTTGATCGGAGAGTGCAGAGACAGGACGAGGGGTAACAGTTTGAAGTCGAAAGAGGGGAGATTAAGATGAGATCTTGGGAAGAAATGTTTTTCTGTGAGGGTGGTGAGGCCCTAGCACAGGTTGCCCAGAGAAGTGGTGGCTGCCCCATCCTTGGAGGTGTTCAAGGCCAGGTTGGATGGGGCTTTGCTCTCCCTGATCCAGTGGGAGGTGTCCCTGCATATGGCAGGGGGTTGGAACTGGATGGTTTGGGTTCCAACCCAAACCATTTGATGATTTCTACTTTTCTTTCCCACCACCCAGTGCTTTGGCTTGCTTGGTGTGAATGGAGCTGGAAAGACGACCATCTTTAAGATGCTGACAGGTGATATTGGAGCATCCAGCGGAAGGTTACGGGTCCAGGATCACTCTGGGTATGGAGGATGTAATTTCTGGAGAAGTGTCTTAGTTTGGATGAAAACAAAAACCAAGATATGTTATCAGAAATTAAGTGATTTTAATCAGAGATTGTACAGAAGAGTTAACAGTTCTTAGCTACTAATGCATGTGTGTACAGAACAGAATTAACAACAATTGTAATTGAGATCTTAATGTGAATTGAGTTCTGTACCCAAGCTCTGGTGGTGCAGGTCTCTGTAAGAGCAGCAGGTCTGCTCCGGGCAGCTCTGAGGGTGGGGGGTGCGACTTCTCCTCCATGTGGGTCCTGCAGGACTTTTTGGCAGGTCCAGATGACCAGTGATCCCTTCCTCAGAGGCCAGGAATGTCCGGGTAAATGACCTCTGCCCCGGGTCCCCCCTCACCCCCTCATGTCCCACTTGGATCCCCTTTGTTGGCAAAGGAAGAAAAATTCCCCGGAAAAGGAGAAAACCTGAAACTGTAACAGAAGGCACATGAGCGAATTGGCCTGGGAGCAGTTTTTAAGGCTGGATGGCAAAGAAAAAGAAATACAGAAGTCTGAAACAAAATAAGGCAGAGCAAAACTGGACAAGGCAGGGAATTTCATCTGGTGAAGATGGTACAGCTGCTTCCCTACAGCTGCATTTTGCTGTTGTACCTCTGCTGCTCTCAGTGGTGGATCTTTCACTTCACTGCAAATTGATCAGACTCAGATCCTCAGCTAAGTGTGATTCCACCTTTGAGGCAGTATCTGGAAAGTGGCAGGACTCACCTCAAAGCGCTCTTTAGCAGGAGAAGGCCTGGTGGCAGCTGAGCCATCTAAGTGCTGGCAGAGCTCGGTGCTAAACATCATGGCTAGCAAGACACCACAGATAAAATTCTGCCTTTGCAGAACTGAAAGCCTAAAAGCTGAAGGTCTGCTAATTCATGATATTTTCCTTCAAGGGTTGACAAAGTGGTAGAAATTAGGAGAAAGGGGTTTTTTTCTCTCTCCTGTCTAATTCCAGAGTGTACTGTCTAACACCTTAGGGGCTGCACAGATGATGAGAGATGCTGTGAGGACAGACTGAGAGAGTTGGGGTTATTCAGCCTGGAGAAGAGAAGGCTCCGGGCAGACCTCATAGCCACCTTCGAGTACCTGAAGGATATAAGAAAGATGGAGAGGGACTTTTTACAGGGTCTTGTAGTGATAGGATGAGGGGGAATGGCTTTAAATTGGAAGGGGGAAGATTTAGATTAGACTTTGGGAAAAAATTCTTCCGCAATGACCGTGGTGAGGCCCTGGCACACGTTGCCATGAAAAGTGAAGGTTGCCCCATTCCTGAAGGTGTTCAAGGCCAGGTTGGATGGGGCTTTAAGCACCCTGATCCAGTGGGAGGTGTCCCTGCCCATGGCAGGGTAGTTGGAACTGGATGGGCTTTGAGGTCCTTCCAACACAAATCATTCTGTGATTCTATGACTTCATTACACAGGTCCTTGAACAACATCAGTGAGGCACATTGGTCACTCTTTGGCTACTGTCCTCAAGAAGATGCGTTGGATGACTTGCTGACAGTGGAAGAGCACATGTATTACTATGCTAGGCTCCATGGCATTCCAGAGAGAGACATCAAAGGAGTGAGTAATGCTGGTGCTCGACTTGGAGCATTTTCCAGTTACTGAGAGCCTTTACATTAATTTAATCAGTCTTGCAATAAATAGATATGTGCGTGGTAATGTCTGCCTGGATGTTGTTGGGAAAGCTGTACTCTTGCTCCTATAGGTTGTACTCCAGCTCCTCCACCGGCTGAATGTGATGGCCTACAAGGACAGAGTCACCTCAATGTGCAGTTATGGCACCAACAGGAAGCTGTCAACAGCTCTGGCCCTCATTGGGAATCCATCAATTCTGCTGCTGGTGAGAAAGGAGGCTTTGTTGGGATCTCTGGGCTGGCAGGGGTGCTGTGACAGTCTGGCAACACCTTCTCAAGCACAGCTTACAAGGTGTCCCCAAATGCCCACACTGAGCCTGACAACACGTACATCAGAGGAACGTTTCAATGCCAACAAGCACCCAAATTTTCTTGGAGGGCATAAGAGAGTGGAGAGTCTGCCAGTTTCTCTGTTAGCTCTTTCAGAGGGCTAAACCAGATCCCATATTTGCCGGTTAACTAATCCTTGTTCCCAGTGCTCTCATCGGGTTTTTGTATCAACTACCCTGCACAGTGTTGCAAGAAAAGTGGCATCCAAGACTCCGAATCTGTAGGATGGCAAAGGCTGCAGCTTCCCTCAGGAAGTGGCGGAGTCTCCATCCCTGAAGGGGTTAAAAAAGCATGTAGACATGGCACTTTGGGATGTGATTTAGTAGCTACAGTGGTGTTGGGCTGATGGTTGGACTTGATGATCCTAGAGGTCTTCTCCAACCTCAGTGATTCTGTGATTCTCTTCTGTGGGTCCTTATAGCAAATATAACACTAATGATGAACTTGAAAATAACACAAGTAGTAGGGAGGTCAGACCTTGAGTGCAAATTGACATTCAGTCCCGTCTTTCCCAACAGGATGAACCAAGCTCTGGAATGGATCCAAATGCTAAACGCCACCTGTGGAAAATCATCAGTGAGGAAGTGCAGAACAAGTGCTCGGTGATCCTCACATCCCACAGGTAGAGCTTTGACCCTGACCACAGTTTCAGGGTCTGCAGGAGCTATTAATGAGCACATTCTTCATGTCCTATCTTGGTCCTCACAGAATTCCAGGGTAATGTTCTCCGATCACTAAAATAACTATTTTTGATACCTTCCTGATGACTTACTTGACTGTCTTGATCGTTTTTTCAGCATGGAGGAATGTGAAGCCCTCTGCACCAGGCTGGCTATCATGGTGAACGGGAGTTTTCAGTGCATTGGCTCTTTGCAGCACATCAAGAGCAGGTCAGTAGAATGTACCTTTTCCCGTTCTGCTGAATGGCATGTGGAGTTGCTGACCCACAGCTCTGAGGGCTCAGAACATGTGACCTTTGTTAACAGGGTACCAAACTATTGTCACTGTCTGATGGTGTTTCTTACCACTCCATTGAAATTCGGTGTTAACTAATGCACTTTCTCCTCTCTCACAGCCTTCTTTCCCCAAGATGTGCTCCCCAAAGTAATCTGTTGAGTGCAGTAAAATGTGAAATGCATGTTAGGGTTGAGCTTCGATTTTATTACTTACCACAATAGCTCAACTTCTTACTAAGATTCACTCCAGGTTAACAACCCTGGCCCCATCCAAGCTACACTCTGCCTGGATTAGATTTCCCCAAAGAGGCTGCGCAGCACTCGCAAAGGGCTTTCTTTACCCGTTTCTCTTTCCTGCTGTGTTAATTCAGGTTTAGACTGGATATTAGGAAAAATTTATTCACTGAAAGGGTGGTCAGGCACTGGAACAGCTGCCCAGGGAGGTGGTTGATTCACCATCCCTGCAAGTGTTTAAAAGATGGGTTGATGAGCTTCATAGGGACAAGGTTTAGTAGCGGACAGGTATGGTTGGACTCAATTATCTCTAAGGTCTTTTCCAATCAGATGATTCTATGATTCTAATTGTGATTTTTCTCTTTTCCCCCTAGGTTTGGAAGAGGATTCACTGTGAAGATGCACTTAAATAGCAACACAGTTTGCACTGAGACTCTGACAGAGTTCATGAAATCACACTTCCCAGATACATGCCTGAAGGTAGGTAGGACAAATGCTTTTGGGAGAGGCCCTCTCAATCCCTTCAAATTAACCAAGGGGATCTTGCAAGACAGACATCTTGTAGCACACTGTGCACATAGATCTGTGCTCTCAGTGTCAGGGATTCATACAAACGCACTTGTCAGTGCCAGCAGCAACGTTGTCTGGGGGCTGGAGCACCCAAGTTCCTTGGTAGCTTAAATAACTTCAGCCAAACGCCTGCAGTGATGCCTCTGCTGTTAGGTGACCCTCTGCCCCTGCGAATGCTCCCACCAAAGCCTGAATGCATGGAGACACATTTTACTCAGTGGACAGTGAGATGGTTGGGTACTTCCAGCAACTGTAAAACCAGAGCAATTGAGTTAAAAATCCCATCTGTTGTCCATAACCCAGTCTCTGCCTTAACCAAAATGGCAGACTTGAAGCTGGAAATTGTTATGGCAACGCTCAAGCTTCCAGTTCTGGGGATTAGTTACTATCTCCCAGTCATAAAACCCACAAAAACTCCCAGTGGGGAACCACCAGTCAATACTGGACAATAATATTCTTCACCTTTGGAAGCCCGAAGGAGAGAAGACACCATCTGGCCCTTCCTTCTCCCATGGTCCAGTTCCTCTTTACTTTTGTTCTCAGCCAAACAGACAACAGATCTGTTGGGTCTTTATAGGCAGCAACTTATTAACTGTCCCCCATCGTTCCTGCTCCTCCAGGATCGGCATTTCAACATGGTGGAGTATCATGTTCCAGTCTCTGCAGGAGGAGTGGCAAATATATTTGATCTCCTGGAAGCTAGCAAATCAGCCTTCAATATCCGGCACTTCTCAGTGAGTCAGACTACGTTAGAGGAGGTAAGGAATTAAGGATGTGTGGCCATCCATTTGAAAATGTTAACAGAGGAGCAGACTGATGGCTACACCTAATGGACTGCTGCACAAAATAGACTACGTCTGGAAAGAGATTTCCATCTGTATTTCTCCTAGGGATACTTTATCAGTGCTACTGCCTCAGATACCTGTGCTGGCGTGAGGAAAATGTACATAGAAAGCTGAATGAAGCACAAAAGATCTGTTCTTTTCTCTGTCACTGCTGATTTCAGCAGCCTCGTGGGTGTGGATGAAGGGCAGTAATCACCCCTGAGTCCGCTGCCAGGCTTTAAAAGAAGCATGGCCAGCAGGTTGAGGGAAGGGATTCTCCCTCTCTACTCCACTCTTGTGAGACCCTAAAGGGAGTCCTGTGTCCAGTTCTGTAATCCCCAAAATAAGGATATGGAACTGTTGGAACAGGTCCAGAGGAGGCACCTCTGCTATGAGGACAGGCTGAAGGAGTTGGCGTTGTTCAGCCTGGAGAAGAGAAGGCTCTGGGGGAGCAGCCTTAGAGCAGCCATCCAGTACTGAAAGGGGCTCCAGGAAAGCTGGGGAGGGGCTTTTTACAAGGGCCTGTAGTGACAGGACAAGGGGGGAATGGCTTTAAATTGGAAGGGGGAAGATTTAGATTAGACATTATGAATTCTTCACAATAACGGTGGGGAGGCAGTTTGTCCAGAGCAGTGGTGGCTGCCCCATCCCTGGAGGTGTTCAAGGCCAGGCTGGATGAGGCTTTGAGCACCCTGATCCAGTGTGAGGTGTCCAGGCCCATGGCAGGGTGGTTGGAACTGGATGGGCTTTAAGGTCCCTTCCAACCCAAATCATTGTATGATTCTATGATTCCCATAAGTCCTGGAAATTTGCTTTACTTTGCTTTCTTGTACTCTATTTGGGTTGCGTTCATTTATCATTACTCCAAACTTAGCTTCATGGTTAAGTTCCTTCCATTTTCCCATGGATGAACATTCCCACTGGCATGAAAATCTTGTAAAAAAGTCATCAGCTGAAGGGATGCTAGAAGAAGAAGAAGAAAAAATCATCCTGTTGAGCATCAATATTAGGACTGTCCCAGAGAGAGGAGTAAACCTGCAGCCCAGAATCTTGTAAATTGTTAAACGGGTATCTGTGGGAGGAGGGAAGAAGTTCCTCAATATTGTTTTAATAACGGGCAGTGGTTATGAGGGAAAGGGGCAGCCAAACCATAGGAAGCCCCAGGTCATGTTTAATGGGAGGGCAGGTTGGATTTGTGTGTGTGCAAATATGATTCCAGGCAGTGTTCTAACAAGAATATTTTCTGTATTCATTAGATACTGTTCAAAAGAAGCCTGTTAGGTGGGATTCTATACACCTATCTATGTAATACGCAGTTGTGCGTGCACAGTTGTCAACTGTATAGAGACAGATGGGTTTATAAAGCAATAATAAAGCTGTATTACGCTATGATCAAATCGAGCCTCCACACTGGCATTACCTCGCTTGTAATTTGGAAACATGGGCTGCAGGAGAATTAGGATTTGTACAGGAGTACCTTTGCATCCTGGATGTCAATTCAGTGGTCCCAGAGTGTGCATCCATTTATTTACATTGTATTTATTACATTTATTTACTGAATCCCAACATTTGCAGTTCTCAAATCCAGCGTGAATCCACTCCTGAGTGGTCTTTCCAGACACTCAGTTAACCAAACAGCCAGTCCTTTTTTACTTATTCATAGTACAAATCCTTTATGCTGTCATGTAATGAATGTTTCCCTTTAAACTTCCAGGTTTTTATCAACTTTGCTAAAGATCAAGTGGATCCTGATGGCGAGGACATGGGTCCTGATGTGACACTGGACAGCTCTGACACAAGTAGCCAAGATAGCACCATGAGCTCCATCTACTGAAGGAACCCAACCACAAGGGATTGTAGAAGCTGGGAAAAAGACCTGATGACTCCTCCAGCCCATTTTTCAGTGATTATGGGATGGTGGGGTAAAAAGTCACATTTTCTTCAAGTCTTTTTTTTTTTTGATATGCATTTGTTTTGTTACTAGGAACACGGTAGGCATTTAGGAGTGGCGTTTGGTTACAAATCAGATTGGTCTTTCCACAGGTTCTTCTTCCCCCCTGCCCCAGTTCTTGTTTTATGATCACTTTTAATGCCCATGAAGACTTCTTTGACACTATCTGCTGCTTGTGGCCATTTCTTACAGCAGAACTGGCCATGATAGAGCAGAGGAGCTGTCAGCAGCACAGAGTGTTTGACTTAAAAAGGAGCCCCACAGCTGCCCCCTCTGAAAGCCCTCTCTCCACTCCCTGCTCAGCAACAGACTTTCTGGGTGACCATGGGAGAGCTGCTCAGTTGTGACAGGTGTTCCCACTGGTGGCATTGGGCTGGTGGCCTTGGCCAGCCTTGCTGGGGTGTTGCAAGGACGTAGGTCTTGCATACCGAGTCATGGGGGCTGTCGTCAGTAATGAGATAAAGCTTATCTGTATGTCAGTACTAATACAGTTATCATAAAACCCAGTACTTCCCATGGTTTTGGTTTGTTCCTGTGATTTTTTCCGGCTCAGTGTAACTCTTCCAGTCCCAGGCAGTCCCTGGCTCCTGGTTCCCAATGGAATATCATTCCACCAGCCACCCCCTTTCTCCATCAGGGCTCCTCTGTTCCAGCAGCAGAGTGGTACGAGGCAGGAGTATTGGTTGAATCCTCTGATATGAAGTTTGCTTCATGAAGTTGTGTTTCTCTGAGCAGAGCAAAAGCAACGAGCTGGTCCCTCGCTCACAAAACCTGACATCTGCCTGTGCCACTCTTCCTCTGCTGGGAGGCTCTCCCTCTTCTGTGACCTTCCTCCTCAGCACCGTGGTGCTGGCTGCCCCCGTACCTCCTGAGCTCTGGTTTCCCACATCATAAGGCATAATTAGTGTCTCCTTCAGGCTGCCCACTGGCTCTAAATGAGAGCTCTGCCTGCCTCGGAGTAGCAGCCCTGGTAGCTGAGTTCGCCATACTATGTACATCCTGCTTTTTCCCCCAGGATCGTTAACAGGGAGAAGAATTTAATGTCCATCTTTCTTATATGCATCAACTTAAGACCTCAAAAACTCTGAGTGCCGATACAGCCAGGTCATGCTCACCCTGCATGAGCTGGGAAGGCCCACAGGGCACTGGGGTTTGGGTTCACACACACAATTCCAGCCAGAGGAGGTTGGTTGTTTTCCTTTTAGAATCATAGAATCATAGAATTGCTTGGTTGAAAAAGACCTTTGAGGTCATTGAGTCCAACCCCAACTGTCCACTACTAAACCACATCCATGAGCACCCCATCTACCCATCTTTTAAACACCTCCAGGGATGGAGACTCAACCACCTCCCTGGGCAGCCTCTGCCAGTGCCTAAGAATCCTTTCCTTGAAGAAATATTTCCTGATGTCTAATCTAAACCTCCCGTGGAGCAACTCGAGGCCATTTCTTCTCGTCCTGTCCCCTGTCACCTGGGAGAAGAGACCAACACCCACCTTGCCACAACCTCCTTTCAGGCAGTTGTAGACAGTGATGAGGTCTCCCCTCAGCCTCCTCTTCTATAAACTAAACAACTCCAATTCCCTCAGCCGCTCCTCGTAGGACTTGTTCTCCAGACCCTTCCCCAGCTTTGTTGCCCTCCTCTGGAAGTGTTCCATTCCCTCAATGTGTTCTTGTAGTGAGGGGCCCAAAGCTAGTTTGAGCCAAAGGAAACTTCAGATGGAAGCTTCAAGGACAGATATTTCTCCCCCTGACCATCAGAGGTGTTTTATTAGTTGAGTTCCCACCAGACGCTAAGGCTTGCCGAGATAATCGCACAAGGAAAAGGTACTTTAAGTAGCAAGGGTTTGGGGGATTTTACCCCAGGATGCTGAAGTTCAGAGTTTAGCTACTGGACACATTTTCTCCTTGATCTTGGTGTGAACTTCTTACTAATAACAGGAGGAGTTTTGTTATGGACTGAAGGTATTATCAAGCCCTGAATTATGCCTCAACCTGCTGACTGTAATTAAAACTGGAATTCGGCTTCTTTCCAGAATTCATTTGACACCTGCAGTTTATAAGTAACTGAAAAAGCTGCCTAGACATTCATTGTAGCTTCTATTATTATGTCTCCAGCTCTGCAAAAAGCTCTTTTTTTCTCATTTTCATTGCGTATCTTGCACAGATCGCAGTATAAAATTAAGCTTTTCTCTAATGGAGGGCTTGCGCTCCCTGCAAAGGACTTGGAGCATGAATGCCAATGATTTAAATGCAGCCTTGTAATACCAATCAGAGCATTATTTTATTATGTCGATGGCTTTGCAACTGCCAGTGAAGATGGATCTTCAGACTCTGTCCAGATGTACTTTACATTTAATTGAGGGAGGCTGATACAAAGCTATTCTTTTGTCCCTTTAGAGCCTACTAATAATAAAAAAGGGGAAATGATTCATTGGAATACTTCAGCAAGTTGCAGTTTTCAAAAAAAGGCAAAAAGCATCCTTTGAATTCTCACCCAATTCTGGCATTAATAGAAACATTTGCTTCACCCGGAATGTGTCACGGCTGTGAAATACACTCCCCATTTCCACTTGCAGGTGAAAATAAAACATCTGCTATTGCAATCAGGTCTGTAGGTGTTGGTCCAAGCCAACCAAAGCTTATGTACTTTAGGGAATTTCATTGGAGCCTGCAGAGAAGCACTTACGACTGCCTGGTGGGGGAAGCATCTGGCAGGGAGGCTGTGTAGAGCATCACCAGGGACTGAATCACCTCATGTGCAACATTGCAAATATCCTTATTCACTGCATAGCCTTGGATTCAACCCATCCCTTTCGGAGGAAGGACACACCACTGGTGTCGTTCTGCAATGGGAAAGTACAATTTTATGCAGGACAGCTCTCCATGGCACAACTCTCCACGGGAGCCATTAGAGACAGACTTAGGGTTAGGGTCACAGTTAGGATTAGGGTTAGAGTTGTCCATGAAGTGTTGCCCTAGACCCATTCTGGGATGACAAACGATAACTAATACTCTCCTGCCTCTGTCCACCAACTCCAGGTCTCTCATCACCCCTTTGCCTCCCTAAGGAGGGTTGATTCTGGGTCCAGGGGTGACCAGAAGCACAGAGCCCTGCCTAATAGCTGATAAACTCTGTCCTACAGCCTAGGAGACCCTGGGGTCCGGGGAAGGGACAGAGCAGCACTCTGCTTACCAACGACATCACCTCTGCCGGAATGAGAGATGAATGCTGCAGTCTAGGGGGAAAACAAGCTTTTCATCTCACTCCTTTAATGCAATCTCACTTCAGCCGCCCTAATAACCCTTGTTCGAGCCAACAGGGAGCAACAGTGCCAGGCAAGCCCTGCTGGAGTGGTCACACAACCTCTGTTTGTTAATTGGAACTGCATGGGCCTCGACTGAGCTTAATTTAAAAATGCTCTAAAACCTGACAGACACGAGGTATATGCAGTACGATTGCTAAACAAGGCTGGGGCCAGGCGGTCAGGGAGGGGATTTGATAATTGGTTGTGTGGATTGTGAGACTGATTCAAATCAGCTTCGTAATTGGAGCTGTGGACATGGAGGTGACGATTCAGCTCTCCATTCTGGCTCTCCTTCATTTATCACTGCTGCTGAGAGCACGGCGCTCCTCCAGCCTGACCCTTGCTTAACTTCGGTCTCAATGTAAATTGACACTAAGGGCCAAACTTGCAGGGTCGGAAGAGGTCTGGCAGGGGCCAAGGAAAGCTATCTGGAAGGTAAGGAACAGTCCTCTCAGCCCTGAACGCTACCATAGGTATAAATTCAGGGTTGAACTGGATGGTTTTGTCCTTTCATGAGAACTGCAGGAGCGGTTCTATTACTGGATTGGATCAGAAGACATATTTTAGGTCAAATGAATACATCCAGGTACCTCAGTGACCCATGAAGCACAGGAGCGGGTGATGCCCACAGACCTGCTGCTGGTGTGGGGTCACTCCTGCGAGCCAGGATCGGCAGGATCTGACCTCATAATATGCTCAGGATGCGGCCCCAGCCTGTTGCAAGGCCTTTGGTTTCCTCACATTGCTGCACCTTCCCTGAAGCTGCTGTGAGGGGTTTTCGGGCTTTTTACAAGCCAAGAGAAATGTATGTTCCTGCACTTAATAGGGGGAGGGGTTTTTGTGGGCTGGTGGAAGAAGAAAAATGGTTGTTGGATGGCAACAGCACAGAGCGTGATTTTATTCTCTTTTTTTTTTTTGTGCAGACAACAGCTGTGATCTTGCATGGCTATAACAAAATATCAACAGTGTATTAAAACCAAGCACAACAGAGAAAAGGAGCAGTGACAAAAAAAAATGAATTCACCAGAATTATTATTCCACGACAGTATTTAAATAAAAAAAAAAAAAATCTCTCTAATTCATTTAGTTGTTTAGGGAGAGGGTGGAAATAAGGAAAATGGCACTGAAATAGGAAGAACATTAGTATGGGACACAGTCAGCGCGAAGTTACTGTGGGCTCTGCTCCTCACGCTGCTCGCATACGCAGCACTCGTAATGAGGGAGGAGGATCAGCCCCTGCTTAGAGCACCACAGGGAGAAAAAAACAAGCCTCCCAAAACAACTGAAGCACTGGGGGGGGCTGCACAAGACCACCCCAATATTTGGGATTGGAGTCTGCCCCCTGTCACGGCACAAACCTGCAGCACCTGGAAGCCAAAACAGGGGAGAGTCAGAGCAGCTGCATTCAGCCCAAGGTGAATAAAAGGTGCTTGCAACCCACAGAGCAAAGCTTGAAGCCAGGTTCTTGGTTGCTGGGAGTGCAATTCCCCCACTTCATTGCTAACTGCTGCCCGTTTTGGAAATAGGCACAGAACAGCCTCCCCCCGCTCCCCCCCAGCAAACTGTAGCACAGGGGGAGCTGCACAAGACCATGCCAATATTTTGAGGTTGGGGTCTGCTCCGTGTCATGGCACAAACCTGCAGCACCTGGAAGCCAGCATGTGCCAAAAGAGGGGAGGGTTAGAGCGGCTGCATTAAGTCCAAGGTGAAAAAAAAAGGTGGCTGCAACAAGAGCAAAGCTTGAAGCTGGACGCTCGGTTCTTGGGCTGCAGCCTCCCACTTCATTGCTAATTGCTGCCTGTTTTGGAAATAGGCCATCGCCAGGGAGAGCAATTCCGAGGGCTCCGTGCCTGGAGAGAAGAGAAATAAATGCAGTGCTCCCACAGGCTTTAAGGCTCAAAGCTGCAATCTGATCACCTACTCCAACCTCCGCTTTAATGGAGGCTCTGGAATTTTAAGCAGTGGGTCTTTTGCTGCAGACAGGCATGTTGGGTAGAAAGGAAGCATCTCTTAGAGCTCAGGTCTTCATTACCTCCAGAGAAAGATACAAAAGGAGGCATCGGCAGGGCACAGCGGAATTTATGGTACCACAGTGAGATAAAACCCAGGTGAAGACAGGGCAGTAATTGAGGTTTGTACCCCCATTAGCAGGTCAAGGTGAGCTCTCATCCCTCTATGTTCTGGTAACCAGCTAAAGGGGTTTCCGACAGCCCTCTGCTTTAATGCATCTCCATCCCTGCAGGTGTTCAAGAAATGTTTTCCTGTGGGTGTGGGGAGGCTCTGGCACAGGTTGCCTAAAGAAGTGGTGGCTGTCCCATCCCTGGAGGTGTTCAAGGCCAGGTTGGATGGAGCTTTGAGCACCCTGATCCAGTGGGAGGTGTCCCTGCCCATGGCAGGGGAGTTGGAACTGGATGGGCTTTAAGGTCCCTTCCACGGCTTTAATGCTGTTGTACAGCCAAAGCCTAATGAATGGAAGCACATCCAGAGGGTGATGGGGAGGAGAAAGCAGGATGATATGGGCCTCTCCATAACGGCACGCAATTGGGCTATTCCTGTGCAAGACAGCAATGAATTTATATTAAAATGATCCCAACCAGACTGAAATGCAATTAACAGAGGTCTCTTAGGGCAGCACATCCAATTATCATAGAATCATAGAATGGTCTGGGTTGGAAAGGATCTTAAAGATCATAACTTCCCTGGGCAACCTGTGCCCGGGCCTCACCAACCATATTGTGGAAGAATTTCTTCCTAACGTCTACTCTAAAACTTCCCCCTTCCAATTTAAAGTCATTCCTCCTTGTCCTGTCCCTCCAGGCCCTTGTAAAAAGTCCCTTCTCAGCTTTCCTGTAGCCCCTTTCAGTACTGGAAGGCTACTGTGAGTTCTCCCTGGAGCCTTTTCTTCTCCAGGCTGAACAAGTTTTACTTTTAGTTACTTTTAATTACACCCCTGCAGTTTCAAAGAGACACGTGCTGAGAAGACCATCAGCATTGAGCTGAAATCTTGCCTGATGACCCATGTCCACGATAGGTACAGAGAATTCTGCATGGATTTGCAACACCAAGTAGTGATCCACTCTGCTGGGGGAAGAGCTTCCAGCCTGACCTAGAAGCAGGGCGACTGCTGGCACAGGGCGCTTGGTGCTCCTCGGGATATCAGCCCCAGCTGCGAGCACCTCTGCGCAAAGTCTTTTTCCTTTTGCTCCTACAGCTTTGGCATACAAGGGCTGGTGGTGGAAAGTCTTTGTGGAAGGATCTGCTTTGGGGTGGATCACAAGGCATGGACTTCATTAGGAAGGGCCCTCAATCACCTTCTTCAGGTTGTTCCCTCTCTGCAGCTTGGTGGCTGCAGCAGGAGCCTGGAGAAGATCACAGGTACTTGAGCTGGGTAAGTTAACTCCAAAGGGCTAAGTCTTATTTTTCTTCAGCCAGCCAGAGGAGCACAGCAGAGGGGAAACACAGAAACCATTTTCAGCTTTACAACAGCAATTTTCTCTAATAAGTGATTACCAGAAAGCAATTAAGATCCAGGTGCTTCTGAAAGGTAAGAGATATTTCTACCCTTTTGGTGTATAGGGCTTTCCCTCTTGCAGTGACTGAACATCCCCTCCTCCTAGGAACTGTGGAAGCTAAAGTATTTCAGTTGACTTTGATAAGAGAACTCATTAAAAAATGAACAATGCAAACATTAAGACATGCTAGAAGCATCAGAGGACTTCTAGGTGTTCCTCAGCCATCTCTGGGGAGTTACACGATGTCTAGGAACTGAAAATATTTTTCTACCTCTAATCTTGAGCACATAAACACCCTCAGAGCAGCCAGATGCAGCAAGTGCCAACCAGGAGTGTGGTTCTTGGCTTGCAGCCTTAGGTGAAGTCCCTGTCAAAGCCTACAGCCTGCTTTGGACTGCAGCCAGCTGTGGGACCATACCTTGGTCCCCCAAATTCCTATTTAAAATCCTGTCAAAGAGAGAAAGAAAATCCGAAGGAGACTCCTCTTTGCCCATTGTACCGCCATGGTGTGTGTTGATATCCCAGGGATCCAATTTTAATGCAAAATCACGTTACCTTGCAGCAGATCATGCCTTAAAATCAACACTAATAGGTGCACAGAAGCACATGCTTCATACATTGTCATATGCTCCTCCATCCAGTGTTTCTTTAAGTATGAGCCGGCAATGTGCACCTGCAGCACAGGAAGCCAACAGTGCACTAGGCTACATCCAAAGAAGTGACACCAGCAGGGCAAGAGAAGGGATTCTGCCTCTTTGCTCTGCTCTTGTGAGATCCTACCCAGAGCCCTGTGTTCATTTCTGGAGTCCACAGCAGAGGAAGGACATGGACCTGTTGGAGTGAATCCAGAGGAGGCCACGGAGATGATCTGAGGGCTGGAGAACCTCCCACACTGGGACATGCTAAGAGAGTTAGGGTTGTTCAGTCTGGAGAAGGGTAAGGGGAGAAAGCAGCTCCAGGAAAGCTGAGGAGGGGCTCTTGACCAGGGAGTGCAGGGACAGGATCGGGGGAAAGGTTTTAAGCTGAAAGAGGGGAGCTCTAGGTTAGATCTTGGGAGGAAATGTTTTCCTGTGAGGGTGGGGAGGCCCTGGCACAGGTTGCTGAGAGAAGTGGTCGCTGTCCCATCCCTGAAGGTGTTCAAGGCCAGGTTTGATGGGGCTTTGAGCAATCTGATCCAGTAGGAGGTGACCCTGCCCATGGCAAGGGGGATGCAGCTGGATAGGCTTTAAGGTCCCTTCCAACTCAAACCATTATATGATTCTATGAAGTACCTCCAATGTCAGAAATACAAGCAAAATTTGAGAGCAGAATCTTAATCATATTAACAGTTATAATCATTCCCATCCATCATGGCAAAGCAGGCTGTGATGCTGCTGAATCTGTTCAGCTTCAGGAACCTGGGAAGCCAGAGCTGCGCCTGATCAGCCAGACAAGGGCAGCTCGAGGAAGAGAGCGATTGCTTGAGCTGACTTCTTTATTCATTTTTTTTTTTCATTAGCCTTCAGAGCCTCCCTAGGAATTATTACAGCTTCTCCAGGGAGTGCAGTGCAGCAGGGGAGTGTTTACTCACAGGCTGATTCTTCCTGCTGCGATTAAAGCACTGCGTGAAGGCTTTGGAGTGGCTGCACAGGTTCACTCCCTCTGATGGGCAACAAGGCCTCTCCTTTAACATCCGTTCCACATCTTCAGCATTTGGCTATGTTGTAGACTCAGTGAGCAGCATTTTTTACCCATAAACAGCTTTTGGCCACGCATTGGTGGATGGCAGCAACAGCAAGGCTTGTACATTTGTTATACACCACCCTGGTCATCCGTCTGAGGTTCACTGGGTTAAATGGAGCCTCTTGTTCCTCAGGGTTGACTGATAAACTGGGATACGCAAAATTAGACAGGATTAAGGTAGGATCTTCAAGGACAGGTTGAATGGGGTCTTGAGCAGCCTGGTCTAGGGGGAGGTGTCCTTACCCATGGCAGAGAGGTCGGAACTGTATGACCTTTAAGGTTCCTTCCAACCCAAACCATTCTATGATTCAATGATTCTATGATTAGGGAATATAATGAGGTCGCAGTAATGAGGACCTTCACTGGGAGGTTTGGGGCTGAAAATTAGGCAGTGTACAAGTCTGTGCCTGGGGAGGCTGCCTGTGACCTGTTTTCCTGTTGAGCTTTGGTTTTCAACTGGAAAACAGTGTTTTCAAAAGAAGAAAACCATCAAAACCAATAAACAAACAAAAAAGCCCAAAGCTTTAAAGATCATGTGTCAGCACCAGGCTCCCAGATGTTGGAAATGGCTCAGCCGTGGCCATCTGGAGGAGGAATGGGATAATGTGTTCCACACATGATTGCCACACATGGTAATTCCAGTGCTTGAAATCAGCTCATATACAACATAGTGATACAGTGCCCCTTTGCGCAATATGCCACCACTTCTCACGTGAAGGAGAAGATAGGTGGGAGAGATATGTGTCATTCCATGACTGCTAAGTTTCCATGTTACTCATTGGCCTCATCCTGAAAAATCAAAGCTGCTGTGTTGTGTTTCCCTTCTACCTCGTCAGCATTTTTGAGCTCTGGCTCAAGCAGGCATTACCAGGTGAGATTACTTGGCCTGTGCAACACAGCACTCCAGCCTACACGGCTATGAGAGTCTGTGAACCACCTTGAAAAATGGGAAGCTATTTTTCCATCCACCAGGCTGTGACCTTCACAGGTGCTCGGTTCTGATCTAATGAAAACTGGAGGGTCCATACCACTGGGCTTTCCCATTCCAAGGATCTGTTTGTGGGGTAGAGCGGGAAAAAGAAGCCTTTTGGACTTGGATGGCTCAGGGTAGGGGGATGGAGCAGGGCTGGGGATGTGCACTGGCTCTAGGAGGGGAGTTTTTCTGCAGAGGAAATCACAAACCATCTCACCTGCCTTGGAGATGAACTGAGAGGAAGGATTATAGGAAAAGCAGAGCACAAAAACAAGGGTTGGTGCTTATGGCATGGTAAGTTTGAGTGATGGACCCTGACAACTTGGAGGGGAGGGTGAGATGGTGTTGGCTGCTGCCACAGTTTCAGTACTCTTCCCTGCCAAGGCTGGCAAAGCCGTCTGTGTCCCCTAGGCCAAAGGGGAACAGACCCTGTGGTTCTCAGCTCAGACTGGTGTTTCTGCTGGCAGTTTATAGCAATCCTATTTGTGGATTAAAACACAGCCATCAAGGCTGCTCATACAGGATTTACAACGTGGCCTCAAAATGCAAGAGAAAAGGAAAGCTAAACTCTCCTTTGATGTTTGCAAGTGTAAACTGCAGACCTGAGCCGAACACGCTGTAAATAAGGATCATTAATCATCAGCTAAGCGGCGTGCAGTTGCTGTTATTTATTATAACAACATAAATCATCAGCAACTGCTATTGTGTTAATTTGGATTTGGTATGGATTAGTACAGAAAAAAGAATTTCCTTATCTATTTAAAAAATACACCCTTACTTGTAAACACATTTAGATGTGCTGGGGCTTTTGTTCCTTAGTTTGCTCCCGCTAGGAAGCAAAAAAGTCGGGAAAACACCCTGTGAGCTTTGCATGGGAGGGTGTGCAAGGGTTCAGGCCACGCTGCAGTTGAGCTAAATCCCTCTTATGATTACAGGCTAACGTGACACCTCAGGGAAAGGAAGACCAGGACGCCTCCGGACACATTTCTGAGAGGCAGCTCTCTCAGCCACTGGTGCTTCGCTGCATCCAGGTATCGCTGTAGTAACCCCATGGCTTTCCTGATTTTTTCATTCACAGCTCAGCTCTGAGTTTTACATTCAAAAAACCATGAAGCATGGCTTTTGTGGGATACAGGAGCCTTCTGCTCCTGCCTTTGGAAGGAAGGCTTAGCAGGGAAGGAGCACTTTCATTTCAATTAAGGCAGCTTTACCCACATATTTCATATTCTCCAGAAATGGTAGCTACACGTCTTGCTGCTGTGCTATTTTTTTTTTTCCCTGATTTGACTTTATTCAAGCTAAAATGTGGGGTTGAACTGCTCCTGCACTCGAGCAAGACTGGCAGAGGCACCAGTAGGACCATAACCAGTGTTTTGGGTGTGGGGCTCATGCCAAGGCTGGAAAGGTGGCCCCATCCCACCTGGCAGAGGGATGGAGCTTCTCCCCACAGGGTTCCCTGTCAGATACAGTGTCTATCCCTGTCCTTGAGCACTCAGGTGTAGAAATGGATCTGTTCTACCACTCCCCAAAATAACTCAAATTCTTCAAAGCGAGGCAGGTTTGTTGTTAACAAGTCAGAGCAAATTTCTACCTGAAACAAGCCCTGTGCTGTAGTCCCGGTCATCTATTTTTATCCTGATGAAACACGAGGTGCTGAGCCCTGACTGATGGTGTGAAGATCCCTGACTGACCTCATGGAGCACACAGCAACCAAAAGGTATATTTAAAAGCAAAGATTTCAAAGGGACACGTTCGAGGTGGAAGGAAATTAAATCCTGACAAAGGCACTGGGATGGAAAGTAAATGGTCTTACTTTCTCCATTTAAAAAAACCTGAAACAACCCACAACACTCAAAAAAGCAATGTTTACTGTGGAGCATGCACTGCCTCAGCACTTTCCCTTCGGATCAGATGGATATGGACACTCCAAATGGGTGTGGAGTCCCATCATGGCTGGTGTCATAGCCCGATCTCAGCTCTTGAGCTACTGTCTGCTACCCCATCGCCCCTCGGAACAGCCAGGAAACCTTTAACGTTGCCAGTACTGCCTTCACACTGATTAAGAAATGGGTCTTAGTATTTGGGAAACAGAATCAGAAGAATCAGGCTTTGGGATTTTTAAATCTAATTCAAAGGGACATAAAAAGGATTTGATGATTTGGGGTGGCTCAAAAAATTCCAACATGTCTGATTCTGCAATCTTACACTTAAAAACAGGCTCATAAGCCAGGGGTAAAAAGGAGGAAAGTGATGCTGCACCTGCACCTTGAATCCACCGTGTCCAAACATGCAAGGAATTGCCCTCAATTCCCTCCATCATTTTTAATCTATCTGTGCCAAATGAACAGACATTGAACCAGGGAGAACTTTTCCAAGTGCTGAGCCAGAGCTGAGGCTTGCATTAATTAAAATTGGGTTAATTACAACAAGTCTAGAACAACAGGACTAATTAGAAAGGGGTTACCAACAAATGGGTTCAAGCTATAGCAGCCACTGTACAAAACCAAGTTCTTCAGAGTTGTACTTGTATCCCAGTCAACTCAAGGGCAATCCAAGATCTAAAAGCCACTACAAAGCTTTGACTGCGTTTTCACGAGCATCCAGTCTTGCATCGCACCGACCATATGTCTGCCTCTGCCTGCTAGCAGATTGCACCAAATATTTTCCTTTCGTATCGTGGCTGAGCAAACAAACACCATCTGCGGGGCTCGTTGAGGGAAATCCTGGCCCCTTCCATGCCAACGGGAAGGCAGCCATGCACGTCAATGGGGCCCAACATTTTTGCTAACTGTACCCTGAGACAAGAGCTTTTCTCTGCTCCTCATCTTTTCCCATCCACTGAGCTGAATTAGGAACTGACCTTCTGCAAATAGATTTCAAATTCAAATTTTATTACAGCAATCCAGTTCCAGTCAAAGGAGACTTCCTGGCAATGCCCCAGGCTTGTGGGCTGCCTCATGGTGGTGGTAGGTAGAAGAGGGCATGAAGGGTTTTTTTGGTTGGCTCTACCCACACAGGTATTTCTTGGATGTATCCATGCAACTGGGGGCTTTGGACATTTTCCAACCATACTCGAATCTCTGGACCAGGTTGAATGGTGATTTCTGGTCCTGCTTGGCCTGTTTAGAGACAGAGGTCTGGGTGAGTAGGCAACAGGGAGTGTAAATCATTCCCTGTTCAAAGCTTTATTCCTTTGGAAGGAAAAATTCCATGACAGGAGTGCACTGTTTGATAGGGAGGGTCTGCATCATCCATTTGTGCACCCCAGCATGGCTGGGGAGCCCCGGGAACAAGAGAGCATCAGCAGCTGCTAAAGCAAAGGTGAGCATGCCATCCCCAGCTGCCAGTTTGCTTTTGTTACTTGCCTTCCTGTTAGAAACCCCTCTTCTGGATAACACAGCATGGTAATTTCGATTTTGTAAAATCCCCTGCAGTTTTGAGCCAGCCACGATTCACAGAGTTCTGACTGAGTGACAGGCCCGGCGGATGCAGGTGTAAATTACCTGTCACCCCAGCTGCTTTTCTGCACACGCTTCTGCAGCACTAGGTCCAGGGCATTTGCTCTGCCCAAATCTCTTGTAGAAGTGTCCTTTGGATTTAGCAATTCACATGGCAAAAGCAGAACCGGTGAACCACAGGCTTCTCTGCTGCTGCCTTTAATTAATAATGCCATGCCCAACACCAGCAGATGTTCTTGCTGTCAAGACTTGACTAATAATTTAATGCCATGTAATGCAATGCTGACTGTGCTGCTTAGTCTGAAAGTGTAATAGACTTTTTTTAATTGTTATTATTATTAATTTCTTTCTGGGGATCAACTGCCTCAGTATTTGAAACCTGAAAACTTGCTAGGCTAATGGCCCTAACCAATTACTGCACCAAATGATCGTAGCAGCTCCATGGCTTTCAAGTCAGCGCCACAGCCCATGAGGCCCCTGGGACCACAGTGAAGCTCGCAAGGCTTTGGGTTTGCAGAAAAATTGGTCCCAGAGGGGCAGCCTGAGGAGCCAACTAAGCCTGTTACAGGCTTTGATTCAGGCATTTGGGGAAAGAGGGAATTCAAAGCATGAGGCTGTTCCTCCTCCCTTTTTTTGCCAGTCTTCCATTGAAGTGGATCCATCCTGCCACTTGCTTGGGTGCTCGGTGTGTTGAACCTTGTGGGAGGCAGTGGTTTTGGGATGTGCCCAGTATTTGGGTGGACAATAGCAGATAAAACCTCTCTGCAGATGCTTTGGCTCTTGCAAACCCTGGGGAAACTGTTGACTTGAGGGAAAGCCCTCTCTCTGCACACTCCTTGCTGTTACATGTTGTATCACATAATAATTGTATATTTATTGAAAAACAGCTGGGGAGCTTCACTAATGAATAAAACATCAGGCACCGATATATTTAAATAAAAGTGAAAGGGTCTTTACCAGATGGGCAATGCTTTGAAATGAAGCACGAGGTGGACAAGGATTTTTTACCTTCCTCATCAGCTGGGAAGCTGAGCGCATCGCTCATCGCGGGTTTTGCTCTGAAGCCCCACATTGTTTGAAAATCACATTAGCAGTTCAGTACAGAGAAGATGATCATTGCCTCGGCAGGGCAGGGAGCAGCTGATTCATGCACGTTCTGAATGCAACTGTTGCACTACATCACACCACTGCTGAAACCGTTTTACTGGCTTTCTGTCACACAACAAATTTATTTTAAAGTGTGTGGGCCTAATACTGCCTGGAATGGCTTTACTTGTACTTTAAATACTGCATAAACCAAATTTAGAGATATATTTCTTGCTTCCCCCTGTTCTCAGCATCATTTTTTTTTTTGCTTCTGACTGTCCAATTGGTTGCAGTAATTCACTGCAGAGGAAGACGTTTCTTAGCTTTCCAAGAGTGCCAACTCCTTAACCTTTATAAAATTAGGGAGCATGAATCACTTGTGACTTTTACATCTTTCTCGAACACAAGTATCTGTTAGACGCTGGCTGCCCAGGGCAGTGCTTGGCCTCAGTTTAACTTAGTTGTAAATGTTTGTAAATTCGCACATAATGTCTCAGCACAATGGAGACTCTGAGCACAGACGTGGATTTATTGAGAGGGACACTAAGCATATTTCAGCTGGAGGAAAGGAATACGAGGCACTTAGCTGTTTTATTGTCCTATACAGTATCTATCAGCATCTCATATTTCATGAACGTAACTGCCAGGTTGACTCAAGACATCCATGGATCAAGTGTTGTTTGCAACCTGCGCTGAACGCTTCAAATTGCGTTAAATTCATCTTGACAGCAAGGCTTTTGCCATCTTCCAGTAACTCTGCCGCACCGGGAGACTCGATGTTCTCAAAGATCTTTTCCAACCAAACAATTCTATGATGTCAGGCACCGGCTCTTTGGAGCACAGGATAAGCATGCAATGGCGAAGTAAGGGGGAGTAGGACATTAAGGTTGCACCTGTCAACCGTTCACATTTAAGCTCCAGGGAGACTTTAGAGTAGCCTTCCAGTACCTGAAGGGAGGGCCTACAAAAAAGCTGAGGAGAGACTTTTTAAAATGTCATGGAATAATAGGATGAGGGGCAATGGCTTTAAATTGGAAGGGGGGAGATTTAGATTAGATATTAGGAAGAAATTCTTCACAATGAGCGTGGTGAGGCAGTGGCACAGGTTGCCCAGAGAAATGGTGGCTGCCCCATCCCTGGAGGTGTTCAAGGCCAGGTTGGATGGGGCTTTGAGCAACCTAATCCAGAGGGAGGTGTCCCTGCGTATGCCAGGGGGGTTGGAACTGGATGGGCTTTAAGGTCCCTTCTAACCCAAGCCATTCTACGATTCTATGAGAAATGAGTGTTTTAGCTTATTTTGTGAGTTCATCCTCATTTTGGTGCTATAAGGGAGCAGGTCCCATACCTGCTCTGTCTCCTGCAGCCCAGGGGAGGGAGTGAGGGTGTCCTGTCCACCTGTGTGCCTCGCAGTCATCCCTCTCTTGCATGCAGATGTTTTGGTGCTTGTGCTCAGGATGGGAAGAGAGGCCATAGGATGGGCCAGTCCCCAACTTTGCTGGGCTTGGGGTCAAGCTCTCCTTTGGGCAGGACAGACCCAGGGCACCTCTTTCCTGCCCCCTTCCTCCCCAAGACAGGCAAGGACGATGCTGTGCACTGCAGCAGGTCATGCCAGAAACACTGTTTGAGCCGACCTGCTGCCCACACAAGTGTCTCGAAAAGGTGCAATTTGCACTTGTTTTTATTTCTGCGCTTGCCTCCGAGGCTGCTATTTCTCTCCCCAGAGCTTCTTCCCTCTGCAGCAGAGGACCTGCAGATCCCCAGCACTGGGGATGACAGGCCGTTATCAAAGGGGACACCACGCAGTATCATTAACACAGCAGGATGTTGTCTGAGCGCCAGAAAACAACAGGCTATTATAGAGATAGAACTGCACTTTTCACAGCTGGATCCAGGCACACGGACACAGTTACTGTGCTGTCGATGACAACAACAGCCACCATCTCTGTGCAGGCAAAAATGAGACACGTGTGGATTGGGACACCTCCATCCATTGCTCTCCTTCCAGACTCAGGCCCCGATTCTGCAAGGACAGAGTCACCTGTAACAGACAGGCTGTTGTTTAACCCATCAGACTCTCCACACACCTGCACAGTCTCCTTTCTCATGGATAAAGACCAACAACTATCATGAAGACAGAGAAAGCCAAGACAGTGCTTGCTGGGGTCAAGCAGGTTAGGAGATACAATGACACTGACTTAATAAAGTCTAGATACGTCACCAAATCAACATGATGCTGTTCCACACATTGGCACACCTTACAAAACAGTAGCAAATTTTCTCAGATTAGTGGAGCTAAGAGACTTTGCAATTCCTCAACCTGCGTGGTGCTGACCTCCTTGCACCTCTGGCAAATGTTAGTAGCAAAGATAAATATTTAACTTTCCACAAATAAAGCAAATTAAAATAAAAAAAAGAAAAATACCAATTTAAATCATCCCCGGCATTCAGGAGCTACAGAGGGAAAGAACTACCAAAGCAGAACAATATGACACCTGAAAACCAGAGAACATCATTCTTGGAACACAAGGATAACTTATTAAGAAATATTTATTTAACACCCATCTCAGTAGAAGTCTTTCTAGATGAGGTAAGAGCTATGGAAAATGCCCTTGTTGCCACCGGTGGTCAAATTAGTCCCTCTTGCCAGGCTGCCATCACTCAGCTGAGTGGTGATATCCAACATGGTACTGCTTTTATTTCACAGGGATGAAGGGAAAGCATCAAACTACAGGTTGGAAGCAGAAGGAGATGCAGGATGAGAGACTGCATTGACACTTTAGGCAAACTGCTGGGACACAGCTCTGATGGCTGTTTTCTACCACTGTCGCCAACCAAATTTTGTGGCTTCGCACCGCCCCCTCCTTTTATGATGAAGTTCCCTTAAAGAATAACTTTCTTGCTTTAATCATGTTTGCTCTGAGATTTATGGCTTGATGCTTATTCACCGTTGGATCGTCTCGTTGCGAAATGTCAGTAAGCCTGTTATAAATCGCTCTTGGCATTGCTGCACTCTCTTTTATTTGGCCAGGAGTATTTCTACCTGAAAGTGATAAATTCCTGCTATAGCTGCTTTATGTGCTTCAGTAATTACACCGTACAAGGATGGTGGGGGCTGCATCTGCGGAGGCACCACCTCAAAATCAGTGACCTGTAAAGAGCCATAGATTGGGCTAAACCCTGAGAGGCTACTGGACACATGGTCTGAGGAAAAAAAAAACCATCCTGGAAATCAAAAGGAAGAGTGAGTATGACTTGATTATATTTGCTTTAAAGTTGTGCTGCCTTGCAGGTTGCAAGACGTAAGCTGCCATTATTGATTAACTTACTGGGCATCAGATGGCTTGAACAGAGGACCTGAAACAAAAGGAGTTTGAAACGAACAGCTCTTCCAGGATGTGGAGCCAGCAGAAACTGGTTGGGTTCATCAACAACAACAGTCAAGGGGTAAAATGATGTGGTTTACAGGCCACGTACAGAAACTTCAAAGGAAAGTTCATTTGAGTGACACTGACCAAGACACCCAATACCCTTGAAGACCACCACCTCCAATAACTGGTCATGCGCAAGGGGGAGAAGAAATAGTTCTGGGAAATGTAATTGATATCTGTGATTATTCCAGGAATTCTAATGAGTATATCTGTTCTCTTGTAATAAAAGAGGAACCAGCTGAGGGTTTCAGTATGCATGAAAGGCTTTAAATTATCTCACGTGCATCCAGTGCTGTCAATAAAGGAATGCCTGCTTCTTAATACAGAATTTGGTATTAAGGAGATTTTATTTTATTCTCCATATTCATTCACAAGTGGAACATCTCTGTAAGCCTGAAGCTAGTGAATGGATGGAAGAGAGGGAAGAAAATTAGATTTTTGAAGTCAAGGTGGAAAGGCATCAGCATGAGGCATGTATCCTGCTGCGTGTGCTCTCAGCACCACGATGCTGCACCTGCCCACCCATTGCAGGCCTCGTTTTGGTAGGAGATGTTTGTGCCGCATTCGTTACAGACAGACAGAGAGTGGGAAGATGTGTACAGCTGTGCTGGGTTTGGATGTTTGGCAGATTTGGGTGCTATCGAGGTCTCTCACTTTGGTGGATGAAGAGCTGGACGTGAGCTGGCAATGCACACTTCAGCCCAGAAAGCCAACCATGTCCAAAGAAGCAGCAGCAGCAGGGCAAGAGAGTTTATTCTGTCCCTCTGCTCTGGTCTCATGAGACCACACTTGGAATATTGTGTCCAGCTCTTAAGTCCTCAGCACCAGAAGGACACGGGCCTGTTGGAGTAAGTCATCCAGAGGAGGCATGGAGATGATTCCAGAGCTGGAGCACTTCCCATCCAAGGACAGGCTATGAGAGAGTTGGGGTTGTTCAGCCTGGAGAAGAGAAGACTCTGGGGACACCTTAGAGCAACTTCCAGTACTGAAAGGGGCTCCAGGGAAGCTGGGGAGAGGCCCTTGATCAGGGAGTGCAGAGGTAGGATGAGGGGGAACAGTTTTAAGCTTAAAGAGAGGAGACTGAAATATCAGAAAGAAATGTTTTCCTCAGAGGATGGTGAGGCACTGAATCACAGAATCAGAATCCCAGGATGTCCTGAGTTTGAAGAGACCACAAGGACCATCAAGTCCAACTCCTGTCCCTGCACAGGACAACCCCAACATAAACACCGTGTGCCTGAGGACCTTGGCAAATGCTTCTGGAATATTGTCAGGCTCAGTGCCGTGACTGCTACCTTGAGAAACTGTTCCAGTGCTCCACCACCCTCTGGGGGAGAAACCTTTTCCTGATGTCTGACCTAACCCTCCCCTGGCACATCTTCCTGCCGTTCCCTTGGGTGCTGTCATTGGTCACCAGAGAGAAGAGATCAGCGCCTGCTCCTTCTCCTCCCCTTGTGAGAAAGCTGTAAACTGTGATGAGGTCTCCCCTCAGTCTCCTCTTCTCCAGGCTGAACAGAGCAAGTGACTTCAGCTGCTCCTCACACGGCTTCCCCTCTAAACCCTTCACCAGCTTCATAGCCTCCTCTGGACACTCTCCAGTAGCTTTGGATTCCCCATCCCTGGAGATGTTCAAGGCCAGGTTGGATGGGACTTTGAGCACCTTGATCCAATGGGAGGTGTCCCTGCCCATGGCAGGGGGTGGAACTGAATGAGTTTTAAGCTCCTTTCCAACTCAACCCACTCCGTGACCCCATCACCCCCTCAGCCCCGCCTATCCTGGCTGCCCCCGCCCCGTCCCGACGCGCGGGATGGCGGGAACCGATGGGGCGGGGCGGCGCCTGCGCAAGGCGCGGCGCCTGCGCGGTGGTGCGCGCGCGTGGTTCGGAGTGGTGGCGGGAACGGAGGCGATGCGGGAAGCGCTGCGCGGGCGCTCGGGCAACCGATCGGGGCCGGGCGGGCAGCCCCGCACTGCCCCCCGCATGGAGTCGCGTTGGGCGCACACCCGCGCCGCGCTGGGGCTGCTCGAGAGCGCTCTGAGCTGCTCCCGCTGGTAACGCAAACCCTTCTCCCCCCCCCGTTATATTCCCCCCCTGCCGTTTTAACCGCCCCCCCCCCCGGTTTTAATTTCCCCTCCCTTTTTAATGCCCCCTTTTTATCTTCTCCCCCCCCCCTTTATTTTCTCCTCTTCCCCTTGTTCCCTCCCTTCCCCTTCCTCGTTCCCCCCCTTCCCCTTCCTCCCCCCGGCATCCTTCCTTCATCTTCTCCCCTCCTTCCTTCTTCCTCTCTTCCTTCTTTCTCCTTTCTTCTCTCCTTCCTTTCCTTCTCCCCCCCCTTTTCCCTCCTCACCCCCCTCCCCCCTTTTCCCTCCTCCTCACCCCCCTCCCCCCTTTTCCCTCCTCCTCACCCCCCTCCCCCTTTTCCCTCCTCCTCACCCCCCTCCCCCCTTTTCCCTCCTCCTCTCCCCCCTCCCCCCTTTTCCCTCCTCCTCTCCCCCCTCCCCCCTTTTCCCTCCTCCTCTCCCCCCTTTTCCCTCCTCCTCTCCCCCCTTTTCCCTCCTCCTCTCCCCCCTCCCCCCTTTTCGCTAGGGAGCCTTGTGTTAAAGCACCCTATTTCTCCCTCCTCTGCCCACAGTGCTGGGGTGCTGCAGAAGCCTGTGTCCCTGGGGCAGTGTGAGCACGTCTTCTGCCTGTGAGTAGCATGATGCCCCAGGGTGTGGAATCTGCTGGTTGGGGGATAGCACACATAACTCTACTCACTTTTTGGCAATTGATACAAGTGTTAAAAAAAATCTGAATAAGGTTAGAACCATCCTGATATCGAGGCCATTCTGTGGAGGTGGAAGCCAGTTGGCCCATCTTAGGATAACTTTACGACATTGTGAGTACAGGCAGAGTCTGGAAATGTTCCTGCCCCAAAACCTCATTTGGGAAGGTGGTGGGACATCTGAGTGCCACTGCTCTTCGTGGCGTACAAATGCCAACACGGGGAGTTAAAAGGTCAGTTGTGTATATTAACAATCTCTCCACAGCACAGATGTGAGCTATCTGTTAAAGTCCTGTGCTTGTGATGGTGGAGAGAAGAGACGTTTTCTAACCCTCTGCTTGTCCACCATCCTGGATATTCAGCTTTGCCTCTCCTAAAAATTGCAGGCACTATGTCAATAAAAGCAGAAGAAAGCCTGCCCTCCCTCCCTTATGCCTCTGTATTTACTCCCTGTCTTCAGCTGCACCTCTTTAACAGGAACTTAAAGTGCTGGAGGCCTGAAGAATAAAATACTAGCAAAAGGTTTTCTTGCTTTTTAAGGAGTAACTGATTATGGGATGCCCTCAGCATGTGTTCCCCCTTCTGTGGATGTATTAAAAACCTGAAAGGAGGTTGTAGTGAGGTGGATGTACGTCTCTTCTTCCAAGTGACAGGCAACAGGATGAGGGATAATGGCCACAAGTTGTGCCAGGGGATGTTCAGATTAGTTATTTTTATTAGATTCTTCACTGAAAGGGTTCTGAGTCGCCGTCCCTAGAGACAGGTAGATGAGGTGCTCGTGGATCTGGTTTAGTAGTGAACAGGTATGGTTGGATTCAATGGTCTCAAAGGTCTTTTCCAACCAGGTGGTTCTATGATTCTGTGAAAAGATGTAGAAGCGATTTATTTCTATCCAGACATGTGGGTTCTTTCCTAGCTTTGGCCATTAATTGCTGTAGAGGATTGTGCCATCTGAAGCGAAGTTTTTGTTACTTGTTCCATTTGTACTACCTATCCACAGAGTACTTGGTAGAACAACCCCCAGAAGCTTGTACAAGTTAGTTACAAGTGTGTTCATATCTGTCTTTACAAATTATGTTTTTTTGAGTTTAGTGTGGATTGCCCTTCAGGGTGGCACAAAGGTAGCTTTAATAAATGTAATTGTTCTGTTGTTGGGCATCTAAGGTCTTGTGGTTTTATTTTGCATCATGCCAGGTGGTAGATTTCAAACATGCGCTGTTTCTTCATGGAATCATACAGTGTTCTGACTTGGAAGGGACACACAAAGACCATTGAGTCCAACTCCTGTCCCTGCACAGGACAAGCCCAACATAAACACCGTGTGCCTGAGGACCTTGGCAAATGTTTCTGGAATATTGTCAGGCTTGGTGCTGTGACTGCTTTCCTGGGGAGCTGTTCCAGTGCTCCACCACTCTCTGTGTGAAGAAACTGATTCTAATGTCCAACTTAAACCTTCTCGGCACATCTTCCTGCTGTTCCCTCAGGTCCTGTCATCGGAAGAGCTCAGCGCCTGCTCCTGCTCCACCTCCTCCCCTTGTGAGGAAGCTGATGAGGTCTCCTGTCAGTCTCCTCCAGGCTGAACAGACCAAGTGACTTCAGCCGTTCCTCTCATGCCTTCCCCTCTAAACTCTTCACCAACTTCATGGCCTCCTCTGGACACTCTCCAGTAGCTTTAGATCCTTTTTATCCCCAAGCTGCACTCAGTACTTGAGATGGGGCTGCACCGGTGCGGAGCAGAGCAGGACAATCCCCTCCCTCAATCAGCTGGCAATGCTGTGCTAAGAAAAATTTTCAAGATATTAGAAGATGATGCAGTTTACATTAATGAGGCTGGGAAGAAGAGCCAATAGGAGTCAGGCGTTCATTAGCAGCTGTTTCTTACTCCAGAACAGTTTCTTTGCTGTTACCCAAGTTTTTGTTAAACCTCATCTTTTTTTCTTTGTGTGCCTGTCCTTTTAGTCATCAATTTACTGTGTCTTTTGATGACCAAGTCTTCAATAGCAGCTATTTTTTAAAATAAAACTAAGGAAATTTAGATTAATTTGTTTACAAGCAAATTTGGTGGAGTATGGATTGAATCTGCAGTATCCTGACATGAGCTGATTCTGATCCATTGCTGAAGATAGACATTTATTAATATACCTGGGAAAGAACAGGGTGAATGGCTGGTGCTGGCTTCTCATATCTGAAGTGAAATATGTGAAACTAATGAACTGCAATAATCAGGTCACACATAATGTAACTGATTCTCCCTCAGCATGGATTTTATTATGGGCACAGATATTTGTTAAGATCAGTTTCTGCAGTTTTGTTGTGAGTACCTCTACAAAGTTAGTTATAGTGAATGGATAACGACTGTAAAAACCCAACAGCTAGAAATAATTAGGAAATGCTGTGGTGTAAAAGTCATTCTGCATTTCCTTTCGACGACTTTTTACAGATGTGGGAGACCTGAAGCCAGCTTTTCTGCAAAACGAGACCTGGTCGGCTCTTTGCTCCAAGTGATTTGTCAGTGTCATCTGGAATATGTCAGAGCCAAGAATGGTACTTGAGTCTCCTGATTGTAGCAGTGTCTCAGCTGCAGGGTCCTTTACTTGCTCAGAGCAGCTAGCAGCAATTTTCACATACCAGATTTCCTGTGTTGGAGTTGGAGTTGGAGTTAACTGAAGGCACAATACGTATTTGAGGCAGAGATGCTGATGCAGAGAACAGATCTGAAAATAACTCTTCTCTTAAGGAATGTGGTGATAGTTACACTTCTGATATGGTTAACTTATCTTCTACTAGTTTTGGGTGTATGGTCAGATGACTGTTTAGAGTCTAGATGCATAAGCTGATCTTCCTCTCTAGCTAGAATGTGCCTTGCTGTTACTTTCATCCTGTTCCTCTGAATGTTTTGACATGTTCCACTTACATTGAATTTTATACCTTTTGCTAGAATTGTGCGTGCTACGTGCTGGTAAAGTAACAGACTTTTGAAATTCAGTCTTGCGTATGTACAATTATAACTTTTAATAGGATAGATTTGAGTTGAGAAGTAACAATGGACATTGGATGTTGCAATGTGTGTTTATTATAACTATTGTCTCTCATATAAATGTCATCTCTCACTGTTAGAACTTTTGCAACACCTTCTTGACTAGAGGTCACATCATTCTTGACTTGTTCTAGAACCATTCTTGACTGTGAGTAGTTCTAGAGTTGTGGGGAGACTCGTTCTTGACTCGTTCTTGACTAATGGGCGAGTTTTTCTAGAGTCATATGGGGAAAGTAGAACCACTAAGAAGCTACAGATATTAAATGACCTTTACTAAGTAGATGTGTTTCCCCAACTCATGCTGCCTTAATCATCTCCTGGCCTAAATGTTCCGAAAGAGAAAAGTGATGAACACCTTCAGGTCCTCTTACAGAAAAGTATTCAGACAAGTGAAACTACACAACTTTAAGTTGCTACTTTAAGTAGGAAAAAGTGAAAATGGTAGTTACTATAGCTTGACTTTCTGTCCCTTTTTTCAAAATAGAAGGCTAGGAAAGAATAGCCCTGTTTCTAGCTGAGATTCAAAAGAACACAGAGTTTTAACTGTTTGAGCTTAATTGTTATCTGGATACAAAGAGCAGTGGAGCTTTAGCATGCCTTGGAAATTTGGATCGTCCTGTGAGTGTGAGAGTCACAAGATACCATGCCTTTCATGACAGTGTCCTGACAGGGCTCTGAACTTGGCTTGCTTCATTATGGTTTGTCACTTGCCATGATAAATATGTCCTCTTCTCCATTTGTGGCTTACTCATATGGGATTTACAGTAGTGGCTTGTCAATCTTGCTGAGCGTTTGGTTGTGAAAAGGTTGATAGCAAGTAGGGTAGATAACTTACGCTGGATAATGGATTTTTACATTTGACTTTCAGATCTTGTGTGGGTGACTCTGTTGGCAGAGAATGCCCAGTGTGCCACATGCCAGCCTGGGTGCAAGATGCACAGATAAACCGACAGCTTGATAACATGATTCAGCTTTGCAACAAACTGCGGCATCTACTGAGGACGGACACCCTAGGTAAGAGCAAACCTGGACCTCTGACAGCCCTTGAATCCAGACTGCTCCATTTCATTCCATGGGCTTTGTAGAGAATGAGCAGTGCAGCCCTGTTTAACATTCTGAAAGGCTGTTCCAAATCATGTTTGGAAAATCTGATTTGAAGAGAACTGTCTGTATGGATTGCTTGTTCTTTGAATCTGTTTCACAAAGAAATCTGCATGAGCGAGTTAGTCCATAATTCATTAAAATCTGTCCTCCAAAATTAGATGAAAGCGGGATATATTCCCAAATCACGTGGCATCGAGTTATCAGCAGGGGCACGAGTTGTCATATCTTATGCTCCTAGGGGAGCATAATAGGTAAACTTCTGCAGTGCACACTTCTTTAGGGGGCCCTGTTAAAGGATTAATGCATATATTCTCTTGCCTCTTGTGTATTTGTGCCCTGAGGTGTGCGTGCTGTCCCAGTAGCTTTCAGTTTAGGATTTTTTGCACACAGAAAAATAGATCTGTCTTCCTTGCCTAAAAGGGAAAGGATGCAACTCTCAACTCATTTATGTTTTGTTTCCTAACAATCAGCTGGTCTGCTACAATAGAATTTTGTTGCTGTTGACTGTGCTAGAAAATGGCAGAGATTGTTCTCTGGGAATTCATCTCTTTATCAAATTCTAGGCTAATTCTCAAAGTAGGAAAAAACGAAGTGAAATGAGCGTGGGTGACTGTGTGTGTCTTCTGCAAGCCCAGAGAGGAGCATTTTATGTAATACCAAGTTTTAGAAAACATTTGTTTAGCTGTCAAATATAAAAAAGGTAATTCTTCCATCATTGTTGCTTCGTAATATGTTTGTCTAAATTAAAGATACTTTTTATAAGTCTAATCCCCTCAGCACCTTCATGTTCGTTTATGGGGTAGCTCTTTATTGACATCAAATTACATTGAAGTGAGGAGACTGGAAGTTGATGTCCCACTGTAAAGGAATACATATCATATAGATATAGCCTACAGTGATTAAACCTACTTGAGCATAGAAAATGTTGGTAATGGCTTAAATGTTTTAAGTGGTAAAGACTTTTAAGAACATAGTTGGAGGAAAATCTGCAAGATGAGCTATTTGTGATGCATAAAGCATTTAAAATATGACATGGTCCTACACTGATACTATTTAGATGCTTTGGAGAACTCTTATAGATGGATTAACTCTTAAAAATCGGTTTTATGGTTAACTATACTAGAGTTTGAATTATGCATTTAATCCTATAGTTCTTATAAAATTAAGTTTGCATGTTTTGGCTAAACCACAGAACAAAATTTATTGTTCCTTGTTCTGACTTAAAATCAGCCAGAAAATTGAAGTTTATAAGAGTTTTATTTGGAGCTCAAGTTATAAACTGATGTGGGAGGTTGCTTTCCATCACTTGTAGTCTTTGCATTGTACTAAGGATCAATGGCTTTTTGGATGTTTCATACTGAGCTTAAGGGAAAAACCTTCTAAATTGGTGGTAGTTCACTGCCAGAAATGGTTTGGATACTCAACTAAATGAGCGCACCTCAAACAAAAGCTGATTATGTTGTACAGTGGCAAATCACAGGAAGCTGCGAATTTGGAGACTTTGAGAGCAAATCCTTTAGGGTGTTTTTGCATTCATCTCTGGCGAATCTGTCACCTCCCATAGATGTATATGTTGAATGTAATGTATACAAGGTGAAATATGTTTGGATTTGGAGACTCGGGGCCTTTCTTGGTAAGGACTTGCTTTCATGTTCTTACAGCACCGTGCTTCTATCACGTTCCTGTAAACAATATTTTCTTTTCTTTTTTGTTAGAAGGTAAGAAATTGTATTTTGTGTTCCAGTAAAGGAAGCAGACCAAAGAATCAATCTTTCTGTGGAGAAAAGGAAGAGAAGCAGTTGGAAAAGGAATCTTTCCATGTAGTTATTTTATGTCTTTTGCATATGTCTTGTTTTGAGACAGTTGTCTCAAGGCTTCTGTTTGAGATTAGATTCCTTTTGTTGCTGAAGTTTCTATTGCATATGCATCATGGTACTTGGTGAATGCAGTAAGTTGTGTGTTTTGTTTAAAAACACAGAACTACTGTGACTGGAAAGGATAGAGTTAAGCTCATGTGTTGAGTATTTCAGCTATAAAAAATCCTGTACCTCCACATTCCACAGTGGATAGGAGATGGATCTCACTTTCTACATCATCCTTTGTCTGTGGCAAGGGGAAGAAAGCTGTCTGAACTCTTCATTGCTTAGCATCGTACCTTTACAACGTACTGGGAAGCTGGCTGACTGTCAGCCTTCACAGGTGGGATGGGTGCACCTCAGAATCTTTAGTTCTAACACTGCAAAAGCATCTTGTCCAAAGCATCTTGAGAAATGGAGTTGACAGGGTAATAGACTTCACAGGTGGGTGATTAGTGAGAACTTGTTGAATCATGGCCATAGTGTGTATAGTGTACTGGAGATGAAGCAGGTTGATTTACAGTAATGACTTTGAAAGAGAATTTCTAAATACTTCAGCAGATTTTTCTGTGGCAAGTTCTTTAAAAAGAAGAGTGTCTTAAATTTTCACAACAACCATTTATAGATTATTTTACCTTATTCTTTGTAAGGTAATCTAACACAGTCAAGCAGCAAGCCTTCCTCTCCTCCTCTCATACAGAGCTAGACCTTGCAGGTGTTGGTCACAGCTTCATGAGCTCCTGTCGATGCTGGTGGACGGTGGGAGAGATTAACTTCTGATTAGCCTTTATAGTGTCGTAATTTAGTTCCACATTTACTGATGTGGAGGTAAAGATGTTGAACTCCTTTTGTAACAGATTACGTTGCATTCCATGTGTGTGTGCTCTGACGTTTTTCATAATAGCTAAAGATGAGTTTTTCAAAAGCTGGAATTTCTCCCTTTCCCCCCTCCCCATATTGAATACTTAACTTGCAAAATAATCATTCTTCGGTGAAGGCAGTAATGTTGCACAGATGGTACCAAAGCACTTCCCTTTGATTTTTAATAAGGCACTAGTTTGTCAAAGAGATTCTCAACTTCTGTTCTGAAACCCATAATAGAGAATAATTTGAAAGGCACACAATGTGCATCATTATATTCCTTTGATGCAGATTAATGATAGCTAAACCACATTTTCTAATTGCTCCTTTTTTTTCTTGCTGTAGCCTGTTATTGCGCTACAGCAGAACTTGGAGATAGAGCGCTCTAGTTGCAAGGCACTGTGCATCTTCTAATATCTTTGTCTACTCTCAACCTTTCTAACACTTAAGAAGTTTAACTCTTATTAAATGTCAGCATTAAGAAACTTAAGCTTATTATGTGCAAATAAACCTAATTTAGGAAGAATTCAGTTAATATATTGTGTATATGAATATTACATTTAATAGGTAATGGAGAATAAATTTACTGTATTTATAAGCTGATACTAATACTGTTGTTGTGGGTAATCTTTACAAGTGCTATTGCAAGTGCTTAAAATCTAGAATTAGTAAGGCACACTGTACTGATTTACCTTGTCTCAATGTGTCTCTAAAAATTTTGGGAGGATACTTCTTATTTATTAAAAAGATAATTGAATCTCAATAATATATATTTTTTTCATTCCTGTTGAGACACAGGTTGTGGCTTCAGCAAAGAATTCCTTTGGATCGATTTTTCTATGAGCAATTTTCACTGAAGGTAGTTTAACTGTATGCACTTAGCTACCAGATAATGGAATCACATAATTGTTTAGGTTGGAAAAGACCTTTAACATCATTGAGTTCAACTGTAAACCACACGCTGCCAAGCCACCACTAAACCATGTTCCTAAGTATCACGTCTTCACGTGTTTTAAATACCTCCAGGGATGGTGACTCTACCACTTCCCTGGGCAGCCTCTGCCTGAGAACCCTTTTGGTGAAGTAATTTTTCATAATATCTAATCTAAACCTCCCCTGGTGTGACTTGAGGCCATTTCTTCTTGTCCTATCACCTGTCACTTGGGAGAAGTGACCAACACCTACCTTGCTACAAACAACCTCCTTTCAGGGAGATGCAGAGAGCAACGAGGTCTCCCCTTGGCCTCTTCTCCAAGCTAAACAGCCCCAGTTTCCTCAGTCACTCTTAATAAGACTTGTGCTCCAGATTCTTCACCAGATGGTATATAAATCAGGCTGGATGTTACATAAATAAAGTACCCTCTTTATATAATTTAACATTTACTTATTAACCAATAAGAATTTTCTCTCTCTCTCTGTCACAACTCTGGGTCCATCAAAGGATTAGATTTTTCAGGGAGATTGGCCATTTGTCCTTATGACTTCTACTCCCTCCCTTATACACTTTGGAAATGGAGGAAAGGGGCAGTAGAGTCTAAAAATAACATTTCATTCCATGTGCTGCGTGGAACTGTTCAGGTAAAGTTGATGTTACCTATGGAGTATTCCAAAAGATGGAGTTGTTGAAGAATGGCTGAGAGACAGTGCACAGCTTGGCAGGGATTGCAGGATGTTCCCCAGTAAGCTTTGAAGAGGTCCCTTAGGTGGCCTCTCGGTGTGATGTATCTCCTTCACAGTATGTGTGGCCTTTTAATCGTGTTCTAGGAGTGCTTCCCTGTTCCAAAACATCCATACACCTAAAGTAGTTGCATGTGAAGAAAAAATAATCCTGGGAAGGTATTTATTTGGTATATTTTCAGCAAGTTTTTAATAACCTGACTTCTGAGTCCCTGCTGAGCAACCAGTAATGAACAGATCAGTTTGAGAATGCTTGTGGGTGATTTTTCACAAGGTTTCTTGCTGCCAGAAGCGATATATGCACAGCTTCCAGTGTAAATACTTAATTGTGTTAGGCTGCTTTAGATCCCACTTCTGAAGGACAGTGCCTTGGATTGAATTTGTCACTTGGTCATTAAAGTCTTGCTGTGCTGTACACATCAAAAAGAATTCTGGCGATCACAAAATTGTCGCACAAATTACTTTCACAAGCTGATTTTATTCTCCCTCTTTACTTGGAGATGACTGATAGTTCCTAGCAAGGTAAATATTTTAGAAGGAAATCTTCTAGATGTGTAAACAGGGAAAGCAAGACAAGTAAATGGTAACTGTGGTTTATATTTTGCATCTGTTTGCAATCAAACTCTTCCTTTTTTTAGATGTTATTGTCAGGATGAAATTGGATATGATGTCTTTCTGAAGGGCAGCTAGTTATGAGATTTTCAGTCTCAATTTCAATCCTTTTTTCCCCCCTGTTTGCACCAAGCTCAGCCCTCCAGGGAAACCAAATAGCTGTAGCTCTGTACTCGATTATCTTCAGATACCTAAATGATTGATAAGCTAGCCTGAAGCTGTGTTCTTAAAGACACTTTTGGTCTGATGCCTTGGATTATTACTCCAGCTAAATCTCCTAATGTCTAGAATAGTTTAATTCAAGGGATAAGTGGGGTAATTTAAATCAAGATTGAGGAAGCATTTAACCTTGAAATATCTCTTTAAAAGAAAACCTCAGATGTCTATTTTGTTATTGAATTACTAGCTATATAGTCCTGGTTTAAGTGAAATTTCGGACCTGTTATTTTGTGGCTGAGGGATTAGGACTAGGTTTTCTGCTATCTATGAGTTTATCACAGGTTACTGTGGAAAAGAGGCTGTAGTTACTAAAACCAAAAATAGAAGAGAAGGTATGGAAAAGGCAAATTACCTGTAGAAAGTTAGTGCACTGAAGTGAATGTAGTACATTATTGCAGTCATTGAATGTCTTTTGCTTTGAATAATCAAGACTTTATATACTTTATTTCAAGAATGTTTTTAAAAAACCCCACTAATCTTGGACTTCGTTCTGCTAAAAATAATTATACTAATACGCCACTTGCTTCAGTAGGCATAATTAATATTGGTTTTGTGATTGATTGTTTTAAATCACTGAGACTTTTGTGAATGGTAGTCCCCAAGGAGGCAGCAGAAAGAATGAGTTGTGCCTTTACTTGGGAGAGTTTTCCAAGAAGGAATCTGTAAAAAGAAATGTGTTACAGTTCTTTTTCACTGTGAATTATCAAATTAAATTAGTGTATAACTTAGAAGTCACTTTATGTTCCTTAATTTATTCTTAAGCCGTTGAGGACACCATTAACAGCCCTTGTTCTCAACTGTTATTTCATGCACTGGGAGTAGAGATTATTTCTCCCTCATCTTGGTTATTGATTTGTGCTCTACGATGTGACTTATAAAATTGCATATTTTTAAAGAAATGTTTGAGATTGTCAAAATGTGTAGCTTCCTTGGAGTTATTTACTGCCAAAAAGTAAAGGATCACACAATTACTTACAGATTTTCTATGTATTCCTTTGATTCATATGCTGTATCTGTGGAATGAGTCAAAATATGTCAGGAATGTTCAACGTTCTTATGAGGATGTTATTTTTGCTTACTTTCAATTATTCTTCTGTTCATTTTGAGATGAACTGTAATACATTTTTAGATAAGTTTCTGTCCCTCTGCTCTGGTGAGACCAAGCCTGGAATACTGCATCCAGTTCTGGAGCCCTCAGCACAGAAAAGACCTGTACCTGCTGGAGTGTGTCCAGAGGAGACCAGAGAAATGATCAAAGGCCTGGAACTCCTCCCCTATGGAGACTGAGAAAGTTAGGGTTGTTCAACTGGGAGAAGATAAGATTCCAAGAATTGGAATTATTGTGGCCCTTCAATACTTAAAGGGGCCTAATAAGAAAGATGGAGGGGGGAAACGTTTTAGCGGGGCCTGTAGCAGTAGCACAAGGGATGGTGGTTTTAAACTGAAAGAAGAGAGGTTTAGACTGGATATTCGGAAGAAATTTTCTTCGCTGAGGGTAGTGAAACACTGGCACAGTTTGCCCAGAGAGGTGGTGGATGCACCATCCCTGGAAACATTTAAGGTCAGGTTGGATGGGGCTCTGAGCACCCTGATCCAGTGGAAGGTGTCGTTGCTCTCTGCAGGGGGGTTGAACTGGATGGGCTTCATGGTCCCTTCCAGCCCAAACCATTCTGTGATACTATAATTGTTTCTGTGTTCTTTTGTGTATGCACAGACTAATTTTTAAAAACTTATTTCCAAGGAAAACTCAGCAACAGAACCATATTCTCTCCTGTCTGTGATCTGGTCAGAAATTTTCTGTGCATGTGCTGCACTGTGAACCCAGACCATAGCAGAAATTTCTCTGCCAAGGCAATCCTTTGCCCAGCAGATAGCTTTAGCTGCGCCAGGATCCCTGAGTGTCACCTGACCTTGCCAGTTGTTTTAAAGCCTCTTCAGAGCAACAAAGGCACTTATGGGTTGTATTTAGTAACACTTCAACAGTTATTGCAGTTGTTATTCTGATCTTTTCTTTCCAAAGTTCTGCTGAAGAGTACTCTATAAATTATTTTTTCTCTTCCCTGGTGCACTTAGATTCGACGGAAGATATGTCCATGCCAACTGACTCAGACTGTGGAAAAATGAATAAGAAGGAAAAGATAAAAATATCGTTCAGTCCAAGAAGTAGGAAGATTCGATGCATCCTGAACAAGAGTCAGCTTGACACTAAAAGCAATGACCTTTGTAAAGACAGGTCTTCCATTTATGAGTTCTTTCCTTCCCCTCCTCATAAAAAGCCCTCTAATCTGATAAAAAAGCCATCACAGGGACGGAGTAAGAAGATGAAGAAGAAATGTCTAGCAGACATTAACAAAGTGTGGACCTCGGAGAAGCATGAGCAGAAAGGAGGAGTTGAGGAGAAGACTCCCAGGGAAAAGTGTGTGACCATCTGCAGTCAGCCAGTTGTCCTGTGCAGTCCGGAAGCAGATAGCCCCGAAGAGCCGCTTCAGCAGGAGTCAGTAAAGGAAGCTGACTCCAGCAAAAATACGGAAAATGTGGAAATATCGCCTCAGGCAAAATCCTCAGAGAAGAAAGAGAATAGTGAGGTCGAATGCCCTGCAAAAGTCAGCAAGGAAAAAAATTGCGCTATGGAGACATCGCAGACAGCAGAAAATGAAATCATACCTTTAAAACGTGGAAGGGAGCAATCCAGAATTCCAGTTACTCCTCAGTCTAAACGGCCAAGAAGAACTGCGAGGAGCGTTACTGGGAAGTTGGGCAGGCAGGAAAATGACTTAAAGGAGTCACCTCAGGGTAGCCCCATCTCCCCAGTGACTAAACACAAGACACCAGTTCAGAGTTCCTCCTCCATGTCGAAACTCGCCAACACTGTCATGAAGACAAGAAGCTCTGCAGTCTTTCAAGCAGTAAATAGTCCTTCACTTCCAAAACCTCCCTCTACCCCATCTGCTTCCAAGACTTGTCGTCAAGTAGGAATACCACACAGTCCTTCTGTGTTGAAGTCCCCTGGTGGTAACACAATTGCCAGAAGAAATTACAAAGGAGAGACTTTGCTCCATGTTGCTTCCATCAAGGTAGGACCATCATCTTCTAGTTCAACTCTAAACAGGGATTTGAAAAGACTGTTGTATTAAAAAAAGCCTGGAAACCAGTTACTTTAGTACATCCCATTTCTGGGTGGGAAATCTCATCTTGTGGTCTTTTGCCTCTGGGTTTATGGGGGAGTTTCCAACCTGATGCTCTGATTTCGTAAGGAAAAGACTACTGGAATGATCAAAGATGGTTATACTTAAGAAACTCAATGTACTACAGCATCAGTTATACCTGTGAGTTTCTAGGAAGTGATGAGCGTTCAAATGTTTTGGCCTTATGTGCCAGAAAGCTGTCTCTGAGATTTGTCTTAAAGAGTTAAGCTAAGTATTTCAGATCTCACCAAGTGATCTTGATCAGTTTAACCTGACCTGGTAACTTGGCCAGGACCATATCTGAATTACTTACATAAAGATGATTCTAAGCAACCTTAATTGAGGTCAGCTATTTAATAATCTTTGAGATCCTCCCTCTGATGTGCGTGTTGGCTCAAGAGGAATGAAATGCTTCACCCTGCGATTCCCATGCTGAGTCCTGTGCCCTAAGCACATTGTGCTTGCAGGTAGTGGAGAAGAAAGGAGCAGAATGAAGTGGAGATGTCCTTAGTAGACTTCTGTGTAGGATCAATGTTATTTGTGGAATGACAGCTGTCACTCATTTTGCTGTTACGTTATTGCATTGACCAGTTGCTACTTTGGTAGAACTTGATGGATTTGCTCTTCCCAAGGGCTGCCCTTCCCTATTGCTGTGTAAAAGCTGCACGCAGGCAGGGTGAGTTGCGTGAATGCTTCCAGTCAAGCTCATCAGATGCACTAATATGGCAGCTCTGTTCTGAGAGGTGATTTCAAAGAGTTTGTAGTCTGAGAATGCAGTTGTACTTTGTGCTAAATTGTGATATAGAAATGCTGAGTGGTTAATAAAGAGCTGGGCTGGTGGAACTGATGCACGTGTAAGCTTCCAGATGTTCATACAGCACTTGTGTTTGTTGAGACAAAGAGTATTCTTGAATAACTGTGTCCTCTTTGAAAGGCAATCTAGTAAGCCACTCCTGCTGCCTGAGACCTTTCTAAATGGAAGCGGTAGCTGAGTTAAGTTCAAATATTTTGTTGCCATTAATATGGAATTAGGGAAGAGAAAGAGATACTTTGTTGTCACAGGGCTCAAGAGCTTTAAGAGATAGGTCTCTTGTTACCTCTTGTCGCAAGTCCTTTATATTCTTCTTTATTAAAGCACTGTTTACAAATCATCCTTCCATGATTTTCTGGGCAAATACAGGAAGGAATGCTATTAGGACTGACTGGATATAAAAAATGGATCTACCTTGACAAGTTTTCATGCTGGTATGGTTTTCACCAGTATGTCTGATACTTCTTTGGAACACAAGTATTAATTTAAGAAAAGAGATTCTCTGCAGCTTATTGTGAGACCTGGAGCAAACAGGGATATGCCAATAAGGTGGTTTTCCATTGCGAAGCATTTTGAAAATAAATGAGTGAAAATTAAACAATTCATGCTATAGACAAAAGGAATAAACAAGTTTTGATTACCCAAGTTGAGTGGCATAGCTGGCACTGCCTGTTGGTGTTGGTACAGCCTCTCTGAGGAAGGGTGAGGGCTATTCTGGTGGGCTGAGCAGCTGACCTCCAGCTGGAGTGTAGGCAGAGGGAGGGTGAACACATGAATTCTTATTTCAGTCTGGTGGGTGAATTCGTTTTGGTATTGTCTTTTAATGTTTTTAATTATTGAGCTAAATGGGGGAGTTGCTTCTGTTCCTCATTAGTTCTGCTGTGGTTTTAATCCCTTAATTCCTTTTGCGTTGAGGTGCTCATTAGTAAAGGCTTGTTTAACTACACAGGGCTTCAGGGCAATCTCAAAGTTACCACTCTCTTTAAAAGGAATTAAAATAAGGCAAGCGCAGTGGTCTTTTGGTTATGGTCTCAGTTTGCTTGCACACATCTTACAGAATCATAGAATCACCTGGTTGGAAAAGACCTTTGAGATCAAGTGCAACTGTACCTGTCCACTTACTAAACCATGTCCCTGAGGAACTCATCTACCTATCTTCTAAACACCTCCAGAGATGGTGACTCCACCACCTCCCTGGGCAGCCTCTGCCAGTGCCTGAGAACCCTTTCAATGAAGAAATTTTTCCTGATGTCTAATTTAAACCTTCCCTGGAGCAACTTGAGGTAATTTTAATACCAAAAGTGCCAGCAAATAAACTCTCTAAGACTAATTTTGGAGTTTTAGAAAACAGCATCCTGTGTTTCAGCGCTGGGCAGCACGAGGGAATGATTTTCATCAGTCATGTGCAGACAAGAGCTGGGGACAGAATATATCTCCAATTTACATGCATATGTATAAATTCTCCCTGCATATTCTACTACTTTCCGAGGACTAATTTTATTATGAACTTCAACACAGCTAAGTTGTTCTCCACTAATTAGAGCTTCAGAGCTAGCTATCTGTTTGACTTCGCATTTTTAGATAAGTAAATAACATTGTCTGGGTACACCACTATTTTAAAATAGCATACTGTATCAGAAGAACAGTTTGTGTCTGTCTGTTTAACTTAAAAATACTGCCACTTAGATATCACTTAACTGAAGTTAGTTAGAAAACCAATTCTACAGAAAAACAACTCTACTTAAGTCAAAATATTTCATTCTCTGCAAAAGCAACCACTTCTATCAATTTCCTCTTGTCCTATTACCTGTCACTTGGGAGAAGAGACCAACACCCACCTCCCTACAGCCTCCTTTCAGGGAGTTGTAGACAGTGATGAGGTCTTCTCTCAGCCTCCCTTTCTCTAGGCCAAACAGCCCCAGGTCCCTCCGACGCTCCTCATAGCACTTGTTCTCCAGCGTCTTCACCAGCCTTGTTGCCCTTCTCTTTTCCCAAATCTTTGTTTCCAGCTGCTGAATTGCCAGTGTGACTCGGGGGACGTTTTACTGTCTCTGTGCTTCAGCTCCTCATCTGCAGAAGGAGGTGATACAGATTATCTCTTTTCATTTGTGGTGTTCTTGTTATAGAGCTTAATCATGGGGGTGTTATGGCATTCCGAAGAAGATGCTACATCCCCTGGTGAATGTAGGCACAGTCACTGGTCCATGCCAAAGAGGATTAAGACTGAGTTGTGCAAAACCAGCATGGTGTGAGGACTTGCTCTTTCTAAAGAATTGTCTGTCATGGGGTTTGGTAACATTTTGTTTTGTGGAGCAGTGAACGAGAAATAGCAGTGATTAATTGCTGTGAATCTGCTGGAGAAGTGTGGCAATTGCAGGAAAACATACTTCATGCAAGCAGATATCTTTTGTATAACCTGTATGATTCTGGATCACTCTTCAGAGATCTGGGAACTCTGCTAGAGAACTGATAAATGTGCTTTCTCAAAGAAGCTGGTCTCGAACATGAGGCTTTTTACTGTATGTATATTTTCCTTTTGTTTATTTTCAAAATAGCCCTGTCATTTTTTTCCATTTCTACAAGTATTTATCTTCCAGTTTTGTTCTGTAGATGATTTTGTTTTGCTTGTTCGTTCCGCTGCCAGTGATGTTTTTCCATGTGTGTAATGGGAAACAGACTTGTAGCTGCCACCCTCCCCCCAAAATGAAGTAAAGTCTAATTCTCTGGGACTTCATTAATTACAAAAATAAATCTGTGTTATTTTCATTAGCTGTTAGTGTCTAATACCCTGAATTTAATTAAAGCTAATTGAGTTCTCCCTTTTTTTCTTATTTAAAAGAGATAATAAACAACATTATGAGGTGTTAAAATTAAGTGTATTGTGCTGTTTCAAGTGATTCTGCAGGATTGTCCCTGTTTACTATTACTAGTTACAAACTTACTGAAATCAAAATGGTTCTTACGAAAGGTTCCAGTGTGGATGAACTCACTGCTGAGTTAAACTAACAAATTAAAATATATGTGGCTCTTCCCATAGCAAACAGCAGCTGTGTTTGTCTTCCTCCATAGCCATTGAATTTAAAACTTCAGTTCGTTAAAATACAGAACATTACTTATTGCACTCTTAATGTTTTAAACTAGTGGGAAATAGCCCAATGAACAGCCACAAAGGAATTTTCTTACAGGAAAAAAACCAGTTGTGAACAAGTGATGGCCAACATCTGAATAACTTTTAGATCTTTTTTCAGGTCTCTGATCTAGTCAGTCAGTTCCTTGCTTATGCAGATGGGCATGTGCAGCATTGTGGATGAGTTTTGTACATGTGAGACTATCTCCCCTCCTACCTTTCTTCTTGTGCCTTTAGGTACAAGAGGGGACTTGTGCTGCTGTGCAGTCAGGTGTTGCCAGCCTCTCATGAGCAAAAGGCAGTGGATGGACAGCATCATCCCTGCCAGCTGCCAGTGAATGAATGCATCCATTGGTCCAGAGTCTTTCTGCCCAGACCTTGTGATTCTGTGTGGCAGGTGACTTTGCTGTGTAAATATGAATTCAATCAGAGAAACGAGGTTTGCTGTCAGAAATTATCAGGATGACTCAGTTGCAGGTGTAGCACCTGAGACTGCTTGGAATGTGTAGTTTGACACTGGCTTTCTGATATTGAAGTCAAGTGATGCAGGAATAGTAAGCAGCCTCCTGATTATGGATAATACCCAGCAGGTAGGTTAAGACAAATATGAACCAGTGTAATGGTTTCAAATACGGAACTTAACATGAAAATTGGCCATGAGTCAAAGCAATCCATCTTTGTGAGAGCTGATTTGAAAGCTTAGAAACAAATTGCTCTTTGCTTTGTTGTTAATTCTGGTTTTTTCTGAGGTGAGTTAAACTTCTTGAATGTTTTGTTTTTATTAAAGGTGAAGCATAGCTACTTGTATGCTTGTTAGATATTAAATAGTCTGCTGGTTAGGGAATTAATTTGGGGTAATTTAAGGTGAGAAACTTGTTGGTTCCTGGAAATCCTACAGGAAAGCAAGTGATGGGCCCTTGATCAGGGAGTGCAAGGGATAGGACAAGAGGGAATGGTTTGAGAATGAAAGAAGGGATATTGAGATGAGATCTTAGGAAGAAATGTTTTCCGGTGAGGGTGGGGAGGCCCTGGACCAGTTTGCCCAGAGAAGTGGTGGCTGCCCCATCCCTGGAGGTGTTCAAGGCCAGGTTGGATGGGGCTTTGAGCAACCTGGTAAAGTGGGGGGTGTCCCTGCCCATGGCAGGGGGTTGGAACTGGATGGGCTTTGCGGTCCCTTCCAACGCAAACCATTCTGTGATTCTATGAAAGACCTGGCTGGAGCAGTCACAATTGCTATAAGCATTCTGGAATTCATACATGCCCTCTTTGACTACTTAAGAGTTTTAAATAATCCAGTTTTCCTTCCCTTCACCATGACTTAAGCAAATTTATTTAGGTTAGAAATGCACGTTCATTTGTTTGACCTAAAGACTGAAGTCACTTTGCAAATAAAGGGAGGTGCATGCGCTTAGTTACTGTGGTACAGATTTTTAGCTTCGTCTTCATGTACTGCCCTGTCTTATTTGAACCAGTAGTTTCCTTTAACTTGATAATTTAAATGTGACTCTTGAATGGAAAATATCTATGGTTGATAGAAATAGTAAAAGATAAAATGGGGGAAAAACCCCAAACGTATAAAATGGGGCTAAAAGGACACTTGCAGATCTTCTGAACCATCTGATACCATTAGCATCGTGACACAATTGATTTGAAAAAAAAAAAAAAAATCCCACAAAAGAAAAAACCTTATCTAAGCCAAGTGAGGCTGGTTTTCTGGGCTTATGACTCTTGTGTCTGCAAGAACTAAATTCTTATTGGGAAGAAAGTGTTTGTGAAGCTGTGTAAATACCCTTCTCCATGTGAGCTAATGCTGTCTTCTGGGTCTGCCAACAGATGGCCCCAATGCCTTTCTTGCTTCTGTGGTTTTCACAGCTCCCTTAAGCTGCAGCAGTGGAAGAGCAAACCAGTTATGTTATTGTGTTGTCACTACACATAAGCTTGTTTATGAGCTTAAAATGTCCTTTGCTTTGTTCTTCCAAAAGGATAATTTTGCATTATGCAGTAGTTTCTGCCTCTTCAAGAGCTGGTTGTAATCCTTCATTGATGATGAGATTTGAAAATAAACATTTCCCTGTGAATTGTTTATGTTGGCATTGTTATACCTGCTGCTTATCCTGTTCTCTGTTTCTGTACAAGTTGTGTTTCCAGTTACATTTCCACTCTGCTGTTGCTACAGACTGCTAAGACAAGCTGTGAGAGCTTCTCCTCGTACCCTCAGAAATCGGTATGGCTCCATATTTGGGGCTGGTGAATTTGTGCTGGCATTGCTAGATCAAGTCAACTCAAGGGGCTAAATGTGCAAAGCCTATTTTAATGCTAGTCAAAGCACAACTCTGCAAAGCGTATTTCAATTCGTAATCTCAAAGCAATGTGTGGGTATAGGTGTAGTGTCTTCTGCATTCTAGTGGAGGAGAGACACATGGTATAAAGGTGTTCATGGATAGGATTTGCCCCTATTGGGTGCTTGGAATTTCCATCAACTCCAATAGAACAGCCTTCCAGTACTGAAAGGAGCTGCAGGAAAGCTGGGGAAGGGCCTTTGATCAGGGAGTAAAGGGATGGGATGAGGTGGAATGGTTTGAAGCTGAAAGAGGGGAGGTTGAGATGAGATCTTAGGAAGAAATGTTTTGCTGTGAGGGTGGGGAGGCCCTGGCACAGGTTGCCCAGAGAAGTGGTGACTGCCCCATCCCTGGAGGTGTTCAAGGCCAAGTTGGATGGGGCTTTGCTCTTCCTGATCCAGTGGGAGGTGTCCCTGCCCATGGCAGTTGGGTTGGAACTGGATCGTCTTTAAGGTCCCTTCCAACCCAAACCATTCTGTGGTTCTATAATAATGTTACCTGCACTTGCTTTTGGATCGCTGTCAGATGATGTTGTCCTCTTCGCTGGAGAGACCCAAGCACGGATCTGCTGAGGATCTGCTCCTTGAAACTTCATTTTCCTCTTTTTAACTAAGTACAACATAGTAACTGGCTGAAGAGCCTCTGAGGGGACAAAAGGCTACAGACAATATAGTTAACATCTCATGTAATACTGATCAACAGCACTTATGCAGCCATTGCACAGGACAGCTGGTGTGACAACTTCCTTTCTGTCACTCGGTGCCAATTGCAGGCACAGCTGGGGGGGTGACAGTATTTTCATTCTTTAAACAGCAAAACATCAGTTCTCTAATTGTGACTTCGACCTGGATGTCATTCTGTGGACATTGTCAGAGCTCGTGTCCACACTAGCAACGTTTCCTTTGATCAAACTGCAGTGATGTTTTACAAATCAGTGCTCACATAACTGTTCCAAAAATGTTCTGATACCACCTAATGCCCACACAAATTATTAGCTGTGCTTGCTGCTTTAAAGGAGTGCTCTCAAAATGTCAAACCCTTGCTGTACGTGTTTGCAAACTTAACTTTAAATGATAAGCTCAGATCTCGCTCATTATAGATAATTGTATCTTCTGCCCGTAGAAAGAGATCTAATGCTGAGCACTGGCTTAGCTGCCTCGGAATACCTCTCCAGATTTGATGTGTGCCTGTTGCTTTGCAACTGAAAAAGTATTCTACCAGCAGCATATTCTTTAATTGCTCTGAAAGGTAACATTTTGCTGGGACATCTCGATTGTGACTATAATGCATGACATCTCTCTCTGATGTGCCAATTTACTTGACTGTTGTAAAGCCAGTGAGTCTCAGCATATTTTTGATGAATTTTGAGTTTCCAATTGTTGATTACTCTGTTTATTTCTGTTGAGCAGAGTCTGTTGTCTTATTTTCTCTGACTAAAGAGTAAAGATAAAAGTGATTTTGTTTTTCCAGAGTGTTCCTTGATAACAAAAAATAGGGTTAAGTTTATTTTTGTTGTATTTAAAGCTTTATTTAATACTCTCTAAATTTTTATCACTGTGGAGTAACTGCTAGGGATTCCCTGATTTGCCACTACTTAACAGCACAGAATTTTCTGTCTGTTGTGGATTAAATGTCCCTTCCGCCTTTCTGTTCCTAATGTTTATTGCAATTTTGGCCCCGGACAAGAAATGATAGAATGGTTTCAGTTGGAAGGGACCTTGAAACCCATCCAGTCCCAACCCTCCTGCCATGGGCAGGGACACCTGCCACTGGATTAAGGTGCTCAGAGCCCCATCCAACCTGGCCTTTGAACACCTCCAGTTTTCCCTCTTTTACCTGAAAATCGTTTCCCCTCATTCTGTCCCTGCACTCCTTGATCAAGAGCCCCTCCCCAACTTTCCTGGAGCCCCTTTCAGTACTGGGAGGCTGCTCTGAAGTCTCCCCACGGCCTTCTCTTCTTCAGGCTGAACAACCCTAACTCTCTCAGCCTGTCCTCCTACGGGAGGTGCTCCAGCTCTTATGACTTTATATTAGTTTATATATTAGTCTCTTCACTGGGGATCACAATACCCTGGTCTAGGGAAAGTGTCAATCATCATCTTGAAATGCTTGCTTGCAGATGGGGGTATCCTAAAGAAAATAAAAATTGATACATTAGTGTTAAGCCATGGAGAAACTTGTTCTGCTGTGAGCTAGTTTTGACTTTGAAAAGTTTGAATGGAGATGGTACCCGAAGCTGAGAGGGGCAGGATGGGCTGGCTCTATTAGTTGTGTGCCCACAGCTGTGGAGGGCTCCTGGTACTGCGGCACAGATTTTGGAACAGATTGGTGGCACCTCTTCCAGCAGGGCAGCCGTCTGCGGTTGCCGTTCTGTGGTAACACATGCCAGAAGCAGGGATTGGCTGACAGTGCACAAAGTGCATTTGAAGCGCTGGAGCCCAAACGGGGCTGTGAAAGGAGGAGAGGATCAGAGTCCGTTTTCAGTCTCTTTGGGTTGCTTTTCTAATCTGCACTGCAGAGTTTTCGATGCCTTTAGCTTCCACAGGAGGCTTCTCCTTCCCTATTTATAGCTACATCTGCACATGCTCCAATCCTATTACCAACTTTCTTACACTTGCCTTTAAGAGCATCAAAACCTCTGAGTCACAAATTCTGTCCAGTTGCTTCCTTTGCCTTGTCCGTACTCAGCCTCTTTCTTCTTCCCATAGTCTCCAGATCCGTTTCCGCCCTTTTCCACAGTAAAAACTAGATGAAGTGTTCTTCTAAAAAGCAATTGAAAACTATTTTGGTAGAATAACTGTCAGAGAGATTCGACATGAGTAGTAATTGGAGTTTTAAACTCTTTCCCTTTTCCTCTTCATTTGTGGGAAAACAGTTTTTAGAAAGTTGTCATGCTTATTAATCTTTTTTTTTGCATAGGCATGTTTCTCGCCAGTTATTTAGATTAGTTTGAAAAAAATCCACTCTGAAGGACAAGGAATTTCTGAGTAAACATTCCTGATTTTAATTTGTGCCGTTGACTCTAGTGAACAGATTGCAGTCAGCACAAACTTGCCTGTTTATTCTGAGTTATGTCTGTTTATGTGCATTGTTATGTAAAAATATGTATTTTGTGTAAAATGTGTGGGTCCTTCTTGTAATGATAAACTGTGGTCTCCAAACCAGCTGAGTTCTTGTTATCCTGGCAATACCTAAATGGAAGATTTGTATCATTACATTTTTGTTGCAGCTAAATTTATAGTTCTGCATCTCTTAATTTTTTTTCTGGTCTTTGTGTATCTTCTTCATTACTTTTTAACAACCATGGGTTTTTCCTGCATAGGGTGACTTGGCAGCAGTTGAAGAGCTGCTGAAAAACGGGGCAGATCCCAATGTCAAAGATAACGCTGGCTGGACACCACTGGTGAGTGTTGAAGACTGTTTTTCTGTCATCTGATCAGACTTCATTTCATCCGTGATTTCTTCTCCTGTATTTTAGTTCCGTTTATATGATTTAGGTGACAAAGAATTATGCCAAGTGAAGAAGGGGCAATGAGCAAGTTTAAAAATTTATTAGCAGCTACTGACGGGCCCAAATCCAGCTCTCCTTTGCTGTGGTTGGGAACACCGAGGGATCTATCATCCTACAATTCTGCAAATGCAGGAAATAGAACTAGAAAGCAATCAATTGGAGACAATATGTGTATTTTATGGTTTCTTAATGACCTCATTGTTTTTTACGATTTTGGCAAAATACCAAGTAGCTGAATGAAAAAAAAAAAAAAAAAAGCTCACTTGAATTACAGAAGATAAACAAAAGGTTCTTTTCAACCATGACTTCTTCCTCTCCTAAAGAATACCCTTGACAGAGTCCGTAATCTGGGAGGCTTTATTCCCTGTAGCCTAATTTGCACACAATTGGCCTTTGTTCAGTTCTTGTCTGTGCTTTTTATTAGTACTGGGTGCCAAGGTTAATTCATGTCAGGAATGTAATGCAGTATCCTTGAGTTTTCTTCCCTGATCATCTACCAGGAGGTGTTTGAAAATGAATGCGCTAACTGGTGGGACAGGGGTCCTTCCTCTGAATTCTATTTCACTTCAGTTTCCTCTCTTTACTCCTTCTGGATTTACACAACCAGCATGAGGCATGTAATCATGGGCACAGAGAAGTGGTGGAGCTGTTGCTGCAATACAAGGCGTTAGTGAATACTACAGGGTATCAGAACGACTCGCCGCTTCATGACGCTGTCAAGAACGGGCATGTGAGCATCGCTGAGCTGCTGCTTTTGCATGGTGCCTCCCGCGATGCCATGTAAGTAGATGTGGGGTGTTCTTTAAACTGTGGCATTAGCTACAGCTACAATTTCCAGAGAGTGTGTGAAGTCAATATGAAGTAGACATAGTAATAACTGTGATTGAAGCGAGGGGGTGGATGTTACATGTATGCTCTGCTATATTTACATCCCCCTTTTACAGGTTATTTTTTTCTTTCCCTTTTCATAGAATCATGGAATGGTTTGAGTTGGAAAGGAACCTTCAAGACCATCCAGTTCCACCCCCCCTGCCATGGGCAGGGACGCCTTCCAGTGGATCAGGTTGTTCAAAGCCCCATCCAACCTGGCCTTGGACACCTCCAGGGATGGAGCAGACACAAATTCTCTGGGCAACCCATGCCAGGGCCTCATCACCCTCACAAGAAAACATTTCTTCCTAGTATCTTCCTGATATCTTCCTAATATTGTGGGCTTGAGCAGCCTGATCCAGTGGGAGGTGTTCCTGCCCGTGGCAGGGGGGTTGGAACTAGATGATCTTTAAGGTCCCTTCCGACACAAACCATTCTATGATTCTTTAATCTTATCTAAATCTCCCCTATTTGCTTTGTCCTGAGCTTTTCTGAGGACATACAAATCGCAGATTGCTGGAGAACTGGAGATTGTACTAGGAAAGTGACAAAATACGCTCACTCTATTTTTACACTCTTCCATTGGCATCTCATTATAGCTTCTGTCAGATCTATGATGCTGAGCTCAATGAGTTTTGAACTGCTACAGCTGGTTTTTGTCTCTTCATTTTTACTACACTACTTGCCAGCAGAAGATGTTTTGATCCAGTCTGTTTTACTTTCATAAATGGCATAGACACAGGCTGAGATGTGGATAATGTGTTTTATATTTTCCATTCTGAATCAAAGCACTGAGCATTGGAACACTTTTTAATTCGAAAAAATGCTTAGCAATACTTGCAGTTGAATCTCCTGTACAGTTACGTCTCCTGGATGTTTGGCATTTGTGTATAGGTGGTGCAAAATAGTCTGATAGTCTATGAATAACCCTTCAAGCTATTAGTATTTCAGACAGTAGATATGATTTTAGTTGTTGTAGTATTGTAGTTGTGCCAGGATTTGCCCATAGAAAATTTGTCTGGTGCATGATGTCAGTAGGTGTGTGTATAGAGTAACATGATAGGATGAAGTCTTGCATGACATGAATTTCCTTGCCAGATGCATAAAGAAGCATAAACAAGTTAAGCTTAATCACTTCTACTCTCAGTATTTGCTCTTGAAGCTTACAGAATTAAGTAACTCTGTGGAAAAACGTAGGGTTTTCAAAAAACAGTCTTAATCTTGAACATACTGGAGTTTAAAAGAAAGAAAGAAAGAAAGAAACAGCAACAAAACAAACCCACAAAACTTTAGCATGAAAAAGTAAAACAAGGGTCAATTGTTTGTCTTCGCTTTGTTCTTGACCAACAAAGGCCAGTGCATTACACCTTGAAAAGCTGACAGCTCCTGAAACTAATTTTTAAGCCCCTCAAATATTGGCAACTGGTTGTGTGATGCTTATCACTTGTCTATCTGGTATTTTAAAGGGTAGCACAGCCAGCAGCTTTGATGCAAGGCTTTGATAGGACTTAAGCTCTGGTACATTTGCACAGCGGAGACTCCAAATGTCAACAGTGGATTCTTCAGGTCTCTCATTAGCCTTTGTCTCTGCCCTGTGTGTTCATGCAAACTGTGATAAAGCCAAACCTCTTTCAGCACATTCTACATCAGCAAACATGACTTTCTATTGAAATAAAAGCTTTTCAAACATGGAAGGAGGGATTTAGTAGACCTTGAACTCTGGCTTAGCTTTTTACAGAATGCAGGTAACTTCCAGTTGTATATTAAAACAGTGTGATATATGTCACGACTTTGCAGCTAGCTACCTCTTGTAGTACCTCTAAGTATCAAAAATGGTTTCTAACCCACTTCTGAGTAAGCACTCTACATGACTTAACCTCCAGGGTATTTGGAGTCTTGTGTGTGGTGTTAATAAATATATTTATTTTTATTTTCTTTTAACTTAGAATCTTTTGAGGGACAAATTTAGCCGCCTTTAATCTTTCACTTGTCTGGCAAAAGGAACCATGGGTCATTTTGCAAAATTACAATCCTATATGTCATAGAATCATAGAATGGTGCGGGTTGGATGATCCCATCCAGTTCCAACCCCACTGCCATGAGCAGGGACATCTCCCACTGGATCAGGGGTCTCAAAGCCCCGTCCAACCTGGCCTTGGACACTTCCAGGGCTGGGGCAGCCATGACTTCCCTGGGCAACCTGTGCCAGGGCTTCACCACCCTCACAGCAAAACATTCCTTCCTAAGATCTCATCTCAGTCTCCCCTCTTTCAGCTTCAAACCATTCCCCCTCATCCTATCCTTGCACTCCCTGATAAATAGACCCTCTGTCTTGGAAAAACTGAGGCTTCCAAATCTTATGTAGGCTCTCTGCCTCTGGCTGAGATGTTACTATGCGTGTTACTGTTGCATCAGTGGTGGAAAGATGGGAGTTTTGTTCCCGTACTTTTTCAGAGAGCATTAGAGTCATAGAGAGTGGGATGTACAAACAAAATGTTCAGGCTTTAGTAGTAAGACCTTGTTCAGCTCTTCCAAACACTACCAAGAAAAAAAACAAACAAGAAAATGTCTGAGACTTCCAGATTCTTGGAAAAATTCTTCAAGAATCTGTCTTGTGGCTCCCTCCTTTCCTGTGCCCTGGTAGCTTCCAGCTGCAAATTGTGCCATGATCTTTCCCTGGAAGAGGACTTGGCAAATCCTACAGGGGTTTTTCTGACACTGCGTCTGGTAGTTGTAGTCCTAATTAAGCAGTGGTTGGATTTGGCTAGTCAAGTGGATTTGCACTTTCTTTCATGTAGGAGATTTACATATCTTTTTCTAGTGGAAGCAGATATTGTTTGATGAAGTCACATCTGATAAGAAGCTTACTTTTCTGCAGTGACCTTTCTCCTAGATCTCTGAGACATGCAGAACGCAGTTTTAAAAACAGGAGGCAGGAACAGGGTGATCACTTTTACTATTTTTTTTTTTTTTTCAGTCTGACTGAAATTGTTATAATTGGCAGCTTTGTGCTTCATGCAGGATCTGCTCACCTTCACGTTATTACCTTAGGAACTTTAAAGCAGAAATAGAGCAGTGATGGGTAGAACTTGCATCCCTTCTCAGAAGTTTATTTTCTTTAGGAATACACCTGAGGAGTGCATGAACTGTAGAGGTGTGCAGGGTGTGAGCTAAGCCTATATCAAAGCAATTTTTCCAAGCTGATACAAGTCGATTACAAGCTGCGCTTTTTTTTCATAGAATAATAGAATTGCAGAATCATAAAGGGTTGGAAAATACCTCTAAGAGCATCAAGTCCAATCATCAGCCAAACACCTCTGTGTCTACTAAACCATGCCCTGAAGTGCTACATCTACATGTTCTTTGAATCTCTCCGGGGATGGTGACTCCACCGCTGCCCTGGGCAGCCTCTTCCAATGCTTCACTGCTCTTTCAGTAAAGAAATTTTTCCAGATGTCCAATCTAAACCTCCTTTGGTGCAACTTGAGGCCATTTGCTGTCATCCTACCACTTGTTACTTCGGAGAAGAAAACAGCACCCACCTTGGTACAACCTCCTTTCAGGGAACTGCACAGAGCGATGAGGTCTCAGCCTCTTGAACTAAACAACCCCAGTTCTCCCAGCTGTTCCTTGTAAGACTTTATGAAGGCGTTTTGTGTGTATGAAACTCTTTCTTGTCCTTGTGTGGGCTCTTCAGGTCTCAATGAACGTTCAGCCCAGGAGAGGCCCCTGTTTATCCTAGTGTGTTAAAGTAGTTCTTCATTACCTCATAGAGGGAAGGGAGAAAGTTGGATTAGTTCACTGTGTTTTCTTAAAGTCCTTTTCTTTAGCTAAGCTGAGTAAGATGAGAACATGACAATTGTACTCAAATGTTACTTGGGATGCTGTGAAATACATAGCATGAAACCTCACAAAAGTGACTGATGTCTCACTGCTGTTTTGACCATAGAATTAACTCGGTTTTGTGTCTTAGTGTCCCTTGTGTGCTGGAGAGTTAATCTACTGGAATGAAAACGGAGCTTGTGTTGAATAGCCTGCTTACAGCAGGAGTTTTGAAATTTAGTGTGATACTCGGTGTACAAGCTGAAATAGTTTTATAAAGATGTGCAGTATTTACTGATTGCAGGCCTTGAGGGCAGCCACTGGTCTGTAGAGGCAAGCAGAGATATCTGGGAGCAAATGCAGCCGCTTCCCAGGGGATCTCTGTTCATGAAGGCACATGGATATTAGCACAGCCCTAGCCAGCGGAGAGCTGAAGCTTTGCAATTTCAGATTTGCATCTAAGGTTCGCAGTCCCATCAAGTACATCTCATTCCGGGTGTTCAGCCTAGTTTTTCAGTCTCCTTTCATGTTAATACATAAGATGTTAAGAAGTAACTGCTTATCCAAGGCACTATGAAGATTAAATTTGAGGAGGAGGTGGCCTTATCCCTGGAAACATTCAAGATGAGTTTGGATGTGGCTCTGAGCAACCTGATCACATTGAAGATGTCCCTGTTCACTACAGGGGGGAGTGGAGAGGATGACCTTCATGGTCCCTACCAAACTATTCTGTGATTCTGTGATCTTTTGGACCAAGTGAATACAGGTGAGAACTGAAAGTTTGCCAGAAAGTAATCCTGGGATTTCAGTATTCCTTGGAAAAAAATTGGTTTGGAAATCTATAAGATTTAATAGTTGTGGCCTTTCATTTGCCATTTGAAGTTTCCACTGACTGGGAAAGATAGGAACTACAAATAACAAATATTATGCGGACCAGTAGACCTATTAATTGTCCCGCTGGTCTAGTTAATTTTTTTAAGTTAATCTCATACACATAGCTAATTTATATTTTTATAGCTTTTTTTTCATGTGCTCACTCTCGAATTCTGTCTTTTTTCCCTGCTTCACAGCTAGCCAAGTGATTTGAAAAATTAGATCTCTGCATTTGCAATTTCACAGTACTTCCTAAATGCTTTCACTCAAATGGGCTATCTTGCCAATTCTTCATGCACAATAAGTTTAGCATTAGTAAAAATGGTTGTTTTGCCCCGTTCTTTTAGGTGTTAGCTGTCTTTGAGTAGTTCTGAGTCTGATTCTGAACAAGCCTGTGGGAATCATAGAATGATTTGGGTTTGAAAGGACCTTAAAGACCATTCAGTTCCAACCCCCCTGCCATGAGCAGGGACACCTCCCACTGGATCAAGGGGCTCAAAGCCCCATCCAACCTGGCCTTGAACACCTCCAGGGATGGGCAACCACATCCCTGGGCAATCTGTGCCAGGGCCTCACCACCCTCACCGGAAAACATTTCTTCCTTAAATCTCATCTGTCTCCCCTCTTTCAGATTAAAACCATTCCCCCTCATCTTATCCCTGCACTCCCTGAGCAAGAGCCCCTCGCCAGCTTTCCTGGAGCCCCTTTCAGTACTGTTAGGCTGCTCTAAGGTCTCTCTGCAGCCTTCTCTTCTCCAGGCTGAACAGCTGCAACTCTCTCAGCCTGTCTTCATAGCAGAGGTGCTCCAGCTCTCGGATCACCTTCATGGTCTCCTCTGGACCCAGTCCAACAGATCCATGCTTCGGGATAGACCATGGTACTCAGCTATGTGAATGGCAAAAACTATTGGAACCTGCAGTTGATTCCATGAGACACTGAACCCGTGACACCGACATAATTTTGTCTGCCTTTTTTAAGTGAAGATCGTGCAGGACTTCATGTCTAAATGCATGATCATGCTTACCTTCCTGCTGACAGCAGGTTAATTAAAACCCTGACATCTAAGACGGTCTTTCTGGCTCCACAGATTAAATTTTCTCCTTTCTGTCAGGTTCAAAAAATATTTCTGCTTACCCCACTTTCAAAATACAGGTGCTTACTGGAGAGCCCCAAACTGGTCAGATTTCCCCATGGGAATTATTGCATGGGAACTTCCATTCAGGGCTGAACTGTTTTGTGGGACTGGGGTAAAATTTGGTTTATGCCCAGCTGTAGAACATCAAATAACTTCTGGCCTCAAAACAGAGCAACTCAAACCTTCTGATTACGAAGTGTTGCACAGTCAGTGTTTGCTTGTGCTAAAAGCTGTGGGAGCATGTGACTTCTAAAGAATTGACAAGGGCATCTCCCTGCTTATCTTTTCTCGTCTGGTTGCTTCTTTCCTGAAAATTGTCTGGAACATTTAGAAGGTAGCTGTTAAGTTTCTTTTTGACTGCAGCCGTAACCTGTGTTGTCTTCATACCCAAGACTCTGGCAGTGTTGCACCGTAAACTGAATCTCTTTCCTAAAGCTTTTCATAAGAAGCTCTTTGATCTGTCAGGCCTTAAGATATCATCTGTCATCTCGTGTAAAGTCGTGCATGGCAGATTACATTGAGTTGCTCTTCACTGGGCTTGTCTTTGGTCTCATCGCAGACATCCTACACTCTGGAATTTGTTCTGGCTATAAGAGCCCTCTACTGACTGTTCAGTGCCTTTGCAACTGACTGGTAGGAGCCTGCTTGCATCAAAGGATTCATGACATTCTTGGATGTTTAAAACGATTTGCAAAAAGCCCACTTGCATTCAGGTAGCGAGAAGTACGCCTTAGACACTGGTGTTCCAGCTAAAGCACCAGAGACTTTCTGTCTTGTGTTTGTCTTCCCTCCGAGTGTTGAACTTGTCCTGTTAAGCAGTTGCAGACCCGTTCTCAACAAACCCAGACCCATGTGAGGAGCACACAGGCATAGTTACGGGTATTTCTAAAAATGATGTGTTTGTGTGTTAGGGTGGACCTAATGTGCATGTCCCACTGAAATTTGTTTAGCAGCCTGGATCAAATTTTACTTTGCACTCTAAATAAGGTGGAAGACTTTTCGTCAGCTTGGCTGAGTAAAGACGGATTGAAGCACACATTTTTGCTGAAAGCTTCTTTTTCCCATTCCTATGCCAAACTGGTATTCCTGTTGCTTCATAGATTACATCCTTGATAGGGTTAAAAATAATATACAATAGTAAGATATTAAAAAGGATTCCTCAAGTAACAGCACTGATAATTGCACCAACCCAACGGAGATCTGGGTAAGGTCCCTTGCCAATCATGATTATTTACTTTTTGTATTGTTAGTGGGTACCTAACTAAAAAGAACAAATCAGGTTTTCATCCTTTTTCTTTGAAAAGGATGTGTGAATTAAAACATATCATACTTAAAATCTGTTGTCTAGATGCGTTCCTTGCTTTAGTTTTTATTGTGTGAACCCTCTTTTATACTCTTTCAGCTACTTCTTCTCATATTCCTTAAGCTTAAGAAGCTGCTTAGTTGCAGATGTTCAAAACTCTTAAACCCATCCCTTGGACTAGTGTTCCTTTTTTCAGACCTGAGCTTCCAAGTGGTCAAGTTATACTTAGCTGTGCTGCCTTATCTTATGAATAACCCTTAATTCTGTGTAATGACTGCATAGTATTTTGCAGTAGACCGGGGAAAAAGTGATCCTAGAAATGGAGAATAAAATTAAGTGAATACAGAGGGAGTAGCTATAGCTTTTATTTGTAAATTTAATTGGCAAAATATACTATATATTTAACTGTGGTGACCTGTATTTATCTATGGTGAACATCCATGAGGTTTGTTCCAACAGTCTTGGAGAAGGGAGATAGTCTCCCAGACCTCTTCTACTGTCATACAGTTGTTTCCTCCCCCTTCTCAGTTCACAGTACAAGGTCAGCCATTGAGGTTAAGGGTGATTTTATTGTGTGTGCTAATATATTCACCCCCCACCCAGATGCATTGTTCAAAGGAACTGTCCTGCAGCAGTTTTGAATCCAATAATGGCCCTTATTTAAAGCAAGGGCAAGAGCTACCCTGATGATGCCTGACAAAGCAGGAACAGCATGACAATATTTAATGGGCTGCAACTCCTAGGTCTGGGCTGAGATTTAACCAATTATCTTTCAGTCTGCAGAATTTGTGTTATGCCAGCTCTTTGCTTATTAGGAACACAGAGGAGCTTGGGGTTAGTAATACTGTAAAATTAGCAATTGTAAAGTGCGATCCGCGAATCTTCTGTAGGGGATTGTTGGGAATTGTTTTCCAAGTGGCTATGGTAGTGATCATTGCTCAGAAACGTGCAAAGATCAGGTCCATCTTCTAGCTTTGCACTGGCCAAAGCTGGATGCCACCCCCCACCCCCGCACCACAGTTAAGTTAGAGTGAAGACTTAATGATTTAAGCTTCTTTTTGGGCTGGGTTGGGTTATGGCCTGATGTGGAATCCTCTATAGAGCTTCCTAGATTCCTGCTCCTTACACTTGGCTAACTAAGAGACAGCACTTCAAAGATGCAGTGGGTTTTTTTGATGTCTTTAAATGTTGTATTGTTTGATGACAAAGCTTTCCGGATTGCAGATACTGAGTCTGGGCTTTGTTCTCGGTGACAGGCTTCCTCTTCATAACAAGCTCTTATGATGCCTTTTGAGAGTCGGAGCTGTATGAGGTGAGGAGAAGAGGATCAGCTGGAATAGCCATTATTTTCGCAAAGGGCAAAGCAAGCGGAATATTTGCCCAGAGTGCTGGCAGAGGATCATGTTTGTTAATGGCAATTGCACCTATTCGGTGGTTCCAGCTTTCCTCCATTCCCTGCCGTCCTGCAGCTGCAAAGTTGTGTGAAGAAGAGACAGAAGCCATAGCTGTGCTTCATGTTGTGTTTGTAGCAAATCATATATATCTGAGTAATGCTATAAGAAAGGGGAAGGAAAGGGGTCTTGCAGCATTTCTCATCACTCTGAGGGGGCACATAGGATGGGTTGTGTTCAACCAAATGGGCCAAGCAACCAAAAATTGAATAAATTTGCTACTATGTGTTCTATGGAACAGCATGCTGAGGGAAAATGAGATGCATACTCAGCTTTTGGAAGTGTGAGGGAGTCGCAGTTCCTGAGTAGGTAGCAGATAGCTTCTCCCATAAAAGCGTAAGCACATCAAGCTCCCATGTTTAACACAGCATGTATTATAGAATCCTCTGACGTGTCTTTTATGGCTAATGGGTAAGTCAAAACTACATTGTCTTGGTTATATGGCTGCAATGAAATATTAAAACTGAAATTTCTGGGTCTTGTGAATGACATCAAAGTGCATCTCGAAACGGTTTAAAGACTGTTTAACTGAACATTCTGCTCTGAACATCCCTTATTCCTCAGCTGAATGCAGCAGCATGTAATTCGGTATCCATCTGTCTTGCATGCAGTTCTTGAAGCTTTGTGTATTTTAGCTGAAATTACGTATTTATAAGAAAGTGGGAGGAAAAGCTACCCAGCTAATGTGACCGGTTAGTTAAGAATCAAGTCACATTTTATTGACTTAAACCCATCTGTGCCTGTTTTGCCAGTAATATGTTTGGTCTGCGGCCTGTGGACTACGCGGAAAGTGAAAACATGAAGTCTGTGCTAATGTTACCAGTGAAGAATGAATCATTTCCCTTTAACCAGCCCTCTGAGGTAAGTGCGTGTGTGTGGTTTTTTACTTTGCTTTGATTTTTAAAAACACGTTAAGTTCATCCTATAGGTATGAAGTTCATTCTATAGGTATTAAAGGCTTGGACCTAAGCCCACCTGCCTTTACATGGAGATTTAAAATCGATTGGGAAGCTAACCTGGATAATATTTCTAGAATGTACGTGAGACACTCACGAACTATGCTATTATGTATCATCATCACTTTATCTGGAAAAACAAAATCTGTTTCTCGCAATTTGGCTTTGTTATAAGAGAATGAACACTATCCTGAAGTACTGTTGATTGAACTTTGCTATTGTTGTTGGTTTTCTGCATATTTAAATTTGTTCTACCTGCCAAACTGGCTGAAAGCAGCAGCAGTCTTTGCTCCAGGTGCTTTTTGTGTGCCTTTATAAAGCTGTTCCAAGTATCGCCCTTTGTCCAACAATGAAGACACAAGCTTAGCAGTTGAAAACAGTTTTTGGAAGATTGTTTTGAGGTTTTTATTTTTCCCCTCTTTTTTTGCCAAAGGCTTCTCAGGACCTGTGGCCAAAATCAGGTTATTCAGACTTAACGAGTTACTGCATTATGAAATGCTTTGTGCTTCCTCATGAATGATGATTAAAATGACCTGGCTGATATAAGCAGTCCTATTTTACCCTAGGTTTTATAGCCTGTTCATGATCCCTTCTCATTGAGGTAATATGCTACTTACCCATTGGCCAAAAGTAAACTGTCAGAGCTAAATCAGGAGGATATAACTGTCCCTCCTGCCTGCAGCAAATGTAAGATGCAGCTTTTCTGTTGCGAACAAAACACTCAGTATTTGAATCATAGAGTTGTAGAACGGTTTGGCTTGGAAGGGACCTTAGAGCCCATCCAGTTCTAATCCCCGTGCCATGGGCAGAGACAGCTCCCACTGGACCAGACTGCTCAAGACCCCATCCACCAACTTGGAGATGAGTGTGTGCCACTGGATGGTTTCTGGGTCACATGGATGGCTTGATCCAAAACCTGAGGCTTTAGGGTAACAGGATCTCAAAGGTATGTCTGTACTATGTAATCTGGGAGTCCTTGCAAAGACCTAGGAGCTGAAATATTGCATCTTTGTCAGCATAAAATTGAGCAAGCAGCTACTTTTGCTTTGCACTAGCAGTAGCCATATACAAAAAAAAGTGCATCAGTTACTTACAGGGCAATGTATTAGAGGTTTTTTAGTAAAAGGAATGCAGATATAAATTCTATAGGTTATTCAACGTATTGGTACTGTGTCTGTCAGCTTCACTAAAAGCTGGAGGCTTTACTACTTTATTGTGAACTTTCTTTGCTCTTCAACACTGCAGTCAACAAGGCTGTACGCACAATGTTCAACCAGCTACCTGTGTGCACACCAGTGTCTTTAAATAAAAAACAGCAAGGGAGAAAATACTGATGCAAAGGTTGTTTTGATAACTTGCATAAGCGAAATAAAGTACCTCTAATGTCAAACTTTTTTCCTCTAGAACTGGTTTATTATTTAGAAATTTATTTATGGACTCCATCCACTAAACTTGGTAGGGATTGTTTTTAAAAATGCTTATTCTTTATTAAACAGAGCTGTCAAGCAAGTTAGTTGCTTTCTTTATGTTGCTAAATATTTGTCTTATTGTAGGATTTTCTGTTCATGTAGGCACTGAGCCCCAGCCAGCCAAGAGATGGACCTCTTGGTATACTGGGAAGCAACCTTAGTTCACAGCAACAGAAACTGCTGAACAAACTTGCCACAGTTCTGAAGGCTCAAAGGTGTGCGGAGTTTAACGGCAGAGGTACATAGTCTTGTGGAAATGTCTCTGTCCAAATGTAATAACTGCAGTTCTGCACTTTCTCTTTTAAGATCCCAGCTGCATCACGTTTTTTTTTATCGTTTCTAATAAGTACAGTTTCTGAAAATCCTAAATTATAGCTGTAGTAGAATGATCGTGTGTTGTTTTGTGTAAACACATGTAAAGTCTGCCTGGTTGCTGAGGCAGGAGACTTCTAGGAGAGCCATGGTTTAACAGTGTATGGCCTGTTATTTAAAATCCATAAGTCCTCCTTAAAGACCTCTTCTCTTTATGCTTCTTATACCAACTTTAAAGTCTCTGGTCATATCAGACACCCTGTAAGGATTTTTATCTTCCAGAAGTGAGTCTTAGGCAGATGGTGCCTTTAGAAAGAGAATATTGCTAACTAAAAGTTAACAAATTTCTTCTCACATGCCACCTTCCTTCAAATTTTGTTCTTGATTGAGATGAGGGATTTCCATTTATGGGGCTTGGTGGATGGGGATGTAGTTCCTTTTTGGGGGGATGACATTGTCTTAATCACTCCTATTAGTTTTTGGAGTGCTACTTCTGCTTGTGAAAGATGCTACAGTAGTTTTCCCCTGCCATCTCTCACACCCTGATGATTACTGCTGTGGAATTGAGGGCTGAGTACTGTTAGCTTTGTGGTAAAGCAGTGAGATATAGTAAGATTCCTGTCAGAGTTAAATGTAACTTTAAAAGGACTGAAAAAAACTGGAGCCTCCTTCAAAGATTTAAGTATTAGCTCAGAGCTATAAAAATGTGACTTCCCTTTTTCACAGCAAGTATATGTTGAAACCCACAATATTTCTAATAGCGCTTCTACTTACTCATATCTTGGTCTCCAAGATCACATATGTGTGCTGGAAAGAGTGGCTGATGAATTATTATAGCCTATTTATTCTTTAAATTGTGATTGATTGCTTTTCAACCAGGCATAGTTCTGGTTTTTATGTGCTTTTAGTTCTACTGATGTAATCTTTCTCCTAGTAACTCATCTTGTTATCCCTGATGCTCCAATGCCAAGAAGCGTCAAATGTATGATGGCTGTTCTGACTGGATGCTGGGTCCTCAGGTTTGAATGTAAGTACCAAATAAATGGGATTCCTGGGCTTTTGAACCAGAAAATGTAGTGTGATGCCAGACAAAGTTTTCTTTTCCACCAGCTGCTCTAATATCAATATTCGCTTAACATAAAGTGTGGGGGCTTTGGTTTTCAGTCTCCTGAATATCAAGAGATTTTAATTAAAGACAACTTCCTTGGCAAATGTGAGCATTTCATTATCAAATGTATTGAGTAGGTGATAACCTGTGTATCATTGAGGACTGACTTTTTTCATTGCTACATTAGGAGTGATAGTTGTAGGGTGTTGATCTCTTCTCCTAAGTAATGAGTGCTAGAACAAGAGGAAATGGCCTCAAGTTATGCCAGGGGAGGTTCAGATTAGACATTAGGGAGAACTTCTTCACAGAAAGGGTTATTGGGCACTGGCAGAGGCTGCGCAGGGAGGTGGTTGAGACCTCATCCCCGGAGGTATTTAAAGACAGTTAGATGAATCACTTAGGGAGAGGGTTTAGTAGTGGGCAGGTACGGTTAGACTTGATAATCTCAAAGGTCTTTTCCAACCAAACGATTCTGTGATTTGGAGGACTATGGAAAATGTCCTGGGAGAAGAGGAAGGAATGTGTTGAATTCTTGTATTCCTTAGTAGCGGCTCCCGTTGACATTGATAGGAGACATTTGCTTGCCTGGAGTGTGTGATCAAGGCCGGTAGGAAGGTAAGGTGTTTCATATTCACGTATAAGCCGAGATCTGCTGAAAGTTGTAACTGCTAACCAAAGTTATGCTGTCAACTGACCATAACTCCTGTTTGTACTTTCTATGAAAGTTCTCCATTTATTGAGAAAGTTGTCAGGATCTCTGCAGTCACCAGCTTCATCAAATCTGATATTAAATTTCGATACCGATTTTTGTACATAGGAGCCTTGCAGGTTGAAGTGCTCTTCAACTGAAACAGTGACCTCCAAGATTACATGAAAACCTTTCCCTTAGCATGCAAGCAGTTGTCTTGATGCCATCTTTCATGCAACCTGTAATTAGTTTTTAGACAGTGTGTGCCTTGCTGTACAGCTGTTCTTCAGATGTACATCCCAAGTTTTGTTTAAGTTCATTCTCTCTAATGTATTTTTTAGTATCTACTTTCACAGTAGTTGTAAAAGCCATCTTCTTCCCCTTGACCTTTATGGCTAAGTCTTTTAGCTAAGAAGTACACTACAAATGAGTTAATTATCCATGGAAAACACAGACGAATTTCATTCCAGTTTTCTACTGTGTGACTAAACATCAGAATGTAAAGATTCTTTAACGGTCTCAATTTTCCTGTCACTAATATTTGTGAAGGCATTGCCTAAAGCTTCAGAAGGTGCACAGTAGGTTTTCAAATACAGCACATCATCAGACTCCTTGAACATTGGACTCTTAGTGTTCATTTGGCTTCCAGATAGTCACTGGATTTGTTCCATGCTTTTTTTTTTAAAGGTTCTGTTGAATTAGTTTTCTGAAACACCAACAGTGGCTTCTGTTTGTGGCCCTGTGAGCACTTGCAAAAGGGAAACATTGTGTTGTGTTTGTGCACTGTGGTTCTTACAGTAGCTTTATTGTTAAATATATAATGTGGAGAAATACTGTTTATGTTTAAGCAAGCAGATGGATTTAATAACCTGCAGGCACTTTGTTGATAAGCAGAAGAGAGCTGGCTTCTTGTTTGGAGGTGGGGATGCAGCAGGAAACTCGGAAGGTCTGGAAGTGGTTTTTGGGTTGTATAATTGGAAGAGGTGTGTGCAGGTGCTGTGGAATGACATCCCGTTTAACTAAGACTGAATAATCTGCTTCTGTGGTGATTCAGTTTACAGATTCTTGGCTCCACTCGGTTCAGGAGCTCTGCACACCTTCTATAATACATGCTAGGGTGGCTTTCCTTATTTAATTTATTTTCTTGCTAGTCAGATGCTTAGAAAACTAATGTTGCCAGTAAAGGTTGGTAGCTTTCTTCAGCTAAGTGTTAGGAGGATTTAATTAGTGAGACCAGAGTTTAAATCTTCATGGAAGAACTTTTTATACTTATAAGTGACTGGAAAAGGAAAATAAATAAATAAAATGATGTGGGGGTAATTCAGGGAATATTTTAATATTTAGCGTTTGCAGATTAGTTTTATTTTATGTTGTTAGTACTGATTAGTACAATCCTGACTGCTAGTGCTGCCAGCTTAGTAAGCAACATACTACTTAAAAGCGAGTGATTCTCCTCCCTAGTGGGAAATGTTAGTAATAACTCACGGGGTCTGATGCAGCTAAGTGCCTATAATTAACAGCACCACTCCATCTGTTCCCACCAGTCTGTTATTAGTCTTCTTCAGAGTCATTACAAGTTAAAGATTATTATAACAAATAATGAGACTCCTGCTGATGGAACATTTGTCTAGGAAAAAAAGGTCTTTGCTTTTCCATAATTTTCTGTTTATTTATCATGGCTTCTATTTGGATAAGTTTCCTTAAATGTATGATGCAAATAAACTTGCAGAAGTGTGTGCATATTCTGTCAAAACCACTGCAAATAAATTGAAGGAGCTGCTTATAGTTCACTGTTCTAAACCATTCACTTAAAATAAATTCATGTTCAAAAACTTCACTGAAATATTTGAAAAAAAAAAAAAAGCTTGGTGTAGCACTTAATGAAATGCTGACTGTGCAGAAACGAGTATTTGCGTTTTTAACTACAAGATAAGGTGTATTTTACTGGTATTTCTAAAGTTGTATTTATAGCCTACACATAATTATATCACTCTTTTAAAAAACATTGCGTGCTTGCAAATATCAGTATTTAATGTAAGAGTGTATTTCTTACATTAACTCGTCCATTATAGCAGGCTCTCAAGCTCATGTTTTTCTAACAAAAAGAAATTCCCTTCTCTTGTGTAATTCTGTGGTGCTTCTGTTGATGTGTGTCGGTTCACACAGATACAGCATCCATTAGTATCAGTAGCAAGGTAATGTGGAATTTTCCAGTGGAGTATGAGCTAAATGTAAGGCCTGAAAGTATTAGACAGCCAAAACTGAAATGTGTATCTTCAGTTTTGGGGTTCCCTTTTGTCTCTAGGTAGAAGATGAGGTTGAAAGGATGTCGCCACTGAGTAATATTAGATCATCACAGAAGAAAAAATTCCCCTTACCAGTTGCAGTTCTGTATTTTCCATGTGTATTACAGTGTCAGCAATATATCCACTTCTAAAGCAGCATGGAATTCAATTGAGACACTGTCACTGTGCTCCTTGCCCTTGGCCATATCTTTCGTTGGCTTCATTATTTTATTGCCTTCATTATTTCTGGGACGGTAATAGGGCACAAAGTAGCATATCCTTATTCTGTAAGTAGGCTGAGACAGAGATTCAAGTATCCTTGTGTTTCCTCTCTGCTTTTTGTAGAGCATAGAATAGTGTAATTAAAACCAGCAGAAGCCTTTAATAGCTTTTCAGCTTGTTTTTTTTTTTCTTAAACTGATTGTCATCTGTTAAAGCAGGGAATGAAAAATGATCTTGCTAACGATAGGCAATGAAACAAGCTTGTATCAGTCTTTGCAGCGAAGTATCTGGCAGAATTCTAAGCATCTGATTGCTTATTCCTTCCTCTGTTTTGCTCACCTGGAGCAGCAGCAGTGATTCAGCTCCACTCATTTAAAAGAATGCAAAACTGCTCTGGTTTTCCTGTAAGGACTTGGGGCACTGCGAGTTGACTGGAAGATCCTAGGGGATGGCATGACTGACATTTCAAGACAAAAACAGCTTTCTGAATTTCTTGGAGCAATGTACCCATCCTTGTTTAGGCAGTTAGACAAGAGGAGTGCAAAGTGATCTGAGCTGCCTGCTTCTCAGGCTGAACTGTCTCTCTGCCATGCATAAACATCTCTTAGATAACAGGCCGGTACTCAGCAAAGATCTCCTTCCTTAAAACAGCTCAAAACTTAATCACTGGAGTTTCATTCTTGTTGTGCAGTTAGTGGCTTAACTTCAGCTGCCTCCTTGTACAGAAAGGCTCACAGCTTGGTGGGAGGTGGTGGGAATAGCTAATGTGCGTAACTGTATGTATACAGTTGAGAGGAATGTTTCCAATCAACCAGGTCTGAACTTTGAGCTCCCACAGTGCCTGCACCTTCTGGATAGGAGGAGGGGAATGGTTTTGTTTCAAAGTTGGCACAGATTTGGATGTGAAGCTGCTGGTGTTTGCAGAGGAGAAAACAGGGGCAAGAGTGTCTTAAATGTGTCATTCATCTTTGTCTGCAGAGCAAGGAAGTGGGATGGTTTGAAATAAGGTCCAGAGGAAAAGGAAACCCTGCTTCCACTACTCCCTCTGTGCTCTTTGTGTCATCCAGATACTCAGGTCTTCATATTTGGAGCCCTATTGCTCTAATTCGCTTTTGGTTTGAAGAAAACGTTGTGTTAAGGAAGCACATTGTGAGGAAGAGGGTGGGAAATACCTCATTCATTTAAAAGCATGTGAGGGGATCTGGAGGATGGGCACTTCCAGTGGAATTTAACCTGACCTCTGCACCTCAGGAGTGGAAGCCTCCAGTCACTTGGGTCAGTCTGGAAAACAGCTGTGGCAAGTAGTCGTTTCTTCAAGAAGATAGGATGCTTGAGGGTTTAAATGAGGTAATGAATTTCATATTACGTGCTCCTCACTTCTGGGAATTAGTGTTTAAAGATTCCTAAGCATCTGCTCCATCATGTTTAATAAATATCACCTGGATAAACTTGTTAACTACCATTCTTGAATTTTTAGTCTCTGCAATATCTTGTGTGGTTTCCATGTGTTGGAAAAACGGGCTGCTCTTGTTTCACCAAATGAGTTCTCTACCTCACTCCATGAAAATCTACTGTTCTCAAGTTACTTTTTAAGCATATAAGAGTGTGAAAATTCTTTTCTGTGCTGTAGCAGAGACCAGTAATGCTTAATGAAAGCATATTGAAGCTAGCCATGCCAAATTCCCCTCAGGCTTTTTCTTGGTCCAGATTTCTTCCTTTTCTAGGAAAATAATCTCATCAAGCTTGGCTCGATCTGCTTATAAGTCTTAAAACTCAGTGCAGACTGAGCTGAAAAAGTTTACTAGATCTTGGATGTGTAGTACTTTATCTTCTGTGTTGCTATCATGCATTGCTAAGTTACTTCTAGCTGTTCTAAGAGATTTTGGGGACTAACCCCTGCTCTTTGCTTTGTTAATGCAAATCCAACAAACCTCTGCTAAGACTAATTGAGTTACTGAGAGCCACCCCTGGGTACTGGTGGGTGATTACAACTTGTTCTTGGCAACCAGTTCTTTTTGTACTTCATCCTGCTTAAATTGTTTTTGCTGATGCAGTTAGTTTCTTTATAAACCAATAAAACTCATATGGATAAAGATTATGGGGCTCTGATCTTAAATTTTGCAAATAATGATTTCTTTATTTCCAGTATCAGTAGCTACAGCTGTATCAAAGGTCAATTAATGATACAATTAGAGTGGATGCCTTTTTAACCTGCTCTCACTCTTTATATACTGGATGGTGAGAAAGTAAGGGCAGCTGTTCAGTCAAGTAATAAGGATCAGTGTAAGCAGTGATGCTTTACTGATCTTGCTAATGAGGGGAAAAAAAATGAGCACTGTTATCTTTGCCAAATGTGGTGGCATCAAGCTAAAATGTGGTTGTATTACGTTAAAACCTTTTACTGCAATATTTTCTAGGGACTTTAATGCAGCCTTGATTTTTGCTAGAATTTGGTGCAAATGAGCTTGCTTATATCTACAAATTGCAAGTGTGATTTCAGCTATTTAAGAGGCTTTTAATGTTCTAATGGTCTACGATTCTAGGGAAGAAACTTGCATGACCCCTCTGCACATGCAGTCTTCCCCCAGTATGATCTTAAGGCAAATTTTATTAATCAGTGCTTGCATGCTGGAACTGGGCATTGCAAAACAGCTCTGGTCCATGCGAAACATTAAAATGCCACATGCCTTGGTACAAGGTACCAAGTACTTTTGTGGGTAATTGATCCAACTACTGTGATTAAACTAAAGGGCCATTAAAGCATAGTCGCAATAATGACCCTCTTCCCTTTAAGGAAGGGAATGGGGTAAATTAATAAACTTGATGAGCCTCAAACTTAGAAGGTCCACAGCTGTTATTGGCAATAGTATCAAGAAATAACTCAAGATTGGGAAGGAAAACAATGTAACCCTGATCTCTACTCCCTCCCAAGGTTAGAGGTGTCCTCCAAAACTTTAAACTCAGTTTTCAGAGAGCTCCTTTAAGGATATCTTCCTTGTCCTTCTGAGGTTCAGTCCTGCATACTTTTTTGCATGAGCACTTAAGATGTCCCTCTAGATTTAGGGCCACAAAGATGATCCAAGGACTGGAGCACCTCCCATATGGGGACAGGCTGAGAGAGTTGGGGTTCTTCAGCCTGGAGAAGAGAAGGCTCCGGGGAGACCTTGGAGCAGCCTCCCAATACTGAAAGGGGCTCCAGGAAAGCTGGGGAGGGGCTCTTGATCAGGGAGTGCAGAGATAGGATGAGAGGGAATGTTTTTTAGCTGAAAAAGGGGAGATTGAGGTATCAGAAAAAAAAAAAAAAAAACAAACAGACATTTTCCTGTGAGGGTGTGGAGGCCCTGGCACAGGTTGCCCAGAGAAGTGGTGGCTGCCCCATCCCAGGAGATGTTCAAGGCCAGGTTGGATGAGGCTTTGCTTTCCCCGATCCAGTGGGAGCTGCTGCTGCCCATGGCAGGGGATTGGAACTGGGTAGTGTTTAAGGTCCCTTCCAACCCAAACCATTCTGTGATTTCAGGAGGGAAGTGGCACGGTATTGGTGTTGTCCTGGTCACTTTTTAATTAGGGTAATAGTAATCTTTTTTTTTCAGTCTATTTATCTGACCATTGTCTTGTCATCGGGTTCTCACTTGTGGCTTTTCAGTACAGTGCCAAACAAATGAGACCAATCTCAGGAGTTCTGGGAATCAATTTAACATAGCTCCTGCTTGAAGTCAAAGGGTGCTATACCTCTAACTTTAACAGGAGTGCTGTAAGGTCAGAAGAGCTTCTGGAAATGTCTCTGTGTAAGTAGCAGAGTGATGTACCTTTGAATACAGTATGGAATTTTATATCCTTTTATATATCCTCTTAATCAGGATGACAGTCAAATGGAGAGACTATTAAAAGGGAACTGTCATGTTATCCAGGCGCTTATACGTGTTAGCAGCTTTAAAATTAATAATGCCTACTCAAGAAAAAGACCTGGGCTTTACTGAGTGGACTCAGTTTAGCACTCAGTTGTCAAAATAAAATCTCAAGCTGTAAAGAAAAGAAAAATGTTGGAAGTATGCTCTAGTCTTCTGTTTGTATCCCTGCTCTTAAGTGTGAAATTGAGGAGGGTTTAGCAGGAGGTCGTCTTAAGGTGGTTGTTCCATCTATTGGAAAAATGGTTAAAGCTTGTACATGCCTGGTGCTTCCAAATGACACCGTATCACAACCAAAACTGATTGTGCCATGTTGTAGAACCTCATTTAGACTGTGCATTCAGTTGGAATCACTGCATCTGAAAATGATAATGTAAAATTAGCCATCTAGAAGCAACTGACTTGACACCAAGTTTTTTGTGGAGAGGGGAGAAAAGAGCAGGTAAACATGAACCTTCTTGTTTAGAAAAATGCGTAATGAATTAGGCAGAAACAGAGCTTAAGCCCTCTGTCATTTTATCTCAAATATGAAAATGGGGATATTTCTTTTCTTTGTTTTGCTGATTTATTTTTATATTATGGTATGGGAATCCTTCAATTCTTTAATACCAAATCTTTGTAGTATGCAGGAGTTGTTGAAGAGAAATGAACAACTTGGGAGGAAATCAGTCTAAACAAAATCTGCAGTTAAGGACATACTGGTCTCTCACTTAAATGATTTTACCTTCCTGTTTCTATTAGGAAAACTTCCCCAGTGGGTAGATGTTCCTTGACTGTTCAGCTTACAGTTGTGAGCACCTTCCTCTAACATTGGTGGCTAATGACATCAATTTTCTGAATATATAGAGAGGCCTTGATTCTGATGACGCGTGACACGGCATTTGCCTCATTTCCTTGTGCCCAAGGCTCTCCTTTCACTGTTACCCTATCTGTGTTGTCTTATCTCTTTCCAAGAGATGCTCCGGGTCAGTTGTGCTGTTGGTGGTAAGATGCCATGAAGTATGCCAAAGCCTGAAGCACCACCTCTTCTGAGTTTGAGTATTCCAATGACTTTCCTCTTTTGCTACCTGCACGTAGACAAAGTGTTAGACAAGACTGCTTGAAATGCTCCTAAACACAACAGTTCCAAAAAGCATTTGTTCTTATCTACCAAATATGACAAGACCCATGAGTCTGAGCCACTTCTGCTCGTACATCTTGCATGAAAATTATGTTTGGGAATTGAAAATGTGCTGCTTTTTCATCACCAAAAACCATGCAGAGTCTGTTGCTCCACAAGGTGTGTGTGTAGGCTTAAGTGTTGCCTCTTAACATATTTATGTCAAAGAAAAACATCTGGGCACTGAGAACTTATATTTGGGGCTTTTTTTCCTATCTGGAATACAGAGCTTTTGTGCTACAAATTGCTTGGACACAGATCTCTTCTGATTCTGGCAAGTTAAGAAAAGTTCAAGTTAATGAGAATGATGATCATGCAGGTGCTGGCTGAACAAATAGCCTGCTTGTATTTCCAGTTTTTAAAGGAAATATGTTTATCTTCAGGTTCTTATAGATGCAAAGAAAGCTGGACGGAAGTAGGTGAATCTTCTTTGCTCATGGGGAATTGTCATGATGTGTGAAAAGGAAACTTTGAGGCATACAAATTCCTTGGAGGACAGACACATTCAAAACAGCCAGAACCTATTTCGCATTTTCTGCTAAAATAGACATTACAATAGCATTAGTAATTTTAATGTCTTAATTTTTTTTCTTTGTGGAATTTACAGTTGAAAAAGACACCATAGTCTTTTGTATTCACTCAGTCTTTTATTACTTTTCTATCAAACTTGCTTCATTTACTGATGCTGGCGCTGGATGCTCAATTTGTGATGTACTTACTGTATAAAAACCTCCACTCTGTAGTGGAAGTCCTTGAAATCGAGCTTTTGATGGTAGGTTGAAATAAAACATGCTCTTAAGGAATGGCTGGTTCTGTCCTCAAGATGAGATGAGATAGCTTTTCCTTTATTTTAAGTGGCACCCGTTAATACCTGTGTTTTCTTGGAAAGAAGGAGTAGCTGTGTAAGTTAGAGGCAGATTGACACAAGAAGTCTTGCTGAGTTGTGATGTTTAGATAAATAAACAAGAATGAAATGACTTTTAGATTTATTTTTGAGCTACAAGTACTTTGAAAACAAGTTATTAGCTTTCATTGCTGTCATCAATAATGAATATCTAGCTTGCTTTTTTGGAATATATATGTCTAGGTTGCCCTTCTTGTTTTGTACATGTTTGTTAATTTTCCTTGAAGGAATGAACAAGTGCAAATAATCAACCCAATACTTGTACCTGGAGGGGGATCTATGTTGTGATCTGTTGTCCCAACAGCTGTGATTTTCTCTGTAGGTTTCTCCTTTTTGATCTTAGTACATTGGAGGACTTCTTGTAACTAAAACATGAATTTCCACTGTGTTTTGTGAGCCTTTATGACCTGGTGGTGAATGGGGAACCGTTGGCTCTCAAGACCTCTCTAGAGTAGATGTTCCTGTCTATTGGCTGGCATGGCATCCTGGTACCTCTGTCACTGATTCTTCTCTTCACAGACTTTCTTCCTTTGTAGACTCAATCCCTCACATTTTATTTTGGATTTTCTTTAGTTTGCTTGTTTGGTTTTTTTAATGCTGTGGCTTTCATGTTTACAGAGCAGAAATAAGTTGCCTGAGTAAGAAATGCTGTGCAAGGAGTGAGGTACTACTTTAAAATTCCAACCTTGACAGCATTCTAAATCCTCGTGGAACAGTCCTCAAAACCAGCTTTGCAAACTTCCTTGGGTAATTTTTATTAATGAGTGCAATGTGTGTACCTGCAAAGCATTCCATCCTTGAATGGGTGACCACAGCAATTTCTCTTCCCCAAAGTGAGGTCAGGTGATACGTTTAACTGATGTTAGCGATACATTAGCATCAGCACATTCTGTATTAGGGAAAATAACTAGCCCTACAACAAGGTAGAAACACATGGACTCTGAAAGACAATCTCATTATGCAGCTGTGGTAACAAAAATGAATGCCACTGTTAAACCCTAGCATAAACCTCCAGTTTGTGCTGATCTTGGAGACCTTGAAATCCCATCTGATTTGTTATTTGAGGCCATAGCTGTTTGGAAACAGCTTTGTGCTCGCTTTGTAATTGCTCTTTATCAGGCAATTGCTTCCATTCCATAACTGCAGAGTTGGTTCTGCATGCTGGCTCTAAGCTTCCAAATGATTAGCAATTTGACATTTGACAGTAAGTGGTTGACCTTTAGTGGGTAAGAGGAAAAGCTAATAATTCCTAGTGTTTACAGCACTGATTTGAGCGTGATATTGCTTCTCTCCATCTAACTTGCATCTTCAACCACTGCTGTACATTTTTCCAGTTTAAGAGCAAATTGCTAAAGCACACAAGCTTTGATGCTATCTTGCACTTTGTGGGTAATCCTTTTTTTTTAGTGCAACTCCTTAATCCCTAAAATGAGATTCAAGCCTCTTGAAATATGGGATCTCTAATCTTTGCCTGTCTTACTGCACTTTTTGTAGGGGTACAAGCCTGTCTACGGACCACAGTACGCGAACAAGAGGAGAAGTATGAAATCCAAGGTGGCCCGCAAAGAGGCCGGCTCAACAGAGAACAGCTGGTGGGTTTTATTACTTGAGACAGATTATCTGAATGACCTTTGGTTCATGCAGTTTTGCCCTTTGCCACATGCACAGGTGCAGGAGATGTAAAATTTTAATGTGGTCTTGTACGGAAATTTGATTATGTGCAAGGTGATCACAAGAACTGTGAACACCCATAAAGCTGTCATTTGCCTCTATTAGTGGATGTGTTGCTGTAACCTTGTCAGAGGGGATGCTGTATGAAATTCAGGGAAGAAGCTGTGCGGGACAGGAAGTGGTGCTGCTTTGGCCTTCTCTGCTCAGCTTTAGAGCCCAGTTGAAATCATTTGGAAGTCGAAAGAAAAATGTTTTTATTTCTTCTTTTTTTCCATATATTTATTTTCTTATATTTAACTGGGTTCATTTCTAATTACTTTCTGGGTTATCCTTCATAACTTCATTAAATGTATTTTAACAGTGGCTGTAAATATTCCTAGCTCATAGTTAAACCCTGTTATGCTGGCAAATATTTAAACAGCAGAATTTAACATGTAAGCAAGCTTTTCTTGATTGCGTACTTAACATTTTACATGTTAAGTTACTGTTCTAGCTTTCAGTGTTAGTCTTTTTAAATTGTATTTTTTGTAAGTGCTGATTGTTTCTTTCCACTTTTTTCCTGCGTGCTCAATTGTGAAGTCCTGTATTTTTACTTGGTTTTTTATTCCCCTTCTGCTCAGCTGCCTAAATTGTTTGATGGATGCTACTTCTACTTTATGGGATCTTTCAAGCATCACCAGAAGAGTGATCTCATGGACTTGGTCAAAGCAGCAGGAGGACAAATTTTGGTTAGGCAGCCAAAACCAGACAGCGATGTGACGCAGACTATCAACACGGTGGCTTACCACGCGGAATCTACTTCTGACCAGAGATTTTGCACTCAGTATGTGATCTATGATGCGTCTTCTAAATTCAAGCCAGAGAAACTTCGTCAGGGCAAAGTCTGGATGGCTCCTTCCAGCTGGCTGATAGACTGTGTGATGTCATTTCAGCTCTTGCCTGTAAATTGGATGTCTGTGTCTCGTGAGTGAGGTTTTGTGCTGAATCTTGAGCAGCTGGGACGCTCTGGTAAACACTGATCTGAAACATGATTTGTGCTTTGCACTTAGGAATACAGAAGAGCTTTGACCATTTAAGTGAGTTACTAAGATCACTGATACTCTGGGATAAATGAACTTAGGATGGAGGAGAGAGATAAAGGTTGAAAAATGTGCCTCAAGTTATTTTGTATTCCTTTAGCTTTGCATTCAACTTAAGCGTGATAATCACTGACATTTTGTAACCAAGATTTTGCAAAATGAAACCTTGTGCATTCTTGATTTAAACTAGCACTTCCTAGGTGCTAGAGCTTGACTCTTTTCTGTTTAATATCCTTCGACTAGGATGTATTAAGCATGTTGAGATTTCCCAGCTGGACCAGAATTTGTTCTTCTTAAGAAAAGAACTCTGCATTTGAACAGAGCCATTTGCCCTGCACAGACCTTTCTTCTGTCAGATGCCATGAGATGTTTCTTGTAACTTCTTATAACTGAATTTTGCACGAGATTCTTTGCGTGGCATAAACCTGGCAGAAAGTAGAGTAGAGCTAATGGCCTGGATTTATTTGAAAGTAGACAACACTGTCTTTAAAAAATCGTGGTCTAAAATTCCTTATTTGTATCAAGGTAATACCATTTGCTTCTGTCTGCTTTCACACTTGTAATTGTGTAACTCAAATTTGATTCTGTTTTTCTGAAGATATCTAAGCATCAGTGTCCTTATTAAGTTATTAAAATAAGCAATATTTCTGTAAGTATGGCTGATTGCTATCATGGTTACTTAAAAAAATTAATGATTGCAAAAGAATTATGCCTCACTTTGCACAATTGTGCCAAACTTAGCTGGCTACATGGGAGTAATATTTGATTCCTTCATATTTGTTACAATAAATTTTTAATTAATTTCTTATGATTGATCATAAGTTATTGTCAGACTCCTACTTCCTCTCCCTGTGCTCTTGTGTAATGTCTTGCTTCTTTTGTATTGCCTTGGGTTTGTGAATTCCTAATTTTTAAATGGTGCCTTGTAATAATGTACAATGAGAATGGTGGCTGTGGGATAAAACAAAGCTGCTTGTGTTTGCTTTGAGATTGCTTGTAATAATAAAACTTCTGATGCCCCTACATTTGGAGTGTCTTATTGCATGAGCTTATCTGCAGCATAAGTGCACTGTCCATATGTATCTTCCAGGTAAATGGAGACATAAGCACTTTTCTGTGAACTCAATAAAGCTGTGAAGATAACACATCCACCTGCAAAGACAGCTCTTCAGTGTAAGAGACAACTGGGTTTGGCAACTGTTGCCATTGGAGATCCTGTGCCAATTTTCAATATGCTCGATAGACCTCTCAGAACTATACTCTTATACATAACAGGTATAGTTTTCAATAGCATCCTCTAGACTTCAGAAGCTGGAGTATCTGTCACTTAGACTAGACTGAATCATTGCTTTTCACTAAATGCAGTTCTCAAGTTCTTGCATGTCTGCGCAAGTGAGCAAAAATGCAAGGCTCATTAATAAACAGAACAACTCATGGGATGAACGTGGTTGGGGTTTTTGTGCAGATAAACAGGCACCGAGTCGATAACTGCGTGGACTTGGTCATTTATTTTAACAATTGGAGCACATTTTAGCTTGGCATTTCATAGCACATCAATATACCTAATGCGGTATGCTTCGCAACAGTAGCAGTGTATCTCGGCAAAATTCTTAAGGATGGAGCTTTCCTGCTGTGTACCAGGAAGGAATTTGACCCATCAGTAATCCTGTTATATGGCTGAAAGCAGAGGCAGCAGATTTACAGGTTTTAAGAGCTATTGTTCCTTGGCAGCTGAAAAGAAACTGTTAGAAAATTGCCATCACTTTATTATTTTTTAAGCCAGACTCAACTTTTCCTAAGGTCTCGTTCCTCATTTACCCTTCTTATTGAAGTGCTTTTCCTAATTAACTCTGACCTATTTCCTTCAGGTCTCTTCAGGAATTTGGAGTTTTGAGTGGTCAACTTCTGTAGACTTATTCAGAATGGCAATAATTAGACTTTTGACACCAGAATTGCAGCAGGACTTGAACACAACTGAAGCAATAAGTAAGCACACCAAGGCCAGAGGCCAGGGACACAGACCCTGCTCAATTCACCCTTGCTAATCACTGAAAGCAGAGGGACAGCACTTGATAAATCATATCTAAAGAAGTCTTGTACTAAGGATAAATCAAGTCCCTTAGTCCCTTGGATGGATTTTGGCTCGTGAAAGCAAGGTTATAAAATCAGGAGTCATGTGGTACAGGGTGCGTAGGGATCATTTCTCACTGTCTCTTCCAGTCCAAAGTGCGTTAAAGGAAGCTGGTGGGAGGCAGGCTCTAAATGGAGGGGATTTCAATGCAGCACGGGCAGGCTTGAGGCAGTGACAACCGGTTTGGGTGCAGCATGTTTTGGTATGGTCTGAAGCAGAGAGTAGATGAGCTCATCAAAGAGAATCTGTTAAAGGTTAGTAAAGAATCTTACCTGTGACATGAATTTATATTCGTTTTCTGCTGGAATACATGGATGACTGGGGTCTGAAGAGGTGAAAGCCCAATTATAGATATGTTTATTCATCTTGTATTTATACTTAAAAGCGCTGTGAATCTCAGAAAAGTTAATGATTTTCAGACAGCTTCCCTTGGAATTTTATCTGTTTACCTCATTATGAATTTGTTATCAGACATCCCAGATGATCTCTTTCCGTAGCAACTTCTGGGACTCAGTGACATGACTTTAACATTGCTAAGAGAGAACAGGCAAAAGAAATTGTAATAAATACTGTGCAATCTTTCTGAATGGCTGTGGCACAGAGGGGAATAGATGAAGTCTGGCCAGTTTGTTTGTTTGCTTTGCGGTTTTTTGTTTAGTTGGTTTGTTTTGTGGGGGTTTGGAGTTTGGTTTTTGGGTAGATGTGTATTGAAGTGGAAGATATTTGTGAGTATGGAGGTTGCATTCTTGCATTGCTGTCCTGGGTACGTCTTGGGGAATATAATCATAGAATAGCTCATACTTCTGGCTGTTTCTACCTCTACTTGGTTACTTGTTTTTAAATATCTCATAGGTTTTTCTTATCCCTAAAATATCAGTAGTTCGCTTTGGACTTGTTTCTCCAGCTATAAGATAAAATCTGTTCTGTGTTGCTGAACGTTGAATATTCCTTTGTTATTTGAGATATTCAGAAGTCAATTAGAAACAAATGGCCCAATAATGGAGCTTATCAGAGCAACTCAGGAGGGTTAAAAGTTGCATTATCTCTGCAAGTATTTAAGGAAACAGCAGGCAAGCGAGTAATACTGAACAGTGGTACCTGCTTTTGGTCTTGAATCAGAATTGGTGGTCTTGAAGGAGAACTGACATGCTTGGGATGTGCTCAGGGTCTCACAGCCCTCTTCCGAATGAGTAGCAAGCATGGGAGGGTGTGAAGTCTTGCATCTCTCTAATGAGAAGGATCTCAGTGAGTGCTTCACCCAGCTGGCTTCTAGCAACCTTCGTTAGGCTTGAAATAAAGCCCCTTTCTTCTGCTCTATTGCAAGTTTCTGAGCTGATGAGCTGTGTGGGACCCATCACAAAGTGAAGCATGATCAGCCTGGGTGGGGATCACAGAAGGAGCAAAGACAATTGAAGGGAAATAATTCAAGGAAGGGAACAATTCTAGATGAGAGATTGAAGCTGGTTGTAGTCCTTGCCTAAGTCCAATGTCTTAATTCAAGACCAAACTTGATCTGGAGCAGTTCTTCCAGCAGATCAGCAATTTGACTAATGAAACTGTTGCAAATACTCTGCTCAGGAAAAAAAGATCATCTGTATAGAAGCCACGGTGTGTTGTTAAACTATGCGTTGGTGCGTAGTATGGGGGAAAACATGTAAATGCAGGGATCATCTCATCCCCCTGCCTGTGGTTTCAGTGTTGCTTCCAATTCACTCTGGCTAGATTTACTGTCAGGGCAGTAGAGGGAAGGGGAAAAGCTGCTGGCACTGCAATGCCAGTAGGGCTGCTGGGCAGGAGCATCTGTTCTGGCCTGTCTTGTGCGTCAGAGGAGCTGCCAGCAGAGTTTGGAGAGCAGCATCTCGGAATCTTGTTGAGGACACGTCTGTGAAAAACAGGAGTGCAAATCTCTTCTTTTTTTCCCTTCCTAAACTACTTGGTACTGCATTGCTGGAGGATCACCTGGTTTCGCTCTTGGTAAGGAAGCGAATTTGATGTCAGATTGATATTGGCCTCAGTGTCCTTTGTCTGGTTTTCTCCCATACTTTGCAAGAAAAAGGTTTGATGGAAAGTCCTGGATCTTTCTTTCCAATACCAAAGCAGACTGCACTGTGTTGTAAAAGCCAACAAAGTAGGCTTTAACATAAATTTAAAAAAGACAGAAAGAGGTCTTTGGACAGCCAGATAGTATCGGGAAATAGACAGTAGTGTCTTGGGTGGAACAAATGAAGATTCAGCTATTTTTAATCGCAGCACACCATGTTCTATCTCTTCAGACTTGTTTGATTTAAATTAACAGTAGTTTAACTAGCGTTAAATTGCCCTTAAAAGCAGAAGCATGTTTTGTGTGCAATCAGATGGGGGAAGGGGAGAAAGGTTCCCACCTTTCTTTCTTTCCCCCCCCTATGGAGAGAATGCATTTTCTCTGCTTCAATTTAATTCCCAGCAGGAGGCTGGCCTGATGAAGTAGCAGAGAACTGTCAGCTCCTCTTGCGTGTTTGAGACACTGGTGTCATTCCTGACCGAAGATGCTGAGGCACTGGCAGACAAAGGGATGGCTGGTACTCATGGGTTTGTTCTGCAAGTGCTTGTCTTGATCTGGTGGATGTTAGGGGCCTTCTGCTCCACTGCTGGAAGAATTTAACCGTGCAGTGCCACAGTGAGCTGAGCTACAGTATCGGCCGTGGACATCCCAGTGTGTTTAAGAAGCAGAGAGGTATCTTCCCTGTAAACCAAGCAGCCTTTCTCAGGCTGTGTTTACTTCAGGGCTGTGTGTATTTGGCCACAGCAATTGTGCTGTGCTGTGCCATGAGGAGGGCTGTGCAACACACGCAGGGCTCACTTTAGAATCATAGAATGGTTTGAGTTGGAAGGGACCTTAAAGCCCATCCAGTTCCAACCTCCCTGCCATGGGCAGGGACACCTCCCACTGGATCAGGGGGCTCAAAGCCCCATCCAACCTGGCCTTGAACACACCCAGGGATGGGGCAGCCCCGACCTCCCTTGGCAACCTGGGCCGGGGCCTCCCCATCCTCACAGGAAAACATTTCTTCCTCAGATCTCATCTCAATCTCCCCTCTTTCAGCTTAAAACCATTCCCCTTCATCCTATCCCTGCACTCCCTGATCAAGAGCCCTTCCCCAGCTTTCCTGGAGCCCTTTTCAGTACTGGAAGGCTGCTCTGAGGTCTCCTGAGAAACTTCTCTTCTCCAAGGTGAACAACCCCAACTCTCTCAGCCTGTCCACATATGGGAGCTGCTCCAGCCCTCAGATCATCTTCGTGGTCTCCTCTGGACTCACTCCAGCAGCTCCATGTCCTTCCTGTGCTGAGGACTCCAGAACTGAGTGCAGGGCTCCAGCTGAGGTCTTACGAGAATGGAGCAGAGGGGCAGAATCAGATACATGGTGAGAGAGAGGCTAAAGATATATGTAAAAAATGGGATGTGCTGCCTTGCTCAGCTTGCTGAACTGATAAAAACTAATTATTTCTTCGGTTGTGTGGGGCTGGGTTAGTCTCTTCCGAGTTTAGCAGACTGCTAATTCTCAGAGATGTCACAAAAGTATTTGGTGTGGGAACTGGATGAGACTGCCTCATCTGGCTGTGATCAGCTGGGGTTCAGTTGCAGTGAGGACTCTAAAGTGAGGTTTTTCTGATTGCCCTACACACCTGTGCACCCCACATTTCCCCGAGGGAGTCCCAGCCTTGCTGCAGAGTTTGGTGTTGGTGTCACCCTGACCAGGTAAACCGTTCTCTCCAGCTCCACTGCAAGGTTCAACTTTGAATAGCTGGGAAACCCAGATCAGCTATAGTTTGGGTCCTGCTGGAATCTGTGGTCCGTAGCAAAATTCAACTTTTTTTCTACAGCATAAAAGATCTGGAAGAACACTTTAAAAAATAAATTGGGGGCTTTTTAATTGAATTAAATATTAATGTGGATAATGCAATCAATGCTGTATTGATTGTGTTAGCCACAATAATGTTTAATTCAGTAAGTCTGCAGTGCTGGATCTTTTTCTTCCCCTGTGTTTATCTTGTGCTGTGCAGCAGTAAATGCCAGGCTGCACTCTGGGTTGAACTCCTTCAGGTTGACTGTATAATGTCAGGGTCACCTGCGTGTCTGATGTAACCTGGATTTAAAACAGCTACTCATAGTGACACGCCTGGTTTCTAAAGGCTCTGCACAAAGAATATTGCTATTAATGTAAATATTGCCTGTGACCTCCGTGTGCTTTGCTTCTGGAACCTGGGCACGATGCAATGCTTCATTCCCGCTCTCAGCAATTGAGTCCCAGCAGCTGCATGTGTCAAACCAGGAAGATTTTCTATCCTCGGTTCTCTAATGTGTTTCTGAAGAGGTGCCAGGTTCTGGTTTCAAACTCAACCAAGCCTGAATGATTTTATCTGTGGTTGTAGGCTGAAGGTTTTTATTAAATTAAAATTCACAGTTTTGCTTAACTGAAAAATTGGAGGCAGATGTTCCCCCAGCTCAATCCACTCACAGAGCAAGTTTTCTTGTCCCTGATTCTTTGCTCGCTGTGTACCTGTTGAACAAGGCTTGGTAACAAGATCTGGGAACAGCATAAGCATTTGGGGTTTTTCCACTGATGTCTTTTTGTGGACTCTTTCAAGGGTTTGCATGGACTGTTGGCTTGTGTTTTAAGAAAAACTGCTTAATGCAATCGACCTTGACTCGATAATGAGAGATGGAGAAACTGCCAAGTGAGATGTTCCTGTGGTCTGTGCAGCAGGTCTGTGGCACAGAAGTGGGGTGTCCAGAGCTAACTTAGGTCTTGTGAGCAACAGATCTTCTCTCCCACACGTTGCAGGACACCAGACTTGCCCATGGAGCTGGGTGCAAGCCTAAGCCTACCGTAAACCTTGGGTGAAAGTAGCACACAGCTGGGCCCACTGGGAAGGCAAGGTTTTACCAGTCTTTGTGGATGCTGACGACATTCCAATCAACAGGCAGAGAAAGTGGGAGGGAGAAAAGGGGCCAAGATTTCATTTCATTACCACACAAGGACATGGATCTCTTAGAGAGAGGCCAGAGGAGGCCACAAAGTTGATCTGAGGGCTGGAGCACCTCTGCTATGAGGAGAGGCTGAGAGCTGGGGTTGTTCAGCCTGGAAGGCTCTGGAGAGACCTTAGAGCAGCCTCCAATTGCTGAAAGGGGCTGCAGGAAAGCTGGGGAGGGGCTCTTGATCAGGGAGTGCAGGGACAAGATGAGGGGGGATGGTTTTAAGCAGAAAGAGGGGAGATTGAGATGAGATCTGAGGAAGAAATGTTTTGACACCCTCGAGAAAGCCCCAAGGCCAGGAGATTGCAAAGGTATGAAGAATCTCATTCTCATCCCATTTGCTGCTTACAAGGTTGTGGTGTATGCCCAGTCGCACCTACACTTAGTCCTTCAAGGACTTCACAGTTGGCTGGATGCAAGAACAGAGATGGCAACCCGAGACCTGAGAAGGTTTCATGGGGAGCTGTGAGGTGAGCAAAGTAGTGGGAGCTCCAGCACTCAGAGCGAGATGGGGTTTTATCCAGGTCCAAGCTTCTGTCCTGGCTCCAGACAGTGAACAAAACTGCACCATGGCCTCTTCTGCTCTAGAAAGGTGGCTGTTAGCTGTGACTGCCCAGGAGACTAACTCACAATTTCCTCCTGTGCCCTACAGGTGATAAATCTTTATACATTTTATAATATTTGATTATGGTCACAAAACATGCCTGAGTGCAGCAAGGAGAGAGGCTATAATGAACCCTTGGGATGTGTTGAGTATTCCCACACCTAATCAGTGCACATTAAGGTAACTATTGAAACTGTGTTTGTGTATTAAATAATATTAATTTCTCCTCATCTCATTTTTTCCCCTTTCTCTTCACATGTCTGAAAGAAACATACTTAAATGTTCCAATTTTGCAGCAGAGCACCCAGCAAGTGAAGAAACCCTCAAATGAGGCTGTTTTGTATCTTCAGTGCCATGGTCAGCCCCACCTCTTCTGTTCCTGCCACACACAGTGCCCAAGCTGCTCCTGGAATTTCTTTCACCTTCAAAATGATGATCTTTAAAGAAAAAGATAATTTTGTACCGGCTGGGAGGAGTGAACTGTTGACTTCTCCAGGCAGCTGGAGAAGTGGTGTTTCTGCAAGTGGTGAAGGGTTACTTTTCCTGTTACAGGCAGGAGCTCACACACTGAGAGGATGGAAATCATCATTTTTTTGCTGCTCAGGCCAGCACAAGAACGCTGGAAGGATCTCAAGTCTGTACTGAGTGGTGTTGCCAGGCACCCATGGTGAAAGGCTGGGTTGGAGCCAGCAAAGCTGTTTCATCTCCCTTGCCACAGCCTCCACCAGCATACCAGGCAACGCTTGCATAGGCTGGTAAGAGAAAGATGCAAGAGAAAGTAGAAGAACTTTCTGAAGGTGCTTCCAAGCTCTGGTCTTGGATGAGCAACAAAATTCTCTTGCCAAAGAGGCAGCTGCAGAGCTCAGTTTGTAAACCTTCACCTCTTTAGACCCTTCTAGTGCAAGGTTTCTCCACCCAAAGCAAATGAGAGAGCTCTCTTTAATCATCTTGCATTTGCAATTACCTTTGCATGGGTCTCTCTGTCCCTGCTATGCCTGCTTCAGCTTGTTACAGACTTATTCACTGCATTATAACATTTACGCATCATGGTTCCCAGACATTTCCTTCTAATGGATTTTGCATTAGTAGTGAGTATCGGGAAATCTAGTACCAAAAGGTTAATGTACATCCATTAGGCCTTTTCTTTCTCCCTTCTTTATGTGCTGGTAGAAGACAAGCAATTTTAGTAAATACATTAGGTCTAGAAAGGGTCTGGAAACACTTGAAATTCTGTACATGAGACACTGTGGGGCTATTAATATCGTCCTGTCCAAGCGCTACAGGTAAAGTGGGATCTGCAGATGTTGGATGATATGTTTCAGGTGTTTTCTAGCCTCCAGAACCTTTCTTTTCCTCATAGAAAGGGTTGGGGGTTTTGAGACGTCTTCTTTTTGTAGAGCGGACTACTTGCCCTGCATCTCCTACATCATGAAGGAAAATGTGCTTTCATCCATGTGCTGTCTCTGCTATAGACAGGGTAAGGAGAAACGATGTTGGAGTGGTTCAGGCTGTTGTTGGGCAGCTGAGGTACCTTTAACAGCTCAGCTATTCCTTGACCTGCAGCAAGTGGGTTTCTCCCTCTTCCCCCTGAAGCCAACATGACAATTTCTCTCCTGCTAATTGAAGCAAAGCTGAACCCTATGTGTATCTCATTCCATTCTCTGACCTGCACTTTAGACAAGGTCAAGCTTTTTGCTGGAAAAATGTATTACTCTGATAACCACAAGTAGCAAGTGAGAGGGCTGCCCATGTATTTATGATTTGCAGAACTTGCCACGTCCTTTAACTGAAACCTTATGTTTTAGCACCACAGACCTTTGAAAGATAAGAAATTGGGTCATGATACTCTAGCGCTGACTGTCTTTGTGTCTGTCATGCCAGTCATCATGGGGTGAACCTTACTACTCACCTTTGGAGCCACCCACCAAGACCAAATGGAGAGCCACATCATGTCCCTCAGTCTTCCCACCCCAAACTAGGACTCAACCTTCTGGTCTTCAGTTTCCCCAAGGTCCTTTCACGTGACTAACCTGGTTCTCCATGCTCTGTGCTATCCTGCTTTCCACCCTGGCAGGGCAGCAGGGCAGCCATTGTATGTGCAAGACAAGACTCACTGCTCACCAGCAGCTCCTGATTTCTGAATTTTGTCACTTTTATTTCCCAGTGCCACGTTGTTGTTCAGACTGAGGACACATGTCTGGCACTAAAATCTGTAGCTCATGGAGAACATCTGCACTGGTCTTATTTGAGCCCTGATTTGAGCCACCTCTGTGACGGCTCTCACAGATTGAGCTGCTGCAGGAAGATGTACCACCATACGGGGCTCAGTTCTGCAAGGTGCAATAGCCCCATGCCCTTGACTTTAACTGACTGTTCTCCAGGTAAGCTCTGCTGTACTGGAGGTTCACAGACTTGAAGATATTTAGGTGAAATCTGGGTGCATGAGCAGCTCTGAGTATATGAGTTCAAAACATTGCAGAATCAAGGCCAAGAAAAAAAAATCCCATGTGCTTTAATTTCACTTAATGAGAAACCATTCACAGCTTTCCATTTCTGATCCGTATCTTTCCATTTCTATTCTAATGGTAATTACTGTAGCAGTTTATTAACAAAGAAATCATTTGATAGCTTTCACATATTCCCATACTTCAAGTATCTAACAACCTATTGATTCAATAGCTTGGCAGCGTTCCTGATGGAGGAGCTGGAGTTTGACTTTTTTTTTAAGCACTTTGATCATTTCACATGCAAAGGATAATTATTTTTCTGCTTGAAACAAGGGATGGATTGCAGATCGATGGAGTCTACAAGATGTTCCTCTGTGTAAGCCCTGCTGCACCCACAGCTGGAGCAAGCAGTGTCTGCATTTTCTTATAGAAGGACCTTAAAAAGTTGTATGTGGATTGGATTTCTTGGCCCTGAGAAATTACAATCAGCAATGGAAACATACGGAACATGTGTGCAGAGAGGTAATGTCAATATTTGATGCTGCTGAGCGTAACTGCAACTCCCTGAAAGGAGATCATAGTGAGGTGAGTGCTGGTCTCTTCTCTCAAATAATGATAGGACGAGAGGAAGTGACCTTAGGTTGTGCCAGGGGAGGTTTAGATAGGATATTAGGAAAAAATTCTTTACTGAAAGTGTACTGAAGCACTGGCAGAGACTGTCCAGGACAGTGGTGGAGTCTCCATCCCTGGAGGAGTTAAAAAAATGTTTAGATGTTCAGGACATGGTTTAGTAGGCACAGCTGTGCTGTTTTGATGGTTGTAATTAATGATCTTAGAGGTCTGTTCCAACCTTAAAGAGTCCATGATTCTATTTATTTATGAAGGGGTTTTGTGTTTCCAACTGTATGTCCTGTTTTGCCCAGGACACCAGCAATGTACTGCGTGGAAAAGGCTTTGCAATGATGGTGCAAATGCCCTCACTCATGCTGCAGACTCATGATGCTGCTGATTGCTTCACTACCCCTGTGTTTGCTTTCTGGATGGCTCCTCACTTCTTCCAGGTAGCTGGAGAAGCTTTCTCTGACACTGATTCATACTTGTACAGAAGACCAGGACACTGCAAGAACTCCCAGAGGACTATGCAACGCGTGGTGAGTCTGCAACAGCACACAAACCCAACCATGGTCCAGCCCCTCAGAGACAACCAGTAGCCAATCTGCCACTGTGCTGGGATGGCTGGTGTGTGTGAGATGGGAGTGAAAAATAAGGTGGTGTGTGCCTTAGACTGCATCTGCACATTGACGTCACCTTTTTTGTGGATTTCTAGCAAACTTCCCAGTTATGTTGGAGGCCCACATGGGAATTACACCTGTGCTATTAAATAACAGAGATCTGCCTTGAAAGACCTCCCAGCTACTTCAGTAAAATGCCTTTTGGTCACATCATGAACTCTTTTGGAAGGAGTGAGAGGAGCAAGATGGATGGAGGTGACTTGTTATCCGTTTTCTCATGCAGGTTTGGAAAGGACAGAAACATTTGACCTCTATGAGGAGAAGCTTCTACTTGTGTCCTCACGGGGCTTTTTATGCACATGACCCTGACGGGCTTCCTAAACCATTTTGTTAATAATTCATAGGCTTCTGAAATAGCCCGGTTTGTTCACGCAATGACTAGGTGACCCTACAACCTGTTGGGAATAAGGCGGTGGGAGAACTTGAATTACAGGTTAGTCATTTTCCCATCTAATATATCACAGACTGAAAGTTTTATGACTTCAGAGCTTACTGTATTAATTTTATGCATGAATGCTTTATTTTTGCCATACGAGATATATCACTGGCTTACTAGAGCAAAATATCATTAGACCTGGAAAGGGATTTGGTCACTTACACTTTGTCACCGAGGATCATTGCACATAGATTATGTGGGGCTGTGCTGTGCCATTTCTCATGTGTTTATTAAGTGATTATAAATATCGAACAGCGTGCCTTCAGGGGACACTTGAGATCTGTTATTGTAGCAACATTTCATTTAGAAGGATGGCATGCACACAATGATTTGTGTTTTGGGAGAGTCTGTCGAAGGGTTTGTCTGACAAGAAGACAGAGAAGTAGACTGTTCTGCCTTGAAGCAGCTCTCCTTGGTTGTTTTTAGACTTAACATTGTGCATCTTCTCTTGTCCTGGTGGCTAGTGTCAAGGACAGGATCCTAAGAGACCAGAAGCCCAGCCCTGCCTGTGCCAGAGCCCTTGACTGCATCAAACTACTTTGGGTCCTTTGTTTTTCTTTATCTCTGCTCAGGGTATCAGTCTTGAGAGCACCACAGTCTTGACTTTTCAGACATGCTAAGCCCTCAGTGTTTATTGTTTCAATGATAATGAATGGAATTTGTATGTGAACACACAAAATACAGCTGTTTGTTTACCCTGAACATTCGACCTACTTTCACACAACCCAGGGGAAAAGAGCCTATAGATGTACCAATGGCTGAATGTCCCACCTTCTTGAGACCTTGGTGCCATTTCCCACAGCCTGAAGCTGTGCAAGTGTCCACCTCAGAGCTTTTGCGCTCCTCAACCACCAAGACCAAAAAAAAGCCCCCATCTCCAGAATTTGCTTCCCATTTGCTGCCAAGACTGCCAGAGAGCTGATGTCTCGAACCACGTTTTCACAGGAGCTCTGTTCCTCTTTTGTCACTGCAGTGGGGTTGCTTTTTCCATGAAAAATGAACTTGTAAAGCATCTGCAGCACAGTTGGTGAAGGCTGGCCCTCTTCTTGAAACTGCTGCTTCTTTAAGTCCCTTTTAATTTAAAATTTTATATTAAGATGTTTCCTGCTGAGTATGTAAAACACAACATGAAAATGGAGCTGTTCTCCATTTCTGGATTTCCACTTATGACTGAGCAATACAGGCCCACCTTTGATTAAGTGGAAGAAAAAAACCCAACACTATCTGCCTCTTAGTCATTAATTACTGCTTCCATGATTCATTAGTGAAAAAGATGGAGATAAGAAGTAGGTGGAGAGCAAAAAGAGCCATGTGAATTTGCCCACAAAACTCACAGAAGCCTGCAATTGTTTTCTGAGACTGAAAACATGGGGAAATGGGTTAAAAATGATTTGTAACCAGGAGAAGGAGGAATTTCCTTGTGTTACGACTACATGCTTTTATTAGTTTGATGATGTACAGTGGTACTATTTCTCTTGGAAATGGCTTTTTGGTTAACATTTTGTTTTCCGCCCCAAAATTAGCTCTGGCTCACAGTGATATGAAACACAGCTCCCTGCAATCGGCTGTCCCTGAACTTTATTAATGCCACTTGTTGTGATCTATTTCAGAACAGGTAATAATACTTTTCTTTCACAGGTAAGCAAGCCCTCACCCTTTATTGCTTGGCATTTCCACAGCAGGGGGAGAATGAAAAATTAGTTAATAATAATACATTGCATTGATAGCTACATCACTTTTATACCAGATGCTTCTCTTTAGGAGTTTTAGGCTGTGCAATAATTTAATTTAATTAAATTGGCCCAGTTTTTTATGTGATCCAGCATTCTGATAATGGCTTTAAACTGGAAGAGGCAGGATTTAGATTGGACATTAGGAAGAAATTCTTCACAATGAGGGTGGTGAGGCACTGGCACAGGTTGCCCAGGGAAGTTATTGATGTCCCCATCCCTGGGCGTGTTCAAGGCCAGGTTGGATGGGGTCTTGAGCAACCTGGTCTGGTGGGAGGTGTCCCTGCCTATGGCTGGGGGGTTGGAACAGGATGATCTTTAAGGTCCCTTCCAACCCAAACCATTCTATGATAACTGCATTTCCAGCAATTAACATTTTGATATTACAAAATGCACCTGGAAAACTACAAAGTTCACTTTTACCTGTAAAAGACAAGTTTCCAGGGTCAGAGAGGTGGTGTAGATTAGCTGGCATCAGATTAATGTAGCTTTATCATCAAATAAATGTAAGTAAATTAATTGAGGGTCCTATTGCTCATACCCACAGGAATGATTTCATATAATGAATGGAGCTATTAATATTGGGGATTGGGAATGGCGAAAGACTTCTGGCATTGCTTATGCTGGATGTAGCATCTTTGCATGAGGCCAAGTTTTTCCCCTGCGTCTTCTCCAGGAGCAGGTTCTGGTCCAAATTTGTGTTTGCTTGAAGGGAGTGGGGCTCAACTGTTTTCATATTTGTTTCTTTTCATGTTTTGTAACTTGCTCACTTTGTCTTTTCTCTTTATTGGTAACAGAAAGGCTGTGACAACTCAAGGTTTCCCTAGGACAAGGTTCCATCACTATTGTCCATTGGTTGCCCCTGCCCATGGAGGCAGCAAAATCACAGAATTATAGAACAGTTTGTGTTGGAAGGGACCTCAAAGCCCGCCCAGTTTCAACCCCCTGCCACGGGCAGGGACACCACCCACTGGATCAGGGGGTTCAAAGCCCCATTCAACCTGGCCTTGAACACCTCCAGGGATGGGGCGGCCACCACTTCTCTGGGCAACCTGTGCCAGGGCCTCCCCAACCTCAGAGCAAAATATTTCTTCCTGATAGCTCATCTCAATCTCCCCTCTTTCAGCTAAAAAACATTTCTCCTTATCGTCTCCCTGCACTCCCTGATCAAGAGCCCCTCCCCAGCTTTCCTGTAGCTCCTTTCAGTACTGAAAGGCTGCTCTAAGGTCTCCCTGGACCCTTCTCTTTTCCAGGCTGAACAACCCCAACTCCCTCAGGCTGTCCTCATGTTTTTCACACTGCTGACAAAATCAGTAGAATTTAGAATCTTTTAAGTAAATCCACGAGGGCTAAAGTATCCTGTGGGGCTTTTCAGCATAATAACAAACATGCTTTATTTTCCAGGCACGTCCCCATTTGCTTTCTTTTCACGGTAGTGGGGCGAGATGGGGCAATGCTACTATTTGTTTAGAAATGCAATTAGCTCAAGTGTGCAGGCCTGCAGCAAGCCAAGAGGATAACCTTGAATCCGGAGAAAGTTAGGGGAAATTTAAAGGCATCTGCAGCTCCAATGGGTCCCCATGCACCCCTTTCACTCACAGTATCTATTCATGCTGATAAAGTGCCAGAAGATATGTAATACAATGGAAAATTGCTTCTTTGGGTATCGTAGCATCTTGACTTAGAAGTGTTTTAACCTTGGCCTCATGCTTCCTGTGGGGCCTGTTGTCTTTGCTGCAGAAGTACTGGCACCAGCCGGGAACGTGTAGGATTTTCCATCTGAGTAAAATTAAAACCTGAAACCTTTACCATCCTCTCGATGCCAGACATGTTCTGTCTACATTAACTTGAGCTTAATGAACTGCAAAACGAGCGTTTCAGCGTGTATGGGGGGGGGATTATTTGAGGGAGTGCAAGTTCCTCACATTTTTATATCTCTTCCCTTTCCCACCCTGCCCCAGCTCCCCTGGAAACTCAGACATCCTCCCAGGATAGGGATAAAGAGAATTGATTAACATAGCACGTCTCCAGGACAGCTCTGTTTCAAAACATTAAGGATGATACTTCTTTTTCCCTGGGAAGCTATTTGCTGCTTCCTCAAAAAATAAATTAATAAATAAATAAAAATCAACAAAGATTTTGTCCCTTAAAAAAACCAAATGGCAAATACGGCCTTAGGGACACAGCCGGACTCTAGCAAACCCAGAAAGCTGCTTGAGCAAGGCAGAGGTTGCATGCATCAAACCAGCTACGTAATGAAAAGAGCAAAGATCATCGGTCCCTATCTATTAAACTGAAATGATTTTTATTAACTGAGTGGTTGATAGTGATATTGAGGGTGATACAAGCACTGAAGGCAACGCTTTTCAACAGGCCAGCTGAACACCTCCACCTGGCTTTATTACAGCCTCTTCTGAAGACCTTCAAGGTACGACCCAAGTTCAAGGGAGAACCCAAGGAGCCAAAAGCTGGAGCCCACCAGCCCCAGCCACCCCAGGACACTGGCTGCACAGCCAATGGTAGGATGCTCCGTCTTTGCAGCCTGCTTTAAGACATGTTTGTAGTCTCCATTATCATCACCGGCCTCATTTAGATGGACAGTGGAAAGTCTGGTGAGCCTTATATTTCAACTGCTTCTGTGGAGTTTTGCCTGCCAGATTTATGCGATTTCCCCCCAAACTCCAAAGGCTGGGATTTGACTTCTTCTCCAAGTACAAAGCCAAGCCAGTGCTGAAATACCTGCAGAGATAATCCGTGTGGGTAATAGGATAATCCCTAAGGGTAACCAGGTGGGAGAGGGACCTGGCAGTTTCTCTTCAAGCTTTCACAGGTCATCACCATAAAGAAGACAACAGTGTGAAACATTGTATTTGTATGTCTTGTAATGCCCCAAAATACTTTGGCTGCATCCTTTCCAGTGCCAGATGCCCTATAGTCTAAATGAGTATCTTTAATAGTGGCATTATTTATTATTAAAATTCTGCTCTGCCCCACTGAAACAAGTCTGATGGCTTAGGCTCATCTCTTTATCTTGCTTCCTCCTTTCCCCACATCATCGTCTCCTGTGTTTGAAGTAAACACCAGAAAGTCACGTGGCAAAGGGAGCTGTTGCTGGGCTGATTGGGCCACTAAAGAGAAGAGACCGTGGGAGAGCTGACTCTGCCGAGCCCCATGCAGAGAACGCCCTCTGTTGCATGGAGGACACAGCTCTGAGTGTGCAGATGGGGACAAACATGCTTGCCAGCCCCAGGGATGCTGCAGTAGCTGTGGATCAGAAAGTTGTATTGGGAAGGATACCTTGAAACTCTCAAATAAGACATTAGGAAGAAATTCTTCACAATGCGGTGAGACACTGGCACAGGTTGCCCGGGAAGCTGTGAATACCCCATCCCTGGAGGTGTTCAAGGTCAGGCTGGATGGGGCTTTGAGCACCCTGATCCAGTGGGAGGTGTCCCTGCCCATGGCAGGGAGTTGGAACTGGATGATCTTTAAAGTCCCTTCCAAGTGAAACCATTCTACTCTACCCACCCTCTGTCTTCTTCTAAGGAAAGCCCAGCGCCAAGAAAATATCGACTAGCAGGTGCCAGGGCTGCAGATAATGAATTAATTAGTGATCTTGAGGGAATCAGCATGGTCAGAGGACATGAACTCCCCGAGAAAGGAGAGACGTTGTCTGTCTCCTGCTGAATGGCCATGGATAACACCCAGCTGGCTGCCTGCCCAAAGGCTGAGGACATCTGTGTAGATGAGTGCAGCTATCACATGTCCCCCTTGCCTCTGCAAGGATACCAGCCAGTGGTGGTGGGGACCAGCTCTGTACCATCCCAAAGAGGCCCATTTTCTTTTTTCTTGTTTTTTTTTCTTTCCAGTTTCCTAGTGCATAATTATCCCTTTTTCTGTGTTTGTGCATCCTGTGTCCAGAAAAATGCCATGTCTTGGCAGTGGCTTATTCTTTCTTGCTTTGGGTTGCTTGTGCACATAAAGCACAGTAAAGCCCAAAATAATAGTTTTTTATGGCATAATATGGATCCCTTGGCTACATCAAGGCCTCTGTTGTTGTTTGCTTATGGGATATTGGTGCTGGCCTTCCTGCTTGACATTCATAGACTGTCAGCATGTGTGTCCCTGGCTGGAGGAAAGGGAATTGCCAAGAGGAGCAATGCTGTGACTGAAGGCAATTACCTGGGTTAAGATGTTATGTTGTAGGGGTTTCTGTGATTCTCAGATGCTTCATTTTCCGTGTGGAGTTGCAAGACAAAAATACCTTCTCTGCTATTCATTCAGATGCCAGCCTGTGGCCATGGTGGCTAAAGGGTTTCCAAAGCAGCTGCAACTTCTGTCTAGGTGGCTTGGAGGGCAGATCAATCTCACAGTCATCCTACAAATCCTGTGCATTGAGAAGCCCCTTAAGGAGAACTTAGAGGATCTCCATCACCTTAGTATGTGACCTGAACTAGTCATGTTCCCAGAGCTCCAGTACTCAACAAGGAAGTATGTGTCACCATGTGGTGGTGGGCATTGTCCCGTGGTGGGGGTATTCAGATGCAAAGCTCACGCTGCACCCTGTGGCAATGGGGTGTCACTGGCTCTCTTGGAAGAGTGTGGCTGAGCTAGCATCTGCTGAGAACAGAGCTCTATTAGATACTGAAGTTAGTTGGGATGAAAAGAAATGTTCCTTAGTGGGAGGTGTCCCTGCCCATGGCAAAGGGGTTGGAACTGGATGATCTTTAAAATCCCTTCCAACCCAAACCTATTCTATGATTCTATATTCTAAATATAAATATATATATAGTACATTAAATATATAAATGCAGGCACTCACTTTATTTCCGTGTCCTCCATTCCCTGTGTTTTGAAACCTTGCCTTCAACACTACAAAGGAAGGTGGATTTTGGATAAATTTTTCATTGCCTATATTGATTTACTGTTGCCCAAACATATAATTTTGCTATATAAAAGGCATTAATTTGCTATACATTCACATGGGCCTTCTTTTCTCTTTAAAAGCCACCAAAGAGAAACATATCATCGCTCATGCTGTGTTGGAAGCCAAGGATTTGCTCTTTGCCTTTGCATTTAACAGAGCTGGGGCTGAATGGGGGTTGCTGCACAGCAGATCCGGCATCCCTGCTGGCCAGGGGGAAGGTCACGTCAGGTGGGCCTCAACTCATGTGTCACTGAAGTTGTTGTATGCTGCTGACTCAGGATGCTGATGCTCAGCATCCTGATACTACTTGGAGCTTTTTGGATGGGATAAAGGGTGGAGAGTACTCAACGAACAAGGTTTTTTCCCAGCCTCAGCCTGGTTTTGTGTGCACTTTGTAGGCTCTTCAGGGACAACAGTGCTGATGCTTTGTGATCCAGAGCTGAGACAGCCACCCCCTTGAGCAGGCTGTGTGGAAAATAATCTCATAATAATAAAATTCTTAGTGGGTAATGGCATATTAATGAGGTTGGGGCAGAGGTGATGCTCTTGGGGTGGGATATCCCAGTGCTTGGTGGAGGAGGGAAGCTGTACGCAGCTGCTGCACTTGGGGGTTAAAAAAGCGCATCAAAGTGAGTCTTGGCTATAAAGCACCCCCGGAGGGAGGATCTGGGTGTGTTTCTTCTCCAAAATTCACTGTTATTCATGCTGAAGGTGTTGCCTCTAAGATATCCACTCTCTGACGTGCTCTTTTGCTTCAGTTGGAGGCCTTTTGATTCCCTTTTCCGTCCACTTCTCTTATGCTGTATGATTTTTATCTCCCCCCAGGCCATCTTCTTTATCCCTCACCTTTCCAAACCCATCAGCTCCACCTTCCCTTGCTTTCTGCCCTACCGAGCTCCTTGCTCTTCTCTCTAACCCTCAGTATCTTTGTCCACCTCCTCCCCTTCTCCATCTCCCACAAATGCTTCTTGTATTTTCCAGAGTGTCAGTCCAGGAGGACAGGAAGGACGGTGCCCACAGAGGAGGTTGTGCTCCCCCATCTAATAACACATGTATCAGACACCTCTCCCTTGAGATGGCAGCCTCTGGAAGTCCAAGACGAACCTTTCAACAAGATTAAAGAGATGGTATTAATTGCTATTGATCATGGGTCAACAAATTAAATTGCAGCTGCAGCTGCATCTCTGAAAGGTCTAAATGAGAAGAGTAGTTAATGGGGCTGGCTGGCCCAGAGCTGTGATTAATTAAGGGGAGAAATGAACTAAAACATTAAAAAAAAAAAAAAAAGGCAGAAAGGAAGGAGATTGAGATGAGGCTGATGAGGCTGAAACTCTTTGGTTCAGAAGAAAAATAGCACATCTAGAGAGAGCTCAGCTCTCTCAAAGAGAGATTTCCATTCTGGATCCACCCTCTCTGGAAGTGATTTGGGAGGCTCTTGCTCCAAGTGCCCCAGGTGCTGTGGAAATGCTCCCCATTTGTGTCTGGCAACTCTTCCATGCAGACCCCCCAAAAAGCTGATCTGTGCCCACTTCTCCTCCCTGTGACCCCAGACCTTGCCCTGCTGCCTCCTTGGCACTCAGGGAGAGTAATGGGATCCATCAGTGGAACCACATGGCCAAAGGTGCTGGATTCTAGGGACTCAGATCCCTTCTACAGATCGAGCCACCACCTCATGAAGATCTCCCAGAAACATCCATGAGGAGAGTGCTTCCCTCTCCTTTCATACACGCATACAATCGAGCTCACTTTGTGTGGTCCTTGGGGCATCCAGCTTTTTTGTTCCCATTTGCTTTTTAGACTCAGTGCCCTGAAAGGATGAAGGGAAAATCATCTCCGTGTTGCTCGGCAATCCCACTCGCCACAGATGCTGCTCTTCCCACTCCCAACCACAGGATCCCAGTGGGACCCAGGAGTAAAAACTGCTCCTGAGTGGGAATAAGGGTGCTACTGCAACTCCTTGGGAAATAATGAAGTAGCACCGCATGAGATGGAGATGGTGCTTAATTAATAATGAAGAAAATAATAATATGTGGCATGTATAGTGCTGTACTTGTTCCAAGCACTGTACAAACATTAACTACAGTAATTAAGCTGTAATTAATTAGAGTAACTACTAATCAGTGTAAATAATGCTGCATCTGGAGGTACTAAATGGAGTTTGTGAACTGAAAGCAAATTTCCATGTTCAGGAAATGGCATCAAATATAAAATGGCACCAGAAAAAGGCAAAAACATATAGAGGTCAAAGCAAGAACTGGGGAGTTGTGTCAGTCTATGATGGCTCCCCAAAAGGGAATCCTGATTTGGCAGATACCTGGTGACAAAGAAAACCTGATTTACTGGTGAGGAACTCCTTGTGTAACTGATCCCATCCATAGGACTTTCATGGCTATTTCCAGGTTCCAAGCCCACTCTTCCCATTCCAGCCATGTTGCTGCACTGACCAACGCTGCAGAGTTGAGGTCTGGAGTGAAGGATGTGATAGGGAATCAAGAGTTTATGGGGATGATGATCAGCACAGTAAAATACACCACAGATCTATAATTTTGGGGATTTTTTTTTTTTTTCTGGTTCACGCACTTTATATTTAACAAAATAATTTTTTAATAATATAGTCTTTTACACATCAAATATTGTTTCTATACCCCCCCCACTTTTTACAGAATAGGGTTGGATTTTTTCCCCTCACTAGTTTCAGGCACACTATTGTTTGAAAATTTTGAAACCCGATAGTCATTGACAGGCAACAGCGTACGAAGAAATGTGATGATGACTTCTTTAATGGGACCAGTTCAAATCGCAGGAAGCCGATGCTCGGCCATAATACGACAATTGCTGCACTAGTGCTTGTCCTACACCCTGGTAAAAACTCAAAATCGGGGAAGAAATAAAAATGTAAAGGCAACTATGTGCATAAATGGAGACCAACCGTGCTGATCCGTGTCCATGGAGGATGCCGGAGGATTTGCTGCCATCGCTGTTCAGAGCAGGTGCTGGGCTGAAGTCTGAACAAAAGCAGCACCATCACCCTATAATGGCCAAGACCAGAAAGCAGCAAACCAAGCGTGGACAGTGATGGGAAAGGCTCCTGCACACAGCTGGGCAGGACAGAGCAGGGAAATGACAGTGGTGGCTTTTCTCTCACAGTATCGCTTGGAAGCTGCAGCCTGAGAAAGCAAGATGTGCTGAAAAGACCAAAGGGGACCCTGGGCTGCTGGTGGGGACTGTGGGGGATTTTCCTCCCAGCAGACAGGCACATAGCCACATTCTAGAGAGACCCATCAACAGGAGCCGATCCCTGCAGACGTGGCCAGCTTTATCCCCAGCAGTACGGATGCTCCAGGGACTCAGGGAGAGCCAGGCAACTCTTGTGCTGCAGCAAAGGGCTGTAACCACCAGCTCAACTAGCTTAGCGGTTGGACATTTCTGGAAACCTCCCTATGGGTGATGAGCAGAAGGGAGGGATCGAATATTTTAATTCTGACACACGTCAACTGAGTCCTGCTGTTGCTGAAGTCAGCGAAACGGTGCCATTGACTCCAGTAAGAGCAGCCTCAGCATCAGCAAAACAGGGGTGGGGTGGGGCGGGGCAGGTCTTGTAGTGGGACCGTTTTCCCTCTGCTCCACCACCAACACCCCAGCCAGACGTCACACAGACAACCCATGGAACATGTTGCTTTCTTGGTGCCTTTCCAACACTTTTGGCTCGCTGCCCCCGCCTGCCTGTGCAGCCGGTGTTGGCTCGTGCTCCGATCAAGGTCACGGTGACTGTGTAGGTGTCTTTGACTTTATTATCCCCACTCAGTGGAGAAAGTGTAACACAGATACAGCTTGTGTCTTAGGTGTCCAGTTGTATACCTGTGCATCTACCTTGGTCCTTCTGCAGGTTACATCCCAGTCGTGTTTTTTTTTAAAACCATCCTCCTCTTCTAATTTCTACCTCCCTCCTGTCCTTACGAGCCCCCTCCGCTTAGAGATACAATAAAAGTGATCCATCGCTTCGCTCATAGCTGTATTGCCCTGATGATCCCAGCTTAGGAAGAGGCTTTAAAAAAAAAAATCACAATAGCAAAAACCCCTTAAATAGATAAATGTGAAACCCCCATGATCCACATTGTAGAAAGTGAGAGCAGTGAATCGATCAGCATCTCGGAGGCAACACCAGTCCAAGGACTTGTGTGTGCCATTTTTGCTTTCTCCTCCCCAAATCTGACCACTGCATCCCTACCAAACACTGATAATTACAAAAGCAGAGTAGATACCAGTTACATAGTGTGTACAGCAAGAGAAGAGCAGGAGCAGGGGAGAAGAAGGAGACCTTTCCCCATGAGTAAAATCTCTGCTTGTGTGAAACCCTCGTAGGTTTTGCTGGTGACCCGGTTGCAGCTGGCGGGAGGTTGGATGCATGTGCAGCGTCAAAGCCGTTCCTTCATCATTGTCATCGTCATCATCAGTGGGTTGTTCGTAGCAGGCAGGGTGGGGGTGGCCGCTACAGAGCCTGCTTGCCCTGACACTCACGCTTGGAGCACTGCGCCGGCTTCCACCAGTCTCCGTTGTGGCAGTGGCAGATGTTGCAGTCATCCACCTTCACTTCGATGCCGGCGGGAATGATGGTGGTTCCTGCAAAGCAGTTTGGACCTGCAGAAACACATGGGAGTAACTGAAATAAATACCTTTATTGCTTTTAAGTGGGAGGTAGCAGCTCTGGGAGCAGGCAAATGCTCAGCCCCAGCCCCTCTCTGTGCTCCGGCTGCAACACTACTCTTGCCAAAACCAGAAGCAATGCTCCCAGCCTGCTCAGGGGCAAGTCTTCCCTCCACACCGGTCACTTTGTTTTAGCTAAAAAAAAGTGTCACTAAAAAAACTGCCTTGAAACTTTCCTTCTTCTCTTTCTGTACCCAGCCACCAGTACCAAGGGCACTGGATGCCCTGTTGGTGCACCCGATACCCCACTGATGCACTCTGCTATTTCTACTCAGTTACCCACTAATTCAGTATCACTTTCTCTTAAAATTTGGCTGAAACAAGACAACCACAAGGACTAGCATCAGGACACAGACCAGCTTTCACTTCCCTAGCCCAGTGACCCCAGGGACTCTGCCAGCTCGGGGCTATTAATCATAGTTCATAGAATCATAAAATTGTTTGGTTGGAAAATACCTTTGTGACCAACTGTACCTGTCCACTACTAAACCAGATGCCTAAACACTTCATCTACACTTCTTTTAAATGCCTCTAGGGATGGGGACTCAACCACTTGAGTCTGTTCAGTGATTTATAGCAGAAAATTAACAAAAAATTTCACCTCCCAAATAAGATTTCTGCTAAAATATTTTTTTTCTCAAGGGTGATTCCTTTAATCTGTGCATTATTGGTAAGTTTTTTGGCTTCTTTATTAAACAATATCAAAGCTGAGCAGCAAGCCAGCAAGAATCTTATTTTCCTCTTTCTCATAAAAGCTTGGTGAATGCCTGTGGCCCAGCTGTCCCTCTGCAAACCCTCTCCTCCTCCCCTCTCACTCCTGCATCAGTTAACACTGGGAATTAATGTCAGATCCAGCAGCACATGGAAAAAAAACATCGGGGCGGTGGCATTTGTGGCATCAGGGAAGCATGAAAACTGTTGAAATATGTCTTGTGGCTCAAGAGCTGGACGAAAATATCACCCCTCGGCTTGGTCACTGGTTTTAATCTACACCTCCGGTGCATGAGGTGCATTCGAAAGATGAGAGCATGTAGACTATATGGAATTACAGGAAAGTTGTCAGTGCCTAAAACAGGGCTTAAGACTGTTTGAAAGGGAAAATAGAGTCCCTACATGGCTGGAAACAGGCTGAGTTGTAGCCACCTCAGTGCTGGGGTCTCATGTTTTGTAGTCTCAGGGAGCTATTCATTTCACATTGCTGATTTATTAGTGCCCTGACATTATTAAGATGCTCCTCAGTGCCCAATGTTTAAGGTCAACAATCCACAGGTTTAACAGGGTTGGGCTTAACCAGACACAGACAATTCAGATGCTTGAATGTAGTTTGTGTTTAAGCAACCTTCCACCTTTATTCAAGGTCTCTTCAAATGCAGAGGAGCTATACAGCAACTTTTCACATCAGTTTCAAATGAAGCTATGGCAGATGGGTGAGGAAGATGCCTCTGATTGTACCAGAATTTGGGGTGATGCATGTACCCCAGGGCTGCTGCTTCATCCACAGGCAGAACCTGAGAAGTCAGGCTGTGATGCTAGGAATCACAGAACCACAGAATAATCTGGGTTGGGAGGTTTCTGTCTCCCCATAAAAGGGGGATGATGCCTCCTCCTTCACCAGGCCAGCACGTGAATCCATCAGGGTGTCAGGAAGAAGTAGGCTTTTGCTCCAAACAAGGAAATTGAGCATCACTTGTTGAACTAGAGTTGAGGCTACACTGGTCTGCCAGCAGCTGAGGACCAGTGCTCTGGACGTAAGGATGTTTTAAGTCTGCTTTGAGTTGGGCTTCAGGCTGGACAACTCCAAAGTTCCCTCCAACCTCAGTCATTCCATGGTGTGAAGAACTTGAAAGTCAGGATTTACCAGCCAAGGATACACAGCAACACAGAAACCCCAGACTCTACCTATATACATATATAACATGTGTTTTTCTTTACATGCACGTGGTTGAAAAAGTCACGAGCCATTTTGGTCATGAGCTGCAGACTGCTGAAGTTGGTATCTCTCCAGAACACATGATGCCAGCTGGAAAGCCTGCAGTATTTCTCTGGCAACTCATTGCAGTTGTTACATCTTCCCACAGCCTTTGGGTCCCTGTGCTGGCCGCGCCGCTGCCTGTGCTCTTCATCACAGATACTTCATCAGGTCTGGTGTGTAGTGTTGTGTGATGACACCCAACACTGGCTTCGCCATCAGGTCTGCTCGTTTGCTGCTGTTGACTGTCCAGTGCAGTGAAAATGCCAATAATTGTAGCTGGCAGTATTTGAAGTTGAAGTAAGTGCCTGTCCCTCTTTAATGGAATGCTCTGATTGCCTGTGAATGTTGGGGGCACCCAGGATGAGCAGCCTCCACACAACTTGTTTCATGCACCCAGAGTGAAAAACCCTTCTCATTAAAATTTAAACAAGAAGCTTCCTCTGGAGATTATGGTGACAAAGAAAGGGGAAGATTATTTTCTTTCATGTTGCCCCATGGTTGCCTGTTCAACATCTCAGTTGAGAAGCCAATACTGCCTCAACACTCAACATGCATCTCCAGAAATAGTCTTCTCCAGGTACTAAATATCAGAGGATTTATAGCACCACTGACCTGTTCAATGTGGCTGAAAACACATGCGAGGCCAGCAACCATGGGAGCTGTTGTGTTTTCTCACACACAGGTCAACCTTTCCTGCCTGGCCTGGGTTTGGAGAACCTGTGCCCCCTCCGTGGGGTTTTGGCTGCATCCCTGCTCTGAAGCACTGCAGGGGTAGAGCAAGGCTTGGGTTATGGTCAGCCAAAGGTGAATGAGTTTGGACTGGGGAACAGCAAAATGGGGAAAAACTTATTTTTGCTTGGATCCTGCTTATCTGTCCATCCCATAGCTGCTCCACCACAGCCATAGCTGCACTTCTGCCCTTCCTCTTCCACTTGGCAGGCCTAAGTTCTTCTCCCTCATGAGCTTCTCCAGGCTCATTTGTCAAAAAAACCTATCATTAAGCACTCCTCATTATTGTCCTTATCTCAGAATCACAGAATAGTTTGGATTGGAAGGGGCCTTAAATATCATCCAGTTCCAACCCCTGCCATGTGCAGGGACACCTCCCACTGGATCAGGGTGTTCAAAGCCCCATCCAGCCTGGTCTTGAACGCCTCCAGCGATGGGGCAGCCACACCTTCTCTGTACAACCTGTGCCAGTGTCTGACCGGCCTCATTTTGAAGAGTTTCTTCCTAATCCCTAATTTAAATCTTCCTCCTTCCAATTCAAAGACATTCCCCCTTGTTCTGTCACTACAGGCCCCCATAGGAAAACATTTTTTCCCAAACAAGAGCTGAGAAGCAGAAAGCAGACACCATGGTGAAAAGTGTGTGTACTAAAAGCATCACCCAGGCCTCTGAGGAGAGACGATGACCCATTGTGGGGACAGCACCACAGCAGCAATGTCCCTGCCTGGCCAAGGACACAGGGCAACTCAGCAATATAGTAATTAAACACTAATAACCTGATCTCTGGCATCTATCGAGCCAGGAGGGACCTGGCAAGCACCTCTGCATCTGATGGAAAATCCTTGGGGTGCTGCCAGCCCCTGCAAAGGGTCTGGATGAGGTGAAAAGGAAAAATTACAGTGATTTTGGATAAATCCTAGGGACTGAAGACTAAGAGGAACATCGAGGGATGGACAAACCTGCCCCTGCTGAAGCAACACCAAGCACCCCTGGGCTGGCTGGCTAAACATCACCTGAGCATATCCAAGGAAGGAGCTGTATTCCGAGGCTGAACCAAGGGGAACGCTACAGCAAGTGGGCTTGTTTTCATTTTCTTGGCTTTTAGCAAAATGGACGAAAACCTAGTTTTGGGCTCTGTTGACGTCTGTCCTCCTGTGAGATGTTTTGTAGCCATTTCAGGACATCCATCTCTTCTGTCAGACCACAGTACTTTTAATTTAGGCCAACACCACCACTGCTGTGGACCTTGTTTTCCATCACTATCACAAAGCAGCCACCTCTGCACTGCCAGAGTGAAATGGTTTCTTTTGCACAGCACAGCAAGCTGAATGGAGCAAGTTCTACATCCTCTCTGTATCATCTATCAACTCTATCATCTCATCTACATTCTCCTCTATCCCTACCCCTATAAAAACTTGGATTTCTAATGGAAAGCAAAATCTCCACACCTCATTTCTGTTAAATCAACTTAAATTCCCACAGTATGGAATCAATGAAATCCAATTTTGCAGAACAGTCACTGCCAACAGCTCTCTTTTTTTCTTCATCTAAACCTATCCCACCTTTAAGTTGGGAAAGTGGATCCTGTTTGTTCAAAATGGGAGGCAGTGAGCATCACCCCCACAGTGCAGACATGATAAAGTGCACTGCGCTGCTGGAATTCAGTGGAATAATATACATCCCAGACAAGTGGCATTTTCTATGCAATGGCATAACCACTGGGGAGTTTCCCAGGAGCTCAGGGTTTTATAGAGCTGATAGCTAACAGACACAGCATCGAACACTTGGGGATACTACGTGGCTTTGTGATGCTGCTGCTTGTGAGATCACAACTGGATCCCACAGCAAGAAGCAAAGATTTTGATCTGATCGGTCTCCTTTACATTCTCCAATATTTTTTCTCTCCCTTTTTAAGCTGAAAGAGATTTAGATGAGATATTATGAAAAAATTCCTTACTGTGAGGGTGGGGAGGCCCTGGCACACGTTGCCCAGAGAAGTCGTGTCTGCCCCATCCCTGAAGGTTCAAGGCCAGGTTGGATGGGGCTTTGAGCAACCTGATCCAATGGGAGGTACCCCTGCCCAGGGCAGGGGGGTTGGAACTGGATGGGCTTCGAGGTCCCTTCCAAACCAAACCACTCTATGATTCTATGATTAGATCAGCCTCACAACATTCCAAAACCCATGTTGCTGGGGACTATCCTGAACTTTTCCCACCGTGCCTTTGTGTTGTTTGAAGGAGTGAGCTGAGACCAGGATCTGCCAAACTGATGTAAAAAAAATCACAATAAATGGAACAGAATAGCACAGCAATGGTTTTTTTTATTATTATTCAAAGGAAGATTCTGCTCAAAAACATTTGATGACACGTCAAGCACACCAAGAAAGTTGCTTATGATAATAGCAGTAGGAACAGAAAGCTGCTTTGGGCAAGGGCGGTCGTCCTAGTCTTTGTAAAAGCAACTTAAACCATGACTGCGATGAAAACAGGACAGTAATCATTCTTTCTTTCTTGCTCGGGGAGACTGATAGGAGAAATTTGCTGTTTCCACAGACAACATAATTGTGAGATTTGCTTTGCTTAACATAATTAATACTCATAAAAGACCACAGCACTCCAGGCTGTTTGCTAGAACAACTGTGAAGATTTTTATGGAGATATATTAGCAACGTTTAGATGCTGTTTTGACAGGAGAGATGTAGCGCAAAGAGACAAATCATACATGGTTTGCTGTTTGGGAAGAGTGATGGTAAATTTTGCAACCATATGTTTAAGACCAGATACCTGTGTGATGACCCACTTTGCGCTGCTGAACTCCACCCCTTAGTATGGGGAGAATATGTCTAATCCCATGCACGGGAGTTAATGATCTGCTACATCATGCAATGCCACCCTGAGATTAAGTCCTCTCAGGAGTCAGTGGTGTTTCAAAGCAACTCCAACACCCCAATCAGATGCTCTCATGCTGGAAAAAGCTCATGTCCTAAATGCAAGAGGAGCAGACATCCCAGCTCCACAGCAAAATACATCTGCATAGTCCCCAAGGGGACAGAGAGGAAAACATCTGAATGGAAAAGCGCCCCATACAGACGGTGAGTTAAAGCTGGAAATAGCGAGAGTGTGGGATTTGATGTTCTCCAATGCCATGAGCACATGGTGTAACATTGATGCTTTGGAGTCACTCAGCACCAAATGCCAGCCTGGCTTCTAGAGGTTTCATGCTGTCCCCAGTTGCTTCTTAGGTGAACTCAGCAGCTTTGCCTGTGGCTTACAGCAGGTCTGAATTTGGATTCATGTGTGCAGACAAGCAACAAAAGGAAATAAAATGTTAAGCACCATGAGCAAGCACGGATCACTTCAGGCCAACTGTGATATTCAGCTTTGCCCTGAATAGCATTTCGCACCAGGCAAAGCTCATTGTCTTCACTGGAACTTCCCATGGTACAACATCCGATTTCAGCAGAGTAGTAGTTTCCTCTTAGTTAAATATTTTCTGATAATAATCGTATGTCTCCCACCACTCCTTGAAGAGCTTCCTCATCCCTTTAGGAAATAGTAAGACTGACTCTAAGAGAATTTCGTGGTTTCAGTCAATGGATAATGTTGTCAAGGAGAGAGATGCTTATGGCTATGCTTATCTACCTCACACTGGTAGTTTAGATAGCTGCTAAATAGCAACTCAATTTAGCCAGCCAGCCCTCAGGCTCCTGTATGATGTGCCCCACAGTTAAAGTCATGAGGGATAAGCAGAAGACGGTGGTGTTTCCTGACAGTATTTAGGAATGGATGCAACCTAAAAACATCCCTATGCTTGACATGAACCAGCAATGTGCGCTTACAGCCCAGAAGGCCAACCATGTCCTGGGCTGCATCAAAAGAAGCATTGCCAGCAAGTCAAGGGAGGGGATTCTCCCACTCTACTTCGCTCTCTTGAGACCCCACCAGGAGTCCTGTATCCTCCTTCTGGACCTGTTGGAATGGGTCCAGAGGAGGAGTACAAAGATGATCCGAGGGCTGGAGCACCTCTGCTATGAGGATAGGCTGAGAGAGTTGGGGTTCTTCAGCCTGGAGAAGAGAAGGGTGAGGAGAAAACTTGGAGCAGCCTCCCAGTACTGAAAGGGACTCCAGGAAAGCTGGGAAGGGACTTTTTACAAGGGCCTGGAGTGACAGGACGAGGGGGAATGGCTTTGAATGGGAAGGGGGAATATTTAAAGTAGAGATTAGGAAGAAATTCTTCACGATGAGGGTGGTGAGGCCTTGGCACAGGTTGCACAGGTAAGGTGTGGCTGCCCCATCCCTGGAGGTGTTCAAGGCCAGGTTGGATGGAGTCTTGAGCAACCTGGTCTAGTGGGAGGTGTCCCTGCTCATGGCAACAGGGCTGGAACTGTACGATCTTTAAGGTCCTTTCGAACCCAAAGTATTCTACGATGCTCGTTCCATTAAGGAGTCTCAGTGACTGTTTTTGGAGGATGACCACAAATGCAACAGGATGTGGGAATTCAATGCTGGCACTGAAACAGGGGAGCTGTGAACATGGCCAAATGTCTTCCCAGTGGGAAGGAGGATTTTTCTTTACATGTCTTCACAAAATGGGCATCTCATAGTCTTCACCAAGACCACCCCACTCCATAAGGCATGTGGCCTCCAATGTTGCCATCTGGCACTCCCACCTTCACTCATCTGTCACAACCACTCACAAAGCAACAACAAACTGAGGATTACACCCCAAAACCCACACAAGGATGCTTGTGGACCACTCCCTAGCAGAGGAAGAGGCAAAACACAGCAGAAATACAAGTGTAGAGGGTAGAAATCACTGCCTGCCCTCACCCCGGGACTTCTTCCACATCCTGGCTGAACTTTGAGCTGAGAGGGAATAGAAAACCCAGCATCTTGCTTTTAATGACAGCTCCTGTTTCTGGAGGTTCACGCAGCTCCTCTGTGCTGATCCTGCAGGATCTTTTCAAATGTTTATTTAGCACTGTCAACGCTACTTATGTGATCACTTCAGATTGCAGGAAAATTGCTCTACTTGAGGCTTTAATTAATGAGGTAGGGAGGGAAGAACTCTTCTTTTCAATGCCTGGTACCAAGACTGCCTGCCCCCCCTCTCCCTGGGGGGACGAGAAGGCAGTGGGTGAAGCTGGAGGTGAGATATAAAGAAGTCAGCTGATGATGCTGAGCTTAGCCTTATTGAAAATTAAATTTGATGATGCGCTGCATGTGGGGCTGAAACCTCACCAAAAGATAACAACCCTGGAGCTCTTCTGTCTTAGAAAGAGGCCAAAGCTGAAGGTCCCGGCTCAAAGCAGTGCTGAAGCCCAAATGGGGCTGCTGTGACCACAGCACGTGGGGAAGTGAGTTTATACCCCAATAATACTCAGGTATAATCCCTGGTCTGGGTATTCTTGGTGGTGGCAGGATGGAAGGGAGTACACTGTGGCTCTGCCTCCTTGCTGCTCCTGGAGCTGATGTCCAGGTCTCCCAGGCTACGGAGGACACTGCTCTTTGCAGATTATTGGGCATTTATTCATTCTGCATGTTCCAAATACATACAGCAGATGAGAATATCCCTCTGGGCTCCAAAGTCCATCACTACCCAAAGATCCAACCTACAAAAGAGGTCTTGCAGGACTGGAAGTGGGATCGTTTTAGGTCAGTGCCCCCATCCAGTTCACCAGCAAGACTTTGAAAGCTCCTTTCTAGCCCCTTCCCCTTCTCTATCAGCAGGTAATTGTTCTTAAGCTGCTTGCACCCAAACACAGACACTGCAGAAATGCCTTGGCTACCACCCCAAGAATGTCTGGATGCTGCTCCATCTTTGGGAAGGACTGGGAGCTGAGCTCACCAAGCCACATCAGCCTCAGCTTCACAAATTCAAACTCCCGACAGCAGGCATGTGGGGAAAGCTGGAGGTGCCAGTCCTCACCACCATAATCAAAACACTTCACCGAGCCATCTGGCACCCCACATGCTTATCGGCTGCACATCTCAGCTTGGAAGCCGTGTGTGCTGGAACATGTCAATGTTTTCAGCGTGGGTAGGTGTAAGTTGGTCACCAGCACAAACAAACCAACTTCTGCTAATCCCTTGCTGCACTGCTGCAGACCTGCTGGATGGCAATCACATCCTGTGGGTATAGGGAAGCCCTCATCAGCATGGCAGCTGCCAGAAACACTACATCTTCCATCTGGCAGGTGGGTGGGCTCCGTCTCACGGTGGGATGGGTGGTTACTGGGGGGAGGAAGCCAAAAGCGATGATGTTTTTTTGGCACCAGGCCCACGAGCAAGTGGATGCCAGGATGAAATCACACTGGGTTTCACCCCCTCCTCCCCCATGAGTTGAGGGAAGAAAACCAAGACAGGTATGGAAAGCTTTGGGGAGGAGGTGTGAGCAAGCATAGAGCTAGTGGTGGCCCCAGCAGCCCCTCCAGCTCCTCTGCCATTGAAAGAATCAGGATTCCTCTGTGTCTCTTTTTTTGTTACTTTTGATGTTTTAAAGCCCCCAAAGAAAGCCTTGCGTAGACCTGAAGTACGTACGTATATGTCTCTGTACTTCCAAGCAAAGCCAAGAAAGTTTGAAAGATGCATTTCCCACAAAATTTTTTTGTTGTTGATTCGCTTTCAGCCAGTGTTTTCCCAGAAGGGCAGGCGATCTGTGCAAGCTTTCCAATCAAATCTCAGCATGCTCTAGTTTTTCATTCACCAGCACCAACTTATCTGTAAACAGCTCCCAGGAAGGTCTCTCCTGTTCTCTCTGCTGAAAGGAACACACAACAGTGGACCGAGTGATGTTTCTGTGACAAGGCCACCTTCTGCCTGGGATGTCTCCACTGTTAGGCACGATGATGGCTTTTTAGCCAAGGTAACTAGATGGTTCACTCTTCCCTTGCTGCCTCGTCCAGCCAACCATGGAGAGTTGGAACCTCCAATAAATGCCCCAAATTTCACTCTGTTGTCTAAAGCCTTTTCTTTTTTTAATTTGTTAGCAGCCTCACCCCCCACCTCCCCCGCCTTGGCTCTAGTTAAAAGCTCCCTGGAGCTAGTTGGTGCTATCTTCAACCCATCCATGAGCTTTCAATCTTGTGCACCATTACACCAAGAATTAGTCTCCTCCGAAGTTGATCTGCAACTCTTTTCCATAATTCCTGCATATTTCACTGTTCAGAAGATGATGTTAATAGCCTTTCTCAAACACTGCCTACTTACATGAGAGATTTTTCCAGACATAATTCACATTTCTGTGTGCCTGAAGATGCCTAAAAGTTATTTAGCCTCTGCATTACAAAAAATATATATGTATCTGCAGTATCCTTCTCCAATTTAAATACATGTTGCTCACTCTAAGAAAGCCCTACATCACTGAAAGGAATGCATTGAAAAGGTGAAACTGAGCTCGGAAAAGCTAAATTCAGGGCAGTGGGAGCCTTTCCACTGACTTTCACCAGAACAATAAATGGGATAAAACATATCTGCAGCTCTCAGCCAGCCCAGGAATCTCCTGGTGCCCCATGTCCCTTTCTGGCTCTCCCCATGTAGAAATGTTCACATTATCTGGGCTTTGCTCAGACAAAACCAAGCATCTGCTGCCTTGAAACCTAATGAATGCAGGGGACCCACTCAAGTTCGCTAAATTATGACCTGGCTCCCAGTGACACCGATTGATTTAATCCTCGCTGCTTTGCACCACGGTTAGAAAATTACTGATAGCTCGTTATCCATCTTAATCAGGAGCAGCAAACAAATGAGGGACAGGGAGACATCCAGAAGGGAATACACTGCATTACTCCTCCTTATTGATAGCATAGTTACTTAATTTGATGTGGAGACACAACTTCAGGCATCACTAAATAGTGGAACAGGAATATTTTGGTGCAAGGAAGATCTATGGGTGCAATTTAAAAGCAGTCTATTTAGGAGCGGTGACGTCTACCAGCACCACTACAGATCTGAGCTGTGCAGACAGACTTGAGATTATCGCTCAGCAAGTTAAATAAAGGCAGCAGTGCTTCCACTGTGAAAAAGTATCAGCTGAAAATTGCAGCCCTTCTTCTCTCTTCATCTACTGTACTTGTGGAATGAGCACAGCAATGGGGGACCAAGCCCAAGATTTATGGTCACCTCCAACCTGCCCATCCCTGGGCAGTGTTCTGCCACTCAGTGTTTTGCCCACATTGGAGCAGCAGCAAAGCTCTCCAGTAGATGTTTGGCACACCATGCTGCAGAGAAGGCAACATGAAGATAATGGAGGAAAACGTGTGTTTGGTACAGGCATCTACATAAAACAGATCAGCCATAAGTGGTGCCAATGACCGAAAGCCAGTGCTGCTGCTGGCAGATATGAGCAAACACCAAACTGGTCAATTCCCAGGGTTAAAGCCCAGAAGGAGCAGAACTTTCCCTCCAGCAGAAATATTGTGGATTGATATACAATAATAAACTTCCAGGACTCTCAACCGTGAGGACCCATCTATTTAGTCAGTTTTTAGCACTCCAAGACTAGTGTAGATAACCTAATAAAACTGATCTCGGCATGCTAAAGAAAATAGGGCAAGATGTGCATTTCCTACTGCTTTAGATTAAGAGTATTTGCCTAATTGTATGAGCATTTCCCTCAAGCCTGTCCATTCAGCCTCTGGTTTTGATCCCAAAGGCACCAAAAAAAAAAGCCGGAAACACATGTGAGCGCACCTTGAACTCCCCACAAAACCTCCAGCCCCAGTTTCCCCTTTATATTGAGTTTTCATTCCATTGGTGGGTTATGGACTGTTGACCAGCAGAATTAGGCATTGTTGAGGCAGAAGTTAATAGCTAATAGCAAATTTATAACAATTTACCCAAGACAGACACTTTGCCAACCAAATCATACACCCAAATTGAGGGCAGCGTTGAAGTCAAACCACTGCCAACAAAGTCACAGAATCCTAGAATCCTAGAATCCTAGAATCATCTACTTGGAAAAGACATCTGAGATCACTGAGTCCAGCTGTACCTGTCCACTTACTAAACAATGTCCCTGGGAAACTCATCAACCTGTCTTTTAAACACCTCCAGGGATGGGGACTCAACAATCTCCTTGGGCAGTTGCTCCAGTGCCTGACCACCCTTCCAGTGAAGAAATTTTTCCTGATGTCTAGTCTGAACCTCCCTCAGTGCAACTTGAGGCCCTTTTCTCTCATGCTATCGCCTGTCACTTGGGAGAAGAGACCAACACCCACCTTTCTACAACCTCCTTTCAGGCAGTTGTAGACAGTGATGAGGTTTCCCCTCAGCCTCCTTTTCTCCAGGCTAAACAACCCCAGTTCCTTCAGCTGCTCCTCAAAAAACTTGTTCTCCAGCCCCCTCACCAGCCTCGTTGCCCTTCTCTGCACACGCTCCAGCGCCTCGATGTCCTTCTTGTTATTAGGGGCCCATCACAGAGGAGCCAACACACAGCTTGCCTCAGGATCAGCTCTCAGCCAGCAGAAGAGCAAAACGCAAGCCTACAGACCTTGCCTTAAATATAAGGTTTTCACTCCTGTCTTTTAATATAAAACACAGATTGACATTTTCCAAGTCATCTATAGGATGTGCACACCAAATTTCCCTTCATTTTAAATGGATCTATGTGTGCAAATACCTTCATCATCACTGAAACTTTTAGCTTATGGTAAAAAAATGCTCAGGCAAGGCACTCAGCATTACACAGGCACCCACTGTGCATATAAAACAGCTTTTTTGAATCAGATTTTTACTGTGTATATTGAAGGTTGAAGAAGGAAAACAGTAACACCTCAAAGGCAGCAGTAACCATGTATTAAGTGAGCAATATGTGTTACACTTATCCGACCAAACGAAAAGTATTAGCTCATAAAAACCTCTTTGTGGACAGCATGAGGCTTTGGGAGAAGACCATAGATTTAAAAAAATATATAGGTAGATTTTAACTGTGGGCAATGAAAGTTACTCTGAGGTCATTATAACCTTTCAGGTAAGTAATAGGCTTTTAAAAACTTGTCTAAATAGATATTTCCCAAAATGAACTCTGGCAGTGCTGAAGGTACATTAATTCTTATAATGCTTCAAACATGGCAAATAAGGTGAAGGGGGTGTGTGTTTGCAGTTGGTATCAAATAGGTTAATTTAAAAGAAATCAATTAATAAAAAATCAATTAAGAATACTGCATCAGCTAGGAATGTTACGGGTAAAATCAACTGCCAATGGGAGGAAAAGTTGAACCTTCAAGAGAGTAAACCTTTAAATGAAGAAATATATATCCAGAAGGTATATGTTATCTATCTATCTATCTATCTATCTATCTATCTATCTATCTATCTATCTATCTATCTAATGTGCTGTTGTGTTTCTGCTGCATTCATCTTGCCAGCTTGGGTACTGAGAGCAGCCATGGGACAACATGTGTTGTGGGACAGGTTCTGCAGAGGTGATTGTGCCCTTACAGCCGTTGTTTCCCCAGCCACCGAAGGCAGGAACTGGGCTGTGGAGGAGCAAACTCAGTTGGTAGCTTGGCTGGATGTTCATCCTGCCCCATGAACCTCCCAAGGTACCGTCCTTGGACACTATCTGGGAGTAGCAGCTCCAGCAGGCAGCAGCAGCTCTTCATCCACGAAGACATGAGGGGAAACCCTATCTAGGGAAGTAAGGGGCAAAATAAGCCTTGACTGCCAAAGTACCAGGTCTTTGCTCTCTGTCTGGGTATCTCCATTTAAAGGCGAAGGTTAACAACAAAAGAATAACAACTGGCACTATTTTTCTGGGTCTTCAGAGCTTTTAGCCAAGTTATTCACCTCTTGGTTGTGCTCAGTGTGAAAATTTAATGATTTTTATGGCCCATTTTAACATTTTTATGTCTTTTTTCTTTGGGAAAAAACCCCACATTTGGTGTAAGAATTAAAACAGTATTTCATCCTTAACTGCAATCACAGATGATGTATGGAAGTGAGCTGGCTGCATGTCAACTCAATATAAAGCCAGAATTGAATCTAACTTGGTCAGTGCAGCTGTGCACGATGTTTTATGAGGTGAGTTTTTTCATATCAGTCATAAATGAAATGGAAACTGTGACTGTGCTAATTTTATATAAAACAGGAGGGAAAAAATACAAAAAGGGGACTACGTTAGAGGGGAAGAACTGCGGTTACTACACATTTATCTGATGTGAAACCCAACTGAAAACCCAACGATGCACATTAATTGCGGTGATGGTTGCCTGTTGGTATCAGTAAGCCCCTGCACAAAGGCCTCACCAAGGAGCAGAAGGGCTTCTTTACCTGTGGGAAATCACATGCTCAGAAGGAACCTTCATCTCCTGTCTGGAAAAGAGAGTTTCCTTGCAATCCAGACAACTGTGGGAATGTGTCAGTTGGTAGAATATGCATTTATACCTTTCCATCAGCGTGAGATGAAATGCCTTGAGAGCATCAGCATGGTCCCTTCTTTTTTTTTTTTCTACCAGGCAACAGCTTTTTCTGATGAAGGTTTTGAACATGCAATTGTGCTAGAAATGGAACTTCAAAGCAAAGCAGAAACTTTTCATGTAAGGAGAGAGCTGCTGCTGAAACCATTTCTTTCTTCTCCCAGCTCCTGTTCGAGCTGCTGGGTTCTCTGCTGCTGGATTGAAGCAGAACCTAATTTTCAAACTTTGTGTGACACAGCAAGCACATCTCCTGCCATCTTCACCACTGTGCAACACCTTCCTGGCCTCCATAATGACGGACATAGAAATGACTGGCCATGTGTGGGCAAGATGCAAGCAAAAGGTGAATTTAATGAACACGTATGCATATAAAATGTAATTCAGTCAGCAAAGGTCCCCTTTTCAGGCAAAGGATGGACTGTACTGGAGGGTGTCTAACAAAGACAAGCAGCATCACCCTTTGGATTTGCTTTTTTCACCCTTCTAAGTTTGATGAATGTAATCCCACCCCAAACTTCAGACTGGCTGCAGTGACAGAACTCACACTTCTGTGCAAATCCATACAAATGATTGATTACGTGGAGAAAGGGAATAACCACAATGGCTGAAATAGAATTTATTAATTTGTTAGGGGAATTTACTTTCCTGTCTGGGACACTGAGAAAGAAACTCAAGGGAATCACCGCCCCTCCAACCCCACCTCAAGCAACTGATGATCTTGCTATTAGAGACAAGACATGGTGCTGCTGTGTTGGAATCTGCAGCTCCTAATGAAACAGGAGGTGGAGGAAGGGGCAGGGCAGGATGGATGGGACCTCCAAGGCACATACAGGGAGAACAAACCACTGCAAAGATAAGCACACCTTGGTCTGATGGGCAGGTGAGACACACAGAGTTGATGATCTTAAAGGTCTTTTCCAACATAAATGTTTCTGTGACCAGCCTTGATTCTCCAACAGCTGCAGAAGCAGCTTTAATCCATGTTTTGTCCCCAGATTTTGCTCTTCTGAGGGCCCATTATGCTACCTGAGTGTAACGGTATCCATAGCATTTACACAATGCTTTCTGATCGCACTGTGCAAGGAGTCAGGTTGCTAATAAAAATAAAATGAGTGGTGCTGGGTTTGCATGTGAATAGTTGCATTTAACAAAATCATCAAATGGGAAAGGATTGTCCTTTCCTTTGCTGATAATTATGGGTGCCACTACAAAATGCATTACCACAATCTATGTGGGCTTTTATACTCAAGCAGATGCCATGTGATATTATGCTGATGTGCCAGGACAGGATAGTTATTTTGCTCTACGAATGAGGAAAGGCTGGCAAAAATTTATGGTGGTTCTGCACCCTTCTCCCCTGATTTTCAGAGCGCTTTGTTACCCCTCATTCTACCAGTCTATTTTTATTACTTAATTACTGGATAAAACTATTACCCACTCTTTGGTTTTGGTGGCATCACTGCATCCAAATGGCTCACAACCGAGAGCGTGTTACATTCACAGCATCCCTGCGGGGCAGGGGAGCACAAAGGGGAAACTGAGGCTGCTTGAGGGGATGCAGGTTATTAAACCAAGCCCACAGCAGAAGCACTAAGCACAATGCTGACCTGGTGTGCAGCCCTTACATTTTCCTCTCTTGTTCAGCTACAGGCTTTGGTGTTTGGTTATGGGGGCTTTTGCCATGGTGCAAAGACATGGTGTGATGGTGCTCCTGGCCCAGGTAATGGTGGGAGGAGCAGGCCAGCTTCAAGGACCTCTATTCCACCTCTGGTAAACAGACTGTGCCCCAAACACCAACAGATTCATCCCACAAATGTGTACTTGTGGATTTACTGGAGGAATTAAACCAGTTGTTGCCTCCTTTCCTTGTATGTCCAGTACCCAGGTGTGTGTTGGGGACAGCCCAGGCCATCCCATGCATCAGCCCCCTTGTTCCCGGTGAAGGAAGTCACACTCTCCCCTTTGGCACACAACTTTTTTTAACAAAACTTGTAGGCACATGACACGTTTGAGTCTGCAAACTACATCCCAAATGTGATGGAAATTGGTTCAGACTTTATTGGCAGGGGAAAGGAACTGCAGGACAGAGCAGTAAAATGATGGAGAGAGAGTTCTAAATGAAATTCCCCATTTCTGAGTGCCTTCACAGCCGTTAGCAAGCATTGCCTGCCTTGTTTTCCCTGCATTCCTTATGTCCTTCATTAGGAATATTTTGAAAGCCAGAAGGGGGATTTAGATATTAGAACAGCTACTGACCCGATGAAAGTTAATGATTTTATAAAACACCTAAAAAATGCTTTACTTTAAAAGATTGATGTTTCCTATTGTATTTTTTCAATGCCAATTAATTACTTAATTCATTAGCAATGTAGCACAAGAAGGTTCTTTGAAAATCTGGTGCTTTGTGTAGATGCCTTTAATTATGGATAATTAAATACTGTGGAAGGACCTGATTATACCTCTGAGCATTTTCTAATCTGGAAAATGAAACACTCTCTTGTACTCCTGAATGGACAGAACAAAAGCTGAGCTCAACAACTACAGGCAGTAAAAAAAGATGGGGAAAAAAACCACCCCAAAATCCAGACCAACCCCAAACCTCACTAATTAAGGAGGGTAGAAATTCCTGGGGAAGAGCAAGGGCTTTGTGCGTATCCCCCTTTGTTGACTTCTCCACATGGGATTGTACACAGTCCCTGCCTTGTTGGGAATATGAGTGGAGGCCCAAGCAAGCTTAACACAGAGCCACTGCCGCCAGTGAGAAAAAATGGGCTCTGGGTAACTTGATGCTAACTCTTGCTGAAGTTAGGAACGGATTTCCAGATGATCCTTTGTATGAAGGGCTGTAATAGCCAAAACTGCTAAAAAGAGCAAAAGCACACTCCAAATAAAATTGGGGCCGACCTTGGAAGATGAAAACTTGCCAACACCAGAAGTTACTCTTAGTTTGGCTTTCTATTCCTTTCTATTCCTTTTCTGCCTTTTTTTGTCCTGCTCTTTATTTTCTCCTCTTCATTCATCCGCAGCAATTGCAGTTAGGAAGTCAGCATGCAGAGGGCTATAATAACCAGCATCCCTGTCTCAGAAGAAGTTTTAATCTCAGAACAGAGCCAAGGAAATATTTGTTTTGAAAACAGCATCACCCCAGCGTTTCAAGACAGCTCCCGTCCCTACCCCAGCCAAGATCCTGCAGTAGGGCCCAAGGAGGTTTATTTTTGGATTATTTTGTTCTTGCTGGAAAAAAAGTGAGGGGAAAAGAGGGTCGCTGACATCTAAGTGAAGCCAATTAGTGCTGCCACGCCCAGCACATTCACTAAGCATGCCCTCCCTTCCTCCCCACCCCTGGCATCTTATTTATACCATGGCCAACTCCTCCCAGCATCCCTGCCCCTCCTGTGCCCTCTGCAACACATTGCCTTCTTTCTTAATTAAAAGGCACTGATTATGGTGCCGAATGATAAAACGATGCTGAGAGCTTTTTGTTGTTAGTGGCCAGTCCTGCTTGGCTGGCTGGGAGCTGACTTTTGCCACTGGGCAGCCCAACAGAACTCCCTAATGAACAGCAGGTTATCAACGCACTGAGCACATATGCTGCAGAACAGGGCCGTTAAGCACTGTATCACAAATGAACCATCAGCCAGCGAGACTAAACACTTAGAGAGAGCTCAGGCCAGCACTTGGTAAGCTTCCTGTGGATGCTTTGAGAGCAAACAGCATCTATTTCTACCCTGAAGATTCTTACTTTGCATATTTCTTCCCCCAGCCATGAAGTGATTGTCAAACCCAGAGAATAAACTCTGTCATGTCTATTGAAGGTGTTTTTCAGCTGGAAAATTTTGGGAGGGTTCCTGTGAAACCATAAGGGCAGGCTAACATGAGGGAGATACATAAATAGACTTCACACTGGCACTGACTGGTCAGGAGTACCAAAAAGAGGAAAAAAATATCCCTGTCATGCATGGGCTGCCTGTCTGTGTTAAGCACTCAAAGTGCCAACCATGACTTTGTGACTGCTGATGTCCAAGTGTGGGGTGTTGGCCCACCCTGGGGATGCCCTCCTGAGGTGCACAGCCAAAAACCTCAGTGGAGGCAGCTGATTCCAGCTGAGAAATGCAGAAACTTCAGTGACTGCAGGGTGAAATGCAAGCACTGCCAGTTGGGAAAGTTTTGGTCACAATGGGCCTATGTGGAGGACTTAATTTGACTTTTTTTTTTCCCAACAGATTAGCAGAAAACTGAAAGCCAGTGATACATTGCCCCTTTGCTGACTCCTGCCTATTATGGAGAACCATTGGGTTGGCCCCGCCTCAGAGTCTGTTCCCTACAAAACTGTAAATCAACTAGCATTTGCAATTCCTGATTTACTGCAGACCTCACTATGCAAATGTTTTGTGCACCAGAGCAGACCATGTATAGAAAGCCCCATCCTCAGCCAGGAGGACAAAATACACCAGTTTTCTTGATGTGCCTTAAACAACCCCGTCTCATATGGCAAATCCTATTACAAGAAGGAACAACTTTCACACACTGCTTTGTTGGTGAAGGGTTTAGAGGGGAAGCCATATGAGGAGCAGTTGAAGTCACTTAGTCTGTTCAGCCCGGAGAAGAGGAGATTCAAGGGGGACCTCATTGAAGTCTACAGCTTCCTCATAAGGGGAGGAGGAGTGGGCGCTGAACTTTTCTCTCTGGTCACCAACGACAGGACCCAAGGGAATGGCAGGAAGATGTGCCAGGAGAGAGTTAGATTGGATATTATGAAACATTTCTTCCCCCAGAGAGTGGTGGAGCACTGGAACAGCTCCCCAGGGAAGCAGTCACGGCACCAAGCCTGACAATATTCCAGAAGCATTTGGCCAACACCCTCAGACACACAGTGTGAATGTTGGGGTTGTCCAGGAGTTGGACTCGATGATCATTGTGGGTCCCTTCCAACTCAGGACATTCTGTGATCTGCAGGGCTGGGAGAGCTCAGCCTATTTGCAGAGCGCTGGCTTTTCTGACCAGTCTGATAGTGCCTATCAGCCTATCAGCATCCCATATGAACCTGCCAAGCACAGTCACTGCCGCTGCTCCCAATTAGCTGGCGGTCTACTCTAATCTCATCTCTGGATACAGGAAAGCTGTGGCACTTTGTTTAACCCATGGTTAGGAGAGGAAGTTTTTGTTTGATCGCATGTGAACCCAAGGAGGGAGAGCTCAGGCAGACGGATAAAACAAATAGGGTCAAAGGGTCAATGCAAACTGCAAACAACACTACTGCACGCAACAGGGGAGCAAGCAAAGTCCTGGTTCTATTACTTGGGGTTTATAATCCCTCCCTGCGAGGCCATTCCCCTTCCATCACCAATCCTTGAGTCTTTAGATTCATAGATATAAATTAGGCTATACCTGTAAAGAAAAGTCATTACCTTTACTTCACTGCTTGACCTACTTGGGAAAACCAAGTGACCATTTGGGCAGGGAAGTCTTTCAAGTACAGGTGAAACTATTCAAGAAGGGGCTCTGGAGGTTCGTACCGAGCACTGGGAGAGCTCAACCGCACACAGTTCCTTTGTGTTTCCCAATCCCTTAGACTTTGGCAAGATCTTTTTGACAATAAATGGCAGCAAACCCATGGAGCCAGAGCAGCAATGCAGAGGGGTGTGCAGACCCTTCTAGTCCAGACAAGGAAGCTCCCTTCACAGATAAATACATACTGGAAGGGCAGCTGCTTATAACTTGGCCATTTATCCCAAGGGACAGCATCATCTCCCAGGGGTGACAGCAGCATCCTCCGACTCAGAGGGCACGAGGCCAGATTACACAGGCACAGTAAATGACCCTTGTTATTTTTTGCTTGTAAGAACTTCATTATTGATCTGCTAAGACAAATGAGAGAGGGGAGCAAATCCCCAGCTGATGAAAAAGCAGGAGTGTTTCCCTTGGAGCAAGGCAACCAGGCCAATTTACACCAGTCTTAGGAACTGGATCACAGTTTATTTGCTCTCTAGGGGAGTACAAATGTAGCTGAGAAAAAAATGTGGTTTCTGTACAAAACACAGTAAATGTATCTAATTGTTACTATTGTGGACAGGTTTCCATTTTTAATCACAGTTTTCCACATCCTTAATAATTACCATTTGACATTTCCTGCAATACATTTCTTTTTTGCTTGACACAGCTTGAAAAGTAAAGAAAAATTCTCTCTCAGTGCTTTCCTTGTAGCACGGCAAGGGCCTCACGCCTATCAGCTACAGTGTGCCAAACGAAAACAAGCTAAATTCACTCATTAGCAGCTGGCAGCCCCTGCCCTGATGCATAACCCAGTTGGGAGGTCTGTAACTACCATGCCACTGGGAAGGGGTGAGTGCTCACACCAGCCTCTGCTTGCTGGGAGATAAGGGATGATGCATCGGATGCTGCTGTGGACCAGGTTCAGATGAATAATCATGCTGCAGAAGGAGTGCCTTGGACATCAGTGGTGGCTGTGATGAGTCAGAGATCAGAGAATGAGGCTTTTCTGGAAGGAACATCCATTGCTTGCTCGGGTCTCACAAAATCAGAGACTCTGACTTGTGAACTGAGTTGGCTCGACATTGAAATGCTGTGTGTGGGCTGCAGCGTGTTCCTCAGCCTCTGCTCAGACACAGCCTCAGGAGATGATGGGGGATTATTTACACCTTGGTCCTTTCTGTAGGCAGTGAGAGCTGAGAGGGGATGGTACAAAAGCACGCTGGTGTTTTGGTTCACAAGCCAGAAACCAGGCAAATGCATTGTCTTGAGCTAATGAGACTCAGGAGTACCGAAGTGGTATCGACCAAGGGCTCTTCCACCCACGCCTTCTGACATTTCCCAGGCATTTCACTCAGATGAGACAGTGCATTAAAGGTGTTCTTTTGCAAATAGCAAAGACTGCAGGCTCAATCCTGCAAGGTGCAAAGGGTAAGAGAAGTGCTGGGTGTCAGCAGCCTCTCCAGCCAGGGTTGAAAGGTGGTGGCCCCAAAGGCATCAAATCCCAGACTAGTATTTCAGTTCCACCCTGGACCTGACAGGTTACCCAGGTAAGGGTGAGTTGAGCGGAAAGACATTTCCCATCACAGTCGGAGTTATTTCTGCTATTCATCTCTCACTCAAATGGGGAGGGAAAATCAAAGTCACAAACACTTTTTGGTTTTAATAAAAATCAGAGTAGGTCATCTCAAATAATTTATTGAGCAAAACCCATACAATCATAGAATGATTTGGGTTGGAAGGGACCTTAAAGGTCCCCCAGTTCCATCCCCCTGCCATGACCAGAGACACCTTTCACTAGATCAGGGTGCTCAAAGCCCCATCCAACCTGGCCTTGAACATCTCCAGGGATGGGACAGCCACAACTTCCCTAGGCAACCTGTGCCAGGGCTTCCCCACCCTCACAGGAAAACATTTCTTCCTAAAATCTCATCACAGTCTCCTCTCTTTCAGCTTAAAACTGTTCCCCCTCATACTGTCCCCACACTTCCTGACCAAGAGCCCCTTCCCAACTTTCCTTTAGCCCCTTTCAGTACTGGAAGGCTGCTCGAAGGTCTCCCTGGAGCCTTCTCTCTGCTAGGCTGAACAGCCTCAGCTCTCTCAGCCTGTCCTGCAGGTGCTCCAGCCCTCAGATCATGTCTGTGGCCTCCTTTGAACTCACTCTAACAGATCCATGTCCATCCGGTGCTGAGGACTCCAGAACTGGATGCAGGACTCTAGGTGAGGTCTCAAAGCCCCTTCATTTCTGTCTTCCCTGTTTGAAAAATTCCAAATTATCAAATAAAGAACTACCTGCTAAACAGTAGCAACCCTTCTATCCTCCCAGATTGGAGCCAGTTCATTCTGAAAGCATTAAAATGGGCATCTGCTCATTTCACAGTTTTTACCAGCATTTTTAAGGTAGGAACAGCGAGTTTGCTATAATTGGCCTTTTTCCCAATGATGTTTCAGTGAGTCAGCATTTTCTGACCAGCATATTCCGACTTTCTTCAAATACTCTCAACCAGCTGCTCTGAAAACAGTCTGAGCTTTGAAAGGTCAGAAGCAACTTTCTATACTCATCTTCAGACAAACCCATTTCTCCCAACAGATCCACGTGCAGGACATCACAGGACATCAGCTCCTCCCCTATTTATTCTTAAAAACATAAGCTTCCCTACCAGCTCTAAACTCCCGACACGAATAATTTTTAACTGAGACAAAAACATGACTGACCTTATGAAAACATGAGTTATACCAGTTTACAATGTTTGCAGGACTCATCCATATCCAGGTTTTTTCTTAAAATGACTTATTGAATTCCTTGTGACAATTATGATTTAAAAAATGGGTACAAATGCAATACATACAGCCTGGAGTTTACCTGAAAGAAATAAATCATCGACTCATGGAATTGTTTGGTTGGAAAAGGCCTTTGAGATCATTGAATTCAACCATATTAAACCGGATCGCTGAGCATCTCATCTACCCATCTTTTAAACACTCCAGGGATGAGGTCTCCACCTAGGGACCTTCATGCACAAGAAATGTAATATTGTTCACGTGGTGCAGAATACGTGTGATGAGCATGTAGGAGCTCAGGGATACCTAAGGGGAGATTTGAATGCCTTTCCGCCTTTCTAGGACGTAAAATCTAACTTCCATTTGACATCTTTTGTGCAAGCATAACGATAAATCATAGAATCATAAAGGTTGAAAAAGACCTCTAAGACTATCAAGTCATACATACAACTAGATGGCATACATCCTGAGTGCACAGTGGATGGGGCGGATTTCAAACTCTCTTTGTTAGGTAAGACTGCCAGTCTACGGTGGTTTCCATGTTCTTTTGAAGGGGGTTGAGCCTGATTTTTTTGAGTTTCTACCATGAGGAAACTCTCATTTTTACAGTTCTAATTTTCAAGATCTTGTGTACAAAAAGATACGACAAGGAACACAGGCTTGTTGAGGGTGTGTTTTGTAATGAGACCCACCTGGAACATACATGCACCCCAAAGGATAGGCTCCTTTATTCCAGTAGAAAAGCAATGTGTCCTCAGGACACAGATAGAAATTAGGAGGACCATGGGGCCATCACTACCCTCGCTAATAACCTACATTAACACTCGGCATGCACCACTGCCGTCCTTCCTACCCCTCTCCTCACCAGTCCCTACTCCAGGAATGACTCAGCACCTCAGGTCTCTACACATGAAGTCTCTCGGTGGCTTAGCACTTCTGGAGACAAATATAATTAGGGGTATGAAAGTAGTGGCAGCTTTTCTTGGGGTGTGACCCAGAGCGCATCCGTGCTGCTAAATAAAACAGCATGAAAATTCTTCTCTGGCTAGCACCAAGTGGCAAGGACTGGCCTCATCCATGCTAGCCAGCACTTCTCCTTGGACCTCCTCCAGGTCCCAGGAGGTGCTCTCTTTTCCCTAAGATGTAATTACTTTGTATGCATTTGTTTGGACTGCCCAAGCCAGCATGGGGCTGCCTTGCAGCCCAGTGAGGTGATGGTCCCTTGGTATCAAGGACTTGGGGTTGTAGTGAAGACACAGCGGGGTGCTGGAGCCTGCTAAAACAGACAGCCTGCTAAAACAGCGCTGTCTGACTGCTACACCTTGTGTGTGCCACCCATTGCAAAGTGCTGACAATCAGAGTCACACGGAGAAGTTCTCTGCCCAGCCCTCTTTTATTTAGCTATACTAATACGGCCAGATGTGCAAGGAACTGAACCACATCAACCCATCCAGCCAAAACAAACAAAGCAACATCCTCTCCTCTTTTCTGCTGGGCTTTTATTTGCTGATGACCAAGCCTAAGGTCTTTGGTCTTAGGTATGAATTCAGATCAACATTGCAGGAAGGTTTTCTAAACACAAACACAGAAAGCAAATATTACCCCCAATCAATTGACCTCTCTGTGGTCTGTGCTGCAGGAATAGAGGTGAGAAAACCCTTATGCTGCAGGAGTGATGCTCTGGTGCTGAGCACTGAGAGCTGAAAGAACACATGGAAAGCCAGAGCATGAAAACATCTAACTGAGATGGAGAGGTCAAGGAGGCGGAAGGAAACGGATGCTGATGTTTACGGGTAGAAGAGCACCACTAGACAACAGGGACTGGCATCTGAAGGCGGCTTTGGCACTGTACCGTCCTCGAGCCTGTTCTACAGGAACCCTTGCCAGGCAGCACAGCTAAACCACTGTCAAACAGCACATATAAATAATGTTCTTTCACCCTCACACGGACATGCTGTAAGAAATTGTGGGTCCCTCTGGCAAATGGCTCCACAAAACTTGCAAACTTATTTTTATCCTGTGCAGAAGATGCACTCCATCAGCAAATCAGGGTTAGAGATGAAGAAAAGTCCTTACAGTCTCTCCACTTGACCTGATCGGTGAGTTAGCAAACATTAACAGCTTAGGATGATGCCCAAACATAAAACAATACCCAGAATGAGATTACTGCACTGATTTCCTTTGTAGAGGTGTAAGGTATAGAAGAGCCAGAAGGCTGTGCCTGAAATGCAGGACCCTACCAAAGAAGCAGAGAGGATGGAGATGTAGAAAAGGAAGAGGGAAGGGAAGGAAGTGGGAGGAGAAATCTTTTAAGTGCCTTTTTGAATCCAAAGTATTTTCAGACTTGCTTTGCTCTAATCTTTAATTCATATTTTCATTACAGTCTCTTTGCTCTGTAAAGTCTGCATTTCATGTAAAAGGAGCAACTCAAACATCAATTATTTGACATAACTTAACCCCTTGTTGAAGTCCTCTACTCTACATATATGTAGGCTCCAATAAAAGAAGCATTAAACATTCATTAAATTAGAAATACATGAAGACAGTGTCTGCCACTCTTCTCATACAATATGCTTAATAATTGCAGCCTTCTAGAGCCACAAAACCAAACCCATCTCTAATCTTTTTAGAAAGCCTGACCATGCAAAACACCCCAGCCTCCTGCAATTTGCCTGAGAGTCACCCAGAGATCCCAGCGCTTGCAGGATGAATCCTCAGCTGGAGTAAATCAAGAGTAAAACAACACTGACAGTAGTGCACCAAGTGACATAGACTCAGAATTTGGCTTTAGCAAAACAGCTTACAGCAATGTAATTGGATAAGAGTCCAATTTTTCGTCTTTTAAGTTACACCAAGCATGCAATCAGGTGCTTTAATTTCAGCACTTCCAAGGCTGCTTGTGTTGTGCAAAAGGAACCTACCTTCCCAATATGAACATAGAACATTTTTTCTCCAAAAAACCCCAACTCCACCCTCTCCTCTACAATACACTGCCATGATGTTAGTGGATCTTGAACTACTTCTGCCATAGGCCCATGCACACACATTTCAGCAACATTTTCCCACGGGGAAGCAATCACTGGTGGGCAGATACTTTTTCATAGCTATTTCTGAGTTTAAAGAGCAATGCAGACCACGTAACATGTTTCCCACACCTCTGTGAGCTGTGTCCACTTAATGAGAGCTTTGGAGCAAGTCCTGTTCAATAAATGACTTCTTATAATCCTCCCTGACCCTTCTCTTTAGGGTGCCTGCAGACAGTTGTTTTGAATTCTGCTGGGGTGGAAGCATGGAAATATGGTTAGGGCCTGGATACCAGTTCAGGAATAAAGGCTTTCAGCTCCTGCCTGGCTTTCAGCTGTCCATTAGAGTCTTCTCCTGTCTTGTTTAATATGTGAATTATCCTTTTCTTGCTTCCTGGGCAGAGGAAGAGACCACAAATGCTGGGGAAGCATTAGCTGACCTGTGAGTGTGCAGATGAAGACTTAGTGTTGAAAGAGGATGCTGTCCCGCTGGTGCCCTACCACAGCACTCTTTGTACCAGGCTTTTCTCAGCAGCATCCCTGTCACTCTGATGCTGCACAGCCCAACAGCGACCGCTCTGTGTGAGCACTGAGCTGTGTGATAAGAGTTAATCACATTAAGTGCTGTTCAGGTCATGTCTTTTTTGTTCTGTAAAGCATTTTCCTCTCCCTTGCCTCTTTTAGTCTCTCCTTCTTCTAAACCTCAGGAGGTGGCAGATTCAGCTCAGCCCTCCTTGATGCTATCCAGCACCAGGACAGCTAATTTTGGAAGGTTTAATCTCTATATACATTTCCAAAGCTTTTCACTGTTATTAGATGGCTTTTCCAAAAGCTGTATCCACAGCGAGCAGGTCACAGTCTTGAGTCAGTAGGACATTTAAGCACCTGGATAATCCAACTGCATGAGATTTCCGAAAGCCATGGAGGATCCAGTTCTTGATAGATGCTTATGCATCTAACTCTCATTAGCAAGGTCAGCATCTACGTGTCTTTAACCACTTGGCTCAAAGCAATGGAGGTGATCGAACTCCACTGAGCATCAATTTCAGTGAAATGACTTCTTTTTCAAGGAACAGCAAGGCAAGTACTGAAGTATTTTGTCAGGTGGGTGACTGCCTGCCCAAATATAACAACTTGTTTTGAGTCTTGATCTTCTACCAACTTTTAAATCAATCCTTTTTCCCCGTCTGTTGGTAATCAAATCACTCCTTTAATTGAGCTAATTGGGCACCACAGTTTACATTCCTGCCGGTAAACACAAAGAACATTAGCTGACAAAAAATCAAAAACGCATCCTTTGTAGTCTCAGGACTTTTCTTTTGCATTCAGACTTCCAAAACCATTGATTTTCATAGCTGGCCATGAAGCCTTGGTACATGGGGCTCTGTCATCATAATGTTAAGCTGGCTTCTACAGCTTCTGCAAAAATGAAAGACTTAGGGTGTCATCTCTGCATCATCACAGCAATGCCAAGGAGCTGGCTGTGGGACAACCACCAGCCCTCACATGCTGGGCAAGGGCTACACAAAGAGGAGCAGATCCTTCCCATGACCCCTCAGCATGCCTTCTGAATGGGGTGTTGGAGTATCACAAGTACCCAAAAAGCTGTCTGGCTGCCGTGAATCCACCAAGAACAAAGGGGGATGTGGCTATGCTACGCTACTGGCTTCCGTCTCCGGGACCTATGAAGAAGATCATGGAGTCCAGCAAAGTCCAGTGTAGGGGACAAATCTTCTTGGCTGGTCACATTCGACTTGCATCTGCACAATCAATCAGCATATTGCATAGACTTTGACTGAAGGGGTTTTAACTGCAATCTTAAAATCTGGCCATTTCGGGAATTTCTGAAATAAATTAGAAGAGGAATTTTATTTAGTTGTTTTTTTCTAAAGAAATTCCCCCATGGCTCCAAGCCACTGTTTTCCATAAAGTAAATGAATAAGAAGTCTTCTCTTGTCCTCTTGACACATTTTCTTTGTCATCTTTATTCTGCAACAGCTGTATATAATCAAATGGCAGACAAAACATCCTGTCCCCAAAACCTTCCTTTTTTTCCTCAAAATTTTTGCATTTTTTTCCACACTTCACTGATTTTTTTGGTCACTGATCATGTTAGAAGCAGATGCTTTCCAAAACAATGACCTGGAGATTCAGTGATCCACATCTTGCAGATAAACAGCAAGCTATGTTCATGCAGTAAAGCACAGGTAACTTAATATCCAGGCAATGGATTATTTGATATTTAAATCTTGGCACTTTTCAAGGTAACTGATAACTTGGAACAATAGAGACCACATGGAAAAATTCTTTTGGTCAATATCGTTTAACAATATTGCACCTTCACCTAAAATACAATAAAGAATTTACATTTATATGGACCCTTTGGTCCCCCAAAAGGGTCTTGCAAAATAAACACATCACATTGACCCCCTAAGACAATACCCAGGTGTTGATTTGATTGTTTTGATCATTAGGAAGGGAGAGTCTCAGGCATTGACTGCATCACCAACAACTCTTTCTGTGGCATCTGGATTTTCCTGGGAGGTCTATCCACCCAAAAGGTAATCAATATTAACCCTGCTTAATTTATTTAAGTAAATGAAGTTCATGAATGAATTTTCACCCAGTGGCCGGGCAGGATGGGAGCAGCCTGGCCTGGGGGGTGCCTGCCCACAGCCCAGAAACAGCTCCTCTTATTGTCCACAGTGGACCTTCTCCAAAGGGACAGCCCTTTGGCCCTTGGGGACTTCAAAAAGCCCCCAGCTTTAAAAAAAGGCATTTCTACATACTGCTTACTAGGAAAAGGTCAGCCCCGGGTGTTGTTCTGCTCAACGGTGTTCAAAATTCACGTAAGAACACACATAACACATATTTGTTTGCTAAAGGAAAGGCTGGGAAAATCCTTGGGGGGTTTCTGGCCAAAACACTGTGTTACAGAAGGAACAGGCTGGGGTGCAGCATGCTTATTGCAAATTAACTCAAACTGAGAAATAATGAGCAGCAAGTTTATATTCTCAGTAAATAAAGAGAGAAGGTTGGGTAAAATGTGGCTTTATATGCATGGAAATAAATTATTATTTGCTCACTTTTGTGCTCATACCCTCAAAGATGAAGACATTTGTGTGGAATTATTAATATTTATAGAATATTACAATAAATACCCATAAGAGCTCTGCCTGAATACATGCAGTTTTACCAAGGTAAAAACAGTTGAAGGTCGAAGGGTTCTTTTACTTGTGTGTGGAGGGCAGGATCACACTCTTTATTTTGAAATCTGTATCAACTGTGATAATTTAAAACTTTAATTAAAGACTCAGTGACAGATTATCTACAAAATGTCTTCCTGCTGCCCAGTATTTCATCACAAATGTCTCCAGAATCCCACGCTAACGTGAGTAAGCACACTTGCCAGGAAGTATTTCATTGTGGACATGTTAGTCTTTATCTGTCTTGTTGGATAACAAATCCTTTTGTTGAGGATTGGTGGCAACAAAAATTAAATTAAAAGCAAATCCAGACCCCAAACCAGAAATTTATAATGCTTATTCTCTTCATCCCTCAAGAAAATGAAAGTGCCAAGGCAAAGTCTATTTTAGCAATTGCATTAATGTATGTGTAAATGGGTGAAGGCACCTTTGAAATGCTCTGAAAAGAATTTCACACTTTAGAGAGGAGGAGAAGTTAACAATTCTATTGTGGCATTTATTGCAATTCCTAAATTAATTTCCCTGACACGGCTGCTCCCTAAAATCCCCCATGATGATGAATTTTTGCTAATGTTGAGATTATTTTTGGATGCAGTTCTGAAGAAGCATTTTGTAAAATCAGAACACGGGTTGACGGGAACCCTGTGCTGCCCCTTCCCTGCCTCCGCTCATCTCCAGCCTTTCCCCAGGCAGCTGCAAGGCTGCTATTTTGGAATTGCACAAGTGACATGAAGCCCCCTTAGAGAAATGGGCAAAGATCAGTGTGTCACTAACTCAGCACAGCACTGGAGAAAGGAGCTCCAAGGTCACCCATGGACTCCCTGCCGGAACACATCTACTCAGCCCCCAGAAAGGGCATGTTGGAAGTGAGTGGTTTTGGCTCTGAACAAACAGCATTGGGAAAGGTGAAACATAATGAATTTCTCCCTTGGCACATCACAGTAGGTGAGACTTCACAGAATCACAGAATGATTTTGGTTGGAAGGGACGTTAAAGACCCTCCAGTTCCAACCGCCTTGTGGTGGGCAGGGACACCTCTCACTGCATCAGGGTGCTCAAAGCCCCATTCAGCCTGGCCTTGAACACCTTCAGGGATGGGGCAGCCACCACTTCTCTGGGCAACCTGTGCCAGTGCCTCACTACCCTCACAGGAAAACACTTCTTTCTAAGATCTCATCTAAATCTCCCCTCTTCCTGCTTAAAACTCTTCCCCCTCATTCTATCCCTGCATTCCCTGACCAAGAGCCCCTCCCCAGCTTTCCTGGAGCCCCTTTCAGTACTGGGAGGCTGCTCTAAGGTCTCCCTGGAGCCTCCTCTTTTCCAGGCTGAACAACCCCATATCTACCAGCCTGTCCTCATAGCAGAGGTGCTCCAGCTCTCAGATCATTGTGGCCTCCTCTGGACTTGCTCCAACACATCCATGTCTATGTTGTTCAGAGATGGCAAAGAAGAGGAATCCATTTAATCTGGATCACAGATTAAACGAGATTAAGAGATGCGAGTGACGATACACTGGGGATACCATACCCCTCCATCCCTGCATCCTGGATATGACCAAGACATATCCAAAGGGTTGAAAAATATGTAAAAAGTAGTCTCACAGCAATGCATAAGGAAGGGCTTTAAAAATCTCACATCCCACCAACAATGAGGTTCAACTCATAGCAGTGGCTGGACTTAAGATGAGGGACAAGCAGAGATTTGGAAATGAGGAGTCTGTCAAGTGAGAAGACCCAGAGGCAGTGTGAGTAAAACCACACCGACACATCTACAGCCCTGGACACAGGAGGATGGGACCTTTTGGGGAATCTTTCCTCAGAAAGGTTTAGGCGAAAGCAGAGTGGAGGGATGTTCTTGCTGAACTGCAGGAGAACCTGGGGGCAGGAGGGATAGCACAGATGGTGGCAGCCACAAGCTTGATTTTAACAGTGATACGCAAGTTTTAGATCCCGCAGAGGAGAGAGTTAACAATAGCTGACACACTTTTGACTGGAGAAGTCACAATGACTAGGAATATCAACCTGGGGCCATAATTCTGCAGTCTGCCACTACCAGGAAACGTGAAATCCAGTGACCTTTCATCTCCATGACAGAAATGCTGTGCCGCACCTGGAGCCATCGCCCTTAAAAGCCATTCTGACAAATCGGGCAATGGGACATGAAGGAGAAAACGTCCTCTCCCCCCTCACTCCCAAATTTTAGCCTACCAGTGAACTCTGCCTGTTCTGCGTGTAATGAGGTATCCCCTGCTGAGTAGAGCCAGCTTTGCACGAGCTGCACCACATTGAGCAAAGCACAAGATTTCTTTTGACAATAAGGAATAAATCTCCAGAGCCACTTGTTCAGACTGCTCTTAAATGATGGTAGAGGGAGGGAAATTGATATTGGCTTTTTATGAATCTTCAGGTCAGGTATGGTAGAATCAACAGTTTTTTGCATTAACCTCACTGCTTCACAACACTTTTGCCCTTGGCAAGACATAATTAAGAAAGGCATGAAAATCTATCTGAATGTATCGAGAGAAGATTATTCTCCCATTAACAGCAGCAACGGCTAAACAAGCAGGCAAGCCATGCTGCTAGCAGAGCGCAGCAATGATGCAGGACTGTGTTTTAATCTAAACCAAGGATTTTCCTTACCAAAATATTAAGGAGTAGCTCTTGAAACGAGGATTTGTGCTACATGTTGTTATGAGGATTAGCTTTCCCCCCCCTCGACAGACAGTCTAAAATGTTGACCACAGGGACCGAGGCTAAGCTAAAAATCTTTTCATCAGACTGAAACACAGCACAGTAACTGCCTTTGGTAGAAAGCAAAAGCTGCTGGATGGAAGGAAAAAAATCAAATAAATTTAGAAAAAGGGAGGTTTCAGTCCTTTAAGTGTGGCTGTCAGCTCGTGTTATCGTCATGCATTTGTGAAACCAAGATTTAATTGACTGGCTTGCAGTGGAGAGCCAAAAGATAAAATCTTGGTCTCAGGAAGAACAGACAGCTTAAACGTTGAGATCCTCATTCATTAGGTTGTGTCAGAGGGATTCAGAGGGGAAAGAGACACACCGATAGCTGTTACTCCTTCACGTGCAGTTCCCAAAACTTCGGGGCAAGAAGCAGCGTGTGCGCCACACTTGCAGCCACAACCAAGGACATAAAATTTGCTCATCACATTCCCTGTGACAACAGAGACTATCTTAATGTCTACTGCTTTCTAACACTATGTGAATTTCATTTCATTTGCGAAGGATAAAACCAGAACTACAAGCACTGGCCAACTGCTGGTCAGTCAAATCCAGCTGTAGTAGGAGGAGCAGAAATGCCTGCCAGCTGGGATTTCTTATCTATAGGGACATCTCATCCCTATAGCCAGGGTGGGGCCCAAAGAGGTGTTCAGCTCCCCTCCACAGTCCACCCACCCCCCACAGACATACTCCTCAATTCCAAGGAACAGCCATGCCACCGCACTGCCGCTTCCCTTCATCCATCCTGGCTCGGAGATGTGCTTCAAGCCCCAGTCTCTCTCGCCCCACAGACCAGGATCCCAAGGTGTGTAGGCTGCTCTTAAGAACGTAGTAAGAAATACTTCCCTGCCTAAAACAGGTTTCAGAGAACTTCATTTCTCCAACAGATAAGTGAAGAGAGGAGTGGAGAAATTTGGCAAAACCATGCAGGAAGCCTCCTGGCTTCTAGCAGAGGGTGTTACGTTCCTCCAGTAGGTGGCTGGTTATCCTTCTGTCCTGTCCTTATTCCCATGAGGAAGGAGCTGCTTCTTTCCCTTTCCTCCTGCTTATCTGGCCACCCTGCCTTTTTCTGGAAGAAAGATGCTTCCCGTTCCCAGTCACCAGGGATGCTGAGGACTGGAATGCAGAAAGCCAACAACCCCCAAAGTGTGGGAGTGTGATTAGTGGAGGAAATGGTCGTGGTGGTGAAGGGACAGTAGGAAAATCCAGCAGCTCCTGAACCTGTGTGTGTCTGCATTGCTGGGAAGCCTGAGTGATGCTCACAGTTTGGATTCATGTGACGTGCGTCAGATGGGAAGGAATCTGCACCGTAAATGAGGGGGATTCAGCATGGTACTCTATATACGTTGGGAACAAAGAGGCCAACCACACACAAGCAACGTCTATTCAGGTGGAAATGAGTCTGAGCTATGGTAAAAGGCACAGTGATGGCAAAATTACCACTCCCAGTCATCAATCCAAGACATCAATCTTGTTGAGTGCGATGGGAAACCTTGCACCCAAACACAGCAGGCATATGCAAAGGCGGTGGATAGAGCTGGGTAATATACCTTTCCTCTGAAATTCATCAACATTTTCTGCTTTTGAACAAAAACATAAAACTCTGAATGAAAACCTTTCAAACTATTTTTCAGTAAAAATCATAAACCTCAGGTTTTCAAGTAGTACTTTTGGTGTAATTTTCAAGATCACCCTTAATTTTGACAAGTTAGTAGAAATTTTTTTCCTTCCCAAATCCTTGATTTTTCTCTGTCTTAAAGAGCAGAAAATGTGTTGAAAATGTTATTTCTTTGTAAACATTTTCACCTAGATTCAAATCCAACCATTACTCTTATCCAGCAGTAGTGAAGTATGTAATAGAAAATAAATATGGATAGTGAATTCCAAATGCTAGAAGATGAGTCTAAGTAGCCATTTCTTACATGTTAAAAAAACCATTGAGAGGTTTATGTAAAGCTAGCTCGCCTTTTAATCTGTCTTCATATCTACACTAGGTGCTTTTCCAGAGACATATGTGTGTACAGGCTGCAGTACAAGACAGGGGAGACCTTCTTGGAAATGGATTTGTTTTCCAAAGGGGTCATCCCAAAACCTTTCTTGAAAATACTGTTGAATCCAACTCTGATTCATGAAATCATTTCAGCAGGACAATGAGGGCCAACACTATGCATGCAGACTCCAGCACACGACATTTCAGGCTTGGTGGATGTCTTACTGGCCCCAGTGGAAGTTTGCCATCAATTTTAATGAGCTTCTGCCTTGTTTCAGATAATCATAGACTCATAGAATGCTTTGGGTTGAAACAGACATTAAAGATCATCCAGTTCCAACCCCCCTGCTATGGGCAGGGACACCTCCCACTGGATCAGGTTGCTAAATAAACATTCATTTCTTAATTTTGGGATGAAGACAAGTCTCTCTTTTTTATGCATTTGATTTAATGTAAGACTATGAGCAAAAAGCAAAGACAAAAGACCTATCACCGATATTAGGACTTAATCCTATAAAGCCTTTCTCACATCAGCAATCCCATAACCTACATGTGAAGACAGGAAGGGCAGCCTTAATTTTCACAGTTGCCATCTTGTAACTGAAGCCTACAAGGAAGGAGAAATAATTCCCAATGCCAGACTATGTGGATGGAAACAAACCTCCTGGCAATGCATCAGTAACAACATTTTAATTAAATGTTTCCTTTATATTTGTTTGTTAAAGCCAATACAGTACTTTCTTACCATTTTTGCAGACAGGACAACACTGCTCTGGTTCATAGACTGGGTTGACACACTCGGGGACTGCGCAGTCTGCTACAACACAGTGAACTTCATTGCTGGGCTCGCAGCGACACCATTCGCATGGCGAGGGCTAGGAACAAATCTAAAATTAGCCCATTTCCTCCCATAGCTCACACGTTTGCAACATTTCTATCTAGCCATAAGATAAACACATCAGCGTTCAATACCTCTTGACCGCATTCATTCATCATGGGTAATACATTAATCTATAGGACAAACCAGCAACATCTGAAATAGGCAAATAGAACATTAGAAAAACCAGTGCGCACGATACTTGTTTACACAGGGAGGGTGTGGAATTTTTTAGTTTTCATGAGACTTCAGGTGCCTTTGTCAAAAAGACTGAGCTGAAGCCACCAGGTCGTACATCTGCTCTACCCATCTGCTGTTACCTTACACATTTGGCCAGGAGCAGAGCAGGATCTTTGAAAGATCACGAGTGGTGGTTCCTTCCAGTAAGGGGTGGATTTGGAAAGACAGGGTGATTTCCCAGGTCATACCTATATCTCATGTAGACCACTACTGCCAGAAATCCCAGAGATGTTGGAAAGATGCTGATGGGTGGCCTGGGTGTCAACCTTGCAATGTGCTTTCATTTCCACTTTTCAGAGCAGAGGAGAACAATGTTGTTATTGGAGAGGCAAAACCATTTTATTTTGTGTTTGTGGAGCATCTGCATCAGGGTTCTGTAAGCACTCTCATAACACATCCATTAGGTCTGGTCCTGGCCCCATTCCTGCCTGTTTCAACAAGGTTTGTGAGCAACTACCTCACATAGAATATGTAAATAATTAAAAGCCTGAATAATTCTGCTGAAGTCAGGGATTTCTGGATTAAAGCTCCCAGCTAAATGGCTTCATTTCGGCTCCATCAATTCAAACAGGAATCTGTATCTATCTCTAAATAGTAGAGAGTTGTCACTGTCTCACCCTTGGAAAAGCTGTGGAAATTTGTTGAAAAACAGAAAGGTCAGTATTTTAAGGTTCCCAATGTCCTTACATGCGTGCAAGTGTGATAAAAGAACGACAACAGGGCTAAGAAAGGAGAATAAGAAGAGATTTTGAAAGGAAAATAACTTCCTTTTGCTACTATAGGTTCAACACATAAATCCCAATTCCTTCAGCAATGGTAGGTCCATTGCTAACACTTGAATGAGTAAATGTGGGTATTGGGAAAAGTTCTGGTTTCTGTTGCATTGGTGGGAATCTGCAGTGACGGAAATTTCTCCATATTAAGAAGAGTGAGATGAAAAGGGAAGGAAGATTCATCCTCACATGTTTCAGACCCTAGTGATGCGTCACTCATTTCTACTAGACAGACACAACCTGTAAGCTCTGGTTCTGGCAGGTAAAAAGCTTTTCAGTTCACTTCTGAGAAGCTCCATATGTCTCAAGTCAAATAATTTATTCCCAGGAAATTTATTTCTACCTTAAAATGCACTAATTAAAGCTTCCCTTGCTTTGTGTCAGCATCTGCAGTCTATAATTCCCGTCACCTCTCATTTGCTCACAGCTTTGGCAATTTAGATAAAATCAGCACTCCTTGAGCAAGGGAAGAAGTCTGTGGAGGTGGAATTCCTCTCTCTAGTTATCTTTTCTCATTCAGTCTTGCTTTGATTTCTGTCTGAAGCACCAGGAATTCTAAATTCATTTGACTGACACTTCTTATGCAAGGCTATTTAATAAGAAGAAAAAATACAGAAGAAAATAGACAGAACTATTTGCTGAGGGATCAATAAGAAAATTGCTGCTTTGTTTTTACTAATTTTAATCACTAATCATATGGAGCAGTAGAACTAGATCTTACGATTTGTGTCTTTCAGGACATCTTCACTACTACAGTGGCTACAATGGTAAGATATATGTGATGCATTTTCAGGACTGCAGCCCAATCTACAGCTTAAAGATGATCAGCACAAATAGAAGATGACCCTGCATGACTCTGCAACTGAGTAAATGAGACATGACATACACATCTTTTGTTTTTCTGTTGTTGATGTAACCTGAAAATGGCACTGTAATAAACCATGATGTTGCTTGACACTGAAAGCAGTTTTTCAGGAGGGAAGAACCACACACCATTAAAGAAGGACACACCTTGGCAGTACAAGGAACGAGCAGCCAGGAAATGAAAAGGCTACTCTAGCAACAACAAGACTTTTCCCAGCCACCTCCTCTTCCCTGCCTTATTGAGTTCGAGGTAGTTCATCTTGCCTCTTGAATCTTCCTCTATCTGCCTGTTATGTACACGTGCCAGCGCCCCTTACTGTGGCTTTTGCCCAGATGTTCACCTCCATGGGTGAATCCAGCCTTCCTCTCCACTTATTTTATGCATGTCTAGGTACTTTCTCCCATGGGATGTGCTTTAGGATCCAAATCCTGCCCTTTCAGAAAGGACTGTGCCCCAAGCACACTGTTTGAGCACCTTTTGACTGTTGTTTATGTGCTCTGCTATTAATGTCCCTGGAGCGACTATTTTTGTGGAATAACTATGGGACATTGACCAAAAAAAGTCCTCTGTTTACATAGGTATTATGTAGACCACTTGGCAAAACGACCAACTGGGAACCAGTGAAGAACAGAGAACCAGTGAAAGCTGTCCCAAAGTTTTGTTTCCTGGTCCTTCCTTCTACCTCAATTGTTTTTATTTTCCTTCCAGTCACAGCTGTTACTCCTTTGTGGTCAGTGCCATTCCCACACACATGCTGCTGCTTCACTTGCTCTCTGTCCCAGAGCAAGTACTGCTCATGATTAGGAGTATTAACAGGATCCACTAGGCAGTTACATCAATCTTTGCAAGTCCCAGAATTCAGATGTAAAGGTTTATCCTCCATGGAAGAAGGATGGTTTACACTTTTGTAGCTGGTGATGTTCAAACACTATCTAACATCAGTGCCTGAAAAGGAATTCTAATCCCTACTGAAAAACAAGGTTGAAAAAGTAAGGAGGGTTTCTGAATTATGAAGGAGAGAGGACACATGTCAGAGGCTATGCCATTCCCACATGGACACTGCATAGGCTTTACTGGTGCCCCTTAAAATGGTATTCCGGAAAAAGCGTTAAGATCAAAGAACCATAAAAGACTTGGGCCAGAAGATGTTTTATTCACTCTGTTGGTCCAAGCAGAATAATCTTAGAAGACTTTCAAGGGAAGGATTTTTTAGAAAGGATTTCAAGAGATGTTGGTGCAGAAACATCTTTCTCACCGTTGTCCAAAAGGAAAGGATGTTCACAGTGCCCATGTGAACATCCTTTGGATGCCACATGGATACATGTCCACACAAGAACTGCACTGTCCCTTACTGTTCAAGGCGTGTTTTAAGCAATTAAACTCAGAGAAGAAACTGGGTCCTTTTGTAGAAGGTAACTGTAGAGCATTTTGACTTGAAATTGAAAACTGGCGCAAAGCATCTGAAATTCATTTTACCCACTTGCAACGGGAGTGAGAGCACTAACCCTCAGATCTAGTGAGGAAATAAGTTTTTAGACATTGTCAGTGCAGGGGCCCAGGCAAGCAAGCTAGTGAGAAGCAGATACAGTCAATATCTAACCACAATTCAAGAGCTTTTGATAACAGAAGAAGGAGGACCTTCTTGGTCTTTGCACTGGCCTCTATTTTCCTATCCATTAGCCAGTTGCCTCAAAGAGACCAAGGAAGCACAAAGTTGCAGACACTAAAAAACCCTGTTTATAACCACACCTAAGCTTGTGGCTCAACTTCTATTTTTCTTCTGTAAAATTGATCTCAAGGAGGACTATGACTCCAAGTGTGGTTGGGAGGGCAGGTTCGTTCCCTGTTTCTGTCAAGGGATGGCCCCATCCTGCACAGCAGGACAGCCAGAGGAAGGAGCCAGCACTCATCTGGTTGTGTGACAGGAAAACCTTAGTCTCAGGTGCCATCAAGTGGGAAACATCTGTGATCAGCAGAGTTTGTTAACAAAGAAAGAAAGAAGGAAAATTAAAACAGAGAATAGAGAATACGCATGGCTAATAAAGATTTTATGTGCATGAGCACATAATGATAAACTTGATAGATGATATAAACAAACAAGTGAAAAAAGGCAGTAAAGGAAACACAATGAAAAGTAAGATTCACTCTGAGCAGGGGAAATGAGGAAGCCAAATAAGATGTGGATATCATTATCTCCTAATATTTGCTCTGGCTCCCATACACACCAGCTCCCCACCATGTTTATGGAAGCAAATGCCGTATGTAGGAATTATGATTGCTAAGATCATGATTCCATCACAGTGATAAGGGGTTCTCTCTCCTACCGGGTCGGTCATCATGTGGGTCCTTCTTAAATCAGCTACTAGGTTTCATAAAGCCACAGAAATTTCATACCTCTGAGACATCTACACTTGAGGGCTCCAGCAGGCCCTCAAGTCATCCAGAGAACTGGAGCACAGACAGAGATAATGTAGGGTCAAAAGATTCTTCAGGAAAATAGCCTGAAAAACTAATTCTTCCCAAACTTAAGGGAGAGGCAGAAAAAAAGAAAATATAAACATTATTTCAAAACCCAGTGTCTAAATCTACTCTTTTATGCTTTTCTACAGCTGAGGAGATATGAATCAAACATGTTTTTACACCAAGGCAGCCGGCAGAATCACATAAATAACCAATATACAACACTTCGCATTTTAAGGCAAGATCTTGCAAGAAGCTTCTTCAAGACCTAATCTTCACTGCATCTAAGCCATCTCACTTAGCCATTGAAATTCTCTTGTTCCAAATACTGAATCTCACCTGTATTTCACCCTTAGCTCAAGCCTTGTCCACAGCTACAGCACCTAAGCCACATCTCTGCTGCCCCAAACGTGAAAGATTTCCCTATAACACATAGATTGTCCTGCAAAAGGTTATTACTGAGTAGCAAGTATTCTTCTTGAGTGTTTGGAGGAAGAAAATATATATATTTATGAAACATTATACTGCAGCCCTCCTCTTCCTTGCCTCCAGTAAGGATTTCTCTATCTACATGTCTGCTTGTCAATCACTCTTGGCTGCTTCTAGACAAACATCCCTAGAGAGGTGGAAAGGGAGTGATTTACCTAAGATAAACGAAAAACTCTGAAGATGACATCTGATTGATACTTTTTCTTTAGCTGTTCATTCTGTCAATCAGGAGCAATTTTCCTCAGCTTTTGCTCTTGCTGTCATGTTCACCAGGCTGACTGTAGTTTCCAAGTGCACTTATTTCAGCCTATATGTGGGTTGTCATGCAGCCCAGAAGAGATCTCAGACCAGGTTTTAAGGCTGCAGCATCCTCTGATCAGCTGTGATTAATCCAGTGGGCTTCACTCATACTAGGGTTTTGTGGCTCATACTCCTCCAGGAGCTGGGACAACAGTTCTCATATTCCAAGTGGCCTTCTGAAAACAAAGTGCTATCTGGCACCTAAGTATTTTAAGAGCCAGTGGATCTTATATCATTAAAACAGACTCTACACAGACCTGATACTCCTTGAGACTCTATGAATTTAGGTGCTGGCTCCTGATTCCCTCCAGGCATGTTTAGCGCAGCCACTTCCTGAGACTTTGGATCTCTCCTCACCTTTTCAAGAGGACTTTGAATTGCCTGGTACTTTCTCTGTATTTGAGTTTTCAGCCTCATGGAAGGTTTACATCTTTGCTGGAGTGAGTGTACAGGCTGCTCAAAACTACTGCAAATTCTTGCATTTGCCCTCCAATCGTCTGTTTTGAGATCCAGTTATCAGGATTTATTGGGCTGCCCTCCTTCCTACACTCCCCAGCGCAGTCTGAAGAGCATATTTGTACAAGAATGTCCCATAATCCCATACTCAAAGACTTTATCTCATTGACAAGGTCTCATGAAGTGGTCATGTAAGGACCATGTCCCCGTCTGACTACTGCACAACAGCCCTGCATCACTCAGACACGGCTTTTACCAAACAGCTACAGAGCAATACAAACTTTACAACTACTATATCACAAATACTTGACATTTCTTTTGAGGAAGGAAACAGAAAAGCTTCATGTAAGTGTTTACAACCACCTAATCATGTTACAATAGACACATACTGATCATCATGCGGGGGCTGTTCAAGTTAGTAGAAGACAATCTAAGTATTTCCACAGAATTGAATAGACCTGCTTTTGGGGTCTGCAATGTTTTTCACAGTCAAGTAGGTGTATTTACAAAAGGGGCAGAATGAATGGAGAAACTTGCTGGCTTGACTGGAATTTAAAGTGGTGTATAACCAAGAAATTAAGCTGGCAGGCTTGCTTTCTGAGCTCTATGGAAACATAAGAATGTCAGGACTCTTGGTATCACTGCAAACTTTAATCAGACATGTTCCCCTGTCCTTTAAACACCAAAAAGGTAATGAGCCTTAAGTATATGCCTTTTATAGATCATATTGCAAAGGGAAAAAATACCTTTCACAGTAGTTTTACTGAATATGGAGTTGCAAAGCTTTCCCCCTCTTTGAGAATATGTTAGAAGTGTAAACCCCTTAAAGAGAAGGAGATGCCGTCCATCTCCATGTCTTCTGATGTCAAGGCGGTTTTGAATGCAGTGCATCCAACCTGGTACTTCCACACACACCTCTCCTTAGATTTGGATCCACGAACTATATTCATGTGCCCCTCCTGCCTATACATCCATGGGAAAGACTGGATGTCTCTCATCCTCTGTGAGAGCTGGACTCCAAGGGAAGGAAAGCTGAAAACCATCACTGCTGCCAATCTCTTCATCTTTTAGTTTTTGAAAGTGTGTACCAGCACTCATAATGATAATCACACTCAGTCTCCCCTCTCAGACAGGCTCAACCAGTGGCATCCTGCTCCATGCAGATAAAACAGCAGGAAAAGCAGAGCAATGTAAAGTGAAGTCTGTCAAATTGGGCACTTACACCTTAAGAGTAGCTGTAACTTTTAATGACACTAAGGACAATGGCAATTCTGATGAAAATGATTTCTGTAGCTACAGTTTCAGGTGGTGAATTTATTAGCAGGAAGCAAGAAAGGGAAGAAAGTAAAAAAAGACCTGATGAATAAAATCGGAGGCAAAAATGGTTTCTGCATTACGGCTGAGGTGGGAAGTCATAAACCAGGGGAGATGAATAAAAAAGAAACCAGGATAGCATTCATCGAAGATACTCCTGGAGTTCAAATTAGAATCATTTTCATTGTTATTGAAATTGCCTGTGATCTCAGACAGATTAGCAGGAGATTGCAGGAAAGTTCAGAAAAAGCTTTCAACTGGGAGATTTTGCAGGTGGCAGCCTGTGGAGAATGGGCCACCGAATCCCACCTGAGTTGCCTGCTCCCACCTGAGCTGCCTGCTCTTCTTCTGGGCTGCTCACTTTGCCTTTACTATTAGCAACGCATAAATAACTGAGTGAATTTGTTAAAAGCTTGGTAAATGTCTCTTTTCATGTGTGTGTGAGTGTGTTTGTGTGCCAGTACAAGAACCTGCATGGGGAGAAGATTTCAATCATTTTTGCCACTCACATAAAAAAAAATAAATTATACATCTAGCTAGTGGAGACCCAGTATCAATTATGCTACAGAAACCATAATGATGTGGATTTTCCAAAGGTTGAAAGCCGCTCAAATAAACAATCTGTTGAATGATTAGAAATGAATGCAATCACTGAAAACACTATCAGGTTGCAAATGGTTTTGTAACAGGAAAAACCCACTAAGTCATTAGATAATTTATTTGCAGTGGAAAACTGGAGCCGTATCCTACTTCTATGGAGCACTGGCAATACAAATGAAGTGTGCCATCCAAAGAGTGAAAAATGCTTGCACCACACTGCAGCTCAGCTAAAACAAGCAGTTGGGTTCCAAGAAGCAGCAGGTGGATGCTGAGGTTCTGTATTTCTAAGGGACTGCCCAACATGCACACAAACATTACTAATGGAAGACTGAAATGAAATGGCATATTTCTCACTCAGTGAATAGGACATAAATACGTTACTGTAAACATTTTCTATAAATGTTGACTCCATCCTGTATACTCAAAGCAGCTCCATCACAAGGAGGCCGAAGATGTCTGTTTTCTTAGTCTGCAGATGCTGCAGGTTTCCAAACAAAGCTCGACTGTAGTTACTCCTAACTGCTGCTTATTTTTTCACAATTACAAGGCCTTTCCAGCATGCTGGTGACCAGGCTTGGATTCTAGAAATTGAATCATAGAATGACAGAATGTTCTGAGTTGGAAGTGACCCACAGGATCATTGAGTACAACTCTTGTCCCTTGATAGTTCAACACCGAAATTCATACCATGTAGCTGAGGGCAATGGTCAAATTCTTGTGGAATATGGTCAGGCTTGGTGCTGTAACTGCTTCCCTGGGGAGCTGTTCCAGTGCTCCACGATCCTCTGGGTGAGGAAACTTTTCCTAATATCCAGTCCAACCCTCCCCTGGCACATCTTCCTGCCATTCCCTTGAGCCCTGTAATTGGTCGCCAGAGAGAAGATCTCAGCGTCCACTCCTCCTCTTCCCCTTGTGAGGAAGCTGTAGACATCAAGAAGGTCTCCTCTTCCTCAGGCTGAATAGACTAAGTGACTTTAGCCACTCCTCTGGACACTCTCCAGTAGTTTTACATCCTTTTTGTACTGTGGTGTCCCAGACTGCACACAGTACTCGAGGTGGGGTCGCCACAGTGCAGAGTAGAGAAGGAATACACAGGGATTGTTGATGCTGTAAACCCCCCAGGTCATGTATACCTTTCTTCAGGTCCATATCATGTCTGCCCATACCTGGAAACATTATTAGTTTTGCTATCCTTTTGTAACAACCCCTAGGGAGATACTACAGATCAGTAAGCCAGATATAAGGAAGAGAAGCACAGAAGATATACGTCCCTATGGGTATTCTGGGCCCACATCTGATGAGTCAGGACTGTGATGGCATTAGGAGCCTTGTGCTCATATATTTGCGATGTGCCACACAACTTGATGGGTTTAAAAGGCTCCTGGAACAATATTTGGATCTGGAGAGCGACTCCTCCATTAGCTGATGAGAGACAGACAATCTTGAGCTGAGCCCTGGCCCATTTACCATGGGAGCTGCCTATCTGCAGTCTTACGGTTGCTTTTCTCTCCTGAGAGCAGCAGTGGAGCTTTCCATAACAACATGACTGCACTTCTTTCATAAGAATGCTCTCTTTGTTTTGATATGTGTCTCATTTTATTCCTTACAACAGTTGCACCTCACCTACCCTGGGGCCAAGGGGATGGAGTTCTCCATTACTTTGGTGATAATTTTTATGACTCTATTACAATAGTTTTTCAGTCCAGACTTGCTCAATGCACAGGGAACAGGACTCCTTTTGAAAGGTTACAGATATGACAGATGGGACTGCAGCTCCAACGTGTGATGTGCAGCCCCCTTCGGACACGGACAAAATGTTTGTTGCGTGCTTCACATTTGTTAAGCTCCTTTTGATATCAATAGGGAAAGCGAGCCCAGGTGGCAGCTTCCTGCTCTCCATTCCCTCCCTGTCAGCTCATGCAGCGGAGAAGCCTTGTGTAAGAGAAAGCCTCCTGGGGCAGGAGAAAGGTCCTGATCAGTAAGGTGATTCCTTTGACATGTGCTTTCCCTATACCTGAATTTGTTGGTTCCTTATTCATTCATGCTGAAAGATGGGAGAAGGTACAATATCAGCTGTATGTGCTGATAAAACACCAAATTTGTTTTAAGGAGGTAGGTATAACACCACCAGCCATCACTGTGGAGGAGATTTGGATCTTGGTCCCATTTCTGCTCCTGCAGTTTTCTGTCTGGATCATCAGAGGGACTTCCCACAGTTGCACTACAGGCTAGGTAGATTTACACCAGCAACGGATTTGGCCCTGTGATTCTTTTACTCACTGGATACCCAGATGATGGCTGTTTGGCTGAACTGAGTGCCATATTTGGAGTCTGTCTGTCTTGTCTGAAGACAACCTCCATGTCCTCACGCAGCTCAGGCAGCTGGAAAGAATCACCCTGGCAGGTGGTTCCTAGCTGGGTCCTGGTAGCCAGGGGAAGGTGTGAGTTCCTCTAGCTGCAGGCCCCACACTGCAGATTTCAGCACCGTATCACCCTCAGCCTCAGCATTTCACACCTCTTGTGGCCTAAGGGAAGCTGGTTCCACCTTCCTGGTACTGCAGCAGGAGCTTCTGCATCCCACCTGCACACCGATATGCTCCCTCCTTCCCCTGAAGGAGCAGCTCCTTCCTGAATTTTCTCTTGGTCAGCTCTGCCTAGCTCAGGATTCCCTCCAGCATCACAGCTGGAGATAAGAGCTCATTATGGATTCCCATTAACACACTCTGTTGTCACATTGCTTTTTTCTTCTCCCAAGGAAAGACTTGTTGACTGAACCCAAGTCTATATCCAAGGAGTGGTTAGGAGCAGACTTGTTTTTTTCCTTTACATTGTTGAGGGTATAGGAGTACCCAGAATTACATCTACAAGCACATCCCTTTCTCCTTTGCTTTTCCAGACCCTGCTTCAAAGCCCTGTCCTGCCAAGCAGCAAGCTGCAGTTGGACCAGTGGGTTCACATCAGGTGTCTGCTTGGGTTCACTGTGGTTTTAGAATCATAGAATGGTTTGGGTTGGAAGAGACCTTAAAGCCCATCCATTTCCAATCTCCCTGTCATGGGCAGGGACACCTCCCACTGGAACAGGGTGTTCAAAGCCCCATCCAACTTGGCCTTGAACACCTCTGGGAATGGAGCATCCACGGCTTCTCTGGGCAACCTGTGTCAGGTTTTGTTTTGCTTTGCTATTGGGCTTTGACATCAGTCCTTTTTACATTGCATGTTGAGAGACGAGAGAGGGGCAAACACATCATACCAAATACTGACTTGTTCCTAGTTCCTTTTCCTCTCTCTTTCTCTGTTATCTGTACTTCTTTTGATAGCCTAGCCTAACTTCTTACTTTCTGGCAGCTGGCAAGGTGCATTGGACTTCATAGGACCTCCCTCAGGCAAATCCTGGTCTCAGGTCAGCATTACACAAACTCCAGCGTAACATTCCTATGCGTCACTTCTGATCCATGAAGCTCCAGCAGATCACAGCAGTGGAGAACCTGCCCCACAGAATAAAGAAGCTCTATACCAGATGGCACTATGGAGAAGGCATTTTCAAAATACTCCCGATCTGCTGCTTGTATCCAGTTGCCATTGCTTAAACCCTCATGAGAGAAGCTAGCAGGGTCTGGCAGGTTTCTGTCCCTTGGGGCATGTTATCATACTTGGTTATGAGCACAAGCTGGGTGAGATGTGAAATGAAAATGGGTTTCAATAGGTTATCTGTGAGGACAGAATATGCTGGGGTCTGCTAACACAGGGAGCACACTGGGTTAACCTCCGGTCAGAAAGATTCTCCTGCACCATGGTTAACAGACTGCAAGATTCCCTGCTTTGAGGAGCTGCTTCAAACCTTAATGCTCCTCAATGCACACCAATTTTATTGTAATTCCTGAAGAATTACCCTCTCTGCTATACCACACAACAAGGAAGCCTAATGCTATGTGCATTTTTATTTTGCAACTAGACTGAGCATTGTCACTACATGACTTATCTAATTATAGTCTTAAAAACAATAACTAGGATAATTAGCTAATTGAGCATTATTTTTAATGAATGCAATTCTACACAAAGCACATTTCAGCAGAAACAAACACACCTGCACTTTCCCTCGCTCTGGTATGAAACAGTTGTCTAAAGAACTTCTTGCCAAATGATCTGTCAGCGTTTCTATGGACAACGTCCCTCCTCAAGAGCTGATGATCTGAGGTCCTCATGCTCACCAGCCCTATAGAAACGTCTTGGGTGACAGAGATGGACACAGCTTAGGAAAGTCAAGGGAGGAGCGCTTCACTCCTTGGCCCCACTGAGCATTGTCTGGCACAACAATAAAGCCTCAGCCTTGATTTTACTACTCTTGGAAGAACCTGGTAACAGTTGCACGTACTAAACATCCCATTTTCTTAACAGCATGGCTTCGGCAGCGATGGAGGGAGAGGAAGTGCCAGAGCCTCTTCTCCGGCTGTGCAGATGATATCGCCTCTCTTTTTGTAGCTCTCTGGACAGCCCCCAGTTCTGGAAGCAAGCAGAGCTGATGGGCTATTTCTTGCAACATGTATCTGACAACTCAGTCATGGCTTTGAAGACACAAACGTTGGGCACATGTTAATTCCTGTCTCATATTTGCTGGAAAAATACCAGTTCCTCGGGCTGCATGTACAGGCCAAATATTGCACCAGTGCACTGTGATTAAAACACTGGGGTTTGGGCTTCATTCCTGGTGATTTTGAATCATGCTGATGCTCAAATTTTGGGTCTCATTGATTTCAATGAGGAGCTTTGAGAGAGTGTGTGTGTAGTGCAGCCAGTGCCGCTGAGCTCTGGGCTTTTGGGGCCTCTATATATTCCTGTGATATGGGGAAAACAGCAGCATGGATTTCTAGTAGCCAAATTCTGAATACAATCCATCTTCTTTCACCGCTTGTAATAATTTATTTGTGCATAATGTAATATATATGTTATAGAATCAGTAGCTAAGTACAGAACATAATTTAAGAAATAGTTTTCACTATCAATATGTGACATGCCTGTCTATTTTAGTATGTTTTCTGGGTACAAATTATGACAGAAGTACAGTAAGTCAGTAATTTCAGATTCCTTTGCATAGACACTGTCACTGTAATTTTGCCAGGAGGGAGATAATAAATCATACTTTTCCATCTGACTGATGTTCTGTTTCCCCTGTCTGATTTCAATGGCTGTATGCAATCTTCAGAGCTGGCATTGTTCATGGCTCTTTTTATTAAAGCACAGGCACTTTATTGAAATTTCTTTTGTATTATGATTTTCTAGCTGTACATGAAATTGCAGAACACACAAGAAGAAGAAGGAGGGCAAAAAAAGCCCCATTCATTTGAGTCATGGTAGAAAAAAACCTGCGTGTAACTTGGTGAGAAAAATGCCAATATTAAAATCTGGGGTCCATGCCCTTGGGTTAGTAATCAGTTTCTTGTAATTTAAGAACAAAGATCTAAACTGTACTAGTGATTTGGATGACTGGTTGGTATAATATCAAAAGCATTCAATAATGCTAGTTCTTGTGGTGATGAGCTTGCCATTATTTGACCGCTTTCCAAGATTCACCAAACACTTATAGAGGAGAAAACCCAGTAAAGAACCTTTCTTTCCTCTCCACATTGTTTTTCTAGTGGCCTAATGAAGCTTCCCAGATTTATGGTGTTGTATCTCCGTTCTCTCAGATCAATGTATTGCAGCATCCATACTCCCAGCTTGTAGCTGGACAGGGCTGAGGGGCTCTACAAGCAGCCTTTACACCACACCACGCACTGGGTGGTTCCACACTTCTCATCAGCCCAGGGCTGCAGCTAATTCTTGGTTTTTGCTTAACAGCATCATCCCATCAGTAACACTCTGGGAATGTCCCAAGCGTTTCACTCATATTTGAAAAGGTTGTTGGGTAACTGGTGGTCAGAGCAAGACTGAAGTTTGCATCACTTAATTTCTATTCCTGGCATGGTTTTGGCTGTGGGGAGTCACTTTTTGGTTTCATTGCCGCCTTTTCTCCAGTGGCAGAATGCATATACTGCATTTCTGGGACCAAGAGATATCAGGATAGCAGTTCTTGCATGCTTTTGATGAGAGGCCTTACTTTGTTAAGTTATATTGAGATAATTGCATTAATAAAACATTTTTAAAGAGCATTAACAAAGGTGAAGGAGGTGTCTCTATTCCAAAGAAGAAGTTTCCATAATGAGCTAAGAATTAGCATATGATAAAGCTATGCTTATATAGTCTCTCATTTATTTTGGATTCTGATTACACCCTGAAGAACCCTGCTAGAGCTGTGATCCCTACTGTGCAAAATGTTGCATGAGAAGACAAAGTCAGTGAGATACAGAAGCCCTAACTGAAGGATTACAGATGATTTGTGGACAAAACAAAGCAATGAACCTAAGATATAGTGACAAGAAACACGGCAAAGAAAAATAAAGTAGAACTCCAGCAGTGAAATCCCGGCTCTTTTCAAGTCAGTGGTCATTTTGACCTAGAATGAAGCTAAAATATGCCCTTTCCTGTTATTTTTTCACAGTGTGGGGTCCTGCCCAGGGGCACGGGTTCTTCTCCCATCCCTACCTTAAATCGCGCCATAAATTTGCATTTCTCAAATCCAGACAGGCGTGTGTTTTTCTATCAGTAAGTTATGCAGGAGAGTGAAAACTAGTCAGCGCTTCGGAAAACTGTTGTCTCACTGACATTTGCAGGGTTTCTCCATAAGCTGTCGGTGAACGTCCATCACGCTGGCAGTACACTGTCTCCCAAAGTTTACGTAAGCTGCTGCCTGGAAACATTCATTTAAAACACGACCATGTCTACTTACAACAACCGAGACTGCTCTCTGGGTTGTTATTTGCTTGTTTTCTCTCTCTGGAAAGAAAGAGGAGGGTTAACAACCTCCCTGAAAGATCTCTGTTAGTACAGGTGAGCACAGAGCACTTGGGACTCAGACCTTAACCTCCAGGACCGAAATCAAAACACAGTTGATTCGTGGGAGAAAAAGCAGGCTGCGAAGTGAACCCGAAAGCCCCTGCCAGATCTCTGTGGGGAAAACAGAGAGCCTGCCTGAGGCCTGCAGCATCCTTCACACATTCCCTGCAGCCACAACGGCTGCCCATCACCCCGCGTTCGCCACTAAGAAGGACTAGAGGAGACCTGAGAGACCAGATTCAAGGCTGACATGGAGGGAAGTGGAAAATGAGATGGGAAACAGAGAAATGGATTCCAGTAAAAGTCACCAGACCTCTCCTTTTTCCTGTGTACTGCTTCACAGGAACCAAAATACAGAACACAGGGCAGCATTCTATATATTAGACATATTTGAGTCAGATCTTGATCCACATCAGAGAGACCGTATCAACATTTTCTGTGGAGGTTTCTGGTTGGGGATTAGTCCCAATCAAGCCAAGGCGATGAATCAGGCTCTGTATGGGCAGCTGGGGCCCCAAACCCACAAAGATCTCACAGGACCCATAACAGAGCTGCGAAGACGCTATACAGGGTTACTAAACCATCTGTCAGGGACACAAGGTTTTACAAAAGGACACAGGAAAAGCTACTAATGAGTTTAGATTTACAATTGGACTTCAGTTCAGCATTTCATTTGCACGTGTTAATGATTTTGAGGCTCAAGCATAAACATTTGGACAGCTGTCTAAGCTGGATTGTTTGTTGTCATGTTTGTATTTTGTGCTTATGGTTGCTCTTACTCAAAAAAATTCAAATGTATTCGAGCAGCTAACTTGAAGAAAGCTAAATATTCAAGAAATGGGTCTTTATAACTATTCCTTCACCCTAAAATAATCACACTGATAAGGAAAAGATTAAATGGCATTTTGATTTCTTATCCCAAACCTAAGCAAAATCCTAGAAACAAGACGGGAAAATTCTCCCATATGGAAACCTCTCGCAGATTTTAATATCCTAATGAAAACAAAAACCTTCTAGAGAAAAGAAAAATCCTAATTTGTGAAAGATCAGTGAACTGAAATCTCTAAAAGATGAGTCAGTCCTGGTAGTACTACTGAAGCAAATATGAATGTTAGTATGACCCACACTTGCAGAAGATTTTTAAATGGAAGCGAATTCCAGCTGTAACTGACTAGTGACGAATGCTTCTGTGAATGGTGATTTGAAACCTACATGTTAGCAAGAGTAAATCCAGTGGGTGAAAGGGTTATGAGCCCAAGTAAAACAGTGCATCCTTTTCCACTGGAAGTGGTCCGGTTTTGAGTCTGGAGAAAGCCTCTCCTGTTCGACTTCAATGTTTGTGGAATGGACTTGAGAAAGTCTGAAGACCCTATAAATTCAACAGGATAAACAGGATAAATTCAACAGGATAAATTCAGCAGGATAAATTCAGCAGGATAAATTCAGCAGAGCTTGGAGCCTGTAAAACCTATGAATTGCTCAGAACTTCTGCGGAGATAGCAGGTAAAATCTGGGTTCTGTTGAAGTACACAGTCAAATGCTTAGATGCTTCAGGGAATTCAAGATCTCAATTTATAGTAGCATTTCAAAGTTCTATCTTTCCTATAGCATCTATAAACTCACAGTTCATGGGTTTTCCTCAAAAGACCCCTGGAAGCACACAGTAGTCTTCTATTGCCTGAATCTATTTCACTGCTTAGAGGAAAAAGTTTCACTATTTATTCTAGATAAACACACAGATTTCAAACCTGTCAGTTTCTGCCCTACTCCACGAAGTATCACACTCCCAGCAAAACAGAGGTCCAGGTCAAAAGCTTGATCGTCAACTGAATAAGTCTGAAGGACCTCATATTAGTCCTGGACTGAAGGTTACCGTAAATGAGAGTGGCGTGACCTCATTTACTTTGTGTTTCTCAGAGAATACTGGAACTTTGCTTTCCATATCACACCTCACAGTTGCTGAACCAGCAAACAATGAACCAGACTGCTTGAGCTCCTTCTAATAGCTTTTGTCCTCTAAATTCTGTTTCTCCATCCCCTAATTCCTAATCAGGGTGTAATAATTTCTTTCAAGAAAAGTGGTTAGTACTTTTTGTATTTCACTCACACACAAAAATTACTTAATGAGAAGATCCATATCATTATTCTCCCACTAAAATCTCCCCCAAAAGAGTCCTTATAACTTTCACATAAGAACATGACCATGTGGCAAAATTACATCTAGGTGGGACACACCGTTACGTGACAATACAGCAGTCAACATGGGACTGCTGCAGCAAGATTGTGAGATGAGTTTGAATGAGGCCTTATGGCAAGAAGAAACTGTTACTTAAGTAGTTCACAAAATCAGCATCTTCCCATTCCTCTGCAAAGCAAAGCAGAGAACAGGTTGATCAGAAGGGCCCTCAAGGAGATGTTCCTCATACATATGTTTTTCCTTGTGTCTATGACACTAAACTGTCTTGCCCATACTAAGTGGCTGAAGCTACTGATGGGTAGAAAAAGATGACAGAAGAAAGGAACTAAATACAAAGTACACTCAAAATGACAATATTTGGGAGAAAGGAAATTGCAGTCTATGTTATGGAGAACTTGTGAAGTACACAGACCTACACAGAAGTATTTTTATTGTCAGATAAGAAAATAAATTGGCAAGTGTATGATGAGATGAGGCATACAGCCATGAAGACTTATGGGTTCTCATTAATTATGGAGGTATGACTCCTAAAGCCATGTTACCTGGGAGAACAAACTCAGGTATACCTTTTGCCTTTGCAGACCCTGTTCTTCATTGTGAAATGCCATTTTCCCTGGCAGAATTGAAACCACACGATCAAACCCATTAAAATGAAAGATGTAGGTTGTGTAAAGGGCAATGGGTTTTGAAAATCTGGTCTTACTTTAAGATATATTCCAGAAGGATTTCTTTAGAACAGTCTTATTAGGAACTCAGTCGTTACAGTTCAAACCCATAATTCTTATTACTTGAGATGGTCATTTGCCTAGGAACTCACCTTCTCTCATTCTAGACAGCCTTATCATTATTGAATTGAAAACATTAAATACAGCTTGCAATCTACTCACTTGCATTCACATACAGTAACAACTCTCAGTACCACACCATCAATATTTGCCATCTAAATCAGAAAAGGGGTTCATAACAAGTACTCAGTATTGGTTTACTGTCATTTTTACAGGCACCATTGGCAGTCCATAGTCATGCCATTGGCAAAGGACGAGGTTGTCAGGAGTAGTAGATTCCAAGGGCTGGCATCTCCCATGAGGGGTTTGACTGACCATTGGCCATCACTGCCTGCACAGAAGGGAGGAGATGACAGCTTTTACATTAGCCCAACCTGCATCACTGCTAAACCTGCTAAAAGGAACTCCAGCTTTAGCATCAATTAATAGCAGTAAGCAAATGCCGAGTGCCTTTGAATCCTCAGCAGAAATATAACTCCTATAGCATCGTAATATCAAATACTGAAAAAAAGGGTTTCTCACCTTAAATTCCTCCAAGATTTTGTAATTTTTCCCATGATATTCACAAAAGTTTTTCACTTCTTTGCATTCTGGACAGCATCCATTGTGTTCCACTTTTGTACACTTTGGGTGGATTTTAGGGCATTCTGGTTGATCGCAAACAGGTCCATCCTCAGTACAGACACAGGGACAATTGGAATGTCCCGGGAAAAAACGTTCTCCCAGTTTGTACACAAAGCCACTGTCATCCACACAGCCCTTCCCTCGGTAGTCATCAAAGATCAGATTGTCATTACTCGAGGTCTGGTCCCCTTCATCGGCAGGGTAGTCTTCATGATTGATGGCAGCTGGAGTGACCAAAGCAGGGATTAAAAACAGAAGTATCCAGGCTTCATGGATACAAAGAGCCATCCCCCTCCTCAGCTTCTCCATGGGATCTCAATGCCGGATAGAAACAGCTGCTTCCATAAGGAGACCAGTGTTGTGGTCTGAAAATAAATATTCTTAAGTGAGAACAAACTCAAAATTCTAAGGAACGTTGGCTTAAAACCAAACTGCTTTCAGCCAGCTCCCAATAATAAACCAGTGCTTTCGAACTATTTCATCACTATTTCATTTGAATTGAGCCTTTTCTCAATTATTGTTAAAGAGGATAAAGCACGTGAAATACATACATTAGACACACGTGCCTATAAGCATATGTCCACAAATTATTTCTGATGGCTCACAAAGTCTTTTTTACTTTTCTCATTTGTGTCGTTGAGTTTTCTGATGCACCAGAAGTTAAACCAGCTGTCTGAAATCGCATGGTGATGGGCAGCTCAGAGGGACTTGAGCCCAAGCTTAAGCATGGTCTTAAACTGCTGTAGCCATCATCCCTCTGTGCTACATGCGGTGCACAGCACACTTCATTAAACTGAGGTGAAAAACCTGAGCTGAAACATAAGATAAGCAAACTCTAGGTAGCTCTGCAGCCAATATGAAAAATGGTGCTGGGTTATACTTGGTTTGTGAGAGGTGGAATAGCAGACAATTTGCAATATGGCATTTCTGTAGAGGCAGAGGGACTTCCTGGGCTGTCAACACAAACCAACCTGCAGCAGATCTGTATAATCCCAACAGAAACAGAGCTGGAATTCACCTTCTCCATTATTCAGCATTTCAGTAATTCCCAGAGAGAAGCGCAGAGAGCAGGATGTCAAATGCCTGCATTAATGCATGGAGCCACTGAAACAAGTTTGTTTTACTAAACTGGACCCTTTCTAAAACTTTAGGAGTGATGCAGCATGGCTTGACCTTTGGAGAGCTCTGCTTAAGAACTGATCCAGACAGGGAGAGGTTTGCACTGCCCCCAGGAGAGCCAGCTCCCAGCCAAGGCTCCCTGCCTGTGTGTGTCTGGGGTGTGCTATTGGCTGTTGGCAGTGCCACATCACTGCCACCAATGCACCGTCCTGCCTGCACATGAAGCAGCAGCCACCCCAGCAGCAAAATGGTTTCTGACCTCTCTTCAGAGAGCTGGGCAAAGTGTTACAGGAAACTTTTAAATGAGGTGAAATATCAGTTTATATGTATTGAGGGACGATGGAGGTAAAAAGCAAAAATGGACTGTTTGGATGCATGTGCATTCCTTCTCTTCCTCTGTTCCCAAAGGATGCACACATCATATACAAACACGCATTAACCTACACACACGGGCAAACATGTACCTCTCTCCCCCCCTACTGCCCCCCCCCCCCCCCCCCCCGCCCTCGGCCCCTCTGGGATGTATTTTTTATATATTGGGATTTTTTGGTTGACTGCAGATATTCAGCAATTAATTTTCCCTTAATTGAAGCAAAAAAGGAGCAGCAGGAGGAGAAAGATTTAACCCTAGAAAAACAGCTAAGCGATCCTGTTGACAAAGCAGTTTTCCCAAAGCCACAACAGAGGGAGACACCGGATATTACACAAGCTTTATCAAATTCACAGGATATCTTCTTAATTGAAGCTCTAGCCAGGTTTCCATCACAAGGACTACACACCGTGTTAGTACTATCAGCAGCATCTATCGTAACATGCTGTTTGGGTATGGGGTGATTCGTGCAGATAGGGTTGCTTTACAAATCTAGAGAGCAGAAAATCTCACCCACCCAAATGCTACAGGTAGGTTGCAATATTGCAGATTGGTGGGTAAAAAAAAAAAGTAGAAGCAAATTAATGATTGATTCTTGTCTGAGGAAACGTGAAACAGTCAAGAGAATTGGTTACATTAAATGAGGAAGCTTTCCTAATTAAAAAAGCAAAAAGTTCTCTGAGGATCATAAATAAGAATATTTTGCTACTGTCATCTGAGCTGTCCCACAGCAACTCATGAGCGCTCGGCTCAGCAGCGATCCTGGAAACCAGACAGACTGCAGACGCCTTGTACGGACAGATTTCAACAAGTAAACAAATGCTGCTCAGCTCAGAATTAGTTTACGGCTGAACTTTCTCATCATTTCTCATCATGAGAGAGGCCAGGATCAGAGTTAAGCCTCTGAGTAAAATGTCTCAATCCGCCTTCCCTCACCCCAAGTGAATAATTTACACTTACCTAATCAGGCTGGATCTGAAAGCTGAAAGGGGTCACAGGCCAACATGGACTAAAAGGTTAGAAACAGATTAGTGAAAGCAGTTCCTCCTAATCACATTTTCAGTGTTGACTCATGGACAATCCCCTTTTCCTCCACCTCCCATCGCAAAACACGGGGAAGCGGCAGCCCAGCAACCACAACATGAGAATTAAGCTTTAACTCGGTGTTCAGGATTCAAAGCGAGCAGCGGTGAGGCGATCCAGAGGTAGGAATGCCGCGGAGAAACCCCAATGCCAGCAGCACAGTCATCTTGGCGAACTTGGGTTGGATTTCCTTAGGTCTTGATGGGGGGGGAAAGAGAAAAAAAACCATTTCTATCCCCTCCCTATGCCCAGCGGATCTCTTGCGATTCAGGATTTGCCACGGCTGGGAAAGGGGGAGAGCGGGGGCTGGTTAGGAGAAGGAGGGCGGAGGAGCCCCGCTCCCCTGCGGGGACTCCCCAGCCCGAGCATTGCCAGCTTTGCATCCCACACCTCCGCGTTCTCCGCCTGTTATCCGTATAATTAATATTGTCAGGGAAGGAAGAAAAAAAAAGGGAAGAGGAGGAAAAAAAAATCCCCCCTCACTGCTGCTCTTCCAAACTCCTGCTCATTCCCGCTGCCCTGCCGGCATCCGGAGCATTTGCTGCAGAAAAAAATCCCCCATTGCTGCATTATGAAAACTTCACATCTTCCCACGGCTGGCACTGGGGAAGGGGTGCCCGGCTCTTGTGTCTTGTGTTGTGTTACATTAAAAAAAATCAATCTCCTTGCAATTCGTCTGCTCTGTCATTAGGCGTCATTGTAAAGCTATTTCTCCAGAAACCACCAAAAGAGAGATGCTTGATACGTGGAAAAACACGGTGTCAATAGAAAGAGGGAGGAATTGGGGATTTTATTTGAATAAAAGGCAGAATAATACTCCTTTCAGGCAATTATTCCCACTGCAAACATTAGCTATGAAGACACTTCACTAAGCCCTCGCTGCTATGTTGTCAAACCATATTTTTCCGTAAAGCCTTGAGATTAAGTTTATGTTAAGCTGCGTGCTGGTCCTTAGTTCCAGAGACACACCGTACCATCGGCATCCCCAAAAAGCAGCTGCTTTGCCTTGTGGCCGAAGATAATGCTGTGCACTTCACCTCCGTGGCTGGAGAGCTGCACAAACTCAAGTTGCAGAACCTTAACAGATCCATCGCTGTTTGCCAGAGCCACAATGCAACCTGGAATTCAAAGGAAAGTTATCGAGGTTGTGGTGCTGGAAGTTGTCAGATTTTTTTTGCTTTAAAGACACTCATGTTTTGCATACTCCTGTTTCATGAAAAAGTTGGACAGATCAGTAATAATGAGATTGGATTTCAGGGGGATTAAGTGGATTTGGAGACCCCAACATGCTACCCATTAGAAGCCCAGTTATTCTGTTTATATTTGGACACAATTATTCAGGGCTGAATTCTGATACACAGGCTGAGCATCGAAGAAGTTGATGTTCTTCTGATACCTGGAGGGACTGGAATCAGACCATACTCTTAATCATGCTGCTTTTCTTGTACAGCTCTGTAAGAAATGAAGGTGTGGGTTTTCAACTGGATTTTAAGGAGGTCAGACATCTAACTGAACTGAATGCCTTGCTCCTTTACATCCTTAGGAATATAATATTCTTATTTCTTCAGGAAAAAAAAAACATGATGAAATTGTATGAATTGGGTCTACTAGTAGCAGAAAAAAAAAAAAAAAAAAAGAAAACCTAACAAAGTTTTTAAGGAGTTCATGGTTTCCATGTGTTTATTTACAAACCAAACTCACTCAGTTTTCATCAATGTCAATGAGGCACAATGTGTTCATACATTTATTATCTTCCTGCTTAAATAAAAGCAGAGGCAACAGCTGGCAAGTGATGTATTAGAAGCATCTTTTACTTATCCTGCCACCAGATAAACACTGTCCTTTTAGAAATTAACTATAATAACTGTGAGTTTCAAGCACAAAAAAGGAGAGGATAAATATTTTCATTTCCAAGCTGAAGTGGTCCTTCCAACAAAGGGATTGTTGTACTGCTGGACATGATCTTGGTCAAACATCTTTTGCTATCAAGAGCAAGTTCAAATGCTTACAGCTCTTTTTATGTATCAGGACTTTCTCTTGGATTGCAAAGTCATCACTAGCAGAGGAATAATTAATATTGACACTGATGAAGTCAATCTGGCGCCAAGGCCGTCATTTTTAGGAAGATTATGAAAAAAAAACAGGAGATACTTTACTATTTTTAGACGTCTGGGTTATTTGCCAGGCAGCCAATGGGAACATATTGTCCAACAGAAGTCAGCATGGAGGAATGTGTCCCAATTTTAGTAACACACAGGCCACGGGGCCTTGGGTGTGCTGATGTGATGTATAGTTTGCCCAGCAAATATATCGTCCCTCCATTCAAACTAATTCATAACAATGATGTTCTCTGCTCTGCTCATGGAGGTCCGATGGCTTCATTTGACAGCCCAGGTCGTAAACAATTGCCATGATCTCCATTTATCACAGCAAAGACATAGTCTCAAAATCTTACAAATGCATTGAGAATATTTAATCACAAGTTATGCTTAGCCTGGTCATGGATATTTGTGCAAGAAAGGGAAGTAGAAAGTAGGGCTAACCATGATAAATATGCCCTATTTGCCAACCTTTATAACTACCCAGCTTCTTCATCTAGAACAAAGCCTGACAAAGCAAAGATCTGTAGGATGGATTAGAGTGTCCAAAGCAGCAGATGTGAATATTTATTATAAATTCTCTTCCAGCAAGTCTTTGCTGACAGAAGCATTGCATATGGATTTCACTTGCAGCCAGACTCTCCAGGCTATCGCTGCGATGACTTCTCTAGGAGCCAAATAAATGCCATTTTGCCTGGAGTTCTGACATGGTAACAGCTGGGCAGGGGGTTAATGTCACTTTCAGCTTCTCAAAACCAGTAACAAATCCATTCATTACAAAGACGGAGGAACAGGAAGGAAAAAAGATTCGGACAACTGCAGTTCACTTCAAGGCAGGTCAGAGCAGTAACTGAGACAAAAGCTTCAATGACTCCTTCACCCTCTTAATTTGGCAGCAGGGCAGGAGCAGACCGCAAACTGTTTGCTGGATAAGTCATATGCCTGAAGCAAAACAGTAGCACTCTTTTCTGGTCAGTCTTTGCCAATATTCTGAATATTGGGAAATGACAAAACCAATAGGAAAACAGAGAAGAACTGAGAGATTTGGGGTTGTTCAGCCTGGAGAAGAGAAGGCTCCAGGAAGACCTCATAACAGCCGTCCAGTACTGAAAGGGGCTCCAGGAAAGCTGGGGAGGGGCTCTTCATCAGGGAGTGCAGGATGAGGAGGAATGGTTTTCATCTGAAAGAGGGGAGATTGAGATGAGATCTTAGGAAGAAACATTTTCCTGTGAGGGTGCGGAGGCACTGGCACAGGTTGCTCGAAGAAGTGGTGGCTGCCCCATCCCTGGAGGTGTTCAAGGCCAGGTTGGATGTGGCTGTGAGCAACCTAATCCAGTGGGAGGTGTCCCTGCCCATGGTAGGGGCTTTGGAACTGGATGGTCTTTAAGGTCCCTTCCATCCAAAACCGTTCTATGATTCTATGTATAAAAAACCAACTAGCTAGGCAGTGCAGTAGTAAACTGCCTGTGCTTTCATCACTAGTACTCACTGGGGAAAAGGTTTAGATGTATGAGGCAGCCCTACTGAAGAACGATTCATTCCAGATGAATTTTTGTTAGCTGAATCATGATGTGTTACCATCATTGGCCATGAGTGCAGCCACTTCCTCGGTCACTAGGAGCGGGATGTACCAACGCATGCAAGAGGAAACAAAATGGGAGTGTAACTCACAAAATGAGAACATCTCACTTTTGTCACCCTTCCTGTCAACACTGATCTGCACACTCATAACAATTTGCTCATTATAATGTAAATTTAATCCCTCCTTCCTTCCAAAAGGAGATGTTTCATTTTGGAAAGAGGGAACAAATTGTGTTTTATTGTTCTTTCAAAATGTTCTCCAATTAGGAAAGCAAACAAAAACTATTACATAATTGCTATGCAAAGCTCTGTTTTTATGAAGGATACTTGTGCACTAACAAAGGCACTTTGATACAACACTCAAAGAAAGATAAAAGTCTGGAGATAAATTTTTCTTCATACCTCAGACCAAACTGCCAGGTGGAGCTGGTATATGCAAACTCACTGAGCTCAGCAGTTATGCTGATTTGCATTGAAATGAGCAGTTTCTGCTTAGAAGATGAAAAGGCTCTGAAACTTCGACCTCGAGATGTCACAGCCTCTAGATCTCCAGCTCATGAGGCTTCCAAAGAACCCACTCTGGATTAGTTGATGCACTTCCTGGATGGGCAACACAGGGAGCTAAAATGAAACTTTGCTTTGGCTGGCCCCAGTCCTGAGCTCATCTTTCTTCCTCCAACTGGCAGACAGGAGTGATGACAAAGCACATTGTCACGACAAAGAGACTCTACAGTAGCAGCTTTTGTACTAATTACAGCTGATTTTCTGTTGCCCATTGCTAGAACATAGGTACTAATTTTTCTGATGTACCCCTATTATGTCCTTAGAATGACATAAGCTCTGACCATCTGGTCATTTGTTTCAAAAAGGATTCAGGGAGTTAGAAAATGTAGGGAGAGAAAGACAGCAAAGGCAATGAAAAGTCTAAACAACTACTGTGCAAGGAATTTTTAGGAGGGATGACAACTTACCCTGGGAAAAAGTATTTGTGAACTACGTGGCTGATAGTGCCTTTCTCCATAGGCAAACCCCAAGCTTCAGTCAGTCCATGATGGAAATGGCAGGAAGATGTGCCAGGGCTGGATAGTAGGAAAAGGTTCTTCCCCCAGAGGGTGGTGGAGCACTGGAACAGCTCCCCAGGGAAGCAGTCACAGCACCAAGCCCGACAATATTGCAGAAGCATTTGGCCAATGCCCTCAGGCACACAGCATGAATGTTGGGGTTGTCCTAAGCAGGGACAGCAGCTGGACTCGATGGTCCTTGTAGGTCGCTTCCAATTCAGGACATTCTGTGATTCTATGATATTACTACTGTTTCCCTCCCTTTGGGCACACAGAAGAAATCCAGAGCTGAGCCAAACCCTAAACTACCACCAGGGTGGTATGGGTGAAACATGAAGTTTCCATCAAAACGCCAGTTTGAACCCTAACTGACCAAGAAGCTGCAAGGTAGCTGGAGAAGCAGTGTGGAAGGGACATGGTATTTCTGAACAGTCACCTTTCTCCTTGGATGAAATCAAATGTCCTCTGTGTGATCAGTGCACTTCAGCTCCCTTTCCCACCCTACCTCTTGCATAAGCTTCAGGTTTCCAGTCACAGTATCCTACAGAGAGAAAACTGTTCGTAATCTCATGTGTGCTTCCTCGCCAGGCTGCCGCTTCCAGGCTGGCAATGCTCTTGGTTTCAGGCACGATTAATTACTAATGCGGTGCTGCTGTTTGGGCTGGAAATACATTTGTACTTAAGAAAATAAAAATCACTCATGCCCTTCTAGAAAAACTATGGCTGATATAAAATCATATCCCTACATTGTTTTGAGGCACTAAAACAAATTAGTACCTCCAGAGATGTGGTTAATTTAAGACATGCACCCCACTTTAGAGGATGGGATAATTAAAATAAATTATCTTGTATGGAAATTTTGCCCTATGAATTTTCCAAATGTACATCAAGCTATGGGCCTAAGGAAAGCCATAGCCATAAACTGTCAAAAGCAAGAATCCGGGGGGGGGGAGAGGGGGGGAAAGTAATTTTACTGGAATCTTCACATTGACCTAAATGTGAGCTTAGCATAAAATCCATTGCATTCAGTAAAGCTCAGTTATGTTACATATAAGTACACAAGGTGCTTTTTTGCCTCTGTAAGGAACTTATGCTGCTATTTTAATACCAACAAAACCTAAGCCACTCATGTGAATAGGATATGAAATCTCCCAGTTTGAAATGGTAGATAAACTTAAAATAGCGCTGGTATCTCAAAGCAATCTAATTTGTTACTGCGTTTCTTCTGAAGAAAAAACTAGACCAGATCAGTTTGCTCCGTTGGTGGAATCAAATTACTTGGGGTACAGGGAAAAAACATGTACTTGTCAAAAGACAGTTTGACACTGTATATTCCATAACAACCTAACAGAAATCAAAGCCATGATCACGATTGTCTTTGTAAAATAAAGTTTGAGTGAAACCTTGCCAAGACAGCATTAAGCACTGCTTTACCGGTTTATGCATTCAGACAGCTGGAAACATTGACATCTTTGGACTGGGAAAGCCTAAAAAGAAGACGAGTTTACTGGTATGAGGCTCGGGCAGTCAATACGTGGTCTTACCAAACCCTTTAGATTTCATCTTAAAACAAACAAGTCACAACTGTAAAGGCAGCCAAGTAAGCGATTTCTCAGATGGCTGGAAACAGAGCCCTCTTCAGAGTGAATGCTCTGACAAATCTAGCTTGTCTACTTCATCCCACTACATCCCATTCACGTTGCAGACACCTACATGCACGCTGCCTTGGCTGAACAAACCAACAATCACAGTCCTCATCAGCAACCTCTTCACAGACACATTGAAGTGTTAAACTTTTCTTCAGGCAAATTATTTTACAAATTCTATGTTATTTCAAGGCCAAATTGGATAAGGCTTTGAGCAACCTGGTGTAGTAGAAGGTGTCCCTGGCCACAGCAAGGGGTTTGGAACTGGATGCGTTTGAGGTCCCTTCCAACATAAACCATTCTATGATTCGAATACTCTGAAAATTCTAGTTCAAGCAGACAAGAACTTAATGTTTCTAGAGCAGTCTAGCAACTTAAATTTTAATAAAACAGTATTGTAACAACAGTCACAAGCTCACAACCTACTGACACACGTTAAGCTGGGGCATTCATTCTGATAACTACCACCATTTGTTATCTCAGAATAACTTTTCCCATAGACTCAGCAGCTAATGCAAACTCTTTTGCTCAGATACAGAGCAGGACAAGGACAGTGACAGATCAAAAATTCTCCTCTCTTTTCCAGCAGCTCTTACTCCCAGAACATGCAGACCAATTGAGGTGCTGGATTCAGACTATTGTTTCTATTAAAAGTAAGTCTGTTAACTTAGACATTCTTGTAGATAATTCAGATGTAGTAAGCAAAGCATTCATCTTCAAAGACACAAATCCAGTTATTTCTTGCTTCATTAAAATTATAATCTTGCATGGATTTAAGAAATTCTGTTTATCATAACCACATAGAGAAGCCCAAGACCATTACCGATGGCAGAAATGAAATAACATATCAAAGAAAGAAAGAAAAGCTTTGATCAATAGCGAAATGATTTTTATACACATCAGAACCAATTTAAAGGATTCTCTAGGATCAATTTAGATAGACAGAAATGCTTCTCAGCATTTATTACCTGTGGAGGGAATATTGATCCCATCCATTGATTTCCCCTATGCATGTAGAGCAGCATCTGGTTTTGTTGTGTGTTTTTTTTAGAAAGAAAGATGCCCCAAAGTGGAAGGTATCAAGAAACTACTTATATTTTAAGGACTTACATTAATGGTTCAACCAAAGTCATTATTCAGAACTGTTCAACTCTATTCAAGAATAGCCAAAATGTAATTTAGCTTGATTTTAGCACATGTTTGTTAGTCAATAGAATATATTTTAGGAGTAGGGGGTATTTTTAAACCTTACTGACCAAAGGCTACTGATTTTTGACATAATACATTACACGGGACATATTTTCTTTCCTGTTCCCTTTTAAAAAGGCATTTCTGTTCATTACAATATTATAAATCACAGAGTCTTACTGGATTACATTCCCTCTGAATTAAGATCTACTGTCATTATTTGAGCTGCAACCATTTGCATCATCATGATGAACACTCAGCCTTGAGAGTCTCCTAGGAACAAGGTACCTCTCAGGTTAGGCTTAAAATGTGAAAACACCCAGTTCCTGTCTTGACTAATCTGCAGTCTAAGTGTAATTAAAAACCAACCAACCACAACAAGGAATACAGCAAAAGGCTTAGGGAGGATAATAGAATCATCGAGGTTGGAAAAGACCTCTAAGATCATCCAGTCCAACCTTCAGCCCAACACCACCATGCCTGCTAGGCCATGTCCCAAAGTGCCACATCTACACAGTTTTTTAACCCCTCCAGGGATGGAGGCTCCACCACTTCCCTATGCCTCTTCCAATGCCTCACCGCTCTTTCAGTAAAGAATTTTTTCCTAATTTTCAATCTAAACCTCCCCTGGCACAACTTGAGGCCATTTCTTCTCTTCCTGTCACTTGTTACTTGGGAGAAAGATCAGCACCCAGCTCTCTACAACCTACTTTCAGGGAGCTGTGCAGAGCGCTGAGGTCTCTCCTCAGCCTCCTCTTCTGCGGGCTAAACAATCACAGTTGCCTCTGCTGCTCTTCACTTGTGCTCCAAAGTCTAATTATAAACCTAATAACCATGATGACATTGGCTTGACATAGTTAAATGTTTTATGGGCATCGTGGCATCAGGAGAGGACTTGGTTCTGAAGTTATGCCCATGCACTGCCTCATGGAGAGGTACCAGGCAGTGCCCCCTGTACAGAGCCAGGCCAGTTGTACAGAGTGCATCTAGAGCAGCAGAGCTGTTTTGGTGCACCTCTAGCCAGCATGACTTGATTCTCAGCCTGCACACAATATGGCATGACAGCAACTATGGAACCTCCAGCTTGTGAGCTGGCATCACCTGTGCTGTAAAGAAATGCAAACCAGATGCACCAAGATCCTCAACTGATATGGGAGGATCATCCCTGAAATGGGAGGAAAGTAACAATTTGCCTTACAACAGCTTACGCTTGGCCCACCTTTTTCACTTGGTATGAAACTAGACAAAACTTCACTTTTGAGGAACCTTTCTAAAGGTGTTAAACAGGCAGATGGAGAAATTGCCAAACACTACAAAGATTCTTCATGTGATTGTTAGCATGCTTGCCTAAATAAGAGTAAATAAAATGCTTAACAGATGCTGCAAACTATGATTGCAGTGGCTGTAGATAAAATTCTTCATTACCGTCACACCAAACAGAATGTTATTTACCAAGCGACTGATTTCACCATACGATAGATGTTGTACATTTTTTATTGTTCTATAAACAGCTTTCAACAAATATAGCAATTATTTCTCATCTTTCAAATGTACACTACATTTTGCTTAGGAATGCACTTTTTGGATGTTGTTATAAGCCCTTGATTCTCCAATGTGACTAAAACCTCCTAAATATTATTCTCTTGGAAATAAAGGCAACCCCCTCCTCCCTTTGCCTTCCCACTGTGCTTGTTTAGATCTTTCAAGGGAGAGGGCATAGAAGAATAATCTTGAACAGGATGTAATTCACTTGCAGCAATTTACTAAATATTCTCAGTAATGGAGACCAAAAGGCAAGCTGGGAATGAGAGTAGATGCCCAACAATCTGCTAATATAGGTCTTTAATATATTGATACCAAAATAAAATCCTTTTGTCATTTTTTAATGTAATGATTTTTTTTTTCCCTTTCTCAGAAATATTTAAAATAGATGGAGATTTGGAAAAGTATATGAAGGAAAATTAGCTCATCTCGGTAGGCACTTAAACTCGTGACTCACCTTATGTATGTGAAGTCATTCGATTCAGAGTAATCATGTGCTTAAACAGCGGCAGGACCAAGGCATCACAAACAGATTCATTATTTCTCAGTGACGAGTTACAGCACAGGGTCTGATAATGGGTAAATTCACTTTCATTTGGCTTTCAGCAATGCACTAAGAGGTGGATCTCTTAAAGAGAAAGGCAGCTTTGTAGACTGAGAAGGGACATATAATGCAGGTTTCCTAGGCAGAACTATTTGAAGGAGAAGGGGAATGAAGCTGGTGAAGGGACTGGAGCACAAGCCTCATGAGGGTCGGCTGAGGGAATTGGGTTTGGTTAGCCCGGAGAAAAGGAGGCTAAGGGAAGACCTCATCACTGTCTACAACTACCCAAAAGTAGGCTGTAGCGAGTTGGATGCTGGTCTCTTCTCCCAGGTAACAAGTGATAGGATGAGAGGAAATGGCCTCAAGTTGAGCCAGGGGAGGTTCAGACTGGGTATCAAGAAAATTCCCTTCACCAGAAGGGTTCTCAGGCACTGGAACAGCTGCCCAGGGACGTTGTGGAGTCACCATTCCTGGAGGTGTTTAAAAGATGGGTAGATGAAGTGTTCAGAGATATGGCTTAGTTTTGGACAGGTATGGTAGGACTTGATGATCTCAAAGGTCTTTTCCCACCACATGATTCTATAATAAGTGCAGAGAAGTTTCTTAGAGAAATTGCTCCACAGGCGTTTACAAAGGTGGAAAGTGAATCCCTGGAAATCCAGAAAAACTCAAATTACCCAGACAGTGGGTTAATAGAAATTCAGTTATTATCTTTAAAAATCAGCATATAGAGATTTGTCCTAGATGAGAAGCGAGTGGCCTGATACATTTCCCTCAAAAGAGTCAGAGTGTGGAGCAATGTTTGGCCAATGGAAAAAGAAAACTTCTCTTAACTTCTTACTGAGTGGAAAATGTGACCTGGAAGAAGGGGCATAATTTCCAGAGCTTAAACAGATCTCAGAACTCAAAATATCCTTTTTTCAATCAAAAAATCATCAGAAAGCTGCTCAAAGCAAAGAAAGCATTTATCTGATAGAAGAAAATCCTTTCTATATAATAACTTAAAGCCTTTTTTATAAGGATTTCTAGATCCAATTAGTGTAAAGCTACCTTTCAGTTGGACTTGAGCTTATTTATATTAGATTTTAGCTGGCCTTTCGGTAGCATTTGGGATTTCCAAAATAGTTCCAAAACCAGACTAGAAAGCATTAAAGCAGAAACTTTTGTAGCACAGTCTTCAAGATGTCAAAATCTTTCTGGATGTGTTAATGAGGCATGCTTGAATATATTCAGAATACATTAAAACATAATAAATAGAGAATAAAAGAATGACAATCTCCTTCTGCTCAGGACTCTAGGGTTTTTCATAAAAATTCCTACAAAAGAAGAATATTTTTGTGCACGTAAGAGGAACACATTTGTCTAGCTTTCAGGGTTACCTATAGTATGTTAGCACATTTGTAGTTCTGTGCTTCCAAGTGCATCTAAGAAGAGGAACAAGGCAGGTGGCATGCTGGCAAAACCCCTTAGACTGCTTTTAAGTGTAGGACCTCAGTCCTACCAAGCTCCTCCAAAATCAAAAATCCCAAAAGACAGCATCTAGTTTTCCTCCCTCTCTACTCTGCTCTCGTGAGACCTCACCTGGAGCCCAGAGTTCAGTTCTGGAGACCTCAGCACAGGAAGGACGTGGAGCTGTTGGAGCAAGTCCAGAGGAGGCCACAGAGCTGATTTGAGGGCTGGAGCACCTCCCGTATGTGGACAGGCTGAGAGAGTTGGGGTTGTTCAGCCTGGAGAAGAGAAGGCTCCAGGAAGACCTTAGAGCAGTTTCCATTACTGAAAGGGGGTTCCAGGAAAGCTGTGGAGGGTCTCTTGATCAGGGAGTGTGGGGATAGGACAAGGGGGAATGGCTTTAAGCTAAAAGAAGGGAAGAATAAGGTGAGATCTTAGGAAGAAAAGTTTTCCTTTGAGTGTGGTGAGGCCCTGGCACAGGTTGCCCAGAGAAGTGGTGACTGCCCCATTCCTGGAGGTGTTCAAGGCCAGGTTGGATGGGGCTTTGCTTTCCCTGATCCAGTGGGAGGTGTCCCTGCCCATGGCAGGGGGTGGAACTGGATGGGCTTTGAGGTCCCTTCCAACCCAAACCATTCCATGATTCTACGAAAGGGGGGCAGGTCCGGTGACATTGTGTCAAGGGGGAATTGCTTGGCACCTCCAGAGAGCAATAATGTCCTCAACACTTGTTGGCTAAGAAGCTTCAGCAAAGATGAACTCAGTAATTTGTTGCTGTAGTTGTGCTTCTCCTGTCCAGGGCAACAACTTGACAAAAATGTCAATTTTCAAAATACTGCAGGAGAGGGAAGCAATGGAGTAAAAAAGTAAAGATCAGTACCTTTTGATGATCTTCAAAAAGGAATAAATCGCCATAAAATTATCTAGAGATGTTGACAAGCTGAAGCTCTGCTTGTAACGAAAGTCACTTAAGGACTTTTTATGTGACGGCAAATGGTGCAGAGCATGGTTAAGTTCACTGTAAAATCTTATTCTGAATAACAAGCTTTTCTCTTCTGTTAAATTTATATATGGGAGGCAGCATATCAAGTACTGTACTGTGTGTAAGATTCTCTCTAAGACATTAAATGATTTCTTGGTGTTTTCAGAGTCTGAGAGGGAAAAAAAGTCACACTTTCAATAAATTTTTCATTAAGAAAAATAAAACTTACTGATGGGTTAATTTAGAAAACTTAAGTCACAGGAAAACTGTTGTCAACACAAACTGAGATCTATTCAAGTTTCAGCTGCAACTGAGGTCCCTGAATATAGATTTGGGTGGAAAAATATGTTCCTCAGAACTTCCAACTTGGCTGTAGCTCTATGTATTTTAGGCATCAAGATGTCTAATTTTTAAGAATTCAGTGAAGTTGAGCAATATATAAAGACAGGAAAATTCCAGGTATGCAGGAACATAGCTCTGACTAATGGCAACACTATTTTAAAAGCATTCGGAGAACTAAAGAAAACCTTTTATGGTGTTCTTTCTTTTCCCCCTCTACTCTCTATTTTCAGATGCCTGCAGTCATTCAGTTAAAGCCTCTTTGATCCTCCTTCCTTTCTCAAACGATAAGATGGATATGCTTGTGTTATAGAAGATGAGACCAGGATGTGAACAATGATTTATTTTTCCCTTGGACAGCATATGCATCATCCTTTCCATTAACTTTAACAGAATGACCAGATGTGTAATCGTTTTTTGACACACTGTGGGATTCATCTCATCTAACCTTGCCATCCCGAGACGAGAAGTCAGTTCATCTGGGCTCCTTCTGCCACTTCCAGTGAGAAAAACTTCCTTTTCAAAGGAACTCACTCGGCCTCTTTTAGACAGCTATCGCAGGTGATGGGCTGTGCCTTGACTACAGAGGGGTTCTACATAGCTCATTTTCAGACAGCTGAGGCAGAGTGAGATTCAGTCCCATCAGAGCTTGCAAATAGGCACCTCAAGGACATTTTCAAAGGAAATTCCCTCATCTGCACTGCTGGCAGACTTTGTGTATGCTAGAGCTTCTGGAAATGCAGGTACGTACCTGTAAGCATCTCCATGCACTTAAATATCATTAGAAGTAAGAGGTCATTGCCTATGTAAGTCTATCAAACCCAACTCGTAATCATGGGATCACAGAATTGCTAAGGTTGGAAAAGACTTCTAAGATCATCAAGTCCATTATTTGGTGCAACTCTCAGTCTGTGGCAACAACTCATGATCAGTGTAGCATTTGATACTAAAGATCGTGCACATCATCAACATCTTGTAACCTTAATAACTCTGTGATAATGGACTCGTCTCTGCTATATTTCTGCATTTATTGAAACAGACTGTAATTAGCACTTCCTATTTTATACAAATCTCTTGACCCCAAGAATCAGCTTTTACACCACAGCTAACAATCACAGCAGGTGATCAAAGCTAGAGATGAAGGTGGACTCTGATTTGCCCATGCAGACCTGGAAGTAAACTTCAGCTTATTTTGAGAGTTCAAGCAGAAGTCATGAAAAACACTGCTTCAGAAAAAAAGTGCTTTTGAGGAAAACTAATAATTATCTTGTTTTACTTCACAATGTTCTGCCTAAATGTTTTATCTCTGAACATGCTCCGAAAAGAGACTGGTGTCCTTATGAGCCCAGATCAGAGCAGACGCTCTGAGTAAACACAGTCAATTCCTAATGCTTCTTGCACTCATCAGTCTTTTCTAGTAAATAAGATCAGAAAATGCTTCTGTTTTGTCCTTAAAGCTAGTTTGTTGTTATCATTATTATTTCAAGCTTAGAGGATGTTCTAATATATGTAGATTCTGCATTTTGTCAAGTGAAATCCTTCCTTTCACAATGCTCCCTAGAGAGGAAGGCTGATGCAGAGCTGGTTAAGTACTGCTGAGGCGGCTGGGAAAGCCAAGCCTGGCTTGTGCTGTGTGTGCCTCCAGCTTAGCTCAAGGTTACTCCCTTCACTTTTCCATATCCAGCCTATTGCAGCTGCCTGGGCATTTTATATGGTGACTGGAATGACATGAGTGGAATAACATGCGCTCACTCTCCATTCACTCCAGAGGTAGCCCCATAGCTAGCTTTAACAAGTTATTTATTTTTTAGTTGCCCAAACAGATGGGTTCAATGCCTTAATGTTCTCAGACTTCAGCTATCCCAACCCTTAAGTTGGTTTGTCTGTTTATAAACTTTTCAGGGAAAGAAAAATGGAAATTTTTAGTTCTAATCCATGCAGCCCTCAGGTGTTGCCTACACTATCACGATAATTTAAGTGAAACAGAGTATTACAGGATGACTTGTATCTTTCTCCCACATTACGCCTGAATAATATTTTACCTTAGTAGTATAAACAGACACACACAGAGGAAGGTTCTCAAAATAAAACAAAGAAACATAAGTAGAAAAACAACCTTAATAAGATATTCTCCAAGCACAAACAAAGAGTCTACTTTTAACATACGCATGTTATTGTCAACAGCAGCATCTCTATCAGGCTTGTTCCCTTACCTAAACACTCCTATTACTGTCATTTCTCAGAGTTGTCATATCCACTGCCTTGACAGCACAAACACCATGTTGTAAAATCCGTCAAAGGGGCCAGTTGATTTCCTACATCTTCTGACACTTGCAGGTCTTTAATATCAGCCTGTCAGAACGCCCAAGAGAAAGGCGGGTGCTTCCCTGTTCGGTGCTGTTACTGTGACTACCACCACACATACTTTAATCATTAGCCTTATACTACTATGAAATCCTGACTTTTATGCCCTTGCAGTCCCATGCTGGCAACTGCTGCTAGCATAAATCTATTGTAGAGGTTAGCTGGCTCACTTACCCATGGAGTTACATTTGTGAAATGAAGCCTTATGTAGTTTTTTCTTGAACTTTCTTCTGTGACTTTATTTTTTTCTTTGAAGGGAGGAGCTGTAGTAGGTGTAAAGAATATGCAGTGACAGGCATAGGTGAAACTCTACTGCTTAAAATAAACTTTCTACACCTGGACCATTTTGTCTGTAGGTATGGTAATGTAGCAGATGAGCTTGGTGGGCACTAAGTTTTCCATAATGCATAACTCATAGAATCATAAAATAATTAAGGTTGGAAAAGACCTCCAAGATCATCCAGTCCAATCTTCAACCCAACACTACTGTGCCTACTAAACTATGTCCCAAAGTGCCACATCTATATGTTTTTTGAACACCTCCAGGTTTGGAGACTCCACCAGTACCCTAGGCAGCCTCTCCAGTGCTTCACCACTCTTTCAGTATTCTTTTTTTTTTTTAATATCCAATCTAAATCTCCCCTGGCACAACTTATAACTCCTTTCATTCAATAATGAAATGCAACTGAGAGAAGAACACGAGTAAATCAGACCACAAGCATGAACAGCCTTCAACATTTACGTCACTTACTTCCCAGGTAGGAGGGTATCTCCATTCCTGCTGCTGCTCCACTGTCGTTCCCCAGTGATGCTGAACAAATTATTTCCTGAGCTAATAATTATTCTGGAATAGGCCTTGTTGAATCTCTCCTGTTTTAGCATTCTACTTCCTATTAAAAATGTATTAAAAAAGATGGTAGAAAGGATTTTATAGCCCCTAGATCAGGGCACTGCCCTGAGATGTAGCAGTATCTGCTCTTACTGACAGTCAAATTAATCACTCATTGTGCCTGGCTCCACAGCTGCCACATGGTGGATGGATTTAGGAAAGCTTTACCTGCGAGAACTAACATTGTGATAAGCAAAGCACATACTTCCAGGTGGTATGAGTCAGGTAACCACCAGAAACCACAGGTGGATATTTATGCAGCTTTGAGCATCTGTATTGGTGCTCAAAGTGTTTGCATTCACAGAGAAAAAGATAGCAAAAATTTAAGCCTATTGTACTTTAATTGCCAAAGAACATTTGCTATGGAAACCTGATAACTTTTATATGCACAGACCCATGAACACTCTGCAAAAGGATTAGTGGAGAATCAACAAACCTCTGTCTGAGGCAGAGGTAGGACAAGCTCAGAGATCAGTTCCAATAACTGTCCTTCCTTTCCCTGTGCCTCAGCTCCCCCATGGGCAACAGAAAGTGAAAGCACTACTTTGTTTAGGTCATCTTCTTGAACCAACTGGCACAGAAACTCTTACAGCTCACTCAGTGGAGCCTCAAGGCATCATAGAATGGTTTGAGATGGAAGTCATCATCAATATAACAAAAGGGTTTAATGTTGTATGTCAACAGCAGATCTCCTGGCTACAGGTGCATCCAAGGCAACAACTGAACCACGAGGGACAATGCACAGTGTCACTTTCTTGGGCTTCTCCACTCCCACCAGCTGTCAAATTACTCTCACCTCTCATCAAGTCCTGGCTAACTACTGTAAGGAAGCGCAGTCTGGCTGCTGTTGCTTACGATAATGAATGCCACTGTTGAGTATAACAAATGTCGTATGTCATAATGGCATTTATGACACTAATACTGAGTCACTGGAGAGCATCCAATAAAAATCTATGGTGAGGTAATGAGACGTAGCTAAAGAGTGTTGAAAAGGAATCCTGAGTTAATATAGTTCTTATAGTTTCAGGTATACACAAAATATCTTGTAATACTACAGCTAAGTGATAGTTAAAAACCAAAAAAGCTCATTGTAGGATACATTTGACAATTTGCAGATTTATAGTACTTCCAATGCAGCTCCTTGCAGTGCTCCTTGCCAAGGATTCAAGCAGGGTTAACACTTTTGACTGTTTTGTGGCATTTCCTGCGCTTCAAGTGTCTGAAAGATATGAATTGGCTTTCACTCGTTGTCCTGGACAGACTGGTGCAATATGGCTTTTATTCACAGCCAAAAACTATTTTTAATTCTTTATGAGTTATTCATCCCTTGCCCAAGATGCTGGCATAGGTCAAGTCTGAATGAATTTGTCTGCAATCTGACTGCTTTTTCAAGCCTTAGTTCATGACGTGTAACAGTTTCCAAAATGAAAATGTCTTGCTAGATCCAAGTAGTCTCTTGTGTATCAGGTTAAGACATACAATGTGCCTGAACTGTGTTCCTTTCCCTTGATTGTGCCCTGTGTAATACTACTGATTGCTTAGATTGCTCACAGAGACAGTTACACCAAAATTATGGAGCTATGGTTTTGTAGTTCCAATCCATTCCTTTCCTAGAACTGCATAAGCACTGCTAGTTTTCATTATTTTCTTTTAAATCCAGTATTCCAAAACAACCCTGTCAAATGGAGGCATCCACCTTTCATCTGTTGGATTGTCTCAGCTAGTATTTAGGCTGTCGAGGTCTCCAAAAGAGGGAAGGTCGCAGTCTTCTCCACCATTTGATTATTTTTTCTCACTGCTTTTTCTGTGTTTATAATCTGGCAAACCTGCAGTGATAGGAGGTAATTCTAGCTTGTAAGATCTTAGAAGAATTGAATGGAAGTCCCAATATATATCTTTCAAATCTAAACATGTAGTTTTCTGCAACCTTCTGGTCTCCTTCTAGTTTATCCCACAAATCTCCTGGTGAAGAGCTCACTGCTCTCCCTTTCTTTGAAAACGTATACTGTGCTCTAATAGATTTTTTCTTTCCATCAATAATTTTCCTTCTCCTTATACTGAAGTTCTACACCATCATGCAGGTGTTGTTCTCACTGTATCTTGGTTCTTTTATGTCCTGCTCATCCTCTACATCAGTCCACAGTTCTTTGCTTCACACACCTTATTCTTCATCTTCTCAATTATAATTACACTGGTCCCACTGCAAGCCATGGTTTCCAGTCATCCACCCAGCATTCCATTCATCAGGCTCAAATATATCATTTCCCCTCTTCCAGCTCTCATACCAAACCTCTTCTTTTCCTAATATAATTCCCACTTGAACCATTGGTTTGCATTTTTTTTACAAGTTACATGTTCTTCTGATGATTTCAGGAAAGCTCTTTTTCATTTGGCTTTCTAACCAGCCAGTTAACGCAACTGGGTTTCTGTAACCTCACAGACTACTAAATCACCGAAATGACCATGATGATAGGACAAAAAAACATCTTATGGAAACCACTTCTAAATTCCATCTCTCCATGCAAATTTTAAATGCTATTTTAAATGCCATCTAGGTTATTCTTAATTAGGAAGTTGCTTATTAATACTGTACTGACACAAACCTGTGTGGAACTGGAGCTATTGCAATGCCCAAGTTTCACTGTCAAAGCACAAGTCTTATTCTTGCAGTGTCGTGTTTTAGGAGGCATACGAACCTGGGTACTGTTACAAGAAAAGCTTAAGCTGTATGGTGGGACAGTTATCAGCCACACCTGCCAAAGAAACCACTAACTTTTGTCTTTCTTCTTCATTTACACACAAGGCCTCCAAATATTCCCCTCTGATAAAGAAAAACAACCTTAGGGCAGAATTCCAGGAACTTATTTTCTGTACAAGGAAACTGTGAGTTCATAGAATCATAGAACTGCTTGGTTGGAAAAGACCTTTGAGATCACCAAGCCCAACCACACCTGTCCACTACTAAACCAGATCCTTAAGCGCTTCATCTAACTGTCTCTTAAATACTTGCAAGGATGGGGACTCAACCACCTCCCTGGGCAGCCTCTGCCAGTGCCTGAGAACCCTTCTAGTGAAGAAATTTTTCCTGATGTCTAATCTGAACCTCCCCTGGTGCAACTTGAGGCCATTTCCTCTCATCCTATCATTTGTTACTTGGGAGAAGACAGCAAAACCCACCTCGCTACAAAGTCCTTTCAGGCAGTTGTAGACAGTGATGAGGTCTCCTCTCAGCCTCCTCTTCTCCAGGCTAAACAAACCCAGTTCCCTCAGCCACTCCTTGTAAGACTTGTTCTCCAGTCCCTTCAGCAGCTTCATTCCCCTTCTCTGGATGCGCTCCAGCACCTCAATGTCTTGTAGTTTAGTTGTGTCCCTCCACACTAGGAGAACGTTTGTTTTAAATCTCTAGTGAAATTCCATAATTCCATTCCCAAGGATGCATATCTCCTTCGTCTAGATCCTCCAGGTGAATGGATGATTCCATAATGCAGTTAACATCTGTTATTAACTTTTAATAATCTCTATGATTAAATTAATCTGACATTTCCATTAAACAATATTTTTATTGAATCTATTCTTTCTTCTCACTATAAGCCTTCAGATCTGCCTGAGAGTTTAAGCTGTAAATCCATGCAACTTTATTAAATTACATTTGTTTTAAGACAGAGTTCAAATCTGGTTCTGGTCTTTCTCTAAAGCTTGAGATGCTCGGGATTGAGGTTTAGATCACAGCAACTACTGAAGGAAAACACCAGCCTCCAGTTTCATATCCAAACTCTCTCTTGAGTCCCATATGTATATCTCCAAAGGTCTGATTCAGATTAAGCTCCTATTTTTCTTATGCAGTGCTAATACTTCTGCCAGGGATTGAGCTTGGTTTCACAAGAGCTGTAGCAACATAACCAAAACCAACCATGCCAGGCTGCATAAATGAAATTTTAGCAAGTACGTTTGAGCAGAACCTCTTCCCAAAATTGTTTTTCTGTAATTGAAAAATGTCTTTCAAATGGAACCACTTAGCATAGCTCTGAACTATATCCAGAATGGTCATAAACTGCTGCTCAAAGGCTAAGGGCCAAGATTTTAACTCCAGATACAAATACAGTAGCAGATGCCAGTAGTGCTAACACTGAAATCTGGCCTGATAAGCTTGATTTTAAAGGGTTTGTTTATCTATTCTCATTTCTGCTTGTAAAATTAAGGAGTGTGTTTAAAGCAGAGCTCAAATGAAATATTCTTTGGGAAAACTCACCATGAAAACTCTATCCAACCCAGGCTTCTGGTCTGCCTCAATCCGATCATAACCCAGACAGCTTGCAAGGAAGCATTCTCCAGACTCCCTTATTCTTTATGAGCAATAAACAGGTCAAGAGCCTCAGCACTAGCTTCAATTCCTTCCATCAAAACATCCCAGCTATATGCAATTTCATCACTTCTTCCATAATATCTGCAGTGAATCACGTTCAGCTCTTTCTCAAAACATCCTCCCTGTGTTCAGTTTTGGTCTCCACTGCACAAAAAAGGATGTGAGAAGGGCCACTGAGGTGATTAGAGGACTGGGAAACCTAACATACGAAGCGAGGCCTGGGTTGTTCATCTTTCAGAGGAGAAGTCTTAGGGGAGACCATATCACCATGTACCAGTACATAAAGTCCGGAGACTCCCTTTTTACGAAGAGTCACATGGAAAAGACAGAGGGTAATGGATAGAAGTTGGTCATGGGGAGATTCTGATTGGATTCCAGAAGAAAATGTTTCACCGTGAGAACAGTGAAACCTCGGCATAATCTCCCCAGGGGAGCGGTGGATTCCTCTACATTGGGTACTTTTAAGGGTCAGCTTGACAGGGTGCTGGGCCACCTTATTTAAACTATAGATAACCAAAAAGGTTATCTCAAAGGTCCCTTCCAACCTGGCATTCTGTGATTCAGTCTCTCATTCTGCCTTCCCTATAGCAAAGCACTGCTACTGAGATTGTAATTGTTAAGTATTCTCACCACTCCTCTCTCAATGGCCTTCACTCCTCAGCTGCACTAATTCAGGCTTCTTTCTCTGAAGAAATCTCATTCATTTAGCTTTCTTTCAACTTCCTCCCTTCCACCTGTTTAGTTTTCAATGTCTCATTTGCCTGATTCACCCAGAAGGCTTTATGCCAAGAAGTTCCATGACTCAAATAACTTATCGATGTTTTCTTCAAGAACACAGGAAGCTTGAATAAGATCAATTGAAGCCACTGATGTCAATTTGCCTCAATCAGAAAGCTGTTCAGCAGAGATCCTTCAGCTTCAGCGAAGGCACCTGATGTGTTCTTTTGGTAATGGCTGTTGAAGAAACAGCCTTCCACGAGACTTACTGCAAAGCCAGAAGTCTGAACAGATGCAGACACTGTAGATGGTTCAACAGGTAGAAACTGTCAGCAATAAATTAAGAAGAAAGGAGAAAATGCCTGTTATATTGTATCAACCTGTTTATTCTTGTTTTACTCCAAGATGAAAAACACAGCTCTACAGGCAGCAACCATGCCACCTATTCTACCTTCACTCCATCCTAATTAGCAGAGTACAACTTAGATTTTTCATATTGACTTAGGGCACCAAAGTCTCAGCTTCTCCTGAAAGTTATTTTGATTTGGCATCCAACTCTCTATTATATTTCTGGTTAATACTCTAGGTGCAGTAAGAAAGAATTGCCGTAATTCCACTGCACAAGCGATGTTTTCTCTGAAAGATGTACCACTGGCCTACCTTCAGAGAACAAACAAACAGAATAAGGACGTTAGTGCTTTGCAGGTAGCAATCATTCAGCAAAGAAATGGAATTTTCAAAAAGGGATGCAGCCTAAAGAAAAATCTAGTTTTTGTGTTTACTGCAGCTGTTCCTGATCTAATATTTATGGAATAAGGATGAGAATTCCAGCAGACAGATGATAATGACTAGAAATAATTTAATATTATCTGGTTTTCTATTCCTACAGGTGGAATTTTTTATTCCTTATAATTTTGGTTTTGCATTACAATAAATCATAGGTAAATTACTGATTAAATCTGAGGTCCTACATACAACAACTAATTGTAATAACTAATATTAGAAAATAATGTAACTCTTAGAATCTACAGATTAACACATAATTCATGCAATTCTTATAGTTGTTATAAAACCAGTTTAATTTAAAGATAATCTTCTAATCCACTTTGTTAAAAAGCAATTATGGCACGAGTGCATTAACTAAGAATCAGCTGCATATCTCAGAGACATAACAGATCCTGGACTTCATTAGAACACATTCATGTGGAGATGACTAACAACTGGGGAGGGCAACAGTTAATCCACTTAATTATTTAATGCAATAGGATTTAACTTGCTAATGAAATTCACAAAGTTGTTGGATACTGAAAACATGCTGGCTTGTGATCACCAACCATGGCGCTTGCTATCCCACAGATACTCTTCCCTTCATTTACAGGCATGGGATTGCAGTGGTGGATTGGTGATGTGCAGCAGCGATATTGAAAAAGGCTTTTCAGATGCTCTTTTAGTGGAATTTAGATGCTGAGATGCTGGAAGAGGCAACAACATCTGCAGGTGTTGAGGTACACTGACACTTTTCAGGAAATCTGGAATCATTAGGTCTAAAGTTTTATACAGAAATGTGGATTCCTCTCTAAATTAAAGAAATCGGAGAATGAAAGAGAAACTTGCATAGACAGAACTCCATTGTTTGGGATGCTAAAGAGAGACTCCACTTAAAAATTAAAATCTCATTTTCCCTTAATACCTGAATATCTACAATTCAAATATTTAAGTCCACGAAAACTGTTCAGTGTTGGATCTGAAGGGACAGAAGATGACAATTGTAAATTCAGGATTAGGACCTGAACCCTCAGAACGTTAAATCAAGTCAGAAAACCTCCTTTTGAAATGCTCTTAATACTACATGGATCAGTTCTTATCACATTGGCTGCCTCAATAGGATGCATTGAGTAAGAATTCAATTCCTCCAGAAGGACAGGGCACATTACGAATGTTTAGTGTCTTCCACTGCCGGTATATGCAATTCCTATGCCCGTTTGTCTTCTGCACAACTATATTTCAATCTTATTTTCATTAGTAGCTTGTGCTGTTCTTGGATTAATTATTAAATGAAAAAGAGTATCATTATTTACGGCAAAGATGAAAAGCCTGCAAATGGAGAAGTGTAATTCCCTCATTGTGGGTGTTATAGTCACAGCCTCTCAGAGTCTATTATAAATCCACACACACTCAGGAACTGAAATCCTTTACCTGTTTCTCCACTGGGTAAAACAATGTCCCATTTTTTATGTCCTCAAGCGTTAGGTGGTCTGAAGACAGAATGTGGCCCCAGTAGCTTTATAGTATTTATTGATATTGGTATCTCAATAATCTGCCTCATGGAAAGAGAGACATTTTGTTGTTTCAAAGCCAGATTTATCTGGAGAGCTGACTTTTCATTATTTAAAACCCAGACTAAATTTGAAGTATGACAATAATTAGAAGAAATCAAGTCTGTGTAGAAAACTGTCATTCTATAATAATGATTGTTTCCTAAACTTCAGCTCCCTGTGACTTTATAGTGAAGACAAGCACAGAAACCTGAAGTCATTTCAAATCAACCTAGTTTTATCTGGACTGGTGAATTATTTTTGAGTGTGTAGTGTTAATTAAGAGGAATAAGCTGCTGAAATTGTTCCTGGCAGAAGAGGAAAGTTCTGTTTGGAGACCACAAGCATAAAAGATAAAGAAGTATATCAAATTAAATAAGAGACCACTTGTAAAACACGGGCAGTGTTAATAAACCAAACTGTGGCTAAGTGACTTGAGGCTGCACAGGAGTTGGCAAAGAACAGCAAAGAACATTGCCAGGAATGGGATAGGAGAAATCCCATGTGGGAAAAATCACAGAACCAAAGAATGATTTGGATTGGAACAGACCTCAAAGCCCATCCAGTTCCAGCCTGGGCAGAGACGCCTCCCACTGGATCAGGGTGCTCAAAGCCCCATCCAGCCTGGCCTTGAGCACCTCCAGGGATGGGGCAGCTACAGCTTCCCTGGGCAACCTGTGCCAGGGCCTCACCACCCTCACTGTAAACAATTTCTTCCTAAGATCTCAGCTCAGTCTCCCCTCATTCAGCTGAAAAACGTTCCCTAATCCTATCCCTGCTCTCCCTCATCAAGAGCCCCTCCCCAGCTTTCCTGCAGCCCCTTTCAGTACTGGAAGGCTGCTCTAAGGTCTCCCCAGAGCCTTCTCTTCTCCAGGCTGAACAACCCCAACTCCCTCAGCCTGTCTGTGAAGCAGAGGAGCTCCAGCCCTCGGATGATCTTCGTGGCCTCCTCTGGACTCTCTCTAACAGATCCATGTGCTTCCTGTGTCGAGAACTCCAGAACTGGTTCTGCTGGAGTTCAAAGCCACTACCTCATTAATATAGAAGTTGTTGGAGAGCATATCAGTTAGTTCAGGGAACAGAGATTAACTAGAGACAGGTCTGTAGCTGGAGACTGTCGCATGGAAAGATGGAAGAAAAATCCAAACTGACAGACAGTTAGAATCACCAACAGGGGACAGTGGGGCTGGCTGGGCTTTCTCCAGGGATAATGGGCGATTGATAGAATGGAATAAAAATGTGCATTTTTTGCTGATTGATCCTAGTAATTAGTAAAGCAATTAGCAGAATCAGGAAAGAGTTAGGAAAACCAGCTTCCCAAATAAGTGCAATGGTATCCTGAGATAAACTGTGAATTGGTTTACCCACATGCTCTTGCAACCACATCATGATTCAACATCCCCATTTTCTTCCCATCTATTCTACATTTGCAAGAAAAAACAAAACTAAGACGATTTTTTGAATGCATCTGGTTTACTTAGAAACCAATGGGGTTTTTTTGTTTATCGTGTCTTTACGTGACTGAACTTTATGAGCTGCATTTATATTGCCTAGTTTGCACAGTCTGGGGCCAATCTGGAGGTTTTTAAGTAAGAGTTATTCATTTAGTAGGAACAAGTGTTGCACCAACTATCTGAATTGTTTAGGCAAATTCCCTGCACTATCAAAGCCTTTGCTTCTTATATGCTTATGAATCTTATCTATTACTCTTTGAAATGCACTCCTGGCATCTTTTACTGCCTTCTCACAGCTAGAAATCTACGGCTGGATTAAATAATTATGACATCAGAGGCAAAATACCAGCATCAGATCTGAAACTCTTCCATTTCTCTTCCCACTACTGTTAAGCTCTTGATTTATGATCTTAGGGACCCGATGGAGAATAAATACATGTTTTGTATTTGATTTATTTCTATGTTATTAAATCTTGTTTGTGCTTCACTCAGGTACATGTAACAGCATGAACTTATTTCACGCCACAATGGATCAAGTCATTATTCCCATTGGAAATACTGCAGTTGCTTGCAGGCTTGGGAGTGTATGATATTCCTGACTCAAGATCTTGGATGGGAATGAAATTCATAGTAAGTTGGTAATTACATCTGGTCCTATACTGTGGAGATACAGGCACTCAGAGACAAGTGTGTCAATACTCTGTGTTTATATTTTCGCAAGATAGGAGAAATTCAATTTTATTCAGCTATCTCCCAGCGACTTTTGGCAACTATGTATCAGCAGAACTTTTCCCAGTTTTTATTTTAAAGATAAATTGCTTGGTGCACTATCGAGGATACTTAGAATTTAAGAATAGAACCTATTAGCCTGTCACTCTTCAGAGACACAGACCTTGAAGAGTCTGAAGAAGTAGTCTCTATGTGACAGCATAATAAGGATGTCAGGCCCCCCCGCCTCCTCTTCCAACCTTCTTGAATGACATCTTCCCCAGCAGGCAAAATTAATACACTTCCAAAGTTATAACATGCCGGAAAACATACATCAGCGATCAGCATGATTTTCTAAAATGAAGCAGTGTGGAAACCATATTCTTAATCAACTTTCGTCAACCAGCTCTTTTCCTTTTTCTAAAAAAAAATAATTTAAAAAACCCACTTCATAATGCTTTTACTGTGGAGCATTAGGTTTGCTAGTGAAGTGTGGAATATTTTTCTTCTTATGTTATTAAATTTCAAAGACATTGTCCTCAGGGCTTGTCTTAAGTCTGTCATCTGTGCTGCTAGCAAAGACTCTTAACACTTGGGCAGCTCCATCCCTCCCCTTGTATCCCACCAGCAAATCAATCAAAACTGTACCATTTCTCCTCCATGTAGGCTCTCAGCAGCATGCCAGCAAATGTTTATATTTCATCACTGCTTAGCTGGCTTTTGTCATCACTTGAGAGTTGTCTATATCACTTAGCAAGAAAGGGATGCACACAAAAGGTTTATCTCCTTAGTGTCAGAGGAAGCAGGATTATGGTACTTGATCACAGCAAAGAGAGTGGCTGGTGTCTTGCAAAGGAAGGAAAACAGAGAAAAGTGAGGGAATTTAACTGAGGCAAAATAATAGGGAAGGAAAGAAAAGAGAACAAATAAAGAGAAAAGGGAAAGGAATATAAATAAGAGGAAAATTATAAAGGATTAAGGAATGTGAATCAAGAAAATATCATGTCAACAGCAAAAGTAAACATGTTAAAAAAATAAATTGAGATAAAACAAAACTATAGGAAACAAACCTAGCAGATTCGACTTTTAGAAAGAAGTAAGATATCATTGCTGATATTCTACTCCCCATCAGTATCTTCCATGTTGTTTTCTAGGCGTGTGCAGAGATGTACATATATAAATTATTGTCCGTCAGTGGAATGTCTGAAAACAAAAGACAAATGCCAGATCAGGCAGAAAAGTGTCCCATTTTCTGACTTGCTGAGGATGGGAATCTTTACTTTGACCTCGGGAGAAATTCAAGTCAGAGAGCAAGGTGAAACAGCTGCCCTTGACAACAAGAAGGGAAAATATTCAATGCACTTAGGTGTTAGTGCTACCGACCTGCCTGTGTTCAGGGAAATATTAAGACTCTACGTAGCAAAGCAATTCCCCCATTACTATCAGAGGCATGTGATGAAGAGTCAGAAACTAGTTAAGAAATCCATGAGCAATCCAAGAGTCCAGAATTATACCCAAGATTTGCCACGAAAGGGCTGAGCCCAAGTTAGGAGTCTTGAAAGTGAAATGGGAAGGTCTAGAATGGAATTAAAATGAATAGAATTATAGAATCATTAAGGCAGGAAAAGATGCCTAAGCTCATCAGTCCAACTGTCAGCCCAACACCATTGTGCCAAATAAACCATGTCCTGAAGCACCACAGCCACACTTTTTTTGAACTCCTCTAGGGGTGGAGACTCTACCATTGCTCTAGGCAGTCTCTTCCAGTGCGCCACCACTCTTGTGGTAAAGAAATTTTTCCTAATATCCAATCAAAACCTCCCCTGGTATGACTTGAGGACATTTCCTCTCATCTTATAGATCAAATCTGTGCTTACAATGTCTCAGAGCCAATAGCAGAGACAGAACAAGACAACGACAGCATCAACTAAGGACCCAAAATTGCTCAGAACACAGCTGAACTAAACCGAGTAGATTTGGAAGCATCTTCGGTGAAAAATTAAGAACATCAAATGGTGGATCCCACTGACTGAATGCAGAGATGTAGCTTATCTGTATTTCAGAAGAACTGATCAGTCACAGGAAACAAATACTGGCTTTGCCTTGTGTGTGAAGCTGAGAAGATGACTGGTAGTTGTTAGTAGTTTAAAGTACTGCCAGTTTCCTGATTAGCTCCCACAGAAATAAAACAAACAGAGAAGACAGATGATGATGTCCTTATCACTGAGCAATATTTTTTGCCACACAAATCATGTTCTTTTCTGTTTAGAGGAAACAGTGTGGTTATATCATTAAAAGATTTGCTGACAGCTTCTGTTATTAATGATCCCAAATGTGCCTCCTGCCATCTGTGATGGGCAAAAGATAGCACAGCAGGCAATGATCTCCACTGCCGTTCACTTGCCTGACTACCACTTAAGGAAAAGACAGGGTTTTATGAAGATCAGATCTGTTTCTTAGTGGCCCTTAAGAATGCTCTTGATGTGAGTCATCTGCTTTGTAAAAACGGTAATCTCACAGGGAAGAGCCACTATTCTAAGAAATAAAGATACAGTCTGCACTTATGAATCTATTTGCATTATAAGCAAGTTTGGTAGGAACTGACTTTGATATCAGTACACTAAATGAGAACCAGGGTGGGGTTGGCAACTGTTAGGGAAACAGATCGACTTTGAGGTGACCGTTGTGTCAGTCTGCAATGGGGTACAAGTCTCTGTTCATGTCGGTTATGGGTCTGTCCAGGACACCAGGCATCTGCATAGCCTCAAAGAGAAGCGCTAGGAGCTTGCAGGGCTGCTCTCCCCCTCAGCCTCCCCTCTCAGAGGGCTTGTCGCCAACAGCTTTTGCTACAACTGCAGTTTGGGCAGTGCTGGGGTGAAATACTTTCATTTATTTTCTTTTCTTGTGAAGCTCTGTTTTTCTTTCTGGAAGGATCTGTTAGTTGACCACGTTGGGGCTATGATGGCAGTCCCAGGTTTCTTGCATCAGCTGTCCAAAACTGTCAAAGAATCAACTTGAAAAAGGATCAAAAAGCCAGAGCAAACTGCAAAATGCCTTTATATATATAAATATATAGAAATCAACAGAACCCAAGTGACTCTGAGCTTGATGATTTCTCTGAGCAGTTCTGCAAGCACAACGGCAGAGAAAAGCATGTACAAGACTGAATTTCAGAGACAGGTCAAATGACAGCAAAAGTGCTTTTGTTGGCAGGCTGGTTAGATCTCCAATTTATCCAGCATAACGAACACATACTCTCTTTTCCATTCTAAACTGAAATTCTAATCCATCGTTGAAAAGTTTCTCAACCCTCTAATTTACAGTCCACTAAACACACAAAATGTATTAAGCTTTATAATGTTTGTAATTAGGTTCTAATCATGCTAAAACTTGTGCCTATATAGAAATGTTCAGGTGCAGCATGGCAAGCTGATGCCTGGATTTGCATCTGCTTCGGCTCTTCTGAGAACTAGCATATAAGAAACTTCCTTTGGAATAGAAATAGATGAATGCCAAACTTTTCTTAAATAAAAGGAAGGGAGCCTTTGAAAGTGATGATGGAGAGACTTGGCCATTTTTTCCCCCCTTCTCAAGTAAACAATGCAAATAAAATTATTTTCCACTGTTTGTTTACGATGGAAGGATAAAAACTTCACTTTAGGGTCAAGTACAGTACATAAAAGTGAATTACTGACATGGCAGTTAATCCTGCCATCAGCCTGCGCTCAAAGGACAGACCTTTTGTTGAATTACATTATGTTATTAATTTCAAAAAAAAAATTAGTAATATTTTCTATGAAAAAACCCTCTCTAAGCTGTAAACAGTTTCTGTACTGAGATACACTTGACCCTGGAAAGAGCACAATATGAACAAGGTGGGAGGAAAGGCAGCACAGCTATAAATGTTGCCTTAAACAAGCTCAATCTATTTGCTTTACTACAGCATTTGCATACTGTGTTATTTTAATCAAGAGTAATAACTGAGAAACAAAAGCAACTCATGGAAGGATAAGAAATGTAATAGAGAAATCATTAAAAACATCAGGGGATTTCTATTAAGATCAGATTTAAGAGGGTCATTCTTTTAATTTTAATATTGTCAGCATAAAACATAATTTAATGCAACAGAACTCAGCTTTTATTTAGGCAGATTAAACTAATGGTAGAAAAAATAAAAGGTCAATATTTGTATTTAATCTATTCTAGAGCTAAATTACTTTAACAGTGCTCCTGCTGAGTCCATCTTAGGGAGGGGGATCGTTGGTTTCAGGATGGAGCCCCAAGGCAGCGTCCAAGATGTATTGTATGGTATCAGAAGGATCCCTGAGCTCAGAACCTCATCTCAGGATTCCAGGGATGAAAAGGTGTCAGCCCATCCCATGTTTCTGTGCAGGTGTGTTCAGTTCTGACAGCGCTCTACTTCTGCTGATTTTCAGCAGTGTCAAACCAGTGCAGCACCAGGATAATGAGGAGGAAAATCAAGCCTTGATCCCTTTCTCTCATGTGCTGTCATCTGGAACCTCACAGACATGAAACAGAAAGCCAAGGGTTTCCTCCCAAGAGAAAAAAAACAGGTGAACTACTGTTGCCTAGCTAGCTCTTTGCCATTAGGTACTCCTTACAACCACAAAAGCAGAGACGGAAATAAGAAAAGGAAGAGATCAAACTAGTGCATATTCTCACTCATTTACATTAAGTCACTTTGCATCTGAACATAAAGCTGAATGCTGAATACTTGGGAAAAAAATCGCTGGAAGGCAGATTCGTTCACAGTTCTCATCTCGTGGTCCTTTTGCATGCAAAATTCCTGTTAACCTGTGCATTTCAAACACAGACAGGATTCTATACAAATCTGCCCAGGCATCCTCAATGTATATTCATTGAGAATAAAAAACAGTCAGGCACTGCCTGCTTCTCTGTAAGGACACTTCAAAAATACAGTCCAGGTTTGCTTTTAAAGATGACATTTGAAATATCGTGCCCACACTGGGATTTTCCAGGTGATTCAGAATTACTCCTGCTTCCAGGTAGATAGGAATCAACCCACCCAGCCCTCCAAATATTAAATGAAAGTATGGCCATTGTCCAGACCTGGGTTTCTGACAGCCGCAAACTGGAGAGACCATGGGAGAGATGTCATCACCAACAGTAATTTTGCTGCTACTGACCAGATCCACAGCACCCGGGATGGATGAGAGTGCCTTTCTGCTGTGGCACCAGAGAGACTTGTCATACGCTCGAAAGCATCTGCAGAAGCTGCAAGACAGAAGACTGTTTCTTATTCAAATGGGCATAGACTCCCCACACGGAGAGAGACAGAAAAACATTGCCTGGGAAGAGGTGTACGGGGTAAATAATTAAGGAAGTACAATGCTGGGAAAATGAAGCTTCGGAGAAAGGAACAGGAATCTGTGTGCTCATTGAGATGAGGAATGTGACATTTAAATGGCCCAGTAAGTTTCTATGAGCAGTCATGGTAGGTCTGTTTTTACAGTGTTTAAGGGATTTCAGGCCTCTTACTTTAGGATATAAGGCAGTTGCAACCTGGTTGAGATTGTCCACAACCACACCATCACCCCTGGCACATTAATGCTGAATTATCCATTATAGGGATTTTAAATCATTTTCTGAAACATCTGGGCTTGGCTGCTGTCAAAGGCAAAGCACCCTCACAAACTCCAGATGAACCATTTCTCTAATGTTTTATGACAACGTCTGTGTTCCTACAAATGTCTAGATTAAACTCAATTTTGATTTCAGCTAAATGGTTTGCTTTATAAATATAACTTGTAGAAATACTCAGTGGAAAAAAGAGAGGACAGTAACCTGCCCAGAATATTTACTGACTAGGATAATTAAAATATAGTATCAAGGGCTTTACCTAGAAGTGATTTTAATAAGAATTGTGTTATACCATACAATATAGTGTCAGGCAATAGGTATTCCCAGTCAACTGCCAACCCATCCCATCGAGCTGAGGAGATTAGTTTGGTGCCTGTTTAGTTGCTCTGATGATGCATTGTGACAAACCCTCTACAAGGTTCCCTTAGATTGCAACAATTCTTGATAGTAAAAAAAAACATTAACTAGAAAGCCTGGATAGATGTTGACTTAGCGAGGCTGACAGAGCCAACAGAGTTCCTATCAAAAGTGATCGAAAATTATCCCTGGGGCTTAAACTAATAAAGGGCACCGGGTGATTTCTGAACAATTGAAAATTCTCTTGATTTTAAACCTTGTAAAACAAAGTCAAGTCAAAGCTATCACCATAATCTGAATGGAAGTTTCATTTCAAGTCCCTCACAGCCAATAACATTCTGATTTTAAAGGTTAAACAAGCTTTAGAAACATAAGTTGATTAACCCTTGTCTTCCCCTCTCCCATACTAACTAAACCTAAACCATCTAAACTAGCTGGTAAAAACATTGAAGGAGGAGGAGGAAGATAAAGAAAACAGGAACTCTAACAAATTTGAAAGCGATGTCTTAGAAGATTTCACTCATCTTAAACTTCTGTCATCAGCCATCTCACGAAAGAGAGAGAGAAGGAAGAGTTGTCCTTGGAGAGTTCTTTAACACACATGAATATGAGGAAAATGTCTCTTTTGCAAGTCTGGTCTGTCATAATGAACAATTCCCAAGCCAAAGCAATTTATTTCTCCTACTTTAACAAAATACTTTGTTTTACAACATGCTGGGTAAGGTCATTTACATACCTCCTCATTTTTCCCTTGCAAAACCTCAGAGTTACATCTCTGTTTTCCCCAGAAAAGGGAGGCACTTATGCTAATAAATTCACTTCTCTTTGGGAAGGGAGAATGATTTTCTGTACTGGTGTTTTCATTACAGAATTACAAGCCCTTCCCTTCTTCACTAAGCAAGAAACACAAATGACCTTTTCTATGGATGTGTGAATTGCCAGACAGCAAGGATAAAGATCCACAGCTTCAGAAAGACACAAAGGACATATATAGACAGAGGACGAAATATTTTGCTATAACTAAAAGTATATAAACTGTCAGTATCTGAATATTTTCACCAGCTTCCAGTACAGGAATGGCTTCCAAGAAGTTTTCCATATGAGATAAGTTAAGCATGTTCTTCATCATACTAAGATAGATCAGAAGGACAGATTCCTTGTCATTGTTCTTGTTTTCTTATTAATTACTGACAAGCTCCCACTCTCTCTCTCTCTTTTATCAATGCAGTCACTCACCGGCAAACAATCTATTTCTTGATTTACGTCATCTCTAAATTTGCATCACATGAAGCTGAATGACTAGTGACAAAGGTCTGGACACCTGACGAATTCACATCTATCATTTACTTAACCCGTTTTCCTCTTCTGAATGACACAAAATTACTTTCGACCCTAAGAAAGGAATGAAGGTTTTCTGTGAGAGCCTAGGTTCAACCAGGCATCAATCCAAGGCAGTTCTCCCGTTCAAGAAAATTCATGGGTCTGCCATCAATAAAAGAAGAGAAATTGTCTTGCTCTTGTCTGAATTTTTTCCCCAGATGCTCTCCCTAGTGAATGGATCAGAAACCGCAACTCCCTGCTGCAGAAAAATGAATGACTTCTGCAATATATCTCTAAATTTGAGCAAGAAAGTTCTGGGTGGTTATGCATGACCCAGTTTGATGAAGTTGCTTATTTAAAGCTCTAGACACCTACAACATCAAAATCTGACAATGGAATAAGTAACCAGAAACCACATCCACAACAGAAGGGCCAACAGCATTGGAATGCTTCTTGGAAGACTTCACTACCCTGCATTCCAGCTGAGAACTGCAAGAAATACTTTGTTTTAAGCTGGCTAACACTGGAAATTCAAATCCTAAGGGATGTCAGTGTCATAAAAACATAGAATCATTAAGGTTGGAAAAGACCTCTAAGATCACTGAGTCTAACCATCAGCCCAACACCACCATGCCTACAAAACCATATCCCAAGGTGCTGTGCCTACATGCTCTCTGATCACCTTGAGGGATGGAGATTACATTAATGCCCTGGGCAGCCCCTTCCAACGCTTCACCACTCTTTCAGTAAATAATTTTTTCCTAATATCCAACCTAAACCTCCCCTGGCACAACTTGAGGACATTTCCTCTCATCCCACCACTTGGCAGAAGAGACCAGCATTCACCTCATTACAACCTCCTTCCAGGGAGCTGTAGGGAGCTATGGGGTCTCCCCTCAGCCTCCTCTTCTCCAGACTAAACAATCTCAGTTCCCTCAGTTGCTCTTCATAAGACTTGTGCTCCAGGTTCTTCATCAGTGTCAATGCATGATGTCTCAGTAAGGTTTCAGGTTCAGAACTAAACTTCTCAGTAGATGTGCATGGGGGTGGGAAACACCAGGATGTATGGCATAGTTAAGCACTCCATACTTGTTGGAGACATCCAGCAAGAGGTAAGAGGCAAAAGACATAATTATATCAACACCATCAAAGAATCATAGAATCATAGAATCATAAGGTTGGAAGAGACCTCTGAGATCACTGAGTCCAACCGTGCCTGTCTCCTTACTAAACCCTGTCTCTAAGAAACTCATCTACCCATTTTTTAAACACCTCCAGAGATGGTGACTCCACCACCTCCCCGGGCAGCCTGTTCCAATCCCTGACCACTTTTTCAGTAAAGAAATTCTTCCTAATGTCCAGTCTAAACCTCCCCTGACGCAAATTGCGGCCATTTCCTCTTGTCCTATCACTTGTCACTTGTGAGAAGAGACCAGCACCCACCCCATCACAGCCTCCTTTCAGGCAGTTGTAGACAGTGATGAGGTCTCCCCTCAGCCTCCTCTTCTAAGCTAAACAACCCCAGTTCCCTCAGTCTCTCCTTGTAGGGCTTGTTCTCCAGCCCCCTCACCAGCCTCGTTGTCCTTCTCTGCACACGCTCCAGCCCCTCAATGTCCTTCTTGTAGTGAGGGGCCAAAAACTGAACACAGCACTCGAGGTGCGGCCTCACCAGTGCTGAGCACAAGGGCACAATCACCTCCCTGCTCCTACTGGCCATGCTGTTTCTGATACAGGCCAAGATGCCATTGGCCCTCTTGGCCACCTGGGCCACTGCTGGCTCATGTTCAGCCACTGTCAACCAACATCCCCAGGTCTTTCTCTGCCAGGCAGCTCTCCAGCCACTCCTCCCCAAGCCTGTAACACTGCCTGGGGTTGTTGTGTCCCAAGTGCAGGACTCCACGCTTGGCCTTGAACCTCATCCCGTTGGTCTCAGCCCATCGATCCAGCCTCTCCAGATCCCTATGCAGAGCCTCCCCTCCTTCAAGCAGATCCACACTTCCACCCAGCTTGGTGTCATCTGCAAACTTGCTAAGGGTGCACTCAATGCCTTCGTCGAGATCATTGATAAAGATGTTAAACAGGACTGGACCCAGCACTGAACCCTGCAGAGCACCACTTGTGACCAGTTCCCAACTGGATTTAACTCCATTTACCACCACCCGTTGAGCCCGGCCATCCAGCCAGTTTTTAACCCAGCAGAGGCTGTGCTTGTCCACGCCGATGGCAGCCAGTTTCTCCAGCAGGATACCGTGAGAAACGGTGTCAAAGGCTTTACTAAAGTCCAGGTACCCCACATCCACAGCCTTTCCCTCGTCCATTAAACGGGTAACCTTGTCATAGAAGGAGATCAGGTTGGTCTGGCAGGACCTGCCATTGGTGAACACGTGCTGACTGGGCCTGATCACCTGGTTGTCCTGTGTGTGCTGCATGATAGCACTCAAGATGATCTGCTCCATGACCTTCCCCGGTACCGAGGTCAGACTGACAGGCCTGTCGTTCCCCGGATCTTCCCTCCGACCCTTCTTGTAAATGGGTGTAACCTTTGCCAGTCTCCAGTCAAGCGGCACTTCCCCAGTCAGCCAGGAGTACTGGTAGATGAGGGAATGGGGTTTGGTGAGAACCTCTGCCAGTTCCCTTAAAGCCCTCAGATGGATCCCATCTGGCCCCATGGATTTGTGTATGTCTAGCTGGCCAAGCAGTTCACTAACCAAGTCCTCCCGAACAGCTGGAGCTTCATCCCCACCATCTCCGGGCTGAGGGGGCTGGGTATTCCTAGTACTTTCCCCTTTGGGGTTAAAGGCGTTAGTAATATGGGAGAAAAAAGAGAAATTGTATGGCCATTGAATCAAGAAAGAAGCTTCAGCGTGCATCAGCAAGTCACATCTACTGCCCTGTGACCATGGTGCCTTAGTTTCTATCCAACACACTTCTCTTATGTGAATCTCCTTTCAAAAATGTCTTTCTGCTGAAGTAACATCTCTCACTGAGGACACACCTTTACACTTATTGCTGAAAAAAATATTTTCATTAGAAATGCAAAAGCAACAGGAAAATGTTAAAAAAGGGTTATTTAAATCACAAGAAGGAGTTCCACATAATTTTGAATTTTCTATTTGCATTATGTCTTATGACCCAGTATTAAATTAGATTGGAATCCTGTCCATTGACTGTAGAACTGCTCATAATTTAATCTTCCTAATAACATTAAGAGTGCAGTAGGATCCTTGCAAGGGTAGGATGATCTATTAGCATTTCAAGTGCGTTTTCATGCGGGGTTACTGGTAACAATATAAAAAAATTCTATGAAGTATGAGTAATATTATTTACTGAAACCTGAAAATAGAACCACTGTCTCATCAAAGGTACAGTTTAGGCTTTTCGGGTGACTTCTGCAGAATTTATTAGAGATGAAATTAAAACTGTTCTGCACAAGCGTAACAGGCTTCTGTGGAAACAATTCAGGACTCCTGCTGTGGTGAGCAGAGAATACTTTTTTACTCTCTGTAATTGTAAAAACAGCGAAATGAAGAGAGAATGAAAGGACAGATGCTTGGTATTGCCTCCATGAAAGTAGGATACGTCTTCCCGCTGTGGGAGCTGCAGGTTTCTGCGCATGCATTTACCAACTCCACAGAGAAATGAACACTTTTACCTTCTCGCATCCATTCTGGGATGATCTATTAAATGAAAAGAAGTATACAAAGAAGTGTTTATAGTCCAATAATGGCTACATACTGAATACATACAACTACCTCCTACTCAATTTTCAATTACTTTTCCTTTCACTTATTTAGCCCCACTGCATGCTAACTCTTTAAAAATTATTACATAAGCAAATATAAGCTCTTATGGACACACTTTTCTAAAGTAGAATGATACAGTTCTTCCAAAGTTTGAAGTGCCTTTTCTTGGCACGCTGCTTGTAAAAATCCTGCATAAGTAATGAAACAGTATATTTTTTTTCCGTATTTTAAGTGGTTTCTATGCCAGACTCACTCCAAGGGAGAAGCCATGTGCATCTAAAAGGCTACTCTATGTAGGAATTGCTATGCACAAGTAAATGTAAAAAAATAGTGAAAACAAGCCAAGAATTAGGATGAGACATTGTTGGAAATTTTTAAATTAGATAGTTCCAAATAGTCATGACACATCAAGAAGAAACAGGCAGAAGAACAATATCTGGGGAGAACTTAGAGCAACCTTTGAGTACTTAAAGGGGGCTGCAGGAAAACTGGGGAGGGGGCTCTGAATCAGGAAGTGCAGGGATGGGATCAGTGGAACGGTTTTCAGCTGAAAGAGCTGACTGAGATGAGATTTTAGGAAGAAATATTTTCCTGTGAGGGTGGCAAGGCACTGGCACAGGTTGCCAGGAGAAGTCATGGCTGCCCCATCCCTGGAGGTGTTCAAGGCCAGGCTGGATGGGGCTTTGAGCACTCTGATCCAGTGGGAGGTGTCCCTGCCCATGGCAGAGGGGTTGAAACTGGATGGGCTTAGAGGTCCCTTCCAATCCAAACCATTTTGTGATTCTATGATAAATTTAGATACGGGATAAGGACGAAAGCACAGGTTTTACTTTTCACGCGGTGTCAAACACTCACATTTAAAGTACACTCAGAAGTGTTAGGTACCATTTCTACTGGCCATGTCCATTTCATCACTTGCAACAGGAAACAAAATAAGAAACGCTCCCACTGCCTCACTTCAAGGTAGAAATTACATTTTTCCATAAACGACTCCTTGCATGTTTCAAATAATAAATCATCTCCTTTTTCATCTATTTCTATCTCCTTTTAATGTCTTATTTAGTTATCTTCACAATATTTTTTTTTAAACCCAGGCTGAGAAAGAGTCCAGGATTCATGAATTTAAAAAGTGTTTTTGGCTTTGCTGACAGCCCTTAAGGACCCCTCTATGGAGAGCAGGAGATGAGCCTGCAGTCAGGAATGATATCCCTTCTCTTATGACCTCCAGTTTTCTTGACAGACAAAACACCTCACAGACTTGTAAGACAAAGGTCTGGGATAATTTTTGAGGCCACAAAGATTCTGAAAGTAATTTTTATATGCTTTTTAATGGTATAAAAAAAGGGACAGCAGCAATCCTATTGCTATAAATGACTTTGTGAAGCATCTCTCCTGATCTTCACACCTCAGACTCTCTGTCACAGGCAAAATCTAATGTTTTCATTCATCATCTCAGCACAGATAAAAATGATCCATTTTTTGAGGAGCTTATTGTCTTTGGATTACTTCTTCTAAATACATAACCTTATCCATTCAAGGTAGATGCCTGGCTCAACCCTGACCTTGTCAATATCATTAAGTGTTGAATGAATTCTATCAAATTTTCGTATCAATCAAGGTAATTGCTTCTTGCAGGAAATCCAATCTTCTGTTAACCACATCATTACCTGGTGATCGAAGTCCTCACATTCTGTGTAAGCTGGAATCACTCAAATCACCCAAGAGAATAGAGAAGCCTAAATTCATAAACAAATCTCCACAGGTCATTTCCATTTCAGCAGCTGTCAGATAACTTGAACTATTTTAAGAATTAAAATGACTTTTACATCATAGTTTTACATAAGGCTTTAGAGTCCTGAAAGCCGACACATTATCCTAGCAGAGGCTGTGTAAAGAATATAAAAGAAGAAAGAAAATAATCTCTGTAAGAAGTGGATCTTAAGCAGGGATCTGATAGTAGATAAAAACCTAAAAATAGAAGAAAATCCATACAGAGGATGCTAAAGGTCCGTTTAATCTAAAATCTCCCTACCTGGGAAAGAGTATAAGGACAGAGCAGGAATGGAGTGATACCTCAGAATCACAGAGGTTGGAAAAGACCTCTAAGATCATCCAGTTCAACCATCAGTCAAACGGCACCTTGCCTACTAAACCCAAAGTGCCACATCTACATGTTTATTGAACACCTCCAGGGATGGAGACTCCACCACTGCCCTGGGCAGCCTCTTCCAGTGCTTCATCAGTCTTGCAGTAAAGACATTTTTTCTAATACTGAATCTAAACCTCCCCCTGGTGCAACTTGAGGCGATTTCCACTCATCCCCCTCAGAGCAGGTTCCTGACTGCCAGCAACCTGCAGCATTCCTGAGCCAGGGCAGCCTAGTTATATTTAACAGCCCACACTGAATTTTCCTTCTCTGTTTCCATCCAGCTGATTTGAACCCAGAGGAGTTTTTAGCATATACAACATCTCCAATTCTAATTTACCCTTGAGCAACTTGGATGCCAAGCTAATTCAGATCAGAGAGAAAATGCTTAGCTTTGAAATGCAGGAATGTAATTCAGATGATTGTGAAGAAAGGTTTGGGAAGGGCTGGGTACAAGTTAGGAAACTGGCTGCTCTGATACAGAACATAGTCAGATTTACCAAAAGGAGTCCTACTTTCAGAGACACTAAATGTGTTCTTCTGCCAACACAATAGCTCTTGTGCTGTGGAGATTGATGTTGTACACTAACAATTCTGAACTTTCATGACTCAAAAATAATTATTTCACACACAAAACTAAACTAGTATTTCCAGTAGTAATCAATGCTTTCACCAACATACATCTCTGATTTTGATTTTCAACATTTGAGAAGAAAATATATTAATAGAGAAATCTGTCATGTCCTCTCTCCTAAAGACCTAGGCAGAAGTCCTGTCCTGTCGAGTTGGTGGGAGTGTCATCATTGCCTTTAGTGCAGTCAAGATATTTGCTGTTGGAATGTTGTAGTGAAGCTGGTGAGAAATCGAATTAGGTCTCTGAACAAAATCGGCAAATTCCTCCTCACGTACAAACTGGAGGTGACTATGCACACAAGCATGTATATGCATTCAGTAAATCCTGTAACGATTTAGCTTTCTGTATATATGAACTTTCTACTAACTTTAATCATTGAATCATCATAAAATGGTTTGAGTTGGAAGGGATTTCAAAGCCCATCCAGCTCCAACCCCCTGCCATGTGCAGGGACACCTCCCACTGGATCAGGGTGCTCAAAACCCCATCCAACCTGGCCTTGAACACCTCCAGGGATGGGGCAGCCACAACCTCTCCGGGCAACCTATGCCAATGCCTCCCACGCTCACAGGAAAACATTTCTTCCTAAGATCTCCTGTAATTCTCCTCTCTTCCTGCTTAAAACTGTTCCCCCTCACCCTATCCCTGCACTCCAGAATATAAATGCCCTCCCCAGCTTTCCTGTAGGCCCCCTTGAAGTACTGGAAGGCTGTAAGAAAATGCACAGCCCAGCCAGTCACAGGTGTATATGCTTCCCAGTTCACCCCAATTAGCAGCTACTCAAATGCTGAATCCCTTGATGTTCTCTGCGAAAGAGGGTTGTTGAATGACAATATCAAAGGATCTCAAGTGAAATTCCGCCCTCTCAGGAAAACTGTGGTTAAACTTTCTCTCTCCTTTTTCATGTCCTGTTCCGCACAACACAAGTAATTCATCATATTGCAAACCTTATTTTGCAGTACAGTAAGTATTTCTCAGCCTGTTAAGCTGCAGATTAATTTTCCTCCCATCTCAAGTCTGTTGCATTATTGGAATGGTTACTTCCCTTCTGTTTCCAAACTTATTGGCTTAATAGAATAACTCAAATTGAACGCATGAGATGGAAGGGTGCTTCCCAGTTGTTACACTATCTTTTGTTAGTATTTGATTAACACTAGCACTCCTGATCACAACAATTTCATAGTCATTCATAAAACTTACTGGGCAATACTGAGTTTCAATGCACAGCTGCAACAGAGAAACTTCCAGAGGGTCTGTGAACCCACTGCCTTGAGCCAGCTCTGATGCCACAACTGGGCCAAATGGCCCAGGCACTGATGTGCTGAGCAAAGATATCCACAGCTTGAACATGAGGTGGGTTTGGGCTTTTTTTGAAAAATTACAACTTCATGGCTTCTGGAAAAGACTCAGAAAAGACCTCAGGCAGATCTAGAAGCTAAGACAGATCTAGGACATTAGAAGGACTCGTGTGAAGTGGGAAGGTGTTCTACCTCTTGCAAGGACTACCCGGCACAACACTTTTCAAGTGACCATGTCTGCTCTGCATCACAGGAAGGACTCTGGCAAATCCAGATACAGACCACACCTCCACTCTGAAAACTGTGACATCTTGCAGAGCTAATGATTTATAATTACAGTCAGATTCCTGTTATTTTGATCCTCATCCCCCCACAAGAAAACTAACACCATGACTGAAACAGAATAATCGCTTTTATGGAGGTTTTTGTAAAAAGATCACTAAGAAGAACGGAAAACGTGTTATCACCAGAGAATTGCAGCTATCTGCCAGGGAACCGAAGAACAAGAGAATGACTGTGATTGTACTTTACAGTTCACCTCTTAAACAAACATAAGGAACACAAGGAACCCAAGGACAAGGGCAATGCAGAAGAGGAGACACAGGAGTGAGCTACACAAAGTCACCAGCCACTTTATTGTCCCTTTTACGTGACCTAAATCTTTCCCTTTTATCTCTTGCTCTGGTCTCCTAAGGAAAATAAATGCTGGATTTCTGGATAGCCTACACTTGCACAATGACTATATTTAAGCCTGAAAAAAGATTTTTGGCTGACTGCAAAATTTCAAGACATGCTTTGCATTAAAAATAAGACAAAGGCAACCACAAAGTTTTCATCTTTGCAGAAGTGGAATTCTCTGCAGACGGTTCCCATCCAAGGCAGGAAATGACAGCTGTCCACTTGCAGACTCCTAGGTAGCTCTGCAGAACCTGAGGAGTGCTTACAGGATGCATTTCAATGCTATTAACTAGGAGGAGTCAATAATTAGCAATAAACTTAGCCTGAGATAAACAGCAGATGGAAACATCAGAATAAAGCAGAGGACCTAAAATGCAATAAAGTGGCGGCTCTCTTAAGTGGAAGCAAAAGGACACATTAGCTCCATGAAGAAGATTGCAGAAGATGAGTGTGTCCTGACTTAAAGCTATCTATTCAGAAAAAGGTTCACAAATCAGTATTACTTACATAGGAAATATTCACAAAATGGACTTCAGTCCTCTCTCTTGCTTCTCTCCAGAGCTGGAGGTGAGAGCTGGGCCTTTTCAGAGAAGTCTAACCCTGGGGCTTTGAATGGACTCCAGCAAAACTCATCTCTCTCCACCAGCCTAAAAAGAGATCGAAGAGTTTTTGGCCTTCCAAACCCCAACTTATCTTCCATAACCTCATGAGTTGGAAGGCTGAAAACTTCCTTCTGGGAATGCTTAACCCATTCTGATAGGCATCTCACATGCCTGCAAAAATGACAGGATCTCAAGAAATGACATTATTATACAATGAGAGCTTTGTCCTATAATTTTTATTAGCCTAGTCTATGTACTGGAATGTCCCCCTGGACCTCAATCAATGATCAGGGCTCCGTTCGGCACCAAAATGTATTCTTATATCATCAGAGTAGGATCACAATAAACTGTCACACCATTACTATATTCTAAGAATATATTGCTGGCATTTAAGACTGGTACATTAATCTCTTAATTTTTTAAAAATGACTATAGCAGCGTGTTTACAGATGCAGAATTAAGCCTTTGCCCTATTATTCATGAACACTGTTGCTACTGATGTGCATGTCTCATATAGTAATTGAGTTTAAAGGTTATGGTGCACTCTTCCAGATGTAGTGGCCCTTTTAATCAGCGAAACAAACAATGCAGCACACTGATTAATGAGATTTTAAAAATATTTTTGGATGATAGACAGAATCGAAACATTAAAAATATTCACCTGAGATTTCCTTTTTCTAATGCTTAGTGTTCCTCAGCTATAGGTATGGGATTATTTGTAAAGCTAATTCCAAGGTAAAAATAAATATAAAATTATTGCTTAATAAACAATCACTTCTTTGTTGCTCATGCATCATATAATTAATGCCACGATGTGATTTAACATGTTAAGGAAATAAGAATTTGCCATCAGCAGGCTGAAAGAAATTTGTTTATTAGTTTACTGTGATTCAATTTATGAGAATTTGCTTCATTGATCTTTGCAAAAGAACTTTAATTGGAAATGAATATCACAATCTATTTACCACACCACTAAACCCAGTCTGCTACAGTTCATTAAAACTACACCTGCTACTTAATTTTCCAATAAGAGGAAAACTTTGAATTAATACAATAAGAAGCAGTTAGAAAGTAGGCTTAGTAGAGCACTATTTTAATCAAGGTATTCCTTGTGTGCCCTTATGAAATTCTGTGAGGAGTTGATTGGGATTTTGTGTAGCATTTGCATCAGAGCTTGGATTCAGACACTGTGCATTTTGATTACCACTTTCAACATGCAAAGTCATTCCTCCTTTACGGGAAAGAATCAGCATGCAGATTCAGAAGAAATATTCTAGCACTTCGGACCATTGATGCTCCTGCCCTGAAGCAAGGGTAAAAAGAGAAAAATGAGCCTTTTCCACCTCTTGTGTGATGTCTGGAGATTAAACCTGCAGGACAGTGTCATGCGTACCTAAAGAAGTGAATCAGAGGAGAACAGCTTATAATATCCTCGTGTCCTTGTCCCTATACCTAATCCCAAGGGCCTTGGAGTGCCTAGAAACTGTATTATTTGTGGGTTTTTTCCAAGGACATTTTCCACATCTGCCATCTTTATTACCAGCTGGCTGACTAAGGATGAGGAGTAACCCAGGTCTATATCTTGTGATAACACTGTCAAAGAATTCAGGATAGAGGTCCCTCCTGCCAAAAGATGGGGAGAAAAAAGCTTTGCCAGGTTCAGTTGGCTTAATGAAAGTCTTCATACACCTCTCCTCTGAGTCACAGTACATGTTTATGGCTCAGTTCAGGTTTACAAGCTTTAGCAGTTTGCCGGAAAGGCTAAATTCCTTGCAACATTGCATGGCAGCCCACGACTAAGTGCAAAGCCAGGGCTGTTATCCTTAGCATTTAACGTAATAGGAGAGCAGGGAGCATGCAGGATAAGCTGGAAGAAGAAAAAGCCTGACCCCAGTGACTGTGAAAGTACCATGAGCAGCTACCCCTATGACCTGCTACAATGAGGAATCAGCAGAAACCACCAGCATGGCTTCTCAGCGTAACACACAGCATCCAACTACGCAGCAGCAGCACCCATGGCTCAAGTGAGCAGCTGGCCATCTGGAGTTACACACAGACTGAACATACATGACATTACAGATGAATGAAAAACTCAGTGGGGATTACTAAAGTTTGATTTACACATCATAGAATCATGTCATAGATTGGTTTAGGTTGGAAGGGACCATAAAGCTCATCCAGTTCCAACCCCCTGCCATGGGCAGGGACACATCCCACTGGATCAGGTTGCTCAAAGCCCCATCCAACCTGGCCTTGAACACCTCCAGGGATGGGGCAGTCACCACTTCTCTGGGCAACCTGTGCCAGGGCCTCCTCACCCTCACAGGAAAACATTTCTTCCAAAGATCTCATCTCAATCTCCCCTCTTTCAGCTTCAAACCATTTTCCCTCATCCTATCCCTGCCTTCTCTGGTCAAAAGCCCCTCCCCAGATTTCCTGTGGGCCCTCCTTTAAGAACTGGAAGGTTTAAGTACTGAAGGCAAGATCAACTCCTCATTCCCCAGGGATGAGTCTTCTGCTTGCTCAGCCTCCCCGTAGTTCAGTTTCCTTGTTTCCCTGGGGAGCTACAGCTCTGTATTTATGGCCCTATCACTGCAACATCCAGTCTGAAGCAAGAGCTGAGAAAGCAGGGAAGACAGCTGGCCAAGGGAAGCAGTAAAGTGGCTTAAGAGGAGCCTTGTGCAGGGCAAGGGGAGAAGTGCACCCTATAGTGCTGCAGCACTGACAGTTTTTCATGACTGCTTCATTGGAGCCTCTTCTTCTAAAAACATCTGTGAAAACAGCAACAAACCCGTAACTGGGCTAGGACTGGGATATTTTTCTCCAAGTCATCCTCCTCTCAAGTAGCTCCATACCTCCTCTCCCCACTGGTCAGTCATTTCTTAACTGTGGGGCCAAGATTGAGTCTTGATTTAGTCAAGTTCCTCAACAACGAGCTTACTAGAATGTATGTCTCTTCCTGATGTCATATGTTTATCTTGATTAAAAAACAAGACAGTAGTGAAATGTTGTAGGCTTCTTCATAAAGACTTTTTCATCTTAACACATTGTCTAATTAATAGGATTCTTTCAACATGATTACCCTTTATGTAATATTTTAAGAGATTCTGAAAAATTAATTCTTTTACAGGTTATACTCAGATGGTTATAGTTTTTCATTAAAGATGTGTTGAGGGGTTAACTTTTGACCCCGCATTTTGCAAAAATGGAAGGCAGAGATTTATCTCATCAAGAACCCACACTACTGTAGAGCTTCATTGGGAACTTCGCCCTCTGGCTACTCAGACCAACTCTGACAGAATTATTTTCTTCCTCTAGAAACACCCATTTATCAAAATTGAAACCATCTCCCTTGATTAAGAGGTTTCAGGTGATTCTCCAGACCTGGAAATCATTGGATAAAAGGTAGGGATCACTGGAATATTCATTCTGACATCTTTGGGGTAAGAAATCTCAAGGGGAGTTTTCAATAAATCCACTTTTTGTTTTGACATTTAATTTCACATCTATTTCCAAAAAGGTGAAACATAAAATGAAAAAGAATCATAGAAACACAGAATGGTTTGGGTTGGAAGGGACCTTAAAGCTCATCCAGTTCCAACCCCACTGCCATGGGCAGGGACACCTCCCACTGGATCAGGGTGCTCAAAGCCCCATCCAACCTGGCCTTGAACACCTCCAGGGATGGGACAGCCTCCACTTCTCTGGGCAACCTGTGCCAGGGCCTCCCCACCCTCACAGGAAAACATTTCTTCCTAAGATCTCATTTAAATCTCCCCTCTTTCAGCTTAAAACCATTACCTCTTGGTCCTATCACTGCACTCCTATATGTCACTATATTCCACCTAAATGGTTAGACATATCTTGTTTTCTGCCCAATTCATGTTTTCTAGTTGCATGAATATTTCTAGAAAAAAATAGCAGATTTCTGCCTCTGTAAAAACACAGTGAGAGAGGAAGATGTAACAATCACACACTTGACAGGACAAGCAGAGGCATTCCAGTGATAAGGAAGGCATAAGGGCATCCGTGAAATGGAAGTGATAAATAGATTCACTAACAGCCTCAGTGAATGAAGCTTGCAGTGAAATCTTTTGAAGCTATCTACAAGTTAATATTTAGAAAATATCAAAAGTAAATGTTTCCACTGGTCACATGATTCTTTTCCTCCTGTATACTAACCTACGAAGACTGGCAGATCACCTTTTATCTCAAGTGAGAACGTTCTTACAGGAAGGGATGAATGGTTTCCATTTAGGTAGTTCTCCATCCTGTGAAGAGAGGACTTTTCAGTGATCACCTATGCAGAAAAGACAAGATGAGTGCTGACAACATGGCCAGACACTTTGGAAAGCCAAGATCTGCTGATGTTGGAGGCAGCTCAGAGGTCTGTAGAATACGTTGTGCTAATGCTTTACCACATCCAAGATGAAGGAAAGCCCTTTAGCAGGGCCCATTTTTCCTGACTTTCTGCATGGGGCTATGAGTCGGACCATTCCATTATTTTTCCTGTACTTAAATTGTTCCCCACTGGCTTGTGAAAGTATGATTAATATTCTTCAGGAATCTGTTATTAATTCTTCATTACAGTGTAGTCACACAAAAGGCAAGGGGAATATTATGTCTGGCTTGTTGCACCTCACCAACCATTTCAATAAATATCTTAAAGAACAGAGGGTGTGCAGAGAATGAAGAGTACCGGAGACTGCTTACATTCCACACACTGCAGAATAGATCACCGATCTGTCTGATTTAATAAAAAAATAGTACAGAGCAGAGTTAAATCATGGAGCTGGATGTTGAAAAGTACAGTGCTGTGAATGTGCCTTAATATATTCAGCACTGAGATGGATATGTATTATATATGTTATTTATTTTAGCTGCACAAAAGTAAAAAGGTGGGTTTTATATGCTATACTATGCTAATAAATATCGTGCTTCCAAAACAAAATTATGAATGGTATTAAAAATGAAGTACACCCAAAACCTGCGACCTGTAAATAAAGAATATCCTATGGGGGGGTGGGAAAAGAGCTAAAAGAATTCACCAGTGAATAAATACAACACAGCACAATTACCAGCTCTTGTGTTTTTCAGCCAGGGTACAATCATACAGTTTACTCAAAAGTCTTCGAATATCCTCTGGGTACACACTGCACTTATGAGAAAGCTTTCTATTCTGGGCTCTCTCTCTTTCCTGCCTGGCCCTCCTCGCTCTTTTTAAATGTACTTTTGGGAAAAAGTCTGCACTTGAGAGAGGATAGAGCAGAATCTTGGAGAAATAATTGGCTTTTTGAAGTTCTAATTTTGACCGTTCTCCCTTCTCAGATCCCCCTAAGTTCAAATTCACAGCTATTTTTCTGTTGACTCTGACCTCTTTTTTTTTTTTGTTAGGTCCAAATTTATTTATTTATTAATTATGATTTCCTGGCTATTGAAGAGAGGAAAAATATTAATAATTCATTTACACTAGGTTATCACCTCACTATTTTTAGTTTAGCACTTCAATCATCTTACAGCTACTGTACTACCAAGACAATCCAAGTATGTGCAATCACACATATTTAGTGCCACCTGTGCCCACTTCTCTCCATGATGCATCTCCTGGCAATGCATAAAAATATTAAAGATAGAAAGAGCCAAACTTGCAAAATCCTAACAGTTATGCCTAACTTGAAGGGAGCAATAATTCTGAATTAGTGACATTATGAGTAGACTGCACCGCCATGTGTTAATGTCAACTAATTAGTATCTCAGCTATTCCACCATCAAGTCAGATGAGATCTGGTCCCATCATTTTATTCCCTGCAGGTCATAGATATTCAACACAACCACTGTGACTTCTGAGGCATATCTAAGTATTTATTCATAGCACTTAGACTGTTTATTTGAGATTTCAACAACATGGGGAAAATTCATATTGGAAATCCAGTTAAAACCAAAGTCAGAGCGATCTTTCATAAAGATTATTTACTTTAAAAGGACCCAAATATAGTATCTTAAATCCATTTGTCATTGGTACAAATGGATTTGCCTTTTTCTTGCTTTGATCAATGGGAATTTGGTAGTTTGTGAGGGAGTTAATCTTTCCAAATGCAAAAGAAAGGCTGCTACAGGTTGTGTTTGTGGAAGCATCAACTAGAGATAATGATAAAGTTTGACTGACTTGCTAAACCATGAAATCAAAGCTTGCTTTGTTCACAGCATTAGTAAATATTCTTTTGAATTGTATTTAATAGAGAAGGTGTACTGGGGAAAAAAAAAAAAAAAAGATATAGAATAAAGCTGTTCCAACACATGAAGGACATATATCTATTGGAGCAAGTCCAGAGGAGACCATGGAGATAATTCGAGGGCTGGAGCACCTCTCATATGGGGACAGGCTGAGAGAGCTGGGGTTGTTCAGCCTGGAGAAGAGAAGGCTCTGGAAAGACGTTAGAGCAGCCTCCCAGTACTGAAAGTGGCTCCAGGAAAGCTGGCGAGGGGCTCTTGATCAGGGAGTGCAGGGATAGGATGAGGAGGAATGGTTTTAAGCTAAAAGAGGGGAGATTTAAATTAGATCTTAGGAAGAAATGTTTTCCTGTGAGGGTGGGGAGACCCTGGCACAGGTTGCCCAGAGCAGTGGTGGCTGCCCCATCCCTGGAGGTGTTCAAGGATGTTGGATGGGGCTTTGAGCACCCTGATCCAGTGGGAGGTGTCCCTGCCCATGGCAGGGGGGTGGAACGGGATGGGCTTTAAATTCTCTTCCAATCCAAACCATTCTATGATTCTATTGGGACTGAAATCATGGGGATATTGCATCAAACCCAGGTTCACTCAGGTAACCAGTAAGAGAAGTTTACATTAAGATACATTTTAAAGCAGTCTTGGGGTTAAAAAATGAACTGCCTAGATCTAAATCAGCTCAAGAACACTGTCGTTCTTACAGAGAAAGCTGAGGCATTGTGAGCGAAGGCAGACTGGCTGATCTAGGGTACAGGGCTGGAGACAGCATCAGTTTCAGAGTGAGAAGGGTAAAATGAGCTAACTTCCCCAAAACAACTTGCGCATATTGAAGTGGGTTATGGAGGACACACATTCTAATGAAAGGTACTACAGAGTGAACATGTCTGAGAAGACAATGAGGTGAGAACTTGTTCTCTAAACCCCACTCTACAGACCTCTTAATGAGAGCTCTCAGTCACTCCTTTGTGTTGAGTACTTGCTGTCTCATTTCTCTCCTGCTCATCCTTTACCTGTTTCAGCTTCTCTTTGTTCCCTTATCAGGGGGTTAAACTTCACTTCCTCAATAACTGACTTCATCTTCAAACATGACCTCCAGCCTTTGACATCCTTGCAGTGGGAACACTGCAAGTACAAGTACTATGTTAAATAGGGTTTCATTGATGCTTGTATTGATGCACACTTCCCAAGGCACACAACACAGTGCCTAGGGAAGCAGTAAGACCAGGTTGGACCAGGACAAGGTGAAAGGTTCTACTAGAAGTGACAAAGACACCTTACCTTTTCTTTCCATTCTCTTCTCATCATACAAATCAGCAATGGAATGTAAAAATTCAGGATTAAACTGTGTAAACATGAATGTCCCAAAAAAGGACATTGGTCACTTCAGAGCATGCAAGAAATAGAAAGTGATCTTGATCTTTATTACGTGTCATTTTAAACAAACCTTTGATCTTCATAAACACATATGAAAGTTCATAACATATCACATATCAAAGGTGAAGTACATCTCATCCAGCTTGAGCTATCTACAGATTGCTTGTCTAGATTATACTTGTGACTTATTTAAACTATTTTTGGATGAGGTGAATCATCGTTCAGAAAATAGCTCTTTATCTCTCCAGAGACCACAGAGGGAGAAACTTTTAGATCATGAGAGTCGGTTGAGATGGAATCTTTCACAGATAGACAGACATTTTGTACAGAACAAACTGTACAAAATGTACAAATTAGGAAGATGTAATGGAATATTTTGCCTGATTCTCAACTGAAACATACTAATTGGCTATTATTTGCAAACTACTGAATTTGTTCGAACATGCATTTGCCAAGGGAACTGGGATTGTTCAGCCTGGAGAAGAGGAGGCTGAGGGGAGACCTTACTGCTCTCTACAACTACCTGAAAGGAGGTTGTAGAGAGATGGGTGCTGGTCTCTTCTCCCAAGTAACAAGTGACAGAAAGAGAAGAAACGGCCTCAAGTTGTGCCTGGGGAAGTTTAGGTTGGATATTAGGAAAAAATTCTTTACTGAAAGAGTGGCGAAGTGGTTGAGGCTGCTCAGGGAAGTGGTGGGGTCTCCTTTGCTGGAGGTGTTCAAAATACATGCAGACATGGCACCTTGGGACATGTTTTGGGAGGTACAGTGGTGTTGGGCTGATGGGCTGTTGGGCTGTTGGGCTGACTGGATGAGCTTAGAGATCTTTTCCAACCTTAATGATTCAACGATTCTATGATATGTCATCAATAGAAGGTAGTTAGAATAGCAACTTCTGTTCTGTACCAATGTTAATTTAGTAAATTTTGGAGAAGCAGTCAGATAGAAGTTGGAATTGTCTCTAAACATAAAGACACACCTTTAGAAATGTTTTTTCTCAGAAGATACATGCTTCACAGGAAAATCTTTTGTAATCAGTAACTGATTCAGTCTTAAATGACGGATCTTCTTCACAGCATGAAATAATCTGTTCACATTCAGTGTAACAGCCAAAGCTGATAGAAAAAAATTGAGGAAACATACTTCAAGGCTGAAACACGAAAACATAAGAAAGATCCAACAACGTGAAATAAGGAACAGAGTTCTGATAAAAGAGTATGGTGAACACAATTCAGAAATATTCATCCATCAAATTGGTCTGCAGAAGTCTGAATTTGGATAAACTGCATTGGTTTTGATCTGACTCTGGAAAGACTGAGGAATTGCTACTTCATCTGGGATATACACTAGAGAAGGTTTTTCATATTATTCAAGTGAGTGCATAGTATACAGAAAGAATAAGAAAATTCTGATTCATAATCAAATCCAAATAGATACAGGGACTGTGAGAATTGGGATTTGTATTGCATAGTATGGGCCTGAAAAGATGTAGCAGAAAGATTCAGAGCAACTCCAGTTACAGCTAATCAACAAGAATATGTTGGATTTATAAGAACCAGATTCCTCATATTGAATTAACAGTCTTCCTTGACAAAAGGCCCCTCCTAAATCAATGAGTCTATTCTTGAAGGAACATCATCACATCCAGTGTTCTTTTTGCATTGATATAAACACAGATGTCTAGTAAAGATCGTACCTGCTATCTGCAGCTGCACAGTATTGAGTAGTTGTCATCCCAATATTGGTTATTGATTCGATAACAGATGCAGATTACAGAAATGTGTGAATGAGAGATTCCCATCGCATGTCAAAGTGGAATTAGCTTTCTCATGAAATCAAAATAATTTAATATAACATTTTTTTGTTTTCATTAAATATTAAGATGTCTTGATGGCTTTTAACAAAGACTTTACTGTATATTTATTCCAATCCAACTCCTAACAATAAGACATGAGTTCTAAATGAGTTACAAACTCTTAAGACAAAATCTAAGAGCCATTGCAGACAACTCAGTAACTCAGCAACATTCACACCAGGAAACCAGATTGCAGGCTCCACGACACAGGAGTTCCTGGATGGAATGTGTGTAGAGTGTTGGTATTTCATAGTCCTAGGATTCCCTGAGTTAGAAGGGACCCACAAGGACCATCAAGTCCAACTCCTGTCCCTGCACAGGACAAACCCATCATTCACAATGTGGGTCTGAGGGCGTTGTCCAAATGCTTCTGGAACATGGTCAGGCTTGGTGCCGTGACTGCTTCCCTGGGGAGCTGTTCCAGTGTTTCACCACCCTCTGGGTGAAAAAATCTTTTACTAATATCCAATCTAACCCTCCCCTGGCACATCTTCCTGCTGTTTCCTCAGGTCCTGTCATTGGAGGAGAGAAGAAATCAATGCCTACTCCTCCTCCTTCCCTTGTGAGGAAACAGTAAACGGTTATGAGGTCCCCCCTCAGTCTCTCCTTCTCCAGGCTGAACAGTCTTAAAAGACATCCTGAGATGTGGTCACTTGTGCCTTTCCAAGGTCACACTCGCAGCAAAGATCCTTCAAGGAAAGATGATGCAACAAGTACAGACATGAGAGAGGGTGTTCCCAATGAAAAATTACATTTGGGTGAGGTGGACACGACGTAAGTGCACTCAGCTCTGCTCCCAGGCGAAGGACTGCAGCATGCTCCTGTTTCACTGACAGTGTGTTCAGCCAACAGGATGATGGCAGCAGAACAGACAAACAGATTACTATGTATAACTGCATCAGTGAAAGAAACAACTGCTTCAGGCTATCCTGTCTGACTTTTTGTCAGAAGCAGCTGCTCCTCTAGCAGACCATGCAATACACATCTACACGACTGAAAAATCCAAAGGCTTAGCTTATATTGTCCATGGAAGAAGAAAGGGCAAGCAGCAGAAGGCGGCAGCATTTCAACTTGTCACAGATGTCTGGGAAGTAAATGAGAGGCAAAAACCTTCCAAAGAGGAAATACTGGCCAATGCCAAGAGCTGGAGCTGAGGAGCTTGGCTGTCTGCAGGGAAACTGCAGGCAGCTTGGCATGGAGAAAAGCAGCATATAGAAAACCAGTACAGGGTAAGAGGTTTCCTTTCCCACATTCAGCTTGTTAGAAAATAATACTGCAGAACAGTGCAATTATCTTGCAGTGCTCAATGACACTTCACCTTTCTGAGTATGAGAACCTCATAGATCAACTGCAAAGTATTTCCCAAGATTTTGAACCCATTTGCTTTGCCCTGACCATCATAATTCCCTGCTAAGGGAATGCTGTTAAGGGTTACTCTCTTCACTTTTGGGAACACAACCTTAAATACAGAAGAAATTCTCTGTAGAAACTAGGAAAGGTCTACAGCCTGCCACGTGGTTCATCCATGATTTCACAGCAACCAATCCCGCTGCTCACAGAGACAGTTCAAGTTTGAGAAAGATGCATTTGATCATAGGATAAACACAGATAGACTGCACAAATGAAGGAGTATTAAAGCCATTTTCCAAGTTCCGCCTGCAGGATCATCTGAAATATTGTATAAACTGCAGTTTAACAGCTTAGTCCAGAGTGGAACAGCTGGCAAGCACAAGGAGAAGACCAAAGAAACCAGGAGCCTAAAAGGTGTAACATAGCAAATCAAAACTGGGGTCTGAGTGACCCCATAAGTCTGAGGTGATAATGTGAGCTGCAGGAGTAAACAGGGTGTTTTAAATGAAAGAAAAAATTACAGGAGGATAATTCAGTACAAATTGACCAATTATGAATAAATGTAATCTAGAAATGAAAACTATTAGAAACCACAGAATCACAGAATGGTTGGAGACCTCTGGAGATTACCCAATCCAGCTTCCCTGCTAAATCAGGTCACTCTGAGCAGGTTGCACAGGAGTACATCCAGGCAGGTCTGAACATCTCCAGAGAAGGAGTCTGTACAACTTCTCTGGGTAGCCCAGTCCTGTGCTCCATCACCCTCACAGTAGAGGTTTTCCTCATGTTCATGGTCCCCAAACACCATTACAGCAGAACTAGTGAGGAGGAAAAAAACCCCCCAAAACCCAAACCTGCTTCGATTTCTAAAAAGAACTTGAAATGTTAAGTATGAGGAAGAAAACCAACTGCAATAACAACACTAAGAATGACACTACAACATCCGTGGTTTAGGACTTTCTAGTGGAAAATGTTCCTGCCCGTGTCAGGGTGTTGGAACTGGATAATCTTTAAGGTCCCTTCCAACTCAAACCTTTCCATGATGCTGTGACATAAACTGCTCATCAACAGGAGTCGTGGTGAAACCAGCACACTACACACACCTCTGAAGAATACAGAAGAATGGACCACAGGAAAAGTCACTCTGTTTCAACAAAGTAAGAAGTATATCAACCTCTTTCACAAGGTAGTTGAAACCAGTGGTTTTCCAGTACTTTCAATGGAATATGAAACACATCTTACACCCACATCCTCAGTATTTCATTAAACTTTTCACTTACACATATATCTAGCAAGTTTTCAACAACTGAAAATCACCGGGCTACCAAGATACACTTGGCATCCAACCTTTTTAAAGGTCAGCAAGTTAATGGATGTAACATTTAGAGACATATTTCACCCTTTGTACATTCCTATTAACTTTCACAGAGTAGTAAGGGAAAAGATTGCTGCAAAATTCCCCCACATGGTTAATTTATCTGTACTTAGAAAAACGTGCATTACAAAAAGCATTTCTGCTCAAGAGGGAGAGGGAATGGACACAGACATTATATGAGCAGAAGATGGAAAGGCAAATAGGAAGGAAAAGACTTGAAAAAGGAATGTCTTGGCAATAAATGCCAGCCTACCTGAATCAAAAGGCAATAAAAAGAACAAGCAGATTAAAAAAAAAAAGGTGCAAATTACAATATTTCAAATTGCTAAAGACATTGTTTTCTCTTTGGAATAACTGTTCTATCATACACATTAAAATGTATGATTTGCTTCATTAATCACACTCATTTCCCTTCCAGACGTACAGATAGGATCACAACTTATTTCACAGGACCAATATAAAAAGGCTGAGCTTTTATTTTCTTTCATTTGAATGTTCAGACTGACTACTGTGACAAACATTTCCACTCTGAAAAGTTAAATCTTTGTATCTGAATGTACCAGCTGCAATAGCTAGCAGCATCTTCTGCCTACCTGTAGTTTCAATTCCAAATTCCCTTTCCTGACCCAGAAAAGAGAGATCAGCAATTTATTTCTTAACAGATAACCAAGAAAAAAAGATCTGGTTCTAGATTATTGGACTCAGAGAAAGCAAAACCACCTGCAGTATGAGGTAAAAGGGGAAGAAGACAAGAAAAACACACGCAGGTACACAAGTATGCTTTTGAAGTTTCATGGTACTCAGATAAAACAACATATATTAACAGAGGGATTAATAAGGACTAAAAAGGAAACATTCTGGAGAATCCGAACGGAGCCAAACATCACAAGTTAGAAATACATGGGGAAATTACTTAGTGAATCATGAAAAGAAAGGAATGATGGGTCTCTCTAACAAAGAAACCAAGAAAGGAAAAGTTCAGGAATACCACACTTTAAGTGCTTCCCTCTAAGATGCCCTAAATGAAATTCATTTAATATGAAAAAACCTTCTGCTGAATTTATGCGCAGAATTTGTCTTTGTGCGGCTACCAAGGAGAAAAGCAAGCACCATTGCGTTGAATAACAATCAAGAGAAGAAGGGGAGAATTTTCAAAGACAAAATACGTCGGTGAAGAGCTGTCTGTAAGAGCAGGTTATTCTCTTCACAAAAAAGAACTCTGGATGAACAACAGACATATCTTCAAAACAGTTTTTTCAGCTAGTCTGGTCAGAATTGCTTTTGCAAACAGAAACCAGTCCATAGGTATTTATCATTGAAAATATTACTTTGGTATGATATTACAGAGGATTCATTAAAACCACACTCTTGGGTAGGTGTTTTTCCTGGAAACTAAAAGAAAACAAGAAAAATCCTTAATAAAAAAAAGAAAAGAAAGAATATATGTGAAAGAAACAGAAGTCACATTCACAGCCAATGAAGGGATTCTTTGTCTTCCTGTTGAAGATGCACTCATTTGAAGCAGCTGCCTCAGTAAAGTAGTGCCCTTCTTTTTTTTTTCTCCCCCATTCATCATTTCTACTCTTCTCCAGTCCTTTCTTTACTCCACTACAGAAGAGAAACGGAGTAAGAGGTATTTGTCCATATCAGGTTTTCCCACTGTTCCCTTCCCATCATCCACAAAGCCAACATGACTGCATTTCATTGGATTCTACTTTTTTACTTCTTCCACAAATTATATCCCAGTAGCAAAATCACTGCCTTCCCCCATGTAAAATGTTTGTTAAGAGCACATGCTGGAGCTGCTGGGATCTAACTCTGTTCTCGGCATAGGGATGCATTTGACATCCACCAGATGCAGGTCACAACCTGTGTCTGCGCAGAGTTGTACCAGTACGTTGAATAAAGGTTTATTTCTCGGTATGCTCAAAAAGACATGAACTGGGTCTTTAACCATTATACAACATTAGACACACTTTAGAAGTTACCCAAATGTCAACTCTCCAGCAAGGAAAATGCCACAGAAAAACAGAGACCAACTTTTCAGAATGATAAAATCAAAATTACCATCTCAAAAGGCAAGCAACTTCAGCTGAAGTTCTAGTTTTTTGGTTTAAATGTCTTTCACCTTCAAAAATCAAGTCTGTATGTACCTGATTTCTTCGGTACATCATACTTTGAGTTATGTGCCTTTAATCCTGCAAAGTGGAGGTGGCAGCACATTCACCATGTGTTTCTAGAAGTGCTCCCTGGTTAACTGGTAAACTCCAGAGCTTCTAAATCAAGAAGTGTTCCTATTAACAATTGGTTTTAAAGAATCTGCATCTTAGTAAACTCCAGCTAAGCCTAATATTCATTTTAGTTTACTGGATTTCTTTTCTGCCCTCTGATAATTTGTGCATGTGCCTACTTCACTAAAAAGCTCTAGATATTATATTTTTATTTCTGTATTAATTTAAAATTGCTGCTTAACCAAAAAGGACAGGATTGGAATGATCACAAATGCTAACAGAGTCTACTCAAATATCTTCATCTTCTGTGCCACAATGGTATGTGTACACTTAAAGCATTTTCCTCATTAAACATAAAATGTTGGAGCAATATAAAATGCTGCCAATGTTCTTCCAATGCACTGTTGGTTTGGAATAAAGCTTTTTATTCCATTTGAGCTCAAGTGGCTAGGTTGCATATGAATAATTAAAAATGTACCAACAAATCAAATTTACCTATCTTTTCTGGTAAAAAAAGAAAACCCTGCAATTTAGTAGGCAAAGGTTAATGAGAAACATCATACAAACTCAAGGTAATTCCAAGGTAGTTCCTCACAACACTATCAAATCATATCTGACAACATATTATCCTGTTTGGGATAGCTCCCATCTGCATCTACGAATATGAAGTGGCATGGACTGTCAGTATCTTTACCCAGCATCCTAAGGTTGCCGCGGGCTCATGTCAACACCTTTTATGAATTTCCATCCATCTGCAAACATGTGATCCCATCAGCCCAAAGTAAAGCTTGCTCCCTCCATTAGGAAGAGTGTTTCTCTGTCCAATTGGTGTTACACAATATATCAAGATGAAAGGCAGAAAACCAGCCTTCGGTCCTTTGTCTCTCTCTCAAAAGCTGGTATGTCCTCCTCTACCTTTCTCTAGAACTAAATGTAAGTGCCTAAAATAGCTAAGTAACATCTCCTGTGTAAGAAGGAAAAAACTCTGAAGTTCTTATGCAATACGAACCACATCTAGAGGCAGAGCAAATAAACCATGACTTGTAACTTAAGAGTATGAAGGGTTTTTCAGAATTACTTTTGGTGAAAAAAAATCAGAGAATCACAGAACAGTTTGAATTGAAAGAGGCTTTAAAGCTCACTCGGTTCCAACCCCCCTGCCATGGGCAGGGACACTTCCCACTGGATCAGGGTGCTCAAAGCTCCATACAATTGGTCTGGAACACCTCCAGGGATGGGGCAGCTACAGCTTCTCTGGGCAACCTGTGCCAGGGCCTCCCCACCCTCACAGGAAAACATTTCTTCCTGAGATCTCATCTCAATCTCCTCTCTTTCAGATTGAAACCGTTCCCCCTCATCCTAACCCTACACTCCTTGATCAAGAGCCCCTCCCCAGCTTTCTTGTAACCCCTTTCAGTACTGGAAAGGTGCTCTAAGGTCTCCCAGAGCCAAATGTTATTTGCATCTAGGAATGGCCACATTATCTGAGTTCTTATGGTCAGCATATGAAAAGCAGTGAGAAGTCCATGGAAACCAGGAGGTCAGGAGTATTCCTGCCAGAAATACCCATTTGTATTGAACTGCTAGACACACAAGTGTGGGCATCCCTGAGCCCGAGCACTGTGACCAATCACACTCAGTTCAAACCTGCACTTTTCAGAGGTTTCTCTTGACTGAGAAATAGATTGGGCTCAAAGAATGGGTCTCTGATAGGAAAGAAATGAAGATATAAACTCAGGATGATAATATGGAAAAATAATCAATATTCTCTCTACCAGGCAGCCACACTAAATGCAGATGATATGCACTATATGATCCCATTTACTGACTGTGAACTGCTTGAAGGCATGGTGGATTCACTCCTCAGAATGGTCAGATATGGATTATTGTTATTGCTGCTTATTTTATGGCTCACAAATAGCGAGTTAAGCACTTCAGAGAAGTGGAAAGATAGAGTCCCCTTATCCCAGTAGCTGTGTTAATTCATGGACTGAAACCCAGAGCTTAGGAATTCTCCTTACTCTCCTGCACATCGACTGAGCCCAGCTTTCACAATTTCTAAGGCACTCAAACTAGAGAACTGAAGGGAAATATGAAAGAATTATTCAGGTTGTTACAGCGTGAAGGCCTAAGGCAATTAATGCTTCAATCAACAGATGAAGTAATGCATGCATTTCCCTAACAACTTGAGATATGTTAATTTAGGAAAGAAAAAAAACCCCTGAACACAGTGACTTCTCAAATCTGAACCCAAGAGGTTCAGGCACAAAAATATTCAAACTTTTGAAATACACATTTATATGCAGGCACAGCAAGACTTTTATCTCCTTGATTTGCATACACATGTCTAGTAGAGATGGACACAGCCTTCCAACTCAGATCTGGTTCTAAGGAGCATCCTACCTGTCCTAAGCTGGATTTCTCTAATGTGAAGCAGAGGTGCACAACAATATCCTGTTGCACTTCACAGCCAAATCATAGCTTCAACAAGATACTGGTGCCTTGACTGTAGCAAGAGTTCCGTGTAACTAGATATGAGATTTTTTTATCCCTTTCCAGAGAGGATTAAACTTCACCTTCAGGAGATCTTCCTGAAGATACTCATATTTCCAGATCTCATAATCCCCTATGAAGAGAGGCTGAGAGAGCTGGGGTTGTTCAGCTTGCAGAAGAGAAGACTCTGAGGAGACCTTATTGTGGGCTTTCAATACTTAAAGGAGACTGATAAGAAAGATGGGGGAAAACTTTTTAGCAGTGCCTGTAGCAATAGGACAAGGGGTGATGGTTTTAAACTAAAAGAGGAGAAGTTTAGACTAGTATCTACCAGAAAGAAATTTTTCATGCTGAGGGTAGTGAAACTCTGGAGCAGTTTGCCCAGAGAGGTGTTGGATGCCCCATCCCTGGGCATTATGTTATCCGGATTATGTTGGACAGGGCTCTGAGCAACCTGACCTGGTTGAAGGTGTCCCTGCTCACCATAGGGGGATTGGACTGGATGAATTTCATGGTCCCTTCCAACCTAAACCACTCTATGATTTGTTGTGTATTGCCTATGTACCTGCAAAGCTGCTACACCGGAGAAGCATTCAGAGGCACAAAGCTGAGAGCACCCTCTTTGAACAGAGGGTTTTTTTCCATTTGTTCTGCAGAAACACCCTTCCTAAGGCCAAAAGGGAACTTAGTAGGGAATCTACAATTCTATTGCAGTAAATTATATATGATCCAGACCCAGCAACTTTTCCATTCAAGTGCCAGTGATGGGGCAACTCTCTGGCTAAACAGAGAAAAAGGAAAAACATGAAATGCATGTTCAGTGCACGTCAGTGAAATGAGAAAAATGTGATATTGTAGACAGCTTGTACTGTGCCATGATTTAGCTGTGACGGAGCGGACAGAGGTCTGGTTTGACTGGCACGTGCCCTCTGTAACAACACAGCAGCTTATCAGCTTCCTGCAAAAACATCTTTTGTTCCCCCTTCCTTGCAGTCTGTACACGCAACACAGCCTTCCTCAACCACTCTGTTAACCATCACATTTCCTTTCTCATACCTCTTTTAGACCTACATATTTTAAAATGGCTATAAGAAAACAATGAATTTACAATTTCAGGAAATAAACCTGATATATTTGTGTGATGTTTTTTTCTGTGTAGACAGACATTAAACAGCTGCTTTTCTGAAGATGTAGTGGCAACCCAACAGGATTTAACTTACTTGGAGTCTAGAGCTACCTGCAATATCCACAAAATAAAGACCTACCGACAGAGAAATCATTTAAGGCATCTCAAAGAAGCATAAAACATAACACACTAACGACAATATCCTGAACATATGGCTTTCTTGAGCTTCATTCCTGTGCACAGGTTATAGATGATTTTTCAAAATTAAAAGCAATAACAAAGCTCCTCAATAAATCACAATACAGAAGTCGCTGGTAAACACGTTACGTCAAAGATCTATCTTGATTCCAGCAAAATAACTTCTAGTTATTCTTGCACTGAGTCTCTCTCTTACGGAGACATATCTTACCCCTTACTATATTATATCTCACTGGTATATATTAGGTTGTACTTCTTCCACTGCCATAATTCATATGTTACTTGCATATAAAATCTTGGAGCTTACGTAAGTTCTTCGGAGAAAAAAACCATGTCTACATGGATGAAGATAACTCCAGCACAATGTCCAGTTTTCATTACAGCCTGGAAGCATTTCTGTAGGATATCACCACCAATTGCCCAGCTGTGTGGGTGGACCTGAAGGAGGGATGCAGAAAATCACAGCCACTTTGCTGCCTCTTGGATAATGTTTTCAGCTCTTCTATTACACTTTAGCCACAAATCTGCTCTAACCTCTGCTGGATGTGAATGAGCACACAGCTAGTCTAGAAATTAAAACTTCAGCTCTTGTCAGATCCCCTCTGAGGCAATATGAAGTCAACGTTTGGCTTTCTTAAACTGTGCAGTTCTTCCTGAAAAGTTTCTTGGCAGTGGCCCTAAGAAGAAAAATGTATTTTCCACCATGCAGTGCCACATTTCTCTTTATATTAATCCCTTCTTGCTCTTAATAATACTAAAGTTATAACACTCATACAAAACCATAAAGAATAGCACTGCAGTGCCAGAATGCCTGACAGCTTCCACAGCTTTGGCACTGATGTTACTGGGATGATGGAAGGCGTGTCTGGTGGCAATGCCTGAAAGGTTCAATATATTGTATTTCTACAAATTCTGCAGACCAGAACTCCTGTTAAAACTCGTGGCTTCTCTTCATTCCTCCCTTTCAGGAAATGCAATTTGCAGAAGATGTCACATGTGTTTCAATGTTTGGCAGAGAATAAGCTAGCCTGAATGCTTCTTTTCCTATTTTAATTAAGCTCGAGCTTCCACCTACTTACATTTTCTTTAAAAATGCATAAAACTATGAATTAAATATATGCATCACTACTCATCAAATTGTTTATCTCTGTACTAATTTCATATCTATACAGAGATTAAACATTCATGGGCTCCTTCTCCATTTCAGAGCATAGTACTTCCTAGTTCCTTATTCTCACACAAGGGTGTTTCCAGTTGCTTTGTAGAAGTTGAAGATCATTTAGGTAAAAGCATCCTTAGGGACTGCTTCTTAAAAATTCCCCATTAAATGGGTTTTTTTCCCCTAAATTAATAGTGGAGAGCTGTCCATATGCTTACGTTAAGACTGACAGAGCTTCAATTACCCCTTAGTTGTAGTTAGGCAGCTATAAGGGAGTTTAGATACATTCCATAGTTGTTAATGGCTCAACACACTGAGACCTTGAAGAATAACAACGAAGGTTATTTAGTAATGTAATGCAATAAAATAAAATAGACTTCACCATGTATGCAAAAGTAATCAATGCTTTGCTGATTTTAAGGCATATGTTTCTTTAAGGTTCTCAGATCATAAATGATTTAACTGCTATGCACACGCACAAATACAAAATCTTAAGCCAAATTTACTGCAAACTTTGCAAGCTGCAATAAATAGGTAAAGACATAAATTGCTGGCAATTAGGAATTTACTGAAGAGGGTAGTTAGGGGAATTGCGCTGATTCAGAGACATGAAATGCAAATACATAGTGCTCACATGTATGGGGCCACTGCACCTGTGCCCCAGCTAAAGCACTAAATCAACAAGCCCAATCCAGCTCACAGACCCTGAGGATGAAGATCAGTGCCTCAGTGAAATCCTAGAGATGTGGTGTTTCCACTGCTGTTACCTGGAGCTGTGTTTGTTTGGCACCTAAAATTACACCACCAACATACACTGTATTTATAAAACCAAAACATGCAGGCAAGCACTGATTGGCATCGACACTGTTTCCAGTTACAGACGTTTTTGAACAGGTAATGACAGTGAGAAACTGCCTCCACATGCTCTGCTTTTCCCTCACACTGAAGGGAGATGGTTGTTGCCAGAAGAAACCACTAGCAATGTAAGAAGTACCTGGCTACAGCCGAATTAACATTATCATCACTGTTTCAGTTCCTGGACATTACGCAGCTGAGTGAGGCCACTCATGGATGAGCATGGATCAAAATGTCCCCACTGCCTGGGGTTTAGCAGACTTCCACACACTGAGTTACTGCTCTACCCATGTTGAAAGCTGAATAGCTTTCAACAAGCTATTGTGGAGCCTAAGCTGTGGGTTGGGGTTAGCTGAAAGATCTCTCCTGAGAAGTCTCAGCATGGCAATGCTGGTCCTACAGGGGTTCTGGTAGGAGCTGAAACAGAAAGGTGGTGAGTTATACACCAAAGGCAACAGAGATGGGAAGGAGCATATTTGAAGTTCCACGGTGCAGCGCACACAGGAATCACACACAGACTCGGTGAAGCTAACACACAACAGAAACAGACTATTGTAGTGGTCACAGAGCCTCGGTTGGCATGAATGCTACCCTCCTCCTCATTTCCCTGCCAGTCCCTTTAGCAGTCCTGGCCCCAGGACAGGCATAACCCAAATACCCAAACTGCTATGCAGACGGCAAATGAACTTCTAAGTAAAATCTTTGCTATAAATTCAATTCTTTCAATTTCAAGTACATGGTTTGATAATTCTTCACAATGAGGGAGGCCCTGCCACAGGTTGCCCATAGCAGTCGTGGCTGCTCTCTCCCTGGAGACATTCAAGGCCAGGTTGGATGAGGCCTTAAGCAAGCTGATCCAGTGAAAGGTGTCCTTGCCCCTGGCAGAGGTGTTGGAACTGAATGGGCTTTAAGGTCCTTTCCAACCCAAACCATTCTATGATTCTAAGATAACCCAGCATTGCCCTTAGCATCCGTTTGCTTGTCCTCATGATTGCTCAAGTCTCTACACTGGTGCATGCAAGGTCCCACGCTCTCAAATCAAGTAGGGCAGTGGGGTACGACATCTGTTGGCAGGAGTAATAACTATTGTTCAGATTCAGACTATAGCTAGAATAAGCTGTAACACAAGCCAGGCACGAGGGAAATCCGTTCAATGAGCAGCTTGAACAAATCTATGTTCAATTAATGTAGCTTTTCAAACACTGTGACAGTGTTTGTGCTCTAAGGAGATGGTTAAGTCATTGCTGCCACCAATCATTATAGCAGTTCTCTTCCTCTCGGGAAGCAGTGTCAGTCCAGGAAGGGTGCGCAATTAGCAGTAACGAGAGAGTATGTGGGGGAGTGCAGGATGAAAGGCAAGACTGGAATTACTATCAAGGCATTCCTTAGGAGAAAAGGGATTTATGAAGGGAGGATCAGGACACAGAAGGTAAAAGAAGAAGAAAGGGAAACTTCAAAGACAAGAACAGGTGAAGAGGAGAAAAGAAAGAGGAGAAAATCTGGAAGAAAATCAAAAGGAGCTTGAAGAAGAAAAAATATTATTCTGTCATCCCTGGTATAAATGTCATCTAGCTTGAGGTAGATTTGCATCTTCTGTTACCTAGCCCTGGTCTCCTTGCCACAATTGCCCAGTTCATCCCACCCATTCCATTGGGTTAGCGCAGACAAGAAACAGCAGCGTGCTGCATAATGTAGATTACTGCACAGTCATTTTCTGCCAGATGTAGTGTGTCAGGGCTGAACTTCACTACATATTCCTCCATCCACCACTCACACACTCTGTCCTCTCCCCAGTCACCCTCTGTCATGAAACTTTTGGGAGGTTGCCATCTTATACCCTGGTGTATTTCTATTTCTTTCTGGTTGAATTGCAATCAGCAAACAAGCTGCAAGCTATTGAAGGAGGATTGACAAACACATGGAGGACTTGACAGATGGACAGTTATATAAATCTTGTCTCTTTAGGCATCCAGGCTGAAAAGCGGACAAAGCGTGAGGAACACGAATCATGCTGGGAGGAAAGAGAAAGTGTGTGGGTTGGTAGATGAAAGGGTGGGGGAGCAAGGGAATACAAGACAAAAGAGATTGCCGCAAGGGGATCGAAAGGGAAAGGAATGAGCAACAGAAGGTGGGAATGTTACTGGAAAGGGTCTGGAGTTAAGTGTCAGAAAAAGCAGCTGGTTTGGAAAGAAAAGTTACCTGGAGCAGGAAGATGCTCTGTAATGAGAGTAGCACCCTGGGAGAAAGACTTTGCTGGGAATATGATCCAGGAAGTAACAATAAGTTAGGAGATGCAGTAAAGGACAGAGAAGCTGTGAAAAACAGTTGAAGTCTTCAAGGGATGAAGGAAAAATGAAGAACAGAATAGATCTCTCGTTTGTGCAAAGTGAAATTCACTGAATTCCATGTTGCTATGGTGATTTACACCACCTGAGGATCCCAGGTTCAACTGTTTAAGGCAATGCATATAATTATTCTTTTTATTTTTCCAAATAAGTACTTGCAGCCTCTTGCTTATATATTATGCACTTCATAATTCAGAATTCTGCCGCACTTTGACAGGTGATTGATGTACTCACACTACCAAAGCTAGTAGCAGTCTTAACTGGAAAGGTGCAATTAAGAAGTATGTTATGAAACAAATGCCTTTTACAACTTAACTGGTATATGAAGAAATGTGTTTTATTCACATTTATGTATGTACAAGAGAGAAAAGAATCAAAGTTCAGTCTTTAGAAGATTGATTTCATTTAAAAAGAAAAGAAAGGACAATAGCAAAGGATAGTGCTGCAAGAGTGATAATAGAGAGACATGTTATCCTGTGCAGACAGCAGGGATCTAAGAATCCAGATCAGCATTACTACAAACATCTCCTACAACTTTCAGCAAGTTATTTAAACCTCTATGCTTCTGTTTCTCAACCTGAATAACTGCTGGAACTAAACTTACCCTAAGGATGCATTTTGAGACTTCAGTAGTAATTCCTAAGTGCTTTGAAAAGTGCTACATCATGTAAGTGAAGAATGTCATTATTAAAACTGTGCTTCAGCAATCACCACTAACAAGGATTTGTTCTATAGCTTAAACTGTGCAAAAAATATTATTAGCTTGCAAATCACAAAGCTCCTATTGACACACAGGAGGCACAGACAACAGCTGCTTCTGTACTGCAAGGATAGGATACGTGCAACCTGGCCTTACTGTCTGGTATAATCACAGAATGGTTTGGGTAGGAAAGGACTGAAAAACCCATCCAGTTCCAACCCCCCTGCAATAGGCAGGGACACCTCCCAGTGCATCAAGTTGCTCAAAGCCCCATCCAGCCTGGCCTTGAATACCTTCTGGGATGGGGCGGCTGCCACTTCTCTGGGCAACCTGTGCCAGGGCCTCCCCACTCTCACAGGAAAACATTTCTTCCTAAGATCTCATCTCAATCTCCCCTCTTTCTGCTTAAAACTCTTCCCCGTGTCCTATCCCTGCACTCCCTGATCAAGAGCCCCTCCCCAGCTTTCCTGTAGGCAAATGCTCAGCTGCTACTACATGTTAACCTACAGCAGCGCAAAGCTCACTGCAGACTCACCTGCACGGTCCCTTTTCATCTGCAGAAATCTGACCAGCAGCACCTCAGTTAAGTAGTGAAAATGTTAAAACGATGTCTGCTGGTAGATGCTGCCATCTCAGCTGCCACATAAGGGCAGCCCAGCCAGCACAAGTCATCACTGGGGTTACCTGGAGGAGGGAGACATTGCTGTAAAGCAGCAGTATGGCCCTGTTGAGGTGTTGCAGGCTTGGTTCCTGCTCTGGGATCTGATGGTCACAGTGATTTTGTTCCTTGGTGGTGTTTTTAGATGACGAACCTATACCTGTTGAGGATCCTAGGGCACCTTTCTTTGAATGGAGGTTGGTTTGGCATGGACACTGGCTTCATATTGAGCAATTGTATTTTAGCAAGAAGCCTAATTGGCTGAATGCAATACAGGGAGGGAGCGCATTTAGGAGTGTATGCAAGATTTAATGAACACTAATTACATGAAAAGCAGGCCTGTCTCCATCTCACTTTGCACAACAAGTTATTAAGCTCAGGCTGTTAGAAAAAGTGCTAAATATTTTCTTAGACAACACACCTTTTCCCTATAAAGTCTTTAATATCCTGAAATTTTAGGAAAGCTGCTTGTGATTTGGAACTGCTCTACATCAGTTATTTCTGACATGCTTGACTTGCACGCGGGGCAAATGTTCACATAACCTGATATAATTTTGATGTAAACACAGCGATGACTGATTGTGTAATACAACAAGGTTACTTGATGCTATGACTGCCTGCTAACGTGAAAAGCCTGTTAGCAATCTAGTTGTCTGGCAATGCTTAAAACAGCTTTGTCTCTAAATTCAAATGGAACAGAGGACTCCAGAGCTGGATGCAGGGCTCCAGGTGAGGTCTCACAAGAGCAGAGGGCCAGAATCCCCTCTCTCTTCCTGCTGGTCACACTTCTGATGCAGCCTGGCATACAGTTGGCTTTCTAACCTGTAACCGCACACTGCCAGGTCATGGTGTTACACAAAGGTAAACTTCTTAAGTTATTTCAACCTTTCTAAAACTTGTTTTAATGTTAGGGCAAAAAGAGCATTTTGGAAAACAAAAAATAAAAAGAAGGCTGCCTCCAGTCTGTGAGTTTCATACAACAAAACAGATGCAAATAAGACGATGTTATGTTTCTAGTGCACAGCTTATGTATGCATGAGCTGAAAAACTTACCAAGACACATGACAATGCTGAGTCAACTGAAGGGTAAAAGCTAATTTTGAATCCAGATGTACTTGAAAAATGTAAGTTTTCCTATCTTCTATGAAATGGTGAGGAAAATGATATTATGAACATTCTTCAGATTGAATGTTGCACTTTTTCTCCAATACAGTATGTGCCTGACCTTTATAGCCGAGATGTCTCCTAAGGGAGGTGCATCTCTTCAGCTGAGAACCAATGGCTTAAACTACATACTCCTGCATACTGAAAATGGTTATAGCTGTGATTTACCTGTTCCAGGACAGCACCTTACATGGCTTTTTGGAGCAAACGCAAATATTTGCCCTATGTTCATAAATCTTATGCAATTTTACTCTAATTGGCCATGCTGGAAGTACATAAACTGCTTCATTTAATTATGATGCATCAAACATAAAGCCAGGATTTAAAGCCAGTATTGTGTTGATTTGCAAACTACTTACTTATCCATGGTACATATCAAGAGAGGACACTGTATGGGAATTCATTGCTGGCGTTGGGGTGCTCTGCTCCCCTTCAAGAGAGACTAAGACAAAACACGAACTAAAGGGGAGACACAGAAGGGGCTGTAAATAAAGTGACCAGAATGGGATTACAGTTTTACTGTGAATGCTTATTATCTTAAATAAACCAGCATCCATTTCTCAGTACTGCTTGGTTTTTCGCAGTAATGACCCTTACAAAGCTATAAAGAACATCAACCACTTCTGCACCAACTGAAAGAATCCAGATCCCCTATTTGGATGTGTTAGAGACAAGTCTTGAGGCTTAGTGTGAAGCAATACTTCCTACTGTATTCAGGGTGAATTTTAGGTAAAATATGTCAATATTCAATAGGTCAGAATAACTCCTCTTGCCTCATCTCAGGACACAAAGAATCACCAATAAGATTCTGCCCCAGTCTTAGTGTTGGCTGGGCTCTGCGCTTACTGCGTCACTCCAGGCAGTCACACTGCACCTTCTTTTGCCCCTCTTTCTCTGAACCTCATCTGCACTGTACCTCAGCTGCTCCTCATTAGCATTTTCATGGAACCACAGAGCACAATGGGACATCAGCATTGGCTGGGGCTCTTAACTTCTGCTATACTATTTAATGATAACAACCAGAATATTACTAATGAAGGTGCATAAATATTTGGGAAGTTTATACAAATGTTCCCCCACAGTCCCCCTTCCTAGCATCTTTCAGGATTTGATAGTGCACCTTTAAAGGCCCCAGAGGAGGCCATGAAAGTGACCCAAGTGCTGGAGCACCTCCTGTACAAGGGGCTTGGGGGGTGAAGGGGAATGGTTTTAAGCTGAAAGAGGGGAGAGATATGAGATCTTAGGAAGAAATGTTTTCCTTTGAGGGTGGTGAGGCCCTAGCACAGGTTGCCCAGAGAAGTGGTGGCCGCCCCATCCCTGGAGGTGTTCAAAGCCAGGTTGGATGGGGCTTTGAGCCCCCTGATCCAGTGGGAGGTGTCCCTGCCCATGGCAGGGGGGTGGAACTGGATGAGCTTTAAGGTCCCTTCCAACCCAAACCATTCTGTGATGATTCTATGAAAGCTGAAAAGTTAAGTTAAAAAAACCCCACTTATATTCTGGAAAAAAATAAGGCATATGAAAGTCACTGCAATCAATCTGAATTTCTTCCTGTTAAAATCTAACCCTTTCTTACAGCTTTGTTTTGTTCTTTTTGTCAGATTCCCAGATTCATCTTATAATAATGCACACTCTCCCCGGAGACCTAGCCAGGGCCTTTCACCAGCAGCAGCCTTCCCGAAGTTCCACTTAGCTCACAAAGCAAACAAAATGTTTGGCATAATATTTCAAAAAGGTCATACTGTGCTTCCTAACTTAACGGCCATTTATATTGCTTTACAACATTTAAATTCACACTCTACTATTAAAAGGAGCCAGGCCATCTAAAAATAAATCCTTAAAAGATGAATAATAAAAAAAAATGCCCTAGATACCTGGGTTTGGAAATGTTTTCTGCTTATCTGAAGACAAATTCTGATGCCCTTCTTCACAAGTCCTTCAACTCAAGGGTAGATCCTCTGAAAATAGTAGGATAGATGCTGAGGACATTACTCCTGGATATTAGAGAGTGCCATAGGTTCCAAAATGCCCACAGTCTGCCTCTTACGACCAGCAGTACAGCTTTCAGGTACCTTGTATTTAGTATTTATTTTCACCTTTGCTAGAAGGAAAGGATATTAATCCCATAGGGCAATGATACACAGAGAAATTCAAAGCATTCACATGCTGTGTGCAACAGACTTGCTCTATCCATACATGAACTAGTGGTAAACCAGAGGTCTGAAAGCCACACCAGCCTGATGCAGAGCCAAATCTGGAGTTCTGTTCATAGGCATGGCCTAGGAATTTCAGCTCACTCCCTCCCTTACCTGGCCCCTGGTTTGCATCTGACTTCCTAATAATGAAAAGGAATTTCACAGCAGCTGACGGTACCAGTTTGGAATGCGGCTGCTGAAAAGTCAAAGAAGCATTTGCCCATAGGTAAACCACTGAAACTGAAAAGCTAATAGTAACTTTTGTTTTGCTGACATGGAAAAGCTTAAACCTAAACTATTGGTTTTTTTAGGCAGTACAATCTGATTAACCAGCACAACAAAGTTCCACAAGAATTTAAAGCAAGCAGAGCTTGAGAATACAACCACTATCATTAAAGTAAGTTATCCTTCACAACTCCATAGAGATGTGTTCTATCAGTTTGTTCATTTAGATATGAAATCAGCTGAAGGGCATGGGGCATTTCTTTGTGACTTGAATTATTACTTATTTCTGCTTGAAGCACTCATCCATACTCTTTTCACCAGCACAAGTGAAGTAGCTACACATGGAGCCCACTTGTCTGCAAGCTCTAAAGCCACAAAATTGAAATGGCTGGCATCCCACAGGTACACAGGCCACAAACAGTTAAAAATGCTGACATTTCCCACATCCTAGTGTTTACATTTCCTGTAGAATTTGCAGTGATTCCCTGTGCTCTGAGAGGGAATCACCAAAAATGCCACTGACCCAGTTTTTTTATTGTCTTTCAAGTAACACTGAACCTCTGAAAACTGCAGTGTGCCAGAATTGTAGGCAATCCACACTGACAATTTCCCAGGTCTGAGAATCTTCCCTTCTTCATTTGTTCCCACTTATTCAAACCACAAGTTTATACTCACTTGAATGTGAAGATAAAGCAATCCAAGTATTTCAAAGATGTATATTCAACATTACACTTTCTAGAGTATGTTAATTAAAAAAAACCCCCTATTCTATGAAGAAGTACTATGTCAGTCTATGGTTTGTCACATCAGTATCATAAAGGAACAGGTGCTCAATATAAAAAGCATAATTTTGCTCTATTTACACTATTTTTAAAGTAACTACGCTATGTAACTCGCTGTTATTTTTAAAATCTCCATTTCCTACCAGAAGATGGTAAATGCTAGATTAATCCAAGGAAGTTGCTGTGAGTCCATATTGTAATTAGTAAAGTCCAAGTTTACTATGCCATGCATTCACTTCTGTATTTCTTATCTCCTATGAAGCCTGAATTTTGCCTGTGCTGATATCATGATGGATTACGCACATCCTGTCTTAAATCTGTCACAGTTTAGGGGCCCCTCACTGGTGGCTAACACTGGGCAGTGTTGCCCCAGTTATCTCCTACTCATGGAAAGGAGAAAGGAATAGGGAGAGAAAGACTTATGATTAAAAACCAAAAGGATTTAATGAGAAAATAACAATAAAAAAGGAGAGGTAGTAATTAATAAGAGAATAATAAAATATATACAATTATATACACAATCAAAATCACACTGCCCCGAGGATGATCACATAGGAGGACAGGCTGAGAGAGGTGGGGTTGCTCAGTCTGGAGAAAAGAAGGCTCAAGGGAGACCTTAGGGAAGCCTTCAGTACTGAAAAGGGCTACAGGGAAGCTGGAGAGGGGCTCTTGATCAGGGAGTGCAGGGATAGGAGGGGGGTGGGGGGGTGGGGTGGTGGTTTTAAGCTTAAAGAGAGGGGATTGAGATGAGATCTTAGGGACAAATGTTTTCCTGGGAAGGTGGTGAGGCCCTCTAACAGGTTGCCCAGAGTAGTGGTGGCTGCCCCATCCCTGGTCCAGTGCAGATGTCCCTGCCCATGGCAGGGTGTGTGTAGAATCTTTAAGGTCCCTTCCAACCCAAACCATTCTATGATATAGTTGTCTGCCCCAAACTCAGCAAAAGCCACACCATCACCACACGAGTGAATGGAGTAACAAGTACAAAGTCTGCCAAAAATAGAATCCATGCGCCTTGGGTTTACAGCCAAACTGTAGAGAATGCCTGGCTGAGAAGATCCCTGACAAACCCCCTCAGCCCCATGTAGCAGCTGCCACAGCTTAGCATCGAGATGTGCTTCGATATCAAAAATCTAACATGGGCTTTTAATGCTAAAGCTGTTTATATCTCCACACCTTGTCTCTACAGCTGTGTAGTGACTTGGTAATATTCCACAAGTGTTTAAAACATGAACTGTGTGCTGTGAGACAGAACATACAGATATTTTCAAATAAAATAGCCTTTTTCCTATTACAAATAGATACAAATACCGCAATGTGCTTAAGTTAGTTGCACGAGTCAGGAAAGTAACTTTCTTCCTTTGGACACAAACTACTCTTAGGATGTATGATTTGAATAACTAAATGATATTCTTCCTTGAAAAGAAAGCATAAATGAGAAATTAGATGCATGGTCATCCCCCATCACATTTCTGTGGATCAATAATGAAACATTTGAGAAACTGTATATGCTGCCTCTGATCATGATTGTTCTGGTCAGTAGCAACACTTTGACAAGTAAACTTTCAGCCATGGTGCCAATTAAAGCCACTTAGTAGTGTTTGGAAGTTAATTAATAGTAAATTAAAGTTCCGAATTTCATGTAATATTCTCATCCATACATTAAATTTATCTCATAGCTGGCATTTCAGAAGGATTTTTTATCAAATATTTTCATCTAACAAAGGAAGCAACTAAAATGGCCTTTGTGCTTCCTTTCTTGGTGTCATTGGAAGTGTCATTGGAAGTCATCCTTCAGGATAATTTACCAAATATTTTCAAAGCATCCTGTATCTCTCTTCATATTTGCAGTAGCTGTCAATATTGCACTACATGAATAGAAATTCCACCAAATAACGGAAAAAGAAATCCTTTAAGCTTCTAATAGACTTCAACCTCATCTACTCACACTCACAGGACAGTGTTACTCCTTTCCAGCTCGCAGGCTACCAGATGTGTTAAAAAGAAGCAAAATTAAATCATCCACTCATCAGATAAGTAGGAATACCTATGATAAATATATTTTTTGATCACATTACTATATTTAAATGCAGAAAATTAATTAAAACTGACATGCAAGAATAGAAAAAAGCTGAAGAACAAGTCAGAAAAAAAAAAAGGGTCATAGTCATCAGGTTTTCACGCTAATTAACTGATGGACCATTCCTTCCAGTACTGAAAGGGGAAGAAAAGCTTGGGGTTTTGAGCAACCAGGTGCACTGGGAGGTGTTCCTGCCCATGGCAGTGAGGTTGGAACTGTATGATCTTTAAGGTGCATTCTAACCTAAACCATTCTATGATTAATTTGTTCCATAAGCTTTCTATGCCCATATATTCTCTGAAAATAAGCCAGCTCTTTCATCAGGTTGCTTCTAGATATGGTGTAGGTTGTGGATTTGAGTTGGAAATAATGAAAAAACAAGTAAAAACCTTAGGGTGATTAAAAAGGACTTTAGGGTTTTAGGACTAATGGTAAAGGGTTCAGGTGTGCAGGTAGTTTTCTCTTCTCTCATAGCAAATGGTGAAGTAAAGAGTGGGAAGAGCCAGGAATTAAATGCCTGGTTCTGAAAATGGTGTGAAGAACAAAACTTTGGGTTTTCAACAATGGATTGGCCTACACGCCAGGCCTGCCGGCAAACGATGGTGTACACTTGTCCCCAAAGGGCAGAAGGAAACTTTCCAAGAAGTTGGTAGGGCTAATCAAGAAAGCTTTAAACTAGATTGGAAGGGAAAAACACTGCCCTTGACAGAATAAAGCACGGGAATGGCATGTCAGATTCTGAGGGACGGTGCACTAGTGAGGGGCTCTGGTCTGCCATCTCAGTGGAAGTGGGCGACAGCACTCCAGGTGGCTGCCGGAATTCAAAGTTTATTTGTGGGTTACAAACTACAGCTAGAAGACACTTAGGACTTACAGCTATTCCACTCAGGGAAGAGGTGGAAACAACAGCCCAACTGAATTGCGTTCACACTAATGCACGCAGCATGGGCAACAAACAGGGGGAGCTGCAAGCCACTGCGAGGCAAGAAAACTCTGACATAATTGCCATCACAGAAACATGGTGGGATGATTCACACAAGTGGAGTGCTGCCATGGGTGACTACAAACTCTTCAGGTGGGATAGGCTAGGAAAGAGAGGCGGCGGGGTTGCTCTCTGTGTTAGAGAATGTTTTGATGTGTAGAACTCAATAATAGTAATGGTAGGGTTGAGTGCTTATGGGTTAAAATCAGTGGAACACGCAGTGAGCCAGATATAGTGGTGGGAGTCTGTTATCGGCTGCCCAGCCAGGACGAAGAAACTGATGAGCTCTTCTACAACAACTGAGATAAGTCTCCTGATTGCTAGCCGCTGTTCTTGTGGGCGATTTCAGTCTTCCAGATGTCTGCTGCAAGTATAATACAGCAGAAAGGAAACAGTTGATTGAGTGTATGGAAGACAACTTCCTAACACAACTGGTGAGTGAACTGACTAGAGAAGGTGCTCCACTGGATCTCCTGTTTGTGAACAGAGAAGGCCTTGTGGGAAAGGTGACGGTTGGAGAACATCTGGGACACAGCGATCACGAAATGTTAGAATTCTCAGTTCTAGGAGGAGTAAGGAGGGGAGTCAGCAGAACGGCCACCTTGGACTTCTGGAGGGCAGACTTTGAACTATCTAGGAGGCTGCTTGATAAAGTTCATTGGGAGGCAGTTCTAAGTGACAAAGGACCCCAAGAGGGCTCGATGCTCCTCAAAAAGGTAATCCTGGCAGCACAAGAGAAGGCCATCCCCATTGGCTGTAAGCCAAGTCAATGGGGAAGAAAACCAGGTTGGCTGAGTGGAGAGCTTTGTATTGATCTCCGGAAGAAGAGGAAAGTTTATGAGCTTTAGAAGAGGGTGCAGGTGTCCCAGGAGGACTACAAGGATAAGGTGAGATCATGTGGAGAGAAAATTAGAAGGGCCAACTAGAAGTTCAACTGGTCAGTTTGGTGAAAGACAATAAAAAAATGTTTCTTCAAATATATTAACAGCAGGAAGACCAAAGAGAATCTCCCTCCGCTACTGGATGCAGGAGAGACAGTAGTGATGCAGGATGATAACAAGGCAGAGGTACTTAATGCCTTCTTTGCCTCAGTCTTTAATAGTAAGTTGAGATGTTCTTGGGATACTCAGCCTCCTGAGCCAGAAGACAGTGAGAGTGAAGCTCCAACGAGCCAAGAGGATTTGGTTAAAGACCTGCTTGGCCAATTAGACATATACAAGTCTATGGGGCCAAATGGGATCCATCCAAGGGTATTAAGGGAACTGGCAGAGCTCCTTGCCAAACCCCTTTCCCTCATCTACCAGCAGTCTTGGCTGACTGGGGAAGTGCCACTGGACTGGAGACTGGCAAATGTTACTCCCTTTTACAAGAAGGGTCGGATACGGGGAACTACAGGCCTGTCAGTCTAACCTCAGTACCAGGAAAGGTCATGGAGCAAATCATCTTGAGTGCTATCACACAGTATGCACAGGACAATCGGGTGATCAGGCCCAGTCAACAAGGGTTCACTAAAGGCAGGTCCTGTCAGACCAATCTGATCTCCTTCTATGACCCATCTAATGGACGAGGAAAAAGCCATGGATGTGGGGTACCTCGACTTCAGTAAAGCCTTTGACACCGTTTCTCATAGCATTCTACTTGAGAAACTGGCAGCCATTGGCGTGGACAGGCACACCCTCTGCTCGGGAAAGAACTGGCTGGATGGCCGGGCCCAAAGGGTTGTGGTAAATGGAATTAAATCCATTTGGGAACCAGTCATGAGTGGTGTTCCCCGGGGTTCAGTGCTGGGTCCAGTCCTATCTTAATTTTCATCTACACTATAAAAATCTGAAACTATAACAATTCCATATCTTTATCGATGATCTCGATGAGGGGATTGAGTACACCCTTAGCACGTTTGCAGATGACACTAAGCTGGGTGTTAGTGTTGATCTGCTTGAAGGAAGGGAGGCTCTGCAGAGGGATCTGGACAGGCTGCATTGATGGGCTGAGACCAACGGGATGAGGTTCAACAAGGCCAAGTGCAGAGTCCGGCACTTGGGACACAACAACCCCACACAGCATTACAGGCTTGGGGAGGAGTGGCTGGAGAGCTGCCTGGCAGAGAAGGACCTGGGGGTGTTGGCTGACAGCCGGCTGAACATGAGCCAGCAGTGGCCCAGGTGGCCAAGAGGGCCAGTGGCATCTTGGCCTGTATCAGAAACAGCGTGGCCAGTAGGAGCAGGGAGGTGATTGTGCCCCTGTGCTCAGCACTGGTGAGGCCGCACCTCGAGTGCTGTGTTCAGTTTTTGGCCCCTCACCACAGGAACGACATTGAGGGGCTGGAGCTTGTGCAGAGAAGGGCAACAAGGCTGGTGAGGGGGCTGGAGAACAAGTCCTGTGAGGAGCAGCTGAAGGAATTAGGGTTGTTTAACCTAGAGGAGGCTGAGGGGAGACCTCATCACTGTCTACAACTGCCTGAAAGGAGGTTGTGGTGAGGTGGGTGCTGGGCTCTTCTCGCAAGTGACAAGTGATAGGACGAGATGAAATGGCCACAAGTTGTGCCGGGTGAGGTTTAGACTGGACATTAGGAAGAATTTCTTCACTGAAAGGTTGGTGAGGCATTGGAACAGGAAAGTAGTTGAATTGCCATCTCTGGACGTGTTTAAAAGACGGGTGGATGAGTCTTTTACAGACATAGCTTAGTAAAGGGACAGATATGGTTGGACTCGATGATCTCGGAGGTCTTTTCCAACCAGATGATTCTATGGTTCTATGATTCTATGAATATTTCCTACTCCAGGCTGGAGTCAAGATTCCACCCTAGCCATGGGTCACTGAGACTTCTCACATGGGTGGTGAATCTCCTTTTCAAGAGGAAATAGTCCAGTAGGTCCAAGCTGAACATGCAGCTTCCTGAGAGAGCTTTCTTTTGCCCAAGGGAAGTGAGGATTATGCAGGAACTGTCTGGTGGAAACAGGACAAACTCAGGACCCTGGTGAAACTATAGTGAAAGGTGTTTTTTTGACTTCAGCACACTAGAGCAGGAATGGGGCTACAGACTCAAATCATACCGATGGCCAAACAGCCTCCTTAACTTCCTCCACCCTGGGACTTCCTCAAGGCCAGCATCAAATTCTGTATTGTTAATTTTTCTGTGCCAACAACACCCAAGGAAAGAGGACTGCAGTCCTCCGGGTTAAACCAATATGGCCAAAGTGACTCTATTTGCATTAGCTTTCTTATGCATCTTGACCCGATCAAGAGTCAACAGCTCAAATTGACCTCACAGAATCCCTGGGGCCACTGGCTTCAACAGAGCTGGAAGAGACATGAAACCTCCACTGACCAAGATATCAGATTCAAGATTGCAAATTGCTTGATCAGGAGCCCATCACGATTTCAGAAGTCAGTGAGAAGAACAAGGAACCACTAGAAATGGAACACAATCAATTCATTTTAATAACAGCTATTTTAAAGAACAGTTTAGGTCAGCTGTAAAATACAATTGTAATTGTACAGTTTAGCCTGTCAAATTACTCTTCGCTAATACAGCAATGTCAGCTTCCCCTAAGCAGTCCATGCCACAGTGCTTATGGAAACATTAAATTTGCTTAAAATTCCATTCTGTTTCTACAGGATGACACTCAGAAGGATGTCTGGAGGGAGAGTTAGTTTATATGTAACACACAGTTCTGAGTCACCAGTCAGCCATGTGATATAATTATCTGTGTAATTCTAAGAGTGACCTACTGAATAGAAGCGAAACCACACAAGAATCCTTAAATTACTAGTTATTCTGAAAGAAAATGTGTTTGAAGCAGGTTTGTGATGGCCAGATTCTTTCTGTATGCTCTACTGCGCATTAGCATGTCAGAAGACATGACAAATAAAGAGACCACAAATCTCTGTAGTTTCTTCTAGTATCTCACTGGTATTTCACTTTAAAATAATGTTTCATCTGATCTTTCAACTATATTTAAATTAATGAAAACTCATCTATCACTACAAGCTCTCTGAAGTACCTGAGACTGCGAGTCAGTTTTTCTTGCTCACCAAACACCCTAGTTTTCTGAGTGGGTAGGATTTGACCTATAAATTGCCGTGGTGAATAACTCCATGAGTAAGAATATGGGTCAATTTTTCATTAAAATTAAAAGGTCCCGATTCCCTGTTGTCAGGTTATCAAGTGCTGCTGCAAAGGGAAACAAAGCACTGTCAAAGCAGAATGATGACATTTTACATCCAGTTTGCCCCGGTGTAAGGAACATGTCACGTCACAGGACACCGCGTAGACAGAATCATTACAACCTCATTTTTTCAAGGACAGCAAGTAAATTTTGATTTATTCATGAAGAAGAAATTTCTTGCTGGTTGAAATTCGCTTCCATGAACATACAGGGTCAACGTACCACTTAATTTCTATATAAATCTTGTAAAGACAGACAAATTTCAAGTAGCACAATGGTGCACCATTTCTGCCAAACGGAGGGAATGACTGAGTTACTGATAATTCCTTCTTCTTATCCAAGGGTTTTGAAAGTCAGTAGGCTGTCAAGTTACAGAGGCTGCTGGTAAAAGACAGATTTTAGGGTATTTTTTGAAATGCAGCAATGAAGCCTCCTGGCATTATTGTGCATTTTGCACAGAAACTACCAGCAGTACAAGAAGCAGCCAAGAATCCTCAAAGAAACAATTGAAGGTAAACTAAAAGCCAGTTCAAAAGCAGCTTGAATACTCATAAGACATGATTTTGCAACATCACATTATACCTTTTCATGCTGGGGACAGCTGCTCCCACGTGAAAACCTGACAGAGGCCATGTAGGAACAGTGAAACTGCTTACAAACAAAGGATTAACTGCACCAAGGAACCTACACAGAGAACTGAGATAAAATTCTCTCTATCATCATTATGGCCATTTGTAGGAATCATAAAGGAGAAAAAAGCTCAGCTTGACACATGATGGTTTTCCTTCAACATGCCACGCCTCTGGTTTGCACATGACCTCAGTCTTAGTCAGTGGGAGGCACTGGATGAAACCCTATGTCATGCCAAGGGGCCGCATAAGTGCTCAGACTGAAAGGTGCTTCTAGGCATAGCCTAAGCCTCTTAACATTTTTTGCCAAATATAGGAGGCCCCTTTGTGTTTCCATCCAGCCTGCCACTTCTCCAAACCAGTCAATTCCCAGATGAAAAGGAAACACATGTGACAGGAATTTTCCATCTAAGATAGTTTTCTTACAAGAAAGGAAGGGGAGGACCAGCAGAGAAATGGCAACATCTTGCCCTAAAAGGAGAGCTGTCACCTATAAAATGCCTCTTCAAGCTCCTTAAGATAAGAAGGAACCACAGGTGAGCCTCTCTAGCTCAGCTCTGCAATCTGCTGGCAGATACTTTGCAAATTTGGTGGTTATTTACTTATTGATAACAGTGTCCTTCACAATGATTTACAAGATTGTATAAAGTAGAACAAAGAAATATTTCAAGTATTTCATCTCAAGTGAGTATATAGAGGGAATTTTTAATGTTTGACCTTAAACATATTGAAAGTATAATATGGTTTCATCTGTTTTCTCAAATGGGAGAAACACCAATACCAAGAAACTGCATAGGACATAAACAGTACATGAAGTGAATTATCTGACCTGAAAAATAAGGCTTTGGGCAAAGATATGGACATTAATCAGCATATGAAGATGAAGAAGAGCCACAGAATGAGGATTTTTCAATAGAAATAATGAAGATTTACCTTTTAATTGTGATCTTGTGCTACAAGGGAGCTAAGGAAGGTGCCTGAATAAAGATGTGAGAAAGACGGATGGAGAAGAAGTGTATTAGATGTGTTACTGAACTCAGAATAGATCAAAATAGGTAATGAACAAGACAAAAACATAATACAGAAACACTGTAAATAATAAAAAATACCATATATAAGATTATAGAACAACATCTTATGTATGGCACACTACAACAAAAATCATAGCTATGTGAAGGCAAAATATGAAACAATATCTATCTTTTAAACCATTAAAAGCTTTGAACATTAAATTACTTGGAAGGACCTTATAATGATTTGCTCCCACAAGGGAAGGAAACGCTATGCATTACTGGTGGGAGCTATAGAGAGGCTGTTGAGGAGGAGAGATATGTTCAGGGTCTGATTTATTGAAGATGGCTATAGGTGTCCCTGGAGGTTCTGGTTTAAGGTATCTCCCTAAGCCAGCACACGGGGATGCATGCTAACCTGGATGAAGTACACAGCTTGGCATTTCCAGGAGCTCAGTGCACAAAGACAAGTGAACAAGTAGGTCCCTTTTTTATCTTTTTAAAGCAAAAGTGAGCAACCTAGTTCATTGAGGACAGATGTATCTAAGCACACGGATATCAGGCAGTTCTGTGGAATTCATTGACCTGAAATACAAGTTCTCGGAGTGGCAACGTGAATCTTTTGAACCTACATGTTCAATCTTACTACAAAGACGTGTTTTTAAAGAGAGGATTTTACAGAGAGCAGCAAAGCATGGTAATGATTAATACCCTGATTGCCAGCAAAGGCTCTGAACAGTTCTTACTCTGCAGACACTGACATTCTCTCGCAAGGAAAAAATCACAGTGGCATTTAACGTTAAAAAAACCAATGTTCATTGAAATAGAAAAAGCACTAGCTGGCACCAAGAGTAACAAATGAGAAGGTCAGCTGAACATACCCAAAGAGTACAGAACATAGATGCAACATATTTTGCAAAACCAGTATTTAATTTACCTCATGCAGAATTCACTTCAGCAATATTAATAAAGCTTACATCAGTTTAAAGAGAAAAGGTATTATATTAATTTTTCTGATTAAATGAAATTATAACTTTTAATCAGCATCTTTTAACAGCGTTACTAATGGAAATGCATTAATTAATGCTGGACACATTTCATTCTAGTTTAAAGAGTCACTGTTACTTGCACTTGTGCTAACCCAAAGAACACTCTCAATGTGCAGGAAACCAAATCAAACCTTCACAATCAAGTTTTAGACTATGATTCAACAAAGACTCATTAGAATCACATGCTCAAAGTCCTACCAAAATTAAATCTGAAGTAAATATCTATCAAATGGTGTTAAAAGAAAAGTAGGAGTATTTTTTTTCTGTATCTGATGCATTTCACAATCTGAAATCGGTGAGTCACTCACTTCTTCCTCTGTGCACTCCCAGAGGGCTTATGGTGCTCCACAAAGGTAAGTCAAGCTCAGGCTAGGCTATAAGGTAGCTCTAAAGCTTCACTTAGCTCACGTGTATTCCGCTATGCTAGGAAGCTCAAAGATACGCAACAGTAACCAACATCTCGAACAAAAAAAATACTGGAGGGGCAAAACTTACACATAGACAAAATTTATGTAGATGGAAGGGCATGTATGCAGGAGTTTTAAGTAATCAAAAGAAGAAAAAGAATGAACAAATAACATATTTCCTCTGGATGGTGGTAATAACACCTAGCTACAGAATTATCTAAATAAAAATAAATAGAAACACAAGTAAAATTTTCATCAAAACAGAGGCTGCTCAAACAATGCTTAGACTATTTAAAGTGAGGCTGTATTAGAATCATAGAATAGTTTGGGTTGGAAATGACCTTAAAAGCTCATCTAGTTCCAACTTCCTTGCCATGGGCAGGGACACCTCCCACCAGACCACGCTGCTTGAGGTCCCATCCAACCTGGTCTTGAACATCTCAAGGGATGAGGCAGCCTCTGTCAGGGCCTCCCCACCTCCATCATGAAGAATTTCTTCCTGATGTCTCATCCAAATCTTCCCCCTTCCAATTTGAAGACATTAATTACCTTGCAAAGAGAATATATAATTGACAAGAAGCATGGTAGCTTGATGAAAGTTCTGTCCCTTACCCCAAATTTACTATGTGCATATACAATAAAACAGTGTCATAAAACATGGTAAAGAAAATGGGAAACACTTTGGATTCCTGTGAAATGAATGACATTTCCAAGCATTTCTCAATGGCTTGTTTTTTAAAAAGCCATATGTGAGAGAGAGCAGAAGAGAGAACAGTGGTGGCGTTTATGCAGGAGGAAACAAAAGTATTTGTAAGATCTACAGATTTTAAAAAGAATCTCAAGAAATAAACCAAGAGTGGAAACACAACACTGGCTATGAAACAAACTCTAATACAAACAGTACTGTTTGATTCATTTAATTTGAAAAGCTATCAGAAAAATATGATCTGATCATCACCAAATTTTAAAGACATGGAAAAAATAAATTCAATTTGCATATTTAATTATTTTCGGTGAAATAAGATTAGAGATTTGTAACATATACTAAACCCTTCCATCTGGATGCATTAACTGGATGCATCAAAGTAAAAGAATCTTGTATAACACGTAAGCTTAGCCTCATGTGCGTGGTTGTATTGACAGGATCCTGAAAGAGCAAGTGGATCCTGCACAGCAAGTGGTGATTGACGGGGTTCCACTGATTCGTCTCTCAGGCTCACAAATTGGGGTGATGGAGTTCATGCACATTGCGGAGATAGTATGAAAAACCCAGCGTCAGGGTTTTACTAGGCACAACCAAACACTCAATTGGAAGACAGTCAGTATAAATAGAAGAGGCCACTCTGGGATGGTAAAGGCTGTTTCACTCTCTGCAAAGCAAGACTTCAGATACAGCCACCCACCTAGACAACAGCTATCACATCAGGCAACTGTATTATAATACAGTGGACATTGCCACGTCTTTTTCTAGATGTTTTTAGAGAGTCTTAGAAACTGCATGGATTTTGGGAGGCTTACAGGGCTGGAACTGGATGATCTTTAAGGTCTCTTCCAACCCAAACCATTCTATGATTCTATGAACTAAGCAAAGAGATCCTGTTTAGTCTGAGCAACAGTAATCTATAGCCTGCTTCCTACAGGAATAGGCACTAGCATGGAGTATGGAAACCGGATTTCTTAACTTCTGCCCTGAAGATGTCAGTAGACTCCAAGTCCTTGGCACACCAGCCCATCTCCAGCATAAAAAGGAGTGGGAGCTTAGGAGGTTGAAGCGTACAGGTGTGTTTTGTTAACCCAGGCAGCACAGGTAGCAATGGCATTAAAAAAAGAGCTTGGGCTTCAGGTGAAGGTCTTGTCTTTTGGAGCACGTGTATCCAGGACACAAAGCTTCTATGTCACTGCTTCTTCACCAGTAGTTTTTCTCACATCGCACCCTTGTTCTCCTGGCCAGATATATTCTTAGAAGTAAGTCCTGGTAGAGTATATGTAACGGGTATATTAAAAATTATAAGTTCATCATAGAGAGCTTAGATACATCTTATGGAAATTGGGAATTACCTGTATTAAACAGGTGACACAATCCGGTTGACACCTTCAAAAGCATATTTTGAACAGAACGAATTTGCCGTAAGGTCCATGCTATCACATAACAAGAGGCTCTGCCATACTGCTGGAGGTACAACAGTGAATAAGATGTTTTAAATTAGAGATTTGTGAGGGATTTTACAAAATAAAAATAGCACAGACCTTAGAAACAGTATTTTCACCCATGTGCTTGATGTTACCTAAAATGAAAAAGGAAGACCAGTGAATCAGCCTCTCACCACATATTACATAGTCCAAAACCAGGACTGAAATCATGGGTACATGGAAAACTGAACCCACATGGAGTGGGTTATCAGCCACAGAAAGAGAGTCTCAACCCTTTTGTGAAAAGGCAATTGTTGATGGTTTTTTGGATGAAAAGAAAAGTAAATAAACTTTATCTGGATTACTGTAAAGTGTCAAATTAACTGCTATATGGAAAGTTATTAAGCTCAAAAATATCAGAACTAGCACAAAACATGCTTTTAAAAATGTAGCTTTAGTATTTTCATCAGTTATCTTGGCACAAGAGAAGAATCAAATTAATTAAAAATTAATGGCACAAAATTAAATGGCAGAAACTGTACTGGTGAGGGTCACAGTCACATACAAGAAGAGCTGGATGACATTAAGGATTGGAGTAACAAAAATGAAATAAATTATGATAGTAGGAAGTGCAAGGTCTTGCCCTGGAGATTAATACAAATTTCTGCTATAAACTGAGGGCAGAGGAGGAATATTGGCTGGTCGTAGGAAGAAGATGCTCCTGCAGGGTGATACAACAAAAACACACCAGTGTAATGCAACCTGAGGAGACGTTTCATTGAGGTGGATGATGGGGTATTTTAGTGTGAGGGTCACCAGGAAACTGGAGAGATGACCTTATGAGAGGGCATTGTAAGACCCTAGTTACTTATCTGTTGGAACCTGTGAAGAGGGTCTGGGAGACCTGAGTTTGTTCAACTTGGAGAACAAGGAGACCTCATTGCAGCATTTCAATACTTAAAAGGAGCTTAAAAGAAAGATGGGGAAAAAAACTCTTTAGCAGGGCCTGTAGCAATAGCACAAAGGGTGATGGTTTTAAACTGAAAGAGGAAAGGTTTAGACTAGATACTAGGAAGAAATTTTTTCACTGAGGGTGGGGAAACACTGGCACAGGTTGCCCAGAACAGTCCCTGTAAACATCCAAGGTCAGTTTGGATGCGACTCTAAGCAACTCAATCTAGTTGAAGACATTCCTGTTCACTGCACAGGGGTTGGACTCGATGACCTTCACCGTCCCTTCCAACTCAAATTATTCTATGATTCTATCTCCATAAAGCAAAGCCTGACAGAAGGTACAAATGCTCAGTGAAATTCTGATTAAATACCGACAAGGAGAGAAAGTCCAGTATACACAGGAGAAGAAAAGGGGGCTGGAACACAAGATAAAGTTTCTAACTCTCTAGAGAGTAAGGTGGTGAAACAGTCTTTTTTAAGCTAATAATTTTTAAGGCCAATTATATAAAAACAGGATTATCTGACGTTTGCCTGCAATTACGGAGAAGTAAACAGGCTCACCCAGGAGAGCCACCTTTTATTTCTACATTCTCTGTTCTGAATGGCTCAAATCAGCTTGGTAAGACAGATGGAGCTTCATTTCTTCTGCCAAGCTCTGATCTGAACTTACAGATCACTGAAATCAAGACAGTCAGAGAGAAAAAAGAAATGCAGTCCATATCCCACCCTACTGTGCTCTACTATTTCATCTCCAATAGCACCATGGATATAACTCTCTTTGGAGACCTCTGCAATCTCTCAACAAACTGGCTAAAATAAGGCAAAATGTTTCTATTTAATTCTGCATTTGGCAGTTGTTTTCATGTGGTTTCCCATATTATTTGAGTGAAATTTTTTAAAACCTTCATAAAACCCGAGTATGCATTACAAGAAATGACTATGTTTATGACCTGACATTACGTCGAATAATTACATGTTAATGTAATTTTTAAAATGACTGTTTTTCTTCTCGTTGCAGTAGAAACCCTATCACACACATAAATTCAGCAATATTGTGTCTTCCTTTGGAATATATTAGTGTGGAAATGTGAATTTTTCATCTGACTCTGAGAAGTCAGAGTCACTCAGTATATGCTGCTCTCACAGAGGCTGTTCTACATTCTAGACAGGGGAGAGGGTTATCCCATGTCACCAGAAAATGTTCCATGACATCCTCAGAGACATTTCCAACTCCACAGGTTCACCGGTAGTTTAGTGACTTGAATCCAACAGCAGTTTTACTGTATGACTTGGAAACAAATCTACTCGAGTGCAGAGCTTTGCAACAAAGATTTCAGATGCAGAGTGTTTCAAATATATATTTTGGTGACGTGACCATGAATTTTAAGTGGTCTAATGTCAGCCTCTCTCTTTTAGGAACTCTTAAGGAAAGCTTAGTTTTCATCTTTCAGTCTTGCTGGTGTTCAAAATGAAAGCCATGAAATAGTGCTTATTAATAATTAAACATGATAATGTTCATTTTTCTCTTCTCTCAATTGATTAGCAAGAATTCTTGCTTTATTCACCATTGAGCAAAGAGCAAATCACTGATTTGTTATGGAGACAGAATTATTAAATTGTCCTGACCTATTTCCCTGCTTATGAGAGGATATCCCCTAAACTTACACTAAAACACTCCAAACTCTGCTTTTATAAATCAGAAGCCTTGAGACACAGTAAATCTTCAACGTAATGTTTTTGCTCCATACATATTTTACTTTGTCAAAATATTAGCTTTCTACTACACCATGGATCCCGTGCCACATACAGCAATTACGATATGACTGGAAAGAAAGGAAGCCTGACAGGTTATGCTCTTGTACCGACTCCAGATTTTAATGGGGCTGACAAGTCTCAAGGACCTTTTGACTGTGAAGAAGGTGCTGTTCTGCACACTATTTCCCACAGCCATGACACAATGTAATAATCGAGTTCAGCTATTGCTTAAAAAAGTCAGCAGCAGCAAGGAGAAAAGGTAGAAAGCTGTATATAGGTTAAGAGCGAATGATGGTGTAAATCTCATGGGATGTTTGCCAGTAAGTATTTATGCATTTGAACTGGCATGCGCAGAATGGTACAACACTTACAATCATGGAATCGCTTGGTTGGAAAAGACTTTTGAGATCATTGAGTCCAGCTGTACCTGTCCACTACTGAACCAGATCCCTAAGCACCCCATCTATCTGTCTTTTAAATCCCTCCAGAGATGGAGACTCCACCACCTCCCTGGGCAGTCTCTGTCAGTGCCTGAGAACCTTTCCAGTGAAGAAATTTTTCCCATATCCAATCTAAACTTCCCCTGGTGCAACTTCAGGTCACTTCCTACCACTTGTCACTTGGGAGAAAAGACCAACACCCACCTTGCTACCATCTCCTTTCAGGGAGCTGTAGAGAGCAATGAGGTCTCCCCTCAGCCTCCTTTTCACGAGGCTAAACAACTCCAGTTCCCTCAGCTGCTCCTCATAAGACTTGTTCTCCTGTCCCTTCACCAGCTTTGCCCATCCTCACCTACGTGAGGAAACAAAATCAAAACTCTCTTAGCTTTGCAGGGAAAAGAAGGGAATTGTGGTTACACTGGGCCCATGACTGACTTCAAACACAGTTTCAGCCCTGATGTCTACCTGATTGGAAATAAGCCTAATGCATGGTTGGACTCTCTGTGTGTTGCTGGAGTTCATGCCATAATTCTGTTACCATTCCAAGGAAAATTGACTATAAAAGGCTTGGACAAAAAGCACCATTGCAACTGCTCACTGATCTGAGCACAGCAGGTAAGCCTCTGCTTTCGTCAGTTACTTCTTTGCATTTTTCTATTTCTGTTCCTTCCCATAAGCAGTGTTGCAACTGCAGAACCCAGGGAAATCTGTGTGCATCCAGCATAAGACACAAGCATGTTTGGATTTAAAAAACATGGTTTAGCGGTGCACTGGCAGTGTTAGGCTTACTGCTGGACCCCTGTGATCCCAAAGACCCTTCCAACCAAAATGATTCTGTGATTCTGTGAAAGCAGCAGCTCTAAGAGGCTCTGTAGCCATCTCTATTATCTCTTTTAATTCTCACCTTCCAAGAAATGCTGGCCTGAGAGTACTGTACTAATGGGCTGGCCTCCTTCATCCACTCCTGAGAAAATAGCATCACCCTGCAGTGCAGTCGTGCTTCCACCTCGAGGAAATACATTTTGCTTTTTCCATAATTTTGGGGAAGATGACATGAACAAGAACTCTTTATTTCAGTGGCCTCATTTGTCATTCCTTCAACAGCAAGAGAACTGACACAGCGTGCCCTGTCTGCTGTAATGAATGATGAGTTTCCATTAGATGCAAAAGTCCTTTGGGGCCAGTCAGCATTAATACAACTCAGCAGCCCTCAAGCCAGAGGTCTGGGAGCTGCTGTGGTTTAGCTGCTCAAGATTTTTCTATAGCTCCCAGGAATCCAGCAGGCATTTCAGACTCTCAGAAACCAGGGCTGGAGGGATGCTGAAGAGGTCATTATTCCTCCTGCCATCTCAAGGCAAGATCAAGTTTATTGCAACTCTTTGTGACAGATCTTTGTTCTTGGAGCTGTAAAATGCTGGAGCTTCCACAGCTCTTTCCAGTGCTGTTTGTCAGTAATGGTTAAGCAACTTTCCTTAGAAATTCACTTGCATGATGAAGTTTGCACCTCACAGACTTAAGAAAAGAAGAGGTATTTCATTCAAGACAAAACAATTACTGCAGCCAGTGTTGACAAGGGGAATTTGAGCTGGAGATGTGTGTGGGGCCACTACTATGCTGACCCTTACAGTTGTAATTCTCAGTCTTCCTGATGCTAAAAAGGCTGGAGGACTCTTCCATTCATGGCCTTCCTGCTTCTTAAACTCTCAGAAAGTGAGAAGATCTTTCCCTGATGAAGTCAAATCAATATCTAACATGAACATGGCTGGAAACATTTTTCTGTATTGCAGAGGGTTAGATGCAGGCTGAAATAATTTACATTACAATTACCTGTTCTATTGTTGTAGAAAAGATCTGCAGAAAGCACAATGCAGGGAAACATTTCACTGGCTGAGTTTGAGCAACCTATAAAGAGTTATTTGGGAGAAGACTTGGAGCACCCAGCTGCTGTAATGTGTGAGGGCACTATGCATTACTTCTAAAAATAGGGCTCTGTGGAATAGGGTGGCAAAAGGGAGAAAGTCAGCAACAAAAATTCATCCCCAAATTTTCTATTTTTCTATGTTACCTGAAAAGGTATCTTGTACAAAAAAACTAAAAAACAAGGGGGGAAGATGTGATCTCATACCCTGAGCCTGCCTGAGAGCAGGGACAGTGACACCCAGCTACGTTGTTAGCTCTGTATTGGGTGCTGTTAAATATAACCTTGGACAAGTCACCTCTACCTGTTTTTTTGCCCATCTTCTTTTGTATTCTCTGCATAGATTATGCAGCTTAGATCCCTAAAGGTGTTTAGGCACCTAATGTCTCTGTGGACACATCTCTACCTCCTCCAGGTCAGGCACTCTTTCTCACACTGTATATAGAATCATAGAATGCTTAGGGTTGGAAGGGACCTTCACAGGTCATCCTGCAGTGAGCAAGGACATCTTTCCCTGGATCAGGTTGCTCACAACCCCATCCAATCTGACACTGAATGTTTCCAGGGATGAGCACTCCACCATCTCCCTTGGTAACCTGTGCCAGTGACTCACTATCCTCATGGTAGTCTCTTCTTTACATCTAGTATAAATCTCCCCTCCGTTAGATTAAAATAATTACTCCTTGTCCTGTCACAACAGGCCTTGCTAAAGAGTTTGTCCCCAGTCTTCCTGAAGCCCCTTTCGGTACTGGAAGCTGCTCTAAGGTCTCCGCAACTCTCTCAGTCTGTCCTCATATGGGAGGTGCTCCAGCCCTTGGATCATCTTTGCGGCCTTCTTTGGACTCACTGTAACAGCTCCATGTCCTTCCTGTGCTGATAACTCCAGAACTGAATGCAGGAGTCCAGGTGAGGTTTCATCAGAGCTGAGTAGAGTGGCAGAATCACCCCTCTCAACCTGCTGGCCATGCTTCTTTTGATGCAGCCCATACCAGCTTTGATCTTCCCTGCCATATTACATTGCTACCGATACCGAAATTATAGTCACAGTTCTGTTCTACAATATGAACAACAACCACAGGGTCCTGTGAGACTCAACAAGTAAATTCACTTCTTCTATATGTTCACAAAAGTCAGAATAAGAAATAAGACAGAAGGAAAAGCACATTGAGGAACCATGTCACAAACCCAACATAGAAAATCACATTCACAATAATTACAGCTAGATTTTACCTGTAAAATTCATACAGAAGAAAAGTACGGAAACAGGAGTTATTTTAAGAACAAAATGTAAGAAACGCGGTTACAAATAAATGGACCAAAGTTCATGGAACACAGTTTATTAACAGAGCTGGGTTCATACTTTGCTAGTCCGTATGCACCCTTTACATTTTGCTTATGCGTTTTTATACTGTTATTTAATTACATATTCATATAGGTTCTGAGAATTAGTTACGTATTTATCATATTTCTGAGGAACAAAACTCCACCGCTTGTTGGCTGACAATCCTAGTTTGCCCATCTGCACATGTTCCTTTGGGGTTTTTGGCATTCGTCTGCCGAAGGCTCGTAGTCTTTCTTGCTCTTGTCCTTTTCACTCCAGTGTTTGACACGAGTGTTAGGGCAATAGTTAAGTTACTTCCTTATGGCGACAGCACATGTGCCTTGACTTGGATCCCCAGCTGGGTCCCAAGCTTACATGCTTTCAGTCCACCTATGTCTTAAGCACTTACAATTTACCAATATGGTTATGAACCTGGTAGCAAAGTCCACATAATCTTATTTCAGCTTAAGCTGACTATTAATTTTGTTCTCCTCACAAATACCTCTCCCAGTATTTGCTTCTCAGCAGATAGTGGGCTCAAGGTGACTTGGCTTTCCTGAGCTTTAGCAGCCTCATGTGGCCATGTCCAGAACAAGGAGACCACGGGAAAGTCAAGACAGTTGAAAGCATGCTCCAACTTGGACCAGGAGCTGGGCAGATGCAAACCCACTCAGATTCACAAATTGTAATTCCTGCTTAGGAAAACGAATGCTGAAAGTGACCTTAATAAGTGTGCAAGCTTACACACACAGCCTAAGACTGATCACAGGGAACTTGTCAGTCGTCTTAGACAACAGCATAATCAAATCCATTCTCTGGAAGGTGGAGAAACTAGGTCCTAAAAAGTATGCAATCTCATGGTGGTGTGTCCTTAAATGCCGAGATGGTTACTGAAAGTGGTGGTGCAGCACTTTTAAATTTTTTAGATGCTCTGCAGAGCTACTGGGAAAAAGTCTGAGGTCTGTGTCCTAATCTGATTAGATGCGCATAGCCTGGGATGATCTACTTCCTGATACCTCAAGATATCTTTCAAAATGTTAATATCTTTTATTATTTCTGTATTTCTACAGTGGCTCCTTCTGGCCTCAGAAGGTGGATTTTGCCCTTGCTGAGCACTTCTGCGGCATCCATATCCAGTCCCTAAATAGAGGCCAATGAACAACACGCCCCATTTGGCAAGTGCTTTCTCAAGTGTAAACAAGTGCAGTTTTAAAATGCTTCCCCTTCCTTCTTACAAAAATAAACCAAATTCACCATATTAGCTGATAAACTGTGCACTCAAGTACTGACAGAAACCAGCAATAAATAATAAAAGCACAATTCTGCATTTTAAAAGAAGCCTTAGAACAGAAAGAGAGGTTATCACTTTAGCTCCCAGTATGAACAAGGATAAAACTGCAGTGAAATAGTGTTCTATGTTTTGAAAAAGTGGTGAGATCAGGAGGAAAAGCCATTGGAAGAGTTCAAATAATTACATGGTACAGCATAAGCTCTATAGGGATTGAAATGCTCGTGTCTTTTTAAACATTTAGATGCTTGAGGTAATATTTCTACTACATGCAATAAAGTAAAGAGTACCCAGAAGTACATTTTCATTTTTTGTCTGTCTCCTTAAGGAAATTCAGGGGAAAAAAAAAAAAATATAAAAAAATCGAAGTCTGTATCCTGGGTTTGTTTTATACATACAGAAGAAAACAAATCATACTGTGGAATAAATGTAGATATGGGAAATAAAAAATCCAGAATACTTTACTAGCAAAATTTAATGTGCCTTTTGGTCAATAATGTTTAGTATTTTCTTATATTTTGACTAATTATTATTTGGCTTTTTGCTATTTTGATAGCAAGTGAGGACTGGTCACTGGGATCCTTTGAATAATCTTACAGACCCACAGAGATTCAGTTTAATTCAAGCTGGGAGGGACTTTAGGAAACTATCAGTACAAGCTTTGTCTTGAAATACTAAATTACTTTGGGAACCCCTTAGAAAATTAAAATCCTTTCTAGGAACTGAAGTCCAGAACTGAGATAGACACCCAAAATCTTCCTACTGGCAGCACAGAAGTCTTAAATTGTCCAGGACTGCACTAACAGAAGCACAGATATTAATCTATCTTTAAGTACTTGTTAGACCATATCTAGATCTTGCTGCCAGTTTGGGGTTCCCAATATGAGAATATATGGTTGCCCAGAGAAGTCGTGGATGCCCCATACCTGGAGGTGTTGAAGGCCAGGTTGCATGAGTCTGTGAGCAACCTGATGCAGTGAAAGTTGTCCCTCCCCATGGTAGGGGGATTGGAACCGGACGGGCTTTAAGGTCCCTTCCAACCCAAACCATTCTATGATTCTATGAAAAAAGGATGGCAAATTTGCTTTCCCAAAGCAAACACTTCATATGCACATAAATGGATGCTACCACTGAAAGGGACATAGAAAGAGGTGGATATAAAACATGCATCAGGTAAAAGAGCAGACCTTGGCACTGATCTTTAGCGCTCAGTTATCTCCTACAAGAGCTAAACAGAAATTAAGATGCTCCAAAACCTCAGGCACTGTATCTGAAGAGCTTTTCCAGGGAGACTCTAATACCTTCCTGTGCAGGATGAAATTAAAGAAAGAAAACTTCAAGGATTTTAAAGTCAATCCCTGCTCAAGCAAATATGTACCAGTCTGAGGTGACAGTACTGTCCCAATACTTTATTTGAGAAAAGAACCTATACTGTCTCCCGAGACGTCAGTTTTAGGCAATCCATGTTTAATTCAGAGAATTAAACAGCACAGAGCAGCAGCACAGAGAAACTTGTTCAATACACAGAGACTTTTTTCCATTCTCTGTAGCTCTGACAGATTCCCTGACATAGAGACAATTTATGATTCTCTTATGCTTGTCTTTGAGAGCAGGGAAAACATGAGATTTAAATGGGTCTTGAGATTCAAGGAAAAACAATACCACTTGGAGAACCTCCTTCAAATGCAAACATCCCCAGCGTTAAGGCAGACCCTCATCTTGTACAAAACCACAGCACTAACACAAAACGTTAGTGACCCTGACATCAAATTTGGAGAAATAGCTTTATGTGGGATACACAGAATCATAGAATGGTTTGGACTGGAAAGGATCTTAAAGATCACCCACTTCCCACCACCTGCCATGGGCAGGGACACCTCCCACTGCATCAGGGTGCTCAAAGCCCCATCCAATCTGGCCTTGAATACCTCCAGGGATGGGGCAGCCATGACTTCTCTGGGCAATCTGTGTCAGGGCCTCACCACGCTCACTGGAAAACATTTCTTCCTAAGATCTCATCTCAATCTCCCCTCTTTCAGCTTAAAACCGTTACCCCTTGTCCTCTCCTTGCACTCCCTAATCAAGAGCCCCTCCCCAGCTTTCCTGAAGCCCCCTTAAGCACTGGAAGGCTGCTATAAAGTCTCCCCACAGCCTTCTCTTCTCCAGGCTGAGCAATCCCAGCTCTCTCAGTCTTCCAAATCACAGAAAGAAGGACTGTGCTTAAGTCAGATTTTAGGGAGAACAAACATACAATATAAAACAGTGGAAAGAGAAACTGCAGAGTCACAGTACAAACCTCTGCTAGGCGAGGAGTTGACATCCCTGATATGTCCTGTAATCTCCATCTGAACGACGTCTCTAAGAACTCTAACATATAAAAACACTAGCAAAGTAGAAAAAATTGTTAACATATTAAAACCCCCCAGTCCCATGCACTCAGCACAGATATCTCAAACACCAGCTGCGTGTGGAAAGCAGAAGCCAGCTTGCAGAGCAAAACCTATCTGTATTAATATATATCTGAATAGAATTCTGCTTTCCAGCCTGTTACACAAACTTGAGGATGCAAAGTCTTAGTCACAGTCCTTAAGGTGATTTTCCACTTTTCTTTCTATTAAGGTACACATCTGCGGGGCATAAAATTATAGTTATGAAAGAATGTTGTGAGAATTCAAAACATATTCCAATGTAAATACAGGAAAATAGTTAGCAGAGCATTTCAGCTTCATGATTTTATCATATTCCACAGAGGAAGATTCACTGATATCTCTCAATGGATTAAATGAAGAGCCAGCATTTCTGTCAGAAACAAGAATTCACAGAAATTATTTGCCTTTGGAGACTGATTCTGGTATTTTTCTTATATTAAAGTCAGGTTCCTATTAAGTCTTTGGATTTACTGTGACTGTGTTCTAAATCTTAGGAAATGCCAATATTTTCCTCACTTTCTTTCCCATTTATTCCAGAATACTACTCTTTCTTCTACCTGTCAGCCTCGATAATTGGTAGAAAGAAAGGGAGAAGCCCAGCATGGTGTGGAATCAATCTAATAGTGAGTTACAGTGATTGCTGGCGGATCCAAACTCCTGGAGGCAATGGCCTGAATTTTCACAAAAGGTAGTAATTTTTTATTTTGCTTTCATGGGTTTGTAAAGAACAAGTAGGCCAAGTCAACAGTGCATCCCTTAGCACAGCTCACTGTGGAACATAAAGGTGTTCAATGTTAGATCCAGGATCTACTATGTCACATGAGGTAAGAGGTTTTTCTTGAGGGATTTCCCTCCCTTTCTCCTTTTTATAGATACCTGACCTTTTCATTGAATCATAAAATGGTTTGGGTTGGAAGGGACAATGAAGGTCATCCAGTCCAACCCCCTGCAGTGAGCAGGGACATCTTCAATCAGATCAGGTTGGTCAGAGCCTCATCCAACCAGGCCTTGAATGTTTCCAGGGATGGGGCAGCCATGACTTCTCTAGGCAACCTGTGCCAGGGCCTCACCACTCTCAGTGTAAAAAATTTCTTTGTAATATCTGGTATAAATTTCACTTCTTTTAGTTTAAAACCATCACCACTTGTCCTATTGCTACAGGCCCTGCTAAAAAGTTTATCCCCATCTTTCTTATCCGCCCCCTTTAAGTATTGAAAGGCTGCAATAAGGTCTCCTTGGAGCCTTCTCTTCTCCAGGCTGAACAACCCCAACTCTCTCTGCCTCTCTTCATAGGGAAGGTGTTTCAGGCTTTTGATCACTTTTGGAGCCTCCTCTGGACCCAATCCAAAAGACACATAACCAAGGTCTTCTAACACTCTCTCATAAGATCATCTCTACAGTTTCGTGGTTACCTTCACGCTAAAATACCCCATCATTTTGTGGTCTACTCTGGGCCTGCTCCAAAAGGCCCACATCTTTCCTGTACTAAGGATTCCAGAATCGAACACAGGGCTCCAGGTGGGGTCTCACCAGAGCAGGGCAGAGGGGCAGAATCCCCTCCCTCGCCCTGCTGGTCCCACTGCTTTGGATGTAGCCCAGGATATGGTTGGCCTCTGGGCTGCAAGCACATGTTGCAGGCTCACATCCAGCTTCTCACCCACCAGGATGCCCAGGTCATTCTGCAGGGCTGTTATCAACCTCTTCATCTGCCCAGCCTGTATCGATACTGAGGGTTGCCCCAACCCAGATGCAGAATCTTGAACTTCACCTTGTTGAACCTATGTTTTTAGCCAGAAAACTTCCACCTGAATAAGGAACTTCTGCCACATTCTATTAATAGAGCACAGAACAGCTTTGAGCTGTACAGAATTCCTGGTGCTCAGACCCAGAGTCCCCTCTGATATTAGGCCAGCTTATAGAATATTTAAACTTTTCCGGGCACAAGCATACATCAAACCCCAAGGCTAAGTTGAAAGAACCCATCTGAAAGGCTTCCCTTTGCAAGTGACTACACAGGTGTGTTCCTTTTTTTTTTTTTCCCTATTGGTACTCTTTTTCATGCCTTTTTTTTTTTTTACTTTCATTTCTCTGGTCTGCTACCTGCTTTTAACCATCTGTATTGCAGAAACAGAAAACTAAGCAAATTACCTAGTGTACCAAAACCAAAGATAATAGCTTGAAGTTTTTAGTAAGCAAGGACATAATTTCATCAAATAAGATGCACTTAAAATTTAAAAGCAAATCGAACCCGATTTATAGCTGTATTGATATACATCAGCTAAATAAAACACAACAGTTCAGATATTCTTGCTGAATTTCAATTACCACAAGACCCCACATATTTTAGAAAGAACATTAAACAGTGCTCATTAAGTCATCTGAAAGTCTGAAATAGATCTTCAGATGTGTATTTAAACTTTTAAAGCAATTTATACAAAATTCATATTTTGGCTCCATTAGGAAAATATATTCATGATTTTTATGCTCACTTAAGATAGACAGTTTCTTCCTGATAGATTCAAGTGCTAAACAGAAAATTGTTTAGATGATTTCAAGCATTATTGCTCTTTGATATTAATGTAGCAGCATACAAATAAATAAAATGAAGCAAATTCTTCCTTTAGAACTCACTTGAACAGCAACACTTTAATGTCATCCAGAATTCTACCTAAAAGTGGGGTGCATTTGTTGGGGGTTTTTTTAGAAGCAAACCAAATTTATATATCCAAATGATGCAAATCAGTTGGGAGCTTCTGCCTGCACCTGTATTTGCTTTCCTGGGATAGTGCATTAGTTTACAGTAGATGAGTTTTCCCTTGTACTCCCTTGTCAGCACTGTTTGTGCTACGCATCCTGTCCTTGTTTGTCAAAGCCCTTCTCCAGCAGTGACTTAACATCAACTGCCACCACAGGAGGCAGAGAAGCCAGTAGCTCCCCATGCACTCTATTCATTGAGCCCACAGTGATCCAAACTGACCTCCCCTGCCTGAATAAAACCAGGCTTTCCTTATTTCTAAGCATAATCATCCATTTTGCTCCTGTCGCAAACTTTGACAATCTAAGAAAAGTGTTTTGTATCTGATGACCATTCGTCAAATCCTCTCTAACTCTCCCTTTCAACAAAGGGGTCTGTGAATACAACCTCCCATTCAACCAAACACACAAAACATGTACAAGCTCATGATTTTCAGCATAAAATAAATCTATTCCCTCCATCTGGAAATGGAGAGCATCCTACTCATGCTTTAAGAACAGAATATGACAGGGAAGGAGAAAAAGAGCTGATACATTATTCTTTGCTCAGTCCAAATTGGAAACCTACATGCCCTAATGGCATTTTGGTTTCCAAATGAGTTCTTTGAATAATATTCCCTTCCCCTCTTTCCAGTACAATCTCCAGAAATTAATAATTTAGTTCAGTCATATTGTAGGCCACATGAGTGGTAACTTCTGAATAAAACAATAACCATTCATACCCACTTTTAAATTGCTGGAAGGCTTTTGAGGTTCAGTGCCAAATAACTAAGCCAGCTCAAGCATCTGTCGTAACTGGAACTGCAGCTCAGCCAGCCTTAACTTCAGTCTAGGAGTTTGGGTTTAATTTGTTATGTTGTTTTGCATGAGATTTTGTATCTGCAGGGAAAGGGGAGCCCAGAGAGTTTCATTTGCAGTAACAGAGCCATGCCTTCCACACCCAAATACAGTGGCCAAGGTTGCCATTAGCCCCTGTGGCTTCTTGTATTGCCAGGTTACAGAAAGAATTTCTCTATTGTTACCATTCTGTCAACATTTTATGAAGATCTACTATCACAATGCAATGTGAGCACATACACAAATGGAACTGATTGCAATATCACTATGTTTGGAAATTCTGCATTTCAGGAGATGCAAAGACTGTGACAGAATTCAATGATTACAGGGTTCAGCAACTATGGCTTCTAAGTGCAATCAGGGTGTGCAGTAGGTGAAAGGAAAAAAAAATAAATGAAAAGAAAGAAAAAACACGTCTGTACACCACATCACTGCAGAAAACTTGATCCATGCATTGCCAGGTAGATCCCCTAAAAGCTGAGGTCGAAAGGTTGAAAACTGCTGTGTTTTATTGCAAGGGAGCACAACAACAATTGCAGAGGCTCAACCTGTGTGGCCCCGGAGGGTTTAATCCTCAGCAGTGAAGGAGCAGTGTTCCATGAGCCAGGAAAGCTGCTTAGCACTGATTGCACTCACCCCTGCCTGCGGACTTCCCTCTGCTGCCCCCTCCATTTCTCAGTGTTTATGTGAATCAAATTCTCCACTTTAGCACACTGGCTTGAAATAATGGCAGGGCTTAGTGAGCATAATTCCAGACTCCAACTGCGATATTAACACCAAAACACACAGAGAGCACGTTCAGAATTAAAAAGCCTGCTTCCCCATCTTCTAAATGATTTGACAAAAAGGATTCAGATGCCTCAGACACAAGTGTATCAGAAGCAGGGGCTTATGTCAGTGGGAAAGAGTATGTTACATGCCTGTTAGATACTTTCAGAGTCTCAAAACCATTACTTTAATTTTGCCACTTATTTCCATTATTCTCTTCCTGCTTATTCCCAAAGCCAATTAAAATGCAAACAGGACATTTTAAAGGCTTCAGTTTGATAACAGGCAGTAAGACAAGCGAGGCATGGGACAGAACTGAAATACAGCTCTTGAATGCAATCATATTAATAGAAATAATTGGATTTCTAAAGTCCCACAAATGCAAGCATTACCTCTTATCATCCATTAAATCAATTGACATCCTGTACTTCTTCAGAAGTGTTATTCTTATTTCATGAAAGCACTAAAAACATTTGGTTTGCTCTAATGAAAGTTGTGGAACACATACCAGCCTCATAGTATGCACTACATCCAATGGATTTGTTAAAGCCAGAATGGGAAACACTGGCCTCAAAGAAGTTAAACTCTCGATTTTGTTTTAAGTAAGGCTAGAGTTTCATCCAAAACACATAATGTTTTATTAATTAAGCTTCTAGTAATGATAATAATAGAGTTAAAGGTTTTAAACTCAGCTTTTCTAAAGGATGCTGGAACTCACCTGGATTTCAATGCAAGACTTAACACCTAAGATTCTCAGGAAATCCCAGCCTTAGCTTGGTGTTGATGCCCTCATTTTCTATTTTATATGTTTAATTCCAATTATTCCCCCTTGTTATGACTTCTATCAGATGTTAGAACTACCACAGTCTTTAACCTGATTCCACAAGGCAGCGTCCAGTCCTCCTTGATCACCCCTGTTCCTGCCCCTACTCTTACACCACACTCACACTGAGGAGCCAAAAGCAAAGGAATACAAACACACCCACACATAATTTTTTGTTTGTAGGGGTAGTCTTCTGTACATTTAACTCCCTGAACAGGCTTACTGAGATGTCAAGTAAGACCACAGATGCTCAAGGAAGCAAAGGAAAAACATGGCCAAGGACAAGAAGAGAACAGGAATCAAGTGGACAGAGTTCCCTCTTATGATCACAATTGACCCTTACACTGGTTTCTGTTGTTTGTCAGACCACATGCTGCTTATGGCCAGGCTGCACAGGATTAAGACTTCATCTACCTCTGGTGGTGTGATTTCATGTTTATTTATCCCAGCTGAGAGTGCTTCTGACAAATGGTGGTTCTGCTTTCCAGCCCACTCCCAGGAACATGTTTCTAACTCTTCTCCTTTTTGCCAGCAAAAACATCCTTGTGCCTATGCTGTGAGTTCAAGTGGGAAACAAATAGAGCTGAAAAGTAACTTCCATTTTCCAGAGGGGATTTTATCTGGCTTACAAAGAACTTACACACCACCAACACCACAAAAAGGCAATGGAAGAGAAGATGCATTTGTCTTTTCCAAGTAGCGCTGTGAACTTAAGCCAGAACTGTTCATGGAGTTCCAGCTGTGACGCAAGAACTGAAAGCCAACACTTCAACACCAGGAAAACACCTCGTCTTCGGAGACCGCCTCGTCCTGAAAGACTGACTCGTCCTCGGAGAACTCCTCATCCTGGGAAACTGCCTCATCCTCAAAGACTGCCTCATCCTCAAAGACCACCTCATCCTCGGAGAACGCCTCATCCTGGGAGAACGACTCGTCCGCCGAGAACACCTCATACTCAGAGACAACCTCGTCCTCAGAGGCCACAAAGATGCTGTCGTTCTCCTCAGTGGGCAAGCAGGACTCCTAAAACATTTGCAGGGAAGAGAGAGATGTCACCCCAAATGCCCCAACACTGGTGCTCGCCTGAGCAGCGAGAGATGGCCCAGCCCAGGTGGGCATGGCTGTGCCTACCTGTGCTCTGTCAGAGGAGAAGACGTGTTCCTCCTCTTCTGACATGTCCAAGTCAGAATCTGGCAAAGACCGAGTGCAGCGAGAGCTGAGGGTCTGCAGGAGAGGCTGGAGAACACAAACCAGCCCTGCACTCCCCAGGCAGGGACAGCCCCGGGACAGGGGCTGCCGGGGACACCGACCCCCGTCTTTGGGGCTGGAGGGTCCCCAAGCTTGGAGCCCAGCTGGAGCCTGCCTGTGGGCAACAGCCCTGTTCCCTAGTTCCCTCTTTCCCTGGGGATGCCCATGGCAGATGGGATGGGATGGGATAGGATGGGATGGGATGGGATGGGGACAAGCTGGCCGCAGCCACCAGCCTTGTGGCCCAGATAAGCTACTCACCCTCTTGCAGCAGCTGCAGCACCTTCATCTCACCAGCCTCCCGTGCTTGGGCATCCCTGGTGCCTTCCTCCTCCTCTCCCAACACCCAGGGCATATTGGGCACACTGGAGAGTCTCTCTGCCATCCTGCTGAAGCCTGGCCTCACGGGCTCCTGCTCCAGGGGTGGCAGAGGCCTCAGAAAAGCGCCGAGGATGCGGATCAGTAGACAAGTGGGCTGTGCAGCGTGCACACAGCCCCACTCTGTCCTCACTTGTTCTGTCCTACAGGCGCTCTGGGTGTCAACTGCCCCTTTGTTGCCTTGGTTTCCAAAGGACTCTGTGACACGCTGCCACTCGCCAGCCAATCAGAGCACGTGTAGCTGTAGCAGGGCGGGTCCCAAACAGCTCTGTGACACAATGCCAGTCACCATCCAACCAGAGCGCAGGTCCCAAAGGCAGGTCCCACCTGTACCCACACCTGCACCCACATGACTTCCCTGCTTCTCACACTGCCCCCTCAGCAAGTGGCCTGGGGGTGGTCAAGAGATTGGGAAGGGACTCAGCCACCACAGGTGACCAAGGGGATGCTCCATGCCCAATGAATGATACCACGCTCAGCAATAAAACCGGGGGGGAGTTTTTCACAACAAAGTAGGCATTGCTCAGGGACTGGCCAGGCTGCTGACGAGGAACTGCTTGGCCATCACTCTGTCCTTCCTTCGCCTGCACTTATTAAAGCGTATTTATCTCAGCCTGGAAGGTGGTGGGGTTTTTCCCTCGCTTCTGCCCTTCCATCCTACTGGGGAGGGAGGGAGGCAGGGAGGCAGCAATGACTGGGTGGGGGGTTAGCTGCCAGCTGTGTCAGTCTGCCCCACTCGCACTCATTGCAATCCATCCCCAACTGTGAGACACTGCCTCTGTTCCCCAAGGGGCTGCAGGCACAGGGAAACCTGTCTGCAAAGGCCAGCTCTAAGAAGAAACCACCATTACTGTCCTGATGGCACCGAGCCCACCAGCAAAGACTATGAGGGCATTCACGCCAGCAAGACGCAATTGCATGGCACTGGCAGAAAGCACGAGGACAGACATTAACGCAGGCAAGCCAACTCCAACAGCGACACGAGTGGTGCTGCTGAAGCATCTTCTGCAGCATCAACAACCCGACTCAGCAGCCTCATGGTGCTGGAGTCCTTCTGCCTCTTGAGGGTTCAGTGCTTGCAGCAGCAGCAAAGGCATCACAGACACCGGGGATTCCTGGCACTTGGGTATTTGTGCATCAAACCCCAGAGAGCCAAAAGGCTTTGGGAAGTCATGGAACAGGTAAGGACTGTTCCTTTCGCATCTGTGGGTTTTGTAGTGCACCTTTATGTCTCGCTGACCACAGTGAGGGCTCACAGCAACCTCTGGGGTTTGTTAACGTTTTGAAGTGGAGATGCCTTCAGGGAAATGTGGTGCCTGAGGTCTCGAGCAGAAGTGATCCAAAGGAACACATTCCAGACAAGTACAGCTCAAGCAAGGCAGGAATGCTTGCTGTGTTCTTCAACTGTCCCTGAAGAAGGCATTTGTGGGGCTCAGCTCTCAAGTGTTCCCAACCCAAGCCCATCAGTAAGTATGGACAGCCATTGCATTTTACAGTGGTGCTCCAGCATCAGCACCGCGACCCCATCAACACAGGCAGAGCAGCCACGTACGCAACACCGCACCGACATCCCAAATACTTCCCAGCTCAACTGCTACGCTGCTACCAGCCACAAAACAAACTGACTTAGAGCGGGGATGCAGGAAAATATCTCCACACAGCATTGCCTTCACACAGTCTCACAGACACCTTTTCAAACCAGGTAACAGGCGGGAAGCGGGAGGCAAGCCAGGGCAAAGTCATGGAAGACACCTACGGCACACTCCAGCAGCGCATTCAACCCTCCCGAAAACAGGGCACAGCCTCAGGCATCTCCCGCTCCCCCAGCAGCCTCCAGCATCAGCAGAGGGCCATCATGCCTCCTCCCATCCCTGTGGTTCCCCACCCCACACCAGGGCCCCCACCCCTGGGGACATTTCCACAGGAGAGCACTTTGGACCACAAGACGGGCAAGGCGCCCGTCAGCTCAAGGGAGACCCAGCGGGACACAGCTCTCTTGAAGGACAGCTGAAGAAACAGCATTGCCCTTGATGTGTAGGTACCCACGCAAGCTTAGAACCAGCTGCCTCCCTTGCCAGGACTGCCCAGTCTAGACCAACCACCCACACCTGGATGGAGGAATGCCAGGGGGCTGCTGGGAGCCAACGGGACAGGACTGACTGTCTAAAGGCCAATGTGCATGTGCGTGGTACCCCCTAACACACCTGCAACAGGAGGTAAAGTGTTACATACTGTAATGTCAGAGAAAAAACTGTCAGCTTTTTGTGGGCTTGTCAACCGACATCCAATAGAACTAGAATAAGGAGGCCAGGGACTGCTGTCTGCAGTCACTGTCATCATCATATTGTGGAGGCAAGGAGAAAAAGCAGGCGCAACCATCCTCTTCCGAAGAACAGCTAAGTAATTCATCGCCTCCAAAGGGCCAGCAGCCTTTTGCAAATATTTGAAAGAGACATTTGATATTGAGCTATGTAGCTGGATTTTCACTCCTGCATGTGTCCTATGATTATAAATGGTAGCCCTAAAGTCATTTCTGAACTAGGCAGCTACACTGGTAGGCACAGCCATACTCACTTTTCAGAGGCGCTTGTATAAGTAACTATATTGAAGTTCAGAGAAACTGAGTACGGAGCTGCCTGCTTCTATCTACCTTTTTTTTTTAACCTAAAAATTACTTATGACATCATCAGAAGTTTTAGATTCTGCAATTATTCCAAAGCACCTTGAGACAGAAAGACTGTTTCAAGGCTGGAACTGAGAGGTAGGAGATAGGAAAACAAGAAAGGTTACTAGATCTGCTGAACAGGGCAGGACTGGGAGGTTGCTAGATTGCAATGACCAAGCAATGCTTCAGAGACTATCAGTTTTCCCATCTGCCCTTGTCCTCACGGGGCACTTCAATTTGCCGGATAGCAATAGTACCACACAGATGGGACAAGCACTTCCTAAACTCTCTGGGTGATAAATTCACAGCACGGGTGCTGAGGGAACTGACCAGGAAAGAGGTCTTCCTTGATTTGTTGCTAGTTAACAGGGGTCTCGTGGATGAAGTCGCAACTGCAGGTTGCCTTAGTCACAGCAACTCTCATTGCTAGCAGGAAAAAAACAGTCAGCAAGATCTCAGCTCTGGATAGGAGGAAAGCAGACCAGCTTGCTCGGGGAACTGCTCAGCAAGGTCCCCTGGGAAAATGCTTTTGAAAGTGCTGGGCTCCACCAGTGTTGGCCACTTTTTAAGTACCACCTCCTAAGAGCACAGGAACCGGCAATTCCAAAATGCTAAAAGTCAAGCAGCAGAGGCAAAGGCCTTCCTAGCTGAGCAGGGATCTTTCACTCAAACTGAGGCATAAAAGGATGATGCACGACCAGTGGCAACAAGGGCAGGTGACATGGGAGGACTAGAGGGATGCTGTTGGCCACTGTAGGGCAGAAATTACCACATGCTCCTACCTGACACAGCGGAGCATGGCTTCCAGCGTCAGCACTGCCAATGTGTGAGCAGAGCAAAGCCCAGGTCACACCAGCAGCCCGAGACCCAGCTCCGGGACCGCTGAAGGGATGGGAAGACTGCGATGGAGCACCTGCTGGGGCTGGGGAGAAGGGAGACATTGTCCATGCATTCCTTCCAGAAGGGATCGACCTCCCCTGGCGTCTGCTCTGTGCTGCAGGGTACTTGGAGGGACACAGCCAGGAAGAGGCAGGCAAGATGCTGCATCAATGCCTCTGCGTCCCAGGGAGGGACCATGTCTAGAATTGGTCTCGGCAGCTGCACAACATGGGGCACAGGATCGATCCCTGGGGACCCCACCTGGGACCGGTTGCCAGATCAAGAATAAACCAGTGATGATCACCCGCTCAGTGTGACGGGTGAGCCAATATCCTGTCCCTCTCGCACACCACCCGTCCAGTCTGGTTCTAGCCAGCTCCTCCGGGGAAGGCGGTGAGAAACAGTGTTCAACACTTTGGTGAACTCCAGGTAAACAGCATCCACCACTCTGCCCATGTCAACAGACGCTGGGTCGTTGTAGAAGGCAGTCAGGTTAGCGTGGCATCATGTCTCCTTGGCCAGCCCCTGTGCTGGGCAAAAGAAAGGCAGGACCAGGGCCGGTGCACTTCAGGGCCCAAGCTCTCTGCCCTTTCATTTCCACCAAGACAAGACGTATCCATGAAGTGAAGACGCTGGATGTTTATTCATGGAAGGTGAAGCGGAAGGGTGACCTGGGAGAAAGGGGCGGGCATGGGCAGCATCCTCAGGCTGGAGCTGTGCCGTGGGGGAGGGAGAGGCCAGAGCCACCCAGCTTCCACGCACGCTCAGTCATGCCTGGTACGTGCGAGAGAAGGGAATCGCCTCCTCCACATCCTCCAGAGCCGCCCTGCTAACACCTGCAGCCTCTGTCCAAAGGAAGCATTTCTCTCGTCAGATCTTAGGACAGCCAGGATATCAGCTGCTGTCTTTCTGATGGAGTAACTGTTATCATCTGTCAGGCTTTCGAGGGCTGGAAGAGAGAGGAGGAGAGTCAAGATCAGAGCGTGGCCCTGCGGGGACCCCAGGAACCCCTCCTGCCAGGACCACCCCACCCAGCTCTTCCCATGGCCAGCAGGGAGCGGGGCCAATGGGATCACCCCCAGGGAGAGCTGCCACCAATACCCCCCTGACCCCTGACATCTCATTCGGCTCTGCCCGCACTACCCCTCATCCACGCAGGGAGCAGAGCCCTGTCGGGTGGGGCAGGGATTGCAGCTCCCTGCCAGGCTCTTGCCGCCTCCCCACCAGCCCTGCTGCCCCCACCTACCCTCGTAGATGATCTGGAGCTCTTCGTGTTGTCCCCTCACGAGACACCCAACGTATCCTAGAACACACAGCACATCCCCAGTCCTGCAGCCGCTGCAGCACAGCTTCCCCAGACCAGGCCGGCTCCATGCCCTCCTCCCCTCACAGGGCTGAGCACGTCGCGTTCCCCGTGGGTCACTAAGGCCAGGGAGGCAGCGGGCGACAGGGAGCCCCGCGGGCCCCGCCCCATCGGGTGCTCGGGGCTCCGCAGGGCCCAAGGCTGGGGCCGAGCTGAGCGGGGCAGGGAGGGATCCCGGGGATTGCGACTCACCAAGGAACTCCACAGCCGCATCTCGCAAGGACAGAGGTGCCTGGACGGCAGGACCTCAGCCCCGTGCAGGGCACAGTCCCGGGGCAAGGAGCACATCTGCCAGCCACACACCCTGGGCACTGGGGCAGCGGCTTGTCCAGCCTGGCTCTGGGGCTTTGTGGACATCTTACCAGGCACTTTCCCAACCCCGACATCTCCTCACTCTTAAGCAGTTTCCTGAGCTGCTTCTTCAGGAGCTTCGTAGCTCCAAGAAGTGTTCTCTGCAGAAAACGCAGAGACTAGAGACGGGACTGCTGCCCAGGGCACAGGACCTGCATCCCCCTGGGCAAAGCTGTGGGCACTCCTGGGCCCTGGTGGGAAGGGGCAGCAGATGGGAAACACATTCGTCCACAGGTTCGATGCCCAGGTGCCCCTAATCCTGCCCCTCATCCAGGTTTCCTGACAGCGCGTGAGGCAGGGAGGTGCAGCGCAGGGGAGGAGGGAGAGCCGCCCAGAGAGGGGACCCTGCAGTTGGGGAAAGGTCTGGTCCAGAAACTCATAGCCAGGACATAGACCTCCGTGTCGTCGGAGCACGTGGACGTGCTATGCACCGGTGAGCCCTTCAGGGACATAGTGCAGCTCTCCCTGCACCTTCTCCACAGCCTTGCACTCAGAGACCATGGCCCTCCACATGGTCGCAGCAGCCCTGCAGGCACAGAGCTCTGGGTCAGCGGGGTCTGGGCAACCCCAGGTCCTGGGCTGGACACCAGCCCTGCCCCTGCCCCTGCCCACTGCCCCTCGCTGAGAGTATCGAATGGGCTGATGGGCTCTACAGGCTGGTGAGCCTGGAGTTCTCAAGGCAGATGCCCTGTACCTGTCACATGATGGGGCACACTGCAGGAGGGTCACCACCGCATCATGGGGCTCTTTGTGGGTCAGCTGTAGAAGGCTTCTGTCCAGCCTGTGCTCATCAGAAACATTCATATGGAACAGCCACAGTGCTGACAGAGCGAGCCCTTTTCCCACCTGCCCTTCCCAACACATTCTGCTGGCCATAAGGCTGTCATGTGCCCAGTGGACCTGGCTTCAGGGAGCACATTATTCCTGGGGGCTTCAGCCCAGGCTACTTACCTGTTTAGAAATGGTGGTGACATTTTACACAAGCTTCTCTAGCATGGCAGCACAATGCTCCTGAACATCAGAGTTGGAGTCTGCCTTGTCCTTGGAGGCATCCTTGGAGGATAGTGTTGTCATCCTCAGTGGGCAAGCAGGACTCCTAAAACATTTGCTGGGTGAAGAACCTCTTCCTAATATCCAATCTAAACCTCCCTTGGCACATCTGCCTACCATTACCTCTAGTTCTATCATAAGTCACAAGAGAGAAGAGATCAGCACCTGTTTCACCTCCCTCCCTTGGGAGAATGCAGTGAACAGCTATGAGATCCCATCTGAGTCTCCTCTTCTCCAGGCTGAACAGACCAAGTGACTTTAGCCACTCCTCATATGACTTCCCTTCTAGACCCTTCGCCAGCTTTGTGACCTCTTCTGGACACTTTCAAGTAGTTTTATGTCCTTTTTATACTGTGGTGCCCAAACCTACACACAGTACTTGAGGTGGGGCTGCACCAGTTCAGAGCAGAGTGGGACAATCTCCTCCCTTGAGGAGGAGATTGCTGTGCTTGGTGTGCCCCAAAACACGGTTTCTCTCTTGGCTGCCAGGGCACTGTTGGCTTATGTTCAGCTTGCCATCAACCAGACCACCAGCCTCCGCAGGGCTCTCCAGCCTTTCTCTCCCCTCTCTCTGTACGGACATCCAGGGTTACTGTGTCCCAGGTGCAAAATCCAGCGCTTGCCCTTGTTAAACTTCATGCGATTGTCACACAGCTTAGTTCTAACAATACTGTCTTCAATTCTGGAACACATTTCATTTAAGTATTTTACCCTTAATCATGGATAAAATAATGAAATACAAAAGGTCAAGAAAAAGAAACAGCACCAAAAATGGTCAACCCTCAAATCACGAGCAAAATAATCCGTTAAGAAAAATGTACAGACCAAGTCCACCAACACAATCCTTCTGCTTTACACCAACTCCTGTGAAGTTCTGAATGCAGACTGAATGTTAGGCTTCCTTCATTGAAGTGGCATCACATGGAGAAAAATCATCCTTCAAAATGAAACTAATTTGAGGCCACAAACAGGAGAAAGCCTTAATCATAAGTTTATAACAGCATTTTATATCAGTACATAGTTTTTTAGATGCCTTAAACTACTAATTTCCATAAATTAACATGCCTGTGTCTCTTTTAATAGTAATCATAACTTTTCATTTCCTGCTTGTAATGCTTGAGTTTAACATAATTACAGTATGTTCCTTATTTTCAGTGCCATGCAGATCCCACTCACTGCTCTCTCCCCAGTCAAGCATAGATTCATATTAATAGACACAAAATGAACCTGCAAAATTTATTTAGAGATTTACTGCATTCATAACACTTGCACATGTATATGCAAACTCACATTTGCATATTCAAAATGTCTGCCTGATCTTGCCAGCGAATGTGGTTTATTTTTGCATGCTATGGCCGTACATGCAAATTCCCTTCTTCAAGCATCAATTACCTCCTCCCTGACAATAAATATGTTCCCTTTCCTAAAACAATCCGGTTTAGATTCTATTTTACTTTGCTTTCCCAGAAGTCGATAAATACTGCCACATCCCTGTAAGGGATGGGGGCTTTGCACTCCTAGGGAAGCTGGAATACGCAGAGACAACGCAGTACAAGGTCAGAAAATAGAACTTTACTACCACACAATCTGCCGAGGGCTCCCCAACAATGACCAGGTTGGAGGTTCACAGCAAGTGGGAGATCTTCATGGTGTCACCAAGCTTTGACCCATGGGGAGAAGGGCAGGGTCTGGCACATCCTAGCTTTTTGTGTATTAGATGGGTGCATGATCAGCACGTGCAAACGGTGGATTGGCCTGGCTACTATTCATATATTCATATGATTGGTTAGCAGCAAAGCCAGGTGCATGATATTGTTTACATTCTAGTTGCTGGCTAGAGCAAAAATAAAGATATTTTTCCAGCATGTTTTGGTACAACAAAAGTGTGGGAAGCCTGAACAATGTCCATCGCCTGCTCTCCTCATAATTCTTCCGCACTGGCCCATATAATCCCTCTACACAGATGTGTCTGTCCTATTCTTTTTACTGATTCTGCCCATTATGTGCTTGTCCCTGTTTTCTTTCCTAAATCTTCAGCTTCCTCCCTCTTTGTTTGCCCAGAGCTTGCTTTTGCTCACTCCATGCCGGAGGAAGAGCAGCAACCATACCTTCTCTGCTGCCCTGTTTCTCTTTCTCACCTGACTGACAGAGCAGCACCTTCTGCTCCTTTTGCTAAAGAAACAGCATCCCCAAAAGGCAGTGTTCGATAGAATCCATGTAAAGGACTGTGACCAGACACACCTGCAAAGGACAGGAATGAACAAAACACTGCAAAGGAAAGAGGATGAAAACACTCATGAATACATCTCCTTAATACCTACAGCAAAATGCTACTTTTTAATTTTTAGGTTTTTATTATTATAGATATTATTTTCTTATTTGAAAAATGAGGGTCAAAGGAAGCAATGAAGACAATTACAATTACAACCACCAGACTTGGGAGCTAAATGTCTCCATAGCCAGTTGGACAAGGGCCGGGATAAGGCTGCCCAAGAGTACTGTTACATGAGAATCTGCACTGGGGTTCTTCTGCACTAATCAATTCATCACCAGAATACAGATAACTCCCTGAGCCATTTGGGGGCTGCCAGGTCGCGGGCCACCTCACTGGAATGCTTTTGCCCAGCAATATTTCAGGTACTGGCAATTTTGCGCAAACATAACCCATGAAGTACCTCCATCCTGCAAACGCACATACTGTCTCTTGAGATACACTCTGCTGCCTTAATCACCAGTCCACATGGACACATGGACAAAGCTTCTATGTGAAATAGCCGTGCTGCAGTGAACTGCTTCCTAAAGGTTTGTTTTACCAACCCTTAACCAGCAGTGGCACCAACCTGCAGGCCAGGCCGTGAGGAAAAGCAGTCAGGTGGAGTTTGTAGAATGAAGAAGGCTTTCTCAGCCGTACTCCCACAGGGCTGGCTCAGTCCTCAGCTTTCTCCTGCTTGGAATACACTTCACACCTGAATGAAGAAAGGTTTTGTTTTGTGAAAGAATCAAGTTCATGCTAGTTAAAGGAACTGAGCTAGCTAACCTAAAAAATTTAACTATTGATCATGACCATTAAACCACTTTAAAATATGAAAATAAATTCAAGTGGGACTTGGTAAGCTAAATCTGCTTTAAATTTTGTCCCCATGTAAAGGACTTATTTGCCTAATTTAAAGTTTTGTAGTTATTTTTAATGTGCAAATGACTTCTATGTTGAACACACAATATAAAAAAAAGAAAAAGAAACTCTCATTCTGGAGTTATGCTGTTTATTTCCTTCCAGAAAACTCAGCTGAGTGAAGTTAGGTTAATTGCCTCCATGTCGCTATGAATAATGTTGCAAAGCATTGTGCTGATACTTACACCATTCTTCTGCTCATCGTGTATCCCAGAGCTATTCCAATGTCTCACTGCAATTCATTTGGGCTGCTAGATCTGCATGTAAAGATAAAAAACAGTAGCAAAATTCCTTAGTCTGCCTCCAGTTTTCATCAACTTTCTGTCCAGTGGGTGTAATTTTGGAGATGTTACTTGTTCTAATGTGTTCCAAAAGAATGGGAGTCTTTGCTCCCTGTAATCTATTCCTTGCACATTGTCATCATTCATGGTGGTAGCGGCAGTACTTTAGCTCATTATGTTGTACTAATCTTGCTACCTGATATTCTTTTCACCAGTCAATCTGTTGATTGCAGCCAGTTTAAATCTTAGCGATAAACAGGATTCTGTAATTTTTCAAAGGACAATAGAATCATAATTAATTAGCATCCATCTGAGGAAAACCAAATCGTCCTATAAATGGAACTGAGAAACTTAATATCCCACAAGGACAACATTTATAGAGCAGTGGATGGGCTTCTACACACTTGCAGAGCAGGAGAGCATAGCAGCTTCAGCTCTCAGCTCAGTGACCAGGCTATGCAAAGTTAATTCTCATACGGAAATTCATTAATTACACCTTGAAAGTCTACCAGCTTAGACTGTTACTGATGCTAGATCTCATAACTCAGCTTTAAAACCCACAAGCATGAAGATATAAAGCTTCTGTCCGAGTATTTCCAAGTAACACTTAGTATTCTAGTAACCACACACCTCACAGAGCCAGCCTACATGGAAATCAAGGGAAAATCATATAAAAAGGGGGGAAAATCATACCTGTTTTCATCAAACTATTGTTATAGTCTGTTCCTTGGCTGGCAACTCAATAATGCTACTAACGTTAACAAATTCTCACAACGTAAAATACCTGAAAACTTTACATTTGAAAGTGAGGTTAAAAAAAAAAAAAAAAAAAAAAGAGACATTATTTACCTGGCTGGCATTTAAGGAAATAACAAAAATCATTCTTGCTTTTATGGACAACAGTAACATTTGCAGTCCAAAAAATCATAAATGTCTTGTAACAGACGGTGATAGCACCACTGACATGATGGATATGAGGCATTTAGTTTTTAATGGCTTTTGTAGGTTTTTTTCCTTATGACAGCAGCACACTGTGAAATGTATTTTAGTCTTGAGTACTCAGAAGCAACTTCACATGTTATTATTCTCCATTAGCTCCATTTGTTGATTTGATGACTGAAGACCTATTGGCCAGATGCTGCTTTCTAATCTTGATGTATAAGGCAGAGCAGCCGTGGGTATGTCACTCCCCATGAAGGAGAATGAATCAGGAGAGCAATTCTATAAGGTGTGGTGTAAAGATAAACTGGATGCATTAATTATCTGACAGAAGGTCTTGCTTATTTGTGAGAACATTTTGTTGCATAAAATAAAAAGAAAATGAGCCCAGGTGTAAAGATAAGCCGTGTCAGAAGTGCAGTCTTCTTGGTTAAAAGATCATAGAATCATAGAATGGTTTGGGTTGGAAGAGACCTTAAAAATCATCCAGTTCCAACCCCCCTGCCACGGGCAGGGACACCTCCCACTGGATCAGGGTGCTTAAAACCCATCCAACCTGGTCTTGAGCACCTCCATGGATGGGGCATCCACAATTTCTTTGGGCAACCCGGACTCAGTATGTTGCAGAGCTCTTTGGTGTTGATCAATCACATGTGAATAGTCTAGAGAAGTCAACAGGAATTTTGATGCTTTACTGGACCCCAGACCAGCACATCTAATATATCTTATTTTTCTTTTCCATCATATGTGCATAAGATGAGCTCCTCTAATTCAGACAGTATCACAGTATCGTAAGGTTGGAAAAGACCTTTGAGATCATCGAGTCCAACCTATGACCCAACACCTACACCTACTCCTACTTGTCAACTACACCATGGCACTAAGTGCCTCATCCAAATTCTCTTTGAACACCTCCAAGGACGGTGACTCCCTAGGCAGCGCATTCCAATGAACAATTACCCTCTCAGTGAAGAATTTCTTCCTAATGTCAATCCTAAACCTCCCCTGGCGAAGCTGGAGACCGTGTCCTCTCGTTCCGTCACTGGTCGCCTGAGAGAAGAGTCCAACTCCTGCCTCACCACAACCTCCCTTTAGGTAGTTGTAGAGAGCAATAAGGTCTCCCCTGAGCCTCCTCTTCTCCACGCTAAACAACCCCAGCTCCCTCAGTCGCTCCTCACAGGGCTTGTGCTCCAGCCCTTTCACCATCCTCCTTGCTCTCCTCTGGACGCACTCCAGCATCTCAACATCCTTCTTAAACTGAGGGGTCCAGAACTGGACACAGTACTCAAGGTGCGGCCTGACCAGTGCTGAGTATAAGGGGATGATGACCTCTCTAGTCCTGCTGGTCACACTGTTCCTGATGCAGGCCAAGATACCATTGGCCTTCTTTGCCACTTGGGCACACTGCTGGCTCATGTTGAGTTTCCTGTCCACCAGCACTCTCAAGTCCCTTTCCGCCTGACTGCTCTCCAGCCACTCTGCACCCAGTCTATAGCTCTGCATGGGGTTGTTGTGTCCAAAGTGTAGGACCCGGCATTTGGACTTGTTAAACCTCATGCTATTGGATTCAGCCCATCTCTCCAGCCTGTCAAGGTCCCTCTGTAGGGCCCTCTTACCTTCTAGCAGGTCGACACTTCCTCCCAGCTTGGTGTCATCTGCGAACTTGCTGATGAAGGACTCGATCCCCTCATCCAGATCATCAATAAAGATATTAAACAGGACCCGGCCGAGCACCGAACCCTGGGGGACGCCAGTAGTGACCAGCCGCCAGCTGGATGGGACATCATTCACTACCACCCTTTGGGCTCGGCCATCCAACCTATTCCTAACCCAGCACAGAACATTCCCATCCATGCCACGGGCCACCAGCTTGTCCAGTAGTCTACTATGGGAGACAGTGTCAAAGGCCTTGCTGAAGTCCAGGTACACCACATCCACAGCCTTCCTCTCATCCACCAGGCGAGTCACACGGTCGTAAAAAGAAATCAGGTTGGTCAGGCAGGACCTGCTTCTCCTAAAACCATGCTGGCTGGGCCTGATCTCTCCCTCATTCCTCAGGTGCCGCATGATCGCACCCAGGATTATCCGTTCCATAATTTTGCCTGGGACCGAGGTCAGGCTGACAGGTCTGTAGTTACCTGGATCGTCCCTACGGCCCTTCTTGTGGATGGGCGTCACGTTGGCCAATTTCCAGTCTTCTGGGACCTCTCCAGTGAGCCCGGACTGCTGATAAATGATGGAAAGCGGCTTAGCAAGCTCGTCCGCCAGCTCTCTCATCACCCTAGGATGGATCCCATCAGGCCCCATAGACTTATGAGGATCCACGTGGCTCAGCAGGTCTTTAACTTCTTCCTCCTGTATGACAGGGGGGCTGTATTGCACCCCGCCCCTATCCATCGCTTCAGTAGACCAGTTGTCCAGAGAACAATACAGTCTACAGAAAAGAGTTATCTTTCTTTTTATTCAAGTAAGCATCAGATAAAAATGGTGAGATGTATAAGGATTTGCTATTTGATGATATATTGCCTTAAATTAATTTTCTACTATTAATGTTACTTAATGGAATTTTATATTTCTTATTTGAAAAATGAGGGTCAAAGGAAGAAATGAAAGACTACTACGATCGCCACTTAGGACCATTAATATGTAAATTATTACCCAATATGTAAATATATGGTTAAATTAAGATTGCTAATGTAAGTTGCATAATTGCTGGATAGTTAGAGCCTAACAGGTTCTGCCATAATTTGTGTCTATTTTATGCATATAATGTCAATAATTTTTATTCTTAAAACATCATGAATAAAAGCATCACACTTATTTTATTAACTGATACAGGTATTAATGTCACTTTATGCCATTCAATCACTTTCTAAAACTACAAGTTAAAAATCTGTATCACTTGCACATTTTCTTGCATCAGCTCGTGAGTCAATCACAAGGAGCTGGGTTTGAGAAGCAGATTCTTGCACACTGGGTAGATTTCACCATACTCGCCCAATGGGATTTTTTCAGCCTTCTTTTGCATCCGATATTACAAACTTTAAAGCACAGATACTGTTAAAAGGTCAATATAGAGAATGGATTTGATCCAAGGATTCCCAGCCTAGCAATCCAAAAGTCAAGAGGACTCTATCAAATGTCAAGAGAAACTGGAAAAGACTTCAAAAAATGATTTCTTCAATACTTCTCTCTTTTGCAATATGTGTGCAAGAGAAATACTTTAACTAGTTCTAATTCAATGATATTTTACAAATTTCATCTTATTTCAGATACGTAAAATATGGATCTGAGAACTTTAGCAGTTCTCATTTTTTCATTATTACATAACATTTTGAAATAAAGAGTCTCCTTCAAAAAAATAAAAACCCAGACTCTGGCCTGTATTACATGAGTCATGAAAATAAAATCAGAAATAAAACATTGCAATTCACTTACAATCCCAGTATGTTCTTCATTTTAATTAAAAATGGAGTATATGTTCATAAGGTCAGGTTGGATGAAGCTTTGAGCAACTTGATCCAATAGAAGGTGCCCCAGCCCATGGCAGGGCATTGGAAGTGGATGGACTTCAAGATCCTTTCCAGTCAAAACCATTCTGTGATTCTCAGAAGAACTCTGCACAGACTGCTGGGCATTCTTCTCACACACGTGAAAACATGATGGCGATACGTTTTTTTACATGCAATTTTAAGAAATATTTCAAAATGTGGGGCTTTTTTTAACTTGAGCTACATCTAGTGCAAATATTCAAGTGTCTTATAGCAAAATAAAGGTTTTTTGGTTTCCAGAAGTGCAAGGTATTTTCATTTCTAAGTGTATTAGATATGATATAATCCAACTAAAATCATTAAGATCTTCATTGGCTTTGCCTTGCATGACTGAAATAAATGCCTGATAGTTTTAGGGAGGATGCTACCATCAGGTGAGACAACTTACTTTGGTATAAAAGACATTTATGTAAACTACTTTCAAGCTCATCCTAAGCATAAATAAATATATCGTTACTTATTGCAACAACCTAAAAAGGATCTTGTTTTATTTCTGCATTCTCCAATCTGCTGAAAATGGAAGAATTGATTTGCGCCCATGAGGAAGCAGCTACCTTTGCTGCTTGTCCTTTGTTCTATAATGAGCATGATGTGGCCTTCCTGTAGACAATTCACTCATGTCACTGCAGAAGATAAAAAGAATAAATCAAGCCTATATCTGAGCCATCTGTAATAGTTTTAACTACTGATTCAAAAGTTATTTTCCCCATAAATTGACTCGCCATACAGTTGGGATTGCTCCAACCCTTTTAAGACTTTATCTGCTAACCGTCTGGAAATAGTAGATGATAACTCCCCCATAGATGATAGAGCCAAGTAGTTAAAAAGTGGTTTAGATGGTATCTTCAAAGGCCTCAACAGAGAATCCCATAAGACTAGATTTCTTTAGCTGTGATCTGCTCTAAAGTATAAACCTCTCCTTTAATCCCTGCTTTGAACTGCTGGAATCACTGAATGGGTTGGGAAAAGTATTTTGTTACAGCTAAACAGCTTGAGAATGCTATATCAAGATACAGAGAAATCTATTTAAAATCTATCTAGAAAAGACATCGTTACACTAACAAGGCACAAAAGAGGTGAAAGGTGTTTATGAGAAATACCTGCTAACGGAAAAGTTAAGACAGTAAACAAATATTAGTCAAAGAACAGCTCAAAGAGCACATTCTGATGCTACAAGAACTCCAATACTGTCAGATGGAAAGTCATTTCTTGTGGGTTACCAAGGAAAAAAGCCGGGAGTATTCTGTGTGCTCTTCATTTTTCTAAATTCACTTCTTCCCATGATTCAAACATTGCCTGCACACACTCAGGTACCAAGAAACCAAGCTATACTCCCTGGGCTGAGGTTTGCTGCCTCCAAGGCAGGGAAGAGCCCCTAGGAGCAGCCCTTAGGTACAGAGATAAATGTCTATAAGCTCACTGATCTTAAATATCTGATACACTTCTGCCTAATCTTCTTTTGCCCTTCATGGAAAAAGTTTTAATACTGCCAATCCCAAGAAGATTTTCCATTAGAGAATCAATTGGTCCACTACTTCACCTTCCACACAAATATCAAACCCCACAAAAATGTCAGATGATGCATCCTCTACGAATTATGTCCTACCTCAGCACTTACAAAGACTGGATCATGAACATATCCCCAAACCTGCCTTTAGCAGTTCCCTTTCAAGAGGGCACTGACCCTGCTATTTCCTTCTGTCTTTAAGGTCACAAACAGGTCACAATGGAATAAGCTATGTATCTGAAACACAGCTAAGCTGCTGTTTACAAAAGAGAGATTAAATATTAGCTAAAAAATTATTGCTCAAGCCATGCAGAAACCCCAGTGTCACCTGGGAAATGAAAGATGGATGCTCATGGAAAACCTCTGCTAGGAGAAGCTGGGTATATAAAAGTGCGTGTGCTTGGAAAGGATGTTGGAGACCCTTTTCTCTGCATGGGATGTATATTGCCCATCCAGACTCACAAATAAGTTGCAGCAGCCTCTCAGCAAGCAGGAAGAATATGACAGACATTTCTAGCCAAAGCTAACACAAGGAGAATGGAAATACAACTTAACAGCAATCATGGGTACTCTAGAGCTGTAAGTTACTACTAGTATGACCTTCAACATAAGAAAGATATGGAACTGTTGTAATGGGTCCAGAGGTGGCCACAAAGATGATCAGAGGGGTGGTGTGACCCTAGAGCAGCCTTCCAGCACAGAAAGGGACTACAAGAAACCTGGTGAGGGACTTTTTACTTTAAGGGAAAGTAGTGATAGGATGGGGGGGAATGGCTTTACATTGGAAGGAAGAAGATTTAGATTAGACATTAGGAAGAAATTCTTCACAATGAGGGTGGGGAGGCAGTGGCACAAGTTGCTCAGAGAAGTTGTGGCTGCCCCATCCCTGGAGATGTTCAAGGCCAGGTTGGATGGAGCTTTGAGCACCCTGATCCAGTGGCAGGTGTCCCTGCCCATGGCAGGGGAGTGGAACTGGATGTTCTTTAAGGTCCCTGCCAACCCAAACCATTCTATAGTTCGTTATTCACTTCCCTCATCACAGTCAAAGGAAATGCTTCCAGGAACTCTGCAAGGAAATGTGTCTGGTTCCAGACCTCTCCAATTGTGCAAAAGTATTAACTAATCAGTGCAACACATTGCTCTACCCAATCTTAAGTTAACCCCACTGACTTGGTGCAGGCAGGCTGCCAAACTCCCACGCAGACGAGCTGGAGCACATGGGGTGTGATGCAAAGTGCTGCAGCTGGTAAAGAACAATCAGGGCTTCTGCAATGCAGCTTTTTGGATAAAACATGGATGGAGCAAAGCACTGCACCTCCTGCCTTCAACAGAGAGTCCAAAATATAAGGAATATTTTGGTGGTCAGAATGGGATTACCTACCTGGGAAGAGAGCAGCACATTTGAGTTTACAGACTTCCACACACCTGAACCACTAAAATTGGTTGGGAACTTACTTCTAGAAGTGACATCAATTAATTTATTTCAGTTCCACAGAGGTTGGCAAGAATAAAACCCCACCCTTATCCTAAATCTGTAATTCAAAACTCAAAATCAAGTCAAGATTTCTTTGAAAGGGTTAACTGAATTTGCTCCTGCTTTTTTGACTTGATCTCATTTTATTTTGTGTTTTCTGTATCACCAAAATTTATGTAAAGAATTTACACGTTGATAATTAAATCAGAAGTTAAAATTCTTAAGAGTTTTTTTCTGTTCTAAGAATCCTAAAACAATTTACTGAAGTTCAGTTGAGCAGAAATAAGACTAAGCCACCAAATTAAAGAAATTCAAATGATCTTCAAAAGCTGGCCTCCCCCATCTTAGCTCTGAGAGAAGAAAAATCCACTTTGATATGAGGATTTAATAAAAAGATCAAAAAAAGTCCACATGCTTATGTCTGTTGTTATTTGGGTAATTTTGTTGTTGAAGTAATTCTAAGGATGGAACATAAGCCAAGGAACATACATCTGCTGCTTCTCAGCAGTAAAGCATTAGCTCTACATCTGAAGAACTCCTAAGACTGGGAGATATGGAGAAACACAAAGTGTGGAGCTCATGAAGACTTTTTTCTTTTCTAAAAAGAAGTCATACAGTCTGTCACTGACCAGACACCATGTAAAGAGCAAACAGTCTTTCCAATGATAAATTAGATAAAAACAAACATGTATATTACGTTTAACAAGAAATGGTCTGAGAAAATGGCCTCAAATTGCACCAAGGAAGGTTTAGATCGGATATTAGAAAAAATTTCTTACTGAAAGAGTGGTGAAGCATTGGAAGTGGTTGCCCGGGGAAGTCGTGCAGTTACCATCCCTGGAGGGGTTCAAAAACCATGTAGACGTGGCGCTTCAGGTCATGGTTTAGTAGGCACAGTGGTGTTCGGCTGACAGTTGGACTGGATGATCTTAAGAGGTCTTTTCCAACCTAACTGATTCTATGATTCGAGATGAAAACAGTGAGAGGGATAAACAGAAGACAAATCTATAGGGTACTGTGAGTCAAAGATATACGTAAATGCTTTGTGCCCATTCTTATTCATTATGGAATCAGAAGAGAATGAATTCATTGAATTTTATATGCTAAGTTGAGTATTTGTTTTATAAGTGTTCTAAGAGACAGCACTGAAAACATTAATTCTGTAGTTTCTTATAAAGGAAAAGGAGAGAACAAACAGGAAGAACATTCTTGAATGACAAAATATCTGAGGGATCTGGTGGGAATTCTTCGAATATGATGTATTCTTCTTCAGGGAACAAGCGGAGATGTAAACAGATGGGCTTATCTAAGTAGAATTGGCAGTTCCACAGATAGCTGCTTTCTTTTATATATGATTTTTCAGACTCACCAGGGTTTTCAGGACCGCTCTCCTTAATTATTCCTAACATTTTGACCATTTCATATGCTTGCAATATAATGGAAATATAAAAATAATTAAAGCAAATCGTAGTTTAAATCTCAGTGGAAACAATACATTTTATTCAAACAAACCAGTTTAAAAAGGGACTGTCTTCTTTATGAAAGTCAGTCCATCTGTTCACAGCAGCTCCTTTGGAAGTATTTGTTTTGCTTAGAAACACCAACAATGATTATGTCCATGGTGGTAGATGGGCTGAGGTGTGTTTGCTGCTTTTAAATCACTGAGTTTATAAAGATGTTCTAACATTTGTTGGTCTGGTATAACTGAAGAATGAAAATGCTCAAACCCATTTCCATTCTGTACAAAAACTATCAAGGGTGTTCCTTTTCTGGAGGGGACCAGCCAGCCTGTTTTTTCCGTGGTGATGGCCAGGCTGTATTGGGGTATGGTTGACACCTCGACTCCAGGAATTGTAAGAAAAGAATAATTCAGACAACATTAGAGAGGAGTCCAGTGCAGCACGCTTCCAATCCATGCAGACATGGTACAACATAAGATCTCTAAGGTTCCTTCCAACTCAAACCACTCTAACTAGCTGATAGATCCAGCCATGCTTGTCATTCATCTGGGAGCACAGTGTTCACCATCGTATTAGGCAGGATCACAGTGCTCTCTCTGCCATGTCTTTACACAAAACCCAGCTTCACTCACCTCTAATGGTGATTTCTGGTAATAAAGCCTTCTTGTCCAGCCTTTGGTAGATCATTTAAAAAGCCCAAATAGAATATAGATGGTAAGAGCAAAACTGTACAGCTCACTGTTAATGGGAGTGACTGTGCTCTCATCTATTTATCAGCCCAGTTCATGTAATTGTGGATCCATTCCACTGAATTAGACATTCACCTCAGTACTACTAAAACTTATAATTGCAGAGAACATCAGGACAAATCACAGAAGTTGACATCAAATATAAGAACAGAAGAATTTTATAGCAGTAAAAGGGAAATAATAACAGGGGGAAAAAAAGAGCAACGACTGAAAAGGTATTATTATTAAAGACTCTGATTAGTGTAAGAGTTGGAAGCAGGGAGCCCCAAGAGCCCTCAGGCCACAGCATGCACGCACAGAGGAAATTTAAACAAGGACTCCCAGTGGAGCTGTGTTTGAAAAACATCACAGAGCTGAGATATCCGACCAATGGACCACTACCAGATAGAGCAGCCTGCTGCAGCATTCAGACAGTATCTTCTTAGTTAGGGTCACTCAAATGTCCTGGGCAGACAGTATGGTGCCTTCTGGACAGAAGCTGGCTGAAGCTGGTTAGGTTGGACTACAGTAACAGTAACCCAGAGCATGTTTTATAAGCAGAACAGAAGTCAAGAAGTCATCCTCTACGGAGGTTTGTCTGAGACTCTGACATCTCTTCCCCTCAAAGAACCAACACTGAGACTCAAGATGCCCTCTAGCTTCGTCCATTAACGCCTAGCTTGCCACAGGGGACCTGCTGAACCAGGTACACCATGCCATGGGGATGCTCAGCACTTCCCAGCTAACAATGTGAGCCTTCTCTCTAAACTTCAGATCTATGTACCAGCTAAGACTTCAAGTGATATTTCAGGAGAGCATCTTTTTTTTTTGCTTTACTGGGGGATTCTGAATGCGGTACTGTTTAATAATTTCTGTGGGGTTCATTCTACTCATTGATTTCCTTTCCTGTTTCCTTTCCCTATGTTTTGCTCTGATGCCAGAGAAGAAGTGTTCATTGTACTCAATAACCTTGTTTTCCTTGATTTTGCATTACCATTCCTGGAATCTCCTATCAAGCATCAGAAGTGTCTCCTGATTTATGCAAATATGTTAAGAAAAATCTATAATAAATATATTAATCTATAATTAAAAATTACAAGAACATTACATCAATCACAATACCTGTATCACAGGGCTCAGCAGTCCCAGATTCCATTGTTTCACACGACATGCAGAAGCTATAATGAGAAGGCTGTGTGTTTGTAAAACCAGGGAGTTCTCTCAGTCCTGGCCTATGGAGCTGCTCATGGACAAAGTGGAGGAACCTTCTTGGCCACACCACTGAGCGATGCCAGCCCTGGCACAGATCTGCCCTCCCTATGGTGTGAGTTAGAAGGCTCGTCTGCTTAAATGAAGCCCATTATTTTGCTGCTCCATCAGCCAATGACTCCAGGCAACTCTTTATTTTGCCAGTGCCTAAACTTAGCTTGCAAGCACAGCTAAAATATTAATAATTAATTATAGTCACTGCTATAAAAGGCCCATTATTCTATCAGAGACATTCCCCATGTCATTCAGGCTGACTGGCTCATGTATGAAATTGAAGGTAAAAGAATCCACAATAAAAGTAAAAAACTCCACATACTGGACAGAAAATGGAGAGGGCCAATTCCACTGGTATAAGGGAAGATCTGTTTAGCCAAATACACATAATTGTATATTAGAAGTTGAAGCAGAGAGCTATGACTACAGCCTGGAATACAGAGAGAAATGATCCTGAATAAACTGCTGTTCTGGCAAGGAAGCCAGGGAAGGCAACGAACTTAACAGACTATATTTTAAATTCTCCTTTTTTATGGGATGCACAATGAAGTTCTCCAATGAATCTGGCACTCCAGGATACTGTTAACAATTTAACTTCTGATCTTAACATCCAACTTCAATATTACGATCCAACTTGAGATGCACGTCCAGCTGAGAAACCAAATCACCTTATGTTATATAGATAGATGACTTTGGTTACAGGGGAGTAGTCATCCATTCCTTTAAAGACAAGGCCACATGAAGAAAGCCAGATGCTACATGTACCAATAGTTTAAATCCCTCTCCTCTGTGATGGATTTCACAGCCACTTAATCATTACTTCAACCATATGGATCTGTTGAAGTGAGCCCACAGCAGGCCACAAGGGTGACTCGAGGGCTGGAGCACCTCCTCTGTGAGAACAGACTGGGATAGTTGGGGTTGTTCAGCCTGGAGAAGAGAAGGAACCTTCCAGTACTGAAAAGGACTACAGGAAAGCTGGGGAGAGGCTTTTGATCAGGGGGTCCTGTGAGGCCCTAGCACAGGTTGGCCAGAGAATCATAGAATCATAAGTTTGGAAGAGACCTCTGAGATCATCGAGTCCAACCGTACCTGTCTCCCTAATAAACCATGTCCCTAAGAAACTCATCTACCTGTCTTTTAAACACCTCCAGGGATGGTGACTCCACCACCTCCCTGAGCATCTTATTCCAGTGCCTGACCACCCTTTCAGTAAAGAATTTCTTCCTAACGTCCAGTTTAAACCTCCCCTGCTGCAACTTGCAGCCATTTCCTCTCGTAGAATCGCTTGTCACTTGCAAGAAGAGACCAGCATCCACCTCGTCACAACCTCCTTTTAGGCAGTTGTAGACAGTGATGAGGTCTCCCCTCAGCCTCCTCTTCTCTAAGTTAAACAGCCCCAGGTCCCTCAGTCTCTCCTTGAAGGACTTGTTCTCCAGCCTCATTGCCCTTCTCTGCACACGCTCCAGCCCCTCAATGTCCTTCTTGTGGTGAGGGGCCCAAAACTGAACACAGCACTCGAGGTGCGGCCTCACCAGTGCTGAGTACAGGTGACTGCCTGGAGGTGTTCAAGGCTGGGTTGGATGGGGCTTTGAGGCCACTGATCCAGTGGGAGTGCCCCTTCCCATGGCAGGGGGTTGGAACTGATGGGCTTTAAGGTCCTTTCCAATACAAAACATTCTATGATTCTATGGTATCCACTAGCTTCAATCACACCAGCAAGCAGAACTATCTGAGAGCTGATGGCTTTTATAACTCCTGAGACATAATCTGGTGAGGCTGTTTTGATTTCTGAACAGAGAACAGAAGTCCAAAATATCAGAATAAAGAGATTAAATATTTGCCAGAATCAGAGAATATTAAAACAGGAGTTTTATAAAACCTTAAAAATGAAATTAACTTAAATAATTGCTGAAGTGCAAGAGCTATGGCTTAACCCAGTTCAGGGAACAGAGGAATGGAAGGTGGCTCTGGAAAGAGCATGAGAAACTGTCAACTGGTACATTTGATTTCTTTACAGGTCTAATAAACTCAGTCATATAACAAGGAATGGGTTTAGTTAATGTATGGAGAAATCTAATACCATACTGAAGAGTTACTGTAGCTTTTCCAGCAGGAAAACACAGATCAGAAACCTGTTCCAGTTCTTTGATGGTGCTGAGCAGCACAGGAGTAAGGGTGACCTGACTGACACAAGATACTTGGATTTCCAAAAGTTTTTGACAACCAAAGCTGAGAGGAAGGAAAAAAAAAAAAAAAAACACGGGAAAAAAACCCAAGCAGCTTTTCAACAGCACATAGTCAGGAAAATACAGGAGCAGATTACCAGAAGAACGTGATATCTATTCTGAGACTTCTGCTAGTCAGCACATTAATAAATATTTTTTAAACAGGTGGAAAGGTGCATATTGAGGTGACTTGCATTGACAGCATAAAATTATTCTTTTTTTTCAAGATGACAGCACATTTCATAGACTTACTGAGGAATATCAAGATGCTACCAGATTCAGTAATAAAGTGGCAGATGAAAGTAAATTCAGAGAAACAAATAAAATTATTCAAATGAACAAAAACATCCTTAATTATACAAGTCCAACAATGGCCTGTAAACTACCCTTTGTCATTCAGGAGAGAGACCTCACAGTCACTTCTTTAAAAACATCAGCTTGATATACTGCTAAGATTTATTGTGGGGAAAAAAGCTAGAGAACAACACCAGGAAAGTTCATTAGGTTTCTACTTAGAACTATGATTTAAGAACATCTTAAACATCACACAAGCCTTGTCCCTCTCCTCTGTTTATGAGAGAACATACTTAAAATAAGATTTACAGGAGGGCAGCAAATGAAGAAAGATGAGGAATAGGTCATGTATCTGGGAGACTAAATAGGCACGGGCTCTTCAGCTCTGCCAACAGGGCAGGGGAAGATGTGTCAGCATGAAGAGGATGAACAAGGAACAGTTATTCCATAATTCCCACAGTATGAGAATCAGAATGCATCATTAAGAGGTTTAAAGCAAAGGCAGGGACGCCCTTTATCACTGCTATGAGATCTGTCAGAAGCTGAAATTTAAAGTTGTTCCAAACCAAGAGATCAGACAAGTTTAACAGAGGAGAGATCCATGAACATCAGACAAAGTGCATGAAGTCCCGACCTCCAGGAGGTCCTGATCCACAGGGCATTGGAGAAGAGTATCAAAGAAACCTTGGGGTTTACTCACCCTGGTTTTATCTTTCCCTAAGCATCACCTCTTGTCCACTGCCAGGGATGGGATACTGGGAAAACTGGCCTTTGCTATGACCCAGAAACAACCCGGGTTTGCTCCTGGTTTGTTTCCAGGTATTCCACACATATTCATTTACAATAAAAAAGATGAGAAGGAGAATGATGTTTGACATGAACCCAAGATTGAAGAACCATCGCTCCCTCTTTTGCTTTATTCTAGAAAGAGAAAAAGGACAAATTAATTAAGATATTTCCCTTTCCTCACATAATTTAGAGAGGAAAGATGACAGGTAAGTAGATTTTAACGCTTCTCCCCACGATCATATGATATTCAGAGAGGTAATAGCTCTATACAGAAGATATTTTCACAAGTTGAAAGTCAGGCAAAGAAATAAAACCAAAATCTTTCCAGAGGAAAAAAAAAAAAAAAGACAAGAAACAAACAGTCCAAAACCAGTCCAAATATCCAAGTCAGGCTTTGGAGGCTGTTTATAGAATCTATTTGCTTTCTTATTTCCTCGTTCACCCCCATGTACAGTGTTTTGCCACAGAAAAAGAAACGGAATTAAAAGACGCTTATTTCGTTGCCCAAAAGTCTCAGTACAAAACGCGTCTTTCTGCCCAGGAAATGACTGTGTGCTTGCTGGGGTGAGGCTTTACAAAAGGACAGGCAATATTTATGAGTAGTTTGAAGGCTTCCTAATGAACATCCATCTGGAAAAAGTGGATCTCCAAGTTTTGTGCTCTCTCTCTCTCCTAGGTCAGTTATCAGATCCTAAAATTGCATCCAGTTTTCTCTGAGGAACAGTTCTGCATAAGCGTAAGTTAAATGCCTCAAAGGCATCTAAATCATGATTTTCTTAGTAGTGGAACAGCATTAAAAACAAAGACATGAAAATCATGCTTTCATGACAAAGGGGATTTTGTCTCGGGCCTCTAATTCATTTCAAGCCAAGAGGTTTGTTTTGTTGGCACACGGTCTTGACAAAAAGAGGCTGGCGGATGCTGTGGTAGGAGTAGATTTCTCCCATTTTTCCTTTTCAGAAAACGCAATGTCTTTCCACATACATTAAACCACGATGTCAGCCAACTCAGATTGCCAGCAGAGAAGCAATAACCTCAGGGATTATTCCTGAACTTTGTCTCATTCACCTTCTTCCACCTGGCTCATGAAATGCAATCATAACTCCCAGACCAGTTCATAAAAAACACAAAGGGCTCCTAGGACATCTGTGTGGAAATTGTATTGCTAATCGGTTTATTTTGCATAGCCCCATGTATCACTCGTTATCGATGATTATGCATTTCAGCTCCTGTGACAAGCTGTCAATAAAATAAAAATTAAAAAAGGCCAAGAACAGCAAGCTTTTAATTTAAAGATGATCTCTATCCCGAAAAGAGATGCCATATTCCAAGGTCTGAAAAGAACTAGCTCAGGAATGTATTCCGTTTACCAAATGGAAGAGCTGTTCAAGGAATCACAACTCTCTTGGTAAACACAATGCAGGTCTCCAGAGGTGAGTAATTTTCTTTCAGAGTTCACTAACTTTTAAAAATGAATATTGGAGAAAGAGCAAGCTGGATAATATAGTAGGTTCTGAGCTACTGAAAGCGTGTTATTAAAACTCAGCATAGGCTGGCAAAGATTCTACCTCCAAGAAACTGGAAAACAGTGTCTGTAGCAATAGGACAACGGGTGATGGTTTTAAACTAAAGGAGGAAGGTTTAGACTGGATACTAGGAAGACATTTTTTACGCTGAGAGTCGTGAAACAATGACACAGGTTTCCAAGAGAGGTGGTGGCTGCCCCATCCCTGGTGATGTTCAAGGCCACATTGGAAGGAGCTTTGAGCACCCTGGTCCAGTGGGAGGTGTTCCTGCCCATGGCAGGGGGGTGGAACTGGATGATCTTCATGGTCCCTTCCAACCCAAACCATTCTATGATTCTATGATTCTAAATACTGTTCACTGACTGTTTTAAAGATTTATTTTTTTTGTTATATGAAGGCATCTGACATTTTATTTCAAAGTTTTTATTCTGTATATCAACTTTGCTTCTTGACAGGGAAAAGAATGGTGGGTAAATAGACCAAATTACCTAAATTATCGTTAAGTTTGAAACAACATACCTGAGTTAGGTTGTCACAGGAAATATTTTTTTCTCTAGAGCATCCAATTCCAATGAATTCCTTCTCCTTTCCTCCAAGCATTTGCTTCCTTTAAACAACCCCTCCCAAATTTCTTCTTTTCATAAGCATATGTTCTACGCTCCCAAGACAATTCCGGATCAATTCACAAAGCTACCAGCTAACTAATGGCTCTTGGTTAGTTATGAAAATATATTTACTTTCAACAGTGATGAAGATGCAAATCACTGCACCCTTACAGATTCCCTGACCTATTCAGTCCTTGGCAGAGAATGCCATTGCTGTTCTACCTTGCATGTTTTACACATAAATAGTACACACAAATACCAGATCAATATAACACCTTATTTCAAAAATCCCTTTCTTTTTTTACAGGATATGAATGATGAATGCAGTATTGATTCGTTTCTTTACATACAGTACAGATGCTTCACTCAAAACACAAGATCGCTGGATAGCTGTTGATATTTAAGAGGAGCTTTCAAAATAGATAGGCTGTGCTGACCTTCAGAGGTCCTTACTCTCTGACTGTTTGCAGGAATAAGTTAATCAGGAGATGAAGCTCTTGTACCTAAGCCAGGCTTGAGCTGGAGCTTTGCAGTTTGACTGAAAGAAAGGCATTCTCATTCAATCACTGTAAATATACTCAAAGTGGGAATTTGCTAATTGCAGCACTCTGTAAGCTGGAATTAATATAAACAATAAATATAAAATAGAACACATGGACCTAGTAAAGCTACAAAGGCAGTAAATGCTAGAGATGGGATGCTGAATACATTATTATTTTAAGACTTGTGCCTAGTTTAAATGGGATTAGAAAAACCCAACCTGTTGCGAACCATTCTAATTCAGTTTGTGGATAGCTGCTGGAGAATCAAAATTCTCATCAGTTATGCCCCACTTGGGATCCATAAAGCTCCAATTTTCAGCTTCTGTTAGTTGAATACAAGGATGGCAAAATTCATGTGGACATTCCCTTCATTTACTTTTCGAACAAACAATTTGCTCATCACCATGTTTTGGCTGGCTGCCTGAACAGCTGAAACTGTTGCTTCTCCTTGAAGAATAACATTTAACCAGTCAGATAATAATTCATTCAGCCTGGGACCCTCAAAAAAACCCTGACAGGTCAATATACAGCTGTAATGAGGGACAACTCTGGCTTCCAGAACGTAGTTTTTATGCTGAGTGTATGCAGGGAGGCGAGATGGGAATATTTAGTACTAGAGTATCTACTTGAAAAAGGCTGGCTCTATTAAATAGCTGTCCATCTTTTTGCACTCCAGGGAAGGAAGCATTCCTCTCTAACAAAGATGAAGGTAATATCAGCGGGGCTAATCTCTTCAAAGTGCTGAGCGCTCAAAGCAATCGCCTGCAGTAGGACACAGTCTCCACCCTCATTAGCTCAGCAAAGAAAACACAGCCAGACACAGAACACTATCTTGCGACTAGGGCAAAAAAAGGTAAAATAAGGGGTTTCAAGCTACCTCCCTCTCCTTTCCAAAGGACAAATATTTCATACATTTTAAATTATGTGTGTACTGAAAATAAAGTCATATATTTTAAGAAACCCTTTTCTTTTCTTGCTAGTGTATTTAAATATTGTGGAGTTGGCTTCTGTTGAAAAATAGCCATGACACAACAGAAATACTACACGGCACAACTCTTCTCCCCATCAACAAAGGGGAACAATTCATTGCCAACTTTTTCGCTTTTGATAAACTGCAACAGTCAAAAATAAGGAGACTGATAGCTTCATACCTCCATGAAACAAGGAGACAAAAAGACCTGTCAATCAGCTCCTATTTGTGTAAGTTCCTATCTACCCACTGCCTCCAAATTAGAGAATTTTATGGTCGGGAAAATGAATGTTGAGAACAAGAGAAGTGAAATACAACAGCATGGAGGGGAGAAGTGAGAATTATGAGACAAGAAATTACTGTTGAATAATGTAGTCTACCAGCACATCCTTTTACTCCCATGCTGACCACAGGAATAATTAAAGATGGTCAACAGATGTTGTAAGCACTCCTGGGAGAGAGAGAGCTGACAGGGACGTGTTGCTGATCTGACTTCCAAGCCTAAGCAGCACGATAAGGACTAGAAAACAGGTCATGGGTTGTGTAAACCAACTCAGACCACACAAGAATCTCTCCAGGGAGAGCACTAATGGATTCATCAGTTAAAACATGCATGCTGGGCAGGCTACCTAGGGACTAAATATCAATATTGGTGTTGGGGCAACAGCATTTGTTTATTGCAAAGCTCTTGCCAAAGTAGGGATTTTATTTTAAAGGACAAAGCACAGAACATTTCTGCCAATGTGAGTGAAGTGAACCAGCCCACCACCATTCCCTTTATCTGAGGTACAATTTTTGAAAATCTTTTGCTGTATAAAACCAATTTGGTTAACACGTGGTGAGCCTGAAAGTTTATTTCCCCCAGATCAATTTAAAGGAGGGATGCACAGTCAGAGATGGACCAAACACATACCACAGACTTTATAAGTGTTTTTCATTCTGATTGTTGATTGATGGTTCCTTTGTTACAATGGTTGGACTGGATGACCTTAGAGGTCTTTTCCAACCTTAATGAATCTATGAAAAGTTTTACAAAGGGGTACTGAAGTTTGGAGTAATGAGAAAAGGAGAAAGAGAGAGATGGACAAGACAATGGAGAAATGGAGACCCACCACTGCTTGCAGCTTGACAGTGCAAAGTAAAAGGCCTGACTTTGGTCACATTTTCGAAGGAAGGAAGGAAAAGTAGCTTTTCTTGAACAATTGATACTTCGCCCAGTTTCTGCGGCACTGTTTCCTGCACTGGGCTGGCAGAGCAGGCACGCACAGGAGGAGCACTCAGATGCTGAGGGAATGGAGAAATAAGAGATGTGGGTGGCTCATTTGTGTTCATCCATCAAAACTTACAAGAATGTGGATCAATTATATTTAAAAGACACAAAACACATGAACCCTTAGCTTGTATAGAAAAGGGCATGAAAGGATGCAGTGTAAAGACACAGATCTTGCAGTGCTAAACCCATAGCAAAGAAAAGGGTTCTGATGGGATAGTCACTAAACAATTCACGATTTGAGAAAGGAGAGCAATGAGTGATGTACAAGATTGTAGCTTATGCTTTACAAATAGACTTGAGAAAAGCCTGAATGAGAAGCAAAGCAGGCAGCAGAATAAGTCAGAAGTAGTCTCAATTTTCTAAGAAAAGAGCAAATGTTTCAAAGGAATTGTAAAAATGTACTCCAAAAACATGGATGGGACACCTTGCACACCCTGTTAGGTGGAGGTGTAGCACTGCAGCAAGTCCAAAGGGATTAATAATCAGAACTGGGAGCTGTTTGAGCTCTGTGCAAAAAAACCAAGTGCCAGGACAAATCCAAACAGTTACACCTGTATCTGTTTCGACCTATCTATCTATCAAACTTCCTTTGCGTATCATGCATCAGTTTGCAGAGTTTACTATATTCATGCAGGAGCAGCCAATTATCACAGCACCAGCACCCAATTAGCTCACGCATAAGCACCCAATTATCTTGTGCGTGAATGCCCCATCAGTTCATGCATTGACACCCAATTAATTTACACATAAGCCCCCAATCAATTTACATGAATGCCCCTTCAGTCCATGCATGGATATACACCCAGGTCAGGGCAGGGATTACATAGGGGACCTACGGCGAAGCAGCACAGTCTGAAGCAGCAGAGGGAAAGCAGAAGGAGCACAGAGGAGCAGCGACAGAAGCCATTCCACACACAGCCCCAAGCTCCTGCATCACCCATTGCTGCATCAAAGGAACTGGGATGATAGAGTGGGACCCACAATGAAAACAGGCAAGGATAGACTGGGAATTGGGGAGTAGAGATGTTTGGCTTGAGCTGAGACTGGGAAAGGAGAAGGAAAATCATTTACTTGTTTAATTCTCCATGTTTTCTTTTTTATCAACACTCAGAATCAGTGATTAGAAGATTTCATTAATTGGTAATAACTTAAATTAAGTAAAAATTTCCAAGTTGAAACTGTGTTGCCTGTGACAGCATATGCACAGTCAGATCAAGGAGGGACTTGAGCATTGAACCACGAGGGAAAAGCACCCTAAGGAATCAATTGATGTTATCAAGTAATATGCCTTAGAGATTAAAGAAAACAGAGCAATAAAGTGTTGTAATGAAAAAAGCTTTTTAGTCAGAAATGGGGGTCATAGGGAAAAACACATTGATGTCAGCACATAATTGCACTATGTGGACAAAATCAGATGCTACTAAAAACATTACTGTGGTAAATTCTGCACTAGAGGCTTTTTCCCCATCAAGTCTGACTCTAACTGTAAGCAAAAGGGAGACAAATACAAAAAGCAAGCTTCAGAAATTGCAATGAAGTGAGATAAAGAGTTGAGATCTTGCCTTGCTCCAGTTCTCTTGATATCTGGACACAATCCTGAGACTCAAGAGGTGCAGGTGCATCCCCTGCTCTCCCCAATTCCACCACCAATTACAGAATCCACTGGACATCCTCCCAGCAAAGGAGAGCTTCTGCCATCCTAGAAAAATCCCCCACCCAGTCTACTCAGCATTTGTCATGCTGCACCTGGAGTCCTGCATCCAGTTTTGGTCCCTGCTATACAAAAAAGATGTGGCCAGGCTGAAGAGAGGCCAGAGAAGGGCCACTACATACAAAGTAAGGCTGAGAGAACTGGCTTTGTTCAGCCTTGAGAAGAGAAAGATTAGGAGAGACCTTATTACCATGTACCAGTACATAAAGGGTGTCTCACTGTGAGATCAAACCTCTAAATAAATGAGACTGCAATATAACAAATCAATATTATTTATGTTCCCTTTAAGAAATAGAATATATACTCAAGCAGGCACATATGAATTTAAAAATGCAATTTATACTTCTGAAAATTTTCCCTCAATTTACAAGGACTCTTCCTGCCAGTTCTCTTTTGAGCACAGAAATTGTTACCTGAAAACTGTAATTCTGGAACTTTACCTGAAGACTCAATATCAGCAGAAACCTTGCCAATCTGAGCTTTAATATTATCAGTAGTAGCCCAAATAATGTCAAGTGCAAATATTGGAAATGCTTCAGCAATGGCATCCCAGAAAAATCCCATCAATAATTTTGTATTCAGTAAAGGGTGGGTGATAAAAGAGAAACAAATTCTATAGACCACAATTCAACACCCTAAACAACTCCAGATGGAACAGCAGTCAATGGTAAGGTCCTGTGTAATGTCATGTGATGTGTGATTAAGCAAATTAAGTTTGCTTTTAGATAGAGACACTGAGCAGACATCCACACACCACCATTGTTGACAGAGGTACCCTTTGTTCTACTAAAACCATGAGTGGCTCTGACAAGGTAGAAAATGGCTTTATGGTCAAGCATTTTTTTCCATGAAAATGATTTGGATCACTGGAGTCAGCAAGGACCAACCCCAATAACGCATCAGGAGAATCCCAGGAACTCACAAAGTCATGCTTGCTACTCGCTCTTCGTTAAGCAGCTCTCATCCAGTGCACGTCATAGCAACAAAAGATAGCACCACTTAAAAACAAAAGGTGAGATATCCTTTTCTACATGGCATTTACAGTGATAATTACTTGAAAACAACACAAAGGAAAACCAAAGAGAAATCTTCCTCTAGTGGGGTCCTTACTATCTCTGACCTCAATCTCATTTGCTGATAATGCCAAACTGTTCATAAATTCCTCCTATCATTATTAGCTATAATTTAAATAATTACTGGGCAGACGAAAAAACCCGCTCAACCATGGCTCTCTAATCTAGTAATTAAATCCACTTGTAAGATGCTGCACAATTTATTTCCAGTACCTATGACTGTTAATGCAGTCGAGTATTTTACACTGGGTGGTATAACATCACCAGGAGAGATACAGCTGGAAATTAAAGCCAAGCTTTGATAAGGTCAGAAAATTCCACCCAAGCTTCTCCACAGAGGTCACAAATGAGATAAGATGCCCTACACCCAACAGGCTGTTAGTTAAACATAAGATCTATTCATAGAATCGCAGAATGGTTTGGGTTGAAAAAGATCATGCAGTTCCAACCATTCTCCCCACCACCACTTATTTTTTGAGCATTCTGGCTGTTTGACTTATTTCAACATGGTTATCATTTTTAGTTAACCCCACTCAAATGTCTGGCTGAATAGTTTAGATTGAACAAATCCATGAATTACTGTTTAGATAAGCAATGCAAGAAGCCACTGGATCATTATATCTGCTGTGGCAGACAAGTACATCATTCAGCCTCTCTCACTGATGCGTCAAGGGCCAATTTAGGATTACTCAGACTCACTTTGGTTTAGCTGGCTTGGCAACTCTGGTATAAGGAGAAAAAAGCTATAACAACATGGTGTCAGCATGAGTTAAACATCCACAGACCCAAGGCCTCAGAGATATTCACCTCAGACTGGGTCCCACACTGCATTGTTAGCAGTAAAGAAACCAGCTGCGCCCAAGTAAGGCCAGGTTTGCTGAACAATACTGCATCGCTCCCCTGGATGCAGTGCAGAACCGCATCATCCTCCCTGGATGTGGTGCATAACCTCATCATCCCTCGGATGCAGTGCAGAAAACGCATTCTTTCCAGCCACTCACCGGGTAAATTAAATCCTGCTCTATAACAAATAGATATCAGTTTGCTTGTATTTCTACAGGTACTTGTTTAGAACAGGCATTGCCTTTTCTGTCTGTGTCTGGATAGTGCCAAGTACACCTCGCCCTTGTCCCTAGATAGGTGACATAGGCACTATCTGTCCTCACACCACAGGAACCACAATCCTCTCTTTTAGCTGGATATTTTCCTATCTTTAGCTAGGTGACTGCATCCTGTTGCATTATACCTCCTTGTGATCATCCATCCCAGTTTGATATCTCTGTTCTATGGTTACTCCTGCAGAGAAAATTTTGGATTTCATCCAAATGATGGAGAAATTTGTCCATTTAGATCACCTGAAGGTGATAACCTTTCTGCTGGGAAGTTCCCATCTGGCTAGAAATATTGCTGCTGCATTTTCCAGGGATGTGATTCCTTTGCAAATGACCCAACATTACACTCCAGAAACAAAACCGCAGAACTTCTTCAAATCCTCCCGGTCAAAAAATGAGCTCTTATTCCAAATTACACACATAAATATGAGAGTGGTTGAATATGTCTTTGGGAAGCTGTCAAGAATGGACAGTGTCTTTTTTTCCCTTGGAAATGAAAATCTCTTATTTAATGGTATAGCAGAGATCTGTGAAATCACTATACAAATAATATAGAATTCAATGGCAAAGCTTTCTGCCAAGATATTATGCGTTGCACAGTATGTGGGTCATAATGACAAAATACCATACTATTATTTTTATTTAATGGTTCCTTAATCGTCTCTCATATTCAATTGAAGCATTATATTTCATGCCTATAACATATAATACAAATGTATATAATTTTTTCAATATACCTATACCTATTGCATAATGTATTATTGTATTATATCATAGAACCATAGAACGGCTTGGTTGAAAAAGACCTTTGACATCATCAAGTCCAACCAAACCTGTCCACTACTAAACCAGATCCCTGAGCACCTCATCAACCTGTCTTTTAAACACCTCCAGGGATGGGGACTCAACAGCCTCCCTGGGCAGCCTCTGCCAGTGCCTGAGAACCCTTTCAGTGAAGAAATTTTTCCTAATATCCAGCCTAAATCTCCACCTGGAGCAACTTGAGGCCATTTTCTCTTGTCCTATCACCTGTCACTTGGGAGAATAGACCAGTACCCACCTTGCTACAACCTCCTTTTGTATCGTACTACTTTTGAGTAAGAATGATTTCCTAGGCTAGGATCTAATTCTGTGCTGCAACAGAAATGCTTGTTCATGCTTTGGTATTGAAGATTAATATTGGTTTTAAAACAAAAAATACCTGTTTGACATCAGCCCCTCTTCAAATGGAAATGCATGTTCACTCACAAGATTGCTGACAAGGTTGGTGATGAAAAATACTTCAATTATTACTGCACAGTAAGCAGACCTGTCAACACAATGAAGTTCTGAGGCATTTATGAGAGGAATTAGTAAGACTGGTTATGAAATGCAATGACAGAATTGGCAAATAAAAGAACAAACAGTAATGGAGAATAAACATTGCTATAACACAGGTAATCCTCATTTTTTACCCCCAGTGATCAGTTCTGTGTTTGATGTCATGTTTTTGTGATTAATTGCACTTTTTGTTATTGCACATTTTTCACTCTGTATTAATGGATCACTATTCCTTTTTTCCCAATCTAATCCATAAAAAACAAGTGTACTGATCAGCAGCACATCTTCTTTAAAATTAGCACATCTGCGCTGTCTCACACACACTCTCTGGCCCTAGAATCAGAGAGAGATTAGGGAGATTTCAAAATATAACACGACTTAGGTAGAAAATGTTGGTTTAGAATCCTATCAGAGTGATCAAAGATGACCTGTTTGGAAGGATGCAGACCTGCATCTATGGATAAAATAGGGACCAACTTCTGAATGTCTCAGAGCTTCATCACACTGGAGGAGTCACAGGAAGCAATCATATCACCTTGTCAGTGTTGGAAACAAAATAAAGGCATCACTTTTGTAATTCTGAAAAGAAGAAAGCATATGATACAGGGCTGGAAACCATTGATTCCAGACAGAGTAACTGCATGCATTGAGGTTAGTGTAAGTCATTATATTTGAGGTTGTCACAGTCTCTTAAGACTATGTTGACTTGAATAGCAATAATACAATGTGACTTTTAAAAGGAACAATTCAGGAGAAACTGTAAGTAAAAGTGAGAAGATATTTTGAATTCCGATGTCAGTGCCTCCTAAGAACATGGCTGTGATGATACATTTTCTTCTCAGTGACACAGGAGTGGCCCTTTAGCCCTGATTTTTAATCTGTCTACTCATGTTTTCAACATGAAGCATAAGATTAGAGCAGAACAGACACTCCTTCATTGCTGTACGTTCATTATTAGCCACGCTAAGGACAATCTCACTAATTTCAGAGATCCAGAAGCACACAGGGGCAATCTATGCAAGGAACAATAACAGGACCTTGTCCTCCATGCCTCTCTTCAGTATTCACTTTAAAAAACACCAACTGAAAAAGAGCAGAAGTATTTTGAATATACAGTGTATAAACAAATGCAAAAGTCAAAAAAGGCAGGGTAAAGGATGCTCAAACTTAACTTTATTTAGCAAATTCCTGCCACTACACTCCTAGCTACCAATGTAGAAACATTTAGCTTTCATTTTAAGCTCCTAAATAAAGATTACAAACCCTAGACCAGCTCAGCTGGTGTGCACTCAGAGCTATCACAGTCCATGTCCTTTCCAATTTATGCAAGAGTATAAGATTAGATTAAAGGATATTGTTTTGAAGGAGAATCACAATGGTATCAAACTCAGAATTGAGTAAAACATGGGTCAACTGCTGCATTCATGACTTTTTCTATGTCCAGTTAATTTTTATGTCTTTCATGTAAATAATACCTGCAAGAAAATGTGTGGAGTTATCTAGCAAATAGAGGAATTAAGATCTGAAAATATCCATTGCCATCTCAAGTAGAAAGTAATGGCCTATGAAACACTATCATGGACTAAGTATAATGAAATCTTCAGGTTCATTTGGAGGAGCACTAAAATGTCAAAACTCCATTCTGGTTTTGTAACAGGGACTAAACCAGAGGAACACCAAGAAACAAAGTAATCATCACTTGGAGAAATGAGCACTCTCTGTTTTGCACAAAAGTTTGGCACCTGTAACTACATCACAGCCCAACACAGTGGTGCTGAGAATCATGGAAGACCTATTTGTTAACTATGTTGTCAGCTGCATCCATCTGATTCTCCTTCATTTCATCTGGGTCCTTTCGTGATGTTCAGCCTACACAAATAACAAGGTCAAGCAGGCATTCAGAAATAAAACAACATAAACCCCCCAAATACAACAGCTATGCTCCAGATCATGGTGTGGCTCGAACTGCATCTCAACAAAGCAGATTTTGAGTTGGAAAAAAATCACATCATCATTATGGATGTAAGACTGTAAGAGTCACCAGATTCAGTCCCCTAATACAAGCAAGGCTTTCATACCCTTGCAATGACAAAAGCACTAAATTCCAGATTAATATCGATGCCCCATCCACCCCTCGCTGCTAATCTCGAACATGCCTGTCCTTGCATTTATAAATGTTTCATCCCGTAAGTATAAAGCAAGAGTTTATAAGTACTTGTTCACATGCAATCTATATTCGTTAGGTTAAAAACAAGAGGTTGGTTGCAGAAATACTTTTCCCTTCTTTCCTGGCCCTGACGGATTTTACTTACAGTAAAATACATATTCCTCCTTGGCCACTATTTTTTGGGCTAACTAGTGGAAGCTCTTCCAAAATTGATCACTGATCCTGGAAGACCATTCCGAGATTCCTGCCACCTGACTTTCAGAGAGGTTAAAGATGTGGTATCAGCTAAGCAGAGGTTTCCATGAAGCTGGCGCACAGCAGCAACTACGAAGTGGGAGGATGGGATGCACATGATCAAGAGGGACGTCTCCTTTCCTTAGTCATTATCTACCACTCCAGTGAACGGAAAAGGAACTGAGTGTGTACATGTGGATAAATCCCTACGTTCCTCAGTGTAAGTACTTAGTTTCAGGAGCAACTCTCCAAACCTCACCACTCCCTCTCTTTTCACCTTCTTCTGCACAGGTTGCTAACCATATCTCCAGCTGCATCAAAAGAAGCAGATTGAGGAAGGTGATTCTGCCCATGAAAGCTCACCTGGAGTACTCCATTCAATTCTGGAGTCCTCAGCACAGGAAGGACATGGATCCATTATAGCAACTCCAGGGGAGGCCACGAAGATCATCCGAGGGCTGGAGGACCTCCTGTACAAGGACAAGCTGAAAGAATTGGGGTTGTTCAGTCTGGAGAAGAGCAGCCTCTGGGGAGACCTTAGAACAACCTTCCAGTACTGAAAGGAGCCTATAGGAACACTGGGTACAGACTTTTTAGCAAGGCCTCTTGTGACAGGACAAAGAGTAACAGTTTTAAACTAAGGGAGAGGAGATTTAGAGTGAATGTGAGGAAGAAATTTTTTACACTGAGGGCGGTGAAGCACTGGCACATGTTTCCCAGAGAGGTGGTAGAGTCCCCATCCCTGGAAACATTAAAGGTCAGGTTGGATGGTTCTCTAAGCAAACTGTTCGAGTTACAGATGTCTGTGCTCCTAGAGGGATATTGGACTGGATGACCTGTAAAGGTCTCTTCCAACACAAATCATTCTATGGTTCTATTTGAACAGAGGCAGTGATGGAGAAACCTGGGTGGGAGCACCACTCCGCCGTGCCAGGTGCCCTGTTTCAAGTTAAATAAGATAGCCCCGCTCGAAGGGTTTACAACCTATCTTTGTAATAAGATCAACCAGCTCTTGCTGTCAAAAGTCTGCAGACTGTTTATCAGTTTCTTCCCAGATGCCTGGTATAAATGACTTGTGTGTAAAATCCAACACCCAGTAGCAAATTTGCCCAATTTCCATGACAAGCAAGTAGACCTCAACTGCAAACAGAAGCAATAAAGCACAGGGTTCCAACAGTAACACATCAACACATTCCACCAGGCATTTTATCAGCCTCAACATACTCTGTCCACACACTTGTTATTAAATGCGTTCATTATCACTGATACCGAGGCAGTTGCTGCACTAAAAGCATACCAAAAGGATTTTGATAATAAGCCAGCTATAACATTTCACCACTTCAGTGTCATCTCTGTTGCACACTCTTCTTAAATCAAGTGAGCTGGACATATGGGACAACAACTTTTCAATAGGAAGAAACAAACCAGGAATGTAATCAAGTTTAAGGATAACTCGAAGCTACACACCATTCAAAGACAAAGAAAGGAGGAAGTCAGATGTTAAATGAACTCATCTGCTTCTGACCATAGGCCATTTTCAAAAGCTTTAAAGTGGAATCACTTTAAGTTGTCCTATGAGCTTTTGGCATTTTCATTCCCTTTACAGTTATTATTTTAGTTACTCATGGAAGACCCTTCTGCCTTGATCTTAGTTTTCTTAGTTTTGTTTCTTGCCACGCTAATGTCTTTTTTATGATGTGTTTTTTATGACATATTTTTATAGAATCATAGAATCATCTGGTTGGAAAAGACCTCTGAGATCATCTTACTAAGCTATGTCCCGTGTCCCTGAGAAACTCATCTACCTGTCTTTTAAACACCTCCAGGGATGGTGACTGAACCATGTCCCTGGGCAGCTGTTCCAGCTGTTCACCCTTTCAGTGAAAAAATTTTTCCTAATGTCTAGTCTGAACCTCCCCTGATGCAACCCATCCAATCACCTGTCACTTGAGAGAAGAGACCAACACTCACCTCACTATTTTACTGAACCATCAGGGCTTGACTGATTTTTCCTACATGTAAAGGAGGAGACAATGAGATTCAAGGAGAAAAACATGCAAAAGCAGATTCCGATTATACTGATTTTCATTTACACTACAGTTTACACTGCAGTAGCCACAGCTCAGTTTTATTACTTCCTCGAATCAAAGGGCATGTAGAATGATTCATAAAACCGGTAGGACTTGCTTCCTATTCTATATAATCAAGTTGGTATTTTTGTGTGTGCACACACTGAAGCAATTAAAGAATATATACAAAGATTCAATTAGTCTGGATTCAAACACTGGTTCTGTTTAAGAACTTTGCAAGTTCTTTAATTACCTTTACAGTTCCACCCTCCACTCTTTACCTTTCCCACTGACTTCAAGAGTATCTTAATATTACAGAAGCTCTCCCATTAAAGTGTGTATGCTCAGCTCTACATATGTGATAATCCCAATCTCATTTGGTACTTACAAACCATTGTAACACAAATAATTGTAGCATCAGGAATTGACAGATTTATATAATTTACAAGGAGTTTAAAAAATATGATTCTTTATAGAATCATAGAATTATTAAGGTTGGAAAAGACCTGTAAGATCATGAAGTCCAACCACTGAACCTTCTTTCATTTTTTTTAAATATACTTTTTTTTTTGTGAAAATTGCTGTTTCACACCAGCGATAAGGATAAAAATACGAATAATTATGTCTCTTGCTTCTGAGTGCACCTGTGGATTTATTGCTGGAAGATCAATAATAAATGAACCTCAACAAGTAGCTTTATCTAATTTAGACTGTGAGAAACTCCTCCCAGCGGTATCCTCTTCCAAGTTTAATTCCATAGGCACGTCATAGTTGTTCCAGGACCTTTTTTAAATAGTTTATTTAAAAGGCAAAATAGTGACTGCCCAGGCAACTCAATTTCTCTATGACAAGTTCATATCACATCAGTTACATTTACTGATTGGCAGGTCCTTTGATTTCCAAAGAGACACAACTGTATGAAGTGTAGTTTAGGAGACTTTTATGAGGGCTAGACTAAGATTTTCATCAACCTCAGTGGAAACAGATTCCAAGCTCTAAGCGTCTTGCTAAGAAGCTGTTCCCTTACCATTTCTGTGGGGAGTCTGGTTGACCTCTGGCATAATGAAGGGCTACTGGACTTGTTACCAGTCTTAGCAGTTTTGTTACCAGTCTCTGGACTAAGTAAAAGGAGTTCGTTCTGTGTACACAAAGTGTGGTGGCAACTCCTTGCCATCGAGTGCCAGTAGACAAAGCGGCCACAAGAGGAACAGCTTCTGACACTGAGGCAGACTGGAATAATCTGCATTTCTAAGATGCTCCCTGTGGGACACATGACAGTATCACAGTATCATAAGGTTGGAAAAGACCTTTGAGATCATCAAGTCCAACCTATGACCCAACACCTACACCTACTCCTACTTGTCAACATCCTAAGTCACTTCACTCTACCACCATTTTATATGCTTTAAAGTGAATATTTTTAAGAGAGGAGTCATTACAGCATGGAGTACATGAGAAACCTGATGCGAGTAATTATCTTGGGCCTTGTTGTAATGACAAAACTAACTACATTCAATAAAAATAAGAGGGACCATGCACTCACAGCAGGCAAGAATCCCATCCTCACGCCACCCCATCTCGTGGAATGGAATTGGGCTTTCTGAGCAGCAACAAGTAAGGGCAGAGGGATCTCAAGGGAACCCAAGCAGGGGTGGGTGAATCTGCTGTAGTTGTTACAGGGAAAAAGATTTTAATGTCCAATTAAGCCAAATGAATTATGCAAAATATGATAAAGATGGAGGAAAAAATGCAGATGTAGTCCATTATTAGACTGATGACTAATCAATCACCACCCATTTTTTAAATATCAGGCTTAAATCATCCTAGTTTCAAATGAAAATAGCATCTTCTTGGAAAGATATGGAATTACTTAGCCTCACAAAAATCTTGAGCTGCGCTGATTATCCCTTTGAAAATACAGTGGTCTAGTTTTAATAATTATTTTAATCAAGAGTGGGGGAAAGAGGTGATTAAGGGTATTGCCAATGTTTTCCCAACTGCTTTTTTTACTAGCTTTTTCCTTTTATAAGTTTGATTTCTGCACTGCCACCTAAGTGACAAAGGACCATGTGAGTTTCAAAGCAACTTGAACATCCAGAGCACAAGCAACTGGGGTCTGCTCCTCATTCACTCCCTATGACATCTTTCAGAGGTTTGAACAGATATGAGCTGCTGAGACACCAGCTTTTCTGGAGATGAAGTGAAGCCTGTATTTTGATGCAGACACAAACACCTCTTCAAGCTCCACTGGTGATTCCTACAGAGGAATCTTCCAACTTTATTAGCAATTGTGAATGAACAAAAACTAATTTTGCACTGTGTAGAACTTGTACAACTTGCTTGAAAAATCTGACTACTTTTGCTGCACCTATTGGAACTATTGATCTATTGCAATCCCTTGATATTATGGTTCAACACGCAGGTTTTGAGAGTGCACTGACTGTGCATCCTCTGGGGGAAAAGCATCCTCCTCCTCCAGCTCTATGGCACTGTGAACATTTCAACAAACAGGCTATCTATTATTAAAAAACATTATGGATTCGAACCCACCAGAATCTATTCCAAACTCTCCCCTAATCCCACTTACACACAATATCAGCACCTACCCCACTAGCTCAAAGGAGATGCCTCAGGATAACTGATGTTTTATGCCTGCGGGAAGCAGGGATCATTACTGTCCCAGCTCCAATTCTTTTGCTGGCTTCTTTTCCTTCAGGCACTCCAGCAGCTAGGGTTCTTAATGAATGTGTTACATCAAAACACTCTTCACAAACATAATATAGGGGAATCTGTGTCAACACCTTCCTCTTTCACATGATGCTGCAGTCCCGAACAGAGACAGTAATGAAGGTGAAAGAATGTCAGCTCATCAGCAGTGCTGTAAAAATGTAGACTTCTTCAAATTAGCCTCTCTAAATTACGGTCCAAGATTAAACACTTCACAGTTACTGCTAGTACATGCTGGGACCTTACCAGCTTCAGCTATAACTTGAGTGTCTGCAGGTCCTGGTGGGAAACATAAAGGAGATGCACGTGGAGAAGTGCTGATAGAGGACTGAGTGCTGTTAACACAACCAACCAAAGGGAGTAAAGGGAACAACCAAAGAGTCATCAGGAGAGGTTTTGAGCTGAAGGGAAATTTACTACAGAAGGCACATAGATGCCTCTTTAACATGATCAGTGTCCAGAAGGTTATTGCTAGGAGAAAGTGGAGGAGAAAGAAATGTATTAAGCATTGGAAAAAACATGTGGACGAGATGTCTGTGCTGATGAATGAACAGATGCGAGGGCCACTTCACACTCTAAAATTAAAAGATACCAAGATAGAATTTTTTCACTTCTTATCCCCATTTTCTCAGTCATGATTCTGATCAAGAAGAGGATCCTAAAATGGCTTTAAACTGGAAGGGGGAAGATTTAGATTAAACATTAGGAAGAAATTCTTTACTATGAGGGTGGTGAGGCCCTGGCACAGGTTGCCCAGAGAAGTGGTGGCTGCCCCACCCATGGAGGTGTTCAAGACCAGATTGGATGGGGCTTTGAGCACCCTGATCCAGTGGGAGGTGTCCCTGCCCATGGCAGGGAATTGGAACTGGATGGTCTTCCAACCCAAACCATTCTGTGACTCTATGATTCTATGATACCATTTCTACATTATTAATATTATCATTTAAGAGCATATGGATTCAAAAAGAACAACCCTTGCGTCCCCCAAAGGAGGAGCATCATTAAAAGTAATCAATGGAAGTGGCAGAGCTTGGTTGCAGCAGAATTTCCAGATCTATTAGTTTCAAGAACTAATGACGGATCACAGGTCTCTTGCTTGTTTACACGCACTCTACAGGATTTCTCTTGCTGTGTGAAATGGAGGAAATCTCTTTTCACTTTGCCACATCAAGTAGCATGAAGTGCCTTGTGGTGTTTGAGGAGAATAACTTGCAGAAACCCTTTGCATAAATTTATATATGAAACCCAAGATCACTACTCTCCCCGCAGAGTTACTGCTACCACAGTTGACATTGCACTTGAAATAGTGCTGCAAAGAGAGCAGTATCTTTTGCAGAGAGGTTTAAAATAATCAATTTTGGTTTTCCTTTCTACCCATCAAAGAAGTACCTTTGAATTCTATGAGCTGCGCCATGCGAGGAGATGAATAATTGCCATTACTGGCTTTTCTCTGTACTTTGAGAGATGTCACGACTCAAGTGAAGTTAGGTGTCATCATCACCTGATTAGACACTCCAAAGAGCAGCAAGTATAACAAATTCCTAAGGCACGCTGTGTTCACATACAGGGATTTTATTGTCATTCAGTTCCTTGAAGTCTAAGTAAGGACAATTTTAAAAACTGAGTAATGTTTACTGCAATAATGGTAAAATACAGAGGTAATTCATAGAATCATAATCATTAAGGTTGGAAGAGACCACTAAGATCATACAGTCCAACATCACCTTGCCTAATCATAATACAACATGCCACATCTGCTAACTTTGTGAACGTCTCCAGGGAAGGAGATTCTACCCCTGCCCTGGGCAGCCTGCACCAATGCTTCACCACTCTTTTGGTAAAGGAAGTTTTCCTAATATCTAATCCAAACCTCCCCTGGCGCAACTTGAGGCCATTTCCTCTCGTCCTATCACTTGTTACTCGGGAGCCAGCAGTCTCCTCGCTACAACTTCCTTTCAGGGAGTTGTAGACAGGGATGAGATCTCCTCTCAGCCTTCTCTTCTCCAGGCTAAACAACCCCAGATGTCTCAGCCACTTCTTATAAGACTTGTTCTCCTGACCCTTCACCAGCTTCGTTGCCCTCCTCTGGATGCGCTCCAGCACCTCAATGTCTTTCTTTTACAGCCCAATTAGTGACAACAGATCTGTTGTTGAAATGTGAAGTTGTTTACTTCAAAAAGCAGGACATCTAAGTCGGTGAGAGAAAATGAGTGTCAGTAAAGTATCTGTGGCTTTTTAAAGCAGAAATTATGGAAGAAAAATGTAAAATAAAGAAGTTCAAGTTAATATTTGGCTCTTTATCTTCTCTTTGGACATTTTTTAAGGGAAAATAAATGCATAAAGAAGAAACATCAACAATATATAAAATGTATTCACAGAAGCTTGCCCAGTTCTGAACTCTGGTAAGTGTATGGAAGTTTCTTCCATTTTTACAGTATATAATTTTAAAGAATGATTTGTTCAATAAGCCTCACCCCATTATTTTGAGAAATACCTCACAAAAACCCAGCTAAATATCAAACCAGAATAACCTGCATTCTTACCCCTGATGGACTTGAGCTGCACATTCTCAATTATTTTCAGATTAAATAGTTCTTATATTCAAGTACCTTCTAAGAGTGATATTTATTCAACGACAGATTAAGTGCATTTTCATAATAAAGAGGCCTTTCAAAATTTGGCCTGACTTTCACTCTTGCATAAACTACTTCTAAATACAACTTTTTATTGGATAAAGCCACATACTACACAACCATGTATGCAGCATTGCTTCAAGCACCCTGCTTACCTTTTGCCATGAGTTGATAAGTGGTAAACAGTCAAGAGTCCTCTTATCAAACACAAATCATTAGTGTAAATTAAACCTACTTCTCTAACTCAAATTTAGTTTGTCTTTTTTGAAAAGTCAAGTTTGCGCAAACATGGTTTTGATCAGAAGAGTTGTTACCTGTCCGCTTGTAACTGACTCTGAGGGTTGGTTGACAGTGGCTGAACACGAGCCAGCAGTGGCCCAGGTGGCCAAAAAGGCCAACAGCATCCTGTCTTGTGTCAGCCATGGTGTGGCCAGCGGGAGCAGGGGAGGGATCATCCCCCTGGACTCGGTGCTGGTGAGGCCGCATCTTGAATCCTGTGTTCAGGTTTGGGCCCCGCAGTACAAGAAGGGCACTGAGGGGCTGGAGTGCATCCAGAGAAGGACAACAGAGATAGTGAAGCGTCTGGATAACAAGTCCGATGAAAGATGGCTGAGGGACTTGGTGAAGAGGAAGCTGAGGAGAGACCTTATCATTCTCTACAAAGGAGGTTGTAGCAAAGTGAGTGCTGGTTTCTTCTCCCAAGAAGATAGGACAAGAGGAAATGTCCTCAAGATGCATCAGGGAAGGTTTAGATTGGATATTAGGAAAGATTTCTCTACCGAAAGAGTAGTGAAGCACTGGCAGAGGCTGCCCAGAGCAGTGGTGGTCTCCTTCCCTGGAGGGGTTCAAAAACCAGGTATACGCGGCACTTTGAGGCATGGTTTAGTAAGCATGATGGTGCTGGGCTGACAGTTGGCCTGGATGAGCTTAGAGTTCTTTTCCAACCTTAACAATTCTATGATTTTATTCTATGAAATCCCTACTGACAGCATCTATTTTAAGAGGTAACCTGGTCAATGTCAGATATGCGCCCACCTACACCCGATCACAGCAAACAGGGAGTGCTAGGTGAGCTGGAGATGAGCGAATTCAGAGTGAACAGCCACTTTCAAAGCCTCACAGTGAGTGTTGGCTGTCATTCCTGTTCAAGTCAGTGATAATAATGATACAGTAGATAAAAATTCCACAATTTATCACAAAAATGACTGTCACTTGAGAGAGTTACAGGACAAGGAGTAGGGACTGTACGCTGCCTTCTCATGTATTTTAGAACATTATTTCCTGTGAAATATCACACAGAGGCAGGTTTGACTGTACTGCAGGTGGAAAATTGAATTTAAAAGAGTGGAGATGGAGCTTTATATTCTGATTTTGTTTGGTTTGCAAAACATCAAGTTTAGAAAGCAACTGTTAAAATGAAAAAGGACTTATACTTGGGCCTGGACTCACAGTGTACATCTGCCGCAGGACAGCCTGGCGTGCTGGGCCAGGAGTTGCAATGTAAAAAAATCCTTATTCCGTAGGATACACAAATTAATTCTTCTCCTCTAAGACAGAAGGGCAAGGTTTTCCACACTGCCTGCAGTTTTGCATGCTAAACACATGCACAGAGGGTCACATTCACTGCAGAACACAGCAGTGAGCAAACAAAATCACATTAAAGGAGATACTGTCTCTCTTTCAGTTACACTTATGAGCAAATGGACATAACAATATGTTTATAGTTGCAAATACGGAGTCTGAAAACAGAAAAAAAATACTGAATGGTCAGTTAATAATCAGTTTCTGCTGAGGATCTTTCCAGGGGCCAACTTGATCTAAAACATAAAGGTTTTTAAACGTTACTCAAATCTAAATTAAGCCAAAGCTCATTGAAAATGGTATCACATTTTTTCTTTTTGGGCTTTACGTCTAAAATCCAAATATCTATGCATTACCCCAAACTTGTATCATGCAGAGTTGAGACAAAATTTATCGTATGCAAATATTTAAATAGGAGCAAAATCTGATTAAAAGCTTCAATTAGAAAAGTTAAATATTTACTGCTGGTTCAAAACAAATGGATGAGAAAGTGTGATGGCAGACATCTGCCCTGCTTCCTACCTTATATTCCTCATATACACCATCTCCATGTGGTCAGCTCCTGGAGCACAGAAGTTTTAGCCATCGTGGTATCCACAGCTGGTTACCAAGGAAGAGCAGCTGTCCCTCAGTTATTTCACTTTTTTACTAGCACATCCATGTGCTAGTATCATAGGATCATAGAATGGTTTGGGTTGGAAATTTCATCCAGTTCCAACTCTCCTGCCATGGGCAGGGACACCTTCCTCTGGATCAGGTTGCTCAAAGCCTCATCCCACTGTCTAGTAGACACCACATGAGCCAGAGGAATGTCTTGCACTCACAGCACCTAGACCACGGAAAACTGCTGGGATCCAGCAAAGAGTAAACACCACAAAGAGGGGACGTGAAAGGACTGATCAAGTAAGAGTGCAACACCTCTAACGGAACATGAGGCCCTAAGGTAGGCAAGCAGATACCTGTTTTGTCATGCTTGGTGACAGGGAAGGCTTAAAGTAATGTCTCCAGAAATATTACTGGGAAAAACAATGTTCCCTTTTTCCCATGACAAAGCAAGAAAACAGAATATGAGGCAGTGCCTTTTTCAGCAATGATCAAAGTTAACGAAATATTCTTTATTTTACATCTCTTGATGTGTTTGAAACACTTTTCTAGAACCTACCATCAGGAAGAAGAACAAAAGGTGGTCTTCTCAAATCTTAGCTTCTTGTGTGTGTTTGGGTGAATGTTAACAAGATCCTTTGTGATTTACTGTGAGTACCTGCATGGAAGCAACAAAGAACAGCAGAAGGTGTTCTCAGGGTTAAAAAAAAACCCAAACATTAAAAAATCAACCCTGTGGTAAATGAAAGAAAGATATAAACCCTGGGGTTGGAGGGGAGAGGCCCTGGGTCAGAATGGGTTCACCTCCCATAACACAGTGTTGAACACTTAAAACAAAAGAAACTGAATTTTCTAGACCTGTGATTATTTTCAGAGTTAGAAATCTTGAAGGGACTGGGTTTAGTATCTCAAACAAGTAAATTACACTGAGGAGAACAGAAAGGCTGGTTCATTCCACTGAAGGCAACTCAGGCCTTGATTAAACAAACTTCAAGACTAACAAAAATTTTTTTCTTTTCAGAAGACATTGATCAAAAAATAGTCCAGGAAGCCAAACTTCTTCTGAACTAAGGCAGCAAAGGAATTGCATTTTGTCTGATTTGGAGGTGCAGAGGTAAACACTACCATTAATCGGTGCATTTAAACACTGACACTTGAAGGTTCCTCGTTCATCACCATCTGCTGCGCTTGAAAGGAAACAGGATTTTTCCTGTCATTGCCTTATCAAGGTGTTTGACACCTATTAGTGAGCTTTTCCTTGCAAATCATCTCTGATAAGGAGATAGAAATACTGATGGGAAACTGAAGGACACAAACAAGGTGTGATGTTTAAAAATCAGGCTGGGATTGTTTTCAGTCCCATTGAAGCACAAGTCTCTTTGCACAAGGGCACAGGAATACAGCAGCTTGGGAGAGCTGCACCCCCCCCAAATTAATGCATCATGAATTTCTTCGGGCTTCTGAACATGGTAAAATAGATCCATACATACATTCCTCAGAGAAAGTGCTGGAGGAATTGTTTTACCTCTAGGATATTTGCTACACATATTCTTACTTGTTTATCCAGCCTTCTATATTAAGACTTGTTCAGCCTGTAGGAAAGAAGACTTCAGGGGAAACTTAAAGCAGCCTTCCAGGAAAGCTGGGGAGGGGCTTTTGATCAGGGAGTGCAGGGATATCACAGGATGACATTATCACAAGGTTCAAAAAGACCTTTGAGATCATTGAGTCCAACCTATGACCCAACACCAACACCTACTCATCATTTAAACCATGGCACTAAGTGCCTCATCCAATCTCCCTTTAAACATCTCCAGGGAAACTGACTCTACCACCTCCCTAGGCAGCGCATTCCAATGGCCAATCACCCTGTCAGTGAAGAATTTTTTCCTAATATCAACCCTAGGATAGGGTGAGGGGAATGGTTTTCAGCTGAAAGAGGGGAGATTGAAATGAGATCTTAGGAAGAAATGTTTTCCTGTGAGGGTGGGGAGGCGCTGGCACAGGTTGCCCAGAGAAGTGGTGGCTGCCTCATCCCTAGAGGTGTTCAAGGCCAGGTTGGATGGGGCTTTGAGCCCCCTGATGCAGTGGGAGGTGTTCCTGCCCATGGCAGAGGGGTTGGAACTGGATGGTCTTTAAGGTCCCTTCCAACCCAAACCATTCGATGATTCTATGAATATTTAAACTGATCAAAATAAAGATGGATCTATGGTGGTCTACACATAGAGCATAAAACACGCACACTGGTGTGGACCATAGGGGTCTGCAAATAAGAATAGCATCAGAGATGATGGGAAATTATTAAACACTATGTCTGGCCAAGGGAAGAGTGCATTCCAGGAAAATTACTTCAAATAATAGGGAATAACATGAATATTTCAAAGAATGAATGTGGAAGTGGATTCTAGCACAGTTCTCCAAGAGTTTCACTATTCTGAGCTTTTTGCCAACAACTGAAATGAGAGTGTTTAGATGCAGATATTGTTCTTTGTCATGACACAGAAAGGGAATAGATTTATTTTTTTACTCCTAGCAGCATTCAATGGCCTGAAAATTGTTAACTAATGATACTAAAAATCTGTATTTAAAATTTAATTCCGTTTTGTAATTATATTTCGTATGCATGGAGACAGAAATAAACCAGAGGAAGAGCCTATTAGCCCCTTTGCATGTATAATTGAACACATTTGGTATTACTGGGTAACCTTTGTAAATAACTGGCTTTGAGTTTATGCAAAGAGGTGAAAACTTTGAATACATAAATAACAATAAGAGCAGATAGGCTTTTGATTTTGTATTCTGTTCTTTTCTTGTTTGCGTCTGTTAGATGCAGTCAGACATCCCTGGCTTTATTTGGCCAGCCACAGAAACATCTGAAAGATCCGACTTTTGCATCATTTGGGTGCAGTAATGAATAAGAACTGACATCAAATATCAATATTATTGGCCCAGCTAAATGGTAGCTGACATCCAACTGGACTGCTCAAGAGGTAAACAAAACTGAAGTTTTGTTTTTGTGTAAAAACTGTCTGACATTATTTGTCCTTCAGTAAATCAATGGAAGAATGACCTAAATGCTGTTTGCGTTTTGGCTTGGGGAGGTAAAATTTGCTATTAAGCCTGTGTTTAATAAGTCTTTTATTCCAAAAATCCTTTTTTTAAGGAAACTTGGTAACTTCTATGATTTTTTAACCTGCAGAAATCATGCAAACACATCATGGCAGATACAGACAAACACAGGTTAATGATAATCATACTCCTATTTGAACACACACAAGGCAGCAAACTTAGTTCTACTTTAAATTCAGAATAATGCAACCAAGTATCTATAGTCCTTATACTTCATTAGAACAGGGGATTTGCCAAGATGGGAAAATGATGTGCCAAGTATGTATAAAACTTACTTCAAACGCTATTTAATGCCACACTTAGATCTTATATTCATAGAATCACAGAATGGTTTGGGTTGGAAGGGACCTTAAAGACCATTTCCAACCCCCTGCCATGGGCACGGACATCTCCCACTGGATCAGGGTGCTCAAAGCCCCACCCAACCTGGCCTTGAACACCTCCAGGGAGGAGGCAGCCACAATTTCTCAGGGCAACCTGTGCCAGTGTCTCCCCACCCTCACAGGAAAATGTTTCTTCCCAAGATTTCATTTCAGTCTCCTGTCTCTCAGCTCAAAACTGGTTCCCCTTGTCCTATCCCTGCACTCCCTGATCAAGAGCCCCTTCCCAGCTTTCCTGAAGCACCTTTCAGTACTGGGAGCCTGCTGCGAGATCTCCCTGGAGCCTTCTCTTCTCCAGGCTGAACAAGCCCAACTCTCTCAGCCCATCATTACATGCCTACATTTAAGAACAGTCGGCAATCACCATTGCTTGCATGGGTTCTACCGTATGAGATGGTGGTGTTTTCACCTTCCTGTTGATCAAAACCTTGCACTAATTTAAAAATATAAGTGCTTTGATTTCTCATCTTTGCATGAACTATGCAGATGCCTAATATCTTCTCCATATTTATCCACAAGACAGAAGGAGAAGGTCAGGGCTGACATGGACATCCATGCCTTGGTGTCAAGACGTGGGCACTTTAGTAGCAATGGAGTTCCCTTCATCACCTTTTGTCCCACCGAGAGCCTACATTTCTGCAGTCATATGGACTCCAACAACTAAATGGGCTCATCTGATAATCCGATAACACTCAAAAACTGGGGATATTACTTTTCCTCTTATGTGCAGTCTCACTTGAGTTTCCCTAAAGTGAGTATCTTTGTTTTCCCTGGTAAGGTACCTTCACATGCACTGCACTTTGAAGAGAACTGGAGCAAACACAATAGCTTCTAAAACCCATCCTTACAAGCACACACACACGTTTCTACTCAAAGGCTTAGCCCTTAGTGGAAAAGAAACATCTGAAACATTTTTCTCTACAAATGTAGTTGTGCTATGGGGGCATGGGACTAAAAGGGACAGTAACAACTTCTAGGAGGAAAGGTACTTTTTCCTACATCTTCAATTCAAAAGCAGTGATGTGAATTTTGCTCAAATTTGCTCAAACTTTCCGCAGGCAGAAAATCAACTTGGAAAAGGGCAGAAGTCACATACTGCTGAAAGTATTATCTGTTAAATCCTGACTTAACCACAACGAGAGAAGTTTCTATCAGGGTGATGTGATTATCCACATTTCAGGTGCCAAACTGGCAGTTCTGTTCCATAGAGGAATGGCTAATTATAGAATCCGAGCACTATTCAGAATTCTGGCTGAAATCATTGCCTGCTTTACAAAAAATTAAACTACAGTTTCAGAACCATCATATAGTAAATAACTCAGATTTAATCAGTTCCACACAGTTTAATGAGGATTTATTCAATTTGTACAAATGCATTATTCTTTTATTTCCTTATTCCTCATACAATATCCTTCCTATAAATATCCCTCAATTTTAGAGGACACTGCCTGGATGGTGATCTGATCTAACTGAAAAATTTGTTCTTTGTTCTTGTATTTGCTCTACGGGACACTGTGTAATTAGAATTTCAGGATCTTTAAGAACTCCTTTGGGCACCAAGAAACCTGAGACATGACTAGAATATGGAAGTGACTTAAGAGCCTACCTAAAACTGGCCTGTATCCTAGTAGAGAAAGGAGTGAATCTCTTGGGATCCTTCATCACTACAGCACTGAACTCACAGAGCCTAACCCTGTAGACAAGACTTAGGACAAAGTGTGGGATCTGCAGACCCATGGCATTAGGATATATAAACAATATTTAAAAAAAAAAATATCCAGGTAGGATTCTGTCAGTGATCAGCCTTTGGTTTTGCCATTTCAGGCTTAAGAAACCAGACTTTTCCAACAAATCTTTGCCTGGCTTCAAATCTTCTTTGGCCAGGTCTAACCATTTCTACTGGCCACTCTGGAAGCAATGTTGCTCCTTTGTCTGAACAGTCCGTGAACAATCTTCAAAGTCTTTCCCATGAATGTGTTGTTGAAAATATGAATGTTCCTCAAAAACTTTTTTTCCTCAGAAAAAATGCATCTTTTAACAAAAAAATTGTCACTCAGAACACCTTAATCATTTGCTTAGAGTGGAATATTTTAATTTCTCAGTGGACAAGCACCAGAGGGTAAGAAAAAAGTTCTCTGGTGCTACATTTGGTTGAAATCCAGCACTTGTTTTGCTACTCAACCAATGTGACAACTGTAATGTGTACAACTCATGGCCAACTACTTAGTCTTTTCAGTAGTTTTCCAGTACACATAGAGTTAATTTATATAACTGCAATTAGAGCTTCTGAATTATATTCCTCACTCAGCTTAATCAATGCTGCACTAGATGTTTCCAATTTTACCAATTCAAACACTGAGAATGTCAACCAATGAATTTAGTCTAGAGTTTAATGTCAAATATTTTATTCTTTATCAAAATAACACGCTTATACGGAACTTTATCAGCACCGTCTTCCAGCTTCTAGTTAATCACTACGGGTCACAGCAGAGCATAAGGCTCTGCAAACATGTTACAGACAGTGCTGTAGTGTTGCTATACTATTTCCCTCACAATTCTCGCTAGTGTTAAATATTCTTTCCTCTACACCATGGTGTTTCAAAATAATGAGAGGCAGGTTGTGTCTATCAAATGTAGAAGTAGAAGAAGGAATTAAGATGCCCTGGGAATTTCTATGCCCTGCCTTGCCATAAGCTTCTCCCACACTTTCTGCTCCATCAGCCCCTCGGGTTTGCCCTATAAACACATACAGTTGCCGTAAGCAGATAGCAAAGCAATAGCTGATACTGAGCAAGAAGGGAATACTCAGGATTTCCAAGAGTAAAAATTGGTACCTTGCTCGGTGTGTAATAAAAGTGGCAGGGAGAGCGCAGAGAGCAGGAATACCATTGAGATATTTTTTCAGGAAAGCTGGTTGTTGAAAGAAAAGAGTACAAGTGATAGCAGAAACTAGCACATCTCATCGCTTCCACACTGGTTTTAAAGAGCAGTGAGGCCAGGAGAACAAGAGGAACTGCGTATCATATATGTTGTGATAATTTCAGAATGTTTCATAGCTCCTCAAAGAAACATATTGGAAAAAATTACTCCCTTTCCAAAGTTAACATGCATTCGGGTCACCGTTTATCTCCAATCCTAATCAGGATCATAGAATCAAAGAATGGTTTGGTTTGGAAGGGAGCTTAAAGATTACACAGTTCCACCCCCACGCCCACCCCCATGGGCAGGGACACCTCCCACTGGATCAGGTTGTTCAAAGGCCAATCTAACCTGGCTTTGACAATGTTTATAAAATTAACCATCCAGAAAGAAAACTAACAGCAAATTTAATTTAAGTCAAGTCACTAAATGATCATGAAAAAGTGCACTAACTTGGATATCATGCATTGACCGAAGGAGAAAGGAGGTAGGCGCAAGGAGGGGCCAGCTTTATTATTACTCTGCTTGGGCTGCAGATGTATGCCACACTGAACTGCTCTAGAAGTCACTGCTAGTACCAAACTCAGCCACAGAGGTATGTGTTTACCAAAAGTGTGACAGCTATCAGAGCAAAGGACATGATGATTAAAAAAGAAAATTCATACACAGACCTTACCTTCATGTTGAATACAGCTTGATTACAGGGATGCAGGTGACCACAGAACACGCAAACATGGAATTAAGCAAACATGGCCTCCAGGAATTAAACAGAAAAAGAAAGCAATTAAATAAATTATAGTGATCTAACTAATTCTGTACCTTTGTAAAGAGAAATACCTTGAGTTTACATCTGCGTGCAAACCAAGGCACTGCATGTACTAAAAAGCAGTTCCTGGTTCCTAGAACAGGAACACATTCTTTACAGTTCCTGAGGATATCATAGAATCATATAATGGTTTGGGTTGGAAGGAACCTTAAAGAACAGTTCTACTCCCCTGCCATGGGCAGGGACACCTCCCCCTGCATCAGGGTGCTCAAAGCCTCATCCAATCTGACCTTGAACACTTCCAGGGATGGAGCAGCCACCACTGCTCTGGGCAACCTGTGCCAGGGCCTCACCACCCTCACAGAAAAACATTTCTTCCAAACATCTCATCTCAATCTCCCCTCTTTCAGCTGAAAATCATTCCCCCTCATCCTCTCCCTGCACTCCCTGACCAAGAGCCCCTTCCCAGCTTTCCGGGAGCCCCTTTCAGTACTGGAAGCTGCTCTAAGGTCTCCCTGGAGCCTTCTCTTCTCCAGGCTGAACAACCCCAACTCTCAGCCTGTCCTCATATGGCAGCTGCTCCAGCTCTTAGACCATCGTTGTGTCCTAGCTAGCAAAAATAATGCATTCAAATATCACAAAAACAAGCCTCACCGGAGGGTTTGGATTATAAGATGTAATCACTGCTTCCGAAAGACTGAGCTCTTGCTCTGAGGCACTGATTCAGTACATTTCTCTGGATATTCCACGCACACCATTGAAGTCTTTTTTAAGGAATCACAAGCATGAAATCAAAATTAATTATCTTTTGTCATCTTCCACATTAGGCCATAAGTGACCTACATAGTGCAGTAACATATGTCAGGTGTCATCACTGATATCTGACTTCTCTCAGCGCAGGAGGCATCCAACCACAGTATCTTCAGCTTAAAAACCCAAAGTCTTCAAGACGTGAAGAGAGAGGTTTTAAAAATAGATGTGCTTCTCTGTTTTCATAAAAATCACTGCTTTCAGGGGGAACTGTAGCAAAAGTACTTTCTATTAGAAGTGAAACCCAGCTTTGAACTGTGGAATCATATCCTGAAGAACATGTTTTCCCTCTAAGAAAATATTTTATAGACATTAGAATCAAAAGACAATTTGTTGCATTTTTCTGGAGAGAAGAAACCCAAACCAAGATCTGAAAGCCCTCTATTCATCCTAGGAGTCCTTCTTGGTTCTTATTCCAGCTCTGGAGCAGGGATAACATAAGTTAATCATAACTCCATCATGCTTTTAGAGTTTATACCACCAGCTTAATTCTGTTTTATTTTCCCAATCCACAAAAAAACCCGCACAAAACATACGAACTCCAACACTTCTACTCTGATGCATGATATTTAAATTATCTTTTTTACTGAGAAACCCTCCTACATTTTTATCACCAGCCACCTTTATCAGGATATTCTTGCTGTTCGCAGCAAGTCCTTTCAGGATAGTAGTTAATGAGGTTTGACCACGAAGTAATTCTGGAGGGACACTTCCAAATAATGCTCTGTATTTCGTATTGCATCTCTGAACCGTTGAGAAGAACTCAGTCCAACAAAACAGCAGTTAGAGGGGATTAGAGTGCTGTTGTAAATATCTCAGGGGTTAAGAGCAAAGAGGGAAAAGAGCCATTGAAGCTGAAGAGCAGTGTTGACACAGGAACATATGGGTATTCATTATCTGCAGATAAATTTCAGCTGGAAATTAGAAGACAGCTCTCAAACAGTGCAATGTGAAAACTCCACTCCAAGTAGTGGGGACAAAAAAAATCTCATTAATGTAAGAACCTGCTTGAAAAGTCTGGAAATAAATGACCTTCTCCTGCATGTGATCTTTTCCCTGAACTTGGAGACTAAGGAGACTCTTTCCAGTCTTGTTCACATGGCATCAGAATACAAATTTCTGATAAAGCCCGTCACTTTAATGCTTCATAAAACTCCTTTCTGTTTAAAAATTCTAACCCAGAAAAGACAGCAGGCAACGTCAGTAAGCCTCATTGTATCTTAGTGTATTTTGCATTTATTTTCCTGTCTTTAAGTAGTCTCTACTTGAAGGCCACATATACTGTTGAGATCAAACTAGGAAATTAATATTCCTATGGAAGGACTTCAAGGCAAACGTAACAAGACAAAAAGGCTCTGGACTATTAAAAGCAATTCACTATCTTTAAAGAGCAAGCACACCATCCACTTTAAGCATAAAAATGATGGCAGCTTGCAGTTCTTCAGTTCTACACAGTTTTCAACAGTATTGGAGGGGGAAAAAAGTGCTAAAAAAAACCCACTCAAAAGAAGTTCTATATTTACATGATTTCTAAATACAAAAACACGAATCAATAAATCCTGATAGAAAATTTAAATTATTATCAAACTATCAATTCACTGTCAGAATATAAATGTGATTACACAAAGTTATTGAGAGACAAATTGAACTTGATGAAGATAACATAATAGGAGATAGAGATAACCAAACACATCTGAACAGTATCGACGTGGTGGCCTAACAACAATATCAATGGCACCCAGTCCATGCGACAACCCAAATACTGGCACATGCTTTGCATGCAAAAAAATCACCCTTGTAAAAGAACTGCTGATGCTCAGCAAGGGACAGTATTTACCCTCAAATACAGTCAAATACCAATATATACACAGTAATCTTTGCACAAATGCAGAAAAAGCATGTGATCACAAACCAGAAAACCCACAGAGGACCACATGGATGCTGTGCTGCAAAATGAGTGTGGACTTTCTGATTTCTCTTCCGTAAGTCAATTCAGTATACACCACCTGAAAAGGATTTTAGTAATAGTAATAATGATGAAAATAATAAAGGTTAGGCAAAGGCAATGGTTCGGTAAAGTGCTTCTCAATTCTATCACTGAATCTTAATTTCCAAACTGCTACTTCACTTTTATTCAATGTACAGTGTTTCCTTTGCCACCAGCAGGAAATCTGAATTCTGCAGACAGAGATGCCATAAAAAAACCTGGAAAGCTTACTGTTTAGCTGTAATGTCCCAGGGAAATCAAACTGCAATAAATACTCTCTGGATTAGATCTCATATTAAGATTAGCATTGAGCTTCCATCACCAGGAGCTCAGCAGTCAGTTAATGGTGTCCCTTTTGTACATGCATTCTGCTTTGCAGATTTTAATTTTAAAATTATTTAGACTGGATAGAAGCAAGAATTTTTTTACAAAGAGGGTGGTAAGACCCTGGCACAGGTTCCCCGGGGGGTGGTAGAGACCCCATCCCTGGAAACATTAAAGGTCAGGTTGGATGGGACTCTGAGCAACCTGATCAAATTAAAGATGTTCCTGCTCCTGCAGGGGGATTGAACTGGATGACCTTCATGGTCCCTTCCAACCCAAAGAATTCTATGATTCTATGAAAATAATCTCTTACAACACCACCAGGATCCCCGACTCATTCAATGTGGAACTGAACCAAGTGTGAACAGAGTATCCCAAGCTCCAGGCTTAATCTCCCTTGTAGTGAAGTTTAGAGCATCTCTTCTTCAGGGCAATTTCACTGGAGCACCTTGCAAACTGGTCCTTGGCTTACTGACAGTTTCTTGTCACCCAGGAACCAGCTGTAGGCATCTGGCATTTATTGGAATATCTTTGACTTAGTTTCGATAAAAAACTAGGATATTAATCAGATATTAAAAATATTTAATCAAAAAAATGTATAGAAAAAGATAACAGTTCTCAGGTACGAATATATGTATAAACAGAGCAGAATTAACAGTAACCACCAACACAACCGCAGAACCTTTAAATGGATTGAGTCCTGTATCCCAAATCTTGCGACGCAGGTCTCTTGAGGGGGCGGGGGCGGTCGCCGCTGCCGCAGCCCCGGGCCGGGAAGGGAACGAGGGAAAAAAGAGGCGTGTGAGTTCTGCGGGAGTTGTGGAGGATAAGATGACCGATGCTGCTTCCCCCAGAGACTGTAGAACCCCGCGAGCCGTATCTCAGCTGCCGCCGCTCCTGCTGCTCCACTAATGCCGCTCCGCTCCTCCCCCGAGGAAAGCGCGCGAAACCGAACAAAGAAAAACCAGCTCCCCTCCCCAGAGGCGGGAAAGAAAGAAAAACAAACCGATGTCCGGACACCGTTTCCCCGGAAACGGCCTCTCCTCGCCCCCCTCGTGTTCCTTTTGTTGGCAATAGGGAGGAAAATTCCTCGGACAAATTCAAAACCACAACAATCTTTAAGGTTCAAGACAAGCAGAGGCAAACATCTGGGAATCATGAGGAAAAGAGCAGAGGAGGAGCTTGTCTTAATCATAGGATTATAGTATTTCTTGGTTGGGAAAGATCTTGGAGATTATCAAGTCCAACCGTATGTATCCACCACTAAACCAGATCACAGTATCACAGTATCACAAGGCTGGAAAAGACCTTTGAGATCATCGAGTCCAGCCTATGACCCAACCCCAACACTTACTCATCATCCCTGAGCACCTTCTCTAACCATCTTTTAAACCCTTCCAGGGGAGACATTTCATGTTACATTAATGTTAGGGGAGTTGTTAGAGGGAAAATGAGGCTCCTTTGCTGCTGCCTTCAAGGTCTCACTGGTCATTACCCACTGGCATAGAGTAGGAGAAACAACAAAACATCAGAACAGAACTACGCAGTGTTAAAAAGACCAGTCTTTTCCACATCTAACTCATGGAGTCTATCCAGTCTCCTTGCGTATGACATCTGAACAATATAAAGGGCAGTAAATTATGAAGAATACATTATTATTGTTAACTGATTCATCAGGTCTTGGTTGAAATATTAATAGAGGAAATCTCACTTCTATGCCCTCCTTGAGCTCCTGCCCAATTAAAATTAATAACCACACATTCTTCTTCTGCAGAAAACACAGGTAATCTCAATGTTTAAAGAAAACGAAATATGAAATGTTCTGCATTGTTGTTTTTTTAAAAAAATATTCTTAACCCATGCACACATACATATAATTTTCCATTTTGAAACCCAGAAATTACCATTAGAATCAGTGGTTAGAAACACCATGGTATTATGTTATGGAGCAAATCAACCTCTCAGCTTACACCAAGGACAGACATTAATTGGCTGCCTTGGTGTGGAGCTAGCTAAAAGACTTCAGCTAGAGAAAACATTTCTGGTTTTAAAATGCAATCCAGTATTGTTGAAAAGCAGCCTGACCTTTGGAACTCTGCATCTGTGAACAGTAATCCTGCTGCAAAAGCAGTTAAACAGGAAACCTAAAGTCAAATGATTTTTTTTGTTCTTACTTTGACAGGACAAACGCCTGAGATTTTAGACTCAATAGTGAAATTCTGCTGAAAATCCTCCCTGTTGTGTCCATATAGATATACAAACACTAGGGCAAGACAAAACAGGCTGAAGACAACCATAATTAATACTCTACAACCCCTTTGCCTTGGTAGAATTAAGTCCAACCATTAGCTATGTAGCACAGCAGTTGAATCATTTTACACTTACTTTAGTCACCAGTTTAGCAGGAGCAACAAAAATCGCCAAACCTAACAAGCACCTCTGGAGAAAATGCAAAGCCAAAAACTTTTGAGCATCATTTAAAAACTACTCATGTTTTTTAAACTCTGCTGTTTTGATTATTTTTTCTGAATTTTGAATGCCTGCCTATACATAAAAGTCTGACATGAACAAACTTACTTTGCCAAGTTCAAAAATCAAGATAACATATAAATTAGATCAAGCTGAGTGTAATATCCTAGGTGCAATACGTAATTACTTCTATTATTTGATAGTAGATGAGTTTTAAGTAACAGTATTCGAGTTTTTCATAGAATCATAGAAGGTTTGTGTTGGAAGGGACCTTCACAGGTCATCCAGTGCAACCCCTCTGCAGGACAGGGACATCTCTCACTGGATCAGGTTGCTCAAAGCCTCATCCAACTTGGCTTTCAACACCTCCAAGGATGGGCACTCCACTACCCTCCTGGACAACCTGTGCCAGTGGTGTAAAAAGTGTCTTCCTTATATCCAGTATAATCTCCCCTCCCTTAGTTTAAAACCATTCTCTCTTGTCCTGTCACAACAGTCCTTGCTAAAAAGTCTGTCCCTAGCTTTTCTGTAGGCCCCCTTTAAGCACTGGAAATCTGCTGTAATGAAATTGAAATCCATGAATCGTTCAATTTTATTTTAGGGAAAAAAAGCTATTATCTCTAATGAAGCTTCTGACCTTACATAGGTTAAAATTTTCCCAAAAAGTCAAATAATCCAGTGCTCAGGAAGCTTCACTAGACTTGAACTTCCCCTAGAACAAACGTCATATTAAGCGTATCATGATTATGGGCTATTGACTTGCTGGGCAAGGTCTGACCTTTCTCTCTGTGTCCTTGCTGAACATGGCCAACGGCTTCCTTGTAAAGTGCAAAATTAAAAGTATGACTCCTGCTCAGATCCTTGCCTTATTCATTATGTGATCTGTCTGCTCAGTCTACCTTGTGCTTTGCACAAGCAAGGCACTAGCAAGCTCTGAAGGAAATGTGACATATCCAGCAGAACCACAGGCTCTGAAGTCACTTCACACCACAATTACCTGCATTGTGCACTGGAAACATCAAAAGGGCTTTGTATCTCTTTAAGAGCACAACTTAAAACAAGGTAGTTTTGAAAAAAAATAATATTAATTTTCATGGGATATGACAGGTAAACACAAAAACTATAGGAGTCTAAAATGACTTTCATAGAATCATAGAATTTCCTGAGTTGGAAGGGAACCACAAGGAGCATCAAGTCCAACTCCTGTCCCTACACAGGACACTCCCAACATTCACACCATGTGACTGAGGGCATTGGCCAAATGCTTCTTGGATGCTGGCAGACTGAGTGCCATGACTGCTTCCCTGGGGAGCTGTGCCAGTGCTCCAGCACTCACTGGGTGAAGAACCTCTTCCTAATATCCAATCTAAACCTCCCTTGGCACATCTTCCTGCCATTCCCTCTTGTTCTATCATAGGTCACAAGAGAGAAGAGATCAGCACCTGTTTCACCTCCCTCCCTTGAGAAAAGGCAGTAAGCAGCTATGAGATCCCTTCTCAGCCTCCTCCAGGCTGAACAGACCAAGTGACTTTAGCCACTCCTCATACGACTTCCCCTCTAGACCCTTCGCCAGCTTTGTGACCTCTTCTGGACACTTTCCAGTGTTTTTACGTCCTTTTTTATACTGTGGTGCCCAAACCTACACACAGTACTTGAGGTGGGGCTGCACCAGTTCAAAGCAGAGTGGGATAATCCCCTCCGTTGACCGGCTGGCAATGCTGAGCTTGATGCACCCCAGGACACAGTTGGCCCTCTTGGCTGCCAGGGCACTGTTGGCTCATGTTTAACTTGCTGTCGACCAGAACCCCCAGGTCCCTCTCTGCAGGGCTGTTCTCCAGCCTCTCACACTCAATTCTGTCCGTGTATCCAGGGTTGCCTTGTCCCAGGTGCAGAACCCAGCACTTGCCTTTGTTAAATTTCATGCAGTTAGTGATTGTCCATCTCCCCAATCTGTCAAGATCCCTCTGCAGGGCCTCTTTGCCCCCAAGAGTGCTGACAGTTCCCCTCAGTGCTGTGTGTGTCGTTCCCCCTCTACCCTTGCAAGACATCTCCTTTTCTTTAGTCTCTCCTTTCAGCCCAGTCCGTAATCACTCACTTCAGCAGTTTCCTACATCATACAAAGTCTGTGTGCCTCCTGCAAGGCCAGTCCAGCTGCTCGAAGCAAGAGCTGCTCACTCCTCCATCTGCCCCCTCCTGTCTCATCCAGAGGGCACCACTCAAAGCAAGGCAAAATCGCATCCATCTCCCAGCGACTTTCTCAGAGGCTTTTATGAGCACACAACGTACAGAATCTGTACAGTAAGCAGTGAGCAAATTTGGAAAACAATTTTACCATCTGTCACCACAGGTTTCACTCGATAAGCTCAAACACAGAACCTTCAGTGTGGAGTTTGCTTCTGTTCTCTCTTGGAATAGAGCCTGGGGGGAAAACATTACGTGGAGAAGACCGTTTCATGATGTTAGAGGAGGGGTAAGGCCAGGGCATTATTCTGATGTTTTGTAATCCTGTAGTTGGGGTATAAAATTAACTTGCAGTGGCCATTGGTGTGCCTTATGACAAAAGGATCCACAGAGGCAGTTACATTCACCGAGGCTGGAGGACATCCTCTGCTGGGCTCTTTGTGATGATGCTGAGCTCCCTTTCTCACAGCCAGCCTTTTTTCTCGTTTAGCTTTATTGACTACATCTTCCTAAAGAAACAAAAGAGAATATTGAATCTCTTCAAAATGCATGAACTTATAGAGCAACTTCCATACTGTGAAATATTAAAACTTGAGAAACAGCATTTTTCTAAAGCAGGTAAGTAATACAAACTGGCAACAGAGCTCTGCCTGCCAGCTAAGCCTAACGCCCTGCTTTCATTGCAGACCAGCCTCCCTTTTACTGCAGAGTTAGCAACACTTGCTATTAAAAACATGGAGAAAAATAAAGCAACCTTGCTGTGGGACATTGCTGAATTATCTTGTTTTTCTGCACCTGAACTTTCACCTGAATGTGGCATTAATGTGTCTTTTCCACTGAACACGAAGTATTTTCTTAATTGGGAGGAAAAGTATGTTTCTAGGCCAAGACCTTGTATGCTAAATCTCTTCAAAGTGAAGCTCTAAGGCTCTCCTAAAAACATTAAAAACAGGAGTTTATAGTAGAAATGCTGACAGATTATATTCTTGCCAGCATAATGTAACTTGACTCTAAGATAAATGTTTCATGAATTAAAAAAGTTGAAAAAAGCTCTTCTATTCAGCTTTGTTCTCGAGATGAAAGTGAATAATCTTTTTGTCTTCTCCTGACACTTGAATTTCTGTATTGCACTCTGCAGTACCTGTAACCACAGGCAGTATTTAAACAGACATGACCATGCGGGATTTTCTCCTCATTGGAATCCCATAAGACACATCAAACTTGAACTATATGAGGAGGAAAAATGGTTTTATAGCAAGCAGGTCCCTTCCCTTATCCGCTTCTATGAAGAGAGAGAAAAGTCATCTCTACTTGGAGAGACGACACACAAGCACAGTTCCACCTGTATGGCCATGACAGCCTATTCAGCTGAATTTTACCATAATTAGATCTTACTTTAAATTAACTTGGTATTCCAATTCTTTGTAAAACATTCTGCTCATTTTCAAGAGAGTAATGCCTGAATGACAGAGACCTGGTAGGGTTGTCTAACATTAAACATTGTGAGCTCTATCGCTTTAATGCAAAAAAGATCAAAAAGATGAATTATAAATGAGCAGAAGTTGCTGGATGAATATAACTGGGAAAGTTAGGAGTACAGTGAAGGCACAGAAAAGAAATACAAAAGAATTCCTGTTGGCTTTCAAAACAAAAATCACATGAAAGCAGAATAAAACAATGAATACATAATTGAATTATACATGATAAAAAGTGAGAAGGCTACATGGGAAGCCCTTTCTTCCTTCCCACTTTTAAAGGGAGTGGATATGAAATTTAATTTTCATGCTTGGGATGTTTTCACTGTTCCTCTGTTTAGAAGTGAACAGCCCTTGGCCTGCAAGAGAACTGCAAAAGGCCTGAGAAGCTGTTCAGTTGGGTACAGTTTGGCTTCTGCACGTATCGGGCTTCTGCCTCTGAATCTGCCACTCCTGTGCATCTTCTTTAGCACTTGCACTCAAAAATTGGGTTTCTGCACCTGCTAATCCAGTTCTGCTTCTGTAACGATGGTCTTAAGAACTCAGGAAGTGAGCAAAGCAACAAGAGGCTCTGTTTTCTGATCTTATCTGAAGGTGAGAAATTGAGTATCACTCTAAACTATTTTAGTGCTCTTAAAACCTGAAGTGCAGGTTTGGCCCAAATGCCAAAATGTTGTCTTATATGAATTCACATCAGAATACTGGTCATTTTTCCTAACAAGAGAAAGGAAAAAATAAGTGTTTTAGCTTAGAGGAGACTGAGGGGAGACCTCATCACTGTCTACAACTCCCCAAAAGAAGGCTGAAGCAAGGTGAGTGTTGGTCTGTTCTCCCAAGTGACAGGTGATAGGATGAGAGGAAATATCCACAAGTTGCATCAGGGCAGGTTCAGATTAGACATCAGGAAAAATTTCTTCACTGAAAGGGTGGTCAGGCACTGGCAGAGGCTGCCCAGGGAGGTGGTTGAGTCCCCTTCCCTCGTGGTGTTTAAAAGATGAGCAGATGAGGTGCTCAGGGATGTGGTTTAATACTGGACAGTTGGACTTGATGATCTCAAAGGTCTTTTCCAGATGACTCTGATTCTATGATTCTAACTGAAAAAGACAGTACAGAGGCAAAAGCAAGTATATACACAATTGGGATAATTAAATAAGACAAATAAGGTGGCCCAAAAGTTAAGACAAAAAGAAAAATGTGAAGAATTTCTTCCGTTCAAAGAGTCCATAAAAATCACGAGAAAGATGATAATATCAAAGTTATTCCTTGTCTGACAGCCATTTGGAGAGTGCTTACTGCTATTGGTATAAATTAATTTGTAAGCTTCCTGCATTCACACAGTGAATTTTGTTCTGGCAGTCATTGTGCATCAAATGCATCTCACCCAAATGCAAAATGCCAAATGCATGGAGAAAAATACCAACATGAGAAAACCAAAAAGGGCAAACTTAACAGAACACATCTGCAGTTCAATTTTATTGACTCGGAACTGCTGAATAGCACTCCCAGTCAAGTTCTTCTTTGGTCTCTGTTTTCTCCATTAACCAACAGGAAGGGATTGACTGGTTTCTTGAAGTAGAGGTCTTGGCAAAGAAAGCAGGATCCAACTACTGCCACTTTGGGAATAACAGTATTGCTGACCTGAGGGTTGGAGATCAGAGAAGAGAATCTAGGATATTTGACTAGAAACATTGAAGAAGTTATTAACTAGAAAAAAAGTTACTGAAATAATAATTAAAAATAAATTTCAGTTTCATTTTAAAAAGTCTTTAGATTTCAAAATCTGAAAAAAAATTTTACCATTGGAAGAAGAGAAAAGGTTGAAATCTGCTCTGACAACCACATTTTCCATAGATTCTACACCACATCCTGCTTACAATGCCTACAGATTCTGAGAAGAGAAAAAAGGACTGTAATTCTCTATTGAAAATATTCCTCATCTTCTGCAATTTCAAATTCAGAATTTCTTAAATATTCAAAATTAAATTCACATCAGTATTTTCAGAAGTGATATATTCTATGCAAAAGAGAAAGTCAAGCAGGAAGATCTGGGCAGTAATGGAAACGTTTTTTAGTAAGTCTACTAGACGTCTAAGTTTTACTTAGCATTCAAAGCACAAATACTTAATTACTATCTCATTATCTCATTAATATGATGCTTAACTTCCATTACATTTAGGAACAAGTAGACTTTGTCTCATTAACTTGCATGTTTTATGGACCTTATATATTTTTGGCCCCTTGTTTAGCTGAAATACAGATATCATGTGAAAAGATATCATCTTTTTTGTCACTCCCTTATACTACCAGTTATCACAAAATGAAACAAGTCTGGGCCCTGCTGAAGCTGATGACAAAATGATTTCCAGTTTTACTCACAGAAAGTGGACGCTCATTAAAGCCTTTGCTAGAAAAAACTTCCACCTGATTTTAAGTTTCACTGCATCTGAAATTATGTCTGCCAATAAATATGCTCAGACCAAAAGATGCGTACATATAGTAAATACATCCCTCTGACTTTTGTCACACAATGCATTCTCATTGGAAGCACCTTGCTGAATCTCAGCTTAGGGATTACCAGTATCATTCCCTCACCATGGCATTGATCCCAGGAGAAACCTGTATTCAATCTCAGTGGGAAAGGAATTAGGCAAAAGACCAGTTTTGAATGTCTCATCCACTTTATAGAGCTTATCGATCATTTCACAGAAAAAATACACTTTTGTGGTTGAGCTTTGTTAGGCTTATTAATATTTCCCAATAAACTTAATGACTTAAATGAAATAAGAATAAATATATTTTGTAATCCATCAACACTGGCACTGTACCTGGTGTCTGGACCACAGAATATCCAACTATTTATGTCACCTTCAAAGAAATACATGTAGAGGGCTGAAACCAGAAAATCTTTAGTGGGAGTATCCCACAACAAAACAAATGTAATCATAAGTTACAAATACAGACAGACATACACATATAGATAAATACATAGGCTTTCACGTGTCAGAATTATAGAATCATAGAATATCCTGAGTTGGAAGGAGATCCCCAAGGACCATCAAGTCCAGCTCCTGTCCCTACACAGGACAACCCCAACATTTACTTTGTGAGGCTGAGGGCGTTGGCTAAATGCTTCTGGAATATTGTCAGGCTTAGTGCTGTGACTGCTTCCCGGGGGAGCAGTTCCAGTGCTCCACCACACTCTGGGGGCAGAAGATATAATAAAAATATTGAAAAAAAATATTCCAAAGCAATATGAACACTTTCTCCAAAATGCTTTTGTCTGGTGCTAACAAGCTTATTGGGGCAGGAGCGATAAAAGCATTCAGAATCTGAGAAGCAAGAGCTCTTCAGCTGTTTCAGCATCGTTTTCTTAAGATGCACAACAAAACGCTGTGGAGATCCTGAAAAGAAGTACAACTCCTGGAAGCCTTTTCAGACACCTCTTGTAAAATCACAGTGTCGTTACATTAGCTCTTAAATTTAAAAAAAAGTTTCTTAAAGTTCAGCCTAACTGTCAGAGTTGCCAGGATTAGATCTGGGACCAAACACATTATGACTAAGCTCAACGCTAGGTAAATATTAGATCCATTATTCAAACAGATTTTACACTGACAAAACCTCACCATGAAATAACTTTCCTGAGATTTCTCCCTGTAAGTGCTGTGGCACGAGTCTCTCTCTGAGCAGAAAGAAAGTGTGAACAGCAGGTTCCCACTAAAGGAGTTCTGTCATGTGCAGTCCCAGACAAAAGAATTCCCGCGTTCCGGTTTGGTGAGTTATGAATGCAGCCTGCTCTGTAATTGTCGGTGAAATAATCTCATTGACATATACAAGTTGGGAAATAGAGGTCTCATTAACAAAGCCTCTAGCTTTATTAGATCATATAAATAACCAAGAGAGCCTGCAGAAGATCGATTACAGCCTTTAAACGTTTACAGAATCAGTGTTTAATTAAGACAATTTTAATATGCAAATCAAGCCTAATTATCATCATTTGTTAATGCCTGGGCTCTAAACAGCTTCAGCTGCAAATATGGTAACAGAATCATATTTTTGCTGCCTTTTTTTTTTTTTCTTCCAGGAAGAGCAGCAAAGGAAGCAATCAAGTTGTGCTAGCAGTGCGTACGCAGGCTTTCAAGACTGCATTTCCATTTACCATTTGGAGTTTAAGGTGAAAAAAGTGCTCAGCCTAGCACAAAACCCAGCTGAAATGTTATGCATTCCTTCACCCACTATTTTGTGCTTTAATTAATGTATTTCCTTCAAAGTAAGGAAACCCCCCAGGAGCTCTTTTTGATGAAAATCTGCCCTTGTTCCGTGTGGTGATGGAATAGATGGGTTTCTGACACAGACCATTTTCACGTGGAAGCTGATAATGGGACTATTTTCCTTCCTTCCTCCTCTGCCCTGGGAATGGTAGGTAACCCTCCCATGAAGAGAAACCCCAACATTACAGCAAAGCACTTGGAAACTAAAGTGTGAAATGCAAGAGAACACAGCTTTCAGCAGCGCGATGGGAGCAGCAGCCAGGCAGGCAGGAATACAAAGCAGCAGGGGAGGAAACAAATGTCGGTGTTCCAACTCCGACTAGAGTTTTAGAACTAAAACTAAAGCCTCGAAGCCCCCGTAAATTGGTTTTGGGAAAGCGGGTGGGGCAGCTGCAACAATCCTTGTAAATATCATTCCCTTTTCCTGACACTGCTGCTCTCCTGCCACCACAAAGGGCTGCATGGATGAAAAGGAAGAAGAAGGCCCACTCACCATTGGGTGGTATTGATTTGTTGATGAATGCTCGCACATCAACAGCGAGGGAATCAGGAAGTAGTTCTGTTCGCAATATTTCCAACATTAGAGTGAGTCCAGAGTAGGCTACAAAGATGATCCAAGGGCAGAGCATCTCCCCTATGAAGACAGGCTGAGAGAGTTGAGGTTGTTCAACCCTGAGAAGAGGAGGTTCCAGGGAGACCTTAGAGCAGGCTCCCAGTACTGAAAGGGGCTGCAGGAAAGCTGGGAAGGGGCTCTTGAGGTGCAGGAATAGGCTAGGGGGGGACAGTTTTCAGCTGAAAAAGGGGAGATTTAAATGAGGTCTTGGGAAGAAATGTTTTCCTGTGAGGGCGGGGAGGCCCCGACACAGGTTGCCCAGAGAAGTTGTGGCTGCCCGATCCCTGGAGGTGTTCAAGGCTGGATGGGGCTTTGAGCACCCTGATCCAGTGGGAGGTGTCCCTGCCTATGGCAGGGGGGTTGCAGCTGAATGGGCTTTGATGTCCCTTCCAACCCAAACCATTCTTTGATTCTATGATTCACTTCTTTTTAAAGTTCCATTGAAATTCAGGCTTATAGAATCATAAGGCTGGAAGAGACCTCTGAGATCACCGAGTCCAACCGTGCCTGTCTCCCTACTAAACCATGTCCCTAAGGAACTCATCTACCCGTTTTTTAAACACCTCTAGGTTGGTGACTCCACTACCTCCCTGGGCAGCCTGTTCCAATGCCTGACCGCTCTTTCAGTAAAGAAAGGCTTCTGTAGGCTCTGTGAAAATTCCTGAACTACTACTTTGCAGCTGGGGGTTCACAGTCACCTCCATGCTACTGGATAACAGCCAGTCCTTTCTCACCTAGTTGGAACTTCCCAGGCCATGGGAACTGCCGTGCCCTGGTATGTCTGCTCCAGTTTTCCAGTCCGGTTGCACATATTCCAGCTATATCTCAGGAAGGTTCTACTTATGGAACAGATAGTTATGCCACTAATAAATACTGTCTCATGTTCTCAACTCTAAACTTGCTATCCTTATTAAAAGTACATGAAATACATTGTATGTTTGACACATTGTATGGTCTCACTATGCATACAAATGTCCATTCACTTTTGTATCCTGCTGAAGTCTTGGCCTCAGCATCTCAAAGCTACCTGCAGCTCCAGTGATAGGAAGTGAAAAACGTTCCTGAACTCCCTTCTGTCTCTGAGTGTTGTCATATGCACTCAGTAAGATGAAAGAGTACCTAAGCCAGACACAGATCTGACAACTTCCTGAGATATACGGACGTACCTTGGAGAGCAGATATTACTGTCAAAAAACAGAGAGTTTTAAAAATTAATTTAGAAAAAAATTATCTGCATTCGACATGCACATCAACAACCCTGCTTCATAACAATGCTCAGGCGGCTACCAAATTAAATGCCACTTCTCATGTAGTGTTCTCCTCAGTGTTCCATCATTTGAACATCCACGTTTCAAGATCTGTGTTATAAGAACGGTCATAAATAAAAAGTACTCCTTACATAGCATTATACACTCTGGAACAGGCTGAGCCTGTATTGAAGCCTTACTCTCCAATGAGAATGGAATTAGTGCCCATTTCACAACGTGGAGAAAACGAAATATGCTGGCATACGTGGCTGAAAGCTGTGGGAAGAATCCTGATGCTGATTAAGCAGATCTGGGTAAAACAAAACTTCATTCCATTTCTCAGGTAGAGCAAGCAGACAGTATTACTCTTATCCTATTCTATGTGTTTTGTGGGTCAAAATTTTCTGCTACATGATTTTGATTAGTAGAGAATGAAATAAAACTAAAATTTGTCTTTTCAGAAAACATCATCATATTTTTTTTTAAATGAGAAATGTAATTAATTTTTTTTTAAAAAAAATGCTTTCAGTGTGATTTCAGACAGGTGAAGGGTCTGAAGAACAAGTCTTATGAGGAGCAGCTGAGGGAACTGGGGTTGTTTAGTCTGGAGTAGCCCGAGGGGAGACCTCATTGCTCTCTACAACAGCCTGAAAAGAAGTTGTGGTGAGGTGGGTGTTGATCTCTTCTCCTAAGTAAAAAGTGACAGCATGAGAGGAAATGGCCTCAAATTGTACCAGGGGAGGTTTAGGTTGGATATTAGAAAAACTTATTTACTGAAAAATATCTTTGCTGAAAGAGTGGTGAAGCACTGGCAGAGGCTGCCCGGGGCAGCGGTGGAGTCTCCATCCCTGGAGGTATTCAGAAAATGTGTAGATGTGGTACTTCAGGACTTTAGGTTTAGGCTCAGTGGTGTTGGACAGAAGGTTGGACTTTATGATCTTAGAGGTCTTTTCCAACCTTTATGATTCTATTTTGTGATTTGATCATAAAGCCCCAACAAATACAAACCACTATTTTCTTTCTTTTTTCATTCTCTTTTCTTGTCTCCCTCATCTCTAGGAACTGCATACATAGTTATTCCTAGGTCTGAGAAGCAAAGTTCTTTCATTAATATTATTGGATTTTTAAGTTTTCAGAATAAGGCGGATCTTTCCTGTTTATTGAAAGACAGACAAGTAAGGAGTTTTTTTGTAAATTAGAAAAATACACGTTTACCAAAAAGAAACTCAAAATGAAAACAAATTGAATGCAACCAACCTGTAACTTGCATTCCACTTCTGCAAAACTTTGAATGGAATTACAAAAACTCAACCAGAGCCCTTGGGTTTGTTTGCAGCGAGCTTTGGTAGGCTCATGTCCTCCTTACCCTTACTGCCTGCAAGGAATTATCAGGAAGCAGGATGTCCTGGGCTCCTCCTCCAGCCAGCAGCATGGGCTGCCATGGGGTTGTTATCCCTGATGTGGCAGGGGTCTGCCCTTTGTGCAAGCTGTGCTGCTGTACAGTAGGGTCATGGCAATGACATGGCAGAGCCAGTGTCTGAGCTCAGAAATAAATCCATGCCTTTGCATGTCTTCCAGCCATGCACAGAGCACCTCTTACCCATGGTAATAATATATGGCCAGAGTAGCCCCTCAGGTCTCATCAGGATGTACGTCCACCCGCTTACAAGGCAAGATGGCACAAGAAGCATTGCACTGTGAGATATCACATTATGCTCATTTTCTCTTCAGTGAACTGAACTGCAAATAAATGACTCAGAAACCAGCATGAAATGAGGACATATCACCAGCAGGGTTTTATAAACATTATTTGTTAGACGAAGGAACTCCCTTAACAATATATGAACCATGACTAATTTCTGGGGGTCAAGGTGAACTCTGCCCTCCACTGTGTAGAGTATTATTCTTCTCTAAAGAAGTTCAGAGGTTAATGAATAAAGTGTCAGCAAAGAAGAAACGAGACTAAGCAAGAAAATGCTCGTTCTTGGGCTCTGCTATAAATAATGCTCTCATTAAAATTCTGCCTTGGAAGAAAGGCAAGTCCATTAGTCTAGGAGCTAATTTTTACTGGCTCCTTAGATGTATGCATATTAAAAATTCAGCTTTTATAATTGCCAGCCATCAACCACCTAGTCAGTGCTGTTCTTGGAGGTTTTAATTATTTACTTCATTTGCATAGACAGTCCAATTTATGATCAACCATTTAGTTATCAAGGGACAGTTTTAGTCATTCTTTTTTTGCCATTTTATTTATTCTTTTTGTGTCCCTAGCAGGAGTGCTGAGAGGGCTGTGCTTGAGCTAAGTGGCAGCGGGATATGCCCACATTGGCACCCGCTGCTGTGACACATGGCCACGCTTCCCTGCTTCCTCTCTGCCCGGGCCAGGACAACATGCGTGGTGCAGCTATGTGGCATCTGCTAAACACCCCTGTCTCACCTCAGAGTGGCATCGTAGGTTGCAAGGACAATGCTCTTACCTGATATCTCAGCTTCCTCCTCCTCAGCTCCTGAAGGCCCTTTGCCTCAAAAGGAGCGAAAAGCTCACACTCAGGATGTGCTCAGTGCTGTAGCATTTTGCCCCAAAGCTGTTCTCCTCTGGGTTTTCAATTCGGAGCTGTTTTCTCCTCCTCTCAGAATTTTGCTGTGCTGTCTGAGGATCCTACTGCTGTCGAACTTCCCTTTCCTCATTACGAAGAGGTCCCAGCCTTTTCTAAGCAGACAGTACATGTTTCTCCTCGAAATGCTGTCTGCCCAGCTCCTTGGAGATACGAAAAGGAGAGAAAGCATAGAAAGAGGCAAGTTTTGAAAAGAAGGAGTTCTGCAGTTGCACAGGAGCACACCTGTCCCATTAGGCAGTCAGGCTGCACCACCACCACCATTGCACCATCCAGCTGTACATCAACACCCTGAGCAACAGTGACAGCAGTGAATCTTGAAATGACACCCAATTTTTTGCTTATCCATAAAACCAACTAAATTATTGAATGAAAGTCATGTTGTCTGTTTCTAGTGTTCGAAGGCAGACTCCAGCGACAATGAGGATGATTGATTCATAATCCCAGGTATCACAGTGCTCCTCCCTGAGTACCAGCTCTGACGGCATTTTGCAGACAGGATAGCAGACAGCAAATGTGAAGGGAGCAAAGCAGCCTTGCCTGGCAGGAAGGGAATTGATTACCAATCCCTCTTTCTGCCAGGCAGAATTTCTTTGCTGCAATTCATACTTTTCAATGGGCTGTCTACAGCCAGCCTCCAGATAGCTGGGGGGGAAAGTGAGGGCAATGACACCAGAAATTACAAATCAATCACTATTATAGAGCCTTTTATTTGGTAGAAGCTTCTGAGCAGAAAGCAGATACCAAAAATATATAATACGCCCTGATTTTTTGTTTGCTATTTCCTTTCCTTAAGCTCTTTTATGCACTCTTTTCCTCCTGACACCACTGCTTTCGCTTCTTTCTCTGCTTTTATTATATTTAGTCTTTTTTAGTACATATTTCTAATTTATACTTGATTTTATCCTTCTATCATCTTTCGCCCTGCTGACCTGTACCATCCTTAGCTATCTGACATGGAAGTAAAAGATGATCTGTCTACTCTATGCTGACGTCTTCCCTTTCTTTCACACCCAAATCTCTCTGCACAAAAAAACGGTACAGTAACACCAACAGAAAATGAAGCAAGGTCTCCCTCATTTTTATTATCTTGAAGCCATCTTATATATCATTCTGGCTGCTTTTGCTCATAACAGTGTGTTGGGTTTGGTACACTAAGTGCTATGCAATAAAGAGAGAAGGTAACAGAGAACCTGGCAAAAGATGATCGTGTAAAACATCCAGGGAAAGCGCTGAAGGAAGGGAGATGTAGATGAGATCCTAGGAAGAAACTCTAAGAGTGGGGAGGCCCTGGCACAGGTTGCCCAGAGATGTCATGGCTGCCCCATCCCTGGAGGTGTTTAAGGCCAGGTTGGATGGGGCTTTGCTCTCCCTGATCCAGTGGGAGGTGTCCCTGCCCATGACAGCGGGATTGGAATTGGAGAGGCTTTAAAGGTCCCTTCCAACCCAAACCATTCTGTAATTCTATGATTTTATGAAAATTTCCCGCACTGCTGAGCATGGAATGGAACCCTGGTGACAAGGGTCGTTAATTTCATAAGGTGTAACATGGTTGAAGTCAGAAGAAACCAGAATATACTGTTACTCCAGAGCTTTCACACGACAGCAGTCCTGAACACTCAGCACATAGGGCTGATTTCACTTATGTTTATGCTCTTTGTGTTTCAATTCATGACCTGTTATTAATAGAAGTGTTGTCAATGAGAACAAGCGAGGCAGGTACTGACAATGTGTCGGTTGTGTGGAAATAGGCCTTTTTTTAAACAATAAATCTGACCAAGTAAGAGGTCATTTGAAATAAATCAACAGGTAAAATAAATATCAGATGTGTTGAAAATCCCCTTTTAAAAAGCTGTGGCTTACCGAGTCAAAACTTAGAACTTTCTATTCTAAAATGTTTACAGGGATAGATTTGAGTGAATTTTTAGAATGTGAAAAATACATCAAAATTGTCAAAGGGGGCTATTTCAAAATTCTGGTGATTCTGCAGGTCTGGTTGTTGAGAACAGAGATTTTATCTGTATCATGATACACAAAATTTTTCAAACTATTACCTTTTCATCCTAATCCAAGTTGGAAGGTTTCTTTCTTTCAAAATCTCAGAAATTATAGAATGTGTTGGAAGGGACCTCAAAGATCATCTTATTAAAAACCCACTCCCACCAGGAGGGATGTCACTCAGTCATTGTTTAAAGAGCCAAAATTAGGGTGGAAAACCTGAAAATACCTCTCTTGGAACCAGTGCTTCCCCTGCATGAAACAGTCACTGTGAATTTTGGAGTACACCAGCTATGGCAACCGACACCGCTGAGTTATGACAGCGCTGCTGTAAGGTAGACTGCACGACTCGGTTCGTGTCAGTCCTGTTCTACAACCAGATGAATTACTGCAGTGTGGGAATAGTGCTTTTGTAACGACACAGGAACACAAAGCAATGGGCTAAGGATGGCAGAGGAAAGGCTTTCCAGCAGGGCATGGGAGGGCCATGAAAACAGCAGGGCTTACACAGCAGGGTGAGGCTGAGATTTGATGTGTCTTGCTAATGCAATTAACACCACGTCCCTTGACACCTTGTTCAGACTCTTGAGAAGCACAGTGAGATGCTGCAGGATGCGGGTGTTACTTCAGTTTCTCCATTTGGGTTCAACTCCAGTTCCACAGTCTGGCACTGAAGTCAAGAAGAGAAAAGAAAAAAAAAAAGAAAAAGTGAAAAAAAGCCAGCACGACTCAATTTATGTAAGACACGGGGATCCAGATTCCTATTTGTGATCATTTTTCCTACAGTACCAATTCTGGTCAGACACCCGTGTGCTCCGTGGGCCTGCAGCAGCAGAGCAGCCCCTTGTGCACCCACTGCCAGGACAGCACATCGCAAGGTCGTGTTCTGCCCACCTCCCTTCTCGGTGGCTGGCACTGTAGAATCATTAAGATTGGAAAAGACCTCTAAGATGACATGAAGTCCAACCATCAACGCAGTGTCAACACACCTTCTACACCACGTCCTGAAGTGCGACATCTACATGTTTTTTGAACACGTCCAGGAAAGGAGACTCTACCAGTTCCCTGGCCAGCCTCTGTCAGGGATTCACCACTCGTTCAGTGAAGAAATTATTTCTAATATCCAATCGAAACCTCCCCTGGCGGAACTTGAGGCCATTTCCTCTCATCCTATCCATTTTTACTTGGGAAAAGAGACTAGCACCCACCTCACCACAACCTCCTTTCAGGTAATCATAGGCACTGATGAGGTCTCCCCTCAGCCTCTTCTCCAGACTAAAACACCCCAGTTTCCTCAGCTGCTCGTCATCAGACTTGTTCTCCAGAACCTTTCCCAGCCTCATTGCCCTCCTCTCAGCAAACCCTCTGCTCCCCATCAGTGCACGAACAACCGTTTCACTGGGACACTGTCTAGCGCATAAGAGAAGTTTGTGAAATAAAGGTGTTTCCACAACATTTGGGTCAATCAACATTATATGACTAAATTCTCTTTCCTCATGTAATGTTCAAAACAATGTTAAGAGAGATTTTGTGCCAGGTTTGTAACATATCCTTAACCTCTGTAATTATTTGGAAAATTATATACAGCAATAACTGCATTTACTCTATTGATTCAGCTATTGGAAATCTTGAGATTTCAACAAAATGTTTCTTTTTATTATGTCATTTCTGACAGTTGAATATTGCTGAAAATAAATAGCAGGCAATTATTTTAATACACTCTTCCTGCACATTACTTTTGAAGATTGTTCTAAATTGCTAAAGACAGAACCAATTTATCCAAACAGAATTATTTAATACCAGTATGGATTACCATCACAGAGTCAGATGGGCAGAACTCTGGATAGAAACTGCAACTGTTTATTTCTTGTCTTAAATTAAGAAAATGGCAGCTGCTCTATCAAAAGAAGCATGGCCAGCAGGACAAGCAAGGGGATTCTCCCCCTCTGTTCCTCTCTCGTGAGACCCCACCTGGATTCCTGTGTCCAATTCTGGAATCCCCAAAGTAAGAAGGATATGGAACTGTTGGAACGAGTCTAGAGGAGGCCACAATGATCTGAGGGCTGGAGCCCATATGAGGGCTGTCCCATATGAGGACAAGCTGAGAGAGTTTGGGTTGTTCATCCTGGAGAACAGAAAACTGCAGGGAGATCTTAGAGCAGTCTCCGAGTACTGAAAGGGGCTCCAGAATAGCTGGGGAGGGACTTTACAAGGGCCTGGAGTGACAGGATGAGGGGGAATGGCTTTAAATTGGAAGGGGGAAGATTTAGATTAGACATCAGGAAGAAATTTTTCACAATGAGGGTGGTGAGGCCCTGGCACAGGTTGTCCAGGGAAGTTGTGGCTGCGCCATCCCTGGAGGTGTTCAAGGCCAGGTTGGATGGGGCTTTGAGCACCCTGATCCAGTGGGAGATGTCCCTGCCCATGGCAGGGGGGTTGGAACTGGCTGGGCTTTGAGGTCCTTTCCAACCCAAACAATTCTATGATTCTAAGTCAAAAGACTGAATTTTATACCAGGAGGAATACATTCTCCTTCAAAATCTCTGCTAGCTTGGTGATGCTCATGGAGCAATGCACTGACTTTCAGCAAGCTGGTATTACCCAACATCATTTGCAATCCATGTTACCTACACCTGAAGGCTTGATCATTTCCTCTAAGCTCGTGTACACAAGGGAAGAAGATTTATAGAAAGGGAAAACAATTTTTTTTGTTGTTTCTTTTTTGCCTGCAAATGCTGGCAGTGAGCCACTGTTTTTTGAATCTGTAACTTTATAACTCTGTGTTAGGGCAGATGTTTATTAAAATCATGTAAATCTCTGCCTTTTCTGCTTTAGACACATTTAGTATTAAGGGATGCACCCTAAGTAACAGTATACATTAAAAGTTAATTAAGAGGAAGTTAAAGGAGAAGGAAAGTAATTATTTTTTTCATACCCTCAACAGGCATTTATTTCATTTTGGCAGGTTAAAAATGAGAAAATTTGGAATAAAGGTGTGAAAATCAGCAATACATATTGTTAGGGAAAAGCTTTAATATCCCTTTCCTTACATGCTAATTAGGAAATGCAATCCACTTGCTAACATTTCCTGGTTTTCTAGTTATTGTGCAGTGTGGAATAATAATGTCTTTATCACTTTAGGTTAATACAACTATTTACTCTTGACTACTAATTAATGTTTCAGAGAGAGGAAAAAGTATCTAGAAAAACATGTGCCCACACAGTCCTCCACATTTGCAGACATACACTTTTTAACACAGAATCACAGAATGGTTTGGGTTGGAAGGGACCTCAAAGCCCATCCAGTTTCAGCCCCCTGCCATTGGCAGGGACACCTCCCACTGGATCAGGGAAAGCAAAGCCCCATCCAACCTGGCCTTGAACACCTCCAGGGATGGGGCAGCCACCACTGCTCTGGGCAACCTGTGCCAGGTCCTCCCCACCCTCACAGGAAAACATTTCTTCCTAAGATCTCATCTTGATCTCACCTCTTGCAGCTGAAAACCATTCCCCCTTGTCCTATCCATGCACTCCCTGATCAAGAGCCGCTCCCCAGCTTTCCTGGAGCCCCTTTCAGTACTGGGAGGCGGCTCTAAGGTCTCCCTGGAGCATTTTCTCCTCCGTGCTGAACAACCCCAACTCTCTCGGCCTGTCCTCATCTGGGAGGTGCTCCAGCCCTCAGATCATCTTTGTGGTCTCCTCTAGATTCACTCCAACAGATCCATATCTTTCCTGTGCTGAGGACTGTAGAACTGAAGACTGGACTCCATTATGTGTTCAACAACTGTTTAACTCTGATTTAGAGCAAGTCACACCAGACTGGAAACACTAGGGTCTAAATTAAAAATAAAATCTTGATATCAATACATGCGTTTCTGGGTTTTAAAAAAAAAAAAAAAAGTAATAACAAAGGAATGTCATGAAGGAAAAAAAAAATCAGTCTTAGCCACAGCAAAGCTGCTCTATTTAAAGTAGGACAATTATTCTTCTAAAATAAAGTCCTCAGGCTCTGAAGATGTTATGTACCCTGATGTCAGGTCTCAGAACGGCTCTGCTGGAAAGGAGTGCACGCTTGCCCTTGGGGCTGCTCAGCTGCAGGGTGTCCTCAGCCAGCCCCAGAAAGGCAGACCCCCACAGGGAATGTCAGCCCTCACCCTGCCTCTGCTCAATTGAATCCCACTGAACTTCATCATCGTGGGTCACGTCTGCTGCTGGCGGTGGAGTGTGAGTCTGCATTATTAAGAGAGGAGCTGACAAAGGGCTAATTTTTAATAACATGATTAACAGAGAGCCAAAATGAGAATGCTCTGCAAATCCGTAGCAGAGGTTGCAAAATCCATTTCCCAGATTTGGAAAGGAAAGATTGTAGAAAGAACCAAATTCACAAAAATCCCTGCCCCTAAACTAAAATTATTCAAATATGCTAGTTTTTTCCAGGATAAAACCGTGGGGGTTATTTTCTTTTTTCCCCCCCTGAAAGCATCTTCCATTTCCTATCCTATTTCATAGGAACCTGACCTTTTTTTACTTTAAAATTATACTCATTACAAATATGAATGAAGTTTATTAACACTTTAACTGTAGAAAATAAAATACTTAGACCTCAACTTCCGTACGTGAAAAGGTCTGACTTTAAGTTATCCTACAGCCTTGCTCTGTGATAGCGCTGCAGGAGATCAACAGTTCCAGGGCTGGCAGGAGAAGATGTCTGACAGGGCATGCTCATGTGGTCTCCCAAGTACTGCAGAGCCAATGAAGGCAGGTCTTTCTGTTTCTTATTTAATTAAAGGAGAGAGCATGATGACCAGGAGGGACATGGTCAGGGTCATGGTTAAAATATAAATTGTGTGACTGCATGCAAATTTTCACTAAAGGATAACAAAGGAAAAATTACAAAAGTCTGTAATTGTCACAATTAAAGATAAATTTCAAAATAAATAGCCAGTAGAGTTAACACAAGGGCATTTGTCAAGAGGTCGCATGCTTCCTGAGGGACAGGCCCTGGACAGGGGTATGTGCTACCTGCACTTCCAAAAAGCATCCTGTCCTTGACTCAAATTTCCAGGATTCTATCTCAACTAATGACACCAGTTGCATTCCTTTAGTGGTCAGCACTGGAAAGGGGGTGGGTTTGGCAGCAGGACAGGAGTAGGTCTCGGAGCGCAACATGCAGAGGGTTCCACCTGTCCTTACTCTGGTCCTGATCACTCCTGCTTTTCTGTGGCTTCCTTCTAACGTAACTTTTTGTTGCTTTGTTGTCAGGACAGGAGTAATGGCTTTAAACTAAGGGAGGGGAGATTTAGACCATGCATAAGGAAGAAATTTTTTACAACAAAGGTGGTGAGGCACTGGCATAGGGGGTTGGTGGATGCCCCATCCCTGGAAACATTCAAGGTCAGGTTGGATGGGGCTCTGAGCCACCTGATCTGCTTAAAGATGTCCCTGCTCCTTCAGGGCTGTTGGACTGGATGACCTGTAAAGGTCTCTTCCAACTCAACGCATTCTATGATTCTAAGGTTTAGCACAAACCTAATATAAAATAGGAGACATTTAAATAAAAGGAGGACTGTAGCACAGTATTATCAGCATCCATCACCGAGCACCTCCTTTCCCAAGCTGAGCCGAGCTTGTTCACAGTGGAAAATTGGACCATTGATATTTATTCTAGTCACCACCAAGGGAAGATTACATACAAAGGCTTTGTCATGTTGCTAAATTTTGCATCTCGCCTATCAGTTTTGTCCCAGTGTTTCCAATCTGTGTGTCAAAAATGTCTTCTTTTGAAAGATTATTGCTTCTCTATAAAACAGTTTTGAGGAGAGAGAGAGGGGAAAAAAACAATATCAGCTGAGTAAGGGACTGGCATGTAAAATACTATCATTTGCGAAACGCTGGCCTGAAACCCACTTGGAGCCAGAGGAGCTGGCCCAGAGGGCTTGAGCGACAAAAGAGGAAAAACAGGAATGCAGTAATTACATATTTATTTTTAGAGAAAATGAAAAGCTAAATAAACTATAAAACCAGTGTTTTACCAGTAAATCCTTTCTGTCCTGAAACCCACACTGAGTGATGCAGGAAAAGTCAATTCTCAGGGGTGGTACCTTTTTTGGCAATGTTTTTTTCCTCCTGTGTTGGTGTCAGGAGACTTGAGGTCCTGAAACAATTAACTTTAGTAGTGCTGCAGCAAACTATTGCCAGAAATCTGAACTTGAGAGACAGCAATGCTGCCTTGGAAATTTGTTTTTCTGCCCTAGCTCTGAAATCATCTCATAATCAAGAGGGGCTCTGACATTGCGCTCCTGAAAAGAAGCTGATGGGAACTCATCCTGCCAGGGAAGCAGGGCATGAAGCATCCAAATATAGCATTTGTGAGAGGATTAGCGCACTCATGACTGGATTTGGCATAGGATAGTGTGTGTGACTGGGATTTATGGTAGGGATGAGAAATTGTGTGCTGACTACTTTGTTATATGTGCATCTTTGAGGTATGCCTAATTGTTCTAAGAAAACAAAGGAGATGCCATTATACACAGGAGAAGAAAACACACAGAGGAAATCCTGCAAATGATCCCACAGCACTCAGAGGAGCAGCTTGCCTCTAGACAGAGAGCCTGGGCAAATACAATGCAAGAAAACCTGGCTGTTAACTAGAATGACACAGCAATTCACACCACCGACTGGACCACCATCCCATTGCTAGGGAAGTCCAGCCCAGCACAGTGATGGAGATAGATCTCTTGTAGTTGCTTCACCTAAATTACAGCACTGCCTTGTATTCATTGCTGCAGAGTCAGGACACCTGGGGTTCTCAGGGTACCAGCACAGATAGTTCTTCACAGTGAGTCACTACTAGTTCTGAAAATCTCACAATTAAAACACTGACACATTGGCTCGACTGAAAGACAACAAAAGAACATGCATTCCTGTTTCTGTAGGCAATAAGAAACCCAACAGCCAATTTTAAATAAAACCATACAACACAAATTAGGTGCCTACTCATTGGTTCTCTTCTCCAATAGCCCATGCTAATGCTGTCACATGTCCATATCAAGTAATGTACAACACCTGAGGCATATTCTCAGGATAACTATTTTTCATTCCACCTCCACCATTCTGGCAACCAAATCTATCTCTCATTTACATCAATTTAATCCTTTCTACAGAATAACCCAAAACACATGAGAGGATAAAAATATTCCAGAAGAAGAATTTAATATGTTCATATTTTAAGACTTCAGCTGAGTCATCTTTAGATCATTGGTACAGCACACGGCAAGATAGCAAGACTCCTACTTTCAAATGTATTTTTTCACACCCCATGCTACAGCCTTCATCAGCAAGAAAGGGTGAAGGGGTAGGTGTATAAGTGGTGCAGTGATATGCCTGCTACCCATAAGCGAATTCCTGGCTGTGTGAGGAAGAGAAGAATCATTTCCCAAATTTCATATTGGTTTCCTGTAAGACCAACCATGTTGCTTCTTAACATGAAATGTCCTCGACTATTTATCACACCTACAAATGCAGAAGCTTAATTCAATTACAATCAAAGAGTTGGATTTTGGACTTGGATCATAAAACGTGAACAACGCCTCCCCATGCTGTTGCCCTGGGGGTATCAGAGCATAAAACTGTTTTAAACCTGAATCTCCCTGGTGGTTCTCTGTACATTAAATATGTACTACAAAAATTCTATCAATACGGGAAATATTTGAAGTATGAATTACCGTTGCAAACCTTCACCATCTGTTGACGCTGCATGGGGCATCCATCCTACTCAAACCCAATTTGACAGCATACAGCTTTTCTTTTAAAACTATGATACTCAACACTTTTGCAGATGACACTTCAAACTGTTTACTTAAGTGTTCTGGAAGCAGCAAGAAAATACTTTTATAAGTAAGTATCTTGCAAGCTCTGAAATCCCAGTTTTTCAAACACACAGCTGAAGTCATCCTGAAGGCCTGTCTGTTTCCCAAAAAGTATCTCTTTTACTATTACGACACGTAAACAGGCAGTCTAAAGAAGCCACCCACTGAGGCAGTGGGGAGCCAGAAGGGGAATAAATCTATATAGAAGCGGTAGTGGTTAGAAGGGGGTAATCCATACAAAGCAACAGATTGATTCACTACCACTGTTTCGATTCAGTATTTACCAAACTGGAAAGCTATTTATTGAAAATATATTAATTACTTCACAACATTATTGTTAGTAGAAAGGAAATAGATTTGGAAGGTTTGGGTTTTTTTTAATAGAGCTTTTTGAGAATGTGTAGCTGCCCTCACCATGTCACCAGACTTCCAAAACTTAAGTTCTTCCAGCTAAGTCTGGGAAGGGACAGTGGGATATATGGTTTGATACATAACAGCTCATGTTTGGAGTAGTCTACTGGAATCATTGAATATGAAAATAAAAAACTATCACAGCATATTCTGTGTAGACAAATGTGTTGAGATGCCTTGCTCCAACCTGACAGAACAGCATCTCTGTACTTAATAGCACATAAAAACAGTTTGTGGGGAATACAGATAAAAGATAAGGTAACAAACAACCCACTCCTTTCCTTCAGCATAACATGGCAGAGCTTTGTATGTGTGCAGGTGTAGGACATGTTGATCCACTAAGAGGACCTTTCATAAAATGTTCACATCTAAAATCTTCTTTCTTCAATTAATGTAAGAGGAAAGAAGATCCCACAATTAATTATTGAAAAGAAAAAGGGCATTTAAGATGCAATGACTTTAACTTAACAGACTAACAGATTTATCTATTTTTCATACGACCTGGACTGCATAGTAAGTTTTGGCCCCAATGCCTCGTCAAAAATAGGATTTGGTTCTGAGAACACGTTCAAGTAGAATATAAGTATTTAGAATTGCTGTGCACAGTAATGATTCATGGGAGCTCAGCTCCCCAAAAGTCCATAAAGCTCACAACACTGGACAACTCCCAGATACCCCTGATGTGTATTTCTTTGACATGCATGTTTCTCTGAGTCCATCTCCCATGGTTTCATGAATTTCCCTGTGTACAGGAATACATGTTCTACAAGCACAGGAGGTGAAGAATCATAGAATCGTAGAATGGATTGGGATGGAAGGGACCTTAAAAATCATCCAGTTCCAACCCCTCTGCCATGGGCAGGGACATCCCCCACTGGATCAGGGTGTTCAAGGTCCCAGTATGGCAGGTGCTTGCTTAGCAAATTTCCACATTCAATCTTCAAAGTTTGGCTTAGTTTCTGATTACCCATGTGTGCAAGCAGTGTGGTGATAGGGACCCACATTTATAACAGGCTGTCTTCATACCTATGAACTATTGCACTGCTACTTCTGCAGTGATGTGCACAATGCTAGACATTTTATCCTGAAAGAGCTGTGGCAGAGGATAAAGTATTTGTGATGGAGCTTTCATCTCAAATGTGTTTCCTTCCCTGGCTTGTCAAGACATGACAGCTAAATTTCAGAGATGATGCAAAAGCAGTGACTGATTTTACTTCTTATAATATTACAAATGTTTTGTGAAAAGCCTGCAGTACAGAAGACAATCAGGACAAATCTCCATCCAGAGGAAGGCAAACAGCTCCCAGCTGTACCTTGTTTATGAGTGACTATTTTTCGCTTGTGGATTCCAAACTTTCTATCAGTTCTTAACTCCCCCAGTGTCACCTCTCACTTCTGCTCTGTCAAAGGTGACAGTGCTAAGTGGGCTTTAGAATATTTCCTGGCAAACACCTTTGTGCTTTTCTCTCTGCTGCCTTTCACACCTATAGATACCCACGGGCCAACTTGACTGACCTCTAAAAACTACCCCTTCTCACGCCTATAAAAAAGTTGCTAATGAATGGTCTGTGTAGTACAAAGCATTGTTTCTCATGTTAAATAATAACGTGATGGTTTCGTTAAAATTTTGTGCTCTCTTAGGCTGAAGCTTCTGGCTTCTGCCTTGCAGCCATCCAGAGCAGGAGGATGCTATGGCTATGTACCTTCTCCTACGCTTCACACAATGGAGGCATGGTCTGGGACAAGAAGTTTTAATATAATATCAACTAAGTAAATTTAGCTATTATTTTTAATTAATTTAGGTATTGTAGGGCCAGTAGTAATCTGGTAGGAACATTATTACACACATACACACACTAAATTGCTTTTTTACTAATGACTCATTTGTTTTATTCTTGCCTCTTTCAAAAAAGCGATTAAGTTGAAAATGACCTTTTGAAGATTGTACTTGCAGACCGATCTTTTCATTTTTAATTACTTTCTTTGCTTTAATTGTTACATTAGGAACTATTAAGAAAGCAGCCAGCTTCATAATCAATAATTTAATTAGAGTTTTAGGACCAAGAAGTCAATGCAAATGTTATTCTGCAGTCAGGCCTTTCCCAAAGCCTTTGAAAGAACTTTACTCCCATTTTGTTTCAAAGTGGCATTGGTGGCATAAAAATTAAACTCACAGTTACTGCAATACATCATTCACACACATTATAAATACACAGAGGCAGCTGGTAAGAAGTTCAGATTCAGGTCAACTTGTTTGCTGCTCAGACAGGAATACAGCCTGCTTCTCTCACCTCATTTCTGCATAATCAGTGACACAGCCAAGTGCCATCACACTGCGCACTCCAACCGAGCCCACTCCCTTACAGCATGCCAGGAGCCACGCTATCAAAGAGTTTACTGAAATCGACAGCCAGACTCCTCCCTTGGCTAGAACTTCAAATATCTTAAATGCATCTATTTATAGGTCTCTAATTACTACTAATATTCTAATATAACCAGTGGCAATTGAAAACTGATCCACTCTAATTTTACAACTGATGAAATCTAACGCAATCAGTAGTGAATTAGCACCCTCCTCCATTGTGCAGTTGCCTCTCTGCCTGCCCTTCCAAGTTTATAAAACATTGGCATCAGTGATACAGCATAGGGAGCTGCCATGGAGCTGTGAATTTTATGGCCTGCTGCTTGAAATGTGGATGTGCCTTATTTGTAATTACAGGCATGTGTTTCGCATGACTACATCCCCCCCAAAATGCCTTGCCCAGGAGCGAGCCCTCACTGATAACATGTGAGTGAATAGAAACCAGTGTACCGAGACACATGGGGCCACAACACCTGCCCATCATCCATCATTAGATAAGGGGGAATGTGAGGGAAACAGTGCGTGTATGAGAGATCCTTGAACCCAAGAAAAATCACGGAATGGTGGGGATTGGAAGGGACCTCTGGAGATCACCCAGGCCAACCCTCCTCCTGAAGAAAGTTCATAGAATCTTAGAATGGTTTGGGTTGGAAGGGACCTTAAAGGTCATCCAGTTCCAACGCCCCTGCCATGGTCAGGGATATCTCCTGCTGGATCGGGTTGCTCAAAGCTCCATCCAACCTGGGCTTGAACACCTCCGGGGATGTGACAGCCCCAGCTTCACTAGGAAACCTGTGCCAGGGCCCCACCACCCTCATCGTGAAGAACTTCTTCCTAGTGTCTAATCTAAATCTTCCCTCTTCCAATTTAAAGTTCACCTACAATAGGTTGCACAGGAGCGCATCCAGGCAGGATTGAACATCTTCAGAGAAGGGAGCTCCAAGACTCGTCTAAGTTGTTTTGGTGAAAGGTAGGAAAACTTGCACAGGGAAGAGTGGTTGCAATAACCTACTGGGAGGGAGGTGGGCAGCCAGCTAGGCTGGGAGGTTTGTGAGCTTTGCAGCAAAAAGGAGTTCAAATACATGGCATACATCTATAGCTTGCTAGGGAAGGCTCAGGGGAGCGCAATGATACAAGAAAGGGGCCAAGACTCGCTCTGGGACACACAGTAGATTAAAACCAGACTGGCCACACTGCAAAAAGCCTTGGCTAAAGGCTGCAATAGCACTTCCCGTTACAGGAGGAAAATCAGGCAGTGTCCTGGGGAAACCACAACTGCACAGGAATGGAAGCAAAAGGCTTTAATAATAATGTGGCAGCTTAAATGACTGTGAACACCATGATGAAAAGTTGTCACTTTAACTAAATACCTACATTACTGCCAATAAAACACCATTTATACATATGAATTCAGAGTCAAGCTGGATATTAAGCTTTAACATACTGAACTGCCTTGTCTTCTCAAAAGACTTCACCTTGAAAGGAGCTAATAATGTAGCTTTTCTATGCTATAGAGTCAAGGCGGAGGAAGATAAGGTGTTAAAATGGGCTACCTTCCCACTGGTGAAAGCACTCTGATGGCCAGTGAACAGGCCCAGGCATGACAATGAACGGGAACAGCTTAATAAAACAATAATTATAACCTCTTAAGAGCCACTAATTCACTTGGAGCTTTGCAGAGCAAGGTAACTTGTCTGATCTAAAATATTTAATCTAATTTAAACCTAGTTTAACAGGGAAAAAAGGCCCACAAGATGAACTGATTATACAGTTTATTAAACTTGGGATTTAATTATTTGGGAGGAAAGTCAGGAAGGCAAGAAAAAGGAGGGACAAGTCAGTACTGGCAGGCCAAATGAAAGAGAGATTCACAATTCCAGTCTTAAGGCCATCCTGGGCACAGCAGCCAAAGACAGGTGGAAGGACGATGGTTTTCTTGCCTCTAGGGAAGTTAAAAAACCAAGCAAAATAAAAATACAGGGTATTCTTTTCCTTGCATTTGGGTCAGTTGATACAAATTGCAGAGTTATATGCTCACTATTTGAAATATTTATTTTAATCCACCTTTTTGCACAGTAGTTTTTTGGGAGGAAAGTTAGAACATTGCATTTTAAAACTAGCAGTCACCATATCAAGCTTTTTTTCTCAATTATTTTCCAAGATTAAAAAGAAATTAAGCCATTTTTCCTCAGGCATATTTTCGGGTTCGAAAAAATTGTCATTATGTCCCCAGGAAAATGTCCCAAACAGATTTAATACAAACCTCTTCAAGTTTTACATTTGTCTTTCATGATACTACATTTTGGAGGAAGCATAATCCATATTCATAGCTATTTGTTCTTGGTTTCATATTTTACAATGACACATAAATTCCTTTTTGTATTAAGGCAGGGATTTTTAAAATATGAAACCATTATTCACAAATATGTAGAACAGAATCAGGAACACATAATTTGTTACACTTCATGCCAGGAACTGGACTTATCCTTGCATGTCCCTTATTTACAGCAAAATAATTCAATTACACTAAGAGATTCAAGTTTGCATGGAAGAGCTCTTCGTCTCCAATACTGATGACTTCAGTCTCTGACCTGCTTTTGAAGAGGACTGACTGGAACCATAAACTGCCCGTCAAAGGGTTTTTAAACGACCCATCTGTCTATCTACTTGGGCTTTTGAATTCATTCCTCAGGAGTTCAAAAGGGTTCAAATAAAACTGACAAATCCAATATCTTGAGGATATTCTGACTGATAATTTTGTGTCTAAGGTGTTTACTCAGGGATAAATCAATTGAACTAGGCCAAAAAATATGAAAACAACCAGATTTGCTTTCAAAATAACTCCTTTGGCTGCTCTGTGCCTGTCTCCTACACCTGGTCAGAGAATCATTTAGGTTGGAAAAGACCTTTAAGTTCCTTTAACACTGACATTTTCCCTGAATTTTCCTCATTTGCCCATTCCAAGTGAACAGAGGCATAAAAACTCTTATCATAGACAGGCAGCATTCCTACAAAGATCTGAGGTTTCCTACATACTTCAACACCACTGACAAAAGTGTTCTGACAAAATTGATGCTGAAAAACAAGTGGTCTAAAAGACAATTTATATTTCAGTGGGAGAAACAAAAATAGACCAGGTTATTTCAGGGAATTACTAATTTGAAAATGACTAAATTCTGACAAAATCAACACTGAAAAATAAATTATCTAAAAGATAATTTCATTAGAAGAAATAAAGAAAGTTGTCTAAGGAAATTACTCGTTTGGAACAAACTATCAAATTTAATCAAGTAAGAGGTAAATAGCTTGTAGGTACAATCTGGTTGCAACAGGAACCACAGCAGGGTTGTCCCATGCCATAGACACCACACGGCGATGGACAACGGGCTGTACTGTGAAGGAAAAACTGCAAGACTGGAGCTTAGATCAGCATCATTGTAATTATTCTACATCGATATGAAACAACTAAACAGCTAAGCCCTCATCATTAAAATGCCACACCACAGCTGGCAACCTCAGCAGAGAGCTGAACAACTGGTGTGTATAAGTGTTCGTTCTATGGCAGGATGCAGTGCAGAAAGCCCTTCTAAACAGCAGCTGTCCTTACATGATCTCAATGCCTTAAATCAGATGCCTTTTGCATGACTGCATGTCTGCAAAAAAGCAAATTACAACCACCCCAATTTCTTGGGGATTTACTCTGCTGTTTCTTTGAACTCACAGATGGATTGTGGCAGGATCTACAAGTCTTTAGGGTAGATCATGAGGTGATTGTCCCGCTCTGCTCTGCATTGGTGAGGCCCCACCTTGAGTATTGTGTGCAGTTTTGGGTGCTGCAGGATAAAAAGGATCTAAAGCTACTCAAGAGCATCCAGACGAGGCCACAAAGTTGTTGAAGTGTCTAGAAGAGAAGTTATATGAGTAGCAGCTGAAGTCACTTTGGTCTTTTCAGCCTGGAGAAGAGGAGGCTGAGGGGAGTTCTCATCGCAGTCTACAGCTTCTTTACAAGGGAAGAAGGAGTAGCAGGTGCTGAGCTCTTCTCTCTGGTGACTGAGGGAATGACAGGACCGAGGGAATGGCAGGGAGATGTGTTAGAGAAGGGTTAGGCTGGACATTAGGAAAAGTTCTTCACCCAGAGGATGAAGCACCCCAGGGAAATAGTCATGGCACCAAGCCTGACAATATTCCAGAAGCATTTGGGCAAAGCCCTCAGACCCACGGTGTGAATATTGGGGTTATCCTGTGCAGGGACAGAAGTTGGATTCCTTCCAGCTGAGGACATGCTGTGATTTTGTGATTCTATGGAAAGCCAAGAAATAAGAGTCCCAGAGAATATCTCACCACCACCTGTAATCACTCTGTGGGACAAGGGAGGCAATGTTGCTGTGGATCATGGTGGTGCCTGACAGGACAGCTGAGCACCCCTGTGGCTTCTACCAGATGGGGCATTCATTTAGGTCTGCCTGGTGTTGCTCAGAGACCTAATTGTGTGGAAACTTAAACTCTATCAAACCTGGGTAACATTCAAAAGCCATTAACAGAAAATGATCATCAGACATCGTGTGTACAGAACCTTCCATTTATTAGGAAACATCGCTTTTAAAAGGACCCTTTTGTATCCAATGCCACATTTAAAGAAAAAAACCTCTGCCCTAAAGGAACATCCAGTTGCCTCTCATTCTTTTCACTGCCTGCTTCTTCCTAACCTCTTGCTCTCTGTGTAACATGGCCCTCAAAGTCCAGACTGCCCTACCATAGAGAGTTGCTGTACCACTCATGAGCCGCTTCCAGGGACTAAGAGAGAAGCAGTTCTTCACATCCATGAAAAGACACTCCTGCATGAGCCCGAAAGGAGGCTCTGCATGAATTCCCACTCGTCTTTATCGCTTTGGGGAAGGGAGAAAATTTACACAGTCTGGTGGTCACAGCCAAGTTCTGGCTTGATGAGAATGAGTTATCATTACTAGGAGCTATTTGCTGCTGTTAAGGCAGGAGTTTGGACCATCTCCTGTTTTTTTGCCTTCTCTGAGATTGGTGCCTGCATTAGTCATCAAAGACCACACTAACTCAGAGCTTCTAACTTTGGATCGTGCTGTTCAGCTCACAAATTACTGCCAAGGATAACATTTGATGTATAGAGCTAGAACTTGCATCTGGTCACTGTTTCTCTGCAGTGTCTTACCCCTATTTAAGCCATCTTTGACCCAAACAGAAAAAAATGGACATGCCTGATACCTGTCTGCACAGCAGGGATGAAATGGTGAAGTCTCCATCTCTGGAGGTGTTAAAAAAACATGTGGACATGGCACTTGGGGACATGGTTTAGCAAGCACTTTGGGGTTGGGCTGATGGTTGGACTGGATGAACTTAGAAGTCTTTTCCAGCCTTAAGGAGTCTATAATTTATATGAAAAGTATCACTGGTGTGGATGGGACTGTCCAGTTAAGTATACACATAAGTATTTCCAGATCCTTGTCAGATATATCCCTTAGGGCATTACAACTGAACAACACTGACTTCTAAATGACAGTCACCACACAACTTTTTAAAAAATAAAATATCCAGTTATAGAACCTGACATTTCAAAAATCAGAAAGCAGAAGAGATAGTTACTAAATCAATAAGTTTCAAACATGTAGAATAAAAAATGTGAGTACCTTTTTTCCCCTCTATTTAATTATTTAAGTTTATAAATATCTGGCATTTTATATGTCTGAGAAAAAGCAAAGATTCAGCTTGGCTCAAATGTTATCCAGACAAATCTGACCAGCCTCAAGAAATGCTTCATCAGAACGTGGGAGATGCAGATAAGTGGCAGACCGCTTATCAGGAGAAGAATTAACCCAGATGAACTTGTACTCATGGGGTCTCATGTTCTTTTGCACCTCTCACATTTATCGTTGGACACACTTTGCAATTCGTGAGTAGAGATGCTCCCTCTGATGTGTCAGCAAGAAAATATTCCAGTGAAAAGCCAGAATTTGCTTGCCTTTCTATGAAACTGGCATAAAGCAAACTAAATTCTGCAGCTTATCTTGGCATGAGAACCATCAGCTTTACTGGCAAGAAATTCCTACCAATGAATTGCAGACTCAGTCTCATACATCTCATCTACTGGGAGTCTGGCACAGTATGAGGATGGTTCCCATCCAAATCCAACACTATTTTCTCCCAGAATGTTTGGAAAGAGCCATAATAATCTGGCTACTATTCATCCTTCTGTGTTCTCATTTCCCCATAGGCAACGTACATCTTGGTTTTAAAATTACAGTAAAGGCACTGTAGGTTCTTATGAACCACTAGATCTGACCCTAGGATATCAAGGGGGTAAAAAAGTAATGTCCTATGTTTTGAAAGTCTGAAGGCTGCGTTATGGCTTCAGCTTAGTAACTACAAAGATTTATGTTCCATTCTGCCCCAAATCCAGAGTTCATTGTCCATTCAACTTGCACTGCTTTGACTTACAGTTCTCTGCATCCATTATCTTTAACAACAAAGAGCTGGCGAAAGTTAATGATTGAAGAGCAAGATGTGATTAATAATACAAACCTAATTTATGAGAAAACAAACTGGAGTATGATTTTCATGTTTCATTAAAATTACCTTAACTGTACTCTTTAATGCTAATTGTTCTCACAGAGACAAGAAAATATTCTGTCCCAAACTAATGGGAGAAAATAATTCATCTTCTTTCTGGAGGGAAGATTTAATATCAGTCAATATTTAGAGGAAGATCACATCTTCACAGTGATTCCACCACTTGAAGTGGTAGTTCAACGTGGACACATACAGAGAAACAGAATAAAAACAATGCCACATACAATGTTTTCTTGTCACGAAAGGTCTTTCCTATCTGTAACAAAATTGCTCAAAGTTGAAAAACAGTGCCGGTGGATGAAAATTGAGCAGACTTTTTCTGCATGTCTGTCAAAGAAAGGTTCTTTTATAGTTCTGTTAATTTGCTATGAACAGGAGATTACAGAGATATTTGCAAGATAAAGTCCCATGCAGGATTTACTGAAAACCAAACAAAGCAGAAATCTATTTTTCCACCACGTTTTCACTTTTGTTTGTATTTCAATATTTTTTTTCTTTTTGAATTATTCATATTTGGATATCAAATACTTTTACAAACCAAGGCAGTTAAGAATAATGAGTCTTGATTGGCTTAATTTAAACTTGTTGTGCTTTATGCCCAGGATTATTACTAAATGACCCTCTATTCAGTCTGTTTCTGTAATCCAGAAATAGAAATTGCCTAATGAACATCTCAAATATTCCACTGTCATTTTCATGTCAGTTTTTCTTATCCTATGTTTGTATAGCTCTGATGACAATATCTATTAATACACAGCAATGGCTCTTCGCCTCCTCTCTTTCAAATCCTTTCCATGAATACAACCTTCTCTATTTAGGAATCTCAGGACCTGGGGGTGTTGGTGGATGAGAAGCTGGACATGAGCCAGCAATGTGCGCTTGCAGCCCAGAAAGCCAACCATGTCCTCAGCTGCATGTAAGAAGCGTGGCCAGCAGGGTGAGGAAGGGGATTCTGGCACTCTATTCTGGTCTGGTGAGACCTAACCTGGAATACTGCGTCCAGCTCTGGAGCCCTCAGCACAGGACATGGATCTGTTGGAGTGAGTCCAGAGGCCACAAAAATGGATCAAAGCCCTGGAACACCTCTCCTGTGAAGAGAGGCTGAAAGTTGGGGTTGTTGCCTTTCAGTACTTAAAGGGGACTGAAAAGAAATATGGGGAAAACTTTTTAGCAGGACCTGTAGCAGTAGGACAAGGGGTGATGGTTTTAAACTAAAAAAGGAGAGGTTTAGACTTGATACTAGGAAGACATTTTTTACAATGAGGGTGGTGAAGCCTGGGTTGCCCAGAGAGGTGGTAGATGCTCCACCCTTTGAAACATTCAAGCTCAGGTTAGACGGGACTCTGAGCAACCTGATCTGGTTGAAGATGTCCTTGCTCACTGCTGGGGGACTGGACTGGATGACCTTCCTGGTCCTTTCCAACCCAAACCATTCTACAATTCTGTGATTCTATTCTAGGCTGGAATCTCACATCTTTACACTGTTTGGGAAATGCAAAGGGACTGCAATATCCACTGAAGTAGCAACTTGAGATGAATTGCTCTATGAGGAATGCCACAACAGCAGAAACAATTATTGATTTTACTGATGAAAGAGAAAAAAAAAAAATCCTCTTTTCTGGTTCTTCTATTCTACTTGAGCAGGATTTACATATTTGGTCTACAAAGCATCAGGGACAAATATATTCTCCAGTGTACTAAATCCATTTAAACCTATACTAAAGAATGAAGATACAGAAGAATAAAGGCAGAGATGCAGAGTTTCTGACACTACCTACAGTGAAATATTACGGAGAAAATAATACATAAGCCATGAGAAATCTGCAGTGAGTTCTGGGAGTGGGTGGGGGTTTCCTTCTGGAGGAAGAATAAATACATTAGACTTCTACACAGCTTGTATTTCTTCTGTGTCATTTCCCCCCATTCCTTTGTAAGTAACTTAAAGTACATGCTAGCACTTAGAAAAGGAGCCCTAAAAAAATTGACCTTCAGCTGCTCTGTCCATTGAAAAGACACAGCATTGTTTGCAGTGATGCACTCTGCCAGACCCAGGCCACTTGCTAAAACCACCACCACCTCATTAATCCTACCTGTTTATTCTGTGATCTTGGCACTTGTCCATTTGTTGCACTGACTCAGTCATTTCAGATGTCAAGGAAACATTATATGGTGGTATTTTTGCTCACAAGATAATTACTGTGTTAGTGAATATCACCTTGGTTTCTATTTTGATTTGACACTGGCTATCATTTTTCTCACACCATACTTGCCATCACTTTGCTTGATTTCAAGAAAGACCAAGAAAAAGGCTGCTTACCATTCTGGCATCTCAGAGGGATAAAGTTTTGTCAGCAGAGATAGAGAGAACAGTGTTGGAGGTTGGAAGAACCTGAATGTTATTGACTGAATCTTTATGGCCACGCATCGTATACCTGCATCACTCACTACAAAAGAAAACAACAGGAATACAGCACTTGCCGTTCAGGATAATAATAAGATACAAGTTTAGGTAAATTAGCAACATATTTCACTTATCTTTCCTAGTTACTCTCTTAAAAAATGAACACTACTATCCATCACCCAAGGATTACACCACAGAGGAAAAAAAACCCAAACAAGTTAAGTGTTTGCTTCCTAGTAATGAAGGCTATAGTGGGAAGGTAAAAAGAAATGGAGAAGCAGATTTAAAAGGCAGGACTGTAAAGACAAACAATAAAAGCACCACTTAATATTTCCTGGGTGCATCCTCAAAACCCATGTTTGATACAGACTTTAGAAGGAAAACAGATCAAAAGGTAGGATAGGGAGTATTTCACTGCTGATGGCACCACCTCCTTTTTAAAAGTATCTTATTCCTTCTTGTTTGCACAGGATCTGAGATCTACAGCCCCATGCCAACACACACCACGAAGAAAGCCAGGGAGCGCTGGCAGCCTGACTTTCTCCTAAAGGTCTGCGTAAAGACTTACATAAACTAAGTGATGTCTGGGAGTTCTTTACTGAGGGTAAAGTCTTGTTGCTGTGGACAGTCAAGAGGCCTTTCCCCTGAAGAAGAAGTTTCTTATTATGGGTGAGCCCCACCAGTAGCTATTATAACCTGTAAACCAGAGCGGAGGAAAGAAAGGTGAACCCCAAGCATCGAGGTCTATACCATGGACTGACCACAGCTCAGGTGGAATTACTCTGTGACATGGTTCTGGAAGTTCTTCCAAGGCTGAAGGTTTCCAACTATCCCACCTTCTCCCAGCTGATCAGCTATGAAGTAGAACCCTCAAAGTTTTTGGCTTGCTTTATCTTCTTGGTTTGTTTCCTTAATTTTCAATGAATTAATTTCTGGGGTAACACTACTGATCCTTCTTAGTTCAGGGGATGAATCTGGTACAAACGGAACACAAGATGGGAAGCTTTTCCCATTGTAAGGGATAGAGACACAAACACTATGACATTGCTGTAGAGAATCAGTTCTCTCACAAAAAACCCTGAAGTTGGCTATATAGCTACAATCTTATAAAAGCTTTTTGGCTTCTCTTTTGTATTCTGCATGTTCACCATTGAATGTTCCTTCAACTGGAGTCCAGGAGAAGAGAAGGAAGAGCCCAAAGATGCCTTATCAGGACAACACAGAAGGTAACTAACAAATCCAGACCAGGCTGGATTCCGTGGAAGGTGTCCCTGCCCAGGAGCAGTGGAAATAAGTGGTTTTTAAAGTCTCTTCTAACCTAAGCCATTCTATGATTCTATGAAATCTGGGACTATTCAAACTGAACTGAATGGCAAAGGCTTAGCTCATACACAAACATGTCAGGAGGGGAGATAATTGAAATGAACGCCCTCACCACTCATTATAGCTGTAAACAAGTCACCCATGCTGAGTTTCAGTCTATGATTTCTTTAGATGTACATGAAACTTCATAAATTCGCAGTGTTTGCATTGTCATATCCTCTGACAACACGCAGGTAGGTGAGCATACTATGGTAAAACCTCATCAATGTAAAGTCAGTAGCAGTTCCATTCTCTTTGTTCAGCTGAGTCAAAAATAGCATGAAAAAATAAAAGCCAACAACTCATCATAAATTATTGCAGCATTCAGTGAGGGCTCAGGATTTTATTTCCTGCTCATGTGATTCTGACAGCAGAAACACACCTCCTGGAGCTGGCTGCTGAATATATCATTGGGGCTTGCAAATTAGATTACTGGGTGGCTCTTAACTGAGAAATTTCTTACAATATTTATTAAGGAAGCTGTCAGCAGGGGGAATGAAAGATACAGGGGGTTTGGGTTTTCTTTTTTTCCTACCTGTGTGTCATCAGAAGAGTTTCGGAGATCTTGCAGGCTTTTTATCAACAATACAGAAGATCGGCAGCTGCGAATCAGATTCAAGCCAGCAGAGCTGAAGGGTTTTGATGGACACTGCCTTGATCACTGATCTAACAAAGTGTCTTCTGAGAGCTATTCTAATGTCTTTCTGTTTCCCAGACTGGAATGCAGATGTGCTGAGTTGAACACCCAGCCTGTCCCCGCAGAAGGGAGATAAGTTGTTTTTGAGTAGAAATATGTATTTCAAAGGAATATCAGATTCCACTGGTATCATTTCACAGAATCTATGTTCTTCTCTGACAGATAATACATTATATTATTCAATATTATCTCTTATATGGACTACATGTGTTATTTTATCACGAGGACTCATTTTAAACTGGTCATAAAGTATCGTGGCTGTTAGAGCGTGGCACATGATATCTGATATTCACAACCACTTGATATACAACAGTAAAATAACTACAATACAATAATTTTTTGTTTCATGGTCTTGTGGCAATGCTTTATGCCACAGAATATGTCACCTTCATCTCAGATCATATACTTTGATTTTCATACAGTTATGCCAGTTTTCAAAAGTGGCCAGAGATTTCTACTTGCCTGTCACACTGTGTGGACTTGGAGTGGCTGAAGAGTTTCTGGCAAGCAAAACCCTGCTGTATATTTTTGTAAGCACTTCCTAGTTTTGAAAACACCAACAACCTTACACACCTCAGCATGACAGTGTTCCACTAGAGGAAGAGGGCTTGTAGTAATAGGATGAGGGGGAACAGCTTTAAATTGGAAGAGGGAAGATTTAGATTAGACATTAGGAAGAAATTCATCACGATGAGGGTGGTGAGGCCCTGGCACAGGTTGCCCAGAGAAGTGGTGGCTGCCCCATCCCTGGAGGTGTTCAAGGCCAGGTTGGATGGGCTTTGAGCACCCTGATCTAGTGGGAGGTGTCCCTGCCCATGGCAGGGGTGTGGAACTGAATAGGCTTTGAGGTCCCTTCCAACCCAAAACATTCTATGATTCTATGGAAAGAGGATATTTTCCTGTAGTAACAGGATGCATGTATGTCCGTTTCAAATGCAGGGGCAGAAGAACATCTTCAAGCTGCTTGAGGAGGTTTGGGGTGAAAGAACAGAGGAAAAGGAAGGAAAGTAAAGGGGAAAGAAAAAGAGTATATTTTGTTTGTGAGTCGCTAACATAAGATATGGACCATCCTAGGCATGTAGGCTGCAAGAACAGGCTTGTGAGAGATTAATTGGGTGCCCAAGCAGGAAGGCCCATTCAGAATCCCTTTGCAAGGTGAAAATGGACTGAAGTGATGGACCATGGCAGCAGCAGAAGAGAAGGAAATGATTTGTCCTTTTCCATCAAGAACATAAATACTCAGACCTGATGCAGTTGTCTGTCTATCTCCTTGCCACTTCCATATCATTGTGTACTGATGAGTGAGCTCTGGCTCTCAAGATTTAATTTACCACTCTAGTAACTGACTGATATTTCTAAGAACCTCCAACTGCTACATAAAATAAACTCGTCTTTCTTTCCAGCTGAGATATAATTTCACCGAGACTGTCTTGAATACAGCCTATCTTTTGGTCGGAAAGGGGAACACTGTATTTAGATGTTCCTTTTCCAGAAAAAAATGAAGGTATGATACAGAGGGTAGAGCATTACCCTGTTTTTCACGGGAGCTCATATTTCTGTCCAATGGTTCAAGTTTATCTCTGTTGGAATAAATCTGTAGCAACATCCATTATTTAATGGGGGTTTTTCCATTCTAAACACATAGTCTCATGGCTGTAAGCTTCATTGTCTGGACATTTTGGATCAGAAAAGAGAGGGAATCATTTGCGAACAGTGGGTTAGGCATTTGCAGTGCTCTTGTTGCCTACATTCAGAGAGAGAAAGATGTCATGATGGTAGAAATACTGCTTAGCAGTTTAGTATTTCACAGGTTGTATTCTGAACCTCATCTCAGATTCTAATTCCAACCCTCACCCTTTACCAGTGTTATTAATATTTTTTCAATGTAAACCATCAGTTAACACATTTTCTTGACTCATAACTAATTATCCTCAGTGTTCTTGTTTTCTCAACAAAGTCAATTTCCCTTCCCTTATGTCCAGGTAAGGTAATGACATCCATCAATAAATCACCCTTTACTCTACCTCACCAAGTTTCGATTTCTCTTAACAATTTCAATCAAACACGGACAGACTGTTACAGTCATAAGAAGCACACCTACACCATGAATGCTGGCATTTGAATTAATCATGTCATTATCAATATCACTGGCTCAAAAGAGACAGGGAAATCTCACTTGCTCAATTTTTAGAGACTTCTCTTTGAGAACTGCATTCCAAAATGGCTTATTCAAATTCGAAAGGGCTTTGAGTAAAACCTTAGAAGGTAAGAAACATAGAATCATAAGGTTAGAAAAGACCTCTGAGATCATCAAGTCCAACTCTACCTGCCCCTTACTAAGCCATGTCTCTAAGAAACTCATCTACCAGTTTTTAAACACCTCCAGGGATGGTGACTCCACCACCTCCCTGGGCAGCCTGTTCCAAAGCCTGACCACTCTTTCAGTGAAGAAATTCCTCCTAATGTCCAGTCTAAACCTCCCCTGGCGTAACTTGCAGCCATTTCCTCTCGTCCTGTCGCTTGCCACTTCTGAGATCAGCACCCACTCCATCACAACCTCCTTTCAGGCAGTTGTAGACAGTGATGAGGTCTCCCCTCAGCCTCCTCTTCTCCAGGCTAAACAACCCTAATTCCCTCAGCCGCTCCTCATAGGGCTTATTCTCCAGCCCCCTCACCAGCCTCGTTGCCCTTCTCTGCACACGCTCCAGCCTCTCAATGTCCTCCCTGAAGTGAGGGGCCAAAAACTGAACACAGCACTCGAGGTGCGGCCTCACCAGTGCCGAGAACAGGGGCACAATCACCTCCCTGTTCCTGCTGGCCATGCTGTTTCTGTTACAGGCCATTGTTCCTCTTGGCCACCTGGGCACACTGCTGGCTAACGTTCAGCTGGCTGTCAACCAACATCCCCAGGTCCTTCTCTGCCAGGCAGCTCTCCAGCCACTCCTCCCCAAGCCTGTAACGCTGCCTGGGGTTGTTGTGTCCCAAATGGAGGACTCTGCATTTGGCCTTGTTGAACCTCATCCTGTTGGTCTCAGCCCATCGATCCAGCCTGTCCAGATCCCTCTGCAGAGCCTCCCTTCCTTCAAGCAGATCCACACTTGCACCCAGCTTGGTGTCATCTGCAAACTTGCTAAGGGTGCACTCAGTGCCTTCATATTGAACAGGACTGGACCCAGCGCTGAACTCTTCTACTGTTGAACCTTACTACTTCTATAAGATTTCACTGAATATTAACAGGCTGCTGTTTCTGCACTGATGTACAACAGCAGCCAAGTAATGTACTAGATAGATATTTCATAGAAACATAGAATGGTTTAGGCTGGAAGGGACCTCAAAGCCCATCCAGTTCCACCCCCCCTGCCATGGGCAGGGACACCTCCCACTGGACCAAGGTGCTCAAAGCCCCATCCAACCTGGCCTTGAGCACGTCCAGGGAGGGGGTAGCCATGACTTCTCTGGGCAACCTGTGCCAGTGCCTCTCCACTCTCACTGCAAGGAATTTCTTCCTAATGTCTAATCTAAATTAAATCTTCCAATTTAAAGTCATTCTCCCTTGTCCTACCACTCCATGCCCTTGTAAAAAATCCCTCCCCAGCTTTCTGAAAGGAGCTCCCTTTCAGTACTGGGAGACTACCCTAAGGTCTCCCTGGAGCCTTCTCTTCTCCAGGTTGAACAACCCCAACTCCCTCAGTCTGTGCTCACATGGCGGGTGCTCCAGTTCTTGGATCATCTTCACAGCCCTACTCTGGACACATTCCAACAATTCTATATCCTTCTTATGTTGGGAATTCTATAACTGAAAAGAAAATACAGATAGAGGATATATTTCTCTTACCCTGTATGGTTTCCTGTCCGCACAGATTGAGTTAAATCTCAACAAGAATAACGAGCTGGCATGCCCTGACAGAAATATTTCACAATGGCCCGGTACATATTTATTGCTAAGGGCAATACAGGTCACATGGCTATGGACAACCTGCAGCACTTCACACCAACTTATCACTCATTTCCAAAGACACAGAGCAAACCAGTGACAGGTAAGATTACATGGTGCCAATTCTTCTGTTATTTAAAAGTGATTTTAAACAAAACATCCAACACATGACAAATGCTTACTAGCCATCTGATGAAAACACAACAAGCTCTGCCTCCTGTCTTGATTTTTATTTTAAAGTATGTCGTTCCTATGTTCAGCTGAAGTTGGAAAAATTTGGGGATGTAGGGAGTGATATCATTTCAATGATTAGTTAGGTAGTCATAGTTACTTATTTTATTGCTGTGCCATATTAAATCTCATTTCAAGCATGGTAATTAAAAGCACCTGTGCAGTCAATAGAAATTAACGAGATTTTAAGCACGTACGTTTGAGTCAGTGCCTCTACCAGACACCTTTTTACATGACTTCCAAAGGAATACACTAAATGCACAAACATTCTCAAACTGTACTATCTTTCTCAACAACTACTCTCCAAAATCATTCCAGGGAATGAACAATAAACTGAACCCTTTCTCAGGTCAACTGAATAACATTTTTCCATGTGGTTGTAAAATGCCAAGGTAAATCACACCAGAAAGGCATCTGCTATGAAGGCAGATACAACAAGTGCAAAGTCCTCCACCTGGATCGGGGCAGTGCTAAGTACTAATAGAGGCTGGGAGGAGAATGGATTGAAAGCAGCCCTGAAGGGAAGGAACTGAGGCTATTGATGAACGAGAAGCTCAACATGAGGCAGCAATGTGTGGCTGCAGACCAGAAGGCCAACTGCATCCTGGGCTGCATCAGAAGAAGTAGGACTGGCAGAGCAAAGGAGTTGCATCTGCCCCTCTGCTCCACTCTGCTGAGACCTCACCTGTGTTCAGTTCTGGAGTCCTCAGCACAAGAAGGACTTGAATCTGTTGGAGCAAGTCCATAGGAGGCCAGGGAGACGATCCAAGGGCTGGAGCACCTCCCATATGAGGACAGGCTGAGAGTTGGGGCTGTTCGGTTTGGAGAAGAGAAGGCTCCAGGAAGACCTTAGAGCAGCTTCCAGTACTGAAAGGGCTCCAGGAAAGCTGGGGAGGGGCTCTTGATCAGGCAGTGCAGGGATAGGACAAGGGGGAATGGTTTTCAGCTGCAAGAGGGGAGATTGAGATGAAATCTTAGGAAGAAATGTTGTTCTGGGAGGGTCGTGACGCCCTGGCACACGTTGCCCAGGGAAGTGGCTGCCCCATCCCTGGAGGTGTTCAAGGCCAGGTTGGATGAGGCTTTAAGCACCCTGATCCAATGGGAGTTGTCCCTACCCATGGCAGGGGTATGGGTAATGGATGATCTTTGTCCTTTCTAGCCCCAAACATTCTATGATTTCTGAGGAAGTTTTATAAGGTCACACAACAACCAGCCTCCAATAATGTTATAGTGATATAATTGAAACAGTTAAAAGGAGAATACTTTTAACAAAAGCAAACCTTATCACTTTCCCATTATGTGGCTTTATCTCCAAAATGTGCTTAAATTAAGTGTAGAACTTTTCCAGTCAAGATCAATGGGCAAGTATAGCAAATGGGCTGGCTTAAGACATTAAAATGCCAGTTTGGTTTATGCTGTTATAAATGCATCCTATCATGTCTTTACATTTTATGACCTCTATTTTATTTCTAGGTAGCTTCACATATGACACATCCAATTACTCATGTCAAGAATGTAAAACTACCAGTATTTCAGTAAAAAGTGCCTACCATCATTTATAACAATGATTTTTTTCCCTTGATCCATTATTTCACTAAATGTAACACATTTTCTAAAGACATCTGGGGACACTTCTATAGAAAGTACATTTGTCTCCGAAAAGCTATATGCCAGTACAATGCTGTCAACAGGAGCCACTTCATTCAACTACTACTTATCTTCAATAAAACGAAGCTCTCTTCAAACTGTGAACATTCATTTGTGACCTCTTTCAAACTGGTGGTTGACACTTTGAAATGCAGCGCTCAAGGAGAAGCCACTACTACTTTTATAGAAATGTAAACATCTCTTGTCTGGTATTTATAAACTTCTAGAAAGACAATTCTTCTCTGTCTTCATAATCAGCACTCATGGAATCATAGAATCGTAAGGCTGGAAGAGACCTCAGATCACTGAGTCCAACCGTACCAGTCTCCCTACTAAACCATGTCCCTAAGGAACTCATCTATCAGTTTTTAAACACCTCCAGGGATGGTGACTCCACCACCTCCTTGGGCAGCCTATTCCAAAGCCTGACCACTCTTTCAGTAAAGAAATTCTTTCTAATGTCCAGTCTAAACCTCCCCTGGCACAACTTGCAGCCATTTCCTTTTGTCCTATTGCTTGCCACTGGTGAGAAGAGACCAGCACCCACCCCATCACAGCCTCCTTTCAGGCAGTTGTAGACAGTGATGAGGTCTCCCCTCAGCCTCCTCTTCTCCAGGCTAAACAACCCCAGTTCCCTCAGCCGCTCCTCATAGGGCTTATTCTCCAGCCCCCTCACCAGCCTCGTTGCCCTTCTCTGCACACGCTCCAGCCTCTCAATGTCCTCCCTGAAGTGAGGGGCCAAAAACTGAACACAGCACTCGAGGTGCGGCCTCACCAGTGCCGAGAACAGCGGCACAATCACCTCCCTGTTCCTGCTGGCCATGCTGTTTCTGTTACAGGCCATTGTTCCTCTTGGCCACCTGGGCACACTGCTGGCTAACGTTCAGCTGGCTGTCAACCAACATCCCCAGGTCCTTCTCTGCCAGGCAGCTCTCCAGCCACTCCTCCCCAAGCCTGTAACGCTGCCTGGGGTTGTTGTGTCCCAAATGGAGGACTCTGCATTTGGCCTTGTTGAACCTCATCCTGTTGGTCTCAGCCCATCGATCCAGCCTGTCCAGATCCCTCTGCAGAGCCTCCCTTCCTTCAAGCAGATCCACACTTGCACCCAGCTTGCTGTCATCTGCAAACTTGCTAAGGGTGCACTCAATGCCTTCGTCAAGGTCATTGATAAAGATTTTGAACAGGACTGGACCCAGCACTGAACACTGCAGAACATCCCTTGTGACCAGTTCCCAACTGGATTTAACTCCATTTACCACCACCCTTTGGGCTTGGCCATCCAAGCAGTTTTTAACCCAGCAGAGGCTGTGCCTGTCCAAGCCGATGGCAGCCAGTTTCTCCAGCAGGATATTGTGAGAAATGGTGTCAAAGGCTTTACTGAAGTCCAGGTGCACCACATCCACAGCCTTTCCCTTGTCCATTAAACGGGTCACCTTGTCTTAGAAGGAGATCAGGTTGGTCTGGCAGGACCTGCCTTTGGTGAACCCATGTTGACTGGGCCTGATCACCCAGTTGTCCCATGTGTGCTGTATGATAGCACTCAAGATGATCTGCTCCACGACCTTCCCCGGTACCGAGGTCAGACTTGTAGTTCCCCGGATCTTCCCTCCAACCCTTCTTGTAAATTTGCCAGTCTCCAGTGTAGTGGTACTTCCCCAGTCAGCCAGGACTGCTGGTAGATGAGGGAAAGGGGTTCGGCAAGGACCTCTGCCAGTTTCCTTAAAGCTCTCAGATGGATCCCTTCTGGCCCCATGGATTTGTGTATGTCTAAGTGGCCAAGCAGGTCACTAACAAAGTCCCCCTGAATAGCTGGAGCTTCATTCACACTATCTCCTGGCTGAGGGGGCTGAGTATCCCTAGGACATTCCTCCTTGGAGTTAAAGACTGAGGCAAAGAAGGCGTTGAGCACCTCTGCCTTGTCCTTGTCCCTCACCACTACTGTCCCTTCTGTACCCAGCAAGGCAGGGAGAGTCTCCTTTGTCCTCCTGCTGCCATTGATATATTTGAAGAAGTTCTTTTTATTGTCTTTGACTGAAATGACCAGTTGGAGTTCCAGTTGGGCTTTAACCCTTTCTGATTTTTTCCCTACACAATCTCACCTCACCCTGCTAGTCCTCCTGGGACGCCTGCCCCCTCTTCCAAAGCTCATAGACTTTCTTCTTTTTTTCTGAGATTGCTACAAATCTCCCTACTCAGCCAACCTGGTTTTCTTCCCCGCCAACTTGTTTTACAGCACATGGGGATGGCCTGCCCTTGTGCTGCTGGGATTTCCTTCTTGAGGAACGTCCAGCCCTCTTGCACCCCTTTGTCCTTTAGAACCACCTCCCATTGGACTTTATCAAGCACCTTCTGAAGAGTTCAAAGTCTGCCCTCCAGAAGTCCAGGGTGGCAGTTCTGCTGACCCCTCTCCTCACTGCCCCAAGAAGTGAGAATTGCATCATCTCGTGATCACTGAGCCCCAGTCGTCCTCCAACCGTCACCTCTTCCACAAGGTCAACTCTGTTCACGAACAGGAGGTCCAGCTGGGCACCCTCTCTAGTCAGTTCACTTACCAGTTGTGTTAGGAAGTTATCATCCACACACTCTATGAACCTCCTAGACTGCTTCCTTTCTGCGGTGTTGTACTTCCAGCAGACATCCAGAAGGTTAAAATCCCCTACGAAAACAACAGGACGCGATCGCGAGACTTCTCCTAGGTGTTTATAGAAGAGCTCATCAGCCTCTTCATCCTGGTTGGGTGGCCGATAGCAAACTCTCACCACAATATGTGGGTTACTACGCACACTGCTGAGTTTAACCCATAAACACTCTACCTTATCATCGCTATTACTGAGTTCTATACAGTCAAAACACTCTTTGATGTATAGAGCGACCCCACCACCTTTCTTTCCTGGTCTGTCCCACCAAAATAACTTATAGCCACCCATGGTAGTGCTCCAGTCATGCGAATCGTCCCACCGTGTTTTTGTGATGGAAATTAGATCATAGTTGCCTTGGCTAAGAACAGCTTCCAGCTCATCCTGTTTATTCCCCATGCTGCGTGCATTACTGTAAATGCACTTCAGATGAGCTGTTGTCACCCCATCCTTTACTGTCCATCTAGTTGGAGATCCTGGGCTACCGTGCTCCTCAGGTCCTGGGGTGTTATTCCTATATTTAATTCTATTAGCTTGGCTGATGTTCCCCTCCCACTTCCAATCTAGTTTCAGAGGGGGAGGGGAACATCAGCCAAGCTAATAGAATGTTTTTATCTTCACAATCTGAATGTTCTGCAAAACAAAGAGTGGCCAGCAGGTCGAGGGAGATGATTCTCCCCTTCTACTCCTCTCTCCTGAGACTCCCACCTGGAGTCCTGTGTGCAGTTCTGGAATCCGCAACATAAGAAGGATATGGAACTGTTGGAATGGGTCCAGAGGAGGCCATGAAGGGCTGGAGCACCTCTGCTATGAGGACAGGCTGAGAGAGTTGGGTTGTTCAGCCTGCAGAAGACTCAAGGGAAACCTTAGAGCAGCCTCCCAGTACTGAAAGGGGCTACATGAAAGCTAGGGAGGGGCTTTTTACAAGGGCATGGAGTGACAGGACAAGGAAGAATGGCTTTAAATTGGAAGGGGAAAGATTTAGATTAGACATTAGGAAGAAATTCTTCACAATGAGGGTGGAGAGGCCCTGGCACAGCTGGTCCAGGGAAGCTGTGTCTGCCCCATCCCTGAAGCTTTTCAAGGCCAGGTTGGATGGGGCCTTAAGCAGCCTCATCCAGTGCGAGGTGTCCCTGCCCATGGCAGGGGGTTGGAACTGGTTGGGCTTTGAGGTCCCTTCCAACCCAAATCTTTCTACGATTCTATGAAGTGTCAGTTTGCAGAGTTATTAAATCATGTGAGATCACTTTATATTGTTGGCAACAGAGAATTTTAAGCATTACACTTTTTAAATTCAGAGTGAGCAGAAGGAGGATTAAGTATTAAACCTCCCTGTCATCACTCACATCAGAGACTGCTTTGAGCCACGTAAGACTGGCTGAATCACATGAGCACGGCATGCGAATCCTGCTCCCAGTGAAAGCAACACGAGGTTTGCCACTGATGTCAGTAGGAGTAGGATTACGTCCAGGTTTATCACCACAGGAGCCTGACAGCTCACACGTTTGGTCTAGTGCGCAGTAAATTGAGCATGTAAAAGGGAACTGAACTTGGAAGCGGTATGGACTTAACTGCTAAGTTCGAAGGTGCAATTTGTTCCCTTCCTCTGTGCTTTTCCTCCTCCTTCTGCCAAAAGGAAAGCAAAGACTCAGCAACTAGCAAGGCTTAGCCAAGGAAGAAAGAACCCCAAACATGATATCAATGTTTCATTAGTATTTTCTAGGGATATAAACAAACCTTGCCCATCTGACTCAGCAAGTTTATAAGTCTGCAATGAAACACTGTTACATCTTTTCTTAGACCTCTATGAGAAAGATGAGAACTTAGGAGTTGTACTCTTAAATGACAGAGGCTCTGAAATGGATGAAATCGTTTCTTTTAATTAAAAAGACCTAAGTCATCAGTAGTAGATTTTTGTCTTGCTAAGCTTTGAAAGGCTGCAGCTGTTTATTTTTCAGAGTGCAGATTTCTGCAAAGTTGTTTTCCCCTTACTTTTCAGGAGTTGAACTGAGCATGACAGCATTCCTTTAACAACACTGGCATCAGACCTGCTTCAGTTCCTGCTGATATCAGTAACAAATCCCAGTGATGAGGACAGGTTGAGAGAGCTGGGGTTGTTCAGTCCGGAGAAGAGAAGACTCCAGGGACACCTCAGAGCAGCCTTCCAGTATTGAGAGGGGCTACAGAAAAGTTGGGGAGGGGTTTTTTACAAGAGCAATTAGCAATAGGATAAGGGGGAATGGCTTTAAATTGGAAGGGGGAAGTTTTAGATTAGACATTAGGAAGAAATTCTTCACAATGAGGGTGGTGAGGCCCTGGCACAGGTTGCCCAGGGAAGTTGTGGATACCCCATCTCTGGAGCTGTTCAAGGCCAGGTTGAATGGGGCTTGGAGCAACCTGATCCAGTGGGAGGTGTCCCTGCCCATGGCAAGGGGGCTGGAACTGGGTGGGCTTTGAGGTCCCTTCCAACCCAAACCATTCTATGATTCTATAATTTAGCAGACAGCACCTTCCTGCAACTGGGAACTGTCATCACAATCCTCTTCTGGCACTGCTTGAAGAAGTAACACCTTGCACACATAAGGCAGGCTTTCGAGCTCACCAGGATGCACCTACATTTTCAGGTAAGCCTCTACAGTCCAGACTGGCTTTGTCTAACATACATTGTAAGCCCCCCCCTTTTAGGAGAAATCCAGGAAAAACTGAAAGGTAAAATCCAAGCATGACTAGCCCTTAACTTTGGATTCACATGGTCTGAGCACACTGAGTGCTCCCCAGTCCAGTCCTAAATATTTTAGGGTTCAATCTCGCAAGTACCATGTGAGTGTTAAAACCTACCTACAGCAGGAATATGGGCCAAGCACAAGTCTATCATAGTGTGCACATAAGCTTGTCTGTAAACTTTGCAGAGAATCAGAATCACAGAATGGTTTTGGTTGGCAAAGACCTTTAAAATTGAGTCCAACCATCAATCCATCCCTGCTAAACCTGCCACTAGTCCATGTCCCCACGTACAACATCTACTCTTCTTTTAAACCCCTCCAGGGATGAGAACTCAACCATCCCCCTGGGCAGCCTCTTCCAATGTTTGACAACCATTTCAGTAAAGAAATTCCTCCTAATATCCAACCTAAATCTCCCCTGGAAGATCTTGAGGTCATTTCCTTTATCCTGTCACTGACTACCAATGAAAAGAGACCAACCCCTACCTCGCTATACAGTCCTTTCAGGTAGCGTAGAGAGCAATAAGGTCTCCCCTCAGTCTCCTTTTCTCCAGACTAAACAACACCAGCTCCCTCAGTCACTCCTCAAAAGTCTTGTGCTCTAATGCTTCCCCAGCTCCGTTCTCTGGTCTCACTCCAGCCCCTCAATGTCCTTGTAGTGAGAAACCCAAAACTAAACACAGGGTTTGAGGGACGGTCTCTCTGGCACCAAATACAGAGGAAGGATCACTTTCCTCGTCCTGCTGGCCACAATATTCCTGATGCAGGCCAGGATGCTGTCGGCCTTCTTGGACACCTGAGCACACTGCTGGCTCACGTTCAGCTGACTATCAATCAACACTCCAGGTCCTTCTCCTCCAGGCAGCTTTTCAGCCAATCCTTTCCAAGTGTGGTTGTTGTGACCCACGTGCAGGACACGGCCCTTGGCCTCGTTAAACATCATACAATTGGCCTCAGACCACCCATCCAGCCAGTCCAGGTCCACAGGTTCCTTCAACTTAAAATACAAATGGGGGCTTCTCTTACTCTGTGGTGCTACCTCTGCTGCCGGTACACACCCTCCCTACCATTTACCTGTTTGCGCGCTGTTAACAAGCTCCTTGGTCCACAGAAACATCCAAATAGAACAGGAAAGCTATTTTGTTGTGTTGCAGTGGAAATTTATTTCATCTCCAGGGACCTTGCCTCCTTACATATTTCACTGTTCTAAAAATTACTTTGTCCTATTTCTATGACTTGAAATAGCCTTTTTGGCAAACAATACCCAAAAAGGGAAAATTGAACACACCTGAGAACACAGAAAGTACAAAAAGCACACACACAACAGAAAAAGAGGGCAATGCATTACATTAAATGAAGTCTAATAGCTTGAACTTCAGATTCAGTGAAGTCTAATAGTGAGGGATGTTTGGTCAAAACTCCCCTAATAAATTTATAATTACCCAGCAGAAAGCAATGCTCCAGTCAGGTCTCTATTCTGCAGTGAAATTAGATAACAGCCAAATAATCACAGTCCTTGAAAGAGGGTTCTATAAATGCAGAAGAAAGAGGTTACAAAACTTCATGCCTTATCTTTGGAACTAAAATGCTTATTTGTCTCAAGTCCTTGTAATTTATTTAACAAAACATGTATTACTGGAAAAGCAGCCAATTATAACACTGTATTTATTTTCTGGAAGAGCTCTACTATATGTATTTTAGTAGAAGCTGTGTATTTATTCAGTATGTGGAAACTTTCACTACTACTGAGATACTGATTAGTTTACTAGGAAGTATCATTGAAAAACAGTACTATTAGAACCATAAAATCATTAAGGTTGGAAAAGGCTTCCAGGATCAACAAGTCTAACCATCAGCCTATTAAACCATGTCATGAAGTGCCACATCTATGGGGTTTTGAACCCCTCCAGGGAAGGAGACTCCACCACTGCCCTGGGCAGCCTCTGCCAGGGCTTCACCACTCTTCCAGTAAGAAATTTTTCCTAATACACAATCTAAACCTCCCCTGGTGCAACTTGAGGTGATTTTGTCTCTACCTATCGCCTGTCACTTGGGAGAAGAGACCAGCACCTGTCTCACTACAATCTCCTTTCAGAGGGTTGTACACAGTGATGAGGTCTCCCCTCAGCCTCCTCTTCTCCGGGCTAAACAGCCCCAGGTCCCCCAGTTGCTCCTCGTAACACTTTTTCTACAAACCCTTCCCCAGCTTTGTTGCTGGGGACACGTTCCAGCCCCTCAATGTCCTTCTTGTACATAGGGGACCAAAACTGAACACAGGATTCAAGGTGCGGCCTCACTGGTGCTAAGTTCGGGGGTTGATCCCTTCCCTGCTCCTGTTCGCCATACCATGGCTGATCCAAGCCAGGATGCTGTTGGCCTTCTTGGCCACGTGGGCCACTGCTGGCTCATTTCAGCCACTGTAACCAGATCTCTCGATCCTTTTCTGCCAGGCAGTTTTCCAGCTTACTCTTCCCCAAGCCTGGAGCATTACATAGGGTTGTTGTGACCCAAGTGCAGGACCTGGCACGGAGCCTTTCAGACAAAAAAACACAAAGGCAAAATTTTAGGGACACGCTGGTACTCACAGTGTTGCACATAGACTTGACTGGCTGATGCTAGCCTGAAAAATAACAAGAACCTTTATATCTACCATTGACTGAGCATGTCTCTACACAGAGCGCACGCAGATGGCAGCTGGTTGGGCTTTACAGGACACAAGACTTTCACAGGTACCATGTTAGAGCTATCTAGCAAAAGTAGGCAAAAAAGAAATACAATTACATTGTGTTCCTTGAGTGTTTCAAATACTACTGAAATCGAAGATGTATTTTGATAAACATTAAGCATAATAAATATGATTGGCAATTACTCCATATGTTTTCAACGAGTGAAAGCACAAGTTTGTGAAGTAATAATGTTCTACTGAGTCTTTCACTAGAGGTTGTGAAAAACTAAGAGTTTGTGCCAATAATCTATCTCCTTTTTTATTGGCTTGAGACATAATTTTTTAAAAGGAAAGATAAAAAAACAAGGCATGAGATCGCTACTTAAGAATAATTTGTGGTCTTTTTCCATTGTGATTTTATATTAATATAATTAAGCCTATATAATCACAGTGCATGCCCAAAATAAATATTGTATGAGAAGGACAACATTCACAGTTACAAGATCAGAACGATTTCTAAAGCAATATGTGATGCTGTAGAATCATTTACAGATGCAATCTGGAGCTAAGCACAACTTAAACCTAAGTATTTAAATGTTCAGCTGAACCAGGACCAGCAGGGACATCATTTTGCCAAACTTAGCCTAAAATTATCCACAGAAATTAGTACTTCCACAGCTATTTCAACAGAGAAACCAATAAGTGATGACCATAAACTGAATTAACCAGTTTTTCAATCTGTAGCTGTTCTGGACTGAGTCACAGTAACAAAGGAGGCCAGGGAGGCCAGAAGAGTTTGTTTGGCAACAAACCACATCCACTGTAACAGCAGAAAAAGGTTTGCAGTTGCCAGGCCTGTCTTCTGGAGGGTGAGGAATATGTTCGTAACATTGCAGCCAGTTCCAAGAGGACAACTGCTGAGATTAAAAGTCTTGCAGTATAACACATATATTTCCATACCAAACTGTAAGACACCCTTCATTACCTCTGACTGTGTAGAGTTGGTTGAACTATGTACCTTGTCAAGGTTTCTTTATCATCTCACCAGTCAACACCTGATTTTTGGCAGCACTGGGCATTTTTCAGCTCATGGCAACAGGTGCTGCACAAGCTCCCTTCCCATTGAAAATGGGCTCCAAATCAACATCAATAATTGTTTTGAGCTACTTCAGTTTGAACGGAAGCATCTTACTTGCTATCCAGATTTTCCAGAAGTGAGATGCAGTGTCATGTGCTTCAACTTTGGATTATTGGATTATTTGTATTTGAAAAGGGCCATATTTTCCAAAGGTTAGAATGAAGTAAAAAAACCTTGGCTTTGAAGCCATGGGAAAAGAACAAGATTTGGGCATTTATATCCAAAATCTAGATCTTAATAAGTGCCCTTTTTGAGGACCATTTTGAAATACACAGACCCTTGGTCTGATGTCTGGGAATGGTCCGAAGTATTTTTGTCCTGACAATATTTAACACTTTGTGATCTACCTGACTGCTGAGCTGTCAGAAACAGTAACTTTGTTAACACTACTCAAAGGAACTCAACTTAGTAGGGATCTCTAACAGACACCTACAGGATTTGCACCCCACATAAACTGCATTGGTACCCACTCTTAATGTGATGCAGGAGCTCACACCCTAGATTCCTCGATCAGATTTCAAAACCTGGGTTTAGTTCTTCCCTCTGCCTGAGGGAAGTCAACACACATATGAAACCATCCATTCATGGCTATACTTGTCTAACTTTTTCATTGAGGCTGACTCTGTGCAGAAAATAAATTCAATTGACTGAAGAAAAAAAATCCTGCAGACCAATGGTGCCAACATTGAGAGTGACAAGATCTGAAGTGGTCCCCCTCCAAGGTCTGCTCTTGTATTTCATAGTTATTGAATAAAAAGCCACTTCAATCCTTAGGACAGAAGCTAGAACACAATCTTCTCTTCCTTTGAGATGTCAGGTTTCCCTTTTTCCTTTATACAGAAAGCATAATCATCTATCCCAGAGTTATTGACATCAATCCAGGGTGGGGCACACCAGGGTTCAGAAAGGTACACGGTGATGCTTATATTATTTTTTTTTACTCCAACTCTTGCTCAGTACTTTCTGCAAATCAAGCTTCCTTAAGGGATCTTTTAGTTGGACAGCCAAAGACAGGAGCATCAGAAATCACTTATTGAAAACCACAGCCTTATTTTATTAAACAATTATCTCCAGCTCCCTCAAGGCATATGTTACTGGATAATCAGATAAGCACAATCTCAGTAATAATAAAATAGATCTAAACCATTTAAGCCAACATTAAACACTGCAGAACTAGTACGAGTGCGTTTTCTGCTCAGCAGTTCTGCAGCCGAATAAGCAAAGCTTGGCTCCCCGGTGACAATGGGTTACCCTCCATTATCGTATCGGCTGACATCAGCACTGAGCCAATGTCCTGTTTTCACAGTCAATAGAGTAGCTGCCATGTTTTTATTATTTTCACCCCTTTATTTCAACATAAAAACTTCACAGGTAAAACTTCTCCCTTTTCTGGCTAATCCTGAACAACTCAGTGCAGATGTCTCTTAATTCATCCAAGAACTTACTGCTGTTGAATGGAAAGATAACAGCATATATGTATTTTGATGGATGCCAAATGATTGAATTTTGTATGTGTGTATGTGTGTGTGTGTATCAATGCTCATGTTAGAAGTGTTCTATTTAAACAGGCTACGGGGAAAAGTTGAGCCATCTAAACTCAATATTCAGGTCTCCTTTATGGTGCATTTCAAGCACACTGAAGAATTTCTTTGTCCTTTCTTCCAATCTTTCCCTTTTATTTCACTCTTCTTAATTATATTAATAGATAAAGAATATGGCATTATATGCACAACTACTGACTGGTCACACACAAAGCAGAAAATAAGAAATGCAAAAAATGAAAAATAAAATTTGAAATATCTTTACACTAGAAGACCAAATGAATTTACTGTGCTAGATTGGAGCGCACATTTTCTGTTGGATGCTGGATGTGAATCTGATCTGGTTTCTTCTGAAAGATCACTGACTAATGTAATAACTAATTGCTTTTTATAGGATTTTAAGTCTGTAATTTTAAAAAAATGCTATTCCTGTAATACTAAAGTCTAAAATACCTTGCCAGAACCTACTCTGAATTCATCCTGTAGAGATCTATCATATTATATTCTCTACTACATTGTACATTTAGGATGAGATTTCCAAACCTGACAGTGCAGGGTCTCAGATTCATAGCTTTTGGGTGCCTAAGTAATCAATTAGACCATTAATGGGATTTTCAAAAGTGACAACGTGCCTGCTCCAACAGAGACACTTTTAAAGATTCAGCTCTTTGTGACCACCCTCTAACATCTGCTTAGGCAAGAACTTTGTGAGGTAACTCTACCAGCCTTAGGCAGAAGCTCACAGGGAGAGGACTTGTCTTGCTGAAGAACAAGAAGTGACTATCTCAGAGCTTCTGGTTGCTAAGAATTGACATTAAACTGCATGAAGGATGACCTAGGTCTTCACTTTTTCTAAAACAAAATTCTTGTCCACCTTGCAAAAAAATTAGCTGTTGTGCAACTACCGAGAATAGGGAAAAACTGAAACAAGAACTAGATAGGAGACCAGCAGAACAGATAAAAGAGAACTCAACTACACCCAATAGCTTTTATTAAGTTGACTTAATTCAGCTATCAGCCCTCCAAGAGAAAACCCAACAACCCATGCCCTCAAAAAAAACCCCCAATCCCAAACAAACAAAAACTCCAGCATTAATTTACTTTAGAATTCATTTGCTGGTCTAGCTGTATAGTGATGAAATTCCATACGGGATAGAGAAAGCAGTACCAGCACTTCATAATTTAATTTCACAAGCTTCTTAATTCATTTTTTATATGCAATTAGTTTGACATCTCCATATCTTAATCCCAGCCCTTAGTCAGGAAGACTCAGAGAAAGAACATGGGTAACTTACAGTGTTCAATGCACGTGTAAAGGGACTTCTGCAAGCTATGCTCGCTGAACACTGCATACAAATGTGTTCAGCACCAAAACTACATGCACACCATGAACGATTCTAAGAGAAGCTGCTGTACTGTTTTCTGATAGAGAAAAGAAAACACTTCTATCAAGAAGAGTCATATAAAGAAAACCCTACAGTCTCAAACTCAGAAATGCAAGGACAAGCGAATGCTAAAGGCCCCCCTTTATTTACTACTATATTGCAAAACAGGAACTTTAAGTTCTTCTCATTTTTGAAATAGAAAACTGTTTTATTAAAAAAAAGTCAGTTGCAATGGTGCAGAAAACCATGAGAGCCTGGGCCAGTACCGTGATATTGTAAATTATATGCAGTTACACAGAATATTAATGGATGGGTTTAATCTACAGGGTGCAGATTGACTGCATAAAAAGCATTACTCTCGTCATATGTTGGTTTATTCTCTTCTGTATTTTAAACTTGCTGAAATTTCTTTAGACCTAATAAATGAGCAAATGCTTTTTGAAAACAGTACAACATGGCTGGAATGCAATAAATATAAGCACTTTAATATTTAAGTGAGGAAAATGAATTTCAGTGTGTTTTCAAATTGGTTTTCTTCAGTGCAGAGTTTCTTTATTTGTCCAAATAAAATGGATTTGAGTGGGTGGCAGCTTTAAGAAGATATGCAGCACTGTTCAATGGCTTTGTGAACTTGGGAAGATATGAATAATGGATTTGCTGTACTCTTAGACATGGAGCCACAACAAAAATAATATCATTCTAGTTTCTCTAATAAGCAGCTGCTGGGGTAAGAAATAAAAAGCCTGGCCTACTGATTTAAGCTACAGGTGCTAGCATTTTTGTTGAGCTGATCGCAGCAAAGAATGGAACTTGGTCTGTGTTTTCAGCAAGAAAAAAACTCAAACACAGGGTATGTTGGTGGTGAAACACTGGCAGAGGTTGCCCAGGGAGGTAGTGGTGACCCCGTCCTAGGAAATATTGAAGGCCAGGCTGGATGGGGCTCTAAGCAACCTGATCAAGTTGAAGATGTCAATGGTTATGGCAGGCAGAGTGGACCCGAGAACCTGTAAATGTCCCTTCCAATCCAAAGCATTCTACGATTCTATGATGAAGTGCTACATTCCCAAGCCCACCTCCCACCACTCTGGTTTGCTGCATTCTTCTTACAAACCCGCTTTTATATTATGCACCACCCCCCAACTCCCTCCAAACAGAGCTGGAAAATGGATGCACAAAATGTGAGTCCTGGTTTGATTTCCTCTTTCTATAGATCTGAACATACATTCCCTTCTCGAGGGGAGAAAGTCCTTTGCTTTCTTTAGTAATTAATTTAAAATACTTAGATTTCATCAGCAAATTACTCACTCTTAAACACAAAAGGAAACAACATCTGTTTTCAATATAGACAGATTTGACCAAAGCACATTTGAGCAATGTACCTCCAAGTCCTTCTGAGAAGAATCTGGCATCCGTATGATATAAAATCAGAATACTTTGGGACAGCTAATTCAATCATGGAATGATAGAACATCCAGAGTTGGAAAGGACATACAAAGTTCATCAAGTCCAACTCCTGTCCCTGCACAGATCAACCCCAACATTCACACCAGGTGTCTGAGGGCACTGACCAAATGCTTCTGGACTATTGTCAGGCTTGGTGCTGTGACTCCTTCCTTGGGGAGCTGTTTCAGTGCTCCACCACCCTCTGGGGGAAGAACCATTTCCTAATGTCCAACCTAAACCTCCTGTCACAACTTCCTGCCATTCCTTCGGGTCCTGTCATTGGTTGTCAAAGAGAAGAGCTCAGCAGCTGCTCCTCCTCCCCTTGTGAGGAAGCTGCAGACCACTATGAGGTCTCATCTCAATCTCCTCTTCTCCAGGCTGAACAGACCAAATAACTTTTAACAGCTCCTTATACGGCTTCCCCTCTAAACCCCTCAGCAGTACTTAGAGTGTGCTTAACACCATAGGACTGAATATTGCAGCAACTTCTCTGAGAACTGGACGCTTCAGAGTAAGGGAAGGTAGAATATCTCCTATTGAGGTGGGATGATCCCATCCTCATTTTCTTCCCAAACTCGAAAATGCAAACACTGGTCACTTTACATGTATAGGAACACCAGTAGTTCCTCATATGAGTACGTCTAAAAGCATACTGAAGGGAAGCTCAGTGATCAGGATCTCAAATTCTGGTCCTAAAAGCCCAACTAACTAACAGACCAAATAACTAACAGACTGCAATTGCCAAGACTTTAATACCAGTATTGTTCTTCCAGAAGCTGTGACGCCTATCCTATTGGTGAAGATATCTCCAGCAAGCCAGTACTGAAATCTTCAGCTACACATAAGAAAGCTTAGTTTGTACTGCTGAATATGTAATGAAAGTATTTTCAAGCCATTAGTGATAAACTAATAAAGGTTACTTAAAAGGCTGACACACTGAGAATTAAGTTTTTGTCCACCGACACTGCTAGCTGCTAACTTCACACCTAACATCTCATTCTGTGTCCTCAAGCCTTTCTATTCAGCCTAACCTTCCAAACAAAGAGAGCTCAGACCTATATTACTACGAAACAAGCTCCGATATGAAAAAAATCGATGAGAAGGTTTTTTTAATCAGCAGAACATAACTGCAAAAGACCATGTATAGTAATTTTGTTTTTGTAGATGAGAGGGATAACATCAGAGGACAGATAGGGGTATAACTCCAGCTATGTTCCCACTGTGCTGCTAACTGGCGTGCCCTTTATGCAACAGAAACAATCCATGGCTTTCTGCTCTGTATTAAATAATTCATAAATTTTGTTGACATTTTACTGCAGTTTCAGTATTAAGACTCCATTATTTAGAATTTTTGTTCTGGTGACAGGAATATATTTGAAGGAGATACTAAAATATAAAGGAATTCATTGGGTTTTGTATCATCTGGATAATTCCAATGCATATTTAATAGGTTACCCACAGATACACATGCCTTCGCAGGCTCAGAGTTCAGTAAACAGATGCATAACAATTGTCTTTCAGATGGCAAAGTGCTTCTAGCTGGGAAAGATATTGGCCAGCCTAGAACAAGGTTTTTGTGTGATGTTGTGTCTCAATTCACATCAGAAAACTTGCTCTGATTACTGAAAGTGCAGGAGGGAAGCTGCCAATATTTTGTTTTCTTCATCCTGATTTTCACCTCCATTAAGGCAAAAACCTCTCCCTTATTTTTATGAGAAGCATCAAACCGGCTGTGTAAACAGTTTGAAGAGTTAAACCCTTGAGTCATGTGGGTATAAGCTTTGTAGCTTCCAAAGTCTACTCTGAAGATTCGGAGATCTGCCCCCCCAAGAAATCCGCACATGATAAGAAAGGGTTGTATTACAGGTATGTGCTCCTACCACTTAGGGAAATAGAAGATTTAGAACAGAAATGAGCTCTGAAGATTTTGAAAACAGTCACTGAGAAAAGAAACCACAGTTGGGCTGAAAAAAATATTCAGTCCGTATTCCTTTTCAGAAGGCACAAACACAATTCCATGTCTTTCAACTTCAAGAAAAGACCCAGGAGACCCTTTTTGTAAGTGAGAAGTCATTGTTTAAGGATTAAGATATGACTTGTGTTCATATTGTGGCCAAAGCTAATCAAAGCTGAATGGAGTTTGCTTTAACGGCAGACACATGGCAGACAACCAGAGTTCCAGCATTTAGGAGAGAAAATAACCTGGCAATATAGGTTTTTGTGTAAAACCTGAACCTTGAAAATAGGAAGGGACAGGGGAACTAAAAAAAGAAAAAACAAACCCAAAATCATCACGGACAAACATCTCTTAAGACTGCTGGGAGGCAGCGAACAAGAATTCAGACAACAAGAATTTCTATGTATCCATTACAGCAGACTTTCGTTTTGAAATCAAATGGCCAGCTCCTCGAATTTCAAACTAGAAGACATTAGCAGCTAAAAATAGTTGAGCATTCAAGCGTCTCTGCCTACCAAAACACTGCTGCTTATGAATAGCAAGATGTATTCCTGTGATTGTTAATTCCCTGGAGATACAAGTAGGGAAAGAATGTACAATTACTCGTGTTGTGGCATGCTGTGATTTGGGGTATCAGGACTCCACTTTAACGTGTATCACAGGCCATATGTGTAATATTTGCTCTAACTGGTACTGACAGGTTGTGGTCGTGATGATTGAGATACATCATTTTAATGAACTGTTGTCTTCACTGAGTTCTGTAATAACACCTGACAGCTTTCACTGCTGTAGGAATTACTCTCTGTTGCTACAATTCCTTTTTGTTTTGGTTGAGATACTGTAAGACACTATTTCTAGGAAAACAGGTTGAGTAAAAACAAGACTGTCAGGAATGAGCAGAATGTAACGTGAAAGAGAAAGAAAACAACCGGATAATGAGCCTTGGTACATAGTGAAAAACTATACCGTGACTTAAAATGTGCTAAATGTCTGCAGAGCTGATGTTTTGCATTTGAATACTGAATGTAGGATGGTGGAAATACCCTGTCAAAGTCTGAACAATATTTTGCAGAAGCCATAATACCTGCACACTTGCAAATAAGACAAGGAATTCAACTTACACATTGTCAGAGACAGAAAATAAACAATCGATCCTGCTGCAGTTACACGATCAAGGTGGACTAAGTTTACTGGACCTGTCAGCTGGTTTGGTTAGGATTTGATGAAAGGAAACCTAAGTATTACCCTCACAACTCATCCTGCTCTTGAACCAGCTCTCAGGGAAGACAGAAGGAATTTTGATAAGTAAGGTAAACCAAGTAGAAAGTTGTCCAGCTTAAAGAAGACCACGCTACCTTAGCAGTTTGAACAAACACAGCATTCTGCTTTCCAACAGAAATCTCTCAGCCAACTATATATAATTTAGGAAATTTGTGCATCCCTGGGCTGAAAGAGGGCAACTGGAACATAAAAAACCCCCACTCTGTCTAATAAGTTTTTTCAAGCTATTTTGGATGCTGAAACAATGGAAGCAAGGAAACTGTTGATATAAGAAAAGGATACAGCCTTTCTGCAAATTAAGTACAATGTTCTCTGCAATCTTTCCATAAAAGAAGATGGAACTCTTACGAAGGTAACTGATTGTAGAGTTCTGATAAGCCTACTAGAAATACTTGCAGAGACGAGAAGTCAGGCATTTCAGAAAGCAGCTCCTTTCACTACACCCTAGCTTAAAAAATAAAGTAGTAACTTGTTTTCCCCTCTCCCATAATAAAAAAGTGTTGTACTTTTTAAAATCAGTAGCAGAAAGCAAAGCTCTTAAATGTCTCTTTTCAACACTTTAGAAAACAATTCAAAATATTTTTGATGTTTAAAAAATGCAGTCATTTTAACTACTAATAAAGTCAAATACGCTTCTTATGTACGAGCTCAATTGCCATAGACAATTCTAGCAAAACTCACAGAGAACATTCTTTTATGCAGACCTGCAGCCAACAGCCACCAATACAAACATTTCAGTGGAAGCTGGACAATACTTGTCATGTTTAACGGTGTAATTCCATGGAGACACATTTTTACTGTGTCCAAAATGGTGATTAGCTTATGTCAGTCTTTGTGATATTGCTAACAGCAAATGCTTTTAATTTCCCTTAGAATATGTTTGCTTTCAACGTTGCTGTGCAACTGCAACCAAGTCCGGTACTACTTCATCACCGTATCCTTTAAGTGACAGAAAAATAATACATAGAATCATAGAATCAGCAACACAAAATTGTTTAGGTTGGAAAAGACCTTTAAGATCATTAAGTCCAGTTGTAAACCTAACATTGCCAACTCTACCACTGAACCATGTCCCTAAGCACCACATCCACATGTCTTTTAGATACCTCCAGGGATGGTGACTCCACCACTTCCTTGGGCAGCTGTTCCACTAAGTTTCTCATAAATCTGTATTACTGCTAAAAATCCAATTCTGATTTTTCTGTCTTCTCACCCTTTAGGAAAGTTAGAAGACAATTCATTTTGACATTTTTTTTAATGCAATAGAAAGTTATGTTTGTAACAATGACTTCAGTAATAACTCACTATATGGCCTTGAGTTAAGCACTCTACCTCTTTGCTTTATTTCACCAAATGTATATAATTGTGTTGCTTGCCCAGTTTAGGCATTCCATAGCAAGACTCATCTGTTTTTTTGGACTTGCAAATATGTGCCCACATTAAACGCTTCTCATTATTAAAGCCTGTTGCCTTGTACTAACTCCGCAATGTGATTTAAATAATTATACAATACGGAGTTCAAACTACATTTCTTGACTGAGTTTTGTACTTTAAGGCTCATCTTTTTCAATATTACAAATTTTAAACCATATTTCCCCCTTAACCGAAGAGATATGTTTTGGATATCACTTTTCCCCTGATAATTCACATCTTCAAATTGGTTTTTATAATTGGCTATCTGGGAATTCTAACAACTAGGTTTTATACTTTGTTTAGTCCTGAAGAATGTGTTATGGAACTCTAGCAAAATTATAAAGTTGGAGACTTGGGCATAGGTCTCATTTTGATTTGAGGGATTAATAGCAGGTTGCCTCTCTAATACTCCTCAGAGGATTCCAAAGTGAATTCTCCTTCATCAAAATGGCAAGCATTTCCTGATGTGCTGTCAGGACACATATTACAAACTACCCATAGGTGGTCCTTCCGCAGTTCCTTCGAGTTCTTCTACCTGCCTTCTCATTTCCTAGAGGACATTTGTCTTCCCTGAAAATAGATTAACTTCACTTCTACTGGAATCAATTAAACATGGTATCTGGCTAGAACAGCTTGTGGCTTCTGTCCCACTGAAAAGAGACTCAGAAAAGTGTCATCTGTAAAGGGGTATTTTGACAAGGACTGGTTACACACCCACGTTGTGATTCAAAATGTGAAAGTACAACTCCATTTTGAAACTAGACATTCTTTATGAAAAGGAGATTTTATAGAGTCCTGATACAGAAACATTTGGTGTCATGAAAAATAACTACAAAACTAATAGTAAATATTTAACTTAAAACCTGTCCATTGCCTGAGGGAAAAGGAAGAAAATTAAACAGATTCTGAATGTAAAAGATGTCAGGAGAAGTTAGGTTAAACTCACATAACTCTGATGGTACCAGGGTGCTCAGAGATCTGGTTTAGTAGTGGACAGGTGTGGCTGAACTTGATGATCTCAAAGGTCTTTTCCAACCAAACGATTCTATGACTCTAACTAGCTTGACAAATCAACGTGGCAATTTCAGCAGCATTAACTGACTTCTTTATTCGGACTAAAGCAAAAAAACCCCAACCAAAAATATAACAGCAGTTTAAAATAAACTTAATCATGTCTTGTATTGTACATTGTCAAGTTGTGTTAAAACTAAAAAATGTGCAGTATCATCATTACTACGTGTCATTCCAAGGAAAGCTGTAGCTGATGAGGTGCTTCTAATTAAACAAAATCCACCCCTAATTCATTCCTCCAAAATGTATACTAAATTTCTCAGAATTAAAATGCTTCTTATGATAAGAAGTAAAAATGTAATAAAAATATAATCAGCAGGTATTGAGTGGAGAGAAGCTATAACAGAAGGTAAGAATCTTAATGTAGGCTTGAACACAAAAGAAGGAATTATTTAAATAAACTAGGAATTAATTTATGTCATATACACCTGACACCAGGTAAAGATGTGAAAATTGCCAGTTAAAAAGATGTCAACAATTATTTTTGTGTATATTTGGAATTAAGTAAAAGAATATATTAATACCTTAGTAACAAGATGTTATATGAGTAGTCGTACAAGATAGATAATCATGATAGTTAATGATGATAGTTGAACATTATAGATTAGTTACTCTTTTGATTTGCACCTGAATAAATGCACCAAATCATGCTGATAATTGCTGAGGACTGATGTAAACAATTTGATTTTAAAATTCTAAAAAATGGGAAGTTTATTATGGGAGAAGTTTCCAGGACCGAGACTAAAGTTATTGTGTTAATTGAAAAGAAAAACAAATAAATGATGGATTAAAACCAGCAAACACAGCAGCAGTGGCTCTAATTTGCAGACATTTATTCATCCTGAGGTTTGCTGCAGAACAGAACAGAACTGCATTTCTCTGCAGTCCATTTCCACCATATTTTGCACTACTGATGGAAACCAGGGAAAACCAGAACTGGTCCAACATATAATGGATGAACTGGAGAAAAAAAAATGCTGAATGTTCTGATTTGGTGCAAATAATTTCTCAAGCTTGAAGCATAAATAACAATGTTTGCATTTAACATACAGTCTGCAGCATATGTTTGCAAAACTAAACAACCACCTGTGTTTACATGAGATATATGATTTTCAGGTTGATTTGCATATAAGAGATCAGGCTGTAAATCCCTGACAATATTTACAGTCAGATAATTGAAATTAATCCTGCCAAAATGACTTTGACAGTCCTGAATTTATGGTCTGAGAAAACAATCCTGGAAACTGATTGTCAAGCTATTAGTGTGGCTGGCTATATATTTTCAATCTGAGCTATGCTGCTAAATAAAAATGTCTTCACAAATTATAAGCCTCTTCCTTTCTTCCCCATCCTCAGATTGCTTCCTACAATCATGAAGAAGACAGCATCACCTTGAACATGGCAGATGTACCTATGTTTTCTGGTTTAGGTTGGTTTTATTTTCCAAACCATGACAGGTACATTATTTAACTTTCATCCTCCCACTCCAAATGTCACGCCGTTTTCTTTTTAATATCCTACATAAACAGCCAGTTATCCCAGTAGAAAGAATCACAGGACTATAGAATCACCTAGTTGTAAAAGACCTTTGAGATCATCGAGTCCAACCATAGAATCATAGAACTGTTTTGTTGGAAAGGACATTTGAGATCATGAAGTCCAACAAGTTCCAACACCAGAACTCCAAGTCCCTCAGATCCTTCAGTAACTTGGCCCATGACTGTTTCTTAGCATGTGTCTGTGTCTTCATGGAAGAAGAAAAGCACTTGGATTTTGGTTTGTTTGATTGTTTTCTGTTTTGTTTTTTAAACTCAGGTCGTGTCTTTAAATACAGGGCACAGAAACTGTCGAGGAGAACACTATTAACTACAAAGCTACCTCACATTATCTCCCTGATAGGAATGCCACTTCTGGCTAGATATATGACAGAATCATCCAACATACACAAAAGAATAATAACAGCTATTGCAATAAAAAAAATCAGAAGTAAATTCACCTTATAATAAAACAAAATTCAAACCATTAGCAGGCTGAATTTTCTTATCATTGACAAAGAATGACATAATGTTTTAACCTGTTGGCAACCTTTTCCTATTTAAGAGATATTGTACCTTGTATTTCTTGGACTCGAATAATGGATTTGATGAGTGTTGAAAGCTGAACCTTGGGTTTTGGTGCTAAAATACAGCAAAAATCCTACCAAGTTCTCAACCACAGAGAACTCTGTTGTAGGTATTTCAAAAGCTATGTTTATAAAGTATGTTTCTAATATATAAAAGCATCTTTTTGAAATCTGGGAATAGAAAGACAACTGCCACCCATTACAGCATGATAGAATGGTTTGGGTTGGAAGGGATCTCAAGGGTTTCAACCCCCTGCCATGGGTAAGGACACCTCCCACTGGATCAGGAGGCTCAAAGACCCATCCAACCTGGCCTTGAACACCTCCAGGGATGGGGCAGCCACCACTTCTCTGGGCAACCTGTGCCAGTGTCTCCCCACCCTCACAGGAGAACATTTCTTCCTAACATCTCATCTCAATCTCCTCTCTTTCAGCTTCAAATTGCTCCCCCTTGTCCCATCCCTGCACTCCCTGATAAAAAGCCCCTCCCCAGCACTGTTTGTATTTATATTTGTAGCATTTGTTGATAATGCATCTCTTTTAGAAAGGTGGTAGTAATTGCTTTGATATTCATCTTGCTTTCTTTCCCCATCTTTACAGTGCTGTATTCCAGGACCACTCAATTTGAAAGCAGGCATCCCTCCAAGATGTAACATTAAGGAAGAAAGACAGCTCTCATTTATAAAATGTTAATTCCTTATTAGCGGAAAGAATAAATCATGAGACAAAGTAGAATAACAGTGATCATTGCCGATTATTCTACCACAAGAACGTTATGTTATGCTCTATCCCCTGTGCAGAACTTGTGCCAACCAGCAGACACCTGCAGAGCAAGAAGCCAAAGGATAACAACTAGATAAACATGTTCTGTGACGATGGGAAGAAAAAATTTCCTAAGCATGGAAAACCCTTGCAGTCAGCCTGCTCCACCTCCCTGTTTTGTTGCACACATCCAGAGTGTCAGGAGTCTGAAGGAGGTTATGTTTTTATATGGTACCTAGCACAACTGGCTCCATTCATATCACAGAACTCCAGGCACACAACAGATTTACAGGTGACACTCTGGGAAATGTGTAGGATTAGCAGTGCCAGATCCAGCCAATTAGCTTGGCAATTAGTACCGCCAAGCCAAAATACATTGCAGGTTGTTTTGTATAGCATTTCTGCGTGTAAACATCAGCAAATTAGCAATCCAGATTGAAAACTACCAGCCTAATTAGTCTGTCAATAGCTTTCCCTTATTTCAGCATCTTGCCATGCATCCTGTGGGGGCTGATTTTTCACTGGATTTAGTCAACATGTGTGCAAGGATCTACTGCAGGTGACTGTTGCGCAGAGTTAGGTCTTCAGACGGGATGTCTTATGCCATCTGTTGTCATCAAATCCCTTTTCACATCAGCTCTTCAAGAGCATCTCATTTTCCTACTGGATTCATTTTAGATGAAGTGCACACACCACACACACTGCTACAGCACATCTTACAAATCCATCCAAACAGACCAGCTTTTACCATAAACAAACACACAGGCTTTTGCCAGCGAGGCTGTTCACAAGTGAGGCTGTTTTATTTCATTCTCTGAATACTCCTATTTTGAACACACTACGCCAAATTTTATGCCACACCCTGCTCCTTTCAGCCTGTGAGATCTTTGCATAACTTAAGGTTTCAGTAATACATGCTGATAACTAGCCTTTCACATCGTGACTCTGCTCCTCACTCCCTTATTTTCAAATGCAAAATGCTCATCAGGTACACTGAAGGTAGAAATGAGAGCTGGTAATGAGTGTGAGTGGGAGGCATGGGTTGGTGGTGAAGATTTGCTTTGATTCCTCTGACTACAAAATCTTCCTTGGTAGAGAAGATATTTTAAAGTGTCTAAACAAAACCTTTGTCTATGCAAATTCAAAACCATTCTGTCATAAAATTAAAGTTATTCTTGGTGTTATTTCTCAAAGGTCATGAATATGCCATAAAGGATAATCAAAGTATTAAAACCCTACAGCAGGTTAAGAAAAGAGGCAACAATACAATATATTTCGGGTGTTTTCATTTCTAAACAAAACACTGACCATGGATTTTTATTACTGAAAGTAATGGTGGAAGCATCATCTGTTACCAGAACTGGCTGACAATTTCTGTTATAGAACTCACTTCTCTGTTATCTTGAACTTTGTCAAAACTTAACTGCTTTGTCTATGATGTTATAAAAATTGAATATTTGTTTCAATCTTTTGTTTAAATACTGCTCTCAACTTAGCCAAAACTAATTCAGAATAATTCATTACAAGATACATTGCTTATCTCATTTGGAAAACAATGTTATTATTATTATTTAATGCTTCTTTGATTCACGATTTGAAAGAAAGACTGAAAATCTGATAGTGGAAGAGGATTAATTAGCTCTTAAAAAAATCTGGCTGAACTACAGCATTTTGAAAAACCTCCACTCACACGCTTATCAACAAAGTGCTTCATTTTTACAACAGAAGCCCTCAGCGCTCCTGCTTCACTAAGCAGGCTGCTAAAATAGGTCTCTATGTCCCAGCTACAGGGCTCACTGCAATTGCAGCAGAGCAGGAGTGATGTAGGCAAAAGGAATGGAAGAGCATCTCCCTTGTTTCTTCCGAGAAGCTTCTTCCCCTGCAGTGGCCAATGAGCTTGAAAGTGTTTCATAGAATGATAAAATCATAGAACCATTAAGGTTGGAAAAGACCTCTAAGCTCATCCATGAACTCATCAGCCCAACACCACTGTGCCTACCAAACCATGTCCTGAACTGCCACGTCTACACTGTTTCAGAACCTCTCCAGGGATGGAGACTCCACCACTTCCCCAGGCAGCCTCTTCCAATGCTTCACCACTCTTTCAGTAAAGAAATTTTTCCTAATATCCAGTCTCAGTTTCTCCTGGCACAACATGGGGCCATTTCCTTTCATCCTTTTGCTTGTCATTTGGCAGAAGAGCCCAGCACCCACCTCACTAAAATCTCCTTTTGGGGAGCTGCAGCGAGCTATAAGGTCTCCCCTCAGCCTCCTCTTCTCCAGGCTAAACAACCCCAGTTCCCTCAGCCACTCCTCAAAAGACTTAGCCTCCAGACATTTCACCAGTTTTGTTGCTCTAATATCACCTCATTCAAATGCAAAGGAAGAAAAAGAAGAAATGGAAAAATCCACTAGGACTGGATAACAAAGAACCAGGGAAAACACCCAGCAAACTGGAGACTTGCCTGCAGACTATGATGTTCGGTTGTTCAGAATCAGATCTAGCGCAACACAGTAGTGTCAGTAACACTACTGCTAAGTTCAGGAGCCTAGAAGGAACAGACCACACCATTCTATTCCTTTAAGGCATACATTAATCAAAAGATGTCACTTGAAACATAAATGAAGAAAGCTGAAGAACTAATAATTAATTGGTAAGGAGGAATGTATCAGTATTCCAGAAGAACCTTCATAAAAATGCATTTGCCTGGATAATAAAGAAAGTGAAGAGCTATAAGTTGATTTATCAATCAGGAGTCACCTTGCCAAAATAAATGAATGAATAAAATAAATAAATAAATAAAATTTAAAAAAGATAAATTAAATAAATGAATAAAATAAATAAATTTCTACTTGTCCAACCTTGATTTGAATTGTGCTGGATACTCATGAACTAGAAATACAACGTAGAAAATGTACTTAAGTTTTTGTTCAGTTACTTATTTAAATTACATATTGAAGTTCCACAAAACTCTGACCTTAAAAAACCCAAACAAACTACAAGAGAATAAAAGAATAAAAGATGCCAGATAAAAGCAAGTAAGGTTTTTTTGGCACTATCTTAAACTATGACTTCCCCTGTTTCCTATCAATAAAGCCTTTATCTAGTAAATCAAATCAAAGCCTGCTTTTTGCATCACTTCCTTTATTTTATCCATGTTCTTAAAGTCCACAAACTAATGTTACACTTCCTCTCACTGGGCTAAAACATCAACAAATGGTTATTAAGTAAAGCCATCAATCAGCTAATAAAGCATCTCCTGTAACTCCATGTTAATCCCATATTTTCTTGTGTTGTCCATGGAGGCAGAAGCTACAAAACCACCACATGAATGCCATGAGCAGTTCCACATGGTGTGAGTTTGTTCTTCAAAAGTCAGAATGCATCCATGCTTTGCCATAGTCACACTGTCGTATCTCCACTTGCAGGGACCAACTGGGTGCCACTGTTGAGAAGAACGAAAACAAGAGATGTTTCTCCCAATGATATAGGTGAAGATTTTTCAAAGCACACAGCGAAATAATTTGTTTAGAAAGACAGGTTGAGTAGCAACAACTAATTTTATATTAAAATAGATATGAACAAAACAGGTGTTCTAAAATGTTCATATTTTTATTTTACACAGTTTTCCAACACATCATATATGAAGCAGTCATGTATTAAATATGCTATCAAAAGAGAAGAAAAGGAGATAGGAAGCTATCTCCCATGGGAAAGTAAATTTGCACTCCAAAAATGATATACTTACTTTTTGCACCCTATTTATGAGTTAGTCAGTAAAATAACTTAAGTCCAGGGAACTGGTTTCAAAATAGAATAAAATCACTACAGGGAAGAATATTTTCTTTTTCCAAAATCCGTAACATTTTCTACATATAAATAACAATATAAGCATCAGAGTTTTGTCTCTTCTGACTAAGTACAAAGACTTTCTCTTGGGGTCACTGATATCTCAGAACCATTGAACAATTTGGGGTGGAAGGGACCTCAAAGCCCATCCAGTTCCAACCTTGAGCCATGGGCAGGGACAACTCCCACTGGATCAGGGTGCTCAAAGCCCCATCCAGCCTGGCCTTGAACACCTCCAGGGATGGGGCGGCCACAACTTCCCTGGGCAACCTGTGCCAGGGCCTCACCAACATCATTGTAAAGAATTTCTTCCTAATGTCTAATCTAAATATCTTTCTCCTTCCAATTCAGAGCAATTCCCCCACATCCTATCACTACAGGCCGCTGTAAAAAGCCCCTCCCCAGCTTTCCTGGAGCCCCTTTCAGTACTGGGAGGCTGCTCTAGGGTCTCCCCGAAGCCTTCTCTTCTCCAGGCTGAACAACCCCAACTCCCTCAGTCTGTCCTTACATGTTAATATATAAATGAAAACTACAGAATTCCGATCAGATATTTGGGCCAAATATTTAGACATAAATTAGCACAGTTCTGTTTCATTCAAGCATAGGCACATGGCTTCAGACTAGAAGCCCACCTGGTTCAGTGCTGCATTACACCACTACTAGTAGGGGATTCTTAGTAAGAAGAAAAAGCATTTAGAGTAACTCTCCTATTAAACTCTCCCAGACACAGTCTGTGGTTCTTGATTTCTTTGAGATGGAAGCTCATCCATGGAGGATTTTCCAGGACTAAATAGTTTTTGAACATATGTAAACTTTTGGCACCCACAATATCTTGTGTCAATGAGTTCCAAAATTCAATTATGCATTGTGTGAAAAACTATTTTGGTATCTTAAATATCTTACTTCATTTCATTTGATGTTTCTAATTCTACTGCTGTGATTAAAAGTAAACACTGACTACAGATTTACCTTCTCTAAACCAACTGGGATATTGCAGGTTCCCTATTGTATCATATTTTATTTGCGAAGCTGAAAACTCCTACTCTACTGACTCATTTCTCATACAGACCTCATTCCATCACATTTACCATCTTTCTCAGCACCTTTTGAGCTAAAACTGAAGAAACTGGAAGTACACAGGGCAAGTAGTGCTCTCTGGTTTATTCCATATTCTTCCATTTGATGAGTAGTGAGTAGTTTTAGCACTACTACAGAGAGATTTTCAGAAATCCAGCCATAGTGGCTCCAAGATTTTTTTCCTTATTCCTAACAATTAGTGTATATACATTATTATCTAGGTATAATTTTAGGACCACATTTTCTCACGTGCATTACTTCTCATTCACCCGCATTGACTTTCTTCTGCCACTTCACTGTCGAGTCAACTGTTGCAACTGGATTTCTTTTCCTGTAATTCTTCACATGTATTTTTACTGCCCAGACTAATCAGCAAATTTGTCCACCTCATTCTCAACCCCAGTTCCAGATCATCTTAATAACTTAGGCCCCAGCACAAATCCCTATGCAGGTCAACTAATAATATTTAATTTATTTAGAAAGTGACATTATGTTCCTTGAATTTCACCAGGTTTTAAATTCACAAAATAAATTTAATTTGTATTTAGGTCAGTTTTGCTGCTTTGAGAGTTTTCGTCAAATCACCGTAAGAAGAATTTACTGAAAACTCAAGTATTCCAGCTTTACAAATCTCCCTTGACCAGATGCTCAGCAAGCCCTTCAGAGAACTTGAACAGGTTTCTGAGATGTAGTTTCCAAAGCCTCCCAAGGCTCCACTGTAACAAATGTATCCATGTATCCTGCAATTCTGCTTCTTAACATCATTCCTACCAGCCTTCTCAGTACAAAGGTTAGATCAACTGATCTATAGCCCCTTCATCCCAAACTCTTTTAAAATACTGGGAGAAGTTAATGCAGCATTCCCAGACTAAACCAGGAATAATAAAGGTTTTCTATTTTGTTTGCCAAAAAAACCCCAAAAACAAAACCAGAGGAAAAATATTTGGGGGTAATATACAAAAAAACCCCAGGTCAAAACTATTTTAACCTTGGGTTTTCAGACCACTTTCTGCTGTTATCTCACCAACATCAATAAGATCTTGCTTTTAGGATCCTATAGACTCTGTTTTTATTTGAATAATGCAAAATGTGTTGTCAGAAGTGGTAGAAATCCTTCTCCCAGATCTCTGGGTATAAAACTGTGGGAACTGAAAACAGATCGAGTGTTGATCTTAAGCACTTACTGTAAACCTTCATCCTAAGAACACACAGAGATATTCAGTTCACTGCTGCAGTGTGAAACAAAGGATATACAAAAAGGTCTGGGAAGTAGGGTCTCAGACTTTTTTCAGGTTCTTACTTCCCTCTTTTTCTGATAGGAGTCCACCAGACTGTTCTGTACAAGTACCTACTAAGACAGCTTGAAATATGTGCATCATTTACCTGATAGATCTTAAGGGGGAACTTGCCATGATGAAATATCACCTACCTAAACTTTTGACTATTTTTAAAGCTTACGGTTTAGATTGCTATTTTTTGTGAAAATATCATTATAATCCTCATTAAGGCAGTTACACCCCCATGCCTAAGACAAAGCTTGCAGAGATTAATCTCTCAAAAATTTTAACAGCACACAGGAATAATTCTGAAGCTTTTTTTTCTCATATACGAAAGCATAAAGGCTTGAAGGCTGAGTAAGAGTTCGGATGAGTTTCTAATTTTGTCAAGCTGCTAGGAATAAATGTGCTTTTATTAATGAAACACTTGTACTTTCAATAACTCAAGCTAGATTTCACTTCTGGAGACAGATAAAATTAGCAAAATGACAAATTATCGTACCCCTTCTACATTTATGAAATAAGAGCTATTTTAAAACAAATTCAGAAGCAGGTATAAAGTGGGACTGATGAAATCTATAATTGATTCAGAGGGCAGTATGCACTGTGACTGTTGTGAATCACAAAAAGAGATTTATTGCCTATGCATTTTTTAATATATAATCCCCAAAATGCTACACGAAGAACGGATTCCTTAGGTTGAATTTCAAGAATGCATCATCCAGGCAGCGATGAAAATCTTTCAGAAAACAGATATGAACGAGAAGGTGGTTCCAAATGGATTCAATTTGGCAACCTATGGCAGGAGAAAGAGTTACAAATAAGGTTTAGTGCTACTTACAGATCAAAGGAAAAATAAGTGCAGACTGAAAACAAAGAGTAGCTTGCGATGGAAAAAGTTTTAAGGGTCAGAGAGACAGTGGAAGCAAGGGCGAAAATCATAGAATCATAGAACGGTTTGATCTAGAAGGCGCACCAAGTTCCAACCCCCCTGCCATGAGCAGGGACACCTCCCACTGGATCAGGGTGCTCAAAGCCCCATCCAACCTGGCCTTGAACACCTCCAGGGATGGGGCAGCCACCACTTCTCTGGGCAACCTGTGCCAGGGCCTCACCACCCACACAGGAAAATATTTCTTCTTAAGATCTCATGTCAGTCTCCCCTCCTTTGGCTTCAAACCATTCCCCCTTGTCCCATCCCTGCACTTCCTGGTCAAGAGCCACTCACCAGCTTTCCTGGAGCCCCTTTCAGTACTGGAAAGCTGGTCTATTTCCCCCCTAAATCTTATATTGTATGAATAGAGAAATAGTGCAGTTAAAAAAATGTGCACCTGTGGGTAACAAAGCATTACTTCAAAATTCTGAGTGTTTCTTTTATGCTGCAAATCAGACAAATTAGGTCAGTATCGATCAGCTATTAAGCACATAGGACTTTTTTTCTAAGGACAGTGTTTTGATGTAGATGCTTGCCTTGGCTTGACACAGCACTTCTTGGTCATTATGTATGCGTTGAGTTTGAATACTGGTGTGCGGTGAAGATTTCCTGACCCCAAAGTACAGGTCCAGTGCTGAAACAGCTCTGACAACCATGGTTCCTATGAGCAGCAGTTTGTGCTTCCCAGAAATACACACATAATTACAGATTCTCAACCAATGCAACCCTCCTTTCTTTAATGAAGTGAGGCTTTTTTCTATGACCAGGGGATATTAGGGAGCTTGTGTAGCAGGGGACTGGGGCATTGGTTCCTTCTGTTCCTGGATACTTAATCTGAAAGGGGGCAGACTGAGATGAGATACCAGGAAGAAATATTTTCCTGTGAGGGTGGTGAGGCCCTGGCACAGGTTACCCAGAGGAGTTGTGTCTGCCCCATCCCTGGAGGTGTTCAAGGCCAGGCTGGATGGGGCTTTGAGCCCCCTGATCCAGTGGGAGGTGTCCCTGCCCATGGCAGGGGGTGGAATTGGATGGGCTTTGAGATCCCTTCCAACCCAAACTATTCCATGGTTCTGTGATTCTAAGAAAAAACAATATATCAGAAAAAGGAGATGTTTTTAACTATTTCAGCTGTTCAGTTCAGCACATCACGAGACCCACACAGTCCTCTACCCTATGACTGATTTTCAGACAAAATGCATACTGATTTTTATATTAAAAATGACATTACATGCTCATACTTATCAGCAACTCTCTATATAAACTCCCTTTGAATTGATCACCAACACAGAAAGCTTTAAGTAGTCCTGTGCAGTGTTTATATCTTTACTTCAAAGGATAACTAAAACACTTTAATTCTTTTTTTACCAAACAAATCAAAGAACCAGACAACATTTACCAGGAGACAAGAACAACATAAACCCCATCTTTTTTTGTTGCTTGAAATACCTTCACATATATGCAGATAACTTTGTAACCTTTCACAAACTGGGTTTGTGTGGTCTTGCTTTGCCCGTTTTGGGGGTTTCTGTTTCAACTTTCTAGCAGACCAAAGACTCTAAGGGATGAAGCACACCTGTATAGTTTAGAATAAAGTATTTGGGTAGAATAACCTTTCAGAAGTTCCAGGCAATGGGGAGTCTGTGACACCTGTAATCCCTGCATTGTCTCTATGGACAGACCTTTTCTCTTCATACTAAATACGCACACAGTTCTACCTTTCATCTGATGTCAGGTATTCTTCATACATGCTATAAACCTGCCTTTCCAGAAAAAAATGCGTGGAAAAAAATCCTTTGGAAATGTTAATTCCACAAAAGCTGATGAAGCATCAACTTTTCAAGCCGTAACAAATATTTCCTCCCTTGTAGTCTAAACAAACCAATTTATTTTCATCTCCTTATTCCGGCTTCACTGTTCGCACTACAAGATGCCTCTCCATTAACTGTTTCTGAGTCATAGATTTATCAAAAATTCAGAGTCATATTCAGCAACAACACGAGCCTTTGGCACAGAGTTATTCTACCACATTTCAGGTGGCTGATTACCTTCCTGGAATACCAGTCAAACAAAGGCAACAGCTACATTGATAGTGTCGCCCTGTAAACATATCAAATGCAAAATTAATAGTCAAACCAGTTTCATATATTGCACCTCCTTTGAATATATCTGAATGCTGAACTTCGATCTGAACCTTGAGTTACTCAAGGGTCATTACTCAGATTACCTTTGAGGACGCTCTGGAATGTAGAGCCAGCAAGCTGTTCTGCTTCACAACATCAGCTGCCAAGCAGACCCACAGATCCCATCCTTCAAAATTTACAAGGCATGTCATTTTACATCAGCCAAGAAAAAATGATAAAGCCATCTGTATCATTAGATCTATCTGCATAGACCATTCCTTTTTCAATCTCTTTTATCACTAATGGGAATAATATCTCTTCATAACCACTGAGCAGCTTTATTCTGAGTACTAGTGGAGAAAGAGAACACCTTGCTCTACAGATTATTTGGTAAATAACAGCAAGGTAGACTTCTCTGTCCAACACATCCCCTCTTAAGAGTTAATGGTAGGAACACTTTCTTAGCAGTTGCCAAGGACAGTACTGTGAATCAGAAAATTTCACTACTGTATTCTACATGGCATTCAATGAACACAGCATCACCTATGCTACTGGCAACTATATGTATTATTTAGGTAGTGTTGTGGACATGCCCAGTGTTCTGCAGGCAAAGATACAGCTCCTTTCTTGAGACTATTACAGCCTAAATGAAAAGGTGACGAGCAAAGCCTTACACGCAGTGCTATCAAATAACAGTTCTCAAACTGCTAACACTAAACCAAACACAACTTGTGTTCAGAGAAGCATAGAATGGTTTGGGTTGGAAGGGACCTCAAAGCCCATCCAGTTCCACCCCACTGCCATAAGCAGGGACACCTCCCACTGGATCAGGGTACTCAAAGTCCCATCCAGCCTGGCCTTGAACACCTCCAGGGATGGGGCAGCCACCACTTCCCTGAACAAGCTGTGTCAGGGCCTCCCCACTCTCATCATGAAGAATTTCTTCCTAATGTCCAATCTAAACCTTCCCCCTTCCAGTTTAAAGCTGTTCCCCCTCATCCTATCACAACCTTGTAAGAAGCCTCTCCCCAGCTTTCCTGTAGCCCCTTTCAGTACTGGAGGCTGCTCTAAGGCCTCCCCAGAGCCTTCTCTTCTTCAGGCTGAACAACCCCACCTCTCTCAGCCTGGTCTCATAGCAGAGAATGCAGAGGTGCTCCAGCCCTTCAAGCATCTTCATGGCCTCCTCTGGATCTGTTCCAACGGTTCCATATCCTTCTTACGCTGAGGATTCCAGAACTGGACACAGCAATGCAGGTGGGGTCTCATGAGAGTGGAGTAGAGGGACAGAATGCCCTCCCTCACGCCACTGGCCACACTGCTTTTGATGCAGCTCAGGATACGATTGACTTTCTATTAAAAGTTACTATTAAAGTGCTAAAGTTTTGTGTCCTGAAAGAGCTGCAGCAACAGGTAGTATCTTATTGGAACTTACCCACATTACATAAGTATCAGCAACTCAACAACATATTTTAATTATAGTCAAAAACATTATAGGCTTAGCAGTCTTTTACCATGGCAATGGAAAAACACTTTAAAATCAATATTCCAATTGCTTAATTGGAAAAATGATGTCTCTCTTATTGACCTCTATCCATGCAATTATTCTGAAGTAAAATTCTAAATGCTACTATACTATTTGCAATATCAGAGCAGGGGGACTCTCAGCATGACAAAGCCCAAGGGAAGAACTGCAAATGTTGTTAAACATTACTTTTAATTTTGCTGACATTTTATACTGGGCCAAAGAGGAAAGATAAGCAAGGAAATGTATAGAAAACTGAGCTATCCCATAAAAACAGAATTAATGAAGCCTGAATGCTTATGGAAGTGTCTTTGGCCTCTTTGTCCCATGACTCATCATCTCAGCTATTGATTAAATAAATATATCAGGAACTGATGGATCTTTTAGACTTCTGTCTTCCAAGGATTCTCAGAACTGGCCTGCAGGTTAAAAGGCACAAGAGAGGGTGTAAGGAACATGTGCAGAAGCAGCACAGTGGGGGAAGATGTGGGGATATATCCTTGTAAGCTTAATATTCCTTGGAAACAGGGTTGAAACCAGTGATCTCAATAGACAGTTATACTTAGGAAAGAATACATCTGACCATGGGGTCCCACCTTTGGCTATGAGAGCTGTATTTAAACACTCTCTTTTCCATTTGATACTAAAAACAATGTAAAGGATGGAAATACTACAGTTCAGCTATGCAGTTATTTTAACTCTTCTTTATTATCCGGTTTTGCTGGGATGTGTTTTTGTCATAGCACTTTGTTTACTCTTTACTCAAGACAGAAGGTGAAGATCTGGCTGAATTTAAAAAAGTTTGGGGTCAGTAGGTTATTTTAAACATTCCCATTACAAAAAGACAACAGGTGATTCTTTCCATACCAGGAAAAGCTCTTCATAAGAGATGACACGGATACAACTCTTTGTGGGTACAAAGGAAGATGGGACAAAGTCCTGAAAAAGTAATATATTGAGGGTTACATGGAAGCTGCATCTGGCTCAAGAATCTTTGAAATAAGAAGCAGAATCCAGGAGGGTGCTGAGACAAAGCCTGACAAATGCCTCTCCTCTTCTTATCCACTTCTTGGCATCCCCCAGTGCTCGCTGCTGGGGACAGGATGATGGCCCAGAGAGCTTGGCATGTGCAGCCATCCCAGTGTTCTTAGCCTGTATTTACACAAAACACTCCACAGCAAAGGTTTTGTTTCTAACAGATTCTGTAACCTTGAAACAGACTTGAAATCTCACTTTTTTTTGTTACTGGATCCCAGAGTCACATTAATTATTCACAGTGACATTTGTTATTAAAAACTCTAGGTTTTTTGATATCTATGGTTCATTCTGGGTTTTGCTTTCATTATCCTCACGGGCTATGCATCTAAGACACATCTCATCCCATAATTGTAATATGTTTCATCCTTCAGAATAATCTTAAGCCCAATTGTACCTCTGTTTTATTAATAGACATAAAATGTCATTTGTACAGAAGGTGAATGCAAAAATAGGCAGAAGTTGAAATAGGAAAATATCTTTTCCTTTTTTATCATCAAAACTGAGTGGGGAAAAAAAATAAAATTACATTTCAAAAATGCAAAATCAATCATAAACTGACATTCTATAAAATAGTGCAGAAGTTTCAAAGCCAGGAAGCACGGTAGTCATCAGCCACCAGATGGTGGACAATACATAAGAACGTGGCTTTTAGTCTGGAAAGGAAAACACAACCATCACAGAAACCTGTGACACAATGCTATTGGCTGGAAATCATCAGAAAACTGTCAAAGCATAGCATGCAAAGTGCAAACACCAGGCAATTTTTCATTCTACATCACCTAATTGCTAGATCTTCTTATCATATTTCATGTTTATGTATTGACCCCAGATAGAACAACTGCTTCCCCCTGCCTTTCCACCCAGCTGACAGCTGGGTGCAACATCAAGGGGAAAAAATGGAGCAGCCTTTTGGCACCGCAGCACTTGTCTCTGCTACTAGGTAAGACAGACACTGAGAGCACGCATCATAAATGTAGTAATCTTTTGGTTTAATGTTCACCTTGCTTATTAAAACTTCTTTGAGGCTACATTATGCTCCAAAATGAGCTGGCAATGTGTACTCGCAGGCCAGAAAGCCAACCATATCCTGGGCTTTGTGTGACCAGCAGGTCGAGAGAGGGGATTCTCCCCCTCTACTCTACTCTCCTTAGACTTCACCTAGAGTCCGGTGTCCAGCTCTGAAATCCCCAACATGAGGATATGGAACCGGTGGAACAGGTCCAGAGGAGGCCACAAAGATGATCCAAGGGGTGGAGCACCTCCCATATGAGGAAAGGCTGAGAGAGTTGGGGTTGTTCACCTTGAAGAAGAGAAGGTTCTGGGGGCACCTTACAACAGCCTCCAGAACTGAAAGGGGATACAGGGAAGCTGGGGAGGGGCTCTTGATCAGGGAGTGCAGGGACAAGATGAGGCAGAATGGTTTTAAGCTGAAAGAGGGGAGATTGAGATGAGAACTTAGGCAGAAATGCTTTCCTGTGAGGGTGGGGAGGCCCTGGCCCAGGCTGCCCAGAGAAGTGGTGGCTGCCCCATCCCTGGAGGTGTTCAAGGCCAGGATGGATGGGGCTTTGAGCAACCTGATCCAATGGCACTGGGGTGGAACTGGATGGGCTTTAAGGTCTCTTCCAACCCAACCCATTCTGTGATTCTATGAAAAGTGGTTATTTCACATGAGATAACACTCTATTACTACCAAAAAAGTCTCAGTATGGTATATATGAATTTTCAGACAATGAATTTGACTCATTTATAAACAAGTTTCAACCTAATGAGTCCTTCGTATTTTAAAGCGTTTTCCCTTTCTGAACTGATGACAGAAGCTGGCATATCTAATACACAGACACACAGAGGTCCTGTTCCACCTGGCGCCTTTCCCACTGCTCTTACCAGCGCAAAATTATTCCCATATTTCAAGGTTTTGGCCCACTCTGAACACCGCTTATAGTTCTCCATTCAGGAGCCTTATGATGATTTTTTTGTTCTCTCCACAAGGTAGCAGATTGCCCCAATTCAGGTTACAATCACAGGCAGCCCTGCTGCACTTGAATCCATCAGTGTGCTACGATGAGCTTAGTACCCCCACAAAAATATTAGGAGTGGTACCATTCTCTGCAGGCTGGTTTTTTTAGAGGATAAAAAATGGCTTCACTGTCTTTCAATGTCATGTAATTAAAAGTGGTTAAATGAGATTTTTAAAATATTTGGGCACCTGGTAGCAGGCAGTTTTTAGTACATGCAAAATTGCCTTTTAGGAGGTTTTAGAAGCATGCCAGGGAAGGGATAAAAATGAAAAGACAAAAGATAAACTAGTTAAAATACTTGGAGATTAGGCGTAGCAGAATGTATCTCTGCAGGACAATGGGTGCTAGCTAGACAATGCAGGGCTTTATACAAGATTTAAAGACCAACAAATAATTAACCTTTTAAACAAAAAAACCACCTCTTTTTAAATAAAAAAAAGTCTTTCCTAACAGCTTTCTGCCACTGCACGTGCAGCATCTCACACCAAAACCCCACGTTTGTTTACCAAGGGACAGACACATTTGGACATCCCATCTGAAGCAGGGAGCTTGCAGGAACCCAGTCAGTGACATCTCTGACAATTAAGAAGGCTGCTTATGCTGAAGGCAAACACTGGGTTTGGGTCCAGTTGTGCAATCTTGCTTTAGGATACTGCCAAGTAATTTTTCCTCCATTACCTTCATGAGGAATAATTATTTTGCCTGAAATTAAATATAATGAATAAACATTGCAAAGCTACCATATTTCCCAGAAACGGCACCTGTTATGCACCATTCCAATACTGTCCCTCAAACAATGTCAATGGAAGTAAAACTCTCCATATACACTCTTGTATTTTTAAGATAAATTAGTGTATTTAGCTCATATAAAACCATGCTTAGTACCAATCAATATCCATAACATACTCTAAATAGTGTGCTAATAATGTGTGACACTTCATCTCAACACCCATCCCATCCAGCGAGTGTCATTTTTCCTCCCCTGGAATGACTCCAAAACCTCAAATTTTAATGAAGGGCTGTTGAAGACAGAGAAAATGTGGTTTGGAAGGAGTTCAGATACATGAATTGCATGTACAGAATAGATTTATGACCTATATTAACAATGATAATCCTGTGACACAGTACCTCTGAAATGCAAAGTTGTGGCTCAGTCATTTCAAATCCATTATCATTCCCAAATGGTTGCCCAGTGATGTCTAATTTCAATCAATAGCCAGTAATGAACCACAGCCATTAATCTCATTCGCATGTTTGTACAAAGCATCGTTTTTAAGCTGTATATTTATATGCACAGAGAGTTCAGTGAGTGCACAGAGATTTCGCAGCCTGTGGAAAGTTCTGCACTGGGATTTGAACATCTCCCAGGCACCTGGAAGAATATTTAACTCACACTGTGTAATGATCTTGACGGCAAAGCCCAAGAAAACACACAGGGCAGGGCACTAGCCAAGTGTTTGCATTTTGGGCAACTAATGATCTTACTGAGCCATGCCCAGGGAATACGAACATAACCAAAGGCAGAGAATTAGTTAATGGAGACAAGGATCGATAACAATTTGAAGTGAGAGGAGAGATGGAAATGCTGAACATGAACAGAATCCTGGGTAGGTACAGGAGAAAGCAGCACACCAAAATTAATATAATCCTCCTTAAGAAAGGCTTTGTCTGAAAACTGAACTCCATTTCATGAGGTCATGCAGTCTAACACATGGTTGCTCAGGAAAGGGGAGGAAAGCCTGAACCCTGAAAGCCTCAACCCAACAACTCCAAAGCTGATCTAAAGTGTGGACAGGTATACTGCGGTCTTCTTTCTTTCTGTTCAGTTTTCCTTTTATATATTCACTACTCAAATGCAAAGAATACAACTACAACAAGCTAAGAAGATGGTTCCATATCCACGTCCTTCAACAATCAAGCAAGTCCTGATGCTCATTCCGAGTCACCTCTCCTTGCTACTTGTGCCATTGCAACTGTTTTGCACCCACTATTATCTAAATCACTGCAACAATTCAGCTTGAGGAAAATATGTAAATACAACAAATAAGTGACAATCCAATTAATATCTAGAGTTTGTACTCAAGACACAATTTCCTTACTTCAACCATGAAAACTTATCACATGCTAATGACGATTTTTGAAGTAATTCACAACTGAAAGCAGTAACATAAGGTCTAGTCCTTGAAACAAGATTCATGCCAGGAAAACCAAAATTCCTGTGGATCGATTCCAAAATATACTGTCCAAGGGTTAGGGCATAAATTCCACATGGTTTACTAAAGAAACATATTAAACATAAAGCAAACACATTAGGAAATGCTACAGGTACACAATGAAATTAAATAGTATCCAGGACTAAAAGAACTGTATCTAAATTCTTGCAAGGATAATCTTGTATAGTTGAGCTAAATAAACTAATTGAAGGCAACCAGTGAGCACTCATCATTCCAGCATCTATTGAACTGTACCACTCAGATCATTTTTTGGCAAGATGAAACAAACTAAGGACAATAATGGTTTTGTCTGAAAGGGAAGGTCCTGACTTCATATGTGACAAACCAATAATTAAGTTTTTCCTCCATCTAATTCAGAATGCTATTTTTATCCCAGATAGATTGTTGAACCAGGGATGAGATTTCACAGTGTGTTCCTCAGCCACACATGCCCCCTGCTAGCATTGTATCAGCAGAACTGAAGAAAACATGGAAATGAGTTTCCTGGCAATTGAGTTCTCCAAACAGGCTCAGTGTGCACCAGAGTTGTCCAAGATCAGAGGCTGGAAGTGAGTGGCTGATACAGATTGACTGGGAATGGCTCAGGACCCCATGCTGGACACGGCACTGGTATGGGCATAGCAACAACATGCAGCATCAGGCAACATAGGCATTGGAACTGCCGCCTAAATACTTTGAATGAGAAATGTAACCAAATAAGTCAGTCATACTATTAAAAAAGCCTCCTCATCCTCTAAAATATTTTTTAATAACATCAAAGTGATATTTATATAAAACCGTAGCCTCCTACCTTGAAAAGAGACGTTTCAGTGCAATTCAATTTGTGCTAAACCTTCTAAATATTTAGGGTTTATTTCCAATTCAAATATCTTAGACATTGCCTCAGCTGAATTGCCAGTCTCTAGTCAAGTCTGACACTAATGTTTGTTATTTTAATAGCTACACTTCAGGAAATGCACATTTTAACAATATAAGAAACGTGAATATCTCCTTAGCTACTCCACTAGAACCCTCACAGAAGACTTCAGGGAAAAAAACAATTGCCGTTATTGCACAGAAGAAAACAATAACGAATCAAGAATGTTAAAGGCATTGAGATTATAATTGCACCGAAAGAAACATAACACAAGAGATTCTATTAAGAAAGATGTTGTGACATGTATAACAACTCTTAATAGAATGAGAGACATTCAGCAGAAATGCTGGATCAGACCAGCGAAACTCAGATCAGCCCAAGCAAGGAGGCAGCTAGTGCTCTGTAATTCCAACTCCCCATCTTCAAACACAAATGCTGAGGAACCTAGAAGAAAATGTAAACTACTTCAAATCTGAAGCCACCACAGTGAACTACAAATTTTCCTCACAATCTAAGTAATTGAATTGAAGATCCACAAAACTGAATTTGTTCTGGTGACTCCCAGGCAGCAGATGTACTCGGACCAGCAGAAACTGAAATGAGGATGATGTGCAGGAAAAGAAGCCCCAGAACTCCTTGAAGAGCAGGCAATTTTCTGCAAAATTTCACAAAGCATATTCATGGCTTCACTGAAGCTGAACTAATATGTTTAGAAGTACAGAATTTTATTAGTGCTCTATAAAGAGATTTCAACTGTATATTCCTCCTCCCTTTCTCTATCAAAGTGGTTATCATATAGATATCATTTTCTTTCTTTCAAGTAAACACCAGATATAATTACCCACAGAAAGTGGGTAATTATATCAGAAAGTTTCCCTTTAATTCCTAAGAGTCAAAACAATCACATCAAAATATGACTGAATTTGAATAACTGAGTAAACTTTAGTCATAAAGAGGATGATTAAACTTGACACCTGTTTTGTGACATAGATAATCACAACGCCTCTCCAAACAATGTGATTAGACTGGTTTAATACTCCCAGTATTAAATACGGCTGTTTTCAGGTCCAAAATTCAGATAACAAGAGAGTGTAGAACACAAGACAATCATTTAAGAATAATGAGATTGTTTCTATGTAAGCAAAGCATTCAGCACATTTGAAAACTATTTACCTTATACACAAGCATAACATTTAAGTGACATATTATAAAGATAAGATAGATAAATAATAATTTAAATAATACCATACAAAGACTAGCTACCTTTTTATTCTCATTAGGAGTTCAAATGTAACCAAGGTCAAATGCTTCATAGTGTGGGTATGAAGACTGGGGTCATTTTGAAAGAGGCTTTAAAGAGATGCTTCATATTTGTGATGGAGGTGCAACAAATGAATCGGAAAAAAATGGCACTACATCATCTGAAAAAAAGCTCCAACAACTGAATAAGTTCAAGATTAGACAAAAGAAACCACTGAAGCCTTGCAATAAATCCCTAAGAAACTGTGAGCTTGAATTATATTGTTTGATTTGACCAAAATGGAATCCGCTACTATCATACTAAAACTGTTTTAGAAACAAAACTAGAGTGTTGGCATTCCAATCCTTCGGCAACATATTTCACTTTCTTATAGAAAATTCTTTGGAAGTCTGGCCAGGGATGCAATTAAATTTGAGAGAATGTGTGTGTGTGTGTGTGTGTTTAAGACTGGCCAGACTCTTCACATCTAAGAAGAAATAAAACTTTGGTAGAAAATTAGAGATATCATCCAATAAAATATATTACATAATTACAAACAATGAGTAAAATCAACGAAGTATTCCTCTGAGGGAAATGCAATCCTTCCTCAAACCTACAGCTGTATGAATTAACAACTCGTTTCAGTAGAAAGTCAAAGAACGAGGTTTCACGTTATCGCAGTTTCCATTTTCCAAGCTGCTGACATTTCTGAGCCCTTCCCTCTGGCCCCTTGTCTCCTCTTAAGGAGTAAAGCAGCTACAGGGCTTCATTCAGCACCAGCTGAGTGCTGGTGCAGGAATCGCTCTGAGGGGAGAGTGTTAGAAGGATGTGCTGCTCCTGATGTCACATCTGGCTCAGGGGGTGGGGGGGATCAAGCATCCTCCAGCCTGCGCAGGGAGCTGGTCAGCGGTTGGTGTCCATGATGGTTCCCTAGGTGTTCCTCTAAGTGTTTGATAAGTCTGAGGAACGGCCCTTTGAAGCAGATAGCCTACAACACTCTTCTTTGCCCTCTTATCTACATTTTAACTTCCTTTCCTAGCACAGCCTTTGCTTTTGCTGAAAGCAAACTGCCTCTCAGTTTGAACGCTAGGGAACTTGGGAAAAACATGTTATTTAGTAGCTTGCTTTGAAGCAGGCGTATGCACGCTCATAAAAATGCCCTGTGAAATGGGATTTACACTTCAGAGGCCACATTCCTTTCTCTCTCCCAGAAGACAAAGAGAAGTGAAGTTTCTCACTATGTATCCCCACAAAATAAAAGTAACATACAAGAGACAGAAAACACACGAACAGATGAAGGAACCAGCTATACTTTCCACAATGGTTACAACTGCGACTCCTAACCAATACATAAGAAAGAAGAGAAAAAACAATCATTGTAAGCATCCTATCGTAGGTTTCTAAAACGTAAGAGACTTTACTTTGTTTCAGTTAAAATAACGCCTTGAAGGCTACAGCAAAGCACTAAAAATACCACAACCAGATGCAGCCACCTTTTAATCAGCTCCTACTGTACAAGAGCTTTTTAAAAATCTGAGCCATGCTCCATCTGAGCAGAAAATACCTAACAATACAATCGAAAAATGCTTGTGATATAAAATCTTTGGTCTTCAAAATAAGATGTCATGGTTTATCTTAAATATCGGAAAGGTTTCCTAATATTTATTAGTTCTACACAAAAACTTCAATAGATTTTCAATCACTAGTTTTGAAATTCAATGTGTGCAGAGCCACCTGTGAAAATAACTACAGAGCAGTTTCATCGAAGGACAGCATTTTATTGCAATGTATTTTCTTTCTGTAATTATTTCAGATATACATTTGGATTGCTTAATAGCAGGAATACTTCTCCTGTCAGCCTGTTTCCTCCCTTTCCTCTCTTCAACTGTCATTAGCACTTCTCTCTCCTGCTGTCTGCTGAATTATTGTAATAGAGATATTATTAGTGAATCACTCTAACTTTGAGTAGTCAATATCTCCACCAACTAAGAAACAGAAGCCAAAGGTAGTTTTTCATTAAAGCATGGTCACTTTGGATGAAAAGTGGAGCCTATTCAGTAACCACACTATGGAACTGCGGCCTGTTTGCTTTCTAAAATCAATATAATGATAGACTCTTAGGGTTCCTGATATAAAAGAAGTTGCACTTTGTCCTGCAAAGTATTCCTAGTTTAGAACAGCTTTCAAGGACAGTTTTGGTAACTGAAGGATACATTTAAAAAGAGAAAAAGCGGTGCAATGTCCAAACAAATTTCTTCAACTAAAACAGCTGTTACTCACTTTGAAATCTATGAAACAGTATTTTTTTTTCTTCCTTTGGTATGGAAAACTACTGCTTTAAAGTGGAGGTAACATCCTTGCAGACACCAATAGTCTAATTATTACTGTTTCAGATGGCCTGTGGTCTGCCAATAAAGACATCTCAAAGACAGAAGATCAGAAGGACTGGGGTAAAGGAGACACCTGATGATTCAACAACAAAGAAAAGCTCCAGAAGTTTGGACATCTGCAGTGTACTCTGACCTGTGTAAGAGAAATCTCTTCAGCATGGCTGGAGTAGCAGGAAAAAATGGCAACTTTTGCAAAACAAGCCAGGATCTAAACATGTAGCAGAGTTATCATTATTGTCATCCCATATTTTCCAAAAGCACATTGCAGAACTGATCTCTAAAGAAAAGGAAAATGAGATACAAACATTGCTTTTTCTTGAAACAGATAGCTACCAACAGTTAACCTAGCATTCTGAAATTATATAAACTCTATTTAATACATATATATACACACACATCTCCAGACACCACAGAGAGTAACCACCAGCTACACGTGCCAGAAGAGATTAGTATGGGTAGAAACATTTGGCTTGTGGGAGTGGGTGGAAGGGGAAAAATTTTAATCAAATCCATTACCTGGTTATCGATTTCTCTTTGCCAGGCTGATCCTGTGGAATACTTATAAAGCCTTTGACATTGAGATGTTTGGCCAAAGATATTAGATTAGACTAAGCAAAAGCTGAGCTTCTCATGTAATCTCTCATATTTCATTTATATGTGATTTATTCCTTTTTCCAGTAGAGGCTTTTTATTGATAAAAATAATGAGATTGAGAATCCCAAAGGAAATCTAATGCCCACCCACTCAAACATGTTTGTGAAGTAAAAATAGTACGCTCTTTAGGCCTGAGAGAGAATGATGCTATGTGAAGACTGTTTCTGTGTATAAGAAATATAAAGCTTGCCAAAGATTCTGAAATAAAACAAAGCTACTTTTGAAATTAAAATTTTGCTATACATGAAAAACCCAAATCCACAGTCAACACTGCACGCTGGGGAAATGACGGAAAGACTGCTGGAACAGTTTCATCTTTGCAGAATAAATGAATGCAACTTTTATTTCTTTCAACTTCCTGCATTAGCTCAGTTTAAGAAAACATCTTAACAAATGTCTAGTCTGCTGAACATGATCGTGTTACATAAAGCCAGTTAGATTACTGAAAACTAACTATGCCACTCAAAAGAAGTTTTTAATCATTTTCAAACTTAATATGTAATCTGGTAACCAAAGGCTTTGTTGAACTATATGAGAATCCAAGATTCTCTAAGCAATTAACTCATTATGACTTTGTGACAGAAATGCTGTTCAAACGTCCTAAGTAAATTGTAGCAGAATATCTTGCATTTCTTTAATAGCTATCAATAGTAATAAAAGGATAAAAAGCATCTGGTTTTGTGTTGAACCCTGAATTAGGTTTTATAGCCTCTATTTCAAGGCAAAAATCATAATAATTCTATTCCACTGATAGCCAACAGCGACCTTTGTGATTAACATGAGTCCTACAGTTCTTTCTTATGTTAATGCTTGGAGTAGAGTTAGTACCTTTTAAGTCTCAGCCATGTTGCATGTATAATATGGAACTCAGCATTTATGACTTAAAAATGAGCTGGAAAAGTCTTCTGAAGATCACTGGTTATGGACAGTGGTCTCTGATCTCTTAAGTGACCTCTTAAGCTGAAACAGGGGAGATGAGATCTTAGAGATGTTTTCCTGTGAGAGTGGGGAGGCCCTGGCACAGGTTGCCCAGAGAAGTGGTGGCTGCCCCATCCCTGGAGGTGTTCAAGGCCAGATTGGATGGAGCCTTAAGCACCCTGATCCAGTGGGAGGTGTCCCTGCCCATTGCAGGGGGGGGGGTGGAACTGGATGAGCTTTAAGGTCCCTTCTAACCCAAACCATCCCATGATATTAACAGCAATATCCAAGATCCATTCTTTGAGAGGACCCTAAGTCAGGTTGGCTCAGTGGCCAGACAGAAAGGGTCAATGTTGACATTTTAACTCCTTCTCCTCCCTGGCTCTCATATTTACACAGCAGCTTGTCCGACCTGTCTTACTGTATTTGAATGTAGCATTTCTCTGATCAATGACCCCTGTGAAACCTACTGGACAGTGAAGACCCTTCTTCCCCTATGTGTATCTACAGGCCACGAGTCATTATTTTTACCTACGAAGGCTGGTTCTGCTCTATTTCACCCCCTTACTCCAAGGCTGAAAGATGCAATTAATAGTACTCCATATTTTAAGGAGTATCCATACTTTCAAGAGATCACAAAACCAACTCAGCCTTGTTCCATGGTTTCTGTATACAGAAACCTCTGTTGTCCATAATGAACCCAGTAACTCACTGAATGGGCAGAACACATCTCTGGGATGCGCGGCACTTGTGCATGTCTCCAGGCCACCCAGGCAGCATGTGCTCTGTACCGCTGGCTTGTTTGGAATAAGACAACAAACTTGTTGATGTCTAAACAATGAAACATCTGGGAGGCCCAGTGCCTGAGTTGACAAGTTTGGGATTGGGCAGTAATCCCGTGAATACACACACAATTCTTTAATGTCACCAGAAAAACAACACAGAGCACCTAGAAAGGTACCTGAGCACATCGTAGCTGAAACTCTTCCATTACGGAATTTGAAAGGGTCCTTGATGGAGCCAAATCCTCAGCCTGTTCCTTCCTTGAGCTCTCGGAGAAATTCCTTCGGTCCTGAGTGGATTAACAAGTACGGTGTTACCATACTGTGACTGTGGACCCTGCCTGGTCATTGGGTCTAAGAGACGTGTGGTAACAAACCCCAGCATTTTAAAATCACTGATTCCAAACCTTTCTTCCCCTTGGCAGATTTTTTTCAAAGAGCCTCAAGAGTGTACATGCAGGTCTCTAATTAGGAAGAGTCAAATCACACAACTTAGTGTTAAATTACAGCTTTCATACAGACAAATGCTGCTGTATTTAACTAAAACTAGCAAACATTAGCTTGTGGCAACATTTTGTACATCCTGGAATCATAACTTCAGCAGTAACTGATCTGGAAGTGTCTCTAGTTTCACCAAATAACTATAGCATCAATACTTGAAAGTCAGGACATTAAACAAAATGGCATAATAGATAATTCCTGTTTCTTCTCATCGAAACAGAAATAAATCTAAGCCTGGCATTAGGAATTATTAAAATAAGAGGAAGAATATATTTGTTGTCAGTAGAATTTTTCATTATCCTGTTATTGTGACTAAAAAACCTAGTGACTCAATATGTCATCAAATGCTTTTCATTTGCTGAGGCTTCATGAGCCATGTACGGTTTTAGTTATTTTAAAGATATTATTTGCAATACGCAACCAAACAGAAAGCGGCCATTTATTATATTATTAGTGTCAGATTGCCTGGTTTACTCTCTTCATACCCTATAGATGTTTCTCACCACACACTGATATGTGAGAATATAGAAGACTAGGGTGGATCAACACATCAGCATCTACCAGTCATGGGATGCTCCTCAGCAGTTCAGCCCATAGGGAATCCAAGAGCTGTAGAGGTGGGGGTTGAAAAAAGAAGCATTCTCCCTGCTTGTAATTCACTCTGATAATCAAAGCACTATGGTCTCTCAAACTGCAAAAGCGTGTCCACCGTGAAATTCTGAAATTGTACATATACCTGCCAACCTGTCAAGTCCGATTTTTGCTCCTCAACGTTTCCCTCCTTCTCCAAGTACAAGTCCTCTGAGACGAGGTGAGCAATGAGCGGTGTCAGATTCTGCCTGTTATCTGGCTGTCTTTGAAGCCTGATCTGCCTCTCCTTTCTGTGAATGCCTTTCCTTCTGAATTTTACCCCTCTCTCCCATCACTCCTCAGAGCTTTCTCCACACCCTCCCTCTATTTCTGAACTACTGTTCTGCTGAGCTTTTCTGTCTATCCTTTTTTTCCCATTGAAATTCATCCCTGGATAGATTGTTCACAAGCACAAAATAACAACATGATAAAAAAATCAAAATCATGTAAAAAATAAAATACGGGGACTTCATAGAATTGTAGAACAGTTTGGGTTGGAAGGGACCTATACAGGCCAATCAATCCAACCCTTCTGCAGTGAGCAGGGACATCTTTAACTCAGTGAGGTTGCTCAGATCCCCACCCAGCCCGACCCTGAACACCTCCAGGGATGTGGTATTCACCATCTCTCTGGGCTACCCGGGCCTGGGCCTCACCACCCTCAGCACAAAAAATTTCTACTTAATATCTAATCTAAACCTCTCCTCTTTTAGTTTGAAACCATCACCTCTTGTCCTATTACTACAGGCCCTGCAAAAAAGTTTGTCTCCGTCTTTCTTATCAGTCCGCTTGAAGTATTGAAAGGCCGCAATAAGGTCTCCTCAGAGCCTTTTCTTCCCCAAGCTGCACAACCCCAACTCTCTCAGTTTCTCTTCACAGGGGAGGTGCTCCAGGCCTTTGATCATTTTTGAGGCCTCTTTTGAACTTGTTTCAACAGGTCCATGCCATTCCTGTGCTATCCAAGTTTTTAACATGAAGCCTGTGGGGATGGCTGTGGCAGGAGTCTGACTCCCTCACTCCTTCACACATATGAAACATAAGTTGAAAAATATTGCTAAATTCTTCTACAAAACAGGAGCTTGCAACAGCCACTTCATCTGCAAAGTACTACTCAGCCGGAACGGAGTGAAAATATTGTTTGTTTTTGAAGTTTGACCAGTTGTCACCTGAACTTCAGAAAGGAAACACTGTTCTCCTCCCTTCTTCCAGTTGCTGCTCTCTGTAGAGGACAGGACTCGATTGAAGTTTTACTTTCATTTAAAAACCTTCAGGCAAAATTCTACTCTCAGATCTGCAGACAGTATCACAACAGATGCTATGGTCTCCTCACAGGCACAGAGTGAGTCTGCTTTCCTTCATCTGTTGTCTTGGGAGCCAGTGCCGCGTGGGGAGAACATACAGGGGACCAAGCCATTGGTAAAGATCATAGAGCACTGGGCACGATGCAAAAAATGATATAAAACCAGATTCCAGCACACCAACAAACCACACACTCTCACCTCACTCTGCTTTGCTCAGACGTGAAGGAAGTTCCTCTGTGTTTTTAAGCAAAAAGTAATCATGGAATGAAGCACATGGTCTGTGAGGGGGAAAATGAGACTCCTTCATCCCCTCCAACCAATGACTCTTGAGAAACTCAGTGGCTTTTCTCCCTAAGATTCAATGACATTATGATACTTAAGAAAGATTCAAGCAACAGTCCTCATCACTATTAGGGATTAACCAGTCAGCAAAGTCCAGAAGCCAAAACATACCTTTACCCTTTCACTGTATTCAAGTTCCTACTACCAACCCTTGTTCCCTCATTGCTCTTGGAGAACCTGAGGATATATAAACCCGACAGCACCTTTTTCTTGAAGATCACAGATCTCCACATCTACCAGTGAGACTTGCAACTTTACCTCTGTTTACTGTGGTGGCACAATCACAACCACAAGACAGACTCTTGTTCAAGCCATATTACACTGTGAACATATAAAAATTGATTTCTTGGATTCCAAGTAATTTGTGTGTGCAGAAGCATCAGTTAAATTCACATCATAGTACTAAAATTTCTTTCTCCACAAATTATTAGTGCACTCAGTGTCAGCGTGTGGATGATTCTGATGCTGTATAAGTATGGTTTGAAAGGGAACTTTGGTGTGTGACTGAGCATGCACGTGCGTCTTGTGGCTACACATAAGATATTTCTCAGAACAGAGGTAGAGATTGATCTAAACTGCATTTTACAGATGGAGAGAAGAAGTATAGAGGAGAAATTACCAAACAGAGGACAACAAGAAGGTAGAACTGCAGAAGTTCTAGCCAGCTTCCGGATCACAATTTAACAGCCTAGTGCCACAAAAATATTTTTCTTTCCAACCTTCAGATGAACGTTATTTTAAATCATTAAAACAGGAACAAAACTAGAGGTTGTCTACTTTTGATTCCAGAAAAATTCTGAGGACTTTCCATTTTTATTTAATTATTTTTGGTTCTGGAACATCTGGTGTATAAAAGTTCTCTACTTCAAATAAAAAAAATACGATTAAATGTATTCTGTCACATTACATATATTTTATCCAGTAACAGGAGACAATATTGAGCAGCACTGCTTTTGAATCACTCCAGAGTATTCAGCAGGAGTCAATTTATACTGCAAGAGAATAATGATGTACCCTCAACCCATTTTAATTTCTATAATTGAATGAGAAATAGGCAAGCCTATTGAAAGGACTGTATTCTGGTCAAAGACTAATGAGAAAATAGTTTGGAGTCTCTGAGTCAGCGGGTGTCATGGTAACATTGTATTATCGAAATCTGATTAGCATGCCCAGCAGCTTTATAAATGATAACATGCTCTTCTAATTGTATTTCCCTTTCTTTTCTGCGATGAGGTTTATATTCATAGCAGGTAAGAGGTAAGGCAGCATTCTGTTCATCTGCAAGTCAGACTTTGGATGTCCATCCAGCACGCTGACAAACTCTGGGCAGCCTCTCATTCACCAAAAGAAATTTTTTTTACCATCTTAAAATAAGAAGCTGAGGCTTCCATTTCTCTCCTCCTGTATTGTAGGTAATTATTTAAGTCAAATATTATTCTCTTATTTTAAACATGTAATATTATTTCTGAGGATATACATGTGAAAAAGGGCATTGTGAAACATAAGCCCACGTTTCATAGAAGAAAGAGATGCAAAAGATGAGTAAGTGCATGTTTAATTCATCTCAGAAAGCAAGACTCCAGGGTCTTGATTTTTTAAAAAGAGTGAGGGGATTTTCTTGTGTTTAGAGGATTGTGTGTGCATTTGCTAACTCATTACAATATCAGAAAGGAAGAGAAACCACAAAATTAAATAAGATATTTTCTTTCTCATGAAGGAAAGAGCTAATATTGCTTCATAAAATAAATACAGTGAAAATAGAAGGTTGGAGGTTTAATAATGCTCTTTTTATAAGTGAACCTCAGGTGAGTAGCCTGGCAGACCTTTATTACATTAACAATAAAGAACTCTATTACAGCTGCAGCCTCACAAATCTCATGCAAAATCATTTTAACATGTAGAGGCTCAGTCTTAACAAATGGAAATCTTTTTTTTTTTTTTGAGAGAGAGAGAGAGTACAATGGTATTCTATTTTGCAACAGAATGACTGAGAAATCTACTTCATGTTTGGCCTATTTCCATGACCCTTGTAACTCAAATAGTTATTTCTTATTTTCAATGTTCACTTTCATTTATGAATTCAGTTTCAAATCTGTATAAAGCGAAAGGAGGAAAGCTCATATTCTTATTCTCAAGGTAAACTCGAACACTCAGTCATGTGCCTAATGTGCCTAATATGCCTAATACAAGAAATCAACTTTTCTGTATTATTAATAATGGAACTGTGTTTGTTATAGCGCATGAACATGGAGAAAATTAATACAGCGAGACCTAAAAAGCTTATTACTCCTTGTTACGTGCACTGGCACGTGGACAAAGTTGAAGATGTACAAAATACTAAAAGCAATCAATCTTAAGTCAACACACTGAAAGCCAGAGGAACATTTATCTACATGTTTGGAAATTCAGCAGAGAGCACGGGGTTAGACTGAGAATAGAAAGTCATCAAAGCAGGCCAGTGAACAAAGCAAAAGCAAACAAGTACTCTCCAGGAGGGATTAGTGCTAGTTCAGGGGACTGTTCGCACTAACCTTGAATAGAAGCAGCAGCCCGAAAGGCAAGCAGTGTGACCTTCACCTGTCAGGATGATGTTCCCATCAAGTAAAGCCCACATTTTCCAGAGGCAGCCACCTCTGCCAGTGACTACGATGTCTTTCGGGGGATGTAACGCCAAGCTACAACAGAAAAGAAAGGCAGGGTATATTCTGTATGTTCATTGCATGTGAAGTACACAGCAGTAAGATTCATTTAACTCAGGGCAACGACTACAACGGACTCTGCATGAGTCTGCATGGACTGAACAAGCAGTGACGCTCTGCGTGTTCATAAGAATATAAATGCGTTTCTGCTGCTACTGAAGAAAACAACAAAATGGGGCTGACTTCTGTAAAACCAGAATTGTCTTCACACTCTCTCAAAGTCGCAGTTGACTAAAACACTCAAACACATTTTTAAATACTCTCTTGGATTATTTTGCTACAGAGATGCCACAGGGTAACACACGAACAAGCCATACCAGTGTGAATCACATTTTTCCCCACTTAAAATAACGCCAAAAGCATTGGTTTCTCAGCCTGCTGCTGGTGATCAAAGGGAAAAAGGACAAAAGGACTCTTGACCTTTTAATTTTTTCCGTTGTGCCAACAGGTTTACAGTCTCCTACCTCCAAGAAATAACTCAAACAATAATTACAGTTCAGGAGCTGCAGTCTTTGCCATTGCTTTAGCACGTATTCACTGGGACTAGGTCAGAAAATCCTTTTCAATTCTACACTCAAAATGTGTTACAAGTTTTCATTTTTTATTATGTAGCACACTGGGCTGTAATGGAAACCATACACTTATCACAGCCCTGTACTTAAAACTTGGTTTATTTTTTATTTGGCAACTGCAGCGCAGCTTAAAATGGATCCAGGGAAGAAAACAAATCTGTTGGAAAGATAACAGGTAGTGCATTTCATATGTATTTGGTTATTTGATTTAAATTATTACAGTGCTTTACTATTTGTTGAACATCAAAAAGTATCTAGGAGTTGACTTAAGTCCCAAGAGTAGATAATTTAAATAGATTAAATCTGGTGTTCAGAATTAAAAATGCAACAATGGGGAGAGGAATCATAACCAGTGCGTATGCCTATTCCAGCTGTGCATCATAGCTGACAGTTTGCAGAGAAAAACGCTTATTAAAAAAGAATGAGAGCAGAGAGAGACGACGCTAAGCAGCCAAATGGGAAGAAAGCAAGGTCTTGGAAGGCACACTACTATAAAAAATCTCTTTTTAATTGCACCTTTCTAATGCACTCAAATTATTTCATAAAATTCCTAAACCAGAACCACAGCTTCTACTCTATTGGGAAAAAGAATTTCCCTCTATCAAATCCATGTTAAAAGCATATTTATGTCAACTAGATTTCATCAGCAAACACATCTATTCTTGCAGTTTAAGGCACCGTCTACATTCCTACATGTTCATCACTTGAATTTATCTGCTTGACCAAGGAGCAGATGGATTTTACTTATTCTCTAGTTTTTTACAGAGAAAAAGTGTTTTCTATCTTTGCCTAAAGAAGAGAAACTTGCTTTACATTTATAGGCAGAAAAGCGAAGGAGGGAATGACGCCATTTAAATTCTCCAGATACACACAGAGATCAATTGTATCAGTTAGATTGGCCATAGAAGATATCTAAAAGAGCAAGGAGGGACTAGAGATAAAAGGAGAGGATTAAAGGCTGAAAGAAGGCACGCCAGTGGCCTGCAAATTACAGGTTGAGAACAACCTTCCCACAATCCTTCTACTGTTGGAGAACTCTCACACGCCAAAAATCACACTGCTGTTTCCTGCAGCACGCATAGGCACATAGTTTTGTTATTCTGGGGATTGCTAAAAAGGAGACCAGTTTCCCATAAAAATGAGTGGGCTAATAGCTATAAAGATAAATCCATCAGGGCTGCTACGCATACTCCTCTCTCGGCCTCCGAAAGAGAAGACCTGCCTCACTGGCACGCACCTGGCCGCGCACTGTACAGAAGTGAGACCAGTGCAGAAGTGTCTTTTACTTGCTACCAACAAGGTTCTGAGCTCCTCTGGATGTAGAAAGGGAAAAAGAAGCAGAAGTGCATTCAGGAAGACTAGGGAGGGAGAAGAGGATGCTCACAGCAAAGCTCCTGACAGCACAAGCTCCTGCAGGAAGCTTAATCACTGATTCAGACCTATCTGTGACGCAGTTAAAAGACTGGAATTTCTGTTTTCCAAACAACCTTATCGCTGTGTTATTTGAAGAAAACAAGCAAACAGTGTCATATGGATATAGCTTACATTCTTCTCTTAAGCTATTTCAGACACCCTCCAGATCATCCCTCCATGAAGACTTTCTATTAGTTTTTTTACATTCTTCCTAAACATTTGCGTTCTCATTTCCCAAGATCTGTCACACGGTCTAACTTAAATTGCCTTCAGCCCACCTTTCACTCAAAGAAGAGTTAATCCTCTGGCTTCCTCCAGATCCTAACTCCCTTTTTCAAACAGTCCTTACCCACTGGCTTGGCTCCAGCTGCCTACAGACACGAGTTGTGCTCTCATTCACCCTGCCTCAGCTCCTAGGAACAGTTCTCCCGTCCTTAACCCACCCAGTACATTTCTAGTCCAACTTCTGAAATATCCAAACTTCTTCAGTGATGAAACCTTCCCAAAGAGCTTTGAGACAATCCATAAAGTGAAATTCATCCCAAAGGCAATATCCTGCCACCAGCCTGAAGCCCGCAAGTCTATTTTACACAGACTTTTCTTTTAATTGCAGAGCTCTTGTGAAACACTGCTCTTCTCCAATGTCTTTTTTTCTCCATGTCATTTTTACAGGCACACAGTGAACGCTATTTAATTAACAGTAAATTTGTGACATAACCACTGTTGAGCTGCTTCTGAGAAAGGGAAGCCCATTCATCCAAAAGGCGTTCTATATGCAACATTAATTAGGCACCCTTGTCTTCATTTCTGGAAACCCAGCATTGTACAGATTTTTGCTTCATCTCAGCTCAGAGGGTCTAATTATTTCCAGCACAGAAGTCTTTGGGTAGATGGGAATGGAAATCAATAATGGAACATGTGTGATAGTAACATTAGTTTTCTCCTCCTCCTCCTTTGGGATAGAAATGGGATCAGAGGAGAATCAGCCAAGAAAAAAAACAACAAAAACCTCTCAGAGATTTGCTGCTGTTGAGTATAAAAATACCCATGTTTACACAACTCATTCTAGCATTATAAGCCATTCTTATCTCTTCAGCACTTGCCATGGTATATATATATAGTGCTCCCAGTAATTTGCTTTCAAAATAATCATCGATTATTTTAATTTATTTTGACTGAACCATAAATAAAAATACAATATCTTCAAATGCAAAAAGCTTTCAGTCTCAGCATGTACTGCATTTGATCGTTTCACACATAGAAAATCAACCTTCAGGTTAAAAAGTGTTAAATCCAAAGCTGCATTACCTTCACTGTGCGTTTGTTTTAATATGAACACTACATCAGACCAAGGCAGGGGATATCTCTGTTAGATGCAAAGGAAAACTTTCTGGCAGTAAGGTTTCTGAAACACTGGAACCGATAGCTATCTGGCATCATGAGTCCATTCTCAGAGCTCTCGTGATACCTAGTACTTATTACCTAGCTAGAATGCTTCCATCACAGATAGGAGAATGGACTGGTTGGTGTCTTGAGGTTCCTTCAGTTCCTAAGGCAGCAATGTTCCTACTGAGCCTCGGTCCTCTCGATGTACAAAACAGACAAAAGCAATTATAAAACAATAAAAGCATCTCCTCAAACCTCTGCTCAGGCAGTCACACCCAACAGCACAGATGCAGGACAGCAAGGCATACAAAACCCCCAACAATTTCAAAATCCATTTTAGTGGCTAAAATATCTCACAAAATCACCACATATTCAGCCTCTTTAGTACCTCTTTACAACTCACAGTAGACTGCAGGAATAGGAGTTCAGAAAAAAAACCCCTCAGCTAAATAGCCTCAAAATTAGGCACCCTGAGAATGAAGGATGCAGAATTCATAGCCAACTTAGTACTCTAAGTGTCTTATCCACCCGAACTCAATTGTTCTGTGGCAGAAGTAAAGGCAAAATCCAGTTTTCTGTGGTTTCACAAATAGGAGTTATGCAGAAAAGTATGTTCTCAATATAGACAGCATTTAGTTGCCAAATTCTAATACAGCATTGTACTGAATCTCATTCGCAATACGTAATTTTTAGAACTTCATGATTTGATCATATTTATTTGCATTTCCGGATACTGGCAAAGAGGATTGTCGTTAATGCCAGTAGATGCTTTCAGACCAGAAAGCTCTTCTCCTGCATTTTTCACTCCAAAATAAGTGCAGCAGAGTTCCTCCAGGATTAAAAAAATGAACAAACACATTTTTCTTGGTCACAGAAACATTTTAGCTAACCTCTTCTCACACAAAAACTCAGCCTTACTCGTGATACGTAGCACAGGAATTTTTGGTCTGTGCAGTCACATTTGGGTGATGTTATAAATGGTTGAAAAATTCAGTTTTGCAACAGAAACTGTTGGGAAATTGCAGGTATTTCTTCCTCCACTATCAAGCTTTTGAGGTGTATTCGAATGGAAGAGTTTTGAAGACCAGGACATAACACACATTGAATTCCAGAGGATTGCTACTGATGAACTTCAAATAAGAACAAGTAAGTACCTAAGCATGAGGACACCAACAGCCCTACTGAAATCAGTGATATTGTTCGCACTCATATACTTAATTACATTGCTGGGCTGCACCTTAAAAAAATTGAAAAAAAATGTAAAAACCACAATACTATTCCAGTCACAGTTCTGCTGGCCACTAGCCAGCCTTGCTGAGACCCAAGACAACTTAACCAAGCCATGAGGAACGGTTTCTGCAGCAAAGGATAGGCTGATTCCCTGACCTAACCACATTTTTTGATCTCTTGTGTTGGCAATAGCTTTTTAGGCAATACACCCACCACCATCCAGCGCAGTCCCAGGTGTGGGATTGCGTGTGGAGAATCAGCACTGCTTCCTCACCTCTGCAACTCCAAGAATATAATTACAACTGAGGACAAACTCGAGAATTATGACAAAGTGGCAGAAGACCACACAAAAAAATTCAGATCAATAGAAAAGCCGATTACTACCTCACAATGAACTGAAAGGCAACAGCTGCTAGCCATGAAAATCCTTTCACTTTATGAGCAAAGGGAGTGACAGGAAAATATGGGAGTGAATCCCTTGGTTTGCAACACCTTTTGGCATATCTCTTCCACTGTATCTAGGTGACAGTGGTGCAGTGGGGCTGAGAATTAGAGAATCATAGAACGGTTTGGGTTGGAAGGAACCTTAAAGCCTATCCAGTTCCATCCCCCTGCCATGGGCAGGGACACCTCCCACTGGATCAGGGTGCTCAAAGCCCCATCCAACCTGGCCTTGAACACCTCCAGGGATGGGGCACCCTCCACTTCTCTGGACAACCTGTGCCAGAGGCTCCTCACCCTCATAGGAAAACATTTCTCCCTAAGAACTCATCTCAATCTCCCCTCTTTCAGCTTAAAACCATTCCCCCTCATCCATTCCTGCACTTCCTGATCAAGAGCCCCTCCCCAGTTTTCCTGGAGCCCCTTTCAGTAGTGGAAGGGCACTATAAGGCCTCCCTAGAACCTTCTCTTCTCCAGGCTGAACAACCCCAACTCTCTCAGCCTGTCCTCATATGGTGGGTGCTCCAGCTCTTGGTGGCCTCCTCTGGACTCACTCCAACAGATCCATATGTCCTTCCTGTGCTGAGGACTCCAGAGCTGAATGCAGAGCTCCAGATAAGGTCTCATGGGAGCAGAGCAGAGGGGGAAATTCCCCTTCAAAACGACAGAGAAGCATTTTGTGCAGGGCGTAAAAGGAGGGGAGACCGGGGGCAGTTACAGTTTCTGTCAGGAGGGGTAGGAGCTGCTCCACAGCGCATACTTACATCTCTGGCTGGTTCAGACTGGCTCTGCAGCAGACCCACCACCTAATACGGTTGAGTCCAGCACCAACACTGGTGGCACCTCTGGGAAAATGTGTTAAAAAAGGCAGAAAATGCTGGACAGATAGAGGAGTGTGGAACACAAGTAGTGAGAAAAAAGAGGTCAGGGAAAACCTGCTCTGACATCTTCTGCAGCCAACCCATGCCAGAGCAGATATTTCTGACAGGAATATCCTCTCCCTGGAGAGCCCACGCTGGTGCAGACTTTTCCAGAAAGACTGCAGCCATGGGGATAGGCCACGCCAGAGCAGGAAAGAAGTATGAGGAGGAAAGAACAGCACAGAGGAACTGCTTCAGACAGGCCATTCCCTTGCCCCTCATGAAAGGGTTGAGGGGCTGCGGTGAGGAAGGGAAGCGGATCTGGGGTGGGGGCACAGAGCAAAGTTGCTGGTTTTATGATTGTCTTTGTTTGTCACTACCCAAATCTGTTTCAGGTGGCAATAAACAAAATTAGTCTTCCCCAAACCAAGTCTGTTTTGCCCGCAGCAATGAATGGTCTTTATGTAGAGCCATGCTCCCTCTCAGCCTACTTTCTCCTCCCATCCTGCTGGCAGGGAAAGTGAGGGAGTGGCTGGGCAGGTGCTTGGCCCTCAGCCCACACTGACCCACCAATAAGACAATATAAAGATAATAAGACAATAAAAAGAACTTCTTCAAATACATCAATGGCAGCAGGAGGACAAAGGCGACTCTCCCTCCCTTGCTGGGTGCAGAAGGCACAGTAGTGATGAGGAATGAGGACAAGGCAGGGGTACTCAATACCTTCTTTGCTTCAGTCTTTTAACTCCAAGGAGGAATGTCCTAGGGGTACTCAGCCCCCTCAGGTGGGAGATAGTGGGAATGAAGCTCCAGCTGTTCCGGAGGACTTGGTTAGAGACCTGCTTGGCCAATTAGACACACACAAATCCATGGGGCCAGATGGGATCCATATGAGGCTATTAAGGAAAGTGGCAGAGGTCCTCGCCAAACCCCTTTCCCTCATCTACCAGCAGTCCTGGCTGACTGGGGAAGTGCCGTTAGACTGGAGACTGGCAAATGTTACACCTATTTACAAGAAGGGTTGAAGGGAAGATCCCGATAACTACAGGCCTGATAGTCTGACCTTAGTACTGGGGAAGGTCATAGAGCAAATCATTTTGAGTGCTATCCCACAGCACGTGCAGGACAACTGGGTGATCAGGCCCAGTCAAAATGTGTTCACCAAAGGCAGGTCCTGCCAGACCAATCTGATCTCCTTCTATGACAAGGTTACTCATTTAATGGACAAGGGAAAGGCTGTGGATGTGGGGTACCTGGACTTCAGTAAAGCCTTTGACACCATTTCTCACAGTATCCTGCTGGAGAAACTGGCTGCCATCGGCATGGACAGGCACAGCCTCTGCTGGGTTAAAAACTGCCTGGATGGCCAGGCCCAAAGGGTTGTAGTTAATTGAGTTAAATCCAGTTGGGAACTGGTCACAAGTGGTGTTCTGCAGGGTTCAGTGCTGGGTCCAGTCCTGTTTAACATCTTTATCAATGACCTTGACGAAGGCATTGAGTGCACCCTTAGCAAGTTTGCAGATGACAGCAAGCTGGATGCAAGTGTGGATCTGCTTGAAGGAAGGGAGGCTCTGCAGAGGGATCTGGACAGGCTGCATTGATGAACTGAGACCAACGGGATGAGGTTCAACAAGGCCAAATGCAGAGTCCTCCATTTGGGACACAACAACCCCAGGCAGCATTACAGGCTTGGGGAGGAGTGGCTGCAGAGCTGCCTGGCAGAGAAGGATCAACAAACATCCCCATTTGGTTGACAGTGGCTGAACATGAGCCAGCAGCGTGCCCAGGTGGCCACAGGGCCAATGGCATCTTGGCCTGTATCAGACACAGTGTGGCCAGCAGGAGCAGGGAGGTGATTGGGCCCCTCACTACAAGAAGGACATTGAGGGGCTGGAGCGTGTGCAGAGAAGGGCAATGAGGCTGGTGAGGGGGCTGGAGAACAAGCCCTACAAGGAGAGACTGAGGGAACTGGAGTTGTTTAGCTTGGAGAAGAGGAGGCTGAGAGGAACCCTCATCACTGTCTACAATTGCCTGAAAGGAGGTTGTGGTGAGGTGGGTGCTGGTCTCTTCTCACAAGGGGCAAGCGATAGGATGAGAGGAAATGGCCACAAGTTGCGCCAGAGGAGGTTTAGACTGGACATTAGGAAGAATTTCTTCACTGAAAGGATGGTCAGGGATTGGAACAGGATGCCCAGGGAGGTGGTGGAGTCACCTGGAGTACCCTGGAGGTATTTAAAAGAAGGGTAGATGAGTTACTTAGGGACATGGTTTAGTAGGGAGACTGGTATGGTTGGACTTGATCTCAGAGGACCCTTCCAACCTTATGATTCTATGATAAGTTAAAATCAAACACACTAGTGGTGCTCAAGGCCAGGCTGGATGGGTCTTTGAGCACCCCGATCCAGTGGGAGGTGTCTTTGCCCATGGCAGGGGGGTGGAACTGGATGGTCTTCAAGGTCCCTTCCAACCCAAAGCATTCTATGATTCTATGAACATTTTGCCCTCTAAAACTTATCCTAATGTGGATTTCTTTAACAATATTTCTCTAATATAGTTATTTCTGCCACCTTTTATTTTGTCTTAGGTTACCCAGTTTCACCTGCCAACACACTACTACAGCAATAATTATACCCTGACACGTAATTCAGGGTTTTATTGTGCAAAGGTAGCGTTAACTGAAAAAGCTTTGCATTCCTGTCTGAAGTCTTAGAATTTATCTTTTCAGGGCAAAATAGAAAAGGGAAAACTGCTTTCCAAAGAGAAAATAAGAGTTAATGCAAACAAACAATAAAGATAAAGCAAAAAAACCCACCAAAACCCAAAAAGAACAAAATTCAGGGAGAACACCCATAGCACAAACCTCATATCTTTTGTTTCATTTATGTAAATGCCCGTCTGGAAGTCCGTGAGAGATCTCACTCACAGCAACGTTTAAAAATCACTACTCTGTCTAGTGAAACTCCTGGCTGCTTCCCAAGCTCCCATGACTCAGGTACTGGGAGGGAGAAAACTTCTTAGGATCTCAGCATACCTGAAGTTAACCTTCTAGACTGCCCAGCAGATCTGTTTACACCTTAGAAAATAATTAGAAAATCTCTCTAAAAGCCAAAGGACATCATAATTTATAGTGCTGGCTAATTTACTTATTCACCAGGCACACAAAATCTTCAATTTTAGCTGCACAGCAGTAGCAAACGTATTTATTCTGGTGAAGAAGCAGAATAAATTCACACTCTAACTTGCTGAAACCAGTTCTCCTCCCAGCAAAAAAAAAACTTCAGGAAGCGACCGCTCCACACAATGTACAATACCTCCACAAACACCTGTATAAGCACGTCATTATAACTCACAAGTACAGACACAGTGGTAGTAATAAATGACTCAAGTCCATTTTGTGATGCTCTGTCTTTGATCACTTTCTGTTTATCCACTCTGCATGCAATTAACAAAATGCACTGATTTTTATTAGCTGAGTGTTGTATCCTGTGGAGGTTTTGTCACATTAGGTACATGCTGGGCCAGTCTAAAACCATTTTCTTAACAACAAAGTTTGGCTCTGCATCAAATCTCAGAAAAACTTCCAAACTCTCCTCTTGATCCGCACATGTCTGTACTTTGAAGATCTACGCACATTCTTGAGATATGCACTGCTGGGAGTCCTGATGATTCCACAGCATATTAACTTAAAAACATATTATACATAATCCTTTTCAAGATAGAGTCCTTAATCAGATCAGAGAAAAAGAATTTTTCTATAACCTATATAATAACATGCAAATTGTTGATTCAGTCTCCTGTACTGTGAACTTCTGCGATCTAATGCTAAGCCTTTTATCTAGAACACTTGTAAATAACAACTGGCATGAGTCTATATCACTTCTTAGGGAATCTTTACTTATTCATTCCTTCATTTGCTTACAAGGTTGTTGATAATTACTACTGCCCAAAAAGCAAAGCAATTAGTCTACAATGTCAACTGTTACTCATCACAGAAACAGCACATTTCTAACCTACCTTAAACCAAAGCAGCAGACCAACACATCTCTACCTTACTCCACATCAAAAGCCACTGTTTATTTTCAGCCTGCAGAATCTATGTGGGGATTTGGTACAGGTTTTTTAAAATTTAAATCGTCATACAGTTTAGATGATAACACAGACGTGATTAAAACAATAGACAGATCAAATAGTCTGGGCTATTTCTTGTAAGACTGAGGATGTTTTTAAAAAACCCAACTAACTCAGGAGTCATTCCCTGTGATTCCAGTAGCTCACAAGCTCTTATTTCATAAGCAACCTGATCCAGTGACAGGTGTCCCTGCCCATGGCAGGGGGGAAGGAACTGGATGATCTTTAAGGTCCCTTCCAGCCCAAACCATTCTATGATTTTATCTGAAACAATTTTTCAAGCTTAGTCACTTTTCTAGGTGTCTAGCGTACTTTAAGGATAAGTAATTAAGCCAAAAAGAAAAAAAGAGAATGAAAGTTGCCACAAATAAGTAGATGCAAGTAAAATGTTAAAACATTGATATCTCTTCCCAATATCTTCCCTCTGGAGTGAAAGCTGTACTTCTTCACCTGAAATGATTTAATGTGATTCATACTGCCTACCACCATGTAACTAATCCTTTACTATCACTTCCTTTATAAAATATGCTAAACTATTTTCTTTCAGGGAAAGACAGTCTTATATGAATATTGAATTACAGCATTCAAAATAGTTTTGAAATAGGATTAGCTTAGATCTGCACAGTCTTGAAGCCAATTCTGAAAAAAGAGCACAGCTCGCAGGACAACAACCAGGGTTAGACCACGCACAAACCTTGGCAAAGGAACAGCCCATGTATTTTCACACTGCAGCTGTGGTTATGAACCACCTCACAGGCAGAGAAGCAAAGAGAAAGGCAACTTAGGCAAACTTGTGTAAAACTTTCCCTATTTGATATATAATTGTTGCCTACGTTTTGACCCGTGCATTAGGTATTTATTGGGTACTGAGATAATGGCTTGTCTTCCTTTGTAATGAAAGACAAACTGCTTCTCCAAAAGGCAATTTTAGCTTGACCAACTTGAAAAGATGCAGATTGCTTTTGCAAAAGCTTCTACCTATGGCCTGGTTTGAATTAGTTTTCATCATTACCATTAGCAATTCCCAGTCTTCCATTGCATGGCAGCTTTTTCACAGATAAGTAGGCGCAGTGTTGTGCTATGTAAGAGTTTGGAATGAAAACTACTTGAAACTTGCCAGCTGGTAAACTCTGTTGAGTTGTCAAGCTTGATAAGAAAAAATATTTAAAGATATAATTAGCAATTAGAGCACCAAACTGTCAACTTATTTCTAATTTAATAAGAAACCAAAGCATTAACTTTTTAGGTCAGTTGGACCAGATGATCCTTGAGGTCTCTTCCAACCTATGGTTGAGTTTCCTTCCTCTGTTTCTTTTTGACTTTTGAAGGCAGGAAAGCGCATTACGGTCTGTGCTCTATTTCAGTACGGCAATGCTGAAGAATGTTTCTATCAAGAGAATTAAAGAGAACTCTTGTGGGAAGAAAGTTACAGAAATAAATAGTTTCTTCACAGTTAGGACTAGAAGACAAAGTTGATTACTGTAAATCATATCGTTCCTCTGATGATCTTCATATTCAGGCACATATGGATGGCAGAGACATGGATTTTAGGTTCAGAAAGGATCATGGTAATTCTCCAGTCCCATGATCCCCAAACTGTAGGCTGCAGACCTTGGGTGGCCTGCAAAGCTCTGCTGAGTAGTTTGCCTGCCCCAATGGGTGTGCATTTTTTCCCACTGAAGAAGGCTGTTCAACTTACTCCATGAAATTTCAAGACAGAAGTTTTTCAAGCTATATGTTGCACTCTCATCTGCACAGAATTACAGAAACGTATGCTGAAAGGCATCATCCAGTTCATCTTGTGCTAAGGAAGGATTGCACAGACTCAGCCAACGTGTGTAACTCTTCCTTGAAAAGGAGGTTCTACAACACCTCTATGGCTTCTTTTGGAGTTCATACTTGAAAAAACATTTTCTAAAATGCAACCCTCATCACACTGAATGCAAATTAGTGGCGTTTCCCCTAATTCTTCTCTCAGGAACATCGAGAATAATTTCTCTCTACCTTTTGTCTAAAAATCTTTTTATATCAGATAATATTGTCTTAAATTAGGCAAACTCAATTCTCTAACTGTTGTGGATTTCTAAAGTTTTTAAAAATTCATGACCAAGCATGGGTATAATATCATAGAATCTTAGAATGCTTTGGATTGGAAGGGACCTTTAAGGGTAATCTCATCCAGTCCCCCTGTATGAGCAGGGACATCTTCAACTCAATCATGTTGCTCAGAGCTACATTCAACCTGATCTTGAATGTTTCCATGAATGGGGCCTCCACCACCTCCCTGGGAATATGTCAACTCAGCCCTTACTTACCCTAATTTGGAATAATTACTCAACTTTGTAGACACCACCAGAATTACCTTTCCTTAGTTTGCAACAGCAATGCATTGTAGACTTTGTTTCCCTTTTTTTTTGACAGGTATTCCCTGTTCTGTATTTGTGTATCTGAATTCTTTTTCCTAAATATATTATATGGCACTTCACTTTATTGACTTTCATCTTGCTGATTTCAGATCGTCTCTCCAATTTGCCAGGTTTATTTTGAATTCTGATCAGATACAGAAAGGTGTTTGCAGCTCCTCACAGCTTGGTGTCATCTGCATATTTTATAAGCTGTTCTGTATTCCATCACCCTTGCTGCTAATGAAAATGCTGAACGGAACTGATTTCCTAAGTAAACTCTAAAACTGAAACACAGGCTGTGGAGTTCAAGCAAGAGGTTCCTGTACCAAATCCATTACACCGGTCTGTACTAAAATGTATTCTTTAGAAAGGCACATGATATTATACTTTAAAACCGTAAATGTAAAAAAAGCCACCATTTGCTATGCTAAATTATTGATTATCTTCTTTTTATTTTTGCAGAACTTTATAATCAGGCCAGCTTCACTCCCCAGCTGCGCATTATATTCTGTTCACTATAGCAGACAGAGAATATCCATAGAAAAGATTGACTTATAGCATTATAGACTTACTGACTGATAGATTCTACCACATCATTTCTAAAAACTTCTATGGATTAATCTTCACAGACAGTACTAACTGAGGTTAAGAATTCTGAAATGTTTTGTGAGACCTGAACAAAGTAACATTTTAGGATAATCAAGTCATATTTTTCATTTGCAGTTCCTAACTCTGCTATGGATTTTTGTACAATCACTTGCAGAAAAATATCTACTGGGCAAACCTAAGCCATTTAAAACTATGTAATTTCTACAATATTTGCTATGCAATATTGGACATATTTGATAAATTCTCTCTCTGCCTCCCCCCACAATTTGCTGTCCATAGGCATTACAAGGAATAAAGCAGAAAGCAAAGCTCTTCAATACTGGAAAACAACCTCTGAGAGACCCAGATCCACATTTCTTTAAGAAAACTAGAAATAGGTCTCAGGCTTCTCTTCAACTTCTAGCATGTGGAACAAAACACAACTTGGGATAAAGGAAATGAGACATTCTTTCTGGCATATGGGCACACACTTACACAAAGCTGAAGACATATTCCATGTACTGTCAATTAGACACTTGAAAAAACCCCAAATCCCAAACAACAACAAAGCAAAACCTTTATCTGTTTTATAGCAGTTGTGACATTTATCCAGCTCTATGATGCACAGAAATGGGCCAAATGCTCCAATTTCTTCAATGCCTACAGTTATTCAGTGTAATAAACACCTCCAAAATTGGAATGGAACCCATACATTCCATTGAAGCGGTCAGGATTCAAATAACATTTTGATGGCAAGAATGTGTTATGTAAAAGGGGGCTGGAACTGGGTGGGGTTTAAGGTCTCTTCCAGCTCAAACCATTCTATGATTCTATAAAAATGCAACCGTGATCGAGTTTATTGTGATACCTGGACATGCTGTGCTGCCATCCCTTGACACTGGAAGGTGTGTAGCTGATATCCCACCTTTCTCTCGGACAATTCCATTTATACCATTACAGCAACAAATTCAATATTTACATTTTGACAAAACCCTGAAAATATTTCTTGTAATGAATACTGACCACACATAGAATAATCACATTCCCATGTATTTCTCTACATCCTCCTAGACACCAAAATTATAACGTACTAGACCCTGTCAATTCTGCACTAAGGTGGTTCTAGCCTTTATAAAGTATAAAAAAAGCATTCAAGAAGATTGACAGAAGAGCTTGAAATATTATAAACATATATATTAAAAAGTACTGCTGGCAAGCATGAATCTCTCTTATATATTTTGGAGCCTTATAGTGAAGCTGCAGGAGTTCTCTCAAAGGACTTACCTGAAAGTTGTCTTCTTGCTGTTAAAAATGTGATGCTTTGCAAGACTTACTGACATCTACAAAACAAACCTCTGAAGACTTAGAGTCATGCAAGATATAAATTTTCAATTCAAAATATATTCAGAATAAAAAAGCCTTTTCCCGTGGCACATCCAAATGAAAATTATGGGATTCCAGATTTTAGTTTTTCACCTTTCTTAGCATTCTTACTATCTGCTACCATTTACAGACCCCAGCTGTATGCTCAGAAGTGGTTCTGGATCTCATGATGGTCCCAGCAACTTAAATCTTCTGCTGTGCCACAGAGTGAGCCTGTTAACTCACTGGCTATCATCAGCCTCCTCGAGCACACTATCATACAGTATCAAAAAGACTTTCTATCCCTCCATGTAACTATTCTGGTAGCTGTTTTCATTTGTAGTTAAGATCCAAAAGCCAGATTCCTGCAAAGACAGTGCTAATGTAAACCGTGCGGGAAAAGTGAAAACATAGCACAACTCAAATGATTACATACAATTGCAAAATTATGGCAATATGAAAAACACAGTTCCATGTTTATCCTGCTCCCAAATGACTTCTGATTCACTTCAAATTGGGCTATAATGAAGGACAACAATCAGTCTCACAAGACAACTGATGCTTTCTTCAGTGCTCATTAATGAGAAGTATCGAATATGTACTCTTAAAGTACACTGTACAGTCCTGCTTCTGGAGCAGGAAAAAAAGGGAATGAGTTCCCTCACACAGAGCTGTGAGTCTAAGTCCTCACTGCAATAGAAAGTAGTGTAGAGTCCATTTATAGAAAGGCATACGGCTTTCTGAGTGTTTGGTATCCTAAGGACCACTGAGAATCTGACCAAATGCTACAAAAAACCCCAACAGTAATATTTTTAAAGTAATAATTTTTTTAACACATGTACATGTTAGTGCATCATTATTAAGGTGCCAGTGGACTATGGAGGAGGAGAGAGATTTCTGCTTATTTCTGACATGAGACTAGACTTACAGGAAACGTTGTTATGGTGCCAACTATTCTGTAAAAAGTAATGACGTCTTTAAGGAAAAGATGGATGAACTAGGGCACTGCCTCTTACACACATTCAGAAAACCTCAAGTATATAGGTGCAAGAATTGCTTCTGATGAAACAATGGCATGAAGCACAACCTCAAAGAATAATTTCCTTTTGAGCATAAGCATCTGCATTGCTGTGTATTTTGACCGAGACATTGGCTATTTAGTGAACAGAATCTGGCATGAAAGGTTGCCAACAGAGAATCCTTCTGGATAAAATGTTAGGATACTCCCTGGTTCAGTACTGATGAGTCTGTGAATTTTTCAGCAGTATGGATATGAGTGACCATAATCTTTCCAGAATGACCATGTAATTTTGGGGTAAGTATAGATCCTCTATACTCAAAATATCAAAATATTTTGTACCACTAAGTATAATCCTTTTGTACCAATTAAAACCCAGCAACCTAAAAGCCAGTTCTTTAGCTTTACAAAAATAACTGATTGAGTGTAGTATATAGGTAGCACTCACACATTCTAATGTTACCCTCTGAAAAAATACCATTCACACTGCATTCTGCCCTTCTTCACCAGGCCCACTGCAAGCTCAGAATTACTGTGAATTTAAGAACTGCTAGGATGTAGAGAGCACAACAGAACTCTATAGCCTATCTGTCATATTAAAAAATCATCAATATGGTAATTTTGGAACTGCAAAATGCAGTTTAAAAGACCAATGTTGGCAATTTTTTTATTCCACACAGTAGGAAAACTAATGAGCCACATCTTAGATTAGTTTGTGTAATCCTAATAGCACTAAATAACACTTCCTAAAGAAGTACTTTAAAGTAGGTTGCTTTAAATAAAAACAACATAAAAGATTCTGCTCCAATGTTACAAATGCAGAAATGAGTGTAAACACCAATAAATCAGGATTACACGCACTATTTTTATTACCATTAATTACCCCGATTTGGCAGAATGGTTGACATCATATTAACTTCAATTTTAGTATGAATATTGTTTCATTTTCTAATTAAAAAGCATCTAATTTTAAAAAACCCACCACACACAAATAATAGCCACTAGATAAAAACATTAAAAAATTGAAGTAAAATATAGGTTTTAGGGGACCCACTCTCTATAAAGCTGTACTCATCAGTTCCCCTACCATACTGAGTGAAAAAGGAAGCAATCTGAGCATAAATGGGACCGTATGGGAAAAAAACTCTTTACATAGCTACAGAGAGCTGGAAGCAGAGTCTCATTTACTGAGCAACACAGGTACTCAAGTTCAGCTTATGCAGGGAGGCTGACAGACGTGCTGCTCTCTCCCATGTGGCTGCTCGGTATTTATGACGCAAAGCAGCACCGTTTACTATGTGCAGTGGAAGTTCAGAACGCCAGCAACAGAGATGCTGAACTACTTTTTTCCCAGTCGACACCAAAAGCATCCAAAGGAACCGCGACAGCAAGTCCAGGGGCCGGTTTTGCAAAATTCCTTATGTTTGCCCAAGAATTGTACCTGTAATACCAGCATCTGCCCTGACACAGGGTCTGTTCCAAAACATTTGTTTTTATCCCATCCCTGGAGGTGTTCAAGGCCAGGTTGGATGGGGCTTTGAGCACCCTGATCCAGTGGGAGGTGTCCCTACCCGTGGCAGGGGGGTTGGAATTGGATGGGCTTTGAGGTCCCTTCCAAACCATTCTATGACCCACCCGTCTCATTACAGCTCATAAGTGGTCAGCAAGAGGTATGCTTTCAAAGCAACGTTTAGGGCTACAGCCACAGGAATCTTTAACATTGAGATTTGTTTACGTACCAAAGTATTCTTTTCCTTTGCACGGAATACATAATAGAGTTTTGCAGGGCTCATGCTTGAATCCCTGCAGCCAGGTGCTTAAACTAATGGAATCAATAGAAATCCCTTGTTCATGTAATGGGACTTGTACAGAGAATGACTTAGAAGAAAAAAAATACCGCTAAAGTTCATGAGAATCTGGACTGATGTAGTATTTCAGCATATAGCACTGTGCAAACAGCTGTTTAACATGCTTGATTCTCCCTCTGTAAATGCCACTGATCAGCTGCGTGTACCAAGCTGTAGTGCAGGAGGAAACAATACCCCATGTCCTATTCCATGAAATAACTGCACGTACAGTAATGAAATAGGGATTTATAGGAACATCTACTTTAAACTGTTTTCAAAGCTTCTGAAATATATCTGGTCTAGTTTATTTTACCCCTGCAAACCTGTATGAATAAATGTACCTCAGACCATTAAGGCTTTACAAGTCAGAAAATGCAGAAGGTAGCTGTACCATAATATGTCAGTCTGTTAAACCAGACCTAAAATCCCTCTTAAAAATAATAAATCCATCAGATGTTATGCGTGTACATGAGTATGTAATAGCTGAGCTTTATAATGCTCTATTTAAGTCCTACTCCTGCACATATAACGAGCCAAACAGAGGGATCTGGGCTCTTTGTACAAATTCAAGTGTTGCAAATAAGAGCAAACTTGGAAGAACAGTACTAACTGAGGGGGGACAGAGAAATGAAGTGTCACTGTGATATCTTAAAATATGATCCTGTATTGTGCTTTAAGTTCTGGTCGTAATGAAGTCAAACACTTAAGTTACATGCATAACTTTATGCACACAATTAGCTCCACAAAGCAAAGATGAACAGCAAACTAGGGCAATTTATTTTGGTGTCAGAAGGATTAATTACATCCTTAAACTTAACTGCTGCCCTGTGTACTTGTATCACTTGCGCAGAAGAGCAGTTGATATCAACACCGTACTACGCACTTCAAAGCCCCTATTCCCGGCTCCCTCATATCCAGCGAGCAGATATTCCAGTTATTGTCTGAGTTATACATGGTGAAGAAAAAAATACACTTTATGAACCTGAAAAATAATACATCTTGCCCTCGTTACTGGGTGTGTACATATATATTATCCAAGCTTGCTACTGCAGCTGGCCTTCGCATTTGTATATAATAAAGTAGAATATTGAGAACAAGTATCCATGTAATTAGCACATCAATCATGTTGTTCTTTAATATAAATGAAGTATTAATTCACTTCATAAACTCCCTCACCATAACTAATGTCAATTCTTAATTGGCTCACCAAAAGTAAAAAAATATATAAATAAAGCCAGTAGAAGTACACAAAGCTCAGCAGCTGCAGCTTAGGCAATCCCCACAGAAGTGACCACCGTCCCACCAGCCACTGTTGGCAAAGGCATGCAGCACCATGCATACACGTTCAGCAGCCTCAGCATCATGCTGATGTGCAGGGTGCTGTGAGCTTTGGTCCTCTGAACCATAGAATCATAGAATTATTAAGGTTGAAAAAGCCCTTTAAGATCATCAAGTCCAATCACTAACACAGCTCCCCCCATGTCTACTAAACCATGTCCCACAGTGCCACATGTATGTGGTTTGTTAACACCTCCAGGATTGGAGAATTCACCACTGCCCTGGGCAGCCTCTGCCAGTGCTTCACCACTCTTTTAGTAAAGATTTTTTTATAATATCCAATCTGAACCTCTCCTGGCACAACTTGAGGCCATTTCCTCTCATCCTATCACTTGTTACTTAGGAGAAAAGACCAGCACCCACCTCGCTACAACCTCCTTTCAGGGAGCTGTAGAGAGCGATGAGGTCTCCCCTCAGCTTCCTCTTCTTCAGGCTAAACAAACCCAGGGCCCTCAGCCACTCCTCATAAGAATTGTTCTCCAGACCCTTCAGCAGCCTCACTGCCCTACTCTGGACACACTCCAGAAGCTCAATGTTCTTCTTGTACTTGGTAGAACCCACATAGGGAAGACATGATCGTTTTTGTTCCACCGTCCTTGACGCTTAATTAAACAAGCATTTCTCTGCCTGAAAAATGAAGAAGTTGTCCTGAGGTAAGATGAATTCCCGAGCTTCCTCCTCCTTGCATCTTTCTGAAAAGCAAACAAAACAAATGAGTGCAGCTGAGTACACAGAGCACATCCAGAGGCACTGGAGAAATCAGTCTGCTCTATGCTCAGCTGACTTCTACAGCTTCTACACAGCACACAGATACCTACTGCAGGTAGGACAGGAGTACATAAGAAGGACAAGGAATACTGTTGCAGGAGCAGCAGTAAAAGGATGGTTGCCTTGAGAGATCCTTACCCATAACTATAAAGGAAAAATGAATACCAATATTGATGCTGTGCATTCATATCATAGAATGATTTGAGTTGGAAAGGACCTTATAAAGTCCATCCAGTTCCAAGCCCCTGCCATGGGCAGGGACACCTCCCACTGGATCAGGGTGCTCAAAGCCCCATCCAACCTGGCCTTGAACACTTCCAGGGATAGGGTTTCCATGACTTCTCCGGCCAAGCTGTGCCAGGGCCTCTCCATCCTCACAGGAAAACATTTCTTTGTAAGATCTCATGTCAGTCTCCCTTCTTTCAGCTGAAAATCATTCCCCCTCATCCTATCCCTGCACTCCCTGATCAAGAGCCCCTCCCCAGCTTTCCTGGAGCACCTTTCAGTATTGGAAGGCTGCTCTCAGGTGTCCCTGGATCCTTCTCTTCTCCAGGCTGAAAAACTCCAATTCTCTCAGTCTGCTTCAGCCTTTCGATCATCTTTGTGGCCTCCTCTGTACTTGCTTCAAGAGATCCATGTCCTTCTCCTCTGAGGGCTCCAGAACCGAACAAAGCACTCCAGGTGAGATAACATCAGCAGCACAGCAAGAGGGAACCTGGAAGCACAAAGGAACCAGGAGTGGCATTCAGGTGGGCAAAAGGGGCAAGAAATAATGTACATGTGTTGAAAGAAAGCAGAATTGGGGAGGGAAAGGAAAAACGGAGGTAGCAAACTTTTGCTGTAAGAAGGCTGCAGGGCTGTGAGCCAGTGTGCTGCAGTACACAAGCGTCATCAATATGTGGTGCCAGCAAAGGTTCTGTTGTAACAGACTGGCAAGGCTCAACCCGAGGCACCTTGCTTCCTTTGCAGGCATTGAGACTGCTGCAAAGGCATGAAGTGGCTCCACTGAATCTCTGAAGTCTGTGCCCCAAATCACATCATTAAGTGCAGTACAATACGCAAAGAAGGTCCTATAATCAGAAACAAGAAGGACAAGTAAAGAGATGGTAGGAAATTCCTTCTCTGCAGCCCTTTCAAGGGCCAAATTCCATCAAAGCAATAACCCCACACAGACCTCAGCAATCACCAGATGGCAGAATTCCCTTACTAAATGGAAACCTATTCCCATCCCTTTCCAAAGCAGTGAGGGAGTGGATAAGCACACCTACCCCAGTTACCAGCTAGGGACAGAAGAGAGGCAAACAAAGGGAGGAATTAGAGATGCACAGTGCTGTCCACAGCTAAATGCATTCTGTACTATAAATTCCTGTTGAAACACCTAGAGTTGAGTCATTTTTTTCTACTAATGTTTATTCCTTTCCTCCTTTAAGGATTCCAGGTGATGCTTCCATGGAAAGAGTGAAGCAGAATACATAACGAACCAACTTCCAAACGCTTTCTTTTTTTACCTCTTCAGAGGTGCAAACATAGAAATCAGAAGTGAAATACTTTAAATACTTTACATTTTCACCTTGGATTGGTTGCAAGAGATTCTGAACAAACTCCTAATCCTGTTTTGCAAGTCAGGTCCCTTCTGCTGTCAGCCTCCAAATTATCAAATGATAAATGATCAGATATGGGGAGTCGTTGGTTGGTTTACCATTCCCTTTGAATGGAAAAGGCTCAGCATAAAGAATCCTATGAATAAACAAATGCTGCTGTTTCCACCTACCATTTCACTTTTTGGATCAGATATTTTTCACATTTTCCCACGTTGAGCATGGTAGAAATGCTGGCTATGCATTTAGGCAATTTTTGTACCATACCCCAAAGGGTGAGAACAGGAGTTGTAAAACATCCTCTCCCAAGGAATCTGATGTAGTGCAGCTACAACACAGGGAGGAGGGAGAAGTCCAAGTGCATTTCAAATACAGAATGAAATCCATGTGCAATCAGTGCATAAAGGACACCCTGACAGATACTTGAGCAGAAAGTCTTTGTAATATAAGAAATGTGAAAAGACACTTTTTTTTTTTTCAAATAAATAAAACTGTGATGGCTTATTTTTTACAGGAAAGAAAGGAGGAAAAAGGTGGACCCAATAGAATAAAAACTGGAAGATGTAACCATGTTTCACATTGATTGACAATAAATGACCACAGGGAGGAAAAAACCTCAGAATGAGAGATATAGCAGAGTTCACTGCCATAACAGCTAACTATTCTGATAAAATGTTATAAGGGAAGGAAGCACTGGCACAGGTTGCCCAGAGAAGTGGCAGCTGCCCCATCCCTGGAGGTGTTCAAGGCCAGGCTGGATGGGGCTTTGAGAAACCTCATCCAGTGGGATGTGACCCTGCCCATGGCACGGGGGTTGGAACTGGATGGACTTTGAGGTCCCTTCCAATCCAAATCATTCTGTGATTCTTTGATTATGTTATTTATATACATACACACACACATATACACACAGGAAACAATTTATTTTCTAGCAGCTTGGCATAAATTCAAGCAAACCACTCCCAAAACACAGCAATGCATTTCAGTTTAATCCAGCGACGTGAGTCTAAGCAACCCCGCAGACCCATCCTCCTTTCATGTTAGCTCTACATTTGATTTTACAGGTCCTACAGAGGAAAAAAAAAAGAATTTATATTGCATATAATCTATAAGGCAGCTTGCTAGAGTCACACTGTTCTTAACAAAAGAATATTCCTAAAATGGAAGCGCTTGCATCAGAGAGAAAGGGAAAGCAAGGAAAATATTTGGATTCTGTAAGGAATGTTTTTTTCAGCAAGGTGCATATACACATACAGGTTATTTCCAGCCCTTAAAAGGGCTGTGCAGCATTTTTTTCCCATCATTTATTGATACTTGATACATGATCCCTGCCATACAAAGGTGCCACAGAGATCCTGACACAAAAACTCGCTTATATTGCTTGCAGGAAACAGTTTGACTACACATGACATGCCAAGAGAGGAATCCCTGCAGGCTGAAGATTAGGAAGATGATGGAATACCTCTTGTGGGATGCAGGTGGCTTTGGAACCAGGCAGCACAGAGGCAGCAGAGCTCTGCAGGGCAAGAAAACTGATACGTCACACTAAATCTGGTACATGAGACATGAATAGAGAGCATCCTCATATTTCACACAAATTAGAATCGGTTTCTCCCGACCAGTGCTTAAGGGTTTCCAGTGTCAGACTTCTTGCAATTGCTTATGCTGGGAGAGAACAGACAGATGGGATTATCAATTTCTTGTTCATTTGTAAACTTTTAAAAAAAATCAATTGCAAGGTGGACAGAAGACATTTAACACACAAAAATTTGTGCTTTCCAGCTCTTCCATAGTGCCTAGAGCTGTGGGCTGGTGTCCTAAACATTCAATAGATATATTAAAAAATCTCAAACACTTTACTTCCAGAAAACTTCTTTCTGAGCTTAACACAGTAAATTTTCATTAATTTCTTCCCCTAGGTTAATAGAAAACAAATTACATTTCAGAAAACGTTAATGGAATTTCCCCACAGTCTCTCCCTTATGTACCGCCATCTGTAAATGCTTAAATTTCATAAAAATATATAAATGGGGTGAGACAATGGATAATTTATTCCACTGTAAGCACAGTACTGCGTAGGATGGATTGAAAATGTGAAAACAAGTCAGATCTCTTAACCTCTCTGAAAGGTCTAACAGGCTTGCTGCAGAGGTTTGTTCTGCCCTTAAAAGAATCATTAGAGTAATGAAAGCATTAGATGGGGTCTTGCAGTGTTTGAGCAGAAACAGATGGGGACACAGTGTTCTGTAGAGAAGAACAAATGGTAACAGCTACAGAAATAAGATCAGGAAGACAAGAGAAATAAGGTTTGAGGTGGCTCATCTGTAGTTGAACAGGCAGAGAATATCAGTGACAGCAAATCATGAAGCCTAGGTGGTACTTGCTGCTATAGATGTGTAACAGCACATGATTTCGTGTTACACTTAAACAGGATATATTTATGTTCTTCCAAACGTTAGGATAAACCCACTGTTGAGTCACTACATGACCAGTCAGAATGAGTTCTCTACACTGTGATACTGTCATGCATTTTTTACTTTTCCTGTTTTGACATATCCGCCCATGATGAGAATAATTGCTAATAGATAGCTAAAATTAAAGCAGGTATCTTCAAATCTACTTTCTATTCTTTTTTGACACTCTCTAGGATTTTAAAGCTCCTCATTTCCATTTCTTCTGCACAAATGATAGTCAGAAGCAGGTCTATTTCAACTGCTTTTCCCAATTTACTTTTTAAGTGGAATGCTGCAGATGAAACACTGCCAGTCTAAGGCACCAGTATCAGGCTTACATAAGGAGGTTTCCCTGCAGTGGATCAATGAGCAGAGGTCCCAGTGGCTCTTCATGTGGCCAATACGGGGAATCTCCTCCTAACTAGTCAGGTCTTCAGTGAACATACGGAATTTTGTTTCAAATGGCACCTATTTGCCAGCAGCCCCTACTTTTCCCTTGGTGCTCCAAGAGGTAGAATTTCCTGCAAGGATCCCTAAGGGGCAGCACAGCTCCACTGAAGTGCAACCCTGTATTCCAGCGATAATCCCATTTTACAGGGATCACACAACTTTCATTCCAAAACTTCAAGTACCAGCCAGTTCCTAGAAAGATACTGTTACGGTTCCCATAGGCAAGACACAGAATCCCCGTGTACGCATAAACTAGACCATACTCCACACGAAAACTCGTTACAATGCATTTGCGGCAGCTTTGTGCATATCTCCACCATCTGCAAGGGCAGAAACCTCCCTTTACACAAAGCAAGGCTGCAGGGCATCCAAATGTTTTAACATGACATGGATCTGTTAAATTGAGACCAGAGGAGGCCATGGAGGTGATCTGAGGACTGGAGCACCTCTATACATGACCAGGGTGATGGACCTGAACACATCCCCAGCCACTTTGCAGCCACGCTGGGGTACTGAGCAGTCAGTGTGCTGATGGGTACAGCTGCTGCTCTAAAGGAGCCTTGCAGCCCAGAACCAAGTGCTGGCAGAAGTCTCAGGAAATTTGATCGAAGCACAAATTCTTGCACTTGGGATGCAAATTCTCCACAAAGCACTGCAGGGTTGGTGTTGGACTGGCCAGTGGGCAGCTTTGCTGAAAAGGACTGGGATGACGCCAAGGGGTTGTGGTGGACACAGGAGATAAAACCTTGTCCTTGTGGTAAAAAGTCCAAGCATGGACTGTGATGTATTAGCAGCAAGGCTGCAGCCAACAGGTTGTGACAGTGGTAACTCCCCTCTGCCCAGTCCTTGTGAGAACAAAGTTGGGGTACCGTGTCCGGTTTTGGACACTGACAGATGTCCCCAGATGGACACTGGCAAACTGGAGTGAACCCAGTGGAGGGCTGCCAATATGACTGGAGGCTTGATGAAGCATGTGCCATACTGGAGAGGCTGCAATGTTCTCAGTCCCACAAAAGTCCTGCTACCCATCTTAATTCTCACTTTATGTCTAACAATCCTACTTTGCATGCTGGCTTAAATAGTAACACACTTACTATCATTTAGGAAAGATAACCAAGCAGGATGAATATTTTATCTTGAAAAATAACACTTAGTAAACAATCATTTTTGTAAGTTTTCCACTAATTAAAATGAGAATTCTGGAAGTCCAATACTCATTTCATTGTGAATCAAAAGCAACTTCAAAGCATTTAGAAATATTCTGATGCCAGATGAATACTCATGAGATTCAAGAAAAGCTCCATGGATTCAAGATTTGCTGCTTTCCAGAAACACAAAGTCTTGGGATATACAGAGTAATGTTGATTTAAATGCATTCTTGCCAGCCAAACTCTAGTCTCCCTTATGAGACAATTCTGAGTATTTCCACATACATGACTTCAAGTGACATGGAGAACAGGTGATGGACCGTACAGCTCTTCATCTGACATTCTCCACACCTCCATGCTAGTTGGTGTATTGTTAATGACTCCAGCAAAGGAACTCCAGCTTAGTCCCTATGTTCAAATGGCATTTCTATCTCACTTACAAACCAGTCTATTGTTCTAAAACATGGACTTCATCTTGGTTCATGGTTTGCCTGATGCATAGTTTGTCTTAAAGCAGAAGGAAGGGAACGAATTATATCCCTTGTCCTGCTCCCATTTCACTTAGAGCAGATCTTTACTGGTCTCCCAGCCTTCACAGAGGGAGGGGCTCTCGCTGTCAATTGATGCACAAGATGCAGAACGACTCAAGGGAATGTGTGTGTCTATTCATCAATGTCTACCACGCAAACTCACACAGACACTTGTTTTTCCCCAGACCAGGATCAATCCTGTATATATGCAACAAAACACAACAGAACTCAGAAAGTAGAATTCTCCCTGGAGATTTATTTTCAGGGAATCTCACTTCTGCTCTTGTGGTTTCCCCTACAAGCACCCACATTTCAATAGCAAATTTAACAAAGGCAGAACACTTGATAGAGTTGAAAGAGTTGGGTCTGGAACCTTGTTTCAATTTCAAAGACAAAAGTTGCTATTGAATTGGTTGTAACAGAAAATCATTTTTACTGATGCAGAAAAAACTATTTGAATTCATATTTCCTTGCTGTACGGGCCATAAAGAGAATCCATGGAAGAGGAAGGTACTTTAAGACACAATGAATTAATGCAGTGTACAGAAGCCAATGAAACTATTGAAAGAACAGTCAGCATGCCACATTTTAAAGAAATTGTGTCAATTCAGTACATGAAAACTACTGGCTTATTTATAGTTAAATTCACCTCCCTTCATGCTAGGGCATTTTCCGTCTTTCATACCACTTGCACATAAATGACAGGCTATTTTTCCCCCTGTCCAAAATAACAAGGTACTGGATTGTGCAACTAATGCAAAAAACCTGCACTTTTATACCGCTGGAAAGAAAGCCACAAATTTGGAAGTTTCACATAAACAAACATTAAAATTCCTTACATCAACTTCTGGAAATAAAATTATGGATTACAAGTGCTAAATTCAGTTATATTAATATTAAAGTTCAGCTGAATTCTTCAGGCTTTCTGGGCTACGTTAAAATTGCAAATAAGTTATTAAAAGATAATCATACCTCATCATAAAGGGGATAACTTGCAAGATACAGTGATAAAGTACAAATCACAGGGAAAGAATGGATGGAGTATGGAAATACCTATCATGTATAATGCAAAATTCTTGGCAAACCAGGAACTAAGAGGCTTCCACTAAAACTTGCACACAGGTGCTTAGGTTTATAAAGACATTGCTTTCACCCATCACCCTTACAAAAGCGAAGCTGAGCTTTGCCTAACCTACACAAAAATCTATGGACAGAAAACTGTGAGTCTTCTCAAATCACTTTAAAGAAACACAGGGTGTGAACAACCACAGCAACACCTCCCACTGACCTCACTGCAATCGGAATTGCACTTGAACTTCTTCTGCTTAGGGACGAGGTAGTTCTGATTTTTTAAAACTTTGAATTAAAACCTAATCCTTTGTGAACCCCACTTATCCAGGTGATGATTTTGTTCTTACAAATATTTATTAGCACAAATCTTTTGTTCACAATGATAATCCCATCAGGTTCAAACCCAGAAACAAATACTCCGCAAGAACAAAGGTTCTTACAGTAGAAGGGAAAGGTGGTCACATCCCGATGGATGCAGTCAAAACAGAGCAGAGCTTGGAGGAAACAGGACAGCAGAAGGCTAAAGTGCTGAAGGGAAGAGATGTAAGCCTGAAATCACTGAAGAATGAGTGACACAGCCCCGGGAGTGGAGCAATTCTGTCAGCAACGTTTCCCTTAGACAACGAATTGGGAATGAGATTAAGGGAAACCAGGACGGCAGTGGTTTTAATTTGCACAAATCTGAGTACTGAAGACCCCTAAACATTGTCAAAAATCATTGTCAGACATCAGCAAGCCTTCAATAGAGAGGAAAGAGAACAGTCTTAATGGAAAAGAATAAGGAATATAAAATACCTTTGGTTGGAAATAAATGTGGAGGAGTAATGCAAGAAAAAAAACCAAAAAAAACCAAAAAAACCACAACCAAACAAAAAAGCCAAATACAAGCTTATATTTGATACTATGACAAAAGCTGATCTTTTTCTCACAGCTACAGGGGCCATTTAAACTAAAACAATGCACTTCAAAATGCCAGTACTGAAAAGAGAAATCTTGAGCTGAGAGCAAAGACATATACTGTAATTTCTACCTCCTATTTCTCTATTTTCTAACATGGTTATTAACCCCCTTGAAATACTAATTAGGTTCTGGTGATGTGTATAACGAAGCACAAGAGAAAAATGTTTATGAATCCTGTTCCAAGGTCCTGTATTTCCATAAGGCAGGTAGTGAGGAGAGGTACATGGAAGAATATAGATGTTTTAAGTTAAAGCTTAAGCAAGTCCTATGCATAATATTTCAGAAGGAATCTCAGTAACATAAAATAAAATAAAAAAATAGGCACAGGGCTCGATGAGATTCAGAGTGTTTGATCAGCAAGAAAAATGCAAGGTTGTCTGTTGCAGTTCAATACACTTCAAAGAGATAGTAAAAATTACCAAAAGGCAACTAAACACAACTGCAGAGATTATCTCTGTATAAAGCAGAGTCTAATACAGATTAAAGACAGCAAGAGAAGTAAGCATTTTCAGTGAATGCGTAAGCATTGCAGTCAATCAGGTTAAATTGGAGTCTTGTTTTTCTCCCTTGTGTCTCCTCAGTATCTTGTTAGCTGCAATTATTATCTGGTTAGCAACAGCTGGTTAAGTGGATTTCAAAGGTGGGGGGTTTTATTCTATTTTCGAATAGACTGAAAAATGCAAGCATTGTCCTCATGTCATGGATAAGCATCACTACACGCAAGTACGACAAGAGACTGGAAAACGTGAAGTATCCTGAGCCCCTTCTATGATCAGATCACCTCCGCATGACTGGATCAATTCTACATCTCCTCCCTGCCAGCAGCGCGATACACCTGAGACAAATTGGTGCCTGCATGTATGCATGAATCAGCAGTCACTGAACCCACCATTCCATACTGACACAAGGCAATAGTGGTGTTGTCTGTTCTGCCATTTAAAAGTGAGTTCTGCCCTGTTCTACGCAATTTCTGGTATTCTCAGCCGGGCACCTTCCAATGAGCACTGCGTACAGAAGACTGATCAGTGAACATTTATTTCACCAAGTATGACAAGAATCAAAAAGATCGTAAGTGTCATCTAGAGGAAATGCCAAGGGAAGGAGAGATCCAGTTACAGAATCACAGAACTGCTTAGGTTGGAAAGACCGCTAAGATTAAGTCCACCCATAAACCTAACACTGCCAAGTCCGCCACTAAACCATGTCCCCAAGCACCACATCCACGCTGTGGAATGTGCCCAGCTGCGGTGGGCTCTGCTGTCTGTGTGTATGGTGAGCAGCACCCCCTTGGCAGGAAAGGTTCCACAATAACCTTGGAGAACCACATCATGGCTGACAAGATTTAAGTCTCTGCGTCATAAGCATTCTTTTTGAAGTGGTTTGGCCATTCCTTTTTAGGGCACAATGCTCTCATCCTTCATTGCAGGACAGCTGCAGTCACAGAGCTTGTACGTGGCAAAGGGTGAGAAGGAGGAATAGCAGGGTGAGAAGGAGAGATGAGAATTGGTTGCTTACAAAGCAGAAAGTAGGTGTCACAGCAGGAACTGCTCACCTTCCTTGAGATACCTGAGGGTTGCAGAGATTGTACTGGGGCATGTGGCTTCTACAGTGGGACTGCTAGTCAGATCCTCTGAGCTTCTCCACCTATAAAATGGAAATCGCTATTGTCTTTAATTTTTTAAAGCCTTGAGCTCAGTGCTGGGGGCTAAGAAAGTTCAGTGAGAGCTGGGTCTCAACCATGTTGTCCTGAAATATATATATATATATGTATTAAATCCTTCAGTGTTTGTACCACTTCCCTTAGAGTCTAAACTTATTGTTGAAATCTCGTTATTCCAAATTGACTTTGCAAGTACACCATTTAACAGACATTTCTTCCTTGTATATCCACAGGGCAGAAGAGATAATCTGAAAGCAAAACCTTTGAAGGAGGTTTATTAAGATTTTACATATTCTGACTACTAATAAGCTAATGAGGAAAAAAACCAGATTATTTAAATAAATTCTTTCTATAGTAGAAATTGCTGATAAAAATGCCCAAAGAAATCAATGCTACATTCATCACAATGCAACAACAGCCATACGCAGGGATAAATATGGCTTGGAGGCTCAAGCATTTTTAAGGTTGTGCGTCGATTCAGAAAGGACTTCTGAATGTAATCTCCCTACTACAATATATATAGGCAGAGTTATAGTTTTGCTTAGAGCCATATTGTCATAAAATAGTTCATCCTAACACACAACCATTTGGCGACAGAGTTATGGGGTGTTACATACCAGAGAATAACAAAAGAGTATAATCTTCTCACCAGGAGACTGTGGAATCAATTTTAAATGTTACACCTGAACTGCCTGGATTTAATTAGAGCATCGCAGTATCTCAGTGTTGTTGGTAATAACAATATCACCAGTAAACAGATACCAATAGTAGAGGACTGAGAAAAACCTTACTATTTGCTGCTTCTAACTAATCACAACGCAGAGACAGACACATGCTATTTAATCAGTGAGTAAGAGGTAAAAATTTTCACTGACTTGGAAGCAGGAGTTATTGCTCATTCATAACCACAATATTACAGAATCCTGGAATGGTCTGGGTTGGAATGGACCTTAAAGACCATCCAGGGGGGTTGGAACTGCATGATCTTTAAGGCCTCCTCTAATCCAAATCATTCTGATTCTTTGATTCACTTCCTCCAACCCACCGCCATGGACAGGGACACCTCCCACTGGATCAGGGTGCTCAAAGCCCCATCCAACCTGGCCTTGAACACCTCCAGAGATGGGGCAGCCATCATTTTTCTGGGCAACCTGGGCCAGGGACTCTGCACCCTCACATGAAAACATTCCTTCCTAGTCTGAGTTTGTTGCCAACTTTTTACTGTTCTTCTCCAAAGAGCTGAAATATTTTGTGCTTTTCATAAAATTATCATTCCCTCCTTACAAAATAATTACTTTCTTTGTTATCTTTTTGGTGCTTTCAGCAATATTTACTTTCAGAAATGCACATTTTTAAAGGTGATTGGTTCTAAGGGGCAGTATTTCAAAAGCAGCCATCCTGAAAAACCTTTGACAGTTTGATTTGCAAGGCCATAACTTCAAAATCCTCTCCCAGCTGTCATTACTTCAAACCTAATATTAATCACGAGCTTTAAAAAGAAAACACTACAGTTATCTAAATGAACCAGGATTTCATAAATAACTACTAAGGAAACTAATAGCAGAGGACCAACAGCAGCAAGAGTAGACAGCTTCCTTGTTTATTTTCCTTAAAACCCATCCACCTTTCAAGTAAAATGTAAGTATGAATGTCATGCCATTAGCTTAATAACACTTAGGCTAATATTTGTACTAAAGCCTTTGAATCGGCCACTGTAAACATAGCTTTTTGTAAATCTGCAACAATCTGAAGATGCTTTGTGCTTGTAGTTAATATATCTCCACTCAATAAACTTGACTCCAGAGTTCTTCTTAGGTCTCTACAAGACAGTGATGAGCATCTGTTTTATTCAGGATTTAGACGAAGGGAATCACCAAGAACCCAATTGTGCCTACCTAAAAAAATCCAGTTCCCCTTTCTCCAAGAGTTCTTTATGTTTAAATGATTAGTGTAAAATAAATCCTTTAAAATCAGCAAAATTTATTTTATTTTTGAACACTGCCCTGATTAACTTTACCATAGCTGACATTATTCATCTGTCAATAATGGAATATTAACAATACTGGAAGCCATGTAATTAAAAAGGAACGAAACACCTGCTGTAACATCAGAATATTGCTGGCTGTGCATTAGAATTTTGACACAGTCATCAGACAAAGTCTATAAGGTCAATTTTATACAGGATGATCTTGAAGTTCCTTAGTCAATCATGACAACTGCAAATAAATATTCACATAAAGCAGACCTGAAGTCTCTCTGGTTTTGACTAAGGTAGCACAAACACACCCCTATTTCATAGACAGGAGCTTATCCTGAAGTAATCATTAATTCTGAATACTAAAAATAAAGATTTCTATACTTGTGTTTAGGGATTTTTTTCCTCATAGAATCACAGAATCACATAATGGGTTGGAAAGGACCTTAAATGCCAACCAGTTCCACCCCCGTGCCATGGACAGGGACACCTCCCACTGGATCAAGGGGCTCAAAGCCCCATCCAGCCTGGCCTTGAACACCTCCAGGGATGGGGCAGCCACCACTTCTCTGGGCAACCTGGGCCAGGGCCTCCCCACCCTCACAGGAAAACATTTCTCCCTAAAATCTCATCTCAGTCTCCCCTCTTTCAGCATAAAACCATTCTCCCTCATCCTCCTCCTGCACTCCCTGATCAAGAGATGCTCCCCAGCTTTCCTGCAGCCCCTTTCAGTACTGGGAGGCTGCTCTAAGGTCTCCCTGCAGGCTTCTCCAGGCTGAACAACCTCAGCTCTCTTAGCCTGTCTTCATATGGGAGGTGTGCCAGCCCATCTTCATGGCCTCCTCTGGACTGACACAACACAGCCCAGGCCAGCAGTCCCCATCATACACCTGAATGCCACTCCACTTTTTCTATATGAAAGCTCTACTGTCAAGATTTCGCTGCTGCTGCAGCTCTGGCTAAGATGAAGCAAAGCCCTTTTCATCTGGCTAAGCTTCTTCTTGCCACCGTTAGAAAACAGAAAGGAACAGCACAAGGAAGTCAGCCTCAGCCTGGGGAGAAGGTTGAAGAAAGTTCCTTGGGCTTTTATACACATGTAAAGAAAAATACATTTTTTCAGTGGAAATGGGGAGTGTTTCCAAATCTAAACATGATCTACTCACCTTCAAACCTCATTCCAGACGACATTTACATAGTAACAGATTGGAGGAAGCAAGTACACAAAAAAATTCAAATTAATACTAATTAGATCTGACAAAATAGGTAAACCCAAAGTTGTGAAATAATGTTATCCCTCTCTGGCATAAAAAAATACAGTATATTCCCAAAGAATCAAATCATGCACTCCTGCAGAAAACAGATAAATAAACACTGAGACAATATAGAAATAATCCAAATTAATATTCCACTCAGCTCTCGCTCTTACCTAGGAGAGTCAAGATGCCTGGTTTCCAAAGGATGTCAAAAAAAGAATTCTCACAGGTAACAATCAACTTTTCCCTTGCACTTCAATACACAGGGAAAGAATCAGCCATTTTTGGTTTTTTTATCTGTGAGAACCCTCCAGATTTCTTAGTGATGATTGCTGACACAATAAACAATAGGCTTTCAGGAAGGACTGCAATTTGCTATGTATTTGCACAGCATTGGAAATCCATCCTAATAATGACACATTAATTACTGGATCAAGAATCACACCCTGCCCCCAGTATTATTCACTTTGTGCTGATCACAAGATATATTAACACTCCCAGTCTGCAATTTCTTATCTACCATCCTGTTCATGCATAGATATAATATTAATTCTCAAGACCAAATTCAGACACACTACTTTTGCCACAAAGGAATATGAACTGAAGGAGATAGAAAGGGCAACAATTTGACTGTCACTGAGCTGCCACCAAATTTACCAGCCTGTCAGCCCAGTTTATAAACAAGCACTTATCTTTGCCCAGAGAACCGGTGGCTGACCCATCCATGGAGGTGTTCCATGGGGCTTTAAGCAACCTCATCCAGTTTAAGGTGTCACTGCCCATGGCAGGGGCGTGGAACTGGGTGGGCTTTAAGATTCCTTTCAACCCAAACCATTCTGTGATTCTGTGATTAAAGTGGCAGAGAAAAGTTAGAGTAAGCTTTAGGAGATGAAAGACATCTGCTTTCTTCCCTTCTGACACAAATGAAGAGAATATGTAATATCTACACGACCTGTGAAAATCAGTCCTCAATCAAGTGAACTAATAATTTATACCCCATAAATAACAGTTATGACTACTGCTAACATAGTTGCAATATAGTAATAGAATGCTATTGTCATATTTCTCTGGAATTGCTCGTTGCAGGTAGTAACAACATTATTCAAGGCGGACCAACTCCATTCTTGGAATAAGTCCTTGGTCTGCGTATAAACCAAAGTTGGATCTCCTTGAGTGAATTATAAAACCACCAGTAACATTCTGCAGCTTTGAAAGGTGTTTTTTCTGCTTTCGTGCTGTGGAAGGAATCCTTCATCAGATGCTCTGAGGCATACAAATTGCTACACATTGCAGCAAATGGACCTCGGCCAAACCCTGCAACTGGAAGAAACACTCTAGAGCAGAATGGAAAAACGTAACTTTGATCAATGGCTCTAACAGACATCTGTAATGTGGTCAGCCAGGTGAGCAAAGCTTTATACAGTGCTCTTCCCCAAATTTATATATGCATACCCAGCACTTGCTCATGTCCCTTCTATCATCTGAGACCCTTCTCTGTCTTTCCGCTCCTTGCAATTTCAGTCTCAATTTCCTCTTTTTTTGTACCCCTTAAAAAACACATTCAGTTTCGCAGTGATGTTTTCCCTTTCCCTGAAGGGTACTGTTACAAACCTCTCTCTCCAGAAGGAGATCCTATGCACTACGTAACGCGGTTCTTTCCTCACTGTACAGCTACAACAACACTGAGTAGAGTCAGTAGAAGATCTCGTCACACAAGCCAGTGACATCTTCTGCTTTTCCACTGCCTTACTTGAAAAGAAGAACATGACTGTTTAGAAGCCCAGTCCATAATGGCTCTTATTTTCTATCAGCTCCTTTGGGTCCCAGCATTTGTGCCAAGAAACATCTGTGGGGGTGGATAATTTTCATGTAGATGTTTCTTCTTGTTTTCTATTTTAGTTTTTGGCTATTTTAGTAAGTTTCAGAAAATGCTACATTTCAATTCTGACATTTCTAAGAAAACAATAGAAATGTAAACCACACACATTCTTAATGATACAAAAAGTTACCTAAAACCCTCAATGAAAAAGTCTCTAGCCAAGACCACAGGAAACTTCTACGTGCTGACCTTCATTGATATAGCCTTTTAAAACCTTCAAATAGTTGCAGCTGCCACGTTTGCTTTTATGGGTCAACAACCTTTTCTGATTAAGTGTTAAAAGAACTCTTCTCATTACTTTTGGAAGACAGGATTTCTCCTGGGTTTGTTAATTTAAATGAACATCTGAGTTTCCCTTTTCTAAAAGCTGATATTTTCTATATCCATTTTCTGAACTTAGAACAGAAGATCCCTTTAACTCCTTTAATCTCCTTGTTAGCCATACCCATCTGTCCTTGCAAGAATCTTGCACAGCAGCAAAGAACACAGTTGGCAATTTGCAACCAACACATAATGATTGGTTTCAAAGTCACAATTTTAATGTCTTCAGCTTTAGAGAAAAAAAACCCAGCTTTTCTCCCTTGACTTTTGAAACTTATTTTAATTCTGACAACATTGGAAACTGTGATTATGCAAAAAGCATTTAAAATGTTGAAATTAAGTTTCTGATAAGCATTAACGGAGATTCTCACCCAAACAGCATCCTCAAATCATAGAGAGTGTCTGGAGGGAAATCACATGCAGAACATAAGGGAGGAGAATGGTACAGAGGCAAACAAAGCAGCAAAGAGTTTTCCTGTTATTTGTCTTATTGCAAACAAGCAAAAAGGAAGTGTCCTGGCACAACAGCCCCTATTTAATTTACTGACACCAACAGAGAATCATAGCATTGCTTGGTTGGAAAAGACCTTTGAGATCCCCAAGTCCAACCATACCTGTCCACTGCTAAACCAGATCCCTGAGCACCTCATCTACCCATCTTTTAAACACCTCCAGGGATGTTAACTCAACCACATCCCTGGATAGCCGGTGCCAGTGCCTGAGCACCCCTTCAGTGAAGAAATTTTTCATAATATCTAATCTGAAACTCTCCTGGTGCAACTTGAGGCCATTTCCTCTCATTCTATCACTTGTTACTTGGGAGAAAGTTTCACATTCATTCCTACTGACCCACAGAACTTGCTAATACAGACACAGGCACTAAAACCCAAGCTGGCAGCACAACTGGATCCACTGGCTTCACAGGCTTGCAGTTCAGGGTATCCTCATCCGCAGTACAGCTTATCTTTTTAAAACAAAAACTGGCACAACTCATCAGATAACGTAATTCACTAAGAGTGAGCAAGCTCCAGACTGGTAAAAAGAAAGCAGAAAGTACAGAGCAATACAGAACTCGTTTGCGTTTGAGACATTTGTTGTTTAAGATATGCTTAAGCCACAAAAGGTCAGTGATTTATCAGGCTAAGAAGTTAACAAATAACAAGGAAAGGTTTTTGGTTTTTTTCCTAAGAGGTCTGTGATTGAGTGAAGGACTACTCCAGGCAATGAAACAGAATGACATAAACTGGAGTTGACTAATTAAACAGCAGCCGATCCAGTTTGACCCCAGACACATTGTCTCCGGCACTGGGAGAGTCTTGTCCTGGATGAAACCACAGGTGAATTAATGAGCACAACTGGGGCTGGTGGGAGGCTGCAGCCCAGCAGGACTTTAAAACATGAGGGACATCTGCTTCTGCTTTCCTCTTAGAGAATGCTTACAGGCAGCTAAGTATATGGAAAACTAAAACCGACATGCAAGCATACACGTAGCACAACCCTACAGAGCTCATCTGCTGTACATACAGGATGAAGCTGTGTTTATAGTATATTTTGGTGTAAGACCCTGCACTCTACTGATTATTATACTAAAGAGAAAGAGCTAGTGATGTTTTGGCTTGTTGTTTTCTTAAGAAATTAGAACCAGATAAAGTCCTCTACTGATTAGAATGTTCCAACACAAGCCACAACTTGCTTGTCAATTGACAAATTACCAATAATGAGGGAAACTTGGTCTTCACATATTTCTTTACTGCCTCAGAAGAATCAGTTTATCAAAGAAAGACCAGGCCTCCTGATAACATATAAGTTTTAAGTGAATCAGGTAGCCAGTTGCATTTTGGCTTAAAACAAGCCAGCACAAACTCTGGAATGGTTTCCAAACAACGCACAGCTATATGAACACAGGTGAATAACCTATTTAACATCACCGTGATGCTTATTGTAGAGTCATAGAACAGTTTGGTTTGGAAGCGACCTCAAAGTCCATCCAGTTTCACCTCTCCTGCCATGGGCAGGGACCTCCAACTGGATCAGGATGCTCAAAGCCCCATCCAACCTGGCCTTGAACATCTCCAGGGGTGGGGCAGCCACCACTTCCCTTGGGCAGCCTGTGCCAGGGCCTGATCGCCCTCACCGTGAAGAATTTCTTTCTGTCTAATCTAAATCTTCGCCGTTCCAATTTGAAGCCGTTTCCCCTCATCCTAGCACTCCAGACCCTTGTAAAAAGCCCCTCCTCAGCTTTCCTGGAGCCCCTTTCCATACTAGGCTACTGAAGTGCTCCCCGGAACCTTTTCTCCTCCAGGCTGAACAATCCCAGCTCCCTCAGCCTGTCCTCATAGTACATTATTTAGCAACTACTTATCTTTCCATATCAGAATGAGAGTGATAGTAAAACTAAAATAACTTCAATGTTTTTTACCTTCCCCAGAATTACTCAAAAAGCCATTGAGTACATTAGATGACTTTAACAGAAAATAAGCACAAATAGCACCTTCAGTTAAATTAACTATGCATTCAAACAAAACGTGTTAACTAAAAAACAGGCGCACAAATACAAAATCAGATTTACAACTAATGCACACAGCTCAAGAAATCAAAGCAGAAAGGATGAGAGGCTTTGCTAATGGCACTCTTGGCTTTGACTGCTATATCACAAATCAGACGGTGCAGACACCAAGAGCTGTGAATGATGACGGTGCTGCTTCAAACACACCTACAGAGAGGTAATTCTGAACGTAGAAATAAAATACTGATAGCACATGTATTTGGAGAAACCTACTGGAAGCCCAAAGAGCTGTATCCCTTAAAAAATATTTTGCCTTCACAGGGATAAACTGAAATATTCAGAACTGCACAAATTAAATTACAAAAATTAATTGAAGTATGAATGCAAATGAAGGAGCCTTGTGCTGATACAGTTATTAGCAATTTGCAAAGCTTCCTCTGTGAGTTGTATACACCAAGGAAACATGTACTTTGCCTTATTTTTCTGCTGATTCTGTTTAGGATTTGTCTTCTACATACACTTTGTTAAATTTAATCAGTTGTTAAGTAATAAAGTAGATTGCTCTAGGGTTTTTTTGTCTTAGATCCACAGGAAGAACACAGAGATCTCTAGTCTGGGCTCCTGATGGAGGAAGGCCTATTACCAATACCAGATCAAATTAGCTGGAGCTTTCTCTAGCCAGCTCTTGGAAACCTCTAAGAATGGATTTACCACCACCTTTCTAGATATCTATTTCTGGGCTGCACTGTCATCCCAGTGACACTGTTTCCTAATGTCCAGCTTGCACCTCCTATGCTATATCTTGTGGCCACAGTCCCATTTTATCACCTGCCACAATCAGAAAGATTTTGGCTTCATTATCTTTGTAACCCCACCCAGAGTAACTGTAGTTCAGTCAAGGTACCCCATTAGTCTCCTTTTGGTGGACAAGTAAATAAGACCAGCTCCCTCAACCTCTCTTTCTGGGCTGTGTGTCCTATTACCCCCACTCCTTTTGGTAGACACCTGCTAGACCCCCTCTCGTTTCTCAAAACCCATTTGGACGTAAGAGGCATCAAACTGGCCTCACCAGCACCAAGTGAAAAGAGGACAACCTCTTCCCCTCTATCTGCTGGTCATTTTCCTCCCAGTGTAACCAAGTATGCTGTTTTCCTCCTCTGTGGTGACCACACATGGCTGGATCATGTTCAACAGTGTCTTTTCCAGTAGGCCGGTGACTAAACTGGCTTATTAATACAATGGGGTTTTTACCCCAGGACAGAATTTCAAACTTGAGAGATGTGTCTCCAGATTGTGTCGCTGGTTTACCCCTCACTCATACCAGGTTCCTCTCTAGCTGCCCTGTCCCATGCCATTCCCTCATGTATCATTTCCAAGAGCTTCAGCTGCAAATTCACAGCCAAATAACTTTGAGCATCCATAAAGTTCCTCAGCCTGGAGAAGAGAAGGCTGCAGGGAGACTTTAGAGCAGCATTCCACCACTGAAAGAGGGCTACAAGAAAAATGAGGGGGACTTTTTACAAGGGCCTGAAGTGATAGCATGAGGGGGAATGGATTTAAATTAGAACGGGGAAGATTTAGATGAGACATTAGGAAGAAATTCTTCACAAGGAGGGTGGAGAGGCCCTGGCACAGACTGCTCAGAGAAGTGGCTGCCCCATCCCTGGAGGTGTTCAAGGCCAGGTTGGATGGGGCTTTGAGCAGCCTGATCCAGTTGGAGGTGTCCCTGCCCATAGCAGAGGGGGTCGGACCAGGATGGGCTTTGAGGTCCTTTCCAAACCAAACCATTGTATGAAAATGCATCAAACCAGGCAAGCAAGGAATTATTTTGTATCCTCAAGTGTCTCTGAACACTGGGTTCCATAACTGGGACTCCATAAAAGTAAGAATTAGCATATATTCATCATTTAAGCTACCTAGAAACTGTCACTGATCACTTGGGTAAGTTGTTCCACCTGCCTAAGCCAGTACTGAAACACTGACTGATAGGAATCAGTGATTGTTTTTTATTGACTCCTCCATCTTGTGATCCCTAGCTCCACAGTAAAGATATGGAATATAAAATTATATTAAAACAGTTTATTTTGCCACCATTTTAATGGTTTAAAAGACTCACTATGCACGCCTTCCTGTAAACTCAAAAAAGATAGGTTAGAGGATATTCATGATAACAAAGCAGAAATCTAAAAATGGGATATTAAAATAAAGTTCTGGATTTCTTACTTCACTGGTTTGGGGACTTCCCATTTTAGGATCCAAAATGTATAGTGCAATAAACATCACAAAACCTATGAGACTGAAGCAATCATTCTGGGGTCTGAGCATAGGTTTTATTTTCTAATTTCATACACACTTTACATCTTGCTTCAGAGGTTCCACACTATTATCAATTCATGTTCTTAGCATAAAAGATAAATTCTGCCAGTTAGCTGAGCTTCCATCACAGTATCTGGATGAAATAGTATTAACACTGAGCTCAAAAGAAAGGTAATGAATTTTTGTAAAACACTAGACCACTGATCATCTTCACTAAGCAAAGCAGATAGGTCAGAAATATATCAAAAAGTAGAGTAGATCTTTCATCCAAGCTGCAATTCATCTTTGTTAGCATTGTATGGATCTGTTGTCTGTTGTCAGCAATAATAGGATTGCTCATCATAATATTTAAATTCAAAGCAGATCATTCACTCATTAGTAAAGAAAAATAGATGAGGAAAGTTCTTTTTTTAGTTCTTCAGTTCTTCAGCGTTTTAGGTGTTCAGGGCCAGGTTGGATCGGGCTTTGAGCACCCTGATCCAGTGGGAGGTGTCCCTGCCCATGGCAGGGCGTTGGAACTGGATGGGTTTTAAGGTCTTTTCCAACTCAAACCATTCTGTGATTCTATAATTTTAGATCTTTGGCAAATAAATTGCACTCTTTTTTTGAAGACCAATGCTGTCAGTGCTGGCAGGAGATGGAAGAAGGCCATAAATCAACTTCCACCTCTGCATTTGTGCGCTTCACAGCAGACCATACCAAGAACAACACCAGCCCAGCCAGCCCTTCCAAGACAGATAAATGGAGTAGAATCATTTTAGCATCCAGCTATGGGCAATTAAACAAGTAAATTATCCCTTCAGAATATGACTAATCATTTTGAGATTGGAACTCAAGCCATTTGGTGCTGTGTGGATCTGAGTACACAAGTGAGATGCATTAATGGCCCTTACAGCTGTACATCAGGGTTGTGTGGAACAGCAGAGCTCAGAGGCATATGTACAGTAGCACTACTGGACTGAGTGAAGACATACAGACAATATTTGTGATGGCACCACTGATTACAGAGCTCATTTATCAGTCTCTGTGGAAAAGCAGGGAAGCTTTTGATGTTTTTTTGAAAGCCAAGAGATTTTACTACCCATGTAAATGCAGTCTAGTTCATTGACAATTTCCTTGGCCAAAAGAGCTTTCTGCTCAGCTGATCTGCTGTTACATTTGCGTTCCTCCGCTGTGGATGGATATGAGATAGATGGCTATTGAACCTGTAGAGTCCTCCATTGATAATCCTTTGCTTTTCAGGTGACATAAGGAACTATACTCTCCCTGTTACTACATGTTGGCGGGTTTGGGGTTTTTTGTTTTCCTCAGTTTCTTTAGTGCTTCTGCTTTCTGCAGTGTTAGGAAATGTATGCTCCCTTCTCTCTCTGCCGCTCTGCACACTGCATAGATAATGCTTCTCCTGTAACAGCCACATCTTTAATGCGGGCATTGACATCTGCAGTGTCGAGAAAGCTGCTTCCACTTACAATGCCCCCTCTCAACCTAAGAGGGTTCTAACAGAAAAGGATCAAAGGTTCCTATAACTCCTCCTTTCCTTTGGATATACTGGGATATATTATACACACCATTTTATAGTAAAGAGTAGAACTGCGGAGGCTCATCCATTTCCGACACAGAAAAGGCATACCATGCAGTTACTGCAACCATCTGTACTGCACAATGGGCTCCTGGGCTAACAAATGAGGCCATCCTTCACAACATTTGGGCACTATTCCAGCCTGCTTGCTCTACTCAACCCATCAAGCCACCCATCATTTGGAGGCAGATAACGCCGCTTTCCAAGAGGTTTAACCTTTCCAGAAAACCCAATGATGAAGTTTGTAAAATCCCTTTAGAGAGAAGATTGCATACACATATGATGTTCTAATTCAGTCATTGCAATAAAATAAAGGAGCAAAACACATACGATTCTTTGCCTTTCACCAAGTCGTGCTAAGCAGCAGGTTTCCGTGCCAACAGTTGTAGTATTAAAAACAGATAACAGCAGGAAAACAAGATCAACATGTACCTGACACAACACAGGCATTGGGAAAACAAAAATGCCAAAAGAGTCTATAAATTTCATTTAACTAAGAAACAGAGGCTTATCATACAACTATTTTAAGCATCACTGGGAAAATCTAATAATATCTTCCAGAACAACAACAGAAACACAGACATTTTGAACATTAAACTGTTGGCAAAATACATTCTGTGATCTTGGTATTACAATGAAGTAGAAAACTACTTAAGTTCTTGTTTAGGGCTTTTTAGGGTGACAACAGGAACACCATAAAAGTAAAATCCAGTGAGAAATCAATTTCCATCTGCAATTTACTGCAGTGAGATCACCAAAGTATAACAGTTCCATTAAAAACTGCAAGTTATTCCTCTATGACCAATGACAGAACATTTGCCATCAAAATCAGCTGGGATATCTTCCAGGGTTTTTGAAGCAGGGATTCACACAATCAAGAGCCATAATTTGCATTTACAAGAAATAAAGGCATCCTTTTCTTACTTTGATGTTCTAAGTGAGAAGTTAACAAGATAGTCACTTCAAAGGTACCATATTTCACTGAAGGGCCTTCAGTCATGCTATCAGCTGGACAAGGGCTCCTCTTCCCAGCAGTCTCCAGTTACTGGGTGGCACACTTCTCATACCACGTGCATAAAAACCACAGAGCCCTTGATGTACATAATAGCAAGAAAAACATGTTGCCCATGGTGGTTATCCAGAAATCCAGTTTTTTTCCTTCTTTATTTAATGCAGTTATTTTGATCTCTATGATTCTGTAGAGGATAAAACAATTATTTTATCACCACTGTTGGAGTTTATTTCATATATGCACATTCCAGTTAAATCTCACAAGACACAGTAGTTTTAGCCTTAGCAGCTAAGAGAAGAGCACAAGAGTCATGGGCTGCTACAACTTTCAGCCAAGTTAGTTTTCCTGTGGTCAGTGAAGCCAAGGGAACTAAGAGTTTAAGGGGCATTTATATAAAGTCAAAAGAAAAAGCAATTCCTATGTGCCATCCAGTAATTCAGACTCATAAATTCTAAAGGAACTGTGACATGGATTGAAAGTTTTAAGGAGTTTTCATGACAAAGGGGTGTAAAATTCATTGTTTTAAATTCTGTAATCTGCATTACTGTAATTAATTTTTGATGTTAAGAGTCTTGCAATTTAAAAATTATACTTTAGAATATTTAACATAATAAATGCTGCACGGTGAGATCAAAGAAATTTTATAGATTAGTGCTATTACATAATACTCTATTACTGCTCTTCAGGTTTTAAAGAATTAACTCTTCATAACCATTTCCCAATCAATTATTTCTCATAAGTGCAAGCAGCCAAACCTCAGGATGCTGTGTCATCTGAATTAACTAAACCAGCAACTTTGCATTCTTCCATCCATTGGCAATCTGGTCCCTGGAGAGATCACCTGAGATTATAAAAATTAAAAATATCCTATGGCCACGGGCGCAGTTCTTGTGACTGTTCCCCTGTGTGTCCCATCCCAGAGCAGTCTCTACCAGCACACTCAAGTGACCACACTGCTCTCCTCCCAGCCCTTAAGGAGCACAGAGAAACCCAGCTGTTCCAATGTTGTTAAGACGCAGCCACAATTGCCCATCCTGCAAGTTTAGGAGGCGTCTTATGACAGATGCTTTTATAAAGGGAAAACAGTTATACAACTGCACCCGAAGGCTTAAACACAATGCTCTTTATGAGGGAGTGCAGGGATAGGACAAGGGGGAAGAGTTTTCAGCTGAAAGAGGGGAGATTGAGATGAGATTTTAGGGAGAAATGTTTTCCTGTGAGAGTGGGGAGGCCCTGGCACAGGTTGCCCAGAGAAGTGGTGGCTGCCCCATCCCTGGAGGTGTTCAAGGCCAGGTTGGATGGGGCTTTGAGCATCCTGATCCAGCGGGAGTTGTCCCTGCCCATGGCAGGGTGTTGGAATTGGATAGGTTTTGAGGGTCCTTCCAACCCAAACTGTTCTGTGATTCTAAGGTACCATTAATCTGACTTTTTTAATTTGTAAAGAACACATAGTTTTAAAAGTTGTCTCTAAATATCTTCTTTTTAAAACTGAGGTGAACAGTTGGGTATGGTGAGTTCTGTTAAATACTACATGCATAATTCAAACATAATTTTTGGTATTCACTTCAAAAACCTATTTTTCACCCAAACAGAAGCTCTGAAAATACTCATTCAGACAGAAATGCGTCTTTTCAGGTGGAATCTTCCAGAGGAAACAATGTGAAAACAAGAATCTTTCCATTAGTTCTAGATATTGCTATATGTAAGATCCAGCCAAGCCTCACCATGTTTTTCCACCTGAAATAGCGGAGGTTCATATACATTCCCATCTTGACCATGGAAGGGAATACATGTTTCACAACTTACTTGCATGAGCGTTTACGTGAAATGAATGCTGATTTTTAACAGACATCTGTAGCAACTTAGTTTACAGCTCATTTAATAATTATTTGCAAAGTTAATAGAATAAAAAAGTCTTAAAATTAAATTACTTCATTTTGATGGAAAAAAGACTGCATTATTAATTACTCCACTAGTCTCTAGAATCATAGAATCATTAAGGTTGGAAAAGACCTCCAAGATCATCCAGTCCAACCATCAACCCAACCCCACCGTGCCTACTTGAACCGTGTTCCAAAGTGTCAAGTCTTCACTCTTTTTGAACCCCTTCAGGGATGGAGACCACCACTGCTCTGGGGAGCCTCTGCCAGGGCTTCACCACTCTATCAGTGAAGAAATGTTTCCTAATATCCAATCTAAACCTCCTCTGGTGCAACTTGAGGCCATTTCCTCTCATCCTATCACTTGTTACTTGGGAGAAGTAATTACTCATACAGCAATTGTATGAATCGGAAATATTTTTTGATACAACAAAAAGAAATTCTTGCACATTCCAGGCTTCCTTCAAAAAAACCCCAAATCCCAAGGAACTACACCTGAACTTTACAGCAATACATTTTCTCCTGGAAGCAATTCCTTAGATACTGTAATGGGAAAGGTAAAACTGTTCTTTGTTGCTTTCTTTTAAAATCTCTCATTTTTCACAGAAAAAGAGTGAAGCAAACTTCTACCAAAGTTTGTAAGAAAACCAGTTGTAAAAATAAAACAAATTTCACCTGCTCTGCAATGGGTTATTTTTCATTTTCAATGCTTCACACTAATGTAAATCTACATGTTGTAATTTAACCAGCCAGAAGTTTTATATCAATCTGACAGCATTATTGGCCTTAGCAGGAAAGGAAAACAAAGAGGAGGGAGCTAATATTATACACACAAGCTTTCTGCATCTCTCCCCTATCTTTTCAAACTTCACCTCGGTATTGGAAGGACCTTAGGACTTCTAAGAGAACCTCATTAACCCTTCATCGTTGTTACTTGTGTCCATTCTGACGTCATCTTTAAATTAGTCAAGTTCTTACCCAAATGTTTAACAAAGCTAACAGAATAACAGGATAATGGGTTCTCCTTGGGTAATCTCATTTTTCTCTGTTCTGTTACTAACAAAACAAGTACAAACCTAATATAAGTAAATGGGCGAGGGAACTTTTACATCATAAATACACTAGTTTCTTCATTCGTTTAATATAAAAAAGAGAGAACAGCTGCTTCACTGACTTTTACAAGCAAATTCAGGTTTAATATTACAGGTTGTTTACCCTAGTAGCTAAATAAGTGATAAAAAGCATCTCTATTGTTATGGAAAAGTACCTCACCATGGGGTTGCTGGTGCAACCTAAAAGTGAAGTGCAAGCCTAAAAGTGAAAACTTGTACCAAATTCACATTCTTGGCATAACTTACTGGAAAAAAAGGTCCGTTCATTAAGGCCTCCAGCCAATAGTCTTCACCCAGTAACAGTTCCCCCAGTGTTGCTAAATGGCAAGCACTTTTTAATATGAAAAATTACAAAAATGGTAATTTTCAGTATTCTCAGCAGACTGTTTCTCTACTCTTGTTTCTCAGTTCAACCAACCCACCAAGGCTCGTTTAAGGGACACCACAGAACAGTCAAGGCACAAAATGTATATATCCAGACCCATCTATGAAATGACAAGTACCTCTTGCTGGTCCTCATCATACAGTTTCATGGCCTCAATTTATTCAGAAGTTCTTACATTCTTTTTTATTTTACCTCCTAAAGAAATGAAAAGTATTATTAACAGTTTTATTAACCATTGATGAATTAACTACTCGGAGGAGGAGAACTAGGCCTAAAATATAACAATCCCAGGAATTAAAATGAAAAACTATTTTCAGGGCAATAGTAACAGATATTATGAAATCACATTCACAATATTTAAGTAGAAGCACCATCCAGCTGAGGAAGGGAAATACAATAAATACATCCTGAGTGACACAGGAAAACAAGGCACAAACACAAGTGCATGAGCTGCCGTGAATTGTCACAGCTCTATTAATTTCCACTTTCCACGTGGAAATGTTCTCACCTTAACACTTGGATAGGAATATCTACTTTGTCTCTCTCCTGCTGAATTTCAAACAGCTGTACTGCTAGTTCAGGCATTACAGTTAATGCAAATTCACTTATTCTTATTTGATCAATGAAAAAATGAGTGTAAGCTTCTATACCAAAATGACAATCTGGTTGGGGTTTGTTTTTTTAAAATATAACTATAATGCTACACTTTGTAAATTCCTGAGCTCTTTTTTCTTTTTACAAATAGCAAAGGCACCATCCGAATCAAGCACCCTGCTGGAAAACCCCAAGGTTTGTTATAGCACAGGAAACATTCAGCTTTCAGTCAGGGGGTTATGGAGATAATTAAGTAAGAGTGGTGAATCTCTAGCACAAGTTCATCATGAAGAAGGACTCAGATCACTTCCTATGATATGTAGATTATGTCAGACAAAGAAAGTAACAGCGGCAACATCACTTTTATTAATAAGATCGTGTTGTTTAAAAGAAATGTGAGGGAGCCACGCAGCCTGCAATGGACTGATGAAAAATAAAGCAACTCAACTGTTACTGCTTTAAAGAAAATCTGTTAGAGTGAAAAATGATACAGGTATTCTACTCGCATAGATGAAAATAAAATACATCTTCCACGTACTCACTGTAATGTTTTCTGCGTGTAAATGAAAATGTGCCACCCAGACAGTCTCCAAAGAATCAGAGAATCAAAGAAAGGTTTGAGTTGGAAGGGACTGTGGAGGACATCCAGTCCAACCCTCCTGCAGTAAGCAGACATCTTTAACTCAATCAGGTTGCTCAAAGCCGCATCCAATCTGACCTTGAATGTTTCCTGGGATGCGGCAGCCACCACCTCTCTGGGAAAGCCGTGCCAGTGCCTCACCACTCTCAGTGAAAAAAATTTCTTCTTAATAGCCAGTGTAAACCTCTCCTCTTTCAGTTTAAAACTGTCACCCTTTGTCCTATTGCTACAGGCCTTGCTAAAAAGTTTTTCCACATCTTTCTTCAAACTTACTTTAAGTAATAAGATTGGGTATCCTCTGAGCCTTCTCTTCCCCAAGCTGAACAACCCCAGCCTCTCTTCATAAAGGAAGGTCTTTGATCATTTAACGTTTAAAAATTAAAATTCATTAAAATTCATTACTAAGGATAACCGACTGTATTCTTTAAATACACTCATTACAGCAAAAGCACTATTGCTCATAATGCCTGAATGTGCTGGCAAAACAGTACTGGAAAAGGAGTAATACTGCCCTGATCAAGGATTCATTCTTTATCCTATTTTTGATAGTTGCCAAGAGTGGATGTCCAGGGATGAAATAATAGGAAACTGCTACCTCCTAGTTGTCAGCCACCTGCAGCTCAGACTTTTTGAGCCAGATTCATGTTCTGTTAACTCCAGAAATTTCTGCTTTATGAGCTTTGTCTAATCTGCTGAGCCTCTGCAAATATCTAGAGTGAAAGGATGCAAGGAGAAGAACCACTCCCATGTTTGCTGTCAACATGTATCCTGTCAGTTTAATTTCCTGTATTCTAGTTCCCAAGTCAAAAGAGACAGCAAACAAAACCCCAAACCAAACACCAAAAAAGCCACCAACCTGTTATGTCCCCCTGTTTTCCATTACTTGGATCATAACATACCCCCTTTTCACTTTTTCCAAGACATGCGTGACTCTCCAGCCACCTCTGCTCCCAGCTGTTCTGCTGGTTTACTCAGTTGTTCCTCATAAAGCAGCATTTGAACACTGCTGATACTCTCCTCTGAGTATCTTATGAATCCACTACACTGTTCTTGAGAGATGGGGACCAGAACTATACCAACTATTTTCCATTGTGGGCAAGCTCTAGGTTTATTCAGTGACATCCCCTGCTTTGTTCTCTATTCCTTTCTAAATAATTCTTAATATTTAATCTATTTATTTGATCACTAAGAAGCACTGAGCTGACCTTCTCCTACAGCCACCCACCATAATCTCAAAAACTTATTCCTGAGCAGTAAATCAGCTCAGAGCTCCCATTTGCTACTTTAAATTCTCAAGTTCTAAGGAAGCATTAAGGAAGACATCATGCATTGCAATAAGTAGTTAAGCTGTTTTGGCTCTCATTCTTGAGTCAACAAGATCTGAAACGGGTGCCTCATTACTGTTCCTTTTGTCCATTTCTTCCATAGTACATAAACCCATAATCTCCCAGGAGATATTTATATTTCAGATATGTATTTTGCTAAATCCTCCAAAACAAAGGATTCCCACATGGGAATTTCTCAAATTTCTTCCACAATGAACACAGGTGGAAATAATTACTTTAGATTCTCTGCTATGGCCTTATGTTCCTTGTTTGTGCACTTACATACAATACTGGCTGTGAACACCTACTCGCTTTCTTCTTCTTAAGTGATCTTGCCAGTTTACCAGGCAAAGGCACGGTCCCTGTCTGTTTACTGAAGGGGCATGTGCCAATGTTTGCCACTGCTTTACATTCACAAATCTCTGTGCAATTTCATTTCAGCATGAGTATTTTGTATCTATTATATTATCATTTTTATCTTAACAATTATGCCTAAAATCCATTAAAGCATATTTGTGGAGAGAAGAAAACCTATGAAGTATTCCTGATAATGATTTAAATATCTACAGTGTCTAAATAGTATAAAAAAATCACAGTAAAAGAGGACAGAGTAAGAACTAAGTTCTTGGTCTTAATAAAAGATTAGACAAATGCTGCACAGATGGCAAACAAAAGAGATATTTATGCAAGGATACGTGAAAAAGTCTCAAAGTCACAAGATTAAGAAATTAAATTGGAAGGGACAGAGAAGGGGTATTAGAGAAAGCATGAAAGCACAAAGAAATACCGAGAGTAGAATAGTGAGAAAATTTTAGAGAATTAGAGGAAATTAAGACAGACTCCTCACGCCGTAAGAGACATCTCAACAGCTTTACAGATGAAAAGAGCATGAGACCATTCACTGATAACTTGGAACTTGGTGAGCAGAACTGGCTCTGGTAAAGATGATCGCAGCAGGAGCAGCTGGAATGGATGAGACTAAAACCACAGCTGGTAAGGAAGGCAATAAAAGTGTAACTTTTGGAAGTATGCTGAAGAAGAGCAAGGAAAGTAGTGAAAGCCATAAAGAACCCAAACAGGATGTTGAAAAGAAAAAAAAAATGACATCAGGGACACACGTTCTAGATGATGGGAGAGATAACTGTGACATTAGAGCCAGAGCAGAAGGACTCATAACTGAATGTGTCCAGATAATAAACATCAACTGGCTGTTGGTAATATGATGAGAGGGATAAAAAGCGAGGGACACAAGAGATTTTTGTAGGGGGAGATACAGAGCTCTGATCTACCTTTGTTATCAGTAAGCTGTCAGGCCAGAACTGCTGAAGATGCTAGATGAAACACATGCTGAACAGAGGCAAACAAACCATGGGCTGACAAACGGACTTGCAAATCATCTGCATAAAAATAGCACCTGACCAAAGATGAGAAGAGGAGATCAGCTGGTGATAAGATTCACAGAGAGAAGACAGTCAACAGCTTCCAGACTAAAGGAAGGAACAAGGGAAATAACTACAAAAGTGATGCTGCAAGAAGCCGGAGCAGTAACAGCAGAGAGATTAAACTCTATAGTAACAGAAGGAGCAGAAATTTTGAAAGAAATGTGAATGAGTGATCAGCATTACTAAGAGGCGCAAGGAGATCTAAGAGAAAGCATGAGGCAAAGCCTGCGATCTTCAATCAAGAAATAATGTCTTTAGGCTTGCTGAAACAGTTTCTGTTGTTAAAACCAGATGGAAACTAGACTAGGGTGTAGTTTGGAGTAAATTTGAGGAATACAATGCTTTTTGAAAATATTAATACAGGGAGGAGGACAAAAAGGAGGAAAATGTAGACTAAGATAAAATGATAGTGAAAAAAGAAGGTAACAACAGGATGAGGAGATGGATTTGAGCAGCAAGTGGCTAAAGCCTAAAGAGCAGTAGTAGCAGTAGTAGTTCCTGAGAACAGACGGGAGAAAGCAATCTTCTCCAGTGAGTTGTAAAAGCAAATGGATGCAGAGGCAGATGCTAACACTCAGGTGGGTCTGGCAGGCTGGTGGAATCACATAAACTATGAATGAAGCACTTGACTGTGAAGGAAGAGAAACAAAATTGAAATGAAAGTATTAGGGAGTCTGCATGCTGAGAACACAAACTTGCCTCTGTGAGAAAAACCTAGTGGCACTGGAACAATGGCACTGAAAGCAGCTGTGTAGTATGAGTTACAGATCTAGGAGGAAACTGGGAGAACACAGAGTACGAAACTATTAACTCACAGGCAAGGAGAGGAAGAAAGAACCAAGAGATGCCCTGAAATCAAAGATTAGTGTGTCATTAAAAATTATTCTATTAGTTACAAATTAGGCAAAAGAATAATTCTGAAAAAATTTGAATCATGAAGAGTAAAAAAATTTGTTCGTGCAAACAGCTGAAACTAAGAGAGAATCCCGTGCATGTAAGAACTCCAAATTACGTTGTGAAACAAGGAAGGCATCAGCAAAGGGCTAAATTGTGAAGTAAATGAACATGAGAGATTAAGGACTCATCGTGAAGCCAAAAAAGCTGGATAGACTCTCAGAAGATACCTCAGATGCCCTTTGGAGATTTACATCAAGATCTGCACCAGTGGCACAGTGTGATGCTGTGTGCTCCATCAGAAAAGAGAAGGGCCCAGGAACAGCCAAAAGTCAGCATGGCTCTCACTTTATCACAGTACAAGAGGCAAGAGGACGTGATCCATGTGACTCATTACAGAGTGTTGTCCTTAAGAACATGCAGGAACTCTGTGTGTTAGCTGTGGTAGATCTGCCAAGATTAGGAACACTACAGTTTTCTTGAGGCAACATCCAGTTCTGCATCTCCTAATTCATTGTCCTGTGACTCAGTCATTCACCTTTCCATGCTCAAATCATGTTTTCTCTCCCAGGCCACATTTTGCTAACAATAACAAGCCTATAATTTACAGATGTTTTCCAGTCCCTGCAGTCAATGCATTTTCTCATTACCTAAGCAAGATTTATTACCATAGCACTTTGTTAGCAAGTCTTAGAAAGGGAATGCAGCATTGCAAATGAGAAAGCCCAGAGCTTAGGATCCTTCAGGTGCTCTCTTGAGAAGCTTTTGTAACTTGTTAGTCAAACTCTGAAAATACGGTGGCCCAGACTGCAAACTACAAACTTACCAACTTTCTTAATAGTAGAAGAGCCCCATAAAATCAATAACTCTGTTTATGAAGCAAGGTGCTATTTAGGGTGAAAAGGAGTCAAATACTGCTGCAATACCAATATTAGTGCACTACTGTAGTTCCCACCCACCAATAGGATAAAAATAAATAAAATAAAGTTTAAGAACAAATAAGTTTTCAAATAACTGATGGCTTGCAACTACAAACTGAAAGCCATAAAGTCAGTGATGGTTTTTCTGGAGCAATTCAGTGAAAACTTTCTATTACTGATTTTAAAATGAATCAAAATGTGTATTGGTATTGAAAGATATAACATTTCTATCTCGTTTTGCTTCCTTGGTAGAAGGCAATTTCTCTTGCCATTATCTGTTCAAAAATACATTAAATTAGCATCTTGGAAGTATTGCTGTAAGCTGATACATGGGTTTTATATGCTACAAGAACAAACATCTAAAAATCCTTAGATTTCTCTCCCATTTCACTAAATACATAGAGATCACCTCTATTACGAGTTACACAAACGGTTATGTTTAAAAGGAGCCACAAACAGCTTGATACATGAAACTTTAATCAAACCCCAGAAGCTGTAGATTTACTCTAGTGTAAATGAACCTCATCAGTTGTTCAAATCAGCTGGAGAGTAAGATCACGCTAATCTGCATGAACAAGTAGGAGAATAACTGAGCTTTCTGTGGTTGTTTACACTGTGTGTACAGTTGTTTTGTATGACTAGAGCAGTAGAAAACTACTGGTGCATGCTAGTTAATCTGGCTCATTTATTTGTTCATTTATTTTGACCACTGTAATTTGTTTCACAACATTTGTACTTTAACACAATTCTATAGCAAACGTAATATAGAACACTCCATCAAGTCAATAAAATCAACTGGAACAGCACCCCTTGGTCCAACATCCTGTTGTTAAACCTTTGTTAAACAGTAGGAAGAGAAAGGCACATCTTCTGTGTAGTAATTATAACATGAGAGAATCAGCGAGGTGTTGCCGTAACATGTAAGCTATGCTCAGCAGCTCCTGGGTGTTTCCAAAATGAAAAGGTTTAATTTGGTTCAAGTAAGCCTGTTTTCTCTTGGTATCTTATTTTTCTCCACTATCTGTTCACCAGTAGGATTCTCCTCTGAGACTACCATTAAACTCAGGCATTAAGCAGCAGAACGTATGGGAACTGGGCATCCAAGCACTATTTCTGTCCTCCCTCTTTAGAATCCACTTGAGCAGTAGTTACTCATGTTTAAAACCTTCAGAAGACTGCCAGAGTGCAGTCAGGCAGTGAGCAGGGATGTGTGAAGAGCCATTGAGCAGTGGTGTTCAGAAAGGCTACACCAAAGCCATCATGGGAAAAGGGAACTCAATTGTTTTGCTGACCAATTTGGCTGACAGAATTAAAACATCATTTCTGTCTAAGGATGTTTTGCAGGTTAGTGTAGACCACTACACAAAGATCTATTGATGGTAGTATCAGACTTAAGGACATGTGCTGTGTTACATGTAAATATGCAAAGGTTTTTCCTTATTCATATAAGAACAGGACTTGTAAGACTTATCTGAATCCTGGAGTCCACAGCACAGGAAGGACATAGATCTGTTGGAGCAAGTCCAGAGGAGGCCACAATGATCTGACCTGGAGCACCTCCGACGCAAGGATAGACTGAGACAGTTTGGGTTTTTCAGCCTGGAAAAGAGAAGGCTCAAGGGAGACCTCAGAGCAGCCTCCCAGTACTGAAAGGAGAAAGCTGGAGAGGGACTCTTGATCAGGGAGTGCAGGGACAGGATGAGGGGGAAGAGTTTTCAGCTGAAAGAGGGGAGATTGAGATGAGATCTTAGGGAGAAATGTTTTCCTGTGGGGATGGAGACGCCCTGGCACAGATTGCCCAGAGAAGTCGTGGCTTCCCCATCCCTGGAGGTGTACAAGTCCAGGTTGGATGGGACTTTGAGCCCCCTGATCCAGTGGGAGGTGTCCCTGCCTACGGCAAGGGGGTTGGAACTGGATGGGCTTTGCAGTTCTTTCCAACACAAACCATTCTGTAATTCTATGATTGAGTTGTTACAGACTTAGTTTTATAGGTGGCAAAGAAATCTCCACATTTAAACTATGAGGGGAAAATTATAATGTATCACTACAAAAAGCAGATAATTCCATAATACTTCAGGTATTAAGTGATCAAGCATGATGAGATCAAATTACTTCCTTCTCTTACTGAAAATCAGATAGATAACTGCTCCTTTCCCTCCCCTGCCCAAACACACACTACAGCTCTGCAGATAAATACACTGAAACCAGAGGGAAGCTGCAAAATTAATAAATCAAACAACACACTACAATTATCCCAGGTGAAAGCTATCACACTTTATAAAAAAGCTTTCGAGCTTTCTTAATTTCAATGATTTGGTGATTGTTTTGTTAAAACACCAATGCTCCATTTAACAATAAATCACTGACATATTTGAGAAACAGCTTGACTCTGTCAGTGATTATTAAAGCAGGTTTTATTATTGATTAATGGACAGTTCTGCTCAAAATGGATGCTATGATACAGTGCTAAGACTCAGCCACTGGCAAACTGATCTATAAGCACAAGCTTTTCACTGATGTGAAGTCCTAATGGATTCAAAAGGAAGGAGTGTCATAAATGTGATTACAGAATTAGGGCCTTACAACATTGCCAACCATGTGCTGTGAGAGTCCAAGATTGCTCATGGTTGCACAATCTATATATAAACAGAACTGCACATTTATATTTTAATGAATTTGTATATTAATTAAAAATTTTCTTTCCTTTTACACTTTTGTATCCCTTTCATCTCTCTTTTTAAATTCACAGTTTTATTCTTCATAGATTCTAAGCAGCTTTGCAGTCAAAGTTTAATAATCATACCCATACAGTCACTACAGGTGTCCTTTGGTTTTCGTAAAGCCAGGCAATTTCGGGTGCTATGGTACAGTAAACAGTAGGAAAAAACTTACTTTTAAATACACATAATGGAATAATAAGATTGGAATAAATGGGAATTCTGGGAAGTTTGAATCGCTGTGCGCTGCTTGGCTTAGTGACCTGTACAAGCAGTGCTCTCTGGGACAAGCAGTGAATCAGACATGCAGATCAGGTGCACCAGCTGTGCTGTATGCAGAGAGTTTCAGTAGCAACCCTACAGCATAAAAAAGATATTTAGAGGCATCTATGGACCCATTTGGCAGATTGCCCACAGCAGCATCCATATGATCCCCTACAGAGCCAGCAGCATCCACTTTTCCACACTAGTATCTCCTATACCGAGTTCTTCTACAGTTCTGAACTGAACAACGATTACAGAAACCCTCCAAAGGGATCATGACTTCAGGTCATCCAGAAGTTTGTGGGGTATTTTCAATATCCCTCTTGCAGTGTGAGCAGCGGAATGAGCGCAACGTGGCTGCAACCCAGCTCAGCACTGACCGCCAATTGTTTAGATGCTGGCTGGGAAATAAGCAATTTCTCAGTTTCTATTGTTCCAAAGACCTTTGTAGCAGGCCAGTAATTTCTTCCAAGTTTAGTCTAATTGAAACTGGAACTCAAGGTAATTGAGAGCTCAATCCAGAGGCTTTAATAAAACTGGTATCTTTGAGGTGGTGCTGCTGGGAAAGCATTACCCACCAATTTAAATCCATAGTCCCACATGGAGGTGATCAATCAGAATTTGGTGGGCTAGATCACCACTTGTCAGCTGCAAAGAGTTCACTTCCAAAATACAATCATTTCAGTATAGCAGCAGCACGTGTTGCCTGGTAAATATATGAGAATTATGAGGAGATGGGTTGAAAAAGCATAATTAAAACAACTGACTTGCCTGAGGAGACAGGTAAGTGGGAAAAAGAAATGCCCATTATCAGTAGCTGTTGTATTGGAACAGTGAGGAGAAATTGTTGAGTGATTTTAAGTCTGCAAATGAAGAAAAACAATCAAAAATGGGCGTTACAGTCAGGTTATGATTTGCTCACCTCACTGCAACTTGTGGAGACCAGAACTAAACCACTGAGAAAGCATTTCAGCTAAGTTTAAGATCTAAAGTGTAGTACCTGTGCTAAATATTAAAGTGGACACACCAAACACTGCTCTAAAGAACGTTTTGGCCCCTCTCACTTTTAGTGCATTGAGATCTCACAGGTTCTGGCAGATTTTACAAATATATCACTTAAATTGTACAGATTGTAACACACTGGAATAATTTCATAGAATCATAAAGGCTGGAAAAGACCTCTAAGCTCATCCAGTCCAACCATTAGCCCAACCCCACTGTGCCTGCTAAACCATATCACCAAGTGCCACCTCTACATGTACACCTCCAGAGAAGGAGACTCCATCATTTCCCCGGGCAGCCTTATCCAATGCTTCACCACTCTTTCAGTAAACAATTTTTTCCATACCTCTCCTGGTGCAACTTGAGGCCATTTCCTCTCATCCTATCACCTGTCACTTGGGAGAAAAGACCAACACCCACCTCACCACAACTTCCTTTCAGGGGGTTGTAGACAGTGAGGAGGTCTCCCCTCAGCCTCCTCTTCACCAAGCTAAACAATCCCAGTTCCTTCAGCTGCCTCTCATAAGAGTTGCACTCCAACCCCTTCATCAGCCTCGTTGCCCTTCTCTGGACACGCTCCAGCCCTTCAGTGTCCTTCTTCTACTGAAGGGCTCCAAACTGAACACAGGATTCAAGGTGTAGTCTCACCAGTGCCGAGTACAGGGACACAATCACTTCCCTACTTTCCACTTCAACTTCTTTTTTGTAATTTCACTGAGCTAAGCACCTTTGACAAGAAAATTCTTATGAAACAAGCAGTGGCTTTGTTGATATTGTTTTTCTTCTTTTCAAATTGCCTTAAAAAAATGAAAGTGGTTTAATTTTAAGAATACACTCACTATAGATTATTATCTAAATGCCAAGGTATAATTGCAGCTTTCCAGCATGGAATACTGAACAGACATCAGAAAACACTGCAACAGACCAGTCCATTCTCACTGGTGCCTCCTGCTCCCCGATGCACATTGGCAACTTTCTTGCAAAGAAATCACATGCTAAAATGACACTTGTGGGTTTTCTTGTCTATTTTCTCCAGTCTGCAATTGCTGAACCCTGTGCCTATGGAGAGCCTCAGGGATGACTCTATTGGGTTGGAGACATTGACATGTTGTCAGGAATTGGGTCTTTACTGTCTTATACAAGTGAAAAGGATTAAAAAAACCTCAGGAAGTTATAACAGCTTTGACCTAAGACATTAACACAACTGCACTCTAATTACTCAAGACTTAACCTAGTCAGGTCTTGAAATTTTTCAAGGATGGAGACTGACGGCTCCTCTAGACAACCTGTCCCAAGGCTTGGCTGTCTTAATGAGGAGAGAAATATCTCCCTATGTGCTGTCAGACTTTGACCTCAATAACAGAGGTGTCCTTCATGACCTGTATTATGGAATTCTTTCACAGAAAAGGGTAAGAGCAATGCATGAATACTCCCTTTTCCAGTTCACAGGTTGAAATACATTTTGTTGGTTGGGACCTCAAGACCCAGATTTCAGTTATTTGCATGCACGCAGCTCTTGAGGGGTTCTAAGGGAAAAGTACTTAATGCCCAAGAGCAGGATAGAACTGAAGATGAGTAACTCTATTTGACATTAATATCACAATTACAGTTCATGCACTGTAGTGAGTCAATTCTCTCAGCTAAATTACTTCATCTTATTTACTAATCATCTGGAGTAGGATTCAGGATTTTATGATGAGGGCAAAATGGAGATACAAGGGTGTCATTAACTTTGCCTCTATTTTCATATTATTTTGATGAAGTGTTCTCAAATTCAGAGAAAAAAATAACTTGGCGACATATTTGATAAAAATAAAAAATCCTAGGCACTACTCCACTAAAACATTTCTTAAGGAAAGATCAAAAATTGATTTTAACTAAAATATTTTAAGGTCGATCCAGTGGGAGGTGTCCCTGTCCATGGCAGGGGGGAGCTGGAACTGGATGGGCTTTAAGGTCCCTTCCAACCCAGACCGTTCTATGATTCTATATTATTTCCTACACATAACATTTGAAAAACTTTTACTTTAAGCACACACAGTGCACACAATAGCGCACTAGATAACATACACAGAGTTACAGACATTACTTTCTCATTGACCTAAGCCTTTCTAAACTCTGATAATAACATAACAGCACATACACTTTCTGTTCAACTAGCACTACTGCTGCTTGGGATCCGAAGGCACCTCATAAACCACACAGGAGATCTCAAAATACACGGGACAGAGGAGATGCTCTAATTAGTCTTCTACCACGAGCATGCATCTACAGTGCTACACACGTAACATTGCCAGGATGCACCAAGCAGCAGAGTGAGCATGGATATTCTGAAGGGCCTAAACTCCCTACAGTAAATATTCCCATTAAAATTGCAACAGTACCTTTTACATACATGCAAAACACGCCACAATTTGCTGCTTTCTGTCTTATCTGAATAGCAGACAGGCTGTCTTAACAGACAACCACTAAGAAATCTGAAAGAGGAAAGGACAGCTTTGTCTGCCTGTTCAGCTATTACATGCTGAAACCTAGGTATTGATGTAAAGCTCTAAGTCAATAAAGATATCAAGGGGAAATGATTGCTCCCGTAACAGCAAAGCAGTGCTAAGAGAATCATTACTAGATCCTGAGCAGTGAGAGCATATAAGAGCAGAGCACATTCCATGGCACAACCATCCAAGTTTCTTTTAGAGCCTTCACAAAGGAGCTGAATAAGATGAGGCTACACTAACATGCAAGTAGATCACATTTATTTCTCTAAGATGCCCCCTACCCAAATGTGACATTGCTCCCTGTAGCACTATCCATGCACCTCGCACACCTGCTTTCTCCCCACTGAGCACCATCTCTGCCCTTTCCATTCCTCTGTGATACATCTCCAGAATTTTACTTTTATGTTGCTTCCAAATTCTAACTGTGTCAGGCTTTCATTCACTTTGAAAAATACCAAGAGAATGAGTTAAGAACATCAATACAAATTTATGAAGGTGGCATTGCAATGTCAAATCAAGAATATGGTATCAAGATGAAATACAACTGTGTCAGGATAAATCTACCAAGCTGACAGCACAAAGACAAAATGGAGCAATGTCACTGCAGATCTACAGAAACAACATTCACCTGTCAAAACAAAATCATGTCATTGTAGATTAAGGAGTAGCTTAAATAAACTGGAATGCATAACTATTTGTTCAGATTAGCGAATCCCACCCACGCTTTCTTCCCAGCAGGGAGAAAACACAAGTGTTCAGCCGAAGTAGGCAAGCAAACCTTGCGATGGGGCTTAATGCCACAAAATCAGTTAGACTTGGAGCAAGACAGCACGCTAGTGTAAGGAAACTTCCAAGTAAGGACCAAAAACCAATGATCAAAGCGCCAAGGTAATGACCAAAGCAATGGCCAAAGAATGACCCCAGAATGAGTAGCAACACAGAAACACCTGAGCTTGCCAGCCACCTCATAGGCTATACTCATTTTGCTATAGTATTTTAACTTGAGCCTCAACCTATGGCCATGAACACAGGGTAGAAAATTAGAAATTGCATTTATACCATCTTTAAAACGCTTCACAGAATCATAAAATGGTTTGAATTAGAAGGAACCTTAAAGCCCATCCAGTTCCAATCCCCTTGCCGTGGGCAGGGACACCTCCCACTAGACCAGGCTGCTCAAAGCCCCATCCAACCTGGCCTTGTACTGACTGGTAATTTAATCTAAGCCCATGTAAGAAGAGACTGAGACACTGACATTCCATAGCAGCACTGAATTCTGCCAGGCCATTTCTGAGGCAGGATTTTCTCCATGGGATGGTTACAGCACTTGAGATTAAGACTCAGTTTTTTCCTTTCCCCAGAGCTTCAGGTACTGGAAGTGGAACTAAGGTTTCATTTGGATTTTTTTCCTCGGAGGAGTTGTTTTCTCAAGCAACACTGACAGGAAAAAAGCCACATTCTTTTAATAACAGAATGTTCTTCCATCCAAAGGGATTAAATGAAGGTAATAGGCAAACTGCCAGGATATTCTAACAGCAAATAGTTAAAACCTCGTTGTCAGGTAAGAAAGGGAGTACAAATGAAATCTTTTGTGAGCACAAATCCACACAACTTATGTCGATTGAATCATTCATGATCATGGTAAAACAACAACATTATTCTAAGGCTGAGCAGTCCTTTATGTGATGAAACACCACAAAAGCAGGAAGGTGATCAGCTTTGGAATGATTTATTATGGGAATTCATTCAGACAGTACTCAACTACCTGCTACAAATAACCAAAAGCAAGTTAACGTATTTTTTACAGGATTGGGAATTCTCTTCTTCCTTTAAAACCCTTTCTGACAATCAGCTTCTCACCCAACTTGCTATCCAATTTCAGGACCAACAGGAATCAGCAGGGGAGCTTGTTAAATAGAGATGAGATTCTCACCACAAAAGCATAGAACACGTTATCCTGATTTGTTATGGAAATAGGCACAGTGCACACACACAAACACATACTGTTCAAAGTGTCAGAAATCATGTTTTCGTACAGACTTTCTAACAGAGAGGAGCGCAAAGCTACGCTCCAAATATGTTCCTATGTCCTGGCTGAAATCACTGTCTAACTCATCCCTCCTACAAATCCCAAAACCCAGAGCATGCCATATCCTAAGCCTCTTTATTGTGTCCAGTCTCTATATACCAGAAAAGCCTTCATTTCCATGACTGTTTTGAGTAGGTCACAGTAGTTCAGTGACTCCTTAAGACACATTCCCAGAAGTCCCTCCCAGTTGGTACCAATTCTCACATGCAGAAATCTTTAATGAAACACAATTACAGCTGTTCCCCATGCAAGGCCCACATCTCTTAGCACTGTATTTTGGTGTACAACACTAAGGACTGCATTCAGTTCCAAAGTCCTCAGCACAAGAAGGACAATGATCTGTCAGAGTGAATCAAGATGAGGCCACGGAGATGATCAGAGAGCTGAAGCACCTCCCATACGAGGACAGGCTGAGAGAGCTGGGGTTGTTCAACCTTGAGAAGAGAAGGCTCAAGGAAGACCTTAGAGCAGACTTCCAGTACTGAAAGGGGCTCCAGGAAAGCTGGGGAGGGGCTCTTGATCAGGGAGTGCAGGAATAGATGAAGGGGAACGGTTTTAAGCTGAAAGAGGGGAGACTGAGATAAGATCTTAGGAAGAAATGTTTTCCTGTGACGGTGATGAAGTACTGGCACAGGTTGCCGAGAGAAGTGGTGGCTGCCCCATCCCTGGAGGTGTTCAAGGCCAGGCTGGATGGGGCTTTGAGCAACCTGATCCAGTGGGAGGTGTCCCTGCCCATGGAAGGGGGTTTGGAACTGGATAAGCTTTAAGGTCCTTTCCAACACAAACCATTCTATGATTATGAAGTATGATAATAATGTTTCCAGAACTGCTAGCTCCCAAAGCTAAAACTGCATATGAATTTTAGTGCTGCAACAGATGCTACTAAATTCATTTACATTACATAGTCCATTACTTATAAATAATCAGGACAGAAAGATTGCTTTGTATTTGCCAGTTCAAAGATAAAGCCTTTTGGAATCACCAAGCAGCTTCGATTCATGCAGAGCCTTTGCAGTTGGCCTTGATATCACATTGTGAAATGGCTACCTAAGACTTTAAAGTTATGTAGTACTTAAACATTTCCCATGTGGAACAAGCACAAAAAGAAAGAGGCTACTACCCAGACTAAAGAAGGTATTTGCAGTCAAGGTCTGCTTGAACATAAAGAAAAACTAGTTCAAGCTTGTACATCTGCCTTTTTGTTTCTATACACAGTACACATGGCAGTAACAGGTAGTTTGGTTCGCAAGGTGTTGTGTGAACAGGTAAGAAAGTGCCTGCCTTAAGAGTTCCCGCCTTAAGATTATGAAAAGATACAAAAGACAAAGCAGAGAGAAGGCAGAAGCAGCAGCAAGATGAACATCATGTGCATAATATACAATTTCCCTAATGCTACCAACACAGCAAGAAGAATTACAATGAACTGTTCTACCCATGCCCAGAGCTAAGCATGGAAAGAGAAGAAAAAGTCTCTCCTTCACAAATGAATTCTCATATTTGCTGAGAAAACCGGGTATTTTAATTTTCTCCCAGCTTCTCTAAATCTAAACACCCCATGGAAGTAATATCAACTTAGCGGAGTTCTGATGAAAGCCAGGAAAACCCCTGATAGATTTTTAATAGTTTCCTCCTACCTTGATCACCAAGTTCCTTGGCACCCTGCCTTCCCAATGAAACACTGAAGTCAGTCTGCAGGACACGTCCTTCCACAGCAGCTCAGATTGTTTTTGCTTTCACAGTGAATTCCATAATCTTGGCTTTCTTCTCAGAAACAGTTCAATCTAACATAGTGAAATACTGATATTGTTCATGATCACAATGTCATATTTCTTCTTAACTCCAAAATGCACGTTAATGGTGCCTCAACAAAAATCAACAAAAATCAACTTCTGAAATAGGTTGGACTCGATGATCTCAAAGGTCTTTTCCAACCTTATGATACTGTGATACTGTGAGAAGTGGTGAATTTAAATTCCTGTATTGCAAGTCGTCCAAACGGTTTAACTCTAGAGAAAATCCAAACAGCAGTGCTCTCTCTTTTCTATATGCATAAAAGAAAAAGCTTGTTTATGAAATCTAAACAGATTTTTTTCTAAGATAACACTCTAAGGTTTTTAGTGATTTGCACAATGAATACTTGTTCAGGTGAACATCTCCATTAACCCAAGCCCAATTGTTGCTTTCCAAAATCATTTGTCAATATGCCCAGCCCCAAACCATAACATTCAGCTGGTGTTGAATGTAGATCTTGGTATGTGGCACAGTCCCCCATCATGGTGCAGCTCCTTTCTTGAAATAAACCTGAACTTGTAGACTATCGGGTCCACATGAAAATGTATTGGCAAGGAAGGAGGAAAGGTATCAGAGAATCACAGAATGCCAGGTTGGAAGGGACCTCAGGGATTATCTGGTTCAACCATTTTAGCCAATCTATAGTTTAAATGAGATGGCCCAGGACCCTGTCAAACTGAGCCTTAAAAGTGCCCAGTATAGAGCAATCCACCACTCCTCTAGGGAGATCATTCCAACATTTCATTGCCTGCATGACAAAACATTTTCTTCTGGAATCCAACAGGAATCTCCCCAAGAGGAAACTTAGACCGAACCTAAGCTCTGCCTAGAAACGCCCCAGCGACAATAAACACTGCAAGGACTCCCAAGCCACATGGATGGGCAGTGGAACAGCACCAAAGGGAAAAGAAAAAGGCTCATGTGATGTTGTCAGTTCAAAATCAATTGCAAATCTACTACTTCCAAATGATGCAGATAAAAACCAATAGATTGCTACCAAAGGTACCATGAAATAAAATTGTATTAATTTTGTACATTTTAAAAACACTGCCACACACTCCCAAGGTGTCTGTGAGCTCTGTTTTTCTCACTGGGCCTATGTACTCGAATTCATGCAGACTCTGTGCTTAGAAACCCACCAGTTTGCCTACCAGGTCTTCAGAAATACCGGATGGCAGCCAGAGTTTTTAGGGTTGCTGGTTTCTATGCACATTCAGTCAGCTTAATCTGGCCCTTGTTCCCACCAAGTCTGTGTGACAGCCAGTTTTCCATACAAAGCCCCAAAAGCACTGCCACTGCTGCTCAGGATGTCCTCGTGGCACTTATTTGTGAGGAGTAAGATTAACTGTACTCCTTCCTTAGATCCAGGTTCTTTACACCACATCCCACAGAACACAGACCTACACCATTCTTCTCAGGAAACAGCCCTTTCTTGAACACCCTGGAGAACTGTGTCCAGTGCTAGAATTCCCAGCATAAGAGGGATATGAAACTATTGGAATGGGTGCAGAGAAGGGCTACACAGGTGATCAAAGGGCTGAAGCACCTCCTATATGAGGACAGGCTGAGAGAGTTGGACTCATTCAGCCTGGAGAAGGGAGGGCTCCAGGGGTACCTCATAGCAGCCTTCCAGTACTGAAAGGGGCTCCTGGAAAGCCACGGAGGGACTTTTTACAAGGGTTTGTAGTGATAGGAGGAGGGGGAATGGCTTTAAATTGGAAGGGGGAAGATTTAGATTAGACACTAGGAAGAAATTCTTCACAGTGAGGGTGGTGAGGCTCTGGCACAGGTTGCCCAGGGAAGCTGTTCCCTGGAGCTGTTCAAGGCCAGGTTGGATGGTGCTTGGAGCAACCTGGTCTAGTGGGAGGTGTCCCTGCTCATGGCAGGGAGGTTGAAACTGGATGGGCTTTGAGGATCCTTCCACCGCAAACCTTTCTATAACTCTATGATCAAGCATAATTTCTTTACATCCTAAGTTTGAAGATATTTCTCCTGAACAATTAATACACATGTAATCAATTATGAGTATGTCACAAAGTCTCCTTTGTAATTCACACACATGTCGAAAATATCTTTAGGGAGGTATATATCACAAGCAACCATCTGCTAAATAGCCCATATAGCAAAATAATTTACTTCAGCTATCGGTAAAATGGTGTTAAAAAGGTTTAAGCTACTGCAGGTTTTTTCCTCATGCTTGATACAAGAAACCACAATTTCATGACCCTACTCTTAATAAAGAGCATCTGCACATTTTGTTTTCATGACTGATATGAGCCCCTCATTTAAAGCATTACTGCTTCTCCTCTCATTAGGATCAAGTTCAGACCCTGCAGAACTGCCAACTCCATAGAAGATGCTTTACACAAGGGAGGCAACAAAACATGAGAGGCCAGCTGTTCATAGGATAACATCTTCACTATGCCCTTTTGATGTCAACAATAATTAGAAAAGCTTTGATACTTATCTCACATTTGGGTGAACATTGCTTTCACTTCTGCAGGAGTGTGAACAACTACACAGATATGAAAAATGCAAGTCAGTTATGACCATTTAAAAGTGTGTTAAATTCTGTAAAATAGTTGCCCATGGTTTGTTTCTCACATGAAGCATTGGGTGATGATGTTAAAAATTACAGCCTACAGATATTGGAACTCCAGTCAAAAGCATTTTCTTGACTGTAAGATCTATCCTGGGCTAAGTAGTTGTCACTCTGGACAAGTACATGGCGCAAAATCTGCAACATAATGCATTGAATTGCCACCACTTCAAACACATCATCCAGTACTTTAATGCCTTTTTCAGCAAACAATAGAAAGTTATTGAGAAAATATTCCAAAAAATGTGGTTGCTTTCTGCTGGGTGGGCAAGAAAGTAACAATGGAAGTTGCAATGCTCACCTGAGTTCCAACACGAGCTCTTAGATGTCACTTAGCCAGGACGCTTGGTAGCCAGCCATGCGCTCTGTGTTAGCTCCTATGTCTGATTATTACAGAGCAGTTCCATCCAAAGTTGGACACAGCATAAGACAAAATAGACAACCTGACACCAATTAATCCTAAAATTTCGATTGCACATTCAACACTGAAGAGCACACTAAGACTGCACATACTCAGAGTGGTCCCTGGACACTCAGCAAGTCAGCTGAGATATCTGTATTTGATAGTCAGAACTAAGACAGTAAAAATATACACTGAAATACTGTAGAGTTTTGAAAAAATAAACCAACAAATACATTTTTAGAATAGATATTAGGAAATATTACTTTAACATAATGGTTATCAAGCATTGGAACAGGCTGCCCAGGAAGTGGTTGAGTCACCATCCCTGGAGGGATTTAAGATGCGTAGATGTGGCATTTAGGGACATGGTTTAGTGGTGGAGTTGGTAGTGTGATGTTAAGGGTTGAATGATTCTATGCTTCTACGATTTTAAAGCCAACATTCGAAAGTTAAAGGAGGTTTTCTTATCTAATCGCTTTTCTTTAAGAAATGAGGCCCAAGTAAGTAAATCACAGTGGATTTGGGAGATGCTGCTCCAAGCAGCTTGGCACTTCTAGTCACCAAAATCTCTGTGTCTACTAGAAACCCTGACAAGCATTAAATTACATTTAACGTATTCCACTAGAAAATAACCATAAGGTAATGTCAATACAGAACTGAGATACCTTTAAATGATCATGCAAATGAACATAAAACTCATTAATAATCTTTTAAAGTCTAAGCAAAGTCTGTATAGTTTAGGTGATTAAAAAAATGAGCAAGAACTCGGTTTTGCAACACCTCTGAAATCAATTAGGTTGCAAGGAGATTATGTCAACGATGAATTTTGTTAATGTATTTACTCAGCATACAGATTGTCTGTGTTTTTATGTAAAAATGACTATGAAGTAACTCCACCAGTGTGAGAAACGCAGCTGCATGTACCCTACATTATCCTGGACACTGAAACCTGCAAAGAATGGACCTGGGAAGTATGATGTCAGAGGGAAGTTATAAAAGAAGTTATGATCATGGAGTGAAGGTTACATGACTTGCCAACTTTCAAACAGTAAGGAAAAGAAGTCAGATCCATGAATCCCTATTCTGGACATCAGCCTCTGGAGCATCATCATCTCACAAAAACATTGAAAAGAATAAGATGTTTTAAAACAACAACTTCACACTGAATTAACAGGAACTAGAGGCAAAAAGGAAAATTTATGAAAATTTAACATTTTGGATTTATGGTTACATTATAGAATAGAATCATAGAATCACTAGGTTGGAAGAGACCTCTGAGATCACCGAGTCCAACTGTGCCTGTCTTCTTACTAAACCATGTCCCTAAGAAACTCATCCACCCATTTTTTAAACGCCTCCATGGATGGTGACTCCACCACTTCCCTGGGCAGCCTGTTCCAATCCTTGACCACTTTTTCAGTAAAGAAATTCTTCCTAATGTCCAGTCTAAACCTCCCCTGGTGCAACTTGTGGCCATTTCCTCTTGTCCTATTGCTTGCCCCTTGTGAGAAGAGAACAGCACCCACCCCGTCACAACCTCATTCAGGCAGTTGTAGACACTGATGAGGTCTCCCCTCAGCCTCCTCTTCTCCAGGCTAAACAACTCCAGTTCCCTCAGTCTCTCCTTGTAGGGCTTGTTCTCCAGCCCCCTCACCAGCCTCGTTGCCCTTCTCTGCACACGCTGCAGCCCCTCAATGTCCTTCTTGTAGTGAGGGGCCAAAAACTGAACACAGTACTCAAGGTGTGACCTCACCAGTGCCGAGTACAGGGGCACAATCACCTCCCTGCTCCTGCTGGCCACACTGTGTCTGATACAGGCCAAGATGCCATTGGCCCTCTTGGCCACCTGGGCCACTGCTGGCTCATGTTCAGCTGCTGTCAACCAACATCCCCAGGTCCTTCTCTGCCAGGCAGCTCTCCAGCCACTCCTCCCCAAGCCTGTAACGCTGCCTGGGGTTGTTGTGACCCAAATGGAGGACTCTGCACTTGGCCTTGAACCTCATCCCGTTGGTCTCAGCCCATCGATCCAGCCTGTCCAGATCCCTCTGCAGAGCCTCCCTTCCTTCAAGCAGATCCACACTAACACCCAGCTTGGTGTCATCTGCAAACTTGCTAAGGGTTCACTCGATACCTTCGTTGATATCATTGATAAAGATGTTAAATAGGACTGGACCCAGCACTGAACCCTGCAGAACACCACTTGTGACCAACTGGATTTAATTCAATTTACCATCACCCTTTGGGCCCGGCCATCCAGCCAGTTTTTAACCCAGCAGAGGCTGTGCCTGTCTATGCCAATGGCAGCCAGTTTCTCCAGCAGGATACTGTGAGAAATGGTGTCAAAGGCTTTACTGAAGTCCAGGTACCCCACATCCACAGCCTTTCCCTCGTCCATTAAACGGGTAACCTTGTCATAGAAGGAGATCAGGTTGGTCGGGCAGGACCTGCCTTTGGTGAACCCATGTTGGCTGGGCCTGATCACCCAGTTGTCCTGCACATGCTGTGTGATAGCACTCAAGATGATCTGCTCCATGACCTTCCCCAGTACCGAGGTCAGACTGACAGGCCTGTAGTTCCCCGGATCTTCCCTTCAACCCTTCTTGTAAATGGGTGTAACGTTTGCCAGTCTCCAGTCCAGCGGCACTTCCCCAGTCAGCCAGGACTGCTGGTAGATGAGGGGAAGGGGTTTGGTGAGAGCCTCTGCCAGTTCCCTTAAAGCCCTCAGATGGGTCCCATCTGGCCCCATGGATTTGTGTATGTCTAGCTGGGCGAGCAGTTCACTAACCAAGTCCTCCCGAACAGCTGGAGCTTCATCCCCACCGTCTCCGGGCTGAGGGGGCTGGGTATCCCTAGCACTTTCCCCTTTGGGGTTAAAAACTGAGGCAAAGAAGTCATTGAGCACCTCTGCCTTGTCCCTCATTGCTACTGGCCCCTCTGCACCCAGCAAGGGAGGGAGAGTCTCCTTTGTCCTCCTGCTGCCATTGATATATTTAAAGAAGTTCTTTTTATTGTCTTTGACTGAACTGGCCAGTTGGAGTTCCAGTTGGGCTTCAGCCCTTCTGATTTTTTCCCTACATGATCTCACCTCAGCTTTGTAGTCCTTTGTAGTTGTCCTTCATGTTCATACCACCTGTTGCCACTGTCTCCTTGGGTATGCTTTACTATCCTTTTTTGGCTTAAACAACAAGTAAAACAAGCAAAGACTGAAGAAGTAAGCACACAGAGAGAAATACACTAAAAACAGCCTGGAAAGCTTCAAAATGATGAGGCAGAGATAAAAATAAACCATGGCTTGAAAACATAAACTCCTTGCATTCAAAGTACAACCACGCCCACATAGAGCTTCTCTAAATGTTTGCAGGTGTCGGCATCATAAACATCTACGGTGTCTCTCTCAGTCTGAAAGACTTAATTTATTAATTCAAGTTAATTTATTAATTCATTAATTCATATGTCTGTATCCAGATCTGGCACAATGACCTGAACAGGCTTGGCTTATACACGAGGACAACAAATTTTATAAGCCAATTTAGGCTCCCAACAGTAAGGTTTTCAAAGGAGAGATGTTTTCCTGATGGTGTAGAGTACCCGCTTCAACAGGGCAATAGCACCACTGAGGGTCTTATCAGGTCTCATAACACAAAGATGATTGCATTACTAAATCAGTGCTGTCTGGCATTGCCATCTGGGTGAAACCACTGAAAAATGTGCACATCCTGTCAAATCAAAGAAACACAACCCAGCAACGTGCCGATTACACACCGCACGCAGGATCAATACTAATGGAGACAGATCCCAGAGCTGCTAAAGAGCAGGAAATAAAATGAAAATCAAAGAATAAAAAAGATCTGCTGTGAAGTCTGATAAAAGAAATACAGTATGATATCATAGAATCAAAGAATGGTTTGGGCTGGAAGGGATCACAAAGCCCACCCAGTTCCAACCCCACTGCCATGGCCAAGGATACCTCCCACTGGATCAGGTTGCTCAAAGCCCCATTCAACCTGGCCTTGAACAGCTCCAGGAATAAGGCAGCCACCACTGCTCTGGGCAACCTGGGCCAGGGCCTCCCCACCCTCATTGTCAAGAATTTCTTCCCAATGATTAATCTAAATCTTCCCCTTTTCAATTTAAAGTGATTTGCCCTTGTCTTATCACTACAGGCGCTTGTATAAAGTCCTTCCCCACCTTTCCTAGAGCCCCTTTCAGCACTGGGAGGGTGCTCTAAGGTCTCCCTGGAGCCTTCTCTTCTCCAGGCTGAACAACCCCAAACTCTCTCAGCCTGTCCTTGTATGGGAGGTGCTCCAGCTCTCGGATCATCTTTGTGGCCTCCTCTGAACTCATTCCAACGGTTCTATATCCTCCTTATTTTGGGCATTCCAGAACTGGACACAGTTCTGTGACACCACAGATCCTTACTGCTGTTTCACATCTTTAATCCCACACAGGACTGTGTCCTTGCTTTTGCAAACACATTATCTCCACAACCTTGATGAAACCACTACTCTCCAAACCTGCTCCCTGCCCAAGCACAACCACTAAGCTCACGCTCTTTCTCAGGAGGCTTCTTTCTCCTCAGCTGGTCATTACAAACAAGCTGCAGGTCTATGTTCTGCCAGCCTGCACAGCCACTGGGTCTGTATTCCGTTAGAAACCAAGCATGTAAACAAGGTAACCTGACTGGCTGAGATCCCAGGCACGGCTGTAATCATCGGGATGAACGGCCCCAACTGTGGAGCCCTCAATATTACCCTCTCAGTTCAGGTTTCACATTATCTAGTTTGAAGCCTTGCATTAACACAGCAGGACTCCAGCATAAGAACTGCCACATTAATTCACTCCTGCTTACGCGGATAGCCCTCCGTGGCCCCACGCCAGACAGCAGGCACAGATTAATACATTTTATACCTGCCATGCTTTGCAGCCTAAGAAAGGTTCTGCAAACCTTCCACAGATTGCATCCTTGGTTTTTATTCATACCCAGGCTAAGAAATTTCAACTAAGTTTAATAGAATTTTGACTAAGAAATTATTTTAAAAGGAGAGTTCTCACATTTTCATGAGAGTTCTGAGTACAGAAAGGTAAAATTATTTTAAAAATACCTTTAACTGCTACGATCACTTCGAGTAAACTCTTATTATGTACATGTTAAGAGTATGTATGTACTGTGTAAATACATAGTATGCATTTTGAGTAACACAAAGCAACACAAAACCAGCTGGTGCAAATACATGTATATTTGACAAAGAGCAATTCTCATCTGTGTTAAAAATAACTAGACTTCATTTTCCTGGGCTCATTATAACCTGTTCCAGCCTTCTGATCCACTTCACAGTGCAGCCATATGAAATTGTAGTGACAGGCACGAGAGCAGGGAGGAGGCTGGAAAAAAAGCTGAGAAAAAAATCAGGAGAGGTTTGCTCCTTTTGGCAGCAACACCGGCTCCTGCCTCCCTAATGTTCCTGCAGAACCATAGTGCTGGTCTCAGCCAGGACAGCCCCTGCTGCTCCGGCAATAGCTGATCAATCTCGGCTCACTGGATCCCACATCCAAACACCTACAAGTGACAAAGCCTCTCTGCCAGGCAGTCAGCAAGTGGTTTGATGTGCTGACATAAAGACAAACTTATTCAATATTTCACCAAAGATTTTCACTTGTTTGTGTTTTATTTAACTCAATTTGCCTATGTTGGATTTTTCAAAGATTAGTATTTTTTTCCAAAAAGATTGCTTACTTCTATTTACATCATACTTCCTCTAAACACCAAAACAAAGTACACAGAAGAGGGAACAAGAGAGAACAGTTTACAAAAAAGAAAATATCCACAGTCCAACATTATGTATTTGCACCAGCTGGTTTTGTGTTGCTTTGTATTACTCAGATTACATACTACCTATTTACACAGTACATACATACCCGTAACATACATATAAGAAGAGTTTACTCAAAGTGATCATAGCAGTTAAAGGTATTTTTAAAATAATTTTACCTTCCTGTACTCAGAACTCTCATGAAAATGTGAGAACTCTCCTTTTAAAATAATTTCTTAGTCAAAATTCTATTAAACTTAGTTGAAATTTCTTAATGAGTAGTTCTAAATGAACTACTTGTACAGGAAAATAAAACTTATTTGTCTCCTTCCCAAAACTGCTGTAGTTGACAACACTAACTCCAGAGTCCCTCTACGAGGGTGCTCTGAGGCAACCATCACGTTTGTTCTCACAACAGCTTCGCCGTAGTAACTGCAGATCCTTCTTGCAGAACTCACCCTATTTACTTTCTTTCAGGTGCTCATTTTTGCAGGGTGGAGAATTTGTATAGAGACTCTAGAATTCTAAAACTCTAAAATTTCCTCAAATAGCACATTGGATGTACTTGTCCTACGAGACATAACCAAGATACTCTTTGGATGTTGTTTTCCGGAAACAAAAGTGAAGAAAAGCACTGAGAAAATAGCTTCTCTCCGAGGGCCATGAGAATGAGGGGCAAAAAAACCCCCCAGAGAGTGAAAATTCAATCCAACACTGAAGCAGTTCATATGATCCTGTCCTATCACAGTGACACAAAAGGGTAAATAGATTATTGCTGCTCAATCTATTTTCTGAAATTGTTTTCCTCCAGAGCTTCTGTATGATCTTTAGCAGGGCTTAGGGGTCTAGTGCCAGAAGACAACTGGGTCTCTGAAGGCTTCTAATTTTTCTGCAGGAGGGAAATTCAGGAACAGGCCTGAAAGTTGGAAAGGATCACACTGATCTGCAGATGTCCTGGCATTACCCACTGCCACAAAATGGATCATCTCTGGGCCAGTAATCACGCCTTTTCCCTACCAGGTGGACAAAAAGTCTTCCTGCTGCAAAGCAGACTCTATACTATCATTATTACTCTGACAAATTATTAGGAGGAAACAAACTGTAAATTCGTGTCTTCTCCATCTGAGCCTTCCAGCTGGGAGTGTGTATTGAGCTATGTTAAAGCATTAAAACATAGAATCATGTAGGGTTTGAGTTGGAAAGAAACTTAAAGCCCATCCAGTTCCAATCCTCCGTGCCATGGGCAGGACATCTCCCATTGGATCAGGGTGCTCAAAGCTCCACCCAACCTGGCCTTGAACACCTTTGAGGATGGGGCAGCCACCACTTCTCTGGACCCCTGCAAGGGCCTCCCCACCCTCACAGGAAAACATTTATTCCTAAGATCTCATCACAATCTCCCTTCTTAAAACCATTCCCCTTTGTTTTATCCCTGCTGTCCCTGATAAAGAGCCCCTCCCAAGATTTCCTGTAGCCCCTTTTAGTTCTAGGAAGGTTCTAGGTTACATTCACCAGTGTAGATTAAGAAATAAAACATTTTATATTTTCAAGAGTGACCCTGCAGAAAGCTGCTGCTTGGAAAGCAACTTTCCAGTTAATCCACCTGTCAAAATTCAAAACTGAAGTGAATTCATTTTCAGAGAACTGTTCTGCACCAAGATGTCAATTCCCTTCCAGTGTAAAGATATTTTCTGTAATATTCCACGCATGGAAGATGCCCTTGAATCAAAAGCGAAAGAGATGAGGTACAAAGTTTGAAGCTCACTTCACATGCAAGCTAAGTGAATCACAGAAGTTATCTTGAAGAGAAAAACATATCATCCATGCAAAACCAAAGCACAGGCTACCATGCTGGAATTATGGAGCACAGATAAACACTTACTGTAAATACAGTTTGGAGTTGAATAGCTATGGGCAAAGCCATTAGACAGAAAAACCCAAAACAAACAATCCAGGAAACAGGCATCTTTTCCCATCCTGGTAACATGATTTCTAATGCAAGATGCTTTTAGCACACATCATAGACTGAACTCAGCAAAATACACCTTTGCAGACCACAGAGATAAGTTCTCTCAAACCTCCCACACTGACTGACAGTGAGGAATGACCTCATGGTGTCTTATCCCCAACTTTGAGAGCTCAGGTGCCTTTAGGATACTCTCTTCCTGATGTGTTCATAAAGCCCTGGTCTAAATGGCACAGGTCTATATCCAAGATCATGGAATTACAGAATGGTTTGGGTTGGAAGGGACCCCGAACCCATCCGGTTCCAACACCCCGCCATATACAGGCACACCTCCCACTGGACGAGGCTGCTCAAAGCCCCATCCAGCCTGGCCTTAAACACCTTCAGGGATGGGACAGCCATGACTTCTCTGGGTAACCTGTGCCAATGTCTCAACACCTTTACTGTGAAGAATTTCTTCCTAATGTCTAAAGATCTACAGCCATGATTTACCCGAGCTGCAACTTTTCAGTTCAGTGCTAACTTGCAAGGGTTTTTTCCTATATTGTTTCAGGAGATCTTTTTAATTTTGATCTCAGTACACGAGCAGGATGCCAGTGTTTTCTCTCCCCATGTGTAAAGGCAAAGAGCATATGGCTGCAGCACAAGCGTCCCTCCAGGGTAGCAGGCTTACTCCTCATTTAGAGATCTTCTCCCAAGCACGCTTGGACTGAGATTCGTTCCTGGAAAAGTCAACACTTCAGGCTCAGGTGGGGAGCAGGACTGGATGAGAGCTATAATTTCCACATAGATGAGACACTGCACTGCATATCAACTCCGTATTATTGCGCTCCTAGGAAGTCAATGATCTCTTAAAGCCCCATCCCTACAGCTGTTCAGACTTCAGAACCCATAAAAAAAATTAGGAGCTAACAACTAAGAAAGAAATCCAGCTTTATTACTGTTTGTTACCTTCTCGTTTTGGCTTAGATTTGAAACTTACATGATTTTGATTGCTAAAAAAACTGAAGACACAAAGTCATTAGATGGCACATAGCTGTGTTTCTCCTGGCAGGATTGACCATCCACCACCAAGGCGGGGTATTAATTTATGCAGTGCAATTCATACTGCATGAATACCTGTCCCTATCACTAGGACAAATCTACGCCAATATATGCCACCTTAGGCATCTAATGTGAAAACAGCCTTGGTGAAGTAACAAAATAGAGAAAAGGTTATATGTAGTAAGGAGGTAAAAAAAGACAGGACTAAAATCCAAAAGAGTGTATGAGGAATAACCAAGGGCTAGAGCACCTCTGCTATGATGACAGGCTGAGAGAGTTGGACTTGTTCAGCCTGGAGAAGGCTCAAGGGAGATCTTGCAGTAGTCTCCCAGTACTGAAAGGGGCTCCAGGAAAGCTGGGGAGGGGCTCTGGATCAGGGAGTGCAGGGACAGACCGAGGGGGAACGGCTTTAAGCTGAAAGAGGGGAGACTGAGATGAGATCTTGGGCAGAAATGTTTTCCTGTGAGGGTGGTGAGGCCCTGGCACAGTTTGCCCAGAGAAGTAGTGGTTGCCCCATCTCTGGAGGTATCCAAGGCCAGGTTGGATGGGGCTTTGAGCCCATCCAGTGGGAGGTGTCCCTGCCCATGGTAGGGGGATGGAACTGGATGATCTTTAAGGTTCCTTTCAGCCCAAACTATTCTATGATTTTTTGAGTCATCATACTTGGAGATAATTAAAATCACGCAGATGTTGTGGTTAGGGACATGGTTTAACGGTGGACTTTGCAGTGGTGCGTTAAGGGTTGGGCTTGATCATCTCAAGGGTCTTTTTCACCCTAAATGATTCTATGACTCTGATTCCCTATTCCTTGGGGGAAAAAAAGTATGGCAAACCACTAGACACAACAGCAAAATATAATGAAAACTTACAAATAAGGTAGAGCAGCCTCCTAGCACAGAGATCTGCAGTACACTGGCCTGTTGTATCCGAAAAGCAGGATTTCCTAGCAAATATCACATTTATCACCTCTTGCAAAACAATATATACATTTTTTTGCTATGTTAAAAATGTTGAGATATGCAACAGACCAAAAAATCTTTAATTTTTAAAAAATGATTATTGAATATTTCTTAACTAAATTACTGAGATTTGACAATTACTCTGCTACTTCCTCTTCCACACCACATACTGAAAACAAGACCATACCGTCTTAAACGCAATTTACCTTAAAAAGACAGTGTTGCTTTCCTTCATATCACAAATTCACTTATGTAAAAAACAACTGATCGGCTCTCAAACAGCACTTAAGAAAATAGCACGACAGCTCTTTTACACAGAAAGCAATTTGATCTAAGCATGGGTAAATATGGAGAAGAAAATGGTAACTGTCTAATAAACATTCCTCTTAGATGAATGGTTTTCTTTCCATTTTGTAGCTTGAATATGATGATTCACTACTAAATATTTAACTTAAACGTTAGTACTGGATTAATTTAGAAGAATCAGCCCTAGGATTACTTGTGAATAGAGTTAATATAAAAGTTCAAGGGATGCAAATTCTTTTGTTGCGTGTAATTCTTCACATGGACTGAACTGAAAACAGTGCCTTAAGTCATCTGACTTAGATTTTCGTTAAACTAGCTTTGGCCTAAGACATGGAACTGAGTCAAGAAAATACTTCCCACTTGTGATACCAAGTTCAATGGACCTCTGGGATCCCATTATGTGATCTGCTAACATGGTTTTGGCAGCACCATCTTAATTATTGGAACTTAGAAGCCATAGAGAATTTCCTTTGGGAGTTGATGAAGGGGAAAAAATCCCTCTCTTCCCATAGCTTAGGAAAGGGAATGTAGGAGAGAAAGTAGCCTCCTCACTACAGGAGAAATTTAGGGAGAAATTTAGGAAGAAGTTGAAGCTACTGTCAGTGAGTTGGCACAGCTTGGTTTGAGCAATGACTTCCCAGAGGACACAACAGTTGAGTGAGCTGGCAGCACTCTTTCTGGTTATGGCGGTTGCCACAGTGCTTGGCTGCAGTTCCATAATGCTACCGCAACATCTTGCCAATCGTAAGGAACTTGAAAAGCTTACCAGCTTTCATCAGAAGACAGACAGTCTTCCACTCTCAACCCACTGCAGCAGTTAAATTGGATACTAAGATGATGTCATGGGCTTAACCTCATAAAAAGGGTAAAATATAAACCCATTTTGTCTTAAGAAAAGGGTACAACCCCCCCCTCCCCCCCTATTCTAGACCAGAGAGAAAAGCCAGCATTTTCCAATGCCTGTGGAGCACATCAGTCTCGCGGTTCAGTTGCATGCATTATTTTCTGGCATACTGTACTATGACGGCAAGGCTGCAGCAGCCTCCTGGCAGTGAATCCACAGCAGCCTTATACAACCAACCTTTTCTGTTTACTACATCTTATTACAGCACTGACTATCTAGCACGTGGAATTCTTTCTTGCCTTCTCAAGCTGGGGCATCACAACAGACCTTGATTTAGGAGCACAAAGCCTTCAAAAGTCTCAGAATATCCTACCCCAGAACTGAACTGGAAACCTCAGCCAGCACAGACAAAAGCATCACTGAAAAGGAATGGCTGGCAGAGTGGAGACATCCCTCTTCTATTTAGTAATACCCCTCTCTAACTACACACTGTAGAAGAGCAATCGAAAGGTCAAAATTACACATTTTCTGCCCTGTAGCTTTTATCATCAGCCGTGCATTCTCTTCCTGAACATGGTGGAGGGAAAACAGCAGAAGGACAGAGAGGTCTGGGTTTGGAGGAGGAAAAAAAAATGGAAGCGACATCAAAAAGCCCTTGAGGTCTTTATGACGCTCACAAAATCATGGACCCCAGTCGACATCCAGCTCATAGGAAGTCCAAATAAAAACCAGGAAGGCTGAATAACCAGACCTCTGCAGAAGTATCTATTTCCCTAGAGACTCTTAACATCACTCAAGCCCACACAGGCACGAGAATCAGACCCTCTGCTGGACTTGTTAACACCGGCTTCAATAGAAATACATCAATTTACCTCAATTTGGAACCTACAGGCTCAGTTGATGCCTCCTTTTCCTCTTTTTTTTTCTTTTTACACAAAATACATTTTCAAAACTTAAAGAAATAGAAGAAAAAAGAAAAAGAAGAGAGAAAATCTGAGTTCTGCTTCTTAACATTTAGTATGCAATTCATCTGCTTTGACGCAGTCAGGATTTTATTTCCCCAAACAATACTAGTTATAAACATCCCAGCTACACCAAGAAAATACATTGGCACATACTATTCATAACTTATTTTAAGTTCTTCCCCACTTTATTCTCTTGATATTGTTTGTTTCTCCTAACTCATTATTTCACATCTAAAATAATGTTGGAAAACTTTCTGAACATGGCAAGCATTTTGTGCTCCATCTACAAAGCATAAGACATTTGAAATACCATATTAATAACATCCAGCACTTTTAAACACAAAGAGACACTTGGGTTCAGAGGAGGAGGCAGGTATTGATTGATGCAGGAGGCAGATTAGTAAGCAAAGTCAAATCAGATTTAATTAACAGGTACTCAAACATATGTATTGATGGAAAAGATTTACTCTGTCTTGTGGTTTGGTAGCTGACACAGAGACCGCACTGACAGAACTCTATTTTCAGCTGTCACTTAAATATCATCAATATGACACCAAGGGAATGCCCTGGCAGCAAGGCTGCAGCCTGCAACACCCTGTAGCAGCAGGTATTTGACATTCATATTACTTATAGCTCTGTCAAATGTTATCATTCCCTTGACAGTTCAAAGCAGGTAACACAATATCATGGATAGCAATAAGCAACGAGTACGTACTTCAGTATTTCTTAAATTGTAATCAAATCCGATTGCACAAATGTTCTTTTCCTAAACCCCAACTCGGAACTTGCATTACCACCACTTCTCTCGGTTGCAGAGTCAGTTACACAGATGTATTCCCTGATGCAGAAAAAATTATATAATCATAGAATGGTTTCGGCTGGAAAGGACCTGAAAGTCCATCCAGTTCCAACCCCCTGCCATGGGCAGGGACAACTCCCATTGGATCAGGCTGCTCAAAGCCTCATCCAACCTGGCCTTGAACACCTTCACGGATGGGGCAGCCATGACTTCTCTGGGCAACCTGGGCCAGGGCCTCCCCACCCTCACAGGAAAATAGATCTCATCTCAATCTCCCCTCTTTCAGCTCAAAACCATTTCCCCTCATCCTATCACTACAGACCTTTGTAAAAAGCCCCTCCCCACCTTTCTGGAGCCCCTTTCAGTACTGGAAGGCTGCTCTAAGGTCTCCCTTGAGCCTTCTCTTCTCCAGGCTGAACATGTCCAACTCTCTCAGCCTGTCCTCACATGGGAGGTGCTCCAGCCCTCAGATCATCTTCTTGGCTTCCTCTGGACACTCTTCAAGTCACAGGTAAGCACAAGTAAAACAATAGAGTACATAGTCTTTGCAACCAGTAAACTTGAAGTAAACTGCTCCATGATACAGGTGAAAACAGCTGCAGAATGGTTCTAAATTAACCAACCAAAACAGCTTTATGAGGATTCCTGCCCAATTGTTCAGCAGCAGAAGGTATTCTACCCACACCATCATCTATTTCCATTCCCAGCCCCACTAGTTATTTGCTGTGTTGCAGCAAAAATGAGTGAGTTGGACCTAGCCTTAAAACTGCAGAGGTGTATCTTTATCACCAGAGTCCTTCAGGAGCAACGCAAGGGAACCTAAGAACTGGACCAAGAACTTTGATCCAAAAATGCAGTCTCCATACCCAGACCGAGACCAAGTCCCGGCCCCAGCCTTTCCGGAGTGTACTCAAACCGGCACTGCCGCCTGTCCCCAGGATCAGCCCGTAACCGTGTGTTGTGCAGACTCGAACCAGAATCCGTTGGGCTCAGCCTCCCCCCAGGGCTGGGATTAGACGGGTGCGCAACCAATAGGCTTGATATTGGGAAAAAATTCTTCACTGAAAGGGTGATTGGTCATTGGAACGCGCTGCCTGGGGAGGTGGTGGAGTCACTTTCCCTGGAGGCGTTTAAAGGGAGATCGGGTGAGGCACTTAGTGCCATGGTTTAAATGACGAGTAGGTGTTGGTGTTGGGTCATAGGATGGACTCGATGATCTCAAAGGTCTTTTCCAGCCTTGTGATACTGTGATACTCAAGAAGTAATCTAGAGCAAAAACCAGCAATAGTAGTGTCTGACAGAATGAAATTTCATTGAAAAGTATTAAAAATATTAATTTTAAAATAAAAGGAGAAAAGGAATAAAACTGAAATGTGTTTTTTGCAGAGGGGGGAATAAATTGTGAATGCTTCTATAAAAAAAATCTTATTTAATCTCTAAGACCTTCATTGTGGTCCAAACGGCATTTAATTTGTTTTCTTAAGTTCTCAGCAAATATTATATGTAGACTATATGGAAACATCTAGACTTAAGGCCACTGTAGACGTAAGATTATAGGAACACAAAACAAAGGCTTGCACCACAGCTTTATCCCAGACATGCAGTTCCATGCAGAACACAGGAAATGTTTTTTCAAGGCAGTTCTTGGAAGAGAAGCAAAGTATATTTCTGTGGCTACTGTATTTGGAACCACTATCATATTCAAAAGAATAACAAAGAACATGGTATTTCCATTTTCTGTGCAGCATCCTGCCTCACCTAGACTTTTTCCAAGTACTAATACATGCCAATGGGATGTGCACATAAAATATAACTCCTAGGACATTAAGGAATAAACAAAAAAAGGTTTCCAGCTTTTATTTAGTATGTAAGACACATAACTTGAGGGTATTTATGCGAGAGAGAGCTAAGAAAATAGCTCATTCATTATTTAAATTGGTGAATGGACTCAGAAGTTTTATTAATGTTCCAAGAAGTGAAAAGCTAGAATCTCCTTATGTAGCCAATATCTGTCTAAATCCTGTTTACAACCCCGACGTTTGACAACACTATTGAAGTTCTGAATTATTTCTATAGCATAGCAGTACTTGGGGTATTTTTTTTCTGCCTTTTTTCCCTTATGCATTAAAAACAATCATGAAAATATCCTTCCAAGGTCATTGTACCCAATTCCTCATATAAGATAAAATGACAAGTCCATAAATCATTGAAACAAAAAGTATTGTAAAGTATATCTGGAGTTCAGTACCACAGCCTGCAGTGAATCATCTTCAATCAATTAACAGATTACCTTAATTCAGCAAAATCCAATACCTTCATTTTCTAGATTAATACTTCTTATACATCTTGGTAATTATTGCAAGAAGTACCCGCTGAAATTAAAGATGGATTATACATTTGTGGATACAGAGTGTGAAAGCCTGTGCGACAGGCAGAAATCTCGTTTAAATAGGCAACTGCGATGGCCAGAGCTATGCACTTTATTTACTAAATTAGAGTTCCCATACAGCTTGATTGGAGCCTGAATGCTGTCTTCTTAGATACACTTAGAAGACTTGGCAACAAGATTTCTAAACTATGTACATGTTGGAGTATACATATTGGCACAAACTCACAGTCATAGACTCATAGAACAGTTTGGGTTGGAAGGGACCTTAAAGCTCATCCAGCTCCAACCCCACTGCCATGGGCAGGGACACCTCCTACTAGATTAGGTTGCTCAAGACCCTATTCAATCTGGCCTTGAACACTGTTGGTGATGGTTTCTTGCTGAGATGGGGCATCCCAGATTCACTTAGAAGGTTTAGTACCAAGATTTCTAAACTACGTATACATTGGGATACACACATTGACATGAACTCACAGTCATGATGGTTTCTGTCTGGGACAGGGCATCCCAGTGCAGAGGTCCCTGCATCTCTGCTAACCTGCCCAGAAGTCAGACGGGATTAGTTTCGGCACAGATACTTCTTTCAAACCTCCAAATTCAAGGCAAATTGCAGCTGCCTCTCTAACTCAGAACTGTTAGATGGTGGGTTCTGCAGAACAAACTCATCTCTCACACACAATTAGGGATGACAAAGACCTGGGGGCTCCAGTCGGAGTAGCTTTTGTATCGCCATTTCTACGTCAAACCCTCCTAACATCTCGCATGTGAAAATGTCAAAAAAAGGATCCAGTTGTTCTGTAGGGAAACAACAACTGTATATTCCCAAGGAAATGTTGGCAGCCCAGGCTTAAGATAGCATGGCAGGAGCTGAACCTATTTCTGTGTATAAGACACTTCAGCAGAGCCAGAAGCAAGGTGAGCATAGCAAGGTGGAATGAACTCAGGGTAGCAGGAGAGAAGAGGCAGTTGCAGACAGCAGGAAGGAAGCGTTCGGCAGTGACAGTGTTGGAGGATGGAGGCAGTGTGCACAGATGAACCTGCCTTAGTCCTTGACTTGTGCTCTTCTGAAATTGATGAGAGGATTTTCTTCTGTGGACCATGATTAAATCCCACTATACTGATATTCAGGACAACACCACCAGCATCAAGGTAATCACCCAGGAGACTAGAATCAATCGTTCTGCCTGATAAATTGAGCCTAATAATATACCCTCCAATACTGGGTAGCAGCAGGGAGCTGGGATCCTGTAAGAAGATTGCTGTGATAGCAGTGCTACGCAAAAACACCAAGGCTCATTTTAAACTTGATTGTACAACCCGTAATTTCACTTCGCTGGTTTAGAGATCAGTATAGCTGCAGCATGAAGAGATTCACAGTAGGTTACCTGTGAAAATGGGCAACAATCAAACACTTACCCCGAACTAAACTTCATGCTGCTAGTGTTCAAGGTAACTACTTTCACACGAGTTCCCTTAAGAGTACACAATATACTAGAGCAGCTTAGCTGTATTTTTAGTTATCTGTGATTTCCAGCCTTACATTTAACAGGAGAAGTGTAGTTATAGTGTACTATACAGCAAAATCCATAAAAATAGCTACTGATTTCTACAGTGACCACACAGACATCTAAACAGAACTGTGAAAACTCCAGCCCATGCAGTTATTTTACTGCAAAACCAGCTGAGCTTCGTAAAAATTCAGAGCACAGGTTGGCTCCTGGATAATATTAACATGTACAAGAGCTCCAATTTACCATAAAGAAACCAAACAAGAGATTCAGACAACAAACTTCAGTATATCACTGAATTTAATGAGAAAAATGAAGCCACAGTGTACTACAGAAACTGTTTTCTTCACTCTCAAGCATGAAATTTTTCTTGGGCAAGTAACTAAGTGACTTTAAAGTAAACACAGTAAATAAACAGAATTTTTCTAATTGATTACACTTTCAGATTTTATGCATTTTCTTACTCCCAAAAAACTCACACTAACAAGGCAATGTACTATCAAAATAGCTATAGCAATATTAATTACATTAAAATAAAACGGATATTTAACATTCTAAATTCTTAAAAATTATCTAATCTGTAACTAGAATTGTATTACTGTGCTTTAATTAAGATATTATACACTCATTTTTGTTGGATGCTCACAATCATAATTACTGCATGCGTGGGTGAGTGCTGGAATTACTTTTAATAGAATTTAGCATGTGTATTGGTTCCCCACAAGCAATAGCATATTAATAAAAAAGCCACCTCCTGTCAGCAGTAAAATAAAAGTGAAGATAGAAGCTACTTCTGCAAAAAAACCCAACACTGAAGAGAGAAATTTAACAGAAGTTAAATTGAAGTCTTTTTTTCTAAGCCCCTCAGGAATATCAGCATCACAGACCTTTCCTGATTCAGCTCCCAAAAGGTCTAAACTCCACACTTGGCAAGTAAGACTGATGAGCTGGCAATGCATGCTTACAGTCCAGAGAGACAACTGTATCTATCAGAAGAACTAGGACCAGCAAGGCGAGGGAGGGGATTCTTCCCCTCTGCTCCACTCTGGTGAAATCACACCTGGAGCCCTGTGTTCATTTCTGGAGTCCTCAGCACAGGAAGGAGATGGACCTGTTGGACGGAGTCCAGAAGAGGCCACAGAGATGATCAGAGGGCTGGAGCACCTCCCTTAAGAGGACAGGCTGAGAGAGCTGGAGTTGTTCAGCCTGGAGAAAAGAGGGCTCCAGGGAGACGTTAGAGCAGCTTCCAGTACTGAAAGGGGCTCCAGAAAAGCTGGGGAGGGACTCTGGATCAGGGAGTGCAGGGATAGGATAAGGGGGAATGGTTTTCAGCTGAAAGGGGGGAGATTGAGATGAGATTTTAGGAATAAATGTTTTCCTGTGAGGGTGGGGAGGCCCTGGCACAGGCTGCCCAGAGAAATCGTGGCTGCCCCATCCCTGGGGGTGTTCAAGGCCAGGTTGGATGGGACTGAGCACCCTGATCCAGTGGGAGGTGTTTCTACCCATGGCAGTGGGTGGAACTGGATAGACTTTGAATTTCCTTCCAACCCAAACCATTCTATGATTCTATAATATGACAGGCCCATGTCTTTTGAGCCACTCCCTATGCTGTGCAATATGTAATTTTCCCCAGTTTCTGAGGAGTTTTACACACATTCAAGCAGAGACAGCTGTATGCCAGTAAGTGCTGTTGGTAAAATATGACATCAGTTTAACACCTGCGAAGTAAGCATGGCAGGATCTTACAGGAGTACATGCTGTTGCTAAGTCTTCTGTCAAAACAACCGCCAAGAGTTGATTAAACAGCCATTATTCACATTATTACTATTTTAAAGGAAAGCTAGCAAGAATTACAGTAGTAAAACCCTCAGTATTATATATAATAGACTTCTTACATACATGTCTACAGCATTAAGGCTATTATATAGATGATGTATATCCTATATAGATACTATCTATGCTCTTTATATATACACACATATGGAAAACCAGAGATGAAAACAGTGTGAACAAAGTCTCCCACTGACCATCAGACAGTGAATTCCACTGTCTCCAAAGGCACAGGCGCAGCAGATATGTCCACCCTCTGACATGAGCTGGCTGCGAGAGGATGCAAGGGAAAAATCAAAGCAAGTGCAAGGCTGTTTTTCCTTCCTGGATTTAGTCTGCTTTACAAAATAACACTCCACACAAACACCAGTGTCAGATACAGAGATGCTGTTTTTAAAAGACTGTCAGTAACATGAATGGTAAGATAGACAGGAATGCTTACACATCTGCAGACTGAACCACGAAAGATATCAGATACACTGACATCCGTACAGTTGTCCCACCTCTTCTACACTGAGTTGCGTCAGCTCGCTCAGTACATGCTGGGCTGTGTACTCCATCACTCTGTTGTTAATGTCAGACTTTTCCTGCTTACTGTTATTCGTCTTATTCCCTAGGTCTGTCTAATAACAGATTTAAGACATGCATCACACCTTTTGTGTCTTTAAGTTCTTTAGGGAGCTTGGATATTTCAATCTCAAGACCCCAGTTCTAAAATACTACGAAACACAGCTCACACCCAATCTTATTCCCACATTAAAGATAAAAAAAAATAAATCTTTGTTTAAAAATCTAGTTGTTACACAGAAACAAAGACTGAAAGAATATGAAACAACGGTGGTTTTAGCTATCACATCTCGTGTAGGACACAGGAACTTTGTAATACATTCAATGTCTTCCTCTGCAGGGCAACAAATGGTGCTTGGGCCGTTCAGCTGAAAATGAGTTAGCATCTTCAGTAAAAGTGATGCTTGTATCACAACCTGTTACTTGGGAAGAATATATTTTGGGCCACAATATTTGATGACAACCCTGGACCATCTCAAACTGCTTTCACTTTCATTGAGCTAAGTAAGTGAATACTTCCAGAAAGAGTTTTGAAGACCAAGGCAAATAGCAAGAGGATGCTCCAGAATCCTTCAGGCAGGGTGATTTGAGGAAAAAAAGTATATTTTTCCACATGTACCTGTCTAGAAGGTTTCCCTAAGACAAAGGAATAATCCTCTTACGAGAACAGCATAAGGACTGTTTCCCTAAAACAAACACATGCTATTGTCTAAAAACCCACAATTACAAGCCCCTTTCACTGCCTTTGTCTGAATCATTCTGTCTACCAGATGAAGATCATATTTTCTTGTTTATCCAGTGTTCTTTTGTATTTGAACAGAAGATGAGACAAAAAAATATCATTACAATTTCTAGACTGGAAATACACCTGCACATTCAAGTTCCAATTCCACCATACTTCTAATTGTAGACTCAGTTGCATTCTTTCCTCTAATGCCCTTGGCTGAGAGAAAAAAAAAGAAGGTGGGATGCTCTGCTCCTCGATTTCTTGTACCAATGTGGCAATTTTATAAGATATTACCTTATATTAGCAGAACACCATGTGAGCAGCCAGGGTATCCCTAGGGTGGAGACCCCAAGATCTTTACCTGTGAATGCTCAGAGCATGTCACTGCTAGACTGATGATGGCTACGTGTGTCCCTTCAAATACTCTGCACTTGATACTGCCCTTGCTTTGATTCATGAAGTTGTCTTGCTTCAGAATCATGATTACTCATTTAACTCAGAGCTTTACTATTTTAAAGATAAATAAATATTATCGAAGCTGATCAAACAAGACCAATACCGCCAACAAGAGAACTGCAAGAAAAGACTGAACCTCAGCATGACTGCAGTGCCTGAACAGAAGCAGAGGAAGCTCAACAATCCAATGCTTCCATATCCCATATTTCTACCAGAAAGTATGCTCAGAGTCATCAGTTCTTTGAGAGCTTCAAGTCAAACTTCATCATAAATACCTAGCACTATTATCTGTATTGAGAGCATAAAAAGAACAATAAAATTCTCCCTCCAATGCTGAGTCACCTACTCAACAAAAATTTCAGTAGTGTTTCTGTAGCCAAGATGAACAAATGAAGCACATAAACCCAACAATTCACAAAGGCCTTCCAGGCAGAGAGAATCACAGAATCATAGAATGGTTTGGGTTGGAAGGGACCTCAAAGTCCATCCAATTCCACCCCCTGCCAACTTCACAACTTTCACCAATTTCTCTTCAACCCTAATGTCTGTAATTTCAAAATGCATTTATAGATCATCTTTGCATATGTACTTTTGGAAAATCAGTATCCGCTCATGAAAACTCGAAGTAGGATATGGACATTGTCACAAGCCTACCCAGTAAAGAAGAAGCAGTTTTGAAGACCACCAACTGTTTGAACAGCTTTCCCCACCAGGAATAGCCCTGCCGATGCTCGAAGGAATCCCTAGCAGCTGACACAGATTGGAAAAGGGATCTCAGAGGTAGCACTTCAGAGTCAAATTCCATCCTAGGAGCCCTGTGCCTCCTCAGCACTTGGATTAGTTTTTATATTCCATAATTTTTATGCATCTCCATTTACTGGCTGAAAAGATTGATTATAGGCTAATGCTTGCAAGTGATGTCTCTAATTACCAAAGCGAGGCTGCTTTACTAAGTGATTTTTAATTTAATAAGGCCTTTGCATAGGTAGTAATCATCTCATTATGTGACAGCAATAGCGATCCTGTGCTTGACTCTCATACTAACATTAAAAGGAAGGAACTGGAATTGTCACTGTGCTTAATTTTATACCTCTAAAACCTAGCTTGAAAGGGTATCATTTGTTTAGATAGAGGGGAAAAAAGGCATTTGAGTACCAACATCCCCCTGAAAAAAAATCACTCACCACGGCAACAGAAGTGCTGACTTTAAGTTTATTTTCTTCCCTAAATTATATTTTCCCATTTGAAAGACAGCTCAATAATATTTCCATTCTTTCCACCAACATGGAAAGTAAAAGGCTTTCCGATATTTTACATTTTCGTAATTTTAGAAAATACAAGTGAACAAAAATTGAAAAAGAATTGAAGTGTTGAAGGGAGCTCTAAGAACGCATCATTAATTAACTTCTTGGGTTGTGTTCAGCACTTAAAAATAGGAAAAAAATAAGAATTGCTGCAATTCTGAGGAACCACCAGCAGGAAGGATCCTCAGCAGAAAAACCAGTTTTATAGAAAAGTTTCTTCTTGGGAGCCTCAGGTTTGAAGCCCATTACATACCAAAATCATAGTGTTCGTCTTGGCAGTTCCATTATTTTTAGGTTATTACAGAATACAACAGAAATAACACACTGTAGGAGAGGTCATGCTAAAATGTGGTTCAATATTTATCCCTACTTTAATTGTTGAAGCAGTAATAATATTTATAGGAAACTAAATCCATCTACAGAACAAATGATTGGTTAATTTTGATATTTGAAAGATGCTTCATTAAATCCACAGAGGATAACAAGATTTCTGAGGTATTGTGGATGAATATAATTTTAGCGAGGATTTTGTTGTCTCACATTCCACTGGACTTTGAGTCACAGTAGAGAAGGGGCAGCAAAGACTGAAATCAGGCAGTTCCTCCCTTTCTCAACAAAATATCTTCCATGAAAGAAAAAAAAAAAAAAGAAGAAAAGAGGGAACAAAAGAAGAAGAAGAAAAGAGGGAACAAAAGAAGAAAAAGGGACAGAAAGCTGAAATTATCTATGTTTTTTCTTCAAGTTAACTCCAAGGCAAATTCTTAACAATACTATTTGTCCTTTGAAGAGATAGCAATGGCTGATCATTTCAATAAAGGGCTGATTAAATTGCTCCTTGAAATTGATGAATACACTGTAGGGAAAAACCCAATACCTTTCCCATGAAAAGAAGACTCAAGTTCTGGGTTTACAGAATTCATTAAGGGAGGTAAAAAGTTGGCTGATTTGGAGGACGTGTTCCCCCAACCCCAGCCAAGTGCCCATACATAATCATAAAAAGATTTGGGTTGAAAAGGACCTTAAATCCTATCCAGTTCTAAATCCCCTGCCATGGGCAGGAACACCTCGCACTGGATCAGGATGCTGAAAGCTCCATTCAACCTGGCCTTGAACACCTCCAGGGAGGGGCCAACCATCACTTCTCTGGGCAACCTGTGCCAGCGCCTCCTCATCCTCACAGGAAAACTCTTTTGGTTCCATTTGCAATACTTCATTTTGCTGCATGGTTGAGCACAGCTTAGGTTGGCTTTTTCCCCTACCAAGTCAGAAAGGTCAGCTTTGACACCCTCCGTAGGAAATGTTTAAAAGTTCAACGTAAATACTTCTAAATGTAATAATAAAAAGTTCAAAACCATGAAGCCAGGATGAACTATGTACTCTGCTCTCAAACAAAACATGTTTATTTACTTAAAGCATTTTTTTCCCCAGTTTTCTTCCTTATCTAAAGGATATGACTTTATTATTTGTGGATGACCAAAAAATTTTTCGGGATTTTATTTCAACTGCCAAACTCAAAAGAAAATTTGAGAAAACCCCAACTAGATCACTCTCAGATAAGAATGCCAGACACAGATCCATGTGCCAGGGCTCCCCACCCTCACAGGAAAACATTTCTGCCTAAGATCTCATCTCAATCTCAATCTCTTAAAACTGTTCCCCCTCATCCTATCCCTGCACTCCCTGATCAAGAGATGTCCCCAACTTTCCTGGAGTCCCTTTCAGTACTGGGAGGCCGCTCTAAGGTCTCCCCAGAGCCTTCTCTTCTCCAGGCTGAACAACCTCAACTCTCTCAGCCTGTCCTCATACAGGAGGGGCTCCAGGCTTCGAATCATTTCCGTCACTTCCTCTGGACTCACTCCAACAGCTCCATGTCCTTCCTGTGTTGAGGACTTCAGAACTGAACTCAGGGTTACAGGTGAGGTCTCATAAGAGCAGAGAGAACATTAGGCTCTTAAAGAAATCAAAGTCCTCGTATGGCAGATAGCTAGTAAAATGAAAGATATTAATAAAAGTCTTTAAATAGAGCACAATTTTTCATAGGAACTGCAAATGTAGTTGAGTCATAAAGACCAGAAATAAGTCTCTAAACCTCCCTGTTTCTCACTTTCCCACTGGACTGCACACCCCATATTTTTCACTGTGCTTGAGTTAGAATCCTTTATCATTGGCCCTCTCTTAACTTCTATTGTACTGCATTAAAAGAGCCTTGCAATCTTAGGTGTCGTTTTGTTATATACAGATTAGTTTACATGTGGGTAATTTATTATTCAATTGCTCTGTAATAATTGGAAAAAGATCAAATTATTTCTGCCTTTATAGATCAGCTAATTAATTGTTATTTCTATGGTAATTTGTCAAGACACAGCTGGAAGAATTAGACAACAATTCAGCTAAAGTGCACATAATCGTTTTAGCATTAGCATAATCTGAGCGACACAACTATTTCTGCAGTTGTACATCACTGTAGGAGTTCTGTCTACTGATGAGACTCTAGGTGGGTCTGTGATGTTTAAGATGTCACAGTCCTGTATCATCTACCACATACAAGACTTCACAAGGAAACTTTCTGACTATTCTTGTTCGTAACATGTATTGGGCACAAAGATAAACTCCACGAGTCCCTCCCTTGTTTCCCTTTTTATTTTTTAAACCATAACTCAAACAGCGGGCTGAACATGAACCAGCAGTAGCCCAGGTGACCAAGAGGGTCAACCGCACTCTGGCTTGGACCAGTCACGGTGTGGCCAGCAGGAGTAAGGAAGGGATCATGCCCTTGCACTTGGCGCTGGTGAGGCTGCACCTCAAATCCTGTGTTCAGTTTTGGGCCCCTCAGTACAAGAAAGACATTGACGGGCTGGAGCGCATCCAGAGAAGGGGAACAGAGCTGGGGAAGGGGCTGGAGAACAAACATTACGAGAAGGCAGCTGAGGGAACCTGGGGCTATTTGGCCTGGAGAAGAGGAGGCTGACGGGAAACCTCATCTCTCTCTGCAGCTCCCTGAAAGGAGGTTGTAGCGAGGTGGATGCTGGTCTCTTCTCCCGAGTAATATGCTACAGGATCAGAGGAAATGGCCTCAAGTTGCACCAGGGGAGGTTTAGATTGGATATTAGTACTGAAAGAGAGATGAAGCACTGGCAGAGGCTGCCCAGGGAAGTGGTGCAGTCTCCATCCCCGGAGGTGTTCAGAAAACATCTAGATGTGGCACTTCAGGACATGGGTTTAGTAGGCACAGTGGTGTTGGACTGATGGTTGGACTGGATAATCTTAGAGGTATTTTCCAACTCTAAGGTTTCTATGATCTGCTTAGAAGAATAGAATTTTAAAAGGCCTGCATTAATTTTCTCTTCTTTGCCAAAGACAAATACATTCAAATGTCAAAATATCACCTTCAAGTTAAAACTAAGCTTCACTGATCTATGTATTGCATTAGTTTTTCCCAATTTGATTCTCAAATAAGTAAACCAAAGTTTCTTTGTTTCAAAAACTTCCTTGAAAAAGTTTGCTGAAAATAAGAGGGGAAAACAGAATATCAGAGTCATGAAAAATACAAACAGAAAAGAAATTCCTGTTTCCAACCTGCTTATGTAACCACAGTAAACTGAGTTAAGTTCTACCCAGGTCAGGACCATATGAGTTAAAAACAATATTGTCCAACCTACAGTATCACTTCTCTGAAAATGTACGTGTAATACACGGCTTTTCCATAGTGATGTCAAATTAATTTTGAAACTACTTTCTAGAAGGCTGAAGAGTATTATTCATTTCTCTCATGTCAGAAGATTTACAGCATTCTATTACAAACAGAGGAAAAAGGCAGTATATTCAAAGTAAGTTTTTCAGTATTGAATTTACAGTGCCAAACCTGGGAAATAACACTTGCCAAGTCCTGCAGAAGATGAGCCTTTGGACTTTCAAGTTTATCTTGAAATGACAGGCCAGATGCAGAATTCAAGCTCCACCCAAGCACACTGTTTACGACCTTTTACTACTGTAAGCAGCAACATGCAAGATTCACCATGAATTTCATCTTAGAATCATGGAATGGTTTGGGTTGGAAAGGACCTCAAAGCCCATCGAGTTCCACCCCCCTGCCATGGGCAGGGACACCTCCCACTGGATCAAGTTGCTCAAGGCCCCATCCAACCTGGCCTTGAACACCTCCAGGGAGGGGGCTGCCACCACTTCTCTTGACAACCTGTTCCAATGTCTTCTTTGAATTGCCTTTCAGTAATAAACTTCTCTTCTACCTTTCTTTTTTGTTTATTTTTCATCACATCTTTTTACTAAAAAGCAAGCAGCAAATATGATAAAGACATGTGAGTGAGACAATGCACAACAACAATCTTTGTAATTTCACTTTTGCAGAGACTCACATAAATAATTGTAAATTGATCTGCAAAATGAGGATCCTATTTTTAAAATAGGAAGAGTTATGATAATGCAGTTTTTCCATGCTGAAGGAGTTTCATATTGGCACAATATTAATACACATCTGGCACCAATATCTTAAATTCATATATGCTCCTATACTTGTGTTTGTTTACAACACTATTAATTTATAATACAGCGGCCACTTATACTTCTAAAATGTGTAAAAAAATAAACCAGCTGTCAAGCAAAAAATATCAAGCTAAAAACCAAACCTGTTCACTTTATGCAACTCCTTAGGGCCTTTGAGAACATTTTATCAGAATGACAATTACTACTATATTGCTTTTTCATGCACATTTGTGGTGTGACTATGCATTAAAGATCATCCAAATGCTGAGTGCTAGCTGCTCTATTCATGGGAATCCAATGGCCAATTGGGCCAGGGGTTCCATCCAGAACAGAAACAGCTGTGGCATGCAGCAACATCCCCATCCAGTCTTCAGTTAAACAGGATTGAAGGGGTTCAGCCCCATTGTGACGAACTCTTATCTAAGAGCACAATTATATACTCACTTAAGTAAAGATTTTATTAAACAATTACATGCCACGCTATATAAGAAAGTGAAAGCAGTGTCTGCTAGTCAGAGGAATCTCAAAGAAAACTGGATGTACGCTGGGCTGTACAAGTTATTCATCTTGTAAATGAAAAAGATGATCATGACTATAAGTTTTTCTTCCTTCTTTGAGCCCAAGCTGTAGAAATTCTTGTTCAGAGTGGAGCATGGTCCATTAAAAGAAACAAGGTGGAGGAAAAAAAGTGCTTAACAGATTTGCGTTCAGTCTAGAATAATAAAAGAGCTAGAAAAGAAAAGGCAAATCCATTAACTGGGATTTTAAATAACACTGACCTTAGTCCTGTCTGACTGGAAAACAGCAATTCAATCACGGTACAAATAATGCCTGCAGTGTAGTTAAGGCAGCAGGAGCAGCTGGGCCATTTGAAAACTTGATGTGATCTTGAAAGCAAGCAAAGCTTTCAAATAATTTCCACAGAAGACAATAATCGAAATATAGGTGTTTGAACAAATCCCACCAATTTTACTAAACACACCATCCTGAACTCATTCAGCAAGACAGGCAGCGTTCAAGGCAACGTGGGATAAACACCAGCCAAGGAGACAATCAGTATGGACTATTTCCATATGTGACTCTTACACAGCTACTGATGTTCCAGTGAAGGGCATTGCAAGATGAGACTGTGCTGCCAGTACAAACTGGAGTAATGCAACTGGATGTCACTGGATCTGATCCAAGCAAGAGAAATAGGATGTAGTTCAATACCACAAACTAAGAGAGTGTGCAAGTGCCTACAATGATTTCTGCTAAGTTCTGGAGATGCCAACAGCTGGAAGGGAGCAGGACACTTTATACAAAGAAAACCATTTAATGTGGCCACAGAAAAGGCTGCCAGTGACTTTGACCATAGTTTCATGAGCAGCTAAATCAAAATAACGATTCCCATCCTTCCCTTGCCAGCTCCAGGCCATACAGTCCTACTTCTTCCCTCTCACAGGTGTCTCAGGTCCATCTGGGACTCAACACACCATTGCAGTGGTTTTTTTGTGGGGGGGTTGTACCATACCACAGAACCAGAAACAGCTTGATGTCGGTCAGGAACTTCTGGAGATTACCTGGTCCAAGCTCCCTGCTCAAACAGGACCTGCTGCCCAGGACCACATCCAGATGGCTTTGGAAAATTTCTAAGGATTGAGAATACACAACCTGTGCCAGTGTTTGGTCACACAATGAAAAAGCATCTCCTTAAGTGTTTATCCCTTATCCTGAGTTAACATATTGAGCAGTTTCACCCAAGAAGTATCAATGGAAGGTAAGCAGAGAGAAGGGGGACCTTCCTCTTTCAACAGCAGTGAGCTACTACATGGGCTCATCCCATCTGTAAAAAAAAAAAGCCTAGAAACTATTGGATGACAAGGGAAAGCGTCACTTAGAATGCCCCAAACTATCTTTGAAAATATATGTAAGATTCTGGTTACCTAAATTTAAGAAGGATAAACTCAAATCAGAAAGGAACAAAGGAAAAAATGCCAAAATGCACAACAAAATGGATAGCTGGAGTTACAAGAGGAGACTGACTGACTTAGCTCAATAAACCAATGGCTGAAGGAGACATGAATGCTTATTGGGATTCAACCATGAAAGCAAGATGACAACATTGTAAAATCAATAATGAGTACCTCATGACTAAACCTGAAAGATGAGCGAATAATGGATGTGAAAGGGTTTAGAAAATAATTTGATTAAAAAGTTCAAAAATATAACACATGGTTTTTAAAAAGAAATTATTTCCTAAATTGCAACTTGAAAGTATCAAACTCTGTGATTGTAGTACCAATATTGGAATGTAACCTGAACTCCTCCTCTGTATTCCTGACCTCGCAGCACACTGTGCTAAGAGAACAAGTGTAAAGCTGTATAAAATTACAAACAGAAGCTTACACATCTCTGCACCAGATGTTTTTACAGAGACTGCTATAATCTTGCAGAATATGTTATAGAAGTTTCTATATTGAAGCATCTATTTATTCTCTATACACAAAGATCTGAACCGTCTGCTCATGACCTTGAGTTTGGGGAGTTTTCCTCTCCCTTTCTGCTTTTTCTTTTGGTTTTGCTCCTTTCTGTCTCCCACTCTTACTCACTATAAAAGAGCGTGTTCTCAATCTGATTACCATTCCACAGCGAAGGTTGTGGTCCTGAATGCCTGAAAACCCTGAGTGAAGCGTTCAGTTCGATACCCTGCTCTTTCTGTCCTTGCTGAACAATGTGTTCTTGATGCACTCCAGGCAGATGAGATCAGATACCCCTTCCACAGAACTCAGCATCCAATTACCAAGAAGAACAAGGACTGGAACTCCGGTTTCTCTCCAACATATTAATCTCCCCTCCAGACAACAGCAGCTGCCCGCAAAGCAGCAAGGGAGAACGGGGTCTCTGAAGTAGTTGCTTTACACAAAGGGAGAGAGTTGGAATTTCCTTCAGGTTGTGAACTTTGTTTATGTTTTGTGAGTGCATTCTGCAGAAGAAATGCAGACTTGACGTGCTGTAAAGCATTCTAAATTCTTAGGTGAGCAGAGCTATACAAATATAAAACCTACTCATTTGCACAGCAAGCTTGTATATTGTTACCGGATTTGGCTGAAGCCATCAGAAGATCAGGACGTAGGAGCACAAACCTAAGATTTCCAGCTCAATCTTAGTTTTCTTATGTTTCTCTGGTGCGCGTGAGATCAATACGTGCAGCACACACTCAGTCCTTAAATACCTGGGAATAGAATAGTGCTGGCGTGAAATAGTGATTACTTATCCACAGGTCTAGGAAGATAACGTGGTTGCACAATTTTTGTTGCTGGCTGTGATCCAACTATTTTCAACAATTTAAGTATCACAGTATCATAAGGTTGGAAAAGACCTTTGAGATCATCGAGTCCAACCTATGATCCAACACCTACACCTACTCCTACTTGTCAACTACACCATGTCACTAAGTGCCTCATCCAATCTCTCTTTAAACACCTCCAGGGACAGTGACTCCACCACCACCCCGGGCAGCGCATTCCAATGGCCAATCACCCTTTCAGTGAAGAACTTTTTCCTAATGTCAAGCCTAAACCACCCCTAGCGAAGCTTGAAGTAGCATCAGCATAGCCAAAAATACTTTCAGAATTTCACAATTATGCTTGTTTAGCTTTGGAAACACACAGGAACTTTTTTTCCTTCTCAGATAAGCTTGTTATACCTTACGTGTCACATTTGTACAGACGTCATACAGGACTTGAAAGGAGCTAACGGGACCATACCTTATAACTTGGAGAGGGCAACCAGGTTGTTTGCTACTCATGGTAAAGCAAAGACCACAACCAAAGCAGCAGCAGCAAAGCCCATTAAAAGTTACTCCCAATAATCTATATGATAAAACAGCCTCAGCTGTCCTCAGTCCATGTGGGATGCAACAGAACAGGAATCACAGAATCACGTGGTTGGAAAAGACCTTCGAGATCGAGTCCAACCGTACCTGTCCACTACTAAACCAGATCCCTAAGCACCTCATCTACCCCTCTTTTAATTAACTCCAGGGGTGGTGACCCCACCACCTCCCTGGGCAGCCTTTGCCAGCGTCCAAGAACCGTTTCCGTGAAGAAAACCTACCTGATATCAAATCTAAATCTCCCCTTGTGCAACTTGAGGCCATTTCCTCTCATCCCATCACCTGTCACTTGGGATAAGAAACCAGCACCCACCTTGCTACAACCTGCTTTCAGGTAGTTGTATAAAGTGATAAGATCTCCCCTTGAAGAATGCTCTTGGAACAATCCTAGTTATTGCCTAAATCACAAACTGCATGAGACCTATTTGCATTCCGGAAGCTGGAGAATTATGGCATATCTTGAAATTGGGTGTCTAACAAAGGTCATAAGCAGTGGAGATTCCAGCCAGTGGTTTGGTTGTCCAACACAATGAAGAAAGGATGGGGCTGGAGTGGTGGTGGATGTGTTTTCTAATCCAAATTTTTAATGGGGCATTAAGTCTTCTGGACACATTTTAACTCTACCTGCATCCACAATGAAGCGCAGACAGAGAAGTGAAGTGGTACCACTTCCCCATGTTCCTTCAAGCAGTAGTCTCAAGTCCAAAAAAAAAAAAAAAAAATCCAATCAGCTTCAAGAATCCAAATATTTGTACACAGCAATACTGAAGATTCACCGTGATCGTGTCCTAAAAAAGCTTAACATGGAAGTAGCTCCACAGTATCTCCTAAAAACATTTAAAAGAAAAAAAAGATTTACACAACTGACATTGAATTTAAATTCATTTTTCCTGCTATTACTGAATACAAATAAATGTATTCCCTTTCTAAGTCAGTAGTGCTGAGGACAGCTTACTTTCACCACTGAATACCTGAGTTATTCTTTAGAAGATATTTTATCATTATATGATGTGCAGTTAATGAGATGTATTTTTCAAGGGAAACTTCTATTTAATTTAGCTTGCAAATTGCCTTTTTTAAAAAAATAAAAGCAGGAACCAACAAATCAAGAAATCTAGCACTCACTTGCAACCTCTTTTGTGGTTTCTTTCATCACACAAGAAGGGTGATATCCTGGTGTTCAGATATCACCACCACATTATTTTTCAGTTTGGTTAGAGATTTGAACCAAAAAACTTCTGCAAATCCTCAAGATATTTTTATCAACACAATAAAGGTATTCAGAATAATAGAACCATATCACAATCACAGAATGTCCTGAGTTGAAAGGGAGCCACAAGGACTATGAAGTCCAGATCCTGCCCCTTCACAGGACAACCCCAATATTGACACCGTGGGGCTGAGGGTGTTGGCCAAATGCTTCTGGAATATTGTCAGGCTTGGTGCTGTCACTGCTTCCCTGGGGAGCTGTTCCAGCGCTCCACCACCCTCTGAGGGAAGAACCTTATCGTAATGTCCATCCTAACCCTCTCCCAGCACATCTTCCTGCCATCTCCCTTAGGTCCTGTCATTGATCACCAGAGAGAAGAGATCAGCACCTCCCCTTCATCAAGCACACCGGCGAGACAATGGACTTCCAAAGGCTGGTCAAGCAGAGCTGATGCATCACGTAAAAAGTATTTAATCCTAACTCAGAAGCTTAGACGTCCAACAGCTAAAACTGCGACTGGCTGATGCTGCAGCTTTGCACAGATAGCTTTCACCTTCTTGTCTCATTCTTACTACCACACACGAAATACTAAATCCTGACACACTTGAAGAAAACCTTACTCCATCCCTTTGCAATATCCTCACAGAAGATAGTTTCAACATACTCCTGAATATCAGCATGTGGATCTGCCTATTGAAACAGAACTGGCATCCTTTTGGAAGGTAAAAGTGCATCTATCACAGAATTTATGGGTTATGTGGTGATCTCACCAACAAAACATTTTGATCTTGGACATCTCCTTCTAAGGCTAAAATAAAAAAAGCTTACACATTATTCAAGTGAAACGTTTCCAGATCTGCGGTAGCTTTACAGGAAACAAGCATTTCCCATTCAAAAATGAATGGTTTTCAGTTCCAATTTCACTCACTGAAACACACCTTCATGGAAACATTAAATAGTTCTTCTGACCCATTTAAAATCCTGATTTATTTTTCCTGTATAATTTTTTGGTAAGCTGTAAAAGCTTATCTGTTTGCCCATGACTGAACTTGCTGATAATGTCAGGGAACAGAATAGCTCTCGCTTTTCCAGTAAGCCCTCCATATTTCAGTATTCTTGTTCTAAAGCTGTCTTGGTCAGTTGTGACTTATTCTGTGGGACACAATGTTGAAATGCAGAGTACCTCATTTCTCCAAATCTGAAACAAAACCGTCACCTGGGAACACCATCTGTGAGCCAGTTCTCTGACAAATCTCTTTTTCTTTATAATGCCCCATCATTAAAACAGAGATGGAATATTTTAGATAGGACTTTGTATCCAAATTGCATTTGCAGAGCTAACCAGATGCCTCCTCATCCTGCCCAAGTTAAATACCCATTTTTCTCCTTACTAAATCATAACAAAGCAGAAGCTTGTCAAAGCTTTACCCTTTTCATGCTAGCTAAAGGGAAGTAATTGGAGGCTTGTTCCTAGTAAAATATTTGTTCATTAATTTCCACTTGCAGGATAACTTCTATTTAACTTAAAATAAAGCTGTTATTTGCAGGTACCTTAATGAATTCATCTCCACAATAATTGCAAAGCCAAAAAAATAAAATTAATGTCCTTCCTTTTCTACTGTCCCAAAGAGAATTGCAGTTTGGGTATTTTAGGGCAAATGCTTTCCCTTAAAGTATTTGGTGAATCCTTCTTCAAGACACTGAAAGATTTCATAGATTTATTTATTTCATAACTATGAGAAATCAGGAAAATTACCAAGTTAGTTAAGCTTGCACACTTTCCATGTATTAATTAGTTTTTCCACTTGGTTTGAGGATTTAAAACACCAGCATGTTCCACAGCAGAAACACAGTGTCAAATTAGTATGTTTAAGCCTTGCAGTCAGTATCAATTATACTATAGGAGAATTAACAACATCTTTATTAATGCATTAAAGTACTCATGCATTAACGCATTTTGATGGAAAACTATCAAAGGTCTGAGCTGAACTAATGTAGTTTTCAAATACAGCCTCGAGCTCACTTTCAAATTTGAATAAAGATCTTGCAGAAGTGTTTCTGGACTGGTGAATAACACATTTTTATGTCAGGTGAATGTCAGAATGAAGTAGTAGCTGAGGTTGGAAGAAGACTCAAGATCAAAGTAGGATCACCTAAGAACAAGTTGTTCAGGACCATTTCCAGTCAGATTTTAACATCTCCAAAGTCCATGGGGACCCTGCAGCCTCTATGGGCACCCTGTTCCAGTGCTTGACCACCCTCAACATTAAAAGGTTCTGTTCTTTACACAGAAGGTCTCGTATTTCCATTTGCAACCAGGTTCCCAAGTCTGACTTGTTCAATTCAACTCCTTTTTAAAGCATTTCTGCACAACTAATTTTGTAGCATTGAGATAATTTTCAATGCAATAAGATAATTTTTGGCTAAAGTTTCTTCTACAGTTCTTTTTGGGATGATATTAAACCTTACATATGCATTCAGCCTAAGGCTGACAGTGTTTATCATCAGTGACGGAATTGAAACTCCCATATCTGGGAAATACGAGTTCATTAGCAAAAAGATTTCAAGCTATAATTACAAGCACTGTCAGAGCCCGTATTTCAGTGGAGCTGACAACCAAACAGAAAGGTTTTTAAATGCCTACTGACCTTATGAGCTCTCACTTTCCCCTTCTCAGTCTTAAAACTCCTAAAGGTAGAGTTCTTTCTTCTGCATCTTCCCAGAGCAAATGAAGCAAAGAATACATAAACTTGCACACAGAAAATAAAATTCATATCATGAATGCAATGCCTGTTTAAACCTTAGTCAATTGAAATAGCTACTCAAAGCACTTAAATATCTTGTGCCTCTCCTCCAGCTCAGAGGGGTAGAGACCAAGGCAGAAGTTTCAGAGAACTTACTTATGAATCATCATTAAAAAAACAGATCATCTCAAGATTTTGCCATACCTCTTATCATCACCGGGATCAAACATAAGTCCTAGCAGCTTCCCAGTACTGAAAGGGGCTCCAGGAAACCTGGCTCTTGATCTGGGAGTGTAGGGACAGGATGAGGGGGAATGGTTTTAAGCTGAAAGAGGGGAGTCTGAGACTGATAACAAGAAGAAATGTTTTCCTGTGAGGGTGAGGAGGCCCTGGCCCAGGTTGCCCAGGGAAGTGGCGGCTGCCTCATCCCTGGAGGTGTTCAGGGCCAGGTTAAATGGGGCTTTGAGCACCCTGATCCAGTGGGAGGTGTCCCTGCCCATGGCAGAGGAGTGAAAGTGAATGGGCATTGAGGGTCCTTCCAATCCAAACCATTCTGTGATTCTATGACAGCTTCTAAACTGCCAAGTATTCAATGAAATCTTAGTTCACTATTAAATGTTCTTAGGAGTTTCCCTCGGGGACATCAGGTTTTGTAGTTACATGTAATACTTTGATAGACTCTGTAAAGCATAAGGAATTGGACAAGCAGCTCTAATTTACATGAAATTTTAGACAACAACATAGTGAACATGGCTTCTAATGCAGTAACTGAAAATGTAGTTGGAAATTTAATTCCTAATATGCTTCCACTGCATATTAAAAAAGCCGATCTGTCAAACGAAACACTTTCTTATAAATCATACCTTCAAATAACCAGAAGGTTCTATATAGCAGAGCAAACATCCCATGATAATATTGCATTCCTCTAGCAAGCTAAGTATTTCATCACTAAAAATCTCAAATTTCATTACACTTAAATGTCTCAACAACTGAATTTGTCTACAGAAATATTTTTCTAGTCTCCACTACTTGCAGCCACAAAGAAGCACTGTCCTTGAAACCCTGACTTCCCTGCAATAAAACAAAATTTTATTTCTCCTTTACTCAGTTTCTTTGCAGTACATCAGGATGTGAGACAATAGTTACGCTGCTATAATTTGATTTTCCCTTGATTCACAGCATACTTAGGTCAAATGTTGAAAACCTGAAAGTGAGGACACATTAGAAGATTGACAAGCCTAATTTTAAACCTCTCCTGCTAGCTATGTACTTCTCCCTGGACATATCGCAGTCAACATTAAAAATAAATGTATTATTTGGACTACAAAGGCAACAAGCGCAGCTCTGTTGAAAACTCCTTGGAAGGTAAATGTCTTCAAAATTCCATCAGCAAATGAAACAAGGGCCCTGCAAAGCATCCCTTTCTGCCCATTTATGAAGAGAGCAAATCAGTCCATACATTCTGTTTCCCCATGCGTTCTGTAAAGATAAGCTCATCTTTCTCACAAAAGTAAATTATTGGGTTCTGGTTCTTTTTTTAAAAGGTAGTGATTTGGTTTAAACATAGACTTAAGCACAAATATTCATCCTTCAAGAAAATAATTACTACATGTAGATTAACTTTGATAACTAGTATGTCTCAATTAATAAAGCAGAAATATCAGACCTTTAGGCAGAATCTAAAAAAACAGGGACATGTCATGATTAACTGAGCAGCTCACAGAATACCTCTCCACATTTCAAAAGGACAAACAGCCAGGTATCACAGAAGCTAATGACTCCTTGGCAGCAAATATTTGGCATTAAAGCAAAGCAGTTCAAGCATTTTCTTAACTCCTAATTCTCAACCAAATGCACAGTTTTAAAATTAAACATGAAATAAGGTGAAATATTAAGGCATTAAGAAAGGGAAGAACTTTCTTATTCTGCATTCTTTCCTACCCAGTAGATGTTTGGCGCTATATGAAGGAGGAAAAGAGGAAATGAAGCAAGTAATGCAATAACAAGTGCAAACTCCTGTGGCGATTCTTCTGGTTCTGCCATCTAAAAGTTATTTTATCAACTCTTTCAGCATTCTGTGCTAAATGTAAAGGAAATCTCAAATCACTAAGACCATTCAGACTTTCAAAAAAACCTAAAAAACAACTTAAGAGTGATCAAGGTAGCTGCCTGCGACCTTGTACATGCAATAGATGTATACAGCCACCAATGACAGTTTCTCCTTGCCTGGAGGCTTTCTAGCCTAATACCTCACTTATTTTGTAACTTGTACTGCAAAATAAGGCCCCTTTGTGACCATTACTTTCCTGCAGAGAGTTACTGAAACAGAACAGTGTTTCAGAGGTTCAGTTATAAAGCAACAACAGTTACACCTATATTGCACATTGATACCTTTGCAAAATCGATGACTTCCACTGGTGAGAGGTGTTATGACCAAAGCCACACAAACGATACAACAAAGCCTAAAACACTTCTTTTTCTCATCCTCACTGCACAAAAGGTCAAAGAACAGAAACAAAATTTAATATAATGTAAAATCCTGTAGGAAATGATCATATTTTTAAATGATTGCATAATCACTAACTTCAGATATACATGAGCAACCGTATTCCCATTATGAAAGATATCTAGAGAGTCGAGGAAATAATATCCAATTATTTAAATAACCTCCATAATTAAGAGTGTTAGGATTTAATCAGGTGAACTACACAGGAGTACTATAAGCCATCAATAAAGAAGGTGAGTCTCCCTAGTCAGAGGTACTTAAAAAAAACATATATTACCCTTACTTCTCTCATCTGGATTACATGAAAGACAATAGCCTTGCTCTCACGCTATCCTTCCCATGTCTGGACACTCAATGGAATAAAATGCTTCTGAATGCTGCTAAGAAAGCCCACTCAGCTCTTAAGTCACAGTTTTATAATTAAAGTTGGAAGAACGCTATCCTCATCACTGAGGCTTTTGGTTTATAGGGGTTTTTTTCCCTTTTTTACCATATTCAAAGAGAGATCTGTATTCTGTAGCAGATAAAAATGGCATTAAAATTTATAATCTTACTTAGAAGACTGAAAAAGGAAAAAAAAGAGAGGGATTTTCCCTATGCTAACGTTTCAAAGAGGTCCTACTCCTGCTGTAAAGACATTGGTGTTTTCTTTCTTATTTAAAAAATGTAATTGCCTGTAGGAAAAACCCATCAGCAATCTCATAGAGCAATAAAAACATCCTGTGGAAAAAGCCAGCACTCTGTAATTCATAGAATCATGGAATGGTTTGAGTTGGAAGGAACCTTAAAGCCCATCCAATTCCAATCTCTCTGCCATGGGCAAGGACACTTCCCACCGGATCAGGGTGCTCAAAGCCCCATCCAACCTGGCCTTCAACACCTTCAGGGATTGGGCAGCTATCACGTCTCTGGGCAACCTGTGCCAGGGCCTTCCCACCCTCACAGGAAAACATTTCTTCTGAAGTTCTCATCTCAGTCTCCCCTCTTTCAGCTGAAAGCCACTCCCCCTTGTCCTATCCCTGCACTCCTTGATCAAGAGCCCCTCCCCAGCTTTCCTGTAGGCCCTTTCAGTACTGGAAGGCTGCTCTAAGGTCTCTCTGGAGCCTTCTTTTCTCCAGGCTGAACAACTCCAACATAACAACCACTGCCAATTTAGAAGTCCATGTCCAAACTACTTCCTTTCAGAACTTCCCAATTAAAATAATTTCCGTTTAGTACTCCCCGTTCACATGAGAGATGCAGTCATAGTTCTTACACATAGTACATGCAGGTATAAATAGCAAAACTTCCTATTAATGTAACTTTACACCACCATCCATGCAGAGAATTACTAAATGCCCTAGGAAATTGATAATCATTTGTATTTTGTACGCAGACCCAAATCACATAAAAAATGATGCTTTATCTTGGACTACCTCAGCAGATAGGAGTCTCAGTGGAAAGTTTCCATTCACTCAAAAGTACTGGCTGATAAGCAAATTCTAAACGTACTGAGAAAAGTGAGTTTGTAATTCAAATACCATTCCAGCCACACGGTATGACTGGAATATGTGTTACAGAACTGTTATGGCACCATGGCTGTTCAATTTTGCACTGTCTATTCCAAAACAATTGGATCCTCAACATCCCTTTGGTATTCCATAATACTGTTTCAGTGCTCTGTTTCAGGGTGAACATCTGCAAGTAAAAAATAATCAAGGAATGACCTACAGAGATGAATTTTTGAACAGACATTGACAGAACTGTTAACTGAACAGAATACATTCATCAAATTAAAAAAATAAAGGGAAAAACCAAAATCAAATGAAGGCTGTTAAAAGTAAATGACTAAACAGTGTATCAATATTTTAAGTAGATAGCATTTTATTTCTTAAAGTCAAATCAAAGTCAATCAAAGCATTGATGGCTCTTGATATTTAAATCTTAGTAATTATTAATGCTTCTTCAATAAAGATTTTAAAAGCCTGAGAAAAGGAAATGGTATTTGGCAATCTTTTGCGATCTTGGAAACCAAAAGTACTTTCTGGAGGGCAGAAACAAAACAAAATCAACTAAAGTCTTATTCTCAGTTTACTCGACAATGTTAGAATAGATCTTTTTCTGATTGGGAAAGTGTGTTTTTTTCTTCTGAAAGTCAGAATCTATTGTTCTGAATACTTGTGAGGAAACCATGCAGCTGGAGCATGTCCAGAGAAGGGCAATGAAGCTCGTGAAGGGGCTGAAGCACAAGTCTTATGATGAACAGCTGAGGGACCTGGGGCTGTTTAGCCTGGAGAAGAGGAGGCTGAGGGAAGACCTCATTGCTCTCTGCAGCTCCCTGAAAAGAGGTTGAAGCAAGATGGATGCTGGTCTCTCCTCCTAAGTAACAAGCAATGGGACAAGAGGAAATGGCCTCAAGTTGCACCAGGGGAGGTTCAGATTAGACATCAGGAAAAATTTCTTCGCCAAAAGGGTTTTCAGGCAAAAGCTGCTCAGGGAGATGGTGGAGTCACTATCCCTAGAGGTGTTTAAAAGACAGGCAGACGAGGTACTCAGGGATCTGGTTTAGTAGTGGACAGGTACAGTTGGACTTGATGATCTCAAAGGTCAATTCCAACCAAGCAATTCTGTTATTCTATGATGAAGTTACCAGATGACTGTAAAAATACACATATATCTACATACATACACTATGTTGAATTCCTCTATCTCCAATCTAGACAATCACTTTGTATCCTGAAAACAAAATGCTGGCACCTTATCTTGTTAAATTTAAAAAACCTGTTGTAGTCATCATATACTTGCAGCACAGCCTGTCACATTTCATTAAACAATATAATACTGTGATGTGCTTAGTAATAAAAAACCAATAAAATTTCATATTTGAATTTATTCTGGCGAAGACACTCATGATTTATGTAGCCTTTCCTACCAAAAGTGACACCTAATGGAGCACACAATTGATGTATATCAAGAAGGCCAAATTGTTTGGGTTTTAAAAGAGAAGAACAGCTCATTTCTGTAAGGATACATCTTAAAATCAACAGTTTACTTAGGACCGAGATTTACAGAAAGTTAAACATCTCTTTTTTTGTGCACATTAACTACAGTTTATAAATCTTGACATTCTTTCAAAGATTCACTGTCAAATTTCATTGGTGGTTTAAGTATTTGGGGGTTTTTTTCAGTAATGCTCCATTTAACAACTTCATAGACATGAAGAAGTTGTAGACAGAAATATATTCTGACTCCTTATTTGTATATGGCACAAAAGAGAAATGTACTAGATACACAGTAATCCCTACTGACATGGAACACCTGAATTACTTGCGCGTCTCAGACAAATCCGTGCCAAGACAACAGTACACCTACCACTGTATACTTCTGGAGCACAGACATCCTTCTTTAGTGCAATCCTGAAATACAGTAATGCTAAAAAACCCTAATAATAAAAATCCTTATCGAGACAGACATCAGCTTCATCAGTTCTTGCAGATGTTATGTCCACTGGGCCAAATATTTTCATTTATCTGGCATTCCTCCCAGTGCACAATAAGACAGTCAGCATTTTATACTCCAATGAAGTTACCATCTCACAGTCCCTGTTGCTTCTCAGTCAATGCCATTTCACCAGACATACTATTAATAAACATTAATTTTGTTACTACAACATGCTTAAAAGCTATTCAGTGAGCAAGAAAAAAAATGTTGCTGGTTGCCACTGTGCCCTTTTGGAAAGTGATGATTTGCATATTTTGAATTGAGAATTATCTCTACTGAGAGATAACAGTGACTGTTGTCACAGTCCCAATGAGACAAGGATCTGTGGGGTTTTCTACTCTCGTTACCCATTCCACACAACACACTCAAATCCAAGTCAATTATGAGACAGAGAAAAGCTACAGAAGACTTCCAAGCAGCGGAAGCATGATGGTACTCACAACTGAGAAGTCACACCAATTTCAAGTTGATTTCTTGCTTAAGTTTGAATACAACAAGCAAGGCAGCAAACTCTGTACAAGCACCGTAGATGTATCAAACATGGAAAAGGAAACTCAATCCCTTCTTCAAGTGCACAAAACATCTGCCCAGTAGGCAAGAGATAAACAAGTCTTCATGATCCCTGGCTATCCTATATACTGTACAACTCAAAAATGCCTCGAGATCATATTCATTAATACCAAATTGAGTACTACACAGGCCAGTTTTGCTTCATCCTTCCTCCATAAGCATATATCAGACTTCCAGCACTGCCAGAGTAACATCAGTAATTTACCATTAATGCTGACAGCTGGAAAAAGAGAATTTCAGGAAGTCTCAAATTGCCAAATATCATCTCCAGCTTCTCCCCTCTGCCTTTGGAAACAGGTGTCTTGACAGAATACAACAAGAATACATTCTTGATATAATGCTTTTCCAAAAAAAAATGTTGACAGTTCTTTTTAGCCATTAATAACCCCACTATTTCACTAAAAATGTAGGCATATATCTAAATGTAGGCAATTAAATGGGTCAGGACCATCCCCTTAGCCTCAAAGAGTTAAAATTCACCATTCACAGTGATGTGCCCTTCTGGATACTACGAACAAGACTTCCATCCGGAGTTCAGGTCATTCATGGTTCCCTTGATAGAGATTCCACATTTCATCTCAAATAACATACCTCAAAGTAATTTGGGCCCATCAGTGTCTCTACCTCCAGATATACAGCACTGTTATATTGGTATTAATTTCCACCAAAGACACAATTGTGATAATTCAGCCCATCAGCATCTGCCTCTCCTTTGTGCCCACCACTGCTGCTGAGAAACAGTGCCATACAAGCTCACCTTTCAGAGCCTAAATCCTCTTAGAGGAGACACACTGCTTTCAAGAATCTTCTTTGCCTTTGAAGAGCTGAAATTGCTCAATACTAGTCTGACAAGAGCCCAGTACGTGTTACCTCGTCCCATAAATAAACAGCACATAGAACATCAAACACAAGAAAGCAGAGGCGTATTCGGAATCCCCAACATAACAATATGGAACTGTTGGAATAGGTCTAGAGGAGGCCTCAAAGATGATCCACAGGCTGGAGCATCTCTGCCAATGAGGACAGGCTGAGAGAGTTGGGATCATTCAGCCTGAAGAAGAGAAGGCTCCAGAGGGACCTTAGAGCAGCTTCCCAGTACTGAAAGGTGCTCCAGGAAAGCTGGGGAGGGGATTTTTACAAGGGCCTGTAGTGATAGGATGAGGGGGAATGGCTTTAAATTGGAAGGGGGAAGATTTAGGTGAGACATTAGGAAGAAATTCTTCACGATGAGGTAGGGAGGCCCTGGCACAGGTTGCCCAGGGAAGGTGTGGCTGCCCCCTCCCTGGAGGTGTTCAAGACCAGGTTGGATGGGGCTTTAAGCACCCTGATCCAGTGGGAGGTGTCCCTGCCCATGGCAGGGGAGTTGGACCTGGATGGGCTTTAAGGTCCCTTCCAACCCAAACCATTCCATGATTCTGTGATTCCATATTTTTATGTTTCCAACAACATTGCTATACTAGCCACCAGGCTGTAGCCATCAATAAAGCAATCACTCCCTACTACTTTCAGATTATAACGAACACTTATTAAACAGCTGTCATTAAATTTAATCAGTCTGCTATAAGCCAAAAGAATTAAGAAATTATGAAAATAATTTCCAATCACTTTCTAATCTGGCAGCAAATAGCAAACCAATGCATCTTGTGCAGACTGACACCTGATGATCATTTACTTCCAGCCAATTACTATTTAATGAAGCGCAAAACCACAATGATGAAACACACAAGGGTAATTGCAGAGAATATTTTCAGTAGCACATTACTGAATAATTAATGTTAAGAAAACTTACAGCACAATTTTCAGCACAGGGAAATACAGGTAACCAAGACTTTTCAAAACACAATGCATGCTTGTGGCATAATAATGATGAACGGGGTTTGCTTCAGCAATCAGTGCTTAACCAGCACTCCTCATCCACCAGTAAGTCATAAACACTCTTCACTGGGAAGTTTTGATTGCCAAGGGATGCATTGACATTCGTGCTGACATCATTTAGGACTTCACAGCCGTGAAATGAAACCAACACCAACACACTAATTAACAGGATGTTGCTCAAAGTCCCATTGGAGATGGATATTTAACAGAATGGCAACCCAATAAAAATACACAATGTCTGCTTAAATCTTTCACAGAATCACAGAATGGTTTTGGTTGGAAGGAAATACAAAGCCCATCCAGGTCCAAGCCCCTGCCATGGGCAGGATCACCTCCCACTGGATCAGGGTGCTCAAATCCCCATCCACTTGGCCTTGAACACCTTCAAGGATGGGGCAGACACCACTTCCCTGGGCAACCTGGGCCAAGGCCTCCCCACCCTCACAGGAAAACATTTCTGCCTAAGACCTCATCTCAATCTCCCCTCTCCCACCCTAAAAACATTTCCTCTCATCCCATCTCTGCACTCCCTGATAAAAAGCCACTCCTCAGCTTTCCAAATATTAATATATATTAATATTTCACCAAATATTAATGGTGATTCCAATTATCCCTTCAATTTCTTGCTCTTTTGTGTGGCCCAAGATATTTTTTTCTACAGCAAGAAACAAGCAGCAGTTCCCATTAAGTCAGAACCATTGTTCTCCACAACTACCACTGTATCCTATTAGTCAAACTTCTGACAGCAACCAGAGTTCTTAAGTTCTTAAAGTGAACCCAAAAAGTGAATAAAATGTCAGGTTTGATGTATTTAAAAAGTAAAGATGCATTCCTTTTTAAGTCAATTGACAGTAAACAGACTTGCCTGTCTATCTGTCTTTGTCTAACTTTTTCCAGCTGGATAAACCCAATTGCTATTAAAGCTGACAAAAGACAATGATATTATTAATGAAAGCAGCTACACAATGTTAGACTTTTCATTACAGGCTCCCAGTAAGCTCCAATTAATTGCTTGGCTGCTGTGCCTAAAAAAGCTGCAGACAAAAAGAAGGGGTGGGGTGAAGAAGTATTTTTAACTTTTTGCTTTAAGCAAGGTGTTCAATCTATCATTTTCCTCCTCAACTGTAAATAGAATGTTGCTTCAGAAAATCTTTTTTCAGATGAATCATACTTTGTTCTTCTAAGTACAACCAGTATTACACATCTGTATTTGCCAACTATTTAAGCACCTTCTGATACCACAAAGGTATCATTTTCTTCAATGATACTGTATTTGGTAAACAGATTCTATTTTGCACAAAGCATTTCTGAATGGAATAGAAAAATTACAACGCTGTCAAACACACATGCTTAGGGAACCTTCCTCCTGCCCCGCTGTTTGCAGGATGCTCTCCCTCATCACCCAAAGATGATTGTGCAATGCCTAAGCACAACCCTTCAACTTAGCAGCTTACTTAACAGCCTCTGCAGCTTGGGTAAAACACCGCCTAGTTCTCTTGAGGAATTTACTCTCTCCTGGTGGCTTACTGACCCCTTCTCTTCATCTCAAACTCCAAATACCTCGTTAGTAGTAAAATTAAAAAATCGTAAAATGTTCTGAGTTGGAAGGGACCCACAAGGACCATCGAGTCCCACTCCTGTCCCTGCACAGGACAATCCCAACATTCACACCGTGGGGCTGAGGATGTTGTCCAGATGCTTCTGCAATATTGTCAGGCTTGGTGCTGTGACTGCTTCCCTGGGGAGCTGTTCCAGTGCTCCATCACTCTCTGGGTGAAGAACCTTTTCCTAATGTCCAGCCTAACCCTCCCTTGGCACAACTTCCTGCCATTCCCTCAGGTCCTGTCGTTGATTATTAGGAGAAAGAGACCAGAGCCTGTTTCTCCTCCTGCCCTTGTGAAGAAGCTGCAGAGCGCAATGAGGTCTTCCATCAGCCTCTTCTTCTCTAGGTGGAACAGAGAAATGAGAGCTGTGCTTCACTGAGCTATTAATGAATTACTATTAATTCACACTATGAGTCCTCTTTCTCACCCAGAAAGGCACCATGTGTATCTCCCTATGAACACCTTCCATACACTGAGCTTTGTGCTTCCTACAAACATCCACATCAGCAATTCATACAGACATATAAATGGAATTAATCATCATGCTTCATTAGAGATTCCTCATTAGTGACACATCCAAAGTCAACTGCACTTTAAAACGGCTGCCTTTCTACCCTTTCTTTGAGACTTACCAATAGATACCTGAAAGAAACCACATCTAGTATCTTCCTTTCTTTGAGCACAAATTTAGGCAAAGGCTGAAGAAATTAAATTTATTTCTTGGGTCAAGGACTCCATCCTTTGTAACAAGAGCTCCAGTTATCCTGCCCCACTCCTACAAACATTAAGTCCAATTGTCTATTAATTAAAGTAATGCGGAGAAGCTTCAATAGCTTTAAAGAGCACTATTCCTTCCTTCAGTTAACCTTACTTGTAGGTTTTTGAATTTTGCCTTTTCTGCCAGTATGATCTCATCCCAAATGATCTTACAGTGACCTCAGACCATCTTCTAATTTGTACTTGATGACTTTTACATTGCTATTAGCTTTTACTGGGTGTTCCAGACCTGGAACAATTTATTGATAGACAGCTTCTGTCTCAAACAACTGGTGGGAGCAAGCCATTAACTCTTGCTTTCTTTCTCTACGCCTTTACATGTTCATCCCACTTTGAGAAGGCATTTTATCCTTTCTACGGATTTTCATTATTGACTTGCTGAAAAGAGGGTGTTACAAGCATCTTCAAAGGTAAAATTCTGTTCTGTCTTGGGTTTCATTTACTGTCCTCTCCTTTGCATCCTTCGGTTTTATGGATCTTCTTTATTTTTCTGAATACATAAGAAGCAGTACTTCAGAGATTTGTACCTCAAGGTGTCCCTGCCCAAGGCAGGAGGGGGTTGGAACTGAGTGATCTTTAAGGTCTCTTCCAACCCAAACCATTCTGTGATTCTATGATTTATGCAGTTGTAATATTACAGTTGTATTAATACTGTCATGTACTCTGCCTTAGGTAGCACATAGCTAAGTTCAACGAATTTTAGCTAACCTTGCAAAAAGCAACCATGAATTAAATTGCCCAGTGGCTAATACTCAAACTGGCAACTGTCTCCACTCACAGTCAGCAGTCGGTTGATCTTCTATTAAGAAAAAAAGATCTGACTGAAGCCTATTCCAAGAATGCCTTAAAACACTTGATATATTAAAAAATTTAAACAATGGCTGAAGTCTAGATAAGGAAAGGTTGCTGTGCATGCATGACAATCAACACTTCTCCAAATTGATTTCACTCTCTATTTGTGGAGATCCATAGGAACACACACAGAGGAGCAAAGTAATGGACTGCGTATTCTACCAGTAAATGCCAAGAGCTGCTTGGTGCTGCTGTCTGTGAACCCCAGCTTGCACATGTGAATTCAGAAAAGCCATCTAACAGCGTCTGAGATTCACAGCTCTGAAAGTAATGCTTTGATTCTCAGTTAATGCCTGTGAAATCTCCCACAAAAAGATGCCAGTGAGTACCTTCATAATCTTGCAGAAGGCAGCAGATTGCTCACAAGCCAGTTACACATATCTGAATCTCTTATTTCGGTGAAATAATATAAAACTGATATTTTTTTGCCTTTTACTACAATGCCCACCTATTTGTCTTTTGAATAAATCATTTATGCCTGAAATACTATGTTGATCAGACAGGAAGCACAAAAATCAAAGCTGAGAGAAATCCAACAGGGACAGCTAAATTCTCTTACTGATTTCATTATTCATTGCAAACAGAGCGGGACATAACTAAGTTAATAATGTTTTCCGGATGGGGGAGTCTGCACACACCAGTTCTCCCATGCCAGTACTTAAAGGGGTCTCCAGGAAAGCTGGAGAGGGGCTCTTAATCAGGGATAGGACAAAAGGGAACGGTTTTAAGCTGAAAGAGGGAAGACTGACATGAGATCTTAGGAAGAAATGTTTTCCTATGAGGGTGGAGAGCACAGGTTTCCTAGAGAAGTGGTGACTGCCCCATCCCTGGAGGTGTTCAAGGCCAGGCTGGATGGGGCTTTGAACAAATGACCCAGTGGGAGGTATCCCTGCCCATGTCAGGGCATTGAAAATGGATGGGTTTTGAGGTCCCTTCCAACCCAAGTCATCCTGTGATTAGTTAAAAACCCTTCCCATAAAAATCTCTAGTGAATGAGAAACAGGAAATGTATAGGGAAAATGCCAAGACAAAGAAAAAAGATATTTTTCATGTCTTTAAACAATATTCTAGACCCGTGGATCCATGAAAATTTCAAAATTCCTCATTTAATTTTGCCATCTCAAGACCATCCCACAGAACATCAGTTCTAATTTTGAATGGTTTTAGCCAACATAATTGTTTCTGAGAATTTTAAAGCTGAGAGCAATGACCACTCACGGTAACTGTTCCACTCCTTTTCTTTGAAATAAATATGGTTGAATTCTCTCCTACTGAGAGTGCAAGGTTTGGCTCTGATGTCATAAAAAATGTGTGCATTTCATTATCACAGTGGAAAGGTGACAAGTTCTAGAAAAGCTGAACTCCACAGATGTACAGTTCCTGCCCTTCCAACATTTTTAGCTTCAGCTCACAATAAATAAGGCTGTTTCTGTGTGCAAACACAAGAGAAACCAACTGCGTGGTACTGAGCACTTGCCTTTCCAGTGTAAGAGAAGAGAAACATACTGAAATTGAGTAATGGAGGGAGAAACTCATACTGGAAATATAACCAGCAACTGTTTCAATAGCATATTAATAATTCCTCATATTAATGACTACAATATTTACACGTCGTGCTCCCAAAACTACTTATTTTTCATACAGCAAGATGCTTAACTACAGACAGTACCAGGCATGGGAACTTTACTTTTGTGTTCACTAAGCAAAGTAATACAAGCCTTCTGTTAACCAGCAGCCAGTACAATTCCCACCCGCCTCACTGGAATGACTTTGACATGTCAGAGCTCAGTTTTAAGTCCTTTTATATGCATTTAGTAAAGAAGGAGATTGAACAACATGATTTAACTGTAAACTAGATATTGTTTGTACCAGACAACTTCTTATGGTCCTTTCTAGCCTAAATTATTCTGTGGTTCAAGATCACCATCCTGGCCACAAGAGTGGGCCTTTACATAACAATAAAGGTGCCTACTGCATAAACTGGATGAAATGGAAGATTACAAATGTTGTTATTTTCTCACATAGGTAAGCATTATTGATTTTATTGCACACACATCTGCTTTTCTATTATTTCTCCATGCTTTCTTAAACCAGACTATCTACTTAATGGACTAAAAACAATGGTGAAAGCACCCTGAAATAAAATATTTCACTCTAATAAACAAGAAAAGCAAAATCTTTCCAAACTACTCTTTTGCAGTTGTTACACTTTAGCATTCAGACACACATTCAATAATAAGCTTTTCTCTTAATCTTAGCAAAGCTGTAATATACGCAATACTTAAACAGGGATCACATATGGCCCTCAAGTTTTTTTAGCTTAGGAAATACAAATTTTAAATATTTGTATTAAGAAATACTAGTTACTAAATACGGCAGATATATCATCTCCTACCAGAATCACAGGAGCACTTCCAAAAAGTCTCCAAAAAAGGAATATCTTGCACTGAATCCACACACACTGCAAGGTAAATCTGCCTTGCTCCCTTGTCCGTGCTACCACACTTCAATGGATGCAGACCTTGGAGTCAGTTCTCCCCATCCACTCATTCAGAGACCAAGATCCAACTATTACATGCAGGCTCCTCACAAACGCAGGAACCAGGTTCTTAAAGGGTAACACGAATAGCCAGTGCACACGCTGTATTAATTACTGCTGTATTGCAAGACCACTGCCTGTTCATAAATGAAACAACGACAGAAACACACATAGTCTGTTTGTTACTGTGTCCACCTCCTTACAAGCCCCCCAAATTGTCATTAGAATGTACAAGGTTTTTGAACTCATAGGAATCACCGAGGTTCTTGCACACACACTGTTCAGCCATGTAAGTTACATTCCTGTAACTACTGCTTGCATAATAAAGGTACTTTTGATAATAAGCTTGTGCAAGTGATTCTGTGTGCTTACTGTTCAAGTGCAATACAGGAGAAAACAGAAAGCATTAACACAATGTCATCTTTTCACACTTCTGAATTTTATTACATAAAGTCTTTGTGAACGTGGGATGAGGACAGCACAGCTCTGCAAAAATAGCATTAAAAGCTTTCAAACTGTCCAAATAGCACAGTTAATAAATGTTAGCACAGGTCTACCTTTTGATAGGTTACATTCAATTTCCTGTTAAACAAGCATTATATTACTATGGGGAAGCCATTCTTTTGATACTAAGAAGTGAAAGACACATAAATGGTCTATTAAATGATACAAAAAGGAAATGAAATAACTGAAGGTCCTTTAAATCACTTGTGTGCCATTCTGATGCATTCAACGTGGTACTTACGTTAAACTCTTTATTTCAAAAAGTACACCAAGTTTGTGAGTTGAAACAAATTTCCTAAGAGACTGAGTTGCTCCTTTTCTTCTGACCCATTTTATGATTAACAGTAGCAAAGCTGTGGTGTCAAAGCATGTTACCTGAAACTTGCAAACTTTGCATATCTGTTAAATAGCTTCCTTAGTGAAATTTCTATTCACAATCACAAATATACTTTGCTTAAAATGTTTTTATGATTGCAGCATTGAATAAATGGATTTTAAAAGTCAGCAATTAATAAAAATACTAAATGATCCCTAAGGTCTATGCCACCACTGAACATGAATTTACTAGAAAAGTATTCATATATATTCTACAGCTGATCTGCTGATCTGCTTACGATTGCACATGTGTGGCTATAAGTTCACCAAAAATCGGTCTTTGAATATTTCATGTTCAGAAGAGAAGCAACAGGCCATCTTCCCTGCCAATACAGCACTTCAGCTGATAATCAGTGGAAATCAAATTTCTGCAACAATCCTTAAACTAATTTATTGAGCTGTAAAAGAATGTTTCACTTATCTCAGTCTGTGATTTCATTATTTCAGATTTAATGACATTATAATCACAACACCATCCTCTTTAGAGGTGGCCACAGTGCTCTCTGACAATAAAATTTCTGCAATTAACCCTCCATAAAACTTTGAAAGTAAAAGCAGTTATTTGATCCAGTTATTGAAGTAGTTGCTTAAGAGAGACTAAAAAGGTACTGAGACTCCTAAGAGCCCATCCAGACGCAACTGTAAGGGCAACTCAGAGAAGCAGCCTTACTTCCCATGTTTCAGTCATGAAACATGTTGGTATTTAGAGTACAACAGAGCTCCACACTGCTATCACATCCCTGAACATTTCTACTCCATTCATGAGAAAACAAAAAAAAAGATACGGGATAAATAAAAAAATACCTGTTCAGAGAGACAGATCATAGAATAACAGAATGGTTTGGGTTGGAAGGGACCTCAAAGTCCATCCAGTTCCACCCCCTGCCACGGGCAGGGACACCTCCCACTGCATCAAGGTGCTCAAAGCCCCATCCAACCTGGCCTTGAACACCTCCAGGGATGGGGCAGCCATCATTTCTCTGGGCAACCTGGGCCAGGGCCTCATCGTCCTCACAGGAAAACATTTCTCCCTAAGATCTCATGTCAGTCTCCCCTCTTCCAGCTTAAAACCGTTCCCTTTTGTCCTATCCCTGCACTCCCTGATCAAAAGCCCCTCCCCAGCTTTACTGGAGCCCCTTTCAGTACCAGATAGATCCATAAATACCTGTTGGGAGAGACAGATGCACAGGCAGCTATGGGAAGATCAGCCTTGGACCCAGTAAGTAATTATGATTATTCAATTTCTCAGTTGTGTTTTCTAGTTGTTTTTATTACCCTTAAACTCACATATTATAATTATTGCTAGCATGTCTCTCTAACATTACTCCATTTCCATTAGCTTTCCTTAACGGTTTTTTGAGCCCAAAATATCACTTACAAAAATAACAACTTTATTTTACAATGTATACTTTCACACTCTCAGAGATTTCCGTACATTGTACTTTACTATATCTTACTTGCTATGGAAAATCTGTATTTTTAATGAAATACTGAAGTTAAAGTTTACAAAATGGAGAAAATACTGACTCCTAAAATGCAAATTAAACAGATCCAAGACTAATGGCAAACCAGTGCCAATGATGAAAACACAATTCCAACTCCATCTTGCACTTGCTCTCTGAATGATAACCTTCCATTGTCTACCTTTCACTTCTAAAGCATAACATGATGCTTACAGAATCACAGAATTTTTTTGTTAGAAAAGACTCTTGAGATCATTGAGTCCAATCGTACCTGTCCAGTACTAAAACAGGCTCCTAAGCACTTAAATCTACCCTTTTTCTAAACACTTCCATGGTATTTAAATGTCCAATAGTGACTTGTTGCTTATAACTACAGGTTACTAACACCTACACGTGTTACATAAAGGTAAATGCATATTTGAAACTATGAAAGTGTTCCTTTTTATTTTCTGTCACAGTAGAAAGACTTACAATGTGTGTGACTGACACAAGCCAAATGCACAACTCTAGCAGACATTTTAATGTTAACATTATGTCAAGTGTGTAATTGTTTATACCTTTTTAAAGATGTATATAAAATCTTGAGCCTCTGCATACACCAAATTCTTACTATTTAGCCAAAAATATAACAGACATGGATTTAAACAGAATTTAAACAAAGAATACACATCAAAGCAAATACAAATTATCTTCTCACTATTGACTGAAGTGACATTTTTCAGGTCATTAATGCCAGCCTGCCAAATTAAACTGTAAGTCATGGTCTCTAAAAGTGCTTATTATTCACCTACAGCATTTCTCAGCTTTTACAGCACTTTTTATTCTAAACTCAGACTCAAGTGCAAGGGCTAATAGGAAATAATTTCATTTTACAATTCAAAAAGGAGGTAAAAAGAACAAATATTTTAAAATTTGTTCAGCTCTAGCAGTACCAAACTGTACCTGCAACTGAAACCAACCAAGCTTTTAAATCAACAGAATTGACACTGACAACTGGGATAGCAATGCTTGCTTCTGATCATGACAGCAAACACAAAAGTTCCCTTAAAATATGGTCAAAAAATGCATCTTGTATGAGCCAGACTATTTCTGTCCTGCCTTGTCTTCCTCTCCCCAGCATCACATCTTCTGCTGACCTTAGACTTAGACTTCAGATTTTGAAGGTGAAAAAAATAAAGTCTGGAAACCTGGGCTACAAACAAGAAAATTCTGCCACCAAGGAGAGAAGGGAATGGTAGAGGAGGAGAGAGATGCTGCTAGACGTAAAGCTAGAGGATCAGTACTTAAGCCATTTAATTAGCATGAAAGGAGTGCATCTTAGTATTATAAATTTACCTACTACTCTGTCAGGATTTAGAGTTGATCAATAAACAATTTGGATTCTGCAAGCCAGCCTGCAAGCAGGCACTGGATCTCCTGCACTTTTAAAGGTGCAGCCGTTGCTGTGCCACGTAGGTTGATTATTGCAGGTGAGATCAATATTATAGCAGGTGACCTCACCTGCTATAATTTACTTAACAGATGGAAAGACATTGGAAAGAAAAAAGGAATTGGTCTGATTGAATAAAACACAAGAAGAAAATTGAAAATGTGGTATCATTTCAGAATTCAAGAGAATTCAATTCACATGTGGTCATTCTGCACAGAAAAGATGAGCTACAGAATAGAGGATGTAGTAGATACAGATGGCATGTAAAGCAGGACAAAGACACATTTTTTAAGCCATAACTCTCTGTAGGCCAGTCTATTGCCAACGACAGCACAAAATAACATAGCTAGATTTGAAATGAGCTTTGCCATATTACAAACCGAGCTCCTTGGCCTCATTTTTAAGGTCAGAAAAACAGCAGTGATGGAGAAACAGAAAAAGAAGGTTCAGCTATAGTACTGTAAAGAAAAAAAATCCTTTCAGCCTAGCTTCTAAGGAGAACCTCTGCTCTATGCTCCCATTTTTCTCCTGTGAGGCAGCAATGAACTCCCCATGGAGAATAATAACCTATGAAAATGATTTTTAACAGTAAAGTTTTACAACACAATTTACATAAAACAGCTGTCAAAGCTGCAGGAGTAGGTGTATGCAATGATAACAGAGTCACATGTGCTGCAATTGTTACAGCACTTGTGTCTCTAACTAAAAAGAAAAAGTCATCTCAGCCCCACCAAGCTCTATTTTCACTCTTTGAGGCCAGGAAGAGTGAGAGCAGTCATAGACCCCTACTGCTGTCCATGTCTACACGCACTGCCCCCCACAGCCGGTCAGGGCCACAAGCGACTGGCCAGAGGCAGCATCCCAAGGGCTGTCCCGGTCCCCAGGCATCGCATGGGGCTGGCTCATCCTCCATTCACTTGGGTTTACACAAGACAGGAGATGCAAAAGCCACTTAAGACCATTGTCTATTACCCCAGAAATCCTCACAATTCTGGATTTCAGCTACAATTGCCATTGACAAGTCAAACTCTTCCAAGACACATGCATGAATTTGTCCTCCTGTAATGTTCACGATCGCCACAATGGCACCACTGTACTACATGATCCTGTACACCATCAATTTTGTTGCACACAGCACCATTCAGAAGCTGAGCAAAAATAATTAAAGATTCTAATTGATTTTCTCTCAATAGAGAACAGCCTAAACGTTCTGTACTGAGTTAAGGTCATTATCTTTTTGTCAAAAATTACACTGAAGAACAGTAATTTGCTCATAATTATCACACAGAGTTATGAAATTCAATTTAGCGTACTGGCACGGGGTTGAATAGTCATCATATATTTTTTTTTTCCCTTTATACAAGTGTTGTCTAATCTAACAAGCCTTTACTTAAAAGTAGTTCCATCAGGTCATGCTGTCAACCTCACCACAAGAGAAACAGGCAATATATCTCACGTTATCTCCAGCAGGTCGGTCTCACGTGGAACTGACCAACAATACTGGCGGAGATCCTGCCAGGCATTGGAAACACTGGTTATAGCAACTTACCTTTCTTCCTACAGGAATCCAGTGCTGAACTCAAACACAGTGCCAAAAATCTAGGTTCACGTATTTAAATAAATAAAACAGAGTTGACCTATAGCAGCTATACAAACTAATAATTCTAGTGTGACGTACACAGGCTGAATTTGTCATCAGTATAGCACTGTACTCTGTCAAACTACAGCCCCTGGGTACCCTACATAGACACTAGAGAAGCTGACTTCCAACTACAACACAACTATTTTTTCCTCAGCATACAGTGGAGCATTACCACACATCACTCATCAGTGGACAAAACCTTTATCTCAGACAGACCTTTGTGCCCAGAGATGGCAGGAGGCTGCTCTGGACAGCACTGCATGCACACACACATTTGTGCTTTAGGCAGGAGACTGCACATCCATCCTGTCCCAAGCAGCAGCCAAGGAGATGCTATGGGTGGAGGTGCAGGCATTGGGCTGCCTGGGAAGTGTCGTACATAAGGCTCATCTCAGCAGACAGGATGGCCCATGTTTCCATTTAACACACTCTATTCTTCTTCTGTGTGGACTGTCAATTTAAAGACACTGAAAAGACATCAAAGAAAATATAATTCCATTTATTCAGAAGGAAAATACAGCCCTGTCCCTTGCAGTCATTAACAGCAGCCGCATCTCAAGCAAACTAATGGGCTGGGACAGGAAGAGGCTGCCCACAAACTGCTCCAGTGTTGCTGGAGTAACACCACCAAACTGCAGTTCACATAGTCTCTAAATGCAGTATCGATCGGATTTAGAAGGCCCCCTGTTTCAGAGCCGATTTCCACCTAATTTTCTCATGAACATGCTGCAATAAGTATTATGAACACATTAAGAAGCAGTCATCTACAGTATCCCCTAAAAATAAAATTTCAGTATCTGAATAGGCAGTCTGAATAGGCATATTATTGTAAAGCAAAAAAGAAAGGCTGTCTTAAAAATCCATGAACAGCCACCATGAATGTAAGCATACCAAAAAACAACTCAAAAACCCCACCCAAAAAACTTCCCAGCCTTCTGAATCTCAGCACTTATAAAAAAGAGAATGAGAAGAGGGAAGAGGATAGCTTATTCCCTCACTTCATTGGACAAGCAAGTTGCAATCTGAGAATAAAATCAGCTTAAAGATGTTTTGTTAATCAGTCCTCCCCGCTGCTGCTGCTTCCCCTACAGCATCCACCTGATTTTGCAACTTCATGCCCCTGAGATCTTGAAACACTTCAGATACAGAGCTGGGTCTGGAGTCAGAGCAGTGACTTCTGTAGAGTTATTACCGATTAATATTCCTTTCTAAGGAATGCTCATGTTCTCTTCCTTCTTTAATTGGTGTCTTTTCAGTCAGAACATTTAATCTCTGGCACCTCAGAGTCATTGTACACGTTTTTTTCATCTACTGTTAAGTAATTACATTCCATGCACTTTCCACAGTTTGAATTGTTCAAACCCAGAAATTTCATCTTTTATGCGACCTTAGCAGATGTGGTTTGGTCATTATTCCCCGAAGCCTTTGAATGTAAAGCACACTTAGGCTAATTTTCATCATTCATCCTTGCAGCAGCTGAAGTCGCAGTATGCTCTTTTAATCCAACAAAAGGACTTTTTAATGGCTTTTATGTACAAAATCTGTGCCATTGAACATCTAACAAGATTCATGGAAGAATCAGGGATATAGAACCTGCAGTATACTCTTCCCAACACTTGTAAAGTTTTTTAGCCCGCTGCTCCAGTTGTCAGTGCCATGATGGGGATGTGACACTTCAAGAAGATGTTTCATGCAACGTGGCTCCTACTTTACCCTCAGCTTTAGCATACAAATATTTCTTCAGTGGCTCATGGCTACCAGAAGTCTATGAAATACGAAGCAGCTTGAAGACAGACATGGCTTGGGCTTATTTTTCTTTCCAATTTCATCCAGAACAAAATCAAGTTGTTCAAATTCCCTGAAGGCAGACAAAAATAATTACATTTAGCAACTGAAAAAAACCACCAAGATAATTGAATTCAATTTTATTAAACAAAATACTAGTGACATAGATGCTACATTTATTTATGTCATAGCACAATGACACATACAAACCCCACCAAATATGTTTCAGCATATGTTGTTTCTGTAGTTTTTACTTATTTCATAAAATTTTAAAGATGTTATGTAGTGTGCAGGTATGGAAAGGAAACCACACCACTTCCATAAGTGAATGCACATAAATCCAAACCACATCTATTTCAACAGTTAGGAGATATAAAATGCAAGCTTCAGAAAATGCCATTTACATTCTCTGAAGTCACTGGAACTCAGATGAGTTGAACATGCAAGAAAGAGCACTGTACTGGAACCCACAGTTTCTCATTCCTTGTTTGCATGGTTATAGCTGAAATGATGTCAGGTTTGAAGAAGGTATCTAAGACACAACTACACACACTGCAGATTTTAGTCTACAACTTTGAATAGTTCTTGAATCGGGACACAAGATATTAAAGGTAACCATATGGAAATTCCTTTTGAAATCTGAAAACTACACTCCCACGAGGCATTATCAAACTTGACTAGTGCAGCAATGCAGTTTGTGTGCAGCACAGGAAACCAAATTACCTGACTTTTTCAGAAACAACCCTGAGTCAGCCAACCGAGCAAGTTCTGTCAAAAACCTCAAGAGCCAACATGAGACAGTTTTCATCAGAATACATGAATAGAAGCATACACAGGTACAGGCAAGCAACTGTTGAAGTTCAGGGTAGGTCACCTTTGCTTGCTGAATTCTATTAAATTGTTTCCTTTCTTCTACGTCTAAGTTCTACATCAAAACCAAAGCTTGTAAAAATTCCAGTACTTGAAAAATAAAGATACAATTATTGAAATACTTCAATAAGAACACGGTAAATATGGAAAGAAAAGTAGCAAAGGGATTTACAAAATGTCATTCCCTACAAATATCCGTCATCACTGACTGAACACTGACCGGATCTACTTCCAACTTAAGTGACATTGATATAAGATTCTCTACCATCTATAAATGTGGGATCATGGAGCAATCTCTCCCCGTTTTTGCACTTTACGTGATCTCTTTTCCCTCTAATCTCATTTTAATGTGGCCACTGATTTCTAAAGTGAGTGCAGTAACAGACACTCTTCTGTTGAGACCCAACATGCTCACAAATGTTATAAATCTCCTTTTCTTTAGCAAATAAAAGTGGGAAATACAATACTGTGAATAGAAGCATATTACTCATTGTACACAAGTTTATTTCACCATCCCTCCCCATTTCTTTCCTTCTCTGCTTGTTTACTCTTGCAAACTCTTGCTAAGAAGAGAAAGAAAACCCTAATTCAATTGTAAAAAAAATCTCCTAGTGACAGCTCATTAATCCCAGACACTCAACATCTGACCAAATATATATTTTGCCATGTGGGTACGCTGCTGTTTGAGCAGAAAGGGTGCAGGGTACTACCTTCTATGGAACAGCAGCGTTAAACCAGATGGGATAAGAGAGATGATATATTCAACAGTCTGTCCATTCCCTTATTGTTGGTGCAGCAGAAGACACCAGCAGAGACTCATCATGTTTGCTTTGAGGCAGCTGGAGGCTGCATTGCTTCTGCCCTTTCTGCCTCTGATCTACCTACCTTTGTGGAGAACAGCAGCCGCTACATCTCATTTCAGAGCAGCAAATGTCTTCAAAGACTGCTTCAGCCTATCCTGTGCTCCTTTAGAAAGATGGCTTGAACCTGCCAATGCACTGAAGTTAGGAAAAATAACGCCAGTTATGGGGTACTGGATATTGAAACATTCTTGCCCAAAACAAGATTTTGCCCTAGACACAGTTTTGGCATTAAAAATCACTTTGTTGTCAGTGTTACGATCACAGAGGGTAACAGAAAGTGCAGTCACACTGCAGAACAGTGGAAGATCTTCTATTCAAACTCCATTCCCCAAGAAGAAGAGAAGTACAGGAGCCCATACTTCATCAGTAAGAAGGTATTGTGAATTGTCAGGACTATGATTTTATTTTAATGCAATTACTTGCTAATTTAATATCCCTGAATCATTATTGCTCTAAGGCTTTTGCCTGTAACTCCACTAATTCTTCTCATTTTATTGAGCTCATAGTGTACTGAACTATACTATGCTAATGTAGAAGTTGCAATTATTTATTTCATGCATTTCCTGCTGACTGAGGTTAATGCACCATGCAAGAAATGTCAGTGTGCTCAAATAAAATACTGATAATGGCATGACATAAAGCAAGAAGAGACTGCAGTCCCATCATTTGTCACAGAGTTTTTGCCTTTTGGGTAAGCAGAAAGGCATTAAGTTGTTAAGTGAAAGCATGGCATTAATAAAAGCCTGTCCTCAATTTTCAACAAGAATTAGATGTCTTTTTCATTAGTCAAGTATTCCAAATTCCATTTAATTTACTTAACTATGAAATGCATACAGTCAAGTTCTTACTGTTTAATCCAGCAACAGCTAAAATGCTCATTACAAACACGTCCAAAACCCTGGATACATGGAAGTTTACAACAGAGATGAAAAATCAAATTATTTTATTATAAAAACCTAAATTAAATTATATTATTTTGTACTACTCTGTTATTTAAACATCACTAATAAAGAATAATGAATGAAGGAAAAGATCACAGTTTCAAGTTCTACAGGACCTTAATTCAAGCTCTATAAAGGCAGGGCCTTTCAATGAAAACGGATTAAAAAATAACAATTAAAAAAGAGTTAAAAGTGAAATAAGTTTTTGTGTGTCCACTGATTAGCATAGGACAATTCATCACACTATATGACATTTTATCTAAGCCAAATGGAGCCTAAGGTAACACTACAATGAGACAGTCACGGGATGGGATTGCTCTCTGAGAAGTCACGGGGTTAACACCAAACCAATGTTCTGGTCATCTACTCAATCTGTAATTAAACTGATTTCTGTCAGCTAAGGAAATTGCTGTAGTTTATATCCGGTGGCTTTTCTGAAACATATCAATACACCAACGCAACCTTACAAACTCAGAAATCTTCAATCTATAAAAGGTAAAAATCAAAACCTTAAAGCAAAAAAAAAAAAAAAACCACCAAAAAAAACCCCCCAAAACCTGATAAGCCTCACATAGATTAAAATATAACAAGGATTCATAAGAAAGCAAAAGTTTACTCATGGGGGAAAGAAGAAGAAACACATAAAATTCTTAAAGGAATCAAAAGTCAAAATATTATATTGAAACATGGAAGGCTTCTACACATGAACACACAGGTCTGAATTGCAACCACAGTGCAAACACAGTCCTCAGCCACAGCAAAACACTGCCAAAATTGTGGGCTGTTCTACAATCCTAGTCACATTTAAAGAATCGAGTTTAAAAGCAAAGTAGAAAAAAAAAAAAATCCTCTGGTATTGAATTACTCTCCACAGCAGGTGTTTTTTATTGGTTAAGAATCTGTTGATTTTTTTTCACTAAAGCATTCTCCAGCACAGGAAGAATGTGGATCTATTGGAACAGGTCCAGAGGAGGCCCTGAAGATGATCAAAGGGCTGGAGCACCTCCCATATGAGGACAGGCTGAGAGAGCTGGGATCGTTCAGCCTGGAGAAGCAAAGGTTCTGGGGTGACCTTAGAGCAGCTTCCAGCACTAAAAAGGGCTCCAGGAAAGCTGGGGAGGGGCTCTTGGTCAGGGAAGGCAGGGATAGGATGAGGGGGAATGGTTTTCAGCTGAAAGAGAGAAGACTGAGATGAGACCTTAGGGAGAAATGTTTTCCTGTGAGGGTGGGGAAGCCCTGGCCCAGGTTGTCCAGAGCAGTGGTGGCTGCCCCATTCCTGGAGGTGTTCCAGGCCAGGTTGGATGGGGCTTTGAGCAACCTGATGCAGTGGGAGGTGTCCCTGCCCATGGCAGGGGGGTTGAAACTGGGTGGGCTTTGAGGTCCCTTCCAACCCAAACCATTCTATCACTCTATCATGCATTTCATATATTCAGTCATACAAAATATGAAACTTGTCATATAACTATGACTCACCAACACTACAACTGATTTACTACAAATAATCCCTCGAGTGTAAAGGTTTTATAGATTGTATTTAAAAGAACAACAGACTGAGGACTGCATATTCCCCAACTGCACTATTGAACGACAGAATAAATTGTTCCGCCCCTTACAGCCACTGTCACCGCTTCAAAAGCAACAGCACCTTTCATCTCCAAGATCAAGTCTCCAACTACAACTCTGGAGGACTTACATTTAAATGAAATTAAATTAAGCAGAACTTACATATTAATAAGCATTATAATGCCTCTACTAAGCATTCTTCCTCTCTGAACAAACACCCCTATTACACAGGCAAGACACTCCCTACAGAATATTTGCATAAATCTGCAGAAAGCAAAACCTAAAGTCTTTATGGCTGAAACTCTCCTGTTAACAGATAATTTATCACCTGAATTTTGTAAGCTCTCCCATTTTCTCAGGATAAGAAGCTGTGATTTCTCAGCTTATGTACCTTTTGTGCCGTTTAATTCACAGAAGTTCCTAAATGCCTTGAACATCCAATTTTTATCATGAAAGCACTTTCATTTCCCATCCAATCACCTTCCACTAACACTATTCTATTACTTTTAAATGCAATAAGAAGCATAAAACACTCCGTGGGGCTGGTAACAGCATGGAATGAGAACTGCATTAAATCTGGTGCCTCTTGACCCAGAAAAAAGTACTCCCTGATTGTACCTTTTGCTCAGGGTAAGAACTGTCAGTCAGTACACTGAGAATGAACCACTCGGAAAGCAGCAGGTATTTAGGACTTGCAAAAAGGTTGGAAACATGTGAATTTCACGGCAAATTAAGATCTGAAATCAAGTTTAAAACTAGGTTCATTATTTTGAAATCCTTCACTGAATTGAAAGGTTCTGCTGATGGTCCAGGTGGGTGACAATATCAAAGTCAACATGAAAATTGACTTCTAAATTTGGTGATGAAAGTTAAACTGTGGTCCTAAATTAAAAGAGAATGAAAGTTACTGATAACACCTGAGAACAGGGCTTCATATGACTTCATTTCTGCAGATGAAGAACAGCTCAAAGGGCTAGCTTTTATCTAGAAAAGATGGCTTTCAAACTGATAAGCAACCATCAGTGCATACTCCAAACCATAGAAAAAGAAAATTTCATAGGCAGAAAGGATAGCAAAGAGCAGCTCCCAGTGCAAAATTAACACTGAGGTGCTCAAAAACTCCACAAACTTGACTCTGTTCCTAATAAGGCTTATAGCTGTTACAGTCACATGCACCAGTGCTCCTTGCCCTCCTCTGCAGAACAGCCTGACGCTGTCTCAGAACTGGCTTGACCTCAACAAGACAGGAAAGCAAGCAGTCACGGAGGACAGACACAAATTAATCTGTTCAAGTTTCTTTAGTTTATCTGTTTAACTGTTGCTTACCCAAAATGGGTGGCACCATCAAAAAAAAAACAAACACAAAAAAACCCAAAGGGCCAACCAAAAGAGGGCTGCACAGAGGTTTTATGCAAGAGAATTGGAATCATAGAATTGTTTGGTTGGAAAAGATCTCTGAGATCATCAAGTTCAACCATACCTGTACACTACTAAACAACAGCTCTGAGCACCTCATCTACCCAGCTTTTAAACACCTCTAGAGATGGTGACTCCATCACTGCCCTGGGCAGCCGTTCCAGTGCCTGAGAACCCTTTCAGTGAAGACATTTTTCCTAAAATTCCATCTAAACCTCCACTGACGTAACTTGAGGCCATTTCCTCTCATCCTGTCACTTGTTACCTGGGAGAAGAGACCAGCACACACCTCACTACAATCTCTCTTCAGGCTGCTGTAGACCTTAGTAAGGTCTCCCCTCAGCCTCCTTTTCTCTAGGCTAAATAACTCCAGTTCCCTTCATAAGATTTGTGCTCCAGACCCTTCATCACCTGAAATCATCAGCAAGTAGAAAGGCAAAAAGAAGAGGGATCAGAGTCTTCAAACTTCATTCTAAATTAGTCTAGATTAAATCAAAAATGCTTGGTACATATTCCATAGGAAAACTTGAGTCATCAGAGAAGTAGGCATGGTGGTTTGGGGCTGATGGTTGGACTAGATAATCTTAGAGGTCTTTTCCAACCTTAATGGTTCTATGATTCTATAAGACTTTCACCACAAACAGCAAAAGTAAAGAATATAAACTTAAAAACATTATTTTAGACATGCCTTTAAGCATTGCTCAGGTATTTTCTGTATGTCAAAAACCTGACATTAACTATACTACATGGTTTTTTCAAAGACAACAATGATGACTGATTGGAAGTGATGAGAGCACAGATCAAAGCATGATTAGAGTAATGTGGATGAATTTAAAGATCACATCAACAATTCACAGTCTATTTAATAGTAAATTAAGGATTGGAAGACTGCTTAGGTTATGACTGTTCAAGAATACTAATTCGTGCTATGCTTCCAAGTGATAATCTTCCTGTAAAGATGCCGATTTGATGCAGAGGCCAAAATCTAAACAACTAAATTTCCAAAAGGTGAGGAAAAAACAGTTCTCCCAAGTTGGCATAGGCCCAGCATCTTGATCAAACTGCCTCCAGTACCTCTCAGTCTGTTACGGCCTGCTCAAGACCAGTGCAGATTAAATCCCCACATGTAAGTCAGGAAGACTCCCAGCTGTCTAGATGAAGGGAGAATACCTCAAGTGATGCATGGAGGGCTTCTCTTCTTGGGCAAGTTGTTCCTCTTAGGCTTTATATTGAAACGTTTCCCTCCCACTTCAGTATTTCTAAATCTTAATGTTATCTAAAACTTCTTTAAATTATATATTTTGCGTAGATAGAGAAAATAACATGAGTGTAAATGGGTGGTTTATCTTTACCATGCCTCTAGTGAATTTCTGTCCTTCCATCAACAGATAATGTTTAATGTAGTAAACTTTGGTGTAATTTAAAATAGCACTTGTCCCAAAAGTCTTGCAGATCTCTCGCATTTGGAATGTTATTCTTCAGGGAACCCATTAATCTTCACAAAGAGGGCTCAAAGGGCTATATTAATTAACAGATCCAAGTAATCTACAAAAACTGAACTACTGCCAAACCACTCCGCACGTACTCCCAGCTCATTAAAAATACCAAAATCTTCAGTTTAACATTAAATAATTCCCACAGGACTTTCAAAAAACCTTACACAAGTACAGTATTTAAAAATTGTTTCAAATGCTAGGGAAATTTACTATGATTTATTATCACAATTACACATAATAAGCCTTTCAGAGCTACAGAGCTGATGTAAGTTATAACTGCTACTCTATGATAACATCCTTCACTGGTGTGTCCTTCCCAGATGGATTTTGTGCTCCCACTCCGCTCTGGCTTTTTATAGACCACTTTTTTCAATTTGTCCCAAAGAAAGGGACAGGCAAAGAAACAGCAAAAATGGAGAAAAAAGGTTGCTTCTCCTGCAGTTTTATTTCCTTAGCTGCCAAAGCCACTTCCCGCACTGGAATAAAGCTTTCCTTTCAAATGTTGCAATACTGAAGCAGTGACAGTATGTTTGTTACTGAGCAGTTACTGTTACCTAAGAAACCACAATATAGAAACAACTCAAAGTCCTTCTCTGTTGTTGATCCTCTTCTCAGCATAACCACTATTAATCAATGGCCACAGTCACTTCATAGACAGAACGGTTTGGGTTGGAAGGGACCTCAAAGCCCATCTAGCTCCAACCCCCCCTGCCATGAGCAGGGACACCTCCCAGTGGATCAGGTTGCTCAAAGCCCCATCCAACCTGACCTTGAACACCTCCAGGGATGGGGAAGCCACGACTTCCCTGGGCAACCTGGGCCAGGCCCTCACCACCCTCACAGGAAAATATTTCTCCCTAAGATCTCGTCTGAATCTCCCCTCTACTAGCTTAAATATCCCCATGCTTCTGTTTGGCATTTGTTTGGTTTTTCCATGTTTCAGAGTTATGGGTTGAAAGTAATGGGAATCCAAACCTCATAATTCTGCTGTCAAAACAACTGTAAATCATCTTTTAAGACATCTTAAGGTGCTCAGTAAAATTTTACAGGAATCAATGGCTGCCAAATTCTATAGTACTTTCTGAAGCACTGTTATTTTAATGTATCCCTCCTTATAAAAATGTCTTTCTTGGTAAAATATGTGCATATTTATATAGCTGCTTTCCAAAGCAGAGGTACCATCAACCAGAAATTGAGCAGTACTTGTTGTTTCACCCAATCAGAAATATTTCTGCTGCAGTTCCATGTAGTTTTCAAGCCATGTTAGGTAGCATCCTTTATCTTTAATTACTCCAAAGTACAACTGCAGAGTTACTGGTGGGCTTCGGGGGGAGTTGAGGAGGCAAGGAAACTTTCGCTGTGCTTTGAACAGTGTTTAAATGCATCAGTTACCTATCACAAGATAGATGGTGGCAGGGAAAGGACAAACAAGACAACAGTAAATGAAGAAAGACTGATGGCCACTGAGATTTCAGAAAGATTTTGTCTAAAAATACCTTCCCCATGTTTCCGAATAGTCAGGAAAAAATAGAAAAAAATAGGTTGTTTTAACACTATCTTCTGATGTATGGAACTCCGTGTGCCTCAGAAAATGAAGCAGTAATCCTTGATTTAATAGTTTTGGGGGCTGATTTTAACTCACTTGCTATATAATGACATATGGACTTACACGGCTTGTATTCTAATTGGTGCCTTTAATACCGAAATGATCTTTAGTGCCATTGGATTGCACATTGTTACAGGATAAAGCAAAACACTGCAGTGAATGTTCCAGGTATTTAAAGTATTCTGTTATCTTATAGTGCAATGCATGTCACATCCTGATGTAATATTGCACTTCAATCTGTGATCTCCTATGCACTTTAAACTTGCTGTGTGCAGAGTCCTTGACTATGCTTGTCATGTGGGTATCTGTGACAAAGCCTGCCCTGTTGCAGTTACTCAGAATTCCTTTCTACAAGTTTAAGTCTGTGTTTGGAGAAAGGATCGACCCAAACACCCTTACTAAAATGCAGACAAAGGGGTACTGTAAATACCTTCTCTTAAGAAAGTCAAGACGGAGTGCAAGAGTAGAACACTTGAAAGCCAGAGACAATAGGAGATAGACCAAGTTCATAAGTCTTCTGGGTTGACCTTTGGTTGTGGTTTGGGGGTTTTTTCTTAAATAGAAGACATGCTTGTCCTTTGACAAATTATAACAAAGGTCAGGAAGATGGTCTGAGGACTGGAGCACCTCTGCTATGAGGATAGGCTGAGAGAGGAGAAGGCAGCTCTGGGGAGACCTTGGCTACCTCCCAATACTGAAAGGGTCTCCAGAAAAGCTGGGGAGGGGCTCTTGATCAGGGAGTGCAGGGACAGGATCAGGGGGAATGGTTTTCAGCTGAAAGAGATGAGATGATTGAGATGAGATCTTAGGCAGAAATCTTTTCCTGTGAGGGTGGAGAGGCTCTGGCCCAGGGTGCCCAGAGCAGTGGTGACTCCCCCATCCTGGAGTGTTCAAGGCCAGGTTGAGTGGGGCTTTGAGCAGCCTGGTCCAGTGGGAAGTGTCCCCGCCCATGGCAGGGGGGTTTGAACTGGATAGGCTTTGAGGTCCCTCCTAACTTAAACCATTCTATGGCTCTACGATTATCTATCATAAAAATTAGACCAATAAATTAATCGGCATGAGTTAACTGGAGGTGCCTAACCATAGGGACCACATAGCTACATAAGAGAAGCAGCAGCCACTGACCTCAGACTCCTACAGCCATCAGAAGCCACTAAAACTACTTCTGGTATGAGGTTTGGTTTGCTTACCAAGCATTCGGTGTCAGAGTACATCTCTAAAATCAAAGATAAAAGAGGTGGAAGAGGATCTGTTAAGCCACTAACACAGCAAACTACAAAGCATACAAGTTCGTCTCACCAATGAGGCACCACTAAACAGCAATTTAATGTCATGGCAATCAATGATAACCCAATGAGCAGTAAAACCACAAATGCATGCTGCAGACACCAACTCACAACACACAGACATTACAACCAAGGAGCAAATTCCAACTGGCAACAAATGACCAGTAACTAACCAGAAACTGGTGTTAGAAAGCTATCAGCATTGATCTGCCATTCAGTTTAGGTTCACGGGTGTAGAACTTTGCAACTGATATTAACGTGAAATGAAAAATGTCTTTGAGCCATGAATTGGAAAGACCTGAGATTTCCCAAGTCACCTCTTTCAAGGGATAGCAGGCACCTTGGCTGCAGGCTCCATCCATCGTGGTAACACTGGAAAGACTTCTAATCAATATCTGCGTGGAGAGCTGTTTCTCTCCCTCAACTGCTACTTCTAGGATGTGGAATAACTTGTCCTGCAGCCCTAAGTAAGACTGGTTGGTTTGGTTGTTTTCTTTATTTTGTTGCTTTCAAAGCTCTGACATTTCAAAGTCTATTTCACAAGGAAGATGCTTTTGAATATCAGCTATCAGAACACATCCAAGATACTTTCCTTCCCAGCAAAGCATAAGCTTGATCTTTTCAATACAATAAATCAATGGAAAAGATTTGAAATAATTTACATATTCTAATTAATTTTTAAATTAAAATACAGAAATAAAGCAAATCAAAATAACCTGCCTGTGTTTTTTTTACATTGACAACTGTAAACTATGCATTTAAATGAAACAAGTTTGGGTTTTTTGGGGCAGCCTCTGCCTAAAACATGTCATTTCATATATAGATGATTTTGGGTTCAAGGAAAAAAACCCCAACAAACAAATAAATATCGACAGTACAGAAGCTTGGTCTGGAAGTATCCTTGATAAATGCAGAAACTTTGGTTTCCAGCATTGCAGTCTGTTAACTTTCATGACTGTGAATGCTCTTAAGGAAATAAGGATGATCGTAGCTCTACAGACTTTTCACCTGGGTGACATTTTCATTTTCAAATGCAAATGTCTCTGCCCCAGGCAAACTGAAACCTCCATCAATTTGAGTTTGATTACAAGTTAGAGTTATAAGTCTAATTTGTTTTGAAACAAGAAAAGAAAGAGATACAAGACAATGTTCTAGCATTTAGTATCAATTAGGGTAAAATGAAAATCAAGATGTCCTTTTGCCTGGCCTGACAACAGCACTTTGTTACTTGCTTACCTCAGTACACGCTCTGTCCATCCCTGTCAATGACTGAAAAATCTTAACAAGAATTTAATAGAATCACAGAATCTTTAGAGTTGGAAAAGACCCCTCAGATCATCCAGCCCATCCGCCAAGCCCCATCCCACAGTGCCTACCAAACCATACTCCAAAGTGCCACCTCTACACTCTGAATTCTTCCAGGGAAGGAGGATTTCATGATGTAGTTTGAGATGGAACTAAAAACTTCAAACTTCTACAATTGGGATGAGATTTTGGGAATATGCTGAGCACCCTCAAGGAAATCTAGTCATTCTGTCCAACTCTACCTGGGAACTGGTCTCTTCTGAAATATGGATGCTTGTTTATACACCTGCTGAAAGCTGGATCTGAATCAGAATTTGAGCAGTTACTTGACATGGGAAGTTTGTCCCTGAGGCTAAGCACCACCCTGGAAAATTTCCACGTAAGTGAAAATACTCAAGTAAGATTAATACTGCCATACACAGTTCCTGAATTCCTAGAGATGCCTTACTCCTCAGCTGGTCTGCATGGAGCCTAGTGTGGGTGAGAAACACAAACAACTGGGATCTGATTGTGACAAGAAATTCTCTGGTTTTATGTCAATCCTAATTAATTATAACAGCTGTGACTAAAGTCTATTTGATAAATAAACCCAGAGCTGCAACTCATGACTGCCATGCAGCTTCCACCTGCTCCTAGGTACTTGTTTTCTTACAGGACATATCAGCATAGAACCACTGAGGTTGGAAAAGACCTCCAAGACCACCGTGTCAACTGTCATTCTCAGAGGCAACCAAAAGCATGTCAGGGCACAACCTCTTATATCTATGGTATCTACTTCAAACTGGTGCTTTAAAACCACTCACTGAACTCCTGTCAGTGGTATATTATTCCGAGCTCCCTTAACTATAGCAAGAAATACGTACATTCTTGGCATAAAATACTGCTATAAGAATTGGCATCAGGTACAGATGTGAAACTATTGAAAAGGGGTTTTCTTAAAAACAGGCAGACTTTGGTGAAACACTCCAAATACAAAGGATTCCCTATCATTTAATTTTCTGACCAATTACATTTGGACATTTTATAACACATCACTGGAAATTCTCCAAGGAGAAAGTTCTGCAAGGTTAAGAATGGAAATAAGAAGTAGAGAAACGAGGAAGGAGCTGTGCTGAGAACAGCCCAACAGGTGAAATAAACTTTTACAAGTCAGCTTCAGCATTTCAAGCCATAAACCTAGGGGAATTTACTCTCCTCCCATGGGACTGGAACAAGTTTTTCAATGTTTTTAAAACTTCACCTTTCAAACTGACTTCAGCTCTTGCTTTTTCTATTAATCTTAGCTACAGCTGCACAGCTCAAAGTGTGTCAAGACTGATATTTTCAGAATTTACCATGAAGAAAATACTGAAAATAAAATGGAATAAAAAGAAAATCTTTATCAGGAGTGGAAAAAACCCCAATTTCTTTATTTTGGGAGTCCAGTCAATGTGTACACGTTTGTATATGAAAAAGATGGTATAGGAAAATACATCAGCACGCCTGCAGATGGGACAGCAGTGGAATCATAGAATCATTAAGGTTGGAAAAGACCTCTAGGATCATCCAGTCCAACCCTCAGCCCAACCCCACCGTGCTTAATAAACCATGTCCTGAAGCACTACATCTACACGGTTTTTGAAACCCCTTCAGGGATGGAGACTCCACCACTGCTCTGGGCAGCCTCTTCCAATGCTTCACCACTCTTTCAGTAAAGAAATTTTTCCTAATATCTAATGTGAACCTCCCCTGGCACAACTTGAGGTGATTTCCTCTTGTGCTATAGCTTGTTCCTTGGGACAAACATGGAGTAATTCCCATAATCTGATTTACAAGGAAATCAAAAAGTCAGCATTTAGCAATTCTACCACACATTTCTAAAATAGCCTATCTTCAATTTCATCCAATTATAATTCTGTCTTCAAAGCACAGCCCTGTAATACAGAGTATTTTCAAGTGCAGGAGAAGTGGCACTTGTTCAAGAATGCAGAGCCCAGGATACTGAAGCTGTAACCTTGGAGATGCTGTTCCTGGGCAGCTCAGATCACCCCACAGTGTGAAAGCCCAAGGGAGCACTGTTTCAGCTTCTCTCTCAGGCAGGCATACCTGGTAAGTGTAAAGAAAAAGGCAACGTTCCATTATTTTAAGCACAGAACTTTGCCCCACATCCTGTCTGATCTTCATGTGGAGCATACAAAATTGGCTAAGACCATTTTTTACGCTTTTACTTTTCCACTGTCCTAGGCAAAAATTTAGAATTATATGTCTTTGTGGACCAATCCCAACCATTTTGTGATAGTTTAAAGGTTATTTCATGACATACAAAAGATAGCACTTGAAAAAACTCCATAATGGATATTAAAAGTTACAAGCTTCCTCTTAACCATATTGAAGCACAAATTTTGTGAGTGTCCTGAGGGAACACTTCCTGTCCTTCTTGGAGTGACTCCATCAGATCAGCTTCCACAGATACCTCTCCTTATTATTTTTTTGTATGTATGAGCTTTCATTCAGTAATGCAGCAAGTTTGCCCACAATCCAATAATTCTTTTTTTTCTTGGGGTCTACTGGCTATTTGCTCTCTCGAACACAAGTGTAAATACACCTCTTTTCTATTTTTTTTATCTCTTGCATTTGTCTTGATTTTCTTCAGAGCCACTGCAACTATTACAGTTCATGTTGTATGTCTGCTTTAATAATTGAAAGTCTCCTTTAAAAATATTTAGATAGTGAAAAAACAACCAAAGATTCTTTTTAAACTTCAGCTATCAACATCCCACACCAAGCCAAAGCAATTTGGAGATTGAGCTACACAAACAGAAACTGCCATCCTTAGGTATCTATATGGTAGTTTTGCATTTCTAAATCACAGCCATAAATACCCAAATCCTTAGTGATTTTAGACCATGTTATAAAACTGGCCCTCAAATGAATGGTAGGTGAGTTCAGTTTCTATTACCTCAGCCCATAAAAAAGGAATCATTAATACAGTAGGGTTTTAACACATGCACATCTTTTCCTGGGTCAGACTAAGAATCATACAATGGTTTGGGTTGGAAGAGACCTTAAAGCCCATCCAGTTCCAAGCCCCCTGCCACAGGCAAGGATATCTTCCACTCTACCCAGGCTACTCAAGGCTTCATCCAACCTGGCTGTGAAAAGTAAAGATCAGCAGCATTACCAGATCAATTCACAACTTCTACAAGACAAAGCAAGCAAAGAGTATGAAAAGTGCTTTATGGCATTGATTGCAATGCATTAAATGCTTTGGCAAACAGAATTCCTTGTGAAAACACAGCTCATTCAACCTCACACAGTATTTCAGAGCAGCAACTGTTTTTTGTATATCATGCCTTATCCCTTTATTCAGGTGTGTCACTTCTATCTATTTAAAATATATTAATTTATTTTAGCATTATATTTTTATGCACCACTTTATTTTCCTATATCACGTTATATTAAGCATTGAATATGGGTTCTCAGAAACATCACTCAGCAATGCTTCTTACTTTCCCAGAAAACAAGCATATTTGTTACTGACTCCAACATTTATAAAGCTGTGAAGTGTGTGCCTAAAAAGTTGACTTTTTGAAAAAAATTTCCCTTTCCCAAAGATATTCCTTTATTCCTACATAGAAAAATTACCAAATATGAGAAAACTTAAAAACTGACATAGAATTCAAAACAAAGTTCTTGGATAAGACTTCTCTTCTGCATTTCTTAACAAAGAGTAGTTCTGACTGGCTGCTAAAAATATAATACAAATGGAAATGGATTTTCAGTATTGTACATTAATTGAGGATCTTTTTTGCAGATAGCTGTTGAATTGTATCAAAGCCAACGAAGCATCAAGACAGATGTTATTCACCTTTTGGAAATCCTGGAATTTAGTATTTTTCTACTCTAAAATAGATTGAGTATTTAAAAAAAAACCCAAACATTTCCACAATGTGGACTTCCACACACAAATTACTATCTTTAAGCTCACCACAATATTTCATTTTAAGAAAATCCCAACACTTTGTTTACACTTTGGAGAACAGGAGACTGAGAGGAGACCTCTCCATGGTCTGCAGCTTCCTCACAAGGGGAGGAGGAGCAGGCTCTGAGCTCTGCTCTCTGGTGACCAGTGACAGGACCTGAGGGAATGGCAGGAAGATGTGCCAGAGAAGGGTCAGGCTGGACATTAGGAAAAGATACTTCCCCTAGAGGACAGTGGAGCACTGGAACATCTCCCCAGGGAAGCAGTCAAGGCACCAAGCCTGACAATATTCCAGAAGCATTTGGACAATGTTCTCAGGCACATGGTGTGAATGTTGGGGTTGTTCTGTGCAGGGACAGCAGTTGGACTCAGTGGTCCTTGTGGGTCCCTTCCAGCTCAGGGCATTCTGTGATTCTATAAATTTATTTTCAAAATAACTTAAGTTAGCACTTCATCCCATTTGACCAGTGTCAAAACAATTTCAACTTTGTTTTTTATAATTTGTAATTGTTCAAATTAAGCACACTGAAATTGAGTATTTAGTTATTAGTGCATTGGGTGTTCAGAATGTTTTATCACCATGGGCTGACTGTTTTCAGTTAAACATTTCTCAGAAATTTATCAACCCAATCTAGTCAACCTCTTTCTTGTCCACAAACTATTGGGAATAAAAATAAAGTAACCCAAATTTAGGAGAGCTGACACTTACCTTTCGGTCTATGAAGAATATGCAGGAGCCTTAATAAAGTTAAGGCAATATCTTTTTACAACCATAGTTTCATAAACAAGCACTTCCAGATTTTCTGCAAAGTCTGCTTCAAAAACTACAAAGGTTACTAGTTAAAAAAACCAAACCACACGCTTTATGCTTTCTCTCTGCTGATCTTCCATGAAAATTGTCTGGTTTTCTGATGAAAATGCTGGTTCACTAACAAAGTTTCAGCAATACACAGCTCATTTCATGTGTGCATCATAAAAACACAATACGGTTTCACGTTATGACTGCTATGGTTCTGAGCTGCCTGTTAAAGTGATGGCCAAAGCCTTCCCCTAGGAGTAAGCACTTGTGGCCAACGTTGCAGACAAAGCTAATGAGAAATAAAAGAGACTTCTTAAGGCTATGATTGCCAAAAGCTTATAGAGAGTAACGGGAAAGAACATTTACCAGGGAAAAAGTTAGTGGGGGAAGAGGCAACTGTGGAGCTAAGGGAACCATTTACTTCTCTTATTATTACTGTGTTAGGCAGAAAAAGCTACAAATGAGGTTGAAAGATTTGTAGCCAGGAGCTGTGCATTCATACAGTCACCGTAGCAAGCCCTCACAGAGCTTATCAGAGTGTGATCCACACAGTTCGTGGCGATTATTCACGGAGAGCTCACTTTTTCTCCTTATTAAACTGCATTACAGGGAGCTAAACTACATTTGACATTTTCCTGTGAGTACTTCTTTCCCCATAAACTGCATTAAAGCTGTTACAGAGACTGTACGATAATGAGCAGACCGGAGTCCATGAAATAATCTCTCCATTACAATGTGGGCCTTAATGCAGAAAGAAATTAAGAACTTAATTTCTATAGGAAACAGCGATACTCTGAAATCGAAGGTTAATGCGCTGAACTGTGACTTGGAAGGAATGAATTTAATTTCCAGATTTTCCACTTAGGTAATCTTGCCGTAATTATTTTACAAGAGGATAATGCTGCCTCATAGGACTGTTGGGGAGATAAGCCCATGCATCAAGTCCCCACTAGCAGGACAGGCAGAGCCGCACAAGCACACACACAGATATAGATGCCTACTCAGTCTTTACAGTGTGTTAGATCTAAATTAAATCTGCGCTGCCCGCTGCAGCCTGGCAGTTAGCTTTCAAGTTCCCAAGCTGCCATTTGCTGCTCAGGCTGCAGGCATCCACATTTAAGAGTGCCGGAGCCCAGGCTGCCCTGTACATCCCATCCCACTATGCCTAGGCAGCACTGGGGCCTCTGGGGAGAGGACCTCAGGGCTGGTTTGCACCCCTGACATCAGCTGTGCGTGCTTCCACCAGGAAAGGCACCCGAGCACCTTGTCTGCCCATCTTTTAAATGTCTCCAGGGAGAGATCACCTCCCTAGGCAGTCTCTGCCAGCACCTGAGAACCCTTTCTGTGAAGAAATTTCTCCTGATATCCAACCTGAACCTGTCCTGGCACAACCTGAGGTCATTTCCTCTCATTCAATAAAATACAAAAAGTGAACACAAAAAAACCCAGGCGGCTCCTGAATCACTGAAGCTGGAAGGCAAGGATTGTCATACCGCCCCAGCTATCCATGGAAAACATCTCCAGAAAGCTTTAAAATCTGCTGTACTGGAGCCAAATTGATCAAAATGGCTACAGCATGAGAGATCAGAATATGCACTAGCTACTTTACTTGTCGTATTCCTTTAAAAGCAACTGAGGGAGCTGAGGTTGTTTAGCCTGGAGAAGAGGAGGCTCAGGGGAGATCTTATTGCTCTCTACAACTACCTAAAGGGAGGTTGTAGTGAGGCAGGAGTTGGAATCTTCTCTCAGGTGACCGGTGACAAAACGAGAGGACACAGTCTCAGGCTTCGACAGGGGAGGTTTAGGATTGACATTAGGAAGAAATTCTTCACTGAGAGGGTAATTGTTCATTGGAATGCGCTGCCTAGGGAGTCACCATCCTTGGAGGTGTTCAAAGAGAATTTGGATGAAGCACTTAGTTCCATGGTGTAGTTGACAAGTAGGAGTAGGTGTAGGTGTTGGGTCATAGGTTGGACTCGATGACCTCAAAGGTCTTTTCCAACCTTACGATACTGTGATACTGTGATAATTTCCTTAGGAAAATTAAGCCTCAGCTAGTGTTGCTAATGCAAATCTCCAATTCACTGTAGCCACTTGTGCAAGAAATCAGCACATGATGAAACAATTAAAAAGTTTTACTGTTAATGGAAAAATGTAGTTTAATAAAAAATATCTTTTCTAACGCCCTAGGGAGGCAAGAAGAGGTTTTAAACTATTAATAAGGATATTTTTTTTACCTCCCTTTCAACAGGAAACTTCATCACATGAATTTCGGACTTTGAATCCTCCATTTGCTAGCTGGTGTTACACGAGGACATGATATGATTCATATGACTGATCACCTCTTGGTAGACAGACGCTCTTTTGCTTGGCATTGTTCAGACATGGAACTAAATGACATTACTTCACTATCTCTAAGACAACAGAGAGATGAAAACAAATGGGCAGAACACAGGAGAGAGGGAGACGACATTCATCAGTCTGACAGGCAGCAGTCTCAGCAAACCATCAAGGTAACTGTTGTCAAAACTCCACAGACATCACAAGAAAGAAGAATATCAAGGAGTGACAGGAAAGACCACGAGAAAGTTAGTAAGGGAATGGCAGGAAGATGTGCTGGGAGAGGGTTAGGATGGACATTAGGACAAGGTTCTTCACCTAGAGGGTGGTGGAGCACTGAGCAGCTCCTCAGGAAAGCAGTCACAGCACCAAGCCTGACAATATTCCAGAAGCATTTGGCCAACGCCCTCAGCCCCACGGTGTGAATGTTGGGATTGTCCTGTGCATGGACAGGAGTGGGACTCGATGGTCCTTGTGGGTCCCTTCCAACTCAGGACATTCTATGATTCTATATAGTTGCTTTGAGATGGTAATACAGAGCTGTTTCCAAATGGGAGGTGCAACAGGAAAAAAAATACGAAGCTGTTTGCTTTTAAAATTCTCTGCACGACTTCTGTGACTTTGTTTATGCACAACACAATCTCAATGGCCTGCTCTTTCCATAAGAAACACTCTGAAACCAGAAGTTTGGGAATGCAATGGAAAACCGGGAGGTATGTCTGAAAGGGACTAAAACAGAGCACAGCTCAGATCTGAAAGTTTGACCAACGCAGAAAATACATGGCTCTTCAAACTACTGCCAATCCTGCCTCACCACCTTACTATAGAAACGAAAAACCTGAAACTCTAGAGAGACAATGCAGACCAGTATCTTCTTTTTTACAGCAAATCTAAGGCTACAAACTATTTCAAAAGAAGTTCCTGATGTCAACACTCAATGAAATCCCTTTCCAGCAGAGATTAGTTTCACCGTGTACAGGTGTTTATGCATCTGTGTACCAACACACAAGTATTTGTATGTTAAGAGGGAAAAAAAGTAGTGGAGGGGAACTAAAGAGGGAAAGAATACAGGGTTCTGCAGTAATTCCTGTGCAGTCTTACCTCCATAACTTTGCACAAGGTACAAGACTAACTTTAATTTCAATTTGTGAATAAGTCTCATGTAATCACCTACCCCATTTTATCCTGCGAGTCAATTTGCATTCTTCCCAAGGAGATAAGTTTTTAAAAATCTTCTCTGGAACCCACTGATAACAAATGGGGAAAACTAATAAGATATACTGATGAATTAATCCCTATAGAAGAGTTATCTTTTACTGAGCCCATCAGGAAAGCCTAGATAATGACTAAACATTTTGTATTTGCTTTTTTTATTATCTCCAGTTATGTATTTTTACTATGCCCAGGTAAAGCATTTGAGATTCTGTATCTTTTTCTTTTACAAAATATCGAACAAGAATAAAGGTCTTGGGAACATCAGGATACAGGTAAACAGGAATACTATACGATACATTTTCTATTTATGCAGGCTTACTTAATAGAAAAAGCATTAATTTAAAATATTAACCTATATACTTAATGAATTCTACCCACAAAAGTGGCATTTTTTACAGCAATTACTACACACAAGCATCAAATAATCTCTGAATAAAGAATTGTAACCTCTGTATGCGAGGCATAGGATGAAAGGAAGAGAATAAGAAGACAACATCTTAAAAAATAACAGAAAAAGGCAAGGTTAGGGAGCCTTCACTTGTCATTCTGCTCAAGTTAAGGGGTATTTAAAAACATCATCTTTACAGTGCAAAAAGCCAGTATTTTCACAACACTAATTTTCTGATCTGAGATTTAAACGAGAGAAACAGAATCACTTTCTATCTACAAAACCAAAATAAATTATGTGCTAAATATAGTATTGTACTAATCTGAAACTCCCATGCCATTTTTTCAGCTGCAGCCCAGATAAGCATCTCTCCAAAATAATCCATGACATTTTCCTATCTTCCTACAATTTACTAACCACCAAAAAAGCCCTGAATAAAGTTTGCATGGGCTTTTTTCTTTTCCCCAGTGAAGACAAAATAAACTATGACAGATGCATTGCATACAGTGACTGTGGAAGCACTCTCCATGGAAAGCCGTGCAGATCTTAGAGCTACTGGAAAGATGGGGACACAGGGGAGGAGAAAGCGAAGAGTAAGTGAGGAAGGCCAGGAAGATTACTTAGGTTTTATGTAATAGATCTTACAGTGAATCTCATAGGCAGCGTAAGATTTATCAGGATATTTAAAAGGACATTGAAGACATGTGAGCTTAATGCAGAAGAGGAACACCGATGTGATGTTTTGAAAAGTGGAAAACATTCAGCTTAGCAGAAAACCGACATGGTTTCCCAAGGGATTTCCCTCCAAATGTGAGTTTCAATGAATACTGACGAAGGGCTAAAGAACTAATTGACAGCAGCAATAAAGGCACGTAAAAATTGTGAATTTGAGTTTGAATGTGCTCCCGTTTCTGGAGTAATGCAAAGGGACCTGGTAATACACACACAAACCAGGTTCTGTTCTGTCTTTTGGATACACTGGTTCTGGTGAGAAAAAACTTAATCCTAAAAAAGACAATTTGGTCTTCTAAAACAACAGAATGTTTCCCATCTAACTTATGGACTATGTGAAAGAATTCACTCTCATTTACTGGATGCTGATTTCCACCTTCTGGCTGTAAAATCAAATAGACAATCATAATGACCATAAATATATTTAGTGATAATTCAGAATTTCTTTAAATGGGCCATTTTTATTTCATTTTCTATACAGAAAACTTAATGTAAGCCATTCTTCTCTGTAAAATCTCGATTTATGCATTTAATAACCTCTTGGACTTCCAAGGAGAGCCAGATTCAGGACTGAATAGCTGCTGTGTCAAACTGAAAATAAAAACCCAGGCTTGATGTGCATTAGCAGTGTGCCTTGAGGCTGTATTCTACAGCATCTAATAAGGCATGAGCTCCATTTGAAGCTCTTACCAAAAAATAGAGTATCTACAACTTCTCTCCCCTCTTTGAATCCTCAGCCACCTGCAGTCAAGCAAGTATTAAAAGTGACCCTTTCTTCAACTCAGAGATCTGTTTTCTTGAAACATATGGGAACCTCTGTACTTCTGAGTCCGTTCGTCTGCCAAACTTGTTTTAAGTTGTTTAGGTTGTTAAAAACAATACTATAGAATATCCTGTCAAAAAGGCCTGCTTTTAGCAAATCAGTGTTTACAATTAACAAAAGAAACAAAAGATGATCCTTCAAAAAGATAGATTTTAAGTAGTGGTATTCAGATAGGAAAACCTCTGTTAACTGAAATGGCTATAAATTTTAAATGCTATTTTTCAGACTGTTAAACATGCAGAAATAAGGCTCCACAATGTTCATAAAGAGATTTTTTAAGTGAATGAAAAGTTCAATCACAGTGCTCGCATTTTATCATGAAGACTTTAAAATTCTTATTTTCTTCTTAAACCTACTTTTATATTTTTACATTTTTTTAAATAAGCATTTCAGTTAATTTTAGAACACTATCCCAGGCTCTCACTTTCTCTAAACCATTATCTTTACATGAAAACCAATATCACATTGTCAGGATATGAAATTAAATACACATACTCATTGCCTTTTTGTCAGTTTAGTTACTGTTTCTCCAAGCAAGATCTAAAGTGCTTCCAAATAAATTTAAAGGCATTCAATTTACTTTTATTCCATTAAATTGCTTTCTCAAGTGGCATTGTATCCTTAAGGTGTGATATCCAGTTATTAACTGTAGAAAATACTTAGAATTCTCCAGTACAGAAGAGTATTTCTTTGAGCAATAACCAGAAGCGCTGGATATAAGGATCTAGAATAATGCTTTCAGTAAGATGTAAAAATAGAACTCAAGAAAGATAAGGAATACAAGGACTAGTCTTAGATGGATGGTATTTATCTGTTACTGTTCAAGTATAACATAAAAATTTAGGCAGAGGTATCCTTTCTTGACTGGCCAATGAGATTTTCCTGTTTTCAATTGCATATTATGTATCTTAACATTCACAAATAATTTGCAACAACATTCAAAAGTAATTCACAACTCAATCTGGCTTCCTACTACAGGTGAGGGCATATTTTTAACAAGGTGAACATTCAGATAAAACCATTACCTTAGACTTTCCCCTCTGCAGCCTGTCAGGCATGTAAATCTTGCAATGATGGAACCTATAAAGGTGGTATTTTGGTCATTATCCCACCTGATTCACTGAAAATCTTGCCAAGCGCAGAAGCGCCTTCTTCCTTCAGACTGCTGGGTTTGGTTTGGTTTTGGTGGGATGTTTGGGGTTTTTAGTTTCTAAAAACACACCATTCTCACATTTAGTGTTCTTCAGATAAGCCAAATAATCCACTAGTATTTTGATTGGATTTACTACAGCCTCCTCAGCGCAGCAGCATAGAGACACCAGTTGAAAGCTTTCTTTCCTTGTTGGACCAATATGACTATCCAATACAAGACAACATTATTCGGAATATCACCTTATAAATACAGGTTAGGGATCAGCCAGACTGAAAACCAGAATTGAGCATGACAGACTAAGCAGAAACCCTGCTAGATCAGCCAAAACTCAAAGGAGCACACTGAGTGTGCGCTGTAAAATAGAGACAGCCACCTAAAGAAAGGACCTGTGACCTCTATCTTGTCATTATTAAATGTGCAAATATCGTTTCCATTTTCACAGATGAGATTCACCTTACTCACACACCAGTATGTGTTAATTTGTGCTGCTGCTCTCTTTGGCTCTGGTTTAATATATTATTTATGTGGTGTACCAACCCTATTTCAGCACAATATTGACCTTTTTTAACAAGTCAATCAATTGTCAAACTCAAATCTGCATGAGAATTACACTGCCCAAGTTTTTTGACTTTTAAAACATAACTATATTGGATTATGTTTGTCCCATCCATGGAGGGGTTCAGGACCAGGTTGGATCAGGCTTGGAGCACCCTGATTCAGTGGGAGGTGACCCTGCCCACGGCAGTGGAGGTGGAACTGGATGGGCTTTGAGATCCCCTTCCACTCCAAACCATTCTGTGATTCTGTGTTTCTTGGATGCAACAATTAATTAAGCTTCTGCAATTAAATGTAGGAATACAGTTTTTCTTTAGGGAGGTACCTTCAAAGAAGTAATCTACTGGCAGTCTGTGTGCAGCAAGAACAGCATCAAGTTACATAAATTTTATCTTAATGACAAAATCATTGATTATTTTTAAAATAAAAATACAGTCACACCTAGACAATGTGTCAGAATTGTCTCAATTTTTCTACTAGCTCTAACTATTTTAAAAAATACATATATATTTATGTTTATTCTTCCCAGCAAGCCCTGAAATGTCACTGCTTACAGGCTATTTGCACCATCAAGCTAATCTAAATTTAAACTCTTCTGATTTTTGACCCAAGGGAATAAACTGTAATCAAACCCAAACTGCAAAAATATCCAGCATTATAATTCAGTTTCCTGGAACCTGAGTTTATAGTCATCTCTGGTTCCCACTTTTGTATCTCCTACCAAATCCCACCTTCTTACATAAAAGATTAATCCCTATCTGGAAAATGTTCTGCCCAGGTGTTCTACTCTATTTACCAAATATCATGAACATTTTTTCGACTTTAACAGCCTTCAGAGGGAATGTCCCCCTGACTGTTACCAGTAGGTTTTCAGACGTGTACTACAAGCGTTTCTCAATAACCTGTCGAACAATAACACCGAACAAAAAAATTAATGTACCGTTAATGGTTCTTACCAGTTCACTTCTAAGTCATGCCCTTTAAACATGCTGCTCAGTTTATACTCTCCAGATTTCAGGAGTTGAGTATATTTTTTAACACGCACAGAGTGTTTGTTTGCTTCAGTATCAACAGAGAACTCTGAATCCTGCAGAAAAATATAGAATTGTTAAATCTCAGAAATGCTGCATAAGCTCATGCAATGTACCACTTACCATGCTACTATTTTCAAGTCACAATTTTTTTTCCCAACCTATTTTTCTCCTCTGTTCAATTGTCATCATTTTTTTTAAAAAAGTCCTGATTTTATTATTTTTGGTATATATTGTTAAAGTTTAGTGCAGGCTGGGTCTGTATTGAACAACTGAATACTATGAGATTTGTTAGTTTCTTCTTTGAAAATTTTATTTCTACAAGTTAACTTGTTATATCAACATAACATTGCTCTAGAAAGAGATCAACCATCAGTACCAATCATTATCTGCAATTATAAATTCATTGTTTATACCAGCAAAACCCCTTCTTCCCCTAAAACATAAAACCACCCACTTATGCAGTTCAACATTGCCGCAATGGGATAGAAGCAACTTAACACTGTGGATACACTGAGTTACAGTAAAAAATGGCAAATAATATTTTGCTGCCATTTATACTCATTACAAAGTTTATGTAAAAAGGATGTAAGTGACAAACATTTCGTCTCATACTTTTATTGTTCATTTATATACCTCCTACAGGAAGGAGATATGGTGTTTAAAAAGGAAGGCTGTTAAAGTGTTAGTGTAAAATCTCCCATATTAAATACAGCACAATCATTGGGTTTAGTAAACACTTGGTGGAGAACAGTTAAAGTCAAAATTCAGGTAAACTAATTATTTGTCCTTAAACACAAAACAATAAGTTTAAAACTATCAATTTCAGATGCAGTGATCTACCCTGCACTGGAACATCTCACTATTAAAAGAAGTTAGTTTCTAGAAACTTTTCCATTTCATCAACTAGCAGCTGAAAAGCTCCTTCAATTTGGAATCTAAGAACTCCTTGTCCAAATTACTCCACTCTTTTTATTTTCCTTAAGCGTATCTCCCATGCTGGAGACGGAAAAGAATAAAAGTGTACTCCTACTACCAAGCTCAGCATAGCATGGTCTGTGCTGCAATTGCTGATTCCCTAGCTAAATAAAACAGTTTCCACTATGATTATAAATGGAAAAATCCTACAAAGACAAGAATAGGAGGGCTGCATATGTACCTATAAACATTGCAATGCAAAGGAGAAGCTACAGGTAAATGGCCTTTGTTCTTCTTTCACTTCACGTATACATGTAGATCTAGACCATGAGTAACTCCAGGTAGTATTATGTAGAGACCACTGTTACTTGGATAAAAAGAACCCTTTCTTTACTTAAATAAAGACTGGAGGACCAGTTTCACGCAGACCACATCAACCCCAGTAAAATTCACCAACACAGTAACACTTGTTGAGGAGCGCTGCAGTGGAGAAGTGACATTTTCCAAGTCAGTTGCTGATTCTGCTCAACTGCATTGACTACACCAGTTGGCAGCTCCAGATTTGCAGCAACCCAGGAAGATAGCATCTGCCTTGAATCTGTTTCTCAGTATTTGCACGTGAAGATATGAACTACAAGTGAGCATCAAGTTATAACTAATGGCTAATGATGCACTTTCAAATAGTGAATGGATTATCCATACCAGAACAAAAACCTGCTACTATGGACCTGAATGACAGAGTGAACTGGACTGAATTAAGTCGGTGAGGCCACAGAAGTTACCCAGAGAAGTCATGGCTACCCCATCCCTGGAGGTGTTCAAAGCCAGGTTGGATGGGCCACCTAGCATCCTGATCCAGTGGAAGGTATGGCAACCTCCCATGGCAGGGGGTTAAAACTGGATGAGCTTTAAGGTCCCCTCCAACCCAAACCATTCTATGATTCTATGAAATGCCTGTATTTTTAGTAATGGACACAGAGTGAAAGTCTCTGATCTATACAAGTTACTGTACAGTCTGAGCAGAAGCTCACCGCCTGAGGTGATGACTACTTGGTCCCTTGGGTTTCAGCAGTGCAAAGTTACATATCCCAAAATGGGATTATTCAAGTATGATCAAGCAGTATGAAGCTGTGAATACCTGTGAGCCTGCTGGCTTTACAGTCTGCTCCAGGGATATTCTTAGGAAAGCTGAATGAACTCCCTTGTGAGTTCCTGCGCTTAGTACAATGCAGTAGAACAAATCAGTTTAGGTGGGATTAGCAAAGATCTGCTTTCACCTTAAACTTGAGAAGGTGAGGACAAGGACAAGAAACTTCTGAGTACACCAGGCAGAGCGGAGAAACTGTATCACAACATGAGGCTGAACTGTAGAGAAAGAAGCTTCAATAGCTGCAAGAAGCCTCAAGGAATAAAACGAGTGAGAGAAGTGGTGCACTACTGACATAGAACATCAGTCTAGAGCTGGCAATGATGGTTTCTATCAGTCTCTCCCTGTGTGAGACAACTGGCATGGGCTATTCTCCATCTTTCCATGGCCTTTTTTATTTTCCATCTCTGTTTTCCATGCAGGTGAGCTCTATGACTGACACTGAGAGGCAGATCTGTATTCTTCAAAAGACTTTTCTTGCCAGTATAAGGCTGACAAAAAGCCAACATATATATACGTACAGTTAACTTTGCAGCTGCATCTTCCATCAGTGTGGTCTCAGATATCAAGCAGCCTGTGAGATTTATTGCTAACTCTAATTAACCAAGCTAAATGGCTTTATTAAAAATAGATTGTCATTAAAGAATGTAAGGAGGGTAACTGTGCACAATATATTTTAAGAACCACACTAGATACTACAAAACCACTTACGAAGCCAATACAGTTTGCTGAAGACTTGGCTGATCATTCATGTCTGAAACATTTTCAGGACATCCTGCTGTGAGAAGCTTTAAAGGAAATACTGAAATTACTGTACACTTTAAAATGCCCATCAACAACTAAGATTAAGAATGGAATAAAATCAATGGATTTTAATCTGAAAACGCACACACACAGCAGGGATAACCACTAACTTTTTTTAGAATTGGTTCACACTTAACTTGATGGCAGTCACTCCGTTATTTTTTGTAGGAAGGAGTGTAGAATAAGTTTCAGAACTACTGCCTACCAAGACAGCATCATTTTGTCTCCCATTTCAGCATTTCTCTGTACTGCATGTTCTATAAAGGAAGCTATTAACCTGAGTCAAACTTGTTAAATTATTATGAAAATAATTAAGCTAATGACTGTGATCAGTGCTAGCACATTTATTAGAGACCCAAGTCCTAGAAGATATTTTTCAGTCGACTGTGGCTTCAATCACATACACAGCCTAACAAAACCATTCCAAAATCTAGGTTTTCATTTACTTGGTTTTTTGTACTTGATTATAAAAATCTAGTGATCCAGTGGGAGGTGCCTGTGCCCATGGCAGGGGTGTTGGAACTGGATGGGCTTTAAGGTCTATTCCAACCCAAACCACCCTATGATTCTGTGGTTCTATGAAAGAAAGTAAGACTGGGTCTAATAGAAGCTGGAAATGTTCGCTGCTGTGTTTTGTGCCATCTAAACCATATTTATGTTCCCTCTTTGAAGCTAAGAATCTACATACAGAGTTTCATTTGCAGAAAACCTTCTCAATATTATTACCCTAGTTATTTTGTAAGCTTTAATAGATATGCAAAATTTTAATTTCAAACCACCTTAATGATGCTTGGAGATCGCATTGTCAGAACACCAGACTCAATCTCCATGGAATACAGGCAACTGGTGTAAGGACATCAGTCAGATCTTTCTTTTCTGGAAAGGAGCACAATATCTGGGAATCATGGAGAAAGATGGTGAAAAGCATCTTCTGCTGTCTTAATTGAGGTATTAGCAAGATACCTATACCTTGTGCAAAAGTGCTAACAACACGCCTCAAACCAGCCGTTTCACATGGATCAGCCTTCTGTCTAAACAGTTTTCCACTTACTTATGTGTATTTAGGGGTGTACTACGAAGCAAAGAGGATCTCAGAAGGAAAACCAACCTCAAATGAACACCTAAGTTTGTAACATTCTATTTGAAACGTGTAAAATAATTGTTAACATAATTAAAAATTCTTATCTCACAGAAAAAAAACAGTTTTGGAGAGAAAGATTAACTATGTGGGGAAGAAAAATATGAACAAAATCAGATACACTGAGAATTCAGAAAAAAATATGTGAAGTACAAATAAATAATAATTACAAGATGAAAGTAACATTGGATTGTTATTCCAGGAAGGAATAATGTTTGTGGCTGAAGTTACATATTTTTATTTAAATATATGTCAAGTTCTGATTGTGTTTCAGCCACAACATTCCTGCAGATCTCCAAACTCAATTTTAAGAAAAATCTATACATTTTCCAAATGTGTGACTGATTACAATGAATCTGCAGTATTTACATACAGACTAAAGACCAAAAAGGTTAACTAAAAGTCAGTATAATCACAGTACATGCCACTGTCTTCATGCAAATCTTGAAATCTTCATGCCTCCTTGTTTTATTAAGTTTTACCTTTTGAGAATTACAAATCTGAACAACTCAAATAATAACACATTAAAAACCCCTACAATCAGCATGCTTTTTGTAAACTTGCATCTCACTCACTTTCTGGAAAAAAAACAATTATCGAGTGCAACCAGAATTACTCATTTCAGAGTGAAAGCCCAAGCAAGCTTAATGGAATCATGGAATGGTTTAAGTCGGAAGGGACCTTAAAGTCCATCCAGTTCAAACCCACTGCCATGGGCAGGGAAACGTCCCACTGGATCAGGGGGCTCAAAGCCCCATCCAACCTGGCCTTGAACACCTCCAGGGATGGGGAACCCACCACTTCTCTGGACAACCTGTGCCAGGACCTCACCACCCTCACAGGAAAAATTTTCTGCATTTTTCAGTAGAAAAAAACTCAAATACTACTTCAGGAGCTACTGCTGTAAGTTAGTGCTATAAAACTCACAGATACAATAAAAAAAAGAGGAAAATATAAAAATATTAGTATTTTTATCATTCCTTATTGAGTTTATGAAGTATTTATGAAATTGTAGTTTTCCCTTTCTTCACTGAGTTAATCCTTTATTTTAGTAAAGCATGAGATTCAGCCTGAGTTGTTGAGAGAATTCATCTCTGTGGTTCATATTTAATGAATGGCATGAAGTATGGCATGAATGGTCTGAATGGCTTGAAGACTGGCATCGCTTGTCACGGCCAGGTGAAATGTGGATTTCAGTACTTCCCCAGTATGCATTAGGTAGAAGCCACAGTTTAAATAGATCAAGTCTGTTGCTGATTTGATTTCCTGCCTGATAAAGCTACTGAGGAATTTAGAAGCAATACCAACTTAAGGTGTTCTTTCCCAGTATTTCCAAAATATAATATTACTGTATTGATTTACCACAGCTTCATCAGAATGTCAATTTACATGAGGCATAGATCAGTATGCAGGTTCTGAGCTCTGTCAAAGGAACACAAACAAGCTACTTATGAAACTACAAAGGTCAATACAGATTGGTTTTTTTCCCAGATACATATATTTATCACTGTGAAATAAATGTGGTATCTTTACCTTATAAACTTCCTACAATAAAAAGCCTCGAAAATGCTAATACAATGATAGCTCTCCTCCTCCCAACAAATTTTGGCATTGAAATGTCATTATTTCATCCTTATGCTATTATTTTCCATTGCTAAATCCTATGGGTAACAGAGAATCAATTACCCACGCTGAGATCCCGCATCATAAGGCTTTGTGAAATGTATTCATCACAAATATTGATTGCCAGACTGACACGGCTGCAGCACTGATAACAGTAGTGTGTATGCCAGAATCCAAGGAATGTATGTGCTGAGGAGCCAAAGCGATGTGTTATGGCTTTGTTCACCCTTGTATCTGCAATGTACCCAACACTCGTACTATGATGAACATGAAAAGTTATTAAGCTTTCTTCTTACATCAGTATAAAATAGAAAGAAATGCATTTCCTGCCTATGAAATTAAACATCCTATTACTTTATCATCAAAGGCAAGGAGTGTTGCATTCAGTATAGTGTCCTAGAAAGAATCGGTGAACCACGACCATTCTGAATGCACATCCTCTGTCACTGACAATGGTAAAAGCAAACGTTGTGTTGTCAGTGTATTGTAGCCACCCAAACTGCCATTTAGAAACTACACTCTCATTGTTATCTGCAGTTACAGGTGGAACAAACTGCCAGCCACTCATAAAAAGCCAGCTGTGATCCTCAGTCCATTTACGCATAGTGTTTCCATAGCTCTCAAAAACATGAGCAGAAGGGGGTCAGCACCATTGTTTCCATTTGTTGTGTTGGGAAGACTCAAACGGTAGGTCCTTGGCAAAGGTAAGAATTCTAACCCATCTGCACCCCCAAGTAATAAAAGGATCTATTACTGATTCTGGCGATTTACCCAGAGCCCTATAGAGATCAGGATTGCATGAACCCATAAAAGCATTTCCTATCCCAAAATCTCAGCGGTTCATGCACAAAAACAAACCACAGGAGAAGAAGGCCTTTTTTTTTTTTTTTTTTTGAAGAACCTGAGTCATATGAGGATTTAGTGATTTATCCCAGATCAAGCTGAAAGTCTCTAGGAAAGCTTGTAAACCAAATTCATATATTCAGAGTCTCAAATCTTTACTCAGTTCTCCTTAATAAGATAAGATCTTTATGGAAATCTTTACACAATTAAGACAATTAACCCTTAAAAGCTCTTAGAAATCTTTTTCTTTCCTGTACTGAACTTTCACAGTAGATTCCTTTCTGCTTCTGATAGCAGGGCTTTTCAGAGCGAGCCTACAGCTTTTGCTTTCCTTGAGGAAGACACAAGAGGCTCATTTGTCAAAACACGAAGACAACGAATATGTAAGTAGAACTGATCTAAATCAACCCACAGTTGAGAAAAATGTAGTGTAGTTTAATACAAAACAGAAACCACCCAAATCAGCTCATCTAAATCACAACTCGGCCTTGTCTATTCCATCATTACACAGAATTCTCAGTTTCACTTTACTCGGATGTCAAAAACTGAAGTCAAAAAGAAGTTGTTTCGCTATGCAACTGTGAGCAAGATCAAGCCTTGTTAATTTATTTCTAAGAAAAATGCAATATTAACCAAGGCCAAGATCATCAGATTGGAATCTGGTGGTTCAAAGCCTTTCAGTGAGGGAAGAGAAAGAGCCATTTCTTATTTTTTTTGGCAAAACTTGACTGCTATCAGCAGCAGAAATCCTGATGTAAAAATTATCAAGGTCATTCTATGACTGCAGTCAAGACATGCACAAGGTGCACAATCAGTCACACATACTGGTCTATCCATACATTCAATTTAAAAAGCAAATATTAGATATTTTATTCAGAAATGAGAACAAAGTAATGAAAATTAGATTCTTCTTAGAGCAAAGCTACTGTCTTTGTCCAAGATGTCCAAGTAAGATGTCCTGACTTGTATCACTAAACATTTTCAAGGAAATATTCTAATTTCAATACTCACCCTAAAATCAGGGTTATCTCTGCTTTTCTATACTTGGAAAAGAACTGCAATAATCACCAATGGCTACACTTATATACTATTGAAAACTATCTTATTACTCAAAATTGGAGGAGAGGAGGATAATTTTAATAACTGTTTGCTTAATTTTAAAAAATATCTGATATGTTTCTATTATGGGGGATATATTTAATATTTTTCTTTTTAGATTAAACAAATTTAAGTATCTTGAAATTTCCATATTTTAGATCTTAAATATCAAACCAGTCCCATGGAATCATTAGTCTTACTCAGAAGCTCCTTAATAAATAGATAATTTTCATAATAGGGCTTTTGTTTTATACTGTATTTTGGGTTTTGTCCAAACTATCACAGGAATCAAAACAATCTCAGGATTATTAAGATTACACGTTCAAATAGCAGAAGTAAACAAAAGACAATTTAAAAATACGAATATATTAAGAATGAAAATAGTCCTGGCTGCAATGGCTTACAATGAATTAATCTTAATCGTTGGACTATCATAAAATAAAGTATGTGAAATAAGCTAAAACATTAAAAACCCCAACTACAGTAAGAGATTTCCAAACCCTATCTCACTTTTGCCTAATTTTAGTTTTCACAAGAATCAGGCAATTCCTGAGGAAAGATGTGAATAACAATCAAAACTAAGATGACAGAAGATGCTACTACAATTTATTTTAAGGTTCAAAGTAAGTTCTTAATAGAGACCAAAACCTGTTCCTGTTTCCCTCTTTTCCCATTATGAAAATCCCGATATTCCACTCTGTTCTCCAAGTAGCTCAGTTTTGGAGCAATGGGAATTGGCAGCCTCAAAAGGAACCAAATACTAAGTGAGGAAAAAACTGAATGAGTACTTTTGCTACAAGACATATGAAAACAAATACCAAATATAGTTGCCAAGCATTATTTATCTTATTTTTCATGTTTTCTGTAATTTAAGGAATAAGGTGTCCTTTTCTAGCAGGCTATGAAAAAAAATGAAGATATTTAGTGCCTCCACTGAACAAAATGCCACCAGCAAAACATTCAGCAGCCAATGATGTACAATTCTTAATATTGAAACAACTCAATTCCAAAATGTTCCAGTGTTTGTAGTAACTGTACTATAACATATTTGCACTTTATTGTACTATTTTAATCACAATCACAATTATTTTACAAAGATCAGGTATGTAAGGAAAGGAAGCTGAAAGCAAGAGCAGGAGAACACAGTAAAACTTTAACTGCACACTACGTCTTGCTCGGCTTGCTAATAAAAACGAAAAATAAACCAGAAAGACTGTGGCCACATAAATCCTCCTCATTCAGATTGTAATCCTGACAATTTTTCCTATTTTAAAAAAATATAAAATAAACATGAAGATAAAAATGTAATCAGCAATAAAAGATTAATTAATAAAGCAATGGTAACAGTGTTCTGTCTCCATGTTCAGGGTTGGTGCAGCCTTTCAGACAGCCTGTAACCTGGTGCTGACAGTATATTTAAATGGGAAACTGCTCCTGACCATGTCAGTTTTAGAGGTCTGTCAAGTCAAGTCTTCCTAGAGCCATTGCCGACACAATAAAGAAACTGGAAAGCAGTACTATCATATATGTAGAACTTGACACCTTTTGGACTAGAGCGATTATTAGCACTCAAGATGTACACAATTGTTTTCTACTAGAAAAAGAATAAAATTGAAAATTGAAAGCTGTTGCACTTCACTTGTGTTTTGTTTCAAGACAAGGAAGGATGTGAAGCTGTTGGAGTGAGTCCAGAGGAGGCCACAATGATCTGAGGACTGGAGTTCCTCCCCTATAAGGACAGGCTGAGAGAGTTTGGGTTGTTCAGCCTGGAGAAGAGAAGGCTTTGGGGGGACCTTAGAGCAGCCTTCCAGTACTGAAAGGGGCTGCAGGAAAGCCGGGGAGGGGCTCTTGATTAGGGAAGGCAGGGACAGGATGAGGGGGAACAGTTTTAAGCTGAAAGAGGGGAGACTGAGATGAGATCTTAGGAAGAAATGTTTCCCTGTGAGGGTGGGGAGGCACTGGCACAGTTTGCCCAGAGAAGTAGTGGCTGCCCCATCTCTGGAGGTGTTCAAGGCCAGGCTGGATGGCGCTTTGAGCACCCTGATGCAGTGGGAGGTGTTGGAACTGGATGGGCTTTGAGGTTCCTTCCAACCCAAATCATTCTATGGTTCTATGATTGTGCCTATTAAAACCATATTTTGCAACGATTAATTATATAAGAGCTTTGAAGAATAAGAGGAAGCTGACAATTATAAAAAGACCTATCACTGAAATGCAATCACTTTCTTTCAAGTCTTAGTACTACAGCTTCTTTAACTTTTATTCCCATTATTTCAAAATGTGATGGCGTAAATGGGTAAAACATCGCCTACGGAAAACACACTGCCCAGCCCAGCAGAAATAAAACAATCCTAACACTTCAGCTTCTACTGAAACTTAAAACCTTCTTAGCAAATGCCTAAGAAAATCACGTTTCTTGGTTTAAAGCAACATGATTGTGGATGGTGCTGTAGGGAGTGGATGCACCACTCAAATGTGGGGATTGTAACACGATTTGTATACTAGAGACGAATGGGAACCTCCACTTCAGTATTTAAAAGCCACGTCCAGCACAGAAACAGAGCAGGGACTCCACTGGCACAACAGGTATATCTGTTGGCACTTCAGAATATTTTGTTTAGAAACCCACCTCTCTAAGCAAGTCACAGATGGCCACAACATCCACAAAGATCACAGATGTGTATTGACATACAGGTCAGCTGGCATGCACAGGGACTTTGCAGTCCATGAACTGCACACTTGCTTAGAGGGTCGAAAGCCTGGAGTCTTGGGGAACCACAGACTGCCACCTTGAGCTTGCTCAAGACTGACCACAGAACAATCTGTAGATTCAACAAACTCTGCTCTGTCACTGAGTGGAATATGAATCCTTATAAAGATCAACAGATGATATCTTCCAGAGAAGGAACAGTCCTTAAAATAAAGTATTCAAAGACATGTTCTGTCTTAGAAAGGACCTCTGTGCTGTGCAGAAGTACTACAGGCAGCTTCTTTCATCACTTCTACCACCCTAACCACCTCAAAAGTATTTTAACTCCTTTTGATTCATCTAGTCTGCTGAAGGATACAGCAAGACCAGCTATCTCTGTTGAAACAATAAGGTGAGTGAGGAGTCCCAGTAAAACCATTCTAGTACATGAATGCACTAATAATCCTGAGTGATAAATTCAGTCAGTCTCAAAGTGATATAATGATCGTCCAATTTTAATTTACTATTCCTTGATGGTGGGAATTTAACTTAATACATGCAATTAAGATTAAGATCTTAAAAACTATGTAATTCAATATTACAACTCTAAGAAACAAAGTCTATCCCGGTACTGATGCGCCTGAATTTTAAATATCTACTTGTGATTACCATTAACAAGACCTATGAATGTAAAGTTACAACATATGAAAGAATTAATTCAGTACTACTGTACTCATAGCGTTGATCTCCTCTTTCTGGTGACCAATGACAGGACCCGAGGGAATGGCAGGAAGATGTGCCAAGGCAGGGTTAGGCTGGACATTAGGAAAAGGTTCTTCACCCAGGGGGTGGTGAAGCACTGGAACAGCTCCCCAGGGAAGCAGTCACAGCACCAAGCCTGACAATATTCCAGATGCATTTGGCCAACACCCTCGGCCCCACGGTGTGAATGTTGAGGTTGTTCTGTGCAGGGACAGGAGTTGGACTCGATGCTCCTTGTGGGTCCCCTTCCAACTCAGGACATTCTATGATTCTATGAATTCTGAATGTGTTGACCTGATTTTTGTCATCCCAGCACCATCAAATCATGACAATAGAATATGCTGTTTCTTTTTCAAAATAGTATATGTCGTAATGATAATCCACCCCTTCCAAGGCACAAAACAAGATCTAAATTCCCACAACACTGATGTACAGCACAACTACGTATGTAGTGAAGTCATCGTTACAAAACTCACCTTGATCATTTGCCAAAGAGAAGTAAAACAACATTAAGAAAAAAGCTGCAATAAATTATGATGATACAAGGCATGCGTTTATTTGCCTGGATTTTTATACCAGTTCTGTAAGTCAAACTACTCCCAAAGATGTTCCCTATCCCTTCCTTTACAAGGCCTATACTTGAAAAAGCTGCTATATTTATGATCAACATTAAAATAAACAATAGTGCAATAAAATACAGAAACTTCTACCAATTATAATTTTATTTGGTAGACTTAAATTTTTATTACAGTGCAATTAAATTTCAGCAATATTTTCAGTTACAACAGCACATGCTGCATACATCATGCTATTCAATTCAGCTTTTAGAGGTAATGCTGATTACATGACAGACATCAATTTATTTCATTAAGTGAAACACTCCAAAATATGTTGCAGTATTGGTTTTTTTATATATATGTATATATATTTAAAAATTGTTCATAGAAAGTAATATGACTTTTCCCTACTACAGAATCATAGAGTCACAGAATGGTTTGGATTGGAAGGGACCTTAAATCCCACCCAGTTATGTAATTAAGTTGAGTCCAAATGATCACAATTAGAACACCAGTTTTATCAGCTATCATATTTTGATGCTACAAAGGCTCCAGGGACACCTTGAGAGCAGCTTTCCAGTACCTCAAGAGGGCCTACAAGACAAGTGGGGAGGAGGGACTTTTTACAAGGGCCTGTAGTGATAGGATGAGGGGGAATGGCTTTAAATTCAAAAGAGGAAGATTTAGATGAGACATTAGGAAGAAATTCTTCATGATGAGGATGCTGAGACACTGGCCCAGGCTGCCCAGAGAGGTTGTGGCTGCCCCATCCCTGGAGGTGTTCAAGGCCAGGCTGGATGGGGCTTTGAGTCCCCTGATCCAGTAGGAGGTGTCCCTGCACATGGAACTGGATGGGCTTTCATAAGAAAGATCTTTCATAAGAAAGATCTTCCCACTCATCAAGGCACAGAAATACAAGTCAAAAAGCTCTGAATTAGCAGCAAGATGCTCATTAGAACAATCTTCTTAGCACATAAGTTACTGGGCAGATTTCCCATGATGCTCAAACTCAATTAAAACAAAAACTGCTCCATTCTCCTGTTTCACATGCAGCCTTTGCAGAGTTAGCAGCAATTTCAGAGACAGACACCTTTCACACCGATTGTCCGTTTAAGCAATTACACACGGTTAGGGTCCCAGATCTGTAATCACTGTCCTTGCAGACTCTCTGCAAACTAAAGGGATAAAAAAAGCCAGCAGAACATCCCCAAAACATCAGAGTAAAATTTGAAAACTTTACAGGAACAGCAGTGCTGAAACAAAGGACAAGTCACTTAGAATTTGGTATAAGGTCATGCATCCATTTATGGATGTTCCAAATTACACCTCATCAGAATTAATTTTTATTTTACTTCTAACTCATGCACTGTGAGCAAGTTTGGAAAACCTCTATTATGTTTGGGGTGATTTTAATTTGAGATGATCCTGTCTTGCACTTCTAATAAGAGGAAAATATATCTTCTGAAGATTCTCCTGCCAACCAGTAACGTAGATAAATATGAATGCTAGGGGTTCAAATAAGTTTTAAATTTTGCCATTCTTTTATTAACTTCCCAAATATTAGCAAACAAGTTGGAGATCTCATCACTCTCTGCAGCTTCTGGAAAGGAGGTTGTAGCAAGGTCTGGTGCTGTTCTCTTCTCCCAAGGAACAAGTGATGGGATGAGAGGCCTCAAGTTGTGCCAGGGGAGGTTCAGATTGGGTATTAGGAAAACTTTCTTTACTGAAAAGAGTGGAAAAGCTCTGGAATAAGCTGCCCAGGGGCAGTGATGGAGTCCCCATCCCTGGAGGGGTTTAACAGACAGGTGGAGAAGGGGCTCAAAGATAGTTTCGTAGTGGACAGGTACGGTTTGACTTGATGATCTTTAAAGGCCTTTTCCAACCACATGATTCTACGATTTTTCTCAAATTAAGATTCTGCTTTTCAGGCACTGTAAGAAGCCTCAAAACCTGCATTTATACCCACAGTATCCACTGATTTCTCACACTGCTAAAGTGCGTACTGTAATCATCTCAATAACTGTTAGAAGGCACATCAGGTTTACCGAAGCCCATATATCATCACAATGAACTGGTAAACACATTCAGGGACCATTAGTTATTGATTTATTTCCAATTATCCTTTGCAGATGCTGTCCATATTACTCCCCTTTGCATTTAATCACATATTCAGTTTCAGGACAAGTAGTAACCATTATTTCAAGCTCTATGTAATGATAAATAATGAAAACAAAGCTGTAAGAGTACTTTGATATGTGGCTACAAAGCACTCAACTTGCCAATACTGAAGAGTAATGGATTCTCTATAATAAAAAGCTAATTAATTGGTTACTGTACTTGTTAGCACTAAGTACTATATCAGATAGTGAGAATGCTGATTATCACCATAACTCAGCATAAATATTTTCAGCATTTTAGGAAGTGGATAACGACAGAAAATGTAAGTGAGGCGCTGCCAGACGGACTTCACAACCATGACAGCAGTGGAATCGAAGCTGCTAAAAACTGCCTGAAGGTGCAAGGAAACCAGTCTGTTCCACATTCATCAAGGTAGAGATGATGAAGCCAGAGCAGAAAATGCCTGTAGTTTATTTTGGACTGAGTAAAACCCAGACCATTGCACTTTCTTGAATTAATTTCTACTTGTGAGAGACATAGCTTTAAGCCATGATTTAGAATTTGTACACTTTTTCAAGACTGAAGAATTTAGTGTAACTGCCAGAACATCTCTGAAAAGCCAAACTGTTAAAGAGCAATGCTATTTCTAAAACAGAACATCCTTAGAATCCATTTTCCTCTACTGAATGAGGAAATCCTGTTCTTCTTTCATCTCCTAAGTAAATAGTCCTCATAGAAACATACAGCAGTGTTGTAAGGAACACACTCCTTCAATTTTTTAAACTAATCAGACTGTATAAAATGACACATTTCTCAATTTTTTTGCAAGCCTCCTATACTCTACTCTTAATAACATGACTACCGTACACAGAAATAATGTAACTTTCATACCTGTCCTCAGTATTTCTTGTCTTAGATGCACATTCCTGTCTTTAGCAGAGCACTGCAGAGGGACCTCTTTTTCAACCGTTTGCAGTATGTTTGTTATCACTCCTTTCCAGTAATGACATCTGCTCAGTATGAATATTTCTAGATAATTTAGACATTGCAGGAAAAAAGTAGATTTATTACTATTGAATCTACCAAGTGATCCAGACTTCTCTTCCTAATTTACCTGGTCCCCAAGTCACATTAAAAAATGCTAAATGAAGCTTATGAGGAAAAAATATCTCTCTGAAAATACTGGATTATTTTCCACTTAAGGCTTTGTGTCTGACTTTACCATATTAGTAAAATAATTTGGTTGCTTTTGTACAATTGCTTAATGTGGATAAATCTTTTTTAATAATAAGATATTATAAATATAATTTATATTAATATTAGTACTTCAATATTAACATTAATACTACTTACTTTTTTTTTAGTTCTCTCTTATTCTACCTCTCCATTTCATAGGTCACTTTCTTGCATCTTAAAGAAGAAGCCACAGATTTCTGGCGCAATCTGAGACAATTTTTAGCACAGAAAGAAAGAACGGAATATATTTTTTACCACCCGGCTCCCAAGTCACAAAACTGAAAGACTGAACTTTCATATGGGATATCAAAACCTGTAAGATTTTACTCAATTTTTGAAACCCAGTCCACGTACTTTTAATAGAGATGTAATTTGTTTGTGTGGGTTAGGACAGACGGCATAAGGACCTAAAATAAATTTTACTCTGAAAACAATGGTTTACCCAATAGATCTGTTCTTTTTTGGTATTTAAAATCCTATCCCCCTAGCAAAAATGCAAGTAACAGTTCATATTGCTTTTTATTATCATTAACCCCTCAAACCAACTTAATTATGAAATAGAACTACATTCTGTGTGTCTTTTTTTGCTCTCCCCTCTCAAAATGCAGAGCTACCCTTTCCTAAACGGCAGCTTTCTGTTCTGTCCATGCTGACCTAAAGAGAGGGAATATCTGAAACCAGTTCTCCACAGCTGTTCATCCACAGGCAAGTTCCAGATAACCTGCAATTTCATTCTCAATCAAGGTACTTGAGCACTGCCCGAAGCTCTTATTGGAGATGTCAAATTTCCCCATCAGTAGCTACAGCATGAAGAACGCAGGCTATAACTTTATTAGCTTTTAAGAGTGTTAATATACCCATATACCTCTGTGGGCTCAGAGATCAGTTGTACGATCAGTTCTGAGACACTAGTGTGTAACACAGAATTCACTTTTGAGCCTAATACTTGAAGAGACAATATCAGAAAATCTACAATGGAAAAAGAGCGAAAACTCAACACAATCCAGAAAAATTAAAAACGTACCTGATCACAGGTTGCAGCAGCCTGTTCTCATCCACAGGATATTTCTAGATATCAACTCTGGATAAAAAAAAGTTCTAAAAAACCAAACAGACAGCCTGGATGTAAGGAAAGCAAGACACTACGGGGAAAAAAAGACTGAGAAGTGGACACAGACTCTAGGACTTCAGTAAAAGTTTTAGGACAGCAAAGGCACCTTAACACATTCCTCTTTACAGTAAACCCAAGTGGACAGGAGTAGGTAAATTAGATTCCCTGTGCCAATATCTTACCTGAATCAGAACGCCCCTCTCATTTTAGATTATTTTCACTATATAGAAACTCCACTATGCCTTCCCATACACAAATTTATCTGTAGCTTCTTTGCTCTACTATTGTTCTCCGAAATTGTAAATCATAAAATGTTCCATCACCTTATTTATCATCTATATCCTGTATCATTGCCTCATTGTTGGTTTACTCACAGTTCATAGTCATCTGCCATGTTCTGCCAACACTCCTGTTCTTTTTCTAGCTTCCATGTGCTTGTAGGTATATAGAACAACTTTATTCCAATTACACAGGAGAGACCTGCACTGCCACCTTTTCAAGTCCTACTTTGACAGGCATGTGTTTCAAAGTGCTCTTACAGTGAAAACAACAATGTAAGGACAAGAGGATTTTCAGAAAAATAGCATTTGTGGTAAACACTTTTTGGACCTGAGTTCTTAAAAGCAAGGGGGTCCAGGAAGGCTGGACGTACTTTAAGAATGAAGTCTTCAAGGCGCAGGAGCAGGCTATCCCGATGTGCTCTAAGATGAGCCGCAGGGGCAGATGGCCAGCCTGGATGAGTAAGGAGCTTTCGAAGGAGCTCAGTGAAAAAAAGAGGGTGTATCGCCTTTGGAAAGAAGGGCAGGCGAGTCAGGTTGTGTTCAAAAATATTGTCAAGTCGTGTAGGAAGAAAATTAGGGAGGCGAAAGCCCAGCTGGAGCTTAAATTGGCCACTTGTGTTAAGGACAACAAGAAAAGCTTTTTCAAATACATTAACGGCAGAAAAAAGGGAAGCAACAACCTTCGATCTTTATCGATCACTCACGGAAATATAGTAACTAAAGATGAGGAAAAGGCTGAGGTGCTTAATGCCTTCACCTCGGTTTTCAACAGTAAAGCAGATTGTTCTCTGGACAACTGGTCTACTGAAGCGGTGGATAGGGGCGGGGTGCAATACAGCCCCCCTGTCATACAGGAGGAAGAAGTCAGAGACCTGCTGAGCCACTTGGATCCTCGTAAGTCTATGGGGCCTGATGGGATCCATCCTAGGGTGATGAGAGAGCTGGCGGACGAGCTAGCTAAGCCGCTTTCCATCATTTATCAGCAGTCCTAGCTCACTGGAGAAGTCCCAGAAGACTGGAAGTTGGCCAACGTGACGCCCATCCACAAGAAGGGCCGTAGGGATGATCCAGGTAACTACAGACCTGTCAGCCTGACCTTGGTCCCAGGCAAAATTATGGAATGGATAATCTTGGGTGTGATCATGCGGCACCTGAGGAATGAGGGAGAGATCAGGCCCAGCCAGCATGGTTTTAGGAGAGGCAGGTCCTGCCTGACCAACCTGGTTTCTTTTACGACCATGTGACTCGCCTGGTGGATGAGAGGAAGGCTGTGGATGTGGTGTACCTGGACTTCAGCAAGGCCTTTGACACTGTCTCCCACAGTAGACTACTGGACAAGCTGGCAGCCCGTGGCATGGATGGGAATGTTCTGTGCTGGGTGGTAGTGAATGATGTCCCATCCAGCTGGCGGCCGGTCACTAATGGCATCCCCCAGGGTTCGGTGCTGGGCCCGGTCCTGTTTAATAGCTTTATTGATGATCTGGATGAGGGGATCAAGTCCTTCATCAGCAAGTTCGCAGATGACACCAAGCTGGGAGGAAGTGTCGATCTGCTGGAGGGTAGGAGGGCCCTACAGAGGGACCTTGACAGGCTGGAGAGATGAGCTGATTCCAATAGCATGAGGTTTAACAAGTCCGAATGCCGGGTTCTACACTTTGGACACAACAACCCCATGCAGAGCTACAGGCTGGGTGCAGAGTGGCTGGAGAGCGGTCAGGTGGAAAGGGACTTGGGAGTGCTGGTGGACAGGAAACTCAACATGAGCCAGCAGTGCGCTCAAGTGGCAAAGAAGGCCAATGGTATCTTGGCTGGCATCAGGAACAGTGTGGCCAGCAGGACTAGAGAGGTCATCATCCCCTTATACTCGGCACTGGTCAGGCCGCACCTTGAGTGCTGTGTCCAGTTCTGGGCCCCTCAGTTTAAGAAAGATATTGAGATGCTGGAGTGTGTCCAGAGGAGAGCAACAAAGATGGTGAAGGGGCTGGAGCACAACCCCTATGAGGAGCAACTGACGGAGCTGGGGTTGTTTAGCCTGGAGGAGACTCAGGGGAGACCTTATTGCTCTCTACAACTACCTAAAGGGAGGTTGTAGTGAGGCAGGAGTTGGACTCTTCTCTCAGGTGACCAGTGACAGAACTAGAGGACATGGTCTCAAGCTTCGCCAGGGGAGGTTTAGGATTGACATTAGGAAGAAGTTCTTCACTGAGAGGGTAATTGGCCATTGGAATGCGCTGCCTAGGGCGGTGGTCAAGTCACCATCCCTGGAGGTGTTCAAAGAGAATTTGGATGAGGCACTTAGTGACATGGTGTAGTTGACAAGTAGGAGTAGGTGTAGGTGTTGGGTCATAGGTTGGACTCGATGATCTCAAAGGTCTTTTCCAACCTTACGGTACTGTGATACTGTGTGATACTGTGATAAAATCTATTTCTGTTGGCAAGTCTTTAGTTTCTCATTTCTGATCTAGAGTGCATGACTGCAAACTTCCACTTATCACAGCTCTCACCTTTCATCTACAACACAGGATTCACAACCATCCTCTGTGCTTCCCCAAGACTACATTACATTGCAAACTGCTTTTGTTTCAGGCTCCCCAAAGATCCAGCCATCTGACTCAGAGCTGCCTTGTCTTCTTCACCTGCCACTTCATTTTTTCATCTTTCCTTTCTAACCGCAGCTCTCACACCAACAACTTAAATGGTTTCATTTTTTGTTGCTCTGCTGCCTTCGATCTGCAGGACTGAAGACAAAACTGGCAAGAGCTTTCACACAATAAAATTGGGAAAACACAACAGGTTTTACTCAAAAGAACTGCAGTTATTAAGGGCATTTAGTATGTTTTTAAAGATCTTTTCTATGTGATCTCAGCCATTGCTGCACACCAAATAAAAAGCCTGTAATGTTTCAGCCATAAACTGTGCCTCTTTCCCCTTTGCATTTACCCCTGCAGACTCCAACTTCCAGCCCCTACCTAATGAAAAATTCTGTAATACTTTGCCTCTAATATTTTGCCTCCAAATTAGACTCAAATTTCCTGGAATCACACTGACAATTTTTTAGCTATTATAGAGATCATTTTTTGTGCTGTAGAGAAAAAAAAAGTATGCATTAAGCATTGCAGTTCAACTGCATAAAGTAATGCTCATGAAAACATAAACATCATTCTTCTCTCAATTTCTCTCATTCCCACAATTAAAAAAAAAATAATCCTTTTTCTAGAGTCGAGAAAACCTTACATTAAGTATGTAGAGGTGACGAATTTCTATGAAAACATTACAGCACCTTTGATTGTGTTCCCTCGGTATTATCTCCAGACCAAAAGCTTAACACAATATCTCATTTATACAAAGCAAACACATTGAAAAGAAAGCACATTTTAAAATTAAGAAACATCTTATACAAACACCTAATCTACATTCAATTATCAATGCTCTATCCAGAAAGACTGGCAAGTCTCAAGATTCACAGTCCTTTCACTGATGCCAAATCTCCTACAACACCACTACTATAATATGACAACACCACTGCGCTTAGGGAACGCTACAGAGAAGTTTTTCAATGCCTCATCTTTGGGGTCATGCCATAGTATGCTCCTTTCCTTCTTGCTAGGAAAATGAAAGTCCAACTTGATTCCTGAACTGTTTCTGAATCAACACCAGTGTCCAGGATACACAGCAGTGACACATCTATGGGAAAAATCCTCCACAGCCACATTTCACGAAGACGAATGAAAAAAATACACTGCAAGAGCATAATTAAAACAGGTTCCATAACCAGGATCCTAATTCCACATTTTCATGTCTAAATTAAGCTATGTGGGATTTTTTCATCCAGTTTTACTGCTAATGCAAGCTCACACTATCTGTGAGTGGCTATGACCTTAATACTGCCTTCATCACATTTTTGGAAGCTTCTATCAAATGGATGAGTACATTCTCTCCAAATTTTCCTTTTCTGACCTAGAATACAAAGAAATCATAAAGAACAAAGCAGAAGATAAACTGCTATCATCACAGAAACCCCAAAGGGTAACAATTAAAAACTTAGTATTTTTTTTCTTTCTAATGTAAGGCCTAAAATTTTAAATTAAAATATTGCATAGAGTACTGGGGATAAAACAGCGCAGAATTACCCAGATATTCCTGGGAGAAGGGTTAGGTGCAGGAGAAAAAAGCAACCACAAAAAGCAGCTTTCAAAGCAATAGCCGAGATCAGCAGTTCAAATATCTATAGGAAAGACAATGAACAGAAGGTCTCACTATATAACCCATGTCGGTTTTGGACTGATATAAAGTCTCTGTATTCATAGCTTTTATGGACACTTCAACAGAAAGGTGAAAAGCAAGGATTCACACTACAGTAATTCTTGATCCTAACACCAGAATTTCAGCTTCCTCAAACGCAAAATGCCCAAGACAGGCATCCTTACTGGACTATCTGAATAGGACCAGGCAGAAATCAAAGACATAAATATCCAGAAGAAACTTGCAGAGGAAACAAACAGGTACAAAGTCTCCTTTACAATAGGACAATCTCTCACCACTGGTTCAATTAGTTACACATGCCTCAACAGCTTCAGCAGAACTCTGTCCAAGATGTAGAAAGTCTTTCAGGACTCTGTAAGAGTCATAAGAAACTTGAAAATCCCTCCAGAAATGGCCACCAACTACATAGTGAGTAGGAAATGATGGTGATATTCCACGTAACTATTCATCTCACTGCCAGCAGCCAGAGAGATAATCCCTTCCCCTCGCACAAGCTTCACCTTCCTCACACAATGAAGCATCACTTTGATGCCATGGCAAGCTTGTTCACCTAACTAAACCAGCAAGAACCACCACCAGAAAAACAGATTCTTCTCTGCAAAATGTGAGGAGGGAGAAAAGAAAATAGGGGCAGAAAACCAGAACCTTATCAGCACTAGAAAGCCATTAGATGTGTTTAACTGATTATTAAGATACTCAATTATCAGAAAATTAGCCTTCACAGTAAAAAAAAAAATCATACAGTGATAGTCGACTTCAAACAGAAGCTCAATACATAACCCTTTATAGCGTGCCTAGAAAATTCATTACAATCATAGAATCATCTGATTGGAAAAGACCTATGAGATCGAGTTCAACCATACCTGCCCCCTTACTAAATCACGTCCCTAAGAAACTCATCTACCTGCCTTTCAAACACCTACAGGGATGGTGACCCAAGCACCTCCCTGGGCAGCTTCTGCCAGTACCTGACCACCCTTTCAGTGAAGAAATTTTTCCTAATGTCTAGTCTAAACCTCACCTGGCACAACTTGTGGCCATTTCCTTTCGCTTGTCACTTGCGAGAAGAGACCAGCACCCACTCCATCACAACCTCCTTTCAGGCAGCTGTAGACAGTGATGAGGTCTCCCCTCAGCCTCCTCTAAGTTAAACAAACCTAATTCCCTCAGCCGCTCCTCACAGGACTTGTTCTCCAGCCCCCTCACCAGCCTCGTTGCCCTTCTCTGCACACGCTCCAGCCCCTCAATGTCCTTCCTGTAGTGAGGGGCCAAAAACTGAACACAGCACTTGAGGTGCAGCCTCACCAGTGCTGAGTACGGGGGCACAATCACCTCCCTGCTCCTGCTGGCCACGCTGTGTCTGATACAGGCAAAGATGCCATTGGCCCTCTTGGCTACCCGGGCACACTGCTGGCTCATGTTCAGCTGGCTGCCAGCCAACAACCCCAGGTCCTTCTCTGCCAGGCAAGCTCTCCAGCCACTCCTCCCCAAGCCTGTAATGCTGCGTGGGGTTGTTGTGTCCCAAATGGAGGACTCTGCACTTGGCCTTGTTGAACCTCATCCCGTTGGTCTCAACCCACCGATGCAGCCTATCCAGATCCCTCTGCAGAGCCTCCCTTCCTTCAAGCAGATCCACATTTGCACTCAGCTTAGCGTCATCTGCAAACTTGCTGAGGGTGCACTCGATCCCTTTATTGAGATCATTGATAAAGACGCTGAACAGGACTGGACCCTGCGCTGAACCCTGGGGAACACTGCTTGTGACCAGTTCCCAACTGGATTTAATTCAATTTACCACCACCCTTTGGGCCGGGCCATCCAGCCAGTTTTTAACCCAGCAGAGGCTGGGCCTGTCCAGGTCAATGGCAGCCACTTTCTCCAGCAGGATACTGTGAGAAATGGTGTTAAAATCTTTACTGAAATCACACAGTATCACAAGGTTGGAAAAGACATTTGAGAGCATAGAGTCCAACCTATGACCCAACATCTACACCTACTCCTACTCGTCAACTACACCATGTCACTAAGTGCCTCATCCAATCTCTCCTTAAACACCTCCAGGGACGGTGACTCCACCACCTCCCCGGGCAGCTTATTCCAATGGCCAATCACCCTCTCAGTAAAGAACTTCTTCCTAGTGTCAATCCTAAACCTCCCCTGGCGAAGCTTGAGACCATGTCCTCTTGTTCTGTCACCGGTCGCCTGAGAGAAGAGACCAACCCCTACCTGACTACAACCTCCCTTTAGGTAGTTGTAGAGAGCTATAAGGTCTCCCCTGAGCCTCCTCTTCTCCAGGCTGAACAACCCCAGCTCCCTCAGTCGCTCCTCATAGGGCTTGTGCTCCAGCCCCTTCACCATCTTTGTTGCTCTCCTCTGGATGCACTCCAGCATCTCAGTATCTTTCTTAAACTGAGGGGCCCAGAACTGGACACAGCACTCGAGATGCGGCCTGACCAGTGCCGAGTGTAAGGGAATGACAACCTCCCTAGTCCTGCTGGCCACACTGTTCCTGATGCAGGCCAGGATGCCGTTGGCCCTCTCGGCCACACTGCTGGCTCATGTTGAGTTTCCTGTCCACCAGCACTCCCAAAGTCCCTTTCCACCTGACTGCTCTCCAGCCACTCTGTCCCCAGCCTGTAGCTCTGCATGGGGTTGTTGTGTCCAAAGTGTAGGACCCGGCATTCGGACTTGTTAAACCTCATGCTATTGGAGTCAGCCCATCTCTCCAGCCTGTCAAGGTCCCTCTGTAGGGCCCTCCTACCCTCTAGCAAGTCGACACTTCCTCCCAGCTTGGTGTCATCTGCGAACTTGCTGATGAAGGACTCGATCCCCTCATCCAGATCATCAATGAAGATATTAAACAGGACTTGGCGCCAACACCGATCCCTGGGGAACACCACTATTGACCAGCCGCAAACTGGATGAGACATCATTCACTCCCACCCTTTGGGCTCGGCCATCCAACCAATTCCTAACCCAGCACAGAATATTCCCGTCCAAGCCACGGGCTGCCAGCTTCTCCAGGAGTCTGCTGTGAGAGACAGTGTCAAAGGCCTTGCTGAAGTCCAGGAACACTACACCCACAGCCTTCCTCTCATTCGCCAGGCGAGTCACATGGTCGTAAAAGCAGATCAGGTTGGTCAGGCAGGACCTGCCTTTCATAAACGCATATTTTCTGGGTCTGATCACCTGATCGTCCTGCATGTCCTGTGTGATAGCACTCAAAATGATCTGTTCTATGACCTTCCCCAGTACCGAGGTCAGACTGACAGGCATGTAGTTCCCCAGATACGACCCTTCTTGTAAATGGGCATAACATTTGCCAGTCTCCAAGTGACGTTTCTCCAGTCAGCCAGGACTGCTGGCAGATGAGGGAAAGGGGTTTGGTGAGGACCTTTGCCAGCTTCCTTAATATCCTTGCATGGATCCCATCTGGCCCCATAGACTTGTATATGTCTAATTGGCCAAGCAATCACTGGAGCTTCACTCTCACTGTCTTTTGGCTCAGGGAGCTGAGTATCCCGAGAACACCTCAAATTATTACTAAAGTCCGGGGCAAAGATGGCATTAAGTACCTCTGCCTTGTCCTCATCCCTCATCACTAACTGTCTCTTCTGTATCCAGTAAAGGAAGGAGATTCTCCTTGGTCTTCCTGTTGTTAATATATTTGAAGAAACATTTTTTATTGTCTTTCACCTAACTGGTAAGTTGAAGTTCTAGTTGGGGTTTAGCCTTTCTAATTTTCTCTCTACACGATGTCACCTCACCCTTGTAGTCCTCCTGGGACACCTGCCCCCACTTCCAAAGCTCACAAACTTCTTCCCGAGATCAATACAAAGCTCTCCACTCAGCCAACCTGGTTTTCTTCCCTGCTGACTCACTTCACAGTACATGGGGATGGCCTGCTCTTGTGCCACCAGGACTTCCTTCTTGAGGAGCATCCAGCCCTCTTGGGGTCCTTTGTCACTTAGAACTGCCTCCCAATGAACTTTATCAAGCAGCCTCCTAGATAGTTCAAAGTCTGCCCTCCAGAAGTCCAAGGTGGCAGTTCTGCTGACTCTCCTCCTTACTCCTCCAAGAACTGAGAATTCTAGCATTTCGTGATCGATGTGCCCCAAGTGTCCTCGAAGAGTCACCTCTCCCACAAGGCCTTCTAGGTTCACAAACAGAAGATCCAGTGGGGCAACTTCTCTAGTCAGTTCACTCATCAGTTGTTTTACGAAGTTTCTTCCCATACACTCAATCAACCTCCTAGACTCCTCCTTTCTTCAGTATTATACTTCCAGCAGACATCTGGAAGGTTGAAATCCCACTCAAGAACAATGGCTAGCGATCGGGAGACTTCTCTCAGTTGTTGTAGAATGGCTGGACAGCCGATAACAGACTTCCACCACTATATCTGGCTCACTGCGTGTTCCACTGATTTTAACCTATAAGCACTCAACCCTACCATTACTATTATTGAGTTCTACAGAATCAAAACATTCTCTAACATAGATAGCAACCTCACCACCTCTCTTTCATAGCCTATCCAGCCTGAAGAGTTTGTTGCCACCCATGGCAGCACTCCAGTATTAGACAGTATCATTAACCCAATCTCAGCATATGAGCCTTAAATCCTCAAAAGCATTTAGGCACCTATTCCTAACTAAATTCCATGACAGAGCACCTTTGAAAAGCTTTGGCCACCAATTGCTGCTAAGTGTATACATGGTAGAGAAGAAAACGTGAAAAACTTTAAAACCCATTGGTAAACAGCTTACATGTACTGAGTGTGGAGCTAAAGTATATTAGGACAATATAAATCATACGTAGATCAAAGTCCCATTGGAAAAACACAAGCGTATATCTATGCAGCTAAAAATAACAGCCAAGTTATAGTTGATGCATACTCACCAAAGAGATACCACTAATAAAAATCAAATCTCAGCTGTGTCATTAATGTATTGACTAGACCAATCCAATGACTTTCTGAAATGATACTGAAATACATTTGGCTGGGAAGAGAAACAAAAAGGTTACCCTTTTCTTGTTTCATCTCATTACTTTTATTACAGTAACTTACTTCAGATATGAAATTCATGATGAATGAATTCCATTAGTAAAAACATTTTTAAAAGTAAAGCAAAGAAGATCTGTAATATTGGGAACACTATAGCTCCAAAGTCTCCAACTAAAAAGCTTTCTTAAAAATCATAAATTATTTAAGAAAACAAACTTTATTCCAAAGAAACAAGACTGTTTTAGCTGTGTAAGATTTAAGACCATTGAAGCATGGCTGAATAGCTGATATAGCTGAATAAGAGCAGTGTCCTGCACAGGTGCTGGCGCGTTCTGAGCTTCTAACTGCAGCACTGGCACCAGCAGCCTGTTTCACAGCCACTGAGGCTGGCAGTTCATCCACATTACCAGATGGTAACCAGGAGCTCACTGAGAGTGCGTCCTGATGAGAGCAGAAAGAAACTACACACAGATTGCTATGATTCTCAGACCAAAAATCAGTTAACTTAGCACGAAGGGTAAGAATATATGCAAGTATGTTAGTTGGGTTGGTTGGTTTTAGAAAGAATACAGAAGTTATGGAATACAACACAGGACATATCCCACTAACCTTCAATGTGTTCCAAGTATTGACGGTCCTCCCGTCTAATTCTTTCTATCTTTATTCAGTTTCTGAAATACTTAATTAGCACATAATAGGCTGTCTCCCATTAAAATAAAACAAAAGTATAAATAAACAATAGTGGCAAAACCCTTCCAGCTTCTCTTCATTGTTATTTCCAAAAGTATCTTAGTCTGGGTGGATTTCTGAGATCAAGGCAATTCTATACACGCACCAGTTGTTCAAAGCTTTGGTGGGAGGCAAAAACTGGCCATGAACTATTATTTTGCAAAACAGAAGAGAAGTTGGAGAGGCGAGATCAGAACAAGGGAAGCTGGTCAACACCAGACCAGGAGAAGCAGCAGAAAGATCTACCAGAGCCTAATACCCCAGAACTTAACATCTCTTTCAAATCACTGTTAATGTTTGGACAAAAACAACCACTTACCAACTGACTCAAAAATTGCACGTAAAATACACTCTAGTGGGGGGGGGGGGGGGTTCCCCAAAGGGATAATCTTCAGAATTAAAAATAGCTTGTATTTAACCTCTGTCTTCATTAATATTTTTCTGATGTATAATGCAAAACCAAGGACAAGATATTCACATTAACCAACCCTGCAATATATGCTGAAACACATAGTTGGGGTATTCTCCCTGTTACATTAGCATGGACACATACTGCTCTTTCTGATTATTTAAACTGCTGGTTTCAAGCCAGGGCATGCACACCATACAGCACAGTAACAATTTTAAAAAAAGTGTGAAGGTAGAGGCTTGTGAATTTCTTTACTATTACAAACATCCTTTTATGGCCATTGTCTTAGGCTATGGTCAAGAAAAATATCTATATTTAAACAGCTGAGAGACATCACAGCTACGTGCATTGTTACTAAATTAGCTACAAGACCTAGGGTATTCTAAGCAAAAATCAAAAAATTATAAACTGTATACATCAGAAGTGTGGAAATACAATGTACACAAAGAATTCTGATGTTAATAAATATCACTGGTACACATAACAATTCTTAAAAACATTATGTATAGTCATTTTTTTCTTACTTTTTCTTTTACGCTTTAACCTTAATAAATTGTTGGAATTGCCCTTGACAGATCTGAATCACAGCAAACAACCTGGTTTTGCTGTATTGCTTCAAGAGAAGAATTTCTCTGCAGGTGCTACAGAAACACCAGGTAGGTTTTCCTGCTATCAGAGTGAAGTGTTCCTTCAAAACTAAAACCCGCCTCAGACATGTAGAAAATTAAATGTCTAGTTTGCTGATCCGCTTTGGATGATTTACAACATGCAGCACATTATCTGAACTGTATATACATGGCATGATAAAAACTTGTTAACATAAATACAGAAAAACGTTAAAGGATACAAGAGACAAACTGAAACCATCCATTTAGGGTACGGTAATATCATTTGTCACTGCTGCATTGTTTGGGTTGTGTTTTGAGTAACAGAATTCCATACTGGACTTTTAGACGTGTAAATAATTTTCATTCAGGACCTTAGCCCAAAGAATGTGGAGTCTTTACGAGGACAACAGAAGTAGGAAAGGGAATGAGAGCTGTCAGGGAGAAGAAAGGAGGGTGGAGAGGAAACAGGAAACAAAGTATTCTTATTCTTTTTGATCAGATATGAAACCACTTCAGTACCAAACAAATCCACTGTGCTTCTACCCTCCCCATCCCCGAAGAAAAAGTTCTGAGAGATCATGGCCAAACTCCACAGTAAGACATTAGACTGCCCATATATAAAACCAAACACTTTTGTGATACAATATGAAATCATCTTTAATGTGCCCACAAAACTACCTCCTGTTGTAGAGTGTAGGCTGTGTAGCAGTTTTGCTCTAGAGAAGTGGATGCATTCAGCAGCAGCAGATTTGATCCACTTTTAGTACCTGAACATCATTCTCTGAAATGAAACCCCACCTGTATAGACATCCTTGCAGGTTAGTTTCCAGCAGAAAATCTTCACCAAGGATCATTTCTTCAGGAAAGCAAACCCCTCACTGGACAGGAATGAAGGTGTTACAGTTTGACATCATGTCATAATCTGTATAAATTGAGCTGGTGTTAAGGACGAATTGGGGTGGAGGGTAGCAACCTGTAAGGGTCTCAGACATGACAGAAAGGCCAGTGAAAGTTTCTCTCCAACCCAGCTGTGTAACTCCTAAAGAACGAGAGATGACAAATACTCAGTGCTCTGTCAGATCTCAGTCTCCCTGCTGACAGAGATTTCACTTGTCATCACATGTAGAAGATGACCAACAAATCCATGCTTATACAACAGTAAGTTTTAATTCTGATCAAACTTGCTCTGGCTAGATTTGAACTTGAAATCCAATTATGAAGAGCCCTGTGACCCATGAACATTAACTTCATAGTATGTGACACTCCAACGAAAACTAATTGAATTTCCTGGAGGAAGCAGTTTGATTATTAATTCATACACTGCCAACAATACAGTCTTAGCATTTTATTTCATTTCATTGTATTCAAACAAAAACAATTAAGATTTTACTTTGTACTCCCAGAGGTACTGTTTGAATATACAAGACAAACAAGGCTAAAATACGATGAGCAGTCTGTGTTCCTACCACAGTACTTAGAGAGATTCGTTACCATGAAAACGAAATGCTAATGGTGAATTTAATTTTCCTTAAAGTGATGTTTACATATGCAAAGGCTTTGTTTAAATATTGGCAAAAAGACTGAAACACCAAAATCCATAACTTTGTGTAGAACATTTAATTTAAAATATCAGAACCCCACTTAGTGAGCACCTGAGCCATTCCTTCTAGATTTTAGGGGTCCTGAGTGCTCATTTCATATTTCAATCACATTTCACTAATTTGAAAGGGATTTGGTTTTATGCATGAATAATTTATGCTACATTAAACTGGCAAAACACAAAACAATTAGTATTGTTAACATCCACCTCATTTAAGCTACTTCTATTTCTGTCAGTGTATCATGCAGTAGTTCACACATTGCCCTTCCTGGAAGCCACATCCCTCAACACCAAGGTAACTGAACTACTGAATTATACATTGCAAATGTTTCTTCTGGAAGAATACTTCTTTAAAAATATAGCTGTGATTATTCACTTCCAACACATTTACCACATGGAAAAGACAAGGGGTAATGAGTAGAAGTTGCTCCTGGAGAGATTCCAGTTGGATTCCAGAAGAAAGTTTTTCACCATGAGAACAGTTAAACATTGGAATAACTCCCAGGGGAGTGGTGGATTCCTCTACACTGGACACTTTTAAGGCTTATCTTGAGGCTGAGGGACAGGGTGCTGGGCCATCTCATTTAAACTACAGATCACTTATAAAGTCTGGACAGATGATCCTTATGGTCTCTTCCAACCTGGCATTCTATGACCATTCTGAACCTTTTGACTTGCAATTGTGTATCAGCTAAAATTAACTAATTCACATCTTTTAAATTTATTTCATCAATACCCAGAAACACCAAAACAGACCACTGTTTTGTCGTAGTAGAAACTAAAACTATGTACACAAGGTTCTAAAAGTATCACCACTCGTCCAAACCTCTTGCATTATAAAATTACTACGAAACAGATCTTAAACCCCAGAATTATAACTCAAAATAGGCTTCTGTAGAACTCAGATTTTTTATCTCTCTCACACACACACACAAAAAATCCCTTCTTAAAATCAATCAACATTTTTCAAGTGTAACGAAGTTTACACCATTAACATGGTAACAAAGGTACCCAACCCAAAAGTGCATTGCTTGGTCTTGTGCAGGGCGGATACTCAGTGATTTCTCATTCCTTCAACAGAACAGATGCCTTAGCAAAGGCGAAACATTCTGAAGAGCATGGCTATTGCAGAGCTGCAGAGAGAAGTGGCACTGGCAGAATGGTGGTGGTGGTGGAGTTTCACCTCAGCATGTTCCAAAAGATATGTTGCAAGCACTGAATATTTGTTAGGGAAGGGACAGGAATAACTGAGTCATTTTCCTCCTTGCCCCCTCAAAAATTCCCAAACAATTTCCAAGAGAAACTTTAAAGTCTTGACACTTTAATTAAAGGGAAAACAAAACATTATTCCAGAGCTAATGAAACTACTCAGTTATGGTCTTCAAGGCCAAACAACGTTGCCTTTACAGAGAGTTGTACAAGCATCATTCACCCACATGCTGCGTTTTGTACAGAGAGGCCCCTGCTCAGTTGTCAAGTCCTCTCTTAAATCACGCAAAGTCAAATCCTACCTTAAAGCCCAAAGTGAATGAGGGAAAGCATTGCAGGAATTCCCACGGGACAAGGAAACCCTTATGCACAACCCAATTCTCAACTCTCCCCATTCGACAGGAGTGTCTGCCCTGAGGAAGACAGCAGCAGCTATCAACAAAAATAAACCCACACATTTTAAAGTCTTAATTATTTTATATTTACATAAATTGTTTATATTTTTTACATTTTCTCAGCAACGAAGTTTGTTTCTTAAACTAAATACAATTTCAGTAGATCGCTTTTCCAGCAAATTGAAGCATCTGCATAGTAAAAATTAGCAGTTTTATGATCAGTAGTTTTTGCATATGATTCTAGCAAGCGAGATTCACAGTCTCGCAGAAGACAGGCTATTATTCTAAAATCTGTCACTATTTACACTCAACTAAGAAAGAAATACATGAATATGCAAAGCATATCTACAATTAGAATTAGAATCAAATGCATCTTACTTGCCAGTGTTCTTCCATATTTGTTTCCAGTCTCAGGGGCCTGTTATTTTATTATTCTTAGCAGCATGCAATGACTCAAAATAAGCCATGTTCTTTGGCACACACAAACCCTTTGGATGCTCTGCAAGGTAACTTTATCAAGGACTAACAGCTTCAAATATCAAACAATATTTCTAGAAATGCACAGCTTTGAGAGTCTTGATTTAACAAAGCTGCAATGATGGATGAAAAATTACATCTATGTTGTCTTTTACAAATCCTTCTTACAGATGTATGAATATTTTCTTATTTACGGCTTTATTCGTAGTTAACATTCTTAAACATCTTATTTTCTCCAGGTAGATCAGTCATTTCAAAACATGAAAGGGCTAAAACTAAAGCAACCCTTCACATCATCTATTACATACAGGGTATCACGCATAAATTAAAACAAAAGAATAGATTTAGTCTAAAATTTTTTGGAAAATGGTAGTATCACCTAACAAAATATACAATTCTTTTAAACAAAATTCCATCAAATTTAACTAAAGAACACTTTTTAGCTTATACCCAGTTAATCTTGGATGATACTGTTAATATTTGTGTCACAGAACATTAGTTCTGTAAGTAGGAATAAAGAGGCATCATACTCTAAAGATACACTTATTCTTTGCTGCTTAATATCCACTATCATGGCAGTAATGCCAGCTACCACTGTGTATTTGATGATAGCCCCACTGGACAAAAAGCTGTGCCTGCTTTACTTGCTCTAGGGCTACAGTCAGGCTCATTGCTTCACACATTTCCTGACTGCCATATGTTCTGGATGCTTCCCCATCAGCATGAACAAATGTGAGCCCTCCCTCTTTCCCCAGCCACCAAGACTAACAGAAACTAGAGAACCTTATTTTGATATTGCTGTTCTTTAAAAGTCGTCTGTTAGGGCAAGGCAGAAGGTTTTTCCCCTTAGTTAATCTGGGCCCTGAAATTGGGTTTAATGATGACAGCTAAACTCCTCCTCTGCTCGTCAATCAGTACGTTCTCACTCCCAAGGGGACACTGCACCTATTTACTCTGCCGAAAAATGGGTCTATCCTATTCCAGTAACACAAAACCCCAAGGCGATATATTCATAGAATCATGAAATGGTTTGGATTGGAAAGGATCTTAAAGGTCATCCAGTTCTAGTGCTATTATTTTATTATTGTGCTATTATCCTAGTGCTATTCCAGCGCTTCACTGTATTTACCACCATAATTTTTTTTATGGAATCTTATCCTTTCTTGCTGGATCTCTACTTTCAATTCTTGTTTTAACAGGTTGTTTTCGTGCTAATTTTGTTTTCTTTAAAAAAACCCCAGTATTCTTAGATTTTTAAGGATGTATCCTGTCTCCCATGAGTATTCTTTTTTGTAAACTACATAATTTCACTTATTACCTTTATTTTGACAGTTATGCTTCACAGACATCTAACAATTCCTATTGCTCTATTGTAGATGTTCTCCTCCTCAAGGGCTCTGACCAAACTGCACAGTCCTGCATGCCATCTAAGCAATGTAAGAGAAATATTCCACATCCTCCAAACAAAATTCCCTGTTCACACAGCAGTACAGTGTTCAGCTACTTCACAATATCATATCATTGTTGGCTCATGCTAAGCTTGTTTTATACAACAAACCCTAGTGCCTATTCTAAATAAAAGCTATTGGACCAATGGCTTCTCACCTTGTTCTCTATTTGTCTATTTGATCGATTTCTTAAAGGCAGAGTTTTCTGCCTTTTCCAATACTGCATATTATTTCTGAAGATCAGTTCTCCAATAGGTGAAGTTTTGAATTGCACTCCTGTCCTCAACTGTGCTTGCAGTTCTTTCCTCATGGAAACCAGTTCCTCTCGCCACCAAACCTAGTTTCCTTGGTCTGCAAAGTTAGTTAGCATATTTTTTCTTCCATTTTCTACAACATTAAGGAAAATATATCACAGCAAAAGCTTACTCAATGTATCTCCTTGTTTCCTATCTGTTTTCCATTAATTTAGGAAAGTTTGTCAGGCTGCTACTACGAATCATCTGTGAGACAGGATCCAAAGGCCTTTTTGAAAAATAAGAGCCCTTATATCTTAAGAATAGACAAAGTTACAACATTTATTGCTCCTCTTCTATCCCTGAGACTTCTTATCCTCTTATGGATGCAATTTAGACTGGATTGAAACATTTTTTCCTTGAAAATCCATTTTCACTATTACTTCTTTTCCAGGTTTCTTCCAGATGACCAGTAAAATTTCATTTATTCACTACAAATTTCTTTGGGGATTTAGGTTATACTGTCTAGTCTATAATTTCTTAGCTTTTACTTTTTATCTCATTTGAAATAGATGTAGTATTTCCTTTCCCTTCTCTAGACTGCAGCCTTATATCTTTGTAACTGGTGTTAACTCTGTCAGTTTTAATGTACCAGTGAAGCACTGCAGAAATAAGTATTCCCAGGATTATCTGTCAGTCATCTCCCTCCTGGATATCAAATCAGTGATCCTTTAGTAGCCTTACTACAAACACAGAATGATTGCCTATTTCATTTACGATCCTCCTGAACTATTTTAGGACCTTATCTTTCTAATTCTGTCCCAATATGCCTAGGCTTATTTATATTCAAGATCAATAATCTGATTAAGTAATTATTTGTGTTTAGGTTCCCTTCTGCTTGACAGCACGGAACCAGTAGTTCTTACAAGTTTTGCATGATTTCTTCCCCACAACTGAGGAGAAACCTAGGTTTTATACATGTATACATGCCATACTTCAACCCAAAGTATTATTAATCACACAAGCTATTACGTTTGTAAGTTACCGGATTTTAATTTCGTATTTTAATATACCATTGCCAATAATTTCACAATGTATTCCACAGAAACAGATAATGTGTCAACTCCAGAAATATCCAATATACCTTCTGATAAAGTTTTACACCAAATAAAACTTCAGAAAATGAAATTGCCTTGTAAGGCATTTTATGTGGAAATAGAATTTACCAAAAAGAAGAAGTTGCAATTAATAACTAATGAACAACAAAACCTACATTACACTCTGTGAGGAAACTAACAGAATAAAACACAAAAAAATAGGAAAAGTATATTGCAACCACATAATTAAAATCACATTATCAAGGGTTCTCAACAATTTTAATGACCTGTGAGTGTATCTGAATTAATTTAAATGTTTAAAGCAGTGCTCTATGCACATTCTTAATCTAAGAATATTTATGCCATTGATACCAGCTTATTAAGAGCTAGATATGTAAACAGTTTAGCCCAATTGCCTATTGCTGTATAATCTAATTGAGTCTGGTAACAAAGATTTTAAGATCAGGAGAACATATTCTCTGTCAGAAAAACTCCAGTTGCTTTTTCACTGTTTTGGTGGTAAACTTCACATCAAAGGGACCTTAGGTTTAAATTATGTGTCAGCTTTTACAGGATATTACAATAACACAATATATGTCTGTCCTTGAAGTAAGTGTTCTTACTCAGCTATGAGTCATATTTGCATCTACTGAGAAGTAAGCACAGGCATTTGTTAGATCACTGTTTAGCTACATGACACAGAAATGACTTTAAATCATTTTCATCAACGTAGTTCACTCCTGTTTAACAGGACAGTTAACACAAACATTTATCATTTTGTCTCAAGGATACAATTTCATTACAATGTATTTGCTTTCTACTGAACAATATAATTCAACTGCCTACATTCTAAACTGTCCATTGTGAACTTCTGTAAGATTTACATGTTCACTTATTTCTAAAAAGAGCTAAACAGTATCTGACACTGAATTTCACTCAGATATCCCATATTTTGTTACCTTTTTGTTTATTTTGTCATAAACTCACTGTCTGATCACATGATTTTTAACTACCTTTATGCCTTGCTATATTTTCCTCACCTGAACTCTGTGGAACTGACCAGCGTATGCCCTGACTCTTACTTCGTGTCTTGTATAAGGGGAACTTAAAGCGTAGTAATAATCTGAATACATGTAAGTCAATTTAACTCCCCCCCAAAAAACCTATTTAAAGTGTTACTTTTATTATTGTAAATGAGAACAAAACTTATTTATGGTATACTCTTCAATAAAGACCTTGCCACATTGAATCATTGTAAGGAAGAATGTAAGTCACAGAAGATACAGTAGAATTCAAAAGATCTTTGATATAGGTCAAAGGAGATGAGGCACCACACAGAAATGTAAATCCACATATTAAATAAAACGATCTAACGAAGGTGAGGCACTCACTTATACCTAATCCTTTTAACTAGATCAGATGAGATACTCAGACAACTGAACTGCTGAATAAGAATGCACTATTTAAAAAAAAATAATTTATAGGACAACTGTAGTTCAATAAATGCACACTACAGCGGCAGAGCTCTGTGAGTATCTTTGTTTTAAACACTATCTTAACTCACCCCTTCACCCTCTGACTTATCATTTCCTCTGCCATTTATTTCTAACAGCCACAAAAATAAGACTATTCACACACGGTATCTAAGGTAGCATCCTTTGTTACTGGAAAGGAAATACTTGCAAATAATAGATCGAGAAAAGTTAAAGTGGAAAAAAGGTATCGTTCCAATGTGGGAAAAGCTGCAAGTCTCACACCTAAAGTTTTAAATTATTGCTTAGCCATGGTAAATATACAGTACATTCAAATACACCCATATTTTCTGATGTCTTATTTCTGGAGTTATTCCAGTTTTCTGATCCACTGATTAAATAAATACATCAGGGCCTCTGGTAGGACTCATTTGGGAAACATAAGACCTACAGAAACACAGATGCTTGCCAGAACCAGCCAACTCACAGTACTCATGAATTTCAAAGAGCAAGAAAGAGCCAGAGAGGCACGCTACCCATGTAGAGCTTATGTATTCTAGTGGTGAAACACAACTCCACTAAAGTTTACTATAAAAATCCTGATTAGTTCAGTAGAAACAGGAACAAAAAAACAAAATTTCATGAGCCAAGAAATACTCATCTGTTCACAAGTCAAAAGGAAAAGAATACATACCCATGAGAGTCTAAGACAGAAGTTTCTAATCACTGAATGAAGAACGGGAAGTGGGGATGGGCTGACCAGCAGGTGCTTCAGTAGCTCAGATATTGACAGGTGGGGAGAAAACATAGAGAATTATTTCCAATTTGCACTAAGAAGTGCTTCAGAAAACAACAGAATATACATCTATTTTATAATTTTATTATTTTATTTGTAGGTTCAGGAGACTGAAAAGTGATGAAAGCAGAAATAAAACGATGTGTTTCTCAGGAGATGTGCACAGCTGGCATCACATGGAAGAAATGCCCTTGCAAAAACAGACAAACATACAAAAAAAAAAAAATCAATCACCAGGGACATACTCTTGTGGAGACAGAGACAGAAAAGATTGAAGCTGATTCCAACTACATCAACATATAACTAAAGCTATTTTTTCTTCTCAAAAAACACACAGTTTAATCTCTAACCGTGGTTATCAAATAAAATTAGGCCAGTGTAGTAGTTTTAAGACTTTAAGGAATTTTAGATATTAGAACGTTTACCTTGATTTTGAAAAATAAAAATCACTGTTATATAATGCCAAAATGCAACCTCAATAAATAAACCAGGTAGAACAAAGTAAAGAAAACTAATTCCTTTCAACAATAAAAAAACCAATTAGGCATTAATTTTTATTTTGCTCAGCTTCCAAACTGAAACAGCAACCCCCTCTGGTATACTCAAGTTTAGAAACCTTCATTTATTGCCCTTAGTCTCCCACGTTATACCTTTCAGACCTAGCTGAAACAGACAGCTTGAAATGCTTGAAACACTTGCAAGGACTACAGAATAGGCCAGGATTTCTCCAGTTACAAAAGAAAGAGAGCAAGAAATATTCAAGGTCAGCTCTCTTCCTCTAGAGAGCCATTACATCATACTCTCTAAAAGGACCCTGCAATCTTCAACTAATCCAAGTTCCTCTTATTCCCCAAAAATTAGATGCAATAGAAACTCATTAAAAATAAAACCCCACTACCCAACTGTCCTGTTTACTTCTACTAAGCATTCGTCACTAGATGACAGACTTCTTGCCTTTATGTTCATAGAATCGTAGAATCATAAGGCTGGAAGAGATCTCTGAGATCAAGTCCAACTGTGCCTGTCTCCCTACTAAACCATGGACAAGTGTTGGACACCAGTTTTTTTTCACCACAGCATAGTAAACATTTGAAGTGTGCTTTGGATTAGATACTGAGCCACTGCAAATTACACCACATACCTTCAGATATCTCCTGTCTATTTTCTCCACATCTTTGACTGGATCGAAGGGCTTTCGCATGAAGGATTTCTTTGCTGCCTGGCTTCCCGAAGAGCTCTCTGGGTGGGACCTTCCAGCTCTTTCTTCCCCTGACATTCATGGCCTACTATCAAATAAAACCAACAAAATTATCACCAGAGTGCATTTTTTTTTTTTTTTTACTTACTTTTCTGGAAGATGGTTCTACACTTAAAAAAAAAAAGCTAAAAAAAGTGAAATTCTTAAAGAAACACCTCTTTAAATAAAAAGATATTCAGGTTACTGTGCTATCCGTATAAAGGGTTCCAAATCTACATAGAAGTGTGCTCCACAAATTATTTTGGCACATTCTATTTCACCTTATCCAATGCTACCTATGATATTGTCTCCAAAATGCAGCAATAATTTTTGAATCTTGCAGTACAGGAGAGCCACAGCAAAATGGATTTAATTCATCTCTCCCCTCAGAGCCAGAAGGACTATCATGCCACTGCATACTATCTGATATCTACTACCAATGCAATTATTCCGATGAAGAGCCTGCATTCCCTTTTGCTTCCCTGCACTTTCTCCCAAATCTTTCAAGCAAGGAGCTAGTTATGAATCGGTAACTCAAAGAAATGCTAAGCAGCAGCACAGCTGTAAGTCATCAGCATAGACTGAAAGGAATATAAGTGCATGTGGACTATTGTACAACATATCTGCCATGATCTGGCAGAAAGGATCCTCTGCTCTAAGCCTTTGTACTGGCAGCTCACACATCTGAATGTAGTCCCTTGTGATCTCTTTATGTTATTACAGTATGTACATGGGTCCACAGGAAAAAGAATGGAATACTGAATTCAATCAGGATTTAGGCAATTCTGTCTCTCCAGTTCTTTGAAAAAAATCTCAGGTAGAGAGACATTATACAGCTAAAATCCAGATGAAACAAATGTATTCCAGACTACACATTTCTAGATGTCTGATCCTGTAAAATAGTTTTAATAAGACCTTGAGACCAAAATGCTTTCTGACTCAAGGGAAAAACAAGGCAAATAAAGGAAATACAAAACGTTCCTGTACACCCAATACAAGTAAAACTAACTGATAAAAAGAACTGTGCCTGGTCTAAAAACCACTCTGTATTCTCACTGCTTAAAAACTTAAGAGATATTGGCACAGATATCCTGAATAATAACTTCCTCTGGGTCAAACCAGGTGCATCAAACCCTTTCTACATGCTCAGTAACTGCTACCAACTCACATTGCTCATGGAGCATTTAGTTTGTTGGTGCTGCTTTTGAAATACACATAAGCCAACAGTTAAGACAGAAGAAAGGCTTAAAAAGTCAACAACCATTAAAATTAAGAAAGAACACGTTCTTTAGAACTGTTGCAATTGCACTGAGATGTCAATAGCATGGGTTTAGATTTTCTATTCTGCTTGCATTGTAGATGGAAAGGGTATGACCAGGTTCAAGTACTTTAACTGGTGCGTTTTAAATTTCTTTTTGCATGACCTTCTAACAGCAATTACATCGGATCAAGGAAAGGAAAAGCACAGCTTAGCAATGAGTTAATTCAACCATGAGTAAAGAAACTCATTGAGTTCAACTTTTGAATATAATTGGGTAATAAATAAGCAGTTGTTGTTTTTAGAAAATCCAAGAAACATAACGAGCAAGGAACAGCTCTATAACACATTTTTAGAACCAGCTGTTTTAGCAGAGTTCGCTTAAGTTTAGAAGTAAGCTACAATCAACACCGCTTAATTCCTTCAGGCAAAAGTGGTCTTTTTTCAGAGCACCACTTAGCACCATGTCTTGATCCGTAAGGGCACAAGTGGCTTGGTTATTACACACCCAAAACCTAAATAAAATCTGTTCTTTCTCTTGGATAATTAGATGCCTCTATGTATGATCTTGCTACCACAACAGGAAGGACTAGACTTAAAACAAAAACAAAACCAGTCTTTAATGCAAGCCTTCTTACATAAAACAACCAATCCTTTTTAAAAACTATCTGAATTCGAAATACAACATTTCTTTCAGAGCTGGTTTCTGAGTGAGCACAGCAGGGACACTGAAAGAGTTTACAAGATGACTGAGCCCTAATCCTAATAACTGTTAACTAGTTCCTCTCCAACCATTCAATGTCCTTCATATCAACTTGAAAATAGCAAGGGAAGTAAACAGGAAATAAAAATTTAAGTTTCTAATTATTAAGACACCTAATGAAAACATCTTCTTGAAGGATTTGTGTACAAAGCACCATTTGCAAAGTTAAACAGCAGCCTGGCAGTGGGACTCCAAAAACCCTAGCAAATAAATTACATGCTCTGTATTGTGAGTGCTATCCTCTTCAAGTGAAATGCACCAGGCTGGAAGCTGCTGCATCAAATGCCTAAGTAGTAAGTCCAGAATAGTTCTCCTAAAATTAACATTACCTACTGTTTATTTGTTTTCTACCGGGCCATCAGATAGAAGTTTGTAACACAAACTCATTGTGAAAGCAAGGAAGCTTCCCATTGCTCTGCATTATGCACTACAGGACTCCAAAAAAGCCAAAACCAAATCCACAACAGACTGGATGTTCAGAACCTCACTGCTACTATTCAACATCTCCAACAATTCAGTAAACCCAAAACTAATCAAAAAACACTCTCAGTGCCCTCTAGGCAAAGCCAGCATTCCAGGTGTTCCGTGGTCAAGTCAGGCTGTGGGAGGGAAGCAGCATCAGAAGCAGTGATGGGCCATCTCCTGCTGCCGGCAGAGCTGTCCTTGTTCCTTCCTGCTCTGCACTGCAGTGAAAGCAGACAGCTGGCCAGAAAAGGCACCTCACCTTAGCAAATGGTAACTTCCCAATCTGAATGTTCACTGTCTTCTAACTACACGGTACGAGCAATAAAAGTCAGCCTTGAAGAGATGGCAACTGAAAAAATGCAGTTGTAGGTCTCCCTACAGCAGAGATTTGCAAGTCCAACAGCACTGGTTCCTTTCAAACAAAGAACCTGAATTTAGAGAAAAAAGTAGCGAATTTATTTTCCAGTATCTACGCACTGTTTGTTTCTCAAGTTTGCATTTATACTGTCTCAGGAATAAGAACTCTAGAGACCACAGAACACGACCATCTTTAGCGAGGCAGCAGAAAGCATCTGAAGAGACAACATCACCCACTGAAACACAAGTATGACCCACAGAGGGCAATACAAATTATGTAGTATTAGAGGACAAGGCACAGGAATTAAATGAATTGAAATATCACTTAATTTATGATACACAAGGTACGAAGCAAATTAACGCTTGTACAAGCACGTGCATGGCTGATGAGCTTAATAATTTGTATCGCACACTAAGTGACTTTTTTTTTCATACTGTTATTTATAAAGCGCTTCCCCGCTTGTCAATTTTTTGGTATGATAAATGGCTCTCAAGCTTTCTGGAGAACAAACAAGTACTATGAACAGCCAGAGAGTGTTTTTTAGAATTGCTCAAACAACAAATGATATATGAAAGAGACAGATGGGGCATCTATACTGTAAAACACTACCACGCAGGATGAACCCACACTATATATCCTCAAGCCAGATAATGAAAAGGTCAATGCTATATGCCCTAAACTAACATAAAATAAAAAGCCTGTTCTCAGCCTCCCTATCTGAAGTGGATGAAAATGAACACTGTGCTCTTCGGTGGGCAGAGATTTATACTTCTAGTTTTAACAAGATCTAAAGTGCAGCATACCCAGCAAACACAGCCAAAGGAAGGTATTTTGGGGGCCTGAAACGTTTCTTGCTGAGGAGTACAATACTAATTTACACAAAAAAGGCAGCCGAATCCAAAATCAGAAAGATACTGAGAACACTGAAGAGGCTTTCTGCCAGTACTGCAATATTCCACTGTATTAACACATTCAAAGCCCGTACATAGAAAAGTTGTTACTTTGATAGCTATTTGCTTGTATAAAGAACTAAAATTATAACTTCAGAACCCTTCCAAGTTCTGCCAGAAGTGAAAGCAGTCACACCCTTAAGTACACAGTAGCTTAGAAATGTAGTACAGTGTGCTCCAAGGGACTCCTCAGCCATGGAATCCTCCCACTGCTGCAGGGAAACCAAGGCCTCAATTAGGACGAGGACAATTAGATCTCAGTGCAGTACTCATGCTCGTAGCATTTCATGACAATTGAGAACAGCTGCTTCAACTTACATTAGATAGAATTTGGAGGAAAAAATTAAACTGAATGTGCTGTACTTCTAATAGCAGGCAGTAGCAAACTGTAGTAGAAATGTACACATTGAACAGTAAAAAAATCATCTTAATAGCCAAGGAAATGCTTGTGAGCATCTTCACTCAATTACAAATCCAAAAAAAACCCAAAACATTTTGTGAGGCTACTATTCTTTCTCAGCTTTGTCTTTTCTGCAGGTATTTCATCCAATAGAGTTAATCCATGAAAGTGGGAATTAACAAAGCTTGGTTGTCAAAGGCTGGATTAACTCAGAGGCTTTTTACATGGAAAAAATTACCAGTGCAAAGGAAAGCTTAGACCTTTAGCATCCTGGAAAAAAAAAAAAAAAAAACAAAAAAGACATAAAAAAGTCCTAACTGCAACAAGTGCTTCACCTGTAAGTTGTAATATCTGACACCTGGTCATTTACGTGACAGAGAAATTTGGGGCTCTCTAATGTCAGATAAACTGCCATCTCTGACTGGAGTTCTGGTCATGACTAGGGCAGGTGCAACACCTCCTTCTCGTGCAAATACTCTGTTGTCAGAGGGCAGAGTGAGCTCTGCCCCTTTTTCATGGTAGCATGTATTTTCAGGAGCCTTAGAAACCTCATTTATTTGAGACTTATCTGTGAACCATTGCTGAAATTGAAAAACAGGTTTGAAATTATTAGTAGGAGTGATGCTCACAAAGAATGTGATAGCATGGGTTTCATTTACTCAGCAAACAGCAGTGCTAGCTTTTTTTTCTAATGGAGTTAGAAAAACAATTCAATAATTATGTATTTATTTAAAACACCAGGAAAGTAGTGTAGTACCATACAAATAAAGATATTATTCCAGAAGGTGCTATATAACCTTAGCAACCTCCCGTTAAAGTGAGATATGCTGAAATAAGAGGCTGGATTTCATTACACCAGTATATTCAGAATGTTTCCAGACTATCCCATAAAGCTTCTTACAGTAAGCTGATGAACACTCGCAGGAAAATAAAAAGAGTATTAGTGGATAAAATAACAAATCTAGCCACAGCATAGATTTCTAAGTTGAAGTCCTTCCATAGTTGCTCACATATTCCTTCAGTAGTCTCACTGTGCTTAGTGGATACATTTTGGAATAAATATTCAAATGATCAAACTGCTGCTCTGTCACCACGACAGCTGATGAAGTGTTTATAGCGCAAGTATTTTTGATTTACCACTGTAGCAGATTTTGAAATGCATCACAACAACAAAAAACCCATATCCAGTCTGAGCTTGGCGACGGGAATATTTTACCTTTTGTCACAGGAATCTGAACAGCACATCCAAGCTTTATGTTTTGCAATGTGGCCTGCAAATCGGTAACCTTATTTTAAAAAGAGGAGAGAACAAGAAGAGGTGATATGAAAACGTTTCTTTTGAACCACCTGTTCACAACACATAGCATTTATGCCTGCACATTTAAGTACCAAATTCCATCTATAATTGTTGATTTTTTTCATTGTTGTCTCTAAGTTGTAAACATTACTTCTAACTCAAGACTTTAGAAAGGCACAGTGAACCAACGTGGTAACACAAAAGCCATTCAGAATCACTCAAAATACCTTTACAGCTCTATTCAAACAAAGCAGACGCAGAATATCAGGGCTTTTACTTTACCACCAGCTTTTAATCACGGCTATCAATGCACTTGAGGGTAAAATACAATGTATAGCTGTGTCATAAGAAATTAGGCGTGATGCATTCCAAAACAACCACCACTCCAGAAAGCGTACTAGATACGAGTAACATAGGTTCCTGAAAGTCCATAGCACTGGAGCTGTTCTATGATTTGTGCTCCTTATTCAGCATAACTGTACCTGGAAAGCAACCTGTACATGGGACAGCAACCTTTCTTTTTCTATAGGACATTTTCTTTTACTGATTGAAATCTCAAACATATCATCCCCAGTCTTTTAAAAGTAAACTCTCAGGTGACTTGAGAATAACCGGAGGCAGTGGAAAGGAGATACGAGGACTATTAGAAGAAAGTGGAAGCATGGTAAATTCCTTTCATGTTACCCACACACTACTGCTGAAATGCAACGCCTTTTGGGAAGCTTTTTCTTTCCCCTCCCCATCCCCTGCCTTGTTTTTAAACAAACAACCTGTTAATTAAACACAGGCAAGATAAATTTTCTGTTCTTCATCCAGCCTATAAGTGCCCCTGCTAAAGGGGCAGAACATCACACATAACAATCTATGCATCACATAAGATTACGGAAGTAAAATACTACTCTATTATTCTATCCATAAGAGAGAAAAACCATCTCTGATATCTCTGATATCTTAGCAGATTTCTTCCTAAACTAGTAGGTTATTCCTGGAAATATTTAGGAAAAAAAGCATTAAAGAAAGTGAAATTAAGAGATTTCTAAAGACGTAGTGGAAGCATATGAATCTGTTGGAAAATCACACCTTTCCTCAAGCTGTCGACACTGAAAACGTAACAGGGTCTTGCACACTGCTTTTTCAATATTAACATTTCACCAATGTTAATGAAACTTGTTAAAAAGAAACTCTATTAAATATTCTGCTTAGAAATATTTCCTAAGTGAGTTGCTTTAACAGAAATACCCTACATATTCACCAAAGCAAAAAAGACAGTGTTCACCACAGCTATACCTGCTTGATTGCTCTGTCTCTCTCAAAACTAGTCAACATTTTCTGTCTCAGTATAGTCTGGTACTTTTCAGTCAACTCCTTCAGCATTAGTTCATAACGTGTCTTCAGCCTGCGAACAAAGGAGGACAAATGATACCTCAAAGATGAGTTAAATGAGAGTTCATGTAACACCCAAATAAATGAATAAAATTGCCAAAAAGGTCAACACAGAGGACACAAAGGTATTTAGGATGTAACCATTCAACTGGAATACCATGAGAAAACAAACATAAGAAGTCAATCAATAAGAGGTTTCATAGTTTGTTTAGTCATCTCTTACATCCATCTATCTACTTCTGACCTGTTCTTAACCTTTCATACGTAACTTGCACATTAATTTGGATGGATGATATTTCATTGGAAGAAAGAATTACAACTATTATCTGACTATCAGCTAAGATACTAATCTAGACAAAACAGTCGTAATATGATTTCTATTTCTTTTTTCACTGGACATAACATTTAGAATTCTTATACAGTTTACTTCTTCAGCACCACTACAAGGTAAGAAAATGTAATCTCTCAAGAGAAACACAGGACACTAAGCTTCAAAAACACAGAATTTTGCAAAACACTGGCACAGAGGTTAAGCCAGTGAGTGGTGCTCTCCTGCACCACTTGCTGTAAGGATTTCAAGGTTAAAGATGTACACCATGTAGTTGCTACCACATGCATTTATTGTTAACAATACCGACAAGAAAAATTCTGCACCCTTTTTAGAGCCACTCCCTAATGTTATTTTAAAACAAGTGCTAGCACAAACATGTTACAAAGAAGAAATTTAAGCTCAACTCTTTCACCTGGCAGAGTGATCTTCAGATAGAAAACAAAAACTCTGCTTGTGGAGGGAAAGAAGCAGAAAAGTTGACAGAAAACTTACAGAATTCCAGAATACCAAAATTATGGAATCACATATGACAGAATAAACTATATAAATTATGAAATATGTACAGGAATGCTGGAAGGAGGGACTCTTGATCAGGAAGTGCAGAGATAGGACGAGTAAAAACATTTTCCAGCTGAAAGAACTGAGAAGAGATCTTAGGAAGAAATGTTTTCCTATAAGGATAGGAAGGCCCTGGCACAGGTTACCCAGGAAGTGGTGGCTGCCCCATCCGTGAAGGTGTTCAAGGCCAGGTTGGATGGGGCTTTGAGCACTCTGACCCAGTGGGAGGTATCCCTTCCCATGGCAAGGGGGTTGGAACTGGATGGGCTTCACAGTCCCTTCCAACTAAACCATTATATTATAACTCGGTATCAATGGATCAGTTTAGGCTTATTTGCAACCAAAGCAACATAACAAATTTCATACACAAAGTTCAGAATACAAAAGGACAGAAAATACCTGCTAGAGGAATCACAAATACACAGGTTCTAAACTCAGTGTGACACCAGTGACCCTTAAAATGGACAAAGGATCTAAACCCAGAAATCACTATATATTTATGGAAAAACAGCGGCATAAAAGAAAAATATATTTTCAACTAATACAAATACATAGTATTTATTAATGCCACATCACATCACAGAAGGTGCTAAGAAAATCATTACACATTGTTTGAGACATGGTAGAAAGCTTAGAAGGAACTGATGTGTACCAGAACATTCACTAAATGCAGGTAGCTTTATTTTAGCACTTTAAATTCCACAATGTTATTATCAGGCAACAATTGCGGATGTTACCTTTAATGTTACATGTATGGTAATTAAAATAGTTTTTTACCTTTTAATGTCAGTAATAAGCTTGTTTTTCTCCTGGACCACTTGATTATAATACATTCGATGGAAGTCACGTTCTTTCTGCATTTTTACAAAAGCCTCTTCTGCTTGTCTATATGTAAACAGAAAATGTAAGAGAAGGATTAGTGTTCTCCTGTTAATTGCTTATCGGGGTATACTGAATACACATAGCATTAATTTTCAGATATGCACGTGCCAACTGTATCCAATTTGTAAACTTGGTGGTGGAGGACATGTATTTTTGAGGTCTTTTTGGTGTTGTACAAAAGAATGGGTAGTCTTCACCATTACCTTTCCTCAGTAGCTTTACAGAGAATCCATAACAATTCTGGCATTATAAATCTCAGACGTCAACTTTACCTTAAGATCAAGGACCCCTCGATTTTGTGGAGGTACACATCCAAATTACAGGTGATTAGAATGCAACATTTATGTGGGTTTAAAATTCTACATGAAAATGTACTGCAATACTGACTTCCTAATATCTACATCACATCGGGAGCCCGGTGTAATGGTACATGCTAGAAGGTCACAAAGCCTTGCAAATGCACACATTTAAATAGCTTCTGGAAAAAATGCACCAGAAAAAGTTCTAGGCTCTACTTAATTATGTTTGAATCTTGTTCCAAGTCTCCTGTGCATGACAGCAGGAAGCAAAAAGGAATCCATTTCAAAATTAACTGCAAACATACTGATAACCTGTTATTCTCTAAGCTTACGCTACAGACTCATGGGACACCCTAAGATACTCTGCTCCATAAACATAAAAGAAAGACTGTACTTATTCCGTACGTTTTCTCCTTGCCTTTAGTGATATGGGTCTGACAGGGAAGATCAGCATGCTGAATTGTAGTAAGCTTGAAATTACCTTGCACATAAATTAGGTATTTGCTCTTTGGAAAAGTGAAGCTCATTTCCTCTCCAACAGGAGTAGAAGAGTTACGAAAACCACTGTGACAGTGGAGTATGTCAAAAAAATCACAGGCACAGGAAGCAGACCCATAACTGCCAGAGCATTATTTTTAATTGTACAAGTAATTCATATTTACTATATGTGCATTTGCTGTATTTATTACCTATACAGGCTACAATATTTATATGTGAATTGTCCCCTCTAGCAGGAAGAGTTAGAAAGACCTACAGAAGAGCACAGTGAATTAGTGCCACTATACTTCAGCCAAAGCCAAGAAAAAGCCAGCAGGGAAACGAGCACAGGCAGGGCTGCCCCTGCAGTAACACCATGAAAAGCAAAAAGGAGCTGTGGGCACACACATGGCTTTGTGAGCGCATGAGTACAAACACCAGCAGTTACGAAACAGCGTAACTTAGGGTACTGGGATACAAAGGACAGATGAATGATTCCGCTCAAGCTCCTACCAATAGTGAAACATCTGAGAGGTAAATGAATTGGTGATCTCAGGATAGCTCTCTGGCACAAATGCATCATGACACCACTCTCAAAAATCTGACTTGCCATAAGATCTTGAACACAAAACCTGCCCCTTCAGCGCTAAGCAGATGGCTTGTTCTGAGAATAAAAGTTGCTACTACAGCCATGGCAAAGCCAATATCCATTTTTTTTAGTTAAGACACACGTCAAAGACTGCAGGTCTCTCCATTAAACTTTTCTCAAGCAAATAGTTTCATAAAAATAGCAGAAGAGCAGAGGGTACGATAAATCAAAGTAGGGATTTTTAAAGGTGAGTTACATGCCCTGTTCTCACTGAATTTAGGTGAGACTTTATTACCCAAGATGCTGCAAATTGTAGCCCTATAATTTTAATCAGAATAAAGAGAGTTTTAGGAAACATACTTTCATGCTTTTGCTCTATCTAGTTTATATAGCATGTAGCAGAAAGGATGCTAAACCCAACCCCTTAATTAAACAGACAAATTTCAATATGGTGCACAATGCAAAAAGCGTGCACTTCAATTTTTTCATGGTATAAGTAAAGAAATGTGTGCGGGAACGGTTAGAGTTTGGCAAAGAAACAGGAGATCAGCTGAAGATTTTATCCCTGGTGATAGCACTAACAGTAATAATAAACACAATTTCTAGGATTGCTTCATATTTTGACTGTTACTGTGGCTGTAAACTAAGTACATATTTGTGAGCATGATTCCAAAATTCAGGACAGAAAGTTACCTACAAACTGTTCAGACTTTCTAAGTGATGTTTGTGAACTCAGTTACAAATGTCAGAGAAAAGCCGTACACAACTTTCATCCCATCTACCTAATAAATTCCTAAATGTTTAAAGAACTCACAAATATCAGTTCCTGTGATTAACACAATCTTAAACCTGATATAACATTGTGCTCGCTACCTACATGTTTAAACACAAAGGCAATACAAATTGTCTCGCCATAGGAAAACACCAAAATATATGGGATTCAACTTATTTTAAATCATCAGATTGCCAGAGTCTAATATGGCTATGAAATTATAATCTATTTTTCAATTCAAGCAAATATTACTAGACTATTAAATGCTTGGATGACAAATCATCACTGAAGACAAAGAATTAAAATTAACCAGTCGCCTCTAAGTGTTGTTAATTTTCAGAGATATCCTTCTCAAATTTTTCTTGCATATTAGAAACAATATCTGTGCTTCCATTAGAGAAATACTGCAGCAGATAACATCCCTTACCAGTCAATCACAGCTCAACTGTAATCTTCAAGATAAAAAAAACAGAGGACATTTAAGGTGTACTTCAACTACTGTCACACAGAAAAGCAACGCAAAATCAGTTTTGATTTCTGTCACAATACAATGTCTGTTTTAAAAATTTTCTGGTTTATCATTTTTAAAAGGTTTAGTAGTGCATCTAACCCTTAAGTCAATAACTATCACTAGCTTCGGAGTAAAAAAATTATGCTGATATTTATTATTATTAATGTACCCATTAATTCAGGGATTTTGTAACATCTCAAGATGCCTTCAGACACTGGACAACCTATTAAAAATTCATACTCATTGTATACTGGCAATGAAGATGATGGTGATTTTGTTTTTAAATAATGAAACACCACAGTGAAATGTCACCAACCGACTGCAATCCACTATTTGCTCACCTGCTTGCCATGCAATCATGTAAATATTACATGAAAATACCCACAATACAATTACAGTTAGCTTCTAGACACTGAATCTTACACCAACTGCTAAACAAGATTAAAGCAGGAGGTAATTTGTTTATGCTCATATATCCTGGGCCCCCATGCTACCCAAGCCCCAAATATCATCTCTTTTCTGCAAGACGGCTGTTAAGAGTAAAAAGCTCGGAAATACCAAATGTAACTAAGCTTTCTTCAAATACACTCCACAGCACCCTATTCTCACAATCAACGTTATCCAACCAATCCACAGAGCACAGCAAGAACTTCTTTGCTCATACATCCTTGGTTTCTAACCAGTCAAATTAGCATTCCTTCAGTGCTATTCTGCATTCTATTTTCAGTGTAAGCTCGTGAATTCTCTCTCAATACCTCAAAACTCAAATTGTTCTCCAGGTAATTTTGGCTCCTGCTGGAATATCTGCTTTATCACAGCAAGAGTATTGACTCCAGTTATTGAATGAACAAGAAAAAATAGTGTTAACGGTCATTGCAGTAAATGGATTTAGTCTAGTGTATTATGATCAGAGTTTGCCCAGAAGACAAGGGAAAACTGACGTGTGGTACATACAGCAGAAATGCTCAATTTCACCCATTAGTCTAGAAACAGCGTTGGTTTGATTCATAATTCAAAACAAAGTAAGTGAAATTAATGTCACAGAAGTGCCGAACTGTAACATCAGTATCAATGAAAACTTTGTAAGTTACTTGAATGAAAATCTTGAAAAATATAGCAGTGACCACTATCAGACATCTAGACTTCTGCTATAAAAAACGTTCTGGCACTCCATAGAGCATAGAGACAGTCTTACAGGGAAAACCCAACTCATTCGCAACAACAGTGAAATGGTTTTGAGCTTTACATTCTTAAATAATTGTGCAGCAATGCAACAAACCCAGAAAAACTCTTAGCAAGTTGTAATGCACTCAGAATTATCTTGTTATAGCACATTCTGCCTCACAGAGCAGGAAAAAAGGAAAAAAGGAAAAAAGGTGGGGGCAAAAAACCCAGAAAGCCTGGTAAAAATTACTACCAACAATAATAGATTTCAGAAGGACCAGATTCTGTCTTTCTTTCACTTTGCGTTACTGTTGCTTCCTCTCCCACTCGAACGAGAGGGACAATCCCTAACTCTCCAATGTCCAAAGAAGCTGCAGATCAAAGCAATGTTTTCTATATGGCCCGTCTCCCAGTACAACAGAGTATTTAGACTACCCAATATCTGACTTATCATTAAAGCTGTTTACTTAACTATTAGACTACGGTTAATTAATTTATTCATTAAAATGTAATAAATCATTAGCATTAAAAAATTCTATTATCACTACTATCAGCAGCAATGATTATTTAAGAATTAAGTAGCTATTTTTCACATAAAGGAACAATCTAAACAAAAATTAGTAGCTTGTGCAATCTTGAGGAAAATGAGATTGAGTAAACGTTGTACAGCTCCATATTTCAGAACTTTGCACTGGGAAAACCAAAATGAGTGCGTTGTTAGTTCTGAGGGTAAATTCTCAATGAACAAAAACACTGCAGCTGTACCATTCTTCAGAGAAGGCTGTTACACAGAGATAGTTCATCACTGCAGCTCTCCATTACACAGGCTACATATTGTGACTCTTACGACGGAAGTACTACCAACTTGTAAAATCGGCTACTACAACGTACACATGAGTACAATTGGTAATGACAATTTGCACTGACATCGCATTTACCACTAGGGCCAGAATAAGATTTTTTAGCAATTAAAAAAAAAAATAAATGCATAGTGATCTTTTTCCTGTGCTGATGTTTTGTGGCAGCTGTAATTTACAGCGCTATATTTTAATACAAAACACACATAACCATTTATTTTCTAGTTCTACATATTATACCCTCATGATTCTTTGTAGTAATTTGTTGTGATTACTGGATATAGAAAATTATCTTCTATAGCCCAGTAAATACAACTAAAAGAAATTAAGATTTAAGTTTCTAAGAGAGATCAGAGAAAATTGAATTTTAATTACAAATGCCACCTAGAAGGAAAAATATGTGCAGCCAGCATAACAAAGAGGAACTTATTAATTCCATTACTTGGGTTTACTTTACGTGGCAATTTACTACTGTCTATCAAAGTTCTATTAAGACCAAATGACATACTTGGCAGCAAGTTTATAGTTTTCCAAGTCTTTCCTCAAACGTATATTGTCATCCTGAAGTTGCTGGTTGCCAATATACACAGCTGGCACCAACCCAGCATCTTCGGCGCTGAACGCTCCTCTCTGTATGAGTTCGTACCTAGTAGAAAATACAGATATTTTATTTCATGTTTCTTTTACACACTTCACTCACGTCTCCATTCCAATGACAGCATTTACCTAAATTAGAATCACAAAGATATTTATAATCTTATTAACAATTAGCAGCAGCACTACCTCACCACAGTGTGTTCTATTTTACTGCTTTTCATTCTAAAACGTATTTTGTTCATAAGAGTCAAAAGACACATCCTGTTTAACACAGTACTCCAATTTAAATAATTGTTCTTTTCTTCCAAATTGCTTAAGTAAAAGACAGTAAAAAATACTATTGTTCTGTCTTAGTTTAGATGAAAACTAAGATATGTTATCAGATATTAAAGATCTTTAATCAGGAAAAAAAAAAATTATATAGAAGAGGTAACAGTTCTTAGCTACAAATATATGTGTATACAAAACAGAATCAACACTAATCACAACTAAATCCTAAAAGTCTTAAGAAACAGATTGAGTCCTGTACCCAAAATCTTGCGATGCAGGTCTCTTTAAGAGCTGGCAAGCAGTCGCTGCCCTGCACGGGGAAGCGCGCCCCCCCCCCCCCCCCCCGCCCCAGCCGGGGAAGGGCCGGGGAGGGAGATGGAAACTGAGTGCGAGTTTTGCCGGAGTTGTGGAAGATTCAGATGACCCGTGATCTTTCCTTCAGAGATTGCAAAACGTATGCACTCAGGGACTGCCGCTGTCGCCACTGCCGTCCGAGAGGAAAACGGATGTCCGGTCACGACCTCTGTCCCGGTTTCCCCGGAAACGTCCTCCCCTCATCCCCCCTCGCGTCTACTGAAATTCCCTTTATTGGCAAAAGGAAGAAAAATTCCTCGGAAAAATCCCAAACCACAACATGTTCAAATAATATTTCTATATACTCAGTCCTTTTTATGCCATATACTCAAATACATGCAAGATTATTTTTTTGGAGGACTCAGATAACATGACAGAGCTGTGGATAACCTGGATGAGTAATTCTGAGCTATCTTCAACATGGAATACAGAGCTCATCTATGGAAATTCCTTCCTGTTTACTCATGTTGTCCTACCCTTATTTTATGATATTTACGAATATTTACCTATTCTTCCAGCCCTAGAGGAAATATGATTTCATGATGTAGACGCCCAAAGGCTGCTTTAGTTCAATACTTGTACAGACTAAGCTTGCATTTTGAAAAGTGAAAGAGATTCTGGAGCAGCATGAAATGCTGTGCAGCAGCCTGGGGATCTATGTAGCCCCTGACACTTAAAGACTCCTCAGTCACTCTTATCTTTTAGGACTCTGTCTTTTCGTAGGATGTCAGTGAAAGCTAGGAATACTCTTAACAGGCAGCGAAAAGGATGTAGGCATTGACACTATTCTTTTTAGGCTTAATTTAAAGGTATTTAAACACACAGCAACTGGAAGGACCTTTGTATCTTCTATACAAAAAGAACACCAGGATTCAGAAAAGCTAAATTTGATTAAAAAATGTGACTGTCACTACACAAGAAAAATGCTTCTGCAGATCCATGCTTGTTCAAGGAATGATTCTAAGCTTTCAGTTTTTGTCAAAAAATTTCAATTAGACATCAAGATTCAAGTCTATGTATATGAGTGTAAGATGTTTCTGTGCAAGCAGACAGTGTAGAGGTGATTCCAGAAGCCAGTACATGGACATACAAAACAACTATTTCTTCATCTAGTTCTGTCCTGGAAGAGAGAAGAGCAAGATCTTCAGTTGTTACAAACTTTTATAGACCCAATGAAGTAAAAGACATTGTGCACTAGTGTAGCCATGGTGTCGGTTCAGCATGGGTTCAATGGAGCTATAAATAATTTATATCAAAGACTACAGACCCACAATCGTCTTCCCTGCTGTTTGTGACTCCAGCTGGACACAAACAGCAGATGTGAAGCTTGAAGACAGTAAGCACAGCATTTCAAGATCAATAAAACATGCTGCAGAAACAAAAAGCATTTTTTAGAATAAGAGATTCTTACTTGACAAGCAACTCAATGTCCTCCAAAAAAAGTTATGGGGAATGTTAGAAACTTAATTCCACGTGACTTCCTGTGGTCAGCTACTTATCTCCATTCTGTGGATACTTCTAGGAATGCTCATCCTTATAAATTAAGCTGTTACTCACATTCACCATCAATAGATGAAAGGCTTTTGAAAAGGTCCAAAGCAAAACCCATTCTATCAGCACTTCATTTTCCTAAGCCAATTACAGTAGCAACCAGGCTTTAACATTAATGAAGAAGCTTAACTCTTTCTTTTTTGCCATATAAACACTGACTGATGAGCAGGTACAATTCCTATTGGAAACAGAGCAAATAAAAGCACTTATTATTGCAAATTATCACACCTCGACATAACTCCTTTATTTGCTGGAAAAAATTCTCCACTGAATGCACTAACTGCACTTGATGAAATCTATCACATCAGACACGGATAACCGATGAACTTAGCCTCCAGCAGAGCTAAGAACTATGAAAGACAATTTTAATGAAATACAATTAATACCAATAAATTCATTGTGTCCTTGTCTAAGAATACTAGAAATGAAGGCTTTTGTGCATGTCGCAGGAATGAAACAGAAAACCACACAACAATATTGCATTGTGAAATCTCATTATCTTTCATCAACCTAGTCCTGTAAAACTTACAGAACTCCTACATGCCCAGCTGACTGCTAAATAGCGATTCTCACTTCTTTCCATTACAGAAGGGAGCTATGATGCAAATTAAATCACTTGGTTCCTTGCAAACACAGGTATTTTTCTGAGCTTTTCAGGACAACTGATTTGTTATTCTTGAATTGCTATTTAAAATTAACCAAGAATCTGGAAACCTAAGGCACAGATGGTCAACTAGGATTTTATGATCAAAGCCCAGTGCAGAATATCTGAAAATAATGTACTAAAACTATATACACTGAATTGAAGTTTCTGAGAGTTTTAAAGGAATGAGATTGCAGAGAGGCCCTGCAATAACCCGAGACATAGTGCAGGATAATCCTCTACCAAAAGAAATTCACCCACCTAGAGATGCATTCAAGGATTAAAATTCCAAGTTCTAGCTTTAACAGAAACTTCTTACTGAAAATGATCGTTCTAATTGATAACCTCTTGAACAGTTTCAACAGAAGGCTAAGAAAGAAATGAGCACAGAAAAACAAAGCACCTCTTGGCCCTAGCGTACTCCTCCATTCTATTTCAGAATAGAGGTAGAAATTTGCTTTTTATGGAGGCAAGAAAGTTGGTATATCCATGTAGCTTTTTGCAAATCAAACTTGAAGTTACTTCATTTGTATTCTGAGCCAGTTGCAGTCAAAAACTGTTTGTTTTAGCATGAGGCTGTCCTCATTTCTCTCAGAATTTATGAATTCCAAGGCAAAGAGGACACAGGGCAGAGGAAACTTAGATCTGCCTGAAATAAGCTGATTGTGCTGTCTCCTGGGAGTTGTGACATGGAGTATCACCACCTCTATCCATTTCTTTCACTCTTCCAAAAGGAATTTTTGTAATGAGTCACGTTTATGCTCAGAGAAGACATAGCAGCTTTGTTGCATGTGCTCACAGACAAGGCTTTTAACCTTGCTCAGTCATGTAAGTTTATTCATAACTAACCACATCAAAGAGAAAAGAATTTTCAAATCATGTTTCTGTAATTAACTGGCAGCTCTCCTTTCACTCCCAAGCTGAAAGATTGCCAGGTCTCCAGGAACGCTCAGTCAGAGGTTACCAGTTAGTGCACTAACCACAGCGACGGTTCCTTGCGCATGTGTAAGCAGTGAAATACACATCTGTTCATACTGGCAACATGCTGCCAGCAGCAGCGAGCGCTTTGGGACTAGGAACTACAGACAATCACACGTACAAAGCTACAGTTGATCAGCCCTGATACTTCGTAATACAAAGCTGTCAATCCAATATCTATAGTGCTTTTGAATCCTTATTAAAAAGTCTTGTATATCAAAGGATTAGAAAATGTAATAGTACAATTTTAAGAAAAGCGTGTAAGTCCAAAAAGAAAGTACATAAAAGAAAATCACTACAAGTGCGATAAAAATTATTCATTACATCACAGAAAAAGAACTTGGCTTAAAATAAAACACAAACAAATAATCTTATACAGGTGGATGGAGTAACAGAATGTTTTCTCAAGCTCCGAAATAAACACAGATAATTTGGTCCAATTTAAGTGACCTTTAGATCTCACACAATTATGCCAAAGCAAGCCTTTTGATAAATTTTCTCTCAATTAATTAATTTCTCATTTTAAATTCCATTAGTACTTGATCACCACAGCATGAGAGTTGTGTCGTCTAAATACATAATGAGGAACCTGAGTACACTGATCTGCTCTCACTTTCATTAATATTGTAAATTACCTCTTTCAAACCAACATGTAACATTTTGAAATAAGGTATTAATGCAGGAAAAATCTCAATACACTAAGATTAGATCCTGACATCCTGAGCTCATTTGTAATGCTAACAAAATTAAAAATGTTACTTACAAAGAAATATACGTATAGCTCAGGATTTAAAAGATAGTGCCTGCTCAGAACTGCTTTTGTTCTGTCTAAAAGAAATTTGAATTTTGCCATTTATATAAATTCAGACTCTAAGTGCTTCAAGGAAAGCTGTAGTCTTATAAAAAGTTCCTGATTTGTACCTGTCTAGTATTAATTCTCTGTTTCCATAAAAACTGTTAAACTTCTTCAAAGTTAACACTATTTATATCAGTTCTTTACTTGGGAAAGAATACAGACCTATAGTACCTCTTCTCTAAGGAATCTTTTAAGTCACATTATTACGCTATCAAAAACCAGATCCTTATTAACTCCAAAGGCAATCCCGGACTGGAGAGCTCTGCACCAACACAATCACAGCCTGGCAAATGACAGAAATTATTGCTCATTAGGAAAAGAAAATTTAAAAGCTTCAAGGCTTTTGTAAGAAAAAAAATAAGATTTTTCAAACTTCAAATTTACTAATGTTCAAATAAAACAATTTAAATAGATCTTATTAACAAATGTCTGGTATTTAATGACAACTTAATTTAGGGAGGTGCTTCAACTTCTCATAATCTTTCCAAGAGAACTTGCAGATTCAAAGCAAGCTTGTAACTGAAAGTACACTAGTAGAACTTTATAACAAGCACAATCTTTTGCTCCAAAGCTCAAGATTTGTAACACTTCTAGAATATAATTCTTAATCAGTATTGGAAAAGTACACATCCCATAGAATTCCATATGTGAAAGGAGCAGTGGAGGAAGTGGAGTATTAAAACAAATCAAAAAGTATGAAAAAAAATCTCAGCAATCTGTAAAACATGGGGAAAGAAAGACAGTAGCAGCTCAAAGAGGTTACTATTCTGATTACTATGAATTAAATTTTTAAAATAAAATGGAAAAATAAAATAAAAATACAAACCAAGTAACCATACTATTTTGGCAGGTGTAGTAATAAGTATAAAAAACCTGTGATTATTCTACTTCAAAATACAAAGTACCTATTATGAAAGTCCAAAAATACTCAAACAATTAATACCCAAAATACTATGTCATACTACAGAATACTCATTTTTTAAGCAGGCATCCAGGCTCTGGAAAGCAAGAAAATAACAAAGCCAGATAATTTCTCAGCACTGCTAAAATGAAACACTGGTCGTTTTGCTTTGAACACATCTGATCCAATGACTTCTGCCCTGCAGCTGGTTTCTAGTTTTCTTAAGCAGTCAGCAGGGTGCAGAATATACTTGAAAAAAAAATAATAATAATAATTGAATTCATTTCCTCTTAAAGGAGAGGGCTTAAACAACTCAGATGACTTGTATACTGAAAATTAGTATTTCTCTTCACTGGTCACAAAAGAAGCCCAAAAGAAGCCTTATAAATGTCTACAGTTCAATGAAATGCATACAGACCTTCAGTTTAGGGGACCCTCGGAGCCAGCTTCCCTGAAAGTATGTTCTTAAAACAATAGTTTGCACCATCATTCTCAACATAAATATATTGATTTGGTAAAACACTATGCATTTAAGTATGACTTGTACTCAGAATAGTATTCTGGAAACATATCCTGCAATATAGCAAATAATTGAATCCTGTGCATCTACTTTTTAATTCTCAAAGTAACATGGTCACTTTTACCGTTCTGTTTCAAAGCAGTCAAGGGTTCTGAACATCCCCAATCTGATCAGTGAATTACAGAGGAAATCATCTATCTCTTCGGGTATTTCACACACCGATTTCTCAGAAGTCAGACCCGATTTTGAAGTCTGAAATTAAAATTTGATAATTGTTATTAAACCTACAAGAGAAATATAATTATCACAACTTGTTTCTGAAGTCATCTACACTCACAGATCTACTGGAGTATAGCTGAATGTTTCCCTTGTCTTTATGGACCAGATCTATGATCACTGATGCTGCTAACATCAAGGTCTGTGAAAGGTTAGAAAAATAACTAAAACAATCACCTGATTTAAGCAAGTATTCTGAATCTGACAACCTGATACGGACTTTAAAATTTTCAAACAGACAGATAATCTTCAGTCATTGGGCAGAGGAAAAATGTTAATTCTCATACTCCTGGACCCTACGGCAACTTTCAAGAAAATCAGTACTTCATCTAGTAAGAAACGCAGGAGTCCAAGGTTATAGAAAAACGGCTTATATTCTTTTTGTAACGATGCATGCAATGGAGAGGTTGAAAGAACCAGATATCCATCTTTTAATCTCTTCAGAAGTCTCCCAAAGATCAGTTCTCCCTTCTCTTCTCAACAACCACATGCAGACACTGAATGAAGCTGCCAGACAACATTGCTACAAGTGTTAGCAGCATGCAGATGGTGCTCCAAGGCTTCATACACAGCTCCTCCAGTGTTGTCAAGATAGACAGCTATTCAGACAAGATCAGCTCATGGGTCAAGCACAGTTGTCAAAAGCAGACTCAAAACAAATCAGAGCAATCCTACTATAGAAAAAAAACCACCAACCAATCCCTTTAACAATTTGCAATGCAAATTTCTCACCCAGCCCCGTTCAGCCCACTTAATGCACAGCTTGATACTGAGCTCTCCTAAAGAGATTTCAAGAGCCAAGGAGATACGAGAAAAGTAAAACACAACTCAGACTGAGACAACTTCCCCCCAAAATACATCTAAAGATAACCAGACACTAGATCCCACTCCCAATATCAGCAGTGTTCACACCTGCACCCCCACCCCCAACCTGTACAGTCAAAGGAGGTTCTTCTGCTATCTCTGCAGCAAATTAGAGACTAACAAATGTCTCAGAGTAAACTCAAAAGCAGTGATTTGGGCTCAGCCAAAATAATAAACCAGATACTCAGGTGCACTATGAGTCACAGCTTCTTACAGTTGCAAAACCAGATCTCAACTTGTTTAGGTCAGAATCTGATATCCTGAACACAGCCAAGACCACTAAACAAAACTACAACGCAATTTGATCAGATACACTGTAGTGCTGAGAAAAAAAGAGGTATAGTGAGATAAGTCAGAGAAGGAGAGAGAGAGAAGTACCAAGGAGAGGGAAAAACGTCATCACTCCAATGGCACACAGCTGTTCCTCTGCCACATGTGGTCCTGTAGTTGTTCTGCAGCACATCTTCAGGCCATTTCCATGGGGTGATGGGTGTGCTCACGTGCCTTCTTGTTCAGCTCTATGTATAGTGCAAGTCCATGCTCCATTAGCATATGTGGGGTGCATGCACAGAACCTCCTTCCAGAAACTTCTGGAATTGAGCCTGGAAGCTCCAGGGTCACTAGCAGTTCAAGAGACCCTTGCCAGAGTAACCTCTGCCTTGAACCCTTTGAGGGTTGCTGCACCTCCTCCCTCTGCTCCAAGGCAGACGCAGCCCATAGCAAGCAAGGGGAGGGAGGGGGAGTACCTCCCCCTCTCACTGTTAGCTAGAAGAGCCCCTGACACACGCAGACCTACACTCAGACACACAACAAATAGAAGTAAAGTCAGTCTTTACACCAGATGAGAGAGATTGCCATGACTTGGCAGCCAGAGATGGCCTTAATTCATCCGGACTTCAAATGGATTACAGTGACTCAGCTTCCTTAAATGTGAAGCTCTCAGCATTTGGGGACTCCACACGCACACAATGCTACAATGGATTCACTCAACAATGCAGGCTACTATGACAAGATACTGCATGTGCCTGTTCTCTGGGAAGGGGTATGACAGAACAAATCTGGGCTTGAAAACTATCAGTGTGCTCTTGAAAGACACTCAGATCCTATGATAATGTGAGCTATGTACTATTAAAAAAAAAACAAAAAAACAAAAAAACCCACACACACTTCACAGAAGCAGAACCTACTTCCATACATGCCCAGCTTTTCTTCATTTCAATACTATCAAAACTGAAAAAAAGCCCAACAAGATATTCATCAAAACATACTGCAACTGCAAATTATCTCCTCCATCCATTTAAAAAGGAATCTCTAGGCCAGGGATCCTCGACAACTCCATACATTTATGGCTTATTCATGTCCTTAGCGGGAGCTCTATCAACACAACTGCATCTATTACCTGGAGATAAAGGCATTTCTCTTCATAAAAACCCACCGCATTCCCTACATTGGAAAATCTCATAGCTACTTTGTATCATACTGAAAATGTTGTGTTTCATCCAAGCAGCCTATCTAATACAAACAGAAAGAACAGCACATGTACGATCAAGGCCACGTAAAACTGCATTATGAATAATACAACATGCCAAATGCAATGTAATATTTAGCGTATTTTCATTACTAGAGACCCAGTACATCAGACAGGTCTATTTTCTAATTGTGGTAATACAAGAACCAAAGAGAGTACATCTGCAGACATGCAGCTGCAGCCCTTCGCTCGCTTTTCTTTCATTATTGTAAGCGAGGTAAACGACTAATACTGTTGGGTGTAGTTTCCCAAACACATCTATGAAGGCAGTCTTCAGAAGAAACAACACAGCTTGATTCCCTTAATAAATGGAAATATGATAGGAATTCATTTCATCTCTGCAGAAGAGAATTTATTAACTAGATACTAGCACTGAGAATCATTTCAGGAACCAAAGCCCGTGCAGGGAATATAGGTAAAATGAACACGTTCTAACAGACACAGCATTGGAATAGGGCCTCAGGAAACCAGAATTAAATACCCTACTCTTCTGCAGACTCTATGTAGAAATGAAGGAAATATAATCTATTAGCATGGTGCAGACACCCTAAAGTAGCTACATAGACAAAACCACCATATTAAAGGATTACAACCATTAAGTCAAAATAAAACTAAAAATTTCCTTTGTGAAGTAATTATTAAATATTCCAGGATATAGGTATTACCCAATTTAGCCTGTTTTATACAACTCACACCGACCCCCAGCCCCACCCTCTCCGGGGTGTACTCAAACCGGCACTGCCGCTTCTCCCAGCCATCAGCCCATAACCGTGCGTTGTGCAGTCTTGAACCAGAACCCGTTGGGCTCTGCCTCTTCCCCCAGAGCTGGTTAGGCTGCACCTTGAGTACTGTGTCCAGTTCTGGGCCCCTCAGTTTAAGAAGGATGTTGAGATGCTGGAGTGCGTCCAGAGGAGAGCAACGAAGATGGTGAAGGGGCTGGAGCACAAGCCCTATGAGGAGCGACTGAGGGAGCTGGGGTTGTTTAGCCTGGAGGAGGCTCAGGGGAGACCATATAGCTCTCTACAACTACCTAAAGGGAGGTTGTAGTCAGGTAGGGGTTGGTCTCTTCTCTCAGGTGACCAGTGACAGAACAAGAGGACATGGTCTCAAGCTTCGCCAGGGGAGGTTTAGGCTTGACATTAGGAAGAAGGTCTTCACTGAAAGGGTGATTGGTCACTGAAATGCGCTGCCTAGGGAGGTGGTAGAGTCACCATCCCTGGAGGTGTTTAAAGGGAGATTGGATGAGGCTCTTAGTGACATGGTGTAGTTGACGAGTAGGAGTAGGTGTAGGTGTTGGGTCATAGGTTGGAGTCGATCTCAAAGGTCTTTTCCAATCTTAGGATACTGTGATCCAAGATTATTCAACATGTGAAGATGACGGCCTTCTAGTGTGCTTCTTAGCGCAGAGTTTAGATGTTGATTCAACATTAATTCGCAGAAAACAGGGCTTCTAATTTGGATCACCAAAGCATTCATCGCAGCGCTTGGGGTTTTTCTCAGAGAATTAGCATCAAACAGTTTAGTCACTGAGCCTCACAAAACATACAGTAGACAGTAATGAAAGCTGTCATGGAACCTGCGAGTGCATTAAAACATTGTTTTCCATTCATGTCTTTCTGTCTCAAGACTGGAAACATTCAGTTCCAAAATAACAAGCCAAGATGCTTTATTAGCGTAAGCACAAAATCAAAGTCAATTTAAGTACACACGATCCTCTTGTTTTAAGTGAAAGTAACGCTTCTTTCCATTTGATTAAATGGGATGGATGTTAGCATATTGTTACTTAAATCACCACTGTCAAAAGATGACTAGATTAAAAATGTTCTTCCTTGTTTCACTTTTAATTTGGACTTCAATTTGCACAGTAAAACAGAGGTAACTGAAGTTATGATCAAATAACACTAAGAATATCCAATAATTGGTTAACATTAAGCATGTTCAGTCTTAAAACCTTCTGCCTCTTCCCCTTAATTTTCAGGCACATTCAGTTTGAAAACATGTAAGACTCAGGTTTTGTCAGTTTTCATTCGAAATTGATCTAAAATACAAAACTGATCTGTTGATATGCACTAGGGCAGAAGAAAATGAACATTTTCTCCCCATTTTGATGCTAAGAATCATTTAGATAATTTCACCTTTTCCTTATTAATCATTTGCTTTTGCAAAACAAAGCCTATGACAATAGCTTACTGATGACGCTGTAAGGTAGTGGTGATATTAGAAACACAGCAGGGAAAAGCACTTTTCAGTTACATTCTTATAAGCATAGGTAAACCATGTTTTGAAAACAGCAAGATAACAATCCCATTGGGTAACTCTGAATGATTACATAACAGTTTTGAAAACAAAGTGTAAATGTAAGAAGTTTCAAAAACTGTGTGAAATGATAATTTCATTAGTATTTTGATTTAACAGTTTAACACCCCATTCTTCATTTTCGATATATGAATAATCTTCTTTAGTGAAGTATTCAGGTACAAGATTCTGTGGGCCCTAAGCAGTTTCTTTCATGTTTCAGGGATCACACTCTCCATCTACTCTGATAAAGAAACAAACCTCAAAATAATGATAAACTATAATAACAATTTTTAAAAGTAAAATATCTATACATTTATTACATGTATTTGCAATATCAGGTTGTTTGTGGAACGTAAAAGGACCAAAAAAGTTACATAAAGATGAAACCCAGGAAAAATAAATTGCCGTTTCCACTGTGGCATATCTATCCATAGAAAATGCTAAATAATAAGCAGTAATCTTTCCCACACAACTATTTCATAACTAAAATCAATTATGATGCATAAATTTTAAGTCATTAATGCAAACTGAAGTATAAACCTTACTAAAATTCGGGCATCTTCAGCCTGCTCTTGAACAGCCTGCAAAGCCTGCGACAGATCCTCATCGTCTTCCTGAGGAATACATTCATCATCTTCTGAAACCTAAATGAAGTTTTTTGAAGTAAGTTATCAATATATCTTGTATATCTTTCAGCATACAATTACTTCCACCTCTAGTAAAACTACTGAAAATAACTTTGTTCTTGTTAAAATATTTCGCCATATTTAAATAGAATTTATATTACTGAAATAGCCATTTTAAGTAAGCTGAAACATCAAAATAGACATACCTTTATCTTTAAAAAAGTATTTAAAGTTCAAATGGAAGTAAAACATAACAAATGAAGTGATATGATATCTTCTCTTAAAAATAACAATATGACCAGCATCACTGCACTTTATAGATCAGTGTCATCTCTCCTACGATGTTTTTGTGACTGATGAAGTAAAGCAAAAGAATGAAACATGAATATCAAAAGATAATTAATTCAGTAAATTACCTCTTCATACTGATAATCATCATCAGAGTCATCTGTTACAACAAATTCTTCAGATTTTTGTTAAGTCTGAAACAGCTGATGCACATGGTGGGTTCCAACTTAAAAAAAGTTATCTTAAAACAACTCTCTAAATCTTTTCTCACCACCTTTGCCCTTGTTCTGTACAACACAAAACTTTACACATCCAAAGCTTCCTTCAGCCTTTAGGTGAACATGCCTAGCTCCAGTGAAAGCTATTTGCACAGAGACATAATTTCTCCAGACATAATTTAGACTCAAAGTGTTCACAGCAGTTTTAAACACCTTTAAAATTTGCCTTCTTAAATCTAATTTAGAGGTCAAGTACTTCTCCAAATTAAAGAGTTGCTAAATTCTGTTCTTGTCCAATCATTGGTTTTCACAGGGGTTTTACTCCCCAAAATTTCCACAGACTTCATGCTTCTAAGCAGAACTAACCACATGCACTCAGAGAACAGCATTTTTAATCAAATTCAGATGCACAAGTTCAAACACGAACATCTGAGATCAAGCACTGCATACCAGAGGACCATTTAATGAAGCTAAGACAAGTGCCACCATAATTAAAACACAGCTACAACAAAAAAATAAGGAACTTTCAAAAGGTAAAAATTCATTTGGAAATTATCTACAGTTCCTCCAAATATTTTAGAGTCAAACTTTTCATTAAAAAGAACCACAAATGGTGTAAAGTGAAACCCAAATAAACATTTTTCATCCACAAGCCTCGTGGCCCAGGAAAATATAATATAATGAAAATGTTTTTAGCTAGACGTTCTGTTGACAGTTTCTCAAGCAAATCAGTTAGCCTACAAATGACCCATGTAAATAAACCAGAAATTAAATTCTAAAGAAAAGAAAAGCTGGCAATTCAGTACTTCACACACATTAAATTTAAATGGTAACTTCTCTTTATATAGAAGGGGGGGAAAAAGAAACATGATTTTCCAGCTTTGCTTCAAGTTTCCTAAAGCTGATTTGTTCTCCTAAAGAACAGGCGTTTTGCTACAGTTCTCAGTACAATAAATATTACAGAAATATCATCTGCATTCAAGACCCCACCCTCACAGCACCAACAAAACTATCAGTTAAATTGTAACCACCTGGAAGGCAAACACAGCCGAAGATCATATCCCAAGCAAGGATAACCACCACATTTTTCCTAGATGTGAAGTTTGAGATAAATAATGCAGACACGTCATTTTGTCTTGCAAACAAAAATAAATAGGGAAGTCTTGCAATGAATAGAGGCATAATTCTCAGTAGCCAAATGGAAGCGCATCTGTGTACCTCCAACAGCAGGATAACATTATAAGCTTACTATAAAAACTGCATAAATCAATAGTAAACTGCCATGAATTCTTCTGAACAATCTCCTATCTAGGCTTAGTATATGGAAGCAAATGCCTGTAAAACATGCACTCTGAAATTCACTTCCCAAATTACTGCATCACAGACTGTAGAGGTGGAATATAGGACTTGAACTCAAGCCACCACCTCTCTGTATCTCAAATTTTGTTCTCTGCAGAAGCTTAATTTTCTAACCTGACTGATTCCAAAATGTTTAATTCTAAAATGTGAACTATGCAGAAAGTCCTCTCCAAAAAATCTTTACCATGCTTTCTTTCATAAAAGGGGAAACAAAGTAGGAGCTCCCAGACTATTAAATTTAACAGGCCTTGCATGTTCTCTTCACACCAGAAGAAATCACTCAGTGAGTGCACCTTTTCACAGCACAGTATTTCAGGGTCCCCTAGGGTAAGCAAAGCAAACAGAGACAAGAATAGCGCATGTCAAGACATGACTTTCAAGAGCTGCCCAAGAGGGATCTGGGCATCCGGCCACCTTTCAATGGTCTGCCTGCTCGCCGGTACAACAGAAACATCTTGGTCCTTGTCAGGCTCTAATCACATCCTAATAAATCAGCACCTAATTCCTGAACTTGGTTTCTTCAACTCAGAGGAAGAAAAGGTAACCTGAACGGCTGATTCCATAAGAAAAGGGAACAGCAGCAAGGTGTTAAGTGCAAAGCAGGAGGAATAGGTTTCCTTTAATGCTTAAAAAAGCAAGAAGAACACTTGCAGCAGAGAAGTCAAAATAAAAGGCACAGTAATACTTACTAGTTAGGATATGGTCTTGAAAAACCTCCTTTTAGTTAGATTAAGATATCCTATTACTAAGTAGCTGACTACACATTCCCTCTTCAAAGAATGAGACTTTAAAAAAAGTGGCCATGTTTGCATAGCACGAATACTTGGTTATAAAATTGTTTGTATGAAGTAGGAGACAATTTCCATGTATATACCGTAACTGTATGCACAAACTAAACAACCACATACCTCTCTGGAACCCCTGAGCCTCTTCATTACTTTATAGCATAGCATTTATCAACCTCATATTAATTTAAATAGAGTACATTTAAATAAAATACCATACTCACTGTTTTTCCACACCATGCTTAAGTGATTTGATCAGAGACCACTTTTTTCCTAAAGCTACCTTTTGTATGATCCCCTCACCCCCACTAAAACTACTTCTTTCTGCATTTATCAAATCTTTCAATGCAGATAGAAACATCTCTGCAGTATACCCTGGTTAAATAAAGCACCTTGAAATACTGTTTTTCCTGAACTTTCTACTGACCTGACTGTCCTTGAGATCCTCTAAACTAATGTGCTATTGCAAACACTATGCACAGGCTAAAACATTAGTTTTTAATTCCTAATTTTTTTCTCATCTTTTGTTTCCAAAAAAAGTAGCCAAGTGCACAGTAAAAGAGAGGAAATTGATTTTAAAACTATTGTATTTTTGCAAACAGTGTAAATTATTTTAACAAGTCTACTGATGCACTGCTTTAAGCACACCACTCTCATAACATCCATGCAGTTTCAAAAAGGTAGAAACTGAGGCAAAAGCTTGCTAAGGCAAATCTTCTCCTTTTTTAAAATCACTTTTAATACTAGCTTACATCTTAATTCTAGCAAGGAAGGAAAAAATAAAGTACTGGCAAGGCCTAACACTTAAGGTCTGATTATTTCAAGGCCAGGCTGGATGAGAATTTGAGCATCCTGATCCAGTGGGAGGTGTCCCTGCCCATGGCAAAGGGGTTGAAACTGGGTGGGCTTTAGGATACCTTCCAACACAAACCATTCTGTGATTTAGCCTCTAAAACAAAGCTTGCAAGATCTTGATTTCACAACTCACACTGACAAAGGAGAACACATAGAACTAGTCCAACCTCATGACAAAACTAAATTTTTGGTCAGATAACCTAAATTCAACATATTTAAAAGCCATAAACTCAACAATTTGCCACAAATTGATTATGGAAAGAATTCAGATTCTTTTCTCCCTGCTAAAAGGCATAGCAAATGAAATCATGGCTAGGTTACTGTATCCTGATCTTTTTAACCCAGTCACATGCATTACTGAACAAAACCACACATATTTACACAGTTATAGTGGGAAATTACAGGGGCACACAGGCACTGGTAGCCTTACTGGTTAAGTTTCATCATTCCTCCCCAGGAATTCTGCATTTCCTCATCAAGAACTGGAACAAGAGACAAGAAGAGTCTTGCAGTTATCAGCACTTCAATCCAACTCCTGCTGCCCCACTAGCAGGAGAGAATGAAACCCCCCCTTATTTAAGCAACAGAAACAAACAGTAAGGAAGTAAGCTTACAGTAAGCAAGACCCTACCGCCTCCGCAAGGGAAAAACCCCTCACATATCAGCCCTTTTTTAGCCTTCAACCCACACAAAGCAGCAACAAAGTGGTGCAGGTTCACGTGTGGGGGCTTCCTTCCCCCCCCCTTATTCTGCAAAAAGAGCTCTGCAACCAGGAGGGAAGGTCTGGAGAGCTAAGAGGACGAGCCCGCTGTGCACCACCCACCCCCCTAGAGGAGGAGAACTCTTCGGAGAGGAAGGATACTCTGCAGGCTGAAGGACGCCTCAGAGCCCTGCGCGGCCTGTTCCTCCATGGCCGCCGCGTCACGCAGCGGCCGTTGCCTGGTGAGGCTCTTCGCGAGACGCGGCACGCGCTGCGCCCGCCCATTCCCTCACGGGGGAGCGCCCCACCCTCCCATTAGCGCCTTAATTTATTTTAATTTAGCGCCAGTCACACTACACTTTTCCACGCTCTCAAGCTACTGGGATAAAGAAACAAACCCTAAAATACCGATACGTTACGAACATAGAATCTTGGAATGGTTTGGGTTGGAAGGGACCTAAAAGTCCATCCAGCTGCAACCCCCACTGGATGGGAGCTCGAAGCCCCATCCAACCTGGCCTTGAACACCTCCAGGGATGGGACAGCCACAACTTCTCTGGGCAACCTGGGCCAGGACCTCCCCACCCTCACAGGAAAACATTTCTGCTTAAGATCTCATCTCAATCTCCCCTCTTCTAGCTTAAAGCCATTCTCCCTCGTCATATCCCCGTGGTCCCTGATCAACAGCCCCTCCCAGTACTGGGAGGCTGCTCTAAGGTCTCCCCGGAGGCTTCCCTTCTCCAGGCTGAACAACCCAAATCTCTCAGCCTGTCCTCATATGGTAGGTGCCCCAGCCCTCAGATCATCTCCTTTGGACCCATTCCAACAGTTCCGTAGCTTTCTTATGTCGGGGATTCCAGACCTGGACGCAGGACTCCTGGTGGAGGTCTCAGAAGAGCAGAAAAGAGGGGGACGATCCCCTCCCTCACCCTGCTGGCTGCACTTTTTTTTGATGCAGCCCAGGATACTGTTGGTGTTCTGGGCTGTGAGCACATGTTGCCAGCTCATTTCAAGTTTCCCATCCTTCTTTAAATAGTCTAGCTATATATTTTTTACATGTATTTGCAATATCAGGTTGTTTGTGGTCATACAAGAAGTAGTTACTATTACAAAAAGTGGACTATTCTGAGTTAACCTAATGTAAAGTTTCATTTAAGTAACTGTATCTTTTGATTATTAGATAGAATGTCCCTCTGATAGCATGTTTTCTTTATAGCATTTTTTCTCAAATAGTGTTTTTCCAGACACTGTTCAGAAAGAAATTATAATTTCTTGTGTTAAGTACAATATGTGCTGAACAGATACTTCATCACCTCTGTTTGCAGTCTTTCCCCATCTAAAATACAAGGTCAGAGAAAGAACTGGCTTCAAAGTTCCAGTTAGCAAAGTGCAAAGCAATATCCTTCTCTTCCTTCTCCACTTTACTGACAGTTTTATCTGTCTCTACAAGCTTAACTTCCCCCAACAATTTTTTCTGTATCTCACTAAAGCATAGAAGTATATGGTATCCACAATTGAAGGGAGCTCATGAAAACTTAAAATGGGCTCAGAGAAGCAGTCCAGGGACCGGAAAACAATTAATAGTGAAGGGCAAAAGTCTTCTTGGTTTATTAAGGGAATAAGCAGCTTGATCAAAGTGCATAGGTAATAGATTTGATAAGGAAGGCTACACAAATATACAAACATATCCAACCATACCAGGATTTATATCAAAATAAATTACAACTAAACAGAAAGTTACCTGTTAAAAACTCGCTCTATTTGCCTGATTTTCAAGTATAATGGAAACTGTTCCTGGAGGATTTTAGCACTGCCAGAGATATTCATAAAAGTTACTTTATACATGCAGACACCAGTCAGCTGAAGATATCTTATGGCTTGCATGTGCAAAAAAACACCAGATACAGTAATTGCAATGGTTCTTTCCATGAAAAAAAGAATACTGACATCAGAAGATAACTGGTTATCTATGTGGAGATTTGCCACTGTCCTAAAGGACCCTTAGAGTTTCTTTGCTTGCTTTTAAAGAACCAGTTGGACACCAGTTTTTATTTTCCAAAGGTTTGAAGCTCTGTTTGGAAACAGTGTTTGGTTGGCAACTTCTAAACTGTTTATGCCATCCCATTATGACTATATAAATGACCTGATAGTGCAATAATTTTTCTTCAAAAGGCATAACAAGCCAAGTTGTTTCTCCCTACCTTGTTGAGATCCACCTACCATAAATACATTATATTTAGTTATTGCTCAACGGAATTCCAAACACCAACTTCACCCTGCTTTATAGCCTCGTAACAGTCCAAGTTGTAAATGATTATCATCTCCTAAATGGCAATAACCAATGTTGTTACTGTATCCCATAACTTCTCATGAGAAAGACACGGAAGCAGCATCTGCTGTAGTGTCTTTCATTAGACCAGCTGCTTACTTTTCTCACAAAGACAGCCATGGACCTTAGCCTGATCTGTCAGCAAGACATGTTATAGTATTTTAAAAGATCATTCATGAGAACTGGGTAAACTGGAATGGCCCAGGAGTGTTGCTCATGCTCCCAAGCCCTGAAAGCCAGATAACCCTTCCAGCTTCATCCAACCAGCTGAAGGATTGTGATACTATCCTCTTTCAGAGCAAAATACCTCCTCCTCCCAAATTCAACAAGCAAACTGACAACAATTCTGACAAGTTAGGTAAAAACCAGAACATCCGTTCAAGCTACTTTCAGTGAGTTTCCCTCTCCTGCAGGAAGGCATCCAAAAGGTTCAGTTTATGCACCTCATCACAACAAGCAAACAGCTAGCAAAGAAATATCTGTATCACTGACTTTTACACACCCTTTTCCTATTGTCCTTCAGTGCAGCATCTGGGGAGAATGGATAAGGGCATGTCACGAATTCAGCTTTTTGAATGAGCACACAGTGTGGCCAGGAACACTATGAAAGCAGAATCATGGTGGCAGCTGAGAGGCCACTGTCCACATGGTCATGGTGGAACACAGGACCACAGCTAGAAGCCAGACTGAGCTGGCAAACATCCTGCTCCAACTTCTGCTGTGCCATCTGCCTTCCAGTTAGGTGACTGACATTAAATGTGTTTTCTCCGTATTACCATCTGGCAGCTGCTTGTACAACAACAGAGGAACATGCAGAATTTGGCTAACAGTTATCCCAAGAATCACATCAAGGATACTTGTAACAGACTCTGAAATGAGAAAAAGAGCTTACAAGGAAAGTTTCTTTACCTGATGCACAGAGCATTGTGGGTGAGGAACAGGGAGTGGAAAGTTATACATACTTATGTTTCACAGGTATTTATTCTAGAGTTCCCATAAAAGTTAGTAAGGGAGGGGCCATACAGGTTTCCAGAGAAAGTTAACATTTTATCCAGTGAAACTCCTTCTTGAAAAGTATCAATAGTCTTGCTACACTACAGAAATATTTTCACTTGTCCAATATTAGAGGAGCAGGACTTTTTTGCTGCAATGATGTATGCCAAAAATGGCTTTGGTAAAGGAATCGAATTAAAGGGTTTGATCAGTGCAAAAATACTCCCTGAAAGATGGTACTTCAAAAATTTCATTTAAAATGTAAGGATTGCCAAATATTGGTAACTACAGTGTGAAGTACGATGCAATAGCTGTAATACCAGGGCTTCATAATTATAAAGGTCACATTTGCAAAGCTTAGGGACCACAGTAACATTGTTGGGCTTTAAATGTAACAAAATGAGGTGCTTTAAAAAATCAAATAGGATTTTCAATAAATACAATCCCATAATACCTTAAATAAATAAATTCTCTGTTCTACCTCCTGCTGTGCATTCCTCCCTCTTTCCTCATTCCTGCACTGGTGCTCAAATGATTCTCAAATAATTTAAATCTAAAAAATCTAATCCATACCAAAAATGAATGCTAGGAAAACCACTACTAAAATGCTAGAGGTTCAGCACTCAGAGTTAAGGTGAAGTTATTAAATTTAGTACCATTATATCCCTACTCTGTCAAAGAGCATTCAAAATCTAAGCTTCTACTACATTTCCAGATACTTCTATAGATCAGATCTAGGATATATAAAGTGTTTGAAAAGAAGGGTTTGAGATTTTATAAAACACAAATGTCAGTTTCCTAACACATAGCACTTCTGCTGATGTTCATTCTCATTCCTAAGCATTTTATTAAAAGCATAACTAGCATTAGCTGGAATATTGGTTATACTATTTAATAACTTAAATAACTTAATCTAAAAGTGGATTTTGATAAATTTCTAAAATGTAGCCTGGCTTCAGTCTTTCTTGTGGAAGAGCTGTGTGAGAATGAGGCAATGCACTGCTCAGAACCCAATGGTATGAGTGCAAACAGAAGCAGAAAGAGGTTTGACTGCACATACAGAAGAATTTGGCCATGAAGAGTCAAGTATTTTGTCAATAATGCAGAGTGACATTGGTACAATGTCATACCACAGCACAGGGTTTTCAAGGAACAGGACTGTGAAGTGCGTATTTTCTACTGCAGACACTGGGATTGTGATGTCTGTAGTTGATTCTGTCCACGCTGATGCTGCTGTTTTGAAGAACTACAGCCTCCACATCTTCTGCCATTGTTGCCTTTGAAAATTCCCAGGAGCATTGGATAGTTGGTACATTTTGGCTCTCCATTTACTAGATTCAGGAGTATTTCTGCTTCACAGGCAAGAATAAATTGTCCTAAGAGAGAGAAAAGAGGTGGCACATAGTAATTTTTTATTTTAGAAGCGAAAATGACCCATGTTCTCTCTGAACTCCAGTTTTATGAACATGAAGTTATTTATGCAGCTTATAGAAACTAATCATCATCTGTTCCTGATAATTAGAGCCTTTTCATTTTATATGTTCTTCTCCTCTTTGAAATCAAGTTTAGTTAATATGCTCTTCAAATTTCAGTAACTTTGACCAAACACAGCCAATACACTCCTACTACAAGCGAAAATAATTCTTTATAATTGTATGTGACAGTTGTAGAAACTAAACCCACCATCTCAACACAAAACCAGAGAAAACAGCACTGTGTTGTCCTAATCCACACTTAAGTAACAGAGGCAAGAACCAAAATGCCATCATGTCAGAAAACACACACACTGAAAACAACAGAAAAGCTGTCAGAAATTACTACTTTTGCTTATTTTACCATACTTCCAAGTAACCCACTGCTTGTTACCCAGGTAATATGGATTCCCGTAGGAAGCCTGAGTGTCATACTAATTAGCCAGGATCACTTTAGCAAGTTTCCAGCTTGATTTTTTTGTTGGTGTTGTTGAGAAAGAGTATGTTTGTAGACACAATAAGATACAATTCTGACAGAAAATATGGTCATGTCAAATTGAAAATATGCATAAAGGAAGGTATCTAGCAAAACCATAAATTAATTGAAACTGCTGGATGCTTCGACAAAATCATTTAAATTTTCTCCCTGCACACAATCCTCCCTCTGTTTTCTCTATCTTTATCAGTTTAGCACAGAGGACTTGGTGTCTTCTCACCCTTGTTGCTGAAAACATTTTTACTGCCCTCCTTACTTAGACTTATTGCTTCCTTTTTGCTTCGGTTTTCCCTATTCTGATTAACCTCCTTTGAAATCTGACCATTTACACTCATGTTTTTAGCAGTTTTGACAATTGGTTATTTTTTCAAACCATATCTTTTCAGAGATGCACCTAGAAGGTACTGTGTATTCATGTTCCAAGAAAACAGCTTGGAAACCATTAAAAAAAAAAAAGTTTCTGAGAGAGGACACAGAATCTGATGCAAGATGGGCAAGGACTAACAGGTAATTTGTAGCCAAAAGCAGCATTTACTAATGGAGTATTTAGGCAAGTCTTTCATTAACTTCTTAAAAGCCAGTTGCATTGACTGAGACCAAGCATGGAACTTTAACTTATTCTCTACTGTTTTATTTGTTCTTAGTGCAGCATTATTTTCTCACATACAGGATATGAAGATATAAATAACTAGAAGTCAAACCATCCATTTCTAATCTGTTTTAACTGGGCTAAGGGTGGCAGTGTGCACTAGTCTCTGTACATTAATATATGGTAGAGACTGCACAGCGTTTATATCAGTATTTTTGCTTCATTTTTATTAGCAGAGATATAGGACCTGAGCAACAATTCTGTAAAATACATGTTCAATAGAAGTTGGTTTTTTTAAGAAGTCTTTTATATCCAACACTGATGGCAAATTGTGATGTGCATGACACATTTTGTGGGTTTCCTTTCCATGTACCTCTGATGAAAGCCATAGTACAATATTGATAACCTATACTTAAATGTCAGAGCTTTGCTTTGTGGTTTTCCTAATATTTTGTTTAAATATTGAAGTGCCACAGAATTGAAGTCTGAAAATGCTATGTTTAAGTTCTTTGCTTTTACCTTCATATTGCTTATAGCACAGACACAGCTTTTGCTGCAAAGCCATTTGCTCACCTTGGTATCGAATAGAATGAGCAAATATTGGTAATTCAGTTTCTCTTAAACAAAGCTAAATCTCTGGAATCCTGTGTTGCATTTGAAAATACCCAGGCTAGTTTAAAATGTGCAATCTCACACACTACAACCTTAACTTAATATAAACTCTTCGTGCCACTTTTTACTTCCGATATATTCCCAGTAACTTAGAGTCAAAACCCTAAGATAAGCTGAGAACCTAGAGAGGCCTAAAGGGATCCAGGCACCTGAAGCCAAGAGGAAAATTCTCCAGGTTTTCACTGACTGTGAATCCTTCAAACTGGCTCTGCTGGTTTTGTTCCTTTCTGAAAAGGGCGATTGCAGTGCCAGTGTCCAGAAGAGGCTTGCTGTATACAGCACCTCTCTTCTCCAGTCTCCTCCCTGAAGTCAGGGATGAGGTACCCAAGCCCTCCAGAAGGATGTCGTCTGAGATGCAACTCTTTCCAGAATTGTTTTGACTGGATGAGGCAGTTCCTCACTCTGTGTGGTGATGACTATTACCATCCTGAGGCAGCTGGCTAAAACACACACTTACAAGGCAGTCTGAGGGCTGCTGATTCCTGTCAGGAACAGAGAAACATAGCCTGACTTACAATAGCAATTCGCTCCAGTGGAAGTTAAGGTGACATAGCTGTTGGAGGACTATAAAACTTATCTGTTTAAATTAACCAGATTTTTTAACAAATACCTCTCTGTAAAGGCATTTCTCACCCTCCAAAATATACAGCTGGTTCAAAAGAGAAGAATTAGAATTCTCTCACCTCAATTCACCTCCATTAACTACTGAACAGATATTTGTACTTACTGGAACATAAGTATCTTCACAGGCCAGCATGACCATCTGTCTGACCATCGTGTCCCTTACAGAAGATCCACAATGCACCTTGCTGTGCTTTGTGGAGCTGATTACTCTAGAAATGGTTCTGTTCAGAAATAACCGTTCAATACCAGCCTGGCAATGTGCAGTTTCCTTTTCCAGGTTCAGAATCAATTCAAACCCCACATCAGACCCATAGCTCCTTATAATCTATTCCAGATGATAGTGTGAAATCTGAAATAAAATATGGAAAGAGAAGAAATGTAGGCCTAGAAGCCCATACATATCCTTCTTGACATTTCCATCACGGATGTGCAGTTTTCACTTTCTATGCTTTTTATAAATTTTTCCAAACTAGAAGGAAATATTACAGTTTTTACAAGCTAGGGACAACAAATCAGTATTTTTGCACATACGACAAGTGACTGCAGTTGTAATTTCCACTCTTGCAGAAGGCAAGATCACTTGATCCAAAAAAGAAAAACAAACAACTCTGTGGACAAACATCTTTACACATGAAGCTGGGTTCCAACAGAGATGAGTCATTGCAGGAGTACATATCTGTGCAGACCCGAATTCCTCCTCCCTCTGTTGAGGAGGAAGCATGCATGCATGGCACAATGAAAAGTATATGTCTTCTTCAACTGTCCTTGTAGACTTCACATGATATCAGACCCCTGTGTCCCATCAGCTAGAACACTTCTACCTGGACAGCCTTTCTTTTGCACTCCAGTTGGCAAGGCACAGCATCCTGCCAAGTCTTCACCCTCCTTAGCCCATGCTCAGTGATTTCACAGCAAGAGAGCAATTACTCAGACTGGCATGTGGTCAGATCATGTGTCAAAGACATTTATCTCACTTACAAGCAGAATATTCATCAATGAATAATTCATAAATAATCACCTTCATGGTCCATTTTTCCAACCCAAGGCTCTGTCTCTAACAAGTACCCACTGAACTTGGTGAGACACACTGACTACAGAATTACCTATTTGAAAATCCTTGGTGTACCTTGCATGCAGACATCACCCAGTGATTTTACCTACTGCTAAAGGCAAAAAGCAACCTGTTGGCCCAGTTGTCAGTGAAATCAGATGAGGTTTTCCTATCAACTTAAGATGAAGCTGGGCTGATCTAAAACTGAGCCCATAATGCCCATCGTTCACAGGCTCTCGCTATCACAACTTAAATCAACAGCTTTTTGGAGGCTACTCATTATTTTCAGCAGCCACAGGTTACATTGATTTGCACAAATCTTAAAAAAATAGCAATAACTACAATAGGATATTGCCCAGAAAATCTAAGGCTAGGGAAGGTGAAACAGATGTCAGCAATGTTTTCTTCATCCCTCCTCTTTTAAATGAGATTTGCCATACTTCATAAACACATAGTTGAGTGTTTTATCCTAATTTGTGCATGAGTCTCTATTATAAATATATTAAGACAGCACAGAAATGTATTTCTTACATCTGTACAACACCACCTGTGTTACTTTACCTAGTGGAAATGAAACAGCTGAAATTCTGGCAATTAGGTTACACAGGAAATAAGATAATTTGTGTTAAATAACAACTCTGATGAAGTGTAAAAACATAACCTTCTCCCCCGCTCCAAGTCTTTTTTCATGCTGAGAATGGCTAGCAAGATCAGTGCAGTTGTGATGTCTAGCCCAAATCCTCTTATATCCAAAGCAGGACAGGTAGGTCCAAACACAAATGAATTTTTTCCTAACTACATCAGCTAATGTAATTAAAATGTTGCCTCCTCCCAAACTGTATGTAAAGAACAGCAGTTTTAAACACAGGAAGAATGCAAGAATAACCTCTAAACTTTGCACTCTAAATTATCTAACAGGCAAAACATGTCTACAGATTCCAGCTTTATGGCAAGTGGTGTAACAGAGGACTGTTTTTTCTATACAGCTCTAAGATATTTAATTGGACATTTTCAGACTTAACATCTCACTTCCAGAGTCCGCCATGAAACTCCCTGTATGAAATTGTGCTCACAGCACAAAGGCACCTGAACTGAACAAAAACTACAGGCATCTTGAGCTACAGCCCTGCCAGTGCTTCTATTCCTCACCTGTAAAATGGAGTTGTCCTATAGCCAGCTTCAGCCATTCCCAAGTGAAGGCTGCAGTTTGTATAGGAAAAATATTGTGACCATTAAAGCCCTTTGCCCTTTTCATGATCACACAGAACACAATGTCTTGAACAGCATTCGATTAATGCTACCATTAGTGTAAATTAATATTAACAAGTAAGGATTCTTAGCATTGAGGAAACATTGATGAAATTGGTCCCCGTATCTGGGTATGACAGCACTACTGATACTCACAGGCCAAAAGCTTCATTCTGAAAGTCCAGGTGGAACTGGCATTGAGATATGGAAACCAGCTCTGGGATCAGGCTTCCCAGATGGACTTTGTAAAGCCAGCCGAAGCCTCCATGCCGGAACACTTATTCTTGCACATGTGTGTAAATCTAGATCTCAGTTTTGCAGCTTAGTCTGGCTTGGAGTTAAGCATGACAACATTCCATTGCAAGTGCAGCTTTATAGAGCCACCAGTTTTTAGGATACAGCTTTGTTCACCATATTTAGCCACACCATCTCAATTCATCATGCACCCACTGTACCATAAATCTTTTAATTAAAGAAAGACTCATCTTCTGGTGCAGTATAACAGTCTTCCTCCTAGGCACGCATTCAGTTATGTTTCTTTCCCTGTACTGTGTCAGCTTTAGGTTTCCACTGGTCAAAACTACTTAGGACTGAGTGAGCTATGCTATCATAGATCTAAAATGTTGATGTCATGTCATAAGCAACTCATACCTGTTTCCTGCCTATGGCCCCAACATGGGAGGGCAAGAGGAATCTCCTGAAGAAGCAAGACTCCTCATAGCAGCCTCTCTGCTCCTCTGCCTGTAGCCACTGCTTTCTGTGTCCTCCTTAAAGCTGTCCAGAAGGAAAGACTAAGTAAAATTTGGACCAGGCTCCGCTGGTTCCAACACCAAGGCTTGTACCCAGCTGCTGGGAAGATCAGATGTGAAAAACTGGTAGAACAGAGGGTCAACACATCTGAAGGAATGCAGAAGGGACCATTTGACTTGGCCACCATTAAATCACCTGCCATTAGCAGTGCACAAAGCCTGTGTGAAGACTGGTAGCTTTGCCTGTAAAACTTCCCTGCTTTGTCAGAGAAAATGAGGACTCAATGGGGATGTTTATAGTCTTTGTCTGAGCCATCCTCTTTACTCCTTAGCCATTACTGCATAAAGATCTTTACTTCTGCACAGGGAATTTGCATTCCAACTGTTTCAGTTCCTCTAACAGTGTATTGGCTGATCTATAATTAGAGGGAAAATTCAAGATCTGTTAAAATAAAGGGAAAAATCCCATGGGGGTGAATGGTCTTTGGGTTTGGTGCCTGTGAAAGCTTTTTCATTCCCAAAGAGTACCTTTCCACAGACCAAGCATCATTTAGGCACCACATTAATAACAAAATTCAAACATTTACAGCTTTCCTCCCTTCTCATTTTCTCAGCTTGCCTCCTCTAGCAGTGACAAACCATGGCCACTGAGGACACATATATATTGTCATCAACTGAAGGAGAGACAGTGAATCCCTAACAAAAGGCTTCTTTCCACCAAAGCAAAGTTTTCAAAACTTATCCAAGCATCACAGATTGTCTTCTTATTTCACAAGAACCTTGTTTTTTAATGTTTAAAAAAGCTTTTTCAAATTATCAGCTATTTAGGTCTTTAGTCTGAGGCCATCTTGTAGCTCACACCTTGAATTCATTGTGATATTTCCCCAAGGATGCTGGACTGCCCAGTTCCTCTCTAAACCAGCAACTTTACAAATTGACAAACTTTAAGAAAGGCTTCTGCTACAGAATGAAGAATCAATAGCTGTCTACTCAGATAGCCTCAAAAAGCACTTAACTTTTAATTGAACACTGGAAGAGAAATTGCAAAGCGCGAGAGCTCAAAACAGCATGAAGGCTGCATAATTATCTTTCTCCTTGCAGTTCTTTATGCAGACTGGAGACTAATTAAACACATGTGCAGGCTAAAAAATTATTTGCAAAGATATATCTTTCGTCAGCTTGCAAGGGGACCTACCCAGAAGAAAAGTGCTAGCAAAGAACAGGAGCCATTGCCAGCTGTCTTGTGCTGTCATTTTTGCTAGGACTTTGGCTTTTAATTTCACCCATCCAGAGCAAAGACAAATTAGATTTTGCATCTGCTTTGTAAGGAAATGAAGGAAGTTCAGGACAATGGAAAACCCATGCCCCAGGCTTCAAAAGTAATATAAACGCATATAGAGACATTTTAAAGGATTTTGGTGCTGGCTTCATACACTGTACAAGTATATTTTTCATTATAAAGCTACCCATACCAACATGACACTATTATAACACAGAAACAAATTAAAATAAACATTTTCCTTCCTCTTGTTCCAGAAAGGCAAAACCAAGTAAAGCCTTCAATCTTAAAATACATTCTTTAATATTTACTATGTTAACAAAAAGGCCTAAAACATCTATCAAAAGCACATTTCATTAAGTATTTTTCCAACACACAATCACTACCCATCTCTTCTCTCTTTTCCAGAAGAAAAAACAACTCAGTCTACTCACTTTAAATCTACTTGCCTTAAATCAAGTCTCTTTTCACGTCCAAAGTGAAAGCACCTGCTCAGGCTGGCTCTCAGCTGGCAGGATTGAATTAAAGCCCAGCAACCATTGCCCTAATAGGAGGCGATATTATTAACTTTAATTCATTCACATCAGCATTGATCAGAAGCAGTTACTGAGTACCAGGAAGACATTGGGATATCAGTACACAGTGTTCAAGGCTAGTGTAATTACCACAGAAACGAAGGATGCTGTGATCAGTCCAAACAATTGTGTGTAATTTCAATGGAAAATTCTGATCTTCTGTGGTTTTCATCCCTCATGCACCTCACGTCATTCAAACAGCTGTGGTTTCTCTGATTCTGTGTTCAAAAAAAGTCTCAGCTGCCCCCAGAACTGTAGCTGGCAAGAACATTTTTAAGGTGATGATGACAATCTTCAAATGATATTTCCCACCAGTGAACCACTGTAGAGCAAGAGAAAGGAGTCTGTGCTGTTCACAAATGGTGCTGCTGCAGGCATTCAAACCCCTGCATAAATTAAAATGAAATTTTGAGCATGTTATGGCACTGCATGGCTTTGGCAGAGTAGTTCAATGCCACTTTAGGATCCCAGGAGGGTTCGTAGAGCAAGACTCCCAAGGCTTTGGCTGTGTTGATCTCTCCAATAAAGAGTTAAGATATCCAAAAGCCAGAAATCCCACGTGCCTTCCTGAAAACATATTTGCTGCTACAGGGGCTGTGGTAGAAGTTGGGAGAGGCACAATCATCTAAGAAGAATGATCCTTTCTCATCTCTACCAGCAAGTTTTACCACTATTTTTAGCAACTCCATCATAATTCTAAAACCTCCCATATAAATAAACGCACCGCTTTATCCTGTCTCCAGTTCTCCATTTCCCAGGCACCTCTCCTCCTGTCAGACATCTTTCTACCTCCATGCCTGGGAAGCACAGGAAGGACTGGAGGGATGCAGCAGACAACCAGTCTCTTTTGCTCTCACTCAGGTGCCTTCTGGTTGAAATTCGTTTTATTAACATCACTGCACCCCCATCCCAACAGGAACTTTGTGTCCCCAGACTCCATCTGTCCTCTTTCCAAAACACTGAAAGCAGGAGACAAGAAGGCTGGTTGCTCACATGTGTCCTCACTGTGGCAAATACCATTCTCAGGTTCAGCTTGGTGAATATCAGCTGGCCACATGTGGGCTGTCTGGGACCACTTCATGCCATGAACTACCCCAGAGCTTCTAATTTCAATGTGGTGAAACATGAGCTGTGGTGAAGTTTTTCAGTGGTGGATACACTACTGGACTGCTTTGTGTCCATGCAAACAGTTGACCCTGTGCTCCCATGCTTGCATAGCCCTATATATTGCACCCCTGTGCACGGGAGCACAGGGCCAACTGTGTATGGGGACACATGTTAGTGCTATAAATTATAGCTCAGCTATAATCTATAGATCAGCACTTATGGTTCATGCAGGATACACAGCTCCTGCAAGTCCCCATTGCACAGCCAATGCTGCCACCCTAATGCAAAACAAAGAATAGATCTGCAGCAGGCAGAAAGCCGCCATCCCTGTTTACATGCAGAGCCCATCAGGGAACCACGCTGGGGGCACAGAGTTGGGGGATGGTTTACGCACTGATTTTCGGAGTAAAGAATAGGCACAATCAGCCTCCTGCAAGGCACAGGAGTTTATTGGAAAGCCATCCCAAGCTGGTAAAAGGGATGTACAGCACTGTAGGTGCAGCCCTCGCTAATGGAGAGCAGGGAGAAGAGAGGCCACTTGCCTTTCTCTGACCCTGTGTGGTCAAATGAAGAGATAATTTCCCATATGCTCTTTCTCATAGTCATATGATGTGACAAAACGATAAAAGAAACCTTAAAAAAAGTATCCAGCAGAGCATTAAACCAAAGGGGAAAGACTTGGCACTCTCATTTTTATCCATCTTAGTACATTAGGTAACATGAATATTTTAGAAAAGCAAAGAAATGTGCAGAATAGCTAAAATGAATGCTCTGGTTTATTAGTTTAATCTTTTATCTATGTGGCTATTTTCCTAATTTCTCCTCTCAGAGGCAGCGGGGGAGGCGTTCGGTGGGGGCTCCCGTTAGGTAAATGGCAATGCTGACATCTACTGTCGGCAGCACAGAGTCCCCTGCGCAGCCCATAACGCGGCTGAGGGCAAACACACACCCCAAGAACCGGAGGAAATATAACGAATCCCATGCTGTTACACCCCAGGGAACGATCCGAAGCACGGATGCTTCCAGAGGGGTTTGTTGCTCTGATCTGTTTTGTTCCTGGGCTAAGGTACCTTCAAACTACATGTACTCGGTGCAGGATTTGCTTTCTTTAGGAGACCCACAGGACTAAGCATTAATTCTCTCCCTCTTCTGGATTTAGTTTCTCTATTAAGTTTTACACTGTTTCTTTGATCCAATTAATACTCAAATCATCTTTTTTTTTTCATCATGGTGCAGATAGGAAATATGTTTTATTTCCTGCAGCAAGAAATAATAAACTGCCCAACAAAAAAGAAGCCTTAAAGATTACAGATTAACCTCATAACAGTGTTTGTGCCTCCACTGGGCATTGGAGTGCTGCATCTCCAGTAACATCTAAGTGACATTCAGGAGCCCCTTGTTGTGTGCATTATAGGAAATACCAGTGGGGGGAGGAACACACCTTGAAGCTGCAAACCAAGTGCAATACTGAGAGATGCTGGTAATTAACAGAAACAGGGAAATTATCTATGACTGTGCATACATTATGGAGGATAAGCAGAATCCATCGCTTCCATGCATGGCAAAGCAAGTAAAGTGGATTTCAGTTATGCCTCAAAAAGTGGCAAAAGTTTGTTGTGAGATGAGTTGTTCCCAATTACATTTTTTAAGAGGAGCATTTCCAATGATAAGCAATAATTTATTTATATACTGGTACTACAGCCATTCCTGCTGGCACCTCTTCAAGGCATAGTGCACAAGAAGCTACTGGTGCAAAGTACAACTGATTTCCAAAATGATTCTGCTATTTCTCACATATCTCATCAAAAGTCACTCAAAAATAACAGAAACTTGGGGCTTGTCTTTCCTCCTGCATCCTTATCAATATTCAGAGCTAGCATGCATGAGACCCAGCTGTGGTGCATTGGCATGAAACTGTGTAAGATCAACACCTGATAAGCGTTTTAACTATAATACAAGGTGTATTTAAGCAGAGATGATGGGTGTGGTGGGGCTCTTGGGGGGAAAGTTTGTTTGAACCTGGTTTATGAAAGGCTTCATTAGGAAGAGAAACTTCTCAGGCAGGTTTGTAATGGTGGGGCTCTCTGGTATGCTAGAGAGCTTAAGCCAAGCCCCTCTGTTGTTCAGTTTTGGCTCAGATCTTCTTCCTGCTTCCTTTGGTAGTGGTTAATCTGGAGGAGCAATGTTTTTTCCCTCTATTTTAGCAATGTTGTATTCTCAATGGGAGAGGGAGGACCTCGAAAAAAGTCACCCTTTGCACTATATAAAAATGATATCTCACTGAGCTGTTCTCTAGCCTAGTATTTATATTGCAACACCATCTGCCTCTTGCAACATGTTTGCTGTACATATGGTACCATAAAGAGCTGTTTGTGTGGTGGATGCATGCAGGAAGACCAGTGAGGTTATTGTGCTGCCTCTATCCCAGTTGTCTCTCTGTAGTTAGCTCTGATTTTCTCCTTGCAGGGGGCTCACATGTCCCTTCTACACAAGGGTGTGATGTCTCCTGTGGTGATGCTCATTTGTCTTATGGGAAACATTTGCACACCCTCACTGTGGAGGACTTTGTGCTCTGGGCATTGAGCACAGAAAAGCTCTGTGCTACGCGGCAGGGAGGAGTAGGAAGGCCTGCATAAGCAATGAAGCTGGATAAGGGGCTGGAGAAGAAGTTTTGAGGAGTGGCTGAGGGACCTGGAGTTGTTTAGCCTGGAGAAGAGAAGGTTGAGAGGAGACCTTATCCCTACCTACAACTGCCTGAAAGGAGGTTGTAGTGAGGTGGGTGTTGGTCTCTTCTCCCAAGTGGCAGGCAATAGGATGAGAGGAAATGGCCTCAAGTTGCACCAGGGGAGGTTCAGATAGAACATAGGGAAAAATTTCTTCACTGAAAAGGTTGTCAAGCACTGGCAGAGGCTGCCCAAGGAGGTGATGGAGTCCCCATCCCTGGAGGTATTTAAGAGATGAGTAGATGAGGTGCTCAGGGATCTGGTTTAGTAGTGGACAGGTATGGTTTGACTTGATGATCTTGGAGGTCTTTTCCAATAAAGCGATTCTATGATTTTAAGGTAGGCCTTGACAGTCTGTAGGAACCTGGTGGATCAAACCACTCTGCCATTACTCAGCAATGGGCACTGAGCTAATGCTTTGTCATCTTGGCCAGAGCTCCTTGGGAAAGAAGGGGCTTGGACAGTTTCCAGGAACCTGCAGCCCATGCCCTGCAGGACAGGAGGTCCCACCTGCAACACCTACCCATGGGAGATGTGGACCTGTGGAAAAGCTGCTCTGAGGGTGATGCAGTCCTTTCCAACACAATAATAAAATAAAACCCAGCTGTCTCTAAATGGAAAGAGGAAGAAAGCATGGAGAGTGATGCTCTTCTGCCCTAATTCGTTGTGTTCAGCCCTACCTGTGTGCCAGGGTGCTAAAAGCAGTTGTGCATCAGCAGAGCAGAGACAACTTGGTGATGTACCAGGGCTGGCTGCTCGAAGTCAGGTATCTCCATGGGGTTTGTGGGTGCCTGCATCTGGCAACTTCTAACTTTCTTAACATTTAAGGAAAGGTAGGGGGAAATATTTTGAAGCAATGATATAATCCCACTCTCTTTTTTTCAGTGCATGAGGTAATGAATATCTTAAGCGCTTAAAGGTGCTGTGAGAAGCTGCAGGGCATTTGTGAATGCCAATGTTTTATGGAAGGAGTGGTTTTATTGCCAGCAGACTTCAAAAAAAATCCCTGCAGTTTATATTAATAAGACTGGATGTTATTGCGTGTCAGGAGTTATTGTGATTTATAAAGTACTTCTTACTTGATGTGTAATGAAAACACTTGGCTCTCGGTCCCAGTCACTAACGGGAGATGATCATAGCTTTATCTGCAATAGCCAACTTGACCTGGAACCTTCTATCATTTTTAATGATATTTTAGTGCTGCCTTTTGCTTCCACCTGATCTTAGGTGAGCCTCAGCTTTCCTAATGTGAATAAATAATAGAATTGCTCTTATAAAAGCAGGAATTTAAGAGGAAAGGGAGACAACTGCACTGCTTGCAATGAATGCCACAAACAGCCCAGCTCCTTCAGTGCAGATCCTCATTGTGCAACACAGCAGAGTGGGTCCTTTAGTAACAAGCTCTGCTTATTGTTCCCAAGCCTCTCATTCAGGACTATTATTCTTCTGTTGAGAATTTGACACTTATTAAAGATGCCAAAAATATAACAAAGGGGAAAGGGGTGGAGATGGTCGTAAGTAGATGAATGGGTCCAGAGCCAAATAATTGTTCCTAAGTGTGCTTCCTTGAAAAACCACCCTGGATTTAACACCAAAAGTGTGTTAACTGCAAAATAGCTGAGTGGACAAAGAATGCTTTCAGAAGGGGACTCCTTAGGACCATACTGAATTATTCTTAGCCTCCGAAATGTGTGCATGGGTATTTGCATTTTTAAAAAGCAAGAGAGCTGATGTGTACAGGGCTGCCTTTGCTGCTACCCTGTTCAACTGTTCTTTAAATGGTTAGGTAAGGTATGGGTATAGCTTGATAACAGGAAATCACTAGTCCTGCAAAGGTAGGGCTGGCTCCTAAGATAATCATAGAATGCCAGGTTGGAAGGGACCTCAGGGATTATCTGGTCCAACCTTTTTAGGTGATCTATAGTTTAAGTGAGATGGCCCAGCATCCTGTCCCTCAGCCTCAAGCTGAGCCTTAAAAGTGTCCAGTGTAGAGGAATCCACCACTTTGTGTGTTCCCTTGTTGGCTCCTATTGTGATAATACAGCCAGGTATAAAACTTTCTACCTATGCATCATCTTTGCAACATGAGCTGTTTTGCTATGTGATATCCCTAGCGTCAGAGCAAGTGGGAATTAGCAAAGACATCCACACGCTCCTTTCATGGAGAAAGATGTCAGAAAAGGCTCCAGTCTGAGCAAAGCCTCAGTGCACTGTTAATATTACAGTGGTTCCATCTTGCCACAGGGAAAATTTATTTAAAAAGCAATCAAGCCTAAATGCTACAAAGCTGCTGCATTCCCCTGGAAGCAGCAGGAAAGCTGGGCACAGAGGCCCCCTTCTCCCACAGAACTGTGTTTCCTCAATGCAGGTGGCTGCAGGTACAGGTAACCCTTCCCTTGCTTGTCTTACTGTCTGCAAGTTGTGCTCCCTGAAAGAAACCTGGCCCATCTGGCAGGGATTCAGCAAAAAACATCATGCTTGGGCTGCTCGTAAGCTGGCTGCTGGCAACAAGTGCAGTATAACTTACTTCCAAGGGTAGGGAAGAGCTTCCCAGCTGGGGGCTGAAAAATCTCTTAAATGTGGTCATTTTTGGCAGTGAAAAGATGAGTGATGTCACCCAATCTGCTTTGCACCTCTTGTCCCTGAGCAAGGCTGGCCCCATACAGCCTCCCTCTGCATGGTAAAAGCTCCCATCAGCCTCTCACTGAATTTCCACACCTACAAAACCCCATGAGGTATTTCACTGGCAGCTGGGACATGCGATGGGGCCAAATCAAGAAGCTGGAAACACCTGGGTAAAAAAACTGCTGCTAGAAAGATTGTCATTGTGCTTGGCAATACAGTCTTTTAGGCAGTGCTTATTTTACTGCGAGACCAGGTTCAAGGCAGAAATATGATGTAAAAGGAGAGTAAAGATAAAATGCACTTAATTTTAGATGATGAATGCTGTTCTCCTTTGAGATAGGAAGGCACAACAGGAAAATGGCAAGGGATAGTCTTCTATAGAATTACCATAGAAGCCACAACAGCCAAGTACAAGGGATGGTACAATTACCTTAGAGAAGTGTTTTACAGGCAGCCTCCCTCAGATATGGGGGTGGAGAATGACCACAGATGCTTCCAGGAGACTTAATTGTCCTTGCCAGCAAGGCTCATTATCCATACATAAACATATGTGCTGCTTCTTAACAGCAAAGCACTTTTTTTTTTTTTAAGAGAATATTTTAAATCTGAACTACTTGAGTGTCAAATTAGTGGAGTCTGGCTTTGTTTTAATTACACCAGTCACTGGATTGTGCGGGAGGATGAGGGATATGCTACTTTTAGGCAGAACAAGGTAAGTTTGCAATTACTACCTACAAAACATTGCTCCATCATTCAGCATGGCCACATGGGCAATGTCAGAGGTCAGCAGTGAATCTCAGTGACTGTTTCAGTGCAGTTTTGCCCAGGGCCTCAGCCAGGGTTACCTTTTTAAGAAGTTTCTGCCTCTCATTGATTGAAACTATATGTGAAGTGAGAGTTGCACCTTGGATCTGTTGCCCTACACCTCCTGCAGCCCCTTATACCAGAGGAAGGGAGGTGGAAAATGCAGCCAGTTTACACTGATAATTTTTTAAATCCTCCTGCATTTGTGCAAGGCGCTGCAGATCTGGATTCCAGGGAAGCAGGCAATTTCCTGCAGGTTTTTAACAAGGTGTGGCAGGAAAACAGGAAGAAGGCAGTGGCTCTGGAGGCAGAATTGCCAGCAAAGGTGTTGTCTCTCCTTAGGCTCCATTTATAACCCCCTTGCTGGTGATGAACGTGAGGCCCAGGTACTTCAAAGCATGTGTAATGTTGGGAGTGGGCTCAGAAAAAGCAGCCTTTGAAGTAGAAATTGAAGAATAGTGAGTTGGGCATGGGATGAGAAGAGTGAGCATCCTGATAGGTAGAAGAGGTTGGGTGGAAAGGAGGGAGGGGATGTCTTTCCTTAGTACCAGTGTTGACTAGGAGACCTGTTCACATCTCTTAAGCTTGGCCAGATGTTTCAAAGAATACTTATCTGTGTCAGTAATGAAACTGCTGGATATTTTAGTGGGTGAAGTATAATTGAAGCCTGTCAGAAGGCAGCTGCTGTCAGATGGTGCGCAGTGAGCAAGTGTTGTCACAGGCTGGTGTTCACTCCTCCTTTTTCATGGGCAGGAGTGAACAAAACCCATTTCAGCAAGCAAGGTGGGCTTGGCTGGGGCACAACACCCCAAGCCTGAAGGGCATAGGTGATCCTGCACTTCACAGAAAATGAAATAAAATCCCCAGGATTGTTTGCATGTACTCCAGTCCTCACTGTAGCATCCTGGGGTCCCACCACTGCAGCTTGGCAGAGCAAAGGGACTCTGCTAACACACCATCTCTGCCTCTTCATAGCCTGGGCATGGTGTTTCTGAAGCACAATTTGTGATTTCATGTTTTATTATTTTCTAGCACTCAGAGATGACCAGGACAGCATGGATGCCTGTCAGTGTGAGATGCACCCTTGCATGGGTTTATTCTGTGGGCAGAATGGCAGATTTTACATGTGTGGTGTTGGGGGGGGTGACTTTTTCTGACAGCCACCTCATTACATTTGATTGTGGATTTCCAGGGATGATGAAAGACGTACAATGCTGAAAGCCCTTAAAAAGTCCATCTGTCCTTGCACTGTATACTTAGCAGGAAAAGCATGAGGGAATGGAAACCTGATGCCTGCAACAAGTCTCTCAGCTTGTACCATTTGTGAATAAAGGTTAATCATGTCAGAACTCTTAACATTCAGGGTTCAATCTACCATCTGTAGGCAAACCAACACACACACACCCCCCAAACATTTAAGAATTAATTTGGGATTTCCCTTGTCAGAGCAAGGCCAGGAACCAAGGCACTGCAGCTCCTGAGTGCTGCTTCCAAAATATCAAGCCACTTGGTATTCCTCTTATCCAAATCAGGAAGGGGAATATGTGAGTGATGGCTGTTCCTTCTACATCAACACCAGAGCAGGGAGTCCGATTATTGTCTGGGTAGAAAAGCCTTGCTTGTGCTAACAAGGTCATAAATCTTCTCCAGACCCACACTGGACTGATTTTCCTTTCGAGGAGTTTGCTGGGAGCTACTGAAATTGCTGGTGTCACTCTCTGTGTGTAGATCAAAGGGACCAGCTCTCTGTGATGAAAGTAAGAGATATCAGGACATCAAAAAATAAATTGAATTCCTGGACAAACCGCCAGAGCCTGTGGCTGAACATAGGGTGGGTGACTGCCAGGCACAGTTATTATTATTTTGGAAAATATCTGACATGACATCCCCCTGACTCTGTTCTCCTGTGTGCCAAACTTGCAAAAAGTCTCTGCCTTGAAGATCTTTCTGCTTAAACAAGGTTGCACTAGGAGAGAGGGGATTGTTGAGGTAACACAACAGTTTGGGGCAGAGCAAAGTGTAGAGATGGGCTTTGCCCCTTGTCCTTGCAGAGCTTCTGTGGAGTTTCTGAGCAGGAACAGGCTGGCAGCTTGTGTATCATCCATATAGGGGAGGGACATTTGTAAATATAATCAACAATTTTATAATCATCCATTTTCCCTTGCTTTCCTTTTTCCCAGCGGACTTCTGAAAATATCAGTGCTGTAGCGTTTGTGCACGTGAGGGAGGCTTCCTCTAAGCCTCATCCCACCAAACCCATCTTGTGTGTCAGCTGCTTCCCTGGTCTCCTCCACACCTTCCCAGGAACCTCTACACCTCCTATGGGTTTGGTGCCTGGGCAGCCTTTGCCCATGTGTCACATACAAATTTCTGCTATTGAGGCTCTCTTGGTTTTCTCTTTGCCAAATTACTGGGAAAATATGAATTTAGTAAGACAAGAGCTTCAAAAGTGGTGGCTTCTGTGCTCAGGGAGAGACATTGCTGCTGCTTTTAAGGTTTTCCTAAAAAGTGCATATTGCAGAAGGAAAACCTATGCAACTGTGGTCGACAGCTGCCTGCTTGGCTCCTTTCTTTGCTATGTTTGGGATGCTCAGGTGCTGTTTGAGGGCACACCAAGAAGTTATGTGTTGCCAGGAGCATGCAAAGAAAGGCTGCTCTGTGTGGGTGACTATTTTCTTCTTTCCTTTTTTCTTTCTCCCATCCCAGCCAGAGCCTTGGCACACCTTCTGAATCTCCTACGTTGCCATCTGACGGCACCGCATGCCTCACGCAGTGCTTGGCACCTGCATAAGGGCATCTCAGGCATTGCTTCTAGCAAGGAACGGAGAAGTCTTTGCGCTGTGCTAGGGATGCAGTGCAGCAGTGTGAGGCCAGCTGGGTTCACACAATAGTCCTCCTGAGGCTTTGTGCTCTGCTGTCCTAATGTGGAGCTCCTCTCTGCAGAGACAGCTGGCAAAGGAAAGCCAATTCAGGCTTCTGCAAGATGTACTGTGCATTAGCTACCTTGCTTTCATTAGCTTAGGGGCATATTGGCATCGTTTTACTTCTTGCTTATTTTTGAGACCAGACATGTTATCATGTCAATTGCATAACATGCATCACTTCCCTTCCCTCCTCAAAGAATTTGCTTTAAATATAATTTGCTTTTCTTCCAACTAGTAGCAAAAGGAAGCCCTTTCATTACTGAAATGTACTCGTCCGGTAACTGTATGGGTTTGTGCTTCTGACTTTTTTCCTCCCCGAAATCCAGGCTGGTCTGCACACCCTCTCTCCTGCAGCAGTTTGTGGCAGCCTGAAGTTTCTATAGCTGGGGGCACTCTGGGATGGGCCATTAACATATTTAAATCTTTCTCCTAAATGCTAGAAAAAGTCTCAGCAGGGGAGAAAAAAATTAGGATGCTTAATTAACTGACCAAATTAATACATGCCTAATTTAAGGCCTGCAGGGAGGGTAATGGAGTCAATAGGAAGAGCCATGTGAGGTCTGGAAGATGTTAACCCTGTGGTTCACCTCATGAATTAGGGCTGGGGTGAGGTGTGAAGCCCTGGTTGAGGGATCTTGCAAGCTTGGAGGACGCTGTTTAACCCCCAAATGTCCCTGGCCTGTGGACCCAGCTATTAAATGAGTGGTAATGGTATCCTGCACTCCATAGGTGAGGCTAAGAGAAGTGTTGGTGGATTAATGTCTCTTGTAGTTGAAAATTTAGGAAGAAGCCATCCCAACACTCTAGGAACATCAGGGCTTAAGGTATTTTCTGCTCCTGGCCGGAAGAGGCTTCCTGCACAGGGCAGTGCCTGATCCTGCCTGAAACTGGGGTGCCTGGAGTGGTGGATGGGAATGCTGAGCTTCACCAGGTGCCTTTGGGGAAAACGCTGCCAGGCTTGGGATCTTCCAAGTCTGCCATGTGGGTAGACTAGAGGTGAAAAATAAGCGGGTGTGTTCCACGCTGAACATGCCCACATCTTGTCACACAAATGTGCAGCACGGATGAAAACAAAAAACAAGCTACAGATGGACATTGGCAACCTGTTGCTAAGCACAAGCCTCTAAATGCAAAATAAACATAATGCAGCAGCTCGTGTCTTGTGAATGGGATCTGTGTAATTTCCATTGTGGATATTGTAATGTCCTGATTGTCAGTCGCAATCACAATGGAATTTCAACTCAAATTTCATCAGCAAAATTCTTGAAGGGTTCATAGATTGTCATACTGGTTATTGGTGCTGCAGGGGAGTGTCTGAGTCCCAGTGAGATACAAAGCTCTGGGGAATTGCAGCAGGCTTGGCCAGAAGAAATTCCTGAAAATCACAGAATGGTTTGGTTCGGAAGGGACCTCAAAGCCACCCCCCTGCCATAGTCAGGGACACCTCCTACTGGATCAGGGTGCTCAAAGCCCCACCCAACCTGGCCCCCCAGGAGGGGGCACCTACAGCTTCTCTAGGCAACCCCTGCCAGGGCCTCCCCACCCTCATTGTGAAGAATTTCTTCCTACTAATCTAAATCTTCCCCCTTCCAGTTTAAAGCTGTTCCCCCTCAAGTTGCTACTTGTACTTGTAAAAAGATGACTGGATCTGTCCTTAGGCGGGCAGATGCTGCTTGGGTCATTCCTGAGAAGTTTCTCTGATATTAGAAAACACTGATAACAAAGACTCCATGACCTTCATTAATCTGTTCCCACGCCTCTGTCCCTGGAGAGTTTTTACTTAATGCCCCTACTGGCTCTGCTGCAGGTGTCACCTCATGCTTTTCCTGTCCTGAGCTGAGCAAGACCAGGAGAGGAGGCAGCTCTCCCCAGGAGGTCTTGGCAGGCTGCACATGACAGAAACAGCCAGAGGAACCCATGCAAACATCATTCTTGGTGTATATAATACTGTCCTGCTTAAGCTGGGTTGTTTCTGGAGGGTGGGAGCCAAGGGCAGCCCTGGGAGGCAGCAGTAAAGGCATTTCTCTAGAGCTGCAGTTCCTCTGGGTTGGCTCCCATGCAAATTTTTTCTGGAGGCACTTAAGAGGCTTTAATTCAAGCTGCTTGCTGGTGCCGATGTTTTTTTTCTCCTAACCAAGGAGATAAAAGTAGCTGCGCTTGGCCAGACCTGAGCTCCATTTTGCCTGATGTTTTGTCTTTGGCTGAGATCAGAGGTGGCTGTGAGGAGGGGAAGGCAGACTCATTCCCTCGCCTGACCTCCTTGCCAGATGCACACCACATAGCCATGGATCCAGGAGCACCAAAAAATCTCTCCCTGGAAGAGGATTCCAATCAGACACAGGGAGATCAAGGGCCAGATGGTGGGGAAAAGGTTTTTGTTAACTGCCGTGGAGTCCTTGCAAAGTTTGCTGAGCTCTGAGTAATTAATTGTGGAGCATGCGTATCTGTGTGCGTGCCCAGAGTAATTAACTGAAGTGAAACACATGTATTTCTGATCTTACATGTTATGGTTAAGATAGAAATGAAGATGACTGTCAAATTGAATTATTTATTAGTAAGGCTCAGGGATATCTCTGCAGCTGCATAATTAATTTTAATTGTGCACGAGTGACTCCTATCAGGGTTTCAAGTGAGTTGCTGCATCTGTATGCTATGAGGAAGAACATAACTATTAGTATATAGGAACATATAGGGAGAGTGAATATTTGACCCATTTGTTTGAAGGTTTTCAAGCTGATGAAAACAGAGAAGATCCTCCTGAGAATGTCCCTCTTCACCAGTGGACTGAAGGAGGGGTGTCTGCACATCGAAACAGAGCTCAATGTTTTATACTTGGATTTATATCAAAAGAGACTGACAACACAGTTAATGCTCCAGTCCTACAAACACCACGACTGACACCAGTGGTATCACAGTGAGAGGTGAGGACCTCACAGATCTTCACAATGATTCACGTTTGCCTCACTTGGATCATAGAATCATAAGGTTGGAAGAGACCTCTGAGACCATTGAGTCCAACCTTACCTGTCTCCCTACTAAACCATGTCCCAAAGGAACTCATCCACCCATCTTTTAAACACCTCCAGGAATGGTGACTCCACCAGCTCCCTGGGCAGCCTATTCCAATCCCTGACCACCCTTTCAGTGAAGAAATTCTTCCTAAGCCTCCACTGACGCAAATTGCGGCCATTTCCTCTTGTCCTATCACTTGTCACTTGTGAGAAGAGACCAGCACCCGCCCCACCACAACCTCCTTTAGGCAGCTGTAGATAGTGATGAGGTCTCCTCTCAGCCTCCTCTAAGCTAAACAACACCAGTTCCCTCAGTTGCTCCCCGCAGGGCTTATTTTCCATCCCCCTCACCAGCCTCGTTGCCCTTCTCTGCACACGCTGCAGCCCCTCAATGTCCTTCCTGTAGCGAGGGGCCCAAAACTGAACACAGCACTCAGGGTGCGGCCTCACCAGTGCTGAGTACAGGGGCACAATCACCTCCCTGCTCCTGCTGGCCACACTGTGTCTGATACAGGCCAAGATGCCATTGGCCCTCTTGGCCACCTGGGCACACTGCTGGCTCATGTTCAGCCGGCTGTCAACCAACACCCCCAGGTCCTTCTCTGTCAGGCAGCTCTCCAGCCACTGTTCCCCAAGTCTGTATCATTGCCTGGGGTTGTTGTGTCCCAAGTGCAGGACTCTGCACTTGGCCTTGTTGAACCTCATCCCGTTGGTCTCAGCCCATCGATCTAGCCTGTCCAAACCCCTCTGCAGAGCCTCCCTTCCTTCAAGCAGATCCACACTTCCACTCAGCTTGGTGTCATCTGCAAACTTGCTGAGGGTGTACTCGATCCCTTTATCGCGATCATTGATAAAGATGTTAAACAGGGCTGGACCTTGCGCTGAACCCTGGCGAATGCTGCTTGTGATTTAATTCCATTTACCACCACCCTTTGGGCCCGGCCATCCAGCCAGTTTTTAACCCAGCAGAGGCTGTGCCTGTCCATGCCGATGGCAGCCAGTTTCTCCAGCAGGATACTGTGAGAAACGGTGTCAAAGGCTTTACTGAAGTCCAGGTACACCACATCCACAGCCTTTCCCTTGTCCATTAAACGGGTAACCTTGTCATAGAAGGAGATCTGGTTGGTCTGGCAGGACCTGCCTTTGGTGAACCCATGTTGACTGGGCCTGATCACCTGGTTGTCCCGTGTGTGCTGTGTGACAGCACTCAAGGCAATCTGCCTTATGACCTTCCCCAGTACCGAGGTCAGACTGACAGGCCTGCAGTTACCTGGATCCTCCTTCCGATCCTTCTTGTAAATGGGCATAACATTTGCCAGTCTCCAGTCCAGCGGCACTTCCCCAGTCAGCCAGAACTGCTGCTAGATGAGGGATTTGGTGAGGACCTCTGCCAGTTCCCTTAATACCCTTGTGTTGATCCCATCTGGCCCCATAGACTTCTATGCATCTAATTGGCCAAGCAGGTCTCTAACCAAGTCCTCCTGAACAGCTGGAGCTTCATTCACACTATCTTCCAGCTGAGGGGGCTGAGTATCCCTAGGACATTCCTCCTTGGAGTTAAAGACTGAGGCAAAGAAGTCGTTGAGCACCTCTGCCTTGTCATAATCCCTCATTGCTACTGTCCCTTCTGTACCCAGCAAGGCAGGGAGAGTCACCTTTGTCCTCCTTTTGCCCCTGATATATTTAAAGAAGTTCTTTTTATTGTCTTTGACTGAACTGGCCAGTTGGAGTTCCAGTTGGGCTTCAGCCCTTCTGATTTTTTCCCTACGTGATCTCACCTCACCCTTGTAGTCCTCCTGGGACGCCTGCCCCTTCTTCCAAAGGTCATAAACTTTCTTCTTTTTCCTGAGATCAATACTAAACTCCCTACTCAGCCAACCTGGTTTTCTTCCCTGCCAACTGATTTTACGGCACACGGGGATGGCCTGCTCTTGTGCCACCAGGATTTCCTTCTTGAGGAGCATCCAATCCTCTTGCGCTCCTTTGTCTTTTAGAACCACCTCCCAGTGGACTTTAGCAAGCAGCCTTCTGAAGAGTTCAAAGTCTGCCCTCTGGAAGTCGAGGGTGGCAGTTCTGCTGACCTCTTTCCTTACTGCCCCAAGAAGCGAGAATTGTATCACATCATGATTGCTGTGCCCCAGGCATTCTCCAACTGTCACCTCTCCCACAACACCTGCTCTGTTCACAAACAGCGGATCCAGCTGGGCGCCCTCTCTAGTTGGTTCACTTACCTGTTGTGTTAGGAAGTTATCATCCACACACTCTATGAATCTTCTAGATTGCTTTCTTTCTGCTGTGTTGTACTTCCAGTAGACATCTGGAAGGTTGAAATCCCCAACAAGAATGATGGGACATGATTGCAAGACTTCTATAAAGATGAGCTCATCAGTCTCTTCATCCCGGTCGGGTGGCTGATAGCAGACTCCCACCACAACATCTGGGTTACTACGCACACCACTGAGTCTTAAAAAAAAAAAAAAAAAAAAAAAGGATCAGCTGGAGGTTATGATCCTGTCTCTGCTCCTTTAGGAGGTTTGTAGCCTCCAGGTATCCAAGGATTCCCTTGAGCAGATTAATAGATGCACAGAGAGCAAGTTACAGTGCAGAAAGGAGAGGAGGCCATAAAAGAACTTCATTTTGTTCTACTCTCTGCCATTATGTTAGTGAAAAACCTGGGCAGCTCAAAGGCTTTCCCTGCCACTGAAAGGCACCTCACTTCTGGGTCTCTGTAGCATCAAGGAGGGATGCTTGATCAAGGAGGATTACAGTACCTGAAGAAAGCTGGGGAGGGACTTTTTAGAAGGGTGTGTAGTGACAGAACCAGGAGGAATGGCTTTAAATTGGAAAGAGGAAGATTCAGATTAGACATTAGGAAGAAATTCTTCACGATGAGGGTGGGGAGGCCCTGGAACAAGTTGTCCATAGCAGTCATGGCTGCCCTCTCCCTGGAAGTGTTCAAGGCCAGGTTGGATGATGCTTTGAGCACCCTGATCCAGTGGGAGGTGTCCCTGCCCACAGCAGGGGGGTTGGAACTGGATAGGCTTTAAGGTCCCTTCTACCTCAAACCATTCTATGATTCTGTGCTCCAGCGTTATTCATGGATAAGCAGGTGGAGGAGACAAACATGTGAGTGCAACACATTTACAGACAGGGTTGGGGAACGCTGAAATGGGAAACTCAGGCAGAGCAAGGCGAGTCCTGCGCTCACCTGCCTCTTTTGTGACGCAGGTACAAACCTTTTGTGTGATGCACAGTTTATCTGCAGAGTAATTTAACTTAAAGTATTTTTAAAAGGGCTAAATGCTAGAGCACGAAGCAGAGTTATGAAGTATAACCTTTCTCACTACCACGGTGGGGAAAACTTTGATGCTGTCTTAGCTTTCATTTGCTGATGAAACACCATATAGAAACAAACTAACCAAAAAACCCCCAAACTATGTTAGATTTTAATTGCAGCCTGGCTTTAGATCAGATATATATTTAGGAAAAAAGAAAAGAGAGGAGGAGGAGAGCAAATTGTGGCTTTGTGTGCATTCTGTGTTAACATTATTATTCAGTAAGCCCTAAACCACAAATGTTCCTATGGAAAGATTCATTATTGCATTAAGCATGAGATCGGGAGGGGATGCCTTGCTGGCAGTTGCAGACAATATATTTCTATTTCACTTTGGGTTGGTCTCCCCTCCCCTTTGAAGGCTGCATGCTCAGTTTAAAACACAGTTGGATGGAAAAATAAAAGAATGGCAGAAAAAGGTAAGTGACTGCAGTGCAAAGCACTGTTTTGGCAGGTTGGAGGTTTTTAACAGCTCCCCTCAGACTTCAAACCCCTTGCCAGCCTGTTAGGCCTCACCAGTGAGAGATGATGCAGTACCTGGCATATCCTCGTGGTACCCAGTTATCCCCCGCAGGTATCTCCTCGTTCCCCTGAGGATGTCACATTTTTAAGCACATCCAGAGATGGGGTCTCCACCACTGCCCTGGGCAGCCTCTTCCAGTGCTTCACCACTCTTTTAGTAAAGAAATTTTTCCCAATATACAATCCAGTCCCCCATGGTGCAACCTGAAGCCATTTCCTCTTGTCCTATCCTCTGTCACTTGGGAGAAGAAACCAGCAACCACCTCACTACAACCTGCTTTACATGATTGTAGTGAGTAATGAGGTCTCCCCTTAGTCTCCTCCAGGCTAAACATTCCCAGTTCCTTCAGCTGCTCCTCATAAACACTGTGCTCCAGACCCTTCCCCAGATTCATTGCCCATCTCTGGACATGCTCCAGCACCTCAGTGTCCTTCTCGTATTGAGGGGCCCAACTGCACTGGGTGTCTCCACCCTCTGTCTGGTGTTTTCTCCTCCTGCCCTCTGAAAGGTTATCTTGCTTTCCTTGTGGAACTGGGCACTGGAGGGTGGTGGAGAGGGTGATGACCCAGCTCTGCCAGGGAAAGGACTTTCTAGAGAGAACCAAAAGCACTAGTGGAGCACACAGATCTCCTAGTTGCAAGTAATAGGAAGAGGAAAGCGTTTTCCTCCCCGAGCCACTGATGGCTCAGTTTGCGGTGGGCTGATCTGAGACAGCAGTAGGGAAAAAAAGAGTTCAGATTTTGGAAAGCACTCAACACCTGTCTTGTGACAGGAGGCAGGTTCCAAGCGCGTCGTATGGGATGCTCACTAATGAACAACCTGGCAAGCAAGGTGGGTTTGTAACAAGAAGTGTAGGCTATGTTCTCAAAGTGATATCTTTTTTAGGTAATGTATTAAAGCACATTTATTCGTCTTTGAAAACTGAAACCCATGCAACGGAGGCCCTGCCTCGATTGTTCTTTTGGTTACAAATCCCCATTCTTCCTGTGAGGGAATTCCACAGTTTCAAGACTGACTGGTTCTCTAATTTGTGTCTTTCCAAAAAAAACCAAAAAACCCAAAAACCAAAACCAAAGATATATCACTTGTGCGTTACATTTTATTGATGTTACTGTAAAATACATATTTGCTTGCATTCCTAATTGGGGAAGCACAGATGGCAGTGGCTTCTGCTGCAGTGATATGCTCTTTAAATATCTGGTAGCACTACAACAAAGTATAGTCATTAAAATGAGTGTCTGCTGTGCTGCAGGAGTTTAGTTCTGGGGAGCAAAAGCTCTCCTGTTTTAAGGAAGGAGGGCCTGGTTTAACCCTTCCCTGGGCTGAGACCTGTCACGGCGGGATAAATTCTGAAGGCCTCAGCACAGAAAAGGACATGGATCTGTTGGAGAAAGTCCAGAGGAGGCCACAGAGATGATCCAAGGGCTGGAGCACCTCCCATACGAGGACAGGCTGAGAGAGTTGGGCTTGTTCAACCTGGAGAAGTAAAGGCTCTAGGGAGATCTTAGAGCAGCCTCCCAGTAATGAAAGGGGCTCTTGATCAGGGAACTCAGGGACAGGATGAAGGGAACGGTTTTCAGCTGAAAGAGGGGAGATTGAGATGAGATCTTAGGAAGAAATGTTTTCCTGTGAGGGTGGGGAGGCCCTGGCACGGGAGGCCCTGGCACAGGTTGCCCAGAGAAGTGGTGGCTGTCCCATCCCTGGAGGTGTTCAAGGTCAGGTTGGATGGGACTTTGAGCACCCTGATCCAGTGGGAGGCGTCCTTGCCCATGGCAGGGGGTGGAACTGGATGGGCTTTAATGTTCTTTCCAACACAAATCATTCTTTGATTCTCTAAAATTTAGTGTGGTGGGGTAAATCCAGCATGGTTCACCTCAGTGTGGCGCTGCTGTAACCACTTGCTTGCAAGAAACTTATCCCTTCTGCATGGAGTTCTTCATAATGGGTGATGTGCCCACAAGGTCTGGAGCTGCAGGAGTCACAGCTAAATTCATTTTGGTGTTGTGTTCCATCTGCATAATAACCGGGGAGCTAGGGACCAGCGACCGCCTCCTTGAAAATGCATTGTTGCTTACAGTGCCTTGAGGACTCGGCTCTTGGAAGGGTAGTGCTGCTTTGAATGGAAAAATAAGAAGGGGAAGGCAGCATTGGATGCAGGTCGTTCATCTTCACAATGCTGTTTTAATTCTCTCTTCTCATCCAAATCAAGCTGTCAAGAGCAACCACAGAGCAAGTGAGCAGCATTTTGCAAAGCGCTTGCAATGTGTGTTGGCAGCAAGCAGCAAGCGCACACTGGGAGGGAGTGGGAAAGTCTTCTGGGCATTTCATTTGAGAAGCAGTTTTGCAAGGAAGCTGCTGCTAGGTATTGATGCTCCTTGATGAACTCTCTCTCGTTCCACTCCCTGCCCCATAGACCTCATTACAACCAGGGTGTTTTACCACCAACACCTCAGTCTGGGGAAAACTGCATGCGTTGGTGCCCTTACACCTTCCTTTAAAGGTTAAATCACTAACAGCTCGTTAGGGGTTGGAATTTCATTAACTTTATATTTTAAGAGGCTCCACTCCAGCCATGTGTTTGCATGCATACCTAGTGTTATTGGTCTTGCAGTCTGAGACTGACTGCATGCCTGGGTTCTTACTTGCAAAGTCCCCATCCTCACTAGCTGAGATGGTTTGGGGTTCCTTCCTGAGCCTTTGCAGAGCTGTGTGGGACAGCGGAGTGCCTTCCTGCAGCCAGGCTGCCAGCAGGCACGGTGAGACACTTGAGCCATTAGCTCTTGTGGTTTTAATTAGCCAGCAGTCTTGGCTAACTGGGGAAGCCCCAGCTGACTAGGGGTCAACAAATGTGAAGTTCATCTACAAGAAGGACCAGAAGGAGGATCTGGGGAACTCAAGGCCTGCCAGCCTGCCCTTGGTGATATGGAATGGAGTAGATCGTTTTGACTGCCATCACGGGGCACATACAGGATAACCAGATGACCAGGCCCAGTCAGTACAGGTTATGGCAGACCAACCTGATCTTCTACGAAGGGTGACCTGCTTAAAGGATGAGGGAAAGGCTGTGGATGTTGTCTTCCTAGACTTTAGTAAAACCTTTGACACCATTTCCATGGCATTTTCCTGGAAAAACTGGTTGCTCATGGCTTGGATGGGTATAAACTAATACTCTCTACAGCTCCCTGAAAGGAGGTTCTAGCGAGGTGGGTGTTGGTCTCTTCTCCCAAGTGACAAGTGATAGGACAAGAGGAAATGTCCTCAAGTTGTGCTAAAAGAGGTTTAGATCGGATATTAGGGAATATTACTTCATTGAAGGGGTTGTCGAGTACTGGCACAGGCTGCACAGGGAAGTGGGGGAGTCACCATCCCTGGAGGGATTTAAAAGATGTATGGATGTGGTACTTAGGGACATGGTTTAGTGGTGGCTTGGCAGTGTTAAGTTTATGGTTGGACTTGATGATCTTAAAGGTCTTTTCAACCATAAACGATTCTGTGATTCTAATGAGAAGCTTTAACTACCCAGCTCGCAGAGTCGTGCAGTTAGGAGGGCCTCCGTATGGTTGCTTGCTGTGGAAATGAAGGTCAGCTCGTAAAAATCCAGGCCTTTGACGCAAGATGGAGTGAGTAGCGTGATGGTCAGGTATGGGAAGCAGCTGTCTCCTCCCTGCCCGCCTGCTCCCGTGCTGGCGTGGAAAAGGTTGCTATAGGATAGTGTACAACAGCTATCAGGTCGTTATGTGCCTTCTACTGGCAAAATTGCCCTTTGGTCAGTTGTAGCAGGATTGAACAAGCCATAGGGAATGCCATGGGTGTAAACAGGCCATCGTCCAACACGAAGTGGGATTTACTAACGAATTGGGTACTGTTTGTGGGTTGAATGTAGTAGGTGCATGAGGATTTGGGGAAGAGGGAGAAAAGCAGGCAGGTGAAGCCATCAGGAAGGATTTCCCTTACAGCTGCACACCTGCATGTTTGCATTTTGGAGAGGGCAGTGTTTCCAGTGCCCAGGTGTGGGCCAGCTGACTCACTCTGAACTTCACACAAGCTGTTGAAGGAAGAAGCAGTGGGGAAGAAGATGTCTCTGGATCCATGCTCTCCCAGGCAGCGTCCTGTGGGGCACAGTCACCTTGCTGGGAGGATAGGGGACTTTGGAGGAGCACTCCAGTGTGTTTCGCACAGAGCAGGGAAGAAGCCATAGCTGCACACACAGCACTGGTTTTGTCTAAGGTATCAATACGCCTCCAGCCAGGTGGATGCAGGGGGGAGGGTGGGAGAAAGGGGGGTGAGGAACCCGTTGGTGATTAAGCCTGATCTCAAACCTTTTGAAGCTGATAGAAAAATCATCCTCGACTTTGATATACTTCAGTTTGGACCTTTTAAGTCATGTGAAAAACATTTATGTTAATAAATAGCAGCAGAAACACCACTGTCCGTTATATCTGCTTTTATTTTTTAATGGCAATGGTAGGTTTAGCCTTGGGCTCTATCAGAGCTCATAAATAACCCATGTCAAGTGTAACACACCTACTGAACAGCCACAGAAGACAGAGGACTTGGCTGTTTATCTCTCTGCATTTTTCAGTAACGAGCCACTTGTATGTTAGGAGAGGTAGATGTCCTCTAGCATTCATTAATAAAGCATCCTTAACCAGCCAGGGCTTGATCATGCAGGGCTAATGCGATAAATATCTTCTTTCCACACTCTCTTGACAACTGAAAGACAGGAATGCAGTCTAACTTACAGAGTCAGTTGGGCAAGGGTATTGCAGGACTCATTTCTTGTACGCATGCCCCATCCCTGGAGGTGTTCAAGGCCTTCTGCAACCTGATCCAGTGGAAAGTGTCCCCGCTCATGGCAGGAGGGTTGGAACTAGATGGGCTTTGAGGTCCCTCCCAGCTCAAACCATTCTGTGATTCTATGATTCTATGTGTCACAGCGAGGTACGGCACCCACTTGATAACAAAGCAAAGTAGGGAGGCTTTCTGAAAAAGCATTCCCAGTACAGCAGTGGAGTCACCCCTTATGTTATAGGATAGTGTGAAAGCCCATGGGAAATCCTGGATCACTTCTCAACATCATTCCATAGTTGTCCACATGGATGTGCAGTGCAAGCCCTGGCCCGCTCAGTCAGGAAGCTGAAGCTGATGACGGTCAGATGCCACCATCAAAACATCTTGGGTACCACCACTTATTGTTGAGAGTCTAAGTGGGCCTAAACAATCTGCATCTGTTCATCACTGCGTTCCTCCAGTTTCTGAGTTTCCTAGGGGTTCATTCCAGCAGGAAGGCCTTTAAATTGGAAGGGGGAAGATTTAAATTAGACATTAGGAAGAAATTCTTCCAAATGAGGGAGGTGAGGCACAGGCATAGGTTGCCCAGGGAAGTCGTGGCTGTCCCATCCCTGGACGTGTTCACTGCCAGTTTGGATGGGGCTTTGAGCATCCTAATCCAGTGGGAGTGCCGTGAGTACTGTGCATAGATAGTTTTTTCTCCTTTTACTCCCCCCTCTTCCCACTTCTGCCGCCTGCCAGTGACCGAAGAAGGCTACACCATTCCTGAGCAGCTAGTAGGTCTGGGGCTGGCATGACTGGGGATTGCCTTTCCCCTGTTTCATTCTGCTGATTGAACAGTCAGGCAAAGTCAGGGCTTCCCGTTTAGGACATTTAAGATGTCTGGTGAGGAACAGCCTGCACCAAGCTGTGTTTGCACTTAAAACAGCAGGATTACTGGGAACGCCTGGTCTGGAGCAACCTGGGATGCTGATCCAAAGAGTGTTTGTTTCTATGCTATTTAACCTCTTATAAAAAGAAGTAAAAATGAGATGAACCATGAAAGGGAATTTAACAAATGCAGCTCACACATAAATATTTGCTTCTGCTCCCAAGTGGCCAGTTCCTCTAGTTTCTCTCATTAAAGAGGAATACCCTCGGGATACCCACATTTAAGGATGTTTCTGTTTTCAAGGGGTTTTAAAGACATTATGTCCATACAGTCTGTACTGCTCTGGGGAGAGGGAACAGAAGGGACCTGTGTCTGCAGCAGCAGTTCTCTGACAGCTCCTTGGGTAGGGCTGTAGAGCAAAAACCCCCATCTCTCCCAAAAAGTTGTTACCTGCTTTCTTCCCCTTCCTGCCCCCTGCCCTGGCAGCAAGTTGAGGTCTGTATGGCTTTCCTACTGCTCTGGGAGCAGATCCACCGCATCTCTGGATCTGTGAGCATTTGAACCAGGCTGCAGGAGCTCAAACAGGATGGAGCAGGCAGGGCTTTGGGCTGGAGGCTGCTGTAGGGGACTGGGAGTTAATCCCTCTCCTCTAAGATGGGGCCATAGTTACAAGCTGGGCTCAGCTGCAGAGGTCACACCTCCCCGCGGTCCCACTGGATACCCACCCGGGTAACCAAGCTGACCTCTGCCCCAGCATGACAGACTCGTAGTTGCTTCCTCCCTAGCAAACAGCCTCACCACCTGTTCGTTAGTATTCCAAACGGTGAACCAAAAGTGCTGTTCGAATGTCGCATTCGCAGCTAGATCCCTTGGCCCACGGGGATAACAGTTGGGCACCGCCTGGACTTCTTAAGGGCGAAGCCAGGTGTAGACATCCCTCACTGCCAAACCGGACTTGACCTTAAGTGGGAATCTCTTGATGATTATTTACATGCTGTAACCTAATTTGACTTGGCACCGGTGGATGAGCCACCGTCACCTAACTCAGAAAAGGTGCACACACCGTATGTGTGTACGTCACTAACCCGTTTAAATAGCCACAGGCTGCAGGATGTTTTAAAAGCAGGTAAAAGGCAGGAACTTTGCTCCCTTATCCCCATGGCTTTGGATTTTCAAAGGAATTTGCGTATGCAGAAAGAATTTTACTGCAGGAGGAAATGTGTTTGCAGCAGCCTCCTTTTCTTACACTGTCTTTTCATCTCCCTGATGCCTCTCTCCCCATCACTGAGCCATATCTGTCTTCCCTGCAACTACTGCCTCCATAAAAAAAGACAGTTTGGGCATTCAGCCTGGGTTTTCCTTTCTGGGACTTGGACCTGTAAGCGACAGTCCTGAAACAACTGAAACCTTTGCTTTGCAAAAGCAAAAGCAAAAAGTCACTGCTGCAGGTTTGGGGTTTGGTTTTGGTAACCACAATGCAAGTGGAAACAACCCCGTAGGGTACAGTTGCGTGGCAAGCTGGCAGGTGTTAAATAGCACACCCGGCGCTCCAGCATCCTCCGCTCCGAAGCTTTGTGGTGGTTTCTGACTAATAGGCACCAGCTTCATTCTTACCTTTGAGGAGCCTTGGCAGATACTCGCTAACCCCCCTAGGGCTTCAGCCACACTAAGTTAAAGCCTTAGCTAAACCCTCGTGGGCACAGTCTGTCCCACAGCCCACATATCAAATGGGGCTGCTTCAACAGTTTCTTAAAAGCAGCTTTCCTCTCTCTTGCGTGTGGGCAGAAGCCCCAAATACTCATGGCATCTAAATGAAACTGCCTCCTTCATGTTGAGCAGTTTCCATCCGAGACACTGAGCTGAATTTCTAAGGTACCAAGCATACCTGAGGGCAGTTTCTTCCAGGGCAAGAGATGATTGCTGCCAACCATCGAGAAGCTGCCATGAGATGGTTGCTTCCACTTTAAGAAAACAAATCACAAAATCACAGAATGTCCCAAGCTGAAAGGGACCCACAAGGACCATTGAGTCCAAGTCCTGCCCCTGCACAGAACAACCCCAACATTCACATCGTGTGTCTGAGAGCACTGGCCAAATGCTTATAGAATATCGTCAGGCTTGGTGCCTTAACTGCTTCCCTAGGGAGCTGTTCCACTGATCCACCACACTCTGGGTGAATAATGTTTTCCTTATGTGCAATCTAAATATAGATCTTGCCCAAAGACCAGTGAAACTTCTACCCCCAGCCTCCACTTTCCACATCCCCATCTCTTTGACAGGTAGGAACAACAGTTTTCTTGCTGACTCACTGGATTTCCAGCCCCAGCTGCCCTAGTGGGACATGTGCACACATGCCGGATAAGAGAGCCTGGACCTGCTTCAGTTTTAAAAACAGGGCTGTTGGCTGGAGCACACACATGATCCCGTCTCCAGACTTTATACATTCATGATCCTGTGTGTGCAGCAGGGCTTTTTTGTATAAAGAGTTAATTATTGGGCCTTTCAAGATCAGGAATGCTCCAAGTTTCCATTTTATCTTCTAAAAATAAATGGCACAGCTGGATATTTCCTGATTTTGCCAAATCTCACAGCATTTCTGCTTATATGAAGAGTGTTTTAACTGAGAACTTTTTCTAGCCCTCGTGCTTCCAGCCAGAAGGCTGAGTGTGGGACCTGTGTGTGTGCTGAAAGCCCATACCAGAGTGGCAGCAAGAACCTGGACCACAAACTGGAGATGCATTTCCAGGTGGGTCAAGGGAGAACCAGCTCTCCCCAGCCTTGATGATTCAGAGTGCTGTTAGTCCAAATGTAATTAACTCAGCATTAATTACACTGAAGAGAGGTCATCTCAGTCCCCCTAGCATGTTACAGAGGAAACGTGGCCCAGGCTCTCCAAGCAGAGCCAATGCCAGCGCAGAGGCCATGGTGCCATGAGTAGGGATGCAGCTGTGTGCTCTTTCTGCCTGTCTCAGATATGAAAACAGCTCCTTAAACACAGATTTTCCCACCCAGTGCTTCATCCTGCTCCATATTTCTCATCTTCTCACCCTTCCCCCTGCACATCTGCCTCTCTCTTTGCTTGGTGGGCTTCCTTCCTTTGCCTGCATACTGAGCTGGAGACACCCCAACAGCATGGCATCTCCCTTCCCTTTCACCCCTCAGGCCCCTGGGTGTCCCTGGCATTTTTTTTGGCCATATTCAACAGAGAGGGAACCGCAGCACCCTTGTTTATTGTGACTGGGAGGAGGTGGGGAGAGAGGAGGCACTCAGGTAGGTATCTTCTCTCTCCAGCACATCTAGAGCCCACAGCTGGCAACAGGGGCCAGGGCTGGCCCTCCTCTCAAAAGGAGGTGGCTCTTCTATATTGAGCAAACTTTCTAGGGGGAAAGAATGAGAAATTAAGGAAGCACAAGAAATACACAGGCAATGACAGACACCACCTCCTGTGTCTTTGCAGCCAGGCTAGTTGGCCCAGCTCAAGGTTAATGGGTCACTCACCCAGTCCTCTGCTTGTGAAGGACCCATGGAGACTTTTCACGCTGTGTCTGATGTGCTCCTCTGGGACTGGTCTTGCCCAGACCTTCTACAGGAGTCCGGACAACAGGTTCCCCCACAGAAACCCTTCCCAAACCCCAAACCACACCGTTCCTTCCTTCTCCCTTAAGGATGCTGGAGCCTGAACGCCACAGGCATTTTAGGCTGTGCATCCTGGAACCCACATGACCTCCTCCTGAGCACAGGGATGTGTGGTACCCCTTGGGGGTGCCTGTATTTTGATCAAGCGCCAGGTGATTAAGCATCACTACCACTGCATGGCTAAGGCAAATTCATCCTCTAAACAAAATTAGACTCTGAAGATGTCGTGGGAGGGTAAGAGGCGAGTACTTTGCAGGGGCTGTTAGTATGGCATTTTTGCATTGGTATATTGTTTTCTTTTTTAGAAAACTTGAAACTGAGGACTGGATTTTATCAAAATGTCCCTTCTTGCACACCTGGCAAGAAGGAATACAAAAGATTGGTGGGGGTTTTTACCTGCAGAATGTAAAGGAATTAAAACCTCTCTGCAGATCCTAAAATCCTTAATACTCCTGCTTTCACTCAAGAGCTGAAGATGAGCAGAGTTTGATTTTAAAGCCCTCATTCTATGCCTTTGAAATAAACACTCTCTTCCTTCTGATAAATGATTAAAGTACCAGTAGTTTAGTTTTTAAAGGACAAGATCACAGGAATTTCTGAGCTCCACACCCCAACTCAGGTATAAATTTGTCCTCGCTGAGGTGATATTTGGGTGCTTTATGCACTTCCCACCATAGTAATACAGAGAACAAAAAGGTGTTGCACCAAAATAATATATCTAGTGACAAAGAAATTGTGGCTTTAGGAAAGTTTTCCTGCTGTGTTTGATATACCAGTGTCTTACAATGATTCTGTGACACTGAATCCACTAACAGTGAATTTGGCTTTTCAGGGTTTTTTTGTGTGCTTTGGCTTTTTAAAGTTATTACAACCAATGTTATGGACAAACTTGAAGGTATAAGACTTTATTCTTCCTCTGCCACTACAGATAATGAAGTTTTATCAACTGCCTTTTATTATAGTAATCTACAACTGTATCCTGTAATAGGGTCATAAACATTTAATGAAACTCAATGTTGTAGGGATAAAAAAAAAGAAAGAGAGGCTTTAGGGTGGACAAATGGAGAACAAAAGGGAATCCAAGTGTCTCTAGACCCAATCCTCAGTAAACGATGCTCCTCCATGGTGGCGTGTAGCCCTGGCACTCTTGCCTAATTCCCATTAGTGGGTTTCTCATCAAAGAGATAAGCTAAAATGCAGCCCCAATCTTTAGGACTTTTTGGGGTTTTTTTGTACCATTAAAATGCTTTCTGGTATATTCTGCGGGGAATTTTAATGTATTGTGTCATCACATATTTAAACGGAAGGGGATGTTAATTACTCTGACACCATGAAAAGCAAAACTACTGCCTAACTGACATTAACTAGTGCCTTTCAAAGAGCAGATGTGTATTACATAGCAGGGCAGTTACATCAGCTCTGCACAATGACAACAGGAAAAACTGATAATAAACATCAAACTCATCTGCCTTTTACCACAGAAAAAAAGAAAGTTCAAGTGTAGTGGAAAGTTTTGGGGGTTGTTTTGTAAGTTACCTCTCTCTTTCCTGCTCTAAAACCTTTCACAAGGGGAAGTTTTCAGGCTGGAGAAGAGAGCAAGCAGGCCACATGCTCCCTAATTCTGGTTTTGCGAGAGGCATGATGAGGATGGTGAAGAGTTTGGGAGGATGGGATGGGGTATTTATAATGCCAACACAGACTGATTAGGAGAGCACTAGGAGCTACGCTAGAGAAAGATTCCAGAAGAAAATGTTTCACCATGAGAACAGTTAAATGTTGAAATAATCTCCACAGGGAATTGGTGGATTCCTCTACAGTGGACACTTTTAAGGCTCAGTTTGACAGGGTGCTGGACTATATCATTTAAACTGAAGATCACCTAAAAGGTTGGACCACATTATCCCTGAGGCCTCTTCCAAACTGGCATTCTATGATTCTGTGAAGACATGGAGCGTGTTTTGCTCTGGAAGGGGCATTTGAAGAGGTTCCTTGCAAAGGCAACTTCTGTGGTGCAAGTCTTATCATCTGCACTCAGTCCTTCAAAAATGCACAACTAAAAATATCTGTGATTAATTCTGGGCAGCCAGCCTACTGTAAGTGATAAGGTATTGTCCCTCACTGGGATGTTGCTGATATTGGACAAAATACGATCACTTGGCCTGTGATCAAAATATGATAATGTGGCCTTTGCTGTGCTAAGATTGGCTTATAGCACCCTAAACCAAATAGGGGTGGGAGGTTATATATTGCTTTGGTTTTTTTACTGGCAAACATAAAAATGGTCACAAATATTACAGCTCTTTTTGTGTAAGGGCTGATGATGGAACCCCTCATGCTAAGCAATATGAACCTTAGAGAGAAGAAATGAACTGGAACACCCTGATGTTTGTGACTGTGGCCTTGGTTTCATCTCTTAAATATGGTGGCAGGAAATCATTGTAAATTGGGGCCTGGTAACTCTGAACAAGGAATAAGAATAAAGCAAACAATATTAGTCCTTACTTATTTTCCATGTGTTTTCCTTTCACAGATGTCTTGCTGGGGACTTCCCCTGGTCTCTGTCCTCTTTGCAGTCTGGTGCTTTGTATGCAGCTGTGGACTGAAAGCAGGAGTAAAAACTAAAACTAGTTGAAAATTTTCCATCAATTTTCTTTAACAGAAAATTTGAGTTTTAACTAAAAAAATTGGCAGTAAAATAATTTCCTTTTAGCATGCTGGATTTTTTCCTTAAGAAAACGAAAGATCTCAAATAGAGAAATAGGTGTTCAAAAGTAGAAATCTTAAATTTGGAGTGGACTTTTTTTCAAGTTTGACTGGCAGAAAACAAAATGGAAAAAGAAAAACAGTTTTGGTTTCTGATGGAAATTGAATTACACTTTTTCTATCTGTTGAGGTAAATGTTGAGGAATGGGTCTTCAGGTACTTTAAATTTCCCCCATTTCTCCTATTTTGAACTAAGAATCTTGACAAATTCATAGCAATTATTATTACTAAATTCTACCTTCCCCCTACCTATTTTTTTATTTTACTGTGCATTGTGTAGGTTTTGGCCCACAAGGAATGGGTTCAGAGGAGACTGTGCAGATGATGCATCTCTGCTATGTGGACAGGCTGAGAGAGTTGGGCTTGTTCAGCCTGCAGAAGGCTGCAGGGAGACCTTAGAGCAGCCTTCCAGTGCTGAAAGGGGCTCCAGGAAAGCTGGGGAGGGGCCCTTGACCAGGGATTGCAGGGATAGGATGAGGGGGAACAGTTTTCAGCTGAAAGAGGGGAGATTGAGATATCAGGAAGAGATGTCCTCCCGTGAGTGTGGAGAGGCCATGGCACAGGTTGCCCAGAGAAGTGGTGGCTGCCCTGGGCATAGAGGCATTCAAGGCCAGGCTGGATGGGGCTTTGAGCCCCCTCATTCAATGGGAGGTGTTACCTGACCATGGCAGAGGGGTTGGAACTGGATGGGCTTTGAGGTCCCTTCCAATGCAAACCATTCTATGATTCTATGACTGATGTGATACAGACAGCTATGTGATGGAAATGTTATTCCTCACCCACAGAGGTTTCCCTTCAGGTTTATCACAGCTGGGATTTTTTTCCCCCTTTGTTTTAGTGAAAATGGGGAACGTCGTTGTCAAAAGGGAAGCTCTAAAAATAACGTGTGATCTGAAAGTGTGAGCGCATAAATTATCAGAGCCAACTTTCAAAATACGCATTTGCAAGTGTTACTATGAGACACGTTTCCCAAAGTAAGCTGTAGTAGTTTTAAGATAAACGGTTCCCCAGAGGAAAGCAATAAATAGCACAGCCACACGCTTACTGTGCCCGGGTTGTGAATTTCCATTATTTATGAAAAGGTAGATGCAAGCTACAGTTCCTGAAAGCCTTTTGATCAGTGTATTTATTACTTCAAATACCTTTAAAAATAATAAAACATCAAAACAGAAGAGTCACAGAAAGCCTGGAAACTGGCTATGGATTTTAAATCTGCAAGAAGGTCAAAACATTGGGATGAGTACACAGTTTTCTTTGAAACCTCTCCCTGATATCCATGATACTGCAAAAAATTATTAGACCACTGGAAAACAACTCTTTTTCTGCATAGGATATTGCCCTTTCTTTCTCTGTCCTTGCTGTTTCCTTTCAGTGACAACCAGCATCCCCTGAGGGGTCTGTTCTGGGACCAGTGTTGTTTAATATCTTCATCAGTGACATAGATGATAGGATCGAGTGCACCCTCAGTGACTTTGTGGATGACACCAAGTTGAGTGGGGAGGTTGGCACCTCTGAAGGATGGCATGCCATCCAGAGGGACCTTGACAAGTTGGAGAATTGGGCTTGTGAGAATCTCATAAGGTTCAACAAGGCCAAGTGCCAGGTCCTGAACCTGGGTTGGAGCAAGCCTCAGTATTGATACAGGCTGGGGGATGGAAGAGGCTGAGAGAAGCATTACAGCTAAGGACCAGGCCATCCTGGATGATGATAAGCTGGACATGAGCCGGCAATGTGCGCTTGCAGCCCAAAAGGCCAACTGTATCCTGGGCTGCATCAAAAGAAGTGCAGCCTGCAGTTGTCACTATATAGAGAAAAATCTAGTCTGAGCAAGGGAAGGAATATTGAAATGGAAGCCAGCAGAGAAGACAAATCATTTGTGTGGGCATGAATTGAGGTGGGGACGTACCCGTATTCTCACATCCCCACTGTTACCTAAGGCATAGCCTGAAAATCCCAGGGATCTTTATTGAACATCTTTTTTCCCCTCCCTTTTTAACATAAAAAGCAATTTACTGACAAATCATTCTGATGTATCGGATTTTTGCATGCCTGAAATCATGGCTAAGCTTTAAACAAGGGAAATCAATAAATGATGTGTAGCCACCAGCCATGTGTACGGCACCTTAGTGTAACTTTAATAACAGTTATCACTGCAGAAGGCAGGAGAGGTATCTGCTGCTTCACTCCAGCATTGTGTGTGACACCCTCTCTGCACAGGGAGATCAGGAAGCTCAGTCCCCTTTAGGGAGGCAGCAAGGTGTCCCCTCTGTTCTACCAGTCACCACTGCCTCTGGGAAATGGTGAAATCGAGAGATGAACAGGCTCCATGAAGAGTAACAACCTCTTCCTCTGGCCATGAGGCTGCACATTTTAGCTTGGGACAAACTGTAGTTCATGCAAGACTAGAAACCAAAGCAAGATGCAATAAAGAATATTTGTACTGTGATGGGCAGGTTCCTGGTTGGCATGATTGAACTTTGCTGAAGCTGTTAACCCTTCCTGGTATGCCTATGCTCAGACAGGACCTTCCCTCCAGTTCCTTCCCTGCTGATCCCAGACAGGCATCTCTGCATACTCTCAGAGAACATAGTACAACTGTGCGCCAAGAAGTTTTGTCTTGTTAACCCAGACCCACAACTTACCCACACTTTGGAGCTGGGTCTGGACTAACAACTGGTCTATGTCAAAGCAGTTGGATACTGGACTTGAGAAGCTGAGATGGGATCTTCCTCCCTTGTAATATTGGCAATACTGCCAATGAGTGGCTTTAAAATCTTTGGCCAGTTCCCATGATGGCACTGACAGAGGTATTTGTGACCCCCTGCCTGTGCTACAGCCTGTCCTGGTCAGGTGAGAGGAATCTGTTGAGACTGAAGAGGTTATACACAGCATCAGGGAAACACAGAGCAACACTGTGGTCTCTACTCATCCCTGAGAGGCTGCTGTCACAGATTGCCTTTAACTTATTAATTAACCAGCTAGTAATAACCTTGTAACTTCATCAAGATCCTATAAAGCAATGCAAGGTGATGCTTTGCTCACCTGGAGAAATTAAAAGCTAACAAGAGAACTGTAAAATGAAGTCAGAGTATTAATTTCTATTGAGGGTCTCAAAAAAATAATTATTTAAAATATTAGAGTACCTTGCCTGTTCTTGAAAACCTGAATGTATGAGTGTTCAGAAATGGAGAACACAGTTTACCCTAGTTTCTTTTTCCCTTCAGGCTGAGCCATCCCAGGCAGCGGCACAGGCAAGGAGAGCGTGCAGGGATGAAACTCATCAACTCAGTTGATGAAAAACATCTTCTCTGTTTAACGACATAAGTTACCCTGCACTGCCTGGAAACTGTGATAAGAAACAGGACAGCGCTTTGTAGATACCATGCTTTAAATTTTGAATAATGTGCTACCGTGATGTTTAAAACAGCTAAAGTGCAAAGTGATCACGTGGGCATAAAAGGGTACAGTGCTTATATAAAATATAATAACATGTTCCATGTAGGATATAATGTATTGTGTGAAACCACTAACACACAAGAGAGTAGAGAAGAGTTGCAAAGACTGGGTGGGAGCAAGGAATAATTCCAGAGAGTAGCATATGATGATATATGACATGTGGAGGAAACAAGAGAATTGGATCCAATCTTGGGGAAGACTGAAGTTCTCCGTGAGGGGATAAATATACTCTAAAACAAAGATATTCGGTAGGAAGGAGATGCTTACAAGGTAGTCATGTCAGAAGTGCCTAAGTGGGTAGCAAATCAGACAGGAGCATGCAATGCAATTGGAAAATAAATGTGGAAACACCAACGTGATTCTGGTCTGTGCTGTGACAGGGAGGCAGAAAGGTACACTGCTTCACACAGCATGCAGGCAACAGGACTTGGTAGGAGCCAGTACCTCTGGGAGCCTTGATGATAAAGCTCCAGTGATCAGAGGTGACAGAGTGACGAGGAATGTGGATACCACAGAGAAACAGGGGATGCAGAAGAGACAGACCTCCAACAGAGCAGAATGGAGTTGAGTCTGGCTGAGTGGCAACCAGCACATGGATACCTGCTTGCAAGCAGCAGATGCAGGGATGCGTGGTGAACCGTGGGCACAGCAAGCCTGCAACTGATCACATGAAATGTCATCCTGAATTTCAAGGGGGAAATGAACAGAAAAGGTAATCCATCTTCCTACAGAAAGGGATAGGAGCCCTGCCATTTGTCATGGAAAAGGAGTTTATATGGCTAATTCCTTTACGAGTGAAGGGGAGCCTGAGGGTAACATCATGCCTCTTCCCACCTCGTGGCAGTGGGGTTTGGGGGCTACCACTGACAAGGCCAAGGGCATGTGCTGTAAGAAAGAAGAGGTGGGGTGAGCTAGAACCTTGATCCACTTTTCATTTCCCCTGCTCTGCCCTGAAATGAGAATCGCTCAACATGTTTCAAATACTGGGGGTGGCCAGTGGGTGTCAGTTTTGCTCTATGAAGCAGCTGATGGAGCTTCCCTTGTCTAAAGTAAGAAACTACCTCTTAAAGGAGGCTGTGGAAAAAAATCATCCCCATGGAGAAATGTGATGTCAGCCCCACAGTCTGGCATTTTGTATTTTTTCATAGCTCTGTCTACTTCAAGAGCAGCCACAGATAATAATTCTTAGAGAGGTCGTTGTCTTAGTTTTTCCTCTTTTGGTATCTCTGATTTTAGGGCAATGACAATGAAGTGAGGGTTTTCAACAGAGCTCTTTTGTCTTACAAAAGAAGAAGCCAGCATCTACTGCCAGACAAACACTTTATTTCAAAGGGTCTTATGTGCAAATGTGCATAAGTCTTGCAGGAGCCATCTAGAATAACCTTGCTGGAGGGTCACAGTTTTGTTGGCAGCCAATTAAGACAACTCAATATAGCATGGAAATTACTTCAGGATCAAGTCAACGCTATAGACCTATAGACACTGTGCATACAATTTCCATGGAAAACATCTTCAGATTTTAAGGATCACTTTCAATAGCTATTTTTCACCAAACCTCAGGGCTGAATGTAAAATTATACCCTTGTTGAATGAAAAACCATCCCAACAAACCCAAACCAGCAGCAAGCTACTATGAAAAGCATTTGCCTTTCTTATGCAGTGAGTAAACCAAGACCTTCCACAGGGCTTCATAATAAACTCTGTGAGCATGAGGAAAGTTTTGGTATGAGAACACCCTTTAGCAGTGTACGGAGGCAATAAACTGGCAAAAGCAATTCAGAAAAGAATGTTGAAGAGAAAGATGATGATATTATCTGCAAAGGTTTTTCTCTTTAAATCCTCATTCATAATGCTGTAAAATTTGAATCTCTGGTTTTTACTTTTGTAGATTTTAGATGGGGTCTTTTCAGCCGAAGTCAGTAGAATTTCTGTTGATATCAGAGGTTTAAGCTCAGGCCTACGCAATGAAGAAAATATACCTGGTAAAATAACATCATCTTTAGCCATTGTTCCACCATCCAAAATCCTAATTAGAAGAATCCCTCATGTTGCTATTAAACAGAACATAACATTTGTTCTTCCAGATCTCAGAAGAAAATTATAGTGTATTGGCAGTAGCCAGGAGTAAAAGATTGTCTTTTAAATATCGAGTCTGAATGATGTGTTAATTGATTTAAATCCCAAAAGGACTAAAAAATGGGAACACCTCCCTCTTAAAACAAACAAACAGGAAAAAGGAGGCATTTTCAAACCACAAGAATGAAGTTACGTTTTTTTTGCTTGCACAGTTATGTGTGGTTAAGTCTGAATGTAGAGAAATGTTATTCCTTTCCTGAGTAAAATAAGAATAATAAATGAAACTCTGAAAAATGAACAAACCCTTTACCACTAAACAAGCTGGACTCCTGAAAAAAGGCTGTGGAGCACGGCATTAGCTCTGATGCTGGCGTGAGACAGCAGAATGTTTCGCAATAAAAATTAACATGCAGCTTTAAAAGGATGGGATCAAACATTGTTTCATGTAACACTGACAACACCGTAAAAAGATGCTAATGTTTTGCTTTTATGATCTAAATTGTTGGTTGTGTTTAATCAAAGTTGACCTGGCTCCACTTTAAAACTGATTATGTGGCCACTTAACTTAAGGTGACAATTTTCACAATCAAACCCCAGGACACTTCGCTTATGGGCACAGAAGATGCAGACAAGCCTCCTGTTCTTCAAATGGCCATCTCTCACACACTGACACAGCCTCCATCGCAGCTCAGCTCAGGTCCCTGCCCCTCTCCCTAAGGTGTTACGGATTATCAACATAGCTGACAGAGCAGAAACACTATCAGCTTTAAGTTCTAAGAGAAGAACAGAAGTATGAACAGGGATATTCATCCACTGTGAGAAACCAATTTAGCCAATTGATATCTCCAGCCTCCCTGTGTAGTCACTGGAGAAAGAAATGCTACTCTGGAGAGTGACTACAACCAGAAATTCTGGTGGTTGGAGTTGCAAGCTGGACACATCAGTCCTTTCCATGGACTCTAGAAGCAGGTGAGGAGCAGGATGCTAAATGAGGTGTCTATAGCAGAACACCCCTCGTAAATGGAGGGGGAAATGTATATCCTCCTCCAAAGCAAGGCACTGAAAGCGAGTCTTCCACAATCCAGACTTAGGCTTAGTCCCCAGGCTGTCCTTCACCTCTGAGATGACAGGGCTGCCCTTTGGCTCAGCTGTGCCACTTCTGGAGGTGGAATGCTGGGTGTCTTTCTCTTCTCAGACAATTTTCTGACTTCATTACTCCTGAGACTGACGATATATCATTTCTGCAATGATCAAAAGACTAGTTTGGATGGCAGCTTTTCACACCAGTACTGGCTGCAGACACAGCACTTCACACTGAACTGCTCACACTGAGTCCATGCACTCTGCTGAGCAGCACAGAGGGACTCATCCCTGCCTTGTTCCCCTGCCCTGGGGGAGCTGTGGCTGCCTGTCCACTGGATCAGGTCATGTCACAGAGCAACGCACTTGCAGGAGCTGCTGTCAGCCTGAAAGATGCTTTACCTGTTTAGTCCCTGACCACTGCAGCAACTAGTTTCCACTCCCTACAAGCACCAACATGATACTGGATAAGCAGTGAAGGAATAGGGACAAGGACTACGGAGGGTAAATTACATGCCGGTAAATCCATGCTGACTCTTTAGTAGCTATGGGCGCTGAACAGGGGTAGTGGTAATTTTGGAAATGTGGCAAGTGAGGGGTGAAATGGATAAACCGGACATCCTTCAGGTGTTTTGAATAAAGGCGATGGCACCCTGAAGGAAATCCTGCAACCACTCAGGTAGAATCAGGGAAAATGGACTGTTTAACTTCCAGGGAAATCTGCAACGTCCTGCAAGGTAAGGTGACACATGAGCTTAAAACACTCCAGTTGCTTCCCTGAGGCACAACATCACTCTTCAGGAGACGAGGGGTGGGATGCCTCCCATCTCCTGCTGAGCAAGAGTAAGTTAGACTGCCCAGCTTTATGATAAGGTCTGCCATTTATTTCCTTGTTTGAAAACTCCTATCCACAGCTGTTCAGAGTTGAAGCTGGCTTGACAGTATGAGGATGAGGACTTCAAAAACACTGAGGGACCTTTATGACCCTACTCAGCTTAACTCCCCACCCACACTCCTGTCATTGGGCCAGGAGTCCATTTAGGCTCAGCCCCATGTGTTGCTCTGTGTGCTGGTCTCCTGCTTGCCCATAGTTGTGCTCCTGCCTAGCCATGGACCTTGCTGATCTTGACCAGCAGATTGACTTCTGGACTTGACCTTGGACCTGCCTCGTCACTGCAGACGTGTCTGAAGGTCACGGTTCTTGGTGAGATTTGGCCATCACCTCTGGCCTGCCCTGCGCCCTTGCTGAGAGTTGTGGGATGGCCCCAGGTTTGCGAGGTTCCTGCTATGCTGGCCTGGGGCTCTCCTGTGGCTCCTGGCCCCCAGGCAGCCATTGCTTTGTGATTTGCACTTACAGGTAGGCTGGAAACAAAGAGATAATGTCCCTATTCCTCAATTCTTTGCCAAGCTTTAAAGAGCTGTAGTGGAAACTCTTTTCAAGTTCAGAAAAGCATGCATAGGGTGGCCTTATCTATTTTATATTTCATCCAAGATGAGAACTTTGACTATAGCTGTAGCATATCAGTTTGAATCCAGAAGGTTAATTGTCTGAAGCCTTCTAGGGCCTGCTTCTGTGATATTTGCAGCCTAATTTGGTAGAAGTCTTCTGTATTATAGAAATCTCTTCAAATGCAAATGGCAACTTCTGACCTTTTTGATTCAACCTTCTTGTTAATACAGGAATGGAGGAACTCCATTCCCACCAAGTGTTCAGTTATTGTAAAGAAATGTGCCTGGTTGTTTGTCACTGAATGTTCCCTGGTACTTTGCAATACTCAACAGAAATGACACCTACCATTTTGTCAATTTTGGCTCCACTAACAACTGTCTATCTGCCTATATACCTCCAGCAACTCCAGTAATTCAAATGGATCCAGCACAGTTTTGTATCAGGTATTTCATGAACTCCAGAATTTCATGTGGTTCACTGTTCATGTACGTAATTCTGTTGGTACTGTGATTTCCAGTCATAAGTAAAGCAAGAGTTAATTTTTATTTTTGTTGAAGTACTAAGTGGGAAGCTAGGTCATGCATAAATCCTCATTGTGCTAGGTGCTGTACAAGCAAAGAATAAAAATGATCCTGGGCTCAAAGCTCCTCTGTTAGGAGCTTGTGTCATCATCACATTTTGTCAGGACACTTTAGAATTGCCCTTCCTTATAAATGATATATCCATATACATTTATATCTCCATAATAAAAGAGAAAACCTGTAGACTTTTATTATTGATAATAAAAGAGAAAATATAATGCTATTTTCTTGAATATAGTAATGGGAATACACAGGGGTGAGGGAAAGGATCTTTGTTTCTCGTGTACTTTTGGGTTACATACACCTAAATTTGTCCCCTTTATAGAAGAAGGAAGAAGTTGAAAATTGTCTCGCCCAGAGCACACTGAATACAGGTGAAGATTATGGAGCAGGAGCAGGTCCCCTCTTAAGAATCAAATATTGTGTCTTCATGAATAACACTCTAACAGCAAAGACAAGAGAAGAAAATACAGCAATCATGTGATATATTAGCAGAATGTTTTACACAGTGCCCCACAAAGCATCCGCTGCTCTTGAAAAGCTTAACAAGCCCAAGTGAGAAACTATTCACAAATTTAGTATTCAGATTACATACTCTGCGTTTTCAACTGCTCTCTGTACAATGAATGCCTGTACAACTACAGTAACAGACACAGATCTACAGTTTCTGTGGCCTTTGAGCTATTATGAGTATCGTGCCTCTCCATAAATTACATCTGCATGTCCTGAAAATACCAACTGTTTTAATAGGAATTAATCTATAGGCTTTTATCTTGGTGAAATACAAGGGGTACAGTATGTTGTGTCCCTTTTAAAATTAATAGGGTATGCTCTGAAGATATTCAAGGATGTTCATTATTTTCTTTATAGGTCTCTTTATTGATGCATATAAGCATAAAACAGTGCTTTATTATAGCAAAGAGGAGGAGATGGAATAATAAATAGATTACTGCTTATATGGTTTTTAGATTGCCCAACACACAGTTAAGTCAGGAAAGGCCTATGTTTGTCCTCCTCAGAGTACATTGGGATTTGATCTTGTTTGCCTTGAAAGTGCCCCTTCTGTGGGCAGAGGAGAGATAGTTAGGTCTAAAGGCAAGAACGCTGACACAGGGGTTTGCTGCCTTGTGCTGTTTGTAGCTGTCCACGGCAACAGTGCTATAGAGATACATTTGTAAATTGGTGAAGTAAATCTGGAGATCATGCTGCGATGAGCTACTGTTTATGGGAATATGTAATGCAAGCTTTTTGGGAGTGAATGTCTAGAATGCCTTGACCTTATACAGGCACATAAAAAAGGAGAATTAGATAATTTAAACCAGGATTTACATGAAAGCATTACTGTTGTTAGCAATACCAATTCTCACCCACATGCATGCACATAAACTCACCTCCATAGGGGTTAAATGTTTAAGTATTTCAGGGAAAGCAGGCTGAGCCCATCCCTGACCTATCAAAGCACACTACTGACAAGTGATGAGGAATTAGATTCTCATCCCATGGTCCCTGGGAGATGGGGGAGCTCTCTTCTTTCCAACACACAGGAGGAGGACTGAGGCCCATGGAGACTGAGCAAATGCCTGGAGGGACATCACAGGTCTCAAGAGTAGGTGGCTGTCTGCACAGCCTGTGATCCCCAGGCAGCCAGGCTAGTGCAGCAGGACACTGTCGCAGGGCAGGGAGAGCTGTGTGAAGGCTGCTTGGGTATCACTGATGGAAATGGAGGGGAAACAGGCTGCCCACTGGGCTCACAGGAGCTCCAGAGACGTGTTGAAGTGACCTCTACAATGGGCCAAAGCTGAGAATTGCTCCCGGGGCATTGCTCGATAGAAGGAAAACTCACATTGCATTATTCACTGCACTTCAGAAATGGAGAACTGAAACACACAGACAACTTGGCTGAAGTTATGTGGAGGACCTCTGACTGTGGCTGGATGTGAACCCTGTCTCCTGATCCCTAGGATCATTGCTTGGTCTTCAAGATCACCACAGCTGCTCTGCCCAGCATCTTTTGCGGAGAGGTGTGCGGCTTGATGCAGCCCCTGAGCCGAATTTTCCAACGAAACCAGATTCACCCCCATGTTGCTGCGGTGAAGAGGCACTCATCCTTGCAGCCCTTAGAGTTAACAAGATGATTTTTAGAGGGAAACCCTTTCACTTTATTCCCTGTCCCTTACTTTTCCTTTGGCCACTCCTCCTTGTTTTCACAGCTTCATTTGGATTTGAAAGCTTATGGAGCAGCAGGATTAAAAACTGAAAAATAATTACTGGGTCTCGCTTTTCCCATCAGCTTCCATAGTTCAAGCAGCTTTGGGAGAAAAGCTGTTAGCTATTAAATTATTACCTGTAAGGAGAGCCAGCTGGAAGCTTTCAGTTTTCAACATTTTGATGAAAAGCACCATAAAAAATCTTGACAACAAAACTTGTAGCATTTCAATGACATGCTTTGCATTTGTCCCTGCTTTTCAGTGGTCTGTAAAAGTGACCAAAGGCTTCAAAACACTGCTGAGAACCACACCTCGGGAATTTTGACCCCCCAAAATGAAGGGGAAAAAAAAGCGAAAACCCAAAGCATGTGCTGTTGAGTGAATTCATTTGGACAGCTTTTGGTAAGTGATTACCCATCTGGAGGAGAATGTCCGCAAGGAGCGTTATTCCAGCAGAGACTTTTCTGGTGTAATTAGGCAGCTATAGCTACACCAGCCTATTTTCTGGTGTAGGCAAGCCAAGTCTAGTTGTCGAAATGTAGGCGTGTGAAACAAGAGTCTGCTTTCTAGGCTCAGCTCTGAGTGCTCTTTGTGGCCTTGGGCCAGTCCTCAAACCCTTCTGCCTCCTCCCTATGCAAAATGAGGAGAATTAAACTAACACACTTCACAGATGTAGTGTAATGACTAATTGGCTAAAGCCTGTATTGCTGGGGAGAGCACTATTAACTGCACTTTTGGCTGGCTGAATAATGCATTTATAAAAGTGGAGTTTGTCTCTCTGTCTCAGGACAGGGCAGCTCTACCACTGTGAAGCAGAATGTCACTTGATGAGAAGTGGGTGAGCCAATGAAAGCTGGGTTTTACTTTCCTCCCTGTAATAGCAGTGTTGCGCTCGCATGTAGCTGGAGAGACAGTTTAGGCTGTAGTTAAGAGTTTTGCTTGGAAGCAAAACTTGCAGGCACAGAGAGCCTCTGCAGGCTTTTGATACACAAAGAACGTGGGTAGGTAGGGATGAAGGCACTCTTGTCAATGAATGCGTGGAACTCACTGGCAAAATGTATGTGTTATTGCCCTCCCATACCAGTGAAAATAAAGGATAACTCTTGTTATCCTTGTCAGCTGCTCTGCTGGGTAAAAAGGCTCAAGGGTGAATGGGCAGCCTCGATTCTGATTCCTAGTGTTTGTGTGCTTAACTTTGCCAATTTAAATGTGATAATATTTATGTATACAATACACAGCACACACAACCACAGCTTCTAATGGGCTGTTAACTCTGGTGTCTAATAACGGCATTACCACAGCCACCAGCACCCAGAAGTTCAGCTTCAGTGAAGAGATGCCCAAAGAAAATGCTGCTTTTGCATCTGATCCAAGACCTCTCAAGTTTAACATCCTTGACAAGCACCAAGAACATGGCGTGCTGCCTTGCTATGGACGGTCTGGCCCGTTGCAGTGGGATTTGGCCCAGCCCTGTGGTGGGACTCAGCACTTGGGAGTGCTTCAGCCTCAGCTGTGAGGCAGAGCAGGGTTTTCCTCAGGAGAATAATCATAGAATCATGGAATCATAGAATGGTTTGGGCTGGAATGGACCATGAATGCCATTCAGTCCAACCCCACTGCAGTGAGCAGGGACATCTTAAACTCAATCAGGTTGCTCACAGCCCCATCCAACCTGACCTTGAATGTTTCTAGGGATGAGACACCTCCCACCTCTCTGAGCAATCTGTGCCAGGGTCTCACCACCCTCAGCGTAAAAAATATCTTCCTAATATCTAGTTCAAACCTCTCCTCTTTTAGTTTAAAACTATCACCCCTTGTCCTATTGCTACAGGCCCTGCTAAAAAGTATTTTCCCATCTTTGTTATGAGCCCCCTTTAAATACTGAAAGGCTGCAATAAGATCTCCTAAGTCTTCTCCAAGCTCAACAACCCAAATTATCTCGGCCTTCCTGAGTAAGGGAGATGTTCCAGGGCTTTGATCATTTTTTGTGATCTCTTCTGGACTCACTCCAATAGATCCATATTTTTCCTGTGCTGAGGGCTCCAGAGCTGGACGCAGGGCTCCAGGTGTGGTCTCACTGATTCTCTGAAATATGATTTTTTGATAACAAGAAAAAAACATAAAAATATTTTTTACTAACTCATGTTTATGGTGCTAATTGTACTAATAATACCACAGAACAAGGGGAATGGTTTTAAGCTGAAAGAGGGGGGATTTAGGTGAGATGTTAGGAAGAAATATTTTCCTGTGAGGGTGAGGAGGCCCTGGCACAGGTTGCCCAGAGAAGTGGAAGGTGTCTTGAGGGAATGGAAGGAAGATGTGCTGGGGTGGGGTGTGTGTGTGTGAGGTTGGACATTAGGAAAAGGTTCTTCACCCAGAGGGTGGTGGAGCACTGGAACAGCTCCCCAAGGAAGGAGTCACAGCACCAAGCCTGACAATATTCCAGAAGCATTTGGCCAAGATCCTCAGTCCCACAATTTGAATGTCTTGTGCAGGGGCAGGAGTTGGACTCAATGGTCCTTGTGGGTCCCTTCCAACTCAGGTCATTGATGTTTAAAGGTGGCTCCAGGAAAGCTGGGGAGGGGCTCTTGATCAGGGAGTGCAGGGATAGGATGAGGGGAAATGGTTTTCACCTGAAAGAAGGGAGACCGAGATAAGATTTTGGGAAGAAACGTTTTCCTGTGAGGGTGGGGAGGCCCTGGCACAGGTTGTCCGGAGAAGTGGTGGCCAGGCTGGATGGGGCTTTGAGCACCGTGATGCAGTGGGAGGTGGTCCCTGCCCCGTGGCAAGGGGGTTGGAACTCGATGGGCTTTGGGGTCCCTTCCAACACAGGCGTTTCTGTGATTTCATGACTCTATGATTATTCTATGAATCATGACTCTGCTGACAACTTCACCCTCTCTGAGGGCGAGAAGACGAGCGGGGATGAAGAGGGGACACAATATGGACGCAGCCACTGCCCTGAGGGGACGCAGCGCGCGCGCTTTGCCCTGAGGGGGCGCGCGCTGCCCTAAGGGGTGGGGGTGAGCGGACGCGCGCGTGTCCGTCCGCGTGAGCCGCGGGGGCGCACGCGGCGGCGGCGGCGGCAGCGGGCGGGCGGCATTTGTCCTCTAATCGATTGCCGAGCGTGCTGAGCGGGCACCCTCCTGCACCCCCGCCGCCGCCGCCTCCGCCGCCTGGGTGAGAGAGAGAAAAGGCGCCCGCGGCGGGCGGGCGGGCGGGTGGGGGGTGGCAGCACGCGCTCGTCCCTCTTAATCGATCACCGAGTGCGCTGAGCGGGGTGGCGAGGGGCGCGCGTATGAATGAATGGGGCGGGTGGGGGTGGTGGTGTTGTCCGTGTGTCTGTCCGTGTGTGAGCGCGGCCGGATCGGTTTCTCGGGGTTTGACCAGCTGTCCCAGGCTAACCCTGAAGATGGAGGAAGTAAAAACAGGATTACCCTGAGCTCCGGCTCCCATTGCCTTAGTTCCCAGAGCCAGGAGCCGTGCACCAAACACAACCTCTCTCCCCGCGCCGGCACTAAAAATAAAAACACACACAAAAAGGGGCATGGAAGGGACTCACTGAGGTAAAGCTGCGCCTGCCTGATGCTTGTTTCTTCTGCTTTTCCCTCCCTGCCCTCCCTTCTCCCCTTTTTCCCTTCCCGCTTCCCGGTGTTTCTGTACCCCCGGGAGAGGGGAGGACACGGGGGTGGGACAGAGGGGCTTTGGCGGGGTCTATCTGTGTATGGCTGTGTGTCTGTATATTTGTGTTTGTCTTGTCTGTGTCTCTATCTGTGTGCAGGTATTTCTGTGTGTCCGTCTGTCTGTGGCTGTGTGTTCGTCTGTCTGTGTCCATCTGTCTGTGTCTGTGTGTCCGTCTACCTGTGTGTCTCAGTCTGTCTGCATGTCTATCAGCGGGTCTCTGTGTGTCCGTCTATCCATCTGTGTCTACCTGTGTGTGCCTGCGTGTGGGGGTCTGTCTGTCTCTGTGTTTGGGGGGCTCCCCCAGCAAAGTGCAGCCATGCAGCATCTCTGGCCCGTGACTTGTTGCTTTTAGCCCCCCCAAAAGAGGAAAAGAGCCCCCAAATCCTTGCTGGGGTGGGGGGGAGGTGATGTCCGTTAGGCAGCACCAGCTCCAACTGCCATTTCCCTCTGCCACCTGCAGCCCCGACGCAGGGGGGGAGCTGGGGGTGGATAAAGGAAGCGGGGGGAATAACGTGGAATGAAACCCGGGGCAGAGCTCCCGTGACTTTGACAGGTTGTGGGATGGGTAGGGAGAGCTGGGTTGGGGTGCTACCCAGGGCCCAAGCGGCACTCCTGGGAAGCTGGCCTGGGCTTCCCTGCGTGGGTGCGAGCGGACCCCCATCCCTCTCTTGTGTTCTTTACTCCATCCCTCTGCCTGCATCCCTCATGCCATCCTTCACCCCATCTCTCCCTGAATTCCTCACCCCATCCCTCTTCCCATCTCTTCCCGCATCCTCTTCTCTCCCCCCATTTTCCTGCCGGTTTGTAAGGAACCGGTGGATCAAGTTTTTCTTTCTCTCTGCCCGCTGGTTAATCGCATTGCTGTAACACCGGCTGACCTCCCTCCCTCTCCCTCTCCTTCTCTTTTTCTGTTGTTCTTCATCTTCCTTCAAAGTATGTGCCATTCCTGAGCGAGTTTCCCTGCCGGCTCATCCCGGAGCTGCCCGACTCCACATGCCCCACCTGTAAGTGCCGGGGGCTGGTTGCTCCCCTCTCTCTTTCTCCCCCCACCCTTCCCCTCTCTCTTTCTTCCTCTCCCTTTTTTTGAACATTAGTTTTTTAAACTTTCCCCGTTTTGCCGTGTGTCCAGCCCGACCAAAACTCTCTCTCTCCCTTACTTGCAGGGAGGGAGGCTTAGCAGCTGGGGTTTGCCATCACCAGTGACCAAACTTTTTTCCTTTTGTATCCTCCTCCTCCCTACCCTTAAAGAAATAAAAAATAAAAAACAAACTGTGTTTTCATGTCGGTTATGGATGTTTCTGCGTGTCTTTTCTATTTTTTTTTTCTTTTCCTCCTCCCTTCCTCCCCTTTCCTTCCTTCTACTTCATTGGCTGGAATGATCTTTCCCTGTTGCTTCTGATGTTTCTTTCTTTTTCTCAGTGTGTGCCTGCCTACCTGGACTAGGGGGAAGAGAAGGTAATTTTGAAGGGCTTGAGTGGATTACCTGTTTGGAGGAAAACTTTTCTTTTGGGGAGATTTTTAAAAAGTCCTGTGAAAATCAGTAATTGAAGAGAGTTTGGTAGCAGCTGGGCAGGTTGAAATTTAAGTGTTATGTGCTGAATGCCTTGGGAATTTGAGCTGCTTTATACCAAAGAGGAGCACAGAGAAAAGTATTTATTTATTGGGGGAAAGACAGGGAGGGGGGAAAGCGGGTTAAGGGAGGGGGAGGGAAGTGGTTTTGGAGACAAGAAGTGAAGCTGCCTGTTTTCCAGTAAGTAATGGAGAAATTCCAGGAGCCAGGGCTAAATATACTTGGCGATCAATACAGAAATGGCTCATTGTGAATAATTTAGCTGCCTGGTGCAGTGAGAGTTTTGAAACTAAAGGCAAAAAAGAGGCCATGGAGGGAGAGAAGAAATAAAATTCTCCTCTGGTCATGTCAGATTCTTAACTTTTCCACTTAAAAGAACATAGTTATGATTATTGATCTCTCTCTGTCTCTTTTTTTCTCCCCCCTCAATATATATCAAATGATAGCTAGGGGGTGTCATTCTATACAGTTACTTGGGTTTCTGGAAAGTAATAGCTTGTTCTGTGTCAGCAAAGTGCTTCCAGAAACTTTAAGATTGCTTCACGCCACGAAATTCATGATCTGAGGGTATTAAGTGTGACGTTCAGCCGCATGCTGTGGCAGATAAATAGGGTTAGCACGGGCAGGTGCCTGTACAGGTGTGCGCGCGCGTACTGTGGCGCGAGACAAAGAGGTGTACTAAGGGGAACGGGCATGGGGGAGGCTTTATTTTGTTTAAGATCAGGATGGAGTCTCTTAGAGTGCACATGAAAAGAGCAATTGTTGATTGTATCCATCTCCTTAAAGTCTGTTCTGGCTGTGAGAGCTGATAATTGATAAAGCATTACCATCCCAGCTTGAACAAAACAGGTGGGAAGTCAGGGGAAAATAAAACCTCTAGAATCAGGTAAAAAGGCATATGGAGAACAGGGAGGGGTATGGTCAGACCAAGATGATCCCAGAGTCACCCGCCCAGCAGGCAGCTGGATTTCCTACTCACGTAATTTGCAGGAAGAGCTCAGTGATTCGCAGATGAGCACATGCAGAACACTTGTGTGTTTCTGTAGGCAATGGTTGCAACAGCAATAGCATGGGCAGCGACTCAGGGCTGTAAATAAGTTTAATCATTTAATGGTTGGTACTGACAGGCATCTCTGAGGGTGTGCTTTTCTGCCTTGCAGCACTGCACTTTGACTATGGAAGCAGAGGCTGCTGATGGATATATAACGTGTAAGTAGTAATTTCATTTGATTGTTCTGAATTACATTCCTTTTCCTACCGTCCTTTCTGTAACACAGACACCTGAAACTTTAGTTTCTGTGTGTATGGTCTGTGCTTTGAGGTGACGCTGAATGAGTAGCATTTAAACATAAACTGAAAAATGCATGGGGGTTGGGTGCATGGATGAGTAGCTCGAGGTTTAAATCTTTGGTAAGGATGAAAGAACATTGCAAATGAGAGTTCATTTTCAGAAATTAAAATTGCAGTGAAAAACTTTTTTATGCCTTTCACTGTGCATTTCTCTTGTTTTCTATGTCAGGGCAAAGCATCTCAATGTATTTAAGTGTTTTGTTTGATTTTCAGTTAACTGAGAGCTTTGGGGGAAGGTTGGAGTGGGGAAGCGCTTCTTTCAGTCTTCTCCTACCCAGCCCTGATTCTTGGTGTCTGCAAATGGAAAAGTAATCGTGCCCTCTCTTGAGACAAAGCAGCTGGGGTGAGGTTTGTCACAGGTGTGTGTGGAGAAGATTAGTGGGTTAAAATCAGTCAAACCTTTACTTGTAGTCACCAAGCACTCGGTTTTCACAGACTGTGGAGGACCCCACTGGTAAAGGATGGAAGGGAGTGAAGGGAGTGAGTTGTACTTTTCAATCGTGAAGAAGGGGATGGAAACTTACGGGAGCCTTGTTTTGTGAAAGCAGGTGACAATGAGTTTTCGCCTGAAAGGGAGCACGCCAACATGGCCATTGACCTCACCTCCAGCACACCCAACGGGCAGCACGCCTCCCCCAGTCACATGGCAAGCAGTAAGTCTCTCCAACCTCCTTCTCCATAGCAGTGGGTCCGGGTTAGTCTGCTCCTCCGGGTACTCAGTGTCCTTACTGGGTCTTAACCACTGCTTTGGGCGTTGCTCATCAGAGAAGAAAAGGGCAGAGTAGATTTATTTTTTTTTTTCTTTCTTATTTATGTTGATGTCTCATCTAAACATGAATGGGATTACTAGTCTGAACTATCCCAAGGTGGCATTTGACAGCTGGTCCTTACCTGTTCCAGGTAGGAAAACACTAGGCTTGACGTGTTTTGTTTTACTGGATTTTCAAATCCAAATGGAGATTGTTGTTGATATTATTATTATTACTTACTCCGCTTCCCAAAACAGCTCGAAGTTGCTTTATTTGAAAACAAACACAAAAAGCTTTACTCTGGCAAAGTACAAAATTAAAATCCCTGGATTTGATGACAGGTTGTATTTTACTATTCAGTATAGAAACTTCAGCGTCCTTCTCCTTACCTCAGCTTTGTCTTGGCAAGTCCAGGACTGGCTAATGGGATAGCTCGAAGCTTATGGCACTTAGTAGTTGTCTCAATCAAACTGAAATGGTTTTATTTTAGAATGTCAGGGGAGAATCTGAGCAAATGGAGAGATTTGGGATTCTACTGGGAGTGTCAACTGCTGATAATATTTGTGTAATTATTTTCACGCTGTATTTTGGAGGTGGATCAATGCAGGTCACAGGCATTTCATAAACCCCACCTTTTTTCTCTATGTCTGTGAGTGCCATGGCTTGTTTTACTGCTGGTTGCAATGTTGCATCAGGTTATTTACTTTAAAGTACTTTTATTAAAAATAATGTAATGTGCTTTACTTCCAATGTACTTTCAGAGGGTTCCTCTCTGTGATACTAGTTTTCTTTCTACTGTGTGTCTTATAGATTTGTATGAGTCTTTTTAAAGTGTTTGTATAATGCCTCATGGAAAGCTGTGAAAGAAAAAAAAGCTTTTAGGGTTGCTTGCTTTAAAATACACAGTGTATTGCCTTCAGAGTCTTTCTTACTGAAAAAAATGTTACTTTCCTTTAAGACTTCTTCTTCCTCTTGCAAATTACGAGTAAAACATAGATTTTATGAGTCTTTAAAATAGAGGGTTATTATGAAGATCTCCCAATTATATACATGTTGCTAGAGAGTGTGATTGCTAATACTCTGGACTGAACTTTATGTGACAACCGATCATAATTCAGCATCTTTAGACAATTCCAATCCTGCTGCACTGGGATTCTGATATATTATGTTGTAAAAGTTTTACTACTCACTTTCTTCATTTTCTTTGTTTCCTTTTTATTAATGGGAAGCCTTCATTGGAAAGGAAAAAAATCTCCCTGTTTTAAATCTTCTTTATAATCTAGACTAAAAACCAGAGTGAAATTAGGGAATAAAAAGATCAAGAATGAAGTCATGCAAAAATACTTTAACACATTCAATATTTTCAAGCTCATTGTGTTAACATTTTCAATGATTTTTAAGCTTCGTTAGCTCTCGTATCACATGTTTCTGTAGCCTGGGTAAATATCTTATTTTTTTTAAGTGTTTTGTGGTATCTCACAGGTGTCTCAGCTGCTTGCATCGCTGCTGCTTAGTGTTAAGTGTGTACTGCTATTGGAAAATGAGGGGCTCTGCCTGGGGTTCTTTAGCCAAGCAAAACTCAACCTTCTTAAATCTGTTTTAGTTTATTTGCTCTTTGTAGGCACAAGAATGTTTTGCAGAGAGGCGGTTTGTTCTGTCTTAAACATGGAAGGTATTGATTAGAGGTTGTTGGCTTTTGTGGCAGCTGTTACCTTGGTTCACATAAGGTTTTTGGCCAAATCTTGAATCTGGCATGTGTAGACTAAATCGTCGGGCTGTGCTTTAGAGCTTTCCACCGGTTTTGTGGGGTACAGGAAATCTTTTTAAAGGTTTGGTAACTCTATCTTTTTTTTTTTTTTTTTTTTTGTGGGGTGTCATTTTCTTTTGTGTGTATTGGGTTGGGTTTTTTAAGGAGAGGTGGAAGTGGGAGAGTAGGGAGGAATAGGTGTTTAAAATATTTTGCATGGATTCAGCATCTCCTGTTGGATCTATCTGTCGTCCTCTGTTGTTGGTGGAGGGAGCATCTGTGTTATATTTCAGTGTGGTTTAGTTTCCAGTGGAGTCGCTGATGCTGAGCTGCTGTAGCGAAGTCTGAGGCATGTTGTTCTGACTGAGTAGGATGGAGGACATGGTCCATAAGGTGGTCCGGAGATCAGAACCCGAGTGTTTCACTCGTGGTTATGTTGCCGATTGTTCCCAGAGGATGGATGGCCCTGTTTAGCTCAGCATGTGCACCTACAGGGTAGAAAGCTACGTCTGGACCTTTATTCTTGGTTCTCACTTAATTGTTTTGAACCACAGCTCTTAATTTAGCCTTAATTTGTGACTGGCTCAAACAGAGGCAATCTGTAAGAAGCAAATTTGTTAGATCTGTACCGAAATGACTGAGCAGTGCTCTCCCAGCAACAGTAAAATTATGTGCTAGGTAGAGAGTTTTCTATGTTCATTAGCCCCTGGCAATCCGTGTTAGTAGGAGTTCTGGCAGGGCTACTGATGTTTTCAGGTTCTGTTCCAAAAGGTTTCGGGTTAAATATTCTGGCTTGTGTTAGAGAGTTGTCTATGGCATCCTTTAACCTATTATCGTTTTCAAGTATCTAGATGGAATGTATAGGTTATGGATGGGGCTGACTCTCAATTTTCCTTGTGAATGAGGTGATCCTAAAAGATAAATCACAGTAAATCGCCTGTCATAGCTAACTAATGATCTTGCACATACCTTACGGTACATATCTGATTTTAGCAGAATACTGTATGTATGTTGGCAGATGCTCTGTTCTAAAACACTTTATTGTAGTTTTATGTAAGCAGAGATTTAAAATACGTGTAAATAGTCAAACTGAGTAGGTTGAGAAATCATCTCGCTTTCCTCTACAGCAAAGGAAATTAGTGCTATACCTGGTGAGTATAAACAATGCATTAACATAGCCCCAGAACTGGGAAGTCCAGATCTTCTTCTGTAGGAAAGCTCTTCCAAAGAGAACCCCAGAGCTGAGCATCAAAGGCTGACTCAGTTAACTTTGTGTTGATAGCAGAGAGTTCCCTCCATGTCCCAAAGCTCTCCTGGAGGATCCCACCGTGTTCAGGAGAGTCTGTCTTGTTGCCTTCAGTGCGTGTTAAACTGGGCTGTAAGTGATCAGGAACCTCCAAATAGGAACTGGCATGCTAGTTAAAGGGGATCCTTTAAAAAGAAACAATTCGCAATCATAATGCCACACTGAGTTCTTACTGTAGTTATTAGGGATATATATTATTGTTTTTCCTGTGAGTTAAAATGGACTTGGAAGAGCATGCCTTTGAGAAACTGCAGGGGCACAGTTGTTCAATTGGTTGACTTGACCGCTTTGTGTAGGATGAAGGATACTTTTCTAAGACCACATACAGAAAATAACAAGAGAAGCTACTAGCATCTGGCAGTCAGTGACAGAGGAAACTTCCTCTTAAATTAGAAATTTTACAGTAGGTGTCCTAGATAACTTTCTTATCTCCGCTTTCATAGGCAAAAGGAGCCCTTAAACGAAATGGAGTCAGAATATTCATAAGTATCAAACCCAACATCTGATGTTTGAAGCTGATTAAAATTGTGGTGTACTTTCAAGATGTGTTTTTATAGTAGCTTAGTGTTACTAAGTTATGGGAAATATATTATTAAGAAAATAAGCATTGTCAACTGTCTACAGAAATGAATGAGGCAATTGCATTTTCTCTGTGATGGGGAAAGATCACAGTATCTGACAAGATAGCTCTCAGGACAATAGTATTGAGTGTGAGTGCTTTCAGCAGCAGTATTTAAAGAGAACTTGGGCAAGTTAATTTTATAACATGGCTAGTAATATATTCCTAGTAACTAGGGGAGACTGAGGGGAACTATCAGTTGTACTCTTTTACTTTTGTAACTTCTCTGCCCCAAATCTTTCTTGATTACTTCCGGTTTGCAACTCTAAATTGTCATACGACCTCTGTTTTGTTACAGTTGTGTTGCCCCAGTCAGAAAGTTTCATGCATCACAGCTCTATCAGCACCACATCTGTATGGATAAAGAAATGTTACTGTGGAATCTACCTTTCAGAATGAAACTGTGAAATTAGGGGTTGCTTCATGCCTCAGCTATACAGCAAACAAGCCTTGCCATCACCAGAGCCGACTGCTCAGGCATGTAAGGCTGGGCCTTGCACTAGGATTCTTTTTGGCATATTTAGTGTTTTTCAGTGGGATGAGGTGGTGGAAGCTGAGCTTCTGCAAGATACTTCTCTGTAGGGAGCCATCTGGGCTGAGCTGCAGCGGGAGGGGACTGAATTAATGCTTTGGGGCAGTCATTCCCCTGAGACGTGCGCTGGGGCATGAGGAGTTCTGGCAGTGGGGATTCAGGTCTCCAGTTCTTCCAGATATCTTGGAAAGTGTGAAACGCTGCATATGGTGCTAAAACTTGGACTGGGTAACCTCAAGATGCTGAGGAATCTATCTCCTCAGCAGCCTTTAAGAAGGAGAGTAGGCAACATCTGTTCGTTTTGGGCATCTCTGACCCTGCCTCTGTGCAGGGAGGTGGACTTCTGACAGTCGCTTGAGATATCCTCAAGTACCTTTGTGTTTCACTTTCCTACCTTGGCAGCTTGATTTTGAGAGCTCAGCTATGGAATTTCACAATGGTGCCTGATACAGACATTCCTGGTTTGCAGGTTGAAGGGTGGTGAAGATGCACTATGCCAAGATGAGCTCAGATGTAAGGGATGAGCTCAAAATGTGGCAGGGAACGGGTAGAAGCAAGCTAGTTTGATACTTACAGAAGTAATGACTTTGCTACAGTCATTTAACCTCAGGCTGTCTGAGAATTCCCAGGGAAATAATAGTTGTGAAAGTTTTAGCCAATGAGTTTAGCTTTCTTTTGGTGTAAGGTGGAGAAATATAATAATAATAATAAAGGTGATGATCAGTCTTGGAACAGAAATCTAGGGTTTTGTTCACATGTATGTCCCACCCTGGAGGTGTTCAAGGCTAGGTTGGATGGGGCCTTGAGCAACCTGATCCAGTGGGAGGTGTTCCTGCCCGTGGCAGGGGGCTTGGAACTGGATAGGCTTGGAGGTCCCTTTCAACCCAAACCATTCTAAGATTCTATGATTTTATGAAACCAAAGATCTATTTTTTTATTAAGAACTAAAGAAAAGTTGACTTGGATGTGAAATGTCTACTGGGATGCACCTTGGATTGTTGTACCTTCATACACATCAGCTTAGATTTTTCACACTGGTGTGGTTAAAATAATGAAATAGTTCCTACAAACTCTGTGTGTAGACGAAACTGAGTAGTTGCTGAAACGACTGGGTGTTTCAGTAACTCCTGTCTGTAGCATAAATTAGAATGGAGGGTTCTCCTGTCAATTTTTCTTCTGTCGTGGTCTCTCTAGCATTCCCTATGGGATCAGATACTCGGCTACAAAAACATTCCTTGCTTTCGGTGAGTGTTATAACGAGGGTGGAGCGAAATGATCAGTTAATCTCATTAAATAGGTTTTTACTTGTTCTGATGGCAGTCTCTGGAGAGGTCACCAGGGCTTTGTTGCAGCCCACACCTTTCTTGGGGAGCTTCTCTTGTTCTCGGGGACTGTCAGGTTTGGTTAACTTTCCTTAGTACACACCCTGTTACAACACTCGGTGCTCTTGTGAGCTTTGCAGTCAGCAAGTTTTCAGTTTTTGCTTCTGGAATTTCAGTTCCTTTTTGGGCATGCCAACAAAAAAGAGCAAACCTCATCTTCCTTGATATGCAGCACTTGGACAGGAGCTGGATGAGGAGACAAAGAGCACTCTGCCTTTCTCATCCTTGAATCTGGGGGGAAAGTGCTGTTCCTGTTGAAATCAATTAGTATTTTCTCCTGCAAGATCAGATTGAGGGCTTGTTTCCCCTTCCTGTGGGCCATTGGCTTGAGTCCTCTGGCTGAAGGACAGTTTGCAGGTCTTTGTTTTACAGGTGAAAATGTAGCTATTGAGTCATTACTAAGGGTGAGCAGTGCTCATTCTCGTTTCTGTGTCCAGAGGACACCTTGGAGGAGCTATGCTATTCTAGTTAGGAGGAGAAGGCGTAGCTGTCTTCTGCTTTTTCCTCAGTAATTCCAGGCAGTGAAATGCCTTGGAGGACCCAAGTTGAAGCACGTCTGTAGAAAATTTGAGAGAAGGCTGTGCCATGGCTCTCTAGTAACAAAACCTATTGGCAGCCCAGGTGCGGTGCCTGTGCCACCACATGTTGTCCCTTGCCTAGAGCAACCAACACTTTTTTGGAGTCCAAGTGGCTGAGGGCTTTATTCCCAAAGGAAGGAGAGTGGTGATCATTACTGAGAAGTGATGAGGCTTGACAGGTACAGCTCTGGGCTAGCTGACCACAGGCTCAGTTCTTCACTAGGCCGTTATCATAGGGAAGTTGCTCCATGTTTTTTGTGATACTTTTACCCTGTTGGCTTTTTATTTCCTGAATCACAGATCACAGAAACATGGAATAGTTTGGGTTGGAATGGACTTTAAAGCCCATCCAGTTTCAGCCCCCCTATCATGGGCAGGGACACCTCTCACTGGATGAGGCTGCTCAAGATGCCATCCAACCTGGCCTTGAACATCTCCAGGGAGGGGCAATCAGTCAGGATGGAGGCTTGGGTGGTCAAAAGTAGGAATTTTATTATGATAGCTGCTTTGCTTAGGGGTTGGTTTACATTTCATTTTTGCAGCCCTGTGGTGAGATGCGTTCACAGGTCCTTGAATACCAGCATAGTTCATTTCCTGTCCCATGCAGGAATATTTGCAGTAGTTTTAATGCACCCTTTTCTGGTGTGATGACATTGTAGCAACCACAGCATTTTAATTCTTTCTGCATAGCTGAGTATTAACAGATCTCTGCATGGACAACCCCCAGTTTATACTAACCAGCAAAACAGGCCCTTGGTGTGGAGCTAGGTCTGCATTATTGGCTTCTGCTGGCACTGCTGTGTCAGCTGGTGGCTTGGAGGAGCTCTAACCCTTCTCAGATGGAGTGATGCTGGCAGAAGCTCCTGCTGTGACCTTAGCCCTGGAGTTACAGGTGTTACATTGGAATGTAGGGTAAAACAGGAGACGTTCTCCCTGGAGAAGTATGGGGTTGATTCATCCCCCTCATTTCTGTGATGCTAGGTCATTTAAACTTCTGTGAATTAAAACTGACTTTTGTTTTCTTCCCAGCTCTTATTTTTGATGCTGCTTTCCAGTTTGGGGGTTTGTTCCTTCAATGCTGTGTGGCTAAGGCATAGCACCACAGAGGTGGTGTGCTCTGTGTGCATCGTACCTGCTCTTTCAGCTCATGGTTGTTCTGTGCTTAGCCTCTATAGAGAGGTCACAGGGCTCTCGGTGTCCCCTCTGGCAAAGCTAAGATTGCTGGTGGGATCCCCATGCCCTCTCAGGAATGGGGAACATTTGTAGATGGTTGGAGGTTGAGTCCAAGGGCCAGGCTGCTCTCTCAGTCCTGATGTGGAGAGACTAAATTCCTCCATCTTCCAGCCAGTGGTGAATAAGACAGCAGAGTGTAAGTGTGTGATCTCCCTAAGGAGGTAGGAGCCCCTCTTCTTAGCAGGCTGTGGGCTATATGCAAGGTATGAACTAAGGAATCTGACTCCATGCTGACCTCCAGTTTTCTCACTATAGCTTCATGTTGGCTGGAGAAGCTGCATGGGTTGTTTTCTTTCTGCTGAGGTATTGGTACCACCTCTGAATCTGTCCTGTGCCCAGGTGTACTCACTGCAGGAGGGGAGAGTGAAAGGGAAGGCTAATGGGAATATTAGTCCTTTTCCTGTCACTGGGCTGGAGAAAGCCTTTGGAGGACTTGGCTCTACTATGAACTGTACTTCTGCTATTCTTCTATTGTGAAGCTCTGCGCGGTGGGAATAGAAGACCGAGCAACTTCTTGGTGCTGCCCGTGTCAGGCCCCTTGTCCTTGGGGGTGGAAGACTGAAGCAGTTTCCAAAGAAGGTAGGACATACTGAAACACAGAAAATCGATTCACCTTGTCTGCTTGTCCCTTCTATTAGCTTTTTTTTCATGAAGTTTCCCCTTTTGTGAGGAGGGGAGACAGTCTGTGTTTCATTTCCAGCTAATGGACGATCTGGGCAGGGCGTGCAATAGAGACGCTCCACATGCAGTTAAATCGCATACGTGACAAAACTTGAGTTTCCGATGAGAGACATTTTTCATGTTTATCCCTTTTGTTCCTCCACTTGAACAAAACAAGTTACCTTCAAGAGTACACTGGAGTCGTCTCAGCTCCTTATTAGTCATATTTCCTTTGCATTTCTCTCAGCCTCCAAAGACTCCTATTTCCATCAGAAGAAAGTGATGTTGTCCTGGTTTCTCAAGGGATATGCTGTATCAGTCTGTGAAAGTTATGTTGATGAAAGGCACAAAGCTGGCTGGAGAAGTAGCCGATATACCCAAGTCCATGTTAATTTTTCTCATAATTACTGTTTGATTTGGGAATGTGTCTATGTGCAGTCATAGGAGAATTCACACCTCCTCCTTTCTAGTCCCCAGCTCAGCCTTTGGATGTTTTATGATTCCCTCTGGATGTGATCCCTTAGGTAATAATTTAGCAATAACTAAGGGAGTTTTTGTTAACCTTATCTGTGCATCCTTTAAACTCCAGTAGTGTGAATTCGACACCACTTTCTGTCCAAAGAGAAGCAAACAAGATGGTTTGAATTCCCTTCTTTTGAGAATGAAATGAGTTGCCTCTGTCTGTATGAATACAGCAAGTTGTCTTACACAGAAGATGTCTGGTATCTCTTCATTTGGGGAAGTGCAGGTGAAGACCTTGTTCTGATTAGCAACCAGGTTTGTGACAGAAGAGAAGGCTCAGGGAAAAGAAAATGTGGTTTGAGTTTGGTGGTTTTTAATCTTATTTCTTGAGAAACCCAATATCCTACAGCGTGAGCTTTGCCATGTCCAGCTAATAGCCCCCGAAGGAGAATAAATCGTATTAATTAGCTGGTTTGCATGCTTTTTCCTCGGTAGGGCCTTTGTGTTGCACATGTAGTGTTCTGATGAGGGACTTCTCTACCTGCATCTCTGGCACCAGTACAGAGTTTGCCCCAGTACAGAAATACTTCAGAAGACAGTGCAGGGCCTTAAATTCACATGGTGCCTTAATCCTCATCACCTTTCAGATGAAGGCATGTCCTAGACATAGATGTGTATAATAGTTTTACAGTTTAATCTCCCAAAATTGGGTCAACTTGAGCAGTTGTTTTGACCTTGTTACCAGCACAGGTGGTTCATGGCTGAGTTTAGTACATCTCCATGCAGCTGCATGGAATGATCTGGGGTTTCAAATTAGTTGAAAACCCCTGCTTGAAATTTTCCTCTAGCTAAATACACAGGTGCCTCTTTCTCCATCTCTGTTGGGTATTATCCTTAGGATAATCCATTCTTCTGGAATGTGATGATATCTCCTCGTTATATCATGCTTTTTCAACAATAAATCTTTAAGAGCTTTACAAAGGATGCCAGTTGAAGAGATACAAATGGGTGAATAAAATTATAGGCTGAAGAGGTGGAAAAAAATCAGAGAAGTTAGTATTAGTATGAATTCAGCTCCTATAGGTGGGAGGCAGTCAGCTTCATCACTTGTGTGTGACTTCAGAATGTCAGATTACTCCCTCCAGCCCAAACCATTTTATGATTCTATGATTGTAGGTAGCTCTTGAGTTCAAAAGAATGATGTCCTAATTGTGTATTTAAGGGTCAAGTAATCTATGACGTTAGCAGACAATGAGAGCTCTCTGAATTTATTCTTGTGTTCTCTTAAGTTTGTATTCTATCAATTGCACAATTTCTGTACATCTCCAACATCTCATGTGAATCCCAAACAAGAGTGTTTTAGGAGCATAAATGTTAGCACCAGTCAGCTGCCCCCAAATTAGTTAATTCTCAGTAGAAAAGATAGGCAGTTAGGAGAGAGAAAATCTGTCCAGCCCTGGCTTGTGACAAGCCTGTGCATGTGAGATGTGTGTGTAAATACAAACTGAAGGCACTTAGGAGAGTTTTGGTCACATATGATAGGGGTACAGGCCTGACAAATACTGGAATCGAGCAAGTCTCATGGACTTACAGATGGGGAAAAAGTTGTTGGAAGCCACTCTCTGCAGAGTCTGCCACTCGCAGCACCTACTTCTTGTTAGATGCTTGTGCAAAATTGCCTCACTGGTTGGACTGTGAGACCAGACATGGCTTGGTATATTGGCATGTAACATGGTTTTGGGCTGCTCTCTTACTGTTGCTGCATTAAATGCTGTGAATATTTGCTTCTCTCTCTCACTTTTAAAATTACTTGTTTATTTAATGTAATTAGCACTATTGTTACTTTATTTTAGCTTCTGACTGGTAACTATTTAATATTTATAGAAAAATCGATTAGCAGTGAGATTTTTGTGATAGCGAATATATATCACTTATGGATTCAAAACCAAAGGAAACTGCAGCACGTTCCAGGAAATAATCTGTTATAATGGTCTGTAAAGTACGTGCTCATTCTTGGAGGTGCTCAAGGCCAGGTTGGATGGGGCTTTGAGCACCCTGATCCAGTGGGAGGTGTCTCTGCCCATGGCAGGGGGATTGGAACTGAATGGGTTTTGAGGTCCCTGCCAACCCAAACCATTCTGTGATCTCTGCATCAAGATGCTTGATCTGTGCCCCAAAGACAGCCATTCCTGCAGCAGAACCTGATTGGTTTATTAACAGCCTGGAACAAGAGAGCACAGTGCCTTAGGAAAAGAGGGAAAAAGATGTTTTCTTTGTAGAAATGTGAACGGTAACTGCAGAATAATTATCCTAGGTTCCCTAGTGACTGTGTATGGGGAGACCCGTAAGTTTTATGTTGCATCTGATTGACAGCACCTCTGCAACAGACTGCTGTACTAGAAGAGAGTCACATCAAGGTATCGGCCTACTTCACTTATGCTGATCCGTATCATCCACTTAGTTTTCTCAAACACGTGAATGTCATTTAGTGTCCCAGATTGTCATGTTTTCCTCACCTTTGTGCTGGCATCTGAATGCCCTTATGAAAATCGTTGTGTATGAAGAGTCCCTTTGAGGAATTCTGGACACATCTCCTGGTTGTGAGGTCAGTACTTGGATCTGGGTGGGAGCACAATCAGCCTGGCACTGGGAAAGGGGAGAGTGCTTTTGGGAGAAGGTGGCACTGAGGCAACTGAAGGTGATGATTTATAACTACTTAAAACAAATGTGTAGCTAAAAAAGTAGGACTCTGACCTTGAACTACTTCAGAGGCAGGTGAGAGTCATTTGTTGGAGGGATGTGGACAAAGGAATGAGATATACAGGACGCTGACTTGTGGAGTCCAGAGGAGGCCACAAAGATGATCCAAGGGCTGGAGCACCTCCCATACGAGGACAGGGTGAGAGAGTTGAGCTTGTTTATGTTGGAGAAGAGAAGGCTGTGTGGAGACCTTAGAGCAGCCTCCCAGTACTGAAAGGGGCTCCAGGAAAGCTTGATCAGGGAGTGAAGGGATAGAACAAGGGCTAACTGTTTTCAGCTGAAAGAGTGGAGTTTGAGATGTGATCTTAGGTCTTCCTAATGTTTTCCTGTGAGGGTGGGGAGGCCCTGGCCCAGGTTGCCCAGAGAAGTGGTGGCTGCCCCATCTCTGGAGGTGTTCAAAGCCAGGTTGGATGGGGCTTTGAGCCCTCTCATCCAGTGGGAGGTGTCCCTGCTGATTGCAGAGGTGTTGGAATTGGATGGGCTTTGAGGTCCCTTCTGAACCAGACCGTTCTAAGATTCTTCAACTTAGGTCTCTGCATCATTCTTTCTTGTGACTGTAAATGAAATAGGCCTTGGTAGACCAGCAGGGAGATGACCTGAATAAATTGTTGCAGCCAGGTGTTTTGGAATGGGAAAAGCATCCTTTTGAGCTGGTGACGAATATTTCAATTTATAATTATAACTGTGGTTTATAATAATAATTCTAATTATATATATAAAAACAGTTTAAGCTACTATAATGTACTACAGTAACATTTGCTGAGCTTTGGCGGCTTTCAGATAGTGAAAATGTGCTGGTGGCTGTTGGCTCAGATTCAGAAATGTTTGTCAAAATTTTGTACACTATCTGAACAACAAAATTTTGTGTGGATTAAGCAGTTATTAATTCTCACCCATTATCTGTCAGATAAAACTACCACTAATTCATTAACCAAAATTAATTGTAAATAAAGCCAATCTGTTGTTGAGGAGGCTAATTAGAAGGGTAATTGTGCAATGATGGTGCATTTAATTTCAAAGTGCAGATTTAAAAGCTTTTGGCAGCACCACAGCAAGGTGTTCTGAAATGAAGCAGGATGCTTATCACTGTTGTTGTCCTCCTAATTAATGCCACCAAGATTGCTTGTGTTTTCAGTCTTATTAGTATCCCCTGTAGAGCACTGAGAAATGTCCTAATCCTGCTCCCATCAAACCCATGGTGGAAATATTTTTCCACTTCTTCAGGAGGAAGGTGTTGGTGGAAGGCATTGGATGCCCCTGGGTTTGCTCCTGTCGCAGTGCACCCACCTCTGTGAGCTCTGGGAATACTGGCTGCACTTTGGGATTTGCCACCAGCTTGCCAAGGGGATAGATCGGGAGTTTCAGGCCAACAAAACTGAATGGTGACTCAATGTTTTAAAAATGTTTGAGTGAGTAATTTTCCATGTGGTTTCGTTACAGCGTCTTTTGCCCCAAGGATTATTTACTGTCGATTAACTTCCAGCAGGTTTTTGCTGCTGTATGTAACCTGGAATTTTAATAAGAAAAGAAATGTTTAAATAGGATAGTGTTTTTATCCCAAATTGCCTGGTTCTAACAGTAAAATTAGCATCACTTAGTGAATTCAGCAGTAGTAGCTGCTAGCCTGGATGCACAATTGTTTTTAATCTGTTGTCAAAACATCTTAAATGCTGTTATGAGGTGTTGGGGTTTCTAGCACAGTGTGTTTTATTTAAATAACTCCAGTTTGAATCATTAACAAAGAATGGAGCGCTGGATGCAGTATATATAGAATTATAGAATGGTTTTGGTTGCAAGGGACCTCAAAGCCCATCGAGTTCTACCCCACTGCCATGGGCTGGGACACCTCCCATTGGATCAGGGTGCTCAAAGCCCCATCCAACCTGGCCTTGAACACTTCCAGAAATGGGGCAGCCACCACTTCTCTGGGCAACCTTCACCCTCATCATGAATTTTTGTCTCATCATTTGTAGTCACTGCTGATTTTGTCCCTCTGACTTTACAGGGAATTGCAGAACTGACGCATTGAATTAATCTTGAACATTCCTACTAATCAGACCTGAAGGGATATTGAACATTAATACATTTTACCTAATTTATTTTTAACTTTTCCTCTGCGAGGTTTTTTTTTTTTTTTTTTTCCCCCTTGAGTTTCCTGGTTTATGGGGAGAAAAACCCTCCAAGTGTGTTTTAGTTACATCACTAATATTAGAAGTGAGTAATCGGGTGGCTTTGGCAGCAGTCGTGTTTATAAATTGTTGGGGAGCAGATGGCTCACCGAGTTGGCATGCCAACTCCAAACTTTCGCAACCATGAGTCAAGTTTTACAGTGCAAGATTGCCTCGCATGCCGTGAGATTTTGTGTGTGTTTGTTTAATAAATGTAATTCTCAATGTACCTTTGCCTTTCTGAGCTGGGTTTTGTACTGAAGCGTGGCTTTCCAGCCATCTCTGGGTTTGGGAATGCCTGTTTTTTTAAAATTTAGTTAAAGTGGAGACGCTTATAGTCACTTAGCATCAAGATTTTCAGATAAGAAAAAATATTAAATATTGGTCCAAGAGAGATAAAGGGACGATTCTGGCTAAATCAAATAGTTCAAGTAGTTGGGATCAATCACACTTAGACTTGTAATAGCTCCTGGTTTATGGTGCTAGGGATAATTTGCTGGTGTCTGTAATCCTGGATATGCAGATTTGTGCCAACGTGTTTGTTTCCCTGAGTGCGAGGCCTAAGTCCTCTGACAACGGAGAGTACAGATGTTAGGTTTGAAATGCAAGAGTGAGTATTTTCAGTAAGTAAAATGCAGCAGTAAGGAAAGAGAGCTGAGCTGGAGTGCTCTGCTGTTCTGACTGTGAACATAGGGAAGCTCCAAAAGGGTCAGATCTTGATCCATTGGAGAATTTGGACAAATATTGCTGGAAGGGCTTTTTTTAAAATTTATTTTTGCCTTTTAAGCTATTCCTTTGACTAAAATTAACATGATATATGTGGGTTATAATGAATTATGAGACCTGTTAAAGGCTGATAATCAGACCTTATTACTAAATGATTCCCCATGAAATGTGCTGTTGTAAATGCTAAACAACCCTGTTTCATCCCTAATCATGTAATTGACGTGTGCAGCTAATTAGTGTGCGTTCAATTTAGGGCCAGATTTTTTGGAAATGGCTCCTGTTCTGGTCCTGATTTAGCAAAGCTCTTAAACAGATGATTAACTTCCATTGGCTTTAACAGGACTTAAGCACATTCTTAATCAGGGCCATTGTGTCAAACCAAGTCTCTTGGTGACAATCGAAATGACCTGCCGGAGCCAGAGTAAAAATATTTGCAGGTCTTTCTTAAATTCAGATTAATCATTTCTTTGACTTGTGAAGCATTTTGTTTCAGAATCTGAAACTCTGTGTATATTTCTCTCTCTCTTTTTTTTTTTTTTTTTTTTATAACCAAATTGTTATTGTCACAATCTAATTGTATGTATAAAGTTTAAAGATTTTAACTAGCTTGGCAGGAGGCTGTTTACATCAAATCTGCTCAATACACCTTTGAGATGGAGAAGAAGAAAATATGCATCTGAGAGCACCTCGCTGGAATATAAATGTCAGCGCTGATAGATATCTATGATAGAAAATTTGTGTGGGAGTAATAATTTAGTAATAAAATAGGTCAAATTAATTCTTATGCTGAAGGGGATACCTTACAATAACCGTTTTGTAATTTTATGTTTGACAGTTTGCTCTGCATTATGTGGATAGGTGGAGCTGGGATAATGTAATCCATTTCCAATTGTAAACAAGATTGCTTTAAGAGCTGCTGGAGTAAGATGCATGTTGGCTGACTTTAAGCTGAGAGGTAATTGCCTCTGAATATTAATGTGCATGTGGGGATTTTCTTTTTAATTCTGGGATTTCATCTTTGCCCTGTAGCAGCTCAGAAGAGGCCCCTCTTTTCCCAAGCCCCACTCTGCTGCTAATCGAAGCTGATGCCAAGCATTGCGCTCTGGGCCCTTTGCTTTCATTTTATGTGGTCTGTGTACTTTGAAGAACACTGCTTTCTTTTTCCGTGTTAACCACCTTCAGAGTAGATGATGGTTTTTCTGGAGATGCTGGGAGCAATTTCTGCAATTTCCACTGAGACCTCAGAGCAGCCTTCCGCTTCTGGAAGGGGCTCCAGGAAAGCTGGGGAGGCGCTCTTGATCAGGGAGTGCAAGGACAGGAGGGGGAGTGGCTTTAAGCTGAAAGAGGGGAGATTGAGTTGAGATCTCAGGAAGAAATGTTTTCCTGTGAGGGTGGGGAGGCCGTGGCACAAGTTGGCCAGAGAAGTGGTGGCTGCCCAATCCCTGGAGGTGTTCAAGGCTGGGCTGGGTGGGGCTTTGAGCACCCTGACCCAGTGGGAGGTGTCCTTGCCCATGGCAGGGGGGTTGGAATTGGATGGGCTTTGAGGTCCCTTTCAACATAAACATTTCTATGATTATAAGTTGCTGCAGTAATTGACTTGTAGCATTTTAGAGAAATGAGAGTTAAGGTGCTGATCCCGGTTTTGTAGCTGGTTCACTTCCTTGGGTGTAATTTAGGACTTACCTAAAGGATCTCCTAAGAAGGACTTGCACTTCATAGGAGATTCTATGTCCAGCTCCACAGACTTTTGGAGCAGACCCTTGCTATGGGTGCAAGTCATAGGTAGTGACAAGCTTGAGTCTGGGGGAAAATTAGCTTACTGCACTTGTACATGAAATTGATTTGGGCATGCTGTACTGTGTCTTTCCATTTAAACTGGCATCTATGAGCTATTCTGTTAGCCACTGCTTACAGTGATGCTCAGTAGGACTTGTGTTGAGCACGGTGTAACTGCAACTCTGCTCCAGAGCAAACAGCAGTCAAACAGCACTGCAGAAACTTGAAAACCTGTACGGTGCCGGGCTTTAACCGGCATGTGTTTCCTTGGCACTGGATGGGTAGGCTGTCCTTAGTTTGGACTATTTAAAGATGTTAGGACTGGCAGGTGCCCCCCATGCCCTTCTATCAGAGGTGACTATTCCAAAGGCAAGCATTCCAAGCAGAGTACAAAGTGCCTTGTTCTCCATGGCAATGCCAGCAGGTTTTCCTTAAAAAAAAAAACAACCCACAAACAAACAAAACGGGATATTTTTAGCTTGGATTGACTTAGTGATCCAGGTTACTGCATGGTCTTACGCAGTGAGAAGGTGCAGTGCGAGCTCTTGTTCCTGATGTATTTGCAGAAGCAAAGGTACACTAAATTGTGCCGATGCCTGGAGCCAACACGTGTACGTGGTGATGGTCAAGGAGGCAGGAAATTGGCTTTTCTGCTGCCTCTGCCCCAGTCGCCTCTTGCAGAGAGTTGTGGCCAGCATGCACTGGCTTCACAGCTAACCCATTTGCAGGTCACCTTTATTTCCTGGCTCACAGTTGGGTTGTAACCCCATGTAACATCTCTAGTTAGACAGTGGGGTGAAGGTAGATGGTGTTATGGGTGGGAACTGCCGAACAGAGACAGACTTGTCTTCTACAGTCTTGTGCCTTGCAGAAATGTAGGGCTATTGAAGTTTTCTGTTTTAGAATGCTTTTCTTTTCAGATTTCCATACTGCCCTGTCTCCAGCAACTTGGTCTGATGCCTTCTGAAGTCAAGGGGAGTCCTTGTGGTAATTCAAGCATTTCTGCAAAGCAGTGCTGCTTGTAGCAAAGCTTTTCTATGGATGCCTTTGCAAAAATGTTGTTCAGCTACAGAAACACTTGGCTGTGGGCTCGGAAGCAGAAAAAGTGAGGGTGTGTGGGTTTGTGAATGCATGTTACCCATTAAGGAGTCTCTTTCTACGCTAGGGCCGCTTCATTACTATGATAAAAATAACATAAAAGGATTATAATAACTAATTAACTTGTTCATTAATGGCTTGAGCGTTGTCTTAAGGGCAGCAGGTTAAAAGAGTCTGTTTAATGGAGGTTGACTGGAGGTACAGCCTGTGGCTGTTACAAACTTTGTTTTGTAATGGTGTGTATTTTTCAGTAGCTCTGTGCCATGCTGTAATGTGGTCGGAGTTGGAGAAAGAGAAAACTGGCCATTTCCTGGCAGATAGTGATAAGTTTCTACTCTGTCAGAATGCTCCATACACTTTGATAGGTTTATAATTATTATCCTAAGATTGATGGGATTGGAGGAGAGTGTAAATTTGTGCAGCAGTAATCCATTAAGAAATCAATAATCATTCTGTCCCGAAATGCAGTTTCTCTACAACATTATAAATACACATCAGAGATTTGAAAGTCTGCTTGTCTTCCCTTCTCCATCCTCCTCCCGTTTCCAGGCTCCTTGGCTTTGTTGGAGAAGCAATGGTCTAGTAGGAGTCTTCTGCTGGAAAAACAAGGATGATGGTATTGGTGTAATTGTGAGAGCCAGTAAAACTTTTTAGTGTGAACCTTGCTTTCTCCCCAGTTAATTTGCAGATTCGGGGAAATGCAACCTTTTCTCTGCCTGGGTTTCATCCCTGGTAGCTTTGTGCTACTGTAAGGGATTGCAGACAGGAAGTGTTGTATAAGTGCAAAGTTGTGGTATGTCTACATTTCCTCCCTCCTTCTCCTTGTTCACCCTTGGTTCTTCACATAACCAGACAGAACTTTGGCTGTCAGAGCGCAACGCGTCCTGCAGGACTTCCCTTTCTGTTCTGAATCCTCCCCAGTTCAGCAAACACAGTTTTGAAATGCGGCTATAAGTTATCCCCTGGTCTAGAGAGCTGGGAACCTGCTTTATCTTCGAATAACAGTGTTTGTAGCTGATAAATAGCAGGCTCTGTGAGGGAGACTGAGGACATTATTTATACTTCTTGGTGGAAGGTTAAATTATATGGAGCAAGGTGGTGGCCCCATCTGGTTTTGACCTTGCAAATAAAATTGTGGCCAGACAAGGAGATGCTGTTACTGTAGCAAAAGCCACAAAACATGGTGTACTCTAATATTACATTTCCATGTGTTTTTCATTCTTCCTGTACTTCCTTACTATGAGAGCAGGTTGAAAAATCAGTTTTAATGAAAAATACCTCAGTTTTCTGTTTGAGTTGATGTTACTCGTATTTTTAGCCAGTTCTACTGCCGATTGAAAAATGGATCATTCTTTCATGATCGACTTGTATCTTATATCTGTAATAGTTGCAGTTCAGATCTGACTTCACTCCTGTTTGCTCATCTGCCCCAGTAAAAGGCATGTTTGGCTTGGATTTGGTGTGATAACTCAGTATCTGCCTTTTGCTCTTCTGAGAACACTGTCCTCTATCCATGTGCATGGATTCTCACCAGCTTGTTCAGCTTTTTTCAGCAAGTCCAGAGGAGGCCACACAGAGCATCTGAGGGCTGGAGAACCTCCTATATGAGGACAGGCTGAGAGAGTTTGGGTTGTTCAGCCTGGAGAAGAGAAGGCTCTGCAGAGACCTTAAAGCAGCCGCCTAGTACTGAAAGGGGCTCCCAGAAAGCTGGGGAGGGCTCTTGGTCAGGGAGTGCAGGGATAGGACAAGGGGGAATGGCCTTAAGATAAAAGAGGGGAGATTGAGGTGAGATCTTAGGAAGAAATGTTTCCCTGTGAGGATGGGGAGGCCGTGGCACAAGTTGGCCAGAGAAGTGTTGGCTGCCCCGTCCCTGGAGGTGTTCAAGGCCAGGTTGGATGGAGGTTTGAGCCCCCTGATGCAGTGGGAGATATCCCTACCCATGGCAGCGGGTTGGAACTGGATGGGCTTTGAGGTTTCTTCCAACCCAAACTGTTCCGGGATTTTGTCAGATGGAGAGCAAGACCAGAGCGTTCATCACATCTCTCCTTTTACCATTTGGGAATCTTGGGTTATGTCCAGAGGGCTAGCAAGTGTTAAGTTTGAGGTTTGCTTCTTGTGATTTGGCACACTTGTACCTGGGGTTTTCAAAGCAGGCTGTGGGAATACACACAGCTAGAATTATCCATGTCTTTCTGCATTCACAGGGTCACATCCTAGGGGTGTGGAAGAGCTGGTGATGAGCGGAAATAGATACTTAAAAGCAGAACACTGTTTCTCACCTGTGTAGTTGCTCTAAAGCTATTTGAGGCTACTGTCTTGGTAAATTCCCTTACTAATTTGTTATGGGATAGCTTTTGTGCATGGCTTGATTGTGGGGTATCTTGACTTTCACTGGTTTGTATTGGGTAATACAAAGCCTTGATGCTCATAGGAAAAGGCCCAGATGCCAGCAAAAAGAAGTGGGTCTTGTCAATTGTGTTCAGTCGGTTTCCATTCAGCATTGATGTTTTGTCTGGTAAATTGCTATTTTTCCTTCTTTAAGGCCGCGAACCCCATACTGGGTTGCTTTCCCATCAATAAAGAATACTTGTGCATTTACCTAAACCCATCCATCCTGCTCAGGTGCTGGTAGTGTATGTGTTTAGCAAGGGCTGTCTCTTTATGGGGTTTGACTTTTCTTAATTCAGTACCTTGTAACTTGTGTCACTTCTCTGTTGGCCCACACACCGATCAATGGGTTTTATACATCAGCACAATTTTTCATGTTGAAAAAACACTTCTTTTTCCCCTCCGGTCAACTTGTGATGTAGAAGCAGCAGCTGATTGACAGCTGATTGTTCTGCAATGATTTGCTGAAGTGTTCATGCAAGCGACATGTGGCTTTTCAGCGAAATAGCAAGACTTTATCGCATCATTTTGGGTTTTACCCATTACCATTTTTTTCCAGTGGTTTGCAGACTGGTGAGTGCTAAGAACCCAATATCAGCTCACAGGATGCTGAGCTGAACAGATAGGGCTTTATTAGCTCTCAGCTGCATGTCTTTACCTCACAAGTCTCTATTTAGAATTACCTGTGAGTGGTTATTTTCCAGTGTGGTTTTCTAAGACAAACCTTTTTTGCTATTTTTTGGTTGCTGCCTGGTTTTTTGAACTACTAAAAGCTCGTTGCCAAGTATGTGATGCCTATGAATGTGTACGCCTCTACTGATAGCTTGAGTGGCGACTTACAGAAATTAGAGTAAGCAACTCTTGGGGGAAAAAGAAGTCTTCAAAGAGAAATATTTAACAAATTGAATGATTAAGAGCTGCCATCTCAATCAATAAGTTAGAGTTAATTGGTTGTGTACAAAGGATTTTTCAACAACTTGCACAAAGATCGTGCATGTTAGGCTTAGAGTGCTTCTCTAGTAAGGCTAGTTTCTTCTAAAAAGTACTTATTTTCAGATTTTTTCCTCATTTTTGCATTGCAGGTGTGGGTCTTGCTGAGTGAGTTTAAGACTGTTTATAACCGCTTCGCATTTCTTCTTTTCGCTGTGCCCCCTCCATGAGTATCCTATGATGTAGCAGCTGCAAACAGCTGCTCCAGAAACAGTCACCATCCTCAGCCCATAGGCAATAACACTGCTACAAACATACTGTATTGAGGTTTCTGTGTCGGCTCCTTTTTCTGTTTTTGTTGCTGTGAGCATTATCAAAGTCTCCCAAGTGCAACACGTTGATCGCAAGCCACATGTTAGGGCCAACGGTCTTAAACTGCCGGGTCAACTTCATGCTTGTAGAAGTGGCTTAAACCCTATTGGAATGAAAAGAGAGAAGGAACCCCAAGCCCACTTTATTAGTGCTAGCAGCTATAGATAAAGTTCAAAAGGTATTTCATCCAAAGGTTTCAAAGCTCTATTTAAGAATGAACAAGCAGCATCCTTCATACTTTTAGACAATGGAGGTGGGACAAGAACGTATGCTCTCTTTTAGCAAGAGCCACCTGTCTTTGAGATGCCTTACTTGGGATTTTATAGGATTGACTTTTAAAGATGGTGTGGATTGCTAGACTGATTGCAAATAGGTTGAGAATACATGAAGTTGGGCTTTTGAAGAGTTGGTCCTAAGAGACTCTGTCAATGTCAGTCAGTGAGTAGGTGACCGAACCACAACCAAGCTGAAACACCTGTCTTCCAGCTAGGAGTTAATTTCACCAAACCCTCATTTTGCACTTGGTGGGTTTTATAGGAGGATTTAATGAAGCTGAGGGGGGCTCTAGATCAGGGAATGCAGGGAAGGATGAGAGGGGAAAGTTTTAAGCTGAAAGAGGGGAAATGGAGATGAGATCTTATGAAAAAATGCTTTATTGTGAGGACGTCCTGGCCCAGGTTGCCCAGAGAAGTGGTGGCTGCCCCATCCCTGCAGGTGTTGTTCAAGGCCAGGCTGGATGAGGCTCTGAGCACCCTGATCGAGTGGGAGGTGTCCCTGCCCATGGCAGGGAGTGGAACTGGATGGGCTTTGAAGTCTTTCCCAGTCCAAACCACGCTGTAACTGTATGATTCTAAGTAGTTTAAACCAAAATGCTTTCTCTTCCTTAAATACTTGTCCTGGAAATTGTTCTTCCCTTTTAGCCCATTAAAGATCCTCACGGAGATGCGTAAGCTGAAGGAAGGGTGATCATTTTCAAATGACTTGAGCGATGCTGTAACCAGCGGAGAAATGTTAACAGATCTTGTTCAGGCTAATTCTCTCTTGCTCGGTTGGGAAAAGGAGGGGGGACTAAATCATTGAGTAGGTCTATCTCTCATTCAGCAGGAGCTGCACATGATGGGATTATTAGTATTTCTAAACTAAAGCCCCTGACAGATCCTTGGATGCTTAAAGCTGTTGTGTTGCTTTACCAGATGGTTCAGAAACTCAGACTGGAATATCTCATTGGCTGGTGCTGAACAATGACATTTCAAACCTACACATTCACTTGGATTTTAATTTTTAGAAGGATTAAAGCTTTTTGGGATATGTGCTGGCTCTTTCCGTATATATGCTGAGCACCTTATGTAGTTTAGATGCTTTTACAATGTCTTTGTAATTGATCACATCACTTGTGAAAGAGCAGTTTGAATTGTGGCACATTTTTAGCCATGTACCTGGTCCAGCCAAGTGCAGGCACGTTCAGCGGGCATGTTGTTGCCTTGCTTCATGCAATGAGCATGAGGACTGCAATGCTTTGTCTTGTATCTTTTAAATATGTGCACAGGCAGTGATGCTGAAACATGCCAATTTTGATGCTGTATTCCTCTGTTCTTTTCACTTTTCAAATCTTGATATGGAATTGTTGGAACGCATCCAGATGAGGGCTATGAAGATGATCTGAGGGGTGGAGCACCTCCCATATGAGGGCAGGCTGAAGGAGTTGGGGTTGTTCGGCCTGGAGAAGAGGCGGCTCTAGGGAGACCTGCTAGCAGCCTTCCAGTGCCGTAAGGGACTCCAGCAAAGCTGGGGAGGGACTTTTTTCAAGGGCCTGTAGTGATAGGATGAGGGGGAATAGCTTTAAATTGAAAGGGAGAAGATTTAGATGAGATATTAGGAAGAAATTCTTCATGATGAGGGTGGGGAGGCCCTGGCCCAGGTTGCCCAGAGAAGTGGTGGCTACCCCATCCCTGGAGGTGTTCAAGGCCAGGTTGGATGGGACTTTGAGCACCCTGATCCAGTGGGAGGTGTCTCTGCCTATGGCAGGAAGTTGGGACTGGATGGGCTTTAAGGTCCCTTCCAACCGAAACTGTTCTATGAAACCTCATTCCCACAAATATTAACGCGTTTGCATGACTTTGTACAGAGTGGAGCATTGATGTTTATCCCTGCGAAGTGCTAAGATGTTCAATACTTGCTCTACCAGATGGCTTGAATGAGACCCTTCTGCTTTGTGGGGAAGGTCAAAGGGAATCAGTTGGTTTTCACTCCCTTCCAGTCCCATGGCGTTTTTCAGACAGAAGGAGTGCCTCTCTAGCAACATTTAAAACCTTTTAGGGGCCTGCCAAGTTTGGTGGCCTGGTTAGAACTGGGATCTTTCTGCTCCTTCAGAATTGTCCTGAAGCAGGGATGGGAGTGTTGCTATTAAATTCCCTACTAAATTCCTTAGGGCAAAGATTGCTGTTCTGTTGTGTGTAGACATATTGGGTATGTTAGTGCATAAAAATGTAAATGCAGAGATCATTTTGGGCTCTGGGGAAGGATTTGAGCTTAGGATTTGAGCAATGGAAAACTTACTTATAATGCTTGTTAAGCAACACGTTCTACAAAGGAATGAACCAGGGTGCCTTGCTGACATGTCTGAGAGGTTTTGCTTTCTTTCTGCCATATTTTATGCCGGACATCTCTATTGAGAGAAGGCCATCAGTGGGGAAGGAGTTTGGTTCTGTTAGTGTTCACATTGGAAAAGGCTGCCCAGGGCAGCGGTGGAGTCTCCATCCCTAGAGGGCTTCAGAAAGCATATGACTGTAGCACTTGGGGACACGGTTTAGTAGGCATGGTGGTGTTGGACTGGATAAATTTAGAGGTCTTCTCCAACCTTAATGATTCTAGTCTAAGTTAGGAAGAAAATGACATTTTATCCAGTTATTTTTATGTGTTAGATTGGTACATTCAATCCCACTGTTCTCCACGTAGTTCATCCTATTTGTACACGACTGTTGCACTGTATTAGATAATAAGCGTGTTTTTTCTGTTGGAGAAGTATTCCCTCGACTTGTCACAAAAAGCTGACACATGTTCGTTCTTCACTTGGGGAGTTCTGCATCTGTCGGCACTTCAGACATAATCAGTTAAAATTTCAGCAGCTGATTAGCGCTTACCTCCAAACTGAGAAGATGCTCCTCGAAATGGTAACAAATAATATCCTAATTAGTCCTCTGCGTTACGGTAGCGGGAATCTTAGCTGAGAGCTAGTGATCTTGGCGGCCTTTCTGTTCTAGTCCACTGCCTTTACAGACTGTTGTATCAGCGTTTATACTGAGCTTTTATTCCCCCTGCCTCAAAATGCCTCACAGAGCAATTAATTACACACCTGAAGATAGGCATTAGGCACACAACAATATTCCACACGCAGTTATGAATGTTTCATTAGTGCCAGTTAATTTAAGTGTGATTATGAAAGCAGGAGAAGGAATGCTGGGCAGGGCTCCAGGATTATCCTGTAGCGTGTAGAAGCTCCGTGTCCCTGGGAAGCTGTTTGACCTGGCCAGCCGGTGCAGCTGAGTGCGGCTCACGCTGCTTTAAACACTCAAAGCAGGAACCCACGAAGTGAGCGAAGCAGAAAATGAAGGGAGGAGGACAGTACGGAGGGAGACTCCTCTGTCCTCCAGTGACTGGCTGGTTGTGACAGCACGGGGTTTTACCAGGTAGTTTTAAATAGGTTTGTGCTTTTTTGAGTCTGATTAGCTGGGTAGCAAAGCATGCCCGTCCCTGTCTATTAAACTTCGCGTATTTCCTCGTAGCTTACGCTATTCTACACAAGCCTGGGGTTTTTAAATAAATGCCCACAAAGGCATAATTTAATATAAATACCATTCACGGAGATGAACAGTAGCCACTGGCATACCTCAGGACAAAAGTCATGTGAGCAACTATAGCTGAATTAGCGTGACCTCAATAGGACAAAGAATTGAGGAAAGAAAAGAGAGAGAAAGGGTGAGGGGGAAAATGCCTTAAGATGCCTTCGGAAACATAGAATTACAGAATAGTTTGGGTTGGAAGGGGACTGTGAAGCTCATCCAATTCCAACCCCGATGCAATGAGCGGGGACATCTTCAGCCAGATGAGGTTGCTCAGAATCGCATCCAACCTGACCTTGAATGTTTTCAAGGATGGGGCATCCACCACCTCTCTGGGCAACCTGGGACAGTGCCTCCCCACCCTCAGCATAAAAAATGTCTTCCAAAGACCTACTCTAAACTTCTTCTCTTTTAGTTTAAAATATGTGCAACCAAAGGAAAGGTCTGTGAGGTAAGCACTGGAGTACAGAAATACCCCATAGCTTAAAAAGGAAGTTTTAAAATGTCAATTGGATTTTCAGGTTCGATTCAATAATTTTTTTAACTGTTTTTAAAACCCTGCTCAAAGTTGGAAATTGAGAAACTATTTTAAAACATAAATCACCTGTAACACAAAAATAATTTAAATAACAGCAAAAGAGCCTCTTAAATATTTGCTGTTGAAATGTTGTTAAAGAGTGTCTACCTACTAAAATGATGGATGTCACAAAATCCACACCTAAAAGCAGAACTTGTTGCTGAAAATGCATTTTTAATGTAGGTGTTGCTTTTTCTGTTGGTACAGGGATATCACTTTATTCAGACTTGAGTCAACGTTAGTAAGGCGGCTCGGAGGTAAAAAAGCAGAAAGATTTCTTTTCTTTGGCAAGGTGGTGGGTAAAAATTATTTTGAGAGGTCGAGGCTTATTGCAATGTGCATTCAGGTTCATGTTGACATAAATAATGGATTTAAAAATCATCTAGGAAATGAAGCTGTTAATTGTCTTAATATATTAACATGTAAACCAAATGTGTGAATAATTGCATGTTAAGCTTTTTAAATAAGTGCATGGACTATCCCTTGAGGTAGTAAAAAAGTGCCTGGTCTACTATAAAGCTTATATGTGTTTGGAAAGCCGCTTGTCTCTGGCTAACATTTTTCTGTTTAGAAAACAACTGAGGAGTGCGAATGCAAGACAAGAATAAGCTACAGTATTTAAACTGAAATTTCATTGTTGCTTTTTTTAAACCCCAACTTTAAAAGGTGACTAAATCACTTGAAAGACCTGGTGAATCAATTCATAATCTCTTCAATAAAATACATTTATCTTGGGTATTCTGTGTTCCTTTTTTCTAATCTGTCTGCGTTTTGGTAGGGTTGCTGATATGCTGTTGCTGAGAAGGTTGTTAGTTAAACTAAGATGATGGAAGCTGGTGTGGCTGTAATAAAGTGCTCAAATCTTATGAGGAGCGGCTGAGGGAACTGGGGTTGTTTAGCCAGGAGAAGAGGAGGCTGAGGGGAGACCTCATCACCTCCCTACAGCTGCCTGAAAGGAAGTTGTAGTGAGGTGGGTGCTGGTTTCTTTTCCAAAGTAACAAATGATAGGATGAGAGGAAGTGGCCTCCAGTTGTGCCAGGGGAGGTTTAGATTGGGTATTAGGAAACAGTTCTTCACTGAAAGAGTTATTAGGCACTGGAATAGGCTGCTCAGGGAAGTGGCTGAGTTCCCATCCTTGGAGATATTTAAAGACAGGCAGGTGAGGTGCTCAGAGATCTGGTTTAATAGTGGACAGGCACAGTTGGACTTGATCTCAAAGGTTTTTTCCAACCAAATGATTCCAAGAGGAAATGTCTAATTGGAAGATCGTGGCAGGCTGTAATAGATGGGAATTATCAAGCTGCAGGGAGGTTGCAAACTCCTCGTTTTTCAGTCTCAGAGTGGTTTTGTTTCAAATATTTGTTAATGAATTGCCATTAAAAATGAGGAGGCACTGATGTATCTTCCAAGTCCAATTAGAAGGCAATAGCAACATGGAAGAGAATCAGAAAATTTCACAGCAGCAGCTGACACGCTTGGGCTGGAGCAGTGAAAATGAGGTGAAATGTGATAACACACAGGACAAGGTTGGACACACCGGGACTAATAAGAATTTCTATTGCAGGCATGCCTGAAAATGATGGGGAACAAGAAAGATGTGAATATTTTTAGTTGACACAATATGTTGTCAGGCACCAACATGGTAAAGTGATGGCAGTAGCACATGCCATGATGTCATATTGCAGATGAAGTGTTTCCAGTGGAGAAGGGAAATGTTGACGCTGTTTTATGAGCCCAAGAACCAGGGTGGGTTAGCCCACGCAGAGGCCTGCGCTGCAGTGGCTAGACGTCTTCCGGTTCATGAACTCACTCTTAAAACTAGTCCGGGAATCTTTGCTCTCTGTCAAGAAGTGAAGGGGTATTCTGCAAAGTCTTGTCAGTCTGGTAAGTTAAAGGGCATGGGATGGGGCCCACTGAAAAGTAAGGGAAGGGGTAAATGTCGGGTAGGGTGGCAAGCTCTTTAAACTTAGAGAATTGTCATGAGAAGCAGCAGACAATGAACGAAACCAAGTTATCGTTTTGCTTCTGCCAGAATGAGGGCAGGAGTCAGGCACATTTCTGAGTGGGATCATATGGCATGATGGCCTGACAGCAGAGGGCTGAGTGTCACATAGGACTATGAGACACCTTTTCACTTCAAATAGGTCACCAATTGTGTGACCTGTCTGGAGCCTAACCAACACCTCCTCATCTTCTCAAATTCCTCCTCAAAGGCTGGCAGCAGTCCCTCTTGGCTCTGAAGCCCAGGGCCTGCAATGTCTGTGCAAGTACTCAGGGTCGTCCCTTTCAAGATTTTAAGCTGAAAAGGGGGAGATTTAGATGGATCTTAGGAAGACTTTTTTTTTTTTTTTTTTTTCCCCTGTGAGGATGGTGAGGCCCTGGCACAGGTTGCCCAAAGAGGTCGTGGCTGTCTCATCCCTGGAGCTGTTCAAGTCCGGATTGGATGGGGCTTTGAGCACCCTGATCCAGTGGGAGGTTTCCCTGCCCATGGCAGAGGGGTGGAACTGGATGGACTTTAAGCCCTTTCCAACCTAAACCATTCTATGGGCCGTGGTTCAATTATGCTGGAACAGCAACATCATTTCCATGTACTTTCTGCAACTATGGCATGAGTTTGCTATGATTGAGGTGGACTCCAGTAGGAAAGTCAGTTTCTTTCTTGGCAAGATCTATACTAGGTCTACAACAAAGAAGCAGTTTCCTACAAGAAGATCTGGAATGCCTGAAGGCATGGTTATGAGGTTCCTTTAGTTGGATGAGATGTTCCATAATTTACTATAGAGCTGGGGGAGCTTGGACATAGTGAAAACTTCAGTGTATTCTGCGCCACAAGGCCATTGCCTGAAATGAAAGTCTTCATACATTTGCGTTTCCAACTCTCCATATGAGAGGAACATGAAAAAAGGAAAGCTGTCTTGCTGAGCAGCTGTGGAGTGAGTCTAGAAGATGTGCTGCTTTGGCATGGTGCAGTGTTGCTCTTTCATTAGCTGTTGCGAGCAAGATGCCTTCACTTCTCCATAATAACCCTTGCTATCCAAACTTGAGACCAGGTGCGAAACGACCTAAATGTTTCGAGGAGAGGAAGAATGAATACAGAAAAAGAACATTTTAAACAACATGTCCCTAATCCTAACATAGTTTCTAGTCTGACATTTTCCCCTTGAAAATTTTTTCATACCCCTCGTGTGCATTTTAATTGATTTGCATATGATTTTCTATAACCCTTTATTTAGAATCTAATCTTGAGTACAAGAGAAAAGTTAGATGGAAAGAGTATGTCTGAGGATTTGATGTTCTTCAGCGGTGACAGTAGATGTGGATTCTGAAAACCCCATGGGTTCCTTTTTCCACTTGTTTTGCTGAAAGCAAGTTTAGGCCCCTCTTCAATTTTAAATGAATGAGCGGTGGCAGAAATGGTTTATTTCTTTTTTTTAAAAATGCATTCTTATTTTTATTTATCATAAAGCTCCATAGCAAACGATTGTTTGATTTCCCTTCCCATCTATTTATCCTATGCAGAAAAAGGAATGCTATTCTGAAGTATGTTTGAAATCACGAATTCACTCCAGTGACCACAGTTCAATTTTATAACCTACCTCTCTCCTATGAAATAGGGTGATGTAATGTCACTTGTCAGACAAACAGGGTACACTGCCCAGATAGTAAATGAGTCAAGGGATTAATTGGGGCTGGCTAACTGGGATTTTAGGCAATAGTCAGTAGGCCAGTGTTTTCTTACCAGCAATAAGTTGTAATGTCTTTGTGATTTGTGAATGTGCATGTTCATACCAAACAGGCTGAGATATTTTCAAAGCAAAGTTCACTAATCTTGTTAACAAATGATGAGATTTGTGCATGAACCTTCTGTGAGCTGCTTTGAAAGCCAGTGTCAGAAGTTTTCTGAACACATATTAAGACTTTTACCATACTTTTTCTAGACCAGGAACAGAGATTTCCCAGTGCTCTCAGCTTTACTACTACAGGTGATTCTTTTTTTTTTTTAAAAAAAAAAAAAAAAGGACAAATATACCTTTTAACACAGAATGTTCATGTTTCGTAGCTGCCTGATGTGACAATGGAAGCTTTCTAGGAGATAAATATGCTCATTATATTTACGTAGTAGTGTATATCTCTAGTGCTGTTCAGGAGAAAGGCTATTCTAACCAGTCTTGCCTCAAGATGTCTTGTCTGCCTAGCCTGAACAATAAGAAATTGTGCGTGTATCCACACCGAATATTGGTTTAGTGATTTTTTTTTTGGGGTTGTGTGTAGGAGTCACCACAGATTAGTACCTGAGGTTGGTTCTTGGAATATGGTAATTCATTATCTTATGGACAATGTAATGGCAAATCATAGAATTGTTTGGGTTGGGAGGGACCTCAAAGCCCATCCAGTTCCAGCCCCCTACCATAGGCAGGGACACCTCCCACTGGATCAGGGTGCTCAAAGCCCCATCCAACCTGGCCTCGAACACCTTCAGGGATGGGGCAGCCACAATTTGGGCAACCTGTGCCAAGACCTCCCCACCCTCATTGTGAAGAATTTCTTCCTAACGCCTAATCTGAATCTTCCCCCTTACAATTTAAAACCAAACAGGGATCAGTTCTTGCGAATTTGTTTCTATGTCTGGACCTCTTTCCTGTGCTGGGTTCCTGTCTCTACAAGAGGTGCTTGACAAAAGGAAGGAAAAATACAGAGGTGAAAACTGTTGCTGAGTGAGTTTTTGCCCGCTTCCTTTTAAATGTCACTGTAATGTATTCCATTTTATGAAGGAATTTGTTTGCTGGAAGCAAGCTGAAAAATGGCTTCTAGGAGAGACCTTGTTTGATACAGGATCCTTTCCATCATCAAAGTTAGTAAGACTAGCCAGGTCCAGGATTTTTCTGTGTTCAATGCCTGCCATAAAGGTGAAGAAAAACAGAACAGCTGACTTGAGAAATACCCGTGTCTAAACACCAGGCAGCAGAGAAGCGTCTTCCTCTTTCTCGTGGTAGTTCTGCTGAATAATCACTTGGCAAACAGCCGGGACATGTTAGCGAAGCTCACGGCTGCAGTTTAGGTATAGAATGCTTTGAGAAGCTGATGTTCAGCTGGATATAAGACGTACTGTGCGATAAGGATGCAGTTTCTTCTTTTTCTTAAACTGTATCAGTGATCTGCAGTGTCTGAAGTACTTAGTGCAGATGCGCAAAGCTGATTTTTGTGTCTGCCTGGTGGTGGTATAACTGGCAAAACTGAGGACTCTTAAGGGAAAGGAGAAGGTCTTTGGGATAACTTTATTTTTCCCCATTTCTTCTTCCCTGAAGAAGATATCAAGTGGCCTATGCTCCCTGTCTTCTATTCCTCCTGCTCCTGGACCTCGATTTTGCCGTTGGCTGGCTTTTCATCAGAGACTGGTCCAACACAAACCAGCTGATCCAGGAGCTTAGGTGGATTCATCCAGACTTGATATTTAGTTATTCCTGCTCAGTTGAAAACTTCAGTTTTCTTCTCCAAGTTACATTTATCTGAGTTAACCAGGCATTGAAGCGAATCTGTTTACTTCTGTTCCTTTTCTTACACTGCTCCTTCGTTTCTGGACCTTTTACTCCTGTGAAACAGTTAGCATGCGAAGGATGTCTGGTCCTCCTGTACTGATAAAGCATTTTGAAAAGGTCTCCTAGAAATTCTGTTCTGCTGGGAACCAACCTGCCTCTTTCAGTTGTTCTTCGTAACGTGTGGGGTTTGGTATTTGCTGTCTCCTTGATTGCTTTGCATTGATATAATAAAATGTCCTTGAGGAACTGAATTGGGTTTTGCACAAGTTCTTCAGTGTGGGTATTTAGCAAATGTCTTGGGTCTGGCTTGGGTAGCACAGTGTTGAGTGTAATAGTTCTGTGCTTGGTTACCGTTGAGTTATCCTCTCCCCAAATCAGGGTCTGAAGACACTTACAAGCCCCTTTGGCTTGTACAAGGTTTGAGTGTGGACTGAAGAGCCTAAACAAAGCCTTCTAGAAGAATAACCACATACTTTGCTTTTTCATTGGTTCCCATGCGATGTACTGGAATTTCGCAGCCACATTTTTGCTGTGATCCCTAGTGAAGAATGGAGGAGCCTGCTGTCTTTTGCCATGGTAGAGGCAACTGTGTCTCCATTCCCTTACGCTCTATCTTAAATTTGGCTGGGCTTTTTGCCCCCCTCTCCTCCCAGACGATTTCTAGTTTCCAGAACATCTTTGACCCATATAAATGCAGCCTAATCTTTTTCTTTCTTGACCAGTGCAGTGGGTTGTGATGTTGAGTCCTTGTGTATGCTAACTTCAAGTCTGAACCACTTTAAGCACGCATGGCTTTACGCTGATGAAGCTACTTCAGGCTCACCCATCAAACTTGACACATGATGGTTCTTTTCCTTCACTGACCTGTTCCTTTTTCATCTTGGTTTCGTTGTTTTACTTTTCAGCAACTGTAACATGATGTGCAAATGTAAAACATTGAAACGGGGAAGGGAAGAGCAAACCAAAACCACATTATGGACTTACTTAACACACAAAAGCCTGTATAAATAAATGAGAACCTATATATTTTTAAGAGGAGGTTTAAACTGACCTCAGGAGCAGTATTTTGATTTCATTCCAACCTGAAGTATTTTCACTTTGGGTACCCTTTGTCTCCTGCTCTTAATTCTATTTACTGTGCAGACTCTTACTTTTCATCATCTTCCAAAACTCTTCACATTTGCTGTTGCTGCCTGGTGAAGAAGCTTGTGAAATGCTTTTTAGCACTCTTGAGTATAGAACTTCTCCTGAAATACCTTCACGACACTGCAGTATCGTCCCCAGGGAATTCCCGAGGCTTTGCTAAGCATGACCTCTTCTGCCTCGCTCCAGCTGCTGCAGCCTTAAGCCCATCGCTTTCCACATTTTCCTAGCGTTTTGTCCTTATGGCACGCAATTTCCAAAAATCTCTCCCTGCAGCTGATTCTCAGCATTGTGGCTAATAATGTTACTGCTTATCTCTGACCTGAGATACAGTGATACTAAACCAAAGGCTTTTCTAACCTAATTCACCAAAGATTAAACCTGTGTTGTAGAAATCTTGGTACAGGATCATTTGCGTGACAGCATCATTCTTGTAATAGGGTAGAGTTAAGCTCCTTCGTATATAAAAAGCTCATATTCATTTGAAGTTTAAGTTTTAATATCAATAAGAAAGTTTTTGCTCTGTTACTCATGGAGATGTTTGTGGTTTTTTTTTTTTTCTTATGGTGTTATCTGAAAACAATGTAAAATGCTTATTTCTGGTTTGCAGAGAAGGCATTTTTAGAGCAAGCTGATAGTAAGCCAAAGTCTCTGAAACCTTAACATTGTGGTTAGCAGACAGCCAGTCTAGGAAATTAGGTCACCATTACTTAACAATTTTATTTTTTATTTTCTTAAATCCTGCAGTTGACACTGTTGCTGTCTTACCAGTGATACCCCAGGTGGGCTGGATCCCTAGCTGGTAGCAAGAAGGAGACCACAGGAAGGGTCTGAGGCGTCTGAAGGGTGAACTCAGTGTGAAGTCAGTGCCAGGAGTGAAACAGCAGTGAAAGATGTAATGGTGGCCTACAGGAAAGCTGTGGGATGGGTGTTGCATGAGGGAGTGCAAGGATAGGATGAGGAATGGTTTGAAGCTGAAAAAGGGGACATTTAGATGAGATCTTAGGGAGAAATGTTTTCCCTGTGAGGGTGGGGAGGCCCTGGCCGAGGTTGCCCAGGGAAGTTGTACCTGCCCCATCCCTGGAGGTGTTGAAGACCAGGTTGGATGGGGCTTTAAGCAGCCTGGGCTGGTGGGAGGTGTCCCTGCCCATGGCAGGTGGTTGGAGCTGGATGGGCTTTGAGGTCCCTTCCAACCCAAATTATCTGTGATCCTATGTCTGGCCCGTTTGGGAAGGCAGGTATGAGCAGAAGCTGATCTTTGAAACCACAGCAGTAGATTTGGTTTGGGCATCTGAGGGTTTTGCAGAGCTTGTGGTAGGGGTTGCTTCCCAAAGGGCCATGTATTGGCAGAGAGGAAGCCAGGCGTGATCGCGGTCCTTGCGGGGAGGCAGTTGCAGGTCTCTGCCTGCCTGAGTGGTTATTTGCCTCTGTGCTCGTGGCTGTTGCAGCCTCCACTGCAGCAGAAATCATCCCTGTGTGGGATGGTGGGATGAGGTGGGAGCAAAAGTAACTTGGAAACTCATACCTATTTATATAGATAGAAAAAAAAAATCTGATTTTCTTCTCTTGGAAATGCTATTAGCAGAGTCTGCGAGTAGCTGAAAGCTTTATTCCCATCTGTTACACTGTGCATGGCTCTTCTCAGGTGTGACTTATCAAAGCTGGAATCAAAACACAAAGTATAACTCAAGGCAGGCTCGATCTAGTTGAGATTCCCTTCAGTAGACCATGGCAATGGGGAACAATGGATGTGCTGCTGAAGTTCATTCTTTCCTTAAGTGTGGTTTTTATTGACAATTAACATGTAAAAGTAGCACTTGCTGGCCTCAGGATCCTTCCCTTTCAGACTTTTATTTGCTCACTTTCCCTTAAAAGTACAGGAGGTTTTCTACTCCAACCATAGCGTTGACTGAGCCAGTAGTCCTGACTGCCATGTTAGAAGAACAGGTATTTATGCCTTGTTAGTGTGATTGTTTGTTAAGTTCCAGCTGCAGAACCTTTACTGTTGTGTTTCCTTCTCAGACAAGGAGGAGAACAATTTAAATCTTGGATTAGTCTTTCAGGCCCAGGAGAAGAGATCCTTTCAGAGAAAGCCAGCATAGTGTTGTGCAGAGTTTTTCAGGTGTGCTTCAGTGTTTTATGAGGGCTTCCAGTGGGAGTATCATGACTAACTCAGTCAATGAGGGGAAGAAGAGACTGAAAAGGGAAAGGAAGGAGCCAGTGAGCAGATTTTATTTGTGCTTGTCCATAGTTCCCTGACTCCGACGGAGTAGCAAGCTCCTCGAGCAGCCAAAGGTAGAACTGTCATCTCCCCCATGAACTTGAGTCCCTCAGCCTGCACTGAGTTTCTGGGGGAAACCTTTGCCCCTGGAGGTCTGGGTTTGTGAAGGGGTGTTATTTTGAGGGACCCAGTTCTTGATGCAAATTGGAAGGGGACAACTGGATTTTATATATACTTGAATTATCTCTCAGGACCTTAATAAATAATAAAGCAACAGCCTTCACTTTTTTCTACCTTTTTTTTCTTTCACCTCTTCACCTGTGACAGCTTCGGTTAGCAAACTCCATTCTTCTGGTGGAAATTTTATTGTGCGACTGTTTCCTTGTTTAGTAATACAGCAGCTTGGGAGGAAGCAACTTTAGACTTTTGATCTAATTTTAAACCCGCAGGTCATTCGCTCCTCCAAACAATTTCTAAAGATTTTCAAATAAGGCATAAGTTGATTTAGAAGGCGAGGAGTAAAGTGTCAGGGCCAAAACTTTGAAGGAGCTTTTATGTGTAACCTTATTGGGATTTTTAATGGGCTAAATACAGCATTGTAGGCAGAAGCTGTAAGCTGAGAAGCCCTCCATCTCAGCAGATCCTTGGGGATATGCCCTTGGGAGGGCTTCTGAGTGCAAGAAAATGTGGAAAAACAAGAAGATTGCTCTGCAGGGATGGACATAATGCAGGGAGAGGTTGGGAAAGATAAATCCTTCTGGCCCCCTTCATTATGAGAGTAAACCGACACTCTTGGCTGGAGGCCAGTGAAACCTGGGAGATCTGGGATGGTGCAGACAGGACTAGCAACAAGTTTTGTCAGGGAATGGATTGGATGAGTGCAGATCTGCCTCGTTGTGGTTTTTGTTCTGAACACAGAGCATTAACCCCTCCATTCCTACTGCTTACCAGAAGTAGAACAAGGCAGAAGTGCGCAACCCCCCCAACTAAGCAGCTGAGGAAAAAAAATCGCAGTGGATTTTAATTAAACTTGGATGAACAAGTGGAGGTAGAGGAATGCTGTGACGGGAGGTGTAGGATTGTTGGAGGAGCATGTTGTTGTGATGCTGACCGATGATACGGAGGTTAACAGCTATCCCGTCTTCCCCACGCAGTCACAATCCAGCAGCTCCGTGAAGAGGGGGCTGCCAGGCGGATTTGCTTAGTCACAACGAGCGTTCAAAAAAAATGCATTTTTTTAGCAAAAGAAACTGAGGATTGTTTTTGGCAAGAAATGCTGCAATCCATCACTCTGAAAGACGGTGATTTTTATTTAAAGTTTTGACACACCCTTTTGGTTTCACCTATGCTGACCCACCGAGGTATGGCTGAGGTGGGACTTTCATGGAGACAGGGAAAATGCATGTGATCTTGAGGGTCTTAACTCTTCAATAAGGTAATGTGCAGCACCTTTCTTATGTCTACGGAAACTCATTTTTCTGTAACAATAAATTTGTCAAGTCTGCAATACGTGGAAAAGTTTGTCTTTGGAATTACACCATTAAGGGCTGTTTTTCACAGGAATTCAGAGTCATAGAATCACAGAATGGTCTGGATTGGAAGGGACCTTAAAGTCCGTCCAGTTCCACCCCACTGCCATTGGATCAGGTTGCTCAAAGCCCCATCCAGCCTGGCCTTGAACACCTCCAGGGATGGAGCAGCCACCACTTCTCTGGGCAACCTGTGCCAGTGTCTCCCCACCCTCACAGGAAAACATTTCCTCCCAAGATCTCATCTTAATCTCCCTTCTTTCAGCACGAAACTGTTCTGCCTCATCTTCTCCCTGCACTCCTTGATCAAGAGTACACCCCCCCCCCAGCTTTCCTAGAGCCCCTTTCAGTACTGGAAGGCAACTGGATCCTTCTGTGATGTGGTCAGAGGTGTGAATGTAGCTCCTGCAGACTGGCCTGAGCTGGTGTGACATGAGCTTTTCCATAGGTGCAGGGAGGGAGGACTAGCGTTGTGCCCCAGCAACACCAGCTCAGCGTATGCTGGCTACTGACCTGGGCTCTGGGTGCTTCCACCATCACTGGTACCCAGGAGAGCAAGGGAGCCAAGGATGCTGCTGGAGAGGAGCCTCTAAAGTTGGCTCTGGCAAGGTTGAGCATGCCTGGGAGCCCGTGTGTGTTTGCACGATCTCATGATCTTCAGGGAATGGCATTTAATTTTTTTATGGGAGCTGCACGTAAACATGGGAGGGAAGAATTTGGCCTGTAAAAAGGATCTATTTGGGAATAAGCATTTTCCAGAACTATATAATGATAGTTTACGTTTCTTCAGTTAGAAACAAATGATGGCCACAATTCTAGAAAGGCTTCTATAGAAGCTTTATTTTAAGATTTAACAAATACTGAAATTAGCCTGTAGCTCCAGGGCTTTTAGGTTAAGTGTGCTCTTTTCTAGAGCCTCTGGCCATAGGGCATTTCACCTTGGAATATTTTTACAGTTCCAGCTGCTGTTAAGTCTAGGCATGAGATCTTTCTGTTCCCAGAGCTTAAGGTATGTTTTCAAGTCCAAATTTTACAACCAGGACATAGCAAGGGGCATCACTTTCTAATGATATGAGGTAGAGCTGGCTGGTTTAATATAATTCCTATTCCTAACTAGAGGAATCAGCAGTTTTATTTTAGAGTAGGAGGTCAGAGTGATGAAAACAACCATAAAAGATAACTCTGAACTGCCTGGTGCTGTTTGAACCCTTCAGCAACCAAAACCACTAGGACATAGACCATGAGATTTCAGGACACAAGGCACTTAATTTGGGTTTTGAGGGATGGTACCATTGATACTTTTTTTTTTTCTTGAAACTTATAACTAAATTTTGCTGCAGGAAGAGGAAAAGGTGGGGAGAGCAAATTGGACATACTACTGGGGATTCATAAAAGAAATCCAGATTGCCTTGAGTCTGAAGGCTTCCAAGGGCACTGGAGAAGAGCAAGAGGAGTTGGTGTTTGCAGTCAGGTTGTTGGGCTTGGCACAGTCCTGGTTTTATGCTTTTACCTACTACCTTTTGGATATCATCAGTTATAAATCTCACCAAACCTTTGAATCCTTGAGTCATTTTTCTCTGTGTCATTTTTTCCCCTGTGGAATGAAGTACACATGTGTTATCTGCTCACCTGGAGCAGACCTGAGAGGTGGTGTGCTCTGCTGGAATGAGACCCGGGCTGGAAGGCAGGAGGTGGTGAAATCCAGTTCTGGCTCACAGGGCAGACTTCAGCAAGCTGCTTCACCTTTCTGTTTCATTTTTCTCCCCTGTGCTGGGAAAGGGGTAAGGATGCTTCCCTGCCTGCCTCCAGGATGGGTGTTGGGCAGATGATGAAACACCACCTGAATCCTTGGAAGCCTCATCATACAGGGTGTTAACATCCTTTAGTGGGTATTAATGGGGGTCTGATACCCAGCGGTGGTCTGTCCTTATTTGCTCTGCAGTCGTCAGTCTGTACGGTGCATGCTCCCTGTGCTTTCTGCATTCCTAGCCCTGTTTACCCGTGGCTCTGAAGAAGGAGATGAAGCAAAGGTCAGCTGTCTCTGCATGTTTTAGTACAGACCAACCTAAACTCTGGTTTTCTGGTGTGGTGCCTTTGTGCTCCAATGTAGACTTTCATTTTCTAATGTGACCAAAGCGTGCACATCCACCAAACACAGAAGTCACACAGGGCAAGGCTGACTTTCAGTTTCTGCTCTTCTTGTGAAGTTTTACTTTAAGAGCGCCTTTCCTCCAGTTGGGGTTAACGGCTGGCAACCAACCACCCTCTCGCCTCCCAGCCAGGACCACACCTTGGGCTTCCCACGAGTTGGAGTCCAGAATTTATTGCAGGGAGTACAAATCTGCTTTCCAGCTCTGCTCAGGCAGCAACCAAGGAGCTCAGACCAACTGCTGATAACACCTAGTAGAATCTTCTCTAACCTGAGAGCACCTGTTCTTAATATAAGCCAAATGATCACCTTTTTTCCTCCTTAAGTAGCACAGAAAACCTATTGATCTTCACAGTTCCACTGTAGGGAAAAGTGGTTTTTTTTATTTCCAAGGGAAGATTTAGATGCAATAGGGGGAAGAAATATTTTCCTGTGAGGGTGATGAGGCCCTGGCACAAGTTGCCCAGAGAAGTTGTGGCTGCCCTGTCCCTGGAGGTGTTCAAGGCCAGGCTGGATGGGGCTTTAAGCAACCTGATGTATTGGGAGGTGTCCCTGTGGTCGGAACAGGATGGATTTTGAGGTCCTTTCCAACCCAAACCCTTCTGTGATTCTATGATCCCTAAGATCAGGACCCAGCTGTGATGTTGCCCTGGCTCTGTCGCGGCAACAATGTTACTGGCCTCAGGGAGAGGCCCTTGCCTGCATGTTCTCATGTCCTTGCTACCACACTGCCTGCTCTTCTGGTTGCGTTACATGTGACCAGGTTGTGCTTCCAATATCAGGAGAAAAGCTGTTGTTTAAAAAACAAACCCCAGTCTTTTCTGGGAGAGGACTTTTTTAATTTCTGATTTTTTTTGTTGCAGATCTGGTTTAGAACACAGCTGGTACAACGCTTCAGAACACTAACCTTTGTAAAAATTACTGACATTTTAAAAACTCTTATCTTTTTTTAAGGAAGCAGTTATTTGTCTTCGTTACTTTTTTTTTTTTATGTCCTAGAAAGTCTCCGAAGTGGACTAAATTCTCTGTGTGTTTCTTTAGGATTTTTTTTCTGTCTGTCTTTTTTTTTTTTTTTTTCCTTTTGAGAAAACGCATAGGGTTTCTTTTCTATTTAAGTTTATAGGTGTCTGACAAGATTGCTTCTCTCAGGGAGGGTGGGGAACTGTGTGTGAGTCAGCTTATCAGGACTCCTGCCCTAGCAGTACTTGTGGAGTCAGGAGGAACTCCAGCTTTTATTAATCCACTCTTTTTTCAGCGATATGCTGTGATAACATGCTCATAATCTGGGATTAAGCCTTGCTCGGTGTCCTGACTAGAAGGTTGATGGGAAAGAAGACTTAACATGGTGGACAGCCGAGTGCAGCCACATGTCCCAGTATTTTCAGAGTGAATCATTACAGCACGCCTGTAATGAATCTTTAGTTAATTACATAGAATCACAGAATGACCTGAGTTGAAAGGGACCCACAAGGACCATTGAGTCCAACTGCTATCCCTGCACAGGGCAACCCCAACATTCACACCGTGTGTCTGAGGGCATTGGCCTAATGCTTTTGGAATATTGTCAGGCTTGGTGCTGTGACGGCTTCTCCGGGGATCTCTTCCAGTGCTCCACCATCCTCTGGGGGAAGAACCTTTTCCTCATGTCCAGCCTAACCCTCTCCTGGCACATCTTCCTGCCATTCCCTTGGGTGCTGTCATTGGTCACCAGAAAGAAGAGCTGAGTGCCCACTCCTCCTCTTCCTCCCCTTGTTAAGGAAGCAGTGAACTGCAATGAGATCTCCCCTCAGTCTCCTACAGGCTGAAAAGACCAAGTGACTTCAGCTGCTCCTCATATGGATTCCCCTCTAAAACCTCCACCAGTTTTGTGCCCTCCTCTGGACACTCTGCAGCAGCTTTAGATCCTTTTTATCCTGTAGCATCTAAAACTGCACCCAGTACTCAAGGTGGGGCTGCACCAGTGCAGAGCAGAGTGGGACAATCACCTCCCTTGACTGGCCACAGCATTAGAGGTCAGGACTGTCCTCAAAAGAGCTGTGTAGGTAATGTTCTTGTCATTTATAAGGAAGTGGAAGAAGTTGATGGAAACCTTGGAACTATGTGTCTCTAACACCTGCAGAGAGTAAGCACCAGTGGCTGAGTGAGAGATAGCAGCTGGCAAGCTGTGGCTTCTGGGCAGACATCGATAGGAGAAGCTCAGTGGGGAGAGAAGTCAGACTAAGATCATCATCACAACCTCTTCTAATTTTACTGTGTCTGAATCCTGCCTGACTGTGGACTTCTGAAACCACCCTAACCATTATGCTATTGCTTTCGCTGTTTAGCAGTGACTTAATGGTAGATGCTGTCTCACCACTGGATGCTTTGCATCAGTGCTTGTAAACTTGTTGCAAAGTTGTAGTGTCTGAAAGCTTTCATAAATGAGTGAGTCTCTCCATGTCTCTTCACTCCTGTTTATCTGTAGTTGTTTCTCCTATGGGAACAGGGAAAAGAAGAGGGTTTGGTTTTTACCACTGTAGAGCAGAGGATTTGGTCGTGGCAATTATTAAAATGATTAAAATAATTGGAAGGGCTTTGTATCACAGAATGGTTTGGGTTGGAAGAGCCCTTAAAGCCCATCCAGTTCCTCCCCCTGATCTCCCAAGATCTAAATGCACATCATCTTTCCCTCTTGTCAGTCTGAAGGGTTTTTTGTTTCCTTTTCGAAGAATCAATAGAGTAATTAAAAGAAGTGTAAGATTTTCTTCTGGCATAAATTACTCTGTGATCTGTAAAAGGGAATTTGGTATAAAAATTTCAGTAACATAAAATAAAAAACTTTCTCAATCCAATCAGGGCTCATAATGTAAGAGCTTGACTTCACCATCACGTGAAAAACATGGAAGTGAAGGCATGAATAAGCTGTGTCCTTCTTGTTTTAAGATTTTTGAAGGGATAAAAAAGGCAAGAATGTAGAATGGAGGTGGTGGCAGGGAATCCTAAGTGTTCCTCCAGAGATGGGGAAGGCAGAGCGATATGGTCCAGTTTTGCTCATGATCTAGGGAGGTTCTTCTTGCTCTGAAGATCATTTAGGACTGTGTCTTAGTACTAAGTAGTTTGAAATGAAATCACTGCTAAAAGATTTTCTGACTGGTAAGGAAGAATCTGTGAAGTTCTGCGCTGAAGAGAATCCTGTCCACCTGGAGTTCATCTCAAGGAGCTTTAGCCATGCAGAAGCAAGATAGCTAGTCCAAACTAGTGATTTCATTTTATTCTGTAGACTCCTCCAAAAGTCATCATCTCACACAACAAGTGGGATGAAATTATTTACCCTCTGGAGATGCTTATTTATTTGGATTAACTTCACAGGGAACCTATACAGTGCTAGCTGGGACTTGGCTAAGTAGCTGTTAGATGGGTAAAACGAGGTGGCATAAATTTGCCCTTGCAGCAGCAAATGGTGAGGTGATAGTTAAAACTCACCGTGGGGAAGAGCAAAGATGGGAATGCACAAAACCAGTCTGGAATTCAAGCACTGTGAGGGCATCTCTCATTTTGGTTTTTTTAAATTCAGTGGTTGTTTTGATATAACAGCGATGCTCTTTGTAGCATCACCCAGGGTGCTGACTGCCAGTGGAACTTGCATGCACTCGAAGAGGGAGTTTGGTTAAATACTTGCACTGACAGATGATTAAACTGGGGATGGAAATTATAGAGTTCTCCATTTGCTAAGTTAACAGAGACACAGTAGTTTCTGTGCGAGCTTGATGATACCTTGTTTATTCCTTCTGGTACTAATGTGGTACCTGGAATCCTTACCGAGGAACAAAGTCCTGAGAAGTATTTATTTAACTTTATAAGGAGGAAACTCTGCTTGCTTTGCTGATACGACAAACTAACCAATCCCACTCAAACCCAAACACTCCTTTTGCAGCACTTCAGTCGGGCTTCTTACTCCACCATTGCCTATTGCCCATCTCTTCTGGTTATTGAGTCTGTGGGCTTCATGGAGTGTTCTGGAATCTTTAAGAAGGAGTGAGGGAAAGGATTCCTGAACAGAAAGAATTCATACTTGCATATCATGGTCAGAAATATGTCAGGGGTCTTCCTTGTTCTTACGTGACTCCTGAGTAGGGGATGTGTCAGTGTTTGTCTCCTCAAGGAGCTGATGGAGCAGTGTCACCTCTGGCTGCCTTTCATTCCCTGTTTTGGCTAAAGCATTTCCAGCTGGATGGATTCAGAATGGCTTTAGGCTTGGTCTAGAGCTGAAGCTTAAGAGCCCGCCTCTGTGTCTAGCTGAACAGCACGGCCACTATGCAAAGGGCTGGTTTCACCGAAGGAGCCTTTGTGGATTAAGATGCAATTTAGTGTTTGTAAGGCTGTCACAAGTTATTGTATAACCTGACAAAAGGCATAGTCAATAAAATAATGCAGTCCTATGTTCTGTAGCTTTCTGCTCTATCTGAGGTGCGGAGTCCAAGTCTGGAGTTACTGGCTGTGAAGCTTCTCTTGTTCATTAACCTGGAAATTCAGAAAAATAGCTTTATTGAAGGCAGTGGGACATAGGCAGCAGGTAAAAGCTGCCACTGCCAAAGCTGGACTCTGAGTGTTGGTCCTGAGTGTCAATTGTAGAGAGATATTTTGTGTTTATCTCCTAAGAACGTCCTGCTTTCTGCTGCTGATAACGACTGGACTTCCTTTTTTCTTTCTTTTTAGAGGAATTTCAGCTGAAAACATGAAAAGTATAAATAACTGATGAAATATGAGGCCAGTCTGTTATCTGCAGCACATTCCCCACTATCTCTGTGGCATCTCCAGATACATAGCTTTGCAAGCGAGCTAGATCTTTCCCTCTCCTGTGCCCTCTAATCCATCAAACTGGGTCCACATTGCTCCAGCTCTGAGGTTTGCTATTGTTGCTTGGTTGGGGTTTGTTTTTGTTTGTTTTTTTTTACTTTAAATTGGGCCAAGTCCCTATTCTCTCTAACAAATGCCCTGACACCCAGCCAACACAGGTCCAAGGTTGGCTACTGGTTATTTATCGTTTGCTGTAACCTATTTTTCATGATGCTCCCTCCATAGAGCCCACAGTTCCTTAGGAGTGCAACTGGGAGTTAATCCAGAGGACAGAAAGCAGACAGGGTTTGTTTCCAAGAAGCTGCTGCAGCCTTTGACCAGCAAGGAGCAGTCTTGATAGCATCTGTTGTGCGAGGATTAGGATTGGAAATAGCCAGGTCAGTTTTGGAACAACTGTATCCTTGTTTCTCTACCCTTGAGGACGAGGGGGACAAGTGCCTGCATGTGTTGGATTTTGTTAGCTGGATCCAGTTGCCGTGTTGAGTTAATGAAGGTCATGACAGTCTGCAGAATGCTGGGAAAGCAGGAGAAGTCGAAACCAAGCTGGCCCATCCCCAGGCAAACTGGTTTTAACCAGGAAAAAGTCAGAGAATGCGAAGAAACTTCTTGTACATCACCTCAGGCGGTTATGTATTCTGTTTCCTAGTTACATTTCTTTTTCCTGGTATCAATTCCAAAACAAACAAATGGAGAGAGAGAAGAAAAAAAAGGCATTCCTTAAAATAACCCTTTAACATCTTGGGCAAAATTCTTTTCTCCTTGGACCTGAAGATGCAGTCTGTCCATGCTGATATTGGTAGAGAACACCCCGGATCTGTGCAGCAATGATCTAAGATGAAACTCTGCTCCCTTTTTATTTATTCAGAATTAAAATCAGGATGCTAGGACTGCAACATGTATTGTAAATACAGTGGGATCAGTGGGCATTGCAGGTACAGACCTCTTGGCTTCCTGCTGTCGCACCATTCTCTTACCCTGGGTAGAACAGAATACTGGATGGGAAGAAACCCTGATATGTAAAGAGGCGCGGTCAGTAGGATGAGGGAGGGGGTTCTCCTCCCTCTACTCCTCTATCGTGAGACCCTACGTGGAGTCCTGTGCCCAGTTCTAGAATCCCCAGCCTAAGAAGAATATAGAACTGTTGGAACAGGTCTAGAGGATGCCACAAAGATGAGCTGAGGAGTGGAGCACCTCTGCTGTGAGGACAGGCTGGCAGAGTTGGGGTTGTTCAGCCTGGTGAAGAGAAAGCTCCAGGCAGACCTTGGAGCAGCTTCCAGTACTGAAGTGGGCTCCAGGAAAGCTGGAGAGGGGCTTTTTATGAGGATCTGTAGTGATAGTATGAAGGAGAATGGCTTTAAACTAGAAGAGGGAAGATTTAGATTAGACATTAGGAAGAAATTCTTCATGATTGAGTTCTTCATGGGTGAAGAGGCCCTGGCACAGGTTGCCTAGAGAAGTTGTGGATGCCTTAGCCCTGGAGGTGTTCAAGACCGGGTTGAATGGGTCTTTGAGCCCCCTGATCCAGTGGGAAGTGTCCCTGCCCATGGCAGTGGGTTGAAACTGGGTGGGCTTTAAGGTCCTTTCCAACCCAAATCATTCCATGATTTTGCGATTGTTTTGAGTCTGCAGGCGCAGCTCTGGTGGAAGGGATTGTAGGAAGTCTGCTTGTACAGCAGCACGGGTATTTAGGAGTTTAGCACCATTGTTTCCTGTTGGGCTTCCTGGGAGAAATGACACTCCCTGAGTGCACTGGTGATCTGTCCTGCATTGTGAATGCCAAAACCTCAGGCTTCCAGTACTGACTGCAGGTTTTCTCTTCACTGGGGCATTTGCAATGCATGATTGTCATATTGCAATGCTTGAATAAACCTTCTGGTTTTGTCTGTGGATGATCACATCCCCTTTCCCCTCCCACTCTGTGTTATTCTAGTCTGTCGACTAACTTTTTACTCCAAAAATTGAGCCTTGCTTTGGAACTGACCATTTGATCTGCTTGAGATCGTTTCTCAACTTCCCTGTTGTGTCATCTTGTTTTGAGCTCCCCTACGCAGCTCCAAAAGTGCTATATAAGGTTCTGAAGAGTATCGCATTGCTTGGCTCGGCACTGAAGGCAGTAGGGCACACACAATCTCTTTGGCGCACTCCAGCAGCCAGTGGAAACAAGGGTAAGCCAGCTCGTGTACATCTTAGCTTTGGCAAGGATGATCAGAGCTGTAGCTCAGCAAGAAATCAGCATTCTCTCTCCAAGTGAAAGGTCAGGAATGCAGAAAGCTCGCTGCCTTTTTAAGAAGGTTGAAAGTTTGCCCTCCTTTTTTTCCAAAAAGAGGACAAATAGTAAGATAAATGATCCTGTTCTGTAGTTTCTGTTTGGCTGAGGATGTGTCATCAGATCTTTTTAAGCAATGGTCACGTGATGTTTTGAAAAGTTGGCAACCTCTGGGTCAAATCTGTTCCATTCAGTCCTGCTGTTAGCTTGACTCGCCAGTGGCCAGTGATGTTTGGGATCTAGCTGGTAGCCATGATCTTTCCTGCACCTAAATTCTCCGGCCGGCCGATAAAGATACGGCAGAAACAAAACCTGCCAGCGCGGGCATGTCATCGTTGAAGCTCGTGTTGCTGAGCTCTAGGGTGAAGCATTATGATGAGTTTTCAATCAAGAACATCCAAACCCAAGCTGAGAAGAAAGCATAGCTTCACTAGCAGAAGCACATGCGTGTATGTATACATGTGTGCGCCTTTCTCATCCAAAAGTACAGGCACAAATGTGCTGTTATCTATCTGGCTGCGAGAGTGGGTGAGAAACTATTCAGAGAAGCTTTTTTCCTGCTGGAAGCCTTTGGTGTGTAGAAATCAAAGCTCTCTGCAGATGTGTGCAAGTCTTGATGAGGTGTAAATTGAGAAGATTTCTAAAATCCAGATGGAATTTCTGATGAAAACAGGTGCCTGTTCAGCACCCTCGCCAGCTTAAAAGGTTGGGGCTGTAGCAGTGCCATGGGGATCTCTGGCTCAGTCAGCCTGAGCAAGTGCTCGGAGTGTCACTGTGGTCCCCCAAAAGGGTAAGGTTCTTCCCTCTGCTTGTATTGGGGTCTGTCTGGACTAGAGATTTGGGGTTGTTCAGCCTAGAGAAGAGAAGGCTCCCCATACTGAAAGGGGGTCCAGGAAACAAGGGGGAATGGTTTTCAACTGAAAGAGGGAAGATGGAGGTGAGATCTTAGGAAGAAATGTTTTCCTGTGAGGGTGGGGAGGCCCTTGCACAGGTTACCCAGTTAAGTAAGTGGTGGCTGCCCCATCCCTGGAGGTGTTCAAGGCCAGGTTGAATGGGGCTTTGAGCACTCTGATCCAGAGGAGGGTGTCCCTGCCTGTCGCAGGGTGGGTGGGCTTTGAGGTCCCTTCCAACCCAAACCATTCTATGATAATGATTTTCTGTATAATGAAACCCTTCCTTTACACCAACACCACTCATCTGCTCTGTTTATAGAGGAAGAGAATAAAATATATTTAATATCAGACAGGATTTTATTCCATGTCTTTTCTAGCAGATATTTTAGCAGATGAAGTTTATTTTTCATTCTGAATTACTATTCATGACATATTTTTCCTTAAATTAATATCCAGATTCTACTTTTTTTAATTGATATTTCCAATGTTAGTAGAGAAGTATGGCTTAAAAAGTTTTTCTTATACTTCAAACAGAATATAAAGTCATGGAGTCAACAACATGTGATGTAGTCTTTGTGAAAGACTTCTCCACTGGCATGAGGTCAGGTTATAAGACATTAGCATTAGAAATTTCTTTCCACTTGCTTCAACAATTTCTCTTTTGTGCAAACATATGCAAAATCTTGCCTGTCTTTTTTCTTACAGCCTGTGTTAAACTTCTGTTGTCGCTTGAATTAACGTTCCAAGCTTTTCTGCATCCATTTCCTTGAACCGAACAGTAGATAACTGAAGGGATATACAGTGATATTTTTCCTGAAGGGCTCATAAAGCAGCAGGCTGCTACTACTGGCTTAAGCCAAAATATATGGAGTGAGAATTTGTGCAAGTTTCTTTGCAAGCAAATATATCTGGTCCCTGGCAGAGAAGGCTCTGTTTCTACAAATGCCGGGATTCCTATAAGCAGTGTCCACTACTTGCACTGCGCTAGGGTTTGTTTCTGCTTCTGTTGATTTCAGTGAGTGAATGTTAAACTCCAATGTTATCAGTTGCTGAACCCCCATAAGATAAAGAATTACAACCAATTTTGTAGTTAAACTGGGTTTCAAAGAGGCTTAGATTCCTTAGATACCTAAGGATGTACATATATGCCCACTACGATTTATGGAAGTGGCTTACCTGGTTTTGAGTGGAAGTTTAGGGCCTGGGGAAGTGAGGGACTTTTATAAATTCAGCTAGGCTCTGGAGTATGTACAGCAGTTCCCTGGTCTCAGCTGTGTTTGGGAGCAGAGCTAGAGCCGAACCAGACTTGTACCTCCTGGTAGGTGGGAAGTGCTTGCAGGAGATGAAAGATGGCTCCCTGAGGAGCCTGCAGCTTGCATTTAGGGACAGCACTTTTCACACAGGCATGCAGCTGCTGTTCCCCCTTTCTGTTTATTCCCAGCCTCATACTTCTACCAGCAAACCCCTTCACACTTCAGATTATTTTTCATAGAATCGTAGAATGGTTTGGGTTGGAAGGGACCTTAAAGATCTCGCAGTTCCATCCCACCCCTATTTTCGCTGGGCAGCCGAGCACATAGTGAAGGAGAAAGGGAGAGGAGGCATAGCTGTTTCCCTTTCCAACATGTTATGTAGCTATGCCATCATAGAGTTATGGATATAATGAGGTTTCAAATATTTACTTTTTAATTTTTTAAATGTATTTATTTAGTTTGACACAGTGGTTGTTTTAGAAACTCCTTGATTTAAATGAGTTCAGTGCTCACAGCTGAGAAGGCCAACCGTGTCCTGGACCGCATCTAAAGCAGCGTAGCCAGCAGCGCAAGAGAGAGGATTCTCCCCCTCTATGCTACTCTTGTGAGATCCCACCTGGAGTCCTGTGTCCAATTCTGGAATCACCAACTTAAGAGTATTGAACTGTTGGAACGGGTCCGGAGGAGCCTACGAAGATCATCTGAGGGCTGGAGCACCTCTGCTATGAGGACAGGCTGAGAGAGTTGAGGTTGTTCAGCCTGGAGAAGAGAAGGCTCTGGGGAGACCTTAGAGCAACCTCCCAGTACTGAAAGGGCCTCCAGGAAAGCTGGGGAGGGGCTTTTAACGTGGGCCTGTAAGTGATAGGATGAGGGGGAACAGCTTTAAACTGGAAGGGGGAAGGTTTAGATTAGACATCAGGAAGAAATTCTTCATGATGAGGGTGGAGAGACCCTGGCACAGGTTGCCCAGAGAAGTTGTGGATGCCTCAGCCCTGGAGGCATTCAAGACTGGATTGGATGGGGCTTTGAGCCCCCTGATCCAGTGGGAGGTGTCCGTGCCCATGGCCAGGGGTGGTTGGAACTGGGTGGGCTTTAAAGTCCCTTCCAACCCAGACCATTCTATGATTCTGTTATTCCTTAGTTCCTGATGCAGAAGATCAGCTTGCAACCAGTTTGCATCCTTACAGCCTGCCGCCACCACACTAACTGTGGAAACTGCTAGGTGGAAATGGCAAGTAATAAATTTGCCAAAAAAGGCAGCTTGTAAGCAGGACCAGAATGAAATCTGAGTCCAGTTAGATGAAAATGGTGGATGAGAAAACACTTCAGCAACACTGAAATGGCTTTTGATGTTTGAAAGTAGAAAACATTTTCTTGTTTGTTTCAGCTCTAAAGGGCCAGCACTTGGAAGGGAGAGGCTATCCAGCTTCCGAAATGTTTTATTTTCTCTTTGCTCAAATAAATGTCTCAAGTCAACTCAAATTATTTTCATAGCAAACAAAATGTTTCTGTTTGTTTGACCCATGTGATTATTTCATACTTTTTGTCTTCAGTAGTCACTGCAAAACCTGTTTTCCTTATGACTCCCACCAGAACTGAAAGTTGAAGGCTGGAATATTCCACCTCCATGTGTGCGGGGTGCAACTGCCTAAAATAAATCTCCAAGCTTTAAGCATCTCAGGCTCTGCCTCATGGTAAATGCTTTATTCTTCCCCGTGAGTAAGAATCCCCTGTTGATGATATCTTTAAGGAAGGCAGTGATCCCAAAGCCCCAGGCCAGGAACTTGACAACAGAGCAGTAACGAAGCATTGCTTATGTGAACAAGTCACTTTCTGCAAAGCCTGTTTAGCATGTATGCATGAATAATAGTGGTTATGAATGTTTGGGAGCATTAAAGGAAATCAATGGATCCACTGTGAACATGACAACAGATAAATGAAGCATTGCACGTGATATATAAAATTATGTGTTTTGCCTGGGAGTGTGCATTGTGCTTCCCAGATCAAATTTGGCACCAGGGTAGTTGAAGCTGACGCTGTTCAGATCATAACCTTTGCAACTGGAATTGTGCGGGTACATACACTTGATGAGAATGTGACAAGAGAAAATTGAATATAAAGTCTTCTAGACAGCCAATAAATTTGTTTTATATCTTTATCTTGCCTTGCTTGGCAATTATTCTAGCAGGTGTTGAACTATTTCCTGCTCACTGTGAGCAAGGGTACTCAAATGACCTACTGTAAATTCTTGCTGTTCCCTGTACTTGTGAGAAGACATCATCATCTGAGGAACTGGTATATTTAACATAGATTAAGACTGGTTTTTTAATGGTCTTTTAAGAAAAAAAGCGTTAAGATTGGTCTTAACCAGTGTAGGTTACTGAAATGTGTTCATATTGTCGCCAAACTCTTGTTATCTATTTTAAAAGCAGTGGGGTGGAGTTGTCACTCAGGTCCTTCTACATTATTTGTTGTAATTCAGTAGCCTACTAATGAGAGCAGATCACTATTAGGCTGTAGCCCTCCTAGGTTATGGGTTTTAGAACCATAAAACAAGAGTTGCAGGGTTTCAGCGGTTGATTACAAGGAGGAGTTTGTTATTTCTTATGCTTAAATCTGCTAGATAAGTTAAAACAGCCAAGTAGGTGATCAGAAATAGAAATGATGTGCAGATAAACACTGAAAAATCTCTGCCTCTCCCGTATAGGAGAGCTATTAAAACTATCACTAATTGTGTATTAGTATTCTGCATTTGTTATCTGTAATGCCACTACAGGCAGTGGTTTGAGCAGGCTGATACCATTTCTAGCTTAATGCTACAGTGTTCTCGCTTGTCTGCACAGTTGACCCGATCCTGTATGTCATCAGGGAGGAGATGTTTAACTTGTGACACTACTAATCCTTTCCTGAAGGCTTTTCGTTCTTCCTGCACGTTATCCTTTCGTTGCTTTTGTGAGCTGGAACATGCTTGCTCAGCCCAATGATGAATTCATGTAATTATGTATGTACCGAAGTCCTGTTGACTTTAACGTTAAAGATCAGTGATTGCTTAAGTGTTGCACTGAATCAGGACCCCCAGGCGTTTTCACATGCCCAAGCGATCTTGGGAATCAGTGCATTTCATTGTAGTTCTCCACTGATGGGAAAGCCTGGCTTGGGAGCACAGCAGCCCAGCTGGGTGCTCGTCTGCCCCCAGGGAAATCTGCTTTCGCATTAACACAGGTGGGATATGCGGAAACAAACTATGATGTTAGACAGAGTTTGGAGTGTGTGTTTGGTTAATCCAGTTCTAGGAAGCCTCATTAGTCTGTGTGCAGGTATGAGTTATGCAAAAGCATGTGTCTGTGCAGGATTCTGCATCTTGGTGTAGCTCTGTAGAAACCCTGTTTGCAGGAGCCCGTGGTGAAGAGTCCCTTCTTAGCCGAGTTCTCACACAAGGGTATGAATTATAATCCCATGTGCTTCTTGAAAATGTGCTTGTCTCCACGTTTTGCTTATCTAAAGTCACCTAATGTGTTGTGATAGTGCTGTGTTGTGTAGAGAAGGGTGCACTGCTGTCAAGTCCAAAGAGTCTGGTTGGTCTTGGTGTACGTAGGCATCAAGTGTTTAGAGAATATGACTGTCCTCAGCTGGAATGGCTGACAATCCCAAGAATCACAACTGAATTACAAAAAACTTTGGGTCTCCAGTTCATATGTTGTCATAACCCAGTAGATTCTGTTCTTGCAAGACCCCTGTGTTCAGTCCTGGAGTCCTCAGCACAGGAAGGACATGGACCTCTTAGAGAGAGTCCAGAGGAGACTGAGATGATCTGACAGCTGGAGCACCTCCCATACAAGGACAGTCTGAGAAGGTTTGGGTTGTTCAAACTGGAGAAGAGAAGGCTCCACAGGGAGACCTTAGAGCAGACTCCCAGTACTGAAAGGGGCTCCAGGAAAGCTGGGGAGGGGCTCTTGGTCAGGGAATGCAGGGTTAGAACAAGGGGGAACGGTTTTCAGCTGAAAGAGAGGGGAGATTGAGATGAGATCTTAGGAAGAAATGTTTTCCTGTGACGGTGGGGAGGCCCTGGCACAGGTTGCCCAGGGAAGTGGTGGCTGCCTCATCCCTAGAGGTGTTCAAGGCCAGTTTTGAGTTATTGAGCACCTTGATCCAGTGGAATATGTCCCTGGGTTGGAAATGAATAGGCTTTGATGTCCCTTCCAACCCAAACCATTCTTTGATTCTGTAGGCACAGGTATATATTTCCTGGAGAGACTCATTTGGGATCATTTCTAACACAGTTTGCACTCAGAATAGCATTAGCCCTTTGACAAGAGGGGAGGTGTTGCTATTAGTTTCAGTCTGGGGTTCTGCCGGAGCTCGAGCTCTTTGGCATTGCTTTCCCAGGTTGGTGATGAAGGAGTGGACTTCTGCTTTCTCCATCCCTTCAGAAGCTATCCATGCTGCTTCCTCCTTGCTTTGACATCCTGCCAGTCAGGGGAGGGAAGAGCCATTTATAAATATTTCTGGTAATACAGTAAGTACTCTTACATGTTTTGCTCACTCATTTTCCGTATCCAGAAATCTATCCGACCAGAATCGGTTCACTCTCTTTTATTAGCAGAAATAGATCCACAACAATTAAAATTGATTTAAAACAAAAAAAAAATAGAAAGGAAAAAGAGAAGCAGCAGCAAGCACAACATTATATTGGCTGCCTGTGTTATATTCACACTGGCTTCCAGTCCATGGATAATTACCCCTCAGAGATTGTGCTGTGTACAGTACGGTGATGGAATTATGCACTTTAAAGAGCTTTAGTGAGGCTCTTAGAATGCCAAATTCTTTCCTTTTCTTTTTTTTTCCTCCCCTCCTCTTATTCTCATTGCAGTGAGTAATGATTTTTAAATGCACATGACCTATCCTCTAAAACAAAGTAAAGCTTGTCAGTGATGTTTTGTATCTCTGGATCTTGATTTTCTTGGATTGACACAAAGAGAAGTGTACCCAGGTGATGAAATTTGGAGTGTGGTCTGAGAATCTCTTGGGATTGCTTTTCGAAATCAATGATGAAGGAGTCGACTTTTGCTTTCTCCATTCCTTTGGAAGCTATCCATGCTGCTTCCTCAGTGCTTTGATACTGGAGGGAAGGGCAAGTGGAGCTCAGATGTTTTGTTCTGTTTGGCAGCAGGTGCCCCAGTTGGGATTACTGCAAGGAAAAAGGACTTGAATGAAGCTATGGGTACAAATCGATGGAAACAGCAGGTTTTGTTAGCTTGGCTGGTCATGGATCACCTTACTTGAATGCTAGGAACCAGTAGTAGTTGTTTTTTCGACCTCTTTGTCAGAGCCAGTTGAGCTATTTCCATTCACAGTTTCACACAAAAACTTTAAAATATTGCCCATAAATTTCAGCCTAAATTGTTTTTGGCAAAGTGATTAGCAAGTAAAAAACAGGGCCTCCTCGTAGGAAGTGTCAAGCAATCTTAATTTTAGGCAGAAATACCAGCTCCTCCTAGAGGAAAAGAGCCAGTACACAAATAGCTCCCAACAGATCCTTCACCCAGGGAGACAAAAGGGTGACACGCACAAGTTGCTGCTAATGCTGAGTTTAATCCTTCCAGTGGGAATGCATTGCATATGTGAGGTTTGAGTTTGTCAATAAGATGTGACTTGATGTTCAGGCAGGAGTATTTCTTGATATTCTGTGATGTTTGGGGGATGTTAACATCTCTCCAGACCCATTGGAGCTCTTTGGAGTACACCTCCAAAGGTGCTATCACAGGAGCTTTTTAAATATGGCAATTGAGAATGCAATTGCAGGGCTGTTGTGGCAGGGCTTGTTCTTTGACTGCGGCTATATTTATGGGGTTTTATCTCTTGTTGAGATCTTTAATGAATGTTTAGTAACAACAAGTGGTGTTGCATCCGGTTCCACCAGCCTGGACCAGCGGAACATTGTGTTCAAGGGAGAGCTCCTAAAGGCTACTTCGTACTCCTCTAACCGGGACAGATTGTAGCAGCTCCTGGCAGTTGTCCTACTCAAGGATGATGGAAGGTAGGCCTGAGAGTACTCCCAGGAGTGGGTTTCTGTGTGGCCCTCTCCTCCCATCTCAGGAGGAGCTGTGTCCCTGCTCTCCCAGTGTGACCCAGGCTGCAGAAGCTAAAAGGCAAACAAGGACCTTCCGTGATGCTGCCCAGCCTCAGCCCCATAATAAAACAAAGGAGACGCACTGCTTTACAGCCAGCCAAAGGCAAACAAAGGAGATAGTTCTGCTGGCTGTCAAGGGAGGCTGCGTGCATGGTTGTACGTGGTTGTTGGACATGGAGTTTCCATGGAGCAGCTGTCTTTATGGGATGCGTTCGGGAAAGGGCTGTATGTGTCTTCTGAGGAAGTATCAGATACTTCAATCTATGAGTCTGTTACGCCTCCATCTTCTTGACTTTGAGAAAGTTGGAGTTGTTCAGCCTAGAGAAAGGAAGGCTCTGAGGAGACCTTATAGTGGGCTTCCAGTACCTGAAGGGGGCTACAAGAAAGCTGAGGAGGGACTTTTTCCAAGGGCCTGTAGTGATAGGATGAGATGGAATGGCTTTGAATTGGAAGGGGGAAAATTTAGATTAGACTTAGCAAGAAAATCTTCACAATGAAGGTGGTGAGGCCCTGGCACGGGTTGCCCAGGGAAATTGTGACTGCCCCATCCCTGGAGGTGTTCAAGGCCAGGCTGGATGGGACTTGGGGCACCCTGATCCAGTGGGAAGTGTCCCTGCCCATGACAGGGTTGGAACTGGATGGGGTTTATGGTCCCTTCCGACCCAGACCATTCTACGATTCTGTGACTCTTCACAGAGTGGTGCTCAAAGCCACTTGCAGCCTCTTTGGATTTGTTGGGTGGTGATCCATGATGTGGCATCTTCAACAGGCTGAATGTTTTCAGCATGGGGCTGGTTCCCGAGTCCCTTCTCATTTCATCTATTGATGTGCTATCTATTGAGTGCTCTGGGATGCCGTAGTTAAATGTGGTAGGTGCTTTTGGTGTTCAGGTGGTTGATGTGGGAATATGCATGTGTGTCCCCAGTCTTACTGTTTTAATCTAACTTGAGGGAACATTCATTACTTGTTAGATATGTAAATTTTTAGGTACCTAATTATCTGTCTTAGTTGCCAGCTCCCTCCAGCCCCTTTCTTACATGGTCCCACCACCATCTTTCATTCTCATATTTAAATATGTGCAGATGATGAATAGCAAATCTTCTCATAGAATTCTTTAGGAATATTTACTGTAGGGTTTCGCTTTTGTTTGCTTTTTGTGGTGACTTGGAGATGGCATGGTGAGAAAAGAAACATGTGAGCTAAACCTGTTGGTTTGAACATTGTGTCAGAAAATATCCATAAATTGCAAGTTACTACACAGATGTATAGATTTAATGAGACTGTATAATGCCATTTATTTATGCTAAAGAATCTGACACATACGGTACTGAAAAAAAGTTAATACTCTAAGAGTTATTTTATATTTTTCCATTGCCATCTGTCACTGCCTACATAATAATGATACAGGTGAAAGCCTAGCAGTGCTTTAAAAAAAAAAATCAGAATGAATAGTCATTTAAATATCTTGCTGCTTTAATAGCTAGTATGTTTTAAGTTGTGAGATGGAGGCAACAGAGATACCCTTCCCTTATTTTAATCTATTAAATTTGGGGGTTAAACATATTTAGATTCCTGAAGTGACTTTTGTGAGAAATTATTATGAACTGTTGTGTCCTAAACCAAATTGTGTCATCCTTATAACACACTGTCAGTGCCTGGCTATCAGAGCAGCCTTTTCATGTATGTCTTTAGGTGTAGGTGAATTTTTGTGCTTTTGGTCCTGCCTTAATGTGCTGAGTTCAGGACTGCTGGGGTCAGTAAGCTGTGAGCAGGGCTCTCTAGGTCCCAGATCCCCAGATCCTGGTTGCCACTGTCCATCCAAAATCAGTAAAGAAAAAACAATGTAAGGGAAATAATCTTTTTTTTTTCACATGTAAAAATCCACATCTCATAGCAGCACCAGCAGAACTTAGCATTTACAATGACACTTTAAGAGTTTTCCTTCAACTTCATGCAATCCTGCTGTGATTAATGCAAAATTGCATCCCCTTTTTGATTCTAATCACGGTTGAATCCAATGCGGCAGTGGCTGTTGGGTGTTTGGTGATAAGTCCTTATGCTTCGATGTTTGCAGGGATGGGAATGGTCCTGTACCTGGGGCTCTACCCATCCTGCATCAGCTGTGGGTGCAGACAAGGCTTTGGCTCTAAAAAACAAACAACACAGGGTTCATTGTTAATCTCCTTTTTACAATGTAATGACAAAGACAGAAAATACTTTTGTGGCAGGTGCTTATCCTATAATTTTCCATGGGCTGATGAGTCAGGGGAGGTGCCTGTTTCAGAGGAGGAGAACGTGGCTAGGTCAGACTGCATTAAGATGATTTAGAGTTTATATAATTGAAAAAACATACATCTTTTTCCTGAAAGCTGTGAATGATCCAAACGTGTAACTTTGTAATGAAAGCCTTTCACTTACTTAAAATAATGTCTGTAGTGGTAAAAATGCCAGAAAATGAAGCAGAGTACCTGGTCCAGACCCAGGGAAGTCATTCCATTAGCCTGAAACGACTTTTTCAGGTATATTTTCAAATATAGTGCAGATCCCTAATGGAAAGTTCCTTATAAATGAAACAATCATTAGTGTTATAATTACTACTCTTTGCGTATGTTGGAAAGCATTTTAGGAATTCGTGCACTTTTTAAGCAGCAAAGATGACAGTGAGCAGTGAGGTTTTGGTCACTTTAAATGGATGTAATAAATCACTTTATTTTTGTTTATAAGATCCATATATAGCTGTAGTTTGTCAGCATTTTCCATTACAAACTGTTAGTTTTTGTGTACCGTATAGAGCCCTTGGCAGCCCCGTAGAAAACAGTTTTTGTGTACTGTATAGAGCCCTTGGCAGCCCCTTAGAAAACCCACTGAGAGGTGACTGTTGTGTCAATGCTCAATGAACGTGCGGTTCTTCTGCTCCCTTATTGGAATTCGAACTGGTCTTAAAACTAAAAAGGTCTTCATAATCTTAATGTTTTGAGAGACAGTGTTTCACTATGGGTCTGAGCCTGATTTTTATGTTTCTTCATCTCTGCTTTCTAGTGCACGTCAGAAATTACTGACGTTGCAAAGCTGTGATAGGAGAGGAGCATGATGGTATTTAACGTGTGCCTTGCAGTGAGAGACTTGTTGCAGGTCAGCAAGGGAAGGGGCTGCGAGAGACCACCCACATCACCGAACTCTGCCTCCTGCAGCTCACCCTAACTGTGAAATAGGAGTTAACTATGAAAAGGGGCCCTGGAGAGCAGCTGCAATGCACCACAGCTCCCCTCCTTCCAGCATCACCTGCGTGTCTGTGACACCCGTAAAGTCATGGAGACAAAGGCAGAAAGGCTGGGTGATCACAGTATGTGACAGGAGGGAGAACAGGAGCTGACCAGGCATTGCATAAAGGCAGATGGATTGCTAGATGACATTTGCCCAGAAAAGCATGTTTCTTGTGACAGGAAAAAGAAAGGAAAAAAAAATCCTACTCCCTCTCATCCCAACTCACAGCCGAAAAAAAAGGGGGGACAAATAAGCAGGTGTCCAACAGTTGTTGCTAATTTGACCTTAGGGGAAAATCCATGAGTCTAAGCTTAATAACTGGCTTAGCTGGACCAGGAGTAGAGGGGACAGCAGCTCGGAGCCAGGCACTGTTACATTCCTCTCACTCTTCATAAGAACTATGTTTTGGCATTGCAAATGGTTAGGGGGACACAGGAATGAGGAAGGTCTTCCTTGCACCTATAGGGAATCGGCAAAATCATAGAATGGTTTGGGTTAGGAGGAATCTTAAAGCCCTTCGAGTTCAAGTCCCCTGCCATGAGCAGGGACACCTTCCACTGGATCAGATTGTCAAAGCCCCATCCAACCTGGCCTTGAACACCTCCAGGGAGGAGGCAGCCACGACTTCTCTGTGCCATTATCCTCATTATAATACAAAAAACCTTGTATTAAGTTAAGCACAACACTTGTTGCACCCTAATTACTTTGTAAGCATAGGCAAAAAAAAAAAAAATGGAGGGGGGGGAGGTTGGGTCATCTGGAGTACTTTTCCTACCCTGGGATACGAATAGATGACTCTCACTTGTGTAAGTACAAGTTGCATAGATGCATTTGTGGGTGAAATTTGGCCTGAGGTCCTTCTGGAGAGGAATCTTGCGACACTGAGCAATCATACATATTCAATTAGGAGTTCTTGCTCTTGCCAGATGGAGGCATGCAGCATGGGTGACTTGTGGTGAGCAAACAGTCATGCCTAAAGGCTGGGCATCTGGGGCAAATTCTGATCTAGTTGCTTCCATCCTTGCTTACATCACTGTGCTCCTACTCAGCATCTCGGCCTTTGGACTTCAGCAGGGTTCTCACTGAATGCAACTCAGAAATCACTGAAACCATTAGAATTTGGTCCTAGGATAGAAAAGAAACTTCAGGTCTTATTGCTGCACCTGCTGGGATGCTGTGTGCTTAAATTAGAGCCCTTCTGACTGGAACTGTGGTCTTTTCAGCTTTGTGTTTGTGTAAGCTTGTACGACCATTTGATCGTAAAAGTTGTTCCACAGGTTTCTCCACTGCAGTCTTCATTCCTTGTGTCTGGCTGCGGACAGCTGGGTTGGGAGAAACCGCCTGGTATTTTGAATCCATTGCTCCTTAAAACATGCAGGAGGCTGCTCTACAGTGGCCAAAGCTGATTCTTGTACTCCTGATCAGAGGCCTGACTTGTTGCTTTGTCTCAAGATGGTCAGTTTTTAACCAAACTTTTACCACCCAGTTCCATGTGCACTGATGCCAGTATAGAAGGTAGAAGGGGCTGGGAATGCAAGGATGGCAACCACAGTTTGTGTCAGCTAAAGCCTGACTGAAGCTTGGCTTAGCTTTGCAACCACATCCTAATTTAAACTAAACTTGGGTGTAACAGACCTGTTAGTCTACACTTACTGCACACACCACCTCCAGAAGACATGAAATGAGGATTCTGTTGCATTTAGTGAGCATTTAAATTGACTTTGGAGGTAACAGGCTTAAACTGCGATTCTTCAATGTGAAAACTAAAAATTTCTGAGGAAGCCTAAATAAGCCGATCATTTCTCACTGAATTTCTGGCGTATTAAGCACCTCTGTGTGGGCTTGAAGAATCCCGTTTGTAGCATGCAGAAAAGGACTCAACACAAAGCTTCTACATCTTTCCTCTCCCTCTTCCTCCTTTTTATTAATTATGAAACGTTTGGGTTGATTTAACTGTCAGGAATGGATACAACCCTGCTGAGGGCACTGTGACAGCGTGGTGTTACCATCTAAGCTTCGTGCTTGCTCAGTGGCCAGAAGCTAAACCTTTGGCAGCTTGCAATAAACAAATTTGACAGTCGACATCGGGGATGTCCATGTGTAATGTAGGAGGCCCTGCTTAGGCTTCTGTCGCTTGACTTGAGAAAGGAGTTGGGTAATTCCCTTTTGCAGGTGATGTTCACCCTCATTTGTTCCATCCAGATACAGCTTCTCTTCTCTCTAAGCCTCCAGAAAGCCTCAATCTACCATGAAAGCAGAGCTGGCTCCCTTGAAATACACCTTCCTAACCCCTAACTGAAACATTTTCCATTACAGCCTTGCTGGGTCAACATTGCCTGCAGGTGTTGTTTCAGAGACGTCTTCCGTTCTCCTGAAGATCACGGTTATCAACCCCGAAGCAGCAGATGTGCTGCCAGTGCCTTGAGCAGACCCGACTCTCCTTATTCCCCAGCATCACACCTATGCAGCTTTGGAGCAATACCTGCTTGCACCAACGCAGCATGAGAAGTTCGTTTCTAGGGAAGGAAATAATAATTTCCAGCTGATTTGCTTTTTAATGTCAACCTGTTTGCCAAGTGCCTTGTGGCTGTGGGGTGACAACGGAGCAGATTCCTTGCTTGGTTTGGTTTGGCTGCTGATTGTTTGATGTCCTCACCCTTTTGCACTTCGTCCCTCTTTAAAAAGGGGCAGATTTGTTAGTGCTTACGCATTTAATACCTCACAATTAAGCCAAAATGGACTTGAAAAGCCTTGTTAATTAAGAGCCAAATTCTACCAGCAACAGGAAACTCTAAGATGAAGTTTTCACTAAACCCATGTATATTTAAACATGCATTAAAGTCTCACTACACTTCTGGAGTGGTGTAAAAACCTTTAAGGACTCTTTTTGCTCCCCAAGTGCTCTTAGATGGAACAAGAGTCAGGGCTCATTGTTTCCAGCTTTTGGCATTTCTTAACTTGAATTTTCAAAATATGGCAAGACAGAAGAGTTCTCCCTCCCCCTTTTAATTTTCTTTTCAAAAAACACTTACTGGCTTGCCATTCCAGCTCTTAAAAGTAACTGTATTCCACTCACAATCGCCCAGCGCTTTTAATAGTATAGAAACAGGGTTTTTAATAGTGCAGGAACGTTCTACATCCAAGTCTTGCAATGTGTAAGAACGAGGTATCCAGGTTCAAACCATGCAAGAAGCTGGGTCATTTTCTATTTGTCTTTAGCTGCCAATTAGCACTGTCATTAATCCACTGCCTGGGAGAAGCTGATGATTAAAGCAGGCAGTGTCACTGACCATCGACAGGATGATATGCAGGAGGTTGTGCTGTCACTGCCTGTCATTGTGCTGGGGTAGCTGGAGCTCCATCTCATCTTCCAGAGGGAAGGAACAGTGTCTTAGTTTCTTTGTATTCTGTGGTAAAGACAGATACCTAATCCAGGCTTTGAATATTGCATTAGATTGTGTCCTGGACAGGGAATCTGCAGGAGGCCCTGAGAGACCCTGCACTCCGTTACCAGAGGCGTTTGGTTAGTGAACACATTGTGTTGCCCATGTCCTTCGCTGCGTTCACCCACAGAGCCACCCTAAGGCTCCTTGAAGGCAGCACATTAGAATTTTGCCTCCTCAAGGATGAATATCTGAAGCTGGGCCAAAGCTTTGTTTCCTGCTGGCAAGAGAAGAGGGCTGGGGGAAGAGGCGCGGGAGGGCTCAAGGGGTTAGGCTTGCTTTTTCTGCTGCTCCGGGGGCAGCAGGAAGGGGCTGGTGGTAGACGGCTGCTTGCCAGGAAAGGCTAAACCTCTAGCTAGAGACCACAAACCCTTGGTGACAGTGGCCAGCCTGGCTTTCCAAGGCCGCAGATAAAATAAACAATGACCTAGGACAGCAGACAGTAGAGGAGACAGAAGGGCACAGTCTTGCTTGCTGCTTCCCTGCATGTTGGACAGGAGTTTTGTGCTGTAGTGGGAATTGCACTCCAGCTTGCTTGTTCAAGAATGACAGAATGGTTTGCGTTGGAAGGGTCCTCAGAGCCCATCCAGTTCCAGTCCCCACTGCATCAGGAGGCTCAAAGCCTCATCCAACCTGGCCTTGAACACTTCCAGGGATGGGGCAGCCACCACTTCTCTGGGCAATTTGTGCCAGGACCTCATTGCCCTTATCGTGAAGAATTTCTTCCTGTCTAATCTAAATCTTCCCCCTTCCAATTTAAAGCCATTACCTCTCGTCCTATCACTACAGGCCCTTGGCAGAAGTCCCTTCCCAGCTTTTTTGTAGGCCCCCTTCAGGTACTGGAAGGCCACAGAAGATGACTGATGCTTGAATTTACATGCCAAATGGGGATCAAATCTTTCAGCAGGACAGGATGGGGTTTTTTTCCCCCAGATCGCAATTTAGAGGGGAATAAAACCTTCTGTGACAGAGGATTAAATACTAGGAATGTTTTTCATAGGTGGATCTTCCAACTTCTGCTTCGTAGCCACACTAATTTGTGGGTGAAGGAAATATTTTGATACTGAAAACTTGCCAAAATGCTGTTTAACAGGGAATTGCAGTTTAATTAGCACTTACGAGACATTAACAACAATTGTCTTGAATTTGACCATTCAGGATAAATTGTGATTTAGGATCAATTGATTGGTGCTCAGGAAGAAAAAAAGGAAAGAAGCATTGCTGCATGGTCTGGTCAGTTTGTGCCGTGAGCTCCATGGCCATAGGTAGAAGTTTTTGTAGAAGTTCATCTCTTTTTATTTTTTTCCCATGTGGTGTTATGCTGGACTACAAGAAGTTGAAGGAACTTGTCTTAACTGGAGGGGGAAGTAGTTTGACTTCAGATTCCTAGTAGGATGGGTTATACTTTATCACTGCTATCCCTTTTGCTGTGATTTTTAGGAAAAGCGCCTAAAACTTTAAAAAATGTTTCCATTTACTTATTTCTGCTTTGGTTTGCCAAGGAATGGGAAAGACTGGCTTTTTTAGGAAGCATGTGAACAAGGAAGGCAAGGGAACCGGGGGTGAAATTTGCCATGGAGACTTGTGGACAATGCTCTCTGAGTTTGTGGCTGTAGGTGAAAACAAAGACAGTGCCACAAAACGGATGCAGTTTCAAAGGTTGGCTGAGAGCAGAGACAATCAAGGATTGTCTTATGCAATGCAATATAAGCGCCTTTTTGCATGCAGGCTGCCGCACATACACCAGTATGATGTAAGGTAGTGGAGGTGACCTGATTAGCAAAGCCCTCACAATTAGCTGAGGAGATCCCTGCTGCACCAGTGCTCCCCTCCTTGGAGACCTGTGGCTGGTCCCAGCTGGAGGAAAACTTTCTGCAGCAACAAGAGCTAGGGGAGAGCTGATGAAAATGGCAATGCCGGCACTCTGGGTGTGTGTGAAGGTGAGGGAAAAAGAGAAGAGTGAACAGGCTGTCCGGCTTTACAGAGTAGCTGGGATATCGTGAAAAATGCAACATGAAGGAACATAGGAAGGACATGAATCTGCTGGAGCAAGTCTGGAGGAGGCCACAAAGGTGATGTGAGGGCTGGAGCACCTCTGCTATGAGGACAGGCTAAGAGACTTGGAATTGTTCAGCCTGGAGAAGAGAAGGCTCCAGGGAGACCTTAGAGCACTCCCAGTACTGAAAGGGGTTCCAGGAAAGCTGGGAGGGGGCTCTTGATCTGGGAGTGCAGGCGTAGGATGAAGGGGAATGGTTTTCAGCTGAAAGAGGGGAGATTGAGATGAGATCTTAGGCAGAAATGTTTTCCTTGTGAGGGTGGAAAGGCCCTGGCACAGAATGTCCAGAGAAGTGGTGGCTGCCCCATCCCTGGAGGCGTTCAAGGTCAGGTTGGATGGGGCTTTGAGCACCCTGATCCAGTGGGTGGTGTCCCTTCCAGTTGGAACTGTATAATCTTTAAGGTCTCTTCCAACACAACCGTATGATTCTATTAATTAGTTGGGCTTTGAGAGCTGGATTTGTAGTTGTGGAGCACTGTGTGCTCAGGGATGTTGTGTTTCAGCAAACAGCTCACTCTGTTTTGTTGTTTGTCCTGTTGGAGGAAAGCCGTTGTTCTCAAGAAAGAAACATTCGGGTGAGATGAAGTGATCTTCCAGTTTGTAAGCTCTTGCAGCTTTCCTTTCATACGTATTGAGCAGACAGAGGTTCACAGACTTCAGTGGAAACTCGTGGTGCTCAGTACTTGTTGCAGTCATGTTAGAAAAATAGAGACAAAAATATGTATATGTGTAAGAAGACATAAGATAAAAGTAAGATAAAAGTTTTTCTCTGTCTCGCGTGGATATGTGGAATTTTATGCAATTAATATGAGGGGGTTTGGTTATTTTGTGCGTCACTGTTTGTGGAGAGTGCAGAGGCTTGTGGCAGAAACCTGGGCTTTGATGTGCTGAGCGCAGGGTGCTATTTCTGGCTCTACTCTAGCTACTTGTGTGGCCAAGTGTATTCAATCCTGCTCCTGAAGACAGCAAACTGTTTATTCAGAATCATTCTTACGCTTGCTGAATGCCCCAAAAGGCTGCTATTGTCTGAGGGAACTGTCATTCCTTAGCTCTGAAGGTGGGCTGTCCATGAATCACCAGCGCCTGCCCTCCACAGGGAGGTGGGACTAGGACCTCTGCCCTCTCCCTGCCATCACGTGGAACTGGCAGAACTCACTCTCTTTCTGCTTTCTGCTCAGCGCCTCCTCTGAGGGTGCATCCTCCAGGTGATGAGGCTAATGGTGACTGTGTTACCCACCGTACCTTTGCACAAGTGTTAAATGCCCTCCTATTTCTCATCCTGGTGATGAAGTTGGTAATAGCTGTTGCCACCCATCGTACCTTGGGCTCCACACAAGGGTCTAATGCCTTCCCATGGCTTCTGCTGGTGATGAGGTTGGTGGTAGCTGTGCCACCCACCATACCTTGGCGTCCCCACAAGAATCAGGTGGCTTCCTGTTGCTTCTCCTGCTGCCATGGTGGGATAGGTCCCCTTGTGCTTGCCATACGAAAGGCCTCCTGTTGACTGCTTTCTGCATTTCTTCTCCCCTTGTTGAGGTGATGAAGGCTTTGAGCACTAGATCCAGTGAGAGGTGTCCCTGCCCATGATAAGTGGGTTGGAACTGGATGGGCTTTAAGTTCCCTTCTGATCCAAACAATTCTGTGATTCATTCTCTGATTTCATAGTTACAGACCATTCCATGGTGGTGCACGTGCGATACTCATCTGCTGTGATCCATTCTGGCTGTGGCCTTGCTCTGGATGGGCTTTGACATAATAGCGCTTCCATTCCTTAGCTCCCATTAGTGCTATGATGAATAGGGGAAGATGTGTTTCAACAATTTTATGATTAAAAAGCAACATCTTACCATTGTTTGATATCTGGTGCCTTTGCCCAGCTCATTATGTTTTGCCAAGGAGCAACAGCAGTGATTTAGAGTTGCAACATCGACATCAATCTCTGAACCTTGTGTTTTCTTTAATGGTTGATTGTGGGAAAGGAAGACGAAGGAGGAAGTCTAGATGGTAGAGTTTATTCTTCTAACATTTCCAGGCTAGCTGTTGGAAACTGTGATGCCCCCACAACGATCAGGCACGTTTACTCCTAACCCTCTCACCAGGTTTCCAGACAGGGTCTCCTTGGGCAGCTGCTCTGGAGGCTCCTGACTGGGGTTTGGAGACACCAGCCAGGGTCCTGGTGTGCGGTCGCAGTCCGAATCTGCTGCTGTCACTGGCACTTGGGCTGATGGCCTTAGTACAGAGGTCAAAGACTTCTTAGATATGAAGGCTGAATCACCTCCTTTTTAAACCCCTCAGCAGGATCAAGGCTTAGGGCAGCAGGCACGTGGGCTTGCCTTCTGGCTTACAGTGTGGATAGAGACTGTGGCTCTGGAGAAGCATTTTGGTAGTCTCAACCCATCACTGAGGCAATGAAACGGGGCTGTGTGGGGATTAAAACATGCATGCACCGACACCCCTTGTCAAAAAGCCTGATGCAGTCGTTCCCTTTAAAGATTTGCTATCCCACAAGCTCTTGCTGGTTTAGAGGAGGTTTGTCCTGTGACCTGGAGGCTCATGGAAAACAGTAGTGAGCCTGTCAGTCCAACTGGGCAGATAGGAAAGGTCTTCAACTGTACTTAGTTTGCTTGCAAATATGAATAAGCCAGCAGTCTGTGTCTCACTTCAGAATCATTTGTCTTGGCAGCATCCCATCTACATGAATCAGAAGATGATAGCAAAGGAGCACTGGAGGCTTACCTGGAGCTTGGTCTCCCCACCATCAGGAATCTGCCAGTGCAGGCAGGATGATTTGGAGATTCCCAGCACAGCCCAGAGGCCTGGCTTCACCTGTCCCTGTGTTTTGAACAATTCTAATTCTTGTTTCCATGAGCTGTGGCAGTATAGTGTCCTGTCTTTGGGAACCCTGCATCAAGCAGGAAGGGAGAAAGCAACTGGGGCTGTGTCCTTCGCTCTTGAGACTTTCAAGGTCAGCTTAGATGGGGCTCTGAGCAACCTGATTGAGTTGAAGATGTCCCTGCTTACTACAGGGAAGTTGAACTGGATGTCTTTCATGGTCCCTTCCAACTCAAATCATTCTATGGTTTTCTGACTTGGGTTCCTTGAAAGGCAGGAGGGTCCTGTCTTTCAAGCTGAGAAGCAGAAACTCACTTCTTAAGCCTGCTGCATCTTTGAGACTTTTGGTAGGTCTCTGCCGTGCCTTGGCATCTAGACTGTATAATGGGAAGACAATTTAGGAATTTCAGAAAACTCAAGGCCTTGAAGAAGTGCAGCTGTAGCTTGTGGTGCTGTCATAGAATGATAGAATGGTTTGGGTTAAAGATCATTCAGTCCCAACCTCCTGCTCATCTTGGTTTGAGCTTCAAGGCTGTGCTTTAATGTTGATAACAGTAGAAATTTATCATGATATTAGCAATTGGGAACCTAGAAAATACACATTTTTAATTATTTTTGTTGTGTTTTTTTTTTTTTTTTTATTTCAGCAAATTCAGTAAAGCTAGAAATGCAAAGTGATGAGGAATGTGACAGAAAGCCCCTGAGTCAGGAAGATGAGATCAGGGCTCATGATGAAGGAAGCAGCCTGGAAGAGCCTCTCATTGAGAGTAACGAGATGATGGATAACAGAAAGATCCAGGAGCTATCAAGCGAGGGAGGAATCCGGCTTCCGAATGGTAAACTGAAATGTGACGTCTGTGGCATGGTTTGCATTGGGCCCAATGTGCTAATGGTACATAAAAGGAGCCACACTGGTAAGCAGCTGAAAGAAAATCTGATGACTGCCGGTGGCGTCTGATGTTGATGTTACCTGAAAACTCTTCTCTCTTCCCTTTTCATTCTTGGGGTAGCAGGAGGTTGGGGAGGGGAAACATGGGCTTTGTTGTTTTAGTTCCTCCCCTGCTACTCAAGTTCTGGTGATGCTTCCTTGACATAGATTTCCAGCATTTGGTTCTTAAAAACAGCACAGAAGTCTAGAAACTGGCTTTATTTATTGTTCTTGACCAGGGACAAGATGGTGAGAGTCAGTTCTCTGGTGTGGGTGTGTGTTTGTGTGTGTACATGCACAAAACTTTTGAGCCTTTAAGGTGGGTCTTAGATGGTCTTCCGTTAGAGGTGCTCACAAGTGGACAGTGCCAGCTGCTTCCTGGGAGTCTCACGCCTCCTTTGTGAGTGGCTGAGTCTGATGCTGGTGGCCCCGCAAACCTGGGATTAGCAAACCGTACAGGGTAGAGACACTACCTGGTGATCCTGATGCCAGGGTGCACTTGGTGTTCATGGCACGACAGCTCCATCACGGAAACTGAATTGCTCTTATGGGCTACTGCTTGGCTCCCCCTTACCCTCCAGATACCATTTTTGCAGCACTTGTCGATGCTTGCACTCTCCTCTCAATTTATTTTTACTACTATTAGCATCACTATTGTTGGGAAACTAAACCAGCTGACTAGGTTTATGGATCTGAGAATGCAAGAGGCAGCCAAAACCTTTGCTGTGAGGTGACTGAGTAGGTGTTTGGGGCCTGAAAAATGAGGCATCGAGTTCAAAATGGGGAATTTCAGAGGAGTTTTGGCTAATAGTACCAACTGGGGTGCCCAGGAGGCTGATACACACCTCAGGTGGGAGTAACAGTTATCTCCAACAGGAAAAAAGTAGGTAGTGCATGAAGACAGTGCCCTCCTATCTTGCAGACATCTACCTGGCAGAACCTTTGATTCAAAAAAGCGCTTAAGCTTGTGCTTAACTTTTATGAGATTTAAGCACATGTAAGTCACCTGAAGTGCTACAATATGGGCTTATCTTATGATATGCACTTAAATCTTATTAAGGTTAAGCACAGGTTTCTATGTTGGAACCTAAGTGGGTGTTTGTTCTTCGTATTTTTTTGGCAAAATGGAAGATATTTTGATTTTTATCTTTCTCTGCTATTATTTAATAAGGTGAGAGACTCACACTGACTGTGAGATGTCTGCTAGGATGTAAAAAGAAAAATGAGAATTTAAGGTAGAGTAAGATAGGCTTTGCGTAATCCCTTTGTAAACCTGGTTGTTTGCAGTCAAGTAGCATGTGCTTGATGGGAAAAAAATCAATACATTTCTGTACAGAGAAATAATAAATATATATTACATAGTTAATGCTCTTTATATAAGTTATATTGATAATAACTTAACATAAATGTATAATGCAAAGCATTGCAGCATCGTTTACGATGCAGTCGTGGTTTTAGACAGCAATTACTACAGGGGGAGAGCATTAGCTGAAAACCAAGATCTTGATTAACAATTTGATATGCTATGACTAGGAAAGGGAAGGAGAATAGAGAATGTAACAGACTGAGTCCCCAGCTTTCAACCTCCCTACAAGTTTTCTCATTGGCACTTGCACGTATCTGAGCATATGTATTGTAGGTGCATTGGAATCCACGTATTTGAACTTGAGCAGCTAAATTAGACCAGCTAAATATAGATTTAGGTACTTAATTAAGTGGTCTGCGTTTTTTGAGATACTGAACAGCTAGCACATCTTTTAAATGCAGACAAGCTGCCTTTTTCATGTCGAAGACATCATGCAAATTCAAAGCGAAGGGAACACGAACTCATCTGTGGGCAGGCATGGTGGCCATGTGCACATGGATTGGTAGGAATTGCATAACCGGTTGCTTTGTCCTTCAGGCTGGTTCCTCATTGAGCTCTATTTTCCCATCTGAGCTGAGGAGCTGCAATGTATAACTCTATACAGATGATTTCAAGCAGATAGAAAAGACGTTCCTTTTAATGTGCAGCTTAGTGCTCTGAACCAGTTGGCACATTTTGCGGGGGATTTTTTTTCCCCCGCTTTGTTTGTTTGTTTTTTAATACATGCTTCTACTTCACTGTCCACAACAGAAGGAGAAGTTTGCTTGGATTTCCACATCCTTGATTTTAAGGAGTATTTTTAACGTGTTGGTGTCTATCTTCTGAAGTGCAGCGTTGTAAAATAACATTGCCACTTCCTTGGCAGGCGGGTGCGACGGGCTGGCCCCAGCACTGGAATGAGCCCTGACCTGTGTGTAGTCTGGTTTTGCAGCCCAAGGGAGAACGGTGGAGGGAAAAGAGGTTGTCCCTATTGAGTGGAAACAGATGATATTCTTTATCAGCTAATGCAACTGGCATGTAAATCCTTACCTCTCAAAGTCAATTTAAGTTTGGGAGCTGAATCATGCCTTACTGTCCTCTTTATCTGCACACAACCACAGCATGGTCTGGCCAGTTGTTTGCATTGGCAAAAACTGAAGTCCTTGCCCCTTTCCAAGAAACCTGACAACGTAAATCATCCAAAATGCGCCTGTAGTAGAGGCTGTAATTTGTATGTATGCTGGGACAACAGTGTGGCTTTCCTTACACCAGGGCCCAGGCTTTGCAAGAAGCTGTGCTGTATGGCATGTAAAGGGGTGTAGTTTGCTCCAGCCATTATTCATCTGTTCCTGAGGAGAAATTGTCTTCCCTTGCAACACCATGGTAGTTCTGACAAACGTATAGATGGGGAAAATAATCTGTGCCGTGGGTGAGGCCAGAGTAGATGAGCTCAGCGTCCTAGCTCTCATTCTTATAGAATGGTCTGGGTTGGAAGCGACCTTAAAGCCCATCCAGTTCCAACCCCCTGCCATGGGCAGGGACACCTCCCACTGGATCAGGGTGCTCAAAGCCCCATCCAACCTGGCCTTGAACACCTCCAAGGATGGGACATGGCATCTCCATCACGGAGCCCTTGGCAATACTCATTAAATGCTGCCGAACACAACGTTTCTGTGAAACCTTGATCATAGAATCATAGAATGATTTGAGTTGGAAGCGACCTTAAGGATCATCCAGTTCCAACTCTCCTGCCATGGGCAGGGACACCTCCCACTAGACCAGGCTGCTCAAGGCCCCATCCAACCTGGCCTTGAACATTTTCTGATAATGCAGGTGAAATGATTTTGTAATCAGCATGGCTGTCAGGAGAAGGCCCTTCTGTTTATTTATCATCACTGACAGCATATAAATAAAACGCTCAGTGTGGGAATGAAGCGTGGTGCACTCCTGGCTTTAGCAAGTGTGGTAACCCCGCACCCTCCCTGTTGTGTGCCACGTCCTTATGTCACAAAAATAGCACGAGGTGTCAGGGTTGATTTATTTTCCTCTTTTCCCATACTATCTTCTTTTGGGCCAAATTTCTAGTTCCCCAGCGCAAGACCTGAGTTGCAGCACGTTTATCAGAGTCTTTTGTTACTGCAGGAGATGGACTCAAGTTGCACTAGGGGAGGTTTAGGTTGGTTATTAGAAAAAATTTCTTTACCAAAAGGGTCATAAAGCACTGGATGAGTCTGCCCAGAGCAGTGGTGGAACCTCTGTCCCTGGAGGGCTTCAGAAAGTGTGTAGACATGGCAATTTGGGACATGGTTTGGTAGGCACGGTGGGGTTGGGCTGATGGTTGATCTTCAAGGGCTTTTCCAACATTAATGATTCTATGACTGGTCATGTACAATTGTCGATGGATGCTCCAGAGACTCATGCCTGGGAATGTTGAGGGAAGGGGTGAGGAAGAAGGTGAGGCTTTCTGCTACTGAACCCGAGTTAGAATTTCCTCTCTCCTCACTTTTGGTAAAGCAGAAACCATCTCCTAGTACATCCGTGCTGTTGCCTCTGCAGTCTGCAAGGTCCACACATTGTTCTCCCTTGCACTGTGAACTGTGTTTTTTCTTCACTGTAATGTCAAGCCCTTTATCAAGTCCACTGCTGGATTCCAAAACTTTGTTATTTCTAAGGGAGGATTAGGATCATCCTTCTTGTTTTAAGAAGGCTCAGAGGTTAAACGCTCACTTTGGGCTGCTGAGAGGATATTTTTGGGGGGTTTTGGGGGTGCCAGCTGCAGGAGGGTCTCAAATCCTAGCAAAGGGATTGGAATTGGATGATCTTTAAGGTCCCTTCCAACTCAAACTCTATATTTTGCATTTTAGTACGCTAAAGTCAGTGAAATGAGATACGTGATGTGCCCATGAGGGAGATGTTCAAGTTCTGCGTTACCATCCCTCATGTTATAACTGAACATATGCAACGCTGGAACTCTGAATGCTGTTTAATATTTTTTTCATGCAGAGTTCAAGGTTTTGGGACACAATTAATAAATAAGGAAAAACTCAGCCATGTTGTTCAGCGTAAAAAACTTGTATGCCTAAAGAAGTGAACCAGGAGCAAATTTAAACAAATGGTCCTATTAACACATTGCAATTAACTCTGTTGGGCTGCCTGACTTATTCTTCTAGTAGGAAGGTTTTATTTGGTTTAATTTGTAACCTAGCGCAGGCTCCTGCCTCTTGCTGTATGACTCAATTTGGCGCTGAATCAAGAACTGTAGGGCCTAATTTCTACAAGTGATGTTTTCTCCTTAGGTTCCTCAATCCGACTTTTCTGAGAGTCTCATTTTTTTGCTTAAGCATAAGGAAGGAGAGCTCCTATTTTTCCAATGGCTCTCTGTGTAAAGATGTGTTTTATTCACAGTGCTCAGTGGCTAAACTCTTCTGATATTTTTTACCAATTCTCTTAGAGGATTTTTATCTCTTAAGTATATGGTCATAAATTTGTACATAGAGGAGACTTGGAAATCACCCAGGATTTCCCAGGAATTTTTCATGAGAGATTTGTCAATACTAGTTTATAATGAATTGCCCTATCTGGAAGTAGGTTTTTCCCATTAAAAACCCAGTGAAATCGCTGATTTCAAGTGATGTGCAGCCCATTAAGTGAATCTGGTAGAACAGTGAGTAGGCATGCAGAGTGGGTAGTCCTCGGAATAACAAATGTGGGAATGGAGTGAAGGCTGCGGCTCTGTGTTCTGCTTGGGTAGAGGCAGGTTGCAACTCACTGCGTGCACAGCTAAGATTTCATGTGTGCTCCCAGGACAAAGCAGAATCAGAGTAGTTGCAGCATTTGATAAATCAGGAGAAGTGTTTCACTTAAGCTGAATATTAACCAAAAGTCTTCTGCGGAGTGGTGAAAATCAATATTATTTGTATGAGCAAGTGCTTTCTCGTGGCAGCACGGGCACAGTTATTTTGAGCTAAGGGATGAAAAAATTCCTGTTAAAGCAAGTCCAGAGAAAGCCACGAAGATGATCCAAGGGCTAGAGCATCTCTGCTATGAAGACAAGCTGAGAGAGCTGGGGTTTGTTTCAGCCTGGAGTTGAGAAGACTCCAGGGAAACTTTAGAGCAACCTTCCAGTTCTGAAAGGGGTTCCAGGAATGCTGGGGAGGGGCTCTTGATCCGGGAGTGCAGGGATAGTATGAGGACAACGGTTTTAAGCAGAAAGAGGGGAGATTGAGATGACGTCTTAGGGAGAAGTATTTTCCTGTGAGGGTGGGGAGGCCCTGGCCCAGGTTGCCCAGAGAAGTGGTGGCTGCCCCATCCCTGGAGGTATTCAAGGCCAGGTTGGATGGGACTTTGAGCAACCTGATCCAATGAGAGGTGGAACTGGATGGGCTTTGAGGTCCCTTCCAAACTGAACCATTCTAGAATTCCAAGTACTTGAGCCATGCTTTGCATGTCAAACGGATGTGCCAAGCAAAAAAGATTGAGATCTTCAATACCCATTTAGCCAGGACTGATGTCAAATGTAGTCCAACCTGACCTGGTTCTAAAATGTAGAATGAATCTGTTTTGACCTTCCTGTTATTGTGAAGAGACTTTAAAAACAGAGTGTTTTTTAAAAAGAGGTAATTAAGGCATTCGCAGGAAGGGACTGGAGCACTGTTGTAGAAATAACCAGGCCTCGCTGTTAATGAGTATTAGCACAGTGTTTTGTGAGTTTCTCCTTTTTATTTGAAAAGGACAAAAGTTACCAGCCAAGTGTTATGAAAATCTACTTCTGCAAGGCTCTCTGTCTTCAGTTAAATTTCTGGTTTGATAAAGCAAATATCACTGATGTATTTTGCACTGGTACGAGATTCAAAGAAGGGTAACTCATACTGAAACTTCTAGACAGCATTTCCGTGCTGAGGCGGTAAAGGAGAAGTGCTGCACAGGGAAGCTTCCAATTAAGCAGAAAAAGAAGTCAGTTTGCTTTTTGCAGTAACATTTGACATATACATGGTAAAATATGAAAGTTCTTAGTAGGAAGTTAATCAGTTGATTTGCCTGGTTTCAGGTTCTTTCAGCTTGGCCGCATCGGTAGGTTGTGCCATGGAGTCTCTAGCTGCCACGATTTAAAGATGCTTATGAAGGACCCTGTCTGGATAATAACCCCGACTCTGGTGGTCCGCTGCACCTCTCAGCTCAATGTTGTTTACAAATAGCAAGTTAACTTCTGTAATTCAGTATCTAATGAGCAGTAGTAATTCGAGGGTTTTTTTCTGAAGGAGCCATAGCTGTAATGGGTGCTTCTGAAACTCTGAACTGTGGTATTTCAGCAGTATTTGGCTGTAATTTAGAGATAAATATTGGAAACCATGCCTTTTAATTAATACTTTAACTGTGAAATTATAAACTCTATGGATTTTTTAATTTAATTTAATTATCTGGACTGTTCCCTGTCACAAGCCCCTCTTACTAAGCCTTTAGGAAAGGTAGTACTCTGCAGCTCTGTCTTACCTTGCCTTGTCCGTTCCTGAAGTAACTTTAGATAATTAAATTCCCTGGAGAACAAGGCTTTTTAGGCATTCTTGCTTTTGTCTGGCTTTAGATCTTTAAATCTAGAGTTGAAAAGAAACATCTTTTTTATTTGCTTAGCTGTTCCTCCCCCTCTCCAGAATCAGAAACGTTTTTAATCACTGAGATTTGAGTTTTTTCTGCCCTGGTTTAGCTCTAAAATGGAGAAAAGTTTTAATGCCTAAAGGAGACTAGAACTATTTTACAGTATGTTTTCCACTACTGAAAAGCAAAAAGCTTGCTTAGTCACATTTCGGCAAGCATCCTTCTTATGAGGGCTTCTTACTTTAGTAAGTAAGTGTAAGTTTTGGTAAATGGTAAATCCAAAACTGGTAATAAATGCTTGTGATTGTCAGTAGCCTCTTGTAGTCATGTATATCACTTGTTTGATGGGTCTATAAAACATCTATGCTGCCATCACCCCAAAGATAGGAAAACATTTTAAACCCAGTCATGGGCTGTCCTGTAGAGAAGGAATGTGTTCAGGTAAAGACTTCCCATGAGTGGATGCTAGTTTGAAGTGCAATTAATTTCACTTATGAATAGAAGCTGCTGCTTTTCACAGAAGTGTAAGGGAAGTGAATAAAGAAGTCAAGACTGTTATTTTGTTATTAGGAAATAATAATGCTGGAGAACTGCTTAGAACCCTACTAGCAGAAGGCAGCAGGAGAAGTAATTGGAAAACAGCCTTCTCAAGGCACTGATAAAGAAGGCTGGTTTTAGTGTCCAGAGTGGGCATCAGACAGCAGAGTTCTTGCAAAACAAGCAAAACGTTCTTATTATTCATTCTTTACTTTGTTTATGCACCCTTCTGCTGGATGATTGTCTCTCAGATTAACTGCACAGGGCATAAAAGCTGCTGATCAATAGCATGAAGGTGGGACTGAAATTGCGGTCAGCCCACAAGCCTGCAGCTTAAACAAGGAGAAAGAATCAAGTGATTGGGCAAAAGTATAACAAACAGATCAAAGCAGTTATTTATCTAGGCTCTAAGTCAGTAGGAAAAATGAATTCATGCTGGCTTTAAATAGATACAAAGGTTATTTAAGGTGAGATGTGCTGTTGCAGCAGATTCTGTCTGTTGCAAGAGAGAGGCAGACTGGTGGGGACTTCGTGGTGAGGGTTTTCGTGTCAACTTTGCCATTGAACTTCAGTGCAGCGTTTGAATTCCTGAGCAAAGGCTTTCAGCATCTCATAGAATCATAGAATGGTTTGGGTTGGAAGGGACCTTAAAGCCCGTCCAAGTCCAACCGTCGTCCATGGCTTGAACACTTCCAGGGATGGGGCAGCCACCATTTCTCTGGGCAACATGTGTCAATGTCTCCCCACCCTCATGGGAAAACATTTCTCCCTAAGATCTCATCTCATTCTCCCCTCTTTCAGCTTCAAACTGTTCCCCTCGTCCTATCCCTGCACTCCCTGATAATCTCTTCAGCTGCCATTTTATCGAGGAATTATACCTTTTCATATGTGGCCTCTCAAGATATCAAAGTTAAGTGGGCGATGTAGTGGGTAAAACACATTAACTGCAGAGTTTTAAATACAGTAGAGGTAAAGGAAAGACTTTAGACTCGGTAAGAAACTCACTACCTGCTTTAATGTTGTCATCCTGAAACTGAAGCTATCATTCCTGAATGCTGAGAAATGTGTCAAAGGAAGGGGTTTTGCCTGTTTTCTCAAACAGCAAAAGCCAAACAGAAAAGGAAAAAAAAAAAAGTCCATATTGTTTTCAACTGCAGTCTCTTTACATCTCTTTGTTATGGGCATTTTGAAATGATATAAAAGAAGATAATGGCTAATCAGATCCTTTAAGTATAGTGTGGGAGTCTACAAGGGAAACCACAAACTCTTATCAATTCCAGTGAGCTCGTGTTCGGTCTGTTGGAAGATGAGGTTTATGCCCTGATTTTTTTCATCATTACTCCATGATGTTCTTGGCAAGACTGTAGAAACCTTGGTATCTTCTTCAGTGCAGTTGCAGTGGTTTCAGGGGTAATTTCCAGCTGATGAAGTGAAGTTGCAGAGGTCTGGCAGATGTATGGGACATATATGGCACACCAGCCTTCTGCTGCCTTCCTGGTCCCTGGCAGGAACGTAATGCTGGCAGCGTTTGCAACCTCTGAAGCAAGAATTACTTGTGGACATCATAAGAGGTCTGTTTCTCCTTCTCTTTGCATTTGCATCAACAGACTTTACACTGGACACATGAACTAAAAACACAGTGTTAATTTTGTTCAGAAGAGGCCACAGAGATGATCCAAGGGTTGGAGAACCTCCCATACGAGGACAGGCTGAGAGAGCTGGGGTTGTTCAGCCTGGAGAAGAGAAGGCTCCAGGAAGATCTTAGAATACTGCAAGGGGCTCCAGGAAAGCTCTTGGTCACGGATTGCAAGGATAGGACGAGGGGGAATGGTTTTCAACTGAAAAGATGAGATATTTTAAAGAAATGTTTTCCTGTGAGGGTGGGGAGGCCCTGGCCTAGGTTGCCCAGAGAAGTGGTGGCTGCCCCATCCCTGGAGATGTTCAAGGCCAGGTTGGATGGGGCTTTGAGCAACCTGACACAGTGGGACTGGGTGGGACTTTGAGATTCCTTCCAATCCAAACCATTCTATGATTCTGTAATTAGTTTAAAGCAATTGAAAAAGGCTTTGGAGAGATGTTAACAATCACAGGATGTGTTTGTTTTTCACAAGAACTGTGCTTCAGGCAAAGGACTTCAACCTCAGAAAGTCCCACCAAGCATTGACCAAGGCTCCATAATAGCCGATGTGCTGAAATAAATGAATGAGACTGCATATATCTGAAATCTGATGTTTAAGACCTTGTTGAATTGGGGCCCTGGCTGATGAAAACATTTCAGCATCCAAGGCCCATCTGCCCATGTAAAGCGCTCAGGCAAGTGGCCAACATGAGTCTATGCTTGTGCCCTGTTGATCTGCCCTGTACTCGGTGGGACATGGTTAGAGCTGACTGCTGGCCCAAGAATGCTGGAACAGACTGAGTGGCCCCAACAACTGTTGACGTAGAGTACCATTTTGACAAGATTTCACAAAATCTGTGTGAGTTTATCAGGGTTTTCCTCTAAATAATGATAAAACCCCAAATGGGTGTTTATTGTTATGGACTGAGTCCCCACTGTCCAAGGCAAACATGAAGGATTAACCTCAAAATAAGTTTTGGATGTGCGTGTGTGCGAGTGCATGGGGTAAAGGGTAGAGGATAAGGTGTAGAGTTTCTGTTAATTTTTCTTTTTCCATCAAACAAATCTTTTCATTTGGTTTTATTTAGGGAACAAAACTACTTATTTCCCAGTTTAATGATGTAAGATTTTTCTCAGTGTTTGCTACTGACCAAAGCTTGTGGACCTGTTCCTCACCTGCTTCGATTCTTTATGGGCCACTCTAGCAATGCAAAGCAGCCTTTAAAAAGAAATTTCTATTGAAGTATAATGTAAGCAAAAGACTTGGTTTGAAGGAAAGACCTTAATCTGTCCAAGTCTAATTGTTATAGGTAGCTCTAAATATCCATATGGATTGTACCTATGCTAAAAATAAGTCCAAAACTATAGAGATAAATACCACAGTTATGGATCTAATTCTTGAGCAGAGCTCATCTTTTATGAAGAGTAGAACCTCTGAGGTGGAGAACTTCAAGAAAATCAGGCTGCGCTGATCACCTCAAGAAAAGAGCCTCAGATTGCTGTTGGAGTCTTTGCCTGTTGTGCAAAAGAAACAGCCTTGGACTTCAGCAAGTGCTGTGGGGTGGTGGGGACCGTGTCTGTGCAAGATGGCACTTTGACAAAGAGCGGGATAACAGGCTCTACCCATCTTCTGATGTTTCTTGACAGCACTCTCCCTTACGTTGCCCTTCTAGGTGAACGCCCCTTCCACTGTAACCAATGTGGAGCTTCTTTTACCCAGAAGGGGAACCTGTTGAGGCACATCAAGTTGCACTCTGGGGAGAAACCGTTCAAATGTCCCTTCTGCAGCTATGCCTGCCGACGGAGGGACGCCCTCACAGGACACCTCAGGACGCACTCTGGTGAGCCCAACTTATCTTCTCTCTTATTTTTTGCTTTGTTGTTACTGTTCGAGTGGAGCAGGTTGTGAAAATTACTGTGTTCCTGGTGCCTCTGGGTCTGCACCATCCTCTTCAGATACAGCAGCAATGAACTTGGGAAAAGCCTTGATGAGAATCAGAGAAGTTGTAGTTCAGCCACACCTCTCCTTTTGTGTAACTGAGCTCCTCTGGTGATGCTATCACATTTCCCTTTGAATGTCTCCTTGGCTTCTCTGACAGATTGTTTTGAAACTGGCAGCCCCAAAGAGGCTGTGAAATTCCAAAGAATAACTGTGCTCTTGGAAGCCTGCTTTGCAGCTCATACCCATTCCTTCATCTAATAAATGCCATGTGCTGGTGGAGTTGCATATTTTGATTCAGTTGCAACTTGCTGTGAAGTCCTAATTCATGGCAGCCACAGCACTCACCCAAGAGCAGAAGGTTACAGAGAGAGATTGAGTTTGTCCTGCCTTGCTTCTTGATAGTATTGTGTCCATATCACATCTACTTGATAGAGTTTCTTGATATAAGAAAGGCCAGTCGCTTAACTGCATGTTAGTACTCATGTTGGTCGCCGTGATGATCAGGATCAGATGTGTCTCTAGTCCCTGTGTGCTACACCAAGGGGCTGCATTCGGCCCACTTACTCATTTGTGTAGGGCTCTTGAGTCAAATCTTAACTTGCTGCGTTTTTTATCTCTGAGGATGTTCAGCTTCTGTGTTCAGGCCATTACAGGAGACTGTTTTTCATTGTTGAGTGAGCAGAGATAATTGGACTGGTTACAAGTGACAGCATTGCAGATGAACTTTTTTGAGGTGTTAGCAGATGTGTGGCTACTGAAATAGTGGTTGAAATGCAGCCGCAGACAGAAACTCTGCATGTGAAAACGTAATTGTGGAGCTTCTTGACTCTTTATTCAAATTTCTTTTATGGGGTCAGCCTCACTTCAGTAGAGGTTTCTGGGTTTTGAGCATTAGGTTGGTCTTCACATACAGAGTTGACTGGATGTTTCCAAGAATTGTAAAGGCTCACAGAATCATAGAATGCCAGACGGGAAGGGACCTCAAGGATCATCTGGTCCAAACCTTTTTAGGTGATCAATATTTTAAATGAGATGGTCCAACACCCTGTCAAACTGAGCCTTAAAAGTGTCCAGTGTAGAGGTATCCACTACTCCCCTGGTGAGATTATTCCAAGGTTTCACTGTTCTCATGGTGAAAATTTTTCTTCTGTAATCCCATTGGAATCTCCCTGGGAGCAACTTATCCCCATTACCCCTTGTCTTTTCCCTGTGACTCCTCATAAAAAGAGAGTCTCCATCCTCTTGGTAGACATCCTTTATGTAGGTTAAACTAGTGAGCTTCTCCAGGTAGACAGAGTATGCAGGAGGCTGTATTGATGCAAAGCATGAGCTTCCAAGGGAGTGCAACTATATGACTGGACTGAGAGAGCGTTGCTTGAGAGCTGTCAGCCAAAAGAATTTGATCTGAGAGTCAGAAGGAAAAGATGTCTGTGGAACCATGGGATGCAGTTTTCACGCATCTGACCAGTTTCAACTTTAAATTTAGTAAAAAGGAGAATGCGATAAAGATACAATTAAAACAAAAACGGTGATGCGGCATAAAATAACCCACATTACAAAACATTGAACATTGCAGTTGAAGATTGTTTTCCTAACGTGAATATAGATTTTGTTACCTAGATACAGCCACTGATAGAAGAATGCTCATTCTTCCTGTGTGAAGAGTACATGGCTGATGGTTCTGCTTCTTGCATCAGGATGAAACATGGAGGTGTAGGATTTTCAGAAAACACCTAAGCTGCTTGGGCCAACAGGTTCCCCTGGAGCTCCTTCCATAGCTGACTTAGCTGTGCTCAGTCTGTAATTCTCTGTTCTGTTTTTAGTGGAGGAAGCAGTCAGTGATGAGTTTGAGCAGAGAATCAGCAGGAGCAGACCAGTGCTTCCGCAGCTCTCTACAAGACAATTCTTAAGTAGTGTTCACAGATGATGAGTCAAAAACCTGGGATGTTGCTCTAAAACCTGGCACCCACCTGCATTAAGGTGAAATGCCAACCTGAACCTTGAACATGGGAGTTAAGGTATCTTTCTATCCCTGTCACGTAGGCAAGCTTGGTTGGTTTGCACATACATACATGGACCTGGTTCATGGAGAAGATAAGTAGATGTTCCCTAGAGATTTTGAACAGTTTCGTATCAGTGTCCAGATTAGATATTAGGAAAAACTTCTTCACTAAAAGGATTTTGAGGCACTGGAATGGACTGCCCAGGGAACTGGTAGAGTCACCATCCCTGGAGGGGTTTAAAAAATGGACAGACGAGGGACTCAGAAATACAGTTTAGTAGTGGACTGGTACAGTTGGACTTGATGATGTCAGAGGCCTTTTCTAGAGAAAAGATTCAGTGATTCTGTGATTCCTATACAAGCACTTTCTGCTTTCCTAAAGCACACACCAAAGTCTGTAAGTAGACCTTGAAGGTACAGCAAGTCTAGTAGACTTCATTGAAGGTCTTTTCGAACCTTAAATAGTCCTATTGTTCCATGAACGATTACACCTTCTGCTACTTCTGACCAGAATAGAAGATATCAGATAAAATATAGAAAGAAGACCTTGAAAGCACTTTTGAAATATGAGACTTCAGTCCAGATTCCATGTGATATAATGTCTAAATTCATGTGAATCTGAATATGGTTTTATATTTATAATAGGAGAGCTCTTTTAATGAGATCCACAGCTAATCTAGATAGGACCTCCATCCCCTAAGCAAGGAAAGTACTGCTGTTAGCACCAGCTGAGAATCTGGCATATGATTTCATAAATACAAGACCAATTTCCTTTTTCATGCTTTATATCCTTTTCCTCCTTAAATGAGAGCGCTGTTAATCCAAAAACCCCACTCTTTTTCCTTCTCAAGAAGCGTTTAAACTAATCATTTTTTATGGGAGGCAGGGCATGCAAGAAAGGAATTGAAGAATTTTTTAATGTCTTTGTTTCTCCCAGCTAGTATGATCTGTGAATTTGAAAGTGCTTTGTTTGTGTCACCACTTAGACAGTTACACCCTGCCCGTTAGGCAGTTTTTCCTGTGCTTGGTGCAGGGTTGTCATGCAGTGAGGTGAAAAAAATAAGGAAATCTTATTACAAACAGAAATTAGCAAAAGCATCTCAGAGGTATTGGAAATAGCTGAAACTGCTATTAACTTAAAAAAAATGTTTTCTGACAGCTTTTCTTTTTTGCTTTGCATGGATTGTTGGGGTTGTTCAGCCTGAAGAAGAGAAGGCTCCAGGGAGACCTTAAAGCAGCCTCCCAATACTGAAAGGGCTCCAGGAAAGCTGGGGAGGTGCTCTTGATCAGGAAGTGCAGGGGTAGGACAGGGGATAATGGTTTTCAACTGAAAGAGGGGAGGCTGAGATGATATCTTAGAAAGAAATGTTTTCCAGTGAGCATGGTGAGGCCCTCACACAGGTTGCCCAGGGAAGTCATGACTGTTCCATCCCTGGAAGTGTTCCAAGGCCAGGCTGGATGAGCCTTTGAGCACCCTGATCCAATGGGAGGTATCCCTGCCCATGGCAGGGGATTGGAACTGGATGGGCTTTGAGGTCCCTTCCAATCCAAACCATTGTATGATTATATGATTTTTTTTTGTTTGTTTATGCTTTTTAATATTATTTCCTATTTATTTGAAAATGTTTCTAAGCATCACCATACACATTTTGCTTCCCCTTCTAGTGCCGAATAATATCTTGACACTTAAGTGTTCCTATGATAGCTGGTTAACAAAACATTGCTTCACATCTGTAATGCTCCTGCTATTTAACCCTAAATAATTAAGGACTTGTCTTGCAGTAATTTACCCCTGCAATTATTTACCTTTTACTGACATATGAAGTCCTGGTGAACTTTGTGTCTGTTTTCCTCCCACATGCAGCTTCTTTGATTTCAGAAATGTAATGATGCCTTCAGGACATCAGTAGGATAATGCCTGGAACAAGATGACCAGATGGGTCCCACCTAAGTAAAAAGGGTAGAAGGATACTAGCCCGGGAGTTGGCAGGGCTCATTGAGAGGGCTTTAAACTAGGCCCAATGGGGGAGGGGGATGTAACCGGACTCACCACTGAAGTGACTGCAGAATGTGAGTCATTATCAAGTGTAAAGCCGCTAGCCCAACTGAAATGCATATACACCAATGCACGTACACCAATGCATGGGTAACAAACAAGAGGAGCTGGAGGTCCTGGCCCAGCAGGAGTACTATGATATAATCGCTATCACGGAAATGTGGTGGAATGACTCCCATAACTGGAGTGCTGCCATGGATGGTTACAAACTCTTCAGGAGAGATGGGCGAGAGGGAAGGGGTGGAGGGGTGGCCCTGTACACCAAGGAAACCCTTGACGCTGTAGAACTTGAGATCGGGGACGATCAGATTGAGAGTCTATGAGTAAGAGTAAGAGGGGCAAGCAAGACCGACATCCTGGTTGGAGTGTGTTACAGACCGCCTGACCAGGAGGAAGAGGTGGACCTTTTGTTGTTTAAGCAACTGGAAGTTGCCTCAAGATCGTCTGCCCTTGTTCTTCTAGGAGACTTTAATCTCCCAGATATCTGCTGGGAACTTAACACAGCTGAGAGGAGGCAGTCCAGAAGGTTCTTGGAGTGTATTGAGGACTGCTTCTTGTCACAGCTGGTGAGTGAGCCTACCCGGGGTGAGGCTCTCCTTGACTTGCTGTTTACCAATAGAGAAGGGCTGGTGGGTGATGTTGTGGTTGGAGACTGTCTGGGCTGCAGTGACCACGAGATAATTGAGTTTTCCATTAACAATGGAACAAGGAAGAGCAAAAACAGGATGACCATGTTGGACTTTCGGTGTGCTGATTTCAAGTTATATAAGGAACTAGTAAGGAGAGTACCCTGGGAGATAGTTCTTAAAAGCAAGGGGGTCCAGGAAGGCTGGACGTACTTTAAGAATGAAGTCTTCAAGGCGCAGGAGCAGGCTATCTCAATGTGCTCTAAGATGAGCCGCAGGGGCAGATGGCCGGCCTGGATGAGTAAGGAGCTTTCAAAGGAGCTCAGTGAAAAAAAGAGGGTGTATCACCTTTGGAAAGAAGGGCAGGTGAGTCAGGTTGTGTTCAAAAATATTGTCAAGTCGTGTAGGAAGAAAATTAGGGAGGCAAAAGCCCAGCTGGAGCTTAAATTGGCCACTTGTGTTAAGGACAACAAGAAGAGCTTTTTCAAATATATTAACGGCAGAAAAAAGGGCAGCGACAACCTTCAATATTTATTGATCACTAAGGGAAATATAGTAACTAAAGATGAGGAAAAAGCTGAGGTGCTTAATGCCTTCTTCACCTCGGTTTTCAACAGTAAGGCAGATTGTTCTCTGGACAACTGGTCTACTGAAGCGGTGGATAGGGTCGGGGTGCAATACAGCCCCCCTGTCATACAGGAGGAAGAAGTCAGAGACCTGCTGAGCCACTTGGATCCTCGTAAGTCTATGGGGCCTGATGGGATCCATCCTAGGGTGATGAGAGAGCTGGCGGACGAGCTAGCTAAGCCGCTTTCCATCATTTATCAGCAGTCCTAGCTCACTGGAGAAGTCCCAGAAGACTGGAAGTTGGCCAACGTGACGCCTATCCACAAGAAGGGCCGTAGGGATGATCCAGGTAACTACAGACCTGTCAGCCTGACCTTGGTCCCAGGCAAAATTATGGAACGGATAATCCTGGGTGCGATCATGCGACACCTGAGGAATGAGGGAGAGATCAGGCCCAGCCAGCATGGTTTTAGGAGAGGCAGGTCCTGCCTGACCAACCTGGTTTCTTTTTATGACCGTGTGACTCGCCTGGTGGATGAGAGGAAGGCTGTGGATGTGGTGTACCTGGACTTCAGCAAGGCCTTTGACACTGTCTCCCACAGTAGACTACTGGACAAGCTGGCTGCCCGTGGCATGGATGGGAATGTTCTGTGCTGGTTAGGAATTGGTTGGATGGCCGAGCCCAAAGGGTGGTAGTGAATGGTGTCCCATCCAGCTGGCGGCCGGTCACTAGTGACGTCCCCCAGGGTTTGGTGCTGGGCCCGGTCCTGTTTAATAGCTTTATTGATGATGGGGGGATCGAGTCCTTCATCAGCAAGTTCGCAGATGACACCAAGCTGGGAGGTAGTGTCGATCTGCTAGAAGGTAGGAGGGCCCTACAGAGGGACCTTGACAGGCTGGAGAGATGGGCTGACTCCAATAGCATGAGGTTTAACAAGTCCAAATGCCGGGTCCTACACTTTGGACACAACAACCCCATGCAGAGCTACAGGCTGGGTGCAGAGTGGCTGGAGAGTAGTCAGGCGGAAAGGGACTCGGGAGTGCTGGTGGACAGGAAACTCAACATGAGCCAGCAGTGCGCTCAAGTGGCCAATGGTATCTTGGCCTGCATCAGGAACAATGTGGCCAGCAGGACTAGAGAGGTCATCATCCCCTTATACTTGGCACTGGTCAGGCCGCACCTTGAGTGCTGTGTCCAGTTCTGGGCCCCTCAGTTTAAGAAAGATGTTGAGATGCTGGAGTGTGTCCAGAGGAGAGCAACGAGGATGGTGAAGGGGCTGGAGCACAACCCCTATGAGGAGCGACTGAGGGAGCTGGGGTTGTTTAGCCTGGAGAAGAGGAGACTCAGGGGAGACCTTATTGCTCTCTACAACTACCTAAAGGGAGGTTGTAGTCAGGCAGGAGTTGGACTCTTCTCTCAGGCGACCGGTGCCAGAATGAGAGGACACAGTCTCAAGCTTCGCCAGGGAAGGTTTAGGCTTGACATTAGGAAGAAGTTCTTCACTGAGAGGGTGATTAGCCATTGGAATGCGCTGCCTAGGGCGGTGGTCGAGTCACCATCCCTGGAGGTGTTCAAAGAGAATTTGGATGAGGCACTTAGTGACATGGTGTAGTTGACAAGGAGGAGTAGGTGTAGGTGTTGGGTCATAGGTTGGACTCGATGATCTCAAAGGTCTTTTCCAACCTTATGATACTGTGATACTGTGAAGATTCATGCACAGAATTACACTGAGAGTGGGCATGAACCTCAAGGTACTTACAGGACTTTCAGATGTTTTCAGGATTAACTCCGTAGTTCCACAGCAGAGGTAGTACAAGATAGGTATCTGGGTGGGCTTCTAGGACACAAGGGTAAGAATCATAGAATCATCTGGTTGGAAAAGACCTCTGAGATCATCGAGCCCAACCATATTTGTCCACTACTAAACCAGATCCCCGAGCACCTCATCTACTATCTTTTAAACACCTCCAGAGATTGTGACTCAGCCACCTCCCTGGGCAGCCTCTTCCAGTGCCTCTGGATGGCTAGGGCAATGGTTGGTAGCCCCCTCCTGCAGGATGCGTATGACAAACCAGAGGGATTGGCTTCTCCTTGCCCTGACTTCTGCTGGTCTTAGAGAGGAAAATGTCCAGGTAAATACCATTTCCTAGAGTCAATCACAGAGTACATGCTGTCTCATTCTGAGACCTTCCCCTCTTCTCTGTCAGCTCTAGAATTACACAAAACAAAGGCAGATACTGAAGAGATTAATTCTACTGTAGGCAATTAATGAAAAGAAGTCAGAAGTCTTAAGGAAGACAGTTGATCTGACAGATCAACGTGATGGTTAAAGCACCTAGATATTGATCTCTGTACTTTGAAAGCTATGACATACAACCTGATGCTGTCCTTCCCTGAAAAGCCATGCATCCTCAAATGGGCATGTAAAATTAGCAGTTATATTTTGACATGAATTTCTTTTGTGTTTAAAATGGAGCCAAGTCAACCCTCCCCTCATAATGCTGTTGTGAACATGAATGCTTCTTAAAGTCAGGGCTGCAATGATGAGTGATCTGGAAGAGCCCTTGGAACCCATCAGAGCATTAGTTTTTCAGAGCAGGGGTCAGGCAGCAAGCTGTAAATGAGGGATGGAATCACTTGCAGAGGGGAAAAAACCCCACAGAATAGGTTTTGATTAAGTGAGAACCATCCATCCATCCTTTGCACTCAGCAAAGGTGATCGTGTGGGCAAATTGGTTTGTGAATTTTGCAATTAAAACTGTTGAGTCGTGTACACACCAACCAGCCACACAAAGCCTTCTCCAGCAGCCTGGATTCAGGAATTTCCTGATTTTTCTCTTAATCTTGGCAACTTCAATCGCATTCCCTTATTGTATGAGTATGTAAATCTTATTCATATATGAAAGCAGCTTTACTGTTTATTTCTCCCTAAAAACTAGGTAGTCATATCACTATTTTTTTCCTGTCACAGAAGCTTTTCATCACAATACATTTTAAATTTTCCTTCCAAGCTCCTTCTTTCCTGTTTAGAAAATGCTTTTCTCCCCCTTTTCTACTTTTAAAAAATATTTGCTTTTTCCTCCCCCTTTAATTTCTCTGTTGTTGCTGCACATTGTTACTGTCCAGCTCTTCAACAGCAGTGAATTCATGGTATCGTTTTATCTGCAAAAGAAAAGCATTGAAGCGTTTGTTTTGAAAAGGAAAGCTTAGGCAAAAAATCCCAAAAGCACAATTTTAGCAAACTATGTATAATGCACAGGATGAAAGGCATGTATAATTAAAAAGGTAAGCACTCTGTTCATGGAAAGGTTGTTTAGTAACAGTGTGTTTCTTGGTGTGCAACTCTTTCTCATCTTCTCTTCTCCATACGGGCTTTCTTCTCCTCCTGCATGGCAGCAAGCCGCTCAAGATGTCCTGCACATCTACCGTCGCATGGCTGTTGTCGGCAAAACTGACAAGCGATATCTGTGTGTGCAACCCTGTTCCAAGGCAGAAGGAACCGGGTTCCTAATTCTGGCAATGTGCCTGCCTCAGTACACGTTTGAGAGAGTCATCCCACCTGTGAGCATCTCAGTCCAGCTGAAAAATGGGATAAACTAGTGTAGTGTTGAAAAACACATTGTAGTGCTGCCTGTCGAAAGTGAGCGAAAATTACTGAAGCCATGGTGAGGATGGTTATTCAGAATAATGAATAGCCAACACTTTAAACTGCTTTTTTCATCTTGAACACACTATTAATTGTTATCATAAAATCATAGAATGTTTTGAGTTAGAAGAGTCCTCAAAGCCTGTCCAGTTCCAACCCCCTGCCCTGGGCAGGGATGCCTTCCATGGGATCAGGGTGCTCAAAGCCCCATCCAACACCTTGAACATCTCCAGTGATGGGGCAGCCACCACTTCTCTGGGCAACCTGTGCCAGAACCTCCCCACCCTCGTCGTGAAGAATTTATTCCTAATTATTGACATCTCAGAAAGCTCAGTATCTGCTCTGTAACCATGTTTTTGAGGATGGGAACATGATAATCAGAAGAATGTCAGGACCTGCAGTTCTCAGCTGGACTAACTGAAACACATTGTGAATGGGGAAAACAACCCTAAATGTGAACAAGTAGGATACTGTCTGCAAAAAATGAGGAAAGGATGTGAAGAGGCAAGGGAATATTTTGCATACAAATCCCAGTTTTACGAATAGGTTAGCAAAGAGCATCTTCTCTCAGTTGTGATGAGCCGGTGAGCATTTATTCTGTTGATATGATACTTAGAGCTCTGTTTAATCAGGCAGAGCCGATCTTCCTCTCAGATTTTCTTAAATTCAGTGGAATTAACCTTGTCAAAAAGTCAGGCTGTGTTTTTCTTATTGGACCCTAGGTTCCAAATTGTTGTTAGCGCATACTCGATCCTGCACCAGCCCTGCGTTCTCATTAATGCTTACCGTACTGAGAGGCCTTCGCTCTGTGTCTAGTATTCTGCTTTCTGCATTATTTGTATGTACATTTTTGGAAATTAACATCAGAATGTGTACAGGATAGGGGTTTGGTACACTTGGGTCTTTAAACCTCTTGGCATCCTTATTCAAAGTTTAATCCTCTGTAGAGCCAACTTTGCTAAAGCTCCCTCCTAACCTAATACTTGAGGTGGTGGGGTCCTCTTCACTTCCAGAGCACTACTGTGATGAGTCTTAGTAGGAGCTAGATAAAAAGATCATCTTCGATGTGCCCAGAATTATCTTCATGTGCAAGCTTGGGCATGCTAACCCTTTCTACAGAGTATTTTTATCGCTGAGAAACCATCCTTGATTTAAAGATGCTGTAGAATTATGATCTTTCTCCAAAAAAAGTACATTTGGGCTTTTTTTTGGTGGAGGGAGGTGGAACTTGTGAAAAGATATGGTTCCAACCAAAGCAAGGAGCATCACTTTCAAGACATCTAAAAGTCTTGAAATTCCTTAAAGATTCCCTCTTATCTCTAGTAGTTACAGATCTATCTTTGACTATTCAACCCAGGAGACCTGTTTCCTACAGATAACACAGTGAACCAGGAGAAGTGGTCTTGGTGAGTAAAGTAGATGTTGTGTGTACCATCAGCCTCGTGAATTTCTCTTTTAGGACTGGCTACTGGGGTTTTTTCCTTATTTATTTCAGTTTTTAGGATTTTTTTTTCCTCTCAAAGGAGTGTGATTGAGTTGACAAGGGAACAGACGCTCCGTAGCTCTTGGCTCCTTGTGATGCCCCAGTGTGAGCAGGGGATGCCCTCTTCCTTTGGTGCTGGGAGCTGCCTGTAAACTGGCTGAACAGATAAAGACTCACTTGCTCTGCCACTGATGAGAGACACCAACATCATGGGAGTATCCTCTTTTTATATACCAGTTCACAGCAAGATTCGTAGGTGCTAAGAGTTATCATGGTATCTGTGAGAGAAGTCTTGTGCCGCCTGCTTGTCTCTCTTGGTGTAATGTGGCCTTACTGTGTCTCTGCCGCCTGCATGTCTACCAGGAGGTCCTCTGTTCTTCAACAGAGAGGAAAGGGGAAGCAGATCTGGAGGGAGGTTACATCATCTCCTCCTTCCCGATCATCCGAGTTCCCTCTCCTTAACAAGACAATTGGCAGAATTGTGTTTGGTGTCGCGTTAAGTTTCTGGACCCTTGACAAGGAAGAGTTTAGTGTGAAGGCGGGAGTTCCTGCATCCCAAAATGCCTCAACACTGCACCTTTACCATGAGGGAAAGTTTCACCAGGGCAGATTTTGGTTCTGCAGTACAACAAGGTGCTCACAAGGAGGAGATGGTGTGTCCTTTGCCCCTTTCTTCAGACCTCCTGAACCTGCTGTCACCTCATCCAGAACGTCAGACGGCACCTCAGTACTTAGGGTTAACAAGGTCCGTATTGAGACAGCATCACCATGCTGTAAGACTGACGTGGGATCATCTCTCATTGATTTTGACTGATTCCTTTCTTCATCGTGGGATGCTTGTGCCAAGATGGAAGTGTGTGTTTGGGACAGGGCTACTGATGCCCAGTTTTCTGCATGTTTGTTGTCTCACCTCCATGCTAGCAATTTGCATCTGGGCGTTACGGAGAGAGACAAAGATGGTGAAGGGGCTGGAGCACAAGCCCTATGAAGAGCGACTGAGGGAGCTGGGATTGTTTAGTCTGGAGAAGAGGAGGCTCAGGGGAGACGTTATTGCTCTCTACAACTACCTAAAAGGAGGTTGTAGTCAGGCAGGGGTTGGTCTCTTCTCTCAGGCAACCAGTGACAGAACAAGAGGACACGGTCTCAAGCTTCGTCAGGGGAGGTTTAGGCTTGATCTTAGGAAAAAATTCTTCACTGAAAAGCTGATTGGTCATTGGAATGTGCTGCCCAGAGAGGTGGTGGAGTCATCGTCCCTGGAGGTGTTTATAAGGAGATTGGATGAGGCACTTAGTGCCATGGTTTAGAGACGAGTATTTGTTGGTGTTGGATCATAGGTTGGACGTGATGATCTCAAAGGTCTTTTCCAGCCTTGTGATACTGTGATCACCAGCCAGATTCTGCCCCTCTTTGTGTTATCTCAGATCATATTCAACCACAATGAAGCACTTGGTCCTGCCCTACAGGACTGCTATTTGGAGAGAAAATGGACACTTCCCTCCAAATGCCTGTTCTTACGCCAGCCATCCTGCTCTGGAGGAACAAACAAGGCACTAACTTTCTTTCGCCTCTGGGCTTTTTTTTTGCTGCTGCAGGGCTCTATGTGGGATTTCACTGGCATCAACAAAACAGATGAATGTGATGAGACTTCTGCATACAGAAGCATCCGTCCTTCTAAGCAGCATGCCTAACCTCTTCTTGAAACATCCAGAGAGGCTGTGTTTCTATCGCCTCCCCAGGGAGACAATTCCACTTCCCATATGCTTTTTATAGCTGTGACTGTCATCCTGATATTTAGCCTAAACTGTCCTTTCTTCCTAGCACTGTCTGCTGTGACTGTGAGTAATTCCTCTGCTCAGTTTACACTGCAAGAGGCTGTAGTCATATGTCTGGCATTGATTCTGTTCTAGTCTGTCTTTATCTTCCAATCCTCTCATCTTTATTTTTATTACTAATTTTGGATTTTTTTGCAACTGTTATTCACTTATTGGCGAGGGACCCAAACTGCAGAGTCAATTTATGCTTTGGAAACATGGGTGAGTACTGATGCAGACCCTTAACCTCATCTCTGCCTCAGCTGCCTGACAGTGAAATCGAAATAAAACACACTTCCCAACCTTGTCATGGTAAGGAGAGGGCAGGATGCACAAAACATTGCACGGCACACGCCATTTGCTGCAATGAAGGTCATGTCAGTATGTAGCAGAGTGTTCCAGCACTGCTGGCGCCCCTGCCTTGCATATTATCTCTTCAGTTTTCTGTAGCCTTTGTGCAATAGAGAAATGAGATAATTACCAAGTGGAAGAAATAATAACTTCATATTGTTCCCATAACCACCAAGGTATTATACCCTGATACCGACGTGATTGCCTTAGACACAATAGTAAGGTGATTATTAATAACACTAAAGGACTTTACTACTTAGCCTACAATTCTTGTGTCTTGTTTCTTTTATGAACCCTATCTATTTCATCAACCCAAAGCCTGTGTGAAGTAGGTGTGTTGTTGCCTCATTGTTATCCGTTTTTCTGTGATGGGAGGTGAAATAGGAAAAAAACCACCCCTCTATGAGACCCAGTTTGCAAATTCAGGTACCAAAGCACCAACGTCATTTATTGTGAATTCCTTGCCTTTCCACGTAAGAACTACCATGGACTGACAGGCTGGCAGGTGAGGGTCCAGTATCTTAGATATTTCATAGAATCAATAAGGTTGGGAAAGACCTGTAGAATCATCCAGGTCAACCGCGAGCCCATTTGAAGGCGTGTAGTTCTTTGCTCCTTGAAGTTCAAGCTATGCAGGCCTTGTTTTCCTTATCCTCAGGGATTGTTTCACAAATCAAATAATTTATCCTCGAGTTGCCATATGTACATACAAAACCAGAATTTATGGTGCAGCTATGAACACTGGCATTGAATGGCCAGGCTTCAGGCCATCCTTGGCAGTGGGTGTCTTGTTGCATTAGAATAAGCTTGAAGGACATCCTTGACCATGGCAGGGGTCTTGGAACTGGGTGAGCTTTAAGGTCACTTCCAACCCAAATCATTCCATGATTTATGCAGAGCATCAGGAGTCCTCTTGCTCCAGAGACAGCCTTCTGAGGTAGCTGCAGAACAGAGGTCCAAGAGGTGACTGAGAGCTTCTTTCTGCACTTGACATTAAGAGCATGACTTGAAGAAGCCAGTGTAAAAAGGATCTGAAGCTACTGGACAGTGTCTGGAGGCCACAGAGTTGGTGAAGGGAAGCCATGTGAGGAGCAGCTGAAGTTACTTGCTCTGTTCAGCCTGGAGAAGAGAAGACAGAGGAGACCACATCACAGTTTACAGCTTCCTTACAAAGGGAGGAGGAGGAGCAGGTACTGAGCTCTTCTCTTTGATGACCAATGACAGGACCCAAGGGAATGACAGGAAGATGTGCCAGGGGAGGGTTAGATTGGACATCAGGAAAAGGTTCCTCCCCCAGAGGGTCGTGGAGCACTGGAACAGTTCCCCAGGGAAGCAGTCACAGCACCAAGCCTGTCAATATTCCTGAAGCATTTGGCCAGCGGCCTCAGCCCCATGGTGTGAGTGTTGGGGTTGTTCTGTGCAGGGACAGGAGTTGGGCTCGATGGTCCTTGTGGTTCCCTTCCAACTCAGGCCATTCTATGATTCTCTAAGCCACGTCTCAGCAATATCAAGAGTAATTCTTGCAGCGTCCTCTGTTTGAGCAGCAAAAGGTTTGTGAAACCTTTCAGCTTGAGAAAGTTCAAGCTTGGAAGAAAGTGGTGGTTTGAGGCCATCTTTCATTGCTATCTTAGAGCTGGTTTATGGGGCAGCATGAAATGGAGATCAGTCACTGACATTTTTGATAATATATTGAGTGCTTTAAGGTGTAAGAGAGGTATTTCTGCCATCTGGAAAGGAAGCCAAAAGAAACTAAAAGGGAAAAAAATAGCCCAGTTAAGGCCATGCCGTAGCAGAACTGCAGAAAGCAGTCACAGATCTGTTCTCCCAAGCTCTCAGCAACCTGTAATTATGAATTGGCTTGCAGCTAAGATATTGATGGATATCATTCAAGAAGCAAAATGAGAATGTCTAGTTTCTTTTTTACAGCGAACCCGTACTGAACTCTGTGTGACTCCCCTCCTATTTATAACCCTGTGTGAAGTTCAAGGAAACTTGTCCTGGAGGTTTCCCATGAGAGGGAACTGTGTTTTTACCTGACTAAAGCTTTCTGGATATTTTCCCATTTTTTATTTGATCTAAGTGTGAACTTTCTCCACCCTCTGCCCCTCCTTCCTTTCTGGAGTGGTTAGTGAGGTTGATTACAGCCAGGATTACACAAGAGATGCCAGTTGCACACATGTTTTGCATAACTATGCTATGTTGATTTCAGACAGAGTGCCCCAAGTTCCCTTGCAACAGAGAGGCAAGATCTCTATCTTCATTCCTGAAGCTGGAGAAATGCTGTTGAGGCCCCTACCTATTGAAACATTGACAAAGAGCACCTGGCTGGGACTCTCCCCAGCCCACCCAGTTATCTCTACGCTGCAAAGCCCTCGCTTTCGGAAAAGCCTCTATTCAAAGGTTGAGCATTCTTTTTGAGTTAAATTCCCACCTCTGTGGGAAGCGTTGTAAGGGGTCAGTGAGATACTGTAATTCAAGTAGGATTTTCAGTGTAAGGGAAGGAATTCCCCAGAATGCTGCTGCCCTGAGACTCTGCCCCAGAGCCAGCTGGGCTGGATTAAGGATGCAGGAATGTGCTCCCCAAGCACATAGAAGGTTTGGGTTGGAAGAAACCTCAAAGCCCATCCAGTTCCAACCTCCCTGACATGGGCAGAGACACCTCCTGCTCGATCAGGGGGCTCAAAGCTCCATCCAATCTGGCCTTGAACACCTCCATGAATGGGGCACCTACAACTTCTCTGGACAACCTGTGCCAGGGCCTCCCCACCTTCATGGTGAATAATTTCTTCCTAATATCTAATCTAAATCTTCCCCCTTCCAATTTAAAGCCATTCTCCCTCGTCCTATCACTCCAGGCCCTTGTCAAAAGTCCCTCCCCAGCTTTCCTGGAGCCCCTTCAGGTACTGAAAGGCTGCTTTAAGCTCTCCCTGGAGCCTTCTCATCCCTTCCATTCTTCCAATGAGACAAGCGTGAATGCTCTCACGTGCTCCCCCGCAGTGAGGATCCTGACTGGAAAATTAAGACAAGCTCATCCTTGTGGTGGTTCACCATGTCTCTTAGGTTCAAAAGTACTGAGGCCTGCTTGATTTTGGGGCTTTGACAGTCTGGGTGTTAGCTTGTGTTTCTGTTCCTTTTGCTGGGAAATAGGTACTTTCTGCTTCTTTGGTTTGGAGTGGAAGTCTGGAACAGCCCAGGGTCTCTCCCCAGCTGAACAGGACCGGGGCTGTTCAGAGCTGCCTACAGCACGGTGCTGTATCATGGATCTCACAAGCAGGCAGAGCCCAGGCTGTTCAAGGGCTTCAGGCTCTTCCTAGAAAATAAATCACATGCAAAGGATTCACTGCTCAGAGTCAGATGATGAAATTTTTCTACAGAGAAGCGACATGGGCCTTAGATTCGCTTTCACTTGGATACCCTTCCTGTGCATGCATTTTGCTCGTCTCCGTGGAGACAGTGGCTTGTCGGAGAGCAGCTAGCCTTGGCTAGGAAAGGCCTGACGTTTCTAGTTTGTGGGCTGAAGCTGCACTGCTGAGTTTTCCAGTAGCCACAGCAGAATGATTCAATACAAGCATAAGCAGTTCTGTACAAGGTTATCGAGGGAGCATCTCTAATACCTCGCTGGGGACACCGCTTAAGTCCCTGGTGGGAAACACGAGTTCGAAGATCATTGAGGAGAGCCTAGTGATCCCCATCCCTCAGATATCAGAAACGTTTGTGGAATCTTCCCCTTCCGTTTCCTCCTTTCGAAGAGCTGAGTCAGCTGGACTGGCATGTCTGGAACTCTGTGGCACCACAAGCAGGCAGCCTGCCAGCTGCATTATACACTGCATCCAAGGGAACACGTCACTCCTCTCTCTCTCTCTCTTTTTTTCCCTTTGCAACCTCCACCCTCTCCCTTTTATTTTTCCTTCTTGATCCATGTAGGTGAGTCAGAGAAACCTGCTCATCCACAACTTGTTTCTTCTTGCCAGATCCTGGAGCAGTACTCCCAGTTCTTGTTAGGTGTCAGGAATAGGTTATGAAAACAAAAACTGATACGGGGAGCGTACGGGCTGTAGAGCCCCTACTGTAAACAAGAATTGCATGCACTGTGAGTGCGCTACTTAGAATGTGCTCCTTGTAGAGTGATGTCTTCTGTATGAGGTACTTTATCCTGTGATTCATATATAATATTAGTTTTCTTCCTGTAAAACACCCAAGATGGAACAACAAAATTATTTAAGGCATAAAGTTAAGAGCACATTTAGGGAGAAAAACCACCTTGATTCCACTGGAATTTTAAACAACAGGAGAGTGTAAAATTTCCAGGAGAAAAACAGGTCGTTCATGAAAGTATTTTTTAACAAAATGAGCTTTTGGTATCAATTGTAGTTGTACTAATCTGAAGAAAGTCCAGTGATACTGGCGTGACTCTTCAGAGTTTATGCTGTTGATATGTTTCTAACCCCAGGAATTAAAAAATCATTTATTTGGATCGGCCAGGTCATAGACACTTAGAAATGAAGAGAGTAAAAGGTGATGAATTGCCCTTTCTATTTGCCTTATGATATGTCATCAGTGGGGAGGGAGAAAATGTGCAAGATAGCTTTTCTCTCTGGTCAGCTGACTCCAGGAGCTGAAGATGAAGGAAAGCACAGTATGGTATCTGACTTAGGTTGAGACTGTGGGTCCTGGTGATGCTGTAGGATCAGGTGTGTCTCCATATCCATAGCTACATTTCCACTGAGCAGCATCAAAGTGTAGATTTTTGACATGGTTTTTTTTGGAGTGAAGCTGCTCAGCTTCAAAGAACAGATCATCCACCAGGAAAAGTGCTTTGTTTGACTTTTGTGTGCCACAATAAAATGTTGGTGTTAGCAATATTGTGAAAAATATATCCATTATGCTCCTATCATTAGTCTTCTACAAGCAATGAGTTTGTCCCAGGGGCTAATGATGAGCCAACTTCAGGAGACCGCAAGTGCAGTTTTGGCTGAGATGGATGAGGTTTCTGCCTTGATCCAGCATAAAGTCCAGGACTGCTTTGACCTGGCTGGCGTGCAGTCCCTTCCCTAGGATCGCACTGTTGGTGAAGAGAAGGGGAAGAACCGTTTTGTATCAGGTAATATATAACTTATAGCGAGAGACAGTCATTTCTCAGGCTGTTCAAGCCCGAGACAAGTTGACAAAAAGGTTTTCTGCCCATCCACCTTCTGCAGAGGGTGAACCCAGAGTGCAGACAGAGAGACACTTGTCAAAGGCCTTCAAGGCATTGATGTCGCAGACAGGAATGAACCCAGATGTCCTATATCCTTGTCTGCTGACTCAGTTACAAGACTCCACACACAAAGAGAAAAATCAGTGGTAGGAAAATGAGAGATTTTTCTTCTCCCAGGTATTGAGAAGTGAGAATTTTTACACTCTATCACTCTTGATTCAGACCTCTCAGAGAAATCACCTCTTTTTAATAGCCCAGTGGAACCTTCAGTGTGAATTTTTGTTTGGTTGGTTTTCCATCAAGGAAGTACTTTCAGAGTTTCCTAAATTCTTTAGTTTTACAGGAAACCTGTTAAAAGTGCTTCTGGATGTTTCGAGTGCTCTGTTTTGTGCTCTCCAGCTTTTTCTGTCTTTACTTTCAGCCCAAGCAGTTACTTTTTTCATTCCTTCTTTCATTTTTCTTACTTGTGGTTTAATTTCACACCCATATTAATTTCCTTTCATTTTGTCTGCCTTCCTTTCAGCCACGATAGCAGTTTGTGAATCTTTCTAGGGCTTGTAGTGCAAAACTAATCACACTAAAACCCAAACATCCTAAAACCCCAAATCTTTCCTTCCTCCCTCCCTTCTCATTGTCTCCACTGAACAAGCCTGAAAAATCCTGGGCTTTAGGAAATGCTCTGGAAATGCCATTGTTTACTTTTCGTGTTACAAAACAAAAATACAACTAGGAAAGATATTGATCCGAACAGGAACACCAAATCTTATTACCTGTAAGATTAATGTAGCTTTAATGTCAGACATAGGCACATGATGTAGAGGTGTTCACTAGAACAGAAGCTGTCTGATATTCACCTCTTAGAGAGGTAAAGGATCCCATCATCCTTTAAAAGATCTCTTTGCTGTTAACTTTTGTTGTGCTAAGAATTGTTTTTCATACAAAATGGTCGTGGCATTGGACATGGAGCAGTAAAGACCACAGGTGTCAGTGATGACTATGGAGGAGAAGGGCAGTGTCTGTCCAGCCCTGATGGTCTCAGGTTCATTTGCCTTGATGAACCTGGAGTAAATGTTGGCCCAAAAAGCCTTATCTGGGAGGAGCTTCTATCATATGAGGTCTTTTGAAGTCTGCGATATGGCTTGGCTCAGCACTGCGTGCTTGAGAGAAGTCCCACCCTTATTTTGAACTCGTCTGCAACATTGGTGGTAAATATCTATGTTGTCAAGCAGAGAGCAACAGGAGGAGGTAGGAAAACTGCCTGGGTAAAAGGAGTCAGCCAGCTCTTCTTCTGCTTCTTCTGTTTGACCTCACTTGACATCTGTGCAAGAGATGACAAAACCACATGCTTGAACAGCAGATCTTTATGAGGGTGACACAAAGGCATGGGCCACACCGGTGCTTGGGCAGTAAGGCAAGCATAAATAAAAATTTCATATCCCAGAGGAGCCCATTAGTTTCACAGCCTGACCTGTTTTTGGAAGCAAGGCTCCCTTCACTGCTGGTCTTGATCAAAATAAGTGAAAACTCCCAACTTAAGTGGTTAGGAAAAGAAGAGGAGCTGTCAATATTATCCTTCCCATGTGGCTATTATCTTCATGACAACTTGCTGTTAATAATCTGTTTCCAAAACTTTGTTTCTGGCAGTAACAAGAAAAGGGAAGACTTACGTAAAGGGAAACTGGAGCGCGTTCTTCCTATCTCCTAATACCACAGAATCATAGAATCATTTGGGTTGGAAGGGACCTCAAAGCCCATCCAGTTCAAACCCCCCTATCATGGGCAGGGACACCTCCCGCTGCATCAGGGGGCTCAAAGCCCCATCCAACCTGGCCTTGAACACCCTCAGGGATGGGGCGACCACCACTTCTCTGGACAACCTGTGCTGTGGCCTCCCCGCCCTCACAGGAAAACATTTCTTCCTAAGATCTCATCTCAATCGCCCCTTTTTCAGCTTCAGCTTCTCTCATCCTATCTCTGCACTCCCTGATCAAAAGCCCCTCCCCAACTTTCCTGGAGCCCCTTTCAGTACTGGGAGGCTGCTCTAAGGTCTCCCCACAGCCTTCTCTTCTCCAGGCTGAACAACCCCAACTCTCGTAACCTGTCAGTGTTCGACACAACAGTGGAAGATGCCAGGCACTGAAAGAAATACTTCTTGTGCAGGAGCGTTTAGGTGAAACAGTGGAGCTCGTTGCCATAGGATGAGAAGAAATGAGGTAGGGTTAAGGGCTTGCTCTGTGTTTTTATGCAGAAGGAAAATACCTGGTGCTATAGTGGAAGTTCAGTGTCATGTAGTCTCTTCATCTCGCTTTATTTGTGTAGTATAAAACAACTGGCTATGTGACTGCTTGCTTCAAATAACTCCTGGATTCTGTTGGCTATGTGATACTTAAAGGGTTCTATGGGGTAGGCAAGGGGGCTGCACTTGCAGTAAATATAAACTGAGAGCAGCTGATGGGAGTTGCCTTCAGGGTGTTGCTTCTGTTGATACTGCCTACAAATTTGTCCCAACATCTGCACTTGTTTTACCCGAAGGCGGGGGGAAAAACCCCAAACCAAACAAAAGCACTTCTTGAGGGAGTGTTTGTCCAGCGACATTCCTGATCTGCATCAAGGTACCTACACCCTACGCTGCATGTGTGAGCTGTTCCTCTCCACCTGCAGTGGGATCTCAGCTTGCAATGACGTGGGGATCTCCAGTCACCTCCTTAAATTCCTGCTAAGCTGTGACACTAATGGGGAGTAGACAGGACAGAGAAGATCAACAGGCCCACCTAAACTTATTCACATTTTTCCTGCTCACCCTGTTTCTGGTATGAACCAATTAATGCTCCTCTTATCAAGTTGACTTTAATGTAACATTAAAGATCTGAAGTGGAGTGGAAAGTACAGAGCAGGTACATACAGTTGAGGTTTAACCTCCATCTCAAGCCAGTTCCTACCCACATCCAGGTAGTGTGGAGACATTACTTTCCAAAGTTACCTCCCTCATCTTTGTTGCAGGGCCTGACCCCTTTAAAAGTTATTTGCTATAAATCTAGCTGCCTTTAAGTGATTTTGAAGCTACCCAGGTGATAAAACAATCCCAATTATTTTGTGGACTTCCGGGATTTTGTTAGTTTATCTCACCACCAGAGTGCTTTTTAAACAGAGTCCCTTTTTAATAGCATTTAACCATTTTGGAGTTGGTGTAAAATTCTTGGGAACCCCATCAGTGCCAAAGGTACCTGGAGGACTGGAATGTGTTGGTATGGGGCAAGGACAGCGTGCCCTGCTCAGTGGCCTCAGCACAAGCACAGAACATTTGCACTTAAGATTTTCAGGTATGTATGAAGGAGTCTGAGAGCTCCTTTGCCATTAATAGAAACTAAAAAATGAGCAATGAGTGCCATTTGCCAGCCTTGAAGCTCTTATATTCAAGGAAATAAAGGTAAGCCTAGAGAGATACATAAGGAGAACTTCTATCTGTTATCTGTAGCAATCTGTTGAACTGTGTTCAGTTTTGGGCCCCTGACTACAAGAAGGACATTGAGGGGCTGAAGCATGTGCAGAGAAGGGGAACAGCTGGGGAAGGGGCTGGAGCCCAGAGGTCTGGGAGCAGCTGAGGGAGCAGGGGTTATTTAGCCTAGAGAAAAAGAAGCTGAGGGGACCTTATCGTTGTCTACAACTCCCTGAAAGGAGGTCATAGCCAGGTGGTTGCTGGTCTTTTCTCCCAAGTAACGATTGATAGGACAAGAGGAAATGACCTCAGGTTGCACCAGAGGAGGTTTAGATTAGGTGTCTGGAAAAATTTCTTCACCAAAAGAGTGGTGAAGCACTGGCAGAAGGCTACCCAGGGAGGTGGTGGAGTCACCGTGTCTGGAAGGGTTTAAAAGATGAGCAGATGAGGTACTTGAGGATCTGGTTTAGAGTGGAAAGGTATGGTTGGACTCTACGATCTCAAAGGTCTTTTCCAACCAAACAGTGCTATGATTCTGTATGTTTCTTGGGACACAGAATTGGAGGAAGGACCCATGGATTTCATCTTTTTCAGAACTAAATGCAACATTGACATCCTTATCTGTGTTTTCCTTGATATACTATGTAGTTTATTTGCATGGTTTCACATAGACACCTACATTTTGGTATGTTTTTCCCATATACAACATAAAAACCTACAAAGGGAACCATTTATTTTTTGTGCTGCAAAAGAGAAAAATGGAATGTTTAGATTCTTGCTTTTCTGGTTTTAATTATTTAATGGGTTTTGAGAGACTGTGGCGGGAGTCCTGTAAGTATCTGGATGATTGGGGAGATTTTAGTAATGTTGTGACGGTGCCAATGGAACAGGAGTTTGTTTCTTTGTCTGTTCAACTTCTGGCACAAAAATGCCACCTACTTACTTATAACCCTTGTGGTGACAGATTGGGACATTGTTTTATCTGTAAAATCCTTCAGATCAGCTAATAAATAAACATAATCTGATGAATCAGATTAAATAACAGAACCATAAATTATAATAAACTATTTAAGTAATCATAGAATGAATCATCATAGAATGGTTTGGATTGGAAGGGACCTTAAAGATCATCCAGTTCCAACCCCCTTGCCATGGGCAGGGACACCTCCCACTAGACCAGGCTGCTCAAAGCCCCATCCAACCTGGCCTTGAATACTTACAGGGAGGGGGCATCCACAGCCTCCCTGGGCAACCTGTGCCAGTGTCTCACCACCCTCATCGTGAAAAATTTCTTCCTCGTATCTAATCTAAATCTTCCCCCTTCCAGTATAAAGCCATTGCCCCTCATCCTATTACTACTTGCCTTTGGATAAAGTTCCTCCCCAGCTTTCCTGGAGCCCCTTTCAGTACTGGGAGGCTGCTCTAAGGTCTCCCCGGAGCCCTCTCTTCTCCAGGCTGACCAACCCCAAATCCCTGTGCCTGTCTTTGTAGCAGAGACTGCAAACAGAACGACCTTGAAGGTACAAAGGACCCCAACCCCTAAGCCGCTGTATACCAGCACTGATGTTTCCTGATTTACGCCAAATTTTTAAATGTAGATTTATAGATCCTTGAAAGTTTGTCCTGATTGGTGTATTTACTTGTTTTCCATGTATGCACACACGTGTTTTTGTGATTGGTTCTAGCCCAAACGTAGTGTGGATGAAGTCTATCTATAATCTGATTACTTGGTGCAGAAGATCAAGTGAGGTCTGCACGCTGGTATGGTATTTCACCGCTAGCTGCTTGTTTTACAGGACCATAAACAACTGGCAGGTAGATGCAGGTGTCAAGCTGCTGTTTTGTGCCCTGGAGATATTTATAGGAAAGACAAGCATGTCTAGAAAACAAAGGGTGTGTAGGCGCAGTGTTTTGCTATTGTTTTACTGCATACTGATGCACTACGTATACCTGGTGGTGTTTCACTGCTGCCTGCTTTGGACTACTGTGATAGTACGTGGTAGTTGTCAACAGAAATAACTTATCATTGACAGCCACTGTGCAAAAAGCCAGGACAAACCATTTTTCATTTGCTGGGAAGCTCACAAGGTGTTGAACAGCCACATATACATCACTAGGCAGCTAATAATAATCTTTAGTGAGAGGCATTGGGCCATTGAGGTCATGAAGTTCAGTCTCCAAGTCAAGAAAGTACTAGTTGGTCATTGGCATGTATGTAGGCTTCTCCTGTTGTAGTGCTGCGTTTTGGTTTTGGAACCTTTTGGGGTGTCCAGAGTGTCCAGAAACCTTTTTAAACACAGATCTAGCTGTATGGTGTCCTCTTCTGCATGATGTAGTGAACCTGAACTTCACTATATGACCTCACAAACCCTAATGCTTGGCCCAAAATATAATAACCTAAAACGTGCTTATAGAATGGAGACATCAGGACACCTTGAGGTCCAGAAATGTATCTGCATCCCATGAAATGCACCCAAGTCATTCCTGCCTCCACTTGGACTGGCAGGCATTAATAGACGAAGGCAAATTTTTCATAATGTGATTAGAGAATTTGGTTCTTTCTGAAAATTGCACTGGTGTTAAGATGTCACAAATTGAATGCTCAGTAGTGGAGGTGCTTGATGCTGCACATCACGAGTCTGTGTGGTTTTGTGCTCTAGCAGTCTGGGTGGGGAGGCCCTGGCGCAGTTTGCCCAGAGCAGTCATGGTTGCCCCATCCCTGGAGGTGTTCAAGGTCCCGCTGGTTGAGGCTTTGAGCACCCTGATGCAGGGGGAGGTGTCTGTGCCCATGGCAGGGGGGTGGAACTGGGTAATGTTTAGAGTCCCTTTCAACCCAAACCATTCTATATTTCCATGTTGTGACTTCCGGATGCAGATTGTTTTGGACGATCTCAGATTAGCCGTGGGACTGGCTGTAACTTCTGAACTCTGGTGCACGGTGCACGCCGGTTATCGTGTGTGTAATTTTCTAGGCAAAAAAAAAGCAACAAACCCTAGAGCCCCTGTGAATTTCAATGAACGCATTTACAGTCATTAAGCAAAGCAGCGCAGTTTAGCATCAGAGTGGGAGACAGTTTCCTTTGCAAAGCTCTGTGCTGCTCAGCGCCAGCATGGGCTTAAGTCTCACTTGAATTTTTTTGTGTGATTAATTCGTTCAGGGGTCTGTTATTCATGTAAATATTTGTGTGTGAAACTCTGAGCTAGGCAGCTCTAGGAAAGCCAAAGTGCGCTGTTTAATTACCGTAGCAAACCAGAGGGCTTGTGTGTCACATCCCCGCAGCCTCAGCCTTCCTACTGAAACCTCAGCACTGCCTTAATTCTCCCCAGCTCTACCATTTGCTTCCTGGTCTTGAGGATAGAATGCTGGAGGTGAGAAGGATGCAGCAGCTTTTATAGCTAACTTTTCATGCCTGTTGCACGCTCTCCTTTTTTGTCCTGCGTAATGTTATATGTCACCAAGCTCAGGGGCATTTTGCATCATCGTGGACTATTTCATGGCCTGAAAGGACACTCTGCCTGTAAAGAAGGACTTTGAGGCATTGGAGTGTCCAGAGAAAGGTAGCGAGGTTGGTGAAGGGTCTGGAGCACAAGCCTTATGAGGGGTGGCTGGAAGAACTGGGGTTGTTTAGCCTGGAGAATAAGGAGGCTGAGGGGGGAGATCACTGTCTACAGCTCCCTGAAAGGAGATTCTAGTGAGATGGGTGCTGGTCTCTTCTCCCAAGTAACAAGCGACAGGACGAGAGGAAATGTCCTTAACTTGTGCCAGGGGAGGTTTAGATTGAATATTGGGGACAAATTTTTCTTCACAGAAAGGGTTCTCAGGCACTGGCAGAGGCTGCCCAAGGTGGTGGTTGAGTCACCATCCCTGGAGGGATTTAGAAGCTGGGTGAATGAGGTGCTCAGGGATGTGGTTTAGTAGTGGACAAGTACAGTTGGGCTTGAGGATCTCAAAAGAGCTTTTCCAAACTTAATGATTCTATGAAATCATGTCATATGCTACCTGTTTTTCTTCTGATTTGATTTTTATTCCTGCTTGATCCTCTACTCTGCACGATCCTAAATATCTCCTCCTGCTCTTTAATGTTCAATCCCCTATCTAATAAAATCACAGTGTATTATTAAGCCCTTAATTTCTCGGTAGAGATACGGACCGTATTTTTCTGTGTCTGCCTGCTTGTGTGAGCTTCACCAAATTAGCCTCTGTGCATCTCGCAAAGTGCATGAATTCATTTATATGCGGAGAAGGGAATTATTACCGTAATCATATGTATGAATAATTGAAGCACGGGAAATCGGAATTACTTGCCTGTAGTCACAAAATTTGTAGCGTAACTGAGAGTTGAACCCTACGCTGCCTAGTACCAACCCAGGTGCCTTAATCATATTAATAATTAAAACTGATCTTACAATGGTAAGTCCAGTTGGAGGCAAAAGGCTGCTTGGTGGTAGGCCCTGAATAACTGCAGAACAACTCCCCTCTCCCAGTTTTAAAGAAGGAAGAAGACATAATGAGTGAATTAGAATTAGAATTAGAATTGGAATTGGAATTGGAATTGGAATTGGAATTGGAATTGGAATTAGAATTGTTTGGATTGGAAGGAACATTAAAGATCATTCAGTTCCAACCCCCCTGCCATGGGCAGGGACACCTCCGACTGGATCAGGGTGCTCAAAGCCCCATCCAACCTGGCCTTGAACACCTCCAGGGATGGGGCAGCCACCACTTCCCTGCGCAACCTGTGCCAGGGCCTCCCCACCCTCACTGGAAAACATTTCTTCCTAAAATCTCATCTCAGTCTCCCCTCTTTCAGCTTCAAACCATTCCCCCTTGTCCCATGCCTGCACTCCCTGATCAAGAGCTCCTCCCCAGCTTTCCTGGAGCCTCTTTCAGTACTGGGAGTCTGCTCTAAGGTCTCCCTGGAGCCTTCTCTTTTCCAAGCTGAATTACCCCATCTCTATCAGCCTGTCCTTATGGGGAGACGTTCCAGTCCTCGGATTATCTTCTTAATTTTGATTATGATCGTGCCAGATGGTTCTGCAACCTCACTGATAAAATGTTCTTTTGGGCTGATACACCTAACTTCTTTGATGCTGCTTTAAGTAGCTTCAGTTGGAGAGTACTAGGGTTTCCTCCGGTGCTGGGGAGCGAGGAGTCAAGAGGGAGGTCAGATTTTATAGAAACTAGTCATACTTGGTGTGCTGCTATCAGGACTTCTTCAGACTCGCAGTAGCTACATCAGATGACCTTAGTTCAGAAGTTTTGGCTGGTGTCCCTAAGAAGGCTCTGGTGGGACAATAATGCAAAAATACTAGAAGTCTGGTATAAAGCTCAGTGCTTGGGTTGGACTGGCATATGCCACATGGCCCTTTCCTGTATGAATTGGTTGCCTTAGCAGTTGAGTTGTCATAGGGACAACTCAGGCTACAGGCAGCTGGATGGAAAGGAGTTGTACTCTGCACTACTGTGAAGGAGAATGTGGTACCCAAAATAGGGGGATGAGAGGTGTAGCTAATCCTGACTGCTGAAAGCGGGGCTTATTTTGTCATTGGTCTGAACAGAGGCAGGATTTTAGTTCAGCCAACCGCATTGTTGCTCTTGACCTGTTCTGTAGTCCTTTCTCATGCCATATTATCATGGCAAGATATTACCTGGGCTGCCTTGTTATTTCTCCTTGACTTATTTTATATTCTGCTATGCACTTCCATCTCTGTTGAGAACAAAATGCTACGCAAATGCCTTATGGTCTCTTTCTCTTTCATTGACCTTTTTTTATGACTTTAAAGTTTCTCTCGACCCAACTCTGCTTTCTGTCTTGAATATTTGACCTTAGAGTTACACCATCTCATTGTTGCCGCACACAGATTTCTCAGCTATCAAAGTTCACCTACAGGACTCAAAAGTATTCCTAACTCAGAAACATCTTGCTTTTTATATCTTCCTCCTCTTCCTCCTCCTCCCTCCACATGAACCTTTTAATTTCACAAGCAGACTCTCTTTCTCTGTGAATTCTGATGAGTGGTTTACCTGTTTCATGGTAAAAAATGTACTTTGTATTTAAATGTCTTTTTCACTGTGACTGTCATAATATTTTCCATTTGAGGCTGTGACTCCACTGTGGGTTTTCTGTGCCACATCGTCGTCTGTACGAATCGGAGCTTAAACACGTGGAAATTCTGACATATAAAATATAAAGCAGTTTTTTATATTCTCCAAGTTAGTTGTTTCATAGGCATGGCCACTCGGTTTTGCCCAGTTCCTTATTCTTTCCCAGTTCAGGGTGAAGATTTCTCAAGATTTGGGTGTTCTTTGTGTTCATTGTGTTGTGTCATTGCTATGAGAATGAGTGATGGTGATTTTTTATCTGATTATTTTCCTTGAAAAAGGTGAGGAAGGAATAATGACCCCAAACCAAGAATTTCCAAACTGACATTGCTTGGGATGCCGCTACTGGTGGCAGAGGTGGTTAGGTACAGTGAGTGTGGTGTCCTTGTCTTCAGTGAGGATCTCCAAGAAGACAGCTTGGACTTTGTGATCTTGGAGGTCTTTTCCAACCTTAGTGATTCTATATTAAGCAAGCCGAGCCAAGCTTTGGGTAGCGTCGTAGTAGAAATGGCTCCATGGTGGAGGGTTTTGGTAGGCTATAGCGCTGTTGAACTCTTTTGCTTAAAGTCCGTGGCCTATAGACCAAGCATGCGCGTGTTTTGGGGGCAGATTTTCATGGAATCATAGAATAATTTGAGCTCTAAGGGACCTTAAAGATCATCTAGTTCCAAACATCCTGCTGTGGGCAGGGACACCCCGCATGGGATCAAGTTGCTCAAAGCCTCATCTATCCTGGTCTTGAACACCTCCAGGGATGGAGCAGCCATGACTTCTCTGGGCAACCTGTGCCAGGGCCTCCCCACACTCACAGTAACAAATTTCTTCCTAATATCTGATCCAAATCTCCCCTCTTTCAGCTTAAAACCATTCCCCCTTGTCCTATCACTATATAAAGATTAAATTTTGACTATTAACGTTTACCTCCTATACAGTGTTTGAGAAAGGCTGAAATCTCTCTTGGCAGTCATGTGGTTTCACACAGTGGTTTGACATGTGGAACAAAGTATGCTGTTGAGATCACCAGAACTGAATTCTCATATTCATTTCTACATCTTTCTGTTAGGTAATGTGCAATGGGGAAAAATGTACAGCCAGTGACAACCTTCACATCCACAAATATATGTAGTTTTTATCTTGAGTTACTTTGAGAATACAAGAGGAAATTTGCAGCTATTTCAATGACTTGACATTTGTCGCAGTGACAAGGTTCAGACTGTAATTGCTACCTCGACTGCTGCACCTCTTACCAAACGGGTCGTGAAAATTGCTGGTGACACAAACTGGTGCTATCAGAACCAGCTCCGTTGTGCTCTGAACTGGTTGATTGTGCTGCAACCTGAGTCACAGCCACTTTGGATAATTTTATAGTGTAAATCAGATTTCAAATGTGAGGCTATGATGTGATTGCATCTGTAGAGCTGAGGGACATCATTCAGGAGTGAACCCCAGGGAGTTGTGTTTGATTCTACTCAACTGGAGTCCACAAACTTTATTCTTTACAGTTGCATCTGAGCAGCTTCAAGTTGCACATTAGGCAACGCAACTAAGGTTTGTCACATGTTGTTTATCCTCTTATCCTCTCCCCAGAGGAGGGAGCATGTTTGCTGGAGAATTTCTTTCCTTGGGGAATTGTGTTCCTCAGATCCCATATTGTGTATAGAAATCATGCATTTATCATTAGTTTTTACCATCTCTGTCAACCTTGAAATCTGATGGAATTTGGATAGCTGACTATCGTTGGAAAAGCTTGGCCTTGGTGCGCGTGAATAGTTTGTGAAATTCTTGCAATGCAGGGAGCAACTTTTTGAAGAGGTACAATACCAACTATTTTGATGTTTGAATCAGCTGAAAGTAACCATCCCTTTCCTTTGCATCTTACAGTTTATCCACGTTGCTTGATCATAGAATGGTTTGGTTAGAAGGGATCTCAAAGCCCATCCAGATCCAACCCCCTATCATGGGCAGGGACACCTCCCGCTGCTCAAAGCCGCATCCAACCTGGCCTTGAACAACTCCAGGGATGAAGCACCTGTGACTTTCCTGGGCAACCTGTTCCAGGGCCTCCCCACCCTGACAAGAAAACATTTCTGCCTAAGATCTTATCTCAGTGTCCCCTCTTGCAGCTTAAAACTGTTTCCCTTGTCTTATCCTACACTCCCTGATCAAGGGCCCCTCCACAGCTTTCCTGGAGCCCCTTTCAGTCCTGGAATGCTGCTCTAAGGTCTCCCTGGAGCCTTCTCCTCTCCAGGCTGAACAACACCAACACCCTCAGCCTGTCCTCACAGCAGAGGAGCTTCAGCCCTTGGATCATCTCTGTGGTCTCCTCTGGTCTTGCTCCAACAAATCCATGTCCTTCCTGTGCTGAGGATTCCAGAACTGAATGCAGGATTGCAGGTGATAACCTGGTGTGACCAAACCAGGTAGTCTAAATCTAATCTGCTTCAGCTTGGTTTGACTTAATTCTTCCACTGTGTCCCGTGTTTTTTTTTCATTAGAGAACAATTCAGCTTCTAATAAAGGCATCAGACTGACAGGCATTGATGCCATCTAGATGCTTGTTGAAGCATTGTAATGGTGATGATAAGTCTTTCTGTATTAGGGAACTGCCAGTCTGTTTTTCTAAAGATGCTTCCAGAATGAGATGTTTGAGTTCAGGCTTGATCCACATCATTCATGACGAAGGCAATTGCTCTGGGGATCCTAATGAGCCTCACGCTCTGCCTCCACTGAGATTCCCAGTACTGATACCAGACAGCAACAGTGTGAGCTAGTGGGCACAATAAAGACCACAACTGTTTGGTGAAGACATGATGCTTTCCTGGGTCTCAATAAAGAGAAATGTACCTGTGATTTGGATGCTTATTTAAAGCAGCTTTTTTTTTTCCCTGGTGGAAAACTTGTTTGTGTCACAATATGTTTAAAATTTCTTAACAACTTGGATAGTGCAGAGGCTCAGGTTTTGTCATCTTCCATCACACAGATGATATGAGGTTCACACTGGGGTATGTGCTGGTCCTTCAGAGGCCCCAGAGTGTATCCCTGACTGTGTTTTTAATGTTTGAGGCTTTTGCTCCAGTGCAAAGAGCCCTCTGCTTGGCTTCTTCTTGGCTCCAGGTGTCCTCCCTGCACTCTTCCATGCATTTCTCATCCCAGTGGTGACCGTGCATTTGGCTGCAATTGGTACAGCTTGGATTTCATTAAGTAAATGGCAATGAAAAGCTTTTAGTATTGGGACAAACCCAACAGAAACATGTATATTATCCAACTGAAAGTGTTCTCAACTTCTTTGGCGAGAAACTGAAATTCTTACCTAAGATTTTCAAAACTCTGGAAGAAGTTGGACCTTCCCTATCCCTCAGCCAGCTCTGAAAATCGCAGCCAGTGGTGCTTTACTGGACTTGCGGTACAGACTTAATAGCTCTTTAGTTATTAGAGAATAAATGTTCGTGTTCTACAAGTTTACATTATATTAAAAACCTTTATTAGCACGACATGGCAAAATACACTTCTGGCTAGCTTTCTGGCCTTTGGTTAGGCCATTCTTGTGGTTTCTTAATGATGCGCTACGAAAGGGATACACTTTATGAGAATCTGGTGCCAGGTTTTACATGTATTAAGAGGCATTTGCCATTTGTTCATAATGCTGCTGAGTGAAACAAAGGCAAATTAAATGTTGGAGTTACGTCTTCTGTTCATCTGGCTTGGTTTTTGTTGTACACAGAATCACAGAATGGTTTGGGTTGGAAGGGACCTTGAAGCCCATCCAGTTTCAACCCCCACTGCCATGGGCAGGGACACCTCTCACTGCATCACAGTGCTCAAAGCCCCATCCAACCTGTCCTTGAACAGCTCCAGGGAGGGGGCAGCCACAACTTCCCTGGGCAACCTGTACCGGAGCCTCCCCACCCTGACAAGAAAACATTTCTTCCTAAGATCTCACCTCATTCTCCCCCCTTTCAGCTTAAAACTTTCCCCTTGTCTTACCCTGCACTCCCTGATCAAGAGCCCCTCCCCAGCTTTCCTGGAGTCCCTTTCAGTACTGGAAGGCTGCTGTAAGGTTTCCCCAGAGCCTTCTCTTCTCCAGGCTGAACAACTCCAACATGGCCTTGTATATTTCTATATATCTGTGTATTATCTATATTTTAATATTCTTTGGTCTCTGAATTATTTGTGGCACCTCGGATCTGACATGTAACAGTGGTGTTATCAAGGTCATTTTCTGTTGTCTTCTGTTTTTTAACCATCCCTTAGTAATTTTGGGAAAGCTGTCTCAATGAAAGAACTTCTCCTCTGGGCCACATAATGGGTTTCCCCACAGCTGTAAGCAGAATTATGCCAGTTGGGCAGCCCATTTTTATGAAGGCAACTGTTCCTACCATGGGCACGATGTCTCAGAAGTTTCTTTCCCACGAGACTTGGTGACACACAGGCGGTGCTGGGGCGTGATTCAACTGTTTGGTTTGGTTTCTTCTCTTGTTGTCTGTTTATTTGCTTTGCAGCCAACAAGTCCGCCTCTTTTTCCTTCTGCTGATACAGTACAGTAGTGTGAAAAATGGATGAGTGAAGTACCCAGTGGGTGGGAGGAGATGTGTGTGGTGAGAAAATAGGTCTGGGAAAAAGATCTGGGACTTGAGTAACCTTTTTAGGTGTCTTTCCACCATAAGAGTTGTTTCTTGCAAAGGTGTGACTTTTTGATAGCCAAAAGTGGGTTGCTGTGGATCTGACCTCATGCTCTTGTTCTTTCCGTAGTGGGGAAGCCTCACAAGTGCAACTACTGTGGCCGGAGCTACAAGCAGCGCAGTTCGCTGGAAGAGCACAAGGAACGCTGCCACAACTATCTGCAGAATGTCAGTATGGAGGCTGCCGGGCAGGTCATGAGTCACCATGGTGGGTGGAATCTGCCTCTTGAGAGCTCTTGGATTTGGACCATCTCTTGTGGGGTTTTCTTCTGTCTGTTTTTCTTCCTTCCTTTCAGCTTTGCTTCACTTACATCTTATAGATTGCTTACTCTCAGACACACAGGAGGAGAAAAGACTGTCCAATTTAAGTGCTGGGTTTACTGTTTGGGGTTTTTTTTAAGTATGTATAAATATGCAGACATGAAAAAAAAAACAAAATCACCTGCACAAAATTACCCTAAAAATGAACTAAGTTATACGTAACATGTATGATTCCCTCCTCCTTTCTGATAATTATAAAGGAGAAGGATGGTCGAGGTATTTGAAAGTCACTATTTCTACTCCCTGTAATGGTATCTTGTGTCCCAAAACAAGGAGGGGAGCTGAAAGAAGGGAGATTGACATGAGGTATTTGGGAGAAATGTTTTGATGTGAGCGTGGGGAGGCCCTGGCACAGATTGCCCAGAGAAGTGGCTGCCCCATCCCTGGAGGTGCTCAAGGCCAGGTTGGATGGGGCTTTGAGCCCCCTGATCCAGTGGGAGGTGTCCCTGCCCATGGCAGGGAGGTGGAACTGAATGGTCTTTGAGGTCTCTTCCTGTGGTATCATTCTGTGATTCTATGATACAAGTATTTCCAGAGCAGAATGGGATTCAACAGTGTTGATGAAAGTAATTATAAGCAAAAAGAAATGTTTATATGCATTTACATGCTTTAAGTATTAATATGTTAACTAACACTGCATGTGTTAATATACATAAAGACTGACGATTGCCAAAAAGATTGTTGAAAGCAAGAAATGTCAAACTCTGTAAATTTGTTTTCTAAAAATTTCTATAGCTATTAGTATGGATAATGAGCAGGATGTCTCAGCCTGCAGGGCTGCAGGCTTGTCTGCAACACTAAATACTGAATGGTAGCTGTCAAAAAATTGTTCTAATTTCTTTCAAAATAAGCGTTTCAGAAATTCTTCTAAAACTGAACATATTTTAACTTCTAAAAGTTGTCTTTAGATGTTTAGTACTTGAAGTATTTAACATTTCTTAGTAATCAGAAAACAGAAAAATCATATGCTTTCCATTTTAATTAAAAATTACCATAAAATACCCAAAAAGTTAGATTATAGGTAAATGGAAAGGTGAAAGAACATTTTATGGGTTTTTTTTTCATTGTTGACTGGAGTCAGATGGCTCTGTTTGGAAATTAATTATGTAAAAGTTCTGAAGTAAGGGCTGTATTTTGGTGAAAAAGATCACCAAAAAAATTTAAAGAATATTTTTGCATTAGGCATTCTAAATGTATTTCATGCTTATTGCCAAAACATTCATACAGTTCTAGCAAGTAATTGATATCTTTGCAGACAGCTTGGAGACTGAAATCAACATTTAAAACGTTAGGGATGACTTTAAAGCCATTGAAATTAGTGATTATCTGCTTTACACTTGTAAAAGTCAGTGGGAAGATTTGCAGGTAGCTGTTGTATGCTGGGTCTGTTGCGTTGAGCGCTTTGTTGATAGCAGGAGTTGAACTACCAACTCCATTCCCAAGAAAACACATGCTTCTCACTCTGCACGGGTGTGCTCGTCTTATTTAAGCAGTGAAGCGATGCTTTCAGTCATCCTTTTCCTAGGGGAATAACAGGAGGCTGCTATAGTTACGATAGCCAGGATGTTTCAGAGAACACATGGAGGATCTTCCCAAACTCCACTCAAATTTATTATTCAGTTATTTATTAAAACAGGTTTAACTCTTGTTGATAGTCTACTTGTGAGGAAATCAAAGCTTTTTCTAAGCTGCTTAATGCTGTGGCAAGAAGAGTAGGTCCTTACCCTTGTCTATCCAGAGAAGCTGGAGTGGTTGACCTTGCATTGGTTTTTCTACCAGCTGAAGTTAAACCAGTGCGAACCCCATATGGACAGTTCTTTTATTTACAGCCAACTGACTTTGCTTGAGCTTAAGTATAAATGTTCACGCAACCACTTTCCTCAATAAAATTATCTTAAAACAGCACTTTTAATTCAACCAGTGCCTCTTTCTCCTCTGGGCAAATATACCTAAATCTCCCCTGGTGAACGTTTAAGGAAGGGATGTTTGATCCACTGGCTTCATTGCGCTGTTTAGCGAGGGCACATCGAGGACAGGCAGCAACAGCCAGCTCCAAATTTAGCTGGGACCACTAATAAACCTCACTCCCACCTGTGAAGCTCAGCGTGGCAGTGAGGGTCATGAGCACCAATTTGTAGAGGGTCTGCAGGGAAGTCCTTTCTCCTGGGACTGTAAAGACACCAAGGACAAGGATACAGATGATTGCTCAGCTTAAAGTCAGGCCTTAGTCTAACCCTGAAAAATGCATTGATTTCCTTGTCTCGCAAGAATAGAGTATTCCTGAGAGTGAATGCATGCTTTGGAGATTTTGATCATTGGTTTATTTTTGCATCGCATTGGGGTTAACTTTTCCTGACTCTGTTTTCAAACACTTTTCTAAGTATTTTGTTCTTGCTGAGTGTTTTGAAGCTTCTGAATGCATTTGGTGTGACTCCTGATCACAACTTCACTGTTATGCACAGACTAGGTAGAAGGGGGAGTTGCAGTTCTGGAGTCCTTGGCAAAGGAAAGACATGGATCTGTCAGAGCAAGTCCAGAGGAGACCATGAAAATGATCTGAGTGCTGGAGCACCTCTGCTTGAAGGACAGTCTGAGAGAGTTGGGCTTGTTGAGCCTGGAGAAGGGAAGGCTCCAGGGAGGCCTTTAGAGCAGCCTTCCAGTACTGAAAGGGGCTTCAGGAAAGCTGGGGAGGGGCTGTGGGGTCAGGGAGCACAGGGATAGGGTGAGGGGGAATGGTTTTCAGCTGAAAGAGAGGAGATTGAGATAAGATCTTTGGAAGAAATGTTTTCCTGTGAGGTTGATGAGGCCCTGGCCCAGATTGCCCAGGGAAGTGGTGCCTGCCCCATCCCTGGAGGTGTTCAAGGCCAGGCTGGATGAGGCTTTGAGCACCCTGATCCAGTGGGAGGTGTCCTTGCCCATGGCAGGGGGTTTGGAACTGGATGAGCTTCAAGTTTCTTTCCAGCTCAAACCATTCTATGATTTTTCTCATCCCTGCCGGCACCCTGGTTTAAGGATGCAAATGGCTGTGCTGAGTCTCAACCAATATGGTCCAACATTTAACAACAGTCTAAATTAATTCTGCAGAGATTAATTGTTCTAGAGAACTGGAGGCAGCCCCTAGAGTGTTTGGATTTTTTTCAAGCATTGTGGTCAAGTTGGTTGGTTTGTAGACATCTACTTGGGTGTTTTTGTCTCAGCCTGATGAGGACTTTAATTTCAATTATCTTTGTCTTGCATTTGGCTTGATCACCTGACTAAAGCCACAAGGGGAAGCTCAAGGAGGGGAAGGAGGGCTAGTTTTGTTGTGTGGGTAGGAATGTACAAGTCTCCAGGTCTCTCTCCATCCTCTCACTGGCTGCTGGTTGCTTGCTGAGCTACCCCTCCTTGTGGCTGGGTCCTGGTCCCTGCTCAGCACAAACACTGCTGCAAGACAGCTCCCAGGACTTTGTTGTTGGCAATTTCTGGCTAAGCAGCACTGACTCTGGAGTCAGAAATTAGTCCATGGTCTCCTATAAAGGCACATTTGGGGTGAAAAAAGTGGATGCCAAGAACATGATCTTTGCAGTAATGAACAGGGAGAAATGTTGAAGGCTAGCCGTGGTTTATACCTGGTTGCATGTTCTTCTCAACAAAGCGAAAAGTCTAGGTAAATTCTTAAAGTGGAGTAGAAAAAGGGTACTTTTTTAGGAGATGGAGAAAGAAGCCCAGCCCTAGGCTATACAAGACTCAAAGGTCATCTCCACATAAAACACAGTGGCCTTGTTCTCTTCTCTCTTACATGTTTGCTTAAAACATCATTAAAATACAGGTCCCACAGGAGAATTTGCGCCAGGGTCCATGGGAATATTTCCTGTCATTTCTCTGCTCGCACATGCTTTTTTTAAATAGCAATATTGTGAGCTTAGGAAAGGAAATTGAGGTTGATGGAGTAATACTAATTTATACCAGCTGAGACTTAGCCCAGAGTCTGCTGTCTACACACAAAAGTATTTATCAGCAAAATGCGCACTGGGGAGATTTTTTTACTTCTTTTTTCCCCTTATTCTTTCCTCCCTGGAACAGTATAAACTTTTTTTAGTAGTATGTATGATTTCTTAAAAATTAAGAAGCAAAAACTAAAAGGTAGCCACTTTGAGTACTGTGACCGAAAGACCAATGTCTTAAGGAAAGAGTCTGCTCTTGTGAGACGTCATCTGGTGCCCTGCATTCAGTTCTAGAGTCCTCAGCACAGGAAGGGCATGGAGCTGTTGGAGTGAGTCCAGAGGAGGTGACAAAGATGATCTGAGGGCTGGACCACATCCCGTACGAGAACGGGCTAAGACAGTTGGGGTTGTTGAGCCTGGAGAAGAGAAGGCACTGGGGAGACCTTAGAGCAGCCTTCCAGTACTGAAAGGGGCTCCAGGAAAGCTGGGGAGGGGCTCTTGATCAGGGAGTGCAGGGATAGGACAAGGGGGAGTGGCTTTCAGCTGCAAGAGAGGAGATTGAGATGAGATCTTAGGAAAAAATGTTTTCCTGTGAGGATGAGGAGGCCCTGGTCCAGGTTGCCCAGAGAAGTGGTGTCTGCCCCATCCCTGGAGGTGTTCAAGGCCAGGTTGGATGGGGCTTTGTGCATCCTGATGCAGTCAGAGGTGTCCCTGCCCATGGCAGAGGGTTGGAACTGAATGGGCTTTAAGGTCCCTTCTATGCCAAACCATTCTGTGAAAATACAGATTTTGTTTTGAAGACCACGTTCGTGAATCGAGAGCTTGGGGTGAGCAGCCACTTTTGATGTTAACTGCAGCTGAGGACTTGAACAGTGTCAGAGTAACTAAACATTTGCATGGGCAGTCCAGGAGCGCACCCTGATAGCTAATAAGAACAACCCTGAACAGAAAAGTACTCAAGTGTGGGCTTTTCATTGGTAGACACTTGATTTTTAGAATTAAAAAGCCTTCCTGAGCCAAGACCGTAAGTTCACAATATAAAACGAATGGCTTTATCAAAGCCAGTTATAATGTGTCAGCTGTTCTTCGATACTGAAGTGATGAAGTACAATGAAATACAACAAAAGCTGAATTGCATTTACTGCAGAGTAAATGTCTAAACATGAGCTTCTACCACAGAGCAGCTGATTTGTGGTAACTGTTGGTTGTGTGAGATTTGGGTTTCCCCTTTTTATTTTGTTTTTCCTCAAAATAGAAATGATGCAGCTGGGCTATTTGTCCTTTATTTGAGTATTTTTAAATTGAAATTATCATTAGAGTACCTAAAATTGACAATGTGATCTTTAGCTTAACTCTTTGGGTTTCTAAACTGTGAGATCTCATCTGTTTGATCCAGTTTTGCGTGCAGTTTAAATGCGTTCAGAAATTAAGCTGTTTCCATCTCTCCCTTCTCTCAGGAAATCTACATAACAAAACACACATTCCAATAACTTATTCCCTTTGTAACACAAATATTGTGGGATTCAGTGATTCTGTTCCAAAAGAGCCATGTCCTGGGTTATAGATGAGTTCTGAGGTGGGAAAAAGGCATTGCAGGATGAAAGACAGAAAATAAAATGCATTTATTTGGGGTGATTTTACTTTTAAAAGGAGTCGATGCAGAATTTTTGCCTGACTTCGAGAAGAGCAGATGTCTTTTTTTGCACTCTTCACTTTTAATGGAAGAAAGGTTTCCAATTCCATCAAAAATTTTCAAAAGGAAATTTTACACACAATATGCCCAGTAGTGGAGTTATTTAATTATTGCTTAATTGTTATAATGGAAGATATACAAATCTTACTTCATTTGGGGCTTAATCATAGAATTGCTTGGTTGGAAAAGACCTTTGAGATCATTGAGTCCAACCGTACCTGTCCACTACTAAACGAGATCCCTGAGCACCTCATCTACCCATCTTTTAAACCCTTCCAGGGATTGGTGACTCCACCACCTCCCTGGGCAGCTATTCCAGTGCTTCACCACTCTTTCAGAGAATAAATTTTCCTGATGCCTGATCTGAACCTCCTTTTGCACAACTTGAGGCCATTTCCTCCTGTCCTATCGCTTGTCAGTTGTGAGAAGAGACCAACTCCCACCTTGCCACAACCTCCTTTCAGGAAGTTGTAGAGAGCAATAAGGTCTCCCCTCAGCCTCCTCTTCTCCAGGCTAAACAGCTCCAGATCCCTCGGCCACTCCTCATCAGTCTTGTTCTCCAGATGGCTGTGAAAGTAATCAGGCAATTTTCAACTCATTTTGCAGACAAGTCCACTCCTCCAAAGCCATCATTCCTTAAGGAATTCTTCCTAGGAGGGATGTAGCAGCTCCCAAGGTTCCCCCCACCAGCTTCATGTGTCCTCTAGGCCAACAGCTGGAAACTCTTAAAAGTGGCACTTCCGTGCAGACTTGGTTCATTGCAGTGAGGATGAGTGGTGGCACTGATCAGAGACCCAGGGTTTCATGCACAGCGTGCATGCATACACTGATTTTTGGTAAGCCAAAAGGACAGTCAGACACCAGTTCCTGGTGAAAATCAACTGCGTTTGTCTTTCCTTTCTTCCAAAACCTCCTCAGTTTTACTTGAGTCCTCCTAGCTCAGAGAGCTCCTGATTTAAATATTCCTGAGAGTATATAATACTGCTGGAAAATATATTCAATGCTATGAAAGTATTCCAGACCTCCCAGTCTTCACCGAGCATTAATTAGGGCACTTGAACACTGCATCCCATTTTGTTGCAACATTAGATTCATTTCATATTTATACTTTTTTCTTCCTCTCTTTCACTGATGCCAGCAGGAACTGCTTTGTAAATGAGAAACCATTGTGTTTCTCAGGGGGAGCATTCTGTACAAATAAAAAAGAAGCAGTGTAAATCATTTTATAGCATGTGGTAGATTCTAAGCCTCGAAGTACTCAGCTTTCCAGAGCAGCAGAGGCACAAATGGAATCAAATGAATAAATTGCCGTGTTTTCTTGTTATGGATGTCTGAATTGAGAAGCTCACCTGAGCAGATCCTCTCTTTTGTAATTGCCTGGTATTTGCTCTTCCCTTACTAGAAAGAAGGCAATGACAAGGCTTTTATCACCCCATTTTTCATATATTATTATGTGCTAGTAAACAGCTGTGTGTTTAAGAACAAGAGAGTGATGATTCTGTTTTAGGATCCTGAAGGTAGTGAAGTTAGGTAGGAGGGAAGAGGGCCAGTAGTGTTTGTTTATGGCTCAGTCCCAGGGAGGAGAAATCTGCAACATGAAAATCTGCTGTGATGAGAGACCAAAGGAGGACTCACGGGAGATGTGGATTTCAGTCCTCCTCTGCGATACCACCTGAGACTTTTCAGGAAGATTTATCTAACACAGAGAATGCAGTGGGTTGCTCGCAGTTTACAAGCTGCTGGAACTCTTGGGAAGTTCATCTCAGTTTGTATTTTTCTGCCAGCCTTTCTTCTCAATTTTTTACATCTCCACCATCCCATTAGCGCATGGACTAGTGGCTGATCCTTCTCGAGTTTCTCTTGTTACCTTGCAAAGGTGAATGTGAGACAGTCAGGCCACTTATTAAATTCATGGCAGCGGAGCAGTGGGAAGACTGGAATCATGCTTTTGACATACATTGCAAATGACTTGGACTCTCTGAGGCTGATGCACTGTGTGGTACCACTGACCCTTCTTGGTGTTTGTAAGAGGATGCTCAACAAAACCAGAGCGCTTTCTAGGTACTTAGTGATCAGCTATGTCACCAAGCGACATATAACCCTGTGCAAGCCAGTCACCATTTTGCTCTAGCACCTTACTGCCTACCCCAACACATGACAAAGAGTGAAATAAGTAAAGACAAGAGTCATTAATTTCTTGTTATTGTCCCAAAGACAGCGTATGAGCATTCCTCTAGCATAGTTAGCATAGGGATGCTCCCTGCTGATCTCAGAAAGTGGGAAGACAGGCACAGAAGACTTGCATTTTCTGTTTGTTTGGTCTGTTTTGAAAGGGGTAAAATATTAATCAAACAATGAATTGTTTCTGCAACTGTTTCTGTAGGGAATTTCCATTACAGTACAGCCTTTGTTGATTTTATGGTTTTCGCATATAGAAAGAGGAAACACACTTTAACAAACAGACCCTTCATTCCAGAAGTCTTTGTCTTGGGGAATGCACAGCCAGGCCCAGGAAACACAAGTCATCGATGCCTTATATGCTTATTAGTCATTGAGATTAGTGGGAAAAGAAATGAAAAAGGGTAAGCGTACCATATAATGAGCGTGAAGAGGGAATACATAAAGAATGATAACTGCTAAGTTACATGAATAACAGGTCATGTTGAAGGGAGAAGAATAAGGAAAATGTCATTTACAGAGTGAGTCTGCAAAAGCATCTCCTCCTCACCGGGGATCTTGAGCGTTCAGAACAAAACAAATCTTTTAATAAATGCTTAAATCTGGGCTTCTGCTAAATAATACGGTCCCAGACAGAGGTATTTTGTCAGTGTGGCTCTGCTCAAAGGTGATTGCTATCGTGATGCCCACACCTTGCTCTATTTTGTGTTGCACTTATTGCACGATTAGCAGGGCTCAAATGCTTGGTGTTGTCTGTGAAGCATAGACCAGGCTTGTTCTGATTCGATTTTTTGGTTTTGTGTAGTACCTCCTATGGAAGATTGTAAGGAACAAGACCCTGTGATGGACAACAATATTTCTCTGGTGCCTTTTGAGAGACCGGCTGTTATAGAGAAGCTGACAAGCAACATGGGAAAGCGTAAAAGCTCCACCCCACAGAAGTTTGTGGGTAAGCTTGAAATACGCCTTTTCTTACTTATAGTGCGTAGGTATAGGTTTTTCATTATTTGTAAAAGCCAAAATATCAAGAGGAAAAGCAGTTGCTCAGAATTGTGTTGTGATGGGGAGGGACAACAATGGAGATGGGTAAATCACTGTAAGAAATTGAGAAGGGGGAATTGAGAGTTGGAACTGGGTGATCTTTAAGGTCCCTTCCAACCCAAGCCATTCCATGATTCTAAGAAGTCCTGAAAATCATTGAATTACCAACCCAGACATTTCAAAAGTGAGATACTCAGAAATGTGAAGATGGTTTAGGAAATCTTGAGGTTTTTTACTTTGCCTTAGGCTGGTTTGGGTTTTCCTAACTTTTCTCTATCCCTTTTGAGGTTTAGACTTGTTGTCATTCCCTCTCCTGGCCCCAGGAAATGAAAACTAAGACTCTCATATGATTATCTGTCTCCGAATGTGTGCGTGTTAAAAAACACACAAGTATCTCAATACTTGTATTAAATTCTGGAGAGCTGTCAGCAACTGATCTGATAATACTGGCATGAGGAGGTAAAATCACATCCCTTCTGTGGGAAGAAGTGCCTGCTCCAAGAGCAGCTTTCTGCACACAATGACCTGATTCACATGTAAATATAAACCAGCACTGGGTGACTTTTGGTTACCATACTTAAAACCCTAGGCCCAGAATTCATATTTTGCTCTGTATCTTGACATCTTTAAATTGCTCAACTTGAAAGAGAAGACAGTAGGGGGAATTTTACTTGGGTTGAGCTGTAAGTTGAAACTTCTCTACAGTGCTACTGGGGCAATGCTAAACTTCTTAGGAGGGAAGCTCAGACAGGGAATTATTTGAGGTAAGTGCTGCTAGACTCTGAAGTCATGTAATATGTGTTTTGCTCACTCACTCCCTGGAAGGACAGTTGTACAGACTCTGATGTCATTCTGCCTACATGGAGGGAACTTCTGGAGAGAGATCAGAGACTGTAAGCAATTAATGCAGCCATTTAGAAAAGTCATTGCCCCTCAGCTAAATGCAGATGGGAATGGAAATGTTAAATCACCACAGAAGGTGGTTTCAAGCTAACTCACATGGTTTGAATAACGGGGGCGGGGGGGGGACAGCAGCATGCAGCAGCTCACCTGGGGGGCTCTGACACACTGACTTGGCTGCTCGCAGTCGACTCACCATTGCCAAATATAGGTGTTGGGCTGCAGGTAGGTCAGGAACAATCCACACCAAAGAAGGGATGCTGGGAGGCATCTGTATTTCCTATGTTGTTATTAGTCCTTCTAAGCCAAAAGCTTAATTGTTAAACTGTTTTCTTTGGGTGGTCTGGACGAATTACTGTGTAGCTGATAAGGACTGGAGGGTTTATACGCTGATGTAATTTACTGCTGTGACAACAGTTGGGGTTGAAGAGGGTGGAAATGGGAGCAGGACTCTCTACTGACAAGCCAAATACAGCTTTATGTGAGTGTAAACATGGCCCCATCAGAGCAGGTTCCCCTAGTGTGGTCTCAGCAAGTGCTGTCCGTTCTCGCAAGTTGTGATCAACAGAGCAATAGTTAACCACGCTGACACTCACTGCTGTGTCTAAGTTATAGCCTCCTACAAAAGGAAGAAGAGCAGTTCACATCTTGTGCTCTTTTTCCTCCCAGGTTGTCCATAGACTTGAACAGAATTGTAGTACCTCTCAGAATTTATCTTTGCAGGGGCTGGAGACTTCATCTGAGAGGGCTGGAGACCTTGCCCCATTCCCTGACATCCTCATGTACCCACACCTGCTCTCAAAGCAGTATAATTTACTGATGATAAGTGCACCTTGCAATTGAGGCAACAGGTTTTTTGAGTGGTTTACATTGAATCCATTTTGGGGAGCTGTAGATTATGGTCTTTTTCTTAGATGAGGAAGGTCATTTTACTTGTCCACTCACGTGTAGTTCACCGTATGTGGTTGTTGTGTACAAAGGCAAGCTTACTGATGGAAAGTCTTTGCCTGAAGACCTCAGCCCAAGAAGGACATGGATCTGTTAGAGCGAGTCCAGAGGAAGCCATGAAGATGATCCAAGGGCTGGAGCAACTCTGCTACAAGGACAGTTTGGAGAGTTGGGGTTGTTCAGCTTGGAGAAGGGAAGGCTCTGGGGAGACCTTAGAGCAGGCTCCAGTACTCAAAGGGGCTCCAGGAAAGCTGGGAAGGGGCTCTTGATCAGGAATTGCAGAGACAGGACAAAGGGGAATGGTTTACAGCTGAAAGAGGGGAGATTGACATGAGAACTTCAGAAGAAATGTTTTCCTGTGAGGGCGGGGAGGCCCTGGCCCGGGTTGTCCAGAGAAGTGGTGGCTGCCCCATCCCTGGAGGTGTTCAAGGCCAGGTTGGATGGGGCTTTGAGCACCCTGATCCAGTGGGAGGTGACCCTGCCCATGACAGGATGGTGGAACTGGATGGGCTTTAAGGTCACTTCCAACCCAAATTGTTCTGTGGTTCTGTGATTCTATATGCTATATCAGATTATTATTCTTTTCAGTTGGTTGTACTATTTGTTCTTAGATAAACCTGTTTCTTCTATAGGTGTAACAGATCATTTTGGTATTCCTTTTCCCTGGGGCTGCCAATTCAGGGTTCATGTGACATGGAATGTTTTACCTAGATCCAGCTGTAGGGAAGAAATGTCCTCTTTCATATTTACTGTGCCGTGTTTTCTGCCTTTTCTCATCTTTCAAGGCATCACAATGTTTGAATTGAAAAAATCAGAAGTCTCTACTTTGCTGCTTTTCTTTTTTTCACCATGACCTTACTTTCTTCCCGTTTTCTCCCCAATGAGATATGGTTCAACTCGTATCAGGAAGAACTGGTAATGGTTCTCTAGCTTGCAGGAAATTTTCCTGTGCATACTGCAAGTGTGGCATCTGTCCAAAACAACTTAATGGTGTTTATGAGAAGGTCATGTAAGCATAAACTAAAATCTTCACATGCTACATCTATCAATGCTTTACTGCTCTTTCTGATCAGTAATCTCCAAGGGATGTTGGTTATGGACCACAGCCTCTCTCTGAGTGAAATTTTAGGAGGAAAGGAAGCAGCATACAGCAAATAGAATTAATTTCTGAGTGAGAGGCTTGGTTATACATCTGTTATTAAGATACTACTCTTGCCAAACCTATTGAAATAGTGGAGACAGAAAGTATTGCTTATGATGCACAGGAGTCCAAGTACTTTGGTTTTGCCTCTCCTTCATGGAGGGAGAAGCTGACAGCAGTGAAATGGAAATCAGCCGTCTCCAAGCTGATCACATGAAGGAGATCCATGTATTTTCAGTCTGAATGGGGGGTGCTCACTCTCAGAGAGCATCACTGAGGTTAAGAACTGGCAGGATACAAAAGGAGACATTGATGAGGTTTATGATAAGACTATGGTTGTTTTAGTAAGAATTAAAAATATGCAATCATTTTGGAACAGATGAGTTTCAACCAGTTCCTTCCAACCCAAACCATTCCATGATTTCTTCCTTCTAACCATGCCAAAGACACCATGCGCCTCCTGGAGCTCTCCTCCAGCTCCACACTTGGTCCCACCTGGGAATGAACCATTCCAGTTCAAGTGAGGCTGGAGCCACCTCCTGTTACAGAGTTGTCCATCCCAGCAGCAGCAGGACAGCCATCACAGGCAGCAAGACTGCCAGCCCACGGCAGAAACACTGAAAGAGAACGTGTGATGGCAAGGATCAGTCTTAGGTCATGTTAGATTACAAACACCGCTGTTTGCTTCTTCCTTCCCTACTTTTCTCCAAATGTCTAACGTGTAACAAAGGAAGTTTACCACACAACGCTTTCTTTCAGTAAGCTATAACCATAAGACAGCGGGATGTGGGGAGACATAGTGAGGTAAGTGAACACTGTGTCTAATCAGAAGTGTGTGAGCAGAACTGTTGGATAGAGCAGGAATATTCACATGCTTCGCTCAAGACTTGCATTTAATTACCTTGCTAACCAAAGTGATGCGTCATCTCCAAGGATAACCTGATTGTTCCATGGGTAATGTAAAATTATTCCTCTCTGTGTGCATCACTTCAAGATGAGCCACACTAAGTGGAATGAATTATTATAGTCAAAAATAAAATGCTGAGTGATAGCTATGTTGGAATGTACTGATGCTGTTTGGAAGAGATTTGGGATTACAGATCTGTTTCTTTCTTATGGTGGTTTATACACATTTTGTTCCAAACAATTTTGGCAAAAGATGATGGAAGATTCTTAAATTCTTTAATTCTTGGATGGCCAAAGCAGTTGTATGTAGTGACTCCTCTAATTCGATTTGACTTCTACATCCAGTTTTAGAGTCCTCAGCACAGGAAGGACATGGATTTGTTAGAGCAAATCCAGAGGAGACCACGATGATGATCTGAGGGCTGTAGCACTTTCCTTACAAGGACAGGCTGAGGGAGTTGGGGTTGTTCAGCCTGGAGATGAGAAGGCTCTGGGGAGACCTGAAAGCAGCCATCCAGTACTGAAAGGGGCTCCAGGAAACCCAGGGAGAGGCTCTTGATCAGGATTCTAGGGATAGGATGAGGGGGGATGATTTTCAGCTGAAAGAGGGGAGATTGAGATGAGATCTTAGGAAAAAATGTTTTCCTGTGAGGCTGGGGAGGCCCTGACACAGGTTGCCCAGAGAAGTGGTGTCTGTCCCATCCCTGGAGGTGTTCAAGGCCAGGTTGGATGGGGCTTTGAGCACCCTTATCCAGTGGGAGGTGTCCTTGCCCATAGCAGTGGGGTGGAACTGGATGGGCTTTGAGGTTCCTTCCAACCCAAACCATTCTATGATTCTATGAATTTATTAGCTTACAGTATTGGAGAAAAGTCTGGTTTTATGTACCAAGGCAGTGAAAAGTAACAAAGACAATGAAAACCAACCAAAATTGTTTATTGGACTTTGTAAAATCCTCTTCAACACTTTTAACAACGAGTTGGTATTTGTGTGTGTGAACATATATAAGCCTGTATATTTGTATCTTATACATAGAGTTATATACATATAACCTGTCCTATTTAGAAAGAAGAGTTGTTTTATAAACTTGCCTTGTACTGACACTGTAAAGCCATCCCTGGAAAGCAGTGCTGCTGAGCTGAGCCCTGGTATCAGTCGTGGTAAACTGTCAGCTTCAAAGGAGAGCTGCGATACGCAATGAGCCCTGGACTAGCATGATTTTAGTGTGTGGTTCTGATTTCGCAGATCTGTAATGCAATTGGTTTAAAAAGGTTTCAAGGGTGTGAATTTGGATTGACACAGTGATTAATCAGCCATCTTCATCCTCATTTTATATTTATTTATTCTGTGTCAAGGAGAGTTGCTTCTGCCTTATACTAAATGAAACTAAGCTGTACATGCAGTTTTTCTGTTGTGTTTTCCTGCCTAAATAGATGCTGGAGGGGATATTTTATTCTCTGTATAAGACACTGGGCTAGCATTTTTTTCTGAGAGGGTGACTTAAAAAGTCATGCAGTTATTTTATTGAAGTGTTTGTATATTGTGGCTCTAAAGGTGACACCATACCAGCCCTCTGTACATATTGCTTAGGTTTCTCGCTATGCAGCCCTATTGTAAGGTAAGTGGGAGGGGCCTTAGAGTGTCAGGAACATGTGGTAATGCCTCATTGAATTTTGGGAGAGTATGTTTAACGGTCTAAACCAGCAGAGCTTAATTGACCTCAGTGGTTCAATCCTATTTTCTACCAGTTAATGTGTATTTCCTAACTTGGAGTGCAGTCAGACCCAGTGGAAGGTTTGGTATCAGTCTGGATGTCGCTGCAGCTGCATGTTTCACCTGGAATAAAAAAGCAAGCTGCTGGTGAGGTAGCTATATTACCCATCTGAGGACAAAAGCCTTGCAGGAGGTCAGTAAAGCAGTAGAAGCAGCCTAACTTTAGACTCTGGAATTAATTTCACCCCAGATCAGGGGTTTTCTGTCCCTCCCCACCCCTTTTACAGATAAACCTTTGAGTGATTACATTAATTTTTCTCATTCATTTGCTTTTGTCCCTTAGGTGAAAAGCTCATGAGATATGGCTATCCAGATATTCCCTTTGATATGAACCTAACCTATGAGAAGGAGGCTGAGCTGATGCAGTCTCACATGATGGACCAAGCCATCAACAATGCAATCACCTACCTTGGAGCTGAGGCACTTCACCCCCTGATGCAGCACACACCAAGCACAATTGCAGAGGTGGCCCCAGTCATCAGCTCAGCTTACGCTCAGGTCTATCATCCCAACAGGATAGAAAGGCCCATTAGCAGGGAAACAGCTGACAGTCACGAGAACAACATGGATGGCCCGATCTCCCTAATCAGACCAAAGAGTCGAACCCAGGATAGAGAGGGCTCCCCCAGCAATAGCTGCCTGGATTCTACTGACTCAGAGAGCAGCCACGAAGACCGCCAGTCCTACCAAGGAAACTCTGCCTTAAATCCCAAGAGGAAGCCAAGCCCGGCTTATATGAAGGAGGACGCCAAGGCTTTGGATGCCACAAAAGCTTCTAAGGGCTCTTTAAAGGATATCTACAAGGTCATCAATGGAGAAGGGGAGCAGATTAGGGCTTTCAAGTGCGAGCACTGTCGTGTCCTTTTTCTGGACCATGTCATGTACACCATCCACATGGGCTGCCACGGCTACCGGGACCCGCTAGAGTGCAACATCTGTGGCTACCGAAGCCAGGACCGCTATGAGTTCTCGTCGCACATAGTCCGAGGAGAGCACACATTCCACTAGGCCTTCTCATCCAAAGGGGACTCATATGAAGTAGAACTGCACATGAAGAAATACTGCACTTACAATCCTCCTTTTCCTAAGAAAATGAGACGCCTATTTTGTTGTTGTTGCTGTTGTTGTTGTTGCTGTTGTTTAATTATTATTATTAACCTTATTTTTTTGTGGACCCAACCTCATTTGCTCTGCCCAGCTTAAGAGTGGGAAGGGAAGGGATAAAAGAGGGGTTTGTTGTTGCCTTCACTTGGTGGTGAGCGACCTGCCTCGCCTTCTGTGGGAATGGAAAGGCAGTCCGTGTCTGTCTTAAGGAGCTGTACATCATGTCCTGGTTTGGGATATCACTCAGCCCTGCTAGGTGCTTTGAAGTCCTGATGAAATGCCACTCATTTATGATTTCAGACAAATAGGAACATTTCAGAGAGCCTTTTTTGACTATGTAGGTATGGTGTGGAGGTTCAGTGGCTGAAGGAGGGAACTTCATTCTGCAGAATGAACAATTCCTTTTAAGGCAAAACTGATAGGGATTTAGGAGCACAAATCGAAATCAATACTGGGTTCAGTGTGTATCGCCCCTCTAGAATGTAAAAAACCAATAATAATAAAAACTCAAAAATGAAATGTACGTCTTAACACTGTACCACGTTACAGCAGTTTAGTTTCATAAGTCTGAGGGCCTTCTGTGATAAGTCTGAGGCTTCGTATTTTTTATTTTCCTTAGCTCATGAAGCACCTGTTTTTAGAATTGTTGATTTGCTGTTACTTCATGGCTGTGTGTGGACTCACCAGCTTCTTAGAGACCCTCGGGAGCCTTTCTTACTTAGTTGCACCCTATGTTTTAAGAAATAGCATTTAGAAATAACATTTAAACTTGCTTCTAGGACAGTAAGTGGCCTAGGAGTAGGTGAGAGAGTCTGTAGTTTACTCAAGAGGTTCTGCTGCTCTTCTGAAATAATTTCGGTTTTAAACTATGGATTTTAAAATGACAAAAGTACTCATAGCATAGTGTTCTTTAAATATAGGCATATATAGATATATAAATACTTTCTGATTCTGTTATCACAGTGTTAACCTCTTGGCAACAGCCTAAACTAAGACTTGCAGCTGGGAAGCTCTAGGAGCCAGGTCTTTGGCCAGCATTAATCCTCTTTAACTCCATTGAATTTAATGGAATTACTCCAACTACTTCAGCTGCATCAGGATCCGAGCCTTGACCATTTTTCTCTTGTTAACATCTTATTTGCTAATTTGCTGAACTGCTGACTTCCATTTGGTTTTAAGTCATCAATTCTGTTTTAATTTAGGGATGGAGGTATTTGCAGGTTTTGCTGGATAGCCCTTACTCTTAGAGAGCGCAAAAGCCCTGCGAACGAACAGGTCACCTAGGACCTTCCTTGCTTCTTCAGAAAGTGGTACATAGAGATGCAGGTGCTATGCTTTGATTTGATTTGCAGGTTTCATTTTTATTCCTAATTTATTAATGTCATTGTAGGGAAAATACATGGAGAAACAAACAAACTCCAGAGCAAGTCCTCGAACTACAGACTGGACAAGAAAAAAGCCCCCACCCATCCATTTTGCTTTCTTTCTTTCTCTCTCTCCCAATGAATAACAAAGCCAGCAACCAGCCAGCAAGTTGCAGGTTGCATCAGTAAAAACTGGGCTTAAACCTACATGACAGATTGCCATTGAAACCCAACTGTTTGTACCAATCACAATTGAAATGTTGTTGTTTGGCAACAAGAGCACAGCTTGAGAATGGAGAGATCCGCATGGGTTTAACCCCCTCCGTGCACATGGTCTCCATGCGCTTGGCGAGACCTTTTCCAAAGTATAAAGTTACTAAAGTATAAAAGAGAGAGTAAGACCAGGCCATAATGAATTCCCATCTGCTCACTTCAATCTGCATCCTCGATGCATTTGCCAGTTTGCTGTTCGTTTTGAGGGTACCGGGTTTTTATTATTCTTCTCGTCCTAGACCTGGAGCGTTTGAAAGTAGGAGTTGAGTGGTATTGATTGAAATCTTTTTATGGTGACATTCTTGGCAGCTAGAACCTGCGTTTAGAAAGGATACAGTAGATCATGGCCAGATTACCTGATGACTGCTTCCCAGCATTGAAATGCTATTAAGTAGGAGCTGGTAAAGTCTTGCAGTAGCCTATTAATTATAATACAATATGGAGAGAAATGTCATCTTGTGTAATGTGAGAGCTATCAAGGCTGGGAATATACGGACTTTGGAGAGACAGATTTAAAGACCTATTCCCAACATTGTTCTTAATGTTGTTGGGTTCCTCCCCCTCCTACATTCTTTGTCCTAATGTAGAGGAAACTCAAGCAAAATGAACCACTGCTGTCCTGTAGATCAGTCTTGTTTTCTTACGCTTGGTGCAATCAAAGGAGTTTGTGCAGGAGAAGAACAAGAAAGTGCTGGAGGGCATCGCTTTTATTCTGTATGGTTGATTCTCTGCAGCTGTGAAGGTTGGCTTAGGAGGCAACCGGGCATCTTCTGCATCAGGATGTGCTTGCAAATTCAGAAAAGGAGGGGTTACTTTTACAGCTCGCCACAAAAAAAAAATAGGTGCTGGGCCCGAAGGTCACTAGGCTTGTGTGTGCATCCATAAAGACACGTGCCTTGGCCAGGGAAAATGGTTGCCCGCAATCTCTTTCTGTCTCTGGGGGCAACACTCGCTTCTCCCCTCTGTGGTCGGTGGAAAAAGTATGAGCTATGGTTTCTTGGAATAGTTAGCGCTAGGGAAAAAGTGTTTGAAAATTCTGCCTATGTTTGGGAAAGCACCAGAATACGGGAATGGCAGAGAATCTCTTGTGTATCCACAAATAAGTTTGCTGCAATTATATCTGCAGTTCGTTAGTGTTTCATTCATTGATGATTCATTGGTACCTTCTGCAGTGCGTAGTCTGTCGATGGTTAAAGATAAATGGGGAAGCTCAGAGGTTCCATAGCTGGCTTTGGTTAAGCTCACCTTCTCATACCAACAGTAGCATGCGAGATCCATATGGGAGCACTGTGATGTCCTTGTATCAGAGATCTGAGAAGGCAGTGAAGGACACGCTGGTTTAGTTATCTTCCAAAACCTGCATTTTTTTGAGAGCTGAGGGCTTGCATTAATGTTTATTATCAAGGTCCTTTACTGACCACTCACTGAAGTTTTTAATCCTCGAGCTAGGGAAAGGAGAACGATTACATTTGAGTCCAAATTTTGAACTAAGTGTTGGACTGATATTTATTTTAGCGTTCACTACCTTCTGAAAATTAGTGGAGGCTTTTATGTAAAGCAGTTTGCCCCTACACAGAAGCATGCAAAATGGTCTTGGAGATTTGTTGGGGTTTTTTCTTGCTTGCTGTCTGCAGATTTCTAAGAAAAACTCTTGAGTTTGGTCGAGTTCATTAGTCATTCAGAGCATACTGGAATTTCAGTAGGTAATCCTTGGCCTGCGGATCCATTTGTTCTAAGTATTTGGTGCTGGAAATTGAACCTGGCTGACTTTTATCGGACTCTCTTGAAATTCTTGGAATCAGAGTTCCAGCTAAAAACATGCATTTGCAAATTTAGAATTGGCTTCCCGTGAGCATTCCCCATTTTCATTAAAGAAAGGCAAGCCATTTCTGCAGACATCCCTGCCAGTAAACCCTTCCACTTTTTTTTTTACATCAAAAATGGCAAGATTCTGACTCAATTTAGAAGATTACAGACGTATTAATTGGAATAGAAGTGTGACTGCTTCTTCGGCTCGGTATGATCCATATTCTTGGAGCAAAGGGCATTATCTATCTATCTGCTGTTATGGCCAATGAATTTTACAGCCGCCTCTGTTTGCAGTCAGTTAGGAGCACACATCAAAATATATAGCGTTTTTCAGTAAAGCCAGCGCTTTACTCAATAATTTATGGGATTAAAACAATTTTATTCTCCTTAAAAAGTCCTTCCATCTATGATGTGATGCGAAAGGTGTCTCGGCACTCACCTCTATTGGTCTGATTAGAGAGAAAGAATCTGACTGTGTTAATGAGCCTGATATCTTGTGGGTTCAGTAGTTGTAGTGTCTACAGTGTGAGGACATGGCTCACAAAATACTGTATTTGGTAAAAGGTGAAGTAATTCTCAATTTGAAGATTTCCAGATTTCTTTCTGTTTACAAAGATATTCATGAATTGGGGCTGGCAGGCAGAAGGGTAGGCCAGAGATTAAACCAGACCCTTTGGACTTGGCCTTTAATAGGGCAGTATTACTGTTGTCTAGGTCCTGAGCTGACTTTTTCATCTTTGAAAGAAGCCAGACAGTAGATACTCCTTCCTCCAGAAAGAAACTTTGGAGATGATTTAGGAAAGGTGCTTATTTCAGCCAAGAACGGGAGCTGCAGTAATAGAGTTCCTTCCATAGATAATATTCCTTTCCTTAACTCTTGCTGTGGTTTATAATGTAATGTAATTATAATATAATGTAAGGAGGAGGGAGAAGGGAAGCTACGTGGATATCTGAGTTACCTAAATTCAATGTGGAATTTTAGAAAAAGTGTGATGAAATTGGCTTTGACACTAGAAGTCTGCATCTTAGCCTGGCTTAACATCATTTAAAACAAGATTGGATGGGAGTAATGGCCTGTGGTCCAGGGCAGCTGGAGGTGTTGATAAAATGTGTTTCTATATCTGATATGGTATAATTAGATATATGCTTTATTGTATATGTGCCTTTTTCAAATGCATTTTGAAAGTTCACGATGTTGTTCATGGTGTCCTACCATACCCTTTCAGAATGCATGACAAAATCCAACCCAAAGTAGACATTCCTTCTCCTAGCGAGGCAGATCCTGCTCCCCTTCCACACTCTGTTTGGCAACCTGACCCGGAGAGAGGGCCTTCTTAGTGCTTTGCTGAGATTTTTGCTGGAGTGAGCTGGCTTTTGGCAGTGGGAAGGTCTGTACATAACCCTAGCAAAGTGCATTCCAGATATCCAGCCAGAGCTGGTCTCAGAGCTGGTCCCAACCAACGTAGCATCCCAAGACTCACTGCAAAAGCCCTCAGCAGCACAGTGCCAGGGCAACCATCCCTCGGTGCTTCTCTGCCACGGCTTTAAGTAAAGCATGCTTGGAAATGGACTTTGTTGGGCTTTTAAGTTCCTGCTGAGGAATGGCTTTAAATTAGAAGGGGTAAAATTTAGGTTAGACATTAGGAAGAAATTCTTCACGATGAGGGTGGTGAGACATTTGCACAGGTTGCCCAGAGAAGTGGTGGCTGCCCCATCCCTGGAGGTGTTCAAGGCCATCTTGGATGGGGTCTTGAGCACCCTGATCCAGTGGGAGGTGTCCCTGCAGATGGCAGGATGGTGGAACTGGATGGGCTTTGAGGTCCCTCCCAACCCAAACCATTTTATGATTCTATCTGCTGCTTATTTCAACCTGGAAAAAGAAATAGGGCAGGAACAAAAGTCCTTTGGAAACATTGTGCAAGTCTGAGTGTCGTGTTGCTGCCGCCCTAACGTGATGTAAAGACAAGAGAAGCCCATCTGCTATGGGGCCTTATTAGTTGAGGTGCTTTAGTGTGAGGCGCAGTGTTGTTTCGGTACTTTCCCGGCAGATTGATGACCTAGTTTCAGATGATTTTTACCCTGCACAGGTGCAGCATCTGAGCATGCCGGCACAGGCACAACATGAAGCTACCAGCAGGGATGGGGCAAAGCCAGCATGCCTTTGGTCAGACCCTCAGCCAGCTCCTTAGCACCTCTCCGCTGGGGTCAGGTCCCACGACAGACCACAGAGAGTTTGCAGGAGGAGGAATTAGGTCGGAAACACGCAGAATTTGCTTTGTAGTGAATATGTTCCCTTTTATCCCATTAAAAGTTGTCCTGATTTATAGGCCTAGGAGGGCATGAGTGGTTTCTGCTTCAGCCTCCTACAGCCATGCCTGGACTCGTGTGATTTCTGTCCATTCCTGCAAGTGAACACCGGACAGTCAGGAGGAGATGGTCTGCTGATGTTTTGCCATGCCAAGATAACAGTAGAACTGGTATCTGTTCGAATCACTTAGCTTTTCAGTTGATCGTGCAGGCAAGCATTCTCAGTTTCTGTTCACTTCCAACCTGTGGAAAGGTGGTTGTCAATATGCACGTGTGGATCCTCATTTGGGAGGATAACTGCCCATACTCTTTGCTTCTGTAAAAGCTTTTCATTTGCATACAAATCATGGGACATAATTCATCAATGGGCAGAAATGACCATTTCAACAAAGACTTACATTGTTGCAGTCGAACCTAATATTATTTACAGGTACAACAAAAATACTGTGATGTGTTTACTAGCAGTACATGAAGTATTTTAAGAGGGTGAACGACAGCAAAGTGAATCAGATCATGGCTTGAGAGGGGCTTGTGTGATGTGTTCTCTGTTAAGAGAAAGGGAGCAGCTTGATCCAAAGCTTGGGCTGATGCTTGCTTTCTGCAGCACATATTGATTTAGGCCAAGAAAACATTTGAGCACATGATTAGCCTCCTGCCATCCTTTCAATTTGATTTGGAAGCCCACAGGAGCCTTGCAATTAACAATGTGCTTAATAATTACTATTAATGGTGAGATCAGGGCCTTATTTGCTAATTGGTGCAGCACAGCAGCTCTGGCAAGGTCTCGGTCGCCAAACCTTGGTGACAGGGCTCCATGGTGAAGGTGTGGTTGCTTATGGTTGTACAGTAGCCTTAATCCCTCACACTCGGCAGTATGTGAATACCAGTAGTAGCCTCTAGTCGGTATTACCAGTCACAGATAATATACGGATGCTCCCATGAGCACGACTCCGTTATGGGCACGACAAGGCCAGTTTGCAGTAAATTGGGACGTTTCGGTTTTACCTCAAGTGACAGCGAGTAAGAAAAGCTCCTTGAAGGGGTAGAAGTCACTGAATCTCCTACTATGCACTTACTGGGATTCGACATTGCTTACTGGAAGAGGATGTTTGTTCCTGAACACACAAGGGAAGGACTTTGGGGTTTATTTTTGTAGTCAGATTCCGAAACTGTGATCAATTATTTGACGAATTGTCAAGTGTCCTCGGAGCTTGAACACATCTGCGTCCTCTGTCGCATAGCGGTCTCCTCCGGCTTGCAGTGGATTTCCTCCTTCTCTTTTCCCCATTTTTCTTCTTCAAGCTTTAAGTCCAGGCCTGCTCTTCTCTCCTGTTGCTTTGGGCTGTTGAAGGGGGTTGGGGGTTGTTTTGGGGGGTTATTTTATTCATTGGCTGTACAGTCTGTTTACATATTTTTGTACTCAAGTGTAGTTTTATATTAAAAACAGGAAAAAGAAAAAAAGAGAGTTGATTTGAGAAAAAAAAAACAAAAACAACTAAGGTACATACTCTTTGTAACACTTTAAAGACCTAGGGTACCTTCAAAGATGACTCCACAGTGACATGATTATAATACTGTATATTTGCCTTCCTTTTTAGTTGGTTTTATTTTCTCTGGTTGTATTTTTTTTTCCTAAAATGTATATCTTTTTACAAGAAACTGGAAACTTTTAATGCAAAAGATTTAAAATTGTAAAGTATAAAAAAGAAAAAAAAGACATATTCTTTTTTTTTCCTGTCGGAAGAAAATGCTTTAAAAAAAAATTTTACTACTGTTGTATTCCAGGGTGGGGGTTACCAACCCCAAACTTGCTTTTTTATGCTTCATTCTTGAATTCTGCTTTCTAAACTAGCTCATTGCAGACATGGATGATTTGCTTATATTAGTTCAAAAAAAAAAGAAAATCACCAACAAAACCACCTTTTTGGGGTTATTTTTCTGTTCAAGTGCAATACCTTCCCTGACATCTTATTAATATATGGTTTCTTTTTGCTTTCCTCAGTCCACACAAATAAGTGAAACAAAATGCTTTGTCTTAAATACATTTAAAGACAAGGTTCAAGTACCTGCGTACTTGAAAATTAAGATTTTGACTGGCAAAGGGTGAGAAAGTGTAAATTAAGGCTGAAGCCCAAACCTTAACTCCTGCTTTTCTTTGACATTGGAACACATCCAACGTTGGAATTAAGGACATACCTGCTCTTGCCTCTTCCTTCCTTTTCTTTTCTAATTGCAGCGTTCTTTTTAAGAAAAGCACTTAATATTGATGTTTATCAAAAGTAACAAAAAAAAAGGAAAAAAAGAAAGAAAACCTTTTGGTCTGATCCAAAACCCACTCAGTGGAAACTCCTATTGGCTTTGATGATGGATTTTGGATTAGCCTAATCCCTTAGCTAGGGCAAAAGTGCCCTTTGCTCTAATGGGAGAGATTTGCCTGCGTAAGAACGACTGGACTCATGTCCTTTATCTACCTGAGAGACCAGAAAATCTTCTTTAGAGTTGTCCTTGTCTTATATAAGTTTAGATGGGACTTGTTTTACATATCATACATATTTATATATAGTGTATTTTTAATGCCTTCCCCCCTCCGTAGACTGAAGCCGCTGTTCTGTAAATATGCATTTAGGTACATAATAAAATAAACAAAATCCCATTAAGGATTCTTTGAAAGGCAGTTACTGCGCATGCACAGTAGCCACCTTTGTCCTCTGAATATATATTTAAGATATTTCTCTTTAATAATTATAGCAGAGGTGAGAAGACTGTATCCCATTGTGATTGATTGCCAAAATGAATCCCCAGACTCTTGCGTTTGAGTTCAAAGAGAAAAACGCATTCGGTAGGTGACTCTTGTGGTCACCCATGGATTCTCACTCCTAGGGCCAAATTCTGGTGACCTCATGTAGGTTGCTCAGGTCCTCCTGCAAAAAGAGACCGCGCTGAAACAGCAGGATCATGGCAAAGCCCACACTGTTTTGTGAGGCCATTTGTCACGGCCTCTTCCCCAACTCATAGAGTTGCACTCTGCCCACTTGAGTGCTGTTTTCTTGAAGCTGGGTGAGTAACCCAGCGAACGACCACTTTTCTCCCAGGTTATGATTTTTTTTAGTTCTGTGACATGTTCTGAGCTGAAATCAAGGAATCTTTTAAAAAAATGAAATTAAAAGAAAATAAAGAAAACCAGAGTTTATTACAACAGCCAGTGAAGACACTGGGAGTTGTCCCATCACTTCATGTGGTCATTGGAACATGCTCTCATCAAAGGAGTTCAGAAATGATCACTGTGACAGTGGTGCATGCGAGCAACCCTAACCTAAACTTGTACCCCCTGCTAAAATGGTTTTGCCGCTGTAGACTGAACTATGGGATTTGTCATTGTTTTTTTTTCTCCTTAGTATACATGCATACACATGGTTCCACATCTGTATGTGTGTACTCTGTACGTGTGTGAGTGTTGTACAGCCACGTGCGAGTGTGAGTCCGTGTGTGTGTATAAATACAAAAAAAAAGCTGCAGAAACTTTGTAATACTTTGTGAAAAGGATTATATTATAAAGGTTTGTACTGTCTTGAGTGCACAGCTACTGGAATAAATGTAGGGAATCTCAGGAACAAGCATATAATTTGTCCAAGAATTATTTCTTCTCAGAAGTGTAAGTGCAGTTTTTAATTCTGTATATTATTTAATATTTTACCAATAAAAATAAACTTCTGACATGAAAGGGGTTTCCATTCAAGCTTTCTGGAAGTGTTGGTGTATGCATACATTTTTCTTTCTTGCAGCAGGAAACACGCATGGCAATTTGGCACCTGGAAGGAATTGCGTTTCTACCTGATAACCCATCCTATTGACTAACTAGAGAGAATGGATGTGAATGTGTTATGAGTTGGGGTTATGGGTTATGAGAGTCAGGTATTGGGCGCAGATTCATTCATTGAAGCTAATGACATTCTTTTCATGAGCCTCAGTGTGAAGTGTAGAGAAGTATTCCTTCCCCTTAAGATCCTACCATGTCAAATGGTGGCATTGGTCACCTTCCAGTTGGTCTGCCTTGTTTTGGAAATGGGTTAGTGGCCCCAGGTCCAATTCTTTCTGGAATAAACTCAGACCACATCAGCAATTCCTGTGAACTCTTCTGTCGGCATGGATTTTTGGGCTGAGTTCCCCTCTGTCGTCTCTAGAGGTGATCTTCCCATTAGGGATTTATTGGGTAGTTCACACCACCTAACTCATCCATTCTTTCATAATGCAGGTGTCAATCTGGTAGCATTCATGGTACAAACTCTTCGGAATAAAAGGAAGATCTTACAGAGCTTCATAAGTTGTTTATTGTTTGTTTTAAGAATGCCTTGTGAATCTTGGTTAAAGATTAACGAGCCTCTCCCATAATAAAATTGTTCATCATTGACATGAGAATAGAAACTCCTTAAGATATCATCTAAATAAAACTTAATCTTCCTTCAAGTCATGTTTGATGTATGTTGTCTATGAGGAATACTTCTGTCCAATGAGCAGAATTTCTTCTGGTTTCCTTCACTTAGGATTGCCATATTGCTGGTTTTGCTTCAAAATGACTCAAGATTCAACTAATGGGACAGTCTGAATATTTAATGCATAGAGGAGAAATCACACTGTGCCATTGTAAGACAGAAGTGACTAGTTTGAGCAGCTCAAGGTCCTATCTCAAAACTTACTGGAGATGGTGATGCTCTTTTCATTGCCTTCAGAAAAGGGTCTGAGATTATGAGGGGAAAGCCTGTAGGCAGAAACTAAACGACAGATAATTGTTAAGGCTGCTGAGTCATTTATAGGAGTGAGATTCTGTGTGTGGCCTCATGTTATTAAGGAAGAGAGTCTTAGAAATCTGCTGGCTGTGAATCAGAGCCAGTGTGATGTTTGTGCTTGTTGAAATGTCAAGGTGAAAGTCTCACTGTGGTGTACCATTGCCTTTTTCTCTACGTGACTCTATCAGAACCTGCAAGCAAAGGGCAGGTTGACCTCACCCGTTGAGCTTTATCTAAGCAACAGGGAATCGTGTCTAATCCTTCCCTGAATCACTTCTGCTGGGAAACCCGTGCCCTTGAAAATAGCCTTTTCCTGCTTTATAGCAACAGAGGCTCAAAAAATACTTAGGTGACCACTGTCTGCATATGCTGTCATCATGAAGTTTTAATTTGGTCTACGGGTTCCAAGTGGTTCCAAAATATTAGATGTTTTTTTCTGACTGGATCAAATGCTGGAATTGCAGCAGGTCTGTTAAACCACAGCACCACTCCTCATGTTGATTGATTGGATCAGTCCAGTAGCCAGGTAAGTGATGGATACCTGACCTGCCTGTCAGTCACCTTGCTGTTGAGATTCCCCTTGTCACCAACAGGCAGTGTCAATACAAGTGGATTTTGAGCAGCACGTTCTGACAAGTGCTTTACCAAAACCAGTGTAATTTTCCCAGTTACTAAAGGTTAAGAGTTGGTTCCCAGGTTTTGCTTCTATAGCAAAAAAGCTTCTGTACTACTAATATTTCTATTTTAATGCAATACTTTCAAGAAATTACTGAAACTTCATCTGTAGATGAGTTTGTGTTTTTGAAATGCGGTGAATCAATGTATGTTTTTCGCCCATCTCTGGGCTCCAATGTCAAATCCCAGCCCTCCAATGAATCATCTCCCACCAAGACACTGCAGGATAGGTCACGGAACTGTGTTAACGGGAGGCAACGGTAGGCCCTCCAAATCACGTTATAGAACTCACAATAATCTAGAGACTAAAAATAAATATTGCTTGGATTGCAGTTTGAACATGCTTCATTTTTTCTCCTTTTAGTCAATTCTAATGTAGTTAGTCCTCAGCAACCCCAGCTTTACTCTTCTACCCTTCAATGCTTATTTTTGTCTCTTCTCAGTGCATCATATAAGCATGTCATCGTTTCCAGCGTGCAATTATCAGTGTTTATTTTCTTTCACAGCTGAGTACCTTAGGAGCCACAGTGACTTCTGGATTCAATGAAATACAAGTTGAAAGGATTACTGTGTAAGTACTCGGGTCGCTTAAAATTGAAGGCTAAGAATGAAAGCTCTTTTCAAAGGAATACACTTCTGAAATAGCCTCTGTGTGTCCTATTAATTCCTGGTACAGAGATTAGGGATGGAGTCCCAGAAGACGACATTTCCCAGGGATTTCTGTCAGTGGAGAAACCGAGCCCCTCTAATGAGACTATATAAATGCTCAATATTATCTCATTATTTTTCATTAATCCGCATGCACCAGCCCGCCTCCACACGCTGTAATTCCATGTTACCACCCATGTTCACATTAAAATAGGAACAGATTATTTAAGACTCCCACACAAATCGTGAACCTCTATCCCTTCTGATCTGTCACCAACAGTCCCTGGGACAGAGGAATCTCTTCCCTAGGCAGGAAGAAGTCTTTAACCCTGGCAACCCGGCACTTCAGAGCTAAATGCCTATTTTTATTCCTGGCAAACCATCCTCTGGCATCCAGCATCTGAGCCCGGATGAAACTAGCCTGTCAAAACTGATTTTTAACAGAAAATTGCTTTTCAATGAACCCATTCTCTATGGAAAGTGTCTGCTTTTCATAGAATTGGGAGGATTTGCGGATTTTTTTCTTCAATAAGAAAGCCTGAAACTCTAAACCCTCCAAAGGTTTCTGAGCTGTTTTGTTTGGTTTCGAGAGGAAATACTTCCCTGCCCTCAACTCCTGTTTTCATATCAGTTCAAATAATGTCAAGGCACTATTTGCTGCTCTTTCCCATTATTTTCATTACTTTTCCTGTTCCAGGCTGCCTGTGTGTAGCTTGTAGGGTGTGGTAAGGAATGCAAATTATTATTTTCATGTAGGTGTGGTAGCTATTCAGTTGTAAATCCTGTTTGCAATCCTTCTGGCTATTTTATTTGTGATCTCTAATATTGATCTGTCTTCAGGGCAGAGAATGCTGCAATCTATCAGGAGCAGGGACTTTTATCCCTTGCTCTAAAATAAAGCATTCAAAGCACTCCCAGAAATCTCTGAGATGGGGTAAAAAAGAAAAAAAAAGAGATTTTGCTTGTAGCTTTTCTCTCTCTTTTTTTTTTTCTCTCTCTTTGAAATGAGTAGAGAAATTTGTTTCTGCAGTTGATTTGTTTGTATCACTTAGTTGCAAAATCTGACCGGCCTCTCTTTTCAAATCCATCTCCCGTGGTCGCCTGCCACTGGCTGTCTCTTGATAACTGACTTTATAAAAAACACCAAGTTTAAAGGTTTGCCTCTGAATGTGATTCACGATGGGAAAGAAACAGAACTAATCTACAAACGAGAGCTCCGCAGTTGCTGTTGGGCTCGAGTGAAGTTGTCGAGCTGTTTGTAGTTCCACACAAGCTGGAGCAGACATGCCGGAAACACAGTGGTAGTTCCACACAAGCTGTGAAGAGGCATTTTGGCAGCCCGCTGTCAGTGGGACTGCAGGTGTTCTGACTCTCAAAACCTCTTTTCATAGAATAACAGAATCGTAGATTGGTCTGGGTCAGAAGGGGCCTTAAAGCCCCTTCCACCCCTTAAAGCCCCTTCCCATCCCATTCCACCCCCCTGCCATGAGCAGGGACACCTCCCACTGGATCAGGGGCCTCAAAGCCCCACCCAGCCTGGTCCTGAACACCTCCAGGGATGGGGCAGCCACAGCTTCTCTGGGCAACCCAATTGTTCTGAACAGTCCCATCTTACGAAGGACAAGCTGATATATAAGGAAGGCGTGAGGACATACATAGCTCATAGGACCAGATCCTCTGCTGCTACAAATCTGTGTGGCCTGAACAGCCTTACTGGAACTAAGCTGCTTTACCCTGCTTCTATGTGAGATGCCAGTGCTCCTTTGAGCTCTCTGGGCTGTTGTGTGTGCTCTTATGGACATGATCCCACCTGTGCATATCCCTTCGTGGGTATTTGCTCAGGTGAATAGCCATTACAACCACCAAAATGGGTAATTTTGAGACAGCGTCTGCCTGGATTAGTACAGCTTGATGTCTAGTTGTCAGTTCAGTCTAGATCTCATTTCTGGATAAATCCAGACATCTTGGAGTACGGTCATTGCAGCAGGGTTTAATTATTCCTTTGGATGTTTAGGTTGAGTCATGTCAAGTCCTTGTGCCTGGGGTTGTGGCTAGACTCAGTCGTTGGTCTCCATGAAAAGTTGAGCTGTTCCATACTGCATGCTCAAAACCAACAGTCACACTTGGCCACATTGGCCAGTGTCCTATGAAAAGTGTGGAATATAGTTGACCTTGGATAGCTCTGTGTATTGTTATCTGTCAAAGAGATGTTTCAATGGCTGACCTGAATACAACCCAAGTCTTACCAGCTTGAAGGGCTTCTCCTTTTACTGAAGAGGCAGATATGTGTAAGGTTTGGTCAATGGTTGCATTTCCTGAGCAGACAGTGCACTGTTCAAATGCGTGCAGTACATACTGAGTATTCTGCTGTTGCTCTGTGGCCATGAGAAGGCATTTAAAGTGCTTTTTCTTGGGAGTTCTTTTTAAAAATTAATTTCTTCAGTCAAATGTTCTCCTTATTTTCCCCTCTTTCTTCCAGTAAGAAAACAAAAGTTGTCAGTGGACACAGCAAGGTTTAAATCAATTCAGGTTGTTATTGATTATTTGCATTATGGTAGTTCTTAGAAGTCCTTCAGAGCTAGGTGGTGTTCTAAGCACAGGGCAAAAATAGTTCCTGGCTAGCACTAATGGTTTTATCCACTAATTATAAAAAGAAGCCAAGCTGCTTCTCATTTTCAGAAGTCCAGACTTATTTTTGTGATGCTATTCTGACTCCTTTGTCTGTCAAAGTGTGGATACCAGATTTGAAGACAGTATTCCACTAACTGGCCCTCTGACATCTCACTGTTTCTTCAGACTGTTCCCCTTGTACTCTGGGTGTATACAGAGATACAAAGACACAGAGATACGTATCCTTATGTTCCAATGAATGGCTTTTCAATATTCATGGAGCAGTAAGCTGTGCTTTCAGTTATGCATTGCACTTTTACCCTGTGTTTAGCTGACCTCTAAGCTTTGGCTCAATCACTGCTTTTCAGAATGTAAGCCCTGGCTCCTTATAAATGTGACCAGCATCGCTGGTCCTTGGATGTCTGGTCTCAAGCTGACATGCACTGAAACACATGTTGGTCAAATGAGTCCAGCTAACCAAGAGATCTGGATGACTTTGTATAACTGACATCCTAAACTTTATCATGCTCTCACAGATCTGTGAACGTTATGAACTGTATTTCTCTGGGGGTTTTTGTTAGATCTTTGGATAAGATATTAAATGATTTGGTTCAAAACCAGATCTACGTAGGACCTTGCTAGAAACACTGCAGTGAGTGATACCCTGCTCACAGTGGAATTGAAAACTCTCCAGTACTTAAATGGGCTGTGATCCATTTAATATGTGAGTATTGATTTTCTGTTTTCTCCAGAGAGGGGGAAAGCAATAACAATATCGATAGGATATCATTTTTATGCTGGTCATATCTACCGGGAAGGAAGTTTTTAAGGTTAAGGTGGTGTAATGCACCCTATATGAGACACTTCATATGCTCTTAGGAGACTTTATGTAACAGATGAAAGGTGAAGGACTTGCTGTGTTTGCTATGGGCCAGGTTAGAAAAGAAAGCTTAAGCTCTTAAGGAAGGAATGGTTTTGAAGATAGCATCACTACCCAAGTCATTCAGCTTCACATGAAATTGCCAATATTTCAGTGACCCTTGACTTTCCTGTCCTGCCAAGTTCAAATGACTGCAACACTGCCCACATCATTTTGTCTCAGGTATTACTGCATTGCTGAGACTTCTTTGAGACTTCTCTAATCAGGAAACCTTTGCTGTTATTTCAGGCTGATCTGTACAAGCCTAAGCAAGACTGAATAAACCGTGGACAACCTCTGATGCAATTTTATCTTTAGTCGTTTGCCCTATGCCGTTACCAAGCTTACACACCGCCAGAATCCCTAACCTGGAGTTTATTTTTAGGGGGAAATGATGACGGAAAAAGCCAAATAATGATTTAGTAATTTAGTAGAGGAATAGTTCTCCCACTGCTGCTGTCTTGGATAACCCTCTAATTCATCATTTTCAGAGCCTTTGCACCACTTGGCTTAGTCCATTCCACACTGGACCAAGAAAATGGCTTACTGCAAAGCTATTTTGGGCTGTTTCCCCAGATAGAGAAGCTCTAGTGCTTATCTCGATGGAACAAAAATCAGGCCTGTTATTCTAGATAAAATGCATTCCCCTCCAACTGCCTGATGGCTTATCTCTGGTCTTGCAGCATCACTTGTAACCCTTATCCTGACCCATTTTCTGCTTTTAGCAGAGCTGGGATGGGGGTAGGGAGACTTGGTTTGCGAATTATATTCACTTTCTTTTAATGTGAAAAACTCTTCAAGTGTTCCCATTCTCATGTAATTAGGAGAGGAATCCCTATTCTTAATCAGCTGGTAAATTATCTGTGAGCAAAGCTTTAAGAACGTATTTCTATTAGATTTGGTTCATATACATTATTGGGTTTTAAGCATTTTGAAGAATCTCCTAACAAAAAAAAGAATATCATTTGATGCTTGTCATCTTGTTTTCTTTGCTTGTTTTAAAAGAAAACAAGTCCGACACAAAACTGTATTATCTCTTATCCATATCCAAAGTGATTTCTATGGAGTAAGTATTTTAGCAAGCAGAGCAATCTATGAGCGTTTGGAGCTTCAAAAAGTAGATAAGCACTGAATATAGGTAGTCAAGGCAGTGAATGTGTTGTCTCTTAAATTTCAAATTCAGCAGATAGAGCCAACACAGGCTTCTTTGTTAATCTGTTTGGAATTCAGCTGCTACTTTTAAGCCATTTCCTAGTGAATGATTATCTATCAAACTGTTTTAATCAGCTGAAGCAAACTGGTGTTTATTTCTTGGAGGGACACCGCATGTGTAGTTAGGCAGCATTTGGTCTGTTTTCCTATTTGAATATTAATTTTTGTGAATGCCTCTGTTTTACACAACATGACAGGGACTGCTCAGAAAAATGCTCTTCTCCTTGAAGCTGGGTGCAAACAAATCCAGCGGTGGGGTAGAGTTGATCCTGTTCATACGTTGCCACTGGATGGTCTGGTGAAACAAAGAAGGATAAAAATTCAGGTAGTTGTGAGTAACATGATTAAATGTCAGGACTTTGGTCCCTCTGGGATAGACTGCTGGAGAGCAAGCCATGGACACTGCAGGTGAAGACATGGCTATGGAGTGGGACTGACACAAGGGTTTTCCTCTTCCTCTCAAAACCATTTTAAGGGACTGGTTGGAGGCTGTCAATGTGCAGGTGATGAGTCGCTTGGTTGGCTTTATATTTTCAGCTGCAGGGAGAGGAAAGGGGGGATGTAATCACGTTGTGCATCCAGCTAGGTTGGGAATTGGCAAAACAAGCAAGCAAATCAGTTAATGAGTATCTTCACATGGCACACAGCATTTGCATTCTTGCATTTACCTTCATTGCTTCCGTTAATGGTCTTCTGAAGTGTCACCGTTACATCCACTGCTTCCCAAGGACAATTTCACCATGTCACCTTTGATTTTATTGTATTTTTTCCATGCATTCATTCATAGGTGGAGAGGAAGAATGAAACCTTCTTTACTTAGCCAGTGTGGAGCTATGATTTCAATGTGCTGGCCTATTGAGTTGCAGCCATGCATCACAGATCTTGTGATCTTGTCACCTCCCATGTTCTTATTATTGTCTATCACTTCAAAATTAATTCATTGCTCATCACTTACTCCACCCGATGATACCCGTATTATTCTACTCACAAGACGCCACCTGATGCTTCTTTTGGGGAGGATGGAGAGCGGTAAAAACAAACCCCAACAATCATTCTGTGAATCAGTGTAATTAATATATCCTATATGTGACATGTAATGTAAACAAGATTAATGGTGGTGTAGGGCTGGCAGTTGGACTCGATGATCTCAGAGGTCTATTCCAACTTTAATGATTCTATGATTCTATGAATAATGAAAGCATAGCTTCTCCAGATGTTACAATGTAGTTTTGTCTACACAAGGGAGCAGAAAGAGGAAAGGACTCAAACCTCCCTTTCTGAGTTTGTACAAGATCTAGCTTTCCGAGGACTTGGTGGATGACTGCAGCAGTTTGGGATTGACACCACGTGAATGGTAGTTATGTTAAAGAGTAACTGTCTTCTCTGTGCCGTTACCAAAGTTGTCTTTAGGAGCTGTACTTTGCGTGGGGGGGGGGGGGTTCTGAGTCACAGAATGGTTGAGGTTGGCAGAGACCTTGAAAGATCATCTGGTCCACACTCCTTGCTCAAGCAGGATCACCTAGAACAGATTGCACCTACAGCAAATTGCCCAGGACTGTGCCCAGCTAGGGTTTGAATAACTTCAAGCATGGCGTCTCTGCAACCTCTCTAGGCAACCCGTACCTTGTGTTTGACTGAAAATGTGTTTTTCTTTCACAAAGATCACGGCGGCATTGGGAAACAGGATACTCATGTGAAGCAAGGCGAGGTGCTGCACGTTCTGGCTGGGTAAGATCAAGGAGTGCTCCTTTTTCAGTTGGTGCCTGTTGCTGGGCTCCGCTCCCTGCTTGCAGCATGACTAGTGATGAAGAGCCACCTTATCTACCAAGGAAGCCTCAAACCACAACTGGGAACATTTTGAAACAGATTTTTGTCACCCCAAAGGAGACATCATAGTAGAATAATAGGCTTTTGTAGCTGTAACCCAGTGATGACAAGATAAAGGCGCCCAACTCATCCATTGTACATATCTAATAGTGCAGCAGCAACTGATTTTTATCCATTTATTTCAGAATGGGGAAGTAACAGGGACGTTTCTCTTTCTTAGATCTTCTCACTCTTTTGTTGCCCAATGTAATGTATATGTACACCTGATTTTTAATGTGTATATAGGTGTGTAGAATCATAGAATAGTTTGGGTTGGAGGAGACCTTTACAGGTCATCCAGTCCAAACTCCCTGCAGGACCAGGGACATCTTCAACCACATCAAGTTGCTCAGAGGCCCATCCAACCTGACGCTGAATGTTTCCAGGGATAGGGCATCCACAACCTCCCTGGTCAGCCTGTGCCAATGCCTCATCACCTTCATTGTAAAAAATTTCTTCATCATATCCAGTCTAAATCTCCCCTCCTTCAGTTTAAAACCATTCCCTCTTGTCCTGTCACAACGGGCCTTGCTAAAAAGTCCGTCCTCATCTTTCTTGTGCTGGAAAGTGCTGGAAAGCTGCTCTAAGGTCTCCCCAGATCCTTTTTTTCTCCAGACTGAACAACCCCAGCTCTCTCAGCCTGTCCTCATACGGGAGGTGATTCAGCCCTCGGATCATCTCCATGGCCTCCTCTGGACTCACTCTACAAGATCCACATCCTTCCTGTGCTGAGGACTCCAGAACTGAATGCAGGGTTCCAGGTGAGGTCTCACAAGAGTGGAGCAGAGGGGCAGAATCACCTGCTGGAGGCAGAATGACCTGCTGGAGGCCGGGGAGTCCATATGCACATGCAAAGAAGTGGGATATGCTAAAATGGTGATTGTTACTATCAAGTTTAAGCAAACAAAACAACAGAAGGTGTGTGGAGCATCTCGAGTACCACTCAGAGCCCAAAGACCCAGCACTGAAGGCTTTGCTGTACTCAGTTGATACATGACTTCAAGCTGAATTTACAGAAGTGAATTTGGACCCAAGGCAGTACCTTTTTCTGCTCAAAGGATGCCTTATGCCTGTGCAGCAGTTTTAGGAAAATGTAGATGGTGGAAAATGCCCAGAGAAGGCAAAGTTGGTTCAGAAAGGCTTGTTCAGAAGACAAGTTAGGTTGATCCTGACAATTGTCATCACAGAATTGATTGTCATCACTGCTATCTTCATTAAAATAACAGACCAAGTATTAAATCTCCATGAAGGAGTGAGAGGGGAGACAGAAAGTCACCCACAATGGAATGGGTTAATGAACTAAGCTGCAATATTAAAAAAAGGAACTTTATTCACTTTGCTTACTCCCAAATAAGCACCTGAATCGGTGAAAATCAGGACTAATGGAATCAATAAATGTAGCTCAATTTAGTCTAGTTTAAAATCTACTTCAAAAGAAAGCCAAAGCTAGGATTTCAGAAAGTGTTTTCATACACCGATGCATCAAAACTGCTGTCAGATAAATTCTGATTATCCCAGATAAGGGTATTATAGCATGGAATGAAAACAGGCACCAGAGATACAAAAGCAAAGGAACTGTTAGTTCTGATTTCTTGGGAAATGTCAAAAAGGGTGATGTGAGAAGCAGCAGTGTTGAGGTCCCAGCACCAGCTAACGTTTGTATTGCTGCTTTTGACTCTGCATTTCTGCAATGGTAAAAGAGAGAGCTCAGTCTCTAGCAATGCCAAATAATACCATTCTATTTAACTTTTTAGATTTTACCAATAAATGAGAAGTATGTCATGTTTTTCTTCAAAACTTAGTCATCTCCGACACACCCGGCACCACTTCTGTTTTGAAAAAGGTCGTATCGTTTCCCAGATTGTAATGACTCCTGAATTCTTTGAAACCTAATTGCAAAGTACTTTACTCTGCTTTTTACAGTGTTTTCTAATGTGAATTGGTGGCGGTGCACGTTTCTGCCCAGTTTGCAGTGTGCGCAACCCAAAAAAAGATGAAGTTAACATGAAAGCCAACCAAAAGCTGAATTAATGAAAAGGTCAAATACATTATTAAGCATTAAAGTTCTAAGAAGTCCCTGTTGTGCAGGAGATTGTAACAAGAAGAGGAAACAGCACAGCATGAGCAATCTCTCATGATAAAGATCTGGTGAGCAGAGAAGAGCGGAGGAAGTGGAGCACGTATGATGATTCCTGTTACAGGCCCTCCTCCTCCTCATCAGGTGTCTGCTCAGGTTTTGGCTGAAAGATGCTGGAATTTGGTTAAACTCAGAAATAAATTTACCTTTTTGTTTATTTCATCAAGAAAATGGGAACCTTTTATTTTCTAGTTACAGAAAAACTACCGAGACTGGAGTTGTCTCATCCCAATAAAGCATCCTCTTCTTTTCTGGCTTCACACTGCACCTTGGACCTGACCTGCAAGGAATGGATGCCACATCTCTCCAGGATCACTGCGTGCGTCACTCAGACACCTATTGTCTGAGACCTGGAGTGAGACTTCTTGTGCTGTCCCATTCTTGCACCAAGCAGGTTGGTACCCAGTTACCAGAGTTGGTGACAAGTAGGGCTACAAACAAAGACTCTGTTACGCTCTTCTTTTGAAAATGTTTAAAAGCTTTAAAGGCCCTGTTGCTATTGTAAAAGTTGAGGGGATTTGCAATATTTACTCACATCATCTAAGGGATGAGCAAAAGTTGGTTAAATGACCTCAAATAAAAAGAAGTTAATATTACTGTCACTCAGTAGAGTCTGCTATGTACCTCCACCATGGAGTCTTGGTTTTGTGCCTCTGCTTTTACTTGCAGGCAAATCCTATGAACAATGCAAAGTCCACCTGTGTCTATCTGTTACCGTAGCTGTGATTCATCCAGCAATGTAGAGATGCTAAGTCTCAGGGGATGGAGTGAGATAGCACAACCTCTGAGGGTACCATCCTCTTCAGATACCCTGCCTCAGACTGGGCCTGGGCTCAGCTCTGCAGGTGAGTGGATAGCTGGATTTCTTCCTCCGATGAGGACACTGACCAGATTACAAGCAAGATGCGCTTCCCATCGCCAGCACATGTTGGGTTTGCACATGGGGTTTTTTAGCCCTGCTGAATTGCAGAGCGGTGGTTGGGGTACTGCTGTTTCTTCTCTTCTCCCATGTAGTCACAAGAAAATGAGTTGAGGAGAGGAGGGAAACAGTCAGACTTCACAAAGCTCACCAAACAGCCATGGGTGATGAATAGCTGAGAGTTGCTCATGGCAGACTGGGTGGGGTTTGCTAATTCACCCATGCGAGGAATTCGCTAGGGGGTGGGAAGAGGGGATGGTGTGGCAATAAGTCATGAGAAGCACTGGGAAAAGCAAAGAGCAAGGGGGAAAACCTTGTCTATTGCTTTGAAAAATTTAAGATGCTGGTGTCTGCACAGAGATGCAGGCATCAGCCAGGAACCCGTGTTCGTTTGGGGGAGGTTTTGACATGAATAAGGTCATTCTAACAGTTGATTGACACAAAAAGAAAGGGGAAGAAAAATATTCTAGCCACCATGAAAGAAAAAAAATACGATCTGAACTAAAGCCTAATTGATGCCTGTTTATTTCCTCCCTTCCATGCTTTTATTTTCCCTTGTTCCTTGCTGTTTCCTCTGCTCATGAAGACATGAAATGGGAAACTCCAGTGAAGCAATATTTTCCAGATTCATTTTGCTATGCAAAGCTGAAAAGGAAAAATTCCAGTCCAACCCTGGAATATTTCAGTTTCAGGGCTATAAATAATATTTTAACCCTCTTGCAAGTGCTTTAGGACAGAAACACTCTTGCTATGTGTGTAGATAGCAAAGAACTGATACGTTTCTGATGGTAGCATGAGAACTCCTTGCATTACGCTGTTGTATCAGCTATACAGTTGGTTTGAAGATTGATGTGATTCTTAGCCCGGAGAAGGCTCTGAGGAGACCTTATAGCCACTTCCAGTACTGCATGGGGCTAAAGTAAAGCTGGGGAGTGGCTCTTGACCAGTGAGTGCAGGGGTAGCACGAGAGGGAATGGTCTGAAGCTGAATGAGGGGAAGACTGAGATGAGATCTTAGGAAGAAATATTTTCCTGTGAGGGTGGGGAGGCCCTGGCACAGGTTGCCCACAGAAGTGGTGGCTGCCCCATCCCTGGAAGTGTTCAAGGCCAGGTTGGATGGGGCTTTGAGCACCCTGATCCAGTGGGAGGTGTCCCTGCCCATGGCAGGGGTTTGGATCTGAACGGGCTTGGAGGTCCCTTCCAACCCAAACCATTCTATGATTCTATGATTTGTCTTCTAAAAAAACAAAGTTAATAATCTTTCCAAATCCAAAGAGCTTCACCTTCCTTCAGAAGGCAAGGGCTGGCTTTGGGTTGAGAACCTGCCTCTGGTTTGAGGTGGCAGCTTGTCAGGCAGGATTTCATTTTAATTTTTCTTTTTGCTTCATGAGTGAATGATTGGCCTAACTCAGGAATTCTAAAATTATGATTATTATTCACTCTGGGCATGAGAAACACACCTGTAATTTCTCACGAAATATGCTTTGTGGCAGAAGAATCACATTCCCTCCCGCGCCGATGCATGAAATGTATCCTTATGTAAAGAGCAGCTTAGCTCATCTGTTTATTGCTCCATCAGACTCTGCAGCCATATGCAAATGCTTGGCATGTTTGTTTGTACGCCGGTGGTTAATGCTCATTAAGCGGAGACACTAATAGCACTGCCTGGAGCCAAGCAAAGTGGAAGGCAGTTACCGTACAAATTTCCCCAGCTTGATTTGGCAAGCGTGGGTGGCGCTTAACTTGCCTGCAACCTCTGCTGCTCCTCTTGCTGCTGTTGGCTCTGTGAGCTTGTTCCAAAGCCCAGGATGGCTTTATGAGCAGCATCTCAATAGAGGATTGGGGATGATGTGATTGAGAGCAGCCCTGCAGAAAGGGACTTGGGGTGCTGATTGATGAGAAGCTCAACATGAGCCAGCAATGCGTACTTGCAGCTCAGAAAGCCAACCATGTACTAGACTGCATCAAAAGCAGTTTGGCCAGCAGGGTGAGGGAGGGATTCTGCCCCTCTACTCTGCTCTCGTGAGACCCCACCTAGAGTCCTGTGTCTAGTTCTGGAATCCCCAATATAAGAAGGATATGGAACAGTTGGAACGGGTCCAGAGGAGGCGTACAAAGATGATCCAAGGGCTGGAGCACCTCTGCTATTAGGACAGGCTGAGGGAGTTGTGGTTGTTAAGCCTGGAGAAGAGAAGGCTCCAGAGTGACCTTAGAGCAGCTTCCAGTGCTGAAAGGGGCTACAGGAAAGCTGGGGAGAACTTTTTACAAGGGCCTGTAGTGATAGGACAAGGGGGAAATGGTTTAAATTGGAAGAGGGAAGATTTAGACTAGACTTTAGGAAGAAATTCTTCACTATGAGGGTGGGGAGGCACTGGCACAGGTTGCCCACGGAAGTGCTGGATTCCCTCTCCGTGGAGGCGTTCAAGGAGGGGGCTTGGAGCAACCTGATCCAGTGGGAGGTGACCCTGCCCATGGCAGGGGGGGTTGTCACTGGATGGGCTTTGATGTCCCTTTCAATCCAAACCATTCTGTGATCTCCTCGGACAAAAAGTGCTGATGATTGGGGTGGGGAAGTGGTGGGCTGCCACTGTGTGGGGGATAGTGATGGAGCTGTCTCAGCAGTCCTGCTCTGTCTGGGTTTCCTTTGTTTTTCCAAGCTGTGTTCCCCTCTGCTCTCCTCTCAGCTGCTCCTCCCACTCATCCTCCGCTCCATTTTCTTTGGGCTTTGCTGGTTTATTTCTCCCTCAACATCTTCTTTGGCTCTCAGGGGATTGTGTGTGTGTGACAACAGAGAGGAAACTGAGGCACCTACATGTAGAGTGATGGGACAAGAGGTAGTGGCCTCGAGTTGTGCCAGGGGAGGTTCAGATTAGACATCAGAAAAAATTTCTTCACCAAAAGTGTTCTCAGGCACTGGCTGAGGCTGCCCAGGCACGTGGTGGAGTCCCCATCCCTGGAGGTGTTTAAAGGATGGGTAAATGAGGTGCTCAGGTTTATGGTTTGGTAGTGGACAGATACAGCTGGATTCAATGATCTCAAAGGTCTTTTCCAACCAAGTGATTCTGTGATTCTATGATATCAGAAACACCAGCATTAGTGTAACACTAAATGATAAGAAAATATCAGCAGGTCAGAAGAAGATCAGGGTGCTGATAAACCTCTTCTCTTTCCAGGCAGAGGACACAGGTGAAAATCTGGCATAGCACCAGGGACAATATGGGATTCCCCAACCTGTTTGCATCCTGTGCGCTTAAAGAAAACCTTTAATTAGGAAGAAAGGTGAGAAGCACTTTGGTTTTGTTCTGAAGTTTGATTCTCAGGGATAAACAAGACTTGGGTACCCAGAACAGGCTTTTCCTCAAAAAAATTGTACTTGTGATGTTGAGATGCCTATTGAGTTGGCCCGTATCTGCCCGTAATTGTGAGAACAGCTGCAGTGAGAGGTGTCTCCAGAGACAATGCCCAGAGGATGCACCTTATCGAGAGCATCGCATCCCAGCTCTGACAGATATGAAATCGCCTTGTCAACTGTGCTGGCAGGGCAAAATGCAGAACAGACCCTGCAAGGAAGCTGACGTGTTAGGTGGTTATCAAGGAGCTGGGCTACTGTTTCTCTTATTTGGATTTGGCAAGCCTTGAAGAAGTCTCATTTTGTGACAGGCATGTATGGCAAAGGCTGGGGTCTCGCTTCAGGCAGGCATTGAAGGTAAACCATGATGCTCCCTGCCATGGCTGGAAGCTTCTTGAGGGACATTGAGGGACACAACCACAGAAAAGCCTGTGCATGGGCTGGCAGCAGGGGTTGAAGCACCATCATCGCTTTGAATCAAGGAAGAGCTTTTCCCCAAACTCCCTTGGGAGAAGAGCTGTGGAGGTCTTCACTGAAATTTTGGCTGCTTGAGATGGGGCTGACCGTAGAGCAGATGGATGTGGCAGGGAAGCTGGCAGTGCCTGCTTTTGCCTGCCCTGGGGCTCTGGCTGTGGCCATGGTGGAGGCCAAGCTTTGGTCCAGGCATGTTTAGAAAAGCATACCTGGGTACATGTCACGCTGGTTGAAAAAAATAGCCAATTGAAGAAAAGCTAATGAGTCTTGGTGGGTGTGATCAGGGATTCTGCCATCTGTGGAGCATCTGACTTCAAGTCTTTTGGGATGAAACCCATCACATTTTTCTCTTGTAGAAGGGGGGAAGATCTCAAGTCCATTGAGAATGACTCTGCTGGCTGGTCAAAGAACGCACAAATGAGGTCTGGAGGGGATTGTCCTCAATGCTTATGGTTAAGCAGTTGGTTAAGTGGAGACTGTTAATGCTAGAAAAATTAGACAGTGTTTAGAGCATCCATAAGTTGTTTCTGCAGTAAGCTGTGGCTGGGATGGACACAAATGTCTGAAGGATTTGGGCACCAGAGTCTCACTCATTTTGTCTCAAAGCTTTGAGGTTTTCAGCCCTTCTGCAAACATTAACATAGTTTGTCTGGATGATGAATGTTCAGATTATTCTCATCACCTAAAGTCTCACTGAGTGACGATGGCTGTGTAGCAAAAGTTACCTTTTCTTCTGGATGAGTTAGTCCTCAGTGACAATTTCACTCTTTCAATCTGCAGAAAAGATGCATCTGATCTTCAGAGATTGAAAATAGATCTTGTGTTTGGTGAAAATACTTTAACCAATGAGATACTGAATGAAAGGGTTTGCTTTTTGCTTTTTTTCCTTCTTTTTCCTTTTTTTGTTTCTTTTTCCTTTTTGGAGGGAGAATTATCCTGCTCACATTCTTAATCTGAAAGGCTTAAGTGCCGTATTGAGGAGTGAATCTCAAGCATGAAGAAATCCCAGGAGGTTTCCTGTTCTTTTGGTTGAGCCGGGGCAACTGCCTGTCTGTGTGATGCTTTAAATTATCTTGGCTTCAGATACACAGCTCTTCCTACCCATTCACAGAACAGGGATCATCTCCATCCACTCCAGGCTCAGGGTTCTGTTGTGGGCACCAGCCCCTTGGGAGCTCTGGTAAGTCTCAAAGCTGTGGCACTTCAGCTTGACCCAGTGAAGTCAATGAAAGTGTAACCACAGCTTCCAAGAGCCTTTGGACTCCTGTACATCTAGAAGCACATACACAATGATTCAAAATACAATAGCACTCATTCTGGAATATGAGTTGATTTATTTTAACTTGACTTAATACATTTTCTTTTTCTAGCTTGAGAGCATCCAGAAAAACTCTTCTAGTCAATTTTCAAGTGTCAACAAGCTGTTTTTCTTGGTCTCACAAACTCGTCTTTGAAATGGGAATAACTTAGTCTCCCATATGGTGTTAAAAGCTACTTCATAGCAGAAATCTCCTGTATATTCATACAAAATTTTAGAGGAGCAGGTGGAAATTATCTGGCAATTAAAGTTAGTGCTATGGAGTGAGGACTTGGAATGACATAGTCAATCTATTCAAAGTTCACTTCTCCCACTGTCAGCAATTGGTTACATGACTGTTCATCATGCTGCTCCTCAGGGGGAAAAAAAGACCCTTGAAGAGATAGAAATCAGTTGAACTCTTTTGCCGATAAGTGCATCTGAGCAGATGATTACATTTATCTGAAAGGAAATGGTTAAAAAGTAGTTCTTTGCCAGTTCTGGCTCTGACATCATTCTGTAGGCTTATTGGGGTATTAACAAAGAAAAGTAGCTTTCTGTGAATACAGGAAGTGACCTCCAATAAAGTTTACAAAATTTCACAGAAAAACAGACATAAAAAGGTCAAGACTCTCCTCAGCCATTCATGTCTAATTTTATTCCGAGCAGTAGATTTCTCTACTCACTTAAAATGCTCAGGTCTGAGCCATAATATAGGACAGTTATCATCATCCTAAAGGGGAAGCGTTCATCATCCTCTTGCAGCAGCAGCTAAAGGTGTATCATCACCATTTTTCAGAATTGCACGGTATTTTAGTGACTATTCATAGATGATGTTAGATCACCAACAAAACATTTTTCTCCACTGCAGAAAAGGCAAATTTCAAGATTTTTCTTTGTTTGTTTGTTTCTCTGGCTTTTTTCAGTTTATGCAGAACTAATTATTCTCATAACTCCGTGAAAGGATCTGTTCAAACTTTCCAAACTAACTTGACTGGAAGCCACAATGAGCTATTCACAGAATCATGGAATCATTAGAATGGTTTGGGTTGGAAGAGACCTTAAAGTCCTTCCAGTTCCAACCCCCCTGCCATGAGCAGGGACACCTCCCACCGGATCAGGGTGCCCAAAGCCCCATCCAACCTCGCTTGGTGTCATCGGCAAACTTGCTGAGGGTGCCATCAATCCCACTGTCCATGTCTATGACAAAGGTGTTAAACAACACCAGTCCCAATACCAAGCCCTGTGGAATGCCACTCATCAATGGTCTCCACTTGGACATTGAGCCATTGACTACAACTCTTTGAGTGTGACCATCCAGCCAGTTCGTTATCCATTGAGTGGTCCAGCCATCAAATCCATGTTTCTCCAATTTGGAGACAAGAATGCCATGTGAGTCAGTGTCAAATGCTTTGCACAAGTTCAGGTAGATGATATCAGTTACTCTTGCCTTATCTTCTAGCTCCAGAATGCATGACTTGTAAGGAGGAATAAGCATGTATAAACAGATGGGTTTGCTCTAAATTGGCTTACGTTATTGTTTCAAATATATAAAAAAATCGAAGCAAACCACTCCAGTGATGCCCCATCAATGGACAGGAGGCTTTTTCTGTTCGTGTCTTGTAGACACTGCTCCCGTGTACATTTCTCTCTGATGTTATGGTGAAAGGCATCATGGCATTGCCGTGAAAATGCTGATGTACAATGAGAATCCCAGAGAGCATCTTTGTCAGTATTGGGTGCTCATCCACTCCTGACAAAACAGAAGCAAAGCCCCATGTCTGGTGGGAATGGAGAAGGTCCCATGGGGTGGCAGTACATGCAGGTGCAAACTGTACTAATGGAGAAGAGTATTTCAGGGTCAGCCATGAGGGCTTTGAGAATCGGATGAGGATGGCGAAACACTGGCACAGGTTGTCCAGAGAGGTGGTAGGTGCCCCATTCCTGGAAATGCTCATAGTCAGATTGGACAGAGCTCTGAGCAATCAAGCTCTGATCAAGTTGAAGATGTCCGTGGTCATTGCAGAGGGGTTGAACTACATGACTTTTAAAGGTCCCTCCAGCCCCAACTATTCTATGTTACCTAAAAGTACATATCGACTTCACCATGAGAGTAAAAATGGGTATAAGCAATCCAGATGAGACCTGTTCCCCCAGGGTCAGATGCTTAGGTGGCATCCTGAAGATATTCAGGGCCTGATGCTCAGAAAGCCAAGGGGGCTTTCCATCCCAGTGAGACCGGAAGGTGGTCGGGGATTTCAGCACTTGGCATGAGTAGTCCTGGAAGAAGTGAGAGTTTAGCTGGCTTAAAATTAAACAATGATAATTAAAAGAGGGCACAATTGATCTCAGCTGGAAGTTGGTGCATTTTAAATACGGGATGGGTCTTTATTGCAATCTGTGAAAGAGTGCTAATGCCCCTGATTTATTAGAGAAGCTGAAAGAAATAGCTTTGCACAGCAGGATAAACATGCATTTGACTTGGATCCAGATATGACAATAGCTAAATGCCATCAAAACTAGAAAGAAAATAGCTGCCAGCAGTCCTGTCTTACTCTTGATTCCGATTTTCTACTTGCTCTGTCAAAGCCTTCATTCCTTTCCGATGGAGCTGAAGACAGGATTTTCCTTCAAGAGCAGCTTTTGTTCCTATCAGCATTAACTGTGCTTTCTCTATAGGATATGAAGAGCCTTGAAAAGAAAACTCCTGCTTCACTTGCAAGAAATGCTGGGTACCAAGTATGGAGAACACACGGGATGGAAAGGGGTTTGACCTCTAAGGTTCAGAGTATGCCAGCAGACAGCAGCAACACATCTAAGGCGATATTCAGGAAGGCATTTCCAAAGAAAAACATTTGCCATTGGGAGTTATTGAAGGAAAATTGCCACCTGCTCCTGACCACAGCACCTGGAAATACCAGACCATCTCTTTTTCCTCCTCCCTGCAAAGGGCAGTGAGAGGCCAGGTAAGCTGTAACCACCCCTAAGCAAACAAATATCTGTGATGGGGAAATCGATGTGTGTGAACTGGGTGGATGCAGGAAGATGTGTACTCTTAGGCTACAGGACTCTGGTCTGAAACAAAGGCAGAGCCTGAGTGTTCGAGGTTTCCTCACACAGATGATGGATATATTTTTGCAGCTGGTTCTGATGGGGAATCACGACTGTGCTGTGCAGTTGCAATGTTTTGTCTTGCATGCTCTCATTGCAATTGGAGTTTTATAGAATCATAGAATGCTTTGGGTTGGAAGGGACTTTTAAAAGCCATTTAGTCCAACCCCCCTGCAAAAGCAGGAACTTCATGATGCTTTTACTTTTGTTCTGGGAGGAACACCTTCCCAGACAGGTAAAGGATGATGTCTATTTGAATGACAATCTAGGTAAGGTGATGGATAAAACAGTAATGAAAAACATGACTTTTTAACTGGAAAAATGTAAATGTCAGGCATTTGGCCACTTCTGTAGTCCTTTAACATAGCTTGGAAAGAGATAGTTAAAAGTTGGCTAAGAATGTTTGCCTCTAGCCACAGATTAAGCAAAATGTCTCTTTTATGCCTTTTTTGGCCCCCATCAGGCTGTTTAAACCTGCTAAGAAATTAGTTTTGACTATGAGTTTTCATGCATCTCTCAGCTTGTCCTTCTATGGGAGGTGTGCTCCAGCCCTTGGATCATCTCCGTGGTCTCCTCTGGACTCGCTCCAACAGTTTCATGTCCTTCCTGTGTTGAGGACTCCAGAACTGAAAGGAGAACTCCAGGTGAAGTGTCACACATGCTGTTAGCAGTACTCTCTGCTATCTGCCCATAGGACACAGACATTCTTGTTCAGTTTCTAGACATTATATCTGTACGTTAAACTTAAAGATCAAGTTTTTCTCAAGCTTTTAAGTCTGTGACTCACATTGCTCAGGGATCATGGTACAAATCCTATTTCTTTTTTTTCAAGATCAGTACAATGAGGCCAAATGATCTGGCTGTGCTCTGAACTGAGTGGCCACAGTCTTCATCCTTGAGTGCCACTGTCTTGTGGCACGAATGAAATAAATAATCATATTTGAGTTTTGTAGGTGACAGTCCGTGTTACCTGAAGACCACAAGGTATGTGCGGGAGTGTCTGATACGAGTCCAACCAAGCTTTTAAGGAGAATTCCCCCAGGGGGTTGCAGTTCACAGTTGACCTTACTTACTAATGTTTGTTTTTGAATGCAACCTGTCAGCTCAAAGCAGAGACTCTTTATATAGAAAAAGTAAAATTCCAGTGAATTTGAAACTAGATCTGACCTAGATTACTGGCCAGAAACTCCAGTCAGTATGAAGCAGCTACTCAGAAGTTCTTGCTCTCCAATTAGGGAGATGTCAGCAAGTAAACAGCTAAGCAGCAGTCTGTTAAACATAGGGATGTTTTTATTAAACAGCTTTGGGATACAAAATTATTTATACTGACCTTGTTTTCCAGCTCTTCAGAGGCCCAAGGAGAAAGCTTGAAACTCTGTAAGAAGTAAGGCTCCTTCATTACACTGCTTCCCATCTGTTGGGTTAGGATCTATATGTATTCATCTCTTGGGGAGTGATGAGGTGTTCACAGGCAAGAAAACACATGAATGAAACTTTGTTTATCGATGAACGGTCTAAGAGTGCTTTCATGTATCATATGGACAGGAACCTAATGACAGGTAAGTGAGGTGAGCAAGCTCGAGTTAATCCTTTGCCATACTGCAGAGAGGGTAACCTGTAAGAGCTGTATTCAGAAGCACAGATGAATGAGGGATACGAAGTGGGACCTCAGGTTCATGTGCAAAGAAATCAAAGCCTTTGGGTTGCAGAAGGAAAGAGAGGTGAGGAAACTTCTCTCCATGGTGTCTGTGATGATGGTTTCGTAAAGTATAACGCGATTCTCTTGACCAGTTGAAGGGAAGATAGGCTGTAAGTGCTCTGATGGTGTAACCAGGGAAAGCCATGCTTAAGCTTGGATGAAGGGTATGATTTTCCCAAACGCTTAAGAGACTCATCATTTCCATTTCAATATGTTAAGCTAAGGGGATGTGATTCCTTTTTTCGTCTTTGGTGCCTGGTTAAATATTTGATGGGCTAAAGGAGGAGCAGCCACGTCTGAAATACAGAGCACAACATGGACACGGTCACCACGAAGGTGTGTGCCAACTTGACAGGAGGCTGTGAGAAGCAACCTGGGCTCCTCAGATCTGCTGTGGCAGTAAGAGGGGCTTCTTATGAGGGGTGACGCGACACCAGGCTTGACCAGCAAGCATCTGCCGATTCGTATTCGCTTTAATGGAATTATTTATTACCTGTTGGAAAACATACTTAAAAGTGAAATCACCCATTTGACTTACGGTTTATTGTCTCTGTCTAATTAAAGTCTGCCAAAGAGAGAAAGTGCTGCAGCAAGTGCAGGTGGGATCTCAGTGAAATCCTACTCCTGAAATGCCTTCTCACGGCGTGTGCAGACCAGGGGAAAGAAAGATGGAATCAAAATAAATTACACCCAATGTGCTTCTCCTTGTTGCTGTCCCCAGTGAACAGAGGCAGGAGTGGGCCAGTGCTGCATAAGTGAGGCAATCATAGAATGACTTGGGTTGGAATCATAGAATCATAGAATCAGAAGGTTGGAAGAGACCTGTGAGATCATCGAGTCCAACCATGGCTGTCTCCCTACTAAACCATATCCCTAAGAAACTCATGTACCCGGACCTTTAAGCCAGTTCTACCCCCCTGCCATGGGCAGGGACATCTCCCACTGCATGAGGGTGCTCAAAGCCCCATCCAACCTGGCCTTGAACACATCCAGGGATGGGGCAGCCACCGCTTCTCTGGGCAACCAGGGCCTCCCCACCCTTACCGTGGATAATTTGTTCCCAATGTCCAGTCTAAATCTTCCCCCTGCCAATTTAAAGCCATTCCCCCTCCTCCTATCACTATGGGCCCTTGTACTGTTTGCCACAGGGCTCTTTGCCTCTTGCCCTGTAATTGATAGTGTTTCAGATATATTCTTATGCTCGGTCAGTCCTTTGTGAACTGGAGGCTCTCTCTCCAGCTCTTTTGCTCAGCATTGGTATTCAGCAGGTTAAAACATGCCCAGAAGTCAGATATGTTCACGCTGATTTTTCCCTGTACAGGGACAGGGAGGCACATCACTCTCTGCATGGGAATTACGAAACCAGGCACCTCTAGCAGCGTTTAGGGCAAGCACTGAACCTTGCAGTGGTTGTGGTGTCCTCCAGGAGGAAGGTCACTCAGTGTGTGAACAGCACTGTCTTTGCAGCCTGGGCAAGCTGTCAGGCACTGAGTGGCATGGGTCACGTCCTCCGAAATCTGGTTGCTGGAGGCTATGCTGCCATAGCCGGCTTGCAGTGAGGGAGCCTGTCTGCTCAAGATGCAAGAACCTCTCTGTGCTGTGGTATTGCTGTTCTTGACCTCTTTTATTGAAGAACCTTGAAATAAAAGTAACTCCTGAGTCCTTTAGAAATAGACCCAAGTAAGTCAGGAAGTGGCATCTTCAAAAAAATCACTATGCTTCCCATTCTGTAGCTTTTTCTACCCAATGTCGAACACATTATATGAGTTTAAAAGAACAGTGAAGCACATGGTTGTGGAGCCACGCTCAGGGACATGGAGCCTCTTTCCATCAGCCTTTTCCTAACACCCTGTATCTGTCTAGACTGAAATGCCCTGGTATTGCTCTGGCAATAGTGGAGTTGGTTGTAACATGCATCGCTAGAAGAGACTAATTTATATTTCAGCATTGCCCTCACAGGTTGTTTGGCTGCTCTGTCAGTGCTTGGTGTTTCACCTAACACCTGGCTTCAGGTAGCTGATGGAGCACAGAGCACCTCTGCTCCTGTTAGAAAGCGTGGGTGTTGCTCAAGGGGCTGCAGCTACAGCTCCCAGCCCAGTGCTCTGCATCACTCACACTCTCGTGAGACCTCAGCTGGAGCCCCTTGTTCAGCTCTGGAGTCCTCAGTATAGGAAGGACATGTTGGAGCGAGTCCAGAAGAGGCCACAAAGATTATCTGAGGGCTGAAGCTCCTCCCAACTGAGGGCAGGCTGAGAGAGATGGAGTTGTTCAGCCTGGAGAGGAGGAGGCTTCAGGGAGTCCTTAGAGCCGCCTTCCAGTACTGAAAGGGGCTCCAGGAAAGCTGGGGAGGGGCTCTTGTTCAGGGAGTGCAGGGATGGGATGACAGGGAACCATTTTCAGCTGAAAGAGGGGAGACTGAGATGAGATCTTAGGAAGAAATGTTTTCCTGTGAGGGTGGGGAGGCCCTGGCCCAGGTTGCCCAGGGAAGTTGTACCTGCCCCATCCCTGGAGGTGTTCAAGGCCAGGCTGGATGGGGCTTTGAGCCCCCTGATTCAGTGGGAGGTGTCCCTGCCCATGACAGGAAGGTGGAACTGGATGGTCTTTGAGGTCCCTTCCAACCCAAACCATTGTAAGATTCTATGATCACCCCTGACTCTCCTTGTCCCCAACCACTTGTCCAGGCCTTCCCAAGGCCTTCAAGACACACACCTGTTCTGCTCTGGGCACTGCACCAAGGTGCAGTCAGAACATGTCCCTAAATTACCTTGCACAAGCACAAGCCTTGAGAAAGCAGGAGACAAGTAACCTTTCTTCCCCAGTTCATGAGTTTTGGGGCAGTTGGGGATTCACTGAGGAGCAAGCAGTTTGTCAGCTCTTAAAAGGTAAGAGTGTGATTTTTGTGTGATATTTGGCATGATGATGGTGTCTGCCCACATTGGTAGAGGCAAAGCAGCTGTGGCATCTCGTGCTGCAATACCAAGCCACATTCAGCCTTTCCCATGGCACCTTCCAGTTCTCCATGGCCAGGTAGCTCCGGATTGAAGCAAACCTTGGAAGGAGGTGCCTTCCCTGCACCGACGAATGAGGCAGGGCTCTGCAAAACTGCGGTAGGGAAGCAGAGAGAGCTTTTCTTCTGCTTGCTGTGGATCTGGGCTCATTTGCACCAGCCGTTTATTAACCCTTGCTCTCACACCTGTTCTCACTCTCGCACCTCGGGAGCTCCGGAGCCACTTCTTGCACCTCCCACAAATGCACATGCTTTTGCTCCAAAAGCCTCCCTGGATTTCGGACCTGTGTGTGATCCGAATGAATTAGACTTGGCTGCAGCATGGGATTATTGCAGACCTGTCACTTCACAGTATGTTCCTGTTACAGCCCACACTCATGTCTGCTAGTATTTTAAAGTAAACTTTAATTAGCATCTTCCCAAGAGTGTGAATAAATTGTTTTCTTGTTGTTTTAGGTTTGGTTTGGTTTTGTTTTAAGGAAAAGAATGTTTACTCACCAAGGACATGTTTCCAAACTCTTCATCCACTCTTGTCCTGGTTTTCTGGTCTCTCACTGTGTGAAGCTCTGTGTGGGGCTGTTGGTGGGAGCAGGGTTGGTGGAGTAGAACATACCATGGATGCATGTGCGAGTGCTGGAGTGGGTTTGGGCCATGTTGGAGCAGTGCTGTCAGACTCCTGATGGCCAAGTGTTACCCATTTACTAGCAAACTATCCCAGAAGAGTCACTCTTGGTTAAGTAGATCTGCATCTGGTTTGGTTTGGCGTAACAGCCCCTTTACCTATAGTCTGACACGGCTTGGGCTCAGTGCCTTCAAAGGTGTTCAAGGCCAGGTTGGATGGGGCTTTGAGCACCCTGATCCAGTGGAAAGTGTCCCTGACCATGGCAGGGGGATTGGAACTAGGTGGGCTTTGAGGTCCCTTCCAACCCAAACCATTCTATGATTCTATGTAAGAGCTTAGGATCCACTGTCTGAGTGCTGCAATCCAGCAATAGTGGCAAGAAACTCCTCCCCTCATTGTAAATAACATTTAAAATACTCTTTGCAAGGATCGTCAACCATGTTTTCCAGCCATCACCACAGAAAGAATGAATCAGGTGTGATCCAGAGACCTGCTCACAGGCAGCAAAGGGATGCAAAGGAGGTTTTGTACCTGGCTGGATTCCTGCAGATTTACTTTACTGCTGAAATTAAGTGTATTAATCCTGTGTAAAGGTTTCTACCCACCTAACCCATTTACTAGATTTAATTTCTGAAAGCAGTGGAATAATGGATTGGAAGGGGCTGAGCTAAAGACCTGTTTGCCCTCCTTATGGGGCAAGCATCAAGGTAGGGCTGAGAAATGAGGCTGGGGTTGGGGTGTTCCCTGCTGGTGCTGGCACGAGGAGTGATCCCCATACTGTCTGTTTTAAGAGGTGGTGTGTGATGTGAAGAAGATGCCTGGAATACTGGAGGCAAGAAGGAGTAAACTAGCATGGGGGAAAAGGCTGAATTTAAAGGTTTGGGTGGTAAGAAAGATTTTTAAGAAGAAGGTGTTGACTTTGTGAGCTGTGAGGACTTCTTTGGCTTTTGCATTGCAAGAAAATGTACTTGGGCACATGTGTTGGTATGAAGTGTTCAGGCACATAGACTGACTCCTTTTAGTTTCACCCATGCATGGCTTTGATTCCACCCATTTTGTTTAAACAAACATAATTGGTGGGGATAAGGCAAGGAAAATCCTTTTCTCTGCTTGTGTTTGTTCTTCCCTCTGCTCCTCCAGCAGGGACACTTGAAACACAGATGGAGCACAAGGCATTAGGTTTTAACAGATCCAAATCAATTTGATGTGCCCTTGAAAAATCCCACAGTCGTTTCCAGCGGCATCCGCGGGGCTGCTAACAGCCAAGTGTGTGCCCAGTCACTATCTGCTGCATGTATTGGTTTTCTCATACTGATAACCATTCTTTTCCTGTCATGTGAAGGCTTCAAGAGTGGCTTTTTTGTGGCATCAACACAAGAGCATCTTTAGAAGTTACAAAGTGGCATTATCTGGAGTACCAACATGGGAGCAGCAGGGCTATGAAGACCAGGTTGCTATCTTGTGCTTCTAAACCAATTGGTCCTGGTTTCCTGGTGAGACCTCTGTCAGTGAGGTCTGCCACATAAAAAGGCTCCCTGTAGGTGGTCAAGAAAGGAAAACGTGTGGCAATGGAAATATGCAATTCCCTGACCCATCAGTAGTGGAGATTGACTATCTGCACAGCTCAGCCCTCAGTCCCTTCCCCCTCCCCAGAAGATACAACCTGCAGCTCAGAGGAGGACCCTCTGCTTATTGGGAAGGACTGGAGAATGGCTCCTGTTGCTTCCCAATATGAGATGGAGAGGATGAAAGAGAACCTACAGCTCATGCTGTGCTTACCCACCAGTGTATGGCATTGACCTCCTTTGCATGAAAATAGATATTTGATTACTTGCAAAAATAAGAAGGATTCTTCAAAATAAGAAGGATTCTTCTGTTTATGCCACTTCTGCTTTATTCCTTCCCCCAAGGTCTCATAGAAGTGATGGTGGGAATGGACCTCAGGAGGTGTGTAGTCCAACCTCCTGCCTGGAGCAGGATTGTCTCTCACACCAGATCAAGAAAGCTGTGGCTTTGAGTACCTAAAGTACAATCAATGCTGTGGAAGGAGATGTCGCCACCTGTCTAGGTGAGCTGTTGCAGCTCTGTGCTACCCTTCTAGTTCAATTCTTTTGTTCTTAATGTCCAACCTGAACTTCATAAGCCACAATATGTGGCCATTGCCCCTTCCTACCAAGAAGAGTGGCTCTGTCATCATTGCAATTCCTGTTCCAATCCTGCAGGCAGGGGCTTGGCTGTAGGAGGTGGGACCACTTTCCCTTTTTTTATTAGTTTTGTGTTCAGGAATGACTTTTCATTCTTCTTGGCATTACTGCTGGAGGAAAAAGCTATTTTCTGTGGCCATGACCTCTACAGCTGGTGAAGAACTGCACCAGAATCCAGCCCTATGGGAGAGGTGGGAAATTCTATCACACATAAGTCCATAGGGCGAACTGTTTCTGTGAAGAAGAGTTCACTTTCTTTCTTCCATGGCTTATTCTACTGAAATCAAAGGGAGAGAGACTATTCGATAGCTATTCAGTAACACTGATTATCAATAGAATGGATTATAAGAGACTGAGTTCTGATCAGAAAGCTCTGATGCAAGTTTCCTGTCTTCCCTATTATTTTCCCCTTCTTCTGACTCACCTGATCTGGTTGCTGCATGTTGCTCCATCCCAGGGGAAGCGGAGCACTCAACACGTTGCTCACCTCTCCTGTGACCTCTCCAGTGCCGCGCCTTTGTTGGATGACAGCAACAAAAACAGCATAGAGAATTCCCAAGAGGGTGAGGACTCCTTAATCCCTTCAGAAAATCAACCTGATACTTCGTGGGTGGGTCCCTGCTAGTCTCAGAGTAAGTTAACTTCTCCTTCCTTATCCACAGTTTGCTGCCTTTCTGATCAGACTAAATGTAAGTGCCTATCCCATGTGCCTCCACATCCTTGTTTGCAAAGGCAGTGCCTCATGGGATAAGGCTCTTTCCCTCATAAAATCCCGGCCATTGTCCATTTTTCTAGTCCCGTGTATGGTGGTCTAATCATGGGTGAAGTTGACTGCCTAGCAGCCAGTGAGAAGGTCCCCTCAGCACTGCTGGTTTAGATGGATTGACAGTTTCACCGCTTCTTCACTGACCTCTCCCAGTGTTTTCCATAATAGTATTTCTCTTTGGACTGAATGCTTCATCTATTTATTTAGCATTCTTCTTCCATCTTGTGTTTTTCTACAGTCACATCACCATGGTATTGAGACTCCCTGTGGTCAGTATTAGACATTAACTATTGAGGTATTGGAGAATTTTCCTCCATTTTCAGAGAAAAAGGCTAAAATAAGTCAATTGTTCAGGTTACATGATGGATTGCAGGTGAGACTGGACTCATAGACCCCATTCCTGCCTAGTCAGACCATCCTTTACATTTGGTGCTACAAGACAGACATAGTATCATAGATTCCTTAAGATTGGAAAAGGCCTCTATGATCATCATAGAGTCATAAGGTTGGAAGAGACCTCGGAGATCATCGAGTCCAACCATATCTGTCTCCCTACTAAACCATGTTCCTAAGAAGCTCATCTACCTGTCTTTTAAACACCCCCAGGGGTGGCAACTCCACCACCTCCCTGGGCAAAAGTCCAACCATAGGGCAGCTCGTAATCTTTGTGTTATGAAATATGGCGGTTTTCCTGCCTTTCCCTGGATCTGTAAGGCTGTGATTTATCAAGCAAGAACAGAGCAAACCAGTATCTTGTTCTACAGCTTCACTGCAGGGATGATTCATATGGACTTCTGATGGCATCTGGCCCCAGGTTTTGGCTGCTCTTCTGGAAATAGTGAGTCCTTTGTGGATATCTGGTCATTAGATGATGAATTTTTGTTTGCTCTTACTTGAAGTTAATTCAGATTCAGGTGCCACACATCTCCAGTAATCCTCTTAGCCATGATTTGGTTGCACCCTCTTACCTGAAAGAAAGGAATTTGATAATGCACTGATGAAATGAGCTGCAGCGATCTGACATTCAAACCCAGACAAACAAAGCTCTCTTGATTTGCTTGCAGAAAAACCACATCAATTACACTGTCAGTTGTATTTACGTTGCACAGTCCTGAACCATCCCAAGGCTGAAACCACTGCTGTCAACGTCTGGGACAATGCCTCTGTGGTTAAGGATGTGCTCCGGTTGCTGGAATGGACAGGGAGCACAGCACACAAAGGTGCATCCATGGGCTGAAAGAGGATGCAGGAATGGCAAGGACCACAGGGTCTGACACACAAATGCTACATTGAGTTCAGCAAAGCACATTTTGCCAGCTTGAGCTTATTTATATTAAAATAGCGAAAGGAAAAAAACAGTGAATCGTAGAAGCACAGAATCTTAGAATGCTTTGAGTTGGAAGGGACCTTAAAGCCCATCCAGTTCCAATCCCCCTGCCATGGGCAGGGAGACCTCCCACTGAATCAAGGTGCTCAGAGTTCCATCCAACCTGGCCTTGAACACCTCCAGGGATGGGGCAGCCACCACTTCTCTGGGCAACCTGTGCCAGGGCCTCCCCACCCGCACAGGAAAGCATTTCTCCCTAAGATCTCATCTCCCCTCTTTCAGCTTAAAACCATTCCCCCTCAATCTGCACTCCCTGATCAAGAGCCCCTCCCCAGCTTTCCTGGAGCCCCTTTCAGTACTGGGAGGCTGCTCTAAGGTCTCCCTGGAGCCTTCTCTTCTTCAGACTGAACAACCCCAACTCTGTCAGCCTGCCCTCATATGGCAGGTGCTCCAGCCTTGGATTATCATGCTGTCCTCTGGACTTGCTCCAACAACTCCATGTCCTTCCTGTACTGAGAACTCCAGAACTCGATGCAGTGCTCCAGGTGGTGTGTCATGAGAGCAGAGTAAAGGATGAGAATCCCTTCCCTTACCTTGCTGGTCCCACTGCTTTGGATGAAGCCTAGGATACAGTTGGCTTTCTGGGCTGTGAGCACACATTGCCGGCTCACGTTAAGCTTCTCACCCACCAGCACCCCCATGAACTTGCTGGAAAGCAACAGGGACAGAGGGTATGGGGGGTTGTCCTGAGTTCCTGCAGCATTTGACACTGCCTGCATTCCTGTGCTATGAAGACACTCCAGAGATGCTCACTTTGTTTTGCCCCCAGCCTCTGATTCTTGCTCGTGTCCAGCAATTTTCACTGTACAGCAACACCTTTCTTTCCAGTTTCTGAAGTGAGAATGGAAACGTTGCTTCTTAGGGTAAACTGGGAATAGCTGCCTGTGTGCCCGTGCAGGGGAGCAGAGGGCAAGTGCCTTGCTCAAGCCTTGGGCTTGCAACACCCATCACTCTTGTCTCTTTCTTGTTGGTGCATCGCTTCTCTGAGCTTGGAAAGCTGCCATCACAGCTCTCGAGAGCTGCCCTCCTCCTGAGGCCGACAAGCAATGAATAAGTAGGGTATTGTTTTGCTGTCGTCTACTTCTGCACATTCGATGGGGAAAATTAAAACAGACACATGAGGGGATTAAGTGTCAGAAAACGTCTAATTATGGCTTATAAAATTACCAGCTCAGTGGCTTATGAATGGAAATATGCAGAGGAACCCTGTATCAGTGTAGTCTCCAGTTTATCCCTGAAAGCCTCATCTCCAGAAAAAAGGGAAAGGAGGAAGCCTGCCAGAGCCATCCTCTATGGCTGTGGAAGATGCAGCCTGTCCGGATTGCGTTGTGTCTCGTTTTTTGGGAGCAGTGTGTGCCCTGTGTTTCAAAACAGCCTGTCTCCTGGAGGACAGCAAAAGATGCCCTGCTATTTATCACACAGATCCTCTGGGCCCGCTCCTTGGGGTGCTAACATGGTTTCTGTTGTGGTTTTTGGTAGACAGTAAGGATCAATGCTGTTCTTTGCACTGCCACAGTGCTTAGAGTCTGTACCTATGCGTGCAACGCTTCAAGAAATTCAGACAGAAGCATTTACCCCTCCAAATATATGATTTGGTGGTTTAATGATACATAAGGATTTAATACTTAACCGTTTTCCATGATTCTATAAAATTCCATAGGACTGGTGCTGTTTAACGTCTTTGTCACAGATGTGGACAGTAAGTCTGAGTAAACGCTCCGCAAGTTTGTTGATGACACCAAGCTGTGTGACACGATCAACACACTGGAGGGAAGAGATTCCATCCAGAGGGACCTGAACAGGCTTGAGAGTTGGGTCTGTGCAAACCTTATGATGTTCAACAAAGCCAAGGGCAATCCCAAGCACAATTACAGGCTGATCTTCCTGGATCCTTCTGTTCTCCAGGCTGAACAGCCCCAACTCTGTCAGCCTGTCCTTGTACAGGAGGTTTTCCAGCCCTTGGATCATCTTTGTGGCCTCCTCTGGACCCGCTCCAGCAGATCCATGTCCTTCCTGTGCTTCCAATAACCAATATCCTATCCTAGGTATGTCACGTCCGTCTTCCTGACGGCTCAGAAGCCACGTGCTGCTGTCGAGCCTGAGGGCCAAACCTTGGATTAGCTCAGTTTGGCATCACATAGGCCATACACACATTGGCTTTTCCTCCTAGTGACTTATGTAAATAGGTGTGCCCTCAACTTCTTTTGGAGCACTTAAGTGGAATAACTTAAATAGAGAGGGAACGCCTTAGACCTTGCCTTATGTGCTTGTGTTGGTCTTGTCACAGCACTGGTGACAACCCGGAGTTTTATTCCTGCCTTAGAGAGATTCTGGGCATAAGGTTGCAAGGGGAGTTGGTTTATGTTTCACAGGAAATAGTGTTTGGACATTTTGTGTTTTGAAATGGATTGCAAGGCACAGGTATTGCTGGGCTGCAAGTCTCTATCCTTTGCATATTTACCTGTGCAAACCTGATGAGTCTTTTACTCAGTTTTCGTATGCAATTTCCTATAATGCCTTAGTTTTGTAACCAAGATGACATTCTCCTTCAGAAAATCCCTGATCCACTACAGCGGGTACACAATCTAGTTTTCTGCCAACCTTGGCAGTAACATTTGCTGCCATGGGTGAGAAAATCATAATAATTTTGAGAGCAAATTTTTGTAGGAGTGAATCATACGATGGTTTAGTTTGGAAAGGTCCTTAAAGCCCATCCAGTTCCAACGCCCTGCCATGGGCAGGGAGACCTCCCACTGGATCGGGGGCTCAAAGCCCCATCCAACCTGGCCTTGAACACCTCCAGGGATGGGACAGCCACCACTTCTCTGGGCAACCTGGGCCAGGGCCTCCCCACCCTCACAGGAAGACATTTCTCCCTAAAATCTCATCTCAGTCTCCCCTATTTCAGCTTAAAACCACCCCCCCCTTGTCTTATCCGTACAAAGCCCTTCGACAGAGCTGGTTGCCTTGAACAAGTCACCATGATACCTGAGGTGGTTGGGAAGGCATGTACACAAAAACTCCTAGGCTTGGACTCATCTTTCTTCTACTTTGAGTCGATATTCATACAGATTTGTAAGTTTTCAAGAAGTTATCATGAGGAATTAAGACTTCTCTCAAGGAAAGGAAAAGTGCTTCTCCACGGTGAGTGGGCAGTGAAAAGCTGTACTGCATCTGCAGGGACTTTTGCGTGCTGAACTGCACTGACCTGGCCACCCAGCCATCCAGCTGTTTACATTAGAGTCACTTTTGATCCAAGAGCTGGAGTGGCTTTGACAGGTGATGCTCTCAGCACTACTCAGCCTATTTGCTCGAGCACAGCATCTTCAGTTTGCACATGTTCTACTTAGGGACAAGCCTGCCAGTGGCTGCAGTTAACTTACCCAAAGGTAGAAATGGGGTCTGAATACTGGGGCCTGCTTTAAGGCCATTGAGGTCATTTTTTGGACCAGTAACCTTCACCCAAGCAAATGTGCTGCTCCTATTTGTGGCTGTTGTCATCAGATGGTTTTGATGTTGCTCCACATGGAGAGCCAGCTTGTTTATGTGAAGGTCATTGCCACTTTTGATCAACACCTTGCAGTTTTTAACATCTTAAAGGAGGAGTCCTGACCCCAGCATGGTGAATAGCAAAAAAAAGTTCCTGTGGGGCTGAGATTGCACAGGGCTCCCCCAGAAATACAGCTTGTCAGATTTATGATACGGCTTCCTCCTTTCCTTTGGTGCAAAGTTGGGGGTTTTCTTCCTAAAACGGCCTTTTTCACATGCACATCTGCTTTCCACCCCAAATCTTGGTATTTGTATATCGTACTACTGACAATCAAGCTGTTCTGGCTGAAAACCGAAGTATTTTTGTGCAAAATACCATTAACATGTCTCATGGGAATTGTGGTTTTCAGTACCTTCTGCTTCCATTCTCTTTTCTGGGCCAAGTTTTGTTGCAACCTGCAGCTCCCAGGCTGTGTGTGGACAAGGAGAACATGTGCACTACTCTAGAAAACTGTTTTGCTTTCAAAGTCTTACGACTTTCAGTGGAAGTACTTAGGCTACAAAACAAAGTGTGGGGGGAACAAAAGCCTTAATGGACAAAAACTGAAGCACAGTGATACATTTTTGAGTCATGATATTTCACTGGTAATTCATGATGTGAAATTCATGCTATTTCATGATATTTTGCTTGGAGTCCTGCGTTCAGGTCTGGAGTCCTCAGCACAGGAAGGACATGGAGCTGTTAGAGCTAGTCAAGAGGAGGTCAAGAGCCATGGAGATGATCCGAGGGCTGGAGCAACTCCTCTGTGAGAACACGAGAGATGGGGGGGTTTCAGCCTGGAGAAGAGAAGGCTTCCAGGAGTCCTTACTGCAGCTTCCAGTACTGAAAGGGGCTCCAGGAAAGCTGGGGAGGGGCTCTTGATCAGGGAGTGCAGGGATAGGATGAGGGGGAATTGTTTTCAGCTGAAAGAGGGGAAATTGAGATGAGATCTTAGGGAGAAATGTTTTCCTGTGAGAATGGGGAGGCCCTGGCCCAGGTTGCCCCGAGAAGTCGTGGTTGCCCCATCCCTGGAGATGTTCCAGGCCAGACTGGGGCTTTGAGCCCCCGATCCAGTGGGAGATGTCCCTGCCTATGGCAGGGGAAGTTGGAACTGGATGGGTTTTAAGGTTCCTTCCAACCCAGCCCATTCCATGATTCTTTGAAATATTTTTCTCCTGTGGAAAATTCTGATAAAACCAAAATTGCCTATCAATCAGCACTTCCTAGAGGAAAACACCTTTTCCTCCAATTTTCAGCCTAGTCTACTCCTACAGCAAGAAAAAGTCTTACCTGCAGTTGGCTTATGTGGGATTTTAACAGCCCAACTGAATGTGTTAAGGGTCCTCAAATAATTTCATAGCAAAATTCTCTTCAGTTTCATGATGTTTGTCCAGCACCCTGAAATTTGGGAAAGTATTTTGGTACTGGAAAAGTTTATTTGGAGCATTACTGAGTGGGATGTGTAGCTGGCTGGACTCAATCTGACTTCATTAACTTTAGTGGTACAGTGATTTATTGTGGTGATGAGTTTCATTCATTGGTCTGAGCTTTCTGTTTGCCCTGCGTACAGCCACCAAAAACAGAGACTGCTCAATACACCCAGTTTGGGCTGCTTTTATTTATTGGTATGGGAAAAGTGGTATAAAGTGACTGAAAGTGTTTATATAAGTGTGCTTGTTTCCATGAAGGGAAAGGACTTTTTAATTTGGGGGGGTGTGTTTTGTTGTTGTTTTTTAAATTTAACTATGTCTGTGGTAGTGGCTTTCTGGTATTAACTGTGTTTTGTTATTTACAACACCTCTGCTGATGGGCTGACTGGATGGGCCAATGCCAATTGTTTGAGATTCAGTAAGACCAAGTGCCAGGTGCTGCACTTTGGTCACAACAACCCCAAGTAGTGCTCCAGGCTTGGGGAAGAGTGATTGGAAAGCTGCTCAGCAGAAAAAAACCTGGGAGTGTTGGTTGACAGCAGCTGACTATGACCCAGCAGTGGCCCAGGTAGCCAAAAAGGCCAACAGCATCCTGGCTTGAATCAGCCATGGTATGGCCAGCAGGAGCAGGGAAGGGATTGTGCCCCTGCATTTGGCACTCGTGAAGGCCACACCTCGGATCCTGGGTTCGATTTCGGGCCCCTCAGTAGAAGAAGGATATTGAGGGGCTGGAACGTGTCCAGAGAAGGGGCTGGAGCACAGATGTTATTGGAGCAGCTGAGGTACCTGAGGCTGTTTAGCCTGGAGGAGAGGAGGCTGAGAGGAGACCTCATCCATCTCTGCAGCTGCCTGAAAGGCAGTTGTAGAGAGGTGGATGCTGGTCTCTTCTCCCAAGTAACAAGCACTAGGACAAGAGGAAATAGCCTCAAGTTGCACCACAGGAGGTTTAGATTGGGTATTAGGAAAAATTTCTTTACTGCAAGAGTGGTGAAGCACTGGCAGAGGCTGCCTAGAGCAGTGGTGGAATTTCCATCCCTGGAGGTGTTCAAAAAACGTCTAGATGTGGCACTTCGTGACGTGGTTTATTGGGCACAGTAGTGCTGGGCTGATGGTTGGACTGGGTAAGCTTAGAGGTCTTTTCCAACCTTAACAATTCTATGATTCAATGACATACTGAGAGCTGGGTGTATGTTAGTCCCATCTAAAAAAAGTATGAGTTTTTTTCAGCTCAAAAGTTCCTCTTGGAGTCAGAAGACAATACATTCAGCTGTGCCAATCCATGGAAAGCACTGGCTGTGTTTATACAGCAGTTAAAGGGGAATTAAAGCCACCGCGGAGGTCTGCACCCTGGTCCCATCCCCTCCCTGCATGCAACAGGAGCCTCAAAGCCACATTGTTCCTCGTAGCCATCAATGCCAGCCTGGGGACAAGGTGGGTTGGGAAAGTGAGAGAAGGTAGTTTTAAGTGAGATTTAAAAAAAAAAATAACAAAAACAATTTGAAAAAGGGTGGGGAAAGGAATGATAGTTATGTTTTCTTTTTCCAAAGGTGTTTTCCGTGGCCATCCTTGGTGCAGGGCAGCAGGGAAGGGAAACAGCTATTCCAAGTGCACCCTGGAAATCATCCTTCGGGGGACGTGTTGTGCCAGGTGCTGTACCAGTACGTGGGCAGAGGTTGTCCTTGCCCCAAAAGCGCTGACTTAATGTGAAGGACTCTGGAGATAGCATCCTGAGGGCCAGTGCTCCTATTCTTCTCAGAGGCCTTGCCAAACCCTCACACCGGGGATGGGGTGAATCATGGAGGCGAATGTGTGTCTCCGTTTCAGCAGGACCCCTGGGGCTCAGTGCAATGGGAGAGCCACCAGAAGAGCAGGATTCCTGCTCCCCATGGAAACAGCCTCCCGTAGAGCCCATCCCTGCCCAGACAGCCCTCATCCTCCCTCCGCAGTCACTCTGAGAAGCTTTGCAGCTCTCTTATCAGTGAGGATCTCCCTTTGGCAAATACTTATGAGAGGCCGCTTTGCAGGGTGGGCGATGAGCCAAGACGGGTGATGGGGGCCCATGTGGTGGGGGAGATCCCGGTGGGGACAGGATGGGGGACATGGCATAGCCACAAGGTCCCTGTGGCATGTGTCACTACAGTCCCCCATCACTCTCCTGTGTAGGGAAGACCTGGCCGTGCGGTGCTCCTCCAGATTGCAGCACCCCTACCTCTATTGCCAATCAGGAAACCTTTAAAACAGATGTCAGAGTGACTGACCCAGAAGAGACGATCCCTTAGTGAAATGGAGCATAATTGGAGGTGGGGAGATGTGGGGTTTTGCTCAGAAAAGAGCAGGGACACCTCCTACTGCATCAGGGGGCTCAAAGCCACCTCCAGGGATGGGACAGCCACGACTTCTCTGGGCAACCTGGTCCAGGGCCTCTCCACCCTCACAGGAAAACATTTCTTCCCAAGATCTCATCTCAATGTCCCCTCTTTGAACTTCAAACTGTTCTCTCTTGTCCAATCCCTGCATTCCCTTATCAAGAGCCCCTCCCCAGCTTTCCTGGAGCCCCATTCCTCTTCTCATGGGGCCAGCAGCAGTGTTATGGACGGACTGCTGAGATTCAAAATGAGTCACAAGGCACTTCCTGCCCAGCCTCTCCATCCGTGAGAGGTGCATGTTTGTACAGATCAGGTCCAACTCCCAAATCTCTGTTTCTCTGAATGCTCAGAATGACAGAGCCAGGTTTGTAGCTGAAATTCATAGCGAAACTGGTGCTCACCCCACCCACGGGGGCACATGAGGATTGGGTAATCTCTGCAAAGAACAGAGCGATCTTCAATGGATTGAAAAAGAAAACACCACCACTACCTAATTAAAATTCAATCCCAAAACACAGGCTATGGGAAAGTAGCAGGTCGTGTCCAGCCTGTCCTCGTACAGGAGGTGCTCCAGCCCTTGGATCTTCTCCGTGACCTCCTCTGGACTCCCTTCAACAGGTCCATGTCCTTCCTGTGCTGATGACTCCAGAACTGAATGCAGGACTCGAGGTGAGTTCTCACCAGAGTTCTCACCTCTCCCTCGCCCTGCTGATCCCACAGTCTTGGATGCAGCCCAGGACACTGTTGGCTTTCTGGCCTTCGAATGCACATTGCCAGCTCATGTTGGGCTTCTCATCCACCAGCACCCCAAGTTCTTCTCCTCAGGGCTTCTCTCAATCCGTTCTCCACCCAGACTGTGTTTGTGCTTGGGATTGCCCCGATCCAGGTGCAGAACTTTACACTTGGCCTTGTTAAACTTCATGAGGTTCACACAGATGAAGACAGTCCCTGGTCTATAAATACGTGTGCGTATAGGCATAAGCTCACTTTATTTTCCCTCTGCAGCATGCAGTCAATTGTGCCTTATGAAGGAAAGATGAATATGAAAGCTGGAGGGGCTTTGTTACCCTGCTAATGGTATGTAAAATAAATGGGGGCCTGGGAACCACTGAGCTGAAAGCAATAATCAGCCTGTGCTACAGTGTCCTTCTCCCTGGCCAGGCAGCGTTGAGAGCATCTTTGGAAATGAGTTGACACTGCATCACATAGTGCAGTAAGTGATGTCTGGAGGCTTCTGCAGCATTATTTGGTGTTTTACATCTCCCCATATTGTGCTTTGCACTGTACAAACTGGCCAGTGGGAAAGAAGACGTGCTTTCACTTGTGCAACAGCCCCAACTCCAGCGCAGGGTACAGCCAAGGGCCATTAAGGTTCCGCATTGGTTCTGAAGCTCCTTGGCACACACATTCATGTCCCGTGTTATAATAGGGCGCTGCAGTTTGCAGAGATAATACTTACTGTCAAAAACCCTGGCAAACTGAAAAAATACATCTTCTCCTTGGGTTGAGCTTCAGCTTTGTCTCTTCTGTCTGCAGAAACCCAGGTGGTGCCCAGCGAACTGTGTGGCTTGCAGGGGCATCTAGTGGCTGAATGCTGTACGAGTGCTTAGCTACTGCCATGCCATGTATACCCTGCTCTGGTATCAGTTTGTTCAGCCCTCACATCCCAAACAGGTTACTGTCCCTCATTACACACGTACAATCCACACCCGGAGGTCAAGTGTGTTCCAAATAATGTGATATAAAGGATAAGACCTCAAGTTGCACCAGGTGAGTTTCAGATTAGACATCAGGAAAAATTTCTTCACCAAAAGGGTTCTCAGGCACTGGAATGGCTGGGCAGGGATATAGTGGAGTCGCCATCTCTAGAGGTGTTTAACAGATGGGTAGATGAGGTCCTCAGGGATACGATTTGGTAGTGGGCAAGTGCAGTTGGACTCAATGATCTCAAAGGTCTTTTCCAATCAAGTGATTTTATGATTCTATGATATCCCTCTCATCATTCCATACCCCTCCTTCCCAAAGTACCCATTTCAGATAAGAAGCAAAACTTTGCAGGTGTTTCCAATTCTCCTCCTGTGGAACGTATGGAAGTAACACTCAGTGGCAGCAGAATCCCTTCATCCATCACTGTGGTTTCCTCGAGGAGCTACTACGAGAAAGCCTGGGTGCCCTCCATAATTTTTGATTGCATGATTTAGGTCGAGCATAGCCTAAAAAGACCAAAGAAATCACAGAACTGGGTGGGAAGAAGAAAAATCACAGAATCATAGAATGGTTTGGGTTGAAAGGGACCTTAAATATCAGCTCTAAGCCCCTGCCATGGGCAGGGACACCTCCCACTAGACCAGGCTGCTCAAGACTCCATCCAACCTGGTGTTGAACACCTCCACAACTTCTTTAGGCAACCTGTGGCAGTGTTTCACCACAATCATTGTGAAGAATTTCGTCCTAATATAGTGCCATTTTGCAAAGACAGAACTTCTTGGTGCTCTACAGGTGTTCAGGAACAAACCTGCCACTGCCAGCAGTGAGATGCCTGGGAGAAGCACAGCACGATGGTGCCTGCAGCCAGCTCTGGCTCTGGGGTTGGGAAGGGGATGGGAAGGAGGTGGTGACACTGCAGTGACACTGAGTGCTTTATGCTCTTTCTTTAAATCTTTAGAGGATGATACCTGTGGCAAAGACTCCCTGAAAGTAAAAGTGCAATGTAGCATATTCAAGGTTGATAAACAAGGCTCTTTTATAATGACCAGTGACTCATGTCTCCTGGATTTTATAAGAAAATGCATCTAAAGGTAATTACTGGGCTGTGAATTATTTTGTTTCTTAATGGCCTGACAGTTTTAACGGCTCCTAACTCGTTATCATTCATAAACTCTCTTGATCTCCAAACATTAATATGATTTTTTAATTATACTTTCATATGAGTAAAAGGACAGACAATCTATTGTCTGGTTTCCATTCAGTCTAAGTTATTTAAACAGTAAGGGAAACTTTCACTCTGGCAGGCTGAAAAGGGTGATTTCGTTGTCTAATGTGGTAAATACCATTTAAAAAATATCACAAATAGGTCAGAGTTTGTTCTTAATATGAATGGAGGGGGCATCAGTGCATAAGTGCTGATGGATAAAAAGCTGGACGTGAGCTGGCAATGTGCGCTCGTACCATGAAAATAAATTTAACCTGAGCTGGAGTCTCCAGAGAGATGTCAGAAGCCATGGGCAGGGAAACCTTCCGTTAGAAGGTTCTTTTCCAAAACACAGGCTTGCCTTCCCTGTTCTGCTGATGATCGGCAGCATCGTGCATCTTGATCTCCGTGATCCTGCTTAGACTCTGGTCTAAAAGTGCTAAAGACTAGAGATAGTAAGGATTACAAAGAACCTGGAAATTGTAGTGGTAGCCATCTTATACACTGAAAGAGGTAAGATGTGAGCTGGAAATAAAGTGTAAATCAAAGTTAAGAAGTTTACACTATAATTACAGTAAAAGCTACGATGAACAAAGTTACAAAATAAGTTCACTGTGTTCTTCCAGATCAGTCATTCAAAAGTCAGAAGGGACTAGCGTTAGGGATGCTTGTACAACTCTTTTTTTTTTTCCTTGTGTAAGTGCATTAAAACACATTCTTTAATGCCGTCATCATATATTAATTTTTCCATATGACCATATAAGCATCTCTTACAATATTGGAAAAGAGCAGCATAGATGACCAGGCTGCCTCTGGAGTTGCAGAGATACTAAATAGGTCCCATACATCAGTTTTTTGTTGGTCTGTCTAGTGACAGGCCGCTGTTTATCTTATGATGAAATAGCATGGTAGGGAAATGCCTCTCTCAACTGCATTTCTATAGAAAATGTTTTTGCAGAAAGAAAATATAAGGAAAAGGTAAGATGAGAAAAGTAAAAAAATAAAAGTTACTTGAGAAATTCAGGGGCAATAAATCACCGCACCAGATGGTATTCATCTGTGAATGCTGTGCAGAGCTATCAATTTAAAAACTTGCACAGGAGTGTGCCATTAAAATGCAGACAGAATATCTGCCCAATTTCACTGCCCATCTTCATGGTGTCTAGGCAAGTAAAAGGTGACTCGGTTCCACCTGCGCCTTCAGAGCCCCCCCAGTGTCCCCACCATAGCCTTGGAAAATTGGACTTGGTGGGTTATGTGTCTATTTACTTATTAATTCTCTTAATTATAATAAGGAAGCACAACTACTGCTTTTAAGGAGGGCAATGAGGATGGTGAAGGGTCTGAAGCACAAGTCTTACAAAGAGCAACTGAGGGAACTGGGATTGTTTAGCCTGGAGGAGGCTGAGGGGGAGACCTAACTGCTCTCTACAACTACACAGAAGGAGGTTGTAGTGAGGTGGGTTCTGGTCTTTTCTCCCAGGTAACAAACAATAGGATGGGAGGAAATGGCCCTATGTTGCAGCAGGGGAGATTTAGATTGGATGTTAGGAAAAATTTATTTACTGGAAGAGTGATGAAGTGTTGGAAGAAGCTGCCAGGCGCAGTGGTGAGGTCTCCATCCCTGGAGACATTAAAAAATGTGTAGATGTGAAACTTCAGGACATGGTTTAGTAGGCACAGTGGTGTTGTTTTGATGGTTGGACTTGATAATCTTAGAGGTCTTTCCCAGCCTCAATGATTCTATGAACTAAATAGATGTATTCTAAACATTATTTAAAAAATCCATGAGATTTACAATGATCTTTCTGCCAACTTACACTTCCACAGAGAAAACTGCTTTATGTTGATCCTTCTTGTCCTACGTTTTAGAGGGCTTTGGGGTGCATTGGCCCCATGTATGATGAAACAGCCTGCCTGTGGTTCTTAAGATCAGGAATGAAGTGTCACGTTGCCATCAATGCAGTGGAAGCTACTCTTGTTGTCAAAGACGACTCTACAGATCCATCCTGGTCACTCTGGGTGGGGCTTTTCAGGTAATTCCTATGGCTGGGGTACAATGGATGGGAAATAATATGTCATTATCCACTCCTGGGTCTGCAAGATAGAGCATCATCAATGAGAAATCATCCCCAAGTTGTCGGTGGGAGCTGCCTGCTGTCCCAGAGAAAAATGTTATGTAGGGACGAAACCATAAAATACTGCAAGGGTGCTCTCAGTGTGTCAGATATAAGGAAAAAAAAAACCCTGGCTTTATCTAATTTGGGATTTTTAGCAGTTCTTTGAAAGAGCTGGCAAAATGATGGATGTCAGGGAATCCAGGAAAAGATGCAGAAGAAGGCAGCACATGGATTATGGAGCTCTAATTTAGAGCTTGGGAAGTTGCAGTCTGCATAAAGTGGGACTTCAGCGATGTTAAGTAAACCCTTTCATCTCTTGAATCCTATTTTCTCTCTTCCTCGCATTGCAGTTTGCAGCGTGAGGGTAAGTTCAGTAAAAGACTGTGAAGTTGTGGCAGGTACACGGTTGCGTAAAATGAGGGAGGCTTTGCAGTCACTAACCCGTGATGACATTCTGACGTTGTTTAGGATTTGGTAAAGAAAGAGAACGTAAAGGCTAGTTAAAACCTTGGTTGTGGCAGCGTGCAAACATTTCTGCTTGTTGCAATCTGAGCTCCCTGCTGTGCTGGCGACATGGCTTAATAAGTGGACCGAGGAACGGGGCCCTGGGGTCCAGCTTTCTCCTGGCAGGGAGGGAGGACGGAGCAGTGTGTGCAGACAGGGATGCAAGGTGTACTGGGTAAGCTCTCCATATCAGCTTGTAACTGGGAAAATATTTCCCCTGTTTTAGATTAAAGTGGGAGATGCTGGCTTTGTGCCCTGTGAGTCCTGTTCAAAATATGTTCAGAGTGTGGGTACTTTTTATACTTAATAAAGAAAAAAATGTTGTTACACTGGCCGGTCCTAAAACGATTATTTGTAAAGAAAAGAAAATTGATTTAAAGGCCACAGAAAGAAATTGAGGGGTCAATTTTGACTTTAATTCCAACAATTAATTAAGGAACTCTTCTGGAGAGGTTGGTGAAATGAATATTGATCTTAGATCTCAGGCACTCTACAGTCATGTCTCCGTCCTGGTTTTTATCCTCCCATTTTGATTTATGGATTAGGTTTAGCCATAGTGGAGCTACATAACAGGGCTGCTTGGCAGCCCATGCGAGCACCCATCCTGAGAGCGCAAAGCTCATTGCAGTCATGAGCACAGCGGAGCCAGAATATTTTAACAGGGTGAGCAATGGGCGCGTCACGTTTGGTGTGTGCTTTGATGAGTCCTCTACTGCTGTCCCTCCCCAGCTCACCCTCCTGGCTTCTAGTAAGCATTATTTAAGCAATAATTTTGTCCCCTCAGCAGCGTAAACCAAACTAAATTCTGCATTGTTGGGAAGGCAAGGATGCATTTCATAGAATCATAGAAGGTTTGAGTTGGAAGGGATCTCAAAGTCCACCCCATTCCACCCCTCCCTGCCATGGGCAGGGACACCTCCCACTGGATCAGGGGGCTCAAAGCCCCATCCAACCTGGCCTTGAACACCTCCAGGGATGGGGCACCTGTGACTTCCCTGGGTAATCTGTGCCGGGGCCTCCCCATCCTCACAGAAAAACATTTCTTTCTAAGATCTCATCTCAATCTCCTCTCTTTCAGCCTAAAAAAAACCAATCCTGAAATACTTAGAGAAAAAAAATTAAATCTCATAGTGACATTTTCTCTTTTATTATCTTTTCTTTATTTTCTTCCTACTATGAACACTTGTTTTAAGCCAATGGATTCTAGAGGCATGGATTTGGAGTGAAGGACATAACTTTATTTTCTGTCAGCTTCTGCTGTGCCATAAACAGAAAAGCTTAGGAAGGGTTAATCTGAACAGGTGCCCTTAGCACTTTACCAGTTTCCCTTCTTCTTGAGAATGCCCTTTCTACTGACTACAAAGCATGGATTCCTCAGCTGAGTGAGATAAGTTTGCCAGGAACATCACCTCTGGCCAGGAAAAGTTTGGTTGTGCCAAAACTGCCCCAATATTTGCAATCCTACAGTAAATGATAACATGAAACCAATTTCTAGTGTTACCTGGACCTAAACCAAGTAACATGTTGTTTAACACTATGGGTGCAGGTAGAAGCTATTTTGACTATTGCTGCTGCATGTAGAAGCCTGGGAAGCCAATTCTCAGCTTCAGGAAACAGTCCTCAGTATAAATCATATTCACAGGAGGATAATCAGATTGACAGATGAGAGATATTTAGCATAGCTTAAAATGATTAGGTGTGGATTCTAGTCACAATGTAGTGTAAAAAAATTAAAAATCAAATTTTTTAACATTAGGAATTACTGTATGGCTGAAAAAATACCCCTGGCCATACAGCACAGCTAATATTTAGAGCCGTATTGTTTTGTTTACTATTGCATTTACAGCACACCCAGCTAGTTAGCCAACTACTTGTAAAACATATTTAATGTTTGGAGGCACTCAGTGCAGTTATAAAATGTTTTTTAAGGGCATGCAAACATAGTGCCTTAACAGTGTTACACGCACAAGTTCCCTCTGGAAAAAAAAAGAACAGGCAAACTCTCATTTTCTGAGTAGATTTCCTGAGTGTTGTAGGTAGGCCACACAGCTCAAACTGGTTGACTTCCCAGCACTTGATAGGAACAACTTAAAAGGATAAACTTGAAGAGATTAATACCCCTCGTGTACTATAAGTGATGCAGAACCTAGTACTCCGGGGCTATTAAAAATTCTGTGATAGAGTACTGCTCAGAAATTAAACAAGAAGCAGAAAAAGCCCCGCCCGGTGGTTACAGGGACTCAGTCCCATTTTATTGCATGGGGGATTTATCTGCAAAGCTGGGGGCTGATGATAATCCCTCAGGCAGGTTTTCTTCTGGTTTTGTCCCTGGTTTATACGATTAGGAGTGAAAACAGTATCAGACAGAAAGTCTGTGAGTAGTCAGAGATTAGAAGAGGTGCTGGAGAGAGACACACCCGCTTGTGTGTTTATCCATTTATGAAAATGGGGAATCCAGAGGCAAACATGCTCAGCAGTCCCTCGGTGCAGATAATTGAAAGTGAACGCTGAAAGCATGCGCTCCCGTTTCATGCTCCAAGGGTTAGTAGTCTTCTGGGGCACTTAAGATGATGCTCCTTAGAGAGTCCGCATGATATCTCCTGCCTATCCCTCAACCATTTCTTGTTTCTCCTTTCAGTAAATTCTTATTATTTAGGGCAGAGTGGTGGCTTTTTTCCCTGGCAAAACTCATGCTGGCTCACCCTTTGCATATTCTATTCATCAAGAGGCTCTGCACCTTTCCCTAAGGATCTTTGCTGCTGATTTTCCTGGTAGGGTGCGGAGGGACTGGGAGCCCTGGGAGAACCATTAGTTCCCTGTGAAAGGATTGATATGGACCTGGCCTTCTTCCAGTCCCTCCACTGTAGAAATTGTAATTTATCATTAAAAAGCATACATTACTTTTGTTAGCAGTTCAGCTACTTCATTCTCAGTTCCTTCAACTTTTCTGGCCAGGTGCCATGGAAACCCAAATGATTTATTGTAGTTTACTGATTGGGATGGAATGGGCACCTCTTTATCGCTATCTGTACATTTCCATCAGCTTTGGGCATGGGGCAAAGAAATCCAGCCCAACAACGGATGCAGGAGGAGTGGAGGGATCCAGCAAGGGGGTAGAGAGCGTGTTCAGCGTTGGCTGCTCGAGTTGCTCAGCTGCGTGCAACAGGATGAGTTTAAATCAGAAGCAGAGCCCAGCTTGCTCTTTGCTTCATGCCTTCCTTAGGCATGTTGGGTTTCTGAACTGGAAGGACTAAAGGCAAGAGATGCCTCTCCCAAGTGCTACACTGTGAACATATTCACATATTCGGGCACACATCAAGGCTGCTGAAAAATGTTACTCTGCATTAGTCATTTTGCTGTTGCACCGAGTGTTGCACATGCAGTGTCCCATGTCTAGCTGGGTCCCAACCTTTCCTGTAAAGCTGACCTATAAAGCTAGGTCTTAATCTTGTTTCTTGTTTCTTGTTGTTGTTATTATTATTGGAATGCTGCGTTCAGTTCTGGAGTCCTCAGCACAGGAAAGACATGGATCTGTTAGACCCAAGGAGGCCTACAGGAATGATGGGGAGGGGCTCTTGATTGGGGAGTGCAGGGATAGGATGAAGGGAAACCGTTTGAAGCTGAAAGAGGGGAGATTGAGATGAGATCTTAGGGAGAAATGTTTTCCTGTGAGGGTGGGGAGGCCCTGGCACAGGTTGCCCAGAGAAGTGGTGGCTGCCCCATCCCTGGAGGTGTTCAAGGCCAGGTTGGATGGGGCTTTGAGCACCCTGATCCAGTGGGAGGTGCTTGGTATTGGAACTGGATGATCTTCAAGGTTTCTTTCAACCCAGACCATTCTGTGATTATCTAAACAACTCTTGCTTCTTTGCTTTGGGGCACTAATTGCTGTCCTCTCAGCATGAGCATAGAAATAAGAACAGAGAGGCTAAAAATTCATCAGCATCTTCTCTGTGAATCCTTCCTCTTCTCTGACATTTACAGATTTTTTTTTCCAGTTGCCCCAGACATTTTCCTCAATTCAACAGCAGAATCTCAGCAGAAATATTGTAGTAAAAAAAGTAATGACTCTGTGCTGTGCTATCGCATGTAGGAATGCTACATGTGCTACGCTAACGAATTTACAAGCCAGAGTAATGCAACAAGCCTGCTGCCAGCTCACTCTGCCTGTACCTATGGCCAGGTAATATATAGCACACATAATGCTGCCTTGTGTTAACAGTGGGATGGCCAAATAATACAGGACAGCAAACTTTCTCTCCTGAGATTATTTTGCTGGTGCAGACACCAAGACTGAGGCATTTAAACGAGAAGATGCAGATCCCTGAGGCTGAACATAAAATATTTATATGAAGAGACCATGGACCAATAAATTTCAGTTATAAATGTTTACAGCTGGAGGTAGTAATAAATAACCTTCCAAAAGCAGTATTTCAGTTTGCACTTATTGTACTTGTACCACACATTATATTTTCAGGAAACAATAATAATTATAGCAGGACATGGAATTAGCTCATGTTTAATGAATGATTACCCAGTTTAGTTGTGATCGTTATAACATCAGGACACAATTAAAACCGTGAAATGTTGTTTATTCTGGAGAGATATGGGGCTGTTTCTCCATGGCTACCATTTATATGTCAACCCAATGCATAATCTGTTCATTAAATTGTGACAGATCTGGGGACACTTTAATAAATTTGTCAGACAACTCCTAATTCTTGAATTTCCAGTCACCTAACCTCAGCTGTGTAGGCTTCACACTGTATTTGTCAACAGAGAGTTAAAACCAGAGAAAAATTACTCTTCAGTGAGCCTAATGGTCATCTCTTGCTGATCCCCAAGAACCCAAGTTCAGATCACGGCAGGTCGTTTTTCTCCTTCCCCTCCTGTGCACTGGCTGTACCCAGCGTAGCTGCTTTCTCCTCATTACTTCTGGCAATGCTGTCACCTTCTTTAACCTGTGTATCTTTTGTAGGGCAAGGTATGTCTTTATTTCAAGTTGTCATCTCACAAATAAACACTTGGGATTAGGTTTTAAAGAGAAATGCCTTACCTGGTGACAGATGTATATGCTGTGTCGGCATCTATGTCAGACTGATCTAGCTTTGTGGGGTGCAAGTAGAGTGGTTTTTATGGGTGCAAGGCTAATAAATGAGCAGCCTCATCTAGTTAAACATCATTTGGGCTCTGAGCAACCTGATCTGGTTAAAGATGTCCCTGCTTACTGCAGGGGGGTTGGACTGGATGACCTATAAAGGTCCCTTCCAACCCAAAGCATTCTATGATTCTGAATCTGGTTGTCTGTTGTCTCAGCTCCTGGTGACTGCAGCTGTCCCATGGCAGGGACCAGTAAGCTCTTTCCAGAAGTGCAATCCAGAAGGACTGTCTGTCTGCCACATTATCTCTGGATAGGCAGATGATGAGTTTGCACACAAGTTGGAGAACTCTTATCTAACCTGAACGTCTAACAGGTGGCCTTTACATTTCATTAGGAATGACAGCTGTCTCAAACTTCAGCATCTAGTCAAGCACAGTCCAGTGGACAAGGCAAAGAGAGAGAGGCTTCTCCTACGGACAGTTTACCCCACCCTGGTCATAGGATGCCATGAATCCTCTTCTGTGGCACCTTATTGCTTGCTGTTGACTGTAGACAGTACTCTACAACTGTCTCTGATCAGCTTTCATGAGACAGACAACTCTTGGGTGGCTAAATATGATGAGATGACATCTGTCCTCTCTAATGTTTTTGATATCCTCTGAATGAGTGTCTCCTGCGTAATTAGTTGCACACTCTAATAATTTTACCCTTTATTTAATTTCTGCCTGTCTCTAACTTTCCCCAGTGCTCTTGTCTGGCTGCCTTTATCTAGCCCACATGTCTCTGTAGAGAAAAGACTGACTTTGGCAGGAAAAATATTCTTGGACTTTCCTGGAGAGGACACAGCTTGCAGCAGGGATAGATGGGAGCTGCAGACAGGCTGAACCATGCTACAGGGGGACTCCAAAGCTCTCTTGAGATGGATCTCAGGCATGTCTTGGCCAACCTGGTAGTCAAGATACCTCTCAACACATGAAGATGCCCGAAGGGCGATGCTTTAGAAGTGAGACACTTCTGTAACTTCAAGGCATGAGTCTTCATAGAATCATAGAATGGTTTGGATTGGAAGGATCCTTAAAAATCATCCAGTTCCAACCCCCCTGCCATGGGCAGGGAGACCTCCCACTAGACCAGGCTGCTCAAAACCCTATCCAACCTGGTCTATAGTTCCTCGTTACAGTTCCTCATGATAGTGGCTTCATGATAGTTCCGTGACTGTGTTGATTTAAAGATGTGAGTGAAACAAGATCTGCAAGGACCAATTAATGTATTGAACAAACAACCATAGCTAGCAGGAGAAAACAGAGAAGCCTCAAGTCATGCAAGCATGGGGTAGAAAGAGCTTGTTAATAAAACAAGGAAATTTCAGTGCTGAATGCATGGTGAGCACAGTTCCTCCAAGTCTGAGTAGGTATGCAGCAGGTTAGCGGTGAGAAAATGTGCTGGGCACAAGCAGATGAGAGGAGTTATGAGTCGTGTGAGAGAGGCGATTAGTTGGCTTTCCCCTAAGTGAGCGGTACCAGCAATTTATAATCTGGATAACTTTTTTCTGGGTTTTTTTCAGTTAATAAATGTTACATTTATTTCCCAGGCAATGTCTAGATCTGCTTGGTGGCTGTTGGACTGCTGCAGTTGCTTCTGATGAAGTTTGCCATCAATGGGAGGGCTGTTTGGAGGATGGGAAGGGGCAGTGCTGGAAAAAGGTGAGACGAACTTAACTTTTCTTACTGTCTCTCTGGTCTAATGTTCTTGATGAGCTGCCGTCTCTTTTTCCTTTTGTGAGAGGGAACAAGAAGGCTTCCAGATTTACCCCTTACAGTCCACATTCCCCTAATAACTATCTGAGATAAATTTAGCTGGGAAAGTGAACTGGTTGGGTTGTCTTTTGGGGGAAAGCAACCAATTTGCAGTCTTTGATCTTTGCTACAACATTTGGAATGCACAAGGAGACATAAAAAGGAGAAACAGGCAAATATTTGAATGCAGCCCTCCATGAGAGCTCCCCGTAACAAGCACTCCACCCAAGAGCCCCTCAGAGAGCCTTTGGCTGCATTATCTCAGGAGTGGCCCTTAAACAGGCAGATGAAGATAGCAATGGTGAGAGTCGAAGTAATGAGATATCTGCTAAGGATGCACAGCATTTCAGCACTCTCCTCCACACTTCCAAACAAGGTCTTGCACAAGGTTCTGACTCTCATACCCCCTAAAAAATATTTCAGACAAATTTTTTGCACTAACAAAAGCAGAAAGACTATTTCCAAAAGCACGAAGGTAGCTCCTCTGCCACCAGTGAACCGCTCTTGCTCTTAAATCCAAGACCCCAGTTGAGTGCTTTGGTGTGTTGGGGCCTTGGAGAAGATAGGAGATAGTGCACTCTGCACCTGCCCTCGCAAAACACATCACTTAGGCACTTGTTCAGTTGCTTAATGGTAGCTTTGTGCAGAACAGCCAGACAGATGGAAGAACGGGCAAAGTTCAACTAAATGATGAAAATATTAATACGTATTAAGGTTCCCATTAATAATTTAATTACTAATTCAATTATTGAAGAATCATTATTAATATTTATAGCATCCAGATTGGTGATGATAGATTAACTGCGATGGCATAATTTAACGAATAACATTTCCACCATTTTTTCATCTTAAAAAACCTGTGAAGGATTCATTAATATATGCGATTTTTACTGATTTCAAAACATGGGTTTGTATATTTTATTTTTATTATAGATTGCTTTATTATAGATTTTATCCTCAGGTTGTTTCCTAACAAACTACTTCTCTACTCTCTAAGACAGAAAGAAACCTATGGCAACATAAGCTTATAGTAACAGCACTATAAATCTGTGGTGTAAGTATAGTAGTGAGTAAGTGCGTAATATGACTCTATTTCTTTCTACTGACTTCTCTTTCTGAACTCTCTGTAACATAGTGATTGATGTATATAAAAATCATTTAGCACATGTTAAACTGGAGTATCAAAATATTGTTTTAATGTTTTCCAAAATACATTGATCCAGATTTGTGTCAGAATCTCCTGAAAGGTTACGTTGGCCCACGTTTTGCAGTATTCTTTTTTCATTGCAAATGTTCATATGTGATATCTTCCATGGCAGTGGTACTGCAGTAAAATCTAGTATAGATATGCACACTAAAATCATAGAAACATAGAATGGTTTGGGTTGGAAGAAACCTCAAAGACCATGCACTTCCAGCCCCCTGCCATGGGCAGGGACACCTCCCACTGCATCAGGGTGCTCAAAGCCCCATCCAGCCTGGCCTTGAACACGTCCAGGAATGGGGCAGCCATAGCTTCCTGGGCAACCTGTGCCAGGACCTCCCCACCCTCACAGGGAAACATTTCTTCCTCAGATCTCATCTCAGTCTCCCCTCTTTCAGCTGAAAACCATTCCCCCTTATCCTATCCCTGCACTCCCTGATCAAGGGCCCTTCCCCAGCTTTCCTGGAGCCCCTTTCAGTACTGGGAGGCTGCTCTAAGGTCTCCCTGGAGCCTTCTCTTCTCCAGGCTGAACAACCCAACTCTCTTGGCCTGTTCTTGTATGGCAGGTGCCCTAATTTCACAAACAAAATTTCTGAAACAAAACAAGTGAAATTTACAGATTGTTCAAAATAACAGATTAGTAAAGGCTAGTTTGGGCTTTGTCAAAAATGGTTTACTAGTATTTTTATCCCTAAAGGATTGAATCTATAGGGAAAAAAAAAAAAGGTATGGGGGGAAGATTACTTCACCCGCTCTTACAATAAGCCTATGCCTGACAAATTTTTAAGGCTCATCAGTAGGAGCTCTTTCAACGGATATCTGCTGTGTGATTCTATAGTGTTTTCTTGAAAGTATTTCCCTGCACTTCATAGGGAAATACGATTCTTCAATTTCTTTCACAATTTCATCATGTCCAAAATAGACTTGAGATCTCGTTATTCCTATTACTGAAGTACTCCATGGCCCTGCCTGAGGACAGAGTGTTCTAGCATAAAATAGAGTACCAAATTACGGTGGGAGATGGTCTTTGCTCTGAATAACCAACACTCGAGGTAAACAAGACAGACAAGGCGGAGACGGCAAATAGAGCATCCTAAAACTGCTTCACAGAAGTGGTGGAATACAAGTGGCAAACCTAAGCCCTTTTCCCAATTATCCCACCATTTTCTGTTTATTCATCTCTCCTCCCCATACTTCCTCTCTAGCATCCGGAATGGGCATGAGATGTGCTCCTGGTGACAAGAGGTAGAAAATTCCTACTTTGTTTCAGTGTTTATATTGAGGATTGAGCTTATTAAGGAAGCAGATCTAGAAATGCCCCATGTTGTACCTTGTAACTCAGCTGAAGATGAACCGATAGGGAACAAGGATGACTAAATTTATTCATTGTGGGTGAACGTTCTCATCTGGCAAACCATGATGATGGATTCATCATAAATTAAATTGCTATTAAACTGCTATTTAGCAAATACAAACTGAAACACCTCCTGTGTAACTCAAATTATGCATCTTTGCAAGATGTGGGGTATCCAGCTGGCTCACCTGCTGCTGTGATTGCTTTAGTTACCTCTTTGTAGGCATGGCTATGAGGCTGATCAGAAAGGAAGCTGGCTTAGAAGTTCATTTTATTTAAACATGTCTATTACGGTTTATTTACTTTGGGGAAAAGAATAATTGTGAATGTGCAGTTTTTCCAAAGCATCAGAATAAGTTTCTTATTTCTTCACGAGTGCCATTTTCAGGATGCATGTGCCATGCCATGTGAGCACTCTGGACTTCATTTTCTCCTTCCCTGGGTCATATCACAGCTGTAATCTCTCTGCCATGAATTTACTGGAGAATATGTAGAATTTGCAAAAAATACTTCCTTGCATAAAAGACAAGAGGATGCACTCTTTAGCGGCCACTGTTCTTGGAATGTATCCGAGGGCTTTGTCAGCAAGCAGGTTCTCTTCAGGATTCTGCTTCCTCTGATATATTGGAGGCTATTTCTTGGCATGAAGTAATTAAAGGCAAGGCAATTTTACAGCAAAAGGCATGGGGATTCTCACTAATCACGGCCCTCTCCCTGCTCAAGTGCTGCACTTGCTGATGAACTCCTCCTTGCATGAGGCAATTGTGTGTTCTTGGGCAAATCAGGTCACCAAGATCTGTGTGCTTCCTGGTGGCTAATGCAATAAGCAGGAGCTACAGGAGATATCTCTTCAGTACAGCACTTGCTATGGGTGAATGTGGGCTCCCTGTGAGGTGAAGGAGGTCGTTATTGAGGCTATGATGCACATGCAAATGCATATGATGAGGTTATGAGCAACCTGATCCAGTGAGAGGTGTCCCTGCCCATGGCAGGGGGTTGGAACTGAATGAGCCTTAAGTTCCCTTCCAAGCCAAACCATTCTACGATTATCTGTCCACTGGCAGAGTTAGGGGATGGGAGCTGATCTCATGGGGCGTTCATTTGCAAATACGTGCTTGTGTTCAGCCAAGCATGAAGGAACCAGAGGCTTTGGCAGCAGAGTTTGTCCTCCATTTGAACAAAGTGATCTTTCACACCATTCTGATCACTGTGGGGGAATGCGGAACCTCATGAGGCTGTCGCATGTCCCATGGACAATGCTGACGTTTCTCAAACCACTCATCATTTTAGAAACACCTCTGAATGAGCAGGATGGTGGCCTGAATTCTTTTTACTGATGACTGCAAATGTAAGCAGAGGGTTTCAATGTACAGGATACAAGGCAAACCTAGATGAAATGCAACTAAGTGTCTGAAAAGCCTGACCTGTTTAGCTCCCTCCTCAGTTCATGTCATGATGATTCTCCATGTCATGATGATTCTCCAAAACTGAAGCTTTTCTCACTTTAATGTGTGGAGTTTGAAACTGCTGCTTGTCTACAGCCACTGGACCATAATGGGTCTATGCCATGGGAAGAGCTTGTTTTCTACTGAGTATTTTTGTAAGGAGATACAGTTTCTCCAAAGAGACAGCAGTTCCATTCCTCACCTTTGCTACCGCAGCTTGAAGTCAAAATGGATTACTTAATTTGTTTGAAGTATTAGGTTCCTGCAAAGAAGATTCAAGTGGGACTTCTCCAAACAGTCTCATTTCAGGTTTTCCATGGAGAAACTACTGGTTTTGTCCTGCTTCCCTGCTTGCACAAAGCTCATTGACTCAGCACTGGGGCATGGCAGATGGATGAAGTTGTCTTTCAAGATGTGCAGCTGCTCAAGGGCAGATGCATGGGGAAAGAGTTTTCTTTGCCAGGAGGTTTGGGGACAGCAGAAAACAGAGGCAGTTTTTCCTGCTTGTACCTGTTCTTATTCTCAAAGTTAAAATCCATCATCCTTGCAGGAGGAGCAGTGCAGGACAGGAGCTCTGCCTTATCCTTTACTGGTAAAATCACACCTGGCTGGGAGAAGAATCAGAGAGAAAATGGTTTTCCTGGCAAAAAAATGTCTTCCTGGCAGATGGCTTGGCCAGCCAGCAAGGATTACAAACCTCTCTGAAAATCCTTTCTTTATGGCTAGCGGGAAGGTGATATTGCTAGTGACAGCACAGAAAGACTGGCTGAAATAAAATAAAGAGGTTTCCATGGTGATCCCTTCATATCACAGTAAATTTCATCTTGCAGTCAGCTGGGTTGTGTTTCCTTCCACCTGAGGAAGAGTCCTCTGTTCCCCCCTTGTTATTAGTTACTACTGCTGCTAATGAAATGCCAGCAGACCCCAACAAAACCCAGCAACATGGACATCTCTGCAATGGCTTCATTAATTATACCAAAGAGGTTGGACTGCCAGGCATCCTGCAGGTGCTTTGGAAATAATCCTGCTTTCTGTTGAACTGGAAAGAATAGATACAAAGGTATAGCTGTGGCTAAAGATAAGAGAGGGAAGAAATAAGTTTCTTCTGATTTTACAACTGAGGAAAGTCATCTAACTGTCCCAAACCCAGAGCCCAGCTGCTGTTAAAAGGGGGAATTACATGTGCATTTCCCAAACTGCAGAACAGAAGATGCCTTTTCTCTTGAGATTAATGCCAGGGAAGGCACTGACCTACAGAGACACCATTGGTGGGGAAGGGAAGCTGTTTGCCCTCGGATGACCAATACAATATCACCTATGGGAGCATAGCAAAGATGAGGGATCCTCCCAGGTTGTGTGCTGACAAAACGATCTGACAAAAGGATGACCTATCTTTTTGAGAGATGAGGAAACCCTTCCAGCTGTCAGAGCTGATTACTCACCAGTTCCATGTAAGTGTGATCTCTCCTACGGCGCTGAAGAAATGAGCAGCCGCAAGACTTGTCTTGCTGTGGGTAGGCTCAGTGACGAGCTTCCCGGCTCGTTACTGGGATGACAGCATCTTTCCATCTGCATCTGAATTCAAGAGTCACCAACACAGTGCTAGGCAAGCTTTGCCACCCAATGCGAGCTTAATATGAAAAGTGTTTCCTCAAGAAGGTGTGTCATTGAATGCAAACAAACGCTGCCTTCAGATCATGTGAATTTAGGCTACAGAGCAAATCTCTTCTATCTGCTTAATGCACTCCACAGCCAAAAAGGTGTTGACTTACCCATGGCCACACTCAAACCTCTGTTAATGGAGTGTCTTTGAGACCATTTATTTTATATCATGTGCCATTCAAATAATATGCTGGAGACTTGAGAAGCAAAGAGGATTGTGGAGGAGGAATGCCCCAATCGCTGCTAGCTGTAACGGCTCAAAGCAGGAGTGGGACTCTTGGGACACCAGAAGGTGCAGGAGGATGAGCTGCTCCTAAACATCAAAATTACTAATGATGACTACCAGCTCCAGCTGGGAACTCAGCATGGACAAGGATAAAATGAAGCATCTCAAGGCCTTTTTCTTTCTCGCTGTTTCTTCTGAAGTTAATCTTTCTTCCAGAGCTTGGGAAAGCTGAGGTTTATTTCTCTTGAAGCCATTGTGCTCAGCTTTAGCAAAACGCTTCTGCTTTCCTGTTTGTAAATCTGCTACTATTGCACTGTCAGGAAGCTGGGAGTTGGGATTGTAGCCCTGGGCTAGCAAAGCCCCAGCTCACCCAGCCTGGCAAACTGGCCAGTTCTTATACTGTCTGCTACCCAGGCTCTGCATGGCAGCCATGGTGGCCAAGGGTGTGTTGATGGGGTTTTGATGGCCATTCAACCAGCTGTTTGGACAGGCTGATGCACTCGGAGGTAATTGCATGGTCGATGCTAGGATGCATTGTACCTGGAGTCCTGGGAATAATGTGCTCAAGTGTATTTAGCTGCTGTTCAAGACAGTCTTTCATCAGGAATGTTTGGAGACAACCTTCCATCAGATGGAGCGGAAACAGAGGGAAGGGGCATCTTGAAATATGGGAGCTTTTTGTTGGACTTTTTCTGATTTTGCAGTACTTGGAAGAAAAGGTTTGCATCCACCTGCTGGAGGGCTGGATCAGTGCTCTACAAGAATGTCTTTAGGGAGGATCCAGGACAAATGGGAGCTTTTGTCGGGAAAGAAATTGGAATACAGTTGCCACTCGGAGCAAGAAAGACCCTCACAAGTGCTAATATCCTGCTGTTGTCAACGTGAATTGGGGCTCAACTCTCTAGTTAGCAGTAGGACAGCTACAAAACCATCTTTTGTAGCCAACTTTTAATGTGCAGCCAGTGATATTCATATTTTAATGTTTAGGGAAAGCTGTGATTCTTTCTGCAAAGAAAAGGGCTGTTTAAAAAAAAACAACCACAGAAAACAATGAGAGATCAAGCCACATGGCAGCTGCCAGGAGAGCTTGAGAAAGTCTTATGAGGCCAAATAAGAAGATATAGGTTAGAGGCTGTGATTGTTACCCCAGTTCAATGCTGGGGAGCTGCAGAGCCTCAGTGTCAGCCGGGAAATCTGCTCAGAGCAATTGCTCCCATCTCCCTCGCTTCTCTCCAGCAGGGGCATGTGTGCTGGGGTAAATTTGCTTTGCAAATCTGTCTCTGTATCTTCAGATTAGCTTTATTTGCTCAAGGATTTGGGAGGTAATGTGGGGGGATATTCATGCTTCTATTAGTCAAAATTTTTGCTTCTTGTTAACATCCTACCAGCATGTCTTTCAAGGCAAGCCCCTAAAGTGGGTATTTGGGGATTACAAATGCACTTTTTTCTTTGCTTTTAAATAGTTTTGCTTGAAAATACCAACTCCACCATGGGCACAATGCTATGAGTACTCAGTGCTGGTGGAGCCGCTCCTTAAATCCTGGCTTCGGTTTTAAAGGCACTGATTCTATTTTCTGATACCTCAGTCCTTGCAGGCTCTGAACCTGGGGCTCTATTACCTGTTCTGCTGTGCTCCAGGATTCTCTGCAGGTTGTGTATGCGCAAATGCACACAATCTATGGAGGCATTCATCCACCAGAAAGCCTTAGCAGCATGCTCAGAACTGCCTTAAGGTAGGGAACCACCAGCTCCAATGATGTGGCCTCTGCAAGAATTTGCTACTCTTTCCAAAATAAAAAAAAAAAGTTGGATTTTTAATTTTTTTTTAACAATTCCCATTTGTTAAAAGCATGCGAGCACCTCATTAACTCCAGTGGTACAACATTTTTGGCTCACTCGCATTGCTAAGCATGTGTTAAACTCTGATGAAGTGCAAGAAATTACCTTTGCAACAGCAGTGATGTCTTCTGAATGCAGTTAGCACCTCCCCAGCGCTGAGAAGGTGCGAAAAATGATCTTCCCATCTACAGTTGTGTCAACTGAATGCAATTAGCACCTCTACATGTGTTTAAAATCATGACCACAGGTTATGTGTTTCAGCAGGCTGCAATACATTAGCGCTTAATCCCATCTTTGTGAATTGAGGGAAAAATCGCTGCAAAAACAGTGCAATGAATACTATTAAGTGCCATTAACATTCCATTTTTAATGAAGTAAATCTAATCCCAGATTGGTGAACAATGGACTAGGGGCTTTTCCTGTTTTAGGGATAGTAGCTGCTTGCTATATAGACGTGTGTCAGAGGAAGATCTCTACTCCTACTTGTTTCAGCCTAGGGGAGAGAAGGCTCTGAGGGGACCTCATAGTGGCCTTCCAGTACTGAAAGGAGCTACAAGAAAGCTGGGAGAAAGGCTACATTAAAGCCTTTCTACAAGGGCCTGTAGTGATAGGACAAGGGGAAATGGCTTCAAGTTGGAAGGGGGAGGATTTAGATTAGACACCAGGGAGAAATTCTTCACAATGAGAGTGGTGAGACACTTGCACAGGTGGCCCAGAACAGTGGTGGCTGCCCCATCCCTGGAGGTGTTCAAGGCCAGGTTGGGTGGAGCTTTGAGCACCCTGATCCAGTGGCAGGTGTCCCTGCCAATGGCAGGGGGTTGGAACTGGATGTTCTTTAAGGTCCCTTCCAATCCAAACCATTCTGTGATTCTAAGAAACTACTCTGTCAAGCTGGGATGGCAAACCAAGACTTTTCTTTTCATTCTTACAGCACCGTAGGATGCTGCAGAGAGTGCAGGATGCTTCTCCTAAAAATGCTGCCTTCTCTGATGGGAAAAAGAGACAGCAAAAGATGGAGGAAAAAAAAGCACAGAAGGTGTTTTTTCCTTCAGTGCAAGTAGACAAGTTCCAATGTGTTGATCATTTGTTATATCCCTCTCAGGCTACTAACCTCTTCTTTAACTGCACTAAAAGAGATCTTGTCTCTGTCTCTGTCTGTGTGTGGAAGTCTTTCCATGTCCAAATAACTATTGTCAGTGGTCTCCAAATTCCTTCTCTTCCTGCTGTTTTCCTTCCAAGGGTGACTGACTAAAACTTAGTAGAGAGAGGATTAGAGTGACTTAGACAAGAGATTCAGTTATCTTTTCATGCAAACAAGGTGTGCATATAGAACAGTCATCATCAGACATCAAATGCTTGCAATTTTCTTATTAATATTTAAATGCTGTGTATCACAGAATCATAGAATGGTTTGGGTTGGAAGACACCTTAAAGACCATTCAGTTACACCGCCCTGCCAAAAGCAGGAACACCTCCCACTGCATCAGGGTGATTAAAGCCCCATCCCACCTGGCCTTGAACACCTCCAGGGATGGGGCAGCCACCACTTCTCTGGGCGACCTGGGCCAGGGCCTCCCCACTCTCACAGGAAAACATTTCTTCCTAAAATCTCATCTCAATCTCTAATCTCTCTCTAAATAAGAAAGTAATGCAGACACCTCAATGGGATTGAAAAATTCTTTAATACCAAATACACCTTTTCAATATCTATGGAACAAATGATGAGTCCAAACCATTTTCTCGGCTGGGACGCATATGTCCCCTCTTTGTACAAAGCCATATTTTTCAAGAAACTTTGCTGAAATCACTGTTAACACCCCACAAAAGCAAGAATCCTCACACTTCAGCTTGGGACGGAAGGTGGGCATGGCAGCAGCAGCTTCTATATCTCACCTCTATTCATTTTTTAAAAGCCAGCTCTTGATTTTTCATTTTGAAGAGGGACCTGCATCAGCTGTGACATTTTATTTTATTTTATTTTATTTTATTTTATTTTATTTTTCCTTTTTTTCACTTGATTTGTAATTGAAAGGGATACATCTCCACCTAGGACTCTTGACAGTGGATGTATAGGGGTTCTCCTGCTGCTGGTAGACCATGCCCAGCTTATTTCACTCTCTACATAACACAGGATGTAAAGCTTTACTTAGTGATTCCAGCACAGAGCCCAGTAACATGTGGCTGGGCTAGTGCATATCGTTGAGAAAAACACACTCAATCTCACTGTAATTTATTCTTGACTATCCTATATTTTCTGTATATTTCCACAATGTGCAGCCCTCTGCACAGGAGTAACTGCTCTGAGAAAAAATAACTTCTGCAAAGATCTCTGTGAGAGTGGTATTATCCTGGTTCTTCATCTAAATCCAAACCCTATCCCTCTTACTAGAAACGTCTACTGTGAGTTTAGATGTTCATGTGTTTTTCTTCTCAATGAAGACGTTGCTGCTGCAAGTGTGACCAGTGGATCAAGGGAGGTGATCCTGCCCCTCTGCTCTGGTGAGACCTCACCCGGAGTTCTGTCGTCAGGTCTGGAGTCCTCAGCACAGGAAGGACATGGAGCTGTTGGAGTGAGTCCAGAGGAAGCCACAAAGATGATCGGAGGGCTCCAGTACCTCCCTAGGAGGACAGGCTGAGAGAGATGGGGTTGTTCAGCCTGGAGAAGAGAAGACTCTGGGGAGACCTTAGAGCAGCTTCCAGAACTGAAAGGGGCTCCAGGAAAGATGGAGAGAGAGCCTTGATCACTGAGTGCAGCAATTGGATGAAGGGGAAGAGTTTTCAGCTGAAAGAGGGGAGATTGAGATGAGATCTTAGGGAGAAATGTTTTCCTGTGAGGGTGGGGAGGCCCTGGCACAGATTGCCCAGAGAAATGGTGGCTGCCCCATCCCTGGAGGTGTTCAAGGCCAGGTTGGATGGGACTCTGAGCACCCTGATGCAGTGGGAGGTGTCCCTGCCCGTGGCAGGGGAGTGAAACTGGATGGGCTTTGAGGTCTCTCCCAACCCAAACCCTTCTACGAGTCTGTGTTCTCTGTGTCCATGTGTAGTGATATCCCACAGTGTCTCAACCCCATTTTTTGCTGACTTGACATTGCTGAGAGCTGCATGACCATGCTCCTTTTCTTGGGGCAATTCCTGCTGGCTCCAGGCTCCAGGAGTCATGCTGGCTGCTGTAACGAGCTGCTGGGGGGAAACAGCATCCAAGCAAGATGAGCCTTCACCTTGTAGGCAGTGCAGTGCAGATGTCACTGCTGGCTGAGGGCGAATATGGGGGACAAAGTGGCTGTGCTGAATTTTTTTTACCTCCTCACCTCTCTGACAGGTGATGCAACGTTGTGGTCGACAAAGCAGATCAGGAAGAAATTTATCCATTTTAAGGAAAAGTCCTGAAGCTGGAGGTGAGAAGAGACAATTCAGCATCATTAAGTGTAAGTGAATTTGGGGCCGCATGCCCGGCTGGGGCTCGCTGGGGCTGTGGCACCCTTTCGCCTGGAGCTGGAGCGTTCTGCAGTTCCACTTGGATGCAGCTGAGAGGATGCGGTGCTGACAACCATCCATTCCGATAAATTAAATTTCACTCCCCTTGGTCATCCTCAGCTCCTGGCCCCGCTCACTTGCGGAAGGATCGCTGATTGTGCAGATTATTATGGGCTGAGTTCAAAACCTATGAGATCAGCGAGAAAGAATTCAGCAGCCCAAGAGTGGGTTTCGGTTCGCACATTGCCTCTATCCATGGGTGTGAGGTGTGGGATGGGACTGGGGACATTTGCTGCCAGTGAGCTGTGGGTCAGCACATTAAATGTTTGATGTTGTGGGATGCAGGAGCTGAAGGTGGCTGTCCCACTGCTGTAAGCAGGATGAGAAAGGCAGGATTCCCCCAGAGCCTGCCCGGCTCTCCTTTTCTCTCTATCCCAGCCTGAAACCTCTCAACTAGGACTGAACTATGGACCAAATGAATAGAATTATGAGGGTCAGGGATTTACACTGATAGAGAGGAAGCTTAGGTTAGATATTAGGAAGAAACGTTTTTCTGTGAGGGTGGAGAGGCACTGGCACAGATTGCCCAGAGAAATTGTTACCCCTTGTAACTGGATGGATCAAAGAACATAAACCATCTTTTCAAAGCAGTGAGAAGGGACTGAAATCAACCGAAGTGTTAAGTGTCTCCTCTTGAACCAGGGTGCAAATTCCCAACACAGTGTCCCACCTCTGTGGGCTGAAGTCCCTGTATCAGGGAAGGGGAGAGGAAAATGTGAGCTGTAAACTGGAGCTGGGAGAGTACTGCTTGTGTCAGCAGGGTCTGAGGGGAACCTTCTGGTCTCAAAAGTAGAAAAACTCCCCCCTAAAAAACCATGATCCTTGCTTGTGACTCTTGCTGGGTCTTCCGGTTTTACACTGGGGAAAACAGCCTGTTCAGGTTATTGCACAATGCAGATATTTATAAAATGGTATCTATTTAAACAGCAGAATGTGCTTTTTCCCAATGAGGTCTCTGAAAAAACAGCAGTATGTCACTTGACCCAGGCCTTTAACTGGAACTGTCTTGGCAATTTAATGAAATTAAATGGCTGGACTATGGGGAGTTCATTAGAAAGTAATCCAAAGGCTAAAGCTCTCTGAGCTAGTTCAGCTCTCAAACGCTTATTTGTGTTTGCCAGACTTAGTAAAGCGAAACCCCTTAGGAGCTGGCAATGTTTTTAACATGCTCTCCACTGATCTGGAGACAGTGACACATGTACTGAGGTGATTTCGTATTGCCGCATGAGATTTCAAATTAAGAAAGCACCTCCAGGATGACCATAGAGCCCCTTGTGTTTCACAGGGCAGGCTTCAGTGGATTTATCATAGAACCATAGAATCAGAGAGTGGTTTGGGTTGGAAGGGACCTTAAAGCTTATCCAGTTCCACCCCCCTGCCATGGGCAGGGCCATCCAACCTGGCCTCGAACACCTCCAGGGATGGGGCAGCCACTACTTCTCTGGGCAACCTGGGCCAGGGCCTCCCCGCCCTCACAGGAAATCATATCTTCCTAAGATCTCATCTCAATCTCCCTTCTTTCAGCTTAAAACCTTTCCCCCTCATCCTACCCCTGCACTCCCTCATAAAAAGCCCCTCCCCGGCTTTCCTGTAGCCCCTCTCAGTACTGGGAGGCTGCTCTAAGGTCTCCCCAGAGCCTTCTCTTCTCCAAGCTGAACAACCCCAGCTCTCTGAGCTTCTCCTCATAGGGAGGTGCTCCAGCCCTCAAATCATCTTTGTAGCCTCCTCTGGACTTGCTCCATGTCCTTCCTGACCTGAGTTAAAACTCATATCCTAGGAGGAAACAAAATTTTTCTGTAATTGCAACTTATTTTGCAGAAAAATTCTTTCTGGGCTTTAGTGTAGCTGCTGCACAAGTTCTTATAAAAGTAAATAATACCATCTGCCAAGCAGTTATTGCAAAGAAATTCTGATATAAATATTACACAGAGAAAAAAATCAATCCGATTAATAGATATCCCAAATATTGTCAGATCTGCAGCAATTTCAGCAGTGCAGTTTTTGTTCTGGCGTGTGTGAAATGCTCCAAGATCAAGTGGATTTTGAAAGGATGGTCCCTGCTAAACACACGGGGGAACTGTGTCTTTTTACTGGGGGTTCCTGCATTCCCTAAATTCCCTAATTCCGCTTAATTAGGCATTAACAATTTCATCTTCTGTGTCTTCAATTTACAGTATGGAAAAAAACTGGAGATTTGATCCAGAGGGAGGATGTGAAAGGTATTGTTGCAGCTGCAGGAGATTTTAGGTTCTGCTGAAGACCATGGCCCGTGTAGCAATCCTGTCTTCTCTTCTGCAAGCTTGGGCCAGCTGCTAACCTTTGCAGGCACTTCTCCTTTCAGGCTTTTGCTGTCCTGGCTCAGTGAAGTCCAGGGAATGATGAAGAGCCAGAATTAGCCACAGCTCTAAAAATCTCCATTCCCAGCATGAGGCTGTGAAGAGTGGTCCTGTGCTCTATGGGTGCTGTACAAGCATGAGCTTCCATGCTGCAGCGATGAGGGAGGTGTTTTTATTTGTAAACTCTTCTTTTCATGTAAGACAAAAATCCCAGCAATCCCATGGGAGCAGTCTTTCTGCACTTGCTCTGCCTATACAAGGCAGCCCTGCACTCAGTGTGGAGGCAGGAGAAAGTCCATGCACGACTCAATAGTGTCTCAAGGTGCTGCTACCAGTCCTGCATGTCCATGCTGAGGCAGTGGCACAGGAGCAGGCCTGTGGGTGGTTGCTCAGACACTGGGATGACTGCTTAGAGCAAAATGTGAGTACCTCTCTCCAAGGCTTGTATTTTAGCAAGGCACAAGCACGGGTCGGGTTTGTAGCATCAGCAGCGTCAAGCACGTTGTTTTGCTGGACGCTGCAGGAAGCCTGTCCATAAATGTCACAACAGGTGTGGGGTGATGCTCCCGAAGAAATGGCCTGGAGCATGCAACTTCGGGGTTGGATGAGGAAAATTGTGCATTCCTCTGCCAGGGAAGCAGGGACAGGCAGGAGGGACAAAAGTGGCACAGCAACGACATCTTGTGATGCAGAGCAATGGCTGCATGTGCTTGCTGGAAAAGCTGAGCGCTGCCGGCTGGGAAGGCCCTTGTCCCCCTGCCCAGCTGGAGCACTCAGCAGTGTCCTCATTGAGAGGGGGGAGCTGACAGACAGGAAGGGATGTTGTCCCCAGCATGGTAATGAAACAGAGCCAAAGCAGGATTTTGGCAACAGCAGAACAAGGATGGCAGAGGAAAGGTTACAATAGGAAGTCCTGCTTATTGCATCCTCTTTTTTTCTTTTAGTATGGTATTTCTGCACTGAAAGCTCCCTCAGGCGCTGGAAACCTGAACTCCGCCTGTCCGCACATGCCTGCTGAAATAGGCACACAATATCTGTGGGTTGGGTGCAGCCCTGAAGAGAGGGACTTCGGGGTGCTGGTGGATGAGAAGCAAGGGAGAGGATTCTGTCCCTCTGCTCCACTCTCATGAGACCTCACTTGGAGCCCTCCGTTCAGCTCTGGAGTCTTCAGCACAGGAAGGACATGAATCTGTTAGAATGAGTCCAGAGGAGGCCACAAAGGTGATCTGAGGGCTGGAGCATCCCATATGAGGACAGGCCAAGAGAGTTGGGATTGTTCAGCCTGGAGAAGAGAGGGCTCCCAGGAGACCTTCAGGGAGACCCTGCTCACGGCAGGGAGTTGGAATTGAATAGGCTTTAAGGTCTCTTCCAACCCAAACCATTCTACGATTCCGTAAGTCACATTTCATTTGCTTTTTTGAAAAACTGTGCAAGTACAACATCCTGTCTTGTATCTGAGGATCGTTCTGGCTAGCAACCCATATCTCAGGATGCAGACTGGCATTTCATCCGAAACAAAGGCACTAGTACCCCACCCTTCCCACTCTGGTTGCACCAAAGAGAAACAGTGGGAGAAGTTACTCCAACCTTGCACCCTGGTCAATGTTGCTAGTGGAAAGGCAGCAGCAAAGGCTGAGGGTGGGTTGAGTTAGTACCCCACCATTGCCAAGATACTGAAGAGCAGCCTCTTTAAAGTGCCATCCCAATGTAGCAACTGGACAAGTCTTCTTAAGACCCTTCAGCTGTAACCTGGGTTGAATTATGATAATGCAAAATCAGAAAGCTTTTTGGCTGAGTTTCTTTTTGAGACTTGGTCTTTGTTCACAACCAGCACTTCACTGCAGAGCTGAGAGGTCATGCTCTGAGATACATCAGAAATAAAGGAAAGCCTTTGCATAAGCCTCACAACATCAAACTACTGCATTTAAGGTAATTATGAGCACAAAGCAGAAGGCTGAGCTGGGTGCTTGTGTCCAGGCTGTGTTGCATTACGTCTCTGGGTAGGATTTTGGAGGTACCTAAGGCACAAAGCAGCAGAAGTGCTACTGCAAGCCAGTGAGGCTGTTCAGAGCAGCCTGAGGTGCTTTTAAAAGACATCTTCTCTTGTGCATTGCTTTAAAGACTTGTAAATTATAGTTAATTCCTATGGCTTAGGCGTATTAGCTGATGGAGCCCGGGATTACATTCCTCTGCTCCTTAGAATCCCACTGCTGGGGCCTCCTCCTAGACAGCCGGGAATGAAAGGTTGGTGGGGCTCAGGAGTCACAACTCCTGCCTTCGACTGTGTGAGAGAAGCATGAGTATTGCTCATGTCCCAGTGTCCCATTCCCTGGCCTGAAGGGATAGGTCTGCATACCACAGCTGGGACAAGGCTCTTCCAAAGCCCGTGTGGATGAGGGGGGGTAGTGGGTGTGATTCTTTTTAAAATTCTTTTTCTTTTTCTTTTGCACCTACAAATCAAAGTATCTGCTCCATCGTTGCTTAAGGGCCACCAGCTCCTCTGAGCAGTGCTGTGTTCGGAGAGGTCCACAAGTGCTCAGGCTTGCTCTCAGAACTGCAGGTGCACCAGAAATGGATGAATGAAGACAGGAGACCAAAAGGTAAAGCTGTGAATCAGCCTCAGTGCATAAGGCTTGGTGGAATGAAATGGGACTTGCCACCCTTGTTAAGGAGATGCCTATCCGGTTGCAGTGGAAAAAACTTGCAGAGTGAAGTGCTTGTGAACTATTTTAAGGCTGTGGTGTTGTTCATCTTACAAAGATAACGTGTTAAACCACTTGGTGTCCTGTGGATTTTTAATCTCATAAAATAGATCCTTAGGTGCTAGGTTTTCTGATAATTGATGCACAAGATGGTGTTGTATCATCATATGATACGTCAGGTACTACAAAAGAGAGATTGTCCATCATGCTACAGCATTTGTGCAACATCTGGTGCTATGATTTTTGTAAACAAGAAGTCTTGTGTCCTAATGGAACCACTGCATCATTCCCTGGGAAAACATGAACTTGTTGGCTGATTTGTGTCACATCTCATGGTTCCTTGTGAGAAGAGGCTGGGTGAACAGTGCTCCCCACAGAGGGTCCCCAGGGAGGGATAGGTTCCCAGTACATGGTCACCTTTTATTAGTTTCCAGCAAATTCAGCAGCACACAAAACCAGAGAAGAGGAGTCTTTAGTCTTTTTATGGAAGTGAGTCCTTGTCTTGACTAGCAAACTGTTTGTATAACTGCACAGGAGGAAAAACCTGCTTGAAACCTCTGTGCTGATTGCCGTCTATAAAAAGATTTTGACAACCTCTCCCGTGAAAAGCTCTCACACCTCCACTCTGCCGCACGCCTCTGATGCCTTAGCAAGTGGGTAGTCCTCAGGCTCCTGAAGTGCCTTTCCTTTGTCTTCTCTGCTGCTCAGCACCCACCTGCCTGCACATGGTGAAGGTGGACCCATCAGAAGCCCTCATCTTCGGTGGTGCAGGAGCAAGGAGGTGCTTGGGGGGAACCTTGTTTTGCTTAGGTACCACAGGTTTGTTGGCTGCACTATATTCTGTAGATCATCCTATTTTTGGAGGAGGGAAGAAGATATTTAGCACTGACACTAAACTTGGGCCAGATTCTCCATCCTTCTTTAGGCAGGGAGTTCAAGAGCAATCCCTTCTCTGCTTGTTGGCTCCCATTTCATATTTGACTGATAGGAAGCATCATCCGTTGGTGTAATGAAAAACAATGAGGCATGAAATTATTTTCCTTCTTTCCCAGATAAATCCCTTGTTGTAAATTAAGTAGTTTATCCACTTAACTACAGGTGAATTACTGGTGCTTGCATAAGTCTGCTGTTAATAAGGAGAGAGATTATCCAGAACAAACTTTCAGATCTCTTGAGTCTCTCTTGCTAATCATGAAGTAATGTTGAAGTAATGTCAGAGGTTGGCTGACACCTGCCAAGCTCTAGTTGATGCTTCCCAAATCTGCACAGCCTGTCACCTTTTGCAGCTCATGGGAACTGGTTTTGGGGAGCAGTTTCCTTCCCCTTCCCCATCCAAGCACTTTCTGCAACATTGCTGCTCCTAAAGCAGAGCCCAGGTCCACCGTGTGCACTTGGACTTCTAATCCCAGAAGCATTGCTTCTTGTCAGATATTCAGTTGCATTAATATTGCATTGATTCAGATTCTTGGGGAGTTTTTGTCAAAATTGGCATTTTCCTTTTGATCTGGCTTACAAACTGCTTCACTCGGGCTTGGCAAGGATGTACAAATGTCTCCAGGCAGGTATTTGGACTAAAGTGTTTCCAAAATTTTTTTAGAATCATAGATTGGTTTGGGTTGGAAGGGACCTTAAAGATCATCTAGTTCCAACCTGTAGCTCTTGAGACGACAACCAAGGTTGGAGACAGAAGGTGTGGCACAGGTGTTGGTTTTGGGGATTTAAGGCAGTTTATACTCCCTGTGGGAAGGAAAGTCCACTCGGACACTGACCTGGTGTTTGGCAATGACCTTTGCAGGATTTGCAAAGGTGAGGAAAGCCCTCACTTCCCATAAGATCTTGTCTCTTTTGTACATGTCCCAGGGCACAGTTTTAGGAGATCCTTAATTGCCTGATGCAGAAGAGCTGCTGAAAGATCATCTTTGGATTTCAGTGGGTTTCTTATCTTCCAGTCGATTCAACAAAGGAGTTTTGTTTGCTGTTGTTGTGGGTGAGGTGCGTTTCACAGCAGTGTGAACCCCATTGTGCATTCTGCTGAATCCTGCTGCCCCGCACTTCACGTCCAGCCTTAGATTAGTACAACTAAACCAGATCCTGTCCTTTTCCACACATCAAGAAAGGCTGTTCTGCAATCCAAGCACTGAATCAAGCAGAAATTCTCGCTATCCATGTGTACACATTATGTACATTTTTCGTCCTCCAAAAATTTCAAATGCTGCCCCACTTTATGGGAGAGCAAGAGGGACAAGGAGCACAAATGAACTGCCAGACTTACGAACAGTCTAAACCCACTGAATGCTCTGCAGTGTCTTAAGGTATTGATGGACATACAGCTTCAAAAATTATTGTCAACATACCTGTTCAGACAAATAAGTGGTGACCCTATTGCTTAATCCTGTTTTCAGAAGCACTGATATAACATAGTAAATGTCAGCTCTGTGAAAGCATCAGCTTGAAACATGACATTAGTTTTCCTATGCCTTTCTATTACCTTTCCTTTTTGGAAGCAAAAAGGTTAAATATGAAGGAGAGGCAGTAAGTTAGGGCTCGTATTCTAGGCTGAACGAGATCTTTTTCAAAGTTAGACTTTAATGCTGATATTAACGTTTCTCCTCTTTGGTGATATGGATATTGCTATAACAGCCTTGTCTGCAGCTGAAATATCCTCCAAGAGGATCATGCTCACAAGAACTAGGTTGCTGAAACCACAGCCTTCTCAAGGGTTACCCTCTCTCTCTTCGCTAAGGCAAAATCAGTCAGATCAAACATCTGCTGAAAGTGGATCTGATGAAAGCTCCTCACCATCCCCAGTCACCCAATGCTTCTCCCTTCTCATCATTAAAAATCATCCTAATGTAAACTTAAACCTCTTGATACTTCCACCATTCCTCGCTGAAGAAATTGATTCCTTCCTGCGGGCAATAGTCTTGGAAGGATTTTTATACTGTCTCCTCTTCTTCAGACCTGAACTTACACCCCTTTCTCATGTTTTCATAGAAACATAGAATGGTTTGGGTTGGAAGAACATTAAAGTTCATCCAGTTCCAACCCCCTGCCATGGGCAGGGACACCTCCCACTGGATCAGGGTGCTCAAAGCCCCATCCAGCCTGGCCTTGAACACATCCAGGGAGGGTACTCCTACTTTTTCTCTTCTGCCGTTCATGTCTTTGCCTTAAAGTCAATATAGTGCATATCTGAGGACTGCTTTGTTTCTTACTCGATGTTATTTAAGCCGCAATAATCTTGCAATGAATTTTTCTACCTGATATCAAAGACAAATTATTTGACTTTTGATCCATTTGTAAGGTCCAGGCTACCTCTTTCACAAAAGCTGGCGTCAGCAAGAGAGATTTAAATTAAGCAACTTTTTTTCCCATTACCCAAGACATTTTTGCTTGGGATTGGGAGTAGAATTAGTTCCATGGTTATCACTAAAATAATGCAATGTTTCTGCCTAGATTAGCAAAAAAATGCCTGATTAGTCCCCTAAAATCTCCTAGGTGCCTGTAACTCATGGTCATAACTCATGGAAGTTTCTGATCCAGCTCCATAACAAACTGTGCTGGGAATCCTACCCCACTGCCTCTGACTGCTTACAGATCATTCCCTGCATCTCCAGTTTAATTTGATCTAACTATAGCTCGCTGGCAAATGACAATTCATGGTTAGGTGATTTTCAAAGTCTAATTGCTCCAGAGTTTTCTCAGTACTTCAGATTTTCTTAATTGTATTAGCCAAGGTGAGGATAATTGCTGCTTTCATATCCTTGAAACTTCTCATACAAAAGAGGCTTATGCAAGAATCTGCTCATTCTCTCCAATAAATGATCTCTCTGTTATTAAGGAGTGTGCACCAGGGGACTGCTGGGAAGCATTCCACTGCACCATTATGTACTTGAACAAAACCTGAAGCTTGCAGATACAAGACTAAATTATAGTCTGGGGCAATCATCAGAACACACTTTTTTCTCTTTTTTTTTCCTGGAGATTGCTCTTTCAGAAGAAGCAGCAGCCCCAAGTCTACAACTAACCCAGTATTTTGCATTTTGGTGATTTTCTGGTTGGTGGAAATCTCCTATTTACAGGTAAATGGTGCTCAGACGCTGCTCCTGGTCACGGATCGTAGAATCATAGAATGGTTCGGGTTGGAAGGGACCTCAAAGCCCATCTAGTTCCAACCTCCTGCTGTGGGCAGGGACACCTCCCACTGGATCATGATGCTCAAGGCCCCATCCAACCTTGCCTTGAACACCTCCAGGGATGGGGCAGCCACCACTTCCCTGTGCCAGGGCATCCCTGCCCTCACAGGAAAACATTCCTTCCTAATATCTTATCTCAGTCTTCCCTCTTTCAGCTTCAAATTGTTCCCTCTTGTCCTCTCCCTGCAATCCCTGATCAAGAGCCCCTCTCCAGCTTTCCTGTAGCCCCTTTGAGTGGGACACAGGACATGAATGGGGCTCTATAGGGATCTCCATAGAATCATTTGATTAGAAAAGGCCTCCGAGATCGTTGAGTCCAACTGTACCTGTCCCCTTACTAAACCAGGTTCCTCAGAAACTCATGAACCATCTTTTAAATACATCCAGGGATGGCAACTCAGTCACCTCCCTGGGCAGCCTGTTCCAATGCCTGACCAGCCTTTCAGTCAAGAAATTTTTCCTGATGTCCAGTCTAAACCTCCCCTGGTGCAACTTGAGGCCATTTCCTCTCAGCCTATCACTTGTCACTTGTCAGAAGAGCCCAGCACACACCCTGTCACAATCTCCTTTCAGGCAGTTGTAGACAGTGATGAGGTGTCCCCTCAGCTTCCTCTTCTCCAAGCTAAACAACCCCAGCTCCCTCAGCTGCTCTTCACAGGACTTGTTCTCCAGCCCCCTCACCAGCCTCGTTGCCCTTCTCTGCACGCGCTCCAGCCCCTCAATGTCCTTCTTGTAGTGAGGGGCCCAAAACTGAACACAGTACTCGAGGTGCAGCCTCACCAGTGCTGAGTACAGAGGCACAATCACCTCCTTGCTCCTGCTGGCCGCGCTGTGTCTGATACAGGCCAAGATGCCATTGGTCCTCCTGGCCACCTGGGCCACTGCTGGCTCATGTTCAGCCGGCTGTCAGCCAACACCCCCAGGTCCTTCTCTGCCAGGCAGCTCTCCAGCCACTCCTCCCCAAGCCTGTAACGCTGCCTGGGGTTGTTGTGTCCCAAATGGAGGACTCTGCACTTGGCCTTGTTGAACCTCATCCCGTTGGTCTCAGCCCATCGATGCAGCCTGTCCAGATCCCTCTGCAGAGCCTCCCTTCAAGCAGATCAACACTAACACCCAGCTTGGGTGGAACCTCCTACATACAGGTCACTTTTTCTCTGACACTACCCCTTGTCACAGGTACTGATGTCCTGTTTAAAACTACTAGTCTTTGCCAGTCAGTGGTCCTATTTTTCACTCTGTTTATGAAAACTTTGAGCAGGGACCATGTCTTTCCCTGGTTTGTATAGCTTTCGGAGCAATATGCAGGGCTTCTAGAAGTCTGGGTGTTGCGGCTCTGTGCTTGTGCATTAAGTGCAATAAAGCCCCTCCAGCAGAGAATTAGACATAATGTTCTTCCTTAAGCTCTGGCAAATAAGCATAAACATATGCATGCACAATAAAATGCCATGTATTACTTCTGAGACTACAACTACCAAAAAATGGGGTGAAGCATGTATTTTCTAACACGCCAATTCAAGAGACTGAACGTGGGCAGGAGGCATTCAGTGAGTCAAACACTTAATCCAAGTTCTACACAAATTGCTGATAAGGTAGGCAAATTTCACAGCCTGTTCTGCAGAAGATATTACATTTCATGGTGCTTTACAGATGACAAGAAATCCTATTAAAATACTGGTAAAAAAATGTATACAAGTTAATGTGGTTTGGGGAGTGCAATGAGCATCTCTTTGGGATAATAGCAAGTGTCACAGACGTTTTACAGAGGGTCTTTGGTAAGAAGTAATCTTATTATAGGACCAATTTCTCTTGTACCACATAAAATATTGCTCAGAAATAGCCTAAGTATTTCTTTCAATTGTCAGACAAACTTAGGGGATAAATAAGACAGAGACTCTAATGTTAAGTGTTTGAAGGACTGCAAGAATATCAGACCTTTCCAGGTAAGCTGTTTCCTCACTCCAGGGCTTTAAATCAGGGTGGGCTATGCTATCATTTTGAGGCAGCTGAGCTATAATTTAGGAGCTTTTTCCTTTTACCATGACTATCTGAAATACAATGGTATGAGCTTTGCAGAGGTGTAAATGATTGCTTTTTAAAAATCAGATGCCAGTGCTATGACTGCAGACCTATGTGTATGCATCAGAATATGCTCCCTACTGTATTCCCTGTCCATCTGGGTGTGGAGAAACCATGGCAGGGGGGGCTTGGAACTGCATGATCTTTAAGGTCCCTTCCAACCCAAACCATTCTGTGATTCTAAGTGGATCCAAACCCATCCTGGCAGCCGTACCTTTTGTGTCATACATTTTTGTTACACATACTTTCAAATCCTCCATCTAGATTCTGTCCCTCCAGGTCTAGAAAGGTCTCAAGGTACTCTGAAACTTCTGGTAGCAAGGTAAAATTTCTCCAGATCAGGAGCCAGTTCACACAGAGTAAACTTTGCTCTATGAATATATTGGTGTATTTTCCCTGACTGTGTTTCCTGACCATGTTTGCTTTTCAGAGCACCTTCAGAGTCAGGGTTGCAAAAGGATCTGGTTTCTGTGAAAGAGGTGGGTAGGTTCCATACCAGAGTTCTCTTGGGGACACCTTGACCTACTAACATTGCTCTCCATGGGCACTCTACTTTTCATGTATTAACCCATCTAGTTGCAAATCTGACCTCATGGAATGCTGAATCTCCCCTTAGAAGAACTCCTTGTGGTCACCACGAGTGGAGAAGCCAACTTACTTTCTGCTGAACTTCAATAAGTACCATCACTTCTTCATGACAGTTAAGTACTGAGGTGTGCCAAAATCATCATAAGTGACCTTCTCTAAGTGAAGGATGACAAACCATTAGCTTGTGGAGGCTGTGTCAGTTATCAAACACCCGAAATATTCAAGGGGAAAAATTGCCTCCCAACACAGATTAAGTTACTAAAAATAGCACCAGGGATTACTCTTATGACAGGTGGTGTGAAATGATGTAAAAAACAAAGCCTTTTTGAGAGCCTCTATGTATGGGATGCAGTCATTTATGATTGCCTGCCAGCAGGTCCATGCTGTTGGAGGGAAAAATGTTTGTGCTCAGATTCCAACAAGATAGATGATCCAATCTGGATGGACGGAGAGACTCTCAAAGGAGAATTATATTCCCAGTTGCTCAGTCTGCCTCTGGAAGCTCTTTCAAGAGCATTTCACAAGCCAGTTCAGCTCCTGTGAGGTTTCATGGGGACACATTGACCTTAGGAGTGAGAAGAGGACAAGAGGTTCCCATTTGAATGTCAGTGTTCAGATGTGAAATTCTGGTTGAACACAAAGAGATGAGACAGGCAAGCTTACATGTGTGTCTTCTCGGAGGGAAGGAAATGCAACGTCGAAAGACAAAGAAAAATTCTCTAACAAGAAGAACTAGAGTTGCACAGGTGTGGTGGTGGTGGTGTATGGAAGGAAGATGAAGGTGGCTCATCCCTGACATGTGATAGTGGAGAAGCAGGAGAAGGGCAAGGAGGTGGCAACAGGGTGCGGTGGCTGAAGAGAGCCTAGGAGAGCAAAGGGTCGGTGCTTCCCCACTGTTTCACCAGCACAACTGCTTATCTGACCCATCTATTACACCAGGAACAATTTTTCATTAAAAGACTTTTAAGAAAAGCAGTCTCCCTAATTTTCTAATTCCAAAGAACTAGAAACTCATCTAGGACAAGGAGACTGAAACAACTTTCAGTCATGAAACTACTTGCTGTTCGGGTGTGAAACTATACATCTACAGTGAGGAAGCATTTTTTTGATTAATATCTTTAGCTAAAAAACAGCTTAAAGATGAGTGACAGGACAAAACACCATGATGAGGTTCCCAACTCTGTAAATACTCACTTAGTCACATGCTGATCTACACAAGGCAAAAAGAGTAAGGATAAAGATTGGCGTGAAGTAGCAAAAATCTCACACGATCCTTGGGTATGGGAGTTGTTGCTGTTGTTATTTAATAGGAATCCTTAGGAACTGCTCTTGAGACAGACGATGTCTCTCCTTACAAACCTTTCATATAAAGCAAAAGAGCAACTGTGGGAGAAACCGTAAACCTTGGTTTAGAAAACTTGTTCTCATTTTCCAAGAGAGCCTGAGCACAAAGCAGGGCTGGTGGGGATCTGTAGCTGAGTTTGTGTTCCAGCATGTGCTCAGGAGAAAAGGCTGATCATATTTGCTGACATCAGCTGAACTAGTAGCAATGCAGAAGATTTATGTGAAACACCCTTCACTGTGTTCTGGCAAACAAAATGGATGGGTTCATTTTCCTGCAATCAAGACCCTCAGTTTTCTGTGCCACTTCCCTATGAGTCTTGAGCAACTTCTGAGGTGTAGTTACCTACCGGAGAGGCTTCCTACCAAGGCTGCTGAGAGCTGCTTATGTGGTTTATATGAGTTGCAGCTGCCTTCCCTTTCAGGCTTCCATTAAAACCACATGCTGTCCTGCCAATAGTGTTCCTGAGCCCCATGCAGAATCGCTGGAGAGTTTTGTGAAGTCCAAAGCAGGGCTGACAACCTTCCCACTGAAACTTCTTAAGCTGAAGAAGCTGGGCTTGCAGCTAAACCACTCTGCTATTCCAGGGAATAATATTCTCGAGGGTTTCTTATTTTTGCCTTCACTTTTGAACAGCATTTTTTTTAGTCTCCCAGAAGTACATTCTCTGTCCTGTTAAATCTCCTGGAGTATCATGCTCCCCAAGGTGAGGCAAGGAGACCACAAAAGCACTGGTGATACATTTCCCTGGCTTCAGGAGAATTCAGATGAGTTTTATTGCCCTGCCTTGCAACAAGACATGCAAATGTGGTGCTTAGGGACATGGTTTAGTGGTGGTCTTGGTAGCGTTAGGTTAATGGACACTATAATCTCACGGCTCTTTTCCAGTCTAAATGATTCTGTAGTTCTAAGATGGGAGACCTTCTCAGCAGAAGGGGAAGAAAGGCCAAGACTCGTGACTGGGATCTGGCTGCAGGTGTAAGTGTGTAAGCAGTTTGGAAATTACCTAATGAGGAAGGTCATGTGTGGATAAAAGGAGAAGGTGGTTTGTTTTGTTTTGGTGTTTTTTGGTGTGTTTTGTTGGGAGTTTTTTTGTGATCTAAAGCTTTACATTTCTTTGTATGTGATCCTCAAAGTTAAGAAGAGGTGCATTTTGAAACAGGAGCCCTTCATCTATTAAAACATTTCTGTTCTTCCATGGGGGCCCTTCTAGCAGAAGAGGATGAGCTGGTATGGACCTCGCTTTTCCTGGCAGCCTGTGTGGAAGCAGCCATAGAAGAGGGAACATCTTGTCTGGTACAAGGTCTTCTTTGTGTTAGGGGGATACAGACTTCCCTTCTGTTTCTCATCAGCCTCAAAGGCTGATAGAAATAGTGTATTCTGTCTTGATGCTGTTATGGGAAGCAAGCTTATATCAGCCCTTTATAAAGATACTCTGGTGGGGCTTCCAACAGGGCTAGGAGCTTGCGGATGAGAGCACCTTGAGCACCTGTTTGTAATGCTGTGATTTCCACTGCATTGTGATGCTTTCTGAAAGTGTTTAGATAACTTCATGGGCCCCTTATGGTATCTGAAGAGACAAGATGTGACATTTCTTAGCCGATGCTTTGATGAGGAGAACACTTGTGTTTAGTTAATACCGCTGTACAGTAACGGTATGAGGCTGTGGAAAGCTGAGAGGGGATGAGAACAGTGTTACCAAAGTCCAGTAATGCAGAAAGAAATTATTAGTTTAACAGGGCTTGAACTTATCCAGTCTGTTTTCTCCAAAGTTAATCGTTGACCACAATATAGTCTGCCATGGTTGATGAGACCTAGTCAGGGTTGCCCACGCAAGAAACCCAAAACTGTTTGTCTTCAGTGTAGGACTCTGTGTAGACTGTTTGCAGATTATCTGCCAAAGACTGTTTCCTGGCAAAGCTCACTTCGCTATTCTTTTGTAACTTCTCTTTCCTGTCTATCATACTGTGTGGTAGGGTATTCAGAAGAAAAGTGTTTTTATCAAATTCATGAGTTTTCTGCAAGGGGCAATGGCCATAGGATGGGTTTCCTGCATGTGGCTTGTGATGGTTGTGTGGTAAGAGGGAGGAAGTACTCTTTCATCAGCCCAGGAGTTGCAAATGGGGGTGGAGAATCCAGAAAAATGCTGAATTTGGTCCCTGAATTATCGTAGAATGGTTTGGGTTGGAAGGGATCTTAAAGATCATCCAATTCCAACCCCCCTGCCATAAGCAGGGACACCTCTTACTGCATCAGGCTGCCCTTTCCAACCTGGCCTTGAACACCTCCAGGGATGGGGCAGCCATGATTTCTCTGGGCAACCTGTGCCAGGGCCTCCCCACCCTCACAGGAAAACATTTCTTCTTCATATCTCATCTAAATCTCCCCTTTTTCAGCTTAAACCATTCCTCCTTGTCTTATCCCTGCTCTCCCTGATCAAGAGCCCCTCTCCAGCTTTCCTTTGGCCCATTTCAGTTGCTGGCAGGTTGCTCTAAGGTCTCCCTGGAGCCTTCTCTTCTCCAGGCTGAACAAGCCCAATGCTTTAGACAATGGAAATGATAAATTTTATGGTCTTCTTAAAGATGACAGATGATAGCTTGTAGTAACTTGATGGATGAAAAAACAGTGCTCTGAGGAGCTGCTTTTAATTCTTCCCAGGGGAGAAAGCTAGGTGACTGGGTTCCTGGGCTGCTTTGGGCATACATATGTTGGGAATGGGACAACAATATATCTCCGCATACTGAAAAGACTTTTGCATCCTTGAATGGTTGAAAACATAACCAAACCTCAAACTGCTTCAGAATAAAACTTTTAGTGTCCAAGAAGTCTTAAAATGTAGTTGACTATGAATAGTTGAAGGTCCAGTGGTAAATGAGTAAGGAAATCATGGACAGAAATTCCCCCAGCTCACCCAATCCAATCAACAGCAAAATCTCTGATGCTTGCAGTCAATTTGTGACTGAATATGAAGTCAAAACAACTTTTCAAATACTGGCTTTTAGCTCAGCCTTGAAAGCTGTCCCATTCCCACCCCATTTTAAGCACACAAGAACTGTTCCTGACTCAGCATCCTTCAATTCAGTGGTGTCTTGGGGGGAGGTTCCTCAGCAGAAATGTGGAAATGTGTGGCCACATGAGAATTTATTTCTTTTGCTGTCAAGCAGATGGAAAATTGGCTGCTTATCCAGTGTTAATTAGATGTGACTATGCAGCAAGTGGCCCTTTTCTGAAGCATCACCATAAAGAGGGATGCTGTTGAATGTGATAGAAGGGGGCAGAGCCCTTAAAGTTAAAATATAAACATAAACCACTTGCAAATATGTAGCAGTTGGCTGAAATTATGGCTGTTAAGGGCTTATATGAAATGATTGAGAACCCATTGCTTAACCAGCCCGTCAAGTCTCACAGTAATTGCTCTGGTGTTGAAATCAATGACAAAGCTGTCACTGATTTCCCAGGGACTGGGAAAGAATGCAAATACTTTCTATCAGCTGGAGACTTGAACTGAATGGCGAACAATGCTTTAAAATAGGGAATAAAAGCCTAGGGCTGAACTACATATATTTTAACACAAACATAATTTGAGTTGCGCTAATTTCTACCTGCCATGTCATAGGGTGCTTACCAGCTTGTAGTTCTTCAATACTTTAGTGACCTCCAAAGTAGATCTTTTAGTGAACAATGTCTTCAGACAGTAATGGGATGGCTGAGGGCTCTTGATCAGTTTTATCCAGTCCAAACTAGCTTGAATATAAGGAAAACCTTATGATGAGTGAACAGCCTGCATTTCATGGATTAGTTCTGCGCTGCCTGGTAGCAGCGGCTGCAAAACCAAAGGCATGCAGCTGATGGCTTATTCACAAGACTTCATAGGGTTGGGTGCTTTGCTTTAAAAAGTGAAAGTGAAAAGGCTGACACAGTCACAGTTTTCCTTCAGCCGCACTTTGTTCTGATCATTCATTTCTCGAGGTCTACGGGAGCTGTGGCCATCACAAACCACACTCTAGATGCTGACAAGGGGCTCCTGACAGGGTTTAAAAATAAGCTTCTTGTGGATTGCTAAACTCTTGCAATATCTGTCTGCTGGCTTTCCTTTCTTTCCCAGTAAGCAGACTTGACTTTTCAGTGGAGGCTGGATTTCACCAAAATAAACTGATACTTTGCCCTGTGATATAAAGTTGATTTATGGTTAATTGCTCCATTTATTTTTTTCCATCCAATACAACAATTGAAATATCAATTTATATTAGCTTCCCTTCAAACTTCTATTTATAGGGACCCTTTGAGCCATTGTTAAAAAAGTAGAACAAAGGCAACTGGGAGAGCTCTCCGGTCACCTGCTCTGGGCACATCAGGCTCTGAAAGCCACAACAGAGCGTGCTTCTCAGGGCAGTCATCTATTTCTTTGGAGAAACCACTTTGTTGTGTCAATAGCTTTGTAAATCCCATATCAAAAAGGGAAGCAATTACTATTTCCTTACTTATTCCCTATCATCTGCCTAGCATACGCTTGCCTCCCTGAAAAACCCCTCTACTAAACATGAGCAGTGGATGCCAATCTTCCTCCACATGTGCTGGGATGTAAAGTGGTTAGATTTGCTTTGACCTGTTCATACTGCACTGATTCAAGGCCTGGATTCATCAGGCTGGAAGAACACTAATGACTTTCCAACATCTGGAATGGGATCGATCGTTAGATTGTCACTGATAGTTTTGCGTTGGGGTTTTTCATATTCTTCAGGAAGTAGACCAGAAAATTGGATTATTTTTTTTCTTTTGACCAGGCTTTGTCTAAAAATAAGCCATAAATGTTGCATTGTATTTGGCTGCATCATTACCAGCTACCTCTGAAGTGCAAAGGTCCTTAATATATTATTCTAGAGGGCAGCTTAGCCCTAGATTTAATTTCAAATATGAATATATCCCTGTCATTTCTGTCAAGTTTTACAATTTTCCATACTTTCTTGGAATCTATACGACCTTTGCAACACTTCACTTAAGAGTAGTGACATAACAAGATTAACATTGATCTTTCTGCAGCAAAGGTGCTCCCCTACCTTTCCCCCGAGGCTCATATGCTGCCATTGAGTACAAACAGCACCACACACTTAAAAATCCATATTGAGCTTAAAGCACAGGTAGCCTGGAAAAAAAAAAGCATATATTTATTTTGGGTCATACCTACTTGATGATGCACAAATTGTCATTCAATCAACACATGTAATGTGAGTTAAAGCCTACATGTACTGGTGGACAAAGATAACATGAAGTTGGCCTTAAAAATTTGTATGTATTCATCTTTATTTTTTGTTTGATATTCATTTATAGGTGCTTTGTTTTTTCTAAATGAAGAATACTCTGAATGGCAAATGACGGTCTGTTGTGGTTGTCCAGCATGGATCACATTTGATGGTCGAAGTGGGAACAGAGGGGTTGCTCTCCTTCAGCCTTGTGTCAGGAAGGATTCGAGGATAGGAGCCAGGAAGGTGGTACGTCCGAGACAGGGCCACCAGGAAGGCAAGGATATCTGCTAATTCCTGCAGTTCTTGGTATCTCAGGAGGCTGCATGGGTTAATTTGAACTGTATTTGTGCTGGAGCCCATCCCCAGTCAAGCCACTAGTCCACGTGGCAGTTTGCTACAACCTTTATTTCAGAAATACTCCTCTTAGAGAACTGAATCAGTTTATTCCAGGAGGAGGTAATTTTTGCAACCATGCATAGATGATTTTCAAGGAAACTGTAATTAAGTAGGAACTTCACAGTGAGAGTGCATCAGTAGCCAAAGAGATTCATTGTATTAAGATTTTTCAACTTTGTACTTAATCCAGATATATGCAGCTATCCTGCTTTTGGGAACCCAGGTACCATTTCTGGTGCTGGCTAACAGCAACACTCTTAACAGAAAACAGCTCTTTATCAGGGAGTGCAGTGATAGGATGAGTGGGGATGGTTTTAATCTGGAAATTCTAGGCTTAGAATCATAGAATAGAATCACAAAATTTCCTGAGTTTGAAGGGACCACGAGGACCATCAAGTCCAACTCCTGTTCCTGCACAGGACAACCCCAATATTCACACTGTGGGGCTGAGGGTGTTGGCCAATTGCTTCTGGAATATTGTCAGGCTTGGTGCTGTGACTGCTTCCCTGGGGAGCTGTTCCAGTGCTCCACCACCCTCTGGGGGAAGAACCTTTTCCTCATGTCCAATCTAACTCTCTCCTGGCACATCTTCCTGGTGTTCCCTCAGGTCCTGTCATTGGTCACCAGAGAGAAGAGATTAGCACCTCCTCCCCTTGTGAGGAAACTGATGAGGCCTTCTCTCAGTCTCGTCTCCTCCAGGCTGAACAGAGCAAGTGACTTCAGCTGCTCCTTATACAGATTCCCCTCTAAATCCTTCACCATCTCCATGCCCTCCTTTGGACACTCTGCAGTAGCTTTAGATCCTTTTTATCCTGTGGTGCCCAAACTGCACCCAGTGTTCAAGGTTGGACAAGAGAAGAGTGGGACAATCACTTCCCTCCATCGGCTGGCAATGCTGTGTTTGATGCATCCCTAGACACAGTTGGCCCTCCTGGCTTGACTCTTTTAGTCACTTAATTTGAGAAATTGATGATTTTTCTAATTCAAATTGAAATGACAGATAGCTCCCCTAGTTGCATGAACCAAAGTTTGAAGATCCCAGCATCAGTTAATATGATCGAGGTGTTTGAACCTATTCTGTTCCTTGAACATAAAACCAGTTTAACATCTTGGTACAACGGCTTCTGACAAAGTTATGAAACTTTTGCATATAGCTAAAGCCTATCCTTTTCTTTTTTCCAGGTCAAAACCTTGATAAATATTATACTATTTAGAAAAAAAGTTTCAAAGAAATGGGTAAGTTTGCTTCCTTATATTAAAAATTCTTGGCTAGGGCTGTAAAGCAGCTCACATCAAACGCAGGTATATTTTTTTTATTCTAGATAATACTGGCAAGCACTCTCCTTTGGTGTCATGCATTTGTTTGTCTCAGCCCCTCTTCTTTAAACTACTATTTCCATGCAAAAATAAACTGGGAGAGGGAGGGAAATTATGGCTTTGTTTGGGAAACCTTTTGGCCACCTGCTGCTGGGACCTCAGCACTGAAGATGCTTTATGCTTTTATTTATTAATCACTTCATTCACCGTGGTTGGAAATTTCTGTAAGTGTAGGTAAAACACTGACATCTAGTGCCTAAAACAAAGCATCCAAACATGCTGTGCAACTCCAGTCTTGTGTCTTCTGTGCTGATTCTTGACTGTCCCATAATATTATGAGCTGGACAATATCATGGATGTTACCTAAATACTGCTGTTTGGCTCTGGATCAGTGGAAAGTAGTTATGACTTTGTGCACGAAATGCATCTTCAGGATGGCTGGTGAGATGGTGTGGGAGATGGTCTCTGCTGGGAGCTGGCTGTACTGGGATACAAGTCTCTTACTGTTTTGGAAACATATAACCTCTGAAATTCATCATGTCAAAGTGTAGTAATATAGCCCATTTAAAAATAGGATGTAAAGGGAAAAAGCAAAGGTTTTCTTCATGAGTCTTAATGTCATCCTTACTGACCCAGATTGGATGGGAGTTGTAAGGTCACTATGTTCATCAGACCTGAGAAGGTGAAGCTGTTAACCAAAAAAATGGCTATAGCCCAGAAAATGGCCATTGAGGGCCAGCTCTGAGACATGGAAACCCTCCCCTTGCTCAGGGAGTGCCACTGAGGTGTCAGCAATGCCCCTCACCCAACACCTTGGGTGAGTCCTTGCTGTTACCAACCTAGTATCTGCTGTCTCCCGTTGCAATGGTAAATAAAATACTGGGAAAATCTGACCTTTTTTGAGCAACAGCAGCTGATAATGTTCTACTTCTTGCTTGCTTCAATTTCTATTTTTTTAAAGCCACCCAGCTGTCTCACTTCTGTTTCAGCCCAGTGTTTGGTACTTCACAGGTGTGGTGGTTTGGGTACTGGTGGCCCCAAGTGTCAGTAGCTTTTTCTGAACTACCACACACTTCAAAGTAAAATCCTTGTGGAGGCCAGAATGTGGGAGGGATGTGAACCTGATGTGCATCCAGTGGGAGGTGTCCCTGCCCATGGCAAGAGGTTCAAACAGGATAGGCTTTAAGGTCCCTTTCAACCCAAACCATTCTATGATCCTATGATTCTGCTGTTTCCATATGCAGAAACCAGAAGGGCGGATGCCAACTCAGGCATTGTTTCTACAGGCAACTCTAGTGTCTCCAGATACAACAACAAATGCAGTCAAATTGCTTCTGTGTAGATGCTTTCCTAAACATATTCAGACTTCCCAGATGCAGAAGTCCCTTGCCTTGCTTACGCTGTACTGTGCTGCAGAGCTGACGGAAGCAGAAAGGCCAGCGCATAGCACAGGCTGGGAGCTACGTGGAATGGGCTGTTAAAAGTATATATCCAAATAGTAGGCTATACAATTTCTCCAGAGGAGGTAGATTAGTCTTCGAATTCAATTGAGAAACTAGCTTAATAGCCTGGAATAATTATAGGGCATTTCTCACTCATTTTTATATAATCCATTAAGTATCTCCTACATTTGTCTTCCTATTTCTGCTGTTATACAGCATTTGCAATTTCTAGTCTAAATAACTGTATTTATGGGATTAAGCAGCAAATAGGCTGATAAGATTTGGTATTTGGGATCTCAGCTTAGGTGCAAGGATTTCTTTCAGTCTGCTATAAATAAACCATTTTAAATTGAAAGAGTGAATATGTTCTAGATATTTTGTTTCCTTCTGGACACTAAAATACAGGAATCACAGAAACTTTCTATGCCATCATGTCTTTTAGGAAACCTGAAACCATTTATGAGTTATTAAAGTTTAATAGTTTGGGGGGGAGGTAGTAATTACTTCCCATAACATCTTTCTTAATCAAGAATTTTGTTGTAACCCTTGGTGCAAAATTGTGCCACCGGCATTATAAACTGCAATGTAATGTCTTATAATATCACCTCTTACTACCATGGAGAAACCTTTTATGTTATGACTTAGATTATACATTCATAACCTACACCAAAAATGAAGATGAATATAATGGAAGTAGATAGCTAAAGTGTCAAGCTGGCATTTGAGCTGAGAAATTGGGTGGGTGAGGGAGGAGATATATACATGTGAGAACGTGAAATCAATTAGCCAGATTTTGTCTTGCCAAAAAAGGAGCCACACTCAATTATCTTATCGATTTGGCCAGCAGGAGTACGGAACGGATCATGCCTCTGTATTTGGTGCTGGTGAGGCTGCATCTCTAATCCTGTGTTCACTTTTGGGCCCCTCACTACAAGAAGGAAATTTGGGGGCTGGAGCACAACCAGAGAAGGGGAACAGAGCTGGGGAAGGGGCTGGAGAACAAACATTATGAGGAGCAGCTGAGGGACCTGGGGCTGTTTAGTCTGGAGAAGAGGAGGCTGAGGGGGGCCCTTATTATTCTCAGCAGCTTCTGGAAAGGAGATTGTAGTGAGGTGAGTGCTGGTTTCCTCTCTAAGTAACAAGGGGTAGGATGAGAGGAAATGGCCTCAAGTTGCACCAAGGGAGGTTTAGATTGGATGTTACGAAAAATCTCTTTACTGCAAGAGTGGTGAAGCGCTGGCAGAGGCTACCCAGGGCAGTGGTGGAGGCTCCATTCCTGGAGATGTTCAAAAAATGTCTAGCCATGGCATTTTGTGACATGTTTTAGTAGGCACAGTGGTGTTGAATTGACGGTTGGATTGGATGAGCTTAGAGATCTTTTCCAACCTCAATGATTCTATCATCTTAAATAATGTTAACAATTTTTATCAACAAAAACTGGTGTCAGTAAACCTCAGACTTGCTTTTGGCTTCACTATTGGTTCTCTAGTGGGGTTTTTTGGCATGATTCTTGGTGATTTTTTTAAAGGCATTTCTTTAGATAGATGAACCAAAACCTGAAGTTGAGTTTGGTTTTTGGCTATCAGATTGATGGTCCTTCAATTAAAGTTTCTCTTTACCTTTCCTCATTACCCACCAAAAACTGACCTAGGTGAATAAGACCCTTGCTGTGCCCACACACAAACATGCATAACACCAGCACCTCTCTGTTTAAGGCTGACCCTGGCAGGATGAGTCTACAGCCTCTTTTATCAGGGAGTGCAGTGGTAGGAAAAGGGGTAATGGTTTTAAGCTGAAAGGGGAAAATACAGAGGAACTGTGCTTTCCTCACCCCTGGAGGTGTTCAAGGCCAGGCTGGATGAGACTTTGAGCACCCTGATCCAGTGGGAGGTGTCCCTGCCCATGGCAGGGGTTTGGACCTGGATTATCTTTAATGTCGCTTCCAACCCAGACCATTCTGTGTTTCTGTGCTTATTTTTTTTACATATATTTTTGTTTAATACCAGTAGTCATATTATTACAGCAAGGTTGTTTGCCTCATCAAAAAATTTACCAATGCCTGTCACAGAGTCAGGATTCTGACACATGTGCTGGCTCTGCTGATTGTATTTCAAGTGACCCTTGTAATTGGTGAGCATCAACTGGCAGTGAAGTTTCACCATTAAACTTTAACTCTGCTCATTTGGGGTCTTAATTGTGCTTTGAAGTGTTTGATGGCTTGGCTGACCTTTTTTTGGGTGAGCTGAAGGCTGAGATTTGTCTGCCAGAAGAGAAGACGCTGTGGGAACCCTGGAGCATAGCCCTTTATTGGTTTCAATTAAACAGTGTGGTCTGGTGTCTCTCAGTTTAGCAATGCCTCTGAGCTTTTTGTGGCTTTTGAATGGGTAAATAGGAAAAAGGAGACACTGGGAGTGCCAAGAATTTTACAAAGAGTAGGCAATGAAAGTAAGTTGAAGAGCTGCTTGTGTTATATGTAGGCATTGGACACTGTAATCTGTTTTTGTACTCCTAAAGCATTTCTAAATCTTCCTTTCTTCACAGGAAATCTCCCAGAGGTGCAGTGGATGACCGTGCTAGTGGGAAAGTCTGGCATTGCCATCTACCTAAGACCACTTCCCTGCTGCCACGGGGACAAGCACCCTGGCTTCCAGCATTAGGTGTGGGCTATCTGGGTTGGGGTGGGTCGAGACATTTGGTGAAAAACTTTATGGTTTCCAAAAACCTCCTTTTCTGATCGCAACTGTTTAAGAGATCTGCAGTTTTCTCTAAAACTATCAAAATTTTTTTTTATAGAATCGTTTTGTTGGAAAAGACCTCTGAGACCATTGAATCCAATTGTAGCTGTCCACTACTACTGAGCACCTCATCTACCTGGCTTTTAAACACCTCCAGGGATGAGGACTCAAGCACCTCCCTGGGAAGTATCTGCCAGTGCCTGAGAACCCTTTCAGTGAAGAGTTTTTTCCCAATGTCTAGTCTGAACCTCCCTTCGTGCAACTTGTGTCCATTTCGTCTCGTCCTGTCACTTGGGAGAAGAGACCAGCACCTCACTACAACCTACTTTCAGGGAGCTGCAGGGAGTGATGAGGTCTCCCCTCAGCCTCTTCTTCTCCAGGTCCCTCAACCACTCCTCAAAACACTTGTTCTCTAGCCCCTTCCCTAGCTCCATTCCCGTTCTCTGGATGTGTTCCAGCCCCTCAATATCCTTCTTGTAGTGAGGGGCCCAAAACTGAACCAGGATTTGAGGTCCAGGCTCATCAACGCTGAGTACAGGGGCCAATCACTTCCCTGCTCTTGCTGGCCACACTGTTTCTGACACAAGGCAGGACGCTGTTGGCCTTCTTGGCCACCTGGACACACTGCTGGCTTGTGTTCAGCCACTATCAACCAGCACCCCCAGGTCCTTTTCCACCAGACAGCTTTCCAGTAACTCTTCTCCAAGCCTGTAGGTCTGGTTTTTTTTTCTTTTCTTTAGGTCCGATTCAACACTGCTTACAAGGACATATGATGAACACCGTGAATGCAGATACCGCATGTGTACATTTTTCTCCACTCTATGAACACTCTTGATTTTAGTGCAGGCCTTATGGCTCTGTGCTGACATTTGTTCTGCCAGCCCCTATGGAGCTCAGTGCCGGCACTGAACCACCCAGTGGATATGCCTCCCTCATCACCATGTAATTAGTCTGAGAGCTGTGAGACACTGGAAACCTCGCCTGGCCCTGTTTGTGCAGGAGGCAAAGGGCAATATCAAACACAGAAGGTAAGCAGAGTAGCAGGTAACTAAATTCAGCCTGAGGGATGATTTGGGGCTCATTTGAGGGGGTTGCAATACCTGCATATCAGCAGTGAGGAGGAGACAAAATATCACTTTTGATGCTGCTCTTCAAAGCTCTGTTTTTCTTGGCAAAAGGGAATTTGGTGTCCTCTGAAGTCCTGCAGGAAGGATGCACAGGATCATCCCAAACTAGCAGCATCCCAACCTGCAGGTAGCGTCCATATCACCACTGGACTTGTGAGCTCTCTCATTTGCAGGACCTGTAGGCTCTGGATCAGACCCTGACAGGGAAGGTGGAGTGAAGAAGAGAAGGTCTGGCTTCTTTCCAGACTGCAAGAGAAGGGAAAACTCTGTGCAGTGCTGGGAATCACGTAGGCAGCCTGGGATGTGGCACTTTTTGGTAGAGCTGATGAAATCACATGTTATTAACATATGGTGCTGGAATCTTAGCTGGAGGTCCCCAAAAGTCCCACTCTCGGTATAGCATCAGAAGTCCTCTCCCTTTGGCTGATACCTTGTTAAATATTGGCCTCCTGCAATAATATTTCATCTTATTTTTATAATCCCAGAGCACAACAAAAGAAATACTAAGATAAATACCGTCGATTACCTTACCTTCATCCTTCAGAGCACTGGCGCAACCCCAGCCACTGAATAATTGCACCTGCAAAATAGGTTTAAGTAGAAGAAACAACAGAGGGAGGACTCTGCAGCTGGCAAAGATCAAGATGGGTTGCATCCCTGAAACTGTTTCACGCCATGTCAGTGGCTAATTTCTGATGTTTGTGTACATATGGCGGACTATTTCTTGTGCACAGTTTGCTCCATAATCTATCTACTTTGCATAGCCAGCACATCGCTTCACCTGCTATTTATCTTTCTATCAGGAATAAGTTATTTTTCCTGCTCTGGTAGGCCTTTGTCCTCAGCTCACTGATGATGCTCCGTTGAGATTGTGGCTTAAGCACCATCCAGTTGGGGCAGCAACAGTGGCTGATGAGCAGAAGAGTGTGTAACTGGAGGCCACAAATCTGCAAATAGAAGGCAGAAGTTGAGACTCAAAGTTTTTTAAGTGAGTCTGGCAGATCAGGAAAAAAAATGAAGTGGAGAGACTGAAGCTTCATTGTGGATGGCTTCCTGTTGAGCTGACAGCATCCAAGTGCAGCCTGCACTTGTACCTGCCTGTTTATTTTTAGCTCGGGAGTCTGAGCTGTGCAACAGATGGCTGTATGGTCAATTTTTAATAGCATCTTGCACCTTCTTTTTTTGTTTCCTTTTTTTTTTGTAGAAGCGTCTGAAGTGCCCAGGGAGTTACTTGCTTGAAAAGTAAATACAGGAGTTGCTTATACAGAGGAGAGCTGCAGGATTGGATCTCGGGGGACACAGCTGTCTCCTGGGGATGAAAGTGTCTGGTTTCCAGCATGTGTAAATTGAAAACTCACCACTTGGTATGGACATGATTGGTATTTTTGGGCCAAGGCAATGTGGACAAGCTGGCGGAATGAGACTGAGCAGAAGAATGACCCCATAGGCAGTGTCAGGCAGAAGCTGTGCGGGGGCAGAAGGATGGCAAATGCCACAAGTACCTCCGAGTCCTTTTTTGGTGCCAGGGTGAAGGGGCAGGGAGACCGTACTGCTTTTTTTTTTTCCTCCATCCCAGCTGCGTCTGCTGCCCACAAACCCCGAGCCATCCTTCAGAGGCCCGGAATAGCACTCAGCTTGGCAATTGCGGAGGTTAGAAAAGACCTCTAAGATCATCAAGTCCAACTGTCAGCCCAACACCACCATTTCCTAGGCATCTGCAATGGCAAATCTTGCTGCCTTGTCACACATCAAGGACACCAGCTCCAGGAAAATGTCTCCTTTACCTGGATTTCAATGCCAACTGAAACAAGGGATATTTTTCCATGTTAAGAAGGAAAACTGCCTGTTTGCATGGCAAAGTCAAGGCAAGGAGATCACGTGTTGGCAACAGTTGATGTGGCAAAGTGCTCTTCTGTGTTTGTGCTTTGTAGGTGTGTTTAAAACCAGGGAGAAGACAGCATCGCTCAGTTCCATGTGGAAGCAGGATGTTACACCACACCAGGCATTGGTGGCTTGGCTCTAACTTTGGTTTCATCACCTCTGTATTGGTGATGCATGGCTGCAAGCAGCAGTGCAACCCACCCAACCACCCCACCTTCAGGCCAGGCTGAAGCGGATGCTGGGATGCAGGTGGCTGGAATCTGTATCAAGTGAGGTGCATCACCCAGCGGTGCTATTGCTATAGGGAGGTATAACCCCAGGATTTTAGGTTGGGATTAACTCTGTGTTCCTGTAAATGTTACCTTTCTCAGCAGGGAGGCCGTGAGAGGGCAGTGTTGTATTGCAGGAGGACGATGCTGAGGGAGTCTGGAGGAGGGGGAACAGTGCTTGCAGCATCCCTGACGATATCCAGGAGAATTTTTGACAGTGATGTCGAGCTTTGGTACTTCGCAACAGGGAGCAGTTGCAACAAACTCCTTATTGCTAAATTAAATTTTACATTTAAAGGAATTTAAACACATAAGTCAAGCCATATTTTAGCAGCCAACGCCTGGAGCTGTACAGCAGCGCTTCCAGAGCACCCGAGCACTGGAAGGTGACTATCAGTGGCTCACGGGTGGGTGGGTGCCCCAGCCGAGATGTCCATGATGCCCTGCCACATCCCATGTGCTCCTGAGCCGACCTTTAGCCAAACCTCAGCATTGCGGCTGCCTCTGCTTTGTGCCTGCTGGGGTGACCCTCTGGCTATCAAGTGCCTGAGAAGTAAGACAGGTTTTCCTTGGTGTTAAAAGAATAAAAAGCCTCAGTGACAACAGTAATTTAAACAGGTGAAAACGTGCCATGTCACTTTGTCTTGCACAGTTCAAATCTGCCTGCTTCCCTACACTGCTCTGTATTATTTCATTTTTAAAATGCTAAGTGCTTGCAAATTATCATCTTTGCTTTCCTTTAATTTCTCGGGATCAGAAATATTTGAGAGGTGCAAACCGTTGCACCTGACTGCGTGTGGAAGTGAGCTGCCCTCGCCTTTATCTGATGCTGTCGGACAGATGAATCCATGCTACACCAGAGCACTCATGGATAATTAATTTCATGGACATTTACTTATAGGTATAAATGGCATCTCAAGATGGGAAAACAGGAGTACAGGCACCTCACCGTTCTTCCACAAGGTCAAACAATGAGGAGATGAGGATTTTCTTCTGCTATTGTAGCAAAGCCACTGGCTCATTTTAGGGTCCTACTCTCTATGACAAGAATATTAAGAGTGGGAGAGAAAGACAAAGTTTTGAGGGACCACCTCTGCCCCTTGCAGCTGATGAAGGGATGGCTACCAAGTAGGGATGGAAGGACAGATCTTGCCAAGGCAGACAGTGACCATCTCTGTGCTTCCACAGACTAAGTGGAGTCGTTAATGTTGAAGCCAACCTTCTACTTCACTGCAGTTTTCTGCATTGTAGAGTATTTCCTTAAGTCAAAAACCTGAAGGCCTGAATAGCCCCGGCAATGGCTGGAATAGGGGTTATTGCTTATCTAAAGCATTCCCTGCTGTACCACTTCCTGCAACACTTCTCAGACCAATGCAAGGTGACGGGTTTTTTTTTATTCCCTTGGACTCCTTTAGGTTGAAGTTTTGAGAGAATAAGGATTATCTCTGGGACTGAATATTGCTCTTCAGTTGACTGACCCGTTCACACACCCCTTCACGCTATGCTTCCTTCACACCCTCAGCTCCCTCCAGCAGCAGAAGACATGTGAACCAGAAAAGCAACCAGCAGCCGCCCATGTTGTTTAAGATAGTTCATCTACAGAAGCAGTGAAATTTCTTACATTGCCTTTTAGTGAGGTGGCTCTTGTGCTCTGCAAAGCTGGAGGCCGTGCCCAGCCCTTGATGGCTCCTCAAACCTTGCTCCTGCAAGTGAACTCAGAGCTGAGAGTGAAGATCAGGAAGCTGCTCAGCAAGAAACCCCTTCCAGCACCGAGTTTTATAGTCAGACTGGCTAGTAGGTGCAGTTTTACCTGGTCTCTGATGCAGGAAGGTTTGGTTGCTTTGATCCTTAATAAGTCTAGAATATTTAAAGAAACTGGTTCACCTTTTCTACATAGTCAAAAAACCATATTTACTCCAAAGCACGATGGAGGGAATATCTGTCTGTCAGTATCAGTAACGTTAAACTGGCATTTCAGCCAATTTTTCCAGGTAGTTAAAAGAAACAGTGGTATCAGAAATGCTACTTGTTCATGGCTGTGTTAACCATGGAGAAGAAGAGAAGTGAATATATAACATTTATATTTATGCCTGAGCCTGTGAAAAAAGGGTGGGTTAGTTTAATAACTCTCTGTTTTTATGGAAATCCATCTTTGTTAGGCATCTTGGGATTTACAGTGACTAATTCCTTTCCATAAAGCATCTCTCTATCAACAGAGACAACTGTATTTACAGGGCAACATTTTTCACCTGCTTATCAGCATGTCAAGCACCAACAAAACAATCTCGATCTGAATCCCACAGCTGATCACTCATTCATTTAAACATTCTGTGGTGTCAGTAATGGTATTGGAGATGACTTGTCACAGCCATGCTGCTGCATGCATATGGAGAGATGGGAATGTTCAGAGCATCTATCCAGAAAGGTGCCACCAGTTAGAATCATGGAATAGTTTGCGCTGGAGGGGACCTTAAAGCCCATCCAGTTCCAACCCCCTGCCACGGGCAGGGACACCTCCCACTGGATCAGGGTGCTCCAAGCCCCATCCATCTTGGCCTTAAACACCTCCAGGGATGGGGCAGCCACCACTTCTCTGGGCAACCTGTGCCAGGGCCTCCCCGTTCTCACAGGAAAACATTTCTTCCTAAGATCTCATCTCAATTACCTCCTCTGGCAGCTGAAAACCATTCTCCCTTGTCCTATCCCTGCACTCCCTGATCAAGAGCCCCTCCTCAGCTTTCCAGGAGCTCCTTTCAGTACTGGAAGCTGCTCTCAGGCCTTCCCAGAGCCTTCTCTTCTCCAGGCTGAAAAACCCCCATCTCTCTCAGTGTGTTCTCACAGAGGAGTTGCTCCAGCCCTCGGATTATCTCCATGGCTGTTGACTTCCTCTTGACTAGCTCTAACAGCTCCACGTCCTTCCTGTGCTGCGGACTCCAGATCTGAATGCAGGACTCCAAGTGAATTATCACGAAATTCACCCCAACTCTCCCAGCCTGTCCGTGTACGGGAGGTGCTCCAGCCCTTGAATCATCTTAGTGGCCTCTTCTGGACTCGCTCTAACAGATCAATGTCCTTCCTGTGCTGAGGCCTCCAGAATTGATCACAGGGCTCCAGGTGAGGCCTCACAAGAGTAGAGGAAAACCCTTCCTGGTATTGGGTTGGTTTTTTTCTTATTGTTAACTCTAGATATACTTAAAAGGAAAAAAAAAAAAAAGCTAGCCAGCTATTACCAAGTTAGAGTAATGTTGACAGCGGCGCTTTTCAGCATAGTGGGAGGCGTAATCTACTTAATGTCACACAGCAGAGCAGTGTTTCAGTTCATCTCTCTTCTATATACACTGGCAGCAGAAGTTCCCCCAGACATTGCAAGCCCCACGTTTCACTTCTGAGGGAGGTTTATTCATAAGAAAGGAGGAAAAATTGATCAGCTGATGCACAGAAGGGAAAGAGCACACTAGTCATGAGAATTAAGATGGGCAAACAGATTTCTACAACTCATACACACAAGCGTCTGTGCCTGATAGACTTTAGCTGTATTAAAGGTCTCATCTTTTTAGCTGTTTTTCTCCAACCCGCATAAGTATTTCCATCTGTGGGAAAAGAAGGAGATTTCATTTTTCATAAAAGCTCTACAGTGATCCCGTTATTAAAAACAGAGGGGAAAGATGTATCTGCAAGTCAGAGCAGTCACAGCCACATAGTTGTTTTCAATAATCTAGTGAGTCACTACATCCAAGCAGCCTTTCATTTCTCCCCCTGGTTCAGAAGAAAGTCTTTATTAGAATTTTTGTGCATTATTTTAAAAAAAAAAAAAAAGGAAATTTAAAGACTGCTGCAATAAAAATTCAAGTGCATTGTATAAGGCAGTAACCACAGCTATTTTTTTCTTAATACCGCAAAATATTCACTGGCTTTTCCATCTCATTCATAGTCATAAACAAGCAGCCTGTTTACAAGACATTGCTACAGGGAGGAAAAATATTATAAAAATGAAAACTTGATCCAGCCAATGGCTGGAATTGTAATGAAAAACCTAAATGGAAGGTAAACACTGGCTTAATTTAATTCTTAAAATGTAACTCTTGAAAAGTGATGCATATTAGCTGTAAAGGGGATCTGCACTTCAGATCTTCACCCATGCAGAGGCGTGGAACAGCGACACAGCTATACACATATAGAGCTATACGCTCACTATAACACACACGAGAGATGCCAGAACAGGAAAGCACAAATATTTGTGATATTTCACTATTTCCTTCTCATTGCAGGGTAAGGAAATTAATGTTGGGATGGATAACGCAAGTGCCTGCATCAGCCCCAATACGTCACTCCTTGCCTTGTGGCTTCTCCCCTGCCACCTGAGGGGGCTTTTCCCCATTTATTTGCTGACTCAAATCAATATTTAGATCATAGAACGTCCTGAGTTGGAAGGGACCCACAAGGACCATTGAGTCCAACTCCTGTCCCTGCACAGGACAACCCCAACACTCACACTATTGGTCTAAGGGTGTTGTCCAAATGCTTCTGGAATATTGTCAGGCTTGGTGCCATGCAGGGCAAAGGAGGAAAATGAGAACAAATGGCTTTTTAAATCACAATGATAGTGAACTTGGTGGGGGTTTTTTTCCATGGAAATTGGACAATTTTAAAATAAAAGGAGGCTGGCAGCAAGCATCCTGGATCTCTATGGGGATTTCTTGTGCCATTTCAGGGGAAGTTTCCCTGTGTTCTTCAACATATAAATATTGTTTAGGGTTTGTTTTATTTTGTTTTTTGCTTGCCAAACAAATTGAACCTTACAAGCATGATTAGCTGGAGGCTGAACATTTAATCTTAAATTCCAAGTCTTCATTAAGTCGTAATTTAAACCTCAGGAGGGAAGCACATGACAATTCCCCACTTGCAGGGACGGATGCATTTTGTGGCAGGTTTTTACGGCAGAAGGAAGAAACTACTCCAATGAGAAACACTCAGAAGAATTGCACTGAAGCCGGTAAGTGGTCAAGTGGTTGTCCCATGGGTAGTGGGACAAGATCAAGATTGAAGTCACCTCTTGTGTGATTAAAGCAGGCTGATGAGTGGTATGGGAGGGCTTGGTGTGTTGAAAGGCAAGGGTTTTCCCTTCCTCTGAGGGTTAATCCAAATCAGGATAGGGGTGTTTTGGGGTTGGTTGGTTTTCCCTTGGGTGATCTCCCTGGAGGCATTTAAAAGATGGGTAGATGAGATGCTCAGGGTTATGGTTTAGTAGTTGGACTTGATGATCTCAAAGGTCTTTTCCAACCAAACAATTCTATGATTCTACAATCTTCCAACAACGGAACTGTTAGTTTTACCTAAAAAAGGAAGAAAAGGGTAAATTTCTCCATTTTGATCTTTTTTTCAGTCTATCTATTGGGATAAATTAAACTTCTGTTATTGAACTTGTGATAAATTTCTATATTAGAGATGGGAATAAGAAAAGGAAGGAGAAAAATTAAGTAAAACAGAACCTTACATTTCCTTCTTCAAGTGCTTCTATAAGCTGAGAAATCATGGAGTAATGTGATTTTTCCTACACCTCCCTTTCAGCTTTTTCAGAGACAAGAGGCATCAAGCAATGGCTCTCTTAGGAACCCGCCTGATCCTCTGAACACAGAATAAGGCCCAAAAAGCAGTAGAACTAATTCCCGTGAGTGTTCATGCCAAATCTATTCTCCTGTTTGGTGTTGTCAGGGTGGTGGGACGTTTGTCATAACTTGAAGTAGCCTTTTTTTTTTTTCCTTGACTGCCAAAACCCCAGAGAATCAGTAACAGAAGCTAAAAATAAATATGAAAATAAATATGAAAATTATATTAAAATATTTATATAGGACCTAGTGCTTGCTGTAAGTTTATTTTTCTAGTGCACGCTCTTAAAAACAGAAAGAAAAAGCAGTGCAAGAAGAGAGCATTCACCTCACGGATGGCTGGATTCCAGGAAAAAAAAAAAAAGGGAAAATTCGGGCAGAGATTTGCACGGCTGCCTGCAGACAAGGCAACCCACTGGCCTGCTGCCTGCTTCTGGCCCGCCAGCGGAAGTTTTGCCCTTGCCTTGGCAGCAGCACCCTGAAATCCTGCTCGGCTTTGTGCTGCGGTTCCCGGTGGGCTCCAGCCCCGGGAGGAGGTGGTGGCTGGGGGACCCTGCGTGTGAGAGCACCCGCGCGTGAGCCGCCTGCCAAACAGCGCCCCAAACCCCAGGTACCACCTCAGCATCAGTTGGCACAGCTCCATCGCCTCTGCTTTTTGCCACCTCGAAGAGGACACGCGATTTCACTTGCTGAATTTCTAACAAGCCAGGTTTTCAATCCGCTTTGGTGCAGTTTGCTAAGTTATTGAGTGCTCCTGCTCACATCGGCAGCTTCGTGACTTCTACAACTGTATGGAAAATTAAGAATTAATAGAACTATTTAACACAGGAACAACAACCTGAAAGGATCTGACTGGTGCACTCATTCCTACAAATAAACTCAACTGCTTTTAAGCAAATGGGCTTATCCCCTGGAAACAACAGAACATCTCGTCCTGGGCACATTAACAACCAAGCTTGAAATAACAGCGATCTTTTGGAAGCTGATTTTGATAAGGAGGCTCTATTTGTAAGGTATTTGGACCTAATAAAGCTATCGCAGTTCTGGGAGTGCCCTTCTCCTCGAGCACAATGGGAAACTCTTCTTGGCAGGATTGCTATAGAAACAATGAATTATGGGGCAAAAGGGACCATCCAGCAAATTGTGCCAGACCAGGGATGTGCACTGATAACACTGCAGTGTGTGTTATTTTTTTCTATTTTGAGAGCTCGCATTGCCTATAGAAATGTAAAGAGGCAGGTGAGCAGGAAAGTCTATTATTTATAGACACATTCTGTGCTGTATAAATTAATTTTTCATAGGAAAACTTTGTACAAAAAAAGGCATCAGAAACTGCTTCATAAATAATTGTGACTGCAAGCTTCAAATGTGCTTCGGGGAATCGATGGTTATCCTTTAGTTCCCCTTAAAATTTTCCAGATGCACCCCTGAACATGTTGAAAACAGGAGGGTGCTTTGACCTCAGAGGAAAAATCCCAGCCTTGTCAGTCTACAGAAGATAATTTCTCTTTTGCACCAGGCTTGCAGAATACTAAACTGCAGCTTGTATCACCTTCAGTTGTCTTGCAAAATTAGGTTGGACATTAGGAAAAGGTTCTTCCCCCAGGGGGTGGTGAAGCACTGGAACAGCTCCCCAGGGGAGCAGTCACAGCACCAAGCCTGACAATATTCCAGAAACATTTGGCCAGCTTCCTCAGCCCCGCGGTGTGAATGTTGGGGTTGTCCAGCACAGAGACAGGAGTTGGACTCAATGATCCTTGTGGGTCCCTTCCAACTCGGGTCATCCTGTGATTCTATGAAAATTCAGTCTCCCATAAGCAAATGCAAACATTATTAGCATTGCACTGTGTGGCCTGGGAAATAATGTATCAGGACCAGACTGAAGTATGATCCACCAACTAGAAGAAGAAACTCTTCTGCTATCAAGTGGGTAACCTCTGTATTATCTTTAATGCATTTTGCTGAACACCAGTTTGGAATAGGCTATTTTATTTTTTAAAAAGAAAGAAGACACAAAATATGGAAGGAAATCATTGAGCTGTGAGGACTTGGCTGTAGATATGTGATCCACCACCAGGACCATGAAGAATTAGGGGAGAGTTGGGAAAGCAGGATGAGTGAGAGGTCTAGGCAAGAGGATATTGTGTTTGGATATCATATGCGACTCTGGTATGAGAAAAACACAAATTCACTCACCTTTTTTTGGCATGTGGACAAGCCAAAAAAAGGTTGCATCCTCTACTGGGCTGCGAACCAAAGCATTTTAAGAGAAGGAGCTGTGAAATAGAAGTGAGGCCCTTGGATAGGCAGGCTACCAAGGAGATGATTATATACAGGCGGACCACAAAAAAAAAAATAAAACACCCAAAACAATGTGATGCCTTAATTCAGAGAGAACCTCATAGACCTGTCTTAGGTCTCCTTATGCACCACTGAAAAACAAGTGGGGACTAAAATACTTTCTTGAACTTAGTCTTTAGTTCCAGAAAATACAGTTACAGAGTCAGTGTTGTATGATTACCTGCTGTTCTTGAAATTTCATGTTTCAGACTTTTTCTATGATCTAATTGGCTGGCCTCTTTCAGATTCCCAGAATGCACTTCTTTGCAGTCCAGGGGAATTTTTGTTACTCCCCAAACAATAACTGTGCAAAGAAAATAGACAAACTAGTGCATTGCACTTCCCTACAATGGGCCCACTGTTAATGCCGAGTTAACTGGCTCTGGTGAATGGCTGAGCTCACATCTCTCAGCCCACTTGGAGCTCCACTCTGCTCTGCCACTGGGGTTATGATATCAGCTCTGAAGTCCTTTAAACACAGCTGAGCTCCACACTGCTGCCATTGTAGGACCCAGTTCTCTAAACATGGAGCTGGTGATCTCAGCCAAGCAGCAGAGCATCTTCTTTGCAGGAGATGGAGGAGGTGAGGATGCCTCCGTGCACTCTACCCCCTCCTCCAGACATTCACCGCTATTATTCACCACTATTACTTCAATAAGCACTGCTCACGTAGGTGTGTGGAACCTATATTTATTGTCCTGCTTGCCCATGTGTGAAGAGAAAAGCCTGCACCTACAGAAACCCTCCATAATTAACTGTCTCAGCATCAATTTGAGGTGGATGAATGGACATTTCCTAGGGTCTGGGCTGTCCAGAGGTGAGAAACCCTCTTTTTCTTACACAAGCTTTCTTCTGGCATGAAATTTTGGCTACTCATCACACGAGTGAAGCTGTGTTGGTGTCTGGGGCAGGGGTAGCTGAGTGAGTGCTTCTCTCTCATGCAATGTATTTGCATTTGTTTCAGGGCTGCTTGCAACTCTTTGTGAAGATTCTCCCAGCTTCATGTGCTCCAGCACGTGTCCGCCAATGACCAGGGCTTCTCCTTCAGCGTGGCTGACACGAAGCGTCTCTGTTACCACAGATGACACACGCCTGCTTTGTTAAATGACATAGGATGCTGCTGTGCAAGGCACAAGTTCTCTCCCATGCTCTCAACTGAACAATTTACTACTGTGATGTACATCCCCTTCTCCAGCCCAGCAAGCGGGGGGACCCCAGAATTTTTTATACATGCGCGAGCTTGGCCAACTCTGTCCCGCTTGACACTGCAAGAAGTGGTGATACATTGACCTAATGGCTTACAAGGATGATTCAAATCTACTCTGCATGACATCTCCAGAGGTGCTTTGCGCTCTCAAACTGCCTGCTGAGGTTTAGCCCAATGCAGCATTTCTGTTCTGCTATATCGCAGCTTCTGCAACCTCCTGCCTCTGCACCAGCCCAGGTGCAAGCAAACCCAGGGGTTTGGGAACGATGCTTGTCCCTGCAAAATGCAGTATTTTCTGCAAATCAAATGCTCAGCAGCAGCTGGGAACATAACCAAAGAGCTGGGGAGGAGACAAGGAAACCACGCTTGATCCCACAGAAACCACAACCCCAATTTCACAGGGAAGGCAATTAGCCAGGCACTCATTTGGTTAGGGCGGCTGTGCAACTCTGGAAACTGTGACCTTTTAATGAGCTTGGGTTTAGATCTAGGTGATGGATCAGAGTTTCTGCTGGTTTGCACTGACAAAGAGAAAGCACCAGCAATAATCATCATCAGGAGAGGGGAGCAGGAGTAAAGCAGCTGTTGAAAACAGGTCCATGCACTGCCAAGTCCCACTCCGCACAACGGGACCATATGATCAACCCCACACTATCACGCGTGGCCTCTCTCCCAAAGCCACCGGGATGCTGTGGCATCCTTGAATGGGCAGTGCTGACTCAGGCAAAGGGTCCTGTGCCCACTCCTGGCACTGTTCTCTCCCAGACATTTCACAACTAGATCTAAAAATCCCTGAGTTAGACATTTGTGGCTGCACTCTCTGCAAGGGGAACCAGTAAAAGCCTGATTTATGCTCTTAGCCACAAAAGCTTTTTATTGCTTCCCTTTTTTTTTTCACATAACTGTCTTGCCCTTACACGTCTAATTCTTTTCTTACAGCCTTGTGGAAGCGTCAAGGCAATCCATGGGTTAAAGGTGCTGTTTCTCAAGAGGACCAAAATGTTCATCACTTGCCCTGGCATGGGTGCTCCTCCTCTCAGGAGGGCAGCAGCAAGCTATCTGCTGCCGGTGTGGTCCAACACACTCTTCCCCCATTCCTCAGCTTTCTGGGGTTTTTGGAGGGTTATTCCATCACTCAGAGTATTCCCTGTCCTTCCATTTGTGTCTTACCCTGCTGAGACAGTCATGGTAACTGCATTTCCTTCGAGGGACGAAAAAAAAATCCCACACTGCTCTAACTGAAATGGGGATTTAGGAGTTTGACTCCAGGCATATACATTTAAAGGTACTGCCCAATTATTTCTTCATTTTTATTAATTACCATTAGTCATTTATGGCCTCTCTTTAATTCAACCTCTCAAGAAAAATATTACTTTAGAAGAAGAAAAAAAAGTCATTTCATGAACAATTAGCAAAAGCTACAGCTGTGCCATAAAAGAGAATACTTGGGGGGATGGAATGTTTCAAATTGACTGTGGCATGCAAGTAGTGAGAATGATGGAAAAGTAGCCAAGATCCTAACGAAAGAGTGATGCTGGACAGGGCTGGTTCGTGCAGGAGGAAATACGCAGCCTGGCATTGCTGGGTTAATCATCTGGCCTGCTGTTCACTATTGACTTAATTAATCATGGAATCATAAAATGGTTTGGGTTGGAAGGGACTATGAAGGTCATCCAGTTCAGACCTGTGCGGTGAGCAGGGACACCTTCAACTAGACCAGGTTGCTCCAAGCCCCATCTAACCTGACCATGGATGCTTCCAGGGATGGGGCATCCACCACCTCTCTAGGCAACCTATGCCAGGGTTTCATCACCCTCAGCATGAAAAATGATTTGGAAGCAATGGGAACTATTGTGTTAATACACTGGAGAACGGTTCTACAGTGGGAAGAGATGAAATCAGCAGTGAGAGCAGAAGAAAAGAGTGGAGAGAGATGCAGGGAGGCCGTGGTTTGGAGCAGGGGGCTGGAGGATATACTGGTGCGATTTTATTTGATACAAGTTCCAGGGGCTTTTCTATGGTTTTCCCCCATAAAAGAGCACCAATAGCATTTGTGGTTATGGTTTAGTAGTGGACAGGTATGGTTGGACTTGATGATCTCAAAGGTCTTTTCCAACCAAACAATTTCATTATTCTGTGATTCTATGACTGTGGATGTAGAGGTCAGACAGGAGGGTCTGGTTGAGGCAGGCACCCACAGGGAGCCTTTCTGCCACCCTTGGTGGAGGGACGGAGCCTTGCCTGCGGTATTGGACACACAAGGTCCAGGCAGAACAAAACTGAGGGGCTCCGAGGGGTGGATGATTTCACAAGTCCTGCCTGCCTCTAGATTATACACTGGAGCCTAATCTAGCATGTTCAAAAGAAAACTCAAGTGCTTCAAAAGTTAACACATGGCTCTGCCTGCTGTGCAGCCCAACTGCTGAAAAGGGGAGAAACAAGAATCCTGAATCCAGACAAATTCAGAAATCGTGTTTAATGATAATCTAGAGCAATCCTAGGACAAAATTGAGGGAGGGAGCAAGCTGCTGCCAGCTGGCAGGGAGGAAACCTGCTGCGCACCGGATGCCACTGTTGCTCAACACTAAATTACATGGAGAAAACTCCTATGGAAGAGAATACTTGGTGCTTGAAGATGCATAGAGCTCCAGCCTTACCCAAATATCAACCCTTTCCACAAGACACTTGCAACTTATTTTGTGGCGGAGTTAAATCTTTTTTTCAATTCATCATCCCAGAGGTAGTCAGAAGTGGCAAAGCCAAGGACGAAGGACTGTGTAAAGTTTTACTTCTTCTAAGCAGGCCCTAAAAAGCCCAATCAGAGTTTTATTGTGCAACTCCTCAGGCTGACAGTCTCCATTAACCATCCGCTAATCCTGCAGAGTCAGAGCAAACCTGGTGTCGCGGCCTTGCGCTATTAGAACGCGTCCTTCGTCCCAGCAGAAGACCTCAGGGTGAAATATTTTGCATGAAGAGCTACTGGCATAAGAGCCGAACCTCTTGGCTCTGCATTGCAGTCGGCGTGGCGCGCACCATCCCTCTGAGCTGCAAATAAATCTACAATTTCTCAGCTGGGTGCCTTTGGAAGCCACCCGCTAATACGCTTATACAGGAAGAGAGACCAGACAAGGTTCAAATAAAGAGCTCATGTAATAAATAAACATGAGGTCAGTATGGGAACAGCAATAATTGCTTCGTATGACAAGATTTGCATAGCAAACATTTGTGATTAATGTACAGCCAACGTTAGGTAAAGAGCCTTCGATATCATTGCTCCATCTGCACCTTCCAGTCTTGAAGGTACAGCAGCTCCAGCCAGAGCAATTAGGCACTGTTTACTGAAAGGCAGATAGAGCAAAATTTTTCTAGTTCAATATTTGAGCAAGTTTCGTCCCACAGCCTCCCGTTGGATCCATTTCTGCGACAGAAAGGAATTAGTTTTTTTTTTTCCCAGGGCGAGCAAGGAGGGACTATTAGCAATGCTGCTAATCCCATCGGCAAGGGTATGGGCTGGCTCCCAGCCTCACCCAAGCAATTTTCTAATGGAAAACCCTAAGGCAGATGCTAAAGATGCTGTGTGTCAGGGCTCTGCTTCCCTCCTGCTTTTTCTTCCTCCCGCTGCTGTGCTGGCTGGTGGACTCAGGAGGTGGAATTAGCCTGGAGAAAGGAGGCTGAGCAGAGACTTTACCATTGTCTACAATTGCCTGAAAGGATGTTGTAGTAAGGTGGCTGTTGGTCCCTTCTCCCAAGAAACATGCAACAGGACGAGAGGAACTGGCCTTAAGTTGCACCATTTAGATGGGATACCAAGACGTTTAGATGGGATACCAGGGAATATTTCTTCACGGAAAGTGTTATCAGTCACTGGCAGAGGCTGCCCAGGAAGGTGGTGGAGTCTCCATCCCTGGAGGGCTATAAGGTGCTTAGGGACCTGGTTTAGTAGTGGACAGGTACAGTTGGACCTCAATGATCTCGAAGGTGTTTTCCACCCAAATGATTCCATGATTCCACAAACTGACACTTTGCCACTGCTGATGTACACTGAGCTGTCTCAAAGTAGTGAGATGAAGCACTGAGGACAATTTTACAGTCTCTTTTCTGCAGAGCCCAGCTAATTCTTTACAGCTAAAACTTTTAGCTCTTTGGAGAAGGCACTGTAATCCAATTTGAAATACCACCTTGATTTGGGGATTTTATTTTTCTGAAAGAGAAGCGCTTCTCCAGCTTCACTGGAAAAAAAGGCAGCTTGGTGAGAGGGGCTGGGGCTGATCCTCTGAGGCTGAACAGATGCCTATGGGAAAACTCTTATGTTGGAGCTGGCTGGAGGGAAGATTCTTACTGCTACGCTCTTCCACTAAAACCACTCAGGGGTGTGAGTGAAAGCCGTTGGGATTGTTGGGAAGAGGAGTGGTACAAGAAGCATTGTGTAGACCAGACACGAAGAGGTGAGGAAAGCTCCTTCATGTTGAGGAGCTCCACAAAAGCTGGATCGAGGTGATGAGCCAGAAAAATCTTGACTCAGAGCATGTGTTTCTGGGAAATAAATTGAAGAACTGAAGATGCTTCTTACATTCTTCTCTTGCATGCTTGCAGAGTTCAGTTCAGCTCTTATTGAGGCTCCGAGGATGCCAATCAACTCTTGATATCAAGAGTGATAAATGGCAGCTACGGTCTCAAACCTGGGATGCGACTTCAAGATTTTCAGTAACTGCTTTTTTGAGGCAAGCCCTGTGGAGATGCCAGTCCCTGGACCTGTTAGGGAGGATGCCTGTGTTGGTATTTCACCCGTGTGCTGGGGTGGGTGACAGCAAAGGGGGTGCTGTGGAGGCTTGGCTGGTGCTTGCAGGACCCCTGCACCACAGCTGTGCCCACCTGGCTGCATCTAGAAGGCGCTACCAGGCTGGTAAGGGCCATCAGGACGGTGGTTGCTTAATGCACTGGTGGGAGAAGATGCCACCACACCTCTGAGTCCCACAGCTTTGCAGGGAGACTGGAAAAAAAATGACTGCTCACCAGCCACTCCAGCACAAAGTAATATAACCATGGAATGGTTTGGGTTGGAAGGGACCTCAAAGTCTATCCAGTTCCACCCCCTGCCATGGGCAGGGACACCTCCCACTGGATCAGGGTGCTCAAAGCCGCATCCAAGCTGGCCTTGAACACCTCCAGTGATGGGGCAGCCACCACTTCTCTGGGCAACCTATGCCAGGACCTCTTCAACCTCACAGGAAAACCTTTCTTCTCAAGATTTCATCTCAACCTCCAGGGGGTGGGGTGTGTGTGTTCCCGCCAGGCACTGCCCGCCGCTCCTCCCCATCTCCTTCCCTCCTGCCGCTCCGCACGTGCGGAGGGGAGGGGGGGGGGGGGGGAGTGTGTGTGGCCGAGGAGGAAGGGGGTTCCGCTCCTCCTCCCTTCTCCCTCCCCATCTCCCTCTCTCCCGCTCCGCAGGTGTGGAGGGTGAGAGTGCCGGGGGGGGGGGGTTGGGTGTGTGCGTTCCCACTCCTTCTCCCTCTTCATCTCCCTTCTCTCACTCCGCGCCGCTCCGCCGGTGCGCAGGCGGGAGGTGACCGAGGAGGAAGGGGTCCCGCTTCCCCTCCCCTCTTCCTCCTCCCTCCTCTCTTCCTCCGTCCCTCCTTCTGTTCCCCGCGGCTCCGCACGTGCGGAGGGGTGCGTGACCGAGGGAGAGGGGGGCTGTCCCGCTTCTCCTCCCTCCTCCCTCCCTCCTCCCGCTCCGCACGTGCGGAGGGTGAGATTGCTGGGGGGAGTTTCCACTCCTCCTCCTTTCTCTCTTCTCTTCCCCCTCTCTCCCTCCCTCTCTATCTTCTTCCTCCCTCCCTCTCTTTTTCCTCCCTCCCTCTTCCCTCCCTCCGCGCCGCTCCGCAGGTGCGGAGAGGCGAGTTCTTGGGGTGGCGTTTCCGCTCCTCCTCCCTTCTCTTTTCTCCCTTCTCCCTCCTCTCGCTCCGCTCCGCAGGTGCAGAGGGTGAGAGTGCTGAGGGGGGGCGTTCTTACTCCTCCCCCCTTTTCCTCCTCCTCCCCTACTCCGCGTAGCTCCGCAGGTGCGGAGGGGTGGCTTCTGGGGGGGGGGGGCGTTCCCACACGGCCCCGCCCGCCCCTCGCTCTGTCCCGCCGCTCCTCCCCATCTCCCTCCCCGTTTGTTTCCCTCCCTCCCTTCCTTGGCTCCGCGCTGCTCCGTGCGGCTCCGCCACCCGCGTGTGCCCGTGTTCCCGTGCAGGGGCGGTGCTGGAGGCGGCGGCAACTTTCGGTGCCGGGGGCAGCGGCGCGGAGGCTGCGCGGGGCGGGATGGCGGCGGCGCCGAGGAGGAGGCAGCGCTGAGGAGGAGGAGGCGGCAGCGATGCCGGCGGCGGCCGGGGGGCTGTTGTGGTGGAGCTGCTGCGTGCTGGCAGCCGCGGCCGCCGGAGCCCCGCGGGTCGCCGCGGCGGGGCAGGCAGGTGGGTGAGCGGGGCGAGGGTTGCGGGGTCCCAACTTCTCCGCGAGACCCGGTGGGGTAGGGGGGTCCCGTCCCCTGCGCGGGGTGTTGCAGGTGTCTCATTCCCTGCACGGGGTTTTGCGAAAGTCCCGTCGCGGTTGTGGCGGTCCCGTCCCCTGCGCGGGGTCGCGGGGATCCCGTTCCCTTGCGGGCGTCCCATTCCCTTGAACGGGTCCCGTCGTCTTTGCGGGGGTCCCATCCCATCTTATCCCATCCCCGTCGCGGAAGGTCCCATCCCATTCCCCTGCTCAGGATTGTGGGGGTCCTGTCCACTGCGCGGGGTTTTGCAGGCATCCCGTCCTATCCCATTCCATCCCCTGCGCGGGATTTTGCGGAGGTCTCATGCCCTGTGCGGGGGTCCCCTGCGCGGTGTTTTGCGGAGCTCCCATCTTAGTTGCGGGGGTTCCATCCGCTTGCGCGGAGTTTTTGTAGGGATGTCATCCCGGTTGCGAGGATCCCGTCCCCTGCGCGGGATTTTGCGGGGGTCGCATCCCTTGCGTGGAGTGCGGGAGTTTGTTCGCGTTGAGGAGCGCACCGCGGAGCCTGCTACTCCCGGGCAGCGCCCTGACATCACCCTTCGGCTTTATTATGATGATTAGTTATTTCTGATGGCGTCTTGCGGGTGTCTCGTTCCCCGTTCGGGGTTTTGCCGGGGGGGTCTCATGCGCTGCTCGGGGTGCGGGAAGAACGCGGAGCTCGCCGCGCAGCCCAGACAGCGCCGTGGCATCACCCTTTGACTTCATTATGATAATTAATTGTCACCGATGCCGTATTGCGGGATGAGGGTCCCGTCCCTTCCCCCGCAGGAGCCCCGGCTGGGGCTGCGCGCTCCCAAACTTCGAGGAAGGTTTTTCCCTCTTTACACTGTATCCACAAGGTGTGTCCAAACACTGCAACACAAACACGGCTCTCCGTTTGTTTGCTCACAGGGGAAAACGAACAGGCAGCGTGGAAGTTAAAACCAGAAAAAGCTCATTTTCCCCCGGCACGATTTTGCCCCGATTTTTTAAGTTTCTAGAGGGAAACTTGCAGCGTTGGGTTGATTTTCCTCTTTTTTTTTTTTGGCATCCGTAGTCCGATGTGGTCGCCCAGGGAGGGCACCGGGATCGCCTCCCGCTGCATCGCCTTTGCTGTGAATAAAACATTAAAAGGAAATTGCTTCAATCTCTATAACTTGTTTCCCCCCCCCCCCCCGTGATGCAAAATTTATGATGTTTGGGCGGTCTTGGTGCAACAGCTCCTCGCTCTCAAAATTCAGTTTATATTTTGGGGTTTTATGTAACGGAGATGCTGATGTGTTTGATGAGGAGGGGAAGAAGTGCGTCCCGGCTTCGCTTGCCTGGTTAAGCTTTGCAGGCAGTTTTGATCTTGGTGCACAGTTTACTTTTCCTGCCTGTGATTGTTTCCTGATCCTTGCAATCAGGAGGGGTGGCTGTTGCTGCGTTCCCTTACATTTTTCTTTTCCTGCGGTTCGAATCAATAAATCCCAGCTGAAGGAGTATCGTGTTCTGTGTTTCCGAGGCTCTGGTTTGCTGTACCTTGTTTACATACACACAGCCTCTTCCTTTCCATCACTTTGTACTTTCTGTCTCAGACTTTACCCGGAGCCTGCTGGGATTTCAGGCTGTCCCGGCTGGGCTGCTTTCCTGCTATCCAACCCTCTTTCTCCACCACTTGGACGAGGCTGTTGGAGTGGACGGTCACAAAAGATGATCTCTTGCTGGATTTATACCCCAGTGAAAATAAAAAGCATTGGTCCAGGGTTGCTTGCCTGTCTTCCTGCCACTTCTCGGGAAGCCTCCTGGATCTGTGCTGCAGAAAAGCCTCGGTGCCCTGCACTGTGCGAAAAAAAAAATGTGTTTATTAAAATAACAGGTTTGGAGTGACATATTCTATTTGGAGAGGTTTGGGTGCCGCTGTGGGCAATGGCAACTATAAATGATTGACTCTTGCTGCTTGGTGCTTGCTAAAATAGCAAGGCAGGCTGGACAGGTGAGCTGTGATTTGCAAAGACTTAAGATTGCCTAGAATTTGTGCTTTCCTGGCTTTTGAAGGCATTAGGATCGGGATTTGACTGCCACCTTTGTTCTCAGTGCATCAAGGGAGATGATGATGCCTTTGCTCATGCAAGTGAGCTGTTGGCCAAACTTTTGATTTCAATATCCCGTCTGTTGGTTTAAGATGCAAATCCATGAATATATTGGGATTTTTTGGATTTTTTTATGGCTCCATGCTCGTGCATATAATGTTTGCAGTGCACTGCTCAGCCAGGGTCACGTGAGCCAAACAGCTCGGTCTGTTACCTGGAAGCTGGCGAGTCTTTGTTCTGCTTGGAAGTAGCTGATAAATTAACTCCTTTTCCTGATATATGTGGCTGTTGAGTAGTTAAATAATTACAGCCAGATTAGCTTAGTGCTGTTTGATGTATTCAACTGCTCCGAGAAATTAATTGTACTTCAACTATTTTTGCATATTGTTTTTATTTTCAGTGAGGAGTGCATTCTTGTTGTATGTGCAAGGCTTTAATTTCATGCCACTGCTCCTCTCCAGGCCGTGTCAGATGGGACATGCCACATGCCTTGGGAGAGATGCAGCTCATCTCCTTTGCAGCAGCAGCCCTCCTTGGCACCTCTCCCGTTTATTCCACCACGATGTCTATTTGATGGTTAAAATTAGGCTGAGCTCCGAGCGCCTTTGCAAAGGCACGAGAAATATTGACTGGGAGTTTCATCCGGAGCTGCCATCAGATGACTCAGTCCCTGCAAAGGGGGAGTCCCATCCCGAGCCTTTTACCAAAGAGGAGCGGATGCTGTTACGGACCCAGCATCCCTCCTGGAAGTCCTGCTCTCCTCCATGCGTGTCTGATGTGGGGCTCTGGCGGTGGGGTCTCTGCGTGGTAGCGAGGCCGGGCTGCCACTGGCCTTGATGGAATTGCTAGCTGGTGATGCCGTAGGGTAGCGGAGACTGGATTTGGTTCTGCAGTTTGGGGCATCCCCAGGGAGCCTGGGGCAGCACCGTGTAGCCTGCATGCACGCACCCATGTGATACCGGCACTGCGAGGTCCCAGAGTGACTTAGTTGTGACTTTTTCCTTTAGGAGATCGTAACTGATGTGTAAGTGTATGGATTCTGGAACTAAGAGCTGTGCTTGTAATTAACATGAAAACAGTAATAATAAGGATTTGAAATACATGCCTATGAGTAAACCAAACGAGACTTGGCATTAGCAGCTCTCGAAGGGAGCAGCCCTTCTTCTGAGCCCACGCGGCAGCAAAGAGGCAGCGAAGCAGGACAGGCAGGAGACGAAACCACGCTGGTTTCCCTGCGAGCCCAGTACCCTGCGGGTGCACCGAGCTAAGCTGCAAGTGGTGCCTTGCACTCCTGACCTTAATTTGTCATGCTGAGTTGTTCTGAATTGTGCCTTCAGTTTTCTAGAAGGGAATTAGCCACAGCCCTTAATTTAAATAAATGTTAGAGTTTTGGTTGTGTTGTGTTTTTTTTTTTTTAATTTTTGGAATTAGGCAAATTTAAGCAAACCACAGCAAGCTCCCTCACTCTGTACGCGAAGGCACAGCCTGCGATCAAGAGCGAGCACACTTCCACAGGCTTTGTGGAAAAAAATCTGTATGCAAGATGCTGGTGAGCTGCTCAGATGGGTTATGAGGCTTTGCTGTGGGGTACGATGGGGTGCACGGGACAGCATGCCTGCAGCCTCGGTGTGTGAGCATCTCTAGGTGGCAGCAGCCCCCAGGAGCTCCCAGGCAGCAGGAGTTGGAGGTAGAATTTCCAAGGCTCTGATCCTGCTGCTCAGCATCTTTCCACCCCCCTCTGCTCAGCTGGGGAGCAGCTTTTTGGGTGCCTCGAGGGGGAGAGGGATGCAGGAAATCAGCCATCCCTGCAGTACCCATATCCCATGCCCTTGTTTGCAGGATAGCAGAGATATAATAACAATAACGTGCTGTGAGAGTAGCTCGAATGCTATGAAATGCTCAAATGAGCGACCAGAGTCTCTCAAGTGACTTCAAGGAGGAGTTTGGGATGATTTGATCATGCTCAAAGGGGCTTAGAACCAGGAACAAATGAATTTCTAGGTTTATATTCTAGAGGACTCATTAAGCTAACCAGTAAGTCAGGACCAGACTGATGGCTGGGTACTGAAGGTGAATGAGTTCAAACTAGGAATGAAGTGCATGTTCTTAATAGTGTAGTAACTGTTGTGGCAAACTAGGACAGAAAAAAGATACTGTGTCACTCAGCATCATTAATGCTGATCAGATGGTCCTAAAACACATGTACTTGCTCAAAAGGACAGTGTTGCCCATAGGTTGTTTTGTGTTTTTCTTTTCCCCTGTTTTTAGTGTTCATTCTGGTCTTTTTCCCTAAATGCAGGTGCTTTGGCATCACAAATAACCCTCTCCTCATTTCTTTAGGACAGTAAGGGTGAGCTGGTATGTGGTGGTTGTGATGGAGCAATATGATAGATCCCTGGAAGCTTCTGAACTTGCTTTGTGTCTTGCCTGCTCACACAGGGATTTAACACTGTGCAACCAAAAGTTTATCCTCTTCATTCTACTGGTAAGCAGTGGCAGCTCCGTAGGAACAGCTAACCAGGTCTGTCCCCCTGGACTCAGCTGCTCTCAGTGCACTGAGGTGGTTTTGCCAGGGAAGGAGCAGGGGCTTGTTCCTGAAACTGACTTTGCTGTGGGATGAGCGAAGGCAGGAGGAGGTGACTGTGGCTGGGCTGTTTCTCGTGTGTCCCACGTGTGCTGACAAGTCTTCAGGGTGTGCAACAGCCTCTTGTTTTCACCGAATTAAACTTTTTCCTTCGGCAAACTAGCGCAGGCTGCTGGTGGGTCTTATGTGTTGCCCACGTCCCTGAAGCTGAATTATCCCATGCAAGTACCAAGTACTGGAGTCTGCCATAAAGGTTCATAATTTCAGCAACTTTTTAAGTGTTTGTTTAGCGACTTTTTACTTTGGACGAACAGTTTAGACTGTGCTCGGTGGCAGCTTCCCTGTGATGAGTTCCACGTGATAAATGGTCTCATTGCTGCCCTGTCCGCTACCTCTGCTGGGCACAGGGGCACATGCCAAGCCTCCTGAAGTCTTTGAACAGCTGGTGATATATATATATATCCTTTTTTTTTTTTTTTCCTCAGCCTACCAGGGAAACTTGTCCTTCTTCCCACTATGAATAAAGGGGATGCAAAGTCCAGGCCACATGAGTATTTGCTTGTGCATCAGCAATACCTGAGGGTTTGGACAGTAAAGCCTGTAATTCAAACTACAGGAGCACAAACTGCAAACTTGTACTGTAAGAATACCAGGAATATAAATATGTACGAGGACTAGAAATTCATTCTATAAGAGTACTGAGAAGTATTTTTGTTTTCCAGTGGTAACTGCGTTTTATTTCCATGCCTGAAACCTATAAAATCTAGAAAGGAGGAGGTGGGAAAATGAAGAAAATAAATGGGAAAGTAAGCCCCAAACTTCTAGTGGATGCTAGTGGTGTTAGTGCAACTATGTGTACAGTAACAGAGCGGGCATTTATAAGTTGATTTTTGTCTTAATCTTTTCCTTATAAATCAGCATTCCGGTACTGTCACGTAGTGATGTGACTCCTGTATCTCATCACCAGCTGCTGGTGATCTTACAGAAATACAGGGCTAAGAGAAATCTTCCAAAAACCCATCTAGGTGGGCATGGCCCGCAGCTGATCCCAGGGAGGGGTGAACCTTTCCTTCCCAGTGGTCAAGGCTGGTTTCCAGCCACACCAGGGTGATGCTGCCGTACCTTCACCTCCAGCAGCACTGATCCGCTCCACGGAATGCCTGCCACCCCTTGTCTCCCTGCCAGTACATAGTGTGACACCTTCGCTTCGTAAACCTCAGTGCCTCTGTTTTGGGGAGCATATACCAAACTATTAGTGGAACCAGGAGAGTGAAAGTCAGGCAAATGAGGCTGAGCTTCCCCATGGCAAGCAGGTCTCCGCCCTAGGCTGTTTGCTCAGTGTGGCTGGAGAGGATGCTGAGCTGTGGGACATGGTGCTGACAGCTCTTAAATTCATGTGAGGAGGCTCCTGTGGCACTGCAGGACATTATCTGACCCTTTGCCTGCAGCTGCTCAACTAAACTGCCTAATAAATGTCTATTTAGAGTTGTGGTACCTGACCCCTCTCTTTTTACCCCTCCTCTGAATTTTGTGGTGTCATGATTCATGAAGGAAAAAGGTTGATTCGGAGGGAGGTTGAAGGAAAATAAAAGCCTGCATGTTGCAAAATAAATAAACTGTTTCTGAACAAGGTTGGAGAAGCCCGAAGCTCTGTGAAATGGCAATGCAGCCTTGGCTGTAGCATCGCTACAAGGGAGTATACTACTCCTGTGTCCAGGGTTGGTGACGATACACTGAGTAAAGCTCTGAAACCTTTCCCTGTCCTATGGACTTTTGTCATGGCTTGGCTCCTGCTGCTCGTCTGGGACTCTCCAAATGGTCCTTACAGAATCATATAATGTCCTGAGTTGGAAGGGACCTGCAAGAATCAAGTCCAACTCCTGTCCCTGTGCAGGACAACACCAAAATTAACACCATGCTTCCACACCTTTGCCTCCTCTTTTACCAAGGAAGCATCTCCTGTGGGGCAGGCACCTCTTGTTTGTGTTTGTATCTTGGTGAGGTGTCTGAGCAGATATTGCAGACCTGCTTGCGCGCCTTACTCTTAAATACCGCCGTGTGGAGAGCTGAATGTGCTGTAAAGAGATCTGCAGTGGCATTTTGCTTGCTTGAACCCCAGCAAGCTGGTAAGCACCTTCTTCTGTGAATGTAGCTCCCATGGTGGAGCCGGCACCGGTGTGTGGAAAGGAAGAAAAATCATCGTACTTAACTTGATACACATCCTAATGTTCTATTTCCATTAATTGAAATTACGTTGAAATATCGAACACTTTAAGCATAAAAGTTTATGTCCCATGGTTAGTGTGCTAATGGAATATTTTAGTGATCATTTAAGGTTAGCGTCACAGCCAAATGTGGTGATAAGCATTCATTTGTGAGAGTTATTTTCCTTTAACCCCTTTTCCAAGACTGTCCCAATACTGGTGCCTGTCCATCGCCTGTATTGGAGCTGCCATCCAGCTATAATTTTAAGATCTTTTTGATCTGCAGTGCGAAATTGAATTGTGGATATTTTTGCTCATTATCTTTGGCAGTAAAAATGCGTATATCTAAATTTAAAATGCTGTTTGCTGAGGCTATGTGACAGTATTTAGAAGTCAGTATTATTTTATAATCTCTTTGAAAGGATAAAAAAAAGGCTCATTTATTTCAAGAGATATTTCTGTAGCGCGTAAAAATACCAGCGAAGTAGCTAACGTTTTCCAGTTGTTGTTGACTTCAAATTTAGCAACCATTGTCCCTGTTGATATATTTGATGCTCTAAAAATGTACTTGCCCATTAAGTAGGAAGCTGACGTGATTGCTAGGCAGCTAATATTCTTTAGTAGCTATTAATAATGCTCAGAGGATGGATGCTTTGGAGTGGATAGAAAAAGCCGTCGGAAGGAGGCAAAAATAATGTATACTGCTCCTTTATTTGAAAACTACTTTTATTACTCTTATCTGTATGTACCGCAGCAATTGCTGCCTGAATTAGCACATCCGTGAGCAGGAGAAACCGATACGCAAACAGAATGGTGTGCAGCTAATTTTGTTTAGCAAATTGAGATCCGATCCCTGCGATTTCACGCCCTCTGCGAGCTGACTCAGGCGCTCGGCGCGGCGTCCTGGTGAAATGCCTGGGCACCTGCTAGGGGCTTTGGTGGTGTAAGGTGGGAGTTTTTCCCCCTTCCAGAGCCAGCAGGGATCCCGGGAACAAGGGAATCAATATCCCATTAGTAGAAAATGGGAATTTTTCAAACCAAATGTAAACCCATTGCAGCTTTCCCCTCTCTTTTGTCTGCTTCTTGAGCCAGAGGAGAGCTTTTGTGTCAGCGCTGGTGTGCCCCGAGTTTCTCCCTGGATTTCTCTGCATGGAGGGTTTCTTTTTGTCTCCTGGAGTTTTAAGCTGTTCTTAAGATCATGCACGTTTGGGTCCTTTTGTGCCACACGTTTCAAACTCCTGCCACCTTGCAGAACCCTGGTGTCACCCGGGGGCTGCACTGCTTTTTGGGAAGATCCTATTCAAAAAATGATAACTTATTAGTCTATAAATCTATAAAGTGATAACTCAACATTTATGTTGCCTCTGTGCTGTGTAACAGACGAGTCATGGACTAGATTTGTTTCTAGTGTTGCTTCATGTGTCGCTGTGAAATCTGGTTATATCATGATATAACAAGGAGCTGCTGCATGGGTAATGGGGTTTCTCTGGAGTCCCTAACAACTGCAGGGGTGCTTTACATTCTCTGTGGCTCAGTCGAACTTCTCAGAAAGGAAACAAAATCAGGTCTGTGCTGAATGTTTCTGACTTTCCCAGGGTTGCAATGTGCAGCTCGAAGCTTTAATAAAATAGCTGTCTAATTAGCCTTTTATTAGCATTAACTTTATTGGAGTAACTAAAGATTGAGGACAGAAGAGAGTGGGGTTGGGGTTTTTTTTTCTTCTCTTTTGGGAAGATTTACAAATACATTCACAATTTTAGTTGCCACAGATTTCTTAGTGTTAATTTTATCGTAAGCATAGAACGGTTTGGGTTGGAAGGGACCTTAAAGCCCATTCAGTTTCACCCCCCTGCCACGGGCAGCGACACCTCCCACTGGACTGGGGTGCTTACAGCCTCATCCAACCTAGTCTTGGGGTATCTTGGAACTGTGAGAATCTCAGTCTTCTCGTAAAGAAGAGAAAGCATCTCTGTGTGCAGAGAAAAGTTAAAACTCCTGTAGCTTAAGAAACAGGGAGAAAGTCTCAGAACTGGTTTTATAAGCCATGTTTTTTAATTAATTTGTAAGATTTCACACAGGTTGGCTTATGGTTTTGCAATGTCTGGCAAATATTGCTGGTGACTTTGGAGATGGAAACATGGATGAATTAAGACTCTTAATAGCTTTAGTCCAGTTGCTGCCATGACATGTGGTTAAGGCATTAGAATTTATGGGTTATACCTCATGCTACAGCAGAGCAATTATCAGGTAGGTGTCCTTTGATACTGGAAAGTGATCTTGCCAAACTTTTGCTGTCAGCTTGAATAATCTCAGCCTTGCTGAAGGCCCATAGAAATGAGAGAAAAGCATTGAGTAGTGGCTTTCTCCAAGTAAAGGCTGTACGAGAGGGTATGATTTCTGTGGGTCCTGTCCCAGATGGATCCTTTCCATCTGGGCAGAAAGCTTCTGGTATGAGCACTATCTACCCTGGGCTTTTCTTGCCTTAAAAGGGTCTAAATTGTCCTAGATTATGCAAGAATTGCGTGATAATTGTTTCCATTTGGGTTTTTGAGCCTAACCTGGCTGGTTTTTGGAGTGATGTGATAAAAGGACATTAACTACCAGTATGTTCGTGTCCTCAGCACATTTCTAGGAGCATCCTTTTTGGCTCACTGATGACTGGATGCTGCCTGTAAGGGGGAGCTTTGGGGCTGGATATTGCGTGTCAGGTTTAGAGCTGTTTGTATTGCCTTCTGGGGCCAATTTAAGGTTTATTTAAGGCTTTAATGATGCCAGTGTCTGCCTGGGGCACGAATGGTGTTTAAGCACTTTAGGGAGTCAGTGCTGCTGTGGGCTCTTGGAGTATGAGTGCTGGAGTAATGCCAGACCAGGAGGAGGGATGTGCTGCTATGTGAGTGGTTGCTTGTGGATTTGGGTAGTGCTGATGTGAGCCCAGGGGTTTGGGGGATCCCAGCTAACCCTTGCAGAGCATAACTAAGATCATCAAAGCTCATTTTGTGTTTCTTAAACCAGTTATTGATTAAATTTCTGAGAACACATATGGACTGGAGCATGCCTGTGTTTCTAGGAATATCTGGAATAAAACTCCTCTTTATTTGGTAGCACAGGCTCAGAGGCTTATTTTGCCACGTAAAATAAGGCTTTCCTTCCTTTTTCCAGTATGAGGTTCTGGAACAGCTTAACTTCTCAGATCATGCAAGCTTGACTTAGTGATATTGAGAAGGGTGTATCTAGGGGTCAGGGAATCATAGAATGTCCTGAGTTGGAAAGGACCCACAAGTCCAGCTCCTGTCCCTGCACAGGACAACCTCAGAGTTCACACTGTGAGTCTGAGGGCATTGGCCAAATGGTTCTTCAATGTTGTCAGGCTTGGTGCTGTGGCTGCTTCCCCGGGCAGCTGTTCCAGCACATATGGCTTCCCCTCTAAACGCTTCACCAACTTTGTGATTTCCTCTGGACATTCTCCAGTATCTTTATACAGGGCCCCATTGGCATATGGAGATCTGAAAGAAATAAAAATAAGCAACAGGTACCGAAGCACAAGAGAAGGGCAGAGAGAGGAGCAAGCCCTACCTCAGATCCTCTCTGTGGCCTAACTGTAGGTGTGATGGATTAAATACAGACTTGAGGACATTGGAGTTGCTTTTTTCACACGTCTCTGTGAAAGAATGTGTGACTTAAGGGCTGTGATATCCGGTCTCTCCGCTGACACACATCCCAAGTTGCTGGCTGTTACTACTGGGGCGATAGTCTTTGTTTTTAACACTCTGCTTAATTTCTTTTCCCACCAAGTCTGGGTTTGCAACAATATGATTACTTATAGATTTGTAAGTCAGAAATAGCTTGGTAATTGCTATATTGCTTTCCCCGCAGTAGCAACGATTGTCTCAAATTTAATGCATCATTCACACTGAAAATTGATGTTTAGCCAAAACTCGAGGCCTCTGACAGCTAATCTTAAAGAGCTTGTGGTTAACATGTAAAATAGAGACTTGTGGATGACATGCACAGGAAAATTGTCGGTCTTTAGGATAATTCCATAAAAGAAAAATACTCCTTACAACTGGCTGAGAATACTTGAGGATGATGAAGTTTACGTGGAAACCTCTTAGTAGAAGCAGCAATGCGAAGACCTGGGACATTAACCATTTGGATCACACGCACCACCTGTGCCACCCTGTAATTCACAGCTTGAGTTTTACCTGATCTTCAGGGTTTCTCTGATGAAACTACACTCGCGAGCTGCTGACTGGCTTGCTAATAGGTTTTGTGTAACGTGCACTGACTGACTGACAAGAGGACATGGCCTCAAGTTGCACCAGAGGATATTAGGAAAAATTTCTTTACTGGAAGAGTGGTGAAGCACTGGCAGAGGCTGCCCAGGGCAGTGAGGGAGTCTCCATCCCTGGAGGGGTTCAAAAACCATGTAGACATGGCGCTTTGGGGACCTGGTTTAGTATGCATGGTGGTGCTGGGCTGACGGTTGGACTGGGTGATCTTAGAGGTCTTTTCCAACCTTAATGATTCTATGATTATCCATACCAGTTGCACAAAGCCTCTACCATGGCTTTTGCACAGTAATGATCTACTGTGCCACAACCTGTATTTCGGGAGCATTTCTCATCATGCATTCATTTTTTACCCATTGTAAATGTCCAAATACATGTTAAGTTCCAGAGGGAAAAGGCACTTTTTCCTTCAGTTCTAATGGCTTATTACTAACATTTACGCAACAACAAAACATACAGTGTTCACAAAGGGAGGACAGCAATGCAAGGGGAAGGTGTGACACAACATCTCAGGAAAGCTGTGTTTTCTACCATGAATATTCAAAGCCCAATTTGCAAAATTGGTTAATTTTGCATGCAAATGGACAGTTACACATCTAACTGACCATTTGTGCAAGCAATTACATGCGTGATTACCTGATTGCATAATTGTGTGGGCCTAATTTTGAAATTGGGTCTTACATTTTGGTTGAACAGAGGCTCTCTATTTAATAAATAGATATTGACTAGTTTTGAAGCAAAGTCAACCAAAACTACTGACTCAAAACCAAATATTGACAAAACACGCTGAAATGTGTATTCTCCCCCAAAAAAGAGCGTCATGTAACATGGTGGAAAGTGTCACGTGCCCACCAAATTGAGCCACAAGTTTCTCCACTGAAACGTCTCTCCTTTAAATTGTGATTGACAGCAAAATACATCATAAAATGTAGGCACACATATCTGTGCAAACATGCCAGATATCTGCCAAGTTCCTTCTTATTTTTTCAAAGGAAGACTTATTATAGGGCATTCTAGCTGCTTAGATTGTTTTGTAGGGCATTTCTCTGCCCTGCCATCAGCTGTTAGGAGTAGTACTGTCCTCCTTGGCTGCACAATGCAAGCCTTATATTACTCATACAGTGGATTTTAATAGCGTCGAGGCAAGGTTGGTACTATTATCAGTGTAATGCATGCGAGCAAAGCAGTGAGGAGTCCAGAAGGTGGTCTGTGTGCCAAAGGCTTCCTGATTGAGAGCCAAAGATGCAAAGAACAAGATGCCATGCTGAGGAGTGATGTGACACATCCATCCTTGTACAAGTTAGTGGTTGAGCCAAAAGCAGTATTGTGCTCTCCTGAGTAAGCCCTGTGCGTTTGGGTTTTGCTTTTGCTGTGGCATTGGGCTATAGATGTGGCAGTTGTTGGAAGGGCGACTGCATTAAATTTAAGACCTACTAACGTGCATGCAACCTCATTGCTCTTTTGAAAACCTGTAAGGTGATGCTGTTGCAGAAGCAAAAGTCGTGGATGCTCTCTCCCTGGAGGTCTTAAAGGCCAGGCTGGTGGCTTTGAGCAATCTGATGCAGTGGGAGATGTCCCTGCCTGTGGCCGGGGGGGGCGGGAATGGGAACTGGATGGGCTTTGAGGACACTTCCAACTCAAACCATTCCATGATTCTATGATTTTTATATTTATTTTTAAATAAACACGTTTAAGAGAGGGTTGTTTTTCTTTTTTTTTTTGTCTGCTGGTGTGCTGCCAAAATGTTTCTTTCAATAAATGAATTCAATTCTCTAATCCCCAGAGACAGCTGGTGGTGATTTGTTATCAAAATTTGGCGCTCCTTTCAAGGAAGGAGTACTTGTTCATGCTTTTAGAGAAAGGTGTGTGCTTATGCTTTCTCTCTACACAGGAATGAAGGAAAAGCTGTTGTCCACATTGTTCCTACAGGGTGGGGAGCCATGTTCCCATCCAGGGCTTTGTCCGACTGCACCATACTTCTTGGTGCGAATCTCCAGTGCATGTGCCCGTTTTACAGCTCAGTGGCAACTTCTCTCTTAATGAGAAAAGATTGAGTGGGCTCGGTCTGTTTAGCCTAGAGAAGAGAGAACTGAGAGGGGACCTTATCAATGTGTATCAGTATCTAGAGGGTGGGGGACAGGAGGAGGGGGGCAGACTCTTCAGTGTTGTCCGGTGACAGGACAGTGGGCAGTGGGCACAGACTGGAACCCAGGAAGCTCTACCTGAACATGAGGAAAAACTTTCCTGTAAAGGGTGATGAAGCACTGGAACAGGCTGCCCATGGAAGTTGTGGAGTTTCCTTCTCTGGAGATTTACAGACACCACCTGTATGTGCTTCTGTGCAATCTGCTTGAGATGACCCTGCATTAGCAGTAGGGATGGACGGGATGAGCTCCAGAAGTACCTTCCAACCCCGACCAGTCTGTGATTCTGTGAGAAGGTGGATTTGGCATAAATCTTAAGAATTTATTGACTAGAACCCCAGAATTCTAAAACTCTGATGCCACAGGCTAGCAGATCCTCTGGGGCGGGAGGGTAAGTGCCAATGGGCATTATAAATGAAATATATATATAATTTTTTTTTTTTTAAATGTACTCTGGAGTTTTTTCGTACAGCTTCAATAACAGCTGTGCCCCTGTGCTTGCCTGTGGCAGGATGGGTGCTCCTCTGCCAAGTGTCTATCGCCCCTGCGTAGGTGGGTTGAGAACCAATAACAGTTTTTCACATTTACTTTCTAATTAAAACCCAACCTTCTGACTTCAAACTCCCTGACTTTCCTTGAACCAGCTGTCTGGAGTAGTTACCTGCTGTAAAGACCTACTTCTTTACTTGTGTTTTTTGTGTTTCAAACATTGTCTGAGTGCAGGACTGGCTGCATGGGCCTGAGGGGCTTTTCTCTGACTTCTGGTTGGCAATGAGAGGGCAAGGTGTAGGAGCAGGCACCTGAAGATGCATGGCACCCAAAGGGTTCACACAGAGGTTATTCTGACAAGGGTCTCTTGAACTGTCAGTGACCCTGGAGCCTCTTGCCTCAATTTGAGAACCTTCCCAAAGGAACTTCTGTCCATGTTCTGAGAACTTTCACAGCAAGACCACTCTTCGTATGCTAATGGGGCACCTACCACCCCATGGAGCCAGGCTGAGGAAGGACTGCCCGACTAGCCTGAAGGACTACTACTGAACCACACGTTCCTGAAGAATTGCTGCTGGAGGAGTTGCTGCTGGATAGACCACATTTTCCTGAAGAACTGCCATGCCTTACAGGAGTGGTGACTATTTTTCTTTTTCCCTGCTACTTCTTTCTCTCATGTAGAATCATGGAATGGTTTGGGTTGGAAGGGACCTCAAAGCCATCCAGTTCTGCCCTCTTCCCATGAGCAGGGACACCTCCCACTGCATCAGGGTGCTCAAAGCCCCATCCAACCTGGCCTTGAACACGTTGGGGCATGGGGCACCCACAACTTACCTGGGCAACCCATGCCAGTGCCTCCCCACCCTCATCGTGAAGAATTTCTTCCTAATGTCTAATCTAAATCTTCCCCCTTCCAGTTTAAAGCCATTTCCCCTTGTCCTGCCACTCCAGGCCATTGTAAAAAGCCCCTCCCCAGCTTTCCTGCAGCCCCTTTCAGTACTGGCAGGTTGCTCTAAGGTCTCCCCGGAGCCTTCCCTTCTCCAAGCTGAACAAACCCAACTCTCTCAGCCTGTTATTGTAGCAGAAGTGCTCCAGCCCTCTGATTATCCTTGTGGCCTCCTCTGGACTTGTTCTGTCAGTTCCATATTCTTATGTTGGGGATTCCAGAACTGGACACAGGACTCCAGGTGGGGTCTCACGAGAGCAGAGTAGGGGGGGAGAATCCCCTCCCTCAACCTGCTGACTGCTCTGCTTTTGATACAACCCAGGATACTATACCTTCTTTTTTCTTTGCACTGTGGCATATCAAATAGAATGAGAGTTGTGTTGTAGTTTTAGTGACCATGGCTGTTTTTGGGTTATCAGATTGAGATCTGGTTTTGCATCTTTGAAAAGTTACAACTCTGAGTGCACCCGACTATCTGGTTTGTGATTTTGTCTGTGTCCAAAATAGTTCCTGCATATGAATTTATCCTGGGAGATTTGTCAGGCTCCAATTTGCCATGCAAATATCAAAAGGTCCTCCATCTTTGACCGTGCGAGTCACTGAGGGGGCGGTGTGTGTGTGTGCAGGCTAAAACCTGCACATCAGATCTACTGTGCTCTGTGTTTTCCAGCATCACATTGCCCAGGAATGGGTGCAGCTGCTCTCTTCTCGACATGCTCCTACCACTGTTGGTTGACAGCCCTACATGGTACTACCTCCACTCCTGTTGCTGTGGTAATGTCAAGGACATTTCATTTAAAAGCTCCCTTACAACAAAGGGTTTTCCACAAGGAGTCACCCAGTGCATACATGGGATGGAGGGTGAAGTGGCACCTTGGTTTCATGTTGCGTTGTCTTCCCAAAGCGATGCTATGGTGAGCCTGGGAAGGATTAAGCAGGAGTGTATTAAGGTCACTTTTTATTCCTGAGCGAGAGGTTTATGTCCTCTGTGCATATTAATTTTACAGCTTGGGACACGGTCGAGAGGAGAGCAAATAAGAGTACAGGAATATTGGGTAGCCTTGGCAATTGAACAGGGAGAGAGAGCTCAGGCTGAAAAGCTGCCTTCCTCTCCCACGCTGCATTAGCACAACTGCTGCAAAACCGTTGAGAAGATCCAAGCCCAAACCTCCAAAATGACCGACACTGTATATTGATTTTGTTTATTCCTGTGTGGCATTTAATTCATTTTGGCTGGTGTTTGTGAGAGGTTGTAGAGAGAAAGGACATGGAATTGCATGTTGCTATATACAGAATTTACATCTTTCGTGTCTTATATGCATATATAAGCCGGAGCTTGCTAAACTCATCCTCATGCCTTTCCAGTAGCTTTAAGGATTACACATCCATGGAGGGTGAAGGAGATGGAGTCAGTTTGTGGTTGAGCTGCAGCCAAAAATGCAGGCGAAGGGTTGGCCCGAGGTGATGTTTGAACAGCCAGAGTGGTGTCGGAGCATCTGAGGCTTACTGGGCTCTGTCTTGGCAGCACACTTTGATGAACTAAAAATCCTTTGACTTTTTGTGGGATGTACAGGCAGTCCCTTCAAATTCCTGTGCAGGTGATGATTGCATTTTCTACATTGTTCTGTGTAGGCACCCATCAACCTCCTGCCTTTGGGGAGGATGAGACTTGATTCAGGCTGATGTGATGGACAGCCTTTTGAGTAAAGTTATAAATCCATAAAACATTTTGGAATAGGAAAGGATAAAAGATGTGCTGTAAATTAGAGTACTGATTATATCATCAGTAAATGAGCTAATAGCTATTCTTGCACCATAGCAACTGCTATGCTCAGTTATAGATACTGATGTGAGAGAATACAGATGAAAGGGTTATAATGTGTTATCCAGTGATATCTGATGTATGGAGGGGGTATGAAGGACCCAGTCTGTATTGGTCCCATGAGTGAGAGTTGACTTGCATGACTTGCAAGCACTGTGAGGTCTGTGGGTTGTCAGGCTGGGGTGGAAGCCAGCCCTATGGGGAGCTTGCAAAAGCCTTTTTGCATTTGTGTTTGGGTCGCTCTGCCTCCTCCTGAGTCACTGCTGCAACTTCTACAGCCTCTGGTACAGACTTGCTTATCTCTTAATCTGGCTGTGAAATAAAATATTAGAGGTGAATTAAAACATCTTTTTATTAAAGCAGTACTGGCTTACTGTTAGCTGCCTAAAAATAGGCTGTGGATATTCTTGGTTTTTAGAGGCATTAGCCTACCTTGAAAAAACAAGTAAGGAATGTAGTTTTATACACAGCTCTCAGTGCTCCAAGAAAAAAAGCAGACTACAAAGCACAACGCAGGAAAATTGATTTATCATCAATTTATTGCTTGGAGCTCTAGGCAAACTCATCTCAAGACAGAACAGAGATCTATAAAATCTTTTCATCTGAAACTATGAATTAAATTGGGAGGAACTGCTGATGAGAGACCAGAACCAACCCTTAAACCAAACAGGCTTTCGGGAACAGGTCTCCTGGTGCAGCAGGGGGAGGTTGGAGGGATGGTGCTGATTTACACCAGCTGAGGATATGAAGCTTAATTTCTTATTACCTTGTTTTTTTCCTTAGTGTGAACCTGGTTTATGCAGGAGCAAGCCTACAATACTTCCCCTTGATTTCAGTATAAATTTTCCTTTCTTTGTCAGCACATCTTCTTAATCTTGCAGTTTCTTTTCCCGACGTGTACTCTTTTCTTCTATTGTGTGTGTGTATTCTTAAAGCTCCTAATAACAGGGTAACTTGCCTTTTTCAGCAGGAAGCCTCTGCAAACAAGCTGATGCGTCTCCGTTGTCAGATCACTATATAAATATATAAACCCTGTTCATATATTCCCATGAAAGACAGTGCTAAAGAACTCTCTCCTCCGCTTTATTTTTTGCATTGGGGAGGGAGGGGAAGCTGTATTATGTCAGCGACCTGTAATAAATAGCACTGCAATGAGAAGCGACAGCCTCATTCACCTTGCATCCATGCAGAAAAAACTAAGCTCTCTTCCCATGCCTTGGGAAAAAAAAAATAAAAAGAGGAGAAAGAAGGGAATTAAAGAAGAGAATTGACCTTGGCTTGCAGTCGCTCCTGTACTACCAGGGAACAGAGACAAAGTTGCGCTGGCTGTTCTTGCAGGCGACATATTGCCTGTGTTACTGCAAGCTATTCAGCCCTGAGAGCATGAAGTACGGTCCTCGTCTTTCTCTGGCTGCCTGGAAAGTGTAGTTAGTTAGCCGAACTCTTAATTGGCAAAAGACAGAGGTTTGGAAGGCTTAAATATTTTAATGGGGGAAAGAAAAGAAAGAAAGGTTTATACAATCATGAGGCACAATGGAGTCAGACCGCTTCTATGCAGTCTGTTGGGTTTTTATGTTCTTGATTTGTCACAGTTTATTATGAAGTTAAGGTAATTTGGAAGCTTTCTTGTAAATTAAAGTAGATACCAAATTAAAAAGGGAAGAACAGAAAAGAGCCTGGTGGAAGGCAGAATGATAATAATGTGCTTTTGTGCCTTTACCAGTTTGCAAAACTTTCTGTTAAATCTGTGGATGGTTTTCTTTATTGCTTTTTCACTGAGATGTTTGATTTTTTTGAAGGTTGCAAGAAGCATTCGGTAAAAATGTTTCCTTATTAGCGTTATTGTGTATCGGTTATGGATGGGCAGATGCCTCCCCTTTCCCCATCTGGCATCTCCAGCTCTTCCTTTCTGCTGCGATAGAAAGTTTTAGGGGGTGGGAATGGTGAGACAGAAGAAGAAACACCAGCACTATTGCTTTCACACTTCTCCTTTGCAGCGTGTGGACTTGGTGATCTTATGGTTGGACTCGATGATCTCAAAGGTCTTTTCCAACCAGATGGTTCTCTGATTCAATGACCAGATACTGTGGCTGCGCAGGCTCTGCTGGTATGGGAGCCTGTGCCTCTTTGCAGATACAGATCTGGATCCAACCTCGTATGCTGCATGGAACGTCACAGGCACCCCATGTCCCCCATTTTGGTAACCTTTCATGGGAGCTGCTAGTTCCCCAGTAATAGACGAGCACTTTCTGGTATCCAGCAGGTCGAGATGATGGAACTCCTCCTTTGGTTCGCCTGGGAAAGGCGAATGGCAGCTGTCGTATTGTTTTAGCATCAGGTTACTCCTGAGCGCAGTGCCGGTGTTATTTTTAGTGTGTGTGTGTGTGTGTCTGCCTGTCTGTTGTCTGTGTATGACTGCATGGGCGTGTGTTGGAGACGGGGAGAATAGCTCTTGCCTGGTTTCCCCTGGCAAGGTGAGGAGAGTGGAAGGGTGCAGCCAGAAAAGAGCAACAGGGGAGAGAAAAACACACACCAGGTTTTATTTTTTTTTTCCTGTTATGAGCCATTTTAGGCAAGCTCTGCTTGCTGAGCATCATCATCAGCTGGGGTCATCCTGAAGTAATTATAGTTATCAGCCCTGTTGCTTGCTGAGCAGAGGAGGTGTGTCTGCCCAGTGTTGGTGAAATTGCACTGTTACACCTCCAGCAGCATGGCTAGTCAAGGCTCCTTGTGGGATGAAAATGCAGGTTTTGCAGCAGGAAAGCCTGACTTCCCAGCTCTGGGAAGGACTCTGGTCCCCATCAGCTTGTTCAAAGAAATAGATATGTGCATCCCATCAGAAGCTGCATCCCTCTGTGAAGGGCATCCTTTTCATTTAGCGATGCCACCTTCCCAAGTGACTCTGTTGGGGTTTTGTGTGGGCTGCCCAAGCATGCCGACGAGCACAGATGCTCCAGGGGAGGGGTCTGGACCTTCCTGAACTTCAGCAGGGTAGAGCAGAGGTGCAGGTTGGTCCGTCAAAAAGTAAGGGAGCAGAATGTGAGGCACACTGGCAGCATGGCCCAAGGTAAGGCTTTGGGACAGAAAAGCAGGGAAAAAAAGAGCAGGTTTTCTAAGTCTCAATATCAGAAGAATAGGACACTTAAACATTTCTTCTGCTTTCCCAGATCGAGGAGATGGGAACGTGTGGTAAAAGCAATTCTCATCCTGCTTCTATTTCTCGATGGGGTAAAATTTCTTTGCAGCAGTTTCTTTACTATAAATTCATTTGATGTTGGATCTATAAGCAGTAAAAATGATGAAGCCATTTAGTATTCCTGCAGATGCCATGTATACTTCTGAAAGTGTTTTATTATGGTTCAGCATTAATTAATGGATGCTTGCAATAAACCATTATCACTTGGGTTGCTTCTCATTGCTTTCTACTGAATGTATTTCTTCTTTATAACAGAATACCATGCTGGTTTATCATAGCATCGTAGTATGTCCTGGGTTGGAAGGGACCCACAAGGACCATCGAGTCCAACTTCTGTCCATGCACAGAACAACTCCAGCATGCACACTGTGGGGCTGAGGGCATTGACCAAATGCTTCTGGAATATTGTCAGGCTTGGTGTTGTGACTGCTTCCCTGGGGAGCTGTTCCAGTGCTTCACCACCCTCTGGGGGAAGAACCTTTTCCTGATGTCCAATCTAACCCTCCCCTGGCACATCTTCCTGCCATTTGCTCTGGTCGTGTCACTGGTCATCAAAGAGAAGAGCTCAGCACCTGCTCCTCCTCCTTCCCTTGTGAAGAAGCTGCAGAGTATGATGAGGTCTCCCCTCAGTCTCCTTTTCCAGGCTGAACAGACCAAGTTCAGTTCATATGAGGTTTAAAATATCGTGGTAATCTGCAGATAAAGGAGGATAAACAAGCTTATGTGCTACCAGAGCAGCGCTGCCTGCTGTCTGTCCTATCTGTGTGACTCGGTTGGGGGTGGGAAAAGGAGGTGGTGGTCACTCTCCATCCTGCCCTGGGGCCTGGGGGGATGCAGCAGTCTGGGGCTGAGCTCACCTGGCTGTGGAGATGGGTGGTCTTTGACTGCCCAGCTGGGTCTGGGGGCAGCCTGTTCAGGTTGTGGGCTGTTCTCTTACACCTCGTTAGACCTATAATTCCTTCATCATCAATGTGGTCAGGGCAGGCTGGTGTTGTTGAATTTGACCACTAAATGCAAAGGTTTGGAACACTTGGACAGATGCAACGTGCTCTGCAATCATCCAGAATTTACTTCCTGAAGAAATCCAGCTAAAAAAAAATAAAGGTTCTTTATGTCTCTCTGTGTTTTTCCTTCTACTTGATTTTTTGGCAGGTCAAAACACCTTTTTTTTTTTAAAAAAAAAATAAAAAATCAGCTTCTCTTTCCAGCATTTCATTGTTGAGCGTTTGTTAATTAACGCTTAACGAATGGGTTATAATAGAACTACAGGAGTCTTATCTGAAGGCAAAGCAATTGGCAAATGCATTCATTATGATCAGAGCACCTCTAATGAGTGTTAAATGAATTCATAATAATGTGACACTTAAAATCAAGTTTTAAGCATATTGTTAACAATTACAGATGCACTTTTACCTGATCCACTTTTATTATTATTGCTGTTAACTATGTATACTAGAGGGCCAGGTTTCCTGTACCTTTACACTGATAATTCGAGACTTCTATAGCTGCAAATAGCTTAATTACCTATTTGTCTCTTTCACAGTAATTAAATACATGAGTGTGAAAGCTAGGAAGTTCATGTAAATATATATAATTTATTATTGAGATTCTGTAACTGCAGGTTGTTACATAAAAGTGACAGTGTAATTAATGAGGATGGTCTCTTGCTTGCTATCTTTCATAGGAGAAAAAGGAAGATAATAAGTCAAATATTCCCGCACTTAGGATTAATACAATATCTGCAGTTGGTTATTACAGTTATTTGAGAACGCAAAGTGATTACGTTTCTATAAAATTATATATTTGAAACCTGGCTTTAAAATAATGCCTGGAACTGGTTTTGCATACCAAACCCAGCTCAGAGTTGTCTTGCTTATATTTGTGGCTTTACAGCCATCTTTTCCTTTTTTGTTGAATTATCTTTCTTGCTTACCTGGTGTTTTAAAAATGGAAACTTAAAAAAATTTAAAAAACATTTTTTTCTTGCCCGGTGCAGTGATTTTGGTGCAGGAGGCATTGCCCTTAGCTTGTGCTGCCGTTCCGCAGTCATGCTTTGTCGAGAGCAGCGGGGCTGGCTTCGGCTCAGACCTGCTTTGAAATCCCACCAAGAGCAGAAGGGTATATTTTTTAAGAAGAAAAAATAAGTGAATGCCCATTCAGTTGGTGGAAAATAGTGATCAATAGTAATTAAATTGCAGCATCTTATTTCTTTTCCGTCTGTGAGTAGTGCATTAGTGCTGGTTTTGCAGAGCCAATGACTCTTCCTTTTTTGGGCTTGGGCAGTAAAACCTCTGCCAGAAAGGTGGCTGTGAATCCCCTTGAGTTACAGCGGCAGCAGGGCAGTGCCTTGGAGGGGTGCCACCCTCCTGCGAAGGGTGGCGTGGAAGCAAGAGGGAAGGCTTCTGTGGGCTGTGCCTCCAAAGGTCATCTAACACTTTGTGTTTTCCCTGACATGACACAGCGTGACAGAACAAAGTATTTATCATGTGTACTTGTCAGCTCTGTTCTGCCGGCTCCGGAATGATGAAATACTACCGAATATGCTGCTGCTTGTTTCCTTTAGGGACTTGCGTTGATTTGTTTAAAGTGTCGTCTGCACCCAGTAAATGCTTCATTTATTACAGCTGACACCTGGAAATGTCTGAGGGAAATGTAGCAAGGTAGCACGCAAATATTATTTTCTTTATTTGCCGTTGTTTACCCATTTCCTAATAGAAATGCAGTCCGTAATGATGAATTGTGTTTCTTCAGGGTGTCACCCGTGTGTGTGTGGTTTCTGGGGACACCTTTCCATCAGAAAAATACATTTTGACTCCTGATGGGGTCAGCTTAACTGTTAATTATTGCGGTGAGTCACTAATGAGCTCTTGCCTCAGGAACTTTGGATGGCCTCTCCTCAAACTTTTCCCCATTACTTGTTCTGATGCTTAAGCAAAAATAAAAATAGGTCTCTTGCAAAAGGAGTGTGGGGAGGAGTGAGTGATTGAGATGGTGATGTGACCCTGGAAATTATAATTTTTGATGCAAAGACTTTGAGTTTTAACTCTGAATCTCGTGTTAGGCTTCCTGGGTGATTTTTTTTTTCCCATTTTATTTTTACATGAAGCACTTGTCTGTTGTCCCTGAAGGATAACGGAGAATCCAAGTTCCTCTCTCAGCAAAACAATCAGTGCAAAAATAACACACATCAAAGAGATGGAGGGAAGCAGTTTGCCTACAGTACTAATTGCTAATGTTATTGTGTGTCAAAGAAAAGAATTAAAATGTGACTCCACGTTCCTAAAAGTGGGTTTGAAGGCTGTGTGTCGTTCAAGGAAGCAACTTTGGTGCCTTTGGTTCTCTCTCCCCTGAGCAGTCCCAGTTGGTTGTGTGGGATAGCAGAGGTACTGGTGGTGTTGGGACCTCCTGCAGTTCACTGAGCCCCTCTCCCTGCTGCTCCAGTGTTACAGCTTTACTGGGGCTTAGAAAATACATAACACAGCGTGGCTGCCTTTTCCTATGTACTGCTACATGTGCATCTATACAGTGTACAACACATACTCAGGCAACAGACTGATGCTGTGTAACAGTATGGCAGGTGATGAGGTCTGTATTTTGGATGCCTTATGGTATTGAGAGAGCCCCATTCCTTCAGTCATCTGTGCAGGTTATACTGTGAGCATTGTGGGTTCTCTGAAAAAAACCACAAATCTAGGAGAAAAATAAGCACACTAGTAGGTTTACTTCCCGAAGGTGAATAAGCAGTGCCGGGGAAGCAATGCCTTCTCTATATGGTGGGAAGTCGTAAATGGCAAATACATTGCATGCTTTAGTGTTGTTTTTGTTTTACAACCATTGTTACAATTTTAATTAGTGAAATTAGATTCCTTGCTTGAGTAGCGTCGTTGTTTTAATTTACTGTGGTGTGCCTTCTACTCATTGTGGGCAGGCTGGAGAAGAAGGGCCCCACTCCTCCTTGGATGTGGTTTCTCACGGCAGCTCCGGACAGGGCAGTTGTACAGGGCTTTGCAATGATGCTTAGGAGCTGGTCCAGAAGTGTGCAGTTTCCTGGCATACTCCCATACTGGCTGTTTCTCCCCTGCATTGGTTCCCACTCCTTTCTCTGTTTTCTTCTTATAGTAAGGGCTGTTTTTTCCCATGAGGCTGTACGCCGTGCCTCCTAGAGCTTGTCTTGTGAAGAGAGCATCAGAGAAACAGTTGCCAAGATGATAAATCTCATTAAGATGGAATTAAGGAGCTTGGCTACTATATTTTTGCTGCTATTCTCTACTGGGCAGCACTACATGTGTGCCCAAGGTGGTCCTGACTTCAGGTGTTCCTCATCTGCATTTGCTTCCAGAAGCAGGGTGTGAAAACCTGGGGTTTGGCTGCTGAAGTGGCCAAGTGTCTACTCCAGACGGGGAGATGTTGGCTTGAGCGGGAATTGTAGAGAGACATGTGCGGTCACCCCTGAGGGATGGTGGGTTGCTCTAGTCTTGTGATAAAGCAGGGATATTATTTCTGTCCCAGGTTTTACAGGAGCCAGCCAGAGTGTTTGAGAGTTCCTTCATCTCCTAAAGGTTGGTTAATCACAGTGTCAGGCTGCCCATGTTGTGTATGGGGCGATGCATCTTGTTCCTGGAGAGGAGTAGCTGTGTGTCCCTGCTGGAGGATGCAATGAGAGCCAAGGATGCCTGTCCCATTAAATTTCTGGTGCTGGCAAGGTCCATCATAGGTAAGCTACTGGCTTTATGCTCAACAAAGCTTGGCTGCATCTGTATCTTAGTTCCTTGGAAGAGAGATTGCTTCCTGTCACAAGGAGAGCTTCAGTGAGGTGGTGAAATATCGGCTGGGATGAGGCAAGCCCCTTAAAAAGATAATTGGTGTCAGTCATCTCTATGTTAATATTTCACTGCAGCTAATTCAGCAAACAGATGGTGGTCTGTTTTATGGCATATGAGTGGGGCTTTTCCCTGGGCCAAATGATTACCTCTCCAGTTTTCAATTAGCAAAGCCTGCCAATTACCTGGAGTGGTTTTCCTTTTAATTATGCAGCTATTAGGGCAGGTAGGTAGCCAGCCTGGAGGGAGGAGAAGAGACCTCAGCAGCATGGGTGAATCATTATTGGGAGAACCCATAAAAACAAACAAAAAAGAAAATGCCATGTGATAGAAAAGAGGTGGAAAAGCACAATGGGGCAGCACAATGCACCAGCCCTCTTTCTGCTGGTGTGAGCATGGATAAATAGGTTTAAAATGCCCGTCTGGCAGGTTGTGGCATGCAGGAAGGGTGAGGTCTGGAAGATGCTCTGGTTAGGCGGTCTTCTGGCTGTACACTTATTTTTAGCTCGATGGAGTTGACTAGTTGAACAAGAGAGGCCAAGAAGGGAAGCCAGCCTGCAAGCAAGCTGCAGGATCCCACTGACTCCCCATGCTGGTGTAGGTGTGGGTGGATGTTTGCTTAATGCCAAGGAGTGGCAACACGCAGCGTTGGCTGATTCATGAAGTCTGTGCTTGTAATCTTGTTTTCTATTGCAGCTAATAACAGTCCAGGCAATGAAAAGATACCTCTTTCATAATTATAGACATGTCATTTTCCCTTTGAGGCCCATGTTTAAATCATCAGGCGTCCTCTTCATCTGAATTGTTTCCTTGAGCTTAACTTCCTCTGCGGATCAGTCTTTTATTGTATTTCATTTTGACAAGACCATTCATCTTCCCTCTGCTCTGCTGCTACCAAGACCTGTTCCCTCGTTGTCCTTGAGAAGTAGGGATGGAGATGAAAGAGACTTTGGGCTTGAATTAGCCAGTGATGAGGTTGGGTCTCCTTTGGGATGGAGATATTAATGCAGCATCATGAAATATGAGGTCTCCTCATTTTGGGTGATAATGAAAGAACGTAATTAGTCATATTTAGCTCTGCAGAGAATATGTAATCTGGGAAAAACACCTTCCCTAAATAAAGGTGGCAGGAGTACACAAGAGGAACAACAAAATGGGAAGAAGAGTTGCAGCAGCCCAGGCTACTTCTCTAGGAGTATTCAGCAGCGTGTGTGTGACCATTTAATGACAAAGTTTTGTTGCAGGTGTGTCCCAAATCCTCTCTTTGTTGTTGTGTGCAGCCGTTCTGCTTGCGTCCTCCTCAAAGTCTCCCCTAGTGGAGCAAAACCCTCCTACTTGTTGCGGTTTATGGCATTAAAAAGCAGCACTTCGTTGCCGAAGTGCAACTTGGGTTTGTGCTTTTCCTGGCCACTGCAGTGTGCACCATTGCTTTGCGAAATAAAGGAGGCCCTCTGACTCTCCACTGAGTCAAAAGCAGTTGCTTTGCTTACTCAAGTAGCTGATTCAGCCCCAAAATAATTATCCTTTATTTATTAGCACGTTAAAATGCCTTTAATTAGGTTTTGGTGCAGTACCTTGAATCTTTTGATTCAGAAGTTCTCTCGCTCATAATTTACAGGTCAAGCTTTTGGTGTGGTGTTACGGCTCCACAGATTATGAGTGCAGCTAATTAAGTAATAATGATTGAGGTGCAGGGCATTTCCTTGGGATTAATGACTGTCTTGTAGGAGTTGATGGCCCAAGGTGTAGCCAAGGGCCATTAACACCAACCAACTATTAATTCCAAGAAAATGCCATGTGCCAAGGTCATTACTACTATTAGATGTTGAGGGCAGTGAGGAGGTAGGTATGGGGGGACATGAAGTAACATGGGAAGAATATGGATTTTGAAAAAATGTGATATGGTTTTAATATGCGACGCACCTGTTGATTAGCCAGTCTGCTGCTTCTTCCATTTCTCACTGTTCTGTCCAGGGAGGATTGCAGTGAGCAAGAAAAATGCTTTTCTTGTCTGGTGCCCTTTTTCTTAATAGTGCCTCGTATTTTGTCTACCTTAGAGGACACTTTATGCATATTACTAATGCCTTTTTTCCTCCTTTTAGGAGAGGTCTTAAAAACCCAACCTAGCAGCAACCAAAAGCATTGAGAATTTTGTGTCTCAGTGGGATGAGATGCTAAGCTGTCTGTAGGAATCAGAGGGAGAAGAGTGGTGCTGTTGAAAAATGCACAGGTTAGCCAAGTGCTAGTTCAGGATTAACTACAAATAGTGTGTAAAAGTGCCTCTTTCTGTAGCAAAAGGGCCATATTTCAGAGCTGAATCATTGTTGCAATGTGGCTTACTGCATTTTGGGATTTTGGTGGATGTGTAAACCCAACTGCTTTCCGAGAGCTGTAGGATAAAGACAAATGTTCAGATAATTGCTGTGTATATATTAACGTAAAGGCTTAAGAGACTTGGAATCACACAGCTGCCCAGGGATGTGGTTGAGTCACCATTCCTGGAGGTATTTACAAGATGGGTAGGTGAGGAGCTCAGGGATCCAAGGTGCTCAGGGATCTGGTTAAGTAGTGGACAGGTGTGGTTGGAGTAAATGATCTCAAAGGTCTTCTCCAATCAAACAATTCTGTGATTCTATGAACTTGGAATTGTCATAGTTGTTGCTTGACTTCACTTATGATCTTAGGATCTCTGGCAGAGAGAAAGACCTATATTTCATGGGGTTTTCCTTAATATTCCCAGCATCAAAGGAGTGGAGCTTGTGGCTGTGAGAGGCTGTTGTCCACCCATGAGTTTTCTGTGTGCTCTTCCCTTCCAGGGTAGACTCTGATAAAAGTCCTTGCCTTTTTCTCCCAGTCCCAATCACTGCTAAGCTTCAGCTGCTGACACTTGGATTTATTCTTTCAGGAGTTCAGAGCTATAGGACCCAAACTGTCAAATCTGGTGATATTGGAGGCAATTTGGAGGAGCCTTTTCCCAAGTGGCTGGAAGTATTTGACTGCTTTTATCTCAACATGATGGTTTGTGTGAATGAATGATATATAAAGTCTAAGAATATTGAAGATGAGGGCTGCAGGAAAACACATCAGAGATGCCATCTCAGCTGCTAAAGGAGGGAGATAGATACGTTGATATCCATGCTGTAAACAAGTGTTTTCTTCCTTGCACGTCCCTGGCCTTTGCCATCGCAACGTACTTGCCACTGCTTTAAAATTAGGTCTGGAATGCCTCTCCCAATTGATTTTTCTGTTATTAGTCCTTGTGAACCCTGCCTTTCCTGTGTTTGCTTATTTGGCTGGAGCTCAAGAGGAATCTTTTAGAGGCAGAACTTCAAGGTGGCCTTTTCAGAGGGCTTTGAGTTCATGATGGGGTTCGGGCAGTCTTGGAGGGCTTGAGCCCTCCCATCCCTGTGTGAGGCTCCAAGCAACTCAAGTGAGTGGCAATGCAAATGTTGCCTTAAAAAACTCCCCTCTGCTGGCATCCTTCTGTTGTCTCTAGTCATGCCCCAAATCAGTGTGTCTGGATAGTGAAATGGGTTTCTTTTTCTTTATTTTTTTTCAAATCCATTAGTTCAGACAATTAAAAAAAGTTAGGAACAGAGTAGGGGCAGATGCAATTGAAAAAAACGTATTTTCCTAACTTTCAAATTTTCTCGCACATCATTGTGATACTAATAATGATAAATAATCTGTTAAAAGCAATTATGGCCTGAATAATAATCCAAACTAATAAACAGAATGTACTGTGTAATTTTGGTTGTTTTCAGCCATCTGCCTCTGGTCTCCCTAATTGACTTAAAGCATAGTGACAGTGTCAGCAACATAGAGTGTTCAGCTCGGCTGAAATTCCTGAGCAGGCATTCCTGACAGAAATCCAGAAGTTTTTTTCCTTTCTTAAAGAAAAAAATAAATCAATACATCAAAATTATTACTAGCTCTGTTACAACACCACAGATCGTGAATCTGTCAGTGTTTTCTTCCACTGAGCTCAAAAAACGTTATTTATAATGATTCAGTTGTCTATGGTTTCATTATTTTCTAGTGAAACTGCAACTGGAAGACCTTGAATGTATCCAAGTATCTAAATTCATGCTGGCACTTACTTCTGAGGCTGCCAGAATTTAAATGCTCCCAGTGTTGGCCAGATTTAAGGCATCTCTTAACTCCAGTACTCCCTCTGGTTGGTTGCTATTTGTGGTTTGTTGCTTTTTAATTAATGCCCATCGTTGCTAACACATCTGAGGTTTGCACTTAAGTCTTTTAGACCCCTCTCTTTCATTTGCCAAAACGAAACAGTGTACCCACCTCTGGTTTTCCAGATCCTGGTGAGGCCCTGGCCCAAGTTGCCCAGAGAAGTCGTGTCTGCCCCATCCCTGGAGGTGTTCAAGGCCAGGTTGGATGGGGCTTTGAGCAACCTGATGCAGGGGGGGTGGAACTGGATGGGCTTTAAGGTCCCTTCCAACCCAAACTATTCCAAGATTCTATAATCATAGCTGCTCTCAAATACTGGCCCCTGTCCTCTGATGAATATCAAATGTGTGTCATCAGATAACATTCACCTGTTTGAGGAACTGAGTGTGGTGTAGGTTTTCAGTAGATAACGACTTGAAGAGTTGGTTAGGAGGAAGCTCAGTTTCTGTAAGATCTGGTGAGGATGCAAGGGTATAGGCTTGAAGTTCAGAGGGATCTCCGCAGTCAGATCCATATTTTTGGGTATTTGTTTATTTATTGGAATAGATTAATTAGTGACCCTCCCAAACGTTGCAGCCCTTAGACCTGGAGCAAAAAGTTGCTTTGGTTTAATAAAGCAGCTGGGTCAAGGCCGTTGTGTGATGTGTGCCAGAACCTGGGATGAAACTCTTCTCATTTTGGACTGAGGCGTTAATATGCTCCCAGGAGGATTTTTAAATGTGAGTGAACCTGTCTTCCTTCATGTGCAAAGAAGGGTGGGCTCCTTAAAATGAAAATCTCTTCTGCATTTTCTGGGCGGGGGTGTGTGTTTTGGCTTTTGTGGGGTTGTTTTGATTTTCATTTTTGGCTTTTTGTTTGGTTGGATTTTTATTTTTTTTTGTTTTAGCAAGCCCTGCAAAATTATTCGCTGCTTGAGGAGTAAACTTTATTAGTGTGTTTCTGATCAATGGAAAACCAGAGATGTGCTGGGAATACTCTATTAAAGTAAATATATATATATATTTTTTTTTAAGAAGCTGTATTTGCAGTATCAGGTGCTCAGTGTGTGTCATATGAGGGCTGACAGGGAGATGTGAAAGCCCTTGGTTAGCTTGATTGCCTTCATGATATGCTCAGTATGAGTTAACTTGTTTTCTGTACCTTTATGCCATTTCATTTTGTAGTAGCAAATAATGCTTAGATGTAGTAAATATAATGTCTACTGCTGCTTGATTTTATAGGCCAGTGAATAAATGAACTTCCTCTGATATTCTGTATCTTCTAATAAATAGAAATGCCGCAGTGGGATTGCATGCAAGTGACTGGGAATTACTTATCTCTAGTTCGTCTCCTTAAAGTTGTTTTTCTCATGCGCTTGCATGTTTGCAGTTTACCAAGAAAATGGTTTTTGACATCAGCTTTAGGATCGGTGCTGGAAAGCTGAATCGTGGAGTTCACCCATGTGATTGCTTACTCATGGTGGGGGGTTGGAACTGGATGATCTTTAAGGTCCCTTCCAACCCAAACCATTCTATGATTCTATGATTATTGAGTTGCGGTCTGTGATTCTGCTATGCTGCAAAGTCGAAAGTGTTTAAAATAATATGTCTAACTGAAACTATAGAAATGAAAAATGATGAGAAATAATTAGGAATTTTCGGTGTTGGATAGCAAAGGGAGTAGCAACAACAGCTTTTCAGATGGGTCTTAATCATGCGCTGCTTATTACAAGTTTCAGTGGTTTTCAAAACATGTATTTTAAAAAAATCTTGGAGTAAGAAATGTTAGGGAGGCAGAGACTGAAGATTTTGGTGCGTTACTAAACCTGTCATCCTCCAGATGGGTGCCTTCCTGTCTACTGCCTGCCGGAGATCTCAGAGCACGGAGCACACCATGTTTACTTGCACCGAGTCCGCCAGAAAGCAGAATGATACCTTGCGGTGTAGATTAAAGTCAACAGAGGAGGGGAGTTGGAATGACTAAATTAGCATCACACATGCGATTGGTAATAAATTCCACGTGCCCATGCTGCAGCTTGCCCGCACTTCCCGCAGTGTGAGCTGGGGTCACCTGGGTGAGCGCGTGGTGCAGTGTGCCCGACGTCGGTGAGCTGCTCAAGGAGAAATCTTGGCATGTGCTGCTGTGGCTCCTCGCTGGAGCAAAGAGCAGCAGTGTTCATCATGGGCACATAAGCGGGAAGGAACCTTTTGGGATTAATGCTAAAAATATTCAGGTAACCATCTGAGTTCTTGAAGTCCTTTTTTTCTGAGGCATGGCGAAGAAGGAGATGAAGACTCCTCATCTGTTCACTGTCCTCCTTGCACAAACTGTCCGCTGAATAGCTGAGTGACGGGCAATCTGGCCTATCCATATGACCATATTGTTTTCCTCCCCTAATTAGCCTGGTCCTTACTGTGCTGATGAGGAAACAGATGCACGGAGCAGCAAATTACCTTCATCTAGCCTCCGAACAAAAAAGACACAGCATTTAATTGACTCATTTGATCTCTGGCAATTCAAAGCAAGTAAAGTGGAAATATTTAAAAGTGGCACTTCATTTCTGAGAAGGGGGGAAAGTATGTTGGGAGTGTATATACATGCGGTTGTGTGTGCAGATGGATTTCAGGTGTCACATGTGGGGGTGTTGGTGAGGGTTGTGCTGTCGCTATTTGATGCTTTAAAGAAAGGCACAGAGCATCTTCTTTCTGCAAGTAAAAAGGATCGCTTCTGTTGTGAACAACAAAATATTTGCATACTTAACAACACTGATGTTTCTTTGCAGTTCCTGGGCAATAGAGGTTACTTTTCTGTGCAGTGTGGCATGCTGCACATACTGGCAGCATGAAATGGCTCATTCCTGCATCCCTGAGCTCTTGCCTCTGCCCCAGCACTGGCCATGCTGTGGGGCTTCTTTGCTGCCCCTGTTCTTTTGTGTCTATAATATTTTAATTTTTTTTTACTCTGCTAGTTTGTTTTCTTTTGTTTCTAATACCAAACGTACCCATATATATATTTATATAGTGAGGTGCTGCTCAAGGGCTGGAGGAGCAGGCTCAATAATAGCTGGTGCCTCGTGTTCTCTCTGGCATTGGTGTGGGTGCTGTGTCCAGCTACCCCTTAACAGCTCTTGGAGTCACTGGGAAGCTCTCGGCAAAGGTACACGTTGCATCTTCCCAAAATTCCCATGTGGACAATGAGGATGCATCTAGCACAACACAGTCTAGCCTTAAAGACTTGAAGTGTCTTTTATTGTATAGCCTGTGTATTCATGGCTGCAGCTACATCTCAGCTCCCCAGGGTGAAAGTCATCCTGTGAAGTGGATGGTCTCTCCTTGAATTTTACTGGCTCATTGTGACCAGACTTTTTTTCTTAGTGCTTTAATCCTTCAAGAGGTGGTATCTCCCTCAACTCTCTGCAGTGAATGCTCTGCAAAAAGAAAATTGTTTCCATACAGCTGTCATAGTGGCCATCCTCTATGGGACACTGTCTTAGTAGATCCTAAGGGATCTTCAAGGTGAAAATGTTTCTTCTCCTCTTTCTCTGACCTAACTTGCCCTTCCCCACATACGATGTGTGTCCCACTGACTTGTCCCTCTGTGGTGTTTCGGTGAAAACTGTTATCAAGTCTGCTTCCATGCCCATTTAACAACTTTGGGGTGTTTTAAGGTTACTGTAAGTGTGCATAGAGGGGCTGCTCAGAGATTTGCAGTAATAGTACCCTGTTGCATGCTTTTAAGACATAAATGATTATTATTCATGCCGGCTTACATTTGTCAGAGGAGGGGTTGCTTTGATTTTGACACCAAACAATTGAGAAATATTAAACTTTGTCTTTAAATGACAAAAAAATCCATATTTATGCCTGCAAGATGATCACTGAAATAGGTTCAGGTGGTACAGACTTCACTCAGTAGCCTTTCCCCTGCCTTGGATCTCTCCTACTTCTTCCCCCTTTCCTAAGCTTTTCACCTTCTGCATTAGTTGCAAATACCTATTCAATAGTTCTTTACTGAGAGGGTGATTGGCCATTGGAATGCGCTGCCGGGGAGGTGGTGGAGTCACCGTCCCTGGAGGTGTTTAAGGAGAGATTGGTTGAGGCTCTTAGTGCCATGGTGTAGTTGATGAGTAGGAGTAGGTGTAGGTGTTGGGTCGTAGGTTGGACTCGATGATCTCAGAGGTCTTTTCCAACTTTATGATACTGTGATACTGATGCTGTTGGGTTTGGGGGGTGGATTTTAAGACCTTTTTCTAATTCTTTCCAATTTAATTTAATTGTTTCCCTCTGGTTTATAAAGTGCAAGCATGGAAGAACTGCAGTTGGACTGAAGTGGGATGGTTCGATCAGGAAAGCTCTCAAGCATGCACCAGCTCGAACGCACTATGCTGATTCACTAATCAAAGTAAACCATGCTGTAAAGAAAGAGGGTTCCATAATTGCAAGGACCATTTTAGTGAATTACACATGCTAGATTTGCTATGATAAGAATCTTAATGTGTCTGTTATCTTGGTGACTTTTTTAATCACGAGGTAATGAATACATTTTTTAATAAAAATTAGATATCATAGAATCACAGAATGTCCCGAATTGGAAGGGACCACAAGGACCATCGAGTCTAACTCCTGTCCCTGCACAGAACAACCCCAACATTCACACCATGGGGCTGATCCGCTGGCCAAATGCTTCAGGAATATTGCCAGGCTTGGTGCTGTGACTGCTACCCTGGGGAGCTGTTCCAGCGCTCCACCACCCTCTGGGGGAAGAACTTTTTCCTGGTGTCCAACCTAACTCTCCCCTGGCACATCTTCCTGCCATTCCCTTGGGTCCTGTGCTTGGTCACCAGAGAGAAGAGCTCAGCGCCTGCTCCTCCTCCTCCCCTTTTGAGGAAGCTGCAGAGGGTGATGAGTTCTGCCCTCAGTCTCCTCTTCTCCAGGCTGAACAGACCAAGTGACTTCAGCTGTGGCTCATATGGCTTCCCCTCTAAAGCTTTCACCAACTTTGTAACCTCCTCAGCACTCTCCCCAGTAGCTTTAGATCCATTTTATTCTTTGGTGCCTGAAACTGCCCCCAGCACTTAAGGTGGCGCTGCACCAGTGCAGAGCAGAGTGGCCCTGGATCAGCTGGCAATGCTTATTCCATGCTTATTCCATTTTATTTGAGCATAAATCTTTCAGGGGGAAAAGAAGTGGGTTCAGGCAGTAGAGTCAGATTGTCTGTCAGCGTCATTCTTACAGGTACACTTTCCGAGCTGTTTTTTTCCTTTCATGCTACAATTCTGGATTTCTTATACCCAAACAGCACATAATTGTATATATAAGGCTTGGATATGCCAGTGGCCATTAGCAAAGAAAGTTGAAACAAACAGTTATTGAGCTACAAAAGGTAGATACTACTTGTTTTACAAGGGCAAAGACAATGAAACCTGTAAAACATGAATAAGGGCAAGTTCACTTGAATTACTGATACAGTAAGTGGCACCTTTTTATCTAGCATCGTATTGCTCTCATCTGTTTAATTATCTGTTGCTTTTAAAATTCCATGTGCTTTAACAGGAATGAGTAAGTGAAAAGTGCATCTCTTATTGAGTCAGGGTGTTGTGTTTGTTGTGATCTACTGTTTGGGTTTTAATAATATTAGAGCAATGCTGCTGTGTTTCATAGTAGCAGTTAGATAGTCTGAGTCAGAGGCCACTTGAGATACAGTTGGTACATTATGTACCTATGTGCTCACCATGCATTCTTGCGAGGCAACAGTCAATGAAAGTTGGTGATTTTAATTGATTTTTAAATATTAATAATTTTTTTTAAGTGGCTGTATTGTGTAAATTGGTCAAAGCTCCAAGACCCCTCTTCTGAGGTAATATATGTAGCAGAGAAGACATGTGTGCCTGCACCTGAGGAGTGATGTATAGGGGGGCAGCCTCTGGTGTGACCTCAAGCCTGTATGATGAAACACCTTTAACAGAGGGTTGACCAACAGGTTCCTTGGTCCGTGTCATGTTGCGTGGTACCGAAGCCATCCTACAGCTATGAGCCTTTATAGATAAACATACAGCAAGCTGCAAAACACAGATGTCCCCTTCGAAAAAGGATGGGCTGGATTGTTTAGATGTTCAGTGGATAATGTTGTTGATCTCCAGGTGTGATTGAAAAGCCAGCTTAAAACCACAGACACTATGTGGTCCATGGGGCATGGGCAAGTCAGTAATGCACATAAGTCACTGAAATTTAAAAGGAGCTTCCTTGCTAATCTTGCATTAAGAAATGCATAAAGCTCCTGCCAAATTGCAGCTAAGGAGATGGACTTTTCTTGACAGACATGAGACACCTGCTGTAGATCAATCCGAGTGTTACTCTGAGACTGGGCCTGTTGGCAACAGGTGCTCTTGTGCCAGAGAGGTGTTTTGCATTGAGTCTGGAGCACCTGCCATCTGAGGACAGGCTGAGGGTGTTGGGGTTGTTCAGCCTGGAGAAGAGATGGCTCCAGGGAGGCATTAGGGCAGCCTTCCAGCACTGAAAGGGGCTCCAGGAAAGTTGGGGAAGGGCTCTTTATCAGACAGTGCAGGGATAGGACGAGGGGAAACGGTCCTTGGAAACCTATCCTAGTGCAAAGAGTTGGAGACCCTGGGCTGATGTTGGGAGCAAGTGCTGGTGCAGGTTGTCCAGTTGGGTTTGGAGTTGTGCAGGCAGAGCAAGCCTCCTTCGAGGGTTCAGTGAAAATATCGGGATTGACATTCTTAAAATTAATTTTACATTTCCTCCTCCTCAGCCCAGGATGGAGTCCCCTGAGCATCCTAAGTGACTTATTTGTTGAAAAGCACCCTGATCTGTATGTTCCTCTCCATCAGGATAGATAAACAAAACCAGAAGATTAAGAAGTTGCTCAATAACATTACAGAATGATGAAGAAAGTGTTAAGGGCAGGAAAAAAAATCCTGTTAGCCTGAAAAAAATAACAGTAATTTTAAAATGTGGCTAAAAGGATCAGGTTTTGGGTATGGTGATGACCATGCTGGCACTTCCAGGCCTTAATGCAGAGCTGTGTTGTTGCTCTCCTGCCTTAGGTTTTGAGCGCTGATGGACAAGTGTTTATGTGTGTGCTACAGCGCCAGGTCGGTCATCTCATCACAGAGGGGGAAATTAATTGTTCCACCGCAGATGAAATATGAATCTTCCTCCTCCTCCTGCCTCTCTGCTCTTCTATCAGTATTTAGCCAAAGCAGCTGAGCTTAAATCTAAGATTTCCCCATGTCTTTGCATACATCAACTGAGGAACTGTTAATTCCATAAAGCAGAATAGGCCTCAATTAATCACCTCTTGAACTCAGTGGAGCAGCTAATTGAATGAAACTTGCTGGGAAAGACACAAAATAATTAGTTTGTGTCTGTTAAGTTGTCAGTGTGTAGCTATTGTAACAGGGTTTCTTTTTCCTCTCCCCACCTTTTCTCCTCTCATGACTACAGTTTGCATATATTTAAAGTATAATTAATATGGAGAGCTGGAAAATGTTTTTGTTCTTTGTGCTGAAAATGGTTAGTTGTCAAGATAACAAGATTTCGGGAACGGGAATATAAATACTGCAGATTTCATGGAGGACTTCCCAAACACATTTCCTGAGTGATCCAAAGACATATGGTTTCTCAAGGGCTTGGGGAGGTGGTGAGACTCAAGGGAAAGTGTGGCAGAATGAGGGGCACCTGGGTTACACTTTTGTCTCATTTCTTTGCTGTTCATGAGGGATTTCCTGTCTGCAAACAGAAATCTCTTCTGCACTTGCTGTCCTGTTTTGGGTCAAACAGGATCAATATAGGAAGAAATTAGGATATTGGGAAAAAATTAGGATATTAGGAAGAAGTGTTTTTCTGTGAGGATGGGGAAGCCCTGGCACAGGTTGCCCAGAGAAGTGGTGGCTGCCCCATCCCTGGAGGTGTTCAAGGCCAGGTTGGATGGGGCTTTGAGCCCCCTCATCCAGTGGGAGGTGTCCCTGCCCATGGCAGGGGAGTTGGAACTGGTTAGACTTTAAAGTCTCTTCCAACCCAAACCGTTCTGTGATTCTGTGATAAAAATGAGGTTTCCTCATGTTTGCAAAGAGCTTTGAGATTTGCGGATGAAAATCGCTTCTCCTGGCGTTTCTCCCCATCCAACTGAAACTTTTTCACTCACAATTTGATTTCTCTCCTTCTCTTTTTATGGGAAAGTTGATTTAATTCTGGTGTCTATCCTGAACATCATGTGTGCACACAGGCAGTGTGAATACATGATCATCATGTGGTGGCCTGCAGTATACATTTGTGCTGTGCAGGATGCTCAGAGGTGGTGTGCACCTGCAGGTTGGCAGCAGCATAATAGAGCAAGCTATCATGAAAGTAGTTATTTCAATCATTGGAAAATAGGTGACTATCATATCATCTGGCCTCTGAATGATTTCTGTGCTTGCAGGTGTTGCGGGTGCTGCTGATGGGTCCCGGGCCCCTCGCAGCAGGAGCTGCAGTGTGTTTGCTTGTTTGCCTCCCAGCATTTCGGTCCCCTCCACCTTCTCTCAATAGCACTTTTCTTTGCAGCATGAAACAGTTGCATAATACGGATGTCAGAGCACAAGGAATGTTAACTTCCTTTTCTTTCTTCTTTTTCTCCCCCCTCCCTCCCTGTTCTGCTGTCTGCATCCACACATTTTGCTCTCTGCTGGCAGGCCAGCAGCTCCTTTGTTCTGTCAATAGGACTGGCCAAGCTGGGGGACTGTAGCTCTCTTTTACCCATGATGGCTCACTAGGAATATGTGTGTGTTTGTGTGTATATCTCTTTTTCCTCCCATTAGCCTTTTGGAGTAATTAGTGTGGCTGTATGGCTGAAGTCAATGAAATCTGTCCACACTGAAGTACAACAGAGGCTTTTATTAACCTGACAATCAAGGAAAAAAATCAGAACAGAGAAAAATAATGAATTGCAAGCAAATTGAACAACTTTCTACCTATTTAATTTATGCAGGAGAGAAGGCTGCAGAGGGGTCAAGCCCTACCTCTTGTCATGTATCTCATCCTCAGCAATTTGAGGCCACAAGGGAGGGGGCTGCACGTGCTGCCTTTGGACCCCCCGCCACAAACCTCTGTTTCTTCTCCCATACGTTTATTATTTGCCAAAGTTTCAGTTCAAAATGTTGTAGAGAACTGTGTGCAAATACTGTAGGGGCAGCCTTGTGTTCTATTAAAATACATGCTTAAGGGAAAAAGATAAAGGCACCATGGTGAGACTGGACTTATGGAAGATTTTGGCTCTTACACTTTCCTTTGTGTCTGAGAACTCATGCCAGCTTTTCCCGGGTTGGTGGCCCTGGATTTGAAAACCAGTGACTTTATGCTTAGGTAACTTTCTTGTAAAATACTTAATTTTCATTAGCTTTCTTATTCGACTCCTTTTTGCCATGTAGAGTTCCGTGTAATAATAATTTGGACATGAGTTGAACAAATGTGAGTCAGCATTCTTCAGCGTATAGAGCATTTTTTCTTTTTTTTTTTTAATGCTAACTTGCTCTTTTTTTTTTTGGACATTTTGCCATTACATGGCCAAATGTGTCACTGCACTGTGGAGCTGAGCCGGGTGGGGTGGGAGAACTGATGCTGTAGGTGACCTCTACAATTATCTGAAAAGAGGTTGTAGCAAGGCAGGTGCTGATCTCTTCTCCCAAGTAACAAGTGATGAGAGGAAATAGCCTTAAGTTGAGCCACGGGAGGTTTAGACTGGGTATTAGGAAAAACTTCTTTACCAAAAGAGTGGCAAAGCACTGGATGAGGGAAGTGGTGGAGTCTCCATCCCAGGAAAGGTTCAAAAAAAGTGTAGATATGGCACTTCGTCACATGGTTTAGCAGGCACGGTGGGGTTGGGCTGATGGTTGGACTGGATGATTATCTTTAGAGGTCTTTTCCAATCTTAATGGTTCTACGAAGAGCAGTGAAAAACGAGATACAGGGTTCCCTGGCGTAGCCAAGGAGGGACATTTGGTGTTGAGTGGACATGGTTGGATGCTAAAGGGTGATGAGCACTCAGCTTGTGTGATTTCATAACCTTGAATAAATTAATGCCCACTAATCTGAATTCAAAGAATTCTGGCTGCCTTTTTCACTTAGTTTAGTTGCCTGTTAGGCTATTTCAGTTATTTCTAGACCTGATCAAACTTTTTCACATGAATAACTTTCCCACTAAGAATATCTTGTTAGGTTTAAGTAAAATTTTTCTAGAAAACTACTCTCTCTGGATTTGTTTCTTTTTCTTCTCAACAGTTGTGTTTTCAGGCTGCCTTAGCCTAATAACTGGAAAGAAACTGTTAATTTCCCTCATGCTCAGTTAACTTCTTTGTATCTTATTAAAAGAAATGGAAATAAAACATTTTAACATCCTGAAGTGGACAGGAAAATTAGAAAGCAAATGATATTTCAAAGTAAACTGAAACTTGGGAGAAAATTCCTTGTGGAGAATCGAGCTGTGGAAAATGAATCCTTTCTTCTTTCTCTTCTTTTTGTGTATGGAAATATTCTGCAAAAAAATCCTCAATACTTCTGGCTGATTTGTGTTTCGCAGTAAGAGAATAAATGAACAGCTTTGCATCCAATGAAAGGTGCGGAGGACATGATTCTGCTCTACCCCTTGTGCCTCCCTAAGCAAAATAAGGTGAGGTGATGACAGTGCTTCCTCCTTTAAGACAATGTGAGGTGTTCAAGACCAGCCTGTATGAGGCTGTGAGCAACCTGATCCAGTGGAAGGTGGTGTCCCTGCTCATGGCAGGGGTTGGAACTGGGCGGGCTTTAAGGACCTGTCCAACCCAAACCATTCCATGATTCTGTGAAATTGAGGCAATTTCATTCTGGAGAGCAAAGTCCAGAGCAAGCAGATGCTGCTTGGGGAATATTGTTGGTGACTCTCTGGGTTGCGTCCCACCTGTTGTCTGCCTGGACCCAGGGCTGGTCACAGGAAATATGGAATAAGGTGGTGAATGTAACTGCATCAGCTCCTGTGATGAGCCAGACTGATGTAGTTTGTTGTCCTGATGCTGTCCATTTCATATATTCTTTGGATCTTCAATTTAATTACTTCATAAATTTGATCAAAGAACTACTAATCCAGAATGACTTGTTTTGAGATATGTGTTTAAGGTTATTGAAATGTCATGAGAGTAAACCCCAGATTTTGTCAACAGTTTTAACTTGCAATCTGTGACTGCAAACCTTTGGCTTCAAAATTCCCTTGCTTGTTCATTACTCGGGGCCCATCTCCATATGGACTGCATAGGGTTGTGTATGATTTTCAGTGCCCCTGTTATAAATGAGGACTTTTATAAAAGGAGAGAAGCTATTACAGCACTAACTCTGTGTGTAGTTAGGAAAAAAGTAGTAAATAAAAAAAACCTAACAACCCTCATCAGTCTGTAAGAGTCGGGATGAAAAGAGCTAACGATTGCTATCGAAGTGATAAATGGGTGAGCGTAGGAAAGGGCTTTGGCAACAAGAGAAGACAGATGAAGGCGGAATGGCTGCTGTCTGCCTGCCTCTCGTTCTTTGAGGAATATTATGATTAAAGCGTATTTAGCAGTCTAGTTCCTAACTTGGGTCTAAATGATGTTTTCAATGAGGCAGTGCAACAGTAATAAATTAGAGCAATTAGTGACTATGTATGGCTTTTTCATATAGATGCGATGTGCCACAGTCTCATGTGGAGAGGGAGAGCCTTATTTTGGAGTGCAAGGAAAGCACATACCTTTACAAAAGCTATGTTGGGGTGTCTTCAGCGCATTGCTCTCTGGTCCTATGGTCTGCATGGATGGACTTTGCACCATTGTCTGTGGGAGTGGGGTCCATGGGATTAGGAATAGCCTATATTGCAGCACTGTTGTGGTCATGCTAGAGGGTGGCTGAAAGGATTGGGATGGGACCTAGGGAACTATTCTGATAAGTTCTGACTGCGTGCATTGGATTTACTGTGTTTAGGCTAGTTTTGATGGTAATGGTCTCGTTCAGTGCGTGAGTGAACATAGTCCTTTTTAATGTCAAACTGACCCGGTACAGTGAGCAGTCAAGGACCAGGTTCTCCAGCGGCACCTAGTGAAGCTTCAATGGCAAATAAGATGATGCTTAAGTTCATCATAAGCACTTTAATGTGAAGGGACGAGCTTAAGAATGTGTAAAATCTTCCTGGGATTGCGTTGCAAGCAGAAGAGGGATGTGCCTTTTTCTCCTGGAAAGGTCACTGGCTTGGTGGGATCCTGCCCTTGCAGAAACTCTTTCCTTTCTCAGATTTACCTGGAGCAATGTTTCTGGAACAAAGAGGTCAGATAAGATGTCTTGACAGTGTGTGGCATTTGCATTGCATGCTGCCTGATCCTATCAATACTGCAAGAGGCTGCACTCATCCTGGAGGAGAGTTGTGCGTTGACTCACCAAGTTTGTCACCAGTTTGGAAATTGCCTCTTATGGGGCACATTGCTGTTGCTTCCAGTTTGAAGTGTCATTAGCTCTTGGCCTTTACAGAGCTTGTTGGAGGGGCTACTCCACCACTGAGAATGTAAAGTGAAGTGCCTGCAGTCTCACTACCATCACTCAGCTCCTAAACTGTGCTGATACTTTTCTGTTACTCCCAGAGCCTCTAAAACTTAATCCCTGGTGAAGAGACACAGATATGAAGCTTTTAAACTGGAGTGAGCAAAACTTATTGGCTTAAATATTTGCAGAAGGGTATGCAGTGGAGACCCATGTGAAAGGGGTCCTTATAGCGGGAGACCTTATAGCAGCTTTCCAGTACTTAAAGGGGGCCTACAAGAAAGCTGGGGAGCGGCTCTTGATCAGGGAGTGCAGGTATAGGATGTGGGGGAACAGTTTTACGTTGCAAGAGGGGAGATTGAGATGAGATCTTAGGAAGAAGTGTTTTTCTGTGAGGACGGGGAAGCCCTAGCACAGGTTGCCCTGAGAAGTGGTGACTGCCCCATCCCTGGAGGTGTTCAAGGTGAGGTTGGATGGGGCTTTGAGCACTCTGATCCAGTGGGAGGTGTCCCTGCCCATGGCAGGAGGTTGGATCTTTATGGGCTTTGAGGTTCCTTCCAGCCCAAACCATTCCATGATTCTATGAATTTGTGCATCTGAAGAAGTGAGGACTTGGAGCAGATTTTGTCTGGCTGTTTTTACCCAGATGTTGCAATTTCTGAGTGTACTGCTTCTAAGCTTATTTACTGCACTGCCATGCTCAGCCATGAGCCTTGGAGCTGTAGAGGAGAAACGAGTGTGCTCCTCTGTTTGTAACACTGGCTTGAAAAGAGCAAAGTGAATACGTTGTATGGTAAAAGACAGGTCTCCTTCCCCCTTTTTTAGCATGAGGAGAGCATATAGTTTTATACTTTTTTTTGTGCTACTGCTCAGCAGCTGCAGCAGGGTGAGATGGGTGGACCGCACTGGTGTCAGAAAGAAGGGTATGAAGTATAAGTAAGGGTGGTGATGCTCTAAAAATAAATCTTATTGAAGAGGTGCTCCTGCTTTTCAAGAGGATACAAGATTTATATAACTAAGGTAGCCAATAAATTTTAGCTAAGAAATACGGTACTAAATTCAAAATGCAAGTGTGAACTTACTAGATGTGGTGTCAGCCTTGTGGTCCTGCAAACTTTTAATTGATTAATCAGTCCACAAGGCTTTTCTTAAACAATCAGTTATGTATTGGTTGAAGGGAGTGTAGTGGGGTTTGATTCTGTACATTAGTTATTCAATTTTATAATAGTGATATCTAGGTTATAATTCTTTAAACCTCTGATAATAGCAATAATAAGCATTGATTAGTTGATACCAATTTCTTCTATTAAACTGTAGCTTTTTCTCTAATTAAAGTGAGCTTTGATGCTGTGCTACTCTCCTGTCACAGTTCCCAGTTTAGCAGTAGCTCAGTCTCACCAGGCTGGCAATGATCTGCCATCAAGCAGAGATTTTGATGACTGCTGGGGGAAAAGAAAATAAAACGGAAACCAAGTCAGTGCTGTATCGGGACTTCTTAGTATAACTGGTCACTATGGTATAATTTTGTTTGCAGTTTGGTTCTCTAAAGTGCTCAAGCTGCCCTGGGTGAGTTTTGTATACCCACCATAACCTTAGATGATCCTCCTCTTGTTGCCTTAAATTGTCTTTTGTGTGCAGCAGGCTTCTTTCAAAGCTATTCATCAGCTTCTTGCCACTTGTGTGACCTGCGAGTGGGAGGGATGTGCCATCTTCCCTCTGGGGTTTAGCTGCCCAGGTTTCACAGGTATTCAGGGCTTTATCCAGAACCTAGCCAGAGCCTTGTGCTATTCTTGGTGTCCCTCAGGTCTAATTCTTACAAAATAATGGAGAGACAGGGAGTGTCTGTGCTCTTCGCTAACTTCAGTGATAGAAGTGGTTGGCAGATGGTGGTGTGGGACTTTAAGCCTTTGTATATTCTCACGAGCCAAATTGCAAGGAGGGGGGTTTCACAATGGAATTCTGTAGGAGCATCCGCTGATAAAGGAAAACTGGTCTAGGAGCATCTGCTGATAAGGAGATGGTTAGAACTTTTGCGCTGATAAGGAGGAAGTTTCAAGCACCCTTGACAGGAAGGTCCAAGACCACAAGCAGGATGTCAACTGAGTCTGCAGGAAGGACCCTTGCATGACCACCACAAAGGGACACTGCGCATGCACAAGAGGGATGAAACATGTGTTAATGATGTCCTGGGACTAATCAACAAATGTAATGAATATGTACGTCCTTGGGCAATAAATGCTGACCTGTCCTTTGTTCGGGGGGCAGGGTTTTCTGGAGCTATCCGACCTGCTGCCCATCGGTGTAATAAACATACCTGACTTCATAACTCTCTGCGAGTTGTGGGGGTCTTTATTCCACAAGTCAATGGGATCTATGAACTGTTCTCTAATTCATATCATGCTTCTGGAGACTCTACCTTGTCTACTGTCTCATCCCTGACTTAGAAGCAGCATGTGCTGTCCCATTGTAGTGATCTTGGGGGCATTAATTTGTAACAGAAATACATTCATTTTGTTATCAAAATGAACTCATGCAAATATGCAATTACGATCACATAGACCTAAACAGAATCATGGACAGATATAGATATATAGACATAGACTGGTTTGGGTGAGAAGGGACCTCAAAGCCCATCCAGTTCCAACCTCCTGCCATGAGCAGGGACACCTCACCCTGCATCAGGGTGCTCAAAGCCCCATCCAACCTGGCCTTGAACACCTCCAGAGATGGGACATCCATGGCTTCTCTGGACAAGTCTATCTAAGCATATCTGGGCAAGTCTTATCTAAGCCTGCCTTTTGCATTCATATGCTGTAATGAGTCCGCTCCTCTGTTTTCTTCAAATTTCCCACTATCCTATTTGAAATCACTGCAGATATGAAGACATTATGTAGAAAAGGCATGTACCCTACTGTAAGCATTTATTACATTGTACCAGAACACATGTGAGTTGTTCAACCTGCCTGGAACTTGTCTTATAAACAAATTAATGTTTGAGAGGGGTCACAAGGAGGGTCCAGGAAGGGGATAGTCTATCTGATCAATAATGACATAAAGCTGTGGGGAGAAGCCCTGAGGCTGAAGACCGTGATAGCTTGGCCTCGTTCTTGAAGAGCAGATGGATGGGGACTACCTGAAGAACTGAATGAAGGCAGGTGGGCAGAGCTGGTTAGGGGAAAGTGGAGGACTGTGTGGAAGGAAAGGCTTTGATACTCGATGAAGTCTGGACAGCAAGAGGGGTAAGGTGATGCTAGAAGAAAGGAACTATAAACCTGTAATGTTCAAAATGTATTGTTAAAGCTTATTAGGTCAAAATTGTTAAAAATTCTTGAATTATCAGGTTAATATTCTATGAGTCAGAGCTTACATTGTTTGATCATAACCTTTCTTGTCCAGTAAATTGTATAAATTGAGTTGACATCCCATCCCGGTAATGTCCTTCTCTGCACTTGTGCCAGATGTGGTCTGCTCTGACCTCCCCTCCAGAGGCAGGGAACAGTTTGTGAGTGGTGATGAGCATTGTTCTCTGCAGCCTTTTCAGGATCCAGGCCCTCAGTGTGAACAATTATCTCCTTCAGGGGGGTGTTCTGAGACTCTTAAATTGGAGGCATCTTATTAGCCACACTTCACATGCCAAACATTAGTTATAAAAAGATGCACCTTGCTGCTGAGTGATTAATTTGCAAGCCAGCGAGCTGTTAGGTTGTGCTAATAATTACCATATTTGATCGATTAAAGCCCACACTAGGATATCTGTTGCCTTGAGAGTTTATTTACAGTTCCTCATCTGTAGCAGGCAAAGAATTCATGGTGTGACAATTACTTTATAATGTCATGATGATCCCATCACATTTAAAAATAATGTCCAACCAGAAAATTTTGCCCACCCACAGGGACCCAGCCCTATCAACCCTTCCTGTTTAGAAGCTTAGCTTCTTCCTGCAAGAAGTCATCAGCCAGACGTAAGTCACTGCGGAAACATTTCCCTCCAGTGAAAATAAAATTAAGAAGTCAAGAAACTCACATTTTGCCCTGAAATGAAATGAAAACGTGACCTTTTAGATTATAAGTTCATGTAAGTTGCGACTATATTTGCATATGTGTAAACTATATATAATTTATAGTGTGCACAAGAAAGTTCAGTTACCTCTGTTGGAGTTACTCCAGATTGGCACCAAAAATGCTCAATTATTTATGCAGATAAAGAGCAGTAGTAATTTTATGGTTGAAAGTCACTGCCTCAGTGTTCTTTCTGATCAGAAGTGCTGTCCTGTGAAGTGGCAGTGAAATTCATAGAGTCATAGAATGATTTGGGTTGGAAGGGACCTCAAAACCCATCCGGTTCCACCCCTTTGCCACAAGCAGGGACACCTCCCACTGGATCAGGGTGCTCAGAGCCCCATCCAACCTGGCCTTGAACACTTCCAAGGGCAGGCCGTCCACAACTTCTCTGGGCAACCTGGACCAGGACCTCCCCATCCTCACAGGAAAACATTTCTTCCCAAGATCTCAGCTAAATCTCCGCTCTTTCAGCAGAAAACCGTTCCCCCTCATCCTGTCCCAGCACTCCCTGATCAAGAGCCCCTCCCCAGCTTTCCTGGAGCCCCTTTCAGTACTGGGAGGCTGCTCTAAGGTTTCCCCAGAGCCTTCTCTTCTCCAGGCTGAACAACCCCTACTCTCTCAGCCTGTCCTTGTTTGGGAGGTGCTGTGGCCCTCATCATCTCCATGGCCTCCTCTGGACTCGCTCCAACAGCTCCATGTCCTTCCTGTGCTGAGGTCTCATGAGAGCGGAGTAGAGGGGCAGAATTCCCTCCCTTGACCTGCTGACAACACTTCTTTTGATGCAGCCCAGGATCACGGTTAGCTTTCTGGGCTGCAAATGCACATTCCCACTGCTTTGTCTTTTTGCAAAACAATATCCAGCCAGCCAAGAGCTGTTGCCCTTTCCAGGTCTTGGTGTGAGCATCACAACTGATGTTAACAGCCCTCCATTGCAGCAGCATCACCCATGAAGATGAAAATAGATGTTCCTTAAATCACCCGTCCCTCCAGGAGATTTTTGACCTGCATCTTTGCTTACATAAAGTTTTTCATACCTTTTATTTCCTCCTTTTCCAAACAGCTTTATTCATTTTGACTTGTGATCAGGCCCTGTTTTAATAACTTATGAGCCCCTGTTGTCCCCGCAAAGCAGAGAGGAGGGCTCTGCATGTCAGAAACCTTTAGCAGAGTGCAGCACATGAAAGGTCATCGTCCAGCCAGTGTGATTTATGGGCCCTGGGTGGCTGGGGTGCTTCCCTCCTCCTCCTCATTCCCTGCATACCTTTGTGCCCATGTCATCACTGGACAGTCTCATTCACTCCCCCTGTGGCAATATTACTATTTTTTTTTGATTGCCAAAATGAATAATAATAACTGCCTCCTATAAACAAGTTTTTTGGGGGAAAAAGGCGATGTGAACTCTTGCAACCCAGGCAATGCATAGGGAACAATATCGCCCTTGTCCTGCTCTCTCTGGGGCATCCGCAGCCCCGGAAAGCAGGCTCTGTCCCAGGGATGCAGGCCAGGCAAGAAGGCATGCCATGCCATGCCAACCCAGGGACTGGCATGTCCTGTGGCATCCCCGTGTGCAGGTTTAGTAGCCGTGGGGCTTGGATGAGCCACTTTGGGGTTTGTTCTGTTGTTTATTTACTGTTCTGGGGCAGTCAGGCACTCCAGCTGGACTTAACAACGTGATTCATAGCCATTTAGTCTCCATCATTGTCATATTGATTCTACAATCATCACTAAGAGATCTCTATTACTACCTTTTTCCTTTGGCTTTTGGTAAATTTTCTGCCTTCTGCCCCTCATAAAGTCAGTAGTGGATGACAAGAATGCTTTGAAATTACATTACAAGGATCGCAGCTGGTAAAAATAGGTTTTACCTTGCTGGAGCTGCTCTGATTTACATTACCTGAAGATCAAGCCTTCACTGTTTGTTTAACTCTGGTACTTCTCTTAAAAAATAGCTTTCAGTGATAAATTCCCATTCATTAGAAGAGAGAAGAAAGTAAATGAAAAGGACAGCATCTTTCCACCTTTGACATTTTGTAGACAGAAAGGCTTTTTTTTTCCTGGCTTGAAGCTGCATCATGCCTCATGTCTTTAACAGAGGTTAAAATTTTTGTTTTCACCTTTCTATATGGGAAAGAAAGCAAAAAAGGAGCTTGACCTTGCAAGTAGTGCCCTCAGAAGGCTTTTTGACCCTTCCTGATGCCTAAGGGCTGGGTTTTGGTATTTGTATTCAGTATATGGCTTTGGGAGTATTGGCAGACCCACTCAGATGAGTGAGACTTTGTATGAGGCAGCTTCTTGGCTTATAGTGGGCAACATGATACCTAGGATGGATTTTTGGTAGGGTAATTGTGATTGAAGAAGAAATACATTTATCCAGTGCAAATGATGGAAGAGAAAAAGGAATTGATGCATGAACACGTGTGGAACTTGTTGAGTTGTTATTGCAGAAATTTAAATTGAAGTAGTGTATCCTGTTGTGTGATGAGCCAAACAAACGAAATAGTCTCCAAAGAGTGCACCTCCGATGATAAATACATCACCCAGCCATTGCTATCTCGAGATCCAAGGCAGGCACTACACCACGAAGGACCTCTCTTATCATAGTGGTTTGGAGCAAGCCGTAAAAACAGGAGAAAGGTGTTTGGGAAAATAGCAGAGCACTCGGTAGCACTTAAAGCAAAACTGATTGAGTTTCTGGAAGCTCAGTATTTCCATTTGAAAGATTCATTCGTTAGGAAAATTTCGTAGTCAAAATATTTTGAACAGATCAGAGAACTGTCTGGTCCAGGTGTCTGACACACCAGTAAGACCTGTCATTTACTATTTGTGGAGAAACCAAGAGGAAAATACCTGGAACAGGGAAGGAAAATGGAAAACAATAGGAATTTTTTTTGGTGACAAGATATGGAGTGGAGGTAGAAGAGAAGACAAGTCTGCTGATATTACTAAGGTTTAGCAATAGCTAATTATTAGCAGTTAACAAATAGGGCTAATTTGACTGCTAATAAACTACTATTAAGTAATAAAAAGCTGAGCACAAGCACTGTGTGTATTTGAGTGCTGGGAGCAGTTTTGGGCACCACAGGCTAAAAAGGATCTAAAGCTACTGCAGTGTGTCCAGAGGAGGGCAAGGAGTTGGGGAAGAGTCTAGGTGGGAAGCTGTATGAGGAGCAGCTGAAGTCACTTGGTCTGTTCAGCCTGGAGGTCACTGAGAGGAGATCTCATCACACTCTGCAGCTTCCTTACAAGGGGAGGAGGAGCAGGTACTCAGCTCTTCTCTCTGGTGACCAATGACAGGACCCGAGGGAATGGCAGGAAGATGTGCCAGGGGAGGGATAGGTTGGACATTAAGAAAAGGTTGTTCCCCCCAGAGGATGGTGGAGCGCTGGAACAGCTCCCCAGGGAAGCAGTCACATCACCAAGCCTGGCAATACTCCAGATGCATTTGGACAACGTCCTCAAGACACATGGTGTGAATGTTAGGTTTGTCCTGTGCAGGGACAGGAGTTGGACTTGATGATCCTTGTGGGTCCCTTCCAACTCAGGACATTCTATGATTCACTGATTTTTTTTCTCCATGTATATGAACCCTCTGGTGGTGTTGCAGGGTTTGCAGGCTTTGCACTGGCACGTTGTGGGCCTCCACAGTAGTTAAAGGAAAAAAGGTGAAGATAAAATCAGAGTTTGGACAGAAGAGGTGCCTGCGGAGAAATGTGTCATATAGATTTTGGTATTAAAAATAATTTAAGATAATAAAGCTTGGCAGAGAAGCAAAGGAGAGGCTATAACTTCAGTGGCCATCTGCTATAAGGAAACAAGCAGGAGGAGGACCAGTGTAGCGCGGTATGAACTGCAAAGCCTCTCCACTGGGCTTAGCAGAACTTAAGATAAATGGGAGGATAATAAACAGTGCAGCAAATATAATACAAAAGAAGAATACTCCAGCACTGCTGAAGAGGTCAGCCAGTGCCTGCTTTAAAAGCTGTGACAAGCAGTCCTTGATTCTCTCAAATTGTGATTTGGGGTCCTTGCTTTGTCCTAGGATGTGGCATAGAATATATGAGCTGCAGAACTGAGGCTTCATGGATGGGCTATCACTGTTGCAAAGCAGGAGTGCCTCAGTTTCCCCATCTGTACAACCATACCGGCTTCTTGACGATGTGTGCTTTGAGACTATATACAAAGCCTTGTATACAAAAGCTGCAGTGAGACTTGAGGAAATAACCTGCCAGGAAATTTTTGGAGATGAGCCAAATGTCCTCTTGAAACTGTAACACAAATTTCTGTGCTGCTGATGTGCCTGCAGGAAGGGGGTTGTCCCTTTCCTGAGAAAGATGGCAGCTCTCATGGAGAATTAACAGAAATACTGCCTTTCTCAGGAAAGACACAACCCATGACAATGTTTGCAGCATTAATTAGATTGTCTATCTGAGTAGGATATGTTGGACTATTAATCACGGACCTTTTTTCCTCCTGTTTTTTGCTTTGGTCCTCAGTTGTTATGTCGATATTTAACATTTGTCATAAATTCATTGCAGCTCTGTCTCATTCCATGTATTTGTTCCTTGCTCTGTCGCTGATTTGAAAAGCACTCCTGAAATCACGGGGGTTTTTCTGGCTTCATACTGTTCTTTGAATTATGTGTTCTAGGAGATTTCCAGGCATCATAGACTATGTTTTTTTGGCTGTAAGACAGAAAAATGTTCCTGGGGATGATGAGAGTTCACTTTTTCACCAATTTGCTTGTCTCCTAAATGCAACAAGAAGCATTTTTGTCAGGTGGTTGATTCCATCCTCCCACTCTCCTCTGGCTTAAAAAACTAGCAGTTACCCAAAGTTCTCACTTAGTTTGTCACCTGTAGACAAGACATTTCTGGTACCTGTTTGCTTTGTGTTGTGTGACAGGCTGGCCTAAACTGAAGCTAGGGTGGGAGATTACCTGGGCTCAGGACTCCATGGACGGACCAGGCTTCAGAATGCTGAAATGATCCCATGCTTGCCTGTATGTGTACAAGTAGTGGTTGTGTGTGGGTATGTACATACGAAATAGGTGGCTATTTGCATGTGTGTGTCTGTGGGATCCTGTGCAAAAGCCTGTCTAGAAACCTCTGTGATGCCTCACAGACTTGCTAGCATTGAAGGCCCAGGTGCCAGATCCTGCACCTGGATCCCAACACCACCATACAATGCTCCAGTCTTGGGGAATTGTGACTGGAAAGCTGCGCAGTGAAAAAGGTTGGTCAACAGTGGCTAAATGTGAGCCAGCAGTGGCCCAGGCGGCCAGGAAGACTAGCAGCATCCTGGCTTGGATCAGCCATGGTTTGGCCAGCAGGAGCAGGGAAGTGCCTGTACTGGTGACACTGCACCTCAAATCCCGCGTCCCTCAGTACAGGAAAGACATTGAGGGGTTGGTGCACATCTAGAGAAGGGGAACAGAGCTGGAAGCTCTGGAAGATCTGGAGCCCAGGGATTCAGAGGAGGCTGAGGGGAGACCTCATAGCTCTCTAAAACCACTGGAAAGGAGGTTGTAGTGAGGTCAGTGCTGGTCTCTTCTCCCAAGTAACAAGTGATAGAACAAGAGGAAATGTCCTCAGGTTGTGCCAGGAGAGGTTTAGGCTGTATATTAGGAAAAAAAGTGTTCACTGAAAGAGTTGTTAAGTAAGTTAAGTTGTTGTTAAGTAAGTTGTTAAGTTGTTAAGAGGCTGCCCAGGGAAATGGTAGAGTCCCCATCCCGGGAGGACTTTAAAAACTGTGTAGATGTGGCACTTCAGGACATGGTTTAGTTGGCACAGTGGTGTCGGCGATGGTGGTTGGACTGGATGATCTTAGAGGTCTTTTCCAATGTCAGTGTTTCTATGAAGCTTCTTACAACCCACCACCCTGAGAGCCAGAGTGCTATTTTGGGATTAGGGAAACATAGTATATTAAATAACAATTAATAAATGAGGGGTTTTCAAGTGTGCCCATCTAGCTCAGAAGTTGTGGTCTGTGTCTGGCATGGGGCAGAGTTGACTGTTTGAGGAAGCCTTTCTCCTGATGCCTGAAGGGCGTTTTGGGTTTCACTCACTTCAGTTTTGGTTCCGCTCTTCCTAGCTGCTCTGAACTAGAGGTCAGCACACATCCCGAAGCACGAGCATTTGTATTTTTTCCAAAGCTTTTAATCGTCGCAGTGGTAACCCTAGTTGGTCTCCTTTTAATTTGTGGATTATTCGCACACAGTAGAAAAGGCAAAACGTGGTGAATAAATTTTTCTTGATTAATGGTTTTGTCCAGGGTTATTGCTGGTGAAGATGTGGGCATAGCATCGTCCTTGTTTTTTTGGCTTACGAAAGCAAGGGAAAGCCAAAACTTTTTATTTAATAGAGTTCCAAATGTCTGTCTTTTTATTGGTCTTATTTTTAGGCTTATAAAAGGAACTGGTTTTAAATTGTGAGTAATTTAATTTTAATTAGGTCTAATAAAAGCTTTATTGCTGTGCCTTATTCTCTTTCTGTGAAAGTGATACAGCACAGCAAAGGCAAATGTTTGTGATCTTGAGTGCTGTAAGAGGTTGCTGTTTGTCAGACCTTCAGCACAGCACCCTCAGCATCTCTGAAATTCTTTGTGATCCCCAAAACCTGCACTTCTGAAGTGCTCAGTTCTACCAAGAAGAGCTGTGCAGACGGTACAGGGAATGGGTTGAGGTCATTAAAAAATTTGTTGTTAAGGTTATTCTATTTTTTTTTTCCCTCAAGAGCCTTGTTACATAGAGAGAAACAGTATCTGTTAGCTGTAAGCCTTTGAAGTTTTTACCCAGAAATGAAGGAATCATAAAAACCTGAACAGCAACAAAAAACCTCCCAAACAAAACCCCAAACAAACAAAAAATGCCAGACACAAACTAAAGTGTAACTGCTACCTGTTCTTTGGCACCCACAGACTGATTTTTGGTGGTCACTTAGATGCCATCTGCTCTGCTGATGAGGGCAAGTGGGGGATCACAAACCTTTTGGGCAGCACTAGGAAACAGAGCCACTTACAATCACAGAATGGTTTGGGTTGGAAAAGACCCTAAAGCCCATCCAATTCCAACCCCCCTGCCATGGGCAGGGACACCTCCCACTGGATCGGGTGCTCCAAGCCCCATCCAGCTGGGCCTTGAACACCTCCAGGGATGGGGCAGCCACCTCTGCTCTGGGCAACCTGGGCCAGATCCTCCCCACTCTCACAGGAAAACATTTCTTCCTAAAATCTCATCTCACTCTCCCCTCTTTCAGCCACAACCTTTCCCCCTTGACCTATCCCTGCACTCCCTGATAGGTCACTCCTTTCCTTCATCTGCCTCCATGAAGTCAGGATGGAAAATCATCCATCATGGAACATTCCACTTAAACCTCCTGTTGCTGTTATTTTATGCCGAAGATAATGTGCATTTATTAGAAAAATAGGAATCAAATTCAGAAAGCAAGTTACTTTTTAAGTTGCAGGGCATGGCAATCTTAGCTAGCTCTGAAGTGGTCAGGTCCTTCCTAGTGATTGCCCCTTCTCCCAGAGCTTCATGCCATTTACTTAGTGCAATCCTTGCTGCCAAACCACAGGACTGGGACCGTGTCTGCAGCCATGCCCTGGAGCTGGTGGTGGTCACTGGAGGGCATCATGGGGACTTATCCCAAAGGGCAGGGACAAACATGCAGTTTCAAATGACTTTCCTGAGGCTGCCGTGGCCCTGCACTTGCCTTGACGTTTTGTGCTATTTTTGGGGTAGCCAGCAGATACTGTCTTATGTCCTTGTGTACCCACTGGAAAGCTGCTGGGCTCGGCGGGAAAGCTGCTGCAAGGTCAGATTTACCTCATTTGTCACCGCTGCCCTCTGTAGTGGTGAAGTGCGCTCATTGACTGAAATCTACTTGGTCCCCTTGCCCAGCCCTGGTGATGGGATGGACCCTTCTAAGATCCCAAGATGCTCCCCTGGTGGGCTGCAGATAACTCTGCTGGGAAGCAGCCTTGGGTGAGCATCCTGAAACATGGCTTTGCTTGAGTTAGTGATGGATACTGGCACTCCTGCATTTCTCGTCTCGGTTAGTCTTACTTTCTTCGCATATTTCTCGCTGAAGAGTTGGGCCAGGGCAGGTTTTTGTACCAAAATAACCCGTTCATCCTGTTATTTGGATCTCTGAAATTGCTGGGGGGTTGGTGTCAGAAGAATGGATGCTTTGCTTTTATTTTTGCTGTTGTTACTTATTTGTAGTGGTGATACAGCAGGTCTCCCTCCCCCTTTTGTTATTTGTCCCAGGAACTAATTTTTCATCCAGTTCTTTTGGGGAAACCCTTTGAAGCTCTCTTTCCTGGCCTGATCTGCGGTGCCGCTGCCGCCAGCCTCCTGGGGCTCAGCCTTTACAAATGGTACCGAAAAAGCCACCTCCCAGCCGGCCACTTGTGTTTAATGAACTCGGTTGCACAGCATGAAAATGCAGCTCAGCCGAGCACGGTGATGGCTTTAGAAAAACAACGGGGGAAAGGAAAGAAAAAAAAAAATCCCTAATTGGATTCTATCAGGTAATCTTTCAATGAAGCAACATAAGTGCTAATTACAGCTATTGATGACAGGTAGAGTTATCGGAGCAAAATGCTGCTTTCAGATTAAATAAAAAAAAGAGGACTATATTTACAAAAAAAAAAGTTATTTAACGCTCAACAGGGGGCATTGCAGAGAGTGTTGCAATGCACCTATTAAATTTTTAGTGCGAGATTATGATTCACAGCCAGGGTATAGAAGTTGCCGAACAGCATAACCCAAGCAACAGTTATTAATTAATCAGGTGCTGAAAGTGCCTGAAGAGAGAGCAATAGGCAAATGATAAGAGCCTCCCTGGGACACAATACATGTTTTTTCTTTTCTTTTTTGATTGCAAGTTAGTTAAAGTGTGTATCATAATGTGACATCCCCTTAGCAGATATTGCATCCATTATTCTTTCTACCCATATTAGCAAATCCGTTGATGAATACCCTCATTCTTTAGGCTGTTCCCAAAAATGATTTGCACTTGTAAAACCATTTAACTCAGCAACTGAAAGGAAACTTTGGTAGATACTGTAAATTATTTTGACAGATTTGAAAATGCTGTTTATATCCATTAGTCGCTGCAAGTGCAAGGTTGTTGTGATTTTGATTTTCGGTATCAATTTGACTGCCTCGTTCTTCTTTAACTGAATGAAGATGCATTAGATAATTTTTGAAGTCAGTAAAGAATGAGGAAATACTTAGAATCATAGAATGCTTTGTATTGGAAGGGACCATGAAGGTCATCCAGTCCAATTCCCCTGCAGTGACAGGGACAACTCAATCAGGTTGGTCAGAGCCCCATCCAACCTGATCTTGAATGGTTGCAGGGATGGGGCAACTACCACCTTTCTTGGTAAACCTGTGCCAGTATTTCACCACCCTCAGTGTGAAAAATTTATTCCTAATATCAAATCTAAACTTCTTGTAGAAATAAAAAGTAACATTGAGTATGTAGGTAGTTCAAGTTTTCTTCCAGGGTAATCAAGGAAGTTGCTCCCTGGGAGGGACTGATGAGTCTCTGGCTCATCCTGCAGAATACAGTTGCTTTGTTTTTGGAGAGCAAGTCCTTCGAGGAGCAGCTGAGGGAGCTGGGGTTGTTCAGCTTGGAGAAGAGGAGGCTGAAGGGAGACCTCATCACTGTCTACAACTGCCTGAAAGGAGGTTGTGACGGGGTGAGTACTGGTCTCTTCTTGCAAGTGACAAGCAATAGGACGAAAGGAAATGGTCACAAGCTGCGCCAGGGGAGGTTTAGACTAGACGTTAGGAAAACTGTCTTCTCTGAAAGGGTGGTCAGGCACTGGCAGAGGCTGCTGAGGGAGCTGGTTGGGTCACCATCCCTGGATGTGTTTAACAGACAGGTAGATGAGTTTCTGAGGGACATGGTTTAGTTAAGGGGACCGGTATGGTTGAACTCGGATGATCTCAAGAGGTCTTTTCCAACCAGATGATTCTATGATTCTATGATCCCCTGGGAAGGGAGAGATGCCGTTTCCCAGAGGGTTGAAGGAGCCAAGCCAAGGCAGGGGTGCCAGAGCTTCACACACTTACATTATAAATGCCATCACTTGACAGGATGATTTTTACGAAAAGAAATCTGAATTTTAAAGCTTCCCAGTCTTATTTTGGGTGAGACATAGTGTATATTTTGGAGCTTATTAGCACATCTTGAGTGGTCATTTTTGGTGTCGCACTGCATCTGTTTAGCTCATCACTTTCAGTGTAATTAGTTTGCTTTCTGGGAGCGCTAATGCATATGCATTTAAGAGTGGTTTGACCTCCTCTCAGCTTAGTTTTCTTTTTTTGACAATGAGTCAAAAGTATAGGTAGGAGAACTGGGGAAAACCAGGACACTGAGGGAGAAAGTCCGTTTTCTAAAGAATAAAGCAGCATCTTTACAAGGATATACATATAAACATATAAACAGCACTAATAGCAGCAGCGCTGTTGAGGCAGAACACAGTGCTATTATCACTCTCACTGGACATCAGTAGGGGAATTTACAACTGTCCCATCATCCCTTTTGCATGCAGTGCCATTTGTCCTTTCTGGAGGGAACGTGCTTTGAGCAGACAGCCTTGCTGCAACGCTAGTGCACAGGCAAGGTGTGCTGCTGCAGTCAGAGCTGAGGACTGGCCTCCTGGTCCTGACTGCAGAAACACAGGAAAAACTGAAATCTCACTCAGTGCAATATCAGAAGACACTGGTTTTAGGGTTGATGGTTCGGTTTGGTTGCATTTTGGGTCTTTGTTTATCACTTGTGTGTGCTTGTCGTTGTGTCCATGCACTTCTTTATGGGGCTGCTCCAGGAAGATGGTGCGTGAACTAATCAGACTTAAAAATAATCCTTTTTTCCCTTCTTTTGTTGGCCACAGTTGTGAACAAGCAGCTCAGGGTAGAGAGGGATAACACCTTAGTTCAATTTTGCTATTAAACCTCTCCCATCACAGAACTGGAGAGTTTTCACCTATCTTACCCATTAGAGTTTAACTTGGTGATTAATTCTTGGTTAAGCAAGGGCACCATGGTGGTTTTCCTGGTACAAAATTAATGTTCTAGTGGCTGCCCCCAGTGCTTCTTTCAGCCAATCAACTGGTTTTCTGAAGACATTGTGTAGGGACTGGGACTGGAGATGGGTGGTGTTGGGCACATCTGTTATGTAGATGATACTTTGTATGAGCTGATGCACAGATCTTGTTTTACTTCTTCCCTATAACTTCGTTGGGAAATTCTGGTCTGTTGTTATATGTCACAACACAACTTGGCAAGGCAAATGTGTAGGTTTTGTAGTTTGGAGGAGGATGAGGGGAGACCTCATCGCTCCCTACAGCTCCCTGAAAGGCGGTTGTGGTGAGGTGGGTGCTGATCTCTTCTTCCCAGTACTAGGTGATGGGATGAGAGGAAATGGCCTCAAGTTGTGCCAGGGGATGTTTAGATTGGATATTAGGAAAAATCTCTTTACTGAAAGATTTTGTGAAGCACTGGCAGAGGCTGCCCAGGGCGGTGGTGGAGCCTCCATCCCTGGAGGGATTCAAAAAATGTGTAGACGTGGCACTTTGGGACATAGTTTAGCAGACACAGTGGGGTTGGGCTGATGGTTGGACTGGATGAGCTTAGAGGTCTTTTCCAACCTTATTGATTCTATGAAATACTTCCTTGCAATACATGAAACTTGAGTGGGGAAATTGCTATGTTGAGCTGGAGGTGGGCTGGGTGACACATCAGTAATTTCTGGAGCCTTGTCAGGTCCTTTAAAGCTGTGGTGGTTTGATACCTGGGTTTTCTGCGTGGGGGTCCTGGGAATGGCACTATGATCAATGGTCATATCTTTACTATCCAGCTGTCATTCTTGCTTTTCATTTGCAAATGAAGATGCCAGTAACCTGCTTTTTAACATATGGCCCATTAGCTCCCTCCTCCTATTCAGATGTTAATGGAGCGGACCATTGGTGATTTAGCACTCTGACTCCTAAGCAAAATAACAGATTGTTTACGCTGGTAATTGCACTCATTTCCATATCAATTGGTCCAGCTAGACCATAGCCTTAAAATAAAAAACTTATGGGAGGACAGTACTTACCCAAACCGGTTAATGACAAAGCATTGCGTTTATCTTGGGTACCACTGTGAATTGTTGGGGAGCCAGACAAAGGGAGAAAAGGCCATTATAGATGAATCCTGTATATAAGGAGTGAAGACTTAGGACAAGTTAGGAAGTCCCAGCAGGCATAATGGATGTGAGGAATTTGATGAGGCTGAGAAAAGAATGACTTTGAAGGATTAGTCAGAAAATACTGTTCTAGATCACTAGCAGATAAAAGTCGACTGGGGACTCTGGGGATCTATATATTTTTGATATGAACAGGAGTTCTGGCCTCTTGACTTCCCTGGAGATGCAGTGATTCATACCAGTTGAGGATCTGAACAACTGCCATCAATTATTTGTATCCTAGCCATACCAGGAGCTGCTGAGATCCTTCTGCTTTGTGCAGTAGTCAATGTGAGTTCGTCATCAAAACAGAAATAGCTGTTTCTTTGGAAAGTGTTGAATAGTAAGTGGTTAATTGTGTTTGCAGGGATTCTGAACCTGAAGTTGGCATTGATGAGGTGGCTTGTGAAAATCAGACTTGGTGCTGCTATCTGAGCTGAGATTGTCAGAGTAGGTGCTCCTGAGAGGTCAGCATTACGTGTTAGTTGACAACATCAGTCTATCCAACCCTTTCCCTGCTTGAACACCTTTACATTTGGGGTTAGTAAAGTTGTTGAGCTCATGGATTAGTCAGATGCATATGAGAATGGCAGCGATATATGGGACTACAGGCACATATGGCACCCGTGGAGGTACTCCAAAGCTGCCATTGAATATAAACAGTTGGACCGCACATTGCCACCTGATATACTGCTTGTGAGACTTCTTGTTTGGTTGGGTTTTATTTGTTTTTTTGTGGATTTTTTCTTTTGACCCGGTCAAGACGTGGCAGGTCTCAGTCCAAGCACTGCTCTCGGATAGACACTGAACTGAGAAGAGTGTGAATGGGAGCGGCAAGAAGGACCTGGGGGACAAGATATTCAATGAAAGCTGGTTGCTTAGCATACAGAGGAGAAATAGACCTGGTGTCTTCTTTGAGATTGCTGCAAAGAGGAAGAGATATCACAGGAGATATCCAGTGTGGGCAGGAGAAGGGGAGGCAGCCTGAAGCAATAGCAAGGGACAATCAAGTTAGGTGTTAGGAAATACAGTCTATTGAATGGAGGAGTGATGGCGTGGGAGACCCTATGTTGCACAGGTCCTTAAGATATTTTACATTAAAATTTTAGGCCCTACTGGCCCTCCTTTGTAGTGTGGGCTGTAGAAGTAGACATTGCCTCGGTGTCACTTCCAGGTCTGTCTTAAATTATTCTGTGTGTTCGTTATTTTTAGGCTTGGAAGGAGACAACACAAAGAAAATGTGAACATTTCTCTTTAAGGAGTTAAGGAGTGGCATGGGAAGAGAGGTTTCCAGGATTTTGGTATTACAATTGCACTCCATTATACAGAAATCCAAATTCTTCTAGTGGATGAGAAAAGGTGACACTGCACACTGCAGGGGTGAGTTGGTAACAGACCATCAAGGGATTCCAACATTAGCAAGAATGAAAGAGGAATAGAGCCAGGGAGCAGCACACATCCGGATTTTCCTTGAGCAAACAGCCATGCAGATCTTTCTGCAAGGAGCATCTAATTGTTTGTGCAAGAGCTGCCAGGCAGGAAACTGCTCATGTTTTCTGTCAGTGAAGTTGGTAATGGTGCAGGGGAATTCATGATTATTTAATAACAATCAGTTCCAAATGAAATAAAGAAGCAGAGAGTAACAAAATGGGTCCCCCAAATCACAAATGGAGCATACAACATAAAAATTGTTCAACCAGAGTTGAGGGGCAGACCTACTGCTTGGCGGAAGATGGAGATGGGTAAGGTACAAAAGAGACAGGTTGCTGCTGCGTCTTTCAGGCACATTTGTTTTCCCAAAGACCCCAGGGCTACCTTTATTATGGGTTGATATTTGTTCCATACTATTTATGCAAAACATAGAAATTACATATGTACATTCCAAATGTGATGGGCACATTATATTTTGAAATGAAAATTATCTAGAAGAGAAATATTACAGAACAAATAGGTATTACAGGACAACTGTTACAATAATTGTAACATGCTGTGCAGAGCTTTTTCCTTCTCTTCTCCATTTGGCTTCACAGCCATTTTGGGGAATGGAAGACAGTGATACAGACTGAATATTATTGTGAATGAAATAAAGACACTTTGTTATAAAAAAACCCAATAGAGTGCAGTTGAAATATCAATAAACATTCCTCTTCTGTAATGACACAGGAGTGTACTTTTGAAGATGTGCAGAAATGCTGTTCAGCATTGCAAATGCAGGAGCAGCTTTTATATTAAGCACTGGAAGATGTGCAGCATCCATCAGTGAATGGGTGGAGCTTGTAGAAGACATAGCTCAAAGTTTACAAGTGCATAGCACAACTTTTTGGACTCCTGTTTTGGTTTTGGGTGATACCTGTTGAGCAGCCCTTGCCTCTGACCTGAAAGGTGTCAGACTGGAAGAGGTTGGGTGAAGCCATTCTTTGCAACATAAGTTTTGGTGAAGATGGAGGTTTGGTAGGTGGCATATGGGGTTTGCTCTGGTAAGGTGATGTGGTGTTGTGGTGCATTGTAGCTTCTCTGTGTCTTGTATCTCCTCTTAGGTGAATTTGAAGGGCATTTTGGGAAGCAACAGAACTGGGGAAGGTCTTCATATAAAAAGTTCCATTAACTACAGATAATTAGGGAAACAGCCAGCCTGCAAATGCTGCTGCTGGCTTGCACCCTAAATTTGAGATCTAATATGGGTTGGGAGAAGTAAATGCATTCCTTAAAACGAGTTACTGGATAAATAAAAAGCTCGCTAATCAGGAGGAGCTGGGGTAGTTGATTAATTTTTCTAAAAAATATTTTTTCTCCCATTAACTTATTGGTTTTAGTAGATAATAGACAGATGACAACGGAGTGCTAGGAACAGTTGAATGGCACTTTCTGTGGTAGCTGGTGTGATGGAGAGATTAATTAACTATTGCACCCAAGAACAGAAGGCAAATTGCACCATTTAGTAAAAATAAAGACAAATGATGAAAAAGACCAAAATGAAAGCACAAATGGATACGGACTGTGAGATGGAGCCAGTGCTAACTTAAAACATGAGGATGTGTTAAGGTATCCTACCTAGGATTTACTCTGACAGCTTTCCCTTTGTCCCTGTCTCAAGTCGGCCACAAAAGTTTAGTTACCACTAAACTTATCTCAGCTGTCTAGGAGAAACTCTTAGTTGCAGCTCCTTGCAAAAAGTAGCCTATTATAAATAATGTAAAGATAAGAGGTTTCAAACAGCTTGTTACCCTGAATGGTTACATGGTGGAAAACATGCAATTAAAGAATGCACCTCAAGGGGAAAATACAGTCTGTATATATGGACCCTATGTACTTCACTTTCTTTCAGCTCGCTCTCAAGAGCAGCCTGGCAGTAAGGATGCACTCATTTCATGTGCATTTTCCCCACTGTTAGCTGCAGCAGCCAAATGCAAACCCACCTTGATATCAATGCAGCAGGTCAGGCACCTGCAAAGGAACCACCTTGTTATGGGCTGACTTGCATATTTCTGTGCACTTTTAATGGGATTTTTTAGGAACAGTTTAAAAAAGCCTGTATAATATAAATTATTAGTCTCTTGTAACTCTTCTGCTGAGGTTGATGCTGAAGATGATGATATTGTATATTCAGTGCTGTCAGGTATTCAAGGAGAGATTAAATTGGGTTTAATAATATTTAAATTGTCACAATAATCAGTCATAATCGTCAAGCGCCTTGCTGTGATGTTTGCAGTGGCTGGTGGGACATTAGTGGTGAGGCTGCGTGCTGTGCTGTGGGATCTGCATGGGGCTACTCAGGGATTCAGAGGCAGCCAGCAAACAGGGCCATTTACAACTTGTGCATCTGCCTTTTCCAAGCTATCAAGAAAAAGAGATGAGGAGGTGTAGTGGGAGTTACTATGGGTCTAGATAACCTTTAAGCCACAATTGCAGAGCTCCCAGTGCAATCTGTAGCTTTTTGTATCTCAGAGTAAGTCCCTTCGACATTATCATGTGAGAATTACAAGTTCTTTTAATTTCCCTTTTAGCACAAATAATGCTCTGTTTTTCTCCTGCAGCCTTGCTTTCCCTGCAGGAATAATAATCTGTGATAAAATCTTATCAGAACTATTCCAAGCACTGTGTGGACCAAAGGAACCTGAAACAAATCCAGCTTATCATTTCTGGTTTGGAGTCAGCGAAGCACAGAATGCCAATATGCTGATTTTTATCTCGTGCATTAAAGAAACTGGGAATTGTTGCTAGAAAGCAGTTTTTTCCAGCCACCGTTTAGCAGTTGCATTTACCCAGACTTTGCAGTTTCAGTTCAGGTAGAAATACTGGAATAGATTGTTGGACTCTTTGCCGTTGGATGCAGGTTTATGCTTGCCCAAAGCTGGAAAGCAGCATGTTAATAGGTTTAGCGGAATATTTTTAATGCCATCGCATATTGCATTTTGCAGGTGTTTTCCTAGCATTACGTAGACTTGTATTTGTCAACATAACTGCTAATATTAACAGTGCTGACCACATCTGAGAGGCAGTAACTGGGAATAACAAACATTTGACAGGAAATAGTCCATTAAAAAAAGATTAAAAATCTGTTGAAACCTCTCCTTGACACATATTTTCCTTTTTTTGGTTTTTCCACACCAGACCTTTCTGTGCCTTTGATTTAGGGCTTGTTATGCTCCCTTTCTTGGAACTAAGCATTTTCAACAAGAACAGAACTATTTTTTGCTCTATTTTGTTAGGAGAACTCTTTTCCAGGATGAAAGGCAACTTCTCAATCTTTCTTCTCAATCAAGTACCTGTATGTTATGGTAAATTATTATCCGCTATACATTCTTTGAATGTATTTATATTATCTATCAAAAAAAGATTTGGGCTATTTACCTCTTTGAGCTTTGTGCCTGTGTTAATATTTGTGCTTGAGGATTAAAATAGCTATGTGAAACTTGCTGTGAGGTTGAGGCTGAAGAGCGGTGTTACCCTGGCAGAGGGTCCAGCAGGACCTTGACCTTCAGCAGAGATGGCTTTGCTTGGAAAAGTTGACTGTGTTTATGCAGAGCCAGGGATCACTTAATTTTGTGGAGCCTTATTCATGCTACAGCTTCTCGCTTTTTTTTTAATACTAATTTTTTAAAAAAAGAGGTATGTGGGAGAATTGGCCAAGCATGGGAAGGTTTACCTGCAGCAAGATGGCCACGCAGACTTAAAAACCTGCATCGTGGCTGTTTGCTGTGGCATCGCCAGCATCCTTGGGCATCACTCTAGATCCATTCAAATATGCTTCTTGCTTCCCAGCCATGTAAAGCCATTGAAAAAGGAAGTAAAAAATGCTGCCCTGATTTCTAGTAACTCTACTCCGCAGGAACCACTTTGGAAGTGTTTGAGTGCAGATTCGCAGGAGGATCCGAATACAAGCGTCACAAGGTCTCCAGCAGTACATTTCCTTTTAAATACTGTAATTGGAGCCCTCAAATTTCTTTAAGCACTTTATTTTAGAAATAGCTGAGGTTTTGGAACGAAGTCATATAAAGTTATGGCAGGACTTCACAATTTTAGGAGACTTTTAGCCTGCCAAATTGGAGCTGCTATATCGGTATGCATGGAGCCTCTTCCTTGGCGCGGCAGGAATCACGCCACCAAACTGCGAGCTCTAAATCATAGCTATCGGCTAGAGCAGCGGAAAATGAGAATACAGGTTTTTATGACCTTTTGTGAAACAGGACTGTGAACCTGTCACTTGTGAGATTTTACAAAACATCCCCTTAAGAAAGGGAGTCGTGTTGGTGACATTTTATGTGAGCAGATATCATTAGCGAGCTCAGCTGCTGGTGGCTCAGGGAAAGCTCTCACAGTATTCTACGTAGAACTGAATTTCACAGATATTGTTGGCATTTTCCCCCCTTGTATCTTCCTCTTATATTATCATAGAATCATAGAATCGTTTAGTTGGAGAAGACGTCTGGGATCATTAAATCCAACTGTACTTCTTCACTACTAAACTGGATCCCTGAGCACCTCATCTACCTGTCTTTTAAACACCTCCAGGGATTGAGACTACACCACTTCCCTGGGCAGCCTCTGCCAGTGCTTCACCGCTCTATCAGTAAAGAAATTTTCCCTAATAACCATTCTAAACCTCTCCTGGTGCCACTTGAGACCATTTCCTCTCTTTATAAGACTTGTGCTCCAGGCCTTTCACCAGCTTTGTTCACCTTTTCTGGATGCGCTCCAACCCCTCAATGTCCTTTTTGTAGTGAGAGGCCCTAAACTGAACCCAGAATTTGAGGTGAAGCCTCACCAGTGCCAAGTACAAGGGAAGGATGACTTCCCTGGTCCTATTGGCCACACTGTTTCTGATCCAACCCAGGATGCTGCTGGCCATCACATGGACACACTGCTCATGTTCAGTCAGTTGCTGTCAGTCAGCACCTCCAGGCCCTCCTCTGCCAGGCAGCTTTACAGCCACTGTTCCCCGAGCCTAGAGCATTGCATAGGATTGTTGAGGCCCAAGTGCAGGACCTGGCATTCGGCCTTGTAGAACCTAATATTATTAGTCTCAGCCCATAGATCTAGCCTGTTCAGATCCCTCTGCTGAGTCTCCCTGCCACCCAGCTTAGTGTCATTCGTGAACTAACTGAAGGAGCACTGAATCCCTTCATCCACATAACAATGTTAAACAGAACTTAAGCTTCATTGATAGCAATGTTAAACACAACTTGCCCCAACATTGAGCCCTGGGGAGCACTGCTTGTGATGGACCTCCATACCATTTATTAGTATGAGCACAGGAAAGCAGAATGCAAGGAGCTAGGTGTTTTTTCTTCTCCCTGGAGATTATCACTGTGTGATTCTTTTATGGGTATCAACTTTAACTGCTGTTTTCTCTTATATTGTCTTTTTTTCCTGATGGAAAACTATTACTTGCTAATCATTTCCCCTGTCTTGGGCACCCCACCCAGCGCCACAGGCTGAAACTCTTTCTTGGGACTAGAATTGACATCAGCTCCCTGGGAGGTACCAGGGCAGAGCTTAGCACCAAAGAATGTTTGCGTGTCTTTAGGTAAACACAAAGCAAAACATTCATATTCAACTGTCATTTATATTTCTTGCAAGAATTTAAGATCTTCATAAATTGAAACTCCCCCCCATGAAACTACGGTTCTGTTGATAGAAAACAAATGAATCAAACTCATCAGTCATATCCTTTCGTTGGGCTCCACAGAGAGCAGAACAGCAAATAAATGCAGTGAAGACCCAGGCTCAAACATGAACTCCCTTCTGCAGATGTATGTGTATCCAGAGGGATTTTTTTTTCCTATGGGATTGAAAAAAACCAAATATCAAATCTGAGAGAATCAGCTGCTGAAATATGTTTTTAATAAAGCAAAAAAGCAAAGTTATCCACTCAACCCAAAGGATGATTTTGACTCGTTCTGATTTGTAAATACATTTAGATCTGTCGTGACTTTGCGAGCCTGTGTGCATCTATAAATCTGTCTTCTTAATGTACTCCATTAGCAGGCTTGATTTTCCTGCTATGCCATAGCTTTTGGCAAACATTGTGCTCTTATTCCTTCCCCATAATTCTTGCTTCAGTTGTGCACAGGGGAGCGTTTTGATTCAGAGCGGTAGTTGGACTCGTTGGAGTTGACAGGACGGGAGTTGGACTTGAAGATCCTTGTGGGTCCCTTCTAACTGGGGACATTCTATGATTCTGTGATTCATGGTTTTAGGCTGGATCCTTCCTGCACCTTTGCTTACGACACGTTGATTTGGATCACAGCGTGTCCTTAGAGCGAGTATCCTAAATTTCCTTTGCAGGAAACAGAGTTGGGTGCTCCACTTCAGGTGTGCACCAAATGTACTCGGAGAGACCAAAGAGTCTGAACTGGTCCCACAGGCACCTTCAGTCCCCATGTGGAGTCAGACTGATGAGCTCATGAACCACCCCAAACGTAAAATTGATCATATGTTTGATGGTTTTGACCTACTGATCTACTTCTCCTGTTGTACCACATTACTTAAACATGTGGGCATAACCTCTGTGGTCCAGGTTGGTGTTCCTAATTTCTGGTTACTGTTTGTATAGCCCAGTAACAAGGTGGGAACAAAAAAAGCTTTATGTGTTGTGTCTCATCTCTGATTTACAAGGCAAAAGTGTCTCCTGGTATGTGCTGTTCAAAGCATTTAGAACGGGGCAAGGTTTTATCTGGAAGAGCCTTCCCTCTCTCCCAGGCGGTATTGGGCCAACGAGCTGTCAGGGGGAAATGAAACCTATCAACGTTTCAGAACCCAAACTCTTCAGGACTTCTGTTCCAAGGAAATAATTAGGGTAATTTGACATTGCTGTCTTGAACCAGGATGTACGCCTTGTGTCTGTCTGACTGCAGCATTGGAATTTGAGACCACTGAATTTATGATCCAGTTTCCACATCCTCTCTGTGTTTATGTATGGGGAATTTTAAGCCATGTGGTTTAAATTTTTCTATTGATGAAAATTTCTGGTGGCTGGGTTACCCATGGTGGAGGAAGTTGGGTCTGAATTACACTTGACATCTTTAAGAGTAGCCAGAAAGGTGCCTCACCATGTCATAATATTTCTCAAGTGTTTTATTTCATGGCAGCGCTCTGGTTGATATTAGGTGCATCTCTTTTTCCTCCTTACATAGCGTTTGCTTTGATGGTCAAAGAAAAATGATAGGGATATATTTCTATAATAGAAGTGATTTAAGGAACTTGTAAAGCTTTCTTTTTGTAAAGAAAAACATATTTGGTTCTGACTCTCTGCCAGAAAAATGTGTATGTCAGATTTGGAGTGCTAAGATAACTGTCCCTTGATGGTCAGAAGCCGATCTCTCCATATAATCAGAATGATGATTTTCTGGCTTTGTAAAGGTTAAAAAGCTCCTCTTTCTAGGTTTTGGTGGGTTCTAGCACGCATCTGGTTTGTATTTTCCAAACTGAGGGCAGATTCCCTTGGAAAATGTAATTTAAAATGGGCAAAGCAGCTGATGGAGAGCGCTGGGAAGGTGTTAGTGGGAACAGCAGAAGTATGTGTTCAGTCTGTTTGTTGCTTGTGTGATATAATGGTGACGTACCATTTTACCGTCTGGTTAGATTAGCTCAGATTTCTTGTCTCAAGCGATATTTATCTTGTTTTATAGTCTAAAAATCCGTCTGTGAACTTAAACCCATGAGGAAGGCATCATCTGTGAGCAAGAACAACTCTTTCCTGAGACCAAGTGATGGAATTATAGAATGGTTTGGTTGGAAGGGACCTCAAAGCCCATTCAGTTCCAGCCCCTGCCATGGGCAGGGACACCTCCCACTAGATCAGGGTGCTCCAAACCCCATCCAGCCTGGCCTTGAACACCTCCAGGGATGGGACAGCCACCACTTCTCTGGGCAACCTGGGCCAGGGCATCACCACACTCAAAGGAAAACATTTCTCCCCAAGATCTTATCTCAATCTCCCCTCTTGCAGCTTAAAACCATTCCCCCTCGTCCCATCCCTGCACTCACTGGTCAAGAGTACTGGGAGGCTGCTCTAAGGTCTCCCTTGAACCTTCTCTTCTCCAGGTTGAACAACTCCGACTCTCTTAGCTTGTCCGTATATGGGAGGTGCTCCAGCCCTTTGTGGCCACCTCATTTGTGGACAGATTCATCTCCTTCCTGTCCATCCTACTTGCTTTAAATTATGTATCTTGGCATAGCACCAGGCACCTCTGTAAGGTGCTGACTATAGAGTAGTCCACCTGACTTGTTCAGAGCATAGGTCAGGTTTTGGATGACAGGTATTGTGGGAGGGGGGAAGTACATTTTTCTTCCACCTAGGGATGTTTGCTAATGGGAGCGAACCCCTGCTTCTTAAGTTTCAGTTTTCAAACATTTTTGAGTATGATATAGCTGTTTCTTTTGTCTGGAGGTCCCAGTGTTGGCCCAAACCCCTTCCTACATCTCTGTTTATGTCAGCAGAATTCAACCTGTGTCAAGTTTAATTTCTAATGATCTTGCTAAGTCATTCACACATTAACTCTTCTCCTCCTTCCAATAAATCTCTTGTCCAACTTTCGAGCTAGGGGAGGGGAAGGAGCACAGTGGGCTCATTTGTAAGGAGCAAATGCCCTTGGGCTGAGGCTTTTGATCTGGCCTGGTGCTAGGAAGCATTCCAGGAAGAAATTTGCTGTCCTTTTGTGTGAAGCTGCAGTTCCACTGTTAGTTTGAGGAACTCCTTGGGATGTGCCTTCGGATGTGGAATCTGGCTGCACATTGGCCAAAGTATGTCTGATGCAGGAGAGCATCGCACCTCTCCACACTACTTAGACCCTTAAAAAGATCTTTAGACCCTTCGTTGTTGTTTTTCCTTACATATTTCTTCCTTCTAGTAGCCTGCATCTTCAGGGCTTGTCAAATACAGCACGGAGCTAGTTTTTCCTGACTCAGCCTCCCTATCAATTATGTTTATTCCATAAAATGTAGCATATAACATGTAGGAGCTAGGACTGGTGAAAGGTTGTTGTTTCTGCTCTGCATGTTGTCTTTAGACATTAAACAAGGCTTCAAAGTTGGAAAGAAAGTGCGGTATTTTGAAATGGACAAAATAGTTGAAAAAATAATTTGGAAGTAATCGTTGGATACGTATAAACAGAATAGTATCAAGTAAAATAAATAGAAGTATAATTCAATTAATATACATGTCTAAATAAAATGACAAAGTGGAAACAAAGCTGCTCTGCTCTTACTGACCAGATGTGTTTTGACAGTTTTGAAATGAAAAAGCAGAAGCAGTTATCTTTGAATTTTGCACATTATGTTTTTTTACTGAAAATCACATATTTGATTGAAGTTTTCATATCTTAGTGAAGGTGGATTTTGCATGGGATCCGATAGATGCTGGAAAAAAAAATGCTGGTGGGATTTTAAGCATTTTTGACATCTTAAAGTTCTGCTACAGGTTTGATAAACCTTGGCAGGATAGCCAGTGAGTCTCTGCTTTTGTAAAACAAGATACACTATTGTCATTAGACCATCATCAGTATCATAGAATAGTTTGGGTTGGAAGGGACTTCAAAGCTATCCAGTTCCACCCCCCTGCCATGGGCAGGGATACCTCCCGCTGGATCAGGGTGCTCAAAGCCCCATCCAACCTGGCCTTCAACACCTCCAGGGGTGGAGCAGCCATGACTTCTCTGGGCAACCTAGGTGGATATATACTGCCTGGAAATAGATATAGATATATATATATTAAAAAAAATATATTGATATCCATTATAGAGGCATTTAATATGTATTTTATGTACAGTATAATATAAAAGAATGTAAGATATACTAATAATGTATGACTATATTATATAATTATATATACTAATGATACATAATTATAATATATTTAATCTGTATTTAACAGATATTAATCCTGTGTGCCTTGTCACTTACTCTTTGCCTGCTGTGTGGTCATGTGCTTTGTGGTAGAAAAATACTTAAATAAAAGGGAAAACATCCCTATACATAGGCATTCATTGCTTTCAGATCCTCATGGTTTGAACCAAGTCCTTCCTGAACAGGCAGACGTTTGTTTTCTCTGCTTAGGCACTGGCAAGATGCTTTAGTATCTGTCATTAATAGCAAAGGAAAAGAGTTGGTTTAACTGTTTGGAGAAAAAGGAACAGTGGAGGATGAAGGTCCAAGAGCAGCTGCCAAATTTCTTTCAGCCCAATTGGCTGCCAGTGTGCAGTGTGAATGAGGAAAATTGAGATCGTCGGCTAAGACTTAGCTAATGCAGCCCTCTTTAGGGCTGCAAACAAAGGCTTTGGCCTCTGTTCACAGGGTCCGACCTTCCCATTGCAGATTGAAAGCTGAAATTATTGCAGGATTCCGTTTGACCAAGAAGGTACCAGGAGAGAGAGACAAAAGCAGAAACCCTGGCCAGGTGTTGCTGAAATGTTGTTTGATGCTGGAAAAACAACAAGCTGTCTTCATCAACAGGTGTAATTTATAAGGAGACCGAACAAAATCCGTCAGGATTTCAGTAGAGATGGTGTCCATCTAATGCCACCGGCATGCTGGGCTGTTAAATAATCCCCAGCCCTGATGGCCTCAGGAGTTACTAGCCATTGTCACAACTTGCCTCCTGCTCTGTCTCTCAGGGGCATCTTTTTCCCATTAGTGGTTATTCATATGAAGAGCTCTTGTGTCTCGTCCAGTGTTAGCTCTTCGTTTCTTCTTTTGTTGGATGCCCAAGGAAAGGCTCTCCAAGAGGGGTCTTTTTTGCTGTTTTCACAGGCCACTCTTGGCTGAGTGGCTTGGAAATAGCGTATAAAATAAACAAGCCCATCTGTTCCGTTAAAACAAGTGATGGTAAAATCAGGCACTGCAGCAAAGAGAAAATAAAACTAACTGATGATCTGCAACATGCAGGTATAAGCACACCCGCAAATGTGCCTGTGCAGCTTCCTGGTGATAGTCAGACCATCCCAGAATCATCTGAGACCATAGGGTAGGCTTTAACCCTTTAGGGAAAGAAGTAGAAATAATGTTCTGAGCATGACCGGAGGGCAGATGGACTGTGGAGTGTGTGTCCAAGTGGGTGTACTCACATGTTCATGAACATTAGACGCACTCTGGCAAAAGGGCTGAACTTAGTTCAGATGTTGGGTTGGAACCTGTGTGGTTTGCCAAACATATCCTGGGCTGCATCCAAAGCAGCATGGCCAACAGGTTGAGGGAGGTCATCTGTCCCTGTACTCTACTGTCATGAGATTTCACCTGGAGTCCTGTGTTCAGTTCTGGAGTCCTCAAGCACCGGAAGGGCATGGATCTGTCAGAGCAAGTCCAGAGGAGGCCACAAAGATGATCCAAGGGCTGGAGCACCTGCTATACAAGGACAGGTTGAGGGAGTTGGGGTTGTTCAGGAAGTTGCAGACTGTAATGAAGTCTCCCCTCATTCTCCTCCATGCTGAACAGACCAAGTGATTTTAGCTGCTCCTTGCATGGCTTCCCTCTAAACCCTTCACCAATTTTGTGGCCTCCTCTGGACACTCTTCAGTAGCTTACCTAATGACAGCAAGCCGTTACTTCAACAGTATTTAAGTCACAGGGTCATCCCCACTTAGTCAGGGGTTGAGTGGTCTGTCCACCTGCATTTGTCTCCATCCTTGAGCAGGTCCTTTCATACCTACACAGGGGCTGATGTTCCAAGGCTGCGCAATGAGCACTGTGGGTATTAGCTGGGATGGCATCTTATTCAACAGAAAGAATTAGGTAAGAATAATTTTCCTGTACATGGTGAGGGAGTAACTACTAGTAAGCAAAAATTATAAGTAGAAGACATCCTGGCTGCAAGCGAGCAATGAAAATCCATCTGCATATTTAGTGATGCAGCGTTATGTTCAGAAAAGTTGAAACATCATCTCTTCCTGTCATTTTGCCCTAAAGCACACCATTTACGTGGGCTTCCCACCATGTTGCGCACTAGCTTCACAACCGTTGCAGGTGCCTTCAGGAGGTTGGAGATCCCAGTTGCATTCCTGCAAAACCGTCAGGGAAAACCATTCAGGTTTGCAAGAGAACTGACTGGTGGCTCCAGTGGTCAGACAAAAGACTTGAAAATTGACCAATTTTTGACTCAGAAGTACTAGCGCAGGTGTCCCACCCTCACCCCATTTCTCCCTGGTGGCCCTGGCCATGTTGGCGGACTCTCCTCTAGAAGTGAGACATTGTAGCCCCATGTCAAGATTTCAACAGTTAGATTTTTGGGGTAAAGAAAATTGACTTTTTCCAGTGGGGAAACATACCTTTTTTTTTTTTTTTTCTTTTCTTCTTTTCCCTTCCAGAATGTTTTCATTTTCAAATCAAAACATAATCAAAACAAAATCTGTTTTGACAAGAGAGGGGGGGGAAATATTGGCTGACTTATCTGTGTGCTGGTTTTGTTTAACTTGTGGAAGATGAGTTTCTGGGAGTCTTTTTAGAAGCCTTGGGCTTCACAGGAGGCTACCTGGTGGAAGTGGGTGGCCAACCCTGAGCACCCATACAGGGTGGAGGCAATGGGTAGTGAGATGAAACCAAGCAGAAACCCACTTGGATCCTTGCTCAAGGATCCTTGCTCCTTGGAAGAGCAATGGTGTAGGCTTCTTCAAGACATACTCAAACTGTTTATGAGAAAAAGAGGCAAGGCTTTTCTTCAAATTGAGTAGTTAGTGATTTGGATTTTTTTGCAAATTTTTGTTTGGTTTGAAATTTCTTGGAATTTTTAAGAACAAAAAATTACAAATAATGGAAAAAGCCTGACATTTATGTTTTCTAGTTCATTTTTCTCAACTTTCTTCATTCTTTCCTTTTCACAGAGACAAAATTAAGAAAGAAATGTTAATAGTGAGAAGCATAAATTCCATATTTGATTTTTCCATGTAGAAAAACACAGAAAATTCTCTTTAACTCCCCTTACTTTCCGAGATATGATAGCAAAAACCTGCTCAGCATTTTTTTAGGCACATCCCTTCAAAGAAAATGGTCATACTTTCCACAATATCACTGTAGTTAGGAATAGAGTAGGATCTTCCCGTTATGATAAATCCTGATGGGTCTTGGAAATGAGAAGTTTATTTAACTCTACACACTTACTTCATTTGCTAATTGCTTGTTGTTTTTTTCCCCGTATGACTGAAGATCTAGGTTTTAAATAGTTGGTAAATGCATGCACGCACATGCACACACACACAGACACTTGCACGCCAATCTGCTTCCTACACGCTTGCCTTTTTAATGCCTTTTTTTTGTTGTTGTTTGAAAAATCATGTAAGCATAATAGGGATAATTAGCTCTGACTATGAGCAAAGCTGGCAATAAACCACATTAGCTACAGCTTTAAATCAACATCTCAGCCTGCAGCCTTAACTTAAACTCGAAGTCCCAGTAAAATCTAATTAAAACTGAAATGATCATCTAGGCTTTTGATTTTAATTGTGTGTGTGTGTATGTGTGTTTGGCTGTTTGGCCTGTGCGGCTGAGTTCATTGAAGAAGGTGAATTTGCTGGGATCTGCTTTGAACTTCATGCTACAATCGCAAGGAGAAGACACAAAAACTTAGCAGAGAGACGGCGATGAAGTTCAAAGCGTGCTAGTGGTGTTTGAAAAAACACTCTTAGAGTTAGGCATGTCTGTGTTGCATTATTAGGTGCCTAAGAATATTAGTTATGCACTGGCTTAGACTTGCAGAAATCAGGAGTATGGTTTTTAAGTCCAAGCAAGAAAAATCTGCCAGAAACTGGAGCTGAAATGTATAATACCAGAGCCTCAGCTTTCCTCTACCCGTGGAAGAAGAGCTCTGGGTTGACTTTTAGCCATGAAAAAAACATTTGTAATGCAGATGAAATCATTAAATCTGTTCACGTGGGGAATTTGCAGGGAATCAGGAATGTGTAATTCACGCCCTGACTGACTCAGCACTGATTTCACCTTGTAGACCAGCCCTCTGTCTCACTAAAAGCCAGTGGAGGTCAGGAACTTGACACCCTTGTGCCACTTAGAAAGCCTTGCTGGGCATCCGCCAGTACCCCCTGTACCTGATGCCTTTGGAAACACCACCTTAGATGCTCGCATACTGTAAATGTGTGTGTGCTGCCGCTTATTCATTCTGACTGAGAATTTGACCTTGGGTCTCTAACAATAAACACCACGAGAACAAATAAAAACAATGCAAGTTTTCTCATATACTTGCTGATGAACAAAGCCTAACGCTTCTCATGTAAGCCCTTTGGTACCAGGGGACGTCTTTGGGAGTCTAAGGCATCCTTGGGAGTCTTGGGACTCTCCTGGGATATTTCTGGACACCCTGAAAACTTTGCAGGCTTACATAGCCCCTAGGGTTTGGATTTATGCAAAACCAGCTTAGAACTGAATGCAAGGACACAGCTGCTGTTGGGAGACATCACTGGACTTCAGTGAGGCTATCACGGTTTAGCCCTGGCCTGGCCTAAATAGGCAGCTAAATATAAGCAATTGTGATGGTCCTAATTCCCTCCTCTACCCCCTGCCCAGGAAAGAGGAAATGAGAGGAAAAAGACCTATGGGTTGGAATCTAAAACTAAAGAGATTTAATGAAATAATAATAATAATAAAATGCTATTAATAAGAAAATAAAATATATACTATATGAAATTGCATCCCTACCCTTTGATGACTACGTCACCACAGATGCTGCAGAGCAGGCACAAGGAAGGGTCAGCGGCAGCAGGGAGCTGAACTCAGGAACACATGGATTCAGGATCAGGGCCAAAAAGACAGACAGGGTCCTCACTGGATGTTGAGGAAGAGAGAGTGACCCTCATGATCACTCAACTTTATACTGAGTGTGAGGTGTATGGGATGGAATACTGTGTTGGCCGATTTTGGGTCACCTGTCCTGTCTCCTCCTCCATGCAGGTGCAACCGTTTTTCTCCCCTTTCTCTAACAGCTCCACTAGCTCGAGGACGGCCTTGATTTCTATAGGAATAAATGTAAGAATTGGCCTTTCTGCATCTGAATGCTCCATGTGATCACTGCTAGAGAGAAACCCTGTCTGAAACCCCTGTTTGAAAAACATGCAGTTAACTTTCAGAAAATGAAGTTACTTAAACGAGGCTTAGCTGAAAGTTAGATTCTACTATAGCTCAAACCAAAATCCAGGCCGATGTTGATAAGTGTTATTCCCATTTTATTTCCAAGTACCGTCCAAAACAAAGCAGAAGGAGCAAGGAGATTTTAATGTGTTTGAAAAAAAAATTGATGCGGTATTTTAATGTGTGTTGTATCAGACTGGCTGGGTGGACCCTGAGTTGTACGAGGTGATGCAGTTGAGGCAGTTCTGCAAAATGCAACCACTCCCCTCCCCTTGATTTAAACAGGTGTGATGGCTGAATATCAGTTTGAACTCAGACCGGCTAAAGGTTACACCTCTGGTTTTGCACATCCTTGGATGATAGTAGTTTATAGCGTTTATAGGAGGTTAGCAATGGTTCCGATGTAAGCAATGGCTTCAGATGCAGTGTGGCATCTGAAAGTAAGGCAAGAGTAAAGGCAAAAGCTCTGGGCTCTCCTCCCTGCTACATGGAGGTCTTGTGTAGTAAAAAAGCTAAAACCAAATCCAACATGGCTTTAGTTTGGTGTGGTGCAGATTTTCTTGTTTTTTATTCATACGAGGTGCTCAGTACTGACCAGAGTTCACTTTGCATTCAGAGCTGCTGCACCATCTGCCTCGTGCTCGTTCTGCAATGCCGATCCCTGTCCCCTTGCTGCCAGGCTGAGTGGCCTTGTTGAGCTTGTAACATTGTTTTACAGATGTATTGGACATCAGTAGCATGTTGTTCTTCCTACCTGAGGTGTCTTGGTTTTCGCATTTTGCTGACTTCAGTGTGGCCTCCATCCAAGACGATGTCTGCTGGTGGTTGTGAGACCATGCTATTGACCAGTGTGGCCAAGCCAAATGCATTTGGGCTGTTGCTCCAAGAGGTAGTGTTGAGCTTAGACAATGGGCTTCCCTTCCCTTGACTAACGGTAGGTAGGTAGTTATGTAAGCTCAACCTAAATTAAAGCATGAGATGAGGTTGGGCATGAACTATGTCTGTCTCCGCTGTGTTGGTCTGCAGTGCAGCAGAACAGGCATTTTAAGAAGAGGGATATTGACGGGCATGGGGGGAGAGTTTGCTTTTAGAGTTAATTTACCAAAGCAAACTGTGTGGAGCATTTCAGTTGATGGTGCTCAGCGTTCCCCAAAGAATGGTGACTCTGCCTAAAGCCAGCTCCAGTGGAATGCTGATGATAAATGCCTGGAGATCTCACTGGTCTTGGAAGCAGTATAGTTAAGTAAAAGGCAATGGGTTGGATAAAAGGTCTTAAATCAGAGTAATGTTGGCAAATGTCACTTGAAAAAGAGGGATTTTGGAGAAAAAAAAAAAGAAAAAAGGGAGAATAATTTAAGAATAAATTCAAGGGAGGGAAAGCAGACATTCCCATAAACTAATAAAATCTCTGCAAATGAGAAAATGAGCCTGCTCAGATTGAAATTTAATCACAGAAAGGATTTTATTGTAACAAGGAGAATTATAATTACCACTTGAAAAAGGAGAGGCTTTTCTGCCTCTCAGCCGGCAGCCGCTGGAGCCCAGCGCTGAGCAGGAGGGACAGCACCGGGGACGGAAGGAGGGGTCACAGCAGTTGTCCTACCAGTAATTAATATAGTCTCTGCTAAAAACTAAACCAGCTTCATTTAGAGAGGCAGTTGTGAACATTTCCTGTGCAAGTAGGGGATACCTGCCTGGGGATGATACCCATGAGATTTTCACGGTGTTCCTCTACTTGAGCTCCTACCAAGACATGGCTTAGAGGGGGACTTTGGGATATTGGAAACCTTTGTGGGGTTATGCCACAACTGTAATTATACTTTAGACTTATTTAAGGCACCCAAAAGGTCAATAAAAGCAGAAATGAAGTGCAATATAAATACAGAAGATTTTCAGTGGCCAATAGAGTGCACACACCTTGTATTTCCTATGGAAAATTAGCAGATATTGGTAATTCTGGTCCCAGAAAATAAATCAGAGAAGAAATGATAAAACCCCCACCTGTTATTTGTAGTTGAGCAGTACGAATCCTTTCAGGAAGAGGCTGACCATGCAGTTGGACTGTTAGCTTTATTTAGAAACAATTAGAGCTCCTCAGAGCTCAAAATGCATCTGTAGCTTCTCTTTTAACAAGTCAATATTTTCTCTGTTGTTTCCCTGCTGAATGGGTTGTTGTTTCCTGCCTTGTTTTTGTAATAGATGCAATTCAAGCTGGGTTGGTTTGATTGATATGTTCTGTTTCTCTTCTCTTTTTATGGTATTGAGCTTCTGGAGTCTCCACTGACTTCATTAGAATATTTTGGAAAATAAGTATCCTCAGCATTATTTTCTCTCCTAGTGGGAAAAAAAAGGACAATGGAAAAGCATATTGAATGATATTTTAAAAGAAAAAAAGCCCATGTAGTTTGCATGTACGGTGGAGTGAGGAATAATACTGACAATATTTAACAAGTTTCCTTTTTAGTATTCTATCAACTGCAAGGTTTTTAAAAAAATTTAAGATTAGCATAATGACAGCTTTTACCATGTTTAAAATCGCTCCTGAAGTGCTCGGTGGGCAAAACTTGAATTCTGCTTCTTTAATTTGGTCTCTTAATAATTATTATACATCTACTTCTCTCCTGCTGAATTTTAGAAATGTTGTTCTCGTTTCTCGAATGCTCTCGTGGCTGGTCGTGTCAGGAGGATGCGAAGCATTTCAAATGGCAGGGAGTGAGCATTAGCATGCGGCCGCGCCAGCTGTCTGATGCAGTGCAAGCTAGGAAATGAATTACGATCACTGCTGTCAAAATACATGTGGTCCCATGTCTTTGGGCGATCCACGTCCTCCTCTGAATCACAGAATGATTTGAGATAGAAGGGACCTCAAAGCCCATCCAGTTCCAATCCCCTACCGTGGGCAGGGACACCTCACACTGGATCAGGATGCTCAAAGCCCCATCCAACCTGGCCTTGAACACCTCCAGGGATGGGGCAGCCACCACTTCTCTGGACATCCTGTGCCAGGGTCTCATCTGCCTCACAGGAAAACATTTCTTCTAAGATCTCACCTCAATCTCCCCTCTTTCAACTTAAAACTGTTCCCCTCATCCTATCTCTGCACTTTCTGATCAAGAGCCCCTCCCCAGCTTTCCTGCAGCCCTCTTTCAATACTGGAAAGCTTCTCTAAGGTCTTCCCGGAGCAGTTGACCACCAGTGAGTTATGTGAAGATGGTCTCATTAACCTTCAAAAAAAAAGGAAATTTAACGGGAATATTGGTTTTTACGTCAGCACTGGAAGAGTTAATATGATGAAGGTTTAAAAAAAATTAAATTAAATGTCCTTATTTAGCCAGAATCTGCAGTGTAGACAGAGCCTGTGCCATGTCTCCGGCTCTTTGTGCCAGCAGAGATGTTAGGGTAGTGGGAGTTAAGCAAAGAATTGTGCAAACGTTGGGGAGCATCACTGAAATTATTCAGCTGTCTTTTTTTTTTTTTACTACTTTAGGATTAATCTGTAAATTTGCTCTTGACAATCATTTGTAAAATAACTATAACCCTGAAATATTTCAAGCCGCAGCAAGATAGTGGTTTAAACACGTTGAGTTTGCTAAAATGAAAAGTCAATCAGAATAGAAATATGACATCTGTAGTGTTTTATATTGTTTTGAAAATGATGGTTTTGGAGAATTGAGTCCCTTGGCCTTTTACATTTGTATCCAGTGCTATTGCAGCCAGTGAGCTCTACTTCTAGGAACTCTCTATGAACATAAATACTTGATTTTTTTTTTTTTTTCTTTACTATTTGGAAATACTGTGTTTTTAAAAATTATCTCAAATCTTGAACAAAGAGCAGTGAAACATGCTTTTATACTGTGGTTTCTTACAGCGAGGTATTTAAATCAGCCCGTTGAATAATTTCATGCTGCATTAAATTCAGTGAGATCTTTTCGCATGCATCATTTTTAGTGCTTCCTATATCTTTAGCCATAAGCTTTTTAATTACCATGTGAAGAAATGTAAAATGAAATGTAATAAGAAATAATTTTTTGCTTGTTTGGCTTCTTCTGACGCTGTGTTTTTCAGAAGATGGAGTTGGTGCTGGTTGCATATTTGGAAATCACTGCTTGCCCGGTAGGGGAACTCTGCCCATTGCTTGCAGCCCAGAAAGCCAAGTGTGTCCTGAGCTGATCCAAAGCAGTGGGACCAGAAGGGTAAGGGAGGGGATTCTCCCCCTCTGCCCCACTCTCATGAGACCCCACGTGCAGCCCTGTGTTTAATTATGGAGCTCTCAGCACAGGAAGAACATGGACCTATTGGAGCAAGTCCAGAGGAGGCCACAAAGGTGATCAGAGGGCTGGAGCATCTCCCGTATAAGAATGGGCTGAGAGAGTTGGGTTTGTTCAGCCTGGAGAAGAGAAGGCTGTGGGGAGACCTTAGAGCAGCCTCCCAGTACTGGAAGGGGCTCCAGGAAAGCCAGGGAGGGACTCTTGATCAGGGAGTGCAGGGAAGGGACGAGGGGGAATGGTTTTAAGCTGCAAGAGGGGAGACTGAGATGAGATCTTCGGAAGAAATGTTTTCCTGTGAGGGTGGGGAGGCCCAGGCCCAGGTTGCCCAGAGAAGTGGTGGCTGCCCCATCCCTGGAGGTGTTCAAGGCCAGGGAGGTTGTGCACACCCCGATGCAGTGAGAGGTGTCCCTGCCCATGGCAGGGGGGTGGAACAGGATGGGCTTTAAGATCGCTTCCAACCATAACTTTTCAATGGTTGCTCACCAAAGGCTTCAAAAGCAGCTGCTGTGTAAACAGGAGAGGTTTTATCAGGGCAGAAAGTTCAGTGTCTGTTATCAGATGTGCTTGTAATTCCAGCAGTCATAGCAATTAAATCTCCGTTATCTGGGAATGAGCACCCCAATGGCACGGGGACTGTGTGGGTTTGAGGTTGTCTCTCCCAACCCATCATCGGTCTGAGCCTTGCATGTGTAGCTGGGGCTGAGTTCCCTCTGCAGTACTCAGTGCTTTCCTTTTCCCTCAACAATTTTTGCTTTCAGAGGCTTTTTTGCTCTGATTTGGGCCAAACATCACGATATCAAAATTGCGGGCTTTCTCTAACAGAGTTTTTCTCCAACTTACCGTGGTTGGATTTTGAGGAATCAGCATTTTCAGTAAAGGAAAAAGAAAATGTTTTTTAACAAGGATTCCTGGCTTGATCCAATTTAGAGTTGCAGGCTTAAAGTGGGCAGTGCTTGGATGTTTTCCATGGAGGTGTTTTTTGAACTAGAGTTTTCCATAAATACTTAGAGTTACGTTTCTAATGCTGCCATTCCTGCAGCTTTTATGAATACAAATAAAGTGCTTATAAATTCAACAACAGGGAAACAAAAGCCAATGAGCCTGTTGAACGTCTTAGAGAGAAAAAGGAAAATAAAAGGTGAGCTGAAGACCTGGGTTTTGTCCAGCTCTGAGCTGCACGACTCTTTATGCCCATTTCCATGGCTCTCCCAGGGCTCACAGGTGAAAGCCCCTTCCCTGGCAACAGGGCAAAGGAGAGATGCTCTGGGGTTTACGCATGTGTTTTACTCTAGGATTTTGACTCTGCCTTGGTATTTTGCCATCAAGTAGCTTCCACTGCATTGAAAATATTTCTAATTTGATATTTATCCACATTTAAATTATTTTTTCATTTATCTCTTTTTAAATGGTAATAATTTGAATGATGATCCAGTTTTCTTAATTTATCCAATTTTTAAAATACTGAATTTAACGTGTATCACTGATAAACACTACCTGTTTATTAAAACAAGCTGCTGTGAGATTAAAATTTAACTTGAATCTTGGATTTGCAAAGCCTTATTGTGCGTCCTGATCCTGCAAATGGTCTGACATTGAGTCTTGGGTTCAGTTTTGAGCCTCTCAGTACGTGAAGGACGTTGGGTTGCTGGAGTGTCTCCAGAGGAGGGCAACAAAGCTGAGGAAGTGACTGGAGAAGACAAGGATGAAGCCTCATCTCTACTTGCAGCTCCTTGAAAGGAGGCTGTAGCAAGACGGGTGCTGGTCTCTTCTCCCAAGGAATAAGTTTAGGATGAGAGGAAATGACCTCGAGTTGCACCAGGGGAGGTTCAGATTGTATATAAGGAAAAATTTCTTTACTGAAAGAGTGGTGAACTACTGGAGAGGCCGCCCAAGGCAGTGGTGGAGTCTCCGTCCCTGGAGGGATTCGAAAAGCGTGTAGACGTGGCACTTAATGACATAGTTTAATGGGCACAGTGTTGTTGGGCTGACGGTTGGTCTGGATTCTCTTAGAGACCTGATCCAACCTAAATGATTCCATGTCCTAGTGTTGTGGTTTGGGATTTTTCCGAGGAATTTTTCTTCCTTTTGCCAATAAAGGGAATTTCAGCAGACGCGAGGGGGGATGGGGGGAGGACGTTTCCGGGGAAACCGGGACAGAGGTCGTGACCGGACATCCGTTTTTCTCTCGGACGGCAGTGGTGGCAACGGCAGCGGCAGTCCCTGAGTGCATGCGTTTTGCAATCTCTGAAGAAAAGATCACGGGTCATCTGAATCTTCCACAACTCCGGCAGAACTCGCACTAAGTTTTCCATCTCCCTCCCCCGCCCTTCCTCGACTGCGGGGGGGCCGCGCTTCCCCGTGCAGGGCAGCGACTGCTTGCCAGCTCTTAAAGAGACCTGCATCGCAAGATTTTGGGTACAGGACTCAATCTATTTCTTAAGACTTTTAGGTTTTAGTTGTGATTAGTGTTGATTCTGTTTTGTATACACATATATTTGTAGCTAAGAACTGTTATCTCTTCTATACAATTTTTTTTTTTTCTGATTAAAGATCTATAATATCTGATAACATATCTTAGTTTTCATCTAAACTAAGACACCTAGGAATTCATTTCTCAGGTTGGGAAGTCAGAGGTGCTGTGTAGTTGATCAAGCCTCACCTGTTTTATCCGTCCTCCTTGGGAATGGACGCGTATTTTGCAGATTCTCACAGTTGAAGATGCACACAAACGGCTCCCCTCTTGCCTGATTGTATTTTAAATTGGATAATAGCAAAGGGCTCTCATTTTAGCAATGTATTTGTTAACTGCTGAAGGTTGTAGCTGAGCTGCTGAAGAAACCAAATCTGAACAAGTCACATCCTTCTCAGGCTGAAATTGATGCTGGTTGGTGTGAGTTGCTGAGCCTGGAAAAACAAAATGAAAACTAGGGTCTTAACATTGCATTACATTTTCTCTGGAATCTGTGAAAGCATTTTGTGGGACATGCTGACCGAAAGACTGGAGGGCTGTGGGGCGTGCATGCATTTATTCTCCTTCTCTGTGCTGTGGGATATAACTCACTCCTGGAGGACTATAGGTGCTGCTCTGATACCGTCCCCTTCTTATCCTCAAATATGTATTAGAGGGGAACTTGTGGTACTGGTCTTGGTTCATCTTCTGTGCTGAATATTAAAAATGCAGGGGAAAAAGGCCCAGTGGGGTGAAACTTGGAGGTCATAATTTTTCCAACATGGGAAAGGAAATCTCTTCTGTGGCTGTGGGACTGGAGGTGGATTATCCAGAATGTTCATTTCTGGTTTTGGAGTTTCACTTTTGCATGGCTCAAAGGTCCATGGACTCTGTGTGCTCACCAGGAATGTAAATCTCTGCTGCTGGCTTTGTCTCGCAGTGATGTATGTAGCAGTGGTTGATTATAAACCTGTTGGGGATGGACAGACATTGGTTTATTCCCTTTCTATGTTTTTTTTGGTTGTTTGGTTTTTTGGGGGTTTTTTTGTTTTGTTTTGTTTTTTTAAATTTCAATTCAAGTAGGTGGATTATTCCTCATTTTCTTTTATTATAAGGTAAACACAATTACCATGATATATATTCTCCAATTTCTATGAGGACCGTGCTTTGAAAGTGTAACCTATTTTTGACTCTGAATCCTTTGAGAAAGTCTAAGCCACAAAAATGCTTTAGTGGGAAAGTGATATGTTCAAATAAACCTTACAGAGATAGTGCTCACCCAGCAGTTGAAAATATTAAGTCTGGGGATTGTTAGGCAGAAGAGTATCTCTGAATCTCTCTTTTCTTTCTACCTAAGGTAACCTGATTATCACTGTAATCTCTTTTGCTCTGTCAGTTTGAGAAGACAGTATCATCCATCATCCTGTAGGGAAAAACAACCCCCCCAAATAATCATAGGCAAAAGCAAATATTGCTTATTTGAGTTTTAGTTTAAAAATGAGACTAATATTCATACAGCCAGGAGTGTGTGGGTGTTATATATATATATATGTATAAATAAAGGAAGGACCTACTTTTTTTGAGCAAATTCATGGGCACAAAGTTTTTGCTCTATAGAGTTTCTACAGGAGGGATCTGGGCTGTTGGGCTGTTACCTGCTGAATGTTTATCTTCCTCATAGAGATCTTTGGCAAAGGGGCATGGGCCCTACCCCTGTGTGGCTCTAAGCATGTCTGCCAGCAGATACATTTATCTTCCATGCCTAGGATTAAACTGTTGAAGACCACTCAGGAAGTATGAGATCATAGAATCATGAAAAGGTTTAAGCTGGAAGGGACCTTAAAGCCCATTCAGTTTCAAATCCCTGCCATGGGCAGGGACACCTCACACTGGATCAGGTTGCTCAAAGCCCCATCCAACCTGGCCTTGAACACCTCCAGGGATGGGGCAGCCACCACTTCTCCGGGCAACCTGTGCCAGTGCCTCCCCACCCTCACAAGAACACATTTTTTCCTAAGGTCTTATCTCAGTCTTCTCTCTTTCAGCTTAAAACTGTTCCCCCTTGTCCTATCCCTGCACTCCCTGATCAAGAGCCCCTCCCCAGCTTTCCTGCAGCCCCTTTCAGTACTGGGAGGCTGCTCTAAGGTCTTCCTGGAGCCTTCTCTTCTCCAGGCTGAACAATCCCAATTATCTTGACCTGTCCTCATAAGGGAGGTGCTCCAGCCCTCAGGTCATCTTTGTGGCCTCCTCTGGACTTGCTCCAACAGCTCCATGTCCTCCTGTGCTGAGGACTCCAGAAATGGATGCAGGGCTCCAGGTGAGGTCTCATAAGAGCAGAGCAGAGGGGCAGCGTAATCCCCTCCCTTGACTAGCTGGTCACACTTCTGAAGCAGCCCAGGATGCAGCTGGTGTGTGTATATCTATCTATATAAGTATGTATATTTATTTTCTGTTTTTCCTTCACTAGCTAAGATGCTTATGAAAATGAAATGTGATTGGGTTAGATGATAAAGGAGTGTAATCCATTTATTTGTGGTTTGTCAGTCTATCCTGAGAAAACTACTCGTAAGTCAGTAATAGCCTATATAATGTGATAACTTAATTAGCATTGAATGGGTTGGATTAAATAAGTATTCCAATCATCAAGATGACAAAAATCAGCACTGAATGCCTTTCCCGTAGCAAGGGGTGCATTAGCTGGATAGCAAGTGCATGCATACACGCAGGTTATTGTCCTTTGTGAACATCCAGCTGGTGCCAGCTCTCTCCTGGTCTTCCTGTCCTGAGCAACCCCAAGTGCTGGATGCAATTTTAGGATCTTTTGAGGTGTGGGATTCTGGCTGTGCTGAGCAGCCCCTATGGGGGTGAGGATGCCCAGTTCAGGCTTTTGGCCATCGCTGGTACAGCTGCTGCTCTTACCGGTGAGGAGAGGACATCTGCGTGCCCCTGTGAATGAAGGCAGCCTTCGATTTGGGAGCGATGCCACCGAGGTCACCAAAACAGTGCTGCCCCATGCAGAAGTGTGAAGAAAAGGCTGCTGCTTTCTGCCCCACGCGCTCGGTTGCATACTAAGGAAGCGGCGATGGGGGGATAACAAAAGGCACAGGCTCATCAGCCAGCTTCTCAGCTATTCAGAGCTTGCCCAAATTAGCAAGGCTGGTTTAATCCATTCTACACACCACAGTAATATGGTAGCGTTTCATGTGCAAGGGGGAAATCCTGGTTCCTCTGCATTCCAGAGTTGTCATATATTTAGTTTGGTAGAAGAGTATTTCCTCAGCATCTGGTTTTGTTGAAGCAAGAGAATAGGGTTGTGCTTGTTTGTTTAACTATGAGTGGTAAAATAAAACGTGATTTTGCAGTCAGGAGCAAAACTGGGACAGCTTCATGGTCTTTTGTAGTGGTTCCAGCTGCTCTAAACTCTGGGCAATGCCTGTCAGAAGGAGCTGGGAAGGCTCTGAAAATCAGTGAGGGCTCCCTCCTGCTCTCTCCTGCCATCCTTTCCTGCTGGCTGAAGGAGCCTCCTCCTCATCCTGTAGGCAAAGTTCCAGTGGCAAAACTCGACTGATGTCCAGAAGCCATTCAAATGGCAGCTGCTGTTGCTTCATTCAGCCCAGACTGAGGTCTCTGCTCTTCTGTGTTTGCTATAAATTCACCCTTGCGGTCTCAGGACTTGCCAGTGAAGTCTTCCAGACGTGGCCATTGCTTACTAATGCTGCCTGAATCTGTGGTTAGTCTGCTGCCTGAGGGACACTCCCCAGTAGGCATCTGTAAATAAGACTTAAACACGAGTGAGTGATGTCTTGCAATCTAGAATGAGAGAACACGGCCTCAAATTGTGCCAAGGGAGATTTAGCTTGGATATTAGGAAAAATATCTTCACTGAAAAGAGGGGTGAAGCATGGGAAGAGTCAGCCCAGGACAGTTGTGGAGTCTCCATCCCTGGAGGTGTTCAAAAAATGTGTAGTTGTGGCACTTTGGGAGATGGTTTAGTAGGGATTTTGGTGTTGTGTTGATGATTGGACTTGATGATCGTGGAGGTCTTTTGCAACCTTAACGATTCTGTGATTTCCCAGCAATTTCCTCAAAAGCTTAATAATAGACACGTCCCTAAATACCTTCTCTGTCTCAGCCTTGAGAGTTTTAAGTGTTAGCGCTACTTCAAAAGAAGAGAGTGGTGTAGAAAGATGTTTTTATTTATTTTTATTTAAAAAAAATTGTATATGTTTTCCTTGTGCTTTTTTCCATGTTTTTTCTCACTCAGTAGAATTGTTACCAAAAGTGAACCACCACCCCGTCAGACAGACCTTTTTAGGTCTTACCAGTTTTTCAGGTCACGCCAGCTCTTTCTTTACATCACCTCAACAGAGCCAAAACATACAGAGTGATAATAGTCAGAATTAAACCAAATTTAACTTCCAGGAGCTTAAAACCCAAAGGATACCATTCCCTGGGGTACCAGGGATTATAACCAGTTCTTGTTTTGACTTGGTAGCTAGTGTTGCTTGAGCACTCTGTAGGCTGCAGATAATAATGTCGCTAATTTTGCTGGCTAGTGTTGAACTTTCAAGACAAAGCAAGCTCTCTGCCTGCCTTTGAGCCTCCATAGTTTGGAAAATGGCTTTCAGCAGCACTCCAGACAAGCTTATGGTTTAATAGTGGACAGGTATGGTCGGATTTGATGATCTCAAAGGTCTTTTCCAGACAAATAATTGTATGATTCTGTTATTCAAGCCTGAGCTTCCCAGCAAAGTGCCTGTCTAAACGTCTGGATGACATGAGGGAAATGAATAGTGGGGGGGAAGAAATAATTTAAAAAGTATGATAAAAAAATAGATTTGTTTGACCTGGCTGTATTTTTACCTTGCTTGACCATATAGCACTTTTTCAGGATATTCCAATGAATTAAATCTTCTGTTCTGATGGCATGCATGAATGTGTGAAGGCATTTGCCAATTTGTAATGACATACACCAGTCACGTGTTTCCTGAAGGAATCCTCCCTACTTGGGAGAGTTTCTTACCCTCTAGTTCTTACCCCAAAGCATTTAGGAATTGGCTGTTCTTTGGGTTTGTCCTGAAGTGGACTTATTCCTGGACTAAGTGTGATGTGTTATTTTTGGTCTCAGTTTGTTTAAAGAAAAACAAACAAGCAAAGTTGTCTTTTATAACATCGTGGCACTTCAGTGAAATATTTGCAATGCAATCTGTAATGAATTATAAATGAATCAACAATGTGGCATAAATTTAATATTCAAAAATACACTATCAGGTCACACTACTGTCATTTTCTCCTTTATACCAAGGCTTAGGCAGACTGGTAAGATTGGCAGATGCAGAGTGTGAATGAGATAGTTTTCGATTCAATGGGTACAGCTTGAATTCCTTCATCAAGAACGGTCTCTCTCGTTTTAAGCTGTCAAAACAGCACTTGATGGAGGCTGCAGTTAGCAGAAGTGCTATGTGATGCTGAGAGTAGCCTGAGTGTCCAAGATATGGCCATTTGGGCTGTGTCTTCTCACTGGACAGTGCGTGGGTCTTCAGCCAGGCATCACCTCCATCCTTCCTTCTCTCTAATCTCACACCAAGGATTTGGACAGCTTAGGTTGGATGGGATGGCAGGAGGTCATCTGGTCCAACCGAAGGCCAAAGCAGAGCCAGCATGGACATCACAGCAAGTTGCTCAGGGTCATGCTGATCACTGTGTAACTCTACGATAAACATAGACTTGTGGATGCCAGAATGATTCCTCAGAAACCATAACATGGTGATCCGAGGGCTGGAGCACCTCCTATATAAGGACAGGCTGAGAGAGTTGGGAGTTGTTCAGCCTGGAGAAGGTTTTGGGGAGACCTTAGAGCAGCCTCCCAGTAGAGAAAGGGGCTCCAGGAAAGCTGGGGAGGGACTCTTGATCAGGAAGTGCAGGGATAGGACGAGGGGGAACGGTTTTAAACTGAAAGAGGGGAGATTGAGATGAGATCTGAGGCAGATATGTTTTCCTGTGAGAGTGGGGAAGCCCTGGCCCAGGTTGCTCAGAGAAGCTGTGGCTGCCCCATCACTGCAGGTGTTCAAAGCCAGGGAGATTTTGAGCACCCGATCCAGTGAGAGGTGTCCCTGCCCATGGCCGGGGAGTTGGAGCTGGGTGATCTTTAAGGTCCCTTCCAACCCAAACCATTGTGTGACTGTCAGTATGTTGTCATACTGGGGAGTTTCCTGATAGAACTTTGTTGTGCTTTGATGCTCCCTTATAGCCAATTGAAGGCTGTAAGTTTGTTGGCTGAGCTGTGCAGTGCGGACCGTGTAGATCATGCATCAGTGGTGTTAATAAGCAAAGGAATATCACTAGTGCCCACATAGTTCACCAGGTAGTGACACATTTACCATGTCGATCCGTGCAATTAAAAACTAGCCGAAGACAGATCCTGTACTGCTCACTCCAGTCTCTGCTCTAATATCAGTGATTGGTATTGGGTTTTCCTAATAGTCTGTAGTGATGAACTGCTGATCCTGTCCTTTCTAAGCTCTCCATAGTCAGGTTTTGTGTTTACTTTAGGCAATTCGGCTTCTTTTTAGTGTTCTGTAAGCACAGTCATTAGCTCCTATGCTTTGCTAAGGAAAACAGAGTAAAGCAGTGTGTTTTATTTTCTGCTTTGTTTTTTTTAATACAATTAAATCCAGCATGGCTGAGTCCAAGGTTCAGACTTTCCCAAGGAAACGGGAAGGCCAGAAATTCTGAATATTGGTATTTTTTTTGTAATTCAGGTTTATAAGAGTCATGATTTTTGGGACGTGGAAGTTGTTGGGAGTTTTGCTGTGTACTTTGGGAGCAGGAAAAGGGAGCTCTTCTTAAGAGATGCTGGGCTGAAGTTGACTTTACCTTCAGGACTGCATGGTAATAGCCTATTGTGGGGTGGAGCCGTCCTGGCAATGATCCGCATCAGACTATACTTCAGTGTTCCCAGGTCCTTTTTCTCTCTATGAACAACAGTGGATTGATTAACTGATTCCCATAGTTAATCAAAACCTTACTTTGCTGGTGTAGTTGCTGAGCTGAATTTCAGTGTGACATTTCCACAGATCCTACTAGGTTATCTTGGAAGGATAAACCTCTTTTAATTGTCCATTTTGTTATTGCTGCAAAAATCTTAAGCTTGCCATTTTGTGTCATCCACAAGGCTTACTCGATGCACTCAGATAGCAGGGAATCCCCAAAGTTCACATTTTTTATGTTAGGTGCAGTCATTCTTGACCTTAAATTTCCGTGCCTGTATGAACTCCACGCCTTGATAATTTTTAACCTGGGGAAGGTAGCTTAGAACAAGCTTATTGTCAGAGGGCTTTGAGGTGATGCTCCAGAGGAAGATCAAGTAACAGGTAAGCGTAATGAATATTGGTGATTTAAAGGAATCTGCCCACAAAGACCTTTATGCTGCTGCTAATGCCAGAGGAGCTCTGTGTAAGACTTCGCAGGACTCGTGGTGGTTTCACACGATTTGTGTTATTGAGAAAATAGATTTTGTTTCCTGAAACAAGTGAGAGAGGCTCAATATTTTGTTTTATAAGGAAGCAAACTGTTAGATACGTGGAGAGAGTGCTGCAGGGATGTTCAGGATGATTAAGAGAACAGAGAAATAAGGTGGGGAAGGGATGAAAAGAGAAACTGATGCAGTCTTTTCTGCAGTCTTTCTAAAGTCTTAAAACTTTTAATATTATTTTCTACATACAGTTTTGAGAGTTTGTGACAGATGTGTGGAGCCATGAAATCAGCAGACAGGCAGCTCTGAACTGTGCAGTGGACGCACAAAGAATATTGATTCACCCAAGCTTTCACTAACCTTGGTAATAAAATACTTAACAGTCCAGAATTTCAAATGGACAAAATGTTCTTGAACCTTTTCTGCAATGTACTAATCAAAACCTGGCATTCTTCAACAAAAGCCATCTTATCTTTCCAACAGTCTTTTTTATTAAAGAGATATGAATGTGGTAAAATTCTCCTTTGTTGTGACCAGGTTTGAGGTTTTTTCTGTGCCCCTGTTCTGTCTGGTGGTGTTTATTTGGTTATATGGAGCCCTTGGAGGGAGATTCTTAGGAAATCTGGTATGTTAATGTAAGTTTTTGTTACCTTTCTTCTCCATAACAACAGCTATTATGTGTCTTTGCTATGATTTAGATTAATTTTTTAATATACATAAGGAAGAATTGTTTTCATTAATTTCCCCTAAGAGAAGAGCATCATCACGGGACATTTTTGTAAAGTGTGTTTATGCTCCTGCATAGTGGAACAAAAGCAGTGATACAGTGAGAAAGCAGTATTTTCCTGAAGCAGTGTGGGAATTACCCTCTTCCAGGTTTGAGTCTAATATCCGATGCTTTTTTATGCAATGTGTGCTCTCAGCTTGAGATCCAATGGTGCAAAAAGAGGTAACTGAGTAGACTTGTTTAGGTCAAAAATGTTCTACAGCTTTTTCTCATGGATTGAAGAAATTGTGTTTTTTACAGCCAAACCACCTGTGGATCATAGAATGGTTTGGGTTGGAAGGGAGCTTAAAGATCATCCAGTCCAACCCCTGCCACGTGCAGGAACACCTTCTGCTTCAAATGAGTAATGGGCGCTTTGAGTCAACCTTTGCTTGGTTGCCAGCTCTGTGGTAGGAGTTTTTATGCAGTGCACCAGGATATATTTCAGTGTGAGAAATAAGGAAGAGGGAGCAAATGCAATGGTAGTTATTGTCATATATTGCAAAATGTCTTGCAGGAAGGTTGTTTCTCTTGCCCGTGCCACATGGACTTACCATGCTACGCATCTCTCGTGGGCTGTGCCACATTTGAAACTCTTTAAGTTTCTCTCCAGCCTGAGTTAAATTGGAGGAGGAAAGGTAAGGAAAGGAAAGGAAGCTTTGATTTCTGGACCGCCTGGGCATAGGAGTGTGTCTGGGTGGTGATGGTGTGTGCCTTTGCCTCTGCACCAGGACTGGCCAAGTCTTTTTGGAGTTGTTGCATTTTCTGAGTGCTGAGGTGCTTTCTTTCGATTTGCGTACCAGATGTTCCCCATTCAAGCCATATTGCTACCACCTTGAAAACTGACTTGAGGTGGAAATGAATACTGCAATTATATAATTTACTTTTGCATAAATTAGTGTCATTTTCTCTTAAATATTCTGCCATTTTGGAGAAGTGTAGTTGATTAAAAAAATAATAGTAACAGTTCGAAAATAATAATTTCTGAATTCAGGGAAGGTGGGGAGGGGGTTATGGCTTTTACACACGTTGTTCCCAAAGTGATGTCCTGGTGTCGAGGGAGAAATCGGAACATCCTTGGAGGAGCAGGCAGCATCTGGCAGGAACAAGCCAGGCTTGGGCATCCCGAGGTGCCCTTTGTCTCGGTGCTCCCATGTTCACCTGGGCAGAAGTGGATGTTGAATGGAGGGTGCAGAAAGCAAGCAGAGGGCACAGCTTTGCGGGGAATTGTTGTTCATGGGAGCTTAATGCAAGTACACAAGGGTTAAATCAAACTATGTAAAAATCCTTAATACAGTACTAGATGTTTTCTTTAGGAATCATGAAGCATGTAACGTCCTTATGTTCTCCAAAGGGTTTATTTGGCAGCCTGTTAGCATCTCACTGTGACATGACTGAAGGGAGAATAACCAAAATAACAAGGAGGGGGAAAGAAGGCAGCAGTCACCAAATTGGAATAACAACTTTGTAGCACAGCACCTTTGAACTCATGACTCTTTTTTCCTTTCCCTGAATGGGTAGCAGGGCTTAATGCCCTTAAAGACAACAGAATGCCAGTGAAACTGTGATTGGGATTCAAGTAATTTTGCCTCAGGCTCCCAGTTGCTGCTAGGTTTTAACATGTCTAGGGATGAGCCAGTCCATGTAATCCCAGGCAGTGTTTGCTCATTCACTTTGGTTTTCTGCAATTACCTAGATTTTAGGCTGAAATCATCTTTGCAGCTAACCAGGAGCAGCATGAAGTGATAAAGTAAATATTTCTGACAATGGAAAAGGAGAACTGTGCAGTTGGTAAGGATTGTTGCCTATGAAGAGACAGTAAGTAGTAAGGGTAAAAAAATAAAAGAAAAAAAGGGAACAAAGTAAAGGATTAGGATATTCAAATAGCTGGTGGATTAACAGGGCACAGTGCATACCTTTGGGTCTTCACGCTCTTGATTTAAAAAACAAAACAGCTTTCAGCTCATCTGTGATATTAGTTTTTATACCGATACCTTTAATCCTATAGTTTCCATTTTCAGAGCAAACAAAGATGTATTTATTTTTCTTATAAGCTTTTTTCCTATCCTCCATGCAGTATTTTTGAAGCTAATGACCTAGATAGACAGAAGTCAGAGGAAAGCAGGAGCAGGGTGCTGATGACAACTTGTGGATGGCAGCTCTGAGCCATAGGCTGGGTACCCCCCACCCTGCAGGGGACCATCCCTGCACAGCCCGTGTGGAGGGAAGCTGAGGGCTGGCATGGTCCACTTCGGAGTAGTCCTTGCTGACACGTTGGCCTCTGTCTTTAGCTTCTAAGTTGTGAATGTCCTGGAGTGCCTTTTGGATTCCCTCTGGGAATGGTCTTGCATTAGTGAAGACCCAGGTAGGATGCAATGCCGTGAAAGTGATGCTATTATGGAAATCGTGGTACTGTGTTTCATAGAGGAATTCCAGAAAGAAGAGTGGCTGTAGGAAGCTGTGAGAACCATGAGAGACCTTTCAGTGCTTCCCCATTCCTCCTGCTGTCACTTTGCTCTGTTTTGTACTGGGTCAGCTTTCCCCTCCTCCCAGCTTCCTAGGTTTTCCCCTCACCTTGTCAAAAGCGGCACTGTTAGATAAGGGATTGTGGAACTGGCAATTCCATGCAAAACACGGGGAAAAATGCCAGTCCTGCCTTGTAAGCCTTTTCTTTGGCATCTATGATTTTCCAAGTCTGCATCTTTTTCCTTTGCTTTAAAATCTCTAAAATGAATGTAAAGATTCAGTGATTGTGTGCCTAGATATGTATGTATGTGTCTGTGTACATTTATGTGTGTATAAATATGTACACGTGGAATGTAGATGTACACATAGAATCTGCCCAGTATAAAGAATTCCCCAACACATCTGTTGCTGAACAGATTCTGTCTGTGTTGGTAGGTTTAGCTGTTGCTGGCTTTCTTTGGCTGATATGAGCGTGAATATTTTAAGAGTAAAGAAGATCTGATTGATCTGGTATAATCTGATGTGACACAGCAGAATCCCAAAGCTCTGACTTGCCTAAGGAGTGACACCTATCCCTAAAACCATGTGCAGTCGATTTTGCTCCTTTAAATGAAGGAGTCAGCTACGTGACTTTGATTGTTGGCACATGGCAGCAGATCTTGGGCTGTTTCAAGAGGAATGTGAATGCAGATTAACCTCTGTAGTTTAAAATGCTGCCCAGAACTGGTGGATAGGCAGTATTTATAATAAAAAATAAAAACAGTATGGTAAAATAATAGAGTAATGCAGGAGATGGATTCTTAAGAGTCTGGATTTGGCAATATTTAAGAATTTTATACATGTTAAGCATTTACTTGCCTAACTCTAGGAGATCTACTCTTAAAATGTTTAGAAAGTAGTATTTTTACACAAGTAATGCCACGATCCCTTGCACTCGCATTTATAATGGAGACGTACTTCAAGTGTTCTTAATTAAAGGTGATGATGTGGGGTAAGGAAAGAATAGGGGTAGTCCTGCTGGTGCTGGTGGCTCAAGTGTTGTTCCTTATTTATGGATCTCCAGGAGGTTTCCCAGGAAGGAGAAGTACCAAGAATCCTCAGCCCATGACTTCTGTTTGCATGGGGAAGTTTTGGAAAACTGTGCCACCCTGCTGTCCAGCGTGGGCTGTGTTCCGTGTCCCGGGATATCACGTTTATGCAGCAAGAGTTTGCTTTCTGTAGCATCTTCATGCCAGTAACTGCAGGGAGGTGTTAGCCTTGGGTTTGAGGTTTGCCTCTTTTTTTTAATTGCTGTATGTTATAAGCAGTGTGTGTGTATATATGTATTATATATATATGTGTGTATATAAAAAAATACATCTGCTGTTCCAGACAGACATCTCACAGATTCATCACTGTAAAAACACACTCCTGACTGTAATCTCTGCATGTGCTTAGGTTTGCACTATTAATGTTTATAGCATAATAATTAACCAACCTCTTCCCCCCAACCCAATTATTTTATACAGTGCCTCAGCTGATTTAATCAGAGCCCTTTCTAGCAAGCCTGTTCTTTTTTAAAATGAATGGATTTCTGGCAGGATCAGATTTTCTTTCTGACTCTTTTATAGCTGGTTTCTTTAGAGATGATTTAATCGCGGTAAAAACGGTCTCCGTACTTGCCATTCTTGGTTATATTGCTACTTAACAAGCTGTATTAAACGCGTGAAAAAATCAAATCAGAAAATTGAGCACTAGACAGTAACAAGGGAAACCTTATGCTGTTGCCACTGGTGGGATATGTGTGTAATCAAGTTATTTTTTAATTATCTTCGAGCTGGGAGGAAAAGAAAACTTACGATAATGGATAATTTGAAAGTAGCTACATGGAAATGCCACTAAAAATGATGGCCCATAACTTTACCTGGTATTGCTCAGTCCCTGTCTTCTTGGTGGAACCCCTTGTTTTATGAGTGCGTGCAAGGGGACTACTGGAGCCTGTCACAACGTGGAGGTTTAAAGGTAGTTTAAATGAATTTATTGCTTTGAAAGGGGACTCCCCTTGCTCTGATCTTGGCAAATCTTCTCCAGAAACAGCAATTGTTGGATTGCTACAAACCTGCAGTGGACACATGGGCTCATGGGCAGTTACTGGTGAAAGTTCTGGGTGCTTTAATGGTCTTACGTGGCTGTAACAAAGAGCAGTGGCGTGTGGCTATAGCAGTGTTTTCCAAGGAGGAGAGCCCTCCCAAATCACAGTGAATCCCTACGAATGGAAATCATGAAGCGTCATCCTGATACAGCTGAATGCAACAGTGAAGCTCTTGAGGCTTCCTCGCTACGTGGTTGGGGCTGGAGAACCACAACCTCTTTGGGCAGCAGGCTCTCAGCTGCTAAAAAGAAATACTTCTGTCTTCCCATATGCTCCCTTCTGTGACCCCCACTTGTTTTTCTGCAAGGGGAATGGTGTCGTATGGGGGCCGGGTGCTTAGGGCGCACAGGTGCATTTCCCCATGGGACAATGTGGAAGGACCGAGTCCCATGTGCCAAGTGTGATGCAGGTGCCAGGGAGAAGATGAACAGTGATGTGCTGTGCAAAGGTTTCATTCTCTGATCAGAAACACAAGCGGCACCATTGGGACATAATAACTCGCTTGCAAGGAAAGTTTCTTTCTAATGTTCATCTTTTAACGGTTGGCTTATGCCCTTGAATGAGACATCTTATATCCCTAATACAGCCATGGTAATTTCACTCTAAAAGTACTCTGTTTGATTAAGAATCATCCATGAAGGTAAATATCAAATGTCCAGGTGCAAGCTCGGCCCAGCAGGAGAGAATGAGAAGCTACCATTAAGTGGGGCCAGGCTGGAGCATCCCCTCTGACCATGGCTACGGCACATTTGTCACAGCAGGAATATCAGTTTGTTTTCTATTACTGACATATATTTCTCCTTTCCTTTATTGCAGCAATAATGACTTCAAAATATCTTTAAAAAAAAGAAAAGGAGTGTCGAGAACATGAAAGTTTAATTTTTTCCTAACCTTTACAAAATTGATTAAATTACTCCTGAAAGGAACACTGCAGCCTTGCTCACCATGAGCTGCGATGGCCTAGTGGCATGGTTTATCTCCAGTCCAGGCAATTTCAGCAGCTAAAACCAAGCAGTTGGGCTCCCAGTTCCCTCACTCCTCACCCCTAGGGAAAAGGAGAAAGGGAAATGAGAGGAAAAAGCTTATGGGTTGGAAACTAAAACTAAAACAGCTTTAATGAAATGATGATGATGATGATAATAATAATTCTATTACTAAGTAACAAAATATATACAAATATATGAAATTCGCTCCCCCACCCCTCGGTGACTCCATCATTACAGATCCTGCAGAGCAGACATGGGGAAGGGCTCAGTGGCAAAAGGGAACTGGACTCAGGAACTGGATTCAGCAATGCATGAGGGATCAGGGCAAAGAGAGAGATGAGGTCTTCACTAGACATCGGCTATTGAAGAAGAGAGATTCACCCTTGTGTTCCCTCAGTTTTATCCTGAGTAGGAGGTGCATGGGATGGGAATGCTCTGTTGGTCAGTTTGGGGTCACCTCTCCTGTCTGCCCTTCCCTACAGGTCAGACCTTATTCGCCTCTCTGACTTACGGCTCCACCAGCTCAAGGATAGCCTTGGTTTCTATAGGAATAAGTGTAAGCCAATACCCCGTGTTATCAGTTCTAGAGAGAAACACCATCTAAAAAGCATGCACGTAACTTTCAGAAAATGAAGTTGCTCAGACGAGACTGAGCTGAAGTTAGAAACTGATTCTACTTGAGCTCAGACCAGAACAACCGTCAAGGCGGTTTGAAAGGGCTGAGCTCTCCACCTTGTGTCCTTAGAGAATGAAATGTTGGGTGTGTTTAAACAACAAAGAAGAGGTTATGCAGCATTGTAGAGAAGCATGGAAATGTTAAATCAGTTTTGGTCTCTCTCTGCCACCAAGGTGGAATTCTTTTTTTCCACTCACAAGTTTTTAAGCTGCTGTATAAAAATACTGAGACGCTCGTGTGTGATGATGTGGCATCAAATTATCAGAGAAGGCAGAGAAAGGAAGATGTTTTACATTACAGATAAATAATTATGTTTCTCAAAGGTTTATGGCAAAGTTGTGCACCTGACAGCATGATGGCATCTGGGATGGAGCTGGGATTTAGCTCTCAAGTGAAAGCAATGGCAAGATAGTACAGAAATTGTCTGGCTGCTCACAGGGTCTCAGGCTGAATGAAAAAGGAAAATATCCTTTTTTTTCCTGATCCCTGCTGTAGTGGTTGGAAATGTTTTCCATGGGCCACATCACTGCTATCCCACTATTTTATCCTAGCACACAGAATCATAGAATGGTTTGGGCTGGAAGGGACCTCAAAGGCCATCCAGTTCCAGCCCCTACCATGGGCAGGGACACCTCCCACTGGATCAGGGTGTTCAAAGCCCCATCCAACCTGGCCTTGAATACCTCCAGGGATGGGGCAGCCACCACTTCTCTGGGCAACCTGTGCCAGGGCCTCCACCCTCACAGGAACACATTTCATCTCAATCTCCCCTCTTGCAGCTTAAAACCATTCAGCCTCATCCTATCTCTGCACTCCTTGATCAAGAGCCCCTCCCCAACTTTCCTGTAGCCCCTTTCAGTATTGGGAGGCTGCTCTAAGGTCTCCCCAGAGCCTTCTCTTCTCCAGGCTGAACAACCCCAATTCTTTCAGTGTGTTCTTGTACAGGAGGTGCTCCAGCCCTAGGATCATCTTTGCCTCCCCTGAATTTGCTCTAACACATCAGTGTCCTTCCTGTGCTGAGGACTCTACAGCTGAACACAGGGTTCCGCGGGTGAGGTCTCATGAGAGTAGAGCAGAGGGGCAGAATCCCCTCCCTTGCCTTGCTGATCCCAGTGCTTCTGATACAGCCCAGGATATGGTTGACAAAAACATCTGAAAGATGTTTTTGCTTTTGCCAGCTGATAAGAGATTTTTAAATTGGTGATAGTGATGGCGTTGGAGGGGCATAAGAATAAGGTTCTTAATTTTTGGAGTCAACTCCCTTCAGTAAACCTGTGCCTTTTTAAATAAGATAAAATATTTACTTTCTTTGTAGCATGTGACTGTATGCCCTATGCATCTGCCATAAGTGACTCCCAGGTCCTGGGGAACCTCTTGCAGTGCATCTGTTTGATGTTGCATCTGATCTATACAGTGGAGGAGGTGGGATGCTGTGTTGGAAAGTTGAGTGTCATGTTTGTGTTTTCTGAAGGTTATAGATGCGTGAAATGAGGCTGATAGTTCTTAAACTGCCCCAGGGCTGACCTCTCCCTGCCTTCCTAGGTTGAAGTGTCCTGGTTGTGTGGTCTTCTCCTGGCCTTGCATTGGTGGTCTTGTTGTCTGAAAAGTCAGAAGACTTCTTTGACAATACTCTTGGCCGTGTTTCCACCTTGGAAGAAGCCACATAATGCTTCTTGGCCCCCTGTTGACCTGCTGCAGCATATTTGCTGTTAGAAATTGGGGTGATGAACTAATGCTGGAGGAGCTGATTCAGCTGGTGTTGCAGTAAAAGAATTGGTTTTGTTGGTTCTTTTAGTTTCTTCTTTTTAAAAGGGAAAGACAAAACAGAACTCTCAAGGGAGAATGTGTATTTGTTCATCGGCCTTTTTAGTTCTTCTCTGCAGTGTTTCTTTCCCCCCCCCTTCATAATAGCAGGCTGCCCCAGCCTGTGAGGATGCTGACCAAGGCTGCTTCCATAGCAGGAGCTGAAAAGCTTGAGGTAGAAATCCATGATGTTGTTTGTAATAAACAGAAGTAGGAACTCTACTTGGAAACCTCTGGGAAAGAGCATTTTGTGCATTTTTAAAAAATCTTGGGCAAACTCCCCGTGTCCTTGGAAATAGAGCAGAGGCAGTGGTGCTGCGGCTGTCCTCAAGGAATGCTGGGAAGGCAGTGGCTCCAGTTGAGGCACTCCTTTCTCAGTCCTCCTTCAAGATGCTCCATGTTGTTTCTCTGACTCTTTTGCTTTAGAGCCTGTCTCTACGATTTCACTGTTTTGAGTGTTTTCTATATAAAAAGTCAAACTCTGTATCATTAAAAATGGGTCACTGGGAAATTTAGCAGCAGCATGAACCATGGCTTCCCCTTTTTTGCCTATCATCGCTCATCTTTGCCTGCTTGTCTTCCAAATCAAGGCCTCTTTTGTCCTCTGAGCTGTTATTGATGTTGTACTGAAACATGCTGTGTATGGGCACAAAAGTGGGTGGTAGATGGGCAGTATTTTGAAGCTCTTAATCACTGTGGTGTTCAGCCAATAAGGACCTGCTTAGTGGTTGACACGTAGAAGCTGGCAGGGTGTGGGCTGTGATTAAAAACATATTTACATATAGGTAAAATATCCCTGGTATTGATGCTTGACTCTTTCTCCTGCTTAACTTTTTAAGTGGTGATGTTAATAAATTAATTATTCAAAGGTGCAAAGTGAGGGGAGTGGGCAGAGAGGTAAAGGTTGAGATAGATTTTTTTCAGCTGACTCTTGAGTTTTGTCCTGTGGTCCTTGTGTACCACAATTGATAAAGATGGGACTCAGTGCCACACGTAAAGGGGTGTTCATGCATTTTTCTTCATCTTACAATTGAATGTTTGCATCATCCACATATAAAGATACATGGACATGCTCATCCAGGTGTCTCCAAGAAAATGGCTTTTCAGTGGGGCATCTCTGCAGCGAGCACAGGACATGGGGCTCCTTCCCCATCTTGCCCGGGGAAGGCTGTTTCCCTGCAGCTTTCCCAGGGTGAAGAGTTGCAAAAGGAGTGAGGAGCAGGAGGAGGCTAGGCTCTGCCATGGTGTGTTCTGCCCAAGCAGGAATTGGCCCAAAACGTGGGAAGGCAAAGTCCAGCCACCTCTTCCAGGAAAGCTGGCTTGTCTTTCTGCAGTGAATGGCAGGGGCCAAATTAATTTTTAACGGGAGTAGGCACAACTCGTCGCTGGTATCAATCACTTATTTATGGTGGTGACAGCTTTAAGCCCAAGTTCATTTAAACACCACTCAAATCAATGACATGTTTTGAAATACAATGACATGTTGAAATACAGCAAGGAACACATTCATAGAAGAAAAGTCCAATCCATAGAGGCTTATTAAATGTGGAGAAACAACCTGTGGCTGGGGCGGTTCCTTGCAATGAGCCGCTGGGGATCAAGGGAGGATTCTGAGATGATGCGAGGACTGGAGCACCTCTCCTACAAGGACATGCTGAGAGAGTTGTGTTAGTTCAGCCTGGAGAAGAAAGGATCCTGGGGAGACCACAGAGCAGCCTTCCAATGCTGAGAAGGGCTCCAGAAAAGCTGGGAGGGACTTTTTAGCAAGGCCTATTGTGACCAGACAAATAGTAATGATTTTAAACTAAGAGGGGGCAGATTTAGCCCAGATATGAGGAAGAAATTTTTACTGTGAGGTTGGTGAAAGACTGGCACAGGTTGCCCATGGACATGGTGGAGGCTCCATCCCTGGAAACATTCAAGATCATGTTGAATGGGGCTATGAGCAACCTGATTGAGTTAAAGATGTCCCTGCTCCTACATAGGGGTTGGACTGGATGACTTTTAAAGGTTCCCTCCCTCCTAAAACATTCTGTGATTCTGTGAATGATGGTACCTGCTCTAAAGGCATCCCTGTTGGACCTCTATCAACTTCAGAGTCATCACAACAGGTCTAAGCCAGCTGAGGTTTTTCACATGACCCCTTGGTCCTGGTTTTGGAGCAGTGTGTTCCTCAGACTCACCCAGAGGCCCCTGAGGTTTCCCCTCACAAAACCTGCTTTCAGCAGATTCCTTATCTGCTATTGAGGGAGCATTTACAGCAGCTAAAGCTCTTAAGTGCCTTGTCTGGGAGAGCTATAGCAATAATTAAAAGCAGTGCTTTCCAGCCCTCTTTGCTGAATAGCAATGGGGTTGTGCCAGCCAACACAGGAACTGTGGAAATCCAGGTTCAGTGATTTGGTGTGTATTATTTCTTTGGCTTTTTTAGCACATCTTTGCTCCTGGATGCAGGTACCTGGCTTGTGAAAATCTCCAGGTAGGGGGGAGAATTGCCCAACAGTTGTAACTTGTATTTTTGTTTAGTTCTGTGCTGAAAAAAAAAGTGCATCATTATGTGATGTAATTTAATCAACATAAACCCCCTGTGTGTTGATCTATGAAATTTTGGGGAAGAGTAGTGGGATATTATCTTCTGGGATAAAACTAAATAAATAAATAATGAGCCAACTGATTTCTTCTGTACTACAATTGTGGATGAAATAGCACAAACTACCATCCAGATGTGGAGATCGTAGCTGGTAATCACAGTGATACCAGGATGAGTTTTTCTAGAAGTGCTGTGAAATTGTGCAGTAAATTATGTTACATGAGATGTATTATTCCCTGGTTTAGTAAATAACCCTCCTGACAGGAGGCCCCGGCAAGACAGCTGCAGATAGCTTCACTGCTCTGCTGGAGCCAGGACTTGGCGCAGTGCAGTGTGACTCCAGCAGTGTGGGAATGGAGTGGGCCAGGAAATGCTACCAACGCCTTGTGTGCTTGCATGGCTGCTGCTGTCCTGTTCGCTGTCTTCTCGTTTTGTTCTCTCTTCAGTTGGGCTCCATTCTTCTTTCTTTCCACGTTATTGAAAGACAGATTCTGTCTTATGTTCCTCCGTCGCCCATTCCTGTGGGTAAGTAAGGACCTCCTGAGTAGTGCACAGCTGTAGCTCCAGCTGGGCAGTGCCCCATCCACAGCTTGTGGCCCATGCATGAAGGGTATCTGGGTCTCTGATTTCTTCATCTGCCCATGACATGAGCTGATTCCTACTCAAAACCATGCCATGCTTGCAGTGCTTGGTGTTGGCAGCATGCTTTTGCCCCAGCCGTCTTGGGCAGGAGATGAGAGGTGCTGCTCCTGGAGCTGCTGCTCCTGGCTGTGTCTGAGGCGGAATCTTAGGATTTGGCTTCATTTTTTAACCTGGTAAGAGCGGAGTAACTACTAAAGAAACTGAACTAAAGCCATCAGGGTCTGACCTCTGGATAAAAATAAGACAATTTTTCTGCAAGCAATAATGCAATGAGGGCATCCAAAAAGTCAGAAGCCCCAGAGTGCATCAGATGGAAGCTGCTTCCTTAGCTTCCAGTGCCTGTGGCCATTACCCAAATTAGCACTCAGCCAAAGAGGGGCCCACCCCCCCGCTGTGCTCAGCGGCTCCTTGCTCCTACCAGGAGCAGGTAAGCGAGCAATCATCTGTCTGAACCTGTGATGTGCTGTCCTGTGGGTAATCACTGCTGTGCATCGCCTCCCTGGCAGTAGGTGCTTCCAGGAGCTAAGGGATGGTATTATAATATCTTCAAGAGGTTTAATGATAGCATAAAAAATGTGATCAATATTCAATTGGCTTAAAATGTCAGTATTCAGGTGTAGTGTTTGGTTACATGGAGCAGCTCTCCTCCTCATAGTGGCTGTTAGCATCGTTGGCCATGACAACTTCTTGGTACAGCACTGAAATCTTGGGCTGTAGTTTGCTGTCCCAATCCTATTGTCATCGAGATGCACCCATAAGCAATGAAAATAAATGTAGATTTAAAATAGATATAGATAAATACGTTGATTCAGAGATTTCTGTAGTAAGGAGGTGTTTAATAAGCACCCACCAATGTAAACAGAGTTCCCTAAGCCTGAATCACAGCTGGATTCACACCTTTTTCTCCCTTAATTATCAAGGAATATATTCTGCATGGAAAAATTCACACTTACAAAGACATCTGGTTGCTAAATAATATAATTTAACTATGTATGTTATAATGAGGATTTACTCCCATGTTCCTAATTATCAGAAAGTAAGTTTTGGGGGAGGGAAGTGGATTAGCTGGTGGAGTGAAGAAAGAAGGAAAGAGCAAAGAAAAGCTATGAGGGGAAGCCAGCAAGAAGGGGAGAAATGAACAGAGGAGGGGGCAAGAGAGGAGATGAGAGATGCCTCTGTGCCTCTTGACTGACACGATACCTGGAGGCCGTTTGCTGCCACAGGCAGGTGGTGGAGGTAGCTGGTGGTGGAACCATAAAAACAGTAGTAGACCCGGGTCCCTCAAAACTGGTAGGGCGCTCGTGGGGCATCTAGCTGTGCTGCTCACAGTTTAGAGACTCTTCTTCCCCCTAAGTGATTTTATAATGGGCACTTTTCTTCCTAAGAGATTCACTTTTGTCTTTTACTGCTTTTATATTTTGGAGAGTGGAAAGCCAGCTATCTTCAAATATGTGCAAAGTTGCTATGTTAGGTTGCTGAAGGCAAACTGCTCACAGGAGCAGCCAGGTGGAAGCCAGTTAGCTGGGCTTGGCAACCTGCTCTTTGCAAGCCACAGTATTTCAGTAGTCCACCTGGGGAGCCCCAGAAAGGCTTCTCTAGAGCTTCCAGCAAAGAACCAAGGTTGGAGGTAGTGGTAACCTTGAGCTATCATCTCCTAAAGGTACCTTTTCCCATGAGCAAAGCCGAGGCACTGCTGTTGTCTCATGCCAAGGAAGGAAGGTGCCCGTTTTGCTCTGTAAGCAAGCCAGTGGCATTTGGGAGAGTGTAGGGTCTCATCCTGAGGGCTTGGCTGTAGTAATGTCCTGGTGCATGGTGAGTATTGCTTTTGCTATTTACTTGCTTGGCAGCTCCAGCGCTTACAACGGGGTCCTTTTTCTTCTGGAACTCATCTCCTCTGAGCAGTAGTTTTGGTGGTTACGTTTTGACATGACTAAAGGTGCATGCTTCATGTAGGGGTAAATCTATAATTTTCCAGAGAGTTTTAGGGAAATTGTCGACCCAAGGATATTTTTCCTGCTCCTTTGTAGGCCTGGGTTATTTTGGCAGAAAAAAACTTGGTTTAGACATCCTGGCAGGTCTCTGGCAGGCCAAGAATTCCAGTACTTAAAGGGGCTCCAGGAAAGCTGGGGAGGAGCTCTTGATCAGGGAATGCAGGGATAGGACGAAGAGGAAGGGTTTTCAGCTGAAAGAGGGGAGATTGAGGTGAGATCTTAGGGAGAAATGTTTCCCTGTGGGGGTGGGGAGGCCCTGGCACAGGTTGCCTGGAGAAGTGGTGGCTGCCCCATCCCTGGAGGTGTTCAAGGCCAGGTTGGATGGGGCTTTGAGCATCCTGATGCAGTGAGAGGTGTCCCTGCCCATGGCAGGGGTGGGGTTGGAACTGGGTAGACTTTGAGATCTCTTCCAACTGAAACCATTCTATGATTCTGCGAGCCACAGCGAGGTGGATATTTAGTACACTGCCCTCCCAAACAACCTGTGTGAAGTCAGCATCTGCCTCAGAGGAGGATTCTGGCAGTGCCTCCAGGCTCCTTTTGGACAAAACTCTGAGTAAAGGGCGATGCAACAGAGAAGGAACTGCTGCGCTGGCTAATTTTGAGCCTGTGAATGGCACATGGGGGGGATTTCCAGCCCCAGTGGTGCTGAGGTGGGAAGAAGCAGCACATTGCATATTCCCTAAGGAGCCCTCTCAGCCTCTGGTGCTACACGAGCCCCACTTTATTGAGTGAGCAGCTTTGCAGGCCATCCAGACTTATTGTACTTATTGGCTTTGTGGCATTAGATGGCCTTTTTGTGTTTAGTAACTTTTTCTTTGTGTGTCTGTGTTAGAGAAAAACAGTGGAGATGGTTCAGAGTGGTGCAGGCAAGGTGGGTGCCTACAGGGAGATAAGCCAGCAGCGATGGCTGTGCATGTCCAAACAGCATTAGCAGTGCTTCGTCTTATCTCCATAGGATATTCCACCACTCTTCAAAAGGCTAGATTTGGGAAAAAGTGACACAGCAGCAATTTAAGGACTGCCTGAGGTTTTCAGTGGTGTAGAGCTTTGCTGTGAGGTGACGTATGGAAACAAACACAGGTCCTGGAGCTGGTTTAAATTTATCATCGTGTCACAATAGATAGTTAAATTTAAATGTGTGTCCAGTACTTGCCATTTCAGTAGGTCGCAATCAGCTTGAATTGCTATTACCTGCATAAATCAAAGAGCTGAATAGCACATCCATTTCTTATACAACAGAGCAGTGCACATTATCTGAGGGTAAAAGGAGTTGGTGCAGAGGCTCTGACTGGTGTCATTGTAACCAAAGCTCAACACCGCAGTATTAAAGGACAAATGCTGGTGTATTGTGGACTGCTCAGAAATGGAGAGTGCTTGCCACTGCAGTGTCCAAGCTGGTAAATTACTGTGATTGCTCTTATAGAGATCGCATAATCTGTTGAATGGCTACAGAGCAGCCGCATGTGCCCGTGTCTGCCCAGGCTGGCCCTACTGACATGGCTGTGGATAGGAAATTCTTTATAGTCATTAAAAATGATAATCAGTTTGGTGCAGCTGCATTTAGTCTTGGGACAGGTTAGACTCGGGCAACACCCAGCAGTTATGCCACCCTTTTCCTAGGGAGAAGTTTTTTCTTGTTACTACTCCAGGTCACATCTGCAGCATGTTTTTGAAGTGGATTTCCTGACTGTCCACGCTTGCTGTGTTTTGTTCTTGCTGTGGAGCCATCTTGGTGTGCCTGTGCTGAATTTCTTGGGGCTGAAAGTCCACTAGGTGATGTGCCCCAAATCCATGTTAAGGCTCTCTTGGTTGCTCACACGGGTTTAGTCTACAGGATTGGGTGGGACCTAGTCTGCATTAAATTCCCAAAATGCATGTTGCTATGAGGGTTGGGTTCTCGGTGCTGCTTTTTTTTTCATGTCCTTTTGCATTGCTGTATTCCCATTAGCTAACACAGGTGCAAGGGAAGGTGGATGGAGCTGAGTAGCTCCATACTAAAACTGGTTTGATTTTTTTGGGGGAAAACTAACTGCTTCCCATCTTACAGTTCCATCAGTTTTGTGGAGTCTTTCTTTTTGCTCAGGTTTGCGGTTCTTCTTACAGCCATAAGTTAATCGCATTTTTGCTTTCCTCTTCTCTTTTCAACCCACCATGAATCTTCTGCTGTTGTCCTGCCTCATTTGTTTCTTCCTCTGATTCTCCTCATTAAATAAATTGCAGCCAGAATGTCCTGTCAGACGAAAAGTAAATTAATGTATTGCAGTCCAAACTTCAAAAGGAAAAAAGAATTTAATTACAGTGACCCACGTCCTTATCCCAGCATGGTCAGTGATAAAATGTCTATTGACTTAATTGGGAACAAGACACTGATCCCCCTAATTTTGTGTTGCTGCTTTATTATTATTAATAACTTTGGTTTCCCAATTTGTATGGCAAGATTTCATGCCAGTTGGCCAAAATCTTTCCACTTTGTTGATGTAATTGTTAGGGAGGTTTTGCAGCTATAGGCCAACAACCTCCTTGATTGAGCCTGGTACAGGGAAGTACCACCTCCTTCAGGGGAAATCAAGAGAATCTCTGCTATATGAGATAGGAAATAACATACCAAGTGGATGTGAAATGCGTTCATTTGGCTCTGACAATTTGTTGTTGAAGTTCTGAAGAGAAAGCCACATGGAGATTGTCTTTCTGTTTTATATATTGAAATACAGGAGCTAGGAGACAGAATTGTAGATGATGTGGTTATGATTTTACTCCACACTCCTAGGCATGTTCCCTTATCTTGTTACGTGCCTGCTCCTAGGAAACAAATATTTAAGTTTATGTTACACTACTTTTGACGGCTGGAAGCCTCAGTTTTTTTAGATGATGCTATAAATCAGGTTTACTCTTCTCCAGTAGTTTAAAGTAAAGGGAGAACATGCTCTCATGACTCTCAGCAAGACCTCTCTGGCACTCTCTTTTCCTGGAGGACAAGATATATTCTGGTCATCTACAAGCATATGTTCTTCACTGACTGCAATTTTTGGTGCTGTCTGAAAAGCAAAGCTACTCATTTTGATAGAGAGAGGATTTCCATCCTTCTTGACTTCAGGAGAAAGAAAGAAAAGAGCCCTTCAATTCTATTTTCCTCTTCAGCATATACACTAGGTCATTGTACAGTAAATGTGTTACTCCCTTTTGCTCCTGAAACACCTTTTCCTATCAGTCGCTCGCTGTTGTAGAAATATTTCTGGCACTACACACCACAGCATCTTTGTTCTGGAAACAACAGAGGCAACGCTGGAGCCAGATTTCAAACCCTTCACTGGAAAAGGAAAAGGGCAAACTTTATGCTTGTGTGTTAGTGCACGAGTCATGATCTAAAGCACATCACAAGCAGGATTTTTGTTAGTTTATTTTTCTATCCTGCATCCTGACTTTGATCGTGCATCCATGATCTGATGAAGTGGAAATGAACAAGTTGTTGTGTATCTGCAAGGGCTTTGCTGTGCACAGCATCACCTACCAGGAGGTCCACAGCACCTTTTTTTGTGCCACTTCTGGTTTTCCAAGTTTGTTGATCAGTTTTCTGGATATTAGGGTGTCACATGTCAGTCCGGGCTTTCCTTTGCTGCCTTGGGGAGTTAAAATGATCTGTACATGGTGATACCCACAGCAGGGCAGCTGCTGGGCAGGCAGCACCACTGGTCTTGGGAACACCTACTTGTCTCTCAATGGACTGTAGATTCAAACTGTGCTATGGAAACTCATTTTGATTGTTTTAAGGTGTTTCTCTTGCTGCCAAAATATGTGTATTTCTCTCTGTACTTCATTTTTGCTGGGTTTTGTTCTGAACATAAAAGAAATGGTGTGTGCAGCTGTGGCACAGGTTGATTTTCTTGCTGGGGAAATGCTGTGTCCCCACAGAAACCGGTGCCTGCTGGACTGCAGCAGAAAGGGGTCTTTGCCAGCTAGGCAGGGGTTATTTTGTGGAGGAAGAGCAGTGAGCTGCAGCTATGGGTGCATGTATTGCCCCACTGCTGCGGGTGGTCAGGCAGCCTTGCTTGTGCCCACTTCCAGCCTCACCATTTACTGCAGTTCCTGAGGTTTGCAGAAATCAGGGCTGTGTTGCTACCACAGAGGAAATTGCTACTCTGAACCTGCTATGGTTTCCCAAGAGTTGAGTCCTACCCTGAGCAAAGATGTGTGGCAACCCATTTGCAGGGGAAACAAAAAGTCCCCTCTGTCCCTGTTTAACTTTACTGCAGCACACACGTTGGTGATGCTGACAGAAGATGGGTGCTTGTGTGCACCTCCTGCGCTTCCTCTGCAGCCACAGCATCAGGAGCCAGCTGATGTCTTTGTGCCCTATTTGTTGCCCTGAGACTAAAGCAGAAGAGTGAGAGGAAATTAATAAATGTTAATATATGTTAGTTTAATTGAGAAGCGCTGTTTTCATCAGCTGCTGTTTGAAGAACAGACTTAAGTATGTTTGTAAGCTCAAACAAATGTTGGCTTTTTAAAGCTGTTGCACAAATACAAGGATCTTTCCACCTTTTAAGAGGTTTAGAGCTATGAACTGTTCAGAACCCAAAATCTGCGGGTGAATGATGTGGCTGGTATTCAGTAAAGCCTATTAGAAATAACATTTTCTACTCAGTAGCTTAAGCCTGGCCTAAGCTAATTCAGCCTTCAAATCCTGACTCATGCACCTGATTATGTGGGTTGCTACAGTCTACCTTCTAATTCTAAGCTGAAGTGATTTCCATCTTATTCCTGTTCTCACATACAGGAATATGTTTTTCCTCCAGTCCTTGCAAAGGCTTCACTTCTGATTTGAGCAGCAGAAAGAACCAACCTTGTTCTGCATGCTGCTGAGGGAGTCTGGCCGTTCCTGCCGCTCTCCTCACCATCTTCAACACAGAGGAGAAGGACAATGAACCCTCACCAGGAGTCCTGCATTCAGTTCTGGACTCCTCGACACAGGAAGGACATAGACCTGTTGGAGTCCAGAGGGCATCCAAGGGCTGGAGCACCTCCTGTATGAGGACAGACTGGGAGAGTTGGGGTGGTTCAAACTGGAGAAGAGAAGGCTCCAGAAAGACCTTAGAGCAGCCTCCAGTACTGAAAGGGGCTCCAGGAAAGCTGAGGAGGGGCTCTTGGTCAGGGAATGCAGGGATAGAACAAGGGGGAACGGTTTTCAGCTGAAAGAGGAGGGAGACTGAGATGAGATCTTAGGGAGAAATGTTTTCCTGTGAGGGTGGTGACGCCCTGGCACAGGTTGCCCGGAGAAGTGGTGGCTGCCCCATCCCTGGAGGTGTTCAAGGCCAGGCTGGATGAGGCTTTGAGCACCCTGATCCAGTGAGAGGTGTCCCTGCCCATGGCAGGGGTTTTGAACCAGGTGATCTTTAAGGTCCCTTCCAACCTAAACCATTCTGTGATTATCACATGGGGCAATGTGATCTTCGAAAGCAAACCTGCCAGTTATGTTTAAAAATATTTGAGAAGTCCTGCTTTTCCAGCGAAATTGCTTGAGACGTCCTTGTGTCCTGAAGCTCAAGTGACATTTTAGATGAAATCAAGGTCATTTCTGTAAATTAATTACACTTGAGAGGTAAAAGTGCAACACAATTTAGAAGTTATAAACCAGAGCAGCTTTTCAAAATTGGTGGAAAAGTCTGAAGGCTGAGGACCTGTTTTTAAATGCAGTCATGGTTACTTGGTTTCTGTCTCATAGAAAAGTTTGTGCCTAATCCAGTGGGCAGGTAGGAAAGATAAGACCTATTAACACAATGAGCAGTGGGAAAACCTTGAACCAAGTGTACTTTGGGAAGGGATACATATTGATAAATAAATATTACTTCAGCAGTTGAGTTCATGCATCACACTGAGCATCAGAGCATTTTTCTCTGCACGCAGACCCAAACTGGGGTTGTTTCTTCACAGTCGTGTTGCTCAAGGTATGGGAATTAGGACGTCCTTGAGTTCAAAGTGAAATTCCTGCTTGAAAGCAGGATATGAGGGTCCCTGTGTTCTGGTTAATTAATTCTTGTTATTTCTTATATAGAAATGGCTCTTTCATTATTTCATCAGTAACCAAATGAAAATGTTGCCCCTACCCAATAGTAAGAACAATAAGCTAATTGTGAAATGCTATATAGCACTAACCTTGCTTAAATATAACCACAGATTCCAATATGTAACATCAGGCATAGTGTGCTGATGATGCTGTCTGAGACCTTTGCAAACCAGTTTTCTCTAATTGAGATAAAACTTGGAAAAACAGACCTTCTTGTAGCTCTTATCTCCCCGGGGAGAGGAAACAAGCATGCCTTGTCACAGCGCCAGGATGCTCAGGGTGATGCATATATTTATGTAGCGCCTTCCACCCTTCTCCCTGCCTTCACCAGGGTTTATTTTAACCTGCTCGTGATTTGATAGAGAGTTAAATCTTTTATGTGTGAAGCGCAGCATTGAACCACCGCCACCAGCTTTGGGTCTGGACTGACACGGGCTCTGTCTGCGCACAGACCGCTATTGATTTGGCCGGCACAGATACCGATTCATGGGGAAGGGGCTGTGGATTGTGCAGGAGCACCCAGGGTCAGTATCCTTCCCCTTGGGAAAAATAGGCCACTTCAAAGGCATTGGTATATGAAACCCCAGCTGAGGGGCAGAGAAACAGAGGCCCAAGTATGGGAGCTTTTTTGTTCTAAAAAGTGTACAAGAAGGGATTTTTGTGACTCTGGGCAGATTAATTTCACTTTTTTGTCTTGTGTCCCCCTCTCCCCCCTGCATTTAACAAAGTTAAATAAAAATGCAAGGAGCTGCTGGATTTGGTCGTGCTGTGTCAGATATTTTAGGCGCTCCAGCTGTGACCAAGAGTAGCTGCGAAGATCTAAACTAGGAAAAGCACCCTCTCTATGCAGAGCCTAATGGCATCTCTTGAGGGTAGTCATTTCCAAGTAAATAATCCCATGTACTTGTTTATTTTTGTCACAAATAGCATCAAGAAACCTTAGAAGAATTACCAACCTCATTTTCTAAGTGCTTTGATGTGCAGGATACAGAAAAAATAGGAGGTGGAGAAGCAATTGGATGTGTGTGTTGCTTTTCAGGAATCATAGCTTTTCTTTCTTTGGTTGCGTTTTTATGTTAAGTAAATATTTTGATGTAGAAAACTCTTATGGTCAAAAGAACATTATAGAAATATTAGATGATCTTCTGACAGTTATGGAGAACCCCAAGCTGCAATGGTCAGGTATCAATTCTAGTGTAAGAAGAGGTAAATTGGAGGCTGGGGATGGTTTCTCTAAATGCATGCAGGAGATCTTTCACTGCTTGATCGTGATGGGGAACGGAGAAGAGCTGTCCTATTAGAAAGGTTTTGATCATGCTTCCACTAGCAGAAAAGATCATAGGATCATTTGAGTTGCAAGGGATGTTAAAAGATCATCCAGTTCCAACCCCCCTGCCATGGGCATGGACACCTTCCGCTGTGTCAGGTGTCTCAAGGCCCCAGTCCATGCACAAAGATGCATAGGACCAGCTCTGGAAGGTAGGAAGCGTAGAATGTACTTTGCTTATTGCACACAGCATTCAAGGCTAGAGGATAAGAGAGTAAGTGCTCATGTAAATTAAGCAAACGCAGTGGTGCGGGCCTTCGAATGAAGCAATGATTGAAATTTAGAGGCTGGGAAGAGCCTGGAGAAGATGAGACCTTATCACTGTCTGCAACTGCCTGAACGGAGGTTCTAGCAAGGTGGGTACTGGTCTCTCCTCACAAGTGACAGGCAATAGGATGAGAGGAAATGGCCTCAAGTTGTGCCAGGGAAGTTTAGATTCGATATCAGGAAAAATTTCTTCCGTTAATGGCTTCTTCGGCACTGACAGGCTGCTCAATGTAGTGGTGGAGTCACCATCACTGAAGGGGTTTGAAAGACAGGCAGACGAGGTGCTCAGGGATCTGGTTTAGCAGTGGATAGGTATCGTCGGAGTCAATGATCTCAAAGGTCTTTTGCAACCAAACAATTCTGTGGTTCTGTGGTCGTTTCCATCTAGTGCAGCCCAGAGAGGTGGTGGTCTCATTGGCAGAGGTGGTGGTTAAAGGGGTCATTTGGAAGGAAGTGTGAGGAGAGAGGGAGGCAGTTCTTTGGGAAGGCTTTCAGGTAAGCAGAGCAATGCTTAATATTTTGGAGTGCTGTTGGTAAAAAGAGAAGTAAGCTTTAGGGCAATAGAGCTTGACGGCTACTAGCAGCCACCTGCCACAAGTGCTCTGCAGAGAGAGCCGTGGTGGTTATTTTCCCACTGTTTTTTATTTGTTGTTCCTGCAGCAGAAAAATTATGCCCAAAGTTTCATGCAAAATAAAACAGAGCGGTCTTTGATTGCACCGCACGGTCAAGTGGAAAAATGGGATAACTGGGACTGCAGCTGAAGGCATATCTGAGCCAGACCAAAGGGGAGCCTGGCTCCAGGTTGTGTGGCAGGGCCTTCGGGGCTACCTTCAGGAAGGGAGTTGAGTAATGTCTGCTCAGCAGCCTCCAACAAGGAAAGCTCATCAGGAAAATTGATTTTTTTGTACACTTTAAAGTGGCTGTGCTGTTTTGAATAAACCTTAGAGCGTCTGAAGTTCAGCTGTTTGTTAGGGTGGTAGGTAGAGTCCTATGTCCTTTTCTTACCAGAATTGCTGGGGCTGGTATAACTGGATTAACTACACTGGTGCCGAAGATGTTATCTAGGTGAAGAGAAATTGGCTGGTCAAATACTAGTTTCTTTTAGAAATGCTGATAGGAAAAACTTCCTGTATTATTTCTTCCTCCAGCACTGAATGAATCAGGATGCCTGCAATATAAAACTGAGTCACAGTGTTTACTCCTCATGAAAAGTAATGCTCTTTTTTCCCCTCCCTGAGGTTATGTTTTGCAAAGACTACTGTGGCTACTAAACCATGCCCCACAATGGCCTCAAGTTGCACCAGGGTAGTTTTAGACTGGATGCTAGGAAAAATTCCCCTACCAAAAGAGTGGTGAAGCACTGGCAGAGGTTGCCCAGGGCAGTGGTAGGGTCATCATCCCTGGAGGTGTTCATAAAAGTGTGTAGAGGTAGCACTTCAGGACATGTTTAGTAGGCACGGTGGTGTTGGGCTGGAGGTTGGAGTGGATGATCTTAGAGGTCTTCTCCAACCTTAATGATTCTATAGGCACCAGCACCGTCTCACGGTATCACAGTACCATAAGGTTGGAAAAGACCTTTGAGATCATCGAGTCCAACCTATGACCCAACACCTACACCTACACCTACTCCTACTAGTCAACTACACCATGTCGCTAAGTGCCTCATCCAATCTTTCTTTAAACACCTCCAGGGATAGTGACTCCACCACCTCCCCGGGCAGCGCATTCCAGTGACCAATCACCCTCTCAGTAAAGAACTTCTTCCTAATGTCAAGCCTAAACCTCCCCTGGCGAAGCTTGAAACCGTGTCCTCTTGTTCTGTTGCCGGTCACCTGAGAGAAGAGACCAACCCCTGCCTGACTACAACCTCCCTTTAGGTAGTTGTAGAGAGCAATAAGGTCTCCCCTGAGCCTCCTCTTCAGGCTGAACAACTCCAGCTCCCTCAGTCGCTCCTCATAGGGCTTGTGCTCCAGCCCCTTCACCATCTTCGTCGCTCTCCTCTGGACACACTCCAGCATCTCAACATCCTTCTTAAACTGAGGGGCCCAGAACTGGACACAGCACTCAAGGTGCAGCCTGACCAGTGCCGAGTATAAGGGGATGATGACCTCTCTAGTCCTGCTGGCCACACTATTCCTGATGCAGGCCAAGATACCATTGGCCTTCTTTGCCACTTGGGCACACTGCTGGCTCATGTTGAGTTTCCTGTCCACCAGCACTCCCAAGTCCCTTTCTGTCTGACTGCTCTCCAGCCACTCTGTCCCTAGCCTAGAGCTCTGCATGGGGTTGTTGTGTCCAAAGTGTAGAACCCAGCATTTGGACTTGTTAAACCTCCTGCTATTGGAGTCAGCCCATCTCTCCAGCCTGTCAAGGTCCCTCTGTAGGGCCCTCTTACCCTCTAGCAGGTCGACACTTCCTCCCAGCTTGGTGTCATCTGCAAACTTGCTGATGAAGGACTCAATCCCTTCATCCAGATCATCAATAAAGATATTAAACAGGACCGGGCCCAACACCGATCCCTGGGGAACACCACTAGTGACCGGCCACCAACTGGATGAGACATCGTTCACTACCACCCTTTGGGCTCGGCCATCCAACCAATTCCTAACCCAGCACAGAACATTCCCGTCCATGCCACGGGCTGCCAGCTTCTCCAGGAGTCTGCTGTGGGAGACAGTGTCAAAGGCCTTGCTGAAGTCCAGGAACACTACACCCACAGCCTTCCTCTCATCCACCAGGCGAGTCACACGGTTGTAAAAGGAGATCAGGTTGGTCAGGCAGGACCTGCCTCTCCTAAATCCATGCTGGCTGGGCCTGATCTCTCGCTCATTCTGCAGGTGACGCATGATTGCACCCAGGATTATGCGCTCCATGATTTTACCTGGAACCGAGGTCAGGCTGATAGGTCTGTAATTACCTGGATCATCCTTACGGCCCTTCTTGTGGATGGGTGTCACATTGGCCAACTTCCAGTGAGCCAGGACTGCTGATAAATGATGGAAAGCGGCTTGGCAAGCTCGTCCGCCAGCTCTCTCATCACCCTAGGGTGGATCCATCTGGACCCATAGACTTATGAGGATCCAAGTGGCTCAGCAGGTCTCTAACTTCCTCCTCCTGGATGTCAGGGGGGCTATATTGCACCCTGACCCCATCCATCACTTCAGTAGACCAGTTGTCCAGTGAACAATCGGCCTTACTGTTGAAAACTGAGGTGAAGAAGGCATTAAGCACCTCAGCCTTTTCCTCATCTTTAGTTACTATATTTCCCTCAATGTCCAATAAGGATTGAAGATTGTTGCTGCCCGTCTTTCTGCCATTAATATATTTGAAAAAGCACTTCTTATTGTCCTTGACACAAGTGGCCAATTTGAGCTCCAGCTGGGCTTTTGCCTCCCTAATTTCCTTCCTACACGACTTAACAATGTTTGTGAACACAACCTGACTCACCTGCCCTTCTTTCCAAAGGTGATGCACCCTCTTTTTGTCACTTAGCTCCTTCTGAAGCTCCTTACTCAACCCGGCCGGCCGTCTGCCCCTGCAGCTCATCTTAGAGGACATTGGGACAGCCTGATCCTGCACCTTGAAGACTTCATTCTTGAAGTACCTCCAGCCTTCCTGGACCCCCTTGCTTTTAAGAACTATTTCCCAGGGTACTCTCCTTACGAGTTGCTGGCACATTGTGCTGATCTGATGCTCAAAATGAGGGGCAGCATCAGAACTAGGACAAAAATAGGGAATTTTTTGGAAGGACTCTGGAAGAGAAGCAGTGCAATTACCAAAAAATTGAGTCAGAACAAGGCCATGGTGCCCCAGCAAGGGCTTGGAGGGCTTGCAGAGCTGTGGTCTCCCAAAAAGTTTGGGACTCACCAGTTCCTGGAGAGAAATAGAGTGCTGTGCATGGGAGCCTTCCCACAGATATTTGTACTTAAGGAAAATATTCTCATCTCAGCAAGGTTCCTTGGTTCCCAATGTTAAATTAGTGCCATCCTGTCTGCAGTGTGTCTTGCCCTCTTGTGTTGCTTTAGTCTGTGGAGAAATTCAAGGGAACAAAATGCCTTATTTTTTAGGAAAAAATAATATCCCTTTTTTATTGCAAGCTACCTTGCAAGGACGCTGAATCCTAAGCAGTGTTTATGGGTGAGGCAGGTGATTCCCAGAGGCTGACTTTTTTAGTGTCGCTCTTATTCTGAGTACCCAAATGCGTGGAAAACCAATGAAGCTCAAACCCATTATGCAACTGCTGACCTTGATCGAGTTCAAAATTATCTTAAACATTAAACAGTAGCAAGCGTGACTTTTATTGTGGGAAGTATTTTACGCTGCATTCAAGCATGATTGCTGTAGTCTGGGGTCTGGATTTGACTTTATTATGCTCCAAGTCTTTCAAGTTAATTTATCAAAATGACACCCAGCTCTAGGGGTAGCTCCGTGGTGTATGATTGACTAAATAATACTCTGAATTTCTGGAAGGCTTTTAAAGTTCACTGCTTTCACACCAGGTGTATTTGTTGTTCTAATGCAGGTCACCTCCTCTCGTAGTCGCGCCATCCTCCAAGCAGAGCTGAGCACAAACAGTTTCTGATGACAGAAATTGGATTGCAGGGTCGAACAGCCATGTCTGAAAGGGTTTTTTTCCTCATCCAAATGCTATCGAGTAAGAGTTTTTGTTTCCTTTTGACACACACATCCATTTTCAGATGCGATTAACAGATTAAATGGTGAAGTTTGGTAAGAGGTTTGGAGGCAGCCGTCATTTGGTGGAGTGGCTGCAGGCATTGTAATATCCTTCTCGCTTGATTTGAAATTTACCGTTTGCTTTCAGTGGAAAGTGAAGTAACTTTTTAGACTTTTTAAGTATTACTCATAGCACAGTAATTCTAATTGTTTTCAGTTCCTGGCTACTAATGAAAGAACATGAAATCTGAGTATCTTGTTATAAACAGATTTGTGTTTCAGAAAAATGCTGAAGAGGAGCAGCAAAGCAGGGAAGCTCTCTTTTATTATTCAAGCACCCTGTCCTCTGTACCATGTAGGCTTTTTTTGATCAAATACTGTTTTGTTCGGTTGTTTTGAGTGAAATAGCTGTTTTTGGATGACAGACATTCATAGAGTGATAGATTCATAGAATGTCCTGAGTTGGAAGGGACCCACAAAGATGATAGAGTCCAATTCCTGTCCCTGCATAGGACAACCCCAACATTCACACTGTGGGGCCGAGGCCATTGACCAAATGCTTCTAGAATATTGTCAGGCTTGGTGCTGTGACTGCTTCCCTGGGGAGCTGTTCCAGTGCTCCACCACCCTCTGGGGGAAGAACTTTTCCCTCATGTGCAACCTAACCCTCCCCTGGCACATCCCTCAGGTCCTGTCATGGGCCAAAGAGCTCAGCGCCTGCTCCTCCTCCTCCCCTTTTGAGGAAGCTGCAGAGAGCGATGAGATCTCCCCTCAGTCTCCTCTTCTCCAGGCTGAACAGACCAATTGTCTTCAGCCGCTCCTCACAGGGCTTCCCCTCTAAACCCTTCACCAACTTTGTGGCCTCCTCAGCACTATCCCCAGGAGCTTTAGATTCTTTTTATCCTGTGACACCAAACTGCACCCAGTGCTTGAAATGGGGCCACACCAGTGTAGAGCAGAGCGGGACAATCCCTTCCCTCTCCCAGCTGCATGGCAATGCTGGCTCACTGTTGGCTCACGTTCAATTTGTTTCATTTTGTGGTAGAACATTGGCTTTAATGGATTTCCAGTGGACCAGAGGTCCTTCCCTGGGGCAGCTTGAGAGGCTGGTTCGAAGAGGGGCCAAATCTTGTGCCCTGCCATCCTGGTGGGAGACCAGGCAGTGTCGCATCTGGATCTTGTGCAAGCACTTGGCTCTCAGAACTTAGCTTTGAGTTTAACAGATAACACTGACATAATTTCGGGATGGGGCTCATTACTGTTTCCTTCAAGGGAAGTTCAGCATTTTTAGTTCATTAAATTCCAAAGTAGAACTTCAGGCAGAAATTTGTTTTTGACAAGTTATTTGTCTTTACACTTAAGAAAAGACAAAGTTCTTGTTGTGTTAGGGACTCTTACAGGAGTTCTTTCTCCTTCCCCAGTGGTCCCTAGTTGTTATTGTACTTTGCCAAGTGATGATAGTCGTAAGCAGGGTTTTCTTCACTCCAAAACCTATTTTCTAATGTTTTTCTAGCAGCCTGCCTCAAAAGACAATAGTTATCACACGAATGCGCTGAAGGCTAGGTGAGGACTGAAGGGAGTACAAAGTCAGAGAAGAGATGTCTCAGGAACAAAGAAGATTAGATTGGGGGGAAGAAGTGGAGAACAGGCTCAGAGGTGTGGAATTGGGTCCATGGTTTCCTTTTTGCTCTAAAGTAAAATCCATAGATCACGTTGTGTGTTACGTGTTCCATTACCACACAACATGCTGCAAGCATTGGCCACGTACCATCGAAGGTCGGCACAGTTTGGTGACTAGGTGAACAGATGTATCGCTGCAACAATTTCTATTTCAGAAAAGATAATGAAGTGTTTGTGAAGGCTTGAGAAAAAGGTTGAGAGGAGAAGCTGTTCATGCCAGGCAATATGCTGAGCAATGAAGGACCATGGGATCCAGTGACACGCTGCTTTCAGACCTCCCCAGAGCTGAAATGAGGTGCTAAGAGTGCTTGGCAATAGGACATGATCATTTCAATTCAGAGATCTGTGATCATATGCAAGGTTGCTTGGACGTGAGATAAGGTGATGCAATATCATCCCTGCCTGACTGAATACGTCCCATATTTTGTAACCTCGGCACACATACAAAGCCAGAATTGCAAGCAAACGCGTGTACTTTAAGCAACAGAAAATATAAACTCAGTAAGAATTGTGGGAGTAGGTATTGAGACCATGTGTGGAGATCAAGCTGGCTCCAGTAGATATGAATAGGAGGGGTGTAGTAATTCTTTTTATCCCTTCTACTAATTGCAGATGCTTTTTGAGAGATCTTGATGAAGATTTTTGCAAACCTCCCGAGGGTGACATCTGTTCCTGGTAGGAGGCTCCGAAATTGTAGGTTTTCTTAACTGTGGCTGTGCACTCTGGAGTGTCTGCTAAACCTTGCTTGCTTACTCAAAAATGGGAAGTTTTAGATCAGTGACTACAGAGAAGTAGGATAAGTGATGTAATCAAAGGAGCCATACATTGCATCAATAACACAAATATCTTTGACCGCTTTTTAAGCCAACTTTTTAATGTCTGTGCCTTCCGTAAGTCTAAAAGTCAGTGCCTTGTGACATGCTCCACTTAGGCTCCTTTGGCATTTGCTCTGTCTGCAGCTGCTGTGGTAGATTAGAACGTATGCTGCTCAACAAGGGAGCGGGGCTAATCTGACAATAAATGTATATTTTAAGTGTAGCTGTTGCATTGCATTAATGTTGTTTATCTTGCAATGGTAGCCCTGCACTGGCACATGACATGAGCGATATTAATGATGTGTGAAAGGCAGGGCTTTTTAAGGGGCCGTGCTGGTGCAAAGTCCTATGTGTTATAATTAGAACAGTATCTGGTCTGCTGATAAAATAAAGGCAGCTAATTGCCAGCATTTTAATTTTCTTAGTCTCTCTTACTCATCAAAGACCTCACTCAGCTTGGTGAATGTATCCTTTTCAGGATAAGGTAACTTGTGTGAAAGCATTTGCAAGGTTAATTTCCACTTTTTCTCAAGAGAATTAGGGAAGTAAAACAAACATGTAGTTGCCATGATTTTTTCAGGCGTCTTTGCCCATTGGGGCTTTTTCTAAGATGCAGAAGCAGTAGGTGATCTAACTGTGAAAATAGAAAATCTTCAAGCTGTCAAAAGATAAATGCAGAAATTCATAGAATCATAGAATACTTTGGGTTGGAAGGTACCATGAAGGTCATCCAGTCCAACCCCCCTGCAGTGAGCAGGGACATCTTCAACCCGATCAGGTTGCTCAGAGCCCCGTCTAACCTGAGCTTGAATGTTTTCAGGGATAGGGCATCTGCCACTTCCCTGGGCAAACCTCTGCTGATGCCTCACTACCTTCAGCGTAAAAATTTTTTCCTTGTGTCTAGTCTTCTCTTTTAGTTTAAAACCATCACCCCTTGTCCTATTGCGACAGACCCTGCTAAAAAGCTTTTCCCTATCTTTCTTTTAAGCCCCCTTTAAGTATTGAAATGCTGCAATAAGGTCTCCTCAGTCTTCTCTTCTCCAAGCTGAACAACCCCAACTCTCTCAGCCTCTCTTCATAGGGGAAGGGTGTTCCAGGCCTCCAAATGCATCACTGAGGGAGAAGGAGGAGCCAGGCTGTGGCTGTGGAGACTCCAGGAGATGGTTGTCGTGATAGGAACCTGTGGGCAGTTAAGCATCACGAGATGCTGAAACCCAGCGCCAAAAGGTGCAGGCAGGTGGAGCTCACTCGAAGGGGGATGGGAGATCCAGGGGAGTGATGCTGAGCTGCAGCAACGGCCACCTCCTGTTGACACCCTATAGGCAGGCTTGACCTCTGGTTCTCCAGAGAAAATAACGTATGGCACAGCATCATGGAAAAGCTGCCAAGCTGCAGTGATGTCAGGTGCAGATAAGGAGCCCAAGTGAATGAAGCCTGTGTTCTTTATGAAAAAAACATGCACTGTGGTGAACAAAGCCAGACTCTTCCACGTACAAGGCCCATTAGGAACTTCTCAGCTATCATTTATTTAGACAGGAAGTATATTCTCCTCTTACAGTAATTTCTTGGCTGATTTATAAAGGTTGCTAGTTGAATTTGTTGGAGTGGGAGGACTGAAAAATGGAGACGAGCAAGCAGCTAAGTGCAAAGCCAGCCCTTCTCACATGAACCATGGTTTGTATGGTTTTCCAAACAGGAATGTTAATATAAAGTCAATTACTTCTGCTTTCTTTTCTGTCAGCTTACTGGAAGCCGTGTGGTCCCTGTGCCACTCTACATACTCATGGAATTCCTGAATCCTCAGCTAGTTAATCGAAATTTTGAAGTATGTTAATGTTGTATTTGAGAGGATTCATAAGCTTGAGTTTGGAATCTCTTTAGAAGCATAAATTTAGTAGGCTAAAGAAATAATGATTATATACAGAAAAGTACTGTTATGTGGATCTCCTTGGATTTGTAAAGTCAGTCCATTTCTATGGAAATAACCCAGCCTTGTTAGCATCTTCCTCGAAGACTGATGTCAAGGTGCTGTTATTGACTAGATATTTTCCTTTTATTTAAAAAAAAATAGAATATAGGATATTTGCCAGCCTGTATCACATTTAAGTCTATTAAATCCTCTATATACCCTGTATCTCCTGAAGGCAGAATACTGGAGGCTTGGAGGAAAGTGTTAAACCCATGAAGCTGACGTGTAAGATAATATGGCCATAGGCTTCACCCTGATCTCTAATAGCGAGAGACTGCCTTTGCCACCAAGGTTTACAGTTTAATATCGCTTCCGAGATGTGCTGTCATTAACCATGACTTTGGAACTAAATCCTGTGTCTTGTTTTATCTTAGGGACGCTTTGAGGACTTACAATGTCTATAGGCTGGAAACCAGAAGTTCCATGGCATGGCAGAGACTGCAGTTACTGCAGTCCATTGATTCTCATGCTCTGTCAGCCATAGTGAGACAAGGCAGACCTGCTTCACCTCTACCACATTGCTACTGTGTGCTAGAAACACCACAGATACTGAATAGAGCCCCCTCAGGATTAGTAAACGTGGGGAAAATTATACGACTTTTAGTAGATGCTACTGAATTCGTTTCTGGGGAGGCAGAATTTCTTGCAGCTCTCCACGTTATGTAAATGCTGTCATGAAAATTGATTTTATTGGGACGTCTTTCAGACCTTGTTCTGTGATCTTGGTATACAATTTCCTTCATAAGAGCCTACATTTTACCTGTCATAGGCTCTGCTGATCCACTGGATATGTTAAAGAAAATAAGAAGAGTCATGGAGTTTTATGGAACAATATCTCCCATCCCTGTTCAATCTCTTTGATTGAAAGAACAGCAAATAATTTTGGGAGGAAAGTCAGCTTGAAACTGAGAGGACAATTTGCTAGGAGGCAAAAGAGGGGCAGAAATTTAAAGTGGAGCTTAGCCCTCATCCCACTGCTAATCGGGGACTTTTCCTTGTGGGGGGTGTCAGCCACAGCCGATGGCTCCCTTTGCTCTTCCTCTCCCATCGTGTGGTCTGTAATTCTAGGGCAAAATAAAACTTGAAGTTCAGTCCCCCACAACTGAATAGGAGGGGCTGAAAAACAAACCCTGGGTAGAGCTGAATGAGAATCTTACACGTGGGATATGGTGTTCTGCAGCTTTTAGTAACAATAACAGACGGGAAAATGAAAATAAGCCACTTGTGTAAGCTAGCACCTGTGACAACTGTAATTTTGCTCTGGGCATGAGATGATCACCATTAATTCCCGTTTCTAATTTTGTAATTCCTAAGCAGTTGTAACTGTCAAGTGAGCTCAGTGTAAGCTATTGTATAATCACTTGCAACGTGGCTGGCAAAGGCAGCTTGACAGTGCCAATGGATGCTGGAAGAGTAAAGGATGTCTAACTTGCACCTTATATTTATATAAAATCATAGGATGATGGAATGGTTTGGGTTGGGAGGGACCTCAAAGCCCATCCAGTTCCAATCCCACTGCCATAGGTGGGGACACCTCCCACTGGATCAGGGTGCTCAGAGCCCCATCCAACCTGGCCTTGAACACTGCCAGGGATGGGGCATCCTCAGATACCTGCCTCAAACCTCTTACGAACCTTCCCATAATGGATCACTAACTGTTTTTACTCAGGAGTGCACTTAGGCTTTTGCTTAATCTTGAACACATTTGCAAATCTAACAACTGTGTTCATCCGAGACTCTGGTTCAAGGGCCAACCATTTCTACCCACAAGTTTCTCCTTCATGTTCAGCTGGGTGGTGTTATGTCTTTCATTCCCATCCTCAACAAATGCCATAAACCCCAATACAGTATCACAGTATTACAAGGTTGGAAAGGACCTTTGAGATCATTGAGTCCAACCTATAACCCAACACCAACTCATCATCTAAACCATGGCACTAAGTGCCTCATCCAATCTCGTCTTAAATATAGCTGTAAGGTCTCCCCTGAGCATTCTCTTCTCCAGGCTAAACAACCCCAGCTCCCTCAGTTGCTCTGCATAGGGCTTGTGCTCCAGCCCCTTCACCATCCTCGTTGCTCTCCTCTGGATACACTCCAGCATCTCAACATCCTTCTTAAACTGAGGGGCCCAGAACTGGACACAGTACTCAAGGTATATATACAGACTTCTTGTTCCAGCTGTACCTTATTCTTTTTTAGCTCATATAGGCTATGGTCTTACAAGAGAAGGGAGATTATCCTCAAACTTAGGTCTTGCTGATGCCAGTGACGAGCCCTTAGGAAGTGTGGAAGGCTTTAGCTCACAAACTTTTGGTTTTGTTTATCATCTATGAATATTTTTACATATATATGTGTGTATATATATATACACATAGATGTATATATGAGATCTACATACTTTCATTTACACATATTCATAGGTAAACATCTACATAAATGTACATATATATAAAATACATACTTACGCATATATGTGTTGTTGTTGTTTGGTGAACAGCATTTCTTTGATATGTTTCTGAGCTCAAGAACTAGAAATGTCCACTCCAGCAGGCACCTACTTTGAGAGACTTACTATGCACAGGCTATAAATTATATAAAAAGTGTTTGTTGTTAAATTGTGATAAACTTAGCTACAGGGAAGCAGCTGCTACTTTACTGCCTATGAGTTCTTTTGTGTTTCCCTAAAGCTGTAGCCAGAAAACAGCACATTTGTAATTTTTTTTAAAATTAAATGTAGAGTAGAAAGAGCCATGTTGGATTTGAGATGCGAGGCGCTTCACTGGGATTGCCTCTAGGTCATACAGCTGGTTATCCATTCACCAAAAGCCTTTCTCCCTCTTTTATTCTCTGTTTGGATGTCTCAGTTAGCCTGGGAGAGAACAGTGTAAATGAGTGACCTTTGCAGAGCAACTCAACACCTTCAAAAAAAAAAAAAATCCTGGGAGTGGAGATGCCCATTAAAAAACTATTGGTGATTCCCTTTCATGGACCAGTGGTGGCTGTGGCCACTTGTAGTCAGTAATTGCTAGCCTTAACTGTTGCTGCAAGCCTCCTGCAAAGTCTCCTGTCAGAGTTTGGGACTGCTCATATAAATATGCAGAAACATCCTTCAGTCCAGAAAGGGACATTTTGGTGCGGCAGAACTATCTGCAGAATTACCTAATTCCATCCAGTTTGATCCTGAACTCATTATCTTTTATTTGAATTCACTTACTTGAAGTCAGTCCATTTTCTCTTTGCGTTTTCAGTAAGCCACGGATTTTTGCAGTGTGTACATATGACAACCTGATAGAAGCCCTTGATTGTGCGTCTTAAACAGAAAGAAGACATATTTTTAGAGGCACCTAAATATCTTCTAATAATTAAAATGTAAGCTAACAACTCTGTTGCAGCAGTAGAGGTGTGAGGTGCAAGCTAAGCGGTTCCTCAGACTGAAGGAGGGAGCTGGCAAGTGGTCCTACGCCCCTTGAGACAGGAGCTGATGATGCAACCATGCTTCCATTTCTCCTTCCATCGCAATGGTAGGACAACAGGATGAGCTGGATGTTGTCCACTAAAATAATCAGAAGTGAAATGGCTTATAATGATTTAATTTAAAAATACCATCAGTAGGTTGGGGTTGATGTGCTTGTGTTAGCACTGTGTCTTAAGCTGCCTGTAGATCTGAGAAAGATGCCGTAATCCAAACTGTGCGATAGCTGTCTCATCTCTGTCCTTTGATCGTTCTTCTGTTTCTGCCGTAAGATACTATGGACAGTCAGTCTCCAGTTTGTTACTGCAATTTTTGCCTTTATTATTAGTTGGAGAACTGACTGGCACAAATGCATGTTTGATGCCGACCTCCTGGAGCTGGACTGGGGAAACTGTGGAGTCTTCATGAAGAAATACAAGGCTTATATGAGGAAAAGGCAGCGTGTTGGTTATGGGAGTCATGTGTCTGAAACTCACTCTAACATAAATATTTTATGGTATATCTCCAGTGTGCTGCTGGCAAAGTCTGGAAAATGCTCTGTTTATTCCAAATTGGACGTCAGACATACCCTATGAACTTGCTAATGCCCCTTCAAAGGCAAATAAGAAGCCAGTATTGGTGTCTATAATGTGTGGGTGGGGTTTGCATGGTATTTTTGCCTTGGGTGGCTTTTGTGGGGTTAGAAATTCAATTGAGGGCAGGGCTGAGCAGGCAGACTGCTCTGACTTGTGGTTGAGGGAGCTGGAGTTGTTTAGCCTGGTGAAAAGGAGACTGAGGGGAGACTTTAAGGCTCTATAACTACTTAAAAGGAAGTTGTAGTGAGGTGGGGGTTGGTCTCTCCTTCCTCCCTGCTAGCCAGTGACAGGTGAGGGGACACAGCCTCAGGATGTGCCAGGAGAGATTTTATGTTGGACATTAGAAGAAATTTCTTCCCTGGAATGGCTCTCGGGCACTGGCAGAAGCTGCCCAGGGAGGTGGTTGAGTCACCATGCCTGGAGGTGTTTAAAAGATGGGTACAAGTTGTACTTGAGGACATGGTCTAGTGGCTGGCTTAGCAGGGCTGGATCGGTGTTTGGACAAGATGTTCTTAAAGACGTTTTCCAACTAAAACCATTCTATAATTCTGTCACTTAATCCTTATTAGTCAGTGGGATGCTGTCTCATATGCATGCAGTTCAGCTTCTTTCTGTCAAGGAAAATGCTGGAGAAACTGATTTTGTTGTAAGGGGAATGTGCCTTCTAGGAGGACTGGTCAGCTGGAGGCAATTGCTTTAATTGCTGGTGGGGCTGGAGAGCCCAGACCTCTGCCCAGTTGGACTACCCGATTGTAGTTCTCAGACTGGGAGCAGGTCAGGAGATGTTCCTTAAAAGCATGGAAACACTTTGCTCCAGATCTGCCAGGACTTACCTCCAATCCAAGCAAGTCTGCTTCCAGTTTGACCCTTCCCTGCTTTTCAGGACAATTTCCTTTGCTTCCAAGTATAAAGCAAGATAGTAAAGAGCTCTGTGGGCAGGTGGGGGGTAGTTGAAAGCCGAGGAAGAGTTGGTTGCTATTTTGACTTGTATGGCCATGGACTTTGTGTTTCATGTTGTGGTTACATAAAAACTCACCAGTGCTCTGGAGTGCAATTCATGGGTGATAGAAATGAAAGCAGAACTGAAGGAATCCTGTTTCTGGTATCCAGCTTCTCTATCAGCAATTAGAAAGAAACCTTCAGCAAATGGAAACACTTTACCTGAAAGTATACATTTGCTGTCCAGTTAACTTCATGAACAAGTTTTTCTCTCCTTCTTAACTGGCCCCCGCGTTAAACTTCCTGTGATCTCTCATGGGCACCTTGGTTTGAAGTCTCAAGGCTCAAGTCATTTTTTTCCTGCGGTAAGAAATGGCAGGCAGTGCAGTAACCTTCAAAATGTATGAGTAACACCAGTTCTTTGTCAGAAAGCTGTATAGCTGAAACAGCTTGGCCAAACTGCCTGGAGTCAGAGTGCAGACAAAATGCAGTTGGTCACAACTCAAGTTTTATAGGTGTCTAAAAAGTATGGAGCTCTCTCTGATGGCTTTTAAAGGCTGGTGGAGTGAGTTACTGACAAGTTGTCTTGGTAATACAAAGCCAAACCTGGGAGATGTGTCGGGAAAGGTTGAGTCTGTATTGAAATGCAGTCTCATTTTGACCAGCTGTGAATCAGCCTGTACTCAGCTGCATATGGGGAGATGTGATACAGAAAAGGTCACCTTGAAGGCAATGATCTAGGTTTTGACTACTACATTGAGAGTTTCCATTTTGTGAGGCAGTGTTTGTCTTTTTCTTTGAACAAAACTGAGGCTGTGGTGTTAAAAGTGTCTTTATATTTGGAAAAATCTGAGATGTCAGCTAAGTGGGAGCAGAAGGCTGTCCAGTTTAGTCCTCTGTTCTTGTGAACAATTGTGTCCTGTAACCCCTTCTGTAAAATTTATTGTACCCTGCCTTAGAATGCTAGGTTGTCATTTTTTGTTTTTACTCTTGCTCTGGGAGGGCAGTTCAGGGATCCCCAGGATGTTAAGAAACCCTTATTGTCAACCTGAGCCTACTCTGCCTGTGTTACACTTCTTTGTTCTGGTAGCAGTGTTGTATTAAACATGTTTGGGGTTTTTTGTTAATTAGTTTGTTTTGTGGAAATATATTCCATCTCCTTGGTAAGGGATGTGTAGTAATGCCCTCTTAACCTTGATTTTCTCTGTGTAAATAAGTTTAGGTTCTGAGTCTGCCTTCAGAAAGTGGGCTCCCTGGTTCTATGTATGCGTGTCTCTGAACCTCTTTCTGTTTGAAATCATCTGTATGGAGGGGGTTCCCGTGGCTCTCACACCAGGCACTAACACAGATCTTTCTCCGTCTCTGGAGACACCCTGCCTGCAATAATGCCTGCCTGCCTCAGACTATTTTTGTGGAGAAAAACCCAACTGCTTTCTCTTCACTTCTTCCTTGCAATTTTGTCTTTTGTTTCTCAGCGTACTCCCCTGTGCAGCAAATTTACTCCTCAATTCAGTTTCTCATTTTTCTGGGTAGTTTTTTTACTTCTGTTTGGTGCCACAGGTATATTTTTCTTGTGTAAAATGTGCACGTAAGTACCTGCAGGTCTTGAACTGTCCACATTGCTTCGCTGCTATTATAGCCTTATTCCGGCTGTCTGAGCTTCAGTGTTGTTCCCAGCTCCTGCTCTAGTCCTTGTACCTTTTTGATGCCAATCTGCAAATTATACTTTGGGCATCATTTCTGCCAGATGTTTACTCGGTGTGCATCCTATAGATCCTGTATCCTTTCATGTGTGTTGTGATTCTCAAATGCTTTCTCAATACTGTTATCTTTTTTTCTTTTCCCTGTAGTGGTTGCTTATCTTCAGAGACAAATTCAATAAAGTCCTTGAATCTCTTGTACCAAGTGTCCTGTTTTGCTCTCTGAAAAATCCCAAACTTCTTGGGTTTAACCCCTTTTTTTTTCTTGCCCTCCTGTTCAGCCACTTATGCTCAGAGCAGAACTCAAAGGCAGGAGGATATGTTTATTTACTAGAGTTGTGCCACTTTCAGTGTATAGCCACCACCTAAACGCACCAGCGATCTACAACCAGACAGCACAGTCTTAAAGCAGCAAATACAACTGTACAGCAACACGCTAACATTCATCCACACCAAAGCAATACAAAATGGGAAATGGATAAGTCCCGAGCAAATTCCTGTGGTGATTTTGTTGTTTTCTGCTTTTTAACTTCTCAGCAGGGATATTGGCTTTTACATTCCTGCCTGAAAGCCAACAAAGCCACATTGGTAGTTTCAGTTTTCCATCCGGGCCTGACAGGAGCCCTAGAAATCTTAGCAGGTACGATTCTTGAGACATACGTAGCTGTATGTCTTGAGTTCGTTTCAAAGTGTCTTCCATAATCCAGATAATAATCTACCATTCACAATTAGATGTAGTTCCAATTTCTTGAATGTTCAAGCAATCATTTTCTTTGGTAATTGAGTTCCCCATTGAATTCCACTATTCTGATCTCCTGCTCAGAAAACTAAGCATATTAATTTGAAAAGCTGCATGAATGCCTGGCCAGGATAATGGCAGCAGAGTAATTGCAAGGAAATCTCTTACAACGGGCTTATTTTCATCTAATAAAGCTTTCCCTGATGGCTATGTTGCATGCCGTGAATATGATACAAGCTCTGAAGCATCCATTTGTGTTTACATGTACAAATGAGTGAGTTTTAACGTTCTGAGAGCTCTTCCTCACATATTTAGTAAGTATTTAAAGATCTATTTTCTTTAAACATTTGTCTTTCTATATTTCTTCTCACAGTGAATTTTGGGTGATGAAGGAAAGGGGGCCAATCCTTCTGCTTGCAGGATTTATGCATATATAGTATGCGTTGACACACATTAGACTAAAAGTTGTGTTCCAGACTCCAAATGAAGCTGAGATGGTCCACTTCTAGATGTAGGGCAAACACATAGTAAGGGACCAGAAGCCTTTACAAAGAGCTTACTGCTCAGCAAAGCAGCTAAGGAGAGGAGAAAACAGAGCTACAAAGGGCTGAAGCTACCCTAGTCTCACACAGCAGGCTGGTGGCAGACCCTCAGCTGTCCCGGTCAGTGGTATACTTTTTTTTTTTTTCACAGTGAGCGTAAACCTTGATCCATCAGCGCAACAATGATACTGTCTGGTTTGACTAGGTCATTTAGTTTCTGTTTGGAAAACAATGGTCTTGCTGCATTTCACATGGCTGGAATCACTCTCCCTGTTTTTAGGGGTGGTGGTGGTTTTGTTCATATCTTGTTTCATCTACTGGAGTCTTTTGTGAATTGGATACTTGAATAACAGAAGAGTAAAACAATATAATTAGTGGGAGGGTCCCTGATAGGGAGATGGAGTTGGTGCTTGTCTTGCATTTCTCGATAGGATGTTTTTCTCTTATTACAAGGTCAAGTGACGTAGTCTTGCATTTTCAGAAGAGCTGGATGGCCAACCCATCGAAACTGACTGGATTAAATGAATCTACATCTCTTGATCTCAAATGCATTTTGGGTCTATTTTCCTTTCATATGTGTTTTGCAGTTTCATTGACTTAATGAGACCCAAGGATGCAACAGAAATCAAATGACTTGAATCAACAGAAGAGAAAAGACATCAGAAATGTTCCCCACAGTGGAGCTGAAGGACTCTAGGGATGCAGAACCAGTTATCAATGAAAGATCTGTCCTTTCCAGACTTGCTTCATCCTCCATTCTCCATAAAAGATAGCACAGTGTGTGGATGAATGCCTCCATAAGTATTTGGTGTATGGCCAGTTATGTAGCACAGTGGTGTTATCTTTTTGTTACTTGCAAGTGGCTGCTGTAGAGGTTTTGCCCAGTAATCCGGTAACTGGAGCATTTTGTACAGGACTTTTACTTCTTGGCAATCACAATGAATGATGTTTCAGAGGTCAGATTTTTCAAAGGAGAACTGGACATGCAAAATCCTGTTCAGGGCCTCTCCTTTCCTCTGCCACTAATATTGATCAGCTGAAACTATTTCAGAGAAGAGTCTTATTTTCATAGTAATAATTTTAATAAGCACTAGAGAAAGGTCTTCCTCACCACTGTCCCTGGCACCTCAGGCGTGGGCAAGCAGGTCTCCGGACTGACCAGAGGTAGCGTATTTCATTTGGAAGGGACCTACAATGGTCATCTCGTCCAGCTGCATGACCGCTTCGGGGCTGACCCAAAGTTCAAGCGTGGTACTAAGGGCATCGCCATTTCTGTGTGGAAAATGCTGTCAATATTTCCTAAGACTGAGGTTGCAGGACCTGGGTTTGTGCATTAATAGTAACAGCACTTTGCCCTGTAACACAATCCAGCTTTCTTCAGTTGTCTTGATGTTTGCCTTTGTCTGCTCTGGTACTTCCATACAGTGATATGCATTCATCTTGAGCTGTGTTTGCAGTGAGGTAGAGACTGGTTGTGTGTGTTTGCTCATGATGTGGGATTTTGCATGGCAAGAAAGCAAATGGGTATGTTAGGCTGTGTAGCTGGAAGAGATCAATTTTCCCCCAGGAAATGCTGGAATAGGAGAACTCTTTGTTACTAACTCTGGTACAAATGTAACTGTATGCAATGGCAAATACATGTCTCTATACCTAACACTGTTGCCTGCTGCTCCTATTTAGGTACCATGGATAACTGAGGTGCAGCAGGACCAGAGGCTGAAAGCAAATGACAGATGGTCTTTGTCAGATATGAATAAATAAAAACAAGGAAAACATAACGTAGGTACCTAGGCACAACCTTTCCGCTTGCTGGATTGGCTTAATGTGGTGTAATGGTGAGAGGCTGAATATTGAGGCACTTTTCTTCCTCTTCTATCAGTGAAGTCACTTTCAGTTTCTGCATTGTCTCCCTTCCGCCAGTCATAAATGTCCTTGGCAAAATCACATTTATTAAATATACAAAAACCAGCCCATCCTTGGCATTTCTATTTTCTGTTTCCTGCCTTGCTTTATTGGTTGGTATTTCCCTCTATTAGCAATGCTGGCGTTGTTCTTGGTACGTTCCACATCACTTCCCACTGAGTATAGATGATCCATTGCTACCAATCTTTACAAGATATTTGTGTGGGAAGATTTATGTGCTTTGTTTTCTTTAGTGGAATCTTCATCAAGACAAGCATCACTTGTCTTGCAGAAGGCTCTGAAGGTGACAGTGATCTTGAGGTCTCCTGTTTCTTTGTGCCCTCTCCCCCTTGCTGGCCCAGCTTGAGAAGGGGACATTGCATTAAAACACCCAGAGACTTTCCCCTCTGACAGCGCAAGACATCTGAGGCAGCTGGTTTTGCTTCTTCTTTGCAGTTGCCTTCCTCCTTCAGCAGGAGACATCTGGGCTACTTGGCTGCCATCCTCTGCACCAGCTGCTGACCTAACCCAGCACCGCCAAACCCTTACCCCCGGCAGCATCCAGCGGCTTCCCTCCCCTTGCACACTACTTTTATGGGGATTAACCTTTCACATAGTTTGATTCTGTTTCTGTGTGAGTTGCAATAGTGTACAGCATTCATACAATTGTAAATATGTTTTTTGACTCAGGCTTGTTGATAGGCATTTTAAGACTGATAGTGGTGATCTCAAAACCCATGTGCAGAGCAGTTCTTTGAAACTAGCCCTCATGCTGAAATGGGAGTTGGCATCCTATTTGGAGAAACTCGGGTGGCTCTGTCTCTAAATTAATGGAGGAATGAAAGGTTTGCATGTTCTGGATCTGTAGACTCTGAGGCCACAACGTTTTAAGAAGTTTATGTTCCTTCCATCCTGTTCCTGATGTATTGACTCCCAGACAGCAGTTGAACTGTGTCCTTAGTGCTGGCAGCAGCATCCTTTAAAAGAAAAAAAAACCCTCTGTCTTTTTTGTAGAAGCTACACTAAGTATGTCATGTAAGAAGGGGCATAACTGAGGGGACAGGGAAGAAAAAAACAAATTACATTTGCTGTTTAGATTGGATATTAGAAAAAATTTCTTTACCGAAAGAGTGTGGAAGCACTGGCAGAAGCTGCTGAGGGCAGGAGAGGAGTCTCCATCCCTGGAGGTGTTCAAAGAACAGGTAGGCATGGCACTTTGGGACATAGTTTAGTAGGCATGGTGTGGTTGGGCTGCCAGTTGGACTGGATGGTCTGAGAGGTGTTTTCCAAACTTGGTGCTTCTATGATTCTATGAAATAAAGGGACTAACAAGGTGAATCAGGCCAGCCAGGAATTCCTTGTTGTCATTCATGGCTGTGTCAGACCTTTGTGTGAAACAGCTGTATTTAGTGACGGACTGTGAAGGTGTTGGGTATTTGGTTTGTTGGTCTTTTTTCCTGTTTTTTTTTAACAGACTGGTGTGGTTTTTATAGCAAACACCAGAAACTGAATATGTATAGTACACCAGCAGAACAGATTTGTTAAAATAATTTGGCATTCAGGAGTAATCTGTGTCAAGTATTGAACATCTGCTTTCCACTCCACTGGCGAGTCCAAGGAAATGGCAGGACGTTGGAGAAGCATTGATTTCTAGCGTATGTAATTAGAAGTGCATTATAAAGCTTGGCACAAGGTTTGTCTTAGTTCATCTTTTCAAATCCTTTACAGAAAAGAGAGATGAGCAATGTCAAATCACCAAGTGCCTCTTCTGTTCAGAAATCCCATACGTGAATGCAAGACATAGCTGCTCTTCCAAACCTGGATCGGTGATCAAAAGCAGATTGAGCCACTGTCCTTCTAACCATCTGCTGGCTTTATCGTCTGCTGGGGTGAAGGATGGCCATCAGACATATCTTCCCTTACTTTGTGTATAACAGGGCATGTCATCTAGCTCTGTAACGACAGGTAGATGTTGATTTAGCTGATTTCACTTTCTGTATTCTAACAGCAAGCACTGTTAGTGTGATAGAAAGAAGTAGATCAGTAAAACTGAAGGACAGAGTGGGGTGGGGGTTGGAAAGAGGTGTCCATTACTCTTGAAAATTCACTTGTTTTGCTGGGGCTAAATGGGGTTTAGTGGGATAAGTCTTACAGGATTTAAGTAGATAAGACTGGAGGCTGTGCTTTTTGTCATGGTGCTGCCTAGAGTGAAGTGCACAAACTTAACCGTGCTGAGTGATGTGAGGCAACTCAGGTGGCTTTTAATGTCACTAATTTCAGATTTGTTGTTTTTTGTTTATATTAACAGCTTTTTCCATCTCCTACCTTGTGTTTTATAAGCTGTTCCTTAGGGATCTGCTACTTTCAGTCATATCTTGCTTTATGTGTAGTTGTGTATTCATTTTTTTCCAGTTTGAAAATGTATAATATGTCATTTCTGCCAGCATTTGTTTGCCTCACCTTAGACAATCCGTGTCGATATTGGAGTCTCCTCCTCACTATGGCAAGTAGCTGACATCAGTGAGATCCTCTGTCTACAAGACTCTTAGCTGTGATAGCTCGATACTGACAATAAAAAGAGGACCTTTGCACGAAGTGTGTGTATAAGCCTACATTTAATGTAGTTATATATATCTATGTAGAATAAATGAAATGATTATTTAAAAACAAACAAAATTTCAAGTTATCCACCTTTTAAGGGATCTGGGTGATTCTAATTATAAAGATACAATAAACTGTCCTTAATTAGACTTGTGGCCAGATGGCATGGTAACCTTAATTTTTAACTCTCCTTTACTCTGTAGATCTCCAGCAGTTGTGATTTGGAGTTTGGGCAAAGACACAGGTCTTTTGTCTCAGTATATAAGGTGAGAGCTAGGAATTTCTGGAATGCCACAGTTAAAGAAAAGGCATATTCAAGCTGTTAGTAGCTTGAAAAATCATAATGCCTGGGGCTATATAACCTGTTAAACATCAACATCCGCTTTCAAACCAAAAAGAAAAATATCCTTCTCCTCTTTAGAAAGAGGCCAAGCTGGAATGCTAAATGACAAATGAATTTTTGGAACATATTTTTAAAAATAAACCAACCGGGCCTGAATTCTTTGCTGACACTTAAAAATTACCCTATTTTTTAAAAGGATAAGCTAGTTGCTCAGTTCCTGTCCATCAGCTGACACTACATTCTCCAAGCAGGCAATTTCTTTCTGTGCTTTATTGACAAACCACTTTTATCCAAATGCCGGGGGCAATGTGGGTGCAATTCTGAGAGAGAGTGATGGGGGAACTTGCTCACAATCACCGGGGACTCCAAGGTAAATTCGCCTGAAATCTTGTTTCGATGCGAGTGAGTTACCATGCAGCTTGTGTACACCAAGTAGGAGAAATTTAATGGTAAGAGTGTGAACTGGGAATTGGAGTAAATGTTTGCTTGCTGCAAATATGCAATCATTGCATCTGGTGAAAGGGCAACTGTGGGGAGCCTGGATGTTTGTCTTCGCAAAAGACCAATCAGATAATTTCCAGCAGGAGAAAGTGGTGTTGGTGTCAGAGTTGTGTTTTCCTCAAAAATTGAGGTACAGTGAAAATCTTTTATGCACAGTAGTTTCCTAAGCAAGGCTGTAAGCACAGTGTTTGTTGACAGCTTTTGCTTATTTAAAAAATTGTCATGACAGTAAAAATAGGAATTCAAGACCTGAAGTAGAGAAGCTGGATAATAAAATATACATAGAGGCCTCAGGGGACCTTGCATCTCTGAGCCCAGCTGGTTTGTGTGTGTTTAGAGTTGCTTCAGTTTGTCGCTAACTAGAGAACATGACTGGTGCTACATGAGCAGGGTTAAATGCTATTTCCCAGTGCTGGGGCTAAGTACAAACCTCAGCTTAATTCAGCTCCAGGATGTGGAGCTGAGTGTAGCTTAGCCAGAGGCTCCCTGCTCCTGTGCCACCTGCAGGTTGGAGAAGCCTTGAGGTTGGTGTCTCATACTTGTATGAAGGTTGTACATTTGAGGTGTGGGCTGTATGAGCACTGGATACCATGGAGAGGCCTTTATTGTGTTGGTCATGTGGAGAAACGGCATTTGGGTTTGTATAATGCTGCCTCAATACCTATTTAAATGTTCTTGATTGATGAATAATTATAGTTCCAGTGATGATGATGGATCATACATGATCATGGACAAGCATTGGAACAGCCTGCCTAGGAAAGTAGTGGAGTCCCCATCCCTGTAGGTCTTCAAGAATTGTATAGACGTGGTGGCACTTGGTGACATTGTTTAGTAGGCATGGTGTACTGGGCTGTTGGTTGGACTGGATGAGCTTAGACGTCTTTTCTGACCTTAATGAGTCTATGATACAGAGTCTTTTCTTTTTATACCAGATCAGCTTTACCATGGATGTAGAGTCACACATTTACATTGCAATATTTGTGTATCTCTTATTCTAGTGGGCTTGGGTAACTTTTTGCAGATGTGCAAAATTATATTATGAAGTATTTTTTTTGTTACATTGGTAGTGAGTTTGGACATAGAAACTGTGAGTTCAGAGATGGGACGCAGCCTGTTTCAGAAAAGCATGTCTCTCTTGGGTAAGTTTTGTACCCCAAACTGAAGACACACGAAATAACTAGACACTGAAAATTTAAATCTTGTTTCATAGCTTTTGAGGTTAATAATGCAATCATCTCAGAATTATTGCCTCTTAACGACTCCATCAAAGACTGCATTGTGAGCTGAATAGTCTCATTTGTGCTAGACATTTATCCCTATATACATAAAATTTATAGCAGAACAATTTAACAAGTTTTAAAACTTTCAGAGGAGAACAGGAGTTGCGCTTCAGACTGTGAACAGGCTTTATTCCTATTTGCCCTGCTCCTTCCCTTTCCTTTGTCAGATGCTTTTGTGACAATTTACAATACCTCCAGCGAGTGGCTGACTGTAAAAGCCTGCGGTGTGCTTGTATAGATTAGTGAGGTGCTATGTGACCATCTCCCTGCTGGCAAGATGTGTAATTTGTGCTGTATACTCATCCCTCACCAGCCGAAGGCATCGGATCCACATCAGATCCAGAGCTCATCTCTCCCAGTTAGCCGTTTACTTATACAGTTGCCTGAAGACTAGGGTGGCCTTGATCATTTTCATTGCCCTTGAAATATTCTGTGATTTAGTGCACGTGTGATTTGTTCCTGTTGTTCTCCTTGGTGGAAAGCAATTGTCTTTTGATATGCACAAAGCAATCAGAACAGGCAAGGAAAAACAGGGGGTGTGTGGGAGATGAAGAAACGCTCGTATGGAATCACTCTACCGTACTCCCAGCAGGGAAATTTAATTTCTGGCACTACTGCTTTGCATTGACTCCAGCTACTATCTGAGGCCTGTTGCCTGTAAGAAAGTAGTTTTTGTGGCTGTGAGTCCTTCAATATCCGGCCTATTCTCTTTCCAAAATGCCCGTTTTCTCATTGGCATGCACGGCTGGGTTCTGTGACAGAGCTGGAAGCCGGCAAGAACACCTCCAGCCGTAGTAACCCCTCAAAAATCTACAAGAAATTAACTCGGATTTTCTGTCTAACTTGGATCATTAATTAATTCTATCTCTGCCCCCATTACACAATTAGAAATATTGCTAGTGTCCAAATGTGTGATTACTACATCTGTTAGGAAAGGGAAGAAACAAAAGAATTAATGTTGATGATAATTTATACTGACACACCAAGGATGGGGAAAGCACTCAGGGCACTGAAGACCTGGCTGGAGGTTTCAGCTGAACATTTGGAACGATCTAATGATTTGGGCAGATTTGTACATTGTTCTTTCTTCTCCTTTTGTTTTTCCTTTGCCCTCCGCCACCCAGTGAGTCAAAAGACTTTTAAAGTACGTTAGTGTGCTGTTCACACATCAACACTGGAAAATATTCTGGAGCTTTACAAAGATTTGGTTAACAGGGAAGTCTTTCAAATCTAATTTCTTTTTTTGGGGGGGGGGGGCTTTTTGAAGTACCTTACAAGGTCCCTCTTACTCTGTGTTTGTGTCACCATACCCTATTAGGGTCTGGGTCCAACCCATTAGGGTCCAATCCATTAAGGTCCAACCAGCCTGGTCTTCTGCCTCTCTGCATGGCACAGTACCCCCCACCAGCCACAGCTGTTTTTGCGATTTGAAGTCCCTGCCTACCATCCCGTTATCTGTTTGTGGACCTATTGTCTATGAGTTTGTCCAACCCCTTTTGAGCCATCTGGCACTGCCTATCTCCCCAGCTTTGTGGGGCAGCAAGTCCCAGGTGTTTATTCCCTCCTGTGCCAAGACATTATTTGTCAATGCGTAAGCATGCCAAGTGCTGCAGAACTGCACTTCCTTAAGCTTATCTCCTGCTTAAGTCCGTGTTTTTGTACACCTTAAACCAGCCATCCCTCTTTGGCTTTCTCCTCCCAAGCTGGGCAGTCTCTCCTTGTGCAAGGCAGCAGCTCCATGCCCTTTATCATGTGAGTTGCCTTTGCCTAACTGCTGCAGCCTTCCCAAGACCAGGACTGCATACAGTGTGGGGACATGCCAAGGGTTTGTGAAGTGGCAAAACAACACCTGTCCCCCTCCAGGTGATTCACAGCATTTTCTTGACTCTTTTTTTGGAGGCCACTGCGCAATGAGCTGATGATTTCAGAGAACTGTCAGTGATGACTCCAGGATCTGAAAGCTGTGACTCCCTTGAGTTCAGCATCACATAGGCATGGTTTAGTTTCTTATCTCTACTCATATTACCTTTAAGCTTATCTAGGGAGGCTCACCTGCCTCTTCCTTGCCCACTCAGCTTAGTTGGGACTGGACAATCTTTAAGATCCTTTCCAAACCAAATCATTCTATGATTCACCATTGCTGTGCCATTTGACCACCCGTCTGCAGTCTCTGAGATTTCATGATTTCTCCCTTCTCCAGGTCTACGATCAAAGTATTGAATGAAATCCTCACAAACATGGGGAACTCCAGTGCTTGCTTTTCTTCATCCCAAGCCCTTTTGCTTCCTAACCAGCTTTTATTCCATAAGAGACTTTCCTTCAGGCCCATGACAGCTTAGTTTCTTTCATGTAGAACTTGTTCAATGGCTTTTTGAAAATCCAATTACTTTGAAAGTCTCTTTCATTCACATGCCAACTGACCACCTCATAAAACTCCAGGTTATCAAGGCAGGATTTCCCTTTATAGAAGACATTCCAATTCTTTCCCAACAAGTTCTTAAATTATTTGTGTGACCCAATAAAAGACTTCACTATCTTATCAGGGTTGGAAATTGGATTTGGTTGTCTTCAGGTCCAGGTGTTGCCAGAATCAAACTCCTTAGCACTTTATGATAAAGAGTGAGCATGGCTTTATTATGTATCCAGGAACATGAGGGACACCTCTGCTAAACCATCTGCATTGATATCACAAGTTTTGATTTACTTAAATCAGGTAACTGATACATATTCATTAACATTTTTTTTTTAGAACTATTACGTATTGTTTCAGAGGAATTATTTATTATGGATCTCCCAGTACCACATCATTGTCTGTCTGCTCATGTCCAAAGTTATCTTTATCACTATTTTGGTGGTCTCCAGTGAAGTAATGAGGGTTCTCCATCTTATCCTTCTTTCTAACCTTTTAATCCTTCCTCCTTATTTGGTTTTATCTTGTCTTACAGCACAACCCTCTGGGCCTGTTTATAACCAAACTGTGCTGGACACAACCTATGCTAGTTCAATGTGTTCCAGGAAATATATTCATACAACGTCCATACGATAACAATGGTGCCTGTGGATGGACACTGTATGCCATTAATCACAAGGTCAAGCTAACTTAATAAAAAGCTTGCACAAGAATGAAAGGAACAACAAAAAAAATTAAAGTTCACTATGGTAATACCAGGACCCCCTCTGGGGCTGTTCTGGGGATGGGACTCGTTCTGGCCAGCTGCCATTGTCTGGCACAGCAGCTGCCGGTGCCGAGGGCGCATTCCTTGGCTCGCTGGAATGCATTTCCCCCACTGAGGTGCCTCCATCCCTCTCTGCTCTTGTGCAACTTGTAAACTGTTTTGCTTATGCCTTTCTTCTCTGGTATTCCTGCTGCAAAGATGCCCCTGGCTCTTCTGTGGGTGGTGAGGGGAACCTTCACAGAGGAGCTGCGAGTGAGGAGGGAAGGGGCTGCCCAGCCTCAGGGATGGGGCTCACTTGTCCTCCGGAGGTATTTTTGACTCAAGATAGGTAGGGAGAGGTTTAAATCCTCAGGCAGTGCCTGGCTCACGGGTGATGTTTGTGTCTTCTGACGGGTACCTGGGCAGTCCCACTTGATCCTAGCTCATCAGTAACAACCAAAATATTATACAATCTAGGCAGGCCAGGACTGCCCACCAGCTCTCTGAGCATTGTAAAGGCTTCATTTCTCCTTCAGCTATGTTCCCTGGCCTTCTATTTTATTCCTGTGAAAGGGCTGCTCAGAAAAATGGGCTCCCAGGGAGGAGGTGGCGGCTGCACTTTGGCCACCTCAGGGATGGGCATCTCTGTGGGGCTCAGCAGGGCTGTGGGCACACAAGATGTCACCTGGCAGGCCCCTCTTCTCGAGAGGAACATCATTGGGCTGGGTGTCAGTGTTGCCCAAAGGATGCCAGAGGTTTTGGGGTATTTTTGAAGTGTTTGTGCCCTGAGGAAAACAGGGAGGTCCAAGCTGGGGAAACTCTAAGGGTTTGGGTAAACATAGGCAAAGCTGGAGCCCAGTAACAAAACCACACATAGCATAAGAGAATGGTTTGGGTTGGAAGGGACCTCAAAGCCCATCCAGTTCCAACTAGCATGCCATAGACAGGGACACCTCCCACTGGATCAGGTTGCTCAAAGCCCAATCGAATGTGGCCTTGAACACCTCCAGGGATGCAGCACCTACAACTTCCCTGGGCAACCTGTGCCAGGGTCTCACTACCCTCATCGTGATGAATTTCTTCCTAATGTCTGATCTAAATGTTCCATCTTTCAGCTTAAAAGCATTACCCCTCATCCTGTCACTACACTCCCTGATCAAGAGCCCCCTCCCTAGTTTTTTTGTAGGCAATGTTTATCCACTGGGAAAAGAAACTTTTTGAATCCATCCTGGAGAGCATATATGAAGTAAATTTTTTAAGAATATCTAAAAAACCTCTAGAGGTTTTAGAAAAGAGACAGTATTTCCACTCAGCTCTTCCTGTGACTCCAGGAAACATGGGGGCCATGCAGAACAGAAGCCACGATGTCCCTGAAACTTTAGGAAAGCTCTGATGAAGCATCACTGACTTTTGTTGTTGAAAACATTCAAACGTGACAGATCTTATATGGCAGTAGCTCAACAGATGCTACTGTAAATGTGATGTCCCAGACAAAGCTGTGACACTGCTTATCACGGTGGTGTTTGGATAAATGCAAACTGAAAAAGCATGAAAATAATATCATTATTAATGCATTCTTTTAATAAAAGGGTGGTGGTGACTTGAGATTTCTAATGAGTTATGCTCATACAGAGTTGATACCAAAAGGGCTGGTGTGGAAAGGTTTGCTGTGCTGCTCCCTTGCAGTCTGTTAAATATTGGGTAACGAGGCTAAAGGTTTGTTTAGACTATGGAGAGTAGGTGCCTGCTGTTTTACCTCAGGCAGAGTGTTTCATTATCTTCCCACTAAATGTGGCTTGTGGTTTTGTGCTGCACTGTGCGTGTGTTGTCTGTAATGCCACCATTGCCACCGTACCTCTGGAGTTTGCTGGGTAACCTGGGTAGCTGGGGGGTTAACCTGCCTGCAGTGGTGCTTGTGCCCCGTTGGAGGTGCTCTCTGGTTTTGGGGGGGAATCATGATGATTAAAGATATTGTGCCTTTGTTTTGATTTCTCATTTCTCCTTATCAATAACTCCTCACAATGCTGTAGCGATTCATAGTTCCTATGAAAAATTAATAGCTACAGACTGCTTGTTACTGCGGCAGCCTTCTGATGCCCTGACAAGGGAACAACGTACCAGCCAGCAGGCAGTGGAGCTGCAAGCCAGGATCAAGGTATTCCTCTTGATGTAGAAGATGGCTGGCTGTTTCTCTTTCTTTTTACTTTAATTAGCGCATCGGTGCCACACATGCTTTTAAGACAAGAATACAACTTTATATCTAACAGCAGTGTCATGGATCCTTCACGCGTTGGTTTCTAAATCAAATTCTTTTCTTATTTCTTTAGTGGGTTTAATTAGTGTGGACCTTCTAAGGAGCCCGTCTTATTTAAGGACATGTTTTTTGCACGACCCTAGTCTCTGCAGAATGTGCCAGGCTGTAATTCTGGCCACACTGGAGACCATTGCAAGCTTTCCATTGATTTCAATAGGGCCAGCATATTATCTAACATGGTACTACAAACTACTATGCTAGCTCATTGCTATTAAAATGTACAGGTTCTTTTCAATCATGGGTGTGTCCTTTGCAGCTGTATCTACCAGTACATGTATTAAGTCAGCCCTATCATATCTTGTAAATTGATGTTACAGCGCTGTCTTCTCCAATGCTGAATTGATGCTGCATTGGCGTGGCTGTAGTATTTGCTGTAAAGGTGAATTTGTTACATGCATAGCTGAAATTAAGCTCATTGGAGTAGATTTAATTAGCATAGCTTTCTTGTTTCCATCCTTCTCTTGGTTTCTTTCCTGAAAACCTGTAGTCATACAGTGAAATAAATGAGAATATTGACACTTGTTTTCTCAAGGTCTACCAGATCAAAGCCTTTGGGCCACATTTTTAATTTCAAAACTGAGTTTGAGATTGACCCATAAAGTGTGTTTCCTATCATTAGAACAAAGATGGGTGTATTTATTCAAAATGAAATTCTGATCCATAAAAATGTTCTTGATTTTAGATGGAATACCATTGATTTTGGTGTTGCTTCAGCAGAAAGTTGATGGCTAAAATGCAACTGAGGGAAGGTAGGCACATCTCTGTGGGCTTTCAAGGATTAAGGAAATACCTTCCCTTTCACTAGTGCTTGTTTCCTTTTTCCCATGGTGATGACTATTAGTGGATGGGCCAGCTCTGAAGTTGTAAGTAGCAATAGCCAAGTTGTGTGTTATATGCTGCAAAATTACAGTAGTTTAGTAATAGATTTTCAAATGTATCAGCAATTTCTGGGTGACCGGCTGAAGCCCCTGTAAAAAGATGCTATTTGCGGGGTCTTAGATACAGTGCAGATTTCCTGAAAGGAAATTCCTTTAAAACTTCTTAAAAAACAGACCTTCCAAACGTGCTTATTTTAGTTTTTGTACATGATGTAAGCTTGCAAACAGACACATTTGAAGTTCTTTAGGTTTTGCAAAATGCAGTGTTTGGGGGAGGTTGGTCAAAAGGAGGAATTATTCAGAGCAAGTGTTTTGCACATCTATCACTCTATGCGCTGCCAGACAAAGTGGCTATTTTAGAAGGGGAGCATTTTATTAACCTCGAACAGATCTACAGTCTGTCAGACACCACTGACTGTTAGCTCTGTTGCTGGAGAGCCTATCAGGAACAGCAACTCAGTGACTGAGACCTGCTCACTAGCTCTCTTCAGAGCTGTTGAGAGGTAAGGGAAATATTTAGGCATCAGTTAACATAAATAGATAGTGAAATTTATCTTGAAATACTGAGTACATATGCTGAAATTCAGAGTGGCAGCAGTTTTCGTGTTCTGGCATATCTGCGCCCCTCCTGCTGTAAACCACCTGGAAGGCAAAAGAGCTGCCTGTGATGTATTGGTATATTGAGCACAGAGTGTTTCTCCTTGTTTCTACAAAGTCTGATATGAGAGTCCTTGTTTTTTAAGGAGTGTCTGTGGGGGGAAAAGAAATGGCATAACTTTTTGGTTTCAATCTGGAATTAGATAAAATGTTGACTTGCTTAATGTCTAATTAAATTTCTTTTTTTTCTAATGAAGAAAGGAAGCAGTAAACTAAACCTGGTGCCCCATAGCTGCAGCTGGCAGAAGCAGGGATAAGCTATCCATGTGGGAAATGTTCTTAGCATACTGGAAAGAAATCCCCCCCTGCGGTCTTACCCACTGGCAGGCGCACGCACATCCCCACAAATACTGTCTCAGCACTGTGCCGGCAGGAGGCAAGGCTGTGATGGATGGTTGCCTTGCTGGAAAAGCCAGTTATGGATGCCCCTCACCCATTTCATTATTTAATTACACCACAGTCTGAATGCTGGGCAGTAAAACTGTATTTTCACCCACAGCTGATTTCCATCTAGTCTGTCATGTTAATAGTGAAATAAATTGCTCTAATTGCCTGCAAACTTCATCAAATTCATATTTCTTCCATTTTTTTTTTCTTCATTGAATATTTATTAAACTTCATGTCATGTCTTGCTTGGTTGGTAAAAGTGGTCCAGTGTCTGCATAACATTATGCTTTAAAATACAAGGTGTCACATTTTCCTTCTTCCTCTTGAATTTTAATTTCGATAGTGAGTTTTTTGCATTTGTGTTCATATTAATCATGCCATTTGAGGAAAGGGGAATGAGTCTGCAAAGCATCCTTGTCTCTATGCAGGCTACAGTTCTGGTGGATCCCCTTGCATAAAGGAAGGAGCCCCATCGAGGGCACCAGATTGGTGTCCTCCAGGAAAAGTGGTGCAAGCCCAAAGCCATTCTGGATTTGCTGTTGGTTTTGTACTTGGGGGTGGAGGGAGATGAGATTTCCACTTAAGCATCCATGAGAAAATCACTGTCACGCTAGCATTGCTACGACTAAATGTTAGTCCTTACGTATCGTTATCAGTGTTTCGCATTCTGGTTTTCATACATGTCGTGGTATTTAGTTTTCTTTGAGGATCTTTACATTTGGATCTGGTTACCTGTGTGACAATCTCTGCTGCCACCTTCTTCTGTTTCTTTTCATTTCTTGAAAGCAATTTTTGGACTTCACGTTCACGGGGAAGATGCAATAGAAGAGAAAATGAAAGGCTCCAAAAACACATGACAAAGAAGAAAATGTATTAAAGAACTAAACTAGTATTTTCAGTGGTTTTTCTTTGTACTAATCTCATAATTTTAGGCTCAATTTGATGGTTTATTTATCTTTTTAACAGCTTGACTCCTGGTTTTCATGATATGTGTATTTGTTAGACTGTGACTTTAGAAACCTCTGAACTGTACCATAATTATTGCATAATACTCAGTAATGTTCCAAAGACTGAGGAAGTCAGGCAGGTTCAGGTATTGAGGTACCATAATTCCCGTTAAATCTTTGCCTAAGGTGGAAGGTAAGACATTTGAATTTTCATGAGGGTGAAGAAGAGGATGTTGCACTGGCTAGAACATCACTTGGCTGCTTTGTAGACTACCACTGGTCCAGAATTTTTCCTTTTTCTTTTTGGGTACGATACCCCTCTCAGCTCTTGAGGATGACAGCACTGCTCTGCCTCTTAGCTCTTTGATAAGAAGTGCTTACCAGCTCCCTTTCATGCACTGATCATCTGATTCTGGGAACGGGGTCCAGTGCCTTGAACGGCACCTGTCAGCTTTGTGCTGCTGGGCGAGTGTCCACATAGGAAGATCTTGCTTCCTCTGCTTGCCTTCGTATATGGGCTCGGAGCAGTTCTAAAAGCACTTGAATTTTTCTGCTCTGTTCCTGAGATGAATTAGGGTGTCTAAATATGTACTTGCATCACTATATTCTGCCTCCCTTGTCAGTTCTGTTGCTTCCAAAATTCCCAGGAGGTAAAATTCAGCCTGCTTGGATTTGCAACAAGGCAGTTTCATGCCAAGGAATCTTTCTTCCAGCTGCTTGCAGGTTTAAGGTGCTGCATACTCTCTTCCTTTTTCCTACTCTGCCATTCAACCATGGAAAATATATCCTTAAAAATTTAGAATGAACTATCTCTTTCTTTGATTTTTCTGTTTGTTGACTGTTTTGGGGTTTTTTTCCCCTTCCCTCCTAAGCTTCTAACTACAATAACCAGTATCATTCTTTGTGGATATAATCAAAATGTGGTGTTTATATGTAAACAAAACACTAAATTGAGGATGCATCTTCATTTAAAAAACTAAAACATAAAGAAATTAGCCACACTGTTGATGAATCCAAGGAGCAAACGCACTGAAGAGGGTTTATCTCTATTTGAAAGGTTTTTGTCAGAACACTGGGAGTGTCGTTAGATGGTTTCGTTCACAGTTGTTGGTGGTGTAACAATGCTGAGAGTCCTAGCCCATTTAATTAAAAAAAAAGGTAAGTTGAAAGTATGATTTGTATTACAACTGAAGAAATAAATGTGTAAGTACTTATCAACAAGCACAGCTTTCATGTTTATTCATCCAAGGATTAGCAGCACATATTTTAGCATCTGAATTATTATAAATATGTTTACTAGCTATCAAAATCAGAGCTATTTAATTTGAGAATACCCATTCATATTCAGATGTGTTTTGTTTTCACTACTAGTGTTATCCTGTTCAGCATTTGTAGTTCTGACATTCATCATTTTCATCTCACAACATATTTAGATGTAACTAAGAGAACTGGTGCCAAAGAAGTTAAGGGGCATGGTTGTATGTTTTGGTTACTCTTAACAAATCTTGTTACAAAAACTGGATGCTACTTTACAAATATCTACAGTATTACCCACCATATTAGAAAGGCAGCATTTTTCAGTTGTTATTGTTTCAAGAAGCATACATGTCCAAGGAAAATATGAAGTTACTAAATAAGCCTGACTCAATTAAAAGTGATTGATGCCTGCCTTGAAATAGCCATCTCCAAAACACGTCTTTTGTAGCTGGAACAAAGCTGATGGTGATTGCGATTTACGAGCCCACTGGGGCTCACTTGCATGATGCTGCATTAATTTCCTATGTTGTCTCAACACTGAGAAGTGTTCATTTACTGAAGTTCCCCATTTTTGTTCTTTTTTTTATGCCTAGTAAGTTGCCTTTTCCAAAAGTTCATCCGGCTGGAGCTTACGTCAGCAAAATCACCAGTCCACTGAAGTTTGCTGACATCAAATGAAGGAAAGAGCAGACGGAAAGGGAGGTCAGCCCAACGCTCCCAGTTTCTGGACTCCCAGGTTCTGACAGGCTTTGAGAGTATTCTCTGCTGTAACCAACAGGTTGAAACAGACGATAGGAAACACCTTCCTCATTTTGCATGAGTGAGTTTTGTTGTAAGACTTGTTAATTACCTAAACTGTCATTTTTCATAAGTTGGAGGCAAATACACTGCTTGTGAAAAGGTCTGCCTGGGGTATAATTCCTTCCATCCTCCTTGTATCTCTCCTATCTGATCTCTTTTCTTTCCTAAGCCCTCCATCAGATTATTATAAAATATACATGGGTGTAATAATAATGTTTAGCAGCTCACTTTCTCCCAAGCCTCAGGCTTGCCTCAGAAACCGAAGCACAAATTGCGCTCAGATGATTGCACACTGATTCGTGAACCATCACTTTTCATTTTAGCAGCTCTGCACTGGCCTCTGAGCCGCAGGGTCTTGGCAGCTCCTGCCGCTCTGGTGCTGATTTTTCCATTTCTTTGGAGCCTGGTGAAGTTGTAAGAATTTGTGCAAGTGTTTGTGGCATCTATCGTGGGCTGCCCTTTCTGTGTTGAAGGATAGCTTGAAAAGAAACTCTCTCTGGGATTTCGTCAGGCTGATGCATCACTCAAAATGCTTTGCTAGCTAGCAGCTTCAGCTTAGAAAAACATAAACCAAACCAACTATGAAGACCTGGTGATATTTTACTGACATCTTTGGTGATTTACAATAACACGTATGAGCTAAATGCAGCTCTTTTTGATGAGGCTCTTCTGCCTGCGCTGAAGTTTTATTTTGTCTGTCTTGTTTTTTGTCATAGCAGCATTTTGATGTGGTGTGTTCATTGTTCCTGTATGCTTCCTCTAGTAGTGTCCTGCTTGCTAAGGATTGCGAAGCAGATTTTCTGTGTCACAGCCAGCCCTGTGCTGCCCTTCCCTTCTTTTTTTTCGTTCTTTCCCCATCTTTTACTTTTCTTTCCTGATTTCTCTTGAAATCTTCCTCTGCTACTGATGCTGACAGCTGACTTTGATGTAGTCTGCAGATGTGAGCAGAGTTCTCCATACGTTAGACCTGGTGTTGCGTCTCACTTGAACCCTCAAAGCAGGGCTTCAGGTGAAATTAAATTTTCCTTTGTACTGAAGTTCTAGCCTGAATTGCTTATGATGTTCCCATTTCTTACAAGTCTTAGAGATTTCTGTGGTGCCACATGGTTTCCTGCTGTACATCCACTCAAAATGGAAGGATGGGTAGGGGAGCAAAGTAATGGGAGTATTTTCCTATCATATAGTGAAAATTCTGTAGTTTAATATTTTTTCTTCTTCATAAGTTTGTTCTTTCTTACTCAAGTCCTGCATTAATCATTGTGTGTTCCAGTGTGTAATATCCTTTGCACGAGATTTCTCCCTTCCCTGGCTTGCAGACATTCTGGTTTTGTATTTTGTGTGATGCCAGCAGTGGCTGCAGGCAAATACCGTTAATTTGAAATCAAGGAGTGCTGTGCAAAGGCAATAGGAGGGATGGTTTCCAATATATTTGTTTTTGAAAAAAATCCACAAATCTATTTGTCCTGAAGTGTTTTTATCATGCATCTGTTTTACAGAGTCTTTGGGGTCCACATTTTTAAAGTGACTTGTGGTAACAGATAGTTGTTTGGGATGAATTTACAAAAGCACTTGGCATCACGCAGCCCCTGTGGGGAAAAGCTGTAGCCACTGGGGTGACCTCTGCTGTGCTAGTCAGGATGATCACAAGGGCTTTCTGTTGTTACCTTGGGTATGGGGTACGTTAGCCTCTTGGTATTGTGTCTGCCTAGTGATGTTTGGGGAGATGATTTGTTTGATGTAAAACTCCACATTAGGTGGTGCAGTTAAATAGCCGTAACTGCAGCGATGGTTTAGGTCCACTGGAGTAAAAAGAAATTAGGTTTGTCCATTATCATTCTCCCCAACTGCTTTAATTTCAATACAACAAGAAGTATTCAAATTGAGTGACTGTTGAGGAAACCTCCAGGTAGGCGGAGGGAAGCTTTCAACTCTGTGATGATTTGAATTCACAGGAATTGTTGTTTTGCCAACAAAGCTTTCAGCATGTTTTACAAGTTCTGTATGTCCTTTAAAATCATCTTCAAACTGTAATAGCACAGTGAAGTGGTGACTTCCCAGAAAGATATCTATTTTGCGTGGTCCTACCTGTCAGTTAACACAAAAATTACCCATAATGTTGGGGTTTAGCTTCCTCTTTGTATGAACCTGATAGTTTGATCTAGTTAGCGATTCTGAAATGTGCAGATACTCCCAAAGCATGAAATGCCCAGATATGGAGACATCTATAGTCTATCTGCTTTGTTAGTTTTTTAGGCAAGTGATCCTCAGTTTCTAAAGTTACGTCCTTTTTCTCTGTGTGGATTAAAGTACCAAAGTGGCTGCTACCATGAGAAAAAATAATTTTCTTTGATATTGCCACTTGAAAGGGAGTTTCAGTATTGAGCTTTAGTTATTCCCCACTTATTTACTTTTTTTTTTACATAGAAAATATGGGAGGAAAGTATCCAGCTTTTGTGGAGAGATACTTGTGTTCTGCCAGATACAGAGGCGTGAAAGAAAGCATTATGCATAACAAGATATTCTCAGGAGATCTGTTTAGCAGAAGGGCACAGTATTAGATGTAATTTGTTTACTGACAGAGTTCCCAACAATGGTGCAATGGACCAGGAAACATCGCTAAAGTAATGAGTCCTTTCCTTTTTTTAAAGTGATTACGTTTGAATAGTGCAAATTAACCTGCTTTTTGAGGCTGCAGCTTAGGTGAAACAATTCGTGGATGTAAAGACATCCCCCAACTGCTCCAGCAGTTGAGGTAGAAGACTCGGAGTCTGCATATGTGCATAGGAGAAGAGCTGATATCTGTAAATCAAATGCAAGTAGCAAGCAGGCTGATCTAATCTAGGACCTACTGTAGTTAAATGGTGAGGCTAAAACCAAGCGCGTTACGCTGTGTATAAAGAAGCTACTGTAAATAAAGTTAGATCAACTGGAAGAGCGGCAGCCTTCCTGGGGAAAGAAAGAGAATTACTGCAAATACTATGTGATCTCTTCTCACAACAGCAATGTTTGCCAGCTATCCCTGCTCATTTATGCCTGGAGCTGCAGCCCACTGTTCATCCTCATGGCTCACTACAGTGATTGGGCACAGATATTATTGGGGGTGTTGTTTCTGAATAATGCAATGGCATTACTGCTGTGTCTGAAACGCTGTTTCACATAGCTGGCAATAACGAGCTGTGATTTGAGCTCTCTGGAGAAATCGCTCAATATCTTGCAAAGGGCGTGCAATTAATAAGTAAATGTATAGTGAGTTTTAAGCAGATGCCAGTGCTTGACGGAAACAGAGATGCACAATGTAACATTTCTAGTCCACTGTGGTTGTAAGCTGCCTGTAAACGGCCTCTTTTTACACTGTGAGGTTTTGGTTAGTAATGAATACAAGAACAACCATGTGCCTATCTGCAAATTAAGTCCAAAGGAATATTTGGCAGGCCAGCATAAAAAGTCGTATGGGAGACTTCCCTGTGCCCTGACGAGCATTAAGCTCCACTATAAGTGGGAACTTGGTGCCCAGCTGCCATTTGTCTCTTTTAGAGAAGTCTTGCCGTAGAAACAGTGCCTAAAAGGAAATACATTTAACTTTTTCTTTCGTCTGATTAGCTGAAGGTTCCTCTGAAGGAACAGCCTGGTTTGTCCTGTAACAAATCCTTACAAAATGATTTCAGCATATTGTTTTGCTTTCCTTAAACATGGGAGCTGGGATTGAACAATTAAACCCAGTGTACAGTGTTAGCTGATGCACTTGAGTCTCCTGATGGAGATGCGTAACTCAGCCCTTCGACACAGTGTTTTGGTAGAAACTACTGTGCCTACTGGTTATAAAGCCAGGAGGGACCATTCACACTAACGCAGACACATCCCTGGGGTTACTGAATATCTTCCAGTGAGACCTGCTAACTGGAAATGATCACCAGTTTCTGAGAAACACATCTGCATCAATGACTTTCAGTATCTCTTGCTTAGTTCTTTCAGTGACAATTTCCATTTCAGTGAGTAATGCTTTTAGTAACTGTAATCAGAATTCTTTGTAATGCCATCCTCTGGTAACACTGGTATTTTTGTTTTCCATTGTTAAATGTATTTTCTATATAAAAATGATATATGTATTTCTTTCCAAAATAAAGCAGAGCTACCCAGGATTAAGCACTACAGCTTCTGCTTCAGTGTTAGAAAAGCCAAATATTAACACACTCTCTTTTCCTTCTCTTAGCTGAGTTGCACAGGAGAAATCAGAAAGCACGTATTAACCTCATGCAAGTGAGCCTCTGAAAAATGTTCTGCTTCAAGCTGAAGTTGGTTTCCTCCACCTCCTGGCACACAGAAGAAGACAATGACCTCTGAGCAACCTTTGGAGTAGACAATGACATTTAATTCTCAATTAAAAACTTTGTGGTTTTCCTGTGTGCCAGCAGATGACATTACTGCAGATTTCCCTGTTCTTAGCCTAGGGGCAAGCTAGGGAATACCAGACAGCATCGAGAGTGAGTTTTGGCTCTTGGTGTTGTGAGCTCATATAGATTTTATGTAAACTCATCGCTAATCCTGTTCTTCAGATTGTCTTCATTTTTGCAGCTTTCATATTAGCTGGCAGACAGCTATGAAATAAATCTGAGAGAACCAGGAAGCTGGCAGGGTAAGCACCCAGGAAACAGAAAGGTGAAGTGAAGGTGCACATTCAGTCGTTCACTACCAAGTCCAACAGCCTGTTGCGACTCTGGTGGGAACAGATCAAGCATAGCCATAAGGATTAAAATTAAAGAAAAATGCTATTACAGTTCCAGCAACAGCTAACAGATCTTTATTGTATTCTACTCTTGCCTCTTACTATTAATTTCTCTCTATCTTGCCTTTTGATAAGAAAATCTTCTGCAGGTTAAAAGCTCACTGGATTTCCTACCCATACTCTCAAGTCCATGACACACAGCTCTTTGTTGTGTATTTTTTTTTCCATGGCACTACAGTTTGGGAATGGCAATTAAAAAGTCCTCAAGAAAAGCTAGTTCATTCAGCTGCTTCATTCTTTATGGGGAAGAATGTTTCACATAGGCTTTAAAGTGCTGTTTTGTTCACAGATACAGTGGAGGTCAGGAGTGAATTATAAATACAATGGATATCTGGAAAATTACCCTTGTTTCTTTTCCTAACGATGATTGTGTAGGCCAGGCTTTTGAAAAGCACCAGTTAAGCATAACAGTGATTTTGTCTTCATGTCTTGCTATTCAAATACTCCAGAATATTCACTGATATTGCCATAATCACTCTCAGGGAAAATGTCTCTGTGTAGACCCATTTTGTGTCTAATACACAGGTGCAGATGCAGTTAAGCTGGAAAGGGGCTTTGAGGGAATCTTCCTTTTGTCTTTTTTCTTCTCACCAAGCTGACAAAAAGTAGATTTAAGTAGTTGTGGTGAAAAATAGAAATTTCACCATGAAATTTTCCCCTTGTCACTCTTGCCTTACGAAAGCCCAGCACACAGCAGCTCTTTGAATGTGCTTGTACAGTTTCCACACATGTGAATGCCAGACCATGTCCCTGATAGTTATGAATCTTCTTAAGGTTGTGAGGGGCTTGGACTCTGATCTGTGATGATTCACTTCCCAAAAACAACGTAGAGCTGTCAGGTGTATATTGTACCTGAAGGTTTGATACCTATCTATTTAATTTTTTTTAAGACACTAACGTGTTGTATTTATTTTGATGTACATTAAATTGCTTCTGTCAGGCGATATCAAAGCTTTTTCCAGTTACTGATGCCACTTCTCTTTAGCGGTAGCTCGTGACATAGCATCATAAAAAAGTGGTGTCTTACATTAATCTGTAATAGAGCTGTTCAGCTGCCAAGGGCCTAAAGAAAATGTGGGTTTTGGAGTTTGATCACTTTTCACTACTGTGTGCAGAAAGACAGAGGATTAGGGAACCAGTTACAAAATATTTCTTGCTGTTAAAAGCAAGACGTAAGTAATAATGCAAGCTTACTTTTGGACAACTTTGTGTTGTTTCCTTATTTAAAAAGGGGAATGAGATAACATTGCACTATCAGCAAAGTTTTTAAAGAGCAAGAACATATTGCCCAACCAGTCAGACATTCAGTCCTTCCAAGTTCAGGATCAGTGATTTGGAGGCATCACTAAATGACCTTTAACGATCCCCTCCAACCCAAACTACACTGTCATTCTATGATTTTGATCCAATATTTCATGGCATGATCAATTGCAAGAACAGTGCCATAAGATGTGGTTCATTCTGGATGTAAATGTTTTTTGGTTTTCTATCTAAAGTACCACATTTGGCAACCAAAAAGGTGGCAGTATCCTTAATTCTTTGCCCCAGTCAGTAGCTGGTTGTTACGAGACAGTCTCGTAGAAACAGATTTCAGTTTTTTGTCTTCTCTCCTTTTTTTGTTTGCCTCGGGAATTCAGAGTGAATTCACGGGTACAGCATTTCTCTCCTGAAAGATCCATGTACCGTATTATGGATTATACCAATTACGTGCTAAGACTTGATTGGAAGGTGGTGACCACACACCATAAGATGGCAATGAAAGATGTGTGCAAACCAATGTCTGACTCTGGAGGCTGGGATTCATTGGGAAGCTACTGTGATGGGAGATTTTTTTCTGCTCTTGGTCCTCTGTAGGCATCTGCTTCAGTGGCGGTTGGAGTCCAGGCAACAGCTAGCACACCCTTTCATCTGACCCAGTGCAGAGGCTGCTGTGGAATTTTAATTTTAGTAAGTGGTGGTGGTGCCTGACCTCTATTGTCACTGGTCTTTCAGCTGTACTATAGGGTTTTCTGTTGTGCATATGTACCTCTATGGACTATGGCGTGGTAAGGTCTTGGTGGAGGAATGTGATGGAATGTATGTGAAACTCCGCTTACCTGAGTTTTACAGTCATCAAGGAACTGAATCCAGCCCTCACTGCAGGATGGCTGTTCCTCCAGAACACCAGTTGTGAAAAGATGTGATGGTTGTCTTTGCCTATGGTTGTAACTAGAAGGATGGCAAAATGTGCAACCCTGTCTCCCAGGAGTAAGAAAAAATAAAATAATGACATTTATTATAATCTGCTCGCCATAGATGCTTCTGTTTTCCTTTGTCCCAAGTAGTTAAACCTGTTACCAAGTGGGATTGTTGAATGCTTGCCTGGGCGGCAGTAAACAATGGACCTGTCACTTGGGGAGTTGTTCAGGCTGCTTTTGTTGCTTTAAGTTCATAGCTAATGACCTCTGCAGTGGTCACACCACCCAATGTCACACTCAAAAGGCTGGAAGTCAATGAAGCATCCGGGCCACTCAATATATCAGTGTTTAATTGACAGCGTGCAAGACCTGCTTGTGATTTATCGCTCAATAAAGGGACACACTTTTTATGTTCTGCCAACACAATTGGCAGGATTTTTTAGGCACAGATGGCACATTAGCCTTGGACAGCTGGTTCCCTCTCTGCTGTCACATCTTAGGACCATCTAACTAATACTGTCACACACGACCCAGTTCACGGGGTAACTGAGAGGAGTTCTAACGCGTGGCTTTCTGTCAGCCTGAAGGCACATGAAAATCGATCTAGTAAAAGACTGCCTGTGAGAGGTTTCCAAGACTTAGCACCCTACTATGCCCTTCTGGCTGTTCACTTGCTGACCTCTCTCTTTTAGCTGTGTGAGTGTAATCAGAGTTCCTTCGTGGTTGTACGATGTGCACATCTGCAGCCTGCAGAGCGTGGTTCTCTCCTTGTAGTGTCCTTTACTCTGCATCTGTATAAATGTGGATTAAAAATCTCCACTTACGTAGCATGTATTTCCTTAAAGCTAGAGAATGAGCAGGGATCACCGAAAGGTCTCTGTTTTGAGAGGCTTATCTTTAATACTTAGCAGAAAAACCCTCAAGAATACATGGTAGAGAGACAATATATAGTGACAGGGTAAATTACACGTAGATGATAGCAAGGATAAAAGAACAGAGGATGAAGTAGAACTTCAAATGCTTTCAGAAAGGAAAAAAAAATCCAACTGTTTTCTGGAACGCAGTCGGGCAGGAAAGGTCTGAGGTGGAAAGCTAAAAGCTATGTTTGTTGGTAGATGAAACACATTTTTCACATCAGAAACTTAGTATTTCAAGGTATAAACCCAATAAAAATACAGCAGTTTTATTTTTCCGAAGCATAGGAAATACGAGGTCCATAATTTCTTGCTGTTCTATCAGAGCTTCGCTGACTTCACTGCAAACAAACTGCCTTTAAAATGTATTTTGTTTTATGACGTCAGATACAGAGTCTAAGAAGTGATGAGATTAGGAGCAATTTTTATTGATGCCAAGCAACTAGACCAGAAAAAGCAGAGGCTTGTGTTTGTGTTTAAAGCCATAATTTAAATAAGGTAGACTATAGTTTGTTTTAGATTAACGCTTTTGGATTGTGGAGAGGTAACCAGCTGGGGGATGCGTGTGCTCTGAGAGGGAGGAAAGATCACTCTAGCAGTGAAGTGCTGGAAAAACACCCACTTGCCTTATCTCTCTGCGAGCAAAGCTTCGCTGTCTGTGTTTGGAAAGCAGCTCGCTTTGTCTTGGAGCAGGGGACACGTGGTTGTCTGTATGCTACAAGATGCTCACAATATCCAAGGTTGGAGAGAGACGGATGTCTTGATCCTGGACCTATGTAGCAGGATTTTCGTTAACTGCAGCTACGAGTATAGGTGTTAATTTTTAAAATTTTGTGCTGTTATGTTAATGGTGACAAAAGGTAGCCTGGACAGCCATTCAAATTCAGTTTTATTCCATGTTGGAACTGCAGATAAAGGCTTTGATTTGGACGTTTCCTACAGTATTGTCTACTGGCTTCGTGAGGGTTTGCCCCCAAAGGTGAGAATCTCACTGGACTGGATAACGGTTCAGTGGAGAAGACTCCTGCTGGAATGTACTATAAAGCTCTTCAATTTAACATGACATGGAAGCAGCTAGCGGTAGTTCAACTCCTTTTTAATTGAAATCAAGTTCCTATCTGCAGCTGGGGGGAGCAGATTTTGGACACCTCAGAGCTATATGGGATGGATGAGTTTCTTAGGGACATGGTTTAGTAAGGAGACAGGCACGGTTGGACTCGGGGATCTCAAAGGTCTCTTCCAACCTAGTGATTTTATGATTCTTTGATTCTATATTGTGCGTTACATGTCTCTGTAGAAGTTGCAGGCTTTAATTTTTATGGATTCCTGAATATTTCAAGACGGGATCTGTAGAGATGGTTTTGGCAATGGCATCAACTTTCATTCGCATTTGAGTCACTTGCAGGGAACTGCAGGTAGGATGTAAAACCAGCTTTTAAATCAGCTTTTAGAGGCCATGAAGTGTATTTCTTCATAAGGTTTTCAGTATACATCTGTTGCTTGTATTACTCAACTGACCAAGTGTCTCTAACATTTTTGAAGGCTGTGTCAGGGTCAGGTAACCTTTTAAAGACTGGTGCTGTTTCAGCGCAGTAAACTACATCACAATGATTTAGTATCCCAAAGGATTTGGTAATCAATAGCTAACGAATTAGTGCCAATCAACAGCCTGTTTGGACATAAACGTTTAATTAGCCCCAGGATTGACGCTGATGTGCTTCTAAGTCCTGGTATGTCATTTACCAGCTGAAGACCTTTGTGTAAGAGTGAGAGAATCTGCTGTGGTCTCGGGGAAAGTGGGGAGAGTTGTCACCCACCGGTAGGAGTTTATAAATCTTCTGTTGTCCCCAAGCCAAGCAGGAGAAGTCTGGGTTTGAGCTGCCTGGGAACCCTGTGAGTGAAATGACCTTCCCTGCCATTTGTTTTTTCCATTTTTCTTCCGTCTGCTTCCCACAGTATATAAACAGCGGAGGAAATGCTGATCAGCCAGAACTATCAAATGTGAGCTGTAATTTCAAATCAGGCCATTATCCAAAATTAAAGCATATGTGACAAAGAAATTAGCAGTCTGCCACGGAGTTGCAGATTTGTACTGTACACCTGGAGGTGTTATCTGCCTTTTGTGCTTCAAAATTAGGCAATAGGTAGCTTGAAATAAGTGTGGTCACGGATGAAAGCCATCATTTTGAGCTTCTTCGCTTGTTTCTGATGCTGAAATGAAATATTTTATCTATGCTGAAAACAATATGTTCCATTTGGTTTAATTACATAATGGCACTTGTGATTGCATATGAAACATGGACAAAACCATTAGCAAACTTGTGTGTTTCTCTTGTGTAGTTAACTGGCATGGTAGTTATTGTTTCAACTCATTCCATCAACCATTCAGATCCTGTAAGTGATGGCAGAGATCATGAAAGCACTTGTCCTAAGCTTTTATTCAGCAAGGAGTTGTGTTTCTTACTAACCTTCATTAAGAGTAGGAACCGAACATCTAAGTGATGCACTTGAAAATACCAATATGTATAAAACACTTGCTGTTATGGCTTTTTGAGCACAAGTGGATGAATAATGGAATTCCCATTCAGTGTTCAAGGGAAAGTTTAATGAACTTCAAGAGTGAGTTGTTTTCTGGTGCCACTTTATTCTGAACTTACTTAACCCTTTTACCTTATATTTTCCTTAAATATGGCAGCTTCTAAATGAAAAACAAACAAAACCACCAAAAACCCCACAAACCAACAATTAGTTGAAAAAATGCCTTAAAGCTTCAGTATTTAGAAAACTAAAAATCATTTACTTGAAACATATTGGTAAGTTTACAATTCCTGTTTTTCCAAAAAAAAAAGCTGTTAAATTCTTTTTTTTCAAATGGGACAAAATTGCAAAAAAATCACAGATTGGTTTGGGTTGGAATGGACCTCAAAGTCCATCCGGTTCCAACCCCCTGCAGTAAGCAGGGACATCTACCACTGGATCAGGGGGCTCAGAGTCCCATCCAACCTGGCCTTGAACACCTCTAGGGATGGGTCAGCCACAACTTGGGCAACCTGTGTCAATACCTCACCACTCTCACAGGAAAACATTTCTTCCTAAGGTCTCATCTCAATCTCAATCTCCCCTCTTTCAGCTGAAAACCGTTTCCCCTCATCCTTTCCCTGTACTCCCTGATCAAGAGCTCCTCCCCAGCTTTCCTGGAACCCCTTTCATTACTGGGGGGCTGCTCTAAGGTCTCCCCAGAGCCTTTTCTTCTCCAGGCTGAACAACCCCAATTCTCTCAGTGTGTTCTCATAGGGAAGGTGCTCCGGCCCTTGCATCATCTTTGTGGCCTCCTCTGGACTGGTTCACTTACTCAGTGCAGTTAGACTGCTGATATCACACGTGTGCTGGTGCAGCAGCCAAGCTTGAGGCTCTGTTGGGAGTGACATTTGCACCCTTTACAGAGGGACTCTGTCCCCTTTCTGCCCAAGGCCATCGTGGTGGCTCTAACAGGGCAGCTGAAGATTGTACAGACTGTGGCCTCTGGCATATTGCAAAATATTGCTGCTCTTTGGCCTCTTGACAAAGGATATGTTCGTGCCCGCGTTTGGCTTGGCACTTTGGGAATATCCTGGGTTGCCCTGTGTTAATAGAGCAGGGAACATTTCCCTTCCTGAGGAAGAACCCAGACAAGAGTTGACTCCAGCTGAATTGTTAAGATTTTTGGCAACAAGGAAATTGTGTGTGTTTAATGAAAAGTTCACTCCAGGTGAAATTTCAAAAGTGTATGATTATCTCCATGAGTTTCAGATGGACTTTTCTTTCCTCGTGCTACGGTGGTTGACTTAGGAAAAAGAGCGATGCGTCAGGGTTTGTTTCGTTACAGTTGGACAGCTTACCCAAGTATTCTTCTCACACAAGAAAATGCAGTAAAATCCAGAGTAGATATAATGCAACTGGTAATGACAACTTTAAATTACCACTCTAATTAGAGAGCACTCCCTGGGGACTCATTAGAATTATAAAAGCATTATTGTCGGTTATGCAGTGGTTGGAACATGTCGAGTTTTGGGCAGTTCAACAATACCACCTTGAAGAAAAGAGTTTTGGAGCCTTTAAGACTTTTCTGTAGTTTGGGAGAAAGTGCAAATTGCGGTGTCCTAGAAATCCTTTATGAATTGGGCCTTATGTTCGCTCTTGTAAATAAAGAGTGGGTTTGAGTTTATATGCCACAGTCTAATAGGTACACAGTGACTGCTTAATGGGATTTACATTCGCTCAAACAAAATTAGGTTGGTAAAAGACAATGCAACATGCTGTAGTGTAAATGGGACTGACGGCAGAATTAAATGTTTGTGGAAACAGGGCAGCAGATCTATCAAGAGCTAATTAGACAGAGAGTTCAGAGACAGACTTGGGAGTAAACAGCACCGAGAAAGAGAGGAGGAGAGCAAGAAAGAGAGAAAATGGAGTCTTTGTGCAGCGATGAAAAGGAGTTATAAACAAGGTTATTTAAATTGGAAGATCTGACAGAGCCTATCCCGTGCGAAGGACTTAGTCTTATCCGAACCTGTTGATTAACGCAAGGTGAATGGCAACTTTGATAACTGCTTTTTATGTGTAAACAGTTCCTCTTTGTTGCTGTTTGCTATTCAGGGCATCTTCCTGTGATACGCTTGTTCGTCACAGTGTAATGTTTCCATTTGCTGTTCAGTCTTTCTCTCAGACACCAGTTTTTAAACAGACTTTGGTTAAATTATCTCCAGCAGTTGGAGGGAGTCTAGAGGATGACACCAGGGAAGACAAGAAGGTTTAGGTCTTTCCTGTTTTCCGTAGGATTGCATGCATGGGAGGAAGACACCCCTGCAGAGCGTGGTCAGGTGAAAACGATAGCACCAGGGCAGACTGTATGAGCTTGGCACGGCAAAGATCCTGTTCGCCTGTTGTGCAATCAGCTACAGTGTCTTTGCCACTGTTACCGCACTTGGCACAGCTGCTGCCTTCTGTAGGCTCCTTTTGTCAGGTGGAGGAAGCAATATCTGTTTAAATTAAAGCGCCTATGTATTTAGCCAGTCAGTCCTTAAATCCATTGGGACTGAGGCTGGATTAGAATTTATTTATTATTAGGAAATGTGCAAAATCACTAACACATCAATTACTGAGGTATTTCAATAATTTTTGTTTAGGCTTAACTTCTGTCCTAACTTCTAACCTAGCTTGAGAAATTCCTCTTCTGAATAAGAAATAATATGGCAACTTTGTTATGATTTACATTTATAGAAGGCTAGTTCAAGGCAGGCCAAGGCATTTGAGTTGTTACTGTGTTCATTTTGGCTTATTTTTTGTGTTTTTTATTTCTTCACCCTGGAAGCAGATGAGCCCTGCTGAATGTTGCTAATGGGTGTAGTGCAGTGGTGTTTATACTTCGAGGGCATCGGAAAAAACCCTTGTGCTTTTTGAGTTTTGTTTGAAATGGGAGAATCATCCTCTCTCTTTTGACAGCAGAGCTGGTATTGTAAGCGTGTAAGAGCTGGGACCAGGAGCTGTGCTGGTTTGTCTGACAGAAAGTGTCAGTCTTCAGAGGGAGCCATAAAGCCTCGTTAGGAGCGGTTGGTGAAGCAGGAAGAAGGGAGTGCCCTGTCTCAGGGCTTTTCCCTGAAATTGGAGTACAAATTTTTGCCTGAAACCAAATCCACTGACTCTGAAAGCCAGGTCAGATAGGAACAGGCTTCTTAGAATGTGTGAAGCGTCTGACAATGTAATGCTAGTTTCAGCTGAGTCTTGTCTTGTTTGCTCAGAATTGCTGATTCTGGTAGGTAGCATTATTTTATCCCCGAAGGAGTGTTATTTGCTAAAAGGATGTGGAAGTGTTGGAACTGGTCCAGAGGAGGTCATGAAGATGATCTGAGGGCAGGAGCACCTCCCATATGAGGTGAGAGAGTTGGAGAAGAGAAGGCTCCGGGGAGACCTTCGAGCAGCTTCTAGTACCTTAAGGGTCTCCAGGAAAGCTGGAGAGGGACTTGTTACAAGGGCCTGGAGTTATAGGGTGAGGAGGAATGGATCTAAATTGAGAGGGGAATATTTAGATTAGACATCAGGAAGGAATTCTTCATGGTGAGGGTGGGGAAGCACTGGCATAGGTTTCCCAGAGAAGTGTTGGCTGCCCCATCCCTGAAAATTTTCAAGACCAGGCTGGATGAGGCTTTGAGCACCCTGATCCCATGGGAGGGGTCCTTGCCCAGTGTCTTCTAGATGTCTGGTAGACCCCTCAGCTGGCAAAGGGATGGTTTTCTGGCAAGAATGGTCATACTTAATGTTCTCTTCCGTTCTGAAGGTTTCAGTACACTTTTGTTTTGATGCAGAATGCAACTGAAGGAGGACATTTGGAAAAGGATATCCACTGTGGTCAGTTCGAACCCCACCAGGAGCTGATGTGCCTCAGGACCCAGTGTAGTCACTGGGAATGACAAGTTTCCCCAGAAGATGATTTGGAACAGATTCCTAGCTTTGTATGATCTAGGTAGCTGATTTTTCTTCTCTCCCTGCTCTCCACATCTAAATACCACCCCTGCATTGGTAGGAATGCAGACTGGGATGATGGGCCTCTTAATGAACAGGTGTACAGGAGGTGATTTTATTTGGTGAGGGTTTTTTGGTTTTTGGTTTTTTTTTAAGTGATTTAACGGGGGTTTTGTGATGCTGAAAATCCATGCTACTTAGAGTTTCCAGTTCCACAAACCTTACAACCGTCTCCTTTCCTTGGAGCAAGGGTCAAAATTATGCAGTTTTTGTTCCATCTGTGCAAAAGGCATTCCCCAGGGAAGGTAACCTGGCCTAGGTGTGGTAGTTACCTATCAGAAACCGATTACTTTCTTCTTTTTTCTGGCTTAGTGATATGACAAGTATGGGCCACAGGTGATTTCTTTGCCTTTACTGCATCAGAGCAGCATCTTTGTGTTTGAAAAGGTCTGTGAGAAACTATTGACTTTGATGTTCATTTGATTATAGTTTAGAAGTGAAAGGTCTGCATTTCAGCACCAACAATAAAAGAACAGGGATGTTTCTGACCCTCTTTCTTTGGTCTCTGACGGAAAGAGAAAGGTGAGCTTGTGTGTTTGGGAGAGGCTTTAATGGGCCTAGGGTTTCATTAGGAAGCAGCTGGGATGCAAGTCTGGTGACGCAGGGGTAGAGACTGGTGGAGAGAGGAGGTCTCTGGGGTAAGGAGACCGTGCACTCACTTTTTTCAAGTCCTTGGACAATATCCTCTGAAGACACTATTTTGGGAAGGGCGCCCACACTCAAATGGCAGAGAAGAAAGAGCCTGCAGGCTCACCACTTGTGATGTGGTGAATCTGACTGCTCTTTTCCAGTAATAATAATATATTATAACAGCAGACAACACTCATGCAGTGTGAATTTGGTAGAAGCCTTAGTATATGTTAATACTTCGCTAGTGACTGTCACCAAGCTTCTGACTGACTGCAGAAAGATGAAAGTCACAACCCCTTTTACCTTGTTTGAGCCCTTCACAAATTATTTTCTTGTTTCTTGGGTTTCGGCTGGAGAATGGAAAGCAACAGCTCAAAATGTCTGAGGGTATTTCACTATAACTACATTTTCACAACCATTTGCTATTGTTTGCTAAGAAAACATGGATTAAAATATTAGTGCTTGAGAAATATGGCCTGGTTGGTTTTCTTGCTGTTTTTTAGGAAAAAACAGAGTTGCCCAATGACAGTTTCTTAGGAGAAATTACCATCTCTGAACTTGAGATGTGAATACCTTGTCTTGCTTGCCATCTCCTGGCTTTGCTGTCTTGACGTTGGATTGGTTGCTCCATGCTGCAACCCTGTGACAGCATCGATGTTGCAGGTCTCACAAGTGCTTTAGACCAGATATGAAAAGCAGCTCCTGCTCTTTGCATCTTTGCATCTTAGTGCATGCTGTTATTGATGAATATTTTGTCCAAACGCAGTTACTTAAACAGCCCTCTCTGAAATCTGAATATCCACTAGCCAAAACAAAGGCGGTTCTTGCAGACTTTTGGCTTCAGAACCCAACTTCAAAGCTCTTTTTGAATAGGAAGAGGCTTGGCCTTGATCCCTTGAGTTGTTTTACATGTTGTTTTCTCTAAAACCATAAAGTATAATCTTTGTCCTGCTCTGGAAGGACACCATTCAGGGCTGAAAGAATCTCTGGTTTGGCTCATTCTGTTAAATGGCAAGGTAGGTCTTGTTTTGGCACGGAGATTCTTTGAGATCTGGGGTGCAGCTCTGCGCACAGTTTGGTATCTGTACCCACAGTCACGGGTTGTAATGGGCACCTGGGGATTCTCCAGTTGGTTTATTGCAATACTTTGAGGCTTCGTATGGATCGTTTCTTTGAGGAGTAAATGCTTGCCCTAAAGTTTCATCCTTCTTGGGGTTATTTTTTGTACATTGAGAATATCATGAAATGTATCAAGAAATCATATGGCTTTTTATTAACTTTGCACTGTTATATATGCTGTATAATTCTAGTGCAGAGATAGTTTTCCAATGTGAGGTCGCTATTTTACATACAAGTTTAATTTTATTTCATGGTAGGAGAGATTTGAAAAGTACGAGTCAATTCTTGGATGTAAAAATCTGCCAGTTTGAAAAATCTGCCCGCTTTGAATTCTGACTTCACAAAGCTGCACTGTGCTGAGTGCCTGGGTTGCTTTGCCATTCTCTTCTGTGCTGTTCTACTAATACAAAATTGCATTGATTGATTATAGTTGCCAGATGTGACTACCGTATAGGCATACTCTGGTGTAAAATTTCAGGTGTAAGCAGATTTGAGTCCATGGCTTCTCATCTCCCTCCTAGCTCATTTCTTGTCTGCCCCCTCCCACCTAGCATCCTTGCTGGCTCCCTCACGTGATAAATAACACTGTCTTATCAAGGTCAGTCAGAAAGGTCCTTTTTACATATCTCATAAATTTTAGCCAGGTGTCACCGATGTGAGATTAATGTAATGGCACTACAGCAAGCACTCAGGCTTGTCTTAATTATGCTAGGGTTGCCGGTTCACCATTTCTCTTCATCTGTCTCCTGCTTTAGGGAACACTAAACACTATGTCATTAGATTGTCTGTTCCACAACATTGGCCCTTTGCATTTACAAAGTCATCAGATGGCTTATGACCTAGCTTTTCTAAGAAATTAAATTAAATAAATAGTAAAAACAAAAAATGAAGCAGAAAAGGAGCCTACCTGAGACTGAGGGCAGAACGGAAGACTGGAGAGGGCTGGGGGAGAAGGGTTGAGGTAGCTCTTAAGTGCTGTAGGCTTTGAGGGCGCAGGGCTGGCTGGCAGGACCATCATTTTTTTGCTCTGCAAGGCACAGCTGTCCGGTGCTTCCTTTTAATGGTATAAATGCACATGTCTTTGTATGTATCACGGGGTCTGCAATGGAAAGGGCTGCAAGCTTGGCTTTTCTCCTGTTTTATTACTTTTATTTTATTTCTTTTCTCCTTTGGAAGTTAAAAATTCTCTACTGCAGTGTCAGTGCTTGGGGAATCTGTTCCCATGGGGCTGACATGAGTTCCCTGAGACTCAAACTAACCTTGGATGTTTCTTCCCTCGGCTTTGGGAAGGGGAAAGAGGATAGCAGAGTCTCGCCACAGTGGGCCAGCGAGAACTTCACGTCCTGCCAAGGTAAAGCTCCTGTTGGAGCAGGGAACCGTTCACTCCTACATCTACTCCTACATCTACTCCTACATCTGGGGGAAGTGTTTGTAGGATGTTGTTTCTGCAGGCTCAGTTTAGCAGCTTAGAAAACTCTGACTTTGATTTTTATTTTCTTTATTTTGTGCTTTGTAGCCACATTGACAGAGACTTCTGTTTCTTGTCTGAGCATCCTCTGCTGGCTTTCCAGGGAGGAGAATTTCAAGATAATCATATAGGACTAATTGATGTACAATTTCAATTTCTATCTGCTGATAAAAATAAATGCCTGCAAAGGCACTGAACAAAGTTTGTGTTGGAGCAGTTGGGCTTGTTGGCTTAGTAGGGAAGTCTCAAACTTTACCATGAGACAATAAAATCCAGGTATATCTGATGTAGATCCGTAGCAGCTACCTGAAATATGCTAAGATGGCTCACTCTTGCTTTCTCCAGCAATATATGAAAATTATCATGGGTGTTGTAGATGAGACAAGTTTATCTGTGGTTGCATGCTCCAAGTACCAGTCAGGCCTTAACAATTTCTGCAACCAGGGCTAAATTAGAGGATTGTTCTCCCTAGGAATGTTTTAAAAAGAAAAGAAAAAGTATTCCTCATAAAGAACGGCATTATGTGAGGCATAGAAAGCTAGGCATGGCAAAGCAGTCATGCTCTGAATAACACAGAGGACCCACTCTCTTCCAAGCCCCATAAACAAAGACAAAGGACCCGGAAGAGGTAATGAGCATAACTGAATTTTTTCCAGTGTTGTAGCCAGAGCTGCTGACTTATGGCACCCATGCGCTTGTGGTGTCGGCCAAAACCCTCCATGAAGAAGAGAGAGTCTGTGGCTGTGGTTCAAATGGGAGAGAGCATGGAAGCGTGGTGTGCTAACAGGGGCTGCTCTCTTGTTGATGCTGCTGCCTCTTAGCTGGGTTTCCTGAGCTACCTCTGCTCAGTCGTACCTACAGGCAGCACAGGGCTTGCCAGGGTCTGGACATCCCTGCCTCGATTTCCCTGCTGTTGGTAATTAATGCAACTGCCTTGTGTAACATAGGATGCTTTCCTACAAGGAAAGAAAGTGTGGGTGATGCATATCTGACCTCTTAAAAATCAAGCACAAACCTTCAGTTTTTCAAACTATACCAAAATTAATGTATTCAGTCTGAAACTAAAATTTCTGAAGATTTTCCTATACAGACTGTGAAGCAATACTAGTTGCTCCATCAGGTAGTGGTGGTTCCAAGGCACAGATCAGGTAGCTGTCACTTCAGCATTTAAGCGTCGGGTCAATAAGGTAGGCATGGGATAATAACAATTATCAGTAATGTGGGAATTAGTGCTGTCACTTTATTAACCTAAAATAAAGATATTTTCTTTTAAGTTTAGCCAACAAACTCCTTATAGTTGACTGTCCAAGGAACACTGATTTTTTTAACTCTTAAATATTTCTTTAAATTCAACTGCAGTGTGCACGTAGGCAGCTTTCATTGAATCCATTTTGAAAATACTATCACCTGTGTTCAGGTTCAGTCTCCTGCCAGCTTAATTCCAGTGAAATCCCCTGTCTGGAGTTGAGTTGACTAGTGGCTCCCAGACATGATAACTGGAAATGCGGTATCTGGTAATGATCTCTGCTGCTGCATTATCACAACATTATAGTAAAAATAGCTCCTGTCACCACAGTGGGAAGCGCATCTAGGACTGCCTCTAAAATGTCTATGAGATAAACACGGCTCTGACAAATCCAGCCCTAATGGCATATTTCTGAGCATGGAAGGTCTGGTGATATCAGCTTGTCTTAGCGGGAAAAGATTTATTTGAAAAAATGATTTATTAAGGTGAAATTAACATGCTCCAACCCAGCTTGAATTTCAGCTTTGTTTCGTTTGCCTGCTAGAGGAGAAGTGCTACTTTCTTGTTTCTGTGAGTAACATTATGGCACAAACATTTAGATGACCATATTCTGGTGAGCATCCCAGTGGAAGCCAGACCTCTGTCTGACTGGCAGAAATTTGGGCTGGATATATTGTTCTCTTTATAACTCTTGACTGCAAGGACTATTGATAAGCATGCTGAGATCCGTCCTGGCTTAGACCCAAGACTGAAGCAAACCCATTGACTTCATTGCCTAACCTGCCCACATTTCTCAGAAGTGAAGGGATGGGGAGGAAAAAAGTAGGTAAAATAGTTCTAAAGTGAAAGGAAAGTAGTGGAGTGCCTTGTTTTGGTAGAAATAGAAATGTTTAAAAATCAAGTGCAAATGCAGCGTGGGCAGATGTGCTTTCAAACACCATTATTTTTAACTGAAAATTTTCGGTCTTGTGGGGGTTCTGTGTTTACCCAACTAATTTACTGCTTTGATTGAGTGCAGTAATTGCATATTTAAAAGAAGAAACTTGCTTCATTTAAAATGAAATTTTATCTCTATGTCAAAAAAGCCTGCAAGCAAACTGGGAATGGGTCTGGCTCTTTTCTTTGCCCACCACCGTGTTCCTGAGTTGACAGGGTCTTTCAGAGCTCCATTCCCTTAGAAATGGGAGCTTCTCTCCCGGCTCCCCAACCACCCCTGGGGCTAAAGTGAGCTTCTCTTTCTAGTGCTGCATCTTTCTTTCAAAAGGGATACTGGGAGTAGACGTGAGTGGAGAAGCCACTAAAATGCTTCCTGGAGTCCACGGTGCTTTTCAAGGAGGAGAGCAGGAGGAAGGAAGGAAGTGAAACCAGCTCCGAGTCTTTGGAGCTGCAAGATGATTTTGAAAGTGCGTTGCTCACGTAGAGGGTATTGGAGTTAAAAATGAAAATTGCTTTTGCAGCAAAGTGCACCATGAGTTCTGCAGGGACCGATTAGCACAACGGCTCTGCGTGTCCTATATAGTAAATGCTGCTTCAGTGGTTACTGTAAGATAGGATGTGAAGGTGAGAGAAGTTAAGAGTTGCTTGAGCCCCTCTGGTTCACAGTTACCATTATATTAAAAGATAGAGGAGCTCTAGTTTTACGTGATTGGCAATGACAGAGATTGATCAGTTGGACAATTTAATGCAGAGGTTTTTTGTTGAGTGACTTGTAATTTCGTGAGGCATTTTTGTGCAGCTGTGAAACAGGAAGCTTTGTTTTCCCTTGGTAAGATGTTTTTACTTGAAAATATCTGAATGATGGCCTGCTTTGTTCCTTGTTGAGGGGAGGAGTAATCTGAAACAGGCTGGAGAGGAATAGAGACAGGGTTCTAGATCTTTATTCAAGATACTGCATCTGTTATGGGCAGGGATGGCTCTGGGAGTCTTCAAAGACTGGTTTAATGCACCCTGGTTCTGAGGGTGAGCCCATGAACAACTTGATGATCGCAAATGAGGGTCAGAGTACCACCGGTAACTTCTTTCATAGAATCATGAAATGGTTTGGGTTGGAAAGGACCTCAGAACCCACTCAGTTCCAACCCTCCTACCATGGGCAGGGACACTTCCCGCTGGATCAGGTTGCTCAAAGCCCCATCCAACCTGGCCTTGAACACCTCCAGGGATGGGGCAGCCACCACTTCTCTGGGCAACCTGTGCCAGGGCCTCCCCATTCTCACAGGAAAACATTTCTTCCTTAATCTCATCTCAATCTCCTCTCTTGCAGCTGAAAAACATTTCATCTTGTCTTATCCCTGCACTCCCTGATCAAGAGCCCCTCCCCAGCTTTCCTGGAGCCCCTTTCAGTACTGGGAGGCTGCTCTAAGGTCATCCCACAGCCTTCTCTTCTCCAAGCTGAACAACACCCATTCTCTCAGCCTGTCCTTGTACAGGAGCTGCTCCAGCCCTTGGATCATCTTCGTGACCTCCTCTGGACTTAAATTGCCCTTCTGCCATCTCATTTTTTTTTTCAGAGTGGTGGTTGTTTTAGAGATGCTGTAAGCATGCCTTTGAATTGGATGGGGATTTTGCACTCAAATAGAAGCTTTGATTACATACTTTCTTTCAACAGTTTGTCATCTTTGGTAGCACAAATCTGATTTCACTTGTGATCGTAAAGCAAGAGCTGTATAAGAAATACGTATGAGAAGAAAAATTTGCTTTAAGGTACTCATCGTTCAGTTTAGGCTGAGAAATAGAGGAATGCTTCTAACTGGCTGTTAGGAATGTTGGGAAGAGACGTCCTGGGAGGTTTCCATCTGAGCTAGAAAAATGTGAGGCAGATAGCATAGCTTATGATGTGTCCTGCCGGCGACTTGCCCACAGGACTTGGGGGCATTCAGTCGTGTTGGACTAACTGTTCAGAGCTGAGAATGTCACTTTTGATTTTTTGGGGTTATGAAAGTAATTTTTGGTGCAAGTTACCCAAGGTCCAGTTGTTTCAGATGGCCTAACAAGTTGCTGCTTCTCCGTTCTCTTGTTGCATCCCTGAGCTGTGGTGCAAGCACAGAAGGCCCGCGCAGGGGCGGTGAGGAACAGGAGCCAAGTCTCGGACGTGATGTCGCCCACAGAGCCTCCGAGAGATATCGCTTCAGGAGAAGTGCTTGGTTAGGCACTCTGTATGCCAGAGAGGTTTGTGTCCATCCGCTTTTGTCTGCAGGCTGGCAGATGAAAAGGGGACTTCTGTGCGTGCAGCGAGGTCATGTACATCTGAGAAAACTGAGCAGCCATGGATCATTTCCCTGAGCAGCCCTGGGTGAGGGCAAAGCCACCTTGCAGAAGAAGAAAATGAATCCTATAAATGGGTTTTATATTATTAGCAGAGAGGGTATCAGAACATTCATGCAGAAGAGGAAGAGATCGTGGCTGCATGCCCTGTCTTAATTGTAGTGCTTCCTGGCTTGACCTGAGTAAAATGTCTTTTTCAGTAGGGAATAATCTATTAACACATGCATAGAAACAAAGACATGAATGATAAAATACGAAGCAAATATATACATTTGTGTATCTGAAAAAAATGCTTCTACTGCTTCTTTATACTCTGTGTGTGCCTGATGGGCTATGTTTACGGGCTCTCTTGCAGATTTTACTGGAGTACAGGCAAGCAGTCTACACTCAGGAACAGATTTTCTTGCATTTTCTGGGTCACAAAGACAATGACCCAAGATATGTTAAAAATAATGAAAACCTGTACAGGGTAAAATGATGGAATGAGTAAAATGATGTCTGGAGCATGCTGAAATTGGTAAATTGCCACAGGAGAGACTCATCCCCTTTCGGTTTCCTTCTCTCCTGCTTCAGTGGGATACATTGTGGGTGCCTGTTCCACCAAGCTAATGAGTGCAGTTGCTGCCTGTTTGGCAAAGTCCTTGGCTCTTTCTTGGTTGGCCAGATGTGTGTTAAAACTAAAGCTCAGCATTAAATGCTTAAGATTTTAGGAGTGCTTAAGGGAAATGTATAATTTGAGTCTGTGTTGGGGAGGATCGATGTTAGTTTCTTTTTTGATTTCTGTAAGACTGAACAAAATGCTGCAGCGAAGTTCCTGCCTGGGACTGGAATTACGAAAATCAGTAATCTTGGTGCTGAGTTTTTGTTGATTGATCAAGGCTTAAGAATTGCCTCTTGTTCTCAAGAGTTCTCATTTGCCTGCGAATGTAGAAAAGAGAGGTTATTACATCATTTAAAAGGATCTATTGTTTTAAACTATATGTAAAGCACCTTCCTTGTTGCTTCACTCTTTTAATCAGACAACTCTTTCTTAATCTTATTTTGACATTTGTGTTGGAATTAACGTGATTGGCAGCAGAACCCAGTAAATGAGAATTTCAGAGATGTTTCTGTGCCACTAAATGAACCTTTGCCTGCAGTTTGACTTGGCAGCACTTGTAGAGTTCTGCATCAGCTGGATTTTATTGTGTGGGGAGATGGGTAATCAAAAAGGGAATTGCACGTGCCTGCAAATTAAACATTTTGTTGAGTGCACTGGCTCGCTGTTGAACAGCACTGTAATGTCAGAGAGAGAAGGCGGGGGTACGGCAGCCCAGAGCGCTGAGTGCTAAATGCCTCGTCGTGCAAAAGCACAATGGCAAATGTTCAACAGTGCAGTTGTGTCAGAAAAATCAGATCATGAACCGCACTGTTTTATTTGCAGGGAAGTTTTTTTCATTCCTGCCTCATGATCGGTGCTGCTGATAAGCACAGGGAGTTCCTGTATACAACTACTGTGTGCTTTAATACCTGTTTGAATATTGATTTCCTAGCCAGAGATATTTTTGACGTTTAGCCCTGCTTTGCAAGCCTTCCAGAATAAACTGTGACAGTGCTACACCAATGCTATAATTGATTTAATTGTGCCAGTATATGCTTTCTTCTGCCTGTTGCATTCAGAAAGAAGGCAGTGTGTGCAGAGACGAAATGCATCCAAAAGTAGACATGATCTCTCTTGTACCAGGCCAGGAGCTTCAAAATCAATGGGTCATGCTCTGCTTCTTGGATATAGAGTCAGTCCTACTGATGCATGCAATGCTAATTTGTCTGGAAATTGATAATGTGTTGGGAGAAGTCCTCCTTCTCCCACTCCCCTACCATGATGGACCTATTGATCTTTTTGTTGTGATTCTGTAATTTATAGACCTCAGTCTGGTTGTTGAAGAAAATTGTCTACTGAATAAACTGATTTTCAGTGTGTTTTTCATACTATTGGGGAGTGGAAGCAACATAAAGCTACAGCATTTTTCAATTGTGTGTGGTGGAACCTGGCCTGGGCCCCGTAGTTACTAAGTTGGTTTTGATTTGTGGAAAACACGGGCTTTTTGTGGGGATGAGGGCAATCAGCCTGTGTGTGGAGGGGGAGTCAGGCACTTGAGTTCTGTTTGATTTTATTAGTAAAAATGTGTAAAGCTGGCAATATGCGCTTACAGCCCAGAAAGCCAACCATAGTCTGTCCTAGGCAGTATCCAAGCCAGTGGGACCAGCAGGGTGAGGGAGGGAATTGTGCTCCTCTGCTCCGCTCTCATGGGACCCCACATGGAGCCCGGTGTTCAGTTCTGGAGTCCTCGGCACAGGAAGGACATGGAGCTGTTAGAGGGAGTCCAGGGGAGGCCACGGAGATGATCCAAGGGCTGGAGCACCTGCCATACAAGGACAGGCTGAGAGAGTTGGGGTTGTTCAGCCTGGAGAAGAGAAGGCTCTGGGGAGACCTTAGAGCAGTACTGAAAGGGGAAAGCTGGGGAGGGTCTCTTGATCAGGGAGTGCAGGGATAAGACAAGGTGGAATGTTTTTCAGCTGAAAGAGGGGAAATTGAGATGAAATCTTAGGCAGAAATGTTTCCCTGTGAGTGTGGGGAGGCCCTGGCACAGGTTGCTCAGAGAAGTTGTGCCTGCCCCATCCCTGGAGGTGTTCAGGGCCAGGTTGGATGGGGCTTTGAGCCCCCTGATCTAGTGGAAGCTGTCCCTACTCACTGCAGGGGGGTTGGAACTGACTGGGCTTTGAGGTCCCTTCCAACCCAACCCATTCTATGATTCTAAAAAGAAAGGGCAGGTGGTATTAAAAACACAAAGCAAGAGAAGTCATTTTGCTGTTCACGTCTAGTACGTAGACAAGCTGCTCTGGTGTTTGCTGCTTGCATGTGTGTCTGATGTTCCCTAGGTGTATGTTTCTTCAAGGATGTTGAGCCAGGCTTCTGGAGCCAAAAGTGATGCTCAGGAGCAGATCCCCAGCAGGAGGAATGGTGCTCACCCTGCTATGGCTCTGCACTCACGCGAGGTGCTTAACCGCAGAAAAGCTGATGCTATTTAGCTGATGCTATTAAAGTGTGAGATGTGTCAGGTGGCTGGTGTTAGCACGTACTGCAGGAGGGTTGTTGAGGTGGTGTGGGATTTCTGGGGAAAGTTTTGCAGCTATTTCTGAAGGGCTCATCAGAATATTCTGTATCTGAGCTCTGTCCATGTTCCTCACCACAGCTATTCTTGCAGAAGGAATTACATGTTTTAAGGTAGTTTTGAGTTTTTAAATGTTGTTTTCTATGACTTCTGCTGCTTGGTAAAATGGCTAATTATTAATAAAATTAATCAAATAACAAAATGATTGTGATACCACAGCTCCCTGAAAACCTCCAGGGTTTAAGAAATTTTAATAGCTCAGGAGGTATTTGGCAGAGTCACAGTTCCTGAAAACAAACAATATTTAAATTTCATCAAAGGACTCCAGCCCTCCTTGCTGCTGTCATATTTGGAACATTGTGTTCCAGTAAAACGCCGATAACTGTTGTTGCAGCCTCCCTCGGGACGGGACCAGAATGGATGACTCACTCTTTGGGTGGTTTAAGCTGGCAGCGGTCAGTCTGTAACCAGAATTGTTTGCTTTATTTCGGGAAGGCAGTACTTCTTCTCCCGAAGATACAACCTTTGCAATTACCTTCTACAATAACTTGATGCTTTTCTCTGGCAGATAGATCTGGAAATGGTACCGTGGTCTCTGACAGTCTTCAGAAGATGAGAGAGAGACCCTTGAGTGCTACAAACTGGTACCACCAGCCTTACTTTGGGACAGGATGCAGAGCTTTGTGCCATTAAATAAATGAGATTTTGGACATGAAGCTTTGAGGTGCTTTGAGGCAGTTGCCGGTCGAGAGCTGTGCGTGGTCCTGTTAAGTACAAGGTAGCGCTGCAGCTGAGCTGCCTTTGCTGTTGGGCCCTCCAAGAGTTGTTACAGGGATGAAAGCGCTGGGCTGCAGGGTGCTGCCCTGGCCTCCTTCCTCTTCATGTGGACATACTGCGTTCCCGGGGCATCTCTGCTAGGAGGAAAGCAATACGAGGTGTATTGATATGGTTGGTCCTATGGCATTCACTGAACAGTTTGTAGCGGGGATGATGAATCAATAAAACATGCCAGGATGTTTTTTTGCATTGTTCTGTTTGTCGAACAGGTGGAGAATATGTAATAGAATCACAGAATGTTTTGGGTTGGAAGGGACCTCAAAGCCCATCCAGTTCCACCCCACTGCCATGGGCAGGGACACCTCCCACTGGATGAGGATGCTCAAAGCCACATCCAACCTGGCCTTGAACACCTCCAGGGATGGGGCAGCCACCACTGCTCTGGGCAACCTGTGCCAGGGCCTCCCCACCCTCACAGGAAAACATTTTATCCTAAAATCTCATCTCATTCTCCCCTTTTTCAGCTGAAAACCATTCTCACTCGTTCCATCCTTGCACTCCCTGATCAAGAGCCCCTCCCCAGCTCTCCTGTAACCCCTTTTAGTACTGGGAGGCTGCTCTAAGATCTCCCTGGAGCCTTCTCTTCTCCAGGCTGAGATAACAAAAGCACCCCACCAACCTTATTAAAAGAGCATTAGGGTTGTGGTGGTGAGCATTTAGAAAATATTGAGGAGCTGCAATGATCACAGTGCTTTCATTTTGCCTTTTGTCAAATGCAGTGTGAGGTGGTCTTCAACTGCCTGATTGTTTTCTCCTGAGGAACCTATTTCTTTAGTGGGCTCTGATTCACCAGGGCATTGACAGTTGTTGGCAAACCCACTGCCTCAACACCAGTTTATGCATGTGTCTGCTCAAACAGGTATACAGACATCCTGGTGATGCACAGCCCACTTACACAAGGTCTGTGATGGAGAACATTGTTATAAGAGTCGTGGTTCCTCATTTATTTACATGTGCTGTTTATACACACGCATTCTCTCTTCCATTCTTCCATCAAATACTCTGAAATAATAATTTATAATTCTTCACCGAGCCCAGACTGGAGGCATCTCCTGAGAGGTATCAGGAAGGCTTCATGGTGTTTTTGCTTGTCACTTTGCCATGATGAGTGCTCTTCACAATGGGAAAAGCAAAATAAAAGAACAGAGCACATGCCATGGATTAACTTCAATAGTAGTGTTTCATTAAAAACCAAATATTGAATGTAAAATCACATTTCAGCACTATTCTAGCCAATGTTTTAGTCACATATAAGGCAAGAGGGCTAAACACCGTTCTTCTTGCTGCCTTTTTTCTTTAAGCTTGCAACAAAAAACATAAATGGCAAGCAGCAAAATTTAAACTGAAGCTGAGTGTCTTACTGTGTGTCCAAACAAGCAAGGAAAACAGTCTCAAGGAAAGCCGTAGGTTTGAAATCTGAATTTTCCGAATCATAAATAATGTATTTAGTCTGACTATTCTGGCCAGGAGTTTCAGCTGCAATGGGCATGCCGGGCCGAGCTGATGGGCAGAACTGAACAGATTCGACATGTGAACAACAGGAGCCGCAGAGGATTTCATTTTTTCTGGAGGGGAGTGGAAATCCTTCATCAAATGTGTAAAATTTCTTTCATAACTAAACCTGGCAGGGACACGTATGGAGTTCCAGCAGTGATAATCGCTGCTTCAACTCACTAGAACAACCGGCAAACCAAAAGATTAGCATTTACCTAATTTCCTGGGACTTGAACAAGTGAATGTTACTGCTTTCATGCCAAATACAGGTACACACAGAGAAAAAAGCAGGGCTGAGTTATGTCTAATTTGTGTTTCTGTGTGTGATTTAGGAACTGCTTTCTGCATATCATTTTCTATGCCAAGTCCATCCAACCCAGTATCCTCTTGCCTGCTCCCCAGTAGCCAATGTTTAGCCCAGAATCTCTTTCTCCCACTAAATTAGCCCAAAATGCATGCAAGCATGCACATATTTACTTCTTCCATCCACCACACCCAGTGGCATCCAGTTGAACAAGTATTTGGAGATCAAGGCTTGAATTGCTCACTCAGAGCTTCTGCTCATTTTTAATGCGCAGGTGCTTGCAGAAATCCGTCAGGATGGGCAGACCTGTCCTCTGCGGTCCCCCTCTTCTCAATGCTGTGGTTTAACCAAGGGAAAGGGCAATCCCCAGCATCTCACGGTGGGCCAACGGCCCTGCTCCTGAGGTGCAGGCAAAGGGTGACTTCCTCAGAGTAAAGCCCCTTCATCATTTGTTCTGTTTTATGTTCGGACATCGGATTTAGGAGGTGATGTGTCACTGGTCACAAATTTTTCACCTGAACTTGGGTTTTGCTGGAACATGTAAATCCCAAATGCATGCAAATTGTACTTACTTTCTCTGTGACGCTGGCCACGGCTGCTGGCTTTTATTCATCTCCCTTTGGGTGAAAGCTGTCTGAGAGCCTCCTGCATCCATAGCCCTATCACTGGGAGGAGACTTTTGGAAGACAGAAGGTTGAGCATGCCTGATTTTCAAGGCTGACCATGCTGCAGCCCCAGTGCAAGCCACTCTTTGCTGCTGCTGGGCTTGGGGGCCCTCAGCAAGAATGTTCAGTGAGGAAATTCCCGAGCTCTTGTCTAAGAAGTAGGAGGTAAGAGGGAGTCTTGAAGGGGGCCTTGAGCTGCAGATGGGATATTAATCCTAGAAGCCTGATCTGGGAAGCAGGCAGGAGCGTAGTTTCTTCCCAGCCCCTGTAGATGCTGTGAAAAGGCTGTTTGCTGTGCAGAGGGTAGACCAGACCTCAGATTTAAAGGCAATTTAGAGCTCCATTGGCTTGTAAGATAAAATGGTGATTTGAGTTTATTTCATTCCTCCCATGACTAAGGGACGATGAGCCACTGCAGGGGAAATATGAACTACCTTAACCAAACCGCAGTCTTTACTCAAAGCTTGAAGGCAAGCCAGGCCTTTGCTGTGTCTGAAGAAAGGGTCCTTCTTCATGTGTAGTGGAGCGCAATGTCAGTGTGGCAGGAGGTTTTAACCTCTAGCAAAAAGCAGGTGGGATGGCTCAAGGGGCAAATGGAAATTTGCTAGAGAGACATTGCTCCAAACTTGAAATAAAATTGTAGGAGCCAGAACATGGGTGGAAAAATTGCAGATACTTTGAAAAAGCTTTTTGTGCTCCACTTGACGTTTCCCTTGTTCTGGATTTGGGAGAACTTGGCTTCTTTCCTACTGATCCTGTCACTGTGTTTACTTAGTTTTGTCTTTCTCAGGGCAAATAAAAGTAAACCCTCAGCAGTGGCTCCAAAAATCCCGGGCTGTTGAATGTTGTTGAATCAATAGTATCTCTGCTCTCCTAAAAATACGAGCAGCTTGATTTTAAAAAGTGAGATGTTCAAAAGCCAGGCAGTCCTGCATTTCTTGGAGCTGCACAATAGGGACTCGAGCAGCACGCAGTCACACTTAATTAGACAGCCTGGGGCTGGGATGGCGAAGTGCCACCTCCACGGAACCTGTGCATGGTGGCTATAAGCCTCAGCAGAAGCCTCCTCTGCTTTTATCCATCCTGGTGAAGGTATGGAACAGGGATTGTTGTTGATGTCACAGGGCTGCTTCTTGTGAGCTGGCTTGCAAGTTTCCATGTCAACTTTTTGTCTGTACCAGAGATGTAATGACTAGGGAATTTGTTTGCCACCAGGTTCTCTTATGTGGTAGATGAACCTGGATTTCTGCACTGGAGTCTCTGGATGCACACAGTGCTGTGTAACCTTTGCTGTTGTCACTTGTGGTAGGCTTGTGGTTCAGGTCGTTTATCTTGATAATGAGTTCTGTTTCACACCTCTTCAGACAAGCACAAATGTGGAAACAAATACCATTAGGGAAGGAGGAGGATCTGGAGGCTGAAGTCTCCAACTGATATATAGGGTTTTTACCTCTGGCAGTACATGCAGGTCTTCCATTTTAATACCTAGCAAGCAGCTCGTGTCCTTGCTACCAAGAAGGAGATGCATCTTGGCCTTCTTCTGCTCTTTTAAACAATACCAGATGTCCATCGCTAGCCTGAAGACTGTGAAATGTGGGAAGGGTAGATGTGTTCTTTACAAAAGCTCGTCTGTTGTGTGAGCAATGCCTGAGACCGGGACTAAAGAGAGGTGGAGTCCTTTTCTGCCTCCAGTTCCAGCCTCAGTTGTGCAGATTAAAGCAGTGTGGGGCATTATCTTTTGGGGTATTTTTTATGTTTAGAGTTTTTTAGAAACTCAAGTCTGAAAAAGGAGAACCCTACTATAGGATATACCCAGGAAGTGCTGCAAATCAAAAGGCTTGAGCTTTTTTGTGTAATACAACAGATTGCCACCAAGCATCTCCAGAGGACAGCTGCTGTTCCTGGGTTTCAGGGAGATTTTCTTGGGGAAGAGAGTGGCAGGAAGGGCTGGAACAAAGCTCTCGTTTACTCGTGGTAGGGATGCTCTCCTTTCCTCTTATAGAAGCTGCACCAGAAGCTTACTGGATGACAGGAGCCACCAGTACAAGGCTTTGCCAAAAGCTGGTCAAAGCTGCCAGCCCCTTTCCCAGGAGGGGCGGTGGGGATTCGGCCCTTGTGAGGGCACTTGGTTGGGGGCTCCCATGTGACTGTGTGAAACACTTCTAGCACTGGGCTCTGAGACAGGTTTCTAGGAAACCTGGATTATCATTCCACTTTTATTATGCTCTTTGAAGCATTCATTGATCTATTTATTTTTATGGCAGGAGACTTGTGTTGCATTGGCTATGTTGTGGGTTATGGTGATGATGCCTGATGCGGCAGAGATTTGTTCAAGGAGCTGATCCCTTCATATCAAGGTCTTGCTTGCAGTCCATTAGTCCTGTAGTTAGACTTAAAGCTCTTTAAGGAAGGACTTTGTGTGTGTGTTTGTACAGGGTGTATCTGGTACAAAAGAGCCATGATCTGACATTGAGTGTGTAGCTGTTACTGCAGTGGAAATAAGGGCTCCTGCCTACAGGAACGCTGGGGAGGGATTGCAGGAATAGGATGAGAGGGAATGGTTTTAAGCTGAAAGAGGGAAGACTGAGATGGGATCTAAGGAAGAAATGTTTTCCTGTGAGGGTGGGGAGGCCCTGGCCCAGGTTGCCTAGGGAAGCGGAGGCTGCCCCAGCCATGGAGTTGTTCAAGGCCAGGTTGGATGGGGCTTTGATCACCCTGATCCAGTGGGAGGTGTCCCTGCCCATGGCAGGGGGGTTGGAACTGGATGGGCTTTGAGGTCTCTTCCAACCTAAACCATTCTGTGATTCTCTGCTTGCATAAGCAGAGACACTCATGAGTGGGAAGTTACGCAAGAGAGGCCTGATCTTGCGTCTTGGGCACCAAGTGCCCCATCCTTGGTATGTTTAAATGCTCCAATTTACAGTGGACCAAGAGCACTGCTGGTTGTGAGGGGCTGAGGATTGGCCTTTGCAGTGGTTTATAGTGTTCAGCTGGGAAACTGGAGGGACAGATACAGTATTTTGGAAAAGCTGCAATGCCTTTCTGGGACTTCACTCTGCCAAAGGAGGACATACAGCTCTGTACTGTGCCAGAGGGGAAAATACAGTTGTGTTTTAAGGACTGAGCTGTGAGGCTGCTGTGGGAATGGAGATTTAGGAGCCTTGTGAAGGTGGATGGATACTGCACGAAATTGCTCTGTGAATTGGCTGGTGTTGCAGCTGCTGGGAATACTAGAGATGTGGGCAATTCAGAGATCTATTTGTTGTGGATGTTTCATCACCCTGAACACGCTAGGTTACCTGGGCCTTTTTAGGAGAAATACACTTGTGCTCCCTTTGTTTCACTGCACTGGTTGTAGTTTGCCAAGAGTTTCCTCTCCATGCAAAGCAGGACACAAGGGTCCTGGGGGGTCCTTGGGTGTGGAAAGCTTTGCTCTTCTCTGCATAAGCTAGTTTTCCCTGATGTTTTTTGTCATCTTCCAGGCAGCCAAACAGAAGAGGAAAGAAAAAAAATTGCACTTTAAAAGCACAGAACCGTGAACATAAAAGTCAGAGTGCTGACACCCTTCATACCTCAAACTGAGTAGTTTCAAGCTGAGTCTGTTGATTCTTTAAAGAAAACCGAACCAGCACGGTTTCAGTGTAGGGACACTGAAAGAATTTCTGGGGTTTAAGCATAGCCATTAGCTGTCTCCTTTTAAAAGAGCCATTTCAGGGTGATAATCTCTCCCTAACAGATCATGATTTTGAGCAATTGGTGTCTCTGATATTAGCTTTAACCTTTGCTGTGTGAGCTCATTAAGATGGAGAAAACATAGGCAGGGGAAACCACACAGTCCTCATCCTTCAGTGAGGATTCCTTCTTCTTTAGCAAGAAGCAGCTTGAACCAGCTTAACAGTATGTTGTGGTTTCTCCTATGAGAGTGTACTGGAATAAATGAGATTGTGGATTCATGAAAGATCAGTGTTTCCTGCCACTCAGCAGTGTCATCAGCCGGCTCTGATACTGTCACCCACAGGCTTTGATTTGCTGTTGGTCCTTCAGCAGAGAGGACTGAGCCAGCAACACTGAGCAGAGCAGGTGAGGGAGAGCACAGGAAGGAGAATGCTTGTGAGTACTGCTGAAAGGGTGATTTTTAAGAAGGAAATACATTGCAGTTTTGTTTCCTTCATGCTATGATTTGTGCTGGCAGATCCCATGTTGCTGCTTGTGTTTCACCCTAATCTGAACGATGTTGATCTGGGTGTTTAATGAGTGGATTGGTGTGAAATCAGGCTTCAGGCTTCCAGACAGGGCTTAATAAATAGAGTAAGCAGCCACTCTTCTAGCCTGAAGGGGTTGTTATGAATTTTTTATCGTCTATTTTTGTGACATGCCGTTCCGACAGTATTTGGATTCGTAGAATAGAAAAAAAACAACCTCACTTTCCCAAGAAGTCTGCATTTCAGAGGTTTACATGCTGCAACAACTACTACTTAATTGTTCTTGGGTAAGCCCCTGCATAATTATGCAAGCAGAGGAGACAGACACTTGAAGAAATCATCCCAATATTTACTCTGGTGGCCAGATAGAGATGTGGTCTCTGGTCAGAGGATGTCGGGCACCGTGGGCCTGGGAGCCCAGGATGGGCACAACCAGCTGGAGCCCATTTTTGTCCTTTAACTCTTTCTATCAGCTGGTGGTTGGATATTTAGCAGTGGTGCTCTTGCCATCCCTGTTATTTAATGATGCTCAAAATAGATCTGGAGCAGCAGGTGGACCAGTTCTGCGCAACTACCCCATTAATACGGTTTCAAAACTCTTGTCTTGCTTTTAGTCTCTTGTAAAGGCTTAAAAATGCAACAGAAGCCTGTAAAATTAAAAGCAGCCCCTTGAAGATAGTTGTGCTAAATCAGGGGGTGAAGCCTTTTTGGTAGGAGAGCAGAAGGGAGTGGATGTAGCCCCATTCTCCAACTTTTATGACGAGATTACTTGTGCTACAGGGACACATAGTGCTGAGTGCTGTGCAAATACGGCCTCGGAGCACTTGCTCTTGGTAAACAAAAGGAGAAAGCAGGGAGAAGGGGGTGCCCTGGTGATGGGATGACAGGACCCTGGGCTGCGGAAGGGGCTCAGGTGGCTGCCCCACTAGTGGCCAAGAGCCTGCATGCTCCCTGCGTACAACTCTGCCCTACACTCCTGCCCTGTCCCATGGGATGCTGGCGAGGCTTGGTGGGCTCGGAATATATTCAGGTAGGTACCACACTGCTGTGATCCCAGGACACTCCTCAGCATTGATCTAAACTGGGAATAGAATGCTGAAGACTCTCTTTGCATGGACATAAACAACTTCTCAAAAGGACCAAAGTGATGGGGAGGCAAGAACCGAGCTCACAAACACCTGTACCCACCTGTACCCACCTGTACAAGAGAAACCTCCTTATTCTTTGCTGCTCATTGCTGTGATGCTGTTGCTGTGGGCAGCCACGGGACTGGGGCTGCTCCTGACAGTTGCCAGAGAGCAGATCCTGCTGTAGCACACACAAATTTGAGAGATGTTGGCCTGCTATTAAAAATAGGTAATGGGCCGTGACGTCCACCAAATGACGTCTTGTGATAGTCACAACAAACGCAAAGTTTCAGGCAGATGAACGTAATTCTGTCAGTGGGATTAAAAGGAAATGTTGCAGAATTACACAGATAGTTTTAAAGAAGGCATAAAAAGTTAATTGACTTTTTTTTGTTTGTTTGTTGTGTACTAAGTTGCTACACAGCACTGGGTGTGTGGATTAATAGGCTGTCTGGAATTTTAGGGAGGTAAGGTGTAGTGGGAAGGACTCTGTGGGACCTGCCATGAAAACCTATGGGGAGGTTTTTCCTTGGCTTTGCATGTGGCCAAAAGGGGTGAGCTCCTGTTTATACCTTTCGGTATACCTTTCGGTAAGGCCAGCTGAGATAGAGAGACAGGAGTGTACCCCGTTGGTGGATGTGGCTGCTAGAGTGCTCAGGGCAGTAAAAGGAAAAAATCCATTTTAAATTGTATTTCTTTGATTCTTGCCTGGCCAGTGCCATTTTGCTTGTGCCGAGGAGCTGGCCAAGCACAAAGCCTCCTCGGCAGCTTGCACAGGAGGTGGTGGGGTCCAGTTTGCCCAGCAGTCTGACTATGAAAAATGAGAGTCATCCGAGGAAACCTCGGATGCATATGGGCTTCCTCATGCGAGCGCTTCAGCTCTTCCAGCTGAGCTGTGGGCCCTGGCTTTCAGCCTTCACAGTCAATTTGGTTCCTTGAAAATTGTGTGTCACGTTCACAGCACAGACTGTAACAGAGGAAGCGTACCACTTCCATTGCAAGGTTTTCTTGCTGACAAGGTGTGCTTGCTGCAGGCTGCTGTGCTGGAAATTAAATAAATACTTGCTGCTCCTTGCAGAGGAGTCTGAAAGCTTGTGGCTGGTTTTCTCCTTCATTGCAGATCCAAGCCCTGCAAATGATGGTCAGGAGTGACTGTGTTGCTGGTCTGTAGTATTCTCATACCTGCCAGTTTAGCAAGTGAAGGGTGAGCTTTGGGAATCAGGTAAAACAAATGCACAGAATTCAAAATCTGATTTATTTCCTGTTTTCAAAATAGCACACAAGCGCCCTAACGGACACGTGAGCTCGTTGTGCAGACGGTCTCCATCCCAAAGACATTGCGCATCAGTCAGAAGGCAAACCAGAAACCAGAGGCACCGAGTCCAGACAATTTGCCTGACATCACAGGCAGAATTTGTCCTCAGTATTTGGGCATTTGATGCATGGGTGGAGTGTTTGGATCCTGGGTGCCCTGCAAATGCTCACATAGTGGTTGGTGCCTCATAGCTCTGCTGCAGGGTCAGGGCTGTTTCTGTGAGGTTGCTAGTGTCACCAGACTGTCCTACTGTGCCCCGTCCACTCCCTGTGCAGGGGTTTGATGTCACTGCCAAACTTGTGTTCCCTCCCTCATTGCAGTTAGCAGAGGCTCAAAATGGGAAGATCTCATGGCTCCAGAGTCTTGCAGGAAGAGCAAGGAGCAAAGTTTTCCTGCTGAACACCCAGCGCTGGTGTGTGTGAAATGCTATTGATTTTGTGAAAGCAGTTAATGGGTTGACTGTTAAGCCAGGAGAAATGGGAGACCAATAACACGGGAACAAGCTGCTTAGGCTGAAGTTTAGATGATTCCAAAAATTATCACCTACACTTGCTGCATGGCAAAACGGACCTGTGAAATGTTTGTCTGCGTCGGCACCTTCTGGGCGGTGGAAAGGCACTGCAGTGATGTGCACGTGAGGCAGACTGCTGCTGTGGGGTTAGGAATAGTCACCTTCACATTGGACACGTGTCCTCAAGCTGAGGTGGTTCAGACCTGTGGCATGATTTGAATGGGACCCATGGACCAGCACACAGCCAGCACCTGTGGCTCAGGCAGTGGTAGGGGTGCAAATAGGGACCAAACCTGAATGTTGTTCATAGAGGTGGGCAAACTCCCTCACAGCCACTGTGTAAAATGTCAGTCTGAACCAGGGCAGAAATACGTTTCCTACAGATGACAAGTTACTAAGGAAGGTGGGCTCTGTCTCCATGCAAGCGGGCTGTAAAGACCTCTGCTAAAATCCTCCCCTGTTCATCACCATGAAGGCAGTGCCATGGGAAAGCTCAGTCTAGTCAATGAGACATCTCCTCTGCAGAGCTGCATCTTTATTTAATGTTTTATGGTGACCTCCTTGTGCATGGTGATTTTCTCCAGTCAGTGAATTCAGGTGTGGTATTACAGAGCTTACTTCTTGCGAAGACATTTTCGACTTTCAAGACTTCAGTGGGGAAATAGGTTTCCAAAGACTTCTGAAATGTTACAGAGTTCAGTTCCTATCGTATTGGAGAGTTAATGTCTTCATTTAATCCTTACCTGACATTGCTTTGCCTGTTGTACAGCTGTGGGAAACGCTGAAGAGATTTGCATTGTATTTCTTTGGCCCTGCCATTTGGCTGGTAGGATCAGATTTTAGTGGGTTTATCAACCTGTCAAGCGTGCATCATTTTCTCTCGGGGGAAATAAGTGATCCACTTGCCTTCCCTGCTTATTTCACATTTGACGTGATGCTCCCACTGTGACAAAGATACCCTGAACCCTTTTAATCATGCTGCTTTTGAGATGGTGATTAAAAAAATCTGCTCTATGAAGACATTTCCCCAGCCTGCGGGCTAATTGGGGCCACTGGTGATTTGAAGTAAGCATCCTTGTAAGTGAGCCCCTGACCAGGTTTTGCATTTCTGTCTTGCTAGTCTGTCCTTACATTTTAGGGATTTTGATCATCAAGACCGAGACTGAGGCACCAGATCTCAGTTGTAGCTGTGCTTAAAGCAAGGCTTTTTATCTCTCTCAAGCAAACTCTCCTAATTGTAAGCAGATAAGGAGGATTAACGCTAGTTAGAAATTTGTCTCTTGCTCTTTAATACGTTTGTAGCCCCACAGGGACACACACTGACTCCAGTGCCTCAGAAGAGGCAAACAGCTGGACAAACACAGTAGCTGGAGCTGGAGGACTCAAGTGGGCCTTAGGCAAGAAATAAATCCTTGCCCTCTGCTCAGGTACTCATCCAGGCTTCCTTCTGCCTTGGTAGCTTGCAGCCTCCTGCTCCAGCAGCCTCGAAGCAATTCTGCTGGAAACTATTGAAACCTACAGCCAAACACTGGGCAGAACTGTGCTGCTTTGTCAGAAATGTGTCCTTGAACGTTCCCTGCATCTGTGATGTACCCAGGGGATGAATTTCTGATTTCCCATTGTAATTTTGTCAAATTTACTTTTTATGAACTGCTTTGAGACTGAAATGGAAGACGTGGCCTTGTCAGACAACTTGCTTTGTGGTGTGGGCTTGTTCCAATCTCAGAATGGAAATGGAAAACATCAGTAATGGAAAACATCACATGAAAACACCCTACTTGAGTGAAGTACATGAAAATGTGGGATCAAATCATTCCCACTATGAAGCAGCATCACTTCGCATGCTGTGACTCCAGAGCCACTGGAAGATTCTCTCAGACGGTGTCTGTTTTGTGCAACCTCTTGAAAGCAGAACGCGATGCAGGAAAGGTATTCTCGCCAAAAATCTTGGGAACTTCACTGAATAATTCAGACTGAAGGGGACTTCAGTGCTCTGAAACACTTGTGAAATGCTTAGCAGAGTGCAAATACGCTGAAAGAAAGAAAACCTAGGATTTTCTTTCTTTTTTCATTCTTGAATGCAGACAACTGGCAAAATCAATGGTTTTGTCTTCGCAGAAATTAAAGTGCCGGTACGCGCCGTCACAATCAAAACATTTCATGAAAAATGACCACATTTAATAGGGGCTTTTTAAACAGAGCAATTGGCAGCTACCAGCTTCATTTGAATGATTTTATTAGTACAAATTAGCCATTTTTCTTTCTGTTTCTTCCCCTATTGTGTTACACATTTATGCACAACGTCCTATATGTTCTTGTCTATTTAAGTTATTTAAAGTGGATATATAGAATCTGTCTCTGTTCCTGACAGTTTGAGCAATTAGTTGGGGTTTGTTGGCAAAGAGAAGGCAGCTTCCCTATTTTCTTAGCAAAAACTGAGCTTACTGATTTCTATGATAGTACACAGAAGCTGCACTCATCTGGAGGCTCCACCTAACTTGGATGTCCACTCGTGGTGCCAGTTTGCTGGGCTTCAGTCATGTGGAGTAAGAACAGCTGTACTGGGACAAATCAAAGAACCCATCTAGCCTTCCTGCCCATCTCCAGAATGTCTGAAAGAGTGTGTATGGACCAGGGAAACAAACACTCCGTGTCCTGGAGGACAGAGTATATTGGGTTACCCAAAATGATGGCATCTCTCTGGAAGGCAAATACCATTCTGGCACTGTCATGCTGCTGCTAGTGGGAACAGACATGAACTGATGGACTTCTGCAGTCAACTCTACAAGATGCAAGAAGCCAGTGTTGTTAATTTAGGAGAATCATAGAATTGTTAAGGTTGGAAAATATTCAGTCCAACCTTCAATACAACACCAACATATGTACTAAATAGAAATATAGAATAGTTAAGGTTGGAAAAGACCTCCAAGACCCTGCTTCTGTTACAGTTTCCCTTCACATTTCCAAATCACATTCATGATGGGTTTTATTAATTTCTTGATGCTTAGACCACACAAGTTAAACTTTGTTAGTAATCCGCTTTTCCAGTGATTGTTATCTTTTCTGCTTTCCACCATAGCGGCAGCCGCTTGCATAGCAATAGCTGAGCTGTGAGAATGCTTGAACAGTGGCCAGGAAAGTTGAATGATGGGCAAAAGCTGCATAGAAGAAATGATTATGGATGCTGGGTATTTCGTTCCCCTGTTTTCAGGCCTGGCTGATGCTCTTGTTTTGCCATGGTTTTTGAGATGACCCTGTTCTAGCTAAGCTGTAATGGGGCAGTGCTGGAGGAGCCCAGGAGGCTGCAAATGGGAACTTAAGCAGCTCAGATGGGGTAATGTGTATTGAAGGAAGAACAGCCAACCCACAGTAATTATCTCAAACCAGCAATTAAGTTGTCTTGGTTCACTGTTGTGGGCCAGTGCTTTTTGAAATGTCAGAGCAGGAACTCGGCAGCCACAAGCTCAGGTTGTGTCACTGTGATCATTTTTCCTGCCTTCGTGCTGTCAGCTTCCATTTTGGGCTGTGTCATGTTCAGGCAGGCAGGGTGCCTGGTCGAAACCTTTGCCCACGTGCTTAGACTTTGATTCTTTTGATTGCTTTCACTATATCCTGTAGCACAACACCTCATCTGGTCTGTTGGCCATCTTTCTCTAATGCTTGGGCAATCCACTGCCTTAATGTGCTGTGGCCTCCACCTGCGTTGCTGGACAGCTGTTAGCTCTTTACCTGTTTGGTTTCTTATCACAGCTGGTGTTTTTAGGAGATGGGACTTCTCACTTGATAATCTGCTGTGGGTGATGAAGCCCTGTACAGGGTGAGTGGAGGACGAAGCGTGGCTGGCGCTGATGTAGCATCCTTGAGGACACTGCGCTTATCCTGATTGACGTTACTATGGGGAACATGCTTGTGACTGCTTCACCCCTTGTAGCTATGGTTGCTCCTCTTTCTAAAACAAATACAGGCTTTGCCTGCATTGGAGAATGTGTGCCAATTACAGCTAACGGTGGGCAATTAGTTTGAATCCAGCAGAAGCTCTGCTGTCACAAATTGCAGCTGAACTTTTCTTCCCTGGTTCTGTTGTAATTGGATCAAATGCTGCAGCAGGAGCAGGGCCACGGTCCCCTGCATCCCTCTCTGCAGAGCTCCAGTGCCATGATCCAACATGGTGTAACACAACTGATGGCTGCCAATCCCAGATGGGGCTGGGACTGTGTGTGCCATTGACCAGATGACCAATGTTAATGGTTTTGTGACAGCCGGAGGAGTGGGAGGGATAGGATGGAGCACCTGGTCCAGCGTTGTTTATTTGCTCTTTCCATTGTGTGAGATGACAAAGAAGAGAAGGCGCCTGCTTCATTAGCTCCTGTGCTTCCGAGTAATTAGAGTCCATCCCCATTCTGGAAAGTTTATGGTTTTGTATAGGTTAAGTGGGAGAGAAGTACAAATTGTTTCCATTTTTCCTGATGGAGGAACTATGAAACGGAGCAGTGTTTGACCTGCCCACATCGCATTGCTGGTATTTGGCACAGCTGAGCGTTTGGAGCACAGATTTCTTGAATGTCAAGCCAGTGCCCTATAAACACAGGTTGCCTTTTGTTGTTTGCTGGGCGCAACTGCATGGAAGAAGCAATAAAGGGACTCTGTAGGCTGGGCACTGAGGAATGCTTGCTTCATTTACATATGAAAACATTTATCCTAATGCTCTGAGCTTACATAGCTACCAGGAGGGGTTTCCATGGGCCTGAAGTCTGGCTGAAAGAGGGTCACACCACCCTCTTCAAATGAAATGCTTTAATTTTAATTAAGTCCGCTGCCTCCTGGGAAGTTGCAAGCTCCCAAATTTGTTAATTTGCTACTGTACAGCTGAAGCCCAACTGTAATTTAGAACTTCGAGATTTTTTTTTCCTCTCTCTCCTTTTTAATCGTAAACAAGAGCAGAGAAGGAGCGTGGACTGCAGTGGATGCACTGGCAGTGATAGATGAGCTGTTGTGGAGAGACAGAAATAACATGGCAGATTGGCTGTGGTTTGTGGCTGTCTAGGAAGGAAGCAGAAGAGCGCTGCCTGCACACCATCTGGATGAGACAGTGAGAGGTGGCGAGCTTCACATGAGCACAGGAAGAGGAGGGTGCTTTTCACTTGTCGGAGATCAGAACTGACACTTCGATGTGTTCAGGGTGCCATCTCCGCTGTCTAAATATTTATTTCTTGTGCTGCACGCGGTCTAATGCAATCAGACTACAATGTGGAGGGCTGCCATATCCTTTTAGCTCTGAATTTGTCTTGCAGGAACAGGCTGTGCTGCCCCCAAACTCTGTGTGCATATTGCAAGCGAGGAGGAAAGTTAGAGCACTAGCCCGCATTCTAGCACCTTGCACGTGTCCTCTCTTCTTGCTCTCAATTAGATCCGACAGAGCTTGCTGTATGGACTGCCTCAGGGCTTGTTGTGCAAGCTAGAGAGATGCTAACCAAGTTACACGCGAACTTGATTCCCTTCATATTAATAGGAAGATAAATTAGCTACTATTTTCTTCTGAAATATAAAAATGTAAATTGACTTCTACTGATATTAATTTGTTTTAATATTTCCACTGAAAATTGAACGGTAATACACTCTGCATGTTTTCCATATATTCCCCCAAGTTGAAGAACAGCATGATGTGACAAAACCAGAACGAGGAACCTGTCTGCTAGGCAGAAACATGATCGGTTTGAGCATGCTGTCCTTAGGTTATCCATTTTGCATGGACTCCTCCACTCATGCGCAGACCATCCTGTGAGGATAGCCTAGGTTGGAAGAATTTGGGGTTGATTTTTAGAAATCCCTTGTGTCCCTTGGACCTGGGTGAGATGTGGAGCTGGATTTGTTGAGCTGAACACAGGCGCTGGTACCTGTTATCATCAGTCCAACAGTGTTTGTCGTTGTGGTCGGTGAAGCTCTCTGTTACAGACTTGTACAGAATTGGTTACGTAAATGCGTGCTGAGTAAGGAGAGTAAACAGTGTTTGACTTGGAAGAAGAGTGCTTATTGATTGTGATAGGTTTGGTCCTTCATCTTCCAGAGTTGATTTTTTAGAAGAGGATGGTTAACTTGAACTTGTCACCCTGTTACATCTGTAGTCCAGGGTAAAACGGGTTCAAATAAAGAGCATGGAGAACAATTTTTTTAGCCTCTTGATGTGGAAGAGCTCAGTCATTGAGAAATGTTCTTGTCACGCTGTGTGGTAACTGCAGGATGTGGAGAGGTGGCAATACTGTGAGGGAGTGGCTTGACCACATGCAACAAGTGCACTGTTAGAATAAGTCCTGTCCCCGCCTCCCCACAGCTGATGTAGGAAGTTGCACAGATTTGGAGCATCCTTGGGCAAATCTTGGGTTTGGGTGTGGAGAGAAATCAAAAAAGCTAAAACAAGGTTCTGCTGCCTCCTAGGCGCTTTAGGGTGGCCCATATACTTGCTGAGTGCTAGTAAATGTGACGCTGGATCCGAAGGAGACCTTCAGTGACAGGGGGAGGCCAGGCAAGGTGTCTGAGAGTCCCTAAAATGTCCCTATGTGCTGATTTCTGTCCATCACCTGAACTGTCTAAGCCACCTTGTTGCTGTGTCCGTACAGAGCCACCTCGTTGCCCCCAGGTGCCCTGGGCACATAGAGGAGCCCATGAGGGCTGGACTCTGCTGTGAAAGCTCAGAAATTAAACTGAAACTTGGAAAATATTCTGATATTTTTTTAAAGTAAAATTTACCTCAATATGTTTTTTATAACTTGTCCTTATGATCTGTCACTGGGATTTGATTTAATAAATAGGGCAACAATGGTGCAGAAGAGATCCTCTCCAGTTTTATAAGGGAATTACAAGAGTAGTCCTTGAAAAAATATGTTTGCACATGTGCATGTATAAATGAGTTTTCATGATTGTGTTTAATTTATACATGGCTACATACATTCACTGTGGGGTTTATAGTATTTAGTAATTAACTGTGTTGAACATCCTTTAAGATGTGCTTAGAGCTTAGTGCTGAATGAGTAAATAGGCACCATCAAAGGCTCCATCAGCATAAGGAGAACTGGTGAGCTCAGCAGAGAGTTGAGGGAATGTTGACTGTGACCTTGGTATGTGTTTTGTTAAGGTAGGTGCATCCATGACTGCTGAGAGATGAGGGGCACTCGGTGAAAGATTGTCCCTCTTCAGCACTGCGGTCTTGCAGCCAGCAATTCCTAGGACACTTTTTTAAGATGGCATTGGATTTTTCTGTTGTTTTAGTATTGGAGAATACCTCTTTAAAACAGGCAGGTAGAGGTCGGTGCCCACCATCAGGTCTTTGTTCTTGGAGGGTCTCAGACCCAGAAGCGCATCTACTGCTGTACAGCAGAAGGGCAGGGCTGGCAAGCTGTGAGGCTGCCTTGCTTCTCTTTCCTCTGGTGAGAATGAGGTTAAGAAATGGTGGAAGCAAGAGTTGTACTTAATTAAAAGATATACTGTTTTCCCCTGTGTATATTTGCCACTGTGTATAATGTAATTAGCATTACTTTAAAGATGTGTGGAAAAATCCCTGCTCCTCTAGGGACTCTGTAAGCAGCTGAAGGACTTCATGTGCAATGCCACCTCCTTTATTTTTATGAAGTAAAATAGGTGTTGAAGCTGAGCAGGAAATCTTGTTATATTTTATAGCACTGGTGCATACAAATTGGGTAATATTTGTCTGTGTTGGGGTTGGGTGGGATAGTGTTGTGTTTTTCTCACAACAGCTGCCTTGGGTGATCTTTTAGCCACGCCAGGTCCTGTGATGTTGGTAGCAAGGCAGTTCGAGGAGTCCCCTGGGTGCCAGCCCTGTTCCCAAATGAGTCAGTGCAACCCTCCAGGGGCTGCATCCTGCCTTGCCAGCAGCTCTGGGACCACACGGCGAGATGCTCCGGCTCTTGCAGTCATCAGGAGATGGCATAGGAAACTTGCTGGATGCTCTCCCTTAACCTTAGCAGGTAAAACACAGGATCAAAGAAGGGGAATGGGACAGCACAAGAAGCAAGGCAAACTTGGATGCTACTGCTGTGTGGTCCTTACGCTCTCACTGTAGCTTCAGCCTTCAGATGTACGAGTGGACCGAGTATAATGCTGTTAAATGAGGTCTTCCATACAACCTTTATGGCTGCAAATTAATTTTGCATATTTTGGTAAAGTTTGTGTGGTTGTGCCATTGCTTAGATCTTACAGAAGACATGCCCCCCAGAAAAACAAAGCTCTTAGGGTTTGTTACTGCAAGCCTTTTGTGTAGCTCCCCCAAAAAATGTTCAGTTCAATTGCAAGTACTTTACCATTCCAGCACCTTTGTATTATCCTTGCTTAGTTGAGCCCTTGGAGTCTGTTTGTAATTCTTTGCTCCATTTGTATGAGAGGTATTAAAAAAAGTGTTATTCCTAGCTCTGCATGAGCTCTCCTTGTTTATGAAACCGAACCAGCTTGAGACACAATTACCACAAACAGTTGCCAAGAATACTTGCTCTAAAATCTAAACTTAACTTTCTGGTTATTGTTGGCAATGATTTTTACAGACTGAGGTTGGCTATTTAAGGCTGAATATTATGTTCTTACACTTGGTAATCAGGCACTGCAACTGTGCACGACAGTAATGTTTATTATCCTTAAGTGGGATATTATTTAATCAAAGGAATAAGAGGAACAAGGTTCTGGTCCTTCAGTTGGTGTGGATGGAGTTTGGGAGTCACTTCATCCTTCAGGAGAGGTACTGTGGTAGCCAAAACAAAGTACTTGCTGAAAACCCTGTCCTTTCTGACAAAGGAAACTTAATAAGATGCCCAGCAGGAGCAGGGAAGCAATTGTGCCCCTATAGTTGGTGCTGGTGAGGCTACACCTTGAATCCTGTGTCCCGTTTTGGGCCTCTTAGTACAGGAACGACTTTGGGCTGGAGCATGTCTAGAGGAGGGGAAAGGAGCTGGGGAAAGGAGCTGGGGAATGGTCTGGACCCTAGGGGTTCTGGAGGCAGCTGAGAGACCGGTACCTGTTTAGTCTGGAGAAGAGAAGGCTGAGGGGACACCTCAGAGCTCCCTGAAAGGAGATTCTAGTGAGGTGGGTGCTGGTCTTTTCTCCCAAGTAACAAGTGATAGGACAAGAGATGGTGGCCGCAAGTTGAGCCAGAGGAAGTTTAGATTGGATAGTAGGAGAAGTTTATTCACTGAAAGGGTTATCAGTCACTGGCAGAGGCTGCCCAGGGCAGTGGTGAAGTATCCATCCCTGAAGTGATTCAAAAAAACCTGTAGACATGGCACTTGGGGACATGGTTTAGCAGGCACTGTCCTGTTGGGCTGATGGTTGGACTGGGTGAGCTTAGAGGTCTTTTCCAACCTTAATGATGACATGTTATTCCTCAGCTACCCCGATGCTGCTGTGTTGCCTTGTTAGTGCGATGGACGGGCAAAATGTGGCCCCTCCTTTGGCTGCAGGAGTGTTGGTGTGAAGGATAACGCTGCTTATTGCGTGCTGTATAGCAAAGTTGCATTCATTTCTTTTAATTTACTTTTCTTCAAGAACGTAATTTCATGTACAAATAGATATTTTTCAGCTTTTTATTGAAATAAAAAGTAAATTACTGAGAGCAACACTGAAATTTCTTGGCTTGTTTTGGAAGATAATTCGTTGTTTTGAAAGATAATTACAGAGTTTTTACTGAAAAATGTTGACATACTTATTCATCAAGGTATCATAGGACTGTACGGATGGGGTGAGGGATAAGAAATGGGAAGTCCATCAAACTCACTCCCTCCAGAAACAGAGTGATGCTGCTAATGACAGAGAGTGTGGGGTCTCACCTATCAAACCCATCTACTCAGATGAGAAACTGAGAAAATTCACTGAGAATTTGGGGGATGAGTCCATGCTTTTTGTGAAGGTTGGATATGAAGGGCTGCTTCCTTCGATACAATAAAAACTGGAAGATAACAGAGGGCTCTGCTGCCTGGAATGGGCACTCAGGTGCTGCCCTGTGTGCTCGGAAGATCACCAAGTGGCTGAACAATGCCGCACTGTACTCTTTCAGGGGTTTCTGGCAGGGAATCAGCATCTCTGGGAGTTCATGGCTTTAATCTCAATAGCATTTTGTTATCGTTCGTTCCCTCCCCCTTGCCCCTTTCCAATGACTGGTGTATGCTTTTATTTTTAGATAATGGGTGCTGTTGGGGCTGTTTTTCCCACCACTCCCCTCCCTCAGGGAAACCCTTCAGCTTGTCATAACTGCCTTTTAAACCAGGGCTGGCTGTTTCCCAGGAAAGGGAATTTGCCCTGAGTTATTATTGCTGAGTTAAGCTGTCATTGGAAATGTAGGATTTTATGAGGGATGCTGAGAAAAGTCAAGGAGATGAAGAGAAATGGGGTTGCTTTACTGTGTGCTGGGTGATCCAACTCTTATGAAAGGTGGTGATTGCTGGTCCTGCTGTCACAGAAGCAGAGCTGACGTTGTCACATCACAGTCAAAAGGGCTCCAAACTGCTTGAGAAAAGGTTTGGATGCTGTGATAATAAAAGTTTCTGTAAATTTAAGCAATCATGAAGCAGAATGGCTGCCTCTTTATCTTAAGTGCATTTCAAAGATGCCACGTTAAGCTCTTCTTTAACCATGCAAAATCATTGTGCAAACTGCTGCTCTGTCATCCCAAAGCATCAGAGCTGATATTCAGTTCCTGGGTCTCTGCAGATTCCCCTGACTCCATCTGGAGTTTTATTTCATCTTAAAAATCAATGTTGTGATGTTTTCCATTCCTAAACTCCAGACTCCAGGAACTGTGTGATTTATGAGAATTTCAGCTTTGAGAAAAAGAAAATTGTAGAGAAACAGGAAAATGTAAACAATAAATGTCTAGAAGAAGCCAAGGAAATCTCCAGCCTTTATTTATATATGTTTATCTGTATCTGTGTGCATGTGTGTATATAACCATAGAATCATAGAATAGTTTGGGTTGGAAGGGACCTCAAAGCCCATCCAGTTCCAGCCCCTGCCATGGACAGGGACACTTTCCACTGGGTCAGGGTGCTCAAAGCCCCATCCAACCTGGCCTTGAACAACTTCAGGGATGGGGCAGCCACCACTCCCTCAGGCAACCTGTACCAGGGCCTCCTTACCCTCACAGAAAAACATTTCTTCATAAATTTGTAACATAAATGATTCTGAGAAAGTCCATTCCATGAGTATTTTTGGATGCTGATGTGGTCAATTAAAACAATTAAAAGTGTAACATGGTCATGTATAAAATTCATTATGCATTGAAAAAGATATGTTCATGTTAGAAAACATGTCCTCTTGTATGTCTACACATATTTCCCTGAATACGATTCCAGGACAAATAACATGTAGAGATGCAGTGGGATGTCCTTAAAAACAATTCCTTTGTTGAGGAATCATTAACTGAGTTTACTGCAGAAAAAGCATTATTTGCTGTCAGAAATATGGCAGATGCATGCTTTTGGTCACTGAGGCAGCTGAGAGCATTAAATGCTGATCCTATTTGGCATGAATCATTGGACTCGGTGCGTTACGCAGCCTTCTTGGAAGCCCCTGGGAAGGGAGGGTGCTGGGGGTCCTATAGGGCTGGGCTCTAAATGCACATTTTCTTCTATGTTGTTGTTGGCCATCAATCACTCCAGTTGTTGTGTTTGGAACTGGAGGATCGGTTAACAGGTAATTTATTAACTGGCCGATTTTCTCCACTTTTAAAAACTCACTCTATGCCCGTGCACGTCTGGCCCCTGTCAGCTCCGAGGCATCTGCACATCTTGAAACGTGTGAGTAGCTCGCAGGAATCAAGGGCAGTGCTCACGTACTTTGGGTGTTTACAGGATTGAGACCTTAAAGGAAACCTGGTCTAAATAAGAAACAAGCATCTGAGGCTGGCACTTCTGTGAGCAATGCTGTTATGTTGAGTCGGAGCTTTGTACGAACCCTGTTGCAGGATGAGACTCCAAAAAGGGGGAGGAACAAGGCTCAAAAGTAGCGTTTGATTTGGAGTCACTCCATCTGTGGGTTCTACCTTGGAGCTATCGTGAGCACACCATGAACCAGGCATTTGGGGTCTTCCACATGTGTGGTCCTAAGGACTGCAAGACAGTAACGTCTGGACACTGTGGCTGGAAGGAAAAGGAGACGGGGAAGGAGGAAAGGAGATGGGAAGGGGGAAAGGAGATGGGAAGGGGGAAAGGACCTTGGGGACAGGGGAGGGGGAGAGGAGCTGGGGACGAGGAAGGGGGAAAGGAGCTGGGGACGGGGAAGGGGGACAGGAGATGCTAGGAAGGAGGAGAGCAATGGAGTAAATGCTTTAAGACAGAGATTGAAGTAAATGATGGACAGTTTTCCCTGGTTTTACACAAGCTCTTCATCAATGTAATAACGCGACTGGTGTGGCATGGCCTTTAGCTGGAGTGGGCTGGCAGGGAGCCACTGCATCTCACTTGTTTTTGCTTTGGCAGTGCAATGTCAAAGGACGCGGCAGCTCATCGCTGTAAATCTTGCTGCTATTTATCCAGCATCTCCGTGGGTGGATCTTTAGGCAGAAGTCATCTTTCATAAAGAGTTTTTTATATACTGACCAATGATTCCGCAGGGTCTGAGGAGGCTTCTCTTCCATCTCTAATCAACATCAAAAGCAGATCCCAGTGTGATGAACAGGGATTTTTCCTTCTGCCGCTGTGGTTAGGGGCGTAGCGATGGGAAGGCAGAGCACAGTTCAAAGATCTGCGTTACTGAAATTGCCTTGTAATGCTTTATTCATATCTTCAATACTGTCTGATAGAAGGCAAATTTATTTGTTCTATTGCCTGGATGTGATAGAAAGTGTAGGTTTGAGAGTAAGTAAGTGAGCGGTTTGCAGAGTTGCTGTTGAAGCCTTTACCTGTCGTTTTTGGGATGCAAAATGGCAGAAATGCCAGCAGAGCAGCCCCTTGGAAGTCACCCAGCTCAAGCTCCTGTTCAGGGGAGCCCACAGCACTGGAGCAGGTTACTTACGCTAATGCAAGGAACATTGCTGTATCCAGGGGTGGAATCCATCTTCCCCTTGGGAAGAAACATGCAGGCAGCTGGTTGCCTTCTCTGCACCAGCACAGAAAACCCTATAGACAGCTCAATGTCCGTGGTAGCCCTCCAACCCATCTCTTTGGGTCCACTGGCCACTGCACAGTCTTAGTCTGCTTTCCCAGGCAGAAATTGGCCCTTTTCCATATCAAATCCCACCAGGTTTCTGATGGGCCTCATCCTCAGGTTTGCTGGGGTACCTGTTTCTTGTCACTTCTCATGGTGTAATGTCCTCTGCAGATTTGCAGAGGACATGTTCAGTGTTGGCATATGCATCGCTGATGATGGCCCCAACATTGACCCAGTTTTCATCTCGTCCTTCACCGCTTGGAGATGGATGCCAGGAGGATGGGCTGCCAGGGGACTTGCCCAGTGCTCCCCATGCCCTCCTTTCCCTAAGGGGAAACATCAGTCCTTCCCCAGATGTCAGGGACCTCCCCTGATCACCAGGTTTTCACAGATGATTTTCCAGTTTTCAGTTTTACAGGTTGGATTTAGTCTATTTTTGTGTTGGGTAAGTGATGTGTGACACATACACAGAGGATCTATTACAAGCTGTAAGGTTTTACAGTGCATCAGGAATGGAAGCAAGCAGATCTTACTGGCAGCAAGTATTAAAAATGAAGCAGGTTTAGAGAGGATTATTTCTGCCTTTTCATTTGGAGAAATAATCTCCATTTAAAAGTTAGTTACTAATATGCCCCATGACTGCACATTCATCTCCACCCCTAATAATGGATTTTATCGCATGAATTTTCACTTACATTGTAATCCAATCAGCAGCAAATCTCCCTCTTTAATGCAAGGTATTCAGCAGAACAGGGACCCTCTGAAACTTTGCTGTGGAATAAGATGGCTTGAGTGTAGTGTTGAGCGTAGTGAAGTGAGTAAAATGTTTGCGATACTGACTCATACAGCAGAAGTTGCCCTTTGCTCTACTGATTGTGTTTTCACGCATATAGTGTGGATATGTGAAATGAATCATAGAGTCATGGAATGGTTTGGGTTGGAAGGAACCTTAAAGCCCATGTAGCTCCACCCCCTGCCATGGATAAGCACATCTCCCGCTGTATTGGATTGCTCAAAGCCTGTTGGAATACCATGTGCAAAATTGGAGGCTGAAGTAGGGAAACTCAGAGGCTGGAGGTTTGTTGGGTTTGAGGCAGGTACTGATGGAAGGACAATGGGTAACTGCTTTCTGGGGAGAAGCAGCAGACCATGATAGAGTCAGAGACTTCTGGGAAGGAGAGCGCTCTTTTACCCTTGATTTGACTTATCTTGTAATGGCAAACGTGTCCTTGGGTTATCTACGTGCTTGCTGTTGAACCTCAGGGTCTTTCACAAGCACCACTGGAAAACTGAGGGCTTGCTTGGGTGACACAAAAAGGTCATGGAAGTGACTTTCTCTCTGGTGCAGCCATCATCACCCGCACAGGCTCAGCGGAGCTGCTGGCCTCTCCAGTGGGCAGGTAGGCTTGGGAGAGGTTGTGGTGTTTAAAGCTGGAGGAAGGTCCTTGGCAGGGTGAGGTGGTGTCAGTTTGAACGGAGATTTTGCTGGATTTTCAACCTCTCAATTTGTTATCAGTGAAGTGTGGGGATTGTGTCGTTTGTTTTTTTTCTAGTGTTGATGATGTGTCTTAGATACTGTTTTTTTAAATCAATTTTCTGTTTTCAGTATGACTTTTTCCCAATAGAAACCACTACTTGGTCTGGGTATACCAGCCTTGTTTTTGCATATGCACGACTCAGGTCTTATAGTAAATGCAAAATGATACTAAAAGTCACTTCTGCAATTTTGAGGTGGTAGTGCCTTGCTGTTACTCTTTCTCCCCAATGTTATAGTTTATATAACTATAATTTTATAGCAAGTCATTAAAATAAATTCGGGATTCGTGTATTGACACAACAGCCTGCAGTTGCTTTTCTTTTTCCTCTGTCATCTGCCACTCTGGCATTTCTGGTATTTGAATCTTAAATTGCAGCTGGCAGAACAGACAAAACTCGCGTGCCCAGTTGGGAAGCTGAGGAGAACACTGGGACCAGAGCCCATCCCAAGGGATGGGCTGATATTGCTGTTCCTTATGGTTTCCAGCAGTTCAGACATCGTGTGCAGTCAAGACCCTTGAAATGCTTCACAGTCTCAATTGTGGTTCATTAAGTGGTGATAGAGGAGAGGAGTAAATGTCATTGAAAGAAATATCTCCTTTTATTATCTCATCTGACCTTTCTGACCCTGAATTAACCCATGCAGAACCAGGTATAAAGATTGTTCCCTTCTTGCTTTATGCACTGAGCACAGAAACATGGCCAGCACAGGGCAGAGGTGGTAGCAAACCCACCAGCCCTCAATAAAGCCCAGGAGGTCACGATTCCCAGTGATGTGGCACTTTGGTGTGCCTTAAAACTCTGGGTTGGAAGTAGAAAAGCCCAGTGCTTTGCTTTTGATCCACCTAGTGGGAAGGTTGCAGGGGGAACCCCCCCCACTGCTGCTGCTTTGTTAATGGATCTGCATAGTATTCCAAGGCACGTGCAGGAGGGCCATCCGTCACTGCCACCTCTCATTTCACTTCTCCGGACCGCAGCCTGTTTGCCACAGTCGCTACCTCTCCCACTGCCATGGGTTAATTGGCCCCTCAGAGCTACTTTCTTGACCATGGCTGGCCAGCGAGATTTGAGCACTGATTTTGTCTTTTCTCTTCTTATTATTCCTTGGGCAGAGTCTAATGCTTGGGTGTCAGCTCTCCCCAATTTTTATGCCCTCTTTCCTGGAGCTAACAGTTTAAGGTCATTTTATGTATACCTGCAGCCTTGGCTTTATTAGGTTTTTCTCCATTGTCACTGAGTAATGGTTTGGGTAGAAGTGTTGTTGCTCAGGTCTTATACGAGCCTGTTGCAGGCTTAGCTGCACAGGATGAATAACTGGGTGTGCTGGTTACTTCTCGTGTGCAGGTTCTGCTTTAAAGCCCCCGGTGCTAAAAGAGTGCAACCAAGTGCAAAGCCAGCACCAGACAGTGCCCGTAGGTGGGCATCGGGTTCATGGGCTCTGTGATTCAGGCAGCCTTGTGTATGCTAGGACATAAATGAAAGTGAGAATCATTTCCTAGAATCATAAAACCATAGAATGGTTTGAGTTGGAAGGAACCTTAAAGCCCATCCAGGCATCCTAATATCTCATCTAAATCTTCTGTCTTTCAGCTTAAAACTGTTCCCCTTCGTCCCATCCCAGCACTCCCTGATCAAGAGCCCCTCCCCAGCTTTTCTGGAGCCCTTTTCAGTACTGGAAGGCTGCTCTAAGGTCTCCCCAGAGCCTTCTCTTCTCCAGGCCGAACAATCCCAACTCTCTAAGCCTGTCCTCGTATGGGAGGTGCTCCAACCCTCAGATCATCTTCGTAGCCTCCTGTGATACCTGCTCTAACAGATCCAAGTCTTTCCTGTGCTGGCAACTCCAGAACTGAACACAGGGCTCCAGGTGGGGTCTCATCAGAGCCGAGTAGAGGGGCAGAATCCCCTTTCTCGCCCTGCTGGTCACAATAATTTGGATGCAGCCCAGGACACAGTTGACTTTCTGTGCTGTGAAGCACACTTTGCTGGCTCATGTTGAGCTCCTCATCCCTCAGCGCCCCAAGTCCTTCTCCTCAGGGCTGCTCTTAATCTGCCCAGCCTGTGGTTGTCTTTGGGATTGCCCTGACCCAGGCGTAGGGCCTTACACTTGGCCTTGTTGAACTTCATGAGGTTCGCAAGGGCCCACCTCTCAAGCTGGTCAAGGTCCCTATGGATGGCATCCCTTGCCTACAGCATGTCAGCCCCATCCAGCTGTACAGCACGTAAGTGTCCCACTGTACAAGAAGCTAATCAAAGAGGTGCTTTGAGCGACATGTCCTACCAAATGGCCTTCTTGTAGCTCCCATTGTGGGTTCTGTGCCTGGGGGAGCGTGGTGGGTGAGTATTTCTATCCATACAGAATAAGTCGGAGTATCTTGGGAGCAAAAAGAAAACTAAATTCCCTGCTAAATCATGGAAGGTGTGAGCTGAAATGTTCACAGCGACACAGAAGCTCGGGGCTGAGAGGACTTGCCTTATGGTGAGGGAGCAGGACTCAGAAAGAGGTGAGCTGTGCTGAAGAGGGATGGACTTGTGCCATTTTACACAATGGGGTCAAAATTGCACACAGGGGGAGCATTTAGAAGAAGGTAAAAATAAACCCACAGCTTGTTTGGATAAACCTGTAGCTGCTCAAAATGGCGTGGCTTGATTATTTCCCTTTGTCTGGTTAAATGCTGGGTTTTTTAATCTATTGCTGCCAATTGACTGATCTCCAAGAGACTTACAGTAAAAAATACATATTTAATTTGGAAAAACTCTTGCAGGGAGGAATGTATTTTTGCTGGTTTGCACAATAAAAGGGCAAAACACTTTTCATTCCTGCCTGGGTTTTTTTGAACTGGAAAAGGCAGCTTTCAAAGACAGAAAATTGTCATTTTGCCATGAAAGGCTGTTTTTGCTGACACAATTGGTAGTTTAGCTCAGCTTTAATTTCCTATTCTAAATTTGTTGTAAGATTATAGGATACAACCTGAGAAATATTCAGCATAATTTTTTCTCTTTTGAATTGCTTAAAAATTATGAGAATGATTATGAATGTGGCATGAAATGCTAGATGGGGGTTTTTTTGCTCTTCTTGACATTCCGTGTCTGCATTCTTGAGATGATATTTTATTACAGGACATTGATTCCAAGAAGATATTTTAAGCACATTAGCAATGAATTGAAAAATAACTGTAAGGCTAGAGTCTGGTGTAAATCAAAACCTCTCTGGTGAAGTCAGCCCAGCCATTGCCGCTTTTTCCCAGCTGGAGGTGTACTGTATGGTTGTTTTTTCTGTTTGTCCATAGGGCAGAACTGGTTTTGCCACTGTAGGTAAAAATTTTGTGTATTTGAGGAAAAGAAGATTAGCTCAGTAAGTTTAAATTCCAAGGGAACTCAAGTGTGATTTCAATAGTTACATCTCCTGCATCAAGCAGAGACAAGGGCTACACTAAAGAACAGCTTCTGTTTTCTTTACCCCCATATCTCTGAACTAATACTGATTGTAAGAAATCAAGGTATCATCTAATGAACTGATTTACTGGATATGTCCTCCATGGTTTCCCAGCAATATAGAAGTTTTAGCCAGCCAGGGAAAGAGCAACCCATTTCTAATTCAACTTGGCTCTCCCCTGGGAAGAGTGGGTTGACTTGGGAGTATGCGCTTCTGCTCTGCCCTGAAGACCCAGACTTATGAGCACAAAAAGTGACCAAGTCAAGCCTTGCTAAAAGATTGAACTCCCCCCATCTCTTCTGCAAGTGGCACTGCTCAATCCCTGCCTCGCAAACTGGGTGGCTTCAATTTTCTTTCCTGACTTGATCCTTTTTCTTAGCTCCTGTCCCTGTACCCTGCATTCATGTCCCAGGGCAGCCCTTCTCCCTGCGGCTGTGAGGTGTCCATGTCCCCAGCGCTGCGGTGCTTCTGGGGTTGTGGCCCATGAGGAAGGAGCCCATCTCCAGCAAAGAATGGGCTAAACGTGGCACAGAGTGACTCCCTTTCAGGTTTCTTTCAGGTTGTAGTAAATCATTCCAGTGGTTATAGGTTGGGCTGTACTACATGGCCAGACTTATTGTCTTAAACTGAAAAGCGCGTTGCTGATGCAGCAGTGATCTCTCCAGTCCCCTGCTGCCCAGTTTTAAGGACCTATGCCAGAAAATAGATGTGGTGATAATTTATTTATTTATTTCCATTTTTCAAGGACATTTTATCAGGGAGTGCAGAGATAGGATGAGAGGGAATGATTTGAAGCTGAAAGAGGGGAGATTGAGATGAGATCTTAGGGAGAAATGTTTTCCTGTGAGGGTGGGGAGGCCCTGGCACAGGTTGCCCAGAGAAATGGTGGCTGCCCCATCCCTGGAGGTGTTCAAGGTCAGGTTGGCTGGGGCTTTGATCACCCTGATCCAGTGGGAGATGTCCCTGCCTATGGCAGGGTTGAAACTGGATGGGCTTTGTAATCCCTTCCAACCCAAACCATTCCATAATTCTATTAATTATTTTTTTCAGACACAAACCACATTTTTCCTAAGGCTCATTTGTGCAAATGATGAATCTGTTCTGGTATTTCCACCATCACCACTTCAAGGGAGGTGGGAGTCCGAGCAATGTTATTGGGTTCACCCTTAACAACAGGAAATGCAGAGCAGTCGTAGAGGCACTGCCCCGTCTGTAATCCCTCTATTGCTCTGGCATTAAATTAACCTTGAGGTTTGACAAGTTCATTACAGGCAGCTGTTTACCTCAACTTTTTACAAGGGAATTTTAATTCTGAGAGAAATCCATAGTTGTACTGTTCTTTACAGTCAGGCAACCTCCTTGTGCTCATAGTTGGGGTTTTTTTGCCTGCTTATTGATGGCAAATGCTTGCAAAATGCAATACAGATCGAAAAGTCAAAAAATACTGCTTTTGTGTGTTTGGAGTCACTATTGCAAATGTCATGTTTGCATATTTTGAAATTAAAAATCAATACACCATTATGTATTGAGAGAAAATATTTCACAGCATCTGTTGGAAAAAGGTTATGGATTTCCTCATTAGCGGCTTCCTTGTAATGGAGCTGATTGGGAAGGAGCGGGGCTGGAGCAGCTCGGGGCCGCACTGGTGGGGGATGGTTCAGCATATTTGATTTCAGAGTTTCAGAAATGCCTTGCTCTGCTTTGGGGAAATGAGTCACGCTCCGAGTTGGTGCCTTATGTGTTTCTTTTGTAAGGCCAAATCTTGAACTGCTTGTTCTTGCCGTACAGTACACATCAGGTAGGGGATTAATTCTTTTCTTGTAAGGAGCTCTTGATGCAAATCTTCCAGGACAAAGCTAGAGAGGGATGAGTCTTAAATCCATGTCAAAAAAAGAGAAAAGTAGTACGGAGTGGGAATTAGAATGATAAAACATAAACCCTCTTCCTTTTTTTCTTGTCTTTGTTTAACCAGTCAAGACAACTTGGTCATAACAACCTATTTTGCTTCCATAGAGGTTCCCTGTCCATCTCTCTATGGAGATGGTATGAATTGGATTCCTGCCTACAGCTGTGTCGTGTGTATGGATGCATGGGCATGTTTTGATTAAGACCAGATACAAACAGCCCTTTAAGCAAAAGAAAGCCAGAAATAAGTGCTTATTGGGGAGTAAATTATTCTTTTCACAGTGATAATGTCTTGAAGTAAGAATTTCCTTATTACAAGAATAGTTTGTTTTGGTGGGCAGCATGTAAGATTTATAGTATGATTCACCCATTCATTTCTTTGATTTTAAGAACACAAATTTTGTTATTGATGGGCCAGTGAATATAGAACTCACTAGCCCTGCATTCCCTATGAAATGAAGGTATATATGACTAATTCATCGTCTGGCACACAAGCAAGTTCTCTTTATTAGTTGTACAGTCTCCTTATGGGCCACTAGTCCCAAGTGGTCTCATTTTTATTCACTTCTTTGAAGTTTCTGCAGTGAGCTGTGATGTAAAGGTATCTGTAGGCTAAGCGCTGGATTAGGTAAGCCCGTGGATAAGTTTGTAGCACAGAATCTGTTTTGAGCTGATCAGGGGTCAGAGTCTGCCCTTTTCTTTCCGACCACTACATATCTTATCGGCCTTTACCAGCTTGACAGTCTTTTCCGAGACCAATCTCCCTCCTCTTATGTCTGTAGAAGACCATTCTGGAGAGGCTCTGTGACCTGTTAAATAGAAAAAATGGAAAAACAATTAAATAAAATGTTTGGGTGGTATTCTGTGCAACACCTTTGCCTGCAGGTTGCTTTTCTAGTGTTACAGTATGCTCTGGAAGGGCTCTAAGGCCTCCAGGTGAGAGCTCAGAGCTCCTGATTGAGCAGGGTAGGGGGAAGAGCACAAAGACCCATGAGTTTTGCTCAGAGACCATTGCCAGATTCTTTATATTATTACAGCATTTTGTCATGGTTCAAGACTGTGATGGCCTGGGTCCTGCACAAGTGCTGGGTGAAAGCACAGTGCCTTCCTAAAGTTCTCAAGCCAGGCAATTAAATCCTTGATTTCCTAAGAAATGGGATGAAGTAGATTAAGGAGACCAACTGACTCTTAAGCAGTATTGCACTGGGTTGGTGTGTCTTCTATTTCTTAAATTATTAGACCAGTCCTTTAAAGATGTAAGAGCATGAGCGGTTTGTGTTCTTCAGAGATGTGTTACCTCAGACCTCGTTTGGTAGGTTTAGCCACTCCTTTTCTCTATGGTCTTCATGGTATGGAAATAGGCCAGGAGGCCAAAGGAGTGGGAGCGTCAACGTTGTCCTTTGGAAACTGTGATGACGGTGAAGCTGCATCCTTTTTAGTCTGTACCATAATCATTACACCTTTTTAGAGAGGTAAGAAAAGTGGAGATGATTTAGACGTGTATAATCACTCATATGCTTCTTTATCAAGCAGTTTTCAGTGATGAAGCACTGGAAGTGGCTGCCTAGGGAAGTGGTGGAGTCACCGTTCCTAGTGGGGTTAAAAAAGTGTGTAGATGTGGCACTTTGGGGCAAGTTTTAGTAAGCAAGGTGGGCTGACGTTTGGAGTGGATGAGCTTAGGGTCTTTTCCAGCCTTAATGATTCTACCAATAAATCCCTATGCTCAGCTGTCGTTAACTTATTCTATCAGTGTGAGTTTGTGCTTCTGGGAGATTAAAATGTGCACAAAAAATACCACATAAAAAGCCAAGCATGCAACTATTCTACCAGTTTTTTTAATATACATTGTCTGAAAAGCTAAGTAGAAAAGGTGAATTATTACTTTTCCACTGAAAGAAAATCAAAAACGTGGTCATGCAAATGGTTTTGTTAAGGCAGAACACTCTGTAAAGGGAGAGAGCTGGGTAAAATGCAAACGACCATTACTCAAAATGCTGCTTGGAAGATAAAATTACTGCACATGTGTGGATAGATGGCTGCAGAGTGAAGATGTATTGTGTGCTAAGTCGTATAGTGATAAAGATAGGCAGATAAATGCGGGTCAGTAGAGAAGATAAGACAGGCTATATAATAACGAGCCACCGATTGAGGGAATACATAAATCCATAAAAGCCTTTGCAATAGACAACATGAAAACTTACAGCACAAGTGTTTTACACACAACTCCAGAACAACCCTTTTTTTTTATTAACTGAGTTGAACTTTAAAATTATGTTATGACCAAAAATCAATAAAGAGAAACTGATTTAAGTTCATTCAAGTGTGAAGGGGTTTATTACCAGTGCTACATCAATCTAATGATGTACTCTTAAAAATTTGTTTTTGTGATATATTACATCTATTATTGCTAAAAGGATAAAACTGCAAAGCAACAGTGGATATTAATAAATCAATTTAAAGAAAAATGGGCAGGTAGCCAGGGGAAAACGCAATCCAATTTGCACTTTTTAAACATCATGTGATTGTAATGTATGCAAATGGTAGCCGCAACAAGGCCATGGGGTTTCAGTCACTAATGGGATTCCTTCCTGGTGTTGATTTTGTTTGTTTGGTGTGGGATCGTCCTCGTCAGTAGCTGCGCTGTGTCAGTGCACCGATAAGTCATATTTCTAAAGCTAATTTTCTCACTTAACCTTCTAGATAGATCCACACTATAAAAACAGCCCATGGGGCTTTGTTGATCGGGTTGAGTGAAGCATTTCGTGGAGTTGTTAAAATACAAAACATCTGTCTTCCTGTCTCTGCTTCCATTGGAATTTATTTTCCTCATTGTCGAGTGTGTGCCACTCAGGGAGGCGCTCAGTTGGTGCTTGTGAATTGTAGAATCAATTTGTTGGAAAAGACCTTTTAGATCAAGTCCAACCGTACCTGTCCACTACTAAACCAGATCCCTGAGCACCTCACCTACCCATCTTTTAAACTCTTCCAGGAATGGGGACTCTACCACTTCCCTGGGCAGCCTTTGCCTGAGAACCCTTTCGGTGAAGAAATTTTTCCTGATATCTAATCTGAACCTCCCCTGGTGTGACTTGAGGCCATTTCTTCTTGTCCTATCACCTGTCACTCGGGAGAAGTGACCAACGCTTACCTTGCTACAAACAACCTCCTTTCAGAGAGATGCAGAGAGCAATGAGGTCTCCCCTTGGCCTCCTGTTCTCCAGGCTAAACAATCACAGTTCCCTCAGCTGCTCCTCATAAAACTTGTTCTCCAGTCCCTTCTCCAGCTCCGTTCCCCTTCTCTGGACACGCTCCAGCTCCTCGATGTCCTTCTTGTACTAAGGGGCCCAAAACTGAACCCAGGATTCAAGACTTGGCCTTACCAAGGCTTAGTACAGGGGCACAATCACTTCTCTGGTCCTGCTGGCCACGCTGTTTCTGATACTGGCCAAGATGCCACTGGCCGCCTTGACCATTTGGGCACACTACAAGTTAACACAGACACCTATGCTGGCACAAGTTTCTGAAAACATTCAAAACCAATGTGCTTATTCTCTTCACATGGCAGTGACCAAAATAAATTCAGTGGAGTCTATTTTTTGCGAAACAAATTTGAATTTCTGCTGGGAAGCATTTGTTGCTGCGTCTCTTAATGCCCTCAGACTGTGTTCTCTGCAGAGAATTACACTGCTTTGCCTGTGACCTTTCTTATTCTAATGGTACCTGACAGTGAAAAATGCTGGATTTTCAAAGGAATCTGGGAATTTAATTGGACATCCACCTCCTTAAAGCTTTTTTAGCAAGCCAGGCTTATTTATTTTTATTAACATGCTCCTGACTTTAGGAGAGGACGATAGAGCTGAAACCAACCCATATACGTAGTTACATAGAATTTGTGAAACGTGAAAATTAAAATGAGGCAGCGGTGAATAAATACGCTTTTGTCAGCCCCGATCCAGAAACTCTTCAGGGGCTTCTGGACTTGTTGTACAGGGAGATGCAATGGGCTGACAGTGGCATTATTGTGATAGGACTCAACTGAGGTGAAACTATTGGGAGAAAGGATTTTTAAACAGGAGCTGCAGTTGCGTGTACTGCTCCAGGAATGGATGTTCAAATTAGTATTTGTCATGTCCTCCAAATGCTTCCCATAAGATCAGGGAACACTGAATAAAACAAATATTTTGGAGAGTTGTTTAAAGCACCAAATAGGACCGGGATCTTTGCTTTCTCTTATATTGCTTTGCAATCACAGAATTATAGAATGGTTTGGGTTGGAAGGGATTGCAAAGCCCATCCAGTTCACCCCCCCACCCTGCCATAGACAGGGACACCTCCCACTGGATCAGGGTGCTCCAACTCCATCCAACCTGGCCTTGAACATCTCCAGGGATGGGCAGCCATCACTTCCCTGAGCAACCTTTGCCAGGGCCTCCCCACCCTCATCATGAAGAATTTCTTCCTAATGTCTAATCTATATCTTTCCCCTTTCAATTTAAAGCCATTTCTCCCTTCTCCTATCACTACAGACCCTTGCAAAAAGCCCCTCTCCAGCTTTTGTGGAGCCCCTTTCAGTACTGGGAGACTGCTCTAAGGTCTCCTTGGAGACTTCTCTTCTCCAGGCTGAATAACCCCAATTATCTGAGCCTGAGCCTCAGGCTGCTCCAGCCTTCAATCATCTTCGTGGCCTCCTCTGGACCCATTCCAAGAGTTCTATAATCTCTTTATGTTGGAGATTACAGACCTGGACACAGGAATCCAGGTGGGGTCTGAAAAGAGCAGAGTAGAGGGGGAGAATCAATGTTGAGCTCTAAGTAATTTTGAGCTTGTTAGCAGCTGCCTCCATTTCTGGTATCAGTTTTTAATGTCTTATACTCGTGTACATTATTAATGTGCAGTAAAGGCTTTGAAAGCAGGGAAGTTAAAAAGTTTATATACTCAGGAGTGGGATCAAGTGACAATTTTTGGACAGCCAGTGATCAGGCTATGGTAGCGCACAGATCACCTTCAGGAAGCTGGGAGGTAAAGGCAGGCCAGCAGTGAACAGAGGCATCGCAGAGCTATTGCAGCTGGATCACTACAGTGATACTTGAGCACACATCTTTATTAATATTGAAATGTCAATGGTATTTTTAGCCCAGCGTTTATTAGCCCTTTGAGCAGGTGCCTAAATGAATCCAAATGTCTTGATAGATGTCTTTCCTTAGTGCCTGCCCCAGAATAGTTGAGAACCAAACAATAATTACAATCACTTCTATACAGGCGAGAGAATGATAATCTCGGATCTTGCAATTTTCTTCTGTCTTTAGCTATCATACAAGTCTGTCATTCTTGCAAGTTTTAATTTCTGGCATCTGCTTGGCAGGGGTAAATTAGCTTAATTGCCGTAAGATTTTTCAGAAAGTCTTCCAAGCGTTACTCCAGCAGATAAATTGTGTTTGCCTCTCCATAAAGAGAAGCAGCGATAGTACGTGTCCCAGAATGTATTACATCCACTTACGAACAATTTCCCTGCTAACCTGGCAGTCAGAGCGCTGGTAAAGCATGGTTCTGGAGAGCAGCAGCAAAGTTACTGAGCAGAAAACTTCTCTCTGAGTGGTAAGCACAGTTATAAAATCATGAGAGGTGTTTCAGTTGATTAAAATGTGATGGCACTACAGATGATGTAAGTACTTGCTCTCTGCATCCAGTGAAGAATTAAACTGCTGCTTCCTGGCAAGGATGATGAAAGGCAAATGTGGATCCAGTCTTTCCCAAACATTTGGGTTGTTGAAGCCTCTCAGAAACCCAATAATGAAAACACAGCAACAAAGACACTAAATGTGTCCCTGTAGGAAGAGGTCAACAGCCACCTACCTACAAGAAATGACCAAGAAATCGAAAGCAAATTATTTACAAGGTCATGGAGTGATAGGATGAGGGGGAATGGTTTTAAATTGGAAAGGGGAAGATTTTGATGAGACATTAGGAAAAAATTCTTCATGATGAGGATGGGGAGGCCCTGGCACAGGTTGCCCAGAGAAGTCGTGGCTGCCCCATCCCTGGAGGTGTTCAAGGCCAGGTTGGATGGGGCTTTAAGCACCCTGATCCAGTGGGAGGTATCCTTTCCCATGGCAGGGGGTTGGAACTTGATGGGCTTTAAGGTCCCTTCCAACCGTTCTATGATTTACATATGCCTGGGGGGATCCTGGTTGCTGTGTCAATTCAAATTACTAACACAGGTGGCGGTTTCAAAAAGAGAGTTCTGAGTCTCCAAATCCTCTGTGTGAGCTCTGGCACAGGGCACTTCCAGGACTAAGACAAAGGAATGGCACCATGTGTGGGATTATTACTGTGCTGCCACCTCTGCCGTCTCTGGGAAGATTTAACAAGACAAAAGTGGCAAAAGCCAAGCCTCCTATAATTTATTATTTTACACTTTAAAGGAAATATAGATCTAAAAGAGTAAAAGGAAGTAATTTTATTTCGCTTGCAGTTTCTCTTTTCCTGCTCCCAGTGGCTGAATTGTTTATCCATGAAGGTTTTGTTACTTATTTTAAGATGGAAACCACTTGGTTAGGAGAGTTAATTTAACAAAGCATAATAGAAATAAATACTGTATTATTCAGTAGCATAGGTAGAGCTTCAGTATTTTCTGATTTCTCGGAATCTAGAAATTCAGACTTTGAAAAAAAATCATTGAGCTGGGGAGGAGGAACGCTCCTTACATCTCAGCCTTGATATTTCACACCATTTGCATACTCCTGTGGTTGGGTCATGCATGGGTTTGCAACTGATGGAAACACTTATTTTCATTCAGTGATTTGTAAATACCAAAATACAATTTGAACCAATGTCCTGAAGATGTATGTTCATTGTTGTTTGAGCTTTCCACCTTTGTGCAGGGTGGAACAGTGTTTCTTTTGGGCATTATTTTTTTCACGTCTGTCTTTTTGTAGCCCACGTGGTGTCTTCTGTCCAACTGCAGTCGCACTGCAAGTCGCCATAGGGCAAATTATGCTCTGTGCCTCTCCTAATCCACAGGTTTTTCAACTTCTTCTAAGACCTGGGTGTGACAGTTCAATCTCCATGAAGGAAAAGACAGCATTCCTATTGTCTTGAATGAGGCCACATTTTGTGCTGTCTTTCAAACCCCCACATCTTCCAGCAAATGTCAAGTGATCTTGGCTATGTTTGAGAATCTGTTGGGTATCTTTAGGTTACAACCCATATTTCATGGAGCCTTCCTGTGTAAGCCATGCCTCTGAAATTGACAATAAAAGTGAAGTATCTAAAATTGCGAGATAATCACCTCAGGCGAACAAGAAGGAGGATGGGTTGCTCTGCATTGTGCAGGACTACTGCTTGATAAAGTCTTCTTTTCTGTGTTTGTTTTTGCAAGGGCATATTGACTGAGAATTAGATGGAGCCAGTTCGACTTAATTTATATTGGCAGAAGATAAATACCGTGGATGAGAAACACGTTTGCCTGGGCCGGAAACCTGGTGTTGCGGAGCACAGCCCAGTAATACTCATTGACATCCAGTTTTCTTGACATACATGGCTGCATTTTATTCTTTCAAGGTACCTTCTACTTCCTGCGGTAACTTAAGCGTTTTTGCTTGATGGTGTTCACACCATTTGGTGTTAACAGACCCCTAAGTTCAAAGTCATTTGCTGCAATGAGCTCAAAATAGAGTCAAGATTTATTTAACCTGTATTCTGCCAAATATAGGTGGTAGAAGGTAATGTTGTCGGTCAGGTAAAGCATCATGGCTCATCAGATTAAAAACCTGGTGGTTCTGGCTGGCAGGTTAAACTAAGCTGCTGATTCGGTCACTTCTGAAAGAACACGTCCTCTTGTACTTGAGAGATCAGAAAAACTGTAGATGTCATCCCTCTGAGCCATAAAGCTTTCTTCTTTCTTTCTGTTCTAAACTCTCATAAGCCCTTCAAAAGCTCTTCAGGCTTGTGTAGTTAGAAGTCTCTTTATCTGTCATTTTGTTTAAGCTTAAACACTTCATGGAGAGATCAGACTTTCCACAAAACTCTTCAGAAGGAAACGTGCTTTCACAGCCTGGATAGTGGTCTGGGATAGAAGGGACCAGAGTTCCATTTTCTACCTTGCCTGATTTGGCAGCTTTTAATGGAGTTTTTCTTCCCTGGGACTACACAGCTTGCCATTTCTGTTAGGAATTCCTAGTGGTCCAACCTGTGAGGTTTCAGATGAAATGCTTGGTCTTTGGAGTGGAAAGGTCTTTGTTCAAGTCAATCCAACCAGCCTTAATCAAAAATGTTTAGAAGGGGGGATAGTTATTCCTCCAGGATTCTTCTCCAGTGGTTTACTGATGGACGTGGAGAAAATAGGGAGTGTTGAGTGAGGAAACCCAGGTCAGAAGCGGTGGGCTCAGGACCTTTGATAAGAAGCCCCTAGCACTTGAGCAGCCCTTCAGCCCTGACCTCCAGACTGCTCAGTGCTTTCCAGAGTCCCACAGGTGAAATCTGTCTGCTGGTTTTAGTGCAAGTACACAAAAGCTCCATCAGTGGAATGGTTAGAAACAGACTTTTTAAATATCAAATAGCAGCACCTGCCATTGCTTATCCTGACCTCATCCCTCACCTTCTATCCTGACCCCTCTCAGTTTTATATCCCAGTAAAGCAGCTGCACATCTTACAGTTTCTGGCTGCTGCTGCTTCATGAAGTTTATTAAGGTCTTTTAAAGAATTTACAGTTATTTCTTTAATGACCTTTTACTGTTCACCGATGATTAATTTCCAGGCTTCCAAAGCCAGAAGATGGGAGCCGGCGGAGTGTTTTCTGCCTTGCTGATGCACCAGGCCCAGCATTGCAGGAATTGTTTTGGTGTCTGACACCATGGTTATTACTATTTTTATAGAATCATAGAATCATTAAGGTTGGAAAAGACCTCTAAGCTCGTCCAGTTCAACCATCAGCCCAACCCCAGCATGCCTACTGAACCATGTCCCCGAGTGCCACATCTACATGTTTTTTGAGCACCCTCCAAGGAAGGAGACTAATTTCCATCTATTTTTTTCTCTCTCTGTACTGGGTAGACAATGCCAGTGTGGGCTCTGATGTTACTGACTTCTTTTCATCTTCAAATTGTAAGATGTTAGAACATACTTCATTGGAGGGTATTGAGGAAGAGTATCTTCACGTTTGACTCCTGGTCCTCAAGTTCAGCGGCCTTTTAACTGTAGTAACTATGGGTGTCACAATTAGCAAGGTAACATCTAAAGAATGTTTTTTCTTAAAAAAACAAAAGCCAAAACTGGCAAGGATTTCACAGTTGGTTGCTTTTGGCCAAAGTCTGTTGACAGAGGTGATGTTGTTTTCACAGGAAAGAAAAAGAAGTTTAAAGAAGCAAAACAAAAGGCCAAGTGTTTAATAACCTGAGAAGTCTCATGGGGGATCTATGGGGGAGTTTTGCTTGTTTTTCATGTGATTAGAATAAGGCAGTAATTATATCTGTGTGGTGTGGGGGGGTCTTTTTTAGAGATGGTAACTGCATGGCAGAAAATCAAATATCGTTCTGCCTTGATCTCAAGGCTCAGTGATGCCTTGGCATCGAGCCAGACCCAGTCTTGCCAAAATAACCTGGCTAGGACACCAAAGGCAAGGCCCACAGCATATCGGAAAGCAAGGACCAGCTTGGAGTCAGGATGATGAAATGATGAAGACTATGTGATTGCAAATGTCTTGGCCAGGATTCATAGTTCCTATGTCATCTCTGCTCTTATTTATTCCTGTTACTCTGGTTTTCTTCTGAATTTTTGGCTGACTGGTTGAGAAGACTGAGGTGGACTTGGCGACGGGGACTTGGGAAATTAATCTTTGACCAGACACTGAGCAGACAGATTGAGCAAGCTGCAATCTGAAGGCAGGAGAGCTCCTAGGAAACGTCTGTCTAGCCTTTTAGACTGCTTCTGAAGCTTATCTACTATAACTCTGCCCTGGCTCAGATGCAAAACTGACCTGAGTTTAATGATCCTGGACAAGTCTTCACAGTCTTCCCAAGCTCTGGGTTGGAAAAGCAGCATCGCAACATAGAATCACAGAATCGTTATGGTTGGAAAAGACCTCTAAGACCATCCAGTCCAACCCCACCGTGCCTACTAAACCATGCCCTGAAGCCCCACATCTACATGTTTTTTGGACACTTCCTGGGATGGAGACTCCTCCACTCTTTCTGTAAAGAAATGTTTCCTAATGACCAACCTAAACCTCCCCTGGCAGAACTTGAGGCCATTTCGTCTCATTCCATCACTTGTTACTTGGGAGGAAACCATCACCCACCTCACCACAACCTTCTTTCAGGGAGCTGCAGAGAATAATGAGGTCTCCCCTCAGCCGCATCTTCTCCAGGATAAGCAGCCCCAGTTTCCTCAACCGCTGCTCATAACACTTGTTCTCTAGACCCTTCCCCAGTGTTGTTGTTGGTGATGAAGGTTTGCATGCCTTATCTTACGAGGTCCGTGGGTGACAGGCGATTAAATCCACAAGCCCAGGGAAATAAAACATAATGACTGCCTGCAAACAACATCTTACGTTCATTTAAAATTTTCTCTGAAGATAATCAGTGTTTATTAAAAAAGGCCCCAGGACCTAAGAACTGTGCCAATGTGTGCTGTGTGATGTCTTCAGTACTTCTCCGTGGCTTAGCTGGAGCAATGGGATGCAATATGGTCTGTTCAGGTATATTAAAAAAATCTCCTTGGTTATATTTTTTCTATCAGAGATGTGCTTGGAAACATAATATAGAGCAAGAAGTATCCTCTGGTCCTGATTGAATATCAGCAGTCTCAGAAAAATACCTGGTAAGCATCTGTGCAGGTTTCTGCAGGTAAGCTAGACTGTCTGATACTGAAATGCAAACTCTAAAGGAAAACAGAGATCACACGTGATTCCATTTATTGATCTGGTACATTCACTAGTTCTGGGATACAAAAGTAATGAAGAATTTGGAGACTTCAAGGCTTTATGTGCTAGGGTGTGTGGACCTCATTCATGCTGTGGTGAACACAATGCAGAGCCAGTCGTGTGCTGCTGACATCTGACCAAATATCACTACTTCCCTGAGAGAGAGAGAGAGAGAGAGAGAGAGAGAACTTGTAGTATTTTAGGACAAGTGAATGTTTATAGCTTAGTTTACTCCATTTTTGCCACAAAGATCGGTAGCCGGTTTCTCTAGAGCTGTCTCTTTATCACTTCACAGCTGTGTCCACAGAGAGCATTGCATTGCTGAATCTCACAGCAGAGTTGAAGGAGCCTTAAGAATCACTGTCTCTGGTTTTTGTTGTTTTCATACCCTTAATGTAATTTTAAACACACCTCTTTATTTTTTGTCAGCTATGTAAGAAATTGTATCAGTCATAAAATCCCGTTAATGGGAAAATCGCTCCCTTCCAGGTTTTTTTTAATAGAAGGCGCTGCCAGCAAACTCCCAATTTGACTTGTGTTACTATTTATTCCAGTGAATTAGTTAAAATAGAAGAGTTACCATAATAACTGAATTAGTTATGGTCAATTTATCTGACACCAAAATGAGGTCTGTGACGCTGCAGCTGCTTTGCAGCAAGGAAGAAAATGTTGTTGTTATGTGTTTTGCAATGAGTTTCCTAAAATCAATATATTTGTTGCTCATTTACTTTATAGAATTACTTAAATGAATGGTATGTGTAATAAAAGATCCCTTTTTGCTCCAGAGCTTCGCAAAAGAGAGAAGGAAGTCAGCCCAAAAACCTTAATCCAGATCCCTTTTTTTGTTCTTTAGAAGTTTGGTTGAAGGACTTTTCCAAACACAACCAGAATCAAAATGAATGGTATCAACCTCTGTGCTGAGTGACTGTCCTAGTTTCTTTAAAAGTTATTCTAGTGCCGTGCTTAGATGTGATTTTGTGTACTAAAACAGGGAAAACCAGCACACTCCATTGGTTTTTATCATTTTAAGGTAATTTGATGTAGTAGGAGCTGCATGTTGATTAGCTGACGGTAAAGGGGGGAATTAATCAACAGGCATTAGGTACTTAAACATTATGACAAGTGAAGAGAGAATTTGTGGAGGGAAGTCAAGAGTCCTCTTTTCTGTCCTTGTTTTGGTTTGTTTTAATTCTGGTTTCCTGGAGTTGCTTCTTTCAGGGTAAAACAAATGTTGTAGATGAAATTAGACTGGATTGAAAACATACAACCTTGAAAATCTGTTTGTCTGTATTACGGAAAAATATTCCCCATAAAATCAAGCCTTTAAAAGCAATTAATATATACTAACACAAAGATCTAATTTTTCAGTTAATTTAATCCCGGAAAGGAGTAGGTTTTGTCCAATTCTGTATTTGTTTTCATGGGGACAATGTGGAGCGGTACAGGAGATGCTATGATGGGCGGTCACCCCTTTAAGTGGAGAGCTGGTGATCTGTGCTACCTTTTAGCCTGAGTTCCCAGGAATTCAGAAAGGAAATATTCCTGGCAGAATAGTATGAATGAAAAGAAAAGACACTGAGAAGAAATGTGCCAGCTTAAAGCAATGGCTTTAAATTGGAAAGGGCAAGATTTAGATTAGACATTAGGAAGAAATTCTTCATGATGAGGGTGGGGAGGCACTGGCATGGGTTGCCCAGGTAAAAGTTGTGGGTGCCCCATGCCCCAACGTGTTCAAGGCCAGGTTGGATGGGGCTTTGAGCACCCTGATCCAGTGGGAGGTGTCCCTGCCCATGGTGGGGGGGTTGGAACTGGATGGGCTTTAAGGTCACTTCCAGCCTAAACCATTCTATGATTCTGTGATTTGGTGCTGGATCAAGTCTTCAAATTATTGTGATGGAAAACCAATACAGGAGTGCAGAAAGAGGTTTCATATCTATTGGTGTTTCTGCTCCATTTCCAGAGGTTTCCAGGAACATATATGCTCTTCTAAGAGTGATACTATATACATAGAATTTGGAGAGGACTTGAGGACAGGTCTTCTTGAAGACTTGAGAAGTGCTTGTTGATTCTTCTAGCAAGGGTCTAAAACCTGGAGAAATGCTCTCTGATGGAACCTGCTGTGAAGCCATCCAGAAAGTATGACGAGGCTCTGGAGCCTCCTGCTTTGTGGCCTTCAGTGTGCGTCCTGCTCTTGGGAAAGGCTGGAGGTGCACCGGGGCAAATGGATTGTGTTTGATGAAGACCTTCATGGGTGCTTCTTGTGCCTCCCTGATGTGGACATGTCTCAAAGCAAGTTTGGGGGCTCTCTGAAGAAGAGGGAGGGAAGTGAAGGAGCTCTAGATATCCATGCTTGGCTTAATCACAGGAGGAGCAGGTTTTCCCCCTCTTTTCTGATGGAGGGGAAGGTGAAGGAAGGACTGATGGACCAGGGGAGTTGTAACCATGTCAGCATTTATTGCCTGCTTTGTTTCGTTTCATGTTTCCATGGCAACGTGTCCTGCATGGCTCCTGATCTGCAGGGAAACGATACCTGTTGTGTCTGTGAGGGGCTGGTCAAAAAACAGGCTTTGTGTAGCTAATAAAAAATGAGTTGGCTTTGGGCAGAACTTGTTGTAAGCTGGATGTACATGATGGGCTTATGGCTTATGTGGAAGTAGATACCTGGGGAGTAACTGGGGCATCCTGTGGTTGGGTCTTTGCACAAGTGACACCAGAAGGGGAAATGCAGAGTAAAATAACACCATTTAACTAATTTTTGAAATAAATCCATTAAAGTGTAATTTCTAATGAAGGGAATTGTTATGACTGAGGGCTATGAACGAAGCCCTTCTGGTGAGAGGAGCTGGCGTTTCAAAGGAACCAGTATAGAGAAAATGGCCACAAACCTTTTGGGTGCTGTCGTCCATTTTCAACTGGTTTTCCACTTTTCCCTGCTGCTGTCAGCTGGTCCATTAAAGGTTCCACGATTTTTACTATTGGGCAGAAGCTGAAAACCTCAGCACGCAGTGCTGTGCTCAGGCTGAACAGCAGCTACTCAGCACCCATTAATTCATTTTAACAAGAGCTGAGTTTTCAAAATTGCACGGCTCTCAGCACTTCCGAGATCTCAGATGGCTCTCTCCTAATAAAGATTTCTTTTAAAAAACTCTATTCTGGTGCTTGAATAGTCATTTATCTCATCTGAGAATGTATTCTGAAATGTTTTTCCCTAACAGCATGGTATGGGAGAAAGTCAAATTGTGTTCTTGCAATGGGCTGTGTGACACTTTACAAAATCATGAGGAGCCATCAGCTCAGTATCACAAACTTGGACATTAGCAAAGCTTTTGTTCTGTAAAAAAATGAGCTTATTAGCATGGTTGAGACCATCACTTCCTCCTGTGGCAGGAGTAGGCTCTTCTGGTTTTGGAACTTCCTCTGTCCTGAGTTTCGTAACATGCCTGTCTCTGTGCCACCTGCACTACCAGACGTGAGCGTGAGGTCTTCCAGTGCCAGAAGGAAGGTCTTCTGATCTCCCCCATCTCTTGTAATCACGTTTTTCCATTATTGGAGAAGACACCTCAAGACCTGCTTCCCCAAGGGGATGTGACCTCCCTCTGATGCATTTGTTGACTGGTGTCAGCTCCATGGAAGAGCCAGGAAGTGATCCTTCAGTGACCTTCTCGGGTACCATTTCTGGACAATTTTGCCTTGTTTTTTGATCCTGAAGGATCACAAGTTTTGGGGTTGCAAGCTCCTTTGCCTGTCACTACTCTGCATTTCCAACCACTGAGCTGGCACACTGGTTGTTCCCCGAAATATTAATCCCTAAATCCCTTCTCTACTACGAAGTCTGAAGCAATTACAATCTTTTTCCCCTCCTCTGCTAATTAAATTCATTTGGAAGCAGACGTAGCGGTCTCAAAGGAACATCCTTTTAATTTCCCTTCCACATGTAGCAATTAGCCGGGGGTTGTTACCGACTGAAACAATGAATGCAGTGAATAGGTTGGTGTGTTGAGTACAGCGAGGAACTTGTAGGGCTCTACTGGGTGAATCTGGTGTGTTGTCAGCCAAGATTTGACATAAACTTATTGTCGGATAGGGGAAGCCTGGGGAAGCCCTACCCCTCCAGCATACGCTGGTGGGATCCTGCTTTCTTCAGCTTTTAGAGGAAAAGTGGATTTATTTGAGTTTTCCTTGCGCTCACAACATGTCAGATACCAATCACCGATTGCCCTGGGGAGACAAGTATGTGGTTTTTTCAGGGCTGCATAAAGAATTCCTATAGTGTAAGTAATTTTTGCATTGTCTGGGATAGTCTGTTTTTCATTTTAAAACCTACATCTATAGCCTTTTTAACGTCTTTAAAAAAAAAACTAATCTTTATCACTTGGCAGGGATATAAAAAGTTAATAACAGATTTATAATTTTATTAGCATTTATGCTGCAAATGCAAGAGAGTTCCCCAACTCAAGTTTAATGCATCTTTAAAGTCCTTTTTATTAGCTTGTTAATTCCCAGCAGTACTGTTTTATGGAAATGTGTATCACATTTTTTTCTAGAGGAGAAAGAGTGGTTTAAATCCAGATGATGGAAACATGGGGGGAGCGAGTTATTGTTTTGTTTCCTTGATTTGTGGGTTTTTTGGGGGAGGAGGCGGTAATCTTTCGTTTTACTGCCCCCAGAGTGACTGTTTTAGTGTGGTGTTGCAAGTGCTTGTGACAGAGAGAGGTGGCAGCACAAGGTGACAAGAAGTGGGCACACAGGGTCATCAGAGAAATGTGACTGAGCCCTGGGCAGGTGTGAGCACTATGCACACAGTGGGAGTGAAGGAGAAAAAGCCTCTTGGTGACCCAACCGTGTTCACTGTCTTCTGGTTTCTGTCAGACCTGGTCAGGTTCACACAGAAATTGGGTGGGTTTTTCTTTTATTCATAAGTCTGTCTGTCAGAGCTGAGGTCCCTTATCAATACATCTATCATGATAAATCATAGAATCGTGGAGTGGTTTGGGTTGGAAGGGCCATTAAAGATCACCCAATTCCAACCCCCTGCCAAGGGCAGAGACATCTCCAACTGGATGAGGGTGCTCAAAGCCCCATCCAACCTGGCCTTGAACACCTCCAGGGCTTGTTAACAGGACATTCTGATTGAGCTCAACCTTTTCACACCCTGAGGATGAGGAGTTATTCTAAAAAGTAATCTCATTCCTGCCATTGACAAACTGGAAAATAAATTACTTTGAGGGAAGAACTGTGCATATATTTCAATATATTCCAGATGTACAGTTATACCTGTGTTATTTCTATTTTTCATTTATAAAATGGACAATATGGTGTAAATTAAAGGTCTGTGGTAGCTGTTGTATCCTGTATAAGCCCTCTCCATTGACTGTATATTTATCCATGTGGAAGCGACTGAATTTGTCATTATTGTTCTGTTTTGCACATCGCATGAGCTGGCAGCAGACTCATGTAGTAAAACAGATCTTGCACGTTTTCTGTATCACTAATTGCAATTTCCAAGGTTTACTCTGTGACAGAGCATACAAGAGGGAGATTTAGTAAAAACTGTCATTACCCTTGTGGATCAATATGGTTTAGGAAATCCAGAACAACTTCAGTTGTTTAAAAATAGTAAGCACCAGAGGGGGTTCCCGCCACCCCGCTGAGCGCAAATCAAAGGATTGATCTGTCTGTGGTGGAACTGCAAAATTTGCAGAAAACAGGTGAACTGGCTGGGAATATAAATAGAGCTGCTCTGCAGGCTGGTACCTGCTTGTTCCTGGGCAACCTGTGATGGGTCTGCTGTAAATGAGACAGCTGCTTGCTTTCAGGGAAGTAGGAAAGGAGTTAATGCCAGCAAGTGGGTACCTCTCCCAGCCTAGTGTTATCATAGAATCATAGAATAGTTTGGGCTGGAAGGGACTTTAAAGCCCATCCAGTTTCACCCCTCCTGCCATGGGCAGGGACATCTCCCACTAGACCAGGCTGCTCAAGACCCCCCATCCAACCTGGCGTTGAACACTTCCGGAGAGGGGCATCCCCAGCTTCCCTGGGCAACCTGTGCCGGTGCCTCTCCACCCTTATTGAGAAAAGTTTCTTCCTAATGTCTAATCTGAATCTTCCCCCTTCCAGTTTAAAGCCATTCCCTCTCATGACTACTAACCCTCGTAAAAAGTAAACCTCAGCTTTCCTGGAGCCCCTTTCAGTACTAGGAGGCTGCTATCAGGTCTCCCTGTGGCCTTCTCCAGGCTGAATAAGCCCAACTCCCTCAGCCTGTCCTCATAGCACAGGTGCTGCAGCCCTCTGATCATCTTTGTACCTCTCCTCTGGATTCCCTCCAACACCTCTATATCCATTTTATGTTGGGGATTCCAGAACTAGATGCGGCCCAAGACATGGTTGGCCTTCTGGACTGCGAGCGCACATTTCTGACTCAAGTTTTTGTGTTTCTCTTTCTGTTATTGGTTTCTTTTCACTTCTTTCCCATTCTCAGAGCTGAACAGTTTCTCAGGGGAGTTGCAAGCCAATTCCAAAAAATCCACCCATGTACACAAAGAGAGAGAACTCCCAAGTGAAATGGCACTGGTAGCGCAGCCCTAGGTCAAGGAAAAGGGTGAAGGAAAAAGAGGACAGCTGACCTTGGCAATGCTTAAAATACACAGAATAGTTGTTTGGGGCTCAGTAAAGTGTTCCTTAGGTGATTTGCTTTGGGGTTTCTGAAATAATCTTTGAGAGTTTATTCTTTATTTACTCTTCAAAGTTGGACTTCTGCATCCTGCCATGAAACGTTTCCCCTTCACTCCTTGTAATCCTGCCCCCAAAATGACTGTACGCTTCAATCAGATTCAGAAATGTGGTATTATTTTGAAGTGTGACCGTTGGTCCGTGGCAAAGCAGGAGAAGGCCCTCGGGAATCGTCCTGTGCCCCTGATACCCAGATATGTCTCTGATACCCAGATATGCTCTTGACCATTAACATTTCTTGCATGCACTCATTGTACACTGTGCAGTAAGAGCCTTCCTAAGATCACAGCTGTGTCATTTGCTGGGCTTTTCAGGGATTAGGGTATGTAGTCTTTCTTTCTGGTGTTTATTAATGAGAAATTCATGAAGGCAAGTGGTTAGGCCTCCACTGTTAACTCCCTATCGCATTACATTCCTTCCCAGCCCACAGGGACAGTTTCAAGGCAAAATGCTTTGGGTGTTGGACAACAGCAGCACTGGTTTTCCTGCATGGATTTCTCTTGTGAGAATGAATGTGGCTGGCTATAGGTGTTTACAGGAATGTGAATCTCCTGGGTGGCGCCCGGGTGCTGTATTTTCTTGACCGTAACCCACTGAAACTAAAGTTCCTCTCTGAAGTGTCATGTTACTTCCAGACAAGAAGGAATTTTTGACCGTTCCACTCATTCTATTTCTATCTCGACTTGCCAGTACTGAATCTGCAATTATTTTAACTTACCAGTAGAATCGTAAATTAAAATCATCAGGGTGATGAAAGCCATCTTTGTCTTGACCGGGAAAGAAACTGCGTCATTTCAGGACTGAAAAAGTTAAATTTCTATGGGCTGAGCACATGTCTGACAGAGTTTATTTACTGAAGCAGTGGCCAGTCTGAATGCAGGGTTCCTTCCAGTCTAGTAACGAACATTAAACCTGTGCATTAAATCAGTTTACAGGGAAACTCTCCATATTTAACTGCAAATCCAACATGGAAAGTTCTGTCTGAAAGATACTGATTAATGAAATCAATTACAAATTACTATAAACCCCTAATAAATTCATTAAAGCAACCAAACTTCTACGATATTCGTGTCCCTGTGCAGATCAGCTCAGGTGCTCAGTAGCTCAGGATGCAATGAAGGGCTGACCCCTGGCCTCAGTTGGTGCTACTTCAGGCTGGTGCACTCCCAGCAGAACAAACCTCCCTTCAGCTGAACCCAGTTCCCCCCTTACGTATTATTGATGAGATAAATTGATGAGAGAAAAAAAATTACTAAGATGCACGGTGATGCTGCAGCACCACAGCTGGAATTCACCATTTGAATCCTAACCCTTTCAAGGAAGAACCAAAATCTAAATAAACCTGTGTTCAGAAACTAGGATGGTTGACTTCAGTGGCTTTAAATTGGAAGGGGGAAGATTTAGACTGGACATTAGGACAAAATTCTTCGCTATGAGAGTGGTGAGGCCTGGCAAATATTGCCCAGAGAAGTTGTGGCTACCCCATCCCTGGTGGCGTTCAAGGCCAAGTTGGTTGGAGCTTTGAGCACCCTGATGCAGTGGGAGGTGTCCCTGCCCATGGCAGGGGGGGGGTTGAATTTGGTGGGCTTTGAAGTCCTTTCCAACTCAAACCATTCTATTATTCTGTAATTAGGCTTAAAAGATGCAGAAATACAATTTTGCTTAAGCACTAAGGTAGCGTGCCAGGTTCCCTCTCTCATCAGTGGGTACCTGTAAGGGTGAAATTTTTTTCCTGAGACAATCTCTTGAAGTTGAATTGCCTCCTTTCGGTAGGATGCTCTCTCCCAGACTATAGGCAACACTTACTAATGGTGCTGTGTTTCCTGTTTGGAGGGCTAGAAATGAACAGGAGTAATCCCACTCTTCCTATTATTAAGATATCTACGATTGTATTATTGCATTTTAGGAATCGCTAGCTGAAGATACACAAGCAAGCATGACCATTTAATCCATAATTTATCTCTGTACTGACAGCTTTATATAGATTATGGTAATATATTGCGGGCTTTTTGTGATTTCTCAAGGCTTAAGTATCGTAATCTCCTGTTATGTGTTCAGCGAGCTCATTGGCATTTGTGCAATTGAGAAGGGCTGAGGGAAGTTGTCTTCTGTTGCAGTTTGATATCATTCACTGGAAGCTGCTAGGGCTTACGTATGAAGATGACATCTTACCTAACTGTTTATTACACCTCCCCAATTTTTTGTCCTCATGTGTGTTCAGGACACGCTGCAGCGCATTTCTTCACGCTGCAGCCTGGTAGTTCTAGACAAAAGTTCAGACTTCTCTGAGTCTCTGAAGGCTCCATAGATAAGTTTTGCATGCCATTAGGAAAGATATTGTAGATCAGATAGGATTTATATAAATATCGGCAATGTCCCAAAGATGCTTGATGTAAAGACATCTTATCTTGAAGATCCAATTTTCATGGCATCGGTTTTCATAGAGCTGCTTTAGCATATGAAGTAGTTAATTCTACTCTTTCTGACTTTCCCTTTGTAGAGAAGGGCAGTAAATATAATTGTTTTGTATTATTTTTTTCTATTGTTCTGTGACATTTCCCCTTTGCTCAGTTTGAACATGGTTTTGCAGCAGAAACAACAAAACCACAATAATAACAGCCCCTTGTTTCATACTGGTTTTATGCCTTTGCTGTTAATGGGTAACAACAGAAAGGATGGAAGATGATGTTTCAGTCGTAAAGCTTGACTTTCCACACCAAACTATGCAGGGGGAACCCCTAAATTGCATTTAATTAAAATTCTTAATTTGATTAAAAATACCTACAGTTTTATTTAAAAATAACAGAAAAGCTTCTATTTTAGAATATTACCAGTTTTAATAATGGCATCTGAACACAAATTTGTCTATGGATACTTTCTGCATCCATCCTTGGATCAAATATGGCATCAGAGATGTAGAGGAGAGTTTTCATTGCCCATAACACACAGTGCGTCTGGGGATCTAAGCCTAAATGTGACTTAGCTTAAAGCACGATATGAGTCTCTTTGAAGGTAGTGGAATTATGTGCTTTAACATAGAGCATGTGCTGGAAGTCCTTGTTGTCTTGAGAAGTCAACATGCTGCGTCTGAGAGCTGCCCTCCTCTGTAGTTACTTTGGGGTTAGCTAAATTCTTCATTTCTTTCAAATGGCCTCTATTTGTAGTGCATTTCGTACAATAACACAGTGTCACGGCAAGAAAATAATAGCCCAAATTAAATCTTTAGCAGCGACTCCGCAGCTGGGAGGGTGGCAGATACTCGGTGCACTCGTTGTAGAAGAGCACTGGAAGAGACAGAGGGGTCCTAATATTATCAGTGATTGCAGAGCATTATCTGAAATATTCAGAGACCAGCTGTGGTGTTTTGGCTATTGAATGCTTGATTGTGTCAGCATTGATAGATTTCGTTCTGTTTTGCCTGGAGAACGTAATAGTTGGATGAAGCCTGGCTAACTACAGCCTTGGGGCTGAGCCGGTGTTCTTCACCTGAGACGTGGCTGCAATTTTTGACAGGAAGACTGATGTGTGCTTTATTGATGTGTTTTTAAATCTGATTTGGGGTAGAGGGAGAGAGCATTTTATTAAAAAAGGAAGGAGAATAACTTCTTAAAATATTACCTATTTTTCCTCAGGCAGGCTGTGGAAGAGAAGTTGGAGATTTAGGCAGTGCTTTTTGTTTGAGGGGATTTGGGCACCTCAGAAATGCTCCTGTAATTATTCCAATCCATATAGGCTGTGGTTAAGCAAGACCATTAAGTAAGGGAGTAAATCCATCCTGGTTCAGCAATTCGGTGAAGCTGCAAAGTTAAGTGCTAGATAAATTACACCTATATTTTTCAGCAGTGAAGTTTAAAATCATGGCTTTCTCCTGTCCAAGCAGCTTGGAGCATGGTGGAAGAGTATTTGCAGTGCTGATCTCTGCATGTGGGGTTTGAGAAACTGACTCGCTGTGTTCCGTAACAGCCATGGCACAAACCCCTTTGAGCTTCCATGTGCTGAACTCACCTGACCACCTTCCCTGGCAAAGGGAGTGGAAGATGCTCCTGGTTGGAACAGGAGCTGTGGCACAGTTTCCTTCCTATTCTTCCTGACCTCTGGCAAGGTATGGGTTTGTGGCTTTTTTCTTCTGTGTGTGGAATAGGGATGTGGTTTAGCCATGCTAAGTCATTTATGAGTCTTATTATAGTCTGAGCATGGGGAGATCATTTCTCCTGCAGAGCCCAAGAGGTCTGAGACATCTGATGTTGGCACCACCCAGTGTGGTACCTGGAGCTGAGCTTCTAAATCAGCTAAGAAAATTCATGGGGCTTTTGCAAAACAGATTTTGAATTTGCTTGTAGTTCTCTCCTTCTGGACAACATCTGGCTTCAGAGAGAAAAATGGGGTTCAAGGCTTTATATCCTGAATGAAACACTTTCTATCAAGGTTACCTACGTAAGGCATACAGAATGCAGAGACAGTATCTCTGTAAACAGCTCAGGACCTCTTTGGAACAGGGTTTTTAAATTGTGATTGATCATCTTGGGGACCTGTGTGCTTTTTCTGAAGAGGGTCTGTAAAATGCAAGTAAGAAAAGTGGACGTAGTGTTAACAGACTTAAATTTTCTGCATGTAGTTGCAAGATTTTACCATGAAATTTCTGGAGCCCACAAACTGAAAAGATGAAATCTACTTTTTGGGCAGCACTGTCTTATTATTACAAACCTTTGTGTGAGCCCTGGGTATGAAAATAATGATGATAGTGATAATAAATAAGAGGAAAGAGTGGGCAAAGTGATTTGAGCTTCACAGTTTGGTTGATATGGGTGGGAGCAGGCTGTCTTTGCCTTGGAGACGCATATGTACAGGAGTTAAATGTACATGACACCAGCCAAAATCATGGGAGCATTTTTAGTTTTTAAGTATGTGTAACTCCTGTATGTCCAGTAGAAATAAGATATAAATCCTGTGTGACTTGACAAGACGGGAGCCATTCGTGAATCATCGTCGAGCCAGACACGAGCCATCAAAGTAAATGGAGTTTCAGCAATTTACAGCTCGGTTCAATTGCCGGTTGATACCCTCAGATTTGTATGGCGTGCTGTCATTCCTTGGGCTTGGGAATAACTGCAGGAGCACAGGCAGTTTGTCAGCTCTTTTTTTGGGCTTGGAGTCCCAAATGTGGTCATAAGGAGGAGTTGTGAACTTTTCAAATCTATATATATGTTTGTTTTTAATGAGGGAAGGTGGCTGGAGGTGGTAGGCAGCACCTTGTACCTCACATACCGTTTCTATTTCACTTTGCAGGGTTTTCTCAGCCCTCAAGGCAGAGTGACCTTTAGCAGCCTCAAAATGAAGGCTTGTCAAATGATTTTTCATTTTATGAGATATATAATACAGATGGCGAATAAATATAATGCTCTGATGGGCAGAGAGCTCATCTGGCCGGAAGGCAAGTGAAGAGCGTGATCCCAGCTGAGAACTGCTCCCTGGAGAGTTTGGTGTTGCTCTCAGCCCCTTTGCCCCCTTGCAAACCCCTGCAATTTGTTTGTAGAACTTCCTGGACTTGAATTTACATTTTCTGGGTGTGAACTGTATGGGCTTTCACCTGAAAAACTACCAGCAGTTGAGAGTTTTGTGGATAACTCAGAGGCATTTGTCCAGTTGGCTAATCTGAAGTCACAGGGGAGTCCCATGGGTGTAAAGCCTTAGATTGGCTTTCTGGAGCCTGGCTTGAAACTGTTGCTCTCACCAGAGCTGAAGACATCAGGGAGAAATGCCAGCTGGCAGGGTTAGAAATGAGATGTTAAAATCTAATTATTAGCACTATTTAGTCATGAGCTTTTTAGGGGAAAATAAGTAGAAAAATATGAGGGTTACTGGGGGGAACGGGGGGCGGCAGGGCAGAGGGGAAGATCTGTCCCAAATAGACCATGGTTGTAGGTATAATGAGTTAGAAAAAACCAATGCCCTCATTCTGCATGAAATCTTGGTGCTGAGCTGGGTCTGACCAGTCCACCCACATCCATTGACTTCGAGCTCCCTGTGTCCCCTCTACTTCATTCCCTGAAGTTCTCAGCTTCTGGCAAAGCCCATTGGAATTGCTGGAATTATTTATCCTCCAAAATTGTAAGCACCTTACAAGGTCTGATATCATTTTTGTACAATCTGAGTGTTTCGATGATGGGGTAAATGTTCTTCCTAAATACCATTTTTCTTGCCTGTAGTTTGAAAGTTTGCTGTTGGTGTTTCCCTTCAGTCCTGCTTTATTTCAGAAATGATTATGGATTTTTTTGATGCTTGGGGTGTTGAGGCAGACTTCTTGGTAACAGTCTGGCACCGTGAAAACTCCTCTGCAGGGTGCCTGCTACAGTCAACATTTCGCTTCCATAATAGTGATTAATGAGTAGCACAACGGTAAATTAGTTTTAGGCTTATTAGCAGAGCTGGCCGAGTGCAAAAATATTTAAAGGTGTATCATAATTCAAGAATCAAATTTACGACTCTAAATTGAACTTGCATTGTCTTTGTTACCTGCATATTCGTAATTTGCTTCAGCTCGCTAGCACTGTGTTGCCTGCTCCTGCAGAGTGGATATGTGCTCGTTGCAGCACCTGCTGTCGGAGATAATAACCAGAAGGATGCCTTTTGGTCCTGTGGGTGTATGGGAACCTTTCCTCCCCTCTTTCTGTTTACAGCCTGGTAGTGGGGATGGCATCGTGCGTGTGGACATGGGCTTGGACAGGCACCAGTGCCTTCACTGGAAGCAGGTCATAGAATTATAGAATCGTTGAGTTTGGAAAAGATCTCTAAGATTATCCAGTCCAACCATCAATGCAACCCCACCGTGCCTACTAAACCGTATCCCAAAGTGCCACATCTACATGAATTTTGAACACTTCCAAGGATGATGACTCCCCTGCTTCCCTAGGCAACTTGTTCTGATGCTTCACCACTCTTTTGGTAACGAAATTTTCCCTAGTATCCAATCTAAACCTCCCCTGGTGCAACTTGAGGTCATTTCTTCTTAGCATGCATCGTTCTAAATGGGTGCTTGGCTGAACACCGAAGCAGCTCGTTGTGGTCACCCTGAGCAGGGCATGCCAGCAGGGCTCCCCTCCTGCCAGTGCAGGTCAGGCTCACTTGCCAGAAGTGAATTGCAGCACTTTTTTTGGTTTCCACTTTTATTTCCCTCTAGCGTACTTGCTGTGTTTTTGCAGTGTGACGTAACGTTACTGAGCCATGAGCTTGGTTCGGATCTCCTTGTTTCAGGTGCCTCAGGTATGCATGGCCAACCAGGAGTGTTGTGAGCTGTGGCAACATGTTGTGTGTTTTTGTTGAGGTCTTAAAGTCAGTGGACAACACTGTCTGACCTGGAGAGGCTGGTTCGGCGAGAATAGCATAGAGGGACAGCATCCTCTTTCAGAAGTACACAAAGAAAAAAAGTCAGGAACATCTATGTGTGTATTTTCCCTTCCTTTCTTCCCCTTCCCTTCTTCTCTCCCCCTTCTCTTCATTTCTTCCCTTTACTTTAGGAGGCTGCAGGCTATCAGATGATTGTTGGCTCTAATTAGAAATCGAGTCCCTGGCTTTTAAAATCTTTTCGTAAGACTCTCTCTACTTCATTAAATCATTAAATGAGTTTAGCAGGTATTAGTTTTGAGCTTTATTAATTGTGACTTGTTTTTCATTACGAGATAATTGTCAGTCACGAAACGTAACTGCTGGAACGTATCTGAGCAGACAAAAGTTTCCAGGAGGCAGGGAGAGAGGAAACACAGAAAGGTTGCTTGCATAAAAGCTTCTTTAAATAAATGCTTGCTGGATGTATTTAAGAATTTCCTGGGAGGTGCCATGTTTGGGCTGTAAACCCAGCAGCTTAAAAGCTTCCCCAAAACATCAGTATCACCGGCAGAAATTTGGTGAAGAACATGAGATATTTATTGTTTGAATTGACTGTGAATGTAACCAGTCCTGCCCTCAACAGGAAATATTCCAGTTTCTAAGCTTGGAGTGGTTTTCCAGCATGGCAGAGCTCTGCAGCTTCTTGAAGGCTCAGTGTATGCTGGGTCTGCAGAGGGAGATGCAGTTAACTTCAGCGCTGCTTGAAGCCAAAGTGTTTCTTTATTTTCAAAGGCTACACAAATTTTGTGTTTTGTGTGGGCCCCCTCAAGTTGCTCAGAAATGCCCTTCATGGCAAGCATCACAAAAATGTGTGTGAGCGTAGTGTACCGTGGGCTCAGGGGTTCACCAGACCCTGCAGTGGTGGCAGTGGAAGTGACGCTGGTGAAGAGCGTGGGGCATGTCTGGTTGGTGTTGACAAGAGCAGTGCAATTTATCTTGAGCTATTTTCCATGGACTTTTGAGAAACAAACTATGCATCATCTTAAAGATGCTTCCATGGAACAATTAGGCTACATTAAATTATTTCTGCTTTGATGTGAAGCACTGCCTCAGTGTAGACAGACCTTGATGCCCAGCTCCAGGGAATGGAAAACAAATCCAAGCTGCAGACCCAGTTTGGAACTGATGCCTGGCAAATACATTTTAAAGTTTTTTTGAGTCTCAGTTTTTAATTTAAACATAACTCATGCTCCTGCTCAGAAGAAATTATCGTTGTAATGCCGACATTTGCAAGCTGTAGTGAGTGATACTGGTAGCCTCTGAACACCTATTCTTTACTGAAAGTAGATTTACTATTGCCAAGCGATAAGATAAAATCTTTTCTGCGGATGATGGCTCCTGGAATATTTACAAAAAATACAGTTTCTAAGAATCCTGAGAATAAAAGGTATGTGGTCTTTTAAGGGCTGTCTCTTAGAAACCACACCACTGCTATGATTTCAGCAGCATGGTATTTCATCTGTTGTTTAATGGGCTAACAGAAAATATCACCCCGTAATGATTCTTGAATGTGTGTAGATTTCTTTATAGCCTTTCACGGAGACATAGACTTCAATTTTGTCCTAAAGAAGCTCCTAATATAAAGGGGTAACAGATCAGTAAATCAGATAAGACCTGCCAGTGGAGGGTGGAGGGATGGAGCCGAGGTGGAGAGGAGGCCAGCTGCTGCAGGCGATGGCAGTCGTGTCTCATCCCCGCAGCCAGCCACACTGCTGCTCGCTGCTTTCTCTTCTCTCAGCGGCACCAGGAGCCCATCAGCCAGTGGGCAAGGGGAGGCTTGTTGACTTTTAGGTGAGGCTGGAGGAAACTAATGCATCATCTCTAAACTGAGTAGCTTGAACTCATTGTTTGAAGCACTCGCAGAGGGATTCAACCCATGAACTCTTTGTTGTCTGTTGTCTGTTGTTTGTTGTCTGAATTAATGGAAGTGGTACATTGAGGTCCTGCTGATCTCTTCTCTCTTGCAACCTATGATAGGACTAGAGGACAAGACAGGAAAATGTGCCAAGGAGGTTTAGATTGGATATTAGGAAGAGGTTCTTCACCCAGTGAGTGCTGGAGCACTGGCACAGCTCCCCAGGGAAGCAGTCATGGCACTCAGTCTGCCAGCATCCAAGAAGCATTTGGCCAATGCCCTCAGTCACGTGGTGTGAATGTTGGGAGTGTTCTGTGTAGGGGACAGGAGTTAGACTTAGTGATCCTTTTGGATCCCTTCCAACTTGAGTGATTCTATGATTCTATGCTACTGCAAATGTGTTCAGGTTTAAAAGCCATTCGACAGGGCAAATGTCACAACTGGAGCCTAATCCTGTGTGTGACAGGACCTTGCTGTAAACATCCAACACATTGCATTGAAATGGATTCAAAAGCCCAGAATTTCTCTGTTCCAGCTGTTAATAATATGGAGATTATAGGGGATCGTAAACTGAAAGTGAGACATGAGCTCCCGCAAAGAAAACTGGTGTCATAAAACTTGGTGTTATAAACAGAGTTTTTTATGAGGAGGTGTGAAGTCGCCCCTCAGCTGTACCATTGTGCCCAGTTTGGGACAGATTGAAAGCAAAAGGGGAAGGAAGAAGCATGAAAACTTTGGTGTAGACGAGACCTGGGGTGGAGAGAAGTAGATGGTGTCATGTGTATAAAAGGATGCTACAGAGAAGGACACTGAGTGAGCCGTGGTCTTAAATACCAGCAAGGACAGAAATTAGGTGTTAGGGGGAATCCTTCTAACCCCGGGGATAGTGAAGCATTGGTATAGATTAACTGGAGAGATTGTGGGATATTCATCACTGGAACAGGTTGGAAACATAGGATGAGAGGAAATGGCCTCAAGTTGCACTAGGGGAGGTTTAGATTGGATATTAAGAAATATTACTTCACTGAAAGGGTGGTCGAGGCCTAGAGGAGGCTGCCCAGGGAAGCTGTGGAGTCACCATCTGTGGAGGAATTTAAAAGACGTGTGGATATGATGCTTAGGGATGTGGTTTGGTGGAGGACTTTGCAGTGTTAGGTTTATGATTGGACTTGATGATTTTAAAGGTCTTTTCCAACCTAAATGGTTCTGTGATTCTGTGAACAGAAATTTAAACAGGGCTATTTTTTTGTCTCAAGATACAGAGTGTCTTGTGGCAGAAACCTACAGGGGTGAAGATGAATGAGTTCCAGCTATGCCAAGCCAGAGCAACACATGAGTTAGAAAAGACTGCCTCTCACTGCAGGCACATCTTCAGTAACCACTGTAAAGTTCCTTAAGAGTCACCACAGATTAATAAAATCATTTTGGGATTGTTCTAATGTAGTCAATGGGCATTTTTTTGGAGACATGATTTGCTTCTCGTTCACCGAGTTGGTGACAGAAGTTACATTACTAGGTTAAAGGTTTTAAAAAAGCCTTGCTTGTAATCTGTACTTATTCACAAGCAGATGCAGTTTCTTCTCTGATAGCTGGAAGAGAAATGGATATTCTCCTGTGTGTATTTGGAAAGCTTCTACCACAGATTTCAATTCACTGTACTCAGTGGAGTTGGAAAATGTGCAAAGCCAAACAGCCCTGCTATGGAGTCAATGGAAATGTTGTTTTCGGGACTTATTTTATCTAACATCTTCCTAGGCAGAGTCGTCATTCCCTCTGCTTACAAACTGCTCCAGGAGCTGAATGTCACACGCTGGAGTTAATCAAAGGCTGGAGCTGGTGGAGTTCCTGTCATCATCTTCAGCTCTCCCTGAAGGATGCAGACAGCAGCATTTAACTAAGCAGAGAGAGGAAAAAGAGCAAGTGCTATCTTAGGTTTATTGTCCAGAAGATCTGTGCACCTTGGCAGCCAGATTTGTTTATAATCACATTGCAAGAGAGCACAGTGAGCGATCTGGCTGTGGCGCTGAGAAGGAGGATTACTGTAATGAGCACAGGTTGATATGGAGAGCTCGCCCTTCCAGTCTCTCCGCGCAACAACTGTGAGGGATCCCCTCAAAATATGTTTGCTTTTGGCTGTCTGTCAAATCCAAAATGAAACACCTGTGTGCAAGATGAATTCATGGATATGAGTGCTAGCTGGTTGTCTGTGGTACTGCCCTCCTGCCAGGCTTTATGAACTGGCATTTATTTGTGTGCATGCCTGTTTATTTTAATACCTTATTGTGGTGCTGTGTTCTTTTTTTTCCTGAGTCATTCCTGAGTCATCTGTAACAAGAGCCAAGCAGTGCACAAATATACTGTGTGTGTACAAGGCATTGTGGCAGGGAATGGGAGTTGTATTCACTCTTCATTTACCTTTACTCGAGACCCCTCTGCTAGACTTTCAGCACCTCCCATACAATGACTGAGGGAGCCGGGGTTTTAAAGCCTGGAGAAGAGAAGGCTCTGGGGAGACCTTAGAGCAGCCTCCCAGTACTGAAAGGTGCTCCAGGAGAGCTGGGGAGGGGCTCTTGATCAGGGAGTGCAGGGATGGGGCAGAGGGGTGGCGTGGAATGGTTTTAAGCTGAGTTTGGACTGCTAAGAAGTCTTAAAACCCACTACAGATACTCGCCTAACCTGGATGCCACTCCTCTACCCAGAGGAGAGGATTCAAGGTCAAACTTGGTGGCGCTACCTCATTTTCTGCTAGTTCCATTAACATTCACAACTGAGACTCTATTGTGTTTCAGTGCTTACCTCCCTGCAGAAATATATAGGCTCTCCATGAAGACAGGATTCCATATGTACTGCTTTCGGTGAAATCTGTTTGTCTTCACAGTTGCCCAAGTATAAATAAAACAGCTTTATGGTTCCTGTGAGTCTACACTATATGCCTCAATTATTGGTGCATTATATTAGGAGCAGATGCTGTATTCCCCCACATAAAAGGGAAGAAGGTTTCTGAACAGTAAAACCAAATTTTTTGCTTATACACTGCAATTATTACCATTCCTTCATTTCAAAGGCATCTGTCTGACGTACCCTAATTGTGATGTGTGGTATTGCCATTTGCATTCCATTTTGCGCCTGAAAATACCAATGACAGTAAGGTTGCAGGAAGGTTTATGCTCGGTTCAGGTGCTTTGAACCTTGCTGTAGTATTTTCCTTTTAGTTGGAAATGTTTCGGGGAGTTCTGGGCCAGTTAAATAACCGGCTTGTCCTCAAGAGAGCCAGCGTGGATACAGACCCAGTCGCTTAATGCTGCATGGTTTGTGCTGCTTGGGAGCTGCCTCGGGACCAACATAGAGCTGCGCATCTCCAGACATCATCCAGTTTGCTTTTACTCCTCATAAATATGTTACCACTGTGCATTTTGTTCCTATAAAACCTATGATCAAGTAAGCTTCATTCTCAAACTCCTCGTCAGAAAGGTTACAGTACTTGGGGGTAGGGGGCGAGAAAAGGAAGTGAGATTAGGATGAGCTGCTGACATGAGATGCTTCCTGTAGGCTGTGGTATGAGATAAAATAGACAAGTTTCAATAATCTCAACAGATTTCCTCCCCGAGGAGCATGAAACTCACTGTTTCACCTTAAATTACTTCTGTGCTTGAGTTCACAGCTCCAGCGTGCAGGAGTGTTACCCCTTGTCTCTTGCAAAGCTGAACGAAGAACAGCTTTGCCCCTCTTTTGCTGTAGGCAGCGTGATGGTAACCCCAAGAAAAGGTATTTCAGATTCTGGCACCCATAAAGCATTTTTAAAGGCCTTCTAGCCTCAGCACTCTTCTCCCTGACGTATTTCAGCCCCTGGGAGATCAGCCCTTGTTAATATTTCAGGATTCACTTGTGTCTTGTGTGAACTGTACACAAATCCTTCCCATTTGATTTCGTCCGTGTTGCGTTTTGCAGCTCAAACCTTACTGGAACAACCGCATTCTCTTCTGCCTCTCTCCCTGCACAAGCTATCTTTGCAGGGAGACAGAATAGGGGCTTGAGCCCATGAGTGGCCTCTCCCCCTCTCAAAATTGCCACGTAAATGTTGTTTCCCTGAAAACCCTCCGGTGAGTCATCTCTTGAGCTGTGTTTCACTCTAATTCCCTGCCCTACCTGCAGTGCTCAATCAGAGCGGCGGCAGCAGGAGGCTGTCTAATAGCAGACCTTTGCAGAGACAGGCGGTTAATGGGAACAGTAGCAGGCCCCGAGGTGTGTTTATACAGTCGGTCTCGCTTCCTCTGCTCCTGTGATGTATTAACTACTTCGGAAGTTTCCCAGCTGTTCCAGGGGATAAATAATGGCAGCAAGAGCCCATATTTAACCTTCACCATTCAGGCTTCGTGCTTTGTAGTTGTCGTCTTTTATCTCCCTGGCTATCTGGGAATGACTTTAGACGCCTTTCTGCTCTCTGGGCTGCGCTGTTCCCCCTCTCTGCCTGCTGCCGTGCACATTGGAAGGCAGAGCCGCTTGCGTTTGTGTTGGGCAGAACACAGCCTTTATCATCTGCGTTTATAGCTGCAGTGCAGGTGGGGGCTGGCTCCCCCCCACAGTGGTCAGGGAACTCCCTGAGGCTCTCCCAGCAATGCCTTTGCATCCTTCGCCTGTGAGTTATTTGCTTGGGTTGTAGCCTGTCACTCATTTTTGTTGTGCGTTTGTTTTCCTCTAGCTCAGTGACAAATAATTTGAGGTGATTTGGGTTGTTTTTCTTTATTTCAGTGAATTATAAATAGAAATGGTTTGGGTAAATAGCATCAACTGTGAGATTCCCTGCACATCTTGCTCTCTATAAAGGCTCCAGTCTGGAAAAGTCCTGGCCTGACATGAAAAAAATTAAGCTATTAACTGTGACGGCGTTGCACCAGGCTGCACTGGGAGGCAACCAGACATCTTGGCAATCCCTGCTTTCACCCAGGCATTACTTACCTGGGATTAAGCTTTCTGGTTGTAAATGGGTAGAAAAGAAGAGTCAGATAAGCTGTTGGGGGTGTAGGTGTGTGTGAACTCCCTCTGGATAAACCCCAAGGATGACCGTGGATAGGACTGTCACTGCAGAGCAGGTAAGGATTTTATGTAGGGTGGGTCTGAAGCTTTTAACAAATACTTAACTAATTTGAAATAGAAAGGGAAAGGGGTTTTCTTCTGCATTCTTTTGGAACATAAAAGTGTTCTTGCATGTCCCTATAGACCACAGAGACATCAAAATAGAGGACCCACCGTTTGGTCACGGAGGGCTGGGTACATAGCGAGCTGCTGGTCTGTTGCTGTTTCCAACCTCACGTGAGGTTTTGACCCTGTAGTAGATTTTGCCATGTTAAACCTTCCATCGGGATTGCTGGAAAGAGGTGAGGGATGTTGGCATGCACCATCAGTGCAAAGCGTGTGGCATCTTTTGTCCTTAGCTGCTGCATATGATCTGCAGTAATGAGTCACCTTTACAAAATCCAGTGATCAGAGAAGCCTGATAAAGTTCCTTTCAAACTGGTAAGATGTCACCTGTGGAAAAGCCATATAGGTGGGCTGGGGAAGAACAAGCACCACGTTCTCCTTCACATTTACAGAAGGAAGGGGAAAACTAGTTTGGTTACCTTTCCTCTTACTGTATGGTGAAGGGAATAGGTGCTATGCAAATAATTTATTGAGTCCTTGAGTGTAGCAGGTAGGACAACAACAAGTAAATAGAGGCAAGTGAGATGGGAAGAAAGGATGGCAGGAGACACAGGGGCATATATGTCCATTTTAACAGTGGCATCAGATAGGTATATGGCCACATAGTGAACTACATCCATCAGTCATCTTGGTCTTCATAAGGGTGTGAGAGTATACAGAGAATTTTAAGTTGTGTTAGGGAAGATTATATGGCAGAGGGAAGGGCTCTGTGACCTCCCAGGGCTTCTCCTAGACCTGTTCTTCTGATTCCGTGATGAAAAGTTTCCTAAGAGTTATTTTGCTGCAAAATTCCCTGGTTTTGCTTGTCTTACTGCTTTATGTATAGGTCTGTGTTCACCCTAACGGCCTTTTTTACCCAGTGCTGAGTGCCTCTGTCCCCTGCATTTCAGCAAGGGTACTGGCTTAAGGAGCTGCGAGCCGAGACATTCGTACCGTAAGAAAAGCATGCTTGAACTTTAAGGTCATTCAGAAGATATGGTAGTCTTGCACTTTAGTCCTTGTCTGAATCTAAATTTCAAAATTGAAAGGCTTTGCTTGCAGCAGTTCAAGGGTGATCACCTTTGTTACGTTTGCAAACTGAAAATACGTGCTGTTCCAGAACAAGTTGACTTCTGTCCTTGATACAGGGATGACTGAGATATTATTTCCTCGTGTCTCTGACTTGGAGGTTACAGAATTATTGTTGGTGACTGTAAGCAATATCCTTGACTATAAACAGTAGTGGAGCAGTTTGTTTGAAGCTATTGGGTTTGGAAGATGTGTGGTTTATTCGATACTAATCTTGAGACCCTGCATTGGGCAGTTCAGGATGGACATCTTCCAACTAGATAGAGACTCTTACTTAATGAACTTACGGGGCAAGCATGGAAGAGGCAATTTACTAGGAAATAACCTGAAGTAAACTGATAATAAAACATGTTTAATGTACTTCATATTCTTCTTTTTCGTGGTCTGTCTCCCCTAAGTCTCTCAGCAGTATCTTGTGAAGGAAGCTCATCTCTGAGTGACTTGTGTATGACCCAATTCCACAAAACACTTCAGCATGGTTGCCTTTAGGCATTGCTTCATTCCTGGTGACTCCAGTGGACCTCTACAAGTATTAAATGAAAAAGATCTTCTCTCTCTCAATTGCAAACAGAGAAAGTACTGGAGTCCTCAGTACAGGAAGGACATGGAGCTGTTGGAGCAAGTCCAGAGGAGGCCATGGAGATCATCAGAGGGCTAGAGCACCTCCCATACGAGGACAGGCTGAGAGAGTTGGGTTGTTCAGCCTGGAGAAGAGAAGGGTCCAGGAAGACCTTAGAGCAGCCTCCCAGTACTGAAAGGGGCTCCAGGAAAGCTGGGGAGGGGCTCTTGATCAGGGAGTGCAGGGATAGGATGAGGGGGAATGGTTTTAAGCTGAAAGAGGGGAGATTGAGATGAGATCTTATGGAGAAATGTTTTCCTGTGAGGGTGGGAAGGCCCTGCCCCAGGTTGCCCAGAGAAGTGGTGGCTGCCCCCTCCCTGGAGGTGTTCAAGGCCAGGCGGGATGGGCTTTGAGCACCCTGATCCAGTGGGAGGTGCCCATGGCAGGGGGTTGGAACTGAATGGGGTTTGAGGTCCCTTCCAACTCAAACTGTTCTATGATTGAAAAGAATGTACCTTTTCAGTTTGGGAGCTCATCTTGAAAAACCTCCTACCTTATTTGAGCATATTTTGTGTCCAGCCCTCCTCCAAAGCCAAAAGATCATACTAGGCATTGTCCATGCCCCCAAATTGTTTTGGTAACCTTGTCTGAGGAAAAAAGCAGACAACTGTTGTCTCTTCTTATCACATCCCCTCCTAAACAGATGTAAGTTAGCAAGTGCTCTTACATCCCTCTTTGGGTGTTGGTTTTGTTTGAGTCTAGTTGGATTGCAGCTGAGGATACCTGTTCTACTAACGAGGAGCACTCCAAAGCCATTTAAAACCCTTGGAAACTCGATAGCTGAACAGGTAGCCCTGCTGATGTCTGCAAAGCTGCGTCCTCCCTGCTGCGCCTGGCGATAAGGCACAGCTTGAATCTTCAAATGCCACTGGGAGGATGATCAATCTCAATCCAGCCCTGTCCTTCTTCTCTCCCCCAGACAAGTTCTACCGTGGAAGAGAAGAAAACATAAAGGCAGCAAACTTTAAGCGAGGGAATTATGAAGGTTGATGGAGTTAAAAATCAATCACGACCAACAACAAAGGGCTCGCAACTGAATCTCGGGGAATGTTACTGCTGTGGGGGTCCCAAAAGCAAGTAAAAAACGTAAATGCAGACACAAGCAAAGATGAAAATTTTGGTACTCTTCCTGTTATTATCCTCAGTGGAGGAAAAAGTGCTTATCCTATCCTCTCACAGACAAACTGCAGTTATAAGAAGATAGAGGGGATCCTGCTTATCTGATGTTTGTGACAATGCTGGGCACATGATTTACAGCAGGGAGTTCACATAACACAAAATAAAATTTACCATTGATCCCCAAGAAATATCTTACAGACTCAAACGCAAGATGCTCTGTATTTGAATTAGGGAGGGGTTTTTTAGTGATACCTTTTGGATTTTTTTCTTTTTTTTTTTCAGTGGTTTCCAGCAAATGGAATATTTTCAGATGTTTACCTAAATCTGTCTCCTCCATAAAACGGAATAAGACTTTGTGTTTTAAGGTCTGAGGTTCTTTTGATTTTAGGAAAGGGTTGAGCCCCAAATTCCCTCAAAGGTCTCCTTTTGCTGAGATTTTCCATCACATTTGGAAAATGCTTGTACCTGTATAACTCTTAAGACCTGACACTGAGGCAGATATTTTAAATATAGGACTTAAAAATCCATATTTTTAGCCTGCTTTCTGTCAAAATGTATTTTCAGAGAAACCATGCTTCCATCTATGGGACATAGCTCTTTGCACTACCTGAAATCCAGATGGTGATTAAATGCCTGGCTGCTCCTTAAGTACCCAAAGAAAGGCTTGGAATTTTGAAAATTAGGTGGCAATTCTTACCAGGAGGTTAATTGAGTTGATGCTGCTTGAAGTAACATAAGAAACCCTGTTGCTCTCACTGATTGCTAGGCCTGGTTGTGTTCAAGGTGAGGCTGGATCAGCCTGGTCCGTTGGGAAGTGTCCCTGCCCATGGGGAGGTGTCCCTGCCCATGGGGAGAGGGTTGGAACTGGGTGGGCTTTGAAGTCTTTTCCAATCCACACCATTCTATGATTCTGTGAAAAACAGTAACCAAAATGCTTTTATTTCAGAGTCGCTAATGTCTTGCTCCTTCCCAGCCTTAAAGCCATTATGCCATCTTGCTTGCTTTCTTATCAAGTATTCCTCCTGTGGCTTTTATTTTCCTCTTTGATTTGGCCACACCTTTGACTAACTATTTGATACTGCAAATCCCATGTCTGTCCTCTGAACTTTTCCAGGTGAGGATTTGGGATCTGTGAGTCTCCTCTTTGCCATAGCTTTCTCTTGCCTCTAGGTTTTTTGAGAGCTTTTGAGTTCTGGGCAGTTAGAACTGGAGTCACTCCAGGAGCGGCTTGAATTCAGCATAGAATTTGGTCCGCGGTTGGATGCTGTCGTATTTTCCTGGTTCACATGCCGGGTCAGACAGCGCTCCTGAATTTGACCATGGGAAATCGAACAGGGTAAGGTCACAGTGATCTGTGCTTGGATACCTGGATACCAAAGGCAAAGTACCACTAGCAGAGGTTGTTAACCCAGAATACACCTAAACCAAACAGAAGTGTTGCCAAAGGTGGTTTTCCCTGAGATACAGGCTCTTTTAGAATGGGCAATAACAATGATCTGATGGAGAAGAAAGGGAAAATGTCCGAGTTACCAATTAAACTTCTTTCTTATTAAATGTAATGGCCTGAAAAACATGGAAAACTCTCTTTCTATCTGCTTTTACACCAGAGAGAAAGCTTGCATTCTGAGTCTGCTCTCCACAAGGTGATTCATCTGTGTCAAGTTTGCTGCGTGTCGATAAAATTGGGAGCCTGGCTGAGTAAATTAGAACTGAATGAAAAGTTTTTAGTCTGGGGACCAACAAGATAAATCCATCACACAAAATGAATCTGAATTTTTGCTGGGTAGCACTGCTCGGTGTTGTTTCACATTTTTTCTTACAAGACTATAAGAATTGTAACAATTTCTCCCAGTTGGGAAAAAAGAGATTTTTTTCCAAAGTTCATGCATTTACTTTTTTTTTCGAGACCAACTGAACCTTTACAAATAACGGCATTGCTTTCAGATCTAGAAATTGGTTCTTTGCTGCGTTTGTGAGAGCTGTCACTTGGAGAGGGTTTGTTTCAGGATGTTTAAAAAGTATACACGCTTTCCGCTGTGCCCACACTTTACATCTATTGTGTTGTATCTCAGATCAAACATTGAAATGCATTTGAAGGGTTGCACAGTAGAACGGCAAAATGCAACCTTTGTTGTAAATTTAATTCTGAATTGTTTCTTTAAAAAATAATTTCTTTCCTGAAGTTAGGGGTTTTAAATTGTCCTCAAATACAGCGATTCATTTGATCTTCTCTTACTTCTTCAGCAATGACGAAATGTGTTAGGAAACCCTCTGCTGCTTTGCCTTTTATGGTTGAGAATTTCATTGATTTTTGCAATTACAAGGTTGGAAAAATGTGACCAGTATTTGCAGACGACGTAATAGTAGCCTATAAGGGCGGGAGGGGGAGGGAGATGGTCTTGCACAAAATCAATCCTTTCAGTCACAGTTCAGCCCTATTAACTGAGTCTTCAACACTTGCAATTGAATATGTGGCTCTGTAATTTGCTGAATTGGTGCCTTGGAGCTTGCTCCTGCCAGCACTAAAATCAGCCCCAGCACAGTGTTTGAATTCCCCTTCGAAGGAATGATCTTGCTGGCAGAGCACTTCTACCTGACGACGCTGCGTGGTTCCGACGTGTTGGGCCAATTCCTGTTTAATAGGTTTCTCTTACTTCACTTGAGTAGTTTGGGCTCAACGTGAGAGGAGATTCATGTCCTGGGCTGCATCCAAAGTAGTGGGACCAGCAGGGTGAGGGAGGGCATTCTGCCCCTCTGCTCTGCTCTGGTGAGAACCTACCTGGAGTCCTGCATTTGGTTGTGGATCTTTCAGCCAAAGAAGCACATGGATCTGTTAGAGCAAGTCCAGAGGAGGCCACAGAGATGATCTGAGGGCTGGAGCACCTGCCATACAAGGACAGGTGGAGAGAGTTGGGGTTGTTCAGCCTGGAGAAGGCTCCGGGGAGACCTTAGAGCAGCCTCCCAGTACGGAAAGGGGCTCCAGGAAAGCTGGGGAGGTACTCTTGATCAGGGAGCGCAGGGATAGGACAAGGTTTTCAGCTGCGAGAGGGGAGATTGAGATGAGCTCTTAGGAAGAAATGTTTCCCTATGCGGGTGGGGAGGCCCTGGCACAAGTTGCCCAGAGAAGTGGTGGCTGCCCCATCCCTGGAGGTGTTCAAGGCCAGTTTGGATGGGGCTCTGAGCATCCCGATCCAGTGGGAGATGTCCCTGTCCATGGCAGTGAGGTTGGAATTGTATGGGCTTTGATGTCCCTTCCAACCCAAACATTGCTATGATTCTATGAGATGGAGGCTTTTAGGATATATGTGGGCAGAGTGGCCTTGCGGATGATGGTTGTGTAGAAAGTACAGATGTACCTGGTGCTTGGGCATCACTAGAAGAGGGGGGAGCAGAAGGGAGAGTGATAAGGAAGGTCTGCCAGATAAGGAGGGAGAGGCGTTGTTATGGAAAACCTTGAGGGCAAGGACCAGGCGATTGCCCCGGTGGATAAAGCTCTCCCTGCATTGCTGTGCTTACTATTACCATGGAGTAACAGTGTGAACCTTGGGCACTATATGAATATATAACCAGGCCTGTTGGTGGAAATTATCTGTTAAGCTGACAACAAAAACACCTTGCAAGGTCTTCATATCCTCTGTGAATGATCCCACTTTTGTTTTTCCATCACTTTTGGTGGTGTTCTCCTCAAGGTGATGCAGTAAGCACAGCAACAGAAAGAAAATCAGAAAAGGCAGGGCAGTCCTCGAGGGTGGGCATGCAACCCTGACGCTGTAATCAAGCAAAAGTAGTCTTTCTTAAAGAGAAAAATTTGATTTATTCAATGATACTGGGTTGCAGTTTGTTGATACCTCATATCCCTTATGCCAGAAACCAGTGGTGAAGGAGTTGCAGCCCTTTTTTTCCAAGTATGATTTTGGGTTCTGGGGCTCAAGTTTTGGATTCAGAAAAAAAAAATATAAGAGGAGCGAGGGATATAATTGGAAGAAGACTGGGAAAGGGAGGAGCTGCCCAGGCGGGATCTCAGATTGCATAAACCCTGTCTTACCGTGATGCATTCAGCTTTTGTTACCTTTGTGTGTGTGACTAAAGCATGTGAAAATCCATGTGGTGCCAACACTATGAAAGGGGAAGAGGTTTTGGGAAGCATCAATCCAACTGCAGGGAGATGTGCTGTCGTCCCAGTGGGCAGCACTGTTGGTAAACAGGATGCAGGGAAGATGAAAAGGAAAGGTAATTTTGGCGCAGTCATTTCCACTTTTCCCATTACCAGAAAATCATGAACAAGGTCTGCTTTGACTTAAAAAGCAAGCAGCTGTATAATATTCCTATAAAGTACCTGCAGGAAGGGTCAAGATGAAATGAAGCAGAGAAAAGCAGTTATTATGGCTGTTGAAAAATAATCTTGGTTCTTTTCCTACTGAAATCCAGGGATGTAGAGGAACCTCAGAGCATGGCAGTGAGGTGATACTTGTCATTTGTGTGCCAAAGACAAATTAGAATCCAGCCATCTTGGGGTGGGAACCATTTTCATGGAAATTAATGACTTGATTAGAAGGAGAAATGAAGCTCCTTCAAGGGGACATGCAAATAAAGGAGGAATCACTAAAGCTGTCACCTGCTGTAAAACGAACATTACACCAAGAAAGATTGGTGGGATATCGTACAAAGACAAATTTGATGTGATATTACTCATACAGCACCAGGGAAGAGGGAGAGAAGGGATTCAGCGCAGTGCATGAACGCTTAGGGTGGTGTTTTCTGCTGAAGCAGGGGATGAGCATTCCATTTCCAGGTGAGCCGGGTGTATTGTCAGCATTCCTGGCCTAGAATGCTGCACTCGAGTTTGCCGGGCTGTTTGTGGGTTTGAGTGGTCTTTACCTCCAAGCCCAGTGGAAGAGATTTGCCTCTAGAGGCCAGGGTAAAAGAGAATCATTAATTTCAGCAAGTGCCTGTAGTTCCCCAGTGACAAATGTGCAGGGCATGGTGGTGTCTGTGTTGGGTGCTGCCTGCAGCCTTTCAGGACAAGCAGGACCACCATATTTTAAGTGGCAAACAGTTGCAGTCACTGTTGGGAAGCAGCACATCAGGCTAAAAGTGAGTAAGTATTAAACGGGGTTAGATTTGTTTCATTAAGAACCAAATCTATAGGAACAATTTGTTTCAGGTTCAAGCTGAACGTTACCTTCCTACAGAAGGAGCATCTTTGAGGACAAGCAATGCAGCTAAACCACAAGCGATGTTTTTCTTAAGCAGGGATGTTACCTGCGTTAATGACTACAGACATGCAAGGAGTATGTTTACAGAAGGACTAGGTTTGAGTCCGAGGGGTGCCTCAGAGCTTTACTCTAAGTCCAAGTCATCTATAAGGTATATTTCTCTTCTGCTGTCTCCTTTCCATGTCTTCCCTTTGCCTAGGGAAGCAGTGGCTACCCCATCCCTAGAGGTGTTCAAGGCCAGGTTGGATGGGGCTTTGAGCACCCTGATGCAGTGGGAGGTGTCCCTGTCCCATGGCAGGGGTTTGGAACTGGATAGGCTTTGAGGTCCCCTCCAACCAATTGCATGATTCTGTGATTCAGTGGGTGTGGAGAGCCTTTCAGCCTGATGTAGGTAACACAATATGATCCAAAATTGTTTAACAAGTGTTGGGTTTTTTTGTCCAGCACTACCAGCAAGGAAGGGACTACTGCCCACCCAGTTCGCTCAGTGATGTATGTTGTCAAACTTAAGTTTGGTGGGAATTTGTCATGGCAAAATGAGGGAACTTGCAGAGACCCAACAGAAAATAAAATCCTCATGCCATGCTGTAGCTGCACATGACAAAAAGGGGAGCAGAGAGATGCTGGAAAGTTCATGATGGGATGACCTCTAGTTCCTTGGCTACTGAGCATTAGGTAGCACTGATGACTTTGAGCTGGCTCTGTGCTCTCTGGATGGTGAAGCTGGAAATGAGTGGGATGGATTTGTGCTGCTAGGAGGCGTGGTTTTGGCCCATCTGTCTGCAGGCTCTGGCAGAAACCCTGAAACAATTTTCATACATTGAGACATATTTTTACAACAATATGGCTCGGATCTTTTAAATTATAAGAAAGCGTATGTTACTGAGCAGATGACAGCCTTCCCCTGGGAGGCAGAGCTCTGCTGAGGTAGGAGTTGTTGAGCAGCTTTGGAGGAGGAGCCACCATTTTTTTCTTGAGATTGAGTCCACATGTTCGTACTCTGCCTGCATTAGAAAATACCATTTTTGCTGTTGGTAAGAAGCTTGAAACACTTCGTTTTCTAGCTGTGTCACACCTGTATCACAATGATTTCCAAATATATTCCCTCCTGGCCAGACATTGCCACCTGGAGTTCCCCCTGCCTGCAAGATGGTTCTGCTAGGTTCTGTTTTGCCAGAAAATACATGTCTGTACAGGACTTTTATTTTCCTGAGATCAAGGCTCCATGCAAAGCTACGAGAAGCCTTGTGAAAACCACCCTAGGCACAGGTACATCGCCCGACTCAACTTCAATGCGCAGTTCCCCATTGTTCTAGGGTCTTCAGCAGTTTTCTTGCTGAGTTTCCCGGGTGTACCTGGAGCTGCCGAGCTTGCCTGGCATATACGACCACCCCGTGCCTGTTCTCACAATTTGCTCATGTGGCCAAGAAGGCCAACAGCATCCTGGCTTGGATCAGAAAGGATGTGACCAGCAGGACCAGGTAAGGGATCACGCCCCTCAATTGGAGGCTGCACCTCAAATTCTGTGTTTAGTTTTGGACCCGTCAGTACAAGAAGGGCATTGTATTACTGGAATGCATCCAGAGAAGGGAGCAGAGCTGGGGAAGGGGCTGGAACCCAGGGCTTAAGGAGCACCTGAGGGGAGACCTCTGCAGCTCCCTGAAAGGAGGTTGTGGTGAGGTGGATGCTGGTCTCTTCTCCCAAGCGACAAGTGATGGGACGCGAGGAAATGGCCTCAAGTTGTGCCAAGGGAGGTTCTCATTGGATATTAGAAAAAATTTCTTACTGACAGTATTGAAGCACCAGCAGAGGCTGCCCAGGGCAGTGGCGGAGTGTCCATCTCTGGACGTGCTCAAAAGCGTGTTGGCTGTGGCACTTTGTGACATGGTTTAGTAAGCACAGTAGTGTTGGGCTGATGATTGGACTGTGTGAGCTTAGAGGTCTTTTCCAACCTCATTGGTTCCATGATTCTATGCTGTAGCACACAAAGTGGATGCATGTTTCTATGGTTTTTCATGCTTTCGAAAGTTGGTTGTTAGGGTCATTTTATCCTTTTTTGTTTGTTAGTTGATTTTTAATAAGCCACAGCCAGCATTGCTGTCCCCCAGGAGCCAGGAATTACTCTGTTAATAGCAGGGTCTGCTTATTCCCCAGCTAAGAAGTTCCCTTGTTCTCCAACAAAAAGCTTTGAAGCTTATACTTTTCTCCTCCGGTTTGAAACTGGTTGCTGGGACTGTCTTCATATTCCCCGTGTATATTTAAACTTAAATTACGTCTGACTGCAGTGACACTAATTAAGGTGGACGCACTCGCATGCAGCCCCCCTTGTGGGGAGCACGGCCAATAAACCTGCTGTGACTGGCAGGTGTTTCAACTACTTTAGACAACTGCAATTTCATAACGTGTCCTTCCCCTTCTCCTCAACCATGAATGGACTGCAAAGCACCTCCAGGGCATCGCTGTCAGGCAGGGACAGGGTGGCTTGGAGACTGACACCTCACATGCCCCTGACCTATTGGCAACTCACCGGGGTCTTTTCAAGGCTGTCGCCTTCCTTTTGCTGCAAACAGGGATTTCCCCCCCCAAAAAGATGAAAATATATTATCCCAGTGATTTTATTGCATCCAGTGATGTGTTCCTGAAGTGTTTCATAGGATCACAGAATGGTTTGGGTTGGAAGGGACATCAAAGCCCATACAGTTCCATGCCCCTGCCATGGACAGGGACACCTCCCACTGCATCAGGGTGCTCAAAGCCCCATCCAGCCTGGCCTTGAACACCTCCAGGGATGGGACAGCCACCACTTCTCTGGGCAACCTGGGCCAGGGCCTTATCACCCTCATTGTGAAGAATTTCTTCCTACATCTTCCTACATCTCCCCCCTTCCAAGTTAAAGCCGTTCCTCCTCATCCTTTCACTCCAGGCCTTTGTAAAAAGTCCCTCCCCAGCTTTCCTGGAGCCCCTTTCTGTACTGAGATGTTGCTCTAAAGTCTGTATAGCCTTCTCTTCTCTAGGCTGAACAACCCGATCTCTCTCAGACTGTTCTCAACAGAGGTGCTCCAGCCCTTTGATCATCTTTGTGGACTTGTCTGGACTCTATCCAACAGTTCCATATTCTCTTTATATTGGGAGTTCCAGACCTGGACACAGGACCCCAGGTGGGGTGTCTTGTGAGTGGAGGGGGAGAATTATGACCAAATATTATTAAACCTCTGCAAGGGCTCATAATCCTGCAAGCAGTGCGGTGCCTTTCAGTGACATTGTAATCATTCAGTCATTTTACAGTACGCTGGAATTTCAGTGTTGCTCAGTTGCTCAGCTTCCATTAACTTCACCTGGAATTCTTTATATTTGCGCACACAGGCAAAAGTGTCACATTTCTCCTTCATGCTCCAAAATGCTACCTGAATCACAATTGCACTGTGGCTAATTGTTATTAATTAAGCTGTTCCTGGCACTCCTAGCTGGGTTGTGTGGTTTTTGTGGTTGTAATATAAAGCAAATACCTTTAGTAAAGTCAATATTAAGAAGGGAAAACAAGGGAGCCCTGCTCCTGGGAATGTTTCTGTGCCCTGCAGGAAGGTCTTGAGGTGGGCAGGGGGGATTTGAAGGAGCAGAGCAGTGCAGAGCCGGGCTGGTTTCCATTAAATTAGCTCGGCTGACCTTCACTGCCGTTTACTCGTCACAGGCAGACAGCTCCAAGGACGGTTTGCAATGGGTAAGTTTGCACTGAGCCTCTTGGGCTGCACGTGCTGCCGCATCACTTAAGCACAGAGCTGCGGTCAAAGCCCCCGGCACAAGGTTTGGCTGGGATCACATGCCAGGTGCCCTGTGCCCCCTGCCTCCCTCATTCAACTGAACCAGATCATCGCATAAAGTGAGCAAGGGAAAGGTATTAATGAATTGGAAACCCCTGGGAGCAGTTTCCTCGCAGAGGGCTTGTGTTGGGAAAATTGCTTCTTGGCCTTTTCTTCTTAATGAGGCTGCTGTGTTGGTCTCTTCTCCCAAGAGGCAGGTGATAGGACAAGAGGAAATGGTCTCAAGTTTCACCAGGGAGGTTCAGATGAGATACAAGGATGAATTTGTTCACTGTAAGAGGCACTGGCAGAGGCTGCCCAGGGAAGTGGTGGAGTCACCATCCCTGGAGATGTTTAAAAGATGGGCAGATGAGGTACTCAGGGATCTGTTTTACTGGTGGGTTGGTATGGCTGGACTCGATCTCAAAGGTCTTTTCCAACCAAGTGATTCTATGATTCTATGATAATGACGCGCCTGTTGATTCTGCCTGGTGATGAGAAGCAAGGCGCCTGTCGTTCATTTGCCTTTCTCCATGTTTGTTTATGAGGATAAAATCAGATGGGAAGATCTTCAAGAAGAAACACTGTTCTCGTCTTGTGAGAGGCAGTGATATGAAGCTGGTTTTGGTATGTGGGAATGTCATCCATGTCTTCAGAAAACCTAACCAGTCATCTGCTCTGTCTTCTCCTTCTTCCCTGCCTTGTCTTGGGTTAAGAACCAGAAAAGAGATTGTTTTGGGACATCCCTGGGATGTAGTATTTTAACAATGAGCTAATGGTTACCGTTTGCAGGATATAGGTGCATGTAAATGTCCCCTGAAGAGGTCAGGAGTGGCTTTAGGAATTTTCAGAGCTTAAAAGGATCAGGGAATGGCTTGTTACTTGGGAGACCAATGCCCACCTGCCCACAATCTCCTTTCAGGGAGCTGCAGAGAGCAGCTTTCCCTCCCGTTAACCTTTTCTTCTCCAGGCTAAGCAGTTCCAGGTCTTTCAGCTGCTCTTCATAAGGCTTGTTCTCCAGCCCATTCCCAAGCCTCATTGCCCTCCTCTGGACACACTCCAGCAGTGTCCAATTACATGCAATGTGCTTCTGTGTTCCAGGTAGCCTTGGCAGCTGGGGAAAGCCTGTGGGATTGTGATCTTGCTTCTGACTGTTTGGTGATGGTGCAAGTGCAGACATGCATTCGTTGTCTCTGCTTCATCTGCCTTCTCTGCTTCCCCACCAAGGGTCTACAGTTCTTCCTGAGTTCACAGTTATTAAGGGAGGCAGAGCTCCAGCACTGATTAATGCTGTGATGAACCAGTCCTGCTGTTGCCAAGTGGAGAATTCAAAACTAATGGTGCTTCTGCTCCCGGGATTTACCATTTGGAAGATACTTTATTGCTGTCTTGTGACATTTCTCTGCACTTTTACACTCATTTATATAACTGTTTTCTTTGATTTATGACAGGTTTTCTTCATGTATAATAATGCCATAAATTGCACAGCCCAACTTCCAGTGGTTATGAATTTGAGATACTTGGTAAACTATGGGATGGGGGAAAGGGCGAAGCCTTTTGAAGAGGCTTTTGATCAGAACCCCAGACAAAATAACCTCTTCTCTCAGTACGAATCTGAAGTAAGCATCAAAATGAGTTGGCATAGTCTGTTTCTTGATCAGCCTATGGGTCGTGAGGGTCTTTTAGTGCAAAATATAAGTAAATTCATGTGTGATGAAAGGATGCAAGAGGCCAAACCCACATGGCAGTGACATTTGTGTAGCAGTCCCTGGGAGCTCAGTTACTTGAGGTCTGCAGAGGTTTGCAGAGGAGCTGTAATTTAATGTTCTTTTTATAACCTTTACTTTTTCTTTCTCTTTCTCTTCATAAACCTACCTTTTTCACGTGTTATTTTTAAGACCCTCAAACAAGCTCAGATTTCCAAGGGATTTTCAGTGGCCACCAGAGCTGCAAAGCCTGTAAAACCCACTGGTCAGGCAAGGGAAATAAAGGCCTTGGGGTTTTATTTTGTTGGCATCTCACTTTGTAGAGGAAGAGAAACAGCTCATTTAAAAATTGCTTTCTGAGTTCAGCTGTCAGAGAAGCTTTCTGTTGGCCTTTACAAATTGATACCATCACAATCAATGGACAGAACTTTAAGGGCAGTCTCTGGGGCAGGAGGGGGCGGAATAAACTCAAACATTTATAAAATATATATGGAGTGCATTTTAAAAAGCCTAACAGAAAGAACAGATAATATTCACAGGGAGCATATTTGAGCAAAGTGATCTATAAAGAATTTATAATACATGATTTTGACAAGAAGGATTACTTAGAACTTACCTTTTGGGGATGATTTTGCAAGTTCGTGAACCAAAAATAACAAATAAAAATGCTTTGGTTTTGTTCAGTGCAGCAATGGGTTGGACAAGGAAAACAGTTAGAGATTTTTGAATTCATTTTGAATTGACTGCAGGAGAAATGCATTTACGGAGCAAAGTGATAGGATGAGAAGAAATGGCCTCAAGTTGCGCCAGAGGAAGTTTAGATTGGATATTGGGGAAAATTTCTTCATGGAGGGCGTTCTCAAGTACTGGAACTGCTGCCCAGGGAAGTTGGTGGAGTCACCATCGCTGGAGGGATTTAAAAAGTGGGTGGATGAGGTTCTCAGAGATGTGGTTTAGTAGTGGACAGGTATGGTTGGACTCTGATCCCAAAGGTCTTTTCCAACCAAATGATTCCCTGATTCTATGAGTTTCACAGTAATTTTTACTCCCCTCATGCCCTCTTTGCAGCCTCGGAAAGGGAAACCATTTACAAAGGCTCAGTAGGGATTGTATGAGGAGGTGCAAGGCAGTCTGAGACTTCACTCACCACCTGGCTCATTTGTTAAAGAATCAATGAGACAAACCAAGAAGCCCCCTCGCATGTGTGTCTCACCTCCCAGATAAAATAAGTGGAAACTTCAGCACTGCATGCATTTGGCCTGCTTATGCTGCTCTACACAATCAGGTTATCAACTCAAATATAAGTTCTTCGTCTACACCCTTAGTGCAGATTTAATAGCAACCTGTGCCAACAGTCTGTCTCTTTAAATATAAACTCTTGACTTTCTTAACAACAGGAGAAACATCTTGGCAGTAGAGGAATGGTATTACATGGAAAAATTCATTGGTGCTACATGAAGAATTTATTGGGTGCTTAGCACGTTCAAAGGATAGGCTGGTTTTATTTAGTTTTTTCTTTTTATTATGTTTAATTAAAATTGTGCAATCCAGGACTTGGTTCCAAACGTGCACGTTTAAGAAGGTGAGAGTTCATTATTGGTGTACCCCTCCTTTTCTGAGCGTGCTGGGTGGTGATGCCGTACACACTCAGCAACCTGCATGCAAGCTGAACGTGCATGGTCTACAACAGAGGAAGGATGGTTTGTGGCAGGTGATACTGGCTTAAGATTAAGCTGTATGTTTATAACACATAGTATATAAGTAGAAAGCTTCTTGTATAGACAGTAGTTATTGAAAGTTTCTTTTTTCTCCCTATTAACTGATATCTGAAAGCAATTTGTTTAATAACATATGGGTTTATTACTTGGTTTGCCCATCGGCAATTAGAAAAATACAGCTGTCGGTTTAAAGAAGGCTTGTGCAAGAGCACACTTTAGATTCTAAATTCTTTGACTTGATGACCTTGATGTATATGACCCCCACAGGTCCCTGTTCCCATGTCCAGTGTGGTTCGGCTTCAGAAAAAGTGCAATGTCCAACTAGCCTTAGCCCTGCCCCTGCCTCTCCCTGCAAGTGCAATGCTGTTCCCCTCATCCACATTAATTCCAAGCTGAAATAATTACCATTTCAGCTGTCTTACATGAGCTGGATTCTCCTACCTGCTTGACAAGGTTATTGTGTTTCTTGAGAGCCTGTTATTTTCATCAGTGAAAAATAAACTCCATGTGGTTTCAACTTAATAGCCCTGTGCATGGCGGCTAAAATAGAGTAGTTTCTTTAACCATATTTTCCTGTGTTGCTCAGTCACCTTGAAGCAGTTGGGCAAAGCACCTCTGAAATACCAGGTTTGTTGATGAAGACACTCAGGCCATGGAGATCTCAGGTGCTCCCAGTGAGATGCTGCTTTTCTTTATTTCATGAATATTATTTCCAAGATCGTTTTGTTCAAGCCTTTCTGCAGTTTTTTCTTGCAGGGTCCAGAATTTGAGGGGGCAGGGGGCAGTGTTCTCTTCAAACCAGCCTGTTTGTGTTTAAATTTCATAAAAATGGGTGGTATTTGGGTTATGTGATACTTACTAATGTAATGTGTTGAATGGTTTCTGTGGCAGATCTTGGGGAAATACCTTATTTGTTTCACAAGTGGATTGTGCTTACCCTGTAACAATGCAGTGGCTGCTGTGTGCCTCGGTGGTGACTAATTACTCACAGTTTCATTAGCAGATATGAAAGTACCTGTCCCACCTACCCTGAGTGGTATGTTTTACATAAATGGCTCTAGAGTAAGTGGAATCTGAGGGTCTGTGCACCTTTTGTAAAGTGTTTTTTAAATATTGGGAAGGCAGTGAGGACTGTGATCTGTTCCTATCACGGTGGTTGCCAATGCTCCCACTGGATTTCTCGGGCTGAGAACCAGGCAGAAGCTGAATGGCTGCGTTCCCTTGTGCACGCACACACTTGGTGTGTTTGTACAATGGTAATTAAAATGCATTTAAGGGGAGTGAATGCTTGCGGTATTCAGGGGCCCTCTGGGGAAAGGGAAAAAATAGAAAGGAAGGCGGGCAGGCAGGCAAAGACTCCCGGCTGTCGTGGAGCTGCACAAATCCTGGGGGAGTGGCAGGAGCTGTTGGAGAAGACGACCACCACTGCAGCATTGTGGCAATGCTCAATGTACTAAGCAAAGCTGAGAACCTCTGGGTCACCAGGAGAGCACTGCAGGGCAGGAAGGAGTCCTTCATGTCCCCAGCAAAATAGCATGGGTTTGTAATCATATCATTTGATTGGAAAAGATCTTTGAGATCATTGAATCCAACCATATCAGTACACTACTAAACCAGATCCTTGGGCCACCTCCTCCACCTGTCTCTTAAACAACTTCAGGGATGTTGACTCCACCACTTCCCTGGGCAGCCTATTCTGTTTTTTGTGAGCTGGGAAGTGATTTTTGGGCCAGCCTTGCAGCAGATGTTACTGGAATCCCTCACTAAATGGATTTGCGTTGAAGGCACATGTACAAAACCAAGTCCAAGTTCCTGCCCCCTCTTTGTTCCCCCTGCTCCAACAGGTAACACCTGGTGCTTGTGGTTTGTGCTCCATTGTCTTCCCCTGGTATTGAAAAAGCAATCCAACTTCTTCCCTGCTGAGACCTGTGGAGGCCACTTTGCCCCAGTGAGGAGCCAGGATGCACTGTGCTGCAGTGATGGAGGGAAGGGAAGCAGTTTAGATAAACCGTTACCGCTGTGTTCGAGTGGGACTTTGGAAGGACAAGGGTTAGAAAATGGAGAAAGCAATATTTGGCCTTCAGCTTGGCACTTCGCTCTGTGTTTAACTGCCTGACAACCTGTAGCCTTGTATTACTTATGATTGTTTATCTGCAGACTTATTAAACTTAGAAGGCATTGGTAATGGGCTGTGCTTTGGCATTGTAGGGAAGGATTCGAGGTGTGGCATTTAAGGCCACACCTCGAATCCTGTGTTCAGTTTTGGACCCCTCACTACAAGAAAGACTTTAAGCTGTAGGAACGTATCCAGAAAAGGGCAGCAAAGTTGGGGAAGAGTCTGGAGAACAATGTTATGAGCAGCAGCTGAGGGACCTGGGGCTGCTTAGCCAGGAGCAGAGGAGGCTGAGAGGAGACCTCATCGATCTCTGCAGCTCCCTGAAAGGAGGCTGTAGAGAGGTGAGTGCTGGTCTCTTCTCCCAAGTAACAAGTGATAGGATGAAAGGAAATAGCCTCAAGTTGCACCAAGGGTGAGTTAGCTTGAGTATAGGGAAAAATTCTTTTACTGAGAGAGTGATGAAGCACTGGAAGAGTTTGCCCAGGGCAGTGGTGGAGTCTCCATTTTGGAGATGTTCAAAAAACATATGACTGTGGAACTTTTTAACATTGTTTAGCAGGCACGGTGATCTTGGGCTGATGGTTGGACTGGATGAGCTTAGTGGTCTTTTCGAACTGCAATGATTTAATGATCCTACAGTTCTCTAAGACTTAGATTCACAAGCTTAATTTTAATTGCTGAACTGTGGCTGAACTGGAGACTGATGCAGTAATAGGTGGTCTATAATAGTCTTCACCAGCAAGAGGGAGAGTGATTGCTCTGTGTGATGGTTCAGAGCAATAGCTGTGTTTGCATGGACTAACTTGCACTCCAGAGTGATATTGATTTTTTTCAGGGAGGAGACATGGGTCAGTTGAAAAAGGGGTGTTGGTGGCGTTTTGATTATACTGGGAAGCCCAGTAAGGGAGCCCAAACTGGAGACCTGGTGATAGAGAAAGGTCCTGCCAGTGCTAGGAATTTTGAAGGCAAAGAAGACTGGTTTTAAGACTTTTTCACTTTATAAGACTTTTTTCATTGTCTCAAAATGAGGCCTTACCCAAACGAAACCAGATGCTGGAAGCAGAAACTACCCAAATATTCCTTAGATAATGCCTAGGAATTGCATCTTTTGGCTATGTGCTTCATTAGGAATGAAATTGTAAATGCTGAAGACATTTCAATAAACGAAGTTATTTTTATGATGCTGCATCCAGTAAGAAGATCCCCCACTCCTCCTAAGCTGCGTGCCATATAAGCGGCTGGAAAACAAGTCGTTAATTCTGAATGCTTTTCTAATCACAGCTTGCATGCCAGTAATTTGCCCGTTTGATGACAGGAGCTAGTGAGCACCTCCTCAGAGCTGGCCTAGTGCAGGTGATGGTGAGTGGTGTGGGGCCATGTGCCACCACTGTCCCTTGGGTTCTTCACCAGCTTGGAGTCTTATCCACTGCCTCCTTGTCAGAGCAAGCGCTTCCAGATTCACAGCAAGACCTCAAGGAGAGCCAGATGATAGAGCAGATGGCAAATGACTAATTTGGCAAAGTTAGATGAGTGGAAATTGTTTGCTTTAATTGCTTGTCAAGTCCGGTACCTACATTATAGTTAAGAAGCAACTATTTACCCTCAAAATAGAATGAAACGAGGAAGGAAAGTGTGCGCGTGTGTGTGAGAGAAAGGGAAGGAGAAGTACACAGAGAAAATAATTTGGTGCAAAGGCTCTAGGGGGAGAAGAACCATTGGCAAAGCCTCTTGTATTAATTTCTGCTCCTTTTTTAGTGATAGCAGTGTGATATGAGTCCTGCTGTACATTTTTCCCATTTTGTCCTTTCATGTTAATGTATCCTAATATATGTGTGAGGAGGCTAAAAGAGAAATAGTGTTGGAAATACTGACATAATGCAAGCGGATGATGATAGTTTGACATGGTCAGCACAGGCAATTATCCTTGAAATGCTGCAGTATAAATCTAGACAAGATTTTTGAGGCCCTTTTTTTGGTTGATATGAGCAGGAGCGCTGCATCGGTAAAATAGCATCCACCAAGCACATTTTGGAGAGCTTGATGCAAGGAGAGGGTGCCATCAGCTCAGAAAGGTGTTATCACACATAGCTAATGCTTCTTGATGAAGTTACAGTCACTGTTAGTCTTTACTGTGCCTATTTGTGTTCCTCTTCCTTCCCTTTGTAGGTGGCATTGAGGAGCCCCTGCTGGAGGTGGAACCACTCTGATAACACACATCCCTGCCGTTTTTCTGGATGTGCTGGGAAGCTTTTACAAGGCATATAAAATATGCCTTGTAAACTCCTTTTTGGGAGTTCAGCGAGCAAATTTCAGGGAATTAATCCTTTTGATCCTCGTGCTGTCAATCCAAGGACATCTTCTCCAAGCAAAGAGAAGAAAAGCTATAGATGCATTTCAGAGTGTCCTTTTAGCACTACGGATTAAAGTCTGGATGAAAATTGTAGTTAATTTTTTAATTTTATTTTGTTGAGCCATTGTGGAGAGCTTAACTTGGAAATTAAAATTATTAACAGTGCTTCCAGGCTTGTCTTTCTGGGCCCTTTGCTCATTTGCATGCAAGTAGGAGGGATTAAAGACAGGATGGTGTGGTCATTGGCTCTGTGGACCAGCCTGTACTGTGTCAGCTCATCCCAGTGACACCCTGACAGACTGAACAACGGCTGGATGGCAATGCTGAGCTTCTTCCATAGGAGGAAAGTCTGAGAGAGTTGGACTTTTTCAGCCTGGAGAAGAGAAGGGAGAGAACTTAGAGCAGCTTTCCTGTACTGAAAGGGGCTACAAGAAAGCTGGGGAGGGGCTCTTGATCAGGGAGTGCAGGGATAGGATGAGGGGGAATGATTTTAAGCTGAAAAAGGGGAGATTAAGATCAGGTCTTAGGGAAGAAATTCTTCACAATGAGGGTGGGGAGGCCTTGGCCCAGGTTACCCAGAGCAGTGGTGGCTGCCCCATCCCTGGAGGTGTTCAAGGCCAGGTTGGCTGGGGCTTTGAGCCCCCGATCCAGTGGGAGGTGTCCCTGCCCATGGCAGGGGAGTGGAATTGGATGGACTTTGAAGTCCCTTCCAACTCAAACCATTGCCTGATTCTCCTTTGCTGGCTATGAGGCTGCCCAGGGGTTCATGGCAGTTGGACTGATTGCATGCAACTGGATTCGAATAGGATGATAATTTTCTAGCATAGAGCAAACCTCACAGAAGGAAAGCACTTGTGCCAGCTCAGCTTCTAATTAAGAGTACAGAGGAAATTATGCTCTCCTTCATTACATCCTCTCGCCTAGGGAAAGCAAGCCTCTAATTTTAAGACTCTCTCCAAAACCATAGGGTTTACAGGACGTTGGGTGGTGACCTCAAGGAGTGTTTTGCCTCCTTCAGGACTGCAAGTGCAGGTGGTCCCTCCCTTCATTAGGATGTGCCTAATTGCAAGAAAATTTGAGGCTTTTGCAGTTCATCCAATGAGAGTTGTAAAATAATAATGAAAGGATTAAAAGTGTGTTTACCCCTTCTCTACGTGCATATGTGATAGGGCCCGGGCGGTTGCTGAGAGCACGAAGCACAGTGGAATGAATGGTGACTGCTGAGGTGTTGCTGATAATTAGTCCTTCCTTAACGGGCTCAAGTATTTCCCCCCATCTGGGGGCCTTAACAAATTGCCAGGAGTGTTTGCAATTATTAATAACCAGTTAAGAGAGCTGCCTTTCAAGAAACAGTCCTGTCTGTAAAAACACAGCTAATTAAGTAAATAAGTGGGAAGTACAGGAAAATAATGTGTTAGAAAGAGGCGCTGATTGTTGTTGAGCTCGTCCTGTCTGGGATGAAGGAATGCATCAGGAATTGTGTGGCCAGCAGGAGCAGGGAAGGGATTGCACCCCTGTACTCGGTGCTGATGAGGCCGCACCTCAAATACTGGGTTCAGTTTTGGGCCTCTCAGTACAAGAAGGACACTGAGGGGCTGGAGCACATCCAGAGAAAGGAAACAGAGCTGGGGAAGGGTTAAAGCAGAAGCCTTATGAGGAGCAGCTGAGGGATATGGGGTTGTTTAGCCTGGAAAAAAGGAGACTTGAGGGAGACCTCATCACTCTCTAAAACTGTCTAAAAGGGGGTTGTAGCGACGTTGAGGATTGGTGTCTTTTCTCTGGTAGCCAGTGACAGGACAAGGGGAAATGGCCTCGAGGTGCACCACGGGAGATTTAGTTTGGATATTAGGAAAAAATTCTCTACTGAAACGACTGTCAAGCTTTAGAAGAGGCTGCCCAGGGAGGCTGTTAAATCATCATCCCTGGAGGTGTTAAAAAGACAAGTAGATGTCATACTCGGGAACATGGTCTAGTGGCGGACATAGCAGGGCTGGATCGATAGTTGGACTCGTTGATTTTAAAGGCCTTTTCCAGCCAAAACCATTCTGTGATTCATCAACATGCTCCTGAAATGAAGTTTAAGCCTCCTCTTGTATTTTTGGCCCATTTGACAAAGTGATCAACAAATGGAGGTTGTACTGCATTCAGGTGGAGGCTGGTGTGAGGCAAAACCAGCCCTCCTCCACAACTTTCCAAAGAGATAATAATAATTGTTTGATAGTTCAGAAGAATCTATCCAGATGCTCAAGGTCTTGGGGGAGGAAGTAGGGGTATCAGCAGAACTGCCACCTTGTACTTCTGGAGGGCAGACTTTGAACTGCTTGATGAAGTTCATTGGGAGGCAGTTCTATGTGACAAAGGAGCCCAAAAGGGCTGGATGCTCCTCAAGAAGGAAATCCTGGTGGCACAAAAGCAGGCTGTCCTCATGTGCTGTAAAACGAGTTGGTGGGGAGGAAAACCAGCTTGGCTGAGCAGAGAGCTTTGTATTGATCTCAGGAAGAAGAGGCGAGGTGAATGAGAAAAAACTGAGAAGGGCTAAAGCCCAACTAGAACTCCAACTGGCCAGTTTGGCAAAAGACAATAAGAAATGTTTCTTTGAATATATTAGCAACAACAGGAGGACCAATGCCCTCCTTTATTGGATGCAGAAGAGACAGTTAGTGATGAGGGATGATAACAAGTCAGAGGTACTTAATGCCTTCTTTGCCTCAGACTTTAATACTAAGGTGAGATGTTCTTGGGATACTCAGCCTCCTGAGCCGGGAGACAGTGAGAGTGAAGCTCCAACGATCCAAGAGGATTTGGTTAGACACCTGTTTGCCCAATTAGACGCACACAGGTCTATGGGGCCAGATGGGATCTACCAGGGAGCTGGTGGAGGTCCTCACTATAAACCCCTTTCCCTCATCTACCAGCAGTCCTGGCTGACTGGGGAAGTGCCGCTGGACTGGAGACTGGCAAGTGTTAATCTCATTTACAAGAAGGGTCAGAGGGAATATCTGGGGAGCTACAGACCTGTCAGTCTGACCTCAGTATCGGGGAAGGTCGTGGAGCAGATCATCTTGAGTGCTATCCCACAGCACGTGCAGGACAATCGGGTAATCAGGCCCAGTCAATATGGGTTTATGAAAAGCAGGTCCTGCCAGACCAACCTGATCTCCTTCTATGACAAGGTTACCCGTTTAATGGACGAGGGAAAGGCTGTGGATGTGGGGTACCTGGACTTCAGTAAAGCCATTGACACCATTTCTCACAGTATCCTGCTGGAGAAACTGGCTGCCATCGGCGTGGACAGGCACAGCCTCTGCTGGGTTAAAAACTGGCTGGATGGCCGGGCCCAAAGGGTGATGGTAAATGGAGTTAAATCCAGTTGGGAACTGGTCATGAGCAGCATTCCCCAGGGTTCAGTGCTGGGTCCAGTCCTGTTTAACATCTTCATCAATGATCTCAATGACGACATCGAGGGCACCCTCAGCAAGTTTGCAGATGACACCAAGCTGGGTGCAAGTGTGGATCTGCTTGAAGGAAGGGAGGCTCTGCAGAGGGATCTGGACAGGCTGGATCGATGGGCTGAGACCAACGGGATGAGGTTCAACGAGGCCAAGTGCAGAGTCCTCCATTTGGGTCACAACAACCCCAGGCAGCATTACAGGCTTGGGGAGGAGTGGCTGGAGAGCTGCTTGGCAGAGAAGGAGCTGGTGGTGTTGGCTGACAGCGGCTGAACATGAGCCAGCAGTGTGCCCAGGTGGCCAAGAGGGCCAATGGCATCTTGGCCTATGTCAGACACAGTGTGGCCAGCAGGAGCAGGGAGGTGATTGTGCCTCTGTACTCAGCACTGGTGAGGTCACACCTTGAGTACTGTGTTCAGTTTTGGGCCCCTCAGTACAGGAAGGACATTGAGGGGCTGGAGCGTGTGCAGAGAAGGGCAACGAGGCTGGTGAGGGGGCTGGAGAATAAGCACTATGAAGAGAGACTGAGGGAAGTGGGGTTGTTTAGCTTGGAGCAGAGAAGGCTGAGGGGAGACCTCATCACTGTCTATAACTGCCTGAAAGGAGGTTGTGGTGGGATGGGTGCTGGGCTCTTCTCACAAGTGACAGTGATAGGACAAGAGGAAATGGCCACAAGTTGCACCAGGGGAGGTTTAGACTGGACATTAGGAAGAATTTCTTTACTGAAAGAGTGGTCAAGGATTGGAACAAGCTGCCCTGGGAGGTGGTTGCTTCACCAGCTCTAGAGGTGTTTAAAAGACGGGTAGATGAGTTTCTCTAGGGACATGGTTTAGTAAGGAGGCAGGCATGGTTGGACTTGGTGATCTCAGAGGTCTTTTCCAACCAGATGATTCTATGATTCTCTGATATAAATCCCGTGGAGCAACGGGGATGCCTCATTGCTGCTTGTCTGAGCACGTTTTGGGAGAGAAGCATGTCAGCAGTATTTCAGATGAGCATGCTGGAGGTGATAGGATTCCCTCATCCTGAGTAACTCCAAATGTAGGCAGATCCGGAGAGGGATTGAATAAGGAATGAAATAAGTTGACTTGCTTCCAATAGTTCGTATGTTAGCTCGAAGGATCATTAGGAATATTAGCAACTTGATCTAGTGAGAGGTGTCCCTGCCCATGGCAGGGGGTTGAAGTGGCTGGGCTTTAAAGTCCCTTCCAACCCAAAGAATTCTGTGATATGATTCTTTGATTATAAAATCCATTAGCTTACAAGAAACAGAACTAGATGGAGTCAAATGTGATTTCTTAATTTAACATATAGATTTATCATCAACAGAGCAGAGCAAAATAATGTTCTGAAAAGCAGAATCTAAAGGACATTTTTAAATGCCTCTATTATTTGCTGCCTTCTATTGAGCACCCAAATGATTTGGCTTTTTTATGAAAAAAATGTCAATGGGAAATTAATATCCAAGTCATGTGCATGAATATTGATGAAAAACATAACTTCAATTCAATACATATGATTATTACTGCTGTAATTGGGATCATTAGGAGCTGAAGCTCTTCTCTGTCACTTTAGGTAGCTGATAGTAAGTAAACAACTGAGTATGAAGTATGAATGTGTGAGTAAAGCATGAAATCCACTTTTGTGATGACTGGGCAGCTCTCTACCCTGGTGTCCACCCCAAATCACCCTCGTTTTGGAGTGTAGAAGAAAAGCGGCCATGGGCTGGAAGCTTGACTGGTTGCTATCACTGCCAGTTTGGGACGTCCTGGCTACACATCTGTGTTCTTCGAAGGTTATTGCCAGAAAATGTAGTGATAGGATGAGGAGGAATGGCTTTAAGTTGGAAGGAGGAAGATTTAGATTAGACAATAGGAAGAAATTATTCACTATTAGGATGGTGAGACCCTGGCCCAGGTTGCCCAGAAAAGTTATGACTGCCCCATCCCTGGAGGTGTTCAAGGCTAGGTTGTATGTGACTTAGAGCATCCTGATGCAGTGGGAGGTGTCCCTGCCCATGGCAGGGGGCTGGAACTGAATGGGCTTTGAGTTCCCTTCCAACCTAAACCTTTCTATGAACATGGGAAGAGATGGAATGGCCAAGTCTGTGTTGCTGTAGAAGAAGGGGTTGAGAGCTTCCTGGCACGCTGGTAACCTGCTGCAGGTCAGTCAGCAGCTCGCTGAGGCTTCTGTTGGGGGAAAAAAATGTAAGGGGACATCATTTTTTCCTGAGTGTGCATTGCAGCAGTACAGAAGGGTTTCCCTCATTGAGCCATCTCTGTCAGAGGTCCTGAGGAGGTCTGTGAGTACATGCACTCAGAGATGCTTAACGGTGAGAGAAGCTGCAGACCAGAGACACATCTTAAAACTGTTCCTTTTTTGACCTCTGTTAGAAGCAGGGTAAATGACATTTTTTATTAACCAGGAGAGTTTCTGCTGCAGGGACTGCTTTTAACATGTGATCTCTATTTTTTACTACTTATCGGTTTCTGGGCTGTATAAAATAACGCGTCTTACAATATATAACGAATGCGTTGAAGACACTTTATGAAATATAGATCATGGTGATTTTGCATGGTATGACGAGGAAATACTTTTTGTTGTGCTCATGTTTATGCCCTATATATGGCTCTAGCATCCCTGAAAATACATCTTATTTTGGCATTTAATGTTTAAGAGCTGCTTCAACAACAGCTGTTGCTCTTCCAAGAAATGAGCAGGAGGCTGAGAGATATGGTCATGCTCTACATTGAGTTTGGGGGCAAATGGACTGGGGATCCTTTCTGCCTCATGGCAGGAATGGCTTTCTACCCTGTTAATGATGTTTTATCTTAAAAAACCCAACAGCATATCTAATCTCTGTTTCAAGGAACTCTATGTGAAGGATGGAGGCACTGTCCAAGCTGTATTCTCCTGTGAGAGCCAATTATCTGATCTGCTTTTATTAAATACTTGCATGGTTTTCTTTTTTGTATTTTGAGTCTGGCACAATTATTAGGTGAATCAAAAGTATATGTACGAGGTCATGCTGTAAATCTGAGGCACAGGGAGATTAATGGCATATTATAATAATGGATTATTAGTGAATCGTGGTTACACCCACATTCATAGAATCATTAAGGTTGGAAAAAAGACTTCTAAGCACCTCCAGTCCAACCATCAGCCCAACTCCACTGTACCTGCTAAACGATGTCTCCAAGTGCCATGGCCACACACTTTCTGAACCCCTCCAGGGATGGAGACTCCCCCACTGCCCTGGGCAGCCTCTGCCATTGCTTCACCACTCTTAGTAAAGAAATTTTTCCTCATATCCAGTCTAAACCTCCCCTGGTGCAACTTGAGGCCATTTCCTTTTGTCCTATCACTTGTTAGTCATTATTCACTTTGTTATTCACTTTGGGACTTCAGCTCTTTCCCCAGGTCAGGGCTCTGTCCACACTGAGCGCTGTTTCTGCATCAGCTGCACTGCTGGTTGGGTGCTGATGGCAAAAAGCACTGCACCCCCTGCCCTGGTACAGGGCATGTGACTGGATTTGAGGCAATCTGTGATCACGTCATTATTTTGTGGGGACAGATGTCCTGCCAGGACAGTACAGAGCTGGTAAAGTTGAGCCCAGGCAGTACAGTAGTTGGGAAGGTCCACACTGGACAATGACTTTCCCTGGTTTCCCAAATTTTGTGGCAGAGGAGGCTGGAAAGATCAGGGTTGCACGTATCTTTTGCCATGTATCTCACAGGCAGTAGAGCCCCACGTGTGAGCTGGAATTTGGAGGTGTTTTGTGTAACAGAGAACCAGAGGGGATTTCTTCTTTCAAAATAGAAATTAAACACTTGGAATTACTATGAGATACATTTAAAGGATAAACATGGTTGCTTCTAAATTTGCCCTTAATATGCCATTCACCAAAAAAAAAATATTTCCACAGCAATATCAAAAGCTGGGAGTACTTACTGGCATGGTTTGCTTGTACAAAATTGCTCAAATACAACCTGCAGCTCTGGCTTGCATCTGGGTGGCTTCCCCCCCCCAGTTGTTGAATCCTTTCAGAAGAGCCGGCTCCAGGTGTTCAGCCTCCTTACAGCCACAACGGGCTAAATTAGCTTTCATGGATCGTTTAATGGGTGTGTAACACAAAATACCAGTGTTGCAGTGTAGAGCTTTATTAGCTGAGCTGTTGGAATTGTTTTCCCAGCTATGCTGATCCTTAGCACCAATTGCAAAATGGAACAGGAATTATTTATTAGTACTCAGGAGCTGTAAGGCAGAATAACACTTATTTGGCTGGAAACACAGTCAGTCTTGGTGTTATAGATGCTGCTGCTGCTGCTTTTAAGGAAAAAGCAAACCAACTGATTCTGTAATTGGTAGCAAACGTTTCTGAAGTCTCCTGGCAAGGACAGGGTGTGTGTCTCCGTGAAGGGTGCAGATGCTGGTACAGCAGATCTGAAGTTTTTCTGAATAAAACTTTAAGTGTCATAGAATCACAAAATGGTTTGGGTTGGAAGGGACCTTAAAGCCCATCCAGTTCCACCCTCCTGCCACAGACAGGGACACCTCCCACTGGATCAGGGAGCTCAAAGCCCCATCCAGCCTGGCCCTGACCACCTCCAGGGATGGGGCAGCCACCACTTCTCTGGGCAACCTGTGCCATGGGCTCCTCACTCTCATTGTGAAGAATTTCTTCCTAATGTCTAACCTAAATCTTCCCCCTTCCAACTTAAAGCCATTCCCCCTCATCACTATTTGCCCTTGTAAAGAGCCCCTTCCCAGCTTTCATGTAGCCCCTTTCAGTACTGGAAGTCTGCTCTAAGATCTCCCTGGATCTGAACTGGGATAGAGCTTTGTATTTCAAAAAGAAAGGTTTACCATCCCCTAGCAGCAATGCTTTATCTTTTCTGGTGTTCCCCTAGACCCATCAGGTCCCAGTGGGACCATGTCTTTCCATCTTGATCCTCCCTAGAAATGGCTATTAAAATATTATAAACAAAATCTTGGTTAGATATGTTTTACTCCAAGAAAAAGGTTTTATTAGAAACATTTAAAAATGGGAATGTTTGTGCTTTAAGTTAAGCATTGAAATAATGTGATAGGTATGATTTTACAACCTGAACAAACCAACCAGTTTTGTTTTTCAGCAACACATTAGTGGACAGGTACTGTTGGAGATGATGATCTCAAAGGTCTTTTCCAACCAAACAGTTCTATGATTCTATAATGAATTTATGTCAGATATATCAAGTACTGCGAAAGTACTTTGAAATTTTACTTTTACAGAAAGAAGTAAAAAAAAATGCATCCCTTATAATTTCTTTTTTTTTTGGTCTGTAGATCCAGTGTGTGTTGGGGGAAGCAGTCTTATATCTTTCCCGTTCATCGTTCCTGTTCAACTTTGTTCTATGCTCTTTAGATGCTGGAAATGTAAAACCTGAAAACTATCTGATGAACCCTCCACCCTGTGAATGCTTGCCTTGAGACCAGTCCCTGCTGTCCCTCCCTGGTGGGAAGTGAGGGTTTGGGAGGAACAGATTACTGCTGCCATTCCTAGAACAGAGGGTTTTTTGCTGGGAGATGTCTTTGTGCAGTTGAAGGGGTTTTGGTTCCTCCTGAAGCTCTTGGCCAGGTCACTGTTTAGAGCTGGAATCATCCTGGCACAAGAGCAGGTTGGTGTGCAGTGGAGAGACTGCAGCGGAAAACAGAGATGAGAATTGTTGTCATTTCTATTGAGAAAAAGAGGGGGGAATGTAGTAAATAAACAGTCAATAATAGTACTCAAAAACCTAATTACTTTTGGTATTTAAAAGCAGGACTCACATAATTCAAAAGAACTTATTTTAGCCAATGCTACTTGTTGTCTTCAGTTATGGAGAGTTTTGTTTGTATTGATCTTGTTTGGGGGTGGGAATGGCTCCAGGAATGCTATTCTGGTCTGGCTCATGTTTTGCATAACATAATGCCCATTTCAAAAGTTTGAGTATATTCAGATTAATTTGCTTGCAGATAAAAACAACCCTCAGGCTGTTTGTAATCAGGAAAAGTAAATATGCAAAACAGATCAGCCTCACACTTGACCAGTTAAGTAGCTGTCTTGGTAGGCTGAGCACTGCATGAAAAATTGTTGGTGTAAAATGCTACTTCTGTATTTCTTCTCCGCGTTCATTTTTGTCCTTGCTCAATTCAGGGCAAGCTAATGGCAGGGGGATGGAACGGGATTGTCTTTAAGGTCCCTCCCAGTCCAAACCATTCTATGGTTCTAACAGACTGAACAGAGCTGTGATTCTGCAGGAGCTTTGAACATTTAGAACAGTGTAGTATAATATTAAAGGACATCTTCTGAACCCCAGCTGTATTAGGATGGTGTTTCTCAACTCGTCTGACACATTTCTAGTGTATGTTCAGATCAGAGTCAGGTCATTTGGGGAAAGACAACTGTGTTTTTTGCTGTTGTCTTTCTCCTGTTTGACTGCATAGAACCAGGAAGAGCTCAGGTCTTACGGAAAGTGATGGTCAGGTTGCTCTGGCTTGTCCAACAGACTGTTGTGAGCATCAGCTGACAAGAGAAATTGTTGGATTGCCCGTGTCAGCGTGGATGCACGGGTCTCTCCCACCTTGCATCCTTTGGTCTGTGATTGACACGTTTGTTCAGTGTCTGATTCTGTCGTTGACAGGACTAGTAGGGATTTTGCTGGGACCTGGGTTTGGCCCTTTAGGTTCTAGGTTTGTGGTTTTTCTGTATTTCTGCATTTTCCACCTTTCTGCCTTTGGTGCTGAATGCCAACCGTTCACCCATTTGGTGACACGTGTTTAAATTGCTGAGATGATCGTCGATGATCATTTAATGGGAAGATCATTTCTACCTTCCTACTTCTACTGCTAATATTCCAGTAGCTTCTGCTGGGTTTGCTTTGCAGGACCCAACCCTGGAATAGTTCAGGATTTTTGTTACAGTTACCTGTATCCCCATATAGAAATAAAATTTCCTTTTCTGCTCCTGTGCCCTTCTTCCACCCTCATCCCAATTATTTTTCCTGTGGTTTCTTGCAGTGTGTGCCGGCACTGAGAACAAGCTGAGCTCCCTCTCGGACCTGGAGCAGCAGTATCGGGCCCTGCGCAAGTACTATGAGAACTGCGAGGTAGTTATGGGCAACCTGGAAATCACCAGCATCGAGCACAACCGAGACCTCTCCTTCCTGCGGGTAAGCAAGCTTCTTTCTTCATCCCTCCATCTTCTGCATTTAGGGAGCAGCTATGGATCTGGGCCGGAGAACGGCAGGTCACTTCCCCACCGGCTCCACTGCAATAGAAGAAGATGATGAAATGTCACAGATTTGCAGAGAACAAGAGCAATGTCATATCTGTGACAGATGCTCTGAGTATACGTCAGTTAGATTTATCCAAGACTTGAAGGAGAAAGCCGTGTCACTACACAGTGAGGGGACACCTTGCAGTTCAGTTCTCTCTTGCTCTTTGTTGCCAGCAGGTAAGGGGAGGTTTGGAGAGGTCAAGAGAGTCATGCAGATAAGCACTGGAGGCTTGGAGAAGCTAATCCTGATAAAATGGTGTATATGGACTGGTTGACTGGCAAGGAAGGGAAGAGCTCCGGGCAATATTTGTGGAGCACTTAAGAAAAATGAAAAAAAAATAAAAAGGTGATTGCTGAATGAACGTAAAACTTTGTGTACAAGCTGGAGTTGTGAGCCAAACTGAATCTACAGCATCCAGGGAAGTCTGTGATAGATAGAGGCTGTCCTGCTGCTGTGAAGCCTGGGATGTGCACTTCTCCAGCCCTCCTTACTGCAAATTTTGTCAATATCATGCTTTTCAGTTTGTAAAGGAAAATTTCCATGTGGTTTGTGCGTTCCCTGTTAACACACCATCAACCACAAGGAGAGAAAGGTAGATACCAAATTATAAGAATTTAAATCTATCATTACCTGGTGTTTCAAAACTAATTAAGTTTGATGCAATAGCCCAGTAAAGGAGTGATCCAGTGCACTCAGGTGGGTATCTGAGGATGCTGCAGACGATGTGGATTCAACTTGGAAGAAGCTGGTGTGTAGGTACGAGGGGCATGTAGAAAAGGCAGGCGGTGGCAGCATGGTTGCCATCTGTGCTGGTCATGCTCTGCAGTAGAAGAAGTCAAGCCATGCTATGGATAAGGGTTTACACTGCTCGTATGATATAGTATCGTTCACATATGCTTCTGCAAAAAGCTGATGTCCCATTTCAAGATGCATGTCTGCATGGAACTAGCATTTTCATGAGAAGCACGTCAGGGGAGTGGCAGGTTTAGATCTGGCAGCAGGTAGAGGGCTGCAGGAGTCACGCAGGCAGGTGGTGTTACCTTGTTGTTTGGTTCGCCGGGTCTTGGGTGAAACTAGTGCTTGGTTTCAGTTTGTGGAAATGTGAATTTTCCATTCTGGGTTCTAATAGTAGCAAAGCAGGTTTTCCAACAGCATATTCAGCTTTGCTTCGTGTTAAATTTGTTGGGGATTTCACAGGATTTCCTCTCACTACGTCAGCCTGTATTTACTCAACGCATACACCCGGCTGCTAAAAGATCTCCAAGCAACTTTCAGCTGCCAGATACGTCTGGAGTAAAGTTTGGGGTGCTAATTGCACTCAGACTAACAGGTTGCCTGTTAATTTGAGTGATGAATGCCTAGGAAGTAAATGCTATCTATACATTTCACAGTTGTGACAGGTGGGAAAAAAACATATGCTTGTGCTCTGAAACAGATACAGCCTTGGGGCAGCTGAACCTTGGGGCAGCCTTGGTGCTTCCCACCACGTTGGACAGGTGGAGGATGCTTCCTGCGAGGTTAGGGTCCCTGCTCTGCTTGGGATATCGCTGGAATTTCAGATGCCTCCTGAAACTCCTGACTGGGCTGTCGCGCGTGTCTCAAATGCATCACAGACGATTCTCCCACTTTGGTTTTCCTTCCTTCTTACTCTGCCTGCTGGTAGAAAAGGAAAGAGAAATCATTTGGAAATCAGGGAGTTGCTGCTCCTTGTGAAGAGCTGCCATAAGCAGAGTAAAATATTACGGGAAAGTGAGCAGTAAAATCAGTAAATGAGAGGAAGAAAGAAGGGACCTGTGTAGTAAAGGAAGGTGGTTCAGTCACTTGTGCTTTCTGGTGACAGTTACTATTGTTTTCTTTGTTAGTTTTATCGCTTCTCCTGTCTGAGATTGCCCTCTCACAGATGTCTCGGCAAAAATCTGAGGTTGAAACAACCCCCCAGTGAATGAGAAGTCCTGTTAATATGATAAATTGCAGTCATTAAAATAGAAAGCAAAACAGAGGAGAACACGGTCTTGATGAGGCAAATAAATAAATAAATGTTGGCATATTTACACTGATAATTCGACATTCATTACTTAGTAAGTGTGACTTGTTTTATCATTTTAAAAATGGTTTTAATGGCCAAATGAAGGTGGCAGATGGGAGATAATGAACAGCAAGGCTGTTTGTCTCTCTCAGACTTAAATTTGGAGAACTTGTCTTGCGAGATGATGTTCCTCCAGCCAGCTCCAGTTCTCCTTAGTTTCTGTTGCGATAATTGCCCTCTCTGAGTCAGGTAGGCAGTTGGCCTGGGTTATCCATTTGTCCCACTGATGGGAACTATGGCTTTGTGTGCCCCCTGCCTTCTTTTAATGCTCAGCTTAGCCAAGCAGCCTCTCATTCCAGGAGAGAGAGAAGACCTAGCGAGTGAGGCATGCTGAGCCTTTTTATCATGCAATAATAAATACCATAAATGAATTGAAGTGAAAAAAACCCCATAATTTTATTTACCCTGCAGAGGAGCATTAAAAGATCAGCATCTCATCTCTCATATTTATTTAGACATTTATTCCCTAAGTAGATTTGCTTTATGTCTACGAGTTAGCTTTTGGAATATCTGCTCGTTAGGACTAAAAAGGGCTGCCTTGCACCTGAACAAAATGCTCAACCACTTAAATTTCCAGTTTAAGTGAGCACGCGGCTTTGGGGTCATGAGGAGCTTCATTCATTAAGAGATTCCATATACTCGTGTTCTTTCCTGCATTATTCCTGTATGTGTGCAGAACAGGATGACTCAAGTGATGGTTTGGTTTTACCTATTCTGGTTTTGCTTCTTGTTGTGTTATAGTTTTGGTTTTGCTTGCCCATGAGTGGCCAAAACAAACATGAGGAATCACAATGTAAAGTGGTTCTCTGCGTGTGCTACCTTCCAGCTCCATCACTGCAGCCCCAGCTGGAGTCTTTGCAGAGGAAAGGAGTGCTTGGTAGGAGTCAAAATGTGTCTAAGCCTGGGGTCTGGGAAAAGCGAGATGTTTCTGACTGGGCTGATAGCCGACTCTCTTTGTTATTCTTCTCAACCTACTCACTGAAAGTGGGCACTGGGATAATTTGGTCTTTGAAATCCAACCACAAAAAGCTTTGGCAATGGAATGAGGCTTAGAGAGATGTAGATGCTGAAGTAGCACATCCCTGTCGTGGCCAAGGCAGCCTCTCCATTGGTGTAGGCACTGCAGTAAGGAAGGGCACCAACTGTTTCCAAGACCATGACTGGGCTGTGCAGGACAAGTAATAGGGTACGAAACAGGCCCTGAGAGCTCTCTTGTCCCTGTTACATGTCCAGGTTCACCCAGCCAAGTCGGCAGTGATGGTAGGAAGAGGTTGGACTCCCACTGCTTCACAACCCAATGGCATCCTTCAGCTAATGGCATAGGTCGTAGTTTTGCAGTGGAACTTGATAGAATTGTAGAATGGTTTGGGTTGCAAGGGACCTTAAAGTCCATCCAGTTTTGTCCCACTGCCATGGTCAGGGACACCTCCCACTGGATCAGGGTGCTCAAAGCCCCATCCAACCTGGCCTTGAACATCTCCAGGGATGGGGCGGCCACCACTTCTCTGGGCAACCTGTGCCTGGGCCTCGACACCCTCACAGGAAAACATTTCTTCCTAAGATCTCATCTCAGTCTCCCCTCTTGCAGCTGAAAACTGTTCCAGTTGCCCTATCCCTGCGCTCCCTAATCAAGAGCCCCTCCCCAGCTTTTCTGGAGCCCCTTTCCGTACTGGGAGGCTGCTCTAAGGTACCCCCAGAGCCTTCTCTTTTCCAGGCTGAACAACCCCAACTCTTTCAGCCTGTCCTCATATGGGAAGTGCTCCAGCCCTCAGATCATCTTCGTGGCCTCCTCTGGACTCGCTCCAACAGGTCCATGTCCTTCCTGTGCCAAGGACTCCAGAACTGGATGCAGGATTCCAGGTGGAGTCTGACCAGAGCAGAGCAGAGGGGCAGAATCCCCTCCCTCACCCTGCTGATCCCACTGCTTTGGATGGAGACCAGGATGCAGTTGGCTGAGTTGCTGGCACACATAATCTGAAAAAAACACTTGCTCAACCTCTCTTTCCGGTCTTGTCCTTTCCCTGCCAGCAATGCCTCACCAGCAAGCAGCTCAGATCTTCTCTGCAGTGGAACTGGGCTTTGCTCTCAGCAGAGAGAAACTTCAAGACTCCTCAAGCTGATAACTTCTGCTTGAATTAAATTTTTAGCTTTTGCAAAACAAACATAGAAGAGAATGAATACACAATTAATCCTTGAGCTGAGTTTGCCAATCCATGAAAATATATGTACATTACCTTTGCCCCATTAAATAAGCTCTTATTTTTTAGTGGCTTCGTATGAACGATATAGTTTGGAAGAACTGCTTGTGTTGAGGAGGAAAGTTGTGTGCTGGGGGAATGCCAGCTCTTGTTTTGGTGCAGGGATGGACTGTAAACTCCCTTCACGCCTGCATGCTGTGTGACCCACCGGGAAACGGTTTGTTGGGGAGGTTGTGATGTAGGAGGGCTGTGGGTGACAGCCTTTTCAAGGGGAGCCTGGACCTTCTGGGGATGGTACTGAGCTGCTTATCACACCCTTTCTGCCACAGGGCTGCTCTTAAGTGCTGCCAAAGCTGCTGGTGGCACAAGCGGCTACGTTGCCTGGTGTCCGTGTTCCTGGGATTGATTTGCTGCATAAAACAGGTGCAGTCAGCTGTGTGGAGTGACTGGCAGGTGGTGTCAACAGGCTCTTCACCAACACATGTGCAGCTGCATTTGGGGACCTCAGAGAGGCTTCCATGCCAGGGGGACATGGGGATGGATCCCAACCTGGAGTTTTGTCTCCCCCTTTGTTATGTTGGCAGTGACTAAGAGCTTCCCCAGTGATCCCACAGCCTCTGCCTGCATCCCTGTCAATTCGGAGGAGAATCCTTCAGCTGTATCCCACATGGAGATGGAAGCCCAGGATGATTAAGAAGTCTCTTTAAATTATCTTTAAATTACCTTTAAGCATTTCCCTCTCAGCATTTCCCTGCCTCCCTCTGGGAGGGCACTTAACTCCGGCCACTCAGGAATCCTCTCTGAGTCATGTGTGTGGCAGTGGTACCAACTCTGGACCAGGAGAGATACAAAAGAAACCTGACTTAAATTATTCAGAGGAACCCAGACCCATGCACGTGCTCAAGATCAGTAATATCCTTCTCGCTTGCTTATCCCATGTTCACAGTTGTAGCAAAGCTGCCCTCCATTTTGGGTAGAGCAGAGCATTGGGGAGGGGGTGTGGGGTGGTTCTAGTGGCCCTTGTGACATGGGGTTAGGGTCTGTCTGTCTTGCTGGTCCTGCTGAACTTCATGAGCCCCTCCAGCATCTTTTGGGTGCTGCAGAGGACTCTGCAAGCCCAGGCTGGCATGGGAAGGACAGCATGGGAGCGCTCCTGCTTGTGATGGGGTGCCAGCCACGGCTGCAAGTGATGTTTGGCACTCAACAACATCACCACCACCTTCCCAGTCCCATTGCTGGGAGATTAAGAGGTGCAGGAGGCCCTAGTGCCAAAGATATGCCCAGGATGTCAGATTCACCACTCCAGGTGGAGTGCTTTCCAGGTTTGGCAGAGGTAATGTGGTAGACAAGAGACAACTAGTGGCATATCAGCCTGGGAAGCACATGGAGGATGTTAATGGTAGGGGACAATGTTTGGAGGAGCTGGCAAAGTCTACTGTTATCCTGGGAATGTCATGGAAAGGTCTGAGGGCTCTGCTTAAAATGTTGAGCAGTCTGCAAAATGGAAGCATTCCTGCACTTTGGTCCTGTAGCATCAGCAGTAGCCAGGAAGCCCGTTCTCCCCATCCTCCTCCTCCACTCTAGCACAGATCTTGTTCACTTCCTAACAGCCTGCTTTGTGGGGCTGTATCTGGGGCTACAGTGTGGATCTGCTTGAAGGAAGGGAGGCTCTGCAGAGGGATCTGGACAGGCTGGATCGATGGGCTGAGACCAACGGGATGAGGTTCAACAAGGCCAAGTGCAGAGTCCTCCATTTGGGACACAACAACCCCAGGCAACGATACAAACCTGGGGAAGAGTGGCTGGAGAGCTGCCTGGCAGAGAAGGACCTGGGGGTGTTGGCTGACAGCTGGCTGAACATGAGCCAGCAGGGTGCCCAGGTGGCCAAGAGGGCCAATGGCATCTTGGCCTATGTCAGACACAGCGTGGCCAGCAGGAGGAGGGAGGGGATTGTGCCCCTGTGCTCAGCACTGGTGAGGCTGCACCTTGAGTGCTGTGTTCAGTTTTGGGCCCCTCAGTACAGGAAGGACATTGAGGGGCTGGAGCGTGTGCAGAGAAGGGCAACGAGGCTTGTGAGGGGGCTGGAGAATTAGCCCTATGAAGAGAGACTGAGGGAACTGGGGTTGTTTAGCTTGGAGAAGAGGAGGCTGAGGGGACACCTCATCACTGTCTACAACTGCCTGAAAGGAGGTTGTGACGGGGTGGGCTGTCTGTCCATGAAGGGGTCTTACACTGTCAATTTGTGCAAAATCCACGTGGATTTGCTGGAACCCGAAGCTGCTGTGCTGGGTGCTACAAAAACCCTGGTAGGGAAGGGGAGGATATCATTAGAAATAGCACAGTGAAAACCTTCTTAATTAGGTGTTGTTTTTCTTAGAAGCTGATCTTCCCTCTAGGACAGTGAAACCAATTATGCCCTCCTTTCAACCACCTTATGCCGTTAATGATCTTCCTCTTGTAAATGTAAACCTCTTCCCTACTGATTAGAAGTGCTGCCCTAATTGAAGCCCGATTAAAACAAACAAAGAGTAAACTTAAACGGGGGAAAAAACCCTAGTTGCAAACACTTGTAAATTATAAACAGATTTATTAGGTTATAAAGTAAATAGGAACTTCCAATCATAGGAAGAAAGGTCATTTGGGGTAAATGGTGAGTGTAAGGAGCTTTGAAGCCTCATCTTAACCCTAGCTAGGAAGCTGCATGAAGGTGATGGTTTCACACTGTTCACTGGCCGGCTTTGCTTAGCTATTGGTAAGGCTTGTTTGTTCTCTTACTCCACCAAATCTCTCTATGAAGAGATGGAAGTTGGGAGGCACAGATGAGGTACAGATGCTCTGCTCTCCTGAGACCTCACCTGGAGGCCTGTGTCCAATTCTGGAATCCCCAACATAAGAAGGATATGGGTCTGTTAGAATCGGTCCAGAAGAGGCCACAAAGATGATCCAAGGGCTGGAGCAACTCTGCTATGAGGACAGGCTGAGAGAGTTGAGGTTGTTCAGCCTGGAGAAGACAAGGCTACGGGGAGACCTTAGAGCAGCCTCCCAATACTGAAAGAGGCTCCAGAAAGGCTGGGGAGGAACATTTTACAAGGGCCTGCAGTGATAGGATAAGAGGGAATGGCTCTAAATTGGAAGAGGGAAGATTTAGATTAGATGTTAGGAAGAAGTTCTTCACGATGAGGGTGGGGAGGCCCTGGCACAGGTTGCCCAGAGACGTGGTGGCTGCCCCATCCCTGGAGGTGTTCAAGGCCAGGTTGGATGGGACTCTGAGCATCCTGACCCAGTGGGAGGTGTCCCTGCCCATGGCAGGGGGACAGAACTGGATGCGCTGTAAGGTCTCTTCCAACCCAAATCGTCCTATTATTCTACATATATCCACATGTAGTTGTGATGCAGCAGCCTGCACCAAATGGAAACGTTTTTACTTTCCTTCCAGTGACATTTTTCTGTTTTCCTGAGCATTTAGGCAATAGGTTGCCAATTTTTCCCCTAGCCCTCCCTCCCTCCAATCCCATTTTACTCTGGAACAAAATGAAATTAAACAAACCGACTGTCAGAGAGCCAAATAATCTTGCATTGTAATACACTTACTCAGAGTCCTGGATCAATGGGCTTGAATTGCTATTAAAAGGCATATGAAAGGGAAAGCAAAGTCTTTTGCTGTAAGCTGTGTCAAGGGGTGGAGGAGCAGAGGGATGGATGAGGCTTAGCTAACAGTTTTTGTGCTAAACTGGATCAATTTGAAAGGTTTCCTCTGTAGATGCCTGCCAGAGGGCTTTTATAGTTCAGAAATGTCAGTGCAATTGTGCAGATTGCAGCATTCAGCAACGGCAACATACCCACCCCAAACCTGATAGGAGCAACAGGCCCTCTAAATACGGCCCCACATATGTCGTGCGGGCATCTTGCATAGGTTCCCAGGGAGAGTGCAGGGAGATGTTGGCTGTCCGGAACGTCCATCTCAAGAACAACATGTCCAGGGAGTGCTCACAAGGATTGGTCCTAGCGAAAGCTACTCCCTTGTGCAGGGCTGGTCTGGGGAGGCAGGGAGAGCAGAGCTGGCCGGGGGATAGTGGATAAGTCTTTCTGGGGTTGAGGATGTGTTTGCCCAACCCAACAAAAAGCCAGCAGGGACGCCTCTGTTAACCATGTGCTGGCTCTGAGTGGAGAATCATACGGGATATGAAATCAAGTACCACTGACTTCTCAGGTCAGATGTCAAACATCATTAAGAAAAGGTGGAATGGAGAGGATTTGATTAAAGTGGTGAGGATGTAGTTGAAGGCAATACTTCTACAGGCAGTTATACACAAGTTTTTTGATTGACTTCTAGTGTTTGTGTTTGAAGTTAAGTAGGAGGGTAATAGTGTCTACATGCTGTATTGGATAGCACATAGTGTTTCTTTTCCCCCTTTGGCGATGATTGGTCCTACCAGAGAGGAAGAATGAAGTGCTCTGCAGTACTGTCTGAACATAACAAACTTGAAAACGTCAAAAGGTGAGGCAGAAATATTACACTGATTTTGACAAACCTGTACTGGTTTGTGCAGAAAAAATAATAGTGATATAATAATGTTGCTCACTGGAGAGAGAGGTTATACCAGAAGCACATTTTGTAAGAGAGTTAATGCTCATGCTTTAAGATAGCAAACCTTAACAAGCCCAAAATGGACCCAAGAGACACTCACAGTAAATGCTGTTCAATAGGATGGAAGGGGTGTGGCCAAGTGGTCCAAGAGTTTTAATGGTGGCCAGAGCCTGGCATCACCACTTTTGGGGATTGTTTCAGATCCGAAGGGCCAACAAAGGAGCGGTAAAGCATTAGAAATGGCTTTTTAATTTTGGATAATCACGGTGATGGTGGGCATACTTGTGCCTGTGAAAAATCTGACGGGGAAATCCACAAAAACCCATGACCACCTGCAAGTATCTTGCTGTTTCCAAACGGGAAAGCCTGAAGTACGAAACGTCATCACTTTAAACCCTTTTCATTGCTGGTTTACACATAGGAGGACCTCTGCTGCCTTGAATTTGAAAGAGGGCTTCTTAAAACAGCTCTCCAGCTCTATACTCATCAGCTTTACCTCCAGAAAGGGACGAAAGATCGGTGAGAGTGAAGAGGATGATGAGACGTGTGTCCTATTGCTGCCGTAAATCAGAAGCAACAACTGCGTGCAATACATAGCTCAGGAGTGATAATGACAGCTCATTCTTCAAAAATACAGAGCAGAGTGGAGGCCTAAGAAAGGAAAATCCATAATGAATATCAGGAAATTAATGGCTGTCTGTAAAAGTGTGGAGTAACCTCTTTGGGAAGCGGAGGACATTACTGGATTCCTTTCAAACCCGCTGAGTGCTCAACTAGAAGACAATATATCTGTCTTGCTTTGATACGGGTGTGGAAAACCTGCTCTAATTGGTATTATGGATTGCTGTCATTTTTTAAATACCATCTTTAATTTCTTCGGAGCCTGGTGAATTTTTAGCTAAAAGGAGGAGGAAGGTGCACTCTGCAGACCCTTCTGCTGTCTGAGCCAGTGAGCTCAATGCAGAACGTCCCTGCTGCAGTGGTAGGCAGACTCTACAGCCTATTTATGTGAATGTGGTTGTGTTTCATCTTGTCTGCAACTTCAGTTATCTCAGGTTGTTTGGAAGAGGCTCTTTTAGTTGGAAACACTGTTAGGGAAAAGGGAAACTGTAGACCTGTCCCTGTGTTTCTGTCCCTTTCATGTGATGTTTTCATGAGCAGCTGGTACCTTGCCTAGAACAGGGAAGCCTATCACAAACAATCGTTGGAGCAATCCCTATGGAAGGGCACTGTGGAAAGGGATGGAGTGAATTGCAGTTCTCAGTAATCATAGAATCATGCTGCTCTTGATGCAGCTCACAATATGGGGAAGATGTTCATCCAGAAAGAAATAAGAAGGAAATATTTGTAAACATTGGTGCTGTATTACAAGTGGCAGAGAGAGCCAAGGCAGCCGTGCAGCTTCAACCCAAAATGTGTTGCTAGCATTTGCTGCCATCGCTGTTATCTGGGTGGCTATGTAGCCTCCTTCCTCACCTCCTCTTTTTACTTGTGTCCTGAGGATGCTGATAATTTGTAATTGAGGCCAGGTGAGGTCCATCCATTTAGCAAACTCCGAGCTGATCCCAGCCATGCTGTCAATTAGCTGGGGTGCCTTGCATCAGCATGGCTGGAGGTTATGGCAGCAGGGCCTGGTAATGACAGCGGACGCTAAACTGCCCTCCCCTGTCAGCTAATCATCACAGTGCCAAAGTAATAATTTGATATCAGTAGAACAGCTAGTTTTAACTACAGATCAGCCACTACTTCATCTCCTCACTGAGCTGCAGCGCTGATTTGTTTCAGTTATAGATCAATTATACTCCCAAAACAACACTCGGTTCACTCTTATCATGGGAAATGAAGATAAAACGGGTTCAGGCATTAACGATACATCTCCTATTACAGACCCTTGGTTCCTGCACATAAATACCCATCGCTGGAGGAGTGAGTATTCATTCATTCCTGGAGCCAGTTGTGCTCATTTCATTAGGATACAATGAATTATTTTAGCAGAACAATGTATTTATAAGAATAAAACACAGTTAAAAGGGCATTTATTTTGTGTGCTGTCTGTAAATGTCCCTGGTTGGGTGACACCAAAATTGCTGAGTCTGATCAAATGTAAAATCAAATACATATAGCTAGAACTTTTTGGGAACCATTGTGTATTTTGTGCAAGGAAATTCAGTCATTCATAGAATCATAAAGCGGTTTGCATTGGAAGGAACCTCAAAGGCCATCCAGTTCCAATCCCCCTGCCATGGTCAGGACCATCTCCCACTGGATCAGGTCCCTGTTTCTGTGCAAATGTTGTTCCTGTCCCCACAGCTGATGGTCATAGCATAGTTTTACTTACAGAGCTCTCTGTCTCCAGGAAGGCTTGCCTAAAACAGGGAAACCTATTACAAACAGCCATTGGAGCAATCTCTATGGAAGGGCACTGCAGAAAGGGATGGGGTGAATTGCAGCTCTCAGTAATCATAGATCATGGAATGGTTTGGGTTAGAAGGGACCTCAAAGTCCGGTTCCAACCACCCTGCAGTGAGCAGGGACAGCTTCCACTGGATTAAGTTGCTCAAAGCCCCATCCAACCTGGCCTTGAACACCTCGAGGGATGGGGGCAGCCACCACTTCTCTGAGCAACTTGTGTCAGGGCCTCCTCACCCTCACAGGAAAACATTTCTTACTAATCTCTAACCTAAATCTCCTTTCAGCTTAAGTGTTTTCACATGATCTTTTCCTTGATGTTATTATGGTCTTTTGATAAAATTTTCTTCATTACTGGCCAGTGAAATTGCAAAATTTCTTTGTTTGCCATGAAAATCTCTCACCTTGCAAATCTATCTGGTGTGTGCTCCACCAACGCATGCTCTGACTATGCTGATGAAACAGCAAAGTTCCCAAATTGTGAAATAATGGCATCACTAGAGGTGTTTCTCATAGGCAAGCCAGTATTGCCTTGGGCAGAGTAGGTCAGGCACATTTAAATCTATACCAACATCAATATGTTTGCATCTTTTGCAGCAGCCCTGCGGTTCCCTGCTTTGGGATCGATTCATTGTGTGGACGTGCGGCTCAGAAAGTGGGGCTGAACAAAACTGGCGGAAAGATTCAAAAGCAAATTTTAGTAAAATGTTAAGATCCCATTTTGCTTCGGCTTTGTAATTCTGGTGGTTTACCAAAATGTGTTGGTTTTTTTAAAAGAAGAGGTAATAAGTAGGCTTTTCCCCTAATGGGTTGCAGCGATGCAGATATCACATGCTAATTTCCATCAGAAAGTTCCCCAGTTCTTCTGCCCAAAGTGTCTGACCCAGTATGCTTGTGTTCTTGGATGTTCCTGAGATGGAGTGAAGAACTTCTTCAGCATTGATGAGAAATACTGGGTTCATGACTCCTTTACTTCGATATAATTATGCTTTCAGTACACAAAGGTTTAATGTGCGTGGTTTCTGATGTGAGCGGGTGCTTTTGTGTGCTCTTACTTCTGTGTGCTTTTGGTCACCTTTTGCTTTTCCAGCTTCCGCTAGAAATGTGTGGCTTGGAAAAACCGTGAAAGGGAACCCAAGGGTGCTGTTGGGAACAAGGAGATGTGCAGGGAGCTGGCATGTGAGGTCTGTCTTCCACCAGCCCCAAGGGCTGGATGGAGATGGAACAGCTCGAGGCAGGAAAAATCCCTCTTCATCCAACTGTTTTGCACCTGGTTTGATGTTTTTTACAGTGTTCCATGTTAGATTTGCATCACAGCAGCATGAGGTACGTGATCTGCACAGTGGAGATCCTGCTGTGGATCTGTTGCTGATGCCTGCACGTTGTTGGGTACCAGGAAGGAGTAAAATTACCTGCGAGTGTATTCATTTTCTGAAATAGAGTTTTGCAGATAGCATTTGGAACAACCTGTGTTAGCAAGTTTTCCATCTCTCCTTACGCAGAGTGGTAGGAGAGGACGACATCATAAGGGTGGTTTCTTTTGGCCCCATGTTGGCAGATGTGGAGCAGTGGTGTCCAAGAGACCTTATGACCCTCTTTTGTCCTGGGGCTGGTGTCCTTACCTTGATCAGCCAATGGGTAGGAATGTGGAAAAGTCAACACTGAATGGAAACCATTTGAGATAAGGTAACCTATGCACACTTGCACAAACGCGTCAAGGCCAGCAGGTATAAAATTCCTATTTATTTAAATGACTTCATATAGAGTTCGAACAATCCCTGAGATTTCCATTTTAAAAGAAATAACTTTGATTGCATTTCTGCATCTCATCTCCTCCCATAGGTCACTGTTCTCCAAACGTGCCTTAAGATTGTCCAACCTAGTCCTGAGTTTTGGTTTTAGTTCTTCTTTAAAGCCCTTGCTTGAACTACTGTACTGTGTAAAGTGCTGGGTTTTAACTCCAACCTCTGGCAGTAAAACGCACACCTTTTTATGTCCAATAAGAGCTGAAATTTGGTTTGATGAAACAAATGACAATTTTATGATGTCTGCTGCGTGTAACTATCCCTGCAACTGCAAGGAGCCCAGACTGACAGCTCCTTAAGCAATTTCTATGGTTTTTTTCTCCCATGAAATTTTAATGCTGTATCCATGCCATGAATTCATAGTGGATGCAAATATTTATCAGATCTGCTGCAGGCAGCACCCACTGGATGCTAATTTGCCAGAAGCATGAATCCTATTGTGTCTGGTTAGCAGGGACTTTAGAAGCACAAGGAGGAGGCCTTTGCCTTGGGTTTCAGGAAGGCTCCCAGTAAAGGCTCCTCTTATTTCCCTAAATAAATGTCTTCTGCTCCATCCTCCAGAGGCAGCTCCAAGTGCTCCTCTGGGGCTCTCACACAACAGAAAGGGCTCTGTCTGATCACACTTTTAAAAGGCAATGGTTTTTCTTAGCCCTGGCTTGACTGGTGGGTAATTGGCCATCATCTCACTCAATGCAAGGCTTTGTTTCTATTTGTTTATTTTTTTTTAATTGAGCTAAATGCCTCTCCTCCTTTCCCTGCTGCCTCTGATCTCTGCTGGAGAGAGCAAGTCTTAGCAGCCTGAAACATCACACGCTTCTCTGATGGCTTTCAGCTCCCATATGCTCTCCTTCAGTAACAGTTTTTGCTGATCACTCTGACAGCAAAACACCTTTTTTATTTAAGCTACAGATTTCTAGAAATACATCTTTGGGCTTAATCAACATAACCTTCAGCGGTTCTTTGAAACCCAGGATCTAAAAGCCATGCATGTCAGAAACACTTTATGGCTTGTGGGAGTCTTTAGTGCTTCTGACAGATAAAAGTGGAGGAGGGAGAAGGAAGCATTCAAAAAATACACCAATCACAGGCTGGAACAGGAGTTTTGCTGGTAGCTGACAGTTGGGCTCCTACATTGGAAAGGACAGGCTACCAGAAGAACTTAGGACTGAGAAACCAAAGGGTAATGCAGTGCTGAGCGTGATGTGATGAGCAGCCTGGTGGCTTTATAGAGTAGATGCTCTGTAAGCTGTCCATGTGCGCCAACCTTAGGCACCCTGTGCTGCCAGAAATAATTTTCTGCTGAAAGGTCTTTCGGACGTGAGAGCTGTCACTTTATTATTAGAATAGGAGTGTTGTTATTTTTAAGAAGAGGAGAAAATGAGAACAAATTATAGTAAAATGTCAGCAAGTGTTGAAAATGGAGGAGCAGCACTGAGGCCTCTCTGACATTTTTGCTGCCAGGCAAGCACATGCGGCAGAAATAGCACCAGCATGCTATTTCCATCGGCTTCAATTACTGCCTTTGCCTGTTTTTAAATATTTAAAGTTTAATGTTTAATTTGGGATGGCACTCGATAACAAGAGTCAAAATACGAAAATTCACATTAAAGCATCGGTGGCAGCAATCGTGTATCAATAATGTAATCAGGACTGAATAGCCATGGTCTTCCAAGAAATCTTTTCCATTTCTCTTATGTTCCCTGTCTAGACAAGATTTATTAAACAACCCTCTGAAGGGATCGTCCTTCTCCGCTACCTTTTATTACTGGTGGGAGCCAATTTGAGGTTCACTGTGTTGTGCAAGGGTTCCCCTGTGTGATTGATGAGCTGAATGGGAGGCAATCAGGTGTTACAAGCCCATGGTGCTTGGAACAACACTTCCAGAAACAAAGAAAGGGCTATTCTTGAAATTTCAGATCCATTACCTATTATTTCCAAGCTTTGGTTTCTCTTTCCTCCTCTTTGATGTTTCCTCATTTCAGTGGCTGGCTTTGCAGGATGAGGAGGGTGTGAATGGAAGATCATCATGGTGCAGCCAATAGAGGAGATCGTAGGAGGAGAAGCTGCTGGTTGTTGTGGGCAGTCTTGCTTTTTTGTTTTATCGTTGTTGCTTTTTATGAAGACTGATCATGATTTACTCTTGCTACGCTTCCCTAGAGGACTGCTTCCTTCAAAGAGAGGCAATAAACTGGGCAAGCTCCAACAAGACTGGCCAGAGGAACGGTATGACAGGTAGGATGTACATGCTGTTTCCCTAAAGACAAAAAGAGAGGATGAACACAACCCCTTCTATTGGAGCTGTCTATGTGAAACTCCTTTGCCCTCTGCAGAAGAACATTTACTGAAACTCTTCATGGATTGTACCTGATAACAGCCAAGCCCAGACTTTTCTCCCAGGGATCCAAGCAAACTTGAAACCTGGCTCTGCTTAACAGACAGCTTTGCTCCTGTCTGTGAGCGGGGTCTGGAAAGCTTTTTTAGAGGCAGAAATCCAGGTCTCCCATCTTGTTCTGGCTCTCACCCAAGCCATGTGTTCACCTTCCACATGTTTTTCCGTCTTACATTAAGACCTCTCCTCCTTCTCCTGTTCTCAGTGCTCAGCAGAGATTTTCTCCCTAGAAATATGAAAGGTGCATAATCATCCTTGCTTATGAGATTCCTAATTTAATTCCTCTTGTTTTCATTTAGGGGTTTTGCCTTTTTTTTTTTTTTTTTTTAAAGTCTTCCCTCAGGAGGCCTCTAAAACTCATCCCCTGGAGCAATGGCAAATTTACACCAGATTGTTTCAGTTTGGCACCTCTGAGGGCCACAGCTGCAGGCTGAGACACATACACTGCACAGCAGCAGGTATTACAGGAAACGGGGGAATCCTGTTCACCTGGTAAAATCAACTGAATTGTTCCATTTTAGCTTTAAAACTGAGCTTTCTATGTACATGCCAGAGTGTGTATCCATGACTTCTGTGGGCCACCTGTGCTAGAGCCTTCCCACCCACACAGGAAAAACATTTCTTCCTAAGATCTCATCTCAGTCTTCCTCTTTCAGCTTAAAACCATTCCCCCTTGTCCTATCTCTTCATTCCCTGATCAAGAACCCCTCCCCAGCTTCCCTTTCAAAACAAAAATACTAGAAAATGTTCCTTTATGACAATTAGAATTTTTTTCCTTCAGCTCAAAGTTCATTTTTTTTTAAGTAATTCATTCTAAAATAAAAACTAAAATTGTAAAAAATAAAAACTAAATTGTAAACTACAAAGCAATGAACACCTTGATTTTTCTACCTCTTCTCAGCCCAAGCCATTTGCCGCATTCCAGACTAATATTGTTTACTTTGGTCAACCAAAAATTGATCTTTGTTTCCACCTTGCTGGTAATTTTATTCTTTGAAAACTTTCTTTAACTTAATAAAAATAGATTTTTTTTTCATGGCATTTTATCAAATCTGCCTTCTCTTGGCTAGGTTAAAATTTCATGGAAACAAGTTATATATTAAAATGCAGGTCAGTTTTTGTTATACTGAAAAGAGCTCTTGCTTCCATAAGAAATTCAATAAATGAAACAAAACAAAGATCACAGATGTGATAATAAAATTAGTAAATGTGTGTATCATTGAACTTCATTGAGATCATTGTAGCTGATGCTGTTACATTGTTTAATTATGTACAATTAGCCCAAGAATTGCCAAGTCCCTGCTGGAGCCTTTTCTCTTAGATTTACAGTAGGTTACAGTGGAGTATTTTTCTCATTACTGTCATGGAGGCACTAATTGAGCTGGATCCAATCTCCCACACTGACTGGCTTTATCCATAGAAGAATAATTTATTTGTGTACATATAGCCCTTCTGTGCAATATTTAACTGGACCCTGGAGTAGGCATAGAAGAAGCGGTAGAATTTAGAGTGCATTAAAGGATTTTCCGTCAAGTGTCGTCTATGGAAACTGCTGTGGGTTTATAAAGCAGGAAGAAGATAAATGTAGTTTTGGTGAGTCTTGACAAGAGTTTTCTCGTGGCCTGCAGCTGACTAGCATGGTGAAGCTCTAGGGAGTTGTGCAAAAGAAACTGGCAGTGTTGGGGTTTCTTATGTGTGTGTATGTATATATATTTTTAAGCCTGACAATATTCCAGAAGCATTTGGCCAGCACCCTCAGACACACAGTGTTGAACACTGGGGTTGTCCTGTGCAAGAACAACAGTTGGACTTGATGGTCCTTGTCGGTCCCTTCCAACTCCCTTCCAGCATTCTATGATCTGTTTGTATGTATGTGTGGAGAGCCCTACTCCAGAAAACCTGGGAAGTGCAATATTTTGCGTTTGCTTCCAGCAGGATTTTTGATTTCTCTTGGAGAGCTGAAAAAGAGCTGAGAGCTGCAAAGTGCAGCAGGAAGGGGCCCCTGCGAGGTGGAACTGACACTGTTGAGTTGCCCATGCAGGAAACGTGGCAGAAAGCTTGAGAGGTGGAAGAGCTCATCATTTATTTCCAATACCGAATTCCCCAAACACCAGAGAAGAATCCAGTCCTTGCAAAGACTGGTGTGCTGATCTGGTTGATCCAAGGATTTTGCCTTGTTAAGCATTTCAGAGCATTTGGGGGTTTCTTCTTATTGATCATCCAAGCTCAACCCGCTCAATAATATGATAAATAATTTATTTGCTGAAACTGTTCCCAGCCTGCTCTGTATGCACCTCACGTAGGTACGATGTGAAGGCTGAACGTGTGAGGTTAGCTTTGCAGACAGGGCGGGCAGCGAGAAACAAACGCAAAGTTCAGCTGAAGCCTTTGCTGTGAGCTCAGCTGCCTCGGGCGTGTGCTGAGGAGGATGGATCTGCTGCAGAGCCTGGAGAAGGCGTTGAGTGTTGGAGACCTGTCTGGGTAAGGGATGTATGCGTAGTGCTGTGCCGTGGGACCAACTTGTGCCTGGACGCAGCAGCTCTCAGTTGTATTTCTGCTTGAACCAGATGAGACTTCACATTTTAGAAAAGGCTAACCACTTGCAGTCTTTCTCTGCCTGTTTGTAAACACAAACACGGCATGGTTTAATACGTGCATGCTAGACCCATGGAGCTTGGTGGATGTACAATGGTCTCACCTCTGTGGGGGACCAGTTTGAGAACCTGGGGTTCAAGCCTGGTTTGACACAGATTCGAGATTCCTATGAGGCAAATAAAGGTGCGTCCACACCAAGCAGTCAGAAACGTGGAAAAAGGAACTTCTTTTTACTGAGCAAGGAACAAAATTATGACACATTTGAATGTTTCTATGATTCTGTGTAGTGGACAGGTCTGGTTGGACTTGATGATCTCAAAGGTCTTTTCCAACTAAGTGATTCTATGATTCACTAAGTAAGGAAAAGGGAAAGGAAGAGGAAAGAGAGAGGGGAAAGAGAAAAGGAAAAGAAATAGAAAAGAAAGTATCACCACCCCAGAGTTCTAGCAATAAAGTTTCATCTTTGCTGGTGATGGAGTCATTTTCTGTGTCATGGATCCAGGAGGTGATGGAAGGAAGATGGAGCAGAGAGAGAGGCAGTATCCAAATTCGCCAGCTTCTATCTGTCCCAGTTCTCAAGAGTCCTCCAGTTAGTTGAACAATGATTATCATGTTCATTCAGGCCTTCTAGGAGATTCTGGGAAAAGGACTGGTTATTGACTGGTTATTAAAGTCCCCATAAAACTTTTTCTTTTGTCACTTGTCAGATACTCAATCAGCAGTCAGGGTTGCTTCAGGATGGGAATGAAGGCTGGAGACAGGACAATGCCCCACCCTCCAGCAGGACCTTTTGCTTAGCGGCAGCTTGCCTTCCTCTCTTTTCACATGTTGGAGTGGATTATCAGAGCTGTGGATAACACAATACCCCAACTCTGGTAGAACTTGTTTATTATCAGCAACTGTGCTTAGATATCCCCTTCCATGCAGTTATCATTTTCTTCAGTCATCAGTGTGGGGGACTGGGTTGGAGAAATGAGAAGGTCCCATCTTAAGCTGTTTGAGGCAAACCTTCTTACCTGTTCCTTACAACCTCTCAGGACGAGGAGGTCTATTTGCCTCAGTTTCTTTATACGTCATCCACTTTGCTCTTAAAATCCCAGACTCATGTGGGGTCAGCACGTCGACACTGATGTCAGTGGTTCCTGGCAGGTGTGATGCCTGTGGTTGTACTGGACCTGTCTCAGCAAACACTGCGAGTTCATTCAAAACTGTTTCTATCAGTGGAGAAATATATTATTTATGATTCCATTTTCCTCTCTGTTTGAAGAGCATTTATCAAATCAATCAGAGAACTCATTAGGTAATTATTACTTTTCCATTATTTGCCTAAGCCTCGCTGTATTTACCCCACACAAATAGAAAAGCCATGAGTAAATGGGATCATGTTCCTCCCCGTAGCACAGAGGAAGAGCCCAGGAGTGGCTTCGTGGTGTGACAGCTAGCAATGAACTTGTGATATATAAGAAGTGATAAGACGGTGTCGAGTGTCATTTGTCATCTGTGGCCTGAACGAGACTGCCTCTGCTCTGGACTGGTGGACGGCCAGAGATGATTCGTGCCTTGTTTCACATGTGTGCAAGTGGGGCACCAAGAAGTTAGAAGTTAACATGTATCAAAAGCCCCAGGCAACTGCAACCCAATGCTGTTTCGTAGGGTCCCTTTCATCTTTGTTTAGCTTCCCATCCCACATGCTGTCTGGTGCCATCTCCGCCATCCTAGAATCATAGAATAGAATCACAGAATGTCCTGAGTTGGAAGAGACCCAAAAGGACCACCAAGTCCCACTCCTGTCCCTGCACAGGACAACCCCAACATTCACACTGTGGGGCTGAGGGCATTGGCCAAATGCTTCTGGAATATTGTCAGGCTTGGTGCTGTGACTGCTTCCCTGGGGAGCTGGTCCAGTGCTTCACCACGTCCAACCTAACTCTCCCCTGGCACATCTTCCTGCCGTTCCCTCAGGTCCCATGTTTTATGTTGGTGGTTGTGGTTGGAGCTTCCCAGGACAACACCAGCCACCTTTCCTCTGCTCTTTCCTGACAAAGGGGTTTTGTTCTTTTGGTTCAGACAAACTTATTTGCTGATTTTGGCAAGGACAGCCCAGTGGTGGGTGACCTGGCTGGCCACTAGGCTTGGGAAACAGGAACAGTGGGGACACTGCTACTCCTGGCACTACATTTGCCATGGTGGATGTTCCTCTGTGCTTTCAGACCCCAAGTCAGCATCTGGTTTTTATAGTTCAGGATTTTCCGCTCCCTGACCTGCAGTGATGGGGATAAAACATGTTCCTACAGGATGAGGTTCTCTCAGGCGCACAAGAAGCTCCTCAGTGAATGGGGCCATCAAAACGTGGTACTTCCCATTACCTGGTGTGGTGGATCTCCTACGCCACACCCTGTGGTTGGATGGGAGTGAATGAGGATGAAGGAAACAGGAAATTAAAGCAGCACTGTGTCAGGTCTGTACAAACTTTTGTACAGAAAGCAGCAGTTCCAGATGTGCTTCAAGAGCATCCCAAGGTGAGAGGCTAGGGGTGGGTGCGATTCAGAGTCTTTTCCAAGATGCTGACCCACTCAGGTGAAGGAGATTGCTGGGAAGATGATGCTGCAGCTGCCTGCATGACCCCTGTGCCCACCTCACCTACTTTATGGGGATTATTTTCAAGTAGATGCTGGGTTTTGTTCTTACCAGCCGCTCACAGTGTCTGAGGCATCTCCAAACCGGTGTTAATGGCTCAAGCTTTGGAGTGCCGTTTTCCTCCAGGTGACCCAGCTATTCTGAAAAACACTAAGGACCATGGAACAAAAATGTATAATGTATAATTAATGCAATAATTGTATAATTTTATTCCCTTTTTCATCAAAGTTGCTGTACACAGCACATGTATTAAATATGACTACAGTGTGGTTTCCCAAGACAACTGCTGAGGAGGAGATGGGAAGACCTCAATAGGCTATTCCAGTTAAACATTTCCTTTGCAAAATACATACAGGCTGGCTTGTGAATATGAATGAGGTTTGCTGAAGTCACTAATTACTGTCACTTTTTAAGAGGAAGCTGTAAATGGAATAATTCACCATGTATGCCATCTTTGTTTTCTTCTCTGTGAAACAGTTTTCATTTTTTATTATATACTCTCTGTTGCTGTTAAAAGTTTAGTGTGGGTTCAAAACTTCTCTTTGGGTGTGGGTTCAGAACTTCTCTTTGGGTGGGTCCCTCCTGGCTTCTCTCTTTTGCCCCACGGTTGTCTGTTGTCCTACTCCTAGGTTTTGGATAGAGACAATATTATAATTCATGGAAGCATGGAATGGTTGGAAGGGATCTTAAAGCCCATCCAGTTCCAACCCCCTGCCATGGGCAGGGACACCTCCCACTGGATCAGGGTGCTCAAAGCCCCATCCAACCTGGCCTTGAACACCTCCAGGGATGGGGCAGCCACCACTTCTCTGGGCAGCCTGTGCCAGGGCCTCCCCACCCTCATCATGAAGAGTTTCTTCCTAATCTACATCTTCCCCCTTCCAATATAAAGCCATTCCCCCTCGTCCTATCACTCCAAGCACTTGTAAAAAACCCCTCCCCAGCTTTCCTGGAGCCTCTTTCAGTACTGGGAGGCTGCTCTAAGGTCTCCCCAGAGCCTTCTCTTCTCCAGGCTGAACGACCCCAGCTCTCTCAGCCTGTCCTCATAGCAGAGGTGCTCCAGTTCTCTGACCATCTTCGTGGCCTCCTCTGGACTTGCTACAACAGTTCCATATTCTTCTTATGTTGGAGATTCCAGAACTGGACAGAGGACTCCAGGTGGGGTCTCAGAAGAGCAGATTAGAGGGAGGGAATCACCTCCCTGGCCCTGCTGGCCATGCTGCTCTTGATGCAGCCCAGGATATCATTGGCTTTCTGAGCTGCAATCACACATTGCTGGCTCATAATTGTGCCCAAACCATCTTTGCCCCCCTTTTGCCTCATCTCTCTCAGAGTTTCCCATCCCAGTGGGCTTTAGTTCAGTGACCAGAGCTCAGTACCCAACGCAACTGGCTTTACTTGGAGTTATGCCACATATCAGAAAAAGAGATTGTGTGGCTGAAGCAGAGAGAGCTCAGTATTGCCACTGTTTTTCTGTTAGCAGGTGAGCATCACTGGTACACACTTCATTCTATCGTCTCATTTAATTCCTGACAATGATCTGGAGCCCTGAGATCCTAAAATGGGGCACAAAAACTCAGAGGTCCTTTGTGATAGCCCTTTGGCCTCGTGTGTGATTGTTTTCCTTACATAATCCTGTCTAGCAACTGTTAAAATGCAAGTTTTGGATAGAGTGAAGTGATGGGTGGAAGGGGTTAAACTGAAGTTAAAAAGGAAAACTTTTGAAATGTTGTTTCAGAATAAGATTCAGAAACTTAAAATTGGGTGGTTCAGTCTTGTAGCTTTCCCTAAAGCTTGGAGCAATTTGCTTAAACATCGATTTTAACATTTATTTTCCTACTGTGGGTTTTTTTTTTCCAGTGCCTTAATTTCCATTCCTTGTCTGGTGTGCCTTTTAATTTTGCACACTATCAGAAGTCTAATTCTTCTCTGTTTCAAATGAATATCATATAAATTAATTGCCATATGATTACCATGTAATTACATTGTGACTCATGACAGTGTAGACAAAGTATCATAGCTACATTTTAAGGAATGATAAATGTTTGACTAATGTGTCAGAAAAATGTAAATATATTGTGATTATTGTGGTGCTTTAAAACACATTGATTCTCTCCCTGGTTTCTGTAAGCTGTCAATCACATTGTGGTAAAGCACAGTCAATCCTAGTGCCTAAATTTATCACTTTTTAGGCAACAGTTAGCATTTGGGAAGGTTTCTGCACCCAGGGCCAGGGAGGAGGTAGGTGGCCTGAGCTGCACCACGGGAACATGCATGCTCCTCAAGAGACCTTATCTTCCTAATAAGCTTCTTATTAAATGAGGTTTTCCTGTTACACACTTCTAGCTACCCTTTGCTGCATTTCACAATTGGAGTATTGCGTTCTGTTCTGAGATCCCCAATATAAAAGAATATGGAACTGTTGGAATGGGTCCAGAAGAGGCCACAAAGGTGATCCGAGGGCTGGAGCACCTCCCATATGAGGACAGGCTGAGAGAGTCGGGCTTGTTCAGCCTGGAGAAGAGAAGGCTCCGGGGAGACCTTAGAGCAGCTTCCAGTACTGAAAGGGGCTGCAGGAGAGCTGGGGAGGGGCTCTTGATCAGGGAGTGCAGGGATAGGATGAGGGGAACAGTTTTAAGCTGAAAGAGGGGAGATTGAGATGAGATCTTAGGAAGAAATGTTTTCCTATGAGGGTGGGGAGGCCCTGGCCCAGGTTACCCAGAGAAGTGGTGGCTGCCCCATCCCTGGAGGTGTTCAAGGCCAGGTTGGATGGGGCTTTGAGCACCCTGATCCAGTGGGAGGTGTCCCTGCCCATGGCAGGGGGTGGAACTGGATGGGCTTTGAGGCCCCTTCCAACCCAAACCATTCTATGATTCACAGCACATGCACAATGTTATTCCAATTCAGCACTGAGGGCTCTCAGTCAGTTTGCACTGTCTGAGGGTTCTCCTGCTCTTCCTTGGTTGCTCACTGGGCTACCTCCACTGCCCCAGACCTCGATGCCAGCCTCAGGGTAGAATGTGCAGTCACTATAAGTGGTTACAACCATTCTGTCCCTGTGTCTTTCTCTCTTGCTCTCTCTTCTCTGGAGGTGCAAAAAAATATAATTAGAGTTTAAGCACACACCTTGGTCCATGTCAAGGCACTAATAGGAAACTAAGCCAAGCATTTTGCCTATGGGAAGCCCTGTGGACTGGCAGTGGGACAGTACCTGGCTCCTGTGAGGTCTGGGGATGAAAAGGGATGGAACTATCTGCAGAGGCAACTGCTGCCTTGTGATGGAGCAAAGTGAATGCTGTGAGCATTCCACTGTTGACACCCAGCAATGGGAAAGGGACCTGCTCTGCTAATGATCAATAAGAGAAGTTCTATATTTGGTTGAAATTCAGGATTGTTTTTCATCATATTAACTAAGTTGCTCTTTATCGTGGTTTATGTGCCAGGACAGGTTCAGATTAGGCATCAGGAAAAATTTCTTCACTTGAAAGGGTTCTCAGGCAATGGCAGAGGCTGCCCAGAGTCCCCATCTGTGGAGGTGTTTAAAAGACAGGTAGATGAAGTGCTCAGGGATCTGGTTTAATAGTGGACATGTACAGTTGAACTCAATGATCTCAAAGGTCTTTTCCAAACAAGTGATTCTATGATCAATGTATAGAGGGACAAAACTTCTTAACTGCTACCGTGAGGCATCAGATAGGCTCCTGTTGATGGAAAAAAATATGTTTAGCATTGGATTGCTTAAAATAGCATCTTCAGTTACAATTGCTCTGAGCTCTGCGAAGTTATTAGGAAACATAACAGCCATGTTCCCCAGGGTTCAGTGCTGGGTCCAGTCCTGTTTAACATCAACGATCTCAACGAAGGTACCCTTAGCAAGTTTGCGGATGACACCAAGCTGGGTGCAAGTGTGGATCTGCTTGAAGGAAGGGAGGCTCTGCAGAGGGATCTGGACAGGCTGGATCGATGGGCTGAGACCAACGGGATGAGGTTCAACAAGGCCAAGTGCAGAGTCCTCCATTTGGGACACAACAACCCCAGGCAACGATACAAACCTGGGGAAGAGTGGCTGGAGAGCTGCCTGGCAGAGAAGGACCTAGGGGTGTTGGCTGACAGCTGGCTGAACATGAGCCAGCAGGGTGCCCAGGTGGCCAAGAGGGCCGATGGCATCTTGGCCTGTATCAGACACAGCGTGGCCAGCAGGAGCAGGGAGGTGATTGTGCCCCCGTACTCGGCACTGGTGAGGCCGCACCTCGAGTGCTGTGTTCAGTTTTGGGCCCCTCAGTACAGGAAGGACATTGAGGGGCTGGAGCGTGTGCAGAGAAGGGCAACGAGGCTTGTGAGGGGGCTGGAGAACAAGTCCTACGAAGCGAGACTGAGGGAACCGGGGTTGTTTAGCTTAGAGAAGAGGAGACTGAAGGGAGACCACATCACTGTCTACAACTGCCTGAAAGGAGGTTGTGACAGGGTGGGTGCTGGGCTCTTCTCACAAGTGACAAGCGATAGGACGAGAGGAAATGGCCACAAGTTGCACCAGGGGAGGTTTAGACTGGACATTAGACAGAATTTCTTCACTGAAAGAGTGGTCAAGGGTTGGCACAGCTGCCCAGGGAGGTGGTGGAGTCACCATCTCTGGACGTGTTTAAAAAACGGGTTGATGAGTATCTTAGGGACACGGTTTAGTAAGGAGACAGGCACGGTTGGACTCGGTGATCTCAGAGGTCTTTTCCAACCTTATGATTCTGTGATTCTATGATTCTATGCAAAGGAAGTCACTGAAAGCCATAAAATGGATGTTTGGTTTCAGTTATAAATAACTTCACCACTGATCTTGTCTTATCCCTTAGAGTGAAGTGTCCTTGGCAAGACAGCAAGATTATAAAGGAGCACTTTGCTGTTTTACAGCTTTCTTCCGTGTTTGTGTGTCACCACCATAAAATAAAGTCAGGATAAAGTGTAGTTATCTGGACCTACAGCGGTACTGAGGGCTTTTTGTCTTCACACGGTGCAGACGTGCTGTCACAGGTGTTGTTCTGCTCTGCACTGCAGTGCTGTGGCCCCACCTTGAGCACTGGGGGCAGATTTGGGCATCACAGGATAAAAAGGACACAAAGCTACTGGAAAGCCAGAGGAGGGCACAGAGTATGGGAAGGGTTTAAAGGGGAAGCCATGTGAGAAGTGGCTGAAGTCACCTGGTCTGTTCAGCCTGGAGAAAAGGAGACTGAGAGGAGACCTCATCAGCTTCCTTACAAGGGGAGGAGGAGGAGCAGGTGCTGAGCTCTTCTCTCTGGTGACCAATGACAGGACCTGAGGGAACGGCAGGAAGATGTGCCAGGGGAGGGTTAGGTTGGACATCAGGAAATGCTTCTTCCCCCAGAGGATGGTGGAGCACTTGAACAGCTCCCCAGGGAAGCAGTGACAGCACCAAGCCTGACAATATTCCAGAAGTGTTTGGCCAAGGCCTTCAGCCAGATGGTATGAATTCTGGGGTTGTCCTGTGCAGGGCCAGGAGTTGGACTTGATGGTCCTTGTGGGTCCCTTCCAACTCAGGTGATTCTGTGATTCTGTGATCTCAAGGACTCATCTCATCCTCTCCTGCCTGCTGGTGGCTGCTGTTCTGCACTTGCTCCTGTCTTTTCAGCACACCCCGATGTTGCTTGAGGTGTTTTCCAAGGATTTAGGAGTGCTTCTTGAATAATTTCAGAGTGGGACAGACTTGCTTATAGGCACCGCCTTTGATACTTTGCCATACGGATTTAGTCTTGTCTGGATTAGAAGGCCGATGGCTGTTGCTTTCACAACCAAATTAAGCAGTCATCAGTTGCAGGGTTTCACTGAACCTAGCCAATGGGACAATGTCCTCTGCTCATTTAAGGTATTGGCCAAGCCTGGTAACATTTGACAGCAAATAAACAGGCAAATCCATTAAAAAGAAAGGTAAACCATAATGTTTGGTGAGAAAGGGAAGGGCAAGCGAGGTATTTATAGAGAATTTACATCTGGAAATCATCAGCCCCAAACTTAGGATCCCCTTCCTGCATGATGAGTGACAACTGAGTTACTCATCCACCTCTGATGAGTTTTAAAAGGGAGAGACCAAGGCAGGTTGCAGGGAGCTAACGAGTCTGTGGGCATTCACAACCCACCTATTTACAGTCATCCAGCTGGAAACCAGTGTCCCAATGCCCTATAACCCACCTCTAGAGAAAGAGTTTCCAGTCTGTTAGTAAAATGAAATCAAGTTGCCCTAATTCCAGGAGGTGTGAACTTCAAAAAGCCTACGGAGAGTTCGTTTAAGTATTAACGCTTTTGAACACGGGCAGATTCTTTCCCCTCCTTCACTCTCCTTTTGTAAACTGAGCAAAGTGGGGAAGAATATGGATTGACAGACTTGGTTAATGCAATGTGTGACATCAGAAATTGCTTTATTAATGAAATGCATGATTAGACCAATTAGAGAAGTAGGATGGAAATGGTGTGTGTGTAGGTAGTTCATGCTTAGCATACACAGCCCTTAAAAAAAGAGCTGATAATCATCAGGGAGTCAAGGAAAGAACCCTTTGTTTTCCTTGGCTCCACCAGAGTGGTTTGATGGCCTTTGGTGTGGCCAAAGCCAGGTCACTTTTGTCCTCCTGGCTTTTATTTATGCTCTGATTACTGATACTCTTCTCTTTAATGATATTCTCATTGTAAATCCAGTATTTCATCTATTTCTTCCCATTTGCATATCACCTTGTTGTTTTCCTTAGCTCCTTCCCTAGAGCTCCTGCACTGTAGCCCTCAAGCTCCCTTTATTAAGGAGTGAAGGGATAGGACGAGGGGGAATGTTTCTAAGCTAAAAGAGAGGAGATAGAGATGAGATTTTAGGAAGAAATGTTTTCCGGTGAGGACGGGGAGACCCTAGGACAGGTTGCCCAGAGAAGTCGTGGATTGAAATGGATGGGCTTTGAGGTCCCTTCCAACCCAAACCATTCCCTGATTCTCTGAAACACTGGCACAGGTCAGTCTTGAAATTAAAATCTCAGTTTGTTTTCCATAGGCGTGGCGGCTTTGCTTAGACATAGCAATCACAAGTGAACTGCCAAAGGAAGCTGGAGGGGCAGATGCTTGGCTGATGTAGGTGAGCACAAGTCCCATAGTTTTCTCAAAAGTGTGTGGACTTCCCATCTCTAAACATCTGTGGGTCCTGCTCCTCGCAGGTTCATGAAAGATGATAATTTAGATAATCTCTGCTGCATAAGAGATAATGAGAAAACCTCTCTGCAATCCGGTGATGCATTACCCTTCCTCAACCACTGTTCCCACGTTGAAATCCTTATACTCACAGATATTGTTAAGATGTATGGTAATGCATGATTTCTGGCATTAGTGCGAAATGTCTTAAAGAGATCTCATTTATATGAATTATCAGCCAGATATGAATAAGTAAGGACCGATAAATCACAGAAAATCAGCTTTTTCAGCCAAATGGGGTTTCATATCTACAGTAGAGCTCAAAGGAAAAAATGTGGTTTGCTTTTTTAATTAAACGAGAAGATGGTGCTAGTAAAGACATAGGCCAAGCCATGTGTTTAATTACAGTTTTGTGAACTAAATTTTATCATAGAATCATAGAATAGTTTGAGCTGGAAGGGACCTCAAAGCCCATCCAGTCCCACCCCCCTGCCATGGGCAGAAATATTTCACACTGGATGAGAATGATCAAAGCCTCATCCAGTCTGGCCTGGAACACTTTGAGGGATGAGAACCTTGTAGAATTATATACATGTGAATCCTTCCAGACAGCAGCTTGTCTGCGCCATCCTGTAGGATCACAGATCTCAGCAAATCTCTCTTTCAGTCATCATGTACCAGAAACTTGAGAATTACTGGTCTGTGCCTCAGAGATATTTGTCCCTCCCATCCTGCTTCACCAGACGTGTTTGATGCCACAAGTTGGGGTGGATCCTGCTCAGGAAAGGGCTTCTCCATTTTTCCTTGAAGGTTCTTCCTTCTCTTTGCCTCATTTTCTTCCTAACTCCAGACCGCATGATTGAAGTTCCTTTCCTGGGTGCCGTGCCCAGGGCTCTTCCCTTAGAAGGCCGTTGCCATTCTAGGAAGCTTTTTCTCTTTCCTCCCATGAAGGAGGGAATTAGGGATTTGTTTAACTTCTCATGTTGTTCAGAACTGCTGGTTTTGCTTGGTCAGCATCTTTCCCAGAAACCCATCAACATGTGCTGGGGATTTTGTGGCAATGCAAACTGAAAACTGATTTTTTTTCTTTTTAATCTCTGAGTGGCTAAAAATTAGAATCACTGCTTTCCAGCTAGGTCTATTCCTGTCACCTTATGTGAACGCAGTAGCATGAACATCATCGTACATGATGTTAAAATGCAAGAAAAGGCTGTAAAAGTTAATTTGGTGAGGTATGCAGGGTAACGTTTTTTAACATTGCTATTAGTGTGCATGATGTGTAATACACTTCTTTCTCACTTTAGGGAAGATGCAAAAGTGGATGGCTGAGGCGGATGAAAAACTTTGGGGCAGTTTTTAAGCTATCCCTGTGTATTAAATTTGTCTTCAGAGTGTACAGCTACACATTTCTAACATTCTTTCTTAACGTGTTTTTGGGACTGACATTTCTCAGTGTCATAGAATCATGGAATGGTTTGCGATGGAAGGGACCTTAGACCCCATCCAGTTCCAATCCCCCTGCATGGGCAGGGACACCTCCCTGATTCTGTGCAATTTTTTTTTCCTCTCCCCACAGGATGGTTGAGCTGACAGTCACAGCAAAGTTTTATTTACAGAGCTCTCTGTCTCCAGGAAGGCTCACTGCATGCCATGCAGTGCTCCAGGCTTGGAGGACAGCGGTGAAAAATCTGCCTGGCAGAGAAGGACCTGGGGGCGTTGGTCGGCAGCAGCTGAACATGAGCCAGCAGTGGCCTAGGTGGGCAAGAGGGCCGACAGCATCCTGGCTTGGATCAGCCATGGTGTGGCCAGTAGGAGCAGGGAAGGGATTGTCCCTCCTGTACTTGGTGCTGGTGAGGCTGTGCCTTGAATCTTGGGTTCAGCTTTGCGCCCCTCAGTACAAGAAGGACACTGAGGGGCTGGAACCTGTCCAGAGAAGGGCAACGGAACTGGGGAAGGGTCTGAAGCCCAGGGGTTCTGGGAGTGACTGAGGGACCTCGAACCATCTAGTCTGTAGAAAAGGAGGCTGAGGGGAGACCCCATCGTCCTCTGCAGCTCCTGGAAAAGACGTTGTAGGGAGGTGGGTTCTGGGCTCTTCTCCCAGGTAACAAGTGACGTGATGAGAAGAAATGGCCTCAAGTTGCACGAGGGGAGGTTTAGATTGGATATCAGGAAAAACTTCTTTACTGCAAGAGTGGTGAAGCACTGGCAGAGGCTGCCCAGGACAGTGGTGGAGTCTCCATCCCTGAAGGGGTTTAAAACATGGGTAGATGAGGTGCTCAGGGGTGTGTTTTAGTAGTGGACAGGTACGGTTGGACTCCATGATCTCAAAGGCCTTTTTCAACCAAGGAATTCTATGATCGTTGTTACAAGCCCAGTGTTGATGGAAAAGCCCTCATTTCTGCGGTGATTCTCATGGAGATAGCATTTTGGATATTTCCTAGTACTTTGCAGTGCTGGGTGCTTTCACTTCTCTCTTTGTTTTCTATGATTGCATTTTCAATTACAGGTATGTTTTGGTATCCGCTTGAGGGCTGCTCGTTCGATTGCTGGCGGTGATGCATAAGCAGGCATAAACAAAGATGCTGTATTGAGTAATGTGATATTCAAGGGCCTCAGTTTTGATTTATGGTGATAAATGCAAGAAGGGTTACGGAACAGAATAGACCTGGAATTCAGCTTAGCCACAAGAAAATACTTGACACAATAGAAATTTAGGGAATTAAAAATAATGTGCTTACCTCAAGTAGAGTACTTTCTGTGCAAGAGCTGGCAGTTGTTTAAATAGAGGGAGTTTAAATTATGTTGCCATTTGGCACAGTAGTACTTAGCCTAATTTTTTCACTTCTAGCATAAAGCTGTCAGGAAGAACGCTGATTAGGGGCCACCGTTTGCCCAGGGAGTGACGTTGCAGGTTCAAATAGGTGCTAAGCGCCTCAATATTAACTTTATTAAGTGGAATGTTTTCCTTATAACATGTCCCAACAGCTTCCAGGCTTGGAGCAAGCGGTGGGAGGTGTGTGCACCCCTGTACATCCACACAACTCACTCAGGAGATCTGGGTAGGGGTAGGAATTCAAGATCTTAAACTAAATGCGGAGAGATTTAGACTAGATATTACAAAGAAATTTTTTTCCATGAGGGCAGTGAAGCACTGGCACAGGTTGCCCAGAGAGGCTGTAGAAGCCTCATCCCTGGAAACATCCAAGCTCAGGTTGGACAGGGATCTGAGCAACCTGATCCAGTGGAAGGTGGGTTTGCCTAGATGACCTTTAAGTGTCCTTTCAAACCAAACCATTCTGTGATTCTATTACCCAGTTACAGTTATTTGTATGGAAATTGCTGAGGGTTTATGGTGCGCTTTGCCATGCACTGGTTTAAGACGTGTCCACCTCCAGCTGCCTGTCCTACCAGTACAGTCCCCTCAGGCTCACGCTGAAGCTGCTCTGCTTTGTTGGCCAACATTTGAGTGAGAGCCCACCTCTGTTGGCAGTGGAAGACAAGAGCCTGCGTTCTCCACCTGGGATGTGTCTGAGTTGTGAGTGCTGGCCCCTGGTCACCTTCTGCTCATGCCACTGCTCCAGGGCCATAGCACAGAAGGGCTGGCTGGACATGTTCAAAGTCTCAAACTTACGCAGCAAGACTGATGAGAGGCCATCTGTCACTGCCCAAAGCCTCTTTCTCTGAACACAGAAGGAATTTCAAAAAATCAGAGGAGGTAATTGCTTTAGTTACTCTTTCAAGCTTCACCCAGCAGTTGCTGCTTAACCCAGCATGTGCCATCCTTGCATAGGACTTGACTTCGTCCAGTTATGGGGGCTCTTGCCTTGTATTTCTGCTGGTTCTTGGTTTCTCTGGGGTCTTCACTTTCCCACGCACGTGCTATCCCTCACTGTGCTGGCAGACCTTCCCCCTGTGCAGCCAAGACATGGACGTGCCTTTTGTTTCAGCAGCATCTGCCACTTTCTGGTCAGCAGCCGCAGTTGATTTTCCTGATTATCCCAAAGGAGGGGGAGCGTCTGTCCGCACTGGTTTCAGTATTTATTGTCTCCAGGCCTCCTGACTCTATTATGGCAGGAGCTGGAAAGTAAAGCATTGGCCAAGGCACATGGCCTTGCCTTAAATAGTGGAGGTGGGAAGAAGATCCTGACAGCAACAGCTGCCTCTTCGTCGAGCTCTTTGCACAACCTCGTAGGGTTGAACGGGCATTCAGTTCCTCTGCCTTGGAAAATGACAATGTCTGGCATGCTGGTGAGGCCTGCATCTTCTGGTGGAAACCCTGCAAAACTCTCAGCATGGATGTCTGTGTCAAGGTGGTTGAGATTTCGCTTATGTTTTTTCATGTGCTTTGTAAAGGATGAGATTTCTGCTTAAAATTAATAGTGCTATATGAAACATGGTGAAAAAATATTCCCTTTACATGGACGATCTAAGGATTCCCCTTTCTCCCATGTTGGTTACTGGAAGGAGTTACGCGCAAATAATTAAACAGGGTCCCTGTTGATGATTTTTCTTCCTTCTCCTACTCCTCAGTTTCAGCTTTATAATAAAAGTTAGGTGCCATTTGAGCATTGCTTTTGTTTTTTCCAGGACAAAGCATCATCTTGGAAAACTGTATTTGCTTATTTAATCTAGGAATGAACCTGGCATTTGACTCTCTTGATTGACCACAGCCATTGGCAAAGAAATGGTGCCAACACCAAGAAACTCAATAGGCAGTTTATGCTCTTTCCAGATAAAGGAAGGAGTTGTTCAAGGAGGAAGGGTTGGTGCCAGGATGCATTTCATTATGCCCCTTGGCACAGCTGAAGGGCTGCTTACCCTGCTCTTTGATGAACTTGTCTACGTGGAGTGCTTTCTTCTGCCTTACTGACCCAAAGTGGAGTCACAGAATTCTAGCAGTAGCTAAACTCAGTGTTATTAGTCCATTCTTGTCCTTGGTTTGGCTCGTTCGTGCCCCTTGAGACCTTCATTACAGGTAGTGGAGTTGCTGGAGTGTGGTTTGTTTGCCATTAGTGCTGGGGAAACCCTTGAAGAGCAGGAGATGTGGGATGTTTTGGGGCTGCAAGTGCCATTCCTTGGTGGGGTGGCTAAACCTGTCTTCTAGGTGTATTGGTTCTCTGGAGCTGTAGGGCAAGAGATGGCCCTGCTGAGGTCTTGCAGCGGCCAGACAAAAATCTCGGCTGTCCTGTTGTATCTGTAGGTGCCTTTTCTAATCTGTAGCACTTTGCTGGCCATGGGGACCCAACCAGGTCTGGTGCTGGTGTTGCATCAGGGGAAATGCACAAAAAGCCTGAAACTTGCTATTTTATCAAGATCCTTTAAGTATGAATCACAAGAATTGAGTGTTTCCTGATTTTGTTTGAGTGTCTTGCAACCCCAGTCCCAATATTAGGCAAATTAACTTTATCCAATACTTCCTAGAACCACAAAAACATGTACTCTAATTTTATTTTGATGTATAAAACCACTGTGCTAATACCAGTTATGAGCATACAAGCTCTGTCCAAACAAAATGATTTCTAGAATGTCAGTAAATACCTTGAGGTGCTATGAATTAGCTGAGCTGCACTGATACCATTGATCTTGTGCAGGGTTTTGTCTGCTAGCCAGCTAGTTTTGTTGTGTTGGGACCCCATAAATTTAACCTTCGGTGTGATTTCAGAGGGAACTGACAGTCTGCCCTGAGTTTTTCCTGTGTCCTGTTGAATGAGTAAGTAAATACAGAAGCACATTTAAGTGTGCAACTCATTGAAGATACCATTCTTGAAACCACCAAGTTCACAAGAAACAAAACTCATAGCTTTGTGAAATTCAGTGGAAAATTGCTTTCAGGGAGCTTTAACTGAGGTTCTCAGCAAATGGCTGTCTTCTTTCTTAAGAGAGGGGAAAACACATATAAAAAAGAACACCTTTAGATACCCTTTTTTATTTTCACTACAAGTTGGAATTTGTACACTATCTGGAGTTTTCTACTATTCTATTTGTTGCAGCTGAGGCAGAAGCAGGTTTAAGCTCAATACTGGACTCCAGATGGTTTTTGGAAGGTCATCACGTTTACAAGTCCTAAGATTTGTGTGTGGCTGTTTCCCCCTCCATGCCTTACAGCCAAGCCCTGCTCTCTCCGTTGTGTGCTCCTGGACATGCTTTATGGCCTTTCACAGTTCCTATAAAGGAAAAGATCTTCCTCTGCAAAGCCTTTGGCACAATTTTTCCCTCCAGTGGGTATTCCCCTACCAGTGTGCGATGGCAGCGTAGTTTTTCCCGATGCTGGGGCACGCATGCGTGTCTTAACGGCTCTAAGGGGTGATGGCCAGCCCTGCACTCAGGTCCTGCTTTGCTGTGTGCTCTTAGGGGAGGTGCGTTTATTTTCTTTTGGGCCAGCTGTGTTTGGGGGTGCATTCAGCACGGCATTCCAAGCCAGTCGAGGGAAGGGATTGTCCTGCTTTTGCTCTGGTAGAGGCTCTACCTTGAGCACTGGCTGCAGATTTGGGCGCCACAAGATTACAAGGATCTTAAGCTACTGGGGAGTGTCCAGAAGAGGGTATGGAGTTTGGGAAGGGTTTAGAGGGGAAGCTGTGAGAGGAGTGGATGAAGTCACTTGGTCTGTTCAGCCTGGAGAAGAGGAGACTGAGGGGAGACCTCATCGCACTCCGCAGCTTCCTCACAAGGGGATGAGGAGCAGCAGGCGCTGAGCTCTTCTCTCTGGTGAGCAATGGCAGGACCTGAGGGAATGGCAGGAAGATGTGCCAGGGGAGGGTTAGGTTGGACATCAGGACAGGTTCTTCCCCCAGGGGGTGGTGGAGCACTGGAACAGCTCCCCAGGGAAGCAGTCACAGCACCAAGCCTGACAATATTCCAGAAGCATTTGGCCAGCGGCCTCAGCCCCATGGTGTGAATGTTGGGATTGTCCTGTGCAGGGCCAGGAGTTGGACTTGATGGTCCTTGTGGGTCCCTTCCAACTCACGACATTCTATGATTCTAAGGTCCCATGGGGTCACAGTTCTGCCAAGCTGCCAATGGGGGGTGAGACACCCTGAAAATAAGGCATCATAACGAAACAACAGCTCAGCTGGGGACTGAAAATGGGAGTGAAATCTTTTAAATTATTTGATTTGGATTTTATTGAATTATTCTGAGTTATGGGATTTTGGACTGAGACTCAGCCACTCCAGGTCAGTTCATGTAACAATGCAAGGGACCCTATGGTTCCCCTTCTTGGAGCCTGAAGCCCCTGCTACTTCTCTCACTCACCACAGCAGGGGAGATCTGGGATCTGTAGCTCCCTCTCTGCGTGGAATTGTACACAATACTGTGTGTGATAGCTACAAACCCAGCTTTTTACAGTAGACATAACACAGTGGTGTTGGTGAAGTGCACTAAGGCAAGATCTACCCTACTCACAATCTCTTTTCCTGTAGTCCATGTTGCAAAGGTCTGCACACCTGCATACCCTGTTTTTCATTAACACCTAGAATAATCTATTCTATCTGAGCAAAAATATAGAATCATGGGATGGTTTGGGTTGGGAGGGACCTGAAAGCTCATCCAGTTCCAACCCCCTTTTGCCATGGGCAGGGACACCTTCCACCGGATCAGGGTGTTCAAAGCCCCATCCAACCTGAATGAGTTCACAGAATCATAGAATGATCTGTTTTGGAAGTTGTTCCTTGAAGATAGGTTTAGGTTACCACAACTTCACCAAGTGTGGGTGCCAATGATGGAGAAGAGTGTGAGGAAGCACTTTTTTCATCAGTTCTTTGTACATTTGGTTTTCAGCTCACTTGTGTTAAGCTTTTCAGGTTTTGCATCTGCTATATTATTTTGCTTTCATTTTAAAGTGTTCTGTGTACAACCAAACCCCCATGAGGATGATCTGTTTTCGTTTCCTTCCAAGGCAATAAGACATCTGGCTGCTACTAGCGTGGATTATCGAGTTGCATCCTTTTTAACCCTCCTCATCATTTTATTTGTAAAGTGCTCACCCGCTGAGATACCGGGGGCCATGTGCAAACAGTTTCAAACAACATCGGGAACTAAACAGCATGGGCAAAAATGATGAGACGGTTTTTAACTCCAAAAAGCTGCAAGCGCTGAAAAAACAAGTGCGTTGTTGGAGAGGGAAGAGAGAGGTCAGATCAGTCCAGTGGAGCTGCAGAGACTGAAGCTAACCCTTCTTCCAATAATTAAGCATCAAGTTCAGCTCTTCAGCTGCAGGTGATGACCCTAGGAGGTACTGAGACGTGCCTGTGTATCTTGTTCTGAATTTAGCTACTGGTACAAGAAAAGCCTTATCCCTGACTGTGTGGGAGCCCAGGACCACACGCTGCTGAGAGGTGATGTTTGCTGTTTTGGACGGGACTGGGAAACTTGTAAAATCTGAGCTTTTGTTCTGGAGTTGGGAGTTCGTAGGAGCTGAACTCAATGATCCTTGTGGGTTGCTTCCAACTCAGGTGATTCTGTGGAGGCAGCCAGTGGGGAGAACTTTGCATGAAGGTACCAGGTCCGTTGGTGTTCAGGATGTACCCGTGCCTGCTCCGTGTACCAGGGCAGCCTCTTCGGCAGCTCTGTTAAAAATGACATTGGGGTAATAACTCCTGGCTGTCCAAGGCACGTATGGTGCTCTTGCAGGTCCTTGGGGGGTGAGTAAGGATCAAGGCTAAACAAATGAGCTGACTGGCTATATTTGTGGACCACATCTGCCAAATGGCTTTTTTTTGGCAGATGCTGCCAAAAGAAGCCCCGAACAACAGAATGTTGTCAGGCTATTGAACTTTCTATCCCCGTTCCAACAAAGATGAGTAGATGAGATGCTCAGGGATCTTGTTTAGTAGTGGACAGATACAGTTGTACTTGATGATCTCAAAGGTCTTCTCCAACCAAGCATTTGTATACAATTCTGTGATTCTATGAAATAGAAATATCAAGAAAGAAGAAGCACCGTGCTGATCGCTGCTGGTTTGTGGTGCTCCCACTCTCCCTTATTGTGTGCAGCAGCTTGCAAGCACTCAGATGGCAACAGTAGCCCATGGCTCCTTCAGGGCTGGTGTGAAGCTCTCTGGGATCATAAAGCGAGAGATGCAGCCATGTGTGATCGATTCTGGGACCTGTGTGTACAGAGGTTGGGCCACGGGGCAGATCAGCCCTTCTGTACTTCTTTTCAGCCGTTTATTGTCTTGCAGCGCTGGCTTGTGCTCTTGCATCATCCCCACAAAGAACTTTGTAGAAAATAAATAGGACATTTCATGGTAAATAAGAAGATGATGAAACAAATAACACGTGCTTGGTCTGTCTAATTTAAAAATAACTTAAATGCAGGACAGTTGCCAGTAGATGGAAAAAAACTTCCGAAAGTGATCATGGATTTCAATGGTTGCAGGAACCGAGCCATCATTCCCTGTGTCCGGGATTAATGTGGTCTGTCCCAAGAACTATGGGAAGCAGCAGTAGCATCAGAGAGGATAAATGCTAATTGTACCTGGTGTTTTCCCATCTGACAAAGCCTTCAAAGTCTCACACCTCACCCAGAAGCATTAGGAATAACTTAGGGAGGAGGAGAATAACTTAGGGAGGGGGCTTTTCCTGTGAGCATGGAATTCTGTCCCTGTGTTGAAGGACAAAGAGCTGGAGCAGCAGGGATGGGCATGAGCAAGAGCCAGGCAGACTTGTTAGTGGTAAGATGGATGCAGGTGTTGCAGAAACAGGGAGCCTTCAGGAAAGAATCAAAAATCATTCCTTCATGCCAAATTTCCATCCTCTGGATGTTTATCCAGGCGCCATACATTTTTAGTTATCCTCACTGGGACAAATTTAATTTTCAGCATTTACTTGGGTAGAAATGAAAGTGAGCATAGGCTTGATCACTTCAAGGGCTGATGCCTACAGCAAATGAGGAATTTCGCCCAGTAACAGCTTGAGTGTGAAGATGAAGAATTCAGCTTTGCTATGGTAGATGGCAGAAGACACGGTGGGTGGGTCTGAAATGGGGGCATTTAATCAACAGAGCAAATGATGGGCATGATTTTATGCAGTTGGCTTCACATGGAAATAGAAGGTTTTTGGTACAGAGAGTGATGGAGAAGCCCCTGTGGAAAGCTTGTTGGGTGAATGGGGAAAGTCCATGCTTTGGTGATGGACTGCTACCTTAGCATCTGGGACTGGGCTGCATTACCAGGCTGTGCCCTGTGTCGGACCAAGGTGCTTTGCTCATATTTCTGTGTTATTATCGAAAGAATTATTTGGTTCCAAAATATTGATTGAAAAGCAACAGTCATGACAGCAAAGCATGGCCGCAAGGAAGGAAGAAGTAATCCTGCAGTGGAATCCAGGCAACCCAGTGCCACTTGAACCTGAGGATCTGGTATTGCCACCGATTCATGGATGTGGGCGTTTTACAACCATGTTTAAATGGATTTTAGCCAGGAAAGCAAGAAGGGAAAGGCTGTACAATAACATAGGGATGCCTTGCACTGATTGCAAACTGAATGAGCCATTTTCAGCTGAAAAAAAATTGAGAGGACAAAGCAAATATGAACCACAAGACAGGCTGATAATCAAGAGAAGTGTGGGAGATAAAGTTGAGCACAGCATCATTGTGGACTGTGCAGCGTTAGGAGATTTCCTATAGAATCTGCCAATGCTGCTGTATAGACTGAGCTCTGATGGCTACGCTGAGCTCCTTATCAATGTTTATCTTGAGGATGTTACCAAAAAAGAGCAAAAAATACTTCTCATTCTTTTCCTTCAGGTGTGAAATAGCGTAAATATTGGGATAAGAACAAAGCCGATTCTTTTTTCTATTTCCACATTGTTAGTGTAATTCCATGATGTGGCTCAATGTGTTTTAAAACAGCAATTAATGATCCATTTATTTTTTTACACAAATATTTCTCTGATGCTTTCCTGTTCTAGGCAGCATTTGGAAAACAAAACCAGTTTGAACTCAAGAGGAATGAAGTTTCAAATGTTTTAAACAAATTTATCATCTCCTAGCACCTTAACGATTGTGCTTTCTCGGAATTTCAATTGGAGTTGTTTGAATAAAGTATATGAGGTCCTTTTTGAAAATGGAGGGGAAAAACAACCTCTGCAGCAAACCAGAGAAAAAGGAGATAATAGCCCTTGGAAAACAACCTCTTGGCAAAGAGGAACAAGAGCAGTGGAATAATTTAATTGCTCATCAGCTAATTATACAGTATTATAATGTTAATGTGTCTTCATCATGACAATGTAATAGGTATAGATTGAGGGATAGAAAAAAGAAAGTGTTGATGTAGTAATTATAACTAAGAGCAGAGCTGTTAGAGTAATTATAACGCTTCATCAGGTAATTAACGTATTGTTCAACTTGAGACGGAGAACAAAGAGTGAAGAAGTTAAATATTGAAGGACAAGCCTTCCCCACTCCTTTCTGCATCTCGGTATTTTGTGATTTCCTTGTATGGGTTTTGTCGAGTGGGGAAAGTTGTCAGGTTCTGTGCAGCAGAACAGCCTGGCAATCGTTATTTATGCTGTTTATCCTGCAGACCCTCCTTGCTGTGGAGATGATCAATTTGTGGATGGGTGTCTGGGGTGAAAGGCAATGGATGCAGCCTGAGCACCCAGATCCAGTGGGAGGTGACCCTGCCCATGGAAGGGAGGTTGGAACTCAATGCTCTTTAAGGTCCCTTCCAACCCAAACCATTCTCTGATTCTGTGCTGCAGCAAATTAACCTCCAACCCAAGACACCTACTCAGCATGGGCAGAATCATTTGCAGGGGAAGTGCTGGGGCAAAACCACTGCCCAAAGTGTATTCCAGTTTCTCCAGTCTGCCTGTGCGACTGCTTCTGAGGTACTGGGTGATGCTGAGGGCATCCTGGCCAAGGTGCAGAGCCAGTGCCTTGCACTTATGCTTTTCCTGAGCCTGCATCCTGCTCCTGCTGCCTCAAATCATAGAATCACAGAATCATTAAGGTTGGAAAAGACCTCCAAGCTCATCCAGTCTAGCCATCAGCTCAACACCACCATGCCTACTAAACCATGTCCTGAAGTGCCACGGCCATAGGTTTTTTGAACCCCTCCAGGGATGGAAACTCCACCACCACCCTGGGCAGCCTCTGCCAGTGCTTCACCACTCTTCAGTAAAAACATTTTTCCTAATATCCAATCTAAACCTCCCCTGGCACAACTTGAAGCTGTTTCCTCTCCTCCCATCCCTTGTTACTTGGAAGAAGAGACCAACATTCACCTCACCACAACCTCCTTTCAGGGAGCTGCAGAGAGTGATGAGGTCTCCCCTCAGCCTCCTCTTCTCCAGGCTAAACAATCCCATTTCCCACAGCTGCTCCTCATAACTCTTGTTCTCTAGTCCCCCAGCTTTGCTGCCCTCCTCTGGATACTGTCCAGCCCCAGAATGTCCTTCTTGAACTGAGGTGCCCAAAACTGAACCCAGGATTCACCTTTGTTTCTATTACCCCCAAAACAACAGAGTACGGGGTTCTTCTGTGTCCCACATCCCAAAGGAGTGCTTTAAGTCACTAGACCAGTGGTGTAAACGTGTGGTGTGCTTTACCACAAACATCCACTTACGTGTGTGCCTGTGCTAGCCTTGTCAGATCATATTCCCATCTCGATGTGCCAGTTTTGACACAGTAGGGGTTTCTTTAAAATTACCTCCCAGTCAAGTCTAAGCCTTAACCATGGCATGTGGATAGAGGGAACTGGCAGATAGCACAGAGCAGGTTTGTCCCCTGTCCTTGGTCCATCCGGACACTTTCAGCACCACCGCCTTCAGGAAGGCTGCAATCTGCACGCCTTCCTGGAGAGCTAATGATGTTGTTGACAACATTTTCTTTATTTTTGGCTCCACTTCCCTCCTTGACCTCACGGTAGTTCTCTCCTGCAAATCAAACCACCTCAAAGTGATTGTCATCATCAACAGCATAATTTCAGATCAAATTAGTGCATCAGCGGGACTGGTGTGGTCAGTTCATTTACGAAGCGCTGATTTGCAGCTCGGTTTTTTGCCTTACTACATTTTATTTAAGTGTTGGATCCTTTTTCAGGCTTGACAGGCAGAACACTGTCATATTATACCCAGCTGAAGCACTGAGTGTTTGGTCAGTAAGACACAAATGAAATGTTAAAATGCTATTTTAAGGCAAATAATGCCATGCAGTAGAAAGGAGGAGGATGAGCCTCTGGTGAAAGACGTGGAAATAGATACTATATGGTGACAGAAAAAGGTGGGATCAGTGTGAGCAAGAGAGGTTTGGATGAGCTGAGCTGCTGGGAGCTTGGCTGGGAAGCTGGACAGTGTGGTGCACTCGCTGGCTCCGAGCTGGGAGTTTGAGTGAGTTCAAGACTTCAGTGCAGTAATGAGAGGGCTGAAAGGAAATGAGATTGTTGGTAGGGAAAGAAGAAATGAGGAAGAGTAAAAGGAATATGATGGCTGAAGGGACAGAGATAAGGGTGAAGAGGCTGAGATTAAGTTAAAATAAGATGCCTGTGTATTGGAGGGAGGAGACTTTGGAGCAACCTTCTGGTCATAATGGCATGTAGAGTTTCAGGTTGGAGAAGGACTGCAATTGGATGGTCTTTAAAGTCCTTTCCAACCCAAACCATTTTATGATTCTATGAAATTTATAAAGGGGATTATGTGCTATAATGTCTGCAAGAGGTGGTTACTTAAGGTCCTGCACTCAAGAGACCTTGTTCCACTTTAATCCTAAACCGACCCAGATGTGTCCTGAAGGGTGGATGTTTTTGATGGAGCTGGAGCTTGCACTGACTCTGAAGGTATGTTAAGCTGGCTCTGCCTTGAGAGCAAAGGAAATAAATGTCTCTTACATCTTTGTCTGAAATGGCACCATTTAAGATTTCAATTATTATTGTTTAATAACATAGTGTATACTCAGTTCACATTCTAATGGCACACTGTGATGGCAGTGGGTATATACGAACCCGACGCTGTGTGCTTTCTAACTGGGCATTCAGTTACTCTTACAAATGAGTGAAAAATCAGACACTTACGTCTTTGGAGTACCTTGTCAAAAATAGCCTTAAAATAGAGTTAAAATGACACATCCTGTACACAACAAATTATAGGTGAAATGGAAGAAAGCTATTGCATTTAAAAAAAAAAAGGATTTTAGTACACTTCAAATAATATTTGCTAGAATATATTGGCTGTGGTTTGCAGAAAATGTATTTATTGAGCAGAAAGATGTGTTCTTTTGGTTGCTTCTGTTGTATGTGAGAAGATTGGGAAGTTTATTCCCTGATAAAAAGTGTATTCCTCGGTCTTGTGAAGATTTTACCTTGTTTCTGTGAGCATCTCTGTTGTAGACAGAGAAGATGTGTTATTTTAATAATTTGTTCTGTTTAGGCTTCACTGTGGAATATGAATTGAACTCTGGAGAAAATCCTTTTGGTGACACAGGAAAGCTTATCCCATTCCCGTGCAGTAGTGATGGATGGGCAGCTGATGCTGTGCAGATAGCTCAGGGCTAACCCAGTGCAGCATTTCCAAGAGGGGGAATCCAGTTCTCTGGTCAGGATGAGGCTCCTCAAGAACCACCATCGCTTATCTCAACTTGAGGATCTGCTGCTAGTCTGAGGGTCCAAAAATCTCAATGAGAGGAAGTTGACTGCCACGTTCATAGAATCATTAAGATTGGAAAAGACCTTCAGGACCATCAAGTCCAACCATCAGCCCAGTGCCATTGTACCTAATAAACCACGTCCCAAAGTGCCATGACTTCATGTCCTTTGAAAACGTCCAGGGTTGGAGACTCCACCACTTCTTCCAGTGCTTCACTGCTCTTTCAGTGAGGAAATTTTTCCTCATATCCAATCTAAACTTTAGGCCTTTTCCTCTCATCCTGTCACCTTGGGAGAAGATTGCAGCTGATTCAGCCAATAGGAGCATTACTGCTAATCTACCCAGAGTCTTCTCTTAAAACTTGAGTGAAGGGTTTGTTTGAAAAATACTTATCATTTGTTTATTTACCTCTGCATTTCTGGTTTCGGGCCAAACCTAGTAATTAAAACTGGTGATAGGAAAGGTTGTTCATAGGCTGTTCCAAGCAGGACAGAGCAGGAGCAGCAGAGGAAAGGTGTTTCTTGAGGGGTTGCTTGCCCAGTGGAACTGATCCCATGAGGTTGGACTGGGTAGGAACTCATGGGTCTGCTGTCAGCTGCTGCTGTCAGTAAATCCTGGAGGAGTTGTATTTACGCCTCTAAAAGATTTGCTATTACACATGAGAATACTCTTGTCATCCCTTGAGCCTTACCAAAATCCTTTTCTAAATGCTTGGGTTTAATGGTACCTTAGAATGGCATGAGCCACGGCTAAATGAGTCCTAGAATTAATTTTTTATGTCCTTTTATCAGGTTTAAATTTGGTGGCTTTCATATCTTTCTGGCGACAGTTATATGTTTGGAGGGAGGCTGGACAGAATTTAGTAGTCCATCTCCTCCCCTCCGCTTACTCATGGGTGTGTTTTTATCATTCCTCCTCTTCTTTTCCACAGTCACCTTTGATGGTGGGTTTCCTTAGTTTGTTTTCATCTTTTCTAGTTGTGGACATGATGTCCCACATGGACCTGGACTGCCTATACACAGTGTGTTACAGCATCTCTCGTACTCGTTCTCCCTTTAATCCTCCTAATATTTTACATTCTTTACTGATTGCTGGTGCATTTAATTCTGGGGTTGTACCTTTCATAATACCCAGGGCTGACTTATTCAGGTGTGCCTGTTCACCATTTGCAAGAGGCAATTAAAACCTTGGGTCAGATACAGAGGTGGATATGAAGTCGTGCCCATCTCCTCTTGTCTGTAACCCTGCTGCTCATGCTGTGTCTGCGCTTGCCTGCTGTAGCATCGTCCCAGCTCCACCCTAGGTTCCCTGTAAGGTGGCCTGGACTGTGGGATATTATAGATCCTACAGACTATCAGGGCTTCACCCAGAGTTGTACTGAAAATCTTTGGGGGTTCTAACTGTAGTGGCTGCATTCACGGATATTTTTCTTTGCAGATAATGACAATCAAAACATTTTCTTTTTCCCTGTACCTGGCCAAGCCATTTTTTCCTCCCATACAAGGAGCTTAAAAGGGAGTTTCTATGTTGAGGCAGAAATAAAAATACATCCCCAGGCCTTATTTTCCTCTGAAAGGCATTTACTCTGCTTTTGCCACCAAAGCCTGACTGAGACTATGCCTCACTGAATTAAAAACTAGAAAGCAATTAGAGGAGCCCCTTTGGAAAATGTCATCCAGCACAACCCTGGCCTAATATTGGTGTCCTCCTCCGCACAGTACACCTTTTAATTTCTTTTCTTTTTGTGCAAGTCATTCATTCAAATTGCCTGGGAGTGGAAACCAGAGTTATTGACTGTCTTTTCATGAGCTGTCATGAAGCAGTAAATAGAAGCGAAAGACAAATGTAGGCACATCCAGGGAAAGAAAAATCATAATTAATATTTCAGTAGAATAAAGTGCTTCTATAAGGACAAGAGTGGAAATAAAATGAAAAAGAGATACTAGCTTGACATAGATCAAGGTTTTAGTTACCTTACCTATATATTGACATAAATCTCTACCGCCATTGTTCCTAGTATGCATGTTCGACTAATGGGGAGCATAAAGGCTGTATAGAAATGTAGCATTTCAATGAGTTCTTAAAGAGTTTCCATCTGTTGTCAGAGATGGGGATAAGATATTAAAGTTGCAGGAATCATGGAGCTGCAGTTCCTTCTGGTTGGGGACACTCCAAAAGGCTTTCAAGCTAATCATTTAATGCAGTGATTTAGAAGTGTTGTGGATGTGATGTATTAAATACATGTGTGTACGTATCAAGATGCAATAGGTAGCTCTGGTCCTGGAAATGGCAAAAAAGAGTTGGACATTTATATCAATAGCAAAAGCATCCACATTTATGGTAGGCTAAGCTGAAGAAATGATGTCAGCCTTGTGCACACAGGTTTAAGTATTTACCTTAGAAATGGAAGGATAGCTGGACTGTTTTGGACAGGGGAGCATGTAGAAGCCCCAGAACATCAACATGACCCTTCATCCTTCCTACTGCTGCAACCTCACCCTGCATGCATGTCCATCTGGATTTTGGAGGTGGACACCATGTTGTAGCTGCTGGCAGACATTGATCATGATCATGCAGTGCCGGTCCTGCACATTGGACAACCTTTGCCCAGGACGGTGTCTTCATAGTAGGGCAGATGATCCTGTCCTGTACCCCTCAGCATCCAAACTTGCCGTGCTTGATCCCACTGACTAACGCAGAGTATTTCAGAGATCATTGCAATCATGGTAGTCCGTAGTCAGACATCCACATGTTTCTCATGATATTTCTGGAAAGAACTGTCCTGGAAGGTGCAGATTCCCGTGTAGAGCCTGATGTTTGGAAGGTGAGGGAGCACAGGGTAAACTCAAAAGCTGAAACATCTGCCTTCTTATTTATGTAGATAATTTGAAAGTGTAGGCCTGAGGCCAAGAGCAGATAAATTGCTCAGACAATATCCTCTCGAAATTGCAGCTATTGTGTGACTACTGTAATTGTGGGATTTTTTTACAAGATACACAAATACAAGTACTGTATTTTCAGCAGTCGATGCAAATCATTCATTTCCATATCGCATACCAACTTGGTATCTGATTAGTGCCAAATTCAACTTATGTTAATAAGCCTAAGGCAAAATTAGCTTGATATAGTATCATTTAGCTGCATTTAGACACAAAAAGCAAGTTGTTCAGTTTTGGTTTACTTAGGTTTACTGTACCACAATAAACAAGTTGATCCAGAGTGTTAACTTGACAGATTTTTCTCTCTGGCAAAGATTGGTCTGTGCTGTCAAGGAGGCCATGGGTGTCGGTGATGTTAGAGGAGGTGTTAACGGTCACAAATGTTACACCTCTGAGCTTACAGGAAAGAATTCATAGAATGGTTTGGGTTGGAAGGAACCTTTAAGTCCAGCCATTTCCAACATCCCTGGCATGGACAGGGACACTTCCCACTGGATCAGGGTGCTCCAAACTCCCTCCAACCTGGCCTTGAACACCTCCTTGTGTTGCCGTGATTTCTCTGGACAACCTATGCAGGGCCTCTCCACCCTGACAGGAAAACATTTCTACATTTCTTGCACAGGTGGGCAGAGCGGGCACATGCCCTGTGTGGAGGAGGAGGCGGTGGCGGCGGGAGCGATGGGGCTGGGGCAGAACTCAGCTGCAGGGGTTGACTGGATTGCTGCAGTTTCCTTAGCTGTTGGAGCAGCTGCTGTGGGTTATCTGGCTTACAGAAAATTTCTTTCTAAATCTTGGCACTGGTCAGGCCGCACCTTGAGTACTGTGTCCAGTTCTGGGCCCCTCAGTTTAAGAAAGATGTTGAGATGCTGGAGTGTGTCCAGAGGAGAGCGACGAGGATGGTGAAGGGGCTGGAGCACAAGCCCTATGAGGAGCGACTGAGGGAGCTGGGGTTGTTTAGCCTGGAGAAGAGTAGGCTCAGGGGAGACCTTATTGCTCTCTACAACTACCTAAAGGGAGGTTGTAGTGAGGCCGGAGTTGGACTCTTCTCTCAGGCGACCAGTGACAGAACGAGAGGACACGGTCTCAAGCTTTGGCAGGGGAGGTTTAGGCTTGACATTAGGAAGAAATTCTTCACTGAGGGGGTAATTGTTCATTGGAATGCACTGCCTAGGGAGGTGGTTGAGTCACCATCCCTAGAGGTGTTCAAAGAGAATTTGGATGAGGCACTTAGTGACATGGTGTAGTTGACAAGTAGGAGTAGGTGTAGGTGTTGGGTCATAGGTTGGACTCGATGATCTCAAAGGTCTTTTCCAACCTTACGATACTGTGATACTGTGTGGTACTGTGATCTCATCTCTGTCTCCCCTCTTTCAGCTTGAAACCGTTCCCCCTCATCCTGTCCCTGCACTCCCTGATCAAGAGCCCCTCCCCAGCTTTCCTGTAGGCCCTCTTTAGGTACTGGAACTCAGATGGAATAATAAAAGAATATTGACAGAGTATGTCTTATGAGTTCAAGAAGTGTCTCAGACCCACGTTACAGCTCAATAATACCATGCTAAATGCCAGCAGCCGTTGCCTCTGGTGGGTTGTGGGCTTAAGGACTTAAAGCTTAATGTGATTTAGAAAATAATATCAAAGTGTAGCCCCAATACAAAGATGCTACAAGGAGCACTTTCCTGCTTCCAAGGCCAGCCAGACACTGCCTTTGATCATACCTCTGAAATCCTATGGACCTAAAACCACATTGTTTTGTTTTGAGAAGTCAACCATTTTCAGCAGGACAAGCCAGAGCTGGACTTGTGTCCATTAATGCTGCAGGAAATGGCTTACAAAGGGTCATATTAATCCATTTAGTAACGTTTTTCACTTGCAAATCACTTACGAGCACATGTGCCCTTTTGGTTGTTTGTGAAACCTCAGGGCACTGGAGCATAAGGTTATTTTTCCGGTTCCCTTTGAGCCGCCCCTCCTGTTGCTTCCTAGTTGGCTATTGCACCAAGATTGATATTTTCCTTAATTCCAGTGGAGGATAAATGCATTTTGCTTAAACAGCATCTTTGCTTGACTTTCGGGAACTGAGGAGCAACATTTCATTGTTCCTCTCTATTTATGTGTGCCCTTAATTGAAGACAGAATCATAGAATCATTAAGGTTGGAAAAGCCCTCTCAGCTCATCGAGTCTGACCGTCAGTCCAGCCTCACCGTGCCTGCTAAACCGTGTCCCCAAGTGCCACAGCTACATGTTTTTTTCACTTCTCCAAGGACAGAGACTCAGTGGCTGCTCTGGACAGCCTCTGCTTCACCCCTCTTTCAGGAAAGAAATTCTTCCCGATATCCAGTTCATACCTCCCCTGGTGCACCTTGAGGCCATTTCCTCTCACCTTATCCCTTGTAACGTGGGAGAAGAGAACAACACCCACTTTGCTACAACCCTCTTTCAGGGAGTTGCAGACAGTGATGAGGTCTCCCCTCAGCCTCCCAGGTTAAGCAACCCCAGGTCCCCCAGCCTCTCCTCATCAGACTTGTTCTCTAGACCCTTCCCTAGCTCCATTCCCCTCCTCCGGACACGTTTCAGCACCTCAGCGTCCTTCTTGTAACACTCTTTCAGTAGAGAAATTTTGCTTAATATGCAATCTAAACTTCCTCTGGTGCAGCTTGAGGCCATGAACTGTAAAATGGCCCAAACTCCCTTTTTCCTGTGTAAATCAGCACAGCGCTCGCTCTGTTTTGGTGGTATCTGCTGATTTATGCTAGCTGAGGATCCAAGCCTGGACCTCCTTCCAGTCAGATGGGTGCAAGACTGCATGCAGGACCTTCGATTGTCAGTAAAAAGCCGATGTTAGCAATTTTCATCAGGCAGCATGGAAATTAATTAGCCCAATTTTATGGAAATTAGCTCATTATAAATAATTTTAGCTGGCCCATTCACAAAGCACTGCTCACATTAGGAAGGGATAAAAAAAAAAAAAAAGGGAAAAAGCAAAGCTCTGTGAATTGGATGCTGGAAAAAACTCTTTTGCCCCTCTTCCTAAGCCCAAATGGGTTTCAGCAGCTGTGCTGCTTGCAGGGGAGGGGTGGCACCCACAGATTGAGCCTCCAGACTTCGCCTTCCTACTCAGTGCTGAGAAGAGCAGCAGTGAGTGATTTGTTCGGCTGGGTATTGTTCAGGGCTGCAGATGTCCCTGTGTTGCCTGAGCTTGCACATTCTGCTGCTGCTACCTTTGGGCTTGGCCCAGGGAGGAGGAGATGGGAAGAGCAGAGATGGGCATCTCTAGGAGCATTAAACTGGGGACACTGGCCTTGGGGATATTAAGAAAAGAAGCAGTTTGGACACAAATATGTAATTACAGGGGTGAGAGTGGGATCGTGTGCTGGAGGAGCTCTGCTGTCTGCTCTCCCTCTGACTTGGAGAACAAGCCTTGTGAGAGGCAGCTGAGGGACCTGGGGCTGTTTAGCCTGGAGAAAAGGAGGCTGAGGGGAGACCTCATCGCTCTCTGCCGCTCCCTGAACCGAGGTTGTAGCGAGGTGGTTGTTGTTGTCTTTTCCCAAGTAACAGGCAATAGGAGGAGAGGAAATGGCCTCTGATTGCTCCAAGGCAGGTTCAGGTTAGACATCAGGAAAAATTTTTTCACCAAAAGGGTTCTCAGACATTGGCAGAGGTTGCCCAGGCAGGTGGCGGAGTCCCCGTCTCTGGGGGTGTTTAAAAGATGGGTAGATGAGGTGTTCAGGGATCTGATTTAGTAGTGAACAGGTACAGTTGGACTTGATGATCTCAAGGGTCTTCTCTAACCAAGGAATTCTCTGATTCTTTAACTTTCTAGGCCGTAAGGTCTCACCTTGCAGAGTGGGAAGGGTACCTGAGCACTGAGGGATCTCATGCGTTTCGGTGTGTGTCAGCTTCAGAAGGTCCCACGTGTCAGCTGGGCCCTGTGACATCTCCCGACCGTCCATGGGAGATGGGCCTGAGGGTGCTGTGTTTTCATCCCCATCTTTTCTAAGGATTTCTTGAAGAGGATCTGGCACAACCTTTATCTCCCGTTTCAGTGGTTTTGCCAAAGGAGCTTTTAATATAATCTGTCTTTGGTCATGAAATACTCAGGTCGTGCAAGTGAAGAAACACCTTCACCCCATGCTCAATCTCAGCTTTATCACTTCTCTTGGGAGTTTTCAGGATTTACTGATCTTCAAGGTGTCTAGAAATTTGCCCGGGGCTCATAATTTTCCTCTTGACTTACAGAGCATCTCTGTCTAGCAACCAATTTTCTCTCAGCCTGGGCTGAGTGTCCAGTTGAAAAAGTGTTTTTCCTTCTGAAACTGTTATCTCTCAGCCCCAATTTCAGTCTTCTCTCAGTTCTCTATGTTTTTTGGACTCTTGTCTTCTCTCCCTTTGGCAAATGCTGTTCTTGAAACTTCTGGAAAGAACCTCAGGGAAAAAAACCCTCATATTATTTAGGAGTGCAATGTGTCCTGTGTTCCCAATGAGCCAGGTCTGCCCAGGTGCTGTAGTTCTTCAGCCACTGACACTGCAGTTCACATACAGGATCAGGCCACGGGAAAGGATCAGAGCACCTTGTCTTAGACTGATTTCCTTTCTGGGCATCACTCTGTCTGAGTCTCTCCCTGGCAATAATTAGTGCCCGAGTGGAGCACCTACAGGGTTTACTTTCCTTGTGGCCTCTTTATTATGTGTTTGTCATTGCTCATTTCACAGATGGGTGACTAACACTCAGGACAGATGAAAGAGCAGAGCACCCTGACGTTCTGGGACCGGTACAATTCAGGGAGCAAGAGGATGAGGAAAATGGGCATTTTTGCAGGGAAAACCCACAAACGTCAGAAAGGGATGAGGTATTTTCCTCTATTTTTAAGTCTCTCCCACCTCCTCCCCTCCTGCCCCAAATATTTGCAAAAGGCTTTTGGAAAATTGCCGTCTGTTTTACAACAGGGATTCATTAACACACCACTCATCTGACGGCAGGAGGGAAAAGTGTGGGAGGTCTGGGTAACTATGCTCCATCAAAAATTTTACAGAGCGGCCTATTTTGTAATCAATTCCTCTGCAATGAGGCAGCCAGGGTGTTTGAGAAGACTCAGAGTCCAGGGCAATTCCTGGTGGGGCAGCTTTAAACACCATTGGCTCCTTCCTTGACTAAGAGAAATCCTTCGGGCAGCCCCACGGGCGTGCGATGATACTCACAATGCTTGTGAACGTGTGACAATGCTCGCAAATGTGTGACGATGCTCTTGCTGCTCAAGAGCGTGCAACGATGCTCACAGGTGTGCGATGATGCTCACAAACAGCTGTGAGTTTGTGATGATGCTCATAATCCTCCTGAGCGTGTGACGATGCTTACGAGCCTGTGACAGCACACAAGAAGCAGTCACTCCTGTAACATGCATTTCCTAAGTCCTGCTGTTTAGAAGGAATTTTGCCACAGAAGGCGCTGGTTTGTTTTAAAATGTGAACTTTAAGTAAATCAAAGCTGAAGGAATGTTTTGGAGGTGAGAAAAATCTCTCTTGCAAGTGCCAAGATCAGAATTATTACTCCTCCACAATTTGCTTAAGCAGCTACTATAAACAGCTACTAATCAGGCTTCCTCAGCATTTAGAGGTATCTGTGGACTGATTTTAATTAGATTGGCACCTCTTTGTTAATTCTATAATGTTTGTTTGCTTATAAGGTTGCGTATTTGGATTGCTGTTTGTTTAGCTTCTTTAGTTAAATTCGAATTAGCAGGCTTTTAGGTGTGGTGTTCTCTCTGCCAGTGTGGTTTTGCAAGCTGTAGAGGATGGGCTGACTTTTTGACATCCCAGTTTATTTTGAAGCCCCTTGGGCACCTCCACTGAGGTTGTTTACTGGTGTTGCCAAATGAAGCACGGGAAAGGACACAGATGCCAAAACCTGTCAGTGTTTGGATGTCTTAAAAGGTAATTTTTTTGTGGTTACTCCAGAGCAACAGGTTGATGCTATAAGAAAAATTAAAGGATGGAAAAAAATATTTGTTAGGTGTTTCAGACCTGGTAATTCCCTGCCTTGAGTTTTATCTACAGACTTGGACAGGCTGTAGACCTTAGCAAGTGATTTTGGAGTGGTTTATTCCAGATTGAGGAAGGGTCTAGATCACTTTCAGCAGGGAATATGCTGAACCTGCACACACTGAAACGAGTCTTTTAAAGTTCAAAGTTGGTTCCTTTGCCTTCTTTCTTTCTTTGTTGTCAAATTGTTTCTCTGCGATAACAGCCGATTATCTCTAATCTGCACCTTTTCTATTATGATTTTTGTTGATTTACCCTGTTTGAGTTTGGTTTTTGTGGTTATTATGGATTTTAGCCTACTTCCCACAGGCTGTCAGAGCATTTCCTATGCTGAAACCATTTCTGTCTAATTATCTGAGGGTTCTCCAGATGTGATCCTGATGAAAATAGGTAGGGGGCTTGTAAACTGAGAAATTAACCTTAAAATATGCCCCACACCCAAACTGGAGAGTGTTCTCCATGAGAAAAGTATTGGTGATATAAAGACATCTGTGCTGTACTCCTTTTATAGATTTGGGCTTAGGAAATCATCATAGAATGATTTGGGTTGGAAGGGACCATAAAGCCCATCCAGTTCAAACCCACGTTGGGATGAGCTCCGAAGGGCAAGGGAGGGCTGCGACTACAAATCCCCAATGTACACCATAAACCTTACTTAGGGTTGGGGTCAGGCAGGGGTGATTCTGACACTGGGGGTGGTGGGCGCCATCCCACCCAACCCTCTGGCTCCTTCTAGTGTTTATTTGTCTCCAGCACAAGACACTGAGAGAGCGCAGATGCTGGAACCAAGCCTATCCCTGTGGAGCTCCTCATGTTTTTCTCCCAGTACCTTTGTGCAGTTATTTTAAATCTTCTTTGGGTTTCAGTCTTTCATCTGGCATTTCTGCCTTTCATCCTAGAGCATCTCATCTCTTCTTGATCTCAAATCTGATGACAAAAACAAACCAGTTTTTCTCTTGCTGCAACAAGTACTTAATTCAAAGACTATTTGAAGATCGAGAGGAGAAATTTCACTTTTTGCTGGTCTGGTTGGTCCAAACAGCCAAAGAAGGCTTAGTGTTTGTTAGATGTTTTTAGACTTTATTATAATAAATGAGATATCACTTTGGATGGGATAACTGGTATTCTTAAATTTGAAAAAAAATAGCATGAAATAATACCTTGGGTCTGCACACTGTTTGTGTGATGATACAGTATGAAGACGTTCACCTGAGTATTGTTACAGAGATTTCAACAAGGTGGCTGCTTGTCTCTGCTCCCAAGTAACAAGTGATAGGAAGAGAGGGAAGTTGTGCCAGGGGAGGTTTAGACTGGATATCAGGAAAAATTTCTTTGCCAAAAGAGTGGTGAAGCACTGGCAGAGGCTGCCCAGGGCAGTGGTGCAGTCTCCATCCCTGGAGATGTTCAAAAAACATGCGGTTGTGGCACTTGGGGACATGGTTTAGCAGGCACGATGGGGCTGGGCTGATGGTTGGACTGGATGAGCTTAGAGATCTTTTTCAACCTTAATGATTTCATGATTCTGTGAAATCCCTGTTGCAGAGTTACCATGTGCTTCTGTAGCTGAGCTGGAGGGGAGTCTTTTATCTTGACCTGTACAAAGCTTATGCTTTCTGACTTAGAGACTAAACTGATTATTCAGCAGAAGGCAGTGAAAAATGAAGAAAGGAGGTGTCTGGCAGCAGCTGTGTTGAGCGATGAAGAGCAACAGAGAGGGTTAGCAGGCATACCTAGGTGTGGGACATCCATACTCCCTCCCATGGGAGGAGATTACCTTAAAGGAGGTTGTGACAGTCTAACTTAAACCTCTAAATGCAATTAAATCCTGAGTTAAGCCTGAAAAATTCAACTTGATGTCCTGCCTTTGACTCATCATATTTTGTGTTTCAGTATTATGCAGAATATGCTGTGACAGATCCCATACTCCAGAGGGTTGGCTGGAACAGCTGGGGTAAATTAGGGATAGCAAATCAAGCTGACTTTGCAGTCTCTGCCATGAGTTTAACGTGCGCTGATGTCTGACAGCTGAATATGTATCTAATGAGATTTTACAAACAACAGGGGTTTGTCCTGGTAGAACAAGATGTCATGTGCCTGTGCTGCTGTGTAGCTGAACGAGTTGGGAACATGAACTTGCTCCAACACTAAGGCTGAAACCCAGTTTGTTAGTGGGAGCGGCACAGTTTGCTCTGTCCCAAAGTGCTGAAGAGGGCCCCCCCAGCCTAGTAAAGGCTCAAAAATGTTTAATTAACCTCACTCCTCACATTATTTTTCACTTTATTATTCTGTATAACCAGTCCTTCCATCGAAATGTCCTTCAGCTGCCACCTCTCACCTGTTTGGTGGGAGAGGAAATCTTGATGAAAGCCCAGAATCCTGTAATCTCGCCCTAATTCTGATCTCCCTTTAACACCCGCAGAGTGATTGCCTTGGTGTGGTGAAGTGTCAGGTCTTTATCCCCAGCTAATGGTTCTTTACAGGTTTATCCCTGAGCTTTTCTTCTGTTGCATCTCATGGTTCTCTCATGTCTGTGAGTTTGGCTCTCGGTTGCCCAGGAGAGGGACTTTCTCTTTGCCCTGATGTTGCTCCCAGCTACAGAACCACAGCAAACAGCAACAGACTGGAGTGGAGGGTTGCTTTTTACATCTTCACCTGTCGAAAGCACTAGGTATAGTAAAAAGTATCAGGAGCACCAGCAATACATGACAGATTGCTTGTGCAGAGCTGCTGCTGCAGCCCGTCAGGAGCAAGAGGCCATGGTAATTGAGGTGAGCATCTAAACACAGGGATTTCTCCGATCTTTGAACTGCTCTGCAGTTTGCCCATTATCCATGGGAATCAGGTTTCAGTAGAGCAAACTTATCCCTGGCATGGGAGCAGAAGCTCATAGCTGTTTCTTTAAACCTTTAGTTAGTCTGGTATTCTGGACCTTTGCAGTAATGTTCAAAATGTATCCTGGGCTGCATCAAAAGAAGCGTGGCCAGCAGGGCTAGGGAGAGGATTTTCCCCCTCATTGGGTTGGAAGGCATCTCCCACGGGATCAGGGTGCTCAAAGCCCCCTCCAACTTGGCCTTGAGTGCCTCCAGGGATGGGGCAGCCACCACTTCCCTGGGCAACATGTGCCAGGGCCTCCCCACCCTCATAGGAAAATGTTTCTTCACAAGATCTCATCTCAATCTCCCCTCTTTCAGCTACAAACCGTTTCCACTTGTCCTATCCCTGCACTCCCTGATCAAGAGCCCCTCCCCAGCTTTCCAGGAGACCCTTTCAGTACTGGAAGCTGCTCTAAGGTCTCCCTGGAGCCTTCTGTTCTCCAGGCTGAACAACCCCAGCTCTATCAACCTGTCCTTGTACAGGAGGTGCTCCAGCCTTTGGATCATCTCCGTGGCCTCTTCTGGACTCGCTCCAACAGGTCCATGACCTTCCTGTGCTGGTGACTCCAGAACTGAGCACAGAGCTCCAGGTGAGGTCTCACCAGAGCAGAGAACCTTAAATCTCCTCCTGTTAATCACTGACTTTTGCCAGGATATGTTGCATTTTTAAAACAGAATAAAGGACTGTTTGGTTTTCATGGCTTTTTCAGGAAATTCCTCCAATCAAAGGGTGTTTCTGTTAGTTTCTCCCTTTTTTTGGGGGGGGGAGGCAGCCAGTGAACAGGCAAATGGAGGTGAGAAGAATTAGTGAGCTGGGTTTTATTAGAAAGAACCTCAAATCAGATTTCAGGGATGAAACTTTCTGCAGAGCTGAGATTTTTCCCTCTTCCTTCTTGCTCTTTTCTTCTCAAATACAGAGCCGAGGCACAGGGAGGAGGAGCAACCCTCATTCTAAAAATTGAGTTTTCTGTTATTTTTAGCATACGCAGCCTCTATCATCTGGTTAAAGGTAGGAACTGGAATTTCATTCCCTGAAAGACAGCAGGCTAAAAAGAGACAAGGATTGCAGCCATTACCATCAAGCTTGCATTCCTACATTTAAAAAGGATCTATTACAGGATTTAATAAACTTTAATTAAATTTTATAGATGGTATGACTTTATTTTCACTTTCTTCACTGTGTTTTTGTATGCAAGCCTTTGCAGTATAAAAAGTTTCTTTAGAGATGCTGGAAGTGTAGTTATCTCTGGATCAGGTCCACAGAAAACTCTGATGGGGTTTAGGAATAGGTTATTAATGTGTCTGCTGGAGATAGGGGCTCTGAAGAAGTCTCCAGGGAGTTCTACTTTGAAGTCCCCATAGGTGTGACAAGATCTCTGAAGCAGAAACCAGCACGACAGATTAGAACTTGTGTCAATTGTAGTGATCAGAGGAGGGATTTCAGTTTGGAGCTGCAATGTCTGAGTTCCCTCTCAAAAAGACACTGAAAAAATGTGAAAAGCAAAAAGTTGACTGCTTGTGTCTCCACAGATTTTGAAGCCAATAAAATGAAGAAAACTTTGTCCAGTGATATTTATTTTCTTTTTAAATCATCCTAGCCCAAAGGCTGTGATTTCTGAGACTGGCAGAATTTTCCCAGAGTGATAAAAGTGTTCATTTAACCCTCCTGTTTAGCTATGGACAAAAATCTATAATTGATGAAGTTTCTTTAAAGTACTTCACAGTTCTCTGATCCTTGCATCTATGTTTGTATCAAATCTGTTGATGATTTTGTTTAAGAGGATCAGACATCTGCATTTGCACATACTACAACAAAGAAAGCAGAAGGTACTGGCAGAAGCGAATTCAAATACCTGCATGGTGTTCCCAGGTTAGGAAATTCCATTCCTTTGGGGAAAGATTCACATGAGTTGAACTGTGTTAGAAAGTTTGAATATCCTTCAAAACACCCTATTTCTGGGGGGCTTTTCTAATATATCTTAATTTTTATGATGTTTTTGTGCCCAGTGCTACTTTAATTCACTTTTTAATCAATTTGCATTCTTAGGGCTCACTCAGAAATCTGATTCCAATGGACACTAACGGTGCAAAAGCTGCATTCCACTATGGGAGATAAATCAGCCTGTGAACAAATGAGCTATAGATTAAATCTCTTTTTAAGTCTTTCTTCTTTCACACTTTCTTTATGCATTAGGTCTCTTACATTCCTGGGAATAAATAAAATGAAAAGGGAGAGCTTTCTTTATGAAGCCACCAAAAATTTGCACAACACGCTTTATTTACTGTGCAAGTGGTTTTGATGTGGTTTCTTGCCTGGTATCGGAAAGCTGCTCTGGTCAGCACAAACCTAATCAAGGCAGCGCCGTTTCATGAGAGCCAAGCCAAGTGTCAGCTCAGATGCACATCTCATCCCTGGAGGCCATAGTAGCAGCTGGTTTTTTATGGCCTTAGATTGTCGGAGGGTGACCGGGACAGTCAGCTTTGCTTCTTCCAGTTTGCTGCAAATGTGGCAAAATGAGGCCTCAGGCAGCTGCAAGGACTTGCCCTCAGCTCAAACCCACAGAGTTGCTGGAGAGGACACGGGCTGGGTTAGCCTGTGCTCCCCAGTGGAGCGAACCCTGCTGACCACAAAGTCAGTGAAGGGTTTGGAGAGGAAGTGTGTGAGGAGCAGCTGAAGTCACTTGGTCTGTGCAGCCTGGAGAAGAGGATACTGCGGGGAGACCTCATCGCACTCGGTAGATTCCTTACAAGGGGAGGAGGAAGAGCAGGCACTGAGCTTTTCTCTCTGGTGACCAATGACAGGACCCAAGGGGATGACAGGAAGATGAGCCAGGGGAGGTTGTCTGTGATTGTAAATCAATACAAATCAGCCCAGCTTTTGCTCTTGAGTTGTTGATTGGCTGGAGCTGATTTTTGGTGCTTGGAGTAAATCTAGCACTGAAGTGACTCCCACTGTTTAGGAAAGCACACTCTCCCCTACAACTGTAACAGGTGAGTTGATGTGACCTGCTCCAGAGTTCTGAGGAAGTCATTAACCATCCAGTTTGGTGTCCATGTCTGAATGCCTCTCTTACTGGATTGAGATAACCTTCATAGAGCTCGAGTCTGAGGCATGGAGAAGATGATCACACTTAGAATGGATTATGCTCTCAACTCCTAAGAGATTTGGGTTTGAGGAGCCTTTGGATGTTTAAGCGTATGACATACTGAAGTTTCTCCAGTAGGATTTCATGGCTTGAGGGAAGACCACGTCTATCAAAAGCTTCACAGGAGTGGCTTAGTTATTGTGTGTTATATTCAACGCTTTTTTCTGATCATCTTTGGCTTTGAATCCATGCCAACCTTACAAATCTGGTTGTTGTTGGTTCTCCCCCCCTCCCAATAGTTAAAAACAAAGAAAAACTGCAAAGACTTTGAAGCTGTGCTGTAATAACACAGATAAACAACCTTTGTATGCTTAATATCAAAATATTTAAGATAGCTTTCTTCTCCCATAGATTAAAAAATAGCCAAAAAGGAAATTAATTCGGAAATGTAGTGCCTTGAAATATTTCAATATTTCGCAGGCAGTGAACGTTTCCCCAGTCTGTGCTGGTCGCCCTTACAGCGCCTGATGGAAGTGATACTGTTGAGGGACAGTTTGAGGCATTTATGAAAAGCTGGGGACTTAAGTGCTGGTCTCTAATGGTGTAAATCAGTAGGATTGTCGTTTTAGTCAGAGATGTGCCCCATCCCTGAGAAGCTGGGGATGCACAGTGTGGAGCTCTAATAGGCATTTGTGATACTCTTCAAAATGAACAGAACATATTCACTTGTTTATTTTTCTAGAGAACATGTTCTCCAGAACTTGGAACCTTGCTGCTTTAATCCTCCTCCTTAAAATTACTGACCTTGGTGGGGCTTCTTGAGTCACTGCACGAAATCCCTGCTCTGGACAAGGAGACCACGAGGAGACCACACTTTGTAAGGGTCCAGGTTATACTGTGGGCTTGAGCATACCTGGCCAGAAATTGAAAAAGTAGAACTGAGGAAGGATTTTTCCTGGTTTGTAGTTCTTCTGGAAGTGGAAGGAGCTTTCCTATGTCAGCATGTCATCAGCCTGCACAGCCATCGGCTCCCATGTGATACTGGGATGAATTCAAGCAACAAAGCATGGGACTTTGAGAACTCTCAGGTTTTGAGTTTCTGTGCTGCAGCAATGGCTCATTAATTTTATCCCAAATGTCTTCTGTTTATGGAAGAGTTATATCACATGGAGCTAAGGCTTCTGGATGAATGGGGTGAAGTATAGAAAGGAAAGATGCAGTAAATCATGGTGTAGATCACTAGGACCTGTCCAACACATTTGGCTTTTGAAAACTATTTTTGCATGTTATTATCTTTTCTACATTTGTTTGTTTCTGTGTTACAATTTCCCATCACTGATGATACCTGAAGTCCATCTTGTAGATGCATCAACCGTTCATTCTAGCCTGGACTCTGCGGCAGACAATCCAGCAAATGATTTTGACATCTGTTTAGCTCAGAGCATGTGGGTAAATGTCTTTGGCTTGTGGGACTTAGAATAGAACAGATTGGGCTGGAAGGGAAGCCCATCCATTTCCATCCCCCCTGCCATGGACAGGGACACCTCCCACTGGGTCAGAGTGCTCCAAGCCCCATCCAACCTGGCCTTGAACACCTCCAGCCATGACTTCTCTGAGCAACCTGTGGCAGGGCGTTCCCCCCCTTGCAGGAAAACATTTCTCCCTAAGATCTCATTTCAATCTCACCTCTTGCAGCTTAACATCATTTCCCCTTGTCCTATCCTGTACTTCCTGATCAAGAAAGAGCCCTTCCCCAGCTTTCGTTTAGGCTCTCTAAAGAACTGGAAGGGGGACTTGATGCTTCCCTAAGCGAAGTGAAGATGAACGTAAACACTCACTTATTGAAAATGATCATTTTGTAATGGTCTAAGGTTTCTGCTCCTGATGTGGTTAGCAAATTTATGATGGCCAATTTCATATTCTTCACATGCTTTTGGTATTTATAAGAATTTTCCATCTGCTTTGGAAAAATAGTTCCTGTATCATGACTTGGCAGTGAACTACGCCGAGTGATTCTTGCACTGTGTTTTACTGGTAAGGTGCAGTCACACTAATGTTTGCTGCCATCTGCATGTGCCACCCTTAATCACTCCTCTCACTGGGGGACTGGAACTACTTTTTCATACCCTTTTCATGAACTGCTAAAGGCAAATAATATTTACACTATGAATCATTGACTGGAGTTCATGTGTGCTAAAACTTGTGTAACTGTTAAGTATGCAAATAGTTTTCTTGGCATTATTCAAATGCTCTTAAAACTTGATTCAGTAAATGAAGGTAAATCAAACTCAAGGTTATGATTCACAAAACTACTTGCAAACCTCATTATATATTTAAGCTATGTCCACTATTCAGAATTACAAACGCTGAGTTGCAAATTGATTTCCAGAGAACTGTGATACGAAGCGATTGGCTGCTTATGTGCTTTGCTGGTTCTGCAGCTCCTCTTCTGTATCCTGTGAATCCAATGTTGCTCATCAGTTTATCAGAATCACCAACCGTACCTTGATGTGAACTCTGCACCCACATGGTTTTTATGTAGCTATGCTGTGCAAAAGGTTATGGCTGGGCATAGTTGCTGCCACGTAAGCAGCAGGTTTAGGAATATCTGAGGAGGGTTTTGCAAAAACACCTGTGAGATTTGTGTGCCCACTGCCTCCCAGGGTTACCCAGGTGCTCACAAGAGATTTGTCAGGATAACAGGATGGCTGGGGCCAGCTGCAGTGTGGTGGGAACAAGAGCTCAGTGCAGCCCTTGGACCAGGGATACAGGGAGCTGTTGGGGCTGCAGAAGCTTAGATTGGGATTTGTATTGCATATTAGATGTTTGGATTGGACATTAGGAGAAATTTCTTTCCTTAAAGAGCGGTGAAACATTGGCAGAGGCTTCCCAGGGCAGTGGTGTAGTCTCCATCCCTGAAGGGGTTCAAAAAATGTGTGTAGATGTGGCTTTTCAGGCACATTCAGGATATGGTTTAGCAGGGACGGTGGTGTTGGGCTGACGATTGCATTGGATGAGCTTAGAGGTGTTTTCCAACCTTAATGATTCTATGATTCTATCTTCAATTAAGGGTATACATAAATAGAGGGGCACAATGAAAATCTTGTTCCTTAAGCTCCTTAAAGCCAAGGAAAGATGAGCTTAGAGGTCTTTTCCAACCTCAATGATTCAATGATTCTAAGCTCCTGCAGGGAAGGTACTGTGGGACCATGAGGGCTGAGCTAAATTCGTGTGGCCCCACCAGTCTGGGGAGGCTTTTGGGATCTCCCATGTGGGAAAAAAGGGCCAGGGCTATGCCAAGCCCATGCACATATAAATATACTGAAATTATATAATTCCAGTCTGTATTTCAGTGTGTATGTATATATATATTCAGTGTAGTATCTATAAATACTTTGGAGCACAGGCAGTGACAAGCACAGCTCACCTGGCGTGGGCACAGTCACCACTAGCAGTGCTTGCACAGGTTGATTGATCTTTTAACCAAGCCTTGAACGTGAAATTCAGTAGCTTCTCAAACTGCTCCAGTCCCTAAAAATGCATTGATTTTCTAGAGCCTGTAAACACCAATTTACATACCGCAGGCCATCTCCTGCATTACGGACCCTGGTTTTTAGATGGTTCTGCATGGGCAGGGTGGCCAGCTCAAGAGGAGTTGGCTACCAGCTTGGTATTTTTCCCCTAAGAGAGTTGTCACAACCAAATCTGCCAAACTTTCTCTGTAAATCAGTCTATTAAAGCTTTGCATTGAAGGGTGACATGAATAAATGACTGGCATTCACTTGTTGCTGCCTGGATAATGTTGAACCTAAATCTTAACATTCAAAGGGTGAAAAAATTATGGATGCATGAATTGTATGTAGTTCCCAGCTTGCTGGTAGCAATCCCATCATCTTGCACAGCTGTTCTGCCTTTGTCTTGTTCCACCAACAGTGACATCCAGAGCCTTGGCTCGTTATATTCCTTTCAATCTCTTTCTCCCTCCAGCCCTTTTTAATTATTTCAATCTATTTTGGCTAGTCTTGTGCAGAACTTTGTCTTCCTCATGTACTCGCCTCTTCCAAGATACGCTATTCCTCTGCCAGCATGTGGAGCAGGTTTAGGAATATCCCCCTGGCTCTTGACCAGGGCTCCCTGGTGACTTGACCAAGAGCTTTCTTGAAGAATGTTGACTGAGTAAGGCTCAGTAAAGGTAATTACAGCTATATCACCTATTTTTGGTGAGAAGTCTTGGTCGAGGACCCTATGCAAAAGCAGAATCACAAGAACATCTGTGTAATTGTTGCAGTTTCTTTTTTAATGCCATTTCTGCCTGGACGAAGGAGTCTGAAATCCATTTGTTTCCTGTAGTCTCATTAAAGACTAATTTGGAAAGCTGAAAAAGAGATATCTATTTTGGCTTGATCTCACTACAGTTAAAATACTTCTGGTTGCTGAGCTGACCAGAAGCTCTCGGTTTCAGGTCAGTTCATCAGTACCTTGCATTTCCCTATGTTTAGCAGTCAGAGTGGAGAAAGGCAGTAAAGAGAAGAGAATTATTCTTTCTCCTGACACAATAAGGCCTTGATAATTCATGCGTGAAGCAGATTTTGTTTATCTCCTTGAGCATTTCATAGATTTTCTTTTATAACTAAGGTAGAGGTGCTTTCTCATCTTGTCACAACTCATTCCTCCTGCCATCACCATCAGTGCTGATTTTCACTAGCTGCAGGGTCAGCAAGACCGAATTGCTTTTTTTCTTTCAGTTCTCTGGTCGTTCAATCTTGGGGGATTATTTGGGGTTTGTTTTATTTTAAGCATGTGTTACCAAATGATTTTGGATAAGGAGATCTTGAGCAGCAGCAGGCATCTCCACTAACAGTAGGGATGTACAGTGCAAGGCGGTGGTGTTCTTGCCTGATAGGAGAGTTCTTCTCTTTCAGCATATATGGTAATTCTGATTTGGGATGACAAGTTAGAATATCCAGAAATTCCACAGAATGAAATGGCCACGCAGAAACGTATTGGCAATGACAAAATGGATTGTGTTGTGAGGTGCGATGGTACCAGCTGCATTAGGCTGTTGTCTGAGAAGCAAGTTCAGCTTAAAAATCAGCAAAGCTGTAAATCATAAATGCCATGAAGCAGCAGCTTGGGAAGTTAAGGTAATAATAACCAGGGTATTGTTGTCCAGCTCATCAGAAATATTTCATAGCATCATAGAATGGTTTGGGTTGGAAGAGACCTTAAAACCCATCCAGTTTCAACCCCCATGCCATGGGCAGGGACACCTCCCACTACATCAGGGTGCTCAGAGCCCCATCCAACCTGGCCTTGAACACCTCCAGGGATGGTAGTTCCAACACTCCCCTGGGCAGCCTCTTCCAGTGCTTCATCACTCCCTCAATAAAGAAATTTTTCCTAATATCCAATCTAAACCTTCTCTGATGCAACTTGAGGCCATTTCCTCTCATCCTATTCCTTGTTATTTAGTGGAAGAGCCCAGCACCCACCTCACCACAATCTCCTTTCAGGAGCTGCAGAGAGTGATGAGGTCTTCCCTCAGACTCCTCATCCCTAGGCTGAATAACCCCAGGTCCCTGAGCTGCTCCTCGTAAGACTTGTGCTCCAGGAGCGATCAGGATACTGGAGAGGGTTCACAGAGACACTGGGATGAGGGGAAGGGCTGAGCATCCTCTGTGGACATGTGGATAAAGGAATATGTCTGATTTACCACTCCTGCCCTAAGGGCATGGCTTCTGAGAAGCAGAGAATGACAGCTGGTGGAGAAATTACATATGCTAATGACTTAAAAATGAATTAATTGCTATTAATTATTTTATCACAAAATCAATTAGTGTTATACTGAAGTCATTTTAATTAAAGTAGTTGATAAAAATCAGATAAACCATAGACACGGCAAAATTATGGCAAAACTCCGAAATTAGTCACTAATACGAAATGAAGGCCCAAACAGTTCAGCACCGAGATTGAATTAGCTGTAATTTTTATTAAAAGATTAGAGCCCAGGGCAAAAACATGAAAACAGAAGCTTGTTTGAGAAGGAAAAGAAAGCTTTTGGTGTTCATGAATGAAGTTGAAAAGGGCAGGAATAGCTGTATCTATCTGCATATCTCTGAGATAATTTTCATCTTAAAAAAAGAAAGAAAAATCACTGTTTTCCCATGTTTATGGTATTGTATTATCGTTAAAGGAATTTTTTAAAGGAACTTGATCTTGGCTAATTCATGATGCCCTTAAACAAAAAGATGTGTCCTCTGTTTATGTTGCACTGCTGAAGAAACTCAGGCAGTTTGTGTAGTTTTGATCCTAATCTTGGAGTAGTCAGGTTCTAACAGGAAGAAAGAGAATCAAGAAAATTCATTGTTGTTGAACTCAATCAGTAGAAGTGTGCAAGGTTCTGCACCTGGTTCAGGTCAATCCCAAGGACAAATCCAGGCTGGGCAGAGAACAGGTTGAAAGCAGTCCTGAAGAGAAGGACTTCGGGTGTTGGTGGATGAGAAACTCAACATGAGCCAGCAAAGTGCACTCGCAGCACAGAAAGCCATCTATGTCCTGGGCTCCATCCAAAGCAGCGGGACCAGCGGGGCAAGGGAGGGGATTCTGCCCCTCTACTCTGCTCTGGTCAGACCCCACCTGAAGCCCTGTGTTCAGTTCTGGAGTCACCAGCACAGGAAGGACGTGGACCTGTTGGAGTGAGTCCAGAGGAGGCCACGGAGATGATCCAAGGGCTGGAGAACCTCCTGTGCAAGGACAGGCTGACAGAGCTGGGGTTGTTCAGCCTGGAGAAGAGAAGGCTCTGGGGAGACCTTAGAGCAGCCTCCCAGTACTGAAAGGGGCTCCAGGAAAGCTGGGGAGGGGCTCTTGATCAGGGAGTGCAGGGATAGGACCAGGGGGAACAGTTTTCAGCTGTAAGAGGGGAGATTGAGATGAGATTTTAGGAAGAAATATTTTCCTATGAGGATGGGGAGGCCCTGGCACATGTTGCCCAGGGAAGTGGTGGCTGCCCCGTCCCTGGAGGTGTTCAAGGCCAGGTTGGATGGGGCTTTGAGCACCCTGATCCAGTGGGAGGTGTCCCTGCCCATGGTGGGGTAGTGGAACTGGATGGGCTTTAAAGTCCCTTTCAGCCCAAATAATTCTGTGACTCTATGAAATAAAATTGAAGAGATGATACATAATAATTCAGGGCCAGACCTGGTGGTGGTATAACTGAGTGCCTCTCCATTGACATCTGTGGTGTTTCTGCCTCACCCACCACCTGACAGGCACAGAAAGAGGCTTCTGTGAATTTCGGGATGCCAGTCTTTCTGAATTGTATAATGATTGAGAACAAAAAAGCTGGAGAACATCAGAGGCATAATTAATCTGCTGCTTTTGCTTTTGAGTCATTATGTATGGTACGCGGGTGGGTGGAAGTTTGCATTAGAAAGGAAGACGTTGTACTGCTGTCTCGAAAAGGATGCGGGTGGCTGGTGTGTGGCAGAAACATGCAGGTGGTTTGGATGCTGGTATTTGTTATCAAGTTATTTGCTTGCTGATTATTGACAGCAGCCAGGAGAAATGGATCCGGGCCTTGCGGAGCACGGCTTGTTTTTGCGGGGAGATGGGCAAGTGCTGTAATGCCTGCGTCCAGCTGAACCGCACGAAAGAACATTTCTGTTCCAACAAAAATAAGGGCTGTGAAAGCAAAGTTATCTTGGACTGGATTTTTCAAACTCATGAGCAGAATTTAATGTTTGGGACTTCATTGACTTAATGCACAAAGCAAAGCGAGTAATGAAAAACTACTCTTTGTAAAGCGAAAAAATAAGAGGCATTGATGGAAAAGCTAATTTATTTACTCTTTTATGGAAAGAACAGGCTTTGCCCCAGTTCAGAACTGACTGTGCAGCTATTGATGTGTATTCCTGTGAGTCAAAGGGGTAATGAAAGCGCTCGCGCTCTCCCCATGTCTCCGTTTTGAGACTTTAAAGTACAACTTCACTGCTTGGCTGTAAGGGAGGGGCTCACAAGTGTTCAGTGAGCATTTGTCAGTATTGCCATATGGTAAAAACTTGTGTTTTTCAAGTCTTTAGTCCTAGAAATAGCTTGTTTCAGAGCACTAATGAAAAGACTGGAAGACATTTGGCAATTACTGACCCCATCCTGGCTATCCTGATCCTTCCCGTGTCCTGCTCTCTCCTAAAGCCCTCTGCACACCTGCCACCACCACGGCTCTCTCCAGCAGGATCTCTGATCCACTGCTTAGGGGCAAAAGAAAATTCACTCATTTTTCATCTAGTTGACAGAACAGAGTAATTGCCATAATTTACTGTGCCCGCATCTCGCAAGCAGTTCTGATACCGTTACATATTTATGGGTCTCCATCCAAAGTCTTGCTCCTGATGTGCAATTTAGCAGCAGTTTGATTCATAATTCCTTATTTTAGGTCCTTGTAGAATATAGTTATGACTTGTTTAACTTCCCTGTACTGAGGTACCAGGCGATTTGTGTATTCCAGCAGCTAAACTCAAGTCCATCTCCCTAAGCGCTGTGCCCATAGCCTGGTTACGGCAAGCTGGCTGTGTGAGTGTTGCTGTGTATAACTAGCAGTTTAGAATGCCTATAAATCATGAATTTTGCCAAAGCTCGAGTGAGGATCTTTGGTTCCACTCTTGTCTGCGCCAAAAGCCTGCACTGAGGTTTTAAGCTGCAGGTTTTGTGCAAACACATCAAATGGAAGTTGTTGGGGTTCCTTTTGCTTAAGAGAAGGGAAATGCAATTTGGAAGATTGAAGTTTGGACTCGATGGTCTCAGAAGTCTTTTCCAACCAGATGATTCTATAATTCCATCAAGGAGCTGAGACTGGGGCAGTTTATTGGCTGTACTCTCCTTCCTGCCCTAATGAACAAGGATCTGAATCCTCACCTGATCCCCTCCATCCACCTTGCTCTATCACATCTACAAGTTCTGGTTGCTTCTAAAGCTCACGAAATTCTGTATGGAACAAAAAGGCACAGCATGCGTTAAAAGATACTGGCTTTATATAAAGACAGAGAGGTCTTTGAGTGAGAATCTTACAATACAAGCAATCCTCTTGCTGAAAACAGTGGGGGCTTTGCCTGGAAAGACTTCAGGCTGTGGTCCTGTACAATTAATCTCCCCCTGTACAAACTCCTACAGTGACGTACAGAAAATAGATACCAGCTAAACAATATTCATGTATCCATACAAGTACAGAAATTACTCTGATGCCTACGGTCTAAACTATGTGCATCCCACAGGCATTTTTCGTAGAGCTGGATCACATGCATCCTTGATGGAGTTGTGCAGACCTCTGCAGGAGGCTGCCCACACCAACAGCCACACTTGTGTACTGAGGAGAAAGTCCTGACTCCTACACGCTATGCAATGCCACAGGGCTGGTGGTGCTGAAGGGATCAAAGACAGAAGTGTGTGAAGAGATTGGTGTAAAACACACTGGTGTGATGTTGTGTCCAGTTCTGGAATCCCTAACACAAGAAGGATATGAAACTGTTAGAATGGGTCCAGAGGAGGCCACGGAGATGATCCAAGGGCTGGAGCACCTCTGCTATGAGGACAGGCTGAGAGTGCTGGGGTTGTTCAGCCTGGAGAAGAGAAGGCTCTGGGGAGACCTTTTAGTGGACTCCCAGTTCTGGAAGGGGCTCCAGGAAAGCTGGGGAGGGACATCTTACAAGGGCTTGTAGAGACAGGATAAGGGAGAATGAGTTTAAATTGGAAGGGGGAAGATTTAGATTAGACATCAAGAAGAAATTCTTCATGATGAGGGTGGTGAGGCCCTGGCACAGGTTGCCCAGAGAAGTAGTGGCTGCCCCATCCCTGGAGGTGTTCAAGGCCAGGCTGGATGGAGCCTTGAGCACCCTGATCCCAGTGGGAGGTGTCCCTGCTCATGGCAGGAGGGTGGAACTGAATGGGCTTTAAGGTCCATTCCAACTCAAACCATTCTATGATTCTTTGATTTCTATGGACCTGTTAAAAATAACACTGCAACATGAACTAACAGGCAGGAATTTTGATGATAGCTTAATACTGATAGCAAAATGGTGTTATTTTCAGTGCCATTCTAATTCCAGAGCTGTTATAAAAAGACCAAAGCAAGTCTCACTCACCCACATCCTCATCCCTTTTCCACTGCCAGGTGGAAAACCTGTACTGGCAGTGGCTGCTGTACTGCAGTCATCCTTGCGTTCAGCACAGACTTTGTGCATGGATACCAGCAGCAGGGATAAAATGATGATATGTGTCCTCTTCCCTTCCCGGCTTCCAGAGACCAACTGTGAGGTCTGGACTCCCCCTTGAGAGTCACCACAGTCTGCCACTACAGTATCTCGAAGGTCTTTTCCAACCAGATGATTCTGTGATTCTATTTTCTTCACTGAAAGGGTTCTCAGGCACTGGCACAGCTGCCCAGGGAGGTGGTTGAGTCCCGGAGGAGTTTAAAAGACTGGTAGATGAGTTTCTCAAGGATATGGTTTAGTAAGTGGATGGGTATGGTTGGATCTCAAAGGTCTTTTCTAACCAGATGATTCTGATTCTTCTTCTGTGATTCTATGATTGTCACCCCCGAGCTGAGAGCGGAGAGCACTGTGTTTTATTCCTTGCTTACCCAGGTTGTTTTCATGCCACCTGCCCAGAAGTGGGAAACCTCTCTGTGTCTCGTTACCCTGAGATCTTTGACAAAAAAAAAAGCCTTTTTAAAGGATAAATTTAGAACTTTCTCATTTTGTTTTACATTTCACATCATGTTGTTATTGGTGACTTGTTCCATTGTGCCAGATAGCATAATGTGAGAGGACAAGTGCAGTAAGGTGTTTGCTGTGCAGGTGGGAAATGTGAAGAAATAGAGTTCTCTAGACTTTAACCATAGTTTTATTTTTTTTCAGTGCTTCACTTTTTTCAAAGGTTGGTCTGTCTGCAGGAACATGATGTTGCTGTGTGAGATGCAGTCCAGTAGGCATGTAGAGCAAAAATAAAATACGGAGGAAACCAAATCAGCCCTGCTCGTGCTTTTGAGCAAACAAACCCAGTCTTAAAAACCTGCAAGTCAGATCCCTGCTGCGAGTGACAGTGGGCTGCTGCAGAGATGTCAGGATCTAGCTTGGTGTGTACTTGAAGCATCCCCCATCTGAGGGTTGTGGGCTCTATGCAAAATCCTTGTGTTGCAAAGAGGAAACAGCCAGAGATGACCTTTTTATACTAAAGATGTAGTGAAAGTGAGGGAACCAGTCTCTCCTGAAAGGAAGACTGGCCTCTCTTTGATTGATTTTTCATGAGCTTTGGGCAGAGGGTGACTCATGTCTAAAACATGAGCATGTCTGTTTACCTCTAATGCCTGTGTGTACTTCCCAGAGGATGATGTCTTTGTTTCCATGGATCTGTCAGAACTTGCTTTTATCCATGGAAATGCTTTTTCCAAAGGTGGAAGTTTCTTCAAAAAAATCTTTCAATGTACATGGCTTTTTTTGTCTTTATTGTCAGAACTTCCATGACTAGGGAGCCCTCATCATTTTTTTCTGCGTTAAGTCCAATTATGGCGGAAACAAGAAACATACCCCTCAGTATCGGAAAGAAATTGAGGGGCTGGAGTGTGCCCAGAGGAGGGCAGTGAAGCTGGGGAACAGGCTGGAGCACAGGGGTTATAGGGAGTAGCTGAGATGTAGGAGGCTGAGAGGACACCTCATCACTCTGCATCTCCCTGAAAGGAGGTTGTACCAAGGTGGGTGCTGGTCTCTTCTCTTGAGTAACAAGTGATAGAACCCAGAGTAAATGGCCTCAAGTTGCACCAGGGGAGGTTTAGATTGACTATTGGGAAAAATTTCTATATTGAAAGAGTGGTGAAGCACTGACAGAGGCTGCCTAGAGCAGTATGATTCTATAATTCTCCAGGTCCCAGGGTTTGCGTATGCAGTGCTGTGACTTACGGAAATGCTGTGAGTGTTGATGCCAAAGGAGCACAAGATCATGGTGAACCCCACGCACCAGCATCCACTGGTGTTTCTGCAGTATCTTGATGTGTGTTCGTTGGCTTTTAGCAATCAGTGACCAGAGGGAATTTCTGTTGAAAATAAATTCCCCTCCATTTGGACTCCTTATATGTCTTTCAGCATGATGGTTCAGCAGGTAGCCTGCTAGGGCTTACTCACCGTTTCATGGGGGGTTCTGATGGAACTACCCAGCAATAATCGCCCCATATTACTTCTTGTTGCCCTTGAAGCATTCTTACAGAAACCTTCTGGTGGGTCTGTTGGTCCAGGAGTCGAATGCTGAACCCTGCCACACGCTCAAGACCAGGCAGAGAGCAGCAGTAGGAGCTGAAAGGCTCTGTTTTACAGCAGCCCAGCCTCAGGAGCCTTGTTTGTAAAGCGCTTCCTAATGAAGGGAAAAGGAGCTGGAGAGTGATTTTCTAAGAATAAAAATTCCTTTATGGTTTTTTGAAAGCTACTTTACACTTTGCACAAATGATGGCTTAGCATCTGGCAGGCTGGGCTTTTGCCATGTGTGGCAGAGGATACAGTTTGTGTAGTTACAAGCAATCTACTCAAAAAGCTTTTGTGTAGTCCTGGAGCCCAGGAACTTGTTAATTTTGAGCAGTCATTTTCCACATTTAGCCCCATTAGAGACTCTATTTTTGGTGACCTAGTTTGAGCTCTTTAAAAAATAATCAAGCAGCATTTTTCAGATCTGATTTGTAATGGGACTGTGGATTGGGTTCGCAACTTGAAATGAAAGTTGGGCGGTGGGGGGAGAGGATAGAAAATGCTTTTTATCTGCCTGGTCCTTCAGAGCTCACATTTGCGATTGATTTTAGAAGGCCTCTAGGAAGGTTAATCTGACAAAGATTGTGGCTTGACTTCACCACTTCAAGGGTTATTGTTTGACGTGCCACTGGGAAAATAATAAAGTAGCAGGGTTTAAATAATACTTTCGATCCAATAACCTCCAGGAGTTCTACCAAGTATTGCTGGGCATGATCCAAACGGTGTTAAAGCCTGTGGATTCTCTCGCTCCCCAGTGCATACGGTGGGGTTTGGATTAGAGAGTGAGCAGACACGAAACTGGCTTCCCTTGGGTTCCACACTGACTCAGCCGTAGGAGAGCTAGGAATGGGCATTGGACTCAAAGATCCTGTTTCCATGCTGTATCTTGGCTGTGGCAATGAGTACCACACAGGAGGTCAACCGGCCTCTGGCTACTTGTGATTGCAGGGGAGGTCTGGGCGGTGGGAGATCTTTAGTTCTTGTAAGAGAAGGAGGATGCTCACAGCCCAGAGATGGTCCGGTGAGCACCAGCTTGTTCAGACGCGCAGTTGAGAGCAATTTTGGCAAAACTAAAGGAAAGGAAAATGCCTGAAAATGAAATCTCTGATTTTAGCTTTAAAAGTACATGAATTGGTTTTGCATTTTGTGCCAATGCACAATTCCATATTTAGGAATATTGGGTGACCTGGAATGGCATTACAGTAGAAATATTCTATTTTCATTCATTTGTACTTCGTTTTCTCTCGATAACTCATTCCAAAGCTGTGGCGAGCAAGCTGCCTTGCTTCAGGAGATCACTCCAACTTCAGGCTCCCTCCTGAGACCAAGAAGAACAGCCTAGTGAAGCTGACATTGCAAGGAGGAAGAATCACAGAGTGATCCTCTGGATCCTCACAAAGGATCTCTGTGATATTTTTAAGGGTTTGCAAATGTAGGGATTAAATCTATCTGTTCAGTAGGAAAGGTGAAGACAGCCCCCTCTGCAGGAGATACAGCAGTGGGAGCATCCCTGGCATGGAAAGCCTCAGAGATCATAGAATAGTTTGGGTTGGAAAGGACCCTGAAGCTCAACGAGTTCCGCCTGCCCCCCCCGCCACGGGCAGGGACATCTCCCACTGGGTCAGGGGTCTCAAAGCCTTATCCAACCTGGCCTTGAACACCTCCAGGGATAGGGAAGCCAACACTTCTCTGGGCAACCTGTGCCAGGGCCTCCCCACCCTCACAGGAAAATGTTTCGTCCCAAGATGTTGTCTCGATCTCCCCTCATCCTGCATCCTCTGATCAAGAGTCCCTCCTCAGCTTCCCTGGAGCCCCTTTCAGCATTGGGAGGCTGCTCTAAGGTCTCCCTGCAGCCTTCTCTTCTCCAGGCTGAACAACCCAACTCTATCAGCCTCTCTCCTCATAGCAGAGGTGAGGTGATTGTTGAGGAAATACATATAATCACAGAGTGTCATGGATGTGTGCACATCCCAGCCGTTGTCCTTGGAAGCTCTTCAATGGGGCGCATAGAGAAGGAGGAATAGAGTCAGAATGTGCGGAATTACTGCAAAGATTTAAAGCAGCTGCAAGACTCCTGGTAGGGCCAACTAGGCTCTCCTGCTAGGGAGGTCAAAACTGATCCTTCGTCCCCGGCTCGAGGCCCAGCTTGTTTGGGGCTGACCCGCAGACCAGACTCTGCTTCCAATTGGAGTTCTTCACTGTTGGATGCTCTGTGCCTCTGTTTTCTTGGCATAAACACTCTTCCAGGGAACAGGAGTTGGCAGAGACGATCACAGAATTCAATTGAGATCAGATTGGTTGTAATTAAAGATATTTGGCCTATTAGGAATTTGACACTCCTATATTTAATTTATATTAAAAAAAGAATTAAATTAGCAGTTTACTAGTTCCTATTGCCATTTTCATGTTTCTGTAGCTCAAAATATCTTGATCCAACAAATGAGATATGGCAAACATTCTAAATACTGTTTAATTTATTTTTTAACTGAAAAAATATGTAAATGCCTGAGAAATTATACTTTGAAAAGTGGCTACTGCAAATTAACAGCATTTCACATGGATCTTACTTTGCATTTTTAATACACATAATGCGTGTCCCAAATTACATGATTTGCATTATAAACCAGAACAGCTCCTGTGTCGCTGCTGCTGCCCAACAGTCGAATAACAAGGCTTTTCTTTCCAAACTGTATAAATACATGTTTACCCAAATGATGCAATTGAGGGCTCTTTTATTTACACTTTTCTGGTCAGTCAATCACGCTGACGTCTTTTATAGTCAATGCTTTTTAAATGTATCTGAGTCAACGTAACATCTGAGGACTGGAAGAGCCAGGCATGCGCTGGAAGTAATAGTTTTGTTATTGTGTTGGCATTTTCATAGAATGGATTGGATTGGAAGGGACCTCAAAGCCCATCCAGTTCCACCCCCCTGCCATGGGCAGGGACACCTCCCACTGGATCAGGGTGCTCGAAGTCCCATCCAACCTGGCCTTGAACACCTCCAGGGATGGGGCAGCCACCACTGCTCTGGGCAACCTGGGCCAGGGCCTCCCTGCCCCCACAGGTGTGTGATAGTACCTGATAAACAAATACAATATCTTCTGAAATTCGGAACTTTAACTAAGAGTTGTCTGAATGTAAGAGCACTGAGGAGCTGGATGGAGCTGTGTGCGTGGTGACAACATCGCTGACAACATTTGCTATGTTGTTGCTCTCCGCTGTGCTCTGTGTAGAGGGTCCCTTTGAATTTGTACCAGGCAAACAAGTAAGTGGAAAGTGGAGATGGTGATTTTGTGTTTCTGGCTCCTAAGACAGCCAGCCCTCATGATTATAAGTGCCTACCACCAGCCTGCAGGGTGTTAGATGTGACTTGCAGACCTAGTCTGGATCCTAACTTTCAAACTGATGGGGCTGTGTTAGAGCCAGTGCTGCAGGTCTGTCTGCAGCTTGTGAACTGCTGTTTGTTCACGAACAGGTTTCAGGAGGAGGGGAACAGGCCAAAGCTGCAAAATGAGGCATAGCTGAAATGCCTAGGACCTGAGGCTTTCCAGACACAAGAAATATGGTTATGATAAATGATCGAAGCAACAGCACTTTTTTCTGTTCTAATAATATCCAGCCAAGTGAAGAAATCCAGGAAATGCCTGTGGTTACCTGGCTGTGCAGGCAGGACGTGTTTGGTGCCAGAAGGCATCAACCATAGCCCCTCCAGCTCATGAAGGATCAGGAATGAGAGCTGGTTGATGTGTTGGCTGCTCATGGAGTTATTTCCCATTCAGGAACTGTAGGTGGCTGGTGGAAAGTAGCTGGCTTGGGTCAGTGAGCAGCAGCCTTTCTCCTCTATTAACAGAGCTGAGTGCCCCCTGAAAGGTGGCCAATGCAATCCTGTTTTGGGGTTGCTGAGAGCTGTCTTGCAAAGTAGTAAAGAAGGGAGATGTCGTGGCTCCATAAGTGGGAAGTGAGAGGTGGGCTGGGCAGTCTCTTGCCTGGGGATTCCCAGGGTTTGCTGTTGACTTCAAGGGAAGCTCACTGTTGACAAAGCAGAGGATCGAAGGAGGTTTTTCAGCACTTTTCCCCTGCTGATCACCTGCATTATGCAAAACGAGCAGATTCTCAGCTCACTCTCAGTAAGCATCAGAGGTTTTTTTGAGAAACAGAAGCCATGCACAATCAACATTTTCTAATCAACATTTTCACGGCATCCTATTTATCGTGCTGATCTCAGTGCAGCATTGCAGACTGGAGGGATCCCGCTTTCTGGCTCTGTCTCTATTTGCTGCTTTAATATTGTGTTGGCCTACCCTTCTTATTCCCTTGTGCTCCACTCCCTAAACCACGTTTCACGCCTTGTAGTAGTTACAGACGTCAAGTAAAAGGCTGTGTACTGCATTTCATGCATATGATAATGGCTGTGTCCTTCTGGAAGTGTGTAATTAAATCCATAGCTATCAAATCAGAATCAGGACGTGGAGTTACCACTAGTTCTATCCCTATTTTCAGGACAGTAGGAGCTGTTCATTCTCTCCCATGCTTTACCCTTAGACTGTATCTGTGATGTGGTGAGCTTATCTGCTGAGTGATGATACACTGGAACAGTATAACAGAGCAGAACCATCTCGGTAGCAGCATGCGTGCACCTCAGAAGTCATCTCTGAGATGAGAGGGTGGGAATAGCAGCAGTGGGATATTGAGAAATTGGGAATTGAAGACACATAACACAAACAGCTCTTTTGCCAGCTGAAAACCCAGCAGGATGATGATAAAGTGCACAATGTTTATTGATATCTGAATGACTATTTGTTGCCAAAAAAATGCATTTTAGAACTTAGCATAAACTCAGTTATCAGATTCTGGCACAGCTTAGTATTTATTAGGAAATATATAGCTTTTTTATAGCCATTGTTCACCTTAGGGAGAAAATAAAAAAGGGGAGAAAGGCATTTTATTTTAATAGCACTGACTTCTTAATCTAAACACTTCCTACTAGCAGCTTGGTTGTGGAGTGGAAAGAAATGCTGGATATTACCATTTATCCTTTGTTATGGAACACTATCACCTCTCTCTGTCTCCATCAGGAGAGCCAGGCAATAATTTACTGCCATGGATGCTGAGGGTTATCAGCTCCCAAGCTACTCCAGTTCAGGTAGTTTGTCATCATGAGCTTTCAAGAAGGTAAATAAGTTGATTAAGAGGGTGTATTTGTCAAGTCAGCGTTTCTGCCCAACTAGAAGGCAGCGCTCTTTCCCTCCCCCCTTATCCTACCCTTGTCTTTCTTGTGCTGAGTTTTCTTGTGTACAAAAGTAGCTTCGATAAAGGGTAATGTTCTTAGCTGTGTCTCAGAAATAGCAAGTGTGATATATTTGGAAATGTAAATGATGCTGATTAGCCAAGTGTCAAGGTTTGAGGAGAGAAGTTCAATCAGAATATGAAGAGCAGGAAGAATATTTGGCCTCTCTGTTCACAATTAGCTCTTCCACATCTGCCAGAGGTTCCTACAAGTGCTGAGAAGATCAAGATGCAAGAAAGAGTCAGTAACTGTAGAAGATGAAGACACATGCCTGGTGTAACAATCTCTTCCTAGAGCGTGCACTCACAATCGCTCAACCTCCTCTGACAGTTTCCACATTCTGTAGTTCATCTCCAAAAACTTATAAACCCACTGAGCAAAGTAACCAGAGGGAGGCAAGGAGCACGAAGCAATTCAGCACTCCAACTGTCTGCCACTGTCGTCTGATTATTAGCAAGTAGGATGGTGAGAGCTCAATACTGTGCAGTAATTTCTAGAACTGGTCACGTTGTAGTTAGGCTCTGAACAAACTCTGAAGGCAGAAGTTGTGGCTCTGATTATTTAGGAACACGTTGACCCATAGCAAAGCTTCATCATCCATCCCAATCTGCTTTTTATGACACACCACTGTGCTATGCTGTGGTTAATTTTCCGTTTTCAGAGAGTAAGACAATACTCCAGGACTAGGTAAGCCGGGTTCTGGAGGTGGGAGACTTGGGATGCTCCATGCCTTCAGCCAGAGCTGCCATCTAGATTCATTCAATAACTACACCAAGAATTTTTTCCTAACAAAGCAGGAAACTTGACAAGACAAGAAAGGACCAAACCCAAACATCTGCACCATGGCAGTCTTCGGAGACACTGGCATCTGAGCATGAGCCAGCCAGAGTTTTGCATGCAGCATAGCTTCAGACAAAGGTATCGGAACGTTTTATCCAAAGATGCTCTTCTGACTAGATCATTTTCTCTTCAAAATGCTGTTAGCATTTTGAAGGGTGATGGAGTTTGACACACTAACATCACCCGGTGAGGATATCCTGGGGCAGAAAAGATGAAATTTCCATCTGTGTTAAGATAGCAGCAACTGCCTGTGGTTATGTACTTTGCAGAGCAGGGACAAGGCCAACGACTTGCATGGGTCGGAGCACATTTTTAAAAGCAGAATTCAGAAAGCATTTAGGCACGTGCTTTAGCTTGCAGAGCAAGGCTATTTTTCCAGTCTGGATATGTCTCCATCTGGAAGTGATGGAGTTTCACTTCCAGTCTTTTCTCTGTGGAAACCTCAGCTGAAGTCTTCTGGCTGTAGCTGCCCTTAACATGGTTCTTCATCCTTCTGCCTGAACTGAAATCAAACCTCTGCCGACGAAGATGGACATCGTCTTGGGGAAGTTGGCACCAGCTGTGGTAAGCATGACAAAGCCTCTGGGGACATGAAAGGGAGTTCCTGATCTTATGCTGCAGTTCAGGAGCCCTCTGCATCAACCCTGAGCTGGTTTGCTTTTCTGAAAGGAAAATATTTCCTTTTGCTCAGCATGTCACATAATTGCTAATATTGAAATACACATTCAGCATTGTCAGTATAGTCAAAATTAATTCCAGCACAGCTTTCCTAGAAAGTACTTGCTCTGAGGAGCCATGCAAGCAGGCAAAACCCTCTTTGTCCAGCCACCTGTTCCGTAGCTCTCCCCTTCATGCACACAAATACACGTATATGTGCAATCCCATTGTGGGCTCTAACCAGTCCCATTCCTCAGGCGTCCTGCAGTACCGAAAGTGTTGGCTTGACGAAGAGTGGGAGAATATATTCAGTTACATGAAAGAGCATAGCAGGAAGAGAGTTATTTAAACTATTGGGAGTTCCTTTGAAGAAGCCTGTGATTAAATCTAAGGATTTCTGGTGGAACAATGAGGTAAATTTGGCCTCGGGTATCTCCTGCCACTTCCTGGCCCCGAGGGGGGAATGATTAGATTCTGATTTAGAGTGATGCTTTGTTAGAGTTCTGTCTGGTTTAATTGATTCAGCTTTAGTTATAAATCTCATCAAGAACAGCCAAAGCGAAGGACACATGTTAATTTGTAGATGTCCCGTGAGTTAACTTTGACTCTGGCAGGAAAGGAAAAAGCAGTTTGCCTTGTTGTTGGAGACACCAGAACATGAAGTGATGTGAGAATGAGCCTCCAGTGCCTTCCAGCTCTTTCGTCTGTATCTTCAATTTAATGTTTGCAGTGAGGGTGACAAATGCTACAATAGTGAAGTTTCGCCAGTGGATGTTATCCCTTTGACCATGACACTGTGTTGAGAGTGAGGGGGTCAGTTCTTTGTTCCCTGAAATTTGCTGTGAATTTGGTCATTTGGGTTATTGAAGTCCCATGTAGCCATTTGTACTGTTTTGATAATATTATGGCAAAGCAAATTCATTGGAGTGCCAGGGCAGTAATTATCTCTTTAGACAGGGAGTGCCTGATGATTTTCAGATGCTGATGAGACAGATTAACCTTAGTCTTTGGGCTCCACATGAGCTTGACATGAACTGTTAGAAAGACAAGATGGAAGAGACAGAGAATGTTCACTGGAAATGTCAGGATGACTGGGATTTGTAGTGCAGGGTGTGCAAGTGTTATCATGGATTGTGTTTTAAATGACTAATTTGAAATAAATGCTTATGTGGAACAGCTACTTTAGAGCTCTTGTCACTGAGCTTTAAGCACTGACTTGCAAAGATCACGGCCGTTTCTCTGTAATTTGTGCTTTACTCTTGACTTTGCAACTTCATTTCATTTAAGAATTCCATTATGCAGCATAAGGTCTTCGTATGACACAGACCTTTCCCTTTTCTGGAAAGCTTACAGCCTAAATGGACAAGAGGTGGGGGGAAAAGCTGGCAATTTTATGAAGACAAAGGAAAATTTGCTAAATCCTCTTTTGGGCAACAGAGAAGTACAGAGATGAACTATAAGGAAGGGAATGCAGAGCCTCTAAAAGAAGAGGAGCTAGAAGACCTGTGCTTGGCTCATTGAGTGTCGCAACCCAAAACCTCAAGGGGTACTTTAATTGCTGTCAATACCTGGGAACAGTTTGAACTAAAGGACAGCACACAAGCAAATGTCAAGTAAAATAAAAACCTTTTGCTTTAGAGAAGCCATAGGCATGTGACAGTTGCCTTTTTTCTCAGGCTCTGGTTTAATAGAAGCCAAAGCCCAAAGCTCTTGCAATGGCAGGCCTTTAACATTCACAACAGCAAATATAATTAGGGTCTGCGAGGGTCGCATCCTGGATGGAATTTATCCCTTGCTTTGTAATGCTTTAATTTAGTATCAAATATTCATGGACTGGTAGGGTCAAATAGGGATAGGAAAATACTGTAACAGACTTTGGCAAAGTAGGATGCTAAAGTATTCAGCTGAAAGGTCAGCCATCCATAGAAACACATTAGGAAAAATACTGTAAATACCTTGCTGCATTTGTGAGTCTAAACATGAGTCGCTCCTGCCCACGGCATGTGGGACTTACAAAGTGCAATGTGTGCAAGCTCACACACATGCTATTTCAAAAGAGCAGACAACCAAAAGTTCCAGCCTTTGGTTGATGATTCTGTTACACATAGATACTCTTCCAAATGTTGAAGTGTGTGAGGTGAGGTCCACACATAAGAATTCCGTCAGATCTCATGAGTTTAAGGGACAGAAAGGGTTGGCTTTGAGATATCCTGGAAATATCTATGCAAACCAAATGATTTTTGGGGGTCCTGAGAAATTTAGGATATGATTCAAAGATTATAATCTAGTGGAAGGTGTCCCTGCTCATGGGAGAGGGTTGTAACTGGATTGGTTGTAACTTGAACGTCCCTTCCAATGCAAACCATTCTATGTTTCTATGTTTGTTGACTTCAAAGGATCAAGGCTTACAAAAAAAATTTATTCAATGAATGAAATTATTGAATTAATTCAGTAAAACTGAATGGATTTATTCCATTCTAAGATATTTTTGAGGCTTGAAGCATGTGTTCGATGCAGCTGGTAGGAAGTTGGGAAGAGCAGGTCAAGCGGCAAAGGCAAACATATCCCTTAGCTAGTGGGACCATGCAAGAAGGTAGAATAACTGAAATTAAGAGCAGCTGTGAGCTTTTAGAAATCAAAGTGTCTTTTCTGTCTAGGGTCATGAGAGGAAAGAGGAAGGAGACAAATCGTTGGGTAAACAGGCTGTGGAGCAGTATGGAGAGAGCAATTGTCTAGCTGCACTGGCTTGAAATGTGGTAGTTCAGGAAATAGTGTGTGTTGATACAGGGAACTGGCACTGGGTGTACTGGCTATGTGCTCCGTCTCCAGGAGCTGGCTCTGAGAAGCTCTAATTGCTACAAGTAGAAGAGACTTGGGAAAAAAAGCAAAAATTAAAGTGCACTGGAGCCAGAAACATCTGCAACTTTAACCTGTTATTACACCTACTGGTTGAGCCCTGAAGTCAGGCTTGGTGCTGTGAGAGTGAGAACTGATTGTGCTCAAGTGAGAAAAACCTGTCATTTTAGCCTGCATTTTTCTCTTGTCTCACAGTATCGTGCAATTCAGTGAGAAAACTACCCAAGGACTGCATTTTTAGACACCCAGAATAACCGAAGAGAAGAAATTCTGCAGGAATACAAACACAGACACAGGTTTTTTGTTATGTTGCATATAGGTATATTTGTAAATACATATAAAAACTGCCTATATAGGGACATAAACACACAAACACAGATCATGGAGAAGATCCAATGGCATCTTGGCCTCTATCGGGAACGGCTTGGCCAGCAGGACTAGGGAAATGGTTGTGCCTCTCTGCTCAGCATTGGTGAGGCCGCACCTCAAATCCTGGGTTCAGTTTTGGGCCCCTCTCTACAAGAAGGACATTGAGGGGCTGGAGCGCATCCAGAGAAGGGAAAGGAGCTGGAGAAGGGCTGGAGAACAAGTGTTGTGAGAGGCGGTTGAGGAACCTGAGGTTGTTTAGTCTGGAGAAGAGGAGGCTGAGGGGAGACCTCATCACTCTCTGCAGCTCCCTGAAAGGAGGTTGAAGTGAGGTGGGTGCTGGGCTATTCTCCCAAGTACCAAACGATAGGACGAGAGGAAATGGCCTCAAGTTGTACCAGGGGAGATTCAGATCAGACATCAGGAAAAATTTCTTCACTGGAAGGGTTCTCAGGCATTGGCAGAGGCTGCCCAGGGAGGTGGTGGAGTCACCATCCCCAGAGGTGTTTACAAGATGAGCAGATGAGGCGCTCAGGGATCTGGTTTAGTAGTGAACAGGTACAGTTGGACTTGATGATCTCAAAGGTCTTTTCCAACCAAGTGATTCTCTGATTCCACGATCTGAAATTTCTGAAGACTCCAGAGTGGCAAAACTTAATTTTGCAAATTCCTCAGGCACTTTTTAGAATTAAATTAATACTGGTGTAATAAAAATGGTAATACTATTTGTTAAAAAAAGAGTCTTTAAATAATTCATTTTCCTATTGGTTATATGGAGTGTGCTTAGGTTCCGCAATTATATGCTTAGTAAAAGCAGCCTCTCCTGTAATGATTTCATGATAATCTGACTTTTGATGGTCCCGGCTTACAGGAACTGGCACTTTCGGTATAGTTTACAGACTGTAAAGTAATTAATGTCTGTGAAATACTACTGCTGGCCTTCTGATGCCGTTCATTCATTGAGTGCTCCCTTTCTCTCTCTTTCGAACCATTTTTTCTTTCCTTTTGTCCCTGAATATGGAATGATCAACACATTTTCAAGGCCACTACGAAGCCAACAGCCAGCTCCCAACTTGGGGCAGAGAATACCCTTGTTGGAAGAGAGATGTCTGCTGGGTGTGATAAAGCCTAGTCTTGGGTCTTGGATGGCACTTGGGCCCCCTGTGTCCTCTTTCCAAGGGAGGATACAACCCCAGCATAGTCAGCAGTGCTCAAGTTCGGACCCCTCAGCCCAGAGTTTACTGTTTCTGTAGTTTTTGGACACAGCATGGCTCCCTTGGTTGGAGTGCTCATCGTCACAAGTGGATTGTGAGGTTTTGGGGGTCTGACCACTGGAGCACTCCTGCTGAAGGGCACCTCACAGTGATGGATGCAGTGGTGAACACCTTCCATTTAGAGGTTCAGAAGAAATAATTCAAAATCTGCCATGGTTAATTTTATTTAATATTAAGTACAATAATGCCTCTTGAAAAGCTGTCTTTCGGGGAAAGGTAATAAGGGTATTAATAAAATCAAGTGAAGAGGGAATGCTTTTTTTTAGCTTGATGTATTTATCATTGTCAATCAGCTGGGAACTCCTTTGAGATTATTACTGTATAGTTAATAACCTTGTTTCTGTGATGACTTTAATGACTGAACCTTTCTTCAATCCTTAGCTATGACAGTAACTACTCTGCTTTTTCTCTTTCAACAAGCTATTGTGTATGATTCAGTACATTAAGGAACATTATTAAATATAGAGATTTCCTCTAATTAAACCATTGGCAAAAGATTGCTTGTCCAATCAGTTGCTGGTGATAAGTATTGAAGGAAATTCTATTGTGTACAGAGTATTAGATTTTTCCTGCCATGTTGCCCTAAAAAAAATAACAAAATGATATAAAAATAAAGCAGTAAGATTGAAAATTCAAGCATTCAGAAATTAGATAATGTCAGAATGATGGCTGCCTGAATCTGTGCTAGGAAAGATGCATTCTCTCCTTCTCCACTCCTCATCACAAGCAGTTCCCCTTTCCTTCCCCTTTCCTCTCTGATCTCTTGCCCTGTCTTTCCCTTTCATAAAATTACAATTTCTTCCATACTTTTAATTCTTAAGCTTTATAGAGATTTTATATCAAGGGCAAAGCACTTTTTCTAGTCTTCTTCCCGGAAAAGAGAGAAATAATTTTATGAAAAACTTTTCCAACACCTTTCCCTGCGCGGTAACCTTGCCTGTAATTTAAACACGAAAAGAAGTTTGTGAATCTTGAAGGAACCTCAGTTTGTTCATTGTCTCAATAACTGCATATAGGAACAATGGTGTAGTTAAGTTGTCTGGTTATTCCGGGGGTGCTGGTTGACAGCAGCTGAACATGAGTCAGCAGTGTTCTCAAGTGGTCAAGAAGGCCAGGAAGATCCTGGCTTGGATCAGCCATGATGTGGCCAGATGAAGCAGGGGAGCAATCCTTCCCCTGTACTCAGCACTGGTGAGGTCGCACCTCAAATCCTGGGTTCAGTTTTGGGCCCCTCAGTACAAGGACTTTGAGGGGATGGAGCGTGTCCAGAGAAGGGGAACAGAGCTGGGGAAGGGTCTAGAAAATGCATTTAATGAGGAGAGGCTGAGGGAACTGGGGCTGTTCAGTCTGGGAAAGAGGAGGCTGAGAGGACACCTCATCGCTCTCTGCAGCTCCCTGAAAGGAGGTTGTGGTGAGGTGGGTTCTGCTTTCTTTTCCTACACAAGTGATGAGACAGGAGGAAATGGCCTCAAGTTGCGCCAGGGCAGATTGAGATTGGATATTAGAAAACATTCCTTTACTGAAAATGTGGTGAAGCACTGGCAGAGGCTGCCCAGGGCAGTGGTGGAGTCTCCATCCCTTTAAGGACTTCAAAAAATATGTAGATCTGGCACTTGGGGACATGGTTTAACAGGCATGGTAGTGTTGGGCTGATGGTTGGACTGGATGAGCAGAGATCTTTTCCAAGCTTAATGATTTTATACTTCCATGATTTTAAAAAGCTCCCATCTCCTTTAAGTTTGTGTTTCTTCCTCGGTTCAGGAACCACACAGGAATTGTAATGAGTGGGAGAAGTTTTTAACATGCCTCCTTAAGAAAAACAGGGGAATTTATGCAGAGAACAATTTTATATTACGGGTAGTTATGTCACTGCAGATTTGAGATTGTTTTTCTGGTTGGTGGCACTCTGCGTAATCTCCAGATCTGGGGTTTACGTGTCCTTTCTATAGAATACTTTTGAATTTGAAAATCAACTCTATTTACTAATTGCTCACATGTTACAAATTGTGGATCTATCCTTGAAGGAGATTTTAGCAATTAAAGCCTGAATAACAGAGCTATTCTCCAGCTTCTAGATAAACAAAACAGAAACACATCTTTAAAAACAACAAGAAGCCTCTTTACTTTTTATCTTAATGGAAATAAACCTAATCAAAAGCCAGTGATTAATGAATCTCTCCAGGGTTTCTATTCTTGAAGAGATTAGAGTTACAAAGGCTGAAATAGTTTCAATAGGTAGGTGTGATTTTGAGCTCAGATCATCTGTTTGTATATGCTCAGCTAGAAATAAGAGCTCCTAAAATCCAATATTTGGATGAAGTTTCTCCTCTTCAATAAACCAGACACACAGTCAACAACTCCTCCAATATTCACTAATTTAGGTGTGTAAAAATATCCTAGAGTGCCAATAAAGTCGTTTCCAACCTGGAAATGCATTTAAAATCCTCATTAAAGAGTGGTTGTGGCACATCTGAGACAAACTGAAAGTATGTTTTCAAGGAAGTAGTTTCTTGGGAAAGGAAAGTAAAGCTTTCCAAAACTAAGCTAACTGCTTTTTCAGGGCTGGACAGCTAGCTGTTTGCTTCTTGCAAAAAGCCAAAAGCCCAGACTGAGGTTGTTCAGCTGAAACTTGGCAGGATTAACACATTTTCACTATGTGTAATCAGTTCCTGCATCCAGAAATAGAAGCAGCCTTTTGCATTCAGGAGTGGCCTGACACCTTCACCTGCAATTTGAATAGGAAAATAGAGAAGCCCTGTTGTTTGGCTCCACCTCTGTACCAGATCTGTGGGATGTTTAATTCATTCTTCCTTGCTCCAAGGAGTGGGAATCATGTCAGCCGAGGGCTCCCATTGCTTCCACAGTAGATGGTGGGGAAATTTTAATGACTTTACTGTGATTTGTACCAACTAACCTGGCCGTGTGCTATGGAAAAAGAAATCACAATGTCTATATACAAAACTGTCACTCATCATGCATTAAATGAACAAATAAAACCTCCTTCTACTGTTAAATGCCCACAAAACAGTCCTAGGATCTTTGCAGACAGCTTACAGCCAAGTCTAATTCTGGATGCCTTTTACAGCCCACACTGCATTTGTCATGTGTATTCTTCCATTTCACTACTGATCAGACACTTGACCTTTCATAATCATCGTGGGCAAGATATCCTTTGTCAACTATCCTTTTTGTTCCCTGTATAAAACTTCATCCACTTGCTGTCCCAGACTGCTTTGTAAGCTGGAGAACCTGGGGAGTGCTTCTGAGCTGGGAGAGAATGTGAGCACCAAACCTGTTATTCCTCGTCCTCCTCTTCAAATTTCTTTCCATGGGAAGGACACCTGGGCATGGATGGGCTCCCTGGCGTGCTTCGACTAGTTTTGTATCCAGAGGAACAAGTTGATTGGATATTAGGAAAAATTTGTTTACTGAAAGAGTGGTGAAGCATTGGAAGAGGCTGCCCAGGGAAGTGGTGGATTCTCCATTCCTGAATGCGTTTGAAAAACATGTAGACATGGCACTTTGGAACATGCTTTAGAGGCACGGTGATGTTGGGTGGACGGTTGGAATGTATGAGCTTAGAGGTCTTTTCCAACCTTTATGATTCTAAGATACTAAGTAAGCAGCCTCCCAAGTTCAGCTTAGACACAAGCCAAAATGCCATAGGGATTTAGAATGACACAAATAGGAATAACAAAGATCTGAATGCTTTTTTTCTTCTTTTGTAGATGATATCTTGTTTTGCCAAAATAGATACACCAATTTGGTTCAGTCCACTGACATCTTGGGGTGCCTGTGGCAGTGCAGTCAGTCCTTTGTGCAAATATGAACATAAAGCATCGTGCAGTGAAAATAACAACAGGGGCCAAGGCTCCTTGTGTTGTTAGGAAGGCACCTCTGCTCTGAGGACAATACCATCTAACTACAATAAAGAAGTATCCAAGTTGATAGCAGACACAGATGTCCCAATGCAGTGCACATGCTGCTACCCCATGTTGCCTCTGTAAAGCAGCTTCAGGTGTCAGTTTGATAAGACAGCTCTTGCTTTGTCTTTCCTGTCGAAAGTGTCTCAAGACCCTTGAGCATGCTTATAGCTTCTCAGAGGCTTTGGCTTTCTAAGGCAAATTGATAAAGGAGAGTGTGTTTTCCCATGGTTATTACTTTCCTAAAATCCTTCCTGTGTTCATTTTATTTTGTTTATGAAGTAACAGTTTGTGCAATTTTATGTTGCCTGGAAAGAAACTGTGATTTACGTGATTGAAGCTCCCAAATGCAGAGAAAGCCAAAGGCACCAGTCTCTCTGGTTGGAAATTCTGTACCTGGGCGGCTATGGGCTCATGTGCTTTGAATTTCTGCAAAATGTAGCTACTACTAAACAGCCCAAATAGCACATTTTGTAACAGCATAATGCTCTTATTGTAGTCTTTCCAATCTAGTTTATGGCTAAGTTTTCCCTTGGGAGATGATACAGTAAACTCTCCTGGAAATCAGTCTGCAAAGATGTTGAAAGCCAATCAGGTATTACAGACGTAATGGCAAAATTTATTGACTTACTAAATATGTAGTCGTCCGTAGCTTTCCTCAGGACAGAAGGATTTTAGCTGTGAAGACTGGGTTGTTATGGAGTGGAGACTTTTGTCTAGGTCATAGCATTGCTCAAACTAAACATCACTGGATTTATTGTGTGCACTCAGGCAGCCTGCGTACCTGAAAGTTAACATTCCTAAGCAGATGCACAAACAGAGGAATGATGTTTTAGGCAGAAAACATCAGGAAGACTCTCAGATCTTGATGTGAGCCTGGCCAGCTTCTCTTTTCATATTTTTGTAACTGAAAAACGGTCATAGACGCATGCAAGGTGACACCTGAGCTCAGTCAACAGGAAGGATACTTGGATATGTGTTTGGAAACTGTATTTCAAAAATTGAAAGCAAAAAGATTTTATTTTTGTCCTCTTATTTACCTATTATTTCTATTCAATGTCCAAATTCCCACATTATTTTATTATTTTGTTTATTATTGTTTTATTTTCCATATCCCACATTTTTTTCCCAGCAATACTTTGCAGAGTGAGTCAAGATACACATTTCAAAGACTCCCTGTGTTTTTGTCCATCAACCATCACTTACGTGTTAATTATGGGGCTTCCTTTGCAAATGCTAGTTTTAGGCATTGATCTGCAGTTTAATGGATGCTAGACTGGCGTTTGTTTTGCCTCTAAGCCCTCCCTAGACCCTTCTGTAATGTCACTTAGTTCAAACTCAGCCTAACTTGCCTCATGTATGCAGCTGTGTGATTCCGACATCAAACTTGGTAAATAACTAACTACACAGCTAATTCTACTTAGTGTACTAAAAGTCACAGTCTTGGAATAATGAAATGTAAAGACCAGCCATTCAGAAAACAAAGCTTTAGTTCAACATCTCCTAAAGTGGGTTCTATAAATTATGTGGCAAAGTCTTCACATACAATTTTCCAACGGCTTTAACAAAAGATGTGTCCAACTGACTGTTGCTTTATATTTGAGGAAATGTTCAATCCATTGATCTGCTGCTTAGGATATTGGAAATACTATATTTTGTAGAGTATAACCAAAGAAGAATGGATGTCTGTGGGGACAACAGAATGGTTTAAAGGTTCTACCAGCTGTTTTAAATTCAGAGTCACAGTTTGATTCTGCAGTCATGCAGCAGCACGGAGCTACTCAGGTGCAGCTCTTAAGAGAATCACAACCCAGACTTTCCTTTTGCCTTTAACAAGTTGTTGTGGTTTTGAATTTTTCTGAGGAATTTTTCTTCCTATTGATAAAAAAGGGAACGCGAGGGGGCGGGGAGAGGCCGTTTCCGGGGAAACCGCGGTAGAGGTGGTGCCCGGACATCGTGGGTTTTTTTTTTTTCCTTCCTCTGGGACCGAGAGCCGGTTTTTTTCTTCAGTGGTTTTCGCGCGCTTTTGGCCTTCGGGAGGAGCGCGGCGTGGCGCAGCAGCAGAAGCGGCAGCGGAGTTGTGACTCATGGGGTTTTGCAGTCTCCGGAGGAAGGATCATCGGTTATTTGATCTTCCACAACTTCTGCAGAACTCACACGCCTCCCTTTTTCCCAGTCCGTGGCGGCGGAGCCGCACCCGGGGCCACGGCAGTGGCGACAGCCCCCCCCCCCGCACCCTTAAAGAGACCTGCATCGTAAGATTTGGGGTACAGGACTCAATCCATTTAAAGGGTTTAAGGTTTTGGTTGTGGTTACTGTTAATTCTGTTCTGCTTATACATATATTTGTACCTAAGAACTGTTACCTTTTATATACATTTTTTTAAATTATTAAAGATCTTTAGTATCTGATTAATATCTTAGTTTTTATCAAAACTAAGTCATTAAGTGGCTCCCAACGTGGCGCCGAGAGCAAACAAGGATAACAGTTCTAGCGTCATGGTGTTTGTTGTGCGTTTGGAGTCCATATGGACAATGCTGTACTACATATTTGCTTTCTGTTGGTACAGAACTATGCCGAAAGGTCTGGCGGGCTTAATTCATCTGAGTGCATTGGCCAGTAGAACTCAGATAGCTGTGATCATTATCAAGTTCTTGCTTTGAGTCTATAGTGTTATGGATTCAGTGTCTATGGGTTTCATTTGGAATGTGTTCTTAAGGTTGTACTCCTGCACCAGCCCAAGCTGTTGCCTCTGGGGACATAGTGATGATGTTACCTAGCCTCAGGGAGGGACACAGGAGAGTGTTTCATCTCAACCTTGTATTCAGACACCTTTTAGGTTCACTAGAACAGCTTTTGGGAAGCTTAACCTCTCACTAGATGCCAGGGATCTCCTACTTTATATCGTACTTGTGCTGATTTGTCTTGGGTATGAAGCCAGGAAAAGGGGTGGTCAGGAATGCAGCCAGAAGCAAGGAAAGGGAAAAAAAAAGAGAGAAAGACACCTGATGTTATGGTAGCTCAAGATGTGACTAATCCAGAGGAACAGTCTGAGCCGATGAAAGTTGCCCCTGTTCAGAAAAGGAAATATAAGACCAAAACGGTCCGTCCAGCTGACGATGATGGGGAAGTGGAAGCAGGTCCTTCACATACTGCAGATTCAGAACCAGATATTGTTACTGAGTTGCTTACACATAACAACCTTCGTGGCTTGCGGGAAGACATTACTTGACAGGCAGATGAGCCTATCCTGACCTGGATGATCCAGCTTTGGGATTGTATGGGTGAAAGATTGCAACTCGATGGTGCTGAAGCCAAGTATTTAAAGGCTCTGGCTTGAGATACAGGTATTGAACAGGTATTTGTGAGGGAATCAAGACCCTTTTCATTCTGGGCATGAGTTCTAGGCAGTGTGAGAGAGAGGTTTTCTCACAAAGATATCCTACAGGCACGTCATTTTAAGGCCCCTTGGAAGACCGTGGAAGACGCGGTTTTACGCCTGAGGGAAATGCCACTGCTAGAAATACTTTATGGAAGGGATGGGCAGCCCCTCAGCGACCCAGACAAGGTTAGATGTACGCCAGAAATGTGGTGGAAGCTTTCCTGTGGTGCACCAGGTGCATTCTCCCATTATGTGGCGTCCATGTATTCGGAGGCAGACAAAGATTTGGTGGGTGTTGCAGCAGGTAAATTCAGGACATACGTGAAAATGGTCTATGGCCTGATGCAGGAACGTATCGCTGCAGTAGAAACAGCACTTGAGAGGATGGACAAGAGAATGGATGAGAAGATGGACAAGCAGCAAAAGGAGATCACAGAAACTCTTCAAAATCTTCAAGTGGCATCAGTGCGAACCAAAGCCTCTGAGTCCAGAGCTAGACGCCTCCCGGCTAGGGGAAGAGGACAGACGTCACGGACCATGGGGAAGTTATGGGATGGTGGGACAGGAAACCTACCTCTGCCCTAGCAGCCCGGGTGCAAGAATTGAAGGAGAATGAGGAAACAAAATCAGTGAAAGTAAGGGCAGTGCCAATCTCCCAAGGATCTGACCCACTAGAGGGAACCTCCAAAATGTACCCATCACTAATGAGTTGCTGTCACTGTAATGGATGTTAGAGGGGCCCTGCCTCTAGCCAGGTAGAGGCACGGGACAACCGTGTCTATTGGACTGTGTGGATCCAGTGGCCTGGCACATCAGACCCACAAAGGTACGAGGCTTTAGTTGACACTGGCGCTCAATGTACGTTAATGCCATCAGGACATGTGGGCCCAGAAACTGTTGCCATTTCTGGAGTGACTGGGGGATCTCGAGAAGTGACTGTGCTGGAAGCTGAAGTGAGCTTGACCGGGAAAGACTGGCAAAAACACCCCATTGTTACTGGTCCGGCTGCCCCATGTATCCTCGGAATTGATTACCTCAGAAGTGGATATTTCAAGGACCCAAAGGGACATAGATGGGCTTTGGGGATAGCTGATGTAGAGACAGGAGAGACTGAACAGTTAAAGTCACTGCCGGGTCTCTCAGAGAGTCCCTCTGCTGTCGGATTGTTGAAGGTTGAGGAACAACGGGTGCCAGTTGCCACCACAACAGTGCATCGACGACAATACCAAACGAACCGTGACTCTGTGATTCCCATCGATAAGATGATCTGAGAACTGGAGAGACTCACTCACCCTTCAATAGCCCCATTTGGCCTGTGCGTAAGCCTGATGGAGAATGGAGATTGACTGTGGACTCTCGTGGCTTGAATGAGGTTACCCCACCAACTGAGTGCCGCCGTGCCAGACATGTTGGAACTCCAGTATGAACTGGAATCCAAGGCAGCAAAGTGGTACACCTCTATTGACATTGCTAATGAGTTCTCCATTGCCCTAGCTGCAGAGTGCAGGCCTCAGTTCACCTTCAACTGGAGGGGCGTGCAAAACACCTGGAACCCGCCTGCCCCAGGGGTGGGGCACCATTTGTCATGGACTAATTCAAGAAGCACTAGAGAAGGGTGAGGCTCCAGAACATCTGCAGTACATCGATGACATCATTGTGTGTGGGGATAGAGCAGAAGAGGTTTTTGAGAAAGGAAATAAAATCATCCAGATTGTCTTGGGAGCTGGTTTTGCTATTAAACAGAGTAAAGTTAGGGGACCTGCCCGAGAAATACAGTTCCTGGGAGTGAAGTGGCAAGACGGATGTCGCCAGATTCCGACAGAAGTTATCGACAAGATCACAGCAACGTCCCCACTGACTAGCAAGAAGGAAACACAAGCATTCTTGGGTGCCATAGGTTTCTGGAGGATGCATATCCCAGAATGCAGTCAGATCGTAAGCCCTCTCTACTTGGTAACCCCTAAGAAGAATGATTTCCCCTGGGGCCCTGAACAACAGCAAGCTTTTGAGCAGATTAAATGGGAGATTGCTCATGTTGTAGCCCTGGGACCAGTCAGGACAAATGCGAAGAACGTGCTCTACTCTGCAGCTGGGAATAATGGTCTTTCATGGAGTCTTTGGCAGAAAATGCCTGGCAAGGCTCGAGGCCGACCACTTGGATTCTGGAGTTGAGGCTACAGGGGATCTGAAGCCAAATACACCCCAACAGAGAAAGAGATCTTAGCTGCTTGTGAAGGGGTTCAAGCTCCCTCAGAAGTAATTGGAACAGAAACTCAGCTCCTCCTGGCACCCCGATTACCAGTGCTGAGGTGGATGTTCAGTGGACGGGCTGCCCCCACACATCATGCTACTGATGCTACCTGGAGCAAATAGGCTGCTCTGATCACACAGTGTGCCCATATTGGAAAACCAAATCGCCCTGGGATCCTGGAAATCATCACGAACTGGCCTGAAGGTGAGAACTTTGGTTTAGCAGACGAAGAGGAAGAAGGACAGGTAACACGTGCAGAGGAAGCTCCACCATACAATCAGTTGCCGACAGAAGAAGTATGCTATGCCCTCTTTACAGATGGTTCCTGTCGCATCGTGGGGACAAATCGAAGATGGAAAGCAGCCGTGTGGAGCCTCACATGATGGGTGTCAGAAGCCATTGAGGGAAAAGGTGGATTTGCAGAGCTCAAAGCTGTCCAATTGGCTTTGGACATTGCTGAACGGGAGAAGTGGCCAAGGCTTTACCTCTATACTGACTCATGGATGGTGGCCAGTGCATTGTGGGGATGGTTAGACCGATGGAAGAAAGCCAACTGGAAACACAGAGGGAAACCCACCTGGGATGCAGATGTATGGCAAGACATCACCACCCGTGCGGAGAAGCTGATCGTGAGAGTCTGCCATGTGGATGCACACGTGCCCAAGGATCAAGCCAACGAGGAAAATCGCAACAATGAACAGGCAGACCGAGCTGCACAAGTCAAGGTGTCAGATCTGGATTGGCAGCATAAAGGAGAGTTGTTCCTGGCTTAATGGGCTCATGATGCCTCAGACCATCAGGGCACGAGACCAAGGGGTGGATTTAACCATGGATGTTATCTCTTAGGTTATCCATGATTATGAGACATGTGCTGCCATTAAACAGGCTAAGAGGGTGAAACCCCAATGGTATGGTGGACACTGGGATAAGTATAAACATGGAGAGGCCTGGCAGGTTGATTATATCACCCTGCTGCAGACCCGCCAAGGTAAGCACTATGTGCTCACCATGGTGGAAGCAACTACCAGATGGCTGGAGACATATCCGGGTGCCTCACGCCACTGCTCGGAACACCATCCTAGGCCTGGAAAAGCAAGTCTTGTGGAGACATGGCACTCCAGAACGGATAGAGTCAGATAATGGAGCCCATTTCAAGAACAGTTTAGTTACTACCTGGGCAAAAGGGCATGGCATTGAGTGGGTGTACCATATCCCCTTCCACGCACCAGCTGCTGGGAAGGTTGAACGGTGTAATGGATTGTTGAAAACCACTTTGAAGGCATTGGGTGGGGGAACTTTCAAACATTGGGACCAACATTTAGCAAAGGCCACATGATTGGTCAACACTAGAGGCTCAGTCAATTGAACCGGCCCTGCCCGGTCAGAATTCCTCCATACTGTGGATGGAGATAAGGTCCCTGTGGTCCACCTGAGAGGTATGTTAGGGAAAACCATCTGGGTTAAACCTGTCTCAAGCAAAGGCAAGCCTATTCGTGGGATTGTCTTTGCTCAAGGATCTGGTTGCACTTGGTGGGTGATGCAGGAAGATGGAAGAACACGATGTATACCTCAAGGGGACCTGATCTTTGGATGAGTTGTCCATATTCTACGTACCTATCTGTAAATATATGTATAGTTGGAAATATGTATGTATATAGATATAAGTTTAAGGCCAGTTATGGGGTGTTGGCATGGAAGAAAAAATTGGGGTGGATAATGTTGTGGGTTTGAATTTTTCCCAGGAATTTTTCTTCCTCTTACCAACAAAGGGAACGTGAAAGGGGCGGGGGGAGGCCGTTTCCAGGGAAACCGTGATAGAGGTGGTACCCGGACATGGGTTGCTTTTTTTGTTTTTTCCCACCTCTGGGGTGGAGAGCCTTTTTTTTCTTCAGTGGCTTTCACGCACTTTTGGGCTTTGGGAGGAGCGCAGCATGGCACAGCAGCAGTGAGAGCGGCAGCGGCAGCAGCAGAAGCGGCACCAGAGTTGCAACTCGTGGGGTTTTGTAGTCTCTGGAGAAAGGATCATTGGTCATCTGATCTTCCACAACTTCTGCAGAATTCACAGGCCTCCCTTTTTCCCTCGTTCCCTTCCCGGCCCATGGCCCTGGGGCCACGGCAGTGGCGACAGCCCCCCCCCCCCCCCCCCGCACCCTTAAAGAGACCTGCATTGTAAGATTTGGGATGCTGGACTCAATCCATTTAAAGATTTTAAGGTTTTGGTTGTGATTACTGTTAATTCTGTTCTGCTTATACATATATTTGTACCTAAGAACTGTTATCTTTTCTATACATTTTTTTTTATTAAAGCTCTTTAATATCTGATTAATATCTTAGTTTTTATCAAAACTAAGTCACAAGTCCTAAAGCAAACTGAAAAACTATCAGAAGTTTATTTTTTTTTCTTGTAACAAATTTGAGTCTAAAGCTGCAACTTTAGTGTTTGGGACATTGAATTCTCTGCAGCTGCCAAGGCAACACTAGTTATGATACACCACTTGGTTCTGGATCAGGCACCAGAAAAGTATTTTTCACAATCTATGTTCTGATATTCATCAGTGTGCTAAAACTTGAGGGGTTTTTATTGAAGGTTAGACAGTGTATCAGAAAAACCGCTGGTGCTCAGAAGGGCTTAACATCACAATTTCACAAGTGTTGACATAATTGAAAGATGCACAGCATGGAAGGACACAAGGCTTGGGCTTGTTGTGGAATGAAATTCCTTACGTGTGTGCTCTGTGTTAGGCTTGGTATTGTCTATAAATGGAGTGTCCTCTTAGGCATGAGCAATGTCAGTGTGTAGTACAGATTTCTCTTTGTTACGGGTAAGGAAACAACGTTGGGATTTGGATAGTTCTAACTAGATATAAATGTGTACTAACTAGATATAAATGTGTACCTTTTAATTGATTAAAAAGCAAAATGTGAAATGCTCTCTTTGGGTTCACTTGAGATGTGAAAAGCTTCTTAGGAAGACAACATGGTTGTAATTATTTACATTTATTGTTTTAATTGTGACTTTGCTATAGCATGTTAACCTTTGTTAAGGCAGAAAAAAAGGATGTTGCACCTCAGAAATATTTTCCCCTTTGTATCACTTAGAAATCTGACTTTCTTTGGATTTAATGTAGCGCAACAAAGTGCACAGTTCATGTTGGAGCGTCAGCCTCCCTCCTTGGATCAGTGTCAGGAGGTATCTGTTAATCTGCCAGCAGCTGAGCCACACGAGGACCCTTGCTGCTGCCTTGGGAAATGGATATCCCCTGAAACAGAAATTACTGTATTTGCAACAGATGGGATGAAAAGTGTCCACTTGGCTTATTCCCCTACAGATATCTAATTTAAAGTTCTTTACTCTTTCACTTTCCCTCCTTGTAGTGGAAGAAGAAGAAACTCGTTCCCCTGTGCTTCTTTTTTTCAGTAGCTGCCTTTTTTCTACCCTTAGGGACCAGAGCACCTCTGTCTGACTAGAAGTGAATGCTGGAAAAGTAAAGGCTTTTGTCTTTGTCTCTGGAGTGAGTACACTGAGTATATAGAATTGTAGAATGGTTTGGGTTTAAAGGGACCTTAAAGCTCACCCAGTTCCAACCCCCCTGCCATGGACAGGGACTCCTTGCACTGGACCAGGGTGCTCATAGCCCCACCCAGTGTGGCCTTGAAGACCTTAAGTCTTTTTCTTTTGTGTTTGTGAATCGAACACTCATTTATCAGGTGATCCTCATGCCCTGCATTTGTGTTTATTGGTGCTTTCCAAGTGAGGCCAAAGCAGACATGAAATATATTTAACTTTTATGGAAAAGGGGAAAATTTCCTGACAAAGTGAGGAGGAGGAGCGGGCGCTGATCTCTTCTCTCCTGTGATGAATGACAGGACCTGAGGGAATGGCAGGAAGATGTGTCAGAGCAGGCTTCAGTTAGACATTAGGAAAAGGTTCTTCCCCCAGTGAGTGGTGGAGCACTGGAACAGCTCCCCAGGGAAGCAGTCACAGTGCCAAGCCTGACAATATTCCACAAGCATTTGGCGAGCGCCCTCAGCCCCACAGTGTGAATGTTGGGGTTGTCCTATGCAGGGCCAGGAGTTGGACTCGATGGTTCTTGTGGGTCCCTTCCAACTCAGGACATTCTATGATTCTATGAAAATTAACCAAAAAGATAAATTAATTGTGGTGCCATCAGTGGGGGCTGACCCCACAGCAGGTTGCTGTTGCTCCAACTCCCATACTGCGAATATGTGTTCAGTCAGGTGGCACAGGACGGGCTTTGCCAGATCTTGTTCAGTGACTGGACAAAGAAAGCATCTGCAGCTGAAATAAAACTCCACAAATGAGCTCTTGTCAGTGCCTTGGCCACAGCATAACCTTCCCAGGTGGATGTTAAGAAAACTTGGTAGCGCTTATGAGAAACATCAGCTCACCTAATCGTTCATTGATCTGTTGTTCTGGGTAGGGTGATGATGTTTTTGCTGTGATTTTTCTCCACTTTGCTCAGATTCGTTTGTTTTGAGCCGAAGGATGATTTAAGATGGCAGGGAACAGTCTTGCCTTTGACTCCCACCTGACAGGATAATTCTGGCTTTTTCTGTTGGGAGCTGAAAATGCTGTACCTGTGTGAAGTCCTGCTGAGGATGATGGGGCCTACAGATTTCTAGGTCATTTATTTAAATTTCTTAGAATGAACTGTATTTTTTGAAAGAGCATACTTTAAAATCTATTTTTCTTTCTGAAAAGTCAGCTGGTCAGCTAATACTCATTGTAATTAGGGGAAGAGGCTGTCTACAGCTCATTTTAACACTTCAGCACCTGAAGAAGAAACTCTGAAGTAATTTTGGTGTTATTTTGGGACCTGGTTGTCTTTGTTTTCCCTGCGCAGCCCCCCCTGCCCACCCTGAAATGGCTGTCCTGACTCACTGAGGGGAGGGAGGCTGCAATGTTGTGGCAGCTCCTGAGGTGATATCTTCCATTATTGTTGAAGGACAACATGGTTTTAGGTTTAAAAATGGAGAATTGGCTATGTTGGGGATAGTAGAGGCTGTTAGGAGACTGATTTGTACGCTACCATGCCTGGTTTTAGGGATAGCAAACAATGGAGCACAAGTGCTCGTCTCCTGTTGAAAAATGTACATGAATAGATTTTCTCTGGTAAATATATCAGACTTGAATCCTGCTGCTTGGTGTGCTTTTAAAGCAACTCTCAAGGCTTTTGATTTGTCAAGGATTAATATATATTCTGGGATTTTTTTCCCACTCCAATTCCTGATAGAGTTATACCCTCTCTTATTTCAGGATCTGCTTTCTAACAGCCCCAGCCAGAGGGGTGTAATGTGCCAGGGGAGGGTTAGTTTGGTCAGGAAAAGGTTCTTCCCCCAGAGGGTGGTGGAGCACTGGAACAGCTCCCCAGGGAAGCAGTCGCAGCGCCGGTCCTGACAATATTCCAGAAGCATTTGGCTAACACCCTCAGCTACATGATGTGAATGATAGGATTGTCCTGTGCTGGGACAAGAGTTGGACTCCGGGGTCCTTGTGGGTCCCTTCCAACTCAGGACATTCTGTGATTCGGTGAGATGGCACCTCTCTGGAATCCTCAGAGGTATCTCCTCATCTCCAGGCATCTGCTCGGAGGGCTTGATGAGCATTGTCTTTTTTATGACAGGAAGGCTGGACGTTTCAGCCTTTTTATAATTATAGAATCATAAGGTTGGAAGAGAACTCCGAGATCGTCGAGTCCAACCGTACCAGTCTCCCTACTAAACCATGTCCCTAGGGAACTCATCCACCCATCTTTTAAACACCTCCAGCGATGATGACTCCACCACCTCCCTGGGCAGCCTGTTCCAATCCCTGACCACCCTTTCAGTGAAGAAATTCTTCCTCATGTCCAGTCTAAACCTCCCCTGGAGCAACTTGTGGCCATTTCCTCTTGTCCTATCGCTGTCACTTGTGAGAAGAGACCAGCACCTGCCCCGTCACAACCTCCTTCCAGGCAGTTGTAGACAGTGATGAGGTCTCCTCTCAGCCTTCTCTGCTCCAAGCTAAACCACCCCAGTTCCCTCAGTCTCTTCATAGTGCTTATTCTCCAGCCCCCTCACCAGCCTCGTTGCCCTTCTCTGCACACGCTCCAGCCCCTCAATGTCCTCCTGGTAGTGAGGGGCCCAAAACTGAACAAAGTACTCAAGGTGTGACCTCACCAGTGCTGAGCACAAGGGCACAACCACCTCCCTGCTCCTGCTGACCACGCTGTTTCTGATACAGGCCAAGATGCCATTGGCCCTCTTGGCCACCTGGGCACCCTGCTGGCTCACGTTCAGCCGGCTGTCAGCCAACACCCCCAGGTCCTTCTCTGCCAGGCAGCTCTCCAGCCACTCTTCCCCAAGCCTGTAAAGCTGCCTGGGGTTGTTGTGTCCCAAATGGAGGACTCTGCACTTGGCCTTGTTGAACCTCTCATCCCATTGGTCTCAGCCCATCGATCCAGCCTGTCCAGATCCCTCTGCAGAGCCTCCCTTCCTTCAAGCAGATCCACACTTCCACACAGTTTGGTGTCATCTGCAAACTTGCTGAGGGTGCACTCGGTGCCTTCATTGAGATCACTGGTGAAGATGTTAAACAGGACTGGACCCAGCACTGAACCCTGGGGAACACCACTTATTTCCAACTGGATTTAACTATGGATTTTACCATAACCCTTTGGGCCCGGCCATCCAGCCAGTTTTTAACCCAGCAGAGGCTGTGCCTATCCATGCCGATGGCAGCCAGTTTCTCCAGCAGGATACTGTGAGAAATGGTGTCAAAGGCTTTACTGAAGTCCAGGTACCCCACATCCACAGCCTTTCCCTCATCCATTAAACGGGTAACCTTGTCATAGAATGAGATCAGGTTGGTCTGGCAGGACCTGCCTTTGGTGAACCCACGTTGACTGGGCCTGATCACCCAGTTGTCCCGCGTATGCTGTGTGACAGCACTCAAGACAATCTGCTCTATGACCTTCCCCGGTACCGAGGTCAGACTGACAGGCCTGTATTTACCTGGATCTTCCCTCCGACCCTTCTTGTAAATAAGTGTAACATTTGCCAGTCTCCAGTCTAACGGCACTTCCCCAGTCTGCCAGGACTGCTGGTAGATGAGGGAAAGGCGTTTGGTGAGGATCTCTGCCAGTTCCCTTAATAGCCTCGTATGGATCCCGTCTGGTCCCATAGACTTGTGTGCATCTAATTGGCCAAGCAGGTCTCTAACCAAGTCCTCCTGAACAGCTGGAGCTTCATTCCCACCATCTCCCACCTGAGGGGGCTGAGTATCCCTAGGACATTCCTCCTTAGAGTTAAAGAACGAGGCAAAGAAGGCGTTGAGCACCTCTGCCGTGTCCTCATCCCCTATCACTACTGTCCCTTCTGCACCCAGCAAGGCAGGGAGAGTCACCTTTGTCCTCCTTTTGCCCCTGATATATTTAAAGAAGTTCTTTTTATTGTCTTTGACTGAACTGACCAATTGAAGTTCTTGTTGGGCTTCAGCCCTTCTGATTTTTTCCCTACGTGATCTCACCTCACCCTTGTAGTCCTCCTGGGATGCCTGCCCCCTCTTCCAAAGCTCATAAACTTTCTTCTTTTTCCTGAGATCAATACTAAACTCCCTACTCAGCCAACCTGGTTTTCTTCCCTGCCAACTGATTTTACGGCACACGGGGATGGCCTGCTCTTGTGCCACCAGGATTTCCTTCTTGAGGAGCATCCAATCCTCTTGCACCCCTTTGTCCTTAAGAGCTACCTCCCATTGGACTTTATCAAGCAGCCTTCTAAAGAGATCAAAGTCTGCCCTCTGGAAGTCCAGGGTGGCAGTTCTGCTGACCCCTGTCCTCACTGCCCCAAGAAGTGAGAATTGCATCATCTCGTGATCACTGAGCCCCAGGCGTCCTCCAACCGTCACCTCTCCCACAAGTTCCACTCTGTTCATGAACAGGAAGTCCAGCTGGGCACCCTCTCTAGTCGGTTCACTCACCAGTTGTGTTAGGAAGTTATTATCCACACACTCTATGAACCTCCTAGTCTGCTTCCTTTCTGCTGTGTTGTACTTCCAGCAGACATCTGGAAGTTTGAAATTCCCCAAGAGAATGACGGGACGCGATCGCGAGACTTCTCCTAGGTGTTTATAGAAGAGCTCATCAGTCTCTTCATCCTGCTTGGGTGGCCGATAGCAAACTCCCACCCCAATATCTGGGTTACTATGCTTACCACTGAGTTTAACCCATAAATGCTCTACCTTATCATTGGTATTACTGAGTTCTATACAGTCAAAACACTCTTCGATGTATAGAGCAACCCCATCACCTCTCTTTCCTCGTCTGCCGCACCTAAATAGTTTGTAGCCATCCACAGTAGCGCTCCAGTTGTGCGAGTTGTCCCACCATGTTTCCATGATGGCAATTATATCGTAATTTAGCATCAGAACTGTACACTCCCTCCCACTGCTGTACCCAGACAGCTTTGAGGAGCCAAAATGCATTTACTGAGGCAGCAGGAGTTTTACAGAAGCCTGAGCCTGTTGCTGCCTCACTAGATGACTTCTTCACAAATCGTGTCTTGAGGGCTGGAAAGGTCACGAGGAAAGGCAAGATCGCCCCGGCCAGGAGTTCCTGGTCAAAATCATGCTGTAATGGGAGCAGCTGCAAAATCACAGCGGTTAGCAATCAAGGTTGGATGTTACCAAAGTTCATTTTATTTTCCTCATCATAATTTTTAAGTCTGTTGGCAATTAATCTGCCTCTTTCCATTTCACCTATTGGTCATGGGGACTGAAATGTAGTTATTTGCATCTTTGTTGTTTTTTCCTGTAGGACAGACTCATAGGAAGTGTATTTTTGTGAGAAATTCCAGCCCTAGCAGGAGAATCAAACAATGAGGTGACGCTGGAGCTACCACTTCTCTTAGCCAGTCCACCTTTTTGGTGGAACATAGATCAATGAAGAAGGAAAAGCAGTCGAAATAGAGCACTGGAATACTTGAGCCGATAAGTGCAGGATACCCAAACAGGAAAGTGTTCTATGTTATATACACAGGATGAGAAGTTCACATCATGCCTAACCTTGGCATGAGTTGCAGAAGAAGAGATCAGGCTGTCTGATCCTGTCTGGCATGAGGATTTGTGAGTCCACATGGAAGCCAACAGGCGTCTTTGCGGAAACTCCAAGAGGGGTTGGAGAGAGCTCCAAGTGTGTAGGTGTCCATTTTCAGTAGGAGTCATGTCAAAACTTGCAGTGACTGGCAGAATGACAGCACTGGCCAGGAATGGCCAAAATCTGAGCTGCCTGCTGCGCTTCCAGTACATTTTTTCAAGCTGAACTACTCAAAAAGCCCCCCCATCATTCTGCAAAACACATTATTGCTCATCTTTTTTCAATGATATTTGAATGAAAAAATAAATTAAACCCTTACATTAATATAACAGACCACTAGATTGGGTCAGTCAGGTTGCTAGATTCTGCTACATTAGACACCCTTTGGTTTATTTTCATAATTTTGTTTTGCAAGGATTAACGTGGTAGTTTCTACAGCAAATAAATAGGTATTGCAATATGATGAAAGCCATGGGACTGGAAAGAACTCATGATTTGTCATTTCAGCGGGATGAACCAAACAAACAAAGTTCAGGGCTTCTAGGGTTTTTTGCAATTATCAACAACAAAATGTTGTCCTTTTGTTGTCTTTTTTTAAAAAAAACAACCTTTGTAATGGATCTTTGCTGCTGAGTGTGTGTGCAAGTGTGTGTGTGTGTGATTTCAATGCCATGCTGAATTAAGGCTCTTTCAGGTGGACTTGGTGTTTGGCAGTAAATAAGACATACACTAAAAATAGAAAATATGGTTATAAGTGACAAAAATTGGCAGGGAGAACCTGGTCAGATGCAGTTTTGGAACTGCTTTGAATTTTTTTCAACTCAATTTCAGGTTAACCATCCCTTTAAATTAATTAGAGCAATCACAATATCCCTGGAATGTCAGTTGAGAAATTGAAGCCATGATTATAATTTTAATATTTCCTAAATTGTGAAGGGAGGCTAAAAAAGCCAGCACAAGGAAATTTTTTGTACCATGAAAAATAAATTCCTGACCAAACTGGCAAAGATGGAATGTCTGAAAGCAAAGACCTATCATGAAAGTGCTGGAAAGCTTCTGATTATAATGGAATCAGTGTCTCTGATGGAATGCAGCTCTACATTTAATATTGAGCTACTGAACCGTACTTCTCAACCTAGCTCAACTCACTGGGTTCTCATCAAAGTCCTGTAATGACACTGTGCTCTGTTTAGATGCCAAGCAAGTATTGAAATAGCTCCAGAGCTTTTTCAGCAGCTTCAGCTGAGTACAGACAGCTGACTTAGAGCCTAGAGTTTGTGGCATATAAATCCTTCCTTATGTATGCTGCCACACTTGTTAATAATCTTACGAGCTTTTAAAAACCTAATTAAAAGGCTCTTGCATGCTTACAGATGAAATTGTGGCCACAGTACTGGACCAGGAAAGCAAAAGTCTATCCTTTGTGCTGCAAATCCATGTCGCCTTTCTTCATTAATAATACATACACAACAGGTTTAATTTGCTGCCTGCTATTGTTTGCCTGATTGTTTTTATTACGATATTGACTGGAGTCCCCCTTACCTTAGTCATAGTCTATGCACGTTACTCCAAGCAGAATTTTTCTTTCTGTGTGTTGTTTAAGGTATTGACTTTGCCAAAGGGAAGAAAAAAGTACATGCATCCACTTAAGCATACAAGTAGTCGCATCAATTTCTGTCCATTAAATATACATACGTACATAAGTATATGTGTATACAGTGGTTGGAGGCTGTTGCAGGCATGGAATCAGGTGAGATTTGAAAATCGTTTCAGACACCCTTTCCTATATGGAATTCATTTTCTGGGAGCAGCTCTAGGCAGGAGCATCCCTTGGTCTGTGCGGAGTCCTGCTGAGGATGGTGGGCCTCTATGTGAGTGTTGAAATAACAGTTTTCAGACGCATTTGCAGAGTTCTAGGGTGTTTATTTAAATTCCTTAGAATGAACTTTATTTTCTAAAAGAGTATACTTAAAAGTCGTTTTTTTTTTTCTAAAATGTCTTAATTCTGTTAATCTCTTTGACTTTGAAAAACTGTTTCTAGTTATTGCAGTTCAGGGTGTTTTTATAACCCAGACAATCAATTCCTGAGTACAAGCAGGATGGTTATTGAGTAGTCCATCTAAAGCAAAGAAAGATTTCAGCCAACGCAGAGGTGCAGCAGTCATTTTCCTAAAGGTTTTGATACCAGTTTTGGTCAAAGCCTGGGATACATAGCGTGTATGGTTCCAGCACTTCCAAATGAAACTCGAAGTTGAATCTTTGCAAACATTCGGTGATTGATCTCCTTTAGAAGCACAACAATGGGTGCTCATACAGATGTGTTTTGTCTTAATTTGTTGTGCCGCACCTATCCCGTTTCATCCATCTGTGCCCATTCAATGGTGAGCTCTTGCAGAAGTGTGTCTCTTACCCCATGTCGTGTCCCCTCAGTCTCACCATGGAATATCTTGTATGACAGGGAGTTATTTGGAGACAAACATTCTTATCTGAACTGTGGCACTGCCCCAGTGCATTCTGCTCGTGTCTTGCAGAGGTCTTTGACCTGTGCTCTGCTTTGAATTGTGCAAAGTCTTCCTTTTGTGCATTTTTAATACTTAGTGTGAATTTCTTCTCAGGTTAATAAAACTGAGAAGAATGGCTGCCTCTTTGTTTTCTGCTTTTAAAACAACTATCTCTAATAAGCTCATTTAAATTGAAACAGAAAAGTGATTGAAACCCGTAAGTTGAAAAAGAATTTATTTTCCAAAGTTGTTTTTTTTCTTGAGTACCAAGCACCCACTGTGTGAAAAATTCAGAACAATTATAAATAGACTATTTCTAATGTGTCTATTTCATTTTTGTCTTCCAGTCTATTCGAGAAGTCACCGGCTATGTTTTGGTGGCTTTGAATCAGTTTGAATACCTGCCGCTGGAGAACCTGCGCATTGTTCGTGGGACCAAACTCTACGAAGAGCGATACGCTTTGGCGATATTTCTTAACTACAGAAAGGATGGTAACTTTGGACTCAGGGAACTTGGTTTGAAGAACTTGACAGGTAAGTGAAGCTTGCAAATATAATGGAGTAGTTGCGTGAGAAAAAAAAGCGCTTGTTGAATATTTGCCCCAATGCATTCTGCGAATGACAGAGGTAGCTCAAGAGGCTGGCAGTTGTATATTGTCTGAGGGGTTCGTCGGTACTTCTTTTTTCTGGTTCTCAACTGTACTTTTCTCAGTACTACTCAAAGGCTGTGTATGGAAGTCATACTAAGAGTGCATTTGAAACAAATATAGTTGTAAAAAAGTAGATTAATTCTTTTCTTAGTTTTGATATCGTAAGCTTGTTGGTTTCCTTGTGACCCTCAGTTACCTCACATACGTAACCTATATCTTGGCTTTAGCATCCCCTCTGCCTCTACTGCTGCTGCTCCATGTGTCACCATTGCTGCTGCACTGGGAACCGGAGGCAAGAAAGGACATGGAAGGGAGAAGCTGTATCTTCGATGTATTTAATTTTAGAATTCCCTTTTCTAAAATAGTGCATTATTTATAGTGAGAAAAGTGCTTATTTTCTTGAGATGAAAATGTAAGTCAAGACTATGGTTTTATGTTTGTTCAGGGATGGATCATGATGTGACGTGGATCAACACTTCATTTCTGCCAACTGAGGAACTACAGTCAGTGGTTTGGAAGATTAAAAATTGGCTAACTATCACTGGGCTGTAACTTCATAGAGTGCAGGCGGTGACAAACTCTTTTTAGGGAGTTCACTGGAAGTATTTTATTTATACCTGGCCTCCTCATCAGCTCTGATCTTTTCTACCCTAAGCTTTGATGACTGTGAAATGGCCTTATTTCTGCTGGTGGCTTAAATGCTGCCTGAAAATCACTGACCTGAACTGGCTGTGGAGTTTCAACCTGAGTGCAGAGAGCCAGGAGCCTTCTGAACTATATTTAGGCACTCTTCACTCTGCTTTTTTCATGTCGTGGTATTCAGAGTGGCACACAAGCGCTTACAGTTCCCTTCGTTCAAGCCTTGCTGCACGGTACAGCTAAGCTTTCAAAAACAGGAGGGAAAAGAAGAATAAAAGAGTTTTGGGTGACTCTTTCTGATCAGACTCTTTCATCTGGTCATATTTGTAGCAGTTTTCTTACTGGGACCATGATGCTGTTATCGGAATGCTTCCCAAGGCCTCTAAATCCCTACCGTCTATTACCCTTCTCTCTGTCACTGTCACAATCCAGTTTCTTCCTCTTCTGTTTCCACATTTCTTCCCATCTTTCTGAGTTGGGGTGTTCAACGTGACTCTCTGTGCATTCATATAATATGGGGTCATAGCAGAGGGTAATTATGGTATTGTTTGGTTTTTCATGTACTTGTTTTTGTCTGTGAGTCTCAAAATGGTTTGTAGAAGACACTAGGCTGGGTAAACCTCAGACAGGTGAGATGAGGCCAAGGCCAGAGGAGGACCAGAATCCTCTTGAGTCTGAGGCTGTTGTTCCGTCAGGAAGCAAGGATTGTATTTTCAGTGCTTGTTTAGCTATGACTGTGTTGCTCAGTAAGGTAAAAAACCCTTATCTTGCAGGCTCTGGCACAGGGTTTTCTTCTTGAATCGGCTGCCCTATGCCAATAGGCAGTTTGTCTGACTCCAGAGGCTCTCGCTGGAAGCTGCTTTTACACGACAGGCACAGCACCACAAATGCCCAGCAAACAGCTTGGCATTGTAAGAAAACCTGCCTTAGCTCAGCCTCTGAATCCTTCCTAAGATGAGATCATCACACTCCCTTCATCTCATTTAGGTGTTTACAAAGCCCTCTGATGGGATTATTTGGCTCAAAATGTATTGTCATCTCTTGGAAGAAAAGTGCCGTAATAACACTGACTTGTCCCCACTGAGCACTTAAAATACCTTCTGGGTGCTGAATATGAGCCAACATGTGCTTCCAAATACCCTTAATATTTTCTAGATAGCATGTGCCAGGGCCTCAGGAGCCTCTTCGGCAGCTGCTCTTTGACCATTTTGGATACTGCTTAAAATGCACCTGGCTGTTTTAACCCATAACCTGCTTCTTGTTGCAAATGCCCTCCCTGGAGCATATTAGTACTTAATTTATTTTTCTCACACATCCTTTGCATTAGTAGCTGCATAAAAATAACTGGTGGGTGTGGGAGTTGGTGATGCTGCAAGGCTGGGATGGATCAGTTGCGTCTGAACCTGTATCTACCAACAGCTCCGTATTTACATCAGAAACAACCAGTGATTTGTCATTAAATTTAAGATGAAGGTTGCATCCTTCGAACTTCTAGTCCAGTGCAGATTTCAAGCAATTGACCTTAAATGGTGTGACAGTAAAATATAAAGATAACCCTTGCCTTGTGTGTGAAGAACTGTGTTTTCAGGGCTTATGCCTATATTAGAGAAGTTTGGGAAGTTCTGTTCCTATTTGTGCAGTGTCTGGATGATGGGATCCTGAGGGTATTTCTACCCAGTACTGCACAATATACAAATACAAACACTACTGTCTGTATTCAATAAATGGGAGGTGCAGGTTATCCTCAGATGTAACCAGAGACAGGGTTTCAGCCTCCTGTGCGGTACCCTTGCATTATTTCCAATGCAGTGTTAACAGCTGTGTTTTTATTGTGAGTTATGTCTTATCAGGTTTTCATATTTAAATGTAACTCCAAATGCTTGAATTTCCTCTCTTACACTATAAATAAAATGACAGCTATGAAGGCAGTAAGTTTTATCTTGCACCAAAACCCACAATCCACTTCTCACTCATGAGGTCTGTCAACCTAAAAGGGAGGGGGTTTTGCGCAGCACAGAGAGGATCGTGAACTAAAATCCATTTGACACTTGCAAAAAAATATCACCTATAAAAATCCTTTTCTCACTTGTTATAAAACCTTAGTCAAAGGTTTCACAGAAGTGTCAAAACCAAGCAGACATTGAACTAATGAAGTGGCTGCTGCCATCTCAGCTGGACTCGTCTCAGCTTGCAGATTCAGCTGCCAAGCAACCTTAAAGTAGAAAGGAAGGTTTGACACACTGAACGTATTATTCAGCCTGCGATTAGCAGAATAACTGATGCTGAGGGGGAAGGTATGCCAGCTTCTTCCATTCATTGCCTGTGAGCTAGTGCAAATCACTCCTGTCTTCCCCAGGTATCTAGGCAGTCAGCCTTAACTTCTCCAATGAAAGGGCATAATCATTGTTCACACTTTGAGTGCTCCAAATATAGACAATACCTGATGGCTGCGTTTCGTCGTGGCATTTATCTTCATGAGCAGGGAAAGAGGGATAACTTACAAGTGCCAAAACCACTTATGAAGTATCCCGCATTTCCCTCTGAGTGAAGATGAATAAGAGATCTCTACAGCAGATGATGTATCTTTGACTGAGCAGTGATAACCTCATCTTCACTATTGGTCCTGGGGACAGAGGTCCCTTTGCATGTGCCTGTGCAACCCTTCAGTTCCTTTAATAGAATAAGATGGACTTGGCAGTGATGAGTTCAGTAACACAAAAAGCAGCAAAATCTATAGTTTCTTATTTGCTTCTTTTACAGGAATGCAGCCAAATGATAAGTTACAATAGCTGAGGTTCAAGTGACAAATGCGTATTGTAGCTGGAAGGATTCGGTCAGTGATAACCAAAGAAAGGAAATCGAATTTGATGGGCAGGCAAAGTGTAGTGAAAGGACGATCTTTACAGAGTGTAGGAGATGATCCACTGCAAATTCCCCCTACACAGATTTTTGTAACAGGTTTTATTTCTTAAAATTTTGATTAATTTTTAATAGTTCTGTAAAACAAAATTTTAAAATCTGTGATAATTTCTATAACATTTTCAATATATTTTTTTACCTTCACAAGAAATCAGAAATTCTAAGGGGTGATGGGAGGGTGGGGAAAAGAATGGCAGCACTTACGAAAAAGTTTGCTTTGCAACCAGTTTCTTGTTTTTTCTTTTTTAATGAGGGATGCTCCTTGACTGTAATTACATTGCAGCTCAGTCAGTTGGGAGGGAAGGGCATGGGAGGAGTGGAATCATCCTTTAGTTTTGTTCACCGTGCACATTTTGGACCTACAAATGTTTGGAAATCTTATTTAGAGTCCTGCTCAAGCCCTGAGCTCCCTCAGTGCTGTGTGACTGCACATAAAGCATTTCTGGGGCAGGGATTAGGGCCACCCCCTTTTTATTGCCTTGGTCACAAAGCCCTCAGCAAGACCTTGGACCACATGCATGCTGCACGAGCCACTGCCGAGTTCACAATGTTCAGAGATGTGCAGGCCTACGTTGCCTGAGCAGACGAGACTGGGATGTGCCTATTCCTTAATCGCTGTGGCTTTGTACTGGTGGGACGAGCAGGGAAGAAAGCAATATGTAACTTGCCTTAGGCTTCCTATGCAACAGGTAGGCTCAGCATCACATCTCTAACCTTGGAGAGGTGTTGCTAGGATACATGGAGGAATGAGGAATTAGTTTAAAATTCCCTTCGGTCCTCTCTGCGTGCAGGACTGCTGCAGGAGTTACCTGCCCTGGAGAAGAAGCTGCAGTGTCTCTGCTCCTTCCCCTGTATTGTCAGAGCTGCACGGGCCACAGGGGCATTTTTATCTCAGCGCATCTTTGCTGACTGGCTGATGGGTAGGAGAAAAGGGAGGAACACTTTGAGCATGGCTGTGCTTCCCTTGGGAAAGCAGGGCTCTCTGTGGTGGCACAGCCCACAGGTCACGGTGCAGGATCTACCATGGGTTGCACATCCTCACCTTGTCCCCATGGAGAGAAGGGCCAAGGCTTGCAGCTGTCCCCACACTCATAAATGCAAGCGTGCCTGCTAGCGCATTTCTTTCTTCTGACCACCAGGACACTGTTAGACTGTTTCCTGGGGGGAAAAAGATGTCCCATTCCAGATACTGCTCTCCTCGGATATCATAGGCATGACTTGACAGCCGGGAGAGACCAGAGACTGGTCTCTGCTGGCAGTTGGTGCGCAGCCGCCCTGTGCTGAGCAGTTACAGGCAGGGATTCAGGCAGCTCCCTGCCAGTTGGCTTCAGAGCCTGGGAACACTTCCAGGCACTCCTCAGCTTACGACTGCAGATGCTGCCCCAAGGGATCCCAGATAAGGGACCTGCAGGCTGAGGACTGACTGCCTCGAGCTGGCAGAGAATTGTTCACAGGTGGCATCAAGGCACATAGGGGTCTTGTGTAGGGCCAGAAATAAATACTGGGTTTGAGCCCCTTTAGATATACACTAACGGGTTTATTGCCTTCAGTAGCAAGGGTAGGACCTTTCTTTAAATTTCGGTAGGGCTGGAATTTTGTGCCGTCTCTCTGAGGGTTTCTGATATGGTTTTGTCATGCTAAATAGTATAATGAATGTCTGTGATTCTTTGCAACTTGTCGATCAAGAATTTATGCTCTGTTTTCTGTATTTCAAAGCACTTAGAGTTTTCAGTTCTGTCTGTAGTGTTAGAAATGCGGAACCTTGTTTGGAATTATTATGGCAACGTATTAAACAAAAAGCTTATCATAATAATCATAGAATTGTTTGGTTGGAAACCAAACCTGTCCACTACTAACCCAGATCCCTGAGCACCTCATCTACCCATCTTTTAAACACCTCCAGGGATGGAGACTCCGCCACATCCCTGGGCAGCTGTTCCACTGCTGATAACCCTTTCAATGAAGAAATTTTTCCTAATGTCTGATCTGAACCTGCCCTGATAATGATAATGATACATTGGGAAGTGTTTTCAACTGAGATTTCAAAGCATCTCACAGGAAGTGTTTTCCTGGTGTCCCCTTGCCCCCAGGGTTTTCACATGAACTATGAAATGCACAGAGTGGGTTGCAGATGGTCTGAAACAGTTATTGAAGGTGATACACAGAATCTTGGACATGAGTTTCCAATGCAGTGCAGCAGGATAAGTGCACATTGTGCAGTGTCTCCTGCAACAAAAAGGGGTTGAGAAACTAGACCAAATCCTTAGCTGGTGTAAATTACCTTTCTTTCTTTGACTTCATAATGAACTGTCATTTAATTTGCCCTTTACTTTCTTCAGTGGATAATTTAATTCATACTTTAATTTATAAGTTAACTAGTGCCTAACTCCCACTTAAGCCCTTTTAAGGATGCTGTGTTCAGGGTGCTCTGTCAGTATTAATACCAGCTAATGAGAAGAGACTTCGGGCATGTCTGCAGCATGCAGCAGGACTCCTAACAGGGATCCCCGAGCTAGCATTGAGCCTAGCCAGAGTTAGAAATAGTGTTTATCACACTGCTTGGGTCCTGTGCATGGGCTCAACAGCCCAGCATGTGGCCACACAGATCACTCCTGGGCTTTCAGGGTCTTAGCTATGTGGCTGCTGGGTAAAGAAAAGTGGAGTGGGAGGAAGGACTGGGGCTTGGATTAGACAGAGGAAATCCTTCCTAGCCCTGTAGTGTAACCTATACCTCTCCTGCTTTCTGTTGAGAATCACTGCTAAAACAGAGCCAATAATGCTTGTCTACTTTAATTTGACTTATTTTGAGAGTTTGGTATGAAAATGCTACTCAAGATGATCTGATATGATATGGAATTCAACTTTTAACACTGATAAATATTAGTTTAAATGTCATTATAAAATACATCCAGGTGTGCTGCCATTGTCACCTGATAATAACGTGAAATAATAATAATGCCATCCATTCACTTTTTTCTCAGCAGTTTCGCCTCTCCGCAGTAGTTCTGCCTGTGCATTTTTCACTTATGAAGTAAGAAATTCTCCATATTCTGGAGGTGTGAAACACCCTTTAGCTTTTTAGAAATATGAGCAATCAAGATAAATCCAGTAATCATGAAGGCTCCTAGTAATGGAATAGCTTTGCTTGACTCCAGTGACTCGTGAGATTTAGCAGCACAGGGATTTCTCTGGCCATGTGCTTTGCAGGGAGTTAAACATCTGAGCAGAGTAATCCCTCCATTTCAGTTGCATCGGTCAGGAATGGGTGGCCTTTCACAACATCCAGCTTTGGCAGATGGATCTGTGTTGAGCTATGCTATAACTTTAGTAAAATGCAATAGGCATTATGGTTGGGAAAGAATTGTACAGTTTATAGTGACAGCGCTGCAAAGATATCCCAGCTCCCCACCTGCTTGGAAAGAGAAGAAAGAGCTGGATTTTACTCCACAGTCCAAGCCAAGTTCTGCTTTTGACTTGATATTTTAGAAATCGAAATCCTTGTTACTCCAATAGTGTGTCTTCCTCAGTTCAGATGAATGAAAGGAACATTCATTTCATTGTGTTTTTTCCTTTCCCCCCCCTGCCCCTCTCTACAGTCTTCTGAGTTCATTGATTTTCTTATTTCTTTCTGACAGGCTACAACTGACAAGGAATTTGGTTGCTTTTGTAAAATAATTAAAGTCTTGTGCTACATGGGGAATGTAACATCAGCACTCTAGCAAAAGGTAGGTTACTGAGCACTCTAGTTCAGCCGCCATGAGGCGATGGCCTCTCCCCGTCCACCCGCACAGGGCTGTGAGCCGTGAGCCACTGATGGGGAAGGGGACCCGCTGCCAGCACTGTGGGGCTGCTGGCATCTAGGGCTCCAAGTGACGTAGACCTCTGGGGATCAGGTGTCAAGCTTAGTGCCTTTACTTAAAGATAAGCAGAGCTCAACAAAGGCATTTCAGTGGCATTGCAGCCTGTGTCTACAAAGCAACACATGCTTACAGACCTGGATTTAAACCCAGATCCGAGAGTGGGCTCCCTTTTCTAGATTTTCTTGCTCAGCCTACAGGAATGGCGAGTTGGCAGGGACGCTGTTCATTGCAAACAAAGAAGACCCACTGAGTTCAGAGAAAGCTGGATCAGACCCCTAGGTTTACACAGTGGAAATAATTGGAGTTCCTGGGATACTTCCATGCATCTTCATTTTCACGTCATTTGCTGCTGAGGGAAATTGCCTAGAAACCTGATGTGGAGGGGCTGGAGAGGCAGTGAACACAGAACTGTTCCATTTTCTACATTTAGCTTCAGGGAAAACCCCTGCAGACAGAGGGGGCAGAAAAGCCCTCCCAGAGTTTGGGCACAGGTATGAGACAGTCACATAGTTTCACTGTCTGCAGGCTGACAGAGGCAAGGGCTCCCACCTTCCTCTTGGACAGCTCCATCATGGAATCATCATGGAATCACAGAATGGTTTGTGTTGGAAGGGACGTCAAAGCCCATCCAGTTCCATGGCAGGGACACCTTGCACTGGATCAGGGTGCTCAAAGCCCCATCCAGCCTGTCCTTGAACACCTCCAGGGATGGGGGAGCCACCACTTCTCTGGGCAACCTGTGCCAGGGCCTCCCCACCCTCACAGGAAAATATTTCTTCCTAAGATCTCATCTCAGTTTCCCCTCTTTCAGCTTAAACCCGTTCCCTCTCATCCTATCCTTGCACTCCCTGATCACAAGCCCCTCCCCAAGCTGCTTGTTCCTTGCTTGCGCACAAACCTGTTTCTTGCAGCATCTCAGCCTGGCTAGCGCTGGGACTGGTCTTAACAGAATTAGCACGGGCATTTTGAACTTGGATGTGCTGCAGCAGAAGATGTGTAGCGGTTCAGGGCCAGGAACAGCTCATTCAGAGTTTGTCTGGAACTGAGTTTGATCACAAAAGCTTCCTATGTTGGGATGTGAGAGAAGTGCTGTGTTATGAGGATGCACGATGTGTTAGTCTATGAAAGAAGAAGTTCCAGCAGATTGAACCTCTCTGCAGTGCTACACTGACAGGTCCTGCCTGCAGTTTCCAGGGTGAGGAAAACCTCTTTGTTAGCTTACCTACATGAGCACTGCTGCTGAATTTGCACACAGGGAACAGCAGTTCCTAATGAGGAGCAAGGAGTTTGCCATGGGAGCTTTCCTGACATGACTGGGGGAAGTAAAAGGGACTGACAATTATAGTTATCTCTAGAGACCCTTCCTGGCCTGCCTCATTGGCTCCTCACAAGAGTGGATGTGATGACAGGAATGCGTTCAAGGGCAGCAATTTTGGGTGTGCTGTGCTTGTGAGTGAGCTTTGTACACACTGAAACGCAGTTGCCTGCCCTGCGTCTCTGCGGAGCCACTGAGGCAAACACAGAGATGGGCAGGCAGGAGAAGGTAACCTTGAGGGGAACATAAAAACAGAAATGCAGACCTGTGGAAGAAGGGAAATCACTGTATGAATAGAAGTGAGAGAGTGGGAATCACGCAAGCCTGTGCCCTATAATCTAATGGCAAAGCAGGATGACACACCAGAATTGTAGCTATGCTATGGATGAAGGAGAAGGAGTGGGTATGATAGAGAACTGTTGAGGTTCTCTGGGACTAAGGACTCACCGGTCAGTCCCACCCAGCTTCACAAGAGCCGCTTTCGATATAAAATAAATTTTGATCATTCTGAAGTGACAGCGTGAGGTAATCAGAGCAGGAGGCAGGTAATGCACGTGGACGCAGAGCTGTCCATGGGCTGCAGGAGCCTTTCATGCATCACTAGGAACGTGCCTGCAGGTGTAGAGTGGAGGAACAAAGGTATCAGATGAGGAGAACATGCTGGAGGCCTTTTTCTTTGATGTTTGGAAATTGCTCAAGGGGCTCTTCTCTGAAACCCCTTTGCCTTCCTTTTTTATATTCTTCTTCCCTCCACCCCCACCCCTCCCTTTAAAGAAACTTTCATAGGTGTGCTTTTATTTCTTTAAGACTTAGAAGCGAGAGGGTCTCCATCTAGCCACTCATCGTCCAAGTGCTGTGCTTACACTGGAGTTCCCTGGGGAACCAGCATCAGCTTCTGCTTCTGGCCGTCAGAAATAGTAGTCATGTGCTTTGGGGTTGAAACCACCAGTTCTCCTGATAGAAGAAGTAGTTACTATTACAAAAAGTGGAATATTTTGTTTTAAGCTAAAGTATGGGGCATGGGAAGAAGAGCAGCATCAAAGGCAGCTCCGTCTGCTGTGCTGGAGAGAGGAGGTGGTGGTGAGGTCAGATTTTAGGGAATTTTTTACTGGTGGTGTTTTATATCTGAGCAGTTCAGAATGAGGGAAACTCTGGGAACTGGTCCTGTCGCAGTCGGCTTCAGAAATGGCTCTGAGAAGCGGGTACCTGAGGGCAAGATGCAGCAGGTGGGTTTGACACAGAGAGGTTCAAGATGTTCTTGCCAAGGCAGGGAGAGAAGAGCTCATCTGCTCTAATCTCCTGTATGTGGCCTTCAGTTAGCACTCGTAGCAGAGATTTGGAGAAATTATAAAAATGAAAACATGTCCAACAGGGAAGTTTTCTGTGAGAAAGGAGTAATTTCAAAAAAACAGGGACAGATGCTGAAATTGTCAGGCACCATCTTTCATTTAGAAGTGGAAACGTATGGCTTTTCAGCTTCTCATGCTTTCTTGTATAAGTTAACTCACATTTTCAAATTAGAAACCTAAAATAATTTGTGTTAATTGAACAATAGTATTTGAATCTGCTTTAAACTGAATTTTCTTTTCCATCAGACTCCAGCTCGGTGAGGTATCTACTCTTGGCTTGTTCACTGATTCTAGGAAATAAAAGATTTTCCAAAAACTTAAAAAGGCTTGAAAAATTATTTTCTACTCATATTTCACTCTGATATCAGTCATAAGATAATTCCTTTGTTGTAGGAGTGTGTGCACTGTAAAACAGATACACAGAGCAAGTTGTAAATGAATCAGCTCAGCTGCTGGTTGTGGTGCAGGGCTTTCAGTCTGGTTTGACCTGAGCTACCTGCTTCTTGATGGGGTATCTTGTCTTTTTATGGGAGCTGCTAGTTGCTGTGTCCGAACTTAACCCAATACAGAGGCTACAGATGCTGTGGTTGTCCTTAAAGCAGGCAGCAGACACTTTTGAGGTTTCACTGGCCGCATAGCCCTCATTTCTGCACCTCTACTAAATTTTAACCAATGTGAATAACTCTGGGCTCCAATTATGTATCTGTCTGGTTCTGGAGTGGAGAACTAAATGCAGGAGCCTATTATGCCTTTGAGTGGTTCCCTTGGTATACTGCTGTTACGATTTATTTTATAAAAACATGCTGGTTCCTTTTATTTAAGCCAAAACAATGTCAAATAAGTGCCTCTGAAATCAGTGGCAAACTTCATGATGTGCTTTAGGTCATGACCCACCTGGCTCAAGGGCCCATCCAGATCCTACTGAAATTACCATTTTGTAGCTTTGTACAAGAACAAAGTGGATGTGTAGCCCAGGAGATGGGTTTCTCATCTCTTGGGGAGTTCACTGAGTTTCAATTCCATGAAATAATAATAATTATCTTCCCCTAGCACTTGAATTCTTCATAAGCCTCAGCCAGTTAAAGATCCATTATCCTAAGCGCAGTGTTGCAAATACCAATAAAAAGAGGGACAACATTAATACTGATAAATGCAGAAAAGGGTAAGACAAATGCAAGGAACTGTCCCTGTCCCTGAGGGGGGGTGCAATGAACCTGTCTTACCGAGTGTGTTCTAGGCTGTGGAAAGAAGCCTGTACAAGCTGATTACAGGTCAGCCAATAGTCATGAGCTCTGTTCTGGGAAAGCTGAACAAGGACTAGTATCGGTGGGACATCCAGGGACTGGCGTATCCTGGTGTGGGTGCTCTGCCAGCCTCACCGGGACCAAGCAGGAGCTGCATTTTGTTCAGAGGTTGTGGCACTATGCTCCCTAACTTTTTTTTTCCCCCAAGAGGGAAGTACAGTGCTGGCTCTTTTCAGAGATCAAAGTTCTGTTTGTTTACTTCTGTAACAGGAGACGTGCTACTCTTCAGTGAGGTGTCAAACCCTGCTACCGAGAGCTGCCGTAGCTGGCGTTTGCTCACAGCAACACGCAGGAGCAGCTGGCTCCGACAAGCACTGATGGCTTGGGCTGTCAGCGTCACCGTGCAAGCCCCCTCGCAGGAGGGAAGCAGCAAAGGCAGTCAAAAGTGGAAGGGATTATTGAAACGCTCCACGTACAAGATGACCTGGGCGTATCAGGGCTTTAGTCTCCTTTTTGTTTTTCCCTTTGCCTACGCAAGGTTCGTAGGAGCTCTGAAATGATGTTGTGATTGCAGAGCTCTGCTGTCTTTGCTCCTGCTGCGCTAACTGCTGCTTGTGGTAGCCGCGCTTCTGGCAGTCACACTTAAACGCTGGTACAGGCCAGTTCCAGGTGAAGGAAGCAGTTTGGAAATGTTTCAGCAACAGCTGGACTCAGAGGTTCTTCTGCTTTAGAGAGTGCAGAGCTTTAAGTGAGACTTGGTGACTTAAAGGAGACACCGAGCTAAAATATGCATAGGGTGAGGTTGCAAGGGCAGCATCCTTCTTGGTGTGTGTCACAAGAAGAGATGAGAGGGATGTTTTAATGGCTCTGGCTACATAACAGGTTAATTCCACAGGCTGTGCAGTTAGCCCCACGCGAGCTCAGTAAATCTCACTACATCCTTTGTTTCATCCAGGAGCAAGACTTCTGGATGTTCAGAGCTGAGTGGTTTTGATTTAATATTCAGAAGCATTCAGCTTCCCAAATGAAGATGATAGTTTTGCTAGTTGAGAGGCTTATTAATATCTTAACATAGTCTCAGTTTTAGCCTTTTATTCCTCTCTTTCTGAAAAATAAAAATCTTACCACAAACCAGCCTCAAATTTTGGAAATGTAATCAAAGCTCTGCTGAACAAATTTGACTGTACGGGTCCGGTGAATGAGCTATGACCTCTGCCAACCTCATTCTGCTCCATTTCACCTTCAAGTTGGTAGTAGTGGCTGGAAGTAAACATTAATCTATTAATTTACCCTCTGGTATAAATAGAAAACCCATATAATTGCAATCACTGTTTTGTCAGTGCGCCTAGCCAGCCTTACTGCTTTGCTTCTCAGGAAGACGTGGCAGCGCTGCCCGTGCCCTTCTCTGCTCGGAGCACTTCCCATCCCGAAGTATTTGGATGGGGTAGATTACTGCTTGCTTGTCCCAGCAGGAGGGACAAATGTGGCATGAGCTTTCTGGGCGTGGATCCTCCAACATCTCAGTTTGCTAACCCTTCTTCCTTTGTCCTTCTCTGGAGACCGCTGCCCTCCCTCTTATTTTTCTTTGGGTGTTTCTAGGAAGTTTTGCTTTCGTGGAGACAGGTTGTGCCAGGTTATCTTACTATGCCAGTCCTAGGGAAGAAACTATGGAACATGGAAACCATGTTCTGTATTGAGGAAAGGAGGGTTGGAATGGACAACCTTCAGCCTGCTTGAGTTCAGATCAGCATTATAGCTTATGGAATCCTTTTACAACCTTCTCTGCATGGCTACAGAGACCCTTCTGGCTGGGATTGTGTCTCCTGGTGAGCACTGGCTTACAACTTGGTGGGTGGATTGTTTGCTGATGCCTTACAGAGCCATTTCAAACCTCTCTTATGCCTGCCTGTTTTTGATGCCCGAACCAAGCCTGGGGTCTTTCCATGAGCAGCGTGAAAGAGCTGTCTTGCTGCTTCTGACTCGGCACAGATGTAGCCTCAAAGGCAGAGACTATGCCATTTGCAGCATCTCTGAGGTTCCTGGAGAAGGCCACTGGCTCTCTCTTGGCATCAACACGTGCCTGGTCTTTACATGCTTTGGCATTGCATGACGGATGGTTTCACTGACCCAGCTATGGGAACTTTAGGAGGCAAAGTTCTGGTGGCTGGTTTCACACCTGCCTTCTATGGGATCTGATGCAGAGGCTCAGGGTAGCCTGCTCAGAGATACAACTGCTGCTTTCCTCTGGGCTTTCTGATTTGGGTAATTAGTGTGATAACCTAGGGTTTAAGGGCAACGAACCAAGAAACCTTGCTTGGGTTTAACTACAATTGCTCCTTCACATGACTTGTTAAATTGAAGCAAACCCCACACAAATGTTCTATAAATCCGTTTACAAGCGCCTTGTATTGATTTAGCCTACTTCAGTACCTCAGATGAGCTAAATTGCTGTCTGTGCACTAAGTTAAGTGCCTTCCCTTGGGAATTCATACCTGCTGAACTAACTTGACTTCAAAACTGATTTTACTTAAACCGATGCAAGCCTTGTGTGAAGAACAGGCCTTTTTTATTTGTTGCTACTGGTTTGACCAAAAGCAATGTGACAGCTTAGGGGAGAAGGTGTCGTTTGCCCTGCTGACTGTAATGCTGGGGTGCCCTACTAACCTTGTCCTTAATTTTGCCCCTGGAATGATACTGGCATTGCCTCTTTCTGCAAGGCAGCTGCTGGAAAAAGGCTGTTTAATCCTTTTCTCTCCCAGGTGCAATGGTGCCCGGAGAAAGGAAGAGGAACAAAAGGCTGAACAGATCTGCTTCTCTACTGTCCTGCCTAATGCCCCCCTCCTCCTGAGCCAAACAGGAACAGTTAAGAACCTTTAAGCAAAGGTTTCTTTCCCTTTTCAGATGGTGGCTTTCCCTTTGGCTGAGCTTGGTGTCTGCCCTCTTGACAGCGTGGAAAGGAATTGAAACCTAACCCATCACCTTTCTGAGCTGGCCCCTGGTGAGGGTTATGGGTTCCCTTTAATCCTCTGTGAAGAGGGGATGTGGAAGATGATTGCAGGTGTACGAATCTTCAGAAACTACCCTCAATAAACACTGAACTTTCCCTGTTGAGGAAAGTGTTTCTGTGTGGGCATTTCTAAATTAGAGGCTGTGTTCATGTTTTAAGTAATGAGTTTGCTTGTAGATGTAAACTTTTCTAAATGCTAACATATAGACCTGAGCTACTCTTTTTCTAGAACATGGGGGTCATCAGTTTACAGAGGACTTGTCTGTGAACAGCACTTCCATGTCATGACTCAGAAACTCATGGGAAAAGAGTGGAAAAAAAATAGCCCCTGCCAAAATAGCTCAATGTGATTACAACAGGAGGCCACCAGTGGACCCAGGGAGGAGGGAACATGAATTCTGCACATTTGTAGCTACCAAGCAGCCAAGTTTCACTTCTATATGAAGGCAAAGAAGATTTGAAGGGAGAGATTTTAAAGAGGTCAATGAGACAGCTGGCTGGACGTTCACATCTTTGAGATACAGCACAGGAGAAAGAACAAAAGATGTTTGAAAAATGTATCTTGTGTTTGATGAAAGGTGGCATGATGGGCTTATTGAAGGCGGGAAAAGGCATAAATAGTGTATGAGAGAATGATAGGCTCTGGAAGATCCTGAAAGTGAATAAAATTTGCTTTTATTTGATGTGATGAGGAGGCATGAAATGGGGGAAGAAGAAAAAGGCATATTTAGAGTGGTGAGCTAGAGAAGTAGTCACAGGTTGGGATTTGGAAGGGAACAGAGAAGGGTGAAATTGCGTCTTAAAGGAGAGATGCTGTTGTCAACACATGAGAGGAGCCTGGACAGGAGCTCTAGATGCAATGATAGACAAAAAAGACCATGTTAGAAAGAGAGAAGAGTGGCGGTACCAGCTTGTCATACGGATGGAGACTCTGGAGAAGAGGTGAAAGAAGAAAAGACTCTGGATTGCTGGGGGAGTGGGCAGCACTGGCTGGCTCTGGTCTGCAATCACTATCTCCAGGTGTATCTCCACATGCTAAGTACTTCCTGGGAGGATTTTTTCAGGAGCTGCAGATACTGAGCAGCTGGGGAGGATTGTCCAACCTCACTCACTACCACTATCTGTGCTTTCCTATGTCAACAAACTATCATACACGCATGTCACTGGGAAACAAATACTGTCTTTGGTGGCACAGACCCATTTCTGATGAGAGACACATCCCCTGGAAGGGAGATTTCAATAAATGCACCAGAAGCTGCAGGTGTTGAAGTTTACATTGTGGTTTTCTTGCTATTACACATGGTGTATTATCTAAAGGGATCTGTGAGTGAGGTGGTAAAACAGTGTATTTTTAATTATACATCACCAGGCAAGCAAAGCAGGCAACCAAATAATGCAGCCGTGAGCCGCTTAGAAATAAGAACACACCAAGAACAATAGGGGAGTAATTCACAGCTCCCTGAGAAACATTTGCAGAGGGAGTGAGACAGCAAGCAGCTATTGACTGTTTTCCTTTCATGTTTTCCACCTGTCTGCCATGTGATTGGGAAGGACATTACCTGAATCAAGAGGTTTTTTTGTCTTACAACCCTTGCTCTACAGGGCACCATCCCAATGGAAAGTGAGATGCAGGTATGAAAAGCACACGGGGACAGAAGGAGAGAGGCAACTAATTTAGGTATAGCTTAAATTCTGCACAACTTCTGTTACATGTGGATGTACAGGGACAGCTCTGTTGTTTCCCTGGCCCTTTTGAGCTGCCCAGGCACTGCAGAGTGGCATGAACTGGGAGCTGAACTCCCCGTCACAAGGGAATGAGTTCCCTTTGGGGTCAGGCACCTTCTGCCAGCACCAAGACTGGGAGGGAGAGGGGAGGCTGGTGTGAGCTGACACCATGCTGAGCACAGTGGCCAAGTGTTAGTCTAGCACCACACAGGTTTTGTCCAAGCTGAGGTTCACAGGCATGTGTGGTTGACAAAGATATTTGCTAATTCACAGAACACCGAGCACACACAACACAGCTGCTGCCTCACAAAGCATCAAGCCAGGTGAAAGGTGAATGGCAGCCTCAGCGTGTGAAGAATTCAGTCACTCTGTGTCCTGACGATGGAAGGTGATGGTGTGCTCTGCCTTGTGCTGAAGCGCGTCTGCACTGTGGAAGCCCATAATTTAGACGACTTTTGGCAGGGGAACAGGAGGACCCAGCACAAGCCACAAAGGCTTTGCCAGATCCTAAGTATACATTCGGGCTGCAGGCCAAAAATGATCTCTGCGCTGCCCAGGTCACACTGTTCACAGCACGAGATCCAAGTGGTCTGATGGCAGCCCAGAACAGCTACTCAAGATACCACGATTGCAATACAAGCGTAACCTTTAAATGAAAACAAGACATTTTGAAATCCTAATCCACTTCAAAGTTCTGTAGGAATTCGCATCTGATCTGCAGTCCAAACTTGGCTGTTGTCATTTCAGCCTCAAAGTGGTTGAGAAGTGGAGGAATTAGCTCACCATTAAATTTCTTCGCCTTTGGTTTTGGTGTCTTTCTTAAGAAGAAACCTTTGTGTGCTAGTGAGATTTCGTAGAAGTATTCATTGCAAATAAGGATGTGTTTTCAAATACCAAGTAGACTAAGAATCCTGACTGGGTTGTGTGTGCGTGTGAGTGAAAGCACACGTTGCTTGTTTCTGTAACAGACCAAAACTGTCACAGTCTAGGGTTTGTAGGGGTGGGCCGGGCTATTTGCCCTGGATGATTTTATTCCACTTGCAAGAATGAGGGGCATTCCATTGTCTTGGCCTTTAAAGAGCTAAAACTTCAGTAACGTGTAAAAGACCGGCAGCAATGAAGTTGTTTATGTGTTTAGAGTTTGGTTTGATTCTGGTAAATGTTAAAGATGTTTAGAGGAACAAATTCTACTGTTGTAAACACAGATAGAAACAAATTTAATCAGTGTAAGGGAGAGGAAGGGAAGAAAGAATTTTTCTGGTTCATTACTTGTCTACGTGTCTCTCTCTGTCCATCCTTTCAGCTTACCAGCTCTCCTCTGCTTTATTGCTTACATTGCAGTACTCTGAGTGCAACTTCCAAAAGCCAAAGATCTACAATAATAAGCCCTGTTTCCAAATGGTAGAGGGGGTCACACATTTATAAAAATAGAGAAGCATCTAACTCAAATTAGTAGGAGTTGACCATCTGAATACCTTTTACAACGGTATGCACTCTAGGATCACAAGTCCAGTTTGGGAAGGGTGGGTCACACAGTCCTGAAGTCTCAGGTTACTGTGCTGTTCTGAGAAAAGAGACTGAGCATCTTGGATTGCGTAGACAGGTTTGGGAAAATCAATTTGAAGATTCTTCTCAATACCTTTAATGCTCAAATTTTGTGATGGCCTGAGAATTTCAGCTTCCATTTAAAGGTAAATAAATGCATTTCCAGCCATCATAGATGAGGACTGAAAATGAAAAATGGGAATCCTGAATTCTCAGGAGCTAAAATACACATAGAAAAAATAACATTGATTAATTTTAACATCCCAGCATTTTTCAGTCATGACTTCTTGGGTCTGACTGGGATCCTGGAATGCTGGGGGTTGGTTATCCCAGATCTGTAAAAACAGCACATGTCTAGCAAAGGCAAAAAAGCAGAAGGACTTTCCAGGCCACCTTTTATTGTGTGCTTTCAGGGTGGGGTGATGTAACATACTTCTGCTTTAGTTTTAGATGGTCCAGGTTCTTATTAGGAACTGCACAAGTCATTTCTATTTCTGCGAATATCTTATAAGTGATGAAACTTTCTGTTGTTGGCCAGTTTCCAGCCAGCACTATCTGTTCATTACAGGCTGTATGTGGGAATGGAGTCATAACCAACCTCTTATGTTGGTAAAATGAGTGATCACTTTTGTATTAGCTCCAATAAATCCTGAAAATGTAAATGTTGTGGATTAAAAAGATAATAATGTGCTAATCCTTTCTGTGGTCACTGACCATTTTAAGCTGTTCCATCTGTCATGCCTGAAGGAAAAATCCCTTTGGCTCTTGATGGAAGGCTTGATATTGAAGTATGTATGCACATCAAACACCGGACTTGTTATCAACAAATGCATTTTTTTCACTATTGCAGATAATTTTTGATCCACTTTACCGTCAGTCTGAGATCTCGCTTGTCCTCCCTTAGCCCACTCTTGGTTTTCTGTCACCATAACTCCTCATGGCACACTGATGAAGGGATGGTCTTACGGAGAGATCTTCCTCAGCTCTTGATGGTGAGGGGGGTTCAGAGCGCATTCTGTCAGGAACTCTCTCATTCTGGAACAGGTATGAGAAATTCCTATAGGGACAAAGAGGCTGATAGGTTGGAAGTGGTCACGTAAGGGTCACTCATTTTATAGAATAAGTGGATCAAAAAATGAACATCAGTGCGTTATGGGCATACTCTAATACCCGTTGAAGTCAAGGGAAAGGTTCTCCAGCCTTACATGGGTTTTGGATCAGGCCTTGCTAGGGTGGGCTGTGCACTCTGGATTGGAGTTACGTTACACTAGAGCCAGAAGAGGAGGGAAGGGGTAGTGATACAGCTACAGCTTGGATGCGGTGCAGTTTGCAAACTTTTCTCAAATAAATTGCAGCTTGAAAGCACTTCTGGCTGTAGGAAATTTGGTAGCTGGTTGTAGAAATGTCAGTTGCATGTGCCAAGCTGAGACATGAAGGGTAATGTCATTCTTCAAAGCGATTTCTGCTAGTAATCTCCCATAAATATTTTTAAGGAGTGTTTCAAACAAGGCTACAGCAAGCTCCAGCATGGTCTGGAAGCTGTTACTTACATTCACATTATACAGCAGCCAGCACACTTCTCATTTTTCCTGTTTGGCACTGGAAGCAGTGTTTTCTCTTTGCAAAGTGAATATTCTTCTTTGCAGAGAAACGCAGGAACTGCGTAGTGTGTGGAACAAGCAGCTGATTAAAGATTAGAATTGTAATGAATGTTTTTAAGTGGAATGTACTTGGATAATTGATTAATTGGTACAGTCTAAGCTACTTGCAGAGCATTACATTCATTCTTCATTAAATCCATCTCCCTCTCCTGTCCAAGCCTTGAGACTGAGAGCTGAAAGGCATCAACAACTTATTAAAGTCATCCAGATTGGTTCTACTGGAACAGGGTGAGCTGGGATCCGGGATCCCACTGGCAACCTGTTGCTTGTGCTGGATCTCATGCTTACGTTTCAGCAGCATCACAGGATTGCAGGCAGGTAGAAGATGAAATCAGTAATACTCCTCTTTGATAGCTTATGTTCACTTTTCTCCTGACTTGTTGCTGTGTTCTTGTTAAAAACAAACCAGTGATCTTATATAGAAAGAAGTGTCACAATGACGTTTTAATTAAGGTGTTCCTCCAAGGCAATATGTGATTGCTGTGAGATACTGCACTCTGGGATGGAAACCATACATTCCTTAGCGACACAAGGGTACCAGAGAGAACTCCCTTATTACAATTAAAAATTGCTTAACAACTCAAAGCCACAGACTTATTGCTCTGGGATAACACCAGAGCAGCAAGCTCTGTGAAGAAACACCCTGTTCAGGACTCACTATTGAGGACCAGGCTTTATGAAAAGCTTCTGTTTCCTAACTTAAATAGCTGAATTCTTGTAAGGAAATGATATTTTAGCTCCTTTCAGGGCCCAGTGGAAGAAGAGTCAGCAAACTGATAGAGCGTGCAAAATGGATGGCAAACTTCATGCCTTTCATGAGTTTTCTTTCAGACTTTTTGAGGTGCATGCAGTCTTCTGCTTTTCTGTTGCTTTGCCATTTCAGCTCTCATCTGGTGACTGATCCCAGGTCAAACAGATGGAACTTCATTGTGTGTGCATGGACAGTGTGTGTTTAGACTGTGTAGGGTAGTTAACAGCCACTCAGAAAAGACCTGGATCTGTTGATTGTCCTAGAGAAGCTGAGGAACCCTTCTTCTGAGAATACCCCTTCTCTAACTACTGTGAAGAACTGCAGCTCTTAGCTCTTTATGTCATCTTCCTCTGGGGTGACTCAGTCCCAAATGGATGTTTCAGCTATCAAATCTGCTTATCCTGCTCACAGATGGTTGAAAACAACAAGTGAAACTTTTGGGAGCATTCTGAAAACAGGAGCTGGAGGAAGATGGACCCTTTTAGGGTAGGGTATAGTCCTGTCCCTGGAGTAACCTGCATACTCTTCTTCTGTTATCTGCTTAGGAGTAATTCAGCAGGCTGTGAGCCTAGGATTTAGAAAACTGAGTGCTGAAAGTAAGGCACTAACATAAAATAGTAATTTCCCAAATATTTGGAAAAGAGTGTGTATAAACATTTGCAGAATTAGGGTCGGAAGTGTTTTGTTTGTTTCTAAACGCTACAAGTACACAGTTGTTTGAATGCCTCTTTTATTTTGATGTCTAAACATGACCTTTCAGGAGGCTTCCTTTCAGTTGCTGCTTTAAAAATGGACCGTGTGTCTAGCTTTTTATTTTGTGTACAATCTAAAGCGCTTCCAGAATCCAATGACATTAAACATCGACCACTGTTAGCATCCAAAAATTACTGCTTAATTTCCCACCATGAATATTCAGAGTTGAGAGCCCATAACACTGTCATATGATAAACACTGAGGCTGGAGGCTGCCGCACTCACTTGCATAAGAGCCATTTATTATCAGCAAACATGGTTTTGACAACCACTTTGAGGCAACACTGCTCTATATCAAATATCAACAGAATTAGCATGCATTTTCATGTTAATTACTGTAGTGCACCGTGCTGCGTGATGGCCAGGGAATGCAACAGGGAGGTCTGAGCTTTGCCAGTCACTTGCAATGTAGAATTCGGCTAATGTGAGTTTATTAGCTCTGAGGAACAGCCTTTAATGAGCTGCTAACCTCACGATAGGCCTGCTTTCCAAATGTTTAACGGGGCCTGCCAACTCAGAAGTAATGTATGAGAGAGAAGGAAGGCATGGCAATAGGTTTCTGGTGTTCATTAAGCGGACACGCCAAAGTCACAAGTGGCAAAGAGGTTTACCTCTTAGAAATGGAAAGCAAATACATATTGCACTGACTGGTTCTTGGGCAATTATGTTTACAGCACAATTAACCAAAATGTATGGGAAGGGAAGCTTTGTTTTTAAGCTGCAGGATTTTTTTCATTAGTCTTTGAGAACTTTAGGAATGCACCATTCACTTATAGCACCCTAAAACCACGGGTGTTGCCATGGACAGATAGTCTTCCATGACATAGGGATAACTGTAAATCAATAAACCAAGTACTCGTGTTTTTATTGAATGTAACTGGAAAAGCAAAATCTTTGATGGTCTGCTCTTCCTCGTGAGTGCAATGTTAACATGCACAGGAGCATCACTGTAAAACATCAGTTTCAAGAATCCTTGGTATAATGTTCAGGGTAAACTGCTGCTTTCTTGGTGCTGCTCTTATTTTGATTTATTCCTGTAGCATGGCTGCTAGTTCTGACTGGCATACCTGCTTCTCCACTCTCTTAATTGATCATCATGTTGGTTTATTATTTCAATCAGGACTCTAAACTGCACTGAGAAAGGAAAGGGAGCCCATTTTGTGGAGACAGTCAAATCTTTTATCTCTGGTTTCTCTAGATGACTGTCTTTAACATTCTCTCTGATACAGCAACACTGATTGGCAAGAACAATTTATTACTAAGGCATAATAGGGGAAAATGTAAGAAAATGGCACCAAGCACTGCTCATTTGTAGTTGTTTGGCTAAAAAATAGGTTTCATAAAACTTAGGTGAACTTGGAAATGACCTAAACACATTGCTTCTGAGATTCATGTCTCAATAAGCCTGCATATATGCTCACAGCCTCTTCAGACCACTGTGACAGTTCATCTCACCTGCAGTCAAAAACTGTAGAACTGCTATCAGGTGTCTCTGGGAGCATCTTCCAGGTGGCAGGTGCTGGCCTGAAGCTCCAGAGATATGGCTACTCCTATGGATACGGGCTCCCCATTCCTGTATCACCTTGCACCTCTTTATTATGCTTTATGCTGTCCATTCAGCCAGTAGAATAAATCTAGCCTGTAAGTTACCAAAGTAAGTTTCTGGTGAGGTACCTAGGACACAGGGTGGTACCAGTCTCGTGTGGGCCCTGACCACCCTTCTTTTGGGCAACTATTTAATGACATTGATTGTTTCCTTCACAGTGCTCCTGGATTCATATTGCCATGCTTATTCTGAAAAACACACCAAGTGGCACCCAGCTGTAAGAGTTGTGCCCCAAAAGTATGCAGCACTATACAAAACCTTTCTCAATTACCAAAGCTGTGTGAAGGAAGCATAAATACAACCTTATCAAAGGGATTACAAATGCGTAAATGGCTCAACATGAGTTTAATCCAGTGCTGTCCTACAGCCTGCTTCATATATTTTAATGCTGGTATCTTGGAGTACGCACTTCACAAGAGGAGAGAAATCACATCCCTACTCAAGTAATGTGCTCAGGTTACTGCAGTGGGAATTATTTCCTGTGTGTCACCAGTGTTGTTACTGAGAAGTGTGCTCTGTCCTGGAATAGCACCGAAGTTGCACAGAAGAGAATTCTGTTTTTTATCTTGTGTTTGGGATGTAGCACCGTTCTTACTGATGGCAGAAAGATGCCTTTCTTGTTTCTCTCCTGTTCTGAAAATGCAGTTCCTCACTTCTGTGTGCTCACAGGCTTCTGACATGGGACGTTGTCCTGCCTGTGGCAGGAGGAAAGTGGTGGCAGTGCTTTGATAGTCTTTCTTGGATAGGGAACGGGTAGCTGAGCCCCACTCCCGTGTTTGATTGCCAGTACTGAATGTAGAATTCATGTTCGAGAAGAGCTTACTTTTAAACTTGCTTTCAATAGGCATAAAGCGACCGCTTACATGTTTCTGGCCTGGAATTGCATGGATATTAAGAATGGAGGAAGAATTTTGTGGTCAGAGGAATGATTTTTGTCTGATAGCGTCTTTAAACAGGCAGACTTCTGAACTATTTCTGTGTTTGGTGTTGTAAAGCTGTGTGTGGTTGCCCACAGCATTCTCATGTTCAAAGGACCTTCTTGCTTTCAAGATTGCTTGCATCTGTTACCTTAAACCTCCTCCTGCTTTGTATAGGGTTCTTCATGGTCCTGCAGTCTTGGGGACTGTAACCATAGTCAGTGTCCCCACTTATTTACAAGCTCATTACCTGCCAGGTTGCTGTGCTTACAGTTGCTTTCCTTTAGAGAAACTGGTTTGAAGCGGGACAGTCTTTGTCTCAGGAATTTGCTCACTTGCCATTCTACAAATGACCTGAATCTGGTTTGAACTGCCTTCTACTGGGCTTTCGCTGAGCTGGTTGCACCAGCACTGCCTGCTGCCCTGCCCCTGCCCTGCCCATTGCCCTGGCATCTGCCCTGACCGGTGCCCCTGGTCTCTACCACTGCCCTGCCCCTGCTGCGCATGCCCTGAACTCTGCACCCACCTTGCCCTCCATTTCTTCAGTTGTAGAAAGTCCTGAAACTGGGTGACTCATCTGAGATAAATCCAACCCAAAATGAAATCAATTGACTTTTTCTCTTAGCTTTGGAGGAGACCTTTCATTATTAGTCTATTACATATTTTAATTTTATAAATTGTTCTACATTTCCCCTGACAAAGGACTGATTTAAAATGAAAATGAGGGATTTCCTTATACGATGTAAGATCCTTTACAGCTTTGCTCTGTGAAGTCTGTGCATGTTACAGCAGTGATCAGATAAGATGAACATTTATCTAAAATAAAGGCGTGTGTGTGTGTGCCTATGTGCAGCCTAAAGCCAACGATTGTGCTTTAAAGATTTTTTTCTTACTGATCATACTTAAATTAAAAACTTAAATGTATATTAAAAGCATACGTATGCCTTACATGCAGTATTTCCCCTCTTCTGTATTTATTGTTTCTGAAAGCCCCAGGGATATGGGATGTGAAGGCTGTAACACGAGGTATGCTCAGAATGGGTTGACACCTGAAGTTTCCAGAGCTGGAGTGCCCCACAGCTCACCAGTGTCTCCATTGCTACGTGTTGGAAGTATTGCTGCTGGGTTTAAATAATTTATCTTGTGAGAAAGCTGCTTGCCCTGATTTCTCGATGCTGTGAGGGGCTGGGGTGGGAGCTGACGGGTGGGATGCGTCTGAGAATGCATGTGGCACCCATGCTATGCCCCTGCCAGCCACCCCGTGCGTCATGAGGCTGTACCTCTCTTTCAGTTGGGCGGGACTAAGCTTCTCAACCCGAGTTCAAAAAGGCCTTTCTAAAATCTGATCATAGGAAGGGAAGCATTTGTTTGAGACTATTCCTGGAAAGGTATGTTCAGTGGTCGCTCAACGTACAGTTCCATTATATTTAACATGAAGAGCCAGAAGGGCAGAGAAGGTGGAGTATTGCCTTGCAGGCACAGACTTGGGTTACTCACACAACAAGCTGACGGGAGCTGGGTGTAACTGTTTGGTCAAGCGGCATCATGTGCATCAAACCGGAATTTCCAGAGCATGGGACTGGGAGATGCTTCCTTTCGGTTCCCATCTGCGTGGATGCACTTGTGCGTGAAACCATACACAGCGCGCAGCCCACTGTAAATGTGATCCGAGTGCTTCACACTGAGCTCGGAAGTAAAACTTTTCAGAGCCGTGCCCAGCGTGACTTGGATGAGTTTTTAAATTATGGGAGAGTTGCAGAGGGCTAAGTGTTCACTGGAATTTCAGCAGGAGAAGGGTTTGTTTAACAGATGAACACTTTTTCTGTTTTCTTAAAGCAAAAGACACTCCGTGTATACCTGTGTGAGCCCAGGCACAGGGACTGTGTGCTGATCTGCTTATTGCACCTTAAATTTATCCCTCAGATTGTGCTACCACGACATGCATGTAGTCAGGATGGTGTCCTGGCTGAATACACTGTGGCGCAGCTCCACTAGGCGTTAGTTTTTAAGACAGAGAAAGCTTTTTTATTGTAAACAGGGATTGCAAAACAAATGGTTGGTGTTAAAGCCACAGCGTAAGCGAGCTGCAAAGTAAAATATTGGGTGAATGGCTTCAAACACAGAGATGTTCTCCTACTACTCTCTCAAGTTTATAAACACTTGCGAGTGATGAACCACCACGATCCATTTTGCTGTGGCATTGGAGTAAGCTGGAGTTTGATTCCAGGATTTGGAAACTGGGATAGTTATTTGGGTGCAGACTCAGGGTTAGGTAGGGTGAGACACTCCGAAGGAATCTCATGTGGAGATACTCCTGATCCCTTCATTCCTTTATGGGATCTGCTAAATAATTGCCTTTTTGATCTAGGACTAGCAATTACTGTTTGGTGCTGGTCAGGGAAAGGTTAAGTCTTCCTCCACAGCTATTTTTAAATGTGGCAACAACTGTCTCCACTGTTTGTAATCTGTCCAGAAATAGACACCACTTAACAAGAACACTAAGCCAAGATCACTTTCAACCACACTTGTGGCTGCTGGCAGTCAGGTTGGTGGCCCTGCGCCCTGCCGGAGCAGGAGCTGTGGGCGAGAGCAGCACCTTCTGGAGTGCAGGCTGAACCACAGCAGCACCTTCTGGAGTGCAGGCTGAACCACAGCAGCAAAAGGAAGGAACAGTCGGTGAAAACCTGATCTCACAAAAGCAAAGGACTGCGCTGAGATCATGAAGAGGGGGAGATCCCCCAAGGCCAACTGGAGCAAAGCCACCATGGTTGTGCTGCATGGGAATCTCTGGCACCATGGAGTGGGGGTCTTGCTCATAGTTTGTGTCTGCATCTTATCGCTCGTGACATGTTAAGCCCAGTCACTTATCACGCCACTCTAGTGTTAACAGCAGTTCTGTACTTCATTGACAGGTCCTGTTCAATTTAAACCACCAATTTAAGCCAAACTCCTTTTGTCAGGGAGCAGGAAAAATATCTCTATAACTGTAAGACTTCCCCAGCTTTCTCACCTGCTTCAAAGTACTTCACTCTTCGGGAGTTTGGTGACATTTGCAGAAAATGCATCTGCTTTTCCTGTTCCTCATTGTTCCTTATATTGTGCTGCTGTGTTACGTACTAGTATCAGAAATAGACTCTGGAAAATGTGTAAAGGTCAGCAAACGCCTGGTTCCCTTGGTCACCGCCTCTGATGGGAGATGCATCTGCTCACTGCTTGCGATAGCTGCGTACCACAGTGGGAAGAGCCAGACTTCTTGTCTTCGGTATCTCTGTGTCAGTCTGCCCAGGCCATTGCACTTCGGAGCTCTAATTTTAAGCAAGCCATAGGCACGCGTGTGTGTGTATATATGCATGCAAGGCTGGTTTAAGAATATTTTTGAGTCTGAAAGTGGTGTCAGCTGTCTTTGTAAAACCGTGTAAGTCTGGGAAGGTGCTTGACTGTAGAACAGGGCAGTGGAACTGAAGGACAGGTTTGTACATTCAGCAGGCAGGGAGCTTGGTCAATTTTCAGCCTTGAACCTATAAAAAGCTGAGGTTTCCATACACAGGCCCCAGGCACAATATGAACTGAAACATTAAAGGCACTCTCTTGACTCACTGACTCGGATGTACGTTCTGCCTTACTTGAGTAGGACTGAGCTCTTTAAGGTGATATTTTCCTTAGACATAGGAAGCTGGCAAATCTTTCTTTAAAAATAGAATAGAAAACAACTCAGTGTATGCAAGATATTGTCAGTTGCCAGAGACCTCACTGGCGTACCAGCAAGAAGTAGTATTTTAGCAGCAATTGAGAATATGTTTTTCTCTGCCAGGGGTTGAAGATTACAGCTGGCTGTGATATCTGTGGCTGATAGTTCTGAGCTGTAAAGGGAACAGTTCCTTCTCAGCCAGCTCTGATATGTGAGAAACCTAGGATCTGGGTTTAGAATATCCCTGAAAGCTGAATTTGTAACACCAAAGGTACAGCACCTCGTGTGCAGTTTAGCAGGTAGAGCAGGACCTGAATTACATGGACTATGGTACACGTGAGCGTTTAGCTGCACTGTTCTTAGCAGGAAGGCACTTAGCAAGAACTGGTGGCTTGCTTTTGGTTCACCAAACACACCAGTCTATACCTGTAATTTAATAATGAGTTTGTTACAACATGTTTGTCCTTTACGTTGCTAGTCAGTATTCATTCTGGTGTTTCTTGAATTGCTGAATACTTAATAAAAGGGGAAAACCTGACGTTCAGATTGACTGGACTTCAAAATAAAGTCATGGAAAGTGCCAGGGACTGATAAGATATGTGTGAAACTTAATACATCTCTGCCCAAAGGCCCTGTTTAAGGAAAACAAAATACTAAGCCCTGTCTTCAGTTCAGCCTTCTGTTGAGGGCAAAGAGTTAATCCCTGCTCTGAAATGAAGATGGAAGTGACTGGCTGCATGAGGCAAAGTACAGGAAAAGAGAAACGGAGAGGAAGTCATTATCAGCTTTAAATGTGTTAGTAGAAAGCCATAAATTAGTTAATGATTTACTTTTCTCACCTTTCCTGTGATAAAAAGAATAGTTTGGGGAGGGGGAAAGTTGAGGACTGGAGAGGGATGTCACCATGGCAAATGAGGGACCCGATTTCACCATGTCCCGTTGCTGTGAGGGGATATTTCCCCACATAGGCAGTGTATTTGTGACAATATAGTAGAGCCAAAGTTAAGCTGAAGCTTGAGAGATGATCCTCACTCCATCCTATTGCACATCTGGGGAAATGGACAGGCAAACTGATGGGTTCTCTGTGTTGGTTGCTTGCAGTTCCCCTCATCACTGTTGTTACACACATAGGAAGAAAATGGAATGTAGAGGAAAGTTCTGTGGGGCTTTCCTACCATGGTTGACATTGAGGGAGAAGTGTAATTGTGAAGTTGTGCTTGGTCACCGTAATTTAAGCATTCTTCTTTGCACTGACTGGAGAAAGTGCATCCAGATAATGTGGGGTGAATTGCTTTTGACAGCCCTGTGTAATTCGATTTCCATTTATAATGATGCACAAACAGTTTGTAGGTGATTTATTACACCTCTACTGGGATGGATCAAGCATTGATTCTTGGCTGAGGAAGACCTTCTCATTCCTGAGTACAGCAGGCACCAGGAGGTATCTGATGAGTGGGCTGAGTATTGTTCCTGCTGGAAGTCACGATGTGTTTTGTTTACACAAAAGAAGTTTCAGCAAACAATGAGGATGGTTTGAGGTGAAAAACCAGCTCCCCAAACCTGCTGGCTACTCAAGGGAACTCAGTTCAACCTTTTTCACTGGCTCCAGCAAGGGCTAAAAAGAACAGCAGTAAGTTGAGATGAGGAAACTACTTCTGTTAGGTCGATATGATACACTATTCGTTTTTAATTAGGCCGTGACAGCGAGTCTCTGCCTGTCTTGCACTGATCATGTATTCAAAGATCATCCATAATATGCAAATGTAAAGCTTTTAGTATCCTTTTAGGGTTACATTTAGCATATTAAAATCATACTCTGAGCATTAGCGAGACGTATGGTACTGGTGGTTCACAATCAGCCAGACCTGGAGTTGACTCATGCCACGGTTTGCTCTCTGTCCTGTAAATTATTACTGTGTATATTTTTAAATTGAAAGCAGGTCGCTGTTTTCCTTGCTAATTAATGCTGGAAGCTTACTGCACTGTGACCATCTGCTTTAATGTGCTGCTCAATAAAATCTCTATTCTTAACTGATTTATTCAAAACATATGGATGCTTCTTACATTCTTTGAGGTCTTTTCCATCAAGGCAATCATGATTAAGTAGTCATAAATGGACAAGTTTATCATTTAGAATCATATGGAAGGGACCCAAAAGGATCGTCGAGGCCAACTCCTATCCCTACATAAGACACTCCCAACACTCACACCAAGTGACTGAGGGCATTGTCCAAATGCTTCTTGGATGCTCGCAGACTGGGTGCCGTGACTGCTTCCCTGTGGAGCTGTTCCAGTGCTCCACCACCTGCTGAGAGACTCAGAGGGGATCTCATAGCCGTTTCGGCTACAGCCCTAACTGGAGAACCTGTGTTGGGCTCCCGAGTTGAGAGCCCAGCTTCCTGCAGCCTGCTCTGTGCACAGAGCTCTGCTTCTTCACACTTTGGCCCAGTTAAAGTTGTTCCTTGAACCATCTGAAAGGCTTTAATGTGTGGTAGAGCGTTGGTTGTCCAGCTGGTGTTCCATACTTTGTTAATGTTCTCTTTTGAGTAGGCAAGAATTTAATGTGGCTTTGTCAGAAGGGCAAAGGGAATTACTTGCTGGTGTTTCATTTGGTTGGAGCCATGTTTGACTGCTATCTTATTTAAATTGTTTTTTCTTTATGGTGTAACTCAAGAAATGCATCTTGAGTGCTGTAAAAAAGTTTCTGTATGCAAATTTGTTTTGGAATGGATTTTGCTGTGCACCAGAAGAGCTATTGGAGATGATCAAAGTCATACTAAGTGTTAGAGAAGATTACGACAATTATTTCTTTATTTCATGTGTCAGTCTCTTGTTTTTCTTTGTTCTATCTGTCTCTTTTATAATCTGTACATTTTCAAACTGGTTTCACCATTCTGTCACTGAAGATTCAGCTTTTTTAGTGAACCATCAAAGAATCAGTTATTGACTTTCTTTCTCTCTTGGCAGAAGAAGTGCTTACCTTTCAGCTTCTCTGTGTAACAAATCTACTTCATTTTTTCTTTACTAGGCTTAAAAGGAGTGCAGTTTGGTAGGGCCTACTGTGCAGTAAATTAATTCGAGGCTGAAACTGAGAACACTTTCAACAGGAAAGGAATTTTAAGAGTAAGGGATACACATCTGTGTATGCACTTTTTTCTTTTTCTTTTTTTTTTTTTTCCAAAAGAATCAAGGCAGGCATGCATCGGTCTCAACATTGCATACTTAATTCTCTTGTAGGTTCAACAGAACTTTCTAGAAAATAAACTTTGTATACACCCAGGCGTGCACACGCATGCACATGGCATGTGCTTTATAGAATGGTTTGGGTTGGAAGGGACCTTACAGATCATCCAGTTCCAACCCCCTGCCATGGGCAATTACACTACCAGTGGATCAGGCTGCTCAGAGCCTCATCCAGCCCAGCTTGGTATCATCAGCAAACTTGCTGAAGTTGCCCTCAATCCCACTGTCCATGTCTGTGACAAAGATGTTAAACAAGACCAGTGCAAATACCATATGAAGTAAGGCTGAGAGAACTGAGTTTGTGCAGCCTAGAGAGGAGAAGGCTTAGGGGAGATCTTTTTTCCATGTACCAGTACATAAAGCGTGTCTACCAAGAGCATGGAGACCCCCTTTTTATGATAACTCACAAGGAAAAGACAAAGGGTAATGGGTAGAAGTTGCTCCTGGGCAGATTCAGATCAGATTCCAGAAGAAAATTTTTCCATATGAGAACAGTGAAACATTGAAGTAATCACAGTATCACAAGGTTTGAAAAGACCTTTGAGATCATCGAGTCCAACCTATGACCCAACACCAACACCTACTCATCGTCTAAACCACGGCACTAAGTGCCCCATCCAATCTCCTTCTAAACACCTCCAGGGATGGTGGTTCCACCACCTCCCCAGGCAGCACATTCCAATGGCCAATCACCCTTTCAGTGAAGAATTTTTTCCTAATCTCCCCAGGGGAGTGGTGGATTCCTCTACACTGGACAATTTTAAGGCTCAGCTTGACAGGGTGCTGGACCATCTCATTTAAACTATAGATCACCTAAAAGGTTGGACCAGATGATCCCTAAGGTCCCTTTCAACCTGACATTCTATGATCCCGTGACCCCTAAGAAATGTCACTCATCACTGTCTCCACTTGGACATTAAGCCATTGTCTCTTTGAGTGCAACCATCTAGCCAATTCCTTATCTACTGAGTAGTCCATCTGTCAAATCCACGTCTCTGTTACAGAGTCAAGAATGTTGTGTGGAACGATGTTAAATGCTTTGCACAAGTCCAGGTAGATAATATCGGTTACATGTACAATTATTCAGACCACTGCTTTAAGAATAATCAGTGTAAAAGTGTACATTTCCTTTGCTTATTTTCTCATGAAGGAATTGACACTAGAATCATTATGAGCCAAATTTTGATGGTCTTGTTTATACTGATGATGTTAAGCCATTGTGAGGATTTACTGGATCTTAAGGAAAACAAAGTGCTAGCGTGTTTCTTCAGTCATTAGTAGAACTGATTTGAAATCATTGCCACCTAAATTAATTTTAAAAGCAGACAATGCAGAGTTTGTTTTTGGACAGGGGCCCATACGACTGGGGTATCCCAAAAAGGATGGAACTCAGAAAAGCCTTTATGAAAATGTCCATAGGAAAGCCCTAGAAATAATACAAGTTGGTAAGTACTTTTGTATGAAGTAAGTTTTTATTCACAACTGGAGAAGAGAGCAATCTGTGGAAGAAGCTCAGGAAAATCATCAACAGATAAAGAAGTGGGAGAGGGTGGAAGTGTTTCTGTATGTGCTTGATTGGATTCATGTGAACAACTGTTTCATAAAGAGTGTTCATATATGCTGTTATCCAAAGCCTGTGAGGAGGAGCAGGTATCTCCTGTAGGTTCAATGCAGTCAAGCACTGCGACTATGTGCCTTTCTTCTTTGTGCTGCTCTATCCCCTTGTTCTGGTTCTTTTTGTAGCTCACACTCGTTAATTGGTCAGTTACCTCAAACATACTCTTTACTCCTTTTCTTGTTTGAGCTACTTTTAAATCTCAGACACCAGTTGTTGGCAAACTTTCTGTTTCACCCTCAGAAGAAATAGGATTTAGCTAATGGAGCAATTTAATCTCTTTCTTTATCCCTGAAAAAGTTACCTTATTGGGCGGCATTGAATTCATAGCCAGATTTGCTGATTGGTGAGGTAGGTCCACTATCGGTGATTTATGCTGGGAAAGTCTTGCTTGAATCCTCTTAGCAACCTTTTGTTAACAGCTACAGGCACTTTCATTCTTCTTCCTAACAAAATAGAGAAAGTGAGGGGAAATCAGAGAGGTAATTAAAACGACAAGGCGTAGGAAGCGCTAGACCTCATCATCATCAAAGCTGTAGCTTATACAATTCCTTAATGTAAAGCTGGCACTTGTGAAGGTGTAACAGCAAGGTAATTAAACTTGGTTTGTAGTTTGGCCACTTTGCATGTTATCTTGCTGATTTGGGTGGTATTTTATTAATGATGTCTCAAGGGAGAGCTACTGTAACTGGGAAATTAATGAAATATTAATAACAGCCAAAGCGATGTGTATGATTCCACTTTGGAAAAGCCTGACCAGAAAGCGCTCTGCGCTGACTGTGGGCAGAAAAGTCAGCGCAGAGTGTCAGTGCCCCACACTGCCTCTGGGGTGCTGAGCGCGGCACCCCTGAGGCCTTTTCTGGGTTAGCAGGTAGGGAACCACAGTAAAGAAGAGTCGGGTGTGAGCAGCAGAGCAACATCCATAGACCTGCTGAGCTGAAACTGGACCTGAAAGAGCAAGCAGGCAAGGTGAACCAAATCTCTGTGGGGGCACGGAGGAAAAGAAAATAGCGACAGACCTGGAAATGTGATTTGAAGAGGTGCAACTGTGAGAGAAGCCCATCCAGGTCCTGAGAGGACAGAGGTACCCAAGTTCAGCAGGTTCCCCTTCAAGCACCTTCCCTGCTGATTTTTAAAAATCCCTCTGCTAGTTCAGTGCAGGTGAGCAGCTGCTGTTCTGCAATAAGTGCCAAATTCTCCCCTCCTTGGTCTGTTCATCATAGAATCACAGAATGGCAAAGCCCATTCAGTTCCTCCCTCCTACCATGGGCAGGGACAGTTCTTGCTGGATCAGGGGGCTCAAAGCCCCATCCAACCTGGCCTTGAACACCTCCAGAGATGGGGCAGCCACCACTTCTCTGGGCAACTTGTGCCAGGGCCTCCCCACCCTCACAGGAAAACATTTCTTCCCAAGATCTTGTCTCAATCTCCCCTCTTTCAGTTTAAAACCATTCCCTCATGTCCTATCCCAGCACTCCCTGATCAAGAGCCCCTCCCCAGCTTTCTTGCAGCCCCTTTCAGTACTGGGAGGCTGCTCTAAGGTCTCCCTGCAGCCTCCTATTCTCCAGGCTGAACAACCCCAACTCTCTCAGCCTGTCCTCGTACAGGAGGTGCTCCATTCCTGGGATCATTTCCGTGACCTCCTCTGGACTCACTCCAACAGATCCACGTCATTTCTGTGCTGAGGACTCCAGAACTGAATGCAGGGCTCTAGGTGAGGTATCAGGCTGTGTTGTGGGTTTTTTCCCAAGTTTGAATACAACGTCACCGGACAAAAGCCACTTTAGCAAGGGCTGTATTTGTGCAGGTCCTTATGTGCACACAGCCACTAACATAGTGAATGAAGCTGCTGAAACCTGAGCCATTGCCAGCACCGCCTCTTAATGTGTCTTACAGCCAAGTGCACACAGCAGCGTTATTGACTGCTGAGGTGGAAATGTTCTCTCAAACTAGGCATTCATAATTAAACCGAGATCAAATACCCGGCCTTTACTCTAGTGCTAATGATGCAGAATATCTTCCTTTTCTTGTATTACTTTTTCATGTTTGTGTGTGTGCGCAGGCATGTGCATTTTTGCAGCAAGCTAGAAATGATATTTTTAGTCAAGAGGACTAATTAATAATTCATTCGTGAATAATGATGAAAGTAGCTGATTAAAATGTATGTCTGGCTTCAAAAGGAATAATCTTTAGAAGTTTTAAGTGTTTATGAAGTCCATTTCACCCTCTGTCTTCTCTTCCCAGCTTCTGTGCAACAGCTGTTGTTTTTCCCATTCACAGGTGTCATAGAATGGTTTGGGTTGGAAGGGACCTTAAAGATCATCCAGTTCTGTCAGGTCATAATTATATTCAGGACTGTGATTCAGAGAAATAAACCTGGTTTTCTGAGGTGGGCTGCTCCTGTTGACTTGGCATGGTTGGTGCTCAGCCACCCTGGGCATATTAGGAAGCTGACCTGCATCTCCTTGGCAATGCAATGTGGAGCTTCAAAGACAGAGCGCCACAGCTCAAGTGGAGAGATTGGGTGTGCAGCACAGAGACCAGAAATGCACATGGCCATTAAGTGGGTTCGCAGTCAGAGCTCCTCCAACAAAAGGCTCATCTGGAGATTTCCTAAAGATGACCTCCATTTACGAGAGTCATCCTGCCAGTGTTCTCAGCGGTTCCTGACAGCGCACAGGATAGCTGGGGGTAGGGAATGTCAAAGTGCAATGATACTGATGTGCCACAGAGTGGCTCCTCTCTTCACTGCCCTGTGACCATCTGGGTATCACATTCAATGTCCTTGGCCAGCAGGCTGGCCTGCAAATGACCCACTGCAATTATGAAGTGAAGATGTGGGGGAATCCAGCTGCAAACCTTCCTTTAGCCTTGTATCTCTTGGTTCAGTGGAACTGTGCCCCACCTATGGATTCCTCGGTGTCTGTTTTGCTGTCCTTTAATCTTTCTTTGGAAGAAAAAACCCTGAAAACACAACACAAGGAGTAAAACTAAAAAGGGAAGAGGGATCAAAGTGTTTTGTGAATGTGGTGTGTGTAAAACCACCTGCAGGGGCAGATTTGTCATGGTGTATTTTTGCAAAAATCATTAACTTGTCATGGCAAAATGGAAAAAGTAATAAAACAGCAGTAAAAACAAGTTAAATTTGGAGCCTGGAGGATCTGTTTGCCTAAAATAAATGACACTTTTTTTGGAGTCAGCTCTTACTTTCTTCAGTTCCCATGCACCCATCCCACCATTTTCCTTTTAGCTTAGCTCTTCGCCAGGCCTCAAAGTTTCCGCAGTATTTTGTATGTGATGTATCAAAGAACACTCATCATTACCCTTTGCCCTCGAGGTGTTCCTTGTTTTTTCTCATCCTGGTGATGTAGTGATGGCACTACATGAAATTATAGCTCATTCCAGTGGCATGGTCCTTCCTTAAGGGCAAAGGAGCTGGTGAAAGGGCTGGAGAACAAGTCTTATGAGGAGTGGCTGAGGATCTGAGGTTGTTTAGCCTGGAGAAGAAGAGGCTGAGGGGACACCTCATCACTGTCTACAGCTCCCTAAAAGAGGCTGTATCGAGGTGGGTGCTGGTCTTTTTTCCCAAGTGACAGGTGATAGGACGAGAAGAAATGGCCTCAAGTTGCACCAGAGGAGGTTCAGACTAGATATTAGGGAAAATTTCTTCACTGGAAGGGTTCTCGGGCAGTGGCAGAGGCTGCACAGGGCAGTGGTGGAGTCCCCATCCCTCTAGGAATTTAAAAGAAGGGTGCTCAGGGATGTGGTTGGTATTGGACAGGTATGGTTGGACTGGATAATCTGAAAGGTCTTTTCCAACCAAGCCATTCTCTGATTCCATGATTCCTGCTGCTCTCGGCTTAGATCCTCAGCTTCAAAGTACTTGAAAAAGTTTTCAGGCAAAAAAGCGCTGACTTGTTAGGTTCCCAAGGCCTCTCATGTTGTATCACATCTTCCTGAATGGAGAGTCCTGATTTTTGTTAGCGTGGTTATGCTTATCACTCCTAGTGAAACAAAGCCACATTACATGCCCAGCTGGCAATGTTCAACTCCGAATAACTCAACTGTGTTTGCATTCTGCACTAAATGACCTGAAAAACTGTAGGTTAAAATGGAAGGGAGAAGGGAGGGGAAAGCAAGAGGTGGACACATTAGAAAGGATAAAGATTCAGGAATGCATTTAGAACTGAGAAATCTTAATTTTCCAGCCCATCTGAAACTGGAAAGCCATTGAAAATGCAGGAGTAGATGTTCATCTGGTGTAAATAGACATGACTCACTGCTGTAAGGGAGCTATGCAAAGTTATGTCTGCAGAAGATGCAGCCTGCAATTTAAAATAAGATCTTTAGAGACCAAAGGGAGAGTAAGGAGCTGGGTCGGCTTCACCCCCGCAGAACATCAGTGGCCTCTGCTGGTGCCTGCATCTTTGTGGCCCCATTCAGCCAAACATCCCCATGAGCGTTTGCTCCTGCAGAATCCATCTGCCCACATTAGGCCATTTACAGACTCACACCAACTACTGCCACAAAAAACACTTTTTGGGGGAATCTTGGTTGGAAGAACCACGAGTTACACTTCTGGGTGCTGCCTACAGGACTGAGGAGGCGGTGGTTGTATTGGTGCCACCTGCTCTGTGTTCTTTCCTGCTCTTCCACTGATGTCTTGCGTGCTCCATCCTGGCTGGCGCTCATTCCTTCCCGTAGTTTGTTAAAAAACATATGGAAAAAGTGGCATTTCATAGTACTGCAGGCATTTATGGTTAGTGCCATTGCAAGTTAGAATTGCTCTTGTTTATTAATTGGCTGCTATTATTTTTTTCCAAATATAAAGGTTTCTGTTGGTGAGAGAGCAGCGAGCAGATGGTGCAATGTAATGGCAGAGCTGGGAACAAACTCAGGAGCCCACAGACATTTGCACGCACAAAATCCATGGGCCCCCTTAAAAAATAAATATGTTTTCCTTTTATTTTGCTAATTTCTGCCCCAGGGGTGAAGCTCCAGCTTGTACCTTGCAAGTGGCAGTTCTGCATCCCTTGAAATTCAATTGCAAAGCTCCCCTTTGCTGCTGAAGGATCAAATGTTAACTCCTGCATCTCTGTATTTTGCCCCTCTGGTGTGGTGTCATTTTCCCTGTGCATCATGCTCTGTGTGTGATGTGTCTGTCTGGATGGCACTGACATTATATTGTGAGTTTAATGTATCAGGGCCTTGAGGTGTATTAAAAATGGCTTTTGGAAGAGCTGAGTAACAATAGGAACTTGTATACTAGGCTTTGGGGGGTTTGTAGTCAATATAAAGCAGTTTGCTTTGAACAAGTGGTCTTCTTCTCATGAGTCCAGCACACAGTATGGCTCTCCTGACAGCACAGAGGCAAGGTGAGCTCTCTTTGTCTTCAGGCTGAGAAGAAGTAGCAGAGACCTGAGGTCACTAGGGGCCAAAAAGCTGATTTAGACCATGGGTGGTAATAGTAAAAGCATGCATGCATGCATTTTAAAATGTGAAGGTGACATTTCCATGGAAGATGCCCTTTAGCACTGAGGGTGGGAATAAATTTGGCTAATTTGATTGAGGACTCTCAGATACTTCACTGATGAAAACAGCACTGTACTAAAAGCAGTGGACTAATGTTTGCCATCCATGTTAACCATCAATTGTCTGTTCCTATCTCAATCATCTCATAGAATCATGGAATGGTTTGGATTGGAAGGGACCTCAAACCCACCCATTTCCAACCCCCCTGCCATGGGCAGGGACACCTCCTGCTGAATCAGGGGCAGCCACCACTTCCCTGGGCAACCTGTGGCAGAGCCTCCTCACCCTCACAGGAAAACATTCCTCCCTAAGATCTCATCTCGATCTCCCCTCTTTCAGCTTAAAACCATTCCCCTGTGTCCTATCCCTGTGCTCCCTAATCAAGAGTTTCTTCCCAGCTTCTATTCTCTTCTTTCAATTGTCAGGCCTGGCTTCAAAACTCAGCAACCTCCTGCCCATCTCCTACTCCGTAAGTGATCTCATCTCAGCTCTCTGCTGATGTCTTTGTAAAGATAGCACTTCATCAGTTTCCAGCTTAGCTCGGTTTCAGCTTTAGCACATCCTGCCCTGTCCGTTAAGCACGCAGCCTTCGTTTCCCCCTCTTTTCTGGGTCTCACTAACAAAGCAGCCTTGGCTGATGTAATAGTCCAGTGGTCAGATGTGGTTATGATACCTGTCAAGTCCAGCAGCTATCTCAGATAAAACTGTAACCTGTACTATATCGCAGTCTCACTGTGAGAAATAAAGCGTTTGGGAGTGTGTGAGTGTATGTACCGACAAAGGCACGTCCTTATGGCTTGGAGTGTTTAAAGCAAACCAAAAACAAATTAGCTTTTGTGTTTCTCCTTCAATCACACTGCTAATTTTTTCTTTTATTTTGTTCAATCGATTTCCTCTCCCTGCTCAACATCTCTACCCTTTTCATTTTCACAGCTTTGCTTCTGTTCAAGCTTCTATTCAAGCTCGAACTTCCCTTCTATTCAGTGGTGATCCTTAGGTGTCCATAATCTGCAAAACGCTGCTACTGCTTGACATTCTTTTAATTATTAATATTTCAGTTGTTAATATTCAATAGTGACTCATTATGCAAAGTTTATATCATCCAGAAGAGCCCTAGCTTTAGCAGGGTCCAAAGCACCAAAGGTTTCTTCTGTGAAAAGAAAAATTTATGATATTTACTGTCAATAAATTTGTAAAATGAAATTGTATCAGCAAAGGGGCAGAAAAGCAGAAAATTGCAGACTAAGATGTGTGAAGAGCTTATAGAATAGCAGAGTTAGTTAATTATTTATCTCAGATGGGTAGGATGGTGGTGTAAAATCCACAGATAACAGTAATTGGGGTGACTCATTTCGCATTTGCTTTGTTAACGATTAAAAAGGACAACCTTTTTTTAATCAAAAATTGTTTAATTTTAAAGAGAGAAAACGAAAAGCAATGAGATCAGCTGCTCCTTCCAAGGAGGACACCCGTTTAATTCCTCCACTCAGCTTTTAATGGTCATCATGTAGGTCTCACTCGGACCACCAGTAAATCAGAGCATTCCCCAGCCATCTCGGGAGATGCAAAGCAGGAGGTGAGGCCTTGCCTGGTTGCTGTAGAGCAATCAGCAGCTGCCAATCTATCAGGAGGTGATTGGGATAACTGAGGAAAAAAGCAGGATATTTTTCAAGTCACAGCAATGCTGGGACAAGACATGATCCACCAGCCTTGAGTTCTCATTATCTGCAAAGGTGGCTTTGGGCAAGATTGTGATGCACCCCAACAATGAGGCTGTGGCTCCATGTCTGCTGCAGTGGGAATCCAAACTGGTTTGTGACAAATCCTTGGGAAGGCTGCCAGAATCCTTCTGGCACAAACTAACAGCAGGGTTTATGGTTCTGTACAAATATACAAGCTCCTGACAGAGGTTAAATGCACCGCATTAGCAATTGTATCCCATCCTGTCATACGACAGGGAGAGAGATGTTGTGATAAATTAGTAATTCGCTCGGGAGTAGTTTGAAAATATTACAGACTTGACAGATGGCAAAAAGATAGCTTAGCGTTGCTGCATTATTCCTACTGTGTTTTAATGTTTAACACCTTTGGTCGTTACATATTGCAAACAAAAGCAGTAAACCCGTACTTGGCATGAGTTTCTGTCCTGGATTTGCCAGCTCCACAGTTTCTCACCTAGGGGATCCTTACCTTCATTTCCGTGCGTGAAATCACAGCGTTGTCTTTCTGGAACAAATAGTGAACCGAGTAGGACATCTCAACTCCACTGATTTCAAAGTGCCGGAGGAACTCAGCTACTAGTTGATTTCTTCATGCTCCATGTGGTAGCTGGGATGAAAATGTGGAAGGTGGCGCGTGACTCTGGTTTCTCTCATAGCCCATGTTCAGAAAAGTCTTTCCCTGCATCTTTTGATGCGGAATGCTTTGAAGGTGTGCTGCTAGAACAGGGCACTGCGTAACCATGGGTTTTCATGCAGGATCCCTTCACAGAATAGGATCAACTACACAAGTCTCATTGCCAACAGCCCTAAGGTAAATAAGAGGGAATCACAAGCTGGGGACAGAACTGAGGCTGTGGCACTGGTCTTGGCTGCCCACATGCTGGCAGAGAGTCCTGGGGCAAGTAAGAGCCATTTCAGGGCAGGTTAGTTCCTTCAATAACAGTGAGCCACCACTGACTCACTCTTGATCTCTTCTGCCACTTTGCCCAAAGCGAGGAGAGGAAAGAGGGACAGTTGGTATTAAACAGGACATCCCAGCACTGTTTGATCAAGGCTTTCTCTCTCTCTGGGACTCCTCATCTGCCTCTAACAGTGCAGCTTTCAACATACAGGCAGAAAAGGGACCTGAAGGAGGACAGCCCAACCCACAGCCACCAGTGAAGCACCTTTGAACTCTCTTCATTCACTGGGTTGGAGCTGCACAGGATTCCTTATGGCTTCCCGTTCTTAACGCCAACAGTTTGTATAAGCTGTGCCACCATGCTCATCACATTACATGTCAACATCTGTTATTCATCTTTTCTGTGTTCTTTACACTCAGTCTTGGTTTTGCCAAAGGAAACATTTCCTTTTCTCCCATCCACGGGACTTTTCCCTGTCTTTGCCTACCTTTTTTCTTTCTTTCCTCTTTTCATCATGTGAGGCAATGCCTCAGTAGTCCTTTCCATGTAAAAAATAAATCTGAAAAAGGAAAATAAAGCATGTTTTGATAGTTTGTGTTATGCACAGTGTTAATCAGGACAAGTATATTTTATCAATTAAGGAAGAGAATAACTGTTTTTTACTCTGTAACTTGGAAGCTACCATTGGATGATGGAACAAGCAATTTTCAGGTACGGTAAAATCATCTATGTAGAAAACCAGACTGTTACATGTTCCAGACAAGACAGGATTTCAAACCCCTTATGTGGAGACTAAGAAATAACCAGCAATTTTGTGAACACCAGTTGTATGGTTGAACAAAAAATACTTTGACCTGGTGCCTTAAAGGGATGCTGTGTCCCAGAGGTGGTGCTGCCCCCCATGCCAAAGCCTGTCAGCTCTTAAAGTCTGATTGAGATGAAGATATTCTGTACAATTTGATCTGCGGCTGCTTACCAGGAGACTGGAATAAAGGAAAACCCCACCATCAGTCAGAATTTCTTAAGGTGCTCAGCTGGTATAGAATCATGGAATGGTTTGGATTGGAAGGGACCTCAAAACCCATCCAGTTCCACCCGCTGCTATGAGCACGGACGTCTGCTACTGGATCAGGGTGCTCAAAGCCCCATCCAACCTGGCCTTGAACACCTGCAGGGATGGGGCAGCCACCACTTCTTCGAGCAACTTGTGCCAGGGCCTCCTCACCCTCACAGGAAAACATTTCTGCCTAAGATGTCATCTCAGTTTCAAAACATTCCCCCTTGTCCTATCCCTGTGTGGCGGTTTGTGTGCTCCTTCATCCTCTTTAAGTCACTAGTGGTGGAAGGGGTGGAAGAATTAGAGGCCTGGAGGGAAAGGGGTTGTGAACTCAGGGTTGTCTTGACAGTCAGAAAACCCCTGTGAACTGTGGTCAGAAAGAGAAGGGCTCTGCTCTCGGGTGTATTTCACGGGCTCTGAGGGAAAAGGGAGATTTCTTAGCATCTGGTTTTCCTCCTCTATTGTTTCTGTACTTATGCCTGCTCTGAGAGTCTGTGGGGATGGGTAAGTCTGTCTGTGGTGGGAGGTGGTACTCTGGAGGTATGTGGGGCAATGGGGGGATTTATATGGTTTTCAGAGGACAGTGGCCCCTTCTCATTTTCTGCCTGGTGTTTCAGAGAAGGAGCACTAGAGAATTAATCAGATTTGGCTTCTTAGGAGGGGATCAGTTTACACTGCTCGCTGCAGGGTGGCTGAAGTGACGTCTGTAGTCTTCTGTGGGTCAGTATGAGTCTGCTTTGCTTGTGCCTGCAGGTGAGCCTGAGCTGTTTCTCTCCAGTAACACCATGCTGAGGAGTTTGTCAGAATATATTAGCCCGAGCCTGGCACTGTGCTGAAGCAGCTCTGTAGACTTTTGGTAACTCAGAGCATGGATAAAGCTCACTCGTCTGTGTCAGAGGAATATGAGCTCAGAAAGGTACCTTAACTCACTCAAAAAGAACCAGCTTAGCTGCCATGCACAGCCCAGATGCTGCAATAGAGTAAATGACCCCATTTGAAACGCCTGCCTGTGCGACAGCCTGCCAGCTCGCTGTATCCAGGAGCAAGTTCCTTCGCCACCAGTGCTGGGGAGAAGTGGGTGTTTGTGTTATGTTTGAGGACCACGTAATCTTTTCTGATGCTTTGCGATGGAGAAAAAGAATCATCACAGAATCATAGAATAGTTTGGTTTGGAAGGGACCACAAAGGCCACCCAGTGCCACTCCCCTGCCATGGGTAGGGACACCTCCCAGTGGATCAGGATGCTCAAAGCCCCATCCAACCTGACCTTGAACACCTTCAGGATTGAAGCAGGCACCATTTCTCTGGGTAACCCGTGCCAGGGCCTCCCCACCCTCAGCACGAATAATTTCTTCCTAATGTTTAATGTGTTCTACATTGCTCTCTGCAGATACTCAAGGCAGGCATTTGTGGGGGGTTCAGTTATGTGGGTTTGTGTGTCTTTGAGAGGCCACAGGATAAGGCCTTGCATTATGTATCCAAAGGCCGTGGCTCTGGCCACAGCGTTGCCTCTGCCGTGTCGACCAGCTGTGTGATGCCCTTTTGCACCTCTGTGCTGTTGTTTCCGCTGTCCTGTCCATCCTCTGTGCAAGCTGCTCAGGACAGAGACTGTGGAATGTAACTCTACGTGCAGGAATCAGATCTTGATGGAATGCAGAAGAGCTGATTTTATACAATTAATGTTAATAAACAACATCAAAACATAGCAACAAATTGATTTTTTTAATCATTTGATTTCTTCCCCTCCTATTGGATGAGATTATTCTGTCTATAAACCTTTAAAGCGTGGGACTAATTTGCTTTATTGCTTAAAAAGCAACGTGAATTTCCCTGAGGCTGTTTCAGAAATCACTTGCTTTGTTATCAAAGGATCAACAATTCATTGAAGACAGCTGTTTTTTCAGCCATTCTAAGATGAAAACATTGCCATGTGTGTGAACAGCAGCAACTGAGGTAGCTCAGGAAGTACTGCTGCACTTGTTACATACTGTTCATTCTGCCATACAACAGTTGTACCATCCCAAATGCTCCCTAGACTGGTGTGCTTTGGGTCAGGCACCTCATACCAACCTTTGCACGAAGTCTGAAGAGTTGTGTTTCTTTCTGTTTTGTGCTACAAACTGAGCAGACCCAAGAATGTCGTGCAGAGGAGGGGAGATACAAGTGATATATTAGGAAGAAATGTTTTCCTGTGAGGGTGGGGAGGCCCTGGCACAGATTGCCCAGAGAAGTGGTGGCTGCCCCATCCCTGGAGGTGTTCAAGGCCAGGTTGGATGGGGCTCTTGAGCACCCTGATCCAGTGGGAGGTGTCCCTGCCCATGGCAGGGGGTGGAACTGTATGGGCTTTAAAGTCTGACACAAACCATTCTGTAATTCCACTAGAAGAACTGGTGCAATTGTTAAATTTAGCATCAACTGGTGTGAGCAGACAAACTGCAACTCTCCTGTTCGCTGGCTTTCATCACCCAGATGAGGAAGGCTAACACCACAAGCCTGAAACAAGGAATAATATGTAGCCTTGTAGCCAGCTGGCTGATGTGTGGGACTCACTGCTGCAGTCCCTGCCAGAGTTGGGAGCATGGCAGGCGTGAGTACTGGGACAGCTGGTGGTGGAGGCAATGTCCGTTTCCACCACTGCTGTGTTCTTCAGAACAGGAACATCCTGCAGCTCCCATTAAAGGAATCCATTTCTCTTACAAACACCCTTTCAAACACTGTGTGAGAACAGAAGAACATAGGAGAAAGCCTAGTCTGAGCCAGGTTGATTGCTTTTGGGCTCATATGCTTTCTCATGTCACTAAGTTTTTGCATGTGCTTGAGTCTGACCTTCTAAGCATGCACCTTTGACTTTGAAGCCAGGTTGTTTTCCAGAGATAGAGACAGGAGCAAAGATTTGGGTACAAGCTCTTCTTCCTGCCTTTAGATTTATGTTAGACGGAGAGTTTCCTGCCATGAAATACTGTCCTGGGTTCACTGAAGGCATGTTGTAATTAGTTCGTTTGTTTGACATGGTACTTTTTAAACTACTTTCTGTGATAGTTCCAGTCCACAGTTGTCACCTGCTCCGGTCTGCGTTGGTTATGTTGCTCTTCCTTTTGTTCTCACTCGTTTTTATGATTTAATTGGGATTCAGCAACGACCCTCACGGAACTGAAGAGAAGATTCAGGCAGGAGAAAGCAAGGTATGTGAAAATGAAGCACAGGATAAAGGAAGTTTCTGTAAATTGGATGCCACGGGAGGTGAAATATAAGCAAGTTAGTTTTCTGGAAAGCATCTGAGTTCATTCTTCTTCTGCTTACTGTACATAATGAGTCCCACGGTCATTAGTGCTGAGGCTGGTTTGCATGGCTCTGATCAGAGGGCTGGAGCTCCTCGGCTATGATGACAGGCTGAGAGAGTTGGGGTTGTTCAGCCTGGAGGAGAGAAGGCTGCGGAGAGGCTTTAGAGCAGCCTTCCAGTACCTGAAGGGGCTACAGGAAAGCTGGGGAGGGACTTTTTACAAGGGCCTGGAGTGACAGGACGAGGGGGAATCGCTTTAAATTGGAAGGGGGAAGATTTAGGTTAGACATTAGGAAGAAATTCTTCGTGATGAGGATGGGGAGACACTTGCCCAGGTTGCCTAGAGCAGTCGTGGCTGCCCCATCCCTGGAGGTGTTCAAGGCCAGGTTGGATGGGGCTTTGAGCACCCTGATCCAGTGGGAGGTGTCCCTGCCCATGGGAGAGGGGTGGAACTAGATGTGCTTTGCAGTCCCTTCCAACTCAGACCATTCTATGATTCTATGATTTTGCCTGTTGTAATGCCTGAATGGTGTAAACTTGCCTGCCAGGGCAAAGAAACTGTTGGAGTCAAGCTTTCACTCTCCCTTCTTGGACTTGGTGGCAAGAACAGCTCGTTGGGTTGGCACCACTACTATCCTGCATCTCCCGCAGTGCTTTTTGTTAATGCGGCTGCTGCTTTTTGGGTTTAAGAGCATTTTCCAGTTTGCAGAGGCTAAGGATGGCTGCAAGAGCGGAGGGCGGCAAGCAGCAAAGCTTGGTGTGTATGAAAGCTGACCTCGTGCACATTTAGATCTCAGAAATAAGCATGAAGTGGGCCTGAAGTGCTGCCCAATTGTCTGCTCTGCAGTCACTGTGGAAAAACCTACTTAAGGGGTCAGGAAAATGGAGCTGCTGACCCCTTGATGGACCTTGATTGCCTCCTTATTGATGTTACTGTAGAGCAGAAGAGGAGGAAATGGCACTGGCAAAGGGAAAATGAAGCAAAGGGAACTTGCTGTAGCTCCTGGGGTTATGCAGGTGAACGGCTAACGCTGCAGTGGAGGAAACATGCATATTAAAAACATTCGTATTATCTGTCTCCGTGAGACAGACAGTGAGGCAAATTAGGTATTGTTGTATCACCTCTCACCGATCCCAGACGAACATTTTCCTTTCATGTGGCTCTGCCATCGAACGCCTTCTTTTGGTTTTGCCTTCTGGTTTGTGAGACTGGCCTTGAAGCCCTGCTACAGGGGTTTCCAGGAATCCTTGCGTTTGAGCAGTAGCAATTCCAGGGCATCCCTATCTCCCCGAACAATTTAATGAAGATTTGTAAGTAATGGTGCTCTGCAAACGATCCACCAACCTAATCGAGGAGCCCTGATGTGATATTCATGTTTCTGACAGCCTATTTCACATAAGGTTTTCAAAAGTCTATAACTTTCTTCAGTTAAATTCATGGAATAGATTAAATTTTTAGGTAAAAAAAATTAACTATTTTTGCATGGCAATTTTTTAGAACTAATGAGAACCTTACTGTGTCTGTATATTAGGAACAGTATTTTCCACGTGTGACAGTAATAACCCAGCAGCTGGAAAAAAGGGTGGCATTTTTATCATGAGAAAGAAGTCAGACTTTCTGAGCTCTTGGGTTTAGCTCATCTTGGTTTATGCCTACTTGGAACCACTTTATCAAAGAGTTCTTTCCATATTTAACAGATTTTTTATATATTATATTTTACATTCATATACACACAGGAATATATATATTTAATTGTAGGATTTTTTGCATTTCATTTACTATTAGCAATCACTAATACATCTGTGTTAGAAAGCAAGCCTTCTCCATCCTCTCTATATATGTTTGCAGCTACGAAAAGAGAAAAGCATCTTTATTATGCTCCTTCCAGAGCTATTTGCTTGGAGACCTAAGCACTTTTTCTAATTCAGTGTCTTTCCATCTTCTCAAACAAACAAAAGGAAAGAAAAAACAAATCTGAAGAGAATTAGAGAACAGCAGTAGTTTCTTTAACTGGAAGCAATGTAGGAATTGTTCCATCTGGCTACATTGACACCTTTTTATAGTTTATTGCTCATTTGGAAACGAGAATCACAATTCCCTGGTATGGAATGTGCTGAACCTGCTCTACAGAAGAGCTGACAGAAGAAAGCGTGGATCTCCCAGGGCTTCAGGGCAGCTCTTGCTGGGCATTCGTTGTGTCCCTGCCCTGCTGCCAGGAGAGAGATGTCCCTGGGAACAGGGTAACACAGTGTCCCCACCAAAATTGTCAGGGTGTTCAAACCCAAATTTTATGTAGAATGGGGTTGATTTTGATCATAGAATGATTTGAGTTGGACCACAAAACCCATCCAGTTGCAGCTTTCCTGCCATGGGCAGGGACACCTTCCACTGGGTCAGATTGATCAAAGCCCCATCCAACCTGGCCTTGATGGATTTCCGTCATTTAATTGAGGGAATTTAATTGTCAATAATTATTTGAAATGAATAAAGTGAGCATCACCCAAAATGACCTTCCCTTTTGAATAAGTTGTTGTAATAGATGAAATGGAAGTGCCAATAATCTTAATTCAGGTTAACAAACACTTGGTATCATTGTTTCAAAATAATATACTAAAAATTAGTCTTCCAATTGGCACAAAACCTTTAATCGCGTTAATGATATATTTTGGGGAAACCTCTAAATTCTTCTTCAGCGATCTCTGCTCCAGTATTCCCATTTGGTAGTGAGTTCCAGTAGGCAGCCCAGGAAGAGAAGAGGAGGCTGTCTCTGTGGGAAGAGTGTTTGTCAGTGTCTGAGGAGCTGGAAATGGGACTCTGCACTTGTTGAAGGGCCTTTTAGGACGCTGGTGCTTTGTTCCTCAGGAATGGCAGAGGGAACATTGCTGGATTGTGCAAGGAGCGGAAGAAATTTCTTGAAGTATGCTCAGACACAACTGTTCCACAGAGATCCCACTCCCTCCTGCGGTGCCAGGCTGAGGTATTGCAGACACTGGTCTGTGACAGCTGTCAGTCAAACTCAGGTGAGCGTCACCTGGTACAATATCATTGCACTTTGCTGCATGCAGCAGTACTGAATTTAGCCCAGCTGTCATAAAAGACAGCAAGTTTCAGGTGTCTAACAGCATCACAGCTTAATTTTGTAAGGAAACAGTTGGAGGGCAGGGTGCAGAGCTGCTGAGGCTTTGCCAGTCATTGCCTCTGGCTTCTGCCTTCTAACTCAAATCGCCATAGACTTCTTCATGTATATGCAAGAGGGACTCCACTCATACTCTGCTTGATGTTGTCCAAGCCAGTCATAGCAACACTAACTCAGTCTGTCTCAGAGCACAGAAGAGACTGGTACAATGTTAATTAGATTAATTTCCAAGCCCTAATTTGTAGATTATCCCAATCATTAAGACAATGCCATCCCTGGCCTTCTCTGATCATGCACAGCAAGCTATTGAGTGCTTGAACCTCTTTGTCAAAGAACTGAGCACGACAAGGGCTGCTCAAGGTCTGTCCGCTAACATCGGAGTAGCAGGAGAGACAGTCTAAAATCAGCACCCACAACTGAGAGCCACCCCTTCCCTGCAGTAGAACATGGTGCAAGGCGACCTGGATACTCAGATATAAAGGAAAACCAGCTTTTTGGCTGTGCTTGAATGCTGAGGACTCAGTTGCAGGACAGGAAAGCAACTGCACACAGCAGGTTGGGCTGGCTGCACTGGCGGCTCTGCAGAAAGCTAATGGTGACAGATGCTGGGCATCTATCCGTGCTTCGATCTTACCTCTCAGTGGGAGGAGAAAAAAGGGTTTGGGCTTTTATTGAGTTGTAGACTCTAATAAAAGCAAAGCCTTTCTGGTAGGAGGAAGGGTGGAAGGAGAGGGAGTGAAGGGAGACGTGTTACCACCCCTTCCCCAAAGCAGCTCAGTGCTCAGGTGGTCATGTGAACATGGGAACACCTTGCTCCGTCCCCAAAGAGACAGACAAATCCCCCTGCACCCATGCTCAGTGTGAACTGCTTATGAAGAAGCAAGTTTCTCCCCAGGAGCTCCATCCAAAGTCTGACTTGTGCCTGTCCCTCAAGACTTGAAGTTGCATCTTCACGCAAAGTTTTGCTTTAACCAGGTTGGCATTTCCCCATGAAATTATCCATTGGGTTGGAAAATTTCCAAGTAGCTCTGGTGCCAAACAATGTGATTAGATTTCATAACTCCTGTAAAACTGCACGATGGGGGGCGGGGGGTGGGGGGGGGTGGGGGGGGAGGGGAGGGAACACTCTCAGAGAGGTTCAAGCAGACTTTGAAAATGGAGTTAAAGAAGGAACTCATTTGACAAGTACTTATTAAAGCCGTAACTGCAGAATCTCACATCTGAAATTAGCCTTCCTGCTTCAGCAGAAATGTCTTTTCTCCCTGTCTTACCTGTCTCTTTCTTGTATCTTCACCGGTGCAGTCTTGGGCAGGAATTTCTAAACAGTTCCCCCCCACACCCCCCTATTTTTTGTATATGTTTTGGACAAAGAGGACTTTAGCCTGGGGATCAGACAATTTACAGAGCGGAAAAATATTGCTTTATAATAAAAGGAGGATATTGAATAAAACCCAGATGTAATACCCAACCCAACAGAACACCCTGATGAATGTAATTGCATTTTAAGCGTGCTGATTGAATTTTTGATCCATGCTGCATTTGTTTTGCTTGTGAATCTTTTATGAAAAAAAAAAAAGTGTCTGGAGATTAAAGGATTACCAGCTTCTTAAGAAGCCTAGGCAGCTGCTAAAGCATCTGAATATTCTTGCCTAACTGTAGGGGGAAAGTTGTATTAATCTCACCTATTCTAGCAAGCAATATGTTTTAAGCCAAAATAGCCTGGGGGAAGGGGGGGCAAGAGAGATGAGATGTAAGGGACAGTTGCTCCTACAGGTGAACAAACTGCAGGGGATTAGCAGGAGCTGGAGTGAAACAGTGCTGTGAGTGAAAAAAAGGGTTCATGTGAAGTGATTTGGGGGAGAATGACTGTTTCTTTTATTCTCTGTCTTAATTTTCTGGTGAGGTGGAAGGAGTGAACAGTGACAGGGACCATGAGAGTCTCTTGTGTCTGTTCTCCCTGAGCGGGAAGCAGTGTGGGCAGCGTGCTGGAGTCTTGGACTCCAAAAAATAAGGTTCCTGCAGGAGACAGCAACTGTGTTTGCAAAAGGGGTTTCAGCAGTGGGGGTCAGACTCCAGCAAGCACAGAGAATAGGTGATGGATTTAGCCAAGCAAAGTGATTGAGGTCATTTAGGGTCAGGATATGCCTTTGGGCAAGATGGAGGGCAAGTGGCTCTGCATTGTAGATAAACACACACAGCTGCAGGGAGCTGTGAAACTCTGATTCTGACTGGAAATGCGTTGTCTGTGTGTGCAAAATGCTGTTTATTATAGAATCATAGAATCATTGAGATTGGAAAAGACCTCTAAGATCACCCAGCCCAACTGTCAGCCCAACCCCGCCATGCCTGCAAAGCCCAAAGTGACATGGTCCAAATGACCATTGCATGTGCATGTAAAAAAAGCAGCAAGTACACTTCTTATTGTTGGCTGCACACAGGAGCAAAGTTGTCGTCTCCCAAGGGCAGAAGAAATCCTGCCAATCCTACCAATCAGGTCTTTCAGGCTGTAACAGGCTCTCCCAAATCTGTAGGATGGTTTATCGAGTGCTGGCTACCTCTTGAAAGCTTTTCCCAGCTGAAGAAAACCTCAAAGCAAATCTTCAGAAAGGACTTGCAGTCTGATCAAGGTATGAGATAAGCAGAGGGCAAACTCAGCATGCCGATGAGGCTAGTGGTGTTTGATCTGTATGAGCAAATCACTGCGTGCTACTGTGGCTGAAAGGTGTTAGCAAAATGAAGTAATTGTTTTGTTGTCAGGAAATGAGACAAACAATATTTATTTGCTGTGTTCCAAAACTGTAAAAATAATGTTTTATATGTACCAGCACTTTAAAGTATGCTTAACATAATTTCTGTGCTAGTCAAAGCTTCACAAACCACTGAAAGTGAGAGCAGAACTAAAGAGCTGAACAACAAAAGCAGCATCAGGAAAACTGCCTGGGGAAAGAGCATTTTAATTTCTTTTTCTTCTATGTAGTGCTTTTGATTGCACACACAACGTGGTACAACAGTACTTAAAGGGAGCCCAGTAGGGAAAGAGACTTCAGGAAAGCTGGGGAGGGGCTCTTGATTAGGGAGTACAGGGGCAGGACAAGGGGGAACGGTTTTCAGCTGAAAGAGGAGTTTGAGATGAGATCTTAGGGAGAAATGTTTTCCTGTGAGAGCAGGGAGGCCCTGACCCAGAGTGCCCAGAGAAGTGGTGGCTGTCCCATCTCAGGGGGTGCCATCTAGGTCTTGTGGATCTACCCTTTCTGACTCCATTTGGATCCATTTAAGCAGCACTCTGGAAGCATTGATGGTCTTCTTTATTGAAGTTGTTGATGGATGTGAGCAATCAGCTCAGAAAACTTTGGGCTTCACGTGCAAAGGCTGACAATTTTTCATGTTGTTTGAGAGGAGAAAATGCCCTGCCATCAAGGCAGTGGTAGCACCTCGACAAGCCATCCTTCTGGCCTCCTGCACCGTCCTTCCTGGGACCAAATGGAGCACAGTTTGCTTTTTAAAAAATCGGAAAAAGTAGTGGTAACTTCTCCTATTACATTTTTTCCTTCTTTTTATACATTCTCCTTCCAACACAGGGGTGAAACTGTCTGGCTTTTACTGACCAGTGTGTAAAGATAAGGCAGTATGAAGTCAGAGCTGTGCAAATCATAGAGAACCCAATTGTGGATTGCCATGATCCTCTGCTGGGCTGCAATAATTCATATTTGGATTTGCTTTTGTCTTATGATGATAAAGCTTATGGAGATGGACCTCGTGTAATACATGGAGGCTAAAGGATGAAAAAATACAGGATCATAATTATTTTTGCCTGGAAAAAAAGCTGCATTAATCCTAGCGTCCCCTCCCTGCCGGTGCCAGTCACAAAAGCAAATCATTAAGGCCCTTCAGCAATAATTTTCTTGCATGCTTTTGCACTTTTCTGACCTCTTCTCTACTCTGCTGTGATGGGAAAGAAAGGGCAGAAATGGCAGATAACTGAGAGTGTAACTGCGTGCTGGGACGTAAGAATGTGTGAACCTGTCCTGCTCAGAGCCCAGCTGGGCTGGTGGTGCCCCAGTATCCATGGGCAGAGGAGCTAGCCTGCTCTTCAACTTCACTCTGTGTGCAGCAAATATCATCAGCTCATCAGCTGATTCTGGTGGGTCAGATAGGTTTGATTCTGAAGTAGCCAATTCCCTTGGCATCAATTTACTGGTAAGAAGCCATTTACAGTACAGAGTGGTTGGAAGTTAGAATTAAACCCCTTTTCCACTCAAAATAACACTGCAGATCCTAGATTAATGTTGTTGGAAAAAATCATTAATAGGTTGAGCATGCACAGTTGGCACTGTGACACATATTAAGAATTAAGGTTTGTCCAGGCTAATATTCTTACATTGAATTTCTAAATACCATGAAATGTTTGTGTTAAACCAATGAGGAAACCCAGTGTGTGATTTTGAGTCACAGATCATTGAAGTCGTGAATGTGTTTGATATGGCAACTTGAAGGTTGGGGCAACCGCCTGGGAAGGATGCCCAAATAATGCAATTTTTAAACGGTGTGACCTATATTCACATCAAAGTTTGTGTAAGCGAGCTGTGAAGTTTGGTTTCAAAATACTTTATGAAAACAGTCCCCTTACTTGTTTTTAAACCCGTGCAGTGGTGGTTGGTGTTTGGTCGTAGCAGTGATGCCCGGGCAGCAGCTAAGATGGTGATGCTCAGCTTTTGGGTTAAAAGCAAGAGCAGGCTTTGTGGTGCAGAAGAAACAAAGCAATGTGCATCTCAAAGGCTCAAAACCAAGAGGAGAAACAGAATCTGCCTTCAATGAAAAGACAAAAAAAGAACAAAGCCAAACCCTTTGAGTTTTCAAACCATTCATGGGAGTCTGGGGGCCTTTTTACGCTGAAGAGTTAAGCTTAGGCTTGCTGCCCCTCTTAATGGATGTTGCTGCTCCCTGGGCTTATCGTGTTTAGCAAGAAGGGAGGATATGAAGCAGGACAGAGAAGGAGCTCTGTAGGATAAGAAAAGGGAGCTGTGGCCTCATGGGAAAGGGAGGAGGTAGCACTGCCTATCAGCCCTCTGAAGATTTGATGCCTGCTGTCAAATGTACCCTGAAGTCTTCAAAACATCAGCTTGGAGGGAACAACCATTCTCCAACGTGCCCTTCTCTTCTGCTGTGGCAGGCAGGGCTGCATTTGTCCTTTTTATGTCTTTTTAAGTCACAAATTATAATACAGTTAGGGTGAAAAGAAAGGAGAACATTTAATTACTGGGAAATAACAAATGTCAAGGAATCTGAATATTTTAAGAGTTACGGTCACTGTTTTATACAGGAAACTGGTTTCTCTTTTAAAGCCTTTGTTGCTTCTGTAGATGTGATTAATCAGACATCTTACTCATGGACAGGTTCCTTTTGCTTCTATGATAACTTGCTTCAATACAAAATGTGCTCATACGAGCTCCACAAGTAGCATATTTTGTCCTAAATCTAATTTACATTACTGGAAGGATAAAAAACTTCAAAAAGGAGAGGAGGTCTTGGAGCTGAGCCTGCATTTTCTGAGGAGCCAGCCTTGATCCCCTGGAAGGGTTCATTGCAAACTGTTGAGAAGCAATTATGCGTGGGTAGAGAGTCCTGTATGATTTGCTTCAATTACTGTGTCAGAATTGTATTGTGATATTGCTGCATATCACGGGCTGCAGCCCCGCTTACCTTGAGTATGCTTATTTAATGGAATGGTTGTAAAAGTGTGATTTTCAAAGTTGTTACACCTAGAATATCAGCTGTTCATCAATCAGGATTGAAGCCAGGTTCGAAGAAGATTTTCTTTCTTGTTTAGGCATGTAAATAACAGCTATTCTTTCCAGAGGCATTCAGCAAATGTCTGCTGTCATAAGATTGAAATTCCATCTTTTCAAATGGCTCAACAAGCTGACCTGTTTTAGGCTTGTGTTTTCATAAGGTTATTTCAGTTTTGGCGGTCTTAGTTGACATTCCTCAAAACAGTTTGTTTTTCCAAGAGCATTGGTTATTTTCCCTCTAAAAACAGGTCCCTCTCTGAATATATAAAATTACCACCTGCCATTATCATTTATCATTCTTCAAAATCATAGAATCATCTAATGGTTTGGATTGGAAGGGACCTCAAAGCCCATCCAGTTCCACCCCTTTGCATTGGCAGGGACACCTCCCAGTGGATCAGGGTACTCAAAGCCCTATCCAACCTGGCCTTGAACACCTGCAGGGATGGGGCAAATCTTGGTCCAGTGGCATAAACAGGAATTCCTTAAAACCTTGGCTGTAAATAGGCGTATTAAACAATTGGGAGATTTTCTACTTAAGCTCTTGTGATCACAAAACAGTTTAAGGAAAACAAATCCACCAGACAAACAATAATTAATTTAAATTTTAATGAAGTTGAGGGAAGGAGAAGACATCATTGCTGGTGGCTTTGATAAGTCCTTTTACGTCATGCGCTCCTAACAGTCTCCCTTCTGTTTGGAGACTGAACCTTTCCGAGTGTTGGTTGAACTGAGTAAGGTGTTGCACTTCATGTGTATGACAGTGAGGGATATGAATTCCTTACTGTAATTAACACCCTCCTTGAGTCTGCCACTTGTCCTCCAGCTCTGCAGAGGTGCTGTTGGAATTGGGTGGTGTTAGGGTTGATAATTGTGAAACAATCTTGTGAAGGCCTTGACACAATGTGTTGGAAAAGCTGCTGTAGCTGTGTATCCATCATTTTCCAGTGGTGGCTCATTGTGTTGTCTGCACGTGCTGACACCTCTAGGTAAAAAAAGAAGGAGCGTGTCACCTTGCTTTGCCAGTCAAGTTTGTGCTCTTTCATTTATAGGTGGCATGATTCAATGAATTTTGGTCTTTTGATGGGTGAGGTTTCATTCACTACAAGCACTATTTTGCTTTAGTTCTGCACCACTTCAAGCTGAAGAGGATGGGGAGTTAAGTGCCTCCTGTTTCCAGAGCACACCTCTTAGCCAGGCACTACATCTCCTCAGCGAAGAGGATTGCATCTCCTGGGCAGCAGAAGAGGCTGGTGGGCTGAGGAGGAGCCTCATACAGTGAGATGAGTGATCTGACAGGGGTTGCACAGAAGAAATCACTGTGCCAGTGTCACAGATGAAAGCAGCTCTTAGTTGCCAGGTACTCCTGAAGGCAAAGTGGAGGTGGTCCCTGTGCTTCACTTCTCCTGAACCCTTCCTCCCTCTGCTGTAGCTCATTATTCCGTGTCTGTTCATCATGGAGATCATGTGCTGGAATGACTTTTATCACCTTCCTCCTCAGGCCTCTTTTCCTTAGACCAATCTGTTTTCCTTCCACTTTCCCTTGTAGGTGCCCGCTCACTTCTCATTTGTTTCCTCTGGATTTTCTCCATGGGTCCACCTCGATTTGAAGTGCAGTGCCCAAACTCAGGTAGTGTTTGACCTGCTGTCTCGCAGGGCTGAGCAGCGTGAAAGGATTATCTCATGAACAGTGCAGGCACCGTGCCTCTCTGCGTGCTGCAGAGTGGTGTTCACCGCTTTCTGTGTCACAGTTGGCTCATGACAATATCTCAGGGCTGTGGATCAAAATATTTTCCTGAAGAACTTCTCTCTCTCCTTTTTTCTCATTCGATGTTTGTACAGTGGATTATTTCTGTCTAAGGATTGTCCCTGGCACTTGTCCCTGTGCATTTAGTTCCATTCAGACCGTTTTTTTTGATTTGTCAGGACCATTTGAATTCTAATTTTATTCCCCCATTTATTTGAGATCCTTCAGGGCTCAGTGCTGTCTGAAAATGTGTGAGCATACATTCTTGTCCATCACCGTGTCTGTAGCTGTAGAGAATTAGACCAGATCCTCAGCATCGCTCCCTCCAGGGCTCCATTCTGACCTCGAGCCAGTGGTTCCTATTCCGTGTGCAGCTACTCAAGCAGCTTCACCCACCTCCAAGTTTTCCAAGATCATCTTTCTAGTTTGCTCTGAGACTATTAGGCAGGAGAACATTATGTTCCATCTCAAGGAGAAGAATGTATATTTTCTGAAAAGATGTACATGTTCTTTAAAGTTTTGACCTTCTAGAATGAGCCAGGAGCTCTAGAGGTGAACACCTCTGTGATGTTTTGCACTCTCCTGCTGGGCTGGCTGGTGGGAGACAGTGCTCCAGGCACAGCAGCTCTGCCCGCAGGTACTTAGAGAACAGAAATGCTTTAATCAAGGCTGAAGAAAAGTACACATTGGTAGAGTGCCGGTCTGGAATCAGCACTTCTGATCTCCCACAGAGCAGCAATCCTGATTCAGGTGGCGAGCGTGTTTTGACAGACCTGGGTGGGCGCACACTTGGGTCCATGTGAAAAGGCAAGATACGGGTGTTTGGAGGTGTCTGTGTGGGAAGGGACACGTCACACTGATGCCGAGCTTTTGAGAAAGCCCTGTGTTGAGAGCCTTGGGGCATCTCTTCCTGCATAGATCGAGACTGCAACAGCCAGGGCAGCTGATCTTTTCACAGAATCATAGAATGGTTTGGGCTGGAAGGGGCTTTAAAGCCCATCCATTTCCAGCCCCCCTGCCATGGATGAGGTTTCCTATGATGAATAGTATTTGACTCATGGCATCTGGGAGATGGGCAGGTAATGATCTCCTCTCTCTGGTGACCAAGGACAGGACCCGAGGGAATGGCAGGAAGCTGTGCTGTGGAGGGTTAGGTTGGACATTAGGAAAGGTTTGTTCCCCAGAGAGTGGTGGAGCACTGGAACAGCTCCCCAGGGAAGCAGTCACAGCACCAAGCCTGACAATATTCCAGAAGCATTTGGCCGGCACCCTCAGACACACGGTGTGAGTGTTGGGGTTGATCTGTGCAGGGACAGGAGTTGGACTGGATGGTCCTTGTGGGTCCCTTCCAACTAATTCTATGGTTCTATAACTCCTCCTTATCACATGATAACGTTGGTAAATACAGTGGATACTGACAGAGCAGCACAGATTCCTGCAGCACTGACTTTTTTCTAATGCAAAGGGAATTATACAGCATGATAGCAAACTGGCTGGGAGGGGAGGGTTAGCTCTGGGATTCTAAATACAAAATTTCCTCTTTTAGTGTTTTTTTGAGGTAGGAGATCTTCTCTTTCCTCTAGTTTTTGGAGGGTTTTTTTTCATTTCTCTGTGATTATTCTTGATTTTCTGAAAAACTAGTGAAAGATTTTGCATGCACAGCAGCAAAATTAAAACAATCAAAACAATAGGGTTTAATTACAGGTTGGCAGGTGAATGCTGTTATAAATAACAAAGATATATGAGCAGGTTTTCTGTCTTAGGCAAACATTCTACCTGGCTCAAAGTCATTCTTGCATTCCCGAATTCTGTTGTAGCCCACTGATTGCAGTTTTTATTTTAAGATGAGATGTGTTCAAGGCCAGGTTGGATGGGGGTTTGAGCACCCTGATCCAGTGGGAGGTGTCCCTGCCCATGGCAGGGGGGTTGGAATTGCGTGGACTTTAAGGTCCCTTCCAAAGTATTCCATACTTTTCTTTCCCTTTTTTGGTTTTTCCTATGCATGAAAATAATACCAATAAAAACATTTTAGATTTATAGTGTTAGGAGTGTTGCTTCATTTCTTCTGTGGGAAAAAAGACAGAAGCATTGATTCCAGACTCTGGCCCCAAGGGTAGTTACAGAATATTGTCTTCTATTAAGGAAGAAAAGATCAGTAATTCCCAAGGAGAGGTTCTGTGTTTTTTGGACTCGGTCATTGAAGTGGGATCTCAGTTGTCATTCTTTTAAAAACAAAACAAAACCAAATTCAAAGAGCTCAAAACCTTTAACTGAGGAAAAAACCTGTTAAATATGAAAAAGAGTAGGGAATAGGATAAACGCTGTATTTAAACCCAACTTCATAAAAGGAGTATTTTCTTGTGTATTTTTATTTCATTACCTTTTTATCTAATAAGTAATTCTGCATTTCTCCACGAAGGTATGAATGTCTTCTGATTGTTTATGCATATATCGGATTGCAACCTGCCTTGGGGTGCAAATTGGCCTTTGAGAGAAACTGGGAGGTACTAGGGGTGCCTGTTTGGTGGTGGAAATGAAAAGGAATATCCCAAGAGGTGCATTATTTCTAATTTTCGGTACTGGAAGAGGTCTATCTCACATGATGCTTTATGGTAACTTATATTGAAAGGCAATGAGTGTTTTTTCTGCTTTGATTTTTAAAATTAACCCTTACATGAGATTAAATATGTTTTTATTTTGCAAAATACCTTGTTGTTGCACTCTTCATAGGCCATGCACACAGAGTAGAAATCAACCTGTTTTAAAAAACAATAAATCAGTGATTTTCCTGTAATGGCAGTTAACTTTAATCAAAACTTCATAACATTAATGTGATATTAAAAGCAATCACATTTGCCTCCACCGAACAATATGGATATGAATAAAATGGTTGCTTAGGGAGCTGAAGAAAGCATGATCCCTCCTGGGGCAAGAAGCCAAGGTGCACATTAGTTGTTGAGCCAATGAGCGAGCTTGCAAGTTAGTAAGAGCACTTAATAATTCTGTTTTAGTGCTGAACCTCTGTTGCTCTTGTGGGAGCAGCAAGGTCTCCAGACACTGTGGTACTAAAGCCCCTACACCCTGAGGAATATCCAGCACAGAAGATGAAAGATCTTCCCCAGAGCCGCTGTGATGTGCAATTCCAGAATGGAAACAATAAATAATTAGTAGGTGGTTCTTGTATAGACTCTAAAGTGCTTCCTAAAGACCAGGAGATGGATTTTGTTCCCCTCACCCACAGCACACACAGTGAAACGTGTTTCTTCTGCCAAACCTTCATAGTCTCTGGAACAGCCTTTCCACAGCCACAGTGTAAAGGAACACTTTTTGATTTGAGGTTAAGATAAAGTTCTTTGTTCTCCTGGCCCCAGGGAGCAGTAGTAGGCTTTGACAGAGGGTTTAAAATGGGAGTCTTCCAGGCAGGAGGTCCGTCTGGTGCTTCTCTGATGAAGCAGCTGTTATTTTGTTACGTACTGGTTTCAGCTGACAGAGGATCTCATAGTTGTTCATGTCTGTGGTTTTATAGCATCTTCCAGAGCCAGAGACCCACTGTTGTCTCCATTGTATTGATAGGTACCAGGACAGGGTACTGGGAGAGCCCCTGGGGAGGGGCTCTTGATCGGGGAATGCAGAGATAGGGTTGGTCTCTTCTCTCAGGCGACCAGTGACAGAACAAGAGGACATGGTCGCAAGCTTCGTCAAGGGAAGTTTAGGCTAGGTATTAAGAAAAAAATTCTTCACCGAAAGGGTGATTGGCCATTGGAATGTGCTGCCTGGGGAGGTAGTGGAACCACCATCCCTGGAGGTGTTTAGAAGGAGATTGGATGAGGCACTTAGTGCCGTGGTTTAGACGATGAGTAGGTGTTGGTGTTGGGTCATAGGTTGGACTCGATGATCTCAAAGGTCTTTTCAAACCTTGTGATACTGTGATTACTTCAATGTTTCACTGTTCTCATATGGAAAAATTTTCTTCTGGAATCTGATCTGAATCTGCCCAGGAGCAACTTCTACCCATTACCCTTTGTCTTTTCCTTGTGAGTTATCATAAAAAGGGGGTCTCCATGCTCTTGATAGACATGCTTTATGTACTGGCACATGGAAAAAAGATCTCCCCTAAGCCTTCTCCTCTCTAGGCTGCACAAACTCAGTTCTCTCAGCCTTACTTCATATGGTATTTGCTGTGTGATAGGATGAAGGGCAACAGTTTTCAACTGGAAGAGGGGAGATGAGGTCTTAGGAAGAAATGTTTTCCTGTGAGGGTGGTGAGGGCCTGGTACAGTTTGCCCAGAGAAGTTGTGGCTGCCCCATCCCTGGAAGTGTTCAAGGCCAGGTCGGATGGGGCTTTGGCAGGTGTCCCTGCCCATGGCAAGGGGGTGGAACTGGATGGGCTTTGAGGTCCCTTCCAACCAAAATCATTCCATGATTCTATGACCTACCTAAGGGCACAGAAAGTGTTGTGGCAAAGCAGGAAATTTACACTTGGATCTTCTGGGTCCCAGGCCTTCCTCCAGCCACCAACAAACTCTGCTGTCAGAATTACAGCTCTGCTCTCCTCATGTAGCATCGTGTCCAAAGCTGCTCAACTACTAAATGTGTAGGAAAGTAAATGTAAAAAAATAATTGGAAGAGACCTAGGAGTCTGTAAACCAAATGCCATCTGGAAATAACTGGGTTTCTAACTTGGGAGAAAGGGTTCTTTTCATCAGAAAGAGCGGAGATGGTTTGGCTTTGGTAGATAAAGGCCAGGAATGCAGGAACTGTGCATCTGTTTGCCCAGTGGGAAATGCTCCATGATATAATTTTTGCCGTACTGTTTCAAAGGCAAGTGAGTTGAACTGGATAATTTAGAACAATAATTAAGGAGTAAACAGAATGATTCGTGCAAATTCATGTCTTACTCTTTGAAGAAGGTTGTTGTAAGATTGCAGTAGGTACAGGGAAAGGCAACTAAAATGGTGAGGTTTATGGACCAGCTGCTTTGTCAGGGGTGTCTAAGAAGTCTGAGACCTCACTTTGGAGAGTTTGAAGGCTGTGGAGGGAATATGATTGTGGTTTGCAACATCAGGAAGGGGATGGATAAGTTGGATGTAGAATTGTTGTGCACCAAATCCTGTGATACTAGAGCTCAGTGAAATAAGTAGGAGATTGATATGTAGGAGATAAAGGGAAGAATTTCTTTGCACAGGAGGTGTTGAATGCTTGGCACTCACTGCCCTTTGAGCTCAAAAGAGTTTGGACAAACTCATGGAGGATGGGTCTATAAATGGCTAGATAGGGACCTGAGAACCCAAAAGCAATGGCTGTGAGTGGTGGTGGATGCTGGAGGAGAGGCCAGGCTGCCTCATCTCCATATGTACAAGCCCTTTGTCATGCAGAGAGACAGACAGGGCTGGCTGGACCACTGGTCTCTCCCAGCAGAATTCACCCAGGAAGTGTGTCACCGATTAACCGCCTGAGGCAGAAACGTTCCAGGTACTGAGACAGGGAGTAGGAGGTTCTACCAGGTCTCTCAAGTGACTCCAGCTGTCTTAGGTGACAATAACTGCAGTGCTTGAGCTTTTAGTGAAAACAGAGGTGAATTTAGTGGTAGTGAGAGCATGTTGCTGGGTAAGTTACCAGGGCCAAAAGATAGCATTGCGTTAGGAACTTTTCTTTGCCCCCCGATGGCTATTTTGGCTTCTTTCCTTGCTTCAGGGATACTGGTGTTCTGAAAATAGAGTCTTCTTGAAAACTCGAAACCCTGCTGTGTATTATTGATATTATGTCCTGGAGTGGACAGGCCAAACTTCCCTAAGATATGAAAGTTTCAGGCAAATATCATGAACAACATCTTCAGAATCAGATTCTATCATATCGTGCTGTCATTGCATATCTTAAAGACAATTGGGAAGACCATTCATGACCTTTGCTATGAAGATGATGAGAAGAACATTTCTTGGCTTTTTATGCAATGCTGATCAGTCTGGGAGTGTGAAAAAGCATCTGGCTTTCTTATTTCAGTCATCTCTTCTAGTTTTCTGCATCTGCTAATATCTCGTTCATCATCGTGTTCTCCTGTCAAGATTTCAAGGCAGGAGGGAGCTTTCTGACAGCACAACTCTACTATTGCCTGGGGAGGCTTATTTTTAGTTTCCCAAGATAATGCATGTTTTCTTTTTAGATTCTGCATATTTTGAGACAAGATCTTAATTAGAATTAGCTCTGAACATGATGAAAATGCAAAACCTGTTCAGTTCAGGTTTCCTACACTCCAGGGTTTTTTGCAAGGTGGTTTGAGTATTGAAAACAAGTAACAGAGAGCAAAAAATGCTCTTCTAATGAAGTAATGTACACAATACTCCCTTTGCAGTCTCCCAGTTATGACTTGTTTTCAGTCTCAGCTGGGAAAACATTCTTCTGGTCTTCACTAAGCCCAAGAGAATGTTTTTAGCCCGATGGATGGAAGGAGGCATCTTTGCAGGACTTGAACTATGGACATTTTAGTGAATCATAGAACCATTTGGTTGGAAAAGGCCTTTGAGATCATCAAGTCCAACCATACCTGTCCACTACTAAACCAGATCCCTGAGCACCTCGTCTGCCTGTCTTTTAAGCACCTCCAGGGACGGGGACTCCACCACTGTCCTAGGCAGCCTCTTCCTATGCTTCAGACATGTCTAAGTAGGATCGTGTTGGAAAAGCTGCGATCGAATCATGTTCAGCGACAATTTCTGCCTCTGTCAGAACAGAGAGGATTTTGTAGAGGAGGCTGTTCTAGCAGAAGCTACTTTGGGGATTTCCTCACTCTCCCAAGACAGTTCTGATGAAGAAATATTTCAGCTTCTCATTTTAAAATTGTTTTGCTTTGGATGTTTTCCTTTGTAATATATATTCAATTTTTCTCAGGGCAAATCAAAAGGAAATATTTACATTTGCTGAAATGAAATGCTTCGAGTAATCTGAGAAAGAGATCTTTTTGCCAGAGGAATTTAAATTTTTGACTTTCAGCTTAAAAGACAATGAAGTCAGACTTCAGAACCTCAAATCCCCTGAAAACAGCTCTTGCAGTCTCCACGTAATGCGGTTATGAAACCATTTCCCATGTTCTCTCTCTGTGGCAGATCTACAGCTAGATTATTTTCTGATCTAAAACAACATGTCTTCACTTACTGATTCGGGAAACTAGGCCAGATAATACTAATGATTTAATCCCAAATCAAAATATCACTCACAGATATCACTCCATCCTGCAGCAATTCAGTCCTGTGCAGTGGAGATACTGCATGGGCCAGACGAGGGAGTGTGGAAAACAGCATTGGGCAAACAGAATTAGCACAGCAGTTTTGGCACGTTGGGAATGCAGCAGGGCTTGTCAGAAGAGCTTGTAAATATACATTAATGATAAAGAATTTTCCGTTTGTTTGTGGCTCTTGTCCTCATGCTACACTGCTCTTGCTTGTTGGGGCTTTGGCCAAGACCATATCACCGAATGTTTATAATCAAGTGAGCCCTCTGTAATTGCACAGTGTTGGTAATAGTAAAACTATCAGCATATCCATATTCCTTGCTGGGATGGCCAGCCTGGGGATTACTGGAATTACTATCACATGGATTTCCTGCACTGGTTTATTGCTTTGGCCAAGTCCTCCCAGAGATTTATGTAAACACCCCTGCTTTGTGTTCCCATGGTGCAGCACCCGATGGTCAGTGTAGTCCTGTGCCTGGCTCTGTAGATAGCTCATTTTTTCACTACAGCTTTACTGTTCTCATTGTAAAATACCCAGAAAAGGACTCTTGATTTCCCTGTTCATACTCAGAGATGAACTACATGCTGAATATTGGTCGATTGCTGATCAACCACTGGTGAGTGCCAAGCTAATGAATAAATCACCAGTTATCAGTTATGCTTATTTGTAGTGGACAGTTGAATTCTCGAATGAGCAAAACTTACTTTACAAATTTCCACATGCGAATAAGCCCCAAAAAAGAGGAGTACATCTTGCCCTCAGTGCTGGTTTGATATTTTCTCATCTCACCTGTTTCACACCACTCTCCATTTATCAAATTGGTCTGATATTTCTGAGAGGATCTAGACCTTGGTGCTCCTGGCTGAGCATTTAACCATGCAGATGTAGATATAATTATACCTTTTTATCAGTTTCTTTTGCTTTTCTCTTGTTTGTGGAAGCATTTTTTGGTTTTCTCCACCATTTCTTGGTTTACAAAAGACATTCTCTTCTAAGAGAGTTTCAAGTTTCCTACATACTTTTATTTTTTTCTCCAGTGTTAAAATTGATTTCAGGATTTAATCATCTCAAGGTGTCTTGCTGTCGGAGTGATTTGTTGGTTTTGAGTCTTCTGTCATGAAAAAGGGAATGAGGAGTTTGTCCCTCATGCCTTGAGGCATTGGATGGTCCGTCAGATCCAAGCCTTTGTCTCCTAATTTTGTACAGGATTCTGCTGCATTTCACAGACATCCATGAAAAGTTTTTCATATTCCCAGGCTGTTGACTTTTACCACAACCTCTCCATCCCACTTACAGCCAGAATTGGGCACAAGGCATCCTCAAGGGATGCTCATCTGTTTTCTTGACTCTCAAGAAGCCGAAACTTCACTCTGCCCAGCCCCTTGTTACCAGCGACCTCAATCCATCTCAGGTGTCACCTTGTTCTTCCTAAACTTTGCAAGGTCAGAGCCTACAATGATTCAGCTCTCGCTCTAGTTAGCCTGGGCGCTTGTTAGAACTGAAGTATCCTGCAGCACTAAAATTAGGTATCGGTGATTACTTGACAGGAGCTTTCTCTCTGCTGGTTTATTTCTGACACCACGTCATCAAAGCTCTTCTGAAACAACGTGCACTCATGTGGGAGCAGCAGCGTGTTCTCAGTACATGGGCAGTACTTCTGGTCTTGACGTGCTGTGGGTTTTGTTCTGGCTCGTTTTAAGAAACTACAAAGGCAGCACGCCTGCCGTTACAGAAAAGAGGTGGCAATGGGGAGTGTTAGGAAATGCTTCATGTTGGTAGAACATTTCCAACTCAAAAAGAACCCAGATTTGGAAGGGCTTCAATTTTGCATGAAATATTTTGAGGGCTGTGAGTGCGGCAGCACTGGAATCTTTGTTTGTTTGTCTGCTGTAATTCAGAAAGATAAAGTGCAGGCATAGGGAATGAACTGTAACTGGAAGGAACGGAATAAACTGGGCACAGAAATATTTTGTTAGGAGAATTTTTCCAATAATAAAGCCAGCTGAGGCTATCACAGCATCATAGAATGCTTTGGGTTGGAAGATACCTTTACAGGTCATCCTGCAGGACCAGGGACACCTTGAACCAATTCAGGTTGCTCAGAGCCCCATTCAACCCGACCCTGAATGTTTCCAGGGATGGGGCATCCATCACCTCCCTGGGCAACCTGTGCCAGGGCCTCTTCACCCTCATTATAAAAAATTTCAAAAAATTTCTTCCTCATATCCAGTCTAAATCTGCCCTCCCTCAGTTTAAAACCATTCCCCCTCATCCTGTCACAGCAGGCCTTTGCTAAGGAGTCTGTCCTCAGCTGGCTTGTAACCCCTTTCAGTACTGGAAGGCTGTTCTAAGGTCTCCATGGAGCCATCTCTCCTCCAGGCTGTACAACCCCAGCTCTCTCAGCCCGATACAGAAGTGTCAAAAATTCTTTTTTTATTATTATTAATTCTTTGTTTAGTTAATTTTAACTTGAAGTTAGCCCAAAGAAAGCCCTTTGGGAACAGACGATTAGGGGTATTTTTCAGGTGGCAGCGTGATGCAAACTCCAACTTCTAAATGTCCTGTCCATGCAGCCCTGCGTATGAAGCCTGTGTACGTCCAAAGCAGGAACTTTCCATGTTCAGTCATGGTGAGCAGTTAACATTTGTTCTCCAGAACACAGCCCGTTCAATCGTAAGGGAACAGAAATCAGAAGCCCAGGCATAGCATAGTGAAAACGCATTGAGCACTGCCTCTGGTGGAACCAGGTATGGTGTAGCACAGTCCTGAGTCAGAGTCCACTTACAGATTGAATACAGGGAACATCCAGCATGAAAGCTGCTTTGTTACAGGCATCTCTAAAGGGCAGTTGGTACTTATCCTGATGGAGCATCTTCTTGATTGGTGACTTGTGAGCAATCACAGAGAAAGGTGAAGCGCTATCACAGTGAAAGGCAAAAATAGGTGCTTAAAGGGCCAAGTGAAAGATACAAGGCTGAATTTGCAAATGATGTAAATCAGCACAGCCCTGAGGACTGAAACATGATCCTCAGCTGTGCTAAGGCCCTAGCATTGACAAAATAGGGGTACACAGGTGCTCCTGGTTTCAGAGATGCTCTGATTAAAACTGCTTGTTAACGGTGGGCTGGGTTGTAGCCAAGTCCTAGTGAGCCACAAGAGCCATCTCCACAACTCTTTTATCTGGTGATAACCCTCACCATGGGAAGATGAAGGGTAAGGCTGCCCTGGGAGTGTTGATGCTTTGCAAGGAATCTCTGCGAGAGAGGAATCTGGTACGAGATAATAACCTCCAGGAGGACAGCCCTGGCAGCCGAAGTGTTCAAGGGTGGCCTAGACACAGAGCAGGAGGTTTTAAAATAGCTCTCTGGGCTTTGCAAGCCGAAGTCCATTGCTTCCCAGCCTCATGGTGTCAGGACCAGAATGTGTCAACTGTAACTGAAGTGCTGAGCAAGCTTTCAGGTCTGGAGTAAAGTCAATCTGTTATTGATATTCAGCTATCCGTTTCCAGTTTCACTAGTGGTACCAACTCTGGAGCATACAGGGAATGATAAGGTGACAAGGGTCTTTGTTAATTTTTATTTAAACTTCCTTTTACATTGGAAAATGTCACATTAGAATGGGGGCGTGGTTTGGGGGACGAATTTAACACCCTCAGAGCAACAGAAGCCTCAATTAGGAGTAGCGATACCAAGGGAGGAAATTGAGAATGCAATATCACATCTTCCAAGTGGGAAAGCTCTGAGAGCAGATGGTTTCAACTCCACTTTACAAGTACTTACAAGAACATCTGGTTCCTTGAGTTCATCAGCTGTCTAACCTCTTTCTGAGCTGCAATAAGTTACCAGTTTCTTGTATTGCTGCCTCTCATAGCCATAGTCCTAAACAAAGGATAAAATCAATGTGCAAACCATAACTACTTATGCTTGTGATTAATCAAGAAATTAAAATCTTACAAGTTCCAACCAGCTTTATTTACCTCAGTCAGCTGGAGCAGTGGGGAAATGTTGTGCATCACCTAATGATAAAGCTTGCCAAGAAAGACAGTGTTTTGATGAGGAGATGAGTTCCCAACCATGCACACACCCATATTCTCAGCACTGCTGAAGTTCCAGGAGGCTGTTTTAATTGCTTCAGAGTTGAACATTTAATCTGAATTGTAGAGGGAGAAGGGAAATCCTGTGTGGAAACTGCCCTTTGTAGATTTGGAGTGTTCTCTCATGATCTTGTGATCCTGCAGCTCAAACTTGTTTCCTTGTTCATCATTGTGTGCTATGAAATAGTAAGAAAGATGCTGAAAAGAGTTGGTGGTTTTATAATTGCCTTGAAATGGTTCTTGTCACCAAAACCTTTTCTTTGCACCAGAAATAGCATGGGCAGGTTGCTGCCAGTTGTGACTTCTGGACTAGAAACCTCACAAGTCTGCCAAAGCCAGCATTAAGCAAAAAGTCTTACAGTGTTGAATACTGTAGCTGTAGCTTTCTTGATGTAAAAGTGCTGTCTACAATGATGCTTGGAATGGATTTCAGATCTCTTGAAGCTGAAGTTTCACTGAATGTGTGTAAGGGAGATGCAGAAAATAGGACATTTTATAGGGTTTGAGGTTTTTTTTTATTTTCCTTCACTTTATTACCGAAAACACCTCTGGTCATAAATAAGTAGGTATGATGTTTGATCCAGCGATCTGGAAAAAGTACGAATCAATGGGAGCTTCATTCTGGAACTGCATCTGAGAAAAACGCGTGGCGAGGCAGCAGCGCGTGCATGGTGAGCTGAAAGTACACCATGTTCCTGGCAGGGAAGGAGAAACTGACTTGTTCATTATTGACTGTGTTATTGACTCCAGCAGCTGGGATGTGTTTCAGGGACTTCAGATTTTATCTCAGCATTTTAAAGCTTCTGCGTCCGGTGAGGAGAAGGCAGCTCCCTCAACACACGGAGCCTGCACACAGTAGTGTTTCTGCATGAGCTGGTGCCTCAGTCGTTTGAGTCTCTGTTCCCGCTGTTGGAAGCGTACAGAATGGAGGGAGGACTGGAGTAACATGGCAAAGCTGGTTGGGTGCCAGGGCTCTTGGCCTCTGGCAGCAGAATGATGGCAAGAGAAGCAGAAAATTAGATCAAATATCTCATATGATCATGTTGCATGTCCATCAGCAATGCTGATGCGATTCAAATGGATCCTTCCTGTTACAATGTGTTCACCATGTAATCTGTCTGGGTTACGGGAATGGAACATCTCAGCGTTTGAATCCTTTGGGCTTCCCCTGTCTGCATAACAGAAATGTGGAATCGCTCTCAGTGCCTGCACAACTGCTCTTTTCTATCCTTCTTTGGGTTTTGGTAGATTCACGTTGTCATTTGTGCTTGTGGGTACAAATAAACTGAAGAAAAGCCTAACTTGGGATTTTAAATACTTAGGTGTCATATTTAGTTTACATATTTGGTAAAAGACATGGGTTTGCATCCTTTGAACAATATGGTTTTAGCAAGGCTTATGAAATTTTTGGAGTTTGTTGAGCAGTGGTATTTGCTCTCCAAATAGAGAAGAGCACTGGGTTACTAATACAACCAGGGACGGATCCAGCAATTTCTGAAGTCAGCAATAACGACATCTTAACCAGAAAGGTTTTGGCAGAGATTCCTGAGCAGTGGATATTTCCTCGATTTATTCTTAGTTTTCCATTTTTTTTTATCGACAGCCCCTGGCACTCTGACAGACATTGTCCGTGGGCTGCTCCTGAGGGCAGGCCTGCCCCTTGAGAGCTTGGCAGGACAAGAAAATGTGCCTGTGACAGGTACTAGAGCAGAGGACAACCTGTCTGTCCCAAGATTACCTCTGCACTATGCATGCCTTGCAGAAAGCAAGCTTTGGAGAAGACTGTGTGCCTGCGCTTACCAAGAACGGGCAATGAAGCCGCGCCTTAGGCTGCAGTTCTAAGTAAACTGGTACTTGTGTTTTCTCATGTCATCTTACATCTTCAGCGACTTTTAAATTAGATCAAATCCATTTATCTTTTTTTACTTGGTTGGACTTCTTAGAAGAATGATTTTTCCTTCTTCTCAGACAGCTGAGTTGGAAATAGACTTTTGAAGGATGATGGTCCTGTCAGCAACAGAGAAGTATGATGTGTCAGGCTCTGGTGATGTATCTTCCAGTTAGTCTGGTTTTCTCTGTGGGAAGCTGGCAAAAGGCCAATTGCAAAAAAAGCTCTGTAACATTCCCCAACAAGAGTCTGTGGCTCCGCTGGAGTCCAGTGAAAGTTCCCACCCCTGAGAAGAGACGCCATGCTAGTGGGTCACCAGGTGTGGCATAAAATCTGTCATAAACAAAAATCATAGAATCATAGAAAGGCTTGGGTTGGAAGGGAGGTTTATACATCCAACCCCCCTCCCTGCAAGAGCAGGGACATCTTGAACCAGATCAAATGGCTCAGAGCCCTATCCAACCTGACCTTGAATGTTTCCAGGGATGGAGCCTCCACCACCTCCCATGTGCCAGGGCCTCACCACCCTCATTGTGAAACATTTCTTCTTTGTATCCAGTCTAAATCTCCCCTCTCTTAGTTTAAAACCTTTACTCCTTGTCCTCTCACAACAGGCCTTGCTAAAAAGCCCGTCCCCAGCTTTCCTGGAGCCCTTTTCAGGACTGGGAGGCTGCTCTAAGTTCTCCCTGGGGTCTTCTTTCCTCCAGGCTGAACAACCCCACCTCTCAGCCTGTCAGATACAGAAGTGTCAAAAATTCTTTATTCCCACTTACTTGAAGTTAGCCCAGGGAAAGCCCTTTGGGAACAGACTGTTAGGCGTGTTCTGCAGGTGGCAGTGTGATGCAGACTCCGACTTCCAAATGTCCTGTCTGTGCAACCACGAGCCCATGCACATTCAAAGCAGGAACTTTTCATGTACATCTTTCCTGTAGGTCCCAAAATATTGCTTGCTTTCATTGATTTGGGGATGTGTTTCAGAAACATTCAAGAACAGAACTTGGCATCACTGAGAGAAGGGAACAATTTCAGGAGAGCTTGTTTCAACATATAAAGCCATCCATTCATTTTCTTCCTCCACCAGATGTGGTCTGCAGACTGATTGCCTCTAAATAGTCAGCAGCAGCTTTTAGCAAGAGGCAACTGACATTTTCTATAAGTTTTACATCCTATAAAATTGCAAACTCTCCAGGATTTATCATTAACCAAGTTGGCATTTTAACAGAAACTCCTTTGTGCATAAAGAGATGAAAGTCCCTACAAACTGAACCAGGTTTAGTAAACATGCTGAGGCATCACCAAAATCAAAACAAATCAACTCTTTTGTGGTGTAATAACAGGCTACCTAGACCCTTTCTAGGTCTTTCTCCTTGATTATAGGCTTATCTGCTTCATTAATTTAAGTACCATTATTGTGTCAATCAAGCACTTTGCCAATTTCTAATTGCCGGGCTGGGAGCTGAGGCACAAACTTTCTTGGCTAAGAAACACTTCAGGAGTGACTGTTATTTGGGTATTAATTTGTTTTCCTGAAGGTTTTCATTATTTTGAAATTTAGATGAGTTTCTTGTATTTTTATTTGCCTTGGTGTGAGTCATCCCATTTATTGGCCTTTAGTCCATTTTATACTAGTAAGTAATTTATTAATAATATACACAAACACTGACACATTGCGGCAAGTCAAAACTTCAGTGATGTGCTCACAGCCCTGAAAGCCAGCTGTGTCCCTGGGCTGATCCAAAGCATTGGGACCAGCAGGGCAAGGGAGGGGATTCTGCCCTTCCGCTCTGCTCTCATGAGATCCCATCTGGAGTCCTGTGTCCAGTTCTGGCATCGTCGTCAACATAAGAAGGACATGGATCTATTGGAATGGATCCAGAGGAGAGAAACAAAGATGATCCAAGGGCTGGGGCACCTCCCGTACAAGGACAGGCTGAGAGAGTTGGACTTGTTCAGCCTGGAGAAAAGAAGTCTTGGGGGAGCACTTAGAGAAGCCTCCCAGTACTGAAAGGGAGGGGCTCCAGGAAAGCTGGGGAGGGGCTCTTGATCAGGGAGTGCAGGGATAGGATGAGGGGGAATGGTTTTAAATTGGAAGGGGGAAGATTTAGGTTAGACATTAGGAAGAAATTCTTCACGATGAGGGTTGGGAGGCCTTGGCAAAGGGGAAGTGGTGGCTGCCGCATCCCTGGAGGTGTTCAAGGCCAGGTTGGATGGGGTTCTGAGCACCCTGTTCCAATGGGAGGTGTCCCTGCCCATGGCAAAGGGGTTGGAACTGGATGGGCTTTGAGGGCCTTTCCAACCCAAACCATTCTGTGATTCTATGATTTTCTGCCCATGGGATTGAGAATGCATACAGACCTGCACTCAATGTGACTGCAGCTTGGAACGGTTTGCAGCCAGGTTGATGCCCTGCTTGTGTAACACTGTTAAGACTTTAGTTTTTTAACGTGATATTATCTATCAATCAAAATAACACAATATTTATTTTTGCTGATCAAGTTTAGCCAGGAGGTGTTCATAAAAACATTGCAGGGGACTTAAATCCAGTTGTTATTTGAAGGGCATGGTGGCTGGTTGGGCTGATCATGGCATTCATTTCTGGTCCTTGGTGAGTGATTGCAACTACCATACACTAGAACAGGCAGTGGGGGATGTTTCAGGTCATCCACAGGGATTTTTCTGGTTTAAAGTGATCCGTAAACTCTTTTAGGTTTGTCTCCAAAATGTTCTGGTTTCCTCTTGAGTAGGAATTTAGTTGCACAAACACAACAAGTAAATAAAACCATTTGGGAGTTATAGCAGAACATGTTTGTGGTCTCTCAGAAATCTTGCTTGCAAGGAGAGTGAGGAAACTCTAAGCCTAAAAGCTAGTTTTTTAAGCAGGAGGCAAGGTTCATCACAAGTTTTGTCTCTTACATGTTACCACTGTTTGGTACCACACAAAAGCCCTAAATATTTGCCATAATAATTGGTATAATGAGGCAGGGCTGTGGTTTTCACTGTTGCTGGTACAGCAACGTTTAAGAATGCTGCATGTGTTTTATTTGGAAAAGTGCTGACACATGCACGGGTTTTTTAGCAATTCATTGAGTTGTAAGCATGAGGTTAATTACACAATGAATCAACAAACAGTGTCTTCTGAAGGAATCTTTCCACAAACATATTGCAAGGTTAAAACTTAAAGTCTCTGCTCTGTTTCTGATGTATTTTTCAAATGGTGAGGGAAGAGCACAGAGAAATTAATCTTAACATCCCATCTGCTGGACCTCCTGTCCAGCCCAACAGGCTCTTCTGAAGAACCTGGTGATGTATTCAGCCTGAACAAGTGCTTGTCCTACACCTTAGAGATGGGAATCACATCAAAGTTCTTGGGGTAGGGCTGCACTGTTTCTCTTCGGGGTTTCTTTTCATTTCAGTGTTTGTTTGCTCAGTCAAAGAGCACTTGTTATTTAACGAACAGTTCAAATTTACCAGAAAAAATTCCACAGTAAAGAACAGCATGAGTTTAGGATCCCTAATGGATAAAGCGCTGCCTACTCTGGCTTTTCTGCATCCAGGATACTTGCATTGAATTAATTTCTGAGATAGGTATTACTGGAATAATAATAATACAGCACAAGGAGTACCTTAGAGGGAAAAGACCTCCTCCTTGGATTTGCCTATATGGAACATCATTCTGTATTTTGTGGAATAATGACATGAGCTGCTGATAAGCAACACTTTCCTATATCATGGGATGTTGTTTTATCATTTTCTGATAGGCACAGTAAATTTGTGTATCCGTGTTCGTAGCTGATTGATAGCCTGCTATAACAGTTACACCGAGGGAAATGCTTCTGCCTAGGGTGGCTTCTGCTTTATTGGATTTTTAAGTTATAAATTTAATAAATCTCATTTTTAATTAACAAAGTAAATATAAAACTGAGTTACTGGTTTAAAGGGAAAATGTACAGGAACCCCTTGACTGAACAGAAGATCTGAATTTTTTTTTCAGCCGTGAGATATATTCAGTCTCCTGTTTATTCTTGGCTGGCAAGAAATATTTCTTATGCTAGGAAGAGTTAATTATTCCTGAAAAGGAATCAGAACCACCAAAGAAAAAAACCCCTAAGTTTGTAATTATAGATGATTGTTTCATTGTAATAAGATGATGTTTAGTATCTTTGAATGGTTCTGTTTGATATCTTTATCAATGATCTGGATGAGGGGATCGATTGCTCCCTCGGTAAGTTTCCAGATGACACCAAATTGGGTAGGAGTGTCGATCTGCTGGAGGGCAGGGAGGCTTGTAAGAGGGACCTGGGCAGGCTGGATCCATGGGCAGAGGTCAACAAGGTGGTGTTCAACAAGGCCAAGTGCCAGTTCCTGCACCTGGCTCACAACAATCCCGTACAGCGTTACAGACTTGGGGAAGAGTGGCTGGAGAGCTGCCTGGCAGAGAAGGACCTGAGGGTGTTGGTTGGCAGCAGCTGAACATGAGCCAGCAGTGTGTGCCCAGGTGGCCAAGAAGGCCAACAGCATCCTGGCTTGGATCAGCTGTGGTGTGGCCAACAGGACCAGGAAAGGGATTGTGCCCCTGTACTCGACACTGGTGAGGCCACACCCCAAATATTGTGCGAAGTTTTGGGCCCCTCAATACAAGGAGGACATCGAGTGGCTGGAGTTCATCCAGAGAAGGGGAATGGAGCTCGGGAAGGGGCTGGAGCACAGACCTGGTTACCAATACACCATGTGGTATGGAGATAATGGGCAGCCTCCAGGGGAGCTCAGCTGGCTGCAGGGTTTGTGCCCAGGACAGCCCAGGCTGTACTTGGAGAAGCAGCTGGTGCTTTAGCAGTTGCATTTCTCTTTGAACCAGCTATCAGGTTCAAATTTGTTTGGACTTAAATCACCTCTTGCACAACTCAGGAACAGGTGAAGAAGAGTAATGGCAAGAGAGGTGTCAGCTCCTGTGGCAACAGCCATCGAGTCCTGACAGCGTGCTTTTAGAGCTGCTCAGAGCGATATTTTGCATCCCAGATGAGTAAATGTGTGAATCCAGAGATCTCAGAGTGCCTGTCGGAGCCCCGAGTACTTTGTTCCTCTTGTCACAAGTGCTGGCAGGCAGTCAAGGACATTTTCTCCTCTTTTCACACTGCGGGAAGGGGCAAGACTTGAGGTAGCTCAGGCTGAGCTGACACTCATGCCGGTGGGTGCTTCACAGGGCTTGAGGGGGGAGAAGAGCCTGACATGAGCTGGCTTATCAAAATTCTTGCTCTGTCTCAACTCTTTCTTCCCTTACCCTCCAGTACCTGAAGAAAGAAAGCTGGGGAGGGACTTTTTATAAGGATGAGGAGAAATGGCTTTAAACTGGAAGGGAGGGAAATTTAGATTAGACATTAGGAAAAATTTCTTCACGTTGAGGGTGATGAGACACTGGCACAGGTTGCTCAGAGAAGTCGTGGCTGTCCCATCCCTGGAGGTGTTTGAGGACAAGTTGGATGGGGTCTTGAGCAGCCTAGTCTAGTGGGAAGTGTCCGTGCCCATGGCAAGGAGTGGGAACTGGATGAGCTTTGAGGATCCCTATCAGATCAAACCATTCTATGATTCTATGTTTCTATGATTCCCCAGCAGTTAAGAGGATTGTCAGAGACAATCTCACACAAGGCAGATTCATGGGAGAGATGGGTGCAGTTGAAGATGATCCTCTTCAACGTCCTAAGCTGGGATCTGCTTTGGTTGTGACCTTTGCAGTGCTTCTGTGCTAGGCCTGAGCACTGACCCCCATCATAAAGAATATGCTTGCTGTCGTCAAACCATAGTTGAGATGCTGGAGTGCGTCCAGAGGAGAGTAACGAGGATGGTGAAGGGGCTGGAGCACAAGCCCTATGAAAAGCGACTGAGGGAGCTGGGGTTGTTTAACCTGGAGAAGAGGAGGCTCAGGGGAGACCTTATTGCTCTCTACAAGTACCTAAAAGGAGGTTGTAGTCAGGCAGAGGTTGGTCTCTTCTCTCAGGCGACCGGTGACAGACAAGAGGATGCGGTCTCAAGCTTCGCCAGGGGAGGTTTAGGCTTGACATTAGGAAAAAGTTCTTTACTGAGAGGATGATTGGCCATTGGAATGCGCTGCCCAGGGAGGTGGTGGAGTCACCATCCCTGGAGGTGTTTAAGGAAAGATTGGATGAGGTACTTAGTGCCATAGTGTAGTTGACAAGTAGGAGTAGGTGTAGGTTGGGTCATAGGTTGGACTTGATGATCTCAGAGGTCTTTTCCAACCTTATGATACTGTCATACTGTGATACTGTGTGCTAGTCTTTCTCTTGCAAAGGGGGAGGAGGAGGAATATTGCATGGTGTTTGCTGTTTTTTGCAACCCTGTGCTCTCTTGGAAAGCAGCTGGCAGCTTTGGAGAGAAAAACCCCCAAACATCTAATAACTGCAGGCAAGAGCTGGCAACTGCATGCACCCCAGGCAGTGCCCAGAGGGAGGTTTTTTGGACCCCTCTGAGTGGTATTGAGTTGGAAGGGTGCTGAGACAGGAGACACGCACAGTCAGTAGTGGAAATCTTCACTTGCAATAAAAAGGAAGTACCTTAAAAAGCCAAAAATGCACCCCAAACCTGTAATTAAGTCCGTAATTCCAGAATGGTTTTAAGCAGATGTCGGTCCTATTCATCTGAGAGTACCAGGTGTCTCCAAAATGCACTTCTATGAGCAGTGGGGTTTCCAGAGATCGCTCAGACTCCTGCGTGTGGTACCTCTTGCTCTGATAACTCATCAGACTCACTCCAAGAAGACTGAGGGGCTGGAGTGTGTCCAGAGAAAGGGAATGGAGTCGGGGAGGGATCTGGAGCCCAGGGGTTTTGGGAACGGCTGAGGGACCTGGGGCTGTTTAGTCTGGAGAAGAGGAGGCTGAGGGGAGACCTCATCGGTCTCTGCAGCTCCCTGAAAGGCGGTTGTAGTGAGGTGGGTGCTGGTCTCTTCTCCCAAATAACAAGCGATGGGATGAGAGGAAATGACCTCAAGTTATGCCAGGGGAGGTTCAGATTGGATATCAGGAAAAATTTTTTTTTACGGAAAGAGTGGTGAAGCACTGGCAGAGGCTGCCCAGGGCAGTGCAGTACCTGGGACCAGCTGAGAGCCTCCAGTGCGTGTGCCCATGTGCTTCTGGAGGGCAGAGTGGGCAGGCAGGGAGGCTGTGAGTGAGCCCCAAAGCCAGGACAAGAGCAGAAAGCTGGCATATGGGAAGGTTTGGGATGGGAAGGACATTTTCCTATGAACGTAGTAGGGAGGCTCCAGGTCGTTGGAGTGCTTCTCATTGTCACCTATAGAGGTGGACTGAAAGAGGTGACCTTCCTTCGGAGACTGCCTCCACCAAGGTGTGGGGAGGATGGTTTGGGAGCAATGCGGTTTCCACTTCTATCACTGTGTCCCTAGAACCAGTTTGTGGCTTTAAGGACCCGCCCGGATGCTCAGCGTGGGGGGAGCATGTCTGGGAGACTGGCTAGTAAATCTGACAGGCTTTTTATTTTCTTTATTTTCATTTAAGCATTTCCATCACATCTCATTACCTTCTCTCGGCTGTAATTAGAAATCCTGTGGAATTAAGAACGATTACGTTCATTGAGATTTCAGCCTTGGGAATTTGCCCAGAGGCACAGAGCTTACAGGCCTTCACAAGGCTTCGCTTTCCTGGAGACCTTTCCCCCCCTCCCCTGCTGTATCCAAGCCTTTGTAAAAAGGAACCATCTTTTCAGTTTTGCTAATTAATTAGTCTTGCCAACCAACATATGTTTTGTAGCCTTTGAAGACCAGAAATAGCCAGGTGTAACACCTGCAGCCTCACCCTGACTGCCTGTGCAATTTGAGCAAGCATCTCTGAAGCTCAAGAGAAAGTCAAGCAATTAAAGCCAAATAAAGAGTTATAAAAGCTCAAAAGAATATGGTTTTCCCTGTATATTTTATTGGATGAATATTCCAACATTTATTTAATTCTGGGGCACAGCACTCTGTGGACTGAGAAAGAAATTCTCATTCAGGATATCTCTTAGGATAATCTATTTATTTATTGTTTCCAAGATCACTGCAGAATCATAGAATGGTTTGGGTTGGACAGGGCCCTCAGAGCCCATTCACTTCTACCCCCCTGCCATGGGCAGGGACACCTCCCGCTGGATCAGGGTGCTCAAAGCCCCCTCCAACCCGGCCTTGAACACCTCCAGGGATGGGGCAGCCACTTCTCTGGGCAACTTGTGCCAGGGCCTCCCCACCCTCACAGGAAAACATTTGTCTCAGAACTCATCTAAATCTCCCGTCTTTCAGCTTAAACCCGTACCCTCTCATCCTATCCCTGCACTCCCTGATCAAGAGCCCCTCCCCAGCTTTCCTGTAGCCCTTTCAGTACTGGGAGGCTGCTCTAAGGTCTCCCAGCAGCCTTCTCTTCTCCAGGCTGAACAATCCCAACTCTCTCAGCCTGTCCTCATAGCAGAGGTGCTCCAGCCCTTAGATCATCTCCGTGGCCTCCTCTGGACTTGCTCCAACAGGTCCTTGTACTTCCTGTGCTGGCAACTCCAGAACTGAACACAGGGCTCCAGGTGAGGTCTCACCAGAGCAGAGTAGAGGGGCAGAATCCCCTCCTTGCTCTACTGGTCCCACTGCTTTGGATGCAGCCCAGGATAGGGTTGGTGTTCTGGTCTGCAAGCACACGTTGTCGGCTCATGTTGAGCTTCTCATCCCCCAGCACCCCAAGTTCTTCTTCTCAGGGCTGCTCTCAATCCATTTTCTGCCCAGTCTGTGGCTGTGCTTGGGATTGCCCTGACTCAGGTGCAGGATCTTGCAATTGGCCTTAGCTGCATCAACCTTGAAAAGCTCCAAAGCAAAGCACAGGCAATACCAGGACAGAGATTTGGGCTTGAACCCTGCCAAGCTGAGCCCTGAAGCTGCGAGAACAGCTCCTTTGTTTCACCCTCAGCGACTCAGTTTGCAGCCCCTGGTCCATTTGTGCATTCTCCCTCTCTCACGTAGGGTTTTTTGGGGTAGCTCTTTGGCAAAAGAAGTAGAGACTTGTTCTCAATACCAAGGAGAGCAGTTAGTACAGCAGAGTTGGTGGGTCTGGGCACTTACTCTTCCCTCCTGTTGTCTACATTATTAAAAATGATCTCACTGAAATAAATACCATCAATCAGTGCCAGCTGCAGTTTAGCTGGAGTATAGACAAGGACAAAGTGTGCGCTTTCCCTGCCTGCAGATGGGAACTGTTTGGGGTGGTTTAACTGCAGAGCAGTAAAATGCTGGAAGCAATTGGATCCTTTTTCCAGGAAGAAAGTTATTCTGCTATCTAAAATGACAAGGAAAGTGACCCTTGTTCCTGCCAAGTTCGCATGGGTGCAGAGCAGAAATGAATTAGGGACTGTCCACTGCGTGAGAAGCCACACTGGGAGCTGTGTGTCCTCTGCTAACAGATGCAGAGATCTCAGGGCAGCTTTGCTTCCACCATTGCTCCAGACCACAGAAATGCTCTTGATTCACTGGGAGCAGCCCAGGTTCAATGGAATTCATCTGCTGGGAAAAAGACAGTTGTGTTGGCTGCATTCAAAATATTGGTGGAAAGAAAGAAGACGATATTTCTGTTATGTCTTTTAAGAAGGTGCATGTTTAGGATGAGGCGTTAATACAATTAGGATTGATGGGAGATGAGCAGGGCTTGTATTTAAGAGCGGGCAGAAGAACTAGAGAACAGTTAGGAGAGAGACGGTCATCTTCAAAATGTCAATGAACTAACCCGACTTCTGTCTTGTGCTTAGGGCTTTATCATCCATTGCTTTAGCTCCCACAATCCAAAGTTGGGGTTTTGGCATGGGTTCACATGTCTTTATTTGCCTCACATAGGAATCTGGTTTGAGGTTAATAGTTCGAGGATAATTGGCCTGAGTTCTCGGGTTTTTTTCACTTTACAGCTGCCTTTTAGTTGTTTCCACTGTTTCATTTCTACCTTGTAATGGAAGCACAGAACACGAGAATAACGAAGGTCGAAAAGTATGTGGTCAAATGATGATCACAGAAGGTGTCCGAGTTTTGAGGAGGGAGAACAGTTAGCAGGAGCACATTGGCTGTGTTTCCACAAGGTCAGCAGCTTGGCAGCATGGATAGGTTCCCTGATATCCCATCGGGTTTGAAGCCTGAATTTAGTGTGCCTGCAAAAGCAAGAAGCAGGACTGACAGCGACCTCGCAGCAATTACAGAGTAAAAGAGGAAAGCGTGTGAGTTGGTATGCTTGAGGCTCAGACCTGATCAAGCTCGTTAACGTACAAAGAAGGCCTTACTGATTGCTGTGATTAACCTACTTGTTCCTCAGTTTGATCCTTGGTTTGCAGGCCTCTTGGCTATTGTGTTGTCCCTAGCTGCAGCGCTGGGAGGACAATCGCAATCCAAGGTCCTTACAGTTCGTAGGGGCCAAGTAGGAGTCATTTCCCATTTCTCTGTGAGGGAGGAGAGTTTTCAGTGTGTCATGCACACAATTTCAGTACAGGAGAGCCGTGGAAAGCCACAGGGACTTCCCATCTCTGACAGATTTCAATTAAAATTCCTCCTCCAAGAGCCGATACCATATTTCAGGACAGGTTAACAAAGTGGCATAGAAATGTGAGAGCATACTTGAACAGATCCCGTATAGAAATTCTGAGCTCAGTGGACAAAGACTTCTCTTCCGAGTGCAGAAAAAAGATTATTTAGGTTATGCAATTGCTGGAGCTGGCTTAAACCCAGCTGCATGCCAATTACCAGCCCATATGCAAATGCTTGTACTGAAATGCAGGATGCAGCTGGACGTGGGGCTGGGCACCCTTCCAGGATTATTCCAAGCCACATTGTGACAGTTTTGAATGAGAAAGGCTGTATAGGGCCAGTAATTTTTTTACAGCCTTTCAAAAAACAGAGGAAATTACCACTACATCCAGATCCTAACTAATTTTTTGTTTCAAAGGAACAAGGAATTTCTGCATGTTGATGCCAAGCAGGATGTACTTGGGGCACTTGCGCTCCAAGACAGAAGGCCATCAGTCTGTTTGCCAAGTGTGCAGCCCAAGTGCCAGATGTGCTTAGGATAGAAACCAGGCTTCTTGAATTTGTCAGTGGTTGCATTAAAAGAATTCAAACATATACCACCAGTTAATGTCAAAGTTCAAACTCCTGGGGAAGCTGCTGGGAAACCCTGCTATATTCAGCTGCCCTTGGCCCTTCTCTTCCTATTGTTGCTTGACTTCCACATGCAAAGCTCGCTTGGAAAGGGTGCAGCAGCATCAGCGCACAAACTGTCATGCAACATTTACCCGCAAGATGCCTCTTCTAGAAAGCTGATGCCAGGAGAACAGGGACGTGGCAGTCTCACAGTTACACATCTCAGCAGATGGAAAAGATAAATTGAGAGCTGCCACCAGCAGACATGAAACATTACAGGTTTGATCAAAATATTATGTAGCAAATGTCCTGCCAAGAGAGACACATACATTTTAAATGCTTCCTCTTGTCAACACAGAAGTGAATCAAAGTGTGGAGTCTAATCCTGGGTGAAGAAATGATACAAACATCCTGCGAGGAGAAAAACAAAGCTTATGGGGAAAATAAAAATGAGTGTGCTCGGTGCCATTTTTGCAATTTGATCCATGCAGATCATAAAATCATAGAATGGTTTGGGTTTGAAGGGACCTCAAAGCCCATTCAGTTTCACTCCCCTGCCATGGTCAGACACACCTCCCATGGGATCACGGTGCTCAAAGCGCCATCCAACCTGTCCTTGAACACCTCCAGGGATGGGGCAGCCACCACTTCTCTGGGCAACTTGCGCCCCCACCCTCATCATGAAGAATTTCTTCCTAATGTCTAATCTAAATCTTCCCCCTTCCAATTTAAAGCCGTTTCCCCAACTCCTATCAATACAGGCCTGAAGTGTAAGGGAGTCTTCAGTGGAGAGCTCATTTCCTTAAGGACTGAGTTTAGCTCAGTGGGCTTCATTCCAATTAGGTGGCTCCCAGCACCAGCTTCCATTTTTTCTGGCCTGGAGTAGGATGCTCTTTCCACTGCTGTCCCATATTTCTCCCTTGATTACTGGCTGCCTGCCCTGGAGATCAGGGACAGAAGGAGGTGGGATGAGTCCCTGTTGGAGCACTGAAACAGTGAGGTTTAGGTCTCAGTATTGTACACCAGGACTCGGAACCAGGAGAAGCGCTGGGCAAAGGTGAAATAGGACAATCGGAGGATCAGTATGCAATCTTAATCCTAGGAAGCCTTGACTACTGGTTCTTGACTGATTTTGTGGGTGAACCTGCAGCCAATGCAAACCTCCTGGAGACTCTAGGAAGCTCTGCTGGAAGCCACTCGTGTTGCTGTAGGGCTGGCAAATAAACATACTGCTCCTTAGGAGCAGGAACCATTCATCTGGAGAAACGCTTCAATCACAGCAGGAGCTCTTTAGAAGTGAGGAGGAAAAATGGATCTGAAACCATCATGGTGAGCTTGGTTATGTGTCGTTGCTGCACCTTTGTGGCAGCTGAGCAGCCTGACAGTGAAGGAGCCATTGCAGCTGTAGGGTATGGGTAGCATTTCAACAGAGCAGAAGTGACACTGAGGGCACTGAACAAATTTGGAGTATGCCTGACCTGGAAAGTGGAGGCTGTGCCATGAAAGACGGCAAGGCAAGTGCCGATACAGCTGCTTTGAGTTATTGCACCAGATCCTGTCCCATAGGATCCTCACCGTTAAAGGTGACCTGACAGCAGAAATGAATTCCAGTACTGCAGTATCCGTCAGAGTTCCCAGGCTTTCTAGAGCCCCCTGGGACACTAGGGAAACTTCGTTTGCCCTGTTGATGCGCCCAGTGTGCTGCACATCATCTCCCCTTCGGCACACTTTGCTAGCTTTCTGCTGAAGAATAGAACAGAAGAGAGATGATTGAATTTGGATTCAGCAGGTTTTAGTAGCTTTTCAATGATCAGATGTCCACAGCTGTGCTCCCTGGAGGTGTGCTCAGGGATCTGGTTTAGTAGTGGACAGGTACGGTTGGACTCAATGGTCTCAAAGGTCTTTTCCAACCACATAATTCTATGATTCCTTGCTGAAATTCACACTCAAAGGTATGGGTTTTGGAGCAACCACAGTGTGTTATCAGAGGACTCACTGGAGAGACACATACCAGCGCATCGCAGAAGCCGCTCCTGACTGTGCAGTTGCTGCTAACTGGGATGCGGATACCACCATCAGGTAGTGCTGTGCTACCTGAATGTGAAGTCATGGCTCCTGTGAATGAAATGCCTGCTCATGTCTGAGGGTTGACGCACCGCTGCTCTTCCTGAGCTCAAGTGTGTACCTTCTGGGGTGAGCCAGCACTGGGTCGTGCTCTCCATGGACAGTAATTTGAAACTCATCAGTGTTTCATTACAGTGACTTAAATGAATACAATTTTCTTTATGCTAACAGAAATCAGAAGATTGAAGGGCAACAGTTCTTTCCTGCCAAAAGCTGCAATATTCCATAGTCCAGATGTCCCCTTTGCGTGAAATGGGGGATGGATATGTAGGTTCTGTATTTCAAACACTGTAGCACGTGATGTGCTTTTAAATATATGTTGTCTTCCAGATGGGTGTTTTGCATCACCAAATGCTTATCAGTAGATAAAAGTTTAAAATGAAGTATGATTTTATAAAAATGGAGAGAATGGATTGCTTGTGGAGCGTTGTAAGCACAGCAGTAGTAGATGATTAATAATCAGAGGAGGATAAAATAATTGAGGTTGGAAGGGATATCTGGAGGTCATCTGGTCCAATCTTCAGCTTAGCACAGGACTAACTTCAGACAAGGATCAGGTTGTTCAATGTTTATTAAAATCTCTGGAGATGGAGGTAAAGCCACTTTTCTGATCAGTCTGCTGTGTGCCTAACTGCTCTTGCTGCAAAGAGTAGTTCTCTGATGTCTTATCAGCATTTCCATGTTGCAGCTTGTGCCCATTGCCTCTGGTCCTCTAGCTGTGCAGTTCTGAGAAGAGGCTGGCTCCATGTTGCCCTGTAGCTCTGCTTTAGGCAGAGGCAGTCTGAAGTTCAGTCTCCCTGCTGTCCAATCATTTCTTCAGGCCAGGCAAGCCCAGGTCCTCTCATATCTCCTCATGGCAAGTCCTCTGACCCTTTAACCACCGTAGTGGTCCTTCCCTGGATTCTTTTCTAGTTTGCCAACAACTATGTTGCCCTGGGGCACTCAAAATGGACCCAATGCCTCAGCTGCACCTTCATGAGTGCCCCGCAGACAGGCATCATCACTTCCCTCACCTGCTGGCTTTGCTGCTGCAGCCCATGACATGATCACCATCACTGCATGGATGCCCTGCCCACTCGTGTCCATCTTAGCAAGGAATTGTAGACTGATTTGGGTTGGAAGGGACCTCAAAGCCCATCCAGTTCCAGCCTCCCTGCCATGGGCAGGGACACTTCCCACTGGATCAGGATGCTCAAAGCCCCATCCAACCTGGCCATGAGCACCTCCAAGGATCGGGCAGCCACCACTTCTCTGGACAACCTGTGCCAGGGCCTCCCCACCCTCACAGGAAAGCATTTCTTCCTAAGATCTTGTCTCAGTCTCCCTTGTTTCGGCTTCAAACCGTTGCCCTTGTCCTATCCCTGCACTCCCTGGTCAAGAGCCCCTCCTCAGCTTTCCTGAAGCCCTTTTCAATCCTGGGAGGATAGTAAGGCTGTGAGAAGGAAGAATTGGGGGCATGCGTGGACAACGGAATAATCCAAGCAGATAAGAATGTCTTCTTTGAGTTGATTTAGTGTGGCCGACCATCTTTATTAAAGAGATACCCCTCTGGGGAGCTGGCTAAGGAAAGAGCTGACCATAGCTTGTTGTCCTTTAGTGAAGCAGCTGAATGATTTCAAGGACCCTGAGAGCCCATCTTCACACACCCTTGCAGTGAATGGTGAAAGGTACCCCGTCAAACTCAGTGGAAGGTAATCAGATTACTCAATTTTTATTTAAGCAGCAAAATAGGTAGACAGATTTGGAAGATTTATACTTCAGTGCTACGATCCAACGTTCTTAGTTATTGAGCAGTTGGAAGTACAGACCTGCAGGCTGCACATATCACTGATTGCTTTTGATAAAAATAAAGGATATCTTGCTGTTGCCATCAAGCCTTGAAACTGACTTCCAGCTAATGACTCAAATAATCTTTACTTGAAATTGTATAATTGAGATCGAAGGCTGTCTGAGGCTTGTAGCGGGTACGCAGATTCCACATCCATGAGCTTTTGAGTATGGTCATTGAGCTGAAATGGAGAAGGTTAAAACTCGTGTTTTCATTACCAGGCTCCCCCCATCTCCCAATACAAATGTGACATTTTGATTTTGCACAGTCCAACTCTTCTTAAATCATCTGTATAAAAACTTCAGATCTTGATTGATGATGGATGAGCTATTGTCTCCGAAAGCTCACGGTTCTCATTACCCTTTAAGACACAGCATATTAATGATGGACTTGAAGTGCTTTCCTAGTGGGTCATCAGCAATCAACTGTGCTGAGAGATCAAAAGCCTTGGTTTGGCATGAAATTTCCAGGCCAAAGCCATTTTAGGATAATGCATTGAGCATCTTGGGTGAAATATGACAGTGCTTTGAGAGTGATACAGCATCTGACAACAGGTCCCCATCACCGGATCGTGATGGCAAAGGTGCAGCACTGTCAGCATGCGAAGATGCTTCAGCTCTAATGGATGCTGACCTTGGAAATTACAATGTCATCAACACGCATGATATACTGTGCATATGCAGAATATATAGTGTAGTGGAAAAGCCAACTATTTCCTCAGCAGACACTCAGTTTGGAAGGTATAACATCTTCTGCTCTGCATTTAAAGTGCCTACAGTGGACATGCCCAACATGCACTTTAGAGCAGGTTTTTTTCCCTCTCCCTATGCCTTCTTCCAGTTCATCGTGCCAGCTGGATTCACAGCACCGAAGAAGAGCTTTTTCATTTATAACCATGAATAGCAATAGCAATTTTATAACCAAATTTATATCCACTTAGAACCAGATTCTATTGCTAAACAGGTACCTACAACCCCCACTGTGTGTCTAATGCACACGAGTTACGTGAACTTCAGGATATGTTGAAGAATGTGAATGTGTTTTGCCAATTTAATCCACACCAAAAATTAGATAACAGGCTGTGGGGGCAAAAGAAAAAGTCAGCTGAAGAAAATGGCCTTTTAGCAGATGGATGAAGAATAATTCTTTCCATCTCTGGTCTAAACATACATGCAGAGATGGTGCCCTTATTTGCAGGGTTCCTAAGCTTCTTAACGCTGATAGCACATTTTCATTGCCTGGAAACTCGTTCTCTTAGAGCAAGTGTCATGAATTTAGCACCATCTTGAACTCAGCAGACCAATTATAAATAGGGAAGGGGGTGGAGAACAAGTCTTAAGAGGAGCACTTGAGAGAACTAGTCTGGAGAAGAGGAGGCTTCATTGTTCTCTGCAGCTCCCTGAAAGAAGGTTGTGGTGAAGTGGGTGTTGCTCTCTTCTTCCAGGTAGCAATGAATGGGATGAGAGGAAACAGCCTGAAGTTGTGCCAAGGGAGGTTTAGACTGGGTGTTAGGAAACATTTCTTCATGGAAAGGGTTGTCAAGCACTGAGAGAAGCTGCCCAGGGAGGGATTCAAAAAACATGTGACTGTGGCTCTTTGGGCTATGGTTTAGTAGGCACAGTACTGTTGGACTGGATGAGCTTAGAAAATGGGGCACTGTGATGCTCTTAAAGTGTGGCCATCAGTACTTTACAGGAAGGCATCCAAAACTGCCTGATGTCATTAAGAACCTTTTTCCCAATGAGAAACAGTGAGCATTGTGCTTCAAAATCCCCTCTTGTAATTCAGTGTCGCTGAGCAGTGTAGAAGTCCAAGGGTCTCCTCTGCTGCCAGTGCAGTAGGGTAGGTGTTTCAGACATTGGTCAGTAGAGCTGAGCACTCTGCCTCCTGTCCCAAGCAGCACTGTTGTACTCAGACTAACATTTTCTAATATCACCAAAAATTGGATTAGAAGTCAAAAATACTCTTCCCAAAATGATATTTAAATTATGTTTCACTGTGAGCAATGCTTTTTAGTGCTTCTTCAGCAGGAACTCACTTCTTTCTTCACAGTAGAAATCTCAAATCCACTATTTGTCATTCTCTTTTCCTGCTCCAGCCTGGGAAAGAGCTCAGGGAAGAGGCCCCTCTGGTGTTGCACGCAGGAAGAGAAAGCTCTTCTTGCTTGGCTGCAGAAGCAGAGCTGCCCGCCTTTCTCCTCCTGTTTGTTGTTTAACTTTATCGCTCCCTTTCAGTGCTGTAAATTAAAAGGAGTTGATAACTTTATGATGCTGAGTTCATTACACAGTTGCTCTATTGTATATTGATTACATTTGTGCTTCATTTGCTTAACATGTGCCAGGGTTTATTAGGTCTTCCCAGGCATTGTTCTTGCCAAGAGGGCAGAGAAGTGCAAAATGCATTTGGGTTTGTTAAGGCAGTGAAGCCGAGGCTGATTTACACACGCTGAGGACTCAGCGTATCGCTAAACAGGAGAGCAGCTGGGAACGGGAAGGTAGAGAAGGAATGGATCTGGATCCCAAAGAGCAGAAACAGTCGAGCACGAGGGGTTTTAAGATTGTTCTAAACCAGAAGTCAGGGTTATTTAATATATTTCCTATCATTACTCAGGCTTATTAGCATCTCATTGCATGAATAGACCTGTAAACTTGAACCCTGTCACCTGTGAAAGACGGTGCAAATACAGATATTGCATCATGGGTTTGGAGAGGGGTAGCAGGCACAACACTTCTTATTCAGAGCATTTTCCATGTTTGCTTTTGCTGAACAGCAGGAAAAGCCACCAGCTTTCCTTACAGTACAGAGGGGACAGGTTCTGGTTACTTTTATGCTGGAACAGCCTTTCTCAACAAATTGAAACAATTAGAATTACTTTTAGAGTGAGCTGCTCCCTGCTGTACAAGAATGCATCAAAGTTCGTAGCAGTACAGAAAATTTGGTCGGTATTGTCATGAGTCAATGCCCTAAAATCCAGAAATTATGCCACTGGTATGGATTCAGCTGTACCAGCCCATGCTGACACTGGTTGGAGTTGTGTGGAAGTGTTTACAAAGCTATCAATTTTACAGTATTTCATTGCATGTTAGATGCAATTTTAATGAAAATCTGGGCCATAATGGATTAGGTAATCCTGTATAGCTAGGACAACACAGAGAAATCATCACTGATAATGTTTTCAACTCTTCTCCTCAGTCCCACTTTTTAGCTAGAGCAGAATTGCTAACAGATGGGATTTTTCAGGGGTCATAGGAATATCACACACAGATCATTGCCATATCTGGACTCTTTTCTCCACAAGAATATTATTATTTTAATTTTTAAGCTCCTTTTCAATGAAAAGACAAGCCTTTAAACCTGAGGTTTCTAAGAAATAGATATTAATACTCTGAACTGATTAATACAGTGGAAGGTTGTATTTACAGATTATCCTGTATTTAATACGCCCTTTTCTGGGGGGCTGCCTCCTTTGCCTGCTGTGACCTGTAAAGCCTGACATTTTAAGCAGAAGGTGCAGTAATTCTTTCTTTGTTGTTTGTCAACATTAGCATTCCCACTGCAGCATCTAAGGGTTTTCCTGAGAGATGAGGAGTATCAGATGAACTTAATCGTGGCTAATCAAGATTTACTCTTCATGTCTCTGCAAGAAGTGTGACACCCATGGCTGTACAGAACCACTTAACATCATTCTGAGGTCCCATTAGCAACTTACCTCCCGCATTTCTTTGCTGAGACTCAAACCTCTGACACTAAGGGTGCGGGGGGGTTTAGCCACACAGCTCCTGTTAACTCAGAGTCACATGGATAGTCCTCTGCTTTGGAAAGAGGAGAACCAGCTTAGAAGAGAAATTGTGTATTTGATCAAGAGTTTGGAGGGTCAAAAATAAAAAAGTTATTGCTCCAGAGCAAACCTTGGTATGGCAACCAACAACTGTAAGATCATTTTTGTGTTGAGATTTGACAAATCTGGAAATGTTCAAGTCCAGGTTGGATGGGGCTTTGAGCACACTGATCCAGTGGGAGGTGTCCCTGCCCATGGCAGGGCAGTTGGAACTGAATGGGCTTTTAAGATCCCTTCCAACCCAAACCGTTCTATGATTCTAAATCAAGCCTAGAGATAGGGGAGCAAACGATTTTTTTAAAACCAACTGATTAGATAAACATAAAAATTTGAAATGACCTTTGAACTTCCATCTGCTCAGAAACCATCTCCTTTTGACACAAAGCTTCCAGCAAGGCATGTCAGTCATGAGTTTGGATCATAATATTTGAGATTTGGATCACAATTTGAGATCATCGTATCACAGCAGCACAGTCTGATCACAAAACAGCTTTTCCAGCCATCATGATAACGAGACCCTTCTTATGTACTTTGGGCTCAGAATCTTCCTACCCCAGTGGAGTACGTTAGTTGATTCTATCTTTTAAAGTGGAGATGTTCAATCCAGGCTGGATGGGGCTTTGAGCACCCTGATCTAGTGGGAGGTGTCCCTGCCCGTGGCAGGGAGGTGGAACTGGTTGGACTTCAAGGTCCTTTCCAACCCAAGCCATTCCATGGTTCTATAAGTGTTGATGTGTATTGATTAAATACAGCATAGCATGGTTGATTGCTTGTGTTTTGAAAGCCAGTTAAGTCTTGCAGGTTATTTTACCCACAAATCACAGTACTGTTCAATACTTGATTAAACTGGAACAAAAGGTAAACTCAGTAACTCATCTGGCAGCTGTGTGGCTGTCTTCATCAGGTTTCTTCTGTGTGTAAATAATAAATGGTTCATGTTTACAAATACAGCGAGCTACTTACCCTCCAGTTTTCAGAGCATTAAGTCAGACTACAATGAGAATTTTTTTCTTTCAAATTTCTGCCCCCTCTCTCCAGTACTCAAAGTGGTGATAGATTTAATTAGCTGTCCAGTCTTACAGTCTTGTGTTCTCTTGTTCTTTTGTGCAGAAATACTGAATGGAGGGGTGTATGTTGGCCAGAACAAATTCCTTTGCTTCGCGGACACCATTCATTGGCAGGATATCGTCCGTAACCCCTGGGCCTCCAACTTCACTTTGGTTCCAACAAATGGCAGCTCAGGATGTAAGTACCAGTTTGATTCTTAGCCTTGTCATCTGTTCAGCATGAAGCAGTATAAATATGACTGTGAGTTTTCCCTGATCCTTGGTTACAGAGAATTTGTCTTTGTAAACTTTCCCCTTATGCTACATTCTTCAGAATTTGTGAGCTGCTGGTAGGAACACGTAGTCTTGTCTTAAAAACACTTTGTCTGTAGCGGGTGTTTGTGAGCATCATACATTTTTCTGAATATTCTCTCATCTGTTTTCTCTCTTCTGTGTATTCTTTCCCTATTTATTCCTAAAGCCACTGTGCTGCCTTGGAAGCACAGACGTTATTTGTTTGCTTTGCATTTGTTCCCGCTGCTCAGTCTAGTCCTTCAGTCACAATGGTCTGTCTGTGGCATCGTAATTAGCTGCTGGAGTAATTATGGCACAAGCTCACGGATATTCTGACTTTAGATGAGAAATGAACCTCAAAGAAATAGTTATCCCATTGTCTTATAGCTGTGAAAAGAGAATTTGCAGAAGGTTGGATGGTTTTGCAATACAGCCACTATTTATTTGGTTTTAGTACGTTCTCTATTTTAATGCTCTTGATTTCAAACTTGGAGTATCTATATACTTTGATCCATTTATCTGATCCATATCATAGAATCATTTAGGTTGGAAAAGACCTTTAAGTTCATCGAGTCCAACCATAAACCTAACATTGCGGAGTCCACCAGTAAACCATGTCCGTAAGCACCACATCCACACATCTTTTAAATCCCTCCAGGGATGGTGACTCCACCACTGCCCTGGGCAGCCAGGTCCTGTGCTTGACAACCCTTTCCATGAAGTAACATTTCCTGATTTCTGATCTTATATCTACCTCTGTAGAGTAGGTATTTATCCTAACGTCTAATCCCCTTCAGGATGTGCTTTGTGGTGTAATAGATTTTGTATAAGGCTCACTTGCTTTTGTATTCTTCGCCTGCTTCCCTCAAAAAGAGAGCACAGCCACTTGACATCCAGCTTCCACCAGAAGCCTGCTGAACTCCACTGCACCTTGACCTTCCAGCTCTGGAGATGAGGCTCTTCTCTCCTGCCTTCTGTCTGGAAATCTAATGTAGTTATAATCATGGAATCATAGAATGGTTTGAGTTGGAAAGGACCTATACAGGTCATCCAGTCCAACCCCACTGCAGGAGCAGAGACACCTCCCACTGTATCAGGTTGCTCACAGCCCCATCCAACCTGATCTTGAGTGTTCCCAGGCATGGGGCATCTCCCACCTCTCTGGGAAACCTGTGCCAATGTTTCATCACCCTCAGCATGAAAAATATATATCCAGTCTAAACTTCTCTTTTAATTTAAAACCATCACCCCTTGTCCTGTTGCTACAGGTCCTGCTAAAATGTTTTTCCCCATCTTTCTTACGAGCCCAATTTAAAAAAAAACCCACCTCATCACTGGTGATGATCAGTTCTAAGCAGAACTGATAAAACCTTTTGAAGGTTAGGGAATGCCTGTACCCTTTTATGAGTCATTACTTGAACAAGAAAAAGACTCAGTTGTTACTCTGTTTTGTTCTGTTATCGGGTTTTCTTTTAACCTCTGCCAGTTTTTCAAGACAAATGCTTCTGTACCACCAAGTTAATAAGCTCTTTTAAAGAAGCAGTCAACATCAATATGATCTTTTTGAGCTAGCACAGGTTTTACTTGGTGACTCCAGAGGAATCAGAACAAGATCAGTGCTGAGTACTTCTGGAATCACACCCTGAAAGGGATAAAGGCAAATATTAGCTCTCAGAATAGAATGTACGTACCTAAGTCCAGCTTCCTTAAAGCATTTTTTCAATCCTTTTGAGTACTTTTGGAACACAGGGAAGAAATGGTTTGTGTTTTACCGTTGGCGCTTGATAAACCCGATAAGCAGCATTATTTAAATGGTGATTGAGGGGTACGTGATCAGGTAGCTTCAATAAGGTAGCCACCCAAATTTTACTTTATATTTCCTTCCTTGGGATGGAGCGGAACCTGGTTGGACTCTTTAATTAAAGAAACATGTCACCATCTCCAAGAAACTGGATTCCTTCTCAATACTATTCACTAATCATGTGAAATTCAGTTAGATTATCTAATCCAAACAATTTCTTTCTTCACAGTTTACAGAGATGAAAACGTAAACAGATCTATACAGAAAGCAAACAAATGGTTTGATAAAGGTGTTAAGGCTTCGGGAAATGCACAATTCAGGTACAGAAATTGCCATTTTAGATAGGCTAAAATTAAATAACTGTCCGTAAATATGTGCACCCATGTATTACACACATGCACACACATAGGATTATATTTATATATATAAAGCCTTCAAATTAAATTACTTAAATGTGGAACCTTATTACTACCTGTCAGGAGGGAGGACAAAGGAAATGTGCTACACTGGTAGTTTATGAAAGAATTAAGACGAGTTATTTGTACTGGTGCAGAAAGGACTTGAAGAAATGAACATTGAATTATAACCCTAGAATGGAAATCAGTGCAGAGTATCATTAAGTAAGGTATATGCTGCTGAAATTTTGCTCACGTGTCACTTTTCATAACTTCCTAGGCAGTGTGGGTACTTGCTGGGCCCAGCTCTGATATTTTCCCACTCCTGCACATGATGCTCAGTGCATTACAAAATGCTTTTCTGGATCCAGTGTGCACATTTATTTACTATTTAGTTTACATGACTGTGTTAAATTGCATGAAATCTCAGGTCTTTCCTATCAAATTTGAATCTGAGTAAGTACACATTGCTTGGCATTGCCAAGAAATCTAAGTGCAAGAAGAAAGCTCTCTGTGACTTCCCATGTCAGAATATCTTGAAAAGAATGAGTGGGTTTTACTGCTGATCTAAAATCCTTTACAGGAGAGGGAGAAGGTGTGTCAGAGATGCTACATCCATCTGGGCATGTAAACCAACCCAGACCTTCTGCGTCAAGCTCCCCAAAGCCCATGCTGGCTGTAATTTACAGGAGTGTGTAAATCACAGAACCATGGAATGGTTTGGGTTGGACCTCAAAGCCCATCCAGTTCCACCCCCTTGCCATGGGCAGGGACACCTCCCACTCGATCAGGGTGCTCAAAGCCCCATCCAGCCTGGCCTTGAGCACCTTCAGGAATGGGGTAGGCATGACTTCTGTGGGCAACCAGTGCCTCCCGACCCTCACCGGAAAACATTTCTCCATAAGATCTCAGTCTCCCCTCTCAGCTGAAAACCATTCCCCTTGTCCTATCCCTGCACTCCCTGACCAAGAGCCCCTCCCCAGCTTTCCAGGAGCCCCTTTCAGCACTGGGAGGCTGCTCTAAGGTCTCCTCAGACTGAAAAACTCCAACTCTGTCAGCCTGTCCTCATGTAGGAGGTGCCCTCTGATCATCTTCTAGACCTCTTCTTGACCTGTTCCAACAGTTCCTAAATAGGTGATCAGGTAAGAGACTTGGGTTGATGCTCTTTAGCCATGGCTGGTAGGACTGGGGGTAGCTTATACCCCAGGAATTTTTGGAGTCACTGCCTCAGTAGTGCTCCCTGGCGTAGAATGTTGTGGGGACAAAAGGCAGCGAACTGCCATGAAGTGTCAGAATCAGATGCTTCATCATTCCAGCAGGTCCTGAAGTCTAAACTACAGTGGTGGTTTGGCATCTCTAGCGCTGTTTCCGACCATCGGTAGCAGACACAAAATCTCCCCGAAGGTGTCTACATGTCTGAAAGAACTATGGCCCACCTTCAGAGCCCAACATTCAAAGCCTGCCAGGTTGTTGGCGAAGCTGGAGTGGACTCCAGTAGTTGATATAAATGCAGTGTTGTATGGGGAGCACCTGGGCACCAGGGCTTTAACCCTGGTCCTTGCTCACCTTCCTCTGTGAGTGAGCTGACACTGCAAGCTACCAGTGCTGCTCTCTTCCCCAGCCTGCCAGAAGAGCTGGTAATGGTCCCACTTCAGGGGTAATTTCACTCACAACCTTCCCTGCTGCTCCAAGGCAATCAGCAGAGGAGGAAGACATAAGCACGGAGTGAAGTGAAGATACTTTGAAATGAAATCAGTCCCTTGCCTCTGTGCTTGTTTCACACCTCAGATCTGCCAACTCCCACAATCCCCTTCATTTGCATCAGCGCTAGGCAGAAGAGAATCTGACCAGTGAACTCTGGGAATAAAGTTTCTCTGATTTCCCTTCTTCATGGGCTTTTATTGTCACATCAGTGTTAAGAAGCTGGTTGAAAAGGCCATGGTGTATTAATCACTATGATAGAAATCCCGCAGACGTATGAATCCTAAGTGCTGCTTCTCCGTTTTTCCTTTCTCTTTAGCCTGAAATGCATTCTACCTATTGCTCTGTGCTCTGATCAAATACATGCAGAAAAGCTCATGTTAGAGGCCTTTGAGTTATACAGGCTCACAGTTAAGATTTACACTGCCAGTGGGTACCAATGCAGAGCTCAGTGTGTGCTGCTGGGTTGTAATAAACAAATGTTATCCCAGGGACCACGTATACTGCAGCTCTCCAAGGACAGATACCTCTGTGTCTGGCATTTGGACTCATGCGCTGGAATGATGCTAGTGGTTAGTGTGTGCAGAGCCTTCCCCTACTGATATCCCATAGCTGAATCTTTTAGAATTAATTAATTAATGCAGCCCAGAAGGCCAACCGTATTCTGGGCTGCATCAAAAGAAATGTGGCCAGCAGGGCAAGGGAGGGAATTCTTCCCCTCAGCTCTGCTCATTCAAGACCTCACCTGAAGCATTCTGTTCAGTTCTGGAGTCCTTGGCACAAGAAGGATATGGAACTGTTGGGGCAGGTCTAGAGGAGGCCACAAAGGTGATCCAAGGGCTGGAGCTCCTCTGCTGTGAGGACTGGCTGAGAGAGTTGGGGCTTGGGCTGCTTTTCAAGAAATGATTCAAAAATATGCAGGAGCTGCATGTCAGCAGGCACCCAGCGCTGTGAAAACAGAGCTCTGGGAAAATTAAGCCCATTTCAAAGTGTTGTCCTGAACTGACAGGCTGCCCTGGGAGGTGGTTGAGACCCCATCCCTGGAGGTGTTTAAAAGACAGGTAAATGAGGTCCCCAGGGATCTGGTTTAGTACTGGGCAAGTACAGTTGGACTCAATGATCTCAAAAATCTTTTCCAACCAAATGATTCTCTGATTTTATTTATCAGGCACTGAAATTTCTGTGTAGAGTTAATCGTGCAGTGAGGTTTGTGGAAGAATTCCTGTTGGATTGATCTGGCTTTTCAACTGCAGCCCTGTCAGCTGAGAAGAAAGCTGGAATCTTTGGCAGAACATTTTTTCAAACAAGAACAACTCCAGTGACTCACTATTGAGAGTGTAGAACTCCTCTGTCATTGCATTGTCTCTAATTGCACCTGCTAATGTAAAACCACCCAGTTTCTGAGTTGTGCAGAAGCGCTGCCGCATTGTTATGTGGTGCCCAGGAAGAAAAGACTTGGTTGTTAGCTGTGCCTGTGCTTCAATACATCCCATGGTGTATTCAAGGGAAACACTGCTTTGAAACATCTTCCCTCTTTTTTACCTATTGATTCATAGATGTTTCAAGGGCAACAGGAGCCTTGAAACATCATTGGCTCCGATTTCCTGTGTGCGGAGGCCCTGAAGTATCATCATCACTTAGCTCAGGAGCTTTCCAGACCACAGCTCATCTTCCAACCCAGCTTTGGGTTTTAGAGGCAGCTCCTGCTTGGGTCTGGGACAGTATTCTGCAGGGCAGCACTATGTGAGTGAAGCACTATGCAAGGACAATGCTATGTGGGTACAAGATTAAACCTAAGCCTAACCCTAATTGTAAGACTAAGCTAAGCCTAACTGTAAGTCTATTGGCTGCCCACAGAGAGTTGTCCTCACAGAGAATTGTGGCGGTAGAGCGTTGTCACATGCAGACTTGTCACTTGCCAGTTGCAGTGTGGCTGGAGCTCCCACAGCCACTGGATGGGCAAGTGCAGGGCTTTCTCCTCTAAACTCCTGGCACTGGTTTGAAGCTTTGTGTAAGAGACTGAGGCAGAACCTCATAGTTGTTCACTGCTTCCTCGCATGGGGAGGAGGAGCAGATGCTGAGCTCTTCTCTCTGGTGATCGATGACAGGATCCGAGGGAATGGCAGGAAGATGGGTCAGGGAAAGGTTGGGTTGGACATTAGGAAAAGATTCTTCCCCCAGAGGGTGGTGGAGCACTGGAGCAGCTCCCCAGGGAAGCAGTGACAGCACCAAGCCTGACAATATTCCAGAAGCATTTGGCCAATGGCCTCGGCCACATGGTGTGAATGTTGAGGTTGTCCTGTGCAGGGACAGGAGCTGAGCTGGACTTGATGGTCCTTGTGGGTCCCTTCCAGCTCAGGACATTCTGTGATTCTGTAAAGGCAGCTATCGGTCAGGAAGGTGGTATTGAAAGAGATAATACCAGGAGCCTTTATTTCTAATCTGAACACATTTTTTTTTGTTGCAAATGGTGTTGCTTCTTACCCCTTTTCCAGCAAGCTTAAAGAGCACTCTCACAGCCAGCATTTTCTCCCTGCAGAAGCGGCATGAACCATGTAATCAGCTCACCTCTTGATCTGTTTGTCACAGATAGAGGGGCTCACATCTCTCACAGGGAGGAATTTCTTTCTAGCCCCAGAACAATTTTAGTTGCCTGTCAGTGTGAAATATCTGTATTTTTTAATGTGCTTTTAGAAGGCAGAAACCAAAGTGTGCATAGTGCTCTATTACTGATTTAACCAATGTCCTGTAGAAGTAAAAATTATAGCCTTTGTATTTCAGCATCACCCCAGAAACCTGGCATTCAGGCGGTTCTAACATCTGGGTGTTTTAGACAAAATGTAGCCTGTATGCTTCATTCCGAAATATGCACTATTTGAATAAAAGCCATTCGGTGTGGGTGACCCCAGGTTACCCACCAACCTGGCTTCACCCTCCAGCTCTGGCTGCTGTTCCCTGTAATTTGCTGGGATTTCAGTACTTCCTCTGTATCTCATTGCCTGTGTTTTTTTAATAAATTCTAAACCTTTGGCTGGGATATTTAAAAGCACAAGTCCTGCGATGATCCCGGGGGAACCACACCCCAATTGTATGATAATTGCTCCTTTACACTACTCTTAGAGAGCCCCCAATTAGCTGACTCTTAATGCCTTTTTTGTCTGTGTTATTAATATTGAAACATAGAGACAAATCTAATTAAATGTTTACCATTTAGCCAGAGCTTTGCATTTTAATTAAAGGTTCAGAAAATGGACCAGCCAGCTGCACACTCACTTATGCAGTCAGCTCTGTTCTCCTGGTGCAGACAGCCCAGGCTGTGATTACATTACCTGGGTGCAGAAGTGTTTGGGAGCATTGTAGCTCGGTGCGATGTACTCATCCCTGTACAGTTTGTGTTTGATTGAGGTGAGTCAGTTCTATCCCCATATGGTTTCTTCTTTCCGTTCTTCATTTTCTCTGTTAAGCTTTGTTGAGGAGTGCCTACATATGGCACCGGATGAGCTTTAAGTTCCCATCCAACTCGTTCTGTGATTCTATAAGGACATGGAAAGCTTTCCTTTAGAGCAGTGGATGCTCCTGGAACAGGAGAGTTATGTGTAAATAAAGAGTTTGTGTAAATTGACAGTTGGACTCAATGATCTTATGGTTGGACTTGATCTCAAAGGTCTTTTCCAACCATATGATTCTATGATCCTCAGCCCCAAGGCATAGGTGAGCCATCTGCCTCTTGTCCACTTGCTCCTGCCAGGTATTTTGTGCTTTTTCAAAGCATGAGGATTTTACCAAAGCCAGCATAACAGGAGTGTATTTATTTACGCTGGGGAGAAGAAAAGAGGGAAGTGACTAATTCAGGCCAACTGTCAGAGTAGCTAGCGGGATCCCTATCCAGGGATCTAGCAATGGAACTGCTACAAAGTCAGGGATCACCAGGAGTCATGGACATGGGAAGGAGGGCGCTGAGAAAGCTGACATTAACAATTTCTGAGGAACTTCTTACATGACCATCTCTTTGTGGTGAAAAATAGAGTTCAGAAAGACAAACAAAAATATCCAACCCCAAACCAACCCTGTCCCTTCCACGGTGTTGGCAGCGTTTTAGTGCTCATCTCCCTCCCTTCTTAACAGCAGTTAGGGGGTGAAAGACACCCACCAAGGGGGACAAGTTGCCATACTGATGTATGAAAATATTATAAAGTGGCCTTAGTTCTGTAGCTGCGGAAGTCTTCTCCTAAGTAACAAGCAGTAGAACGAGAGGAAACAGCCTCAAGTTGCACCACAGGAGGATTAGACTGGATATTAGGAAAAAATTCTTTACTGAAAGAGTGTTGAAGCACTGGCAGAAGCTGCTCAGATGGAGCCTCCATCCCTGGAGGGGTTCAAAAAGCATGTAGATGTGGCACTTTGGGACATGATTTAGTAGGCGTAGTGGAGTTGGGCTGATGGTTGGACTGAGTGAGTTTAGAGGTCTTTTCCAACCTTAACAATTCTGTGATTCTCTTAAGTGGTGCTTCATGTAGCAGCATGTGGTGACTGTTGGTAAATGCTTATCTTTTAACAGCAACCAGTGTGTGTAGAGTGTATTACTGAGCACCACGTGTTTGTAAGCAGGTTGGTGTTTAAACAGTTTGTTACATGAGGGAGAGGCTTTCAGTTTAAATGAAAGCATCCCTTTCCATTACAAGCAATCTGCATTATCACAAACACCAGTGTTTCTTGAGAGTAGGAAATAAACCCCAAATACTCCGAATATTTAAAGCAGTCTAATTGAATGGTAATTGGCAGATTTGTAGTGAGTGGGTGGGTGGATGGGTGGAATTTGTCTTTCACAGCAAGCTCCAGCTGCTCTGGTGAGCTGCCTGTGAAGAGCTGCTTAAGGAAAGGCAAAGAAAAGAAAGGCTATAGCTGCTTAATAGCATCTACTTGTTCTTGAAGCTGCTGTGTGCCTCCCAAAGCTGTCTGTTGTCAGATCTGCAAGGTACACATCCACCAGCTCCAATGGGGCTTGATCGGTGGTGCTGTGCAGGGCACAAAGGGTGGTGTATCACTCAGGGCAGCGTTGGGTGAGCTGCCATCATTAGCAATTAGATATTAGGAAGAAATGTTTTCCTGTGAGGGTGGGGAGGCCCTGGCACAGGTTGCCCAGAGAAGTCGTGGCTGCCCCATCCCTGGAGGTGTTCAAGGCCAGGTTGGATGGGACTGAGCACCCTGATCCAGTGGAAAGTGTTACTGCCTACGGCAGAGGGTTGGGACTGGATGGGGTTTGAGGTCCCTTCTGGCCCAAACCATTCCATGATGGGGCAAATATTGGGAATACTTGTGGGGTGAAATACTTAATCCAAGGTTTTCAAGTGGTTTTGTATGAATTGCTACATATGAAAACAACTTCATACTGAATTCATCGTAGTACGCCTAAAAGTTAGTCACAGAATGTCCACATTGTCCACATCTGTCAGACATTGAAATAGGCTGCCCAGGAGGTGGTGGAGTCACCAACCCTGGAGATGTTTAAAAGATGTCATATTTGGGGACATAGTCTAGTGGCGGATGTAGCAGGTCTGGATTGATGGTTGGACTTGATGATCTTAAAGGTCTTTTCCAACTGAAACCATTCTGTGCTTCTGTGATCATCTCCTCTATGCAGATCCTTATAGCTGAAGATTATCCAGGAAATTGCAGTCTCAAGTTTGTTTCTATTATTGTTCTCATTAAATATTTGTGGACAGCAAACACTGAATCTAAATATAAGAGTATTATAAGCCTGAACATTGTTTTTCAGCAGCGAAAAGGTTTCTCTTGTCCAAGTATTATTCTGTAGTAATCACTTTTGTTTCAAATAGCCAGGGCTACAATTTCAATAAGGATGTTGTTATTACCCAAAGTTTTTCTATAACTGAACTCCAGATTTCATAGGGGAGTTCCTTTCTAGTATTTCCATCCAACTGAGTCAAAAGTTGGTTAAAACAGTAGCACACCTAACTGCACCCAGACGGGCTCTAGGAATATTATGTGCCATCAAGAAAAAGTAAAATTAATTTTAAAAGCCACTTCAATTTCAACTTCTGTTTCCTTTCTCTGAGGTTATTACTTTGTTTAAAAAAATGAAAATTGTATGTCCCTCTGTTCAAACTTTATCACTGCTTTGGCAGCATTACAGGAACATTGCTGCAGGACATTAGTTTGACTTATGTGGTATTGACTGCCTTGATCTGTTTTGAGGGGTGGAGGAGTTGGTATTACACAAGCACAAGAACAGCCCCAGCTTTGGCACGCACTTTTCTGTGTGTCTTTGAGTTTTCTCAGAGCCTCCTTTGAAAATCTCCTCTAACAGTGGAGAGATTTCTTTTCCAGTGTTACATGTTGTGTCCAAAAAATCAATCTGTATCTGCACCATTCAGTTCTCAGCTGAGAGTACGCATCAGGCGGTACGTCTGCTGCTGCACTTGGGAACACAGGTACCTGCCAGGAGCAATCCGGGGCAAATAAATGCTGTGGTGAATATAAAGGCATAGGAGATGTTGGCTTTTTGTGGTTTCTGTCTGCTGGGAAGCTGCAGTGCCTGGCTGCCTGCTGCCTTCCCCCCACAGACTTTTCTGTTCCCACTGAAATGTGCTCAATAAGGACTTTTCTCCCCAGTTATGAAATACATCAGCACCTTTGCAGTTCACCAGGATGTGGGGAAGGAATGTTCGGTTTCCTACCTTGTCTGTAGGCATTCAAATCTGTACCTCCTATCTCCCAATGGAAACTGGTCCAGGTTGGTCTGAGTTGAGGGCTTTTATACTCTTGCTGTTGAAATTCTGAGTATTAAGTAATTGTCAGGTAAGATACAGAAATGGTCCCAGGGGCATGGACTGACCCTTAGATGTACCTCTTCTCCAGTGATCATAACCACTGAGCTGTGGGTCAAGAACCCAAGAATGGCCACGTGCTGTGTCCAACTCTCTCCCGTCAGGGATGGTGAGCTCCCTGTGTCATCCAGAGAGATGGCTGGCTGCTCTGTGCTCTCCTCTTCCAGAGAACAGCCTGTACATTGTTTTCTTGAGCTACTGTCTTGAGAGGTGAGTCTTCACCACAGTAAGCAAAGGAGAAAGCAGGATGCATGAACTCACATCCTAATTGAGTGTTAAAATCTACAGATGGTGGAACATTGTCTCCTTCTGTACAGAGGGAAGACAAAATAAGAGCTACTCCTGTATTTTTAAGGAGTCCAAGGACTTTGTGATCTGTGTGCTGTGAAGACAGTCCATATAGAATCATAAAATCATGGAATGGTTTGGGTTAGAAGCGACCTCAAAGCCCATCCAGTTCCAACCCCCTGCTATGGGCAAGGACACCTCCCACTGTATCAGGGTGCTCAAAGCCCCATCCAGCCTAGCCTTGAACACCTTCAAGGATGGGGCAGCCACCACTTCTCTGGGCAACCTGTGCCAGGGCCTCCCCATCCTCACAGGAAAACATTTCTGCCCAAGATCTCATCTCAATCTCCCTTCTTGCAGCTGAAAACTGTTCCCCCTCACCCATTCCTGCACTCCTTGATCAAGAGCCCCTCCCCAGCTTTCCTGGAGTCCCTTTCAGTACTGCTCTGAGGTCTCCCCAAAGCCTTCTCTTCTCTAGGCTGAACAACCCTAACTCAGATAAGGGAGAGTGTTTAGTTTTGACCCCATTTAGGCCAAGTGTCTCTGCTGATCAGAACAGAGGCCCTGCTAGAAGCGTGCGAGGATGTGGTTATCTGGGGCTCAGTGGAGGGCAATGTATTTTTTAACAGTAATGATTATAAGGAGAGAACCCTGAGGGTTTGTTGTTCCTGATGAGCCTTCCAAGCAGCGAGTATGGCCTGACCTGTGTCTCCCTGTTTGCTCAGGATCCCTGTGTGTGTGTGTGTTCAGCAATGCATTTGATGCTGATTGGAACTAATTCACCACCACAGTAGGGGAAATTCACTTACATCACTCTGTGCTAACAGCTCTAAGCAGTGATAATTAATAGCTCCTAATTGCTTAATCACTGTAAAGTTTTAGACTATGTCATACTTGAAGGTTTTATTTTGTATGGATGACTAAACCCCCAATTAATGCATCGAGTCATCCAGCCTTTCCAACTATGTCAATTCCAGGTGGAAAAAAATAACCAATGTCTTCATTACCCCCTCAGGTCCCTTTTTGCAGTTGTTGCCGTGGCCTGAAGACCTTTTTCTGTAGCAGCTAAGGAACGTTACAGTGCACTTCCTATCAGCCCAGAGCTGTCAGCGAGAGATGAGCATCCCCAGCCTGCACCCAGTCGGTGCTGCTGACTTGCTCTTCTTGAGTTCCCATTTATTTGTTTACCTCTGATGGCCAATCTCTCTTAAAATCAAACCTGCCTGCCACCGGCGTATCTAGCGACACTCTGTAATTCTGCGCTTCTCCACAGATTCCTGGACCCTGTGCGCAAGAGTGTTGTCTCCAGCCCACATTACTCAAGAAAATGAGTTGCCCTTTGATATTCAGCTTTTGTTTTCTTTGGTGCTGTTCAGTTTTATCTCTCACTGGCCCCGTATCTCTCCCCGTGCCTGTCTTTCAGGTCATATCTCTTGGCTTGTCTTCATTTCCCAGGCCAGTTTCCTTTCAGCAGCTGGTGCTAGAGTCCCACTCCGTTAATGTGCATCTCTCTTATCTGCTGAGGGGAAGATAGAGACTTGGGATGACAGAGCTGGAAGTGGTTGGTAGAGGGAGTTTGTTTTTGCTGTTCCTGAGCCCCAGTGGTCCCCAAACGTGGGATGCCCACAGCTGGCAGTGGTGGAGTGGGCACTGGAAAGCTTTGACTGAGAAGGTGATGGATCCACAGAAGGTGCTGTGCTTTGCCACAGTGTAATAGTCATTGTTGATGAGCACTGTGCGAGTTTTCACTGTAAAGGGATCCTGTTAATATCTGTGCAGGGTACCTCTGTCAGGCATGGAGTTTGGGGTAGAAGCAAAAATGCAGATACAAGACAGAAAGGTCAGTAGAAGTGGTGGTACGGCTTGTAAAGGAATAGCCTGAATTTTATGGGACTAATCCCATGCTGGAGAATTATTTGTTGATACAATCTGAGGTGAACTCATCTGACATCAATGAAAGCCACGTAGTTTGACAGCAGTAGAGGAATTGACCTTGAGATTTCCATATCCCATAATGCTTCTATAGAGAGAAAGAGAATATAAGACACTTTCTTCCTTTGCAGAAAGTTTTACTTTCTCTTGTGACATGAGTCTGTCCTGCCACAGAGAAAGGAAATTCTAAAAAGTGTGAGTCTCTGTTAGGTAATTAACTTCCAAATCAATAGAAGGGATCTGAAGGCTAGCACAGGGCTGGTGGAAAATGCAAAATGATTTTCACTTAACAAAGAAGTGTGACTGAATGGATGTGTGACAATAGGAATAGTCAGACAAGGACATGGAAAGCGTTATAGCCTGATAAAAGCAGAACAATCCATCACCACAATAGTATCTTTAATTCTCATTAATGCTATGTTACGGTGTTTGCTTTGTATTTTGATTTTTTTATCTCTTCCTACATAAATCTAAGGAGTTTTAGCTGCCTATAAAAACAACTCACAAGCGTATTTAAACCTTCCGTCCCATCTGAGCAATGGAAAGAAGAGTTTAGGACTCTGACCACGGAGCATACCTGGAACTTCTTGGATCTTAGGGTTAGTTTTGTCCAAAACCAACCATGACATCTCTAGCATTTTTGCAAAAGTGATTTTTTTTTTAGGTGAAGGATGAGTTTATAAGTAGCTTACAGAAGCTAATAAAGAGATTTATAGGTCTTTGGATACTTAATCAATTATTTTAGACTGGTAGGTAAGTAAAGATGCTGCTTGTAAGCATGGCTTGTAACCATGAAAGCCGCTTTATTTTGAGTGTGTCCGTTTGCACTTCAGTATCAGTGTGCTGCAGGTATGCTAACATTTATTAATGTTTTATTAACCTGGTAGAAACCATCTGTAAATGCAAGCTTCTGTCATTGCTGCTTTTCTTCTCCTACTGAGCAAGGTTTGCTTGAGGCAGCTGGCAGGAAAGGAGCAGTGTTTCTTCTCTACACTACGCTCAGCTTAAAGCTAAGCTGAGGACTTCATTTTTCTTGTCTTGTCAGTAACTTAATCCTTTGTGATTTTACTGTTCATGAAATAATAATGTCAGTCTGGAGCTGCAGGAAAGTCCTGCTCAGTTCTCAGGGTAGCACAAGGATGAAGTAACCTTGGTCTTTCCCAAGCTTGTAAGCAAACAGTTTCTGTGGGTGACTTTCTCTGACTGGGAGAGAAGAAACATCTCCCACAAATTAAACTCTCCCCTGGAAATTCCAACAATGATGCTTCACACCAGAGTGCGGGACAAAGATCTGTTGATTGGTGGTGATATTGGCTAAGGGAGGGCGAGCCCAGGAGACAAGCCATTCCATGTCTGCGTGGAATTTGCCAAAGCAAAATTAATTTTCATGTGCTACTGGGAATCTGCCTTTTATAAACTTAGATTTCATAAGCAACCCTGTAAAAATTATGTAAGCCTCTTTTTAACGCCTTCCTTCCTTCCTCCTCTGCGATATAATGAACCAAATGCCATCATGTGTGCAAAACCATGCGATTGTTTGGGAGCAGGAAGGTACTCAAGTATCGCATCTGTAACGAGGCAGGAGACTTTTTTCCAAATTCTAGCTCTTCATATCTGGTTTGGAAAAGAAAAAACCCTTTTTTCTTATATGCCATCACTAATGTTCAAGAATTAAGTGAGTGGGCAAGGAAGAGCTTGCAAGGTAGAGCTTACAAGGTAGAGACCTGCAGGAATTGGCTTTTTGACCAAATTCCAGCTAATTCTTGAATCACGGTTTGTTTGCAATAAGAAGAGATATGAGTTGTTACAGATGGGCTGTTCCACTGCGAGTGAGTCCTCCTGGGTCCTATCGACAGCTGCCAGGACTGTAGGACACACTCAGCTTCTTATGATGTCAAGAACCAGTGGAGGAGATCGTAGGAAGGAGTTCTGCCTTTGTACTGTCTGCTGCATCAAAACAAAGAAAAGAATGCTTCCACATTTTCATCGTTTGCCATTTCTTCAGCAGTCATTTATTTTAGCCCCTACTGCTGTGTTTTGGAGGGGTTTAGAATATTTTAGAGACAGGAGGAATAATGAGAATAATTTATTGTATGCCAGGAATTGCTTGATAAATTTTTCTTAAATCTTTTGGCTCAGCAGAATCTAAAAATCCTAACAAATATATTCAGAAAGGTCTGTGAGAAGTAATAAAATTATTTCAAATACCTCATCAGTCTTAGGGCAAATGCATTCATTGTTGACATACGGATCTAACTGTGAGATGTGTTCCTCCCATGAATGCTCCTGGCTACTTATGTTGGCTTCCATGGGTCTCTTTTTGTGTTAGACTTACAGAGCTGATCCTGGAATGGGGAGCCATCAGTCCTTATTACACGGAGAAAATCAGGTGAAATACTGAGTTAGGTGAGGGCAGAATCTGGACCAGTTCATACTGAAAGCCAAAAAAGTTATTTATCTATTGGAGGAGTTTGGGGTTTCTTTTGAATTCTCCATATCTATGCCCTTCCAAAGGACCTGTAACAGCTCAGAGGTGCTGCCTACAGGCTCCCCTCCTCGTTGTGTCTGGGCAGCTGAGAAAAGGGAGAATGATGAAGCAGCTACCTTGAGCTCCCAGCGAGAAAAAAGCAAACTGGAAGCTTTTTCTTGCTATATCATTTAAAATCTTTGTTTCAATGCAAATGATCCTCCAACACTGCCAAACAAAGTCAGTTACCACGAAGCAGGCACGCAAGTTAAAAAACGTTAAATGATTTTTGGAGATGTTGGATCACTTTTATTTCCAGGAGGAGCAGAGCTGCCTGAATGTTTTTTCGTTGCATACTGAGGGTCAGCTCAGCATCTGGGATGTTCAAACATGAGGATTTTTAAGTGTAGCTTTTGCAGAAGTGTTCGCAGTGACTCTAGTTACAGATCACTTGGAGGGGTGCGTAAATCTTCTGCCATGTTATCTCACTGCAGGCACTGCAGTGGAAAGTCCAGTGATACAGAATGTTTTGGAAGGGGGTAGAATCTTAGAGTGGTTTGAGTTGGAAGGGAACTCAAAGCCCATCCAGTCCCACCCCCCTGCCATGGGCAGGGACACCTCCCACTGGATCAAGGGGCTCAAAGCCGCATCCAACCTGGCCTTGAACACCTCCAGGGATGGGGCAGCCACCACTTCTCTGGGCCACCTGTGCCAGGGCCTCCCCACCCTCACAGGAAAACATTTCTTCCTGAGATCTCATCCCAATCTCCCCTCTTTCAGCTTAATCCAGGGACAGAAAGCTCATGCCTTGTTTTGCCTTAGGAGCGTGTCATTAGGAGTGATCCATGCCGTGCTTTATACTGCATCTGCCTGCAAGACTTCTGGCTTTCTTCCTAAACTCCAGACCCTTTAAGGTGGACAGGCATAAGATTTGACTACAAGACAGGTTCAAGCATAAAATAAGAGTGTTGCAAGAAGAGGTTATGGTTCCTCCTTAGCTGTGCCCCTAGGAGGGATGCTCTGCTCAGGTGAGGACCAAGTGGTGGAAAGGTTGTTTGAGCATGCACCTGGGGCCCAACCCTTTTTCCTTCCCTCTTCTTCTATTGGTCAGGGGTAGCGAGTTTATAAAACCCACTTCCTGGGGATCTTTTTTATTCTGTTGGATGAGCACCAAAGCCAGCCAGCTTAATCTTACTGAGTCTCCTCTGTTAAAATTCTTCCTTTAATTTGCTGTTTACCTCCCCTTCTTTTTAAACTTCCATTTTGTAATTCAATATGGCTGTATTTGCTTTCTGCACAGGGTTCCAGTAGTCTCTTAATAATCATAATAATCGTTATTACTGATTAAAGTTGCATTATTCATACCAGATGGAGTCCCCTTGCTGTCAACCAGGATGAGTTTGCATTATGTAGTTATAGTACATTTGTGATCTACATAAACAGATGGCAGAACGTGACAGCAAATTATGGGCCGGTGATGTCAGCAACAATGCTTCCCGAGCATAATTGCCTTAAATGAACATGAATTCAGCAAAGAGCTGGTAGTTTTAATGAGGTATTTGGCATACAGTGTGGGACTCGCCATCCAACCTCATCAACAGACACCGGAAAGATGCGTGTTGGGTTCCTCACTACAAGAAGGACATTAAGGGGCTGGAGAACAAGGCTTAGGAGGAGCGGCTGATGGAGCTGGGAGTGTTTACTTATCACTATCTACAGTTCCCTGAAAAGAGGTTGTGAGGTGGATGTTGATCTCTTCTCCAAGTGACAGGGTGGTAGAGCGAGAGGAAATGGCTTGAAGCTGGTCCAGGGCAGGTTCAGATTAGACATCAGGAAAAATTTCTCCACCAAAAGGGTTCTCAAGCACTGGCAGAGGCTGCCTACAGAGGTGGTGGAGTCACTGTCCTTGGAAGTGTTTAAAAGCCAGGTAAATGAGGTGCTCAGGGACCTGGTTTAGTAGTGGACAGGTACAGTTGGACTCAATGATCTCAAAGGTCTTTTCCAACTAAACAATTCTGTGATTCTATGAACTGTCACAGTGGGTTTTCTTAGCTTCATAATATCTTGTAGGTCCTCATAGTAGAGGAGCAATGTGCTCCTTCAGGGTGATCCAGCCTTTGCTGAGAGGTACTTTGCATTTTTCTCCCAATGCTGTCTCCCATCAGGGCATGTGATGAATATTAGATTCAGTCCAATGGAGCAGTGTTCGCAGGAGCTGCTGTTAATACAGGACTGAAAGGTAAAGCCTCTGGATCAGGTTCAAAGGGGAAATTCACTTAATAGATTCTCAAAAGTATTCAGTGATGAATAGAAGTCTAATAAAAAATGAAGTTTGGTTCCTGTGGTCAAAAGAGCAGCAGTAAGGACTGTGCTTAGACTTCGGCAAGGCTTATGCCGAGTTTCTCATCCCTTGAACTCAGTGAAAAGGGCTTGGCTGCCTGCACCTCAGGGGTTTTGCAGCTGGGGTGCAGGGTGAGTTAAGGCAGCGTCTCGGAGTGCACACTACAAGCTTCTGGCATTCAGGAGGGAGAAGCCCCAAGAGCAGGAGTGTGACTGAGCTCTGACCGTGTCTGGGTGGGAGCTATGCAATGAAGTCTCCATTCGCTCACAATCAGAACTGGTGTGGGACTGTCCAAGTGTTTTCTCAAGTAATGTAAGATGCAGCCAGAGGAGAATGTGCCAGTCCTTCTGCCTGCTTTTTGCTCTCTCGCACAGTGGTCCTTGAGCCATGAAATGGAAGATGTGAATTCAACTCCGTCTTCAGCTCAAGGAGGTTGCAGTTGTTATTTACTAGGTAGTTTGTAGCAGTTTATAAAATCTGCCATTGCCAACTCTTCTTCCTCCTTTTGCATTTTACAGTGGAAGCATCTACAGTTCCTTTTCTCTTGAGGGCCTGAACCTGTCAGCATGTGGAAGGATGATGTAGAGCATCACCTCTAGGTTCTGAAGGAACGTGAGACTCCTTTAGAAACACAACTGCCCGCAACTAGAGGGGCAGCAGTCAGCAGTGGTGCAATAGTGCTGTGCTGTTGCTGGGGTTAAGTGGTTGCACAAGGCTCATTTCCTTTACCATCAGATTGGACTTGAAGAAGGTTTTGGGGGTAGGGGTGGCTTTTAATCAAAGGCACTGAGCGTATCACCTCATTGTTCAGGTGAAATTGAACGTGAGACGGACAGATAGATGGATGTCCTCTGTAGCACAGCCATCCCTTCCTTCTCCTGTGGAGGAAAGAGCAGGTCTTGAAAAGGACAAGGAGTGAAATAGTGATAGCACTGAGTGATGAAATTGTTCCTCGGTCCTCCAGACTTGTTAATCTCTTGTTTTAAAATATCCTGGTTGTTATACATAACAGAGAGATATTTAGGGTAAAAAGCTCTTCGATAAGTACTCATCTTTCATGTAGTACGTATGTTTGGCACCAAATCTGGATATTTATTTGTGCCTTTTTTACGGACACTGTCTCAATCTTGGTAAAGCATAAAACCCCTCCAAAGATGAGATGAACCCTCCTCTTCAGCACCTGCTGGATGGGGAAGAAGTGAAAGGAAGCCACGTTTCTAATCTCTCTGTCTGTCTGTCCTGCAGGTGGTCGCTGCCACAAGTCCTGTACAGGCCGGTGCTGGGGACCCACAGAGAATCACTGCCAGACCTGTAAGTACATAAGACTCAGAGAAACATATGGCTGTAAATGATGTAACAGGAATTCTACTTATTTTAATAATAGTAAATAATAGCGTTTTATATAATTCTAAAATATTTCAAGTTTTTTTTCCCGTATTTTTACCAAGAGATGCTTTTTTTCCCCAGCCATTGAATTGATGTTTTCTTTCCTCCCTTGTGCTTTCTAAAAACACTTAAGCTCACTTGAATGTTCTTTACACTTCTTGGCGGCAACAGGGAGTGTGGCTCCTGAGAATATTGATGGGTATTTTGGAACACGCTGAAGTGAATCCTGTAGGAACACAAAGAAACTACAAGGCAAATTTGGAGATCTTTAATGACGGCCTGGCACTGCAAAGTTCCTCATGCCAAAACACTCTGCTAATTTCTGTGGGAGCCTGGGAATATTAGTTATCTTGTGGAATTGTTCTCTTTATAATAACTTGGAATGTATTTGAGCTGTGCAGAAAGAGAGAAGAATAGGTGGTTTGTGAAGGAAGTCATAAGTGAAGGGCTGTTCACAATGTCTGTCTGTCTTCTTGAATTTAGAGAACATTAAAATGAATAAAAAAGAATTATATTGAGAGAGTTTCTTCCTTGTGTGGTTCCAGCCCTGTCAGATAGACACTGAAGAACTGGAAGTGCAGTCACAATATTAGCAAATACAAAAGAGGAGAAAACTGAGAGCTGTCTTTTCCTATGAGTTTTTTCCTTCTTATGGGAATAGAGCTCTCCCTCATGTTTCCATCCTTTGAAGTTCAGGAGATTGGAAATGGGTTGCGTTTGCTGGAGTTGCTCTTCCTAGGGTTACCACTGTCTCCCCAGGAGAGCCGTGCTGTAGCTCGCGTGTGTTTCCTCGGCTGAGTTGTAGATAGGAGGAAGGGATTGTGACAAATTAACCACTATCAGGCAAGCACACCAACCAACTCGCTTGGCTGATGATAGCCCAATGTCACCTGCCTTTTCTGTCAGAAATATTACAAGCAATGCAACTATGCCTTTTTTTTTTAGTTGCCTGCTCACAGCAGGAGATAAGAGGAAATTAGAAATGGCAGACAGCTTGACATGAGCATTTTACAGGTGAGCTTGAGCAGGAAATACAGGCTGACCTCCTGCCCATGGCAAAACGAGGGGCAGAGGCAATGGAGCGCTGCACCTGCAAAGGCTTTGCCACCCTGCCGGGCAGCGCTTTTCATTCAGGAGCATCATCTGATGCTGCTGGCAAAGCTGATGACAGCTACAACTCTGCTGGAGTTCTTATATTACTGTTTCATATTGAGCTTTATCTGCAGGTGTGATTAAAAATGCTTTAGGACAGATTGTAGGAGTAACTGCATAATGAACCAGGAACAGGGATGCTAAGCAGGTTCGGCTTTATCTGAATCAAGCCAGGACGTCACCTTCCTTTGCTGGCAGTCTTTATGAACCCCCCAAAGGATTTGGCGCTCAGCTAGCCTCATTACATCAAGGTAACAGAAAGAGACCTGAGCCCAAGCTGACTGAATTATTTTGTATCATGTTTAGGTTAGAATTAATTAATGCTGCTTCTCTCTCTGCCTTCTATCTCTGTCCTGATGAGAGGCAACTTTGTCTATTAAAACCAGAAACTCTGTAAGAATCTGGGTAGTGCACCCAAACTGGAGTAGGTTTATTCAGGCCTTATGTGGTTGACTTAACCAAGGATACTCTAAAACCTTGGTGGTTATGTTATGTTATATTATATAAGGATGGTACTATCCTGAATGACACCTTTGCAGAGCAAGCAGAGGCTTCAGCCTTGTAGAATAGAATCATAGATTCATTAAGGTTGTAAAAGACCTCTCAGCTCATCCAGTCCAACCATTGGCCTGACCACACCATGCCTGCTAAACCATGTCTCACAGTGCCATGTCTACATGTTTTTTGAAGCCCTCCAGGGATGGAGACCCCACCACTGCCCTGGGCAGCCTCTGCCAGTGCTTATGTGAAGCTGGGAAATCCAACTGGACTTGAGTGGCTTTGCCCATATAGTAGGATCAGCTGCTATGGTCTCAACCTCTCCAAAGCACTGCTTTCCGATCAGTGAACTGATTTGGTGGATTAAGGTGGTAATACCAGAGATAGAAAAACTTATCTGTGGTGTTGAGCAGCCTGCAGCTTAGCAGAGCCGCACGGTAGATTTGGTCCAGCAGTGGCAGATACCTTTCTGTCTTCACAGTGACTGCCCTCTCACTCCAAACAGAGGGACAGGCTAAGGTGTGACCGCAAATTTGAAATAATAAACTATGGAAAGACATCTAAGTCTAAGCAGATCACTCATCTATTCATCTATTTCATTATATGAAATTGCTGCTCTACAGCCTTTTACCTTCAAGCATGCTCTGCAGCCTCTGATTATCAAGGACAGGAGTTAAATTTCTATAATATCCTTCCTTTTTGTCTCCCTGTCCTCGCTGCACCTTGGTAAACAGCAGGATTTAAGGGAAAGACTGAATATCAGGCTGTCAATGGGCATTTCTTCATTCTACTGTCTCAAAATGTGTTTTTCTGCAAACTCTTTGAAGTGAAGAATATGAGTAGGGACTCGAGATGTGAAAATGAAAGTGTTGGTGTGTTTTCACAGCCTTCACTTCCAACTTTAAAAACCCCCAGGACTTTCAAGCTCGTAAATGTTACTTTTTGATACAAGCTGGAGATAGGATAAATGGTATCACAAACATAGCGTATACCTTAACCCAGTCACCTTGGGCATGCACATCTTTGAAATGCATGTAGGAAAATGCCTCAGCAGTACTGTATCCGCATGTCAAACAGGTTTGTTCCTAGGAACAACTCCGAGTTATGTCTGCATTTTAATAATTTCATCTCTTTTCTTGAGTCTCTGAGGCAAAGAATTCTAATGAGCCCCCCTCCCAAGATAAGACTGAAATTGTTTTCCTGGAAAAGGATAAAAAATGAAAGATCTTAATCCATGTCTTTCATTTCAAATTACATATAGAAAAAAATCAAAATCCCTTTGTTTCTTTTGCATGACTATCTTCTACCTGGTGCCTTCTTATGTTGCCTTCTAGCAATGTCTCTCTGTACTTCTGACTCGTATCTGAAATACTACCTGCATCTGACGCTGTCCTTATGTCTCTTTAGATGCGACAAGAACATTTATTTCAGAAGACAATTAATACGAAATTGAAAATAAGCTGTTCTCTTAAGAGGTAGAGAAGACGTAATTTCAGGGTACTGTTTTATGCAGTTCACAATCCATTTTTTCTTTTGTAATTAAATTACTAGTAAATATTAATATTGGACATTTAGAAGCTAGACAGCATTCTTTGTTTCAGTTGCAGGAAAAGCTAATCTGGAAATACTTTAAAAAAGAATCTGTTTTTCAAAGATTCTAAATAGATCTTTCAAAGATTACTAAATAGAATGTGAACTACTTAAAAAACACAAGAAAATTGCTTTGGGATGTTACTAATTGAATTTGAACATCTATGGTTGGGTTGCCTGTTAAGAGTTTGGGGTTATTTTATTTTTTGTGTGAAAAGAAATCAAAACTTTTACAAATGGAATAAGTCATTTTATTAAAATGACAGACGATGCACTTTGTCCTAGCGGGATATAACTGAAACTAAAGAGGAAAATCTAAATTAAAATATAGGCCTAGCTAAGGGAATGCAAAAAAAAAGGCAACTAGCCTTTAAATCAAACCCGAAACATAAACGTTCAGCCAATGTAAAACACTCCATGACTGTGTATGTGTACAGATGTTTGGACTGAGCACAATTGTGTTTACACAGTCTTTGTGCAGCTGATGTCGCTGAGAAGAAGGTGCCGATGCAGTAAGAACCCAATTAGAGCAGCAAAAGCCAAGTGGAAGCCAGGTGAGGGAGATGGAAAGAGCTGAACCAGCAGCTCAGATCAATCGGGGTAACCCAACATTTGTGCTTGGAGCAAGCATCTTTAATTAAAATCCTTGTATTTCTCTAATAACTTTGCATGTTTGGAAGACTTTTTCATTGATTGCAGATTCTCCCCATTTTTCCTTTTGTAGATTTATAGTGCCCTGACATAATTAAAGATTAAGGGAAACAATAAAAGAGACTGATTAATTGCACATGTATATAAAGTGCCGGTTCTACCTCATCCCCAACACAGCTTATCGCTTTATTGCAGAGCAACACTCATAGACATTGACAGTGTTCTGCACTTCTCAGATACCCCTCCCAACTCATGGCATATTTTTTCCAGGCCTTGGTGTTTGCCACTGTCCGTTGCTGTACCAGCCCTGACTGTGACAGTTCTGTGCATCCAAACCCTCACATTGCTTGGAGTCCTTTAGAGGGGCAGTAGGCATCAGAGCAGGTAGTTGTGCTGGCCTTCCAAAGTCTGGTTTGAAACCTGGGACCTCAGCTGTGATTAGGGAAGGCTCTCCTCGCTGTTACGCTGGGCGAAGAAAGGACTATCTGGCACCTGACATTCCTCTGGGGTCCCAGCCTGTAGCTCCTAGGTATCCTGAGTGTATTTGGGGAGTAAGAAGGACAAGATATTGGAGCTCCTGATCATCCTGGGCAGCAGCTCCCCTGGACAGTCTCCACACTAGGGAGCAGGAGGAGACGGTGGGTATTGCTCCGCTTTTCTCTTCCAGCTTGCAGCAGGGTTGCTCTGGGTTAGCACTGCCTATTCACAGCTGCTGCCCAGTTCCCTATCATCTGTCCCCACTCTCTTCTTGGCACCATCTCAAGCCATGTGTCCCCCCTAGGAGCCTCCTAACAACATTCATCAACCTGAACATAGAGTTTGATATTTTAGGTAATATTTACCTTTGCATTTCACCCTTTCAGATAGATCTTGAAGCACAACTACAAAATCAACTGATTTCACTTGGAGGAATATTTTGGGAGGGGGAGGGAAAGCTCACAATCTTTTTAAATCAGTGCAGCATTGGGTATTTTCTGTAGGGTTACCCCACGGTAATGATTGCAGGAAGCTGAACTGTTGAGTTAAATTTATGGAAATCTGAACAATCAGATTGTGTCAAGACTTCAAGCAATATCTAGTAATTCCTTGTGTTTATTTTACTTTGGGCAAAGCCCTTCAGTGCAAACTGTATCGAATACGAGTCCTTAAAAACATTCAGAGCCCAATCAGCTCTTTTAGCTTGGTGTGCAGTGCCACTGAACGTACCTGACAGGTCCTCCTCGGAGTTGGACATCAACAGCGCTTATAATGCAAACATGGCATGCAGTGAACCAGAAGATAAATATGGTTTGTTGTGGCCTTTTCCTAAAATTAAATGTTGACGTTTCTGTTGGTATTTTTCGCTTTCCCAGCAAAATAAACAATTAGGGAAGAACAGCTACAAACCTTTATGCAAACCACTTTATAACTTCCTGATCTTCAGGAAAACTCAGAATGTTCCCTAACCTAAACAGCGCAGTAGAGACCCTCATTAAGCTGGTGCCTAACCATAAGAGGAGTATGCTTTCTGAAGACACTGTCCTCTGTTCAGTACTGCACTGCCATGAAGATAATCCAAGGGCTGGAGCACCTCCCCTATGAGGACAGGCTGAGAGTTGGGGTTGTTCAGTCAGGAGAAGAGAAGGCTCCAGGGAGACCTCAGAGCAGCCTCCCAGTACTGAAAGGGCTATGAGAAAGCTGGGAAGGGGCTCTTGATCAGGGATTGCAGGGACAGGACGAGGGGTAACAGTTTCCAGCTGAAAGAGGGGAGATTGAGTTGAGATCTCAGGAAGAAATGTTCTCCTGTGAGGGCGGGGAGGCCCTGGCCCAGGTTGCCCAGAGAAGTGGTGGCTGCCCCATTCCTGGAGGTGTTCAAGGCCAGGCTGGATGGGGCTTTGAGCACCCTGATGCAGTGGGAGGTGTCCCTGCCATGGGACAGTGTTGGAACTGGATGGTCTTTAAGGTCCCTTCCAACCTAAACCATTCTATGAGAGAGGGCCACAGCCCTCCAGGTCAGTTGTGATATGGCGATGCTTTCACCTTTTTCAAAAAGGAAAACATCCTCTGGAATAAATTATTGTAGACTAAGTTAAAGAATTTTTTTAAAAATTGCAATATCTTTGGCTTTACACATTGCAGAAGCCTCACAGTGGGGCTCTAATGGAGAATGAGTAATTCAGATGATTTTTTTTCTTAACCCAATAGTGTGAAAACTGCTGAAAGGATGTCAGTGAATGGCTTAAATCCGTGACTGTTGTTGGAGCTCCTTTCCCACAGCTGTTTAAGCAAGACAGCCTTGAGAAGTACTATTGTCTGCAGCTCCAGTTGAAAGAAGTGTGTAATCCTGTAAATACAGGTCCTGGCTCAATAGAAGGAATAGCTCATGAGCTGACAAGGTGGCCATGCCTTTTCTGAATATGCACGGAGTGGACAGTGGACAGTGAGCACGAGAGAGGCAGAGCCCTATTTCCTCCAGCAGGGGATTCGCCTCCTCAGGGCTTCTTTTTGGGGAGATGGTGCTGGTGGATTCCCAGGACCTCTTGTAGCTAGGATTTTGGGATACACTGCTGGGCCCTTTCCTCTTCGCCCTTGTATGAGTCTACTCAGAGACCTCCTCCATAGCTAAGATGGTTGTATGGTGGTAGTGGCCATCTTGGCCTGCTCCCAACAGCAGCTGGCACTGACGTAAATAAATTATGATTGAGTTAACTGGGGGTTGGTACTGGATGATAGGTGTTGGAAGTAGATAATCTTTAAGGTGCCTTCCAACCCAAACCATTCAATGATTTCATGATAATTAGGTGTCTCATACTAGTAGTCTACACCAAGGTGCTTTGCACAGAAACTTCTCAAGTTTTAGTGAAATGTTAAATCGCTGTGGAGCAAAAGTGAGGGATGCTTTTTAACAGCATCCTGACCATGGCGTGGTGTCACGTCCTCTTCTCTTTTCCTGTTCTAACAGTGTTGATAGTATCTGCCTGAAATTTGGGTCCTCGACTCTGCCTCGAGTGCAATTAAAACAAGAAAAGACAGCAAGAAACTGTGGTGCTGGTGCACTGTGATTTGTTAGGGGTGATGGGTGGGGTGGTGCTGCTGAGGGGAACATGAACATTGTTGGAACGGGCAGAGCATTTGGATGGTACCGCCTTGGCTTGGGGGTATCTCCTTGTCTGAGGAGGAACACAGGGAAACGAGGCTTGGGTTGTGGGATGGAAGGAAATGAGTGTCCTCTGCCTCTGTGCCTCTCCACTGATGGCAGAGGGGGAGCCACTGGCAAATGGGGGCCTTGTCAAATCAGGATAAATCTGGACCTTGCCTTTTGTGACGTGAAAGCACAGAGTGCTCAGTCTGGCGCAAACTGAAGTGCAGTGTACTGGTTTCCAAACTGGCAGAGGACAAGAAGCAGTCACTGACTGACTGAGACCTTTGTTTGTGTTCATGAGATGAGACTGTCAGCTTGTGGCGTATTGCAACGTGTGTTGTGCTTCACATATGCCCCGTTTCTCGTTTCTGTTTATCAATGCCGTTACTTAAATAGACAAATCCTTCTAATCTGTTTCTCTTGCGGTGTTGACAGGAAGGGCATTTACAGAAATTCCCCAAATTCCTTAAATGAGATAGCAAAAGGCACAGAAGTGTTTGCGATCTGGGGGTTTGCTTCTGGCATCAGCAAGAAGGAATTACTATGAAACTACATTGCTGTATTCCGTAGATTATAAATTATGATTTCTCTTTTGTTATTTACATTTTTATGTCCTAAATAAATACTCTGTACATCAGAAAACTTTGGCATTATCTCCAGCGTGTCCAGAATTTGGATTGGGAAGTACTTAGAAAGGACTTACAGATACATCAAATGGTAGAACTGAGCAGAAAGTTGAATGGAATTTTATGTTCTCTGGCTTCTCGAAAATTTTTTTTCCACAGAGACGTGATTAAAAGCTTTTAACAAAATAAATGATAAAGGTTAATTACAGAAGGGTAATATCCCTGCTTTTATCAGAGACAGCTGACAGCCCAGCTTTCTGGTATTCCATAGGCAGTGTTTGGTGTAGTCCTGCGGATAATAATAATTCCATAAAATATAGATATGGGCTTTAGCAGAGTAGGGGTAGGAAGATGCTCCGCTTGTTACCCTTTGCACAGGAGTAAGTACTGAGGTACAGTAGTATAGTACCATTTATATCAGTGTGCCTTTCAATTGGTAAAATATAGTTGTTACCCTGTAAATGAAGGCTGGATTGTGTTATTTAGGAAAGTGGGATTTCCAAATATATTCCAGTCTGCTGGTTGTATTCTGATCTGTTATGTCATTGACTGTCAAATCGATTGCCGACAGGAACAGCTTTTGGCTCTGAGATTGCTGATCTCATTCTGCACTTCACTCATTTACTCAGTGCTGCTGTTCTTTGTGGGGGAAAACTCCCACAGAACTGGTGGTTTCTACTATTATTTTGTGAGGAGAGTTCATATCCTCCCATCAGCCGTTTACCAAAACTAATAACTTGCAAATAAAATTCCACTTGAATTTCCCAAGGTAGGAGCAAACACTTTAAAAATTCTTCCTCCTTGGTCCTTGGGCAGCATCTCTGTTTCTGAAGAGGGTATTGTGATGGTGTTCTGGAGGATGCGAGTGGCCAGTGCTGTTGAAGCAATTATGTTAAAATTGGAGGGGTTTTTCAGTGTGCTGTTAGGTTTGTTGTTTTCCTCAGGGTGCAGTTGAAGACCTCTCCCCTCAATTCTGATTCTGACATGTTCATATTTCCTGCCTCCTCCTAGTGACGAAGACCGTGTGTGCAGAGCAGTGTGATGGACGGTGCTATGGGCCCTACGTCAGTGACTGCTGCCACCGGGAATGCGCTGGAGGCTGTTCTGGACCTAAGGACACTGATTGCTTTGTATGTGTGAGAATTATTATTATTCTTGTGCCTGGCAGTCACGCTGCAAGTTCTTAATGCTTTAATCTATGAAATTCACAATTTTGTTCCTTTTAATGTACTGTACGCACACCCCCAGATTTAGACTGCAAATTTTAGCATTTAGTATTTTTCACATTATATTAACATCGCTTATCTACTTAATATTACCCATTAACAGATTTATGAGATTTGTAAATACAGATTGAGAACTATTAATATGCTAATCTCTGTGATTTTTATCTTTCAGTTTTCTAAAATTAACGTTTAGAGGTGATGGGGAATTTTTTAACATATTTATCATTACATTTGAGCATGGCTTTCATTCCTGCTCTGGGTGCTTTTTATTTGAAAGGCAAGAATACAATTTAGCTGCTCTGTGAAAGGTGTTCCCTGTTACTGCCAGACGATTTAAATTCAGTTTTTTTACTGCCTGTGCTTCTTTGTGGAGATGGAAGGAAAGTGGTTTTGAAGCTACTCTACCTCATCTCCATGCGACTAAGCTGAAAAAAGGAAGAGGCTAACTTTTTCCTTGAAAATTTGATAATCTGAACATACAGACCTTTAGAGAAATTTGCCTTGTTTGTACTCTGTTATTTTTAACAGTGTAAGCAGCCTCAAAACTGAATACTGAGCTCAAAAAACGTGTAGCTCTGCACACCAGGTTGCAGAGACAAGTTCTGTTGGTGTTTCTGGGGAACCAAATCTGGATGTAAAGAAGCTTAGAACTAGAACATGCACAGGGAGATGGATTCTCAAAGGTACCCAAGTGATGGAAGAGAGGATTATCTATGAAGCTGTGTAGGCTTCTTTTAAAATCTGCCAGAGAAGATTGAGAGGAGGGATCTTATGGTATGTAGAATTGCAAGTGTTTTGATAAGTAAGTAAGTGGATCATAATGAACCAGCACAAATGAATCTTTCCCTGGCTGGACCAGCACACGCAGTATGCCTGACCCAACAGCCATTGTGTTCTGTGTTGGCTTTGGACTAGAGAGATGGGAAATTAACATTCATTCCTGCATCACATACAGTCTAAATAAGTAAAGGAGAGAGGAAAAATGTAGTTACCGCTACTGTATAGCAGTTTTGGAACATCTCAAGATCAATGTGTTGATGGGTGCAAAGATTAATTGTAGAATCACAGAATGTCCTGAGTTGGAAGGGATCCACAAGGACCATTGAGTCCAACTCCTGTCCCTGCACAGAACAACCCCAACATTCACACTGTGGGGCTGAGGGCATTGGCCAAATGCTTCTGGAATATTGTCAGGCTTGGTGCCGTGACTGTTTCCCCAGGGAGTTGTTTCACTGCTCCACCACCCTCAAGGGGAAGAACCTTCTTTTAAAATCCAACCTAAACCTCTCCTAGTGCATCTTCCTGCTATTCCCTCAGGTCTTGTTATTGGCCACCAGAGAGAAGAGCTCAGTGCCTGCTCAACCTCCTCCCCTTTTGAGGACTAGTTATTTGCAGTGTGAGTTCTGCAGCCTGAAAGGAAATGAACGAGATTCTCTGGATTGTGGCAGTTATGGAAATGCGTATGCTAAAAATCAGTCATCAACGTGTTTGTTCTGATCCAGCAGAGAAGCACCCAAGGCTTTATTCTCATTCCTTCCTGGCCCAAGAGCAATGTAAAGGAAGTGCAACAGGGGTCTGGCAAATTTCAGGTCTAGTCATTACTTGGTTAGAACACACTGTGTGAGCAGGGTAACCCTTCAGGCGATGGACAACTGCGCTCAGCTGAAAGCTGAGAGACAGAACTTTGTTTTTCCCTGTGTATTTTTTCCCTTTGTATTTCCCTGTGTATACACAAATTGGCAGCATTTAACACCAAATGCTAGAAGTTTGCATGTATTGTCGAAGCAATTACAAATGTATACAAAGCATTATCGTCATAAATTACAGATTCCCAAATCTTCCAGATGAGCTTTTCCTGAGAAGTACCATCTTTCTGAAGAGCATTGATGTGTTTTACTTTATGAACTTGCTAAACCATTATCAGATCGTTTTCATATACATGATAGAGTACCTATAAGTCGACAGCAGATGTTAAAAGAAGTGTTGAAGAAACAAACTAAATTAGTATTTATTAATAAGCAAAAGTACAGTTTATGAAGCATTACAAATCCTTTAGCGTATTATGGCAGCTTGCAACAGCGTCCTGTGGTAAATATGGTCTGAATACTTCCAGATAACATTAATCCATTCCCCTCCATATGCTGCCAAGCAATCATTTGCATATTCAGTGTCTAATGGGACAATAATCATCATCTGAGATGACTGCAAGCAAGCATGCTAAAACACAGTTTTAGAGATGTTCGTATCTTGCATTCAAACCAAACTGGATCTAAAATTGAAATACATAGGAGAGCCTGGTTGAGTGTCCAGTGGAACCAGAAAGGTGACACAACCCTACTTGTAGAAGGGGCTTCCTATCCAGTTCTTTGTGATGAAGTAACTGACTGTATTCCTCTTTGTAAGGAAAAAAAATATAGTTCTGTGAGAAAGTTTCTGTAACGCATTCACTAAAGAACCAGGAAAGACCAGATCAGCAGCTGGCTTTTATTCTTGCCCCATAGAGGACAGTGCCTTTACCATGGAACTCCCATTTTCTCCCTTTCAGCAGCGGAATTTCCCTTCTCCCTTGGTTACATTATTAGCCTTTCCCTTCTGAAATCTTCTGACATGAAGAGTAATCTTTCTCGGTTCCTCTGGTCCTGATCCGAATGAAGATGGAACGGTTGTTAGAGTAAAAGCAGCAGGACAGAGGGATCTTTATTACTTTTTTCTCCATCCCAGCCCTGCAGTGGGGGAAATTGGACACGCATGTTGGCATACTTGCTCACTCTTTAAAGGCTGAAAACCAACTGTATTTTTTTGCGACCTGACAAAGGACGGAAGGATTTATGCCCAGACTAAAACTTCTAAAGCATCCTGGCTTATGGAGGACGGGTTAGTGGAGAAGCAGAATCCAGTAGCAGTGGTTTCTTAAACTGCTTGAGGGACCCAAGCCAGGCTACAGCTTTCATATTTGTATGAAATCTGACATTTACAGTACGCTTTGTGAATATTACTCCAAACAGTTTTTTTATAAGCTGTGGCTAAAACCATAGACACACTATGTGATGATGAGGAATGTCAAAATCTGTAGGGTTTTTCTACTACTAATTATCAACCTTGCATGGTCAATTATTTTCCCTGCATACCATTACTCCCTTTATCCACACGCTTGCCTCTTCATTTGTCAGGGCCCTGTCCTCTGTCAGCCGCGGGTGGCTGAGCTTGAATGCTAAGTGATACACAGTCCTATTTTCTTTTCTCAGTGTGTGAAGCAACTGACCTTGTTAAACTTGCCACTTAGGAAAATGACCCCCTCCTGTGCTAACTCAAAAGAAGTTCTTATCCCTCTTGCTTTCTAATTGGGAATTTCAGTTTTCAGCCAGACGATGGACTCATGCTGTAAGAAATCTAAAGGTTGGACCCCAGAAAAAGTCATTAGAATTTGTTTAGGCTGACTATGATAAATAGCAGTTCAGTCTTGGCAGTTTTAGAACGTCCTATTGAGTTGTGAATTAGTTGATTGTTAGTAGTGACAACAGTTATGAAACCAATTACAGTGGTGTTATGTTTTTGTAGGAAATGCTGTAACAGTCAACTATGTTTCAAATTAAGTCCTGTATTTGCCAAGATCCTGGCAAGAAATCTAACTAGCCAAAATAAAAGTTAGAAAACTCTACATCACATTCTTCATTATGTCAGCAGGTCTGAACATTCAAGAGTGTATTTGAGACTAAAACCAAACCAACCCAACAGCAACTGTGTTGTTTAATTTAATCTTTTTTTTTTCCTCCCTTGTTTTGCAGGCCTGCATGAATTTCAATGACAGTGGTGCATGTGTCACGCAATGCCCTCAGACTTTTGTATACAACCCCACCACCTTCCAGCTGGAGCATAACCACAATGCCAAGTACACCTATGGGGCTTTTTGTGTCAAGAAGTGCCCACGTAAGTGCTGCGTTAGCTGCCTCTTCCTGCAGCGATGGAAAGTCTCAATTGCGTTTCAGGAGCCTTACACAACCGTGAGAGAATGAGAGCTAAGTGCATAGTGCAGTGTCTGAAGTCACTCCACATGTGCTTGCAGCCGGTGATAACGCAGTTGTGTTAACCAAAGTCAGTGAGATCCTGAGTTGCTGATGCTTTCCTACATGACAGCGGTTTAATTAAAGAAAGGAAATTCAGTCCGTTTCTGTTTTCTTGGTCACCACTTGTTATATTTTTGCTTTAGATCAGCATTTGTGCATCTCAAAATGAACTGCTAAAATATTGCCAAAAGGTTATTAGTTAGTGGGGCTGTAAAAGAAAAATAGCAGTCCTTACCACTACTACCTGGCACCAAACACTTTCACGCTTCTGATGTCCTTTTCTTAACTTGGAGTAATGATAACTTGGCAGAAACTTACCGTAACTGTTTTCTGAGCAGTTCTGTCCCAATGAGGAAAAAACATACAATGCTGTCAACAATATAGTCTGAAATTCCAGAGTAAAATTAGAGGGGAGGAGGGAGTTCAAAATAGAATAATCCCATGGCTGTAAAAACCCCACATGCTCTGAGATGCCAGACAGATGATGACAAGTAACAGAAAAATGTAGAGGTCATCACTTTACGTGGTCTTTGATCCTGCTGGTTTAGTTAGAAAGGAAAATAAGAGAGGCCTTACTCTTGCTCTCCCTTGCATTCCCACCAAGTTTACAGTTCTGTTGAGCATTAAATATTTTATACATAAATTACAAATCAGAAGGATGAGTAATCTATAATAAATGGAAGCATAATTCAAGCCAAAGCAAAATCCAAATTTGGACTCTCTGTGGAGAAGTTCACATTGACAGCAGACTGAGGCTATGACTGTTGATGCTTTGCTTCTGTCTTGTACAGTGGTGGAGTTTTTAGTGCAAGATGGGTTTTTTACAAATCTAGTATACCATGCACTACTTAAGGGGTTCTTTGTCCAAATTCTTCACTGAACCTTTTTTCTCTTTCTTAACATTATTAGGTTTTCAATTGGGTAGGATCAGCCAGTATCCCCTTCAGCAGTTGTTTAACAAGATGTAATTGAAATACTTGTCATTGTCTTGTGCACTGCTTTATCCCAGATGTGTGTATTTGTGTATGTATGAAAGAAACAGAGCAGAGCATCTTGTTTGATTTCTCTCCGATTACTGTAGCTTTTCTTACCAGAAATAATGATAAAACCCAGCTGGGGGAGGAGGGAGGATCAGGCCTGACAATTCATGGATTTTCATAACTCTCCAAAAATATGGGCTCATTTTTTCACTCATAGACTTAGAATCATACAATTGTAGAATCATTAAGGTTGGAAAATACCTCCAAGATCATCAAGTCCAATGATCAACACAAACCCAACATGCCTACTAAACCTTGTCCACTTCTGAAAACACTGAACATTAAATGTTATTGTGGAAGTGCTGAGGTAATTAACAATATGGATCGACACAGAGTCCAAAAACATGTGTCTTGTTATTATTTAGACCATTGGTTCATCTTTTGCCAATATCTTCTTTTTCTCTTCAGATAACTTTGTGGTAGATTCCAGCTCTTGTGTCCGTGCCTGTCCAAGCTCCAAGATGGAGGTTGAAGAAAATGGCATTAAGATGTGCAAGCCCTGCACTGACATTTGTCCTAAAGGTAGGCAGTGGTTTGGTCGATGTGGTTTGTGCTGTAGTAGAGCAAAGCAAGGTTATGAAATACCCTTCATGAGTAGGTTGTAGAATATTAATAGCCTTTGGTTATCCACAGAGCTTTGAGCTACATAGGCTGCATGTGAAGTATATACAATATAATAAAAACCGATTCAATTGTGATAGTAATGTAACCAAACCAATTACTTTTGATTGGGTGGGGATGAAGGGGATTTCTCTGCTGGTTTAAAGAAGTACGAGATAGTTCTTTATTGTCGTATGTTCGTGACAAGTGTTTCCTGGAACTGGTTTAGAGCCATCCAAAGGGGACTAAAGCAGTGGCTTCACTATATGGTCTGACTCATTCTTATCAATATGTCAGGTTTCCATGTGTTTCCTCTGCATTTTAAACACATCTCTGTTTTGTCAGTATCTTCTGCCTTCTCCCTGTCTAAAACAGACTAGGAGCTTTTCTCTCTTGATGCTGTTGAGAAGATGGAAATTTATAGGTTACTTTGCTGTCCCAAGCTCCACCAGGAAGACTTTGTGCTTCCTGCATGGAGGTCTCAGGAGCAAATCTCACCATCATAGACCTTTATTCCTTTTCAGTCCTGGTGGAAGCCATGTCTGGAAGGGAGTTCACAGTCACTCTGCATGGCTGAAACTGCCAAGGCAGGGTGCTGACATGCTCAATTCTAAGTGAAAGCAATGTCCAGCCCTTTGACTAAATAGTGGTAAATAGTGTTTTTTGCTGGGTAGATGTTTGCATGAAAATGCATGTGTAGTGTTCTTGGCAAGCACTTAGTGTTACTTGTGAGGAGGAAAGTTGTCACATGTGTGTAAAAGATTCAGATATATTGCTGGTAGTTACCATGAAAGGAGCCCAGTTAGGGAGACAGGATACATTACATGATGGAAGTCATAATGGATTTGCTCCCGGATGCATCACATGTCCCAGAAAATGCAACTAAATTAATACACAGAGAAGTTTCTTCACTGAGTACCCAAGTTTCCCCAGGCCCCAGTAACTTATTTGTTGTGATGATAAAGAATTATTTGTACGTCTTTTCTGAAAGACCTTATGGCATGTGAATGGTTAAGTTCATAAATCCACCAGAGCAAAAGGGACCTCTTGAGCTGATAGTGTTGGGGCCCCTCAGTTTCTGCAGGGAGTAGGGCACAAATGAATGGCATGGCCACCAGGCTGATCTGAGGCGAGTTACCTGTTTGTAGCTGGCTTGAGTGGTGGTTTGTGTAGTTCATACTTAGCTGTAGATCCAGTATGAAATACCTTAAGCTGCGTGCCAGGATGTCCTTCTGTGGCCAGTGCGTTAGCTTATTGCTTGTTTTAGATTGCCACGTGCTTCTTCAGGAGTATGGATGAAGGGTGACTTTGTAACTCTTTTCTGCTGCTTTATCACTGAGAGAAATGAAGACTAGAAGGCAAACGTGTTCTCATTCAGTAATCGTTTTTCCTAGTTCTTTACACAAACTCCTTGTTTTGGCAGCGTGTGATGGCATTGGAACGGGGAGCTTAGTGTCAGCTCAGACGGTGGATTCCAGCAACATTGACAAGTTCATAAACTGTACCAAGATCAATGGCAACCTCATCTTCCTTGTAACAGGGATTCATGGGTAAGTGACACGATGTTTAGATGTTATGTCATGGTGCCAGCTGAAATGAATCGCGTCTGCCTCTTAATGATGGCCACAGGCTGCTTTTACTGAATAGCACATCCAGGATAAATTAGTTTTCTGCTTTCTATTATGAAGGAAACTATTTCCTTGATTCTTGTTATTCAAACCCTAGGAAAAGAAAGGATGAAGTAGACTTTTTGCACTAGAAAGACAAAAGACAACTGATTTTGGTTACTGGGTTCTGGCTTGCAAAAATGGCTGATGAGAGAATAGAAGGGAGAAAAGGAAGTTACTTTCCATTAGTTTACTGTATATTCCATCTGATCATCAGTCTGGGCTGCAGAATAGGCAGAGGGAGCACCTCACCTAGCATAAACTGTCACAGCCTGGCTGGCTGTCACTGAGTATACACGCAAAAAAGCTTCCCTCCTGTCAGTTAGTTCTGAAGTATATGTTCAGGCTTCAATTGCAGAGATGTACAAAACTCACTGGTATTTAAATGGAGTATTGTGGAGGTACAGGACTCGTATTTAAAAGTCTGGTCAGTGTCTCCTTCTACAGGAAGAGGTACCAAGCAGATAACTGGTGCCTTGCTGTTTATAGTTTGGGTCGCTGTGTTTTTGTTGATGCAGCGAAGGTGAATGCATGGTGCCAGAGCTGCAATAGCAGGATGTGTCCAAGGAAGACAGCTATGCTCAGTTTTAATGGTGGGCTGACATCCAACACTGCTTTCTTGCCTTGGTACTTTCTGTCATTGAGATGTAGTTGGATCTTACAAATTCAAGCCTTCATGTTGTAATCAGCCACGGTGAATGACATGTAATGGTCTGAGGTATTTCAGGACCTATTAAAATGAGCAAAATTCTCAAAATGCACAAATGAGATTAAACCCTTTTGCCCTTTTATTACTATAAGCATGCAGATATTTTGTGGTACATTAACAGTATAAAATACTCAATTGTGTCTACCACAGCATAGACTTCAGATTTTAACTTGCTTTTTAGGTTCCTCAGAGCTTTGAATGTTGCTTGCAATTGGTTGTCAAAATTTGATATCTTAAATACAGTTCCCAAAGCAACTCCATGTTTGCAGCTTTATGGCATAGTGCAAATGGGATTAACTGAACGTCTGCAAATTGATCTGGAACAGAATTCTGGTATGATTAGTGCCAGCAGATTTTTCTTTAGTCTTTCTGTAGATTCAGATATGTTTAGATTATAGTAAAGTGGTTGACACTAGGCTGCCTGGCTCGAATTTCACTACTAGAGGTGAGGTGGAAAGAAACGACTTACTCCTTGATTTGATAAAGCGTTTGGTTATAATGTTTCACCTACAATTGTGCTCCAGCCAGCAGAAAGAGTTGAAAATCCGCTTCAGTGGGGCCCTACAGCTCAGTGATTCTTGAAAAGCCAGCAAATGTGAGCTTTGGCTGTGTAGTTGGTCTTCTCATCTCCCTAGCAGGGAGTACAGTGTGAAAGGTTAATGCAGCAGAGGGAAGAAGAAGGACTTTGGTTCAAGTGTTTTGAGGAAATGCTGCTCTGAACTTGTTGAAGCCCTGGAGAAGGTCACACAGGAGTCAGTGCACAGGCCGTAACCTGTTCTGATCTGGCCAAATGACCGACCAAGAGGCTGGGTGTAAATCTCTTCAGTCTCACAGAACAGGAAAAACTCTGGTTAAGTGCAAGAGGAGGTAGAGGATGTGAGCAATTTTGTGTGGATTATGCTAGTGCATTACATGAAATGTAATTTTGAGCACTAGAACTGCTTTTGTTGTAGAAGTTGTATTAGCTGCAAAATTACTAGCTGAGTCTCATTAAAAAATCCATCTAAATTAAAGGGGCCAAACCCAACCTTGAATAAAAGCATGTTCATCATAAAAAATATCACATTTTGTCCTTTTAATCTTTCAGGGACCCATATCACACAATCGCCGCCATCAATCCAGAGAAATTAAATATCTTCCAAACAGTGAGAGAGATTACAGGTAACATGGTTTTGATTTCTTATAGTCTGTTTTTGTCACTTTGTGTTGATGGTTGTCATTTCTTGGGTTTTCTGAAGAACACAAGGTGCTTTTTTCTTTGAACTTACATTTCATGAGAGCTAAATACAGAACAACTTCAGAGTCAGTTGATAGTCACAAGTGTGTTGCTCAGGAAACATACAATCATGGAATGATGTGGGCTGGAAGGGACCTCAAAGCCCAACCAGTTCCAATCCCCTGCCATGGGCAGGGACACCTCCCACTGGATCAGGGTGCTCAAAGCCTCATCCAGCTGGCCTTGAACACCTCCAGGGATGGGGCAGCCACCACTTCTCTGGGCAACCTGTGCCAGGGCCTTCCCGTCCTCCTTGTGAAGAATTTCCTCTGAATGTCTAATCTAAATCTTCCTCTTTCCAGTTTAAAGCCATTCTCCCTTGTCTTATCACTACACGCCCTTGTAAAAGTCCCTCCCCACAAAAAAATATATTCTATTCCATGCACAAAAAAAAATCTTTGACACTATAGTGTGGCTGTAGCTGGGTGGAGCTCAGGAAGCATTTGGCATTTGAAATCAGTTCTCTTCCATGTGTTTCCGCAGACCAATGGGATTCAGAAATGAAAGTAAGCTCTAAATCTCACCCTAGTATCAAGGATAGTCTGGCATGTAGGTATCTGTAACCTGCTGTTCTTAAGCAGACTGTGTAACTGACAGTGTGTCTCCTTCAGTGGGATTGCCTCTGTGCTTAAAGATGCGCTACCTTTCAGTCCAGTACTGAATCAAATCATAGGGAGCCGCACTCTGAAGAGTTGTGTGTAGCGCAAACTCAGATGTTCCACCGGCTCGTGCAGACAATGATCTCTGGTGATGAACAGTCCCCAAACACACTCAGAAAACATGCAAGTTCTTTGTTTTAGGAAAGTCTTGTCATCTTTTAATGCATCATAATCGATCTCTCAGCTTCTGTTCTAAGTTGCCAGTGCATTTTAAAACTGAGTGTTCTTAATCCAGGGAAATCTTCATTTTTTTTTCTGCTGCTGCTGTTTAGAAAAGGCAGGGAGGCCTTGTAGGACTCCAGGCCATCACAGAATCATAGAATGCCCTGAGCTGGAAGGGACCCACGAGGACCATTGAGTCCAACTCCTGTCCCTGCACAGAACAACCCCAACATTCACACCATGGGGCTGAGGGCATTTGCCAAATGCTTCTAGAATATTGTCAGGCTTGGTGCTGTCACTACTTCCCTGGGGAGCTGTTCCAGTGCTCCAGCATCCTCTCGGGGAAGAATCCTTCCTAATATCCAACCTAACCGTCCCCTGGCCCATCTTCCTGCCATTCCCTCAAGTCCTATCCTTAGTCACCAGAGAGAAGAGCTCAGCCTCTGCTCGTCCTCCTTCCCTTGTGAGGAAACAGTAGGTGGCTGTGAGGTCTCCCCTCAGTCTCCTGTTTAGGTCCACCCTTACAGTGGCTGTTGAAAGGATGTAATGGCACTCCTTAGAGGAGACAGTGTCAAGCAGGCTGATGAATTCAAAGACATTAGTCTGCAGCATTCATTACCTACTTATTTCTTTTTCTGAAACAAGCACTGTCATTCATTTATAGCAAAGCCTCCTCTAATTCATGTTGGTGATAAAGGGGTCTTTATGGCTGGAATCATGGCGTTCACATGCTTGCCTTTTTCTCCTTCAGGGTATTTGAACATACAGTCATGGCCTGAGAATATGACAGATTTCAGGGTGTTTTCTAACTTGGTTACTATCGGTGGAAGAGCTCTTTATAGGTAAGGTCCTTCCTCTGTTAATGAAATTGGTTTTTATTAGTATTCAATGGTACTTTCTTCAGTAGCAAAGAACATAATGGCCTTTGGGAAGGGCATTATGAATTGATATGTTTGTGTTACCAAGGTGTCCATTAACAGTCTATTTGTGATCAGTTGTTTAGAATAAGTAATAACTTTAGAACATAATGATTTTTAAAAAATGGATCTTTGTTCATTACTGTAGTCGCTAACTCATTGTCTGGAAAGTACATATCATGGTTTAAAATTGGTCGTGAATGTGAAGCATAACATAAAAGACATTAATAGTATAACTTAGCCTTGTTATCAGGATGTTTATATGGTTGCAATTGGAGGTGCAGGCTCACGTGCCCAAGGACAATGTGATCTTAAGACGTGGTAAAAGATAAATACAGGAAGAACACTGGAATCGCTGATGTACCTTATGGGGGGATGTACAGAGCTCTGCAGTGCCATTCGTACCAGAGCTGTTTCCCTATGACAACTCTTGTGGAGGAACTGGATTGAAGAGAAGGAATGTGGTGAGGAATAACGAGGGAAGCACAAGAAGATACTGGAAGGAAGAATGCATACAGCAACCCATAGTTTCCCATTGAATCGGTCATGGGACTCTGCTGGTATCTAAACAGCAACTCAAGCAGATTATGACAGTGAAACCTCAAGGTTAAATTACAGCCCAGCATCTTGTTTGGAAGCAGCAGGGGGTTTTTTTGAAGAGCTGGAATACAGTTATAATAATTAAAATACAATAACTTAAAAGATGCCCCGAACTGGATATTGTCTTCATGAATCTTCAGTCATAAAATATACACAGTCATTTCCACGTTACACAGACAATCATTTATGGTTCCTTTGATGAAGAAAGGAGATAACCACATATTACAACAAAAGAAAAATGAATTGCAAAAAGTGGGCTGGAAAAATTTCCTCGAAAATAACAGTTTCTCCCTGTATTGCTATAAATGACATTAATTTGATGCCTGACAGAAGATGTTAAAACATTTTGCGTGACTTTGTCAGCTTCTTCTTTGCGTATAAACTATCACACTATTAATTCTGTCATGTTAGAAAAAAAAATAATCTGGGTTTTATTCAGTTTTCTCAACAGTGCTTTTTCTCAAAAAAAAGTTAATGAATGAAATGGAACTAGCTGAGAGATTTTGATGGCCCACTTGTCCTTGGCTGCAAGCTTGCAATATCATGGAGCTCATAATTTCCTAGGAAACAGAACTGGAATTTGGCTCATAAAATATTTGTTTTGCCCAAAATTAGAAGCGTTTTTACCAAATTTCAGTTTTGCGAAAAAGATCATCTTGACATTAGGAACTAATTCTAAGTTCCCAACCAACTCTAATAAATTCCACTTTCCTGAGCTAACTGCTGTTCTCTCTTACTTTTGCTTTCATCGCAGTGGCCTTTCCTTACTCATCCTAAAGCAACAAGGCATTACCTCTCTGCAGTTCCAGTCCTTGAAGCAGATCAGCGCTGGCAACATTTACATTACAGACAACAGCAATCTGTGCTACTATCACACTGTCAACTGGACCAGCCTCTTCAGCACTCCCAGCCAAAAGACGGTGATTCACCGTAATAAAAAGGCAGAGAACTGCAGTAAGTACTGCTGCTCAGTGCAGGGGATCTTGCCTGTGAGTGGCTCATAGGGGAAAATCATAGAATGGTTTGGGTCAGATGGGACACCGAAGCCCATCCAGTTTCACTCCCCTGCCACGGGCAGGGACACCTCCCACTGGATCAGGGTGCTCAAAGCCCCATCCAACCTGGCCTTGAACACCTCCAGGGATGGGGCAGCCACCACTTTTCTGGGCAACTTGTGCCAGGGCCTCCCAACCCTCACACTGAAGATTTTCCTCCTAATTTCTAATTTGTTAAAATAGAGACTCGTTATTTTCTGGGAACAAAAATAATCCCAAAGATATTGTATGAAATTGAACACCAAGAGAATCTTCATAAGGAAAACAAATCTCATTAATTTCATTTTAAGAAGTCCCAATATAAGCCACCATACCAAGGGACTGGTTTTAATATTGGACTCTAACCTGTGTTCGTTAAATGAACTGTATTTAATTAATGTAGGCTAGGGGCCAGGTTACACTACTCAGAAAGGGAGTATCTTAGCAGACTTCCTGAGTCGTAACAGGGAGCAGTGGTTTTCTCTCTCTCTGCATGTGTGTGTGATTTGAGGCCAAGCCACTAGGGTTTCCATTTCTCCCTTTCAATTCCTTTGCCTGTGGTAGATGCTGGTCCTGCAGACACCTGGGTGTTTGCTCATTTGCCGAATAACATGTCTAAAATGAGAATGTTCCTCTAGCCATCCCTATAATTAAAGGAGAGGAAGAAAGGCAAGTGTAATGGGTTTTTATAACTTGTCAAAAATGCCACTCCTTTCTTGCCAAGGTTCATTTATGATAACTTTTCTATGACTCAGAACTAAGAAGAAGGAAGTGTTGATTTGGTTTATTTTTCCTATTACTTTTTTTATAGACTACAGGCACTATGTTGGCTGGATTTCAGTAGGATTATCATGGTTTTCTTTACTGAAAAGCTCTCATTTTATTTGCATAAGGTTACTTGGAGTATATTTTCTGAGCTATCTTGTAAGAGTGTCACTATTTGAAGGGGAATTCTAGTGCAACACTCTGTGTGCATATTTAAATAGATTCTGATCCCAGAGTACTCTGACAGCTGAGAAGAGCAAAAAGAAAGGCAATCACTAGTAATAAAAACACAATTTCAAGTTACAAAAAAGTTGAGAAAGCACATAGGAATCCGTCTTTCAATGTCTGTGTGTAAAACCAGAAGAATTAAAAATATTCTTAAGATTGAAAATGAGAACAAAAGGATCTCCAAAGCAGGGTGGGTTTTTTTATGGTGTGACGAGTGAATAATTGACTAGAATATAAAACATATTCATATAAAAATGTCTTTAATTAGAACTGTTGGTTTCTGTATTGGGTTTTTTCCCTTGTTTTTTTATTTGCTGATACAGGTTGAGCCTGGATCTTTGTTAACCCTGGTGTCCTGGTAGCAGGCGGTGGGAGGCAGGATGCATGGAGTTCTCTGCTCAGTATCAGCCATCCCTTGCCAAGAGCTTGGGTGGCATCAAGGGAGATGGGCAAACCAGGCATGAAGGGCTGGAATCTGCTCTGAGGGAGCCCCCAAGTGCATTTCAAGTCCTGAGGCATAGCTGTGGTTCCGCTGGAATGATCAGCCAAAGCACTAGAGCTTTCTCCTGGGAAATATGTGAAAGGAGTTGAAAAAGGAAACTGCATGGGCTACACAGGTAGCATTGCTAAAGCAAAGCTTCCACCTGGTTCCTTTGATTTAGATGAAGTTTAGTCAGTACAGCATAGTGGAACTGCTGACATAGGCTCATAGAACGGTTTGTGTTGGAAATGACCTTAAAGATCATCCAGTTCCACCCCCCTGCCACAGGCAGGGACACCGGGTAGTTGTAACTACATCAGGTAGTTCTTATAGAACTGTTGTCCTGCTTTAAAAAAGGTAGAGTTAGTGCAATAGTAAAAAGCTGAATTGTTTGTCTCTGCTTATGTGGGCTTCATGCGGTGTGGTTCCTTTGACTGCAGTAGAATGATTCCTGATTTATAACACAGCTTAGGGAAGGAGAACAAGACCTCTCTGTAATGGCATGGTAATAGCTCAGGTCTCTTGCACTCCTGGAATCTGAGAATTAAGATGCTTTAAAGGAAATTAAATGAACATTTTATGTTTGGCTATACCTCATCTGAGCTTTGACACAAAAGAGGAATCAAAAAGATGCTTCTGAACACCTTCTGGATGTTGTCATTAAGAAAGTATATGTGATATTATAAGAAAATAATGCTTATATTCAAGCTTTCCAGCCTTGGTAAGACATGAGGGTGCATATTTCATGTGGAGGTGATCTGTAGTACTGTATTGAATAGGCTAGTGCTCGTTTGCCTGATGAATTACCTGTATTGTACATGAGAGTCGTGCAGGGCCAGCAGCTGCACTGTACAGGTAGGAAGCATCGTAGTGGATCTCTTGTTCTCAGTTTGCCAGCCAGGGCTGGAGGACATCAAGTATTGGATCGGTTCCTTTGCTGCTTGGAGAAGCAAAATGTCCTTTTCTGGCAAGGAATTATGAAAATTTTCTAGGGAAAAAAAGAAACAAGGATATCAAAATCTATTGTTCTCAGTCTTGATAAACCAAAGTGTCCCACTGAGGGTGACTTGAGATCCTGTAGAAAGAAAATTAGCAGGACTAAAGCCCAACTTGAACTACAACTGGCCAGTTCAATGAAAGACAATCAAAAATGTTTCTTCAAATATATTAACAACAACAGGAGGCCCAAGGAGAATCTCCCTCCTTTACTGGATGCAGGAGAGACAGTAGTGACGAGGGATGAGGACAAGGGCAGAGGTATATAATGCCTTCGTCTTTAATAGTAAGGTGAGATGCTCCTGGGATACTCAGCTCCCTGAGGCAGAAGACAGTGAGAACGAAGCTCCAAGGATTCAGGAGGATTTGGTTACAGACCTGCTTGGCCAATTAGACATATACAAGTCTATGGGGCCAGATGGGATCTGTCCAAGGGTATTGAGGGAGCTGGCAGAGGTCCTCACGAAACCCCTTTCCCTCATCTACCAGCACTCCTGGCTGACTGGGGAAGTGCCGCTAGACTGGAGACTGGCAAAGGTTACACCCATTTACAAGAAGGGTTGGTGGGAGGATCCGGGGAATTACAAGTGTGTCAGTCTGACCTCGATACCGGGAAAGGTCATGGAGCAAATCATCTTGAGTGCTATCACACAGCAAGCACACATGGGACAACCAGGTGATCAGGCCCAGTCAACATGGGTTCACCAAAGGCAGGTCCTCCCAGACCAACCTGATCTCATTCTATGACAAGGTTACCAGTTTAATGGACGAGGGAAAGGCTGTGGATGTGGTGTGCCTGGACTTCAGTAAAGCCTTTGACACCGTTTCTCACAGTATCCTGCTGGAGAAACTGGCTGCCATTGGCGTGGACAGGCACAGCCTCTGCTGGGTTAAAAACTGGCTGGATGGCCAGGCCCAAAGGGTGGTGGTAGATGGAGTTAAATCCAGTTGGAAACGAGTGGTGTTCCCCAGGGTTCAGTGCTGGGTCCAGTCCTGTTTAACATCTTTATCAATGATCTCGACAAAGGCATCGAGTGCACCCTCAGCAAGTTTTCGGATGACACCAAGCTGGGTGGAAGTGTGGATCTGCTTGAAGGATGGGAGGCTCTGCAGAGGGATCTGGACAGGCTGCATCGATGGGCTGAGACCAACGGGATGAGGTTCAACAAGGCCAAGAGCAGAGTCCTCCATTTGGGACACAACAACCCCGTGCAGCGTTACAGGCTTGGGGAGGAGTGGCTGGAGAGCTGCCTGACAGAGAAGGACCTGGGGGTGTTGGCTGACAGCCAGCTGAACATGAGCCAGCAGCATGCCCAGGTGGCCAAGAGGACCAATGGCATCTTGGCCTGTATCAGACACAGCGTGGCCAGCAGGAGCAGGGAGGTGATTGTGCCCCTTTGCTCAGCACTGGTGAGGCTGCACCTCGAGTGCTGTGTTCAGTTTTTGGCCCCTCACTACAAGAAGGACATTGAGGGGCTGGAGTGTGTGCAGAGAAGGGCAACAAGGCTGATGAAGGGGCTGGAGAACAAGCCCTATGAGGAGCAGCTGAGGGAACTGGGGTTGTTTAGCTTGGAGAAGAGGAGGCTGAGGGGAGACCTCATCACTGTCTACAACTGCCTGAAAGGAGGTTGTGACGGGGTGGGTGCTGGGCTCTTCTCACAAGTGACAAGCGATAGGAGAAGAGGAAATGGCCACAAGTTGCGCCAGGGGAGGTTTAGACTGGACATTAGGAAGAATTTCTTCACTGAAAGAAGGGATTGGAACAGCTGCCCAGGGAGGTGGTGGAGTCACCATCTCTGGAGGTGTTTAAAAGACGGGTAGATGATTTTCTTAGGGACACGATGTAGTAAGGGGACAGGTACACTTGGGCTCGACAATCTCAGAGGTCTTTTCCAACCAGATGATTCTATGATTCTATTACAAGGGTAAGGGAGATATGGATATTGCTTACTTGCTGCATAGGCTAGCAGAGAGAAACCAGGCATACAATTGGTTCGTGTGCTGTTCTGTAAAGTTCTACCAGCAAATCTACTTCTAATTTATTATTTGATACTTTGTTCCAGTTCTTTCCAGTAGTTTAAAAACCCACAAACATTTTTTTATTTGCCTTCTCCAGTCTTTGCTATTTTTAATCTACTCAGTCTGGTATACAACCATTTGAATAAAACATTTCATCATGGAAGAGTGAGTTCAGATGAAGAGATCTGTCCTTTCGCATGCCAGGCTCTGGCTGAGGCTGTGTCACTGGACTTTCTTCAGCTGCTGGAGAGAGAACATGTGTTTTTCTTTTGCTCTTTGCTTATTTTCTCCATCTGGCACCCTCATCTAGAGATCTGTGTGCAGAAGGGTTTATACAATATAAAAATACAGAATTAATTATATTGTTTGAAACAATCTTCTTCCCTCATCCTTTGTTCATTTAAGCTTAACTTTAGTTTTGAGTTAGGAACCATTGTTTATCTTACATGGTTTGGGGGCTCTTTAGCTCTTCAGGTGCTTTGGCAAGAAACAATTTTTGACAATGTAGTTAATGGTGACTTTCCTTTAACTTTCCCCCACCATCCATAATTCTTTTTCCAGGGAGTTCCAAGTTCAGAGGCAGTGTGTTGTATTTTAGTTTAATAGCCCTTCTGTGGATTTGGACAACTGATTTTTCAAATCCTTTGCATTTTTGACATTTATGATGTCCTGTGCCAGGGAATTCTGCAGCTTGATCTATGCTTTCTATGAAGAAAAATCTCTGTTTTGAACTCTACTGGGTCCTGTCTCTTTGACTGCCCAGGAGGGACTTGGAAGAAGCAATGAACAATTCTTTCATGCTTGCTTATCTTTTTCTTGACATTCCAGTTTTTATAGACCTTTATTATATCCTTTCTTACACATACCTAAAGCTGCTTGTCTGTTTATTCCTGTTAAAAAAGCTCTTCTCTATTTTTGATCATCCATGCAGCGCTATTAATCCTTTTTCTCACTCTACTATATCCTTTCTGAATGGAGTGTGCATTGTATTCAAACTGGGAGTGCAACAGGGTGTGTCTGTAGTGAGATGATGATCATTTCCTGGGTTTTCTTTATTCTGTTTCTAGAAAATCTGAATGTTCACTTGACTTTTCTGAGTATTGTAGAATCACAGAGTCATGGAATGGTTTGGGTTGGAAGAGACCTCAAAGCCCGTCTGGTTCCAACCCCCTGCCATGGGTAGGAACACCTCCCACTGGATCAGGGTGCTCAAACTGGTCTTGAACACTTCCAGGGATGGGGCAGCCATGACTTCCCTGGACATCCTGTGCTAGGGCCTTTCCACCCTCACAGGACAATATTTCTTTGTAAGATTTCATCTCAATCTCCCCTCTTTCAGCTCAAAACGCTCCTCATCCTATTCACTCCCTGCTCAATGATCCAATTTCCTTTGGATTTCCGTGGACTGTGTAAATTAACGATAGAATCTTGTCTCTTTGCAGCTGCTGATGGAATGGTGTGTAATGAGTTATGCTCAAACGATGGCTGTTGGGGGCCAGGGCCAGACCAGTGTCTCTCCTGCAAGCGCTTCATCAGGGGAAGGACCTGTACTGACTCTTGTAACCTGTATGATGGGTAAGATGTTTCCCTTCTACTGTTCCCTGACGTTGCTGACTGAGTTTTTCAGGACTTTCATGAGTAAGTTATTTTTGGTTTGCCTTAATCAGTATCCGCTTTCATTGCCAATATGACAGATTTTGAGTGAAATTGTATTGTGGGATTTGTTTTAGGTCTTTCCAAATCTGAACTCATGTAGAGGGCTTTCCCTGGTGTTGTGCTGACTAAAATTTTCATGCAATATCCAGAGCTGGTTGCACATTTTGCCTTCCTGATGGTGGGAACAATTTGATTTAGGTGAAGACTCAACACTCCACGATTTAGGCCAACTTGAATATTGACATCCCTATTCAGAAACACATACAATTTGCTCCCTATTGAGAAACACATACAGTTTTGTTCTTTCAGTTTCATTAGAATAAAGACTCCGAAGTAGGAAAACTCACTCTTTTTCTTCCCTAATACACTATGTATGTCTACACACAAATGTAAATAATAAAACCAACAAGATTTCTCCCCACCTGTCCTTCCCCACTCACACATGTGCACCATCTTCTCTGAAGGATAGGTTCAGGAATAACTACATACCTCACAGCCAAGGTGGCTGAGTCTGGCTTATGACAGAAAAATAGAGTTGAACTGCTCTATTTATTGTTATTTATAAGCTGAAGCCGAAGATATTCATAATTAGTCTGTGGAAGGAAGCAGGTGGAATTTCACTTCCTTTATAGCTGTATAGCAAGGTCCCTGGCACCTCTTTTAAAGTCTAGATAAAAAAACCAAAATTATTTTAATTATCTTTTCCAGTTCGAACTGCTAATTGAAAATAAGATCGCTGAATAGTGTCTTCCTCTTTCTTTTCCTACCTTGGATGCCTGCTCATGTAACTGTTATGGAAAGAGTATTGAATAATATCCCATAGATACATGAAAATACTCTAAACTCTTCCGTCTGGACAATGCATGCCAAAAAAAATCTTATCAGATTACAATTTTGATGCTTTAAAGCTTGCCTTCCCCATGCACTGGAAGATACTGGACCGTGTTTGTTGGCTGGTGCCACCATGAAGCCTATTGCAGCAAGGTCACGAGGAAGCTCTCCTGGCCAGCCCTCAAATCAGGGTGTTCTGGTCTGTATCGGTGAATGAGCAGCATTTACACTTTCCACAGGCTCACTTCCTTTCTAAACATGTGAAGTGATTTATGACCCAGTCTTGGGGAGATTTTTCGGGGTTGTTTGAGAGCTCTATGCATTCATGTCTCTGGGCAGCATCAGGACTTCAGGGCAGAGCTAGATGTGTTAGACTTCTGTGTTACACCCCAACAGGACATCTCTACCTCCAAAGCCAGAGAAGGGTGAGCTCGCTTGCCACAGCCAATGAGGTGTTTCTCAGCTGTATTGTTGCAATGGATCCTAAAGGCTGTAGAGGAGCAGAGGGAGGACATGGATATACTGAACACAGAGGCCTTCATCTGTACCTGAATATTGCTGGAACCCACTAACATGCACGTGCAGCACATCTTTAATTGTTCAACACAAATACTTAAAGTGGGTAATGCAACCAGGTGGGATCCATCTGCAAAGCTCAGGTGTCCACTCTGAGGTAGTGACATCGATTCTCTGTGTTAGTGGGAGAGTAGCGTCACTCTTCAGGTGTTAGTTCCTCTCAGCCTAGAAGAAGGAGAGATGAATTGTATTGAGAAAATGCTGGAGAGGGTTTTGTGAGTGGCAAACATAAGCCGAGATGAAACACCTGGTGTTTGATGGAAGAAATCCTACCTACTATCACTACTTTCCCCCCTCCTTATAAGTGATTAATAAGAAAACCCCCACCTGGATGGTAGTTTCTTGTGGATACTTGAAATAAATGAGCAAAAGGATTTGTTTTGGCCCTCGGTCTAGAACTGTTGCTGGTGAGAAACTTATGAGCGTTGTGGAGAACAGGCTTTAAATCAGGAGTTTGCGCAGAGACTTAACTAAACCAACAAAAACAGTGCTGAGATCAGTGCTCTTTCTGATCGTTTCCTCTGTGATAGTGATGCCTCACATAGAACAACTGGCTTCCAGAATCTGAGCCACGAGGGACAATGCCATTAACCAAAAAATCAATAAATGAGCTACTTTGTCCCATTAACGAGGTTCTTATTCTTAAGGAAAAGGGAGGAAAAAACCACTCGAGTTTTATAGAATCATAAACTGGTCTGGGTTGGAAGGGTTAAAGCCTATTGATTTCCAATCCCCCTGCCATGGGCCCGTACACCTCCCACTGGATCAGGGTGCTCAAAGCCCCATCCAACCTGGCCTTGAACACCTCCAGGGATGGGGCAGCCACCACTTCTCTGGGCAACCTGTGCCAGGGCCTCCTCACCCTCTCAGGAAAATAGTTCTTCTTAAGATGTCATCTAAATCTCCCCTCTTTCAGCTCAAAACTGTTCCCTCTCCTCCTACCCCTGCACTCCCTGATCAAGAGCCCCTCCCCAGCTTTCCTGGAGCCCCTTTCAGTACTGGAAATCCAATGCACTGGTAATCAAGGTGTGTGCTGCCTCACCTGCTGGTGGATGTGGTGGCTGATGGGTGCGGCTTTCAGCTGATGTAAAACAACAGAACCTCCTTAACAGAAGTGATCCCAGGTGATGCAACCTCCACCCTTAATGAGGCTGAAATGATTTCCACCAGGTGAGGAATCAGCCATTTTGTCTCAGTTTTGGTTTTGCTTTCTTTTTATTTACCTGCGAACTGTTCTCCTAGGGAATTCCGAGAGTTTGCCAATGGTTCTGTCTGCATGGAGTGTGATCCTCAGTGTGAGAAGATGGAGGAAAACATGATCACGTGCTACGGACCGGTAAGAGATGCAATTTGGTATTTTATGGGTGAGCTTGTTGAAGAGTGCTTAAAGCACAGGCTCACAGACTTTAAAGCAGGTATTGAAAATTAATGTTATCGAAAGTAGAAAATAGGTGTAGGGAAAGAGTTCTGGTGCTGGGAATAAGCTTCCTTGGATCAGCTTCCTAAAGAAAGGGGGTTTAAAAAGCTTTCCTTTTTTGCTTTTTCCTTTTTTTGCTTTTTCCTTTTTTTGCTTTTTCCTTTTTTTGCTTTTTCCTTTTTTTGCTTTTTCCTTTTTTTGCTTTTTCCTTTTTTTGCTTTTTCCTTTTTTTGCTTTTTCCTTTTTTTGCTTTTTCCTTTTTTTGCTTTTTCCTTTTTTTGCTTTTTCCTTTTTTTGCTTTTTCCTTTTTCGCTTTCCGTCTGTGTTAGTGGTACAAATGCATAACGCTTAGGAGATAGCATGCGTCTGTGGTGTGAGTGCCCTCTTCTATCTCTGATTTCATTGTTTGTCCTCAGTTCTGTCAGTAACTGGTCTACTACAGCTTTGATTACCTTTTTCTTCCACAAAAATAGTGTGTGAATTTATCTCAGTCTCTCAGGTTAGATAATACGTTGGGTTTTTTTTTACCTGAGGTTATAGTCTTTTAGGTTGTTTTCATAGAGGATTCTTTTCATGCATCCTAAATGAACATTACCTGCAGCTTTTACCTTTATAATGGCCAGTGAGCCTTCTTTCAAGGATTATTGCTCTTTGTAAGATAGAAGTAGTCTCTTTCTCTTAGGCTTTTGTATATTGCTAAGATTAAAAGTCACATGTAACCTGGGCAATGAGGAGATGTATTTTAGGTTCTTTGTCACTGACAAAATTCAACTCATAACTTATTGCCATGTTTCTGTGACTTACGTATTGAATAGGGAAAAAATGCAGTATCATTTTTGTTGCAATTCTGTGTTTTCTGCAACACGACCATAAAGCAAGAAGCTAATGTTTCAAGTGTTCAGTCCGTGAAGGAAATTTGGATTTGTAGCAGGGTTTATGGACATAAAATACTGACCAGTACCCAACCTGAACACCAGATTTGGTTGTACGTTGGCTTATTGTCATAGAATTTCACTTTTATGCTGTCCAGGAGCCTTGGTTTGTAGTTCAGAACAGTGTGGTCTGCACATGTATTAAGGAGAAGGAGACCTTGTAGCTCTTCACTATTGTGACCAGATACCAAAAGGAGAATGCCGTGTGGAAAATAATTGTGAGCCACTGAGAGACTGCTACAGTTGCTTTGCAAATGTGATTAAGTATTGAGCAATGTTGCAGGAAACTTCTCCAAATTAAAGTAAGGACAAAGTCCGTTGGGTTAAGCACACCAATAATGTTGAGAAAGCTATGTTGAAGCTGGAATTTAGTTTGACAGAATACATTTATGGTCAGAAGCACCAGGATTTATGCATCTGCTACACTTTCACAAACACTGAAACGGTAAAGGTAGCTCACTGTTCATTGGAAAAGAAATGCTCCTACAGTTATTGCTGAGTATGCTGTCAGTCTAGAACTTGTGGTTCCAGTGCAGCAGGAGAAGACAGAGTAACTTGAACACACCCCATTTCTTTTCCACGCTTTCCAGGGACCTGACCACTGCACAAAGTGTTTCCATTTTAAAGATGGTCCAAATTGTGTGGAAAAGTGTCCTGATGGCTTACAGGGGGCCAACAGCTTCATTTTTAAATATGCTGATGAGGACCGTGAGTGCCATCCATGTCATCCAAACTGCACCCAAGGGTAAGTACAAATGCTGTGAAGTGAGCCATCCTATTTACTGTTGGTAGCACATGATTTACGTACGGTTTGACTTGGTAAGGCGCTTGTCTTGCTCTTGAAAACAGAATGTGCACAGCGATAGTGTAACCTTTGATTTTTTCAAGTCTCTTGTGACATTCAGGTTCCAGTCAAGAATGTCCACCAGCTTATCAGAAAAACCTTACACCCCTTTGGAAAACAATAGAGAACAACTTTCCACAGCGATGCTCTTGACTTTCTTTCTAGCTATTATTGGTTTGCAGCAAATGCATCTATTAACACTTAAGTGTAGGCCTGCAAATTACTTCATTTTTTTACTTCATATTTACTTGTTAACAGAATTTTTGTCTTTTCTCCTTCGTGTTGATGAACTCAACCAGCAGTGCTGCTGTGAGATCTAAGTGTTACGTTATGGCTTTCTTTTTGATAAGAGGACAGATACAAATGAGATCAGGCTTTGTACAGGAATATGAGCAGCAATTTCTCAAGTCCTAAGTGCCCCAAATCCCTTGTTACATGGGCTCTATATTTCCAAATGTATCTGAGCCAGCGTTAAGAATCTGTGCAACAGAATAAAAGTAGTCACAAACGTAACTATTGTTTTGCATGGGCCATATAAGTTACAAATGTCTTTTTGATGAGACAGTTGGTTGTGTCCGGCACACAAAGAAAAGGAGAGGCGTCCAGGGCAAAAAAAGAGAAGACTTCAACCAGTGAAATAATCTTCTTGTTGTTTAGCGTCTAAAATTAAACCAGTAAATTATTCAATGTAATCTCGATGTCAACAGCTGTTGCCATTCAAAATGAGACCTTTTGCTGGTTTTGCAAATCTAATTACAATAGAGCCATTAGGGAAATGAAAGTGAGACCACAAAGGCACAGCCATATTCTGTTATGGATCTGCCTTCCCCTTAGACCCTTTAAGTCAATTATGCAATAAGAAAGACGCTGCTACCATGGAAGAAGAGCATAAGAAGAAACAGTATGAAGAGATGAGCTCACCTTAGGAGCTCTGATCCTTTCTCTGAGAGATAATGGAAGTACCAGTTCTGATCACAGCTGACAGCCCAGCTATGGGTGGTAGATTTGCTGCCCACACTCTTTATGAAGTGCCTTACAGCTCTGCTGGTTCCTCAGAATACCTGGATGTGATGCTGCTTCCCATTTCTTCCTCTTTTCTGGGGAGGTCTGACTGGGACTAATCTTGGTGGCACAACTTTGTCTCTCCTGGACCAAGAAGGAAGCAGAATCTTTCCCATGCCTTTCCACATTTTCATATGCATCAGTGTTTTGCAAGTGATTGGTTGTTTTTATTTGCCTGGAAAGAATAGGATCAAGGAGGGAGGCTTTTATGCCCTATAATGAAACTTGTGACAGTGTAGTTCATAAGCAAATAGGAAGGGCATCAGATGGTTTAACTGAACTTGCCAGTATTCATTGGCAAATATTGGTGACACAGGGCTCCTTTATGCTGAGTTGTCATTTAATCCTTGAATTTTCAGTTTTCCCTTCTTTTTATTTTCTACAACTTATCATGTGAAAGAACGTCTCGTTTAGCATCGTGTACCAATCCCCAGAGAAATGACAAACTGCCACTGGTAAAAGAGCCGAAGGCCTCACTGGGTTACAGACACAAAGGTGTGGTTGTCTCCCAGATAGACAACTATCCCCTTGCTGCCAGTCAAATACTATTCCTTATAGGAATCCTCATCCTCTTATTAAAGAGGATTCTATTCTTAGGGGGGTTTTGTTAACCCTCATAAAAACAGCACCTCCACCAGCCCTGAATCTGGGTAAGCACTGATTACTTTTTTCTAGTGTTCCCACAGACTTTCTGGCAAGTGATTATGTTAGTGAAACTGTTAATGACTGCCCCACATGTTGGAGGTTAGGGACTGTCCATCTTCTTGCCTACATTATCAGAGACTGAATATGCCCACAGAGAGAAGGGAAATGAGTTGCTTTCTCTCCTTTTCCCCTTCAGTACTGAATGTTCTAGTTCTATACCCTTCCTTTAGAAATTAATATTTAAATTTCCCTCAGTGAGGATCCCTCAGTGAAATAGGTTATGGAGGGAACACATCTTGGTATTTGGCTGATGACAGAATGGTACAGAGAAACCATAATTCTAGCACGTCTGTTCTCCTCTCTGTCTGATCAATTGCCAGAATAAAACTGATGCCCTCCCTGTGCAGCTTAGATATTTATCCAAAAGTGTTGAGCTGCTGCAGAGCGGTCCTCCCATTGTGGCATTATCTCATCCCCGCAGTGCTGCTCTCCCTGAACTGGGCTGCTTGCTAAAATGGGTTGTTAAGTTCTCAAATATCGTTTCTAGTCATCCTCTTCATGGTTATCACCAAAGACAGTATCTGTCCCACCTCTGTGAGTATTTTGCCACAGTTTCATCACAGTACTCACAGATGAATGCCTTGCACCCTAGAGCATGGCATTTGGTACCATCATTCCCTTATTCAAGTATAATGACAGTTTCTGTTAATAGGTGTGTAATTATCCAGCCCTGTTAATGATCTAACATTGATGGAAAGAAATATCAAGGAGTGACTTCCTTGGATGCAACAACCGTGCTCTTGGTCTTAGATCTCCATGATAAATATCAGCTACTTGGAGCCAGCTTGGAGCAGATCTGAGGCACATGGGACAGCTATCGCATTTAATTCAGGAGAGTCATAAAGCATTTGGCATCTCTTCTTGCAGAGCTAGCCAAAATGGAACAGTTTCACAGAAATAAAATACTAATTATATAATAGCATTTGACAGTCTGCTTCCTCGCTGGGCAAGAAACCAAAGGGAAATCTCACTTGACACCTCCCCTCATCATAGAAAGGCTCTTTCTTGCACAGTTTTTTGAAGGAATTCTTTCACTCTTCACCAAAGCTTTATTTTCCTCCTAAGATAAGACCAGAGAAGTCATGGGAGCCTTATCAACATGCTTGTTGTCCAGAAGGCAAAAGTACTGCCTTGCCCCTAAAGCTTAGCTGTATTTTCAGGAAGGCACTGTGAGACAGTAGTGCAAATTCAACGGTAACAACTCAGAATAATTAATTGTTACTACTTTATGGATTACTTCCTCCTACCTCCTGCCCCAGTTTAACATTCTTATCTCAGCAGGATGTGCCTCCTGTTAATTAAGTAATCCACTGGTATTGAATTGTCTGGCTTTATCCACAGCAATGGCTGGATGACCAAGTCATCACCAAAAACTAAGGTTTTCTCCTGTCCAGAGTTTGATCCATTTATGCAATTGTATAATCAGTTCTGTTTAATTCCAGCAACAAAGGGTTTTGAGGATTCATCTGACTAGAAATGGCTTGGCTGCTCCACATCTGTGAACAGTTAAGACCCCACCTTGCAGTCTGAAGGAAAACTGTTGGAAGACAATATTTATCACAGAGGGAAAAAGTATTGTTACAATAAAAAACAGTCATTAGACCAATTTTCAAAACTGTTTAATCTCCTCGTTTTCTTTCAGAGGGTGATTAGCTGTAAAGCTAGGATGAGCTCCAAGTGTCATTTTCTGTAGAAGTTGTATTGGACTGTGATGAGGTACTAAATATATCATTAATAAATTGGCACGTATCAATTAACCAGTTCATTTTACAGAGGAAACTTGGAATTGAAACTATCATCCAGACTCCAAGCAGCAGGAGGAACCCTGGGGGTGATGGATTCCCAGTGTGATGTGTGTTTGTGTCATGCCTGTGCTTAGAGGTGTCAAAATGCCTGGAACCAAGGAAGTTCTTCTAGAGGAAAAACAACTGATGCCTTGGTGGTGCAAATCAACTTATTAATAGATATTACCATTGCTCAGTGTTGTACTTCGCTGCATGTAATCAGGACAGCCTGTTGGAGAGAAGGAAACTGTTCACCATGACGAGGAGTAATGGGAATTGCACCTGCATGAAGGTGCAGAGTTTGGGGCTGAGGAATCCACTGAAGAAGATTACAGGTTTAGATAAAAATCAATGGTATTTCGACTTGGAGCGGGTGAGGTCCAAAAAGCTCTGTCTTCTTGTATTCAATTTCTGTTCTCCCAAAGAGAATAAATGCACAGATGAGAAATGTCTCCAAGGCAATGGGCACTTTATGTTAGTCTGCCAGTTATCTGAACGGGTAATGGGCCCTCAGGCCTCTAATTTGAAGAGGACTTTCTTTTTACTTTTAGCAAGAGTCTGAGCTCAGCTTTGCTTGATGTGCTAAGAAATCGAAGATCTGAACAGATTTTTTTTCAGCCTTCTTCATTACTGGACTGTTTTTCTGTAAATTGCTGAGAATGCCATGAAAGGATGAAATGTTGGATGTGTTTGAAACCGATTAGAATTCACTGTCCTGAATCCTCAAGTCCTGAAGCCCAAGACAGCTGAAGTTTCAAAAAGTACCTGTCAAGAGTTCTCTCTTAAGTTTTTGAACTCCATTTAAATCTGCCATTTCCACTTTGTGTATTACCTGGTCACCTGGGTATTTAACAAATCCTTTTTCTGTCTGTACATTTCCTGAAGGATACCACTATTGAGGAAATCCTTACAATTTCTGTTTGCACGTCACAGTTGTCATGTAAAAATACAAATTCAAGTAAGCAAGAGGTAAGATTCACCATCATTCTGCTCTCCCTGATGGGCGGGTAAGGGGAAATTGAACTTACTGAATGGCAAGTGATGGTGAAGTGGAAAGAAGATCTCATGGGAGTGTATTTGAACTTTCAAATTTCTGACATGCACATCCCTGTATCAAAGCCAAACTGAAAGCAGGAGCCTCTAGAAAGAGTTAGGGATCATACCTTAAATTTAAAATACCTCAACAGAAGTGAGCTCCACTCTGCTGATGTGTCAGATCAGCTGCTCCTGTACTGGCCACACAGCCAAAGAGCCCGTTAGACGAATGCCTCTGAGATCTTGTTAAAGAGTTGAAGTTTGGTTTCCTTAAAATGCTGAGAGCTTGATACTCTCGAAGACTACAGAGGGACCAGGTGGGCATCTGGCGCTCAAGAATGTCAGGATGTCTTAACCCCTAAAAGCTTAATTTTTCTGATCTGTCTCCCAGAATCCTGCCTTCACCTCCTGCTCTTCGCAAGGACAAGGAAAAAACATCCATATCCATGTTTTGCAAACGGACTCTTTGCTTGTGGTTTTGCCTTGGTGCCACTGGATTATATAATTCCCTGCATTCCCAGTCACCTTTGGAGAGCATCTGCCAGCTTTGCAAGTGGAGAACAGCATCTAAGGAAAGCAGAATAAAATCAGCCAATGCCATTTTCCTCTGGTTTTTATTGTTGGAAGTTCATCCTTGAGCTTCTCTGACAAGAGAATAGTCTGCTTCCAAAATATTTGTGCAATTGCCCTAGCTGGAAACTTAGAGCAGAACTGAACAATAGCATCAATTGCAGAAGGAAATAAGTTCAGCGTTCTGCTCCTAAAGGTCTCGCCTCTCAAATGACCAGGTTTTGTGCGGTAATCACTGGTTTGGTGATTCAGACAACATCCAGGAAAAGCAACTCTATTGTCGTGATTCCCACATGTGCAGGTGAAACTGGCCTGAAGTGTTGGTGGAGCCAAGATCCATCCAGCCTTGGAGCACCGCTGATGTTGCTATTATTGTTCCTATTGCAAGCTTGGTTTTGTCACAAGCTATAATTTTGTGGTGACTTGGGTCTCTCTTGAGAGTTATAATTAAGAATGTCAAAAAGTGGGGAATTCCTGCTTCTTGGATCCATAAATAACAGATTTCTCCCTTTCTCTCCCTGTTCTCAATGTGGATTTGCTGCAGGTGCATCGGGCCGCGCATCGAGGACTGCATCGGCCTGATGGATAGGTACTTGCTGAGTGAACGTTCCCTGTGTGTCTTCCATCCTCCACGTGTGGACAAGGGCGCATGCGGCTGCATGTCCTTGTGAATGGCAAATGACATGTTTTGTTCTGTAATTGCCTGCAGGTGTAGAGGTCCCACTAGTCATGACTGCATTTACTATCCATGGACACGCCAGTCCACTTTACCACAACATGCTAGGTAACATCCACCACTCCTCCATTTCTGTACATGAGATCCTTCCTTGGTTACTGTAGGAGTGCCAGACAAGCCAGTTTGCTCAGAAACGCAAATTTTATGGACAATATAAATTGTCCTGAATTGAGATATGCCTCTAAACATCCAAATTTACTTTTCCCTTTGAAAGCCAATTAAATATCTTGATCATCTAAACTGATTGGAAAATGTCAATTTATTTTAACTTTGGGTGAAATAAATAAGGATTCAATGCTAAAACTTTCTGCAGAAATACATTTTTCTCTATGGAATTTTACTAGAAGTAAACATGGGGAAAACTTCAGTTAAATTGGAAATTGCTTTTTTCCATTTGTTGATATTTTAAAAACAGAGCTGAAAAAGCAAATGAAGCTTTTTTAACCCATATTTCTTCACTGGAAAAAAAAGGAAATGTTTCAGCAAAAATGAATTTGTTCCTTAATTCACATTGGATTCCTTTTTCATTTTCTTTTTTAAAAAATACAATCGTAACCTCAGCAATTTTAATTTTCACTAATGGTGATAAAAACAAATTAATCTAGGAAAACTCTGGAAACATTCCAGTTGCACTCTGCATTCTTTTCTATGAAAGCCTTTCATTGCCATTGAGTTTGTTTATTTTTAAATCAAACTGGTTAGTCTGACTTCCAGGCTTTGGGATTACTGTCATGAGCTAAGACTGGATGAAAAATGTATCATTTCTATCAACTTCACCTCATTAAGGATTTTACTTTGGGTTTTCTTCTGGTCTTTAAAAGAGATTTTAAGGTTTCCTTTCCTTCCTCGTTGTGTACCTAATGTGAATATTCCTGTTTCTGCCTGTTAAGGGAGAACATGTTTAGACTTGATAGCTTTTATAGAGCACTATTTTTCAAATGGTGTACTTGTTTAATTAAATCAATGTACGTTCTGACTTAATTCATGGACCAATGAATAAGTCATGGAAGAAGACTGAATTTTTCAGTAATTCAATATAATTTTTCAATCTTTCTGCTCTGGGATATCCAGTTTGAGATATTTCTGTGGGGACTCGTTTCCAGATGGACTCATCCAAACTGAGTTGACCCAAACAAGTGATCAGTTTTAAAGGTCTCCATTTTTTGAACTTTACTCAAAGCAGAAATATATTATTATTTGCATAAGTTTTAGGGCCTTACCAAGCTACAGAGCATGGAGGACTTGCTCAAGTTCTTTGCTTTAGTAATCAATTTAAAAATAACACGTATTTCATTAAGTGGATTCACAATCAGCTTTTGAGGGAACACTAAGGGCTTTATAGTAGGAAGCCAGTTTGTTGGCTGTCACGCAACTCTGACAACGTTACGGGCTGCTCACTCTGGCTTCCTCTCTTAGCCCCAAAGCCAGCCAGACCATGATCACCGTTTAATTCAAGTGGTATAATTCCAAAACTTACTTCAACGCAAAAGTCTCTGGAGGTGCTTCTAAATACCTATGGAATTTGATGTCAAGGCTCCTGTTACAGTTAGGTTGGGCTCTGTATTTAGAAGTGGAATTAAAAGACTGAAATCTCTTACATGATGACACAACACTTAAGCCCTGTGTTAATAAGCAGGCAATGCTTATTTGGGTTTTTATGTTGTGTGAATTGTAGTTTTGTCTCCTTGAATCTCCTGTCAAGGTAGTAAAGAGAATTGTCGGGGGGGGGGGGAGGGGGAAAATTAAAGCAATGGGTTTACATTGCTCAAGTGAATAATTTCTTACTCCTTTCAGTCTCAGGAAAAGACATTCAAATGTTTCCTTTGGATCCGATGTTTGGGGATTTTTTTTAATTCCAACTTTCCTGAATTTATTTTAGGAATGTCACTGCACTGTGTTTAAATGTTATGTATGTGGTTTTTCACTTTCAAGACAAAGAGGGAAATTTCATAGCTGTATGTTTATTGGATTACTGAAATAGTGCAATTTTTTTGTGTGTGTGAAAATGGTTTGTTTTGTTTGGGCTAAAAATGAGCAAAACTGCACTGGCAAAAGTGATACTTTTTATTACGGTAGGAGTCTAAATCAACAACAGATGTGTTTCTCTTTAGACAGAACTTCTTTCATATCCCTTTAACAATTGTGTACTCTCCCCAGCCTCACAGACCTTAAAATAATGATTGGAATTTCTTCCATTGCTGTGAATTAGCAGTGAGGTGAAAGGCAGGATTCTCAATTGCTCAGGCAGTGGAAAGTGAGCATAGGGCTCTAACCACAAACCATGAGATATTTCTCAGCATCACCTATTTCCATCTTCATACCAGCATTGCTTTTCTTCCCAGTTTTACAGGTTGCAAATTGATTTTGCCATGATCCATTGACTTGAGGGCTTTTGTAAGAATCTGGTAGAATAGCAAAGGAATTCTTGCTGTCATGTTTAACACAGATGAATCAGCTGTGGTGTGTTTTCCAGGTGACTGATAAAACTTCACTTTTCCTGCTCATGTATTCTGCTTGTATTTGTGGAAAGAACCCCTTACTTTCAGCATTGTGTCTTTCTGCATAGATGTGTGGTTTTTACTAGCTCCAACAGAATTTGTCCAAAAGGATGCAAGAAACCCTTTTCTTTGCCCATTTCCAATTTGGTGCCATGTGTTTGGGCTGTTTTAGCCCTTTCCTGCTTGACTACTCAATAGATTTTTACTTGCTGGATCTCATGTGTCTTTTTTTGTCCCTGTGAGGACCCCATTTATTTTCAGTGTGTTCAATTTATGCTCATGAAGGCCTTCACTGCATTCTTAACTGCCAGGAAAAGGTCAATTTCTAAAGGAGTTAGAAGTCACAGGAGAAATGAGTGCCTCTTCTGTTGGTGGTTAGTTGCAAATTCCTGCTATTGCTATAGCTCTTGATTTACTGCAGTTGCAAAGATAAGGCAGGGAAAGCCTTTCCTCCCATTCGTGATGTATTCTGTCTGTATTTATACTGTGTTCAGTTCATAGTGTCCCTATTGCAGCGCCATCTGATCGTCATTTGCGTGATGCACTGAGTCCATTTGCTGAGTCCTGGCTGTGACTGCTTCAGGCTGCTTGGATGACCCATGGCCCAAAGGAAAGGGACAGGCCAGCAGAGAATTCCCCATGGAAGGTGAAGTTCTTAGGTGGCACATAACCAACATCACTGCTTAGATATCTTCCTTTCTGTCTCCTTCTTTCTCTTCCTGTCCTGCTGAGAATCTCAGCCCAGGGAGCAGAGAGGAGAGCACAGCCTCACGTTAAGGCTTTTTTAGCATCTCTCAACTCTTTCTGCTGTTCTCTGCCAGGGGGAGGCAGGTACTAGATTTCTACCGTAAGGCTGGAGGGGGGGTTCCCCCTTCTATTTCAATCTTTCCTAGAAAGTTTGGCTCTTTCCTGGAAAGCAGATGGAAGCTCCATGGTGTCCAAAGGACTTAGCTATCCTCATTTCCCACCCTTCCTAAAATGACGGTCCTCCTTTCAATACCTTCTGGTAATTGTAATTGGTGGATTCTTTCAGTGGAATAGCATACTTAGCTCTGGAACAAGACGCAAAAAGAGCAGAGTGCCTGCTTCAAAGGTTTGGGTAACCATTGCCTACAAGGAAGATTGAGAAACTGTAAAAATAATACTCAGGCATTCATTAAGAAAATTACATTTGGCAGTTACAAAAGGCTGGTGCTTCTGTGCTCCCCTGCTCCCAAGTCCACCAGAAATGTTATTGAAGCTACTGTGTGGCCAAAGTTCTTACTTAAAATATGAATTTGAAATATGTTATCCTTCCTACAATTCGTTCTGCTTAATGCTAAGAGAAGAGATTGTGAGGAGTGAAGTTTCTGTTTTCCAATGCGTTAGAGAGTACAAATCCAAAGATGTGATGGTAGGAAAGAACTAGCATCTTGATTTTGGCCTAAGTAAGCTGCCCTGCAGAAAGGGACCTGGGAGTTCCGGTCGACAGCAAGTTGAACGAGCCAACAGTGCCCTGGCAACCAAGAGGGCCAACTGTGTCCTGGGGTGCATCAAGCTCAGCATTGCTGGCTGGTCAAGGGAGGCGATTGTCCTCCTCTACTCTGTGCTGGTGAGGCCTCACCTCAAATATTGTGTTCAGGTCTGGGTGCCACAGTATAAAAAGGACATCAGACTACTGAAGGGTGTCCAGAGTAGGCCACAAAGCTGGTGAAAGGTTTAGAGGGGAAGTCATATGAGGAATGACTGAAGTGACTTGTTCTGTTCAGCCTGGAGAGGAAGAGACTGAGGGGGGAACCTCAGCCATGCTTTGCAGCTTCCTTACAAGGGAAGGAGGAGGAGGAGGAGGAGCAGGTGCTGAGCTCTTCTCTCTGGTGAGCAATGACAGGACCCGAGGGAATGGCAGGAAGATGGGCCAGGGGAGGGTTAGGTTGGACATTAGGAAAAGGTTCTTGCCCTAGGGGGTGGTGGAGCACTGGAACAGCTCCCCAGGGAAGCAGTGACAGCACCAAGCCTGACGATATTCCAGAAGCATTTGGCCAACGCCCTCAGCCCCACGGTGTGAATGTTGGGGTTGCCCTGTGCAGGGCCAGGAGCTGGACTCGATGGTCCTTGTGGGTCCCGTCCAACTCGGGTCGTTCTATGATGTCTCTCTCTGTTTATGCCCTGAGAACATCTCAGTCACATTTCCCTTTTAACTAACAGAAACTAATTGGCCAGGACCACCATTGTCAAGCGTTTACATAAAATGATGTGTCTATGTAAACTCAAATTACATCCCTAACGCTTTGTACCAGCAAAGGATGTCCTCTCAAAAAATCATCGCTTCCTAAACAAAAAAGCTGGTTTATGCACTCTCTGTGTGTACAAGAGCCAATTAACAGTAAACCCTGTGTAATGCAAGCAAATCCTTTCATAGCTGTTTCGTACCCCTTCACAGTATGACAGCAATAAAATTGCACAGCAACTCCGAGTCGATGGTGGCGAAGGGAAACCACTTCTAATAAAATGTTAATGCTCATTGCTTTTATGGTGCTCTGTTCCATTAATTGGAGGAAAGTGTTCCATATGCTCTATATTTTTATAGAATAATTATAGTTGTTCTGTAGAGGGAGAGGAAGAGGATCTATATAAAACGAGAGGAAGAGGAGGATCTGTGAGTACAAATTATGCTGCAATAATTGATTGGTAAAAGATGCTGCTCTTGAGAGACTTTTAATAGGAAGCTTTTTGATGCTATACCAGGACAGAGCAGTTGAAGAAGGCCTGGAATGCTTCCCCTATGCAGAGAGGCTGGGAGAATTAGGGTTGTTCAGCTTGAAGACTCCAAGGAGGCTTTATTGCGGCCTTTCAATACTTAAAGGGCACTGATAAGAAAGACGGGGAAAAATATTTTAGCAGGGCCTGCACCAATAGGACGAGGAGTGATGGTTTTAAACTAAAAGAGAAGAGGTTTAGACTAGATATTAGGAAGAATTTTTTTTCACTGAGGGTGGTGAGGCACTGGCACAGGTTGCCCAGAGAGTTGGGAGATGACCCATACCTGGAAACATTCAAGGTCAGGAAGTGGTGGAGTCTCCATCTTTGGAGGGGTTCAAAAAGCATGTGGCTGTGGCACTTGGGACATAGAATCACAGAATCATAAGTGTGGAAGAGACCTCTGAGATCATAGAGTCCAACCGTGCCTGTCTCCCCACCAAACCATATCCCTAAGAAACTCATCCACCCGTCTTTTAAACACCTCCAGAGATGGTGACTCCACCACCTCCCTGGGCAGCTTGTTCCAGTCCCTGACCACCCTTTCAGTGAAGAAATTCTTCCTAATGTCCAGTCTAAATCTCCCCTGGTGCAACTTGCAGCCATTTTCTCTCATCCTGTCGCTTGTCACTTGTGAGAAGAGACCAGACACAGTGGTGTTGTGTTCTGGGTTGGACTGGATGATTCTGAGTGTGTTTTCTAACCTTCCTAATTCTATGATTCTAGTTTACCATTGTGTTTGCAGGCTACACACTGTTAAAACTGGGAAATGCCTTATCAAATTCAAAGCTGGTACTTCTACTTCTGCAAAACCAGATAAATAAGATTGACGGTGAACTGAGTTATCATTAACAAAAATTATCTGCTATTTATGTTCTAACGCTGGAAAAACTTGCAAATTAACTAAGAATGAACACTTTTGTACACAAAATGAAAAAAGATCACATCCATTGCAGACTTCAAATACAAGTTCTCACCTGCATCAAGCATTCTATGCTTCATCTTTCCAGCGAATACTTGACTGGTTTTAAATAGGCAATGGACAAGTAGGCATGGGAGAAATTCCTGCAAGGTTATTTTATTGATGCAAATATGTGTTATTTAATCTGATCCCCGTGGCAGGGGTGTCACAATTAGATGATCTTTAAGGCTCCATCCAACCCAAACCATTTTAAGATTCTATGATACCAGAAAGGAATAACTCTATCCCAAACCCAAACACGGTCATGCAGATCTGTAGAGAGCAATAAGATCGTCCCTCAGCCTCCTCTTCTCTAGTAGGCTGCATGGCTTGGGATACTGACTGTGATATGAAGGGATCTAATTAAGCAGGCCTGACCGTACACATGCTTACGCAAATGCACCACTACCCCAAGGTACTGTTTTAAAGAATCCCAGCCAAGAGCTTCCCATTTAATGGAAGAACTGCAGCTCCCTTATCACCTGGCAGGTTTCAACAAGTAAGCTAAAATGCAGAGAACTGAGTGTAGGCTGGACTCTAAAATCAAAGACATTTGTTATGTAAATTGTCTAAATACAAATAAGCGACAAATCCTGCATTAGGCAGGTAGATTGGAACTAAGACCGCAAGCTTTAATTCTCATTTATTATGTGTTAAATATTAATGAATTATTGAGAACCATTCACTGAGGTTTAAACAACTCTACATCTCACATATTTCTAAAGCTCTACAAATGTATTTTTAATAATAGATAATTAATTTATAACAACATTAAATCTAAATTAAATCCTTATTTCAAGCCATAAAAGAAACACATTGGAGTGTGGTGAGACATACACCATTGCTCTGTAATAAGGTCACTTTTTCATAGGATAATTTATTTCCTCATCATGTGTTATTTGTGTAGCCAAACCAGCGTAGACCAAACCACAAGGCTTTTGTAGCCTGATGAGAAATAAAAGTGGTGACCTGTGCACTTGGTCTGTGTGGTGTTTTCCATTCTAACAAGCCATTTTCAATTTGGAATTTACTAGTGCTTCTTGTCTTCCAGTAGTGACCTATCATGTTTAGCCTCATCACTTCTTATTTTTTCTGCTCACAGTTTCAGCAAAAATAATTGAGTCAGTTTTCCAAACAAATAATTTTCTCATTTTAAGTGTATTTGAAAATTTATTTTACAACTTGTGGTAGCAAAACAAAAAAAAAACTTTTATTGAGAAGTCTCTGCAAAGAGATTTGGTTGTAGAGTCATGGAATGGTTTGGGTTGGAAGGGAACTCAAAGTCCATCCAGTTCCTCCCCCCTGCCATGGGCAGGGACACCTCCCACTGGATCAGGGTGCTCAAAGCCCCATCCAGCCTGGCCTTGAACACCTCTAGGGATGGGGCAGCTGTAACTTTTCTGGGCAGCCAGTGCCAGGGCCTCACAGGAAAACATCTCTTCCTAAGATCTCATCTAAATCTCCCCTCTTTCTTGTTTTATTTGTATGTAAGATTTAAAAGTGAAGTCTTCTTTAGGGATGAAAGTACCTTTTTACGAAAGTTCATACTTTTTTCAATCTGATGTAAATTTTTAATGGCTGATGTTCACATGATGGTGAAGAGGCTCTTTTGCAGATAGTTTGGCTATTTAATTAATAGAAGATTAAGTGGATTGTAATTTCTGTCTTTATCTGAGATTGAACAAATGATCAAACAGGCAAGGAAAGATTGTGCGATGATGTGGAAAACATGTTCTGGCTTGTTCTGACTGAGCCTTTTATTGGCCTTGTGAGGAGTTCACTGTGTGTTTACCTGCTCTGGTACATCTCTTGACAGAGCTGGGAAGTCCGTCATCCTGAGGAGCTGTGGCATTTGTACAGGAATTCGAGAACAAATTCAACCTTGTCATCAGGATAGAGGCCAAACTTTGGTTAAATATGGTCCAGTCATGATGTAGTCCCTGATTTATAATTTATATGACGTTCTTCCTCTAGAAATTGTCTGAAATTCAATCAGCCTTTTGAGTATGAAGTGTGAACTGTTTCCTCCAATGACTTATCTCAGACTCTTGATATGCTGCCTGTCCATTAGAAACACAGGCCAGCAAAGCAATGCACCAAGGTGTTACTTGACTCTTAGGATGCTCACCTGGATTTTCATGACATATCCCTTTGTTACTTGATGATCCATTGTAATTCACAGCTGTCAAAATGTACTATGCCTAATGATGTTTAGACTCATCACTGAAATTAAGGAGCATGGATATTGTTTAGAAGGCACAGAAGCTGCTCTCTGCTTCACTTGATAATATAAGAACTACTGGGAGATGACTAAGCTATGGACATAGAAGAATTTAAAGTCATGTTATTGTATAGGAGACAATCCTATATAAGCCTTGTGTCAGAAGGAGAATGTCAATTGTGTGAGGTTTTTCCCATAATCAGATGAGGTCTTTAGCGATTGATACAATTTGTGTAGGGTGTTTAATTGGAATGCTACCCTTGGAAAGTAATAGTGATAAATTCGAAAGCAGCATCAGGCACATTCAGAAATAAATTCCTTATACCCTGCTCTTTATCTGCCTTGGATTTTCCTCGGTCTTTGTGAGTACTGGCTGCATTTATTCCCTGCTATGCTCCACAAAGATAAATTCAGCATATTTAGAACTTAAATGAGGAGTAGCTAAGATGTATCCTGATGCTGTAGTGACAGTATCATGGCTGTTACTAGCATTCTAGTAAATGTCTCAAACACTGTATTTATATACACACTTATACCAGCGTGGAATGAAATGTTACTGTTTTGAAAGTGTTACTGATTTGATTTACACTTTGAAGACAGAACTCTTAATCGTATCTATCTATATTTATATAATAGAACCGCAATATCTGGGTGCATATTTCCTAACACATTCTTCTACAAAAACTCCATGCACTCTAGCTTTCGTCTCAAACACGGGTTCAAAAGATGCTTTAGTACCATCACTTGCTAAAAACCTTCAGCTGAAGCCTGTGTAATCTCTGTATTTGTCAAGAAACAAATGATGGATCATGGCAAGAAACTTGAAGACTGGAATCAATATGTGACAGTTCTGTTCTCAGTTTATCCTGTCCCATCTTGTTTTGATGGGGCTTTCCCCCCCCCCCCCGCCAGTGCCCTGTGCTGAACCTCATTCTGACTGCTGACTTTGTGAGTGCACTCATGGGAGTGCAGATGCAGAGCTGGGCCAGGTGTAGTCTGATGGAATTTAGGGCTCTCTTTAATGTACGGAGTCTGTTCTCACAAAGGAGAAACACAAAGTCACGAAGACTTTAGAACGAGGGAATCCAGGACTGATTTGATCCCCAAATACAGTTCTCAAAAGTTCCATGCTATGAAATACTCCTGGAGCTTGTGAAGGCAAACACTTGCTGCCTCATATAATTCAAAGCTGGAACAGGAGAATACAGTGTTCACAACTACTTAGACAAAAAATGTGCTCTGCGCTTCTTAAATCTTCTGAACGATTGCTCTCAGGGAAGACTGACATTCCAAAAAACAATCAAAAGTGGCAGGTGTAAAAAGAGATACCGATGCATTTTCAAAAGAAAGATGATGATTTGTGAAGTAAAGCAGAAATGAAGGGTGTGGTGTAGAAAACCCTTCCTCTTGCAGCTTGTTAAAGTTCAGCAAAGCATCTGTGCTCTTCTTACAGCCAAAGTTTTGCTTAGTCATGTATGGGCTTGGATAGTTCGTATATTTAATTGCTCAATTTCAGCAAACACTTAACTGGAACTTCAGTGAATTACAAGCACTTCTCACCAGTGAAATTTGGAAGTGTTTAACAAAGTAGCAGACGGAAGAGCAAATTATTCAAACGGGATTGATAGAACCATAGAACGTCCTGAGTTGGAAGGGATCCACAAGGACACTCGAGTCCAACTCCTGTTCCTGCACAGGACAACCCCAACATTCACACCATGTCTGAGGTTGTTGCCCAAATGCTTCTGGAATATTGTTGGTCCCATTGTTTTTTTTAAATAATCTTGAACCTTCCTTCCTGTTCTCTACTGTTCATGGTTTATTAACCAGCTGAAGTGAATTTCCCCCCATGTCCGGTACCAAAAATTTTAGAGAGCAAAGTAGTAAATGTCTAACTCATCATGAACAGGATGTCCTTGGAGATCTGATTATTCTTCCAAACCTGGAAGATGCACAGTTATCTACACAGATATTTGTGAACTGTAAAGAGAAAACAGGAATTAGACTGGATAGAGCTGCCACCTGAAATGTTAATGAATTCCTGTTAATACTGACTGCATTATTTGCTCATCTGGGCAGTCACTGGTGGAGCAAAGCTGGTTGAAATAATTTCTGAGCCATTTCAGCTTGAGTTCAGCCTTCTGCTCTCAAAGTTCTACAGGCTGTAGTGTGAAGGTAATTGGCCTGCCCACGTCTGCCAGAACCTGTAATAAAACCCAAAATGTAGCAATGAAGAAATCATTATAAAACCTGCCCTGAACACCTATTGCAGAGTGAAGAATGTTCCTGCCCAGCTTCAATGGCTAATTTTATGCTAGGATTTGGGTTCTCTATGTGAGCCAGCTCCCACTGAATGTTTTGGCTGCCTACTGATTTAATATGAGCACTGCTTTGTGTTTCTCCAGCTCCTCAAGCAATGCAATGTGCTCTGCCTCAGACTGTGCCCCTTTGTGGCACTTTGGGATTTGACAGTTAAGGAACAGAAAGCAGCGCCACCAGGCAACGTAGTCTCTCAGCAGATAATGTCATACAGGACAATGTGCTTTGTATTTCTGACAGAAGTGTGTTTTCTTATTAACAATTTCATCTCCACAGATGTAATCACAGAGCCAGCTGACTGCCACTGGTCGGAGACAAGCAGACTGAGTTTATTGCTTCTAACAGTGCCTTATGCAGAGAAAAACTCTTGAGCCGAACACTGATTAGTTTTGTTTCAGACCAGTCTATCAGCACCCGTGGTCATCACAGGTCTCATTTTCTTTATTTATAGCAAAAAATTACTCTTCCCCCCAAAAACCAGGAAATATGACAAGTTTATGGAGGATTGTTCTTCTCCTTGATGAACTGGCTTCACCTTTGAGTCCGATCTAGTGGATGTAACTGGCTTTCTGTTGCAGATAAATCAATCTGCATTATCTGGGGCCTGACGGCATATTTTACAGGGAACGTTAATCTGTTTACTTAAAGCACAACCCTTAAAACAAAGTCACTGTGCAAGTTCTTAACAATAGCATACCTTTTTTGTCTTGTAGCAGAAAAGAAAAACCAGTCCCTCCCAGCCCTCACAGGAAAACATTTCTCCCTAAGATCCCATCTCAATCTCCCCTCTTTCAACTGAAAACCATTCCCCCTCATACTACCCCTGCATTCCCATTTTGTTGTGTCTTGTAAACACTCTGATAACCTAAATGTAAGCAAACCTTCAGCAAGTTATGTCCCTGTGTGTTAAACATTTTGATGTGTCCCAACAGCACTATTGCTTTCAACAGCACATTATGACTAGTGGTACTCTTAGGAGGAATGGGTGTGTGCTGTCAGTTGGAGACTGGGTCTCTTGTTCTGTGCACATTATTCCCATTTGGCAAAGCCAGTGAAAAAAACCTTGAGCACACAAGCGGTCTACAAATGTCCTTAAATCCTTGCTTGAGGATGGCTTTGATATAGCATATGATGAGGACAGGGCAACAGCAGTTTGAGGGTGGGGATGCCCTGGCACAGGCTGCCCAGAGAAGTGGTGGCTGCCCCATCCCTGGAGGTGTTCAAGGCCAGGTTGGATGCGGCTTTGAGCACCCTGATCCAGTGGGAGGTGTCCCTGCCCATGGCAGGGGGGTGGATTTAATGACCTTCATGGTCTATTCCAACTCAAACCATTGCATGATTCTATCAATTTTGATTACAGATATCTGTTTGTCAGCCTTAGCCTTGTCCAAAATGAAAACTGTGTTTGATATTTAACCACTGAGTGGACCTAGACTGCAACAGTCATTGTTTTCATTTACCATATTGAAAAATTGTGGCCACCAGAGTTTAACTGCAGCCAGCTGACAGTATGATGGAATGCGGATTGCTCATATCCAGATTAAATGTCACAGAATGGTTTGGGTGTGAAGGGATCTTAAAGCCCATCCAGTTCCAGACCCTCTGCCATGGGCAGGAGCACCTTCTATTAGACCAGGCTGCTCAAGACCGCTGTCTTAATGTGACTAATATTATAATTAATGTTAATTTATTAATATGATTAACATTAAATGAATTCTTCCCACTCCCCAGGAGCACAGTTTCATGAACACAAGGCACTCCAGAAGTTGTGGTTGCAGAGCACTGCTGAGGGAGTGCTGCAAAGCGCAGAAGCTACTTAAAACATACACAAATTTGCTTCCCAGTCTAGTTGTTTATCTTGTTTTATTAAAATACTAAGGTATGTTTTCAAGATCAGCAGAATCCATTAGATCTCTAAATGTGCAGCTTCAAAGTCAGCTGAACTCCGCACTGATGGAAGTGACAAGGAATGCAGAAGGTATGAATAGTCATAGGGTCATAGAATGCTTTTGGTTGGAAGGGACTTGTTACAGGTGCAGTAGGAAAAAATATGTAGTGATAGGAGGAGGGGGAAGATTTAGATTAGACGTTAGGAAGAAATTCTTCACAATGAGGGTGGGGAGGCCCTGGCGCAGGTTGCCCAGAGAAGTCCTGGCTGCCCCATCCCTGGAGGTGATCAAGGCCAGGTTGGATGGGGTTTTCAGCATCCTGATCCAGTGGGAGGTGTCCCTGCCCATGGCAGGGGGGTGGGACTGGATGGGCTTTGAGTTCCCTTCCAACCCAAACCGTTCTGTGTTTCTATGATAAAAAAAATTTGCATGAAGTGACTACTTAGCAAATATTCAAGGTTGCAGTGAATCCTGTTTGGATACATAGATAAAACTCAAAGGAGAGGAAGATGGGAAAGGTTGTGGCAGGAACTTAAAGCCCTCAAATTCCTTGTCTTCAAAGCTTGTTTGATTTATATGTCATATTAGGTGGATTAATGCTGAAGACAGAAAAGCAGGTGTTCTTGCTCAGCTTTACAATTCTGTTTCCTATCCCCCTTCTGCTGCTCTCTCCAGTCCAAGAGTGTGACATTGTGTACTCATCTCAGTGAGTTAATACCTTGTCTCAGGGCACTGTGGGAATTGCAGATGATGTGATGTTTTGGAGTGGATGAAATGATACAGTCGCCCCTCTTGAGCATCCTTGTCCAGCCTGGAATGCTGATTTTGAACTGTTTGTGTCATTTTTGGTGTGTGGCAGTGGGTTTTCTGTGCTTCTAAATATGAAAACACAGTACACATTTAAAAAGAACTATATATTATTCATTTCTCCTGAGGGAATACTGAAGCCTTAGTTTCAACTTGTAGCTGCAGACACGCATTTTCCAATTTAAAAGGCGTATTTTTCACATGTTGTGATTTCTTCCCTCCCACTGCCTCCCTTGCTGCCGCCTCCTCCAATCATTAATTCAGTGTTCTGTCCTCACCTGGGATGGGGGATAGCAAGTTAATTATATGGGCTTGAATTATCATTCAGGGCTGTATTCCTTGGACCAGTAAGTCTGTTTTGATGAGAATAAAAATCCAGAAACACCTAGCAGAGCTTTTTTTCACCCTTTGGGCTAGATTTAGTGTTTAAAGGAAAGAAGTGGCTATATCAGGAGTGGGTTCATAGTAGAGCTGCAAATGGGAGCCACAACTGACTATTGGCTGCCCATTATTTATGCCAGATGGGCAAGGCTGATACGGAACTGCCTCTCTTTGCTTGACTTCATTTTTTCTGAGCCCTAACAGAGAAATAGGCCTCTGTGCTTTTAAAAGTTACTTTAAATGTGGATTTTCTAGTATTTTTTTGCCTGTGCATCAATATTATTCCTGTTAACGTTAATTGAGTTAGTTTTAAGTGGGCAATAGTCTGAGTAGGGCAAATGTAGCAAAATGCAATCACAGAGGTGGTTGTGGGACAGTGATGTCAGAAAAAGTAAGTGGCTTAAGCCCTTAATGCTACTAGAGATAAGGAGATTTGTGTGTCCAGCTGGTTGTGAAGCTGAACTGTTGGTTTGGTGCATATGTGGAAAAATAAGGATTGGATAACAGGCAGAATGGAGAAAGGTTACACGTCTTCCACAGCATCTCTGAAACATAATTAACAATTATGTGAAAGAAAGCTAAACAGCATGGTAATGCAATTCATATTCAATATAAGATATAATATGCAATGGTATTCAATATAAGACATCACAAACATGCAAATAGCAGAGAAATTATGCTGGAGACTTGAAGATCATAGAATCCTAGAATGGTTTGAGTTGGAAAGGACCTTAAAGACCATTCAGTTCCAACCCCCCTGCCATGAGCAGGGACATCTCCCACTGGATCAGGGTGCTCAAAGCCCCATCCAACCTGGCCTTGAACACCTCCAGGGAGGGGGCAGCCACCACTTCTCTGGGCAGCCAGTGCCAGGTCCTCCCAACCTTTATTGTGAAGAATTCCTTCCTAATGTCTAATCTAACTCTTCCCCCTTCCAGTTTAAAGCTGGTAAAGATGCTGGCAGAACAGATAGAAATGCAAACTCAGCCTAACAAACATAAGTGAAAATAACCCAAATGAGGTAGGTGACACCCAGAAAACCAGGCTTGGAAAATAATCTGCATGTGATTGAGAGTAGCAGTGACCTGCACTGATGGTACCTGAAAGTTCTAGGGGCAATGAGGTGTATTTGGGTATTGTAGCCAATACAGCACACAATTGTGGACTTTAGGGCTTACTTAACTCAGCAGCAGAGTGAGGTGAAGCCATATGGCATACAGTCATGTCCTTGTCTAAAATCCCTCTCCAACTTTCTTCTAGGCTCCTTTAGGTACTGGGAGGCTGCTCTAAGGTCTCCCTGGAGCCTTCTTTTCTCCAGTCTGAACAACCCAACTCTTTCAGCTTGTCTTTGTATGGGAGCTGATCCAGCCCTCGAATGATTTTTGTGGCATACTTTGGCTCTGTTCTAGCAGATCCATGTGCTGAGGGCTCCAGATAGGGTCTCACTAGAGCAGAGTAGAGGAGTAGAATCCCCTCCCCTCACCCTGCTGGTGCCCCTGCTTTAGATACGGCCCAGGAAATGGTCTTCTGGTTGGTATCTGAAATTAATCCAGGTTTTGTGCTTTGAGACTTCTTTGAACCAAACTGCTGTGAGAAGGGACAGGTAGGACAGGTTAGAGATTGGCTTCAAAATGATACTCAGTGGTAAAGTAGGCACACCTTAATATACCATGTTGGGTTAAATGGCAGTGCTTCCCTCGGTTACATTTTGTGGTAGGACATAAAAAGAAGAATAAAGGTTCAGATAAATCAGTTTAGTATTTCTGTGGGAGACTCCTTTAAACTTTCAATAGCTGTGTGGTACATTTTTATTGATAGACCATAATGTGTCTTTCATCATTGTTCAGATATAAGTGAGGAAGGCTGTTAAAGCACAGCAGTGATACTTGTACAATCTCAACAATAGTTAACCTGTTTCTTGTAGTTACCAGCCAGTGATTTCTGCACCATTTATGCTCTGCAGTTGTCGTGCTGTCTCTTTTTACCCATCTTTTCAGTCACTGTCTAGCATTGAAGGAAGGATGTTAAATGCTGTCAGTGTGTTTGTGCTAGTAAGTTGTTGGTATTCTGTGAAAATCCATAATTTAAGGTTTTGGTTTGGAGGCTGCTACCTACCCTTTAGACACAGCGCGGGGAAAGAGAGAAAGAAAACTGAGTCTGAGCACCTATTGCTTTGACTTTTTCTTCGAAGGGAGCTTTCTTCTCTCCACCAACTGTGTATACGGATCTCCAAGTGTGGGCACCTCAGTCAAACAGAGTGACTCTCTAAGGCAATCTCTTTGTTTTGTGCTTGTGTAGTGTCTACTGTGACACCAGCCTACCTGTATTTTATCACTGTGGAAAAACAGATTAGTAATTCCAGCTCATGCTGCTCAAGTTCCTGGAAAGCTGAAGAGAGTTGTAGGAGTAGGATCTGCTGCAAAAGCTGGGCCTTACTTGCTGTTGTTCACAGGAGTTTTTTGGCTCTGGCACAACAGTCTTTTGGTCTGGAATTTGACTGTGCTGGAAAGCCACAGAAACACAGATGGTAGCAACCAAAACACCTCACCAAAACATCTGTATGTAGTAGTAATGAGTCATGGTTGTGAATTACGTTGTTCAAATAAAAGTATCTTCTACTTGAGAAAGGTGTGTGAGTATGGTGCCTCCAGGTTTGTCAGTGAAACATCATGTTCAAAGTTGCCTCTTGCTTTCTCTCTATTCAGGAAGGCACATGGTGTTGGTATTTTAGCTATTTTTCATTAATTTTCTTCTAAACGCACCAGTCCGCGAGTTAATCTTGATGAAATGGAATAGTAAGTGTAGTTAAAGCTCCTGCAGATACCTGTATCCTCATTTTGCCATTGCAGATTTGCATTTGCCATCAAAGTGCATGTTGTGTCTCCTTGTCCACACGACTCCTCACATATGCATGGTGGTTTGAAAGGAGTGAAACTGGTGCATTGATTAAAACCAAGAGAAGTCATACCCTATGTTAATGTGTTTCTCTTGGCTTCCCATTTGAACTGACTTGGAAATTCAGTTCACAGGACAGTTAATAAGCTTTCCAAGTGATTGTGTTTTATGTATCCAACCATTCTGTGGTCTCCCGCTCTACCTAAAAATGAAGTCTGATTCTGATTGCTAGAACCCCTCTGATTGCTGCGGGAGTGATTGGCGGCCTCTTTATCATCGTCATTGTGGGCCTGACGTTTGCCGTTTATGTTCGACGCAAAAGCATTAAAAAGAAGAGAGCATTACGGAGATTCCTGGAGACTGAGGTGAGCATGTGCTGCTTCTCACAGAATCTTTGAAAGGATATGCAGAGGAAATTAGTGGCTGTTATAAATTAGCAGTGTGCTAGAAGGTGTTTTCTCTTTAAAGCTCTCCTCCTGTGCGGTACAACAGAAGTTCAGAAAAATAGTCCCTTTCGCAAAACAGAATAGGAACGTGATGAACCATTAAGTCAGGGCTATTAAAAAGAAATATGGCCAACTTAAATGGCACTAAAATGGGCAAAAATAGAATGTGGTGTGCTGATAATAAACGCTGTATTTCTGTCATGTAGAAAATATTTATACTGCTTCCACTAGCAAAAGTCCTTGGGTGGGTTACGGTGACACCAATTCAATTTCCAGTTCATAATTCCATCATGCAGTTCCTGGTGGGAATTATTGCATGTTGAATGAGGGTTTTGTTTATGAGGTGTCTTGGTTTCTTAGCGTTGCTCATTTACTTTTAAAGGTGAGAAATCCCTCCACAAGTTGGCAGGTCAATAGACTCCACTACTGTCTCATTCCAGTGTTTACTTGGATTGGGTTTTTTCAGTATAAATTTCTGATGGGTCTTCACATTTTCAATCATTAAGACTGTTGGATTTTCCTTCCTAGCTCGTGGAACCCTTGACTCCAAGTGGCACAGCACCCAACCAGGCACAGCTTCGTATCCTGAAGGAAACTGAGCTGAAACGAGTCAAAGTTCTTGGCTCTGGAGCCTTTGGAACTGTATACAAGGTAAGAGTCTTTACTCCACAGCAGAGAGTTCCCTCATTGAACTTTTCAACAGTCAAGTTCTGCATTGCAGCAAAGCATCCTGTACCATGGATGGGTTTCTTAGCCCTGCATATCTGGGAAACTCAAGATAGTGGAATTGTGGGGCAGGAGCTCATCTTCAGGCTTGAACATTACCTTCAGTTTTAATCAGGCATGCAGATATTATTTCTTGGTGAGAAAAGGAGTGTCAACTATGATCATCCTTGCACACAGGAGGACTAAACTGCCTGGACTGTCTTGATAGTCAAAGGCAGCATTGAAGCTTGTCATTCTGTCCTTACACAAGGCCTTTACTGTGCACTTTGGGAAAGCTCGATAAACCTTCTCTCTCATTTGTGGGTGTCACATGGGTCTTGTAATAGTAATCCTGCCTTGTAAAACAATGCTAGCTGTAACCGTAATACTTTTTGTTTCTTCCATTTAAATAGAAAAGATGAGTTATGTCAATGTCTCCTGTAGCAACCAGGATGTAAGAGCAGAACCCGCAAGGGAAAAGAATACTTCAGTTCAAGCCTTTTATTTAATATCTGTTGGTCAGATCCCAAAGGTGTGAAGAGTAGGGCTTAATGAACCAGTCCAACACATCACCCAGCCCTTTGGGAGCAACTCACACTTGCCAAATAGTGGTGGTGTAGGTCAGAGCACTGAACGAGGACAGATACCGCATTTACCTTCAAACTGGGGAGGAAGTGGAGGAAGGACAGACCAGGTCACTACAACTATGATCTCGGAGGTCTTTTCCAACCTTATGATACTGTGATACTGTGATACTACAAGGTCATGGGAACGCAGGTTTGAATAATCGGTTTGAATATACTTGGACAATAATAGAGTGATAGAGATGGGTACCGCAAGTTGCCAAGAACAGAGCAGTAGTCAAGAAGGATGAAAAAATAGCCTGCAACACACAGTTAATGTGTTTTATTTTCATTTGATTTAATTTTAAAATTTACTTTTTAGCCATCTCAACTTTTAATTCTTGGGTATCTGTTAACTGGAGAAATAGCTCCTACATGTTTCATTCCAAATATATTGTTCTCAGGGACCTAATGAGTGCATTCACTAATTTAACACCTTTCATTTTATGTAAGGGTTTACTTTTGGTGTAAGAAGTAGTTTTGTGGGATTTTTATTATTTTAAATCTTACTTTGTGTGTATTCTCAGTTCTGAGAAGTTTTATTAATCTTCTGTCACTTTTTCTTCTCCTTTTAGGGTATTTGGGTCCCTGAGGGAGAAACCGTAAAGATTCCAGTGGCCATCAAGATACTTAATGAGACCACTGGTCCAAAAGCCAATGTGGAGTTTATGGATGTGAGTAAGAGATGATCAGTGTCTTTGGGTTTGGAGGAGGGTGAAGGAGCAGGGTGATGTCTTTCTGTAGTCTACAGAGATTGTAACAAGGATCTTCTGCCAGTTTTCTTTCCTTATATTTAAATATTAGAAGGAGGCTTGCACATAGGGCCAATATTGTGCTGTTGTTCAGCAAGTGCTACAATATCACATCCCTAAGAAAACCCAGCTGCTGAGATTTTATGTGTAGGCCCTTTGCCTCCTTTCCCAAGTAGCTGCCTCGCTATTAATGCGTATCCGTAGCATTCTGTATTGTAACAATGTTCAAACAAAACCATCCAAGCAAGGTTATCCCTGAGCTGCGAGTAGGTCACTGCAGCTTCTCTGGAGCCGTAGAGCTGGGCAGATCTGTGTGACACAACACTCTGCCCTGTTTAGTTTATTGCATGCAGATCACTCCCTTCCTGAACCATAAGTACCTGCACGCCCATGGCAGTGTCGGTGCCATGGTAATGGAGGGCTGGGTTTCTGACTGTGCAGATGTCATGGTCCCTAAGATGCTTGGAGTTTTCTTTTGGAGTCTTGCCATCAGTGGAAGGCAGAAACACCTCTGTTTCATGTGCTGATCTTTATATCTTTCCATGGGAGAGAAGCTAGAGATGAAGAGAAGGAACTGTTGGGGAAAACCTTGCCATGTACAAGAGTCTCCACTGGTGCAGAACTTGCTGAAGCAGAAATTCAGCCTCATTTCTCTTCTGCTTTAGCATTCCTGAGAGCTGAGCACTGGGCCTGGGTGCTGCGAGCAGCAGCAAAACGTAACAGGGAGAGAAAAAAATTAAAATACGCTGGATTTTAAAAGACCTTTTACTTTCACTACTTTGAAATATTGTTAATAAGAGGTCAAGTTTATGAATGTTCTATGTTCATAGAGACTACGCAGTCAGGTTTAGGTCCATGTTGAGATCCAGCCTTATTGATTCTGGGAATGTGTATGTCATACCCAGTGACAATCTTTTGGCAAATCACAGAAATTTGCACTTTCTGTAAATCCCTCTTGTGAACTTGAAAGTTACATTGGACTTTTAAGTCCTGATGATCTCTTCAGTGCGTAGGCTTAATATAGTTAGCGTTAATGAGCCTATAAACCACACGGAGAATGTACTCCCCTAATAGTCTATTATTCCATCTAGGAATGAATAGAAATGTACAGTTATGGATTTAGCTATTTCAGGCAAATTATCACGTGTGAGTTCTCAGGCAATTGGATGAAGGCTGTACAGATGAAGGGGTTTCCTATGCTTTTTACAGAGTGCTGCACAATTCTGTTGATGCCATTCAGTAATAATTGTGCACAAATTAATAAAAAAGGAAAAAAGCCATTTTGGCTCTGTTCAAAAGGAATGAATTGCACTAGAAGAGTAAAGAGGATTAGATGTTTGCCTAATGGCCACAATAATGGCCAAGAGTACTGTTAATGGTAGAGCTCCAGAAAGAGGAGAGCTGGTATTCATCACCCTTTTGAAGCGAACGTGCAGGGGATGCAAGGACTCTGAATGTGACCTGTGCTACCTGTGTGATGCTGATAGTCAGTGATGTAGAATCCAGCATCAAGATGAGAGGTTTATTATCACAGTAGGGACATCAGTGGAACTGAGCAACTTGGAGCAGCTGATGATCTGCCCCCTAATCTGCTATAGAAATGTCAGTAAAGTCTCCTTAGAATCACAGAATCACAGAATGGTTTGGGTTGGAAGGGACCTCAAAGCCCATTCAGTTCCACCCCCCTGCCATGAGCAGGGATACCTCCCACTGCATCAGGGTGCTCAAAGCCCCATCCAATCTGGCCTTGAACATCTCCACAGGGATGGGGCAGCCAGGACTGCTCTGGGCAACCTGCGCCAGGGCCTCCCCACCCTCATAGTAGGGTCTTTCCCTGATACTGATTAACCTGAAAGAGCTCTACAAAGAAAACATAAGGTCCTTGTTAAAAGACAAAGTTACCTGTCTGAGGTTTCACAGCTCAACTTGGTCAACTGCCTTAACTCAGTGGACCACATTTCCCTCCATTATATGCATCATAACATCTGATAAATGGCTTAGAAATTAGGAAGGGTTTTGGCAGCTCTATGGATTTTAAATATGCAAGGTACAGCCACACTAGGAAAGGTTTCTCTTTAACGGTGTCTCATGAGTCTCTGTCTCAGAGATAACAAGGTGAGAGAAAACTTAAAGTTATTTCTAGTCCTAGGGGTTAATAATAACCTAAATGTTATTTTTAATCACTATGAAAAAGAATTGGACATCATAATTAATTGATAAAAGTGATGGTAAGGAGAAATAAGTTCTCAGTCAATGCTGTGTTTGATGTATGTACAGTGGTCTATAACATCCTTTCTTGCACTGCATTGATGAGGATATGACTTAAATTCCTTTGAAATAATTGTTCATGCAATCATACAGATGTTCCTGCCATTCTTACCTCCTAACGCAGTCATTTAATTCCCAAAACACGCCACGTTTTTAAAGAGAATGACCTTGGCATTGTTTATGGGGTTTATGTGACCACTCCTCTCTGCCCCACAAGGGTCGAGGACAATGCACGGGGACAACTCAAATTTTAAAAATTTTAATCCATTATGAAGCCATAACTTAAATATCTTTCACTGAAGAGCACATTATGGTAGAAAAATGTGTTATATTTGTTCAGGCTTCAAGGCTTTGGTCAGTATAAATATCTTGGTTCTGTTTGCTGGTGTTATAAGGAAAATTGAAATGTACATATGAAAGCAAAATACATCAGTTGTGAATTCAGCAAAATAGAGTTTTGTGAGTAGTTGTTGATGGTTAAAAGCAGTTGTAGCAGATTTTTTTCAAGGTGCCATTTTGATCATAGTGGGGGTTATCTCTTTCTTAAGTAAGTGGCTGACATGCTGGTTATGAATGGGAAGAGGAAGTTAATGGGAAGGAGGGGTCATTATTTGAGTCCCAACGTTGACTTTCATTTTTTGTCAGCGATTCTTCTGACTTGGATGTGTATGTCCTTGTACTTGCAAGAAAAGCTCAGCATTCATTTTAGAGAAGCTCTGAAAAATGCAAAACCTCATGTAAACAGCGCTTCATGTATAGAGAAGGCACGTGGGACACGTCAGTGTCTACAGAACTAGTGGCATTGTCCATAGGCTCTTGTTAGAACTTCTAATGTTGGCAGGATGTAAGTCTGAAAGTTCTGCAAGCTCCTGAAATTCTACTAAATGTTATGCTAAAAGAGTAAAGAAAAACAATTTGGCTACTAGGCTATCATTTCGGCACCTTGAACGCTTACTAATGGGTCTGTAATGACTATAATGATATAATGCATGATAGTAGCACCTGCTACAGCCAAACACCTCACATCTTCCTCCCATCAGGAGGAGTTTTCTTCAGGAAGTAGCAGCAGAGTCTGTTTAGAGGGCTTTCTCCACACATTCCCTGCTAGATTCTTTGCTTTTACTCTTCTCCCTGCTTTCTCATGTGTTTTTTATCACTGCAGTAGTCCATGTCTCTTACAATACTGCAAGCTGAAATATACTAAGTAATCTATTCCACCATCTCCAGGGCAGAAGCAGAATGTCCATTTGGACTTCCATGGATTTGCTTTCACTCAGCAGAGGTTGTTCTGTAAAATGTATGTTTACCGTTTTTCCACGTATTTCTGAATGTGTATTATCTCTGTAATAATTTCACAGTCTAAAAGGTTTCCTCTCAGATGTTGAAACAGTTGATTGCTTAAGTTCTGGGGCATAGTTTTTCCTCCCGGCTTGGCTGGTCACGCTTCATCGTCCAAGTTATTTCAGATGTTCTTGCTACTGCTCTGCCTGCCTGTGTGTCTGGGAGGGGAGTTGCAGGGGATATGGGGAGGAAGGGGAAATCCTTCTCCTCACTTGAGGGCTGGTAACACAGTTTGGTAGAACAATTTGGGTTGGAAGGGACCTTAAAGCTCATTCAGTTCCACCTCCCTGCCATGGGCAGGGACACCTCCCACTGGATCAGGGGGCTCAAAGCCCCATCCAACCTGGCCTTGAACACCTCCAGGGATGGGGCAGCCACCACTTCTCTGGGCAACCTGTGCCAGGGCCTCCCCACCCTCACAGGAAAATATTTCTCCCTAAGATCTCATCTCAGTCTCCACTCTTTCAGCTGAAAACCATTCCCTCTCATCCTATCCCTGCACTCCCTGAACAAGGGCCCCTCCCCAGCTTTCCTGGGACTGAAGAACCCCAACTCTCTCAGCCTGTCCTCATACAGGTGGTGCTCCAGCCCTCTGAACACCTTTGTGGTCTCCTCTGGAATCACTCCAACAGATCCATGTCCTTCCTGTGCTGAAGACTCAACTCCAGAACTGAAGGCAGGACTCCAGGTGATGTCTCGCCAGAGCAGAGTGTAGAATTTATGAGGATCCTGGGGTTTAGGGAGGGAGGAGAGGCTTATTCTGAGGAAAAAAAAAAAAAAGCAAATATGCAGCTAAAAGGCTATTTGATAGTTGAACAAGGAGTTATCTGTGAAAACAATTTCCCCCCCTCAGCCTCAAACTCTTTGACTGCTATGATTGTCTGAGAAGTCAAGTAGCCATTGGCTTTATCATGTGGTTTAACATCAAACCAAATGCTCAACAGATAATGTACTACATTCCAAAGTCTTGTTGCAGCGGAAGAGCATAGCAAACTATCTTTGAAGCTGAAAAAATTACAGTCTTTAACTTGTCATGGGGAAGCAGACAATTGATGAGGGTCTTTCCTCTCTAGCCCAGGAAGTAATCCTGTTTCCAGGAATCCCTGTTTCCAGGAAGTAATCCTGTGAGCTGTGATTCTGCCCAGGGTTTTCATCCACTTACAACTTGAATCTATCCTCTCTGAACTTAAATGTTCCATTATCTGTTAGAAAATAATTAGAGGCTGCAAGTGCAAACCTGCATACACAGAGTTCCTTGGGAGTCCCCAAGCTCATTGAGATGAAGACAGTTTGACTGATGGTGGTCAGATGATATTGGGCCAGAAGCTAATAATAGAAAGCAGTGCTGCTTAGCTAGGTGAGCAAGTTAACTTGGGAAAAATTAAACTGAAGGGTTTGGGATTTATAGTTGGAAATAAATTTCCCCTTCTCATTTGTTTCCTGGTAAGAGAGCTTCAGAGGCAGTTGGTTGCTTTATGGTGTTATAATTAAGATCTAGGGGGCTTCTTGACTTTGTCTGGGCTTCCTGTAGTTCCCTGCTGTCTCCAGGAGCAACATTCCGTGGGCAGCAGAACATTTGTCAAGCGAAGTGGAAAGGTAATAAGTGACAATGACCTCCACCGGGCATGCAGCTAACAAATTAAGGCTGTGGGTGAGGGGCTGATGCCCACATCTTTTATTTATGTCTGCCCTAATTAACTACATTAATAAAGCAGTCAGATGTCTTGTACTGCAAAAAGAGAAGAGAAACAGCTTTTACTGTCTTATAATAAAGATAAGTCTTCAAGATGCATCAAAATTACCTTTGGTTCAGAGGTTTCGAGAGGAAAAACATCATCTAGGTTACTAGCAAAAGAGATTTTCATCTCGTGTTCAGCTGAAAGCTTTCAGAGGTCTGGACAGGTCTAGATGCCTTCTTTGTTTCTTCAGTTATGTCTGGATGCCATTGTGGAAATTACGCTGGAGACACAGCTAGCTTGTCAGATGTGGCAGTGAGGGAAGACTTCGCTCTTTTTGGATCCCACCATTGGCATTAGATTAGAAGGGTTCTTAAGCTTTCACGAGCTTTTGGGTCTCCCTGTTGATGCACTCTTTTGTGGATGGTTTCTCAGTTGACACAGATGCATTTACACTGAGTCTCCTTGTAAGATCCTGACTGTGTAGGAGACTGATGAACTATTTTTGTCTGTCTCTTGAATTATTTTTAATTCCTTGTATGCATCTCATGCTACCCAGCCAAGTGGTTGGTCCAGGTATTCAGCAGTCCGTGTAAGAGCTTCTGAAAACGTGAAAAGACATTGCTGCTACAGTAGCTGGACAGTAAGTACATCCAGGCACTGCACAGTCATTCCGCTGACTGCACCGCTGCTTGGAAATACAGCCGAGTTAATTCTGAACCCCAGTTTGAAGGGCAGCTTTAGGATCAAGTGAAATTCTTTATAGCAGCAGTTAGACATTTTTCCTTATCCTCTTCTGCTGTCATTTATGTAAACATCCTCCTTCCCAACTGGCATAAGGGGTCTCTGTCAGAAGAGCTGCTAAGGAACAGCAGTGCTGCACTGCCTGGCTGCATGCTTCACTGTCACTCAAACAGGTGTGCACTCCATCACATTCAGTTGCTGGGGGTGGGGGCCAAGGGATGACCTAACTCCTGATTGTAGATTCCCTTTTGTGCCGTCTCCCCTCTTCCTCAACTTAGGCACTCTGTAAGTGTAGCCACTTAGAAGGGAGAGCTGTTTGCCTGTCAGTTCCAGGCACAGAGGCTCGCTGTGATTGCAATTACAATATCCAGCTTGTCCAGAGATGCCAGAAATCAAGCTGTCCTTGAGAGCTCCGCATACCATGCACAGCCCCAAGAGTGATCAGCCTCTACAGAAGCTAGAAATCTGATTGCTACTGAAGGTTGGCTGCTCTTCGTCATCTGAAAAGTAACTCTTTCAAGTCCACGTTCCTGTTATTTCCATCTTAAGTAATAATTTGCTCTTTAAATGTTTACTCCAGTAACATTTCCTTCCATAGTATGTGAGGGTAGGATGTGTGTGCAGAGTGGTGCTTATTTTCCATATGCAAGAGCATGTGGCTGTACTGAAATCTGTACAGAGAAAATGTAAGCTAAGATTATTGAGTAATGCTTGATATGTTATGAACTGTAGAATGGTTTGGGTTGGAAGGGACTTAAACGCCCATCCTGTTCCACCCCCCTGCCATGGGCAGGGACACCTCCCACTGGGTCACGGTGCTCAAAGCCCCATCCAACCTGGCCTTGACCACGTCCAGGGATGGGGCAACCACCACTTCTCTGGGCAATCTGGGCCAGTGTCTTACCACCGTCATTGTGAAGAATTTCTTCCTAACGTCTAATCTAAATCTTCCCCCTTCCAAATTAAAGCCATTCCTCCTCATCTTATCACTACAGGCCCTCATAAAGACTCCCTCCTGGTACAGATATCCAATTTCAAAACAGACTTTGGCACCGAGAACCAGGCAACTAATGCTGACTTACCACTACAAGAAACCGAAAGCCTGTGTTTAAGAAGCTTCCTATTGCTTTGCATATTTCCTTTGCGCCTCCAGCTCACATTAGCAATATAAAATAGGCACACGTAAATGTTTGAGTTCCTAAAGGGCAATGCATATGCCAGAATGTTGCCACACTTACAAAAATGTTAAGGCATTATGGGACCTCTGCTAATAAGAAAGAGGTCCTGTTTCCACAGGCGTAACTGCAATGCATCCCAAACAAACCATCGCTGGTTCGAGGTCAGTGATGAATCTAATGAGTTTGAGGGAAAGGTTGGAGACAAAACGTCTTGGTATTTAAGTCCGAGAGGCTGGCTGTAAAACTGTATACACACGCTGGCTAATCATTTGTGAAGTGCACTTGTCTGTGATTTAGTTCAGTGCCAGCTGGATTGGCTCTTCCGTATCAGATTTTTCATGGAAACAGGCCGGTGGGGCCATGTGCAATCTCCAGCGCTCGCTGCACATCACAGCTCAGCAATGATGCTGAAAGGGAGCGAGGGCTGAGGGCACGGGAGGATCGATGCATCATATTTGTCATACTTGGGTTTATACTGCCAAAGCGCTGTGTTAGCTTAAGGGAGAATAAGGGGTTTTGTGGTGTAGTGAGAAAAAAAATCCAATTTATCCGTTTCATACACACAAAACAATCTGTTTTATACACACAAATACTCACAGTTTGTCCGTTTTTAATAGAAATTTAAGGGTCCAGAAGCACAGGCTTATAGGAGCTGAATTGGAAATATCACTGTTGGAATATGTTTTATCTTCAAGTCCTCTAAGAAACTATTTGGGAATACTTGTCCCTTAGTGCTTTGTTGCAGATAACCATTCAAACATTACAGGTTTTCCCTGCCTCGGTGCTGCTCCAGACACCTCTGATGCATCAGCAGGTGTCACAGGGTTTTATAAAAATGCAATAATTAACATCTGTTCTTATTAATATTCTATTATTTAGAAGTGATAGTATCACTGCTTGTCACGGAGCTGCAAGGGAAGAAATAAGAAAGGGAAATCTGGTACATGACTCGCTTGCTGATCATCTTTGTAATATTCTGCCAATACCTGCTAGACTGCAGTGTAATAACGAGGATGAACAGAGAGCGAGATCAGGTTGCAGTGTGGTCCTTAGAGCACTTGGTGGTTTGAAATGCTTGGTCCTTCAATACTGAAACTGTAGTTTTCAAATTAAAAAGATTTTGCAGAGCAATATTTTCCATATTAGCTTTGGTATTGTTTCTCGTTGTAATATATTGAATCTCTTGGACCTGTTAAGAAAACCCTTGTGCTTTGGAAGTATGGTGAGCTCTTCCCTGCTCTGAAAGTCAAGGCAGACACAAGGGATAAAGGGCAGAGGAATGTTTATTATTATTTTACCGACTTACAGATGGGACTCTGAATTGTAACAAAGATCTCAGCACCTAGAAACAAATTATTTGTTTCTTTTTATTAATTGTTATTTTTAATTACATCTGGTTTTAAAAGATATTTTATGAGGCTTGTCTTCAGACAAAACTGTTTTATCCGATTACCCACTGAGAATTGTGTTCAAGGCCAGGCTGGATGGAGCTTTGAGCACCCTGATCCAGTGGGAGGTGTCCCTGCCCATGGCAGGGGTGTGGAACTGAATGGGCTTTAAGGTCCTTTACAACCCAAACCATTCTATGATTGTTTTATTACATTGTTTATATGTGTGTGTGTATAACCCTGACAGTAGCACACACTCAAATCTTTCGCAGATTTAGGGAGGGATGTGAAACATTATGATCACAGCATAAGACAAGCTGCCAGCGTTAAGGTTTATAAGAAACACCACACCACATGTATCTATAGAAAGGCCAGGGATGTGAGCTACCTTTGCTCTTCTTTGCATTGACTTCCTAAATCATTGAATCATAGAATCACAGAATCACTAGGTTGGAAAAGACCTCTCAGATCACTGAGTCCAACCATGCCTATCCCCTTACTAAACCATGTCCCTAAGAAACTCATCCACCCATTTTTTAAACACCTCCAGAGATGGTGACTCCACCACCTCCCTGGGCAGCCTGTTCCAATCCCTGACCACCCTTTCAGTGAAGAAATTCTTCCTAAAGTTCAATCTAAACCTCCCCTGGAGCAACTTGTGACTATTTCCTCTTGTCCTATCGCTTGTCACTTGTGAGAAGAGACCAGCACCCACCCCGTCACAACCTCCTTTCAGGCAGTTGTAGACAGTGATGTGGTCTCCCTTCAGCCTCCTCTTCTCTAAGCTAAACAACCCCAGCTCCCTCAGTCTCTCCTCACAGGGCTTATTCTCCACCAGCCTCGTGGCCCTTCTCTGCACGCGCTCCAGCCCCTCAATGTCCTTCCTTGTAGTGAGGGGCCCAAAACTGAACACAGTACTCAATGTGTGACCTCACCAGTGCCGAGTACAGGGGCACAATCACCTCCCTGCTCCTGCTGGCCACGCTGTGTCTGATACAGGCCAAGATGCCATTGGTCCTCTTGGCCACCTGGGCACACTGCTGGCTCACGTTCATCCGGCTGTCAGCCAACACCCCCAGGTCCTTCTCTGTCAGGCAGCTCTCCAGCCACTCTTCCCCAAGCCTGTAACGCTGCCTGGGGTTGTTGTGACCCAAATGGAGGACTCTGCTCTTGGCCTTGTTAAACCTCATCCCACTGGTCTCAGCTCATCGATGCAGCCTGTCCAGATCCCTCTGCAGAGCCTCCCTTCCTTCAAGCAGATCCACACTTCCACCCAGCTTGGTGTCATCTGCAAACTTGCTGAGGGTTCACTCGATGCCTTCGTCGAGATCATTGCTAAAGATGTTGAACAAGACTGGACCCCATGCTGAACCCTGGGGAACACCACTCGGTTCCAACTGGATTTAACTCCATTTACCACCACCCTTTGGGCCTGGCCATCCAGCCAGTTTTTAACCCAGCAGAGGCTGTGCCTGTCTACACCAATGGCAGCCAGTTTCTGCGGCAGGATACTGTGAGAAACGGTGTCAAAGGCTTTACTGAAGTCCAGGTACACCACATCCACAGCCTTTCCCTCGTCCATTAAACGGGTAGCACTGTCATGGAAGGAGATCAGATTGGTCTGGGAGGACCTGCCTTTGGTGAACCCATGTTGGCTGGGCCTGATCACCCAGTTGTCCCACATGTGCTGTGTGACAGCACTCAAGATGATCTGCTCCGTGACCTTCCCCTGTACCGAGGTCAGACTGACAGGTCTGTTGTTCCCCGGATCTTCCCTCCGACCCTTCTTGTAAATGGGTGTAACCTTTGCCAGTCTCCAGTCAAGCGGCATTTCCCCAGTCAGCCAGGAGTACTGGTAGATGAGGGGAAGGGGTTTGGTGAGAACCTCTGCCAGTTCCCTTAAAGCCCTCAGATGGGTCCCATCTGGCCCCATGGATTTGTGTATGTCTAGGTGGGAGAGCAGGTCACTAACCAAGTCCTCCTGAACAGCTGGAGCTTCATCCCCACCATCTCCAGGCTGAGGGGCTGGGTATCCCTAACACTTTCCACTTTGGGGTTAAAGACCAAGACAAAGAAGTCGTTGAGCACCTCTGCATTGTCCTTGTCCCTCATTGCTACTGTCCCTTCTGCACCCAGCAAGGGAGGGAGAGTCGCCTTTGTCCTCCTTTTGCCGTTGATATATTTAAAGAAGTTCTTTTTATTGTCCTTGACTGAACTGGCCAGTTGGAGTTCTAGTTGGGCTTTAACCCTTCTGATTTTTTCCCTACGTGATCTCACCTCACCCTTGTAGTCCTCCTGGGTCGCCTGCCCCCTCTTCCAGAGTTCATATACTTTCTTTTTTTTCCTGAGATCGATACTAAGCTCCCTACTCAGCCAACCTGGTTTTCTTCTGTTGAATCGTTTTACGACACAATCCAGCCACTTTTCAGCACCAGGTTACAGAATAGGTGAACATCATCCTGTGGATGGCCATGGAAGGGAGTGGAGGAGCCATCCTGGCTAGCAGCCAGGTCTCCTTGAAGCCAGGTGCTTGCCCACCCCACACCCAGAGGAACTGGGGAGAAAACAAGAGAAAAGGGAGAGAGAGCTCTGGGGTCAAAATAAGGCTGGGGAAATTGCTGGCCAATTACTGTCCTAAAGCAGGGTGGCAGGGTTAAGGACCACATCACAGTATCACAGTATTACAAGGCTGGAAAAGACCTTTGAGATCATCGAATCCTAACACCAACACCTACTCATCATCTAAACCATGGCGCTAAGTGCCTCATCCAATCTCTCCTTAAACACCTCCAGGGACGGTGACTCCACCACCTCCCCGGGCAGCACATTCCAATGGCCAATCACCCCCTCAGTAAAGAACTTTTTCCTAATGTCAAGCCTAAACCTCCCCTGACGAAGCTTGAGACCGTGTCCTCTTGTTCTGTCGCCGGTCGCCTGAGAGAAGAGACCAACCCCTGCCTGACTACAACCTCATTTTAGGTACTTGTAGAGAGCAATAAGGTCTCCCCTGGGCCTCCTCTTCTCCAGCCCCTTCACCATCACCTGACATGGAAAGACTTTGACTGGGACGAAGCTTCTGCCATGACAGGTGAAGCACATAGCAGGTTCAGCCTCATGGCAGCTGGCAGAAGCAATGCAGTGCACAGGAGATGGAAGTTTATGGCTGTTGGTGGTGGCAGGGATTTTATTTCAAGCATTTAAGAGGTTCTTGAATTTAATTTTATCACCAGGAGTAGAGTAGGTCAACAGGATAGTAAAAGAAAGAAAAAAGGAAGTAGGGAAGAAAAGGATGGAGGAAGAACTGTAGAAACTCCAGAGAAAACAGCGGGCAGAGTAATGTTGAAAGGAAGAAATTGCTATAACACAGAAAATGTGAGGCAGCTTTTGATGACTTTGTGGTTTGCTGATCCCAACTTGGTCAAAAAAATATGTAACAGCGAACCAAACAGCCCAATGAAACCTTTTTTATCTAAATATCATCATCCCTTTGCAGTACTTGAGTTCTGAGTGTGATTCTTGTACACAGCTGGGTACAGATGAGGGGAACCTGGAGATGAGTCTGGTTTGAATTCTTAGTTGTGAGAGATGAAATATATGGGTTATGGGCAAAACGTATCTTTGATTAAAGCAGCTCTTAGTGTTAATAAAACACTTGATGAAATTAGGTTGTTCCAAATTGATGCTATCCCTTTAAATTGATCCTGAAGGAGGGAAGGAGTGTTGAGTGCATCATTATACAGTCAAGCTTTTTGATGATACCAGAAAATTTCAAAGCAGTGCCCTAAGACTCCTCAGAAAGGAGTGAGAACATGATATGTGATTTTTTTTTTTCTCTGTCACTCATTCTTGAGACCTTTCCATTACTCATCTTAATAAAAAATCAAAGCAATAACTCCCTCCTCCTCAAAGTTACAGCTGATAATGTTTGTAAGCTGGTCCATGGTAAGATCAATTGACCCTCCTGGTTGAATATGCTGAAACAAGTGCAAGAAGGATACTATATTTTGACAAAGAAGTGTGCACACCGTTAAACCACTTACACTGCATCTGCCAGGGGGTGGCCAGTCTGAAACCTGCTGGTACTTCTCCTCATGGCTTTCAATGGTTGCTGAGGTCTGGGACTCTTGGCCATTTATGCATAAAATGGGCTAGGTTTTGCTTTCTCATCACCAGGGTCAAAGTTTCAGGCAAGATTCATGCAACAGCTGGTGGGAGTTGTCCGTGACTGGATGCTTGATGGAAAGTCTTCACTTTGTTGTGCACTGGAGGTCAGGTTTCTTTAGATGCAAAGTTCCTCCTCAGCTGCCTTGAACAGGCTCTGATGAACTTAAGTAATAAAAAGTCACCAGGGAGAAGTAAGAAACAAATGGTATGTGTGTTCTGCAAAATGTTAGCTTCTACTCTTTCAATCATTTAAGCATTTGCTTACCTCTGAGCTCTGTTGTACCTTTTCCTGCCTGAATATGACCTACTGCACCTCTAAGCTGAGCACAGAGTGTTTGACCCAGCAGTCTGTAAGCATCACCTTCCAGGGGGAGAGCTTCCATATCCCTGAGTTGTGCTGGATTCAAGCGGTTGGAGGAAAGTGGGGCACCTCTTTCATGCATTGCGATCACATGGGGCAAGCGTATGTGTTTGAGTTCAGTGTCCACAGTGCAGGCTGTGCCTCCAAGGTGTTGTGTTAGTATGACTGCACACCCTGTCTGCTGTGACAAGCACAGGAGTCTCAGAGGGTATGCCTGCTCTGAGAGATAAAGACATTTAAAGACATGAACTACCTCCAGAAAAGGCTCTGCACCCATGCAGCAATGCCCCAGCTCAGACCAGCTCTGCTCCTGAGCAGTGTAGAGCATGTTACTCTAGTGCTCTACCATGCCTTGCTCATGCCCAGGCTACAGCCTGGATGCAGGGAGGGGACACTGACCTGGAAGCAGCTTCTCCTAGTAGCACTAGCTTGATCAGAGCCAAGGAAGCGGTACCTGCCTGATGCTGATTCCCTAACATTTGGGGGTGATAAACCAAAGTGTGTGCTCCCTGATGTGGATTTTTCTTTCTTTTCTTTCTCAGTATTACTTTTTATCCTAGAAAGTTTTGGGTGTAGTGGCACACCTGGCAGCTGGATTTCCAGAACTTTTGGAAGGAATAAGTTAATCTCCACATTTAATGGCGCGGCACACTTGTACTCCAGTCTAGGTGTGCAATGACTCCACTTTGTACCCAACAGACCCCTGGAGCTCCTCATTGGAAACTGAACTCAAAAAAGCTCAGATCTCTTATGTCCAAAAGAGATACAGTGAAAACCCACACATTCATAGAATCATCAAGTCATTAAGGCTGGAAAAGATCTCTAAGCTCATCCAATCCAACTGTCAACCCAAACCCATCGTGCCTACCAAACCATGTCCCAAAGCACCACATCTACACACTTCCGAATCTCTCCAGAGATGGAGACTCCCCCACTGCCCTGGACAGACTCTTCTGCAGAGGGGGCCCCTCCGCTGGGTCCAAGAGTAACCCTTTAACAGATCAGCGCGGGGAAGCAGGCAGTCGACTCAATATGAGTGATAAAGCAAGCTTCAACTTTATTGCTCCAAGCCATCACTTATATACACAATCAATTAATTATGCCTACTAGTCATTATCTTATTGGCCAAGCTCTAAAAGTAACCTTAACATATTCCTCCTACTTTCGGTTACAGCTTCTATGTTATTTTTCTCGGATCTCAGCTCCTCTTTAGTTGTTTATCTCTTTTTCAAGGGCAGACTGGTTTTGCCAACTTGCCAAGTTATGCTGTCTTGACAAGTTCTATCCCTGGCCTACACAGCTGTATAATCTTCTGACCCTGACTTGCACAGCTCCTCCCGTGTCCTTGCTCTCTGAGCCAATTTCCAACACTCTTCCAGTGCATCACTACTCTTTTGGTGAATAAATTTTTCCTAGTATCCAATCTGAACCTCCCCTGGCACAACTGGAGGCCATTTCCTCTCATCCTATCACTTGTTACTTAATTGCAGGGCCTTGATTTCAACCCCTAGGTATTCCTTGCTGTGCCAGCTCTGCTCTGTTTCTCTAAAGAAAAAGCAACTGGTCACGTGAGTGTGCAATAGGATTTGGACCTGAATGTGCACTGTGACACTTATGTGCAACAACCATTGATGAAATTCTTCCTGCTGTGAGTATTAATCTTGTTTTATGCTTGGAGTGTGGCTGGGAATGTATTAAAAAATATCTTTCTTTATTTGCTCCTCAGCCCTGCTGCTCCAGAGAGAACTTGAGGAAAGTGTTGTACCCAGCCTAGATGTAGTCACCGTCTCAGAAGTGTACAGGGACAGAAACCTGTTCAGTCACAGGACATGAGATGTGCTACCATACTCACATGAGCCAAATCAAAGCATGTAGCTCAGTCTTGCAGGGGTAATCTTGGGGCTGAATTCAAGTGTTTTTCACTGTATTACACAGCAGTAAAATCAGTTATGAAAGCTGTTGCCAAGTCCCAAATAATACTTTCTGCTCCTAATGACTCTAAAACAGTTCCTGGAAAACCAGCCATGTCAGTTTATGCTGTTACTGTCCTTCCTCTGTTCCCTCTTGTCCCACTGAAGGACTCTGATGTCCTTTGTTGGTCCCTGTAGCTGCAGCTCTCATTTCATTTTCAGGAATGGATGAGACGTTTCAGAAGCTTTCCAGACGGTTTCTGCCTGAGTGGGGAAAAACCGCAGCCCAAGGGCTGAAAGTATCGCAATGCTGTAAACGATTGGAAACAGCCTAGTGCATAGGAAATATAACAATGGGTGTCATTGTCATACAACAAATATGGGCATGTATTTTGTTGAGTTTATGCATTGTGCTGTCCCTCAGCTTAAGTAGTCGTGGCAGGCTGCATGGGCGAAGTTGGCCGTAACCTAAATAATCTGTAAGATGTAGCAGGCAAACAGAAGCCCTTGAAACACTGTTGGGCTGTAATTGGATCTGCCCTGCAGCAGGTCAGGTGTGCGTTCCAGGCAGGTGTTTGCCCGAACCACTAGGAACATTGTAAAATTAACGTAAAAAGCACTGTATTCGCTGTCCCGTGTCTCTTGATAGCAGAGCACAACTTGTGCTTGCAGAAAAATGCAAGCACAGTATGCAGTCAACTTTTTAAGTCCATTTATTTACTCGGCAACGATTAGGGAAAAACAGGTGGATTGTTCTTTTCTGGCTGATTTTAGTTTGTTTGAGGGCATTTTAGGGTGAGAACAGTTAGAAGCAGGGGGATAGGAAATCAAGGATTTATTCCTGCTTAATGAACTCATTATCAGGTGCAAATGTTCATCCCTGCTGAACTGGAGCAGGGACATTTACCATGGCCCCTGACTGGGGCAGCAGATACTTCTCTGGAACAGGGAGCTTCTCCTGCTCGGGTTCTGAGGGACAGCATATGTGTGTGGAACACTGGAAGGGGACATTGGTTATATATAAGTGAGCTTCTCCTGGTGCTTTGTGGAGTATGGCCATTGGCACTCAGGAAGCTCCTCTTTTCAAGAGCAAACCTTCAGAAGGAATATCTTTTCCCCTCTGCCAGATGTTTAAATCTGATATAAGGAGGTAGTGAATATTGCTTCAAATGCTAATTGTCTTGTTATATGTAGTCTTCAGCAAGGAGAAGATGAAGTTACCAAGCATTGCATCAGAAGGTGATGACATCCACCACACAGTACAGGACTGTAATGACACGACCTGTTTACATGTCAAGCTCTCTTGACTGATTTTGATGTTCAGATTTCCTTTAGAGCATAGTTTTATACTCATCAGGGTGATGGCTTTATCCTGTTCCAGGACCTAGATGGTCTCAGGAGTTGCTTGTCTGCCATCTCTAACAGTCTGACCATGGATGCTTGACCGCTTACTGGACTGGTGTACTGCTTAATGGAGGACGTGTGCTGGAAGAGTTGTGTCCTGGACCGCTCTGGTTGGAGAGTAAATGTTCAATGTGGACATAAGCAAGTCATTATTGTACTGCTGGTGGCACATGCGCTTTGAGTTCACTGGTTTGCAAACTAACTGGTGAGAGAAACAAGACCAGTATCAAAGTATGCTCATCGTGGACCGGCATGCTGGCTGATGTTTATGTTCAGTTGTAGTTGTTAGCAATAACACATTAAAGTAGGAAAGTAGGAAGATAAATACCATCTTAGAAGATGTGTTGTAGCTGTTACTCAGAGCACTGTGGAAACCCTTTCTTCTCACAGTCTTGAGATTTATTTTTTCCTCTTTGTCCCGGAAGGCCAAAATGCAAATACTGCTTTGTCTGGATTCTGAGTTACTTTTCAGAAACAGCAGTCAAATTAAAGGCATTTCAAATGTGACTGCAGAAAATGTGTAGATCAGGAAACAGTTTTAGGTGGGATTTTCAAAGCCATGTAAGGAGTGAAGGTGACTGAGCTGTGAGAAGCGAGTGGCTATTTTCATTTGTCACGTGTGTTGACGCATGCTTTTAGCCTGCATGTGACTACATGTTGTGTCATTACACTGATGATCAGTTCTCATGGCTTCAGTAAGCTCTGCCTGCCTAAGCACATTTTGGCAGTCTTAACAGGAGGTTCTCTGAGGGCTTGTTCTGGCCTCTCACTGTGGGTTAGCAATTGCACCTCCTTGGAGCCCCGTTTCCATAGCTGTCCTGGCAGAAACCAGTCACGGGCCTGGTTGGTGGCTCACTGGGACTTACATGCTTCCCCTTCTTCGTAGGCATGCTATCGTGTCGCTGAATGGCATGATGGACGGAGCAGTGTAAAGCATTAAAATAACTCTCATGTCATTGTTTAATGTAACTGTTTAATGTAGGATTGTGTGTATAAATCACAGGAGCTGAGCTTAATGTGGCAATAATTCAGCCACATTCAAAGGGGCAGAAGAGAGGAACAGAGGAATGATCAATGTGACAGGATTTTTTTATACAAAATAACCTATCTGAGAAGTGTAATACTGAGCTGAACATTAAAGTCACTTGCTGTTCTCTCTGGGGTGAAGCTGAGGGGACACAACAATGGCGCCGAGACCCCACCTGGAGTCCTGTGTCCAGTTCTGGAATCTTCAACATAAGAAGGATATGGAACTGTTGGAATGGGTCCAGAACAGGCCATGGAGATGATCCCAAGGGCTGGAGCACCTCTGCTATGAGGAGGCTGAGAGAGTTGGGATTGTTCAGCCTGGAGAGAAGAAGTCTCTAGGGAGACCTTAGAGCAGCCTCCCAGTTCTGAAAGGAGCTCCAGTAAAGCTGGGAAGGGACTTTTACGGGGTCTATAGTGATAGGACAAGGGGGAATGTCTTTAAATTGGAAGGGGGAAGATTTAGATTAGACATTAGGAAGAAATTCTTCACAATGAGGGTGGAGAGGCCCTGGCACAGGTTGCCTGGGGAAGTGGTGGAGGTGTTCAAGGCCACATTGGAAGGGGCTTTGAGCACCCTGATCCAATGGGAGGTGTCCCTGCCCATGGCAGGGGGCTGGAACTGGATGGGCTTCGAGGTCCCTTTCAACCCAAACCGTTCTGTGATTCTATGATTAGCTGCCTTCTGCATCAAGGTCTTTCTTTATTGGCCTTCCCCTCGGATCTATTGACGCTGTAGGCATTGCTGCAAATAGAATACACAGACACAGCCTTGGCTGTAAGTCTGAGATCTGGCCGTACCCAAGCCTCAGCTGGTCAGGGCTCTCCAAAAGCTGCAGAATCTTTCTTGGAGGTGAGGGTAGATTTCTCCCTGTGTCTAAGTTGGCCAGTTTATAGTGGTCCCATGTATGGCTGCCACACATTGCTGTGATACCTGAGCGATCATAAACACATCCCAGGAAGAGGTTTGGTTTGTCTGGGGAGTTATTCCTGTGGTGATGCTTCTTGCTCCTGCAGATATATGGAAGGAATGTGCCTGATGGCAAACAGGAGCCTTTCAAAACAGTCGCTGCTCCTGTCATTTCTCAGATGCTCTTGTGAGCACACGCTGTTACAGAGACTGACTCCTTAGGGAAAGATAAAGGACCGTGTCTTAATCATTACTCTCCTCTCCTCCCATTTTTTATTATAACCTTCAAATGATATTTTTCAGAAGAGAATGATAAAGTGATTCAAGGCTTGGTTCTCACTTCTATTCCAGAATTCCTATGTGACTGGGGAGAGAATCAGAGTTATTGAGGTTGGAAGAGATCTCTAAGCTCTTCCAGTCCAACTGGCAGCCCATCCTCACTGTGCCTGCTAAACCATGTCCCAAAGTGCCACATCTACATGCTTTTTGTACTCCTCGAGGGATGGAGACTCCGCCACTGCCCTGGGCAGCCTCTGCCAGTGCTTCACCACTCTTAAGTTGTGCTTTTCTGTGCATGAGTTTACTCTCCATTAGATTAGAAAAAGCACAATTTAAAAATCATTTGTGTAGTTGTGCCGATTGAGTTCAGAGACAAGATCTGCAGACACAAGGCTACCAAAGGATAGGGGAAATTGCAGATGCCAGTTTTGGAAGAAGCTGGTGTCCAACAACCAAGTCTGTGCGTTTGGGCGCCTCACCTGATTAAGTGTGGTAGAGAATCGAATTGAGAACCAGGCTGCAGAGTGCTGAAGCTCCCTGGACATTGCAGCTCTAGGGTCTTTCCTATCCAAACAGATTTTAAAATTTAATCCTTATTTGCTGAACAGCATTTTTTTAAAGTGCCACCAAGTCATAATGTTTCTCTTGTTATTGTTTGTGGTTTATCTAATTAGTCTCTCACAGAACAATTGCCATCTCTTTTACTTTGTGTTTGTGCCAGATAGACAGAACCCTGAATTTAGTTCTCCTGTTCAATAAAAATGACAATACTTTTACTAATGAGAATAACTATGTCAAGCCAGAATTCATGCTAAATTAGTATCCATTAGTGACTTAAAACTCTAATGAAGGTTTCCCTGTGCTCTGTTGTGTCTCAATTCATTACAGAGTCTGTAATATTTTATTAACAACATTTCTTTTTTTCTGGAACCATTGCCCAAAACTACTGGAAGAATATGTGCTTTCCCGTAACATCAGAATGAGACAAATGACCCTGCTTGCTTTTATTTTGTACAGAAGGGTCTCTCCTTTGGGCTCAGGTAGGATTGTAAGTGACAAGTAGCTGGAGACTAATGGAGCACATGCTTCTAAGCTTTCCATCTGCTCCCTTGGTGAGCAAAAATAATGCATTGTCTATGTTCTAATCAGTCCTCATTATAAAGAAAAGTACTCCTGATCCCCAGTTCTTGGAGAAACTCCGGGCTTTACTTGGAGAGGGAGAAAATGAGCAACAGGTACCATCCCTTGCAGGAGAGAAACAGATGGGGTGAGAAGAACAAACGAAGCAGTCATTTTGTGCTCTGAAACTGGATAATGCACCCATCAACAGGTATTTATCCTGGTGGCCTTCAGGGACATTTCCTAGTGACAGTAGCAACGAGGCTAAAAGGGTTTCAACGAGAGCATGCAGATACCAGTTGAGTGAGCGAGAATTAAATTGATTGGAATGTGAATGAAATTACTTAAATTAAGGCCCTTTTTCTAATTTGTTACGTGGAATCTTCCTCCGAGCTCCTCCTCCAGTCACCCCATCAAATGGTCCCTATTTATTTGTTTCTTTAGTTTATTTCTTCACATACATTTATGAAGAAAAAAGGAAGGAGATGCTCCTCCCGATGGAGACCATCTGCTCTTTTCTTAGTGAGGGGAAAAAACCCTACAATTAGAGTCTTGTTCAGCTTTTTGTTTTAACAAAATGAGAGAGAGAAAGAAAGAGGGAGAACTATCATGCAAATACTCTGCAATTTGGTTTCAAATATTCTTTGTACTGTGGTGAGCAATTTTCTTTAATACAAACTCAGCCCATTTGCCAGGACTTATTTTTTTTGGCCTTTTTTTTAGGGAAGGGGAGGAACCCCCAATTTGTATGAGTTGGAGGGGTTGCTGAGTTCCTCTGATGCCAACTATTCCTCATCCTTATTTTATCTCTTTCTTTTACAGCTGTTACGCTTTAAGTTGTCAGAAAGGTGTCATGTAGGTTTTCTGAGAAAGAAAGAAAACCAACATAGCTTCACAAAGCTGTGGTTCCATCTCACTTTTCATTGTTCCATTGCCCTGATGAAGTGGTCTTGAAGTGGAGGACTCGGTACAGTGAACGAGAGAGAAAAGCTTTCTCCCTCCCTTTTTTGAATGCCATCTGCTTGTGATGGCAGCATAGAATAATGGAATGATTTGGGTTGGAAGGGACCTCAAAGCCCATCCAGTCCCACCCCCCTGCTGTGGGCAGGGACACCTCCCACTGCATCAGGGTGCTCAAAGCCCCATCCAACCTGGCCTTGAACACCTCAAGGGAGAGGGCAGCCACCCCTTCTCTGGGCAACATGTGCAAGTGTCTCACCACCATCATGAAGAATTTCTTCCTAATGTGTAATCTAAGTCATCCCCCTTCCAATTTAAATCCATTTAAAGAATCACCTTTAAGAACAGATACGTAAGGATTTTATAAGAAGCTCCTGTGCTGTTTGTCAGTGGTATGAACTTCAGGGCCGGATAGTGTAAACCAAGATTAAGTCCTTCTGGTCCTTGCTGTTGTACAATCTAGGTAGCTGGCTGAAAACCTCTGAACACTTATGATCTGGAAAAGATAAATATAGAAGAAAGGAAGGAATATTATCTCCTATTTGTTGTGTGGGAAGCCGAAGCATGAAAAAAATGAAATAACTGATCCAAGACCTGTTGGTAGAGAACTTTGGAAGAATTGGGAGCAGAGTGAAAAGGCTCAGATTTAGAAAGGTGATTCTCTGTGTAGTGTCTGCTCGTGGCAACAGCGGGACACAGGCAAGACTGCAACTGTGTCTGGGCTGCAACTGGAAGCCATCATGGCCGCTGGTTTAAGCTGTACAACAGCCATAGAGATGGCAGCATAGTCATATCCCAATGGGTTCACAAATCTGCTGACTTCCAGTAGGAGCATCCAACACATTTGAAAAGCCCCCACTGAACTTCCTTTTCTTAACCTTTTGCAGGTTGAACTTTGGGAAAGCTGCAGTCAACATCTAAAACTGACGTGTTTAAGCCTGTGAAGGTATTCTAGCACAGCTTAGTCAAATATCTTGCCAGAACTGGCTGAACTGACCATCTAACTACACACAAGTGTCATAGTTTCTGAAAAAAAAAAAAAAAAAGCTGATGCTCTATGAATTGACCCCAAACTGGGAAAATACATTCAAGACACAAATTTGAATAAAACAAGAGCAATGAGACCTTTAAGCGAAGTCAAGTTGTTGCACTTAGATCATCATTTCTGTGGCTCTGATAGGACAGGGAACACCACACAATGCAGAGTTTCTGATCTGAGCCTTCACTGGATCTGCTTGGATGGTCTGACGTATTGTGTGGGGTTCATTTCATCATCAGATGAGATTTTGCCTGGATGTGTCTGGCACTGGACTTACCACGCAGGAGTTTGTGGTCCTTAGGGCACACTGATCCCCTTCAGATGTCCTATGGGAAACTGGAAATCTCTGAACAGAGCCTTTAGGCCCGCTGGAGTAATCGGGTTGCTGTTGTTGTTGCAGGAAGCCCTGATCATGGCCAGCATGGACCATCCGCACCTGGTGAGGCTCCTGGGAGTCTGCCTGAGCCCAACCATTCAGCTCGTCACCCAGCTGATGCCTCACGGCTGCCTCTTGGACTATGTTCACGAACATAAGGATAATATTGGTTCCCAGCTTTTGCTGAACTGGTGTGTCCAAATAGCAAAGGTATGTAGTATGCACTGTTATTTTTTTGTCATTTTCATAATGAACTGAAAAACATGCCTAAAAAAATACAAAAAAACTGGATTTTGTAGTTTGTGTTTTTTTATCAGGCGTGGTTTCGTTTTCAAGAAGATGATTGGGTAATTCTTGAGATACACACTATTTTGGCTGCTTTCGGTATCATGGATTACATCTTGCTGTGTAAAACAAAGTGTTCTTCTTGACTGCCTTTCCAACTCAGTGTTAATGCGAGGTCTTTCAGGGCCAGGGAAGAAGCCCTTGTGTGACATCTGAGGCCAAGCACAGGTTGTTTTCTCAGCCTCTTCTACTCTTCACTGATTTAACCTGCTTGTAGTTGTCAACCTTCCTGAATCGGCACTGCCAGTTAAATTCTGATTTGCCATCATCGGCCTCTGTGCTGCTGAGAAGATAAATATTCACTTTGTGTCACTCCTTTGGGAACCACTACGGTTCTGCTGTGTTTAAGACCTATCACAACAGCCAAGGCTGGTGGGTAATATTGCTCATCTCTGCAGAACGGGGAATCTCGAGGGCTGGATCTGCTTCGCTTGCTGTGGCGTAATGCTCGCCACCTTCCTGCAGGGTTTGAGGTGTGAGAGTGAAGCCATTATCTTTCAGATACAGCTGAGCTGTAATAGAGTAGAGGTCACGAATGCAGCACTGAAGTAATCCTTGCATGATGTTTTATGGATGTTTTTAGGTACATTGAGGTGTTCGGTGTTGTACTAAGAACACGTTATCAGTAATCAGTTGCAAAGAGTAACAAGGTCTGGGAACACGGAATGCCACAGTTTTTATCCACTATAAAGGGTGTTTTGTGCAACCAGAGTTGTGTACAAAGATATTACCAGGAATGAGAATCTGGAACCCACTTTTTGTTTAGAGTTATTTGAAGTTTTAGATTATTTTGATGTAAATATTTGTTACACACACAGACTGCTCTCATCTCTTAAATCTGCAGCCTGAAGTGAATTTGCTACATCATCTGTTATGAAATCTGAATTCCAATTGTAATGTTAAATTTTTAGTACCGGAGAGAAACCTGATGATTCAGCAGTTATTTCACTGGGGCCAATAGCAGCCATCAAGTAAACATTCACTTTTAAAAACTTAAATACAAAATACTGTCTTAGAAAGGTAAGAAAACTGAGAACTTCAGCTAGCCTTGAGTTTTTGTTCAAGGAGGGGAGGAGTTTGAGGCTCATCGTTAAGAGGAACTATCTTAGTTCCAGGGTCAGATCTGACAGCAAGTGAAATGGCCATAACGCTGGGTGGAGGGGTTGATCCAGAGAAGGCTTGGGGTCATCCCAAACCCACGTTCTGATGTTGCAGTGTTTTGTGGACTTGTTAATATATGTGATTGTGCTGTGCTGGGGCAGTAAAGCAGGCAGAGCTGCCCACAATGTTGGAACACACTGATAGGAATTGCCTGCATCTGGAGATCTTCAAGGCTTTATTTAGGGCTGTTATCAGACCAAGGAAGGTGGGGGAGAAAATACATATTCCTGTTTGTGTCCTTTCTCTCAACACAACCTCCCTTCCATCTGTTCTCCACTCTCTTGATTGATAATGGCTATTATTGTTTATTATGAAACATTTACACAGTGGGAAATGTGCAAAGATAATCACCTTTATTTTCACTTTGGGCATGCACATGGCCATTGACTCCTTGGTGAGTGGCTGTGCCTGCTTTGCCATGGGCTTGGTGTGGGCAGCTGATTTAGTGAAGAGAGGAGCATGATCCAGAGCCAACAGGTCAACAAGAGGGTCTGTGGAAGGCAAGTCATGGGTTTTTTTCCCATGATGATTCTTGTCAAAGTGAAATGGTTTCAGTACTGATTCCATTGTAAATGGTTTCAGCATAATTTCAGATTGGATTAGGGTGCAGTCTTGCAGTCTCCTGGTTTTCTTGATTACCATGCCATGTGGGACGATAGTGAGGTATTACAGATATTTGAGTTCTGAGGTGGTGGGTAACCACAGGGTGCAAAGTAGTGAGATCATGCGTGCAATTAACTCATGAAATGCCAGGAGGAGACAAGGAGTTTCTTATAAGAAAAGATGGCCTGTTACTGAGGAGACGTTTGGGAAAGTTCAGTTAGTTTATTGAAGTTTAGTTAAATTCATCTTCTCCTGCATCACAATAATCTTGAGGCTGATTTTGCCTTGGCCTCATGTTGCAGCAGGAAGCTTGTCCGCTTGGCTACCTGTGAGGGGAACAGTAGCAAGTTCAATCTGAATGAGGGGAGATTGAGATAAGGTCTTAGGAAGAAATGTTTTCCTGTGAGGGTGGGGAGGCCCTGGCACAGGTTGCCCAGAGAAGCTGTGGCTGCTCCAACCTGGTGTTCAAAGTTGGAACACCCTGATCCAGTGGGAGGTGTCCCTGCCCATGGCAGCGAGTTGGAACTGGTTGGACTTTTGGGTCCCTTCCAACCCAAACAATTCCATGATTCTATGATTCTCTGCTCCATGAAGCAGCTTCTGGAATCTTCTGTTAGATACATCTTTTTACGCTCCCCTTTCTTCTTTTTATGGTTAGAATTCTCCCCAGCAAAAAGAAGATTGAACTAATTGGACACGCCTCAATTCGAAAGCTCAGGCTGGTTTTTAGGAATTGTTTAAAACCCAGTTGCTACTACAATACAGTTCCTCCCTGCTGCACTTATTTCCATCTGCCAATGCGCAGGCATTTATTTATCGAAGTCATTGCTTTCAGAGTTCACTTATTCTGCCAGGCTGTTCATTTCCATATGTCTCTACTTCTGTACAACGAGATGCAAGAAGTAGTTAGGCGCTCTGCCTGGTTGCCAGCCTGCATATGGCTCTGGAGCTCATTTCCCAAGGTTGACGATGGGGCAGTTATTAAGTGTTATCTACTGCCAACTGGAAAAAAATAAAAGCTTGGGTGCTTTATCTTTTTGCTTTTACATATTGTGTTGAATTTATTCTGACTGTTAAATCATTGTAGGGTAATTGTGTTCTTTTTCCAGAAGCTTTAGCTTCTTATTTTATGGATGGAAGTTATAAAAATAGAGTAGCCCCCAAGCGTTCTGCATAAAACATGGCTGTTAGACAGCAGCTGCGTCTAAGGGGGTTCTTCCCTTCTGCTTTGCAGATACACAAGGCGTCTCCTTGTGTCTCACTTCTGTGTGCACTGTCTCCCTTTGGGACTGAATGTTTAATCTTTTTGCTCCAAGTTCAGCACAGCAACTTTATGTGGAGTTTGATGGCCAGTTTGATGCTCATGTATCCAGAAACTTCCTGGAGTGGGAGGAAGAGTGACAGTCTTGGTGGCCTTAGGGTATGGAAAGGTGGAATAGTACTTCAGCCTGGAGAAGAGAAGGCTCTGAGGAGACCTTAGAGCAGCCTTCCAGTACTGAAAGGGGCTCCAGGAAAGCTGGGGAGAGGCTCTTGATCAGGGAGTGCAGGAACAGAGTGAGGGGGAATGGTTTTAAGCTGAAGGAGAGGAGATGGAGATGAGATGTTAGCTGTCCTGGGTCTTAGCCACTGCCCCATTCTGTTCTGTCCCGTATCCACCAGGGGCTGGGCTGCCAGATCTGGTTTTTGAGGTTCTGAACTATAATAATTCATTCACAACCCCTCAGAATGCTGAGGCAAAGCAGAAGTAGGTTGATACAATGGAATGTCATGAAAGGAAAGTCCTGTCCTTCAGGGGGTTACGTCTTGTTACCCTTTCAATATAAAGGAATTCTCAAATTGCCTTAACTCAAGCCCTGCACAGTGTCAGGTATGCACAGTTTGAGGGAAAAGAGTTTTTGAAAATACTCTAGGAAAGAAAAAGAGAGAGGAACTTGGGTATTTAACTGTAACAAAGCAGCTACACGTCTTTAAGGCTGTTGGTTGTTATTCCAGCAATCTTTGCCATCGTTGCTCTATCTGAGGATCTCTGCCAGCAGTAAGGCCCTGCACTGGGGAGTCTCCAGGAGCCATCAAGCCAAAGGTGCTTGCAAAGCCTCCTTTCTGGCACTCTGTTATCTCTCCCTTTCAGCTGGTTCACATTACAGGGCTCAGAGCCTGCCCCTTGACAGTTCTCTTGGCAAAAAGGAGGGCCTGTCTGCTCCCAGTTCCTGAAGCCTCTCTCCATGCCAGGCATATTTTATTACTGCCAGGGAAGTGCTGCTCAAATGGATGTAAATCCAAAGGCCATGTGACATTCAAAGGGTCTCTGTTGATTTATGCCCTAGAAGCTGATACAGCGCTTGCCTCATGTTCTAAATGAAATGGGTTTCGCCCTGCACCCCTTGTGTATGGAGGGAGGGAGGCTTTAAGCAGGGAAGTCTAGAGGCAAGTAAGATCCCCTTGGCTGCACTATGAGTTCAGGAGCCTTTCTCCTCAATCAAAACTTGATGGATTAGGAATGACTTGTTAGAGGCAGCTTTTGTTGTTCTAGTGCAGATGGAGTGAGAGAGAAGATGTCAAAAGTGGGAGGAATCAGGGGTGACTGGACAGGTTGGGAAGAGGTGGAGGATAGCGGCTATGGTTCAAGGTCTTTCTCTTTCATTAAAGAAGCTTACCCTACAGCTAGGTGACTGCTCCATCATGGAGTGAACAAAGGAGCTTAATGACAGTCATCCATCAGCTGTCCGAGTTTTAAGCTTCAAGATGTCTCTATTCCCAGAGCTCCTTGCCACGACAAGGCTAATTGTATAATTAGAATGCTATCCCAATCCCTCCTGACATGCTCACACTGGCAAGGACCGGGGCTAAGGGCTCTGATAATTATTACTACAAGCAAGTACATTAGCATAAACGCAGTTTGCTAATGGGGCCACTAGATTACAAAGTGCGGTGTTATAGAAGAGTAGGATCTAGACCAAGGGCTATGAAATTAAAACTTTAAGGCTTTAATTGTGTGGAGGAGCAAAATCAAAATAGGTGAAGGAAGTATCATTTTACTTTCCTGAATCCCTCTGGACAGCTTTCTTTTCTTATTCCTATTCATAGTGACTGGTTTTCTCATTCTGTTGGAAAGCTTGGATATCCATGGATGGGAGATTGAAATGAAGGACCCTTTTTAACGGTGTCGCTGGAGATCTTGCACTGAAAGAGGGGATGTCATTCCAAGGGGAATTACCCCACCTTACCCATCTCCAAGGACTTTATTGGTACCTGATGGTCAGCTCCCTGGGTGGCAAAGGCTCATACAAACTCGAGAAGCCCTTGCAACAAAGTTCAGCTGGATCTTGCAGAGTTCTGCACCCTAGCTTTTAACTTCTAGGTGGTGGAGGGAGACACCTTTGTTGCTTGCTGTGGTTAACTGGGCTTTTGTGAGACACTGAAGGAGTTTCTTCTGATCCTCTTGAATGTTAAGATATTTTTTTTCTCTCCGATGCAGGGCAGGAAATAAGTCACAGAATCATAGAATTGTTAAGGTTGGAAAAGACCTCTAAGATCATCCAGTCCAACCATCAACACAACTCCACTGTGCCCACTAAACCATGTCCTGAAGTGCCACATCTAAATGCTTTTTGAACCCCTCCAGGGATGGCGACTCTGCCACTGCCCTGGGCAGCCTCTGCCAGTGCTTCACAACTCTTTCAGTAAAGAAGTATTTCCTAATATACAATCTAATGTCAGGATTTTGGTTATTGTGTCTGACCTGCCATGCTCAGATCAATGTGGGCACATTGAGCACAGCCATTGCTTGTGTGCTGAGACAGAGGACTGGGGCTTGGTGACTCTTCCCTTGACCATCAGTTGCTGTGGCAGAAAATAATTCTCCAAATGAATCAGTAGATTGGTTCCTATTGAAAATAATAACAGCATCTCTGTGCTTTGCATATTTCCTTGGCGGACACAGTATTCCACATCTTCCTGCGTACTTAAGTACCTGATTTTGGAGGCTTTCATGCAGTTTCCCCCACTTTCTTCACCCATCATTTCAACTGAAGTATTGATCTAATTGAGTAATTTTGTTATCTTTTCTACCAAACCCAGTTGTTCACAGGAGCAATTTCCCATGAAAAGCACTGAAATGAAGGGACATCCAGTAAACTTCATCAGCTTAAATGTTGAACCTTCTTTTTTCCTTTCTTTTCTTTCTTTCTCCATTCATCTCAAACTGAATGTCCAGTCACCACATTCATTCATTGTCCTTTGCTTTCTTTACTTTTGTCTTTCTCCCCCTTTTACAGTGGTTTGTGTCCACCTCTGCTGCGTGTTGCTCTTTCTTTAGTGTCATCATTTCTCCTGAATTCTCATTCCCTGGCTGCTTGGCTCCGTCTTGCGGGTACGCATTCAGAGAATCACAGAATGCCAGGTGGGAAGGGACCTCGGGGTTCATCCGTTCCAATGGTTTTAGGTGATCTATAGTTCAAATGAGATGGCCCAGCACCCTGTCAAGCTGGGCCTTAAAAGTGCCCAGTGTAGAAGAATCCACCACTCCCATAGGGAGATTATTCCAAGGTTTCACTGTTATCATGGTGAAACATTTTCTTCTGGAATCCAATAGCAGTCTTCCCGGGAGCAACTTCTACCCATTACCCCTTGTCTTTTCCATGTGACTTCTCCTAAAAAGGGGGTATCCGTACTCTTGGTAGACACCCTTTATGTACTGCTACGTGTAAATAAGGTCTACCCTAAGCCTTCTCCTCCCTAGGCTGAACAAACCCAGTTCTCTCAGCCTTAATTCATATAGAAGGTTTCATCGTCCTCTGATCATCTTAGGCCCTTCTGTGGACTCACCTCTGCCTGTCCACATCTGTTTTTTTGTATAGCAGGGACCAAAACTGGACTCAGTGCTCCAAAAGAGTGCAGGAGCATTGTACCCACCACCCACCAGAGTTTTGATGTTCTGTTTCAGTGCAGTGTTGGCAGAGGACCTCTATTTCCTCATTTCTCCCATAATAATTCGTTTGGGTTTGAGGGTTTAATCCCAACTGATGACTGCATGAACCCTGTGTGCTGTTCTGGTTTGCGGGGAGGGATGTTTGAATCTGGAAGATGGCATCAGAACCACAGGAACAAAGATGTAAGAGTGGGTTTATATAAAAATTATAGACATCTTTCTTCCAGCTTTGTGCTCTGACCTCTGATTCTGTAAGGCTCTTCTGCATGCTGGAATAACCTCAGTACAATGGTATTGGAGGTGTTCGTGGTCCTTAGTGTGCGTGTATGTGTATATTGGGCTGTTAGCTGTAGAGCTGGGTGGAATGACTCAACCTTTGAAGGTGACTATCTCTCTCCACTGACTCTGCTGACTTGAAGACAAGCGTGGGCTAAGCTTGTAGCTTTCTGACAGCTTAATTTGCAGGGGGATAAATGTGAAGGGTACAGGTGGTGACAGGGACACACAAGGAATCTGGGACAAAGCAGGTACTGGAGGACTATGCTAAGGTCGGAGCTACAAACAGAAGTGTGGCTGGATTTCTTTCCTGCACAGTGTGCTGCACACTGTGCTAGCGAGCTGTAGCCTTCGATACCTCATAATGGTCTGGGAGAAGGGATGTTCACAGCTTTTCAGTGACTAGGAGAAGTTTGTACTGGGTTATGGTCATCCTTTCTCCAGCCTCCCTCTGGGTTAGCCGCTGCGTCTTTCCTTTCCCCTGAAAATCCAGCATTCCAAACACAAGTTCCGCTGTTTATCATTGTTAGAAGCAGATTTTTCAGCCATTCACAAATCTCATTGGCTTTTGCAAAGGCACAGAAATGACCAATTTATTGCACAGAGCCAGGCAAGTTATTGTTTTTTTAAATGAAAGATGTGCTTGGCACTGACGTTTATAGGGTCTCTGATACTGGGGACCTGGCAGCCCCAGGCTACAAAAGCCCCCAAGACTGCCTTTGCTGGTATGCCCCAGCATTCTCATCATGTACAATGAGGGGAAAAAAAACATCAGAATTTTCCTCCACAGCCTGGCTTGGGAAAGCATTATTGAAACCCACTCCTAAATCAAATTCAAGATATTATAGCATTGGGTCTGTCAGGATTTCCATTATAAGCCCATATTTTTCAGGTTTATAACTTGACCATAAAATTCCACCCTTGACTGTGACTTGGCATAGAATGTCTCTGGCCAAAACATCATGATTATTATTATTATTCTCCTTATTATTATTATTATTACTATTAGTCAAGTAATATATGTATTTGGCTATTTTTAAGTTGCTGGAGTTCAGAAACAAAAGCTGCATTTCTCTGTTTATAGTCCCATAAATTAAAATGCTTTTTTCCCCAGTAAATGTCTTTCAACATGTTATTTTGTAACAAAACTTATTCTGCTTGGATAACTACAAGAAATGGATGGCCAAGGCATTAGTGTTTAAAGTCAAGCCCTGCCCATTTTTGCGGAGTTCCACAGTACACATGTGCCCCACCAGAACTTGCTCCTAAAATCATGTACAAGTCTTCAGGAAGCTCTGCTCTGTTTGCAAAAAGAATCATAGAATCATGGAATGGTTTGAGTTGGAAGGGACCTCAATGCCCATTCAGTTCCACCCCCTGCCATGGGCAGGGTCACCTCACATTGCATCAGGGTGCTCAAAGCCCCATCCAACCTGGCCTTGAACACCTCCAGGGATGGGGCAGCCACCACTGCTCTGGGCAACCTGTGCCAGGGCCTCACCACCCTCATAGTGGAGTATTTCTTCCTAATGTCTAATCTAAATCTTCCCCCTTCCAATTTAAAGACATTCCCCCTCGTCCTACCATTACATGCCCTTGTGAAATGTCCCTCCCCAGCTTTTCTGTGGAAGACCAAGGTGAGGCTGCTTAATGAAATGCGAGAGGGGAGAGGGCCGTTCCAGGAGACTGCTGGCAGGGTTTCAGATGCCACGCCAGCTCTCAGGGTCAGCTGGCAGTCAGGTGTCATTAGTCAATGCACTCCCACTTGCCCACAGCCCATCTGTTTCTGTCCAGCCTGCTTGTGCAAATTAGCTCACAGTAGGCAGCGATTCTCACTGTAGTTTGGTTTTCTTTCTTCATGCTGTGACCTTCGTGCTTCCATAAACTTTCCTCTTGTCTGTGGGCCAGAGTAAAGCCTGCACCACTTTCGTTTTCATTTGCTCACTATCCATGTTAGAAAACAAACAGAGGAGGTCATATTCTGCACAGTGCGTGACTTAAAAAGGAAGTCCAGCAACGCATGAATATCTGGTGAGATCGCATCTCAAATCCTGGGTTCAGTTTTGGGCCCCTCAGTACAGAAAAGACATTGAGGGGCTGGAGCACATCCAGAGGAGGGAACGGAGCTGGGGAAGGGGCTGGAGAACAAGCACTGGGACAAGTGGCTGAGGGACCTGGGTTTGTTTAGCCTGGAGAAGAGGAGACTGAGAGGAGACCTCATTGCTCTCTGCAGCTCCCTGAAAGGAGGTTGTGGTGAGGTGGGTGTTGGTCTCTTTTCCCAAGTGACAGGTGATAGGATGAGGCATTGCCTTGAACTGAAACAGTTCTGAACAGTTCTACATTTTCCAAAACAAGACATTTTTTCCAAGACCTTTGAAATGTCTTTGGATTTATACAATTTTTTTTAATTAAAACCAAATTGTTTTTAAAAAAAAAACAACCAGCTGGCTTTCCTAATTTTTTTTGTTCTGTTTATTCCACTTGGTATTTTGTCCGGTTGTTTCACACATGTAACCAAAGTCTATTTTAGAGAAGGCAACTTTATTTTCAAAAAAAATTGGTTTGAGCAACATTTCCTAGCAACCTGTGTATGTAACTAAAATGCTACACTGTAATATATTTGGGTTTGTGTTTAGGCTTAACCTGCGTTACTCACATCATAAATTCCTTTACATAGAGACTTGCCTGTGGCAATGTCTCCCATCTCAACATTCAGTAAACCCATCCAAATCGCACAGTAGATGGGGAGGAAGAAATTAAATGTAAACTGTCAGAAGGGGATGTGAAAAGACAGAAAGTATGTGAATTTCTGTATGTTTGGGAGTGGAGATGGTTTAAGAGCTGTGTGTCACTGAAAGAGAAGTTTGACCCTGTGCGTGGCCTGGAACAATATGGTGCAACGCTGGACAAGGTAGGTGACGCTGGTTTTAAGTTAAGACTTTTGGAGGTGACACAAATAAGACTATGGTACCACGCTTTACTGACTCCTGGGAGCTACTTCATCAACACAGGCTAGCAGCACATGTGGTGTAGACGTAGGTCTGCCTCTTCAGTGCTCCCTGTGAGTGGATGGTGCTGGTATCCCTGTGCATTGGCTTCATGTCCACTAGTGGTCCTATCAGTGAGGAAGCTTGGCATGGAATCTGTTTTGTGGTTGCTGGTATGTTGCTGCCCACACACGTGGGCATGTTAAGTCATAAAAGAGCTTTGCAGGTCTGCAAGGTGAAGCCCCTGGGACTCAGCTGCAAGCAGTCCTGAATGTTGCACTTAAAGCAGCTTAACTTGGAGTAGTCTCATCCTGTGCTATACATTATCATTGTCGTACTCCCCTATCACACTTAGGCACTCTCAACGGTACTGTCTTCCCACCTTGCTGTCCTAATGCACGTCTGATAAGCTCATCGTCCCAGCAGATGAGAACCAACAGAGTCAGAAGCTCAGCTGATGTGTCAAGACTCTAAGTTTGGAGCAGATGTCTTTATTTTCCAAAATTTAGGGTTCATTTCCTAACCTTTGGAAAACCTTTTTTTTCCACAAGGCATAAATACTGTTTATATACACAAGACAAAGAGGATTTGGTGTTTCTGAATTGGAAGGAACACAGATGACTCTGTCTTCAGCTGCTTTGTTATTGCATTTTGTTTGGGGTTTTTTGTTGGATTTTGGTTTTTTTTCACATTTTCAGATTTAAATACAAACACTATAGTCCTACATAAAGGTAAGAGTAAGTCTAAAATACACCATCCAGGTCACTTTTGATAGAGACAGGATGTGTCGTTAGCCCTATACAAAGCTCTGACTTTGCCTCCTCCCACATAACCATGAAAAGCATCCACTTGTACCAAAAATTGAAATCAAATTACAACAGATGTGGTGGTCTGGGGGTATGCAAAGTTGAGAAGAGATTAAGTGTTTGGGTGTATTTAGTCTAGCTAAATGGAGCTTTGTATGCTGAGTGATAGCTATAAATTTAGCATGGTTAAATACCCAAGAGGAGAACAAGTATGCAAGGTAAAGGACAACACTGGCATGAGAATGAATGAGTCTCAACTGGCTGAGAATATGTTTCAAATCAGGATTAGGAAGTTATCAGCCACTCTGAGGGGTAAGGTTCTTACACCTAGTGGAAATAACGGAGGCAAAATAATGACTTTTAAGGTGGACCTTGATAAGATTATGAAGCAGGTTTGGATATAATGGTATGGTTGCTTTCAAGGGGCAGAATTTGATGACACAATTGCTTTTAGTTCCCTGTTTGGAAGCTGAGTAACAGTGCAAGGATAAACAATGAAAGGAGAGGCTCCCATTCTTTGCTGGAAGCCTGCCTGGGTCTGAAATCTGGAGCTTCTCCAGACATAGATCGAGTTGTGTTTTGCCCTTCGGATTGGTTCTTGGGTTTGTGTTTCTTATTTGCTTACCTTACCCATTCTTAATTCAAATTAAATCACATTCATCACATTCTGATCCCATTAGTTGAACTGAATAATGCATTGCTCTGAGTTTTCACTGGCATCAGACAGCCTGTTCATGCAGTGATTATGCTGTTCTGGTGAGTACACATATCGGAATCAACCTCATGTCTGTTCAGCCTGCTTCACCCTAAGAAAAAAATGAAGTTTTCACTTCAGCTCTCTTTTTTTTCCTCTTGCCTTTGCCTAGGGCTTGCTATCAGTAATGTGTGGTATGGGTGCAGCAGGTAAAAAACACATAATGGAATTATATAATGGAGACTTTATGACATTTAAAGGTAAGCGTTCTGGTTTGTGTTGGAGACTAATGACCTGCAACGTTTCTTTTGCGAAACTGGTGGTTCAGGGAAAAGATGAAATAAGTGTCTTTGATTGTAGCTACACTCAAAAATATTCTCTTGTAGTTCAGAGCTCACCCACCTGGACAATATTTTATTAGAGAGAGAATTTATTCTATATTCTCCCAAGTCCTTTCCTACCTATCTTGCCTTCCAGCTTGCTCTTTATCATGAGATATTCAGAATTACATGTCTTTTTGGACTACTACTATTCAGAGAATAATGTCTTATTTTGGCTACTGCAGTTCTTGTGTCCCTCCCATTATCAGTTCTTTTCTACTCTGCTTCTTACAAGTACAGCATGTTACCTCCTCCTCTCTCATCTTTCCAATTTTACTCTTACTTAACTTTCTTTCCTATGGTCTTTAGTCTTTTTAAAACTAAAATCTTAATAATGGTGTTATGCTCTGTACAGTTCTGTGTGTCTTGAATTGTAAGACTAATAATTCTTTTTGCACCTCATTTTGAAACCTTGGATATCAGAAAGAAAGGAAATTTAATCATAGAAACGGTAGAAAAACATTATTTTGACTGTTCTCTATGGGAACTATGCTGTGGGGTTCTTTTGCTTTGCTTTCCAAACTGAGGTAAGCGAAGATTTAATTTGTGACATGATTTTCCCACTGACAATCACAAAGGCATTTGTAGTGATAAGCAAAGCCAAACAACCCACTTCTGTGAATCAAGTCCTGTGTTTCTGAGGCAGATCTTCACAGCTGAGGAGTTGGTTTATGTCCCTTAGTACCTTACGCTGGCTTGGTCTTTTCACTTGACATTGTTGCTGAGACATGGATTGAGATGCTGGTATGGATCATGTCAGGCGCACTGATGTGTTCTGTGTTGAGTAGTATCCCAGGCAGCTGAGTAGTGCATGAGCTGTTACTGTACCTAAGGGATGCTCCCCTTTTTTCTGGCCAGCAAGCCTGGGAGGTGAGCACAGCCCAGACAGCTCTCGTTGTCCAGCCTTCTCCTTCCTGCTCCCCAGCAGCAGCAATGTTCCTGTGTTCTCGTATGCATGGACATTTTGGTTCCTGGCAACCCTTACATGAGATTACACTTCTGTGCATGGTGGGCCATCCAAAACAGGTGTTGCTTCATTTTGGTTTGGGTTTTTGTCTGATGCATTCGTTTGGGTTTTTTTTTCCTTTGAAGTGCATGTACCTCCACATTTTTGTATTGGCAGCAGGGTGGGAGGCCCCTTGGTATTTTACCCAGCAAAGAAAGAGAAATTTTACATGACATTCTTGAATTTATTTTCTCGGTAAGGTCCAATATTCTGTTGCTTAATCTGATAAATAGATCTAAAGTGGAAATCAGCAAAAAGAGAAGCAGAAAAGTGGGTGCATTGCAGAGAATTTTCTGTAAGTGCCAAGTGTGTGCCTCCTGCTTAGGAATTATGGTGAAGAAGCATGGAAGGGAGCTTACAATTGAAGAGTCAACCCCATGAAGTCATCTGGCTCTGACACTAAAGACCAGTTTTTATTTCAGAGTCAGTTTGTGTGCAGAACCTATCAGGAAGTGCTTTCTGGTTCCTCATCTTGTTTGTGAACAATGATCTCATTCCACCCAGAGATACAATTGGAATCTTGAATCTGAATGCGTTTGCCCCAGCACAAATTATAGTGAGGAAAAGATACCTTACATTCCGAAGCTGTAGTTGACAAACTGCCATTGACTCTTACGCGAATGCCTCCTCTAGCCAGTTGGTAGCACTCTGTCTTCAGTGGCACCTGCACTCCATGTAAGGTCATGGACAGTGATTCAAATAGGAGTCCCTGTCTGGATGGTAAAAGATACGGGTTTTAAAAAAGGGGCTGGATTCTGGGTTTTTTAGGATTTTTTATGAGGTTTTGACACATCAATTGAACTGGTTTTAGCAAATGGGCTTACAGTCCTAGTGAAATAAAGCCTTTGGAGATCCTCTGATGAAAGGCACTAAGCAAGCGCCAAGAGTTATTGCTCAACTACTTCAAAGAGAATGTCATAAGATTGCGTATGCAAGAACTGTCATAGGTTTGTTTATTTACAGGAACCTGAAGATAAGTGCGATAGTTTCCAGTTTTCAGACAAAGCATTCATTATTGTGGTTACTTGAAAGAGTGTAAATTGATGTGTTTTAATAAAATTCCACCTGCCAGCTGGCAGAGAGTAACCAGCTACATTACAGCTTGCTTTGCTTGCACAGCAATGTGATTGTGTGAGGTCGTTTTAGGTTAACTTTTTAGACGAAGATGGTTTGTTAACCAGTTTTCCTGTGTGTTCTCAGTGGGTTGCAGCGCACGCACAAAGTTTTATCAGAGCGGACAGCTGGTAAGGCTGAGAAATTATAATATTTGTCTATAGAAAGGTGGAGTATGCATAAAAGCCAGGATGAAATCTTTGCATTGAATATAGAACCATAGAATGGTTTGGGTTGGAAGGGACCTCAAAGCCCATTCAGTTCCAACTCCTTGCCATGGGCAGACACACCTCCCACTGGATCAGGGTGCTCAAAGCCCCATCCAACCTGGCCTTGAACATCTTCAGGGATGGAGCATCCATGACTTCCCTGGGCAACCTTTACCAGTAACTTCCCACCCTCATCGTGAAGAATTTCTTCCTACTGTCTAATCTAAACCTTCCAATTTAAAGCCATTCCTCTCATCCCATCACTACAAGCCCTTGGAAAAAGTCCCTTCCCAGCTTTCCTGGAGCCCCTTTCAGTACTGGGAGGCTGCTCTAAAGTCTCCCCAGAGCCTTCTTTTCTCCAAGCTGAATAATCCCATCTCTCTCAGCCTGTCCTCATAACAGAGGTGCTCCAGCCCTTGGATCATCTTTATGGCCTCCTCTGGACCCGTTCCAACAGTTCCACTTCCTTCTTATGTTGGGGATTCCATAACTGGACACAGAGTCTCGCAAGAGCAGAGTAGAGGAGGAGAATGCCCTCCCTCGCTCTGCTGGCCATGCTGCTTTTGATGCAGCTCAGGATATGGTTGGTCTGATTTCTATATGCTACATATCTAGTTTTCTAGAGTTATATGGACACTTTTAAACATCTCAGCCTCTCTCTATTCCCACCAGGAATGTTGCTTGGCAAAGTCAAATGTGTTTGAGCCAGAGACAATACTTACGAATACTGTGACTGAGGATGATTAGGAACACAGATCACCGTCTGTTTTAAATCTTTGGCTTTCCAGATGCAGTTGACATAGACAACACTGCGTCATTTATGGCCTAAGAAACACACTTACCAGAAATGGGTAGCGGAGACTCCTAAGCAGTCTGGTTTATAATTGATAATCCAATCATTCACCACCCTGAAGAGAGGCATTTAATGAGTATTTGAGCCCAACAACAAATTGAAGATAGTTAGGAACAGAAGGTATTTTAGCTTCAGCAGATCTGCAACGCGCTCCTTATTCAAAACTTTTTGGTAGTCAGTCCAGGTTCAATAATGGAAAATACATCTCTGTGTAGGTGTCTTTTACACAGTTCCTGAAACGGAATCCCTGGCCTATTGCAAGTACATTTTATGATTCTTCAGGAAGAAGGGAAAAAAAACCCAAACCAAACAAGCAAAAACACAAAGAGAAGACAGCCCTTCATTTCGAACATCATCCCTGTCCAGAATAGTTGCGAACTGTGCCATTTAATGAGTCTGGTAATCCTACCTGAAGGCTGCTGATGTGCTTGGGTACCAGGTGGAGCTGGATAGCACTGCTCTTCATTCTAGTTGGCAATCAAGGGAAGACTTAATTGGAATGTTTATGTATGCAGAGCTTTTCCTATTCTAAGAAGTGGATTTTTCTGGCTAGCCACAATCTTTTGAAGGTGTCTAGGCTTATGTATGGTGATCTAACAGCAGAACTGGAACTGTTGGAACGCGTCCAGAGGAGGCTATGAAGATCAAAGGACTGGAGCACCTCTGCTATGAGAACAGGCTGAGAGAGCTGGGACTGTTCAGCCTGGAGAAGAGAAGGCTCCGAGGAGTAGCCTTCCGGTACTGAAAGGGGGCTATAGGAAAGCTAGGGAGTTACTTTTTACAAGAGTCTGGAGTGACAGGATGAGGGGAAAAGTCTTTAAATTGGAAGAGGGAAGATTAAGACTAGACATTAGGAAGAAATTCTTCATGATGAGAGTGTCGAGGCCCTGGCACATGTTGCCCAGAGAAGTGGTGGCTGCCCCATCCCTAGAGCTGTTCAAGGCCAGGTTGGATGGGGCTTTGAGCACCCTGATCCAGCGAGAGGTGTCCCTGCCCATGGCAGGGGGTTGGAACTGAATGGGCTTTAAGGTCCTTTCCAACACAGACCCTTCCAGGATTCTGCGATTCTGTTAGAGCCCAGGTAAATGTTATTTAATTAAATCTGTCTATGTACTGACATCTATCTGCAGAGCACTTCCCTTTTTTCATCCATCACCTTGTTGATGCTCATTTACCTTGGCATTTGGAAAGACTTCTTCTCAGATAACATCACAATTAAAGAATGAGTTCTGAAATCGAACTAGCCTTGCTGGAAACTGGTCAAAGGCATGTAAAACCATTTCATTTATTGGCACAGCGTGGCATTTCAAAGGAAAGTTATAGATGGCTTTACAAAGCATGCCATTTCTAATTAGGTTTACTGTGATTCAGACTTTGGTCTCTTGGCTTGTATTGTCATAGAGACTTGAATGGAAATTACAGCCCCAGGGAATAATATATCTTTCTGCAGTTACTGCTGTATTAATGTTTTCTAAGTGTGTTATTATTGGCCATTGGCAGGTGTGGGTGGTGCAAGCAAGTGAGTTAGGGACACTTCTCTAACACAGTTGTTAGCATTTCAACAAAACTTAGTGCCTAAATAGCTTGGAGTTTTGTAAAAACCTCAGCCTCGAGGAACAGAAAATATGATGTGCTGAACTTAAATGTTGCTCTGTTGTCTTGGTGCAACCAGTTGTTTCAGTCCTTGGTTTTATTTTGAGCAGACCTTGGTACAAATACCATGTTTGCAAGTGGGAGTGCTGTTTTTCATAGAAATTGCTCTTAAGTTCATAGGAACAGCTTATTGTGTGTTTTTAGACACTTACTGGGGATCTGCTTGGTGGTGACTGACCAGAACATTCTCAGTGGTCTGGGTTGTGTCTGTCTTCACGGAGAAATACGGCACCTCGAGTACTGTGTCTAGTTCTGGGCCCCGGCCCCTCAGTTTGAGAAAGATGTCAAGATGCTGTAGTGTGTCCAGAGGAGAGTGACAAGGATGGTGAAGGGGCTGGAGCACAAGCCCTGTGAAGAGCAACTGAGAGAGCTGGAGTTGTTTAGCCTGGAGAAGAGTAGGCTCAGGGGAGACCTTATTGCTCTCTACAAGTACCTAAAAGGAGGTTGTAGTCAGGCAGGGGTTGGTCTCTTCTCTCAGGTGACCGGCGACAGAACAAGAGGACATAGTCTCAAGCTTCGTCAGGGGAGGTTTAGACTTGATATTAGGAAAAAATTCTTCACTGAAAGGGTGATTGGTCATTGGAATGCACTGCCCGGGGAGGTGGTGGAGTCACTGTTCGTGGAGGTGTTTAAGAGGAGATTGGATGAGGCATTTGGTGCCATGGTTTAGATGATGAGTTGGTGTTCATGTTGGGTCTTAGGTTGGACTCGATGACCTCAAAGGTCTTTTCCAACCTTGTAATACTGTGATAATGTGACTGCCTTTATTGAAATGCAGTTGTGTGTATTGACCAGCTTTCCTTGTGATAAAAGAAGGTCAACCAGAGGTTGGTTTAACCAGAGGTTGGTTTATGGTTTGAGCTCAAGGTAAGTTAAAGTAGTAATAACAGTTGGTCAACTCACAGATCCAGTGAAAAGTTTTCTCATAGCTAGACAGGGATGTGTGATCTTGTAGCTTCAGACATGGTTTTATTTATAGATCATAGAATGCTTTGGGTTGGAAGAGACCGTGAAGGTCATCCAGTCCAACCCCCTTGCAGGAGCAGGGACATCTTTAAATCTATCAGGTTGCTCAAAGCCCCATCCAACCTGACTTTGAACATTTCCAGGGATGGGGCAGCCACTACTTCCCTGGGCCACCCTCTTTTTAGAAAATAGATCTTTTACTTACCGCATATAAAGAAAGTAATTGTTTAGAAAACACAATTTTTCCAAACTTTCAGTTTGTTTTAAAAAAGCTTTGAGAAGTAGACTCATACCTGCTGAAGGTCTTGCTTTGAGAAGGAGTTTGGACTAGGTGAACTCCAGAGGTCCCCTCTAACATTTCTGTTCACATCTCTCCACAAAGAACATGTGTGCTGGTGCAAATTTCTCAGTTGTGTAACTGCATTACCCTAACCCCAAGTCCTGTTTGGTCACAAATGAAGTAACATTCTATGCAGGCTTCTTCCGTGTATTAGGTTGCTGTAGATACTGACTTGCAGAAGGCATTGCCCATTACTTCTGTAATATTTTAAATAGAGTCTTCTAATCATAGAATCATGTAATGTTTTGGGTTGGAAGGGACCTTAAAGCCCATCCAGTTCCAACCACCCTTGAACACCTCCCACTGGATCAGGTTACTCAAAGCCCCATCCAACCTGTCCTTGAACACCTCCAGGGATGGGGCAGCCAACGACTTATCTGGACATTTCAGTTGAGATAAAAACAGGTAAGAAAATGCAGTTCTATACTGAGTAAAGCTGACTCCTTAGTAAAAGGCAAATAAACATTTATTTGAGAAAGCACGGTTAGAAATACACATTGTCATGTCTACAAAATAACTTACAAAAAGTATTCCTGTTCTTTCATGCCTGCTCATACACGTGGAGCAAAGTGCTGTCCATCATAGGAAGACATAATCTGGCTGTCAGTGACTTTGCTGTGGTAAAAGAAAAAAGGATGCAATTGCTAGAATCCTTAAGCAGTTTTGCTTTTGCGAAACACAGCATCAGCTTCCGAGAAAGATGCCCTTGTGTTTTTCTTCTACTTCAGATGCCCCCTACATTCCATGTGCAACCTTTGGAGCGCTAACAGAACATACTAAAAATGATTCCTTTCTTTCTGCTTTCTGGGTTGTGATTACAGGTCCCTCCTTTGCTGTGCACAATAGGCAGCACAGCCTAAAGGGAAAGATAAAGAGTCCTTGAGTGATGTAAAGAGGCCCTCAACTATAGGTCACAAGCTCATCCAGAGGTACTTGAACAGATAATGGTTGTAAACAGCATTTTCTGAAATCTCCTGAATAGTGACTAATGGGATCTTTAAGGTAGGAAAGTCAGACAATTGCAGTGTCCTAAGCATCAGTAAATTCTCTGCAGTCTCAAGGGTCCTTTGCCTATGCTTTACGCAAAATGTATATACACATTCATTTCACTTTGGGAAAGAATGCACAAGTTTCCCCATGTATTTACCCACCCTTCTCCCAGAGTTAATTGAAAACCGCACACTGCAAGTACTCAGTAAGTCAAAGGAACATTTACTACCTTCCAGAGCTTCGTTCTTTTGACCAGCAACTTCAGCTGGAAGGTTGACACTTTGGAAGCAACGACAGCAGTGGTATCTTTGGACATGGAGGCAATTTTGAATTGTAGTCCTGATTAGGAGGGAACCTTCTGGCTAGAACTGAGCACAGTGTTCAGAGTGTATAACCTGTTAGATTACTTAGGGCCTCCTCTCTTCCCACCTTTGTTGGTTGGATGGGAAATGGCTCGGGTTGCCCACGTAAGTGGTGGCTGCCCCATCCCTGGAGGTGTTCAAGGCCAGGTTGGATGGGACTTGGAGCACCCTGATCCAGTGGAAGTTGTTCCTCCTCATGGGAGGGGGGTATAACTGGATGGACTTTGAGGTCCCTTCCAACTCCCAGATCATTCCATGATTCTATGATTTTGGGAATTAAGCAAATTGTGACCACTTGTCATGTTTTCATCAATAAATGCTCCAATTCCAGATGCAGAGAAAGCCTGCAGCTCCTCTTTGCTCCATTGGCTATATGAATTTGGACTGCATATTCTGTTCCCCGGGGAAGGGGGCAGTGCTGCTCAGTGCAAAGGCCCTGCAACAGGAGTAGCTTGGCAGATAGAAATGATGCTGGAATAGTCGTCCAATGCTGGACTGGGTATAAATACTAGTTTGTAGATGTGTTTAATCCAATGGCTTTATATGATACTGAAGTAGCGATTGCTTCTGCTTTTCCTGGATTCTTTTGGCAGCTAAGAGATTAAGATTTACAGTCACAGAATCACAGAATGTCCTGAGTTGGAAGGGAACCACAAGGATCCTCAAGTCCAACTCCTGTCCCTACACAGAACAACCCCAACTTTCACACCATGGAGATGAGTGTGTTGGCCAAATGCTTCTGGAATATCATCAGGCTTGGTGCTGTGACTGCTTCCCTGGGCAGCTGTTCTAGTACTCCATGACCCTCTGGGGGAAGAACCTCTTCCTAATGTCCAACCTTAACCTAACCCTCTCCTGGCACATCTTCCTGCCATTCCCTCGGGTCCTGTCATTGGTCACCAGAGAGAAGAGTTCCTGCTCCTTCTCCTCCTCCCTGTTTGAAGAAGCTGCAGAGCACAGTGAGGTCTCCCCTCAGTCTCCTGTTCTCCAGGGTGAACAGACCAAGTGACTTCAGCCACTCCTCACACACTTCCCCTCTAAACCCTTCACTAACTCTGTGCCCTCCTCTGGACACACTCCAGCACCTTTAGACCCTTTTTCTCCTGTGGCACCCAAAACCGCACACAATGGTCAAGGTAGGGCCTCACCAGCACGGAGCAGAGCAGGACATACAGTAGATAACATCCAATAATGTCACATACAGCCCTTGTCAATTATTACTGTGCTTTGTGAGGCAGTCCACCAAGGGCTGATGCAGACAAGTCCCTGAAATAACCATTTCCCAGTTAATCTGACTCACCCCACTCTTGTAAACACATGTGAGCAGAGGGAAACTGTCCTGTCATTTGCTTTTACTGCATAAGGTTTAATTTACTTTCTGTTGGTACTCAGGTCACCAAAATACCCTGTTGTGTTTCTTGTTCTATTTTCCTTCATATAAAAATAAATGTCAGGGTGATCATTTGAATAATCTTTTTTTTTTTGCCTAAAAGGGTAGGTACTTTACTTTCTGTAGCCTCCTGTGTGCCTTCGTTCTTGTTAATGGAACCTTTCATAGATTAAAAAGGCAATGATGTTAATAGAACTGCATAATTGTCAACAGATAATGTTCTCCCAGTGAAATATAGCTGTTGAGGCTCAGCTAAAGCCTTTGTGGCAAACAACCATGCAGAAACAAAACAAAGATGTTTATTTTCAAAGTGGCATGTCTTTGGCATCTAAATCCTCAGATATGTCATTGAGCCCCTGCAAGACTGGGAGCCCAGCATTCCCCATGGAGCACTTGTTACTGGTGAGTGTGGTGGCTTTCGTCGACTGCAGGGAGACTTAGCCATGGTCATAACCAGAGATAAACAGGAATTTCAGAATTCAGACCCAGATCCAGCCTTTCACAGAGATCCAAGGATGTCTGAAAGCTTGATTCTAGTGGTTACTTTTTATCTTAATTCTATACCAGTTTTCTCTTGCACCAATATAATTACACAGTGGGAGAAAGGATGAAATGGGAGCAACTGGGCTCACGCCTCATCGGTGCAAAAGACCTCTCCAAGGTAAGATTTTAAAGGTACTGGGAATGGTGACCAGCCACTGCCAACTTAATTTTTGCATGTTAAGTATAGTGTGGTAAGGGACAATGAAAGTAAATTGTACAGTATATAGAAAAATACATTGCAAATGGGTATTGGTAGTGAGAGTTGAAAGGTCTGTTTGAGACTGAGCAGAGAACTAATGGCATGGAGCAGTGTGACATGAGAATGTAAAAGCTGTGCATTTCTGTGAAGCCAGGGAGCCAGCATGTTTTTCTCGGAAACAACAAAAAGAATAATAACAACCTTTCAAAATGCTTTTTGCTGAAAACCTTGATTTCTCCTCTCTGGATTACAGTACAGTTGAGTATCTGTTGAATCTTAGAATCATTTGGTTGGAAAAGACCTTTGAGATCATTGAGTCCAACTGTACCTGTCAACTGCTGCACCACTGACAGACAATGCAAGTTACTGCAACTAAGAAAGCAGGAATTTAAAGTACAAAAGTATTTGTAAAGGTACCTTTGCTATTGCAGAAATGTCTACATCTCAGCAAAACTGATAGAGTTTCCTGTTGGCAGTTTGAAGAGTGAAACCATGGAATGATTCGTGAAGTGGTTAATGGGCTGCTTCTCTTGTGTCTTCTGTGGTAGCATTTGAGACACGTTGCCTAAATGACACTGAGACACTGGAATCGGAAATAGGGGGAGAATAGCAAATAGTATGACTGTCACCATCTCACTGTGCTCAACCCCTGGTCCATGAAGGGGGCTCGGAACTCTCTATCTGGTGGAGAGTCAGTGCAAGTTCTTCACTCACTTCAGGCAACTCAAACCAGGTAACTGAAAAAATGAGGTTTGAGTTTGGGTGTCACTGAGGAAAGGGCCTTAAGAAAATGCTCAAAATTAATCATGAGCTTAATGTGCCTGTCACATACAGGGAGATTTGCCTGAACTGGAGTCTCTCCAGACTGACTGGTGAGTTCCAGTTGCAAACAGATGTGCCAGCTGGTAGCTTGAGGTGAGAAAGATACCTACCTCCTTTTGTGGAAGAGTAATGCAGAGGTGCTGTAACCTGGGTTATTAAACTGTGACATTCTTTGGGGAAAGACATTTTCAATTGGATTTTGATTTAAAATGCTTTCTAATCCTAGAATGGTTTAGGTTGGAAAGGACCTCAAAGCCCATCCAGTTCCACCCCCTGCCATGGGCAGAAACACCTCACACTGGATCAGGGTGCTCACAGCCTCATCCAATCTGGCCTTTTTCAGTGGAAACTCTTCCCTGTGTCTCTGTAAGTGGAAAAAAGAAGGTAGTGTACTTCAGCAGCAATGTTGGGAAGTTGCAGCTGCTAAAATGCAAAAATGAGGTGGTGGGTGTGTCTTTCCATGGGCATAAACAGTTACCAACACACTGAAGCTGTCTTAAAAAAAGTTTAGCCTGTTGCAGTAAATAAAATCAGTCTCAAATGCAAGTTTCCCACTGCACGGGATGGTTGTGCTCTATCAGGAGGGACGGTGTTAAGAGCTAGGGTTGTGCCCCCAATCTCTATTAGGAGGATTTTGAATTTCAGACAAAGCCTAACAATAATAATATGAGGTTGCATGAAGGTTAATGTTGTTTATGCAGATGGTGAATTGCAGATTCAACCTGTTGTCACAATAATGAATGTGTTTCAAAAGATGTTCATGTGGCAAATGGGAGCAAAATGAAACGGAATGCACACATGCATGCATGCACAGGGTTAGCATTGCTGGCTACGACTCATCTGTGCACACATATATATGTACTTTTTCAAGGATTCTGTATTGACCCATTACCACAAATCAATGTGAGAAGCAGGACTATAGATTCAGAAGAACTCACCGTTAATACTGATCTGCCATAATTTTGCCTGACAGCAACAACAGAAGCATTTGATCTGAGTCAGGCAGAATTTTATAGCCCTATTAAATGTAATTTCCACTCCCTGCCACCATGTGCATTTTTTACCTTTCTCTCTTTTTCCATTTTACAGCATCATAGCAAAATAGCCCACAAAATAAGTCTGTTTTGCTGGGACTGGCAATGTTCAGCCAAGTATTTCTCCGTTCCTTTGAAGCTCTGTAGTTCTTTGCTCCTTGGGAGCCGTTGTAGAACATGGAGTGGATTTACATAAAGTGGAGAATGAAGTTGTGTCTTCCCATTTGAGCGAGTCCAGAGGAGGCCACAGAGGTGATCAGAGGGCTGAAGCACCTCTGCTATAAGGACAGGCTAAGAGAGTTGGGGTTGTTCAGCCTGGAGAAGGCTCTGGGGAGACCTTAGAGCATCCTCCCAGTACTGAAAGGGGCTCCAGGAAAGCTGGGGAGGGGCTCTTGATTGGGGAGTGCAGGGATAGGATTTAGGGGAATTGTTTCAAGCTGAAAGGGGAGATTGAGATGAGATCTTAGGGAGAAATGTTTTCCTGTGAGAATGGTGAGGTCCTGGCCCAGGTTGCCTGGGGAAGTGGTGGCTGCCCCATCCCTGGAGGTGTTCAAGGCCAGGTTGGATGGGGCTTTGAGCACCCTGATCCAGTGGGAGGTGTCCCTGGCCGTGGGAGGGGGGGTGAAACTGGATGGCCTTTAACCTTCCAACCAAAACCTTTCTATGATTTAGTCAGGTTTTTTAGTCAAAATAGTAGGGATTGAGATCTTTACTTTTTATAGATGTGAGCAAATTCCCTCTAGGTGCAAATCCATTGGAATCAAAACATCGATGGGGATTTATTCAAGCTAGATAAAAGCAATATGGGAATTCAACCATACCAATGGCCTTAAAACATTTTGCTTGTTATATACATTGGTTTTGAAAACAATTCCTGATCAGATGTACTTGATCAGCATTCATCCACATTGTCTTGGCTGACTGTCAGCACTTGGTTCAGGAATTTCTACACAAGAATTCTTGATGAGATTTTTCCTTCGTAGGCTAAGTAATCCAAGGAGAATTGGACATCCTTTTGTCATATTTGGACATTTCTGGATTAAGATGAGGGTTCTACTGAAGTCAATGACAAAACAACTAAGATGAACATAAATGAGCGGAAAGGATCACAGCGCACTGTTGCAGAATTCATACTGTATGTGAAAGCAAAGCAAAATTTAGGATCTGTGTGGGTTTTTCAGGCTATATTGGGTGATCAGGCTCAATAAACATAGATTTATGAGAGGCAGGTCCTGCCAGACCAATCTGATCTCCTTCTATGACAAGGTTACCCGTTTAATGGACGAGGGAAAGGCTATGGATGTGGTGTACCTGCACTTCAGTAAAACCATTGACACCGTTTCTCACAGTATCCTGCTGGAGAAACTGGCTGCCATTGGCGTGGACAGGCACAGCCTCTGCTGGGTTAAAAACTGGCTGGATGGCCGGGCCCAAAGGGTGGTGGTAAATGGAGTTAAATCCAGTTGGGAACTGGTCACAAGCAGTGTTCCCCAGGGTTCAGTGCTGGGTCCAGTCCTGTTTAATATCTTTATCAACGATCTGGAGGAAGGCATTGACTGCACCCTCAGCAAGTCTGCAGATGACACCAAGCTGGGTGCAAGTGTGGATCTGCTTGAAGGAAGGGAGGCTCTGCAGAGGGATCTGGACAGGCTGCGTCGATGGGCTGAGACCAACGGGATGAGGTTCAACAAGGCCAAGAGCAGAGTCCTCCATTTGGGTCACAACAACCCCAGGCAGCGTTATAGGCTTGGGGAAGAGTGGCTGGAGAGCTGCCTGTCAGAGAAGGACCTGGGGGTGTTGGTTAACAGCCGGCTGAACATGAGCCAGCAGTGTGCCCAGGTGGCCAAGAGGACCAATGGCATCTTGGCCTATGTCAGACACAGCGTGGCCAGCAGGAGCAGGGAGGTAATTGTGCCCCTTTGCTCAGCACTGGTGAGGCTGCACCTCAAGTACTGTGTTCAGTTTTGGGCCCCTCACTACAAGAAGGACATTGAGGGGCTGGAGCATGTTAGAGCTACCAGAGAAGGGTAACAAGGCTGGTGAGGGGGCTGGAGAATAAACCCTGTGAGGAGCGACTGAGGGAGCTGGGGTTGTTTAGCTTGGAGAAGAGGAGGCTGAGAGGAGACCTCATCACTGTCTACAACTGCCTGAAAGGAGGTTGTGACGGGGTGGGTGCTGGACTCTTCTCCCAAGTGATAAGCAATAGGACGAGAGGACATGGCTGCAAGTTGCACCAGGGGAGGTTTAGACCAGACATTAGGAAGAATTTCTTTACTGAAAGAGTGGTCAGGGATTGGAACAGGCTGCCCAGGGAGGTGGTAGATTCGCCATCCATGGAGGTGTTTAAAAGACATGTAGGTGAGTTTCTTAGGGACATGGTTTAGTAAGGGGACAGGTACGGCTGGACTTGATGATCTGAGGAATCTGTCATTTGCTGTAGGTAAAGGTGAAGAAAAGACACAGGGGAAGCCAGAACACTTAATACGCCTTTGCAGGGATGGCAGCTCTGTCTGGCAAGCTTATGTGTCTCCTGCAGAGGTAATTCTCCTTTTGGACAACTGATTTTAGTCTTTTTTTACTATTCTTGCAATAGATCAATGTCAGAATTAAAAATATTTAGCCCTTCTTCTTCTGATCCTTACTTTTTTTTACCCTTTCTTTCTGAATCTGCCCATGAGGAGTTGTCATTTTCCATCATTTCCATTTCCTCCAAACTGTGTATTCAGCTCTTTTTAAATATTCATTTTTCCATTACATTTTTAACCTCACTGTGATTATTTTTTTCCTGGTTATTTACCTGATTAAGTTCAGCTGTGTCCTGAGGGGGAAAGCCAGACTAAACCAGCAGTGTCATTCGATAATGTCTTGAAATTGAGAAGCTAGCGATTGCTAAGCAGGATCCATCAGGCTGCTTTGGAGAATGACAGTTACTGTAATCAGGAGAGGCTGGAGAGCATTTTTGTTGTTGTTTTCAATTTTCCCCTCATTTATTCCTTCAGCATGGCGTCAGCATTCCCGATGCAGTTGTGCTTGCAGGAAGCATTCCTGGGAATCTCTGAATGTACTGATTAATGCTCTGTTTCTACCTAAAGCTTTCCAGAAAAAAATATATGAGTAGAGGTAGATGGTGAATTGTACTGATGTCTGAGAACCCTGAACCGGGACCTCTTGTTCTGTGTTACACAGACAACTTGTACTTAAGAATTTCCTATCCCATCCTTTCTCAGAAAATAAACAGAAGTAGCAATTGTTACATTCAAACTCTCAGCTGTCTGCTTTCCTGCTGCAAATATTTACCTCCAGTACAATCCAAATGCATGGTGGATTGGAGAATCAAAAGTATGTTAGCCGTGCAGATACCACTGCTTAATTTCAGAGAGCAGAGTAAGCAACTTGGAATGAAATTTTGTGGAAGGCAAGAAGTATTTGAATCGTTAGCAGTCTGAAATCTTCGCTTGTGTAATTAACCACACCTTTTGTGTGGGAATTTCTGATATTTATACAGGTACAGCTGTGACAAGCAAGATATTGTTCAGTGCTCCTGCATTTCAAGTGGCACATATCAAGTAGGCAGGGAGAATAGCAGAGGTGTTTCTTGCTTCCTCAGGGAATCCTGGTACTTGCAATACTGCACATGCTGCTTTGCTCCCACGCAGTATGGAGTTCTTGGAAAACCAACAAGTCAAGGGAGGTGATTTTCCCCCACTACTCTGCTCTCATGAGACCCTACCTGGACTTCTGTGTCCAGTTCTGGAATGCCCAACATAAAAAGGGCATAGAACTGTTGGAACAGGTCCCTTACAAGGGCTACGAAGATGATCAGAGGTCTGGAGCACCTCTGCTATGAGGACAGGCTGAGATTTGGGGTTGTTCAGCCTGGAGAAGAGAAGGCCCCAGGGAGACCTTAGAGCATCCTCCCAGTACTGAAAGGGGCTCCAGGAAAGCTGGGGAGGGGCTCTTGTTCAGGGAGTGCAGGGATAGGATGAGGTGAACGGTTTTCAGCTGAAAGAGGGGAGACTGAGATGAGATCTTAGGGAGAAATGTTTTCCTGTGAGGATGGGGGGGCCCTATGAGGATGGGGTTGCCCAGAGAAGTCATGGCTGCCCCATCACTGGAGGTGTTCAAGGCCAGGTTGGATGGGGCTTGGAGTACCCTGATCCAGTGGGAGATGTCCCTGCCCATGGCAGGGGAGTGTAACTGGGTGGACTTTAAAGTCCCTCATAACTCAAACCACTCTGTGATGCTTTGATTCTATAGGTAGTAGCCCTTAAGGTCTGTTGTATCTATATATTTTCAGGCACGGTGTCAATTAATAGGGTCAGTCTTTTACGGCTGATTGATGGTTATTAGTATGATACAAAGGTCACCTAGTGAAGGATGAGTCTGGACTAGCATTAGAGAAATAGCAGTTCTCCTGTTTACGTTGGCCTGGAATTATTGATCTTTTCTCTAGGTAGCATGGCTGCACCACACTGCAGTAAGCTGCTCTGTGGTTGGGGTCAGACCTGAAACAACAGTCTGACGCTGACATCCCTGGCCACTGGATGATGGCAGTAGCACTGCCTCTTTCACTAGATTATTCAGTGCTTGTCAGATCCAGCATCTCCTGTAAAAACCTTGCTCTCTGGGGACTTGACTTGGTATGATTTTACCTCTCTTGTGCAAGGCACTTGGATTTTAAATACCCTTCTCAGTAGGGATGCCCAACACAGATCTGGCTTGGCTGGTAATGCAGACTTTATGAGTGCATGCAATTGCTTCTAAATCTGGCTTTGTGTTGGCTCAACCACAGCATTTTATTTGGGTGGATGTGTAACAAAAGGAAGAAGAAAAGCTCATTTAGCTTGGAGTGCATTGTCACGCCTTTTTACTTCCCACCAAAACAAAGAGGAGAGAGAGAGAACAGGGCTGTTACGGAGATTATCATCATTCTTTTGAGACGTGCTGGTATTTTCCCAAGGAGGCAATGACATTTCTTAATTACTCTCTTCATGGGTAGCCATGTGTAGAGATTACCAGTGGCTCAGCAGTGCATTGTTCTGCCAGAGCCTTGGAGAATGCTAATGCTGACAGTACAACACTCTGCTCTCCAATGCTCTGCTCCTTTTGCTCAATCTTCATAACACCAGCTAATTACTTTGACTGTTGGGGGCTGTGTGGCATCGCCCATTCCATCCAGCCCTGCAGCCCTCCAGTGTCGGTGTTGTTTGCAGTAACAGCACAATGTACTTTCACGGCTCTGGCTTGGCCCACATAAAATTAAAAAGGCGACATTGTTCTTGAATCAAAACTGGCTGCTGGATCAACAGCATTCTGAGTGAGCAGCATCTTGGAGAAACCTATGACCATCATTTAATACTGGTGGCTCCTTGGTGTACCACAAAGATCTACAAGGAATTTTCTTTCTGTCTCAGCCTTAAAATGTACATGCACGTATGGATTTGTTTCTGCTGTTGGCTGTTCCCCATGCCAGCACTAGAATAAGAATAGGCCGTTTTTTCATCTTCTCACTACTATAGCATCATTTCTTAGCAGAAACATTTGAAAGTGCTGGTACAGGGGAGGTGATACCTGTTTGTTTTATTTTTCTGTTATATGTATATTTTCCCCTCTAAAGCAGTGAAGTGCACAGGTATGTTTTTACCATATATATAATATATACATATACTCAGATCTGTTGGAGTGAGTCCGGAGAAGACCACAAAGATGATCTGAAGGCTGGAGCACCTCCCATATGAGGGCAGGCTGAGAGAGTTGTGGTTGTTCAGCCTGGAGAAGAGAAGGCTCTGGGGAGACCTTAGAGCAGCCTCCCAGTACTGAAAGGGGCTCCAGGAAAGCTGGGGAGGGGCTCTTGATTGGGGAGTGCAGGGATAGGACAAGGGGAAATGGCTTTGAATTGGAAGGGGGAAGGTTTAGATCAGATATTAGGAAGAAATTCTTCACAATAAGGGTGGGGACATCTTGGCAAAGGTTGCCTGGGGAGGTGGTGGCTGCCCCCTCCATGGAGGTGTTCAAGGCCAGGTTGGATGGGGCTTGGAGCAACCTGATCCAGTGGGAGGTGTCCCCGCCCATGGCAGGGGGTTGGAACTGGATAAGCTTTAAGGTCCCTTCCAACCCAAATCATTCCAGGATTTTATGATTCTATAATGGAAAGTGACTGGTCAACTAACTTCTCTTTGTGTTTTTGCAAAGCTCAGTTCCCTCCTCCTTCCCGATACTGCAGATACATTTTTCTGTGCCCGTGTCTGTTTAAGGAGGATGAAAATAAATCCTACTGCTGTCTAGCAATATATTCATATTTTGACTCCACTGACAGCACACAGTGATGTTGTCGTGTGATATTAAACCTTCAGTTGATAAGAAGTCTGAACGCTGGCATCTGGACCACGTGAAATATGGTCGATGCTGGGTGTACAACAGAAAAACTGAAAATAGACTTACATCGGGCCGTGATCTTAACAGCTTGGTCGTTGCAGACATAGAACCAGGGTCTTAAGAGCTTAGCAGTTGTAACATTCTCCACCAGAGTCATTCAGACACTGTATTGATAGAAGAATAACTTTGATTATGTAAAAAGAAAGTCAGCTGCCTTGGTTTAAATAAAGTTAAGCCAGAGTGATTTTATGACAGGTTTATTAACAAAATACACATCATATAAATACTCAAATATTTATGCATCAGGGTATAATTATATACATACTGGTTACTGAATGTATTTACTGCTTAGAATCATATTGCCTTTTCTGAAGGTAATCTTGTAAATCTGTGGTGCACAAGTTTGCTTTACAACCGAGTCAGCAGTCTCTCTGTTACTGGTTTAGAGACTTCGGCTTCTGAATGAAGGTAGTTTGGCCCTTTTAGGCTACAGCTTTCTCCCAGTAACTTTACCCTACATATCTACTTTTTACCCTTATTAATGAATGATCCCTTGGGGGTGTAACTTTTAAAGCCTTTTGTAGCAACTCTGCTGTGTAAGGATGGCGAATGGGATATAAGAAAGACCTGGGAATAAGTCATTAACAGGCTTGGCAGTCGTGGTATTAGAGAGTTAACTGCCCTCACACTTGCCTGAGGCTCTAATAAGCAAACTTGGTGGTAATGAGTGATTTCATGAGGACAATTGCTTGATTCTAAACCATGGATGCTGTATAAACAGCTCTGCAGTTCATTACAAAGTCAAATGAGTTTTGGCATTTAAAATGGGCAGAGGTGACTGAGATTAAATGTTTCAATTCATTTCAACCCAAAATTCTGTATGTAGTGAGATGAAGGAACACTGAATGATTGAAATGAGGGATTCATCTTGGACGGTGTTTATTTGGTGCCTGGGATTTTTTTCACATGCTGTTTTGTTCTGTTTGGTTTGGTTTGGTTTGTTTTTTAATCCAATGGCCATGAGAACAGTGGAGTCAGGCAGGAAGAGAGCAGTCCTATTCCCTAATGTAAAAACTTGAAGTGATACATCTGTTTGAAGATGAATTTTAATACACTGCCACTTAGCAAAGTGTTAGAGGAAATAAATAAAAAAGAAAAAAAAAAAGAGGAAGAAGTTTACAGTCTAATTCATAATTGAGGTCCCCTGAAAATAGTATAAGCCTCTTGTTAAATACTGTTGAGTCGGTGAGTGTGCTGTGAAAGCAGATAGTTATTAAAAGGGAAATTACAGTCTAAATAAAAAAAAAAAAACTAGGAACACATTATTTATTTATTTCTGTGCTGTAGAAGCAGTTTTGCAGAATGTACAGTCAGTCCCAGCGGGGGGTTCCATAAAGCTGCTCTTTTTATCAGCCTAAACTGCAGCGACGAAGCCTTGAGAATGCTTGCATGTGTGTCTCTGCATGAAGGTTTGAGTATGGAGGGAGGGGAAGGAACTTCACATCACGGGATGCAATGTTGTGCAGATTCCAAAACTTGCGCAGAGGTGACTCCTGTCAAGGTCTAGAGCTCTCATGCCCCTGTTCAGTTAACAGAGAAAAATGATACTTCCTGAGGGGCAGTAAGAAACCAGAAACCAGAGGCATGCTCTGAGCGATCCTTTGAAAGGGCTTCTGCTGGCTTTGAGGAAAGCGAAGAGAGAAAAAACACCTTTAAGATGCTGTCAGTGTTTGTGAGTGACCCACTAAGTCAAGGGAACCAGGTGGTGGAGATGAGGGTTAAGTAATGATCTCCACAGGCCAGGAATTTCACTCGAGTATGGTCCAAACACTCCTGTATGGAGGAGGTGGTCTGGTTGCATGCTGCGGATGTGAGAAGAGGATGAACATTTTACAGCTTCTGTGATCGGTTCAGGAGATGCTGAGGGTTACTGTCTGAGATTACTTGACTGTGGGGGATGGTTACATCACGGAAGCATTGTCTTTGTCAAACTCATAGAATCATGGAGTGGATTGGGTTGGAGGGGACCTTAAAGCCCATCCAGTTCCAACCCCTTGCCATGGGCAGGGACACCTCCCAGTGGACCAGGGTACTCAAAGCCCCATCCACCCTGGCCTGGAACATCTCCAGGGATGAAACATCCATAACTTCTCTGGGTAACCTGTACCAGTGCCTTCCCACCCTCATCACTATCGGCACGTTCTCCAGAGCACTCCAGGGAATATCTGCTCTGGAGGAGTGTACTTTTGGACCAAGTTCCAGGGGCTAGACTGGTTCTGGCCAATAAAGTTAAATTAGCATGCAGGTTGATGTTTAAAAGAAATAATTCATATCTTTCTTTCTTAATTTGTAGTCTGACTGCTTAGTTTTACTATAGTTCATGCATTAATTAGTTATCTCCTGGAAAAGGAAACACCACTATGGTAGAACAACAGGGTAGAGACAGCAAAGACGGCACACTAGCAAGAATGGGTGCATGAATGGAAGTCACGGGGTTTAATTCCATGATGTGCAGGGTCGCCTGCCTTGGTTAGATCTTTCAGGCTGAGCAAAGAGTGAAAAATTCCCATTCTCTACCCTGTTCCAAATCATTCTACAATGCTACTAAAGTGCTCTTTAATGGGAATAAAAAAATCTCACTCAGCACTTCGAAGCTGTGCGTCCCTTCTTCTTCTCAAGCATTTCTTTACTAGCTTGAACTCTGGATGAATAAAAGAACTCTTCCTCTTACTGCCTTTTAAGACTGTTGGTAGGTAAACCTCCCGGGATGGTGCCTGGGGTGAGAAGGTGCTGTGGCTTTGGCAACCTGCGACGGTGGGATCAGTGTGGCTGTCCTGCAGTGCAGCCACAGGGTTTGGATGCAAAAGCAGAGACCTGGCCAGGTTCTTTCTGTCTGTTGTTAGAAGATGTCAGCATGGTCTATGAACGTTTAACAGCATGTTGTCTTTCCCCGAATTACAATGTGATGATACCTATTAATTTTTTGGGAATTATCATAATCCTCACAGATATCCTATTCACCACAGGCATCAGGCTATAAAATCGGGTTCGTCTGTTGCTATTTCTATTCTTATTTTTTTATTGCTGCACAGTGACTGATTTTAATTGAAGTGTACCAGACACCAAGGAATGCCAATGAGATCCTTTCCTTTGAAAATCTGCAAGTCAGCAGCAGCTCCATTTGATGCCAACTGCTTAGGCTGCTTATGGTCACAGTCACTGTTCCTAAGGAATCCACACACCACTCCTTGGCAGCGCAATCAGAGAGATTGTGTGTCATAGATTCACAGAGTTGGAAGGGACCCAAAAGGATCATCAAGGCCAACTCCCATCCCTACACAGGACACTCCCAACAATCACACCATGTGACTGAGGGCATTGTCCAAATGCTTCTGGAATGCTGGTAGACTGAGTGCCCTGACTGCTTCCCTGGGGAGCTGTTCCAGTTCTCCACCACCTGCTGGGTGAAGAAACTCTCCTAATATCCAGTCTAACCCTCCCCTGGCACATCTTCCTGCCATTTCCTTGAGTCCTGTCATTGCTCACCAGAGAGAAGAGATCAGCACCTGTTTCACCTCCCTCCCTTGTGAGAAGGCAGCAAACAGCTATGAGATCCCCTGTCAGTCTCCTCTTCTCCAAGCTAAACAGACCAAGTGACTTAAGTCACTTGTCATACGACTTCCACTCTAGACCCTTTGTCAGCTTTGTGGCCTCCTCTGAACACTCTCCAGTATTTTTATGTCCTTTTTTATACTGTGGTGCCCGAAACTGCACACAGTACTTGAGGTGGGGCTGCACCAGTGCAGAGCAGAGCGGGATAATCCCCTCCCTTGACCGGCTGGCAATGCTGAGCTTGATGCACCCCAGGACACAGTAGGCCTTCTTGGCTGCCAGAGCACTGTTGGCTCATGTTCAACTTGCCATCGACCAGAACCCCCAGATCCCTCTCTGTAGGGCTGCTCTCCAGCATCTCAGACCCCAGAGCAGGTACTGCCCCACCTTGCATCTGTGAATATTATGCAAAGAGTAAGATTTGTGTTCCTTCTGTTTCTCTTCCTTTATATACGTATGTATGTGTGTATTAATGTACAGCTGTGTCTTTATTAATTTCATAGAATCATTAAGGTTGGAAAAGAACTCTAAGCTCATCCAATCCAGCCCAACACCACCCTGCCTACCAAACCATGTCCCAAAGCACCACATCTACACACTTTTTTTAACTCCCCCACTGCCCTGGGCAGCCTCTGCCAGTGCTTCCCCACACTCACAGAAAAACATTTGTTCCTAAGATTTCATCTCAATCTCTCATCTTTCAGCTTCAAACCATTCCCCCTCACCCTATCCCTGCAATCCCTGATCAAGAGCCCCTCCCCAGCTTTCCTGGAGCCCCTTTCATTACTGGGAGGCTGCTCTAAAGTCTCCCCTGAGCTTTCTCTTCTCCAGTCTGAACAACCCCAGCTCTCTCAGCCCATGAAGTTCTGGTCCATTGTCTCATGCCATCATCATGGTAGGTTATTAGCTACTCACAGGCCACTGCTCCTCCATGATCAGACATGGAGCTGTGCACTTCCCAAGTTGCCACCACAGCCACGTGTTTTGGATTACCTCACCTGTTTGGAGGTTATAAAAAGTCTGTGTGTTCCTCCAGAGCGGTTTTGGGCCAGTGTCAACAGTAGCAGAATAAATGATTGCCTGTTCGCTGTGTTCAGTTGTGTCTGGGATGGTTCCACGAGGAACGCAAGAGATCAGTTACATGGATACCAATTAAAGTGGAATTAGACAAACTGAATGGAGTAGTAGAGTAGCTATGTTTGTTTCATTTCCTCTATTTCTTTTTTAAATTTAATGAGGCCTAATGTTCTCATCCAGCCTAGTGTACAGGTCCTTCAGCTAAAACTGTCACCAATTAATGAGGCTTTTCCAGCGTGCTTAACCTAAGGCATAAAAGAGGAGCACGGATGTGTCAGTGTTCTCTTAATGTGACTCTGTATTCTCTGGATTCATGAGTGAGAAACTTTGAGTGCAAGTTGGGGTTTTGAGCGCAATATAATTTAATTGTGGTGCATTGGTGGCACACGGAGCCTTGTCTTTGTGGTTCCCCCTCAGGAGGATGCCTCCATCCACAAAGGAGGGTCTGTGCTGCTGTGTTCGCCTTTGGGCACATGCGTGGCTTGGCAGGCAGCCTGTCTGCTCCTTCCCCATGGCTCAGGGAGGGAGTTTCCCTCCCAGCTCTCCTCTGTCTCATTACATGCGGGATCAGGTCTGCACCGTTCCAGCCTCTGCACAGTGGCTGCAGCGAGGTCCTCAAGAGAGCTGTCAGCTCGCTCAGAGCTGCCAGTCTGCTTGACAATGCAGTACATGAAGTTATGAAGCATAGAGCTCTGCTACCTTAAGGGCTGTGGTGTTTTCTTATTTCCTATTCTGGTTTGGTTTCTGTGGGAGAGAATGTTTAGCAGGTTTTTCCTTTTCTGTTTTTTTTTTTAGTTCTATATTTTTTTTGCCAGAAGAAATATTTTATCGAGATCAGCCTTTTTCTTATTCACTTACAGGTTTTAGATTACCTAAGGTTTAGAAATTCAAATTGGTTTTAGTAATAAACCCCCCAGTGCATTATCCGTTATTTGTACTGTTTCATATATACAAGCTATTCATCTGATTCTTCATTACAAATCTCATTTTCAATCAGGCAGTCGATATCATTGACCTTCCCAGGCATTTGTGTATAATGGTAACTTATTACTTTTTTATCTATGAATATTGTAGCCGCTCCTCCTGCCCCACAAATAACTGTAAAAGCAGACATCCATATGCTTTTTCATATCGAGGAAAATGCTAGTGCCAGCAGCCAGACAACTGAAATTATTATTAGTGCTATTTGGGGAGTGCTTCCCCCGTTTCATGTGAAACCCCAACTAGCACAAAGCTCCTTTTCTGTCATTCCTGGTTCTTACCTCTGGGTTTTGTCCTCTGGGAGGGCTGGATATGTTCCTGTGCATGTTTGTTATTTGCTTCATATTTCATCTGTGCAACTAAATAGAATTAATAGTGGTTTGTCTCTCTTTGGGAAGCTTCTTGTCTACTGGGCATCACTTTGTTTGCTCATAGAGATTTAAGTTGGTGATGCAGACTTTGGGCTAGGCAAGTCATGCTGCGAAGTGTTTGCAGAGTTCAGGTGCTTGTGACCAGAGTGCGGTAATTAAGAAGAGGAGGGAGGAGAAAATACTGGAATGAAGGAATGCTTTTCTCTCTGGTGACCAATGACAGGACACAAGGGGATGGCAGGAAGATGTGTCAGGGGAGAGTTAGGTTGGACATGAGGAAAAGGTTCCTCCCCCATAGGGTGGTGGAGCGCTGGAACAGCTCCCCAGGGAAGCCATCACAGCACCAAGCCTGACAATATTCCAGAAGCATTTGGCCAACGCCCCACGGTGTGAATGTTGGGGTTGTCCTGTGCAGGGACAGGAGTTGGGCTCAATGGTCCTTGTGGGTCCCTTCCAGCTCAGGACATTCTACGATTCAATGAAGATGCCATTTCATGTGGTAACTCTTTGCAGAACTGGCTACTTAAATTACTTCAGTTTATGGAAGGCAAACTCAGGAACAGTTTGGGGTTAGGCAGTTGCTCAGGGAACCTGCTGACAGACCATCTTCTTCCTCAGAAGGGACAAGCACACCCAATATAATGTTATTGAAATGCATTACTGCTTTTGTGTTATGGGGGACATCAGTTAAAAAAGACATGTCTTCTCCCCCAAAGTGTAGTTATGATAATGACTTGGTTATTTCTGCCTCTCCTTTTCCTGATCCTGCAAATTGAGGGGTTTTGTAAGCAGAAAGAAAACAAAACTTAAATAGCTGAAAAACATAAAGTGAAATTAAGGTCTCATCTTGCTCTTATGGATGAGGAGTTAAACCCCAGAAACTGGGAAGGAGCAGGCAAAAGACAAACCTGGTTGCAGTCACAGGGTTCCTGTACTCTATGTTTGTAACCTCCAACCCAGCTGAGCTGAGCTTATGAGGGCGAGGACACTACAGACACCGCTGCTCTTAAGCGCTGAATGAGTGTGTTGGGAAGCCCTCAGAGCTGTATTACAGCTGCACATGAAGTCCAGAGCATAAAACTAGGTATTTTCTCTTTCAACTGAAATGTTTTATCTACTTAACTCCTTGTAGTGCTGTTAGGCGCCTTTTTTACTCACCACAAAAGGATGGCTGACCCTTGACTCCTGCAAAGTAAAAGCCGTTGTGTTGAACAACAATGCTGGCTTCTAACAGGAAAGCGGTTCTGTGTAAAGGTTTTATAATGTCTTTCTCAAGGGCTGCTAAGCCTGAGTGCTGAAATGTGGAGAGGCTTTTAATTATTCATGGAGAGCTAGGAGGACACACCCTCTCCTTTTACAATCACCCATCCTCTTGCAAGTGACTCAACCTTGCATCTTTCAGTCTCCAACCAAATGTCACAAGAACCACTTTTGCACAGGGCAGGTTCCTCAGAAAAAGGAGGTTGAACTTAACTATCATAGAATCATTTAGGTTAGAAAAGACCTCTAAGCTCATCCAGTCCAACTCTCAGCCCAACACCGCTGTGCCCACTAAACCAGGTCTCAAAGTCCCACATCTACATAGTTTTTGAACTCCTCCAGGGATGGAGACCCCACCACTGCCCTGGGCAGCCTCTGCCAGTGCTTCACCACTCTTCCAGTGAAGAACTTTTTTCTAATATCCAATGTAAACCTCCTCTGGTGCAACTTGAGGCCATTTCCTCTCATCCTATCGCTTGTCCCTTGGGAGAAGAGACCAGCACTCATCTCGCTACAACCTCCTTTCCGGGAGATGCAGAGCAGTGGGGTCTCCCCTCAGCCTTCTCTTCTCCAAACTAAACAACCCCAGATCCCACAGCTGTTCCTCATAAGACTTGTTCTCCAGACCCTTCCCCATCTCCGTTCCCCTCCCTCCTCTGGATATCTTCCAGCTGCATTATAAACAGTGAGGTCTAGAATTTTCATTACAGTATCTTCATTTGTTGATGCTTTTTGGAGGTCCCCTTTGTTTTTCACAATATTCATATTTCAAAGAAACATCCCTTCTCAGAGGCAGAAAGTGAAGTGCCCTGCAGAGTCCACATTTTCTCCAAGCAAGCCATCACTTGACCAGTCTGGTACCTCTTTAACAGGTCCAGCTTTCCAACAGGTTCCCTCTGGAAAGAATTTCTTTACTGTTTGCTGCTTTAAATGTAATCCTCATATTTGATAGCAAGATGCACAAGCTTACTGCATAGACATGGAAAGTGGGTGCTTGGTTCACAATAAGAGTGTTAAGCTGATACCATAGAGGTTCACCCACTGACTATCACTGCTTTGTGTCAGCAGCTGTTGTTTATCTGCAGTTCCCTCACTTGCAATAACTTGGGCATTGCAGTATTTCTCTTGTAATCAAGTGATATCAAAGTCAGTTTGCTGTTGCAGCTTAAGGGTGATGTCCTGGTTTAATGGCAGGTGGTGGGTAAAAGCAGAAGACTGGGCTGGCTTGAGCTTAAAGAAACTGCCTTGGTTCCTTGTCCTTGGTAGCTCTCAGCCTCCTTGTTTTGCAGCTAGGATGATCGTGATACTTCAGGGGAATTGTCCATAAGGGCTCAAATTACAAAGAGGAAGATTTGGGGAGGCATAGATAATATCTTCTTTTAAATCCCATTATAGACTTGTTAAAAATAGGTAGCCCTGCAGGTGACAAGAATCCCACTTTGGGGTCTTCTGCAGATTGAGAGCACCGTGCCACACCAGCTCAGACTGACTGTGGGGGTCAAATATGCAGAGCTGGTCCCAGAAATGAGGACATGTTTATTCTCTGCTTCGTGTTGGTCACATGGAAAGGAAGTTTAGAGGGCCATGCTCTGCATTTCTCTATTTATCCCCTCTCATTTTTTGATGAAGATGGATATTCTATTGATGAGCAAATGGGATTAAATGGCTGGATGATACATTTCATCCTCCCTCTTCTCCCCAGCAAGACAATCTGAAAGGGAAAGGTAAGATGCAGAAATGTGGACCCTGGATCCCTCCTTCCAACCTCTTGACATTCCCCTTCTTGCAGCTTGTGCCTGTTTCCCCAGGACACTCGTCTCTTGCCTCTGTTGCCTCCCTTTTGGCAGTGGAAGTGTGTGGTTAGAGTCCCCCACTGGCCACCTCCTCTCCAGGATAGAATCACAGAACCAACCCCTCATAGAATCATGGAATGTTTTGGGTTGGAAGGGACCCAAACTTTTACAGGTCATCCAGTCCAACCCCCCTGCAGGAGCAGGGACATTTTTAACCAGATCAGGTTGCTCAGAGCCTCATCCAACCTGACCTTGAATGTTTCCAAGGATGGGGCCTCTACCGCCTTCCAGGGCAACCTGTGGTTTCACCACTCTCACTGTAAAAAATTTCTTCCTTGTTTCCAGTCCAAATCTCCCCTCCCTTAATTTAAAACCATTGCTCCATGTCCTGTCACAACAGGCCTTGCTAAAACGTCTATCCTCACCTTTCCTGTAGCCCCTTTCAGTACTGGAAGGTTGCTGTTAAGTTCTCCCTGGAGCCTTCTCTTCTCCAGGCTCCTTGCATTTTTCCTAGTCCGCTCCCCTGCTCATCTTAGCAGCCCTCTGCTGGGCTCCCTCTGATCTGTTTGACAGCTCTCTTTTTCTGTACATGAGATTTCGTATGCAATTTCAAATAAGTAGAGGAGCATAATCACTCTTCTTTGGCTGCTGGTGTGGTGGTCTTCCTGACTTCAGCGGTGCATTGCTGACTGCTGTTTGATATTGTGCTCAAACGTACACAACAGATTTCTTCTATCAGAACCACGTGAACTCACTATTTTGCAACTTGGCATTTCTTTGCAGTGGGAATTTCCTTCAGATGAGAAAGTACAAAGGACTGTAAGTTCAAGTCTGGAGGCTGTATGCGCTCCTCTTTCATCTGGAGGGGAGAACAACCATAACAATGTGGCACAAATAGTGCTGGGATGCAGCCCTGATGGTGAAACTTGTCAGTGTGTTCCTTCCTGTCTCCAGCTACTGCTTAGCTATGGAACACAAAAGGGAAAAGTAAGATTAACTGTGGTTTGGCACGTTTTCCTACGACAAAGGGAGTGGAAAGCCAGAGGGTTTGGAACTGCTGTTGAGCTTTAATATTCATCCTCTGCCTGGTGGCACAGGAGTGCCTGACTGGGGATCCCTGGCTGGCTGTCCGGGTCAGATGCCTTCTCCGGAGTCAGGCTTCCAGTCAGCACAGATTTTAAAGGAGAACACAGTGTAGGGAAAAAAGGAAATTGCCAACTCTTTGGGTAATATTATATGGAGTTTAATTGTATTTTTCCTGATAGATGAAGAATTTCATCATGCAATGTCCCGCCCTTGAAGCTGAATATGTAACAGACTGTATGTTGTTTCCATACTAAACTTCTACAAGATGCCAGATTCCACTGAGCTGGCTGTGTCTGAAATGTCTTGTAAACCTGAAAAATCAATATCTTGGATTGTTTCTTTATTAGCCTTAAACTCACTGCCTCCCAAAACAGCGTGGTCGGATTTACCATCTTCCGAATGTGTCGGCAACTCTGTTCAAGTAGCTGTTGTGTTGATTGTTTTTAGGGAGGGAACTAAACTCCCAATCCCTTAAAAGGCTGATATCACTGCTATTGATTTGATGTTGTTAGCGTTATGCTGGATCAAGAGCAGATAGTAGCGTTCAGTGAGCAGGAGGTAACAGACAGGGATAACCGCACGGGATTGGGAACGGTGTTTCTGATTAACTCATGGGCTTTCTGTCTCACCTTTTCTAAGGCTTCTTATCCCTCCTGTGTTCCATATTCCCCTCTGGGCGATATCAGTGGAAATAATTAACTACTTTTTGTATAACCATAATGAAAGTGATTTATTAGGTGAGATTTTTCCATGTTCATAGAATCACGGAATGGTTTGGGTTGGAAGGGACCTCAAAGCCCATCCAGTTCCAGCCCCCTGCCATGGGCAGGGACACCTACCACTGGATCAAGGTGCTCAAAGCCCCATCCAACCTGGCCTTGAACACTTCCAGGGATGGGGCAGCCACCACTTCCCTGGGCAACCTGGGCCAGGGCCTCCCCAGCCTCATCATGAAGAATTTCTTCTAATATCTAGTCTAAATCTTCCAGTTTAAAGCCATCCCTCTCATCCTGTGTCACTCCATACCCTTGTAAAAAGCCCCTCCCCAGCTTTCCTGGAGCCCCTTTCAGTACTGGGAGGCTGCTCTAAGGTCTCTCTGAAGCCTTCTCTTCTCCAGGCTGAACAACCCCAACTCTCTCAGCCTGTCCTTGTATGGGGCGTGCTCCAGCCCTCGGATCATCTTTTTGGCCTCCTCCAACAGTTCCATGTCCTTCTTGTGTTAAGGATTCCATAACTGGACACAGGACTCCAGGCTGGGTCTCACCAGAGTGAAATAGAGGGGGAGCATCCTCTCCCTCGCCATGCTGGCCACGCTGCTTTGGATGCAGCTACTCTGAACTCGTTTGTGGAAGACAATATAGAAGTATAGTGTTGCTTCCAGATGAAATCATCTCCTGTGTATTTTAAAACAATATATATTTGGTGTCTTATCTCAAAACAAAACTCACCTCCATGCACCAAGGGAACAAAATCCCCATTTCATCCAGATTGTCACTCACTGTTTGGATAGCGCATGGATCACTTACAGTGTGCAGTCTCTCCTCCTCTGCCACTTTCTTCTAAGCCACTGGGTGTTTTATACAGGGACTTTTCCCAGCAGCAACAAGTGTCTGGCTGGCGAGGTGGCTGTAAAGAGAGGGAGTCAGTGAGTTCCAGTCCCAGAATGTGATTCTGCACAAAGCCAGGAATAGCAAGTGCATCAGGAGCATTCGCATTGCTCAGGTCCTGGGGAGACACAGTGCTATCATTGTATTAAAGGTGCAGGTTGTTTAGGGGTGACATGCTGTTAGGTGTACAATAGTTTTAAATAGGTATTTTCCTCCTATTTTTTTTGGTCAGAAAAAAAGTTAAAAAAAAATCAGGAGCATTTTTTTTCCTTCAAGTTTAACACAGTCAGTTGGGTTTCTGTTGATTCAAGCGCTCTTCCTCAGTGACCTTCATCTCCCCGTGCCTGTGAGTTGTGAAAGATGCTGTTGACACAAGCAAAGGCTCAAGCTCCCACAGCTCATATCCCAGACACCACTTTAACATGGCATGTTTGATGCTGCATATTTCTGTCTCACCAACAAAGTGGCAGTGAAAGTTATTGCATTCATCTGGGAAAGGGAATGGAGCAGAATGAAAGCTGCAGTAAACAGCAATATCTTCCCTGTCTTCCCTGTCCTCAGTTTCTTACCATACCACCTCTGAATGCAAGAGGCAAAAGAGAGAAATCTGAGCACTTAAAACAAGGCTGAGAAATTCACCCCATAAAATTAAATCAGTGGGGGCACACTGTGAGTAGAGTCCAAGGTCGTTATTTGCAGGAGCGATGGCTTCTGCATCCATGCTGAGAAATCATAGAATTGTAGGATGGTTTGGGTTGGAAGGGACCTCAAAACCCATCCAGTTCGACCACCCTGCCATGGGCAGGGACACCTCCCACTGGATCAGGGGGCTCAAAGCCACATCCAACCTGACCTTGAACACCTCCAGGGATCGGACAGCTACCACTTCTCTGGGCAACCTCTGCCAGGGCCTCCCCACCCTCACAGGAAAACATTTCTCCCTAAGATCTCATCTCAATCTCCCCTCTTTCAGCTGAAACCCATTCCCCCTCATCCTATCCCTGCACTCCCTGATCAAGAGCCCCTCCCCAGCTTTCCTGGAGCCCCTTTCAGTACTGGAAGGCTGCTCTAAGGTCTCCCCAGAGCGTTCTCTTCTCCAGGCTGAAGAACCCCAGCTCTCTCAGCCTGTCCTCATAGCAGAGGTGCTCCAGTCCTTGAATCATCTTTGTAGCCTCCTCTGGACTCACTCCAACAGTTCCATATCCTTCTTAAGTTATTTTCTTTTTATAGCAGAGAATAAATCTGTCAAATAAGGGAGTTAGCAAAGGGCCAGTTTCTCTGTTTTCAGTCTGCTTGGAAGTCATTGTAGCAGAACAAGCTGAGCATCACCAGCTCTGAAAGGGGGGGATGTAAGGAAAAGCTTTTGGAAGGAGAACTGAGGTCACTACAGGCAGGGGCAGCGTAGGGAAGGAGGAGGAGATCCCTGTTATGGGGAATGCATCAAAATTAAGTAAGACCGCAGAAGGCAGGAGCTGCTGGAATAGCCTGGACAGCTGGAAAGCATCTGAGCTCCATTCGCTGTAGAAACCTGCCCCCGGCTGGAGCCACACACATCCCTCCCTTCCCAACCCAGGTGCCGCAAACCTGAGTGTGTGAGTTTTTTTATGCATGCCACCTAAATAACTGCCAGCTGGTAGGAAATCGTGGTTATAAGTCTATCAGGGAATTACAGTTTAATCGCAGTTTGGAGCAGAAAGGCTGCACTACATTTAGTATTTTACATGAAAGGCTGCTGTTGAAAATCTGTTACCCCTCACTTCAATAGAACTTTGCGCCACCCGCAAGCAGTTTCAGCTCTGTTTAGCTGGCAGAGCTCATTGTTGACAGGCTAAGAACTGCAATTAAAATGTGTGACAGTGCATTAAGGAAACACACCAAAGGCAGGAGAGAGGAGAGCAGCAGTCAAGGCGCTGAGTGGCTGCTTGGGCTGTGGGGGTGGTGGTGACAGGGAAAAGGGGAAGGGATCACAATTTTTTCCCTTTGGAAAAATGTTTTTTAAGCAGCTAGCAAAAATTGATGCCATTCTTCTGCCAGGCTGCCAGCAAATAACTTGAGCAAAGGAGGGAACAGAGCAGCTCGGGTGGATCTCACAAGCCCTGTGAGAACTGTTAGCTCTTTTTGTTTGTCTAACAACTAAAGAGATTGCTTTTCCCTTCTGTTGTCTGAAGATGATTCTACTACATCTAAGAATTCACCTACTAGATCATTCAGCAGCTGAACTGAGTATAATGTAGTGAGGATATGGACAAATACAGTGTCTGGAGCAAGCAGTTGTTAACTGTACAAAGCCATCAACTTTGATGGATAGTAAAATAAAGTTTTATTTCTTCTAATAGAAGAATGTATTTCTGTGGTCCTGGTTTTGCTTTAATTTGTGATTTTATTGTGCTTGGATTTATTACTAGCATGGATGCCAGGTGCTCTTGTCGTCCTTCTATTGCTTCTATTGGTGTTCTTTTAAAAGAGTCATGAGTAAGCGGGAAACTTTGACCGTTAATAAGATCCCTAGAGCTCTGTATCTATTTGTTTAATCACATCTGTTTCCAGGTATTGGAATACTTAGTGACTGGAAGCAAATGGATTTGAGTTGGTGTAACTCTCAGTTGGGAAGTTTCTTGGCTGGATTAGGAATAGACACAAAAATACTTTCAGCATGCACCTTTAACTTGTGGGCTGGCATGTTAATTGGGCTCATCCATGTCACCTCTTCCAAGATCTGAGGACAGAACAATATTTATCAGAATCTAGACCTCGAGGAATTGTTAGACTTCAATGTAATGTGTTTTACATTCGTATTTTTTCTCACTTTAGCTTCTTTTAGCTAATTCTCCCCATTTTGAGATGTGAAATATCCTTGTATTTATGTCATTGGCTTTCAAAATTCAGAAAACCAGGTCTAGCTTTTCACGCTTGGACCTACATGCATAGTGCAGTCATCCACATCACCTTGAGCTTCCTAAGTTTCCTACTTGCAGGTAAACTTGTCATCTCCAAGGTGCCACATACACACATGCTGAGCTTCAAACGTTCCATTCTGGTAATGTGAATCTCTTCTCTCTGGTGACCAATGACAGGACCTGAGGGAATGGCAGGAAGATGTGCCAGGAGAGGGTTAGGTTAAGGTTGGATATGAGAAAGAGGTTCTTCCCCCAGAGGGTGGTGAAGCACTGGAACAGCTGCCCAGGGAAGCAGTGACAGCACCAAGCCTGACAATATTCCAGAAGCATTTGGCCAGCGCCCTCAGACACATGGTGTGAGTGTTGGGGTTGTCCTGTGCGGGGACAGGAGTTGGACTCGATGGGCCTTTTGAGTTTCTTCCGACTCAGGATACTCTGTGATTTTGTGATTCTATGTGTGCAGTTTCCATATGGAGGCACTTGTTTCATGCTTCAGTTTGAGATCTAAAAACCCTTAGGTCAAAATGTTCCTAATTGTGTCTGTTCATAACTATGAAAATCCCATCCATCTTAGAGATTTATCTTACCTGTATTGTTACAGATGTGCTCTGCAAGCAGTGGGTTCATCGCTTTGGCTTCTGTTGTGAAATCAGCTGAAGAAGCTACCCCAGACTAGAAAAAAGCCCAAGTTTGGATCTTTATCAAAACTTTCCTCATGTTGAAGAGCTGTTTGGAATCAGAATCCCAGTTCATGCTCATTATAGAAATAGGTCTTTTCTGCACCATTCAGAGTGACATTTCCCTGAACTTTGTCAAATGAAGGTATGGGGATATGGTTTGAACTCATTGTTACGACGGTTTTAAGGGCTTCATGCTCCTGAGGCTGATGGGGTGCAGGTAGTTTCAGTGGGTTTAGGGCAGCACGAGAATGGCTTGGCCAAGTGAAAAGTTAAATCCCTATCAAATCAAATCCGATCTTTACCAGAAACTCGCCGTAGCAGCTGCCTTGTCTGGTTTGTACTTTATAGCTTTGCGTTAAGATTTGTGTTTACAGTGCCATTATGCACAAAGTTTTCCGTAGAGAATTCTTTTTCTTTCTCATAATTAAAGCAGTAGGAAGTAATGATGGGCTTGGTGTTTCTCCAGTAATGTACTGAACTACTTTGGGTAAGAAAAAAATGTTAATACAGTGATTATTTTGGTCTGAACCGAGTCCTATCATAAAAGATAAAAGTATTAAACTGGCAATAGACATATAAAAAATTGCAACCCAGAATAGTAAACACATCGCAGCTGTGTAAGTGGCATAGCTTTGATGTTAATGCTTGGCTAATTATGAGAGAAAATATGATAATTTCCTTCAAAATGGCAGACACTAAAAATGCCCTTACCTGAGGTCCTTTGAAAACTGAGAGCACTGCCCTCACAAATTCATCTTCTTCTGTTTCAGTTCCCATTTTTGTCTGGTTTTCTTTTCACCTGGGAAAATTTAAATAAAAGTTACAAGCTCTTCTGCAGGATTAACTGACCCACATCCCTCCAGACACATCAAACTGTGAGTTCTCCCCACCATTCATTTGCCAAACCTTCAGCTGTTATCATTTCAGCATGGGAAGGACATGGTGCTTTTGGAGCAAGTCCAGAGGAGGCCATGGAGATAGATGATCTGAGGGCTGGAGCACCTCCTGTACGAGGACAGGCTGAGAGAGTTGGAGTTGTTCAGCCTGGAGAAGAGAAGGCTTGGGGGAGCCCTTAGAGCAGCTGCTCCCAGTACTGAAAGGGGCTCCAGGAAAGCTGGGGAAGGGCTCTTGATCAGGGAGTGCAGGGATAGGATTAGGGGGAATGGTTTTCAGCTGAAAGAGGGGAGATTGAAATGAGATCTTAGGGAGAAATGTTTTCCTGTGAGGGTGACGAGGCCCTGGCCCAGGTTTCCCAGAGCAGTGGTGGCTGCCCCATCCCTGGAGGTGTTCAAGGCCAGGTGGGATGTGGCTTTGAGCCCCCTGATCCAGTGGGAGGTGTCCCTGCCCACGGCAGAGGGGTGGAACTGGATAGGCTGGGTGGCTTTTTAAGGGCCCATCCAACCCAAACCATTCCTTGATTCTGTCATTTCCAGGGGGACTGGTGCACCTTGTGGGGTAAGCAGGCTCAGGGCTGCGTGCGGTGGCCAGTAAAGCAGCGTGGCAGAGCCAGGAAGATGTGAGTGTCCGGGGTAGGTCAATCCATGAAGTTGGGAGAAAGGGGCTATGATTGCCCGGCTCGTGTCATCAGACCAGGGAGCAGCACATCACTGGGAAACCTGGGTTTGTGTTTGAGAAATCACATAAATTCTGGCACCTCAGGCTGTTTGTATTCCCCTCTTTGTCCCTTTTGTTTCTGAAAAGTGTTCTTCCCCTTTCTCAAGAACAGCATCTCTCGCGGTGCTTTGGAACCACAGGGACTTTCAAAAATTGAACACCGGTAATTACTGACTTACACAATTGAGGTCTGTTATGCTGTCTCCGTGAGCCTAGCAAAGATAACGTGTTCAGGTTTCTCCTTCATGAATGAATTCTAGTTAATTTAGGAATATATGGAGAAGTCCTCCTTCCCTGGAGACAGTCTCTGATTTCTCTCTGCCTTGAATTCAATGCCGGGGAAAGTGTTCTCAGGTTTTCCTTCACATTATGCTAAAAGCCTTGTTCCAACTTTCCTTGTCCTTTCTGACTGTCATCCTGTGGCATCCCTAAGTCTCACATGGGCATCCAGTTGGTGTTCAGGCAGTTCCCTTTCTCTGTGACTGCTTTTTGACCCTGCAAGAGACACCTGAGCTTCCTGGCTGTGCTCCTGAGGGCTCCTCTTTTGCTCCAGCCATCAAATCATAAAATCATTAAGGTTGGAAAATCCCTCTAAGCTCATCCAGTCCAACCCTCAGCCCAGCCTCACTGTACCTGCTAAACCATGTCCCAAAGTACAACATCTACATGCTTTTTGAACAGCTCCAGCAATGGAGGCTCCACCGCTGCACTGGGCAGCCTCTGCCAGTGCTTCAACACTCTTTCAGTAAAGAAATGTCTCCTGATATCCAATCTGAACCTTCCATGGCACAACTTGAGGCCATTTCCTCTCGTCCTGTCACTTGTTACTTTGGAGAAGAGACCAGCACCCACCTCACTACAACATTTCAGGGAGCTGCAGAGAGCAATGAGGTCTCCCCTCAGCCTCCTCTTCTCCAGACTAAACAACCCCAGATCCCTCAGCTGCTCCTCATAACACTTGTTCTCCAGCCCCTTCTCCAGTCTCATTGTTCTTCAGCAGACTGAATCTCTTCTTGCACTCGAATGAAAGCTGGTTTTCACTCCCACCTGGTTCCATCAATACCTGAAAAAATATTTGCCATTCTCCTTTGCCATTGTTAATTTTCTCTTAAGGAATGTGCAAAACCAACTTCCTACTTAAAATACACACAGCGTGGTGTTTTCAAAACATTTGGTGTTTACTGGGTCAGCTGCTTGTTGTGATTTAACCGTGAGTTGTTACACACACACCAAGGCTCTGCTGTTCAGGTGTTGAAAAGGTAAACACACACATTAATATTGGCCTGGGATTGTATTTTTCTTGGCAGATGAAGGCTGCCAGGCACCGCAGGGCTAGGAGATATAAATTATAAATTGATGGAAGGAATACTGCGATATAAATTATAATGGATTTAAAAGATGATCTGAACTTTTAGACCTTTCAAGAAGTTTGAGTCAGATGTTTGAGGAATGTCTTTATCTACATCTTCTTGAACATCTGCCCTCTTGCCAGTGATTGTGTTGTAAAGCAGCGTTCTTCAGGTTATTCCAAAGACTCCAACTCCAGTCAGACCTTATGAGATTTTGTGCTTTCATTAAAGCAAAATCAAAGAATGACTGAGCCTGCATGTAGGGTAGGAGATGTCCCTGCCCATGGGAGGGGGGTGGAACTGGATGGGCTTTGAGGTCCCTTCCAACCCAACCCAGCCCATTCTATGATTTCATTAACTTTATCCATGCGCTATGTGTTTTGATGAATTGAGAGCTCCTTCTATAATGGTGTGGCTGCTGGGGACACACTGGCTGCTGTAGCTGCACTTACAGGAAAGACCAGAAAGATATCCCTAGCAGAAAAAAACTTTGGATGCTGCCCAGGCTTGCTGGCATGCATGTGCCAGGCAGCTGGTGGTCCAGTTTGGAATACAAAGATGTTTCAACACTTTCTTTCTCCTGAGCAATTATGTGCAGTTCAGATGAAGTAGGTGGTAGTTACCAGAGCTACATCTGACTTGCTATCCATAAAATAAAGCCCAAAAGGTATTTATGTTGTTCAGGCTTTTTTCCTCTCAGGAAAAACCCTCAGAGCTGGGTGGTTGTTTTAAATCTCCTTTAAAAAATGGAAGGGAATCTGTTTTCCATTGAAAGAAAGGGCTTGAGTTTTCTTAAAACTTTGTGGACCTAGCCTGGTTTTCTGTGGAAATTGGCCTCATGGCAGTCCCTGTGTCTGTCTTCAATTTTTCAAAATGTTACTTAAATTTATTCAGATTTGACAGGGGAGAAAAGGTCTCAATGATATTATCTTTGTATGAGTTTCATAAAAATAGGCATTAGGGTAGATGAGGCTGTGATTAGTGCTGTCGCTACAGGAAAAAAAGGCACTGTAGGGGCAACACATTATTAAACAACTGAGAGTCCATGCCATGGGAAACTTGCCTTCAGACTGTCTCAGAGAGTCTTCCCTGCTCCTGCTTCCATTTCTTCTGCCACCCAGATCACTCAGCCTCCCAGTGGTAACAGCAGGGAGGTAAAATTATAGAATCACAAGGTTGGAATAGACCTCTGACATTGAGTCCAACCGTGCCTGTCTCCCTACTAAACCATGTCCCTAAGAAACTCATTTACCTGTCTTTTAAAAACCTCCAGGGATGGCGAATCCACCACCTCCCTGAGCAGCCTGTTCCAATCCCTGACCATCCTTTCAGTGAAGAAATTCTTCCTAATGTCCAGTCTAAACCTCCCCTGGCACAACTTGTGGCCATTTCCTCTCGTCCTATCACTTGTCACTTGTGAGAAGAGCTCAGCACCCATCCTTGCCACAACCTCGTTTCAGGCAGTTGTAGACAGTGATAAGGTCTCCCGTCAGCCTCCTCTTCTCCAGGCTAAACAACCCCAGTTCCCTCAGTCACTCCTCTTAGGGCTTGTTCTCTAGCCCCTTGTTGCCCTTCTCTGCACACACTCCAGCACCTCAGTGTCCTTCCTGTAGTGAGGGGCCCAAAACTGAACCCAGCACTCAAGGTGCAGCCTCACCAGTGCTGAGTACAATGAACCCATTTTCCTGAACATATGGGTAGTAGGATTGCCTCTTTGTTAGAGCAGGATACTCCTGCATCCACAGGACACATCAAAACCTTTAGTGAAAGGTCATTGTTGGAAAGCTGCCTAATTCCCTCAAAACTGCCTGATCTCAAGCCATCTACAGTTCAGGGCAAGCTCTCAGTTTGTATAGGAAGAGGCTTCAAGGTCCTTGAGGAGGAGTAAGTTAGTCCATGTTAAGCTTCTGAAGCCTTTTTGTGGTCTGGGGATGTCGTCATTGCTACAAGGTAAGCTCTAGACTTCATAACCCCACTGCTGATGGGAAGACAGTGCAGCAATATACAGGTCAGTGGGAACCTGTGACCTACGAGCAGGACTGTGCTGTGCAGTAGGACATTGTACAGGACTTACCAGCTTGGTCCAGATGAGGTCTCCTGCCTTGCTGCCGTGGCACAAGCAGGTTGAGAAGACCTGTGCTCCTTCCATGCCTACATGCAGTGAGAGGCTGAAACAGTTGCAGTGCATCCCACATTGATCTCCGCAAGGTGCACCCAGCTTTGGCTTTCCTAAGCTGCACGTCCCACCCCATACTTCCATCCCCAGAATTAGTAGTGAGGGGAAACTATCCTTGGCTGTGCCTTTCCCATTCCTGGACACCTAGTGCCCAGGTCAGTACAATACCACACAGGGGACCATGGTGGGTTTGAGGCTAGACAGTCTTCAGCCCCTTGTAGGCTAAGTTGGGTAAGGCTCTCTCACTGAAGTTGCCATGTGAAGGACAAAAGTCAGTGTTCTTGAGGAAAGACACTCTGACCCCATTACCAGCATCAATGTAGCTGCCCTTTAGTGTCGTTCAGCAATGCAAGGGGAAGAGAATTCAGCATCCTGTGGGTAGTTGTGAGCTGGTCTGCAGCTCCCCAGAGCCAGCACAGCAAGGCTGAGTTTTAGTCAAGATAAAGGTATGTAAATAGGGCTCCATTTTCTCCTCCTGTAGAACTTCATGGAATTTGTGATCTATGAGGCCCCCTGGAGCTCTTTAGAAAAGCAGTTTTATGAGCAGTAGAGCTGCTGAAAGCTGGTTGCCTATGATTTATGTCTTGTGATTAGGTTATCTGGAATTTAATATGTTCCTAGTGCTAGTTAAAGGACCCTCAGTAATGTCTCTCTCTTAGGGGTCTCTAGTGCCCCAAGAAAGGCTGCGATCCCAAGAGCAGGAAAACTGTCAGTGTCTTTCTCCTCTCCTGCTTTCAGGAAACTCAGAAAAATGCAAAACTTTAGGGACAAGTGTAGTGCCAAATAGGGCTAAAAGAAGGCAAAAGCATCCAAAATTATTAGAGAGGGACACCTGGAAAGATAAATATGCACACATCACCTTCTCACCAGCCTGATTTCTGAGGCAGCCAAGCTAAAAATGCATGAAGTGGCAAAAAGAAATTAAAGTAAATGTCAATTTTAATGAAAACAGAATGGTCATTTTGAGCTCTTGTGTATAAAAGTGCAGCCTTTCCATCCCATCCCACACCATTGGTATGGCCCATAGCGAATGCACTACAGATTGAGAAAAGGTATTTGTACCATTCATACTTGGCTAGAAATCTATAAATGATTTATAATGTTTCCAGAAGCTGGGATGGGAGGTGCATAAGGCCTGTGCTGGTGTGCTAAAAGGCATTAGGATGGGGAGGCCCTGGCCCAGGTTGCCCAGAGAAGTGGTGGCTGCCCCATCCCTGGAGGTGTTCAAGGCCAGTTTGGATGGGGCTTTGAGCATCCTGATCCAGTGGGAGGTGTCCCTGCCCATGGCAGGGAGGTGGAAGTGGATGGACTTTGATGTCCCTTCCAACCCAAACCATTCTGTGATTTCCATAGTGATGTGATTTGGAGGAGTTGTGCAAATTCTCTGGAGAGACAGAGGCAGGATTCTACATGGATGTGTTGATAGGTGTCCATTGTGATCCCAGGTATCTTCACCCATCTCAGCACCTCTGAAAAAGAGGTTCTTTCTATTACAGCCCATCCCACGTGTCAACTGCGCAGCATTTATTGACCTGGTTTCTTGATGCTTTCCTCAGCTGGAGTCTCCTTGCCGTGCTCCTGTAGAACCCATTCTGTAAAGGCCTTTTTAAAAGGATTTCTGTTTGAGGGTCATGTTGTGCCTCTGCCTACATTTTAATCAGCGTGTTTCAGTCAAGAAAGAGAAACATTTTAAGCCTCGTGCCAGTTAGTTTTTATTGAAGAGGAGGGAAAAAAAGGACATTATTGGGTCCTTGGGGAAATGGTGAGTTTCTACAGCTGAGTCTTTGAAATACCTAGGCAGTTTAAAAGAAATAAAGAAGTGACTGAGAATGAAGCAGCCAAGAGATGGAGGTATGGCTGAAGAGTCCCTGAAGAGACATGTGGAAACTCTGCTTGGAGTTCTTTCATATGTTGGAATCTGATCCAAATGAAACAAAAGCAACTGGAGACTTTTCTTCTTCATTTGTTCTTCTTTTCTTCTTCTCCTCTTCTCTTTTTTTTCTTTTTCTTTTTCTCCTTCTTTTTCTTCTTCTCTTTTTGATTCCACTGGTTTTACTACTAACAGACCCTTTTCTTTTATGAGTCTTCTCATTTCAATACTAAGAAAAAAGTTTCATGTGTCTACATGTCAGTTTGGCAGAACCAATTGTGGCTGTATGGCAGTGCTGGAACAGTACTCCGAGCATGGAAACGCTGCTGCAGAACCACAGGAGGAGTGAGGACAGCTTCTCAGGCAGGGTGTTAGCAGCCAGTGCCCAGAAAGTCATGGTCACAGGTTAGAGGAATAAGTTGATTCCTGCTAAAAGACCTTTGGCCACTCCAAGTAATGCCCAATGCATATTCCATAGCCAGGGCTAGGAATTGTAAATCATAGGCAAATTCATGGCTGAGGTTTAGAGTGAGATGCAAAAAAGTCATGGGTTCATAGCTGGGGAAAAAGGTGAAAAGTCAGTCTTCTCAGAGAAGACTTGGGACTGTAGAGGAGCCCAAGGATGCTAGGTTTCCTGTGCTTCCCTGGGGAATTACTTTGCCAGTGTTTCAGGTCACTTTGCAGGTTTCAGGGTGCTGCGCAGTGGCAGCAGCACTGACCCAGGCCTTGAACGTGTCTCAATTGTAATTAATGGAACAGCTCCCTTTAAGTTTAGTGAGTCAGGAACTGAGTCTTAAGACACTTGAGGGTGGAAATACACCTGCCCCAATTCTTCTTTGTTCTACTCAGGTCACCTGTTTCAGCTCAGCAGTGCTCAAAATTTCCAATGTATTCACCCACCCACATGCTCAGCTCCTGAGAGGTTGACATCACGAGTCTTTTTCTTTCTTTTCCAATAAATGATGGCATCTGCCGCTGCGGAGACAGCTTGACAAAAATGTAGCTGTAACTGAAGTGTTTGTTGTTGCTGGGAAGTGTGCAGAGATCAATTAAAAGAGCCAGTTCTCACTTGCGGAGACGTTCCTCAGGTGTGGGAACTGAAACCTCCAGCGCTGGGATGCACCTTCAGAGTTAACGGCTTTTGAAAGCTTGAGCCAAACCACGTTTAGATATTCCTGGGATCTAGGCAAAAAGAAGTATCAGTTTTGTTCTGAGGATGTAATGATGGTTTCTTTTTAGGCATTTACAGCTTCAGAAGTAGTTTGTCCTCTGTGTAGGACTGTGGTCCCTTGTCAGGACTGCAGGACCACTTTGCAGGAGGAGTGAAATGGTGCGTAGCACGAAATATTACTGCAGTCAGTGCTCCATAATTATGAGTCCATATACCGGAAGGGTAGAACTATACGGTAGCTTGTGTGTGTATCCTGTAGCACAGGAATGTGAGGGCTTGTCTAAGCTTGCCTTGGGTGCATTAACATAGAATCACGGAATGGTTTGGATTTGAAGGGACCTCAAAGCCCTTCCAGTTCCACCCCCCTGCCCTGGGAGTGGTAGAGGGATGGAATACAACACCTCCCACTGGATCAGGGTGCTCAAAGCCCCACCCAGCCTGGCCTTGAACACCTCCAGGGATGTGGAGGGGCAGTCACGACTTCTCTGGGCAACCTCTGCCAGGGCCTCCCCACCCTCATCGTCAAGAATTTCTTCCTAATGTCTAATCTAAATCTTCCCCTTCCATTTCCAATTAAAAGCTGTTATATCCACTTCTCCGTGGAGCCAGCATTACTATCTTAGGGCTGAGAAGAGCACAGAAGGGGACAGGTTGTGTGTGGTAGCACTCAGCTGCCCCTTACTGTCCAGAGCCGTGGGCTGGTTTCTGTATGGTCAGAGAGCATACGGTCCTTATATATCTTCTTGGATAAATTATCTTAGAATAGAATCATAGAATCACTTGGTTGGAAAAGACCTTTGAGATCATCAAGTGCAACCGTACCTGTCCACTACTGAACCATGTCCCTCAGCACTTCAACTATGCGTTTTTTAAACACCTCCGGGGATGGTGACTCCACCGCTGCCCTGGGCAGCCTCTGCTGGTGCCTGTGAGCCTTTCCAGTGAAAGAATTTTTCCTCATGTCTGATCTGAACCTGCCCTGGTGCAACTTGAGGCCATTTCCTCTCATCCTTGTTACCTGGGAGAAAAGACCATCACCCACCTCACCACAACCTCCTTTCAGGCAGTTGTAGACAGTGATGAGGTCTCCCCTCAGCCTCCTCTTCTCAAGGCTAAACAGCCCCAGTTCCCTCAACCACTCCTCATAACACTTGTTCTCCAGCCCCTTATCCAGCTTCGTTCCCTGTCTCTGGACACGCTCCAGCCCCTCAATGTCCTTCTTGTACTGAGGAGCCCAAACCTGAACCCAGGATTCGAGGTGCAGCGTTACCACTCATCCACCTCAGCATCATAAAGTGAGAAGAAGAAAGCGACAGGCTGTGTTCAGCAATTAATCCCCCCACCCACTAAAGGCCATTCAGTCTTTGAGTGTGTGTAAGGATCCAGGCACAGTGGCAATTTGACTTGTGCTCCATGGGCCCTCCCCGTCAGCACTGTGATGCTCTGAACCATCAATAATAACGCGATGCTTTAGCTAGGGGGAAATACTGTCTGTTGAAACCGCATTTCTGTCTCCCACCCACCCTGCTCTCACATTCAGCTGGGTTTATTGAATAGGGTTAATGGATTATTTAGCAGGTTTCTCTAGCCGTTATCAGCTCACACACTGTTTATGTGGCTGCCCTCTCCTGTTCTTTCAGTTGTCCCGAGCTTCTCAATTAGAAAAGGGGAGGGAAAAAAAGCATGAAATAGGTAACTATGGTTACCTGTGATGTGGGTTTTTTAAGAAGTGCTTGGAAACCTAGTGGCAACATTTTGGAAGTTCAGAGCTTTAATTTATTCAAGAAGTCTCTTGAATCACAGTATTCAAAGCATTTAGAATAAATTCAGGACATTTTCGACTGTAGAACAATATTGCAGTCCTAAGCAGAAGCCATGGTACAGACCCACTGCTCGCTCTGCTCATGTGAGGAGGAAACGGGAGTGGGAGAGGCAAAATGTGTCCTTGGTCCAATCTTCTTCTGCAGAGCCTGGCAGCCCTTACAGTGGAACAGCTTGGGAAAGTGGTGGTTTCTGGGAGAAGCAGTCCTTCCGTTGTGCTGTGGTATTAATGGAATCATTAAGGTTGGAAAAGATCTGTAAGCTCATCCAGTCCAACCATCAGACAACCCCACTGTACCTACTAAACCATGTCCCAAAGTGCCACCTCTACATGGCTTTTGAACCCCTCCAGGGATGGAGACTCCACCACTGCCCTGGGCAGTCTCTGCCAGTGCTTCAGCACTCTTTCAGTAAAGAAATTTTTCCTGATATCCAATCTGAACCTTCCAATTCCTATTTATACTGAAATTATGATTTGCAGAGCCCTACGGCTGCGTGTGCTTCAGGGACATCTCTCACATGGAGGTGCCTCCCTCAGAAATCCAGCCCCAGCCATGCCATCTGCTGGGAAAAACACATCAGGGCTATCCTAATATACTGAGAACACAGGATAATACAGAAAGCTTTTAATTGGACCAAAATGTGCCCAATGCAACGTGTTTCTTGAGGTTAAAACCTTGCCTTCTCAGGTGTTTCAGAGGGATCAGTGAAATTATCAACACATGTGCCTTTTGCGAAGCAGGGAGCTGCTGCGTAGGATTCTGCTCGGAAAAAATGAGAGCAGCCTCTGCAGTGTTCCCTGTGTGCACTGCCCCAGAGAAGGGGAAAGTAAGTTCAGCACTCCAAAACCACTATCTCATCTGAACCAGCCAAGCACACAGAGTGCAGGAAAGACCTGTTCTGTCACACATTTTGTTCTCATAGCATGCAGCATGAGGTGAGTACTGGAAAACCATGCATCCAGCACAGGCCATAGGCAGGTGATCCGTGCGCTTCAAGTGGAAAATTATCATCTGCTGCTGAGTCGGTGCTTGTTGCCTGGAAAGCTGTCTGGAAAAGGTGGGTATGTAACTAAGGGGAGAGAGGTGTTGTACTGAGCCAGGGACTCCTGAAACCTAGGACCAGTCCTGTCTCTGTCCAACACCAGGGGCAAGTCTTGTCTTTCTCCTTCTGAAATACAGCTTTGTCACAGAGTCATAGAACAGTCTGGGTTGGAAGAGACCTTAAAGCCCATCCCGTTTCACCCCCCTGCCAAGGGCAGGGACATCTCCCACTGGATCAGGGTTCTCAAGGTCCTATCCAGCCTGGCCTTGAATACCTCCAGGGATGGGGCAGCCACCACTTCTCTGGGCAACCTGGGCCAGGGTCTCACCATTCTCATCATGAAGAATTTCTTCCTAATGTCTAACCTAAATCTTCCTCCTTCCAATTTAAAGCCATTCCTCCTTGTCCTATCACTCCAGGCCTTTGTAAAGCACTTCCCCAGCTTTCCTGCAGCCCCTTTCAGTACTGGGAGGCTGCTCTAAGGTCTCCCTGGAGCCTTCTCTTCTCCAGGCTGAACAATCCCAACTCTCTCAGCCTGTCCTCATACAGGAGGTGTTACAACCCTTGGATCATCTCCATGGCCTCCTCTGGATCCGTTCCAACAGCTTCATGTCCTTCCTGTGCTGAGGACTGTGGAACTAAACACAGGGCTCCAGGTGAGGTCTCACTAGAGCTCAGCAGAGGGGCAGAATCCCCTCCCTCACTCTGCTGGCCACGCTGCTTTAGATGCAACCCAGGTTGGTTGATGTTTGCTGGATCCAATCTCCATGCTGGTGATTTTGCTTTGTCATAAGACCATTTTCTAGAAAGCCAGCATGGAACTCTATAAATGCTTACCCCAGGTCTCTCCTGTTTAACCAACTTGAAACAAATAGCACATAATTTATTAAGGGTGCATAAAGTTGAGGATGTTGCGGTTCAGTCAGATGCAGGGCAGAGCCGTGAAAGGTCATGGTTCTTACAGTGATGTCTGAAGTGCTAGAGAATTTCTAATGTGCTTGTGCTGTGGCTGCATTCATTCTGAAACTGAGAGAAAGCTGTGCTTGTATCTGTTAATCTGGAGGTTCCTTATTAATAGGCTGCACACTTCATTGATTTTTAATTAATTTCTGAAGAGACACAGAGGATAAGTGCTCCAGCCCACAGACATCCCTGTACTTATTGCAGTCCACATCTCTATTGATCGCCTGCCTAAGGAGCAGAAGTAATCCATTTTAAATACACTTTCTTGGAGAGAGTAGATGCACTACACAATGTACTCTTCGGGTTGTAATTGTATTGGCAAGAGGTCAGTGACTGGGGTGGGGAAAAGCAGCCCTGTGTTCAGGATGCTGCTGGCCCTCCAGGCGCAGGCTGCGTTTCAAGGAAGCCAAGTTTATAACTGCAGAGTATTAAGAAAACACTGGTCACTGTTAAGGTTGCACCGGGAACACCTTTGTAGGACACATTCAGCCTGCTGGCGTCTTCAAAGGATGGAGCCAGAGCTGGTCCAACTGTGGCAATTAATCTGCAAGAGGAGAATAGCATTCAAAATGCCCTTTCAAATTGTTATTGCGCTGATACTTCTCTCTTTGGTCGCTGCTTTGAAAAGCATCAAACGCTTTCCAGGCGTATGTGATCCAGTGGGAGCTGAAACCTGAAGTCTCCGAGCACTTCCCAAATCAGAGGATGCGTATGTCCTTCCTGCTGGCACAGAGAGCACAGGTTAGGAGAATTCGCTTTGGAAACAGCAGTTCACAGTCTTCGTGGTAAGAACTGTGTTCCTGCCAGCCTCTTAACCACAATGACTTGGCAGCGAGTGTTTATTGCCCAGCAAGGAGAGTTTTACAATAATAAGTTGGTTATTTGGTTGGTGTTCAAGGCCACGCTGGATGGGGCTTTGAGTAGACTCGTCCAGTGGGAGGTGTCCCTACTCGTGGCAGGGAGCGGAGTGGATGAGCTTTAAGATCCCTTCCAACCCAAACCACTCCACGATTCTATGATTTAGGCAGTTAGTTCTTATTTAAAGGCTTCTTTTACAGAAAAAATGGGGTTAATAACACAGAGCCATAGCTGCAGCCAAACAGTGCTAATTCCTTGGTGCTTGCTGGATGAAGAGGAGTTGTGTCAGCATCAGTGGACACAGTAAGTGTTAAATCCTGACTGGCAGAGCCCAGACCTTGTGGAAGGGTGTCCCTGCCGCAGGGCAGCAATCTGAGCCTCAACACTCAGTCTTTTTCTTAAATAGGGACCAGCAGCAGATTTCTGCCTCGCTGTTTTCTCTTTCAATGTGGGGAGACACACCCAAAGGACAGGCTCTGGAAAACACCTGAGTGGTCTATGTGCTCACTTTCAGGAGCCCTTGTGAGGCACAGATATTGCCAAGATAGCAGGGAGGCATCCGATGCTGAGCACTTTATCAAAGTGCTGGGGTCACCCTTTACTCAGGAGTCCCTGGCTTTACTATGTTTTTCCTATTACAGCTCTTGGTCCTGCTCAGTAATTGGAGCTTCAGAAACTCTCTTAGTGTGTCTCAGCTGCAACGTATATTTGTGTGTCGCGTGTCTGTTGGCCTGGTGAGGGTATGAAAGGAGCTGCAGAATCAGAGTTAATTGTCAAATGGAGATGAGGCCAGGTTGATGAGGTTCAAGGCCAGGCTGGATGGGGTCTTGAGCAGCCTGGTATAGTGGGAGGTGTCTCTGCCCATGGCAGGGGCATTGGAACTGGATGGCATTTAAGGTCCCTTCCAATCCAAAGCACTCTGTGATTCCTTGATTCTATGAGATACTCCATAACTCCCTCCCTAGGGAATGTCATGTGTAGGAATGAATATTTTTTTTCTCCCATCCTAACAGCGGCAAAGATGTTCCTGTGATGGGACCAGAACCTGGGGGCAAACACAACATTGGCAGTATTGAAATACTTGGTTTGCATCTCGTTGCTTATGCTACTAAATTTATCTGTGTAACATCTTTCATCAGCAAAACATGCTTTTCACAGATGCTTTATGTTCAGCACCACCTAATCACAATGTCTGCATAATTTGAAGGAGCCAGGGAGACAGCGCATTGTTTTCATGTTAGTTCAGACAAAGGATGTGTCTGATGTGACAGCAGAACAAACTCCCCTTATGCAGAACTGTGTTCCTGGAGTCCTACATTCAGTTCTGGAGTCCTCAGCACAGGAAGGACATCAAGCTGTTGGAGCAAGTCCAGAGGAGGCCATGGAGATGACCCAAGGGCTGGAGCACCTCCCATACGAGGACTGGCTGAGAGAGTTGGGCTTGTTCAACCTGTAGAAGAGAAGGCTGCGGAGAGAACTTAGAGCAGCCTCCCAGTACTGAAAGGGGCTCCAGGAAAGCTGGGGAGGGGCTCTTGATCAGGGAGTGCTGGGAAAGGACAAGTAGGAACAGTTTTAAGCTGCAAGAGGGGAGACTGAGATGAGATCTTAGGGAGAAATGTTTTCCTGTGAGGGTGGGGAGGCCCTGGCACAGGTTGCCCAGAGAAGTGGTGGCTTCCCTATCCCTGGAGGAGGTTCAAGGCCAGGTTCAATAGGGCTTTGTGCTGAGGATTGCAGAACTGAATGCAGGGCTCCAGGTAGGGTCTCACAAGAGCAGAGTAGAAGGGGAGAATCCCCTCCCTCACCCTGCTGGTCACACTGATGCAGCCCAGGATACGGTTGCCTGAAAGACAACCACCTTGAGATAAAAGCACTCTTACCCTAAGTTATGTCTTGTTACACGGGATTAGCCCATTGCTTCAGACTTAAGTGAACTTTAGAGAAGAGAAACCTTGAACTAAGTCAAGGGAATGGGAGATGGGAGGAAATAGATTGTGATTGCATAAGCTTTCTTTGTCTACTTTCACCAAAGAGAGAGTGAGAGTTATTAACTCACCCCATATAAATCTCAAGTAACTGAACTCCTAAATATCTGAAATTACACCACAACCCAGGATGCAGGAATGGACCTCCCTTGCCAGCTTTACTGCAGTTGGATGAACCCCAGACGTGATCGGTGGGGTGTGCGCAACCCAAGGTGCATGTGCCCAGCTCAGTCTGACACCTTCAGGCTGGAATCGTTAGCATCCTTGGCTCTCCCTTGGCTGTGAGGATGACCTCCACCCCCAGCTCCCAGGCAGACCTACGTAACAAATCCCACCTCTGCAGCTGAGTCAGTATATTTCAGAGTGGTGTCAGTTTTTCCCTCCCACAGCTATCTCTGGAGGAGCAGCCACTTAGATGATTCTGGTTGCTCCTGACAACAAAGGGCACGGTGTTTTCCTTGAAAGCGTTTCTAGCCCCAGGTAAAATTACACTTTTTCCATGGGATAAGTGGGGGAAAAGATGATCATTTCAAGCTTTCTGTAGTGACTCCTGTTATTAAGGTGGCCTCCAGTTATGAGGATGAAAAGAAGGTAGTCCCCAGGGCTGGAAAATTAACGTCCATGAGATTTGAGCTGGGCTTGAAAATTTCTTCCATCATATCCCTATTTGATGGATCTGCCCTGTGCTCTGGCTTTGGTGGGTGGAAGTTATTATTGAAGAAAGGAAGGCTGCTCTTCATTTCTGGATGGGTTAAGATCAATGTTCTCTCTATTTAGGGAGAAAATAATGTTTATTGTAGAAAGCAGCAAAAAGTCACACCGGGGGAAAAAGAAGTGTTTGAAGTACATCTGCTGCTTGCTGGTACAGCTGAGATTCTTCGGGCAGGGGAAGATCTGGATCTTATTTTTGTTATTTTGAATGGTCCTGCAAAACGATGTCTTGTGTCTTGTACAGGCTTATGTATAGAATGTAGTGATTAAGCACACTTCAGTACATCTCTGGCAATCACCCCAAAGGACTTCACTTTCAATGAAATTGAAGTGAAGTGAAGTGAAGTGAAGTGAAGTGAAGTGAAGTGAAGTGAAGTGAATAGAATTGAATTGAATCATAAATGGTTTGGGTTTGAAGGGACCCCAAACCCCATCCAGTTCCAATCCCCTGCCATGGGCAGGGACACCTCCCACTGCATCAGGAGGCTCAAAGTCCCATCCAACCTGGCCTTGAACACCTCCAGGAATGGGGCAGCCACCACTTCCCTGGGCAACCTGAGCCAGGTTCTCACAAGAGGCAAGATCTGTAACAATTATCTTCAAGAAGATAATTGTTCTCTGTTTTTTCTAGCCAGCTCTGGGAGTAAACTAATGGATAGAGAGCAGAATTCCCCTCAGCTGGTAAAACTTCTGATTACTTTCCCTCTAAGTAAATACTTCGCAAATTATCAAGGCTAAAAAGTGACAGGTAGGCAATTTTTACTGGAGTTAAGGTCCTAGTGGCCATTTCTTTGCTGTCCACCTCCCTTCTTTGAACACAGCTCTTCTCTCTCCTGGCTTATTACAAGCTGCAGCATTGCTATTAGTTTCACTGGTGCTGTTGCAAGCCTTGTGTGAATGTATAAGCATGTTGGCAGGGCAGGTTAGTGATTGTATGAGCAAGGATCAGAGATGTTTAACACTGATCGAAGTCCTGGCAAGAACATTTTCAGCTGTGAAAATGCAGGAGATCCTGCATTTTCACAGTCGCAATATCAGATGGGTAGAAAGGACTTAAGCTACAGGTGGTTTGACTGCTGTGAATGTCTAAGTAAAGGCCCATATATAATCATAGAATGGCTTGGTTGGAAAAGACCTTTGAGATCATCGAGTCCAACCATACCTGTCCACTACTAAACTACATCCTTGAGCACCTCATCTACCCATCTTTTAAATCACTCCAGGGATAGGGACTCCACTACTGCCCTAGGCAGCCTCTGCCAGTGCCTGAGAAGCCTTTCAATGCAGAAATTTTTCCTAATGTCTAGTCTGAACCTTCTCTGGTGCAACTTGAGGCCATTTCCTCTCATTCTATCAACCATCGCTTGGGAAAAACAACCAGCACCCACCTCAATACAGCCTCCTTTCAGGGAGCTGTAGACAGTGATGAGGTTTCCCCTCAGCTTCCTCTTCTCCAGGCTAAATAACCCCAGTTCCCTCAGCTGCTCCTCATAGCACTTGTTCACCAGCCCCTTCCCCAACTCCATTTTCTTTTCCTCTGTTTCCCCAGGTGGATATGCTCCAGCCCCTCAGCATCCTTCTTGTAGTGGGGGGCCCAAAACTGAACCCAGGATTTGAGATGTGGGCTCACCAGCACTGAGCTATATAGCACAGGTTTGTCTTCACACGTGACTCTGATACTGGGTGAAGATTAGGGGGATGGTTATGAAAGATAAAAGGCTGTTCCTCACTCATCCTGAAGTTTCAAAGGGGCTTCCTTGGCTTATCTGCATTACAGGAGTTTGCGGTGGCTGTTTGATGTCTTAATAGCATTAAGTGCTGATTCAGAGTGTGATATTATGTTAAGGAATCCTAGCACTAATTGCATTTCTGATGACATTCTCTGTGAGGAAACCTCTGTCCTGACTGTGATGAGGATGTGTCATGGCCGATTCTTGTGTTAGTGTGAGACAATCTGGACTAGGAGATAATGGGACAACTGATCTTTAATGACTTAGTGTTGAACTTCTTCCTCTTGGTAGTTCCAGCATTAACTCTCACTCTCTTGTGGATGCTAAAGTATGGGCTGTCTTATTATCTGGACTTTGATAATTGCATGGGTTATGCATAGCTCTAATTTGGACAAGTCCTGAGGGATGCTTCATTTCCCCAGCCTGACAGATCACACCACAAATGGCACAGCATAGCATCCTGTGGATGAAGCTTTAAAATGTCACTTTTACATCTCTTTCCATTGTCAGGGTCTGGGGGGCACTCACAGATTTGTCTTGTAACTCTCACAAAATTTCCTCTTGATGTTTGATCCTGGGCTTGTTTGGGTGGTGATGACACCAGCTGTGTAATTCTGAGAGTATTTTTTTTGTTATCATGCTTCTGTGTCATGTCAAAAGATAAGAGATGCATATAGAGCACTTCTCCTGCCAGGTTCAAAACCAACTTTGAATGATGATTCTTGGCGTAGCAGATGGTTAGACAGTATTGCTGCAGTGAGTGCTGTAGGATTCGCATTTTTGGACTGTTTCATTCTGAGCCTAAGGTATTCTCATAGCAACAAAATTCTCTCAGCAGATCCTTGGGTTCTCATGTCCTTATCGGATTCTGCCCACAATGATCTGTTTGCACATTTGGACCTTTCTTTTCTCCCCCTCTTATTCATTGAACTGCAGAATCATGGAATGGTTTGGATTGGAAGGGACCTTAAAGATCATCCAGTTCCAACCCCCTGCCATGGGGAGGGACACCTACCCATTCTGAAATATCAAGAATTTTGACCAGATAAGGATGTTGGAACTTATCTTAAATCTATGATATTTTAGAAGTATTTCTGTCCATTCTAAAAGTCTGAGGTATTTCCTGAGCAAAAGCCATGTGAACACCACCTTGAGACTTTTAGTTCAGGAAGGAGCTCCTGTGCAGTGAAGATGCAGGACTGGAGAGAAGTACTTCATCCCACGGAAGGTGGAGGAGGAGATTGTGCAGGAACAAAGTGTTTGGGGGAAAGCACAATGACACCTGTGTATCTGCACACAACTATGGTTCTGGCTTCAAGGGCAGTGCTTTCAGGAGCTGCAAAATCCCAGTACCGTTTTAGATGTTGTTGATGCTGTCTTGAAGCCCTCTCTGGTTCTGCTGTTAAGGGTGTCCAACAGGATTTATATGAATTCCCAATCTGTCTGAATGTAATGGGACCATGTCAGTGCTCTTCCGGTATTACACAGTGTCATTGCTTTTGACTCTGTTGCCTTCTTCTGGTTGGATCTCTTCAGCTGGTAATTCTTGTGCTAAGTCACAGTGCCTCTGGTTTCATGGTGTGTTTGTTGTGTGACTCAGGATTGTTTGACCTATGAGAGTTATTTGTCCTTTCCCTACAGGTTTTAATTGATGTCCAAACCCATTACGCTTTCAAAGACTCACAGTTCTGGTGTTCAGCAGCCAGAAGTATTGATTTGCAGTTGGCAGAAGGGTGTGTTTTCTTCAACTAGCGGTGCATTTAAAAAAATAATTCTGTTTGTTTCGTGCCAAAGAGTCCCTGTGTCCCTTTTCAAACCACCTTCATGTTGACTGCAACAAAGCCTACCTTATTAAAAATGAAATAGCGTTTATGCCAAATGTTCTCCCATGTATTTTCAAACCTTTTAGCAGTGTTCACACTGAAATTTTTCACCTAAAAGGCACAGCAGTTCAGAGCTTCATTTGCTGCTTGTTGTGAAGACGTCTATGTTCTGCCAAGAAAAGGCTGCATTCTGGCCCAGTGACTATGAGTAGCAGCTTACCCATATGCATTATCCTGCTGGTATCATAAAATTATAGAATCGTTAAGGTTGGAAAAGACTTCTAAGATCATCCAGTCCAACCATCAGCCCAACCCCACCGTGTCTGCTGAACCATGTCCTGAAGCGCTATATCTACATGCTTTTTTAACCCCTCCAGGGCTGAAGACTCCTTCCACTGCCCTGGGCAGCCTCTGCCAGTCCTTCACCACTCTTCCAGTAAAGAAATTTTTCCTCATATCCAATCTAAACTTCCCCTGGTGCAACTTGAGGCCGTTTTCTCTCATCCCAAGACTTGTTACTTTGAAGAATAGACCAGCACCCACCTCACTACAGCCTCCTTTCAGGGAGTTGTAGGCAGTAATAAGATCTCCCCTCAGCCTCTTCTTCTCCAAGCTAAACAGCCCCAGGTTCCTCAGCCACTGCCAGAATTCATGGGCTTCGAACCCTTCCCCAGCTCTGTTCCCTTTCTCCAGATGCGCTCCAGCCCCTCAATGTCCTTCTTGCAGTGAGGGGCCCAAACTGAACCCGGGATTTGAGGCGCAGCCTCACCAGTGCTGAGTGCAGGGAGTGCAGGATCCCTTTCCCGCTCCTGCTGCCCACACCATGGCTAATCCAAGACATGTTGCCCTTCTTGACCATGGGGCTGTGTTTATGGGGATAGGTACGTGTGAACTACTTATGTTGTGAAAGAGAATAAAATCTGGCCCATGACACTGAGAAATCTGGTTATTTAATTACTACCTGTGACTCTCTGAATTATTGTCTGTATTACGGGATAATATGATCTCTTCAGTATTCAACAATGACTTTTTAAAAATTACCATATATATTATGCAGAGCCAATATATTAAGAAATACCTTAAGGGTAATTATCAAGTATGTAATTTCATCTGTAGGTTCTTATAATGATGGTTAGTGTCATAAATGCCTTTTAATAAAATTATAGGCTTGTAACCCTACCTCACTATCCTTTGTGTGCCATATAATTAATAAGACCAAGCTTTGGTGTTCAACTCAGTGTCAGAACATCATGTAAACGTCCATACTGATGGCAGATGTCTCACAGAGCAAGAATGAGGTTAAAGCCAGGCAGTTACTTTATCTTTAAAGGCAGCTGGATGGGCTTGTTGACAAAAGTGTTTCTAACAAACTACATACACTCATAGAGAAAATGGCCATTGATCTCGTTTCTTATGCTAATACTCCATGCCAGATTTTAAGAGAGTGAAAAGGCAAGTGGGCTGCAGCACTTGGAGTCCTTCTAATCCGCTGAGGGTAGTAAAAATTCGTGTCCAACTTTAAAGCATTTGGAGATAGAGCTTCATCTTAAATAGAATACACTCACCCGGAATGCAGAGGAGCTGGGATTGTTTCCCAGTCTGGCCTGATGTCTGTGGGGCTCTGGTGAAGTGGATTATTTTTTGTGGTCTTCAGATTTCCTGCCTGAAAAATAAGGGCTGTCGTGTTTCTTTTTGTTGTCTCACATTTCCAGATTTTAAACTTGCTGCAGCAAAAGAGGTATCTGTGTGGCTTTTGGTTGGTTTTTTTGCCTTTGGTGGTTACCATAGAATCTTACAGAATTGTTGCCATTGGAAGGACCTACGGTCATCTGATCCTACCTCCTGCTCACAGCAAGGGCAGCATTGAACTTTTGCCCTCTGGGCCATTTTCTTATCATGAACTCTAATAGAAGAACCAGAAATTTTACATGTCATCAGTGGAAAGTAGTTCTAAAAAATCATGTAAGACTCATTAAGATTATTTTACTGTTTTTTCTCCTCCAGGGAATGATGTACCTGGAAGAGAGGAGACTTGTCCACCGGGACTTGGCAGCCCGTAATGTCTTAGTGAAATCACCAAACCATGTGAAAATCACTGACTTCGGCTTGGCCAGGCTTTTGGAAGGGGATGAGAAGGAGTATAATGCTGATGGAGGGAAGGTGAGTGCTATACATGTCTGGAAGTAAATATATCATGCTGTAATAATATATATATATATATATATATATAATATTTTCACCCTAAAGTTGTCTTTACGGCAGTGTATCCCTGCAGGACTGTGCTCTATGTAAGAAAGTCTATCAGGGATTGAGCAAACTGTGTTGTGACAGCAACATTTTTTGCTCCTTGAGCTTCTGAAATATAATTGTATGAGCAGTTTTCACACTCAGAATTAGGTGTTGTTCATACATTCCACTTTGAGTCTTGTTTTGGAAACTCCTGAAGTTGATTCAATAAGCAACAGATGTTCTAGGGCATTTCTGCCAAGCCCATTTCTCTAGTCAGCATGGACCTCAAGAACTTGAAGTCCTGTTTTCCCAGACAAAAAAAACAAAAAGGAAGGACAAAGAACAAGGTTGTATTTGTAGCACATGAGAGTTGATGTATTCTCAGCAAAGAGCCACCTCCTCTTTCACATCAGAAGAGCCTGCATGAGCCATTTCTTGCATGCAGCTCTCTGGTACCATGCTCAATGCCAGGCCACTCAAAACCTAGCGTGAAGACACTTTTGAAACCAGACATTTTCCCATATTGCCCCACAATATCCATTTCTAGTGCTTTTGGATTAATGCATTACACAATTCAGAAGGCTGTAAGTAAAGGCTGCAAGTACATTCTGCTGCCACCTGCTCCCTAAACATCTTGAAATTCCACATTTCAACCTGTCACAAAATCCCGAGGGGCTCTGCCTCTCCTGTCATTCCTTTCCCTATCTGTTTGGTTTGTTTTCTGTCTGCTTGCTCTCTGTTTTTCTGTGCTCGCTCGTGCTTTGGGCTGGGACAGACAGTTGTTCCCAGTGGGTGATTTTCTCCTCGATGGGCTGCTGCCCTTGGCAGCTGTTGCATGGATTACACCGGCATTTCAGTCAACAGGGTGAAGAGCTTGGAAAGAGTCACCTGTACTTTCCCATTTCCCAAGGAAAAGGACCTCCTGGCAGGGAAGATGGAGTTTTGGCAGCTTTCCTCTATTCCTTCAGTTCTCTAATCCCCTTTTCAGTAGCCTCTCTGGCTCTTCCCTCTGTCAGCCAGTGAATGACAGCAAATGAACTGGTCTTCACAAACCAGCTGTTCAGTGGCAGCTGATAAATGGTGCCTTGGACTTGTGAGGCCAACCACGCTGCTGGGAGTTCTCGAGCAGGATTTACACATCAGGTGTGTCACTTCCCAGTTCCAGAGAAGCATCTTGTGAAATCCACAAGACAACGACAGCTTAGAGTTGTTGCTAAGACAGATTCATACTGGATATAAGGAAGAACTTTCTCACCATCAGGACAATCAAGTGACTGATTAGGTCACTCACGGAAGTGGTGGAGTTTCCATCCTTGGCAATTTTCAAATTGAGACTGAATAAAGCCCTGAGTAACTTGGTCTGATATCATAGCTGAACCTGCTTTGAGCCAGAGGTTGGACAAGAGACCTCCTGAGGTCCCTTCCAACCTGACTTATCCCATGATGAGCAGTGCAGCTTTGTTACTTCGGCAATTGTTAAAGTTTGGAGCAACCCAGTCATATTTAATGAGAATGAAGGCGATACACTTCTGCAGAACTGAGTGGAGGAGGATGAACTGTCTTTGTGAGTGCTAAGCCAACCTTTATTACAGAGTGCTATTTTTTGCCATGACTGTATAGGTTATGTTCATTAGTCAACCTCATGGAAGGTGTTTTCGTAAGGGTTTGAATGAAGACACATCCTCTGCTTTAACACCCACCATCTGTTAAGATTTCGCATGCAGTGTCTCTATGGTTTATTCCAGTACATCTTCTGTAGCTCCAAATTAGAGGCAACCCATACTAGTCCATACCAGCTAAAAATCTGGTTTTAATGTCTGTCCATTAGAAATTAATGGACTGCAAGACTATGCCTCACAAGCCCAGCTCGGGAATAGGGAACACCATGAATCTCATTGTAACATGAACCCAGGAGGGCAAACCCTTATGCCAGACCTGAGTTTGTGTTCGCCTACGCAGCCTCAGAAGAGATGATCTCCCCCAGGGATAATTCACAGCCAGAGGGGCTTCTGACTGACTTTCAGGAGCAACTTTTCTCACTGCAGCAATAATACAAAGCACTAGGAAAGCTGAGTATCTAACAGTTAATAGGAGTCAGAAAATAAGCGCTGTAAATTCTCCCCATTGCCTGTTTACTCGTATGATGAGGATGTGGACTTCGAAGCATTTTGGACACTGCATTGTTAAAGTACCTCATTAGAGAGCAATTGAGAGAGCAGCATCTGGTTTTGCAAACTGTTGAGGCAAAAGAGCTTCTGTATTTCAGCTTCTCTGCTGCACTTCAGGTTTAGGGGACTGAATGTAATATTTGCTTTGGTCCCATCTTTACATAAGTGTGATGAAAAAGTGAGTTGTTCCACTACATCCAAATCAGTAAAATTTGGGTGGTTTGAGAAGTTCTGAAGGTGACTGCTTCTTATTTCTCTCCTCCAGATGTTTTATGAGGCAAAGCCCCATTCCAGAGGGTAGGAACAAGCATTTCCGTGGGTGGGTGGTGGTGCTTCTGTTTGAGCTTGCAGTCAGAAAAGGAACCAGGAAGGAAGCTGATGTCTACATACAGGATCATAGAATCCAGGCTGAACAACCCTGGCTCTCCCAGCCTGTCCTCATATGGGAGGTGCTCCAGCCCCTGGATCATCTCCGTAGCCTCCTCTGGATCTCTCTGTATTGTTTTAATATTTCTAAGGTTGCCTTTCTCTTGCCTTTCCCTAGATGCCAATTAAGTGGATGGCTCTGGAGTGCATACACTACAGGAAATTTACCCATCAGAGTGATGTTTGGAGCTATGGTAATTCTTCATGTGATTAATTTAACAATTTGTGCCTTGTAAAGCATTAAACCAAGTTGTGTTGCTATATTAAAGATATCCTCTTTTCCTAGACTTTTCCTAGAGGAATTAATTCCAATGATTTTTGTTCTTCCTTTTTTTTTGGTCTTTTTTTCTGATATGTAACTCTAAACAGCAGTTGTTTCTTGTCTCCTGTGTTACTTCCCTGCTAACTAAAATACATTATCATGATATCCCTGCTGGGATGAGTGCCATACGGTCTGGACTGGTAGCAGACTGGTTGATTATTATGACAGAAGAAGGCCTCTTTCAGCTCAGCCACGGATTCATAAAAATACAGCTTCAGGTCATACTTTTCACTAGTCCTTTGAAAATCTCAACTCTAAAAGCCATGAATGTCAAAAAACATGTTCAGGCTTATGGGACTTTCTGTACCTACAGTCAGATAAAAGGGAATTTGTCGTAATACAGAGCAAATACAGCAAGAGGAGGAAGAGAAAGAGATGAGCTCTCCAAGCTAATGAAAACAAGCATCTGTAGAATCATAGAATCACGGAATGGTTTGGGTCAGAAGGGACCTCAAAGCCCATCCAGTTCCACCCTCTGCCATGGACAGGAGCACCTCCCACTGGATTAGGGTGCTAAATTTCACAGAAGCGGCTACAGAGGTCAGCTAGTGTGGGCACAACACACCAAAATAGTCCTGTTGGAGAAATGAGATGCTCATTTACTGTTGTTAATTCTGTTATTGTTGTGCCACATCTGCTGAGCTGTCTGCCTGTTTATCTAATGCAGATATTACTAATAAAATGATCTGTACCTTTTGAAGTGGAATATTTCAGCACATCGAGAGCTATGGACTCTTATTTGTATTTTCTGTTGCCTTATCACCTTGAAACAAAAAGATGTGCAGTCCTATTCATTACTCACTTTTACCTGTGGGTAGCAGTAGACAACACCATTTCCAGTGACTTGGTAGCTGCCCTCTGCTATTCAGCTGAGAGAAACACAGGAGAGTTAAATTGCTGATGTAAAGCTGTTCTCTGCTCACATTCAGTTTACCCTGTATCACTTAGCTAAAATTTGCCTCTGTTAATGAAATGCATTTTAAATGCAGGCAGCCCTGAATATCCATAATCAGAAAGGACAAGACCAAAAACAATCGGTAAATTAGAGTTGTTGAACATCAACAAAGAGGTGAAGGAGAATGAAATAAGTATGTGTTATACATATGGTAATGTTGCCCATCACCTTTCTTATTAGTGTGACAGCTGGTAAAGTCTGGTTACTGATCTGGAAGCATGTTTTAGATGACCTCTGCAATAAAAATAAATGTTAAATTGGTGCAAGAGCAGCATTTTCAATTTTTCAGCTTTTGCTGGGGGTTGAATTCTGTTCCTTGTGGTACCTGATCCTTATTTCCAGCTCAAATACCAAAACAAATCCTATGGCTATTCAAAAAAGAGATTCATGGTTTAGAAGCACAGTGCTGTCATAACTCATATCCATAAGGGGATTTAAGGAAACAAATGCTACAGGTGGCTGTGAGTGACTTACAAAGCAAAGGCAGTGACATAATGTTACGGGGTGCTGTACTTCTGTGGGAAATTGATGATCTAAGGCAACATCTGCAGGTTTTGCCCTTAAAATAATCGAGTGCCTCAGCCATTCATTCTCCCTTTTGATATGATTAAAGTATGCATTCTTTTGTTATTGCATCCATTCACTTTATTTGTCTTAGACATTGCTCTTATGCCTCAGATCTGCTGTGCTGCTTCTTACACCAATAAAAATTAGGGGAGTTGCTTTTGAAGATGAACACAAAGTGCTGTTTCACCCTTTTCTGCAGCCTTTTAAAGGGCAGATCGACTCCAGTGGTTGTGCAGGCACCAGGAATGAAGAGATTGCAGGCCAGACTGGGCCAGAGTACTGTGTTGGATGACATGGTGAATGTGTGACCTCAGGTATTAACACTCTTTTTTCCTGTCCAGGAGTCACCATTTGGGAGCTTATGACCTTTGGTGGGAAACCATATGATGGAATCCCAACTCGAGAGATCCCCGACCTCTTGGAGAAGGGCGAGAGGTTGCCCCAGCCTCCAGTCTGCACTATTGATGTTTATATGGTGATGGTCAAGTGTAAGTGATTGTGGCTTTTAATATCCCTGTGCTCAGTGCAAGAGGAACACGGGTTTAGAATAATTACATCTGCAGTCTCTGACAGTGCTGGATAAGAGGGCAGGCTGCTGCAAAACAAAAGCTTCCCCTGATACTGTAAATTCCATTTAAATACTGTATGCATATTTTTTTGCAATTGCAAGAGCTATGAATTTAGCCATGAAGGGCTGAATTAGCTCGGCTCCTTATTACTGTCAGATGGTATCTTGTATTCTCGCTGTGAAGGCAAAATTGTATGATTGTTATTGTAAACCCCTTGTCATTTCCATGACAATTGATTTTGATGTTAAAAAAGATAGTATTAAACATAATTATGGTACATGGATACCCAGACGGTGAAGGTTGTGAGGAGCAATGCTGGTTCCAAATATTGAAGAAAGAAGGCATGGATGTTTTATTGTTAGTAACAAGAATGATGATTGCAATAGTAATAATAAAAGGTAAAATTAAATTAATACAAGAAATGCTACAGAGAGGCTCATTTTTCATCATTCTTAGTCCAATACAATAATTTAAGAAAAGAAAAAAAGGAAAACAGTTAGCACATGGTTTCTTCCTCCCCTTTTATCTCCAAGCTATCCATACGAGTGACAGTATCCTCCAAGGCTGCGCTTCTAATTTTAAAAGAATTAGGAATATCTCTCTGGTGTTTCTGACTTAATTTAAGTGAGATTAACATACAGACATCTCATCCGTCCTATATAGTCCTTTCCTTTTTGTGTTGTACACAAAACCAGTGGAAGAAAGAAAATAAAGCTAGAAGGAGTAGATAAGGTATCTTCTGCAAACAGTTGTATTGTGTGTGCAGGTATGGGCGTTGTCTGATTAGTGGAAAGGGTTGGTTGAGTGCAAAAATATCCCATCTGATGGATTTTCTAATGAATATGAGGTGAATCTTGGTGGTCAAAAGGAAGTCCTAGTAGATGGAGAGTTTCTGGAAGAGGGAAAGTTACAGCTGGCTTTACACCCTGAGTATTGTAATCATAGAATCATCGAATGGTTTGGCTTGGAAGGGACCTTAAAGATCACCCAGTCCCACACCCTGCCAATGGCAGAATCACCTCCCACTGGATCAGGGAGCTCAAAGCCCCATCCAACCTGGCCTTGAACACCTCCAGGGATGGGGCAGCCACCACTTCTCTGGGCAACCTGTGCCAGGGCCTCCCCACCCTTGTTGTGCAGAATTTCTTCCTAATGTCTAATCTAAATCTTCCCCTCGTCCTATCACTCCAGGCCTTTGTAAAGAGCCTTTCCCCAGCTTTCCTTTTGGTACTGGAAGGCTGCTGTAAGGTCTCCCCAGAGCCTTCTCTTCTCTGGTCTGAACAACTCCAGCTCTCTCAGCCTGTGTTCACAGCAGAGGTGTAATGTCTGTGTGCAATTCTTTACAACCTGTAACAGCTTTGTTTTTTCTGCACTGGTCAGTTAAATAGCATGAGGGAGATAAAGACTGCTTCATTTAGCCTCCTTGGCAAATGAGAACATGTTCTTTGGAAGCTGCCGATAGGATCTTCCATTAGCACAAGCTGACACTGGCATTAACTAGTTTGCTGGTGATGACTGCCCATACTCCTTGCTTGTTTTGCAGAAAGCATTTGCAGGGATTGAAAAATGTTGTTCCTGGTAAATGTTCCATGGAGAGTGAAGGACAAAAAAAATCACCCTTACTCAATTAAAATGGCATCAAATGCCTTGTGTGAAGTCTGTGTTAATGATACAGACACGTGAGTGCAGAATTATTCAAAATCCGGATGTGAGGTGGGTCATCCTGTAGATCTGATGAGTAGCTCTTTTTGATGCAAGTTGCAGTGCAACAGCAGGTCAGTTAAAGTAAAATTTAGTAGCAGGTTTGTAAGAAACCTACTGGACTCATCTGAGATCACATTCACTCTGTTAGAGGCTGGACACATCCATCATACAAGACAGTCAGAGCTGACATCTAAATGGGCAAGACACACACCAAAAATTGCAAGGCGTTGCTTCTGACTGTTTTGGGGATGGGGAACAGGAGCTCAGAGACAATTAAAAAGAAATCAATGCAATGTGGGACAATCTAGTCTTCTCTGGCCAAGACCACATTTCCATTTTAAATTCATCATAGAATTCTACCTTTCCATTCTTCTGGACTCTTTATTGCCACTTCTGTTTAGGCCAGAGCTAGCGAGGACTTCGAATTTGTGCATTTTTAAAAATGGAATGATTTTCTTCCCTTGACTGTTTTCCTTCTCATCTTTCATCTGTCCCCAGGCTGGATGATTGATGCTGACAGTCGACCGAAATTCAAGGAGCTGGCTGCTGAATTCTCTAGAATGGCTCGAGACCCTCAGAGATACCTGGTGATTCAGGTAAACAATTCTACAACATCACAGGAGTAAAAAAAACCCCAATTCTGTTTGCCAAACCTCACTGTTAAGGGAGTTGCCTTTGAATCTGTAAAGTACAAAGTGCTCTTGAACAAGCAGTGTACAAGAATGTGTACAAGTGTACAGGTACTGTACAAGAATGAAGCAGAATGACCAGTGGCAGTAGCATAAGAAGAAGAAGAAGAAGAAGAAGAAGAAGAAGAAGAAGAAGAAATCTACTTCCTAAGCTGGTATTTGTGAGCACGTATACTTTGCGAGCTGCTCAGGACTTTGCATTCACTCATGAAAATGGGGACAAGATTTGTCCACCAGTGGACAAAGGACCTACTTTAGACCAAGGACTTCCTTGGTTCTACTGTTACTCAGGCTGAATCTCGGGATTATCATGAAGAGATTTTTTTCCCCTGCACTGCTGAGATCAATCTCCTTTCAGGGAACTGCAGAAAGCGATGAGGTGTCCCCTCAGCCTCCTCCAGGCTAAACAGCCCCAGGTCCCTCAGCTGCTCCCAGAACCCCTGTGGCCCTTCCCCAGCTCTGTTCCCGTTTTCTGGATACGCTCCAGCCCCTCAATGTCCTTCTTGGAGTGAGAGGCCCAAACTGAACCCAGGATTCGAAGTGCGGCCTCACCAGTGCTGAGTCAAGGAGGACAATCCCTTCCCTCGTGCTGTATCTCATGCCACATCATAGAGTACAGGGCAGAGATACTTCCAGCCAGTCCTTGGCTGCACACTTACATAGGAATTCCTAGCTGAGGAGCCTCCAGAACTACAGTCACTGCCACTTGATGTCTCCTGACAACTTCTGGATCTGGTGCAAGTCTCACTGTCTGGTGTCTCATTTCACTGTGTAGATATTCTGGCCTACTCACGGTGTGTTACTGCACAGCGTGAAGGTACGCTGCTTTCCTTCAGCTTGAGGAGAAGTAAACACATTTAAGAAGTTAAATACTAGTCAAGAGGATTTGTTGTGCTTAATACAGAATTTCTCTTGCAGCATTCCCCACTATGTTAAATTGTCAGTTCAGCTGATACAAATGATTCTGGAAAAACCAGTTTGATCGAATTACTTCATTAGATAGGACATGCTTCCTTATCCCAAATACCTCTTCCCTTCCCCGCTGTAGAGTCTGGCAGATATTTCATCCTGTGAGGCTTCTTCTCCAGCGATGCTTGCATACAATATAGAATCATGGAATCATTAAGGTTGAAAAAGACCTCCAAGCTCACCCAGTCCAACTGTCAGCCCAACCCCACCGTGTCTACTAAGCCAAGTCCCCACGTGCCAGGTCTACATGCTTTTTAAACCCCTCCAGGGATGAAGACTCCACCACTGCCCTGGGCAGCCTCTGCCAGTGCTTCAGCACTCTTTCAGCAAAGAAATTTTTCCTACTATCCAATTATAATCTTCTAAATACAGCCCATGTGCTTTTGAGGAGAAACCACATTGCAGTGGTATCTGCCATTCTGAGTACCCATTCGTCCCTGGATGCAATCAAAGATGACTGAGCTTTAAATCAGTCTGTCTGCACCCCAAAGCCTCTCCAGCTCATTGGTGCCATTTCCATAAAAACATATCTGATCAGTGTTGCTGTTGTTGTCTGGTTTGATTTTTATTGCTTTCATCTCTCTTACATTCTACAGGACTTTCCATATGGGTGAGAAGGAAATTAGCCGCTAAGTCCTTAAAAATAAAAATCAAAATAAACCAAACACCCAGACACAGCAGTTTCTGTGTTATTTCCTCCCTCGCCATGTAAGCCTAAATAGCTGTTTCACAATATACATCAGGCCTTGACAGAACGCGGGTCACAAGAACACAAAAAAAATTACTTTTCTTGATTTATGCAGTTATTCCATTTCTGTCATCGTATTCCCAGTGAAAAAAACATCAAAACAAATGGTGTGGATGTGGTGCTTTAGAACAAAGAAAGCAGCATGTATGGTCCTTGCAGCCCAGCTGCCAGGGCATGAAAGTTGAAGTTCCCTGTTGAGAAATTATTCCACCTTTTGACTGTTTTCCTCTCTCCATATTTAGGGAGATGATCGTATGAAGCTCCCAAGCCCAAATGACAGCAAGTTCTTCCAAAACCTTCTCGATGAGGAAGACCTGGAAGATATGATGGATGCTGAAGAGTATCTTGTTCCTCAAGCCTTCAACATCCCTCCTCCCATCTACACCTCCAGGACAAGAATTGATTCCAACAGGGTAAGAGCAAGCTCTGACTGAAAATACTGGTTATTCCAAAAACACATGTGGAGATTTAAACCACTAATGAAAACAGGCCAGAATTGCCTTGGGAATTACAAGCTCCCATTGTAAGGGAGTGTGATCATAAAAATGTTGTCACTGGGTTCCCTGTTCGTGTCTCTGTGTGTTCTAAATTAAAAGCTCAGCCGTGAGTGAACAAAGGCTTGACTTGAACTGAAGGCACAGCTGAGGCTGAAGTCAAGCGGTGTTGTTTCTCAGTGAGTACCAGCCTGGCCAGGAAGCGCAGAGCTCTGATGCTGCTATCCCTGCAGTCCTGTTCTCTTGGCAGGGTTGGCACTGATGTAACTGAGGGCAGCTGGTTATAATAATGCCGCCTTTGTGCCTGGAGCCAGATTCCAGACCCAGCCCCTTTTCCTGTTTATATGTGGTGCTTTCACGGTGCTCCTTCACAATGATTTTAGCATGCTGATCTTCAGATCATCCCTGCCAGACAAGGAAATGCTGTTCATTTTTGCAAGGGGAGCTGAGGCACAGAGAGTGTCCAGGTGGAATTCAGCTCACATGAGATCAACAGGATAAAGATATAATCTAAGCTCTTCATCCAGGCTTTGCTTTGTGTCTTTGGAAAGGAGTGAATGCATCCAGTGGGTGATTGTTGCTGTCTGCCTTGGACAGTTACAGTGGGATAAGTTACTTTCTGGAGGTGTCTTTCACTATCCACTGACTACTGGCAGCTCCAGGGCAGGCTCAGACCTGGTGCCTGAGCTCTGGTGAATTGGTCCTAAGTGCCTCGGTGCCACAGGAGCCCTGCTGCAGCTGGGGGCCTGACTCCAGGTTTCCACAATTCCCTTTCACTGAATTCCTTGCCCACAGCTCTGACCTCTGCCTGTTCCTGCACATGGCTCCGTCCTTCTAAGAGCTGAGGTGCCACCCCTTCTCACGAAGCAGAGAGATGATGAAGTGCATTACCAATGTGAGGACATTCACACAAGCATCAGATATATTTAGGAATTAGGGACTTGTTTTGTTTTCTTTCCTTGTTCCTTTTACTGGAAAGTCACATTTTAAATGCTAAGTGGAGGCTCATGGAAACATCAGTCTATATTCCTCATACGTTAGAAACCTTCAGGATGTTTGTCCTTAGCTGAGGTACTTCCAAATTTGTACCCTGGTCTGAACCGGTGGTACCGTGTGGGGCGGGGAAGAGGCAAAGGAAGGAGCTGAGAGCATATTAACTGGGTCAGTATTCATGTTGTAATTATACACTGCATGAAGTGCTTTCCCCTTTCTGCGGGAAAGCAGTGCTTCTTTGGAATGAAGAAGACAAAGTCTGGTCACTATCCAGTCAATTCATAAGGAAGCTGCAACTGCTTAAAGGCCAGAAGACTGGAGAGGGCACTGGGAGAGGCTCAGTGGCTACACTGGACTCATGTCGCATTGCTCCTGCTTTGCTGAAAGGCCATGAAGCGGGGATGGAGCATGGGGGGATGGTGCATGACTTAGCAATAAGCAAGAAACTCCCTCTTCATGACAACCAAGAGTTAACTTTTAGTGTTGATGCTGCTCTGCTCTGAAATATGTCAGTTTTACTCCTAGCTGTCTCTGAAGAGGCTCCTTATCCCTTGCTGCCAACTGCTGAGTAAAGAAGGGAACAGCGCTAGTTATCTTTGAAAGGGGTTCGCTGTCAAACAGGTGTAAATCACTGTAGCGTGGTTTTACACCATGGAGTTACGACCATTTACACCAACAGAGGGTTGAGAGAGCAGAGTCAGACCCATCAGGCTTGCTGTATCCATCTCGCTCTCCTGTTTGCTGGAAACTCTGGGGCATGTTTAAAGGAGAAAGGATCAATAGGTAAATGTACTTGACTTTTTAACAGGTCCTTTTGCTCTCTGTCAGTGCCAGCCGAGCAGACTCCACTGGAGCTGAGGGAGTTAATGCCAGCAAAAGTCACAGAGTAAATACTCTGAAGGAGTGATTTAGAATGTGCTGTGTGGGCAGCCAGCATGCTCACTGGGATGTGCATGGCGAGAAAACAGGCTGCTGCTGCTATTATTATTATTATTATTATTATTATTATTATTAAATTTGACTCACAACCTTTACCCAAGTTTAAGGCACCCTGTTGCAGCTGCTTGCACACGTGTAATCCACTTGAATTCAGCAGAGCTGCAGAAAGAGCCCCCCATGCCTTTATTCTTGCCCCATAGAGGCTCCATCCCATTCCTGGTGTGACATCTCCTCTCCACAGCTCACAATTTCCCACCTTGGTTTGAGGCTGTGATCTTGTAGCACTGCAGTCAGTGGGAGCTTTGCTTTGCAATTCAATTTACTGACAGTAGCGAGACTGTATCTTTCTCTCAGTTAACTCCTGCTGTTGGGAATTTTTCTCTGGCATCATACGACATTGTAACACTTCAACAAATCTGGAGTTACCCTTTGTCAAACATTTTCAGACTCTCAGCCAAGTTTTCTGACCTGGGTAACCTGGGAGAGGGACAGAAAGTTTGCACCCAACTCTGTATTTTTGCACCTCTTCCATCTTTATAGTATTTTCCTTTATTGTAGGAATCTCTTTATGGAAGAGACATTTTTTAAAGCCAAATGAAGAGATGGGCAAAGAAGATGCCATAGAACATCCAGCTGATTTATACTTGCTGGTATCACTGGAGACTGATTTCTGTCTCATAGCAGGGTTACCAGTTGGATTTTGATGCTTGCCCATTGTCTTATATTTGCCTTTGGTCTCAGCTTTGTTTGCTAAGAGTTCTGCAGCTCCTCAATGTGCTGCTAGTGCTGCCATGTAGGCAAGGACATCTCGATTGCAGGGCCAATTTCCAAGCCCCATAGCATCATAGCATTCCTGATTTCCTTTGCAGAGATATAGTAGGTTTGCTTCCTACTACATGCCTGTGTGTTGTTTTTCTAAAGGAGTGAAGTTCTTGGTACATTAAATGTTCAGTTCTAGAGTCCTCAGCACAGGAAAGACTTGGATCTGTTGGAGTGAGTCCAAAGGAGGCCACAAAGATGATATGAGGGCTGGAGCACCTCATGTACGAGGACAGGCTGGGAGAGATGGGATTGTTCAGCCTGTAGAAGGGAGAGACCTTAGAGCAGCCTCCCTGTTCTGAAAGGGGCTACAGGAGAGCTGGGAAGGGGCTCTTGATCAGGGAGTGCAAAGATTAGGGAGACAAAGGGGAATGACTTTAAATTGGAAGGGGGAAGATTTAGATTAGATATTGGGAAGAATTTTTTTACCATGAGAGTCTTGAGGCCCTAGCACAGATTGCCCAGAGAAGTGGTGGCTGCCCCATCCCTGGAGGTGTTCAAGGTGAGGTTAGATGGGGCTTTGAGCCCCCTGATGCAGTGGGAGGTGTCTCTGCCCATGGCAGGGGCATTGGAACTAGATGGGCTTTGAGGTCCCTTCCAATCCAAACCCTTTTATGATTCTAACTATTGTTCCAGTGAATATCTATGTTGATTTCAAACCAACTACGCAGTAGCTCCTTTAAGATAGTGGTACCTCTGATATGCATAGCTTGGGTCAGATGGATGTCAGCTACAGAAGTCACACAGAATTGAAATGCTGTCAGAGCTCTCTGTCTGCAGTCATCTGATTCGTCTTTGTGTTTCTTTTGGATAGTTTGTGATTTATGCCTGTTTGATGCAGTGACTATTAATATTACACACGCTCATTACGGTGCTGTTGCAGCCATAGGTGCCTAGTGAATTGATGCAGCTTGGGTCATTCATATTCTCTGTGCCTGGCAAAGTGAATTTTATGAAGAGATTGCCAGGCCATTTGGTGAAGTAAAACACACAGGCAAGAGCTACATGATCTTCATGGCATTTTCAGAGATCAGAGGCATGAAAGGTACTGTTATTTCCCTTCTTAATGGTTCTAGTGATAGTTTTAGGGAAGGAAGAGTTGGTTATGTGACGACAGAGCATTGTGCTCCTTCTCATAGAATCATAGAATGGTTTGGGTTGGAAGGAACCTTAAAGATCATCCAGTTCCAACCACCCTGCCATGGGCAGGGACACCTTCCTGGAAGCCTGAGTTGAGTGTTCCAGCAGCACAGCTCTAATGGGGACAAAAATTTGCAGGGAGAAAGCAGGGAGAGGGTGAGCTTTCTCCCATTTGGGCTTTGGGAATTAAGGAAGATCAAGAGCATTTGCTTTCTAAGGAGAGCCCTGAAGTTTCTCCAGAGTGATCTCAGACCAAAATCCTTGCAGCTTGTTGCCAGGGAGAGGCACCAATAGATGAAGTGCATATCAAATGCTGCCTGCCTTCTCCCTCCCATGCGAAATAAAAAGCTGTTTGGGTATGAATTAATACCGTGGAGTTGCAGCCCATGGAAAGGAGACTGGAAAGAAGGAAGTCTTTCGGGGAGTTTTCAGCTCCCCAGGTGGTGTCACATCCTTCTTCTGCCAGGGATTGCTGAGATTTATCACGCTGCAAGGCTCAAACACAGCATCAGCGTTTCAGTCACACCCACGCTGGCTCCATTCTAGCACATCTTTGGGACAGAAGCCTGCACACGCTCTAGCCCTTAACAGCCTGTGAAGCCCAGACTAAGACTGATGCAGAATCCTAAGCTAAATTGAATTCTTTCATTGCACCTGATACTCTTCAGTTGCAATTTCAGCTCTTTGGCTTTTTCCAGCTTTTATTTTCTGTTGTTTAGAGGTTTTCTAGAAATATGGGGTTTTAGAAGCTCTGTGCTTATGAGAGATAAGCCGAGTTCTCGGCAGTGTTTCCATGAGCGCAGGAGCCCAGCTAGTGCTCAAGTGCCCTACATCCGCAGCTATTAGATGATTCGTTCAGGTATTTGTAATGAGAGTTGTCCTGTGTGCATGGAGATAATAACAGTACAGAAACCACTCTGTGGATCCCATGATGGTTTTTGCTCTAAATCTTTGACTAATTCCCCCTGCAAACTGCCTATATGGTTTGTTACTCACTGATACTGTCCCTCTAATTTTATTCCATATGCTATGTATCATGGAAGCATCTATCAACCCTGCAATTAAATATCAAGCTGTTTTACTGAGAGATGTCTAATTCATACATCCAGGGAGACTGATCACACACGGTGTGAATGTTGGGGTTGTCCTGTGCAGGGACAGGAGTTGGACGCAATGGTCCTTGTGGGTGCCTTCCAACTCAGAGCATTCTAGGATTCTGTGTCTCCTTTTTATGTGATTTGTTTGAGGTGTTCACCACCACTGTCCTTCTGCAATATCTGCCTAGGACTAATATTATCAAATCTTTCCCTAAATTTGATGCTTGTTACGACAATCTGTCAGCTTTTTTACTTATTTCTATCCCACTTTTTTAATTCCTTCTCCTTAAAAGGTGATCAAAAGCTGTCTGAAAATCCTAGTTGTGATTTTTTTTGCCTTTCTACTAGGCTCTTCCTGATGCGAGTTTTGCAATGAAATCCCCATAGCCAGAACTGATAATTAGACGTTGTATCAAAGGGTTTCATAGCATTTCAGGAGATTACACCAACACCTTCTCTGTCTTAGCTCTCATTTCTTGCAAAACTTCTTGATGAGTTATGAATGTTTGTATGAATTTGTTCTGTATGTCTTCCATTAAATACTACATTTGGTGTATTTTCTTAGTAGAGTTTAGGCAACAGTGCACTGAACACTGCGATGACTGCCATCAAACCTTCCGAGTAAATCTTGAAGGCCCACCAAGCTGTCTTTCAAGATCTCCCAATTTCCATTTGCTGCTTCCCTAGGTTTTAATGAGATCCTGGTGGTGGGAGGCTCCTTTCTGTCCTGCTCTGCCTTTTACATTAAGCAGTTCACAGGAACTGTTGGTGGTTTGTTGGCATAGATGTCAACCATCACAGTATTTTACCTACTGTAACTTCTTCATTCTGAGAAATTTTTCTACATCTATTTCTAGTCTTTGTGAGAAATGTATGTAGCACAAAGCTGTCTTTGTCCTTGAAAAGCAGGAGGTGACCCCAGACTGATACTACTCAGCCTAATTTCAATACTCAGACTGAATGAAGTAGAAAGAATAAACATGCAAAAATACAGTGTAAAATTCAGTGTAAAATAGAGTTGCATCAGGGGAGATTTAGATTGGGTATTAGGAAAAATTTCTTCACTGAAAGGGTCCTCAGACACTGGCACAGGCTGTCCAGGAAGGTGGTGGAGTCCCCATCCCTGGAGGTGTTTAAAAGCTGGGCAGATGAGGTGCTCAGGGATCTGGTTTAGTAGTGGACAGGTATGGTTGGACTTGATGATTTCAAACATCTTTTTCAACCAAGTGATTCTGTGATTCTATGATTCTACATTAGATGAAAAATTATTTCAGTCTTAATAATTTACATGAAAAAGGAAAGCTGCTCAAAATATGTGTATTTCAAATATGAGTATTTAAATCCCTTTTTAAACTGTGCTAAGTTTGCCAGAGGAAAAAGGAAGAAAATTTGTATGGAGGACTCAAACAGAATCAATGATGCCTGACTGTTCACAGAGAACTCTTTGAAAGTGTGTTTTGGAAATCAGTCTCTTGCTTTGCAACTCGGCTGGCTCAAATCAGTGTTATTTCTCAAGAAGCCTGAATAGATTACCATAGAATCATGGAATGGTTTGGGTTGGAAGAAACCTCAAAGTCCATCCAGTTCCACCCCCCTGCTATGGGCAGGGACACCTCCCACTGGATCAGGGTGCTCAGAGCCCCATCCAGCCTGGCCTTGAACACCTCCAGGGATGGGGCATCAGTTGCTTCTCTGGGCAACCTCGGCCAGTGTCTCACCACCACCACTGTGAAAAATTTCTTCCTAATATGTAGTCTAAACCTCTCCTCTTTTAGTTTAAAACCATCACCCCTTGTCCTATTGCTACAGTCCCTGCTAAAAAGTTTTTCCCTATCTTTCTTATCGGCCCCCTTTAAGTATTGAAAGGCTGCAATAAGGTCTCCTTGACCTTATTATCAGGGCCAACTTGTGAAATTGCCTCATAGTTGTGCAAGTCAAGTGCATTAAACCAGGAATTTAGTAATCTGTTAGCTATTTTCTGTTTTCAGGCGTTCAGATTCAGGTTTTCCAAAATTGTTGGATAGTATTTTATTTTCTATATCTTTAATATATACTTAATAACAAGTAACCAGCTTGGTGTTTTCCTGATGAGACTTCCTGCAACTTAAAGCTCTGTGGTATCAGTGGAAGAGTCTGTAGCTATGTATTGCTTCAAACTGTGATGCATGGCATGTAAATTTATTGAACTTCAGTATAAACTGGTTTGAAATCAGGCAGCATCTGCTTGCTTCATGAATAGTAGTAACTGGCTATGTTAACTGTCAAGAGAGCGCACAGCTGATCCTTTTTCTTTTCTCTCCTGCAAAGAAAAAAAAAGTCAATAGATGTAAAGAGAGTAAGTAATAAATATTTCTACACTGCACTGATGAGGCATTCTTGGAAAACAGCAAGCTACACAATTCTACATAATTCACTAGATGTAAAAGTGGACAAAGTGTCAAGAAATAATTATGTGAGCTGGGTGGAAATTTTCTTTCAGTGAGTGGATTTGAAGCAAGAAATTGTTAGGGGAAAATGTCCGTATTTGTGATTTTACTTAAAATAATAAATGCACCTGAAAATACAAGGGGGCAGTGATTTTCAACTATACCTGGCACAGCTCCAAGGTGGCAGGAGGACTCTGGAGCATCTTGTAGCAGACACTGGATGTTCTAAACACGCGTGTGATGGGGGTAAATGCCAGCAGAGCCTGAAATGCCCTTTGTTGCACGGAGTGAAGTCTGTCTTTTGTTAAATGCTGTGGTGCGGGAGGGGAAAAAAAATTATCAAAACTATAAAAAGACTCTCCAAGAGATGCAGTGGGGAGAAGTGAGAGGAGACAGATGAAGTTAGATTTAGAATGTTAAAAAATGATTATTTTATCCAAATCAGCTGGATGGTTATTTCTTTTAGCATGTTATTGCCACCAGAACCTCAGCCCTGCTCTAAATCAACAGCATTTCATCAGGAAGCCTATTCTTTGCTATAAGAGACTAAGAGTGCACAATTACACGTTTCTTTTCCCCCTTGCATAATAAAATTGGGAGATTATCATCAAGTTTCTATTCAGATTTTAGGAAGGCTTTTTTATTTTATTTTTAAACCCCATCTTTGTCTGTAAGAGCTCCCTGTTCAGGCCAGCAAGCTGTAATGATTACTGCTGTAAAGGCTTCAGTGGAGATGTGCTCTATTTCATTCTCAATGAGGGCTGATGGCATTTTGAGAGGCTCAGAATATCCTTTGATTACTGTATAAAACAGACCGGGGGAGATGGCAATGCGGCATGCGGCATGGGAGGGGGCTGCTGCTCCAAGTGCAGTTCATCAACTTTCTTTTGTGCCTTTTTTTTTTTTTTTTTTTGTCTGCCATGTTGCAGTCACAAATCATGAACTATGTTGTAGTTCTTGGTCCCATTCCCCATGCTTTCCATGTTTGGGATGCGAAGCTCAAAGTTTGTACAGAAAGGAGCTGCTGCTGCTCCTATGTTTTGGACAGATGCCACAGAAGATGCTTTGAGAAACCTGATCGAGTCCTGTGTTCAGTTCTAGCATCCCCAACATAAGAAGGAGATGGAACTGTTGGAACAGGTCCAAAGGAGAGACATGAAGAGGATCAGAGGGCTGGAGCACCTCCCATATGAGGACAGGCTGAGAGAGTTGGGGTTGTTCAGCCTGGAGAAGAGAAGGCTCCAGGGAAACGTTAGAGCAGCCTCCCAGTACCGAAAGGGGTTCCAGGAAAGCGGGGAAGGGACTTCTTACAAGGACCTGTAGTGACAGAACAAGGGGAAACAGCTTTAAATTTGAAGGAGGAAGATTTAGATTAGACTTTAGGAAGAAATTCTTCACTGTGAGGGTGGTAAGACTCTTAGGCAGATGAGATCTTAGGCAGAAATGTTTTCCTGTGTGGGTGGAGAGGCCCTGGCACAGGTTGCCCAGAGAAGTGGTGGCTGCCCCATTTCTGGAGGAGTTCAAGACCAGATTGGATGGGAGGTGTCCCTGCCCATGGCAGAGGGGTGGAACTGGATAGGCTTTGAGGTCTCCAAACCAAACCATTCTGTGATTCTATGAAGACATCCCTGATCACTGCAGAGGGTTGGACTGGATGACCTTCATGATCCCATCCAACCCAAACCATTCTATGATTCCATGATTCTAACATGAGCAGGAGCAGCGCCTTGACCCTTCTCTTCCCCAGGGAATTCTTATGAGATGGTAAGTTGTCTCTTCCGAACCGGGGGAATTGGCCCAGTGTTAGAAGGTGCCATTTACTGTCAAACATCTCAGAGAGTGTATTGAGAAACTGCTGACAGAAAGCTAGTCATGGGTGACAGAAATAATACAGGAATGAAAGAGATTGAAAGGGAGAGACAGACACGTGGAAGCTGACTCTCCCTGCTGTCCTGGCCTTTTGACACTCCCAGTGCATTAACACAAAATAATAGGAAAAAGGACTTCCTGCATCTTCATTCCTGTGTCACACTTAAATGGAGTTACACATTGTGCCAGCTGAAGTATTTTTGCCAGCCAATCTGAACTTGGAAGGCTGAAGGTTTCTGACATCTAGAGGTCAGAGGTGTTCCCAGGGAGAGTTTTTGATGCCACACAGCAAGAGAATGCTTCTATTTCCAGCCCAGATATAGGAGATGGGTCTATGGAAATGCATTTGGCCAGTGCCCTCAGCCACACGGTGTGAACGTTGGGGTTGTCCTGTGCAGGGACAGGAGCTGGACTCAATGATCCTTGTGGGTCCCTTCCAACTCAGGACATTCTGGGATTCTGCATGATTCTATGTTTGTTGCCCTCTCAATGTGCTTGGATACTAAGTGTTGTGGCCACATTGTTCATTTCTTAACAAGTTAATTTCATTGGTCTTTTCGGAATCTTTGATCCCTCTACTCAGTGAAGAGTTAAACTGAAAATATATGGTATTATACCTGCTATTTTCCATCAACAGCACAGGAATAGTCTGCAAAATTTTGGTATGCCCTTTCCTGTACCGCTATGCCAAGATGGTTAGGCATGATTTATTTGTGATATATGCCATTTTCTCTTCACAATTCAGGCTAAATTACTCCTAGAAGACTGGATGCAGATCTAGGCATCCCACTGTGTGTTAACTGGAAGAGTTTGTGAGATTGGAAACAGACAACTATTAGGAGAGAAAATTGTGCAAGAGAAAGTTTAAATGGCTTAACTGAAGCTATAAAGGCAGTCATTACTGACCTGAATCCAGGTCTCCAGTGAAAGGTCCATACTGAGGGAGGTGGTAAAGTCACCATCCCTGGAGGTGTTTAGAAGACAGGTAGATGAAGTGCTTAGGGATCTGGTTTAGAAGTGAACATGGATGGTTGGACTTGATGATCTCAAAGGTCTTTTCCAACCAAGCGATTATATTATTCTACAATTTTGAACAAATTCAGGGATGTCTTAAACTCAGCATTCTGCCAGAACATGAGCTGGCACATCCAGGTGATGCAAATAGCCCATGTGAATGGAGTTAGAGCTCAGGCTGTCTACAAATCTTACCTCTCTTCTGGCAAACAGCAATCGGAAGAAACTTATGTGTAGAAAAACCTTATGTTGTAGAATCCTAGATTGGAGAAACTGTATGTCCTGTCTTGCTGCTTTAGCTCAGGTGGGCCATGTTGCTGTTTGTGTGCCTGAAAATGTGGCCAGGTTGGATGGGGATTTGAGCACCCTGATCCAGTGAGAGGTGTCCCTGCCCATGGCAGGGGGTGGAACTGGATGGGCTTTAAAGGTCCCTTTCAACTCAAACTATTCTGTGATTCTAATTTTGCAACTCTATCAAATGTATGTGCACAACTCTTTGGATGGCAAGGAAAAATATACTGTAACATGAAGTTTTATTTAGTTTCTCTTCGGTGACAGTCCTGTAGCACCCATAGTCCCACAGCAGGACCTCTTCACTGAGTACCTCCAGTTTTATTCCAGCTACCATCTGCTGCAGGTGCAGCTTTGAGGGCAGCTGTGGTCACTGCAGGGCCAGTGTGGGATGAGCTGTAGCACAGATGGAGGAGGAGCTCTGGGTGCCTTACTCCAGGAATGACGCTAGACTGGAATGAGAAGAGACAAGGCAGGGACATATTCACACAGCAACATAAAGATGAGCGACAGGACCTAACAAGGCTTAGATTTCATTACACTTTAACATGCAGCCAGAAAACATTATGTCCCTGATCTAAAGGAGGAGATATTTACCTTGGGAAATTTTTAGAAGCAAGGAATTGGAAAATGAAATTAATGAATAGAAAGCAACAACACAAGGCAATATTCACAAAAGTGTTATTTACCTCTCTTTTAGCAAGGCTCGTTTTACACAAACGTTAGCAATTGAAATAGCTGATCCGTCGCTGGTATTTGATACCAAAGGGCCTCTGACAAGGCTTTAGGCGACATTTGCTTGTTTTTATCTGTTCTCCTTGATGTCACATTTGTGTCTAAAATGTGATATAAAGAATGAAATCTTGGGCATTTCTGGTTAGGGCTGCTCGTGAGTGGTTAAAATGTTCAGCTCCTTCTGAAGGATGCTGGGAGTTCGAATTTCAGTTTGATGTGTGTGCTCCAGAGCTAATGGATATAATGCATATTACACTATCAAACAGGGCTGGTTGTTGATTAATTGTCTTGTTTTTCAGTATGCAAGTTGAGACTTGTTAAGTAGGTTTGTATAGTGAAGTCTTTGAGCAACCAGCCTTAAAGTCTTAGTCCATATCAAGAAGCTTAATCATTCAGGTCAGAATTTCAGTGTCAGAAGTCCAAAAAAACTACATCATCTCAGTAAGAAAATGTAGAATTATAGAATGCTTTGGGTTGGAGGGAACTTTACAGGTCAGCCAGTCCAACCCCTAGCATCAGCTCTTTTTATAGGTAGTATTTAGAACCAGACAATCATAAGGTTGGAAGAGACCTCTGAGATCATCAAGTCCAACCATGCCTGTCTCCCTACTAAACCAGGTCCCTAAGAAACTCATCTACCCATCTTTTAAACACCTCCATGGATGGCGAACCCACCACCTCCCTGGGCAGCCTGTTCCAATCCCTGACCACTCTTTCAGTGAAGAAATTCTTCCTAATGTCCAGTATAATATCCCCTGGTACAGCTTGCTTCCATTTCCTCTTGTCCTATCACCTGTCACTTGGGAGAAGAGCACAGCACCATCCCCGTCACAACCTCCTTTCAGGCAGTTGTAGACAGTGATGAGGTCTCCTCTCAGCCACCTCTTCTCCAAGTTAAACAACCCCAGCTCTCTCAGTCTCTCCTCATAGTGCTTATTCTCCAGCCCCTTCACCAGCCTCGTTGCCCTTCTCTGCACACACTCCAGCCCCTCAATGTCCTTCCTGTAGTGAGGGGCCCAAAACTGAACCCAGCACTCGAGACGTGGTCTCACCAGTGCTGAGCACAGGGGCACAATCACTGCCCTGCTCCTGCTGGCCATGCTGTGTATGATACAAGCCAAGATGCCACTGGCCCTCTTGGCCACCCTGCTGGCTCATGTTCAGCCGGCTGTCAACCAACACCCCCAGGTCCTTCTCTGCCAGGCAGCTCTCCAGCCACTCCTCCCCAGGTCTGTATCGCTGCCTGGGGTTGTTGTGACCCAAATGGAGGACTTTGCACATGGCCTTGTTGAGCCTCATCCCATTGGTCTCAGCCCATCGATGCAGCCTGTCCAGATCCCTCTGCAGAGCCTCCCTTCCTTCAAGCAGATCCATACTTCCACCCAGCTTGCTGAGGGTACACTCAATGCTTTCATTGAGATCATTGATAAAGATGTTAAACAGGACTGGACCCAGCACTGAACCGTGGCGAACACCTCTTGTGTCCGGTTTCCAAGTGGATTTAACTCCATTTACCACCACCCTTTGGGTCCGGCCATTCACACAGTTTTTAACCCAGCAGAAGGTGTTTAAGGGTATTTAAGATGCAACCACCAAAAAAATAATCAACACAGCAAATTGGATTGCACGTACAAACCAAGTTATTTATGTTTTATTTGTAAGGTCCAAATATATTTTCTGCTCACAGTGTAATTCATGTCCTGACCAATAAGAGCTGGCTGGGGCTTTCAGTGCTTATCTTGGAAGCCTACAGAATGATGACATCATATTGCAATTAGGAGACAATTTAAAGACATATAAACAATTTTAGCAGTTTTTCAGCCCCACTAATTAGCACCACGTCTGTTTTCTTTGCCTCCTGTTTTTTTGGAGGAGTGGCCACAGGGAATCCATGAGGGAAAACAGTAAAGGATGAAAAAATGTGTGCAGACACCAGTGGTTTGGAGAAGAGCCAGGCTGTAAGGTTCTGTGTTAGGGGTGTTAGAAGACAGTTATGTTTAGTACAGAGCTGAAAGGGAGGCATGAAGAGAATACCTTTGTTGTGATCTTAGACTGGGAAGGGTCTTGTCATCAAAATAACAATAAATGCATTAATGCCAGTCCATTCTTTCCTGACATCTTGGGATGGAGCTATTCTAAGTGGGCCTGTTATTATGTTGTTATGGTTGCATAGGATGTATTTAAATGGTAGAGTCATGGCCAAGAAGATCTAAAGGTAGAACGGTGGGTTTAGCCTTTGGTGATGAGGGTGGTGTCTGTGTGCCCACAGACAGATAACACGAGTATCTGAGAACAAGGCTTTTCTTAAGCTGGCAATTATCTCAACATTTGCTGGCAAAGGAGTGTAGCCCTGCCTACTGAAGCCATTCCTGCTGAGCAAAGACTTGCTTTTCTATATTACCCTTAAGAGATCTCTGTGGGCTGGGAACTAACAGTTCAAGACGACTTTCCCCTTATTCATCCAAAATGGACGAACCACAAGTTGAAATTCATGGAAGTGTGTCTGTGAAAATAGAGATCATAGAATCATAGAGTGGTTTGTGTTGGAAGGGGCCTCAAAGCCCATCCAGTTCCACCCCCCTACCATAGGCAGGGACACCTCCCACTGGATCAGAGGGCTCTAGGCCCCATCCAACCTGGCCTGTCATTCTGTATGTTCTGTACAGTCTGCCTGCCCTAAAATTAGACATGAGACACTTGCAGAGTACACAGCTGTCAGGAGGTGGAGATGGCCCTTGCCCTCACCCAGCAAGAGGAACTCAATGCCCTCCCTAAGGCTTCTGAGGCACACACTCAGTTTGTTGATGTTGGTGAGACATTTGCCATGATTGAATTCTTTGCATTTTGGATTCCATTAGGAAATCAAACTGCTGTACATGTTTGTCCCCTTTAGCTCATACAGCTCATGTGACTTGTTTCATTTATCTGACCTCTTATTCCGTATCCATCATTCCATTTTTCTTTCCTATTAGAGTGAAATTGGACACAGCCCTCCTGCCTACACCCCTATGTCAGGAGTAAGTATTTCACATTCAACCTTCATCCTTTAGGTTTTCCTCCTCCTTTCACTACTTATTTTCTGTTTCAAACCTCTTTTTTCTACACAAATGGCCAACAGTGAATGTTCAATCCAATAGTCAGGATCTCTACACTTGGCCTGGATTTGTGTGTCGACTCTCTGGACCCAAACCCAAAATTCTGCCAACTGCCAACTTTACTTCAAAAAGCATTTAGGTAACAGGCTTAGATGAATCTGTATGATTTTCCTCCCTGTTTATAGGTTATGGTGTCAAAATTTCTTTGCACTCCTTTGCTGACAAGCTAAGTGTTAGGGTGAGTTGAAGCATTGAGTTGAGGTACCAACACGAACACATTTTCCCAGCCTGAAGTGCAGTACCTGATGGAATTACAGTGTGTGCTTGCCACTTCAGGACAGGAATTCCTGCCAGGAATAAAGTTCAGATACGGTAGTGTTCTCTTTCCCCAGTCCCCTTTGCAGAAGATCTCCCTAACATGAGGTGTAAGGGGTTTGATCAGAAATCAGGGGAGACTACCCAAGTAATAGAAGAGGAGATAGCGTGTTTGCCTCTTGTAGCTGTGTATATCCAACCTCCACGTGCCCTCTATAGAAGAGAAGTTTTCCTGCCCCATTCCCAGCCCTGAGCTTGCTTCCCTGGCTGTAGTGACAGTGCCTCCCTGGGAGGGGAAGTGGGATGCTTGGTCCGATCCACAACAGAGCCTGTGCTGCTGATGATGATCCTGCAGCACCGGAACTGCAGCAGCCTGCAGGATGGACAAGGCTTCTCCTGCCCAGTGAACCACATCCTTGAGCAATTGTGGCAGGAAGTTTCCAACCAAGAGATTCTATACAGGTAGATGAAGCGCTTAGGGATCTGGTTTAGTAGAGAACAGTAGGTACAGTTGGACTTCATGAACTTAAAAGTCTTTTCCAACTAAGCAATTCAATGATTCTGTGATGCTATGAAAGGCACAGGAGCCGCAGAAATGACTCGCTGTTGAATCTTCTCTCCTTTTGGAGCCTCCTTTCTTACGCTGCCTTCTCTTTCTCAACAGAACCAGTTTGTGTACAGAGATGGTGGCTATGCTGCAGAGGTGCCGATGCCATACAGAGCTCCCAGCTGTGTAATACCAGAAGCCCCAGTTGCTCAAGGGGCCACAGCAGAGATCTTTGAAGATACTTGCTGTAATGGCACCCTAAGGAAACAAGTTGCAACTCTGGCAAAAGAGGACAGCAGCACCCAGAGGTACAGCGCTGATCCCACGGTCTTCATCCCTGAGCGGGTCGTCCGAGGGGAATTGGATGAGGACGGGTACATGACGCCCATGCGAGACAAACCTAAAACAGGTAAAAATACTGTCTTTCTGGGAAAGATCTTGCTCTAGGCTGACTGCATTCTCTCCATTTCTACATCAGCAGCTTTTCACCAAAGATGGCTTTATCGAATAACTCAGCAAGGCTGAAACATTCTGACTTGGTTAATATTTCTTCATGTGGGGTTTCATTTTTCTTTGCTGAATTTCCTACTTTGAAAAGCTCAAATGTGCCAAAATGTCAAGTTTGGTAATTCCCCTTTAACCTCTTTTTCTGGGAAATAACAAGAGAGATGAATGCAAAAAAAAAAAAAAAAAAAAAGCCAAACCTCCTTCTTATCCAAACACAAATCTTCAGTTATTTCCAAGAAGAGGATCTATTTTTGGCCACTTTGCTTTGTTTATTGATCTTCTTTATCTCCATGGCACTGTGCTCAGTAAATGTCACGTTGAGTGTTTCACAGAACTGATACACACAGTTGGCATTTTATACCCAAGAGGAGGTTAGGATTGAAAGAACAAGATGTGCTTCAGCGAGACCAACACTGCAAGGTGAAGTTTGCCCAGATCTGTGCCAATTTGCCATCATTCATGTCTTTCTTTTTAAATAGTAACAGCAGTCATTTAGATGTAAGGGGATGTGTCATTAGTAATCTGCTTTCAAACCTTTGCATTACCTTTAAAGAAATTAAAGACAAGGTAAATGCCAAGGAACTACTGAGTTGGCTTCAGAATTTGGAAGCTACTTACTCTTTATGCTACATGGTGTCTCAGTGGCACCAGGATGTCACAGAGTGGCCACGGTGCTGCCTGCTCTCTCTCAGCTAGGGGATTCAAATCAAAGCACTGCTGGGCTGTCATTGCTAAAATCCTGTATGTTCCAACCTCACTCTTGGTACGGGCATCTGTGCCTGTTTGCCTCAGATTCAGTGATGCTTTAGCTCTGTGATCAAAGGTGCTCGCTAAGCCTTGAAGTTTTGTATTTGTTTTGGCCTCATCCTGGATAAAACCAGAGCTGAAGGAGCTGCAGTCCTTGCAGGCAGGACTGGAGATGTCTCCAGAACTCATGACCAGAACCTTGGAGGTCTTGTGTTGGCACCCCTGTGCAGAACAGACAGGCTGAGAGCTCATCCCTCACTGGTGGCTTGGAGACCCTGTTTTCTAGGGAACTAGACTGTGAGATCAAAGGCAGAATTAATATTGGAAGTGGTTTTGATCCTTGAACGAACTGGATGCTTTTGGCATGTCTTGCTACAAGGATCCCACCCCCAGTCCTTCTTGTCCCTGGTTCATCTCCAAGCTCTTCCCTTTGCAGCCCACTTCCTGTGCCATTGACCTCCCTCCTGCCCAGGCTGGCTGGCTGGCTGTGAGACCTTGTACACAAAGCAAGGTGGGACACAGCGCTTGGCAAATCCATTGCTCAGTGCCTTGATAACCTGTGTGCGACAGTGGGAGAGACCTTCCTAAGTGTGTGTTTTTAACCTGCAACAGGCAGGCTCTTTGCAGGGACAAGGGGAAGTTTAGGTTGGATATTAGGAAGAATCCCTTTACTGGAAGAGTGATGCAGCACTGGCAGAGGCTGCCCACAGCAGTGGGGGAGTCTGCATCCCTGGAGGAGTTAAAAAAGCATATAGATGTGGCACTTTGGGATATAGCTTAGTAGGCACTATGGGTATGGGCTGATGGTTGGACTGGATGAGCTATAGAGGTCTTCTCCAACCTCAGTTGGAAACTAACCCCAGTGGTTCTCTGATCTCCTTGATCATGTGCTGGTTTGCAAAAAAATGTGCTGGCCATGAAAATGCAGATATGTAGGACAACCTGATTTCTGAATCTTTCTCCTCCCTGACCATCCTGTCTGGCTTTCCATGGAAGCTCCCTGTGCCTCAAAACTTTTATGCGATTCAGCTGTCATGTTCTGTGGTGTTAATCCACAGGAAGTGATTTGAAGCCACTGTAACCTTCTCCAAGTCCTGTTGTGGAGCTGATGTAAGGTTCCCTTGTACCTTTTCCAGGGCTCATTTGAATTATTTTTCTCATAATGCTTTGAGGCCCTTTGTCCTTCAGGAGTGAATGGTTTTTAATCAGGCAAATTGTTCTATTAGAAATGAAACTGTCTTAGACGTTAGCCCTTGGGGATAGCTTTTGTGCAGAGAAGCTTAACTAAGATTTCTACAGTGCTTTCTGGATGGAAAGACTGCAGAGCAGAGGATTAGACTGATATGTGCAAGGTTGCACAGAGAGTCAGCAGCAGAGGCAGAAGGCACCCAGTGTGCTTGGCTCCATAGATCCTGGACTAGGAAGTCCAGGATCAAGCAAGGCACAGGTTATGGCTCACTGAGAGCTGTGGTTTGGTTTGCCAATATGTTTGATAAGTCACTTCATCTTTCAGGATCTTCATTTGAACATGTAGAGTCTATTTTGGCTGTAAATTCTTCACTTGTAGCAAATGTGTTCAGTGTAGTCAGAAACTGATGTCATCTGGAGTTCTAGGAATGGCTGGGATGGAGGACACACAAGTCTGAGCACTGCTTCTGATACAGCCTGGTAGTAATTCTCACTTTCTGGGGCAGTGAGGAGAGGGGTCAGCAGAACTGCCACCCTGGACTTCCAGAGGGCAGACTTTGAACTCTTCAGAAGGTGCTTGATAAAGTCCAATGGGAGGTAGCTCTTAAGGACAAAAAGGGGTGCAAGAGGGCTGGACGCTCCTCAAGAAGGAAATCCTGGTGGCACAAGAGCAGGCCATCCCCGTGTGCCGTAAAATGAGTTGGGGGAGAAGAAAACCAGGTTGGCTGAGTAGGGAGCTTAGTATTGATCTTAGTAAAAAAAAGAAAGTATATGAGCCCTGGAAGAGGGGACAGGCATCCCAGGAGGACTACAAGGGTGAGGTGAGATCAGGTAGGGAAAAAATCAGAAGGGCTAAAGCCCAACTAGAACTGCAACTGGCCAGTTCAGTCAAAGACAATAAAAAGAACTTCTTTAAATATATCAGCTGCAACAAGAGGTCAAAGGAGACTCTCCCTCCCTTGCCGGGTGCAGAAGGGACAGTAGCAATGAGCGATGAGGACAAGGCAGAGGTGCTCAACACCTGGTAAATGGAATTAAATCCACTTTGAAACCAGTCACAAGCGGTGTTCCCCAGGGTTCAGTGCTGGGTCCAGTCCTGTTTAACATCTTTATCAATGATCTCAATGAAGGCATTGAGTGCACCCTCAGCAAGTTTGCAGATGACACCAAGCTGGGTGGAAGTGTGGATCTGCTTGAAGGAAGGGAGGCTCTGCAGAGGGATCTGGACAGGCTGCATCGATGGGCTGAGACCAACAGGATGAGGTTTAACAAGGCCAAGTGCAGAGTCCGGCACTTGGGACACAACAACCCCAGGCAGCATTACAGGCTTGGGGAGGAGTGGCTGGAGAGCTGCCTGGCAGAGAAGGACCTGGGGATGTTGGCTGACAGCCAGCTGAACGTGAGCCAGCAGCGTGGCCAGGTGGCCAAGAGGACCAATGGCATCTTGGCCTGTATCAGACACAGCATGGCCAGCAGGAGCAGGGCAGTGATTGTGCCTCTGTACTCAGCACTGGTGAGGCTGCACCTCGAGTGCTGGGTTCAGTTTTGGGCCCCTCACTACAAGGAGGGCTGGAGTGGGGCTGGAGCGTGTGCAGAGAAGGGCAACGAGGCTGGTGAAGGGGCTGCAGAATAAGCACTATGAGGAGAGACTGAGGGAGCTGGGGTTGTTTAACTTGGAGAAGAGGAGGCTGAGGGGAGACCTCATCACTGTCTACAACTGCCTGAAAGGAGGTTGTGATGGGGTGGGTGCTGGGCTCTTCTCACAAGTGACAGGTGGTAGGACGAGAGGAAATGGCCACAAGTTGCACCGGGGAGGTTTAGGCTGGACATTAGGAAGAATTTCTTCACTGAAAGAGTGGTCAGGGATTGGAACAGGCTGCCCAGGGAGGTGGTGGAGTCACCATCTCTGGAGGTGTTTGAAAAACGGGTGGATGAGTTCCTTAGGGATATGGTTTATTAGGGAGAAAGGCACGGTTGTACTCGGTGATCTCAGAGGTCTCTTCCAACCTAGTGCTTCTGGGATTATATGATTCTAATGTACACATGATGCTTGCCACTTGACTGGATTACTCCCTCTCTTTGCTCATTTTTTTTTAATCTTCCCTTAGATTACCTAAACCCAGTGGAAGAGAACCCATTTGTCTCCCGACGGAAGAATGGAGATCTCCAATCCGTGGACAACCCAGAATATCACAATGCTCCAAATGGGCAGCCCAAAGCAGAGGATGAGTACGTGAACGAGCCATTGTACCTCAACACTTTTGCAAACACCTTGGAAAATGCTGGGTACCTGAAGAACAATTTGCCAGAGAAAGCCAAGAAGGCCTTTGACAACCCAGACTACTGGAACCATAGCCTGCCCCCACGAAGCACCCTCCAGCACCCGGACTACCTGCAAGAGTACAGCACAAAATACTTTTACAAACAGAATGGACGGATCCGGCCCATTGTGGCAGAGAATCCTGAATACCTCTCTGAGTTCTCCCTGAAGCCTGGCACTGTGCTGCCTCCGCCGCCCTACAGACACCGAAACACAGTGGTGTAGTAACTATGGAAGTGGAAAGGCAACCCCTTCTAACTGCCTCACTCCTTCTCTCTTGCTCTCCTCTTCTCTCTCCCATCTCTCCTTCCCTCCCTTTCTTTCTCCCATGTGAGCTTCCTCTTCTTGCCAGTTCACTCGTTTTGGATATTTCCAAGGGAAAGGATGTCCTGGAGTCATTTGCAGATTGGGTTGGGAACCTGGAAGGAAGGAGGGATGGAAAGAGACTGAGGGAAGGCGTGCACAACCTGGCGTATCTCGCTTTCCGTGGATTTGGAGGGTCGGACAGTCTGAGAAGCCAGACAGTACCAGTAAAGACCAGTGCCAAGATAGTTCTCAGTGATTCAACCCAGCCGCTCTAGGGAAGCCACAGAGAGGCTATTTCTTTCAGGAGGAACTGATGAGAGCCTGTACAGCATTCCTGGAAATCTCATTGCGTTTTCCATTAGGGGGAAAAAATGGACAATTTTTATATCATGTGTGATAGCCTAGTAATTGAGATTGAGAATCCAATTTCTTTCGCTAATACTTTCTATCCCAGCAACTGAAAATGGCTAACCTGGCTTTTCATAATCGTTCAGATCTTCATCGTGGCTTTCCAAGAAATGATGATGTGACTCTTAATACACAGCGAAACCCTTATTTCTGAGCCACACCATGATTTTGTGCCAATTCCTGACCACAGAGATTCCAGCTCAGACCTGGTACATGACGCGACCATTTTTGTATCTGTGCCAACACGACAAACACAAAAACCCTTTCAGAAGAGAGGAACAAACCCACAACTCCAACAAGTTCTTTTTTGAAGCTACGAGACATGCCAAGAAACCAAGATTTGTATGCAGAAAGCTTTGCTTTCCTGTTTTATACCTGCTGATACATGAAAAGACCCAAATGAATTCTTCCCTCTTTTCCTTCTTCATGATTATGGAATGGAGTTGGGGATGCTGTCAGGCAACACTGAGGACAAGATGGAGTACTAGAGAGTTGGGTCATGAAGTCTGCTGGTGTTCTGTGGGATGGTGGTGGGAAGGATCCTTTAAACCAGAAGACAGACACTGGACTGAATTAAAAATGCACATAGCAGTTCACTGGAAAGTTAGTTTGCACTTAAGCTCAGATTTTATTTGAACTGTTTTCTGGATTTTGAATGAAGCAATATGGAAGTGACCAGCAAAATAATTTTAAGTTAAAAAAAATAAATTATATGTAAAGAATGACTGTGGAAATGCCAAAATGAGGCAAACTGAGTCTTTGGAACAATGTCTACCTGTTCGGAGAGACCATTGCCATTGCATTGACTACTTCAGAGAATACAGTGACAGAGCAACCAGCTCTTACTGCTGCCACATGAAGGACAGCAGAGTAAGCCCTGAAAGGCATCAGGGGAGACAAATGCCCTGCTTTAACTTGCACCACAGGACAGAATAACCTTTTTTTTTCTTAAAAGGAGGGTTACTCTGGCACAGGAGACAGTGCAGATGAGGTTTGAGAAGTCAAAATGTGCATGCCTCACAGAACTTCCCATCTAAAATGTAAATAAGTACGAGTCAGTCTCCCTGCACTTAGTTCTGCTTTAATCCACCGCGGTTTTTAGGTAGAAATCCACGTCCCCAGTCTTCTCCTCCTCTTTGGAATTATCTTTCAGCCAGAATTCTGGACATTTTTAGCAACCTGAGGCAGATGGAGCTGGGAAGGGAGGCATAAGGGCCAGAGACACCGATGGCTTGCTCCTGACCTGCCAAGATCCATTGCATGCATGTAAGGGCATTTGCATATCTAGTTCCCACCAAAAATCTTAAGGAGCTATTAAGAACCTTAAGAAGATCTGCCGACATCTCTATCTATCAAGGCTTTTAAAGGGGAAGAAACAATCCCTGATGGTTGGCAATCTTAGGTGATACAACAGTATTTCAGTACTGTTAAAGTCGAGGTCTTTGGGGTGACCTAGCCTGGCAACAAAACCAGCAACAAGCAGTGGTCTGGAAGTGGTATCAAGCTCCTCCAGATTCCTGCCATCTCCACAGCTCCCACCTGTAGGGAAGCAGAGGAAGGAGTAAGAAACAAGCAAAAGCTACACCGATCTTGGTGGCTGAGGGTCAGCTTGGCAAAGGTAGGAAAGAGATTTCAGACCTGTGTTGGTTGTTATTGCTTGTAGAGGGGAAACAAATCCTGTATTGAGCTAAGGTTGGTCCAGCCAACAGCCTGTTTCTGCATCGGGGTGTTCAGGCCAGCTTGGACTAGCTGCAGGGTAGACATTAAACCTCGAAACCAAGTACGCAGCTGAAGAGTCTGAAAACAGCAAGAACAAGTACAGATCCTTGAAGCTCTTGAAAAGAAATGTTGGGTCAAGTGGTACCGAGGTAAGCAGCAGACCACTGAAGTGGGAGGGGTAGTTACCAAATTGTCGTGCATCCAAGAGGCTTTGTCTTTTCCTGTGTCCTCCCATAACTCCTCATGGTCTTGGCAGGGACTGGGGGTGCAGAAGGATGGCATGAGGTCCTGGACAGAACCTCATGAGGTCCATGGAGACCTTCCAGAGAAGGTTTGTCAGTAGCAGTACTCACAGGGTGTCGTCTGAAGCGCGCGCAAAGGTCTACCAGGTTGGGACACAATTGCCAAGCTGGCTGGGGACAAAGACTGGTGCAGGGTTGTGGATGTCCTGCTTTGGTGCAGAAGCTGCTCAGGTTACATCGGTAGGTGGAGGAAGGGGTTGATTTTATCCCTGAACAAGTCTTACAACAGAGTAACTCCTGATGGAGAAGAGATAAAATTAAATCCTGATACAGCTTAGGTGTTTGAACTTCAAAAGGTGCACTCCAAGGCTGCTGGGCAGGAGCGTAAACACCTCCAAATCCAGGTGGAATGGCACTGGGATGTAGCTGCTAACAGGAGCTGAGGCCTGTTTGTCACTCTGGTAATTAAGCAGTACTGGTGTTGGAAACATGCCCGTCGGATCATCAACATGTAAATAATTGTGGGATTTAACAATCTAACATCTTATTTCTTACCAAACTTGATTTATTTATTCATTATTTTCGTTGTTAGATGTGATATAATATATTAAGTGCTGTGGAAACACAGGTTCCTTAAAGAGAGCAGCATGAAGGCCAGAATGGAAGCTATCTTGCTGGGGCTCTGACACATGGCCAGGCTATGTCTCCAGTAGCAGGGGCAAACAAAGGTTAATGGACAAGACAAGCCATAGGGATGGAAAAGTCAACCCTCTAGCTTCACAGATGGGTGGAGGATTTTTTTTTCCTGAGCTCCTGGTTCAAGTTGCAATTGTCAGAAATGGCCTTGGTTTTTCCATAGTTGACCTTCGTTGGTGCTGAGCATCTGGTTAACCCCTTCCTTTTCCCTGGTAGGAATAGTGATTTGGTGAACACCACCCATATTGTGTCCTCTGGAAGAGCAGGACTGCTAAGCTGCTGTGGCAAAGTTGTGTCTCCTTGTCAAAGAAAATAAGCCCAAGTGAGGGCATATCTGTTTGGCTGCCTTGATCTCAGGAGCAGAAAGACCTGGCTGGCTCCACTGTGCTACTTGGTGGTCAAAGCTGCTGGCTTGGGGAAAAAATGCCAGGCAAAATCCTGGCAAATGTTCAACTGCATTATGTTATGAAATCACGACAAGGGTTGGTCTTTTTGATGAATAATCACAGGTTTGGAGGAAAAGCTGGTATTTCCACACACCAAGCATGTTTTATCACCACAAAGTAGTAGGCGAGAGCAGCAGCAGAGGTATAATTGGGTGTAATTAATTCTCTGGTTCTACAGTGGTGTCTGGACACAGCGCTGGTGGTTTCCATGCATTGTATGATGCGGTCTCTGATTTAGAATCCTAGAATGCCCTGAGCTGGAAGGGACCCACAAGGACCATTGAGTCCATCTCCTGGCCCTGCACAGGACAACCCCAACATTCACACCATGGGGCTGAGGGCATTGGCCAAATGCTCGTGGAGTATTGTCAGGCTTGGTGCTGTCACTGCTTCCCTGGGGAGCTGTTCCAGTGCTCCACCACCCTGTGGGAGAAGAACCTTTTCCTAATGTCCAACCTAACCCTCCCTGGCACATCTTCCTGCCATTCCATAGGGTCTTGTCTCTGGTTGCCAGAGACAAGATCTCAGTGCCTGCTCCTCCTCCTCCCCGTGTGAGGAAGCTGCAGAGTGCAATGAGGTCTCCCCTCGACCGCTGCAGCTCTCATGGACACACAAGACAGCAGACACTTCCACCCTCTGCCTGTCCACCCTTTTAGAGCTAGTGACTGGGATTAATATAAATGCCCCAGGAACCACCAGCTAGGGCACCATGCATGGGTCGGGATGGGTTTGTCCTTAACTTTGCACTTATTAGGGTCTCTACTCTGGTTTCCCAATCCCATTTCAGAGCTGTTGAGCTCAGGTAGGTGCTGACCTGCTTTGAATTCTTGGGGGTGACTTGTGAAACAGAGGCTTTGCCGTGAACTATAGCAAGCCTTTAGTTATCAGTCAGCTCTTTGGCTCTTAAAGAGCACCTCAAATGTGACATCACCTAAAGTTCCCTTTGGCAAGCAATTTTCAGAAGATGTTGTTCCTTGCAGTGACATGGAGACACTGTACCCCTTCATTTCTAGTGCCATCACTTGCAATAATCCCATTCCCCTGGATCTGGGAATGCTGCTGCTGACACAACAGCTTGGCTGTTGTTTTATTAAATCTTGTATTTGGGTTCAAATTAGGTTTTTTTTAGGTTGACTAATATTCTCACTCCATCACGTGTCAGGAGCCTCAGTCATCCTGCAAGGCAGCCCCTGTGTGTGCAAGACTCCCCCTCTTTTTCATTTTCTGGCTCTTGCTAAGTGTTATGCAGGTAGAAAAGGTCACAAATTGGGAATAAATTACAGAAATTAAGTCTGTAGTTAGAAGCACCACTCTAAAATGTCCACAAATATTTCCATCTTTGTTTTCATTTTCTTTGAGCATGGGGTTGTACCCTGTAGCATTGCGTGCATCAGTACATTGTCACGCTGGTAGGTCATTACTCTTGGGGAGCTACCAACAGGCAAGGCTGTTTTCAGTGGTGCTGCAGCAGAGGCTGGATCTGTTAGTAGGTCTGGGTGAGGCAGAGAACCTCTTGGGAAATGCATGTGGGTGTGCAGGGCTGACTAGTGGTGGTGGGACTCAGTGGGACTGCAGCCAAGTGCATCTCCTCACCCAAGCCCAACTAAAGTGCTTCCACCCAAGGTGTTCTCCTGCTGCATCTGTACTGCTGAGCCAGGAAAAGATGTGAGAGGGGGGAAATTAGGGACGTTATCTGATTGGAAAACAGGAGAAGTCAGAGCTGCTTCTTTTTTTTTTATTATTTAATTTTGCAAGAGTGCTTGGTGGACCTCCATGGAGAAGGGTTTGTAAGGTGAGATTCATAAGCAGGTTGAGTAATTGTGTCACAATCACCTCCCCTCCCCAACAAAAAAGCCATGAACTTGTGCTCCAGCCGTGCTGTGGACAAAGCCACAGGGGCAGAGGTGCAGCTTTGCCAGTGGTGCGTGCCCTGCCTGACCTTTGTGCCCTCGTGGGGAGCAAACACCGTATTGTCCATAGCACTCCGAAGACTGAACCTTTTTGGGATCACCACAGTAACAAACTGTGAATCGTATTTTATAAGTCAGTGTAGATATGTTTGCTGTTCCTTTGAGGTAAGGTACAATGACATATGTAGCATAAACTGGTACTGCTGTTTAATGGGTCGATAATTAACTGAGCAGCTGTGCAAGAGGCAGCTAACTCTGAGCGCATAGCACTGTTCCTGCGGAAACGGGCGCTGGAAGAGGGAGTTGCTGGGTAACTTGGCTTTTTATGGTGGGGGATGTCAAAAGGAAAATGCAGGTCAACAAAAACGCATCATTTTATATAGCATTTTAATGTTGAGAGTCGGTGCACATTTGATATGTGGTTCACAGCAGTTTTAATCCTCTTTTTTTGGCCAGTTTTTGCAATTTCCCCAACATCATAAACTGGAGCGTGGGGGGGGGAACAAAGTCTCTTTATAAAAACAGCTGTCCAAAATGCATTTCCCAACCTGGTGGTCTTGAACTATTGGTGTTTTCTTGTCTGATGAGGCTCAGATTCCCAGGTCTGGAGGATAACACAGCTGTCCACTCAAAATCAAAGGCTGAGCCCCATCTGGGAGGCCTCACAGGAACAGCACGGAGCTTCTGCATGACCCCCTGCTCCTGCAGGAACAGCATGGAGCTCCTGCGTGACCCTTTACTCCTGCAGGAACAGCATCGCTGTCCTGCATGATGCCCCACTCCCAGTGTGGAGGGCAGCCACCTCCATGAGTAACCAACCTGACCACCAGCTGGGAGGTGGACAAGATGCAGAGATGGGGAGGGTCTGGGTTCCAGCCTGTTCTCCAAGAGCAAAGAGCCAGCCCACCACTCCTTCTGCCTTATGAAGTCCCTTCAGGAGCAGAGACACGCTGGGGCACTGAGGGAGATGTTCCCACCTGGCGCAGTGATGCATTCAGAGTTAGCTGCCTTTCTGAAACAAAAAGAACTACAAAAAAACCTACTGTATGTTACTTTGAAAATGTGAATAGTATTTTTATAGCTTGTTAAAGACACAGCTTGTTGTGTTTGTAAATAAGGATAATGTTGCTTTTATTTTCCTTGTGGTCACCATTCTTTGGAACATAATTGTCCTTAGGGTTGATTTGTATATAGGTAATTTGCTCGTGATTTAAGCCGCTCCTCCCCTTTTCTTTCTCTCCCTTCCCACCCTCTGGGTTTTTGGTTAGAAGGTACCATTTTTTGGCATTCTGTGTGATTCTGTGTTTTAGCACTATTGTGGTATGTTCAACCTTTCTGCACTTGCTTACACAGTAAGGTTTGCCGATTGTGCGTGGCGTAATGTTCCTTTAACGTTTCCTTTCTCATATTTTAGGTAGCGAGGATTCTGCACTGTTTAAATACTGACCTGGGTTAATATTAGGTACATATTTTAGCATAATTTCCCTTCTTTTCATGGTTTCTTGGGTTTTGTTTTCTTTTCTTTCCTTCCCTCCCCCTTTTTGTCTTGTTTGGAGGCTGGGGAGGAACCTGTGGATCTCTTTGTGTGGTTCTATTTTCCCCACCCCACCCCGTGTGCAGTCCCGAGTTTCTCCTCCTGGTCCTTGGGGTAGAGCTTTATCTGTTTATTCAGGCAAATGTAGACTGCAACCCACCTTGCATCCAACCACGCTCATCCCAGCTCAACGATTTGAAAACTGTTCTGCCTTTTTGTTACATGAATCTGTCAGAAATATATTTTTAATTTAATATAAATGAAATTCAATAAAATATGAAACAAAGTCTCTGCATATGGGTGAAATTTCTTGCAAGGGCTTGAGGACTTCCAGCAATGTGGACTCCTCGTGTCCTGGCATAGTGAGTGGCCTTGGACTCTGCTCCAGGAAAGCCTCATGATGGGCATCTTGGTTGATATGGGGGGGTTTATCCTGATGCAAACCTATGCCAGTGCCTCCCTGCCAAAACCCAACCATAGAGTGGTTTGGGTTGGAAGGGACCGTGAAGGTCATCCAGTCTAACCTCCCAACCTTCAACTGGATAAGGTTGTTCAGAGACCCATCCAACCTGACCTTGAAGGCCAAGGTCCCCTCCCTTTCTGCCCAGCCCACCCCACAGCCCCAAACCCCAGGAAGAGACAGGGAGCCGTGGGGCAGCCCCACACCTCAGGGAGAGGCTGGGGAGCCATGCGACAGCCCCTCACCACAGGTTAGAAGTGCCTTGCGGGGCGGGGAAGAGGGGGCAGGGAGTGTTAGTGCTCATCCAGGTATCCTCCTGGCACTCAGGTGTTTCCAGTTGGCTCTCAGTGTTGGGACACCATCCCGAGGAGCTTTGCTCAGCTGTCCCACACCTGGATGGCACCAGGAGAGTCGTCAAGACGACAGCAAAGACTGAGCAGCCCCCAAAGCCACTGCAGCCTACTTGAACCCCCAGTTCTGGCACCCCAGAACTACCCACACAGGCAACCACGGGGCCCTGATGCTCCCACTCCACAGTGCACTGAAGGAGTCCCTCCAGCAACCCCCCTTCTCTTCTGAATACCAACACCCCTCACTATGTGCTGCAACCCCAACTTGTTACCTCACAGGGTTGTGGAGTTCTGCCCTTTTCTTCTTTTAGCACAAAGGTCCATGAAAGGTTTCAGTCCCACAGCCCTGACTCACCCACCTGGGGATGGGCTGCACTCACCCATGGTAGCTCTGGCCAGAGACAGGTTATGATTTACAGCTTTGCTGCTGGAGGAGAGGTTGTAGGGAATGGGGTGACATTTATTAAACCCCCAAAACTCAATGCCATAAATCATATTTAAACACAAGAACAAGGATGCAAACATACATCCTCCAGGCTTCACAACCTCTCGCACTCCCAACACTTACAGACTGTTGCACCAACACCCCTGCACCACAATGTGGCCAGTTGTGGCTCTGTTTTTGCCAGATGCACCTTTAAATCCAGTTTTCAAATGCAACTGCTGCCCTCACCCCCACCAAAGAGATTTCCCTTTGGGGTCATACGGAATTATTCAAACCTAAGACCTCATTTCTGAAGAAAGCTGATGTTGCAGTAAAAGAATAAGCCCACTGCCCTGTGACCGGCTTACATCCATCTCATGATCCACACACAGTCCTGCAACCTCTGGGCTGCTGGGGTCTCCAGTGCATGCGCGATTCTCCTTCCCCAGTGTGGCATTTACTCCAAAAGTCATGGCTTATCCCCTGGGCCCTGGCACACACCCTAAATCCAAACGCTCTCCCTCCCTGGCTGAGCACATTCCCAGGGCTCTGGAGAGCCGTTTAAATTTAGCGAGAAACAGTAAAGGTCATCTGGCTCTTTGAGGCGCATTTTAAACTACTTCAGTCTCCCTGGGTTGCAACTATTTGTTTCACAAATGACCTCAACATTTTATACCTGGTCGCTTGCAAAGGTCACTGCACACACACGATTGTCCCTGTGGCCCAGAGCCGCGCTCTTCACCTTCTCTTTGCATTTCGGGTTGCGCCTGGAAGACAGTCGGCCCTCAGCCAGTGGCATGAGCTGTGCACTCAGATTTGCATTATTAAGCATCCCTGCTTTATGAGCTGTTGGTGTTATAAATTGTATTTCCCATAGGAAGTGAAAGATTGGGTGTTGGCAAACCACCTTGATCTGTGCAGGAGGGATTTACAGCACGATGGTGGTGCCCCCATCCACCCCTGCCCCATAAGGCTCTCTAGGACATATGGAATTATTTAAACCCAAGGCCTCGTTTCTGTAGAAAGCTGATGTTGCAGTAAAAGAAAACAGTGGATCATGGCCTTGGAGCCCCAAGTCCTTTCCATCACCTGCTCCACCATGCTGAATTGGGCCCACAAAACTGGGAGACAACATTTGAGAAGCAGAAAGCGTTTCATCTCGCATGAATGGTATAAACTGTGTCTGGCAAAGATGTGTTTGTCCTTGTGATGAATCCTCCCTCCTACCCTCTGCTTTCTCCCCCCCACTCCAAAAAAAAAAAGACTTACTATTATTATGCAAAGAAAAATCTGTATGAATTGCCTCATGCCAAGCACCGGTGAGTCAGTGAGATTTTAGGAACAAGGGAATGAGTCCTGGTGTCCTTTCAGCCATCCCCACAGCAAGCTGCTGCTGTCCCTGTTACACAGGGTGTGCTCGGGGAGGCTTGCAGAGCTGAAAACAGGAATGACAACAAAGGAAAGAGGAAATATTTTGTTCCCACAGAATGGAAATGGTCCTTTTCAGACCTTTGCATCAAAGCATGCTCTTGGCAAGGCTGGGACCAGGACTGGGAAGGGGATGGAGACAGGAGGGATGGAGAAACAATGAAACGACTGTACTGCATGAAAAGCAAAGCCACGTGTTGTGCAACCTGCTGTTTGGGCACATGTGACTTTGTTTCTCTGTCCCTCTCTCGCCCTCTCTCTGCCCAGTTGGTCCAGTTGGGGCTGGGGATCACAGTGCTCCCAGGCATCCCTTAGCAGCTGAACCATGACACAGGAAAGGCAATCCTGAAAGCAAACATACACACAGCTCCATCAAAATCCTGCTTGCTGGCAGTGGGCCACAATTACTCCAACACCACATCGCTCAGTCCTGTGCACCATTGCCTCCGAGGAGCACAAAGTAGCACGCAGGCCTGGATACCACCTGCCCTTCACTCCTCCTCTGCTAGGTATGAGAGCAGCTTTCCATAGAAGAGTTGTTTCCTTCTTCCAGAAGAGGCCACAGAGATGATCTGAGGGCTGGAGCACCTCCCATACAAGGACAGGTTGGGAAAGCTCATGTTGTTCGGTCTAGAGAAGAGAATGCTCCAGGAAGACCATAGAGCAGCCTTCCAGTATGGAAAGGGGCTCCAGGAAAGCTGGGGAGGGGCTCTTAATCAGGGAGTGCAGGGATAGGGTGAAGGGGAATGGTTTTCAGCTGAAAGAAGGGAAATTGAGATGAGAACTTAGGGAGAAATGTTTTCCTTTGAGGGTGGGGAGACCTTCAAACAGGTTACCCAGAGAAGTGGTGGCTGCAGGTGTTCAAGGCCAGGTTGGATGGGGCTTTGAGCACCCTGATGTAGTGGAAGGTGTCCCTGCCCATGGCAGGGAGGTGGAACTGTATGAGCTTTGAGGTTCCAACTCAAACCATTCCATGATTGCAAAATAGCAGATAGCACATTTGGGCTCCAAACCAGTGCTGGGTGCCACATCATTACTTTATGTTCTAAAGGAGTTATGGCACCCTCCTGCCAAATCAAGAAAAAGAAAACAAATGACAGTCAATTAATATGTACTTAATCTGGCTTTCATGTTCAATAGCGATATCCATCTTGCCCAAAGGCCACCCCACCATCATTGACAAATGTGCTGCTGGGAGACCTTTGAGACCATCAACTCCAACTGTACCTGTCCACTACTAGACGATTTCTCTGAGCACCTTGTCTACCATAGATGGAGATCAGGAGGGCCTGAACAAATGGATGCACGCACACAGACATGCAGGTGACACCAGCCCATAAGCAAAGCCGTCTGGCCAAATGCTGCAAGGCAGCCTGGATGGCCCAGGGAGGGAGCAGGACAGCAGGAAAGGAACATTGCTCAAGAAATATTTTCTGGATTGAATTTGCTGATTGCTCATTTTAACAAGTGTGTGTGATGGGTGGTGACAGCTTCCAACCTGGAACCAGGAGTTGTAGGAAGAACTGGGGACCACACAGCCTCACTGCACCCCAGCAGAGGTGCTATTAGCCAGGGTTTGACACGGAATGTTGCATATCTGGGGCAGCCAGGCTGCATCTCCTGTCATTAGATGCACTGTCTTGGCCAGCAGAGAGAAATGAAGAGAAAACTTTCTTTCTCTACCATTTTATCTGCTCTGTGCAGGGTTGCTAGATTATGCAGAAATACCAGGCAGCAGAGAGTGAAATGTTTGCTTTGCATTTGCATTGTTTACAGAGAAAATTACAGTCATTTTGATTAAGCTTTTTTTATAACTGCAAGGGAGAAAATGATTGTGCATGGAAGATACACAGAAGGAGAAACAACAGTAATTTTCCAGTGCTGCTTGGTGAGGCCCTGGCACAGGTTGCCCAGAGAAGTGGGGGCTGCCCCATCCATGGAGGGGTTCAAAGGCCAGGTTGGATGGCCTGATCCAGTGAGAGGTGTCCCATGGCAGGGGTGGGGCTGGAACTGGATGGGCTTTGAGGTCCCTTCCAAGCCAAACCATTCCATGATTCTATGGTCCACAGCAGAGTTACCATGGCCTGAGCTAATCCTCAAGGGCAGCAGGAAAACTAGGACTCAATTGTGGCAAGCCCTGTCTTGCCCACACCAACACTACACCCACCTTTCCTGCAAGGCGCAGGCTGTAGATGCATTGGTATGTCACACCGACCAGGATGTGGCAGATTCATGAAGGCAGCTTTGGGAAGCGCAAAGCTATGCATAGCAGCGAGACCAGGAGTGATGGATCATTTTGGCTGAAGGAGACCCCAGGTGTCCTGCAGCGTGCTGCTGCTCCTCTGTCCTCTCCAGCTATTTTTAGACCAGTGGTGTTCCCTTACCACTGCCGGTGGAGTCCTCCAGCACAGTGTGACATGGAAAAATAATTCAATTTCAGTGACTTTATTGTTCCTGCATCATAAAAGGCTGCTTGCTTTGGTTCTGCAAACTATAACCAAGAGCAAAGGAATCAAAAAACCTGTGAGCAGGGAGTTTTGCTCTTCTGATGGGTTTTGCAGTCGGGCAAATTCAGAAAGATGTTTGCAAGTAGCTCCGAGTCATGCATTTACAATGTAAATTGATACAGGCGGCAGTTGTCTTCACAACCAGTGGCTGAGAAATCTGAGTCTGCAGAGGTGCAAGATCCCAGGTGCTGTGAAGATCTGCTTCTACCCTGTTCATCTCCAACAACAAATTCTCACCTCCTGAACCAGTTTGTTCTCAGCAAAAACTCCCTGCTCCAAGTGACCCAGGTCGCTGGGATCATAAAATCAGGTCTGGGACCATAGAATCACAGAATGGTTTGGGTTGGAGGAGACCTCAAAGCCCATCAAGTTCCAACACCCTGCCATGGGCAGGGACACCTCCCACTGGATCAGGGTGCTCAAAGCCCCATCCAGCCTGGCCTTGAACACCTCCATGGAGGGGGCAGCCACCACTTCTCTGGGCAACCTGTGCCAGGGCCTCCCCATTCTCACAGGAAAACATTTCTTCCTAATATTCTGTCTAAATCTCCCTCCTTTCAATTTAAAGCCATTCCCACTTGTCCTGTTCCTGCATTCCCTGATCACGAGGCTCTCCCCAGCATTCCTGAAGCCCCTCTGAGTACTTCTCCAGGCTGAACAACCCCCACTCTCTCAGCCTGACCTCGTATGGGATGTGCTCCAGTCCTCGGATCATCTCCGTGGCCTCCTCTGGACTCGTTCCAACAGTTCCATATCCTTCTTATGTCTGGAATTCCAGAACCGAACACAGGGCTGCAGGTGGGAGTCTCACCAGAGCGGAGCAGGACCCTCATCCTGCTGGTTCCTCTTCTTTGATTGCAGCCTAGGACACGTTTGGCTTTCTGGGCAATGGTACTTTTTCTTCTTACTACATCTGTGATCCCATCCCCACTGGCTAAATATGTTGAAGACTGCATCCTGGTGAGCAGAAAGCATCCCAAAGCAGCCAATTACCAAAAGCAGGAGAGAGGATGGAGATATTAATGTCCTAATTGATTAAACAGATTTTACTTTTCATTTCATTGGAACCCATGTATTGTTCTGGATCTCTGTTGTCAAACAAAGTAAAACCCCATTAATCTTTAGTGGTATGGAAGAACTTTACAGGGTGGCTTTCTGAGAATGCAACAGTTAAAATAAGTTAGACTGCGGATTTAACAGGACTCAGAACAGAGAAGGTGGATACCTTTGTGCGGGGAAGCAGCATAATTTCAGTAAAATATAGTGGAGAAACAATGGAGCATGTTTCCTGTCACATCAGAAATATTCTATAGCTTTTCATAAAGGCAAAAAGAGGAGGAGGAAGTGATTTTAGAAGCTATTGTTTGAGCATCATAGTTTCAAATGGTATCTACAGTAACCTGGGACTAATTTGGAGGATGGGCTATGCCCTCTGCTGCTCCTCGCAGCTCAAACAGCAGAGGGAATGTGTGGAGGCCTTTCATGGGAAAATCGGCTCGGTCATCCCAGGCTCCAGTGCCTTCCTGAATAACAGAGTTAACGTGCTTGGGACCTCAGCAGCCAAGCAAGGACCAGAGGGACTCAGGGATTAAAATCATGAGGCAGGAAAAAAAAGTCTTTCATAAGATTCCCTGCCATGATGTATTCAGAGCCAACAAATAAATCTTGACATTCTCATTCCTAGGCCAGAGTCCCTGCTGGGCAGAGATTGCCCTGCCCTGCAGCCTCTGCAGCCCCAGGGCTTTGCTCACTGCCGATACAGATGAGGGGGAGGCAGAGGAACGTCCCTCATATCCCTCAACCCTCAGCAATCCAGCACACATTGCTTCAACTCCTGAAAGCTGGTGACGGCATTAACATTCAAAGATATGCCAGGAGAATGGAAAAGGTGAGGAATGGGGTTTCTGCACTGCTGAGAAGGTATTCCAGCATACAGGAGAAGAAGCAAAGAAAATCCACTCCTTTTCACTTAACGTTCCCTTGTGCTTACAGTCCCTTTTGCCAGACCTGATGGCTGGGGGAAGAACAGATGCGAGATGGCCCCAGATTTCATTATTTTTCAACTCATTCACCAGTGGAGAGTTCTGCCCTAGGCAGCCTCTGCCAGTGCCACTCTTCAGTGAAGACATTTTTTATAGTATCTAATCTTAACTTCCCCAGGCACAACTTGAGGCCATTTCCTCTCATCCGAACACTTGTTACTTGGGAGAAGAGATCAGCATCCACCTCACCACAACCTCCTTTCAGGGAGCTGCAGAGAGTGATGAGGTCTCCCCTCAGCCTCCTCTTCTCCCAACTAAACAGTCCCAGGTCTCTCAGCCATTCCCAGAACCCCTGGGCTCCAGACTCTTCCCCAGCTCTGTTCCCCTTGTCCAGATGCACCCCCGCCCTTGTACTGAGCGGCACAAAGTGAGCCCAAGATTCAAGGTGTGGCCTCACCAGTGCCGAGTCTCCACTTAGCCAGCCCCAGCCCTCACATCCACTTGGGCAAGTTTCCTACCTTGCCCTGTGAAGCTGCTCTCACCGGCATGCTAGGGACTGCACTAAACTCTTAGTAGATTCTGGTTTTTCTCTCCTGGGAAGTTCCTAAGTGACTCAGCACAAAGACTGGTGTAGGAACAAGCCTGTACTGAAGCAAGTCAGTTGCTGCAACAGTGTCTGTTTTCCACTCACCCAGGCCTTGTTGCCTTTTCCCTGCTGTTGAGCTCTTAAAAGAGGGCTTAGACCCATCAGGGTTTTGCTGTACCCTAGCTTTTGGAGAAAGCAGGGAGCTTCTAACTCTGGTTCTGCCAAATCAGATGTGGAAACAGGAGAAGGTTTCTGCTACACCCCTTTCAAGCCCAGCGAGGATTGCTCTCTTGAGGACAAGAAACCATTTGTTCTTCATCTACACCACTAATTGCAACAGAAACTTTAGACATGTTCGGACTTTACTCTGGGTGTAGATGACCTTCTGAAAGCATCCAAGCAGTCAGCTCGTCTCATGGTCATCACTGGTGCAAGTGTCCCCGGGCCTGCAAAACACATAACTGTAAACTCATTTCTTCCTTTGCCTCATTTGTAGCAGGTAGCTGGGATTGCAGCTCAGGACTAACACAGGGGCCTCTGAGGACGCTGCCAACCCAGCACAACGAGAGGCTGTTCTTCAAATACCAAGAAACATATTTGTCAAGACAAGCAGTATATGGGACATTACCCTAAATGAGAATTTCTGCAAGGTACAGTGCCTTGGAGGATCTCCAGGCTGAGCCAGAATAAAATCTTTCCCCAGCTGAAAAGCACAAGCGCTTGGACTTGCTCAGCTCACTGAGGTCACTGATGTCACCTGAGAAGGAAGAGAAATGACTCTGTGGGGTTCCCGGCCAATTCTCTGCCCAGACACACCACTCAGCTCAGAGAGAGACTGCAGCAAACTCACCCTCACTATTAGAGGTCTTCTATAGCTGGAGGGAAGAGGCTTAACAAAAGCTTTCTGATCAAACAAGGGAACTGACAGCTCAGTCAGAAGAGGAGAGAACAGGAGGAAACTACCTTGCCCTTGAAAGATTTTTGTGCCCCCTTACTACGCTTGTGTGATCCCACTGTGCCCATATAGGTCCCTATTCTTTTAAAGTATGTCCTGAAGCACCCTGGCAGGATATTTCCTCACCGTGACGTCAATAAAGTTCATGGAATTGATGATTCTGTGATTCCATGAACTTTGAATAGGTGATTCTGTGAACTTTAGGACTGAGATTATCCCTCTTTTACCCATCTGGAGAACTCTCTATTGACCTCACAGTGAGGAAATATCCTGCCAGGGTGCTTCAGGACATACTTTAATGGAAGTTCATATGGTTCTAAACGTTTTTGACTGGAAAGCATTGATCATTGAACAGAAAAAACACCTGGATTTTCCAAGAAGCAGAGGGCCACCTTTTAAATTCATGATTTCTCTCCATGGACATAAAACCGGACACCAGAAGAAACAGACAGTGATGTTCATGTCAGAAAAAAAGCAAAGGAGTCTTTTTCCACATTAACCAGCCTGAAAAAAAAGGGAGAGATACGACTTTTTAATTTAATTAATAACTCAAAACCTGAGGAACAGGCAAATTGTGCAGAATCCAGAACAAGAGAGATCACAAAGACCAGGGTTTGCTAGTAACACACAACTTGGAAAACACACCGTCACTAATCCCCTCCTGCAACAGCACCAGTTGCCCACCAGGGCAATCCTAGCCAAGTGTAATTGTCAAACAATTGTTCCGCACTGAGAAAATAGTTCTGATTACAGATATTAACACGTTCAGGCATTAAGCTTCCTCACTGTAATTACCCTTGAGCTTAGTCTCACAAATGAATTAATGTGCTGATCGCTTTGACTAATAGAACCAGCAAAAGGGTGATGAATTGCTTCCAAATCAGATAAAATCAAGCATGACATCATTTAATTAATTTCAGGTTTTGAGGGGAGGAGAAAGAGGGTCACGGTGATGCTGAAATGTATTGCTCTCTCTCTTAATGATTTCTTTGGAGACAGAAATGGGCAAACAGAGAAGGATGGGACTGGGGAAAGGGATGATGAGCACCAGGTGAAAAGAGGGTTGCTAGAGATGGGGTTGCAGAATTCCTGCTGAGCATGCAGGCTGTGGCTGCATGATGGATTTGACATCGCTAGTGTAGGTGCAATGAATGAATTTTTTCTGTCCTTGGCACTATTTTACACTTTTTACCAGGCAGAAATACCAAGCCTCTCTCCTAAATCATGTCTAAGGCTGCTTTCCATAGCCAAATTTTTTGTGGGTCACGCATTATTATTACGAACGCTTTGAGGTTATTAACGTGGATTCAATTAACTTCAAAGGTTGTTCTGTTCTCCTAAGTTGACTTACAATCATAGAATCATTTGGTTGGAAAAGATCTCTAAGATCATTGAGTCAAACCATACCTGTCCATTACTAAATCATATCCCTGAGCACCTCATCTACCCATTTTTTAAATCCTTCCAGTGATGGGGACTCAAACACTTCCTTTCCAAAGCCCAATAACCCTTATAGTGAAAAAATGTTTCCTAATATCCAATCTGAGCCTGCCCTGGTGCAACTTGAGGCCTTCTCCTCTTGTTCCATCTCGTTACCTGGGAGAGGAGATCAGCAACCTCCTTGCTACAATCTCTTTTCAGGAAGCTGCAGAGCGCGATGAGGTCTCCCCTCAACCTCTTTTTCTCTAGGAGGATGCACTGCTCACTTTGCTCTGATTTTGAGTCATCCTTCAAGTGCCGGAGCCCATGTGTAATCCCTGCTGCTTTCCCAAGCAGAGAGCCTGCTCCTGGACTTCCCCATGCAAGTTGAGGGACAAAGGTACCATTGTCAATACACCTCTGCTTTGTTGTATTTCCAGGCAAGGGTCATTCGCTAGGCCATCAGCACAAGGCTGCAGCCAGCAAAGAGCTGGGCTGGCCATTCCCAGCATGAGAAGAAATACTCAGTCCCCCACCTTAGCCCCGTTGATAGGAACAAGAGGAGTTGATAGAAAGGATGTGGCAGTGCTGTGGTACATTCTCTCAAATTAAAGCTTCCCCTCGGACGGCTGCACACCAGTAAAATGGAACAGCATCATAAAAGGAACTCGTACCTTACAGGGTTACACATGCAACTTTCTTCTCACAGCCCAGCAGATAACGATCCACCTCCAATTTCTGATTTTTGCATTGCATATGTAGTCTGTCATGAGGGAGAATGTCTAGAAACCAAAAGTCTCCATTACAGCAGACATCTAGAATGGCTTCTGCAATGTGAAATCAGACCTACTATGTACGCAGACAGGGAGATTCATAGAATCACAGAATAATAGACTGTCCTGAGTTGGAAGACATCCAAAAGGATCATCAAGTCCAGCTCCTATCTCTACACAGGACACTCCCAACATTCACACCATGTGACTGAGGACATTGTCCAAATGCTTCTTGGATGCTGGCAGACTCGGTGCCCTGACTGCTTCCCTGGGGAGTTGTTCCAATGCTCCACCACCTGCTGGGTGAAGAACCTCTTCCTAATATCCTGGCACATCTTCCTGCCATTCCCTCTAGTCCTATCGTAGGTCACAAAAGAGGAGAGATCAACACCTGTTTCACCTCCCTTCCTTGTGGGAAGGCAGCAAACAGCTATGAGATTCCCCTTTCAGTCTCTTCTTCTCCAGGCTGAACAGACCAAGTGACTTCAAGCACTCCTCATATGACTTCCCATCTAGATATACAGTATACAGAGATATAAAGTCCTGTTTCCATGGATGTTATCAGAACAAACACACAGATTTTATATATATATATTTTGAGGTTGTCTCAATGATCCTTGTGGATCTCTTCCAAATCAGGACAGTCTATGATTCCATACTTGTACATAGGCATGTGTTTGCTGCCTTTGGACACAACAGGAGCTCTTGTTTCCTAAGTGTACACACCTGTATGAGCACATGTAACATAAAGAACAGACACACAGAGAATATTATAACAATGCACAGCCAAAAGTTAAAGTCATGTGCCTGATGTCACATCATATAAATGGACAAGGAGTTTTGTTACTGCTGGTTTGAGGAAGAGCTGCATAGGGCATACAGCATTTTACTTTGTGCTTTCATCTCTATTTTATTTAGTTGAATTCTGTAGCAGTGGAGGGAAGGAGGTGATGAGACCTGTGAAAGCTAAATTTGAAGATATGAAGTTTTTAAATCTCAAAAGTAGTAAGAGTCAGTATGCTTCATTGAAGACCCTGGCTGCCTCTTTGATAGCAAAGGTGGAGGAAATGGGAATCCATTTCCCTTCTGCTGCTGAGAACAATGATTTTGGAGTCTCCCTGTGACAAGACTGTTCCTTGGGGTTCGTGGAGCAACCCAATATCAACACCCTTTGGCAGTAAAAATAATTTCCTCCTCTCCAAGGGATGAGGCAAGATTTATGAAACATTCACAAACTATTCTAAAGGGAGGGTGCACTCATAGGTGTCTTGCAGGCAGCAGGAGAATGTCATGGCACTCTGTAAGTGCCAGAGAGGGATCTGCTTTTCCAGTATGACATTTGCCGAACAATTAAGGTGAGGAGCAGCATGCTATAATCACTTCTAGTACTAAACACACACAGTAAAAATAAATGTTTGAAAGGCATATGGTTTTCTTCTATCAGCAAATTACTATAAGAACCCCTGCTTCAAGTCTAACTATGCAATCATTACCAGGGACTTACTTTATCTCCCATTATATCCTAAGAGATCCAGAAATGAAAGGATCTGAGCTTTCCTGACCTAACAGTTGTCTGGAGAATTTCCTGTGCGACTTTCTTATCTTTTATCATAATTTATCATAGTCTGAGAGATTAAAACATATAAATACAAATGTATTATGCACTTAGTGGCCAGTGTCTTAGAAGTCTGCATTAAACTCAGGAACAAGGAGAGACATGAAATCTCATTATGTTTCATGTACCTTTTTCTATTTCTACAAGACTCCTTCAGCCACTTTCGAGCGTGTTCTGCAGGCAGCCTCTTATGACCTGCGCTGTCATCCTTCGGCCCACAAATATTGAACAGGGGCATCACAGGCAACACCAAGGGAGCCAAGCCAACCAATCCCCCTATATCCAGGGGATCAGAGAATCATGGAATGGTCTGGGTCAGAAGGGACCTCCAAGCCTGTCCAGTTCCAAACCCCTGCCATGAGACACCTCCCACTGGATCAGGGTGCTCAAAGCCCCATCCAACCTGGCCTTGAACACCTTCAGGGATGGGGCAGCCACCACTTCTCTGGGAAATCTGTGCCAGGGCCTCCCCACCCTCACGGGAAAACATTTCTTCGCAAGATCTCAGCAAAATCTGCTCTTTCAGCAGAAAACCGTTCCTCCTCATCCTGTCCCTGCACTGCCTGATCAAGAGCCCCTCTGCAGCTTTCCTGGAGGCTGGGAGGCTGCTCTAAGGTCTCCCCAGAGCCCTCTCTTCTCCAGGCTGAACAGAGAGTGTGCTTGTATCCATGCTACTTCATTAACTCACCCCAAAGCCCAGAAGATCGTTTCTCATGCTTCCTTGTTTCAGGAATACAAATCCAAAACAAGTAGTCCCGTTTGAGGCACTTGTCCTGACCCTAAATCAAACCATGACCAAGTTCCCAATCAAAACTAGCTCTCCAAGATAAAACCTGTTGGAAAAAGACTTTGGTAGAACCATCAAATGCAACAACTGTGGTGGGCGAGGTGCTGGAACTATGAAAGAAACACACGGCTTGGACCAAGTCCTTGGCTCAAATCGTATTGGACGGTGGTAATATGGATTGTTGGTTAATCTGCTTCTGGAGTCCTGTCCTAATCCAGCTCTACACATGAGGATTGTGCACAGGTTTAGGAGGAAATGCCTCCAAAACACAAGAAAGCCCTTCAGGCTGGAGCCATACAGGTCTTATCCTTGCCCAAATCACACCAGTGTCTGCATTTCTGCATGCGGAACATTAAATTTGCACGCTGCCAACCTTGGGAGCAGAAAATGTACTCTAACTGCAATTTCAGTCTGGTCAATGTAGCTGACCTTTTTCATTAAGTTCTTCCAAATTTCCAATCTAACTGTGAATGTGAAAAATCCGTGCTAATTACAGGCCTGTCGGGAGGCCAAAAGTGCAGAGGGGAGATAAGGGGGGGTGGGGGTGTAGAAGCATTGTTTAAAGGTACAACATCAACATCCCTAGAGGATTTTTGGCTCTCACTAACCGTTGTTCGGGTGAGGTTGTTCCATTTGCAGCCTAGAATACCAACTATATCCTGGGCTGCCTCCAAAGCAGCGTGGCCAGCATGCAGATTCTCCCCATCTGCTCTGCTCTTGTGAGATTCCCACCTGGAGCCTTGTGTTCAGTTCTGGAGTCCTCAGCACAGGAAAGACATGGAAGTGTTGGAATGAGTCCAGAGGAGGCCATGGAGATGATATGAGGACTGGAGCACCTCTGCTGTGAGGACAGGCTTAAAAGTTGGGATTGCTCAGCCTGGAGAAGAGAAGGCTGCTGGGAGACCTTAGAGCAGCCTCCCAGTACTGAAATGGCTACAGGAAAGCTGAGGAGGGCTTTTTAGAAGGGCACGGAGTGACAGGACAAGGGAGAATGGCTTTAAACTGGAATGGAGAATATTTAGATTAGACAATAGGAAGAAATTCTTCACAATGAGAGTGGGGAGGCCCTGGCACAGGTTGCCCAGAGAAGTGGTGTCTCCCCATCCCTGGAGGTTTTCAAGGCCGGGTTGGATGGGGCTTTGAGCAATATGATATATCGGGAGTTTTCCGTGCCCACGGCAGGGGTTTGGAACTGGACAGGCTTTCAGGTGCCTTCCAACCCAAACCATTCCATGATTATATGATTTGGAAAAGCTTGATGTTCATTACAGGGGGCTGATCTAGATGATCTCTAAAGATCCCTTTTCAGCCTAAAGTATTCCATGATTCTCTTGGGACCTGTCATTGACGCCAATGGTCAAGATGAAGCTTATTGACCACACTCAGCAGTGGAGGAGCCAGCTTCTCCATGGCTTCCTCTAATTTTTCACGCAGTGTGTGCTATAATAACATCCCAAACTGTGTGTGCACAATTCTTACAAACAGTTCTTAAAGGACAATGGCTTATTAATATAACTTATACAATTTGAGAAGCAATACGAGCTCTTTGCCTTTCATATCCTTATTATTAAAGTACATTTTGAAACTCACTGACCTTTTTCTTTCCTTTTTTTTAAATTCCCTGACATTATGTAGAAAACCCCTATCACCGTGAAGTGAAATAAAATGCCGTTTACTACCACTAACAAGGGAATGGCCCATAAATCTAAAGAGACAAAGTCTCAAGTGAGCTATGAAGGTCATTTTTTTGCATCCAGAAAGGAAAATCTAATATTGGCTGTGTCATACTTCCAACTTCAAAGACAATGTGGGCTGTATTTGGTTTTAGTATAATAAATTATAAAAAAAAGAAGGTTTTTCTTTGAGATGAAATTTCATAATAGTCAGTTCTCCCCATTTTGGAGAGAATGGAGGTGAATATCTTTCTGGGTAATCCAGTATTATTTATAGCCCTCGGGATTTGTTTATGAAGCTTCAGGAGAAACAAATCCCAGCTGCATACCAAGCTTCTGCTTCACCCTCTTGGGAATACTCAACTACCTCAGTGCGTAAAGGCTCAAACAGCAAACACACCGACTTGACTCATGGTTACCTTCACAGTTCTACAACAATACATTGTTTCAGTTTCTGGCAATTAGTCTCTCCTGTTATCCTTTAGCTTTGCTTCTTGGAGATGTGTCAGAAGATGGCAGTGCTGCGCCAAAGCCAGTCTGGCATAAATAGGTCACAGTAGAGACCAGAGTGGAGATCATACACTGGACAAATGTACAAGGCTCCCAGGTAATGAGTGATAGGACAAGAGGAAATGGACTCAAGTTGCACCAGAGTAGGTTTAGTTTGTATATTAGGAAAACTTTCTTCACCAAGCAAGAAGTGAAGCACTGGCAGAGGCTGCCCAAGGGAGTGGTGGAGTCTCCATCCCTGGAGGGGTTAAAAAAACATGTAGTGGTGGCACTTCAGGACAATGGTTTAGCAGACACTGTGGGGTTGGACTGGACGAGCTTGGAGGGTTTTTTTCTAAGCTTAATGATTCTATAATTCTAACGCTGAAGAAGACAGTTCAAACTTACATCATGAATGAAAATAAATATCCTTCTCCTTCTCCAGCTGTCCCTATACCAGGGCCAGAGCTCAGCCATCACAAACATGGGGGAAACACAATCATCCTGCTCTCCAGAAATATAGTGTTTTGTTCCTAGAACAACAAACATATTTGTGTACCACTGCTGTTTTGTGGGTGTAACTGGGATGAGATAAGTCTTTCCACAATCCCTCTTCCCTGGTCCATCTCTCTACAGTCCCTGACAGCCCCAAGGAGGGGAGAAGGGTTACACTGCCCTCCTCCTCTGTCTCAGTCCAGAGATTTCATTACTTTAACCTTGATAAAAGGCTTAGGTTTTGTGCTCTATGGCTGTAGTAACTTGCAACTTTTTCCTTGAGTTTCAAAAGGAATAACTTCCTTGGGTGAGATCTTCTCTTCCAGCTGCAAATTCTTTCATGTAAAATGGTGTCAGAAAGTGCTGTGACAGTTGAGGAGGGGGGAATGGCTTTAAATTGGAAGGGGCAAGATTTACATTAGACATTAGGAAGAAAGTCTTCACAATGAGGAAGGGGAGGCCCTGGCATAGAGCACCCAGGAAAGTGATGGCTGTCCCATCCCTGGAGGTGTTTAAGACCAGGTTGGATGGGGATTTGAGCCCCCTGATCCAGTTGGAGGTGTCCCTGACCATGGCAAGGAGCGGTGGAATGGGGTGGACTTTGAGATTCCTTCCAACTCAAACTATTTTGTGATTCTCTGATTAGTGGCATCTACTCTCTGTTTGTAAATGTCTGATGATTAAACACTGCTGATTAAGAAGCTCCCATTCTCTTTATTCGAATTACGAAGAGCAGGAGCACATAAACCCATTGGTGGCCACATTAGGCGGGAAAGTGAAAAGCACAGAAAAACAATAAACACTGAAAACAACACCAGGTACAAAAGGGAGAGAAAGCAAGCAGTGAGCTCTGCCTCCATGTAAAAGGGTGTCTGTAGGGAATCAGCACTTAACATACAGCATATTCACAGCTAAAGGAATCTCCCAGGCTTTGATCTTCTTTTCCTGCACCAAGAAATACGTTGTCATTTGGTGTGTGTAGCTGGTCAATTGCCTTAACCACAATTTAGTGAAAAGAAAGATGCTGGCACACGTGGGTAAAGAATTCGACCCTACCCATTTTCTTTGGCTATTACCCAAACGCCTGCACATCTCTCTCTTATCACTAACTAGTTCATCACTAACTGATGAATATTCAGGAGCTTTGCCAAATGCTGCAATATGTCTTTCCTAATTTACAGCCAAATATCACCTTAGCAATGCACAAACAACAAAAAAACCTCACTGTTGTTATTCAAAATGAGAAGGAAATTTGGGATTATATGAACCCCAATTCTAAATTTTAATGCCATCCTTCCAGATACCCTTGGCACATAGTCCCATACGCCATTTCGTTCAAGAATAAATAGGGGTTTATCCTCAAGGGAGAGGGAAGAGATAAACCTCACAACAAGAAGGATATTGAGGGGCTGGAGTGTGTCTAGAGAAAGGAAATGAACCTGTGGAAGAGGCTGGAGAACAAGGATTATGGGGAGGGGCTGACGGACATGAGTTTGGTTAGCCTAGAAAAGAGAAAGCTTGAAGTGAGACCTCATTACTCTGTGCAGCACCCTGAAAGGAGATTGTAGTGATGTGGGTGCTGGTCTTTTCTCCCAAGTAACAAATGATGGTAGAAGGGGAAATGGCCTCAAGTTGCACCACGGGAGGTTCAGATTTGGTATCAGGAAACATTTCTTCACCAAAAATGTTCTCAGCCACTGACAGGGAGGCAGTTGAAACACCATCCCTGGAGGTGTTTCAAAGATGGGTAGATGAGGTGCTCAGAGATCTAGTTTACTAGTGGACAGGTACTGAATTTGATGATCTCAAAGGTCTTTTCCAAACAAGTGATTCTATGATTCGCAGTAAACCAGTTCTTGTATCACATTAATCATGGTCAGCACAAGACACAGTGGTGTGTGCCAACATCACCACCAGCTTCATTTGTGCAAACAGACCTGAAGAGGCAAGAACACAAACTGCTGTGCGTCAGCCTTTCTGTGCCTTCCCAGAAGACCTGAGCCGGAAAATCTCTATTTAAGTGCGAATTCTTTCCTTGTGAGGACTGGCAAGACGCAAGACACAGCTCCAGCCTCCAAACGACACGCCTGGCATATCCAAGCTTGCCAGCCCAGAGCCATAAAACAGCGTCAGTTGGCTGAGTGTGTCTGAGGAGAAAAATGCTGCCAGCAGTGCTAAATTATCCAGAGGCTTGGCCCACTGAAGGCAGCAGCATTTCTCCCACAGAAAAAACAGGGTCAGACCCCGGCTCAAGAAATGTAAGTGGGAGAAAGCTCTGGCAAATCCAATGCTTTGGCCATTCTTTCCATGTTGGACAAGGATATTTCAGGTACAGATGTGAAGGGAAAAGCCAACAGTTATTATCCGTGCTTCACACACAGCTACCCCTCCGAGTGCTCCTAGGCTGACTTGTTCATCCTCTCTGCGCTTTTAATTTTCATTCCCTTAAATTACTGCTAAACAGCCCTGCAAACCATCTGATGCCCAGTTCCTTCTTTTACACTTAGTTAAGCCAACAGGAATTTCACTCGTATGCTTCTCAGAGGAGAGTAGAATTGGGATTGAAATCAGTGCCCCTCGGTTCAAGTAGGGCAAAAAAAGAAGCCAGGCAAATCCAGAGAGTTCTTTACACAGTGCTACACTGTTTCCAAGGCCTTCTGCAAAAAAGCAAAGTTGCCGATAGAACGAAATGGCATTTAAGGAAAGGCATGTTGCTGCCAGGCTCTCTGAGTAGGGCTGCACTCATTTCAGATGTGATTGCTGCTGCAACCGAGTGTGGGATGGCTGTTTCCCAGTCTTTGAGATGTTTCTCTGATGTCTGGATGGCTAGTGCAGCAGTAAAACACATCACACTGCTAAGGACTATGCAGCACCAAAAAGATGGAAGATGGAGCAGCAGCACCTAATGCATTAGTTCACTAAATCAAGCCCTTGAGGCTACAAGCAGACGGACTCAAAGGAGAGCATTACTGATAGTCACATCTAACCTCTCATATGAGCATTGCATACCATTAGCCTGTCCTGAGGCAATATCCAAAAAACTGCATGTGTCAAAAGTAACAGCCATATCAGCATAATGGAGAAAATCCTTGATTCCATCACTTCACCCTCTAATGCTCCACCTCCAGCATTTATGCAGAACTAAGATTTGCATTCCAGTGTCCCTCAACTAATTTCTTTCTGGCTCTGGTGTGGGTTCAAAGGAGTGTAACAACATGTTTTGCATCTGCAGAGCCCCAGGCCAGCATTGCACTTTTTTAAAGACTAGGCAGGAAAGAAGCCAGGAACACAAAAAAGAAGTCAGGACTAAAAAAAAGAGCTGGATGGCGCAGTCATAGAATCATGGAATTGTTTGGGTTGGAAGGGACCTTAGAGATCACAGAGTTCCAACCACCTGCCACTAATTTACATGTGCATGTAACAAAACAAACACTTTAAGTAATAGGACATAATCCTAGCAGGAGTTTCTCCTTTTTTAAAATAGGAGGAGAAAAACGGATTCCATAACAAAAACAAAAAAAAACACACAACCCCAAAAAAAGAAGCATGGAAGGACAGAGCAAAACAAAGGTTGTGAGAACATATCATGCATGGATAGCAAGAAGGACTAATCCAAAGTCACTCCCACCCCCCCCCCACCATGGGCAGGGACACCTCCCACTGGATCAGTGTGGTCAAAGCCCCTCCAACCTGGCCTTGAACACCTCCAGGGATGGGGCAGCCACCACTTCTCTGGGCAACCTGGGCCAGGGCCTCCCCACCCTCACAGGAAAACATTTCTTCCTAAGAGCTCATCTCAATCTCCCCTCTTTCAGCTGAAAACCATTCCCCCTAATCCTATCCCTGCACTCCCTGATCAAGAGCCCCTCCCCAGCTTCCCTGGAGGCCCTTCCAACATCCAAAATGTGAGCAGCACCTCATTTCCGCTATGAGAAATGCAGACAAAAGACTTTGCACAGCTAATGGACAGGGAGGTTCACACCTGCAACCGTATTGCCTCCAGCAACCGCTTTTAACCACAAAAGGCCCTGGATCTCCAGGACTGTGATTTCCCAGCTGCCACTCTGCCCTCTTCCAACACCACATAAATGCCATCAGAGCCAGAAGCAGGTGATGGGAGCAAGGAAGCTGGGGGAGACTTTTAAGACTACGGAAATTTTCATTAAAATGAAAACAAATTGCTCTAAGTAAACCATTTGTCACACTCTGATTACTCCGCTGCCACTCTGGAAACATCAATTTGCCATGCTAGAGCAGGCTGATGGGACAGAATGGCGATCTAACTTCTGGGGTTTTTTTTGCTTGCAACTGACGAGGACAGCAGGGATCTCCCACAGGTCCTTCCCAGAGCCCCACCCCTCATGATGTTGCCCATAGATGCTTGGGTACCTGAAGTCACCGTCACAATGCCAGGGGCCCACTAGTTCCCATCTTCGTTTCTTTGTGCTGCAGCTCCACCTAAGAGCTGTCGAATACAGTCCTTTTACTTATTATTCATAGTTTGTCTACCTGGATTGACGTTGGCCTCTAAATTCCTTCCCGATACAATTACTGATCATGGAACCATGGAGTGGTTTGGGTGGAAAGGAACTTTAGAGGCTGCCCAGTTTCACCCCTACTACCACGATCAGGGAAACTTTCATTTTGGAAGAATCAGAAGTTATGTGTTGCAGGCAGGGATTTGCCAGGAAGGCTGGAACAGAGGACAGCACGGAAAGGGAGCAGAACTACCCGCCTAACCACCCTCACGTTTCTTCCTAAGATTTCATCTCAACGTCCCTTTTTTCAGCTGAAAACCATTTCACTCGGCCTATCCCTGTGCTTCCTGAATCAAGAACCCGTCCCGAGATTTCCTGGAGTCCTTTTCAGTACTGGGAGGCTGCTCTAAAGTCTCCCTGAAATCTTCTCTCCTCCAGAATAAATATCATTTTTCTTCCTTTAAAAGCCCATCTCCCCGTTCACTACCCTTTCACGAACACCGCAGCTGAGCCTGCACTCTTGCTGCCCAACTCCCAGTTTTCCTCTTCTCGTTGACACCTGAAGAGTCTGAACAGTTTGTAGGTGCAGCAATTAAAGTAAGATAAACACATACAGAGACAACAAAATTGCTGTGAGCGTCACAACTGATGAGACAAAGAATAAGGGTTAATATAAGGCAGCAAGAAACAACGATTAACCCAAATGCATAAAGCATGGGAAAAAAAAGGTCAGGACTTAATTCCTTTAGCTTCACTGTCCGTAGCTAATAAAATATTATTGAAGTCTCCCTGCTTGCATTTCTCTAGAATGATGAAGTAGTTTGTAATGCCAAAAAGAAACAATTAACTTCAGCTCAAATGAAAAATACATTTCAGCCAATAAAAAGAGAAAAAAACATCCCGCTTAAAATATCATTTTGGTTAAAACTCTCCAGTTCTCTGAGTTGCTTTTGTTCACTGAGGGTTTCTTTAATAGCCCCCTACAACACAGGGAAGTGACAGCTAAGCCAGTAACGAGCCCCTCCTCCACACCAAGTTCAAGGAGTCTCTGTTTGGTATTGCAGGAGTTGCTTTCTCCCCACATTGATGGCAGGAGTCAAAGTGAACTTGTAAAGTCGGGAAACAACGTTCTGTGCTGCATTGTTTGCCTTACGAGGGGAGATTGGACTCATGTATTTGAAAAGACATTGAAACAGAAAGGGACATAGTTTCAGCTGAAGTTTGTAAAGCAGTAACAATAATGCATGGCAATATTATATATTATGATGTATTAAAATTATTATATTATTATTTATTAGAATACTTCTGGTGGCAATTGTGTAAAGTAAATGCGTGATGGTTTGATGCATGATCCGAACAACGTCTGGGATCACTTCTAGGAACCCTCAAGAACTAAGAAAGGAAAGGAAGGGCAGATTTGCTTTACAGCAGCCAACACACTCATTTCCAAATTAGTCCACACTGTATATTAGATACAATTTGAAGGGCTCAACAAGAAGTAACCTCCTGCTGATTTAAGCACTGGTATTACCGACTGTAAGGTAGCAATACCTACAAGGAGATCATGAGTTCCTAAATCTTTATAGATTATTAAATCTTAATAGAATAATCTGTGTCAGATCCAGAAGACCACATATTCAAACTAACTATGCTAGCAAAACCACTAGTGGTTCATAGAATTGATTAATTTTTTGGAAAAGACCTTTGAGTCCAAACCTACCTTTCCACTACTAAGCCACATCCCTGAGCACCTCGTTTAGCTGTCTTTTAAATCCCTCCAGGGATGAGGACTCCACCACGTCCCTTGGCAGCCCCTGCAAATGCCCGAGTACCCTTTCAATGAAGAAAATTTTCCCGATATCTAATCCTAACCTCCCCTAGTGTAATTTGAGGCCATTCCTTTTCATGCAGCTTTCAGTTGCGAGAAGAGACCAGCATCCACCTCGCTTCAGCCTCCTTTCAGGCAGCTGTAGACAGTGATAAGTTCTCCCCTCAGCCTCCTTCTCTCCAGGATAAACATCCCCAGGTCTCTCAGCCACTTCTCACAAGACTTGATCTCCAGGCACTAATCACAGAAGTGGGAGATCAAACTACAGAGAGGAATTCTTTTCCTCCACAGAGACCATTAACTGCATCACCTTTGCCACCTGTTCAAGCCACGAAATTCGCTCCATCACATTAGTCATAAGCATCTGTCAACAGCAGAGTCCACCTATTGGAGGGAACAAACCGCAAGGTAATGGAGAGAGAGAGAGGTTCTCACCATTCAAAAAGGAGGTTCAGCGCGTACTACTCTAGTTCAAAGAGTGTAGAGACTTTCCTCTTTTCCCTGGCCCTGCAAATCCTGATTTATCTGAAACCAACCTGCATTTTCTAAACATTGCTGCAGAGTTTGAAATTCAGTGGCAAATCTATTTGCTCGAAATGAAAGTTGCCAATTCAAAATTGGGCTGTTTATGTTTCTTTAGGGAGCTGAGGGGGAGCGATAAAGTAGAAGTCAAAATAATTTATTAAATGATCTATATTGTGTCAGCAGAGTTGGCAATTATAATTACCGTAAGAAGACTTTTCCGCTTATATAAGCTCTTCCTTTCAGGGATCTCAAACCACTTTGCAGTCATTAATGATATTTGCTTCATAATATCGCTGACCTCGCTTACAAGGGAGGGAATTCAGGGAAAGAGAGAAAACAATCCCATTTCTATAACGGACAGTTTTCATTTTGTAACTGCCTGTAACGTTTATACGTGAAACTAATTCACACTTAAAAATCAGGGTCAGTTCTGAGCTCTTCATCCAGTAGAAGCCCTTAACTTGCAGTATGAGTGCAATAAAACAAACAATACAACAAACCAAGTGAGAACTGTGTGCACACACACACTGCAAAGAGCGGGTCACAGAAATGTATCACCCTGGAAACGTGGGGAGTGTGCTTCTGCTTCAGGCCCTCACACAAACCATTCCTCCCCTTGATTCAAATAGTACTCACGTGAGGGATGAGTGTTATCAGTATCCACTTCAAATAAATGGCCCATGGGTTTGGCTATTTCTCAGAAAGGAAAAAAGGAATTGGGAGCAGCATGAGAACTGAGAAGTTGGAAAAAAACCCTAAAACCGCACCTAGGAGAAAGCGGGACCTGAGTGGAAGCCACCATGGATTTCTCAAGACCAAACTGTGTCAAACTAACATAATTTCATTCCAAAAAAAGTGGGGTTTTTTATTGAAAAGAAAAGAAAAACAGATTTTAGAAAAACAGTCACACATCCTGAGTTTAGATACTACTTTCCTAGCAGTCTCATAGTTGATTTAAGGAAGCATGGAGATTTCGCTTTGCAGGGAGAATGCAGAACTGATTGGAAAGCAGTTATGTGCGTTTTAGTAGCAGAAGAGTAGCATGGACGTGTGTTCCTCAGGGAGTTGCCCAGTATCCAGGAGTATTCAGCATTTCCAGTAAAGATCTGGATGATAAAAGAGAGAATGTGCCTATTAAGTTTCCAGATGATGCCAATTGAGGAAGAGCAACACATCCTTTGGACAACAGACCTGGAAATGGAAATGATTTAACAAACCCACCAGAATGATCTTTAACAGGGCTGAGGGCTTATTTTTCCACGGAGGTACATGAAATGATTCCTCTGCTTTCTTCAGCAGGGAGAAGGCCTTGGAAAACAACCCAGTTCGGGCTCTGCATTTCTACAAAAGCACATGACATCTGGGAACAGTTCATCCTGGAGGATTGGAGAAGGTCAGAGGTCCTATAAAAAATTATGCAGAAAGCTTCTAGTTTTTACTTCTATGATGGAAGTGGTAAGGAGTTTCAGAGGCAGGTCCAGAATGGACAAGAGAAACTCCTGCATTGGAATAACACAGTAGGTATTAACCCAAGAACTCATTTCGCTTGGGCTCCACAGGGCGAGGGCATGTCCATGAATTAACCAGGGCATGCCATCTTTTTTAAGTAGAACTCCGCATTAAGGTATCATTCCTGTGTTTTACCTGAAAGTCCATTCGGACCTCCTGTGGGATCCGTGTTGGAGGAAAAAGGCCAACAAGCTTGAGAAGTAGGTTGTGATCAGGTAAGAGCTGAGCTTGTTCAGCCTGGAGAGGAGAAGGCTCTAGGGAGACTTCAGAGCAGCCTTCCTATATGGAAAGGGGCTACAGAAAAGCTGGGGAGAGACTCTTCATCAGAAAGTGCACAGGCAGGATGAAGGGAATGGTTTTAAGCTGAAAGAGGGGAGATTGAGAAGAGACCTTGGGAAAAAATGCTTTCCTGTGAAGGTGGGGAGGCCCTGGCACAGGTTGCCCAGAGAAGTGGTAGCTGCCCCATGCCAGGAGGCCAGGTTGGATGGGGCTCTGAGCACCCTGATCTAGTGAATGTCTCTTGTCCATGACAGGGTCTGGAACTGGATGGGGTTTGAGGTCCCTTCCAACTCAAACCATTTCATGACTTATGGTTCGAAAAGAAGGGAGACTTGCAGTTTCCACATGGAAATCCAGACAAAGCAGAGCAGAGGGATGGATTTTGTTTGTTTATGTCAGCAATCCAAAATCCATAGTCGGTTAGATTTTTTAACTTGTAGTTAAAACCAGTTGTCAAATGAAGGCCAGCATTTGTTGAGAGTAGTGGGGAAAGGGACACAAAAGTGACATGAACAGCAAAACAAGCTGCCCAGTAAGCTTGGAATATTCCAGGAACAGAGCAGCTACAATGTTGCTATTGGGCAGAAGAAACGGGGACAGGCAATGGCTTAGGTCTTCTACAAACAGTGATTTAAAGCATATACAAAAATGCATTTACATTTAAAGCCCAAATTTTAGAACTTAACAGAATAAGGACAATAAGTCTAAAGTAGTGAGGAACTTTTTTAAGGGTCTCCGAAACTTTTCTTCCACAGAAAGATAATTTTTTCATTGTAGACCACTTGCAAGTCTGCTGGAGACCCTTCCCACAAATCCTTCTTTGTGTGTTTACATTCTAAGTCTTCTAAAAGTGAAATTAACTTTCCTGCTCACATCTTTGAATTTCCCTTCACAACCTGATAGCCAAATAACATTAAAACTAATTTGAGTTCTGAAAAGCTTACAAAAAAGGGAGAAATTTTCTCATTATTAATGGAAGAATAGACCTATTTAGCATATCTAAAGGATGAGTGTAAGATCTATAACCCGTACAATAGCAATCTTGAAAAAGCTACAAGTTGGAATTATTCTCTCAGGGCTTTTATCAAGGTAGGTATCACAAGTTGAAAGTGAAATCCACCCAGAAATCACTCAGCAAGTTCGGTATTCACAGACTTCTCTACCAGAAATAATCCCCTGTGCAATAGTAAAAATTTCTTTGCTTTTGACTCCATCATTCAGTTTGTGTCACCAATTAGCTCTATGAGTTACAGCACCACACTACATCTCTTAGAAGTGAGAAGTTATGTGTTGCAGGCAGGTATTTGCCAGGATGGCTGGAACAGATGACAGCATGAAAAGAGAGCAGCAGTGCTGTCCTCCTGGACTGGCAGATATTCAGAAATAGGGATTGGGATCACTTACATGCATGCTTAGAGCACCTTCAGCTGCAGGAGTCTCCTACTGACTTGAAACGGAATAAAGCCATGAAGTTCTTTCTCACATGGAACACACTGCTGCACATGGCAGGAGAATACAGATGAAGACTTCTTGCAGGATTAAAAGCAGCAAAGTCTGTCCCACAGAGACACCTTTTTTTTCAGGACAATCTGTGCTAGCATTTCTGCACAGCTGGGAGAGTAATGAGTCATCAGGCTTCATCAGCAACCTTTTCATAGAGTCACAGAATGGTTTAGGTTGGCAGGGACCTCATAGCCCAGCCCGTTCCACCCCTCTGCCATGGGCAGGGATACCTTCTACTGGATCAGGTTGCTCAAACACACATCCAACCTGGCCTTGAAGACATCTAGGGAAGGGAAAGGAACGACTTCTCTACGAAATATGTGCCAGGGCCTCCCCAGGAGAACTTTACTTCCTAATACCTAGACTAAACCACTACTCTTTCAGTTTAAAACCATAACCTCTTGTGCTATTGCTGCAGACTCTGCTAAAAAGTTTGGCCCCATCTTATTAGCACTCTTTAAGTATAGAAAAGCTGCAATAAGGTCTCCTCCACGTTTTCTCCTCGCTGGACAACTCTAACTCTTTCAGCCTCTCTGATTAGGAAAATTGTTCCAGGCCTATGATCATTTTCGTGACCTCTACTGGACTTGCTGCAGCAGCTGCATGTCCTTCCTGTATTGAGGACTCCAGAGCTGGACTCAGAGCTCCAGGTGAGGACTCACCAGAGTAGAGTAGAGGAGCTGATTCCCCTCCCTTACTTGCAAGCCTTCGATTCTCCTACAATGGCTTCTCGTGCAGAAACGTATTACGGTGTGTTGAAGATTATTTGCCAATTCTCAGCTGTTCTGAAGAAATCCAAATCATCACCACTGCGTATCTGTAGGTGATTCTACAAGCCACAAGGCCAGATCATGAGGTAGAAAAAAAATCAGTACATTTCCACTGCACTAAGTGGACTTTGATCATATAAAATGAAATGAAGAATCTGGATCTCTTTCCCAGTTTTCCCACATTAATCACCTAAATCTCCTGATTTCTTTGACTAATGGAACAGACAGCTCTGCATCTTCAGCCTCATGTTCAGGACTTGCTCTAATATTTAGTATTGTCTTAGTAATTCTGTTTATCCGAATTCGGTCGTGTGTACACTTTGTTTTCAGGATCTTTGTCAGTGCTTAAATGGAATAATCAAGCCTGGAGCTACTCAGCAAATAAATAGACTTTTTGAGGTTATGGCAACAGGAGAAACAGAATTAGCATTTCAGGAAGACAGAGTAGATACAGATGGGTACTCAAGGGGCAGGTTTTGCTGTCAAGCCAAGAGACTTTAAGCAGGGACAGGGGAGCTCACAGTGCTTTTGTTTTCAAACAGAGATCTTCTAGAAAATACAACACTGCATAGCGAATACTGAATATTGATAAATATTTATACAAATGAATTCAATAGTAATGAGAATAATACATCCCGCTTTTCTTCCTTAGTAACCATAGTTACTGAAGTATTTATTTACTATCTGTATTTATTTAGTCCTTGGGCAGCCTCTGCCAATGCTTCACTGGTAAGCTTAGAGGACTTATCCAACCTTACTGAGTCTATGATTCTCTATAATGTTTAAGGCTTTTTGCCTCCGAAAGAGTACCTGAAAGTGGTCATGTTTAGAAACTTTTGTGAACTGAAGTCTTTAAAATTCGGTGGTGGCGTTGTGGTCCATGGCGATCATAGAATCATAAGGTTGGAAGAGACTTCCAAGATCACTGAGTCCAACTGTACCAGTCTCCCTAATAAACCATGTCCCTAAGGACTTTATCCACCCCTCTTTTACACACCTCCAAGATTGGCGACCCCAACACCTCCCTGGGCAGCCTGTTCCAATCCCTGACCACTCTTTCAGTGAAGAAATTCTTCCTAATGTCCAGTCTAAACCTCTCCGGCAAAACTTCCAGTCAGTTCCTCTTGTCCTTTGTGAAAAGAGACCAGCACCCATCCCACCACAACCTCCTTTCAGGCAGTTGTAGACAGTGATGAGGTCTCCTCTCAGCCACATTTTCTGTAAGCTAAACAACCCGATTTCTCTCAGTCGCTCCTCACAGTGCTTTTTCTGCAGCCCCGTGTCCTCTGCACACGCTCCAGCCCCTCAATGTCCTTCCTCTAGTGAAGGGCCCAAAACTGAACTCAGCACTCGAGGTGCGGCCTCACCAGTGCTGAGTACAGGGGCACAATCACTTCCCTGCTCCTGCTGGCCACGCTGTGTCTGATACAGGCCAAGATGCCATTGGCCCTCTTGGCCACCTGGGCACGCTGCTGGCTCACGTTCAGCTGGCTGTCATCCAACATCCCCAGGTCCTTCTCTGCCAGGCAGCTCTCTAGCCACTCCTCCCCAAGCCTGTAACGCTGCACGGGGTTGTTGTGTCCCAAATGGAGGACTCTGCACTTGGCCTTGTTGAACCTCATCCCCTTGGTCACAGATCACATCTGCAGAAAATATGGCGCTAACACACACTTCACCTCAGCAGAATGTACCTAATTAGACATCTTCAGCTTCCAGTGTTCTAATGAATGCTAACTTCATTTTCTACAAAAAACGAGATAAGCATAAATGAAAGTGTAATTTAATAAGAATGGTAAACAGTTGGGCTATTCCTTGTGGAGCGGTTGCTGATGCAGAGCCCAGACAGAGGTAACGGCCGGGTTTAGAGAAGTGAAGTTATAATTACTGGTTTCATTTCACACAGAGATTAATAGCTTTCTTGTGACATTAAAACTGTTACAAAAGCGAATAATATTTTTTTTATGGGATGAAAAACAGTGAAGAATAGAAGTTGAGTGCATATAGAGAGATAAAAGAGAAGACGAGTATCAGGGTAATATGCAGAAGACCTTGGTGTAGGACAAATACAGAAAAGTATTTACTAGGCTTTTAACTGATCTGACTGAGTAGAAGAGTCTTGGCTAATTATGTGTTTCCTTGTGTTTTCAATAAAAATATTTTCTTAATTTATTCCTACTTGTAGTTGTGACTCACAGACCAGGATCCCTGATAAAATGGAGTTCAGCAGCATCTTAGAAACATAGAATAATGGAGTGGTTCGGGTTGGAAGGGCCCTCAAAGCCCATCCAGTTCCATCTCCCTGCCATGAGCTGGGACAACTCCCACTGGATCAGGGTGATCAAAGCCCCATCCAACCTGGCCTTGAACACCTCCAAGGATGGGGCAGCCACCACTTCTCTGGGAAACCTGGGCCAGGGCCTCCCCGCCCTCACAGGAGAACATTTCTTCCTAAGATCTCCCTGCAATCTCCCCTCTTTCAGCTCGGTATCAAGAAGTTTGTTTGCAGGTATCTAGATCAATGATCATTTGAGAACTAACTTCCCAGGGCATCCCGTTGCAGGTTGGAGCAGTGCCTGTGAATTCTCCGCAGAACACATCACCTCACCAGCAGTCCCATGCACACTGAGATTTCCATAAAAGAAGCGGTTCTCAGCAATTAGTGCTTACGAAAGGAAAATGCTTCAAGGGTGCTTTACAACAGCCAGCGATGGATGCAGGATTCCCAAATTTAAGCTATAATTTATTCGTAGGCTGAGTAAAACAAGGAAAACATAGGAAACAAGGAAAAGACTTTGCAAAGGCAAAATCATTTTAAAAAAGAGGAAGGAGAGAAGAAGAACGGGAAATGAGAGAGTGATTATGCTGCAGGCTCAGCGACAGATTTAAATATTCAACAAGAATGAAAACTATCCAGGTGTATTTTCTCCCAGACTGGTGAGATTTTACCTTTTGTCCCCACCGAAAGAAACCAGTACCCTGGATTTCCCAGCTGTCCTGTTCTTTCAAGGTTTCACCACAAGTAATAATCAGCATATGCAGAAACATCAGACTAAACACTTGGGAGAGAGGAGATGCAGGGATCACAGCACAGAGCAAACTCATTCCTACCTAAGACATTAGCGAACATATTAACATCTGTTCTTTTCATAAACCAAGACCCACAGAGGGGACCAGAGGATAGAGAGTCACCACACTCTGCAGGATGTTCCTGTGGCTCAGTGTCGGGACACCTAGGACCTTTTGAAAGTCCCTAGTCTGCAATTCCAACTCTCCTTTGTGTAGTTCCAGCTCAATAAGCAAAGGTTGCGGTAGAAAAGGTGAATAAACTGAGACAGGAGTTTGAGGCATCTGTTCCTTGAGATAATCCATGGGATAAATCAGGCTGTCTCTAGTCCAACCCTTCCTCCAAGCAGGGTCAGCCACAGTGTATGATGAAGTTCCGCAGAGCTTTAGGATGTGCATTGCCAGGTCAGCATCTTCATTCTGTGTGCTTTCCCAAAATCAAGACATTCTCGCCTCACAGGAGGAATCGATGGGATGAGGCATTTTCTCTCATCTACTCTTTTTAGAGAAATGTGGACTTGAGTGAATTCCCAGCCAGTCACAGTTTGAGGTCAAACACCAAGTCCTCCGAGGTTCAATCCTCCTCCTGCTCTAGAGAAAACCTCTCCTGGTCTCTGTGTGGATTATATTTTGTATATTTCTGCTTTCAGGAGGTTTTTCCAGATCCAGAAATGGCATTGCGACTGTTCTGTGCTATGAGCTGATTCAGGACAACCAGTCCACCAGAAGACGGCAGCGTGGTTCATGTGGCAGGAATTAGTGTACTGAACTGTTCACAAACACACAATACTGAAGTTTCTCAGTGCATAAGTCAGAAAGTTCAGTTCAACCCATCTGCAAAGTTAACAAGCAAATCAATAAGAAACAGAAGCAAGAATACAGAGAACACAGACATATTCTTATGTAAAGTTTAACCATGATCTGTTCACGACGTTCTCTGGGAACTCAGAAACCATCCTGATTGAGGATATAGAATGATAAGTGAAATGGGTTCATTGGTATCTACAGACTTTGGCCATCTATAATTCAAAATCCACTGCATATTTTAAGTTGTTTTCCTATTTGGTACAGCACAATGGAAGGGTTCTGTGAGAGAAACCTTGTGAAACTGAGAGTTTTGCTAGTCCCACATGTTTGAAAAAGGAACAACAGCACTGTAGATGTTTTGCCGAAAGATAAGCCTAGCAGAGATCTGTGTACAAGCCCTGGATCACAGTAAAGATCTGTATTTTTACTGCTGCAGCACGTGCTCAAAGATCACAGAGCACTGAAGACTGATTTCCCTCTCCGCTTCATCCATCTCTGCTGTCCTCACTGTGTAAAGTCCTGGCCGGGGAGGAATGGAATGAAACCTGCCCCATCAGACAGAAAGAAATGGCAAATTTTCCAAGAGTTTCAACCTTCTGGAGGCTCTTCCCTACTAAAACCAAAAAGTCTCTCCACCAGGTGCAAACTTTATTCTGATAAGCACCTCTTGAAGCTCAGTCTATCTTCGCGCAGCAGAGCAGAAAGTCCTACGAAGGATGCACAAGCCACCACCTTCCAAACTGCTCGGGTGAATGTCTCCAGGATTTTTAAGTCCATACGGATCAAAGTCTTGTTTCCAAAAAAAAAAAAAAACACCAGCTGAGCAGGCTTGTCTAAATAAGAGTAGTTTCAGTATTCCAACTTACGGTTGTGTTTGTAGAGATCAACTAATGCAATTAAAGCCTCACAAAATTATCAGGCACTAAAAAGAACCTTTCAATTTCCAGGACACTACTGTAAAGAAAGCGTTGTCTGACACATCCATTTTAACTCACACCCAGGTGCCCGCAGCGATCCTCACCCACTGGGTATAAATACCAAAACTATTTTTGGTCGCAAAGTGTTTGTTACTCCAATTACGTATCTGGATTTGTCTCATTTTGGAATGAAAACAAGACAACAACTCCCTCACAGACAAGATGTTGCGAAACTGTATGTAAAAACCTAAATAAATGTATGTAAAAACCTAAATAAAATTTTCCATGACACAAGCAGCGGTTGTGTACCCTAAGCACCTCATCTGCCCACCAGTGCCACGGCAGTCACTGCAATGCCTAAGAACACTTTTTTGTGAAGAAATTCTTTCTGATATCCAATCTAACCGTTCTCTGGCACAACTTGAGGCCATTTCCTCTTGTCCCATAACTTGTTTCTTGGTAGAAGAGGCCAGCACCCACCTCACTATAACCTCCTTTCAGGCAGTTGTAGAATATGATAAAGTCTCCTCTTCTCCAGGTTTAAAAATTCCTAAGTCCCTTAGCTACCTCTCATAAAACTTGTTCTCGTCTGTGAAGAAGGAAAGCATCCTGGGAATCAGCCATGGGATTAAGCTGTTGCTTCTGATGCAGAGGATTTTTCCGGGGGTGGCTCTGCACGTTCCTCTCGCTCAAAGCAGTCAGATCCTACCTGAGCAAGTCTGGTTTTTCCCTGCTCTCATCTATTCCGTGCCTGTGCGCTGAGAGCACACACTCCTAACTGGAAACAGGAAAACTGGGAAGGCCTTCAGAGCAATTTGTTCTCCTCCTGGGTTTAAAAGAACTGCTGTTTTCCCACTGAGGCTGTCTGTTGAAATTTCACCTTTTCGTCCTGAATTATCAACCTCATCCCCTCTTCGAAGAGCTGCCCGGCAGCCTCTCACACTAGCACAGCTTGCCAAAGTGTCACTGGACCCGTGTTGTATGGAGCAAGGTTGGGGCCAAGCTACTCATGGAGAGGACAGAGAGATGGGTAGAAGTCCAGAAGGAAGTCTGCAGTGCTTCTCCAAAGTCTCTGATAGAGAGGCAGAAAGAGGCCGAGAATGTTACATTCCCTCCTTATCAATTAGGGAACTAGCTTCATAGAATCACAGAACGGTTTGAGTTGGAAGGGACCTCAAGGCCCATGCAGTTCCAACTCCCTGCCATGACACCTCCCACTGGATGCGAGTGCTCCAAATCCCATACACCTGGCCTTGAACACCTCCAGGGATGGGGCAACTACCACTTCTCTGGACAACCTGTAGCAGGGCCTCCCCACACTCACAGGAAGATCTTCCTAAGATATCCTCTCAGTCTCCCCCGTTTCAGGTTCAAACTGTCCCCCTTCGTCCTATTCCTGCACTCCCTGTTCAAGAGCCTTCCGAACTCTGATTCAACATGAGATGATTTGACAGTGCAGGAAAAAATCTCTAAAGCTCCCCTCCCACCCGAGTATGCGGTTACCCCAACACGGAAACATCATCTTGGAAATGACGATCTCCTGGGATAGGGCTCAAAAGATTAAGATTAAGATTAATTGAGCTAAACTGGCATTTTCCCTACTACCCCACTTCAATAACCAGAGCTTGGCAGAGTCCGAAGGCATCAAGGGCCTGGATTCACATGAGAAAAAGATGAAGTTTTTTTTCAATGTGCCGTCAAGTGAAGGAAACCATCAAGTTTGGAGGAGAGCTCGTCCCCTGCGGACTAATGAGTCCCTACAGTTGAGATGATATGTGAACTATCCTGTTTAACAGTGATCTGTCCTTTTCAGAACTTTGTATCGTCCAAGTTCCAAATTAATGGGACAAGATGACACTCTGTCACAGTACTGGAAAATAATGTTGGCAGATGCAATCCCAAGATCTTTATTATAAGGCAACAATATCTTTGGTTTTAATTCAGGAGAACAATGCTGGTGTAGGGGGAAAAATCATCGATAGCTTTATTACCTCATTCCAGCAGGTTCATTTCATTCATGAATCACATCTCTTCTTCTTACCAGGATGTGCTGACAACGAGGTGCAAAAGTTTTCTGTGGCTGAGAAACTAGTGAAACACCCAGGGCTCATCCGGTGGTGACTCTGAGCCCTCCTAGACTGTGGTCAGGTTACAGCCTCCACAAAGCAAACTCAAGGACACATTGGGCAGATGGAAGGCAGGTGACATCTTCCTTTTCTAATTCAACTCGACAGGTGATTGATCACAAGGGTTTGTTAAAAAGGCTGTAACAGCCAAAGCGCATATCTCTGTCACTCAGGGACACTTCGTGCTTAATTGTGCTGCTTAAAGGGACAGGTCATTAATCCTCAAGCTGTCCATCCCTCACATACACATTGCCTAATCGGTCTTTCCTGACTTTCAAAGCAAAATGGCAGAGCCAGCTTCAATCAGTGCAAAATCCCAGATGACATAGGGGATCTTCACAGGTCAACCCTAGACCAGGTTGGATTGGGTTTTGAGCAACCTGGTTTAGTGGGAGGTGTCCCTGTTCATTTCGGAGGGGCAGGATCGGACTGGATGACTTTCACAGTCTCTTCCAACCCAAACTGTTCTGTGACTCAAGATTTGGGACCTGTCTCTAGCAAAAGGCAGTGATCTCAATTCCTTTAGAAAGTTGTAGCTCCTACTGTACTAGCCACCAGCCATAGTCTTCCAAGTTAAAGCAAGGGATGTGAGATTAATGATGGAGTTCCTCAACGAATATTTCAGAATCATAGAATCATTTGGTTGGAAAAGACTTTTGAGATCATTGAGTCCTGCCGTACCTGTTCTCTGAACACCTCATCTACCTGTCTTTTAAACACCTCCAGGGATGGGACTCCGCCACCTCCTTGAACAGAGTCTGTGAAGAAATTTTTCCTCTTTTTTAATCTGGACTTTTCCTGGTGCAAGGTGAGGAAATTTGCTCTCGTCCTATTACTTATTACTTGAGAGAAGAGACCACTGCCCACCTCAGGACAACCTCCTTTCACGGAGTTCTAGAGAGTGATGAGCTGTCCCTTCAGCCTCCCTCAGGGAAAATTTCAGAAAGGCTACTGAATCTTTGAAGTACACACACAATAGCAAGGAATAGGTGATATTATGTCAGACACATCTCAAAATACACAGCCAGCATTCTTTTTCCCGTTATGAAAAACCATGTACTGCAAACCTCTGGAATAATCTCACATCTTATGAGTAAGAAACAGTAAGCCTTTATGATTCAACACTATTGTTTCCAAGCATCATTCTTATGCTTTTTCTTTAGGCTACAAGAAAAAGGAGAAAGACAACACTGCTGCTGTTGCCCTTCTAGGTGACATAACTATGCCCTATTTGCCAAAAATGAAAAGCAGGGTTTATCTTTGGTCATTAAGAGTGAAACTGTTTCCCCAAATGGGTACTGAAGAGCCTAAATAAGGCTAAAGATTAACTAAAAAAGTGATCTAGTATGGATTTAATATGATACATATCTAGCACCTCAGTTGCCAGGTATGTCCCCGCTACCTCCTCCTTTCATGTGCAGGGATCTGCTGGTGGGACTTTTTCCCACAGAAGGAACCATCACCTCCATTATGGCCATCACGAGTGTTTAATGGAGAGATGGCCCTGCCAGGTACGTTGCTCCACATTAACTGGGAGACTAAAAGCAAGGCTGCTGGAGGACACAAGGTGACCAGGAGATGACTTAGAAGCAGCAAAATGAGCTAGTACAACGCAGAAACCTCCTGGATCTGCATAAGGACTCCAGCATTCTGATCACAGAATCGTAGAACCACAGAATGTCCTGCATTGGAAGGCACCCACAAAGACCATCGAGTCACGGGACAACCCCAACATTCACACCATGGGGCTGAGGCCGTTGGCCAAGTAGTGCTGTAATATTGTCAGTTTGGTGCTGTTACTACTTCTATGAAGTAATTTACATGATTCATGTATTACATATCAGCACGGCATTGTTCCAACCTATTGCCTATTCCATCTAGGTTTCCCAGCACTCCCTCTCCGTCATGAGCCCCATTGCCACGGTACTGGCATCAGCTAACCCCACCGCTGTTCTGCTGATGGAGATCATAGTATTGACAATCCAGGCTTGGCTCATGGAAGAGAAACAGATGTACTGATCTCCCAGTGGCCTGGGAAGCAGCGGCATACGCTGCAGTCATTGGTGATTCTTGACCAACATGGGAGGCTGACACCTCTGGTCTGCTTTGCCTTCTGCAGCAAGAACAATTGTGGGTCCTCAAAGGATGCAGCATTGTGTGCTCAATTGAAAAAGTGTGATAAATGGTACCATTGAACAGAAAACCCTTCATTGCTGCTCCTGCATAGCTCCACAGAAAAGTTATTTCCCCAGAAAGCAAAAGTTGATAGAGAAACATTTCGGAATCATGGACTTTGTTGGAAAAGACCTGTGAGATCATCGAGTCCAATAGGCCACTGCTAAACCAGATTCCTGAGCAATTTTTCTGCCTTTAATCTGTCTTTAAACAATTTCAGGAATGGGAACTCCACTACATCCCTGGGCAGTTCCTGCCAGTGCAAGAGAACCCTTTTGCTAAAGAGATGGTTCCTGATATATAAAAGCACTATAAATATACACATAAAAGTTTATCAAGTCCAAAGAGAGTTGTCACCTCATGCCCAAAGTGAGGCCAGTTTCTCTCTGTGCCCGACAGTGGCTGGAACGTTCCGCCATCAGCCAAGCTCCTGCACCATGTGCTGTCTTGGAGTAGTTCAAACCCCCAGACCAGGACTGTGCAGCTCTGAAAGGTCACACTGTGTAAAAGGAAGCAAGAGAAGCATCTGACAAAAAAATCCCCTTGCAGAAAGTAGAGATGATTGTGCCCTTGTAAATGACAAACAGCTTCTGTGCTTTTAACGTCACCTCTCCACACCCAGTGCACCTCACCTTCATCCCACCACTCTGGCAGTGACTAGAATAAAGCAAGCTGAAAAGAGACCACTTTTCTCTTCTCTTGGCTTTCCTTACAACAAGCAGAGCTGAAATCCAGCCTTCTTTAAACAGCATAAATGAACCGGGGGAGCAGTTGTTTCTTTCTTCCTGAATTACCATGAAAAGATATTAGAGCACTGAACTTATACATGACCCTGTCATATCTCTTCATGGCTTTATCTCTTATTTTACCTACCTTTCATTGACTTTAACCGTCTTAAAAGAACAAAGGAGGGGAGGGAAAAGAAAAAAAAGCCCTGATTTTAGCAATTTTTCTGACATATTTAATGCGCAACAATTTCTTTTTTTCTTGTTCCTTTAGTGATAAGCAGACAGCTACAAAAATATAATGATATTGTCTGACTAGAACACACAATATTTCTGCCCTTTTGTTCTCTGGCATAGCCAAGAGGTGCTCAGAGCTGAAGCCCTAGGGGGGCTACCATCAAATCTGAGTCCTGAAAACCCTTGCAATCACATCGAAAGTAACAAAAAAAAATGTGAAGATGGCTAAAGAAAATGAAGCCATCAGTGGACTTCAAATGAGACAAATTGTCCTTAAAATCAGGGTTTAAGTGAAATTTCCATCATGGCTCCTCGTGTACCACCTTCATTGGTGTCTGTCTAGAAGGAAAGGATGGTTTATATGGTCGAGAATACTCAAATCTACGCCAGGTCTCCAAGATGTGTTTCCTCAAAGGACTTCAAACTAATGACTTGGTTTCCTTATGCCTCAGCTACCAGCCAGAATGATCGGAACACAACACATCCTCCCTCTGTTCCTCATCTGCCACACCTATTTATGATACAATTCCTCAAGGCAGGAAACCGACGACATCCCATGTGTGCTTATGCCATGCTGAGTGTGATTAGAATTAACACTCACAAAGAGAGGCTTGAAGTTTCCTCTAGAAACAACACTGACAGCTTTCCACGGTTTGCATTTCTACTCTGTATATGTTCTTGGGCGGCTCTAATAAAGATGATCTGAGGGCTGGAACATCTCTGCTATAAAGGCAGGCTGAGAGACTTAGGGAGACCTTAGAGCAGCCTCCCAGTATTGAAAGGGGCTCAAGGAAAGCTGGGGAGGGGGCTCATGATCATGGAGTGCAGGGACAGGATGAGGGAGAATGATTTTAAGCTGAAAAAGAAGCGATTGAGATGAGATCTTAGCGAGATTTAGATTAGACAATAGAAAGAAATTATTTATGATGAGGGTGGGGAGGCCTTGGCACAGGTTTCCCAGAGAAGTGGTGGCTGCCCCATCCCTGGAGTTGTTGAAGGCCAGGTTGGATGGAGCTTTGAGCACCATGATGCAGTGGGAAGTGTCCCTGCCCATTGCAGGGGTTGCAACTGGGTTTTTGGAACAGGGGTTTTGAAGTCCCTTCTAACCCAAACTATTCCATGATTCTATATTGTGTTTAAGCACAGTGATTACATTTTCCAGCTTTGAATAGGAAATCTACTCAGGTGTCTCAGCTGTAATCTCTCATTAAATTGCGATTTTATCTGAATGCCTGTCATGGAAACTCAATGTCAAACTTATGATCTAAGGGTGAAGCCTCTCTTCTTCTGAGGAACAGGCTGATCAGTCTTGCTCCACTGATGTCAATTTGTCCCTGCTTGTTCCTAGTGATTAAATAAAAACAGGTAAAAGAGTCTCTTGCATGGTTCTGGTTGACCTTCTTATCTGCTGTTGAGTGGTGGTCTTATTGGGCTGACCTTACAGACAAGGGAAAAGCTCAAAGAATTGAGAACATCCCTGTCTGCTAAGCTAGGAACCGCTGACTTAGATAAGCTATGTGTTTTCAGTGTACACCCTCAGCTAACAGATTCTGGTATTTACAATTCTTCGCTAAACGCTTCTGTCTTGTGGACAAAAGTATTTTAAGTTCATTTATTTTGATGAGAGAATCATTTAAGTGAGTTAGCATTTGTTGTCAGAATGATGATGAAACTAATTTTTCCACACACCTACTTGGACAGTGAGCTGGACGCGGTTCCTCCATGAGATCAGGTGTGCACAAGGACTGCCAAAAAGGGTGTCCTCCCTGGTTTCAAGTCAGTTTATCAACAAAATGAATACAAAAGCCTTTTGTTTACAGAATGAACTTCGGTGTTAATTGTTTGTCGATAACGATGGCAAAGCCAATTGATGTTCTGTTGAATGCTGATTAAAAATGCATGGACTGTGAGTGTACACAGAGCTGGGAGTCTTGCTTTGTTGACAAAGTCCAAGTGCTTGACAGGAAACAGCACCTGATTTTGCTGGGCCGAGACATGATCCGGGTATCATAGAATCACAGAATGGATTGGAAACGACCTTAGAGAGCCTCCAATTCCAATCTGCTGCCATGGGCATCGACACGTCCCACTCCATCAGGGTGCTCAAAGCCCCATCCAACCTGGCCTTGAACACCTCCAGGGATGGGGCAGGCACCACTTCTCTGGGTAACCTGGGCCAGGGCCTCGTCACCCTCACAGGAAAATATTTCTCCCCAAGATCTCATCTCAATCTCCCCTCTTTCAGCTGAAAACCGTTCCCCCTCGTACAATCCATGCAATCCCTGATCAAGAGCCCAACCTCAGCTTTCCTGAAGCCCCTTTCAGTACTGGAAGACTGCCATCAGACTGCTATATTGTGAGTCTTAAGTCCATCACACCTACAGAAAAATCCTTCTTTCTCTTCTGTGTTGCTCCAAATTCAACCTTAAATTCACCTACATCTTGCTTGGGAATGCCAGAACCTAATGCTGAATGAGTTGAAAGTGAACAGCTATTGCCACAGGGAACTGTCCCTGTTTCCGCTCAAGTCAGTGCAAGTGCATGAAGGAATGCACCAGAATGGACTGCAACTGCCTGCCGTGGAGTTCACGGCAACATCAGCAAGGATGTTTCTGATGCAAAACAGCCAGAATCGAGACTTAACCACCTCTCTGGGCAGCCTCTGCCAGTGCCCAATAACCTTTTTTGTGAACAATTTTTTTCTGATATCTAATCTAAATCAACACTGGTACATCTTCAGGCCATTCTCTCTCGTATTACCACCGCTTATTTGGGAGAAGAGATCAGCATCCACCTCAGCACAACCACAACTGTAGACAGTGATGAGGTCTCCACTCAGCCTCCTCTTCTCCAAGCTAAACACCCCCCCACCTCGTCTCTCAGCTGCTCCTCATAACACTTCTTCTCCAGCCCCTTCACCAGCTCTGTTGCCCTTATGCTCCTTTGGACTCCCTTCCAGAGGGAGAAACACTCCAAGATAAGATTAGGCTGATAACCAGGGTTTTACAGGTTTCTTGTCATGTTACCAAGTACTGCCTCCGCTGTTCTTGTGCTACAAATTAATAATAAAACCACGGAGATAGTCCTGCCATATCTTCAGTGATGCCAGTCAAGGTATTTGGCAGGCTGCTGCAAAGATGAAATTCTTCAATCTGCTTTTGCAATATCCTTCCACTGGTATAAAGAGGGGTTTTGCTCTCTTTTAGGAGATGATTGTGGTGATAATGGAGTTAATTTCCAGGTGAGTGCAAAGAGTACGGTAACACAAGAAAAATACCATATTAATATTTAATATAACACTTTTTTTATGAGCATGAAAATAATAGAAGCCATTCAAATGGAACTGCAGCCTGCAAGGATGGATATAGTTTAATGTTTCTCCAGCTACGTCTTCATTTTGCTAAAGAGTAACTTATGCTTGATTGAGCTCAGAGTGTCTGTGTTTGCACACCTAGACACAGAAAAAAAACCTCCTCTAGCCTAAATCCTACTAAGTATCTATCTGAGGGACTTTGGCAACACCACATTGTAAGAGTGCTCATTGAAACACGGTGGGTTAATGAAGACCTTCAGAGCCATGTTGTAGCCCCAAAGGAATGAAGCCTGTTGTGGTGTCTATCCTGCCTTAAGAGACTTAGATGGAATAGCCAGAACTGTGGATTGCGGTCCTAAAGCTCTTATGGACAACAGGCCATAAGTATTCCTCAACAGTCCGTAAGTCCACTTCCTGATCTAAAGCCCCTCCCCGGATTTCTTGGATTACCTTTCTGTACTGATAATTCTGGAGATATTTTGAGCAGGTTGCGTCATCAGGTTTATTTCACTTCATGACAGGCTGAAGCGTCTCCAAAACTGCTCCCTCAAGTGTTTAACAACTGTTTCTTTCTCCAGCTGCACCGTGGATTACGCTAGACTCTTGGTTCCTTCCGTTTTGCTCAAATACAGGCAAAACCTGAGACTATGGACTTAGAAAAGGACTTTAAGGCGAGTACCACTGCTGTCCTGCGGTCAGATCCTTGGGCAGGACAATCCGCACAGGCTCCAGCACTTTGACCCTGTACCAGCCCCTAATGAATGATGTGGAAGCAGCCACATGGTCAAGGACCTTCTTTTGCCTTCGCCTGTTCTCAGACTTAGGAAATGCTTAGGAGACCAGACTTAGGAAATGCTTAGGAGTTACCAGAATCAAAAACGTGTCTTAAAGGGAGACAGGAAACAGCTCAGACAAGGAAAAAACAAGTAAACAGGGAGATAGAAAGCTGGAAGGCATTTGTTTGTTCTTCAGCTCTGGTATCTCAAACCCTCCAACACCTTAACTTGGGAATTCCCCTTTGTGAAGAAGAACTTTGGAAGACATAAATAAATGGAATTTTATATGGAAATAAACATCCAGATATGCACGAGGAAGGGAAGGGAGTCATTCATTATTATGGAGCACATATCATTACGCATTCATAAATTCCGAGGTAATATATTTTTCTTCATTGCTCGGATAATAAATCACCATTTGATTACAAAAGAGGAGTACATGGATGGAACGGCAGCCTCGCTGAGAAGTAATCTTGGCAGAAGAATGGCCGGAAAATTGATGGGAAATTCAATTGTTTGACTGTCCTGCCTCCAGGAGAGGCGACTCTACCAGTATCTTAACCTTCCTGGCAACTCACACGGCAGATACTGTCCTTGATGGAGTGAGGTTTTTGGACCTCTCTCGGCTTGGTTTGATTCCGCCTCCTCTGGCAGCCTGCAGAATGTCTAATAGCGGTGCAAAAGGGTTAGGGAAAAGCCATCCAATCTGCTACTGAGCCTGGGCTATAGCAAACGTTTCTCAAGGATCTATGAAAAATACGCTGTTCTGTTCCCCACTTAGCTGGAGTCATCTCATCCATCAACGAGATCCTTCAAGGGTCACTGGCTTCCATGACAGCAAAGAGTTTTCAAGAACAAACCATCCAGTCTACCATCTGATTGCTGGTTTCTAGTTTATATTCATTTGTCATCTTAGCTGCTTTTTTCAGTTTAACTCTTAATTTCTTTCCCCCGAACAAACTATTTGTCTCTTCTTTTCAGTTGAGGTCTTTGAATCATTCTTCATTTTTGTCACATTAGGGTTTAATCTGAAAGAGGGGAGATTGAGATGAGAGCTTATGGAGAAATGTTTTCCTGTGAGAGTGGGGAGGCCCTGGCACAGATTTCCCAGAGAAGTGGTGGCTGCCCCATCCCTGGAGGAGTTCAAGTCCAGGTAGGATGGGGCTTTGAGCACCATGATGCAGTGGGAAGTGTCCCTGCCCATTGCAGGGATTGCAACTGGATTTTTGGAACAGGGGTTTTGAAGTCCCTTCCAACCCAAACTATTCCATGATTCTATATTGTCTTTAAGCACAGTGATTACATTTTTTCCAGGTTTAAATAGGAAATCTACTCAGGTGTCTCAACTGTAATCTCTCATTAAATTGCGATTTTATCTGAAAATCTGTCATGGTGTCCCTGCCCACGGCAGGGGGCTGAAACTGGGTGGGTTTTGAGGCCCCTTCCAATCCACAGCAGAAAATGATTTTGTGATCCCACTAAGTCTGAGGATGGACTTCGGCACAGAGTAATTCACTCCCTGTAGACCTCAGTGCTTTTGGTGGAAGACAACCACTGAGCATTTCTTCCAACCAGTCCAAGATTAGAATCGTATAGGTTTTAATCTGGGAGTTGCCTGATTGACGTTGGATTACTCCCCTGCATTGGACTTTGTGTTTTTGCACCGCTCACCTGCCAAAATATACAGTCTAACACAGAAGAGCCCTTTTCCTCCAGGAGGGACAACTAAGAAAAGCAGGGGGAGGGACTGATTGCATAGGCTAGCATCTCTGTCAGCTGCGATTAGATGCCTAGCTTGCAACTTGACATGGAGACCCTCCCTTCACAGATTAGAGAGAGCAGCAGTGCATTCCATCTCCTCCTAGCTCCAGGATCTGAATCACATCGGGTGAATCACAGTCCAAAAATGTCTGCTCCTCGGCAACAATTACAAAGCAAGGCTGGGTGAAGAGTTCATCTGCTGCCATCTGAAGTAGAAGGGACTGAAAGCATTACTTGGAAAGCAGATGGAGAAGGCTTCATTTCCTGCTGGTTTCAGTGGCACTTACAGAGAGAACAAAGCTGGTGTGGTGTCCCGAATTTCTTTATGGGAGGTATTTTATCTCCTATTCCCAGTGACCAGATTTCAAGGGCTGCACAAGAAATAATGCTGCGAAACATCAAGATCAAGCCTCCTTCCAAATCACATCCCTGTTGGACACTCGCCAGCACTACCCATCCAAAGTATTAAAGACCCATCGGGAAGGACTTTGCAATTTTTTTTCTTGTGCATCTTCCAAGAATACCAACAGTTGTAAAATGTCATTTGTCAAGAGGGAAGATATTTCGGCAGTGAATGCAATACAGTAACTCCATCAATACTGTGAGCACATAGCTCTGATGGGTCATACCAGCCTTGGAAAAAATGTCAGCCTTCCAGCCATGGAGCAATATGGAGAGATGATTTCCAGGGCTTGTTTCATTTGCCAGCTCTTACAGTACTTTCCCCCAAAGTTTAACAGCCATAATTACACTGGGACGTGAGGGAGTTATAAGGATTTATGCCAGCTGAAAATCTCTTATCAATCCAGAGGGGCATTTGGCAGTGCTGTTGGGAAGAAATTTTTCACGATGAGGGTGGTGTGGCCCTGGCACAAGTTGCCTAGAAAAGTCGTGGCTGCCACATCCCTGGTTGTGTTCAAGGCCAGTTTAGCTAGGGTTTTGAGTACCCTGATTCAGTGGGAGGTGTCCCTGCCCATTATACTGGATGGGCTTTGAGTTCCCTTCCAACCCAAACCATTCTATGATTCTTGAATTCCCTGGCCTGTTTGGCACCAGTGACTGGGAAGAAGAACAGGGTCTTAGACATTGCCTTTATATACTGTGCACAGGCTTTTAAAATCAGACTTCCCTGGGTGCCAAAAAGCATTTTTGAGCCCACTTGGTCTCCCGGCAATCGCACATAGCTCAAGTATATGCGTTCCCCCGACCTTCATCCCCGGATGAAATCTCTTCTGCAGAACAAACCAAACTTCTACATCTCTCACTTTTACCGTATCACGCTCAAGGATTAGGAAGAAAGCATGTTTCATAACTTATGCATAGGAATATCTGCTTTGAGTTGTCCTGATTTGTTGGTAGACAAACATCTTATCTCCGAATCCCTGGGGCCTTGGCAAAAACATCATAACTTAACAAGTTTTATTAGATTTTTCAGACAGGTACGCTAACAATAAATTAGCATTAACTGGTCCAGCAAAGTAGATATATGAAGGCATCTGCAAACACCCTCCGGTGCCCTTGATAGCAGTCTTTTTAGGCAAAAACACAGGATTTTATTTAGATGCTTTGAGGCACTGATTTTCCTTTTATACAAACCACTGTGTAATTAACATCTTGGTGAGCTCTTTTCCTCCTCAAATCTAAAATGACTTGAAATATGGTACAACATGTTAATAGATGACTAGATAAAGCTAAATTTTAAGATAATCATTGTACTTTGGTCTCTCGCTGAATACATGGTTCCCCTAAAATGAGAAATGCCAGTAGGAAATAATCTGCTATAAAGGCGGCAACCTGAGTCCTCACTTGGGAGCGGGACGCAAGCTTAGAGCACTGAGGATGGTATATTAGCGTTACAAAAACCAGCCTGGAATAAGAACAGAGAGTGCCACTGAGGAATAGCTAAAATTGCTTTATCTTCATCTGCTAATACCGCTGGGAAAATTGCAATATTGGGAAATAGCAGAAAGACGCAAACCCTTGCTTGCCTATCATAGAATCACAGAATGGCTTGGGTTGGAAAGGACTTCAAAGACAGTTGCAACCCTCTGCCATAAGCAGGGACAACTCCCACTAGATCAGGGTGCACAAAGACCCATCCAACCTGGCCTTGAACACCTCCAGGGATGGGGCAGCCACCACTTCTCTGGGTAACCTGGGCCAGGGCCTCCCCACCCTCACAGGAAAACATTTCTTCCCAAGATCTCAGCTCCATCTCTCCTCTTGCAGCTGAAAACCATTCCGCTCATCCTATCCCTGCACTCCCTGATCAACAGTCCCTCCCCGGATTTCCTGTTACTCCTTTCAGTACTGGGAGGCTGCTCGAAGGTCTCCCTGGAGCCTTCTCTTCTTCAGGCTGAACAACGCCAACTCTCCCAGACTGTCCTTGTACAGGAGGTGCTCCAGCCCTTGGATCATCTCCGTGGCCTCCTCCGGACTTCCTCCAAGAGCTCCATGTCCTTCCTGTACTGAGCATTCCAGAATTGGATGCAGGGCTTCAGGTGGGGCCTCATGAGAGCAGAGTAGAGGGTCAGAATCCCCTCCCTCAACCTGCTGTTCAGATTTCTTCTGATGCAGCCCATCTTCTTTTTGAGGGATGAAATATTCTCAGAAACCTTATCAAAAATGGCCAAAGTTGGTGTTTCGATTTTTTGATACCCTTTATGTGAAATCTCTAACCTTTCTCATTTAAAACAAACAAAAAACAAAGATTTGTCTTTCATAACAATAAGCAATGGTAAGGACTGAAACACTACAATTTTAAGGCTGAAATACAGCAAAATAGAGAATTTTAGGACAGTAAACAAAAGTGCTTAAGCAACTTTCTAGTGAGCTTGAATGATTTTTTAGCTTCTTGGGCTCTTGAGACCTATCTGAAACTCCATTGACTTTTTGCTGTAGGCACAGTTAATAAAACTTGAATTTCTAATTTTGGGTTTTCCCCAAATGGAAGTCTTAACAAATCACACTGCAGTAAGGACTAAGAGTGCTAAAAATACCTGTGAGGTAACAGACAGGCTAAAGCCACGAAAAGAAATCTGCAAAAAAAAAAAAAATCTACCAAACTGCTCCTATTTCACTACTAAGTGAACAATATGTTCTAGTCACCCAGCATACGAGTAACTGCCTTGGATGTCATACAAGAAAGGAAATTATCAAATACACCCTCACTCTCTTTTAAGCAGAAACAAACATTAAGGAAGAATTACTTTAGGAGAAAGAATGAAGCTTGCCAATACCTCTTAAAATTATTTGCTCTGTTTTATATCTTGGTGCTGCCTGGCATCCTGATGCAAATTGCTGAGTGAACTACTACACACGCACATGGTGAGATTTAGATAGGATATCAGTTAGAAGTTCTTTATTGAAAGAGTGGTGAAGAACTGGCAGAGGCTGCCCAGGACAGCGGGGTTGTCTCCATCCCTGGAGTCAAAAAGTGAGTAGATGTGGTACTTTAGGGCATAGTTTAGCAGGCTGACTGTTGGACTGTATGAGCTTAGATGTCTTTTCCTACCACAATGATCCTAAAATATTCTGAGAGATTCGGTAAAGATTCATATAATACTTGAAAGCAGACTTCATAGAGTCTAACTTCGAGACCCTCCCTGAATCCTTTAGAAAATCTGAATGTTCCAAGTCTTGTAAGACAATTACCCAAACCACATAAACAGTGGTGTAGGGCTGACGGTTGGAGTGGATGAGCCTAGAGAGCCTTTCCAACTTTAACAATCCTATATGATATCCAGAACAGGCTCACATTTGAAGAGACAGAACATTACTCTGTGTAGAGCTACTCATCCCCTCTTTGGCACCACCAGGGATCACGTGCTGTCAGCGCACCTCTCTGATCCTTCCACAGCCTGCCTGCACCCCATACTTGGCACTCAACATCTGCTTCAAACCCACTGTCCATGCACATGGACAGAGCATCCTGCACAGCACTGCATCCCACTTACACTACCATTTTCTAACTCATAGTGAACCTGGGGCTGTGCCAAAGCTCTTCTATCCAAAATCACTCTTTTAATACCCTGCCGACACCCTCCCTCATCGCATATGCAGCAGCTCTCCCTCACTCTTCTACAGTGCAGACCTCTCTACACTGAAACAATGATTTATTATTTTAGCTACAGAAAGCTGAAATAATAGGCCAATGAAAATAGTTAAAATTTTAGCCACTTTGCCTAGCAATTACATATGTGACAGTTTCATTATCCGCTTGTCCAGCAGCTTAGTTTACATCCCCACGTAATGGTTAATTGGGGAAGTGCATTTTACTGCAGCTACAGCAAGAGAAAGCGAAGGCTGGACAAAGTACTGTGAAAGAAAAAGTCCTTTTAATAAATAGCCGTGCCATTATTTATGCAAGCAGAACAGCCAGCAGCAAACAACAATGGAGACGTGAGGGAAAACATTGCAGTGTGTGTAGGTGGAAAAAAAGCACCAGTCTGTTAAGATGTAGATTCATAGAACCATAGAATATCCTTAGTTAGAAGGGACACACAAGGACTATCAAGTCCAACTCCTGTCCCTGCACAGGACAACCCCAACATTCACACCGTGAGGCTGAGGCCACTGGCCGAATGGAATATTGTCAGGCTTCGTGCTGTGACTGCTCCCCTGGGGAGCTGTTCCAGCGCTCCACCACCCTCTGGGGGAGGAACCTTTTCCTAATGTCCAACCTAAACCTTCCCTGGCACATCTTCCTTCCATTTCCTCTGGTCCTGTCATTGGTCACCAGAAGGCTCAGTGCCTTCTCTCCCTCTCCTTGTGAGGAAGCTGCTGAGTGCGATGAGGTCTCCTCTTCTCCAGACTGAACAGACCAAGTGACTCGAACTGCTTCTCACACGATTTCCCCTCTAAAATCTTCACCAACTCCGTGCCCTCCTCTGGACTCTCTCCAGTAGGTTCAGATCTTTTTTATCTTGTGGCACCCAAAAGTGTACTCTGATACAACGCCTGCTCCATCAGGAGGGATGAAGGATGCAGCCCCACATTACAGAATACCAGTATCTACATTTAAATATTTTTAAAGCTGGCTCAAAAATGTTAATGGTGAGAGTTGGTATTTATTCTTTTTGATTGTACTTAGGGTTTTGCTGCTTCACGTTCAAATGGGTTTTAAAGTTTTGTCTCTTTGGCTGTAAGCGCAGAAAAATTGTCCAAAAGTGCCGACTCACTAAAATTGCCTCTATTCTTTCCCATTAAAAGTTTGAACAGAGTTTATTGTTTTCTGGACTCCCAAGATCCTGAGTGAAATAACAGGTTAAAAAGGAGAGGTGGAAAGCAGACGCAGAAGCTAAAGTGATGGCTTCCATCACTTGTCTATCATAGAATCATGAAATGGTTTGGGTTGGAAAGGACCTCAAAGCCCATCCGGTTCCATTCCACTACAATGGGCAGGGACACCTCCCACTGCATCAGGGTGCTCAAAGTTCCATCCAACCTGGCCTTGAACACCTCCAGGGATGGGGCAGCCACCACTTCTCTGGGCAACCTGAGCCAGGGCCTCCCCACTCTCACAGGAAAACATTTCTTCCTAAGATCTCATCTCAATCTCCCCTCTTTCAGCTGAAAACCATTCCCCCTTTGTCCTACCACTACACTCCCTGATCAAGAGGCCCTCCCCAGCTTTCCTGGAGCCCCTTTCAGCACAGGGAGGCTGCTCGAAGTTCTCCCTGGAACTTTCTCTTCTTCAGGCTGAACAACCCCAGCTCTCCCAGCCTGTTCTCGTAGGGGAGGCGCTCCAGCCCTCGGATGATCTCTGTTCCCTTCAGCTACTTGAGAACAGAATTATTGTGGAATTTTGTCAACCGACTGGAAATGCATTCCAGATGAACTAATTCCAATTAGCTGGTTTAATGGTAACATATTAAATATTTTGCAGGGGGAGTTGGGTATTTAAAAAAAAAAAAATTATAATTTATTTAGTCTAGCTAGACTTAACTGTAAATCACTGATGCATCAGATAATACTTCGCCTTTTGTCTTGAAAAATCATAAGAAGTAGAAAATACCTATTTTTTTTTGTGTAATAAGGAGTGGCAGAGGCAGCTGGCTTGCTCCTTCTAATCCTCACCAACGTAACTGCATAATCACCTTACTGAGCACTGAACTTCTGCTCTGATGGCTCTATCTTCTGCTGTGAGTTTCTCAGAGCACAGGGAAGATCCTCCCCAACTGTGATTTGCGTCACTAATTATTATGGAATAATTAGTAACAACAGATGTCAACTTTTGAACTTGCTGAGTGTGGTAAAATTCCCATGGGCTCAGAGTTTTGGAACCGCTGAAATGTGACTTTTCATTTGCATGGAGGCTGGACCACTGTCACTCAGAACCATGTGAAGCAATAAGGATTACAGCATGCCACCACAGTTACACTGACCCATCTAAATAATGCAGCGCTCATAATGATTTTTTTCAGACAAGCTCTATAATTTAATATTTTAATGGACACTACGCATGAGTAAATAATTGGGCTTTTACACCATTAGAAATGACACAGCATTATTCTGAAATACACTGAACTTCTTTAAGAGGGAGATTTTATTTCTTCCCCAATGTCATTTGCCAGTAATGGAACGGTTTCAAAAAGAATAAGAGCCTTTTGTGAGTTAAGGAAGATCTGCCTACAGCAAGTTTCACCATAGTTGGGAATATTATAATATATTAAGTACCTCTTATAAACAGGAATTGCCTTTATACATTTCAATACTTGTCTTGGAATATTTAAATAGAGAAGAATTTCTAGACGTGGATGAAAAATTCAAGTCCACATTCCTTCCACTCCAAGCCACTAACTAAAGCCCTGCCTATGAAACCAGCAGAGCACAATGTTCTTTCCTCAGATAGAGCTCAACTCAAGCTGGAAAATGGTAAAGAAATAAAACTTAGCTTCTTTATACTCAATTATTTTCTCAAGTTTTCTTTTCCTGAAAAAGAAGAGACAGAAGTTTGGCTGAATTCAGAAAACCCCAGGAGGAACAGCCAGTGACCGTGTCAGGTAGCCACATACATGTAAGACTGGCTTTTAGCAGTGGCATTTTTTAAAGCTGGTGAGCTCTAGAAAGTTGTTGGGACAAGCAGAGGTCCCTGATACCTACATGAAGGGAGGATCATTATGATTTAAAGTGATTTCCAATTTGGGTAAGATCTGAAGTGCTCCCCAGCAGCAAAACATTCAACATAACTATAAATAACCCAATTTTATTGGGTTGAAACCCAGAGGACACTACTCTGACCTTCAGTGGTAAACCTGAGAGTTTGTGGAAAAGTTAACACGACAAAGCCTGGAGGAGACCTCATCATGCTCTGCAGCTTCCTCACAAGGGGAGGAGGGGGAGCAGCTCTTTGAGCTCTTCTGTTTGGTGACCAATGACAGGACCCAAGGGAATGGCAGGAAGATGTGCCAGGGGAGGGTTAGGTTGGACATTAGCAAAAGGTTCTTCCCTCAGGTGGTGGAGGAGCACTGGAACAGCTCCCCAGGGAAGCAGTCAAAACACTAAGCCTGACGATATTCCTGAAGCATTTGGCCAACACCCTCAGCCCCATGGTATAACTGTTATCCTGTGCAGGGACAGAAACTGGACTCGATACTCCTTGTAGATCCCTTCCAAGTCAGTACATTCTGATTGTATGAAAGAGATGAAGAAGGTTGTTCTGGGGAGGGTTCGCTCAGCCTGATGATGCTTTCCCTTTGAGTACTTCCACTGTCAGTTGGTAGAAATTAGCTTCTTTCTGAAAATGAATCACAACTCCCTGTTCCCTTCCATAAGATCCTCTCTCTACAGGTGACACAAACAGCCTACAGAAATGAGCTTCTACACCGGTCCCAAAGTGTCTGTGATACAGGGCCAAACAAACAGCTGTGTACTTGCAGTGTACCCACAAATGCTCTGCAATCACTTTATTTAGACGAGTACCTCAAAGGAGTTTTCAGTGTCACCTCGAAACTGCAAGCTCAGATTAAAATGACATAGTTCTTGTTGCACCTATATTCGCCTCTGTGCAGGGGCAGAGGAACAATTGGGTTTTCTGGTTCAGCTGCTGAATCAAAAAATATAGAGTGAAAATACAAAAAATAAACAAACAGTCCTAGATCAAACTTTATATTTTTCTTTTCTCTGTAGAACAAGATCCCCCCCACCAAATAATTTCACTTGACATTCTATATCTGCTCTAAAATGAAATCGTTTGTTCCCTGTGCTTGTATGAAAAGGAAATACTAACTTTAATAAAGGAGCTAGGAAACCTGGCTGGCTTAAAAGCTGGGAGTCAGCCTTGCATCCAAGTGTTTTAACCCCTGGGCGGATGGCAGTTGTCTTCTGCTGGAGGGCACCGCAGAGGGTCTTCTCCACTGCCTTCCTCAGGGCAATGGAGAAAGACATGGAGCGAGGGCATGAGAGCACTCATAGAATGGTTTGCGTTAGAAAAGATCTCAAAACCCATCCAGTTTCACCCCCTGCCATGAGCAGGGACACTTCCCAGTACATCAAGGGTGTTCAAAACCCCATCCAGCCTGGCCTTGAACACCTCTAGGGATGGGACAGACATCTCTGGGCAACCTGTGCCAAGTTCCTCCACCCTCATCGTGAAGAACTGTTTCCTATGATCTCATCTTTTCCAACCAAACAATTCTGTAATTCAAGGTTCACATGAAAAGCTCAGAGAAACTAAGAACTTGGGATATTTTTTTCATTGCTTGAGCATAAGAACTCATTTTGGAAGCTCTGTTGCGATTTCCACTCTCTACATCAGTACATCAGCAGTTGAAGATAATCTTTTGATAACATTTGCAACTCGCACACCAAAATCCCACCTATTTCTCATCATTGCTCCTCACTACATGTTATTCTATTCAGAGACATTAGTCAGATTACTCTGTCTTTTCTCATGAGCTCTCCTTGTGCACACAAACAAATGGAAGAAATTAGCAATACAGAATCCAGTGAGGTGTTTTGAAACTCTTATTCCAGCTTCCTTCTGGCAGTTTCCCCCCAACCCAAGTTTGCCCACAATCAAGACTGTCTCCCAGTATTATAAAGGTGCACTAGAAAATTGTGAGCACTGCCTTTATTTCCCATTGTTCCTGTCCCTCCAGCAGTGAGAATTCAGGAGACACAGCCAGTCAATTCCTGACACACTGACAATTGTACAGTTGCTCATCTGAACAACAAAACCGCACAACATTTTGAAGATGCTTTTGTTTTGTGCAATATGATGTTCACTTCATGATATGTTTTCACAATGAGTTGTCAAAAATCCATCTTTCCAGACACTGACACTTCAGGGATGATTCTGTGGTCAAGTATTTTTCCAGAAAGAATGATTTAGAAAAGTTAATTTTTTTATTAAAAAGTAGCAGAAAAACATTGGCTCCAACTTCTTCAGGGACAGGATTCTCCCCTCTGCTCCAGTTCACAAGATCCCACCTGGAGGCCTACATCCAGTTCTGGAATCACCAACATAAGAAGGATATGGAACTGTTAGAACAGGTCCAAAGGAGGCCATGAAAATTATTTGAGGGCTGGAGCACCTCCCATATGAGGACAGGCTAAGAGAATTGAGGTTGTTCAGCCTGGAGAAGAGAAGGCTCTGGTGTCAACTTAGAGCTGCCTTCCTGTACTGAAAGGGGCTCCAGGAAAGCTGGGGATGGGCTATGTATCAGGGAGTGCAGCGATAGGACGAGGGGAAGCCTCCTGCACTAGGATCAGAGGGGGAAAATGAACAAAAAGAAGGGTTTCAACAAATTTCTCCTTTTTTAGATTGAGTTCAATGCAGAAAACCCATCTGAATTAACACCATGGAAAAGGATGTACTAATACTAATGCTTATTTATTGCATTCCTGTCTCGTCTCTCTTTTTGATAAGTCCATAAAGCTGATAATCAATACACTCATTAAATAGCTGTATGTCTGACCCAAATAAAATAAAAGTCATAATATCTAAATCACCAAATAGTTCTGATAGATGATGTAAACCCAAGCTGCAAAACTATTCCACGCCTCTCCCACAATCCTGCTATTGATATCCACTAGCCCTCAGAAACATCATCAGACAAAAGCAGAATGGAAAGTTGTACAACAAAACCCCAGCATCTTCCTCAATATTTCCAATGGAAATCATTGGTAGAACATAATAAAATGTATAACTGGAGTCTGGATTTACCGACCTGGATACATTCCTTTATAGAAACTGACGGTTACAAATGAAAAGATAAACCTCTCTTCAGGTGCAAACCCAAAGGCATTGTTAGTTTTATTCCCGCAAGATGGATACCAATCATGCACTGTAGCCAACTAGAAATAGCTGCTAACAATCGGGAGGTGAAAGGTTCAATTGTGCTTCAGTAACGGGGCTGGGAAGTCAATAACTTCAAAAGGCAGATTTTACAAACATCTAATATTTAGAAAGGCACATAATAGGAAACCATTTGTGAGTCCAAATTTTAAGCAGTTCTAAAACCAGAGCATGGCCCTAGATACCCTCGGCATATTTTTTGCTTGGATTTCGCTCAGAGCCAGGAGAGAAAACCTGTGTCTATGCCAGCATCAAAGACATCTTCTTACCATTTGCTCCCATTCAAGATTTCTCCTAAACCAAGAAAGTCCCAAAGCAGTAAAATGGAAGTTCTTGAAGGCAGGTATATTTCTGCACATTCAACATGGACCACTGTGGGGCAACTCTATCCTCAAACGAGTGGCCCACAGCGTGCCATGGACCAGTCTTGCTGGAGACTTGCTGGAGCGTCCCTGTGGATCCACCAAGCCTTGAAGTGACAGCATTTCTTATGTAGAGAGATTGAGAGGTCAGCATTAGAAATTTCACACAAGCACAGCTTGAAACAGCCCTCACACATCAGCCCCCGCATCTCTAGTTCCTTGGTGGATCATGCACAGAGGCCTTCACTGCTGGTGCCCATCTGAGTGCAGAACCATTATTGGCTGAGAAACTCAGGAAAAGGATGGGCCTACAGGAAAGCTGGGGAGGGACTCTTGATCAAGGAGTGCAGGGATAGGATGAGGGGGAATGGCTTTAAATTGGAAGGGGAAGATTCAGACTAGATATTAGAAGAAATTCCTCACCATGAGGGAGAGGAGACCATGGCAGAGGTTGCTTAGAGCAGTCGTGGCTGCCCCATCCCTGGAGTCATTCAAGGTCAGGTTAGATGCGGCTTTGAGCACCCTGATCCTATAGGAGGTGTCCCTGCCCATGGCAGGGGGTGGAACTGGATGGGCTTTGAGGTCCCTTCCAACTCAAACCATTCTATGATTCAGACTGAAATGTTATTTCTGAGTTCACACCTGACTGCATTCTGGATTTGAACTGTTTATTTGCTTTCAGGCTTTTCTTCACAGGCCAGAGATTTAGTTTCCCTTTGTTCCCAACCCTAAGTCTGAACATTGATCTCTTGTCTCTGAGAGCTGGGATGCACAAAACAATCTCATATCTCCTTTGCATATAGGAATTCACAAAACCACTCTAAAAATATGTTCAGAAATCAAGAAAACTATTGAAGCATCAAAATCAGAAATTTTGCCATATACCCTGCAGATCAAACTTGTTAATGTAAAAGCAAGATCAGTCAAGTTTGTGGTAGCAGAGACACAAAACTTACCTTTCCAATACTCCATGCAAAGAGTGTTGTCAGGGCCCACTCTCTGCTCCCAGGTTGATTCCCTTAACAGAGCTGCTCAATCAGGGGGGAGGACAGGTCCTTTGATGTCTGTGCAGAAAAATTGGAGATGATAAACATCCCAGGGTAAATTCACACAATATTTATTTTGGGCACAGCTAAACCAACAACTCAGTATTTATCTTAAACACCGCCAAAACAGCAGAGCAATATTCTGGGCATGGCCAGGACATCAACTCAGTATTCGTTTAAGACATGGCCAAAAAACACAGTCAATATTTTGGACATGGGCAAAATATGGAATTGATACTGGTTTTGGACACAGCCAAAACAGACAAAGTTGCTAAAAAATAGATTCCAATCTGTTCAGATTACAATCTGATACCCTCAAGGCAGCTGGACAAAACAACACAACTTGGATCTGATTCGATGCACAGTAGGTGTCATGGAAAACAGAAGGAAAGAAAGAAAGAGAGAGAGAGGGAGGAATAAAAGAGAGAGAGAGAGAGGAATAAGAGTGGGGGGGGGGAAAACAGTCACCACTCCATGGGCCTGTGGAGAACGTGGTCTTCAGGAGCATGTGGTTCTTCTGCAGTGTCTTCTCAGGCAGCTTCCATGGGGTGGAGGGTGCACAGTGAACCTGAGGGAATGGCAGGAATATGTGTCAGGGAAGAGTTAGGTTGGACATCATGAAAAGGTTCCTCGCCCAGAGGGTAGTGGTGCACTGGACCAGCTCCCCAGGGTAGCAGTCACAGCACCAAGCCTGACAATATTCCTGAAGCATTTGGCCAGCGGCCTGAGCCCGATGGTGTGAGTGTTGGGGTTGCCCTGTGCAGGGACAGGAAGGAGTTGGACTCTATGATCCTTGTGGTCCCTTCCAACTCAGGACGTTCTGTGATTCTATGACTAATGTCTGTGGGCAGCAGCTCTGCCCATGCCATCACAAACTGTGTTTTCCTACAGACGGCTGCAGGGCTATCATCCCATAAGCAGTGCGTCTGGCACTGCCAGCGTGCACACATGATCAGTCAGACCGGTGATGAAGCAAAGCAGAACTCAAGGGTTTCCACATGGAAGAAATATAAGCAGTGAAATCAGAGTTTTGACAGGTCTGGGCAGCAATCTTTTCCAGTTGCTTGACAAAAAGAACCACATACAAGGCACAAAACACCCCACTGACCTTGACACAAGGTAGCGGTGCATTTATGTACAGGGAGCAACCACGAACATCTCACTATGGTTGAATTTCGGTTTGACTCTTGGGAAATGTGGCAGATACCTCACATATGATGGCTGCTGCCTCCATTAAACACAGCAACACTGACAAATTATTTCGCCCACCGTGAAATTCCAGAGAGAGCAATCATAGAAAATAGACGTCAATTTGCTTGTCAGCAATTTGCAACATCCACAGGTTTTGAACAAGTGACAAAATCTGTCACAAGAGCATGATTTAGAATTGGGCTGGAAGAGTGGGATAAGGCTCCTGGAGGATGCGTGACCCCCTCTAGAAAGCCAGCAGCAGATTCTAGAATCATAGGATTGCTTGATTGGAAAAAAATCTTTGAGGTTATCGAGTCCAACCGTAACTGTCCTCTACTAAACCCAGAGCACCTCTTCTACCCATCTTTTAAACACCTCCAGGGACAGGGATTCCACCAGCTCCCTGGGCAGCTGACAGGTTCCCACCGGCTGGGCAGGCATCCTAGAAAAGAAACCTCTCACATCAGATGCAAGGTGATGGGCAGGGGTGACCCGGGAGCACGAGGCCAGCAGCACTCCATCATTACATGATGGGCAAAGTATGTCCCCCAACACCTCTCAAGGCTTGAGAAAAAGCTGTGAGCACTGAGCACGACACACAAATAAAGCAACTGCAGAAGCAGGACAGAGGAACAACAACAGCATGAGATGTACCGCTACCACTGTTTCCTTGATGCTGCCACTTCTTTACAAGGGAGGGTATTTCTGCCTCTGGAGGAGAGAATCTTCTAGGAAACACTGATGACAAAAAAGCTCCCTCTCCTGGTCCCTGCTGGCTGGGTTCTTCTAGGAAGAGACAATTAACTCTGCAGCTAGTTTTGTACTTAATTGGCACAGGGAAATGTCATGGGAGAAAAAATGAGCTGCGCAGAGAAGTTGTTGAAGATGCTTTGAAGATAAACCTCAAAAAGAACAAAAGTCCAGAACAAAAAAAAACACCTGAAGAGGAGCAAGGGGAAAGGTGCCTGGCAATTTCCATGTTATTTGTCATTGTTGTCTGAAAACATCTCAAAGTCAGAACTTTACTCTTTGACCCAAAACATCTTAAGAGTCTGCTATTCATATACATGCAATGTTTCCACTGCAGAACAGATCAGGGAGGAGAAGGCATCCCCTGCAATATGCAGACTCACTAACCATGTGGTGTCAGAAACCAATAGGCACTGAGGGTAAAAGGCTCCCACACCACCAGGATGGGTAAAATGGTACATGGAGAAGGAAAGGTTTTCCTGATGCTTTCCTTTTCCTGTGGTAATACACAGCTTTAAACTATTTGTCTTCCACTAGGCTTTTGTACCAATGTAATTACCCAACACTTGTTCACCCCACGGTGTGTTCAGAGCCTGAACCCCCAAATCCCAGGTTTTCTAGTCCTTTCCTCACTTAATAGAAAAAAACAGAAATAGAAAAAAAGACCCGCCAAAATGCTACCAGGAAAAAAATGTTTGAATTCCATATTTTCCAGTCCACTGTCTTGTTCAACTTTGAATTTTTGCTTTTGCTTGTTCATGAGGAAACATTCAAGGTTCAGAAATCTTGGAATTGTGAATCAGGATAGGGGGACAATCTCAGCACACAAATTCACCCATCTGCAAGTGGTGCAGACCAAACTAGATGGCTGGAACAATCAGCATTGTCCAATTGCACAGACTCAAAAAGGACTTCTATTAGATGCAGAAAAGTATGATCAGAAGATGATCCAAGGGCTGGATGGAGCTTTTCCCGTATGAGGACAGGTTGAGAGAGTTGGGTTTGTTGAGCCTGGAGAAGAGAAGGTTCCAGGGAGACCTTAGAGCAGCCTCCCAGTACTGAAAGGGACTCCAGGAAAGCTGGGGAGGGGCTCTTGATCAGGGAGTGCAGGGACAGGATGAGGGGGAATGGTTTTCAGCTGAAAGAGGGAAATTTGAGATGAGATCTTAGGAAGAAATGTTTTCCTGTGAGGGTGGGAAGGCCCTGGCACAGGTTGCCCAGAGAAGTGGTGGCTGCCCCATCCCTGGAGGTGTTCAAGGCCACGTTGGATGGGGCTTTGAGCACCCTGATGCAGTGGGAGATGTCCCTGCTTATGGCAGGGAGTGGAACTGGATGGGCTTTGAAGTCACTGCCAACCCAAACCATTCTGTGATTCTATGAAGTATATTATGCTCAGCACCACGCTGGGCTCTCCACCAGCTGGAGAATGAAACAACTGATAAGATAAGGCACCTCGAAGTTCTGGTCACTCATTCTGCCCATTAATAAAACAGTCATACAACATTTTTTTGTTAATATAACCATAAACTGCTGTGCACAAAGATAACTGAAGCGAAGAACAGGGGCTAAGCTGAAAGCCAGCAATGAAACAGGAATTTTGCAGCGCAGCAACAGCCCACAGTAACACCAGCTTATTAATTCTGGCCCGCAAAGCTCTTTGAAGTTACAGAAAAAACATTGCCTGAAAATGCTATTATTTTATTGAAATCAGCATCTGTTGTTTTCAGCGTGATCCATTCACTGTCACAGAACAGCACCCTAGCATCCCCGCATCACCTCCTCCACACTAACTTTTATTCACTCCCAACACCAGAGGAACTGCAGCGGTGAGAGGTCAACCCCTGCCAAAACACCCCATCCCATCACTGGTGAATCATGCCAGGAGGTGCAAACTACAGGTCCGAGTCCCTGTTGACCCCACACATCTTGCTGGGCTAAACATGATTGGTGGGCTGGGAGCAGCCAGTTGGATATGCCTGGTGTGTACACCTCTTACTGACCTCCACAGCAATTAATAGCAGCTCTCTAGGCTGATGGGGTTTGGATGGGCTGGGAAGACGGGCGCTTGACCGCTGCACAGTTGCAGAGATTTAATTAAAGATCCAGATTGATAGTTTCACAGCACTGGCACTCAGGTAGAGGAGCAGGGGCAGGAGGGAGTTGGGTTCCAGGCAGCTGCCCATCGCCGGCACTGCACTCAATACATGCTTCACCTCCCACCGTGCAGTCCTGCTCGCCTGCACAATGGGAAGAGAACAATACGTTGGTATTCAACTCTCTGATGACGTTTTCCACCAAAGCAGGTAGGATGCTGGAAACTTTTACATTTAGGACCTTTGGGAACCAGACCCAGGTGAGCACACTTAAAAGTGTGGTGCAATCACATACAGTTGTATCAGACTCCTGCTGTTTCCATGGAAAGTTGAGAGGAATCACGATATTCTGAATCACAGAATTCCTTGGTTGGAAAACACTTTTGAGATCATCGAATCCAACCATACAGGTGGGAGCAGTCACAGCTGTGCTTCTCTCCAACCAGATGACACAAAGCTGGGTAGTGTTGATCTGCTGGAGGGCAGGGAGACTCTGCAGAGGAACCTGGACAAGCTGGATTGATGGGCTGCAACCAACAGGATGGGGTTCATACAAGGCCAAGTGTCAGGTCCTGTACCTGGTTCACAATCCCAAGCAGCGCTCCAGGCTTGGGGAAGAGTGGCTGGAAAGCTGCCCAGTAGAAAAAGATCTGGGATGCTGGTTGACAGCAGCTCAACATGAATCAGCAGTGGCCCAGGTGGCCAACAGCATCCTGACTTGGATCAGCCATGGTGTGGCCAGCAGGAGTGGGGAAGGGATTGTGCCCCTGCACTCGGCAATGGTGAGGCTGCAACTTGAATCCTGGGTTCAGTTTTGGGCCCCTTAGTACAAGAAGGACACAGAGGGGATGGAGTGCCTCCAAAGAGGGGGAAATGGAGCTGGAGAACAGGCTGAAGCCCAGAGGATCTGGGAGCAGCTGAGGAATCTGGGGTTGTTTAGCCTGGAGGAGTCTGAGGGGAGAGGTTGTGATGAGGTGGTTGCTGGTCTCTTCTCTCAAGTGACGAGTCATGGGACAAGAGGAAATGGCCTCAAGTTGCACCAAGGAGGTTTAGATTGGATATTAGGAAATATTACGTCACTGAAAGGGTTCTCAGGCACTGGCAGAGGCTGCCCAGGAAGGTGGTTGATTCTCCATCCCTCTAGGGATTCAAAAGACAGGTAGATGTGGTTTAGTAGTGGATAGGTATGGTTGGACTTAAAGGTCTTTTCCAACCAAACGATTCTATGATTCCAAGCAGAGGACCATGACTCCCACATCCTAACACCTCTTCCTCCATCTCAGCAGAGCAAGGAGGTGGCTTATGCTGGCACTTTCTGGGATTCAGCAATCCACACTGAGCAGAAGCTGCAGCTTGTGCACATCCTCCCTATCCTGGAAGGAGTTTAAAATGGAAGCACGAGTTCTTTCCCTGTGTGACTGAGAACCAGCCACAGTCCTGCTCACCAGTTCTCAGTTTTAATTACCTTTGAGCAGCACAGAGTACATGTGGCCCGAGGTCACTCCACCCCACCATCCCCTGTAAAGGACGTGAAACATGAACAACTCCAGCCTTCTGCTGAGACAAAAACACACAGGCCACCCGTAAGGCTATTCATTACAATTTCAGCATTGATGCCCGAGACCTCACGTCACAGAGGTCCACAAACCGCCAGCAAGGATGATAGACAGCAAAAACCTGACTGGAATTCAGTTTTCACAGGTTGAATTAGGTGGACAATAAGAAGTTAAAGGCATTGGAATTTTTCTAGTGTCTCTTTCTGTATTTCTTAAGAATCCAATTTAAAATAAAAAAAAGAAAATACAATTAATATGCAACAAAAACCCAAAAACACAGAGCTCTGTGTTAATTGCAAATATTTACCAGCAGCAAGAGATGTCTCCATGCTGATCACACCAGCAGTGGCCATCACATCATCCCAGAAAAACATCACAATTATCATTATTACTTTATTTAATTATGTTATTACTGTGGATGCAGAGGGAAATCTTGATTCTCTGCTGCCCAAAATGAAGAAATTGGTTTTGTGCTGATCTCACACGCATTCTGCTGCGTAAGAAAAACACTGGATATTACGAAGAGGGCAGGTGGGTGGCAAGGCAAGAAGGTGGGACTAAATTAGAATGAGGTTGTAATACATTTAATTAACATCAGAAAATAATTTTGGAGCTACAATACCTCCTCTTATTATGAGTTACTATTTTATCCAGTTCTGCTGAAAGGGATGGACCAGATGCCAGGATCTGAAACGCCCCTTCTTGAATCCCCATGCCATGCTGAAGAGCTGCATCCTCTCTGGTGAGAAGGTCCCTCGATTCCTCATCACATCTTAGAGCAAGTGGCAGGACTGGTACTTCCTACACCTGGCACAGCAAGGCAGTACAAACACTAGCCATGCAGAGAACCAAACACAGGTGAAGAAAGGCCAAGAGTAGCAGCTGACCTGAACGGTGATGTTTTGTCCTGTTAAACAGAGGACTGGAGATACCAGTCACCAGTGCTCTTGCTGCCCACAGCATCCACCCTTACCAGAGAGCCCCGTTGAGCTCATCGTAGCATCACTGGAGGATCCAAGTCAGACCTTGGCTGTTGTCTTCTCCAGCAGCTCAATAATCATAATAACCAGCTGAATTTTACCAGTGCTGAGTTCCATAACTGCAGGCCAGGTTACTGTAACCAGCTCAGAGTGCTTTCTCCTACATGAAGTCACGTTATTGTTATATGGATTATTAAATAGGGTTGTATAAGAACCATCACAAACTTCTCATTCCTCAAAACAAACCCATGAAACTGACACGAACAGTTGCTTTTTTCCTTGAAACAAATCTGATCAGAGCTTTTCATGTCCCTTCTCTCCCCGTTGCCTAAACAGAGCAGACTTGAGAGTGCTGAGCTGTGCAACACCCAGCATGAGATATACAAGCACAGAATGTCCTGAGTTGGAAAGGACTCACAAGGATCATCAAGTCCATCTCCTGTCCCTGCACAGGACAACCCTAACACTCACATTGTATGGCTGAAGGCATTGGTCAAATGCTCCTGGAATATTGTCAAGAACACTTTCCCTCAGAATTTTAGAACAACCTTCAGAGCTGTCTTTTCCCCTTATTTGCACTCTTTGGGTCACCTGGCTGGCAGAGCTTGCAGCGAGACCATCCTTCCATAAGTCATGCCATAAGTCATGGGAAAATCTGAAGGATGGTGAGGCTCTGGCTCAGGTTGCCCAGAGAAGTGGTGGCTGACACATCCAAGGAGGTGTTCAAGGCTAGGTTGGATGGGGCTTTGATCACCCTGATCCAGTGGGAGGTGTCCCTGCCCATGAGGGCAGAACTGGCTTTTAGGTCTCTTCCAGCCCAAACCATTCTACGATTTTAAGTCTGGTGTCACACCCGCTCTCCAGGGCAGGAACAGTTTAAGAGACTTAACAACATCACTGCCCATCACTCCAAAATTACCTTTCTGTTTTCTAGAAATCTTGAAATGAATGTAGTGAAAACATTTAAAAAGATCTTCTTTTAAAAGCCTGGACATTTCCAGTTGTTAAATGACACAAAGCATTGCAGAAGATATCTGCGAGACTTTTTTGGCCTTCTCCCATCCAGAAATATCCTTAATGTCTTGAAGTTTGCATTAGCTTTGAAGGAACATCTGCATTTCAGAGGTCTCCTCTGCCCACGCTGCACGGTTGTGGGATGCCAGTGGGTTTGCTGCTGTGTGTTCTGGCAGGGACCAGACTTCCCACACCCTCTTGCAAGCCCTGGCAACACCCAGGACACAATCTCACCTGGGAGTTGAGGAGAGCAGCTATATAACTTTGCTAATGGAGTTGTGGGACTCGACGCTGTGCTTTATTCAGCCAAGTGTCCCATTCACAGCTCTGCTGAGCTCATTGATCTCATTGTGTGTCACAGAATAAAGCTGACATTTCCTTATCAAAACGGACTAAACACCTGCTGTATTTCAGCCCACATAAAACTCCCAAGAAATAACACAGTGACCCAGAAAAATCTGAAGTATCTTAGTCATGAACTACGCTGGTTTTGTTATACCTCACACTTCAGAATCACTTACGACTACAGCTTCGTTATTCAAGGCTTGGAGTTTGGGGTTTTTTTGTTTTGGTTGTTGCTGGTTTTTAAAATATAAATTACACATGTGGAAACGTTTGGCATAACAAATTAAAAGAAAAGGGAAAAAAACAAACCCTGACGTGAAAATACTGAGTGACATGACTCAAATGTAATTCTGTGATCACAGAATCATAGAATAATTTGGGTTGGAAGGGACCTCAAAGCCCATCCAATCCCAGCCCCCTGCCAAGGGCCAGGACACCTCCTAGTGCATCAGGGTGCTCAAAGCCCCATCCAACCTGGCCTTGAGCACCTCCAGGGATGGGGCAGCCACCACTTCTCTGGGCAACCTCTGCCAGGGCCTCCCCACCCTCACAGGAAAACATTTCTTCCTAAGATCTCATCTCAATTTTCCCTCTTTCAGCTGAAAACTGTTCCCCCTTTGTCCTACCCCTGCACTCCCTGATCAAGAGCCCCTCCTCAGCTTTCCTGGAGTCCCTTTCAGCACAGGGAGGGTGCTCTAAATTCTCCCTGGAGCCTTCTCTTCTTCAGGCTGAACAATCCCAACTCTCTCAGCCTGTCCTTGTAGAGGAGATGTTCCAGCCCTTGAATCATGTCCGTGGCCTCCTCTGGACTCGCTCCAACACATCCAATGTCATTCCTGTGCTGAGGACTCCAGAACTCAACACAAGGCTCCAGGTAGAGTTTTGCCAGAGAGGAGCAGAGGGGCAGAATCTCCTCCCTTGCCCTGCTGATTTTGCACTGTGGTAAAGACACCAACAGCTCTACCAACTCACATCATGTGGATTTTTGTCAGCAACACGAAGACTGAAGGGAGCACATGCAGTTTTCCAGCCTAGATTTGCATCCAGCTCCTCCCAACTGCATTTAGCTACATCATAGCAGCCTTCCGGTACCTGAAGGGTACAGAAATCTGGGGAGGGGCTTCTTCCAAGGGCCTGGGGTAACAGGATGAGAGAGAGAATGGCTTTAAATTTGAAGGGGGTACGATTTAGATTGGACATTAGGAAGAAATTCTTCACAATGAGGGTGGGGAGGCCCTGGCAGAGGTTGCCCAGAGAAGTGGTGGCTGCCCCATCCCTGGAGGTGTTCAAGGCCAGGTTGGATGGGGCTTTGAGCACCCTGATCCAGTGGGAGGTGTCCCTGCTCATGGCAGGGAGGGTTGGAACTGGATGGGTCTTGAGTTCCCTTCCAACCCAAACCATTCCATGGTTGTATGATTTACCTGGTTTCTGAACTAAACATTGTTGGACATGGTGCATGGGATGCTTTCACTTATGAAAGTGCTAACGCTAAAGCAAGATCACAAGCTTCTAAATGACTTAGAGGTGCACTTCATATGGGCTCATTTCTCTGTCTCCAAGTGCTTTGGAAGCCCTCTCCCCATGCATGACAGTATACTACATCACACTCTCCCTCTGCAAACACTAACACATCTGAGTAAATTTACTTCCAGGACTAGCTCTAATAAAGCCAACAATGCACTCGAATTCCCAGCAGTGCTCTCATCTTCAGGATCAGAAGTTTCAAGAACCTTTTAAATTATTTAATGGAGGGTGAAGGAAATCAAGAGCAGCAATTTCCCTAGAGCTTCTTCTCTTAGCATCAGGCATAGAATTTAACACTGAAAAGTGAAAAAATACTACAAGGCATAAGGTCAAAAGCCAACCTGCACTGCTTGTCCATCATCGGCTGGATTCACCAGGCACCCAAGCTTGTATGGGTTGAGCAGTTGTGCCAAGAAGCAATCATGTATGAGTAAATGATAACTTGTATCTTTCCATCTTTTGTCCAGATGTCCATCCAGGTCCTGAAGGAGGGTCTCCAAAGCACAGTCAACACCAGTAACAGAGACAGAACATGCAACTCCTACTCTGTAGGGTCTTGTCATTAACTCAGTGCTTAGGGTTAACAGTCACATCACCAGCACACCCTGTATCCAGGGCAGAGAACAGATAGCAACATCTCACTTCTGAGAAAAATGTATACTTTCAAGGCTCTGCCAACTATGGCATAACAATGACGAACTGCTGTCAGGAACTCAGTTCATCCAGTCTACTACAACTGGAGCATTTCTGAGTTCAGCAAGACAAATGGTGGAGAAGAACTTTCCTACCTTTCATCTCCATGAAGCAACATTTCCGCAAGACCTGCTCCATCTGACCCCATTGAAGAGGATTTTATTTTGGCAGGATCTCAGTATCAGAGGAGAATCAACAAGTAATAAACAAGCACATGCCAGATCGTCACCTGGTGGACATTCACTGGCAGGGGAGGTGGTCAGATTTACATCAGGAATGTCTAGGGCAGTGAGCTAAGGCAATTTAAACTGTGCTCCTCTACAAGGAAATGGGGATCATTCACAAAAATTAATAAAGGTTACATTTAAAATAAACCAAACTGAATGCCATCAGGGTTTTCCATACCTGTTCACTTGAAAACAAGGGACCAAAATGTATTCCAAGGTTCAATTCATTCTAGCCAGCATCTGCTAATCAAAAACCCTCCAACAGATTTGCAATGCTGTTTTGCCCACACAAAAAGGACACATAAATATGCTTTGCTTTGCCTGGCTTTCAGTTTTCTGCTGCAGCACCCAGCAAGGGCAGAAAAAAGGAATACAAATCCACAGCACCCCTTTACTAGAAAGCTCTTGGCAAAAGTTCTTAGAGCTGCTTGGGCTACTCAGCAACTTGCCATCTGGCCAAGCAGCAGGAGCTACGAAACTACACAGAGACAAGGCAGTAGTAGGCACTATCAAATGCATACCTGAGTTTCCCGAGTTTGGATAATCAGCAACTTTTCTCACTTCTGTTAGTAAATTGAGCCCTTGTGTTTCGGTACAAACCCCCCATGGGTGTCCTTATGGATTCTTCAAGGCCCAAGGCCAGGACCGGCCCACGTCTGCACTCACTGTGCAGTACCTGGAGATCTCCCTTTGCATGAACAGAATGGGAAATCTGAAAGTTATAGAGTTAATAAGCATGAAAGGTCCACACAGATGCTCAAGGCCACTGATCCTGGCAACAGAAAAGGAATGCTCTCCAGCCCTGAAGCCCTGGCATGAGAAACTTAACCTCCACTGCAAACAGCGGTGGTCCCTGAGGCGGTGGGGACTGAAATGCAGCCAGGAGGAAATGAAAAAGAAAACTATGCATGGCTCCTAAATCCCCTAAACTGCTCGAAATCCCACCTTATGATTCAGCCTCAACTATATGAAAGCCAAACCCTCCAGGATCTAAACAAGTTGCCTGTTCTGTCCCCACAGGCAGGGAAGGAGTGATGCGGCAGCTTTAGCAGCCCCACACTGTATAATTATGGATAAGAATTCTCATTCTTTTGTGTGCTTTCCCACACCGAGCTGCATGGCACATACATGTCCTACAAACAGCTCACAGACCCACTTTCTTCTCCTGCTGTGAAGTTTATCTATTTCACCTTGAAAGCCCGCAGCTAATGAGCAGCACCACTCCATCATTTTTATAGAGGCACTCTCCTGCGGTCCATTAAAATCACCCAGTGGCAGGCTCTCAGCAGCTCCCAGCCAGGTCTGAAACCACTGCGGATGCTTGAAAACATGAGATTTGATTCCATACTCCCGCACAGTGGATTTACTTTATTTAAATTAAATTTAGTGACTTTGATGAAGTGTTGCTCCAGATCCACACGCAGCACCGAATCCGGCTGCCTCTGTGTGGTTTTTCACAGTGATTCATACCGAGTGGCTCCATTTAGCTATGAAAACATCTATTTTAAATGACTAATTTCCATGACAAATTAAAAGCTGTTCATCTTAACACATCCAGGTTGAAAAATCATCCGCAGTTTTAGCCATAGCAGCAGAAGCCCCTTTGTAAGAACCACATTCCTTTAGCACTGAAACAGCAGGAGACCAGGAAAAAGCCTCACGAGTGACAGACTGTCTCTGTTAAGGAGTATTAGATAGGAGAGTGATTGAAATTAAGGGCTTTTCCTTGGAAAGCTTTGGACTCTTTATGACAGACCATAAGACACGTCCCTCTCCTGCAGTTGCACAGTGTCCCGTCCAAATTAAGGTGCTGCAAGGAAGGAATCCAGCAGGATGGACTGCAAAGTCAGGTGCTCAGCTAGCATAAAGCAGCTAGGTCCGCTGGCTTTCATGGATGGGCAGGGAAATACCCTGCTGGAAGAGATGGTTTAATGCATTGCAGAGAAAGGTAGCCAGAAAAACACCATCAGCAGGCAAAACCCAATTTTGCTCCATTGAAACCACTGCCAGATGCCTCTGAAGGTGGCAAAACTGAGAATGGTTGAACTTGACCTTGAAGGTCTTTTCCAACCCTAATGATTCTATGGCATGGACATATAGTAAATTGTTTGTAGTAGTTAGTAATTTATTTCCTTCACCAATATCTTGGGGATAGTAGAAGATCATCAACAGAGCCGTAAACAAACATGTAGGCACTCTTTATCTGCTTGAGAAGAGAGTAAATGTACTGGAATGAGAAGATAAAAACTGCATTTACCCAAGCTTGCCCAGGGTAACTTTGTGGAAGCAAGGAGCCCTCAGTTTCTGCAGGCTCCCTTCGCCTTGCTGGTCCCAGTGTCCAGCCACTCTACAGTGCCACCAACAGCCACTGGACTTGGTCCCAGTCCCGAGGCCACCCATTCCTCCCATGCATCGGTAACACAAAGGCAGAACCAGAGGACATGCATGTGAGCTCCAATCTTGTCTTCTGGCCCCAAAGCTAAATTCAAATCTTCAGCTCCTGAAGATAAAACCTTCTTTAGAGCAGCCTCAAGTACTGAAAGGGGCTCCAGGAAAGCTGAGGAAGGGCTCTTGATCAGGGAATGCAGGGATAGAACAAGGAGGAATGGTTTTCAGCTGAAAGAGGGGAGGTTGAGATGAGATCTTAGGAAGAAATGTTTTCCTGTGAGGGTGAGGAGGCCCTGGCCCAGATTGCCAAGTGAAGTGGTGGCTGCCCCATCCCTGGAGGTGTTCAAGATCAGGTTGGATGGCGCTTTGAGCACCCTGATGCAGTGGGAGGTGTCCCTGCTTATGGCAGGGGGTGGAACTGGATGGGCTTTGAGGTCACTGCCAACCCAAACCATTCCATGTTTCCTTGTTAAAGACTCTTATTCTAAAACATCACTTCAAGTAGCAGTGATTGGATAGGAATTTTGTGCAGAACCTGATATTTTAATAGTGAGTGGCTCAGGACTTTTTGAAAATTAGCCCTTTGAACATATCAAAGTGAGTGCCCTGAATTTAAAGCACTTACTGTATCAGCCACTTTAAATGCTGGCCCTTGATTATTAAGGAGTGCAGCTGTACAAGAAGAGGCAGAAGCTCCTCAAGGGAATGATTTGATCTTCAGATTAAAAGGCCAAGAGCCCAGCAATATTTACTTATTTGGCTTTTAAACAAAGAGTTTTATAAAAAAACCAGAGGCTGTGGCTAACAGCAGCAAGGAGCAAACTTCTCACTAGTGGGCTGTGCCAGGTTCTTTATCTAAAAATAGTCTGCGCAGCAGCGTTTGAAAATACACCTTCATCTTTAACTGAGATGCCACAGTAGATGCAAACTAACAAACAGGAATACTACATCTCTCTTCTGCAATGGCTGTATCTGATCTAGGTCTAAAACTTCTCTGCAATATTAGAATTAATGGGGTAAGTTAAGCACAGAATGGTGGAGACATGAAAGGGTTTCTGCCTTCCTTCTCTTTACTGGGAACATCTTGAAAAAAAAAAGCATCAGTTAATTTACACAGTTAAAGAGGGAGTCAGGTAACAGGCACAGATGACCCAAACAAGTACCTTAACAAGAGCATATAATGAAGCTTAACTAAATCCATGTTTTTGCCAATAAAAAAAACAAATACACCTCCCATTTTGCTTCCCCGTGCTCATCCAGGTGAGGAGATCACAGATCTTCCAACTCTTACAGGTGAAAATTGCTTCCGCAGCCAGCTATTTCTGTTTTAGAGTCATTCCTAAATGACAACTTCATTTGCAGACACTAAGTTAGCAGAGAATTGATGCTGTAAAGTAAATAAAAATTCTCTTTAACTGCATCTTTCTGAAGGCATCAATACTTCGCAACATCAATGTCTCTTTCATTCAAGAAAGACCGCGGCTCCTGTTTCAGCTAAGCAATCCTTCGCTGACTTTTCCCAGCTGAAGGCTGTAATGGACAAAAGCAGAGGGAATTTTCATATATTTGTTGTCGGAGTCAGCTTTTGTATAGAGAACATCAAGATGTCACATAAATATTGCCGGCTCGTACTGATTTGTAGATAGGAACTCTACAAAAAGGCAAAGAGCAAGGAGAGTCCCTTTGCATCAATAAAGCCTGGTGGTGTTTCTCAGCTGGATTAAAGCGGAGCCACTGAAAAGAGGAGAAGTGATTTCATCCTTTATGACCTCACTGCTAAAGACAGCTTAAAGGAATTAGCTCTTTCCTTGTGCATCCACACCAGCTTGAGTGTCTAGCAAAAATACCTATTAACATGCACTCAATGTGCACAAGGGGATCGAGTGCTCAGTCAGTGAGTTTGCAGATGACCCCGAATTGTGTGGGGGTGTCAGCCTGCTCGAGTGCAGGAAGGCCCTGCAGAGGAACCTGGATGAGCTGGATCCATGGGCCGAGGCCAACTGTATGAGGTTCAACAAGTGCCGGGTCCTGCACCTGGGTCACAACAACCCCATGCAGCGCTCCAGGCCTGGAAAGCTGCCTGGCAGAAAAGGACCTGAGGGTGTTGGTCAACAGTGGCTGAACATGAGGCAGCAGTGGCCCAAAGAAGGCCAACATGGCTTGGATCAGCCACAGTGTGGCCAGCAGGAACAAGGAAGTGATCATTTACCCTGCCTGTCCTCCTATTCAGAGGGCACCTGAATAGGGCTCACAAGAAGCTGATGGCTCAGATACCTGGGATCAAGTCTCCAAACCATCTCTGATCTCCTGCATGTGCTCACACATCCCTCAATTGGTTGCCTTCACTGCAAAGAAGGAGTTAATGGCCCTGCAGCACCAGCCTCAGCTTTGGCGAGGAAGACCTGGCAAGTACAGGTACAAGGTACATTAGGTTTCATAGAATCATAGAATGGTTTCAGTTGGAAGGGACCTCAGAGCCCATCCAGTTCCACCTCCCTGCCATGAGCAGGGACACCTCCCACTGGATCAGGGTGCTCAAAGCCCCATCCAACCTGGCCTTGAACACCTCCAGGGATGGGGCAGCCACCACTTCTCTGGGCAACCTGGGTCCAGGGCCTCCCCAGCCTCACAGGAAAACATTTCTCCATAAGATCTCATCTCAATCTCCCCTCTTTCAGTTGAAAACAATTCCCTCTCATCCTATCCCTGCACTTCCTGATCAAGAGCCCCTCCCCAGCTTTCCTGGAGTCCCTTTCAGTACTGGGAGCAGCTGCTCTTAAGGTCTCCCTAGAGCCTTCTCTTCTCCGTGCTGAACAACCCCAGCTCTCCCAGCCTGTCCTCATACGGGAGGTGCTCCATCCTCCCATATCATTGACTCCACCATTTACTGACAAACACTGTAACATTCCCCACCAGGTCATTAACACACAAGTTAAGATTCTGCAGTCGTGAAGTCTCAGAAAGGACAAAGCGTCAAACTGTGTTGCTGAGCCCCTCTAGCTGCTGGTACCTAAAGTAGAGCTCTTAGCACTCACAGCTTGAGATAGTGGGTTTGCTGTGGCTTTCCTTCTGAAGAAGCGATGCTAAACCTGAACTTGAACACTCGGAAAACTAAATTAAAAAAAAACAAACAAAAAAACAACAAAACAGAATAAAACTACGAAACAAATGCCCCACTGTAGATCAAATACATTTTTAGGATGCTGGCAGAATTTCAGCATCAGGGACCACCTTTTTGCATGAAGGCATGTGCTTCAGCAAATATTAATGCAGAGAGGCAGGCATGCGCTTTCTGAAAGTCAACTATTTTGGGGGATTCCATTGTTTATTAATAACAGAACCTACTGCAAATTCTCCTTGTTACCATTTTTTGGGTGTACAGCCAAGAGGAAGAAGTGCTAGCAACAGACGATGGGCAAGGATAAGCACCCATGCAGAAGCCTTGCATCCCTGGTGTCTTCAGCATTTTAATACAATTGATATCTAATAAACTCATATATGACCTTTACGGGTTGCACTCCAAGAATACCTTTTTGTGCTGTTCACCTCTTATATTACATTTAATTACAAACACACCAAAAGAATCATAATCACAATGGTGCAGTGAAGTGTTTTCAGAATTTGCCAGACTCACGCTTCTTTTCAGAGGCCATGTGCAGAGGAATGAGCTAACTCCATACCCGCCCATACAAATGCTGACTACAGAGTTTATTCATCCCCGGCTGCAAAAATCAGAAATAGAACAGGAAGGTGAATCAGAGGGTATAGTTTTATGGCTGTAATTTTGCTTCCCTCTTCAGATCAGATGGCTGAGCTGAAAGAATTAAAACCTGGACATCACACCGCATGTGTGCACTCAAAGCGTTCAGCAAAGATACAGCAAACCAAATATTTAAAGGAAGATTTCGTTGGCTACTGTTTATTACGTGTACAACCATGCTAAGGAGAAGACTTAAAAACACATCTTTGTTTAAAGAATTCCTGATTTAAGTGCTTAATGGTACAGCTTTAAAATTTTATCTGCCTAGAGTTCATAGAATCATAGAACGTGTTGGGTTGGAAGGGACCTAAAAGCCCAGCCAGTTCCAGCCCTGCCCCTCCATGGGCAGGGACACTTCCCACTGGATCAGGGTGCTCAAAGCCCCATCCAACCTGACCTTGCACATCTCCAGGGAAGGGGCAGCCACCACTTCTCAGGGCAACCTAGGCCAGGGCCTCACCACCCTCACCATGAAGAATTTCTTCATAATGAGTTGATTTTAACTACTCAGGGCACTTAGCAGCTCTAGGTTCACTTTCACCTGGTTGTCCAACACATTGCTCTACCTGTGATTTACTCAGGAAATAGTGCACACGAAATCAGATTCAGCAGCCAGATGCAATCGGCAGCTGCTTGACAGGTGGGTTTATTACCAGACACAGCAATTTACAGCCACAATCTGACGTTCTGAAATGCCTGTTCTCATGCTGCAACTTACATTACATTTAGGAAACAATTCTGAAAGGTCTAAAATCACCCTGACTCCAGCTGCTTCAATGTCCTGTAAATCAAGACTATTTCATGTTAAGCAAAGAGCCAATGAACTTGAAGAGCTGGTATTTTGAGAAGGAGCTGTTTCTCTTAAGCCCCATAGAAAGGCACAGGAGATGCAGGATGCAGGCTTTCCTTCCAACTCTCAGTTCCTTTAACTCCCAGCCTGGAAACCAAACACAAATCTGAGTCACCCTGAAAGTACCAGGGGTGAAAAACTCCGTGTCAGTGCTACCAGCAGCAGAGCAGGACTTTACATCGAGCAACGTGAGCAGAGTACAAGTGTAATGAAGGGGCAGTGAAGTCTTCCCTCCGTCAACATTCGGTCTTGGGATAAAGCATCACTAACAAACAGCTGGCACTCTCCCAGCTCCTGTGAAAGAACAAGGAACCTCCTTACTTGGTATAATTCTGCCCTTCTACTGAGTTCTCATGAGACCTCACCTGGAGCCCTGTGTCCAGCTCTGGGGCCGTCAGCACAAGGACATGGAGCTGTTGGAGTGAGTCAAGAGGAGGCCATAAAAATTATCTGAGGGCTGGAGCAACCCCTGTACGAGGACAGGCTGAGAGAGTCATCATCCCTGGAGGTATTTAAAAGATGCGGTGCTCAGGGATCTGGTTTAGTCGTGGACAGGTACAATTGGACTGCATATCAAAGGTCCTTCCAATTCTATAATTCTATGACCATGCATGAGGATCTGCAATACAAAAATCCCGTGTGCAAAGGCCCAGGACTGCAAATTTTAAAGCACTTTTTTCTTTTCTTTTCCCCCCCGACTTCATCCTAAAAAAAGAAAGCGTTTTGAACATCAGTTCTTTGCAACCAAGATCAGTTTGTAAAACACTGCTTTCTGCCGCAGACCCGAGAGTCCCCTGCCAGAGGATCCTAGAAACAAATACGCCTCTGCAAAACCCTCCAGCTTTGATAAAATAACGGTTTGACTGAATCGTTATTTTATCCACAGTGTTCACACTAACTCCATTCCAGCTACAATTAAGTTAAAAAACATTACAGCTCAAATCTTTTCTCTTGTTCTGTAACTGTCATACAGAATTTAAAAGAAGATGCAGCCTTTTTTGTTCAATTTTTTTGTACACTATTAAATCTCCATTCTCACTTCATAGTACAGTTAGAAGGAATTTTATTCAAGTATTTATGATTATGAAAGGCGTAATATGAAAATGATTCATCTCTTCTTTCGCTACTGATTCATAACACGAGGACAGGAGTTGGAGCAATGCAATTATCAGCACACCAGTGCCAAACAAATGAAAGATGCCACTTTACACAGTGTGTGAGCACCTTATGGAATTCCCTGCTGCAAGATGTCTAAGTACCAGGTGGGGCCGGACAGCAGTGCGATTGCTCAGCACAGTTATGAACAGTATGAATGCTGCACAAGCGTGGAGTTGCCACTCCTGCAGTGAGATACTCCGAATGTTTCTCCCTGACCATGAAGGCAGAAGACGGACCTGCACTCTCCATGCATTCTTACAGGAGAAGGTCTATCAAGTTGCATCAGGGGAGGTTCAGCTTGGGTATTAGGAAAAGTTTCTTTGCCAAAAGTGTGGTGAGGCACTGGCAGAGGATGCCCAGGGCAGTGAGGGAGTCTCCATCCCTGGAGAGGTTCAAAGAATGCATAGACATGACGTTTCGGGACATGGTTTAGCAGGCATGGTGTGGCTGGGCAAGCTTAGAGGTCTTTTCTAACCTTAACGATTCCATGAACTAGAAAATTGCCAAGCCTAAGGTGACATTATTTCATACATGTGCAATTTTCCCATTTATTGTTTTCATGGTGCAAACTTGGCCTTGTTTGGCTCAATTCCAGAGTTCCTATCTTCCAATGCTAATTACAGGAGACATTACTTGATGGCAGTACTGCCACCTCGTACAGCAACGTTACATTGCTGGGTAATGAGTAATGAATGTGCAATCAAATCTGGGAGAGAGGGCATATTGCAAACCTCAAAGCCTCAATATATTTCACAAACATAGAAGCAAATTCAAAATCAGAAATGCAAGACATAAACTAAAGCACCATTCCCTCAACTTTGTCGTGAAAGTAGATGCGCTCATTCCCTAGATTTCCCCCATGGTCTTAGATAAGGGAAGTGAGGTCAGGCTGGTATCTGAACAACAGCTACTGAAGAAGTGGTTGCACATCAACCATCAACGTGGCTTGGACAGGATGGAATCAGTGTTTCTAACTGTTTTGTTAAGTTCTTGTTGTACTTTGCTTTCCCTCAAACACGGAAATTATCCAGTTGATTTCTTCTTGTATATTCACAAGTATGTAAGTTACTTCCTTTGGAAATGGCTATGAGGAGCATTAAGGAGGCTCATAAATTCAGGACATAAGCCACAGCACAAGCTGGTACGAGAAAGGATGGACGACAGCCCCTCCAGTTGCAGCTGCAGTGAAAGGAAGAAGAATTGTGGTTGCTACATATGCTCTTCATATTTCCTTCTCTGCTGACAACTGCTAAGAACGCCCCTGAAGATGAGGTCACAAACGCCGATGAAAGCTTTCATTGTGGCCTCTAAAACAGAGTATACATTTCATTATGGGTTGGGGAGCTTTATGGTATAGACGCGACTCACAAAGACAAATGCATACAAGAAAACACTTGTGGAGCTCCAAAAGCAAGAATCCCTCCAGTTTACTCCATTTTGATAAGCTCCTGATGGAAACCAGGAGAAGAAATGCAACTGAATCAGGTGAATACACAAAGCTTTCTTAATTCCTTCAAATGGGCCCAGCATCCATATCAAAGTAGATATTTTAGGAATACTGAGAAAGAACAAAGAATTCCTGCAGTATCCAAGCTAATCGGCTTACCTTTCATGGAGAAAACCACCCCAAATCACAAGCCTACTATGATGATATTTGGTTTGCTTTGAGGGCTTGCCATTTTGCTTTTGTCACATCATTTTTTGTTAACATGTATTTATGCACACTAAAGATTACACAGAAGTCATTCGTCAAAGATAAGGCAGGGCAGGATTTGGAAGAGTGAAATCAAATAATCCCATCAGCTTTGCATTCAGTACCCAGCTAGAAAAATGGACAAGATCTACAACATCCTTTCTTGTTTACCGAGTGTAATTGCTTTTGAGCTTTCTGGCAAGTGGATTTGCTGAGAAACACTGCTTGCCCTCCAGTAAGGTCAGCTTTCATCCCGATACACAAAGTTCCATGACCAGAGACAATAAGACAGACAGAATAAAGTAACCTTAAAGGCCAAAGTCTCTGCTGTTTCTTTCCCTGTACAAAACAAACCAAAATTTTCTGACCAATGTTTTGCGGAATAAATGCAAATCTATGGCTTACAGGCTCGCAAAGCTCATAATTACAGTAAACATTAAAACTGAAGTGTTCTTACGGAAAGTAATTGTTAAAATGTAAATTGTCGGAATGTAAAACCTAGCAAAAAACCAGAAAGCAAATTATTGGGAATAACTCATTTCCCATCTACTTTTCTAAACAACAAAGAAATATTACCACTGAACACTGTGGAAGAGAGAGCAGTGGTATTACTTTTTGCAGACACCTAGCTTCCTACTTGCCTTAGTGCCACGTGGGGATAAGAGCAAAAATGGAACGTGTCAAATGTGTTTAGTTTTTTGATGGAGGCAGCTGAAGGAAAGACAATGCCAACAGTCCACATTTTCCCACAAATCCCCAACCCAAAACTCCTAGAAGCCTGCAGGATTCTTTTCACTGACTTCAGCAGGGATGGACCAAATCCTTCTGAACACTGTGGCTCCCAAGGTTGCAAGTGATTAAAGCTTGCCCTGTGCACATCTACAGATTTGCTCTGCAGGGAGATAATTTATTTATTGCCTCAAAGTTCTTCTGTTGTTTAATACAAGTAGTTTATCATTGTATTGAGGACCTCGCTGCAGGCAAGAGGGAAGGCAACACACCTTGCATTGTCTCACAAAACTCTGATGCAGAGAAGGTGAGCTGGAGGAAACCTTGCACGCTGATGACCTTCAATGAGACCTCAGGAGAGCAGGGGACATGAAAAGGAACAAAGAAAAGGAGAAAAAAAAAGGATGTGTGCCTTAAAAGAAAATGTCAAAGGGAATCAGAGAAAAAAAGAAGGCAGAAACAGATCCTGAGGTCAATTCTAAGCTATGTTAAATCACGCTTTAAAGATTACTGAGCCTGGTAGCAATTTTGAGGTGACAATGATCACAGGAACAAGGACATTCTGACCGTTTATAGAATCATAGAATGGTTTCAGTTGGAAAAGACCTATAAGACCACTGACTCCAGCCATCGATCCAGCACAGCTAAGTCCACCACTAGACCATGTCCACAGGTATGACATCTATGTGTCTCTTAAATCCCTCCAGGGATGGGGACTCAACCACATCTGTGGGCAGCTTCTTCCAATGCTTGACAACCCTTTCAGTAAAGCAATACCTCCTAATGTCCAACCTAAATCTCCCCTGGCACAATGTGAGGCCATTTCCCCTTGTCCTGTCACTGGCTACCAAGGAGAAGAGACCAGCACCCACCTCGCTACAACCTCCTTTCAGGTAGTTGCAGATGGTGATAAGGCCTCCCCTCAGCCTCCTTTTCTCCAGACTAACCAATCGAGGTTTCCTCAGCTGCTCCTCATAAGGTTCTTCCTGCCGCCCCTTCGCCACCTCTATTCCCTTCTCTGAACTTGCTCCAGCCACTCAATGTCCTTCTTGTAGTAACAGGCCCAAAATTGAACCCAGGTTTTGAGGTGAAGCCTCAACAGCGTCGCTTTATTTATGCTAGGGCTGGCACAGAGACCATCCTTTGTCACAAAACTGGCCAGTCCCAGTGGGCTGGCATGGCCAGGTTTGACACAGCAGAGCCTCTGTGCCAAGATCCAGCTTCTGACAACGAACTGTACTGATTTTCAGCAGAATAACAAGTGATCCCCTCTCCTCCAGGTAAATGTAAGGATATCTCTGTGCATTACAGTCTACGTCTGCTAGATTATGGGCTTGGCTTAGGTAAAGAGCATCTTTACCTATGTTGTTAAAGCAAGTGAAAGCAGCAGCTGGAAATACCCGAAGTGCATTTTAGTGCTCTTCCCTCTGGAGAACAGCCAAGTGAAGCCAAATCACACTGGTACTTTCCAATAAAGCCACATCAGAACCCCTCAAATATCTGGCTACATTTTCCCAGAGAAATAAACCGTGTTTGCTCCTCAGGCTATCGCCCCTCAGGATTGTTTCCAGGGTTTTCAATTTACATGAGGAACTACATATTTCTAAGTCTCTGCACCTCTTCCTAATTAAAACATCTCTCAGACCTTTCAAAGCAGAGATATTAGCATTCTGGGCCAGCTACGTTTCATTCATAACAATTCCCTGCTTACCCAGAGAGAAAGTCAGGGAAAGAAAAAGAAAGAAAGAGAAAAAGAGAGACTCCATCTCTTATACCCAAATCAAATCTGTTTTAGCAGGTCTTTTCTAAGCTCACCCCATCCTTACTGGCCATCTCAAAGCTGTCACCATATGCAAGATATTTGGCTTTGGGGAGAAAATGTTCAGGATGAAAGAATCATCCGCTTCTGCCAACCTCGTGAATCATTCATGTTCCTCACCTGAACGGCAGCCAGCTGCAGTATCTGTCACACATTGGATTTAAGCCACGCACGATGTAACATTTACCAATGATTGTTCAAAATATTCTATTAACCCCCCTTCAAATACAGGAAAAAACAATTTCTTGTGCACTTCAGCAAGATGTGGTTTCAGCTGAAAGCTATCCAACCTTCCCTACATGCAAGGAGTGACATTGTCTATTACTTTTCAAAAGCTGTATCTAAGGATCAGACACCATTTTCCCTTGGAATTTTAGTAACAGCAAATTTTAGATTTTCTAATGAAAGCAGCAATGGCTGGAAAGCAGGAGCAAGGCAGCCTGAGCTGAAGATCAAACCAGGAGAATAAGCCTTACCAAGGATGATCATACCAACGAGTTGTTGTCAGCTATGCAAAACCTCACAAATGTTGCTGGGAATGCTCAAAGCTCACCTTGCATGGTGAACAAGAATGGTTTGGGTTGCAGGGGACCTCAGAACCCATCCAGTTCCACCCCCCTGCTATGGGCAGGGACACCTCCCACTGGATCAGGGTGCTCAAGGCCCCAACAAAGCTGGCCTTTACACTTCCCAGTGAAACCCAATTCATCCAAATCTGGATGAAATTTTATGTTGTGTAATAGTGAAACCAGCCCTCTGGAGCATGCCATGCACACCTTGGTGTCCCCCTTTAAAGAACAGCTGTGCATCATCACATCCATGAAATTCTTCCTCCAAACAAAAAACATCAACCAAACCAAACAGAAATTGCTTCCAGGCTAATTAATATGTTTTATAACTAAGTTGCTGCCACATTTATGTGACCCAGCAGGTCAATTCTGCCCTGAGGCTTTTGCAACAGCGCCAGCCACATTGTTCCTGCTAGCATGAGTCTCACCAAGGCAGAGCAATGCCAGCTCCCCAACATTTTAGTGCAGTAATGGGATTACAGCAAGGATCAGTTCAAAGATGAAATAAGGTGTTCGCATAAAGCCATTAAAAATAGTTACTTTGCTGTCAGATTATTAATTGTCTGTCATAATATTCTTACATGTGATTATAAAAAGTATATTTCTGTGTAGTCAGAATGCCCTCCTGTCAGACACTGCCATGAAAAGGAGCCAGCAACAGGAACACTGCCACCTCTCGTTGAGCACCAAGCATGCTCAAAACATGCCAAACACCATCTTAAACCTCAATGAGACAGGGGTTCTCTAGGTTTTTCTCACGTTTTGGGTAAAGGCACATGTTGTTCAGCTAATTTATTAAGCCATGGTGACCCACTTTTGAGCCTGAGCAAACCCAATATCTTTTCTTTCAGGCACACCATTAGATATGATTCACATATCTGATTCTATGATTTTGGTGTTTCATGGCTGTAACACTAGAAAAGTCAGCAGTTACTCCTGATACTGGCAACACAGAAGAAGATTTAGTCCTGGGAGACCACAGGAAGCTGCGGAGTGAAATGCTACAAAGCCTAATGTGCTTTCTTCACACAGAAGTTGTTTCTGAGCATCCCATAAAAACAGAGGAAGAGCAGTGCATCCCAAGCCAGAGCTGGTGGCCCAGCACCACTGTGTGCTGAGATCCTTTGCAGATCCTCAGAGACTATAAAACACTGATTTTTTTTTTTGTGGAAGCTCCATCATTTCACTCACCAGAAACGAATAATTCCTTTCATACTCATTTGTTGTTAGATAAGAAACTCGACATGGGCCAGCAAAGTGCAGTCACAGCCCAGAAAAGCAAACTGTGTCCTGGGCTGTATCCAAAGCAGTGGGGCCAGCAGGGCAGGGAGGGGATTCCGCCCCTCTGCTCTGCTCTGGTGAGACCCCACCTGGAGCCCTGAGTTCAGTTCTGGAGTTGACAGCACAGGAAGGGAAGGGACCTGTTGGAGCAAGTCTAGAGAAGGCCGTAAAAATGATCGAGGGCTGCAGCACTTCCCATGCAAGGCCGAGCTGGGGGTGTTCAGCCTAGAGAAGAGAAGGCTCTGGGGAGAACTTAGAGCAGCTGCTCCCAGTACTGAAAGGGGCTCCAGGAAAGCTGGGGAGCGGCTCTTGTTCAGGAAGTGCAGGGATAGGACAAGGGGGAACAGTTTTCAGCTGAAAGAGGGGAGACTGAGATGAGATCTTATGGAGAAATGTTTTCCTGTGAGGCTGGGGAGGCCCTGGCACAGACTGTCCAGAGAAGTGGTGACTGCCCCATCCTTGGAGGTATTCAAGACGAGGTTGGATGGGGCTTTGAGTACCCTGATGCACTGGGAGGTGTCCCTACCCATGGTAGGGGGTTGGAACTGGATGGGCTCTGAGGTCCCTTCCAACTGAAACCATTCTATGATTCTATGAAACCTAATGTTAAACTGTACTTGCCAGGCCTTCATCGCCAAAGCTGAGGCTGGTGCTGCAGGGCCATTAACTCCTTCTTTGCAGTGAAGGCAACCAAGTGAGGGATGTGTGAGCACATGCAGGAGATCAGAGATGGTTTGGAGACTTGATCCCAGGTATCTGAGCCATTAGCTTCTTTTGAGCCTTATTCAGGTGCCCTCTGGAAAGTTTATTTGTTTGGGAAGAAGGACGCTCAAGATGAAATAAATGCATGAAACCGGGGCAGAGGGATTTAACCAGGTAGTATCTTGTCTAATCACTGATTACAGTAAAGGCATAGCCTAATAAAGAACCAGACTGAGCAGAAGTGGGAGATTTGCCAGCTCAGTGCACAGCTGGCTCACTGCAGAAAATGGTAAATTTGGTTTCTTTAGGAGTGTTATAAAAGCATTTTACACAGCTGATGTTCCTGAAGCTCAGTAAAAGCACAAATATATTTCAGATGTTTCTTGAGTATTTAATATTCTCACATATCCTCTTCCCCCATCTCCTCTCACCCCTGCTTGTAAATTCTAACAACAGGGTGGCCGTGACAAAAGAAAATAGATATTTTTTTCCCCTATTCATGATAAAACATGAAAATCCAAGTCACCTGAGGGAAGGCTATGAAATGACATAAGCTCCAGACATCTGAAGTTGCAGCAGGTTTTACTGAGGATGCAAATGCTCTGGTGAAGCTGGTTTAGATGTTCGTAACAGGACATTAATTCAATCAGCAGAGCTGGGAAATGCTGCCACAGCTGAAGTGTGCTTGTAATAGGCCATGCTGCTGCTCCTTAGGGGAAACTTCATGTGCCAGGGATAAAGAAGAGCGATCCTTTTAGGAGATTCCTCTAGTAAAGCTGCTAACGGATCTACATAGCATTATTAAGGCTGGAAAAGACCTTTCAAATCATCAGGTCCAATCGTCAGCCCAACACCACTGTACCTACTAAACCATGTCTTGAGGTGCCAAGGCTACACATCACAGGATGGAGTCCACCACTTCCATGCACAGCCTCTTCCAGTGTTTCACTACTCTTTCAGTAAAGAAAATTTCCTTAATATCCAATCTAAACCTCCTCTGGTGCAACTTGAGGTCATTTCCTCTCATCCCATCACTTTTTATTTAGGAAAAGAGACCAGAACTCACCTCACCATAACCTCCTTTCTGGGAGCTGCAAAGAGCAATGGGGTCTCCCCTCAGCCTTCTCTTCTCCAGACTAAACAGCCTCAAGTCCCTCAGTCACTCCCAAATCTCCTGGGCTCCAGACCCTTACCCAGCTCTGTACCCCTTCCCTGGATGTGCTCCAGCCCCTCAATGCCATTCTTCTACTGAGGGGCCCCAAACTGAACACAGGATTTGAGGTACGGCCTCACCAGCACCAAGTGCAGGGGGATGATCCCTTCCCTGCTCCTGCTGGCCACACTGTGGCTGATCCAAGCCATGTTGGCCTTCTTTGGGCCACTGCTGCCTCATGTTCAGCCACTGTTGACCAACACCCTCAGGTCCTTTTCTGCCAGGCAGCTTTCCAGGCCTGGAGCGCTGCATGGGGTTGTTGTGACCCAGGTGCAGGACCCGGCACTTGTTGAACCTCATACAGTTGGCCTCGGCCCATGGATCCAGCTCATCCAGGTTCCTCTGCAGGGCCTTCCTGCACTCGAGCAGGCTGACACCCCCACACAATTCGGGGTCATCTGCAAACTCACTGACTGAGCACTCGATCCCCTTGTGCACATTGAGTGCATGTTAATAGGTATTTTTGCTAGACACTCAAGCTGGTGTGGATGCACAAGGAAAGAGCTAATTCCTTTAAGCTGTCTTTAGCAGTGAGGTCATAAAGGATGAAATCACTTCTCCTCTTTTCAGTGGCTCCGCTTTAATCCAGCTGAGAAACACCACCAGGCTTTATTGATGCAAAGGGACTCTCCTTGCTCTTTGCCTTTTTGTAGAGTTCCTATCTACAAATCAGTACGAGCCGGCAATATTTATGTGACATCTTGATGTTCTCTATACAAAAGCTGACTCCGACAACAAATATATGAAAATTCCCTCTGCTTTTGTCCATTACAGCCTTCAGCTGGGAAAAGTCAGCGAAGGATTGCTTAGCTGAAACAGGAGCCGCGGTCTTTCTTGAATGAAAGAGACATTGATGTTGCGAAGTACTGATGCCTTCAGAGGTGTTCAAGACCAGGCTGGACAGGGCTTTGAACACCCTCATCCAGTGGATTTTTTAAAGTGCCTTGGAATTATGTTGTTCAGCCTGGAGAAGAGAAGGTTGCATGGAGACCTTAAAGCAGCCTCCCAGTGCTGAAAGGGGCTCCAGGGAAGCTGGGGAGGGGCTCTTGATTAGGGAGTGCAGGGATAGGATGAGGAAGAATGGTTTTCAGCTGAAAGAGAGGAGATTGAGATGAGATCTTAGGAAGAAATGTTTTCCTATGAGGCTGGGGAGGCCCTGGCAGAGGTTGCCCAGAGAAGTGGTGGCTGCCCCATCCCTGAAGGTGTTGAAGGCTAAGTTGGATGGGGCTTTGAGCACCCTGATGCAGAGGGAGGTGTCCCTGCTCATGCCAGGGGAGTGGAACTGGATGGGCTTTGAGTTTCCTTCCAACTCAAACCATGCCATGATTCTATGTGTTTAGTCCCTGTCAGATCTCAGTTAGATTTTGGATACTGACAAATCCCTTCCAAAAAAACCCCTAAAGAGCCTCTTTCTGACTATTTCCCATGTTTTCTGCTCCCCCTTGTCCAGCTACCCACGACTGCACCCCTGCACATCACTGTGTTTATTCCAAGTGGTCTCCAGGTTTTGTCCAGAGAGAACGTGCCCAGAACAGACTGAAATACTTCAGAATCTGCACTGACACATTTGAATTAGGACAAACCAGAGCAGGGAGTAGGAATCACTTATCAACAGTGGCTCACTGCTGTCTGTGCTGAGATCACTCAAACAGCAAGAGGAAGGGTTAGGTAAGTGGAATTTGGAAGTAATGGGGTAATAGGGAAATATATCCAGAATTAATGCAGTCATATAAATATTGTACAGTAAACTATTTGCCATAGTGCACTCATTACTTTGCAACAGAGGTCAAATAATAGAGAAAATGTATTTGTGAATAAATTATTCAACAATTAATGCAAAATGTAACACCTAAATTATTCACAGAGACTAATTCAACCAGCTCTAATTAATTTCCACTCTGAAAGCGTTCTTGGGCATATCAACATAAGCATTGCAGCTGGGGTCATAAGTGTAAAATTCCCTTCCAAAGGGAAGTGAATCTCCCAGTTGGCTGCACTCGCACAGCTTGAGCTCAAGTCGCTGCACCACCTTGCAGCATGCCAGCAGGATTTACCCCACGCAGCGCTCCAGGCTTGGGGAAGAGTGGCTGGAGAGCTACCTGGGGGTGTTGGTCAACAGCAGCTGAACATGACTCAGCAGTGTGCCCAGGTGGCCAAGAAGCCAGCAGCATTCCGGCTTGGATCAGCCATGGTGTGGCCAGTAGGAGTAGAGAAGTGCCCTTGCACTCGGCGCTGGTGAGGCCGCACCTCAAATTCTGGGTTCAGTTTTGGGTCTCTCAGTACAAGAAGGACATCAAGGGGCTGGAACCTGTCCAGAGAAGGGGAAGGGGCTGGAAAACAAACATTATGAGGAGCAGGTGAGGGACCTGGGTTTGTTTAGCCTAGACAAGAGGAGGCTGAGGGGAGACCTCATTGCTCTCTGCAGCTCCCTGAAAGGAGGTTGTGGTGAGGTGGGTGTTGGTGTCTTGTCCAAAGTACCAGGTGATAAGAGGAGAGGAAATGTTCTCAAGTTGTACTATGGGAGGTTCAGACAAGAGATCAGGAAAAATTTCTTCCCTGAAAGGGTTCTCAAGCATTGGCAGGGGCTGCCCAGGTAGATGGTGGAGTCACCATTCCTGGAGGGGTTTAAAAGACGAGTAGACAAGTTCCTCAGGGATATGATTTAGCAGTGCACAGGTACGGTTAGACTCAGCGGTCTCAAAGGTCTTTTCCAACCAGGTGACTCTACGACTCTATGATTTGGAGGACACTGGGCTGGGAGAGCTGCTAACTTCCTTCCTCCTTGGTGTGTGAGGCTTAGTCCTCCTCCACACTGGATCAACACATCTGATGGAGCTACTGCATCCTCAGCACTGGCTGATCTCCCTGCAGATCTCCCTGTGGATCTTCTGCTATGCCCTGCTGCTGCCTAACTGGGGTGCAGCAATGCCACACCACAGGAGAGCTGTGGTACTGGTGCTGTGGGAGTGCAGGAGGAGAAGGAGTGAAATGTTGTGCAATGGCAATGGTGGAGACTCGTGAACTATGGGCATTATCCTGTGATAATGATCTGATAGCCTCTGTGGTATCGACATGTCAACTGTGCTGTGCGTAGCTGCCTAGGGTTGTGTCCTAAATTAGTAAGAGCTTCAGTGGGACTGAGAGTATGGAAAAGGGTGCAAATTTTCTGCACTTTTCTCCAAAAATTACCTTAGAGTCCCCCAGCTGACACCAAATGCTCCAAAGTGCCTTAGGTCTTGTGACTTGTAACAGGAAAGAGGAAAATATAAAAGCAGCAACAAATTCTAACCTTGCCTTGGTTTTCTTACAGAAGATGCCAACAAGAAACAAATAATAGAGCTGACTAAATACTGCAGAATACCACTCTGGCCATTGGTGAAAATGAAGTATTCTCCTTGACATGACACACTTCTAAGTTCTTAATCTTCTCTTGGGTGCTTGTAAATCATAGAAACATAGAATGGTTTGGGTTGGAAGAGACCTCAGAGCCCATCCAGTCCCAACTCCACTGCAATAGGCAGGGACACCTCCCACTGCATCAAGGTGGTCAAAGCCCCATCCAACCTGGCCTTGAACACCTCCAGGGACGGGCAACCACCACTTCCTTGGCAACCTGGGCCAGGGCATCCCCACTCTCATTGTGAAGAGTTTCTTCCTAATGTCTAATCTAAGCCTTGCCCCTTCCAATTTAAAGCTGTTCCCCCTCGCCCTATCACTCCATGCCCTTGTTGAAATGTTAGATTTGGTTTGGTTTACATGGGACCAATATCCAAGTGACAAGGCTGGGTTACAATCTTCTCCCTTTCATTAACAGCAACCTTTATGTTCACACCTTCTTCCAGTAGAGAACAAACCTGTAATATGGTAAATTGGAAGAGGAGCAAGGCTGGGTTCTGCTCCGGCTTTGCTCAGGTGCCATGACCATGGCAGCCTTCACTGGGGTCCTCTTCCAAAGTTCAGATAACTCAACTGGGACCATTGATTTGAAGTGATAAATTGGCTTTTCATTGCTCATGTGGGAAAGGTTATTCATCTGCTTTGCAGAATAAAGTCCTCTGGGTGGAAGTGATGGCCAGGAGACATAATCCCACCCCAATTCCCCACTATACCTTTCCTTATTTGAAAAGATTTATGTGATTATTTTTTTTTTAAATATAATTTCCATCAGAAATGAAATTGTAACCAAATATGACGTGATACAGGTTTCAAGGCTCATTTCCATGGTGGATAATCTTAAATCTCTATTACTCTGATACTTTAACACTTTCAGAGTCAGTAAATCACAATTTTGTGACAGCAGGTTTTGCTCAGAATTTTTTTCCTCTATAAGGTGTTTTCATAACAAGGGAGCTGCAGTGATCTAATAAAGGTGTGGTAGTTTAAAATGACTGTTTAAATTTGCTCTACCTCATGTTAAAATGGGTTGATATAAAAGTGTTCTCTTTAAACACACATTTAAAGCCCCTAGATGCATACCTGGCTTTCTTTTTCCCTACCTAATCAGATTAAATCTAATATACACCACCTTTCTGCAAAGGGAAGCAGGATGTGCGCCTCATTGATTTAAGAGGAGCCGGTGGCAGTAGTTAAAAAAAATAGTTAGGAGTTGTTCTGTTTTGAGGAGCCAGCCTGAAGCACAGATCCTCCTACATGCATTTACATTTCTAAAGAGAGTGTGTGCTTCTCCAAAATGCTCCGAACCAGCTCCTTCACACTGAGGGTTTATGTGTTGGCAGAGCAGCCCAGTGGGGGACTGGCCTTAACTGGGAACCCCTCAGAGTTAGTGGTTTGGTATTTATTATAAGGTTCCACCCTATTTTCCATAGTGGATCTGGAAATCTTGCTTGGGACAATATGAGCATTTTTTACTAAGCCTCTTTGATGCCATCGATCTGATGGGGTTTCAGGTGTTTGCTGCACCACTGGAGCAAAATTCACAGCAGACGAGACGGGATTAGAGAGGAAAAGACCAGAAGGCGGAACAAGGTGAGCTGAACCTCTCTGAAAATAAGTGGAACTTTGAATACCTACATTTCTAATCCCAGTGCTTCTGGACATGGGCAAAGCCTTTGCTCCCACTGCTGTGAGTAGTGCCTGTCTCCCCAAGAATAAGAAGAAACTGCAGCTCTCCTGTTCACTGAGCATGTGGAGGCCAGGAAAAAGGGAAATAAAATAAGGCATTCATAAGAGCACAGAAGGAGCTGTTGCTCTTGCAGGTAGCATGTGGAGATTAGAGTATCCGCCTTGCTTTTTTATAGGGCTTGATCATAGAATCATGGGATGTTTTGGGTTGAAAGGGACCTCAAAGCCCATCCAGTTCCAACCCCCTGCCATGAGCAGGGACACCGCCCACTGGATCAGAGTGCTCAAAGCCCCATCCAACCTGGCCTTGAACACCTCCAGGGATGGGGCGGCCACCACTTCTCTGGGCAACCTGTTTTCCCTACCTTCACAGTGAAACATTTCTGTCTAAGATCTCATCTCAATCTCCTGTCTTTCAGCTGAAAACCCTTCCCCCTCATCCTATCCCTGCACTCCCTCATCAAGAGCCCCTCTTCCCAGCTTTCCTGGAGCCCCTTTCAGTACTGGGAGTCTGCTCTAACCTCTCCCTGGTGCCTTCTCTTCTCCAGACTGAACAACCTGAACTCTCAGCCTGTCCTCATAGTGGAATGATGCTCTTCACTTACCTGAAGACATTTTCTCTTTTTTTCCTTCTTTTTTTCCTTATTTTTATTGCCAGGTGACATTATGTGGGTGAAAGCATGTGACATCTCATAGCTGAGGGATGTTTTCAAGCAGACAATGCAAAGAATGCATGAAATGAGAGAAATCAAACTGGTGCTCTGTCTAAATTCCGTAGGTCTGGTGGGGCATCCTCCTTGAAAGGGAACAAAGTAAAAGCCAAAGAAGGCAAGCAGCCTTGAAATTGCTCCACACTCCCCTTCCTGCTTCTGAGGCTGGGGACACTGCATTTACACCAAGCTGTGTTCTCTCTAAAAGGAAAGTAAATGAGGCATGAACAGCAATTCAGGTCCCTGGGGAAATATAAGGAAGCTAAATCAGATTAAGCATCTAGGAAAGATTTGTCAAAACTATCCCAGGTGATAGAGCTATGGGAGAACAAGGAAGGATGTAGACAAATGTGGCAAGGAGAAATAAATGCTGAGTGCTGTGAAGCCTCCTGTGTCAATCCAGTTGGACCAAGGCATCCTGACTTTCCCAGGAAGAGAGCCCGATGGCTGCTTGTGCGTGGTGTCTTCAAAAACAAAGCCTAGAAGAGATAGCGAGTGAAAAATGAGGGCTGAGTAATTCTGACTGCTTGCTAAGGTCCCAGCCTGTTTGTGCCAGGTAAAGAATGAGATGTCATACAATGTTACACTGTCCATGATCATGGCCACTCTCAGATTGAGCACTATGAGGTTAAGCAAACAGAGCCAAAAAAATGCTCATCCCTCTGAAGTCATTGTATCAATCATCTGTCATCTACTCAAACCCAGGGCAAGAGAAGCTGAAAATCTGGGAAGGAGATTACTGTTTTTCTCAGTTCAGGACACAGCATGGAAAAGGTACAAGAAAGGCAGAGAATGTATGTGATCCTTGCAGGATAAAGGTCTTGTCTCAGTCAACATTTACTCTCTGGATGAAGGAGATGAAATCATCCCCAATGTACACAACGCTCTGTCTTTTCTTTAGACCCTTTCCCAGAGGTGCAATCTGAGGAGTTTCAACCTGCAAGGGTGGTATTCAATTACTGTGTATGAAGATTTCCCTGTGTGTCCTTCCCTAGCAGAGAACAGGAGGCCATCCGGTAGGTTGTTGGAGCAGTGATAAGCTCCATAGCATCCACACGTAGAGCTGCCGAAAAGGGGCTTAGAAGAGTGTGAATCCCTTTGATTGTGTTCCTTGCCTTCAGCTCTGGAGTCCTCAGCACAGGAAGGACACATATCTGTTGGAACGAGTTCAGAGGAGGCCATAGAGACGATCCAAGGGCTAGAGCACCTCCCATATGAGGACAGGCTGAGAAAATGGAGGTTGTTCAGCCTGGAGAAGAGAAAGCTCTGGGGAGACCTTAGAGCAGACTCCCAGTACTGAAAACGGCTCCAGGAAAGCTGGGGAGGGGCGCTTGATCAGGGAGTGCAGGGACAGGATGAGGGGGAATGGTTTTCAGCTGAAAGAGGGGAGATTGAGATGAGACCTTAGGGAGAAATGTTTTCCTATGAGGGTGGGGAGGCCCTGGCCCAGGTTGCCCAGAGAAGTGGTGGCTGCCCCATCCCTGGAGGTGTTCCAGGCCGGGCTGAATGGAACTTTGAGCACCCTGATGCAGTGGGAGGTGTCCCTGCCCATGGCAGGGTGGTCGAACTGGATGGGTTTTGAGGTCCCTTCTGACCATGATTGTCCCAGATGGCTGACTGATTTGTGAGCATGGAAAATCACAGCCCTTCCAATGCCAGCCCATCAAGCAGCTTGTTTGATTGAATATAGAAAAGGCTCAAAGTTACCAGTCTTTCTGTTTACAGCAGTGGTTTTTGTTAAATATTTATGTCAAATATGCTGTCATCACCCAGAAATTCCACTGTCTGTGTGACTGAAAGTAGTAGGGATGCTTGCCTTTATCTGTCAGTTTGGGAAAGGAAATCTAGCAGCCGATGTTTTCTAGTACTCAGCTCTTCACTAAAAAGTGGTAAGTAAAGGGTGATGGAATCCTGCAGAATTTCTCCGTCTTTGCTGCTGCACTGCTTAGTTCTGAGAACTGCAGTGAAATAGTGGAGCTCTCCAGGCACAGGGCTTGAGTAGCTCCTATTCACTTGGGCTTTAGTCTAGGAGAGCTGCTGGGCTGAAAGGCATGAGTAGAAGAAAACGTTTTATGTGTTTACCAAAAATCTGTGAGCAAAGTATCCTTTCAAGGACATATTGTCCAAGTATTTTAATGCTCTTCCATCATTTTTGGACGTGCAGAGCTTCTCTCTTGCTGTAGCTGTCCTGAAGGCAGAGTTGAACCCAGCACAACTTCTTGGTGGTGTTTTGGCATGTTGCTCATGCCTAAAAGGAGAGAACGAATGTTGTTTTCAGAGAGTTGTGTGTTGATTACGTGTATTTCAAGCAGATATTTGCAACCAGTTTCCCACCTGCTTATCCTAAATATCCAAGTACCAAGATGTCTGTAAAGCAGCATTGATTTTGTCATAGAATCATAGAATCAGAAGGTTGGAAGAGAACTCTGAGATCATCGAGTCCAACTATACCGGTCTCCCCACTAAACCATGCCCCTAAGAAACTCATCTACCCATCTTTTAAACACCTCCAGGGATGGTGACTCCACCACCTCCCTGGGCAGACTGTCCCAATCCCTGACCACCCTTTCAGTGAAGAAATGTTTCCTAATGTCCAGTCTAAACCTACCCTGACACAACTTGTGGCCATTTCCTCTTGTCCTATTGCTTGCCACTTGCAAGAAGAGACCAGCACCCATCCCACCACAACCTCCTTTCAGGCAGTTGTAGACAGCGATGAGGTCTCCTCTCAGCCTCCCCTTCTCCAAGTTAAACAACCCCAGTTCCCTCAGTCTCTCTTTGTAGGGCTTATTCTCCAGCCCTCTCACCAGCCTCGTTGCCCTTCTCTGTACACGCTCCAGCCCCTCAACGTCCTTCTTGTAGTGAGGGGCCCAAAACTGAACACAGTACTTGAGGTATAGCCTCACCAGTGCTGAGCAAAGGGGCACAATCACCTCCCTGCTCCTGCTGGCCACGCTGTGTCTGATACAGGCCAAGATGCCATTGGCCCTCTTGGCCACCTGGGCACGCTGCTGTCTCATGTTCAGTCGGCTGTTAACCAACACCCCCAGGTCCTTCTCTGCCTAGCAGCTCTCCAGCCACTCCTACCAAGTCTGTATCATTGCATGGGGTTGTTGTGTCCCAAATGGAGGACTCTGCACTCCATGATTCTATGTGTTTAGTCCCTGTCAGATCTCAGTTAGATTTTGGATACTGACAAATCCCTTCCAAAAAAAACCCCTAAAGAGCCTCTTTCTGACTATTTCCCATGTTTTCTGCTCCCCTTGTTCCAGCTACCCACAACTGCACCCCTGCACATCACTGTGTTTATTCCAAGTGGTCTCCAGGTTTTGTCCAGAGAGAACGTGCCCAGAACAGACTGAAATACTTCAGAATCTGCACTGACACATTTGAATTAGGACAAACCAGAGCAGGCAGTAAGGAATCACTTATCAACAGTGGCTCACTGCTGTCTGTGCTGAGATCACTCAAACAGCAAGAGGAAGGGTTAAGAAAGTGGAATCTGTTAGCAAACCATTCTATGATTCCATGATTCTATGACTGGCATTACAGCAGCCACAGGGAATCCTCAGCCTTTCCTGTGCCCCGCTGTCTTAGTTTGGATGAAAAAACCCAACCAAACCATGCTCAGTGATTTTAATCAGAGATTGTGAGATTATGCAGAACAGATAACAGTTCTTTGCTCTAAGTGTACGTGTGCACAGAACAAAACAAAGTCAACAACAACTGCGATTAAGTTGTTAATATGGATCGAGTCCCGTACCCGAGCTCTGGTGGTGCCGTCACTTTAAGCTGCAGCTCCGCTCTGGGCAGCCCTGGCGCGGGGCGCACAACTTCTCCCAGGCCGCAGCGCTGCTCCGGGCAGCCTCCTCCTCAGCGCCGATCCAGATGGTTATCGGTCACACTCGCACTCACACACACACAGAGGGAAAGGAAATAAAGATGGAGAGATAGAGAATACAGCAACGCAAGCAGAGGTAGCAAAGCGCGACTATTCTCTAGGTAGCAAGATGGAGAAAGAGGCGGAGACCAGGAAGTAGCCAGTGAAAGGAAATGTCCGGGCAAACGGGACACAACCTCTGCCCCGGTCTGCCCGGAAATGGCCCCTGCCCCCCCCCACTGCCAGCAAAGGAAGAAAAAATTATCTGAAAGAGGAGGGAAAAAAACCCCAAACAAACCAAGCTGAAACTATAACACCCGCAAACAGCATAGGGGTCTCTAACACCATCAGAGCTGCAGCATGGATCCAACAGCCCCTCAAAAGTACCTGGATGTGGGGATCTCTTGCAAAAGCAACTGGCTACAAAGCTATCATAAAATGATGCTGCTGATTCTCTGCCTCAGAAAACAGAAAAGTAAATGCAGAAATGGTGCCATTTTCCAGGTCTATGTTATCAGTCAAACCAGTAATTAAATATCTCACGGAGGTCTTCTTACCTCCTCTTTGCACACACAGAACAAACAGGAGTTGGAATTTCTCCTACACATCCATCACTTGAGGAAATGATCTCGCAGGTTGAAGCTGAAAGAGATTGAACCAATTCTATACTGAAAAAGAATATTCAGATCCATAAGAAGAAGGAGTGGTTACTAAAAAAAAAAATCTTTGGGCTGGTGGGAAAAGATTTCCAGTGAAGTTGTTCTGGAAATCAAATTCAAGTTATTATTCGATTTATTTAAGAACAATTTGCAGCTTGTTTGTTTTGATCTTTTTTATACTAGGGTAGTCAATGCTGGGAGAAATTATCCAGGAAAGCAATGGGTTATTTGTGTTTTCAAGGGGAAAATAATCACTTTTATGGATTTATGTAGTTAAGCACAAGTTATCAGGCTCCACGCAGGCCTCGGTGGATGAAATTCAGTAACTGCAGCGTGCAGAGGGGATGAGGATTGGTCTCTGCTTGCTGCAAGAACCATGCACTGAGAGCACAGCACATTTGCTTCCGAGCACCCCTCCAGAAATCAGCTCCTGGTTGGATTGAACACCTTTCCCATCACCTGGGGTCTCCGTGCTGGGTGGGTGCAACAGGGCAGCATTCTCGCTTTTCCCAGTGCAACATGGCTCATCCAACATTAGTATCTACAGATCAAAGAGCAGTAGAAAATGAAGACGACAAGAAGCAATAACCAAAGCCTACCCTCCTGGAAAAGCAGGGCACTTGTTTCACACTGACCAGCAAATGGTCCACGTAATCTGCCTGGTCCTGCTCATTCGGTCAGATCTTCTGATTCGAGACCTACAGAACCAACTCCTACCTCTTACAAAAGCATCCCACTTTCTAAAATCAGAACAATCTAGAACAGTTCAAAGCTCCTCAGTGATGATTACAGGAGATTTAATCGTTCCAATTTTGAAATTCAAATTGGAGATAATGCTCTAGCACTTATATTTATGGAAATGCAGATTTTTCATTACGTGAGGGCACTTTACATAGGCAGAGAAATTACAAGATTGAGGAACCAAAACCCAAAAACGTACAGACTCTCATTCAAAATAAGATTCACAATTCCAGTGATGAAGACAATTAACTAGAGTAACACAGGAATGTGATGGATTCAGCCCTGCTGTAAATGAAGATTGCTTGACTTTCTGAAGGGTCTCACATAAGACAGGAGAAAAATAGGAGTTGTGAAATGACATTTTTCACCTTGTATTATACATGATGTGTATATCATATATGGCTTGCATCAGCCATGGTGTGGCCAGCAGGAGCGGGGAAGTGATTGTGCCCCTACATTCTGCACTAGTGAGGCTGCACCTTGAATCCTGGGTTCAGTTTTGGGCTCCTCACTACAAGAAGCAAATTGAGGAGCTGGAGCGTGTTCAGAGGAGGAGACTGGAGCTGAGGAAGGGTTTGGAACCCAGGGGTTATGGAAGCAGCTGAGAGACTTGGGGTTGTTTAGCCTGGAGGAGGCTGAGGAGAGACCTCATCGCTCTCTGCATCTCCCTGAAAGAAGGTTGTGGTGAGATGGGTGCTGGCTCTTCTCTCAAGTGACAAGTGATGGGACAAGAGGAAATGGCCTTAAGTTGTGTCAGGGGAGGTTTAGATTGGGTATTAGAAAAGATTTCTTTACCAAAAGAGTGGTGAAGCACTGGCAGAGGCTCCCCAGGGTGGTGGAGGAGTCTCCATCCGTGGAGGGGTTCAGAAAGAGTGTAGACATGGCACTTCAGGACATGGTTTAGCAGGTATGGTGGGGATGAGCTGAAGGTTGGACTGGAGAAGCTTAGAGGTCTTTTCCAACTTTAATCATTCTGTGATTCTTTAATTCTATGTCTGAACAATTGCAGTGGCTCCTCCTGTCTTTACCGTTAAACAACATTTGTTATCCCAAGCAGCCCACATTTAGATGCTTCATCACCGAATAAACCAGAAAGGAGTAAGTGATGTCATTAAAATCTAGAGCTCAGCTGAAAACCCCAGTGCACGGCACACAGCTTGTTTTAAGGCTAAGTTGTAAAAGTGGTATGCAAATATCAAACTATCATTCATGATTTGAAGAGCAGCCGGTAGGGCAGGAACCAAAATAAAAAAACGTATGAGCTGTAATTGTATCACTGGGCATCCTTCATATCTCTAACAAAGTTCTGGAGTTCAGAAGAGGAGGAAAAGCTGATACCACTCTGGTTGATGCTGTAGTAAAAAGGAAGTAGAGCATCCTCATCTGCAGATAAAAGATATGTAAGCTCTAATGAAGACGTGCTTAAAAACAGAAGAATCCCTCCTAGCCTAATAGCCTAAAGGCATCTTAACTAAAATGTCAGAATGAAAACCGATCTAATTAATGCTGAGCTCTAATCGTCAGCAGCAATTACAAAACAAAACCTATCTCCAGACTGGATTCATACACTGGGAAATTACATACAGTAGACAAAACAATAATTAAAGAGCTGAACATATTTGCTTCTGGAATAGCCTGTAATACATTCAAGTTTGTGTAAATGCAGGATCGTATCCTTCAGCTGTGGCATGGGCGAACCATCTGGGCTGGTGACCTACATGATGTTGGACTTCCAACATGATCAACAGCAATAGGACAAGGGGTCATGGTTTTAACTAAAAGAGGAGAGGTTTAGATTAGATATTAGGAAGAAATTTTTTATGCTGAGGGTGGTGAGGCACTGGCGCAGGTTGCCCAGAGAGTGGTCAATGCGCCATCCCTGGAAACATTCAAGGTCAGGTTGGATGGGGCTGTTAGCAACCTGATCCAAGGGGGAAGAGTCTTTGCTCATCGCAGGGGGCTTGGACCGAATGACCTTCATGGTTCCTTCCAACCCAAACCATTCTTATGATTCTATGTTTGCTGCTATGGTAGCATGGCAGGGTGGTTGGAACTGGATGGGCTTTGAAGTCTCTTCTAATCCAAACTATTTTACAATTCTATGATTCCATGATCTGCAAGGGCTCCCTTGCTCTCCCCTTTGTTCCCAGCAGGTTTGTTCCCAGATGCAGTTCTCCCTCCTTTAAGTCCAAGTCTAAGAGTAAAGACTGAGCCATCTAAAAGCAAACATACCAAATGAATCATCTTCCTGTCTGACTTGGATCTCTGCAACATGCAACGCTTAACACCTCCTGCTGCCTGGTGGTCCCCAGGCATCAAACTCCAGCCAGCGTCTTCAAGAGATATAATATCTGATGTTACCAAGAAGCTGCTGAGCTGCAGTGGTTGACACGCTACTCACAAAGCTGCCCCTCCCCCCCCAGCCAAACACACCCCTTTGCTTAGCTCCCTCCCTTCCTTCACGACTTTTAAAGACTCTTGCTCAGAATTTGGCCAGAATTATTTGCCTCAGCTCACTCTGCAAAGCAAGGAGCAGGAGCCCTTTCCCTCCCTCCAGTTCTGCTTAGATTTTCTCAGCCTTCAGAAAGAAAAAACAGAGCAGGATTTTGCTCAGTCTGTCCTCTCCCTTATGTCTCCTGCTCTCCGCTCGCAGCACAAAAGCTTTCCTTTGTCAGGTTTGTTGGCTCGTGACTGACAAGCAATTACAATAAGTAATTTTATTTCAGTGGAAGATAATAAAACGTGATACCGTAACTACCCGCAGAGCCTCCAAAGTATCCGTGTTCACTCTAATAACCTGGTGAGATGCTGTTAATCTTGACAGAGGCTGCCCAGCAGATGCCGGGGAGCTGGATCTTCATATTCTTTCTCTGTTTGATGATCCTTCCACAGGGAAAGCTCCAAGCTGTTAAAATGCAATGGCCCTGCTCTATTTTTTAATTACATCTAGTTTATTAGAGGCGCAATCAGATGCATAACTAATCCTAGAGCCTGCTCTACCTCACCAGAGAGGGAAAGGGAGGTCTGACTCATTTAGGTGGTCACAATCTTGGATGCGTGGAGCGGATTGCCTCCAGGAGACAAAGGCGTTGATGGGGAATGTTCAGTGGAGGGGGAACTGTTGTTCTCAAAAGCAGATGAGTTTTACCGCTTCTCCCCTGCCCAGGGACCCCTTCGACACAAGCTGCCTTTGTTTCCAGATATTGCCCCTAAAGCCAAGATGTGCCAAGGAACACTCAGTGTGGATTTGCCATATAAAATCCTGTCTGTGTGTCCCCTCAGGACCAGAGAGCAAGTGAGGGGCAACGGGACAGATGTCCTTGGTGCCAAAGAATTACAGGGCTCCCCATTAGTAACACTACATTCACTGAGACTGCAGAGACAACCTTCACTTTCCTTGAGATTACAGAATCATGGAAAGGGTTGGGTTGGAAGGAACCTCCAAAGTCTATAGGCAGGGACACCTCCCACTGGATCAGGGTGCTCAAAGACCCATCCAACCTGGCCTTGAACATCTCCAGCGATGGGGCAGCCACCACTTCTCTGGGCAACTTGGGCTGGGGCCTCTCCACCCACACAGGAAAACATTTCTGCCTAAGATCTCATCTCAATCTCTCTTCTTTCAGCTGAAAACCATTCCCACTCATCCTATCCCTGCACTTCCTGATCAGAAGCCCCTCTCCAGCTTTCCTGGAGCCCCTTTCAGTACTGGGAGTCTGCTCCAAGGTCTCCCTGGTTCTCTTCTCCAGTCTGAACAACCCCAGCTCTCCCATCCTGTCCTTATAGGGGAGGTGCTCCAGCCCTCAGATCATCCTCATGGCCCCCTCTGGACTCATTCTGGCAGATCCATGTTCTTCCTTGAAATTCAAAGACGGGCAAGTCCATCCCTTGAAGTTCAACAGGGTCTGAATTGTTCTAAGTTCTGCTACCTCAGTATTCATGATGGAGAGTTATCCTCCGAACCACAGTGCACGAACATCTCAGATTTTATTCCTCTGTCCTCCTGTCATCTCCTTACAGCTAAATGAAGTTTTAGGAAGGAGAAGCAATAGAGATATGTTTAAGGTAGCTGAACTGTGCTTTTCTCCAAACACTGCTCAAAGCAAAACTACAAGATGTTCCTGGTATTGCCTGGAAATCTACTTATGTTCCATCTTTAAATGCAGTTCCAGCTATTCCAGAGGGCCTTCTGGAATTTATATAGTGAAAATGGAAAGAAATGAAAGTCTATTTCTTTAATATTGAGAACGTGGGAAACAAGTAACCTCCAAAAGAGAGGTGATGTAGGAGCAAGCTAAGTGCGCCTGACTTCAAAAGTACGGCCTGAACTGCTCTGAGAGCCTCTTGCATAAGATAAAAAGGTCAGGAGTACAAAGATGGGCTCTCGAGCCAAGAAAGTTCGCTGTTTCAATAGCTGGTTAAACAAAATATAATTAGGGCTAACTTGGCCCCTTTCCCAGAGTTCATAAATAAACCCACATGAGGAAACTCCTCTGGGGGCAGTACAGCCTGCCATGTGCCGTATTTAAATCAGGCCATTTAAACAGCAGATCTTTCTCAGCGTTAGCTTTTGCTTGCTCACACACCCACAGCTCTTTCTGAAGCTCACCTTTGGTGCTGCTGCCTGCCTGTTTCTGCCTTGTCTTCCCCACCTTTATATAGAGCAGAAGCCAAATTAAATAAACCAGAACTACCGCAGAATGAGAAGTTGCAGAAAACCCTTTGTTGCATTTTTACTTTCTGGCTCCCATCTGCAGATCAACGGTCTTAAAAATGAGATTGCATGGCCTACAGACTGAAAATCCTATATTATGCACAGAGATAAATCTAAGTAGGTATTTACCTTGTTCTCATCAAGCTCTCAAGTCCAAAGGCCTTCCACTACCTGAAGGAGGCCTACAAGAAAACTGGGTAAGGACATTTTGCAAGGGCCTGTAGTGATTGAATGAGGGGGAGAAGCTCAGTCTTGGTGCATAGGCTCTGGGTTCCCTTAGCAGGGCAGAGGCAGAAGTTGTAGTCCTGAGTCCTGCCCTGCTGCAGTGCTGTCCCCTATAAAGGAGCAGCAGAAGGGCATCATTGGAACGGGTTCAGAGGAGGACAGGCTGAGAGAGTTGGGGTTGTTCAGCCTGGAGAAGAGAAGGCTCCAGGGAGATCTTAGAGCAGCCTCCCAGTACTGAAATGGCTCCAGAGAAGCTGGTGAGGGACTTTTAATGAGGGACTTTAGGTATAGGACGAGGGGAAATGGTTTTAAATTGGAAGGGGGAAGACTTAGATTAGACATAGGAAGAAATTCTTCCTGATGAGGGTGGTGAGGCCCTGACACAGGTTGCCCAGAGAAGTGATGGCTGCCCCACCCCTAGAGGTGTTCAAGGCCAGGTTGGATGGGGCTTTGAGCACCCTGATCCAATGGGAGGTGTTCCTGCCCATGGCAGGGGGGGGATGGGAAAGTATGGGCTTTGACATTCCTTCCAACTCAAACCATTCTGTGATTCTATGAACTTCATTTGCCAAAATTATTTGCAACTCTGTCCTGTTACGAAAAGGTGGACTTCACCCTTCAAGACCAATAGCATGGATACTAGCACGACTGCGTCTCAGCTATATCCTTTGAGCTGTATGTCCTGCTTCTCACCTCCCAAGGCTCTCTTTGCTAACAACTCAATAAAGGTTGTTTTCTTGGTCTGCATAGTCCTAGCGCTGGCCTCCTCGTGAGCCTTAGTCACAGCGCTCAGGGCAGCTGGATGGAGGTTGTGTGATTAGGAAGGAAACCATGCTCAGAAAAACAAGTGGACTTACCCCTGCCTGAGGGTATGGGAGGCACATCCTTATGTCTGAGCAGAGCAATACACCATGCTGTGATATAAATCTGCTTGCTCACCACCATCTGAGATGAGAGACTCTGGACAGCAGAACTTGGCAGAAAAGGATTTAAGTACTGCATAGAAGCTAATTGATCAAATATTAGAAGGTTTAAACTCTTGTAAGGAATAAAAACATATGTACTTCCAATGACATCAAGATGCTGGTACTGTATCATGCCTGCAACACTCCAAGTCTTCATCTGTATTCAGATATACATTTTTGATGCACTGATGCCTGGCACAATCAGGAAGTTTGGACAAGTCATGCTGAAAGCTTTGATTTTTTTCCATCTTGCTGAATTATGGAGGTCATGGGTTTAAAGCAAATCTTCCTGCTGTCAAAACACAAAAAAGGCACAGGCCGCAGCAGCGTAAAAAAACAAAAAAATTAACACCCATTTTGCCCCATGCTTTAGCCACCACCAAGCCTGTTTTCCAACACATCAAATTATTATTTTGAATTGCCAGCTAAGCCAGACATGAATTAATGACCACAAGGCTACTTATCTGCTAATTCCCACGCTCATTTATACTGATGATATCTTAGGAAGAAATGTTTTCCTGTGAGGGTGGGGAGGCCCTGGCCCAGGTTGCCCAGAGAAGTGGTGGCTGTCCCACCCCTGGAGGTGTTCAAGGCCAGGCTGGATGAGGCTTTGATCACCTTAATGCAGTGGGAGTTGGGTTGGGACTGGATGGGCTTTGAGGACCCTTCTGACCCAAACCATTCTATGATTCTATGATCCAGAGTTAATAAGCTGGAGACTCAAATGTTCTTCAGAACACTTAACTTCTCCAGGGGTGCAGAAGACTGATTAGCCTGCAGGACAGTGGCTCTCCTGACCATAAACCGCCCCAAACAGATCATCAGGACCATCCCAATTTTCCTGAATTTTCGTGGACTCTTTCTCAAATAGGTTTCTTTTGTCTTGGTACCTTGTGACACAGGAAGGAAGGAAGGTGTCATCAAAATTATTGCCCACCTCCAAGTCAAACCAAATCTTTGCCAGGCTCGTGCAGTTACAGCTCTGCAATTCCCCCCTTCTCTGGGAGGACTGGCAGGTTACAAATTCTCTCAAAACTTTGCTCTGAGTTAGTTTTCAATTGCCACTCCAGACAATGACAGGTTGCGAAATGTGGATTCAGCACATCTCAACTTCCACATCAGCATAATGGGATTCCTCCTCCCAGGAAGAAGATTCTGATAGCTCAGATCAATCTATTTCACAAAGGTAAAGAGAACTTCTTTTAAGGCCTTTAACTGAATTATCTCGGCCATCAGGAGATCAGCAAGAGGAACTGGCTTGCACTAAGCAAATCTGCAGAGTTTGCATTTTTTCTTTGCGTGTGTGGTTTGCTTTAAAGCTCACTTATATAACGTTTATTTATGACAGCCGCCCAGGCTAATTCATGTATATGTATTTAGTATAAAAGCACTGGAATTTATGTTCCCAGCTTGTTTACTTTGAAGGACTGAATGCCCCCCTCAGGAAGACATATTGATCTTCAAGGAGGCTGTCCTCTGATGAACGCTGCTTCCTGAAATATTTATGGCATCTGAAGCCTTTTTCTCTACTCTTGATCTTTTGAAAAGAGATCCCGAAGGAGGGTGACAAAGCTCAGAGAGTGGAGGACGGAGAAGAAGATACAAGAGGGGTCCCTCTGCTCCAACTGCAACGTCAAAAGTAAACAGGAAGGTGATCAAGGACTGCGGTCGTTTCTAAATTAAGCATTTTAAATGTCTATTAATGAATAGGAGAGGAAAAAAACCATTGAGCCAACGTTATGGAGAATGGTAGGATGGAAAAAATAAAGATTTGCAGCTCAGTTCTGCAAATTTAGGCCACAGCAATTGTGATTTTGAGGCCAGTCAAAAGAGCTAATGTCAGTGGAAACATCGGAAAGTAACTCCTTCACAGTCTAGCACTTCCCATCTCTCTAATTACTCCACATGGCCATATTTATTATTAAAAATAACATATCAAATGCTTTTCTGGCTTATTTTTCAGAACTGAGTGTGTTCTCCATATGTGCTGGGAGAATGGGGAGTGCACACTTTCTACCATGCGATGTTCTTCCTTCTTCTCCATCCTGAACTGAAATCCCTGTTCCTTGGTTGGATTTTGTTTTGCTGGCATGGTGAGGAACAAGAAGAGGCACTGCAGGAGCAGAAGGATCTTAGTGTTACATCAGAGTTCAAAAGTCTGAGTTGAAGTATCATAGAACCACAGAATGTCCTGAGTTGGAAGGGACCCACGAGGACCATCGAGTCCAACTCCTGTCCCTGCACAGGACAACCCAACATTCCCACCGTGGGGCTGAGGTCGCTGGCCAAATGCTTCAGGAATATTGTCAGGCTTGGTCCTGTGACTGATTCCCTGGGGAGCTGTTCCAGTGCTCCACCACCCTCAGGAGGAAGAACCTTCTCCTGATGTCTGACCTAACTCTCCCCTGGCACATCTTCCTGCCATTCCCTCGGGTCCTGTCATTGGTCACCAGGCTCAGCGCCTGCCCCTCCTCTTTTGAGGAAGCTGCAGAGTGCGCTGAGGTCTCCCTTCAGTCTCCTCCAGACTGAACAGACCAAGTCACTTCAGCTTCTCCTCATACAGCTTCCTCTCTAAAACCTTCAGCAAGATGCAGCTTTTAACCAGAGGCCTTTGCTGCACCTGGCTAATAAAATCTGATGGAAGATTTGACTAAAACAAAGCATTGATAGGTGTAACATGACGGGAAAAGCAAAGAATCAGAAAAAAATAAAAAGGGTTTTAAGAGTATCTGCTTTAGAACAGGTCTGGAAAGTTGAATTCCTCAAAAGTGACCTTCATCTCACCTTCCTTGCAGGAGCAGAGGATGCAGATGGGATGTCCAAGGAGGACAATAAGGGGATGATAGAAGTTTCAAAGATCAAGCACACGATGAAGAATTTGATGGCTCCTATGCTCTTGTTCGTACCTATTCCACTCAATACCAAGAAGATGGAGCGGCCTGCTATGTTGAGATGAGCTACCAAAAGAAAATTTTTCCCCACAGACTCACCCAGTGGAACCAATTGCCCTAAGGTGTTCTGGGGGCCAAGAGCAAAAGCTTTTTAAGAAGTTGTTACAAACCCCACTAGTTATTTCTCTGGGTGACTGGAGCCTGTCTGCAGTCATAGCCTGCGTGCAATACATATCCTCAGCTACAAACCTCATGGTGAGCCTTATTAAGCCAATCTCTCTAATTAGGCAACCAGAGCTGTTAGGTATCTCAGGCATCCTGCTCTGACCCAGAGCTCTGCATTCCCACAGTTCCTCCCACCTTCAGCACCACCATGAAGGGTCTGCAACACATGCATCCAAGTCCCCTAACCGAAAAGTCCCTCTCGGCTGGGCAAAACAACCTGGATCTCTGTAGCTCCAGATCAAGGGTGAAGAGCAAAGAGCAGAAGTTGCAGGGGCAGAGCCTGACACCTGTCAAAGTCAGCGCCAGCACTCCCCTTGCTTTCTGCAGAGCTGGGATTTCTGCATTCATTTTATTTTGGTGTCAAGATGAGGGGGAGGGTTGAGATGCACTGTCAAGATTTCCACCTGAAAAATTAAAATACCCAAATTCAGGTTAACTTTTTGTTCAGTGACTTGTTCCATCTTTTCACTAAAGGGCTTCTTCCGGCTGCATCAAGCACTTCTCTGGCTTAGTCATATGGAAGAGAGAAGTCAGAGCACTTCTCTCATCAAAATATTTGCTTTAAAGGGAGATCAGAAAACTCAATCACAGCAGAGGCTCAATAGGAGGGGTGGGAAAAGTAGTGTTTACTGAGTAGTCCAACGCTGGAGAGATAAATGGACATTTGAGCTCATTTCCCTAAATAATGTCATTAGTTATATGAAATTAGACTGTCAAATAGAGCTCTGTAAAACACAAGAGGGCAAGAAGGAGAACGAACACACAGGGGACACATCACTGTCACTCACAAAGGAGTGCCTGGCAGACTAAGAATTAAGTTCACTCCTCAGGGCAAGCCATCCCCAGCTGTTAGAAATACATTTTAATGCCCCTGTCAGCATGCAGAAAGCAAGCGCCTGCCTTCCACAGCACGGCATGTCAGGTGGTTTCTGTCATTCCAGAGCCTGAAGGAGCCACCTTTAGATTGCAGTTTTGTCATTTCTCCCTCTAGCAGGGCTGAGGCTGCTGGTCATATGTCTTTATACCAGTACAAGAGCTTGCAAGGCTTGGCTCTAACCAGAAAACTGAATTATAGAATCCTCTGGTTGGAAAAGACCTTTGAGATCAATGAGTTCAATCATACCTGTCCACTGCTAAACCAGGGCCCGGAGCACCTCATCTACCCAGCTTTCAAACACCTCCAGGGATGGGGACACCACCACCTCCCTGGGCAGCCTCTGTCAGTGCCCAAGAACCCTTTCAGTGAACAGATTTGTCCTTATATCTAATCTGAACCTTCACTGGAGACAAAACCAAAACCCCAAACCAACAAACCTTTGAAAGTCAATGAAATCCTAACCACTGTGCTGTTTGGGCTGGAGAGCGTGGCTCCACAATTACTTGGATGACAACAAGCAGAAGTATCAAACAGCACCTCTACTGTCAGCAGGACACAGCAGTCAGTGCAAGGCACCAATTACAAGTCCCAGCCAATTCAGACGTTACTCAGGTCCCACTAAGCCACTGCTGAGGATGACATAAATGAGTTTGCTGCTCTCACATTGCTCCTCCTTGTTGCTTTGCTGATACGAATATCTGATCAGCTTGACTGGTACAAACTGGCATCACCTGCTTGAAACCAACAAAAAACATGAACGACCACACCAGCTACTGACTCAATCTGCCAAGGCTGAGGGACTGAGGCCTCCTTCTGGAATGGAAAGGCTTTGTTTCTATGATTTGTTTCATTCTCATTTTATTTCTAAATAACTCTTGTTTGCCTGCAGTCGCCTCGGCAATCGTTCACGTGCGGTAACATGCCAACCTACCGCCAGATGCCTCAGGAAGAGATATTTCACTCCACTCCGCAGCCTTTCAAGGGAAGCGTCTGCTGTCAGAGGTATGTGCTCATCACCTGCTGATGCATGGGCTGTCTGAGCGTGGGCTGCGGTTCAGTGCGTCCCCCTGCCAGCATGAAGTTTTATCAGTGTTACCATTGCAGCAGTTCTTTAAAAACCAATGTGGGATCTCATCTTTCTGGAAGCACATGCGTGCAATTTACAACCTTACAGCCAGCAGCACCGCAAGGCAGATTACTTAATCCATCATTTCCTGGGAAGGGAAGGTGGTTGCTAAGGCACACAGAGGTTTCAGAGAGACAGAGACCTGGCCATTATCTGTAGAAGTAACTGCTTCAGGGAACACACTCTGCTCTCTAAACTTCAGCTGGAAGCAACACTGCATCCCCAAAACCTGAGCCACTGTCCTGTCCGAGGGCTATACATGGCCATGACTTCCATCAGGTGGAGTGGTGGAGTCTCCATCGCTGGAAGGATTCAAAAGTGCGTAGATGTGGCACTTCAGGACATGGATTAGCAGGCACAATGGGGTTGGACTGATGGTTGGACTGGATGAGCTTAGAGGTCTTTTCAAACCTTTAATGATTCTACAAAATGCCACATCAGTAATTCCACTCATAAATGTTCACAAGACACAGAGATAAGCAGTGAGTCTCAACCATCAGCCTCATCCCCCCGTCTTAGTGACACAGCACTGGGACGAAAGTACTGTGCTACAAAAGGCTTTCCTGCTCTCCACCACAAGTTTTATTACTTATAATTCAGGAGGTTTTATAGTAGGTATAAAATAGCTACTACTGATGATGGCATAACAGCCTAAATAATTTCAAATTGCTTCTCCATTTGCTATGATTATTAACCAGCAGCATGATGAGAGGAAGAAAAGTATTTTCTAGGTACCAAGTTTCTCTCTGAGATATCTGGCCATGCAGCTGTATCAGTCGGGGATGCTTACACATGATTTCATTCCAGTTCTTACCTCTAAGCTATATTTGAGATGGTGCCACTTCAAGACCATAAACTTGACACTAAGCTCCATGTGAACAATACCACAGGTTGCCCAGGGAGGCGGTGGAGGCCCCAAACCTGGAAACATTCAGGGTCAGGTTGGATGAGGCTCTGGGCAACCTGATCTGGTTAAAGATGTACCTGCTCCTGCAGGGGGATTTGGCTGGATGACCTATAAAGGTCCCCGCCAAGTCAAACCATTCTATGATTCTATGATTCTCAGCAGTTCCCATTGAGGGGGGTAAGGTGATTTTTCTCTGGGACACAGGATAACTCACTCTGTCACATTTTCTGTCTTAAAAATGTTCACTGGGCTGGCGGAGACCAGGTCTTGGTGTGGAAATGTAGGAGGAAGGGGAGAGAAATCACAACTAGCCTGACTCTGTCCTTATCTTTCAGAATATCAATGCAGAGCTTAATGAAGTCATACTGGACACGTTCTTGGGTACATGTGCTTCTCCAGCAGGCTCTGCAGCTCCATCTCCTGGGATGTAGCTCAGTCCCTGGAACATTAGCAGAGTCCTTGAAAGGGCTCATTGTTTTTATTCTATTTTATCCACAGTGCTGAAGAATTCTTTGTGAAACTATTCCGAGACTGCATGGGAGTGAAGGAGAGCATCTGGTTTTGCTTGGTTTTAGACATCAGCCCTTTGGAGAGGGTCAACACAACATTGCCCACAACCAGCTTGCAGGCTTAGGGCTTAGAAGGCCATAATCGGCTGGATCATTTCAATGGATGCTAACATTTGTCCCTCCATTTTCACTCTGGAAGGCACTGTCAGGCAGCCAGACAGCTGGCCTTGCCCAGGAACAGGTCAGTGTTCCTGGAAGTTGGCACTCCTGCTCTCAACCAAGTGCCCCCTTCAGTGTCTGCTCAGACTGGGGCTCCTGATGGGGCTTCCCATATGAACCAGGCTTCCAAACTGGAAGCCTCTGGGCTTTTGGGTTTTTATCACTTATCCCACATCACTGAAAGTCGCTTGGCTCCTGAATCTGGGGGCTGAAGCACAAGGCTCTCAATAAAAACAAAGGGTTTGAAAAGAATTGTTGACTAAAATCACATTAGGAACTCAAAGGTGTTGGGCACATAACTGTGAAAAGCAAAGCAACCTAAGAAAATACATACAACCCAAACCATTCTATGATTACAAGATTTAACAACAAAATTAATATCAAACACTTGAAAATAAAGCACAGACTCATAGAATCATGGAATGGTTTGGGTTGGAAGAGACCTCAAAGCTCAAACAGTTCCAACTCCCTGCCATGGGCAGGGACACCTCCCACTGCATCAGGGTGCTCAGAGTTCCATCCAAACCCAGGACAATTGGGTGATCAGGTCCAGTCAGCATGGGTACACCAAAGGCAGGTCCTTCCAGACCAATCTGATCTCCTTCTATGACAAGGTTACCCATTTAATGGACGAGGGAAAGGCTGTGGATGTGGTGTACCTGGACTTCAGCAAAGCCTTTGACACCGTTTCTCACGGTATCCTGCTGGAGAAACTGGCTGCCATTGGCGTGGACAGGCACAGCCTCTGCTGGGTTAAAAACTGGCTGGATGGCCAGGCCCAAAGGGTGGTGGTAAATGGAATTAAATCCAGTTGGAAACCGGTCACAAGCGGTGTTCCCCAGGGTTCAGTGCTGGGTCCAGTCCTGTTTAACATCTTCACCAATGATCTCAATGAAGGCATCGAGTGCACCCTCAGCAAGTTTGCGGATGACACCAAGCTGGGTGCAAGTGTGGATCTGCTTGAAGGAAGGGAGGCTCTGCAGAGGGATCTGGACAGGCTGGATCAATGGGCTGAGACCAACGGGATGAGGTTCAACAAGACCAAGTGCAGAGTCACAGAGTGCAGAGCATTTGGGTCACAACAACCGCAGGCAGCGTTACAGGCTTGGGGAAGAGTGCCTGGAGAGCTGCCTGGCAGAGAAGGACCTGGGGGTGGTGTTGGTTGACAGTAGCTGAACATGAGCCAGCAGTGTGCCCAGGTGGCCAAGAGGGCCAATGGCATCTTGGCCTGTATCAGACACAGTGTGGCCAGCAGGAGCAGGGAGGTGATTGTGCCCCTTTGCTCAGCACTGGTGAGACCGCATCTCGAGTGCTGTGTTCAGTTTTGGGCCCCTCACTACAAGAAGGACATTGAGAGGCTGGAGCGTGTGCAGAGAAGGGCAACGAGGCTGGTGAAGGGGCTGGAGAACAAGCCCTACGAATAGAGACTGAGGGAACTGGGGTTGTTTAACTTGGAGAAGGCTGAGGGGATACCTCATGACTGTCTACAACCGCCTGAAAGGAGGTTGTGACGGGGAGGGTGCTGGTCTCTTTTCACAAGTGACAAGGGATAGGACAAGAGGAAACATCTGCAAGTTGTGCCGGGTCAGGTTTAGACTGGACATTAGGAAACATTTCTTCACTGAAAGGGTGGTCAGGGATTGGAACAGTCTGCCCAGGGAGGTGGTGGAGTCGCCATCCCTGGAGGTGTTTAAAAGATGGGTAGATGAGTTTCTTAGGGATATGGTTTAGTAGGGAGACAGGTATGGTTGGAGTCAATGATCTCAGAGGTCTCTTCCAACCTTCTGATTCTATGATTCTATGAAACTGGCCTTCAACACCTCCAAGGATGGAGCAGGAACCACTTCCCTGGGCAACCTGTGCCAGGGCCTCCCCAACCTCACAACAGAACATTTCTCCCTAAGATCTCATCTCAATCTCCCCTCTTTTAGCTGAAAAATATTCCCCCTCATCCTATCCCTGCACTCCCTGATCAAGATCCCCTCCCCACCTCTCCTGGAGCCCCTTTCAGTACTGGAGGCTGCTCTAAGGTCTCCACAGAGCCTTCTCTTCTCCAAGTTGAACAACCCCATCCTCTCAGCCTGTCCTCATATGGGAGGTGCTCCAGCCCTAGGATCATTTCTGTGGCCTCCTCTGGACTTGCTCCAACAGCTCCATGTCCTTCCTGTGCTGAAGACTCCAGAACTGAGCACAGGGCTGCAGGCAAGGTCTCGCCAGAGAGGAGCAGAGGGTTAGAATCCCCTCCCTTGACTAAAAGTACTTCCTGCAAGTACTTGCTATGAAATAACGATGAGATAAAACTGCAGCTATTGTGATTAGAAAATATTATTGAGTTCTTAGGAGGACCTTTTCCAGCAGCTTAAGAAGGGCAGGACTCGGCTACAAAGGAATTCACACCCACTGCAGAGTATATCAATTCCCACTCCACTCAATATCACAAAAGACAGGGCCAAGGACATCCTGTTGTTTGGACCCAGAGAGGCCCTGCTGACCAGGACTGGACACCGTCTGTCATGCAAGCCTGACAGTTTGCATCAGTGCTGAAGCAGAGCTCATGACTCCTGAAGCATTGCCTGGCACCACCTCCCAACGTTAACAGAGCAAGGCTGCAGCATGTCAGCCTGGGCTGGCCCCTAATGGATGAGCAAAGATATCGCACTGGAGGACATTAAAAGAAAAAAAATTTTTAAAAAATTACTTTATAGCTTTACAGTAAAAATGGACATAAAAAAGAGGTTCAGAGGAGATTGCCGCTTCGTTCTAAACCAAGCCTGGAAATCAGCTTGGATTTATCAGACACCTTTGGCATCAGAGATGCAATAAATGCTGGTGCAGTTGTTAATGCAGGTCTCTGCACTATTTTTCAGAATAGAAAATCTAAACTTATCTACAGTTTATCTTTTCCCTTGGGTGATGTTCCCTCATTGCTCTCTGCAGCTCCCTAAAAGGAGGTTGTGGTGAGGTGGGTGCTGGTCTCTTCTCTCAAGTAACAAGAGATGACAAAAGAGGAAATGGCCTCAAGTTGTGCCAGGGGAGGGTTAGATTGGATATCAGGAAAAATTTCTTTAGAGAAAGAGTGGTGAAGCCCTGGCAGAGGCTGCCCAGGGGAGTGGGGGAGTCTCCGTCTCTGGAGGTGTTTAAAAATGTGTAGATGTGGCACTTCAGGACATGGTTTAGTGGGCACGATGGGGCTGGGCTGAAGGTTGGACTGGATGAGGTTAGAGGTCTTTTCCTACCTTAATGATTCCATGATTCTATGATTCAGATTTTTTCAGAGAACTGAGTGCTGCTAAGACACCCAGACTTTCACTCATGAAGTCTGGCACACTGGGACAGACAATGGGTATGTCGGCTCCTGTCAGCCCCAGTCTTTCTCCGAAAACTCCCTGCTCCAGAGAAAGGTGACATTCCTATCACACTGGCCCCAGGGGTCTGTGCACAGCCACATGGGCTGGGGGGGGGGGGGGGGGGGGGGGGGGGGGGGCAGAGGTGGGCAGGGAACAAAGCCATCCTGAGCTGCCACCAATCACCTCATATCCTCAAGTGTGAGGTTTAATTACCCATGTCATTAACTTCACTTGCTTCAAAAGTAGTGTTTAACAGACACCATATAAGGCTATTGCACAAGCTCATTATCTCCTGGCTAGATGGAAAGAGGTTAATTTGGTTGAAATTAATAAACACAGCAGAAAGCAAAACACAATGCAACCATGACCTAGAAGCAAGTAAGTAAAGTCAAACACAGTCCTGTGTTGGAAAAGCTATGTTTGGAACAAATGTTTGAACACAAAATAGAATTTCCTTTACCCTCCTCTGAAATAAGGGCAATTGCAAGAGTTTTGACAAACGAGAAGCTATGAATATTCATCATACAGATAAACATGTCTCAAACGTGTGTGTTCACCCTGGGCAGTGTGGTGTATGGTAACTTTAAATATGAGGAGTGTGGCTTCTTTGTTCTCCTGACCCATGCCATCCATCTGTGCCCACGCAGCCATGGGTCCCCCAGGCTTCCACCAGAGCTCATTTCCCATGGCACCAGTTAGTGCTTCAACTGCACCACCAAGAATGAGAAATGAAACAGAAATTGGATTTGCCAGAGCTCCTCCTAAAAGGAACAGAGGAGAAGAAGGGAAAGGAAGAACATTACTGACCTTCCTCCATTGTGAGGACACTTGCTGGGGGAGAAAGGAGCCAAGATGTTTCTTTATTTCTTTGGGAAGGAGGGAGTTAAGGGGGAGACTAGGGGGGTTGGATTGGATGGCCTGTGAAGAGCCCTTCCAACCTAAAGCATTCCATGATCTTATGTTCCTTCTGTGCTGTTCACCAGCTCAGTAAATGCTACAGTGAAGACAGACATCACTGCAGCTCTTAAGATGTACCAAGTCATGTATCAACAATGACACCTTCCAAACACAAGTCACTTTCGAAAGCATCAGCTTCTGTTTTCAGAAGGCAATTCCTTCCCTTGAAGTATCTGGTTTGAAAAAATAACAGTTTTTCCTCCCTGCTGTTGGTACTCATGGCAGGATGATTGCTAGGTCTCAAATACTCAGCACTCGGTGCGCTAATCCCCTTGGAGATAACGTGCTGCAGGCACTGTGAGACCAGGTGCTTAATGAGATGATTGGAAATTGTAACCAGGCAGTAGGTGAAACACCCAACCTTGGGCTATTTGGGATTACAGGCTCTAAAGGACAAGTTGAATTATTTTTCTATTGCATTTACTTACAAATCAAGAGCAACTTTTTACCCTGACTTCAAAAATCCATAAGGAAGGTGCTTCACTTCTCAGAACTACACTTCCCATCACAGCTGAGATGACAGGTCAATGGGGCTGAAGCTGGAGACATCAGAACTCTGAAGAAGAGGGTGGATGGAATTGTGAATGCAGACACGGCCAACTTAGCTGGCAGATCTGCGCCTCCTGGTAAGGGAACTTTACTTAACCTTGAGTTTCTCCTTTGCAGGCAGTTCACATGGTGAGGAGGTCACAGACAAATCACAGAATCAAGGAATCATTATGGTTGGAAAAGACCTCTAAGCTCATCCAGTCCAACCTTTAGCCCAACCCCACCACACTCACTAAACCATGTCCTAAAGTGCCACATCTACACACTTTCTGAACCCCTCCAGCGATGGGGACTCCCCCACTGCCCTCGGCAGCCTCTGCCAGTGCTTCACCACTCTTTCTCTAACGAAATTTTTCCTGATATCCAATCTAACCCTCCCGTGGTGCAACTTGAGGCCATTTTCTCTCGTCCCATCACTTGCCACTTGGGAGAAGAGACCAGCACCCACCTCACCACAACCTCCTTTCAAGGAACTGCGGAGAGTAATGAGGTCTCCCCTCAGCCTCCTCTTATCCAGACTAAACAATCCCAAGACCTTCCGAGGATGCTGTTTTCCTGGGAAGACTCCACTTTTCAGACTATGAGAAAGCCTACGCTGCAATTCCTCACATCTCTCCTGCACCAAGCAGGACATTCCCTATTCACAGGCTGGACTCCTGTGCCCTCCACACAGTTTTTCTTTTCCAGAAGCGAGATCCACCACCAGGGATACAAACACTACAGTTCAAGCCATAAATAAGAACCTAAAGCAACCAGACCAATTTCCCCATTAAAGGCATATTGCCACCACGAGGCTGGAAATTAAGTCTTGGCTCTGAATGTATTGTTGACAGGAACCCATTTCCAGAGGCATCAATTATTTATGATGGCAATAAATCATTTCCAAAGTGCTGTAAATTCCAAACTGAGTTGAACAAACACGAGGCTTCATTAGCACCCATTTCTCTTACAGTCAGAGCTGGGCAGGGGAAAGACGTCTTAAACAGGATGGATTGGGAGGGATTGCACTCAGGGTGCTGCACTTTGAAAAGGGGCTAAACTTTATAAAATGAAGGGTAAATCAAGATTAAACTACATTTAAGCAGTGCCAGGGCTGCAGCGTTAACTGGTATCAACACTTAAAGTTGGGGATTTACAGCTAGATTGGGGATGCCGGGAGAAGGTCCAGACACACTTCTTCTGCCATGGAGATGTGTGGGCATGAAAAAGGTCTGATGCATCTTGAGATGATCAGAAAATGCTCCATGGCATCATCTGCCTGACCCTGGAGGGTCACTGCACTCATCTGTGGCTATAACACCACCTGGGTAACGGCAGCACTGACCAGTGGGAGCCTGTTCACCACTCACAATTTCTCATTATGTCTTTTCATAAACAAAGCTTGAGACAGATTGTGCAAACAATGCTGTGTGAAGGCTTCCCAAGGCATTGCGTATGCATTGTTCAGCCTGGAGAAGGGAAGGCTCTGGGGAGAACTTCCAGTACTGAAAGGGATTCCAGAAAAGCTGGGGAGGGGCTCTTGATCAGGGAGTGCAGGGACAGGATGAGGGGGAACGGTTTTAAGCTTAAAGAGGGGAGATTGAGATGAGATCTTAGGAAGAAATATTTTCCTGTGAGGATGGGGAGGCCCTGGCACAGATTGCCCAGAAAAGTAGTGGCTGCCCCATCCCTGGACCTTGTTCAAGGCCAGGTTGGATGGGTCTTTAAACATTCCGATCCAGTGGGATGTGTCCCTGCCCGTGCAGGGGGTTGGAACTGGATGGGTTTTGAGGTCCCTTCCAACCCAAACCATTCCATGATTTTTTTTTGGGTACATTTCCTGTTTGCAATCCTACTTAAACACAAACCTAATTTTCCACAAACTCTTTGAGATCGTGTCCCTTCAGGAATAGTTCTTCTATCAAACTCATTCTGTGAGAACCCCCACAGCAGAAAGAAGTGAACCAAAGCTCTTGCTCAGAAACTGGAAATTTTCCAATCCCGGCTTTTGTGGCATCCACCCGTCTGCACCAGTAAAACAGCAGGGCTGAGACTGGCTCTGTGGCAAACTCCAATGCAACTGGCACAGATGAGGAACGAGATATAATTGTGTTTCTCAGGGGAAAGTGGTCGTTAGGAGGGTATTATCTGTATAAACTGTGGCTGAATGAGCTCTATTTATGATAAGAAAAACTGCCAGAAAGTGATCAGAATACACGCAGCTACGGAAAGGCTGCACTTCAGCACCATGAAAAGCCAATAATCTGTGAGGAAATGGCTGTTTGAGAGCCCGGAATTTTAAGCAGGGATGCTGCTGCGGGTGGGATTTCAGAACTAATCAGCCCATCAGTTTCAAGATTTCTCAGTTGTCCCAAACCTTTTTTGAAATTTAATGTAATAGGCAGAGGGAAGGCTGTTGCAGCCCATAGGCAGGGTTCAGACCCGATTTATGCCTTCTGCAAACCCACAGTGTCCATCACAGCACATCTCCTGCTCTTTGGTAGATCAACATTTCACAGAGACAAAGTCCTGTCCTCACACAGTCACTACCTAGGAGGCCATGCACACCTCCCCTGCGCAGAGAGACTGAGAGAGCTAGGATTGTCCAGCTTGGAGAAGACTCCAAGCAGACCTTATTGTGGCCTTTCAATACTTAAAGGGGGCTGATAAGAAAGATGGGGAAAAAACTTTTCGCAGGGCCTGCAGCAACAGGACAAGGGGCAATGGTTTTAAACTAAAACAAGAGAAGTTTAGATTCCATACAAGGAAGAAATGTTTTCCTGTGAGGGTGGGGAGGCCCAGGCAGAGGTTGACTAGAGAAGTGGTGGCTGCCCCATCCCTGGAGGTGTTCAAGGCCTGGTAGGATAGGGCTTTGGGCAGCTTCATCCAGTGGGAGGTGTTCCTGCTCATGTCAGGGGAATTGGAAGTGGATGACCTTCATAGTTCCTTCCAATCCAAACCTTTCCATGATTCTATGATTCAAGGTCTGACAAACCTTTCACTGTTGACCGCGAGCCGTATGTCCCCCTTCCATCTCGCAGTGGGCCACCTGCAATGTCACACAGCATTTAGAAGGGGGTGGAGTTGTGTTTGTCAGCCTCATTCATCCAGCATGATCAGTCCTAGATCTTTCAGTGCAGATGTTAACACATATGGCCACTCTCCTCATCATGCTCATCAAATAAGTGAGACCAACTTGTTCCTAACTTCAAGCTTTTGAGTATAGGCTGACAGACCTAACCCTAATTTCCCTGCTTGTTATTTTCCTTCTCTTCTCAGCTACAGTAATGAACACTCCACTCCTTGAATGGAGAGAAAAGCACCGCGATTGCTCATTAGGAAATGAGTACTCATCTGATTGGTGAGAAATGAAGACAGCTTGGTTGGATTTCTTTTTTTTTATGCATTACTCTCTCAAAAACAATCTTCCAGGTGTCCTAGAATTACAGAAGGTTGTACTCACTCAGTATTTAGATAGATGACCTTTAAGGAAAAGATGGGCTTTCAACAATTTGGTAAAGTGTCTCCTTTCCTCTCAGAGTTCATGGTGAGCAATAGCCAGTTCTGCAGTTGGCTGGAGGCCTGTTTTGGTAAGGTGGCAGTGAGATGGTCCAGCTGTTCCACCTATTTCTATTGTTTGAAGATCAAAGAATCATGGAATGGTCTGGAAGGGATCTCAAAGTCCCCAGTTCCACACCCTGCCATGGGCAGGGTCACCTCCCACTGAGTAAGGTTGCTCAAAGCCCCATCCAACCTGGCCTTGAGTAGGACTCAAAAAGCCCAAGTTTATGTCTTAGTTTCACAAGGAGTTTGTTGCTTAAGAAAGGATGGGAAAGCTGTCCAGGCCTTTTAGGACCTGAGGAAGTGGCAGGAATATGCACTAGGAGAGGTTTAGGTTGGACATTAGGAAAAAGTTCTTCCCCCTGAGGGTGATGGAGCACTGGAACAGCTCCCCAGGGAAGTAGTCACAGCACCAAGCCTGACAATATTCCAGAAGCATTTGGCAAACACCCTCAGCCCCACAGTGTGAATGTTGGGGTTGTCCTGTGCATGGACAGGAGCTGGACTCAATGGTCCTTGTGATTGTTTCGCTTCAGGACATTCTTCTTTCCCTATGTCCATCACAGATACCAAAAGAAAAGATGGGTAGAAGAAGGGGACACCATCAGCTCACTGGGCTCCTGTCAGGGGCCTGAGATGCTCCCAGGAGATAAACCACATGCATTTTCCTCACAGTCACAAACGCCTGCAACTCAGCACTATCAATCTGGTTGGAACAAGCCACACATGACTTGACGAGGCCAGCTCTGTAACAACTCGGAGTTCCTGCTGCCAAGCAGCTCCTCTCTATCTGGCTATAAATCTTGACCTGACATATGCATATGCTATGTTTTCCAGCTTTCTGGCTTTCTAGCCTTTATTTTGTAATCCCAGAATGACTGCAATTAAGGAATGCTCTCATCAAAATGCCTATCAGCACTCCAGCTTGTAAACACTCGCAGTGAGTACAGCTAATAAAATACAGTTTATTAGCCAACTTTGTACAGTATTTTTACAGCCTTTTCCACTCATCATTGAGAAGAATAAATCCTTCGCATCTGTGCTGGAGCTGGCACTGCTGGCAGCCTCCCTTGGTCTCACCTGTAACGAAGTGAGTAATCGAAGTCCTTATAGGAGCAGCAGGGGTTTTTTATTGCCTGCCACAAGCCCATTCTCTGCTCTTCTGACAAATTTGAGGTGGAACTCCCACAAATGTTGTTTCTAAAATAGATCAGCAGTGATGTTAAATGATGGATGTTAAATGATGTTAAATGATGGAAAAAAATCAGCATATCAGCTGCTTAGCAGTTCTTGTTTCCTGTCCCAGGACACTAAGGAAATAAATGGTGGCTTCTTAGGAGTCTGGTGGATCAAGGTGTTCAACGCCAGGCTGGATGGGCCTTTGCTCAGCCTGATCCTGTGTGAGGTGTCTCTGTACATGGCAGGGAGTTGGAACTGGAGGGGCTTTGAGGTCCCTTCTGACCCACACCACTTATGATTCTATGAAACAGCTGGAAGTAAGTGGGATGGGGAGAAGTCCCACAAACTTCTCAAGAATCAATTAGTCTGGAGTGACAGCAGATAAGTGAGGATTTGTTTGGGATCTAAGAGAACTGTAAACATTTTGCTTTTATTTATGCTGTGACCTTGCTTGTTCTCAGCCCCCAGACAGGCACATTGCACACAGCTGAAACCACCAGTTCAATGTTTTACTCGATGGGAAACCCTGCAGAGCCTTCTGCTGCTTTGTAGCCAAGCCTTTTCTTCCAAAGGTACTTGTGAAGTCAATTATTATGATCTACAGTTACCATCCATGAGATAAACATAAAACCAAACGCTTGGCAGTAAACATAAGCCTCCCAAGTTTTTCTTCTGTTCTTTCATCTTTTTTTATTACTACATTCAGAGCATAAATTGGTAATTTATTGAAAAATGAATGGTTATATTTACCAAAGAGGCATTATTTGTACCCACTTTACTGTGAAGAGAGGCTGGGATTAGGAGCTCCTTTTTCAATGTTTTTTTTAACACAAGCATAAACAAAATGATCCTGAAAAGACAACATAAATATTTTCCCTCTTTTCCAGTTTTCTTTAAAAAAAGAAACACTGAAATAAACCCATGGAGAGGAATTTGTGTATTTTCTCCATTGGGACCAGATGCGGCGCACCAGCAGCGTAGCCTGGAGGAGGCACCATAGATCATAGACTCATGGAATGGTTTGGGTTGGAAGGGACCTCAAAGCCCATCCAGTTCCATCCCCCTGCCATGGGCAGGGACACCGCCCACTGGATCAGAAAACCATTCAAAAAGACTTCATATACGACACTTGGTCTTCAAGCATGCGTTTGAACATCAAACTCACATTGAAGTGGCCTTCTCTATTCTCTTCTCTGCCAGACATGGCATTTCTGACTAAACTCTGGGAGAAGCCCTTCTGTTACATTATTTCTGATCTGTTGGAGATGAATTAGAATCCTAGAATGTCCTGCATTGGAAGGGACCCACAAGGTTGGAGAGCACTGGCCAAATACTCCTGGAATATTGTCAGGCTTGGTGCTGTCACTGCTTCCCTGGGGAGCTGTTCCAGCGCTCCACCACCCTGTGGCAGAAGAACCTTTGTCTAATGTCCAGTCTAACCCTCCCCTGGCACATCTTCCTGCCATTCCCTCGGGTCCTGTCATTGCTCACCAGAAAGAAGAACTCAGGACCTGCTCCCCCTCCTCCCCTTGTGAGGAAGCAGCAGAGCGCGATGAGGTCTCCTCTCAGTCTCTTCCAGCCTGAACAGACAAAGTGACTTGAGCCACTCCTCGTATGACTTCCCGTCTAAACCCTACACCAACTTTGTGGCCTCCTCTGGACATTTTCCAGTAGCTTGATGTCCTTTTTATCCTGAGGCACCCAAAACTGAACACAATATTCAAGGTGGGGCCACACCAGTGCAGAGCAGAGTGGGACAATCACTTCCCTCACCCGGCTGGCAATGGTGTGCTTAACAGATACCTGCCCTTTCCTTTGAGGGAAGAGCCTTTGCAATGGATTTCCTCTGGCAAGGAACAAAACAGGAAGGGATTGTGGTAAATGATGGAATTCTGCAGAAAAGCCCCTCCCCATTTAAAGCAGATAATGAGCTCCAGAGCCAGCATGGAAGCAATTAATTCTAATCACTTATGAGACAATAAAATTTAATTATAGGTTCTATGAAAACTAAAAACCCAACAATTACTGTTAATAGGATTTCTTGATGGCAGATAGTGAAGTGAATTTGTTAAGGCTGTTTTTCCTGCAATTAATTTAAAAAAAATCATCCATCAGTCTGTAGTTCAGGGAGCCCTGGCTGATATAGGAACGAGTGCCATTGTGCTCTGTTTGGATCCCACAAGACAGCAATGCAAGCTTTGAGGAACACCTTGGATATGCTTTTATTTAATTGGCATTGTCCTCTCTGCTGGGGTCTCGGATGTTTATTATCTGTTCAGAGATACCTTCATCTCAGAACCAGTGGGTGTCTCCAGCTTTGTTTCATAGAATCATGGAATGGTTTGGGTTGAAAGGGACCTCAAAGCCTACCCATTTCGAATACCCTGCCACGGGCAGGGACACTTCCCACTGCATCAGGGTGCTCAAAGCCCCATCCAACCTGGCCTTGAACACCTCCAGGGATGGGGCAGCCACCACTTCTCTGGGCAACCTGTGCCAGGGCCTCCCCACCCTCACAGGAACACATTTCTTCCTAAGATCTCATCTCAATTTTCCCTCTTGCAACTGAAAACTGTTCCCTCTTCTCCTGTCCCTGCACTTCCTGATCAAGAGCCCCTCCCCAGCTTTCCTGGAGTCCCTTTCAGTACTGGGAGCAGCTGCTCTAAGGTCTCCCCAGAGCCTTCTCTTCTAAAGGCTGAACAACCCCAACTCTCTCAGCCAGTCCTTTTATGGAAAGTCCTCCAGTTCTCCAGTCCTCGGATCATCTCTGTGGCCTCCTCTGGACTTGCTCCAACAGCTCCATGTCCTTCCTGTGCTGAGGATTCCAGAACTGAGCACAGGACTCCAGATGGGGTCTCCCCAGAGCAGAGCAGAGGGGCAGAATCTCCTCCCTCACCCTGCTGGTCCCACTGCTTCAGATACAGCCCAGGACATCATTGCCTTTCTGGGCTGTGAGTGCTTATTGCTGGCTCATGTCCAGCTGCTCATCCCCCAGCACCCCAAGTCCTTCTCTCCTCAACTGCTTCCAGTCCATTCCCTACCCAGTCTCATTCTGTGCTTGGGATTGCCCCAACCCAGGTGCAGCACTGTTGAGATACAGCATTGCCAAGATCTTCATTTCAGGATCAACAGCCCAGCCTACGCTGCAAAAGAGATCAATGTTGGTACCTCCGTAACTGCTGGAAGAGCACTATGAACGATTTTAATGCTCACTTCAGGATATGCTAAGAGCTCAGTCCCACTGGCAGGAAGAACACACCATTTATTTGTTGGCCACCTAAGTGCATTCAAACTTTGCTTAAAGGCTCTGAGTTAACCCTCAGCAATGCTTAAGCTGTAAACGCTTCACCTCCAACATCTTCTCTCCCATGAATCACAGAAGGCAACAAACACTTCAGCCCATGCCCCAGGATGATCAGTTAGAACATAACCCACTTTTCTAAGAGTTGTTCCAAGTGCTGCTGTCATAAGGGAATAGATCGCAGCACCTTGCCAGGGCGGTGAATAGCAGAGGGCCATTTTAAGCTATAATGAGGTCTCATTACTACAAGAGCTCTTGAAGGACAAGAGCTTGGCAGCATTTAGCAATGTTCAGGAAGGCAGAAAAAGGAACAAGACTGTCTCAAGCTGGAAAAGCAAATGTTTTTCCTGAAAAGGCACCTGATTCTCTGATTAATATCTTGGGCAATCATTTATACCAGCAGATAAAAGCTGCACAAAATCAGCACAGCAACATCATGCTGGCTTTGCACTACTGTGGCAACCCTGCAGAGACTGACAAAAACATCAGCCAGAGAGCTTAAAAAACTTCATGGAATGGTTTGGATTGGAAAGGACATCAAAGTCCATCCAGTACTAATCCCCCTGCCATGGGCAGGGACACCTCCCACTGGATCAGGCTGAGCAAAGTCCCATCCAACCTGGCCTTGAACACCTCCAGGGATGGGGCAGCCACCACTTCTCTGGGCAACCTGTGCCAGGGCCTCCCCACCCTCGTTGTCAAGAATTTCTTCCCAATGTCTAATCTAAATCTTCCTCCTTCCAATTTAAAGCTGTTCTTCCTTGTCCTGTCACTCCAGTCCCTTGGAAAAAAACCCTCCCCAGCTTTCCTGGAGCTCCTTTCTGTACTGGGAGGCTGCTCTAAGGTGCCTCCAGAGTGTTCTTTTCTCCAGGCTGAACAACCCCAGCTCTCTCAGCCTGCCCTTATAGCAGAGGTGTTCCAGCCCTCTGAGAGGGCACTTCATGCTCCAGGAGTAAAAAATTGAGCTTTAATGACATCAAACTTTCCCCAGGAGAAAGAGCTGTGCCAGGGTTCCAAACTCTTGGCACTCCTTGCAGCTTCCTGCCAAAAGCTGCCATTGCTACTCTGGGCTCTGAAATGATGCAGAGCATTCATCCAAGATTATGGTAATCCCAAAGCACTGGCATCACTCCCTAGCAATTATTCATCTTTCCTCCAAAGTACATTATCATAAAGCTTGAACATAATTTGCAACAAATGCTTTTGTCTCTTGGTTTCATCTTTACAAACTTCCCTGAATGAGAAGAGTTTATCTCAACTGGCATTATCAGCCTGCGATAATAACTGTGAGAATTCAGCCTACCTCACTAATGACAACATATCAGGTTCTGCATTTAAATAGGACACATTAGAAGGTTTGTATTTAAATTCTCTTCAATGTAAAGGGGCAAACAAATACTACAGCTTGAGTAGATTATTCCCTATAAATTACATTATGCAGGGTTAGACATTGAGATGCAGGAAGAAGAAAAACAGAGGCTTTGGATGTTGTTTGGCAGCTGAGTGTGGTAGCAGAGCAGATTTCAATGTCCTGCAGATGGCAAGAGCAGGGGCATTCATCTGTTTCACATGGCATGGCAGCACCTCCTGTCCTTGCAGAGATAATAGCAGTAATTACGTCTGCCGAAAGCTTCCCAAGGGCCAGGGCTACTCTGACTGTGATTTGGTGAGAGAGAATCATGGAATGGTTTGGGTTGGAAGGGCCCTTAAAAGCCCATCCAGTTCCACCCCCGTGTCATGGGCAGGGACACCTCCCAGTGGATTAGGGTGCTAAAAGCCCCATCCAAACTGACCTTCAACACCTCCAGGGATGGGACAGCCACCACTTCTCTGGGCAACTTGTGCAAGGGCCTCCCCACCCTCATGGTGAAGAATTTATTCCTAATGTCTAATCTAAACCTTCCCCCTTCCAATTTAAAGCTGTTCCCCCCCATCCTATCACTACAGGCCCTTTTAAAAAGTCCCTCCCCAACTTTCCTGGAGCCCCTTTCAGTACTGGGAGGCCACTATGAGGTCTCCCTGCAGCCTTTTCTTCTCCAGGCTGAAAAACCCCAACTCGATCAGCCTGTCCTCATAGCAGAGGAGCTCCAGCCCTTGGATCATCTCCATGGCCTCCTCTGGACCTGCTCCAACAGTTCGATATCCTTCTTATGTCTCTTTCATGGTTTTCTTCTTGCTTTTATCATGCCAAACCATCACTGCTTTGCTGCTGACCTGTGCAGGTACTGCCTGAGAAACCTTTGAGTGATTTAAAGGGTGCTCAACGCAGGAGAGTAAATCCAGGAAGGTGATCAACTCTATAGAGCCTGACCTCAAAATCCAGCAGTGCCTCCTGGGAAACTGAGACTCCAGAGCTTCTCAGCCTTCGGCACACTTGGAGAGCTATGCTTCCCTAGAGTGGCTCAGCAGAATGGCTCTATCTCCATTACTAAAAATTACGTCCCTTCATATCTCATCATGGCTCTTCCCACCTTTTCTTGCCCTTATCTCAAAAGCTGTTCTTTGCACCTGCTCTTACACCTTCCCATGTCTCTTTGTCTGCCCTCTTTTAAGGCAGTAAAAAAGAATAAAATCATTACTACTTGTAGCTCAGCAAATGTCTTGCTCTGAACAGCCTCCTGTTTCATCTGCCATTGCCCTCAAGAGTCATAAGAAAAAGACATTTATATGGCAGAATTCACTGAAAGCAGAGATGAGCTTGGATGCTGATTGTAACTTGGTTTTGGATCTGCATTGATCGCAGCAGCCATCCATACTCAAAAACCTCTTCCTATAGTGTCTGCACTTTCACTATAATAAGAAAACCCTATCAAGAAACCAATTCACCCAGCATTCAGTGTCTGCATAAGGTAAGCAGGTGGATGGGGTTTTGGCTCTTTCTGACCACGATAGGAATCAGACCTTCATCTTGCATCAGTGAAAGTGAAAAGCACTTTTTTCCTTCAACAGGGGAAGAGGAGGCGACATCAAAAGGAGATGGAGGAGGAGACAGCTTAGGGAAGGATGTACGTATAGATGGGTCTGATGAAGTCTGGAAAGACATTAGTGTCACCAGATTCAGAGTGGGAAAGGGACCAGTGTTCAGCACCAGCAGTGAAACACTGCTGTGTGATCCCAGAGTACTTGATGAATATCCAGCCCAGGTGTTGTCTTCTACTACATTCCACTCTAATTATATGAAAGTTCATGGGCACCAAAGAAGCTGTGGTTTAAGTACCTGCAGATGATGCAATAACTAACAACAGGAACAGAGAGATACAAGTATACAGAGATAAACACACTGTTATCTGGCAGGTGCACAGTTTCAGAAAGTTGAACTAAAAGCAGTAAATGTTCTCCCATTTTCCAAAACTGGCAGCCTCTTCTTTAAAGTTCACAGAATCATAGAACGGTTTGGGTTGGAAGAGACCTTAAAGCCCATCCAGTTCCAACCACCCTGCCATGGGCAGGGACACCTCCCACTGGACCAGGGTGCTCAAAGCTCCACCCAACCTGGCTTTGAACACCTCCTTCTCTTCTCCAGGCTTAACAACCCCAACTCTCTCAGCCTGTCCTCACTCCAGCCCTCGGATCATGTCCATGCCCTCCTCTGGACTCACACTGTAGCTGACTCTGGCAAGTATCAGAAAGGTCATCCAACTTTGAACCCTCTTGAGTCCAGGGTGTGCTGTGCATATGCTGCAACGTGCAGGAAAAGAGACAGACCCACACGTTCCTCAGCTGGTAAACATGTAGAGGCCGGCACTGAATGTGCTGCAGGATGCAGGGCCATCGAGCTGCTGAAGTCTTTTGCCACACAGACAGCAAGCAATAACATGCACCACGTGGCACAGTGGGTGTCTGCTCCACAACAGCACTTGCAGGCATTGCCAGAGCTGAAAAGGTAGCAGAGAAGGCTACAGCAAAAGTGAAGGGGTCACTTTATTGAGAGGGATAAAGCACTGCAATAATTTCACCTTGGTTTGAAAGGATTCAGCTTTAATGCCCACAACCATGGCACAAAATATTGAACAGCAACACATGGAAATCTTGAGGGAGTTCTCCGCTTTTGAAGCGAGATACAAAGCTGAGAGAGAGCCTTTATGATACTGGGACAGCACCTGAATTCAGAACGCTGAGCCAGAATTTAAACCACAATAATAATAACAGTCTGAAGGACTGAGCAGAATTTGGAAGCAATTCCAGGATGCACACATACATCTTTCCTCTCCCATCAAATCTAAGAAGATGATTCTTGGCTAGGGCTAAAAACCAAACAAAAAGTAGCTGCCTGTCCTGCCTGTCAGCTGTTGCAGGGAATTGTGGCTCCTATCCATGGCAGGCACCCATGGTATCATCAGGTGGATCAAGCAGCAGGATGTCTAACTGGATGTCTAAATTCATAAAATCCTCAATGATCAGCAATGAAAAGAGAAAGCTATGTGTCCTTCTACGGGAGTTTGAGCTCTAGCAGTCCAGCATGAGATAGCTGGGAGTACGAACCCAAGAAAGGCGCTTCTACGGAGGAGCAGGCTTGGTTATGAAAAGAAGGAACCAACTCCGTGTAGGATCACTTGAATCTCCTTTCATCTCCTCTGTTGCGGTAGTGTCTTGATCTACCCATCTAGCAAGTAACTGATGTTTGATCCTATGTGGAAATGGGGAGAAGATGGTGGAGAGGCTGGGGAGAGGCTGGCTTTCCAATGAGCCATCAAAAGCACTGGGTAGGAATTAATTTGTGTGAGTTCGAAAAACAATCAGATGCTGTAAAACACATGGAAAAATGGTTGGGTGGATGATCTGAGACCCCCTCTGTTTTGTGGTGCCAGAAGCAAGTAAGACTGCAGGTTGGAGATGGTTCTTCTATGCAGTGCTTCCATTGTCAAAGAGTCTGTAGTGGAAGAGACTTCTGGAGTCCAATTTCCCAGAGTGTTTGACAGTTTCAGCAAAAAGCTTTGTCACCTGTCAATACAAAGCAGAGGACTGAGCATTGCAAACCTTCTGCAGAAGGCTGAATAAGAGCAGGCTCCACACTTCTACACTGCCACCCTGTGCAGGTCCAGTCCTTGAGTCCATCCAAACCAACATCAGGTGACTGTGCATGGGTGGTGGCTCCAGCTGGAGAGATGCAGCGCTGCTGCACTTCTTTGGTGAGACAGCTCTGTCCTAGGAGAGCTGCTGTTTCCCCCTGCAGCCCAAGCCTTTCTGAGAACACAGGGTTGTTTTACTCTCTCAAACTCAGCGATTAGAACTCTACACTAAAGAGGGTTCAATGAAAAACATTGAACAGGTGTGGCAATAAATTCAGGATGGGAACCCCTGTTCTGGTCACTGTGTGTTTTGCTGGCAGGCAAAGGATAGGTTTTCAATGTCCCATTCCTGCTAACTGTGTTTGGAATTATCCTGGTTTTGAACTTACAGCCTGGCATTGTCCTTGCTCTCCACTCCCTCCAATCACAGCAGAAGCTTTTGCACAGCTGGACATGAGCTCCAGTCACTGGGTTCCATGTCAGCACCCATTGAAATCAACAGGAATTTGACTGCTGTGCTTGATGAGAGCCAGATGAGGCTCTTCTGTGGCAGTTGAAGCCACTTGCAAAGGAAGTTGAGGTGCTTCTGGCAGCAGGAGTCCCACTTTGCATTACCAAATACCCCTTCCCCTGTCAGCCTGTGAAAGGACTTTGTCAGGAGCTTCAAGCACATAATGACTGGCAACTGGAGACTCCAACAAGACAGGCAGCAATTTCACCTGCACGACACTTTGGAACTGGATTGCCACAAGGATTGTTCAAGAAAGCCCAGCTACATCCTGACATCAGGTTTAAGGACTGTAATGGAAAAATAACCCACCTGTTCCCATACATAATTTAAACTTGTTAGAGTGTAAGGAGTTTGCTTGAAAGTGAAAATGATGCTGCAATCCAGGACTCAAGATCATCTTCTTTGTGTTTTACTTTTGCATAATAGTAAAAAGAAAATGCATTCAAACAATCATATGGCCATGACTCACAGGCACGTTATTAATTTGTCAGAGCTAATGAGAGTCTAAACACTCTGGAAACTAAGGTCAGAAAGTGCTTGAAAGCTCTGAAGGCTCTTATGACTCAGAGGAGAAAGAATAACATGGCAAGTACCTGGAAATTAGTGAGTAGAGCAATCCCACTGTCAATAGCCATCCTCCGGATCATGTAATTATCATGGACGAGCTGGGTGTTGCTGTTAGGCAGGTTAATCACCAGATCTATTTTCCCATCCCTTAGCAGCCTGAAGAGACAATGCACAAGGCAGCTCCACAGTGTGTTTTGCCTACTGAAAATCTCTGACAGACAGCACAAGAACGCAGGGAAACACCGCTGGCAACCTTCAGCTGAGTTTAGTCTTCCATCCCAGGAAAGGAGAGTTGTGGTGTTTAAGGCACTAAGTTGTAACTCAGGACTTTGGCATTTATTTCTGGCCTATTCAGTGATGCAGAGCAATATTCAGATTCATCCTGCTCATCACAACTCTGTTAAAGCTGTGACTGACTGTCACTAGAGGCTAAATATTCATAGAATCTTGGAATGATTTGGGTTGGAAAGGACCTCAAAGCCCATCCAGTTCCACCCCCCTGCTATGGGTAGGGACACCTTCCACTGGATCAGGGTGCTCAAAGTCACATCCAACCTGGCCTTGAAGACCTCCAGGGATGGGGCAGCCACCACTTCTCTGGGCAACCTGGGCCAGGGCCTCCCCACCCTCACGGGAACACATTTCTCCCTAATACCTAGTGTAAACCTCTCCTCTTTTAGTTTAAAACCACTCCTCCTTGTCCTATTGCTATAGGTCCTGCAGAAACATTTTGCCCCACCTTTCTTATCTACCCCCTTTAACTATTGAAAAGCCACAATGAGGTCCCCTTGGTGTCTTCTCCAGGCTGAACAACTCCAACTCTCTCAGCCTCAGATTCAGGTTTTACATATCCTTGCAAGAAAACGTAACGTGGAGCAGTACATCCAAGCCATATTAAATAGGACCATTCAATGTGATGTTCATTAATTAAGGTGAAACCTCCCTGCTGTGCCAATTTCAGACAGAACCACATAAAACAAAACTTTTGGATTGAATACGAACTCCCATTAAGTTACTAATATTGATCTTAACAGGGCCAGCAATTTGACTCTTTGATTTGCTGTCCCAGATGTTAACAGAGATTTGACAAGGTGAGTATTAGTCTTACCTCCTGATTGGAGGGAGGTTCACGGTCCGGCTCTCCTGCGATGGCCATGCCACTGGAATTGCTGGGATACCATTAGCACTAAGCCAGTCTGAGGTTCCTTCTGTGGCATAAAGCTGTTTAAGGAATAAAAGGGTACTTACTGTTACTTCCACTATGAAAAGGTGCTCCAGGAAAGCTGGGAGAGACTTTTGATCAGGGAGTGTAGGGATAGGACAAGGGGGAATGGTTTTCAGTTGCAAGAGGGAGATTGAGATGAGATCTTACGAAGAAATGTTTTCCTGTGAGAGTGGGGAGGCCGTGGCAGAGGTTGCCCAGAGAAGTGGTGGCTGCCCCATCCCTGGAGCTGTTCAAGGCCAGTTTGGATGGGGCTTTGAGCACCCTGATCCCCCTATGGCAGGGGAGTGAAACTGGATGACCTCTATGGTCCTTTCTAACCCAAACCATTCCATGATTCACTGATCCTGACTGCAGGCCAGTAGCAAACCCATGGTTGTTCCAGCCCTCAGGACTCAGTCCTGTTTGTTAAAATTATACAACCATGAAAACTCGGGGATACCTGCTGACTTTAAGGATAAAAATCAGCTAAAAATCCTTCTTGTATTTTGAAAACTTTGTTTTCTCAGCCTCCAAATAAACTCCAAAGTTCTTTGTTCCTGCAGCAGGCTGCATACAGTTTAGAGTCCAGCTTTCAGTAAGTGAAACCACCTACCTTGAACCCTTCCTCATATAGTATTTCTGCTATACCAAGGAATCTGGGACGGAAGGACTTCTGGAAAAGGAAAAGGAAATATATTAGATAGATAGAACATCAGTGCTAGGACTGAGAAACAGTATCTTGATGGGTAACACGGGGCTCCTCCAGACTATGCTATGAGGCAAATTACCTTTTCTGTGCTAAGAGTGTGTGTGGGCAGACACATCTGAACGTGCTTAGACAGTGCCATTCCAAGAGAACTGTCTGGATCCTGAAGCCCAAGACACTCCCACTAAGACATATTTGTTAGAGCACTAGGGTAAGCATTCCCAGAACTTCCACTGCATGTACAGAAGATTTACTAGTGGATATTAAATATCTGGGCAGCTGCATTCTCAAATACACCAATTACAGTCTCCTTTGCTCTTAATTAAACATCTTTTCAATCATCGCTTAAATATTTGGCCTTCTCTTATGACAAATAACAAATATGGACAGGCTTTGGACTGCCTCTGAATGCTCTGTGTGCAAATTCACATGAAGAAAAGCCTGTGTATGCATATGTTCATTTTGGGTTCCATGGAAATGGAAAACACAAATCCCCTCAGGAGCCGGGGACACCCCATTCCCATGAGGACCTGGTAGCCCAGGTACATAAGACACATTTGAAAGACTCAAAGAACATACAGATCCAACATAAGATCCTTCCATTTAGAAGAAATAATGAAGATGAGATGACCTTCTGTGGACACCTGCATTTGAAAAAGTCATTTTAGAGCAACAGTGGAGGGAAAACTGGATCCTGGTGTAGCTTTCTTCTGTATTGTAGAGCAATACAAATATAAGACACAACACGTGTCCTTCTCACATGGCCAAACCTCACTTTTAATCTTAGCCTTGTCTGGCCATTTGAAAGGAAGATCATTGCGAGCTTCTTTCTCCCTGCTGGAGCTACTGATGGTTTAACCTTTACGGCCGAGAGCATAATATTCTGAAGGGTGAATGGTTTCCTATGAAGAAAAGGAGTCAACAGGGTTTTTCTCGAGCACTCTGGAAAGAACTTCATTCTGAAAGCCATCTCATTACGTACACTAACTGGAAAATATAAATATAGAGTGTGACAGGGTTGGCAGCTTCCCAGCCGGAGAGAATGGGTTTGCCTTCTGGTCAGGGGGGTGGCTTTCACAATAGTATTATAAACTTCTATCAAACGTGTACTGAGTGCTTGTGACACATAAAACAGCCTTGCCATGAAAAGAAATTACAGCTGTCAGCTTGCATTGCAGCAGCCTCAGATTTACAAGCCAGCTGAAGGAACCTGTGCAGGAAAACATTTGTTACTGAAGATGAAAAGTACAAGCAGATTTATGTAAGGGAAGATATTTAGAATCACAGAATGTTTCCAGTTGGAAAAGACCTTTAATATCGAGTCCAACCATCAATCCACCCCGTTAAGTCCACCACCAGACCATGTTCCCAAGTACAACATCTACTTGTCTCTGAAACACCTCCAGAGATAGTGATTCCACCACCTCCCTGGGCAGCATCTGACAGTGCCTGAGAACTCTTTCAGTGAAGAAATTCCTCCTAATATCCAATCTAAATCTCCACTGGTGCATCTTGAGGCCACTTCCTCTTGTCCTGTCACTGCCTACCAAGGAGAAGAGCCCAACACCCACCTCAGCACAACCTCCTTTCAGAGAGCTTCAGAGAGCGATGAGGTCTCCCCTCAGCCTTCTCTTCTCCAGACTAATCAGCCCCAGGTCCCTCAGTCACTCCCCAGACCCTTCCCTAGCTCCATTCCCCTTCTCTGGACGCACTCCAGCCCCTCAACATTCTTCTTGGAGAGACCCAAACTGAACCCAGGATTCGAGGTGCAGCCTCACCAGTGCAGATGTACAATCCCTTCCCTGCTCCTGCTGCCCACACCATGGCTGATCCAAGCCAGGATGCTGTTGGCTTTCTTGGCCACCTTGGCCACTGCTGGCTCATATTCAGCCAATTGTCAGTCAACACCCTGAGGTCCTTCTCCTTCAGGCATCTTCCCAGCCACTCCTCTCCAAGCCTCTAGCTTTGCATGGGGTATTGTGACCCAAGTGCAGGACCCAGCACTTGGCCGTGCTGCACCTCATGCAAATGGCCTTGGCTTTATTGTAAGAGATCATATTCTTTTATTGGAGAAGTTCCATTTCTTATAATCCCTTTCTCCTGTTTGCTAACACACCTGGCTGTTTGCAAAGGGCTCCAACCCTCACCTGATTCCATACAGCTACACCATTCGCACTAAGATCCAGCTCAAAACGAAGCCACCTCATCTCCTGTAACCATCTCAAGTTCTTTACCCAAATCCACTGTAGCACAGGCAAAAATTCTGGGGTGTAAGGAAGGCAGAAGGTTACCTTGAAACAACAGACTTGAGTGCTGGGATTTAAAAATAAAGTACTCCAGCAGTGCCTTCCAGATCTCGTGGACACCAGCACAGATGTAAGACAGATACGCTCCATCCCAGAGATATCACTGAATAGCCCAATCAGGGAAGAAAATAAAACCAGCTTTTCAACTCCTCTTGCATGAAATATAAATTACTTAATGGCAGAATCAGGGTTTCAGCATCACAGATTTTCCAATTGTGAAAAGAGGACAGATTATGGGCCTGCATAACTGGTAGAGATCCATTTGTCTGACAAGAAAGCCATTTATCCCAGGAGAACACAAGGTCTCTCAAATCCAGGGGACACCAGCCTGTGCAATGGCAGCTGGTGCTCACAACTGACAGACAACCCAGTGGTCATGGCTGGCTGCCCACCCTGCCTTGGGCTGTCCCGCAGGCGTCAAGGGGTGCTTGCCTATTTGATCTTGAGGATGATCATCTAGTTAGACACATTACTCCATGGCCCTCACTGGATTCCTGCTGGAATGCCACCCTGAAGTATACCAACATGGAAGGCCCTTGGCAAGCAGCCCCTCAGCAAGACTGGGATCACCACCTGGGTGTCCACTGGATCAGGGTGCTCCAAACTCATCCAACCTGGCCTTGTTCAACTCCAGGGATGGGGCAGCCACCACTTCTCTGGGCAACCTGGGCCAGGGCCTCCCCACCCTCACAGGAAAATATTTCTCCCCAAGATCTCATCTCAATCTCCACTCTTTCAGCTGAAAAACGTTCCCCTTCATCCTATCCCTGCACTCCCTGAACAAGAGCCGATCCTCAACTTTCCTGAAGCCCCTTTCAGTACTGGGAGCCTGCTCTAAAGTCATCCTGCAGCCTTCTCTTCTCCAGGCTGAACAACCCCAACTCTCTCAGTCTGTCCTCGTATGGGAGGTGCTCCGGCCCTTGGATCATCTCCCATCCTCACCTCACTGCACTGAAGTATGTTTGCATCATGACTCCAATGAGGAGAGGAAGGTGACCGTGCCATAGTTGGTGCAGATCTCATTGCCTGACAGTGTCACACCAATAACCAGCCCCACAATGCGTTCCCTAATGCCATCAGGTCTTCCACGCTGTTGGACACTACAGCTCTGCATGGAATGAAATCTGTGCATCCATGGGGAAAGCTGACCAGGTCCAGCTTTGCAGCATGAAAACTGTCTCAGTGTTTTAAGGGGTAGAGGGGAACTGATTTCAACAGGTCAAGAGGCAATGAAGACAGTTTGTATGTTGGGATTGGAAAGCAGCATCTCCAGGGCTCCCCTTGGGGAGGGAGCATGGAGCAGGCTCCGAGTTCCAGCTGGATGTTTCTCTGAACATCTACGGGCTTTGTTCCCTGCAGGAAGGTGGCTTCTAAGTCTGATCCCAGGCCTCTACTTGCAGCCAGCCCAGGAGTTTTTTCCCACCAGAAACCATCTGGAGCCAGAGGGAAAACACTAAGCCAGCCCCAGGGAAGCCAGTAAAGATCTCTCCATGGTGTTTGTTCCTCACTGTCTCATTGCACCTCAGGGTGGACTACAGAGGAGCACTTTTAAAGCCATAAAGACACATGAATTAAAACAAGGCAAGAGTGACTGATTCCCTCCATTTCAGTCCTTCCTTAGCTTTGAGTTCTAGGACTCACCTGGATTCCAATCAAAATTCCTTCCTTGGGAAAAGTAAACCCTGTGGCAAGCATGGCCTTCTGGAAGGCAGTGTACACATCCTCCCCGAAGCACGCAACCTGGGCAAAGGCACAAAGAAGGTGGCGTGAGGGGAAAAGCCAAAACCAACCCAGGAACGTTTCTTTCAAAAGAAATGGGAATGACATTTTAAAACAGGCTCTTTTGGCTTCTTCTGACAGAATCAAACAGCTTTCTAATGGAACCTGTGGGCAAGGGAAATAATAAATCAGACAATCATTGCAAGTAAAACTCATAATTTTAATGAAGCAATAATGAAGGAATAAGCAACAGTTTAGTTTCAAACAGCACACACAGGAGCAATGGCAACTGATTCCACTGAGTTACGGGAATCACCGAACCATGGAACGGTTTGGGTTGGAAGGGACCTCAAAGACCATCCAGTTCCACCCCTCTGACATGGGCAGGGACACCTCCCACTGGATCAGGGTGCTCAAAGCCACATCCAACCTGGCCTTGAACACCTCCAGGGATGTGGTAGCCACCACTTCTCTGGCAACCTCTGCCACTCTCACAGGAAAACATTTCTCCTTAAGATGCAGTTCTCTTGTGACACCTCGCAGCTCAGCTTTTCTCTATAAACTCATCCTGGAGGGTTCAGTCTGTTCTACAACACAGCTGGCTGAGGGGTCACCTCTCTCCTGGATATTCTAGGGTGTTGGACAGCTCCTTCCCTGCCTTGTAGGCTTGGAGCAGGGGTTTCCAGCCTACTTGGAGAGGCTTCCCATCACAGCATGGTCAAAACAGCCACAAAGTTCAAAGGGATCCCCAGCCCTGTGTCTTCTACTGTTGTGGGAACTGCAACTTGTAGCAAAACACATCTCTGCTAGAAAGATGTGACAAATTTAAGCCCAGATCGAGCCATGTGTGTGAAAAATGTCTTTGAGTAACAATTGAGCGTTTTACTCGAAGCAAGTTATTATCCTTACTTCACTCATGAGAAAGACCTTCATAACTGTCACATTTTATGACATTTGTGAATACGGATCCTTCAAACTCATAAAAGTTAATCATCCCTCCCTTATGACCAAGGTAATCTCTAACTCCATATAAAGCTCAGAAAAATAATTCTTGCCCTTAGTTACATTTTTATTCCTTTTTTTTGGGGGGGGGGGGGGGGGGCGGGTCTGTAGTCAATTTAGTTCTGAAATTAAGGAAGTCATGGAATTTGTTTGGCTTTTTTCTGCCTATTAACCACATTGCAAGGAAGTCTTCTGCAATACTGATTCCCCACATTTTATAAAGTACAAAGCAATTCTGAAGCGGTGTAGGAGACCCAGGGCTGTTCTTACCACCCATCTGGGTATGGTAGGGCTTTTTCCCACTAAAATGGTAAAATCTTTCCTAATGATTTCCTAAAATCATTTCCCAGTGGGTCTTGCAGTCCAGAATCACAGAATCATTCAGGCTGCAAAAGACCTTCAAGATCAACCAGTCCAACCATCAGCCCGACTCCACTGTGCCTGCTAAACCATGTTCCCAAGTGCCACAGTACACGCATTCTCACAGTATGACAGTATCGTAGGGTTGGAAAAGACCTTTGAGATCATCGAGTCCAACCTATGACCCAACACCTACACCTACTCATACTCGTCAACTACACCATGTCACTAAAAGCCTCATCCAATCTCTCTTTAAACAACTCCAGGGATGGTGACTCGACCACCTACCCGGGCAGCGCATTCCAGTGACCAATCATCCTTTCAGTAAAGAACTTCTTCCTAATGTCAAGCCTAAATCTCCCCTGCCAAAGCTTGAGACCGTGTCCTCTTGTTCTGTTGCCGGTCGCCTGAGAGAAGAGACTAACCCCTGCCTGACTACAACCTCCTTTTAGGTACTTGTAGAGAGCAATAAAATAAGGTCTCCCCTGAGCCTCCTCTTCTCCAGGCTAAACAACCCCAGCTCCCTCAGTCGCTCCTCATAGGGCTTGTGCTCCAGCCCCTTCACCATCCTCGTTGCTCTCCTCTGGATGCACTCCAGCATCTCAACATCTTTCTTAAACTGAGGGACCCAGAACTGGACACAGTACTCGAGGTGCGGCCTGACCAGTGCCGAGTATAAGGGAATGATGACCTCTCTAGTCCTGCTGGCCACACTATTCCTGATGCAGGCCAGGACGTCGTTGGCCTTCTTTGCCACTTGGGCACACTGATGGCTCATGTTGAGTTTCCTGTCCACCAACCAGCACTCCCACGTCCCTTTCTGCCTGACCGCTCTCCAGACACTTTGTCCCTAGCCTAGAGCTCTGCATGGGGTTGTTGTGTCCAAAGTGCAGAACCCGGCACTTGGACTTGTTAAACCTCATGCTATTGAACCATTCCAGGGACAGACACTCCTCCACTGCCCTGTGCAGCCTCTGCCAGTGCTTCATCACTCTTTCAGTCAATAAATGTTTCCTGATATCCAGTCTGAACCTCCCTCAGCACAACTTGAGGCCATTTCCTCTCGTCCTGTCACTTGGGACCAGCACTCACCTCACCACAACCTCCTTTCAGGGACCTGCACAGAGCGATGAGGTCTCCCCTCAGCCTCCTCTTCTCCAGGCTGAACAACCCCAGGTCCCTCAGCCTCTCCTCACAGAACTTGCTCTCCAGCCCTTTCCCCAGCTCACGTCCCTCCTCTGGATGCACTCCAGCCCTCAATGTCCTTCTTGTAGTGAGAGACCCAAAACTGAACCCAGGATATGAGGTGCGGCCTCATCAGCTTCAAGTGCAGGGGGCAATCCCTTCCCTGCTCCTGCTGGCCACACCATGGCGGATCCAAGCCAGGATGCTGTTGGCTTTTTTGGCCACCTGAGCACAAAGTCTCTTTATACTGCATCTCTTTTCCAGAAGTAGCAGAGCAAGCACTTTTAGGGACACCTTGGGTATGTCCACAGAAGCTACTGACAGCTCAGCAATAACTCATAAACAAACCTCTTTGTCCTAGATAAGTTAATATCTCTTCCAATGATGGAGATGGAAACCTGCACCCCTGGAAGGGTAAGGACTCCCCTCAGGGCTGAGCCTACACAGGAACATCTTTGTGCCTTCACACACCATGCCATGTGCACGTCAGAGACATTCTGGCAGCACCACACAGCCCTGCTGTAGAAAGAGTGGATAAAGCAGCCCAGTCACCCCCCTCATCCTACTGACAGTCAGTAACACAACCAGCACATTTTATTCACCCTCTCTTGCCTTTTACACCTTGGGACATGCCTTGATGGTTACCAGACAACAACAAAAATATTCCCACACGTATTTGTTGCCTTGAGGTAAGCAGCACATTCCAAGACCAAACACTGACAACCCGGACTCTTGATATTGCTACTCTGGCACGTGTTGATGGGGGGTTTAGGAAGCTGTAAGCACTTCTCTGTCTGGAAGCAGGTGATTCATAAACCAGACTGATGCACTGAGAACCTCCCAGAACCCAACAGCATCCAGATAAACTTATTTCAGGCTGTCACACCGTCAAGGTCCAACTCAGAGAGCTGACATGCAGGTAAAGAGGGACCTCCAGTGGTTGAATAAACCAGGTTTTCCAGGGCAATGTGTTTTTACAGATAAGAAAGATGTTTTCAATTATCCAAAGAAGGTACAGCTGCCATCATGATTCAAGTAGTAATAAGATCACTTTCAAAGATTCATGATGGTTAAAAGGCAACTTGGTTCAAAAAAAATATGATGACTCAAAAAGATACCTCCCCAGTAGAGGCCATTTCACAGCGGAGAACGGGGTCAGCATCATGCAGCCGGGACCAGGAAAACATCGGGGCCTGGAGAAAGAAGAGGGGGAGGAGAAAAAGAATGAAAATTTAACGGATCATTTAAAAAAGAAAATCCAGCTACAATTGGAAGTGACAAGAAGAGACAGACATGAGTTAATCCAAACAAAGCACTGGTCAAGGCTGATCAGCAAAGGAGTACTTGGCAAGTGAGCTCCCCCAGCATCTTGGTGATTGACTGGAACAAATAAATATGTGTTTTACCAATAGATCATTCTAAAACAGAAAGGCTGTAAGGCACCTCATTCATTAAACAAGGAGCAATATTGTCTGAAGTTAGTCTCCAAGAGAAATTTTTAATTCACAGGAATCAAACCATTCCAAAAGACACACTCTTTTGGTGGAAAGCAGAGGAAATTTTGCTAATGATTTTCATAAAAATATTAAAAACTCTGATCATTATCATTATCATTATAGAATCATGAAATGGTTTGTGTTGGAAGAGACTTCAAAGTCCATCCAGTTCCAACCCTCTGCCACGGGCAGGGACACCTCCCACTGGATCAGGGTGATCAAAGCTCCATCCAGCCTGGCCTTGAACACCTCCAGAGATAGGGCAGCCACCACTCCTCTGGGCAACCTGGGCCAGGGCCTCTCCACCCTTACAGGAAAACATTTCTTTCTAATATCCAGTCTAAACCTTTCTTCTTTCAGTTTAAAACCATTACCACTTGTGCTGTTGTTGCAGGCCCTACTAAGGACTTAGATCACTATGGTCTCTGAATTCTCTCTAAAAAAAGGGGAGGAAGAAACTCTTTGTTAAAGAGCCAGCGACCATATGTGGTAAATATGGAACAAATTTTCTGCTAAGGAGTAATTATATATAGGGCTTCTCTTCATCTTCAACTACTAATGGAGTTCTTCTTTAAGAAGCAATGTTTTCCTGTGAGAGTGGGGAGGCCCTGGCACAGGTTGCCCAGAGAAGTGGTGGCTGCCCCATCCCTGGAGGTGTTCAAGGCCAGGTGGGATGGGGCTCTGAGCACCCTGATGCAGTGAGAGGTGTCCCTGTACATGGTAGAGGGGTTGGAACTGGATGGACTTTGAGGTTCCTTCCAATCCAAACCACTCTGTGATTCTATGAATGGCATTTGCATAAGGACAGCATCCTTGCTGCTTAATAAAGCATCTGGTTTTAAGTCCAAAGACACCATTCTGTTCTTGGAAGTCTCTGGGGATAACACTGCAGCCAAGACAGACCAAATAAAACATGACAGCAGAAAGTCATGGCGAAAGATTTCCCCCCAAAATGTCATCTGTCTTCCTGACCTTTAGATCAGTTTTGCTTCTTCTGTAAGAGAAAATTTTCATAGTGGCCAACTCTACATCCCAAGCCGAGATATGGCACTCAAGGTGGATTATTCTTAATGCAGATATTGTCTTGAAGGGAACAAGCATCAAAGCTTGCCACCAGCTGCCTAACTTTTGTCTGCCATGGACATGCAGCAGCAGATGCTGGTACTGCAAATAAATCCTACTTAAAATTTAGTCAGTCACGTTCTACCCAGGATTTAACCTTGGTCAGGGCATGATGCTTGGGTCACTCTGCAAGCAAATGCAGTAAGATACTGTTTCAGTCACTAAAGCTCCAGTGGTGGGGCTGTGAATGCACAATGGAGCAGCTATGCTGGGAAAGAAATGAAGAGTTATACACTCTCATTTCAGAACATTTAAGAACTGCTGAAGAAACAGAATCCATGCCAAGAATCCCATGCAAATAATTCTAGCAATAAAAACATAAGAGGAAAGAAAATACAGTGCATTAATAATGAGTAAGAGGTTTCACTGGAACATCTTTAGCATTTCCAAAGGTATTAGCAGATTTTTATACATGACAAACCCACATCGAACACAGCAGCACAAAGGGCTTTGTAGTGTGTTTTTCAAGACTATAGCTAGGTTTTCTGCTCTGTAGCCAGTGTTCCCGGGAGAGAGGGAATTCTTGACAGTTCAGCTAACAACAGCACAGAAGCCCTGGGTCTAAATAATGGAAATTTATAAAAATAAATAGGACTCACAAAACCAAAAAGAAACTCAGGTTAGAGTTTCAGATAAAGCCTGGCTGAGGCATCAAACTAAAATATAATGCCACTTCTAGGCTGACCATTTGCCAACAGCCTGAGCTGGCTCAGGACACAAGGTTGGCTTGTATTTTAATATGTCTAACTTTTTATTAGGAGAAAGAAGCTGGGTCTGTTCTGTTTCCTCAGTTCTCACTTGATATGGAAACTATTACAGATTGAAAGTTGCTGTATAAACAATTCTCATTATCCATTGTATTTTCTGCACTGCTGTTCCAGATTTTTATTATTAGGCACTTCAATTAATTCTTTTTCTTCCACTATGCATGCAAAAATATCTACACTCACATCGGTGTCTTGGGTGCTGTAGAAGCTTAGTCATTCTAAAAAGTGAAACTTTGGCCCCATGGAAATCTTCCAGCCTCATTTTAACTGATGGTGCCTATAAATGGATTCCATGTAATACATGCTCATGTCCCAAATCCTGAAGATAAAATCCAAAGGGCACTCAAAACACAGATTCATACATGTCCACACATATATTAGACAGTATTATGAAACAGCCTGAACCTCATCATTCAGTTCTGCATGCACGTATTTATTGTGCAGTGCAAAAACATGATTAAGAGGAGGTTAGATGTAAGAAATAAAGGGAGATTTATTTTGTTAATAACCAGTGGATAATTTCCCTTTGACTTTTCTCTAAAATTTTCAACATACGGTATCTTAAAAAAAACTCCAAAAGGTCAGATTGGCCCTTGGCCATTGAGTAAATTGTTCTCTCTGGGCATTAACATACTAATTGCCTATGAATGTGTTGTGGGGTTTGTTGGTGTTCTTTTGGGACTCATACCTTAATCCCAACAAAGTTGGAGGGAATAATCGGATGATTCAGTGTGGGAAGGGATGACTCGTTAATCACTTTTCCAGTCATCACTTTTGTGGCCACATCAATGAAGTCCACACCCAGAGTCTTCGATACAAAAGGGAAGGAGCGGGAAGCCCGCAAGTTGCACTCTATGACCTGATGGGATGAAAAAGAAGAAATGCCAGAGTCAGGGATTGTGCAGTGAAGAAATAGGTTGGTTCATGTTTCTGGAAATCAGTCCTTACTCCTCTTGGCAGAGATCTTCCAACTATCAAATAAGAGGCACAGAAATAGTGCTCAACAGAGATGAGGGATGCGTAGTGGCCAGCTTGAGATACAAGGAGTCCAGTGTTCTGCAAATGAGGTTCATCTCTATTGTCTGAAAATTAGAACTCTGGAAAATGTGTTGTGCTTTACCCTCATTTAATGTGGACGCTTGTGCCTAGGCATTAGGTACAACCTCTAGAAGTCCATCTTGTTCTTTTTCCATGGTAAGGGCACTCAGTGAATGAGTGGGTCATCCTTGACTTTCCTCAGTTACAAGTGGGAGTCCTTCAGAGACCCAAACAAGAAACAAAGTTCTTTTCCCTATTGAGGAGCTACCAGGGAGATCAAGAGCCAAAGAGTTGCTGTAAGTGAGAATGAAGGGGGACAAGAATAGGTAAGTTAGGACAAAATGGAAAAGAGGGGTTATCCAGAGAAAAGGCAAGCACAGCTGAGGGAAAGTAAGGCAGGAAAAACTCCACTCTGTCCCTCTGTGGAGTTCCTGAATAAAAGAAGAAAGGGGAAGAACAGTAAGTACATTTTTCTCAACTAATAGGCCAAACAGGATCTTTTACCAACAATGCACTTCTTCAAAACCAGGTTTTCTTTCCATCAGGTTTTCTTTCCGTCACCGTTTCCCTCAGTCACACTCTGCTCACATTCTTCTGCCCTTCTTCCATCAGCAACAGAAAGTCAGCTGCTCCCATAAAAGCTCAGCCATCTTCTGCACTGCTTTTACTGAGAGCTGGTTGAACCAGACTTAGAAAATCACCTTAAAGGCTCATATTAAAGACTTAAACATTTACATTGTTTCCCTTTCTTTCTGATGACTTGCAAGGTTTATTGTAATGATCGTAATAGCTGAAGGTGAGAGAGCGTTACAGAGAGCTAAAAGAAATGATATTCAGTTCACAGGATGAAGTGCAGGTCCCGGTGCTGTTCATCATATTCCAAACTTATAACATTGAGAAGGACAACAGTCCACAACAAAACAAAGCTTGTGCTGACAGATGATGCCACCAGCCTCACTTCCCCCTCAGTGGCTCCACTGAGGCAGAGGAGGATGCTCTTTTGCACACAGACAGGTAGAGCTGTGTGACTGGGAGCGGCACAGCTGACCTGCACATTGTTAGATGAGGCAGGTCAGAACTCCACAGCTACTGACCGTTTCCATCACGAGGACCACAAGAAAAATGCACCCAACTATCCCGAGCAGAGCCCAACTTCCTCCAGCAGTCAGAAGAGCTCTTACCAGCACGTTGTTGCCTTGCACCAAAAATTGAATGTTGAAAGGCCCAGAGATGGCAAAGGCATCGGCAACCTTTTTTGTAGCAGCTTTTACCTGCAAAAAGCCCCAGATAAACAAAGTAAAAGTGGTCCTATTTTATAAATAAATAAGTTCCATAGCATAGACAGCACCATGGCAATAAATCACCTCACACATGGATTCCTTTAAAAGTCACATCTCTCTGCCCTAGAATATTGTTTCCTCTATACTCTCATTTTGGCAATCTTTCAGAAGCAAACATGTTTAATTTGCCTGGTAATTTAGAGCCTTAAGCACCATTTGAGGGCAGAAGTAAAAATGCAGCTTTGTGTGTGTGAGAAAGCAAGGGAAAAAGGGAGAAAGAGAGAGAACAAAAGCCCTGTCTGTACCAATTCCTGCGCTGCACACTGGAGCCTTTGTGATTTCCTTGGTGAAACAATGAATGATGATGTTTTGCCATTTGAGAACATCTCGGTTTTACAAGTGTCCCAGAAATCTCTCACCACCACACCTGTCCCATCACAAATCAGTGGGAGGTGTGGCAAGAGAAATCCTCCAGAACAGACTGGGAGCAAACACTATGGTCTAGTTTTCTAGGTTTGTCAAGAAATCACATGATGTTTCAGTACAAGCATTTGATCAGCTTTGCTCCAGGACATGACTGTTTCCAGAACAAAGGACTTGGACGTTCTTGTAGAGCTAGAGCACAGACTATTGCATCACAAGTGACAGGACAAAAGGAAACGGCCTCAAGTTGTACCAGGGGATGTTTAGATTGGATATTAGGAAAAATTTATTTACTGAAAGAGTGCTGAAGCACTGGAACAGGGCAGTGGTAGAGTCTTCATCCCTGGAGGAGTTCAAAAACCATGTAGACACAACACGTGGGGACATGGTTTAGTAGGCACAGTGGCATTGGGCTGACAGTTGGACCAGATAAGCTTGGAGGTCTTTTTCAAACTTAATGATTCTGTGATTCTATGATTCAGCTCCTGCTAGCTTTCAAGCAAATGATCTCCAGGATATCATGGGACATGGCACATTTCATTAGAAAATGCATTTTGATCCTTAACTCTGTGTCACTGGGCTTATTCTCAAAAGGAGAAGTTCAAGGTTGGATGGGGCCTTGACCAATCTGATCTAGTGGAAGGTGTCCCTGGTCAAGGCAGGAGGTTGGAACTGGATGGGCTTAAGGTCCATTCTGACCCAAACCATTCTGTGATTCTATGATTCCAAGTCAAGTTTAGATGAGGTTCATTCACCTTGATATCCTTCCCAGAAAGGGCAGGCAGAGACAGAAGAGGAAGCAGAAAATGAACTGTAGTATACGTATGGACCAGACACTCCTCTACTGCTATGGCTGCTGGTTCTACACCAATGAAACAAAACAGCTAGTGGCTCTGGAGGCATGTACACCCACTGCTTACATCAACGGGATCCCATGGCCAATCACAGCGGTCACAATAACATCCTACACTTGCATATATGTATGCCTTTAAAACACATCGGTGATTTGACTTCAACTGGTGACTGAGTTTGCCCAAGCAAAGAGGGTAAAAGCAGATTCAAACTCTTCTTTTCTGTTCTCTTTTCAGTGCCAGTGCAACACCCACCTTCTCCAAGGCTCCCTGGCTAATAGTCTGTGTGGGTAACATGAGGCTGGCATCTCCAGAGTGAACGCCAGCATCCTCCACGTGCTCTGAGATAGCATGTGAGATAACCTGCATACGGTAACAAGAGAACAGTTACTCCCCTCACCCTTTCTCATGAGCCATCCCCCCACCTCTGTGCCCATTGCTAAGCACAGTCCAGCACAGCCTTCCGAATTCTAAAGGAGCCATTTACATGGTTAAGCAATGCCTAAAAAGATAACTACTTAGATGCCTACAATAAAGCAGGTTGAGCTTTTCAGGCATGGTGGTTTTGAACCCAAGATGAATTAATCTTCTCAGGTTTCTTCACTCTTCTCAGCACAAATCCATGGCCCTAGAGTAAATCATTCAAACCACGCAGGTTTTGTGAATCTCCGATCCTGAAAAAAAAGTTTAATATAAAGGAAAAGCAAAGTTCTTACTCTTCCTGCCTTGGCCACAGCATCCATTTCCACCTCCCGGGCATCTTCAATAAATTTTGTGAGCACCACGGGGTGATCCTGTCATCAAGACAAGATAAAAGAAGAAAGTTCTTATTTAAGAGTGTTTGGGAATCATCCAAGAGCTCCACTGCTCATCACTGGAAAGGCTTGGGAAGCAGAATCCCACAAGGACAATTCATTAATATCCTGGTTTCCACAAAGAAGTGAACTTTGCACAGAAATAATGGGGGGAAACTCAGTGTGGTTTCCCCAAAGACACTGATGCATTAGTTTTGAGTCCTCCATAATGTCATCAAGATAGGGAAAACTGGGGCAAAACCACAAAGAGGTGACACCATGGTAGAAAAAAGATGGTGGGACATGTGCATGAATCCAGTGAGCTCTGATCTTGTGTCCCAAAGATGTTGCTTACACGCAAGATCTTCAGTTCTTCATTTCTCTGAGCCTCCCAGCTACCTCAATAAGCACACTGATTCAGAGTCACCGATTCTTGGCACACTTAATGACTTTGTAGAGTGGCTGTTTCCTATTTTGAAGAGTCTCATATTTCAGGCAACTGATCCATTCCTTTCTTGTTTCTCTGTCTGGTTTCCTAAAGCTCCCAGCGAGAAGTTGCCACTAATTATAGCTGTCCAGGAACAAGCTAGAATCATAGAATGGGTTGGGTTGGAACAGACCTCAAAGCCAATCCAATTTCAACTCCCTGCCATGGGCAGGGATACCTCCCACTGCATCAGGGTGCTTAAAGCCCCATCCAACCTGGCCTTGAACACCTCCAGGGATGGGGCAGCCACCACTTCTCTGGGCAACCTGGGCCAGGACCTCCCCACCCCCACAGGAAAACATTTCTCCCTAACATCTCAACCCAATCTCCCCTCTTTTAGCTGAAAAACATTTGCTCTTGTCCTATCCCTGCACTCCCTCATCAAGAGCCCCTCCCCAGCATTCCTGTACTGGGAGCAGCTGCTCTAAGGTCCCTCCAGAGACTTCTCTTCTCCAGGCAGAACAACCGGATGTTCTCCAGCCCTCAGATCATCTTCATCAACTTGTCCTTGACCAACTTGTCCTTGACTCTCAGTACATTCCCTGGTATACGTGGTTTTCCTTCTTCTTCCTGCCTGTTTCTGGGATGCCAGGACATCCTTTCCATTCTTCTCTACTGCCGTCTCCTTCCAGCCACCAGCTCTAACAGATGGTTAAAAATCTAATCCACGTTCTTCCAGGCCAGCTTTATGCCTCAACATTTTACCTGTCCCATCCACTATTAACTGCTCATTATTTATTAGAGAATAAAATGGAATAAATGACAGTCTGTGCATGCTCAAACGGCTCCTCTTGAAAAAACATAAAGCAATTCCGGAAGTTACAAGGCGCAATTCCTTACATTTATCAGTGCAAGGGTAAATTCTCAGGCAAGGACAATGCTACATCCTGCACCATTTCTTAAATTTACTGTCTTGTGTCCTGTAACTTTCTGTCTTGCTGCAGTTTTTCACCGGCAGATTTTATACGTGCATGCAACCTTGTTTATTTCAGTCTGTCTCAGCTTGCACAATAAGTTTTTCAACGTCATTGAAATCATAAATGCCGTAATGACACAACACCATAACAGCAAAGGAGCTAAAACAGCAGAACTGCATGGGTTGGGCACTTTGTCTGGAGATGTTCTGTTGGATGGAGCAGAACGAGGGAAGGCTTTGTAACCACAAAAGATCATAGACTCATGGAATGTCTTGAGTTGGAAGGGATCCACAAGGATCATCAAGTCCAACTCCTGTTCCGGCACAGGACAACCCCAACATTCACGCCATGGTTCTGAGGGCAAAATGAAGCCTATGTCCCATAAAGATGCTCACAACTAGCATTGCTAGTGCTATGGAACCACTCAGGGACCACAAAGCCTTGGCGATACTAAAAAACCTCCTTAATTAAGAAGCAGAATACAGTGCTTTTGTTCTGGTTTGCTTTTTGCTAGATAAGCTTCGAGTAAGCTTTCCTCACAAGGGGTTACCAGTGACAGGACCAGAGGGAACGGCAGGAAGATGTGCCAGGGAAGGGTTAGGTTGGACATTAGGAAAAGGTTCCTCCCCCAGAGGGTGGTGGAGCACTGGAACAGCTCCCCAGGGAAGTAGTCACAGCACCAAGCCTGACGATATTCCAGAAACATCTGGCCAATGCCCTCAGCCCCACAGTGTGAATGTTGGGGTTGTCCTTTGCAGGGACAGAAGTTGGACTTGATGGTCCCTTCCAACTCAGGACATTCTATGGTTTTATGATTCTATGAACTATACTATGGTTTTGGTCAACATAAAATACTGGATGAAGAAAGAAGTCTTTCCGTCTTCCCTCAGCACTCTGACTATATGAGCAAAAATTTTGCCTGTAAATGTAGTATAGGTCTCTGCAGCATCAACACCAGAGCACCCAAAGACTCATCGTGACCAACTGGTCATGTTTGCAGTGTCAGTTCCTTAACTGGACATCTTAAGGATCCCATGGGAACTCCTTCCCCTAGGAATACATCACGTATTGCCAAGACTCTACAGCCTCAATTCCCAACAGGGTCTCCTTTACCAGGGATAAGACCTCTCGGCAATGAAGAATAACACTGTCCAGTTCAGGTCAGTCAAACTGTGACAAGTTCAGCTGACTAAGGGTCACTTTCCTGGGCTTCAACCTCCTAGAAGGCATCCAGTGCCATCACAAAGCTATTCAGTGGCTGGAGAAAGTGAATGCATAGAGAGAAACCAGGTGCTTGGGGAGGCCAAGCACTGCTAAGAAGTTGGTTTCTCCCACAGGCTGACCCTGTACTCTTTTGAGAATTTGTTATAGAATTTCTTTTGGTGGAAGTAACAATGACTGTCCTGCTTTTGAAAGTCCCTTTCAAGCTGTTCAAAGACAATAATAAGTGGGTCTCCCTGCCTCCACACTAACCTGTCTTTCAGGATACTATTACTTTGCAAGTACCCTTTCGTTCCATCTTTTCTTGCTGACGTGCTAAACATCCATCATGTGCCTCACACACTTAAAAAGCACATGGTTTTGTTCTTATTCAAGCTTTAACCACCCAAAGAACCTCCTGAGTAGGCAGTAATGTGTCTGGCTTCCATAGCCATTTGTGTTTCCAGAAAGTTCCTCTTTGACTGACTTATTTCTAGCTCCAAGCTTCCTGTGATGGTTGTGTGTGTGTTGCTACAGGACTTCTGAAAAGGGATCATTCAAAAAAAGAAGAGTAAAACCCTCGGAAGAAAACAGACCAAAAAACCAAGGCTGAACTTGGAGACTGTTAAAAGGTCAGGCCTCCAATTCTGTGAGTTCTTCATTCAACCCCAATGGTTTAACTTTACCCTCCTACCCTATTCCCATCTCACCAGACATCCCTTGTACAACACCGATAGAAGGTAGAGAAGAAATCTAGCCTTTGAGTTGTCTACTGTGTTCTGAAGCATTTGTCTTTTGGTGAAATGGCTCAGATTTATCCTTTCCAAATGTCCACAAAGCAACCCAAATCTTTGCCTTTGCCAGAAGAAAGATACTTTAAAAAAATCCCCAAATCAGTTTCTGAAAAATGTTTAAAATTGAAACCAGAGCTTTCATCTTCTGCGTTAGATGCACTTTGCAGATCAATAATCCCACCAGATTACCAGTAAGCACACAGCAGTCCTGCTTTTGTGTCAGAGGAAAATGGGACTCAGTACATGACTCGAAGAATTAAATGTCAGAGTAAAGTCTTGCAAATGGTCCTGTGTTTAAACAGGGTGGGGGAAAAAAAAGGTCATTGATGACAAAGAAGATGCCAGGATGAAGAACTCGGATGCAGGAGGAAGGGTCCCCACCCTCTATTTATAGAACACAGCCTACACCTATTTATAGAATTAAATGGTCAAAAAGGGATACCAGGGTACAACAGGTTATGGCCACCCCGCTCCATGCAGGCATCCTGGTGTATAAGTGAGGATGGTCATATAGGCATTGTCTGCCCGTGGAGAGGAGTCAGACTCTAATTTCAAAATCTCTTCCCCCAGAGAAAGAGTGTTTCTGTATTATGTCTTCCTCAAAGAGATGGAAAATGCAGTAATGGTGAAACAAACATAGCAAACACAAAATGAAGAAGCAGTGGCAGCACAAAAACTGGTACCTGAGAGACCCTGGTGGCTTCTGCTAAGAACTTCTTCATTTCCTCTTCAGTGAACACTACGTTCATTGCTGACCCACTGTGAGAAGGGCAAAGAAGAGAAAACTGGTCAGCTTTCCTCATGACTTCAAGGGAGATATCAGTGTTAGACAGGGTTGTCACTGCCTGTGTACGATGCCAAGAGAGCTCCTGGCTCAAGCCACTCACGCCCCTCTTGATAGAGTGAAAGGCAAGAGCTGGTACCTAATGAACCTCCATTATTCTTCCCAGAGAAGGCAAGTGACCAGAACGAAAACAAAGGCTTGTATGAAGAACCGTGGTTGTGTGGCTTTAGCACTGCTGCCAAATCCCCTTGCTGATCCAAGCCTTGGAAGTTCTTCCTAAGCTGGAGGAGATGTCTAAATCAGTCAGATCACCCTACAACGGACTTTCACCAGATGTGCAGGCTAGTGCAGTTTAGCTGTGAGCTCAGGACAAAGCAGGTGCTTTGCTCACTTCAGCCTCATAACTCATCAGTGACAGAAGTGAGGAACTCACAGGCCATTGATGATGGTTGTCGCAGTGCAAAACCAGATGAAAATGAGCTGCTCTTTGCTGGCCATTTCACTGTGCCCCTTTCCCCAACGTTCCTTTCCCTTTCTCAGTCCTTAAGGGAGAGGCACAACAAGTACAGATATCGTATCTGAAAGCCACTTTGAAATGTAGCTATCAGAGCCAATAAATGGCCTCAGCATGTCCTCTTCTGGTTATCCTGTTGACAGCCCATCTCCTGGCTTAATTGTAGGGGTAGCAGTCCCAGGAATCTTAAGGAATCTCAAAGATGGTTCATGGGTTTGGCCTTGAAAGAGGTAACACAGCTAAACAGCCATTCTTATGGTTATGTTTGACCTTTGATCTCTGCCTGATGGGCGTCAGGGATCCTTCATTGGTTTGAGCAGTTGTCCCACAGCCTAAGATGGGCAACTTTATGCCGCATACATCTAGCAGAGTGTTTGCCACATGGCCACCCTTGTCTCAAAGAGCTTTTTGCAGTTCATACCCCTAACTTGACAAGCTCTGATTGTTGAGCCGTACCTCAGAACATAGGAAGGCCTCAGCAAACAGGGGTAACCCACACAGCTTGCAAATTCAACTGCTTCTCTCTAAAAAAAAAAGGAAGGAAAACGCAGTGATCTAGAAAATACCAAAATTTCAACTCTAACTGCATTTGCACTCTATGAGTCATTAAGATGGGGTTGGGGGGAGACACGAGACAATGATGACAAGATAGGCTGGGCAGAACGTCATTCAAGCTGGTTCTACAGCTGTCGTTTTCAGAAGTTCCCTGTCCATAGAGCTTCACTGGGAAAAAAAGAGCAGTGCTGACACGTAGAATCACAGAATGGTTTGGGTCGGAAAGGATCTTAAAGACCATCCGGTTCTGCACCCCTGTCATGGGCACAGACACCCTCCACGGCATCAGGGTGCTCAAAGCTCCATCCAACCTGGCCTTGAACACCTCCAGAGACGAGGCAGCCACCACTTCTTTGGGCAACCTGGGCCAGGGCCTCCCCAGCCTCACAAGAAAACATTTCTCTCTAAAATCTCATCTCAATCTCCCTTCTTTCAGCTGAAAAATGTTCTCCCTTGTCCTATCCCTGCCCCTCCCCAGCTTTCCTCGAGCCCCTTTCAGTAGTGGGAGGCTGCTCTAAGGTCTCTCTGGAGCCTTCTCTTCTCCAGACTGGATAACCCCAACTCTCTCAGCCTGTCTTTGTATGGGAGATGTTCCAGCCCTCAGATCATATCCGTGGCCTCCTCTGGACTTGCTCTAACAGACCCATGTCCTCTCCACCTACTAGAGTCCTTTTCAAGGCCAGCAGGATAAAACGGAGTAAATAAAACAGGATAAAATCGTGACACTTAGCAGTGGTGCTAACTTTTACTGGGTATCTACACCATATTGTGTAATGGTGATTTAAAGACACTTTCCATCTAGTTTCCATCCCACTGCCAGCGATGCTCTAGCTTGACTTTACAGGGAACAAAATGTTCTTCAATATCAGCAGTAAAAAAACCTGTCAAATGTCTTTGGAATCTTGAAAGGTATCAGCAAGTCGTTCCCCCTGAGTATTACTCAGTATTACTTGGGCTTTGTCATTGACCAAGATGCCCACCCCAACTCACCAGTGTGCTGACCGCCTTCCAGGGAGCCTGGGCCACGTGCAGTTCATCTAGAACAGCTGAGAAGATTGAGCGGTCTTCTGCCCGGTCAATCTGCAAAGGACTTGTGCCAAGGATCTTGACTCCATTCTGATGTAGCGGCACTGCCAAGTTATTGGGAATCTGCCCACCTACAGAAATGATGCAACCACTGCATCCCTGTGGGCAAAGATGAAGGAGCACGGTCGTATCCAAGTTAACTTAACATTAAGAGCTATTCTACAAGGAATCCAATATTTGGGTTACATCACTTTTCAGGTTGCTAAGAGCAAAGGCAGATGACAGTAGTGCTGATCCACAGGTATCCAGGCTGTAAAGCGTGATTCAGAGTGCGCAGCCTCTCTAAAACATCAACATCCTCCTTGATGTCGCTCATCAGACAGCAGTAACTTGAGGTCAAACTCCCCAGGACACCAAAGGCATCTGCAGTCTTCACAAGTCTTTGGACACCAAGCCAAGATTTTAGAACTTCTGCCAGCACCACAGCCTGCTGCCTTGCTCTCATGTCATGTTCAGTTACTTCTACTTCCCCAGGGAGGAAGGGACCCCAAGGTCCCTTCCGATTCAAACCATTCCATGATTCCATGATTGCTTTTAACACAGAACCTTGAATGCTTCCAAGTAAAATCTCGCCTGGTATGAAGATTTTCAACAGTAAAAAAAGGCCTTAGAGTATCTGCAACAATTACAAGGATATGAATTATATTTAGATTGTGTAATAATTGTGGGTAATTAAATAACAGACCCTTTACTATCAAATTAAAGTCAGTGAAACTTTGCCCAAAGGAGAATCCCAGCTGTACTGAAGGGCTCTTTTGAACCAAGTGTGTTTGACACAGCTTTACCCACCTCTAACAAATGAGAAACATAAATCAAATGATCCATGGCCTGGCTCTATCTTTTGGAGTATCAATGCTCTTTTAATTAACAAGCGTGGTTCTCCTGAAGCAGGCTGGCCCCACTGGCCTTCCTGCAAGAGGAACTTCCTAATGAGGGGCTTAAAGAGACTTAGAGTCACAGCTCCATATGCTGAGAGTGGGATGGACTAGAAGTGACTGAGAAAAAAAAAGATGATAAATGCCAGCACAAACTCTGCTCAGTTTCAATGTGTCCTGCTGTAATAAAAAAACACTCACAAAGTCTGGCATTTAAGCAGCACTTTTTATCCCAAGGCCTACAAGATTAAGATTTGCTTCTAACAGATAGTGCTGGTTTTTCCTTTTCACTACACAGTCAGTTCTGGGATGACTTCTGCTGCTGGCCAACAGCAACGACCTGAGAGAGCTTAGGACAGGGAGTGGAAAATGCCCCATTAGTACCAACTGGAGCAAGGATAGAGGCTTATGTGCCCACATGGGCTTGGCGCATGACATTGGAGCTCACTGTCACTTGGAAGAAGAACCTGTTCCTTACTGCTTCCAGCGCCATCCAAAACATAGTCCTTATCTCTACTTCCCGGACTGCTTATCATCATACACATACAAGAACCACACAGCGAATACAGCAAACCCCTTCTTGCAGCTTGGAATGGGTCCTGTTGGATAACGCATCAACTTAACCTTGCTGCCAAGGTCAACCAATATCTTAATCTGTCCTCAACACATCTGAAATGCCAACATTTCAGCTAACAGCTTCTCCTTGGCTGCCAATTACTTCTTCCTTCAAAACAACTTGTCACTCAGCTTCCAGTATGCAAATGATGCCTTCACCAAAGCTGGGGTGGTGTTAGGGACATCAGCCCCAAGGAAACAGAGGAGAAGGCTTACTCAAGTAGACAGGAAAGAATCATATACTCATTTTAACTCAAAACGAATCATAAATTGAGACCCAGCCACTGTTTATTTCTTCCTTTAAAGCCTTTAAAGCTGTTGTTTCCCCACACCAGGGAGTGGGACATTTCCACCAAGTGACACTGGCAGACACTGCGTATCACTTTGTCACCAACCATATTTTAATTATAAAGAAAATTAATAATATTCTTGCCATTAGGTACCTGTAAAATATGCACTATACATAATCTAGCAAAAGAAGCCTAGAGAGAATTATTTTCCCCTTTATAACAAAAATCCCTCTTTTTATTACTACCTTGCTTTTATGTCATTAGTAATAGAGTTGGGTTTTCTTTTTCCCTGAGTCTGAAAACAAATTAGACCATTAAAATTGTACCTAAGAGCCTCCTTTAGTTTTATGAATTGTTTCAGAATGATCCTAGAAACTCAAAAAAGAATCAGAAGAGGCCCTCGAGTAGATAGATATTAAAATAAAAAGGAAACATATTCTCCAGAAACAAAAAGCCAATAAATCTGAGGGAAGGAATTGTATTTTATTTTAAATTATTGTCCTCGTAGAGTACTACCTCACTTCCCTTCGAAGCACGGCTTGTTGTGCAGAGTGCTGGTGAGTCAGAGCTACAAACGTCAACCGGAGAGGGAGAGATGAAAGAGGAACCAAGGGAGAGAAAGAGAAGAGACAGCTGAGGGCATCTGTGGGATAGGAACATGTGTAGGCAGGTTCCAGCCCCCTCCAGCTCATTAGTAACCTTCCTCCTCAATGTCATAGAATCATAAAATGGTTTGGGTTGGAAGGGACCTCAAAGCTCATCCAATCCTACCCCCCTACTATGCGCAGGGACACTTCCCACTCGGTCAGGGTGCTCAAAGCCCCATCCAACCTGGCCTTGAACACCTCCAGGGATGGGACAGCCACCACGTCTCTGGGCAACCTGTGCCAGGGCCTCACCACCCTCATCGTGAAGAATTTCTTCCTAATGTCTAATCTAAATCTTTCCCCTTCCAATTTAAAGCCGATGTAGCCTCATTTGTCTCATCAGAAGAACTGGTACAAGCCAGCACACCTCTTTTTTTGAGTTTAATAGTTGCCCAAGGTTTGCTGCCAATCCTAACAACGCTGAGGGAGTTGATGCATCATCTCTTCTCCCAGGTGACAGGCAATAGGACAAGAGGAAATGCCCTCGTGGCAGGTTCAGATTACATATCAGGAAAAATTTCTTCACCAGAAGGCCTCTCAGGCTCTGGCAGAGGCTGCCCAGGGATGTGGTGGAGTCTCCATCCCTGGAGGTGTTTAAAAGATAGGGAGACAAATTGCTCAAGGATCTGGTTTAGTAGTGGACAGGTACAGTTGGACTTGATTATCTTGGTTGGTGTTTTCCAACCAAGCAATTATATGATTCTCTTCTGAGGGCAAAGGGCTACATCCATTGTTTGCTGACGGTTTTATCTATGGTTTGCCAAAGATCCAGGGCTTTTCAGAGTCTTTACTGACGTACATTGGAACACCAGAGAAGGCCAATGAGCAGGAGAGTTTAAAAGGTCGCTCTGAAATCATGGCACTATTCCTACTCTGTATAGGAAGCTGGGAGAGATGGTTATCAGCAGGATTGGCGAGGAATTGGACTCAGATCCTGAATTTTTAACTTGATTTTTTCCTTAGGGACTGAATTCCAATCGCATTTGCCCAAAGAAGCATTCCGTTAACAGGATATTATCATTTGGCTCACTCGCTTAAAAAACACGATATATAGCAAATTCCACATTTCAGATTCCACTGTTGGAGGTCTGGAGTCCATCTCCAGGTCTGCCTGTATCTGTCACCTGACTCTGTGCAGTCTCTCCACTCCTTAAAGACTCAGTCATGCATAATTTGCAGGCAGGGAAACGACACCATGTCCTTTTGTCACTACTTAAGTGTTCTAAAAGATCTGAGCACTTATTACTCATCTTGGGGATTTATCAGACAGCACAACCCTAACTTTAGATGTTTGGGCTCAGACCCTCTTTCCTCTCACAATCACTTTTGGGTTTACTTCACAAGCAGGACAGGCTAAAACGATGCCCTGAAGCATGAGCAGAGTCCAGCTGATAAGCATGGCTGGCTGAGCTGGAGAACTACCAGCAGAGTGTCCTTCAGCTCTGGGTACTGCAGGATGCTGCTATTACACCTTGTGCTCTGCAATCCACCAAGCCATGACGCAACAAGGAGGATAATGCAAATTCCAATACATATGCATTCTTCTTTTCACATATTTTTCTTACCAAACTCACTAATTACTGGAATTATGTGTTTATATCAGAGCTTCTCCCTCATCACCCACCTCTACCTTTTCTTTGATCCCGTGGTAATTGGATGCCGTGTTTCATCAGTAGTATTTGTCTGACAATTAGTCTCTATGCCTCAAGTTCAGAAGTTCAGTTTTGTTTAAGTAAACAAGAGTTCAGTGCTAATAGAGCTGAGCCTCATGGACCATCCCAAAGCATTCAAAATATCAGCTTTTAAGAGTCCAGAGAGCCACCAGAGTCTTTTGGCCTGTCCTAAATCCATGCTTTCCAGTAACAGGCTCCGGTTTTATGAAAAGTGAAAGAAGAGGTAAAACAACTTGTACAAATATGAAAGTATAAGCACACAATTTAAAAATGGTTTGAGGCAGCACTTTGCAAATGGTTTAAGAACAGAGCCTGGAGACTGGGACTTGAGTTCTGATGGGCTTTTGCTTGGTTCCAAATTTGGGAATGACCAAAACGTAGCCTGGTTATAAAACTATTTTGGAGACTTATCACAGAATCATTAGGGTTGGAAAAGCCCTCTCAGCTCATTCAGTCCAACTGTCAGCCCAACCCCCTTGTGACTACTGAACCATGTCTTCAAATGCCATGTCTACATGCTTTTTGAACACCTACGAGGTCAAATTGCTATATACTGGGAAAAAGAGTCAAGAACAATCATAAGTTTCACATGTCCCAGGTTCTGCAAAGTTGCTTCAGTAAGTTACATGGCCAACTTGCTCTGAATTCTACAGGAGATGAAGTTCCTGTAAGCACCTTTGAAAGTCTCAACGAACAATCCAAGGCAATTGCGTTACCAGTTAGAAAACAGCATTTTCCGTATCAGGATCAACTCTTTACATTATGTATCCTCGCATGACCAAATCTGCCTGGAACTCTATCTCTTGGTATCAGCACTTCTGATCACTGGAAAACTCCTAACAGGTGAGTGCAACACTTGGATCAGGAGCTGGCACGTGTTTTGCTGTGATGGCATTTCCAGCACCCTTTCCTGACCTGCTTGCATGCTAGACCACATCCACCGCACTGCCACTGGACTGCAAGGCCAAGACTGCAAGTTCTTGAGCACACATTAGCATTAGGCACATAAATTGTATCACTTCAGGGGGAGTATTTGTGCTTAAAATTAAGGATGTGCTTAAGTGCTAGAGCTCAGCACTGGAAGGGCAGAACAATTTGTGCAATAAATGACTGTGCAGCAAATTAAATCTGCTTGTAAATATTGCACAATATGGCAGCTTGCAGAATAATTTAATATTTATTTGGCATTCATTATTGAGCAGTCTGCTAGGAACATCAATGATGTGTAAAATGCAACATCGGGATCCAAACCAAACAGCTTTTGCTCGCGAGCTCTCTCTGCTCGCCCCCAGCTGCTCTGCCAAAGCAAGCTTAGTGACATGAATTTTGAAGAGTTTGGTTTGCTTCATGGCTTTTGTTGGGCTTCTGCTTCTCTTTACCTCGTATTGGTAGATGTCCAGGATCCTTTCCAACGACAGCTCCTCAAAGTACAGTCTGTCACACTCATCGAAATCTGTGCTTACTGTCTCTGGGTTGCAATTCACAACAACAGTCTTGTTGCCAAGCTGACGCAGTGCGCGGATGCTGGAGACGGCACACCAATCAAACTCCACGCTGCTGCCTGCCAGGAGGCAGCAAAGCGGGCAAGGAAAGGAAGGATGCAGAGAAGAAAACAAACAGGTGTTCTCAGTGCTCAAGGTTAAAAAAGGAAACAGACAAAACCCATCACCATTGCCTCCTGTCAGCTCAGAGCAAGAAATCTCATTGTCCCCCATGGAAACTCATCACCCATACAAAGGGAGCCTCCAAGCACAACAGGTAAGCTGGCTCACCTGCTCAGCAGCAAAAGGGCTCTGTAACATGTCTGTTGTTCTGTAGTCACACACATTCCTGTCTGCTCTCACTGCTCATCCAGCTACCACTGACCCCCAATCAACATGCTCTGAGTGAATCATAGAAAGGTTTGGGCTGTAAGGGACTTTAAAGCCCATCCAGTTCCAACCCCTGCCATGGGCAGGGACACCTCCCACTAGAATGAAAGAACCCCAGAGGCAGAAGCTTAGAGGTGAACAAATCAAGTGCCCATTATTATAAGACAGTGCTGTTTACTCCAGAAAACATGAAGCGCTTGTACAGACGTGGTGGAAAAAACAGAATACTGATGTGTTTTTTACCTTCCAGAAGAGTAGAGTATGGCTAACAATGGAAAAATCACAGCTCAGTGCGTTTGACCTCCTTGTATGATGACTCCAGATATGACAAACCAGTAGGACAACACTTTTATAGCCACTTTCTGCCTTTATCTCGGTTTAAAGGCTGCAGTGACTATGACAACAGTGTGGGGCAAGCATGTCCTACTGTCCTAAAGTCTGTGGCCACCTCTGAAGGGAAGAGGCACAGAGTGAGTCACCTGATGTTTGGTCCTGCAAAAGCAGCAGGGCTTGGGACTTAGGCAACACTGCAGGATTCAGGAAACATTGGAGTCCAGATCTGCTCTAACAGCTACTGTCCCATAAATTTCTAAGCTCAAACATCTAAGAGGGGAACGATAATACAGAATGCTGCGAATTAAAAAAAATCATGAAACGGTTACACTTACAGCCTACAAGAAAGCCTTGGCCTCATCATGAAGTGCTCACACTCATTAAATGATGGTTAATCTCTGATATGACTTTTTTATATATAATTGTATGACAAGCTACATTGGAAATTCCAGCTGTGTTTAATTGCTGCCTCCTCTTCTCCAGGCTGAACAGTCTAAGTGACTTCAGCTGCTCCTCACATGCTTCCCCTCTGAACCCTTCATCAGTTCTGTGCCCTCCTCTGGACAGTCTCCAGTAGTTTTAGATCCTTTTTATCCTGTGGCACCCAAACTGCACCCAGTGCTCGAGATGGGGCCGCACCAGTGCGGAGTGAATTTCAGCTGTCAAACCCCATCGACACTACTTGTGGGCTGCAGAGCAAAAATATTTCTGAATAACAAGCACTTTTTTTTCCTGTTGATGACTGCAAGTTGTTTGGAGGGGTCCATGAAAAGAAAAAGCAAAAGTCATCCTATACAGGATTCAGCAGTCTGTCTACTCATAGCCACAAGGAAACACTTATGCTGCATAATCATCTGTGTGGGTGGAAAAAACAGCACATGGAGAACGGCTTAGCCAAAAGTAGCTGAAGGTATCAAAATATTGTCACAATCACCTACAGTTAGAGTAGTAAAATGCATCATACATAACAACAGTGGTGTAAGCTGGCAGTAAACATGTGAGATGGGTGTAGAAGCAACAAGCCTGTGTACAAGGTATCAGGTTCTTGAGATCTTAATGTGTGGAAAAAGTAGTATTAAAGAATTCCCTACAACTTTGTGGAAATCACAATAAACTTACTGAAAAGTGAAAAGTAATAAAAGTCTCCTGGTTTTTCCAGGGCATGAAATGAAGTCTCCAAGCAAGTGTAAAAGGCAAAGCTTGTGGTAGGAATTGATGTCCTGTGCACTGCACTCCAGAGGGGATTTGTCACCATGTGAGAAGAAGAAATGAACCACAAGGATATCCAAAGGAGGCTTAGGGGCACGAGGAGAACAGAGGAGCTGTAAGAAAGATTTACCTATGTGATAAGGTCCACAGCCCAACACCATCACTCCACAGTCATCAAATTTTACATCATGTTCCTGAGGTGGGAGGGAAAAAAGCCATTAGGATTTGTACTCCATAGCACTGAACTCCACGCTTTTCAGAATATCTACTCTCTGGTGCACAGTTTGGTCCTTCAGGGCTCAAGTTTGATCTCATTTACTGCAGTGTAACTCAAGTACAACTTGACTGGAACTAGTGGGGCCGCAACCACACTGAAGGAGACCCATCATCTCCGATGTTGCTGTTTGAGAAGCCTCAGAACTGCAGGAGTTTCACATTAAAATGAGGTGAGTGAAACAAGTTCTGCATTCCCAGCACCTGACCTTTGCACAGAGGATACAGGGACAGGATCATAACAATACAGGGGCATTAACACTAAATGCACTGGATCAGTACTGGACCAAAAGAAAGCTCCAGGCCTGTTCTATATGCAAATAAAGAGAGAGCTCAAACAGGACAGCAATGAGACTGTTGCTCCCAAATGCGCCTACCTGCCCATTGTATGTGACGTAGAGGTAATTCGTTACCGCTGGGTATTCCGCTGCCAGGGTGTCAATCTGTATAGGAAGAAGAGGAGGGGGTGTGACTTGGCCAATGCAAGATCTTCCTTACATGCAGGTGTTCTGTGTTTTTTATTTTCCCCTCTTTCCTTTTCAATTCCTACTTCTATTGTTTTCCCATCAGGTCTTTTCTCAAAACGAGGGGATCTGAACTGTCAAATATGTTGACGTAGCACATGCCTGGCATTCCTCGTGGACCTCACAGTTCAGTCCACAGGAAAGCCTACCATCTCTTTCTAAGCTGCAGTTTCAGCTCTACACCTCTTTGGTAAAACACCTGGAAAGCCCAGGTACTTTCTGCATCCACCTATTCTTGCCAAGGGCCTTGTTCTTTAGGTGGTTTGGCACCATTAATTACAGAGATAGCCATTCCTTCAGGTCTCCTGCCCTCTTTAGTTGTGCTGCCTGGAATCTTCACACTATATTCGTAGGAATGCACACATGCACACAATATCACTTTGAGATCACACCAAGTGATCAGCAGTGTTAGTAGTACACACGTGGGCAGCAGAGTGAGAGAGGGATTCTGCCCCTCTGCTCTTCTCTGGTGAGACCCCACCTGCAGTCCTGTGTCCGACTCTGGAGTCCTCAGCACAGGAAGGACATGGACCTGTTAGACAAGTCCAAAGGATGCCACAGAGATAATCTGATGGCTGGAGTACCTCCCGTATGAGGACAGGCTGAGACAGTTTGGGTTGTTTAGCCTGGAGAAGAGAAGACTCCAAGCAAACCTTATTGCAGCCTTCCATTACTTAAAGGGGGCTGATAAGAAAGATGGGGACAAGCTTTTTAGCAGTGCCTGCAGCAATAGGACAAGGGGTGATGGTTTTAAACTGAAACAAGAGAAGCTTAGACTAGATGTTAGGAAGAAATGTTTGCCTGTGAGGGTAGGGAGGCCTTGGCACAGGTTCCCAGAGAAGTTGTGTCTGCCTCATCCCTAGAGGTGTTCAAGGCCAGGTTGGATGGGGCTTGGAGCACCCTGATCCAGTGGTAGATGTCCCTTCCCATGGTGGGCGGGTGAAACTGGATGGGCTTTGAGGTCCCTTCCAACCTAACCCATGCTACAATTCACATTACAATCTACCTTGTGCTTTGATAACTAAATAGTACACAAAGCAAGAGTGATTTTCACCACCCCTTATGTGTCATTTTCAACATTTTCTGTTGCAATCAGTGACCAGAGAGCCTAGAATAATATTTTGCCTATGAGGCTGTTCACAAACTATTTGTGTTAAGTACTGACTGCATGTTTTACACAGTAACCAGTCCGTCGAGGTCACCAGCGACTTGTGACATTCCCTGGATGAGCAGCTGAAGCATCACTACACAGAATACTGAGCAGGGAGCAACATTAAAGCAGTCCTGACGTGAATTTTTAGAGGCTGTACCATTTAAAAACCTGTCCAGCCTTCAAGTGAGTTCTGGAATCCCCACTGGCTGTCCAAACCCTTGTGAATAATGAAGAACGTGACCTTACGGCATTAGTGCTGAACGAGTTCTCAGGCACTGGCAGACGCTGCCCAGAGAGGTAGTTGAGTCCCCAACCCTAGAGGTGTTTAAAAGCTGGGCAGATGAGGTGCTCAGGGATGTGGTTTAGTAGTGGACAGGTATGGCTGGACTCAGATGTTCTCAAAGGTCTCTTCCAATCAAACACTTCTATGACTCTAGCCTATTTCAAATGAAGTATCACCGTGTAAAATGTTACTACCAAGGAAGAAGACATACCACACTATTTGTGATCATGCCATGGTGGGCCAGCATTCCCAGACTTCTCCTGAAGCCAGGTAGCTGCGTTTGCCCCTCAGCTACATGGAACACGAACAAGAGTTCTCTGAGCCTCCCTTTGGGGATATTCACACCACTACACTGATGTCTGCAGTGCAAAACTAACAGCTACATGGGGGAAATTTGTTCTCTCTAGTGTCAATGTCAAAACTCCCATGGATATTAACATAGAATAATAGAACAGTTTGGGTTGGAAGGGACCTCAAAGCCCATCCAGTCCCATCCCCCTGCCACGGACAGGGACACCTTCCACTGGATCAGGGTGCTCAAAGCCCCATCCAACCTGAGCTTGAACATTTCCAGGGACGGGGCAGCTACCACTTTCCTGGGCAACCTGTGCCAGGGCCTCCCCACCCTCATTGTCAAGAATTTCTTCACAATGTCTAATCTAAATCCTCCTCCTTCCAATTTAAAGCTGTTCTTTCTTGTCCTGTCACTCCAGGCCCTTGGAAAAAGCCCCTCCCCAGCTTTCCTAGAGGCCCTTTTGGTACTGGGAGGCTGCTCTAAGGTCTCCCCTCAGCCTTCTCTTCTCCACGCTGAACAACCCCAACTCTCTCAGCTTGTCTTCATATGGGAGGTGCTCCAGTCCTTGGATCATCTCCGTGGCATCCTCCGGACCTGTTCCAACAGTTCCATATCCTTCTTATGTTGCGGATTCCAGAACTGGACACAGGACTCCAGGTGGGGTCTCAGCAGAGCAGAGTAAAGGGGGAGAATGTCCTCCCTTGACTTGCGAAACAGAGCCAAATGTACCACTTTGTTTACCTCAGCTGTTTCTAAGGACACAGAGGTCTCCTCATCCTTACACTCTTGGAAGGCCCACCCCAAACAGTGATGGTTCTGACATACCTGTTTCACCCACGGCATTAAATTCTTCCTCCGTCGCAGCTGCTGGCATTGGACTTCAGTCAGCCCCAGGCATCTCCCAAGCTGTTCGTCTGAGAATCCGATCTGTTTGGCTCTCCTCAGCATCTCTTCTGGAACAGTTTCACTGGGATTAAATAAGAAAAACACTCCTGCATGAGGCTTTACAGGAACTCAGAAGAGATATGAGTGCTTGTGTCTTCTGCACTGCATAGGATCATGGACATAGAAGTAAGGAAAGGAAGAAGACCCAGCTCATACATAAAAGATCTGCTTTGCACTGGATGCCCCCCACAAACTACAAGGGAAAGTCTACAGGCAGAATGCCGGTGCTAGGAAGGGGAATGCTTTCTTTCCTTGCAGTTTTGAGACAGGAATGAGTGACTCATCATGAGGTCCTAGAGGAAAGAAGGCTGTGGGGAGGCCTTAGAGCAGCCTTCCAGTACTGAAAGGGGCTCCAGGAAAGCTGGGGAGGGGCTCTTGATCAGGGAGTGCAGGGATAGGATGAGGGAGAATGGTTTTAAGCTGCAAGAGGGGAAGACTGAGATGAGATCTTAGGGAGAAATGCTCCCCGGTGAGGGTGAGGAGGCCCTGGCACAGGTTGCCCAGAGAAGTGGTAGCTGCCCCGTTCCTGGAGGTGTTCAAGGCCAGGCTGGAGGACTGGGCTGGATGAATAATTATGTAGGTTCTTACATCTCCTGCCTCTCATTGCAGCTCCAGACAAAGATATGAAATTTCTGAAGCCCTGGGACAAGCCATTTGCAGGCGTAACTGTCACCCGGCCTTCTACTTAGAGTAGAAACATGGAATCATTAAGGTTGGAAAAGACCTTTAAGCGCATCTAGTGCAACCGCCAGCCCAACCCCACCATGCCTGCTAAATCATGTCCCTAAGTGCCACAGCTACATACTTTTCTCTCCCGCACCATCTTTGTGTTGCTTGAGTTTGAATCCACCTATAGCCCTTACAGTTTCTGCCCTTCTCTGTTTCCAAGCTCCCTTTTCTAAGCATAGTTTTGCAAAAACAGAAAAAAAAAGCCCATGTATTTTTATCAGCGCTTCTGCTTTTCATCTGCATTGCCAAGAGCATTCTTGCCTCCCCAATAAATCAATATTTTATGAGCAAGCAAGCTCTGAATCAAGAAAAAGGAAATGATTAACAAACAAGCAATTTTCCTAAATTGGAGCTTTTGAATTACATCCTTTGCTTGGTGGTATTTTTAAATAAAAGCATTACGTTATTGGAAGGGGAGGAAATAGGTAAGGCCGCCTTATTGGAGTGTCAGGAAGCTGAAGTACGCAAGAAGGTCACTAGGTTGGGTTCTCCACTCTGGCTCAGGCAGAGCGGTTCTGCTCCCCGTGGGGCAGCCAGGCTGGCCTAAAGCAGACGAGAGCTGCAGGGGTGTCCAAGCAGCTCTTCTGAGAGCCAAACTGGGGACCAGAAGCTTTAGGGTTCAGACCCCTGGGTGGATGGGGTTTTCTCTATGAATCCCTCAAGGCCACCCCTCCCTCCCTGCAATATGAACTCCAGGCAGCAATACCACCTACACCCTATGTCTTCTCCACAGCCCTCCACATCACCCTTCCCATTCCAGCAGATCCTATTCTTTGCAAGGGTCAGAAGGAAACAGTCCTGCCTAATCTAGCAGGCTGAGCTTCCCAGGTTTTGGACTTAATTCTGGATGCAGAAAGAGCCACTTTGCAGCACTGAATGCCCCACCACAAACTCCTCTTCTTCTCCTCAGCCCTTTCAACTTCTGGATCTCACAGGCAGGTATTCTGGCATCAGTCCTGAACACCAGAACAGAAAGCATGGGTTTTCTACAGGAGGCAACACAGTGAGCCAGATCTGCCGGTTCTCTGGCAAAACAGAAACCAGCCATCACCAGCTGTTAAGAAGATCGCAGCCACGTTCGATGTGCACTCACAGCCAAGAAAGTCAACCATAACCTGGTCTGCATCCAAAGCAGCGTGGCCAGCAGGGGGAGGGAGGACATTCTCCCCCTCTACTCTGCTCTGCTGAGACCCCACCTGGAGTCCTGTGTCCAGTTCTGGAATCCGCAACATAAGAAGGATATGGAACTGTTGGAACAGGTCCGGAGGATGCCACAGAGATGATCCAAGGACTGGAGCACGTCCCATATGAAGACAGGCTGAAAGAGTTGGGGTTGTTCAGCGTGGAGAAGAGAAGGCTGAGAGGAGACCTTAGAGCAGCCTCCCAGTACCAAAAGGGCCTCTAGGAAAGTTGGGGAGGGGCTTTTTCCAAGGGCCTGGAGTGACAGGACAAGAAAGAACAGCTTTAAATTGGAAGGAGGAGGATTTAGATTAGACATTGTGAAGAAATTCTTGACAATGAGGGTGGGGAGGTCCTGGCACAGGTTGCCCAGGAAAGTGGTGGCTGCCCCATCCCTGGAAATGTTCAGGCTCAGGTTGGATGAGGCTTTGAGCACCCTGATCCAGTGGAAGGTGTCCCTGTCCATGGCAGGGGGATGGGACTGGATGGGCTTTGAGGTCCCTTCCAACCCAAACCTTTCTATGATTCTGTGAGTGAGCAGACCTGATGACCCCAAGCAATCGAGTCCGTTTCAGTGCAGTTCACTCCCTCACAAATGCACAGAGCTGCTGTCATTTGATTACTGACAGAGCAAGCAAATTGCCTTCATTTGCAGCTTGTTTCAGTTGAGGCTTTGTATCTCATTAGAACAATATCATTCATCGCCATCTCCCCCACAGGGCAGGCAGAAGAGAAGCACTGATTATTTGGCGATGTGATTCATTTGCCTTGGGCTGGCAGCTTAAATTAGGTCAGGACACTCACTGATCTGTGCAAAGGTAACCAGCTCTGTACAGTACAGCCAGTGCGTAAGAGAAACAGAACACCTGAAAGGGAAATAAATCCATGCAGATTTATCTGTGCCGCTCCCAGTGCATGATAAAGAAAAGATAAGAGATGTAGCTTTCAATGTGGTTCATGAGAAGGATGCAGTGCAAAGCAAGCAGAATTCAAGCGGCACCCAGACAGGAAGGGTTTTGTCATTTCTTGTTGCCATAGAGGCAGCTTAATACGGAGGAATCATAGAATCATTAAGGCCGGAAAAGATCTCTAAATGTGTCCACTCCAATCATCAGCCCAGTCCCACTGTGCCTACTAAACTATGTCCCAAAGCATCAACATCTACACATTTTTTGAACCCCTCCAGGGATGGAGACTCCCCTACTGCCCTGAGCAGCCTCTGCCAGTGCTTCACCATTCTTCCAGTAAAAAAATTTTTCCCGATTTCCAATCTAAACCTTCCCTGGTGCAACTTGAGGCCATTTCCTCTCGTCCTATCCTTTGTTACTTAGGAGAAGAGCCCAGCACCCACCTAACCACAACCTCCTTTCAAAGAGCCGCAAAGAGTGATGAGGTCACCCCCCAGCCTCCTCTTCTCCAGGCTAAACAGCCCCAGGTCCCTCAACCACTCCGCATAATGCTTGTTCTCCAGTCCCTTCCCCAGCTCTGTTCTTTTCCTCTGTAGGCACTCCAGCCCCTCAGTGTCCTTCTTGTACTGAGGAGCCCAAAACTGAACCCAGAATTCGAGGTGCGGCCTCACCAGCGCCGAGTGCAGAAGGATGATCCTTTCCCTTCTCCTGGTGGCCACACCATGGCTGATCCAAGCCTTCTTGACCACCTGGGCCACTGCTGGCTCATGTTCAGCCACTGTCAACCAACACCCTTTCCTCCGGGCAGCTTTCCAGCCACTCTTCCCCAAGCCTAGAGCACTGCATTAGAACTGCCACCCCTCAGCACTGGTGTGGACATAAGGCTGCCTCTCTGCACATACCGGACACGCATCTTTACACCTGGACAATTTCCATTTACTAAGAAGGGACACTTTTAGCATTTATATCTCAGCTTTCATGGAAAGGATACAAAGAAACACACAAACAGCATGTCAGGGCAATGCTTATTTTACAGAGAGCAAAAGTGAGGCACTTGGAGATGAAGGAGTGATGATTTTTAAGAGCCAAGCATCTCCACCACCTTTGCTCAGACAACCCTTCAGATTCACTAGAGACACCAAAGCCGGCACAAGTAGTATCAGGCTGATCTCTTTGAACGCTTGAGTACAAATAACCCTTCCAAGAGCTCAACAGAAATCCAGCACTAAAAAGAGAAGAACAAATTCGCAGCTCTGGCTGTTCCCAAATGCCTGACCCTGTCCTGCATCACTGCCTCCTGCTTCTCCCTGGAGCACCACTGACTTTTTAAACACAGAGCAAAAGCCTTCCAAAGATTCAGCTCCCTAGCTGGTTTATAATCAGACCTGGAACAGGGCAAGCTGAAGTGGCCACGATTCCAGACTCCTGTAATGCTCCATTTTCCTAACATTTGCCTTTGCAAAATGACAGACAGAAACTTTAGAGCTTCCAAACCAGACAATTAGACTTTTGCACCACCATAAATCGCTTGGAAAGCTGAAGTCCCTCGAACATTTTGCATTTATAAACAGTATAAACCTTTCCCAAACCTTCCTTTTGTCTTTGTTTCAGTTTCCAGTGTTGATTTGTTGTTGCTTTTTGTTTTAAAATCCTAGCTTGTCATCTTCAGAACTCCATCCACTTACTTCTTCGATAATAAATGATAAAGGGAAATAGAATAAATTCCTCTTAATAAGGAAATGTTCAGCTGGCTCAGAGGACCTGGGGAAATCTCTAAAATGACTGGGGAACACCAGCAGCATTGCTTTAGTATGTCACTCTCTTCCACTTTACTGGTTTTCATCTGAGCCACCACATTAGGGGTAAAGCTGAATAAATGTGCCAGCAGGAAGCCCCAGCTTGATCTGTGAAGAAGCACTCTTCTTGTCTCCCAAATCAGGCTCTGCTTCACTTTAGCTATGTTCTGAAGTTTGTGCCTGTCCGCATAATGCTTAGGCCAGGAATATTTTGTGAATTGAAGGGCAAAGTTGAGCTGGAAGCATCTGGGACACAGCTATCGTGTCTGTTAACATCTGCTCTGTAAGCCCACAGCTCAGCCCTGCAAGTCACCTCTGGTTCATCTCAGTAGCCATTCACACAGCTTGCGCACCCACACATCAGCTGCAAAGATGAGCACACCAGCCTTGAACTCAGCTTCTCCTAAATCTGGAGGGGGTGCATTTATACAATCATAGAATCGTTAAGGTAGGAAAACACCTCCAAAACCTCATCCAGTCCAACTCACCAAGCTGGCTAAGCCATGTCACAAAGTGCTACATCTACACACTTTTTGAACCCCTCCAGGGATGGAGACCCTACCACTGCCCTGGGCAGCCTCTGCCAGTGCTTCACCACTCTTCCAGTAAAGAATTTTTTCCTGATATTCCATCTAAACCTCCCCTGGTGCAACTTGAGGCCATTTCCTCTCATCCCATCACTTGTTACTTTCTAGAAGAGCCCAGCACCCATCTCACCACAACCTTCTTTCAGGGAGCTGCAGAGAGTGATGAGGTCTCCCCTCAGCCTCTTCTTCTCCAAGCTAAACAACACCAGGTCCCTTAGCTTCTCTTCATAAACCCCTGTGCTCCAGCCCCTTCTCCAGCCTCATTGCCCTCCTCAGAATATGCTCCAGCAAGCCCAGATGACATTTTTGCTCTGGCAACCAAAATGGACCAAAACCAAGAAGCACTGGAACCCAAATGTTTCATGCCCAGCCCTGAGAGGGAGCTCTTCCTTTCTCAGCAGGCACAGACCTTGAGGCTTTCAACAGCCAACTTGATTTCAGGTTGGCTTGTGTACAAAGACAGATTTTCTTTTCCTCATTGTCCCATTCTGCTTCGAGGTTACAAGTGGCCTCTGTGATTGCTGCTGATGTTTACAAGATTTTGAACGTGCTACAATTAAAATAATGAGATCGGTGCATAAATCCTGTCCCTGCTCCTCTTCTCAAGGAGACAGATTGTTATCGTTCTTCCCCTCTTGAGAAACTCATGAGATGACTGACAAATAGCTGTCAAAGGAGCCTTTAGGGAAGCAGAAGCTGGAAACCAACAAAACTCACTCACTGAACAACTATCACGCCAGCTCTCTACATCTTTAACAGTCAAGTCCCTGAGCTAACAAATCTCATTGTAGACACCTTGATTTAAGCAACATGATCCTCCCACCATGGCATAAGTCCTACATGACTCACGCCTAGTACAAAGTGATGTGCTGAAGCAGCAGCTCACACCAAATCACAGAAATGGGTCAGGGATTGTAGAATCATGGAATGGTTTGAGTTGGAAGGATCCTCAAAGCCCATCAAGTTCCACCCCCCTGCCATGGGCAGGGACACTTCCCACTGCATCAGGGTGCTCAAAGCCCCATCCAACCTGGCCTTGAACACCTCCCGGGATGGAGCAAACACCACTTCTCTGGGCAACCTGGGCCAGGGCCTCCCCACCCCCACAGGAGAACATTTCTTCCTAAGATCTCATCTCAACCTCCCCTTTTCCAGCTTAAAACCGTTCCTCATCCTGTTCTTGCACTGCCTGATCAAAAGCCCCTCCCCAGCTTTCCTGCAGCCCCTTTCAGTACTGGGAGGCTGCTCTAAGGTCTCCCTAAAGCCTTCTCTTCTCCAGACTGAACAACCCCAGCTCTCCCAGCCTGTCCTCATACAGGAGGTGCTCCAGCCCTTGGATCATCTCCGTGGCCTCCTCTGGACTTGATCTGCTTCCTCAAAGCCTATTTTCTCCCCCTGGCAAAATACGGCTTTGAGGTCTTTGCTGGGATGCTGTGGTATGGACTCTCCTGCTTCTGGTATTGCCCATACTGGTTACAGATTCCCCAATAGCTCCTAAAGGGTGATGCTCTTATCCTCTCTATGAAGGAAAAAATGCACATGGTGGTTTTTACAAATGTATAGATGCTTTGAAGGAAAATACAGCTGTGAAATTATTATCAATGGCTTTACAAGACAAACGGGCAGTCTCTTATGGCAAACTCACACACAGCACGAACAGCAGTGTTGAAGGGCTGCTTGTATCACATTCTTCTCATGTACTGAATTCCTAATTCATTCCCAAGTCCTCCCTGCCCCACAGTTCACAAAGGAGACAAAAGTAATCCTCCCCATTAGTTAAAGACTACAAGTCTTAGTTAAAACTAATTAGTTGAAGCACTACAAGTGTGTCAGTGGCAGCTCCTCCAACAGGATCAATCAGGGCCGCTGGACCTGCTCTGCTTTGTCCCCACCCAAGCCCCCACTTCTGCTCTCTGACTTGCCCCAAAAGCATGCAGGTCAGCAGAAATGCTGCTTTGGAGAAGGGTGGGTGTGCAACCACTGCTGTGTAAGGGCCCAGATTATTGATGGCCTGCCCAATCTTTCCTCCCTGTATTGTTTCCCAGCTCACCTGGAGCCAGGTTTTAATCCCAGTCCGTGGCCACTTCCCCACTGTCATGGTTTGCAGTCAGGTCACGCTTCCAGCAAGCAGCTTTCAAAGCACACCTTTCACAGACCCAAGGACATAAGCTTTGAAAAGGAATTCACAATAAACTTCTTCCACGGGCCACTGAGCAGAGCACCTGGCCACAAACGCTGGCCTGAAGTGCGTCCGCACCCCCCCACATTGTCCTGCTTTCCCCTCTGCTAACCTGTGCCTCTTTAGGAAGAACGAGAACACCACCTAGGGCTGCACTTTCCCCTTCTAAGCAAACCACAGGCCAGGAGGTGTTTTCACTGAATGTCAGAGGAAGAATATCTTCTCCAATACAAAGCTCCAAGATTTAAAGTTCATAGAATCATAGAACCGGGAGGATTACTTTTGTCTCCTTTGTGAACTGTGGGGCAGGGAAGACTCAGGAATGAATTAGGAATTCAGTATATGAGGAGAATGTGATACAACGGGTTGGAAGGATCCCCAAAGGAAAAGAAAGCATGTTTTGATACTTTGTGTTATGCACACTGTTAATCACGACAAGCATATTTTATCAATTAAGGAAGAGAATAACTGTTTTTTACTCTGTGACTTGTAAGCTACCATTGGATGATGGAACAAGCAATTTTTAGATACGGTAAAATCATCTATGTAGAAAACCAGACTGTTAAATGTTTCAGACAAGACAGGATTTCAAAACCCTGACCTGGAGACTAAGAAATAACCAGCAATTTTGTGACCACCAGTTGTATGGTTGAACAAAAAATACTTTGACCCGGTGCCTTAAAGGGATGCTGTGTCCCGGAGGTGGTGCTGCCCCCCATGCCAAAGCCTGTCAGCACTTAAAGACTGATTGAGATTAAGATATTCTGTACAATTTGATCTGCAGCTGCTTACCAGGAGACTGGAATAAAGAAAAGCCCCACCATCAGTTGGAATTTCTTAAGGTGCTCAGCTGGTATAGAATCATGGAATGGTTTGGGTTGGAAGGATCCTCAAAGCCCATCCAGTTCCAATCCCCTGCCATGGACAGGGACATCTGCCACTGGATCAGGGTGCTCAAAGTCTCATCCAACCTGGCTTTGAATGCCTCCAGGGATGAGGCAGACCACCACTTCTCTGGGCAACGTGGGCCAGGGCCTCCCCATCCTCACAGGAAAACATTTCTTCCCAAGACGTCATCTCAGTCTCCCCTCTTTCAGCTTGATACCATTCCCCCTTATCCTAACCCTGCAATCCCTGATCAAGAGCCCCTCCACAGCTTTTCTGCAGGTTCCCATACAATCATTATCCCATAAAACATTTCACATGTTGAAAAAACTTCCCTGCATAAATTGATGAGGTCCTCTGCTCATCTCTGAACTTCTCCACATGGTGAAGATATACAGCAGTGTGCAGTGCATGACTGCTGCTTGCTAAACTGCTCACAAAGGCCTCCATCTGCCTCTTATGTCCCTTCCCCACCTGTCTGTCATCATCACTTGTTCCAGCTCTAAATTTCCTCTTGGCAGAGCCCATCTCCTTGTTACCAGTCTATACAAGAAGCTCTGCAGGGCCCAAATCAAGACTCTTGGCAGAGATGTGACTCCAACCCCATCCAAAACCTTGCTGCAAAGAAACGCCCAGCTGATCCAGAGACAAAAAGGAAGGGATAGATTTGACGAAACAGGGAGCGAGCTCATAACCAGTAACTGTGCTGGGAAGGGGGCAGCTGCTGCTGGTTCTGGTAATTGTGTTTCAACAAGAGGATTTAAAGCCATGATGGGATCACAGCTCCTTCTTTTCAATGGGAAATTATCCTGTAGCCCAGGTAAAACCCATGCCAAGGCTGCTGGGGACCGGAACAGCTGGCTGCAGGAAAGGCACGAGTGTGCCAAGTCTCATTTGCATCTCTCAATCAGCTTTCCCTCTGTTGCAGGGATGTGTTTCCTGATGTGGCTCACTGGACCAGTTTCATAGTTCAAGTCACAAGTGGGTTTCCCTGGCTCTTTGCCCTTGTGCCAACATGCCTTCAGCATAACACAGCCAGACAGTCCACCTCCTTCCCCAGTGCAGGCCATGAGGTAGGATGACTCCCTTGGGAAGGTCTGAGTAAGGACAGCAGGGTGAAAATCTGCCCTGATAAATGAATGAGATCAAGTTAATTTATACCACCTGCAACCTGAGTATCAAGGCACAACGCCACTTACAAGGGACACAACATTGGTTGTGCACAATAAAAATGCACGGCTGGATGCCGCAAAAGGGTTTCTGTAGCAGGGTGCCTACCCAGCCTGCTGCCTCCTCACCACAAGGATGAAAAACTATGTGGGATGATACCAGCCACTGATTTTGTCCCCACAGGTGTTATCACCTGCAGAGAAAGGAAAAGCAACCTTGGTGCTACAGGAGTGTTTGACGTGATCAGCCTCTATGGAAGGGAGATTGAAATGCGATCTTATGCAGAAAAGTTTTCCTGTGAGGGTCGGGAGGCCCTGGCACAGGTTGCCCGGAGACGTGGTGGCTGCCCCATCCCTGGAGGTATTCAAGGCCAGGTTGGATGGGGCTTTGAGCACCCAGACGCCATGGGAGGTGTCCCTGCTTATGGCAGGGGATTCAAACTGGATGGGCTTTGAGGTCCCTTCCAGCCCAAACTATTCCATGATTCTATGATTTATACCAACCTCTCAGGTCCCAAGTGCATCATACCACCACTCCAACAGTGAGGAAACCAAACAGATTGTGGATGGATTGTTTTTCTTCCTCAGGAGATATGCAAATATATTTAAGGCACTTGAGACAAATCCAGCAGGACATGGATGTTAGAGGGTTAAAACTTGTGCAGCCAAACAATGTGTTTCCATAAGCAACCAAGCTATTCCTCCTCTTCCACATCTCTCTCCATGTTTATTTTTGCTTAGCTCTACATCCAGCTTGTTCCGGGGGAAAGGGGAGAGCAGGAGCTGTTCAATTAAAGTCGTGCAGCTGGTCAGAGCAGCAGCAATCCAGCTGATGAAGGGAGCAGTCCCACAGTGGTGCTTGGCTGCGCTGCACTCCCAGTGCCATCATGTGGTGAAACCATGGGCAGCTCAGTGGTACCCAAGGCAGAGAAGCCAACCAACACACAGCCCATAACTCAGGAAGGAGACTCTCCCACCTCATAAACCATGAAGGAAAAGCTCAAGTCAGCACGAGGCTGGAGCTGAAATACAGCCTAGTGCTTTAATCTACTGCTATCTTTCCTGCTTAGTTTTATGTCGTCATTTTTCTTGAATAAAGAAGAAGATTTATATTTAAATATATCTGGAATTATAGATGTTTGGGAATGCAGTACAAAAGCAACACACACCGCATGATCACAGCTTGAGAATCAGTTGGCCAGGCCAGGAAAAATCATAGAATCTTGGAATGGTTTGGGTTGGAACGGACCTCAAAGCCAATCCAGTTCCAGCCCCCTGCCATGGACAGGGATACCTCCCACCACATCAGGGTGCTCAAAGCCCCATCCAACCTGGCCTTGAATGCCTCCAGGCATGGGGCAGGCACCACTTCCCTTGGTAACCTGTGCCAGGGCCTTCCTACCCTCACAGGAAAATATTTCTTCCCAAGATCTCTTCTCAGTCTCCCCTCTTGCAGCTTAAAATCATTCCACCTCATCCTATCCCTCCACTCCCTGATCAAGGGCCCCTCCTCAGCCTTCCTGCAGCCCCTTTCGGTACTGGGAGGCTGCTCCTGCAGCCTTCTCTTCTCCAGGCTGAACAATCCCAGCTGCCTCAGCCTGTCCTCGTAAGGGAGATGCTCCAGCCCTCTGACCACCCCTGTATTTGACCCTCAGGTGTAGTAAGTCAGGACAAGTCCTGTGTTTGAAGGCTCACTCTATTGTACATGTATGAGCCCAGCCTGCTGTTAGCCATTGAAGGCCATCCTCACTCTCAAGTCTTAGCTTCAGGGACACAGAGGATTTTTCAAAATAAACCACAGCTTTCAAAATCCCTGAGAACAACCAAGGCATCTAAGCACTTATAGAAGTTCTTTTACCAGAATAAGCATTCTTTGAAATTTCTGCCACAAGCTGCCCAGAGGAGCCCCATCCCTGGAGGTGGTTCAAGGCCAGATTGGATGAGACTTTGAGCACCCTGATCCAGTGGGAGGTGTCCTTGCCCATCGCAAGGGGTTGGAATTGGATGGGCTTTGATGTCCCTTGCAACCCAAACCACTTTAGGATTTTGTGATTCCCAGCAGAAAGATCCTCAGAATGACTGTTGTATCCTAGGTCAAGGCAGTCATTTTTTCTTACCTGTTAACTTCCTTCAGGATCTTTTCCATGCTCACAATGCTGCGCATCTTATACAGGAACCATTTGTCGATGGCTGTGAGTTTGTGAATTACATCCACGGGGACTTTGTTATCCATGGCCTGTCAAAAACAGAACAGCAACAAACAGCCCCTGTAATCCAGGCTTTGCAAATACATAGTCAGTCTGAAAATATGTAACAGCAGCTACATAGCACAGAGACATAAAACGTACCTTAGACTAAGCTGGACAACTCAGAGGTTCATCTGCCCCAGGATCATGTCTCACAGCAGTAGAAAATGTACCCCTGAAGCAGCACAGGTAGGCACTACCCACTTCTGCATAGGCTTTGAGACCAAAATGTGGCCTCTGCTTAAGCAATGGAAAGGTAATTTCCTTTCCACAGAGTGATCAGCCAAACTTAAAAGACTGGCAAGAAGACTTGGTGGGCACTGAGTATGAACCTCACCTACCTACGGCAAGAGATCTTCAGCCTGCAGTGCTGACTCCTTCAACCCTTAATCCTCAAAGCCCATCCATCCAGTTCCAATTCCCTGCCATGGGCAGGGACACCTCCCACTGCATCAAGGTGCTCAAAGCACCATCCAACCTGTCCTTGAACACCTCCATGGTTGGGGCAGCTACCACTTCTCTGGGCAACTTGTGCCAGGGCCTCCCCACCCTCACAGGAAAACATTTCCTCCTTAGATCTCATCTGTCTCCCCTGTTTCAGCTGAAAACTGTTCCCCCTCACCCAATTCCTGCACTCCTTGATCAAGAGCCCATCCCTCCTACCTCCCCCACCCCTGCCCCGCTTTCCTGCAGCCCCTTTCAGTACTGGAGGCTGCTCTAAGGTCTCCGCAGAGCCTTCTCTTCTCCAGGTTGAAATGGCCTTGAAATACCCCTGAAGCAGGGACAAGTCCACTCCTGGGTGACACAAAAGTAGCTCAGCCTATAGCGTAATTCAGGCTTCCCTCTTTGTACCTCGAGTTCATGTCAAGATCATCCAAACTCCCCTGCATCATCTTGCTGGAGCTATTTATTTATTTTATTTTTATTGAACTATTAGCAACCATGGGCTTAAAAGGAACCCAATGAACTTACTAGTCAAACAACAATGTTCTACAGGACACTGCAGTACAAAAAGAAAACTCAGAGGAACACGCTGGAGACCTCCCATGTGATTGCATCAAGGGGCAGTCATATCGTCTGTCACTGCTGTTTCTTGGGTCTCACCAGTGGTGCACAGTTACAGCTCTCCTGATGAAACAGCTATAATCAACCATAATGATAATGCCAACATGGTATCTTCGCTGAGTTGAAGTAATCAGCCTCATTAGTTTGTTACTGTGCTTAATTGTTTTTTTGCAGGGCAGCATTCCTGGAACGAAGCCAGAGTGTGCCACTGAAGAAAACTCCAGCACTAATGCAGGAAAGAGCCTGTGTCGCTGCACCCCAGTGTTATTCCTCCACCTTATCAAGCTGTGGACACAAATTTGGACAGATGCCACATGTTTCAGTGCTATGATGTGGAGAGAATTGCACATGTCACGTCAGCGCTGAGCTCCAAGAAGGCACCATCCTCATGTACAAGGGATAGGTGACAGCTGCCACTGGGCACTGCAAAATCCAGACACCACCTTCTACCTAGTCCAAAGGATTTCCAGGCCACTTTCCCAGATCTGGGCCCGAACTGTTGGAGTGAATCCAGAGGAGGCCACGGAGATGATCCGAGGGCTGGAGCACCTGTGCGAGGACAGGCTGAGAGAGTTGGGGGTTGTTCAGCGTGGAGAACAGAAGGCTGCAGGGAGAACTTAGAGCAGCCTCCCAGCATTGAAATGGGCTCCAGGAAAGCTGGGGAGGATGAGGGGGAACGGTTTTAAGCTGAAAGAGGGAGGATTGAGATGAGAATGTTTTCCTGTGAGGGTGGGGGAGGCCCTGGCACAGGTTGCCCAGAATAGTGGTTCCTGCCCCATTCCTGGAGGTGTTCAATGCCAGGTTGGATGGGGCTTTGAGCACTCTGATACAGTGGGAGGTGTCCTGCCCAAGGCAGGGAGGTTGAACTGGATGGGCTTCAAGGTCCCTTCCAACCCAAACCATTCCATGATTCTATGGTCTCACTCTCACAGTTTTTCCCTTGTCCTGAGAGGTAACATGCTGCTCACTTTACAGCCTGCTTGCCCGCAAGCAGCGATGAAAATCTGTGATTCACATTTTGCTCCTTTAGAGTCACTCAAGCACTGAACCTTCAGCCAGTGCTTGACACACAACAGCCACTGCTCTTCCAAATGCCTGCAAAGAGCAGCCTGGGGCCATCCTGGCTGAAACTCCTCACACATTTCTGGATACAATACTGCTAGTTCCTCCTCTAAAGCAGGAATCTGGGGCGCTGCAGTCACCATAATGCCAATCAGATGTTTTCATAGTCAGCGCCCCCAGGCGGCAACCCATTTCTGCTTCCTATCTGGAAATGTTTATCGTGATGCTGCTGCTCTGGCATCATTAATGCATAAATTTAACACTGCTGGTGTTAAATAAGTAAAAGGTGCTAATGAGGCCAAATACATGTTCTAAATGTTTTTAAAATTGAATTTACCTGTTTGCTAATCAGATTTAGTTTGCACACATTTGACTTTTGGTCATTAACCCCTGTGGCATAAATCTGGAGACCAGAAGAGAAGAATGAGTCTGCAGGCAGTTCATGCTTCCAAATCACCACAACACAGGAGCAGTTTTCCAGGTTTTGAGGCACAAAGTCCCTGCAGGCTGTGATAAGAAGCATCGGACAACACTCCAATGGCTTCACTCTAGTCAAACCTACCTTAAGGAGCACACAACGCACAGTGGGAGAAGGGGGAGGGCGCCACAGCAGGACAGCATGACTTCACAGTCCTGCTCACCTTCCAGAGAGGCCCCTCCCGTGGACACTGGACCCACACTGGGAAGCCAAGGGGCTTACAGGACTGTCATCACACTGTAAGCCAGGGAGCAAGCCTGGTCTCCAGGCCAAGCAATGGAGGGCAGCTCTGCTGCTCATGCTGTCTCTAGGACTACCACCCTTGTTCCTTCAGTCATAGAATGCGAGAGTGTCCTGAGTTGGAAGGGATCCACAAGGACCATCGAGTCCAACTCCTTCCTGTCCCTGCACAGGACAACCCCAACATTCACACTGTTGGGCGGAGGGCATTGGCCAAATGCTTCTGGAATATTGTCAGGCTTGGTGTCGTGACTGCTCCCCTAAGGAGCAGTTCCAGCGCTCCACAACTCCCTGGGGGAAGAATCTTTTCCTAATGTCCAACCTAACCCTCCCCTGGAACAGCTTCCTGCCATTCTTCACCAGTCCAACCCCTGCTCCTCACCAAAGGAAGTACTTGGCTGCCTGTGGACAAGAGCACAAGTGCAAAGTAATAAAACTGTCATGTGGCCAACCAGGAGCTCAGGGCCCTGTTGTGAAACACAGCGTGGACGGAAGCCACAGCAGGACATGTATGGATCCCTAAGAGGGCCCAGAAGAGATCTTACACAATGGAGCAGCCCTGCTCATCAGGCACATACATCCTGCAATGCTTGGCCACTGCAGCCAAGGAACAGGTCTCATCTCTTTGAGCCTCTCTCCTGGTGCCTTCTTGTACATGACAACAGGGAGTCCTGCTGCAACAACAGCAGCTCCAAACCACAGCTGGAATCCCTTCCCTTGCACCTGAATGGCTACTGTTTTCATTATCCAACAGACAAAGAAGAGAGAAGAAGCAGAAAGCCTTGGAGAGTTGTTTAGTGGGGCTTGGAGGGGGAGGAGAAGACAATACAACAAAGCTCCATCATATTTCAAACAAAGCTGACAACTAACAGGGACTGACTGCTGTCTTTTAAATGCCAGCAAGCTGGGGAGGGATTTCCAGGCAGGCGGCTCCAGCTGCCAGGAGGACCTCTCAATGATACCACTCAGTTATTAACAGGGACAAATTAGTGTCCAGTGTCAGGCAGGTGCAGCTCTTTTCAGGGACGGATTAAGGCATTGATCTTGCTTTCTTTCAGTGGCTCCCAATGAAAATGCCACCAGCTGGGAACACCCAGAGCGTTCACTGGTGCTGAAGCTCACCTTTATCCCCCCAGATCCCCTGTGTTAACGTGAGTCCGAGATTAACCTTTCATAAAAGCTCTCTGAGCCCACTCAGAGACACAAGAACCAAGATTTTTCTCTCCCTTACAAGAGAAAGCTGTAATAAAGACTAAGCAGAGCTGCTGAAGGATGTTCTACGCTCATGAAGACATACATCTCCCCAGCTTGAAAAGCAAAAGTCACCACTGGAAAAGCCACACACTTATAGAACCTCTTCTGCTTACTGTTCAGGCCATTTGTAAGAGGAACAGCTATATGAAAACCTTTTCATAAACACAGCACAACCTCAGCTCCCCACAGTTGTGTGGAGGATATAATGAGATATATCTACACACAAGCACAGAGGGTGGAAAGACTCCATGGCACAATTCAGGGACACAAAAACTGGGTGTTCCCTGCCAAAAAACCAGTAAGTTCCCTGCCAGAAAGGTCTTCAATCTTAAGAAACACCAGTAGGAACTACAAATGACAACAGTCCTCCCCTCTTCACGAAGGATATGGACAGACAGACATGCCAGCTGAAGGAAAACCCAAGTGGGAAATGGTACCTATCTTGTAAAGTGCCTCACCCCACATTCACCATGCGATACACACAGGCAAACACTATGGAGGGGGAGGAAGACTCATTTCACATCCCAGCTCCGCTGACAATAACCCCACTGGATACCTTGAAAGATGAAGGGATTTGCCCAGTGTGACAGCAGAGGGGTTAAAAGAATGCAGGAGAAATGCTTTCGGACTGCAGCTCACCATTCTTTATCATCTTTTGTTTTGGTTCTCAAAAGGATCTTCATTTTCTCCTTCCTCCCTCCCAATAAATTGACAGTAACCTGCAGAACTGGCCAACTTTGATACACCAGTGTAAGTCAGGGCTGAACATTAGCCAATATTTGGCAAACATTTATAATACAGAACAAGCAAAGGAAAGCGATCCAGCTCTCCACCATTGCTCAGCTACAAACTAAAGTGCCAGGACTGGCACAGGTTGCCCAGAGAAGTGGTGGCTGCCCCATCCCTGGAGGTGTTCAAGGCCAGGTTGGATGGACCTTTGCTCAGCCTGATCTAGTGGGAAGTGTCCCTGCCCATGGCAGGGTATTGGAACTGGATGGGCTTTGAGGTCCCTTTCAACCCAAACCATTCCGTGATTCCACGATGACACAGGATGTTGATGGATGCACTGAGCACTGGCTAAGGTTATATCACAAGGCAAACACATTACCTGGATACAGACGATGAAGGAAAATACAGATCCCAGCATTGAGTTGAGTTGCTGTTGAGTTCTGCAGAGGAAATCACATGCTATAGAGAATATCTGTACTTCAACAGCAAGGATCCTAAACAAGGTGGTCTCAGCATGCTTGACACAGTGAAGCAAGGTGGCGATGAATCTGTCACCACAGCTGACCCAGTCTGGTAGCTATAATTCAAGGGACAAAGGTAAGGGCTTTCTATCTTTGCTTACCTTAGCTATTGCATATATTCGAGTGCTGGACGGCTCAGAGAGTTCCTTCTGGAGATCTATGACAGCTGGCCAGGCTTTATTCATGGGCAGACGTGAAGTGAAGCCATCTACAGACGGGTGGCACATTCTCAGGGCCTTTTGGAAGCTCTCCTCAAAAGTGCGTCCAATCGCCATGACCTGTAATGGAGACCAGGTCCCCATAAGCTATGGCGAGCTGCTGCCCAGTTATCCCCTGAAGAACAGAGGGGTGCAAATTTAAACCACAGAGACCAACATACAGACAGATGACAGCCTTTGGACTTCTGCCCATTGATGGTCCCACTGGTTTTAAGCCTGGCACAGCTGACTGAGCCTTGGGAGTCATAGAATCGCTTGGTTGGAAAAGACCTCTAAGATCATTGAGTCCAACCGTACCTGTCCACTACTAAACCAGATCCCTGACCACCTCATCTACCCATCTTTTAAAACCCTCCAGGGATGGAGACTCCCCCACTGCCCTGGGCAGCCTTTGCCAGTACTTCACCACTCTTTCAGGAAATAAAATTTTTCCCAACATCCAATCTAACCTCCCCTGGGGCAACTTGAAGCCATTTCCTCTCATCTCACTGCTTGTCACTTGGGAGAAGATACTAACACCCACCTCACTACAACCTCTTTCTGGGGAGCTGCAGAAAGTGATAAGGTCTCCCCTCAGCCTCTTCTTCTCCAGGCTAAACAGCCCCAGGTCCCTCAGCTGCTCCTCATAGCACTTTTCTTCAACCCCTTCCCCATCTCTGTTCCCCTTCTCTGGACACACTCCAGCCCCTCAGTGTCCTTCTTGTACTGAGGGGCCCAAAACTGAACACAGGATTCGAGGTGTGGCCTCTTCAGCACCAAGCACAAGGGGATGATCCCTTCCCTGCTCCTGCTGCCCACTATGGCTGACACAGCCCAGGATGCCATTGGTCACTTGGGCACACTAGAGTCCCACTCAAGGGACTATCAAGAGGGAGTTTCAGACAGCAGCCTGCTTTCTCTTTTCCTGTCTGTAAAACATTGGAAGGCCCTGTTCTCCTCTGAGTGGCTCTGAAGTGCATTAGTGGAGGGGAGCATTACCAGCACCATGAGTGTAGTAACACAAAAGGATATTCCTGTTTAACAGCTTGTTAGAGAGAGGAACTCGCAGTGGGAATTCCAAGGCTCAGAAGAAATCAGCTCCTCTTCCTTTAAATTACTTTTAACAGCAACTCTTCTCCGTAAGTGCCCCCTTAAAGCATTGCTCCACCTTGGCCCAGCAGCACTGGGGTTCCCTCTTTCAATCTTGACATCACATTGAATAAGGAACAAGCCTTTCCCCATGGAAAGCTGTGAGGCAGCAGAGCCTTTTCTCAAATCTTTACGTTTTTATTTCCCAGACCAGTGCAACTCTAGCAGCATAAAATCTTCTCAAACACAATGCTGAAAACCACCAAAAAAGAAAATAACCTTATTTTCTCTTTTCTTGCAGGTCCAGGTCCGGTGCTGAGCACAGCAGAGCTCAGGAAACACCAGGCTAGGCCAGGCTTTTCAGTTAATAAAAATGCGGTAAGCGCTGCGGTTTGGCTTCAAGTTCAGGCTGAGGGAGACAACTCTGCCATACTAATAGAGACAGAGCAGCCAGTAGATCTTTGAAGCAAAGACACAGGTCTTGGAGACTCACCTTTTGCTGAGCACCTCCACCAGCTGCAAACTGCATTCATTAAGCTTCTCCATCCCTGTTTCAGCTCCCTCCCCAGCACAGACCTGTACAGCTGCAGCACTGACTCTTCTTATATCTCCTCCCTCCCTTTACCCAGTATCTTATTATCCCTATCCTTCAGCTCTGTTTTGGTGATGTGTAACCACTGGAAGAACTTCATGCTTCCTCCTCCAAACGTGACGGCCAGGATGTGCTTACAGCTGATGGGGCACAAAGGAACCACATGGTATTTAGGAACCACAGCTCTCCACAACAGCCTAAAACCCTTTCAACAGAGAGGATTAATATCAGTAAGCATCAACTTACTGAAAAAACTTCCCTCATTGCCATTGAAAGTCAAAACTGCCACTGGAAAATCAAAATCTAATTAATCCATTCAGTTGGGATGAAGGCTTATTGTCTGAGCAAGGGAGAATTGATGATAAGGTCTCATGTGTCAAAATAATTTAGTAAAATAGCTACTTGAAAAGCATCAGGAAAAAGAGGCAGCTGAAAAAAATACACAATTAATTATTTTGCTTTGATGTAATTAGCTAATTAAGTGTGTAATTGACCCCTTTTGTTTCATTTCTCTGCTTTTAACACCTGGCCTGGAAATGATGTTACTTTGTCCCAGACACTTTAAAAATCAGCGTTTAAAAGTCCTGCTGTCATGTTCCACATATAAGAGACTTAATCACTAAGAGAAGTCCAAACTTCAGAGCAAGATCACTGGTTGGGTTTGGATTTCAAGAGCAGAAGTAGGCTGAGATTTCGCACATGGTCTTGATGGAGAGGACAAATTACTATGGGAACATCAAGAGCTGTGGCCACCAGCATCGCTGAAAATCTTAACTCTAATTAACCACTCCTACAGAACTTCAAACAAAGAATAAGTCTGAGTCCTGTAGGGATTGTTAAGAATGAAGTCAACCTCAGGTGATCCAAAGTGGTCTCTTATCTTTGGAGTCAAACCATTTGTGAATCCCCACTGTGACAGGAAAGATTACACAGTTCTAATTTATTTCAATTCATTATAGCACTGGATATAAATAATTTGAGCTGAATAAACATCTTCAAAAGCCATTGGGTCCCTCAAGAAAGATATTCTGAGGGTTTCCAAGGATGACAAATGGTGGAATGGAAGGCAGCAGGTGAGTATTGCACCCACCTCTCCCACGCTTTTCATGGAGCTTCCAATCCGGCTGGACGTACGCTGAAAACGGTCCAGATCCCAGCGGGGTATCTTGGTAACAATGTAATCCAGGCTGGGCTCAAAACAGGCAGAAGTTTTTCCTGTCACCACATTCTTGATTTCTGGCAAGGGGATCCCCAAGGCAATTTTTGCAGCAATGAATGCTAATGGATACCTGTCAGAAAAGAGAAGCAGAGAACAGTGGAGTGGGAAGGACTTTGCTTTTGCAAATCCCAGGAGTGGACCAAATTAAACACGTGATGTGGGTTTTGCTCCTGAACACAATGGAAAGTCACTGTGCTCAAGGCAGACTCAATGAACATCCTGCACTGGAAGGGACCCACAAGGATCATCAAGTCCAACTCCTGGCCCTGCACAGGACAATCCCAAAATTCATACCATGGGGCTGAGGGCATTGGCCAAATGCTTCTAGAATATTGTCAGGCTTGGTGCTGTGACTGCTTCCCTGGGGAGCTGTTCCAGTGCTCCACCACCAACCTTTTCCTAATGTCCAACCTAACATTCCCCGGCACATCTTCCTGCCATTCCCTCAGGCCCTGTCTTTGGTGGGCAGAGAAAAGAGCTCAGCACCTGCTCCTCCTCCTCCTCCCCTTGTGAGGAAGCTGCAGAGTGTGATGAGGTCTCTCAGTCTCCTCTTCTTGGGACTGAAGAGACCAAGGTGTTAAGGTGTTCACATGAACACAGATATGTTTTGCTGCATGTCTGTCATCCAAAAAGAAAACAATTGAACGTCCACTGTTCAACATCAGAGCTTGTCTCCAGCCTGCACCTCGACAGCCGCAAGAGTGGTTGAGAACTGCAAATCAGAGATTTATTTGTGCCCCTCAGCAGCATCTGCAAAGCATAATTAGGAAGGCAATTTTCAAGCAGCCTGCTCTGGCCATCCTTATCTTGATTAGTTTATGATTAGCCAACAAAACAAAGGCAGCTAGCGATGCCATTTGTAGCAGTCTGACAGACATCTCATTAATATCCGTGTCCCCTGGGTCCCAGAGATGATTTGCAGCCGACACATGGCTAAAGCAGACATGATTTGTAAGGACACCCATCAGGCTCCACCCAGCACTCCTCTCTGGGGAGTTATTCCACTTGCAGTAACAGCATCCACAGGCTGGAATGAGCCAGCAGGGCTCTCCAACCCCTTCTGCTATCTCTCAGTAGGACTGAGTCTCCAAGTATCAATCCCAGCAGATGGCAACAAGAACTCTCCTTAGAAACTTCCAATGCAGAAACCACACCTTAGTGACCACTCGAGTCCTCCTCAACAGCCAGCTGCAGCCTTCCTTGCTGCAAACTAAGCCTCCTTGTCTTCACTGCTTGGAGAGCAGATGCAGGAACTCCTCTTCCTTGTCGCTGTCACTGATTCCTTATTGTAATTCTCTCTTTTCTTCTCCCCACATTCGTTTATTTATTCATTTGTTCTGTATTTTAGGGGTTTTAGATAATCTTACCCTGTCGCCTTGGAGGCCAAAGCTGAACTTCTCGAGAGCCTGGCGTTAACTTCAATGACGTAGTACTCCAGGGAAGTTGGATGCAAAGCAAACTGGATATTACACTCTCCCACGATACCCAAATGTCGAACAACTTTGATGGCACAATCCCTCAGCATCTGAAATTCCTCATTAGCGAGGGTTTGGCTTGGAGCCACTACAACAGAATCTCCTGTTCGGCACAAGTAGCAGAGAAGGAAAATGAGAGGCAGCTCGATGCAGTGAATTCTCACCACACAGGTCACTTTCTTTGCTAACCCATCACTAGTAATGAAGTTAGGACCGAGCTTCAAATCTGTAGATGCACAGCTGATGGAAAGCACAGATCATTAGAAGCCCAGAGTAGAGAAGCCAGGAAATCTCATGGAAAATGGGACCACTGGCATTGGTTTAACCTAACAATACCCATTTTTACACCCTAGCTGGCTGCATTCAAGACCTGAAGCATATATCTAGAGCTAGTTTCATCAATCACAAAACTGTGTCAATTACAGCAGGCATGAGGGCTCTTTAGCATTTTTGTCATGCCATTTCCAGCAAGCCACCTTGGGCCCAGGCCTACCTGTGTGGACTCCCATAGCATCCATGTTTTCCATATTGCAGACAGCAATGCAGTTGTCAGCAGCATCTCTCACAACTTCATATTCTATCTCCTTCCAGCCAACAACCGACTTTTCCACCAGAATCTGGTTAGTCATTGCGAAAGCCTGGGAATATGTTCATAAAAATGAACAGTAACAAAGAAAATCTTATGAGAATATGTCCCATATTTAAGAATTGAGCAGCTTCTCCCCTGACATCCCAGACCAACAGGAAAATTGAAAGATGAAGATAAGCGGAGTTCATAGCACTGATAACAACCTCTTTATATTTCTCTTCTTAAAAAACCAAATTATATAGCTTCATTTGAAAGGCACAGGAAGCATATCTGTGATCTGACAGGAATAAAAGGCAGGGATGGGAGCTGGTGATGGGATATAAATAACAGACAGGAATGGAAACATATCGAAGGCTTCCATCATGCAGCAGACACCGGCTTTTGTTAGAATCATAGAATCACTTGTCTAGAGAAGACCTTTGAAGTCATCAAGTCCAACCATGCCTGTCTGCTACTAAACCAGATCCCTGAGCACTTCATCTACCTGTCTTTTAAACACCTCCAGGGATGGTGACTCCACCACTGCCCTGGGCAACCATTCCATTCCCTGCAAACCCTTTCAGTGAAGAAGTGTTTCCTGATATCCAAGCTGAACCTCCCCTGGTGCAACTTGACGCCATCTCCTCTCATTCCATCACTTGTTACTTGGGAGAAGAGATCAGCACCCACCTCATCACAACCTTCTTTCAGGGAGCTGAAAGAGTGATAAGGTCATCAGCCTTGTTTTCTCCAGGCTAAACAGCCCCAGGTCCCTCAGGTCGCTCCTCATAACCGCTGTGCTCCAGCCCCTTCACCAACTCCATTCCCCTTCTCCAGAAGCACTCAATGCCTTTCTTGTACCGAGGGGCCCAAAACTGAACCCAGGATTTGAAGTGCAGTCTCACCAGTGGCTGAGTGCAGGGGCACAATACATTCCCTGCTCCTGCTGGCCACACCATGGCTGATCCAAGCCAGGATGCTGTTGGCCTTCTTGGCCACCTGGGCCACATTCAGCCAATGTCAACCAACACCGCCAGCTCCTTCTGGGCCGGGCAGCTCTACAGCCATTTTTCGTCAAGCCTGGAGCACTGCACTGGGTTGTTGTGGCCCAAGTGCAGGATCTGGCACTTGGCCTTGTTGAACCTCATCCCGCTGGTCACAGCCCAGTTGTTGGTGTGTGTGGGCAGCCCCATGGACTTCAGTAGAACTCTGTAGAAAGCTCAGTGACTGAGTGATGGGAGCGTGGGTGCCAGCAACCGCCATGTAATTAATAGCTCTAATAATGCTGCTGATCGGCACGCTAACCAGAAGCAAGGCTCGTGATTTATTCTTAAACTAATCTTGAAAGCACTCCTCAACGGAAGAGACAAAAATGAAAAATACAGTTTGTTGGTAAATGAGCATAATCTAAGTGAATAAATGGCCTTAATATTAGCAGATAGAAAACATTAATCAATTCTCACTTAAAATCCTGGAAAGTAATGGGCACATTATCAATCCATCCTTTAGCGAAGCTTCTGGTTTTAATGCTGCCCATGAATCAGTCTCCAGCCTGGGCCCCTCTGTAGTCAGCTCAAGCTGTTATTCAAGTGTTGCTCTTAGCTCATGCCCAAAATCACACAAAGAGTTTGAGGAGTGGTACTTCACACTCACTCGAAGAAGAGGTGGAATTTGTAGTGATGTAACAGGAACACCTACCCACATCTGTAAAATAATCGACACTGCTCCAGCCTATGGCCTTCTCTCAAAATGAGCAGAGCCAGGAGGTGAACTCAAGGCCAGATTACTTTCCTCCTCACTACAAGAAGGGGCAGAAAGGCATGGGAGCGCATTCAGAGAAGGGAAACAGAGATGGGGAAGAGGCTTGAGCACAGGAGTTATAAGGAGCGGCTGAGGGAGCTGGCATTGTTTAGTCTGGACAAGAGGAGGCTGAGGGGAGACCTCAATGCTCCCTGTGGCTCCCTGAAAGGAGGTTGTGCCTAGGTAGGTGCTGGGCTCTTCTCTCAAGTAACAAGTGATAGGACAAGAGGAAATGGCCTCAAGTTGCACCAAGGGAGGTTTAAACTGGAAAAATTTGTCCACTGAAAGAGTTATCAGGCATTGGAACAAACTGCCCAGAGAAGTGGTGGCTGCCCCATCCCTGGAGGTGGTCAAGGTGAGGTTGGATGGGGCTTTGAGCATCCTGATCCAGTGGAAGGTGTCCCTGCCATGGAAGGGTGTGGAACTGGATGGGCTTTGAGGTCCCTTCCAGCCCAAACCATTCCATGATCCTGTTTGTTCAGCACTAAGCACTCTGGACCCAAGGTCTGTTTGTAGGACACCGGTGAGTAGGAAGATAAATGTCATTTCCATATACAGCTCTTGCTGGCCACCGCAGTGTTTCTTTCTAGAGATACATAAAAGAGTAAGAGATTCGGCAAATCAGGCAAAGAGAAACCCAAGGATTTTAGAGACCAACAGATACAGATTTATTTCCTAAAATTCTGCATTTCTGCCAAGGAAGAAATCTTTCGGTTGGTTTCCTCCATTATCTGTTAACTTTTCACAGCAAACTGACAAAAAACAATCCCAGATCTCCTACAGGAAGAGCTGTCCCTTCATAATCAGAGACGGCTGGTGGATGTCAGATTAATAAGTGTCATCCCATCATATTTCTACATGAGCTTTTGACCCAGCACAAATACCATCCTTAGGCAGAAACACAGTACAGGCCGCAGCACCCCAATTCTTCTGCCCCTGACACTGTCATTATTGTTACAGAATTTCACATGTTTCAGCTTCCTTGACATCTTTCATGTGCTGTTTACTCCTGAAAGGAGGTGAATATAGTCCTCTATATTTCTTTTTGCAATGAAAATTGTTGAAACAATTGCTCAAATTATGACTTGTTTCTAATTAATTTAACCATTTTCATTACCCAAGTCAGCAGGAATTATGAAGAGAGGGCATTAGAAGGATTCAGGATAACATTTTACAGATAAGATGAAAGGCAGGCTATGTATAATTCCAGTGTCTGTGATCTTTAGGAGAATATATAAGGAAAATCAGGTGTTCAACTCTATTCCCAGAACTAGCAGCTGCAGACGTACTTTCGTTCCCAGGTCCAGAAGAGTTTCCTCATCAGGACAGATGCCTGACCCCAGACCACCAAGGGCATATGCAGAACGGATCATGACAGGGTAGCCAATTGTTTCAGCTGCCTTCAGAGCATCTTCAATCTGAAAGAAGAGGGGAATACATTTCAGAGACATGATAACAATGAAGATGAATCAAATCTTCAACTCTGTGACCCAGTTAAGTGGAAATCCCAGTTGAGACAAAAATTGTCTGAAGATAGAATGAAAGGAATAAAGCTTTGCTTTGTTTTGCCAAACAGCAGGAAACTGGAACATGGACTCAAGGAAGTGACTTCTGTCCTTAGTTGCATCTGGACTTCCTCAATGACTTTCCATGCACAACATTCTGTGTTCACGGACATCCTGGTTTGAGACCAGTTTGGTTTCCTTCAAACTCAAACAGGCCTTCCCATTTTGTGTTTCACACTCATCCTCACGGAGGAATTCAGGACTGCAGAAATTTGAGTTGGAATTTTTGAGGACCTGGACTTTTTGAGGACCTGGACTTTTTGAGGACCTGAAATCCTAAGTCTAAATAGCTTGTATAAGATTCATTAGCCACTGAGATGTTACATATTTTTGTGCCGCAGCACAGAAGTTGCCCCAACTTAAGTTACTTCTCTTGTCAATGGGTAAATTAGTTCAGGCTTTCCAAGTGCTTAATTGCATTTGCACTCATTTTAGACCGTGTGAAGCAGCAACAATCAATGAGGGATGCTGAAGAAAGCGTATAAACCCCAGTATCCATGCTGTTGTCAGCTCTCACTCAACAAAAGGCCAAGCTTTCACTCTTTTTTTTAATATAACTCAAATGGGCCACAGGAATATTAATGGCATCATCAAAATTGTCTGATTTACCGATTCCACTGCAAAGCTAGGAGCCATCTTTTCATTTAGCTCAGCCAGTTTATTGGAAAAAAGCTTTCTATCCTCTGTAGCCATGATGGATTCAACTGATGTACCTAGGACCTTCACACCATACTCCTGCAGGACTCCTTGCTTGAAGAGTTCCACTCCTGCAGAGTAAACAAAGCCACAGTTTTGAGGACTGATGGTAGATGAAAGTATTCAGGAGATATCTGATTATCCGATAACTTGTCTGGTCTCATTAACAGCTAATGTTGTTATTCTTTGTCAATATTAGAACTCAGAACCATAACATGAAAGTTTCTGTCCTAAAATCTATGAAACCTGAGACTATCAATAAAGTCACTGCCTGGCCATCATCTGCAACACAGCTGGATGCTGTTGCAAGAAGATAAATGAAGCAAAGTTTTCCTTTTGATCTCTGCCTCAAGGTGGTCTGAATGTCCTCGATTCAGCTATGATAACTGAGACTTAAGTCTTGAGTATCAAGTGCAGTATCAAAAGGATCTAAAGCTACTGGAAATTGTCCAGAGAAGGCCACAGAGTTGGTGAAGGGTTTAGAGCGGAAGTCGTGTGAGGAACAGCTGAAGTCACTTGGTCTGTTCAGCCTGGAGAAGAGGAGACTGAGGGGAGACCTCATCACACTCTGCAGCTTCTTCAAACAGGGAGTAGGAGGAGCAGGCACTGAGCTCTTCTCTCTGGTGACCAATGACAGGAGCCAAGGAAATGACAGGAAGATGTGCCAGGGGAGGGTTAGATTGGACATTAGGAAAAGGTTCTTCTCCCACAGGGTGGTGAAGCACTGGAACAGCTCCCCAGGAAAGCAGTCACAGCACCAAGCCTGGCAATCCAAACACCCTCAGCCCCATGGTGTGAATGTTGGGGTTGTCCTGTGCAGGGCCAGGAGTTGGACTGGATCATCCTTGTGGGTCCCTTCCAACTCAGGACATTCTGTGGTTCTGTGATAAATGAATTACTTTTAAGCATCAAACCCAGCAACTAGATGTCATGTTCACAGCTTAGCAATCACTCACTCCCTTTTGGTTACTATCTCTGTCTGTATCACTTAGGAACCTGGGCAGTGTGTGAGGCACATGGGTCTCGCATTTCTGCATAAAGAGTCTGCTGAACACGTGGTAAGAACCAGGAGATGACCTGCCAAGGCACTGTAACGCACTCACCACAGTTGAGAGCTGTCTGGCCACCCATGCTCAGAATTAATCCATCAGGACGCTCTGCCTTGATGACCTCCGTAACAAAGTGTGGAGTGATGGGGAGGAAATACACAGCATCAGCCTGCTTTACACCTGTCTCATTGGTCTGCACTGAAGCGATATTGGGATTCATGAGGACAGTTTTCACATTTTCTTCCTGAAAGAAAGAAAATCTTCATTAGAACCAGGCATTTGAGGAAGAAGAGCTACCAAGAGCAGGGAGAGACGGGGTTCAACAAGAAATTTGCCCTCAGAAGGCCTGGTTTCTCCTCCATAAGGAATTGCTGGTATCTTATACCAGGCTGAGCTAACACAGTTCTTTTATGCCTCTGCCCGTCTGTGAATCCTGAGGGAATGGAGATTCCTATCCAATTCAGAAATTTGGCTGGAATTGTGTTACCCATTTAGAAGAAACATAGAAGAGAAAACCTCAGCATAATACCATGTCTGCCTTCCACTGAGAACCAGACTAAAACAATCTAATCAGCAAAAACAATCTAATCAAATTCCAATCTTTCCTTGCCAAGCAGTTCTTTGATCATGGGTCTCCAGGTGGCTCTCACAGTTTTGTACCCATCAGTAATGGTACCAGAACACATATTTTGCTTTGATTTTCCATAAAGATGCCTTCGCTTTCCTGATGTTATAAGCCCAGAACGCTCTGCTCAACGGCCACCAACTTAATTACAACAGTGAGTCAATAATACTCCACAAGCCAGTCTCTGCTGATTACTGATGCTTCTAACTCTTGTTCTTCAGAGGGTGTTCCTGTCTTTGATGAATATTTTTGCAAATACAAACTCACTGACTAGGGAAGTGCCAGGATTTTACTCTTTAAGAGGCACCCACTTATCTGTACAGGACTGAATGCTGAAGAAAGACAGCACTTTATAATGAACTGGCATCCAACAGGCTAGGAAGAACAGCAGCACAGAGCAGGATGATATGGAATATCCAGCAGCGAGAATCAGTGTTGATTATTTATAACAAAGAAGATTAAGTCTAAGGGGAAAGCAATCTTGTCTCTGGTTAATTGTCCCTGTTCCCTCCCACCCATGCTCTACAGCTTTCCCCCAGCACCCACTGACCAAGTGCTTTCTCTCTCGCACTCCACTGTAAATGACTCTGCTAGAGGTGAGGTCAGGACATGCGGGCACTGTTGCAGGGATAGCAATTGCCTGCAGGTCAGAGCAGCTGCCTGGTGACCATGGGAAGGGGAAGGGCATGGTGTGAGGGCAAGCTGGGGAGATTTATCAGTAAAAACTCACTTTCTTCCACAAATTGGAGTGAGTTTGAAGGACAAAAAGAGAAAAAAAGGGAGGAAGATGCCTCCTTTCCAACTCAGGTCACCATCTGCACTCACCAACTCCAAGATTCTCCACCTCTAACTCGTTCTTGCTTTCTTGAGGATGTGGCCAATTAGAACTAGTAGCCACCAATAGCAACACAGGAGACAAAGAAAGCATACATGATACAATATGCATTGTAACAACAGGAGAACCCTAGATTATGTTTAATATTTCTGTCATAGAGTTTTTCCTTTCTCAATTCCAAGGTCAGTACAGGACTAGAATGGCCCTGACGGCAGAACAGCCTCAGAGCCGCTCATGATCCTCACCTCACCTGCTCGGAATCTCTCAGACACTCACTTTCATGGCTTTCACAGCCTGGGATCCAGAGTAATCAAATTCCCCTGCCTGCCCGATAGACAGCCCCCCAGATCCTAGGATGAGAACTTTGGAGACCTGGAAGAGTCAAACAGCATGAAAAAAAGTCAGTCTCATGGATGTTTAAATAACTGTGCAGCAGTGAATAGCCTCAAATTACAAAACCTAAGCTCTAACAAGGGCAGAAAATCCACCTCAAAATGACAGAAGTTTTACTTCAAAGAACATTTCTGCTGGAGTTCTCCCATGTATCTCTGATTAGAGGAGTACATGACTTATGGACAGGGCATACAATGAAGGTCTTAATTGTATCATGTGCTTATGGACAGCCATGCCACACTTTGGCTGCCCACAAAGTCCAGCTGCCTTCTAAGATAACAAAACTGTAGGAAATTCAGCTCCCACTAGGAATTTCAGACTTATTTGCTAAGCAATAAAGTGTCAACCTTATGCTGCTAGCAGGAAATCCCACAGTCAGATTATCCCAGGTCACCTCTTACACCACTGCAAGGGTACCTTTCTTGGGAGAACTACAAAAAAATAATACATGGAACATCAGAGGTTAAAACTTTCTCAAAGATAAGGGAGTTAACAACACAAGAGCTGCCTGATGTCTTTGAGACAGGCAGCTGACAAGGCCTTGTGTAAGGGTCATGGCTGGTTTTTTTTCTGCTTTGTACTGCGGATACAGTAGGAATTCACCGTCCCCCAGTTTCACAACAGGCATGGGTAACAAGTACTGGAACACTGACCTCCACTCTGGAAGCTGTTGCTCCAGCCTTGGGCAGAACTGACGAAATGGTAGTGCCTTTCCCTCTCTTAACAAGTGACACAAATGAATCAAAAAGGAACTACGGAAAATAAAGACAGGTATTTAATCCACAAAGTGGAATTGAATATATACCAAGCAACAAAATTAAAAACAGGCCATTTGTGAGCTCAGGCTACCCGCTCTGCTCTGCTGCCTTCAGAAGGCAGATTTACACCAACACAGGAGAGGGTATCGTTAGCTGGAATTTATTTAATGACTTTGACATAACTGAGAAAGCTGCATTCAAGAAAGTGAGGTCATGGCAGGAAGAAAACCCAACAATCATGCCTGTGTGCTCTGCTTGGATATGGCTGAGAGTGTAGTGAATGAGAGGCCATTAACAGTTACAATACAGGAGACCGTGCACCCCAGTAGTTCAAGGGAACCATCTGGAATGGGGCCTGTTCCAGGGCCAGGAGCTGAACAGGAATACCTAAACATCTTATATCAATATTTTCCTTCCAGCGGAGATCCCAGATCAGCTGAGATGAGCATTCTCCAGCCAGGCCAGGCAGCATGGCCACTGCTGACATAAGCAGCTGCAGACGGTGGGACAGGCTCCTGATCTCACCCCACATTCATGGAGCTTCTGTCCACATGAAGCTGGCTGCTGGGAGGAAGCATCGCCTGTGGAAGGAGCATGAAGCAAGCCAAGCAGGACAGGCACTGTGTTACCAAACCCGTCCCAGCAGTGGAAGTACAGACACAACCGGGGGTTGTCTTCAGCTCTCTGAGAATCATCAGTCAATCAGATTGCCAGAAAACTTCTGGATATCAAAAGATTTACTTGCAGGTTTAATCAACATCATCAAATTGAGATTAAAGCAAGCACTTCAATATATTCTTCCATCTTCCCCTCTCAAGAAATGCTAACGAGTTTATTTGTGCTGAAGATGCGCCTCCCCTACCCGACACATCCCCTGCCGTTGCTTCGTCAGGCCCTGTGACTATGCAGCCAGTTGTACAGAATTTATGCAAAGTCACAGATGGAGGATTAAAATTTCATTTCACTTAAGAGAACCAGAGTGCAGAAGTGTCGATTCATTTACATAACTCTACAGTAATTAAAAAAATTGAGAGTGGAGTTGAAATGCATTGGAAAGTTAATGATTTTATTACAAAGCATCTGGCTAGTGTTTTCTTCTGTTAAGATAAAATCCTTTTTATTTTGCAATCACCCCAGGTACAAGAGATTTGAGCCTGATCCTGAAAAGGCTTAAGCACTTCAGTAACTTCCAATACATAAATAATCCCACCAGGACTCAAGGCGTACACATCACATGAATGGGATCATCGATCCGAAGCACACAGGAGTCAATACATGCCTCGCTGCTGATTGTAATTAGCTGTGGATCAAGCTAAGCAGACACAAGCCTACGCAGGACTGGGACCTCTGTTTGGATCCCTCCAATTCCAAACCCAAGATTTGGGACCATCATCAACGTAAAGACTTGACATTGAAGATGATGCATAGCATAGAATCATGGAATGGTTTGGGTTGGAAGGGACCTTAAAGCCCATCCAGTTCCACCTCCCTGCCACGGGCAGGGACACCTCCCACTGCATCAGGGTGCTCAAAGCCCCATCCAACCTGGCCTTGAATGCCTCCAGGGATGGGGCAGCCATGACTTCCCTTGGCAACCCGTGCCAGGGCCTTCCCATCCTCACAGGAAAACATTTCTCCCTAAGATCTCATCTCAGTCTCCCCTCTTGCAGCTGAAAACCATTCCTCCTCATCCTATCCCAGCACTCCCTGATGAAGAGCCCCTCTCCAGCTTTCCCATAGCCCTTTCAGTACTGGGAGGCTGCTCTGAGGTCTGCCCAGAGCCTTCTCTTCTCCAGACTGAACAACCCCAACTCAACCAGCCTGTCCTCATAGCAGAGGTGCTCCAGCACTCGGATCATCTTCATGGCCTCCTCTGGACTCGTCCTAATAGTTCCATATGTGCACTCCCAAGCCCTGATCAACTCTCATACAATACCTCTGTGTCTCTTGGTCCAGGATTTGCCTCTGGGTAGAACTGTGTTGTGAAAATCGGTCTGGTCTCATGCATAATTCCCTGCAGGAATAAAAACAATCACCTTAGACACCTCCTTGCAAGTGGGCAAGAGAACAGAAAGCCACATCTTACCCCTGTAAGCACTGCAGGCCAAAGGACTGGCGTGTTTCTGGGGGCTGCCACATTTACACCCATTTCATTCCTAGTCTTCAAACAATGCCCTAACAGAGCAGATAGGCTGATCTCCATCCAAAGAGAAGAGCTCAGTGCCTGCTCCTCCTCCTCCTTGTGTGAGGAAACTGCAGAGTGTGATGAGGTCTCCCCTCAGTCTCCTCTTCTCCAGGCTGAACAGACCAAGTAATTTCAGCCACTCCTCAAGTCATGATTGTCAAGTTCAATCCTGACAACTAATTGCAATCTGATAGCAAGTTCCAGGAGGCAAAACAAAGTTAGGCAGAGCTCATTACATGCAGGTATCTGGAAAGCACGAGCTCACCTCATTCGTTTGATCATTGGCATTCACAAAGAGAGGTTTCCAGCCAGGCGGGAGGGTAGAGCTGTCAATGGCGTAACCGTGGTTCTGAGCAGTCATCACAGCCTGCCCAGTCACTGCATTCAAGACAGGCTGGTTCTGTCCTCTGAAACAGAAAGGAGCAGAGAACAGGGGATGGAAGTCCTAGACGTTTCCAAATGCCACAGTTAGGAAGAGCTGGCAACTGTGGGGCTGTACACACAAGCTCAACAATAGCTGTTCAATATTGGCAGCCAATCTCAAACTGATAAATCCTAGGAGAAACTTTGTTTTGAGGGGATCAGTTACATCACCTGCTTTCAAAACACCCTCCAAAAAAGCATTGGCAACTTAAACTACAGGAAAGCAGAATGGCTGGAATGAAGAAGCAATGCTACTGCCCTACTAGCTCCCACTAAGGGAGTTCAGCAGCAAAGCACTGTTGCTCCATGGCCTTTCGCTGTGCCCAGCTGGTCTATCCAGGCTCAGGGAAGCTGAAGAGCTGTTGTACCTGTTCGCCATATGCATCTTGTAGGAAGTCGCTCTGGCTGCTATTCCAGTGATTAGATTCCCCATGCTGATCCCAAACAAGGGCTCTGGGCGATTGCTCTCCAGGACCTAAAATGAAAAGGTGTTCAAGAGACAGAGTGTCTCTGTTCAGCAATTCCAGTACAAAACATTCCAGTTCCCTAGATAAGAAATATCCCAAGCAGCTGAAATGACTGAGCAACATTTAATCCATACATGTCAGCACAACTGTTTAGATTGCAGGCACTTAAGAAAAAAGGCAAATAAACAAGAATAATTGTCCTATGGCTGTTACACTGTACCTTTCTGACATTCTGAATCACCTCCTGGGCCTTCATGGGATCCCCTGGACCTCCAGAAATTATGAGACCATCATACTCCATGCTGGGGAAATCATGGTCCCACGGAACCAAATGCACTTCTGCTCCTCGCTGGTAAAAAAATAATGGAACAAAAAATGCAGGAACAGATGAATTTGTGTGAGGAGGTTGTGCACATGCTCTCATATCCCAGAGCTTGAGTTTGGATTGCAGTCAGTCCTTTGTCAGGAACAATCATGAGGCTTCTCTCCACTCTCTGCACAGATTATTTTCCCAGTAGATCTAGTCTCTTTGAGCCACTCCAGTGTTTGTCAAGTTTGTCTGACATTCATTAATGACATCAAAACCTACTAACGGGATGCCAAACATGTTCACTTTTACACAGAGCATTCATCCTCACAGCTAAAACAGGGCTTACGAGCCTCACTCTATGACATGCCAGAAATAGTTCTATACATCAAAAATGGGACAAACATCCACATTCCCTAGAGAAGAGAAACAGGGAAACCCTGTACTTCTAAAGAAGGAGAAGGCATCACCTTCATTCCTCCTGCATGGCCAGAGAAACCAGGACTGCTGCACCACTGTGCTAACAGGAAAAGATTTTCACACAATCTTAGGATTAAAGAATAATTTAGGCTGGAGGGACCTCAGGACTTCCTCTGGTCCGATCCCTTCTCAAAACAAGGGTAAATTCAACTTGAGGACAAGTTGTCGAGGTTGTCAGTATCTTCAGGGATGGGCATTCCACAACTTCTCTGAGCCCACGTCAGCCATTCATAGAATCGTTAAGGTTGGAAAAGACCTGTGAGCTCATCCAGTCCAACCATCATCCCAACAACATCGTGCTTCCTAAACTGTCCCCAAGTACCATGGCCACATGTTTTTATGAACTCCTCCAGGGATGGAGACTCCATCACTGCCCCGGGCAGCCTCTGCCAGTGCTTTACAACTATCTGAGTGAAGAAATTTCCCTAATACCCAATCTAAACCTCCTCTGTTGCAACTTGAGGCAATTTCTTCTCATCCTGTCACTTGTAACCTGGGAGAAGAGACCAGCACCCACCACCTGCAGTGTGATTTTTTTCCCCTCGTTTATTAACTTCTACAGTGTTGGGTTGACCTCCCTTGTTGTTCTTTAGAGAGACTGTCTTGTCTTTTTACAGCTCATCTTCTGGGAATTCTTCTCGTGGCTGAAAGGCTGCTGTACCAGTCCTCTTCCTTACCCCCTCAATACAGCACGCTATGTTCAGAAAACTCCTCCCAGTCCATAAAAATAAGATTGTGCCTCATTTTAGGAGGGAAACTGCTACTAGAATGATGTATCCAGGTGGAAGGAAGGCTAGTGAGTATGGGTGAGGGTTTTCTTAAAACAAAACAAAAGATGGGGGACATAAAGTTCTGACCTACCTTTACCAGCAGACGGATAACATTGTACTTCAACCCACAATCGACAGCTACAACTTTAAGCAGATTCCCTTGGCCATAGACCTTGACTTCCTATAAAAAGACAGGCCGTGCTGTAAAGGACAGATCAGCCCGTGACCCCAAAACACAGTGAGAATGGGCAGCAGAATCACTTATCACCACCACACAGCAACTGGTACTTAACAATTTACATGGAAACCTTCAGAACTACTGCAGACATGAGCACTTCTTTCATTTTTTCTGAGAAAGAAGTTATGATGCTCTTTTACATAGTGTCGATTAGAGCAGTAACAGCAATCCCTATGAAATCTCCTGTTTCCACAGCTAATTACAAGCTTTTTCCTTGTGTTTCACCCCATCAGCAGTGAAGCAGCAAGCCACTTCTCACAGACTATTGCAGCCCAAGAGGAACATCAAATACGTGGCGAGAGATTTTCATCCGAGTGAAGTCATCCTGCTGCTGCCAGTGGAGCATGGCTCCTTCACACCACCTACAGATCCATCACATCAAGCACTCCCTGGCCGCAGTAAGAGATACCCTGCAGTGACCTCTAGTGCAAAACAGCAGCTCGAGCACTGATGTTCATACTGACCTGACAGGGTTACATATCAGATACTACTACTCCTCTTCCAGCAGTTGTTCCTTGACCCATTCCACAAAGTAAATTGTCACCAGCCCAAGATCTGGACCACTATGCTTTGTACATCCACTTATTTATTGGTGGCAACCAGCACGGAAGACAGTGAAGTCAAACCATCGTATTTATGTCCCCTATGGAGAGAGGCTGAAAGAGCTAGGGTTGTTCAGCCTAGAGAAGACTCCAAGGAGATCTTTTTGTGGCCTTTCAATACTTAAAGGGGGCTGATAAGAAAGATGAGAAAAAATTTTTTAGCAGTGCCTGCAGTGATGAGACAAGGGGTGATGGTTTTAAACTAAAAAGAGAAGTTTAGACTAGATATTAGGAAAACATTTTTTATGCTGAGGATGGCAAAACCCTGGTACAGGTTGCCCAGAGAGGTGGGAGATGCACCATTCCTTGAAAACATTCCACGCCAGGTTGGATGGGGCTTTGAGCACCCTGATCCAATGGGAGGTGTCTCTGCCCATGTCAGAGGGGTGGAACTGGATGGGTGTTGAGGTCTTTTCCAAGTATTGACAGACAGCTGTAGCACTGATGCGAGGTCGTTTATGGACAGCATTTTTGTGAAGCCTGCTGAATCATTTCACTTGTTACATGCCTACAGGTAGCACCAGGCTGGGCTGGTCACCTATAAGCACATAAGGCAGCCTTCTTTTTTCCAAAAACAAACTCTTTGCTTACCTTCAGTTACAGTCAGCTTCTTAAAGCTGATACTGGTAAGTGTGCTTTTTTTTTGGTTCAGTGGTGATTGCACAACAGAAAAAGTCTTTTTTTTTTAAACTAAGTACCTTCCTTTTAACCAGCCCCCCTGCAACCATTTTTCACAACTGGGCCCCTTATGAAAAGATGCTAAAATCCATGCTCTCAGTATGCCTGGTGCTGGGTGATGAACTGAATCTTTTTATAGGAGGTTTACAACCAGCCAGAAGGAAAAATATCCCCTCTACAGGGAATCCAAGCTCAAGTTTATTAGCAAAACATTACAACTCTTACCTCTGTATTACTGTAACACAGTTCTTGTTTTATCTTCTCAAAGATTAAAATGAAATTATTTTTAGGATGCAAGAGCATGTCCCGTGCAAGGACAGCTCTGATCATCATTAGGAGTGACTTACTGCCACACCAGGAGTAAGGGTGGAAGAGACAGGATGCGAGGAGCCACCTCCCTTCACTACAGAGTTTCAAGCTGCAACATATGGTCCCTAATCCTTTGAGGACATGACCCAGCACAGAGCCAGTAGTGTTACCACTGCTGCTACAGCTCCTGCTGTGTAATGCCAAAAGAAGATCTTTGTATCAGAACATATCTTGTGGTTGACACTACATAATCAGGTGGCAAAATACTCCACAATCTCTCCTTGAGAATGAGCAGAAAGGAAAATCACACTCAAGCTGGCTCCTGTTAGATCACTCAAGGAGTAATACGATGCTGCACTTGACATCAAATATGACAATATCTTCTCAGTCACCAATACACAAGTGGATTCGACTTTCATATTCCATGGTAGAACTGTCATCCCTGCATAGGTGTTGTATGGCTCTTCTACCTGCTGTCTTTTATACTTCTGGGAAGTGGGTTTCAAAAGTTTCAAGAAGACTAGGATGCTTGGTTCTTACAGAAACTAAGTGTCATGTGCCAGAGTCATAGAATCACGGAATGAGTTTGGTTGGAAGAGATCTTAAATCCCATCCAGTTTCAACTCCCTGCCATGGGCAGGGATACCTCCCACATAGAATTATAGAATGGTTTGGGTTGGAAGATAAAGTGGCAGATGAAGCCAGCAGCCAAGGCGAGTCAAAACTCCTCCTGGTATCTCCAACAGATGTTCCTGCAACATACTGGCAGTTTTCTACACTCCCTGCCCTGTATACAGAGTCCATAACACCAGCATCTAAAGGAAGCAGGGAAAAAAATGATGATAAAAATGTTCATCACTCCTAAGATACAATTGATAAGCAGATTCCTGCTCTTACTGTAAGATGATTCATATAGAAATAGCTGTTGGGCGACAGACAGATTATCATGTCCAGTAATTACCAACATTGAACAGCTTCCTCATTTTCAGCTTTATTGGCAATGTTGCTTTTTAAGCCTATAAAATGAAGTTATAGACATAACGAGATCACCAAAGCTCCGTTAATCTTGTTATATCTCCCTTTTAGAAGCTATTTTCAGCATCTTTACAGTAATTGTGTCTCAGTAATTGCAGAGTTTAGCATCAGCAACCTTACACATTTCTGAGTTACTGCTCAGAAAAGCCCCACCTGCACCATGCGATCACGGATCCCAGTTTCACTTAGCGATTGCCATCCTTCTGTGTACCAACAAGGCCCCAACTCAAAATATAGTGGGGGCACTGGTAGGAGTTGGTGAGATCACAGAAGGTAAGATTTGTATTACAATGGCATCCCAGGTAACTAGTTACTACTGTAAATCCAAGCCTGGACGGAGACTGAGCTTCAAATCCCCACTTGCTCACTGTTCAGGACTGCTCCTCACCACTGCCACATCACGCTGCACTGCCACACCAGTCTCCAGGCAGAGCAGCACACAAGCACCTATTGCAGAGCCCTTCCAGAGCCTCACTGATCTGGAAGCATCTGCAAACACCAGAGCATGCAGGAATCTGTAAAAAGGACTCCTTCACTCCGTTCTCACTTCAGCCAATGAGATTAAGCACCCAAGGCACCTTTTCTGCCACAATTAAATCCCCAAAGTGTCCATGGTTTAAGACGTTAATCCTTGCATTGGTATAGGAATAGTTACTATTTCCACAGAATCATGCGATGGTTTGGGTTGGAACGGACCTCAAAGCCCATCCAGTTCCAACCCCCCGCCATGGGCAGGGACACCTCCCACTGCATCAGGGTGCTCAAAGTCCCATCCAACCTCGCCTTGAACACAGGGATGGAGCAGGGATGGGGCAGCCACCACGTCTCTGGACAACCTGTGCCAGGGCCTCCTCACCCTCATTGTGAAAAATTTCTTCCTAATATCTAGTCTAAACTTCCCTTGTTTTAGTCTAAAAACATTACCCCTTGCCCTATTGCTACAGGTCCTGCTAAGAAGTGTTTCCTAATGGGTGTGGTTTTCAGTTCAGTCCTGGTTTGCTACATTGTCATGATTTGTATTATTGTTCTCAGCTTGTGGTCCAACATGGGTTGCATGCCCAGCCTACAGAGCACAAACTTCACTGTACAGATCTATAGACACAGCAGCCAATACCAATAGTATGACAGCCAGGGCATTCCTAACTTGCTCTCTTTTGAAATCTAGAAGTATTTTCTGGAATCACCTCAACAAAATCATGCCTGAGCACAGATTATCAAATCTATTTAAAGAAAGCAAGTCTTCTTTTTATTAATTCCTCTTATGTTTGAAAATGCCCACCATACACCAGATTCAACTGTATCCCAAATACTTCTCAATCCTGTTTTGCAGCATGCATTCCTCTGATCAGAGCACTGTTCAGGCTATCTCCAGCTCCACACAGCTCACCTTAACACCTTCAACACTGCACCCCAGGAGCCATGGAGGTTCTGTGAGGATGAGGCTGAGCTGACAGTCCTTCTAAGGTCTGGAATGGTGTATGGTTTAGAACAGGTCCCCAAATCGTTTGTTTAGGAAGACTGGAAGATCCCCAGAGCAAACGGGGAGCAGTTACTACCTGGACTGCATAGCCCTGGGGCTACGTAAGAAATTCTCACCTTTGTTGAAACTTCTGCAATTAAGTTTCGCTTATTTGGGTCTGCAAACTCTACGAGTTGACCTTCAAATTCAATCTTCCCAAGTACTGTGCCCTGTGGAAATACAGCAGTAAACTACAAAGCATGAGCAAAGGAGAAGCTGTGAACGCTGGGACGAGGCGCTGACAGGCACAGCAAGCGCAACAGCTGGTGAAAGATGGGTTTCTTGGCAGCTTAGATCCATTTCTAGCATCTTCAGAAGCTTATAAGCCTTTCTCAGTGTCAAAAATCTGCTTAAAATCCTTCATTCAGGGGAGAGGCATTGTCAGCAGTAAAGATTGCTAACAGGCTGTCCATTGGCAGTAAAACGTGTTGGCTCTCAAGGCGATCTGAATCCAGATCCCCAAATAACTGTTGCATAGATCTGGGAGCAACCCACAAAGCAGCTGGAAACTTTTGCTTCTCGAAACCCACTGTGAGGTGTTCAGCCACCTCCTGCAGAGCTATGAGCCAGCAGAGCTGGTGTGAGGCAAAGCTGAGTGGGAGACAGGTCAGACAGCTGTTTTTTAAATAAGCTGTTAAAAAACATCACTTCCAGCAAACTCTGCCCTCTCTTGCTGTTACCACCTCACAGAAGCTGGGATACTCTTGCTATGCCAGTAGCATATCCTTCTCCATCTTCTGCTCATTAAAGCTCTCAGTGGAAAAATCCCTGTTTTGGCTTTGGCCCACGCCTGCAATACATGGGACTAACCTACAGTTAACCTTGTCTCAGCTTGGGGCAAGGATGTGCAAGGATGGAAGGGGAAGTAAAGCACAGGCAGTCAATGTTTTGTTGTAGCTTTTAACACGTAATGTTTTCACGGAATCATGGAATGGTTTGGGTTGGAAGAGATCTCAAAGCCCACCCAGTTCCAACCCCCTGCCAAGGGCAGAGACACCTCCCACTGGATCAGGGGCTCAAAGCCCCATCCAATCTGGCCTTGAACACCTCCAGGGATGGGGTATCTCCTATCTCCTTGGCAACCTGGGCCAGGGCCTCCTCACCCTCACAGGAAAACATTTCCACCTAAGATCTCACCTCAATCTCCTCTCTTTCAGCTTCAAAATGTTCCCCCTCGTCCTATCCCTGCACTCCCTGATGAAAAGCCCCTCCCCAGCTTTCCTGGAGCCCCTTTCAGTACTTGAAGCAGGTCATACCTTTTCACGAATTAACTTGGACAGCATTCTGGTATCAATCCCGTACAGCGCAGGCACCTGGAGAAAGCACAAGAGAAGAACAAGTTAGAGAACAAGCAGCTACAGCAGAGGAAGAGAACAGCCAGGTAAGTTTGCTGAGAAGCACATGTCCTTGTTCAAGGCACTGTGGTTCTCAGCAGTACTATTGCAAAGGCTGCTTTACTTCCAGTCCTTCGCTTCTCCCTGTTCCCACTCATAAATAGCTTAGTTCTTCACATATATATTCCGTACTAAAAAGCAAAAAATAAAAAGCTCGTGTGGCAAACATCTACCTTATTTATGAACCCTATTTTGCCTTACTTATGAGCACGTAACCCTCCCAGCCATCACAAGTCTTTGACAGCCTACTGACACATCCTTGACTCTCACAACTTGGAGCCAGTGGGGTCCTGGCAGCCAGTGTCTCTTGAACTTAGGATCATGGCAACTGTTAGGAGCAGCACTACAGAAACATTTGATGAGAGAAGAGAATATAATCTAATGTGTATTGGGTTTATGTAAAACCAAACATTCCCATTTAATTAACATTCCTTCTGGACAGATCTTGGGAATATCACTACATCCTGATAAAGAGAAATGGCTGAGGAATCAGCGAGCTAAAGAACACAGAGAGAGCCCAGTACAGACTGGTGAAAACATAGGAGAAGAGTGGGTACCAGCTCAAAGCCAGCAGTTCTTTCCTGTTCCCATACGCACAGGTCTGTTGTCTAATGCAGTTCCCCCCAGACTGCTCACCTGCTCTTCCTGCAGCCACTCTCCCAGGCTCCTCACAGCCTGCCAGTGGCTGTACTCGTTGTTGTAATCCAGTACCAGTAATCCTGAAACCTGCAGAGACAAAAGACATCATTCTGCACTGGAGGTTCATTCTGTACTTCCCCTGTCCCTTCTGAGGATGCAAACCGCATCACGGACATGACACGAGGCCAGACAGATGTTGTAAGGCTGAGAGCAAACCTGAGTCTGCACAGGGGGAGTGCACAGGTTCCTGGCAAATGGGGAAAGACTTGAGCCAGCAATGAGTACCTGCGGCCCACAAGGCCAACTGTATCCTGGGCTATTCAAAAGAATGTTGCCAGCAGAGTGAGGAAGGTGATTTCCCTCTCTATTCCTCTCTTGTGAGATCCCATCTGGAGTCCTGTGTCCAGTTCTGGAATCCACAATATATGAAGGATATGAATCTGTTTGAACTGTTGGAGAGGAGGCCACGGAGATGATCCAAGGGCTGGAGCACCTCCCATATGAAGACAGGCTAAGAGAGTTTGGGTTGTTCAGCCTGGAGAAGAGAAGGCTCCAGGGAGACCTTAGAGCAGTACTGAAAGGGGCTCCAGGAAAGCTGGGGAGGGGCTCTTTATCAGGGAGTGCAGGGGTAGGACAAGGGGGAATGATTTTCAGCTGAAAGAGGGGAGATTGAGATGAGATCTTATGGAGAAATGTTTTCCTGTGAGGGTGGAGAGGCCTGGCCCAGGTTGCCCAGAGAAGTGATGATTGCCCCATCCCTGGAGGTGTTCAAGGACAGGTTGGATGGGACTTTGAGCACCCTGATCCAGTGGGAGGTGTCCCTGCCCTTGGCAGGGGAGTGGAACTGAATGGGCTTTGAGGCCCCTTTTAACCCAAACCATTCTGCGATTCTATGATTCTATGGTTCTGCGATTTTGATGCTCTCTCACGATTGTACTTGAGCTCTTTAACTTTGGATTTTTACATAGAATAAATGTGGATTCCAGGTAACCAAAGCTGCAAATTGCATCGAGCTGAGAAAAGACTTCTCATTAAATAGAAAACAGAAATTTAAAACAAGACAAAATGTTTTATTTTGATGCTTTTTTTGTTTAAAAATGCTTTTCACTTTTAAGTGACATTTCATTTCAAAAGTCAGCTCCATTTTCCGGTGGAGTTAGACAGTTTATAAAGGAGTCATTTCACCTCAGGACAAAGTATTTCACTGGTTCTACAACTACACGGATTTGTTTCATCTTTCAGTTCTGCCACCACTGCATGGACACAGCCCTGCTCCAAGCCCATATCCCCTTTCACCACAGGGTAAATACTCATTCCTGCATCAGCACATATGGGCTTCTTGGGGGTGAATGATCTTTAAGGTTCCTTCCAACCCAAACAATTCTGATTCTGCACCCAGCTGTCACCTCCCCTGTTTGTGGCAGTACAGGCATACAGAAAAAGCTCTCAGCACACAGAAACTTTCCATTCTCACTGGCACTTGATCTCCCTGTGGCAACCAGTCCTGGGAAAACACGGAGGCAGAAGGGCATGGGGGGAAAAAAGCCACCCAGGACTGCAGTTCACAAGAATTGTAGCATGTCTGTTACTGATGGGAAATTCACCACTGTCAGAGCGCACATGGAAGCACAATGGATTATGTTTTGCCACTTTTCCTACAAAGGACAATATCAGGAAGAAGAAAAAGAAAGGCTAAGTATTATTGATTCCTTCCAACTTCTGTGAGAGTGCCAGTATACTCTTGCATGCACACATACACAATCACCCTTAGATCAGCTCTGTGCCTCCCACTGTTACCTTGATCCCATCAGACTCCAGAAACCTCCTGAGACCCATTTCGTCCAAGGCAGCCGTGTCAGGCACTCCACCATTCCCAATTATGGGGTTGGCCAGGGTAAGAATCTGCCCTTTGTAGCTGGGGTCTGTCAAGGCTTCAGTGTATCTGGATGAAGAAGCAATAGAAGAAAAGTACATTGGTCTGGAGTTGAAAGGCAAACAGAAGAGCCAGTGGAAACAAGACAGGTCTGGCTTCCCAGGTGACCAAAAGACAAATGATGTTCATGTGAAAGCATTCTCAGTGTAAAAGCAAACATATCTGTGAATCTGCCTTCACTTCGCCATCTGTGATTAAACATCTGACACCAAGAACAAGAAAAGGCTTTGGCTTCTCGCGTTTCATTTAAGAAAAGCACAGGAGCTGTTACAAACTCAGACTCTTTGTGAATTAAGGTGAGGTAAACTACACAAAGTGCAGAGCAAGCACAAAACTGCAGTAACTGCGTGGCCTACTGCTTGGTCCACAGATAACAGCTTGGCCATTCCCTGGGTACATCAGGTGGGCAGCACTTCGTCACTGCTGTCTCCTTCCCTTCATGCCATGTAAGAACTTCTTCCTCTCAGTGGCAACAGAAAGCTCACACTGAAAGGCTGACAGACAGCAGAGCTTTTTACCAAGACTTGATCCCAGTCTGGAGCTTCAGATGTTCAGGGCTGTAACTCCTCTTTCTGTGGGGTAGACAAATCTATGCCTTTTCATCTGAGGATCAAGGAAGCAGTTGTGAATCATCCTTGTGATTCCTCACTACTGCTCTGGGTTCTTCTCTCCTACCTGCTCTGTCAACAAACCCTGCCATGGTACCACCTCTGCAGCTTCTCCCAGTGGAGGCCTGGCCTCTCTTCTAGGCAATCTCGGGGTTCCCACCCACAGGACATCATGCGTTTCACCTCACGAGGCTCCTAAGAGCTCAGAAGTTGGTCTGTGTATCTCTGAAGAAGACAAGTTGAAGACAATGCTTTGGGATTCAGTAGCGCACCCGGGTCACAAGGCCCCAGATCATGTCCTTCAGCCCATGTAGCAGACCCAGAATAGCAGCTTTATTCAACCATCTGCCTAAGCACCCTCCTCAGCAAGGACAGAGCTAAAAGTGCAGTGGAACATCCTTCTACAGTGGAGGATCAAACCTCGGATTCTGCAAAGCATTATCTCTGGATCCAGCAGACTCAGTCTCAATCTCAACCTCAAAGAGATGGACAGGGCAAACACAGTCTACATGCCCACGCTCCTAATCTTCAGCTTCAAATCCACACGCAGTCCTTCACCTTCTCTTATGCTGTTGTAGCAATCCATTAAACAATCGCTGTCCCTCACCCCAAAAGCAGCTGTAATTTAGCAAAGATGAAGTTACTCACACAAATATTTAGCCAAGTGTATAAAGACACTTCGGGATAAACCTGCCCTATGCAAAATATGATTTATTACTGTCATTATGGTTTAAACAATACATAATTGGCAACTCCAGCCATCTACCAGATATCAGCACGTCACAAGAGACGTTTTTATGGAGCATCAGACTTACTGCCAGCAGATAAATTGTCACAACATGGGGTAAGTCTTCACAAACCCCGGAATGGCTGCAGGCAGATACGGACCACGCAGTGCATCAGCCAGTTCTGAGATATGACACATCAAATGAACAATGGCCATGAAATACATTGAGGGAAGCCTCTCCTGCTGCTCAAATCTATAGTTCCTGCTGCAGGTAAACAGCCTCACAAAGTTCAGCCTGATCACAGGGCTGCAGTAAGTGCAAGATGTGTGTAAATCTGGCCCTGCTCTCTCCTAAATCAATCAGTTACGCTTCCAAAAGGCTCTTTATTAATGACAAAGTTAATGTAATTAACCTTTGCACGTTATTTGTGATCAACAAACAAGGACAGAGCCATTGGATTTGGCTGGAGTACGGAAGTATGGCTCCACACTGAGCTGCAATGCCCTTTAAGTGGGCACAACGCCTTGTGGAGTACAGAGGAGCAGATGGAAACACAAACTCCGACGATGCTGCAAGGTCTAATCCTTGCTGCACTGGCCCAAAGGCCTGCCTGCTTCCACTAAATTCACTCAGTTCTCTCGCTAGAATTTCATGGGAAAAATTCCTAGAATTATTGGAGACAAATGCATTTACTGAGCTGTTTCAAAGAAGGGCACATTTGATGGGCTGTAATTCTTCTTTCTTAATTGGAAACCTCCTCTCTCCCCTTTAGTTCCTGTATCAGACAGATGGCTGCAACCCTAGGATTACTTTTTTTTGAGCAAACATTTCTGAAAAGTTCGCCCTCCTGCTTTTCTAATGAAAATTCAACATTCCACCCCGAAACCAGTGCTCTCTGCCCTCTGTTCCAGAGCAATGCGACATTTCAGCCAGCTTTAGCTACTTCAAGCCCAAAAGCTGTACACATATGAAGATCTACAACATGAACCAGGACATGGGAGTTCAGATGAGGAGACAAGGTGCAGATCAGCATATTAATCACCCCAGAACAGAGCCCATGCTGACCCCACTCAGAAACACCAGCTTTGGAGAAGGCATTTGCCTGAGGCTTAAGAGCAGTCACAGCAAAATCCCCTGCCCGTTGTAGCCTCTTGTCCCCTACACGGTAAAATTGCTCTGTACCCTGACAGGCTGTGACCCTGAGCCCCTCCTTCACTCAGTCTCTTATGGTGTCAATGCAAAGAGGTAGCTGGGTTCCTCTGGATACACAAGGAATTGATCTCTGTGCTCAGGAGTACTAGGCAGAGAGACAGGGTTTCTTTCACCTCACAGCAATCCCTGAACTGGCAGCAAATCGGTCACTTTCACCATTTGCAATAATGCTGCAAACTCTTTACCTTCTTCTTCCCTAAATCAACCAATCAAGGTCACGTTCCTAAAGAGTGCTCTAAAAACACAGCCTTACATTATGAAGAAGAGGAGACTCTGGGAGACTTAAGAGTGGCCTTCCAGGACCTGAATTGGGCTACAGGAAAGCTGGGGAGGGATTTTTTGCAAGGGTCTGTAGTGATAGGACAAGGGGGGAATGGCTTTAAACTGGAATGGGGAAGATTTAGATGAGACACTAGGAAGAAATTCTTCACAATGAAGGTGGTGAGGCCCTGGCACAGGTTGCCCAGAGATGTGGTGGCTGCCCCATCCCTGGAGGTGTTCAAGGACAGGTTGGATGGGGCTTTGAGCACCCTGATCCAGTGGGAGGTGTCCTGCCCATGTCAGAGGGGTGGAACTGGATGGGCTTTGAGGTCCCTTCCAATCCATACCATTCCAGGATTCTATGGATTTAGAATGTTCCCTCCTCACTCACACCCTCCCCAGCACAGAAGAGATCTCTCTTTCACAGACACCCTCTCAAAATCACTAGAAAACAAGCAAACACAGTTACTGCTGCCGCAGTAACATGTGGAGAGGAAATTAATCCATCAGGTCCTCCTTGGCTTTTGTGATGTGACAAGATTTATTGCCCATAATCTATCACCGAGAAAAGAACTCCAGTGCCCTCCATCATCCTGATCTATATTAAACAGTTACTTGTTGGCAGGTATATTAACAGAGGCAGTAATTAGTGCTGTCAAAGTACTTAAATAGTTGCCTCCTAATGCAAAACTTTGCAAACAGATTCCCTTCTGCAGCAATTCGACACTCTCACCAATGAGATCAGTTAAAAACTCATCCTGTGAGTACTGGCTTCTCCAAGAGAGAGCAGAATTTTGAGAATGCAAGGTAAATGGGCAAAGAAAGCTATGAATGACTTCAGACAAAGCTCAAGCACCAACCTCAGAGCTGTCTCACCTCCCAGAGACATGTTCCTCTCCTGACCAAAAGACTCATTCCTCTGGGAAGTATTCCTCTGGTCAAGCAGCTCGAAAAAAAGCACTAGCAGCATTTGCCTGCCATCCTAAGTCAGTCACTGGCTTCTACCACTTCAGAGGACAGAGAGTCATGCTAGGTTAGCTGTCAATCTGGTCCTAGCCTTCATCTGGAAAGGCCACAAAGTTTAAATGAATCTTTAAATGTGATATAAGCCAACAAATGTCCAGTTTCAATGCACCTTTGACTGTGTGTTTCCTCACTTCAGCTTAGCCTTGTCTAAGAAACTTCATTTTCTGACATTTGACTGCATGTGTTTCAGACAGGGTTACTCTCTAGCAGTGATCACACAGGGCACTGGGATGCAGAAAGGCCATGGCTTACTCTCATTCCTATAGAAGCCAAGGCCATCCTTGAGCTGGTGGAGCTGTAAGTGAAAAGGGTAAAAAGGTGGCACCTGCAGGGAAGGGCAGACAGGAGAAGCAACCCCAAACTGACCAACAGAGCATTCCATTCCACACACTTCATACTCAGGATAAAACTGAGCGATCATGAGGATCAATCTTTCTTCTTCGATGGCTGACATTCAGTGAGGACCTTGTCAGTCTGCCCCTGATCCCAGATCCTTCCACTCCTGAATCCTGTTACTGGGTTCAGCCTCCCTCCTGCAACTCACCTTGCCTGCCCTGCAGCATCTATGGTGATGGTGTCATCGAGGAGTGGGGATGTAATTTTGTATATTTGTATATATTTTATTCATTTTCTTATTAATAGTATTTTCTTCATTCGTATTATCATCATTATTAATGCTGGTTTAGTTTCAGTTTCCAACCCACAAGTCTTTTCCTCTCATTTCCCTTTTCCCTTTCCCTGGTGGAAAGGTCTCTCCATTAACTCTCTCTGTGTCCCTGGGCTGCAGCATTTTCTTATACAGAACACTACATGCTTGGACCAGGACCTCATGAGCTTGGAAAAAGCAGCTTTCACACTTTAACAAGCTCCTAGAGAAGTTTTGGTGCTAATATCCCACTTGCTTTTGCCTTACCCGGAAAGGCCAGTGTTGAATATGACTTCTCCTGCTGCAGAGGACGGATGGCCAAAAGAATAGCCCTTCATCTTCGTCCCATCTTCCAGCACCAAGCTCGCTGTCTGTGCCTGGACAAAGGCACACAGAGAGACTCAAACACAGGACGAAAAGGCTGAATGTTTATACAGGTAACACCTAGGACACTTGCCTTTCACACCTCACATCAGAAGTGTTCCTGCCCCTCTCCCATTCCCAGCTGCCAAAATAGTCACTTTTACCAGTCTCCTGATGCTCTTTCCCTTTGTAACACTTAGGAAAAGTCGTGCTCCTGATGAGGCCAAGGCAGCTGGCACACCTCATTGCAAGCAGAGCATGTAGGACTGTTGGTGTTGTGTTGATGGTTGGACTTGATGATCTTGGAGGTCTTTTCCAACCTCAACAATTCTATGTGCTGCTGTTATTTTGGGACCACCCTTCCACATCACTTTGTTCATTTCTTCCACCCATTACACCTCACCATTAACCAATATCGTAACCCTGCAGGGAAAGGTTCTCCTCTCACCCCAGTGTTTGCTCAGGGTTTGCTGCTGAGTACGCCGGCCCTCATCCAGCTCTGACTTTTGATAGGTGTTTAAATTCTGTTGCAAACGTACAGCTAAGCCACTACAAACAAGTGTGTGCTTAGTTGGACCAGGGTCAGATGGCAACATCCAAACCACCAGTCCATTCCACTGTAGGACACAAGAGAGGAACTTGTCAATCAGATAGACACTCATGGTCTTGGTTACCTCATGGATCAGTATAAATTGTCCTGGAAGAGTTAGGTATGGAACAAGCAGCCTAGAGTCTGGGTCTTTGCACACATCAAACTAAAAACACTCTGCCTTCTTTGGAAACTAACCCCTTCTTAGCTTGTCCAGGAATTGGATGGGAAACCACCTGACAACTCCAGCTTCAACCGCAAAAATCACAAGTATACGCCCAGCAGAAATGACAGAATGAGTTGGGAGATTCCTCCAGGCAGCAGGAGCACTCAAAGAGATTATTAAGAGAATAAGCATAACTGTAAAGAGATCTGACAAAGAAAGTCTGGGCTTCAAAGAATTTGGATGATGAATTTGAAACTTTTAGGCCCCGAGAAACTTCCTCATCTGGAATGCAAGTGCAGCTGCATCCTGGGCACAAAGCTGAAGTCACAGAGCAATTACAGAACCATGGAATGATTTGGATTGGAAGGGACCTCCAAGCCCATCCAGTTCCACTCCCCTGCCATGGGCAGGGACACCTCCCACTATATCAGGGTGCTCAAAGCCTTAACCTGGCCTGCAATGAGCAGTACAAAAACCCCAGTGGTCTGCACCACAGGAGATGCGTCAAGCCTGTCCGTCAGGCAGCAGCTCACACCATGATTTAACATCATATTGGGGCTTTTCTACAGGACAATTCCTCTTACTGGGATTTTTTTTAAAGAAGAATTAAGATCAATTAGCTGTGGAAAGGAACAGGAGAGCTGCTTTCCATTAGCCGTAAATCAGATGAACAATCACAGCAAGGAGAAATTTCATTACCAGCATTGAACATTTTGTAACAATCATGGCAAACATTCATCTAGAGCTCCTCTGCAGTTACAAATACTGCACAAATCAATTACTAATGTACTGCAAAATACACTAAAAATCAAACTGCACTGCCAAGTAATTGAATTCTGTGCATCTGGGATGCTTTTAGCCTTGCATTTTTTCCTCATTAATGTCAAACATCCAGTCATTCTCAAAAGGTTTGGACATCAGACCTTAGAGCAGCCTTCCAGTACTGAAAGGGCCTCCAGGAAAGCTGGGGAGGGGCTCTTGATCAGCGATTGCAGTGAAAGGACAAGTAGGAACGGCTGGAAGCTGAAAGAGGGGAGATTGAGATGAGATCTTAGGGAGAAATGTTCTCCTGTGAGGGTGGAAAGGCCCTGGCACAGGTTGCCCAGAGAAGTGGTGGCTGCCCCATCCCTGGAGGTGTTCAAGGCCAGGTTGGATGGGGCTTTGAGCACCCTTATCCAGTGGGTAATCACCTGAATCACAGTTCCAACAACAGCCACAGCCTGAGAGAATTCTCCAGAAAGCGAAGTCCACAATGGTGGAATGACCAGAAAAGTTAAGATCCATCTGAGTCCCAAGGGCCAAAATCCAGAGCAATCCCCATGACCTTTAGAGCCCTACCCTCGCTATAGCACTTGAAAGAAGTCTGCATGTCTTTCCTCCCACCACAGACCACCTGCCCTTCTACACACAGACCAGGCACAGAAACCATTTCTGTCAAACAGAAGCCCCGTTGCACTATTAGAGCCCCCACACAGCATTCAAGAAATGCAGAAGACCATCCCTGAGCAACCATAACCTGCCTGCAAGTTCAACTACAGCAAGGGATAGATGTTCAAATGTTTCCCTCCCTTAATTATTTATTATTCTTAATTAAGAGGTTGGATTGTTTGTTGAGCATTCAAGAAGTAATTATACTTGCTTACATTTCCAGCGGGGGTGTTACCGTGTCCCCGAGCTGCCAGCCTACCTTGGCTTCTCAGTTTTGTTTTTAATGTGAGAAGTGATTTACAGGCTCTTGATTAGGGAGTGCAGGGAAACGACAAAGGGGAATGGTTTTAAGCTCAAAGAGGGGAGTTTGAGATGAGATCTTAGGGAAACATGTTTTCCTGTGAGGGTGGGGAGGCCCTGGCCCAAGTTGCCCAGAGAAGTGGTGGCTGCTCCATCCCTGGAGGTGGTCAAGGCCAGGTTGGATGTGGCTTTGAACACCCTGATCCAGTGGGAGGTGTGGCAGTGGGGTGGAACTGGATGGGTTTTGAGGTCCCTTCTGACCCAAAGCATTCTATGATTCTATGAAATAAAAAACCCAGAGCTTCTGTGAGGTCCTTTTGTTTCCACCCTTCTCGGAAGCATCCCCATGTAGTCTCAGACACATCTCTGTTACAGTCTCAACTAAAATGTTTCTTGTACACACATCCTGTCCCCAGTGTGAGACACTTTGTTTGCAATTTGATTTCTCCTTCTTCCATGCCAGCGGCTTTACCTTTAGCAGAGCTCCCTGTGCTCCAGAGAGGCTGCGGTGCTCTTCTTGTGCATACTATGCCATCATGGACTGGAAATCTATCTGGATGTTGTCAACAATTAAGACTTTGCCAACTCTTTTTCATATATATAATTTCATCTTAGCATATTTGCTCCTGGCTAAAATCAAGAGAAGAAAGGTCAAGAATAAAGAATGAATTAAAAGTCAGGTCAGTGTTTTGCGATCCACCAGAGAAGAAGCTATCTTTAGGGAGAAGCTTTGTATTAGTGGCTTTGCGGTCCAAGCCAAAGAGAAAGCAAAGTCAGAAAGACAACATAGGTTCCATGACAGAAAAGTCACAGCTCCTACAACTTGAACTCTTCTAAGACTAGACATTAGGAAGAATTTCTTTACTGAGAGGGTGGTCAGGGACTGGAACAGGCTGCCCAGGGAGGTGGCTGAGTCGCCATCCCTGTAGGTGTTTAAAAGACGGGTAGACGAGTTTCTTAAGGACAAGGTTTAGTAAGGGGACAGGCACGGTTGGACTCGATCTCAGAGGTCTCTTCCAACCTGATAATTCTATGATTCTAAGGCTCTTCACAGCAATGCCACAAATACTTCTCCAGAATAAAAATCCAGGGAGGAGGGGGAACCAAGACAGGTGAGAAGCAGAAGTCACAGAGCACCCAAGGGAATGAGCACCCTGTTTCTCCCCTCTAGTAGCAGCTTACTAAGGCCTCACCACCTCTGAGGGAACAGGGCTTATTTTGCCTTCTCCTCACGTTCACCACCAGAGGGAGAGCAGTGGAGTAGCTTGTGACTAATCTTTCACCTTCTCCCCCACCTCTCTGCAACCCGTGCAGTCATTCCCACAGTTACTCTCCACCTCCCTTAAAATGCCTCTGAAGAACCCTTTTACAGTAATCTGAAACAGTTTCTAAAGCCAGGTCTCAAACATCCTCCCCTCTCCCCCTGTTTCTTCTGGTGGGTTTTATAACCCTCCCAATCTTTCCTTACTGAACCAGCTCTACTGTTACAAACCACCTATTTATGGCTCATGCTACCCTTTACATCTCCATTTAACTACATTGGCCTCAGCTGAGCAGTAAACCACACGAGCTTCCAGCTGCAGCCTCTCTGCCCATCCCTGAATTACAAAGAAGCCTGATTACCCTGAACCCTATGATGCAAAGCACCCCTATAGAGAGCCGATGGGGCCTCTGATCTGCTCTCTGTGCCCCTTTTCACTCAGGAATGCTCTACCTCTCCTTTAGAACTGAAGGATGGGATGCAGGAGGGAAATACAGCCCCCACATCTCAGACTTTTCCACTATAGTGGTGTTTCCTCACATAGGCTGAGTGAATCAGACAGAAAACAGGCTCGGGAGAAGAATTATTAGGCACTCTGCTGGAACTACCGCCTCTCCTTCGTGCTCTCTAATACTTTACATAGCCCAGCCACAGGTTAGAAACATGTTTTCATTGTATTTTGTTATGGTGCCTAAAATAGCCCACTGAGAAAAAGCAATAAAAGGGAACTAAATGCTCGTTTAAGCCTGCAATAATGGGAGAATGGGATCATTACCTATACTGCCATTAGCCCACACACCTTAATTACTTTGTGTTTTGCTCTTTCTCCAAACTTCTTACAAATATCCATTACCTCTAATGATGACTTGGTCACTTGTCTTCAGGGCAAAGCTATGCAATAGGTTGGATTCTTAGGACCATTTATCTAGTTTTCCCTCAGGCCTGCTGCTTTCCTATTTGCATATGTATATTAGAGAGTCTTTTCTGCCTCTATGTATCCCATAGGAAAACATGCATAGCCTCTCAATGCCTGAAAGCAAAAGCCTCAGACCAGGAAAGGTTCAAGTTCTCCTATTCCAGATTCTGAATCCAAACAGAATCACATGGACCCCAGCAAAGGTGGTGCTAAAAATCTGAGCTGAGATCTCAAGAGCCATAGGCTCTTAAACTACACTAGATATCAGCCTTCTTACTCTGCGTGAGTCATAGAATCATGGAATCATTAAGGTTGGAAAAGACCTCTAAGCTCATCCAGTCCAACTGTCAGCCCAACCCCAACATGCCTACTAAACCGTGTCCCCAGATGCAACGACTACATGTTTTCAAACCTCTCCAGGGACGGAGACTCCATCGTCTCCCTGGGCAGCCTCTGTCAGTCATCTACCTCCCAGTAGATTGGTCCTGATTACAGTCGGATCTGGCTTAGGAGGAAGCTATTCCTCCTTGTGTTGATGACAGGACTGCTGTTTTTCACAACAGCGAACAAGGTAACAGTTCCTGCTGTGCACTCTATGGAACACAAGTCCATGACACTGGTCACAGCACAGGCTCTCCTAAAAAGTGCAGGTGAGACAAAGCTACACTGAGAACTCACATCCTGAAGAAAGGGATGAAATTAGGGATGCCTCTTTCCTCATCCAGTTCCTCTCTGCAGCCAATGTTTCTTTTAAAAGTAATGGGTCTGTTGTCAAGAGCTCAAAGAACTCCTGAAAAATCAGTGGTCCTCAGTGGCCAGAAATTACGCTGGTCAGCCCTCTGCTCCATCCTGCCAGGAAAGGCACATCCACTGGCAGCCCAAGTTTCTAAAAGCTGTTCCCTGCCACTGGCTGAAACATCCCTCCTCTGGCTGCTAATTCTATCACACTGTTGATGCCACAGGAAACCCTGCTAGAGCACCTTTCCAGTGCAAAGTGCACGATGATAAAACACTGCAGGGCTACAGAATTCACATTGAAAGTCCCATGTCACCACTGCGCTCTGCCATGCCTGCCAGATTTACCCTGCAAAGCAGGCCCAACACAGCTCATGCAACAAAGAGCAGGAGAAAGCTGGGGAGGTGAACAAAGGGGTTCCAGCCCCAGTAAATGAAGAGCTGATACACTGATGCATTCACAAAGAGTTGTCTACCTCTCTGACTAATCTCAGAGCCATTAGGGTTTCCAATACATTGAAAAAGGATCCTTAGTGGATCCAATGGGATTAATCACATGGTTCAGGTATTGGATATTTTAAGTATCTGGTTGATTTGTGCTCGTACTGACTGAGAGATCTGCTCTGTTAGCTATCAGTCCTATAAGGGTGGGGTGTTTTTAAAGAAAATACCATATAATTAACTGAAGCCCTGAACTTCCACCTTTTGGTGCAATTTACCCTAGAATTCCCATTCCAAACTATACAAAAAGTGTGTTTGCTTAGTTGATAAAACCATTAGCCAAGTAGGCCCCTTGCTTAGCGTTCAGAAAAGCCTCCCCTAGTTCAATTTTATGTGTCTAGGTAAGCCCTGTTATCTGCAGTGAGCTATCTCTCAGCATGCCAAACATCTCTGTGAAACCACAGTAGCTCAGTTACCATTACCTTGATGCTCAGCAACTTGGTTCCAGTCCTTGAGAAACTCCAGTGATCAGCAGACACGTTGCAGAACTCCAATCTCCTTTTCAAAGTCCTTGCCACCTTGCAAGCTGTCAAAATTCTTGTCATCTTGAAAGCTGTCGATTGGTAACTAAAGCTTAAGCAAAATAAAACAAAAACCTGCTTGGATGTGTTCCTTCAAGTTTCGGCGTGGACAATGTACTGTTGCAGATCACAGAGGAAGAGAAGAGAGACACAGCAAGTGTGCTGGACACCTTCCCGTTTACTCTGCCATTAAAAGTCCCCAGTGCAGCTCCACCTCCTCTTGCCCCTCCTTGGAAGGGTGCTGGCTTAGACACCCTTGCGACACTCTTCTTCAGGCTGGTACCTCTTGTAGGGGTTGCATCACAGGCCAGACGCCTGCTCTGACTGCTGAAAGGGAGCAGAATCTGCTGGAGACATCACACCCACAGTAATGCAGACTGTCCTTCCACTCTGAAACAAAGCCTTCACGTTTCAGTGAGAACAGCACCACTTTCTCTCTTAAAAACTCATGGTCTTGGCAAACCACAAGTCAGTTCACAGCATGCTTTTGAGTGCTCTCCAACATGGGACCTGGGGTCCACACATCAGCTGCTGGGATGGCTTGTACTTGTACTAACAGAAGTGAAGGGGGAAGACTGAGTTCTGTGGAAAGCCATAGGGCTTTTGTTCGGGTTTGGAGAGCACACAGACAGAAGGATCCCCAGTACAGGTCCCAGAGTGCTGCAACTCCCCAAATAAATGAAAAGGACATCGCAAGGAACAGTAAATAGCTGCAAGAGAAAACATCTCTGGTAAAATGTCAATGGACAGCAGATGACATAAGGTGAAATGTCCACATGCCATCTCCTAACCAAATACAGCCTTTTATCTCTCACGTATTTCCTATAACCCTACGCTATAGCCTTTAAAAAGAATCATGTTCCTCATTAGCTGGACATGAAAACACCTAATGAAAACAAAAGCTGTAGGAGAAGGATGCACGTTATTATTCTTCAAGAACTAAAATGGTGAGGCATCTTTTGAAATGCTACAAATCAAAGCTTCAATTAGCTCCAAGCAAGAAAAAAAAAAAAAAAAAAAAAAAAAAAGAGAGATACAGACTTCTTTTCTTGCAGCTGCCCACAGTGCTGTAAAGGATTTAGGTGACCTTTTCTAATCACTGACAGTAATAATCAGGACTTCTTCATATACAGTGGTTTGAGATTAATGTGAATTGACGCCAGTATCACACAGAAACATTTCCTGCACAGCTCATTACAGCACGAGGTTGAACTGTCATGCAAGTAATAAAAGAGAGAGAAGAGAGAGCAATGGGTTTGGGTACATGCTGCGATGTGGAGAGCATATTTGTGACCTGGAGGAGAATCAGATGGTCAGTGCCTGGGTCCTGATGATTTAAAGAGGCAGGCAGAGATGGAATCAGACTAGAGGAGCTCACTGCTTCAACATGATCTTTACAAATATGCAGAACTGGGAGAAGCCAGCCAGCCAGCAACTTTCCCTGAGTGTGGTTTAGGAAAGTCATAACCATTTTTCTTGCAAGATATCTGACAACTGTTCTGATTCATAGGAGGAGCTCGAGAGACATGGATTTTGCTGTTCGCAAATACAAAACCAAATACAGGGAACTGGGAGATCTTTTCATTGGCTGTTCCTCTATTTGCTTGGCTCCAGCCTGCAGTGACCCAGGTTGGAGGTGCATATGGGAGAGGAGAGGTACAGAAAGCAAAGGCACACCTTCCCTTCCACCACAGGAAGTTCAATGTGGCTGCACAATGAAGCCGAGGGATTCAGCTCCAAACTAACATTTTCCTTCCACCACAAAGCCACTCGTGAGCACAGCAGGTCAGGAGTGAGGAGAAAAAGGACCTTCTGGCAGAGCAAGATCTTCTGCCAGGTGAAAATACCACAAACTGGATTCAGAGTGTCAGGGATCTGCAGGACACACCCAGACCTAATGCTATATATTAAGGATGAAATGCTGTAGGGGGAACAATCACCAACAGCATGAAATTTAACAAATGCAAGTGCGGGTTCAGCACCTGGGACACAGCAACCCTGGATACATGGACAGACTCAGGTGTGAGAGGATGGAGAGCAGCCCTGCGGAGAGGGTGTTCTAGCCAACGGCAAGCTGAACATGAGCCAACAGTGCCCTGGCAGCCAAGAGGGCCAACTCTGTCCTGGAATGCATCAAGCTCAGCATTGCCAGCCAGTTGAGGGAGGGGATTATCCAGCTCTGCTCTGCACTTGTGCAGCCCCATCTCAAGTACTGTGTGCAGGTTTGGGCACTACAGTATTAAAAGAACATACAACTACTGGAGGGTGTCCAGAGGAGGCCACAAGGCTGGTGAAGGGTCTAGAGTGGAAGTCATATGAAGAGTGGCTGAAGTCACTTGGTCTGTTCAGCCTGGCGAAGAGGAGACTGACAGAGGATCTCATAGCTCTTTTCTACCTTCTCACAAGGGAGGGAGGCGAAACAGGTGTTGATCTCTTCTCTCTACTGAGCAATGACAGGACTCGAGGAAATGGCAGGAAGATGTGCCAGGGGAGGGTTAGACTGGATATTAGGAAGAGGTTCTTCACCCAGCAGGTGATGGAGCACTGGAACAGCTCCCCAGGGAAGCAGTCAGGGCACCCAGTCTACCAGCATTCCAGAAGCATTTGGACAACGCCCTCAGTCACATGGTGTGAATGTTGGGAGTGTCCTATGTAGGGATGGGAGTTGGACTCCATGATTCTTTTGGGACCCTTCCAACTCAGGCAATTCTATGATTCTGTGAACAGGCAAAAACTTCCTTTCCTTCATCGGCTCCCCCACTGACTCCTGCTATAGATTTGACTCTGCTGTCTTCCCTTCTCTTCATTCATGTTTTGTTATCAAAATCGATTAAGTCCACCTCAGACCTTCTGAGATTAAGAAGGTCATTCCCCTGGTGTAAGAACCACATTGCTTTTCAAAGCCTTCACCATGATGGAAGAACTTCCCTCTGCCAAAATAAGGGAGAAAACATCCAAGCTATTTGTCTCACTGCCAACGTGCTGAAAAGAGGTGATGAACTGTTGACTTTTTCAGGCCAGAAGATATATCAGATATTCCTGAGAGAAGCCTCAGCTCAGAAAAACTTGTAAACATACAACAAGCCTTCTGTGATTTGGGCAGATCTAAAATATGTGCTTTGTTTCACATAAAGACCAGAAGAGGCACAATCACTCAGAAAGACGGAATCAATAAGGAAAAAGGAACCAACCACAGAACAGTGGGAAAAGGAGAGCAGAGACCAATGGTGGATGAGAAGCTGAATATGAGCTGGCAATGAGCGCTTGCAGCCCAGAAAGCCAACCATATCCTGGTCAAATCCAGTGGGACTGGCAGGGTGAGAGAGGGAGTTCTCCCCTTTGGCTCCGCTCTGGTGAGACCTCACCTGGAGACCTACGTTCGTTCAGTTCAGGAGTCCTCAGTTCAGGAAGGACATGGAGCTATGGGAGTGAGTTCACAGGAGGTCACAGGAGGGCTGGAGCGCCTCCCATATGAGGACAGGCTGAGAGAGTTGGGATTGTTCAGCCTGGAGAAGAGAAGGTTGCATGGAGACCTTAGAGCAGCTTTCCAGTACTGAAAGGGGCTCCAGGAAAGCTGGGGAGGGGCCCTTGATCATGGAGTGCAAGGATAGGACAAGGGGAACGGTTTTAAGCTGACAGAGGGGAGATGGGCTTTGATGTCCCTTTCAAGCCAAACCATTCTGTGATTTTATGGAAGTGCAATCACGTTGCCTGAGCTTTAAACTGGCCTGCCAGTACATGACTTGCAATCCTTCAGGAAAGAAAGTTTGGGCAGGGGCTCTGGAGGAAGAACGCATATCAGGGAATAAGAAATCAGGAAGGCAGAAGATTCACTCAGACCAGACCCATTCAAATACTGGGGGGAAAGAGGGGAGTAGTAAAAACTTGAGCTTCCTTAACATGGTCTTAGATGTGGCAAAGCCTCCTGTTTCCTATTAATTTACACTATATCGTAGACAGACAGGGAGGAGGACAAGAAGAGCAAAGCGCTCATTAAAATGAGCAGCTTTTCCTTACTGTTTGCAAGTGAAATCCATCACACAGTCCCACTGTACCGTAAAAATCAAACAAGATCAGTGGTCTATGGCTTTGTAAATCCTCAGGGCCAAGATACTCAAAGCAAGCTAAGTGCCTGCATTTTCAGAGGTTTAAAACAAACTGTGTGAGCTTCTGAAGAGGCCCTGCTCAGGGCCTCAGGACCAGCACCCCAAAATGGAAGCTCTCAAAGCCACTTCTCACAGCTGCTATGAGGAACTAAGTGATGCTGGATTTCTCATTTTCAAGTTCTCTGTAACAGAACAGAGGAGGAAAATGTTTGACAAGACACAAGATAGTTCTGTTCTGACTTGAAAGGCAAGAGATCAGGGCCAATTTGTGGGCATGTTGGCCCAGATCCACGTCAGAACAAGTCCCAAGTCACTGGCTGCAGCTCAGTGGAGCTCCAGTGGCACAAGTCTCCCCTGGACTGGGATCAGCAGAACAAGAAGTCCACACGGATCACTTGGACTTCTTGTAGCTGAGATCAGAGAGGAGGTTTCTTCCCCAAGCATCCTTCAGATGCTCTTGGAACTCTCTCCTGCCATCTGTCAGGTTATGTCAGATTCTGACCACTCCGTCTTGCCCTGACTAAAACACATTTCAGAAACATTGAGTGGAAAAGCAGAAGAGTTGAAGGCATCAGTACAACTGAAATTCTCTTTTGCCACAGGAAACGAGTCAAATATTTTCCTGCATCCCCACAGTTAGCAGAAAAGCCCTCAAAGTGATTTGGAAAGTCTGTCTTCCGTTCCAAGACAAGCTCCGCTTGCTCCCCAAGGAACTTGCAGGAAGAGTTTCGAAAGCGTCTGAAAAATATTAAGATTTGCCTTACATTTTCTAATAAGGTACCCGTTTAACAAGCAGGATTGCTGCAGTGGGGAGAGCAGGAAGCTTGAGCTTGATAATATGCAAGATGTGGTGCTTTGAGACATGGCTTAGTCAGCACAGTGAGGCTGGGCTGATGGTTTGACTGGATGACCTTAGAGGTCTTTTCCAGCCTCAATGATTCTATGGATTTTTGTTCACATCACACTGCTAACAACTCTATCAAAACCCATCACCTCAGAGACCACAACTGACTATTCATTGCAGTGTGTAGGGATGAATAAACTGAAGTTATCTTCATCACATGCAAACAAACTACCAGTATCCAGGCACCCCTCTCACCTGATCCTCTTGGATGGCTGCAGGAGAGAAATCCAGCTCAGTTACACTTTCAGAGCTGCTGCTTTGAGCCAATCTCAGATCAGATGAAGCGTTTCAAGCAAAACTCACAATGTTGAGAGAATACTGTAATTGTCACTTGAAGTGCGACAAGGCAAGAATTTCAAAACTAAGGATGATCTTTACCCAAGTATATGGAAACAAAACGAAAGGAAGAAGAACACAGTGCAATCCTTAACCTTCAGCTCTCTGATTTCTGTCATTTAAGCCACAGCCCAAATGTAGGGGTTTGTTCACAGTCTGTTCTATTTGAGAGGGGATCTGGGGAACAGGATATTTCACATTGTAATGGCAGAGGTGTGTATCAGATCAAAATACAACCTTCATATTTGGGTGCTGCATTTTGATTTGTCCTTACCAACTCACATGATTGCAGATCCCGACATTTTCACTTCTTCCTGAAATCCAGTCAAACAGTCGCAGCTCGTTATTGGAGAATTTCAGCCTTCAACTACAAAGCAAAAAAGATTTGTAAATATGATAAAAAAATTTAAGACACAGTTCTGACCTCAGCACTGAAGATAAATTGTAAAAAGTTACATTTCAAATTATAGCAAACTCAAGTCTTGCGACAATAGAAGAAATTGCTGATTTCATACTTTCATTCAGGATTTCAAGACCGTTAGGAATATCAGCTGTGTCCACTCAGACTGCACAGACTGGTCTCTAGAAGTCACAGATGGAGATCAAAGTTCCATGGCAGCATCAGATCTCTGGTGTGTGTGCAGCTCAAGAGCAAACCTGCTTGGAAGGCCAGGCTGGCCCTGCCCTGCCATTGGGAATTCACACCCCACAAGCCATACCACACATCCACAGAGACAGGACTAGGAAAGCTCAGGAAATACAGTAGAACAACCCACGCCGGTTAGAATAAAGCATGGTTTGGGGGGATGGCTGATCCATACTGCAATACCTGGGATCTGCCAGCTACTGCCAGCTGGTACCTTGACAGAATTGCACTACAGACGTGTACATAGATGGAAAATAGATCAAAGTTTGGCCGTAGCAATCCCTCTTTCCTTTCAGTCTCAGTCGAATTTTGAGTAAACAGCAGACATTGGAGCCTGGATACTCTCTTACAGTTTCAGAGTGCCTTCATGTGGCATAAACATCGATAACCACTTTCTATGCTTCCCTAACTTACTGACAAGCAAAACGAATCTTATTAAAAATCCACCTGCTTGATTCCTCAGAGAGGGAGAAACTGGTTGTTATCCAAAAAGCCAAGCATTGCTGATTGTTTATTTATCATTTACTTAGTATTCTATCATAAATCTGAATACATTTGGGTAAAACCATGAGCTTTCATCCTCCTATTCCAGTTTCAGTAAAGGACAGCATGGATGTGACAACAGTTCAAGTAAACCAGACTTCACTCTAAATGTTTTTTTCTACTTGAGCTCCCTAAAGAATATTAAATTGCTTTTAAACCAATACAAGAGTGGAATGATTCAATATAAGTCTAGATTTTTTGTCGATGGAAACAATTCCAAGTGACAAGGTAAGAAGAACAGTAACTAAACCCAGACTGCTCCTAGCTGCCCACTGTGTCCTTACAGGTTTGTTCTTACTTGTAGCTTCATTCCCACTCAGCTTGGTGCCTTCCTGAGATGCAAACTGCCCAGCCTTCTCTGGTCTCTTGTCCCTTCTACCCCCAAGACCTGGCTTCTTGCTCTCTGCTTCCTTCCACAGTTTCTCTCCATGAGGAACATTCTCCCAGCTCCTTGATGCAACTCTCCTGTCCATCACACCGCACAGCTTCTGAAACCTGCTTTCCCCTAAGCATGCTTCAGAGGAAAGAAGTCACGCTCTGAGTCTATGGAAATTCCATTTCAAACAGTGCTACTCACTTACAGGACCACAACAAAAAGTCACTAGGAGTCAAGATCTGTCCTTGCAGGAAAAAGAATCAGGTAAAAAAGCATATGAAAATAAAGGGAAAAGGTGTAAAGGCAGGAATTAATTCTGCTTTTCAGGCTGCTTTCTACAATCTGGATCATCTCCCATTCGAGGACAGGCTGAGAAAGTTGGGGTTGTTCAGCCTGGAGAAGACTCTGGGGAGACCTTAGAGCAGCCTCCAGTACAGAAAGGGGCTCCAGGAAAGTCGGGGAGGGACTTTTTAGCAAGGCCTTTTGTGACAGGACAAGAAGTAATGGTTTTAAACTAAGGGAGCAGAACTTTAGATTGGATACAAGGAAGAAATGTTTTCCTGTGAGGGTGGTGAGGCCCTGGCACAGGTTGCCCAGGGAGCCAGTGGAGGCTCCATCCTTGGAGGTGTTCAAGGCGAGGTTGGATGGGGCTTTGTGCAACCTGGTCTGGTTCAAGATGTCCCTTCTCCTGCAGAGGAGTTGGACTGCATGTCCTGTAATGGAACAGTCCAACCCAAAGCATTGTATGATTCTATGATTTAGGACACTGAAGTGTTAACAACCAAACAACAGGCCCCATGACAGTTTCATTTAACATCCGAAGTACTCATTTTAAAAGCTAATAAAGGCTTTTCATTTGGCAAAAGGACAAAATACTGTAACAAGCTAACTGAAAATCTCAAAGCAAGGCCATGTGAAAGACAGCTTTAAAAAAAAAAAAAAAAACAGGGCAAATTCCTTGTTAATTCTGAATTGCCTACCTTGACACCTCCCTTCTCTTCCAAATTCACTGTATGAGCAGCAATCAAGACAGCTTTTTGACCAGTAAAGCTTATGTAGTGCTTGACAACAAGACTGTTAAACACCTGCTCCCAGGTGAGAGGATATCCATTTTCAAGATTAAACTTTTCTGCAAGGCTTGAGCAGCCCAGGGTGCACCCATGGCTGTCTGGGATACAGAGCCCCCAAACTTCACAAAAGATAAGGATCTTATCTCCAGCAAGAGAAAAAGAACCAGCGTCTTGGAGATGGGTCAAACTCCATTGCCACCAGGATTAGCAGCTCCTCTCAGATCAGCTGACTTGGGAGAAACAGAGAAAACCCTTGCAGTGTCTGGAAGAGCCTGACATGATTCCAAAAGGCCAATCTCAGAAACCCCTTAGCTGGCTAAAACTGAGCCAGAGAAGCATTCCCAAGGTGCAATAACATCCATACAAAGGGCAGTTTGCTTCCAGCACCACAATGAGCACCGCACCTCAGCGACAACCCTTCTCCCAGGCTGATGCAACCAAGGGAGGGTGGCCCAAGAATCAGAGCCTCCTGATAGGAGCCAGCGGTGTTGGACTTCAGTCTGGAGCCCAACTCCATTTACTGGAAGATAGCTGGAGGCAGTAAGATTTGTCATTCCCTGACATTTTCTAAACAGACAATTTTACAACTGGAGACCAAGATTAGGAGTCCTCCCTTCTCCCTTGTGATTCCAGAGGCTCACACATTCCACAGACTTGTTCCTGCGGATCACTAAAACGGTCAAACTGGATTTGTGAAACAAAAACAAATCCAAAGGGCTAGACAAACACTTCCTCCCCTGTGTTACATGTTCTTTGCACAGATTAAAAATAACATGACCTTACAATGCAAGATTAGCTACATTTGCTCAAGATTCATGTTACGTCTGCTTCCTTCTGTGGCAGCCCCGTCACGGGTGAATATCTGATAGGCTATCACACCCCAGTGTGTTTGCAGTAGCAAAGGAAAACAAAATGGACTTGCCCTTGATTACACGATGAATAAATAGGCTTTTATTTAGAGTGAAGGCTACAAATTGACTGCTAATTTAAGCACATAAAATGGTGTATGTGCATTTGCCCAGGCATACATTGTTCACTGGACAGCTTTGTCATGTCTCTTTGACTTTATAGTCTTTTTTCCCCGGTTAAAGATAACTTCACTAAAATCAAAGCACTGTTTTCATGGACATTTTACCCTGTGATGGACCTTTTGGTCCAGACTTCTTGGTGAACATCTACAGAGGATCTTGGCTGCAGTCATCACACAGCACCCTGCAGTCTGCAATCTCAGATCTATAATCAGGGAGATCCAGAAGGGAAGGAAGGAATTGAGGAGAGAGAGTAAGCATTCATCTGAAGAGATGAGCACTAGATCAGAACATGATATAGACATACATATTTCCTAGAAAAGGTCTCCGCAGCCAGGCAGTCTGGCACAGGCTTCACAGAGCTGCCACTGGTAGGACAGCTCCCCATTCCCTGGACTATGCAAAGCTCCAAATGAAACAGGCTTCTTGTTCCCAACAATTACTGGGTCAGGCCTAAATCTAGGCTCATGGTGAGGAAAAATCAGCTCCACTAAAATGGTGAAACATATCACGAGTCCCAGTGATCAGCTTATGGGCTGGTACCTAGAGTATTTAGGTAAAGAATCACCTCCCAGCCTTATTCAAACAAACTTGTCCAGAGCAGGAAATACGCTACTAATAACATGCTCTAACATTCCTTTTACTATAGCAGAGGTCATATCCAGTGACAGGACATGTGGGAATGGCTCAAAGCTGAGCCAGGGGAGGTTTAGGCTGGACATTAGCAAGCTTCTTTTTAACAAGAGGGTGGTCAAACCCTGGAATAGACTTCCTCGAGAGGTGCTGGATGCCCCAAGCCTGCCAGTGTTTAAGAGGTATTTGGACAATGCCCTTAGTATCACGCTTTAACTTTTGCTCAGTCCTGATGTGGTCAGGCAGTTGCACAGGATGATCCTTGACCCTTTCCACTGAAGTACTGTTGATGAGAAGACAGAGAAAGTTCTTTACAGAAAGCTTCTTCCCTTACTTCAAGAGAGTAAATGTGAATTAATTTTCCCTTTGGTATAAATACATTTACTCTTGGAAAAGAAAATACACAACATTCCTCTCCAGCTTGGTTTCTCACCCTTTAGCACCAGTCTATGCAGCGCTAGATGTTCCTTGGGTTGGTGGGAGGGGGAGTTTGCATTGCATAGGAGTTACTTAACTCACCAGAGGTACAGCATCTCTCATCAATCAGCGTTTTCCTTGTTGCTTCACACCTGGTGCTCCAGATTGGAAGGATCTGCAGAATGTGTTTGTCTTTTTCCTTCTCCTCACTCCTGGTCTTTTTTTCCCCTTCCTACAGTTATCCTGGGGAAAACAAAAGATAGGAAGCATTGGCTGTTGTACACTAGGCTATGCACTGAAGTATTCACTTTAACTCACAGCTAGATAGGCAATAGTCAGATGCAGACCTGAGGATGGAGATGTCTCTGTAAATAGAAGAGCAAACTCTTGGTATATGGATCTGTAATGTCATTTGGCTGGGAAGGAGGAGAAGGGACACATTTGTGACTGAACAACATTTGCAGGAGAGCAGAGACGTCTGAAGAAGTAATTGAAGCTGTCAGGACTCTAACCCCAGAACTCTGATGCTGTCTGTTCCGCTGGTACTTGTATAATAGTGAGGAAACTTTATGACAGAACTAACTAAGACTGTACCATGCTCCATGGGGAGGAGAGGCCCCGGATAATGTTTTACACCCAGCAGTAATGCAGGACTGCTGCACTTCAGCAAATACAGCCCTTTCCAGCAGCATTGCCCTTAGCAGAGCCCCCAGAAAGATGTTCCTCCCCACAAAGATCACTTGGCTTAAAGAGAGTTTTACTGCACACTTGAAAGGTGAGCACGCAGTCCTGGGAGAGACATGAGTGGGACCAGGCTGTAGGCTTTGGGTGCAGTCAAGCTGTCCTTTCCCTGCAGATACCCTGAATTGTGAAGTTCCTCCATCACTCATTCCACTCTGACACCTCTGAATGTCCAGCAGGGACATAAATCCAGCAGGGTCTCAGTTCCTGGTTCATTTGGAGAAGGCAGGATCTCAAACACTGAACCATTTGGTCTCATTCAGCTTCAGGAAAGACAAAGCAGACGAGTACTGAGGGAGCCCCAGCTCATACTGATACGGCCAAGGTGACACAAGATGCTTTTCCTTCTTCCTCTGAGCACACATCCCTCCCACCAACAACAGCACAGGAACTCACCACAGAGCTGGAGACACCAAAAAGGACCCTGAACCAGCTGGTATCAAGTTTCTTGCACGGCCACAGCAGGGACAGCATCAACGTGGTACAGTACTGTCAGAAAAAAACAAAATACCCACATCTATGAATCCACTGAAAGCTGGGGCCCGAATATACCACATGTATGGGGGGATTTTACACCTTGTTCAGCCAAGAGCTCTAAACACGGGCTTTAGTGTTCAGACGATTAACTTCATGAGCAGATATGGTTACAATATCATCAGATTTTAGTAAAATGAGCAATCAGATTGTAAAGGAGAATAGTACAAAGGTAGCTTACTCACTTTCCTGTCTTGATTTAAGTAATTTAAATACTTGGGTTTCCATTTTATCCACTGCCATAAATAAACCAAAATCAATTCTATTCATTTATTTCCACTTCCTACAGAATCCATCACGCTACAATCCATTATAACCAGAGGAATCATAAACCAACACATCCAGTGTGATGAAACTGCACTAACCTGATAAAAATCCACAAAAGCAAAGATGCGGAGATGGCTTTTACAGGCCACATAGTCAAGAAGAGTCTCAGTTTGTCACTTCTGACGAGGGAAGAAACAAAGCTTGAGAAATACAGACCCCTCAGAACCAGGAACACTTAAATAACAGGTATCCATACAGTGAGGCATCCACCATCACTGTTATAGAATCATAGAATGGATTGGGTTGGAACAGACCTCAAAGCCCATCCAGTCCCACCCTCCTGCCATGGGCAGGGAGACTTCCCACCGCATCAGGGTACTCAAAGTCCCATCCAACCTGGCCTTGAACACCTCCAGGGATGGGGCAGCCACCACTTCTCTGGGCCACCTGTGCCAGGGCCTTCCCTCCCTCACAGGAAAACATTTCTCCCCAAGATCTTATCTAAGCCTCCCTTCTTTCAGCTGAAAAATGTTCCCTCCTATCCTGTCCCTGCACTCCCTGATCAAGAGCCCGCCCTCGGCTTTCCTGGAGGCCCTTTCAGTACTGGAAGGCTGCTCTAAGGTCCCTCTTCCCTTCCCTTCCCCTTCTCTCTCCCTCCCTTCTCTTCCCCTCCTCATCCCTTCCCTTCTCTCTCCCTCCCTTCTCTTTTCCTCCCCCTCTCTTCCTTTCCCTTCTCTCTCCCTCCCTTCTCTTCCCCTCCCCCTTCCTTCCCTTTCCCTCCCCTCCCCCTCCCTTCCCTTCTCTTTGAAAAACCCCAACTCTCTCAGCCTGTCCTCATATGGGAGTTGCTCCAATCCTCTGATCACCCTCATGGCCCCCTCTGGACTCTCTCCAACAGATGCATGTCCTTTCTGTGCTGAGGACTCCAGAACTGAAGGTAGGGGGTGAGGGGAAGTGAGGTCTCACAGGGTAGAACAGGTGAGAATCACGCACAGTAAGTTGATGTGTTATCTGTGAAACTCTGGTTCAAGCCTAGCCCAGGTCATTCAAATATGAGACAAAAATCCACTGAAGTGCTGCTTTGTCTGGACAACCACATATTTACTGCATCCACTCCCTGTGAGACAGGCTTCTTACAAGCATAATCTCCATCTCAGACAGCTGTCCTGAGATCAGATGCATCAGAGGGGCCTCCCATACTACAGAACAGGACCACCAAAGCATGAAAGCTGAAGCAAGGGAGGAGATGACCATTTGAAACATTAGCATCTTGAGTGTCATTGCATGGCCTGTGCAGGAAAAAAAGCCAAATAAGTGCTCTAAAGCAGACTCCTAGGGGTGAGCTCATCAAGAGACAGTTTTGTAAAGAAGTGCTGCTGAATTCTTCCAAGCAGTGCAGAAGGGTCATAGGTAGCCGGGATAACCCTCGCTGGTGTCTGAACCTCATACTGTCTGCCTCCTAGCACCAAGAAGGCACAGAGACAGAAAGCAGCCTTTGAAGCAAGCATTTAGAAAGGACATAGTGGAAAGAGGCTATCAGCTGGCAGGCAGGGGGCATGGAAATGTTGATAGGCACATCATTTGCAGAAGAGAGCTTTACACAAGCATTACCTCTGTCCAGTTCCAGCCCAGGAGTCAGCCTGTCATGCACTCCTGCAATCACATTTAACCTTCCCAGACAACCTAATTCTCTCTTTCTTTCCCTTCTGCCCCTGGCAATCCCCTGCAGCTGCAGTGCATTCACGAGCATGCTTTGAAGGATTCAGAAGCTCATTTTGGGCAGCATGGGCCTGATTCAGCATCAACAGCAGAAGAAATTGGTCTCAAGCCATAAGTTTGGAAAAGACTCCAACTTTTTATTCTGCTGATTTACACAAAGCTTAAAACCTTTATCCATACACATTTCTGGCTCTGCCCTAGCCCTCCTCCTCTCCTGACCCTTACCACATCACCTCATCCTGGCAAAATACACCCTTTTCATCAGAGCTCTGACCCTAATCCATTCACCTGTGCAACCCAGCAGGCAGAACAGAAGTGCTGGTACGCTGCGAAGGATTCCAGTTGTCTGTTTACAGCCACTTCTCACCATTAGCTTCCTGCAACAGATGGGCTCTAATTTCATAGGCACAGGAAGATTCAATAGCTGGGGTGGGACAGGCAGGAAGGGCTGCTGCTTCAGTAGCAAGAACCTGGAGGAAGAAAAATATACAGATGATTTTGGAAGGAATACAGCACCTTGTGTTTATGCACCACCCCAGGATCAGCTATGAATCCAGCTGCAGTGAGGGCAATGCTGACTGCCTTCTGCTGCCAAGTCTGCCTTTTTTCCAGGGGTATGTGTAGGGAGGGGCTCATAGCAGGACGTGGATCCTTAAAAGGAGACGGCTAGCTTCAACCTCAGTAATATCAAAGTATTCCCGTGAGAAGAAGGCCATGAGAAAGAAGAAAAGGAGGATTGCAGGTGTACAGATTAGAAGAGCTGGGAAAGCATGAGGGAGAAAGTCAGCACAGAAGAATGTATACGCAAGTAAAGCAAGCTAATTAACAAGTAGAAGCTGTAAAGCTTCTACTTCACAGCATGCGGATAAGACTATATAAGAAAGCTTGGCACAAGCAATAAGTGTCGACTGCACATCATATTGGTGTCTGTGTCATCCATTCCCCGTGGCGCTGCAGGCAGGCGCAACGAACTGCACCACAAGAGCGCAACAGGTATGGTTTCCATGGGATGCAGCTAAAGAGGTGATAAATCTCAAGTGTCCTTCTGTTGGGACATCACCCATCTTGATAACATTAGCACAAGCCTCTCTAGCAGAGGTCACATCCATCCCACCAGTCAGCTGTTACATGCTCTCACAGAATTTCCAAATGATTATGAGGGCAACCAAGATGAATTCCATCCTTTCATTGCCTGCACGCCCCTGGAAAAGTCACAATGCAACCCTTTATAGGCTGGGCAAATAACTAAAAGTTATCCAAGCAAAATAAGGAATAAGAAATTATTTATGTTTTGACAGTCATCAGTTTTCCAATTCACCACACTTGAAGTGCTGTGGTGTTAGGCACAACCTTTTCACATCCTCCACGTGCCTACAATGAGACATAAGGGACACTTCCACTGTACTGCTCTGAGGCTGAAGAATATCCAGGCACTAAAGCCACATCTGTTTAATTTAGTGTAAATCTCCACAGTCTTATTTGTGGTTGTGTTGCATGCGTTCATAACCTATCCAGCACAAGACAAGCCCAGAATAGAAGCTCATGAACTTCACAGCTTGAGCCCAGCACTGCTGCTGACCAGACGAAGGAATTTCTGGTTTTTATCCTGCCTCTTGGCTATCCAAGACCTGCTGGCAAGGGCCATATCAGTATATTTTCAGCCATTCAAACTGGAAAAAACATCAACTAATCCAGCCATGTGAGCACATGACAATCTGCAGAGGGGGAGATGTTTCAAGTGCTAAAGATCTGCACATCCTAAACCCAAGAGCCTTCTTTAGTGAGGTTTCCTTCCTGTGCACCAGATTCCTTCTTGTTTGGCTTGTACACTGTTTTGAAAACTCCTTGAAAGGGAAAATTAGAAAATGAGAAATTAGTGATGAGTTAATTCCAGAACAGACTTACAGAAGTAGAACATCTTCCATATAGCATCCTGATACTCAGAGCAATTTGTTTCTTTTCCTTTCACCTCCATCACAACAGAAGTCACAAGAAAGCAAACAGAGATGAAATGTTACTCTCATAAGGTGAGAAGCCGTGAGGTTGAGAATGTAGCACGGAAACTGCCCTTTTGCTTTGAGCAACTTTATGAGTTCACAAAAAATTTTCATTCCTTAAAGACTGAGTTTTAAAAAGCTTTTTAAACTTTTAAAGTTTTTTTTTGTTTTGTGAAAACAAAAAAACCCAGCGTGATGGTTTGGGCTGGGACAGAGCTAATTTTCTTTGTCATAGCTGGTATGGGACTGTGTTTGTGATTTGAGCTGGAAACAGTGTTGGTAACACCGTGATGTTCAGTCACTGCTGAGAACACTTTATGCAGCCTCAAGGCCTTTTCTGCTTCTCCCACTGACCCACCAGTGCGTGCTGGGGGTGCACAAGGGGTTGGGAGGTGACACAACTGACCCCAGTGACCAACAGGATATCCCACAACACATGGTGTCACGCTCAGTGTATAAAGCTGGGAGGAGAAGGAAGGGGGGGATGTTCAGAGTGATGGCATTTGCCTTCCCAAGTAACTGTTACGTGTGATGGAGCCCTGCTGTCCTGGAGATGGCTGAATACTCATCTGCCAGTGGGAAGCGGCGAACGAATTCCTTGTTTCGTTTTGCTTGTGTGCGTGGCTTCCTTTCACAAATAAACTGTCCTTAACCCACGAGCTTTCTCCCTTTGACTTTTCTTGTCCTCTCTTCCATCCTACAGGGGGAGTGAGTCAGCAGCTGCCTGGTGCTTAGTGTTGGCTGGGGTTAAACCACGACACATGGCAAAATATATAAAAGACAAGGAGAGTAAGAATCCCTCTGGCACATAGCAAGCTTTGTTCCCATGTTCCAGGCAGCGACTCATCAAGAGCTGTCACTCTCTGGAGAAGAAAGCATGGTGCTGTCTCCTGGCACAGCTTGCATGGCTTGTGGCGGAGTGACAGGCAGCTGTGCCGGCCCTGTGCCAGCCAGGATGAGTCCCTCCAAAAGCCTCACCACAGCAGCTTGTTTTGTAAAGAGATGAAGAAGCATGCAGAGTGAAGGACATATCCGAGGTGTGAATTAGCCTTCTCTAAGATCAGGTGTACATCCACACCTGCAGTTCTGCAGTGGTTTAATCAGGGGCAGGTCTTTTCCTGGGGACAGCGAGATCCAGTCGCAGTGGAGCTGTACGGGGCTCACCTGATGGCACACACCTATGGCATCAGAGACCTAACAGTACACACTTGCTGACCAGGACAAATTCAGATAAATCTGTTATCATAAAGATAATGAATGAAGGAGAATGAATATCAAGATCCTGGCACAGGTGCCAAAGCATCACTAGATCAGAACAGACCTTACAATGACACCTGTGTGTCCCAGCTGCCAATGGTGTAGACACTCAAGACTGAAGGCCCTTTAAAGAGATACCCCAAAAAACATTTGCACACTCCGAGCAACAGCAGATTTCATTATAAGGAAGGGGTCCAAAGGGAACCAAATGAAACAACAGGGTCCTCTCAGTGCCCTCAGAGTACTTAGCCCCTGTAAAGCCTGATTTTACTGCTCAGTGTCACAAAGACCCTGGTCACAGCCACCCTGAACTGTTCCCACAGCTAAGCAAACAAGCCAGCAGCTGTGCTTGTGCACTGCTCATTCTGTAGATATGCAAAGGCAAATACGGAGGCAGAGAGATGTCAAACACGTAGTCAGGGTGAGCAATCAGCCATCCCCACATCATTTCACTGGTGATCATGTCCAGTCCTCACAACAAACTTTGAAGACAGCATTAAGGATGTAAAAGCCCTTCACAGAGCTGCTTTTGTCATTACAGCAGAGCAAAAGCAATCTGACTCGATGTCAGCCCTGCCCAGGGATCAGAGTGGATCAAAGCTTCAGCAAACCCAGACCAGCTAATCACCAAAACAAAGTGCTCCATCCAGTTCTTGCAGTTTCCTGCCTCGTTTTCTTTGCTCCTGCCCACACAGAGTCCTTACTGATTTCCTATTCTCATTCTGTTTCTTCCTTCCAACCTCTGTCTTTGATTTGCTAAGAAAGGATGGATTCCCATTACAATGGAGATCATCGTATCACAGAATCACTGGGACTGGAAAATACCTCTAAGCTCATCTAGTCTGTCAGCCCAACCCTAGGTGCCTTCCAAATCGTGTCCCAAAGTGCCACGTCTACACGCTTTTTGAGCCCCTCCAGGGATGCAGACTCCCCCACTGCCCGGGGCAGCCTCTGCCAGTGCTGCCCCACTCTTTCAGTAAAGACATTTTTCCTGATATCCCGGGGGTTGCTATGTGTGTTTCTCCAAAGACTCTTGTCCTGACGCACAGAACCATCGACCTCTGCTCGTTGTTTAGGTCAGAGAACAGCCACACACCCTACAGAGCTGCTTTCCGTCTCTCCGTGCCAGGCAGAGTGGGTCTCCTCCAGATCCTGGCTTGTGGGACAGGGGCATCTAGTGGCTGAGGCTCCACAGAGCAGGGCAAAGCCACAGCGAGACGAGTTGAAGCGCCGCTGCACTTAGGGATGCGTCGGTAGCTTCCGTGAGATGCAGACAGATCAATACAAAGCTGTTGGGCTATCAACTGCTCTGCCCACCCCAACGTGTCACCCAGATGGGATCCTCCAACACCCCCTCTCACACCGGATGCTCAGGCAGTGCTGGCAAACACACGAAGCGACATCCACTAACGTCATCTCCTAACTCCCAGCAGTCGGGGGCTCAGGCATCCCCTGCGCACAAGCACAGTGCTGTCTTTTTACATGACAAGACGCCACAGCTCTGCTGTTTAACCAGTCTCCTTCACCTCCGCATGCCGCTCCAGCTCCAAAAGCCAATGTCACCTCCCCCTGTTCACAGTTGTGATACCGTTCAAGACTCTGCAGACATCTTCTACAGCCCTCTCCAGATGTCTCTTTTCTAGCCTGAACAGCCGCAGCCTAGCTACTTGGTCCTCACATGTAACCCCTGCCGCACAGCCGATGAGCTCTTTGATGGTCTGATTAGCTCTACAACTCACACCCTTTCTGGTTCTGCTGTCCTGTTTGAGATGAGATCAGAACTGAACACAAGTATCCAACATACGTAATGGTGTTCTTAGGTTTGTGCTCTTTTCTCTCCCTGGTAACAATGACTTTCTTTCGCCCGCACTAAGCAGCGAGCTGGTGTTTTCACAGAACCTCTTTCCGCATCTCTGAGATCAGACACTGGAATGGGAATTGCTAGCTCACCCCTGTGTGTATATACAGTCAGGATTGGGGTTTACCCACTCCTTGGCTTCTATCTGGCCACAGTAAGTGCAGGCAGGACCCAGGCAAGCTGTGCCCCAGATACACAATCAATATAATCAACTGGCTTAGTTCAGCTCCTGTGACCAATACACAAGCTTTGATCTGCTCAGAGAAGTTGCTAAAAGAAAAACAATCAATGCCATCTGCAATCACTGTGAATTGGAAAAAAGAATCCAATAAAATAGACCCTTTTCCCTTCTTCTGGATATCCTTTTAAAATGAAAAATGTTACTGTCACAATGCCAAGATGTAACACTCACTTCACCTACCAAAACCAAATCTGCTCGGCTTCAGAATGGCACTAAGATCTCCAATCTCTTAATACAAGTTTGAGTTCTTACTGGCATCACCTACAATGAGCCATGATTCTGATAGTAAAGAACATCAAAGTTTCTAGAATTACCATTGCCTTATACATAGCATTACAGCTGAAACAACGTCCAATATTTAAAATTGTTATTTTAAAAGAGGAAAAGGATATCTTTGATCTTTCCTATGTCTTAGGGCACCAGTCCTAAACATGTAGCATCCATAGCCAAGCTGCAGCTGAATAAATAATGTGTAACAGAGGCTGACAAATACAGCTGGGAAGCTTCTCACTTTTGTTGTCTGCTCTCTGAAGCTTGAACAAAAAGGAGCCACCACAAAAAAAAGAAACAAAACAAAGCAGAGAAATGCCACAACTTGGATTACATCTCTTAACTGACCACAAAATATTGTACTGCAGTTCTGCAAATGAGCAGAACCATCTTTGGGGTGATTTTTCAGCAGGTGAAACCTCTCGTACCATCCAAATGCTTTGCCTGTACGGTTTTCTAAGACATTTCCATACACAGAGAGGATGACCACTGCCTCCCAGACCACCCTTCCTATCCGACAAAGCTATGAAGGACATCCTATCCTCGCTCACTGCACACCCTCACAGTCACAAAGGCAGAATGAGCAACCCTCACATTTATTATTATGGGATTTCCACGTGAAGGCCATCTGGTTCACAGCACAGAGGCCAATCCAACCACCTGAGAGGAGGCTATGGAGACGGGTAGGTGCCAAACCACCATTTTGGGAAGGCCACTTGCAAGTCTACATCTCCGCCACCCAACTTGGGTGCCTGCTGACTGGAGATGAGCAGCCCGTGAAGGATGGAGACCCCAGGAGGAGGCATCTCCACTCGAGTAGGAGGTGGTTCAGACAGGAGACCAAGTAGTCTGTAGGCAGCTGTAACATGTGGCAGAGATTTGGGATTCACATCCGCACTGAAATGAGGAGGGAGCGGGCTCCCAAGCATCCTGATGTTTTCTTCAAGGAGGACTGTGAAACTTTGATTTTATCCCTGTAACTACAGGATCCACAGACAAGCTACCAGTCCAGCAGGGACCATCAACAGGTGGAATTCTCATGCTGCTAAAATTTGGTAAGGACGTGTGTTTTAGACCACGATACGGAGCAAAAAACATCACAGACTACTCTTTTCTCACAAGCAGAAAGATTTGGGGACATCTTTTCAACCCCTGATTACGAGTCACTTCAGAAACAGATTTTTCTAGGGCTGTGATGGGGCTGCCAGGAAGGCTACTTGAGCCTGTTTTCCAACAATTTTCTCTGTGTAAGTTGAGAGCTGCTTCCACACAAAATTAATCTCTAGCTGTGTTCTAAACACATTTGCTCTAATTGGTATTTTTTCACTCAATCCAGCATGACTCTTTCCAGACAAAATAAACAAGTCCTGCACATCCAAACACCCCAAGGTGACCGGGATTGCAATGACAACATAGAAGCAGCTACCCTCTCAGGCTTATTCCCTTCTTTCATTCCCTGTTCTCCATGGGCAGGTTACTAAGGATGAAGCAGGAGTCACTTACCTGGGCTCCAGGTGACAGCCACAGTGAGACACTCGGGATTTACCGAGGTCCATCGAAGTCTAAGCGACCACAATCACTTAGAAAATAACACACATACAGAACCAGCTGCAACAGACTCCTAAACCCCAGGGTCAGCAAAAAAGTGCCCTTAAATGCCAGGGGGCCAGCCACATGGGCTCCCTAATCCTGAGAAGCCAGCTGTAAGGGGTTCTAAACCCCACAGGGCTTTCTAACCCCTAAGGCCAGCTGTAAGAGACCCTAAATACCACACGGCTCTCTACATCCCATAAGGCCAGCTGTAATGGTTTCTAATCCCCACAGGGCTCCCTAAACCCCAGAAGCCAGCTGTGAGTGGTTCTAAACCCCACAGGACTCTCTAGATCCCAGAAGCCAGCTGTAAGAGGCCCTTAACCCCACAGAAGCAGCTGCAATGGGCTCCTAAACCCCACAGGGCTCTCCAAGCCCCATAGGGCCAGCTGCCAGTGGACCCCAAATGCCATAGGGTTCCTAAACCCCACAGGGTCTGCAAGAATGGGCCCCATAAGCCTCCCTAACCCCTCAAGGCCAGCTGCAACAGGCCCTAAACCCCACAGGGACACAAAAAAAGGCCGCTAAAACCCGCAAGGGTTTCTAAACCCCACAGGTCCAGCTGCTAGGGGACCCCAAACCCCACAGGGCTCTCTAACCCCCATAAGGACAGCTGTAAGGCGTTCTAAAGCCCACAGGGCTCTCCAAAACACAGAAAATCATCCATAAGCGGTTCTAAACCCCACACAGCTCTCTAACCCCCAAAAGGACAGCTGTGAGGCATTCTATATCCCACAGAGCTCTCTAAAACCCAGAAGGTCAGCTGTGAGGCACTCTAAATCCCAAAGAACTCTCTAGACTCCACAAAGCTCTCTAGACTCCAGAAGGCCAGATGTAAGAGGCCCCAAAACACACAGGGCTCCATAAATCCCATAAGGCCTGCTGTAAGGGGTTCTAAACCCCATCAGGTGCTCTAAAGCATGCCGAGAAAGCCACCTGGGACCCCTAAACCCCACAGAGACTCTGAATCCCACAGAGCCAGCTGTAAGAGGCCTTAAACCCCATAGAGCTCCCTAAAACACTCAGGACCAGCCACAAGGGGTTTCTGAACACCACAGCATCACCTGCAAGGGGCCTTAAACCCCAGAGAGCTCTCTAAAGATCTCAGGGCTGGTTGCGAGGGGACCTAAAACCCCACAGTCCTCCTTAAACCCAAAAGAAGCAGCTGCAATGGGCCCTTAAAAGCTATAGGCCTTCCCAACCCCTTAAGGCCAGCTGCTATGGGCCCTAAACCCCACAAGGTCAACAAAAAAACAGTCCCTAAAGCCCACAGGAGCCTCTAAACCTCACAGGTCCAGATGCAATAGACCCTAAACCCCACAGGTCCAGCTTTCAGGGGTTTTTAACTCTCCAGGTCCAGCTTTAAGGGGTCTTTTAACCCCCTACAACTGCCTAACCCCCCAGGTCCAGGTTTAACGCTTGTTTCCCGGCTCTGGCATTCCCCAGCCCCACACCCCGCCCCGATCCGGGGAAGGGGAGGAGCAGCAGGCATTGACCCCGTCCCATGTCCCTTTCCGGGGCGGGTCTAGAGGGAAGGCAGCGCTGTGATGGCGCAGCGGGCTCTACCCAACCCCTTCGCGGATTACGACAAGTCTTTGGCTACCGGATACTTCGATGCTGCCGGCAGGGTCAGTGGGGCAGGGATGGGGCGGGAAAGGGACTTGCCCCAGCAACCCCATCCCTGCTCCAGCAACCCTATCCCTGCCCCATGGCAGCCCTAATCTCTGTCTCATACCTGCTCTACAGCCGCCCCATCCTTGTCGCATGCCTGCCCCATAGCTGCCCAAATCCTGCCCCATCCCTGGGACACCTCAGGACCAGGCTGGGCTCCTCTTGGATTCGCGGCAGGGATCCAAGAGGAGCCCAGACTGTTACTGAGGTGCCCTAGGGATGAGGCAGGCATGGGGCTCATGCTGGAGGGACGGGGCAGGGGATCCGGCTCGGATGGAGCAGGGATGGGGCTCATGGGGCACCAATGGGGCAGCCGGGGCAGGGATGAGGCAGCTGGGGCAGGAGCAAGACCTCCCGGGTCTGGTCATCCCTGGGAAGGTCCTGCTCCTGCCCCTGCCACAAAGCCAAGAGGAGCCTATCCTGGTTCTGAAGTGTCCAGGTGTTTCTTGCTGTGACCTGTCAAGTTAAAACCACCCTCTGGGCACCTACAGCTTACCAAGACCTCATATGCTTGCCTGTGTTTCCCATATGTTTGGAGTTTATGACTTCTTTCTCTCCACAGCTGAGCCCCGAGTTCACACAGCAGCTGAATAACAAAATACGAGAGCTGCTGCAGCAGATGGAGAGGGGCCTCAAGTCTGCCGACCCACAGGACTGTACCACTTACACCGGCTGGGCAGGTAGGATGGCTGGTGGGAGAGGGTCATATGGACCAGGAATCTCCAGAGCAGATTTCTAGGTCAGGCCAAGGCAGGATGTGGGGTTGTGAATGATTGCAGTAGATCCATGTCAAGAACAGTGTTTCTTGTGTGTGTTTTAATCCATTAAAACCAGAGCCTTTCTCAGGATTCCCTGTTTTAGCATCAGGTTTCAAGCTGAAGAGGGAAGACCATGGTGTTATTGGGGTAGAATTGGATCTTGGTTAATGGTGCTAAATGCACACAACAGATAAAGACAGCACCTGCAAATATCGCAACACCTAAAGGGGCTGGTTCCAAATCTGGTCACGGTGGGGATGGTGACAAGTAAACAACCACTCCATGAAGGTGGCACACGCGCATGATAGGTCATTGACCTGCAAGGAGTCTTTGCACATGGCAGCAGTGTGCTCAGGGCCTGAGATAATGTCTGTCTTTTACGTTTGGGCTGAATTTTGTCTTTTGACATTGTCTGATCGGCAAGTTGTTCCATCCCTGTTCCCCAGGTAGTGCCCCTCCACTTAGCCAGGGCTAGTTCTGCCTCAGTACCTACTGGAAGGAGCAGAAATGCAAATGTGAGTATAAGGAAAGACGGAAACCTTCCTCACATTAACTCTTCCATGCAAAGCTTCCAGGAGCTTGTCATTCTCCTCTTCTGCATTTCCAACCTCTTTTTATTTTCTTGGAAGTATGCCCTGCCTTCCCCGCCCTGTGCTGGGAGCTGGGGAGGATGCACCTTTCTCTGCCTCTTTGGTGACTGCCGTGCGCTTTGTCAGCTTCTGCACTGTGCCAGGCTCTAGGGAAGGACCCTGGGGAGTTACCATTAACCTTAGGCTTGCTGCAACATTTTTTGCTCCTGTGGCTTTTTTTTTGGCAATACATTGCAACCGTAACTGGCAGGTTTCTGTTTTCTAATCTGGGTGTGGCCGGCTTTGCTTGGATATTGTGCAACTTGATGCCAACAGATTTGCTTGGGAGAACGGTGGTTGTTGTGTTGGTGCTAAACTAACATTGCAACTTGGTGCCAGAAACACCTCCTTAAAAATTATAGTTAGGTAGACAGGCACTGAGTAGCTCATAAGAAATGCTGAGATGCCAGAATTAAATTCCAGCGTGGGAGAGCACTGATTTCTTCAGTTGCTGCCTGGCAGCACTTTGCTCCTGCTGCTGCCTGGGTATTTTTATGCAATTTTTTTCAGTGCTGACTGATTTTACTTCAGGAGACAGGTTCAGTTTTCCAGTTTGTGTGACTCTGCTCAGAGGACTCCCAGATGAAAAGCACTGCCTGCATAAAGATGGTGTTCAGTAAAGATGGTCTTCAATCATGAGTGTGCTGCTTGGCATGATGGTAGAATCTGCCTCTGGCTGGAATAATTCAGGAGACAAAGCAGGAGGGCAGTTTGCTGACGTTAGGAATACTCTGAAAGCCCGCAGGGAGAAGGTAAACACCTTTTCTCAGAGACCATGTTCCCTTCCCTAGGGTGGCCTTAAGGAGCTCCATGCTGGAAAACGGCTGCTGTTGTGAAGTAATGGTTGGGTGCTCTGTATGATTTCAGATCATTTTTATTTGGAAGGGAGTTTCTGAAGAGAGCTTCTTGTCTTTTCCTCTCAGGAATTATTCCTCGTTGGGCACACTACCTTCTCACCTTGCCTAATAGGATTAGCAAAATCTCTCGACAGATTCCCTGCATGTCTCAGCCAGTGGGGTGAAGTTTACAGATATGACGCTGTGTCTTTGTCACCCTCCCTGCTCTCCTAATCCTAGCTGTATTAATTTATTCCATGCTGGTTTCCAGAGACAAAATTATTTGGGCCAAGAGAGCAGCTTTTCCCTGCAATTGCTTGTGTAAGAAGCCTTGTTGAGTATCTCCTCATGTAAATCATTGCCCAGCAGTCTGAAATCAACTTGCACTCTTGTGGTTGCTAGTAAGAGGTTGGAAGTATGGTTTGCGGCATAAACTCAGAGTGAAACGTAAGGTACTTAATGTTCAGCATTACACCCCGTAACACACAGCATATGCTGGTGTTTTACCTGGGGACCTCTTTCTTTTCCAACACGCTCAACAGAGCCCTGTTCCCAGAGCCTGCCTTCGCGCCAGAGAAGCCACAGCTTCTTGGCTCGTGGAACTGAAACAGGGGGAGGGAAGGACCTATTATCTCCTCAGAGGCAGTGAAACCACACTTTACTTCAAGCTGATCCAGCATACGGCTGAGTGCCCTCAAAACGCACATGAGTCAGTTTGTTACCATTTCATTCAGCTCCCCATAGAGATCAGGCAACACTGGGTTTGTGCCTGGGTGGAGACCAGACTTGACAGTTGTCTTCTGTTTCGTCTTTTAATCAGTTTAGCTAGACAGTTGCAAGAACTTTTGCAGTCCTCAGCTGGTATTAAAGCATTGACTGAGGGAAGGTAAACTGCCGTGATCTAATTCCATGTCAGAAACAGTTCAGATGCTGGCAGAAGTACAACTGCCTCATCCATTTTCAACCAGATGAGCATGAGGATGCTGAGGAGTACGTACATGTGTGTTGGTATTGCTCATAGTGCAAGAGGCCGTGCTCCAAAGGCTACCTCAGCTGGGAGCGTAGGTGATGGAAGGGAGATGGAAGGAAACCAGCTTCACTCCTGTCACCTCTTTGCTCACTACAGAAGCTAGGAAGATCCTAGTCTGGTGCCTGCTGGATTGTTGTGTCCTTCCAAGATCACAGAACCATAGAATGGTTTGGGTCGGAAGGGATCTTAAAGATTATCCAGTTGCCATGTCAGGGACACTTTCAGCGTTGAAGTTGCTTAAAGGTTCTCAAAAGCAGCTGAGATGATCTGCCACCTGAAGCGATACACGAGAGAGATTCCCCTTCCGCCGCATTATGGCAGCGGATTTGGGATTTGTTTCCTATGTGAGCATTCCCTTCAATGTCACAGTCATGGCTTTTGAAGCTGGATGGCCTCTGAAACACCCTGGTGAGCGAAGACAAGGAGCAGGGCTGAGTTGCCTTTTGAAAGGACTCCAAAAGACATGCCAGATGAAAGAAAAGCCATTAAAGAATGGATAGAAATTCTGACCGTACTGGTTCAGGAGGAACACTTCTGGAAAAACGTTTCCTTCACTTCAGTGCCATATCTTAATTTTAACCTCAGAACCTAGAGAACTTGGTCTTAAGAGAGTTCTGCTCCAAAACCCAGAAATCCTTAGATAACCCCTACAGAGTAAGAGGCTGTGACGCAGCATTTGATGAGAGAGAATAAAGCACCCGGTGTCACCCACACAAACCACATTCCTGCCAAGCGCTTGGTGGGTGATTTTGTGAAAGTTCCATTCTTGGAGACAGTCCGTGCTTGACTGGACAAGGCTCAGAGGAATGGGATATGAATTTGAAGGATCCAGCCTTTTAGAGATCACCTCCATGCATCCCATTGGACCTAACCTGTTGTAGGTTTCTGTGATGGAGTAATGGGTAGTTGTGGTTTGGGATGGACTTCTTTTCTTGGTTGAGTGGGGGTTTGGGGGACTTCTTAAGTCTTCTTTTGTGAACAGTTTTACAAAAGAAGCGTTGTTACCCAGGTTTTAGGCTGGAGAAGCTGAGGCATCCGGAGAAATTCCCTGCATCCTGCAGTGCATGAGGAAGGCAAGCTGTGAGCTCTGTAAGATGCCCCCATGGCTCCCCAGACAGTTCTGAGCAGGGGATGGATGATGCAGCCCTCCAGAGAAGGTGTCTTGCTTTCCTGTTCAGCGTAGTTTTGGCATGTATTTATGAACACGATTATGAACACAGGATTAGAGCTGGTGTAGATTAGGTCAGGAGATTTCCTCTTGTGGCAGTGTCAGTCCTTTGTGAAAGTACCATGTTGACAGCTCATCTCCTGGTGGATGAGGAGGCGTGTTCAGAGCAGTCTCATGGTGTTCCAGTCTCCTGGGCAGCCCTGCTGGTGCTGCTAGCACTGGGACTGTGGTGTAGCTGACCCTGGGCAGGGCTTCCGCTGACTTTTCTCCACTGCTCAGTGTGAAGGAGAAGCTCTGTCTCGCTGCTGTTTGCAATGGCAGTGCAGTCCACCGTAAAGAACAAGTCTAAACTCACGGGGAAGGTAAAGCACGGCTTTACTTCTCTGTGATAAACAGAACTGTCACGCAGATGAGAGATTCTTTCAGCCTGCTGCAGAGCTTTACCTCTTGAGGCATCTACATTACTGGCATCTCCAGTGATGTCTGCTTTGTTGAAACCAATGGTTGCCAAAGTCAGGGCCATCAGCGCTCACTGACTGGTGCAAACAATTACATTTCTATTGTGCACACTGAAGTCTCTCCTCCTGCCCCGCTCAAAAGAAATCTATAGTGTAGAGCACCCTCTGCACCTGCAACTCTGCTCGTACAGGACGGCAAAAGGTGTCGTTTGCTGTCCTGCTGAAGATGTGAAATAAATAGTGAGGTCTGGAGAACCTACAGAGAAGCAGGTGCAATAGTACCCTGTAAGCAGAACAAAGCCCATACATTCCAGGTCAGTGGGGTTTTGGAGTCTTATCCAAAGATGCTTGGGCTTGCTCAGAGGAAAGGGGGCAAGAAATGTTTTAGAAGAGGAGGTTATTACCTTTAACTGGAAATGGAGATTTGTCCATAATATACACATGGAATTGAATTGTCTGCAGCACGAAGCTTTGGAAATTACCCATGAAAAATGAGAAACCCACCTAAATTTGGAATTGTCCTCAGTCCCATGGAAAGCAGTTTTGCAGCGTGCCTGCCCCCCCTCACCACATCAATAGCTGCAGAATCTGGCTTTATTAATTCAGGCTTAAATATAAGACCTAAGTCTTCTTAGAAACAGTTACTGGTAGGGGGACAAATAAGCTTTCTTCAAAGTGATGTGGGCCAGTAGCTTTCTTTTGGACAAGGTGTCCCTGCCCATGACAGGGTAGTGGGAACTGGATGGGCTTTGAGGTCCTTTCCACCCCAAACCATGCTATGATTCTGTAATTCAGTGCATGTTTGAGGATGCCTTCCAGATGAGACGGACAGTTCCAATCTGGCAGATATTTCAGGCGTGCACTTGCTGAGGATTCCTACTCAAAGCTTCAAGAGCTGGATGATAACAGGGCAGGCAGAGGCAAAGGACAGCAATTGACGTGACTTCCCAGTAGCGCAGTTGTTTCTGTGGCTGGCCAGTCCATCGAAAATCTCCAGGGAGGATCCTGCAGCCTTTGCCAGCATTCCAGGCAGCTGTTTCTGTTCCAGACAAGGGCTGACCTCATCAATGATGTGCTGCCAAGGAGAGTCAGGCAGCCCCTTTCTTTTCTAGGACACACCAGTCGTTGGTGTAGAGCTGGAGACCTGCTCAGCAGCAGGCGATGGTGTCCAGGGAGATGTAACAACCTTGCTGGTGCTTCCCTGTGGGAGGCAAGGACAGAAACAAAGAGCCAAGTAGGATGCCTTAATGGTGCTGCTCCTCAGTGCTGCTGACATGTCCCTTTTTTTAAAACCCAGTCCACGCCACATGACCCAGCCCTTCACCTCCTGGCATTGGGGAAATTAATTGAGAGGGCTTAATGACGCAGCACTGCTCTGCCACAAGTACCATCTTGCCCAAGGATGATCTTTGGTTTTAACCCTCTACTTCAGCAACAGTGCCAGGTACGAGTGACAGATTTAGGTGGGTTCATCTCAGTCTCGTATTTTGCTCCTCACTACTAAAATTGTGCATAACCTGTGTAGCGGCAGCTCTGCTGCCCTCCTGGGTCGGACACAGCCATTTGTCCTGACCTGCAGTCTGCTCCTGAGTGGCGTCAGAGGTCACAAAGCAGGAACAGCAGCTGTGGGTGCTGCAGCTCTGGGTTCTCCCCTGGATGAGGCTGAGGGCCAGGCTTTTCCATTTAATAAAACAGCTATAGTGGGAAGGGTAAACTTTTCTGGTGGGTGCAATCTCTCATTCCTTTTGCAGGCATTGCTTTGCTGTATTTGCACCTGTATGACGTGTACGGAGACCCAGCCCACCTTCAGGCGGCCCATGAGCATGTGAAGAAGAGTCTGAGCTGTCTGACAAGACAATCAATCACCTTCTTGTGCGGAGATGCCGGGCCCCTGGCCGTGGCTGCTGTCATCTACCACAAACTGCAGAACCAGAAGCAGGCAGAAGAGTGCATCACTCGGTAAAACGCTGTGTTAAGTCTTTGACCCCATATTCTTATTGCTGACAGAGCTGCTCTGGGCTTGTACCGGGCACTCTCCGCCAAGCCTCAATACATTTGGTTGCAGTTTTATGTGAGAGAGAATCCAGTAATGCGGGGAGGCTGCGCAGACTGGTTGTGCCCTGGGAAAGGAGTGAGCTGAAGGACAGACGCGCTTGCCTGGCTGCCTGCAGGCTGAGGAGCAAGGATCTCATTCAGCTGGCGTTACCTTTTTAAAAATAATTCAAATGGCAAAGTTTAAACCCCAAAAAGTGATGTTTGGCATTTTTTTTCAGAACACTTAAATTTAGTTTTGCAGCCACTTTGATGAAAAGGCGAAATGCGGCAGGATTATTAGGTTAATTTTGTCTCTCGCTTCTACTTGCTGTTTGTGAGTTGACTTTGACTTAAACCCAAGATCCACAGCATCTCTTTACACTGCCGAACGCAGCTGGTTGTGATTCATTTATTTCTATTTCCTGCATTTCCTCAACTGCCTTCAAATATATTTTTGCTGGGTACTTAAGAAAAGGACAAACACACTGTCCTACAGCCAGATCACCGTGTGGAGAGGAAGGAAGGACATTAAGAAGATGCAGTTGCAAGCTTTTCTTCCTGCAGGGAGATGAGTGGTGAGAAGGTGAAAAACTGCCCTGTAAAGACTTTCCATTTACACGTGGTCAGCACAAAGTCAAGACGTTGAGAATAACACTGAGTGCCCTTAATCAGCTATGAGCAAGTGATGCACGATATCAATTAAAAAAGCCATGGGTGGTAATCGAGGTGCCTGTGTGGTCTGGACATCAAGTTCCCATACTGGTAACTAAGAATATCTTCTGGTTTCTGTGGATACGGTCAGTCTGAGGACAGAAAGCTTTTCTTTATTCTTGAAATAATCTGTGGTTTAGGTTTTGCTTAATATAGTGTCAAAGTGGTGAATCTCACTATGATTAATATATCTTCTAAGGGAACTGATCTGTCTATAAGGGAACTGATCTGTCCAACAGTACTTGCCAATTGGGGTCATTGCATGAGCCTCACTCAAGGTGTCAAAAATCCTAATTCATGCTGTAATTATATCCCTAATTTCCTTGCTGTAGCTGTCCCCTCCCCTCACCTCTCCTGTTCTGCCTACAGCTCTGTGGCAGAATGGAAACTCGTGATTAATTCTGCACTGCCATCTAATGGCATAATAAAGGCAGGGCCTTTGAAACTGGTTTCGTCATTCATCTGAGAAAAGGGGAAAAAGAAAAATATGGTTTCTGGAAGGAACAGTTCTGCTGTCCTCACTCTGCCATTGATTCCCTGTTAGCCTGCCCGTGCTGCCTTTCAACAGAGAGCGCATCTTGCATAGTTCCCTTAATCGAAACATGTAAGTGGTTTTTGAGAGTGCTGTGTAGTTACAGAACAGTTGCTAAATTTTGCAGGGCAAGAGCACTTCTGTTATGGCTGTGGAGGAGGAGGGCCTCTCTCTGTTTCATTCTCTGTCTTCTAAAGCACCTCGTCTTCATGGAGCCCAAGGAGACAATCCATCAACCAGGTTTTACCTACAGTGGGACAGACAGACACTTGCTTTTTCTTAGCTCCTCGCTCTTGCCTAAATGGGTTCATGACCCACAAATGTGCTTTTATTCTCTGGAGAGACTGATGTTTTACGACAGCCCATTTTCCAAGAGCCTGTCAATCCAAGCCGTGTTCCAGCTGCCCTCTTGTCATGCCATCTCCCACCCATTCAGAACGTTTGCTTTTAGAGCCAGTGGCATACAAAACTCCCACCTTGCTCCACAGCTGCCTCGCTTTCCCTCTGTTGAGCAACTGCTGATTTGTGACCGTTGAGGCTGATGTGTGAGCAGCTTCAGGGACCTCGATTTACCCCCTCGCTCCTGAGAAGACCGTTCCGTATGCAGTCAAGCCAGTATTCCCAGGCACCTCTGGCTGCACGTGTGCCATGCAGCCCTGCCCCACATTTCAAAACCAACAGAAACCACTGGCAGGCTTCTTTCCTTGGTTGTCCTGGCTGGGAGAGCCATAGAGATAGCAGCAGTAGCTCCAGCTGCTCCAGATTTCCCCTCAAAAAGAAGACTTCCCATCCGAACCTCAGCAAATCCTAGCTGTGGGTGTTCCTGTTCATCCACCCATCCATTCCTTCTGTTGCACTGGACATTTCCCTGACATCTTGGAGCTGAACAAGCATCACCAGCCAGCATCTCTTCTGGCCAGCTGGGCAGAGTCCATCTGTTAAAACACCATTTTCCTCCTTGGAACCTCTCCTCCTCATCTGCTTTCCTTTGACCTGGGGCCAGGGGACATGAGGAGGCAACGGGGCCACTGACACTGTAGTCCTGGGCACTTGCAGGCATGGAAGGAAAGGGGCTTTTCTGTCGGGCCCTGTCCCTGGAAGTGTACAAGGCCAGGCTGGGTGGGGCTTTGAGCACCCTGATCCATTGGGAGGTGTCTCTGCCTGTGGTGGGGGTTGGAACTGGATGGGTTTGAGGTCTCTCCCAACCCATACCATTCTTTTGATTCTGTGACTTTGGAGGATAAGCGATGAGATTTTCCCACAGCAGCAGTTTGGCTTCCTGGCATTCCTTGAGCAGCCAAATTAAACAGATACTAGTTTAGTTAGAAAACAGTCATTTTTGGCCAAGGTACGGCCTTGGCAACAGCATCAAGGGATGGTAACGGTGGTCAGGCTTTTCTGAGCAGTCAGCAACTTTACACTGTTTCCTACAGCCCAGGTTTCCCCACAAGCAGTTTTGCCAGAGCTGATGCTCTGAAAAACAAGCACACTGTACAGCTGCATGTAAAGAGCAGAGCAGACTAAAGCAAAAACCCAAACAAAAATCAGAAGGAGGTATCTGCACCTTACCTCACTGCAAGGCTGAGACCCACAGAACAGCCTGGTATCTCCAAGGGTGTGGGCAGCATGAAGGAACAAACTAGTTTTGAGCTCCAGTCTCGCTGTTTGGTTACACAGCTTTGAGCGTCCTCTAACCTGCCCCATGTGACTTTTCTTTTGTAGTTTGCTCCACCTACACAAGCTTGACCCGCGAGTGCCAGACGAGCTGCTGTATGGGCGCATGGGCTACCTCTATGCGCTGGTGTTTGTGAATAAGCACTTTGGAGAGGAGAAGATCCCTCAGAGTCACATTCAGCAGGTACTGCAGCTTCTCCTGGTTCATTAGCTGTCTCTTCTTACACAGCTCGTCTTTGGGCAGGTAAAAATCAATGCTGGATGTAGAGAACTCCGGCAATAAGGGAGAAACCACATTGTGGTGTCCCTGCTGCTCTTCCAAAGGGACAAAACACCGCATAATTCCTGCCACCTGTATAAATCTATAGGCAGGACTAGACTGGCATCCATTTCACTTCCTCACCAACATTTTTCCCTCTTCTTGGGCAGAAAACCAGCCCTCATTCTGTGCCATGATACTTGCTGTGCTGTGTCCAAGACAGCGGCATTTGCCTCTCCAGCATCTGTTCCCACCCACAGGTCTGCGAAGCCGTCATAGCCTCAGGAGAGAGCTTGGCCAAGAGGATAAACTTTACAGGAAAGAGCCCGCTGATGTACGAGTGGTACAAGGAGTACTACGTGGGGGCAGCCCATGGGCTGGCGGGGATTTATTACTACCTCATGCAGGTATGAGGCACTGGAGGGGAGTTCTGTCGTGTTCCTTTGAACAAGGAGGAATATTTGAATAGGATCTTGGTGATGCCAAGCTGGGAAAGATATCTTGTCTGATGGACTTACTTTTGTGTTGGATCCTGCATCTGCACTTCTAAAGGTTTTCTCTAAGTTTGTGAGATTGAATTTCCCATCTCCGTGGAGATCAGTAGGGAGAGACCTACAGGAAAGCTGGGGATGGGCTCTTGATCAGGGACTGCCGGGACAGAACAAGGGGGAATGGTTTTCAGCTGAACGAGGGGAGACTTAGATGAGATTTTAGGAAGAAATGTTTTCCTGTAAGGATGGTGAGGCCCGGGCCCAGGTTGCTCAGAGAAGTGATGGCTGCCCCATTGCTGGAGGTGTTCAAGGCCAGGCTGGATGGGGCTTTGAGCACCCTGATCCAGTGGGAGGTGTCCCTGCCCATGGCAGGGGGTTGGAACTGGATGAGTTTGAAGTCTCTTCCAACCCAAACCATTCCATGATTCTATGTGACCTGCATTATCCCAGCAGTTGCTGGTGTTCTTTAAGCAGAAGGAGTTTTAGCAAGAGGGGGTGATGATTGCCCAGGAGTACGGAGTGGCTGGTTGGGAGCAAGGGAAGGAGCAGTGTGTCATGAGCCCAGATCTGCACCAAGTCCCTGAGCTCATTCCAGGCTGATGTTTTAAAAAATTTCAAGTGCAAAGTACCACATGGCCTTCTCTGCTCGGTGAGGTTCAAGTAACCTGGATCAGCCAAGCACGATGCACAGAAAGCCTTGTTGGAATCAATAAAGAGAAATGCAGAGAGAACATTGGACTTCAATGGGTTTACAGCAAAAGTATTGATTCCTAATTTTCACCTTATCAGCCTGGGAAGAGCGTGATCCTTAGCCCAGAGTGTTCATTGCTCATTGTGGGAATTGCACAGATTCCATGAGGAGAGGACACTGAGGCTTGCTTCCATCTGAGGTCAGCAGGGAAGTTACCCCCTTGCAGTTACCCAGAAACATCTGTGAACGTGCTCTGTCACAGCCTAGTACTAGGGCTGGCCTTGGAGCTGAGATGCTTTGACACTGGAAATCATTCCTGGCATTCATCCTTCATATTGATTATAGACAGTTTATCCAACTCTGGTACCTGAAACTGTTTCTACTCATCTTGAGGAGAGAAGCAGCGAGCCCTCTTGCTTACAGGGCCAGTGAATTGTTAGGGACAGTCTCTGGTGCTGGGGATGTGAGGATATGGCTGGCAAGAAGTCCCCAACAAAGGGCAGAGCAGCCCGGGGCCAAGCGGGTATTTGGGATGTGTGAAAGGTGGAAGCAAAGGAATTTCTCTATTTACAAGGAGTAAGGGGGAACATGGCAAGAGCTGGCTCTGTTTCCACCTTTCAGGCAGATCTTGGGCCTCGAAGGAACAGAAAGAATGGTAATTCTCCCTGATTTAATGCTTCTTCTCTCTCTTAGCCTGGCCTTGGGGTGAGCCAAGTCAAACTGCACAACACAGTCAAACCCAGCGTGGACTACGTCTGCCGGCTGAAGTTCCCATCGGGCAATTACCCTCCGTGCGTAGGTGACACCAGAGATCTGCTTGTCCACTGGTGTCATGGGGCACCGGGGGTTATCTACATGCTTCTCCAGGCTTACAAGGTACCAGAAACCTTGCAAGGACCCTTTGGGGACCCTCAAAGTGGAACTGCATCATGGAGAAGGCTCAGTTGAGAGTAGGATGGGTTCATTACAATGAAATCGCCCCACAGGGACCGCTGACCAATACGGAAATTAGTCTTTTAAACACTTATTTCTGAAAATACCCATCAGCTGTGAGGGTATCCTGTAGGTGACTGATGGTGACAGCTCATTGTGTTGGTTGTACAGCCCCGTTCATTGTCATTTAGAGCAGACAACAAAGTCACAGTATTAAGGCTTCGGTAGAAGAGAAACTAATTAACCTGAGTCTCCCCACTCACACGGGGATGCTCTTCTGAGGAGGAAATCACCTCAGTGAGGGGGAATGTTTCTTGTCACTGCAGGTGTTCGGGGAACAGCAGTACCTAAATGATGCCCTGCAGTGCGCCGAAGTGATCTGGCAGCGCGGGTTACTGAAGAAAGGCTACGGGCTGTGCCACGGGACTGCTGGCAATGCTTACGGATTCCTGGCACTGTACAACCTCACACAGAACATGAAATACCTGTACAGGGCCTGCAAGGTAAGAGCTCTGTCAGGAGGGGATGGCATGACTCATTTCTGCCTTTGTCTTTCCGTTTGGAACCCAATTTCTAGTCTCAGAAATGCTGCTAAATCTCAGCAGCTCCACCAGAACCGTCCTTTGGCAGTGCAGTCACTGTCTGACAGCCTGCATAGAGAGAAGATCCTGCAGGAGCCTTGCTTGGCAAAAGGATTACACCAAGATAAGAGTGGTATTTCTTTTAAGATCAGTCTTTAACAACACCTGAACACTTTTTGTTCCTCTTCTCTCAGTTTGCAGAGTGGTGTTTAAGCTATGGTCAGCATGGGTGCCGGACTCCAGACACACCGTTCTCTCTCTTTGAAGGTAACCTCCATCTCTAGGCCTGTGTTTTGCTCCTGGATCAGAGCTGGTCCAGCTCTAAGGAAAACCAAATACACGCTCGACTGCAGTCTTTGCAAAACTCAGTGTAGAGGATGGCAAGGGAATTGTATTCCATTCTTACCCTTTCCCAGAAGCAGCCTGCTTCTCATGTCTTAGCCAAAGCATATTGTCCTCTTGGGCCTTCTGCCCACACGTGTCGAATTCTTCAGTGGGCACAGGCCAGAGTCTGCCTGGTGGTAGTTTGTAGCCTAGCTTCTCAGAGTATCTCTTTTCTGTGCATTTTTAAGGACTGAAGCCCTTCATGGGCTTTCCAGTTCCATTCCAAAGGTGAGTGAGGAACAAATGGAGCTGCTTTTGTAGGCCTCGTTGGCTCCAGTGGCTCTACCTGGCTCCTGCCAACGGCTCCCCAAAATCTGCCATCAGCAAGTGTTGCTGCAGGAACTGGTTCTCCAGCCAATGTACATCTCCTCAGCCTTGCTGCAGGCCAGGGAACACAGGGAGTTTCATCAGTGAGGACCTGGGGCAGCAATGTCACAGGGTCCAGATTTCTGTAAAGCTATATTCAGATGGTTAAACCTGTAGATGGCGAAAGCAGAAGAGGGCAGGATGAAGCAGGGGAGACCTGTCAGCTTTACCCAGGGGCTTTCCAACAGTAGTTTAACTCCAAAATGCTTTCCCCACTACAGTACCTAAGTCACCTGGGAAAGTTCAGACCTTTGGTATCACTTTGGTCCTTCTGCAAACATTGTCCTTTCTTCTCCCTTCATGACCCATTCCCCTCTCGATAACTGACAACACAGGTGCCTAAAGGGAATCCCTCTGAAGCACGTTCTTTGTTTTCTCCTGTTTTCAGGAATGGCTGGAACGATTTACTTTCTTGCTGACCTGTTGGTGCCGACCAAGGCCAAGTTCCCCGCATTTGAACTCTAAACCTGAGCTTGGCAGTTCCCTGCCTGAATGCTTCCACCCTTGGGAAAGCAGTTGGAAGCTGCCTTCTCTTTCTTCCAAACTCATTGTTTTTCACCTAACTGGACATCAGTCTATCCTCCTGAGGGCATGCCAAGTTCTCTAATGTTTCTGGTCACCTCGTTGCAGTGTTTCGGTGTCACAGACGGGATGCAGGTTGTGCTGGTGTCTCTTACAAGCGCAGGGCTGCCGCTGGGAGCAGGGGGAACACATCTGGTGTTTCCTTGGCTGTAGAGCTTTGCTGTTTTCTGTACCCCATTTCCTGGGAGAAAGTTTTCTACTGAATGTAACTTTGGCCATTTAATATCTTTTTTGTGTGTGTGCTCACAGTTGCTTTTGGAAAACAAAAGGTGAAAAGCTGAGAGTGTTGCCCTGCACATTGCTATAAGCATTTTCTTTCTGAGAACCCAGGGAGCGGCCAGTCCAGCAGCTGGGCTGCCCCACATGAAGCGAGTGTGAGGGACTGTGGAGGCTTTATAGATTTTGTTCTAATATCAGATTGTGAGTGGCACAGCTGGAACTGACATGCCAGAGCCTTGTCCTGGATTTATGCCTGCCTGCTTTAAAAGGCAAAGGCCAGGTACAGCTCCTTTGTGCATTTTTCCAGTGACAATTAATCTCCTGGCTTTTGTGCTTATTTGCCAGCTTACGCTAAAGCTTGCGAGGCTATGGATCATCTAATGGCAAACTACAAGTGAGCCAGGCGTGCTTGCTGCAGTGGTCCCTTCTGGGTCTTTTTTATAGTTTATTTTGCAGTCTTTATTTAAAATTGTGCACGAATGTTGTAGGTGTTGGGTGGTGCTGTGCCCACCAGCAGCAGCATGGGAAGAGCATTCTGCTGAGTTCTCTCAGTGTTTAACCCGTTACCTACATAGATGTTGGTTTCAGGCTTGTGTTTATAAGCTTATTGTAGTTCTATAAGCAGTTGCACATCTCCCAGCTGGAAAATCTGCCCTGGGCTAAATAGCGCTGACCCATAAAGCAGAGTAGATCCTCATTAGGGGTACATCTGCTTTTCCGTCCTTACCTGATGCCACAGTAGTGTACAGCAGTTTGGGACACCATTCCCAAAGGGCTGCCTGCTGCCATCACGTGTTTCTGGAAGTTCTTCAAAAGACAGCCCGAAGCAAGGAGAAGCTCAGCTGCCTTGGGCTGGGCATCCCTGTCAGAAGCCTCAAACTCCTGCAGGCTCCGCTGTGGTCATTCCCATCATTTACAGAGCCCAAATACCATGAGGAAGTGATTGGGAGGGAGGAAGCACAGCCTTGAGAGCAGGATTGGACTCATCAGAGCGCAGGAGTGGCACCCTGTAACAACACAGGGCCTGGTGTAGGCTCCCTCCCAGCTTAGCTGGCATGATGGCAGCACTCTGAGTCTGGGCTTCACCTGGGTGTTGCTTCCCCAAAGGAGATGGTTTGTGGCAGCACTGCATCCCAGGCTCTGTGCTATGTTCAGGATTGTCAGTGCCTGGCATGTGACTGCTGAGTGGAGACTATTTAATAAAATGCTAAAATGAATGAGCTTTGGGTTATTTTCACCCCTGCAGGGCCTCACCACCCTCACAGGAAAATATTTGTCCCTAAGATCTCATCTCAGCCTCCCCTCTTTAAGCTTCAGACTGTTCCCCCTCACCCTGTCCCTGCGCTCCCTGATCAAGAGCCTCTTCCCAGCTTTCCTGGAGCCCTTTTCAGTACTGGGAGGCTGCTGTAAGGTCTCCCCGCAGCCTCCTATTCTCCAGGCTGAACAACCCCAACTCTCTCAGCCTGTCCTCGTACAGGAGGTGCTCCAGCCCTCAAATCATCTGCGTGGCCTCCTCTGGACTCAGTCCAACAGGTCCGTGACCTTCCTGTGCCGAGGACTCCAACAGAACGCAGGGCTGCAGGTGAGATCTTGCGAGTAGAGGGGGAGAATCCCTTCCCTTGTCCTGCTGGTCCTGCTGCTTTGGATGCAGCCCAGGACACGAGTGGCTTTCTGGGCTGTGAGTACACATTGCCGGCTGAACCCAAGAAAACAACTGAAGGCCAGCACCCAGGTCAGGAACCCTCCATGCAGGACAGCCCTTGCTGCAGCCTGGTGGGGGTGGCCCCAGGATGGGTCTGTGAGCTCCCAGCAGGTGGCAATGCAGCCCGACAGCAGCAACAGCCACCCTGCCCCTGCCACCCACTCCCTCAGCTGCTGCATCCAGCCTCCAGAGAACTGGGATTCAGCTCCTGGGAAAGTTGCTCACACCAAAAAGCCCACATGGCTGAGGTTGTATGGCTGCACTGCATAGTATGAGAGCGATGTGAGACACATGGCAGCCCTTCAGGAGTGCATGGCCTGTGAGTCAAGAAAAAAACAAAAGAAACGAGCACTTATTTCCCAGTCCTCCCAGGAACCACCCAAACTCCTCCACAAGCCCCTGGAGAGAAGGACAGCTCCCTGTGCTTTTCAGCCACATGGTCAGGTTCTCAAGGAACTGCTCTGCACCTTGGGTGAAAACACTCTGTGCCTCCCCACATCAGTTCTACAGACATTGCACAGTTTCTGCCACCAACTGCTCCCAGCTCCCAGCAATCAGGGCACCAACAGCCTCACAGGCAGCCTTGGCTCTGTGGGGTCTCCTGCACTGAACATGCCTTCCCAGGAACCCCGTAGGGTTTGAGAACATTCCAAAAGGGTAAGAATATCAGGAAAACCCAGCTAGGCATATGTGCCAAGACTCATCGCTGAGATATTTTGATGCTAAGGAAAAACCAAGCCTAGGTATGGGTTGAAATGGCTCCTGCAGATGGACTTGAAGTGCTGCCTCCACTGGGATGTGGCCTTGAGCCACGTGGCCTTGAGCCAGCAGGGCCAAAGCAGTGTTGAGTCTCCCCGAGTTTGGCCCCCCTGGTTTTGGCCATGTGTGGAGATGAAGGAGCATGAGGCAGGAAGCTGGGACCCATGGAGTGAGGGGCTTCAGGGCAGTGGGGATCCCTGTGCACAGCGTGTGTGCAATGTCAGCATCCCAACTTACTCTCAGCACAGGAGGAAGCGGATAACTAAGCTCAGGCCACCAGAGCCTCACCCCTCCTCAGTTCAGTCATAGCTGCTGTGGGTGGAAACGGCAGCATCTTTTACAGCTGGGACTTCAGCTCTCCAAGCACAGTTCATAAACCCTGGCACAAGGGGGAAACATGGATTTACAGGTGAAACAGAGGGTTGTTTCATTCTTCTCCCTGAACCACTCAGCACAGCTCATAGCTTCTCCTTGACTTTTTGGTTTTGTTGTTCCTCTTTACGTTTCTCCGTGGCAGGAATTTTCTGGACAAATCATTTATATGGGCCAGAGCTGGAGCTGGGTAAAGGCAGTGGAGTTCAGCTGATTGAGAGCAGTTCAGGCCCCAGCCCTCCTCTAACAGCTGAATGTAGGAGTCAGGCGGATTTTAATTAACTTGAAGTGATCAAATTTCAGGCCTAGCTGATAAACCTATTTGTGCCTGACCTTAACAGTAAGCCTTGATATATGAATTAAATGAGCCCAGCAAGATCTGCCAGGCAGGGTTTTGTTGCGTTGTTGGTTTGGGTTTGTTGTTTTTCTTTTGGAAAGAACAAGCAAGCTCTCCCATCCCTCAGAATGCTCTCATTGAATGTCCCCTTACCATGAGCCGGAAACAGATCCACCACCACTCTCCCTTTAATGCCAATGTATTTAAATTACTCCTGTAACCCCTGTCCTTGCCAAGGATCCTTCAAACCAGCTGGGTCCTGAGAGCTCCTTCCCAGCTCTGGAGTGAGGATCAGGAATGTTGCTACCGCAGAAGTGATGTTACTTGGCTTGAGTGATGCTATGCAAGCCCAGAGACGAGGTGAGGGGCTCGCTGTGCTGCTGGCTGTGCTGGAAACGTGGCATTTGGTGTCTGGGGATGAGCACTGCCCACCACCCTGGTACCACCCCGCCAGCAAAACTGACCCTTGAAAAGAGAGGGAGAGTGTGAAGATCTCTGCCTGCCTGGGAGTGCGCGATGCTCCAAGACCTGAAGAGGTCCACCACTTCCTTGCATCGTGCAGGAGTCTCTGTTGTTCCAAAACCCAAACCACTATTTCAAGAACTATTGCGGAAAAGCAGAGTGGAACAGCTCTCAGTACAGCTGACAATTTGAGACAGAGGCTGCTATTGCCTCACCCACAGAGCTTTGTATTCCCCAGTGTCGCTCAAGCCAGCTTTCACCCTCAGCACAGTGGCTCCTGCTGGTTCCTCCTGCAGCAGAGCTGCCTGAGGACACTTCTGGTTCACCTGTCTCCTCACCTCATCCTCACCCATTTGTCACCATGTTGCCTCTTTTGGGGAAGAACTGTGGTGGCTTTTACTCTGGATTATTTCAGGAACCCAGTTTACAGCATCACAGCAAAATGCATTGTGGGAGGCAGGCGAAACCAGCTTAGCACAAGGAAGCATGTGCCCTCCCTGCTGCTCACAGGAAGGAAGGATTTGAGCACAGCCCAGGACAATCCAAGAACAACCTCATCCACAGTATTTGGGTGATTGAGATAAAGGGGAGAAGAGGATTAAGTTCTTTTTCCTGTAGCCCTCAACTCCAGAGGCTCAAGACCTCTGGTTTTGCCCCACTCTGTGCTGATGGGACGCCCTGCAACCACCCTTTTCCCTCAGACACTGTGCACCCCCTCCACTTCCCCCAGAGGCTGAAAGAGGGCAAATTTAGCCCCCCCTTAAATCGTAGAATGAATGGCTGCTTTTGAAGCCTGTGGGTGACAGCACATGGCTCTGCTTCCCCTGCAGCCAGGAAGACAGCCAGCAATGGAGAAGGTACAGAGCTCTTGATAAAACCAACTTGAAATCCTTAAGAAGGGAAAAAAGTGTGCAGCTACAGGGAATCATTCAACTCCATCTCCTCACAGCAGGACACATGGTAGGACATGTGGCAGGCAGCCCCAGTGCAAAGCTCGTTTTGCGGCCGTTGCAGTTTGCTGCAGTGTTTGTAGAGACCTTGGGCAGTAACCAAACCCCTGGGAGTACCTCACCCTCCGTAAATCACATTGGAGCCAGGCCCATAAATAGTCACACCACAGCATGCAGCCATGCATAGAGCAGGAGCAAGTGTTCCACACCACGGCTGTTGGCTCTGCCCACACTGAGTGAGGAGGCGATCACATTTCCACCATCTGGCCGTGTTTTATTCTAGCTCCCCCTCCCTACAGACACCCGTCTCATGGACGGAGGCCACAGTAGCACCAAACAGCTTCCTTGCAGGGGAGACCCAAAGCTCCCCTTAATTGCAGGGTTCCCCCTATTCCCAGAAGATTTTTGGAGCTGTTTTGAAGCTCTTTGTTCTGCCACTGAGGTGCTCCTCCTCCATACAGATGCTCCCAGTAGAACCATAGAATGTCCTGAGTTGGAAGGGACCCACACGGACCAATTGAGTCCAGCTCCAGTCCCTGCACAGGACAACCCCAACATTCACACTGTGGGGCTGACGGCATTGGCCAAACCCTTCTGGAATATTGTCAGGCTTGGTGCTGTGACTGCTTCCCTGAGGAGCCACCCTCTGGGGAAGAACCTTTGCCTAATGTCCAAGCTAACCCTCCCCTGGCACATATTCCTGCCATTCCCTCGGGTCCTGTCACTGGTGGCCAGAGGGAAGAGCTCAGCATCTGCTCCTCCTCTTCCCCTTGTGAGGAAGCAGCAAACTGCTATGAGATCTCCTTTCAGTCTCCTCCAGGCTGAACAGACCAAGTGACTTCAGCCACTCCTCACACACTTCACCTCTTAATCCCTCACCAACTTTACGCCCTCCTCTGGACACTCCCCAGTAGCTTGATCAATTGGACTTTTACAAGTGACTGAAAAAATAAGGGAGAGATAACCGTGAAGACAAAATCTAAGAGCCTGCAAGAGGGCCATCATAGAACACAAACTTCACATGAAAGCATATCCTACATCCAGGGATCCCCTTGTTAGGAATTCATAGCTCACTTATTGCCATGGGGAAGAGGACCAATCCTACCTGTATGGCAACTTTGTGTTGCAGTTTGGTGAAACCCACACCAGATCCAGCATGGCAGTTCTCAGAAGAGGGCTCGCAGCCCCACCAGACTGCGGCGCTCAGTGTTTTCAACCTTGACAAAGTCACCTGCAAGAAGGTAGGCTGTGGACCAGAAGTAGGAAGTTGCCAGTGGAAGGACCTGGAGAACCCTGGGTGGCTCGTCACCACAGGGGATAAACTCCAAGGTGTTCATACCACCCAAAGCTGGGAAATATCCCATTCCAGCTGGGCTGGAACGGGCTTTACAAGCAGAAGGAGAAGACAGTGTGATGTAGGGATCCCAAATGAGTACAAACAGGCCCAGGTTCTGGGAGCACCCAAATCCTTTTTAAAAGGACAATCACCTTCCATTATCTTTCCCTCTCTCTCCTGTAACGCTCACAATACCAATAATTCCAGTTCCCTGGGTTCCATGAGTCCTCACTAACTCATTACAATAACCACTTAGCCCTCACGAACAGTCTACCTCCAAGTGTTGAATTACTGCCTTGCAAAACCAAGGAGCAAAGATAGCACTGACTTCCCGTGCCCTGCTCTGTAACAGGTGGTATCAGCAATGAGGAAATAAAGAGCCCCTCTCTGTAACAAGAGAACATCTCTGTGTGATGCCTCAACAATTCTCAAAATACCATAATTTCATTAAAAGGAAAGAAACTTGGAGAGCAGGGGCTGGAGGCAATGTCTGTAATTTGCTTAGGCAAGACAGCACGTTCCAGTGCACATGCCCTGCCTTGGACTGGGACTCAGCAGACAAATCATGGAATGGTTTGGGTTGGAAGGGACCGTAAAACCCAACCATTTCCAACTCTCTACCATGGGCAGGGACACCTCCCACTAGATCAAGGTGATCAAATGTCCTTCCTCCACCTACAACTGCCAGTCCGGGCCTTCTCCAATACACTTGGCTGTACTCTGCTTTGGTTTTCTCCCATTTCGTTTGTTTTCCAGGGTTTCTCATTCTCTCTTGGTGTGGCACATCACATAGGGACTTCAATTAGAGCCTGAAGTCTGAAAACGTTTCTTTTGCATTTGTTGTACTGCAAATAGTAACATTTTTACAACACTTTCAAAAGGCTCAAAAGCTGCTGAGGAAGGAACTAGAACCTAAAAAAACAAATGTACAAATACAGAACTGAAAGCAAGGCAAAATTAATGCTATGTCTCCAACATTATGCCCTTTGAGGCTTGTGAGAGAATATCTGGGGGGAAAAGTCTTTACAGAAGTGCTTCATTTCCCAGATGAAGGAACATCTGAATTATTTCTCCTCTGATTAAGCTGCTATCATATGCTCTGCCACTGATTATTTCTTGCGCTTCACAGTCAGGAGGATCTCATGATGAGCCTTGGCTGGATTCATAGCTGTTGTGAAGAAGGCAGCGTCCCACATCTCACAGATAGGCCTTTGCTATTTCAAAACTCTGTTCTCCCTGCCTCTGGCTCAACTATGGAAGGGAAAGCTGGGCAGACAACGAGCTGCTCCCAGCCAGCTTTCCCAGCCCTGGCAGCTTGCAGGAGAGGTCCTCTGTGAAGGCAGGTCATAGGGAATTAGTTCAGGGTGGAGTATTATTTGCTACGATGCAGATCACAACCCTGTTCAGTGCCCACATGCAAGCCCACATGTGAACCCCAAGGAGTCCACAGCCCACCAGCAAGGGATAGTCACTAAAAGGATCATGAAAGTTCAAGGCGCTTTACTTAACTGCTGCAAAGGTCATTCACCTGCATGGAAGCTGAGTTATAATGAAGTGTGCTGTGTTTGGTGGTCAAGACTGTCAGAGTGCTATTATTAAAACCAGCAGGATCTCTTGGCCATCTATTGCACAGCAAGAGCCCTGCTGGCTGGGGGACACATTTTCTTCAGCTTCAGCAAAATCACTGGACATAACCTTTAGATGTGACACATGGCTGGGAGCCTTGCATGGGCACAAATTTAGGGCTGGGAGAAAAGGCAAGACAGAGAAAAATCTAACTTGCATTTTGCAATGGCCATGGGAGGGTGAAAAGGTCCATCCTTGAGGAACATACGGAAGGTGGGAACAAAAGCTTTAAAAAAAACCCTAATGCATAAAAACGGAATACTAGGAGACTTATCACCCTGAAATAGGGAGCTGGAAACCACGCTGAATTGTGATCTTCTTAAGATGAACTGGAATAAGTAATAAAATCCCCATATTTTTGCTTTTCAGAGCAGCTGAGCGCTTTCTCTTTGTCTCATGCCAGCACTGGGATGGGAATTCAAGCCCCCTGATGTGGCCACTGCATAGGTGTGTCCTGCCCCCAGAGCTCAGAAAGGAAAGGTGCTCCAGACCCCTGTTAAACTGTTCCCATGAACTCAGCATCCAAGCATTTGCAGATGATACCACTTAAGTGCCCTGGATACCAAAACCCTGTCTGTACCTATTTTCCTAGCTCTCCCTGTGCTTGGAACCCACTTTCCAGACTGCCTGGCTGTACTTTTGTCTTTGCTTTTATTCTCTTCTTACCACTGTTTCTCATCAGGTTCTTTTTCTCCTTAATTTGAACCCTAATCATGCAGCACACAACACAGTGGACTACGCATTCCTGTGGCCCCAGAGACATCACTAGAAAGAGACTTTGCTATCACTCGCTCTTTAAAAACCCAGCTATAACATATTTTCAAAGCGAAGTGAGTTGAAATACCTTGATTTGGTGGGTGTTCAGCTTAAAAATCCATGAAAGGAAGGCACAGTTCTTTGGTAGCGTTTTTGGTTAGTTGTTTTGGTATTTTTTTTTTAAAGAGGAGAGCATTCATCACTTCCTGAAAATCCAAAATTGGTCTCTGAAAATCACTTGTGACTACTGAAATCCTCGGCCAATAAGTAACAATTACCATCCTCATTAACGAGCAAAGGATGACAGGGAAAGCGAGTCTACATCACAGCACACGGAGAGAAAGAGCTTTCCTCAGCCGCTGAAGCTGCCAGCACCACATTCCTCCTGGCAGATGTCGTCTCATCCCAGGAGGAGCCACTGCCACTTGCTGCTGGCCTGTTTCCTTCAGCTGCCTGAGGGAATCCCAAGCAAATACACAACCGCTGTCTTCCTGGTGAGCAGATGGACTACAAGAGAGCGTGTTCACAACCCTGCTGCAGCACTGGGCACCTCCTTCCCTTTGGAGGGACAGGGCTGTGGGACAAAACACACATCAAGTTAGTCAGAAGTTGAGGAGCATCAGGTTTGAACTCTGAAGAAGCAGATCTGCTAAATTAAGTGTGCTGGGAGTGGGGATAAGGTGCTTTTCAGCACTCCCCACCCTTGGGTAGAGAAGCAAACTCCTGCTCCCCAGGATTAACAGCAACCTTGTATTAAATGTTGAAGCCCACAGGAGACCAAGAGGCTTGATTAGGGTTCTTCTTCTGTTACAGTGAGAAAACCACTATAGAAACTCCTTTTGGGAATTGAACCTCTCAGAAGGGGAGATAAAATCTTTGTAAATGACAACAAAATGGAACTGTAAGAAGTAAAGAAAAGAGTGATGCAAAGAGAAGACTGCAGGGGCTGCATCCACACTGGTACCTTCCTTGGGAACATCTAGAGATCTAAAGGAGCATAAGTGCCACCTAATTTTAAAAGACTTAGAGTCTCAATGGATTTCAAATTATAAAATGCACAAATGAGAAAGAGAATCCTAACTCCAACAGTAGCAGGCACAAAAAAAATATTCCAGCCTCAAACCCCACAGGCTGTTACCTACGGCAGTGTTAAATGTCCAGCGGCCCTCCTCTCCAAGCTGTCCTATCAAAGCTCTGCTCAACTCGCATTCAGCTCAGAAAGAAGGAGAAGGGAGGCACTGGTAGGAGGTTGCTAACATTACACCACTTCCCAGCCTGTGGGAGAAACTTCCAACAAGGTGAAGTTGCACTCGCAGCCACAGAGAGGTTTCTAAATGCCTGGATTCTCAAGTCCTTCAATTATCTCAGTATGATTTTATCCTAATAAGAAACCTGTGAGCTCAGTGCAGGAAACAGCACTGAAACTCAGAGACTGGGTCTGTTTGTATGCTGCTAAACCAATGCTAAGTCCCCAAAAGCTTGTAACTTAATTCCAAGCAATTTCCTCTGCCCCGTCAATTCACTCCTGCATAATAAGAGAAGAACTAATAAACCATTTCCATCAATCATTTTCTGCATGTAACATTCACAGGGACAAATTAAAACACACACAGGAATGGTTTCACAGCAGTTTTGGAAGGAAAAGCACTGCCTGTGCTCACGGCAGCACACACAGCCTCGTGCTATTGCTGGTTGAAAGCAAACCCTCAGCGAAGTTGATTGCTTTAGATATCCATCAGGAAACAACTCCAGCTCCATGTGTCCCATGGCCCAGCAGCCACAAAACACATCACTGATAGAGGACCCAAAATGAAATATTCACCAGTTCCGGCCAGGCAGAAACGCTCCACGGCAGCAGATGGAGCTGGAGACAACATAGCCACATGGATCCTGTGGGCATAGCACAATGCCTGCTAGGGATCATCCTGTTATACACTCGAGGAGCCTAACACCACAGTGAGGCTCTTCAGATTGCACACGCAGAGGAAGCTCGTTTGTGATGAAGCCAACCTTTTCACTTTATCACATCAGCTGCAAAACACAAGGGAGTTCTGCTCCTTTGGGACAGCACAAGTGCCACAGACCATCGCTGAAATAGTAGGTCAATACCAGCAACTGGTGTTTCATTTCTACATGGAAGATGAAAATCATGTCTGAATTTAGTGAAAAACACTAAACACTTTCATGGATAAGATGATCCAAGGGCTGAGCACCTCCCCTAAAGGACAGGCTGAGAGAGTTGGGGTTGTTCAGCCTGGAGAAGAGAAGGTTCCGGGGAGACCTTAGCGCAGCCTCTCAGTACTGAAAGGGACTCCAGGAAAGCTGCGGAGGGGCTTTTTACAAGTGCCTCTATGGACAGGAGGAGGGGCAATGGCTTTAAATTGGAAGGGGGAAGATTCAGATTAGACAATGGAAGAAATTCTTCACGATGAGGGTGGGGAGGCCCTGGCACAGACTGCTCATAGAAGTGGTGGCTACCCTATCCCTGGAGGTGTTCAAGGCCAGGTTGGATGGGGCTTTGAGCACCCTGATCCAGTGGGAGGTGTCCCTGCCCATGGCAGGGGGGTGGAAGTGGATGGGCTTTGAAGTCCCTTCCAACCCACACCATGCCATGATAAAGATGCTGTACAAATATGGAAAAAACATTACTCCAAAATACCCACTTCAATTACGAAATCACTTCCATTTTGTGAAATGTCTTTTATTCGTTGGCAAATATCTTCACCAAATCTATTTACTTCACAAAAGCTTTTCAAAATATTTGCTTAAAGCTAACAATGACCTTGTGTGGCAGCATCACCTTTCGAGACCTGATTTCCCACCTATTTCAGAGCCACCAAACCTACAGAAGTGAAGAGTCTTCCCACTGTACTTAGCACTGTCATTTAAACTCTCCTTGCTACCAGCATTCATCAAAATCAGCTTTGGCACTTAGGGTCCAGCTGCCCTTGCTGTTCCCACTTCTATGATCCCATATTTCTCAAGGAGAGAGGTGGAAATAACCTTACAAGCAAAAAGGGTTCAGAGTCTCACCTGTACCTACACACGCCACAGCCCCAGCCAACTGCTGTAGATCTGTCTGCTCAGCAGGGCTGCCTGGGACAGATGAGTTTCGGACAAAGTTATTTAATAAAAATAGCAGGCATTTCTGAACTACCTTTGGGGATAACAGTCTGCATAAAGTATGTCATCAGCCTCACACTGGCAGCTCTGAAGCCATCTCATATTGCAAAGCAACTGACTTAAGAGTGAAGTTTAACAAGCGGCAGAAGAACCCACAGGGCTGGCTATTCAGGCAGAAGTAGCTGACATTGAATCATAGAATCATGGAATGGTTTGGGTTGGAATGACCCCAAAGCCCATCCAGTTCCAACCCCCTGCCATGGGCAGGGACACCTCCCACTGGATCAGGGTGCTCAAAGCCCCATCCAACCTGGCCTTGAACACCTCCAGAGATGGGGCAGCCACCACTTCTCTGGGCAGTCTGTGCCAGGGCCTCCCCCACCCTCATTGTGAAGAATTTATTCTTAATGTCTAATCTGAATCTTCCCCCTTCCAATTTAAAGCCATTGCCCCTCCTCCTATCCATAGAGGCACTTGTAAAAAGCCCCTCCGCAGCTTTCCTGGAGCCCCTTTTAGTACTGGGAGGCTGCTCTAAGGTCTCCCCGGAACCTTCTCTCCTCCAGACTGAACAAGCCCAGCTCTCAGCCTGTCCTTGCATGGAAGGATAATCTTCCATTGAAGCCTTGCTCATATCACACTCTGTAGGTGGACTCTACAGCCCTGATTATGCTCATCTTATACAAAACAGCAGCTTTAAACCTCAACGTGAAGAGGTGGAGACAGAGGCAGCTTGCACCAGCTGCCAAGCAGTGAGCACACAAAGCTTTCACAGGGTGTTCAAGGTGCTCAGTCCCTCCTTAAAGCCAGAGTCCCCCCAAGGGGGTCCTTCAGCCGTTGTGCTCCGAATCCCTGCAGGATTTCCAGGTCCCAGATCCAGTGGCACTTTCTCTGAGGGTCATTTTATCTCTCCCACTAACACACTCTGATCTCATAGGTCACATGAGAAGAAAAAATTACATTCTTGAGTATCCCCATGTCTCTTGTCTCCCTGTAGCTAAATAAGGGGCACGGCAGCAGCAGACTATTTACAGAAAGCCAGCACAGCTACTTGACAGGTCCTGGAAAAGAGACTTTATGTGTGTATACATCACTGCTCCCCTAAATTGGGCTCACGCCCATGAGCAGCTTCAACAGGAGGGCTCCGCAGCGCTTTACCAAGGTTTGTTTTCACACACAGAGGGAACAGAGTTGGTACAAACACAGCACAAAAGGCCAAAGTCCATCAGAGCTAGTTTGAAACAGCTTGGGCAAGTTTATTCAGTGCATTGCTGGCAGTGGTGAGACCTTCCTGCCTCCTAGAAGCAGCATCCAGCAGCTCCCTGTGTGCTCTGTCCCCTTAGACGACAGCACAACTGGTCGTGGAGACTCCCCTCTCCCACTAAAAGCACAAAGGGACTCAAATCACCCCATGATGTTTGCAAAAGGAGGCTCTTTATTCCTGACTGGCTAGAGGAGGGCAAGGAAACCCTGCCAGGCTCCTTTCCTGCTGGTTGGAGGGCACCTCTCCAGCCACAGGCCAGACACTGGGAATGAAAATCCTGCTGGGATCAGAGGATGCAGTGCCATCAGAAAGCACCTGTTAACACTATGGAAGAATGCGTGTTCATAGACAACATTGAGCTGAGCCGAGAGGCTGGGACAAAGGCATGGAGCCACTCATAGAGGGGTGCAGTGTCATAGGGAACACTCTGCCACCAGACGTGATAGCCTCAAATCCCCAGACCTCCAACACAAAACCATGGTACAGGTTATATTCTGGATATTTGTGTGGATCCCTATCATGGTTTAATAAACCTTGACAACACCACTAAGATACTTAAAACAGCTTTTTGAGATAAATACAATACAGTTGAGCATACAATAACGAAGTTACTCCCCAAAGAATATCATCTTTATGGATATGATTCAAAATGCAGAAGTACTATCTGAACCCTACAAAGGTTCCATAAATCCAAAGTACTTAGAGGTAGACATGGAAAGAGCTGAAAAACTTCAGTTCCTACAGCTTCCTTGCTGGGCTATGTCAAGGTTTGCATCTGACTGAGCTTCATATCACTTAAATTCTAACCCAACAGCAAGACTCATGCATGCAATTAGGAAATGGGGTGCTCATTGAACACATCTTAGAGTGTCTGGGCATTCAGCAATATTTAAGTAAATGCAGACCAGATGCTTGGGAGAGACAGCATTTCAATAACAAGGACAGAGAATGTACGATCATAGAGCACAATGCTCACATCTTCAAGCTTTGGGTCTTGAAGGCTATGATACATAACTCCAGTCATCAAAAAGAAGTCTTACTGATGGTCGAAGACAATAAGAGGTCTAGATTGTGAAAGCACCAGATTTCCTAAAACCAGAAATCATCTTTGAGCTTCCCCTAACAAAAATCAGCAAAACTTAACCCATAAAACCTGACGATTTCTGCCCCCAGCCAGCCTGGGCTTTAGATGCTGGGCTAATTCAAGATGCTCTGGAGCACTTCATGTCAAAAGTGAGAGGCAGGCAAACAGTGAAAGAGAAGAGGTTGGTGCCACATAAGTCACAATGAAGCCTTCCAGGCAATGCAAGTATGCGGGGACTCTGTGCCATGTGCTCAGCTACCCTTTCATGCCCTTTCCAAGTCAGAAGTCACTCCATCTCCTAGTAGATTAAAAAGAGACCTGAGAAAGACAGAGTTCGTTTTACACGGGCAGTAATTTAACTCCGCTGCTGTACCCTCCAGCGAAGAGAGATGAAGGAAAAGGCAATGGATCTGCGCCTGTCACACACAGGCTGAAGCTGCAGGAACCTGAATTGCCCAAAGCAGCACTGAGGGAATTTTATCCCATGTAGTGAGAGAGCATATGCCAAGATTAACATCTTCTGCAATGCCTAATCATTATATTTAAAACTGCATAGTACCCCTCCGGGCCCATTAGCTTGTGCTTTCCTTGGTAAAATCCTGCCTGGTGGGATTTGATATGCAACATTCTGCCTCACCCAGAATCATAGAATCACTTCGTTGGAAAAGACTTTTGAGATCATCAAATCCAACAATACCTGTCCACTACTAAACCAGATGCCTGAGCACCTCATCTACCCGGCTTTTAAACACTTCCAGGGATGGGGACTCCACCGCCTCCCTGGGCAGCCTCTGCCAGTGCCTGAGAGCCGTTTCAGGAAAGAAATTTTTCCTGATCTGACGTGCCCTGGCACAACTTGAGGCCATTTCCTCTCACCCTATCACCTGTCATCTGGGAGAAGAGATCAACACTCACCTTGCTGCAACCCCCTTGCAGGCAGTTGTAGACAGTGATGAGGTCTCCCCTCAGCCTTCACCTACAGTATTACAGTATTACAAGTTTGGAAAAGATCTTTGAGATCATCGAGTCCAACCCATGACCCAACACCAACTCATCATATAAACCATGGCACTAAGTGCCTCATCCAATCTCCTCTTAAACACCTCCAGGGACAGTGACTCCACCACCTCCCCAGGCAGCGCATTCCAATGACCAATCACCCTTTCAGTGAAGAATTTTTTCCTAATAAATAAAAATTACAAAAAATAAAATACAGCACTTGCCAAAGGAGCTGGGCATGGGAGCAAGGAGCAGCCCTATCCATGCAGATTGTGGCTACATTTAGCCAGGCACTTGCATTTCAGAGCTGGTTGCTCAGCAATTTATAAACATTCCCTCATGCAGAGGGAAGTGAGGTGCCAAAAAAATTACAGAAAGCTTTACAGGATGGTGGAAAGCAAATTTGAAAGAGTTGACAGTGTTTCTTCCTCAAGGAATGATAGCAGTGGGAAGGTGAGCTGCCTGAAGGCGAGCTGAAGGCAGCCCCTGAGCTGGCCAGCAAGGGCTGAGAAGCAGGTACACCTTCAAGGAGGCGGGAGGTGACAGAGTTGCCTTGTATGCCTCCCTGCCAGTTGCTGGGGGATGCTGACATCGCCTGGGACAGAATTAGAAAACCTTGAGCAGGAGGGCAACGCAGCACAAGTGCTAAGTCAGCCGTGCGCTATATGTGGCGGACCAGTTGGTGCCTTCTTTTCTCTTCTTCGCATACACATTCCTCTGCCTGCTCCTTCAGCAGGGCTTGACTTCAGCCCACGCTGCCCTGGGACTGCTGCATGCCCCGGGCTGCAGGCAAGCTACCAATGCCTTACGCAGCACTTGAAGGAGCCAAGAGGTGAGTCCTCCCTCCAAAACTCACCCATCACCTCCCTTGAGCCAACAGAGCCCTTCGTTTGTGCCCTTATACAACACTGTCTCCAGCATTCATCCATCATTGCCCTATTTCCCACCACCTGTGGATCCCACGGTGCCAGCTCTGGTTGTCTGCTGGTGACATTCCTGCACAGTCACCTCCACGTCTCCTCCCATGCTGTGCCCCGCTCCCAGACTGTCTTCTCAAGGACAGGGCTCCCTACTTGGACGAAGACCCCTGAAAGACGCTCACCTGGCCATTTATTAGGCTTGACTCTCTGCTGCACAAACTTCCACAGCTTATCGGGGTGTCCTGCAACAGTGAGCATCTTGGATAGCAAATGGCTTTGCTTTTCTGGGTTGCAAGTGCCTTGTGAGCCCTGAAAAAGCCAAATCATTAGTAGGTTAATTAGGCACCCTGTTGCACACAGTCAGCATTACAGCCTGAAGCTGAGATCTTGGAAGCCGGCTGGCAGCAGATCTCTGCCTTGTTACTTTAAGCCTGTGGTGAAAGGTGCAAGAATCAAACCAGATTAGCAGTCCAGCTCAAGCAGGAATCTCTCTTTTATGGCCAAACCCACACATTTAAGAGCACAAGGATCTCCACAGTTTCTTGGTGTGAAGAAATGAGCTCAGTCCCTATCAGTTCAAGAGCTGCTTATGGATACCAAAATGGATCATACATTCCTTCCAAATTTGTTATGAATTATTGTAAATCTGATATTCTTGGTGACTGCCTGAATGCCTCATTCCTTCTTGTATCTTTTTAGGGTTTTGGCCTCAAAGAGTCTCCCAGCACCAAGCTTCAAATTCTAAACTGTGTTGGAAAACATATTATTCCCACATATTGGTTTTGAACTTCATTGCACCTCTCTAGTTTGTGTTCAAAAGGCTTCTCCATGAACTTCTCTATACTTCTTGTAACTTTAAATAACATAATCACTTCCCACTTCTGAGCTGTATAAAGTTGGTGGTTGTAACAGGGCAGAGCTCCAAACTGTTGCTGTCTTTCTGGAAGCTCATTGCTTTGGGAATGGTACATGCACACTTGCAGTTTTTCCTGCTGACATTGCAGCCACCCAACCTTCAGAAGAGGAACATGGCCAATATTTAACAACGACAGCTGTCAGGCAGGAGCTGATCATCGGAAAGAGAAGATGTCAGACAGCTGAAACGATAGAAGGTAAGTGTGCATGGGACAGGAAAAAGGCTCCAAGGAGAGAGTGGAATAGGTTGAATGTCCTTAGGTACTTGTAAACACAGTCTCACCTTGCCTGAAAGCAAACTCCCACCAGAGCCTTCTGAGTGGCCAACAACATTTCTGGCACTTGATCTGGCGTTCTGTGATGAACTTCCCAACAATTTCACAAAACAAAATGAGAAAACCATATTTAAAGAAGTCATTCAAACAGAAATGGGCTAAACTCCCAAGCTTTCACCCAAGCAACAAGTGATAGGACGAGAGGAAATGGCCTCAAGTTGTGCCAGGTGAGGTTTAGATTAGAAATTAGGAAAAATTTCTTTACTGAAAGAGTGATGAAGCAATGGCAGAGGCTTCCCAGGGCAGTGGGGAAGTCTTCATCCCTGGAGCAGTTCAAAATGCGGGTAGATGTGGCACTTCGGCGCACGGTTTAGGAGGCACGATGGTGTTGGGCTGACAGTTGGACTGGATGAACTTAGAGGTCTTTTCCAGTCTTCATGATTCTATAATCTCACAGTGGCCCTTTTGGTCATACAGTAGTAGCATATAAATTAGCATGATTTTGCCCCAAGAGGGTCTCTTTCTCTGCGGCCTCCTAAACCAGTCCTCTGGCTGCCCTGGCTGTCTGGAGCAGAGTAGAGCTCCCAGAAGGAACCCACTGGCCTAAGTTTTTACTGTGGAAGCAGCATGCTTTACTTCTGTCCCTGCAAAACACTACAGATAAATTGCGACTAATAGAAATATCTCTTCAGCTGTCATAGCACTACGTGGATTGGTGGATATACCAAAAGTGTACAAGGAAAATAAAGTTCCTATGTAGATAATGAAAAATGAAGTACCTTGGTTTCAAGTTAATCATAGAATCACTAGGTTGGAAGAGACCTCTGAGATCACCGAGTCCAACCGCGCCTGTCTCCCTACTAAACCATGTCCCTAAGAAACTCATCCACCCATTTTTTAAACACCTCCCTGGGCAGCCTGTTCCAATCCCTGACCATTCTTTCAGTAAAGAGATTCTTCCTAATGTCCAGCCTAAACCTCCCCTGGCGCAACTTGCAGCCATTTTCTCTCGTCCGATCGCTTGTCACTTGGGAGTCCAGCACCCACCCCATCACAACCTCCTTTCAGGCAGCTGTAGACAGTGATGAGGTCTCCCCTCAGCCTCCTCTTCTCCAAGCTAAACAACCCCAACTCCCTCAGCCCCTCCTCATAGGGCTTATCCTCCAGCCCCCTCACCAGCCTCGTTGCCCTTCTCTGCACACGCTCCAGCCCCTCAATGTCCTTCCTGCAGTGAGGGGCCCAAAACTGAACCCAGCACTCAAGGTGTGGCCTCACCAGTGCTGAGCACAGGGGCACAATCACCTCCCTGCTCCTGCTGGCCACGCTGTTTCTGATACAGGCCAAGATGCCATTGGCCCTCTTGGCCACCTGGGCACACTGCTGGCTCACGTTCAGCCGGCTGTCAACCAACACCCCCAGGTCCTTCTCTGCCAGGCAGCTCTCCAGCCACTCTTCCCCAGGTCTGTATCGCTGCCTGGGGTTGTTATGACCCAAATGGAGGACTCTGCACTTGGCCTTGTTGAGCCTCATCCCGTTGGTCTCAGCCCATCGATGCAGCCTGTCCAGATCCCTCTGCAGAGCCTCCCTTCCTTCAAGCAGATCCATACTTCCACCCAGCTTGGTGTCATCTGCAAACTTGCGAAGGGTGCGCTCAATGCCTTCATCGAGATCATTGATAAAGATGTTAAACAAGACTGGACCGAGCACTGAACCCTGGGGAACACCGCTCATGTTGGCCAAATGGGAAGTGAAACAAAGCAGAAGCAGCAACGCTCGCCCTTGCATTCAACAGTTCCATGGCTCACACACTCCCCTAATACACAGGAGAATTAGTCTCCTACTTCACTACATGGATTTAAGCCATCACCTCTCTCCTCCTGGAGAAGGGCCTGACTCACAGTATCACAGTATTACAAGGTTGGAAAGGACCTTTGAGATCATCCAGTCCAGCCTAAGACCCAACATGAACACCAACTCATCATCTAAATCATGGCACTAAGTGCCTCATCCAGTCTCCTTTTAAACACTTCCAGGGACGGTGACTCCACCGCCCCCCCCCGGGCAGCGCATTCCAATGGCCAATCACCCTTTCACTGAAGAATTTTTTCCTAATATCAAGCCTAAACCTCCCCTGCCAAAGCTTGAGACCATGTCCTCTTGTTCTGTCATCGGTCACCTGGGAGAAGAGATCAACCCCTGCCTGACTACAACCTCCTTTTAGGTACTTGTAGAGAGCAATAAGGTCTCCCCTGAGCCTCCTCTTCTCCAGGCTAAACAACCCCAGCTCCCTCAGTCGCTCCTCATAGGGCTTGTGCTCCAGCCCCTTCACCATCCTCGTTGCTCTCCTCTGGACGCACTCCAGCACCTCAACATCTTTCTCAAACTGAGGGGCCCAGAACTGGACACAGCACTCAAGGTGCGGCCTGACCAGTGTCATATAAGGGGATGATAACCTTTCTAGTCCTGCTGGCCACACTATTCCTGATGCAGGCCAGGACGTCATTGGCCTTCTTTGCCACTTGGGCACACTGCTGGCTCATGTTGAGTTTCCTGTCCACCAGCACTCCCAAGTCCCTTTCCGCCTGACTGCTGCACGGGGTTGTTGTGTCCAAAGTGTAGAACTTGGCACTTGGACTTGTTAAACTTCATGCTATTGGAGTCAGCCCATCTCTCCAGCCTGCCAAGGTCCCTCTGTAGGGCCCTCCTTCCCTCCAGCAGATCGACACTTTCTCCCAGCTTGGTGTCATCTGCGAACTTGCTAATGATGGACTCGATCCCCTCATCCAGATCATCAATAAAGATATTAAACAGGACCGGGCCCAGCACCGATCCCTGGGGAACACCACTAGTGACCGGCCACCAACTGGACGAGACACCATTCACTGTCACTCTCTGGGCTCGGCCATCCAACCAGTTCCTAACCCAGTATAGAGTGCTCCTGTCCAAGCCAAGGGCTGCCAGCTTCTTCAGGAGTCTGCTGTGGGAGACAGTGTCAAAGGCCTTGCTGAAGTCCAGGTACACCACATCCACAGCCTTCCTCTCATCCACCAGGCAAGTCACACAGTCGTAAAACGAGATCAGGTTGGTCAGGCAGGACCTGCCTCTCTTAAATCCATGCTGGCTGGGCCTGATCTCTCCCTCATTCTGCAGGTGCCACATGATTATACCCAGGATTATGCGCTCCATAATTTTACCTGGAACCGAGGTCAGGCTGACAGGTCTGTAATTACCCGGATCATCTCTATAGCCCTTCTTGTGGATGGGTGTTACATTGGCCAACTTCCAGTCATCCGGGACCTCTCCAGTGAGCCAGGACTGTCGATATATGATGGAAAGTGGCTTAACAAGCTTGTCTGCCAGCTCTCTCGTCACCCTAGGATGGATCCCATCTGGCCCCATAGACTTACGAGGATCCAAGTGGCTCAGCAGGTCTCTAACTTCTTCCTCCTGGATTACAGGGGGGCTATATTGCACCCTGACCCCATCCATCACTTCAAAAGACCAGTTGACCAGTGAACAATCTGCCTTACTCTTGAAAACGGAGGCAAAGAAGGTGTTAAGCTCCTCAGCCTTTTCCTCATCTTTAGTTACTATATTTCCCTCCACATCCAATAAGGAGTGGAGGTTGTTGCTGCCCTTCTTTCTGCCATTAATATATTTATAAAAACACTTCTTATTACCCTTAGCACAAGTGGCCAATTTGAGCTCCAGCTGGGCTTTTGCCTCCCTAATTTTCTTCCTACACCACTTAACGATATCTTTGAACATAACCTGACTTACCTCCCCTTCTTTCCAAAGGCGATACACCCTCTTTTTCTTACTTAGCTCCTTCAGAAGCTCCTTACTTATCCAGGCTGGCTGGCTGCCCCTACGGCTCGTCTTACGGCACATCAGGACAGCCTGCTCCCGCGCCTTCAAGATTTCATTCTTGAAGTACATCCAGCCCTCCTGGACCCCCTTGCTTTTAAGGACTGTTTCCCAAGGTACTCTCCTGACTAGTTCCTTAAATAGTCTGAAATCAGTCCAACAAAAGCCCAGTGTGGATGCCCTGTTTATGCCCTTCCTTGTTTCATTGTTTATGGAGAACTCGATTATCTCATGATCGCTGCACCCCAGACAGCCTCCGACCACAACATCACCCACCAGTCCTTCTCTATTTGTAAATAGCAGGTCAAGGACAGCCTCACCCCTGGTAGGCTCACTCACCAGCTGTGACAAAAAGCAATCCTCAACGCATTCTAAGAACCTTCTGGACTGCCTCCTCTCAGCTGTGTTAAGTTCCCAGCAGATATCTGGGAGATTAAAGTCTCCTAAAAGAACAAGGGAAGCTGATCTTGAGGCATCTTCCAGCTCCTTAAACAACAGCAGATCCACCTCTTCCTCGTGATCGGGCGGTCTGTAACATACTCCTACCAGGATGTCAGTCTCGTTTGCCCCTCTGACTCTTACCCATAGGCATTCAATCTGGTCATCTCCAATCTCAACTTCTATGGCATCAAGAGCTTCCTTAACATACAGGGCCACCCCTCTACCCCTTCTCTCACTCTTGTCTCTCCTGAAGAGTTTGCAGCCTTCCATGGCATCACTCCAATTATGAGAGTCATTCTACCACGTTTCTGTGATAGCAACTATATCATAGTTCTCCTGCTGGGCCAGGACTTCGAGCTCCTCTTGTCTGTTACCTGTACTGCGTGAGTTAGTGTACATGCACTTCAGCTGGGCTATTGGCTTCACCCTTGCTAATGACTCACTTTCTGCAGTCACATCACTGGTGAGACTGGTTACATCTCCCTCCCCCTTCAGACCTAGTTTAAAGCCCTCTCAATGAGCCCTGCCAAGAATCTAGCCCTGGCTATAATCCCTTTATCTTTTTTTAGTTAGATAGGACCCATCTGGGTCGAGCAGACTGGGTGCAGCAAAGGTTTCCCCATGATCACAGAAACAAAAATTCCTCTGTCAGCACCAGCCCTTAAGCCATTCGTTAACAGCATGGATTCTCTTGTTCCTTTCAGTATACATCTCTGACACCAGAGGAACCAAGCAAAACACCACTTGCGCTCCTCCTGCCCCATCCATGAATTGACCTAGCTTCTTAAATTCCTTTTTAATTACCCTGGAGCCCCTCTTATCAAGTCCGTCACTGCCAGCCTGGACAACGAACAAGGGATAATAATCCAAGGGCTGAATTAGTTCCAGGAGTCTCTTAGTGATATCCTGTACCTGGGCTCAAGGAAGGCAGCAGACTTCCCTATGGGATGGGTCTGGCCTACACATAGGACCCTCTGTTCCTTTCAAAAGGGAATCGCCTACTACAGATACCTGTATCCTTTTCTTTTTAGTACTTCCCTGGGCTATAGGAAACCCTGCGGTAGAGCCATCTTCTTAAACCTGGACCAGGAAGGCTTCGGAGTAACTGTACAACTCCCACATCCATTCTGGTGCTTCAATCAATGCCATCTCTGTGTGACTTTAGCCTGAAAAAAGGAACATGTTCCACTTCAGAAGTGTCAGAATGAATCATGTCAATGCTCTGGATGGAAAACATACTTCCCTTATCTTAATTCAACTAAATACAACCCAAATATATGAAAGTTTTATGCTGACCAGAATAATAACCTCATTAATTAAACCATTTGTAACACGCAGGCAAACCCCAAGCAAGCTGACCCTGCTTCAGTGAGCAGCAGGACTTACAGGGCAGGGTTTCCAACCAACAGCTTGTTCACCACTGGATTTTCTGGGGCCTTATGAAATATAAGGCTCAGTCACTCTTCATTATGCTTCCCCTCAACATGGATTCTCCTGCAAGAGAGAGGCATCCACACACTGCCTAGGAGCTGTGTGCCCCACAAGGCAGATGCCAGCAATAATCTACATCTCCAGCTGCCACAGCTTTTCCTTAGAAACAGATCCCAGCAAGTCCCAGCAAGCACGAGGGAGAGGCTGGGGGTTTGCTCTAGGATTCCTGTTTGCATGAAGCTGCTGCTAAAAGTGGAAGAGCCTTCCTGCTGCAGGCCCTGGAACAAACTTCACAGCCCAGGTTGAGGTGGTACAACAGTGCCAGAGACTTTCAAACAGCACAATGGTACCTGGGACAATTTTGCTCCATAGGGACAGACCCAGCACACTCTGAGATATCTTGGGACACATTCAAGCCTGTCAGGCAAAAAAAACTATGGTGTCCCGTCACAAGCCCAGAAAACTGACTGGACCAAAACCTTAATGCAGCAATTGAAATGACAGTTTATCCTCCTCTGCACCTGTTTATCTTCTCACCTGATCAATATACAATTATTTTGTGGCAGCTCCTCTCAAAACCTCCTTTTCTGGCAGCATGAAGCACAGCCAGGTACATCTGGACAGGCCACACAGTGCAGAGCCAGCACTAAGTTCACAGTCCATTTTTCAAAGCCTGTCTTTCCTTATAGAATATATTTGGTGGTGGCTTTCAGGCTTATTTCATTGCAAACCTAAGGTAACTGTAGAAATTATTAGATCATCACTGATTCTGTCTTGCAATTACTTAAAGTTCTCACAGGTGCAGAGATGCATAACAATTATTGGAAGGGTTGGAAGGGAGTTCAAAAATCATGCAGTCCAACCTTTTAGGTGATCTATAGTTTATATGGCCCAGCACCCTGTCAAGCTGAGCCTTAAAAGTGTAGAGGAATCCACTGCTCCCTTGGGGAGATTACTCCAGTGTTTCACTGTTGCCACGGTAAAAATTTTTTTTCTGGAATCCAATCAGAATCTTCCTAGGAGAAACTTACACCCATTACCTTGTCTTTTCCATGTGAGTCCTTGTAAAAAAGGAGTCTCCATGCTCTTGGAAGATACCCTTTATGTACTGGCACATGGTAATAAGGTCTCCTCTAAGCCTTCTCCTCTCAAGGCTGAACAAACCCAGTTCTCTCAGCCTTACTTCATATGGTTTTAGACTATTTCCACCCAAGTTATATCCCCAGGATCCATTTCTGCTGGGGGATTTTGTTAAAGTTTGGTTTGTGCAATGTAAACCATCAGCATCAGTGGAGATGCCCATATCAGGCCCCTCAGGGATGACATCACACAAGCTCCTGCTGACCTGCAGTGCTGCAGGAGAGGCCACACCATTACCTTCCCAGGCAGATCCCTCCATCCAGCACTGCTCACGAATCCCAGGCTCTTTGTCCCAAAGCATTCACTAAAATAAAGTTAGGAAAAAGGAAATACTCTCCTGGTCTGTATATATGTGTGAAAGTCTATTGATTCAAAGGAAATTACTCAACTTCCAGAAAGCCTCTTGCTCTAGGTCTAGGGCTGTAGCAAAGAAGAGCTTGTAGCACAGGTTTTCTTACTTGAAAATACAACTCTAGCCACTCTCCATCACTTCGTTTTTTGGTGTGTGTTTTGGTAAGTTTACTTGCCTTAAAACACATTAGTCAAAAATACAAGTGCTTGGATACCCTGCCAGACTTTGGACGCACAGTGTGTGCCCATGCTGTCAGGCTCTGCATTTCTAATTGCAAAATGCTCCACAGTTCATGATATAAATATGGGCCTCATCAAAAGCCTCACACTTCCCAGCGCAGCACTTCAGGAGTCTGGAGAGTAAATGGGAGAGAGATTCCTGGATGAGGGAGGAGCAGTCGGCAGTTCCGTCTTTGTCTGCAGAAGATCTCAGACCATCAGGTTTGAAAGAGTAAGAAACTGTTTTGTTGTGCTGCAACACAGAAAACAGGAAAGCCATCTTCTCCTGAAAGTGGTGTCTTCTGGAGAGCAGAGAGGCCTATCAGGAGCCTGAGGAGGGAAGATAAATGAGAGGCACAGGCCGGGCGGCAAACAGGGCAAACCCAGAAGTGCTTCCTTTGCCTGATTGCTCATTTCCAATCATAAATACATTGCAAACGGGAACCTTTTGTGTGGGAAAACATATCATCCAGCTGATCTCCAGCTGTTCTACCGGGGCACAGCTTTGCTCATTGCTCATTTCCAATCATAAATACATTGCAAACGGGAACCTTTTGTGTGGGGAAACATATCATCCAGCTGATCCAGCTGTTCTACCGGGGCACAGCTTTTATCCCTAGGAGAGGAAAAAGATCATCAAAGGAAAAGATTAAAGGAAGCAACATTCAGTTTTAAACACAGTGACAGAAAGGAACAGTAAGCGCAGCTGAAAGACACTCAGGGTCTAGGAGAGATGCCTTGGCTGAAGGCACTGGAGTGTTTTCCTTATTTGTCTGCTTTATTTTTAAACACCCAGAGCCTTTGCTTGATCAACACTTCCTTGTAAAAGGAGGAAGCAGAGGAGGAGTGAGGGGCTGCGGGGAGAGAGGCAAATGAGGTTGGAAATTGATGATCTTCCCAGCCATGAAAGTCAAAATTCCTACTTGAAACCAAATCCTCCTGGAGCACTACACAGTTGTGGGGGGAAAGGGGAGGGAAGGAAAGAAAGAAGATTTATTACTTAAGCAGAACTGAAATTCTGATGAGAAAAAGGACTGTTCGATCCATGCCTGAATGTTAACGGCAGAGCTGAAACTGGGATTGTCTCAGTTCCCTCCTCTTTGCACGCAGTAAAAAAGACACACAGGGAAAGTGGTCGGGGACTGTAAAGAGGGGGGAAAGAGTCACTGAAGTCCCTTGATCTCATGAAGCCCTGCACTCTTATATTCCATTTATAGCTCGAGCTGGAATGACATCCCCCTTGATTAGCAAGCTGTCCAATCCAGCTGCATGTCTCAGGACTGTATGAGGCACTAAGTGAAATATATATATATGCCCTTATAGAGGTTAGCACACCGAGTCCACCTCCAGGGCACAGGCGGTAGCTCATTCTGACCACTGCTCCTCTCCTGGGAATCACTTTTAAGGTTTGGGGATTTTAAAGGGCTTTTTTTGAGGGAGGGCACCTTTACTTTCAAGTCTAAGCAACACAAAATGGCACCAAAGAAGGACGTAAAGAAACCAGCAGCAGCACCAGCACCCGCGCCTGCACCAGCACCAGCACCCGCACCAGCTAAACCCAAAGAACCCGCGATCGATCTCAAGAGCATAAAGGTAAAGGGATGAACGTGTGCTGCTCGTGGACTCAAAGGGGAGAGTTAGCAGAGTCCCGGGCTGAGCCCCATGGTGAAACGCTCTGTATGTTTGGTTCCGGTTTGGGGACTGCAGTGAAATGAATGAGTAACCGCGATCGGTGGATTTGTGACCTGCCTGAGCTTTTGGGTGTTGTGGTAGCTGGAGGGGTGTAAGGCATGGTGCATGATTTAACACAAGAGTGAAGCCTGGTGATTTCAAAAGCATTTTGGAGCGTGGCCTTCAGGACTTCTCAATCAGCATCAGTTTGATGTGTTTGATAAAGCTAGATTTAGGAAAAATGACCAAAACCCCATGCAAAACCCCTGAAGTATGTATATGAGGACAGGAAAGGGCTACTGAAACTTGAAATGCAATGTTTTCCCATAGCACTGTACTAAAACCAAACCTTATTTTCCAGCTTCCCCTCAAACTCCTTTCCCAAACACTGCACCCACCTGATGACCCTTTGCTCATGTGTTCAAGATCAGCATGGCTTAGCTTTAACAGCAGAAACAAACCAAAACAGATTAAAAAAGAGAGAGGGATTTGGCAGTTCCATCTATTTTCTCTCCGTTTGCATCATACAACAAATATCAATAGAGGCCATGAGCTGGAAAGCCAGTGGTGGAAGAATTTCAAGTGATTTCTTCTGACCTTTATGTATTTGCTCAGAATTTGCAATGTGCCTGAAACCAAAAGCAACAACGAGGCAGAGGCTTTTGGAGATCTTCCTCTGCCTGCACTTCCATTCGATCTCACACTGTCTTTAGACTTCTTGTGCCAACCAATGTCACTAGTTGTTGCCTTGATGCTTTGAAGAAAACTCCTCCATGTCAGGAAATTCTTCCCTTAGGAAAGAGGAGAGGGAGGTTTAGTGGTTACAGGGATGAAGAGATAGAGCAGTGTCTCTGGGTAGGACTATAAATAGGAATTCTCCACCTACCTAATGAGCTGATTGGTCCCAGCACCAATTCTACATAAGGAATAGAGCCTGTTACGGAGAAAAGAAGGAGTACAAAGACTCCTAATAGCACCTACTCATTTTCATCTTGTGATGAATTCTGTTTCAGGTATCTTTGTATAGATAAGCCCCAAGATCAGGACCCATTTAATGAAATTTCTTGACATTTACTTTAATTTTCACAATTACCAGTCAGTATTTTTCTGAAACTATGTAGTTTCTCCTAAGGCTGAAGCTGAACCCACTGACAAAACAAAACAAGGACAAGAGGGGGAGGAAAAAAGACACTGAGTGATCATAGTAAAGGCTATGAAAAAGCCCATTGTTTTTGAGGATACTGTCTGAAAATTAGATTAGATCTTACATTTCACTCCTCTCCAGAGATGAGGGGAATGCAAGTTAGATTTCCTGCTAAATAATTTAATATGATTTGATAGCTTTCTATGTCCAGTTCATTAGGGGAAAATAGAATTTTCCACTCCAGCGATCCTAACTATTCTATCTTTGCATAAATGAACTTAATAGTATATTTCCAGCTGGAAAAGGGCCGGCTGCGGTCTGAGGCACTGCTGCAGTTCACTCCTTTACCGAAACAGCTCTCTGTAATGGCAAGAAAGACATACTGGTAGCACAGCGGGAATGCTCCAGGTTTTGTCACACTCAGGCTGATAAAAGAAGATAGCCTCAAAAGAAAGAGAATTTAGGGAAAGACAATATAAGACAAAATATTTTGCTCTTTGAAGGGGGAAAAAAACCACCTGAGCTAGTAAAACAGAGCTATTTATTTCATGTTAACAGCAGCACGTAATGATGTAGAAGGTTGCCCGTGAGGGCAACACATGTCCTCTGTATCCCTGCCCTTCCCCTCTCACCTAAGTCCCCACATCGGTCAAGGGCTGCTCAGGCAGACTGTGGCACTTCCAGTGCTGGGCTCTTCAAGAACAGGCACCAGGATCAATCGTGGTGCCTTCTTCCATCCTGCCTTGGAGCAGGGGCAGGGGCTGGACAACCTCCCATGATCCCAGCCAGCCACTCTGGGTTATCCGTTTTCACTCTTTGTGAGCTCAGGCAGCGAAGGGAAAAATATCTTCATATAAGTGATTTGCCTGGGAGATGCAGCGCTATCAGAAATCAAAATCTCCTGAGTCTGAGCCCAGTTCCTTAATTAGCATTAATTAATCCTGAACTCTTCCACTCAGACACCAAATCTCAGCATGGGAAAAGACACAGAATGGTTTCCAGCAAAACTTTAGAGCTGAGGAGTACTTAAAACTTAGCTTTTTTTGACTCAGTGAACGATCCCTGCTCTTTGCACTGATTTAGCAGGCAGAGAGTCAAAGTCTCCAGGACTTTGAAGGAAGGCATCACGTGGGCTCGCCTCCACTCCTCAGGGACACAGCGGAGCTTGCTACTAACGAGAGGTGACTGGGAATGCCAGGCTGCAGCGCCGCGATGATCTGGGGAGCCACACAGCAGGCAAACACACAAGAAAGGCTTTGTTGGCTTTTATAAAGAGACATCCAAGCCCCTTCCAACTGTTACGGCTGGAGTGGGTAAGGGCAGAGCTGCCAAATAAGGGTTTGCAGTAGCCAAATAAGCCATGTTTGGCAGTGCACTTCATTCTAAACTGGCAGAGATCATAATATTCTCCAGAACAAACAAGAAGGCGCTTTACAGACATGAGTAGTGACTGTTTTGGTGGTACCCCTCCTCTCAGATGCCTTGCTTGGCCTATCTTCGGAGAATCTGGTTTTCTGAGCTTTTTGAGGTGTACACTTTGAAAGTTAGGCTTTTTTTATTTTCCTTCAGAGGTCTCAAGCTGGGTTCTTGCAGATGCAGGCACCCCAAAAAGGCCTGTCACCATTAGAAATCGTGACAGATCTTTCAACCCTCTTCCGTTCTTACACATACACACACTTTAAATTAACCCCTTTGAAGAAAATATTTGGTGATTCGCTAGTACCAACAGCCACTGGTGTGGGATTTTCTACTTTTGAGCACCATCTATTGACTAAAAAAACAACTAACAGGAACACCTAACTGTTAAAGACTCAAACCTCTAAACTCAGCCCCTTCTCAGCTCACCTTAGGTTAGAGAACAATCACCACGGGAGGAAAGTCAGGGCAGGGAGGAAGAATTTGGTTTTAAATGGAAATATAAAGGTCTTTTCCTTCCTACTCAGGAAACACTATAAACCTCAGTCTGTTCTGCATGAGCCTTTCCAGACCAAATTTATATTTCCAGTTTACCTTACTAGTACCATAGCCTGGATTTGAACAATAGGTACAAAGATTAAAGCTTAAATCATAACTGAGAACAGGATGGTGGATGTATCTTAGAGTCACCACCAGCAGCCAAATATGATAAAAGCAAAACGACAATTTTCTTAAGAGACCCTCAAGAATTATGTAGTTAAAAGTGTGTTAAGAACAAGGATGCCCCTAAAAAGAGAGCTGCTCTGTTTTGTCCACTCCTTTCTCCCACATGAGGGAAAAGAAAGTTGAGATGATGAACAGCACTGCTGTGGGTCTGTGTCTGCAATAACTGGGAGAGGACATCAATGATGATGCTTGGTTTTACAACTGGAAAACGGCTAAGCTTCATATTGCCCAAATCAGGAACAGAAAAAGCATGCTGGTTTTTGACTGGAAATCTAAGGACCCTTCCCAGAAGGCATAACCAAGCCTGGGCTTAGAGCATCATCTGCGATATTTTAGGGTACTGGAGATGCTGAGTGCAGAGCTTCATAGGCTTCTGCTCTGCAGATGATGACCTGGATGGGTAGCACCCTGATATGGTGTCACACCAGGCTCTTTACTTTAAGGATATATTTGAGTATCTTCTCTCAAACAAAGACAGAGATCAGGTTTTGCAAGCATCCACGGCATAAGTGATGTTCCTTTGGTACACAAGGCTCCCCATGCTGACATCCGAGACTGAAATCCCAGTACACCATTACGCTGTGCCCAACTCCAGATAAGTTACCTACATCTTTAGGGGAGCAATAATTAAAAGCTATCAACTAGTAAAGACTTGCTAAGGCCTTGTGTAACTGTGTGATGCATGATGGAGCCTGCTGCATGGAAGCAAACCTGTGTGATCGTTTGTTCTTAAATACAGAGTGCTAAGGCACTAAAAAGTGTTTCCCCAAGTGTCCTTAATCCTTATTACATTCACTACTTAAGTAGGTCATTTCTGAACAAAGATTGCATGGGGCATATCCAGAGAGAGAAACTCACTAAAATGCACTGACAAAAAGCTTCTGGAGGGCGAGCAGGACTGCAAATGTCAGCTGAAGCACTCTGAGAGCCGCTGCGCTGCAGCCAAACTCCATATGAAGCTGTGGAGTGAGAGCAGGAATGTTAACAGTAGCTTTGCCCATAGTGCCAAGGGCTTGCTTAGGAACTGGCAGGTTTTTGCCTGACGGTTTTGGCACAGGCCTTCAGATTATGTCTAGTCGAACTCCAGTTACAACTCCAGAAAGATTCCCTAGGACTGATACACCCGTTGGGCAAGGTCACCAGTCTCAAGTGCCCTTGTATATAGGAAGGGGACAAGCACAAAGATAATTTAGCCCTTAAGAGATGAAAAGGTGCCTGTCAGACACATCCAGACCAGTTTCCTGCTGCCGCTTTGACCACTGAGATATGGCATCGTTCAGGATCCACTCCAGAGCAGAGCAGCCCCAGCCAAAGCCCTTGCCCTGTGAACCTCTCCACCAATGGCAGAGACATGTTGATAGCAGTCACTAAACCACTGCATGGACAATGCACGGCAGAGATGTGTCCCAGGACAGGTAGCTTGGACATCGGACCTGGCCACACACCAAGATATCCGAATCAGGACGCTGTAGGAAACCAGAAGGAAGAGCAAACAGAAAACCCACCACTTGGCTTCTTTACAGAATTTTTCAGAACTTTGCCTCCTTTTCTTCCTGAAGTGTTGCTAAGCAAAAAGTCTCCCCAAAGCATGGACTGTCCGTATGTATTAGCAGATGTTTTTTCTTACATCTGCTAACCTGAAAAATTACTTGAAAGATAATGATTTTCTACAAGATCCATTCTTAATAGACAAAGCTATGAATTACTATTTTAAAACAGATGCCTATAGCCTTTGGAAAGTCTGGTAAGTGACTGACTTTGGTAGAAACAGTGGATTTTAAAGCAAATTACACGGAGAGTAACATTTCAGGAGCTCACAGAATCATTGCAAATGTTAACAGCAGTTGTGTGGCAGAGCCTTCCTCACATCAACTAAGAAATCAAAACCAGCCCATGATATTTCTAAGATGCTGTTTTAAACTCCCTTAGAGAGGCTGTAACAGATAGTAACAAGCTATTTGAGTTTATCTTACATAAGACAAGAAGAAGGGGACTAATTTAACCACTGACAAATAAAGAAAGAAGTTGTCGGTAAGTGGATCTGAAATAGCCAAGCTGGAAATCTGCCTCTTCTTCACTGAGGGTTTATTACATCTTATACCCATTGCCAAAATCCACTCTCAACTGGCTGCCTTACTGCATAGCACTTAAATGTCAAGTAGCAATAGTTTAAATAACGTTAATACAGTAACGCTGCCGCTGGGAGGCACGTTAAAACAACAAATCCCTCCAAGAGCAGCGCTCCAAGCCTCGCATTTCTCAGACGTCCTCTCAATTATATACATTCAGGAAAAATTAAATGTAATTAGAAAAGGGGTGCTTTTACAAACAAGCGCAACTGAATGCCCTAAGTTAATGAAATCTGTTCAAAACAGTATAATCAACAGTGCCGCTTGAGCATTTTTCTTTCCCAGCCATTTCAGAAGGGCATGTTAATGAATCGGCAAGGCTAATCCAAAAGTTTTTGCACAACTGAAAAGCAGCTGTGAAGTTCCAAGCTGGAAAGTTATACACTGAAGAAATCCAGACTCCTCTGCATTTAAGTCTATTAAACTCAGAGATTTTGATTCCTTCCAAACCTCATTGTATCTCACACATGCCATTTTCTCTACTATATTAATGGTTGTCATTCTTATTCCCTCTTCAACCACATTTCTAGGCAGCTCTGCTCTCAAAACAGAGCTCTCTTTCTCAAGAGCTCAGCTGCTCCAACTGTTTCTCTGCCTCATGAAAGACAGGAGGCCAAATCCACCAGGCTGGTGGTTCTTACTCAAATGAGAAGGAGCCTCTCTAAAATCAGTGACATCGACTGCACAAGCTGTCGAACCATGGTGAGGGATGGGAGAACGACAGCTTGCTCTTCAGAGGGGTCTGAGCTGTGTAATCCTGCACCCAGTGATGTCTACTAGAAAATATGTGCAGCTGCATTAGCCAAGGAGCAGGCGTTAATGGTGAGCAGATATCAAATGAACTGCTGGAGACAGAGCCCTAGCTTATCTACACCCAAAACAAAAAAAAAACCTAGTTCTGAATAGAAGGCTAAATATACAACGAGTGTCCTAGGGGGACTCTCCAATTTGCTCCTCTCTGATATTCCAAGACATCCGATATGTTCTCAGTCTCTTCCATGGAGGCAGCACCATGAAATATCTGGTAACTGACAAAATCGTAAGATGATTTCCTTCTCTGTAATTCATCCAGAGGGTCACAAGATGGAGCAGCTGAATGTTTTAACTCCCAGAAGCATCTTCTCCCAGACTTTTCAACCCATCCAGACATTTAAACATTCAGAGTGAGCACAAAGAAGCCACCAAGTCAGCCTGGCTGTACTCAGACCATTTCCCACCAGTGCCCACAGCACCACTACAAAGGTGGAGGCCCCATGGCCCAGGACCTGGGGATTTGTTGAGAAGTTAGGAACTTCAGTAAGAATTTGGAAATAAAGATTTGTGCAGGCTGGCTCTTTGCTTAGCTCGCAATAGAGTTGCACACAATCCTACCTACCCCATACTACTTAACGGGATCTGCTCAGAAAGCCTCTACCCAGCAGCAAGAGGAACAGAAGGTGGTCACAAACCGTACAGGGAAAAGCCTTAACCTTAAAAACAAAACAAACAAACCTGCAGAATTCACCACCTTTTTCTTTGGCATAGATATCCTTCTGGATAATAACACTGTCCATAAATAAAGGGCTAAGCCAAGCTGAGAAATCCAGGTCCTTCTGTTCATTCTTCCTGCTGGGGACATTCATTTTTTTAAACTAAACTCCCTCAAATTTCTACATCATCCCCAAAATCCTGAGACTCATCATATCCTCTAACAAAGCAGAGAACACTGCCAGGATCAGAACAATGATCAAATCACTGCAAAATATTTCTTTCTACCTTTTGAAGCTTATGAAAGCTTCTATGGAGTTCTTGCAATATTTTCTATACCAAACCCATTTGTAACTGCCGTTACTCAAAGCAAGCAGCATTTTAAGCCCCTAACAGACCCTACTGGCTTAAAGCAGGGAGATTCTTAATGCAGGTGAATGCAACATGTCTGTGCTAGATGTTTCCCCTAAGATGTTTTAATCTAAGTTTTCCTTTAAAATTTTGGGGATTATAAATGCTATTTTCAGGGGACCATTTCGTAGTAGCCAGCAGTGGAGAGTGAGAGATTGAGGGCAGAAGGCAAATTCCACAAAAGGCAACACACTGCCTTGACCCAGGCAACATTTCAACTCTGCCAAGGTCTTGAGAAAGCTCCTCTATTAATGTGTGGGAACTGATGGCCAAGATCTGTATTGGCTTTCTCGCTGCCCCAGTCAATGTTAACCAGGAAGCCTGCACTGTGCCAAACCTGTGTTCACCAATTCAGACAAAGGCACCGAACCCCTTTTCTATGTCACCACACCTTCATGGCTACACTTTTTCCCTGCTCCCACAGGCAAAGAGATTACCAGCAAGCAGAAAAAAACCCCAAATGCGAAGGATGGGCAGTGAAGTGTTTTTCATACTTAGTACATTTTCCAGCTATTTCTCAAAAAAAAGGTGAATGATCTCTTTGGACAAAATTCTTAAAAAATTCTTTCCAGTTTCATACAATCATAGAATTTCCCAAGTTGGAAGGGATTCACAAGGATCATCCAGTCCAGTCGTATCTTTAGTTCTTAAAATAGGATTTAGGAAGTTAATGATTCAAATCTGGCCAAATTTTTTTACCTATTGTGATTATTCAATTTTTTTTAAAAAAGAAAACCAAACAGTAAAGTTAATTCTACTTGGACTTGATTCTTTCTTTGAGAGCCCTCAACAGTCTGAAAAGAGACATTCACAAAGGTTATGTTTATCTGCAGGGTAACTGAGCAAGCTACAGGAAAAGATTTCCCTCACTAATTGCATTTGGTCATTAAAAAAACAGGAACAGTGAACGCTCAACAATGGAAAACTAGAGAAACAACTGGAGTTTGCAACAGGCAGTCTGTGGTTGTCACACAACCGTTTCCACCCCAGCTCCATGACACTCCTCATCCACTTGAGGCAACGGAGAAAGGAAGAATTTAGGAGTGAAGTTTTCCAATCCTTTTACAACATCTCACAGCATCAGCTTGCAGATTTGACGTGGGCTTGCAGGATGCTATATGGTGGGACTGGAGCTTAGCTACTGAAGAAGCTGCAGCCTCTACCTCCTGTAACTTATCTAGAAGCTCCCCACTTGTAGTCCTACCATGACCCCTCCACTCTGCAACCGAAAAAACAAACACCCCTTTCCCACCCCAGTTCACAAAGCCTTTTGAGGTGTTTTAGCTTCTGTCACAACTTCTCCCTTGCCCCCGCACCAAAAAAACCCTCAGCAGCACCTCCTCCCATCACACCAGTGAGCTCTGAAGCCGGCACGCTGATGCCCTACCTAGTTCCAACCCTGGAAGGGTGTCCTGGAGAGCACAGCCTACTGCAAATACTCCCACTGCCCTGTGAGGTGTTACATCTCCACATCAGCTGCCAACCCTGTGACACAGCTGGATCCAAATTACACAGATAATTTTTCCCTTAAAAACATTCAAAATTCAGAAAACAACAATCAACTCAGAGGAAGAGTTTCACACCACCTCCATCAATGGGTTAATATTCTGGTCAGTGCCAACAGATGGATCCCACCAGCAACACCACTCATCCAACATTAACCGCTACATTATCCCCATTGGAGCTGAGCAAAACCCAGCGAAGGTACAAGGACCATCCAGCTGCATCTAGCATGCAAGCCACGTGCAAAACCAGCCCACTGGGCAACAACATGACACCTCTCACTCTTATTTGCTGAGTTTACAGCTTATTGGAGAAATAGAACCTTTCCCTATAGGGAAGTCTTGGTAGGTCTGGACAAGGAATATCCCCTCTTGACTGCACGGTCCCAGAAAGTGCTGACATGAATCAAACTTACTGCTTGCCACTCCCTGCCTCTCTCCAGCCTCCTAAAAATAGCCACTGTAAGATGTCCATCAAGACATGAAGCCTCCTGTCACTTTGCCCTAAGAAAGCTAAAGAACTCACCAAGGGGAGGGACCACTTCCTTCTGACACCTAATCCAGGCAATGCCGTCAGCACCGCCAGATAAATAAGGGGAAGAAAGGCCAGGAAAGCAAGGACCACCCTCGAGATCTCTCAGCTAATCCCTCCTGCCCGTCTGCTGCTCTGCTTTTCCATCTCTCAGCCATGGTGGGTCCACTGGAAAGCTAATGGTTAGCAGCGAGCCAGTGTGGTTTACAGAAGCAAATTGGGCTTCTCGCTCAAGTTAGTTCTGGGGGGGGAAGGACAACCCAGAAGGCAGCTTAGGTTTGCTTGGCTATCCTCCTTAAACCTAAGACTGTGTGAAGTTTTCCAGTGAGCCTCAAGTTCTGCACTAGGCAATAGTAGATGTACGGCTCCTGTAGTTTCAGACAATTTGTCTATGCTGTCTGCTAAGCACTGGGGTTTTTAAAATCAGATGCAATGTGCTAAATTGGTAAAGGGAAATAGTAATGTTTTTATGTAAGAAAAAAATCATAGTTTAGTATTTTATGAAACAATGTGCTGTCAAAAACTGATTTGAAACACAGACGTTAAGGGATTGGTTTAATTTCTATGTTAATGTACAAAAATCTGCTTGTTAAGCAATATTATTTCTAATCATCTTAATCAAATGGGTCTATACTAAATCAGTGGTGGTTTGTTAATGACTTCTTTGTTAGTGAGGAGACTTTGGCTTGTTGCTTCTAGCCGCAACCCTGGGGTGTAGATTTTAATGGAATCTTTAAGAACAGACCTGTAATGCATTTTGACAAGGGAAGTCGCTAGTTTAGGCAAGACAGACATGAGCGCTCAGTTACTTTTTGCTTTCTCTCAGTGCATTTTCAGCAGTACTAGTTCTCTTTTCTCTCTCTCTCTTCCCAACCACAGTCCTTCACTCCTGACCAAATTAATGGTAAGTAAAATAAAAGATTAACTCTAATAAGGGGCAAGAAGGGGAACAGAATGGCTACAGAACGCTAAATATTCACCAGTCATAACAGCTCTTTCGCTACCTGCATTACTTCTGCACATCTGACAGGCCACATTTTTGCTGTTTTGGAAGACGACTCATGGATTGAGCTGGATGCTTTAAAAAACAAACAGGTTCTCCCCCAGCCCCCCCTTTCCTAAGCTATTTTTTGTGATTGATTTCCTTCCAACAGATCGAGTTCTCCAAGGAGCAGCAGGATGGTAAGTTACAAGAGAGCCGATGTGTTGTACATGTACACGGGTTCAGAGAGGAGCTATAGAAGTTTAAGCTTTACCAAGAGATGAGCTAGGACTGCAGCTGGTATAAATCATCATGCTCTTGACTTAAGAAGAGCTGTGCTGACTTATGCTGAACAAGAATCTGACTGTAGATTCACATGTAATTTACCTGAGTGCTTGCGTGCCGCCCAAGCTGAGAAGTTTATGCCATGGTATGAACAGGAAATACGCTGGGGTTAGCAGCTCTGCCTACTGCACGTGTTTCAGTTGTGCTCCTGTGCTGGCCATTCACACAGACACTGAAAATAAGTCTTGCATTTTAAAAGTCATAAGTGAAATAGGTAGAGGAGGAGGGAGTGGGCCAAAAATTTAACTGAGCTGCAGTGACATTGCAATTTTCCATGAACAGAAGGTGCAAGAGGCCTACGTGTCCCCTTTTGCCAAGTGGTGTTGTTAGAAAGGAGGAACAAAAGCTGTTTTTCTGTAAATATGTTCATGAAGCAAACAAGCAACTTGTATAAACTGTTGCTTATAAGCACAATAGTCTGGATATGCTGCAATTCTAGAGCATCTTGATGCATTCATTCTCTGCTTCACAAGCCACCAGCAAATTCCAAATTGCTAGAAAAATCCAATTAAAATTCTGATATGACTAAAAATCTTCATGAAATCTCTAGAAATCTAAACTGGAGTGTTTTAAATATCCTAGGGGATGCATTTGGGTTCTATTAAATAATGTAGGTTTGAAAAAATGTCCAAAATTCAGTAGCAAATATTGTAGCCTTTTCTCTGTGAACAAAGTATTCAGAACAGAAGACACAAAGATTGACTTGATATCCAAAGGGAGAGGAACAGCTAGAAGCAGGTCTTAAGAGAGAGTCCTGAACTTCCTGAATTGAGTTACACCATCAAAGCAACAGGGAGAGGTACAGTACAGTAAGTAGGACTGGAAACTTTTCTCTTCCTGGAGTCCAAACAATCCTGCTCAAAGAAAATAATTTGGACTCTTCCCCACTATTTAGTTCTCAAACTTTCACAAAAGGATTGGGAGGGTTTATGGAAAAGCACCACCAATTCAAAGGTGTTGGCGTGCATAACAAAGCAAAATAATTCTTTCAGCTTTCCTACATAATTCAGGTCATCCAGTAACGCTGCAACAGCTGATCCAAGCAGTGGAGCAATTAAAAGCTACCTGAGAGAGGGAGAATTTCTCAGGAACTGAGATGTCCCACCTCAGTATCTGTTTCCATCCACACAGGCTGACACTTCAGAGAGGGATTTCAGAGGTGGTTGTTGCAGCAGGGGCATAAACTAGGACAAGCTATATTAAATAAATAAAACACAAAGCTAAAAATAAAAACCCCACAGCAAAGATATATTGCAGTGAAACGCATGCCTGAGAGGCAAAAATAAAACCAGGCCTTTTCTCCAAGCTGGGGAAGGGTGTTCAGAACCCAGTGAACATAAAACTTCATGGGATTTACAAAGCTGAGAAGCTCTTCTGCTGGCTTTGCTAATAGCAAAGTGGCATAGTTTTACACCTCGCCCTGGCTAAATGTCATTAATGCACCAGATGAAGGATCAGATCATGTGGTATAAATCATTACAGCTTCATCGACTTCATCTGCCTGAGCAGGGGCCAATATTGAGCTGGTGTATTTAAGGGGAAGCTCTATACAGGTCTAGGAGGCCTTGATTTCATGCCCTGCAATAAAAGCTGTAAGGGAAGAGGGTGAGCAGTAAAAGGGTATAGGTCTCTTCCATTGGACAGTAAAATGATTAGTTTCAGATGGATTGGATTACAGCCCAGCGGGCCGACATCCTGTATCAGCAGTTTTACTGGGCGTCAGCAACTCCTCCGCCGAGGCAGAATATGGATGGATACAGCAAGAACCTCAATAGCCCTGCATCACACGGCCCTGCCACAAGACGAATGAAGACACAATTTGAAATGTGGTTTATGAAACCTAAATTTGCTCCAAGGCACAAAGAGCACTCCATCTACACACACTGTGAAACACAAAGTCTGTCTCACTGCTGGAAGTGCCCTGTGGCCAGGGGAAAGATATTTCACTTGGTTTACTTGGAGCTAAAACACAGCATCTTCAGACACTGCAGTGCAGAAAAGATCAACAGCACAGTCCGAGATGCCCTGGAAATGAGGTTCAACAATGGCTTTTTGGCTAGACTCTTGACTTCACCTCCTCCCCCTTTTTTTAATAATAAATTGCAACAAATATTCTAAAAACCCAGAAAAATATAGTAAGATTATTAACATGAAACTTTGCAGCAGAAGATGAAGACTGGAAGTGCGATGAAGGCAACACTCTGTCCTGGTTTTTGTAGGAGGAATGTCTGTACTCCAAGCCCTTGGTCAGCCGCAAGAGGGAAATCAGTACATGTTGATCACTTTGCAGCACTGAAAGAAGCAAAGCCTCTATGTGCGCATCCTGGAAATGCACAGGAATATGGCACCACATAACATAGCACTGGAAAAGCTGGATGTTCATGGATATGTAAGAGGCAGGGACAGATCGCAAGAGGCAGACAAAGGAGGGAACAAACGTGATTAGAAATGTAATTGTAAGGCAACTTTAAGGTAAAACAAAAGTATAAATGTTTGAAATCCACCTCCAAGTTTCCCATTAGCACTTGGTAGCTGAGACATTGAGATTGCAGGCAGGACCCATCCTGGCAGGCAGATGAGTTGCTCTCCTAGGCACTTTGACAGAAGAATCCCAGTCCTATGGTGAGGTAAGGTGGAGAGGATAACAACATTTTTAACTTCTACTGCTATGTGATGTACAGAAACCTGTTCTTGAATGGCAATGACTGTATAAAGCTTATCTTTCCCCATGCTTGAAACAATGACATGGTCAATCACAAAGCTGTTGATGGCTATCAGACCCAGGAAAGCTACGAAAGGTAGATATAAACGTTTAAAAATAGTGAAGTCAAAATGTCAGAAGGGAGGAGTTTTCCTTGAGCTCATAGGCCAAAGATTCCCCTGGCTAACTCCCCCGGAGTTGGTGGAATGGGGCCAGGAGACAACAGGCTCCCTTCTTTGTCAATACAAGCTGTCAATAGGAAGCTGCTCATTTCAATTTAACCATTGCTCTTCCCTTGCAGACTTCAAGGAGGCCTTCCTCCTCTTCGACAGGACTGGTGATGCCAAGATCACCCTGAGCCAGGTTGGCGATATCATTCGGGCGCTGGGGCAGAACCCGACAAATGCCGAGGTTAACAAGATCCTGGGCAACCCCAGCAAAGAGGGTGAGTATCCTCCAGGCTCTCCCAGGCCTCTTTTCTGGCAGGTGAGCTCTAATTCGGCAACATGGGAGGAGGGAGAGGAGCTTTGGCTCTGATGGGGGAGCAAGGGGACTCTGCAGCTCCTTATATGAAAAGGATGATGATGGGGAATGCAGTGCTCAGAAAGAGGAAAACTTCCTTAGGCTACAGAGAATCCATCTATTTGATTTCATTGCTGTCCACATGAAGGCTGCTCTTAGCAAAGATCCAAGGAGTGGAGGAAATCCCTCCTCAAAAGAAAGATCCTTTTATTTGGAAGCCTTGCTCCAACAACAAACATCTGAGCAGGGCCTCACTGAGGACTTCTGGCTCATGAGAACAAAGGGGTTAGAGGCACCTCCACACTGTGGAGGTTTAAACATCCATCAATAGTGAATTTGGACACCATTCCCAACTAGACATTCCTGGTTTTAATTAGTTTATTCTTTTGCTCTGCTACTCTACCCAAGAGACCCTGAAAAGGGTCAAGTAACACATTAGCAGCCTCAGGGGTTTGTTAAAGTTACAACATCCCGCTCTGGTCATCTTTTCTCACTGTTGGGACTCAAGATTTCTGGTTTACTGTATTCTGGAGTTCCCCCACTCCCAATATGCTTTCAAGGATCACCTCATAAAGGTTCCATTTCTGAAAGGAAAATACATATATATATAAGGCATTTAAGGTTATGTGAGAAGATGACTGGAGCAAGGATGTGAAAAATCAGATGGATGTGAAAACTAACTCCCAGGATAAGACAGAATCGATATTCTGCAAAGGAACTACCAAATCCTGAGGCAAAGACTAGAGAAAAGGATAGGAAGAGGTGTACAAATAAGGTGGGAGACTCTCCCACTTTTCAGGTAAAAGAGCACAAGCAGAAGTATCCAGCATGTAGCAACTGGTTCTTTCCTTCCAGAGATGAATGCCAAGAAAATCACTTTTGAAGAGTTCCTGCCCATGCTGCAAGCAGCTGCTAACAACAAGGACCAGGGTACCTACGAGGACTTCGTTGAAGGTCTGCGGGTCTTCGACAAGGAAGGCAACGGCACAGTCATGGGGGCTGAGCTCCGTCACGTACTGGCTACTCTGGGTAAGGGATCAGCATCTCCTGAGCGCTTAAATTGCTGCTGTATGAAGGCATCAGAGAGGCAGGGAAGATTTTAACCAGCTTGGAAAGGAAGGAGGCTGGAAAGCCCAGCAAGACTCCCAGTTTCCTACATGAGAATCCACATGGAAAGCAAACACTTAACTCAGTATAAAGCCCAAAGGGAAATATTTTGTTTACTACTTCTAAATTCAGACTTGATATTAAGAGTGTCTGTTACTTGAGGAACAGAAAGAAAAGGCTGCGCGCCTCAGTGAGGTAACATGCGTGGAAAAAGGTGCAAGATTTGCTGCATAGTTTCTTTATTCTGGAGGAATAACTTGAATCCCTGTGTCAAAGGAAAGCCTTTGGAAAAGCTGTAGGGTTCAGCCTCAGTTGTGTGTCCGAGAAGAATTAACCAAGCTCATCTACTCACCAGGTGAGAAGATGACAGAAGAGGAAGTAGACGAACTCATGAAAGGTCAGGAAGACTCCAACGGCTGCATCAACTATGAGGGTAGGTGCAAGGGTTCAACACCTTTCATCCTACAGATCTCTCTCGCAGAGTTTCATTGCAGTTGGCTTTTAGCTTCTTGGGCAAATCAGACAAAGTTGCAGCTGAATTAGGCCGAAAGGCGGATGCGTGGAAGTGACTGTAGCAGTATGCTGAGTCTGCAGTCACACCACTCAAGTGTCCAGATTCAGCCACAGCAGAGAAGGCTCCTTCGGTCAATGCCAAATCTCTAGACTTTCTGTAGAGCAGCTGCAGTGACTGGAACCAATCCTATAGCTAATGCTGAGATAAAGTGCTCTGTTACTCAGATATTTAGCCTTACCATGTTTAAGCAGGAAAAGAATTTGATTTCATATAATCCCAGAATGTTTTGGCTTGGAAGGAACCTCAAAGCCCATCCAGTTCCACCCCTCTGCCATGGGCAGGGACACCTTCCACTGGATCAGGGTGCTCAAAGCCCCATCCAACCTGGTCTTAAACATCTCCAGGGATGGGGCAGCCACCACTCCTCTGGGCAACCTGTGCCAGGGCCTCCCCATCCTCACAGGAAAACATTTCTTTCCAAGATCTTATCTCAGTCTCCCCTCTTTCAGCTTCAAACCGTTCCCCCTCATTCTATCTCTGCACTCCCTGACCAAGAGCCCCTCCCCAGCTTTCCTGGAACCCCTTTCAGTACTGGAATGTTCTGTAACATTAAACACTTAGAACATTCTATCACATTGTTGGGTCAAATCCTTTCAGGAACATGTGTTTCCAATGCCATCAGCTCATGAACAGCTGTTATTTTTAAAGCTATTTCCCAAAATAACATTTGCTGCTGCTTCTGACTAGTGTATCTGTATTTTTCCACAGCATTTGTAAAGCACATTTTGTCCGTCTAAGCCACTTGCCCAGGCACCAAATGGTACGTTCTTCTCATTTGCACACCTTACCTTGCCTGTTCACTGTGCTTAAAGGCTTCTTCATCCCCATGGCCAGATATAGGTTATGAAACCAATGCAACACTGTCTCCTCAATGAGACAAATAGAACAAAATGAGATTGTTGTCCAAGAGCAAAGAAACCAGGAGTGCAGTTCCTGGGTCTTCTTCACAACCCTGTAACTAGCTGGAAACTGTTAAGAGTGAATTTGTCAAACATATCTAAACTGTGAAAAGAAAGCTCAGTTTATTCGTGAGCATTCAGGTTTAAATACCATCCTAGATCTCTGTTCTCATACAAAATGAGAATTTAAGCTATGCACACTGACATCTCAGGACATCTATCCTATAAGAACATTAAGATTTTGTTTCAAAAAAGTCAAATCACGGCAATGCCTTCTGAGAATTTGTAGATTTCTGTAAAGATCAAATAGCCTGAATACTGGTGCAAACAGCTCTTCAAACAAAATCATCTGAAAATGAGTATTCTAGCAGTTGTGATCAAGAGTCATAAGTGGGCTTCAAAATTACACAATAATTTAGCAAGTTTTTTGCAAGTAGGGAAAAACATAACACAAACCCCTGTAGCCTTGATACACTGCTACTTCATGCAAAGAGAAACCCAGCAACTGTCTTGCAACATAGACATAAAATAACGTGGGTTTGTGGGCTTGTTTGAACTGTTAATTATTCTAGCCCAGGAAAGACAGATTCCCAACACCCATATGAAACAACAAATGCCTCAGAAATCAAGGGCTCTGTATCATTTTGCAAGTGTTTCTTCAGCCAACATTGACTTCATGCCACCTCTCCCATTCCTTCCCAGAACAAGTCAAATTCAGAAAGACCAGATGGTACTCAAGATTTACCTGAAATTCCTGCTCAGTCTGTCACCACCAACATGGAAACTGCACAGGACCGGATGGTGTGCCTCCAACCTCACCACTTTTTACCAGTGCATCCATAGGTCACGACACTTTCATCTAAAAAGCCTGAACTTTCACCAAAGCAAGCTAGATGGAATAAACTACGACCATCCAGGACTCATCCATCCCAAACATCTTTCCATGTTGTTTGAAATGATGTAATGTCTCAGAAAAATAAAGCATCAATAAATCCCTATGGTCACTTCGTGGCTATAAAGTGTTTTTTCCCTCCAAAGCTGTTCAAACCCACTCAAAGCAGCACTCAGCACTTAATTTATTTTCTCTGTAAATTTTATTTCACAAAATAAAAGTTTATGAGAAACAAAAATAACAGATATCTCCAGGAGGTCCCTCTTAATCCAAATGAAAAGTGTTTTCTTTGGGGACTGGCTGGGAGCAGGAGTAATTAAGGAAGTACCACTGACATCAGCACTTAAACATTTTTGGGAGAAGGAGACCTGGTGTCTGGTGTCTAAACAGCTCCCAAGGTAGCAACTGGCACAGGAGGCAAGACCCAACACCAGTCCGGTCAGCCCTGCTGTGGGGGCCACGCAGAGACTCTCCTCCCAGTAAATTCTCCTCTGGAATGCTGTAACAGCAGCTCCACAGCACTACTGGGAAGGGATCTCAGCTATCGCCTAGGATTTACAGCATTATGGGCACCTAGAAAAACCAATTAGAAGTATAAGTCACCCTAGTCTGTATCTGGGAACAAGCCCAGGGGCCGTTGTTCCCTGTGCCATGGCAAGAGGAGTCCAATTACCTGGGAACAGCCATTGCTCAGGGAACTGCTGTTACTTACACATCCTTGCCCTTAAATGTAGCTCCTCTTTCTTTTCCTTAAGTGTTCATGAGGTTGCCTTAACCCTACCCAAGTGCCAGCTTGTTCTATTAAAACCTGGCTTTGCCTTATTCAGTTACTATGCACGAAATGGCCATAATTCAAGTGCCAACAGGTGCAGTGGGGCGGCTGGCACCAGAATAAACCCCAGCCCTTCCAACTGCAGCTGCCTCCTTTCTGCGGCTTCCCAAAAATCCCTCCCATTTAAACTCTCACCGTGCCAATACGCAGAGATCCATTTGGCTCTGTATTACTCCCTGCCCAGAGACCAACACCAGCAGGCAGCCTACAGGGGTTGTGGTTGCTACGTGCACAACAGGAAAATCCCTCACAGAAGGAAGGAAAAAACCAGGAAGTTATTCAACCTTATCCTAAACAGGCAACAAAAAAAGGGGGTGAGATACATTAAAGCAAGATATTGGTATGGACTCAGCCTGGTGGGCTGCTGGACACCCTACTGTCCCTCAACATCGCTGCCTGTACACACAGGCTCCAGGCGGCTCCTCCGTCTGAGAAAGTGCAGTTCACAGTTGCTGGGAAAGCAAACCAACACAAAACAAACCAACATTTCAGAGTATGTGCTGTCAGCCTTCTTTTTACACTGTCTTGCTGCACTGACATGGAGTCACAGAATCAGCCCCGTCCAGAGTTGGAGGTAGCCCTAAAGGAAATGCTGGAATTCCCATCACCTTTCCCTTTCTGAAACTGCAAATTTGACTGACTTCTAAAATATTTGAGGCCCAAGCCCTGATGTCTAACAAGATGGGATGACTTCTCATCAATGCAGAAGAGATTTTTAAGCTACTGATTTTTATGAACTAACATCTGTATTTTTGTTCAAAATAAAATGCCAGATTACGAGACGTAACCATCCTGACAAAATTGCTCGGAACTCCAGTTGCAAGAAATCCAAGGAACATTCCCTGCACTCCCCCGACTCCTCGAAAACCAGAGCAGGAACCATTTTTACAGACAAATCAGACGAAAATAAAGAGAATACTCTTCTCCCATTAAACTGAGACCAAGTCTCAAAGTATTTCATGGATGGAATGGATTTTTATGCTATCCAAAGGTTTTAGTGCTTTTAAGAAATCCTCACCTCCCTCAAATTTAGACAGAGACAAATATATGAAAAAGTGCTCACATTCGTACAAGATGAAAATATTTTGGAGCGAAACTCAAATAATTCAGCCATTTATAAGGAATGGTAAATTTCTTTTAAACCAGTCTCCATCAGCTAGGGACAGCTTCAACATGAACTGATTTTTTTTTTGTTATCTATTTTAAAAGATAGAAGCAAGATGTTTTGGAAATGAAATTATTTGTTTTAATTGAGAAACACACCAAATCCTCTCACAGTCAGCTTTAATTTCATCAATAAATCTCACCCAAAAGATATCCAACTTGAAAGTACAGTTTGAAAATGCCTGAACAGCTCTGATGCCTCAGCTGTTGGAGAGAGGGAAACCTTCCTACTTCACCTCAAACCCAAGGATGAACTTGTTTCAGTCTCCTGCCTCCATCCTAATTACACCAGCATCACTCAGAGCTCTGATCTTGGTGAACTCTCCTCAGAAAAGGCTGCTTCCTCTTATATTTTTTATTAACTTAAGAAAATAAATACTTCACACAAGAAGGACCACTGCACTCCCCAACAGCACACGATGCACCATGACTGAACCCCTCCTTTACCCGAGTGGGGCAGCTGGGGAAGGCTGCCCTACATCTGCTCAGGCTCTGCATGGAAAAACCATTCCCTGTCATCTGACACCTCTTGCCATCACAGCATTTGCTTTGTATTTTAAATAGAACATTGTTAATGAACATACTTTCCAAAGCAACTGATGGTTTAACTCTTTGGGAGCAGGGCTAAATCCCCAGAGAAAGGTCATGCTGCAACACGCTGGTCCTTGGAATGCAACACTACAGATGATGACCTGCACTGTGGAGCAGGCACCCCACAAAGACAAGTTGGAAAGGCCAGAACGATTAATGAGAGGTGCTCACTAAACTCAAGGATGTAATCCTGCCCTGGGCACAGGCTATATTCATTGAGAGCGAGCTTATGCATGTGAGCGTATCTCCACAACTGCTTCTGCCAAGCCAGAGGGTAGCTGAGCAGCCCGTCAAAGACGGCAACTCATACAGACTGAGCTGGATGCATTTCAGAACACAAGAGGAGAAAGGCTTGACAGCCTGCACCTTTCTCATGCTGGGGAGGCTGGCTTTTACAGGGAAGTGCATAAACACGTAATGAAGAAAAGGTGCTTCCTTAGTTATCTATTATTTCTCATTTATTTTGTAATGAAAAATACCATTCTTTCTCATTCAAGCAGGCACTTATATTTACTTCAAAGTGAAGTCTGAAATGTTGCTGAAGATATAAAATTTCCCTCTCTCATCTACCTTTAGATTAATTGGCACAGCATGCATCAGACCACAGTTTATTAGAGCATTAAACTGAACATCCCATTAACAAAATCTATGGGTTGGGAGGATGGCACAGATTAGTTCATAAACATTTCACTTCTTCACCAATGTAGCAATGATGGGTAGCAACCCTCCTAAATCAAATGGTTTGTTGTAAAAGAAAGGCTATTGCAAATCCTCTGGAACGGCCTTGCACTAAGAAATGAATGAGGGAGAAGGGTAAAAGCAATAAAAATGCAAGCATGAGTTCCCCCAGCAGCATGAAAAGCATTTCAAAGAGGGATTGTTCAGGCTGGTTAAGAGAAACAGCAATGATCATTATTATTTGCCACTATAGTTTTAAAAAAATACATTTTTACAGTGTTCCGGAGTTTAGGTACATTGTTTATTTCCTTATTGCTGGATGAAAGGCATTTAGGCACAGAGAAATGTAACAGGGTGAACTGCAGCCCACAGCACGACTCCGAAGGAATTCAGCTCCTGCCTAGCCTCACAAACATCTGCTGAAGCTCACATGGCCTCTTCACGGTCTCATGGGTAAAACTGGGCACAGAGGAGCACATGAAAAGAGGGACCAGGGCAGGTGGACATCCCAGAGCCTTGAAAAAGCCAGTGACAAAAGCAGCACCTCATGGTGGCTCTTCATTTATATTCTCTACAGCCAACCACATTTCACCTCGGTGTGCTGCTCTGTGCTGACCTTCTCCTTCCTCATGTCCCTGTTGAATGCCAGGCAGCAAAATGGATGGATCATTGTGCCTCTGGTCTACATCAGAGAACATGGATTTGAGCAATCGCCACCCTCTTTTGAGCACACCTAGTAAGGTAGTGCTGTGCAGCACAGGGCACATCCATTTTCCATGAAGGAAGATCCCTAAGAGAATCAGAAGTGAAGAGGAATGCATAACACTGCTTCTGCCTCACCAAGTCTGGCCACACTGGAGATTGTTTTTCCAGGGCTCTGCTATGAGGAACAAGAGATCACAAGCAAACCCCAGGCACCACATGGCATAAGAGTAAATCTCTCTCACAGCTGCCATGAAACTCGTGAAGCAAGCTTAGAAGTGAAAAGGTGAAGAAACAAAGCACCCATGATTTGTTATATTTGGGGAAAATTTAATGTTGGGTATTTAAGCCAATCAAATTTGCAGGGTTTTGCACTTGAAACTATTCACACTTCACATAGACTTGCAGTTGGGAGCCACAGAACGCTTGCAGTGCAGGGAAGGAGCCTTGTGATAAGACCAGTTTAAAAAAAACCAAGATAGCTCATATTCAGAATAAAAGTATTATTTAATTAAAAGCCCTTTCTGGAACTGGCACTGCTGCATGAGTTTCTGTCTAAAAACCCCTACAGCATAACCATGTTTAACTTTCCACAGCAGAATATAAAGAAAGGAAATATTGAAGAGACCTTGCAGTCAGGTATAGCTTGTAGGAAGGTCAGCACAGCATAGAGGTCACAATCTTTTAATACCACAAAAAATCCTATCACAGGTCTCCTTCATTGTGTGTCCTCCGCACACGCTTCAAAGAAGCATGACAGCAATTGTCTCAGCTCCAGTGAGGACAGTGGTATTTAGTTTCCTACAACCTAATGAACTAGCTAGTCATAACAACACACCCCTATTCCATCCTGCAGCAAGTTTAGCACATCTGGGGACACCACGTAGTATGAAATGCTTGGAGAGAGGCTACAGACTGCCTGTGGGTCAGTTCTAAAACCCTACAAGAAATTATTGCAGAATAAGGCCTTAAAATAGCTACTAAAAACCCACTGTCATCCACCCCACCATTAAAGTGCACAATAGTGTAGAGATTCACTTTCCAAAGTAAGCAAACAAAGTTTCTAGACTGTTTTCCAGAGTTCCTGGTACTCAGGACTCATAAAATGTCTATTTTCTCTGAGGGGAAGCTCCTCTTCCCAGGCTTTCAGCCCCTGTTAACTAAACTCTCTTCCAGGGCTCAAGGGAACTCAGGCTACAATGAATCCTAAAAGCCCTGGCAAAAATGAGAGAAAGCTACACCTCCTTCCAGGTAAAAGTAATTAACTGCTTCCTATGCTCTTGTTAAGGAAGATGCGCATTTCCTAAACTGATATCATTCAAGGAACAGCACGTTGTGTACGTTAACATCTCATGTACACCTGGCACCCGAGGGTAAACTGGGAATGGGTTTTATGCTCACTCCTTAGGCTGTTCCACTCCTCAGCTCTATCAATTCGGAGACACACAAACAAAATAAGGTCTCTTTTATTTTTCCATGTATCAACTCTCCAGACTGTTTGCTCAGGAAGGCATTTTCTTTGGCTCTTTCTGAAACAAGAACAGACACTTCTTCCCAAGATCTCATCTCAGTCTCCCCTCTTGCAGCTTAAAATTGTTGCACCTCCTCCTACCCCTGCACTCCCTCACCAAGGAAGGGCCCCTCCCCAGCTTTCCTGCAGCCCCTTTCAGTACTGGGAGGCTGCTCTAAGGTCTCCCTGCAGCCTTCTCTTTTCCAGGCTGAAGAACCTCAACTCTCTCAGCCTGTCCTTGTATGGGAGGTGCTCCAGCCCTCAGATCATCTTCTTGGCCTCCTCTGAACTCCCTCCAACAGCACCGTGTCCTTCCTGTGCATCTCCAGGCCTGCCAAGTCACATTCTCAGCTCATGAGGATCACACACCTGACTCCCACATCTCTCTCCCTGCCAACACCCAGCTATTGCTGGGCCTCTCACACAAGTCTTGGAGAGCTGTGGCATCTCTCTGGTGCTCCAAGGCATGGAATCATAGAATGATAGAATCATCCAGTTGGAAAAGACCTCTGAGATCATTGAGTCCAACCATACCTGTCCCCTTACTAAACCATGTCCCTAAGAAACTCATCTACCTGTCTTTTAAACACCTCCAGGGATGGCGACTCCACCACCTCCCTGGGCAGACTGTTTCAATCCCTGACCACCCTTTCAGTGAAGAAATGTTTCCTAATGTCCAGTCTAAACCTGACCCGGCACAACTTGCAGATGTTTCCTCTTGTCCTATCCCTTGTCACTTGTGAAAAGAGACCAGCACTCTCCCCGTCACAACCTCCTTTCAGGCGGTTGTAGACAGTGATGAGGTATTCCCTCAGCCTCCTCTTCTCCAAGCTAAACAACCCCAGTTCCCTCAGTCTCTCCTCATAGGGCTTATTCTCCAGCCCCCTCACCAGCCTCGTTGCCCTTCTCTGCACACACTTCAGCCCCTCAATGTCCCCTCATCCTGATTGTTGATAAACATGTTAAACAGGACTGGACCCCGTGCTGAACCCTGGGGAACACCACTCGTTTCCAACTGGATTTAACTCCATTTACCACCACCCTTTGGGCCCGGCCATCCAGCCAGTTTTTAACCCAGCAGAGGGTGTGCCTGTCCACGCCGATGGCAGCCAGTTTCTGCAGCAGGATACTGTGAGAAACTGTGTCAAAGGCTTTACTGAAGTCCAGGTGCACCACATCCACAGCCTTTCCCTCATCCATTAAACAGGTAACCTTGTCATAGAATGAGATCAGGTTGGTCTGGCAGGACCTGCTTTTCATAAACCCATATTGACTGGGCCTGATCACCCAATTGTCCTGCACGTGCTGTGTGATAGCACTCAAGATGATCTGCTCTATGACCTTCCCCAGTACCAAGGTCAGACTGACAGGCCTGTAATTCCCCAGATCCTCCCTCCAACCCTTCTTGTAAATTGCCATAACACTTGCCAGTCTCCAGTCAGCCAGGAGAGCTGGTAGATGAGGGAAAGGCATTTGGTGAGGACCTCCGCCAGCTCCCTCAATACCCTCGGGTGGATCCCATCTGGCCCCATAGACTTGTGTGCATCTAATTGGGAGAGCAGGTCTCTCACCAAGTCCTCTTGGATCATTGGAGCTTCACTCTCACTGTCTCCTGGCTCAGGAGTCTAAGAATCCCGAGAACATCTCACCTTACTATTAAAGACCGAGGCAAAGAAGGCACATGCTGAAGGAGCTAGCTCTCCTGGTAGTGATGTGCCTACACATTACACATGGTCAGAGAGTGAGACTGCAGTTGTGGTGCTCTACCAGGATCGAGGGAACAAGAGCTGATTAGCGGGGGCCCATGCCCTAAGGAGGCCCACTTGAAGGCATGCACATCAGCTGCAGCCCATCTCTCTCTGCCACATCATCTCACGCCCATCTCACACTGTGTGACCCTGTGCAAAGGCACACTGAGGAGACTCATGTATCAAGAGAGAAGTAAGCTGAGAGCCCTGCATCTCATTCCAGCTTACCCCGCACTATAATGCCAACATAAAAAAGCTGGATGAAGAACATGCAGGTCCCCTGATGGGCAGACATGCTAAACTGGCACCTGGGTTCTTCTTGAAAGAAGACAGCACATAAGCTTTAAATAACCTACTCAGAAACCAAGCCTCGAGGCTATTCATAACAACCATGAGTAGACGGGACACACTCTTTGCAATACAGACTGGAAGTCTAAAAGGGAATAAAGTGCTTTGTGAGAGAGGTCAGTGCTATCCCTTGCTGTGTTTCCTAAACTTCTGGTAAGATCCTGCAGCTTGACTTTACTGAGAGTAACACTATCACATGTAGCAAGACAGAGAAAGATGCATGTCCATAGCTTCTTTAACAGGAGTATCTACTATCCCAACATATCGACTACCATCTGGCAGAAATCACCTTCAGGGCTTGCACATGGTGTTTACCAGCTGCCAGAGGATCTCTTTTGAATGACTGATCAGCCAAGAACACACCTATAAGCAGTTCTTCCACTTCACATTTGTACCTTGGATATCAATAATTACTTAAAAGCCAAACACATGCTAATGGTGCAGGAAAAGCTCTGAGAAAAATCAGGACATTTGCATCTGAGGGCTGCATTAACTGGCAGTTTTCCACACTGAGCTGTCTGTTACCAAAATCAAATCCAAAACACCCAGCCCTAGAGGAGAACACTCTTCCACAGCAACAGATGCTGCCACAGACGTAACAGGACTAATGATCCAGCTCAGGAATGCACACAGGAAGTTGTAGGTGACTTATTCGACAGAAAAAATGTGTGCAATGAGATTTGATTGCTCAATGCCTTTAAGATTTCTTTTACTTGCAGTGGGAATGGAAGACAGTGAAGAATGTCTTCTAGAAAGAGATAATTCCTTTTATACGGCTGTTCTGACTTGCATATTCTTGTGCAATCTTCATGTCTACAGAACAAGCACTCCTCAAATGGAGAGCAGGAACATTAAGTCCAACCAAAATCAAAACAAATTTAATTCCAAATTGTCAGAAGCTCCACACGGCTTCACTTGAACACTTTTTCTCCAGGTAGCCTACAACTCTCTTCTTTGCTAACTCTGTATCTTGCAAGGCCACTTGCATTGTTTTTCAGCAAGACAACAAATTACATTCACTACAGCAAATATATTAGACATTGTTCCCAACAAAGCAGGCACTAAGGAGAAGACACCTCCTTCCCAGCTGTAGCAATGACATTAACACCGGAAATCACAAAAAAAGAATATAAACAGATGACTCAAAAGACACTTCAATTTGTAATAAAGTTCAGATGTCACAGAGTCTCTGGGTCAGGGCAGTAACACACTGTATGGGAACCTGCTAGCTTGGTTTCCTTACATCATACAAGCAACACCGCTAATACGAGGGATGTGGATATTCGTCATGCTGGGTGTGACTGTGTTTATTAGTGTAACACAGAGATCTCTCGAAGTTTGGAGTCTCAAAAGAAAAAGTCTACCACTAACCACACAATATGAGAGCTGGAGAGCTACTAATTTGGGAGATTTTACACCCAATAATATACAGTAAATCATATCTCTCTCCTGAGCCATCCATACCAGAGGTCAGGAAGGATGGACAGGCAGTTTACTGGTATAAGAACTCTCTGTAACAAAGAGGAGGCATCACTGTGAAAAGCAGGAAAATCAGAATTAGAGACTCACCCTGTAGTTGTGCCCATGTGAGGAATAGAGGCAGGGGGACCAGACTGTGCTAGGAAGGGGTATAGCCCTGGCTATGCTCGATCTCCATAAAGAAGTGTAACCCAACAGCCTGCTGTATGAAAAGCATAATCCCAAACCAGAAACAGCAACTAGAAGCAGGTTAACAACACGTTTACACTCTCTGCCTTGCTGCAGTACCTATTTCTACTCTATCTTCCGCAAGCATATGCAAAATAAACCTATTGATCTGAACATCCAATTTTGTACAACCACCCCTCTTTCCAAAAAAACTGCTATGAAAAATGTCCATCTGCTTGCTGCTGTCTGACTGAGGCATGACTCCAGGAATCGATACTTGAGAGGAAGACAAAGTTTGTTTTTCTGCGTCTTAGGGCAGGATCTGCCAACTCTCAGCTCCCTTACCACTTTACCCTGTGTGTGGGTGATGGGATATGTCCTGCCAGATCTTCTTGCTACAACAAAGCCATCGAGATTGTAAACTGGGTGACTAGGGTAGCCCTGGGAATGCGGATCTCATTTTCATCCTCCTGCTTGCTACCAGACCTGAGAGCAAGGTGCTGGGCTTTCCTTGGAGGTGAGGGTACTCCCTAAGAGGATCCTACCTGATGGGACCTTGTAGGCATGCCCAGATCTTACCCATGGGCACTCAGACTCCATAATTCCCACCAAACTCTGTTTTACTCTTTCCTCTCAACTGCATGGCTCCTTACTGCTTACTCTGATACAAGATTCCAAAATGAAAAAAATAGTACAAGTTTCCAGGCTGCAATGGATTTTGTAAGGTGGGTGCTTCTGGTTGTAAGGACAGACAGACAGACGGCTCTCTGCATTGCCCATATGTCACACTGAAAGCTTATTGACCCTACAAAAGACAAGACCCTTTCCACACAGGCCCTTCTGCAGGAATAGCAATTCCTGCAGTGCCATCTTCTGGCATTGGGTATAGGAAATGGGCCTGATCGAAAGAAAAGATATTTTTTTTTTTTCTGTTCAAAAACATTACAATAGGTTTAGACTATGGATCCATATACAGAAATACCCAGAGCATGGCAATTCTCTCAAAGGATTACGTACAACTCACCTCCCTGTAAATTATTAGTTTTAAACTGAGATTTTTAAGATAGACCTTCTGGGCCAGTCTGCTTTGTGTTTTGAATCATAGAATCATTTGGTCTGGGAGGGACAAGAGACCTCAAAGCCACCCCCCTGCCATGGGCAAGGACACCTCCCACTGGATCAGGGTGCTCAAAGCCCCATCCAACCTGGCCTTGAAGATCTCCAGGGGTGGGGCAAGCCTCCTGCTTGCCTCAAAGGGTGAAGAGAGGATCAATGCTGCCAGCACCAAGAAGCTGGCTCTGAATGACCCAGAAAGATGTCCCTCCGCTCTGCTGAGACCTCACCTGTGCTCTGTTCTGCAGGAAGGACATGGATCTGTGAGAAAAATCGAGCTCACAGATATAATTTTAGAGAGAACAAAGTCCTGGAAGGAAATAAATTTATTTATAGCACTGGGTGCATAAGGGAATGGACCCTCCTCTATGCACACCTTTTGGTCCCGCTCGTGTACATTTATTTAGGGCATTTACACATATTCAACCGAGTTCCAGTAATTAATTTCCATTTGTTACTCCCCCCTCACTCGTACATGCATACCATCGCCCAGAGGGTCTTCTGGGGGAGGTCGCAGAAGGAAAGCAGGCAGTCTTCCTCAGTACTGAACATTTGACACCCCTCCCCCCATTGTTCCTGTGCCTGCGTCCTTTCACCCTAACTAACCATAAACTGACAAACGAAACCTTCCCCCCTCCTTTCAAAGGAAAGGAGACCATTATCTACACAGTTAGTCCTAATCTACAGTTTTGCTAAATTCCATCCTCCTTCCCTATCTCCTTCTTGATTTACACCTTGCTAAATCCCAACTTTCACGCAGCCACATAAATCCCTGTCTCTTCCCTTAATTGGGTATTTGGAAACTTACAATCTTCCCCACTGCCTACTGATTTCACAGTCTAGCTGAAGCAAAACTTTTATTTATCTATTACAGATCTGTTGGATGAAGTCCAGAGGAGGCCACGAAGATGATCTGAGGCCTTGAGCACCTCCCTATGAGGACAGGCTGAGAGAGCTGGGATTGTTCAGCCTGGAGATGAGAAGGCTGTGGGGACGGAGACCTTAGAGCAGCCTCCCAGTGCTGAAAGAGGCTCCAGGAAATCTGGGGGGGGGCTTTTTGCAAAGGCCTGCAGTGATATGATGGGGACAAACGGCTTTAAATTGGAAGGCGGAAGACTTAGATTAGACGTCAGGACGATGAGGGTGGGGAGGCCCCGGCACAGGTTGCCCAGAGAAGTGGTGGCTGCCCCATCCCTGCAGGTGTTCAATGCCAGGTTTGATGGAGTTTTGAGCACCCTGACCCACTGGGAGGTGTCCCTGCCCATGGTAGAGGGTGGAACTTGCTTTGCGATCCCTTCCACACCACCCCACGCCTGCCCTGGCACAGAGGGCAGCCCCGGAAGCAGGGCCGACAGGGGCGGTTCCCCCCGCGCTCTCCATTCCCGCCCCGACCCGAGATGGCGGCGCGGCTGTCCTGCCTGCGGGCGTTGCTGAGGAGCGCCCCGAGCCGGCCTTTCTCGGCCCAGGCCAGGTCTGGGGAGGGGACATTTGGGGGGCGGTGTTTGAGGTCTGAGTGCCCGTCGCTGGGGGTGTCGAGGTCTTGGAGGCGTGGATGGCATCGCTGGGGACGGTGGTGAGATCAGAGCTGGGTGGGGGTCATCCCCAGCTTAGGGATGTCGAGGGGAGTGGGGTGAGCATGCAGGGCTGGGGGTACGCGGGTACTGCGCAGGCGGGTTTGCGCTCCAGCCGTGGGCACATGGGAGGGGGTGAGTGTGTGGGCGTGTGTTTGACTGTGAGAGTGTGTTTGGCTGTGTGTGTGTTTATGTGTTTTTGTGTTTGAGTGTGAGTCTGTGAGTGTGTGTGTGTGTTTGCTCATCTCCATGGGGCAGGCAAGCTCGCCGCCGTAGGGCTCCTCCCCCTCCCCGCAGCAGTGACCTGGGCCCGAGGGAGGGGGTTTCAGGGTGCAGCAGCAGGCTCCGACCTCCTATGACCTTCAGCATGAAGGAGCAGCTCGGCCCCGAGTGTCGTGAGCCTCAGTTAAACAGAATGTGATCTTAAATAAAACTAATCTCAAATAGCTTTAAAAGTAAGGTGGAGCTTTTGAAATAGTCGCTGTGAGCCTGGTGGGGGAAGCCTGTGCTCGACGGTACCAAATAAGGAGAAAAGAAGTTGGAGTGGCACTTTTCTGCCAAATATGACTGGGAGTAAGTGGACATTCTCGCAATTTTGGGGTCACTCAGTCCTCTGCGGCAGGAGGAGCCAAGTAACCTCATGTGACGGTACATAGCAACCTTCCGCTTGGTCAGGGAACAGGGAAGCTGAGCTAAACTCCTTGGGGCTGCACAGGGCTACTTGAGCCACGCTGGGAAACTGCTGCCGAAGAAGGGGAACGAAAGTGCTTTAAAGGTGTTTGCCATTTCCATTTACTATAAGTCAGCTCTGTGTTTATTATTTCTGATGTTTTGTGACAATAAAGTAAAAGCCAGTCGAAGAACTCAGTGTGCAACTATAACAACTTAATTTTCATTTTAGTCCTGAAGTAGCGTGTCATTCTTGACATTCTAAACTCCTACAAAAGCCTTAAACACCTACTTGTTACTTTTCCCTGCCCATGGCAGGGAGATTGGAACTGGATGAGATTTGAGGTCTCTTCCAACCCAAACCATTCCATGATTCTGTGAACACTGCAGGTATATGTGATAATGCAGAGCATGGTGTGGCCCTCAGAGTGTGCAGATCCATGCTGTACTTGCTTTTATTTTGATTGTGTGTGAATTTTCAGCACCATGGATTTACAGTGTTGGGGCTTTTGGGGCATGTACAGAACGAACAAAACATGCAATGAAGTTTATTTATTGAAAAAGTTACCGCCTCATTTTAGATTGAGCTGAATTGTGTTTTGGGGGTTGTGTGGCACGGGGAGAAGACAGCGATGATTTTCAACATCTCAAATGAACAGAAACTTTATCCTCTTACCTATGTATTAGGTTTTTTAATTTATTTGAAGCATTAAGGACAAACCAGTCTTGCTTTCCATCCTTTCACAGCCCAATGAAGTAGTGTGTGTTAGGTCTTTATATTTATTGTGGATGTCCTTTGGACTGAAGTATGTGCTGGACAGGAGATGCGAGCTATGTTTAACAACGCCAGCCTTTCCTTTCTTTTAAAAGGATGTAAATGGGGGTTACCTGTGTCCTAACAGATGCTTTTACTTGACTCTCTTAGCCCTCTGCAAACCGAACAGCATGGCACCAAGCGCCCAGAACCATCTTCTGCTAAGAGTTTGATTGATATAGGCACTCGGAGGATCTTCACGTCGGATCATGATATCTTCAGGGAGAGTGCCAGGAAGTTCTTTCAGGAAGAAGTGCTGCCTTTTCACGCAGAGTAAGATGCCTCTTTATTATTCTGGTTCACAAAATAATATGCATTGTTCCCCCAAAATGCTTTTTTAGCATGTTACTCTTAGTGTGACAGGATAAACAAGGTATTTGTTTTCATTTACAAGCATCCTATTTCAAATTTACTCAATTAAAACATGCCTGTGAAAAAAGATGACACATAACAGAAATCGACTGCATTCTTTGCACTCCAGTTTGGGCAATCTGACATCTGCATCTGAGGCCTGTGAGCAGGCAAATACAGTTTGCAGAGTTGCAGTGGGTTGTTGTTTGTAGGTATTGACTCTGACACAGGGACAGAGTTAGGGAGGTAGTTCAGTTCCCACACTGTTGTACTGCTGGTTTAGTAGTGGACAGATATGGTTGGACTCAGTGATCTCAAAGCTGTTTTCCAACCAAATGAGTCTATGCTGTCATCCAAAAACCATTTCTGTCTAGGTTACGTTGCAGTAGGTTTTGTAAGTACAGTACACGTAGGAAGATTATGTGTTACCAAGAATCTTGCACAATAGATCTTACACAATTTGTGTAAATGTCAATCTTTTTTGCTTCTGTGGGAATGTGTGTGGTCTTCTGCATGGAATAGAAGTGTTGTACTTCATCGAACTAGAGCTGGAGAGTGGGTTTTGTCCTTATTTTAGCTACATCCAATCACATTTTAGTTGTGGAAAGAAAATAAATGAACTTAAACCATGTTTTTGAACAGACAGCGTTAAGCTGCAGTAGAGTCTTAATTTTTACTTGAAAAGCATTGCTGCGAACAGACCAGGGGTAGTGAAGAGCTGAAGAGCTCACTCTTAAATCACTGCTAGTGGAGCTCCTGCTGCAGCTCGAGGTGTGTACCCACCAACAGCTGAGTGCCTGGGGCATTGTGTCTCTGGAGCAGAAGAGAACAGCAGGAGGCAGTGGGAACAACTTACATCAGACTTGTTTGCAACTTTTTTCGTCTTCCCACCATGACCTCAAAGTTGTACACCTCTCCACTGTACAGTGGTGTTCTGTCCACCAAAACAGGAATTTTGCCTCACCTTTTATTAGAACGACTCCTAGTGCAGGTACTGGCTCTGCTCGAGGTTACTGAAGAACCTGTTTGCTAGCTTGCTGATGCACCAATTCTCTAGAGGCTGGAACAGGTTGAACTTGTGCTCTTGCATCACTTCAGCAACCTATGAACCATTCTGCTCTCACATCTTCCGAGTAAACAAGGAGGGTTCAGACCCAGTGTGTGAATCAGCTGGTCTGCTCTGAAGAGACTTGTGGCAGCAGTGAGTGCAGTTGTAGATTGTGAGGAGGCAAAGCTTTGGTGATGGGTGAAGCGGAGACAGGAATGGCCCAGAAAGTGGGAGGTGAAAAAGCAAAGATGGTCACAAGAGAGATTTAGAATTTGTAGTGTAGGAGCAAAAGCTTTGGGAATGATTTTAAAGGTGTAGGATGAGTGCACAGGGACCAATGTTTGTACAAAGTTGCTGATGTGTTAACACTTGGTTCTCCTAAAGCAGCTCTTATTTACAGCTGAAATCTTTCACAAAAGCTACTGGTGTTTTAGACTCAATTTTGTACGTGGGGACAGTAGAGTATCAGAAGGATAGGGACTTGTTTGTAATTATCCACATGGTTGTGGCTAAATCTCCTAAACCCTGGTCTGGTACTCAGACCAATAAGAAGCACCACCTTTTATAATGAGGCTTGAAGAGATGTCAGATTGCATGTTGGAAGCAGAAGTTTGGTGCCGTGTAATGCCAGTAGCATCTGTGGACTTGAAGAATGGAAAGCCCATTGTTAAGCCACTGCTGCTTGGCTTGGGAAATCCAGTTGTCTTTGTGTGGGGAAACAAAAAGCCTCTTCCTGCATGGTGAAATGCAGGTGCTCTACTGTGAAGCAGCAGCCATGACAAATAAACAACGACACATGGGGGATTTTATGTGTGACTCTGTCCTTGTGTTGCTTTTGCAGGTGGGAGAAGGATGGCCAGGTGAGCAGGGAGCTCTGGCAAAAGGCCGGCCAGCAGGGTTTGCTTGGTGTTGCTATCGCTGAAAAACATGGAGGTATCGGAGCAGATATCCTCTCTTCAGCTGTGGTCTGGGAGGAGCAGTAAGTACTTGGTGCTTCAGGAAGAATTTCCATGATGCTAATAAGAGACGTATGTTTTTCCTTAAGCAGTCCTCATTGTGAAATATGTTCCAATATAGAAAATGATGGTGTCTTTCTCATGGAAATGATAATGTACATTTATATAAACCACTGTAAATCCCTCCTGTTTAAAGTATTACAGATCACTGTTCAAGTAACAAATGTCCTTGTGCTCCACTGTTAGGACTTTGTGGCTGAGGGAGGCATTTCAGTTGATATGGCAGATTACTCGTTTGGCTAAGAAAGTACATTCTATAAATAACAGTACAAGTGCCCCAAGCTTGGATAATGTCTGAGGCTTCTGTGTGGTGGGGCTTTTGTCATTGCTGAGTCTGTTGTACCTGTGTAAAGTTCAATGTTTTAATCTTTGCAATATTTCTGTTTGAACTTTTTCCTTTCTCCCTCCAAGGATGTACGTTAACTGTACTGGCCCAGGGTTCAGCCTTCATTCAGATATAGTCATGCCTTACATCGCAAACTATGGCTCTGAAGAACAAATCAAACACTTTATCCCCGAAATGGTTGCAGGCAAGTGTATTGGAGCTATTGCCATGACAGAACCTGGGGCTGGCAGGTAAGTGAAGTATTAAATCAGTGTATTTTAGTTGGCACCACATAATGTTCTTGGTGAAAGAACTCCTGCCCCTGCTGGTTGTGTGGTTATCTTAGTGCGTAGAGAGTATTCTAGATTAGCTTGTACCTCAGAAATGACCTTTACTTATAGATTACTTTATTACAGCTTTGTCATTTCAAGGTGCTTCCTCAGAATCCATTTCATTATTGTTCCACTGTGGGCAAATGTGTTTTGTATTTGTTTTTATAGTCTGAGTTTATAGTTGCTGACTTGCTTGTCGTGTGAATGCACTTTTAATAAGAAATGTAGTCAGGAGAAAATGGCATACAGTGGTAAACAGGGCTTAGCTTTGCTATTAGCTTTTGTTGTGGGACAGAACATCGTGTTTTCATTCCTCTGAATCCTATCAAGCAGAAACATCCCTCCTTGCAGTCCTTACTGAAGGACAGACAGCACATATTTGGAGTAGATACAGCTGACCTGACCAGTTTCCAAAACAGAGAGGGACAGGTGAAGAGCAAGCGTGTTGGTGTCACACTTCTATAGATGGTAGATGTTGCCAGGGGATTTTTACAGAGCCTCCTCCTCAGAGCTGAGCCGGCTTAGAGGATGTGGCTTTGCCTAGTGTTTGTCCTCTAAGGTGTATTGGCATAAGGGATGCTGACCCGTGGGTGTCAGTGCTTGTATTACACCACATCCACAAGTAGAGACATGAAAACAGGACCTCGCGCTCTTGTGCAATTGCATGGATTTATCATCCCTTTGTACACTGTGCCTGTGGGTTTTGTGTTGTACTCGGAGCTGTTTCTCTGTGTTTCATTATCCTTGTATGTGTGTTCACTGAGCCTGACCCTAGAGAGAGTAAAATTTTCCTTATTCAGGATAAAAATTGCAGTTTCTGGAATGATTTCTTGAAGGACCTTTTGAATTTCCTTTTCTTTTAGTGATCTGCAGGGAATACGAACGTATGCAAAAAAAGATGGAAGTGACTGGATTCTTAATGGGAGTAAGGTAAGTGAACAGATGCACCACTCATGGGGGAACTGAATGCATTTACACCACTGTTAGTATCCTAGTCCTTTTGCTTTCTTGTTTCCATGGGCTATGTTTGTGTTTTTTCTCGTTGTTACTTTTTTATAGGACTTAAGGTCTTATTTCCATTGCTGGTAATTTACAGTCCAGCTTATGGAAGGGCTGGAGCAGGTTCTTTTTGTAGCTTTTAAATAATCCTATCGAAAGGCCTCTTATCCCTTAAACTGGGAAGGTGGAGAAAAGCTGGAGAAAAACCCACCTCTGCATAGTATTAGCAGGACTAGGGCTGTTTTTTAGAACTGAGGTTGAACAACAAAATACAGGTACTACCACTGTGAAACCTTTTGTGCTGGCACAGTGCAAGCTGTGGAATCTTTATTTAGGAGCCTGCATGTTAGGAGGGAAAAACCCAACTGCGTCAGTTGCAAAACTGGCAACATGAACTCTCCCTTCATTGCCATAACAAAAAAAGCAGGAAGGCAGAAATAGTGTTCTAATGGAAGTTTGAGTTCAACATGGGTGTTTTTAAAGCTGGGAATGTCTTAATCTTTCTTCTCCCCCACCGTGTGTTTGTACTGCTGCTGGTAACTTGGTACTAATAGAGACCCTGGCCTTAGAGTTTCAGGTGGTGAGAAGGTGTGCAGGCAAATACGTAGGCACGGGTGTTCAAAGGGATGGTTGCTTGTGCTGCACAGTTGAAGCCCAGCAGGACAGAGAGCTCCTTTCTTTTGCTCAAGTCAGGATGGGTCACTGGCAGGTTCATGAGTCAGTCTACAGGAATTAAATAAGCAGTTGTGACAAGAAACTATTGATAGTTTTGCATGTTATACCTTGCTAATTTAATTTCTAGAGAAGAGAACCTCTGTATTCATTTAATATTTACATTTACTACTATATTCCTTCTTTATACAAGACAGAAAAAGGAAAAAGATCTGTGCATTCTGTAACTTCGCACTTCTGACCCACACATTGCTTCTCAAACTAATTCCTTGTTCCGAAACAGTTCAGGAAGCTTAAAGCTTAAAATTCTTCTGGAAGCTTAAACCTTGCCTTTCAGTTCAGCAGTGAAAATACCAATGCAGTTTTTCTTTCTGCTGCTTGATGATCTCTTCTAACTTCGTGGCTTCTTGCCTTGTAACACCTGGCTTGTTGCTTTATTACGAATTGCATTTTTTACAGGTGTTCATCACCAATGGCTGGATGAGTGATGTAGTGATCGTGGTTGCGGTTACAAACCGGGAGGCCCGATCCCCTGCTCATGGGATCAGCCTTTTCCTGGTGGAAAATGGAACAAAAGGTTTCATCAAAGGACGCAAGTTGCAAAAAATCGGCCTGAAAGCTCAAGTGAGTACATACAACCCCTAGCATGTAACACACTTGGAGGGAGTCTAAAATCACTCAATGCCTGGCATTAGCTAAATACATATATAACGGAACTGCGGTGCTATTCTAGTTCTTAGACTTTAGAGCACAAACAATATACATGCAAAAATACGTGTGCTGAGTTTGCACCCAAAAGTCTGTAGCACGTGATGTGCAAGGAGAGGCAGAGGGAGCTAGATTGGTTCACTCTGAAGAAGCCTGGAAGGGTCCTTCTGGTGTCTTTAACTACTTAACAGTAGGCTGTAGAGATGGTGGAGCCAGGTTCTTAGAGGAGCACAGTGAAAGGGGGAGTGACGAGGGACACAAGTTACTTTAAGGAAAGTTCTAAGTGGGTATTAAGAAAGAATATTCACCTTGAAGTGATCAGATGCTGGAGCAGGGGCCTAGAGAGGCCATGGAGCCTTCATCTTGGGACCTTGGGAAAGCGTAACGGGACCTCAGCGGCTTGCTTTGCTAGGGCTCCTTGGGAGATAAACTAGATGACCTCTCGAGGACCCTTCCAACCTAAATGATTCTTTGATTTCAAGTTGAAGTGTACAATAGTGAGAGAAAAAGGTACAAAAGAAGTGGAATGAAGAGATGAGAATGCCAGGCTATAAACTGTTGCATTTTAAATCCTTTTAGGACACAGCAGAGCTATTTTTTGAAGATGTGCGGTTGCCAGCCAGTGCCTTGCTTGGGAAAGAGAACAAAGGCTTCTATTATCTGATGGCAGAGCTCCCTCAGGTAAGGTGAACGTGTCTCTGTCTCTTTCCTACAGATGGCAAAAACTCTTTGTCATTGCAAGGATCTACCTTTGTCTTGAACATGAGTTATCGCAAGGAGCTACCCTGGGCTCAGAATGGGGATGTCTGTAGGCAGCATTGTGTCAATGCTGCTCTTTTTAATTGATGGACCCAGCTCCCAGTGCTAAAAGTGCAATTCTGTGAGCACTGGTAAGAGCGTTGATGTCCCACCAGCTAAAGTCAGATCTCTTAATCAGCAGCCCAGCCGCTGAGGACAGTGTATTCAAAAGAACATACCACAGTTTTCTTGTATGCCTCTAGCATGGAACCACTCTTCTTAATAAGTTAAATATAGCTTGGAGGTCTCTGATGCACTTGGTGTTCTCTTTGAAGAATCAAATGAGCACTGCTGTTCTTGCTCTTCCACCAGTAGAAGCAAAGATAGAAGGAACTCCTTCTTTGTCCACGTAGCAAAGTAAAAAAGTTGTTTAGTTGCCAAGATACCTTACTAGTGGAAGTACCAGTTTACAACTTAGTTTATAAAGTTTCAGAATTATTTGGAAGGACAAAGGGGCAATGTGGTCTTTCAAAACATGACTGGGCTTTGTGAAAGCTATCACTTTGTGTTTTCCTCATCTGGTAGGGGTTGTGTTTGTTTAATATTGTTACTGTGACTAAATATGAGACCTGATGAAAGGATATCTTTTACTGCTTTAAAGAAACAGACACATTCACGTACAGGTTAAAGGTGGTACATCACATGATTTCAGTACTAGAAGTAATTGTTCTGTACTTAATTTCTGTTTCTCAATGCAGAAGGAAAAAACAACCAGGTTTGTTTGTAGGTTTTGTTTTCTTCTAGGGGTGTCCTATTGCAATTGTTAGATGCAGCTATTTTTTAAACTGGCCAGTGAAAACCAGTAATTGAAACAGAATTCTACATGGGTTTTCAGTCAGTAGGAGTCCTGTGGTTGATCTGTAGCTTTTTTTGAGTCATTGTGATTGAACATTACCCCAGCAGACTATAAAGCACGAACTCCATGCTGCGAGGCATTTGTTGCACTCGTTGATTCCAGTAATGCAGTGTCTGAGTTGATACTGCATATGGCTTCTGCCTTTAGTGAGCAGCACTGAACACCTGTGTCCCAGTGGTGCATCTGATTATAGAGAAACCAAGGGCTAGTCATAGTGAATGGGGTTACATCAGGCTGGTATCCAGTCACTAGCAGGTCCCACAGGGATCTGTCCTGGAGCCAGGGCTCTTCAATGTCTTCATAAATGACCTGGATGAAGGAATATAGAAGGTTTATTGACAAGGCTTGCTGATGACACAAAACTGAGGGGAGCCACTGACACTCAGAGGCAAAGAGGCCCTGCAGAGGGATCTTGACAGATTGGAGAGCTGGACAATCCCCAACTGCATGAAATTTAACAAGGGCAAGTGCTGGGTTCTGCACCTGGGACAAGGCAACCTTGGATACACGGACAGACTCGAGTGTGAGAGGCTGGAGAGCAGCCCTGCAGAGAGTGACCTAGGGTTTCTGGATTGACAGCAAGTTGAACATGAGCCAACAGTGCCCTGGCAGCCAAGAGGGCCAGCTGTGTCCTGGGGTGCATCAAGCTCAGCATTGCCAGCCAGTCAAGGGAGGGTATTATCCCGCTCTGCTCTGCACTGGTGCAGCCCCGCCTCAAGTACTGTGTGCAGTTTCGGGCACCACAGTATTAAAAGAACATACAACTACTGGAGTGTGCAGAGGAGGCCACGAGGTTGGCGAAGGGTCTAGAGTGGAAGTCGTATGAGGAGTGGCTAAAGTCACTTGTCTGTTCAGCCTGGAGGAGACTGAGAGGGGATTTCATAGCTCTTTTCTACCTTCTCACAAGGGAGGGAGGTGAAACAGGTGCCAGTCTCCTCTCTTGCAGCCTATGATAGAACAAGAGGGAATGGTGGGAAGATGTGCCAGGGGAGGTTTAGACTGGATATTAGGAAGAGGTTCTTCACCCAGCAGGTGGTGGAGCACTGGAACAGCTCCCCAGGGAAGCAGTCAGGGCACCAAGTCTGCCAGCATTCCAGAAGCATTTGGACAATGCCCTCAGTCACATGGTGTGAATGTTGTGTCTTATGTAAGGGTAGGAGTTGGCCTCCATGATCCTTTTGAGTCCCTTCCAACTCGGGCTATGATTCCAATTTAACTGGATTCCCTAATTGTGTTTCAAAAGGAAAGACTGCTCATTGCTGATATGGCTCTTGCTGGTTGTGAATTCATGTTTGAAGAAACAAGGAATTATGTGAAACAAAGAAAAGCTTTTGGGAAGACCATCGCGCACTTGCAGGTGAGTTTGAACCAAGATAGTCGTACACAGCTTCCAGTGCGCATGTTTGCTTTATGTATGTGTCTGTGAAAGAGCAGGCAAATGAAAATCACTGGGCTGTTTTCAGAGGGCTGTTTGCACAGATTGCACTGTCAGACTGTGGCTTTCATTTGCTCCATGCCCATTGTGAATTTTTGAGAAATAAAAATAAGGGAAAAAAACTCACAAAAAAAATTTTATGAATCGGATAGTGCCTTGCAGCTCTTCTTGTGGAAGCAAAATGTGCAGGCTAAAACTGTACTGGCTTCTTGCTGACGATGAAGAAAAACAACCTTGTTGCTTTCAGGCTTGCATTGTACTGTCAGAGGTCATAGGGTCTGTTACACCTGCGTGTTTTTCTGTACCTGCCTAGAATGCTGCAGCTGCAGAGGAGCTTGGTCCACATGCAGGGCCCGCATTCCTCTGGACATAATGCGTTGCAGAAGGGTGAACTTACAGGCCGATGCTGGTGGGGGCTTCCAGGCAGCGACCTTGCTGTCCGAATGCCTGCGGAGGTGTTTGCATCAGCTTTATGGATGCTGTAATGAGATTCCGCAGCTCATTGTGCATGTAAGTGGCTGCACATAAAGCTGGAGGGTGCTCTGTGAGCACACCTCACTCCTGACAGCAAGTGGTTGTGTTTTGAGATAGCTGTGCCTGCGCTCTTCAGTCGCAGCCATAAAGCAGATGTTGCTTTCTGCAGTATTGTGATGGTATGGTTTTCCCAAGAACAACGTCAGCTTTTGGGGCTAAAGCAGACAGAGCTCCTGTGTGTTTACTTTATAGGATAGAAGCAGCCCCTATGGGTTAGGGCATGTTGGCTGCCTCTTTTCTTTTAATGCATTTTTAAAACAATTAAAACCTCAAAACATTTCAAAGTCTTGAGACTTCCTTGTCAAAATCAAATCTATGGTTGTTAATAGCAGCAGAATCAGGCCCTTTAGAGGCTGGAATGCCGAGTATCTTTCGCGGAATTATGATCTTCATCTGTTTCTAAAGTTAACATTCAGAAATCCATAATTTCAGATGGAATTTGGTGTGTGCAATGTGCAGCTTTAACACAAAAGACATAGCTTTTTTTTACAGTAGGTAGGGGATGCTTCCTCATGGTAGCAGTTCACTATACAGTTCAGTGTACAGAGTGTTCACTGTACCTCCAAAGTTCTCTCCTTTTTAAGCTAGCCCACTGCCAGCCACCAGGTGGCTAATGAACTTCATAAAGTATCTTTTTTTGCCAAAATACTCCATTCTTGCATACCTTTTCAGCTTCCTTTTTGTTGCTAATGGTTGGAATGTGCATATAATCAAAAATCCTTTCTAATTAAAGGTTTGCCTTGCTTAATTCATTTAGTCATGCCACAGCGCAGCATTTGACATCAAATGTTTTCTCTGTGATAGTAGACTGATTATTGTTATTGTCAAGGGAAGCAAGATTTTTTTTCTATACTGTTTTTAGAACCATGAGATTAGAAAAACTTTTGTTAGTGGGTTTTGTTTTTATCCTCTCCCTTTGATAATTAGACCTAAAGATGGTCAAATGTTGCCATGGTCTGGTTTTCCATAACCATGGTGATGGATTTTGCCTCTTTTACTCAGAAACTATTTTTCCAATGTGACAGAACTCAGTATGGTGAAAACCTTCTGATAATTAGGCTAAAATTTCCTTTGTGTTTGCTTGTGTCTCTTCCCATGTGAAGAACTGAATGCATGGGAAAAGCATTCAATCAATGATGAAATGTTATTGGTTGGGGAAATCAGTGGCTCTGCAGAGTGGAAGGACATTCCCCCACAAGAGGGAGCTGAGAGCAACAGATAGCCCAGTGGCGCCTCCTCTGCCCTCTCTAGGCATTTGTTTTCAGGGTCTTGAGGCTTTCCTTAAGGTCATGTTTTGAGGTGGTTTTGAGTCAAATAACGGGCAGTAATTTTCTCTAGAGAGATTGGTAAAGACATGATTGTATGAGGAGTAAGCTGTCCTCTGGTCTGCAGAGCCAAAGGTGTTTGAAATGGTGTTTTCTAACAGGCATCCTTTTAGAAAATGCTCCCTTCTCTGCTTCAGATATAACTTACAAACTGTACTGCTTCTGCTCTTTTTTTTTCCTGCCTCTTCTGTCCACTGCACAAAACAGACGGTGCAGCACAAGTTGGCAGAAATGAAAACGCAGATTTGTGTGGGTCGAGCTTTCATGGACAGCTGTTTGCAGCTGCATGCGGATAAACGTCTGGACTCCTCCACAGCTTCCATGGCAAAGTACTGGTATGTGCTTACAGCGATTGGGAAGTGTTGCTTGCATGATCTTGACAGGAGTCTGCTGATAAAAACACAGAACTCTTCTGATCTAATGAAAAGATAACATTACTGTCTGAGTAAAAGCAACAATGTCAGCTTGCAGTAGAGACCACTGGCTTTAATGTTAAGCATGTGGTCAGGGAAAATCTTGATTATGTTGAAGATGGATGTTGGTTAAACAGATCACTTTCAAAACAATAGCATGCTTTTAAAACAGGCCTCAAGATAAGGACTCAGCTTTAGCTTCAAGCATAAGCGCGTGCTTGATTGTTATTCTGACAAACATTTACATTGTACTGTAGCAAATTGCTGTTAGGTCTTGTTTTGTTTGTTTGTTTTTTTAAAGCACAGGATTATTTGAAGCTGGTATGATAATTTTCAGTTAATATTACTTAGCAATAGCTGTTTGACCCAAACAGTGTTTGAAGCTGTCTGGTTTGGGTAAGAAATAGTTGGCTGCAGCTATTGCTGTAGCGGGAACTGAACAGTTCTTTCCTTTCTTGGCCTGAACTCCTCCCTCTCCCAATACTTGGTGGTGTTGTCTGTTAACTTAGGTTTAACCAGAGAAAGCTGGATGATCAGAAGCATCTAAGATAGTACATATAAATTCGTGTAGTTTATTTTGCTTGCAAAGATGGGAAGAAAAACACACGAGACACGAACAAGTAATTTTGTGGAACATGCACATGTTTACATATTCTAGACTTCTAAAAACAAGTACAGAGGAAACGAACAGAGAATGCTGAGGAAATACTGAGCGAATATTGACAGTAAAAGGGAGGGTTTTGATTGAGTGCCATTCCTGGCAGGGATTACCTAGCAGTGCCAGGTACATAAGCAGAGGCAGCCAGTTTAGAGTAGGAGGAAACAGCTAGTGCCAACTCAGATGTGGAGACTCACTTTCTCAACATGTTTCCCAAAGTGAAGCATTTGAAACTCCCCAACCCAACCAACTGATTAGTGCCACAATTTGTTATGCAATTCCCCTTTCCCTAGTGGAGACACTGTCTGTTACTTCTTTCCATAAAATTATCTTAGATGGTCTAGAAAATTCTTGCGTCTAGAATTGCTTTATTCCCTAGTGTTTGAGGTGACCATCTCTAGGTAATTTTGCTTCAGACCTGTGTTGCAGTTGATGACTTGAGTTAGAGCTTTGAAGGGTTTTAAACATAGTTGTGCACCTCTTCTCTGGTATCTGCTGAAAGGTCTGTGGGTTTTACTTTGTGGTGACAGGTTGTTTTCCATACCTAAATTAATTTGAAAATCTGTTTAGGAAAGTCACTTGCAGTAACTTAAAGTTGGTGTAATGAACTATAGGGATTTAACTGGATGAGGAAGTGTTTGGGAAAAAAGGAGAGGGGTGCTTTGAAGGAAGGAATTCTACCTTCTTCTGTGACATGCAGTTGATGAATTGTCATTTTCTGTTACCACTCAAAGTTGTATGCTTAGAAAGTGTTTCATTCCATGTCTTTTAACTTCAGCTTGGACATCCAGTGTAGTTAAAATCTCATTTTGCAATTAAAACCTTATTTTGCAGTGAGCAATCCTGTTTAAAAATTACAGTGGTTTTTAGAGTTGAAAAATGTAAAATCTCTCGAGGAAAATGAATTATCCCCAGGTGATGGTTATACTCAGAGCATTATGGTGTGTTGGGAGTGGGAGCCTGCGAGGCTGTTAATTTTTGACGAAGCTGAGGGATTTGGTAAGAAAAGAGATTATATCAACCCGCTTTACAGTGAAATCTCTGGCGTGTCAGAAAGGTAAACAAGCTTGTCTGTTTTGAAAGCTTTCCTTCTCAAAAAGTTCTTCCATAAGAACAATCTTTACTACATTCAATTGAACAGTGTTTATTTCTTAGAAGTCATGAAGGAAGAAAAAAATTATATAGATTATATAGATTAAAAGATTTGGTTGTATTTTTATCTTGCTAATTTATCTGTATCCCTAGTCATGTTTCACAGCAAAACATCCTTCTAAAAACAGACTTATCCTTCGCCATTTCAGGTGTTCTGATCTCCAAAACAGCATAGCTACTCAGTGCGTGCAGCTGCACGGAGGATGGGGGTACATGTGGGAGTATCCAATTGCAAAGTAAGTGTAACATTTTGGGCTGGAACAGTGAAAGATTACCGGCAAAGTCAAACGAGGCACTTCCTTTGCATCTGCTTGTTGGTTTCTTTTGTGTTATTGCCGATGTACTGTTCCTATTCTCATCATGTTATTGAAAGGCAACCCAATGTACAGCTGTCTGCAGCAAGGCTTTGTTTGGATTCTCCAAATAATTCATAAGGTGTTGAGCAATTACTATTGATCTTTTCACAAAACATAACTTGCTTTTTGCGAAGAAAAGCCAATGTAAAAAAAAGAAAATGAGGAGAACTAGTTTGTATGTGTTTTTCTGCAATTAAATGTATATGTATAAAGGAAAGCAAACATTTTGGTCAGACACAGTCTTGTGTAACACTAGAGAGTAACAGATTACCTAACCAAGAACATGACTGGCTGCATTCAGATTTTTTATATGTAAAAAGATAGATTTGCCATTCCCAATTTTTCACTTACTTTATGAATTTAAGGACGTTTATGGAGTTCTTTTATATTTCCATGTGTATTATTTGTAAAGATGTGTTTCCTTTTGTGTGCCATTTGCCACACTAAGTAGTGCTGTTTCTTTTTTTAAAAAATAAGAGGGGCTAGTCTGATAGCAGAAAGAGCAGAGACAGCCCAGTTGTAAGCAGATAACTTAAACTGATTTTTTTAAATGCGTAGGTTTAGATATTTTTTCTATTCTAAGTATGTTAACAGTATGAAATGTTGCTTTATAACAGCTTTTTCCTGCATGTTTTTAAGGAGTGTGATTTGTGAGTGTTCTGCACCCTGCCTTACTAAACTGGAAGGCACCGAGCCCTGTTAAGGGTGTCCTTGAACCCCTGCTTATCTGGGCGTGCAGTAGTTGTGCCTACAGGGCTTTATTATCCCTGTGGTTCAGCAGCACACGTTTCCAGGGAATGCTACCTTGCTCCTGTGTGGCTCTCTGTATAATGAAGTATAATTAAGATGGAGAAACACACTGTCTGCATCCTGTGTGCTGTCACCAGCTGTGCGGGTACTGGGGCCAGTTTCAGCATGGGGACAGGAAAGGTTTGGCTGCGCTCAGCCTGAGTGGAGCTGGAGGCTGTAGAAGACTGTAGCCAGTGGATGTGAAACCAGTTGGTGCTTTCTTTTTCTCCCGAGGTGTTTGAGTCCCACCTCAAGGAGAAATCTGACAGCGCCGTTGGCAGTCCTTGACAGGATCAGACAGGCCAGGGCATTAGAGCAAATTACCCTGATAACAATCAGTTTGGCTCTGCAGGAGCTGTTTTTTAACAACGAGGAGGTACCTGGGTCTTGCAGTTCATGCAGGCACCCTGTTCTGCAGGACATGTGGCGTGCGTGGGTCAGTGGGAGCTTTGCTTGAGTTAATGCTCAGGTGATGGGAGGAAAGAGCAGAACAAGAATTGGAGGGAAAAGTTTTAGAAGTCTGGTTTAATACACCTTTATTTTTGTTTAGTTAGGATAGTGGAGACTTTACACTGTAACTAAAAAAACACAGGGAAGAGATACTGACCAAGTTCCTAGTTTGACATGGGACCTGGTGAAATATTTTAGGTGAAATATTTTAGGAAGTTGAATCTTCTTTGAAATCATGAACCTCTTTAAAAATGGAAATAATATGTTATGAAAAGAGGGATCTTCAGAGATAAAACTTAGTATCTAGTTTTCTTTTGATTGTATGTCCATTCTGAGGAGTTGTTTTTAATCTTTCCTTGGTTTGTGTGTTTTTCCCCTCAGAGCGTTTGTGGATGCCCGTGTCCAGCCCATCTATGGTGGTACCAACGAAATAATGAAAGAACTGATTGCTAGAGACATTGTCAGTGACAAGTAGGGCAGTTGCTTATTACTCCAGAGAGTCTTCAGAATCCTTTTTTATATTAATATATGGCATTAAATCAGATATCAGTATAAGTAAAATAAATGTTATATAGAGTATTCCTTCAAGGAAGTAACACTATTTAAAACAAAAAAAATGTTAGAGATCCTGCGTATGAGCACTCTTGTTATTAGTATTTAATGAATTTTCAAATTAAATACCTTTGGACATGATGGAGTAATTCTCCGGGTTCCAGAAGCTCTTGTAGCAAAAGGTAACATTGTGTCTGGAATGTCATAGGTAGCTCAGTCTTTCAGACTTGTGACTGTTGTGTTGAATCCAGCTCTCCCTCTGCAGATCTCTTTTCTGTAGAAACCCTGTTCCTAACAAACATGAAGAAGTTCAAGTTAGCATAGCTCGGGGTGTGTATCTCTCCCTGAGTAGTGTCCTGTGCCCCAGCAGCACCCAAAGCCATTGCTGCCTTTGCTGTGTGCCTACCTGCCCACTGTGGGTTTACACGGCTGGCCTCCATGTTTACAGCTTACCCAGAATGCCTTATTTTAATTTCTTTGTTCAAATAAATGGAATAATAAAGCATTTCTATGCACCTCATGGTGGTCTGTGTTACTCCAAAGCCTTAGAGGGGATGGTGACCCTTCCTGTGTGAAGGGAGTTCTGAGGTAGGAATGTGAGCAGGTAAATGTTTTCAACTATTTCCAGTGCTTACCCTAATAAAAAAGGGTTTGGGGGTGTTTTTTAATGATTTGTGCCTGCTGGGGGTTGTATTTTCTGCGTTACTCTAAAGTCTGAGGAGTAGCGAGGACTGGTGCTCTCTGCCTGTGCTCAGCTCAAGGTGCTGGGGGAACGTCTGAGGTAGAGACTGAGATGAGTGAATATTTCTGAATATTTCCGGTGCCTATCCTAATAAAAACAATTTTTAGTGTGTTTTTTTAATGAATTTGGTATGCTAGGGTTTGTGTCTTCTGTGTTCCTCCAAAGCGTAAGGATTAGCAGTGACCTTCCCTGTGTGCCTGTGTTCACATCAGGGCTCTGAAAGGAGTTCTTAGGTAGGGAACGTGAGGCAGGTGAATACTTTTAAGTGCTTATCCCAATGAAAATTTAAAACTAATTTTTGGAGGGTGTTATTATAATGATTTGGGCATGCTGGGGATTGTATCTTCTGCGATACTCTGCGATACTGCCTGAGGGGTTGTGTAGACACTCCCTGTGTGCCCATTTTCACCTCAGGGCACTGAGGAGAGCTCTGAGGTAGGAATGTGAGGAGGGTGAATATTTTCAACTATTTCCAGTGCTTAGCCCAATAAAGGTTTGTGAGTTGGTTGTTTTTTTAACAATTTGTGCATGCTGAAGGTTGCGTTTTCTGCATTACTCCACAGCCTGAGGGGAGACAGAGACCCTTGCTCTATGCCCATATTCACCTCGGGGCGCTGAAGGGAGTTCTGACGTAGGAGCGTAAGGCGGGTGAATGTTTTCGATTATTTCAAATGCCTATCCTAAAAGAAACTGCCTGAGGGGGGTGGGGTGGGGACCTTTCCTGTGTGCCTATGTTCATCTGATGAGAGTTCTGAGGTAGGAATTTGAAGCGAGTGAATGTTTTCATCTACTTCCAGTTCCTATTCAAATAAAAACTTAAAAACAACGATTTTGGTTTTAGCAATTAGTGTACTCTGATTGCTTTATCCTGGACCCCTGGCCGCTTCCCGCCAACCGCGGCCCCCGCTCCCGCCGCGCCCGACGGAGGCGCGCGCACCCGGCAGGCGCCCCGCCCCCCGGGCGAGGCTGATTGGTCGCTGCTCCTCCCCCTCAGCGGCCCCTCCCCTCCCCCACTCCCCCCTTGTTTGCGCGTGCAGGCACCGCCCCCGCCGAGTTAGCTGCGCTTTTAGCTGGGGCGCGGACTCTTTAACGGCGGCAGCTGCGCTGCGCGGGCTGAAGGCGACAGCGCCGCTGTGGAGAAGCTGGCGGGCGCTGGAAGGCAAGCAGGTCAGCGCGGGGTCGGCGAGTGGGGGGGGGGGAGGGCGTTGGTCGGGGGTTTGGCGGGGTGGGGGGGCGCGAAGAGGTGAGGGGAAACGGTGGGGTGAGGCCGGGCGGTGGTTAGTTCCCGCGGCGGGAGCGCGGTCGACCTGAGCGCGCATGCGCAAGGGGAATGGGGGGCGGGGTGGGGGGGTTACGGCTGGTGCGCGGGGCTGGGCTGGGAAGGGGGCGGGGCCATCTCTGCCGTGGGGCCTGTTTGTTTATGGAATCAATCACAGAGTGCTTTGGGTTGGAAGGGACCTCAAAGCCCATACAGTTCCACCCCCCTGCCATGGGCAGGGACACCTCCCACTGGATCAGGGTGCTGAAAACCCCATCCAACCTGGCCTTGAACACCTCCAGGGATGAGGCAGGCACGACTTATGTGCTAGAGCCTCACCACTCTCCCAGGAAAACATTTCTTCCTGATATCTCATCTAAATCTGTCGTCTTTCAGCTTCAAACCGTTCCCCTCGTCCTATTGGTCCTGGAGAACAAACCTTATGAGAGGTTAGGTTGTTTAGCTTGGAGAAGAGGAGGCTGAGGGGAGACCTTGGGAGGAAAGAAACAGACAAAGAAGCAAGGAAATAAATAAATCTCCCTGAGAGTGAGAGAACCACGAGTAAACCCTGACGTGAATAGTAAGCTACATGGGCAGTGAAGCTGGTGGAGGGACTGGAGAACAAGTCTCATGAGGAGCAGCTGAGGGAACTGTGATTGTTTACTCTGGCAAGGAGGAGGTTGAGGAGAAACTTCATTGCTCCCTGCAACTCCCTGAAAAGAGGTTTTAGCGAGATGGGTGCAGGTCTCTTCTCTTGTCCTACCATTTGTTATTGGAGAGGAAATAGCTTTGAGTTATGCTAGAGGAGGTTTGGATCGGATATCAGGAAAAATTTCTGTCCTGAAAGGGTTCTCAGGCACTGGTAGAGGCTGCCCAGGGAGGTGGTGGAGTCACCATCCCCTGGAGGTGTTTAAAAGACGGGTAGATGCTCAGGAATCTGGTTTAGTAGTGGACAGTTATGGTTGGACTCGATGATCTCAAAGGTCTTTTCCAGCCAAACAATTCTATGATTCTGTTGCTACAGGCACTGCTGAAAAGTTTTTCCTCATCTTCCTTATCAGCCCCCTTTCAGTACTGAAAGGCCACAGTAAGGTCTCCCTGGAGCCTTCCCAGACTGAACAACCCTAGCTCTCAGCCTTTCTTCATAAAGGAGATGTTCCAAACCTTTGATTATTTTTTTGTGGTCTCTTCTGGACCCACTCCAACAGGTCCATGTCCTCCCTGTGCTGAGGGCTCCAGAGCTGGATGTTCTTTGTAATGCTCATGTCTGTAGGTGGGTGGAAAGCTTCAGCCTGCATTGTCATGTTTGAATTTTTCTATCTCTTTCTAATTCCTGGGTTAAAACTCGTCTCTGATAACTGAGCTGAGCAGATTGCCACAGATTCCCCCGCCTTGCGGTGACTCTGACAAAGCTGCTTCCCAGACTGCAGAGTCGTAGAATCGTAGAATGTCCTGAGTTGCAAGGGACTCAAAAGGACCATCGAGTCCAACTCCTTTCCCTGCACAGGACAACCCCAACATTCACACCGTGTAGCTGAGGGCGTTGGCCAAATGCTTCCCGAATATTGCCTGGGTGCTTGTGCTTTAGATAAAGTCAGTAGCAGAGCTCTGGACAGCAGCTCAGATACAGATGCATCCCTCAGCCTTCCCTGGGATCTCCTGTGTGGTCCAGATCAAGCCTTCTCACTTACAGACGCACTGTTGACAAAAAGCATTTTCCAGAATAAGATGTAACAGTGGGTGATGCCCTGGATACTCCTCAGCCATGGGAAACAAATATCCAGATTAAAAAAAGAAAAGAAAATCCAAAATACTGTACTGTACCATTTGTCAAAGGACAGAGATTTTCTTAATTTAACCAAAAGGAGGCATTAAAAATTAAACTGGGTAAAGCATGGTAATAATGGTAAGAAAGCTCTTCTGTGTGCCTTAGGACTCTCCTTCCTTATTGATCCACACTGTGAAATCCTGTAAATGTTCTGGGGAGTTTAAATTCCAAGTATCTTGATTAGTGCGTGAGAGTGGAATGGGTCTTGTTTAAGACCGGGTTTTATGGCCCTCTCTTCAAAGACTGAAATCCTAAAGGATATGTGAGGTGTTGATATGGACCTTGCAGTGGATATAAATATTACAGATATTTATATTCAGTGGATCTAAATATTACAGATATTTATGTTTGAGGTATGCACAGCCTGCTTACAGAGGAGCCAGTCCTGCACTGCACAAAGTGGTTAAGTGTAGCATATGTTAAAAACTACTTTAGATTTTATGTTACAAATACATTATATTAGAGAAAGAACAGGAATGAGTTGATGGTGTGTAATAAACTTGAAAATAATGTATGATTCCCTATTCAAAGCAGTTATGAAAAATATTCAGAAATTTTAATGTGTCATGGATTTTATTATAAATGAATCCTCGTGAGTTCTACTTGAAGTCCTTTTTGATGTTTTTCTGTGATTGAAACTGTTTGGGTGATGGGTCTTAAGTTGAGTTCTCCTACTGTTCAGAAAGAGATCCTCTTTAGTTGTCCCTGTGTTTGGTGGTTGTTTTCTTTTCCAAAGAGGGGGAATTTGCGCTTCTGTCTTCTGGGGAGTGTGAAATCCTGGGGCTGGCAGTTTTATCTGTATAATACCGCCTGCGCAGTGAGCGCTGCAGAAAGCTGAGACTCCCCACATAATCCTGTTTGGGTTTTGTTTGCCAGTCTATTAATAGAACAAAATACTAAAATGCCTAAATACTCGTCACGAGGAACGGGGCTGCTTTTGAACTGAAGACAAAAGCTGCCTACTGAGATTGGGTTTTTCTTAAAGGCTTGATCCAGGTGTGTTGAGTGTGGACTTCTTTCCTTTTTCCTTTCTTACACCTAAACAGGACATGCCCAGTGGGACTAATATCTCTTTTGTAGTCATTACGGCAAAGTAGCGTGTGAGAAAATGCAGATGATGCTATTGATCTGCTCTCTCTGTTCTTAGAAGTCATTAGGATCCTGGAAGTGTTGTGGAAATGAGGAGAGGTAGGTGAAGGATACCCACAGGGCTGCCTCCCGCCAGGCGGGGCTCAGAGAAGCTGCCCAAGGTCAGCTCCCACACGTTCTGCTCGGCAGTGGCTCTTGCTGAGGCAGTGCTGCAGCAGTGCCTGACTGCCAGAGTGCCACTTTATTTTTGGCCAGCGATTAGCAGGAAGGCTGTCTAAGAGGAGCAAGGGATTACGGGACAAACAACACAGAGCTGCAGGGAAGCAGGTTTTGTCGATTGTGTAAGAGGCGGATCAGGCTTGCTCATGTAGCTGCCATCTCCTCTGCAGGTTTTCTCTAGGAGGCCATAAAGAAGGTTGAAATACAGTACTTTTGGACATAGAATCATAAAATTGCCTGGTTGGAAAAGACGTTTGAGATCATTGAGTCCAACTCTACCTGTCCACTTCTAAACCAGATCCCATATTCTTGCTGACCTTTATTTTGGGTCTTTCACAAGATCCTGCCTGCTGGCACTGACGTTGCTTTCCTTTTGAAATGCCTTCTAGACAAGGAACAAACATTGGAAGCTTGCTTTACCAGAAACACTAAGAATTTATGAATATACTGGAAGCAGCTATATTAATTCAAATATTATCTGTAGGCCCCTGAATCTGAAAACAATACAAATAGTAAATGTAAAAATCTGTGCCTCGGCTCCAGGAATGTTTTTGTTAACTAGAAAGTTTCAGGTGTTTGGGATGAGGAGAAACAACTGAGCTTATGGGAGAGGAGATTGGTACAGAGGAGCCTTACAAGTCATCATACACTCAGAGTGTTTTTGTAACTGAAAATGAAAACATCACAAATGAAAAGCCCACTAAAAGACAAAGCAATCCTCCCCTTGCGTAGAAATCCCCCAAAACATTGTGTAATGAAAGTGATAGTGTTGTGCAAGGGAGCAAAGAGTCAAAAAGTAAAAGGGCTTTAAACAAAAGCTGGGAAAACTAAAAAAAAAAAAGCTGCGACCAGGCAGGGATGTGGCTGGGTTTGTTGTGTTTATCTTAACAGGCTATTGCTAATTACCAACACAAAGCCACGAGTTTCAGGTTTTAGACTAGTTCCATTGAGGCAGGCCTGGTGGAGAAGGATACAGCCTGGAAATGGTGCATAAGGCCTAGGGAATAAAAGGAGGTGTCAGGGGGAGAGGCGCTGGGTCACTGGGGGATTAGGGGTGAGACAGGGACGTGGCGTGCAGGTCGGGAAGCACCAGGGCTGCTGCAAACTGCGATTCCTGCCTGTATCCTTTAGGGATATGCATCAGGGGAGAGCAGGCAGGAAGTCACTCAGCTACTGCACTGTGCTTGTCTGGTACTTGTTCCTTCACTTCTCTGGTATTTATTTTATGTCTACTTTTCTTTTGCAATACTTTTTTCAAATGGAGTGTGTGTTGAGCAGATGAAAAGCAAACTGCTTGCCAGTTTAATAGCGTTTCAGCTGTTCTGGTTGTGAAACCTCAAGAAGTTCACAACGGAAATAATCCCTGAAATGGTTTACCTGTGACAAAAAAAGCTTTGCCTGCAATGAAAACACAGAATTTTCCTGAATACCAAGTTTCAATGCTTGCCTCCCTTTGCACTTTTCCCTCAACAGGTTTGGCTCTGGAAACTGACTTCCAAGTAAGGGTGGAGTGAAATTATTTTTGCTGCTTTCTGCCAAACTGAAATGCAATCTGTCAAAATGAAAACTGAACAATTCTTGTGGAGCCAAGCACTGGTTGACACCCAGGACTGGGGTACCAGCATTTACACCAAAGTGAAAGAATGTGTCTAACATGACTGTCTTCAGGGCAGAAACATGGTGTAAAGTTTGCCAGTTGCTGCATAAGGGTTAATTGAACCATTTCTCTCTTCAAAAGCAGTGTATTTGTTTTTTTAGCTGTATTGTAATTTAAGCTTCTTCTGTCAGGAACTCACAGTTAGTGATTTGTCAGCACTCTTCATTTTAATATTTGTGGTTCAATTTGGGGATACTTTGATTTCTTTCCCCCTTTCCTCTAAAAAAAAGGGGTGGGGGGTGGGGGGAAGTCCCCCAAACTAGGAAAAAGAACCCTTTAAAACAATTTGCAAACAGTATTCATTGCCATTTAGGAAATTTGAAATTTTACAGAAGGGTCTTTAGTGTTGGGGGGGATGTGGTCAGGTTAAAACGCAGCATTCTGAAAATGGTGTACTGCCAGTTTTTTGAATAGCTCCCATCTTCATGTGGGTATGAGATGCACATCTCCAGATCCTGGTTTGCTTGAGCAGGAGCTGTGCTGTGTGTGGACATTTCCTGGCTTTCAGGAGCAGCAGTCTATGATGTTATACCAGCTGGGCTAAGGAAGGCAGAGGGTAAAGCTGGAACAGTTCTGAACCTGTAGCTCAGTGTCTATAGGTATCAGGCTGACAGGAACATGGGACCTCGTGAGCTCATAGTAACCCCACAGACAAAGCGTGGGCTCCAGTTCTCTCCGCTGGATGTTTTAGCCAGGCTAAATCCCTTTGACTTGAGAGAGTTATTTTCCAAATGCTGAGAGCTGGGGAGGCATAGGTGTCTGAATCTATACTCCTCTGGACATCAAAATTCTGTCAGCAGAGAGGAAAGACATAAAGCCATGAGTCAGCCAGATGGTGAGAGCATTGAGGCACCAGAGCCTTTGCGATTCGGGGCTCCAGTTCTCATCAGTGCATTTTGCTGTCTGATCCCAATAATGGGACTCTTACTCAACCAGAGAGCTTTGGCCTGAATTCCTCTCTAGTCTGAAGGTACCAGCTCATTAGTAAAAGCTAAAATCCAGTGGATTTTAATGGTATCATTTATAAAGATTTTTAAGAGTATCATCAGCATGAGGACCATCAAACCTGGTCCCTGTGATGCTGTGTAGGTGATGTACAGAGATGAAAACCTCACGGCTGAAGTATGGAGCAATGGAAGGTGAATAAAGCATACGGAGAGTGTTAGGCAGTACTGGAGCGTTGGCTCTTTTTGTTTTCCTTCCACTTTTGAGGGTTAAGGAGAAAGTATCCAGACCAATGCTTCTCAGCTCCTTAGGTTTCCACAGTTCCCTTTGTTTGCACCTTCAGTGTAAAACCTCTACTTGTAAACAAGCCAAGGCTTCAGACGGGGAGTTTGCTTTTCTGAAGATCCGTATGTGGCAGTCTTGGAATCCTTGACCCTGTATGGGATCTGTGCACTGAAAATTGCTGAGCGAGGCAGTTGCTGTGGAGATCAAAGGAACTGAAGACATTAAAAGGAGGGCTCTGGAAATGCTGCTCATCTCCACCACCAGGTAAACGGAGAATTGACTGTGGAAGCGCTGCGCTCCCTTATTGTTTCTAGTTTTGCCTCTAGCTTCTTAACCAAGAACTGATGGCAGCTTATCTTTCAGGCTTTTTGACCATGTTCAATTCAGTCTTTCACTGGTTTTATTTAACCCCTTCGTAAGTGACGCTGACAGCACAGTCTGCTCTGCAGACTGTGGAACAGATATAGTGAGACCTGGCAGCAGAAGGGATGGAGGTTCGCACTGGGCTTTAATTCCAAAGTTTGGGACCCCTTCATCTAAGCTGTGGAAAGCCACATGTGAAAGAGATTGTGGAGGAAAACTAGTTGTCTTTACTCCATTTGTTGTTGAAGAATATTGTGTTTGCATTGTGCAAGCAATGCCTTATAAATAAAGAAGAGCTGGATGCAAAGGCACAGGAAAGACTTTGTAGGAAACATTTAGAACTTAACAATTCCCTCTTTTTAAAGCATTAGCCTTGATGATTGGTTTCTAAAGTGTATTTCTGAGACTATATAATAAATTAATGAATCAAATGCTTACTTTATATAGAAGTACATCAAATATATCTCTCCCAGTAGTGCTTCTGAGTGTATTTCAGAGTGTTTCATCATATTGTAGGCGTTCTGCTTTGCTAAGCTTGTAATAGGTAGCTCCCATTTCTGCAATACTGTTGGTGTTGACTCATTTTAGTATAAAAAAATACTTGAGCGAAAACCAAATGCAACTCAAAAAGTAACTTATTTCCAGAGCAGGTTAAAATAAAATCCAGCCAGATTTCCAGAGTGGGAATGTGTAGAGGTGCGTCTTTGTGTGTGTGTATATACATGTACGTATACATGCACACACAGACACATTTTAAAACACATCCTTCCAGTTGCGTGGCTTATGGTCATGTTTTTCAGTTTGGGCAAGATGAGATGACTGTCTGAAACTTTGGGAGTCTGATTTCTCAGACTGATGGGATTAGAAATGTAGGAAGGTATGAACACTTACTCCCCTGAGAGGTAAGGGCTTGCATTGCGCATGGAGCAATCTCTGAATGCAGTAAAGGGAAAACAGGAAGGATGTTCTTGTCTGACTTGGGAAGGAACATAGTCTAACTGTGTTCTTTAGACAATGTCCTTTTTATGGAAACTTTGAACAATGTTGAAAGAATGAAATGTTTGACAGAGCTGTTGTGTTTATATTGTGTAATGAGAATGAGAAAATTTACCTGGCCCATGTTATTTTCAGGTTTGCTGTAAACTACCTGCCGTAGCTATAATGACACCAGCCCTCAGAGAGGCAGCAGCAAAAGGTCATGGTATCCACTTGTCACCTTCTTTGTCCTCTAGAGCTATGGAGTCTGATACAGCTTTGTGCATGGAAAATTCCAGAGCAGTGGAAGAGAAGATGAAAGAGGACTCCATCGCACAGATTACTTGCTCAGTCCTGGGATTCCCCACTGCTGAGCCCAACTTCAGGAATGATATCTTCAGCATGCAGCGTTTTGGTTCTCCACCATCCTCCAGGCGCTATCAGTCTGTCTTGTTAATGAGTAGAAATTCTGCCTTTAGCAGCAGAACCAATAAGCAAACAAAAGCAGGGGAGCCCGACTGCTCCAAGATGAGGAATTCATTACCGAATGGTGCTGACACATCATTTGGTCTGATCAGTCATTCAGAACCTGAGGAACAGACCAAAGGGGGAACCTTTTCAAAGACTACATCTCCAACTTTGGCAGACGCACAGAGACTTTTGGATTCAAATGTAACTGAATCCAGCAGCACAGAGGAAATGCAGCTTTTAAATGGTAAATGGTACAAGAAGAATGGGTTTTTGGGTAGGGCTTTGGAAGTCTGCACTGAGACGGTCAAAGGGGATTTATTACACCAAATTCTTCAAGGGTCTTCAGAAGGGATTTCAAGCTGCACCCCGGAGAGTGTGTACACTCGCTTACTCCAGTGTGTCACTAAGCAACAAATGGAAATCAGTCGCTCCAAAAGAACCCAGAAACGTTTACAAATGCTCCTGGCAAAGCACGTTATCAAACACTGTGATCAGCAGCTGAAATACTTTGTGAAAAATCAGCTACAAAGAATGAAAGTTTTCCATGAGCCAGCCAGATTGCTGAGCAGTGGCTCCCTCAGATGCCCAGAAGGTTGGCCGGAAAACAGCACAGCTACTTTAGAGAGTAGTTCAAGTACGGATGTACAGAACGGAGTTAGTGTTGAACCAGGTGAAATCCGAGGGTTTGCACTTTTTACTGGTGGGCTGCTGTCTCGTGTGGAGAAGGACCTGGACTCTGATGCAACGTGTAGCAGCTCAGATGAAGACTGTGAGGAACAGACTGTAAAAACAGCTATGGAAGCGTAAGTGTTAAATTCCTGCTAGGCTCATGTGCTTTATGCTTATAAATCAAGGTGGAAGAGTCTAGACCTGCAGATTCCTTCTGGAGTGAGTAACCTTGCTCAGTAGATTGTCCTACTGAAATCAGCAGGACTGCCTGCGTGAGCAGAGTTTGGCTGGGCAGGCAGAAAGGCAAGGCTACTCCTAATGGCAGCATTTAATTACAGTTACTTCATTAGGCTGTCGAGTTTGTACTGCCCTCTATCAGTTTGCATTACATTAATAGGGCTAGTTACTTAAAACTCAGATGGTGCTATAAATCAAATAGCAACAGCAGTGCTGTAAATTGTATTTTTGGCCAGTATGGAAATAATTGTAATTTTATTCTGGAGTTACTTAGGTCAGTGTCAGGATCTTGAAATCTGCTATGATTTGATAAAGACTAGAAGTGATCACCTGATGCAGAGGTCAAGCCATCCAGTATTTGAGTGTTGTATATTAAAAAAGTTTGGTTCTTCGAATTATCATTAAAAAAATGTTACTTTTCTTCCTAAAGTTGTTCTGCTGCTATGAAGGAGGCCAGCAGTGGTAGTTTTATTCTTGCTGATATCTTTTTCAGGAAGGACCAGAGGGAAATAAACATCATTAATACTGTCTTGAACAGACAGGGATCCTGTCGGTACAAGTCGTTGTACTTTGGAAATCAGTGGTGGGTAAGAACAGCAGACAGTCACAGTGGTGAAGAAATTTTAGAAAGCAGTGAAAGGATGGCTGCTTTCCCCTTCCTGCAGCTGGGGAGAGCAGAGAATGTTATAAGGGCTGATAGGATGTGTTACACATAGAATCAAGCTTCACACCACGCAGCAGCTTGGCAGGAGCTTCATAGCACCTGCATTTCTAGCGCTTGTGTCTGCTGATCTCTTTTTATCCTCTCCTGCTTAGGGAGTGTCTAGAAAGTGTTCGGAGTGACACTGGTGTGTGAGGAGAAATAGGAGTGAATATTTAAAAGCATAGATTTATTGGTCTGTTTCTTGAAAAGTGTGATGTGCAGCTGGAATCGGGGAAGCTTTGTCTTAAATTGGAAAAGAGCTGTCCTCTGTTACGTGTTCATGGCTTCAGTTAGGGCTGCTTTAGGATAGTGTGGTATCAAATCACTGCTGCATTTTAACTCAGGAAAACAGACAGGAGAGAAAGTGCAAGGTAAAAACTACTTTTTGTTTTCTTTTGCATATTGTCAGAAGGGTAAATACTGTCCTAAATCCAACCGGAGCATATTGATTTGCCAACTAAGTCAGGATCACCATAAGTATTTGAGTTTGCCAAAGAATTCTTCTCCGTTTGAAATATGTTAATGAAAATGCTGCATTTTGGGCCCTTCCCAGCACAGGAAAATCCACATTCTTCTCCTAGCTGATAAGTTTGAACTTCTGAGTAACAGCTTTGCCTCTAGGATTCTTATCTTCTGATTATAGAAACTGGAAGAGAAAAACTGATGAGAAATTCTTGATTCTTGCAGGGTAATATAAGACTTGGACCAAGGTTCTGTGCAAGGGTTTTGTTTTTTCTTCTTGCAAGGGACATTTGAGTTTCTATCTCTGCCTGCCAGTCCTTTACTTTTAGTTCTTCTTGTGGCTTTTGCATTCCTTGTGTTATCTTTCCACTTGAGGCTTACTCAGTGTGTTTTGTTTCACAGAGAGGATTATTGAGCACAGAGACCTCCCCTTTGGCTCAGGAAGTCCCCAACTGCTGCAGCTGGCAACTGAGGGAGTATCCTGGAGCAGTGCTGCTCCCACCATGCCTGCCCTGTCGTGAGCCCGGTATCTTGGCTTCTGCTGAGAGCCAAGAGCTGACACAGTGCAACCCTTTCTTTGTGGGATGTTTTTTTCCTCCCTTTTTGATGTCCTCCCTGCTGCACAGCGGTGGTGAGGAGGTTAGCAGTATGCGTTAGCCAAGGATTCGCTGCTTTGGCCATGCAAGAACCACTGATGTTTGAATGGTGCTGCTGGGCCAGCAAGCTCAGAGTTAAAGTGCTGCCTGATTTAAGCAGAAGACTCTCGTCCGTGTACATAGGCAATGCTGGAATTAACATTGCGGTGAGGACAGGCTGTCTGTTATTTGAATTTAACATTGTCTTCAGCTTGGAATGGTTTTCTTCATTGCTCCAGTTTTCCTAAGGTTTGTCTTTGTGGCTGAAAGGTCACACGTTTTCTTCTCGGTGACAAAGGTAAACCCATTATTCATCAGAGCAGCTGCTGAGATGTGCTGGTTTTACCACTTTAAGGCTCTTTGGATTGCCTTTCACCTGGGCAAAAGAAACAAACACAGTTCACATGCATTTTTATTTCTGCTAAGTGGATTTCCATTCTTTGAAACATCTTTCTTTCCTAGGGAATTGACTCTTGGTTCTTCCCAGAAAAAATGTGATCATGTGGGTGAGAGAATACTCCTTTCCTCGCCTGTGACTTGTTTTTCCAAAGTCAAGACCTTTACCGACCTGGACAGACTCTGTGATATCCTTCATAATACTGAACTGTGGATTTTAAAAGGTTCTGTTAAAGCAGTGATGAGTGGGGATAAAATTTGGGTTTCACCTGTAGCACAGTATTCTGTTTGCATTTAACTGGAGGGCATAAGCACACCGGTGGCTGGTCAGTGTCATGATTGACATGCTTTTTATCATCTTTTGAGGGGAGGAGGTGTCAGTCTAATGTGCAAGGGGGAGGAATCTGCTCTCACTGTGTTTACCTGAGAACAGTCTGTTTCCCATCAGGAGGGAGAAGTTGATTCTGGCTCCAGTTCTTCACAGTAGGAAAAAAACCATAGCTATTTTTAGTATTTTGAACCTGTTCGTTCTCATTATCCTGAACAGAGTTTTGCCCGATGAGTGTTGTGCTGTATCTCAATACTTTGTCTTAAGTAAGATTGGCTCTATTCATCTATTCCAATACCTTTGTTGTTTAGTTGCAAAGAGCTGTTACGAGATACTTTTGACCATTTTCCTGCCTTACAGAGGTGCTGTCCTCAAGGCAAGAAAGATCCCTGGTCTGCTGGTGATGGCAATTCTTTACAGTACTTGCTGAGTTTCCCTCTTTCCTAGAGTAAATGGAAAGCCTCATCCCAAGAGCTTAATCAAAACGCATTTGGTCCTTTGAACATTTGCTAAAGAGAAATATGAAAATACGGTCATCTCCTTAGAAGTTTTGTCATTTTGCTGCTCATGTCAGCTAGTGAATGCCTTTAACCTGTCTGTTTTAATGGACAGTTTCTTAGGCAAAGCACCAAATTCCCATCAGTAATTTGTAGTGTATTCTAGCAGCATTCCAGCCTTTGGGTGTAGGAGATTCCTGGGACACTACGCAAGGGATATGGTACAACAGCACTTCCCTCTGCTTTCTCAAAGGCAGGTATTTGGTGCTGTTCACCAGCTCCCTGTTAGGCATTAGCAGCTTGAGTGGATGGAGGGCCCCAGGAGGGCATCACAAAGCTGACCATGAGTAATTCCTTCAGGAATTTGCAGCTAACATCAACCTCTTGAAATGCAACGTAGACAACACCACCTGAGTTTACTGGAAAATTACAATAGCATCATAGAACATTTTGGGTTGGAAGGGACCTCAAAGCCCGTAAAATTCCATCCCCTGCCAATGGGCAGGGACACCTCCCACTGGATCAAGGTGCTCAAGATCAAGGAGCTCCAAACCCCATCCAGCCTGGCCCTGGACACCTCCAATGTTACTGATCTTTGTGGTTCATGAAGGTGGGAAGATTATCCATAGAAATCATCACAGGTTTCAAACAAGGTGAATTGGAGGAGGATGTGAGCTCGAAGTGTTTTTCAGCAACGTATCTGTGCTCTGGGAGCTCTGTGCTGTATCCTTCCAGGCCAACCCCACATCCTTTTTCATGTCTTTTGTGTGTGTTTCTGCTGGGTTTAGGAGTTTTGGCTGTTTACAGTGTACTGCAAAGAGCTAAGGTGGTTATTTGGGAAACCTTTAAAGTGCACAGTTGTTCTTCTCTATGTGCTAGGTGTATGATCTTTCAGAATCAGGAGACACCTCACTGGGGTTCCGGGAAGGCCCAGCTGCTCGCCCCATCAAACAGCAATACCTGTACTGATTGATTAGAGAGAAAATATTAGATTTTTCTGCAGAGTGAGTAGCTCTGTCTACTTGTGAGAAGCCCTGTGCCCTGCTTCCCTCGTCCTCCTTCCCCCGCTGATTGCAGTCCTTTTGCATCACTTGGTGGGATTTTTTCCTTCTGAACCATTTTCTTGCCTTTCCTCTGCTTTTTAAAAGACATGTTTTACTGATTATCCCCAGCAACCTCAAGCCTGACAAAGAAGCCCTGGTATATTTTTCAGTGCCCACAGGGTTTATTGTGCCTGGAAACTTTTATAATGAATTTGCAGACATAGTAAATATTTGTCTTTTTTTCCCCTCTTTTTTTATCCCCATCTTTCCCAACCCCCGCCCCCCCCAATTGCTCATTGGAAGGAGAGGAGATGGGAAATCTGCTTTTAGTACAGATACTTGGTGCGGAGGGGAGCAGTGAGGTAGAGAGAATACAGGAAGGGAGAAAATATTGTGACTGGTATCTCCATATCTAATCTATTTGTTCTAGATAATTTTCCATTTTTCCAGGCATTTTTTTCTCATGACCAATTGAGCAACGTCGCCGCAGCTCTTTAGGATGCGCTACAGAAGGTTCTGTGCAAGGGTTGGGGTTATTGCATGACTTTAAGCCGTGTTATAAGGGGAAGCTGTTTGGTTTTGCAAGAAAAGGTCCCAGTTTTCCACTTTAAGCTGTAATGTTACTTCATATATGGGGAGGGAAGGGGAGGGGTTGTGCCAGGACTAAATACTTGCTCTCTGTTTTTCTTAAGCATAAAACCCCAGTTGTTTCCAGTTTTTAAGACCTTTTTAGTTTACAAGTTCAGGAAATGTCTTATTTGCAAAGAATATTAATGTGAGGGCTTTTGAATAAGTGTCAATTCATAGGTGCTAAAACTGTGCTGATTTTGAATGTTTTGTACATTGCCTTTTCATGAATTCCATTCTCTCAGGTTTTGGCTCCTGACACTGGGATGTGGGAGATTTGTTACCAGGGAATGAAAGGAAAGATAGCTTTATATTACCTTCTGTTTTCACTCTAGGGATACATGTATTATTTCAGAATGCATTCAACCTGACCTGGTTAGATTTCCTTAAGACAGATTTACAACTCCTTTAGGATCCCACATGCATTTACTGATTTTCTGTAGAGTTCCCATGCACAGCAATAAAAAACTGCTTTTCAGCAAGGCTTCCTTCTCACAACACCGGAGTAACATCCTCGTGAGTGAGGATCCTGATTCCAAAACTATAATCACATTAATATTTTTGCAGCTGCTGAAAGCAAACTGAAAGGTATTAATGAAAGGCAGAAGGTTTTACAAGTTGTAACTTGCAAGGGAACTTTGAGCCGGAACGTCAAAGCTTTTGAGTTGGATAGGTGTTGAATGCACGTTAAATAACAACTTGGCATTGCTCTTCTGAGTGGCAGTTTAATACGCAGCCAGCGTGGTACAGTTGAATAGAAAGTCTAATACCCAGACACATGTGTCTACATGATTTATCAGGCACTGGTAGAGGCTGCCCAAGGAGGTAGTGGAGTCCCCATCTCTGGAAGGGTTTAAAAGGTGGGTAGATGAAGTGCTTAGCGATCTGGTTTAGCAGTGGACAAGTATGGCTGGACTCGATGATCTCAAAGGTCCTTTCCAACCAAACGATTCTATGATTCTATGATAACCTCACACACTTAATTAAATGGTAGACAAGAGGAATTTGGTGTGTGATACCAACTTGTGATTCATCTGTGATGTACGGCTAGCTGGTTTCTTTGGCTAAGCTGTGAAATGGGTTTGTTTTAATTAAAAGATTTGTTTACAAACAGCAACAAAACTGTCTTTATCATATCTCATAAAGGGAGAGCAACATTAATTTTATAGATGAGATGCGTTTAATGAGAATCCACTTCAAAGGGATACGTCCAGAGCCTTTGAAACTCGGCCTGTGTGGGCCCCTGCTACTGGAAATCACTTAAATGCTTTCATTTTCACATGAAGTAAAAAGGGTGCATAAAGAGTTCCCAAAATAGGAATCCTCTCCTGTAGCAGGGTTTCATTCATACTGCTAAATATGGGTTAGGAATGCAACTTCAGATGCTGGATTTGAGTATATTGACCCCTGCTCTCTTTTATTGAAACCGAAGTAACTGTTAGTGATTCTATTTTCATCCAGACATTTTACCTAACTCTTGTGGGAGAGAAAACGTTTTCTGTTCTGGAATTCAAATCAATTTGATTTTCAATTAGCAAACTTTTAATTACTGATTCTGATATTTTAAAAAGGTAAATCTGAATGTCTGTGTTGAAACGTGTGCATTATAAACTCCTCTTCCTTCCACCCCCGGGCACCTGTAAAACTTGGTGAAACTACACCCCCAGCCACCCTCAAGCCCCTACCAAACACCCAAACCAGGAAGGCTGCAACTGCCCAAACCTGCATTCCTTACGCTCTCCACCTCTCATGCCTGCAGACTGGCCCGCAGAGCAGCTGGCTGAGCACCATCTGATCACTCCTTAATCCCAGTGTGCTTGCAGCAGCTGTGGGTGCCCCTGGGCCTTGGTTTCTGGGGTACCAGGGTGTCTGCTGTCCCCAGGGCTGGTGCCGGGGTCACGCCAGGGCAGCTCTGAGGCTCTCTGCTCACACTGCCTTCCAGCAGGGCACATTGCCTCTGGCAGGTGAGCTGAGGAGCAGCGGGAGGTGGAGGGCAGGCTGTGTGGTATGGCCATCTGAATGCTCTGCCGTGGGATTCCCTACCAGCTGCAACCCCTGCTCAGTCCCCTCCCAATTCCTGCCTGGACAGCTTTTCCCTGTTCTGCAGCCCCTTTGCTCCTAAAGACTGGATACTGATTCCCAGCGCATCTGGCGTGCAAGTTCTGGATCATCTGTGATCATCTGTCTGTACAAAAAGTCTCAAAAAACAAATATGCTTCGTATCCTTCCTTACCTTGAAATCTGATAATGTATACAGCTAGAGTGAAATTAGTTATGTACTGGAGTTAGAGGCTACACGCTTCTTCCTGGTAAGAATCTACGTATGCATTTTGGAACAGCACTGGTACAGTGCTTGCATGCTGCAATCCTGTTCCATTTGCACCTGTCTTTAAAGGAATATGTAGTACACTCTGTCTTATTTTATGTTGAGCGCTGGATCCAGACATAGCACTCCTTTCCTGATGCCTTTTCCAAGGGCAGTTGTGTAATAGTTACAGTGAATTTCTAGGCCCAAGTTCCTGGTGTTTTGTTTTGACTCTATTGATGTGCCATTTCAAAGACAAAAACACAAGCTGGTTTCCAGGCAGCTCCAGTGTTCCTGAAGTTTCTTTCTTTGCATCTTAGCACTACGTGCTTTTCTGCCCTGCGTTAAGGTTTTATGGAAGAAACTGGGGGAGCCGATCTTAAAAAGACATTTAAAGCTATTTTTAGTAAAAGGCCCAAACAGATCTGCATTTTGCAGGGTAGTTTTGTTTATTTGATTGAAAGAGAAATGGTGCTGGTTGTTTATCTTCTGCGGGTTTTCACTTCATCAGACATTTAATTTTCTAACTGAGCCTACCTCCACCATCAAGTTTGGCCTTTTACCATTAACAGCTCTAAAGAATGACGTAAGCAGAACTGAAGATGAAAAGCACCTACAAGGCTGTGAGGCCAGCCATTGGAAAAGCTCAGTGCTGCAACAAGACAGCAGTGCTTTGAGAAGCTGGATCTTTAATTTCTGTTGCTGAGCCATACATTAACAGCTCAGTGCAAGTGTAACAGCGTAGTTTCTGATCTAAACCCTGCAGTGATGGTGTGATTCTTTGCAGGAGCCTTGCAGCAGGTGAGTGCTGGCTGTGGCATCATATCAGTTTGGAGGATGTGATTTCGCAGATGAGGGAGCAGAGAGAGCTCTAGTGTGAAATTCTTGTGAAATTTCGCCTTTGCTGGGGTATCCAAGTGCAGAGACTTTCCCTGTTTGTGTTCAGTTTGCTTCTGCAGCCTTTTTTTTCCTGAAGAGTGATTTTTATTTTTTTTTTCCTCTTCCCAGCATCTTTTCTAAACCTATTTGTGGAAGATATAAAAATCTTTCTCTGTTTCTACTTAATTTTTTCCTCTACTTTGGTTCTGTACCATGAATTCTTCCTTCAAGGGGAAACGGCAGCTGTGGTTGATAATTTCAGGTGTTGCTGCATAAATTGGCCAGGCCTGGTGGGTTAGCAGAGATGTTCATCTGGGTGAATGGTTTTGGTTTGGGAAGATAAGCTGTGTATGATGGGTTAGCATCGACATACGTTATTGGATGCAATCCTGAGGGTATTAAATGGCAGCAGTGTATCATAGAATTACCCAAGTTGGAAGGACTCAAAAGGATCGAGGCCAACTCCTATCCCTACATAGGACACTCCCAACATTCATACCATGTGACTGAGGGCATTGTCCAAATGCTTCTTGGATGCTGGCAGACTGGGTGCCCTGACTGCTTCCCTGGGGAGCTGTGCCAGTGCCCCACCACCTGCTGGGTGAAGAACCTCTTCCTAATATCCAGTCTAACCCTCCCCTGGCACATCTTACTGCCATTTCCTTGAGTCCTGTCATTGCTCACCAGAGAAAAGAGATCAGCACCTGTTTCACCTCCCTCCCTTGTGGGAAGGCAGCAAACAGCTATGAGATCCCCTATCAGTCTCCTCTTCGCCAGGCTGAACAGACCAAGTGACTTCAGCCACTCCTCATACAGCTTGCCCTCTAGACCCAAGGCAGTGTCCAAGGCAGTGGGGCCAGGAGGTGATGTGATAAGCAGTTGCCAATGTCTGTAGGGGATAGGGAGAATCAGAACCTGTCTGTTCAGGAGCCGGGCAGTGTTTCAGAGGGAAATCTCTGTTAGGTAGGAATTTCTGTTGCATACAGCAGCCCCAGGGGCTCCAGCAGTGCCCTGATTGCAGATAATTCTGAGTACCCAAACAGAAGCATCTCCCGAATGGTGGGAGCAAGGGCTAATAGTGACCTGTCAGAGTCCACAGAGTTCTGCTGGATAGCGTTCATCGGGTATGATACCAGAGGACGATATTAGTTGCTGTTTGTTTTCATCTTGTTTGCACTCTGGAATGTGTAGAAAAGATTTGAGTTCATGAAACAGTGCTCGCTGTTCTTTTTTATTATGTGGTTATTATGGGTTTAACAGTTAACTGGTCCAGGGGAATTAATACTTCAACAGCAACTGAAGTGAGTTCATTCTGAAAACAAACATTAAGGAGGTGTGCTGAAAGAATTAGTCCTTGAGAAAGCATTTATGGGTCATTTCATAGTTGGGCGTGTTTGTTCATAGAATCATAGAATGGTTTGAGTTGGAAGGGACCTCAAAGCCCATCCAGTTCTACTCCCCTGCCATGGGCAGGGACACCTCCTGCTGCACCAGGGTGCTCAAAGCCCCATCCAGCCTGGCCTTGGTCACTTCCAGGGATGGGGCAGCCACCACTCCTCTGGACAACCTGGGCCAGGGCCTCATCACTTTTATGGGAATACATTTCTTACTAATATGTAATCTCAGTCTTCCCCCTTCCAATTCCCCCTCATCCTATTGCTACAGGCCCTTGCAAAAAATCCCTCTCCAGCTTTCCTGGATGCCCCTTTCAGTCGTGGAAGGCTGCTGTAAGGTCTCCCTGGAACCTTCTCTCCTCCAGGCTGAACAACTCCCAGCTGTCTCAGCCTGTTGTCTTATGGGAGTGCCCCAGCCCTCGGATCATCTCTGTGGCCTCCTCTGGACCCTTTCAGCCCTTGCAAGTCTTTCAAGTGAGCATTTTTATTTCATGAATAAAATCTAGATAAGATTATCTGAAAAGCATGCAAACAAATTGACCCGGTTTAAAGCTTTTATGTGATACCATCTTCTGGTTTTCTTATATAGTCTCTTATTTACTGTCAGTGGCTGCAGAGGGAAGAAGAGACATGTTGAATCTCACCAACATGTTGACAGAGGTATTGGAAGCCCTGTGCTCACCTTAAGACTTGAAAGAAAGCTCTTGTGCTCAGGCTAGCTGCGTTTTGAGCTTTGTCGTATGTTGTCACAGGAGATGTGACTGTGACAGTGTAAAATTAGAGGCAGCTCAGGAAGGTTACAGGCCAGCAGCTCTGGTCCTGGGGGACCCCAATGTACTAATGTGCTGTAAGCGTTTGTGACGGAGTGCCATGGGGTGAATATGAACTGGTTTGTGTTGTCCAACTGAGTGAGCTTCCCAAGAGAACAGAGGGGCGTAGGGTTTTTTTCCATTGTGTTGTCTTATGAATTTCATTGTGAATCATGTATGTCTGGATGGGATTTAAAGATCTGGACAACTTTCTGATTTTTCACTTTTCAGTTTCCGGAATCGAGTCCTTCATGACAATGATAAGCTCCTGCCATCATTATAAGTGCCTCCCACCAAGGCAGCTGATTTTGCTCTTTATCCAGAGGGCAATCGGTCAGTAGTTTATGAGCCACGTCTCACTCCCAAGTACTTCACTTTTGCGTGGTTGGCGATGGCCTCTGATAGCCCCAGATTTCCCAGTGGGAGCAGGAGACAAATCAGCAGGGATGGGAAAGGTCAGGATCACGGGATCGCTGAGCATCTGAAAACTGGATGCCAGAACAATGTGGATTAAACTGAAGGGGATGTGGCCTGGCAGAGAGAGCAGAATACGCCATGTTAGGAAACTGAGTGGAAGTGTAAGCATGAGAGAGTATTGGAAACCACTGGCATCCTTCTGTCCAGTGCAGAATTTTGAACTTGGAGAAGTCTTTCCCAGCCATGCTACGTGGATGCCTTGCTCTCTGGTTTGTTTGTGTTTCAGAATGTTTTAACTTGAAAATGTTTCTGTTCTTTGGTAGAAACCTTTCAGAAGGAAGCCGTGTTTTGGGTTGGCAGACCTACATTTTGGAGTGTCGATGTGGGATGCTTGCAAGCATCCTCCTTTCGTGTTGGGTAGGAAGCATCCTGCCGTTGTCCCTGCAGACGTGTCATGGCAGGGGCATGTAATTTGTTCTCACTGGGAGTTACGAGGCTGGAAGGCTACATTTTCCTTTTGATTTCAAGATGTAAGATACTTGTGGAGAGCCTTGCCTTGGGCACAGGGCTGCGTGCTCTGAAATGCTCTTTCCATGCTCACCATACCAGTTGGAATCAACCTTCCTGGATACTCGCGATCAAACACAGATCCTGTAGGTTTTTTATGCATTTTAAACACCACTGTGTTTCTCCTTCATTATTTACAAACTCTTTTTCAGGCTTTTTGTTTTGTTTGCTTATGTCGATGAAATATGACTAAAAGGTTTAATTTTTACCCCTTCTCTTCTCTTGTAAATGAACAAACACCTACGCCAATTTGATCTTGGTTCCCCTCTGCACTCAGGTGGCTTGATTTTTGTTTTTCGCTCTTGGGAAAACACAAATCTCACCCGCAACATAACGGAGGCATTGGCAATACTTCTCGTAGTCCTGTTGGGTTCTGCATTGTTGGTTTGGTTACATAAAGCATGATTTGTGTTCTCAGTTCTCTTGTCTCTTTCAGTGCATGTCAGAGGGCTGAGGCCTTCATCTGTGTATTCGGTCCATAGATCCAGGCCTAGAACTTCTTTCCATCCAAGCTATAGTACTGACTGTAATGGCAGTGTATTATTCAGTGCTCTTCACTTACCTCTTTGTGTCAGCAAATGCCAGTACCGTTAGTGAAGTGCTCATCCTTCTGATCCCCAGTGGAATTCTTTCCCATAGGCTGGGGTGGCACAGGACAGTCTGAACACCTGCTTCCTGGTTGTATTTTTGGTCATGCTTTGACTGTCTGCATCTGTATCTGTGCTTCTCATGCCTTGGTTGTTCTTCCACATTTCCTTCTTCTCGTGCAAGCTGGGTAGGACTGGACTCCTGCAGTTCAATCCCTACATGGGAAACAAGCCAGAATCTTGCATGGAAACAAATTGTGCCTCAGTGCAATTCCGGCATGGTTTTCTAGGGAAATGTCAATCAGAAATTTTACTCATACAAAGTCAGTATTGTTCTGTTCTCTTCCAATTCCAGCAGTCTGGGATGAGTGCAGGAGCTCATCTGCAGAGTGAGAGTCACTGCAGGAGCAGTCAGGTTATGTTTGATATTTCACTGTTCTGCAGTACTGAACATCAGAAACTTCTGCAGTTGTAACATGGTTTAGGTTGGGTTGCCAGCAGAAAAGATGCATTTGGAATTCCTGTGGATCACGTCTGGTGTTTGAGCTGAAAGCACAGAGAGCAAGGAAAGGTGCTTTGTGAAAGGACCACACAGGAAGCAGGACAGACAGAAACTCTCTTCTCTCTTCCCTAGCAGAGAACCAGAGCAGGAGCTTCTACTTCAGCACCTGCATTGACTTCCTTCATCAGTAACAGGCCCAGTTATTTTTGTAACTCTGGGTCGTTGGGGTTGGATTTTTTTCTTTTCTAGACGTGCAGAATTAGAGTTCACTGTTGCCACCTTGAAGCAGCTGCTCTCTACTGAGTGAACGCTACACTGTCCTCCTGACATCCCAGGAACAGATTGACAGGAGGGGTTTAATTACTTGTTTTTAAATTGAAATAGCAGGTTATCATTTGTCGCTCAAGTGACTATACCGCTGGGCATCCAAAACACCTCAGGAGTGTGAGGGTACCTTGTAGCCAATCGATCTTCTGGGGAGTTACAAGTTTTACTAAGTAATCTGTAGAGAATGAGACTTACAGGCAAAAGTGGTAAATAAATAATGCAGGCTCAGACAAATCTGAGTGATAGGTAGATGGCAACAGAATTTAGCAGTGAATTTAGCAGTGCTCTTGCCTCCTGTCTTTGAAATGTGAGCCCGGGCTCGCTGCCTTGCCCTGAGCTTCCCGCCCCTTCCCTTGGGGCAATGCAAGTGTCTGTCTGTCTGTCTGCATGACAGCTAAGCTGGGAAAGGGATCTGCACTTAAACTTCCTCCTCCCACCCTCCCACCGACTTTAAAATTACCAGTGAGCAGCTCTCTAATCCACGTCACCCAGTGCTCAAGCAGGCACTGGGCACGGGGCAGCCTGGGCTGGCAGCAGAGGGAGAGGAGCTAAAATTTCTTCCTTTTGGCATGAGCATAAAATGTTTGTGCTTACTGCAGTGAAAACTCTTCCTGACAGAAGAGCCTGAGGCCATCATTATTGCACTGTAATTAAATCCTGTTAGTTTAATTATATAGTGTACTGTAAAACCTTAAGAAATCCTTGCACAGTATTTTAGAATGAGGCAAAAATACATATAATATATTGAAGAGCGAACACAATTAATTCAAGACTTAATGTTGTATTTAAGAAAAAAACCTACAGACCTATTTGTGAAACATAACTTGAAACCTTACAAAGGGTGTTTTTTTAATTCATAAGACAGGAATACAGAGATGAGGTGCTTTGTTTGTCCTAAGGTGACCATGCTTGGCTGTCCTATGGTTGTGGTGTGAATCCTGGATTCCACACCGACAGCATGTGTGACACCAGACCAGCTCCAGCCCTTCCCACTCTGCTCCTTGTCTTCCAGCCGTGGGAGCACTGGTTATTTTCTCCTTCGCTCCTTGCTCTGTTTGAGGAGAGCTTACTTTTCCCCTGCCCTGTTACATCTGGCCTGGCAGGGCATCCTGTCGACGGAGTTTATTTCCTCTCACTTGGGCTTTCTTGTTAGAATGCCCTGGTTTGGGAGGTTTGTTTGTTCATCTATCTATTGAGAGAGGAATAGAACTATGTTCAATTCTTCCCAGTTTCCTCTTTATTTCCATTTTTATTTTTTCTTTTTTTGCAATGATTGAGGGATTTGTTACAGCCTTGTTAAGCAACTGTTCCTTAGAACCAGCCTTTTGCCATCCCAGGATCCCAAGACAAATCCCAACTATCCCAGCCACAGCACTGGGGCAAACATGTTATTTTATCAAACTCTGCCTTGGGCCAGCTAGGAATTTGGATCCCCCCTTTACTCACAAACCATATTTTATGGCTTCCAGAAACACAGACATGCAAAAGCTGTCAATCTCAGAGAAGGTCTTGGCAAGCAGACCTGGATGAAGCATAAGGATCCAGGGCTTTTTGGTCTGTGCTGCTGCTGCTGGGAAACCAAAGAGAAATAGGAGGGGCTCGTCAGGGAAATGGATATCCACAAGATGACTTGGGATGCCTTTTGTCCTAGGACAGAAACACTAAGAGAATATATAAAATGTCAACAGTAGATGATAGTATTATATTTATGGAGTTCTTTGAGTTTCTTTTTGATGATAATCTACTGTATTTACTTGCCTGTGGAATCTGGATTTAACCAGATGTTTCAGTCACCTGTCCAATTTCATATGTTACGTGGGTAGGAGAGAGTTCAAGCTGGTTGTGAATTATATGGGCAGATACTTTATGTTAAAAAAGGGGAAAATGACATATTCTAGAGGTAACCTGCCTGAGACTGTGTCTGTTGTTATTGTGTATGACGCTAAAGTGGACTAAAGTTTGGAGGTTTTGAGTTATATTATGTTTTATCATCTTTGACCTGCAAATACTAGCATTCTCAAGTTTGGTAATGCTCTGCTCACACCAGAAAATGTCCAGCATCTCTGCAGGGTGATTTCTTACCTTTCTGTCGCTGAGGTAGCTGATACAAAATTCAGCATGAAACAGTTGCACTTGTGTGATGTTCCCATGCCAGTTCACTGGTATCTGCTCTTTTCTCCTTTGTGATACTTCAGTATTTTCATTGCCCGGGGGACAGAGCATCACAGGTTCTGCCTGTGCAGAACTTCATATGGAATCATCTGGGATTTTGATCCAGTGGTTATCCCAGTAACTTGAGCCAAAGCACTTCTTTTCTGAAGAAGTTTGATTTTGTTTTTACAGTTCTTTTAAGTTAGCTGTGGCAAATGACTTGACAGTTTTAGTGGGGAAAAAACCACCAGTTGTTTGCTTTAAATAATAAATGATAGAGTAGTGAAAGCTGCATGCTAAAATATTGCATTGTGTTGGCTCTATTCCTTAAACTTACTGGATACTGGGGTTTTTTGTTGAGTGGTACCATTATGTCATTCATTCAGTTACTGTGCAGCTTGAGTAAAGTTTGGCAGGTACCAGTGATGAATTTAGCCTAATAAAGTTAAGTTAATCACAACATCAGGTGCCAGGAGGCGTATCTCTGTGTGACAAACTGCACCTAATGGCAGACAGCAGGAAGAGGGACCTAACTGTACTGTACTGACACAGCTGTGTTTTTATAAAATAGCTTGAATAAACCAAATCTGAAGTACTCAGATGTGTTTTGGGGCACTGACTTAGAGTCATGGAATGCTTTGGGTTGGAAGGAACCTCAAAGCCCATCCAGTTCCACCCACCTCCCACTGGATCAAGGTGCCCCAAGCCCCATCCAACCTGGCCTTGAACACCTCTAGGGATGGGGCAGCCACCACTTCTTGGGACAACCTGGGCAGGACCTTCCCACCATCACTGTGAAGAGTTTCTTCCTAATGTCTAATCTAAATCTTCCCCCTCCCAGTTTAAAGCTGTTCCCCCTGGTCCTATCACTCCATGCCCTTGGAAAAAGCCCCTCCCCTGCTTTCCTAGAGCCCGTTTCAGTAGTGGAAGGCTGCTCTAAGGTCTCCCTGGAGAGCATTCTCTTTTCCAGGCTGAATAACCCCAACTCTCTCAGCCTGTCCTCACATGGGAGGTGCTCCAGCCCTCGTATCATCTTCTTGGCCTCCTCTGGCATGATATCTAGCTGGTCATTCCTGAGTCATGCTTTATTAGATGCCAGTGGTTAACAAGCAATATTCATGGAAGCTTGTGGGAGGAGGAGTGATGTAAGAACTGGGGCTCTTGCTCGTGGTGTTACTGGAATTCCGTTCAAATCTGTAATCTGCATTAACTGATACAGTTTGATTTCTCCAGCCCTGAGTTTTGTAACGCAGACCAGAAAACCAGCTTAGCCTGGGAATAGCCAGCAAACGTTGACCATACTTGTTTGGGCGAGTTCTGCAGTTGCAGAAAGAAGCTCATGTGAAACTGGTTTGGGTATCATCAGATATCTTCTGAAAGTAGCTGAGATGCTTGCAACATGAGGCAGAGCAGCTGTCAAAAATGTTCTTGTGCAAATGTGATTATCTTTATTTTGGGACTAACCAGTCTTTTGTCTTCACAGCAGCTATACTTGTGAATGGAAGTGGCTTGCAGACAGAGCTAGAATTGGCAGCCGGTGGACGTGGCTTCAAGGCCAGATTTCAGAACTAGAATACAAAATCCAACAACTAACTGACCTTCACAGGCAGATACGTGCCACCAAGGTATTGTCTGTTAGCTCATAAATGGGCTTTTCCAGTAATCCTTTGACAGTGTTTCTTGTAATATTTGTTTATTTGGTTCCTTGTTGTTGCTGTTGTTTTTTGGCCCGGGAGGTCTTGTATCTGCACAGGCTATCACATGCAAAGGTTAATGAGAAAAACAGCAGAAGCTAAAAAGCATTGTACCCTAGAAGCACCGGGACCAGGCTGGGAGTCAGGAACCCATCCGTGATAGTGATGTCGTTAGGGATTTCGATGGGCCACAGCACAAGGGACTGAATTCATCACAACAATCTTTTCCTCTGCAGAAGAGGCAGGGGTGGCTGGTTATTCCCTTTTGTGTCATGGGGTTTCAGGGTGCCATTTTTTCTTATTTACAGTGCATGTTTATTCTGAGGATTAGCTAGTTAATGTTTGTACAGCACTTGGAACAGGTCAAGGATTAATTATTACTAAAATTCCAATGTGTGTAACTCATGAACTACTACTTCTAAATCAGACTGGCTAGACAGTGGGAAAGTCGCATTCCTGAAACATTAATAATCTTTGTATCAACTTAATGGGTTCCCCAGGTCTTTCTCATGTGCAAGAAGCCCAAACCTGTGCCAGCTCTGGTGGTGTGATAGCGAGGGCTTTTAGAGGAGAGCTGTTTGACTTGCTGCTGGTGAGCCTCATGTACTCTGAGGTCAGATGAGCATAGAGGGAGAGGAGCCAGAAACTGCTTTAGGCTTCATGGGGCTGAACGTGAGACTTGGAGGGAGTTTAAAAGGAGAGGGAAATCACCCCAGTGAGCATTTTCCTCTGATCGCATGAAGAAAAATTAGTCCTGCTTCTCCTCAAAGCCCTTCTTTTTTTGTCTAACTTTGTCTCCCCTGCTCACAACTTTTCACCAGCCAGATTTTTCTTTAAAAATCAACTGAAGACCCTTTGAGGGTCTGTCCTGCCTCTGTGCCCACAGACTCATAGAATGGTTTGGGTTGGAAGGGACCTTAAAGATCATCTAGTACCAAAATTTTGTATTTTGGGGAAGGGTGAGACTGCACGTATTTTGGTATTGTCTTCACTGCCAGGTGCATGCATGTTCCAACCCCAAAGCTGTTCAGTCTTTCAGGTTGCAGTGGCCTCCTTAGCTGCAGAACACAGAGGAGTAAATAACCAAGAAATGAGAGAAAGAACATTCTTTTAGTCATGCATTTTCTTCACATTAGGTGGTACGCTGGCTTGGAGCCTAGTCCTCTTCCTGGTGGAGATCCATAGTGACATTCCTTTTCACAACCTTCATGTCCCTTTTGCCAGCTGTGCTGTTCAGTGCTTGGCGTTGTGTCCCTCAGTGAAGGTGGACACGTATTCTCTTCAGCTGGGGTTTTCTTGTGCCCATGTTCATAGTGCAGCAGCTACCGAAGCACATGTGGGCTGACACAAGAGCTCTTTGTTTTCACTTGGTGGGTGCAAAGTGGTTACACAATATCATTAGAATTTGTATGCTATGTTTCATGGTTTCAGAATGTTTTTCATCTGTTTTGAGTGGGAAAAAAATGTGGTTCATAGCCAGTGAGCAATGATTTTGAGCAAAACGCCACTCTTCAACACCATAATGCAATAAGGAGGGAGGCGGTTAACTTGAGGGTGGCTTCCTGGCCTACTACATTGTGTCGTCTCCATCTCTGTGCACACAAAAGTAGCAGCTCTGGATCTTTGAGAGCCCTTCCAGTTAAGAAAATGTCTATATGCAAACCAAAATAATGCAATGTAAGAGAGAGGAGAGAGTTCATTGCCAAACCATTCTGGTTGTAAACCATTTGCCTCATGATTCCTATATAAGCAGGGTTAACCTTCTAATCCTTTCCCTTTCCTCTTCTCTTCTGTGCCTATTCCATCTCTCCCTTTTCATAGAGTCTGTCAGTCTTCTCCTTCCTTTTGTGCTTTCCTCTTCCCATGCTTGTCAACAGGATTCTACAACTGCCAAACATCAAATTCCACTTGAAGGAGGGGCTCCCCCTCTTTTCATTGCTTTTCCTGTGTGTCTTCCTTTTCCTCTGACTTCAGTGTTTCTGTTTTGAGCTTTTCTGGCTATTTTTTTTTTTGCTTTCTGTGTGGTCATGACCTGCAATTCTTTAATTAAAAAAGATCCAAGGATTCTAAATTCTAAAAGTCTGAAGCTGTTGAGCTCGCTCATGCTCCTGATGTGGCACATCCAAATTAGATCTGTGCTTGGCTTTCCTTGAATGTCCTGCCTGCTTCGTAACTGCTGCTCGTCTGCAGGTTGCAGGGTGATACTGTTTGGATTCATTTGGATTTGTTTCCATCCACTTTAAATGGAAAAGCACAGATGATGGGCCTGATAAATGGACGTGGAAAATCTGGTGTGGGCTTGATCGAAGTCCAGAATCTGTGTGCCCCTTTTGGGCACTAAAGCGAGTTCTTGAGCACCTACTTTTGTTTTTAGAGAATAATGTTCCCAGATTTGAATTTGTAACTCAAATGGGAGAATAAGTCAGAGGCAGAATGAGAACAGGACAATTTCATGTTCCCTCTAGTCTCTTTGAAGTCTCTTTGAGACTGGCTGTCGTGTTTTAGGACAAGTCGCTGTTGAGGCAGGAATCAAGGTGTGAGTAAAACCATAGGATCCTTAATTTTGCACAAACTAGGAGCAGTCTGTCTGGCTAAAAGAAATAATATAGGGGTTCCTTTTGGCCACAGGGTGACAGTCTGCCCTTGCTTTGTAGGGGAATATTCTCACTGGAAGGAAAAGTTTAAGTAATTAAATGGTCTCATTCTTTCAATACCTGCTTGTGATTTGAGTAACAGTCAGTTCTTAAAAGCAAACAAGTCCTTTCCCTTTGTCTTTGGAAAAAGCCTGCAGAGGTTTGATAGCCTTTTCTGAGCATTAAATTTATTTATTTAAGATAATGAGAAATTTGAGGGGCATTTTCACTGTTACAAATTATTCTTTGCTGATTATTTTATTTAACGTTTTAAGGTGTTAAAACAAACCAAGTGGGATATTACCTAGGATTGTATTGGACGCTTTTATTTTTCTAGCCTCTCATGTGGAAAACACAATGAGGATATTCTTTTCCTGATTTTGTTTACGAAACTTTATTATTTCCCTATCCAATAAAGTGATATTTCTCTTATTTGTTGACATTCTAAATGACAGATCGCATCTGATACCGCATTTGTGCAGATTGTTGTGAAAAGCAATAGAATTCTAGAACATTTGGGATAGTTACTGCTGTGTTTATGAAACTCTAAAAGTGCTCGCCTTAAAACAATCAATTATTAAATTGTAAAAGGCTCTTGTTTTGATTTTTATCCATCTCTACTGCCTAAAAAAGCAATGGCCTTGATGTTTTATATAGAATATTGATGGAAACAGGAAAAATAGAGCACTTGAAAATGCCTCCTCAAAATGTGTTGGCTGCAAAGACCATAACCAACTTCAAATCTGAGGGTGGCTGTTTCGTACAGCAAAACCTCTTCTTAAACCAGTGGGCAAATGATCATGGTTGCTCTAATAAGTGAATTTCTGATTTGAATTTTGGCACAGATGTTTAAGCACTGGTACAACACCAGCGTGGCTGCTGTTACAAAGAGTAGTGTAAATGGTGCGACTTTCACTAATGAAAATACCTATCGTTTCTGTATTTTAGCTATTAATTGTATTTCAAATGTAGTTTAAGTACTCCAGAGAGTTCCCGGGAGGATTTAAAGGGGATTTTTTAGGTTCAACTGCCCCTTGAAAATGATTTAGGAGGGTTAATCCATCGTCAACCAACTGTGTTCAATTGCTGTTGTCTAGGGGATGATCTTAGAAGAATTCCCATTTCCAAAAGACATTTTGAAGAAGCAAATACAATTGACAGACCAAGAAGCTTTATTAAACGCCACAGGGAATTTGCAAGCTGCCATTGAGAGACAGGATTCTTTGCCGGAGCATGATTTTGAAATGTCACCCAGCAGTTCTACCCTGCTTTTACGAAACATAGAAAAACAGGTAAAGTAAAATAAGAACTGAACGGTCGGTGGAGCCAAAGGATTCACTTCAGAAACAGGGCAGGTTCCATGATGTTGACTTCCAAAAGGAAGATATTTTGCAGTCCCGAGAGCGGGTGCTGATGAGTTGAAGGGCTTAAATAACCACATTGTACACCAGTTTGACAAATTAACCTTTTATTTCTGACCTGTCTGTGTTACCGCTTTGGTTCCATCACAAACCTGCCACTCCTTTATGGTTAGGCTCAACATAGAGTTGCTACAGATTGTTTCAGGAAATGCTTAGGTGAGATGAAAGAGCAGAGCTGAAGACGGAGGCTTGTTGCAATTAAAACAAAACCAAACCCCAACAGAATATCATTGTTGCCTTGCCTTTTCAAGCATCGTAGGTCTCTGCTTGGGAGCTGAGGAATTCCAGGTACTTAAGAGGCATAGCGCAGGCGTAGCTGTGAGTGGAGTTTTGGTTCACGGTGTTCCAAGCAGTCATTTCCAAGGTTAATTCCAGGAAATATGATATAGGCTCTAGCAGGGTTTTCTTTTGCTAGAAAGTACAGAAGGAATGTAGTGGGATCACGTTGCTGAGGGAGATACAGGAAATTGGTTTGGAGATAAACATATGCAGGTAGCATGAAGCAAACCTGACAAAAGCAGTGTGGTGCAGTAACGTGCCGCTCTGCTGCTGTATGGAAATTCTTGGTCATACACATGTTTTTAAATGGGGTGAAAGTAGTTTTAGTTATTCACGCCTCTCCCTGAATCTCTGTGCCAAATTTTCTTATTCGATAGTCATACTTCCCTGTTCTTCAAGTGCGTCCCCTGTTTGATAGCTCTTACCCACAGCAGACAGGAGCGAGGAAGCAATGAAACAGGAAATTTAGATGCACTGTGCTGTCGATTGCACCAGGTAAACCAAAGAGCATTTTTAGAACATGGTGAGCATCCACTCTGTGCATGCTTGCTTGGAGAATTAAACACACTTCTCAATGAGACGTTTGGCAATGACAGTACTAGCAGAGTGCTTCCTGCTCTCTAAGTAGCCACAAACAGAGGTCCAAGAACGGCAATCATCTGAAAATCGCTTGGAAGTGAAGGGGTTCTTCATTTACACATCTCACAGGTTACATTAGGTTTCCCTTTACACCACAGAAAGCTTTGGGGTACATTTACTTTTTGAATTATCCGCTCTATAACGATGTGCATCCACAGCTATTCTCACAGAATTCCTTAGTCCTCCTTTAAAGTTTTTCTTTGTTAAAAATAAATAATTAATAATAAATAAATAAATAACAAAACCAATACCAAGTGATTGAGCCTGGCAAGTTTCATTAATACTGTTTTCAAGTCTTTTTTGTAGCTCTGCAATGCTTTAAAACATGGATGTTTTGCCTTGTGTTTTGCTCTAATGTGAAAATTTTCCGCAACTGCATCACTTGAACATTAGCAGGAAAGACATGAGCTGTAATAGAATAGAAAATAATCATTTCTGCCTCTTTCTGTGTAAGTGGTTGTGCCTCAAAATGTGAAGAAAACTTCCTGGGAAACCTGCAGCAATTCTTGTTTGAAGCAAACTCGGTTCTGTGTGAAAATCTGACAAAATAAATTAAAAGTATTTGGTCTGGCATTTCAGTGAGATGTAATTTCTGCTCAGGGAGCAGCACAGTTTCCTCTAGGAAAGCTGCAGTTATTGTCAGAATGGTCTATAAGGTTTGACATTTAAAACAAAAATATCATTGTGAAATATTATCTGGCATCAGGCCACGATTCAAGGCTTTATGAGGAGCGATTCTTAGTCTTAACAAATTGGCTGTGTTTGTTTAGGGGCGGTTCTCGGTTGGGCTGGGGCCTCCTTGCTGCTTTTTTGAGGATACCAGAAGATTTCAGTCGGTGCGTCTGTAGTTCCAACAGTCCTCCTTGTAAAAACCCCTCTGTCAGACTACTGGGAGCAATTACGAGGAATCCTTCGAGTGAACAAACCACACAACGAGCAGACAGCAGGCATTTTTCCCTGTTGAATTGCTGGTGTGGTCAGTCGGCAGCTCTGGGGTGCAGCTGTTGGAACACCAGCTGTAAAGTGTTCTGCTTTCCCTTGCCTTTTTATAAACCTTTGACTAAACTGCTAAAATCACTGCTGCATTTTGTGCGCTACTTACTCAAATGTGTCCTTGGCCAGTTGTTCAAGATTGGGTTAGGTTTTGTGGTTGGGGTTTGGTTGGGGGTTTTAGTAACGTAGTAGTGTAGTTAATAACGTAATAATTATGAAAGAAAAACCACACCACTCTTGATTATCCACATGAAGAAACTAAATATGATTATTCCGTGATATATGCTACTGGAATCCGAAGTAGGAAAATGACACAGCCCAAGGCCTTTCAGCTGCTTTGTATTTCTGTTTATTTCTTCCAGAGCACACAGCTGAGTGAAATCATCAGCAGCCTCATTGCTCCGCTCAATCTGTCTCCATCTTCTTCATCCCTTTCGTCTAAGACCTGCCGGCACCGACAGCTGGTCAATGGCATCTCCTTCAGGTAGGTGACAGCGCAGTAGCAGGGTTTTGACAATAACTCTTGGTAAAGTTGTGTTGAGGGTTCTGATAGTCATTACAGTAGTAAAGCAGGAAAAGAGAGGTGCTTTCTGCTGGCTTCAAGGGGAATCAGGTCTTGCTTATAAGGTTGGAAGTATACTCCACCTGGAGGAATGGGTCCAGAGGAGACCACGGAGGTGATCCAAGGGCTGGAGAACCTCTGCTGAGAGGACAGGCTGAGAGACTTGTGGTTGTTCAGCCTGGAGAAGAGAAGACTCGGGGGAGACGTTAGAGCAGCCTCCCAGTATTGAAAGGGGCTCCAGGAAAGCTGGGGAGGGGCTTTTTCCAAGGGCCTGTAGTGATGAGATGAGAGGGAATGTCTTTAAATTGGAAGGGGGAAGATTTAGATTAGACATTAGGAAGAAATTCTCCATGATCAGGGTGGGGAGGCCGTGGCACAGGTTGCCCAGAGACGTGGTGGCTGCCCTCCCCCTGGAGGTGTTCATGGCCAGGTTGGATGGCGCTTTGAGCACCCTGATCCCCTGGGAGGTGTCCCTGCCCATGGCAGAGGGGGGGAACTGGATGAGCTTTGAGGTCCCTTCCAACCCAAACCATTCAGTGATTCTATGAAGCAGCAGAGTTTTTCGTTGTTCCAAAAGACATCATAAAAATATGCAGTCACTGTGAGTACATTTATGTCCTGGGAAGGTGAATATGTCTGTGAAGGAGTGAAAGGACACAGTAAGTGACACTCTACGGGTTATTCCAGACTTAATGCGTTCTGTCATCACGATTGCAACGTTGTTTCTGGAAAAGTGACCAACAAGACATTAGCAGAAAACATAAGCAGTGTCACGCAGTGGCACGGGTCAGCGTGAGTTTCTTGTGGCACCTTCATGTCTTCTTCAAAACAAAGTCAAATTTATCTTTGCAGGCTACTTTTTCAGGAATTTAGGGATAGTATTTTTCCATTAATGGTCTTTTGTTCAGGATGGGTATATCTTCCAGATCAAAATTAATGTTGTAGCAGAATGTTTCTCTGTACTGCTTAGTAATTCACAGTATCACAGTATCATAAGGTTGGAAAAGACCTTTGAGATCATCGAGTCCAACCTATGACCCAACACCTACACCTACTCCTACTTGTCAACTACACCATGTCACTAAGAGCCTCATCCAATCTCTCCTTAAACACCTCCAGGGACGGTGACTCCACCACCTCCCCAGACAGCGAATTCCAATGGCCAATCACCCCCTCAGTAAAGAACTTCTTCCTAATGTCAAGCCTAAACCTCCCCTGCCGAAGCTTGAGACCGTGTCCTCTTGTTCTGTCACCGGTCACCTGAGAGAAGAGACCAACCCCTGCCTGACTACAACCTCCTTTTAGGTAGTTGTAGAGAGCTGTAAGGTCTCCCCTGAGCCTCCTCTTCTTCAGGCTAAACAACCCCAGCTCCCTCAGTCATTCTTCACAGGGCTTGTGCTCCAGCCCCTTCACCATCTTCGTTGCTCTCCTCTGGACACACTCCAGCATCTCAACATCTTTCTCAAACTGAGGGGCCCAGAACTGAATACAGTACTCAAGGTGCGGCCTTACCAGTGCTGAGTATAAGGGAATGATGACCTCTCTAGTCCTGCTGGCCACACTATTCCTGATGCAAGCCAAGATACCATTGGCCTTCTTGGCCACTTGGGCACACTGCTGGCTCATGTTGAGTTTCCTGTCCACCAGCACTCCCAAGTCCCTTTCCGCCTGACTGCTCTCCAGCCGCTCTGTCCCTAGCCTAGAGCTCTGCATGGGGTTGTTGTGTCCAAAGTGTAGAACCCGGCACTTGGACTTGTTAAACTTCATGCTATTGGAGTCAGCCCATCTCTCCAGCCTGTCAAGGTCCCTCTGTAAGGCCCTCCTACCCTCTAGCAGGTCGACACTTCCTCCCAGCTTGGTGTCATCTGCGAACTTGCTGATGAAGCATTCAATCCCCTCATCCAGATCATCAATGAAGATATTACACAGGACCGGGCCCAACACTGATCCCTGGGGAACACCACTAATGACCGGCCGCCAACTGGATGAGACACCATTCACTACCACTCTTTGGGCTTGGCCATCCAACCAATTCCTAATCCAGCACAGAACATTTCATCCTTTATTCAAAGATGTTAAAATATAGTACAGGCTGTAATCAGAATTAGTCTCAAAACAGCATCAGGGTGACTGACTACAGTCCTGGCTTATAGAACTCCTGGGTATGTAGGATATGTCTCCTGAGATACTGGCAATGTGATTTTGGAGGATGGAAGGCTTGCTGTTATTCACAGGTCTTAATTAAGATGAGGTGGATGAATAAAGTGTTCCTTACTGGAGCTGGGGAGTTTATGGCATTGTCTGCAGGAGAACTTAATTCCCTGGCTCCTGGCAGAGCTGGCCATACTGTCTGCTTCAGGAGCTTTGTCGCAGAGGCTGCAGCCTCCCGCAAACAGATTAGAGCGAGCAGCCTGGATGGGCAGCTTCTTTAACTGCCTTCTGTTCCGAAGGACTTGTGTGACCATGCCCTAAGTGTAAGCATGAGGGGGTCCTGGCACATCACATTGGCACTCCTGACACATCAGTTGTTTACAAATAATATAGGGGAAAGCTGGAAGATTCCTCTGAGTTTTGGAATGTCAGACACTATCCAAAATCCATCCTCATTCCACTTCACGAGTAGCCCAGCTTGCTCACTGAGCGCTCTCCAAGGCTGACTGGTTTCTGCCCAGGACCAATAAAAGCCCAAAGGAGAACTGGAAGACTTGGCAGATTTTCTCAGTGCTGTAGCTCTTAACTGAAGATGTTGAGTTTTTGGTGTTGGAAGGGATTCTGAGAAACTTGAGGCCTTCCTAGATGCCACCTTGAAAGTCAGTTAAATAGTTCATTTTAATGTTTCACTTCTTATGAAGTGTTTTGAAATCCACAAATAAATACTGTTTGTTAAAGATAGGAATAGGGCAAGATATAGAGTGGTTATCATGAGAATCCTCCAGGGAAATTCGCTGACTCCTGCTTTTTTGGTTTTTTTGAGTTTGTTATATTTCTTGTGGTAGTTTTGTGTGCAACTGAGGCAGCGACGTGCTGCAGTTAACTTCAGTTCTCAGCTGGTTCTCCCATCGCTCTTCCTGCTCAGAGCTCACTCTGACTGTATGAAGTACTTGAGAAAGCAGAAATCAAAATCAAATGGGAAGTAAAGAGATTTTTTGGTTTTGAAGGGGACAAAAAAGGAATAATAGTGACTTTTATTTAATTATTGAAATCAATTGTAGGTTCTTGATGTGAAAGATCTAATAGACCATGTTTAAAGCAGGTCTAAGGATGAGGTGCTTTGAGCTTGGTAATGGTGAGGTTGCAGTATGGTTGGTTGCTTGGGCTGTTGCCAGTGGCGGTGGTGGCACACGTACAGTTTCTGGTTGATTAAATTTGGTAACTGTGAATTGCCATGTGTCAGGGTCTGATTTCATTAGTGGCTTCCTTCAGCTGTGTAGCTTTTCTTTGCTCCATTGCATACGGATGCCAGGATGAGCCAGATGCATGGAAGGTGAATGTTGGTAGCAGCAGTTCCCTAAGCTGGTGGTACCCACTGTCTTACCAGGATGGAAAAGCTCATGGCTTCAGGACAAACAGTGCCTGTCTGATGGCTCGCTGAGCACATGGGTGTCTGTGAGTAAGGTCTTGGCTCCTTAGCTTGACTGCAGTGCAGGAAAGGCCAGCCTGTGAGATTTGAAAGGTAAGTTTCAGCAAATCGATGGATTTCACATCTGCTGATGGTTCATCTCCGTTCTTCGGTAGAATCGCATTTTGAAAAACACCCACAGTAACATCAGAATAAATGGAGAACTCAAACCTGACTGGGAATCCTGTTTACACGAATGGTAGAAAATCCTCACTGCTGTGTGCTAGAGCTCCTTCATCTTGCAATGGAGCCAGGTGTTGCTTAGGGTCACAGGAGGGTGAGCAGAGCAGCTGGCAGGAGATGAGGAGGTGTCATCAAAGACCTGGGCAGACCATCAGCACAAGAGTAGGCATTGCAAAAGCTGAGGAGCCAGCCTGAGGAGCTTTTTGTGCTGATTTACCTGACTAAGTTGTATTTAGTGTAAGAGGGAGATGTGTGGACATTGAGAAATTGAGCTTGGCACTCTCTGACTTCCAGGCAGACAATTTCAGAGAAAATGTTTTTTGAGAATTCAGAGAAAGGGTTTTAAGGAACCTTGTGCATGGACTTCAAACACTGCATTTCTTTCTCAAGCCTTAAAAATGTGGTGTTAGCATTAAGAATGTCACGATTTGGTATTTTGGACTTTTTCTTGGCACTGACTAGTATGTTCTTTAAATACTTGGGGCCACCCCGCTTTTAATTAGCTCACTTTTTTCACTGAGTCTGTGTTGCTTGTTGGATTGTTCTGATGTGTCGAAGAACAGGACAAATTCAAGCCTATGAAGCTTTATCACCCCAGCAGCACAGCATGAGATGGGGTTTGATTACACCATTTCATGACAAGTGCTTCTGTTTAATAAAAACGTACTGCTGGAAGAATACTGATTGTCAAGTAAGGTTGATGAATGACCTTGTAATAAATTCGTGTACATACTCTATTGTGTGCTCTAACTTTACTGGTGAATCTGGATTTGAACTTTGTCAGAGAAAAAAGTCATTTGTGCACATAGATAGAATTGTAGAATCATGGAATTGTTTGGGTCAGAAGGGATCTCAAAGCTCATTCAGTTCCACCCCCCTGCCATAGGCAGGGACACCTCCCACTGGATCAGGGTGCTCAAAGCCCCATCCAACCTGTCCTTGAACACCTCCAGGGATGGAGCAGCCACCACGTCTCTGGGCAACCTGTGCCAGGACCTCCCCACCCTCACAGAAAAACATTTCTGCCTAAGATCTCTTCTCACTCTCCCCTCTTTCAGCTTTTATCACCTCTGCCAGCCCCTGCCCTGCTAGTGTGGGCACAATCGTGCCAGGGCCTCCTCACCCTCATCATGGAGAATTTCTTCAAAATGTCTAATCTAAATCGTTCCCCTCCCAATTTAAAGCCATTCCCCACCCCATCCTTTCACTACAGGCCCTTGTAAAAGTTCTTCCCCAGCTTTCCTGTAGCCCCTTTCAGTACTAGGAGGCTGCTCTAAGCTGTAGCCTTCTCTAGGTTGAACAACCCCAACTTGCTCAGCCTGTCCTCGTATGGGAGGTGCTCCAGCCTTTGGATCATCTGCGTGGCCTCCTATGGACCTGTTCTAACAGTTCTGTATCCTTATGCTGGAGATTCCAGAACTGGACACAGGACTCCAGGTGACTCCAGGACTCTCACAGGAGTGGAGCAAAGGGGCAGAATCACCTCTCTTGACCTGCTGGCCATGCTGCTATAAACCAAAATCTCTCATTTACTTGCGCTCCCCAGGCAGTTTAGAGTTGCAGTCAAGGTCTTCAGCACCATAAAAATAAATGCACACGAGTGCTTTTTGCAGCAAGCCTTCAGCTTTGCAGGGAGATGTTGCTACAGCAACAACATAAAATCAGGATACCTATAAAAGCAAAGTGCATTCTTCTCATTGAGTCATTCCCACCAAATGGGAGGGTGTTTTGAATCCTTATCTTGTAGCGTTCCCTGTTCTGGTGAGCAGACAGGCTCAGGGTGGTGAGAGTTACCCAAGGTTGTTGTACATATACATGCAGGGCTTTCTGCTGCTCTAGGCCCTGGGTTGCCAGAGAAATTGTGTGATTGCATTCTGTGTTACTGAGGGTGTGAGTACAGCAAGTGTGGCTGTAGGTAGGGCTGTGGAGGGATCGTGCTGTAATACTGAGGGAGTCTGAAAGGGGTAGACTTGGGAAATGAAGATAAGAGTGAGATTTAATGTTAAAAATTAAGCTTTCCAGGTGTTCCACGTTGTGACTGGAACTGAGCTTGCATTCTTCCAAGCCCTCTGGGTCTAACCAGCCTCTAGGTCTTAAAGAAAAACCAACAGGCTAGGCATTCCCTCCTCCTCAAGAGCTTCGCCCAGGCTTGGGCTCTACTGGAGAGCTTCACTGGCACGTCCTTGGAAGCAACATTTGATGGCCTTGTGTTGGTTAAACTAAGTTTGCCGAGCTCCTGATTTTGATAGAGATGCTTCACAGCAAGTTGCAACCCCTACGCTGAGTGGACACTGGTTTGTAAATCTTTACTTACAGTTCAGCTCTTGAGCAAAACTAGAACATCTCAAAAGTGTCAGGGACACCTTTGTGTTATTGTGACTGCCATCTTGAGTGGAACCTAAGTTTGTAGGGAAATATTAATTGTAACTTCAAACTGAGAGGTTAGAAAAAGGGTTCTTGAGTTTGGGGAAAAAAAAAAAATTATATGCTTGAGGGCTTAACTTTATTTTGACGTTTGTTTCCATGAGCAGAAAAGCAATCAAGGACGATAAACTTCCTTTCCTGACCTAACACAGAATTAGTAAACAAGAAAACACAGCACATACATGGTTTCCTGAAACAGTGGGCTAAAACACTGTAGTGTTTATAAAATGCTTGTATACTGATCAGTGTTTGAAATCTTGGCCTCCGCATGTGGAGCGTAGTTAACTTTTTATTTCCTCCCCCCATTCATCATGAAACTGCAGAGCATCAGACAACAGAGAGGTGTCATCTTCGAGCAACTGGTTGCTTGATCATCAACATATCAAGAAAAGAAGAAGAGACAGAACCAATCTAAGATCTCTCTCCATGGCTAACGTGAGCACGGCTGCCCGAACAAGGCCGCTTCATAGCTTCCAGAAGAGGAAGCTCTACAGGATGCACAGCACCTGTCACTGGAATCAGCAGGTAGGCACTCACCTCTCTCCTCTGCAGATCAAACCGAAGAGTGCAGCTGCTGGAGCCCATGCGTGTGCACTCTGGTGTGTGGGTGTTTGTTACGTTCAGGGAGCGTGTAGGGTATGTGGCAGGCGTTCGAGCTGTGTAAGCAGGGGCTCGACATTAATGAGATGAACATAAAAATTAAAGATCGCCCAGAATCCTCTTATCAAATCACTTTGTTGTGTGGCTCTCTTTGTGCAGTCTGAGACGCAGCCCCAGAGCTTCCCTGGGAGGCTTGGCTGCCTGGGAACTGCGCTGCGGTGTAAATCAGCTGCCTGCTTGTTTGCAGAATATTTCCTTTAGCTGCAAGAAAGTTTACACAGCTGGTGGCACATTATTTTCTAGGAAATTAAACTGCAATATCTTAGTCTTGTTTCCTTTTTTGCTGTTCTTGATGAGTTATGTTGCCTTTTTCATGACACTTTATGAATGCCTTAAAACTCTTAATATTTTCCGCATTCCAAAGGAATTAATAGTTTAAAATGGGGGGAAACTGCGCTGTCTGTTGTGCAGGGGAAGGCATATGTGTTCATGTCTGATATTAATAGTGTATTGCCAGTAAGAATGACTAACATGTTTAGCTGTGGTGCTTAAAGCAACAGTCTCACTGGGGAGCAGAGGTGGTATGAACTCCTTCTTTAGAGCAGCGTTAATCCCAAGTGGGTTTAATTTCTTAATGTTCCTTTACCTTTTGAAAGTGTGTTACATTGAAAGCAATCTCTGTGTCTCCTCTGCAAACTGTCTGGGATTTACTAAGGATACCTCTGGTCCAGGGAGGAATTTCCCCTGTGAAGATGTGCTGTACGAGTGTGCTGATTCAGCATCCACTACGAAATTGCATAAATGTCCTAATTTTAGCAAGATACTTTATTGAAAATCTGTTGGATTCCTTATTAGCTTGCATTCTCAGCTTCCTGGCAGTGGGGATAAAGGCTTGGCAGCCTTCCTAGAAGGCTGGGGCTGGGGATTAGGGTTAGAGTTTGGGAGCTCTTCCTCCTGGACACTTGGGGTTTTCATCTTCCTTGCGATAACCAAGGAGGCTGGTGCTGACTTGGACTTCCTTGTTTCCCATTCAGTCCGATCCATGTCCTGCTAAAGAGGTTGGTGGACTCATAGCCCAACTGATGCCTCCAATACCACGAGTGCTTCTTGCAACTGTGGAGATTGCTCCTCAGCAAGAGAATCCAGAGCTTTCCCTTCCTTCTACTTAAAAATAAAATCATAGAGTGGTTTGGGTCAGAAGGGACCCTTAAAAGTCATCTAGCTTCACCCCCCCTGCCATGGGTAGGACATCTCCCGCTGGATTGCTTCAAGCCCCATTCAGTTTGGCCTTGAACACCTCCAGAGATGGAACAGCCATGACTTCTCTGGTCAACCTATGCCAGAGCCTCACCGTCCTCATCATGAAGAATTTCTTCCTAATGTCTAATCTAAGTCTTCCCCTTCCAATTTAAAGCTGTTCCCCCTCATCCTATCACTACAGACCCTTGTAAAAAGCCTGTCCCCAGCTGCAACTTCTGAATAAAAGGTTTTTCTAGGAGCCTGCATCTGGCAGACTCGAGCACCTCATATTGCTACAAGCGCTGCTTGTGTCTCTGTCTTTAGAGAACTGGGCCAGTTAGTGCAGTTCAGAGAATAACAGTAGAAGCTTGGGAACAGAAACTTCATTCCAGCAGCAGGAGATCCAAGCAGAGTTTACGAGTGGTTGAAAATAAGAATGTAGAGCTGAGCTGCTTTGCATGCTTAACAGTTAATACCTTGACTGTAGACTTAAAAAATAAATGTAGCTTATCGTTCACTGTAGACTGCAGTCAAAAACTGTGTTACTAGTTAAGGTTTCAACTATTGGAACTGGTGGAACTGTGTGTCTGCTTCATGCTCTGAACATTTCTAGGTGTGGGTTACCATATCCTAACCCAGCTCTAGTGTCTCTATACCAAAAGAGCAGAGCTGTCCCAAAGGTAAAAACCCCTGCAGGGAATGCTCTCTGCTCACAGATCTGCATGTAGGCTGTGCTTTCGGCTGTCCTCTCCATGGGGAATTTAGAGAGAGGCACTGCAGGGAACTGTGTCCTGTGCTATGGAGAGATTCTGCTCGCCTTCCTGGAGAAAATGAGAGGTGGTGGCAGCAATCGAGCTGTCGCCTGCAGACTTTGCGCAAGTGCCAAACTCAAAGTTTTCAAAATTAAGATAAAGCAGTGAACAAAGCTTCTTGCACAGCCTTAGTTAAAAACAGGGATCTTGCTGGGGAAGTCAGTGATAAAATTGGACTGGACATTCTCAGCACATGCTGACAATCAAACCTAAATGGCTATTGAGTCCTTGAATTAAGTGCCATCATCACTGCATTGTTTCGGTCAAGCAATCTTATTCTAACAGGCCCTGTCCCTCTCTTGGTCCTGCTCTTGGTCCAAAGATGCAAAATGGGAAATGGCCTCTGGGGCTGATACCTCTCTTTTGAAATGCATTGATATTCCCAGTAGTGGTCCAGCAAATCTCCTCTGGCTGTGCACAGAAAAAGGAGCAGCATGAAAAAGAGCTGGATTTTTAAAGTGGTGTTCCTATCCCATCTCCAGCAAGTGCTTCTCCTGTATTTCTTCAAGCCCCTGGTGCTGTGGTGTGTGAGGACCCCATTTCTTTAAGGTCACTGGCGTGAGAGCAAATTGGGGATGGGAAATCCTTGCTGCCACTTCCCTGCAGCAGATATGGAGTTGACGGAGAGCAGGGAGGAGAACATCACAGCTCTGGTGCCAGCCTCCTGGTGGTGTCTGGGTCAAACAGCCAGCGAGAGAGCACCTGGCAGTGCCGATGGGCGATGCTGCTCTGCAGAGTAATCTGAGCAGACGGTGACTAAAGAAGTCTGACAAGAGAATCGCAGCAAAATGCAGACTGCCTACGTGTAGGGGATTCAGAAATGCTGGGATAACTTTGAGGAATGTGGGCGTTTGGGAGTGACTGGTTGTAGCCTTTGTGCATTGAACAATATTCAGAGCATTGTCCTTCACAGTCTTCAGATGCATTTGTGAAGCTCATCGCTCCCTCCACTTCCTAGCATCCATGTTAGGAAAAGCAAAGTCTGGAACTGTGAACTGCTCTCCCATCTGTCAGTTCAGGAGGTCATTGGGAAGAAAGCCACATTTTTTTCTCTTATCTACTGCCATACCACATACATCTACAGCACTGTCAGAAGTCAGAGTATTTATTGACATCACAGCCTCCCAGCCCCTGTTGAGAGGTGCACCATGTTGCCTTCAGCTTTGCTGTATTTCTTTGCTGCAGAGGACTACACCTTCCCCTGCTTTGGTATTTAAATAATGGTTACACAGAGTGGTATCTAAAAGAAAACATAGAGCTCTGAAACTCTGCAGGGCCTGCCAGGTTGACAAGCTAGTCAGGTTACGGGGGATAAATAAAACAGGATGCGGGGTGTTTATTTTATCTGTCACCATCCGCTATCCTCGGGAACTTGAAACATCCTTTGGGCCAAATCCACTTGTCCCATAATTCGGAATGATGGAGTCACACAGATGATCTGAGTCATCCTCTGGCCATGGAATCTGTTCTCTGTCTTTCTTCTTCCATTATCTAAATAGCTTGGTAAGAGCTTAGGCCATTTCTTGGTTGTGAGTCAGCACAGAAGCTACTCAAAGCAATTCATGTGCACAATAAACCCCATATTGCAGTACGCTTCAGCCCAGAGGATGTGATCATAGCGGTACATTCCTGCAGCGTGGTTTTTGAATGAATACTAACACTTGCATGCAGGATAGCCCAAAGGAGCAAACTGCATGGTCGAGTAGAAGGACAAGTACTTACAGGCAGGGGCTGGAAGTCTGATCTGCTCCATCTGCCACTTGTTCACATTGTTACATCTGACCGTGACCTCTGGGTCATTGTCTCCTATAAAATGCACGTGGTGTGGCTTGAACACTAGGAAAGAAAGTGAAGAGTATCAAAACATTTAACCTAAGACAGTGTGTAGAGAGCAGATGAGTGCCAGGACTGGAAGCCATGAGCTCCAATGGAATTGTTTTCCAGTGGCTGTTGCATTTATAACTGCTTCCACAGACAGATTCCCCATGGTTGAGGGCCTGGGTGCTCCTGCAAACACTTTCCCTATAGTGAGGACCTGGAGTAGCTCCTTCACTGGCTATTTTTTGCCTAAACTTTAAGGAACTGAATTATGTCGGAGATATCAAAGTTCTGTTCAGTTTGTTTAAAAGAAGCAAATGTTGGTACTCGTCAGGAACTCTCAGCTTGGCTCACCTGCCCTGATATTTTCTTCTCTAGTGGGTTATCCACACGGCTGGCTGCAGGGTCTTCTTAGTAGAAAGGCATTTGTTTTGCCAGTGCGTTTTGTTAGTTTCTCAATAACATCCTACCTCATGATGCTCATTCACTTTTTTTTCTCTAAGCTGTTCTTCCCCCAGAGATGTTGTTGAGGTGCTGTTTCTGTCGATTACAATCTTTATGCAGCTATAAATAAAGATGTGAGGCGATAGAGAGGCTGGAGCACCTCTGCTGTGAGTACAGGCTGGGAGAGTTGGGCTTGTTCAGCCTGGAGAAGAGAAGGCTGCAGGGAGACTTTAGAGCAGCTTCCAGTACTGAAAGGGGCTTCAGGAAAGCTGGGGAGGGGCTCTTGAACACAGAGTGCAGGGACAGGACGAGGGGGAGTGGTTTTCAGCTGAAAGAGGGGAGATTAAGATGAGAATTTAGGGAGAAATGTTTTCCTGTGAGGGTGGTGACGCCCTGGCACAGGTTGCCCAGAGAAGTGGTGGCTGCCCCCTCCCTGGAGGTCTTCAAGGCCAGGCTGGATGGGGCTTTGAGCACCCTGATGCAGTGGGAGGTGTCCCTGCCTGTGTCAGGGGGTTGGAACTGGATGGGCTTTGAGATCCCTTCCCTGTTTCTGTGGTAGAGAAGTGAGATCAGAGTGCTACCCACTGTGGTCCTGCCCGTTTCCTTGCAAGGTAGCAGAGCACAGTGGGGTCTTTCAATCTCCAAATTCTCATTGTATTTGTATCTCCACCTGCTGGTTATGTGGACTGAGGCACAGAGATGCTGGAATTCAAATTTGCGAAGATGCCAGTGCCCTGAAAGTTGGGAATTGGGGTGACAAAACTTACATTTTAGACACCAGAAGCAAACAATGGGTGTGATGTTGCCAGCTCTTGCAGTTGAGTGTCGCCACATTTTTTCTCTTCAGTCTGAAACGGGTGTTAAGTGAGGGCAGAAGAATATCTGCTTTCATTTAGTGGCTTAAAAAGAAAAAGAGAAGGGGAAAAATAAAGCAAGTGCTTTTCCAGGGGTTCTGAAACAGACAGGAAGAAAGTATTTAAATTCTAGCGTTTAGGTGTCTTATTTTAATCTAGTTCTCATGCCAGTGCTATGAGTTGTTTGTCCTCCTACTTTCCCAGTCCATGCTTAGGGCAGTGACACTTTCTGTAGGTGCCATTTAATAAATACGTATGGGTCTTTCAGCAAGTCTTGTTAATTTTCAGTTTTTAGGGAAGAGAATATATCTACACTATTTGTGTTATACCTGGCAGGCTGAGCGTTTGTGTTACTTGCTCAATGTCTGCTATCTGCAAGTGGTTTCCAGCCAGTAGGAAAGGAGAATACGGAACAGGGAAAAGGAGGGGTGCAGACGAGGTGCTTCATCAGAATCTTGCCTACAGTGCAGTAGCTGCACCCTGGTTTCTGCCAGGTGATGTGTTTGACTGGGGATGAATATTTTAGCACGTGCTTCCTAGAATACAATCCCATTTCCTCTACTGTATTATCCTGTGTTGTGATTTTTTTGTGTTTAAGGAGATACAGGTGAATTCTTTGTGGCTGTTATTAACTGCTGCTTTCTCCAGCTCCCTCAATTTGTACATGTAAAGGAACAGCATTCTGCAGCAGTCCCTATAAAGCCTATTGTCGAGCAACCAACTGAAGGTTTGCCTTTCACACTGTGCAGAAGTCCTTTTCACTTAACTGCACTGAAAGGAATCTACTGGTTGTCATCCCCCTCCTTAGTGCCCCTAAATATTGGCTTCACCACCTGCTTCTGCTGAGTTTCCTGTCTTTGCTGACCTCTAAAAAGCCATGGATACAGGGAAAGTTGTGGTGTTGTCACGTCTCCTCCAGACTGGTTTCAAGATGATGCATTCTGCTTCAGTGGAGATGGTGTGATACCTCTGTGTATCATAGAATCATGGAATGATTTTTGCTGGAAGGGTCCTCAAAGCCCATCCAGTTCCACCCCCCTGCCATGGGCAGAGACACCTCCCACTGGATCAGGGTGCTCCAAGCCCCATCCAGCCTAGCCTTGAAAACCTCCAGGGACGGGGTAGCAGGGCAGCCACCACTTCTCTGGGAAGCCTGTGCCAGGGCCTCACCATCCTCACAGGAAAACCTTTCTCCCTGAGGCCTCATCTCAATCTATGCCCTGTGTAGGAGAATCCATTGTTGTTCACCAAGTTTGTAAGTGAAAACTTTATCAAGTTGATAAAATTACTGTTATAACACTAGAAGTTAAAAAAAAGGGTATTTTATTAGTTAAAAACAGGGAAAAAAGGAAGTATTGCTATGCATTCAGCTACTCTGAATCTGTTCAGACAAGACTGTTGTCTGCTGAGGAAGAAGGAAGGAAGAGCACCTTTAGCTTTGAGATGCTGTGATACCCCAAGTGGAACTAAATCGATCCTTTGTGAGGTTTATGGCATTCCAGTAAGCCTACAAATTCCCTTTTTTCCAGAATAAAAAAAACACTGCATGCTTTTCAGTCCTGCACCTTGAGCTGCTGATGCCCTTGTAGTGTTTTATGAATGACACCTACTCTTAATTTCTGCACAGCATTTCTGAAAAGATCTTCCTCTGGATTAACTGTCTTCCCTTCTTTTGGTTGAACTGGTCGAAGATTAAGCACTCACCTTGTTTTTTAAATTGGTTTGCTGGTTGAACAAAAGGCCTTTGTTTCAGGGTGCTGAGGACAGGATACACTTCCTGCAGGGCAGGTGAAAGTCCATCACCCATCGGTTTTGACAGGATTGAAGGAACTAAACTCCATGTGCACTTAGGAGAGGTGGTTGGTCTAGAGCGGTAGAAGCCACTGCTCCTTTTGTGGCACTGGCCAAAACGTCTGAATTTGATGTTGGATGCCGAGTAAGTTGTCATTCGTGTTTAATGGAAATCTCAGTTCTGTTCCTGGAACAACTGGCCTCTGCCGCAGGAGCTGCTTCTTTATCGACAGCTTCAGAGGGGCCAGAGACAAACAATTTTGTTTCCATCCCAGGGCACCTTGTTTCCCCTTACCTGACCTGTGTATAGATTGCAGGCAAGTGCCCGAAAGCACTGCAGTGAAGAGAAGCCCCGAGAAGTCCTGCTTAGGGATCACCTGATGCAGAATATAACATTTAATTTAACAATGTGTTCTGCCAGAGGGACAGAATTCCGTGCAGAGCAGGTCGTTGTCTGCGGAAGAGGGAGGTCGTCTGTAAGGCAGATGACAAAGCACAGGAGCAAGCAGGTAGCAAGGTGCTTAGTTGGTCTGAGCTGCACACAGCACTTCTGAAGGAGGAAGGGCCAGCAGAGTGTTTGCTGTTCAAAGAGGAGGCATCAGCCCCCCACGCTGTGGTTCTCTTGTACCCCGTAATTAAAGCTCTGCAATGTAGTTAGCTACTCGTTTACTGAAGAACAGTTGTTACTGTTGAGGTGGGGTTAGCTCTTCTTTGACACTGCTGAAAAGTTCTGTGTGTGTTTAGGGGCAATAAAGGCTTTTTCCTTGCCTTTTTCAGTTGTAAGAGTAACCAGAAGCAGATGTGATAGGTATTTGGCAGAGTGTTTGAGCAAACTGAATTAACGTACAGGATCCATACACACTGGTTTAGTTGAAGTGTGGCTGTCTGCAGAGTGACACTTTTCCCACCATGGTGGGAGCTTTGGTGATCAGAAGCTGAAACCATGCAGCCAGTATTCACTGCAGAATTTTTAACTGAGAGCACAAAACACTTTTTGAGCACCCTGATCCAGTGGGAGGTGCCCCTTCCTATGGCAGGAGGCTGGAACTGGATGGGCTTTAAGGTCCCTTCCAACCCAAACCATTCTGATTCATGATTCAGTAGGCTTCATAGCCTCAGACTTTTTCCTCTGCAGCAGGATGGCTGGCTGCTCTCAAATAGTGTATTTTCTTTTTCTTAATATAATTCAGTTTACTGTAATGTTGTTCTTCATATTTACTGAAGCTCAGGAAACCTGAGGGTTTGTGTATAGGTTAGACTTGATGATCTCAAAGGTGTATAGGTTGGACTCAGTGATCTCAAAAGTCTTTTCCAACCTTATGATACTGTGATACTGTTTTTCAGTAACGAAGCAAAGTGTTCCTGGAGGTGTACAAGGTATAGTATAGCAGGTGCAAAACTGCTAAGAGTTGGTAACCTCTCTTGCTCTCTGCAGGCCTGGCTTCTAAGCCTGTGTGCCTTGGTTTTCACAAACCACTTGTCATTGCTACTGCATTTCTGGGGCTGTTTTCGGTTGGAGTTTGGTGGATATTTTGTTCCCATGTTACAAAATCAATAATAAGCTGCTGTAGAAGCCAGCTGGGAGGTAGGCTGTTTTCTGTACTGAGCTGGAAGTGAGGGGAGGTTAGTTTTCTGATAACCAGTTCTTCAGTTCTGTTTCAGTGAGATTGAAGCGCTTCCCTGGAGCAACACACATTCATTGCCAAACGAAGGGCTTCAGACGTATTTTCATCAAGAGCTGATTAAGTCAACATTCCTGACAAACATGGTGATTTCACTAATTCAGCATTTTCCAGTGGAAAATGCTCCATCAGAAATGTAACCCAGATCTGGTAGCTCAGAACAGGCACTGCCAGACCCCTGAGCTGCTTTTTGAGTAACCTCATGGGCATTTAAATAAAATCACTCTTGCTTCTATGCAAGTCCGTATTTTATTTTGAGTTACAAACTGACTTAATGAAGGACTTAATTATTTAGGTGCCAGAGCATTCAAGGGAATAACGTGCACTTTCAGACATGAAGTTTAGGGACTCCTACCACAGGCAACACAAGGAAGAGAATTTTGCATTTCCTGATGCTGACAAATGAATACTTATACCATTTCAAAACAGATCAAGCGTGTGGAGGGATGAACAGAGTAGACCCCTGCATTAGTCTGGCATTAGTTTTATTGTGCTGGGGTGGAATTTGAAGGGCTGATTGTCTGGCATAGGATGTATCGGAATAAGGACTGGAAATTCTGGCAGCTTTGACAACTCTTCCCTGGCCCTAACTGAAGGGTATTTCTGTGTCCTTTGTATTGTGTACCATAGTCCATGATCACAGAATCATAGAATCAGTCCTAGAATGTCCTGAGTTGGAAGGGACCCGCAAGGACTATCAAGTCCAACTCTTGTCCCTGCACGGGACAAGCCCAACATTCACACCATGTGGCTGAGGCCGTTGGCGAAACACTTCTGGAATATTGTCAGGAGAGGTAAGCCAGATCTAGACAATCTTCACTGGTTAGGAATGTTTTTCTCCTTCTCATATTGAAAGTATCACTTAGATTTCTTCCAGTCTAATTGGAAGGAAGTGACTAAAGGAGAAGTTGAACTTGTTTCTGTGTCTCCTTGTAGACTCGAGATGCCTCCTTTCTGCACAAACCTCAGTTACCACGTGTGGTGCCAGCCTCCGCTTTCAGCAGCAGTGAGTGCAGCGCAGAATCAAAAATACAGGATTATGTGAGAGAGCTGGACTCTTCCTTCCATCCGGTCTTATCATTCCCTTCAGGTAAGCAACTCAGCCCCAGTGCCTCTATCAGAGGGTGGCTGTGCAGGAAAGTTACTGGAATCACCTTTATTTTGAGTGATTTTTGTAATCCTAGAACGGTTTGGGTTGGAGGGTATCTCAGAGCCCATCCAGTTCGACTCCCCTGCCATGGGCAGAGACGCATCCCACTGGATCAGGGTGCTCAAAGCCCCATCCAGCCTGGCCTTGGAACACCTGCAGGGATGGGGCAGCCACCACTTCTCTGGGCAACCTGTGCCAGGGCCTCCCCACCCCCACAGGAAAACATTTCTCCCTAAGATCTCATCTCAATGTCCCCTCTTTCAGCTAAAACCCATTCCCCCTGGTCCTGTCCCTGCACTCCCTGATCAAGAGCCCCTTCCCAGCTTTCCTGTAGCCCCTTTCAGAACAGGGTGGCTGCTTTAAGGTCTCCCCTGAGTCTTCTCTTCTCCAGGCTGAACAAGTCCAACTCTCTCAGCCTGTCCTTGTAGCAGAGGTGCTCCAGCCCTTGGATCATCTCCATGTCCTCCCCTGGACTTGCTCCAACAGATCTTGATTCTCTTTACTGAAAGCCCGACACTGGCAAAACATGAGAGCTTAGACTAAGTGAAAATCTTAACTTCATCCTAACATTTGGAAATGTTGGTTTCCCATTCCAGTAACATGACTGCAATCAGGAAGAACTGGCCAGGGGAAAATTCTGGATTAAGCTGTTCTTTGCGTGTTCCATGGGGTGTCTCACTGAGGCAGCGTCAGTCCTTCAGATGGTGCTTTGCCAGCAAACTACCTTTAGTCTTGGGACAAAGTATTTAGTTAGATCCATATCAAATTTAAAGAAATATTTCCTTTAGTTAGCAAAATATGTTGAAAATTTCTCTCAATGAGTCCTTAAGGCACATGAGGCTAAGTAAAAGTTCAGTGCCCTGCCCTCAGACTTTTTCTCATTCTGAAGTAATAGTCATCAAGCCAGCTTCTTATGGTGATGTGTTTCTTTCTGCTTAATTTCTCTTTTTTCTTGTGATGTTGTTTTGAAAAGGTTTTTCAGACCTGTTTTGCTGAGCCTTCCTGCCTTACAACAGTGGGTGAATTCCTCACCACTTGAGATGTTTTACAGACTGATTCTTGGTTCGAATTCCCTCGGAAAATGAATTGCATGGCCCTGCTGTAGCCCAAAAGAGGAAACCATTTCCAAAAGCGTTAATTACCTGCACCCAAAGGCTGAAGGGGAGGCTTTTCAGATGACAGGCAAAGCGCACTGTGTGCTCTCCCTTGTGCAATTTTGTGTGGGAGTCAGTCACAAGGGGAAGACCCCAGGCTTCCTTTCACTTGATGCCCTCCAGAGCTTGTTATGTGAGTTTGCAAGTATGGAGATCATTTACTCCAGTGTCAGACAGCCTCATTCTTTCTTTCTTTGACTCTGAACACCAAAAAAGTGCTGTTAATATACCAAGTGTGTGAGTTTGCACTGGGATTCATTCAGGAGCATTCCTTAGGTTAGAGTCCTACCTTGATCTGCGTTGTCTTGTCTGCCCTTAGAAGCTCCCAGTGCTGGCGAGCTTGGAACCACCTCAGCAAACTGCCTGGGCCAGCACATGTGGCAGTGCAGCTTCACAGCTGAAAATGGGTTTGGGTTTAGCATGGCATAGCTCTCTCTTCCTCTTAACAGAAAGCTGAGTACTTTGAGATCTCAGCTCCAGGCGACCGCTGGAGGTGATCTTGTATACCACTGGAGAACTGACAGAGGAGACTAAAGGTCTTAGCCTGTCGCAGAGGACAGTGCTCATACATTAACTGCCTTTCTGACATCACCTTGCCTCATATTTTCTAATGTATTCATGCAAAGATCAGTTCTTTGAAGTGTCTGGCTGGGCTTTTCTGGGATGTTGTCACTGAGTTTTCCTGTGACTTTCACCAGTTCCAGGCCATGTTTTACTACGTTATCTTCAACCTTGTGAAGACATTGCTGCTGTACAGACAAGCAATGGGGCATTGCAGGAGTTAAGCGGTGCTGCCATTCTTCATGAGCTGAAGGACTCAAGGCAGCCACACTGCTCATAGATTGTCCATTCCTAGACCATTAGTGGAGCCTCATTGGCTCATGGATTGCCATCTTTCTGATACAAATCCATTCCCTTTGGATTTCTTTCTTTTTATTAGATATTCCTCTTCACATATACTTTGAAACATTATTAAGGAAGGATGACATCAAAGGAGAACCTGTTGATACCTTATCTTTGGGAGTGGAGTTTAAAGCATCTCCAGACAATGGTACGTAAAGCTTTTAAATACTTTAATATTTGCAAGAACATTTTTCATTCATTTTTGAACTTGTCACCAAACAGGTTATTGGAGAAGGTAACAGCTCAGACTTTAGGTGGAAGGGGAATCTCTTCCCAGACCACAGAGTCAGGTTCTCCTTTGTTGCACTGGAATGATCCCACCAGAACCGTAGAATTGTGGGGGCAGTTTGGACTGTGGGTTCTCTGCAGACACATGTGCCTGGCTGCAGCACTGTTTGCTGTTGGGATTCCTGACAGAAGTCTGGTTTTCCACCATAAATAGCAGTTGAGATTTCCATTGGTGCAATTTACAGGCAACTGCCTTTTCAACTCGATACATGTTTTTTTCTGTTTTAGACTGTAATCAACGTAACGTTTCTGTCAAACAGTGGGGCAGTGGCTGTTTAACTAATGCCAAATCTCAGTCAGCGTCAGGAACGTCCGACCAGCTGTCGGAAGGGAGGAAGAAAAGGCATCTAAGTGAGACAGCAGTAGGTAAGGGGAAGATGCTGTTGTTTAAGAACACACTACATCTTTAAAGATGTGTCCTGTCTAAATCAGTTTGTTATCACTAGACTTTGAGAATTGATTTAAGGTTGTCTTCAAAAAGGATACTGTATGGAACTTCACAGGAGTGAGAAATGGACTTATGACACCATGAAAGATAATGTGTTGTTTTAAAGCATAGTAATCTTTCTCTTTTTTTAGAGTACACGTTACAAAATGAGACAAGCTTCTATATTTTGTATTTTGGAACACTCTTAAAGGAGCTTGCTCAGCACTCCAGAGGTATTTTCATAATGCTGGGTGTCATTATTTTTAATAGTAAGGGTTTCTTTTATAGTAGTCAGTGAAGCAAACGGAATTGCAAAGTTATCTGTCAAATCATACGCCCAACCAAACACTTACTGTTCCTGGCCTCTTTGGTCAGCTGTTTCTTTTGTTGTCTACTGTCAATTGTGCCTCTGGTTTTGTTCCAGACTGTTAGGAGGGCTCTGTGGGTAGCTTTTTCATCCATGATATCGTTATGTTTTAAGCCATTGAATCTCTACTTCAGCACTTGGTGAGTTAAGAGAAAGCGCCCTGAAGGTTCTGTAGAATAATAAAGTAATTTAGGGACAGAATGTTCAGTGTGCTATTGTGAAGTTAAACAGCATCTTACCTCTGTAGGCTATTAGAAGGTAAAAACGCACAGGTTTGATTACAGATTCATTTTTGTGAACTTTCGTAAACTCTTGGCAAAATCTCTCACAAGGCAGGTGAAGAAAATAAATCACTGAGTAAGACACAGTATATTGCCTTAAAATTTCCCCTAAGAAAGAATTACAAGGTATAAGTGATCAGTGAACTCTGTGGAAAAACAGACTTCAGTTGCACATCCAAGTAAAACTGCTTGTGTGACGTCGCAATAGAGGTGGGGATGTGGGAATTGCTGCAGAGGTGGTGTAACCAAAAATGATCATCTATTAAAAACACCCAAAACAAATCCAAACCACAACCCAAACCCCTATGTTTATTGGAAAGTTACAGGAGGGATTCAAAGGTGGGTGTGGAAAGACTGACAGCTGTCTCTGTTTAGATGGAAGGTTTTTTCTCTGTATCATCCCCTGTGTGTTACCATCCTCCTGTTTGCTGTACAGGCTTCTCTTATGCTCTGTGCCTGTCCCCTCACCCATCGGGGGATCGTTTTTCCATGCCCCCTGGTCCCCAAAAGGCGATGCTGACTCAGTGTTTCTTGCAACCACACTGTTCCCCTAAGTGCACTGCCATGCACGCCAAGATTGACAATTAGAGTTACTGGGGAGCACGAGGAGGAGAGAAAACGCCGTACTGTGAACCTTTTGAAGTAACAATTTGTCTTCTGTCAGCAGTAGTTAGTTCTTTGACTTAACAGAAGAAACAAGGCGACATTTTATCATGAGGATCGTAGTTTCCCAAAGCCAGAAAACCCCTGCGTGCTTCGAGCTTCTTAGTGCTGTGGGTATAGTACTACATATTTATTCCTAATTTGGGCTCTGTCTAGGAGAAATTATCCATGGGGAAGGTCAGCCTGATGAGCAAGGCCAAAAATAGATGCTGTGTGCCAGGGAGCTGCTGTGCTGCCTGGGAGATGGGCGTTTGTATCCTTGAACTGTGCGATAACAGTTTCAGGATCAGTCATGTTGGAATAGACTGATTCTGTTTATTAGTTGATACATTAAATCCAAGTTCTCTTTTCTTACTGGAAATCAAGGTAGTTGGAAAGCAGAGTACAAGTGGTTAAATTCGGAATCCCCCTAACTGCTGCTTACACTGGGACTGAATAACAATAAGAATTATGATTTGTCTGGACCACATGGAGATCTGGAAACTAATTTTATTTGTTGCCCTTGCTGCTGGTTTTGTTTTTTCATTTACCAAGGAAGAAACGATCAGTGAGGGCTCAGCAAATTAGTGAGCTGCAGCCCCACTAGGAAAGCACTGTTAGGGAACACTGAGGAGCGTTCCTTTACGCCCGATTGCATTTGCTGCATGCGTAGGCTATGGCAGCTTCCAAAAAAAGGAAGTGGGATTTGCCCATATGAAGCTGGTTCCACACGAAGAAGTCCTTTGTAGAAGGAGACAGATGAGTTTTGTGGCACAACAATGACAGGATGAGTAACAAGTGTTTATTGAGATGGCTTTTTTTAGTGTCTGTTAAATCACTGTGGGCTTTGAGAGATGGCTTTGCTGTTACTGTATGGAAAAACATCTCCAGTCTAATCGACAACAGCAAGGATGCATTTTGTTATTGTTATTTTTTGTGACAGGAGAACGTAACGCTAGGTTTGAGACATCCTCCTTTCAACACACAGAACCAGAATCCCACAGCGGTTTTGCTGCCACGACCAATGTCAACATGATGTCGAGGCCTGCTCACAGCACTTCATCACAGGTAAACCAAAAATGTCACTGTTGTCAGTGAATCATAGAATGGTTTCAGTTGAAAAGACCTTTAAGAGTCCAACCATTGATCCAGTCCTGTGAAGTCTGCCACTAGACCATGTCCCCAGGTACAACATCTGCTTGTTTCTTAAATCCCTCCAGAGATGGGGACTCCACCAGTTCCCTGGGCAGCCATTCCGTTGCCTGAGAACCCTTTCAGTAAAGAAATGTTGCCTAATATCCAGTCTAAACTTCCCGTGGTGCAACTTGAGGCCATTTTGTCTCATCCTATCACTTGTTACCTGGGAGAAGAGCCAGGCACCCACCTCACCACAACCTCCTTTGACAGAGGTGCAGAGAGCAATGAGGTCTCCCCCCAACCTCCTCTTCTCCAGGCTAAACAGCCCCAGGTCTGTCAACTGCTCCTAGAATCCCTGGACTCCAGGTCCTTTCCCCTTCTCTGTACGCTCTCCAGCCCCTCAGTGTCCTTCTTGGAGTGAGGGGCCCAAACTGAACCCAGGATTCGAGGTGCAGCCTCACCAGTGCCAGTACTGGGGAAGTGCCACTGGACTGGAGACTGGCGTTAGGCCCATCTACAAGAAGGGTGAGAGGGAGGATCCGGGGAACTGCATACCTGTCAGTCTGACCTCTGTACTGGGGAAGGTCATGGAGCAGATCATCTTGAGTGCTATCACACAGCAAGCACGCATGGGACAACCGGGTGATCAGGCCCAGCCAACATGAGTTCACCAAAGGCAGGTCCTGCCAGACCAACCTGACATCCTTCTATGACAAGGTTACCTGTTTAATGGACGAGGGAAAGGCTGTGGATGTGGTGTACCTAGACTTCAGTAAAGCCTTTGACACCGTTTCTCACAGTATCCTGCTGGAGAAACTGGCTGCCATTGGCCTGGACAGGCACATCCTCTGCTGGGTTAAAAACTGGCTGGATGGCCAGGCCCAAAGGGTGGTGGTAAATGGAGTTAAATCCAGTTGGGAACTGGTCACAAGTGGTGTTTCCCAAGGTTCAGCGCTGGGTCCAGTCCTGTTTAAGATCTTTATCAATGATCTCAATGAAGACATCGAGTGCACCCTCAGCAAGTTTGCGGATGACACCAAACTGGGTGGAAGTGTGGATCTGCTTGAAGGAAGGGAGGCTCTGCAGAGGGATCTGGACAGGCTGGACCAGCGGGATGAGGTTCAACAAGGCCAAGTGCAGAGTCCTTCATTTGGGTCACAACAACCCCAGGCAGCGTTACAGGCTTGGGGAGGAGTGGCTGGAGAGCTGCCTGGCAGAGAAGGACCTGGGGGTGTTGGTTGACAGCCGGCTGAACATGAGCCAGCAGTGTGCCCAGGTGGCCAAGAGGGCCAATGGCATCTTGGCCTGTATCAGAAACAGCGTGGCCAGCAGGAGCAGGGAGGTGATTGTGCCCCTTTGCTCAGCACTGGTGAGGCCGCACCTCGAGTACTGTGTTCAGTTTTGGGCACCTCACTACAGGAAGGACATTGAGGGGCTGGAGCGTGTGCAGAGAAGGGCCACGAGGCTGGTGAGGGGGCTGGAGAACAACCCCTGTGAAAAGAGACTGAGGAAACTGGGGTTGTTTAGCTTGGAGAAGAGGAGACTGAGGGGAGACCTCATCACTGTCTACAACTGCCTCAAAGGAGGTTGTGACGGGGAGGGTGCTAGTCTCTTCTCACAAGTGACAAGCAATAGGATGAGAGAAAATGGCCGCAAGTTGCACCAGGGGAGGTTTAGGCTGGACATTAGGAAGAATTTCTTGACTGAAAGGGTGGTCATGGATTGGAACAGGCTGCCCAGGGAGGTGGTGGATTCGTCATCCCTGGAGGTGTGTAAAAGATGGGTAGATGAGTTTCTTAGGGACATGGTTTAGTAGGGAGACAGGCACGGTTGGACTCGATGATCTCAGAGATCTCTTCCAACCTTATGATTCTATGATTCTAAATCCAGAGGCACAATTACTTCCCCGCTCCTGCTGGCCACACTATGGCTGATCCAAGCCAGGATCCTGTTGGCCTTCTTGGCCACCTGGGCCACTGCTGACTCATGTTCAGCCAACTGTCAGTGAACACCCCTCAGTCCTTCTTCTCCACGCAGCTTTCCAGCCACTCCTCTCCAAGCCTCTAGCGTTTCATGGGGTTGCATGCTGATGTATCAACAGAGTTGCACAAATTAATAATACAAATTCTCATGACTCTTACACCTAATTTAGTTTTAAGTTACAGTACATAGCATTTTTACAGGGAATTATGTGGATTACATGGAGTAATTTATCCCAGATTGAGTATGTAGTGTTCCTAAAACAGATACTTGCTTGCAGAAGAATGCTACAGATCATATAACTGGAATGTAAGTTCAGTTTATTGGCACTGGGCCTTCCATTTTTTATTTGTTGTTTCCAGATTTCATTAAATACACAGTGATTTTTGTTCCCAGTTTTACACAAGGGCTCTTACGTCCTTTTTTTCTTGGTGCAACTGCATGAAATGGCTTCACAGTGCAAACAGAGCCACAGAATTTGTTAACTCTCAGCCTCAATGTAGAAAACCTTTTGTGCTGAAGTCCAGGCAAAGTCTCTGGTATGTGAATTCACTGAGGAGCAGCACAGCTCTGGTTCAGTGAAGGCCCTGCAGAAACACACTTTGTTTATTCGAATTCACTGAGAATTTCATAATCATATTTGTATTTCAGTCCCACAGTTCTGCTAAGCCCAATGCTGCACTGGGGCTCTGTAAGTCAGTGTTTCAATCTGGAGATGACACCTGGAAAGCTTAAATCTGCATCCCCACATAGCTGTGACAATGAACACTCCTTTTTTCCCTTGCCTGAGCAGCCCATCTTTAAAGAACACCTAAGTGAGCATTTTAGAACAGACTGCTTCCATTACTGTCCTGCTAGGAACTGAGATCTTGTAATATAAAATGTATTAAAATTTAAAACCAAACTTTCTCCTGTAATGCACGAACTTCAAGTGTTGCCCCATGTAGGTTCCACGCAGTAGTGGGCAGAGAACATCTTCAGAAATCCTACTGTGATCATGACAAAGAAATTCAGTGTCTGTCTATGCACTTTCTACGTAGGCTATTCTTCACCGCTAAATGTAGTTTGATGCTTTTGAAATTCAGAATTGCATCACAGTGAAGAACTACATGGGTTACGGGTTAGGAGATAGATTATAGAAGGTTATCTTCGTGGACTGAACATCATGAAGAAGGCACCATTAACTTCAGAGTTCTCAGAATTAACTGTAACTGAAGCCAAAGAAGGGAAACTCCCACTGCTTTCAGTAGGAGTTGTGCTAGCCAGAAAGAAATCTCAGAGATGAGAGAGTTGCAAGATTTGTTGACATTCCATCAGGCAAGGGGAATCAGAAGTCATTAAAACCGCTAACAAATGTGTTCAAGTTACAGACTTTCTTCTCATGCAGTTCTCATATTTCTCAGCTAACCAGTTCCTGTGATTTGAGCTGATGAATCTCATCTTGTATTGATTATGTTATGCAGCACAGCTCCAGGAGGAGGTTGAGAAGCGAGAGCTCCTATGACATCGACAACATTGTTATCCCAATGTCCCTGGTGGCACCATCGAAGCTGGAGAAACTACAGTACAAAGAAATCCTTACCCCAAGGTTCGTTCATGACTCCCTTAGTGTCAAAGAAGATACCAACACTAATGTGAGAACATTAACTCAAAATATCGTCAACATACAGTTAATTTTGTAATATTAAGGTGATCTTTTCATGCACTGACAAGTTTTCTGTGAGCATTCCATTCTGCATGAGGAGGGCGGTAGGAAGCTGGGCAGCTGACAGCACAAGGGGAAGAGTCTGGTACTCACAGGGAGTGGCAGATGCACAGACTGGATAAAAATAGGAGTGGCTTTGTGTTGCCTTAGTTGTAGGGATGCTCATGGCCTTCAGCGTGCCAGGAGGCTGCAAGGTTGCTGTCTGTCTTGTGCCTTATGGTTCATAAGAAAATAGGTAACTGTTTTCAGTTAATTAAACAGAAATAAATGGTTTCGGCATATATTTTTAGAGTTTATCCATTCTCATGTAGTAGCATAAGCTTAATTTTTCCATACAGTACAAACTTATAATCCATGATTCGAGAGACAACTCTCTCTTTTTTTCTTTAGAAAAAGAACATTTTTAAATTGCTAAAATGGAGAAATTGGTCTTCTGTGCTGTGTTTCAGAGATTTACTGCAAATTACCTGGAATGGCTGAACACAATTGTTCTGTGGTTTGAATCTCTACTTTGTATTTGCTTTTATATTGTCTTTCAAGCTAAAAATATGATTAAGACTCTCTTGGATAGCCTGAAGATTGTGAGGGGAAAAGCAAAGGTGAGATATTGCATTGGGAAAGGAAAATCTAAACTTCAGGCATCTGTTATCAGCACCTGAAATTGGAAAATATTTTAGTTGAAAGACATTTTGAAGCACAAGCAGAGTTGAAGAACACAATACAGTGTAAAAACATAAGAGTAATCACTACTGCTGAATTAATGAAACAAGGTTTAGGTAAATCCATTTGACTTTTTGTGTCTCATTTCTAGCTGGAGAGTTGTTGAGCTTCAACCTCTAGAAAGATCTCAAACAGATGAAGAAGAGGTAAGCTGTATTTTAATTAATCCACCAGTTTTTAATTAGGCTGGATGTAAGCTATAATTGGGATAGTAAGTATGTATTTTCCAAAGTCACTGACTTCCTGCGAGCCCTGGTGAGTTTCCAGTTTCAAAAATGAAGTATTTAACTATCAGATTGTGAAAATGTGTCTTGTCCCAACCCACTCGACCCTACGGCAGATGGCAGAAGCGTGAGTATCTTCATTAATAGTCATTGTTTGCTTGTTCATTTGGCTCTGCTGTCCCTTCCTGCTGGCACAGTACCTGTTCTGGAGCTCCTTTTTCAAAGACTCTCTGCAGCCAGGGTCTGTGTGCCTTGGTAGCAGAAAAAGATTGGATCTGGGCAGCAGTATGGAAGCTTATGCTAAACACAGTGAAAAAACTAAATCAGTATGCCACTCTCTTGAGGTAGAACATCCACTCTCCACACAGGCGCTCACTTCTGCAGGGTTTTACCAGGTGTGTGGCTGCCTGCTTCATGGAAATGAATCTTTCATTTTGGAGAGCATCACAGTCTCAGCTGCCTGCCTGGTGCAGTTGCACTCACTTGGCACCATACTCTTGGGTCGGGAGGAAGAGGAAGAAAACTTCCTCTCTCCCTGCCTTTTGTCATGCACTTGAGAAATTCTTGTGGAATATGATGGTCAGATTTGTCATAGAATCGTTTGGTTGGAAAAGACCTTCGAGATCATCAAGTCCAACCGTACCTGTCCACTACTAAACCACTATGTCACCTCCACCTACTGTCCACTATGTCACTTCCACCATCACCTTTTGGATTGGTACCATTTCTGCTAGCAGGAAACGTGCCTGATCTTCTGTAATGAGAAGGTCAAGTTCCATACACAGGAGAACTCTCCCACAAGGATATTTAATTAAACCATTTGGAGAATAGCTAACACAGCAGCAAGGGCACACGGTCCTTCAGGACCCTGCTGCTCGTTGCTTTCTGCTTCATCCTGGTATCGGTGGGGAAGAAAAAAAGGATTTCAGCATTTATTTGCTTTCAGGTCTTGCTTGGAGCACTCAGTGGCTTTCTTGTCTCAATTTCAGGTCCCACAGGTGACCTCTCAAGTACGTTTAGCATAGTTGGCTGAATGGATTTCAAGGCATCTCTCTGTGCATTCTTGGGTTCCTTGCTCGTTCAGTGGCCCTCCCAGTACACTGGTGTTTGGCACGCCTGGCTGATCCCATGTGATTCATCCTTTGGCCAGGAAATGCCTTGAGTTCACAATAAAGCCACTTGACCTCCTGCTGTGGTCCACAGCTTCTGTATTGTCTGTCAGCTGGGCAGAGTGAGAGCAGACAAGAGAGAAATGCTGAAGATCTTGTTTGTCTAATCATCCTTTGCCAATTTCCCTCCCTTTCTTTTGGGATCATGTTAATTGTTTTGGATGTTTTTCAGAGCACTGGGGAAGAGGTGGATGTCTGATGTAATTCTCCCACTTCCTTGCTTTAGGTTTTATCTGAGTTAAGATTTGTTACTGAGTGAGCTTGAAAAGAGACATGAGAGAGCAGCAGCATTACCAGTTCATGTGTCCTGCACTCACCCTGACACTCTTGAAATAGTTCCTTGTGCTGAAGTCCAGGCAAGCTGCACGAGAGCATCCGTGAAGGACGAGAGAGGGCAAAATGCTCTCTGCTTTTATAGAAAGGAAGCTTTTTCTCTGTTTTCTGCTGCATGGTAGCCTGCGCTGGCACTGTTCTTTCTCTGCCTGCCTGTCTTCTGCGTGGCTAAATGTAAACCTTTTGGAGTTGCCCTTGCGTCAACCACCAGGCAGAGATTTCTTCCACTTGGTATCTAGTTTTGTTACTACTCTTTTTCCCCTTTTCTCTCTTCTTCAGTTAAAGGCTTTCAGCACCACAACCTGGTATGTGTGATACGCCAGCACCAAAAGTTCCTACAAGTTACAAAACAAAGTGAGGTATCATGTTGGTCATGTTCTAAGGGAGCTACGCTTCCGAGGATGGGAATTCAGTGCTCTCAGAAAATCCATCCTATTCCCTGTGCCCTACTTGAGTACAAAAAGTCTACATTTTTGAGTGTCAAACTGCTGTTTCTGGAAATTTTCCCTTATGAGGACAAACATAAAAGTTGTGCAGTGCAAAAGTTAAATCAATATCTATATCTATTTCTCTAAAACCACTTTGGTTTTGGAAACAGAGCATTTGCGTTTCCTGGTTTGCCTGTACAGCTTTTCTGCCTGTTACTGCTTTTAAGGCATGGGAGGGTATGGCCCAGGTTTTCCTGTTGTATTTTTGGTCTGGATTTCTTTTGTCCAGGTTAAAGCTTCTGACAAGGCATGGCTGCAAAGTAACGTTCAAATTTATTTTATTGTGGTTTTAGTAATGAAAAATACTTTGGGAAAATGCTGTGTGTAATTAGTTTTTCGTAAGTGTTTTCATGGCTTCTGAATCGGTGTTTCCTGTGAAGCTGAAGATGAAACACAGCCCTTGTTGTTTTGAGAATCTCTCAGATATATTCCTGGTGTCGTTCAACATTAACACAGTGTCTGGAAGTAGATGTGATGGGGCAGATGCAAGTCTTTGTTTGCTTTAAGTCTTTTTCTATGCATGAAACCATTAGCCGTGGCTCACAAACAGGCCTTCCTGACAGTCCTTTCTCTCCCCATCACTGCCAGATCCATCCACCCAAGAATGACAGTTCCTTTGTCCTTTATCATCCTTAACGGAGGGGAAAAAAATCACATTTATCCAATTTGGATAAAATCACAATTTATCCAAATTAATCTAAAGTTGATACCAAGTGTTACAAAGCTGGGAAGGGGCAGAAGCTGTGCTTAACCAAGTAGAAGCTTTTTATTTATGTGATTTTTATCCATAGAACTTTTTAAATAAGAAAATACTTTTTAAATAAGAAAATATATTACTTGTTAGTCTTCAGAGGAATAGGGTAAAACTCATTTTCAATAAACAAGCAGTTAAATCTGCTCTCATTGGCAATGGAAAAGGAACAGCAAGGCTTATTGCAGTATTTTTCAGAACTCTTCGCTGGGGAAGGGATGTGTGACTTGTGAAAGGAAGCTCATTAAAAATGAAGTTTCTTCCCAGCATAAAAAGTTTTGGTGATTTGCTAAGAAAAGTATTTTCAAAGTCTTAAATTTTTCTTTCAAAATTATCTTCTGTTTCCACTTCAAAGGAAATCTGAGTGCACAGCAAAATCCTGAATTTTCCCTGCAGGAATAGCACTTTTGTAGTTCATAAAATTCTCACTTTCATGCTATACATCACTGACCTTGAAAAGAGAATTTGAACTGAGATGCAGCCCTGTATCAACGCCATCACGGTGACAGAGATGGCAAATCCTAGAGAGAGAGGAGGAAACACATTAAGTTCACGCGTGAAGGGAAACCAGCAGCTAACAAAATGGTTTGTGTTTAACATAAATAAATCATAGAATCATAGAATTGTTTGGTTAGAAAAGATCATCGAGTCCAACCATACCTGTCCACTACTAAACCAGATGCCTGAGCACCTCATCTACCCATCTTTTAAACCCTTGCAGGGATGGGGACTCAACCACCTCTTCTAAAGTCCTCCAGGGATGGGGACTCAACGACTTCCCTGGGCAGCCATTACAGCACCTTCACTTTTGGTGAAGAAATGTTTCCTGATCCAATTTGGTGCAACTTGAGGCCATTTCCTCTTGTTCTATTGCCTGTCACTTGGGAGAAGACCAACACCCACCTCACTACAACAAATAAAAGCAATGAGGAGTCTTCATAAAGCACTCATGAGCTGAGCAAACAAAGCAGGCCTGTATGTCCCAGGGTTCCTGCTCTGGGCTGGGCTGGGCTGAGGTAGCTATTTTTAGCAAGTAGGTCTTGTGGCCAGTTCAGATCCCACCAAAGTCTTTGGGGTCCTTTGTGTTCACCCAGTTAAATTTCATGGTGGTGCTGGGGTTTGTGACGAGGTTCCTCAATTGGAAATGTGCTCCCCAGCAAGCTGAGTGCCACAACCAGGTGTGCATAAATAGAACTATAAATAGAATCATAGACTGTCCTGAGCTGGAAGGGACCCACAAGGATGATCAAGTCCAAATCCTGTCCCTGCAAAGATGAAAACACATCTTTTGGGCATGAGATAGCTTCCTACCAGGAGACTGAGAAAGCACTTTAAATTTGCCTTGTAAGACTCTCCAAATGTTGCAGGACTGAGTTTTGACCTCAGAAAACCAGAAAATGCACTGCACTATTTTGCTTTGGGGCCCATAATCTACATCAGTGCTACCAGCCTTGATACAGAAAGCACATTCTGCAGCAAACCTCAGATGTCTGGAGAAGAGTTCTCCCAGCTGGCGGTGTATCCTGTACTGCACGGCTCCATCTGGCACTGCAGGGAGGCTTCTGTATTTGGGTCTGTGGTTTATCTGCCTCAGTCGTGAGATAAACAGTGTTCTGTGTGTAACACCACTGGCAGTTTTGCTTTATAGAAAACATTCCATTTATTTTTCATAACCCCCCTCTGTTATAGGTATAATTCTTGTCCAGGACTGACCTGGCAGTGCAGTTTCACAGCTTCTGCAACCAAGAACTGTTCTTTCCTAGAATTTCTCTGCTTTTGCGTCAGGAGAGGCTGGCGGAAAACCCATGGCTGAAGCACTTGTGTGCTCCCGCCAGCCTTGGCTTTGTAGGTGAGCTTTGAAGAGGCTGAATGGTTTGGAGTGCTTTGAAACAACTCTGGGCCATGCTGGAGGGTTGTTCACCCAGCCAAGTGTTCACCCTGCCATTGGAGCAGTGAGGGGGAAGGGCAGCAATGTTCTCCTCCCCCAGCCATGGCTGAGGAGCAGCCGTCCTGGAGTGGTGCCAATGGAACAATGAAGATGGTGAAGGTCAGATGCGATAGCAGTGGCTCTGGTTTGGCTACCACCCATTAAAGCACGCACATTAGGGCTGTTTTCAGCTGTACCAGGGTCAGGGTCATGCAGATCATTTGCTAAGAAATAGACTCTTCAAAGCAGAACCCATTTTCTGCTCCATTTTGTAGCAGGAATGCAGCCCTGCAGGTTTGCTAAGTTGTTCTCAGTGTGGATCTGTTGAAGTCCTTGGTGAGCTCAAACCTATTTCCCTGTGCTTAAAGAGCACCTGGCAGATCCTGTCTCCTAAAGCCGACCCGGAACCTCCTGGAATTTATGCTTGTCTTTATTATGTGCTTTTAATTCTGGCTTGATTTGCAAATGAATACGTGTACTTTTGATTTTCTGCCTCTCGCCAGAGAAAAAATGCATTAGTTGTATTGGGGGGGTAACTTCTATATCCTTTCAGATTGACCACAGCTGTGTAAAGAAAGGAAGTGGAAGTGACAGCATCCCAACTATTAGAGCTCCAGTGAGAGCGTGAGCTGAATGCACGTATCTTGATGTGCCTTTCTACCGCGAGCATGCATTGTGGTGCATTCTCTCGAGTGGTTAACAGAACCTCACGAACAATGGAGAATATTGGCTGCCTTTGTTTCCAGTGATGTGCATCATGATGGCAGCAGCTCTCCTTGTGTTTCCTTACAGACAGAAGATCTGTCAGATGAAGCTTTTTCCTTGCGACATACAAAGTATGAAGAAAGAGAAAGAGCACGATGGTCGCTGTGGGAGCAGAGCCGCTGGCCTAGAAGGAACAGCAGGCAAGTGTACTGACTTCAATAAGAGCCTTCTTGTTGAACCACAGTGGTGGGCATTGGTGCAGCAGTTGCAGAAATGAAAAAATTAAATTAATGACAATAATTAACTCCTTAGGGATGGCTATGCTTGGGTTTGTGGCTGGAAAGGGAAGGTAGTGCTGAAGTGTCTGTACTGGTAGAAGTCTGGCACGTTAGTGACCTGTTACTGGTGAATACAACCTTACCTCCTATACAGAACATACAGCTCTGCTTGCCTGTGCCACTCCCAGGTATTATAACTCCAGCCACCACACGTAACATGAGGCCTTCTTCACTCGCCTGACTTGGATGAAAGTCCACTGTGTTCAGAGACCAGATACTGAAGGGTTCTGGGCTGGGCCAGGGACCTTAGACTTAAAAGGTCATTGTGTGAAAAAGGCTGATTCACAGAATCATGGAATGGTTTGGGTCAGAAGCGACCTCAAAGCTCCTCAAAGTTCCATCCCCCTGCCTTGAACAGGGACACCTCCCACTGGATCAGGGAGCTCAAAGTCCCATCCAACCTGACCTTGATGGGGCAACCTTGACCAGGTATGGGGCAGCCACCACTTCCCTGGCAACCTGTGCCAGGGCCTCCCAACCTCACAGGAAAACTTTCTCCCTAAAATCTCATCTCATTCTCCCCTCTTTCAGCTTCAAACCTTGCTGACTGCTGCAAAACTCATCAGATTTAACTAATTAATATAAGCAATTAATTAATATAAGCAATTAATTAATAATTAATTAATTAATATAAGGAAACGTCATAAAGCTGTATCCGCAGTTTGGGTCTGGGGAAACACTTCTCATAAATCGCTTCAGAATTTGCATCCTACAAGGGCTGGGATAACTTTTTCTGCTATTTATCATCTACTTGTGCTGAAAGTGAACTGTGCCACTCTGAATCAATATGCAGAGATAGCTTTTTTTTAATGTGATAAAATTAGAGCTAAACCACACTCAGGAATTCTATTTTAAGCAATTTTGAAAATAAAATAAACTTCAGGAAGTGTACCAGAAAGTACAAGTTCTGTGTGTGCGCTTAATTCTGAAATACTATGAACTCCCTGGTGAAATCGCAGTGCTATTTGAATTCTGAAGTAAAACTGCTGTTGAGAGCGGGCTGGGTCATTTCCATTTCCACCCAGCATTTGAGATGTGTGCAGTATTCCATACCTAATTGAAATCTACATTGAAGGTGAGGTCAAATTATTAATCTTATTAAGGGGATTACTTTGCTTGCCTTGGAGCTGAGTCCGGAGCTGAGGTGGATAGGGGGAGCCCAAGGACCTGCTGTTTCTTCTCAAGTTGCATTGGCCCACTGCGCTGACACTGGAGTGTGCAACTGAAGTCTGGGTGGGAGCAGCCCATGGCTCACTGACTCCTCTTGTCCAAAAGTCCAGTTGTGGTAAGCGTGTGGAGCAAGGCACAGGAGTAGGACCAGCCACCAGCTCTTCTGCAGCCGGAGCGTGCCTGTCCTAGCCCTTTTTTATCCAGTTGACTCCTCCACATGGCAAGGTTGTAGAGAACCATGTGTGTTTTCATCTGCTGTTTTGATTTAGATAAGTAGAATGTAGATAGCACATACAGAGAAACTGAGCATTCCACAAAGAGAATCTAACCTGTTCCTGGTGATGTGGAAGGGCAGGAGTCCCTCTTAACTCTCATCTCTTATCTGGCACTAGGTCTTACAGCAAAAATGCCGATGGGCGACACAGCCAGGACCACCACAGCAGCTCCTGTGCCTCACTGCATTGTGTTGCTGAGCCTCTTCCCGACCTGACTTCGGAATCGCACAGCTCTGTCTGTTCAGGGATTGCACAGCTCTGCCAGGAGAGCCAGGAAACAAAGGTGAGTGCTTCCAATAGCTTCTGGGTCTGGCCAGGCCTTCAGCAACCACTGCCTCCAACCTGACACAAAATGTCAGGCTGCTGCCCCAGTTCACGCACAGTGAACGCTGCTGGTTAGAACCAGATTGCTGTGCTTTATGAATTAGGCCCAGGAACTGTCAACAGGTACTGGTTTCATTGCGCAGCACACATGGCGCATGCTTTGGAGGCCAGCGTGGCAGGCCTATGTTCAGGATCTTTTCTCAGGGAGGTTGGCCAGGGTTTCAGATGGGGCTGGTTCTTATGGGGTTGGGTATCCTGGTGGCCTGGCACCATGGAAAAGAGCTTTCCCGTTCCTGTACTGCACCTTGTTAGTAGTTCAAACCCGTATGAAGCCAGCTTATGTCGGCAGCCGATGCCTAGCAGTATCGTGTTCTTTATCTGAAGAGCCCTGCAAACACTTTAAAGAAAGACATTTGTGACTTGATAGTAGATCATTCTGCATGCAGCTAATCAGTTCAGAAATCCCTTTTCCCCCTCTTTTCTCTTTTTCCACCCTCCCTTCTGATTCCTTTCAGGCTGGGCTGTGGGAACTTCGAGTTTTTCCACTAAAAGATGAAGAGGTGGAAGCTTTGCTGTGCCAAGATCAAATAACGAATCAGACTGAAATGTCAAGTGCAGCTTTTCCCAGCGACTCTCTCTGCACTTCTTGCATGCCTGCTGGTTTGCCAGACAGTGGCCATCCACCAAGAAAACAACCTGCCGAGGAGTCAGAAGACTGCGAAAACGTTTGCCTGGGAATCCACAATACGAGAAAACAAAGGTGACAGGAAAGAATGTGGTTCATTAAGAAAGCCAATTAAAGTGGAGAAAAGTGGAAGGTAAACTCTCTCTTGTTGACACAGCCTATAACAGCACAATTCAAAACCTGTGTGTTAGCTGCATATAATGTATTTTCTTTCTTGCTTTGTAACAGGCAGGATAAATCCCAAAGACAACACTTTCTTCTTCCTGAACCACAAAGGAAAGTAATTATTTCAAGCTGGAAGTTTAATATTCCCAGTGGCGGGAGTGGGCGCACATAACTTGCTGGCACCATTCACTTTCTGTTGTCCTATTGCCACATTTGTTACTAACCGTCCTTCTCTGTTCTGTTGGTTTTCCAATCCATTTCTGGTTCCAGTGGGTTCTGGTGCAGCAGGATACACTGCTCACCTTAACCAACAGCTTCAGCTGAACACATTAAAACTACTTGAAAAAACAGGAGGGAGAAGCAATAGCCTCAGATTATTTCCCTGTGTGACGTGACCATGGGGCAGAAATCTGCCCCTTTTAACGTGCATGCGTGTAACTCATGTGTGAGGTGAGGGTAGATGAGAACCAGCAGGCATTCTGGAAGCCTTGCATCTCGCTTAATATCTGTACTCAGCGCTCGGTAGTGCCAGGGCATGTTTCATATAGGTGTCCTCAAGCAATAAGGTAGAAGTAGACCACTGCATTTCAATAGCCAATGTATCTGCTGCTCCCAATGTAGGCATTCTGCTTCCGTCGGGTGGGGATTGAGGAGCGGACAGAAAGAGGAGTCAAGTCAAACCAGTGACGCAGCTCCTTGGGTCATCTTGCTTCATTCTTCAGTAGCTCATGAGGCTCATAATGCCTTGATTTAATGTGTTAAAGACGAAGTCTTGTTCAAATCTCTGTACAGTGCCTTGTAAGAGTCTCGTAAGTACGCCAACATTTGGTCACAAGGAGGAGATGATTGATATCTGAGAGACCAAGAAAGACAAAAGCCCAAGCTTTCCATTGTGATTCCGGATAGATTATTAACTTCACAGGGAGAAAACACAAGCAAGTTGTTCAAACTTGCATCTAAATGGTGTAGTTTGGAATGTATCTGCGATCTCCAGATTTATTAATGAGAATTGAATGTTGAATGTATCATCCATCCAAAAGAGGTTTTTCTGTGTAGGGCAGTTGACAGCAATTTGCTCAGAGTCTCTGTGTGAATTATCTGGAATGGCACTGGGCAGATGACCCAGTTTTAGTGTCAGTTTATTTACTTTCAGTCAAAATGGCAGGAATTAATACATCTGGAAACAGTTCAGTCAAATTTCAACACTACAACCTATTGCTACATTGTAGTTTATTGCACATTCTGATTATTTTTTTAAACACTTTTTAAACACTGGTTTGTCTTAAACTTGAATCTTGCCTCGATGTCTGATACAATAATCTTTGATGCAAGGTTGTTTTTTTAATTAAAAGCTATTTCTATATATGCTGTATCCAGTCTGAGCTTGATGGCCTTTGAGGAGGGAAGAAACAGCAGCAGTTCTTCCTCTGGTGCAGAGACCTGCTTGGCTCGAGAGTGGCTTTGCAAATGCCTTGAAGTGGCAGTGGTGCTGAGCTTTGTGAGCAGCGCTGGTGCTGTGAGGCCAAGGCCCCAATGCGTAGGTGGGTTTTTCCACCTCTCTTGTCCTCCATGTGTATCTGCTGTGGCAAAACGGCTTCTCAAAGTTACACCTCAAACGCTTTGCAGGCCTTTTCCATACCCATATCTATTCATCACAATGTCTGATCCGTCCAGATCTCGACCAGCTTTGTTGTGAGGTCAGGATTTTGTGCTCTGTCCAGTCCCTGGGGCAGCGTGAGCTGTTTCTGCAGGTTAAGGAATGGGCCAGACCAAGCATAGCAGCTGCCTGGCTGCATCTCAGTGTCCTGAAGAAACGGAAATGGAAATGCAGTCCAGCGTTTGACAGGAAGGAGCAACAGCAGAGTGGTTTTGGGAGGTGGGAAAGGGGAAGGTGTTACAGTGAGGTCAAACAAACCCATGGAACAGAGCACCCAGTTGTTCAGTAGCCCCATTCTCTACTGCGATGCGGTCAGAACACTTGCTTAACTGCACCTGGTCCCAGGTTCTCCAGTTTCCCCCTCTCATCTTTGCCTGCGCTGTATGCAGCTGCAGTGGGCACTGGTCCTCTCCTTCCCTGCCTGCAGCCCTTTGCTCTGCAGGGCTGGGCTCCCACATCCAGGCAGTCCAGTTCTACAGGAGTATTGGTGCTGTGAGGAAGCTGCTGGTGGTGGGAGCAGGCTGAGAGCTCAGAGCCAAGTGCACATGTGAAACCATAAAATGTGCAAGAGAACTGTGCTTGGTTATTCATTTTATTTCAACGTCTTAAACAACAGGGGAAAACCCACACGCCTTTTGCCTTTGGCTGTCAAGCTGTAAGACCAGCTCTCAGCGCTGCTCCTGGCGTTGGTGGCTGAAGGAATGGAAAGCCTGGCCGAAATCTGCGCAGGGCCCCTCCAGCCTGGGATGCTGGAGGCTCACCAAGCTGCCTGCTTTGTTACTGTTCTCAATGGGGACACTTTTTAAGGCAGCTGGTGTCCTGCTTCCTGCTGCTGCGAGAGTTTAAACTCTTCATCTCTGCATCCAGAACCTCAATGGCACCTGAGTACAAGCGCAAGCTTCTAATCCCTATTAAAGCTAAGCTCTGTGTGTGTTTTTCTTCCCCTCGGGGCTGTGTGCTGCCCACCCTGTGGAGCATGTGCCCAGGCCCAGCCTCGCTGCTCAGTGGATTGTATCCTGTTTCCTGGTGCCGGCGGGGCCTTTGTTTGTCGGCTTACTCTGGACCACTGCTGCCCACGTGACTGATAGCAGCAGCCTGCACTCTCCTGCACTGCCGAAATGTTGCATTATCAGGGTATTGCAACACCCAGCAGCCCCAGGGCCCAAACCGGCCCCGTGCATTCCACACAAGCAGCTCTTGCAGCTTCCATGTCAGGGTTCGGCTCAGGTCCTGCAGCTGTGGTGGAGTTACGTTACCAAGTGCAGGACAGGCCTAAACAGAGCCTAAGAGGTGACTGTTAAATGTACAGAGGCAAGGAACCAGACAAGCCTTAGCATCACAAGACCCAGCAGCATTACTGCTCCTTTCCCGGATGCTCCATGGTCACCAATAGCTTTAACATTAAAGGTGTGAAAAGCTGCTGCCAGTGGCACCAACCCACCTGGGTGAGACTGAGACACAAAGCTCATCGAGTCACTTTACTGCATAATCTCTCACTGCTAACCCGAGAGGCAAGGCAAGTGCAAACCACCAGGTTTAAAGCAACAGTGACTACAACTGTGAAAGAAAATGGTACAGTGCCATGCTCTGAACCTTCAGAGAACTGGCATGGCTTTGGGACTTTCTTTTTCCCCAAAAAAAGAGAAAACCCCTAAATGGCTTGATTCCCTGCAGGCAGCAAGGACACTGCAGCTGCCATCCTGCTCAATACATGGAAAGCCACACTTGCACATCCTGACCCAACAATTCACAGCTTGGCTGTGGCTTCTCAGCCTGCAGTTCTGGTACCGGCACCCTGCCAGTTGCGCTCTGCACACTGTATTCAACTGCCCAGTTCCTTCCACCAGTGCAAATACCCTGCTTTAGCATCCCAGCAGCCATTGGGACAACTGGTCCTGGACAAGATCTCCTTCAGCAAATCTCTTCTGAAGGATGTCTTCAGGGCAGCAAGTCCAGGTCACTGTTTTTCTTTGCCAGTTCTCAAGAAGAAACAGGAAGCAAAGGCATTTGTTCAGCTAAACCGCAGTTAGCCACACAGGAAAGAGCTGCAGTTTAGCTATTTCTCTTGCCTAGCTTGAACTAGCCTTACCTCCTGCTTAGCAGTGGTAGTGCCCACCCTCCTCCTTCCAAAGCCACGGAGCAGAGGCTCATCTGTGGGGCAGCCCACAGGTCCCAGGCTCAGGAGAGGGCTGCACCGGCTCCAATGCTGCCTCAGCGTTTGGCAGATGACGTGAATCCAGCTTTGCTGCAGGGACAATAGATGTGCGTGCAAGGAGTTGGCAATACTAATTAGAGCCACGGGAGACAGGTCTATCCCAAACGCGCCAGGCTGTGAAGCCAGCACAAACTGACTGAACGTATGACAACTATTTGCTTTCCTAGCTGAAGAGGAGCATTAATCCGTCCCCTAGAGCCATCTCCACACAGTGCACTGCAACCATTTCAGTTGATAACATTCCTGAAGGGTGCTATTAATTGCTTACCCCAGCGTTTATGCAAACTAAGGAGGCTGTGGGCCAAGATAAAGTTTTTAATCATCTGTAAGTTTTAAAAGCAATATTCATCCATGGAATCCCACGAATTCCAGACACAGCCATCCTAACTAGCTATTTGAAAGGCAAATGAGAAGGTATTTCCCAGTTTGTGACCTGGTAAAGATGTTGCACTGACTTGTTTGATGTTTAACTTATGTAGGTCAAGTGTTTTTGTGCAGTAAAAGCCAAACACAGGTACACTTCTATCAACCAGAGGATTTTTTGGCCCTTGTAACTGCGCTTCTCCCAAACTTCCAACCAAACACACTCCTTTATCACAGCCAGCTTAAAGGAGTCTTCACACACCAGTGGATGGGTCTTTAATGCAGGTACTGGCAGAGTTTTGTAGGAATGCACAGATCAAGTGACAAAACACAAGACAGCAGAAGGCAGTTTGATTAGTCTTCCACAAAAGAGATCACAGGGGCGATACTACGCTCCACTAGCAAGCGGAAGCTGATTGGAGTTTAGTTCAATCCAGCCAGCACGCCATAAAATCAGCCTCCACAGAATAAAGAGATGGGTTCAAACCACTGCATTTCCACCCCTGAAAGACAGCCAGAGCGTTTTCTGCTGCTGCTTTCTTCATCGCAGTGAAGGAATGATTCCCCTGTTCAGCAGCAACAAGTTTCCACAATAATGCTCATCCAGCCCTCCCTTAGGCGCAAGAAATGAGAGTTCTCCTGCACGTGCAGAGCCTTCAGGAACACAGCTTGGGTAGGCCTCATCGATCCAGACAGCGCTTCTGAGCTGCTTCTGAACACACGTTCCTCAAGAGGTTGATCACAGATCTCGGGTCTGCGCTCCTCATAACAGCGCTGCCAGACACGATCATATTGGCACCCGCCTGGAAAACATCAAATACCTCTTGGTTACACAGCGCAGATCCCACCACTTAAAAGAGTTTTCACTGCCTCCTCACATGTTTTACAGCAAGAATTCCAGGCCGGAGAGCAAACAAGTGCTATTTGTGGGGCACAGGTAACAGACCTCTAACTACAACCACAAATCAAGTTCAGCTCTTCCTCAAGTAGGTAATTTTGCATCATATCTGAGCAGACAAGACAGAAACCCCTTCTCTAGCTCGGGAGGACTAGCAGCCACTGCTAACACTGGTACAAGATCAAAACTCCAGCAGACATTGATATTAGGCATGCTTTGCCATTCCCTCTGAAAGAAAATGGTCAAAACACAACTCCTCCTAAGCTCTATGTTCTGTGCGATGAGCACAGCAACTGAGAATGCTGCTCCACTGCAATCTCTTACCTCTGCACACTTGTGGATGGTGTCGGGCCCAACTCCTCCATCCACTTCAATATCCAATGAGGGAAACTGTGTCCTCAGCCACTGCACCTGAGACACAGGGTAAAGAGGCTGGCACCAAGACCCACGCTGCGCTGCCACAGGTATGTATGGCTTCTTACATGCCCAGGCAAGGCTGATTCACCTCACTGCTACATTCCACGCTGTTAATTAGTTTCCAGCTTAATAATTAAAAGAAATCTGGATTACCTTTGGCATCATGTCTTCCATAAATTTCTGCCCTCCAAATCCAGGTTCCACTGTCATCACCAAAGCCATGTCTATCTGGTTGGCCCAGGGTGCCAACTGTTCAACCGTAGTGCCAGGCTTGATCGCCAAGCCAACCTGCAGGAGAGGCAAGACACGAGGAGAGAGTGGGGAGGCCCTGGCACAGGCTGCCCAGAGAACTGGCTGCCCCATTCCTGGAGGTGTTCAAGGCCAGGTTGGATGGGGCTTTAAGCAAAGAATCATGGAATCCATCTCCAGCCGTCAGCCCAACCCCACCATGCCTGCTGAACCATGTCCCAAAGTGTCATGGCCACATGGGTTTTGAAGCCCTCCAGGGATGGAGACTCCCCCACTGCCCTGGGCAGCCTCTGCCAGGATGGGTTTTCCATCGCCAGAGCGGTGGCGGTAGGGTCTGCGTTGCCCTCACCTTCATCCCATTCTCCCGGATGTCTTTGATGAGCGCTCCGGGATTCTCCGTGGCCTCCAGATGGAATGTGTACTGGTTGGCTCCGGCGACGGCCATCGGCTTCACCCACTGCTCGGGGCTGGCCACCATCATGTGCATGTCTGGGGAGAGAGGAGAGGGAGAGGACGGAGAGGGGAGAGGCAGGAGAAGGAGAGGGGAGAGGGAGAGGAGGGCAGGAGGCCGCCCTTACCGAAGAAGGGCTCCTGGCCCAGCCGCCGCCGCAGGCTCTCCACCACGGGGTGCCCGAAGGTGATGTTCGGCACGAAGTGCCTGGGCCGAGAGAGACGCGCAGTCACGGCGGGCTCCGCGCCGCCCGCCCGCCCCCCGCGCCCCGGCCGTTACCCGTCCATTACATCCAGGTGCAGGAAGTCGGCGCCGCAGTCCAGCAGCCGCCGGCACTCGGCGCCCAGCGCGGACAGGTCGCTGTTCAGCACTGACGGGCCCACGCGGCACCCAGACGCCATCACCACCCTGCACGCCGCCCGCCACACCGCCCCCTCAGCGCCTGCGCGGGAGGCACCGCCCCGCCACCATCTTGGGGGCTCAGCACCGCCCTCGGCCCCGCCGCCATCTTGAAGGGTGCACCTCCCTCCCCTCGGCCCCTCCCGCCCCTCAGCGCCGCCGCCATCTTAGCGGGCACGGCACCCATCAACCTCTCCACCCCGCCGCCATCTTGGGGGGCTCAGCCCTTGCCGCCATCTTGACGGGCACCGCCTCTGTGAGCACCTCGGACCCTTCCCGCTCCTCTCTTTTCGCGTTCCCTCAGAGCCGCCGCCATTTTGGGAGACTCCTCCCCAGCCCCTTAGCGCTACCGTCCCTTTGCCCCGCCGCCATCTTGGAGGACTCGGCCTGTGCCGGACCCTCGGCACAGCCGCCATCTCGAAGAGCGCAGCCCCTGTCAGCGTTCCAGCCCCCGCGCCCCCGCAGCCCCCTGCTCCCCTGGCAGCCCCGCTTGGCAGCTAGGCGGTGCTGGAAGCGGGCAGAGGGATACTAGCACACGGTGCCCGTATCCCAGGACGAAACACCCTCCCACAGCAGCGAATCGAAGCCCTCAGGAAAGGGAGCGCCGGACGCCGAGCCACAGGACTGTGTGCTTGTGCTGTCAGGCTGTTCTGTATTGGGGCCCGGGGACAACGCCTGCACGGACCCGAGGGGAGTGGGAGCACGGGGCGCGGCAGCGCTGTCATCGCAGCAACAGCGGCTTTGGTACAGAGAGAAGAGAGCACACAGCGCCGGGACTGAGGGCAACCCCTACGGACAGAAAACACAGGGCTCTGCCCATCCCGGCTCCCAGCAGCCGCCCAGCAACATCACAGCCATTCAGTAAAATCACAGCTTCCAGCAAAATCGGAGCTATCTGCCCCGCCGCTCAGATAAAACAAAATTATGGATTACATCACTTATAAACTGCATTGGTTTCTAGTATGGTAGACGTGAAAAAGAGGCGTTTTATTCCTTGCTATGGCTTACTACTGTGGGTTCAACAGTGGCAGGAGGAAACCTGAATGGAAACGTTAATCACATATACTGAATTAAATGAAGTAAATCACAGTTATTTTGTCATCATTAGAGCAGAGTACCATGGGGAAGTACCTGCTTTTCATTAGGAAGATACTTCCTTCTCATTTTCAGCAGAAAAGGTCACTCTAAAATGCACCACAAGTTCCATATGTGTTTGTCCCAGCCATTTGCTCAGCTCACACCTCAAACTCTCCTCGCCCACCCAGCCTACCTTGGGATGTGAAAGTGAAGCTGTGTTTTTTCTCATTTGTGCATCACTTAATAACAAAAATTAGTATCTGGAATTTAGGAATTCCTACCTCCAAGGTAGGAGCTAACCCAAAGCAGCCTCCTCTAGTCAACCACTGCTGGCACTGAGGAGACAAGAAGCAGAACAGCAAGTTTTGGGCAGCAGAGAAAGCAGTTTGTCATTCAGGACACCCACTGAGCAGCACAGCAACCACCCACCCAACCACCTCTCTAAACAAAACCACATACACCTTACAGTGGTGTTTGTGCATGACCTGTGGTGTATATATGGTGATATATATGATGCACTACAAAAACAGTCCCCTTCTCAGCCTTGCTTTTCCCAAGAGGTTGCTGAGTCTCCATCTCCCACCAGTGCAGCAGAATCAGACGAGCTCAGCACCCTGGGGGAAGGATGGCTTTTGCTATCGTCAGAGGTTGAATGTGTGTGAGTTCCCTCCTCTGGTTGATGTGCACAGCTGCCATCACATTCAGGCATTTGGCAAAGGCTTGTGTGGGTCTCCAGCCTGAAACCTGCTGCCATGTGGTAACTAAAGGTAGATGGTTAATTTTGCATGCAGCAGTAAAAGATGCGTGTTGCACCGCAGCAGCAAGGCAGGCATCTGGATGGCAGTATTTTAAACAGCTATTTCAGAGCAGTCCAAGAAAGACGCGAGTCCTTTCTTTGGAGATGGATAGGAGGATGTCATTCTGTCTCCTCAGTAAGGTTGCTTTCTGGTGCATGCGTCCAAATTACAAGCCCTCCAGAGACAAACTGCTAATTAGCATATTTTACACACTCTCAGAATGATCTAAAACGTTTTCCTCTGCACAATAATGCTGTGATTTTAAACTCTAGTCCTTCTAATGTAAGCTGGAAAAGGTAGTGTACAATCCCAACGCACAGGGACAACTTGAGCGTTGCTTATGATATCAGGGTTTGTTTCATAGCTGGTTTGCGGTTTGTCCGTAAGCAGCTAATGGCTAAATTCACATTCCAGCATCATCCCATGATGCTGCAGCGCAGCCCAAAGCTCAGCTGTGGCTTCAGCCAGTTCCACACGGGCATCCCCACCTACATCCAAGCATTACATATATCTCTAATACTTGCAGCCATGAACTTTTACATACATAAAATGGAACCTTTTTAAATACAATCTCAACATGCCAAAAATAGACTCTGCCCTGCAATATCCATCTTTTGTTTACGAGGTACATATATATTTATACTTTTATATATAGGAACATGAAAATACCATATATAAATATTTACTTTAAATCCCTATACCTAAGTACATCCAACAGCATCACTGGAGCAGTTGCTTGGTCTGCACATTCCAGATGCAGATTGTTTGGAGTTTTTTTAAGTTGTAGAGATGAGTTACATGTAAGCAGGACAGCGTGGGCTATTTTTACCACCTATGGACCACTCAGCCCCTGCCCACCTACATCTGTGCGCTGCACGTGCACCCCTTCCTACAGGATGCACTGTGATTAGTCTTACAGAGCAAATATTGTTGTAGCACGAGGGCAATTCAACAGAGTGGAATGGAACCAGCAGGCTAAAGTAAACACAACTGAAGTCTGTGATGCCAAAAAGAAGTCTTAGTTGCTCCATGGTACTTCTCATGGCTCTGCAAGTTAGAAACAAAGGTCCCAGCCTTGTGAGAATTAAGCTTTAGATTGGTACTTAATGTTTACACTGTCAGTGTAAGAGCCTGTGATTCGGCCACTCTAGAGCCCCCCCCCCCTCAAAAACACTACAAAAATAAATCTTGGGCACAATCTAAGAGGAGGCTTCTCCTCTCTCTCGCACAGCACAACAGCCAAGGATGCTGCACGTCACTGTACATGGCTTCCCCATCAAGGTTTTAGGGACCACGTGTTTGCCCACGCACCCCTACCCTGAGAATTTAGTAACAATTCTCTGTTCCTGTGGTGCTGCCCTGAACTGAAATACATTTCACAAACAGAAACTGGTCGGTCTATAGCAACCAGCTGTTGGCTATTTTCTGCTTTCCGATAAAGTGCTCTTGTCTTAATTAGTTACTAGTTACCGGGGAACTCAAAGGAGAAGGTACACTTTCTCTTCCTCCTCCCACTACTGCCCTTCCCCAAGAGTTAAACATGAGATTCATCCAGGTCAATGTCTGTCTCCCCAAGCTCCACGTGCGTGAAGCTGAAGTGAGTGGCCAGCAAGGGGTTCTCCATCCCATTGTCCTCACTGATGTGCAGTACAGTGTCCCCGTGCTGCAGCAAGCTGGTGGTCTCAAGGCCGGCATAGTCCTCAGTGTCGGAGAGCTGGGTGGAGGGTGTGTTTTGCGCTGTTGTTGGCCGGGACTCCAGGCCCTCCTCTTTCTCCTTCTTATTCTCAGCAGAAAGTGTCTCACTCTGCAATCGAGGAGAACCAGCGCTCAGGTTTGGGTTGGAAGAGACCTCAAAGACCATCCAGTTTTGCCCCCCTGCCATGAGCAGGGACACCTCCCACTGGATCAGGTTGCTCAAAGCCCCATCCAGCCTGGTCTTGAAGACCTCCAGGGATGCGGCAGCCACCACTTCGCTGGGCAACCTGTGCCAGGGCCTCCCCACCCTCACAGGAAGACATTTCTCCCTAAGATCTCATCTTGATCTCCCCTCTTTCAGCCTAAAACCATTCCCACTCATCCTATCCATGCACTCCCTGATCAAGAGCCCCTCCCCAGCTTTGCTGTAGGAGCCCTTCCTTGAGGGTGCATTTCTCAGAGAGCAGGCTGTAAAACCTGCTGATGAAACCTTGGCACTGGGGAGCAGATCCAGAAGGACTTGTATACATACTGGAAGATGGAAAGAGAAGATGCAAGAAATCTGTGCAAATTAAGAATCATTGCATATATCTAGAAGTGGGAATGATTTACAAAAGTAGAGGGGGAACAGCAAATTCAGCTTGACGAACAGACACACACGAGAGTTTGCTATCTTCGCTCACCCGCCAGCTTTCATTATTGTCCTGCAATACATCAGGCATCTCCCTGTGACTCTGCCCTGCAACTTTGATGGTGCAGTGGACAGACACACGTGACATGGCCAGACATGTTACCTGGCTCGCGGTCTGGCTGTGGAGATCAGCTACCACGATGGCCGGTGAGGAGGTCAGCACGGGTCTAGCTGGGGGGTCCTGCTGGCAGGTGGCTGGGGGGCTGCTGCGGCTGCAGCCCTGCTGCGGAGCTGCTGGGGCTGATAGCTCCCCTGTGGAGGCTGTGCCTGCTTCGGGCTGGGCTTCCGTGAATGTCACTGACCGCTTCTGCTCCACTGAGGGGTACAAAGCCCAGAAAATCAAGTATTAACATGCTACAGTTTGGGAAGGAAAGCACGACAGAAAAAGAAGAGAGAATCCTTGGAGCTTTTACAGCTAAGACAGAATTCATGGTTCATTCCATCTTTGTCAGCTGTCTAATTGGATTCAAATCTCAAAAGCCTTTTTCCCTAGGCTTCCTCTAACAGAGATCTCCTAAAGAGGAGTCACCCTACCTGTCTTTATCCTGGCTGGGTGAGGTAAATGCCACCATAACATCTTTCCACCCCAGAAGGATATACCAGACTGAATTCCCATCTGAGTTAGGATGAGTCTGTAAGTGGTGAGGAAAAATTATAAAAATGCTGGGATTTCACTTTAATGTAGGCGACTGACAACATACTAACTTTTCCTTTCACCTAAAGCAACAACATAGTATTTTCTACTGTCGAACACAACATGCTGGTTCTGGAAGAGCAGCACTGGCTTACCGTTAGGTTTTGGCTTTGGCTGGATGCTCCGCCGCGTGGTTGAAAGCCGAGCTCCATGACGGCTGCGAGGTTCAGTTTGAGTTTTCTGACGTGACAGCAGTGGTCGTCGAAGCTAAATGTTGAGAGAAAGAGTTAGGCTGATCTACGTTCACATTAAACAACTCTGTAAGGAGAGCAGATCATCATTGTCCATTCCTCTAGATGTCCACTTAGTCTACTTTTAGCAGATCTGTGTTTTAAGTTTTCCATGGCTCAGACATCTCCTTCATATGAACTCCTGAGGTTTGTGCCTTTTCAGTTTCAGCACTGAATTTAATGCAATGCAGATTGCGTGACCATAATTTAATTAAAAAAAAAAAAGCCTGCAGAGGAAATATTGGGGCATTCAAAGCAAATTGCATCTCCTTTCTTAGGGATTTTGACCTCTCAGCTACACTTGTGCTATGGCATCTGCAAACACAATAGACCACACTTGTACATCACAAATATGGGACACGACACATGCACAGATCATTTCAGACCAGATACAGACAAGAAAATCTAAACCCACTCAACCAGAAGGAAAGGAGATATGTTCGCTCCCCACGTTCTCACCTGCCGTAGGCCCCTCTTGCGCCCCAGGGGCTGCTGCAGGAGAAGGTTCTGCTGTCCAGGCTCACTCTGCACACTCGCCACCCTGTTAGATGTGGACAGCATTAGGCTGAGTGCAGGAGCACCCTGTCTGTCTAACACGTGTCCTGGCAATTGTGACTGAAATAAATAAACCAACCACTAATGGCACAGCCACTTCAAAGAGCAATGCTGTCTTTGAAGGATGGGGGACGTGTCTGTTGGGTTGTGGCTTCTGGGGCTTGGGAAAGGGTGGAAGGTGGAGTCATGGCATTCAGGACTTGGCCACACACAGGTAGCATCCAGATATAAATAACTGCAGATTTCAGTTTTCAGTCATTGATTGGTGCATCCCTCTGAGCAACTCTTGCTTCTCTGCATCCTTTGCCACACAGGCCTGAGCAATAAAGGCAAGAGTATCAGCTCCCTAGCTCAAGAGCCTTCTCATTTGCTTTTCCTTTTTCAAGGACAATCTTTTAAAAGCTATATATATATTATTTTTTTCCTCCCAAATCGACTCCACAGCCTCATCACGGTTTTGTCATCTGGTTTTGATTTCAATGTAAGTCAACAAACAAAAAAACCCAAACACAAAGTGACAAAGGATCCATTCACATAATGGTTGCATGAGTTATGTGAACAAGGCTCCACACTCAGCACTTCCAGCCTGAAGTCTTTTTGTGGCTAACAAATGAAAAAGGACAAGTAAACATAAATTTTATATAGAGAGAAACACAGCTTTTTAGTTTTTAATATCGGAAAATCTGCAGTAAAAGAATCTTTGGCAATAAAACATACTCCATGCTCAGCTATGTACTGTCTCATTCTACCATTCAACTGACCATTTAATCTACTTTATAAAAAAATGGTACCCTCCCCTGGCTTTATCAAAAGTGCTGTACTCCTCCAAACAGTTTAAAATTGGCCATTTAGCAGACAGTGGCCACAAAGCATTTCATCTGCATGAACTCTGTCTGAGAGACAGGGTTACAATAGCAACTAACATTTAACATGAGCTTCGTTTAACTCACGCAGCTGCTTATTGGGGGCAGACTGGAATCCAGTGAGCCTCGTGTCCTATTTACAGAACTTCCAGCTATATCTGGTATGCGCTGGTGAAGATTCAGTATTAAATCCATTTTGCCTTTGGCCTGCATTAATCCAAAGAAAAACAACATTCTTTTCTCAAGTTGTTTTCCTTGGGCCTCCCAGAAGGAGCTCAGTACCACCAACAGAGGGGAGGTTCATTGCCTGACCTTACCAGGGCAGAGGAAGAGAACAAACCTAGGGACATGGTCAGACAAGATATGCAGGATGTTGGTGGGAAGGCTTGAAAAGTTCTGTGTCCTGAACAGCTCATTCTTCGCATTGGCAGAAGTTACTGCCCTTAGAAGGTCTGCTGGAACAGAACATGAGAGCATCCTGATCTGCTTTGAGTCAAAGTCTGGTTACCTGACCTGCAAGTCCTATCCCTTCCTCTGATATCAGTTTAACAGCTTGACAGGGTACTGGGCCATCTCATTGAAACTGTGTATTACCTAAAAGGTGGGACCAGATGACCCTGAGGTCCCTTCCAACCTGGCATTCTGTGATTCTGTGAAACAAGAGCCAAGCTTTGCACTAAACCATTTTTCTGCGTTTCTACCAGCTCTGCTGGGGAGACAATGAGGGCAACTTCAGGAGAGAGACATTATCTTATGATCTTGAGGCAGTTTCTCCTCTGCTTGTCTGACCACAGCCCAATAATCCGAGCCATGCTCTCAGCAATCTCACTACAGCTGCAGGGGTTGGGGAAAAAAAGAAAAGCTTTGGCAAGCTCAAAGCCAGAACAAACGAGATCTATTTGAGTCCTTTTCTCCCTCAGACAGCTTTTCAAATGAGATCAGCAGGGCCTGGAAAGTATTTTCCAGCTTTTACGTGGGATACTGCCATGATTTACATACAAAGCAGCCTAAACACGATGCAAACACTCTCAGAGTTCCTTCCTGCTGAAAGGACAGTGTTCTTGACCCAGATTGTGACTGCAGCGCATGTGGCTGCTGGTTCCAGAAGCAACACACCAGCCCTTACTAAAGCAGAGACTGTGCTTAAATTGGTCTTTAGATATGTGATCTAGACTACCTGAAACTACAGCTTGTAGGACTTTCTTCATCTTCTGATTACAGAAAAGCTTATTCCCCTGAATTTTAAGTTCTTAGAGTAGTTACCAGTATGTGAAGGAAGTAGGAATTAGCTGGAGAAGTCGGGCTGGTGGTTGGACTGGATGATCTTAGAGGTCTTTTCTAACATCCATGATTTTGTGATTCTAAGTTCTTAAAAAAATACTTTTCTGTTGGAGCAGCTTTTGACCATACTGAGAATTTCTGATGCAGGAACAGTAACTCTCGGCTCTATAAGTGAGGAGACGAAAATGATTGCAGCAGAAAAACTACAGTTATGTTCAGTACAAAACACTGCTTATAGTGGTGAAATGAACTCATTTCACAGGCATCATGAAAACAGTTCGAAAAGGTCATTAGATACATGGATCACATAGGGGAACAGAAGGAAAAAACAATTTCCATGGAGGTGAGCAAAAGAACGGTGGGGATTTGTGCCCTCCTGCTGGAGTCTGGGGTTTTCAGCCTGGCTTATATCATCAGTGAAATAAGTTTAGAGAGCTGGTGGATGTTTATTTCCAGTACGGAACCATTACACAAATGGGTCTAATTTGGGATGATCTTAAGAGCAGATGCCTGCTGCAGGCAAACGGTGGAGCCCCAGCTGCCTGCACACAGCACAGCCCGGCTGTGGCTGTCTTTTTGCCTCCTATTCCCAAATTTTGGAGAAGGGAAAGAGAAAATTGTAATGACCACAGATTTCAGATGAGCAACTCAATTTTCAGATATAATCTTTCACTTCACAGGGGCTTGTGGGGGTTTCATTTCACATCAAAAGAACAGAACTTACTGATCTTGTTTCCATGCAAATGAGTGTGGCAGGCTCTGCACAGCCTGCCCTCCTTCTGTGTCTCTCCTTGTTTACCAGACCTGACCAGGAGCACGCTGTTTCCCTGCCAGCCCGTGGGACCCGACCAAGGAACATCAAATCAAATGCCATTTCAGCTGGCAGCACGCTTGCCTCCTGTGGCTGCAATCAATAGGCAGGGTGATCCTACAGTACAGTGTGCCAGCAGGAGCAGGGAAGTCATCCTTCCCTGTACTTGGTGCTGGTGAAGCTGTGCCTCTCATCCTGGGTTCAGTTTTGGGCCCCTCACTACAAGAAGGACATCGAGGGGCTGGAGCACGTCCAGAGAAGGGGAAGGGGCTGGAATATAAGGGTTTTGAGGAGCAGGTGAGGACTTGGCTTTGTTTAGCTTGGAGGAGGCTGAGGGAAGACTTCACCACTCTGTGCATCTCCCTGAAAGGAGGTTGTGGTGAGGTGGGTGTTGGTCTCTTCTCCCAAGTGACAGGACAAGAGGAAATGGCCTCAAGTAATGCCAGGGAAGGCTTAGATTGGATATCAGGAAAAATTTCTTCACTGAAAGGCTTCTCAGGCACTGGCAGAGGCTGCCCAGGGAGGTGGTGGAGTCCCCATCCCTGGAGGTGTTTAAAAGCTGGGCAGATGAGGTGCTCAGGGATCTGGTTTAGTAGTGGACAGGTACAGTTGGACTCCATTTCAATGGTCTTTTCCGACCAAATGGTTCTATGATTCTACATGAGCCAGATTTATTTTGGAACAACAGAAGCTTCTCCTGCCCCACACAAAGATGCTCTGTCACTCTCTGAATATCTCTGGCAGGGGTTTTATCTTCACAATGTTACTGCAGTACAGAGTCAGGGCAGAGATAGGTGAGCAAAAGATCAAACCAACCCAACTTCATGGAAGCATGTTGCCAGCACTACAAGAAATGACAGTCACACGGGGGCTAAGAGACACTTTGTCAGGTTGGCAATTGCAGTAAGTTATGCTCATGAACTACAAGAAACCATGCAGCCAAAAAAGGAAAGGGAAAAAAAAAAAGAGCAAAGAAGAAAACAAAACAGAGACAAAGGAAGTAAGGCATTAAAATCTCTATTAAGATCATGCACGTGCTTGCCATGACATTGTGGCAGAACATAACATACTTTGTGTCCCAAGACAGCTGAATGAGAGGGTTAGTGGACAAAGGCCAATGGAGAGTGGTTTAAAATGGAGATGAACTCCAGCTCTTGTATTCCCAGACACATGCAGTAGACCTGCTACACTGGCCCTGGCAATGTGAATTCGCTCCAGTTTTCCCTATAGGCACCGTTAAGCCAAGGCATAATGACAGGCATTAAAGGGAAATGTTTGTCCTTCCTGATTTGGGAAAAATCTCCTCTCCTCTCAGATTATAACTACAAGAAGTCATGGTGCTGGGCACACACGCTCCTCAGCCCTGTTCCCCGTGTTATCTATTTACATCAGAGCACTTAAACACTATCCCCTTCCCTGCTTCTCCTCATGTCTGGCTCATATCGCTATAGAACAAAGGGGAACAGACCTGATCTTGTATTTATCACTATTTGACTTACTTAAAATATCGACCTTCCATGGGGTCTGGTCTCTGTATGATTGATTTATTGATGTCAGTTCTGACTAAACATCAGCTTTTGAATCCAGAAGGCGATGATAACAGTTGTTATCATTGTGCTTCAGCCAAAACCAAAGTCATGTAAGAAAAACTCATGCTTGCTTTATTCAAAACTAATGTTCCTGCAGATAAAACATTCACTTTCTCCTATGATCCCCACAGCACAATAAACTCTGATAATGCTGGCTTTATTACTTCAGAGGAGGAATCCAATTTGCACATTTAACAGTGCAGTTGGAACATCTTTTTCTTCCTCAGGCAACTCTAACCTAGCCTTTTTATAAAAATGTGCAGTATTCCCCTGTCTTCATTGTTCATTGCAGCCCTGGTGCCCCTCCTTTAGGTGTTAGTGCCACTCCTTGAAAAGAACAATAAACCTCAACACAACTGACTCTCAAGTCCATCTGTTTACTCTGTGCTAAAGGAAATCTCTGTCCCACAGAGCAGGGTGGAGGATGGTGTCCTGATCCCTAGCGAAAGTTGGTGTGACAGGAGTCAGTAAGAACCCCCTGTACAGCTGATTACATTCCAGGGTTCAAAATAAATGTTGACTTAGCTGTCTCATGTTCCTCAACCACAACACCATTACCAGGAGTGACCGCCTCCACTTAACAAGATCAAAATATTTCCAATTCAACCCTTACATAACCCAGTATCAAGTCATTAGGCCTTTAACTCAGATACAGACCTTCTCCTGTGTCATCCTCCTAAACTGTAGGGAGTTCTTAGCTCTACTGAAGAGATGCCCCATCCAGGGAGTTGTTGCAGGCCAGGTTGGATGGGGCTTTGAGTACCCTGATCCAGTGGGAGGTGGCGGGGGGGTGGAACTGGATGGGCTGTGAGGTCCCTTCCAACCCAAACCATTCCATGATTCTGTGATGGCACTGAACTTATGTTGAATGACTTCTGTTCTCTTTAGGCCCCAAAACATGCTCAGGTGACCCTGCATTACATTTTACTTTATCACAAACCAGATAATAATATTCCTAGCTCTGCCAACAAGCTGATGTCTTTTCCTAATGCCACTCCTACCAATTAGAGACCAAGCTGCCCAAGCAGGATCCACACACACAAAGGACACCATGAATCATGGGATGATCTCAGTGACACCACTATGATAAACTCTTCATTTATCAGCCGAGGAGAACGAACAAACGAAAAAAGCAGCTTGTCCCCACCTTGCAAAACCACTGCTGACGTCCAAAACCAAGCTAACAAAAGAAAAACCATTCACGCAAATGCTTCTCAATAGATCCACATTTCCAGCTGGTGTGGTAGAGTGATGAAACAGTGCATTCGTTACCCTCCCTGCTGCCAGCATAAGGGGCCGTGCTCTTCTGGAGGGAAACAGAGATGCTCCTGGGACTAAGCACAGCTCTGTGCCGTGGTAAGGATGGGTTGAGAGGAGGATAATTAACATGACTGAGCTGGCCATTAAAGGTGCAAACTTCCCTTCTGAACTCACTTCTGACACATTATCAGATGTGGCTGTGGCTGTACCTGTTTGTGCACAAATTCCCCTGCCCATGGGTAATAGGGAACAACAAGACCTGAACTCTAGCACTGACAGAGCCATCTAAACCTCATTTTAAACTATATATTCATGGTGTTCACCTGCAGGATTTCTAAGGTGTCACTTGAGAATTGGAAACACATGTTAAAAAATAGAGGATTACTGCAAAGCATCCACAGAGTGCTATTCCACATAATTAGTTTTATTAGTGAATGTTAAAGCACACAGCTTGATATCATTATTAAGTCTTTTGCAGAGGCAGCATTGTGAGATGACTGGAAAAACAGATGTCTCTTTTATATAAGCCTCCAGACTAATGCTTCTAACAGGCTACAGCTAATGCCTCCTGGATAGTCTTTCAATTGCTAAAGGAGGGGAGAGCCCTGAGGCCAGCCAGCCTGCTTTCCCTTGCTACATCTTTTTCCTTCCCCTTCTCCTCAAAGTTATTTGCAATCAAAGCTGAAAACTGAAGGCGAGTTGCTACACCTTTGACTTGCAGGCCTGAATATCGATGAGCCACAAGAGACAGAGATGGAAAGAGTGACAAAAGGTGAGGGGAAGAGACAGGGGAGGTCGGAAACGGCTCGTTTCCCAGCACACACACCGACAGACAGGTAGTGTTCGCACTGTACCTAGAGAGGCTGCCCTCAGTGGCCAGGCTCGGGGAGTCATCGAGGACATTAGGTTCACTGCAGGAGGGGCAGGGAGATTAAGAATTTAGGGAAAGAAAATGCAAAAAGCATGCGATTGTCTCTGTTTTCAAGGGAGAAAATATCAACGGAATAAAAAAAAATTAAAAAAAAAAAAGGAGGGTAACATTAATTGGTCTCGCACGCTCAACAGCACATTTATGACTCAGAGGAGCTGAAAGAACATCTGATAACAGGAGCAGTCTTTAGAGGGGGGTTACATTGCATGGAGATTCCTACATCTCTGCTGAGAATTGTTGGAGCTGAGAGGTTTGGTAGGATGCGTTTCCAGAAAATAAGGGCAGGGAACTGTTTTCAAAGCCATTTTCCTTCATCATTTTCATTTATTTTGGTTCTATTTACTTCCAGCTTCCTAGGAAGCTTTTTCCTTCCCTCTTCCCTGTGAGCCAGTTCTTCCTGAGGGTGGGCTAATCTGTCTCCCATGAGCTATAGACCTTTTGGTATGGCTTTAAGGACAAAGCCCTGGAAAACAAGGTCTGGTAGTGCAACGAAACTGTTAAGTAAACGGCTGCTGTGGGTCCTGGCACATGAGGACACCATCACGTTGCTCTCCTATGCTTCAGCTATTCAGGCAGGAGCAGCCTGCTCAGCCCATCAGAAAAATGTGAAGGGAAGAAAGCTGGGTTACCAGCAGGAAAGCACTAATAATATTACTTAACATTAATTAGTTTACATTTGCAAGGCAGTCTGAAAGCCCAGAGACCATCCATAACTCAAAAGGGCACAGTGCTGGGGACTGTGATTATGCTTGCTGAGCTCCTACTTCCCTATACAGATGAGAAGCGGTTCTCCTGGTGCACCAGGTACTTAAAAAGCAGAGAGCAAAGCTCTGCTGTAATTAAAGTCTTTTTTTCTCAGCATCATCATGACAAAGCAAACATTGCTATCCATCAGCTGTGACTCTCGTGAAGCTTATGCATTGAAGATGGCGGTGAAAGATTGAAGAAAAGGCAGTCTTGCATATTAATTTTTGGAGAAACAAAGAGACTGAATCAGTTGAGCTCTAAAGTCAAATGAGTTCCTGTAAGCCCTTTTGTAAAAACTCTCAGATAAAATCTGTGCAACCTCTCCCTTGTAAATCACTCCTCCTGTCTCTGCCACATGTACCACAGCTGTTACTTTCCCTTCATGGATCAAGGTTATTTCTTTAATTTCAAGCAAGACTGGGGAGGGAATAATGTTGTTCGATTTTCCAGGGCTGGTCAAGAGATAATGTAGAATTTATTCTTTAGAGGTTCAAAGGGGATAACATAAATTAAGCTGTCCCTTGTCAGATATCCTTGGATAACTATGTTGCAAGCAAATAAAACAGTAAACAGTGCTTACTAAGTGGAAAACCCCCACGTTTAAATGAAAAACTTCTCTTTACATCTTCTGAAGATGTTCTTTTCCTAAATTCCAATCTCCTTCTCACCACTTCAGGTAACCAGGAACAAGGTATTCAAAGTTATTTCTATCAACGAGTATATTTCTGGTTTTAAACAGTATTAAATCCCATCCTTTTGCTTGACATTCAGTTCCTGTGCTGAGCTAGTCACTGTTCTAGGAAGGTCAAAGACTACATGGATGAAAATGAAGTAACTAAATCCAACAGGATGCCTCTGCCCCACTTCCCAGCTCTTCAGGATCCCTCCTTATTCGCTACACAGATTGTGTGCAGTCCCTGGTTCAAGGCATAACCCCATATCATGTATTTTCTTTTTGCTGTCCACAGCAGTAGCAGAGGAAAATAACAGGGCTGAGGGTCTTTGTTTAAGAGGAAGGTTTCTATGGGTGACAGCTTGTTCTTACGGACTCTACATAACACAGATCATGCTGGAAAATCATCACTTCCACCCCTGCACCCTTGGTCCAGCACTATTTTGGGATGAATAAATCTAACATTGCTATGCTGGCGCCAACTCTGCTATCCCACCTCCTCATGTACACACAATGTACTCGCACCATTTCTGCTCTTGTGACTAGAATGGAGAAGGTGAAAAGCCCATGGTGTTACCTTTGGCTGGGCAACATGCCCACCTCCGCCTGAGGTGCAGACACGCTGGAGAGATGGCTGGAGAACCGCCTCCTCCCAATGGCACCCATAAGGTACGCTTCTTGTTCACTTACCACACTGGGCATGCTCAGGGAGTCATCTAGAGAGAAAGGAAAAACAGGAAAGGAGAGGAGACAGCCGCCCCAAACCCCACTCGCATGTTTACAGTTGTCAAGAGATAACAGGATGCCAGAGGCATACCCGGCATTTACTTATCGAAACCCTGAACCTGCAAATTTGAACGCTTCCATTAGATGATACAATCAGCACTCAGAGGGACCCATGCATAAAACTCCGCAGGGTGAGGAACCCAGCACACCTAGGGCAGGGCTTACGCACCCTTTCGGCTCGTGGCTCTCAGGACAACATGCTTGGGGAATTCAGCTTCCACTAGGGCTTAAAAACTCCTGTGATTTGCAAATATTTGGTTAATACAGAGCATTTTCTGGCATGAAAGTTGTAACTGGATGTTTTGCTTGTGTGAAATAAACTGCTGCTATGATAGCAAAGCACTTTTAGAAAAGGTAACACCTGTAACAGCAAAGTGCAGAACTGACAACCCTTAACAGCCACTGGGACACGCATTTTAGCATGACACCAAAAACTGGATCAGTTTACTCCGATACATCACCCTGCCACTGGATTATGCAGACAGAGGGACTGCGATCAGGGCTGCTTGCAATTATCAGTGCTGTTTCTAATTATATGAAGTACCTGAAAAGAAATGACTGTTGTGGTTTCTACCGTAACAACTTATAAATGCAAATAAACAAATAAAATAAAGGGGATGTTTGGGGTAATTTTTTCCTTCCTTTTTGACCTTTTCCAGTTATGATATACTGAGATATTCAATGGCATCATTAAGCCATAAAAGCAAATCAGAAGACAGCATTCATTATTTCACACAGCAGCTCATAATTAATCTGAGGCTGAAACAAGAGTTTGCCACTGTGAGTGTCTGAGCAATGCAAATACCAGGTGGATTATACAATGTTTAGTGATGAACCCAGCTTGAATAAAGTTGGGCTGAGCCTGGAACATTCTCAGGTAGCAGTTCCTTCCCAGAGGCAACCCTGCTGTAACTGCACTGGTCTCTCTTTTGAGCCACCTGTTTTCACTCCTCTTATCATCATCAGCCTCAAATACAAAAGTGAAGCGCCTGAGTATCAGGTGTTGGGGCACTCAGCCACTGCAGCATCCCTGCTAAAGGAGGGGGAAGACCAAGCCTGACGACACATGAGCAGAGCTTTCAACCCTGGCGTTCAGTCACAGACAACTCAGAAGCAGATGGGCAGCTGTGAAGCAGAGGGAAGGCAAAATTCTAAGAATGACATGAAACTCAGCTGAAATGACAAAGCAACATTCAGATCATTGCACATTCATCCCCCAAAAAGTCACCATCCCGTTCCTTCTGAACTGTCACCAGGAAGCCTGGCAACCCCAGAACCTGCCAGCTGCCCACAAGGGACATCAAGCTTTTGTCACCAGTAGGTTTAAAGCTTAATTTCCTCTGTTAGTCAAGTGACACAAGCACACAGACATTCCAGCCTGCGGAGAGACGCAGCTGGATCCCATGCAGCACAAGGACAACATATTCCACATGGAAGCAGCTGGCCAGACGTTGATGAGCAGGAAGTACTGAGCTCCTGCAGGATCCTAAGTATGGAGCCAGCTGTGGACTCTGCCTGCTGCCACAATGCAGGTCAAAGAGAGGGCTCGGGTCTCATACACTAACAATCTGCCTGTGCCCTTCCCAGAGCTCAGGAGGGAATGAGGAGGTCTATAATGACCCAAGCTTCAACACTGTGAACCATGGAGCAACCACACCATTTCTAAGCCTTGTGCCCTTTGTTCACCTTGGGACAGGGACAAACTGCCTCCCCCTCCCAGCATCAAGGAAACATCCTCAGTGTTGGGGCTTAGCTCCAATCAGTAGCCACGTACTTTCCTCATCCTCCTCATCCGTGCGGCTCAGCGTGTCCTGTGAGGCCTGCTGGGATGGCTCGCTGTCCTGCTCCCAGACTGTGCCCGTGCCAGTGTTGGAGCGGGACATGGTGGCCAAGCTCAGGCGGTAAGCAGAGGTGGAAGTGCCCACAGTGCTGACAGATGTCTTCCCTTGGTAAGCTGCAAGAGGGGAGAAACCAAAACCAGGTCAGTGGTGGCACTGGAAATCAGTGACCAGACATGTTGGGCACACAGTTATGCCCAGCCTAGTAGGGCAGGGGCTGGCAGAGGTGATAAAGCTGAAAGAGGGGAGAATGAGAAGAGATCTTAGGGAGAAATGTTTTCCTGTGAGGGTGGGAAGGCCCTGGCACAGGTTGCCCAGAGAAGTGGTGGCTGCCCCATCCCTGAAGGTGTTCAAGGCCAGGTTGGATGGGGCTTTGAGCACCCTGATCCAGTGGGAGGTGTCCCTGCCCATGGCAGGGGAGTGAAACTGAATGGCTTCGAGGTCCCCTCTGACCGAAACCGTTCTGTAATTCTGTGATAAAACGGAGATAACTGCCCTGTTCACATCAGCTCTCCAAAACCTCTGCCTGCTTTTCTTTTGCAGTCTGTTTTCTCCCTTAACTGTAGCTCCATGTTTTCCAGATCAGCTTCAACATTTAGGAGCAAGGGAAATTATTACCAAGGAAAAAATGTCGAGGCGTTTTCTCCTGAGTTTGTTTGCTTAAGAACAGACTCAGTCTCTTGCTATGGGTAAGCGGTGGCTGCCATCTCGTGGCAACAAGGGTGACTCTTAGAGGTGTCCCCTCATGCCAAAGAGAGAACTTGTTGCATGGCTCTGGACCTCACTGGCGACAGCAGAGAAAATAAAAAAAGGACTAAGGGGAGAAAGGATAAGACTGATCTGCTACTGACAAACAGACAGAGGTTTCTCCACAAGCAGCTTCAGCTTGACAGAGGGGTAGGTAGCATCTTGCTGCCTTGTGGGCTGGGGCTGCACAAGGCAGCGGTGACAGCAAGAGGCGGCTATTGGGTAGGGGACTCAGACCATGGGAAAAATGGGCATGACAAGGTGCATTTCACAACTAACCTGGGCTTCTGTTGGCTGACCAATGGTAAGGCTGGGCTGGGAATAGGATATGGATCTGTCAGAGCAAGTCCTGAGGGCTGCAGCACCTCCCAAACGAGGACAGGCTGAGAGAGCTGGGGTTATTCAGCTTGGAGAAGAGAAGGCTCTGGGGAGACCTTAGAGCAGCCTCCAAGTACTGAAAGGGGCTCTTGATCAGGGAGTGTAGGGGTAGGTTTTCAGCTGAAAGAGGGCAAACTGAGATGAGATCTTAGGGAGTAATGTTTTCCTGTGAGGGTGGGAGGCCCTGGTCCAGGTTGCCTAGAGAAGTTATTCACTTCCCCATCCCTGGAAGTGTTCAAGGCCAGGTTGGATGGGGCTTTGAGCACCCTGATCCAATGTGTGTGTGTGGTGAAACTGGATGGGCTTTGAGGTCCCTTCTGACCCAAACCATTCCATGATCCAGTGTCAAGCTGTCGGGCTGCGGGTGGGTTCCCCCATGCCCCTCCTGGGTAGCAGGCAGGTCTGCCTCACAAGGTAATTTACAGGTAAGCCAGCTGGCCAGACAGGGCTCGTGGCCCTTCGCTGTGCCCTCTTCTTCTTACCAGACCCGCTGTGCACGGCCTCCTTCAAGATCTTCAGCTCGCTATTGAATTCCGCGATGAGCGAGCTCTTGCAGAGTGGGCGTGGTATGAATCGTCTCTCCAGCTGGTCAGCAATGTGCTGCCGGGCTGTCAGTTCCTCGTGGTTCTCAGCTGGCTGGGCCAGCAGCTGCAGAAATGGGACATGTTAGCATTACAGGGAAATGATGCCCAGGGCACTGGGACTTGTCTCCAGTCCAGCATGAGCCTGCAGCCAGCAGACTGTCCCCTTGTAGGCATGGGGGTTTGACTCCAGCTATGATTTTCCACCTTTCTTTCAGGGAGAACATTCTCCTCACTGACACTGGTACATAAGGGCTTCCTTGAGCTAAGCTCTACCCCCAGCCATGAGGCAGCTCCTTCTTCCAAGAGGATTTAGTGTTTCCAAGTGGTGAGACACAGCAAGCCAAATAATGTGGAGTACCGTGTGCTGGTCTACCTGGTAAGCAGGGAAGAGCTGTGATTAACTTAAGCCCTGTCCACTACCCCCTAGCAGCTGCCTGTCCATCCACAAAAGTCCTGCTAGAATCTTCAACCAAGGGATAGAAAACAGTATGGTCCTTACTTGCTGTTAGCTGTACTGCCCAGCTCTGTGCAGAAGAGAGACCTCTGGAAGACTTCAGCCAACCATACCATTCTCTGAACCCCTCCTACATTCAGAGAATCTGCATCACTTCCAAGTTCTTTGAAGGTCTTTGTTTCAAAATTAAGTCCACATGCAAACCCTGGTGGTGCTTTCCCATCCCAGGGAACCAAGGCTAGCAGTGCTGCATGGATTGGAGCCATAGTTATATAGGAAATCTAGGAAATCTAGTTATCTAGGAAAAAACCCTGTGATTTAGTTTCAAAGCATCTCAGGACCTTCTGAAAAGCTACTCCCTCCATCAAGACACAGTTTTTCCAGGAGTGCTGTTTCTCTGTTCTTAGCAAGGGAATAATGGATACCTTGACTTTATCAGGAGCTAAAGGAGCTGTTACCTTGCACTGGATGAAGGGCCGAAGGAGCACAAAGATAGGGATCCGTGTCCGTACGATAAAGTCGAGGAAATCCCAGAGGGCCAGCCCTCCCACCTTCCGCAAGGCCATCTCCTTGACTTGCAGGCTCAGCCAGTACCACTGGCTGTCCAGTTGGCGTTCAAAGCAAACAAGGATCACCTTCAGGGCTACAGGGGAACACACACATGGCAGTCAGAGAGGATGTCAGGGTCCTTCCAGGCACTGGGAGAGGAATGGGGGGCCCACAGTGGGCACATACTTACACAGGTGTGCATCCATGTGTGGGCACACGCACACCCATACACTTCAATGTCACAGCTCGCTTTTCTATCAAGTCTCCAAATGCAGCAGGGAAGGAGGCCACCTTTCTTATTATAAAGGACTCATAACCCAGAGTCCCATTGTCCTCCTTCCCACCTCAGTTCATTTGTATTTTCTTGCTCTTGCTTCCCCTCTCCCCCCACCCTGCGGAGTTCTTTTGTCTTCCTGGAATTCACATGTTTGGAAAGCAGCTCACTCACCCAGGTAGGCAGCCTGGCTGGTGGACTCGGCAAGCCCTTCCCGCCGCAGGTCCTTCCCCGCATCCCCTGGGGTGGAGCAATGGGCAGGGGAGCTCTCCAGCATGAAGTTCTTGCTGCGGGAAGTGCTGATGATGCGAGGTGGCAGAAGGATATTGATGACAGTCTGGAGCAGCAGCAGGACCTCCGGCTGCTCCAGCCAGGGGCTGTCTGAGGTGCATTGGGAGGGGAGAGAGAGAAAGATCAGGCTACATTCCACCAAAGCTACTCAAAAGATCCAGACCCCATTCAGTTCCACAATGGGGTGCAACCTCAAATGCCCCCTAAGCCAAAACTTGGTCCCCCACACCTTGTTATGCTGCTTCTTCTCCTGCAAGCAAAAGCAAAGTTGATTTTAACACCAACACAAACGCACACGAACACAGAGCTACACAGCACAAAGGATTATCCCATTCAGTGGTCTCATGACCTCATTGCGTTTTGACATTGCCCTCTCCCTTCACTCTTTGCTTTCTTTTAGGGATTTACCAGACCTCTACAGGAGAAAGCAAGGAGCAGGAGTTGTGCAGGGCAAGCAGCATGGATTGGGCAGACTGGGATCCACAGGGGCACACAGTTGCTGTGGCCTCTGCTCCCCTCTGTGGCTTCTGCCACCAAGAATTTGTCTTGCCCTGCTCTCCAGCTTCAAAAGAAGGAGCGCACCTCTGTAAGACCTGACTAAAGAACCACGGCACAGCTGAAACAGAGAAGAAACAGCCACAACAACAGCTCCTCCCCATGGGGCTCTTTTCAGTCTCGGCCCCAACGGGCACTTAGCTGGCAGAAAACCAAATTAAAAGATAACAAATTAACAGAGAGCAAACATCGGTTGTCAGAAGTGGGGGAGAAAAATGGGTTTTGTTAAATTAGTCAGACCTTTGCTTCCAGATCCTACTGTGAGCACAAATGGAATCAGTAGGTTTAAAAGCATTCCTTCCCTTCTCTCCTGATTGGTGAATGGGGAGACGACATGGCTTAGGGGGAAATCTTCTTTCAAAGCCTGTGCAGTAATAACAAGAAAGGATTAAACGATTTCAGCAGCAGAGCACGCACACAAGTTACTGCAGGGAATGACAATCCCCCGAGCATCCTGTTTACACCTTACAACACCAGCACTGATGTCCTGATTGAATTAGAAGCCCTGAGACCACTTAGTCAGGAGTAAAAGGAATTCATAGAGGATCACAGGCACCCTCTGCTTCTGTCATAGCCAAGAGGTGAGAAGCCCAGATTCCTACCTGGTAGGTACTATTAACAAAACCAGATGTATCCCACCAGGAATCAGCTGAGTGTTTGTCCTAAACGCTGCCCTGCTGTGAATGGCATCAGGATCTGACTCAGAATATGGGCAATAAAAAAAGGAAGAGAGGAAATTGCACAAATTATATAATCTGACTGTTCTGTTGTCTGAACATGGAGGTTATTCCCAAACACATTTTTTGTTCTGCCTCCCAATCCATCCTCCCTAGCACAAAGAATGAACTCCTGAAAATTAAACAGAATGCACGTTTACTCCTTGATGCACAGTCAGGCTTAAATTGAAAGGTCTTTCGTCTTTAGAGGAGGTAACAAAAATTACTGCCAGTAGAACTCTGCTCATGTGCAGCTTCCCATTTGCCACAGACTTTGCTGGGAAATGCAGCTGAACCTTGCAGCCCCCTGAGCTTGTGGATCTGGGCTGAGAAATTCCAGGAGAAGATGTTTTCTGACAGGGTGAGAAGTACTGCTGGAAGTATCAGGAATGTGACTACTCATGTGTTTTCCTGACATGTTTGGTTTTCATACATTCAAAGCCCTTGAAAAGAATGAGTGAACAGGGAGCCAGAGGAGAACAAAAGTAAAAGCTCCCAATACTTTTAAAAAAAATGATTAATTGGTACCTGGTTTTAAAATAGAAAAGATTTCTGAGAAGGTGAAGGTGGTCCTTTTTTCACTTTTGGCGAAAGACCCATTATCTCAGAGCTGGAAGAATGTCCCTTCATTGGTCACCCTTCTGTCTGACTTCATGCCCATGGGGAGGGAAAGGGATACAGAGGCAGGAAGACTAACAGCTATGGCCCCGCTACGAGAAAGGAACAGAGATGAGATTCTCCTCAAAGTCCAGGATGGGATTTTTAATTCTGGACAAGGATGCTATCGAGCCAGCAGCTGAAAAGCCACGTTGCCCTGCTGTTTTGAGCTGGCACACTGTGTGATCAGCTCAGGTAAGAGCAGAAGAGCACAGCCTCCATGCTGCATTGCACAAGTGGTCCCATAGGAAGGGGTAGGGTAGCATGGACATGACTTCCCTGTGGCAGGAGACTTATGCTAATTCCTTAGAACCTACTGAGCATCCTAACGTGTGTGTCAGAGCCTTCAACAGCATCAATCAGCCGAACTCCCTGGACTCCCAACAGCAGGGTTAAGCTGATGGATGCTTGCTGTGGCCTTGGCTCCAACAGGTCAACTCTGAGCTCAGTTCAAAAAGAAGGGAAAATTTATGTTGCTTCTCTTTCTCTCTTTTTTTTTTTTTGGTTTGTGTTCCACAGATTTTGCCCAGCTTTTGCAGAAAGGAAACCGAGCACCAGTGAGTTGGTGTCTCAGCCAGAAGCTGTACCAGGCCCAGCCATGGGCCAGGGCAGACACACCTGTATCTGCAATGCTACAAGCCGGACAACAGCTGTGCTGAAGGGCAGAGGTGGCGAGAGATAAGGGCTGAGATGAAGAAGGGGTAATCCGTCAGCCACACTGGAGGGTCCTACCACTCCCATCACCTGCAATACAAACAGAGCACATCACCACAACTGGCTACTTACACTGTCATCCATGCCATATCCTCCAACGGCAGTGAAATGGGAGGCACCTTCCCTTGAGCACTGAGTTGGAGTGGATCTAGGAGAACCAGCCCCCCCAGTGGTCCTGGCAGGAGCTGGGACTGGTGAGGAGAAGGAGTTCTAGCAGGGAAAGGGAGGGGAGTGAAGGGAACCAGCAAGGATGGGAGGAGTGCACAGGTAACCTGGTACATTTACAAATGTACCTGGTACCATCCCTGAATGACCAGCGCTGCTCTGGTGGAACGGTTGGAGTTGGAGGATATGCCATGTAACGACTGTAACAAGTAAAAATATGTCAGCAAAGCAAAAAGTCTGCATTGAAACTGGACATCTGTGCCCTTCCCTCATAGATCTACTTGAAAACGAATGTCCTAAGTCTGACCCAAGCCGGGTTTTGTACAATTTTCAGATCCCTCTCAAACATGGTCTGTTCGTGTGGACTTGTAAGTACAGCTAATTTCACCTGAGCCCATATGTCTTAAGTAGAGTTACCTGGTTGTCTCTTGCGTAGCCGCACAAGAAAACAGCACAGGGGACAGTTATTTGAACTGTTTGGGATGTGTCTTTCAGGAGGAATTAAATCACAGACCTGTGTCTCTCCATGACTGGGCCAATTTAGATGATGGGAACAGGGTTAGAAGCAGCCTGGCAGATGCCACAGCTTCAGGGAGATGAACGCTCTCCTTTTTTTCCCCAATTCGGCTGCACTTCAGGACTGCAGAGCTTTCTGCTATTTTTAGAGCTAATTCTTAGTGCAGGCCCTTTGGAGAGCTTGCTGGAGTGACTCTCTCTTCTGTGCCTGCTTGCCAAACTGCAGATCCATTCCAAACCTAGATTTGGGAGAATGAGATGAGAACTTAGGGAGAAATGTTTTCCTGTGAGGGTGGGTTCTCTGGCACTGGTTGTCCAGAGAAGTGGTGGCTGGCCCATCCCTGGAGGTGTTCAAGGCCAGGTTGGATGGGGCTGTGAGCACCCTCATCCAGTACGAGGTGTCCTGGCCCATGGCAGGGGGATGGAAATAGATGGGCTTTGAGGTCCCTTCCAACACAAACCATTCCATGATTCTATGATTTGCAGTGCCTCCAAGGATCCACCTCTCCTTGAGCAAAGAAGTCTGTAAGACTCTGACAGGCTGGAGCTTCCCTGCCCCAGCAGCAGTGAGTGCTGAATAGACCTGAGGACAGGAGACTGGCAAAAACTAACACTGCATTTAGAATCATAGAATGGCTTTGGATGATGATGTTCATTGGTTTTGAAGCCTCTCAAAGCTGTGGTGAACACTGAGAGGCTTTTGGTAACTGCTAGAAAAAGTTACAATATTTATGTTCTAAGGAGAAAATATTATAAACCTCAATAATAATAATAATAATAATAATGGTAATGCAGCCTTTCACTCTTTATTTGGGCTTTTCCCACATGGAATGTAAGTGTGCATGTCTGTCCAAATGGCTGGAGTTAAACGGACAATGAAACCAGAGATTTGCGTCCCAGGTGAGAGCTGCAGAAACACTATGGTCTATCACTAAATGACAAGACAGGCTCTGCCTGCATCATCTCCCTGCTGTAAAACACTTAGGAGAATAAACTCTACCAAGAGTGGGATCTGAACATTGTACAGTGCAAACCTGTACTAGATCAAGCCAGGGACATTGCAGAGAGTGGCTTGAATCCACCCAGGTAAACCCTTCTAACTAGCCTGCACCTGATGGCCTCTGATGGAGCCGCCAGGTCCTTCCCCACTGGGGACGGTAGGTATCCCCAGTGCCCCCTGCTCCCCATCTCTCCCAGGTGTGTGCAGTCTCCACCACCCCACTCTCCAACTTGCAGCCCTCAACTCTCAGCTCAGTTTGGCAAAGGTGGATTTTCAAAGTGGTGCGTGGGAAGCGACAGGAAGAAATCGCTTGACCGCCGCTATGGGTCCCTGTATCTCCCCATGCACCACTTCAAAACTGAACCTCACTGTCTCTAGTATCACTTGCGAAGTCCCCTTACAGGGGGGCAGGGAATGGGGGTGATCTTCAGTCCAGAAAAGGCAATGGCAGGGGAAGGTTGGGTGAAGGTTCACAGGGTTGCCGCTGGGCTACTCACCAGATTGACACAGACATTGATCAGAGACCTAAGGTGAGGCAGGAAGGAAATGATTGGCTGCCTCTGAAGTGTCAAACAAACCCCTTCAATCAAACTGCTGGCAGGCTCCCACTCAACCTGGCGCCTGCAATACAACAGTAGGTGCCATTAGCTGCGGGCCTCCTGCCCCCCACCAGACGCTTGCAGACATGGCGACCGACACACACTGACGCCCACAGAGGAAACGGTTCAGACAGCAGCGACATCCAAGATGAGCACAGAGTGTGCGACAGAGGAAAGTTTTCACCCACGCAGCTCAGGAAAGCACAGAGCCACAGAGTACACAGGGAGTTTGAAAGAGACCAGGAACAAGGCGGGGAGGGGCTGTGCTAGTGGCACAAACCCCCTCACAACAGCAGTAGCAGGTGGTGTGTTTCACTCCCTGACACCCTCTCCTACAGAAGGTGAGTGAAAGGGAGCCACCAGAGAGCTGTTTGATGTGCCTGTGTGGGGAGAAGGGCTGCTGTGCCCTGCTCCCAGCTGAGAGCAGCTCTTTTGTCTCTTGTGGTTTGTGGATGTTCTCACTGAAGGGACAAAACCCCATCAGCCCTCTGTAAGCTACTTTGCAGCCTAGTCTGCTCTGCTAGAGTGGCTCCTAAATGTAAACTGGCCCAGCAGTGCAATCTTTACCTTCCTTAACCTGTGCTGGAGGGCTGATTCATCCCCTACCAGCATCAAAGTCCTTCATTCCAGGATCTTTTCTGCCCTGACACTTGGCTTGTTTCACCCGAACAGCTTTCAGGTGCTGAATAGAGTCCTTCCTAACCATAAGCAGACACTGCATAGGTAACATCAAAGTGGTTCATACCATTCATCTCGGGGCCTGATTCTTTGGAGTAAGTATGGTTCTCAAGCCAACATATGGCTGTGCAGTTTACGGAACAGAAAGACAAGGCTTGCATAACTTGTTAGCTCAAGACTCAACAATATCCTAGTCAAGCTCCTCAGTGGAGTTCTTAGAGAGACAGGGGCTCAAGTGTTCACTATGCAAGTTATGCAGACCAACACACGTGTCAGCTTTCAGCATCCACTGTTTCTAAGCCTCCAGAAGCAGTTTGTTCTTGTTCTTACACATACACTGCTACCACCAGACACTGGCTTTGGAGCAGTGTTGCCCAGAGGAGGCAGCGTGTAAGATTCTGATGAGAGTACCCCAACGGATGGCTCCTAGGGTCTGGGACCCAGCCCCATCTCTCAGAGGCTTCTTGGCCCCATGACATTTAAATAGAGTTGGTGCATTTGGTCTCTATCCCTTTGTGTGCAACAGAGCAGTTTCAGCCAGGCAGAGGCACAGACAGAGAGAATATGAAGGGAATTTTAATTTATGAGCATTCAGCTTACACAAAGAGGAAAGATCTCCAGGAACAGGAAGAACCCTAAGCTGCCTTTGAGGCAGAAGGAAGTATGAGCAAGAAAAGAAAGAATGAGAGAGAAGCAGGCAAGATGTGGCAAAGAATCAAGCCAACAGGAAGAAGCATCAATATTTCTGCCTTTAAATTCCCTACAAGGGCAGGAGTTTCTTATAGTAGATCTTTAGGCAAATGAAAGCAATAGGTAGCGATGCCAGAAAGAAGAGATCACCTCCCTGTTACTTGCTCTTAGTTGGGCACACACAGTTCCCACTGAGACCTACAGCTTGGTGTCTGAGTCCTGACGTTCTCTAACATCACCAGGCTTCTCAGCTGCGACTGCCAGCAAAGCAACCGATTCAAGCAGGTGAGGATACACAGCCATGAGAGGGACTGGGTCCAGTGAGTGGTTTTACTCAGATCACTGGAAAATCTGCAAGGCTGGGAGATTTAACACTACCCAGTGTGGATTTGTATCACTGCCTCTGAGGTGGGGATGCTCCATATCGAAGGCTTCTTGAAGTCACCAAAGCCTATACCGTCATGGTACCATGTGATGCACCAGGCTTTCCCCAGGCACTGACTAGGTGCAAGTTCTGCTCCCTCCTGCTAGAAATATGCTTACTACAGTTTAACTTTCCATTAAAAAAATAAAATTAATCCACTCAGCTTACAGCTAAAATAAATAAAGACGGTAGCGAGGTGGTACAAATCTGAAGACATTTTGGAGAAAGAAAAATGAGATTTCTGCAAGTTCTCTATGTAGTTCTTAATAACCATGACTTTCTTCTCTTGCTACCAGAAGACACAACAAAAACATCAACATAAATGCACACTTACAGAGATAAAAACATTTGTTCATGTTGTGAAAGTTCACTGCAACACAACAGTTGTAGTTGGATGACATACCCACACTTCAAGGCTTGCAACGTCAGAAACGGAACCCAGAGGGTTTCTGTTGTACCTGCTCACCTCAAGGTAGGCATCTTGTGTATTTTATTGAACATACGATCCAATCTCTTTAAGATGAGGATAAGGGCAGGTCTCACCGCCTCGGCAGTCCAGTCAGTGATGGGCAGCATCTCCATGATGTAGCGCCGGAGACCTCGGCTCTCCATTGTCTGTGTGTCGTAAGGTGCCAGTTTCAGCAGGGAATGTGCAATTTCTGCCAGTCTAAAACCAAGTTGTGTGAAGAGGAACATCAAGTACAACTTACAGTTCTCCACACATGCCAACGAACTAAGAGATAAATCTTCAGTAGCCTAGTAAAAAGATGCAAAAGTACAAAAATGCTGCTATTTAAACCCTTAGTTCCTGATCTGTTAAGGTTCTTTTGCTGGAATCACAGTTCATATTGATGTATACGTGAATTGTCTAAAGGCTTTTTTTTTACATTGTTACAAAATGCACCAAAGGAACATTAGCACAGATTGCCTACTGAAGTGGTGGCTGCCCCCCATCCCTGGAGGTGTTTGAGGCCAGGCTGGATGGGACTTTGAGCACCCTCATCCAGTGGGAGGTGTCCCTACCCAGGGCAGGGAGTTGGAACTGGATGGGCTTTCAGGTCTCTTCCAACCCAAACCATTCCGTGATTCTATGATTCTATGAACATCAGGAATCATGGATTTGTGTAGCTAAAAACAAAGTACTTGAGCTGTTAGTGAGATTACAACATTGCAAATGCCTGTGAAACACAACACTGAATTCCTCTGTATGTCAATTAGTGATTTGAGTTGGGTTTGTGCTTGTTTTTCAGTGTCATCACATTAAGAGCTCTCTGCAATTTTCAGGTGCTAACTTATAAAAATATGTGCTGTCCCATAGCTTTACACAACGTGTACTTTGTGTGATGACTCCCTGCAGCTTTGATTTGTTTCTCCTAACACCTCTACAGACTGTGTTGCTGGTGCTTCTCCTAACCCTCCCAGATGGCCTCATCGATGGCATTTTCTGTATCAACTGTGAAACACCATGGCAACATTTAACTCACACTTACAGAGTGACAAAAATCTACTGAAATACTTTTGCAGTTGGCAAAGACAAGCAATAAAGCCAAATCTACTAATAAAACTTGTATGCTCCCTGAGACATCAGTAGACTCTGTAGTGGGCAATTACGGTGCAATCCCATTCACATTGTGGTTATGGGGCCTTATTCTTAAATGCCTTCCAACTACTGGAATGTATTTCCATTCTCTTTAAAATCTACCTGGCGATATCAAGGGTAATGAGTTCCTCAGATTAACTGGAAGTGCTATAAAGGTGTTTCTTTATCGAACATTTCTTTATTATTACTTTTCACAACTACTTTGTCTTACTATGGAGTAGGTCTGTTTCCTTAAACACTGTGAAATTTAAATTATCATGTGATTACACTTCTTTCTGGCAAGACAATATCGGTGGCACATAATGGTACATGAAAGCATTATAATGTCTGAGATCATCTCATCCAACTTGATACGTCAACCTCAATTAACCTTCTAGCTCCATTCATGCAGAAAAAAACAACCTGGGGAATTCTTATCTTCTTGAAAGACTGGGATAAACAGCTCCTTGGATGTACATCTTCCTTTTCATTGAGTTCAAAAAGATCTTTATGACTTTTGCAAACTAAACATTTAACTTTTAAATGGCTAAAAAAGGGTGAAATGAATCCTGACTGAAGGGATGAAGGATGATATCTGTCAGTCTGCCAAGACCATGGCTGTCACTTCTCATTGTGGGACATCTCTCTGGTTAGAAATTGGTTTTTCTTACAGCAGTTACATCCTGTCAGTGATTTCACCGAGACATATGAAACAGGTCAATAATAAAAGCCTTGGACACTGGATCACACACTGAGAGGGTAGTCCTGTACACATCTCCTGCCCCATCCTCTCCCATATCTCAGTTATTTCTGCAATACAGGACAGCTGGTTCTGCTGCACAGCGTAATGGGAGAGGATAAAGGTTGCATTCAACCAGCTAGGCAGCTTCCCCACCCCTTGTCCTGCAAAGGCAGCCTTATCTGCTCCACTCCTCACTGTAGCTTGTTCTGATGGGCTTCCACAGAGCTGTTTCATCCCCTAGAGATGGGGGGCTCAATGAGACCAGATAAGAGATTATGGAGCCTTCCTGATGCATAAGCAGCACCAGGTACAATCTAAAGAACACTCAAAAGCAAGCTCTGCGTGTTTCAGACAGCAAAGTGCAACCACGCTCCCAAACAGTGATTCCATCTGCTATTATCAAATATTAAGAGCTAAAAGAAAGGAATCCCCCAGAAATGAACAAATAAACCAGAATGCCTGTGGAATACCTCATGTGGGACTTCACATCCAGAAGCTCCAGAGAAGTCACTCGGGGCTCACCAGCCAAGTTCTGCAAAATCTTCAGCCTTGGACCGCAGTGCTTGTAGAACTCAGTGCAGATGTTCAGCAGTGACTCCCGCGGTCTCCTGAACTCCTCCCTGGCAATTCGTTCATCCAGCTCCTCTCGAGGAAGACCCTGGCCCTCCTCTAGTAAGTGGAGGTTCTCCCTACGGGATATATAATGAGAAAAAGCAGGAAGTGTTATATGCAGTGGAACAGCAGGGATGGAGTTTTTGGAGCAAGTACATTCCTGTGCAGTTAAAAAGGAAAGGTACATGTGCAATAAAAAAGGGAAAATTGTGATCTGCAAAGTCTTGTTAAAAATGTAAATAATTTCTACACAAACTGTCCTTTACTGCTCTCCCCTGAAAAAAAGGCTGCATGTCACAGCAACAGGGGGACTCAACAAGCCTGGAAATCACTGGGGAACAACAGCTCAGCACAGGTCAGGGAAGATCAGGCAAGGATTTTACTGTACCTGATAAAGTGGAGTTTGGCTCCTTGTTCTGGGTACCTGGGAAAACAGAAACACTGCAGATGTAACCAGCAGCTTAGTGATGCCTAAACCGTGCCTTCCTCCCTTCAGGGGAGACCTTAGAGCAGCCTCCCAGTACTGAAAGGGGCTCCGGGAAAGCTGGGGAGGGGCTCTTGATCACAGAGTGCAGGGACAGGATAAGGGGGAACGGTTTCAATCTGAAAGAGGGAAGACAAGATCTTAGGGAGAAATGTTTTCCTGTGAGAATGGGAAGGCCCTGGCACAAGTTGCCCAGAGAAGTGGTGGCTGCCCCATCCCTGGAGGTGTTCAAGGCCAGGCTGGATGGGGCATCCTCATCCAGTGGGAAGTGTCCCTGCCCCATGGCAGGGGGTTGGAACTGGATGGACTTTGAGGTCACATCCAACCCAAACCATTCCATGATTCTCTTAAATTCTCTGCCAGTCACTCCTTTGCTATCTGCAGTTGCAAATAGCTGCAAATCAATGTAGAGGTAAACACGATAGAGACTACAGGAAAAGAAAATGGAAATCGGAAAAGGAAGAAAAGAAACCTAGAGAAAGTGCCAGTCTCTGCCAGTCTCAACTGATGGGCAGTTTGAGCGCTTACTGCTATTCAGTCTCTTGGAACAAGGCCAGAAGGACCTTCTGCGCTCCAAGTGTGCTCTGCCCAGCAGTCGCTTGGACAGTGGACTCAGAAGGAAGCAAAGCAGAGAACTGAGGAACAAGGTCGCTTTGTCAGTGTGCTTCTAGAGTGTGAAAGGGACCTGGAGAAAATGACACTTAGAGTGGGTGCCCTCAATGTAGATATCTCAGTCTTCAATTTAGTCACGTGGTTTTAAAGTAGAAATTGGGGATTTTGGTTCCTGTCAGAAATGCATTGTGGGCTATGTGCTCTTTTCATCCGTCTGTTTTATCTTCCAGTACCTATTGCACCGTACCATGGCTCCAAGTACTCAGAGCACCAAGATGTTATCTTACTCTATAAAAAATAAAATGTATCTAGGAAAACAAGAAAGAAAGAGAAGCCTGCTGATGTACCTGGTGTTCACGCCTGCAGACATGGTATGGTTTGCTGTTGTAGTCCCTTTGTGGCCTTGGTCGCATCGACTCATCTGTGGGGCTGTCATAGGCCTGGCAAAGGGAAGACGAAAAGCACACTAAACCCGAAAGTCCACTACAGTTCTGCTTGTGGTCTGGTGACACCTGGCACTGATTTTACCATGTCTAAAACTCAACCCTTATTCAAGCGCAGTTGCGTATCACGACCTCCTATGTGTTCCCTCTCACCTGAGCACAGGCTCAGACCTCTGGACTGCGGGGTTACCTGGTGAGGACTTCCACGCTGTACAAGAGGGCCTGCAAAGAGGTGGCAAGGGCAGCCATGGCAGCGATCTCCTCACGAGCTGCCGTCACAGTCTCCGCTTGAGAGGTTTGTCGCTTCAGTTTCTGCAAGTAGCAGGGAACCAGCGCTTCCAAGACCATCAGCATCTGGAGGCTGGAAAAATAACCAATACTTGGTCTGTTTTGTTTTGTCAGTCTTGAAATTCACATCAAGCAGAGGCTTAAGTTTCTGTCTGAAGAGCCCTGGATCTCTTACTAGCTCTGTGATTCCGTTGCTTCTCACTAGATGAGCTGTCCTGGGCCAAAGGAACTCTTGAATCAGGGACTTCAGAGGGAAAATCAGGTGATGCATCAAACAGTGATAATAAGAACTATCTGAACTCCTGGGTATCTCCTGAATACGTCATCCATTTGCAGACATTCATTTTCCTTTCTTCGCCAGTTCCCTCTTGGAAACCTTTTTGTTTTACCAGTTTACCTCCCCTTTCTGTGTGTCTTCCTGTTCTTCCCAGCTGCATGTTTCTCCCCTCCAGTTCCCTCCCTGTTGCTTCTCCAACAACATAAACCTGCAGGACATGCTGTTGTCCCCACTTGGAAATATAGTTTATGAAGTGCTGCCCGGGCTGCCATCCAGCTTAATGCCGCAGCTGGAGGCTGGGGCCCTAGGAAAGGCACCAACAGGCAGAGGGACAACAGACAGGGAAGCCCCATGCTTCGAAAGCGTTTCTATCTCCTCTGCCTCCATTCATCAGCCTTGCTTTCCCATGCCATATGCAACTTTTGTGCCTTTTCTGAGACTGCACAAGCCAAAGAAGCAGATTAGCACCTTCGGAATGACTCTGGAGCATAAGCCACCACCGTCACAGAGAGCTTGATGGCTTCACTGATAGAAAAGGTCAGGTCTTCATTCCCATAGCAGAAGTCTGAGGGAGTAAAGCAATGCAAGAAGACTATCACACAAACATACTGCAAATGAAAGGAGCAAGCACAGTCCTGTGTTTTTCCCCTCTTCAGTTGCTTGCTTCTCATGTTAACAGTCTGCCTGGAGAAAGGCAACACGCTGCATTCCCACTCGCGTCCTGCTGTCCAAGGACTCAGCAGGTGAGAAACAGTTCTCAGTAGGTCAAACCACTGCTGAGCATAAGGCCTAGAGCTGCTTCTGAGTTCTGTTTCAAATATGACCCATCACAAGCAAAATCCTACCTTATACATGACAAGGACACATATAACCTAATGACAATCTTTATGCTTCCTCTGCTTTTTCCTAGGTGCTTCCACTGTACTAAAAATCACTGATCATTCGTTATTATTAAGGCTTGAAAAGACCCCTAAGCCATACAGCCGTATATATCCTGCTTTGTGATAAATCTCTCCCCCTGGAACTCAGTACTACTGAATGCCTGAATGGCATCCATCATTCACTACTCATAGTCTGCCCACGGGAGAGGATGCTTTTGTTTCCTGCCCACGTGGAGCAGAGGAGAGGATGACAGTGATCTTGGCAGCATGATATGGTTTATTAGGCATCTTTCTTCTTCACCCACACGTGCTAAAATTCCAAATGCCAGGGGTTGGTCTCAGAGTAGCAGGCTCAGTGCAGGAAAAGCAGATTTGGAATAAAAGAAATTAATATTTCCCCTCCTGCATAAAAAATCAAAAGGATGGTGGTGATAGAGCTGACCTTGAAAGCCTCACCAGGCATAAGAAATAGGTATTACTGCATTCTGGGAGAAGTAAATGGCCCCAAACAAATCATGCTGCATCAAATGCACATAGAATCAATAAACAACAAATTAGCGTGACTGAACAAAGGCTGCTTCACTGTTACCTAATGACTTGAGAGGCTTTTCTGCTTTCACCAGCTCTAGGATGTCCAAAATGTCTGGAGTATCTCCCTCCAGAGACTGCAGCAGGTCAAACAGGCACTGAGCTGACACTCCTTTGCTGGTCCCGTTGTTCATAGCATCCTGTTTCAACAACAGACACTCGTGGTTGATTTTCTAAGGGCCTATGCATATCCAAGGAATCTTCAGCCAGAGGTGTGGGCAACCTTTTTATTGACAAAGAGCCTAAATGGAGTTTAAGAGCTCACTGCTATCAAACACTAAGCCCTGCCTGGCTCAGCCGATTGATGCTACAGTGGAAGCCCGAGCTGAGAACCGCACACAGCTTTGCTTCCCAGAAAGAGCAGATCCTTGCTACCCTGTAAAGAAGTACGTGCGCTTACAGTATGCACCGTTAGATTTGGCAGTCCCACTTCAAATTAAAATGCCATTAACTTGTTTTCACTCACCAAAGTGGTAGAAAGTAATTAGTCTGATTTCAAAACATGGCAAATCCAGTCTTAGAGCTTACATATACTAAAACTTGGCATTAAGGTTTTAGTTCCTATTGCTGGATTCTAAGAAAGGATTTGCATTTAAAGAGTTGGCTATCATTTTCATCCTTTTATAACCTATTTGTACACAGAAATTTAAAGCAAGGCCACATTTACTAGCCTGGATACCAGTGGCCCATGATCTCAGCATCCTGCTCCATCAGCTGATGAACAGAAGCATGGAGAAGCCCATTCAGGAAGGGGTTCTGGCCAGCACCAAGTGCCGTAAGCACATGTTCAGGAAGAGCTGTGCTGCTGCTCCAGCTGCTTTGCCTTTGTGTCCTCTGATGGGGGCTGACTGTGTGCCCAGGCTTCCCCATGCTGAGATGAGGGAATGGGTTTTACTCACAGGGAACTCCAGGAGAGGGGCGACGCTTGCAAACAGCTGCAGAATAAAGGGTTTGCGGTGCAGGATGTAGAACTGGCGGCACGCAAACTCGATTGCTTGGCGTAACTGTGGGTTGCTTTCATAGTCAGCGTACACCTGGGCAAGTGAAAAGGGACATGGATGTACCACTTCAGAAGAAGAGCTCTTCCTCCCCTGACTGAATCAACTACATTCCTGATCTGTTTGCCTAAGATAGAGACTTGTCCACTCTCCCTGGCAATGCATTGCAGAGACAAAATATCCTTAGACAAAACATTTCCTTGTCATGCTCCAATTTTCGGTGTTAACAGCTTTAGTCTGTTGCTTTTTGTCCCGTGCATCACAGATAGATTCGTCCACTCTCCTTCATAGCAGCATTTCATAGAATCATAGAATCATGGAATGGTTTGCATCAGAAAGGACCACAAAGCCCATCCAGTTCCACCCCCCTGCCATGGGCAGGGACACCTCCCGCTTGAAAATTGTTCCCCCTCATCCTGTCCCTGCATGCCCCGATCAAGAGCACCTCTCCAGCTTTCCTGGAGCCCCTTTTAGTACTGGAATCTGCTCTAAGGTATCCCTGGAGCCTTCTCTTCTCCAGGCTGAACAAGCGCAACTCTCTCATCCTGTCCTCATACAGGAGGTGCTCCAGCCCTCATCTTCACGGCCTCCTCTGGACTCACTCAAACAGCTCCATGTCCTCCCTGTGCTGGTGACTCCAGAACTGGACACAGGGCTCCAGGTGAGGTCTCGTCAGAGAAGAGCAAAGGGGCAGAATCTCCTCCCTCACACTGCTGGTCCTACTACTTTGGATGCAGCCCAGGATACCCTTGGCTTTCTGGGCTGCAAGTGCTCATTGCCAGCTTATGTTGAGCTTCCTATCCACCAGCACCCCAAGTCCTTCTCTTCAGGGCTGCTCTCAGTCAATTTATAAGATACAAATTTTTATAGTTACTCTAGAATGGCATTTCAGATGTTTTCTTTTTTTATTCTTCAATGGAAGGACACTGCTGATTCGTGTTTAGCTTCAGATCCATACCAACTCATGTTCTATCCCTCAGAAGTGCTACTGAATCAGCCACTTTCCCCCCCGTATTCATGTGGCTGATTACTCATAACCAAGGGCCTAAGCCTGTCCAACCTGATCAACATTATCTGGTTTTTTTTTCTTTTTTTCACACTGCATCTCCAGTCTGTCAAGATAATTTGAACCTGTCCTCTAACACACTGATAGTTCCACCCACTTCTAAGATATTTTAAGGTCTTTGGAGTACAGTAAAAATTGCTAGGAACAACTTCATTGTACTTCCTTCTTCTGTCCATTCCAATTGCATGTCTGTGTCTCTCTGCTGGTACAAGTCTGTGGGAGGGTTGGGGTGGCAGGATTTTCTTGGTAATAGTTAGCAACAGGTAAAGCTGAGATTTTATAGTAGTGCAAAATTCACTTTACAGCACTGGGCTCTTGAAGGGTTCTAAAAAATCATAACTGTGCGAGACCTCCACCAGAGATGTCTTCACTTCTCAGCAGAGAAGAGACGAGGATGTCTTTTGAAATATCATAGAAGCATAGAATGGTTTGGGTTGGAAGGAACCTCAAAGCCCATTCAGTTCCAAGCCCCCAGCCATGGGCAAGGACACCTTCCACGGGATCAGGTTGCTCAAAGCCCCATCCAACCTGGCCTTAACAGTATTTTCTGTTGCTATTTAAATTCCAGATAATACAATTATCACAAAGAAGTGCATATAATTTAGTTTCAATTCGCAAGTAGCATTTCCAGATATTTCAGCTGTTCCCCAGATTTCAGCCACCCCTGGAGGAAAAAACACTGAGGGGGACCCAAAGTCCAAAAATGGTCCAGAAATTTCACATTTCTGGAAGTACGCAGTAAGGGCAACATTCATTTGTTTAACATAGAGAAGAAAAGGAAATGTAGTCATGTACTCAAGAAAAAAAAGGAATGTAGTCTCAAGGACACTGATTAGGGCTGTCTCACCCTCACCCCTTGTTTGTCTTCTTGGGCCCCCCCCAAATCTCTGCCCTCACCAGGGCTCAGCAGGTTAAATTTTCCCCATTTAGTAGTCAGTTCTATAAAAAGTGCTTGATCTGAAGTCTCCCCTCATATTGTTCATGGAGATGGCTCACCTGCAACATGCTGGGGAGAACCCACTGGTACCCGCTGAGAGAGAAGAGGTGGTTGAAGTGCACGGCTGTGTTGATGACAGTGGCAGCGTACTGCCGCAACAAGGCACTGTCCTCGGGGTGCAGAATCAGGGCACCATTGAAGACGTTCAAGAACAGCATGATCTCATCTCCCCAGGGAAACTCGCTGGGCATGCCCAGGAACATTTCCTCCAGCAGCTTAATCCACAAGCTTTTCTGAAGGGTGTCCAGACCAAAGAGCTCTTTCCCAGCTGTGGGGGAGAAGAGACACTAGCAATCAACTCTGTCCACCACAGCCAGCCTCACAGAGACCAAATGCCTCCCCAAAGAACCATCCCACGACACTGACCATCCTTCTGCCTTTTTAAAATTACTTCACCCATCCCAAACCTCTGGAAGTGCCCACAGAGCTTGAGCACTTCTTGAGAGAAAGCAACGCACTTTAAGATGAAGAATGATGAATATCACACAACTCATTAAATCTGCCCCCTATTAGTTGGAAATTCTCTTAAAAAGCAATAGCAGTTCTGAGCTTGTACATGCATCATCTGCCCCACACAACCTGGATGGCGGTGTGGATTTATGTGGAATTTTTATCCTTTGAGTGTCTCAAACATTACAGGATGTTGATGCAGAGTTACAGTAATGCTTCTGAAACCAAGTGCCTTTAGGGCCTGGTACAGAACTTGCCAGTGCTTACCATCCTGCCACAGTGTGCTGTGTAATCCCCAGCTCAGGCTGGAAACCTGACTTGACTTTTGGGGCAAAGTTTCCAAGAGAGCTGTTTTATAGAATCATGAAATGGTTTGGGTTGGAAGGGACATTCAAGCTCATCCAGTCCCAACAGCCTGCTATGGGCAGGGACACCTCCCACTGGATCAGGGGGCTCAAAGCCCCATCCAACCTGACCTTGAACACCTCTAGGATTGGGGCAGCCACCACTTCTCTGGGTAACCTGTGCCAGAGCCTCCTCACCCTCACAGTAACAATTTTCTTCCTAGCATCTAATCTAAATCTCCCCTCTTTTAGTTTAAAAATGTAACCTCTCATTCTATCCCTGTACTCCCAGATCAAGAGGCCCCCTCCAGCTTTCCTGGATCTCCTTTCAGTACTGGGAGGCTGCTGTAAGCTCCCACTGGAGCCTTCTCTTCTCCAGGCTGAACAAGCCCAACTCTCTCAGCCTGTCCTCGTAGCAGAGGTGCTCCAGCCCTCAGATCATCTTCATGGCCCTCTGAGTATCTTGGTGGCCCTCAGCTCATACCTCCATTCTATATCCCTGCTGCATCGTTTACCCAGTCTTCATTGAAAGTCCATTACTTCCTCCAAATGGATGGCAAAGGACTCCAAAGAATCCTTTTAAATTGCAGTTATGCTACTAGACACAGTATTTCAATTGTAGTTTCATGCAAAATTTTAATACATAATTACAACTTATTCTCACTTGGGTCCAAAGAAGGTGGCTTTGTCAGGAGACCTCTAACAACAAAGCCCTTTCTGCTGTTGTGCTCACAAACCAAGAGCTATGTATCATTTTCCCTGGAAAGAGATTTATCAGCTTTCAAGTCTGCATGTTTCTAAGGCAGACAAATCGCCTCACAGAAACCTTCTGGCCCTGTTCCACCACCAGAGAAAACTACTGAAAGGCCATACCTTGGGGATCACTGAAGAGTGAGAACTCAGCATCAATGGCACTTCGGGGGAATGAAGGCAAGCGCAGGAGGTCTTCCTGGAGCATGGACACGTGGGACTGCTTGTGGGCAGCTGGGATTTTCTGTGTCAGCGAGATGAGGAACAGCACTCGCCCGACCTCTTCCAGCTTGCGGGTGAACACCTGAGAGAGAAAGAGACAAGGATGAGAATTGCTGTGGAGAGGACAGAGAGGAAGGTAGAACAGATAATTCCAGGTACACAGCCAGAGGTCATGTTAAAGAGAGGAATAAGCAACTTTTGAAGCTGAGACAAGTGAAGTTCTTCTGGCCAAGTGTAGGAGAACACAAAACGACCCACCTAAAAGAAGCAGGCTAGAGAGTGTGGGAGGCAATTCATATATACATGGTTTGTTTCTGGGTAGAGGTGTTTGGTGACAGTAAAATACCTGCTTCTGAATGAGCTCTTGACCCTTTTCTGGGTGCATCTGCACCAGGTTGAGCTGGGGAGACACTGACCTCCGGAAGGGATAAATGTCACGGACGTAGGTCTGCCAGGAAAGGAAGCAAGTGTGTTTTAAACAAATGTAATCGTAACAACATCACTCAACAGAACTTCATAGAAGGCCCTTTAGCTTTTGGGTAGGGGCTTTCAGATAGTGTCAGGCATCAGGGAAGGACATAAACAGAAGGGAAAACTACTCTTTTCTGAGACTTAGTAAATGACTTAAGACTAAGGCACTCACTTCTGCCTCTTGCCTCTTCTGTCAAACTCCAATCTTTCACCACACTAAGATGTGGTGCCCACAGGACAGAATTCTGTCTATTTATGGGCTTGTTCTCCTTTAGATAACCCTGATGTTTCAAAAGGGATAAGATGGAAAGAACAAATTCATCTGGACCTGACCTTTGCCTTACCTTGTTGTAATGAATAAGATTCCATCGCTTATCCATTAAAAAGTAATGAGAAGACTGTGTTTCAGGTATGTTAAAAAACTCTAAACACTCCTGAAAAGGAAGAAAGGAATCCTGTTGCTTATTAGCTGTCTTGTACAAAGACCACAGCACCCAAGAGAATAACGTCCAACTGGTAACGTACAAAGGCACAAACCTACATGTCTCAGTCAGGCTGGTGCACTCTTCTGCCATTAATTTTTAATTTCTTTTTATTTATATAATCATAAATATGTTTATGATAATCAAGGCATGCTGACATGTCCTGAAGACTGATGTTGCTTATTTTGATGTCTTCATATTGCACATATTTGTCTGGCTGTAGGACCCACATGGGTGTTGCCGCTCCCATTTCCATACTATATATTTATCAGACTTTAGTGATAGATGATGTACAGACACACCAAAGTTATGATCCTTCAAAGCACTGAGATGTGTGATTCCCATGAAAATTTAATATAGTTTGACAAACCGAAGGCTTTTACAAACTGTTTGCTATGTGGCTCAGTTAAGGCCATCTAGGAAATCTTTTCAGAGAGGAGAACTGACCTCACATCTCCCAGATCCCAAGATATTCTAATGGATACTGAACCATTGTTTCCACTCTGATTCCAATTATTCTGTTTAATCTTTAGTGTTGATAAACCCAAACATTTAAATGATTTACATATTTACCCAAAGGACCATATACAGCAAATGTAGTTGCTGTTGGGGTTTGGGCTGTCTGTGAGGTCAGGGCATTTTTACTATCCTTTAGCATGGAATCCTGTTTCTTGCAACCAAGCTCTCCTCATGGGGCAACAGCAATGCCTGTCAGCAAAACTTCCCTCCTTGGCACTGAACAGGATGATCAGGCAAAACGTATCGTTGGCATATGTGGCAGGTAAATGTACTGTTAAACAATTTGTCCAGTTCAAAAACTCACTCCTACCTTCAGAAGAGCCTCAAACTGTGTGTCCTCATGAACTGGTAACTGAGTTGGGATGTCACACTCATTCTGTCCATGCACAACAAGGGTTTTTGTGCCTGAAGAAAGAAAAGTTGCATTCTGCCTGACCTCTTTAACTCCATTTCAAAAGACTGCATGGAGGTAAAGTGATAGTTAAAACTCATCTCTGGGCAGGCAGACAATGCCAGTCCTGTCTGGAATCCATGCTGTAGTGTTAGCATAGTTTCACATTTCCACCATTAATGAGAAATCAATCTATTCCTAAAGGATGAGCTCATTCCAGCAGCAACTGTTACTCTGAGGAAGGAACAACCCTAAAAGGTTAAACCTGCTTTTCAGCAAGATATCTCTTGCCTGACTCATGACGTCCTAGGCTCACAGCATGCTCTTCTTGGGCTCTCACAAGATTTAAATAAGAGGTTGCATTAAGTCAAACTAAGTCTAGATCTTAACAATAATCATCCTGTCACAGCCCAAATGACACAAAGCTCTGGGTTGAAAAGTCTATTCTAATTCACTTTCTGTTTGCTTCTTTTAGAGCTTTCTGAATCTTAGGGAATTAGAGGTGGAATTTACTGACTGAGTCCTCAACTCAAGGTAAACTGACTTAGAATAGGCAGCTATTTGTACCAGGTCTTTTTCTGATCCAGTTCTGATGGCTCTCCTTTTTGGTAGAATAGAATCATGGAATCATTAAGGTTGGAAAAGACCTCTAAGCTCATCCAGTTCAACCACCAGCCCAGCCCCACCGTGCCCACTAAACCATGTCTCCAAGTGCCATGTCTATGCTCTTTTTTGAACCCCTTAAGGGATGGAGACTCCCCCACTTCCCTGGGCAGCCTCTGCCAGTGCTTCACCACTCTTTCAGTAAAGAAATTTTTCTCAATATCCGGTCTAAACCTCCCCCAGGTGCAACTTGAGGCCATTTCCTCTCGTCCCATCACTTGTTACCTGGGAGAAGAGACCAGCACCCTCCTCGCTAAAACCTCCTTTCAGGGAGCTGCAGAGAGCAATGGGGTCTCCCCTCAGCCTCCTCCGGACTAACCAGCCCCAGTTTCTTCAGCCACTCCCCATAATCCCTGGGTTCCAGCCCCTTCTCCAGCTCTGTTTCCCTCCTCTGGACATGCTCCAGCCCCTCAGTATCCTTCTTGTACTGAGGGACCCAAAATTTGAACTTGGAAATTAAGGAGTTTTAAAGACTTTTTTCTTTTACCTGGCATCGAGGCAGTTACCAGCAGCTTCACTTCACATTGTTCCTTCTTCATAGTCTGTTTGAGATCCTTGAAGAACAGTCCTTCTACGTAACCCACCACTTCCCAAAGGAAGGTAAGTGTGGCAGAAATGGCATCCATGCCCCACTCACATGGAGTGCGCACAAAATACATGATCAGTCCTACCTGCAGGTCATAAGTAAAAGGAATATCAGGTTATACACACTCTCTTAACTGTGCAGAACATTGTATAAACACAGAATATTGTTCTTCTGCCTTTCTTCACTCAGAGGGATGAACTCATTAAACTTACATGCTGAAAGTCCATACATACTACAGAACAGTCTGCCTGTACTGTTCTTCCTTTTCCTAGAGAGGATGAGGGCCAGGGACAACTATTGCAATCTGGCCTTAAACGCTATTGTAGATGAGGAAAAGGGAGAACCTCTGCAACAAAAGAGACTTCCTACACCTTTTGCTGCAGTGCACAGCCACTTAGACAACTCACAACCAACAGAGGACTCCTGGAGTAGCATACGTCTTGTCTGCTTCAGCTCCCAACTGCAGCAAATACATTTTCCACAATCGTGAAAGCAGCTGCTACATTTGCTCCAACAGACTGTCCGAAAGCAAAGCACTATCTGAATCCAAATTAAGTAACATAATAAAAAGTTACTGGCACCGAGATCCTTCTAATGGTCTAGAACTCACTGTCTGTAGTTCAATTCAGAAATCTATGACAGGTTGCTTAGCCGTTTAATAAAAGTGTAAAGGTTCCTTTTCCTCCCTCTAGAAGGAGTGAAAGGCTGGTATAACCCTGGTGACTGGCACCCACAACCAGATAGGAGCTATACAGGAAAAGTGAAGGGCATTTATTTCCTCACAGATTGTGCCATTAACTTTTCAGGACACACACAGGCAGACAGGGGGATTCTGGGCTGTGCAGTGGCCCCTCACAAGCTACTCACCAAGTAGTTAAAGAGGATATGAGATGTCTGGGCAGGGAAGTCTCCAATGTTCAGCAAAAGCTTCCTTAACATATACATTAGCTCATCCTGGAAGAAGAGCAGATGGTTTTTCTTTCCATCAAAACATGGATGACAAGGTCATCTCCATCTTTCAGAGCAAGCTGAATGTAGACTAAAACATTCCTTATAGTGGGAAAGGGGTGTAGAAGGGAAGGAATCTCTTGGCATGGGTGGAGGCAATATTGCCTATGTTAGAAAGGGTTGCACTTCACTAAGCAGATGTTGAAAGCCTGGCTTAGAGCAAGTTGGACCCTTAGCAGTGGTAAATCAGCTCAGTCCCATTGACATTAGTGGACACAGATTGAAGCCAACTGATACGGCCTTTGAGCTACATTATAATAACAAATATTCTTGTCCAGCGATGCCCACAGAGTGATTCCACTTGCGGCTTTACTCCCCTGCTCTCAGCAATGCACACATCCACAGGGGGCAGAAAGAGTTACCTGTCGGTTGCTGATGGTCAGCTTCTCAAGGAAATGGCGCAGAACTGTGGAGGGGTCTTCAATCAGGCAGTTCCACAGGACCTGCTGAGCAACGGCACTTACTGTGAAAGAGAAAGAAAAGATCAGAACCATCTCCCTTGAAAAAGGGAAAAGCCTTGACCTGGTACACTAAGACGCAGACATTCCTAACCTTCTACCACAACTGTCGTGTACTGAAACAGTTGGGACCCTCTTTGAGGCACCAGGATTCCTGGTCACCAGTGCAGTCATCTCAAGTTGTAGCAACAGGCCTAACATTGGAACCTTCCCTACCTACTGGTGATACGACAGCAAGCACTTCACCACTGCAGTCAGAGGAATAATAAAGAACTAACTACTTAGATTCGCAACTCCAGATGGACAGATCTGGCCACTGAAAACCACACATGCATATTGCACTTTAGCTATGGCACCTAACAAATGTAAGCCATTGTTCAAAGTGCTGGCAGGTTCTGCCACCCTTGAGCAAGAACCCCTTGAAGTTTAATCTAGGTCAGTACCAGCTACTCCATCCTCACGGACTTCTCCATCTTCCATCAAGTGGACGATGGGGAGCACTGCTGCACAGATGCATGCTGGGAACACAGCTTGAGGTGGCTGTGGCACATGGTGGTTCGGAGTATGCTCTGTAGTGTGCTCTTCATCTGTGTAAACACAATAAAAAATGAGTGTTAGTAAACAAGCCATGGTTTCACCCAGGTAGGCTAGTTAAACACCTCTGTTAGGTGCTGTACAAACAGAAGAAACCAATAGGCTGTCTGATCACTGCACAAGCACAGCAGGTTTACTGCTATTGCCAAGCGGAACTGAGCCTCCAGCCAACTTTTGATCGAGAATTTTCACTGTAAATATGTATTTTTTTCAATTTATGTTTATCTTCTTATAGGAAACCCATTTTCTTTTTGATGAAATCCCATTTCATTACCACTTTTCAACCACAGTGCTCTCCATGGCACTACTCTGTAAATGAAACATGAGAAGTAAGGGACGATATTGTGACAGCAGGAGGGAATAAAATAATGCCAGGCAGTGATTTATTATAAAGTGTCTCAAAATTGGGAATACACTCAGCAAAAGGAAGTGCCATCAGCCTTATGGGACAACAGGAAAGGCTTCCAGTGAATGAAATCCTAGGAAAGGATACTCCAAAGAGAGTCAACCCACCTTCTGCGCTGACTGCTGACCGCACTGACCAGACAGAGCCTCGGCGGAAAGAGTAGTTCCTGTGAGACGTACTGGAGGTGCAGGACGGACTCACAGAGAGACGGCGGGAGGCCAGGTTGGCAACTTCTTCTACTGACAAAGAGAACAGGAAATGTCAATCCAGATTCAACTGACAGACTTTTGGGAACTTTCTGAAGGACAGCATTTACAACCAAACCGAAACATTGAAAGTTCAAGTCAGATAACACTCAAAAGGCACAATGATCAGCCAGATAGGTCATTTGTTTATGCTTTGGGAACCGGCAAAACACTGTTCCATAAACATATTCAGTGCTTTGGTGAGTCACATTGTAACTGAATGGGCTTATGCTTTTCATCTACATCCTGTTAACCAAAATGGTGCTGCTGCTTATCTTTTTCTAAACAATTGGGATTTCTGCTACCAGATTTCCCACTGTATGTTTAGATTTGAAAATCACCTAATGGCACATCCCTTGGAACACCTTTAACAAAATCTTTGTGCCCTGCTAGCCTGGACCAGTGGAAATACTCACTCACACACTAAGCTTTTCACAGCTCATGTCAGGTAACTTTGGCTGTCTGAAATGTTGTTACTGAGGTTGAGCTGGTCATCTAGGCTCCTCCACCAGTCTCTATAAAAACTCCAGGGGCAATTCAGCTTATCCTAAGACAACATCCTTAAGACAGATACACCCAAAGTGTGATTCCGCACACCCTTTAATTATTAAAGTGTTAAAGCTAGGAAAGACAAATTTCATTCCTGAGCACAACAAAGCAGGGACTTTCCTAACACTAAGAATCAGTGTTCCTGGACATCACACCCCTAAGCTGTGTTGTGTGCTGGTGGCAGGTAGACTCGGGTTCCTGGAACGCAGTTCCTGGCCCTGGAGCACACCTTCTTCTTCCTGCTCGGAGCTTGGGGTGCAGGTTGGCTCGTAGCAGGCCTCCTGAGTGATGGGGATGGCAGTGATGAGACTGGCTTCCCGACCCAGGCGCTTCTTCTCTTCCTCCTGCTGCAGGTTCTTCAGGATGTGCTCCGCCCGCTGATGGGAACGTGAGACAGCTCTGGCTGAAAATGATTTCTGTCAGAAAGAAAAGAGAAGAAAGATAGCCTGAAGCTGTTAGTTAAGATGCACACACCCCGCCTTTTATGCCAGCGACCTCAGTGACAGTCAAGAGCCATTTCTAGATACAAATAAGACTAGCGCTAGCTGAACAGAGGTTCACCAGGAGACTCCTCTACAATCAGCCTTGGTGCAGACTTCTCCCAGGAGATAACACATGAACCAGTGTAGAAAAAATGGTCTGTCAGATTGTTCAAGTGATTTACTCTGCTCTTGGAGAGAGAACAGCTGTGTGCTCCTAAGATTTGAGTTACTGTCTCTCATAAAGATGTGCGGTGCAGTACAGAACCTCAGTGAACAAACAGAAAAACTTTTTTCCCCTAAATACTGCCCCTCCCTGGAGGTGTTCAAGGCCAGATTGGATGGGCCTTTGAGCAATTTGGTGCAGTGGGAGGTGTCCCTGCCCATGGCAGGGGGGGGGGCTTTAAGGTCCCTTCCACCCAAACTATTCCATGACTGTATGATTCTGTGTAGAAAATCCTATGTGCCCTACAAGGACCGTGGACTAGATTTTTCCCAGCTGAGGAAGACAAGAAAACTCAGACTCCAGCCCACATCTTTTACCTTCAGCTTTCCCCATGCTACTACAGAATAAAACCAGTGCTTACTCTCCTGACATCTCTGCTTACCGACTGATCTTCATTTATAGGATCCTGCACACTCCCGCTGCACTGAGGGACCCAAGGAGGGTCAAACATTGGCACTGATGGCATCCCCAGGACAGGAGAAGGCAGAGTGAAATTTATACTTGGAGGAGGGATCTAACAAAGACATGAAAGACCTTTTGTTACAGTAGACCCTTATTAATGTTGGTACTGCTAATTAAACATGAGCACAAATACTCAAGACATAAATCACCTCTGCAAATTGTTCCCAACTCCATAACTCACTATAGAGTAACGCCCCGTAAGACACAGGTTTCTTTCTTTCTCTGATGGTTTTTCCTGACCTGTGTCTGCATTACACTCTCCCTATTTTGTTCTACACATCACCTCTCCCACTAGCATGTCTTACATGATCTTTTTTTTTCTCTAAACAGCTTTTCAGGCAATTTCCTGGCAGTTGTCATCACACATCTATCTCACAAGGCAAGCTGTAAATGTTGCATGTGTCCTACCTACCTTAAAGATCTGTTGTGCTCCCTCTTCCATCCTTGGCCAGACTTGATACCGAAATCTCCAGAGGGTGTGAAATTTGAGAATGGCATTCAGTCTTTGCACTGTCTCTGGGTGATGAAACTCAGACATCAGCATGTCAGAAACGGCCTCTGGTACTTTCACAGCACACAGCAGGAACATGGCAGCTGCAGGAGAGACCATCTCATCATCTTTGTCTTAATAATGTGTTTATTTGGCAGAGAAAATCTGCAGCTGTACAAACTCCCACCAAAAGGAACCCAACCTTGCCTCCAGAAACAACACCAACAGTCCAACAGACCTAGCGAAAATTGTCCTGCTTCAGGAAACCAAGGAGGTGTGATTCCACCTTTTGGAGCCACACAGCACTATGTGTGTGTGGTACTTGTAAAAGATGCTGGAAAACCTGCTTTGAAAATAAAACACAGTTTTGCTCTTCTCATTAAAGCCTCAGTTGTGACTGGTGTAAAATAAGAAGCATCTCTTGATATAACAGGACTAATTCAGTTTGGCTTTCAAAGATGCCACTTCTAAGAGATTTCTGTGTGATTAATAAAGGCTGGGTTAGCAGAAGCTCAGCCTTCCCCTCTGAGCCGGAGGCAGTGCCCCAGTAGAGATCCCATGGATTTTTTTCATGGATAAAACCAAAAAAAAGAAAGGTTCTCATTTAAATGGGCACCATGCAATGATAACAATCTGCTTTCAAGAGAAAACAGACTTGCTATGAATTCAGAGACAAAGGACTAGACCACGATGTAAAACAGCACAATAGAAGCTTTTCCATGGAGTATATTTGAATATAAACAGATACAGCCCAACTCCAGACTGATGGAGGCAAGATCATTTAGACGGGAGTCCAGAGAAGGCCACAAAGATGATCCAAGGGCTGGAGCACTTCCTGTACGAGGACAGGCTGAGAGAGTTGGGGTTGTTCAGCCTGGAAAAGAGAAGGTTTCAGGGAGGCCTTAGAGCAGCATCCCAGTGCTGAAAGGGGCTCCAGGAAAGCTGGGGAGGGGCTTTTTACAAGAGCATGTAGTGACCGGATGAGCGGGAATGGTTTTAAATTGAAAGGGGAAAGATTTAGGTTAGACATTAGGAAGAAATTCTTCACAATGAGGGTGGGGAGGCCCTGGCAGAGGTTGCCCAGAGAAGTGGTGGCTGCCCCATCCCTGGAGGTGATCAAGGCCAGGTTGGATGGGGCTTTGAGCAACCTGATTCAGTGGGAGGTGTCCCTGCCCATGGCAGGGGGCTGGAACTGCATGATCCTTACATTCCCTTCTGACCTGAAACGTTCTACGATTCTGTGTCTAGATTGGTGGCTGTTGCTCCACAGTAGAAAGAGGACACTTGCCATGTTGTTTGCCTCAACACTTATTCAGAAGGTGGTAGGCATGAGAGCTGTGACAAGGGAGGCAGTCTGAATGTTGGCAGAAAACCAAGGCTGCTCTTCCACTGCCTAGGTCCTGCCTGGCACTGCTCCAAAGTCCTGCTCCAAATTTGTAGGGATCCTCCTGTTTCACCAGCTCAAAGAACTTGCTGCTTTGGGGTGTTTTCAATGTAAGTATGTCAAGTCTTGGTAGGACTGATTTGAAAGTGTGAGCTCGTACTGAAGTAACAAAAAAGAAGTGCGTCCTCGGGAGGGGTCAGTAGATGGTGCTGTGAGCACACTAACACAGGAGGTCTCCTTATGGAGCTTGTGGGTAGTATCATTATGAGCTTTCAGGTTTTTGACCTTGATGAATGTAATTTCATAGTCTTCTGCCCACCTCTTTTGTGCAGAGCACAAACACACATGAAGGTTTATGAAAACCAAAAAGCCCCCAAGAGACCCTAGGTGTCATTCAGACTCTTCCAAAACTGTCTTGCAGGGCCCTGTGATCTGCTGTGAGTGGTGCAGCAGGGTGGCCAGACTCAGTGGTTTTGTTCTCTTACCTGCTGCTCCAGCCATGTGCTCATCCACGCTGAGCAGGAGCTCCCACGCTGCTGGCTGGATGTCCCCATACATTTCTTCTGTGAGGATAGGAGCTGCCTTGATAAGCAGTGACAGTGGTGCAGGGGAGAGGCTCATGACCTGCAAAAAACCAAGCCACCCCTTACAGCTGTGCTGTGCAAATATTCAGAGTCAGTACTTTGACCCCTAGATCTGCAGATTGCCCACTGCTAACCTCTGGTTTCAGCCACTTCAGACGATGCTCTATAGCAGAACTTTGGTGTCAGCCTACGCCAAAAGAAGTGTCGGCAAGCTAATTCCTTGAGTCTGCTGCTAGAAACTCATGTCACAGAAACACTGATAAAGAGGACAAAAAGGGAAGCCACACTCTCCTAAGGTGGTGCACAGTGACAGAGACCCGTGAAAATCTCAGTCTGCCAAGAGCAGCCCTGTGAAAGAGCCTGTGGCTTCTTCAGGAACACTGAAGGGGGAAAACGTGCAGGGCTGAACTGACTCATATTCAGGAGTTCCTCACAGCGGCTTAGAGATCCATACACATTCCTCCTTGTTGCAGTTTGACCTGACATCTCTGTATCAGCCTCTCTAACAGCACACGGCCTAGGCAGTACCTGGTGCCTGATGTATTTTAACATTCCGGAGTCCTTCTTCCCTTCCAAATTGATATCGATCACTCTCTTTTTCAGAGAAGGAGTTCTCAAACATGACTTGTCTGAGCACTGAAAGGAAAGAAAGAGAAAATAAAGTTCACGTTTAGATTTCCCAAAATGTGGAAAGGGAGGAGACTGTGTACAAGAGGAGTTTCCATACACCAGAAGCTGACTAACACGGGGGGTCCTTGTTTATCCAATAGCTCACAAGCCCCATGGAGCACACAGCCAGGTCGGTATGTTGCAGCTACCTCCAGCCTTTCATTTTGGTTCCTCTGGAACCCAAATAAATGTGGAGAAGGTGCCCATGCAGTTGTAGAATGACAACACTTGAAGAATACTAAGGCATGAGGAAGCTGCATGAAAAGTCTACTGTTATATAACATTGAAAGTTATCAACTGCTGTCCTGCAGTGAGGTCTGTACAAACACAGGGCACGTGTTCGTAGGAAACCTTATTGTCCCCCACCCTCTTTTTCTTTGCTGTTTCTTGAAGGCTTTGAAGGACTATAGAATCACAGAATGATTTAAAGATCATCCAGTTCCACCCCCCTGCTATGGATGATGAAGTGTGCATCACCTTGCCCTGCAGTTCAAAGTTGGAGATGAAACAGTGCACAGTCACGCACGGTGCTCTTTTACTACACTGCTAGCTGCTCAGCTCAAGCCCGTCCTCTGTAGAGGGAGCGACTGCCTCTCTTCCTAAGTAACGAAGTGAGACACTGCTTTTCTGTGTCAGAGGAAATAGATAGGGGCTACATTTTCCAGGAAATCAGGATAATTATCTGCTGTTTCATCTACTCAGTGCTCTGTTCCATACAAACACCCTTTAATTTTCTAACCTGACAGGAAACAAACAATCTGCTAGTTCATGAATCAACACTACAGACTTGTCTCCTACTCCATCATTTTCCATTTAGAGGGATGATAGACTTTTTACCTACCTGAAATCTTGATGAGAGTTCCATGAACACTTTTGCTTACAATGTTACTGCAAAGCAGTTGGATGACTATTCGGAATACCTGCAGGCTGTCTGTGTGGTCAGGAATATGATGTTGACATGGTTCATTTTGTATCTGGGTGGGTACTTTATTGAATGCAGAAAGTTAAAGGCACCACTTATATGGCATCTAGTTTGAAAATCCTGCTGAACAGGTCATGGAAAGTGTGTCACTTAAGGAGACTGTAACATTAAAGACTAATGTCTGCAATTCTTGGAACAGCTCTGAAAGCTCAGAACTAAAAGAAAGAAATTATGCAAGATTTTACGAGAATTCTGAGAGTGATCCTTATTAACAGATGGGAAGAAACCTGAAAAAAAGAGACTGGACTCTAGGACCTGATAAGTAGAGGTCACATAAGAATACTAGAATTAAAGTCAGGTTGTAAGCTTTTAAACAACCTTATCAGAAACTAAGATTCTTCCAAGTCAATGCAGATTCTGTTTCTTCCATAATGCTAAATGACTTAATAGTGGATTTTTTGCAGCAGAGCTGGGTTTAAGAAGGGTTGTGTTCATTTGGTCATGAAAGAACTGGTTGAGTACATTATGCAATGCTTGAAGACCTGCCTGGATGAACCCTCAGACATTCTGCTTTCCCCATCTACTCACTTCCTTTTGCTTTTTGCCTCTTGCCGCACTGTTCAATGTGCTGTTTTCTCGCAGAGAATCCACTGTGTCTCCATACAGGAGTTTGATGGCCCGGACAAGGCGAGCACAGGACCGGCTGTGATGGAGGTAGCAGTGTGGGTGACAGTAGTCAATGTGGGTACATATGAAACTTTGCTGGTTGCATAATAGGATCATAACCTTGAAAAGACAAAAAGAGCATATTTACCTATGGAAAGGAGAGTTACACAGAGAACTGCACAGGGCAGCCAGTGATGGGCACAGTCAAACTAACTTTCCACAGCCAAGCTAGGTATCATAGAAGGGTTTGGGTTGGAAGGGACCTTAAAACTCATCCAGTTCCAACCCCCTGCCATGGGTAGGGACACCTCCCACCGGATCAGGTTGCTCAAAGCCCCATCCAACCTGACCTTGAACACCTCCAGCTCTTTCTTCCTAGAGGGGCAGAGTTCAGCTGAGCAGCAATTTGTACTTTGGACTTCATGTCACACACAAACTCATCCACCTAGCACTCTGAGGAAAACATAACAGGCTTCCTCAAGCCATTCACATTGTAAGCTGTAACTGGCCTTTACGAATCCTTCCCTTCATCCCACAAACCACTGCAGAAATACCCAGAGCCACCAGAAAGAGGCTATCCCATCTTTTCCATCCATTCATGGGCTGTGCAGCCAGTCTGCTGGATCTCTCAAGTAAGGCAACCATAATGCTCTCAACCCTCAAATATTTAGGCTTCTAAAAAGTGAGTAGCTTAATTTAAATTCACAACTCTGTATCTGAAATTCTTGTATTTGCGTGCCTGATGTGGCCCATTGTTATTTTGGGGTCAGTCAGGAATAACTCAAGCCACTAGTGTTGTATCAATGTGCAAATGGTATAAATCTGGTCAGCATTGTACAGCCTGTACCCAACCTCTGCTCCACTGCTATAACTTGTAGTCATGGTACACTGACAGAGAGTGAGGACAGCACACTCCAGGCTGCTGGAAAGGATGGGCAGAGGAAATGCCGGTGCACGCATCCAGTGATCCTTTTGACTGGTTTGCTCCTGACCATTAAGTAAAGCAGGTTTTTGTTTCGCCTGTAGATTTAGTGACCATCCACCCACACCTTCTTTCCAACAAACAACAAAGAGAAAGTTCTCATGTGGTATGAGTACTTGCGTGGCATTAAGTAGAGCAGGTGATTTTTCAAATCTTCCTTTCTCCTGCACAGGTTAATCACATGTAAAGCGAGACAAACATCTCAAGTCCCCTTCTGTTTATGCCTTGTATTTCTAAGTCCATGCATCCTCCCACACAGAGCAAAGGCACCATAATTTATCCTAAGCAGCTAGCTGGGGAGATGCCTTTATCCTCCAGCAAGCCGTCACTTTGTACACGCTCCCTTGTATAACATACTCAAATTAGCATGCTGGAATTTCCAAATCTGACAGAGAAGAGAGGTAGTCCAGGGATGGAGGTACTAACGAGGAAGAAATGACACCCAAATTCCCTGCCCTGCCACCCTCTTCCAAACCAGACTGATTTTCAAACCAAGAACTGCTTCTGACGTCACAGTATGAGATTAAGCTTGTTCTTGACCTGATCCCATAGGAATGGGGCAGCTGAGAGCAGACTTGAAATACTTGGAGGAAAGATGTGGGTATCAACTCATGACTGGCAGCAATCTTTCCCAAAGGCAACTCAGAAGTCAAAACAAGCTTCTGGGAGGCATCTGTCCTCACACACCGCTGATGGTACTGCATTATCACAGAATGTTTTGAGGCAACAGAGGTAAAGCGTACAGTCCAGCCAGTGGACTGAACTCTATAGATGTGCCTAACTGACTTTTGGTGGGTCTAAATCATAGGTACAGACATCACCAAAATGGATTTCTAAGGCCCTACATAAGGAAACCACATTTACCCTGCTGTACTCCCTGTCTGTTGGATAGAGTTGAAACTACACAAGACCCTGTTGGGTTAGACATTATCATAAAAAGCAATCAATAGAACCAAGGAAAATGTTCCAAAAGTAAGTAATTTTTCTCCATGAGGTGCATAATTAAGCTCATTGCCATAGAGTTAATGGAGACAAAAATAAATAAATTGGCTCAAAAAGGGGTTGGAAAAAATCCCTGAGGAAACAATCTTCTCCTAGGCAGTAAACATAGTGATCACGATAGAACCTCCAGCTCAAGTAGCTTCTAAAATACCATTTCCCAGAAGCTGGGAGCCCAGCACGTACTGTAGCCCATTCTGTTTCTCCTCCTGAGCTACCTGTTGCTAACCGTGCTGGAGGGAAGATACCAAGCTGATGAGTCTGTCAGCGGAGGTAGCATGCCTAGAGGGAAACAGTCCCTTTCACCTTACAAATCAAATCTATGAAATGGACAGAGGGAGCAAGACAAGAACTTTCTGGGTTTAATCCATTTTTGAAATAGCAAACAGACCATTTCCAAAGGTCACAGCTTGCTTACACTTGAGATCCTTGATGCTACATGGAGAAAGCACAGATTGTGAACTGGTTATTGCCAACACAAATATTTCCCTACTGAAAATGCCATCCTTGAGAGCGCTGCCAGCGACTCATACTTACGTGCAGCCACGACATGTGCCGGTGATAGTTCTCTTCCGCGCCTGTGTTGCTCAGCACCTCAGGCTCAATGCTAGGCTCGCTCGCGCTCCAAGGGCTCCCTTCTTCAAAAGAAAAATACCCAAAAGGTGGTTGTTTTTTATTGCACCCTATGTGCTTAAGGGCTAGGGACAGCACTTGTAAGCCAGGCCAGCCTTGTGGGAACAGCCCAGAGTACACCGAATATGCCACACTGAACAGGCTGTGTTTGGACCCCCCCCTCCCCAATCCTGGTATCACGCTGGCTTGACAGTTACAAGAACCATTTAGACTCGGCTCCTGCTACCTTGTCAGTAGCAAACACTGCTCCCTCCCCACTTTTTTTTCTTTAATGGAAGGGGAGAAGGAAAACGGAAAACATAAGAAACAAATTCTTTACACCCTTCAGATGCTGCAAATGGTTGGTTTAGTGATCTGCATTGACTGGGCTCTGTGGTTAAATACATCAACAAAAATCCAACCAGAAGTGGCATCCAACTGGAAATGCCAATGGGCAAAGTCACTGCTAATTGCCCGGGGAAACTGCTCATGTCATGGGGATGAAAGGGGAAAAAAATCCTGACTGTAGCACGCTAGTTCTAAAGATCTCAGGCAAGGGAAAGATGTCTCTGGGAACTCCACTGATCCCCGTGTTTCCTCTAGCCGTTCCGTAACCTATGGACCTCCTGGCAAACTAACATTAATGCTGTTAAGAGATGGCTGGGGCTGAACTCTGGTTAATCCTTTCTTTCTCCTCTTTAAGTGAACTCTGACTGGCCAGACTCTACAGAACAGGCAATCCCACTCTCCAGTTCACCTACTGAAGCATCTTTTGGGCAACACAAAAAATGACCATTAAGCTTGGGAGGTTACTTCAGCTCCAAATGTGCCCAAACTGTGGTTTTTGGTTAACACCTCTAGCAGAAGGAGCCCCTTTAGTTCAACTGGGATGGAGAATTTTTGTGGCAGGCTGCACATTTGGTTTCCATAAGATAAATACTTGGAGATCCATCTTTTGAACACTAAGGAAGGCATATGTAAACTGTAAAAATATATGTATATGCCAATATGTAGGAATATATTGTGCAACATGTACATATTATGTCCTACATATAGGAATACATATATTACGTCATATGACATGCCTATGACATCATAAACTACACAGAAGATGAAGTGCATGCCTGTACATATATATCCTGTTAATATGGACAATAAGACAGCATGTATGTGTGTGACCTCCCGTATTCATTATATCACACAATTTAGGGGTGTGTGGATGTGCTCCCCTAAAGCCAGCATGCATGTGGCTGGCAGCAGCAGCATTCCAAGAGTTCATGCTCTAACACGGACCTCTGAATTGACAAGCTGCGCACGGAGCTGATGCCCAGAATTTGACCCATGTTCCTCCCAGGCCCTAAAGAGGACTCCAGGTGTTTCCTAGCCTGCTGGGGTGGGGGGTCTCTTGTCATTTCTACCTCTGCTGCAATCACATCAAGGTTTTAGGTCCTGCCTCCTGTCCCCTCCCTTTCCACCCACTCATCTAAGTTACCTATATCAGTGACAGTGTCCCTGCTGTGGGACAGCTGCAGCTCCTCATTCTCAGACTCTGAGTCCTGCCGTGATAACTTGGTGCTCTTTAGGCTGCCGGCCCGGCGAATGCTGGAAAGGGAACCCCCCTTCTTCACCCGGAAACTGCGGGTTCCTTTAATCTGGAGCAAGCGGGAGCCTCCTATCCTGATCTTCCTGCTGGGAACTGCATTAAAAGAATAAGAGAGGACTTTTTTCCCCTTAATTTTTCCCCATTTAAAACCGAAAGATATTCTGGCCCTCCCCTCCCTCCCTCCCTTTGCTGCCAGCCGGTATTGCGGCATCTTTTCTTCTACTGGGGGTTGTGGGGACAGAGGCTCCCTCCAAAGCCATCGCCAATGCAGCTCTGTCAATCAGGCAGTAAAGATGCTTTAGGGAAATGTGTTCAGCACTTCATTTCCTGGAGACCTGGTGCGTCACCTCCGGCCTTGTCTGTGTTTGGAATTAGCCCTCATTCAATCACCAGCAAGAAGAGTCAGCTGCTCTAACAGAAACCCAAAACGTGGACAAGGAAAACCTACGATTCACACCAATTTGGATCAATTCCTGCCGGGAAACAGGATCTGCCCAATGAATGTAAACTGCAGTTTTCTTTGTCAGCCCCTGGGGTTTGCATTACTGCAGAATCACTTCTTGCTAGGGAGAGATGGCTGAATCCCACTCATGAACAAGGCACCACGGACAAACCTATTTTCCTGGGGCTTGGGTTCTGAGAACCTCACTGCACTCTGCAGTAGGAGCAATATTTAGTCATACAGCACAGGTGACTGCAGAAGGGTAGTCTGCTTCACGAGGTTAGCACGCAAGGCTTCTTTGAAGTAAGATTTGCATAAATCCGTGTCTCTGCATGTTACTCTTCATCATTAGAATGCTTTAGAGGAAACGGGAGCACGTAGATCCTCTCCTTCAGACAAATCAGCAGCTCTCAGGCATTAACAACATCCATTGACACTCGGCATTTTTGATGAGCACAGACATGAAATGGTTGAATGTTCAAAGCACCAACCGTTTGCACTGTCATTCTCCTCTTATTTCAAAGGCAGTACATAGCACTATGTCAGTCCAAATGTTGCAACACTCAGTCATTTCACTGCAGATCTAATCAGGCAAGGTCACATGTGATCGCTTATCCTTTGGTGTGGTGTTGAGAATGAACAGGATTCAGCTTTTTAGATACAATATGGAAGCAAAATATTTGAATAGAATTGTATTTTGGCTTCAGGAAAAAAAAAAATCAAACACACCCTCACTCCTGAGAATGCTCCTAATTTCTCCAGTACCCAATTCCTACTCCCGTTTGCAGTGGCTAATGTCCTGGCTGAAGGTAGCTGGATGGGCTATTCCTCAGTCCTCATGAATCAGCTGGGCAAACCACTTTTGAGTGACCAGAGAATCTCCCTCCAAGTGACCACGCTGAGTTCCTTAGCAATCACTACTTTTGAGTTCTGTTCAGATCAGCCTCAATACAGTGGCTCAGTTCCCCCGCACACCAAACCATTTAAGCACTCGTAACTGCATTTCGTGAAGTCTGCAGAATCCCATTTTAGCACCCAAAGAGTACACATGAGCTTCTGAGAGCCTGCATCTACCTAGCTTTAGAGTCTGGATTTCAGACCTACCTGGAGCAGATTCTACAGAGTAAACTCGTAGCATTTGGATAGCTGTTAAGCCATGCCTGGGGTGAGCAATGAGAACAAAGTGTTTAACACTCAGGAAAAAATGAAAGGAAACAGATTAATACTCATCAAAGAGGTTGAGATAAAGAAACCTGTCACTGCAGACAAGAAAACTTTAGTTACATTCACACAACATTTTCTTATCTAGGAAAGTGTAGGTTACGAAAGATGTCTCTGCATCTGTTATGTTTGGTGCAGGTGGATTCCCAGAAGAATATGCTGTGGCCACAGAAAAGAAAATAATTATTGTAATTCTAAGATATAGCATAATCTTGCATTTATTTAGTATCCAAAATACTGCAAATACTCTTTTACTAGAGCATATTCCTAAAATGCAGTAAAAGAGGATGTTTAGTAAAGGAATACTACGTGACAGCTTAGGAAAAAGGGAGAATGGGAAAAAAAACCTAACTGAAACTACAGGGAAAATGGAGTCTAACAGAGTTAAGGATGCAGAAAATTAATACTATCTTTTCAAAAATAACTAGATTCAGCATTATGCCTGTAGCACAGGAACACATGAAGGAAAACCTAAGTCAACATTGCCTCTAAGAAAAACAGGCCAGTCAGAGGTCGGCCAGCAGCGTTTTCCAGCAGGACTATGTGCTTGCAGCCATTCTTCCACTCAGATAATATCCCACGGGATGGGACTGCTGCCCGAGAGGCTGAAAAGTGCTTTCAAGTAATTGTCATAACTATCTTAAAACCCAAACCCAAGCTTGTCATCATCTATATAGTTAGAAACATTTACCCCACTGATCTTAGACCACCAGACAGACCATAATGCTGCGTGGTTCTCTGGGCTGCCAGTATCTCCAGGGTACAAAACACGATGTTGAGCATTAATTTATCCAGTTCACCTTTCTCAGGTGGATACCTAGCAGTCTCCACAGGAGTAACTGTCCCACCAGACAGACAATTTTAGGGACAGTTTTACACCATCTAAGTCTTGGAAACACTTCTAATGTTTTCTGCAGTAATCATGGCAGGGTCACAGCTGAAGACAACACAACCTTCATCCAAAGCCCCTTGAAGTCAGTAAAAGCTGCTCTGACTCATTAACACACATTACATCTCCTAGAGGATAACCAGCCACAGCTTCCATCCTTCTTAAACAACCACCAAACACTTGTCCTTTTCAAACAATCATCAAAATTATCATTCAGACATCTGCACCTTTATATAACTATCATGAGACAGAATTTAAACAGTTCAGGAAAGCTTGTTACAGGGAGAATCATTTCAGTTTAGCCTCTAATTACAAATACGCCCGATGACTGTATATTGTATTGCAACACTTGTACCATCAGAGAGTATGTGAGTTTTGCATGAGATGGCTCAAAAATGGAAACACTTTACTGTTCTTGGCAAACACAGTGAGCTTGAGGTCTGCTTGTACAGAATACACTATGTTGGTAACATCAATCTGCTAGCCATCAAAAGCCACAGAGGAGTATGTTTTTCATGTGGTAGCAAAGAATTCGAGAGATCAAGTCATCAACCACTAATTCTGTGAGATGCCATGACTTCCAAACTAGCACTGATTTTCACAGAAAGATCCCGATCTTCCCTCCTGTCTATGGTTTTCTAAAAATTAAAATATTGTAATTGAAAAAAAAAAGAAAGAAGAACTCTTTTGATCTTTATTTAAAAAGTGAATCAAATTGCAATGCTTCTCTCAGCATCCCACTGAGAGGCGGTTTCAAGCAAGGCAACCTCCTTTTCAGAAACCTTGCAGTGCTCCCAATCGGTTTCAGTCATAGCAGCATTTTATAAAATTTAACATCTTTGCTTCTCACATTTGTTCTATTGAACCCCAAAGGCCAGAAGCGTCTCAGAAATTATTCAAAGCCACGTGACTCCATGGCTGCCTGCTTTTCAACACAGTCTATGCAAATGAAAACATCAAACCAAGCGCCACTTCACAAGCCCTGAGAACACAGAAGCCTTTTTGTGCTGACAAACCTTTTTTGTCCTCGAAGCCAGCCTCAGATTTGAGGGTGTGGCTGCTGCTGTGCAGGGAATCCTTCGAATCTTCATTTTCATCCAAAACCCCAGCAAAGCTGATCTTTCTTTCATACCTGTGCCGGTCCATCTCAGGGTCCAGACGCAGCCTGCAGCTCTCCAGATCCTGCAGCAGAAATGTAGACCACAAAGGTGGGCAAGCAGAATTGTTGGTAAAAGCCCATGGCATTTTTAATATCTTAAAAAACATCTTAGGATCATCAGACCGGCAGAAGACTCGCACAAGGTGAGTCCCAGTTAATGGTTATCATTTGAAGTTGTTGTGGTAGGGCATTAAAGTTTGTTCAGCTGCATGGTTCAATAATAGTGTGATTTATTAGCATGTCTTTTGAATAAGGAGCTAGATATTTAATTAATACCATAAACAGTATGGCCAGCAGGAGCAGGGAAGTCATCCTTCCCTGTACTCAGCATTGCTGAAGCTGCACATCAAATAATATGTTCAGTTTTGGGCCCTTCAGTACAAGAAGGACATTGAGGGGCTGAAGCACGTCTGGAGGAGGGGAACAGAGATGGGGAAGGGTCTGGAGCAGAGGGATTGTGAGGAGTGTGAGGGAACTGGGGTTGTTTAGTCTGGAGGAGAAGAGGCTGAGGGGAGACCTCATCATTACTTGGGAGAAGAGACCAGCACCGACCTCGCTACAACCTCCTTTCAGGGAGTAGTGGAGAACGATGAGGTCTCCCCCTCAATCTCCTCTTCTCCAGGCTAAACAGGCCCAGGTACCTCGACTGCTCCTCATAACCCTGCTTGCTCTAACCCAAGCAAAAAATCTGCAGTTTTTAAGCTCCAGCAAGTTCTCTTTAAGCCATCCTCTTCCCTTTCTCATAAGTGCCCTGTTCAGCTCTCTGTCAACTGACTTTCCTGATCAGCTAGGTAGCATGTGAGCTGTCATCTCCTGCAGTCCATCTCCCACACCTCTCAGTTGCCCCAAAGCTTCTCAATCCATCTCCTGCCCTCTTCTCCACTTTGAAACTTCCTTGACCTTCCAGAAAATGTTGTGCTTCCACAAGTCTTATCTTCTTAATCAACCCACTGGACATGCCCTGCTCATCTTTTGTTCTCCAACAGACTTCTGTGGGCATGGCTCCTCTCCAGTGTGCATGGTCCACTCACCACAAGAGGCTCAGTACGTGGCCTGGGCATGTAGGGAAAAGTTTCTCGAAGGAAAGTTGTTATCTCCAGGAGGAGCTGGCAGGCAGCCATTTTCAGTGCAAAAGGACAACAACATTTGGTAGGATTCACAGTGCCTAGGAAAAAATATTCCTATGGTGAGCAAGGATTCATACAAAATCTGGATCCAAGAGCTGATGGACATTTTCACATATAATGCACAACGCAAGCTGCACTAAAGAGGAAAACCCAGACTTTTATCTATGCTACTTTTTCTACACTAAAAGGAACACAGTCAAACAAATACCAATCCATGTATTTGCCAGCACATGCAACAGCACTAACATGCTGCAGTGTTCTATACTAGATATGATACAATATGGTATGATATGATCTCTGAGATGAGATGAGATGAGATTATCATAGAATGGTTTGGGTTGGAATGGTCCTTAAACATCACCCAGTTCCAACCCCCTGCCATGGGCAGGGACACCTCCCACTGGATCAAGATGCTCAAAGCCTCATCTAATCTGGCATTGTATCGTATTATTGTATTGTATTGTATTATCATAGCATTGTATCATATCATATTGTAGCGTATCATACTGAAGTAATACCAGTGTACTATAGCATATATTATAGTATGTTACAGTGAAGTACCTACTAAATGTGATCTTTAGCATCTTGTATACATCTTATTTAAGGTTAAGTAGTAGATACCCTTATTGTCCTTTACAGTTTTATGTTCAGCCAAATCTTCTGCAGTTCTAGAAAAAAATCACTTTAAAATTCAGGAAAGTTTCTCAAAAACCACAGAGTTTTGACAAGCCAGCAAAGAGGTACTGTGCCTATTATTAATTACTGCCCTGATAACTGGGAAAGACAGGCTCATTTGAAGTAACGCTTCTTTATTTGTGCACAGAATCCAAGTGTTATTTAGAGATAATCTAGAAAAAAAATATCAAACTGCTTAATCAAATCATACATTCAAATCTTAACCTAAAACAAAGGGAGAAAGTGAAGAGATTATCAAAACACTTTAAGTTTTGTCTCAACTCATTCTAAACGATCAACTTCAAAAGCCCTGTACTTTGTAACTCATCCAATGTCATTCAAAGCTTGAAAAGTAGGAAGGACTCTTCAGTGCTTGATCAATTTGAAAAATACCACTTAGGATGACAGACAGCAAAAAAAAAAGGAAATAAAAAATCAGTTGTGACCACAACAACCACACCCATTGTTAATAATGCCTGATATTAGCATCTACATACATTTCGGAGAGAGTTTGGTTTTCACTCACTTTCCACCATGTACAATCTAATCACTTTTTCCAAGTAAATAGTCAGAAAAAACAACTGTGAGGATAATGCAGGGATCAGATAAACCCAGGTGAATTCTATGATGATTGTTAATTCCTCTGGACACTTTACCTATTAAAAGTTATGGACTTCATAGGGACTGAAATAATCTGAACTGTCAAATACAGATGCGATGTGCTGTGCAATGGAATATCCAGTCACATAGTTCGTGCTCCTCTGTCTACTCCTTAAAGCACACATGGCAGCTTTTGAAGAACCTCTGCCTTCAGCATGAACGCAGATCATTGTTTTCAGAGTCCTGCTTTCAGAAGAGTCCTTGAGCTTTTACATGGCTCTCTAGACCACAGAATCATGGAATGCTTTGGGTTGGAAGCGACCTTTGCACGCGATCTAGTTTAGCCCCCCTGCAGGAGCAGGGACATCTTTAACCACATCAGGTTGCTCAGAGTCACAACCTGGTCTCTTTGTTTGCTTGTCTTAGACAAACCTTCTAAAGGAGCTCTGCAACCCCTTAGGAGGGCCTTCTCAGTGGCTGCACAGGGACCAGAAAGACTAATCTGTCTCTTGCTCGTGGGAATGCAGTTCTTCCCCTTTCAAAAGTCATTCATGCTGCAGAGGAGGCAGAATTGTGGGTGCATTCTCCTGCTTTGGATATAGCTCTTAAAGGGCCAAAAAACACCCAGAAGAGCTGCCCACATCCATTCAGTTGCTAGTGCTTGCACACCATATAGAGGCTCCTGTGAAGGTCTAGCTTAGGGCCAACACCTTCTCTTGAGATCACACCCCACGTACACCATTTCACTGCTCCCACCTACTCCTCCCTACTCGAAAGCTGTCCTTTATACAGTGATAAGAACAAACCCAGAACCACAGAGAAAAGAAACCAGAAGATAATGAATACTGCTAGCACACTACATCCAAAGGCGAACAACAGCACATGGACACAGGAACCACTACAGCACACACGGATATAGGGTTGGTGTCTGGAGGGGACGTCATGTTTGTTACCCCTGTCACATACACCAGACTGCGCTGTGACTTCATTTATTTTGATTCATGCGTGTGCTATAATTTGAATGCCTATCTGCAGTGTTATTATCGGTGATCTGTGACATCACCCCCTGACCCCTACATACACACATGCACCAATGTGTGTGTTTTAGTTAGCTGGTTGGTACACAGTTTTTTAATGATTTTAATGATTTTTAATTTTTATACCTCGTATTTCTGCCTGAGAATCAGGCAAATAAACTGAAGTCAAGAGGTTAAAGCCTTTGTTAGAGCTGTGCCAATTCGCATCAGGTGTGGGGATGAATGTTAAGAAGCAGAAAAGCAGCTGATCTTACACAAATATTTTGGCAGAAATAACTGGGGAAAATGGGGAGTCTGAACTCAGAACGACTTTTGGCACTCAAGTGACAGCAAGAATCAAGAAATAAATTACTGCCCTGCTTATAATTGCAGTTGCCAGTATATAGGAATTGCAACTCACTGCTTGGTTTCCCCCTCCTTTTCTTTCAAAGTCTCCCAGTGCGGCTACTTATCTGTCATCCAGGCATGGAAAGAACAGGGGAGGGAGCTGGGGTAAATGTGAGGGACTGGGAAATAAAACGGGGTGGCAAGAGATGAAAAAATGTGTTCCTAAAGCAGAGGTTCTTACAAGCTGGGGTTCTTGTAGTAAAGGGAGTCTCCTTACTGTCATCTAAAAAGTCTTCTTCCTCATCCTCTTTTCTGAGGCGCCTCTTGGTCTCCTCATCATAAATGAGGCCCAGCAGGTTGGCAGGGCTCTCGCTTTCAGCATGGCACAGCTCGTTGAGGCGAACACCGATCGCCTGTAGAAACAGAAAGCACAAAGTGAGAATTCCAGCCCAACTCACTGGTGGCCAGGGGCTCTGCTGTGTGGAGGTGTCAGGCCAGAAGAGAATGTCACAGAATCACAGGATGGGTTGGGTTGGGTTGGAAGGGATCTCAACACCCATCGAGTTCCACTCCCCTGCCATGGGCAGAACACCTCCCACTGGAACAGGTTGCCCCATGTCCCATCCAACCCAGCCTTGGGGCAGCTGTGTCCTGGCTTTATTTTTATTGCCTGTGAAACGCACTAAAGTAGAGAAAGGGATGACAGAAGATTAATTGCTCCCAAACCCATAATTTATTTCCCCCCTTTTTTTCTATCAAAATTGGCAAACAGGGTCAAAATTCAGGATGCAAAATTTTTGCAGATTTGGTTAGATAACAAAAAAACCCAGAATTCCCAAATTGGCACATGGTAGACAGGGGCAGATTAGGTCATTATTCTGTATGAATTTTCTTTCTCCCCTTGATACTGTGAGGGCGATGAGGCACTGCGACAGGTTGCCCTCAGAAATCGTGGATTGCCCAGACAGGGCGATTGCCTGCGTCATGTATGGCAAGAGATCCCAATCAAATAAAACCTGAAGGAGCCAAGCCCAAAACGAATATAGACAGTTCTTTTGATGACACATAATAGCCCTGTGGAATTCCTTGCCAAAGAATGATGAGTGCAAACAGTTTGTATGAGTGCAAAAAGAGACTGAATAACTACACCAAATAGAAATCCATTACTAAATATACACCACCACATCTAGCTCAGGCAGCCCTAGGCTAAAAATATTTGGAAGCTAGAGAAAAACAAGTAATATCACACCCTGTGCTCTTACTCCTCCGTAGACATTCACACATGAAAAGTACTGGAAACAGGAAAGCTACTAAACGGATGCTTAGAGGGAACATGCAGGGGCAGGGGAGGGAAGAGGACACTATTATATCCTAACAAAGTCCATTTCCATTAGCAGAAGCTGATCCTGGCAGGCTGTGAAGTTGCAAAGGAGGTTTATGAGTCCTCATTTTAATGGAACTGAAATTCTGAATCCAGTTACCTTTATATTTTGGTATATTTTAAATGTAAGTAGAAGAGAACAAACACTTACATCTCCCCACTGGTAGAAGAGTTTAGCTGCATTCCACTGCAGCTTCTGGTTCCTCTTGTTGCCCACAATAGGAGAACGTCCACGGGACAAGCCTTTCTTAGTGATGTTCACATGGTGGCCCTTCATCCACTCGGGCCAGTTACCACGATTACAGCGGTGAACAAAGCGTGCGCACTCAAGGAACAAGGCTGCTCTCGCCACCACGGGGGCTTCCTGGAATGTGTGCAAAAAATCCCCTTAATTTAAGGGTTTTTTTTGGATTTAAGGGGATTCCAGTGTAACAAATACACTGGAAAATACAAATAAATTGGAAAAATTCTCTGACCATTAGAGAATTTTGTGCTTTAATCAGTTCTTGCCATGGAGTCACAAAAACTGAGCAATCTATCCATCAAAATGTGAAACCAGGATCTCTGCCGTAAGTCTCACCTCTTGAGCCAATAAAACCAACCTAAACCCAACCTTGTTTGCGTACCCCTCTGTTAATCCTTTCTTTCATAAACCATGTGACTGCCAAAACCCAGAAGTGTGCATCTGACACATCCAAGTGTTTCTTCTCACTTTCGCTGGTAAGGCTGGAAGCGCAAATGGCAGCACAGGCACATGAATCCTAGCATTTGTCACGTTAAGTTCTTGGGGGTGGAAGCATGAATGGAGGATTGCTGAAAGTAGAAAGAGTGCTATTTTGCATTTATAATGAGCAGATATGGAGAGTGAAGGCCATCACTGACGTGTCAACCAAATTTCACTTATTGCTCAACTTCAATGGCCTAAGCATGCATCAGACAATTTAATACTGAAACTTAACATCAGGCAGCTGAGTTTTGAAGCAATGGCCCTGACTATATTCCAGGGGAAAAATCCTTCTGCCTCCAGCTTGGAAGAGCATTTGTGGGAGAAATGATATTCAGTCTATTTCAACGTGTATTAAATGGCCCAGTAGGATCCATGTTAGAGCAATAAAGAAACTCTCAAATATGTTCAAAACTGGACACTATAATTTGTTTCCTAACAGGGAGCTTAGACTCAGGAAGAAGCTTTCTTCCCAGCAATCTACAGCTCTGCAAAAGTAGCATCTTTACAGATGTGGAAAGTGACTAAAAGCAAATGGTTCTCCTAATTTCCACTTAATTTTCCCCCCCTTCCTGCAATTTTCACAAGAAAACCCCCCTGTGGCCAGCAGGTTGTAAAACCAACAATCCAACAACGTCTACAATTCACAAGCTGGCTTTGAAAGGTTCTCTAACAGGGATTTCAAAGAGCACAAACACATGGGTTCCACACATTTAGATGCTGACAGCTTTAACGAGACAGTTTAAACAGATGAGGGGGATGTTCCTCACCTGTGGTCCATAATCAACAATTGGGCCTTGAGACCACAGAAAATGGCCTGAGGTTAGTCTGGGGAACATTGATAAATAATGCCTCCAAAACTGCTGTAACCAAAATCTGAAAGCAAGAAATTTTGGACCAATGCTCCAAAAATTTGGTAATTGATTTAAGAAATTCTGTATTGCAGCTAAATTTACAGCCAGAAATCACCACCAAGGGGTCTGAAAAAAGTCAAGCCTTTAGGGGACTGGCCAAAAAAAAATGTCATCTGTATTAACAAGAAAATGTGTTAATTGCTTCCTGACACAACATCCTGGTGTAGCTTTTTGCTCCTATTTTATTCAAATGTATAGCCAGCACCTGGAAAAACCATGACAAATTACTTGTTGCTCACATGCAACATGGGACACAAAATAGGGGAGGATTTCATTCTTTTATTATCACAGAGCAAAACCTCATCCAGACCTGGAGGCATACATGAAGAATGAAGCCCAAGCTCTAGTCTCCTCCTGGTTTAGTTCAGCACTGGTAAAGATATAATTTCTTAGCATATAGGAATCTTTTAAAGATAGGTGTTGTAAACATTATGGAACCATTCAACACCTCTGACTAAACTGGGATATTAAGTATCATGGAAGCATTCAACGACTTTAACAAAATTAGGATAGTAAACATTGTGGAAGCCCTAGACAACTATAACTAAATTAGGATATTAAACATCGTGGAAGCACTAGGCAACTGTAACTAAACTGGGATATTAAACATTGTGGAAGCACTCGATGACTCTAACTAAACTGGGATACATAGGGTTGGTGGTCAAGGCGAGGACAAGTGAGTCCTAGAGCAGGATACCCAAGTTAAAAATCACTGTAAATATTTCCTGCAGGAAGGAGGACTTTCAGAACATCACCGGGCATAAGCTGGCTGCAATTCCTTACCTGAGGCTCGGAGAAACCTGAAGCAGCAGCAAGAGAAAGATGAAGATGTGACAGAATGGACAGGGATGGATTCACACCACAGAGAAACACACCACAAATGGAGAGAAATGAATCAGGCAGGCGAGGCATAGCTGAAAAGAACACAAGTTACCATGGTCACTGTCAAAACTCAACACAGCAGCAATACCCTCACAAGCCTGCCCATGCCTAGGAGTCCACTTTTAACATCGCACCTACTACATCCCTTTGCCTTTTGAAAGCTGGTCTTGTACTGTATAAATTGATATGAATATGAACCCACCATTTCCCTAAAAACATTTCAAGTACTCCCATTGGAGTTTTTAAACAGATTTGTATTGATAACAGCAAGAGCAATGACCTGGATGGGAGTGAGCAAATACAGAATGGATTCGGCATTTTACAGCATCACATTACTGTTCAAGTACAGCTGATTCCGCAGAGTTTTGTGACTGCAGAGTATTTAGGCTTAGTTTGATTTCTAAGGATAATGAATTTCGTAAGGCTAATCAATGAGTGGTCATTTCCTTGTGCCATTTCTTATACTCTGCAAGGCACTTTGAGTAAAAATTCATTTCCACTGGTGGCTTCAAGGAAATAAAAGGTAAAATAGCAACAATCTACTTTTAGAGTAAATAAAGTAAATTCAAGTCCTGTCAAAAGCTGCTGACTGGGTAGCTCTGCTTTGCCTAGCCACAAGATAAGTCTGGCATGAGCAGTAGCTTAGCAGGTATATGAGGTCAGGCGAGTCAATTATAACCAATATCCAGGAGAATTGCCTCAAAAATATTAGTTCACATCTCTCTGATTATAGCTAAAAATGGTCAGCTCTTCATTTCTGTTCTCTGTCATCTGTTCTGGGGAGCTGTTTGGAGCAATTTCTGATGCCCTTCCCAGCCATATGCCCTCCTATGGACAAATATTCCTCTATGGAAACAGGGACATGGGAAGAACCGAGCCTGCCTAAGCCTCTTGGTGGTGCGGACTCAGGATACTGGCAGGTATTTCTGCAGTTTAGACTTTGCTTTGTCCTTGTAATACTTGGTAGGTCCCCTCAGACACAACGTTGACATAAAGCAGTGTGATTACGGCATTTCAACAAGGAGAAGAGCTACACATCTTGTTGGAGAAGCGTAACAGCGATAGGTGTCACACATCACTAAACTCACCCAAGGAAATCTTCTATTTCCTCAACCTGAATCCTTTACACTATTTTAATTAGGATACTTTAGGTGACATCTTTAGACAATGCTAGTTTATTGGAATCCTCTGCACAAACTTGACTACAGACTGAAATATATTTCTTGCCTTTCTTAAAATGATAAAGGAAATCAGTTTTATTCCTTCCAAGTCTAGCTTTAAGCTGTTGACATAAAGTTGTCTGCAAAATATCATCAATTGTTATTGAATGTCTGCAAAGCCACAAATTGATAGCAGTTTTACAAAAGTCAGTCAAGGATAGTTGCTGCTTCAGAGAAAACATGTTAACTATGTAATTTCTAAACCTAAGGCAACAGTCCATTTAATATAGAAATAAATTGTTACCTCTATACGGATGCAGTCTGTGTTTCTTTACCTAGTTTCTTTAAATCACTGTGGCAAACCTATATAAATATGCAGGGTGATCAAAGATCTTGAAGTTGGTATAAGAATGGAATTCTCAAAATCTGTATGAAAAAGTGTGCTGAAGAAGTGTATGAAAGAATAGAAACAGGAGCTGTTTGCCTTTCATTTTTTAAAGGTTGCCATAGCAACTGGACTAGATAAAATGACTTAAGAAGCTTTTAATTTGCATCAAACCTGATTCAAACTCTACTTCAAAAGCCTGAAAGCATGAGTTAAAAACCCAGAATGTTTTATGTTGGTTGTGCTCTATTGACACAGAATGTGGGAATTTTCCGTAACAGTATACATTGCCATTAAGCAACACAGTGAGATGACAAGCTGTCATCTTTGAAACCTGCACTGCGAAAGCCCCCTTAACTCCCATAGATCTCCAATGCTTTGTAGACAAAATGCCAGCGGAGCAGCTACTTGTAAGGCAGCTCCCAAGTCTGTAATTAGAACGAGACTTATAGAATGAACAGTATTTTCTTCTTTAGCTGCAGCCCTTCTAGAAACGCCGATATCAAAGCCTTCTGCATCATTCAACGGAAAGGAAATGGAGTCAAACTCTACTGTGTAAAAACCACCTCTGGATGTCAGAGCAGACATCTTCAAACAGTTTGCTCTGACCATGAGTCTTCAGTTGACTTCATAAACTGGCACAAATTACATTGGTCTGTGGCTTAAGTCTTTGGCCAATTCAAAAAGTAAATAGGACATTTACAGACAATAGGGACATAATTGCCAACCCCTTGTGTTATCATCTGATTTGTTAGCACACAGAGCAGCACATCCCCAGAAGGATCTTGGAGACATTCTTCACAGCAATGAGCTCCTTCCTGCCCATGCAACTCACATTCTCTGTGCGAGTTTAAAATTCGCAATGGGGTGGCAGCCTGGCAGCCTCGAAGAATGAAGTTGTCTTTGTGCAGCACACGTGGCAGGAGTCACTACCTTCCTAAGCCACTTTCTGGACTCACTGAAATCCTGCTTGTTAGGAACCTCACTGCAATCCTACCTGGTAGGAACCACTTTCGACTGAGAAAGTGTTAGACAGGCTTTTCTATCAGCCACTGCTTCCACGGTTTCCAGCCAGAGGGCCAATCACCACCAACAGGAAGAGTGGGAACTGGTGAAGTGGTCCTGCTTACTAGAGGGACCAATCAAAACAGTAGAGCTAGATGTGAACTGACAGCAATAGGAACTTTGGGCCGATATTAAAGCAGGCTTGTTGAGATCTGCAGCCTAAGGATGCAAGGTTAAGAATATATAAAAGCATGGTGCACAGAGTGGATCAACCTCACAACAGCAGAGCAGACAAGGCAGCACAACTCAGGTCATGGCACCAGCAGAATAGGAGAATCCACGAGCCTGGCATCTCCAGCAGCAAGCAAAACAACTGAATATGAGTAAAAATGGCACAACAGTCAAAGAGGCAAGAGTTGAGGAGCAGGAGAATAAAGGGACAGAGAGAACATGGATGCTCTGAGAGCAGTGGCTTTCAATCTTTTTCAGTTTGCAGACATTCTAACAGTTATGGAATCATGGAATGGTTTGGGTCAGAAGGGATCTCAAAGCTCATTCAGTTCCAACCCCCTGCCATGGGCAGGGACACCTCCCACTGGATCAGGATGCTCAAAGCCCCATCCAGCCTGGCCTCGAATACCTTCAGGGATGGGGCAGCCACCACATCTCTGGGCAACCTGTGCCGGGGCCTTCCCACCCCCATTATGGAGAATTTCTTCCTAATGTCTAATCTAAGTCTTCCCTCTTCCAATTTAAAGCTGTTCCCCGCCATCCTTTCACTATACGCCCTTGTAAAAAAACCCTCCCCAGCTCTCCTGGAGCCCCTTTCAGTACTCGAAGGCTGCTCTAAGGTCATAAGCACCGCACGGAACCCCACTGCCCCATGACCTACAGGCTGAAGGCCACTCTGCTTTAGAAATGGAAGGGACTGTTAAAAAAACAGCAGCTGCAAGAAAAAGGAGGGAGATACTGAAGAGAGGAGGACTGAATTATGTAAGTTCTGTGATTTGCATCTGCAAATTAGCGATATCTGCCTTTAAAAGCATGCACGCTGACATTTGAAGTTCTTTCTGCTGACTGGCTCTGGTGATTAATAGTTCAGTGTTGCCTGAGGTATTTATAGCCCTGTCAGAACTCCTGGGTGGAACTACTGAACCTCCCCAGGGAGTTATCCAGTCTTCAGTCCTTATCCTGTAGGCTATTATTGACAGGAGGAGCAGAAGCAGAATGGCTGTGAGCAAAATTTGAAGCCTGACAAGAAAAGCTTTGCGTTGGCAGTAATCTAGTCATGGGAAGCCATGCAACAAGAAAAGATACATTTTGTCTGTAGACTCATCCAGTCACAGATGCTAAAACTCCACTTAATAACAGCAGCACCAGTGGGCATTGCTGAGATGCTTTACCTGCTTTCTGCGTGGGCATGAACAGCATTAGTGAATGATGAAGAACCACCACATATGCGCATGCTCTCACTCAGCAGGTAAGAATACATCAACAAACGACTTACAAGGTCTAGGGCTGCTGCCAAAATGGAGGCATCAGGGATAGTGCCTGGTTCACAGCAGTTCAGGAGGAACTGAAAGCGCTTCATGCCTTGTCGGATCGCTCCCAGGTTCACAACATTCTTGGATTTTCCTCCTTCTTGGTTGGAGGTCAAGTGATCGTCAAAGCTATGGCAACCTAAAGAGGTAGAGAGTACAGAGGGGATGCAGGGAGGGGTAGGGAGAAGGGAACACAGTCTCTCACCAATAAAAAAAAGTATCACAAAATCCCTGATGAGTAAACTCTTGATCTAAATCCCTTCCTTACCTGGATGAGCTAGCTTAAAGATAAGAGGGGCATTTTTACAATACTCGTGACTTCTGTGAAATAGGCACACAGGAAGCCAGATTCTGGTCTTGGTCAAAAAACAACTCCACTATACTCAGTATGGAAGCACAGGATCTACTCCAACACAGGCGAACCAGCATACGGCTCTTCCTCCCCACCTCTTTAACACAGAACATCATGCTTTCTGACTGTTCATCCTGAATAATCTCTTATCACTTCTCTACTGCCTCTTAAGTCTATTCTAAAATGGAGCACGCATAAACCTTATTCCTCATGTGTCAATTTAGTAACGTATCATCTACTGGGACAGAAAAATCAGTAGCAAATACTAGAAGTGTTCTATGTGGAAATCAAGTACTGTTCTGTGTTTAGGCACACACCTGCAATTACCAGGACACTCAAAGCAAGGCTGGACTCAAATCCTAGGTATCATTCCAGCCATTCTCACTTGAAGTGTCTGCACTTTTTGGGATAGAAAACTCCCTAATAAGAGTTCCTTTTGAAAGTGAAGATAGCACCCCTTTTCAGGGCTTCTTTCAAGCATAATTATAAAATTGATGTATAAAGTTCACATGATAAATCAACTAATCCAATTGGAACAAACATTGCTGAACACAGAAGACAATTACACATTTGGTACACAGAGCTGAGAGTGGTGGAAGGATGCAGAGGAATCAGGCAAGTCTGTTCAAAGCCAAGGTAGTTGGTCAAAACAAAAGTAGTCTGGGCTTTTTGTCTGTATCCATAATACTCTCCCTGATTACGTATGAAAGTACAAACCTTTACAGAATAGTGAAGGGTAGAACACTGGAAGAAGAGAACAGGAAATGGAGAATTCAAGATTGGCTTTAAACATGGATTTGAAAGACCAGAGGCAAAATGTCAGCTCTACAGGACTTTGTGACTTCTTCCTCAGGAAAGGAGAATGGCTGAAAACTCAAAGTCCCTTTGAGACTGCGCCCCCCAGAATTACTTGTAAAGCACTTTTGTACCACAAACAGCAGTGACAACAGAAAATGACAATGTAGATCTTCACTTTTCCCCCTGAAGACAGAGGTATAATGAATTTCAAGAGACTTCTTTACAACATCTGTGGCTTTTCTCTCTCCGGTGAAGCTGAACATAGTTTTCCAGTAAACAAAATATTCCTATGTTGGGAAATATTTCATCAAAACGGAACAAACAAATAAAGTAGAAGCAACAAGCAGAACATTTACATAAGCGAGCAGGCACAAATACCCTTTTCTTCCAACTCCTATTTCCTATTGGCACGTAGTACACTATCTGAGCCTTCCTGCTATGGTTGTTGCGACACTAACTCATTTGAGTTACACATATTTCCTATTCAGGGCCTTGTTGGGGCTGTGCCTATAGGAGGTAAAGAACAGAAACTTGACTTTCTGATACAGAAAGGCATGCCTACGACGTCTCTCTAACCTCCCCTATAAAGACCTAGCAGAGGCTTTGTTCATCTGGGCTCGGTGGCATTACCTACACTCTACCACTAGAGCCCTTTGCAGCCCCAGCCTTCAGAGATAATCCTTCAGAAGCAGCTGATGACTGTTCTCTACTGTGCCCATCCTCCCGGACTATCCTTGCTGTAAGCAGGGGAGCCCTCAATGGCTTCATGTTAATGGTACCCAGCCCTGCAGAAAATCTCCTCAAATGAGTAGAGAACATTTCCTAACATAGGAGGACACCAGATGTCTAAGTTCCTGCCCCAAGAGTTGCTTCCAGAGCAAGCATGTGTGCTGCATTTCACCTGTGTTTTATGCCTGGAACTCCCTGGCAACTTCTATGGTCACTCACAATATCTTCATGAAATGCCCTAGGAGTGTTAAGGGTCTCATGTAAACATACTATAACTCAATTCTGAATATATTCTTATTATAGCTGAAAAGATCATTAAAATAAACATCTTGTTACTATGAATGTGCATGTATTCCTGTATATATATATGTGTATACATATGCACACACACACATATGCTTACATACATATCAAACACAAAATTTCCAGTGGTCTAGATGATGCATCACAATGAAGATTACTATTTATAAATGATGTGACAAGTTATTATCTTTTGACTGTAATGCATTTCTTCTCTCTCCATTTTCTTTTAAATTTGGTCTACTATGTTAAAAACCCCAAAACACAAGAGGAACTATCACATGGAAAAAGTATGAGCAAAGAAATGGCATAGCATCACAAATGGCAAGAATGGGAAGGCAGAAACAGGTTCCAAAACAATGCTTTAGGGGCAGACCTTGAGGGATTTCAAAGTTTGCCCATCCAACTTCAACAGGTTTTTATTCTCTTCTCCATAAGCACATAAACCCAGCTGATCTTTACAGGAGACACAGAAGCACTGGTAATTTGAAGGCCCTCTGTAGCACTGCTGTTCTACTGTGTTATAAACCATCTCACCCTGAAAAGAGCTCACGTGGATTTCACTATGCACACAGAAGCACGTGCACGTGCAGGTATGGACAACTACTCTAACATTTTTGCTAACAGCATGTGGCTTTCACTGCACACCAGAGATCCTGGTGGACATGGTGACACAACTGCCTCAGCTCTCACATTTTGCCTTATAAATACTCCCCCTGTGCTTCAGGGAGTGATCAGCCAACAGCCCAGCCCTCCTCATCCATACCTTTGGGCAATTTGCCTGTTTCTCATTCTAACATGCAAGGGTCTGTCTTTAACCCACTGCATCTTTTTCATGATGATATTTCTAATTCACGCATATGTCCAAACCAAACATCTGTCATGTGTGTCTCTTCTCTCACAGGCATGAAAAAGACATTTGAAGCTCTCTTCATTAATTACACAAATTCTGATGTTACTCAGAGAAGGCTGAGGTATGGACAACACTTCCAAAGCTCAAAAAGCCAATACTAACAGGTCATCTGAGTTTTGTATAGACATAAGACCTGCCACAAATACTGAACAAGGCTTTTGATGCTCAGAGGACCAAGACTAAATCCATGCCATTAAACCATTATAGGCAGAAGCAAACTCACTGTGGCATAAAATCAGCATTAGCAAGATGTAAAAAAAAATAATATATCCTACAAGAAAATATGAAGGACATCTCACACAGGCACTGTAGAGACTGTTGTGGCAGTCTACAAAGATCTCACTGCCCCTCAGTCTTTTGTTCCCTGTAGGATCTGGGAGAAAATATAGTGGAAGCATTTCACACCTACTTCAGCACAAAGTAGTGGATGAAGAAAACAAGGCAGTTCCTTCTATCATAGCGGTATCCATCTTCAGCTACCTAGCTACAAAGGAGCGGCTGGGCTGATGCCTTCTTCTTGGCAGGGGGCTGGAACTGGATGATCTTTAAGGTCCCTTCCCAAACCAACCTATGATTCTTCTAGAGGAATGAAACTTTTCACCTAGGAGCTAGCTGGAAACCACCAGCAGCGATTCTGCATTGGCAGAACGATGACCAGTTCACACTGCCAAGATATGCTCCACACCGTTCTTGTGTTGCTTGCCTGAACAACGCCTTGCACATGTTACACTGCAGGTGTGGGACAGATGATGGTGAAATATGTTCAATGCAGCGTAACATCAGAAAACAAAAAACATAATGCCAGAGAAAGTACCATACTGTAAAGCTACAGAAATCATGGTGAGAAAGGAAAATCTTTTTGTGTGTTTTTGGGAGTTGAATGGAGTTTTCTTGAAAAAAACAATACCAGAACTTCAAGATATAAGGTTGTCTCCCTGACAACAAGGATGAGCTCTGAGCTGAGGGCATGAGCATGGGAATGACTGCATGATGTTTTAAAACAGAATATATTGTGGCCTTGTGTTATTCATAAAGGTACTTTTAGAAAATTGCTGATTGTGAAAATGCATTGCAATTAAATATACTTTTGTAGAAAGGAAAAGTGGGGGTGTTATTATTGTGTTGTGTACTAAGAAAAAGGGACAGCATCCCTAACGGATGGTATGCAGACACCAGACATGCAAACACAGAAGAAAAGAGATAATTATAACAAGGTTTGTGCAGGGTTTTCCATTTCATCACTGCTGATCTTTGCTAAAACTGTCAAATGGTCACAAATTGGGAAAACAAAAACAACCAAATAAACAAACCTGATGGAATATCCATTGTTATATTCGGCAATGAAAGATTTACACACCTAATTTTGAGCTGAATAAGTGCTTTGAAGCAAGCATTATTTTTTAAAGTGTGTTGATCAAATTCAATTTGATTTATAAAGTCCAAATGTTGTATTTGCATAATTTATTTGAATTGCCTTGATTTTTTATAAAAAAATCAACTTTACTAGAGTTTTTTCTAAATCAAAATAAAAGAAACAAGGGAAAGAAAACAGTTGCAAAGACTAAAAGGTTGGAGAAGGCTAGGATGGATTCAAAAACTGTGGAGAAAGCACGAAAAAAGGGAAAGGGGGAAAGTACAGAAAAAAAAGAAAAGATAAAATGAAAGAAAAAAGGAGACGAGAACCCTGATTTCTAACCATCTTTTTCTTCTGTGTGATGAAGCTTGGATGGGTGTCTTCGGCAGGTGCGCCATTTACCAAGACGCTTGAAGAAATTCTCCTCTTCATCTCGGCCATTGTCCAGGCCACCTCCTGGCCCCCCTCCTTCTGACAGCTTCACAGCGCTGGTGAACTTCACCTGCGCAAAGAGAGAGGGACAGGTCAGGCTCCACCATACCACCACCTCCTGGTCTTCCTTGCTTAGACAGCATTCTCGTTTGAGCTGAAGTAGAATCAGTTTCTAATTTCAGCTAAACCTCAGCTAAGAAACTCCATTTTCTGACATTTGACTGCGTGTGTTTCAGACAGGGTTACTCTCTAGCAGTAATGGCACAGGGCACTGGGATGCAGAAAGGCCATGGCTTACTCTCATTCCTATAGAAGTCAAGGCTGTCCTCAAGCTGGGGAGCAGTAAGGGAAAGGGAAGGAAAAGGGTGGCACCTGCAGGGAGAGGCGGACAGGAGAGGTGACCCCAAACTGACCAACAGAGCATTCCATTCCATGCACCTCATACTCAGGATAAAACTGAGGAATCACAAGTGTGCAGCTCTCTTTTTCTGTCTCTTTGTCCCTTATCCCGCAACCTGCATTCCTGAATCCAGTTCATGAGTCCAGTTCCTTCCTAGCCTGAGACCCTTTTCCCATGCCTACTCTGCAGCATCTGTGGTGACAGAGTCATTGAGAGGGTTAAGGATGCAATTTTGTATATATTTTAATATTTTCTCATTAATAGTATTTTATTTTATTATTATTATTGTTGTGGTTGTTCTTATTAAATTAAAGCTGTTTTAGATTTAGTTTCCAAACTGCGAGTCTTTTCCTCTCATTTCCCTTTCCCTGAGAGTTGGGAGGAAGGGAACTGGGAGCCCACCTGCTCGGTTTTACCTGCCAAATTAGGCCAGATCAGGGCTAAACAGCCATAAATAATTTACAGAAGGCCTGTACTACAGTGGATCACCATAGTAACACAAGTGGGTCTGCACAGATTTACCTGCACTGGAGCACTTCATTTTTTAAGCTTTCTGCTTAAAGGATTGGCCTTTCACAAGAGGCAGTAATGGCAGAAAGAAGGAAGGAGAAGTGTAACCAGCAAGTAAACCAAGTGTGTTGACAGAGCCTGCATTTGTTTGTCAGTGAACCAAGGCAGACTGACAAGTACAGGGTAGGTTTAGCCTTGTCTTCACTGTGAGTTGCAAAAGTCATAGAATCATGGAATGGTTTGGGTCAGAAAGGACCTCAAAGCCCATCCAGTTCCACCCCCTGCCATGGGCAAGGACACCTCCCATGGCATCAGGGTGCTCAAAGCCCCATCCAACCTGGTTTCGAACACCTCCAGGGATGGGGCAGCCACCACTTCTCTGGGCAACCTGTGCCAGGGCCTCCCCACCCTCACAGGAAAACATTTCTTCATGATATCTCATCTCAATCCCCCCCTCTTTCAGCTGAAAATCATTCCCCTTGTGCTATTCCTGCACTCCCTGATTCAGGTCCAGTTTCTAATTCCCACGGCACTCTGCTCTGAAGGCTTCTGTGACTTGAGTCTGACTAAGTAGAATGTTATGCTGGATGGCTAAAACCAGCCAGATCCTGTTCTTCTGAGCTCTCTTCAACTCCACTTGCCACATTTACCTTGGAACTCTGTCTGATGAAAGACAGCCGGTCAACAGAGCTGATATCTAGGAGATCTTCTACCCCATCAGCCAGGCCAGAGAGGGAGGAGCGTTTCAGCCAGTTCCCTGTTGTAGAATAAGCCACTCAGGACAATACTGAAAACACTTCCAAGCAGAATCCATTGATCATGAATTGAAACATATTTCTCCGAAGTGGCCATGCCAGGTATAGGAAAGCAGACACTAACCTTTTCATGTTACATGCATTAAATACCATGCAAGGCTGGTTCTTGGGACTTGTAAAGTACATATTCTTTGTTTATCAAATACTGTTTGCAATATTTCCCTTCTACAGAGAGGAACAATGCCGGTGAGATTAAGCTGCCAGCCTAGTACTTTGAAGACACTGGTTCCATATTCTACTTTGCCACAGATATCCTCTCTCACCTTTGGCAAATTGCTTATCAGAGAATTATAAAATGTCCCAAGCAGGAAGGACTCACAAAGACCATCAAGTCCAACTCTTGTCCCTGCACAGGACAACATTCACACCGTGGGGCTGAGGGTGTTGGTCAAATACTTCTGGAGTATTGTCAGGCTTGGTGTTGTGACTGCTTCCCTGGGGAGCTGTTCCAGTGCTCCACCACCCTCTGAGGGAAGAACCATTTCCTGATGTCCAACTTAAGCCGCCCCTGGCTCATCTTCCTGCCATTCCCCCAGGTCCCATCCTTGGTCACCAGAGATAAGAACTCAGTCCCTACTCCTCCTCATCCCCTTGTGAGGAAGCTGCAGAGTGCGATGAGGTCTCCCTCAATTTCCTCTTCTCCAGGCTGAACAGACCAAGTGACTTCAGCCACTCCTCATATGGCTTCCCCTCTAAACCCTTCACCAGTTTTTTTTCCCTTTGCCTCAGTTCCCCATCTGTAAAGTGGGAACTGTAGCATTTCCCAGCTTCCCTTGGGAGAACATACAATATATTGGACAATAAGGAACTGTGTTGCAATATCTCTTAAGATATGCACATGCAATATGTATATAGAATAGGAAGAGACATACATTTACCTATAGGGAGTTTGAGTTTCTTTCGAAGGGAGATTCGTCGGGAGCGGGAGCGGGAGCGCCTGTCTGTGGTGGTCCCAGAGTGAGCAGTGGTGCACTCGGACGTGTCCTGCTCGGACTGACTACTGGTATCGCTTGCTGCACTCTGTGACTTGAACATCTTTCGCCAGAAGTCCTTGCGTCCCAGAATGGCCCCTTGGATTTGCTCATCACTGGAAGAAAAGGGATGCAGATCGTGAACTGCATTTCAGTGAAGTTTTGATGCTCAGGGGAACGAGGCCTTCCTCCCACAGCCCCCTCCTGACCTCTCTGTTCTTTGAGCTTCTTTCAGTTTGAATTCCAAACACACTCTTCTCAGTGGGACATGATCAAGTTTGACAATGTGCTCAATATTGTTCAAGGCACAAAATAACCTTCTCTTCTACCCTGAGGAGTTCATCCACTGAACAGGTCATTCCAACTTTTAGTTTCTACATATGAAAAACAAATCCTCTTTTTTGGGTCAAAATAACTGATTTTGATAAGACTACACTGATGCTTTCTACAAGCACGTGTACTGGAGGGCTCTGGAGATCATGACTGCCATGTGTGAGCCTGCTGGGGTTACTGTTCTCATTAACATATTAGAATGGGGACAGCGTAGTTTGCTCTATTCTTGGTATCTCCCGTGGCTGTGGCAGGGCTCAGAGCTGCTGCAGTTCTGCAAAGCACTACAGGACTTCGTGGTATTCTTGCAGTCTCAGCAACAGTGAGACTTTGCAGGCTCAATTAATGCAGGAGAATACATAATATAGAGTTCTGGGCCCCTGGGCAAGCAATGCCTTTGTACAGTGCACCTCAAAGCACTTTAAAAAGACAGACAGGTATTCAGAGACACAGAGAAGTTAAATGAATTGTCCAAAGTTAGGTAGGAACCAGTTATAGAATTCTCTAAAATTCTTAACAGTATTGATTAAACTAATTTCAAAATTATATGGCAGAATTCTTTGGACAACAGAGACTTCCAAAGTGCAATGCGTAACAACAGGCTGATTCGCTCACTAAGAAAAATGGCAGAGCACCTGTGCTGATAAGGGAAATGCAACAGTCTTTGGAGACTACATGCTCAAGATAGGACAGGAATGGGCTGGCTGTTGGGAATAGTGACCCTTAGCAACAACTTGGAAGTTGAAAATTGAAAGAATCATCCCCCAGAAATATAAACAAAGCACGGAGAAGAGCTGAGTTGACATCTCTAAGGAATTAACACACTGCTGCACTGTCATTTCAAAGTCTCTGGTGGTTCCCCATGAAAATCAGGGGCATCCACTTGGTAGCATGAAAAACAGGCATGACCTAGATATCATCAGCAGCTCTGAACAGACACTCAATGCATTTGTTTTACCATCCAAAAAGAGAGGTCCTTGCTGTCCTGCCCATTTGTACTAACCCCAGAAGGAAGGTGCTGGCAATAACACATTAAATAATTTAATATTTACTTACTGTTCTGGAGTTTGCATTGGGCGGCTTGAGATGTAACTACGGCATTCATCAGGAGCAGCAGATGCCTGGCCTTTGTCAATGATGACGCTTCCCACCTCAGATCTATATAGATAATATAAATCATCAGCTAAAGTGAATGGATGGCCCATCTCATGGTCACCACATAGTGACATGACATGGAAACCAGTACTGTGGTGCAACAAAGCAGCTGTAGCGGTGTACCCTCTCTTCAGCAACTTACTTCCTCTATATATGCCATTCATGAAAAAGGTATAAGATCCCAAAAGCAAAGCCAAGATTTTTGGGAGTTTTTCAACTCTCTTAATCCTGTTTCCTAACATTTTAATATGACAAGCCTCAAAGCACTAGAGAAAATGTCTTTTTGATAAAGCAGCATGTCAGGACTAGATTTCTTTTGGGACTTGTTTTTAATACCAAGATTTACCTTTCAGATACACAACACCAAGGATGTAATGCACATTAAAGGCTACATCCACATAGCTTTTTCATACTGACCCTATGCTTCTTACTTCTCTTAACCTTTCCTTCTGCGAGTGTGTCCATTGCACTATTCTTTTAGGCATCTTGTATGGGAGCATGTTTCGCTGCAAATCTCTTACTGTCCCAGTTCATTAAATTTTAAAAGAGGCTGCTGCCAAGGCACAATTCTGTACATCAGGAACTGACATACGCTATCGAGATAAAACACAAAACCCCTTGGACTTCCTACATTTCTCTTCAGTGCATGTAGTCAGACATCCATATGTGAGTCAGTCGTTTCCCTTCTTCCTCCTAGACACCCACCTTTTGCTCACAGAAGGTTTCAGCTCTTGCTCCGTTTCCTCTGTTTTTTTCCCTGGTATTAACTTTTCAGCACTGTCCAAGAGGGCACTGAGTGCCACTCGCCGAAAGACATTCCCATGGGCCTCCTTGATAAACTGGACCAGTTGTCGGATATCGCAGTACAAGCCCTGAGTAGCAAGACATCGTGAAAAGGACAGAACTCAGTCTGCAGGTTCTGAGGGAGCAGCGAGAGCCAATTGTTTCTAAAGGTACTTCAGCAGGCTATTACTTCCTCCAACTGCTGTCTGATCAGCTCTCCATGTATAGCTCCATATACTCTCCATGTAAAGCTGGAAACTCTATTTAGTGCACTTAGAAGAAGCAGACAGTGTTATTGTTATGGATTATGCTCTGCAATGGGCTAAAGTGGATGTGGAGGTATCAGAGGCTAAACCAGCTGCAAGATGAGGGAGCTGCAAAGAAGCCTTGAAGCCTGTTTTAACCCATTCATCTAAAAGGCATGAAAAAGCTAAATGAAGGGGTAGGGGGGAAAGTATGCATGTTTTGTTTCAAAAAACATGAAAATGCATGTTTTGTTTCAAAATCTGGGGGTGTCTAGGGATTTTTCTTAATTGTTTTAGAGCTTTACATCACGGGAAGAGAAAGGAATGACTCACTCATTCCCCAACCTGCTCCTACACTCACAGCTCATTTTAGTTCTGAACATTTAGACATGCCTATGATGTGACAGATCCCCTCTGTATTTGAGGGCAAGAGGATAGAGAGAACAGGCTTACAGGATCTTATTTTTGATCTGCGCAGTTTCCTGAAAGACCTTGGATTACTCTAAAAATTCCCAGGTAGGAGCTGCAGAGCCAGCTTTCCACAACAACAAAAAAACAAAGATACAGTTGGATCTGTACACAGGTTAAGGCTCTTTTTCATATATATTGAACACAGGTTTGACTTTAAAGAGTGATGTAGCAGCAGGAAATCCTCATGTATACTCTGCATGCTCTGTTTCCATACAGACACACTTAAAGGTGCTACACTAAAGATCAGTTCACAGATTTGGCACCAGTTTGGAAGATCCATTCTACTCACTGCTCTGGGCAGATAGCACATAGACATCAACCAGCAGCATCTTACTTTTCTCCAGGGGTTTGATAAACTGAATGTTTGTCTAAACCTTGGCAAGATGTACTACACTGCTGTTCAGTAACTCATACACTCTGCCATGGGTAGGCCATGTCCTTAACCAAGTAAACTGGCTTTAACTTTGCTGACAGTTGATTTGTGCTGGCTGTGCTCTTGCTCATTAAACTCTTGGTCCAGACTATGCTACTAATCCATCCAGGGAAAAAACCCCACAGAAGCTGCTTGAACAGAGAGGAAATGCAATTCAGAGTGCACAACTTTTACCCTGCCTAAGTGCCCACACTCCAAGGGAACCATGAGAAAAGGGCATCCCATTTACATCATGTTTCAACTGTGACTGCATACCTTGCTTCACCCATGGGATTTGGCTAAACTGAGTTAATTCTTCACTGTAAATCCCACTGGTGACACTCAAATGAACAAATAACTTTGTTAATGTGAGATCAAGTGCTTACCAGGTTTTCTGGACTGTGCAGCTCATGTGTAGTGGAAGCACAGCGAGTGATCAGTGATTTGAACATGGCACTCACAATGATACCTTCTACGCTCTGGGCTGTAGACTTGTTGTCCACTGTGCTGAAGTTATTCCCAAATCCAGCCTTGTCTGAGAAATTCAAATAGAAGCCATTGTTACAAATGGTTTAAAATAAAAAAGATTGCTTAAAAACACACGTAAAGGGTTTCAGATACAAGAGACAAAGGCAAGTCCCCAGCTAATATCTCATAATCTCATCTCACAAAAACAAAGCAGAAGGGAAAGGTGAAGTAAATGAGAAGGATGAAATCTTCCCAGAAATAGTTGTAGTATGAAAAAAGATTGAAAAGATCAGGACCACTCAGCCTTCCTTTTATCCACATCCCTCATTTAGAGATGTAGAGAATAAGGCATAAGATTCGAACAGTACCTCCAGCTTTTCCATTTACTGTTCTAAAGGACAAGAGGCATTTGATTAAGCTGAAGTGGCAACACTCATGAAATGGAAATGTCTTCGAACTAGAGGAATGTTGTCCTTGAGAGGTCAATAAGGAGACTAAGCTCTTAGAAAGAGTAAAATAATAATTACACATTTATATAAATAAATGTTTCACTAGGTGAGAGAAAAGACTTTCAGAAGCTGTGTGAGCTGCCATGCTTCAAAGCATAAGCCTGTCAATAATTGATGAATACTTGGAGAAACTCGCATCTTCTTTACAGAAGTCTGCTCTATAATATTTGTCGATGCTTTGCCTGAGATCAGAAGCAGCCTAATAGACTCACTAGACTCCCAGAATTCTTCAGAGCAGTCTTTCCTACTCTGTGAATGATCATTGTTCACCGTCGTTGCATGCAGTGACCATGCACACAAAAGTTTGGGCATTCTAACAGCACCAGGAATAATTTTCCTAACTTAAAAAAATCCCAACATATATATACTGAGGTACATGCTTGTAACTGCAGGCATGTGCATCCGTGTGTGCATGTTATTGTTTATTTAATCTGTTCTTGCTATTGGCTGCCTCACCTGAGGCATGACAGAGGGTTTTAATGCTCAATTATGTCTGCACTCAGAATAAACCCTGGATTAAACAGCCCATTCCAGCTGGCGGCTGGTCAGGTCATGAAGCAGAAAACTTCCTGCCTGAGGCACAGTTGTATGAGAATATTTTCTTTGAAGAGCTGTGGACAACAGGTAGGATGAGGCTTTCCATTTCAGGTGTTCTGGGTGATGCAAGTTCACTAGGTGAAATCACTGGGTGGTCAAATCAGAAGAGATCATAAAATACTAGAATCATGGAATGGTTTGGGTTGGAAGGGACTTTAAAGCCCATCCAGTTCCAATCCCCTGCCATGGGCAGGGATACCTTCCACTGGATCAGGTTGCTCTAACTGATCAAATACATGAGGTCAATCCAACGTCCCCGACTCACAGTGAGGATATGGTCTGTACGTTTCGAGGACAGTAATTCACAGGTTTTATTCTTTTTAAAAGGAAAAGAAAAAGGCATGGTTTCTTTCTGATGGCACAGTTTAGGAATACCCAAGTGAGATTCTGATGCCCCCTGTACTTACTGTCAGTGACGGGCTCCATGCAGAATCCCAGTAAAGCGTGCAGGAAATCCACCACGTTATTGAGTGAATCCCTGTTCACATAATCCCTCATAGTCTGCCGGAACTGCATTTTATCCAGTTTGTACAGCTTTGTGAGGCAGTTCTGAGCCTGCAACGATAGCCATCACATCAAATCACATCAAAGCACATGTCTGAGTTTCACTAATAAGAAGCAAGGTACTTTTTGCTCTTCCTTAGCCAGTCCTGTGCTGTCTAAAGTAACCTGCCCTAGGAGCCAGAAGGTTCAGGTCCTGTAACAGAAGGCAAGTTTGCCTCTGAAGCAAACAAGGAGAGAGTGCTGAAGTCACCAACAAGGCAACAGTACAGATGCTGGTGTTTGGAGGTGGTGGTAAAGCAACTGCCAGCCATGTCTTAAGGCCCCTCCTCCTCTCCCCAACGTCAAGGTAAAACCTCCCTGAACACAAATGTAGGAATGTGCCAACTCAGTCAAGGCTTACTGCCTTGGTGAATCAGGTTCATAGCATCAGGCATCTGATTTTCAGCCTCTGGCTCAGCCCCAACCCATTAGATGCACCTGTACCCAGTGGCCAATTTATATCACACAAAACATTAGCTTTTTATTTAAAGCTATTAATTGCCAACTTCTTGTCACAAATGTTTCCATTCTTACTGGGGCCTCATGCAGGCTGGAGTTAGAGAATATGAAATATCAGTTCTACAGGAAACACAAACTCTCTTGCTACCTACAATAGGGTGCTTAACCTTCCAGTAAACCCAGACACGTGATTGTCCATGCAGTCAACAGGAATGGTGCATGCAAAGCAGTCTGGCCACATAAATGCACAGAAAACGCAACAGACTTAGACAGGTAGGAAAATCTCTTCCCATAAAGACCTCAATTCAACAAGTTCAATAAGAACTTTGGCTCCAAGAGACCTCTACATTTATGCTTATGTTATGCACAGGCCTATAACTGACAATTTGATGAACACGGTATATGTTCAACCAGTACTCGCTGCAGAAACTTTCCACTGTTCCCACTGGGACTATCTTAACTCATCTGGTCCCATTGTGTCCAGAACTAACACTGCTGCTGCAGTCTCCTCAGTATCCAGCAGTCTAGCAAACAGAAGAAGGCTGCACGATACAGCAGCCAGTCTGTCTCTGAACCAAATTATACCTCTGTTGGCATGGCCCAGGTTAACAAGAAGCACTTGGCTCCCACCCACAACATGCATGGGCACAGTGTCAATTGTTACAGTCATCAAAAATGCTCCCTGCTGCAAGTACCAAAGTCAAGGAGGAAGCAGGTGCTGGAAAACACCTTTGAAAGACTCCCATTCAATAAGGCATTGGACTGATCTCAGGGAGTCAGACTCTGCTTGCTGGAGTCAGATGTCTGGGCTATATCCTGGGCACTTTCTAGTGCTTCATCTTCAGCAGAAACAAAAAAGTAAAGAATCGACAGTGAGTATCCAGCCCTGCCCTCCAACAGGACACAAGTCTTCCTTCCAGCACACCAACACGCCTGCAAGCACAGTGCACTCCAACTGGAGCTGATGGAGCAGCCCAGCAGCAACCGGTCATAATCATCATTAGGGAAGGTGGACATAACCGCTCTTCAGACTTCTGGATTCAGATATGCAACCCAAGATAGCTGCATCTCTTGTAAACAGCGTATTCTGTTGGGGTACAGTCAATGTGGAAAATCACTTACACTGGCTCACACAGGATATTTGCTCCCATGTATTCATCCCTTCCCAGACTACCCACCCACTGGAGTGCTTGGAAACATCCTGGGACTCAGGTGCACTCTTAGCAAGCCCCAGGGGCTGGAAGGCAACATCATAGCTGACAATCTGCTACAGCTGGGCTGCAACACAGCCTGTGAGCTGGGGCAAAGAGCAACACGTTCACTGCCAATACAGAGAAAGCTACAGAGGGGGCAGACAGCACTCTCAGCAGCTGATGTCAGAAATACAAGGGGGATGCTTAATGAGCTTTAGTTCTCTTACATTCTCCCGGAATACCTGGTGTCTCAGGCGATCTCCAGAGAGCCCTCGGTGTCCTTCTCCACAACCATAGGCACAGCCCAGGGACTTCACAATTTTGATCAGCATTGTGAGTGCTAGCCTATGGGTGCTGACTGAGGGGCCTTCATCCTGAGAGTCACAGAAAGAAAGACGGTGTGGGCACAACCACTGGCAGTTTGTAAGCATTTGACTGCTAACGAATTGCTGTCTGTTTCTCCTCTCAGACACAACACTACTAAGCTGTTACTAAGCTTACTCTTTAAGTGTTTATTCCAGTTATTTTTCAAGTTTAGGGACCAGCCCTCTCCCTTTCAGCTCCCCTCAAAAAGTCATGCTACAAATGCAAAGCCTGCTCCATGCTGCTATGAATACCATTCAGCACTTAAAAAAATTCTGCCTTAAAAATTAAAGATGGCTTGCTTGAGCAGAAAAATACGCATCTTTTTCAACTGTCTTGGGTATTATGCTACTATGACTTGCAACTTTGGAGGTCAGCAACACCCTCTCTTGGCTGATTCTCACAGTACTGCTGAAAAATATATGATTTCTGGCCATCAAAGAAAAAAAACTGTGCTCACACACTGGATTCTGTTTTTTCTTATAAGCAATGAATAATAAACCTGAAAAAAAAATTACTGTGATTGAGGACACTTTAACAAGATAGGCTGAGGAGGCCCTGGCACAAGTTGCCCAGAGAAGTGGTGGCTGCCCCATCCCTGGAAGGGGCTTTGAGCACCCTGATCCAGTGGGAGGTGTCCCTGCCCATGGCAGGTGTGTGGAATTGGATGGGCTTTAAGTTCCCTTCCAGCCCAGCCCATTCCATGATCCTATACATGTGCATTCTCAATCTTAATAGACCAGGAATTGTATAAAGCGAAGCAGGACAAACCTTTTCTTGGTTTTTGTCATTCTTCTCATATGGCCCTCCTCCTCCTCCTCCACCACCACCATCACTTTCACCTCCACCTCCTCCACCACTTCCACCACCTCCTTCTTCTCCTCCATCTCCCGCTCCACTAAGTGGGGGAGGCCCAAATCCACAAGCTGAACCAGCAGAAGCAGCCCCTTTGAGCTGGAAGGATCCTTCACTTGGTCTCTTTTCAGGGGCCTCATTTTCTTTGTTCTCACTCTTCCTCCGAACCTTCTCTACACAGGGCACCACACCAAGCTGAAGCAAACACTCCACAATGTTCAGTGCCACATCACAAATCCGGGAACTGATGTCATGGTTTAGGACCAAGTAAACAGCCTTCAGGACCACCTGGGAGATTCAAAAATTGTATTTAAAGTCAGACTTATTTTATTTCCTAGTACTGTTCAGGGCCTGGAAATTCTAGTCACAGACCAGAGACTCATTATAGCAGGCACAACACAAACTCAGAATGAAGTACACACAACCCTCAGCCCCAAGAGCCTACAATCTAGGTGTAAAACAGGAAACCACAGGGCACAGTCAGGCAGAAAAGGAAACCATGAGATGACATCTGTGAGCCTGAGAACACTGCTTCAGTGCACTAGGAGCTGTCAAATCATTGAGGGGAATGCAGAAAAGGTGAGTTTAAGGTGCCATTAGAAAAAGTGCTATTCAGTTTCATACTATTTTATAGGGAACTCAGTGCATGCCCCAGGAACACAGCCATTAAATAATATCACTTGGGTTTTGATGTGTGCATTCCACATGCACATGCGCTCCTTGCAAGGAGTAACAGGAGTTGCAGTATCTCAGAGGAGGCTTTTAGGATATGCACAAATGTATCTGACTGACCTTTATGTACTGCTGAGAGAAGTCATTTAAAGAGGTGGAGGAAAAGCCCATCAAACCCTGATCTCAATGGTACAGCTATATTGACAGCAGAGAGACCTGGCTTTCCTCATTCCTTGCCATTTACCGAGAGATCCAGCATGCCGTTCTTGTGGACAAAGTTGTTGGTTCCATCAATGTGGTCCGTATCCTCCAAGCAACTGTAATTGATGCAGGAGTCTGTCAGGCTCCGTGGAAGGTTGGCACATGCGAGTGGCTCATGGGGCATCTCAGGGATAGGCACCTGGTTGCAAAGCTTCCTCATGTGTTCACTGAAGAAATCGGCATAGCCCACATTGAATGAGGCCAGGGTAGTGTTGAAGGTAGCCACAGTGATGGTGGAGATCTGGGACCGCACTGCATGGGGGAGAAAGGTTACCTGTAAAGTTCCAAGTTCTGGAATGACAAACTGAGGCTGTCCTTCATTGCAAGTGCAGCTTGTAATACCGGAAGAAAAGAGAGGCTCCTAATTCCTACCATAGGTACAGGGATGAAAACAGAGATTAATTTCTTCCTTTAAGCCAGCGTAAATTAGAACAACCCCAAGCTTGTTCTAGCAGTACAGTTCCATGGCAGCTTAAGTTGATCTCAGTCAACTGGGTAGTTAAGTAGATCAGGGAGCTCAGCCAGCCTAAATCTAATCCAAAAGGGGGATTAGGTTTTGACTGGCTTTCTTCTCCGGATTGGTCTGGTGCCTGGTTTTAAAAACAACACTGCACCTGCAAGGGAATGAGGAAGGACTTTGCAGCTGGATGCAGGAGTGAAGGTAGGGTAGCACAGCACCATGTGGAACTGCATTCTAAGTCACACCAGTTTGAAATATTTCATTACACCAGTTGATAAAAATGGAGCAATGTGTTCCTAACTGTACCTGTGAGAGCCTAAACCATCTCCAAAAGGCAAAGCTGGCTGATGAGAAAGGCAGTGTTGTGTCTTAAGTTCACAGTGCTCAGAGAAGAGATCTCATAAGAAAGCCAAGCTTAACTAAATTGGGTAGCTCAGGGAACAAAAGCATTTTGGCTACACAGGCCTATTTTTATCAAGGATTAACCGCACATTTACAACGCATGCTGAACTCATAGCCATGGTTAGTAATTTCCCACACTTGGTGGTTTGTAAATACACCTTGTATTTTAGAAACACCCTGTGTCCCACAGTGCTGACTGGACCACCTTCTGCCAGTCAGTATAGGCTATGGAATAACAAAGAACCTCTAACTAACACTACTTAGTGTGTTCTAATTAGTAAAATAACATACATCTAATAGGAATCTTCAAGCAATGTCTCAGTGATAGACAAGCCATATTATGCAAATAACAACTTGCCAGCGTGGTGACCAAATTTCCTCATAGCCTGTCCCTCCCAACTCTATTCTATGATTCTCCGATTTCAGTGAAATGCTTCTTTCCTGCTGTGTTAGGTTTACCTTCTTTGACTGTGTTCTCTCCGTGGCTGTTGGAGTGGTCTGGCAGATCAGAGACCAAGGTGTGATGAGAGTGGGAATGCCTGGCGCTCAGGCTCTCCATCTCTGTTGCTGTGTCAGAGCTCCCTCGCCTGGTAAACTTCCCTAGGGTGGAGACAAGAAATGGATATTTAGTTTACTCATCTGAGAGGTGCTCAGAGGCAAAAGACAGTAACTGAGGTTAGAAATTGAAGGACTGGAGTCAGCAAAAGTCAAGGTCTTCCAGGACCTTGTGAAGCAGAACCAACCATTATAGTGAGATATCTCACAGGGGTTCATTGACGTAAAGACTGAATTTATGAACTCTCTGCCAGGCTCGTCCCCTCAGCAGATACTGATTTAGCTGACATCCACATTGTCACCCTCCAGCAGCTTTAGGAAAATAAGATTGGTCAGCACTGAAAGACTCCAGCCTTTGGGGCAAGTTATAGGAATTCTGTTTTTTCACCCCTCGTCCAAAAGAAATGGGTTTATTAGGGTAGGAAGTGCTAAATCAAAGGATGTGTTGACCATTAGATCTGAAATACATGATTCCACTGAGCCGTCAGAATGAAAGAACCAATTTAAACACCGTTTCTTCACAATATCAAGACAGCGCAAGCCTCACTATCTGAAACAATACCCTTTCCCATCTGTACCCACTTCAGGAAGACTGTGAGTATGTTTTTGCCTCTCTTATTGCTGCCTCTCCAGAGATTTCTTTTTAAAAGAAGAGGATGCAATCATTCCTTGAATCTATTTTAAGCTGCAGTTGTGCAACACTTGCTGCCATTCAGGGAAAGCATTTTGAAGTGGTACAGATGAATACAGGTTGCTGCAGTAGCTGTTATTCCAGTAAAGATGGTTTTCAGAGAAAAAGTGAACTAATGCAAAAGTTATTCAAGGTCAGCTGTCCGCACAGTTGCCAATTCTACAACCAGGCGTCCAAAGCTGCAAACAGAGCCAAGGACACCAGGTGACAATAGGATGGATGAAAACACGAAGAACCTCTGCTGTTGTCTGGATATTCAGGGCAGGAATGACACACAACCTGGGGCAGAGACAACAACATCTCACCTAAGATGGTGGTTTGCCATCCTCCTCTCTCAATGCCACGCCGGTCTTCTCCGATTCCAGAGAAACTGCCAAAGGAGAAAGTGCTGCGGGTGGGCGAGACATCCAAATGATCCTCATGGAGCAGGAAGGGCACCCCCATCCTTCGCTGGCGCTTCTTCCCAGTGTGGTGGAAAGGAATTGACCCTTTGCGCTCACGTTCTCTGTCCTCTTTGCGGCTCTTAAACTGCAAAAGGAAGAGGAGCAAATAAATACAAGGGCGGGTAGAGGCTTTGAAGCATGACAAACTACCATTTTTTGTATAAAGATTTCAATATCGTGTTTGGAATGTTCATATAAAAAAAATCTATATAATAACACCCAGAAACACTTCCAATGAAAAGAGATGTCTATCTCACATATGGCATGAATATACATGAACATGGCTGTCCAAGCAGCCCTTCAGCTCCTATTTAGCAGGACATCGAGGCGCTGAATCACAGGTAAATTAAAGTCCTGTTTTCTCCCACTCACCTTTTTGAAGATGTTCATCCCCAGGTCGGTGGAGAGATCTGGAACTGCTGGTCTGCGCAAGTTGGTCAGTGAAACCTTGGAAAACACCTCCGTGCTTAGTGATTTTTCTTCCTCATTACATCTAATTGTAAGATCCTGCAGTCAATAAGCACAAGGAGGAAGAGAGGATAATCAGCTTAAAAAAAGAGCTGTTTCCAAGAGCTGTCATACGAGCACTGTAGAGGGAAAGGACCTTCACTTCATTGCAGAAAACACTATTGACACATTTAAAGAAAAACGAATGAACAAGCAAACAAAATCTCGCAACTCTCAGAATTATTGACCTTGTCTGACATTTCTGTCATCACACAAAAAACCCTGCAGTACATTGTGCTCCACAGAAAGCCTCAGGCATTGCTGTCAGTGTGGTCTAGTGGTGTGGAAACCTCAGATGCTGTCCTGGTCCCATTCTGATCTCAAGTATGACTCTGGGTAGCTGACAATCTTCTTAAGGCCTTGCTTTACATTTATGAGCAATCAAAAAAGCTACCATTTTTGAAGCATTTTCACAAAATCACAGAATTAATAAGGTTGGAAAAGACCTCTAAGCACATCCAGTCCAACCATCAGCCCAACCCCATCATGCCTGCTAAACCATGTCACAAAGTGCCATATCAACATGCTTGTTGAAACCCTGCAGTGATGGAGACTGCCCCTCTGCCCTGGGCAGCCTCTGCCAGTGCTTCACCACTCTTTCAGTAAAGAAATATTACCTGATAAATCCAGTTGAAAACCAGTCACAAGCGGTGTTCCCTAGGGTTCAGTGCTGGGTCCAGTCCTGTTCAATATCTTTATCAATGATCTGGATGAAGGGATTGAGTGCACCCTCAGCAAGTTTGCGGATGACACCAAGCTGGGTGCAAGTGTGGATCTGCTTGAAGGAAGGGAGGCTCTGCAGAGGGATCTGGACAGGCTGCATCGATGGGCTGAGACCAACGGGATGAGGTTCAACAAGGCCAAGTGCAGAGTCCTCCATTTGGGTCACAACAACCCCAGGCAGCGTTATAGGCTTGGGGAAGAGTGGCTGGAGAGCTGCCTGGCAGAGAAGGACCTGGGGGTGTTGGTTGACAGCCGGCTGAACATGAGCCAGCAGGGTGCCCAGGTGGCCAAGAGGGCCAATGGCATCTTGGCCTGTATCAGACACAGTGTGGCCAGCAGGAACAGGGAGGTGATTGTGCCCCTGTGCTCAGCACTGGTGAGGCCGCACCTCGAGTGCTGGGTTCAGTTTTGGGCCCCTCACTACAAGGACATTGAGGGGCTGGAGTGCATCCAGAGAAGGGCAATGAGGCTGGTGAGGGGGCTGGAGAACAAGTCCTACGAGGAGCGGCTGAGGGAATTGGGGATCTTTAGCCTGGAGAAGGAGAGGCTAAGGGGAGACCTCATCACTGTCTACAACTACCTGAAAGGAGGTTGTGGCGAGGTGGGTGCTGGTCTCTTCTCACAAGTGACAAGTGATAGGACAAGAGGAAATGGCTGCAAGGTGCACCAGGGGAGGTTTAAACTAGACTTTAGAAAAATTTCTTCACTGAAAGGGTGGTCAGGGATTGGAACAGGCTGCACAGGGAGGTGGTTGAGTCACCATCCCTGGAGGTGTTTAAAAGATGGGTAGAGTTACTTAAGGACATGGTTTAGTAAGGGGACAGGTATGGTTGGATTCAATGATCTGAGAGGTCTTTTCCAACCAGATGATTCTATGACATCCAATCTAAACCTCCCCTGGTGTAACCTCAGGCCATTTCCTCTCATCCTATCACTGGTTACTTGGTTGATGAGACCAGCACCCTCACTTAGATGTTTTACTTAACATCTAAGAGAATATACCCTTAATAATATACACCCTTGGACAGGTATTTTGGAGCTGAATTGCAATAAGCAGCACCGCCCCTTCCAGAGATTTGATTGGTAAAAATTCTATTTACTCACTTAAAAATCCCTAAGACTTCTATGTCAGCAAGCACCCTTCCCTTGTCATAACTGTGCTGTGCTCTAAGATCTGTCCATCTTGGTTCATATTTGTGAACGCTGCTATAGCTACGGCCCAGAACATCCCAGGCAGTAACAACCCTGACACTAATTTACTGACAGTTCATCAGAGGAGCCTCTGCTGCCTTTCTGCACTGAGCTACCAGCTGCCTGCTGTAAAGAAAGGCTTTGCTACAAAAGGTGGCATGAGCTCAGCTCCTGGCCATCTGTTCTCATTAAAGATCTGATGCCACTTTTCATGAGATGTTTGTGCAGCTGACCTGACCAAATTCCCTCCGGATATTGTCTTCTGCCTAAATATCAGTTTGTTTCCAATGGAGATGCTCTTTATCCTTGTTCCCCCATCAGAAAGATTGTGCTGAACAGCTGGGTCATGTTAAAATACCTCTTTGCTTTGAATCCAGAGATATCTATATGCCACGGACAGATGAAACGACTCCGTGATATAGGAGGTTTAGATTCTGGCCAGCAAGCTCTCCAATGCAGGTTTACGCATATGAAGACACAGCAGAAGCCAGTGATGTTCTGTGCAGCTGAAGTCTTAAGCAGTAGGGACCATGTTTGCAATGCTGGGCTGTTGGGGACCACACATTCTGCAGAGACTTTTCAGGCCAGTCAAAGACAACCCTTCAATCCTTCCTATTAATTTTATCAAAATAAGAATTAAGGAGACACACAACAAAAAGGTTCCTCTCGTTGCTGCTTTCAGTCACATTCAGATAAGGGATGCTTTTAAACCATTCTGCATATACGACTAAAGATTCAGGGGAGGAGTCATACATAAAGTCTAATAACCAGCAAATCAGGATTCAGCCCCAGGTGCTCTCAACAGTGAGGCCAGCAAGTATTTCATCTGGCTTGGTTCTTAGCTTCTACAGCTCTCTGGCCTCTTCTGGCTAGGAAACTTCACATGATTTTATTTCAACTTCATTATCTTTGTCTGTTAGTTATTAAATCAGTGTTTTATTAGGTGGCTTATGGTTACCAAAAGGATAGAGTGAGGATCAGGGCATGCTGTGATACAAACCCTACCAACAGTGCCAGGGTAGGGTATCAAGTGGACACAGTCAACTTAAGGGAGGTACCAAGCAAACAACACTAGAAAACCAAACTATAGATTCACCTGAAATGTACAGTGTAGTATATGTTGTATTTTAATGAAGCACGCTAGCACTCCTGTTGAAGATGGATTAAAAATGTGGCTATTCTATGCTGAAGGCTATGTGGCAATTATGATACGCTCTAGATGGATATGAAAGCAAAATAGTTTTGGGGTTGCAGCTCTAGATTTTGTTGTTTCTGTTTTCTGTTGCCTTCCTTCCACCTGACTGCTTGGCTACCAGCTCATCAGTACTTCTCTCAGCTCTCAAGATACTACACTGGAGACGCTTGGCTATATATTAGCATTGCGGCAAGCACTACAGCTGCATTGGTCTTGTGCTTCATTTAAGCTTTGGCTCCCTGCCTTTGCAGTGTTAGTGCAGGAGTGCAGAGGTCTGTAAGCCTCTGAATGTTTCTTTCCTAGTCCAGTCCCTACACTGAATTTGCTGCATACAGGTGCAATGCAGGTTTCCTTTACCACGTTGCCAGGTCTGAAATACGTTTAGGCTAAAGTTACTTGCTAGAGGAAGCTAATATTAATTTTATTCACACTCCATCCAGTATCCCTTTTCCTCTGCAACAAGGAGTGCTGCACTGAATCTTTTTCCACCTTGCTATCTATGTGGAGGATGCTTTTCATATTCTCTCGATCCCAGCTCCTTTGGCTCAAGCTTATATTTGGAATGGGATTTCAGGCACACAGAAACCAGCAAGAAGCATGAGAGTTTTGCTGAGGCTTAGGGAGATGAAGGAAGATAGCGTCATAAACTGCAGAAAAACAGAAATCATGTGGATTTACCAGAAAAATCTACTGCTGCTTGATGTGATTTGCAGGCAGTTGGTTTTGTCTTTAATCAGTTTCTGCCTGCCACTTTAAATCCATCCTGCTGAAATACAGAGTGCAATATTTTTGAGAACTTACTGATCAACCTGAAATGATGATATTGTGCTAGGAGTTTAAGATCTAGACTGAAAAAGCTGGCTTTCATCATATCCCTGTGTCAGATGAGCCAGTGAAGACTCAGCACACAGCCCCTTGTGTTGATGGAACGCAAGGGCAAATCCTAGCCCTCTGGAGGTGGCATTCTCTCCTCTGAGCAGCAGAGCGCCTGGAGTGATGAGACTCAGAATTCAAGAACAGCAGTTAAGTCCCTACAATTGTCTGGAACGAAACAGAACCCAGGTGCCTCTGTGCATGGCAAAGATTTCAGTCCTCAGAGTGTAAAGATGGGAGGTATAAGCTGAAAGTTCTGCTACGTGAAGACTATTTCACCTATTCCATCCCAGCTGTTCTGCGTAACTGGAAACGTTTTTAAACAGGATTCCAATTTGAAGAAATACAGTAAGGATACATGGGACTGACACAGAGGTTACCAAAAGCAATCAAACCTTGCCCTGGGGGAAGAATGCCCTGGACAGTGTCCTCACATTGACGGCTAGAAAGTACTCAGTGGAATTGCCAAATGGATTGAACAGAAAAACATTAGTGAAGAGCAACTGAGCAAACGAATCTTCTGCAAGAGAAACAGCCTGGGATAGCAAGAAATAGTCAGGTGAATGAAAAGAGGGAAGCATTTCACTGGATAGACCAGCACAGTACTCTGCACTGCTGCAGCCCCACCTTGAGCACTGTGTGCAGTTTTGGGTGCGACAATATGAAAAGGATCTAAAGCTACTGGACAGTGTCTAAAGGAGGCCACAAGGCTGGTGAAGGGTCTGGAGGGGAAGTCGCGTGAGGAGCGGCTGAAGTCACTTGGTCTGTTCAGCCTGGAGATGAGGAAACTGAGGGGAGACCTCATAGCAGTTTGCTGCTTCCTCACAAGGGGAGGAGGAGAAGCAGGCACTGAGCTCTTCTCTCTGGTGACCAAGGACAGGACCCGAGGGAATGGCAGGAAGTTGTGCCAGGGAAGGGTTAGGTTGGACATTAGGAAAAGGTTCCTCCCCCAGAGGGTGGTGGAGCGCTGGAACAGCTCCCCAGGGGAGCAGTCACAGCACCAAGCCTGACAATATTCCAGAAGCATTCGGCCAGTGGCCTCAGCCTCACGGTGTGAATGTTGGGGTTGTCCTGTGCAGGGACAGGAGTTGGATTTGAGGGTCCTTGTGGGTCCCTTCCAACTCAGGACATTCTCTGATTCTATAATAGTCATGCAAACAGTGCCTGTGGAGGACAATGCCATTCACGCTGCCACTGTGCTGAGAACCAGACCGCACTCCCTGTTGCACCAGTAGCTAAACTTGTTAATGTGCAAAATAACTGTGTTGTTACAAGCAAAGGCAAAGGCACAGTATATGCATGGAAACAGTGAAGCACAGCAACAGCAACATATCCCAATTCTCCCTCCAGGAGAGGATATTAAGGAGGATTTTCTGTACATGCACAGTAATCCTATAAAATCCTCATGAAAAGGTAGATTAAACAGTAATTCATATCACCTGGCCTTTATGGAGATACGTCAAGCTTTTACAGGGATGAAACAGGCAGCATTTAATAGAAATGACACTAAAACATAGCATAGTTCAAACAATACTGCTACTGCTGAGCCCTTAAAACCACAATAACCACCAGCCCTCCTAACAAAAATCATAAAAATGGCTATAAAATCCTGAGATGTAAAAATAACAGTACTAATATATACATTGTTTTTGCTTATCTTCTGGCTTATAAGCATCTGGGCTGTACAGGAGAAAAGATATTTCACTCTTCTCCCTTCTAAGATGACAGGTCAAAACCTGCCAGAGCTCTACAACACTGAAAGCAAGGATTTTCAGAAAAAACACCCACAATTCTGAGAGTTCTGACTCAAAAAAGATATTTGACAGCAACATTAACAGCAGATAGAGCCTTTTACTTGAGGTGTGTCATAAAATTGTGTTGCAAAAATAGGATCTGTATTAAATGCTGTTAGGCAGTTCCATCAACTTAGTAAATCAGAATTTGCTGTTGAAAGTCCACATGCCAGAAAAAGAGTGCACAACCTAAAAGTAGCACAAACCATTGAGGAGACTAACTGAAACTGCAGCAACATCCCCTTTTGATCCCTGGATCAACAGTGTGCTACCCAAAAGAAAAGACATTTCAGCTCTAACACGAAGAGCCTTACTGCACCGAGGTGAGGAGTCTGGGGTTCCTTTCCCAGCAAAACAAGGTGCAAGCCTTGACACCTATTAGGTTGGTTTGTCTACTGAAGTTTTGCTGGTAAATATACAGGCAGAAGTTATGCAATGATAATAACAGCAGGAGAAGAGGTAACAACAGGGAGGGCTTTTCCTCACTGACAATGTTTGCAAAGGCTACTCCAATATTTTAACCAAGCGTTTGCTATACCAAGTGCAATTCCTTTTCTCTCTTGCAAGGGATGATGCCAAAGGAGCTCAATGAATCTGAGCATTACACTGCAACGCAGCATGATTTCTTCTGACAACTACATTAGTATATTCACACATTAAACACTAATTTTATCACAGTTCACTCCAGATTAATTATCCTAAATCGACTCTCAAGCTCTCGGCAGTCACCAGCTCTGACTCCCTGCATCAGATTCTGCCTCCAAACCCCTCATCATTCTCAGGAACTCCTTCTGAATCAATGCACACAGCTGACCTCCGGGCAGTTTAACCAACACCAAAGCTGTGCTCTTCACTAGTTGCCAAGTTATTGCTTCCCAGCATCATCCCAACAATTGCTATTTTCTTATTGATAGTAACTGCTTACCTGAGTTTTGTGGGTGTTCACCAGTGAGGGTGCAGCAGCCACCATGGAGCTGCTGCGAGGTCTTGGCAAAGGCGTGATCTCTGGCTCAGGTGGCTTCTCCGGCTTTTCCTGTAGCATATGCCTCAGCCTCTGCAGGTAGTACATTAGTGACCACTGTGTGCCCTCCTCGGACCAATGTGGCTGCAGCAGGCAGCGCAGAACTGCCACATCGAAGTATGTGGCATAGCGGGACTTCTGGCACGGTGGTATCACCAAGGACACCCTGTTCCGAAAAGCAGGAGTAGAAACGTTAGTCATGAAGCTCCTTAGCCCTTAGATGCCCAGCTCTCTGAATAAAGAGCCACTCCATGATGACCTGTCAGGTTTGCATGTTTACCTGTTCTTAATGGGTCACTCTTGATACTACATGATATCTGGAAACCTGTTCTGTCCTAGCATATATGCTGGTCCACCCCAAAAGACTCAAGCAGTCTGCTAAAAGGCCTAAAATCCAGCCACTCATCAAGAGCTGCAAGCCACTCTCACTCACTTGCGGAAATCACCAGAATAAACACACAGCTGTGCCTGCTTGAGTTCACGGTGTGGGCTGACACCAACCCTTTGGACCAAGGCCCTGGCTGAGGAAAGCAGCACTGAGATACGTAAGTGGGTATATACCTTTCAGCTCCCTAGAGGACTCAAGTACAGCTTTGTTAAGTTTTTTCTTGGATAGGGTTGCTTTTTTAAGATGGGGTCTGAAGATAAGCCTCCAGCATGTGCACTAACCGAATCCTTTGTTCAGCTGGGAACAGACAACCTTGAGCATCTGCTATTCAGGCACTAGTGAGACATATCTAGTTCACTCATGCACTCATCAGGCCTCACTTAAGGAGCAAGGAGCAGCTCAGTCAGTTAACCCTTCAAGCCAATTAAATTGGTTCTTATACAAGTAAAAGTTACTGTTGTGGGCACTCTTTGCCAAGATGTGCTAGAGAAAAGGATCATTTTTAGCCTTCATTATGATTTTCCTGCCTTTCAGGTGGTGTCATTTTTCTGATGGGTTTCAGTTTGGAATTTCCTAAGTATTGTAGAACTTGGTGCACACAAAGAGGTCCGTAGCAAGCCTCAGAAATGAGATTCCAGAGATTCCTGATTTCAAAGAGATCATACCTGTTGTCAGAGCCAATCTTATTGCAGTAAAATGCCCCATTTTTTAATTATTGTTTATTTTTCATGCCACTTCTCTCCCAGCAGAGTACAACTGGCATGATCTGCCCTCTGTGCAGTCACTAGCTGGTAGGAGAGGATCTGTCAGAAGAGCAGCAGTGAATGGGAATCAGAGGAATGAGAATCACACGGCAAAAGAAGGTGTGAAATGCTGGGGGTGGAGCAGGAAGTCTGGAGATTTGTGTGAAGTACACAGTGTGAATGTTTCCACTCCGAACTGATTAGTTCTGTGATTTTGGGATTCTACAAAAATCAACACTTCCCATGAACTGTATTCTCAGGCATTTGGGAATCATCAAAAAAACATCAAATATATATATGTTTTAAGCCACTTATATTATCAGCTCTGCTAAACAGCACACAAACAGCACTGGCAGGACACCTCCAGTTGGGTACCACCACATTGTGAATGAAGGTGTTCAAGGCCAGCAAAGCATTATGGAGCAAGCAGCTCCCTAGAGCCCACTGGAACCTCTAAGTGCTTGAAGTCAAATGTGTGATTGAAGTGCTTTGCTGGATTGCCACCCAGTGCCACAAACTGCCCTGTGCAACCGAGGCAGATATAGGACTGGCAAAGGAGAGAGAATTGTGCAGTGAATATCGATACTACTTGGAATCACACAAACCCTGCTCCGTATTTCACACTTGGAAATGGTGGGCAGGCAGCAAGGCTGGGCTTGGAGCATTGCGTGCATCCAGGACTGAAACCTGCAGGAGCTGGTGTGCTGCCAGCCTCATGGGCCAAGGCTGAAGGCACTTGGCAACTGCAGACCAGCCCAGCTGTGTCAGCGTATGTCACTATATGCAATCTATAGATTCAAAGCTTCTCCTCTGGTGCTGTGTTAAAGGTAAAAATGTTATGAGTTTGACGACTTTAAAATAAGCTGCTATAAAACCCTGAAAAACTGAACAAGGAAGGAGAAAACAATGATAAATGGAAATACACTATAAAGTTTTCTCCATAAACCTGATGGGAAGGCTGCTTTTGGCACCATAAAGTCACATAGATGCAGCCTGTAAAAAAAAGGATAGCTGGGACACTCAAAGCATCCCAGCAAAGGAAATGAAGCCCATTTCCTCACTAGTGTTTGTGAAGGCTGATGCACTGTTTCATGGTCACTTTGCAGGACCCAGAGGTCTGAGTCTGAACAGTCTTTCATGCTGCCCTGTATGTGGCACAGGCGAGTCAGAGGCACAACACAGCCTGGAGCAAGGCATGTTCTCCTTATGAAGTATTTGTCCCTGAAGTTCTTCCTGCAAAGCCTGTTTCCCAGCCAGCGTGTTCAAGGTAGCAGGGGGATAAAGGGCTGAGGCTTTATTTGCTTCACCTGTAAATGGAGAATTTCATTGGGTGGAGCGGGGATAATTAGCCAACATCAGCCAAACAAGCTCAAGAAATGTCTGAGGAACCAGAAATTAAACTCTGTTCTTCATTTAGAAGAAATCCTAGTGTTGGTACAACCAGCTTTTGATTGTCTGTGACTATAGGGGGAGGGGGAAAGCAGCCTTCCTTCCACCCCAGCCCAAGGACAAAGGAATACTGCAGCTCTGGGGAAGCAGAGAAAACAACATTTGTTCCCCAGTTGTCTGTTGCTCAGCAACCAAAGCTCCCTGTACAGTTATAACTGATCAATGAGTCCTGCAAATGAGGAGGCATAATGATGCTCTCTTCAAAGCCAGTCCGAAGCTTCATCCCCATAGCAACCACCAGACCCAGCTTGACAAATTGATCACCTGATGCTATCTCCTTAAAAGACTGCTTATTTTTCATGGCTGTGCACTCTCTGAGCAGCAGCGTTCACACAGAGAAAGGCAGTTCTGTCTCCAGCTTCAATTTTACTGGCAGACATTAACACAAATTAAATAAAGATCCAGAATGGACAGTAGGCTTGATATAAAATCCCAAGGGAAGGCTTCTGGTGGGATCAGAACCCTAGAGAATAGCTTTGCCCGTTCCACCAGTGAAAGGGTGCATCAAACCTCTTTTTGAGATATCAGACTCATTCCCAGACTACATCCAGAAACCCACTCCATCCCACATTTCATTTGTGTCTGTATTGAAGCAATTTCTTAAAACTCTGCACTGTTTTGGATATGACATTTCCCAGGAGAGATAAGCAGCAGGACCAAAATTGTCAGAAGGAGTTTAAGTAAGTGCCATGCCTAAATCCATAGAGACCTAAAAATATAGCTAGGCTTCCCTCCCTCATGTACTTCATGGCACTGCTGAGCGTCCAGCACTACTGAAAATCTGGTTCTGTCTTTACCTGCCCAAATCTAGACTAAAAAAAGTTAATTTATCAGTGTTGTGCTGGAAAACTCTGGCCTGAGCTCTGCAGGGTGAGCTGGGAGGGTCTTTGTGTGCTTGCACTTTGTTAGCCCATTCCTTTGGGCCAGCAGTGTAAAGCAATCTGAGCAGCAGGATGCAGAGAAGGCATCATGAAGGCAATGGAGAGAAGCTTGCAAAACCCCTTTGCTAAAGGGAAGGAAAATTTGGTCAGAAAGAAGCCAGAAAAGACACCAGCTGCCTGAGGCGGCATCCAGCTAACGAGTGTCGAACCTGCAGGCTATTTGTTACTGTCTTTAATTATAAGTAACCAACATGTTAGAAAGGACCAAAGAAACCATCCCAACAGGACAGCTAGAGATTTCCCCACTGAACGTGGCATTGCATATCAAGTGTCACCACCTTATTCATCACCTGGAACTCAGATTTGATGAATTAAGAGTTTGAGTTAAACATCCAGCACCCGTGGAGTGTACAGACAACAGCAGACTCAAGAAAAAGGACTCTGGGACCTCCACCATTGAGTCACAACAGCCTAACTTTCTGCTGAAGGGGTTTGTACCTGGGATGTGCAGAACCCCTCTCCTGCGAGGCCTGTGAGGAGATGCTTCCATCCAAGGAATTTCCACGATGACACGCTGAAATGGTGGCCTTTGGAGGTACAGAATCTGGCTGGGCTGTCTCACAGACCACCTGTAGTCCCTTTGGATGGTTTGAATAAAAGGAAATAGGTACATAAACACATTTATCTCTCCCATATTAGTTTACTTACTGCAATTTGTGTTTAGACGTGACTATTGGTTATACCATAATACATTGGAGAAACTTCTCAGTACCAAGTGTTGTACAGGCAAAGGGTAAGACAGGGCTCTTGCCCAAGGAAATACATAAGATCAGGCTTCCATCCTATAAGACAGGATAAGACCAAGGCAACTATTCTCCATAACCTTTGATTCCACCACAGACAAGGCTGGGGCACCTTCAGGAGAACTGTGAGGAACTGTAATTTCTGGACATGGGTACTTCAGAGTGGTAACTGCAACTGCCGTTTCAGTATGAAATTCTCCCCTATCTCAGCTCCTTATTAAAGCTCATCAAATCTTAGCACAGATCTTACCTCGGTACGTCTGCTGTCCAGATTAGGAGATTCACAAGTCACGCTCTTATTGTTGGTGGGAGAACTTCTCTTAGCTGAGAAAAGAAGCCAAAGGAGGACATTTCAGGAATCACCTCTAATAGTAAAATATACTACTGAAATGATAAAGCAGAAAACAAAATAGAACCCAAAGTAGCATTTCTCTGCTGCAGACTTCCTAGGCATCAGCCACAGCCAGAAAAACAATTGTGCTCTCAACCACATTGTCTACTGAAAATCTATATTTCTTTATAATTAAATTTGAATATAAATCTCATCCTTATTCGGCATCAAATTGTGTTTCTCTCTGCATGCCAGTGCCTTTTACTTTGGAGCTCTTCCTTCTCCTATTTTCACATATATTCAGCTCCTTTTCTAGGTCATATCTCCCAGAATGCACTGTGATTTCCAAACTGACAAATGCTTTCATCACAGGAAACACACAAATGTCATACAGAAGGTTTGATCAGCGATACTGTAGAAGAACAAAGGCATTGCAAAGATGAGTATGACAGTTCCTGAAATCCCGAAACACAGAATCATTGATTGTTTGGTTGGAGAAGACCTTTGAGATCATTGAGTCCAACCATACCTGTCTACTACTAAACCTGAGCACCTCATCTGCCCATCTTTTATGCACCTCCAGGGATGGGGACTCCACCTCCTCCCTGGGCCTCTGCCAGTGCCCGAGAACCTTTTCATGGAAGAAATGTTTCCTAATAACCAATCTAAATCTCCTCTGGTGCAAGGAGGCACTCACAAGATATTCAGAAGCAACTTAGTATCAGACTGACTCCAAACAAAACCTTGCAGAGCTTCTTCAGTAGAATTTTTGTAATTTGTTGTTTGAAGGAAAATTTAAGTAAATTTAATTTTTGTCTCAATTTCAGACAACAATGCTAGGTTGAAGAGTATTTCTTGATATAAAAAAACTCATTCTAATTTCTACATCCATTCTGCTGAAAACATATTCAGAACCTAACAGCATACTTTCATTTCAGACTTTACTCCTGAATTTTCCCTAGGATTTTCTGACTACATTCCAAATCTACAGATAAAAATCCCAACAGTCTAAGAAAACTCAGGGTTAATTTCTTTTTTTAGTTCCTGAGCTGAAATTCTGTTTTTTCAGTTCCAGGAACTGAAGTGGAAGGAAGAAGAGCTAGATGTCAAAGATGGTTTAAAATGATTTGAAATACTTTATTTTTTTCAATTCTGGACTAGCCCAGACGCCTACGAAGCTTTCAGAAAAAATATGATATCCAAAATGACTTGTCATCAGAAAAATCTGATTCAGTGAACTACACTTTCACCACTGTGAAAGCTATAGATCCATGCTTTTCAGAAGGAGCAAGCAATGCTACAGCAATATACAAAGCACACTTTCAGTTCACTGCCTTGTAGGAATTATGCAAAACTCTCATCTAAAAACATAATAGTGACAAAGGTGTTTTAGAACTAGGCCATACACAAAAGCCTGGAAACATTAGCATCCAACTCCAGTCTCATTATGGGTGAGGTACAAGGGACGAGCAACACCTTCCAGTATGCAAAAGTGAATTCATAATCTAATGCTTTATTGGAGCCTCTTGAGGCTGCTTTGTGTAATTCCATGACATGGTGAAATTTAAATTTTAAATAGGAGGAGAACCTACACTGCCAACTGTGTGCTCTTCACTGTTCATTTTTGTTCACTGCCAGGATGGAAAAGCCTTCTCTACATGTCAGGCTGTTACTAGATCTTGCCTCTGCCCGTCTTAATCTGAGGAAGATTCCAGGGAGACCTTAGAGCAGACTCCCAGCACTGAAAGGAGCTCCAGGAAAGCTGGAGAGGGGCTCCTGATCAGGGACTGCAGGGATAGGAGGCGGGGGAACAATTTTAAGCTGAAAGAGGGGAGATTTAGATGAGATCTTAGGGAGAAATGTTTTCCTGTGAGGGTGGGGAGGCCTTGGCACAGGTTGCCCTGGGAAGTGGTGGCTGCCCCATCCCTGGAGGTGTTCAAGGCCAGGTTGGATGGGACTTTGAGCACCCTGATCCAGTGGGAGATGTCCCTGCCCATGGCAGGGAGGTGGAACTGGGTGAGTATGAGGTCCCTTCCAACCCAAACTATCCATGATTCTATGATGTGGTAAACAGAGAAATGATGCTGACAGGAAGTAAGTCTACCTACTCAATTCCTTATTTCCTATTTGTGATTTTTTTCTCATCTGCTATTTAATTATTATGCAAATGTTAGTTGACTCTGAGGGGAAACAACATTAAACTACTCTCAATTGACTGGTTCCTGCAGGATTATCATATTCCTTCTAATATGACGGCTATAGAACGTAGGGCACCATCAAGAAAAGGAAAGTTTTCCCAGCTCTCAGGAGCTACATTCCCACAGCAAAGTCACAGACCTGTAACGATATTCCTGATCGGTTTTACAAGGGCGTTGAAGGCAGACACTTCAGGCTGCCTGTGTTCCCACATAGGCTGCCAAATAACAAGGCCACTAGCTAACCGGAATGTCAGGTCAGACTCCTGGAAAGACAAACAGAGCTTGTGTCACACAAGCTTACACAAAAGAATGCTGTTCCAGTCTAATAGGATTGTCATGTGTCTGGTGCAGGTGAGGGATCCCGTGTGCAGTTCAGTGGTCAGTACAGGTGAACTGAGGGACCACTGACACTACTCAGCAGACATTAATATGTTTCAAGTACAGCTCTTACAAATAGATAGATATCAATACAAAAATATACAATAGGCATTTTCCAAGTTAAATTTCTATATTAATTAATGAACACTGTTTTTCCCAGAACACTGGAAAAATTTATTCTATGATTAAGCTGTAAAAGAAAAAGCCTTTGTCAGAAAGTAATCCTTCTGGCCATATGTAACCACTTCATGTTTAGTATTCCATCTCAACCTTCAGCTTTATATGCCAAGACTTGGACTTTTGCCCCAAAAGAACAGGAATACTAAATATTAAAACATTACTTAGAAACTAAGGAAATATGAAATTTAACAAATTCCTATGAAATAGCAGTATATAATAATGCTGTTATTATTAGCACTGTTAGTATGTGAGCTATGTCAATACAGAGACATTGGTACTACTTACACTTGCACCACCATTGTTTTACATATGCAAGTAGCCACAATCACATAAATCAGTACACAAGCAAACCTTAGCAGGAACAAGCTGCAGGTACACTCTCACTTCACCTAGGGTCAGAGCTACATTAGGAGACACTGAAGTTGGTACAGTCCAGCTATCCCCTACAAGGCAAACAAATATGGGCACAGCAGTTTTGACAGCATAATTACAGCTGCACCAACACCTCCTGTTGACACAGCTCCCACATGCCTCAGCGGCTGAAAGGCAGGCAGGCAGAGCTAAAGGAACAGCAGGAACTGACTGCTTGTAGCTCTCCAGCCCTTCCATTCCCTACTTTTTGTTTATGCTGTCTTTTTATAATGAGCTCACAAGGATTGTTTTAAGCTAAGCTTGGTTTTAGTTACTATTTTACTAAGGAGTACCTTGCAGGGCTTTCAGAAGTGACAGCAGTAACGTGTTGTATTTTTCCTTTGCACTGCGAGCTTTTGGTGCCATGCCGGCACAGCAGCAATTCTCCACAGCTATTAAGGTACAGCACATGCATCCCCCTCACCTCCCAACAGCCTAATTTAAAAACACATTGCTAAATACACTACTCTTCTCAGAAGTTAGGAATTCTATCATTTAGATCTGCCTGTGCAAACGTGTCATCCCCCTTGAGTGTGTGCATTATTTCGATTATCTGATCAGATACTGTTCTTCCCCTGAGATCACGCCCTTTGCGAAACACAGAGGGGACAGTGCTGACTTAGTGAGCCACTTACATGCCTCATTTCCCTCACCTTTTTTGAGCCTTGCTTCAAGGACAGAAACATGCATGTTTTCATGGGATTTCCAAGGTTCATCACTCCTATATCTCTGATTTTCAAAGTAAGCCTGAGATATTGTTCTTAATCCCATCGTGTAAATGGGAAACCACATCCCAGAAAGATTAATATAAAACAAATGGAAACCTAATTCCAAATAGCCAGAGTCTACCTCCAGTTTAATTTCATTTATGCAAAGGGCAGCCCACATTTGTGTGTGTAGCACTGGGAAGAATTCAGCATTTCCTCCTGTCATGTCCCAGTAGCTTACACAGAAAATGTGGAATGAGTGAAGAAATAGGAAAAATGTGGGCTAAACAGATTGAACAATGCTGTACAGGAACTCAGGAGCAGAAGCAGGGAAAGAATCTCGCTCTGCTTTCACCTGTCTTAACCAAAAGATTATCCTTATAATCTTCAACTGTTGCAGCATACAAGGCTGGATTAGAAAAGATAACAGCCTCCATCACTCCACCACTTTATAGACTTTTCCCAAGCACCTACTCTCCAGATCCAGTTTCTATTCCAAGGCCTAGCTGGAAACATAAAGGACAAATAGCAGCCTTCCAAGGAAACTAAAGACAAGAGGCAGGAGTCAGAGCATGCAGAAAAACATCTCAACACACCACACTACAAAGCTGATATGCTCAGCATAAAACCGACAGTGAGACCCCAGCAGACAGGGAGCTGCCTCCAGCTTCAGAGCAAAGGAATGTTCTATTGCCTCTGCCACAACCAGGTGTGTACCACTATCACAGCATTACAGAGAGTTAGCATCAGAATGACTGGCAATGACAAGAACAAATCCCAGTGGCAGCCCCATTGTGGAATAATCCCTGAAAAGCTAGCAAGGCCCTTTCAAGCAGTAGTTGAGAATCACTGTGGAAAACTAAAGCTCGCAATCCTTTCTGCAGGTCCCAGGGAAGACTTCACAAGGGCCATAGATTTTTGACATTCCCGAGGGCTCAAAATGGCTCACTTCGTATTTATTTGTACCTGCCTGATGCTGTGGTGATTGTTTGTGTCACTGGAAGTATTTCTTCTTGATGGCAATGGTGTTATGACAGCTCATTAAAATACCTCCAGTGGTCACCTAGTGTGCTCTGTAGGCTGAATTAATTAACAATCACAAAGGCAGAATTGTTCTTTCCCTGCTCAGAAGTGTCTCCACACATGTACCCCACCAGTGCTCCACTTACTTTAATCCTGTGGACAAGAGGAGCAAAGAGAAACACAAAGAGCTCCACTGTGGCCATGGAGTTCTCGAAGAATTTCCTTCTATTATTCTCCTCATCATCATTCGTGATGCTGGGCCGGGGATATCCTGGTGATCCCTGGTTCTCAGCCTGATGGATAAAAGCGCTACTGCTCCCTCCCCAGATAGAGCCTCTGTCTCCTCCGAATCTGTCATTGCTGCAGTCCTGAGGGGCCTCCAGCAGCATCCAGTGAAGAGTGTGAAGAAGCTTTGTTTCAGCTACTCCAAGCTTATCCTGATGTCCTGGATAGAAAAAAACGCATCACAGTATATCATAGGGTTTCCATTAATAGTACTATTGAGACTTTCAGAGCCACAGAGGAAACTGGGCATCCAACATCACAATAAGCATTTGAAAATTAAAATTCTATCATTAAAAGTATCAGCATTCTATTTTATTTTGTTTGAAACCTCCTAATTCACAAGTCTCCCTTTACTTCACAGGATTTGTAGTTCAGTCCCTGAAATGTCTGTTGCAGGGACACTGAATGCATGGACATAGAGAGCTCCTAAACGATGCCAGCTTGGCAGGCTTTTCTTTTTCACTCTATTGAATGGCATGTCCCATGGAGCAAATCCCTGCTGAAATCACTGCTAAAATCAGTAAAATTACGAGGAAATTAAGTCAGATTTTGATCCAGTTCTGTTCCTATTGTCTGCTTGACTTATCTGCTGAGACCCAAATGCAATAGTCTGAACAAAATGAAAAACAAGAAAAATAAGAAAAACAGAACTGATGAACTGAACTCCCTCAGGGTGGGAGGGAGGAAGGAGGATAAGATGGTAGCAGGTAGTGCCCAGCCTCTGGCCCTAGGAACCCAGAGCCCTTCCTAGATTATATCCAGGAATCCACTCTATCTCACATTTCTACTGTCTCTGTGCTGAAGCCACTTCTCAAAGCACTGTAGTGTTTTGGATAAAAACATTTCCCAAACAAAATAAGAAATAGGACAAACTGTCCAAAGGAGATAAAGTGACACTCCTAAATCCACCAGCCCCTTCCCTGTGAGGGGAAGGGGAGAGCTGTGAGGGGGGAAATGGCCCCTTCCCTGTGAGGGAAAGGGGTATCCTGTGATGGCAGGAACTGGCCCCTGCCCTCTGAGGGTGATACAAGAAGTAGTTACCATTACAAAATGGAATATCATGATTTAAGCTAAAGCAGAATCAGTTCTCTATAGAATTAGTTTTCTAACTAATTTCAGTTAAGTTTCATCCATCTAACTGGATTTTTTTGAAAATTAGACAGAATGTCCCTCTGACAGCATGATTTCCTGACAGCATGTTTTTTTCAAATAGTGTTTTCCCAGACACTGTTCAAAGAAAAATGGTAACTTCTTGTGTTAAGTATGGTATGGGCTGAACAGATGTGTCTCCCTCTCTGCAGTCTTTCCCTACCTAAAATACAAGGTCATACAGAGAACTGGGTCCAACGCTCCAATTAGGAGAGATGTGGCTGTTGTGAAGTTCACAATAACATTAAAATTAGTCCTTGGAAAGTAATAGAATATGCATAAGATTTCTGGGAGAATTTATACGTGTGCATATAAGTGGGAAATATCTTCTGCCCCCAGCTCGTCTCGTTACGCATGATTGATGGAAATCATTCCTTCATGCACCCAGCACTGAAATAAAGGATGCTGCTTCCTAAAACTCCAAAATGAGTCTATGATCTATGATTTTATGTTAACAGTACCTACTGCAACTGGACATTCCACCATGCTTTGAAAGAAATATGTATTCCCTCAAGGAACTCAAGTATGCTGGGTGATAAGGCTTTTGCTAAAGCTATTTTATCATCTCCAGAAAATAGCTGGCAAAATATTACTGAACTACGTTGACTCCTCAGCTCACTAACCCATTAAGCTCACTGGGGAAGCTCTCACAGTTTACCCTGCCATAGATGAGAATGGATGAAGAAAGGCAGTCCCCAGGATGAACTAATTTGAATTCTAGGATTTAGAATATGTTGGCACCGTGAGCATCAATCTGTCATGTTTTGATTGATAACTTCAGCAATGGAAAGACAAGCTCACACCAGCACTAACCTAACTTGTTTCGGTTGGAGAGCAGCGTTGCGGTGCAGTGCAGCACATGTGGGAGTGCAGCTTGGACAAGTTCCCATCGAGAAATGCTCTGGATGGCTTCGGAGAGAGCTGGAGAAAGGCCGTGCAGCTTGTTCTCTACTAGAACCCTTTCAAAAGACTAAAAGAAAGAAAAAAACCCAAAGGACACTGTACATCTATTTCTGCACACACCTTCTAGCATACAACATTCTCTTTACAAAACCTTCAGTCTGTAAGTATTTATGACATAGCTAAAGCACACGTAGAATATTTTTCCTGAAAGACACAGGCTGTAGCTAAAGCTCACCATTCACATGGACATATTGGGTTAAGAAATGAATGGGCCACTCAATATATTTTCTGTAACAAAAAATAATTAAAGCAAGTATTACGTATGTATTATTAAGTGATGACACCAAGTCTGACTTACGCTTGTGCTGGATATTAATCTGGCAGGCCAGTAATCCTGTTGGAAGTCACAGGAGCTAATGAAGCCTGTATTTGTGGAGCTGAGAGCTAGATACTCTTCTCACACACATGCTCTTTCAGTTTAGTGTAACATAAAGGGCAACCCATTAAAGGTATATGTGCCTTAGGAAACGTTCTCACACCCTGCCACAGAAAATAATCAGTGCACAAAATATTTTGGCAAGCCATGAGGTAATGGTTTTTTGTACATTTAAAAGAGCTGATGGCTGCAGCAAGTTCATTATTTCCACCTGAGCAACACAAAATAAGACTATTTGTCTTTGAAATCCCTAAGGAAGTTCTTTACTGCTAGGTGCTCCAAGCGTTCCAAGTCCTTCCTCTGACCAGACACAAAGATGTCATTATAGGTCATAAAAGCAGTTGTATTCCTTCACTGAATTTCCTAAAGTGAAGAAATATCTTACTGATAACGCGTATCCTTACCAGCTTAGCCTCCTGGCTACCTATCTGTTCACAAGCTGTTTCAACAATTTTGTCAGACACTGGGCAAACAAGTAACTGTTGGCATGCAAGATCTAATGGATGTTTTAAATGCCTACACTCAGATTCATAAAGCTTAGCCTTCAACACTAGTCATTCCCATTTTTTCTGCAAAATGAGGGGGGCTAATAAGAATAGACTTAATTAGACAGAAAAAAAGTAGGAAGGGCAGCAGTGGTAGCCTAGCTCTCCTAAACAAGCAGCCACCCCCAGGCATGGCATGGGAACCAGGGGTAACATGGACTCTTCTGCGTATCCCAGCAGCTGTGCATATTTATTCATAGAATCACAGAATCATTAAGATTGGAAAAGACCTCTAAGTTTGTGCAGTCCGTCATACCACTGTGCCAACTGAACCATGTCCTGAAGTGCCATGTCTACAAGTTTTTTCCTACATGTCTACACTGAAGCCTTCATTCAGCCAAGTCAAGACCTCCCCAAGCCAAAATGCAGCTCAGCACAGAGGTAAGAAGTTTCTACCATGTTAGCGAGCTAAACTAGCTCACTGAAAGGCCTGCCAAGCCTTCTTCTCACCTCCAGTAGAAAAGCCAAACCATAAGCTTAGACTTAAGTACAGTGACAAAGCTAATTGTTTTACAGAGCAAAGGGAGGAAAACAAACCACTGTGAGCAGCAACACTATTCTGAAGCGTGACAGAAGTCACATTGTTGCCCTCTGGCTTTCCATTCAAGGACTTACTGGTGGGTACTTCAGTGGCATAGGGGAGAACGTCCTCCAACAACTACCTTCAGGAAGCTCTGTCCCACATTTTGTATGCATCAGAAACTCAAGAGGAAGCCAAGGAGTCCGCAATTAAGTTTTTAAATTAGGCTTCTATTCACCTTTTCTGAGCCATATGAAGTTTTTCCTACAGGGTTAGCCACCACATTCCTCTTTTCTTTCCTGGTCTGAGCAGAAAGCAAAATATATTTCTGTACCACAGTGAAAGATCAGCTTCCAGAACAGCATTTATGATCAAAAGCACCTGAGGGAGTAGTGCTGTATGTTGTCATAAAAATGCTAATGGAAAGACTAATGACTGAGTGTCCCTGTGTACTGTGGGCACTGGCTGGTATGGTCATGCACGCATACGCACCATGCATATACGGTCAGCAGGTGACCTAGCTGGCATCAATTTATCCAGCCCAACAAGAACACGCAGTTCTTTGGACAAGTGTTCCCATGGGATTTGCAGGGAGTTCTCAATAACAGCTCACAGCAGCTTCTGCCCACACCAGACATTTAAGTTGCAAGGTCCTGGGTTAGGCATTTGCTACTGTAGAGCCTCGCTTTTGGTCTGCTGTGCTTCTACTCTAACCTTCAAGACCTGCTACAGAGAATATACAGACATTAAGATGAAAGGCCTAGTTTTCACTCCACGTGAACCAAGCAACTGCTGCTACAGCTGAGAGAAGTTACATGCTTCAACGAGAAGGCTGAATGTCTGAAGTCAGCTCCTGTAAGTCAATCAGAAGAGAGATACTGTCATGCTATGAAGCTGTAGCCTCAGGGCTGCTGCTTGGCTAAGAAAAGTCATCTACTTACGGCAGGCTTGTCCATAACTGCAACACCCCATGTGCCAAAAGAGGATAAAGAACATCTGCTGGGATGGTAGTGAGGGAACTCAGTGCTTGCCTTGGCTGGAGAAAGGGCAGCCCCTTTCAGCAGTGCTCTGTGTGTATGTTCAGCTCCCTGGGGGCCAATTACACAGCATCCTTCCTTTTAGCCTGGTGATGCCATCTGTTTGCACAGGGAGTGGCGGTCAGCCTTGTCTGGCTGCCTTCCCACTGCCGCTGTTCTTCTTTTACTTTCATCTCCACCAAGAACCAAAGGGGCCACCGAATACCTTGTGACCAAGGTCAGCCTGTGTGTCACCTTGCTGCTGGAATGGGAACAGGGAGCTGCCTGAAGAAGCCAAGACAAGCAGTACCAGACAGAGCAGATGCTGGCTGGGCTTTGCTGCAGTTACCTATACAGCTCTGTTCGAGTCACATGAACTTCCCCTGCTCCAAGCTGAGGAGAGCTGTACCTGCAGCAAACTGCATAAGGCATCAAGGGCTCAGTCAGACCTCTAGCCCCACTAGACAGCCGGGACCTTGGGAAGGTCAGCATGCCACTGTTTCAACCTGTCAGGATCGCCAGAGGAGCTGCAAGTGTCCTCCAGAGAAGCAGACCCAGAGGATCTTGCTTGGAAGAAAAACCCAAAAGCAGTAAGCTAGGAGAGCCGTGCCCTGGGCTTAGCCTAGTTTAGTAGGCACATTGGTATTGGGCTGAGGGTTGGACTTGATGATTTTAAGATGTCGTTTCAAACCTTAATTTATTCTGTGGTTCTATAGTTTATGCACAGGACCTTGACAGAGACACAGAGAAGCTCTTCGTGCTTCTGTCCTTGGAGTATATCTCCAAGTCTAGGGGAGTTCCTCTGAATAGAGAAGAGTCCCTAGAAAGATATAAAACATTAACCTAGGAGTTCATAGCAGCAGGGATGGTAAGAGTCCATTGTTCACTAAACATAGTAGTAGCACAAACATTTACAAGTAATGAAAAAGATGCTAAGCACTCTATCTACAGAAAACTCCCATGTCCAACACCTCAGTTTTCTGAACCATGTCCCTTGGCTAGACAGAACAGAGGTGGCATCTTTTAAACTCTCTTCCATATTCAACCTTTAACCATTCATAAAAACAAAACATATTACTGCATTTGCAAAAACAAGTTAAAAAAAAACATGGAAAAGAAGGTAAACGTTGAGTTTGCAGGTTCCTCTGGAAAATGTTTGGGTGCTTCCACATCCGATGCAATCCAGGGTAAAAGAAATTAAAATGCATCCTTATGTCCCTTACCCTCACACAAAAAAAAGGCCATTAGCTTTGTACAGCATTCATGTGAGGTCATTTACAGCTTTGAATCCTGCACATTAGAAATAAAATTGTTTCAGGGCAGAAGAACTACAGAATGGGGAGAAGGAAGCACTTCAAATCCGTACTGAGGCACAAGAGTAATTTGACAGTGTAAGACAATGCAGGGGTGGTATTTATTTTCAGATTAAATGCTGTTATTCGTAGAGCAATTGTGTGACTGTTCAGGTAAGGAAAACAAGGCTACAAAAGGTCCAGGTTTTCCCCCAAGCGCCATGGTACAAAGCAAGGCTCAGAGAAGTAATGCAATCTGCTGTTGAAAACCAGATGCTGTGCTCACTGAATCCAGGCCTCCAGCATCTGCTTCCTGGCTGCACAATATGCAGCAAATTCTACTGCAGCAAGTTTAGAGCCAAGAATAACAATAGAATACTGCACAATGTTGTGTCATATGCATTGTCAGGCAGTTAACAGCCTGTAGATATGCCTAGAACAATTCTGGCTAGAGAATTTTAAAAGGATGGCTCATGTAACAGGCGCACAGTATTTTTAGGCACACCAGTCAATACACTGGTTTTAAGACAGGCAAATGGATGTTTCAGAAGACAGGCCAGCTACCTGTGAAGACCCAGAAACCCTGTCTCACCCATGCACACAACACACTACTGGATAATAGGGAAGGCATTGTTGTGGGCAGACATTCCCATGCATTGGCAGGGATAGGAAAGCCATGAGCAACAGAAGGTGGCAGATGCAGCAGCTCAGGTTGCATCCCATCTATTGCTCAAAACTAAGCTCCACCTTTGAAAACTTGCTACTGTAATTTAATAATTATATTAAGAATTGGAGAAGAATTGAGTTCTTCTTTATCCAAGGGGGAGAAAGTGAATGGATCTTCATGAAACGCATTTTTCCAGGGCTCCCTTTCCCTTGGTGGAAGCATGGCATTGATGTTGTCTTACAGTTGAGTGGTGGTTTTGGTTTTTTTCACACTTGGAACTAAATGCTCTTTAAGGTCCCTTACAACACAATCATTCTATGATTCTATGATTCTGATGTGTGCTCATAGAAGAAAGGTGCTTTAGAATTAGCCTAATTAGCCTAGGGGACACAGAGGAAGACCTAATGCCAACAGCACAGCATGAAGCACAAGGAAGTCAAAGACAATGCACAGAGAAGGAAGCTCTGTCCCTCAACCCAACGGTAAGCGACTTCAGCTCACAGGTCACAGGCCACAACCTCAGATGCTTCAAGGCACAGCTGCCCACTGCTGAGACTCCTGGTAAAGGAGATAAGGTAACAAGCTCCATTTTCCAGCTTCTGAACAACCAGGAATTGTCAATGTTACAAACCAATGATATTGCCTCTTGCTCCACGTGCCAGAATTGCCATACATTTTACTCACCCACACACTAAACCAGCAATTCTCTACCAGTACTTGGTATCTAGCAATAACCCTGAAAAATTTATGGATTTCTTAGAAGAAAATTAGTCAGCAGCAGCTAGGACTCCTCCAGCTTAATATCTTGTGAGAAGGAAGTCAGAAAATTGCTGCTGAGAGACCCAAGTACTTTAAACTACTAAGATACATGTCCAGACCAAGTTTTTCCAGTCTGTCAGGTTTGGCTGCAACTGCTTAATGTACTTTAAGTCATCCAAAGACCAAGGAATTCAGAAATTCCCTAGATATCCATCCTGAACTGGCTGCATGCCTTCCCTGTCTCCTCCCCTCAGGCATTAGAAGGAGGTTTCATTTGAAATAGAGTTAGAAGTAAGAGTTATTAGCATCTGCGTAACAACCTCTGCTACTAAGACATGCGCCCTGTGTTTCCCAGTAGAGGAGGTATTTTCATTTCGCCCAATGGTAAATATTGCTTAAAGCTTCTTATAAAAGTTTAGATTTTCAATACTTTAAGACTGAAAAAACTCCAGTAATTGCAAACTGAAATGATATCAATCTAATATGAAGCACATACACACATGATGAACTGCAGGTTTAGACCCACATTGTCATAGCTCAGTCGCCTCATAACATTATTTACTTTATTTAATTACTGATTAGTTCAATTACTAATGTTCAAAGCAATACCTTTTTCCTTTTTTTCGTCTAGAGGTGCATGATATCCAAAATTCTCTAGATGGGAAAAGGTTTCAAATCCTTCATATGGTTGAAGCACAAAATTAAGCAGAATAGACCAAATACATTTCTGGCAGAAGCTGATAAGCTTACGAGCCACCAAGGTCAGGTTAAGTTCCATGAAAAGTTAGTTACTAATAAGAGTCAAAAAAGAGAAACATGTACGTACCACACAGGAAGCTTCATATTGTTTCCCCAGTTTAGGTCTTAAAAATGCACTGAAGAAGGGAGAAAAAGTGTTACAGACCCAGTACTTCAGGTGTGGATTTTCCTTCGTAATTTTTAAGATTTTTCTCATATCAGAATGTTGGCGAAAGCAAAGAAACTTAATGTAAAGAAAGACATAGGCCAAACCAATGTTCAGATACCTGTTGATAACATCTGAAAAAATGCCGTTACCTTGTCAAGATGACAACACTACCCACACTGACAGGCCAAGAGGTAGTTAATCCACCCTCAATAAAGTAGTGCTCCCCATGGATACAATCTTTCATCAGGCAGTTTTCAGCCATTTTACCTCAGTGACAGGTTTTCAATACATTCTGTTTGAAATGCATTAAATATTACTGAACTTTGCCTTGCCTCTGTTCTAAGCCAGAGATCTATTTACCAGTTTTGTACTAAGTATTTTCCTCCACTGCTGCTGATAGGCAAGGCTTATGATGAGACACAGGCCTGGACCCTTTAGGTAGAGAACACCCACCGTCTACTGCCATTCCCCTCCAGAATGGGCTCAGAGTTAAATATCAAAAATATTAATCAGGTCACCTTCTTCCAGCATTATTTTTTTTCTTTTTTTTTGGAGGACACTGAAACTGGAATAAAGGGATTTTGTGACTGAGGCCTTACATTAGAGCCACGATCTTCAAATCTTCCAGCCTCTCCCTGCAGCCCCTGAGATGTTTCCAGTTTAGAATTCTGCCAAGGCAGGAGGCAGGTGGGTTTCACAAGGGACATAAAGCCCCAGCCATACATTCAGCCTGCCCCTCACACATCATTACTCTCCAATCCAATGAAACAAGATGAGACTTTGATGTATCTGTTTACACGCTGACCTCCTGAAGCACAGATTGCACTTCTAGAAGGGCTGCAAATAGGGAGACAAGCAAAGCTGCCAGTGCAGCACAGCACTCAGGGATGCTACTTCTGGCACCAGAGCTCCAGGAGTCCTCTTAGAGTGGGGGTGGAGGGAAAGGACGGGACAGGGAGGAGGGGAAGGGTGCACAGACACACGAGCACATGGATGTTTTAAAGTCTGCCGCTAGATTAGCCGAGTCGTCCGTGTCGTCGTCCCCCACACACACACATGCCCGATGCCCACAGATCTCTCTATGTCGAGTGCAAAGCTGGTTTCACGCTTTCCTGCCAGATGCAACAGCCGCTCCCTGCCCGGCACGGGCCAGCAGCCGGGCCGCCCCCCCCCCGGCTCCCCGCCCTGTTGCAGTTGCATCCCAGGCCCCCGGGCTCGCCGCGCTCACCTGGTTTGCCTCCACAGGAAGGTCTGGATGGGCAGAGGGATGCCACGGCCGCTCTCGGGCTCCTGCCCCTCCGAGCTTTTCCTTTTCACCATGATGCCGGCGGCAGCGGCTGCTGCGAGCCAGCCCTAGCACAGACACCAACCGGGCTCTCCCATGGCCGCCTCTGCTCTCCGCAACTCTTCACCCTCCTCCCTGCATCCTCCGCAGCCCCCCCCGTCCCTCCCCTCGGCCTCCCCGGTGCAAGATGGCTGCGGGAGGCAGGCAGGGAATTCGGGGAGCGAAGATGTCCGAGGTTCCTGCGCCCCCCTTCAGCACCTCCCTCTGTGGACAGCGCCAAGCGCCGGCTCCGGGCGGGGCCGGGGGGGGCACCGCCCGCGGAGTCCCGGGGCGGGAACGGGCGGGAAAGGGGCTGAGAATGGGGGTCCGGGAAAGGGGATGGGAATGGGAGGGGGGGGGCGGGGGGAATGTCACCGCCCGCGGGGTCTCGGGGCGGGAACGGGCCGGAGTGGGCCTGGAAATGCAGCGGGGAATGGAGGGTCCGGGAAAAGGGACCAGGAATCGGGCTAGGAATGGGGCTGGGATTGGGAGGGACGGGGAAAAGGGGAACGGAAAAAGGGATCCAGGGAAGAGTCCGGGAAAGAGATCGGGGAAGGGTTCGGGAAAGAGGCCGGGAGCATCCAGGAAAGGGTCCAGGTTAGGCTCTGGGAAAGGTCCGAGAAAGTGTTCAGGAAAGGGTCTGGGAAAGGGCTAAGGAAAAGGTTCAGGACAGGGTCTGGGAAAGGGAACTGGGAAAGAGGAGCGGAAAAGTATCCAGGAAAGGACTGGGAAAGGGATTCAGGAAAGAGTCTGTGAAAGGGGTCTGTGAAAGGGGGAGCGAGAAAAGGTTCAGGAAAAAAATGGGAAAGGGCATGGGAAGTGGCACAGGAAAAGTCTGGGAAAGGGTCCAGGAAAAAGTGTGGGAAGGGGTCCAGGAAAGATCTGGGGAAAGGTTCAGGGAAGGGGCTAGGAAGGTTTGCAGGAAAAGATCCAGGAAGGGACGTGGGAAGGGTCACAGGAAAAGGTCCAGGAAAGAGTCCAGGAAAGGTCTGGGAAAGGTCCAAGAAAGGTTCTGGAAAAGGGCCCAGGAAGGATCCAGAAAAGGGCTGGGCAGGGGTGCAGGGTGGCCCACTCCCACAGACCCTGCAGCAACAGGGCTCCCGCTGCCTCCGCTCGCTCCCTCAGGAAAATTTTGAAGCCACACCAACCCACAGAAGTTTAGTCAAGCTGCTTCTGCAGAACAGGTGGAGTCTGACCAAGCCCCCCAACCATGGAGAAGCTTTTCCAGGTACTGGGGAGCTCATCAGCAGTTGAGGAGGCCAAGTTCTCCTCCTTGGATCTACTAAGGCAGGAGCCTTCGAAGCATCTGGCACAGCATGAGGCAAAGATGTTAAATGGGGAGATACCCGTTTATCTCAAGGAGGGAAGCAAGTAAGAAACACTCTCCAGAAGTGAATGCTGGTGGTAGGATGTTGGGGGGTAGTTAATACATCCAAGTGTTTTCTTACATAGAAAGAGCTGAGAGAAACAGAGGTGGAGAAGATGGTGAGTGCCAACGCAGATCTGCTTGTGCTTCCAACAAGACATCAGAAAAATTTGACTCATACAAAGATATATTTGAGCTAGGTCTGCTGGGAATATTTATCAGTCATTGTTGTATTAGCCTTCCTTATATAGCTAAGGATAACAGAAGGCAGTATACTACTATACTGCAAATAATTAACAGAATAAAATTAACAGAATAAAATGAAAGACCAATGCAAGTTCACCCTTACCAATTGTTTTTCCAAGGAATTTTGTGATATTGCATTTTTTATATATTATAAAAAGATTGCAATTTTAAAAGAAATGCTCCAACAAGCCAAGGCCATATTTCTTAACACAGGTAGGATGTGGATGTGTTGGAGAGAGTCCAGAGGAAGCCACAGAGATGATCTGAGGGCTGGATCACCTCCCCTATGAGGACAGGCTGAGAGAGTTGGGGTTGTTAAGCCTCAGGGAAGAGAAGGCTCTGAGGAGACCTTAGAGCAGCCTCCCAATGCTGAAAGGGACTCCAGGAGACCCGGGGAGTGGCTCTTGAGCAGGGAGTGCATAGATAGGATGAGGGGGAATGGTTTTAAGGTGAAAGAGGGGAGATTTAGATAAGATCATAGGGAGAACAGCAGCTATAAATGTGCAGATTCTCCACTCCAGCCAGGCTGTGACCAGCACCAAACCCAGGAGATTTACATCAGTTTGCCAGTGGTTAGAGACAAAGTTTGTTCATGCCTGGTTTTGGAGAGCGCACACACACACTCCCCACAAAGGGCACACAAACCTGATATTTTCTGTGCCTATGCAAGCAGAACAGATTGCAGCTTGTGTTAGGGAAGAAGGACCTTTACAGCCCAGAAGATTTTACTTATCTTTGTAATGAGCTTTCGATTGCAGCAGAGGCTTCCAGCTCTGCAGTCAGCTTTTGACTGTACCTAAATCCCAGCACTGCAGTGGGCACTGCAAAGCGGAAATTCTCCACATCATTCCCTGCTCTCCCTTATAGTGGGGAAAGAGGAACCAGGCCAACACTTCAGGAAGGTCACTATAGCAGGACAGCCACAAGGTGTCCTGAAAATTCACCTGTCCTCTGCTCACAAGACATGCTGCCAGCTCTGGGATGTGGCTGCTTTGAGAGCAGCTACAACACTTCTACTTCCTTTTGAGGAAAAAAGGTGACAAACTTCCTTCCCCAAACCCCACCCTACCCAAACACCTTTTCCACCTTTATCCTGGAGAAGAAAGCACGGACCTCCTTGCTCCACTAAGTTACCAAAAAATGTCTTTCTCCCCATTGCTCAGAAGAGAGTTGAGAACTGCCTCCTCCCCATGCTTCTCCTCTCAGAACAAGGGTGCTCACCCAAGCCAGGTTGGGGAACCATTCCACCAGGGTCACGCTGTCTTTTACCTGCAAAGCAGCAGCTGGGGCTTGTTTGTGGCCACACACACACCTCTTGGTGAACACTGCTCTGCCTGCTGCTCCGGTTGGATCCTTTTCTCGGACACACCCAATTTTGCTACAATGTTCTTCTTGCACAAAGTGAGGAATGAACCTCCCCATGGGCTGTGGCAGGCACAGCTGGGCTTCCCTCACTTTCAGTAAAGTTGGAGTTAAGACTTTATTGACAGCTTGTACTCACCTCATTGCTCCAACATCACAATTATAACTTACATCGCCAACCACACGCTGCCAATAAGACTGAACACTTGTAAAAATACCGTCTCCACTCACTTTGGAAGGAGGAAGAAGGTTCTCACCAACTGTCCTCAACTGTTGTTCTACCTGTGAATGCCTAAATCAGGATTCACCCTTTTGAGCTCAGTTTCTTAATCCTTTCTCTTTTAGCAGATGATGCATTAGTTCTGCCTTGTGCCTAAGCACCCTTAGGAGGGTGCTTCTAATGGATAATTAACTGCACTTAATTGTTCCTCCAGGTAGTTTGACTGCATGTATTTATGGATATAGCAGGATTATGTGAAAAGCCCAGCTTGCTCAGGAGCTGGGACACTTCAGGCAGTCTGCTCAGCTGAATTTCCCTCCTGCTGCTCAGGCTCCCAGCCCTGTTTAGAGGATTCTCCTTCTGTTAGCAACTCCCAGTGCTGCTCTCTACCTGCAGGATATGCAGCACTCGCACAGCAGCTGATACTGGAGCACTCATTTCACCTGCATCATTGCATCTGCATCTGCATGGCACAGGCTTGGAACCCCTCTAGTGCAGGCATCGGAGCATAAGGAGGCACCCGAAGCAGCCTCACTTGAGCAGGTCCAGAGTGCATAGAGCAACGGTGGGGAGGCCCTGGAAGGGGCCCAGAGAAGTCATTGGCTTCCCCATGCCTGGAGGTGTTCCAAGCCAGGTTGGATGGGGCTTTGAGCACCCTGATACGGTGGAGGGAGGCACCCTGCCCATGGCGGAGTGTTGGAACTGGATGGGCTTTGAGATCCCTCCAACCCAAACCATTCTATGATTCTATGTATGTCACATTTCTGTTGCTTCTTGCCAATTTTCACAGCAGATGTCTGCTTCTATGGGGGGGGACATTTCCCTGCTTTGTGTGAATCCACTGTTCTGTCCTTAACCTTGGGGTCCCAGCCTGGAGGTGAGGTTCAGTCTTGCCCCACACTGAGCAGCTGAGCCCTTGTTGTTCCAGGGCCTTCCCACCCTCACATGAAAACATTTCTTCCTGAGATCTCATCTCAATCTCCCCTCTTTCAGCTTCAAATCGTTCCCCTTGTCCTGTCCCTGCACACCCTGATCAAGAGCCCCTCCCCACCTTTCCCGGAACCCTCTTCAGTACTGCAAGCTGCTCTAAGGTCTCCTCGGAGCCTTCTCCAGGCTGAAAAACCCCACCTCTCTCAGCCTGTCCTCACACAGGAGGCACTCCAGCCCTCGGATCATCTCCATGGCCTCTTCTGGACTCACTCCAGTAGCTCAATGATGTCCTTCCTGTGCTGAGGACTCCAGAACTGAACTCAGGGCTCCAGGTGGAGTCTCCTGAGAGCAGAGCAGAGGGGCAAAATCCCCTCCTTTGCCCCACTGGTCCCACTGCTTTGGATGCAACCCACTTCTTTTGATCTGCCCTGACTTCTGGCTGTCTAACTCTGCAATCCCAGCAGGTATCCAATTCTATTGTCCCACACAGGGCCGCAATTTGCAGTGGCTGAATGCAGGAATGCAGGAAGGTATCACAAACAGTGAAAGGGACACAAGCAATTAGATGACAAGCGATTTTATTTTGCAAAACAATCACTATACAGCAACAAATACAATTGCAAATCGGATTGAAAAACATGAACTACCTACCACCAGCCATTCAAGAAATGCCTCTTTTATGGTAACAGGCTCTAGAATTATCAGAATAAACACAGGTTTGTAACAGCAGACGGTATTCCTTGACATTCCAGCATACAGCATGTTTATTTGTTGGCTTTTTCTCTTTGCTAAAGTTGAAGTGGCTTTTATACGCTTGACTTTTCCAAGTGTGAAACTAATTTACCTTCCTGCAGTGGGAATTGCTACAGCTGCAGAGGGAGTTGCGTTAGCAATCTGACCAGTGAGTGCACTCAACACACACCAAGGCTAGAAATCTACCTGCGTCGGGTTTCATAGCACACAGGATCTACTCTTCAAGGCATATGCCTTTGAAGGGATGTTTGTACTTGGGTTTCAAGCAGTATTTGGTCCAGCATGGAAAAAATTTCTGCTCACGTGTGGCTGGCCACACAGGCTGCCTTCCGACTCCCTCTGGGTCGTGTACGTAGGCAAGCCTGGATTTGTAAGCAGTCGTGATGAGGTTACTACTGTACCTTAGCAGAGCACTGAATGGACAATACCATTTACTGCTGTACAGTGAAAATACACAGAGCCCTTGTGGGCACACAGTTTCCCTCATCGGAATTAGTTTTCCCTTTCCTGTTGCTGGACAGAGGTTTGCTCAGCTTTGTTTTCTTTGTGCTTGTGGTTACATAGAAACAGCACTCTGCAGGTGAGGCAGAAGCACTTTTTCTTTTGCCTCTACAACTTGAAGGGTTATTAACTTGGGGCTCTCCCCTAGCTATCCAAAGAAGGTTTCACCATTCCTTTCGTCTGGATTATCTCTGCTTTGTTACAAGAGTTGGGTCTCAGGCACCCAACATACCTGCTGGCTCAACGCGCCTGTGGAAAAGAAACACAATAGATGCAGTTTCCAGGAAGCTGGCTCTAGCGTTTTGAGTGGGCATTACATATTTACAAACCCGTTGTTGTTAAAACCAACACTCTTCTTGAGAAGGTAAGATTAATATGAGCTTTTTCAGTGAACATCTAGAGTCATGTAACATAACTGATTTATTTATTTATTTATTTAACAGCACGAAACTCTTTTGATTTCTTTTCATCTAACTCCACAGCATTCTAGGGTTCTTTCTATGGAAGGATGATTGCGATTACAAAGGTCTGCTTGAGTCAAGACAAGAAAGCTCTTTTTAATGCATGAAATAAATGACTCGGTGTGTTACACCGCTCTAATTTTGGACTCATAAGTGGATTAACTAAGCTTTACTTTCTGGAGTGTCTCATTTTAAAAGAGAATAAAAACCCCGAGTCCTAAGTTGACACCGTTCTCCCGCACTGCCGTTCAGCTTCAGAGCAGCTGAGGGTCAGCAGTACCACAGACTCTCCCACAATGGCAAAAGGCGTAAAAAAACCCACCACAAGGCTAATCTGTATTAATTGATAGTAGGATCAGAGCAAAATGACATAAATACTATTTGGTTGTTTTTTTCTTTCTGTCTATTTGTCTGGAAAAACGGGAAAAGGCTTTTAATGCACTCACGACACTGTTTCCATGTGAATTCCTAGGATGACTCTAAGCAAGAGTCTAACAAATACAAGGCAGAAACCAGAACCCTCCTGATGCACTTAGCTTGGCTCTAAACTCACTCTCCTTTGTATAAAACAACTGGCTTACAAGCAGTATTAGGTACTGGATGGTGTGAAAAAGATTTGTGCAGAGCTGAAATGCCATATGTGGGGCTGTTAGAAGCTCATCTTCAGTAGAACTTTTAGAAATGTGATCATTCTGTTTTGCTTGTACAGCTGTGACAGCTTAGCCAAATCCTGCTTTGGTCCACTGAGCATTTACTGCCCAGTAACTGCACTTACTACTGGAATTTAACAATGGGGAAACCTGTGCTATTAATGATTAGTATCCTTCTCCACAGACATAAAAATCTTCCCTGTGCGTCTTCTCAGCTCAAACTCCCCCACGCATGCACACACACAAAAATTAAGAGCAAAAAGTACAGATCAGAAGCGTCCAAGGCGCAATGTTAACCCAACACATGGATCAAGTACAGCTCAGCTGACAGTGCAAAGTTCAGTTCCGAGACTCCATAAGGATGTAAACTGCTCGTTCCATTGTGCCTCCTGTATATACAGGATCAGAGGATTATGAATAACACTCCCACATCACCCTCAGTGTTCTCAGTGTCCATAAGTGCTGGAGCTCTCTCCACTAGATCGGGTGTTCATATATCTCTGCCCTTTAGCTTTAATGCACACTTATTTATAGTCACTATAATCCCACTTTGCTCAGTTTAAGACGCGTATTGATTGATGAACCCCAGCCTAGGGAGCTCATTTTATGTACTCACGTGCTAGAATTCACAGGCATCTCTTTTGTTTATCACTGTTATCTGAGTGCCTGTGTGTATACGTAAAACATCACTGAAGGGGTGGAAATGACATCTTAATACTTTTTTTCTGTGTTTCAACTTTAGCAAAAGAAAAAAAAAATAAATAAATTGAACATTCAATGCTACTACAGGAGTTTGAACAAAAAAAAAGAAAGAAAAATAAAAAAAAAGCCAGAACCAAACTATTGTGGATTTCTTTACAAATCCAGACTCCAAACTCCGCCACCTTTGGAGACCTTTTGACAAATGTCTGGACCCCACAAAAATCATAGCTATCTGAGAAAGGGAGGAGAAGGGAGGAAAACTTTTTCTAGCATCACAGAAGAGACTTGCATCTGGCACTAAAACAGGGTCACGGCTTTTAGTTGGTACAGAAAGCAACTTCATGCTAAAATTTTCACCTTTTTTAAATGTAGTCTTATGAATAGGGAAGAAAACCCTGCTAACATCTACTTTTACATACCTAAAACTGTAACACCAAAGGGTGCAAGAGACACAGATACTGTGAATAAAGAAGTAGAATATTCAAGTATATGAGGAGGGCATATCACAAATGGCCACAGAGAAATATATATATCTATAATACTGTATCAAACAGATGGAAAGGGTGTGAAATCGGTGGTGTGTACACAAATCTAGCTGCTTAACCAACTTCCTAATCAGACACAAGTCCACTGGGGTGGAAGTGCTTGCTTGCCACAGGTTTTTTAGGTCACTTCCCCAAGCATGGTTCCAATGTTTTCAGCTACTACTTTTAGTTATGAGTTAAATAACTTATTGGCTTTTCAGCTATACACTGACTGAAACGAGGTCCAAAAAAATGTTAATAACTTAATTCAACTTTTGTTCTACTCATTTATACAAAATAACACTTTGTTTTTAATTGAATTTCTCTATGTGCCCTTCCTTCTGGTAAGCAGATTGTTAATTTAAACTGGAATAACTTACAATGGGCAACTTTTCTGGTTTCATTTCCCCATCTATCAACAGAACAGTGAAATGAGCAAGAGCAAACAGTGCCAAGAGCTCATGCCTAAATATTTTTACTTCATACAATGCAAAATGAGCAAATTCATAAGCCCTGCTTAGCCAGGGCTGCTGTGACGTCTTCAGCGAGGGTAGCAAGCTGGGGCGACTCAAGCAGGTTGATGCTTCCAGAGGAGGAGACGTTACTGAGTCTGCGTGGGGAGGCCACGCTGGACCTACCTGGGGACTGCGTGATGATCTCAGCCCCATGATCGACGCGGGCCTTAGCATGCTCTCTGAAGTTTAGCTTCTGGCTGTCAATCTGCACCAGGAAAGCAAAGAATTTAACACGTTATTCGGTCACCACATTATAGATCGCCTTTGGGTCTTGGTTTGTCTACTTTTAAGAATCCTTATAACGATCGAAGCTTCTTCCCTCCTTAGAATAACTCAAACTGAAGATTTCTCCACCTGGCTTACTCTGTGACATTCTCTTTCTATTTCTGTTTCTGACAGACACCTTATCGAGCAGCACCACTGCCCCTTGCTGTACAAATTTAATAGCCATTTTAGGGGCATGTTGACCTCTTTCTGAAATCTGTTTTTTTCAAACATTTGTGGAGTGATCTTATTTCCAAGATGGTTCCTCCTGTTTCACAAAGCACTCCCGATCCTCTGGGATATCCCCACCACAACCTTATCAGAGCACTTCTATGCTGTACAGCAGTCCCACAGGAGGGTTATCCATAGGGGCAAAGCCACTGCACTGGATGCTTCACTTTAAAATTCCCTCTCAGCTTAGATGTGGATGTGAGACAGCTCATTCCAAACTCCACAGGGAGCAAACGACCCATGAGCGTGCTCAAAGGAAAACAAACATGTTTTCTACTTGATTCAGAGCCATTGCTGGATTCACAGCACTAGTAATTTCACTGATCCAGAGGCCGGTGGCAGCCTTTTCTCTGACAGCCATGCCCTTACCTTGACATTACCACCGCCAGGGACGTGGTGGGCATTTTCCAGGGAACCAACTTTAGCCTGAGCTTTCTCTTTGAAATCCAGTTTCACGCTCTCGATTTTCACACGCCCACCTCCTACACAGAGAGAAGAAATGCAGATGAAGAGGCTGGAATGGCTCAGGAGCAAGGCTGATCTGATGCACACAGGTACACTCATGCCCTTTTAGCTGGGATCTATTGGTTTTAGAGAAGCACAGAATACCATGTTGCATCTTCAGTAAAGTATAAAAAGAGATATTCAAATTGCAACTGTGTGCTGCAGCCTTACTGATTTTCATGGGATTTAAGCACATGCTTAAGTATTTTGCTGACTTGAGACTGTATTTCAGTATCTTATCAAACTGACATTAAGCCACAACAGTTTTCTTCTGCATTATATTTTATCTCCTCTATAAACTACGTAGTCTCATGTCTTTATAGAATCATGGAGTGGTTTGGATTGGAAGGGATCTCAAAGCCCATCCAGTTTCACTCCTGCCATGGGCATGGACATCTCCCACTGAATCAGGGTTCTCAAAGCCCCATCCAACTTGGCGGCTGTGAACACCTCCAGGGATGGGGCAGCCACCACTTCTCTGGGCAACCTGTTTATGTCATTATATATTTAGTTAAGTGGAGTGAAGAATATTATTTTCATTACCAAAGCACATTTACTGTCTCTTGGACTACAAAAGAGAATGTAATCAGCCATGATTTCTCCTTAATAGAACAGGATTAGGTCTCTGCTTTGTCCCACATCCCAGAAATCCCTACCATACCTGGTTTATGGTGGATATTCTTGAGTGAGCCACACTTGGAAGTTACATGACTCAAGTCGATCTTCTTGGTTACAATTTGTACCTGTTGAAAGCACACACACACAAATTATAGGAATGAAAAGAATCAAATAAATAAAAAGTCAGGCCCCACAGAGGAAAAGCCCAAGCCTCTACAAACCACTGGAAAGGAGAGATGGTTAGAAAACAAACCATGCCACAGAGGAGGAAACACCTGGCTTAACACCCAGATTAATACAGTAAGCGTCCTTCCCACCTGGGGAAGCCACAGAGCTGGGTTAAGCAAAATTAGCAAAATGAAGAGAAGAGCAAAGCAGATCATCCTGTGGGTTCTTCCTAAACGGTTCTGATCCCCCTCTCAGGGTGGATGCTCCAAAGCCCTGCATTCAGCAAGACCCATCCCATTTGCTTCTGTTCTTGAACACGCATGCTAGCAACTACGAACATTTCAGTGAGTGCTTTTTTTCCCTACCATCTGTTTTATATTCTTCTGCATCTGAATACTGTATGCATTTCAGCTCAATCCACTACAGAGAGTCTGATGGATCTATAGACGTGACTCCTGCAGCTGTACCTGAGCTGGCTGGAGCTCACTGGATAGTGGTGGCATAGCTCTGCTTAGCCAGGCAGCAGTGCGGGCACTCTCCCTCCTGTTGCCGTCCGCGTTGCCATGACTGTGTGGATACCAGCTCAGGAACAGAGCACACTCCTGCCTTACCACGCTCCCAACGAGCTCACAAACACCGCCCACAATCACAGTGACCGTGTTAGCATGTTTTAAGAAGCTGTAGCCTCTCCGGGCCAGCCAAGAGCTCTAGGATGACTGCAATGCCACTGGATTGCTCCCATCAGCAGCAATGACTGAAGCCAGCACCGGTGGCTGTACGGAATCTGTTTGGATCAGACCTGCACTATCAGCTCTTCCGTCCCATTGTTTCCACCAGAGAGATCGGGGCTCACTTAAGCATGGCTGCTAGAACTGACAGGTGTCTGGTCAAACCTCAGTCTGAGATACTGGAATAACGCTGTGGCCTCGGCACTCCGCACGCTGGCCGATTGCTCCCTCTCTTTGAGCTCTCTTTGTCCCTATGGTTTGCTTCTCCTGCCCCTCTCAACTTGGCCGCACTGGAAGGTGCCCAGCTGGGAGTCTCACTGCACGCTGCAGGCTCAAATTCTCTTTCTGGGGCTGCTCCCATGAAAGGCACCGAACCATTTTGGCTCACACCTGACTTGGTTCAGAGCTAACCCTTCTCTTCTCATTTCCTTTCCCTATCCAAGTTCTGGAAATGCGTTGTGCTTTGGGGAAAAAGATCATCACTGCATACACAGGGCTGCCAGAGCTCTCAGATCAGACTCACATGTGAAACAGCAGCGAGAAGGAAAGCAGAGCTCAGAGGAAGTGGGACAGAGGGGTCTGGCTGTGCAAAGTGAGTCACCCTGTTCGCAGGGTGTCTAGACTACTTACATTTCCTCCCCCTGCAGAATGTTTGATGTTATCTCTGGAACCACACCGGGACTGAATATCGCTAAAATCGATCTTCTTGTTTAAAATCCTAACCTAAAAGGAATTGGAGGTAACTTACTATGAACCATACACACACTCCACCAGGGGCAGGGCAAGGGAGCCACAGACACTTTTCCTCCTGCTGTGATTTCTTCTTTTGACACTTGCACTGGAACGTGAGAGAGCAAACCACACCAATCTCTCTGCTCAGTATGTTAACACGGCACGTCTACGTGTACAGTGCTGCTCTTTCTTCTGTCTCATGAAGTGGCGGTGAAATACAAAGGGGAATGGTTTTATATTGGGAAATATGAGAGGTGGCTTCTCCCTCAAAAGCTCAAAGAACTCCTCGCTTGCCTGGACTTGCCAGTCCTTGAACAGGCAAGTCCCAGGCTCTCTGGAGCGATGGCCAGTGTTACAAGGCTATCAGATTTTGCAGCTCTTGGCTCTTGCAGTGAGGATGATGTCACATTTTAGATAACAAATCACATACTCTGGTAATGAGCACCTAGAACGAACTCTCAATATAAGTTTACTTGTCCAATAAGAAAGGCTGAGGTCCACACTTTGCAGCTCATGAAGAATTTCTTCACAGCAAGCTGCTCCATGGGTGCCACTGATTACAGATGATGTAACCACCACATGGGTCAAAGCACGTTAAGTGTTCTCTTGTTTTAACAGGTAAAGCTCTGTGGTGACAGCACACTTAGCAGTAAGAGTGATGACAGCACCAGAAAACGCCACGACTGGTAGGTCACCGTCAGAAGGACATGTCTGGTAGGCAAACTGATTTCTGTCTGTCTCTCTCCTCTCTGCCTAATCCATCTGAATAAACCAACGTACACTGAAATATAAATGCCTGTAGAGTCTGATACTTGTGCTTTCTCCCAACACACTATTTGCTTTAAAATGTACCCCAATAGCATAGAAGACAGGCGTCACATCAGTTACAGAAAAACACATCAGATGTGCGGTCAGATCCGGCTCCCAAGGAGCTCCAGGCCAGAACAGAAAGCCTTCCTGGCACATTCTGAGCACATCTCCCAGCTATGGATCAGCAGCACCTCTCACCAACAGCCACAGGGATGCGTTTGCTCTGAAAATGCTGACTCAGGGGTCATCACAAGACCTCAGCGCTATGGACTGGGGGCCTGTAGCCTAAAAATGGAGCCAAAGCAGGGTGAAAAGTTGAGAGGGTGCTTTTGATCAAGTGCCTAAAGGCTTATTCGCACCCTTAAGTCTGACAGTTTATGAGTCTCTTGGCCCATGGACCTGGCTAGCAGATATACAAAGGACCAATCATCCCGATTATTCTCTCTGTCTTGCTGGGTGAAATGTGTAGAGGGGCCAGCAGGAGACCTATGTATCACTTATGTCCTGTGCCGAGGGCTGAAGTGAGCTGTGTGATGTGCATGTGTTCTGTTGGTCATCTGCCACAGCAAGGAACTGCACTGATCCAGGCTTTCCCTGCTGATGTGTTTCTCCCATCCCTGGAATATATCAATACCTGTGGTGGGCTGATGCTGGCTGGACACCAGGTTCCCACCAGAGCAGTTCCATCACTGCCCTCCTCAGCTAGACAGGGCAGAGTAAATATACCCCAATGCTCATGGGTTGAGATAAGGACAGCGAGAGATCACTCACTGATTACTGCCACAGGCAAAACAGTGGGAAATCAACTTGGGGAAATCAGTGTAATTTATTGCCAATCAAAACACAGTAGGAATAGTGACAAATAAAAGCTAAACTTAAAACACATTTCCCCCACCCCTCCATCCTTCCTAGGCTTAACTTCACCCTCAAATTCTCTACCTTCTCCTCCTGACTGGTGCAGAGGAATGGGGAACGGGGGTTGCAGTCAATTCATCATATGTTGTCTCTGCCGTTCTCTCCTCCTCAGGGCTAAGGCTCCTCACACCCTTAAGGCTGTAAACTGCTCAAACCCTCCATCCCATATTCTGCAGCAGGCCCTCTCCCGCCTTGCCAGAAATATCACAGTATCATAGTATCACAGTATCATAAGGTTGGAAAAGACCTTTGAGATCACCGAGTCCAATCTATGACCCAACACCTACACCTACTCCTACTTGTCAACTACACCATGTCACTAAGTGCCTCATCCAAATTCTCTTTGAACACCTCCAGGGATGGTGACTCGACCACCTCCCTAGGCAGCGCATTCCAATGAACAATTACCCTCTCAGTGAAGAATTTCTTCCTAATGTCAATCCTAAACCTCCCCTGGTGAAGCTTGAGACCGTGTCCTCTCGTTCTGTCACTGGTCGCCTGAGAGAAGAGTCCAACTCCTGCCTCACTACAACCTCCCTTTAGGTAGCTGTAGAGAGCAATAAGGTCTCCCCTGAGCCTCCTCTTCTCCAGGCTAAACAACCCCAGCTCCCTCAGTTGCTCCTCATAGGGCTTGTGCTCCAGCCCCTTCACCACCCTTGTCGCTCTCCTCTGGACACACTCCAGCATCTCAACATCCTTCTTAAACTGAGGGGCCCAGAACTGGACACAGTACTCAAGGTGCGGCCTGACCAGTGCCGAGTATAAGGGGATGATGACCTCTCTAGTCCTGCTGGCCACACTGTTCCTGATGCAGGCCAAGATACCATTGGCCTTCTTTGCCACTTGAGCGCACTGCTGGCTCATGTTGAGTTTCCTGTCCACCAGCACTCCCAAGTCCCTTTCTGCCTGACTGCTCTCCAGCCACTCTGCACCCAGCCTGTAGCTCTGCATGGGGTTGTTGTGTCCAAAGCGTAGGACCCGGCATTTGGACTTGTTAAACCTCATGCTATTGGAGTTAGCCCATCTCTCCAGCCTGTCAAGGGCCCTCTGTAGGGCCCTCCTACCTTCTAGCAGATCGACACTTCCTCCCAGCTTGGTGTCATCTGCGAACTTGCTGATGAAGGACTCAATCCCCTCATCCAGATCATCAATAAAGGTATTAAACAGGACCAGGCCCAGCACCGAACCCTGGGGGACACCACTAGTGACTGGTCGCCAGCTGGATGGGACACCATTCACTACCACCCTTATCTCCCAAGGTCTGCTAGGCAAAGAGAACCCAATACACAAACTGGCCAGCTGTTTGTCATCTCTCAATGTGGAGAAGGAGCTGAGTTATCACTGCCTTTCCCCCAGAAACAGCGTTTTGCTAAGTCTCTGTTTCGTATCCAGTCACCCAAACTGGAGGGAGTGCCTGTGTTTCCAACCACTGCTCCTGTGCCAACACTGGCTGGAATTGGCAAATGAGCACTAAGGAAGGCTAACCCTTCCAGTCAGGCAGCGTGACTGCATGAGCTTTGTTTCCTTTGTGTAAACATCAGAGGGAGAGTATCAGAGAGGGACAGGAACTCTTGAGGCTAAAGAGAAGCTTTGGCTTGCAAACAAAGAATGTAAACTTATTGTGAATTATTTGAAGCTGGAACCTAGAGGGAAATTTGTAACTATCAGAGCAGGGGAGTTCTGAGACTGCCTCCCAAGGGAACAGAACTACAACAAGAAAATGATAAACGCTTATGATTGCACTTGATGAAAGGAATTTGATGATGCAGCTGCCTCTGACAAAGACAGCATGAACACCACGACTCACCAGGAAGGCCTCTGTCTTCCCGAACGTGTACATACATCTTGTGTGGGGCTGGAGGTGTGGAAGGGATGTATGCACTCCATTGTGCTGCATATGAAATGAAAGATCAAGCCTACTCATGCCCTCATTCAGGAAAGGGAACATCTTAGTCTGTGGCACTGCCCTCTGTTCACACTCACTAAACATCCCAACAAGATCATGTCCTGACAGGCTCCCTCATAACCCTTCCACTGACCTGCCAGGCTGAAATGTGTACATTCTCTTCCGATCGGATGCTGCTTTGCTCAGGTGTGCCAGACATGGCCTGGAAGTTAGTATTCTGATCAGGTTCCTCATATCCACATGAAGTTAAACCACAGTGGAAAACCCAAGCCTTACAGACAATGCTGTGCCATTTTCACAAAATCACATTGTACAAGGATAAAAATGGCTTCTGTTTCAAGCCCTGGCAGTCTTACAGCCCTTACCCCCACTCTGCCTTCCTCAGCAATGGTCCAGAAGCAATGCCCAGGGTAGACGTGTGCTGATGTACACATGGTACAGCCTCACTGACTCACACTGCTTCTGGGTAGTCCCCAGCAGGAATCAGACCCCGTGCTCCAATACGTTCTGTGCTCTTTGAACTCTGCCTGGCAAAGCACCAGGAGATGCAAGGCATTTATGGGCAACATACTAGGAAATCAAGTGGTGAAGTTGTTTATCTCAGACTTCACTTAGATAAGATATGTATCGATCTGCTCTCAGCAGGGTAAACTAACTCCCTTCCTACATAGAGTGGCCTGATGGGCAATCTAAACACAAAGGAGCTGTGGTCTGAGGGCAACATCTACACTAGATCAGAGGAGATGTTTGGGGTTACACTGGCTAACAGGAGAAGTCATGACAGGCAGACAGAACACTATTCCATGACCAAACAGCTCTGATCCAGATAATGCACTGCCTGAACGTTCTTCCCAAGTGAACAGCTTTCCCCATCTTATTGCCAAAATCCAGAGTAGTCAGAGCTCAGCTGAAAAAAAGCCTCCTCTGCTGAACTTGCTGCTGGGCTGACACAGACTTCCACTCAGACTACGTCCTCATAATTTCGGTCTACTCCAGATAAAAGCACAGCTTCTCCCTTTGCCATCAACGAGAGACCAACACTGTATGGCACATCACAGTGGGGATCTGGCTGCTCTGACATCAGCCAGCTCAGAGTTGGAACAAGTCACTGCAGTCAGTGGAAAGACTCTGGATCTTCCAGAAAGTGATACCTTCAGCTCTCACTGGACAGATCGAACGCTCCCCATCCGACTGGCAGAAACTGCTGCACTGCTGCTAAGTGTCTTCGGAAGAGGGAGAAGCATTGGCTCACAGCTACTATGTTACAGAATCATAGAATGGTTTGGGTTGGAAGGGACCTTAAAGATAATAATTGGTGGAAGCTTTGTTACTGGCTGGAGCCCCATCAGACATTTGCGACCCTCCCGAGTGTGGTTCAGTTTGTCCTTAATGAGCATAATGCACATTTTCAGAAGGCTGAGGCACTGCAGTGATGTTACTGCACCTCAGCCACACAGCGAGTGAAGGTCAGATCTGGATAGGTCTCAATTCCCCACTCGTTTCTATCAACCAAACGCCTGTCCTCGAAGCTTTCTGAAACTTGCTAAAGCCTGGCAACAAGCGCTTCCTTTTTATAAAATATCAGTCAGAAGAAGAATTTTGCTTTTTATCCACAGTATTTCAAGGCTTAACTGTACAGATTGTACTTGGGTAAGTCTTCCATTAGATGAGTACAGCCTGAACACAGGAGCTGCAAGATGTTATTTCTGTACAACCTGCAGTGATCAGCCAAAATTTTATATTTCAAAATCTTAAAAATTACGGGTTGGAGTTGTGAGTTTTGAAGGTGGGCCTGAAACTCCTCATTTCTCTTTGCGTTTGTAGATCTGCAGTTAACAAGGGATAAATTAATTTCTCATTTTCGGTCCTGAACAAAACCCTTCAGCTCTCTTGTAAACCCACAAAAATTTATCCAGGAATGGATGAAGAAAATGGATAAAGAAAACAAAAGCAGACTGACAGGTATGAATTTATCTTACAGCTACGAACCACCGTCTTGGTAAACGCACAAACTCATTCCAATGAATGCAGCTAACAGTGTGGAAATTATTGCCTTGCAGCCTGTTATTAGCCAAGTTCTTCAACATCAGCCATGTTACAATGTCACAGAATCACAGAACAGAATCATGCAATCATTAAGGCTGGAAAAGACCTCTAAGATCATCAAACCCAACCATCAATACCAACATGCCTACCAAGTCATGCCCTGAAGCACCACATCTACATAATTTTTGAATCCCTCCAGGGATGGAGACTCCCTTACTGCCGTGGGCAGCTTCTGCCAGTGCTTCACCACTCTTTCAGTAAAGAAATTTTCTCTAATATCTAGTCTAAACCCCCCCTGGTGCAACTTGAGGCCATTTCCTCTCATCCTGTCACTTATTACTTGGGGTAATTACTTCTTACAAGGTGCCTGGCTGTTACTATAGGCGGTGGTACTTTAAACCCTGTGCATGCCCTTCTAGCCTGCATAGCTCACTTCACTTTGATGAAGCTATGCTGACTCACACCTGCTGAAGCTCTTGAATATGGCTAAGTTTTGATGTATACATTGTAAGAATAAATTAAGAGCTATCTAGGTTGGCTCTATCCCTGGTTGCTGGCCTATGATGCTGCATAAATACTGGTCAGCAATGGAAAGATTCAATTGGTGCGCTTCTGTTCTTCAACACAAAATCATAGAATCTCTTGGTTGGAAAAGACCTGTGAGATTGAGTCCAACTGCACCTATTCACTACAAAATGACATCCATAGACAGAATTTCAAGGAAAAAAACATAAACGGACACCCCCCCCCCCCCATTCTTGGCATGTGAAGCAGATTTCCAGCCCCTCCCCCTGTTCCCCCATGCTTCCCTTGGGCTGTCTGCAAAATAACAGATGCAAATGGGTTCCTCTGGGAAGCACAGCATTTCCTCCCCAGCTGATGCAGTGTGAAAATCCACCCTAAGCCCAGCAGACATACCCATGAGCAAGTTGCCTCTGAGCTTTGCCAAGAATGATACGTTTCAACATACTCTGCTCTAAAGAGAAAACCAGACAACCACCTCCTGGCTGCAGCACGGTGTGGAGAAGCCCTCATTTCTCCAGCCTGCAGAATAACAGTCAAACACATCTCCAGCCAGCTATTTCTAGGAGGAGCTCAATGCAGCACAAAGGTAGCTTGCTCCTTCCCCCAGAAGCATGCTTTTACCCCACTGCCTTCTCAGGTGGAGTGATTTCTCTCCTTGTCTTTGTTTTGTTGCTGGCACTTCAGAGCTGAAGTAAAATCAGTCTGCTGGCTGATGAGATTTTGATGAAATTCAAGGCAAACCCACTGCATTTCTTGATTTATTTAGCATCCAGACATTCCCTGCTTCTTCGTTTCTCCACCTCAGCCTCTGGCGGTTTCAGAGTATGGCTGCTTTCCCTAGGACAGCTATAAGCTGAGGAAAGACCTTGTGCTGGGTTCAGATATGTCCCGGGTGAAAGGACAGTCTGTCTCTAAATGACACTTCTAGGCTGCACGCTGTATTCCTTCAGTGATCTGCATGTCATGTTTATGTACTTAACTTGCCCAGATATATGCTGGCTTTTTGTCTGCTTGTTTTTCCTGTGGTTCTTGCTATCAGCGCTCCCAGTCCAGGTTATAAAATCTAAGCAGGTTTCTCTTTGCTTCATGCATCATCATTAAGAGCAGACAGCAGATAACAGCTCATTCCAGCCAGTGTAGTATCTGCCACTGACATTAAAGAAGGGAGCAGACACAAGGAAATGAAATTAGCTTTCATGTGCTCCTCTCACAGACCCTATAAATTTCAACTGCTGAAGCTGGAAAATAATTAATTCTAAACCTTCATTTCTATACTGAGCAACTATTGCATAAAGGAGACAGAAAGGAAAGCTCAAAGAGTGGCTTTGCCCAACCCACAGCTCAGTGGCCACACACTGCTGACTGCTGGGAAATGAAAAATATTTCAGCTTTGGTGACATGATGTCCACCCAACAGATCTTCCCTGATTCCAGGAAGAGTGAAATGCCAAGTGCTTTGCTACTTGCCATCACTCAGCAAAGACCCCGTGCAGCTCTGTAGAACTAAGGGAATGCTGCTGTCCAGGCACCTTGTTGGCAAAGAATTACAATCTGCTGCAGCCCTGTGGTCTTGTATGGTTGTCCCAGTCCATGGAGAGCACCAGGGAGGAGGAGGAAGGGCTAACACAGCTGATTTTGAGCCCCATGCACAGCAGCTGGGCTGGTTGAGGAACGCTAATCCAGCTTCACAGCCTGAACTTATGCTCCAAGCCTCGCGGAGCCCCTGTACACCCCAACCATCTGCTGCGCAAGATGTCAGATGGGAGCAGAGCTCCCATATGAAATAATTACACAGACACTCGTCAGAAGAAAGGCAGAAGGACCTTTGCTGAGGCACTAACTTCTCGACTTTAGCTGAACAGCTGGCTACTGCTCTACTCCTGGAAAGCGCGGAACCAGTTAATTCACCATGAGTACAGGCTCAATGCCCAAGAGACACCGCACTGTTTAATACACGCACCTGATGTTCTGACTCTGGAAGACCTGCAGTAGGCACAGCACTGCAATGTTAAGTTTTGATCTTATTTATTATTTTTATCTGAGACAGCATTAGGCAAACCTCCCTGTTCTGTGTGTTCCACTCTGTATTCTAAAACTCAGATATACACAAGTTCCAGCTGTGGCCATAGCTCTGCTTCATAGGGCATCAAGCAGAGACTCTTCAGAGGAGGATATAAATACCATACCTGGGGAAGATCTACTGTACTTCCTATCTGGTCTTTCCACAGTTTTTCTCTCTTTCTTTGTTTAAAAACCTACCTGTTTCCTGTCCTTTCCAAAGTTTGGTGAGCTCTGGCTGCAGTAACAGGGAATTTTCCTACCCTACATATGTTCAGTCTTTAGCTGAAAGCAGGCCCCAGGACAATGCATTTCGCTCTGTAACTTTGCAAGGTACAGCTTTCCAGCTTTTAATTGCATCAATATGTCCCTGAATTCTTGTACTTTCAGACAGCGAGAACAGAAAATCCTGATTTGCCTTGTAACTTATTACATTTACCTTTTCTTATTTTAAATACATTCTCCAGTTTTTTACAATTTAAGCTTGGTTCCTGCTTATTTAAACCCTGCAGCAAGACAACCAGTTCAGTCTGATACCTCTCCCCTCCCATCACCTTTAACTTAGGGTCGATTGACTGGGTTGGAGGCTGCAGTCCTCATTAACCTCACACAACACAATGAACACCACAAAAAATGACACACCAAAAGGTCGTTGTGCTGTGCATTGCTGCTAATGTCTACCTAGGCTGAATCTGAACTTGCCTGAATTAAAAGAAACCTCTTTCATTTGCTGGTATTGATGAAGACTAAGTCAACAGCAACTGCTGAGATTCAGGCTGAAACATACCCATGGCATGTAGTGCAAAATCTTGTTTGAATGTTTTCAACTGATCACAATGAGGCACTCAGTTTTCAGGTGACAAAAATCTGAAGATTGTCCTGGCCTCTGCCAGTTAACAGGACTTAAACAACCAATGTATAGGGACGATAGGAGTAGCATTTGCAAGGCAACTCAAAATGGCTTCCATCCCATCCCATCCCAAAGGTGCACACCCAAGACTGAATCCCATATGGATGAACATAGAGAGTGGAAACCTTACCTGCCCTCCTTTAGGCTGGTATTTGATGTTATCTGTTGATCCAATTTTGGACCTGACGTTCTTGAGGTCAGGTAGAGGCTGATTAATAACGCGTAGCTGCTTTGGAGTGGCTGGAGATTTAGGAGGAGTGCGAATTATGGCAACTTTTTTCTCAGTAGGTACCAGTATGGCAGATTTGGGAGTCCCAGGTGTGTGTGGGGTTCTGGAGTAGCTGGGTGTCCCTGGAGTGCCAGGGGTACGGGAGGCATAGCTCGGTGGTGTCCCTGGAGTGATGGCAGTGGAGCCAGGAGTAGTGGGGGTAGAAGTTCCACTTTTTCCTGTCCTGCTACGAATTGGCTCTGACCCTACATGCAAGAAAAAAACCAGCATTAGACCCACAGAAATACAGCTCTTCTTCCCTCTGTACCTCCCAAGCCTGCATTCCTGCGTGCCAAGCGAGACACAGCTCCAAGGTGGCTGTGCTAGTGCTGGAACAGCTGGATGTCCATCTCTGTGTCTTAGTCCGTTGATCAACCTGCCAGAATATGCTTTATCTTGTGCAGCTGAGCTTGGCGTTCTGTAACACGTGAGCCTCTGCTTCCTGCAAAGCTCACCAAACAAGGCACAGGATGACCGTACTTGGGGAAGGACTAGAAGCACACTTGGAACCTAACCTTTGGGAAGTGACCTGACAGCCTGACATGCCAGGAAGAATGTTGTCACCAGTGTCAACAGATTGGGATGTGAAACTAGAGAGTGGGGAAAGTCCTGATAGTAAACCTGAATCTGAAGGCTCCGAGTGCCTGGCTGTTGCCGGTCACCCACCACAGCTGGAAATCTGGTGTCTGAACCCTGGATAAGCTTCAGCTGCTGAACAAGTCACGGCTCTGCTGGGTGGATGAGCAGCTGTCCCTCACCTTCAATTGTTGTTTTTCAGTGAAAGAAAGCAGCCTTGATCACAAGGCACATTCTACTCACATCTGCACGCAAGTCAGAAAGAAATAAATGCTGTAGCATTTTGTAGCAGCTCCATTCAGCTTTTTAAGGCATTGCTGGTTTGTTTCACCGAGAAACAGTTCAGGAGTGGCACTGTGCTTTCTGTCACCAGCTCTGCTGACAGCTCTCAAACACCAATGAACAGGAGTTGAGATACCTTCATATGCCGCCCTAAGTAAAGCTTTGATGAGAATGCTCAGAGACCAAACCAAGCCCCAGAGCCAGGGAACAGCGATGCCAAATGGGTGCATCTGTGTTCTCACCTTTAAAACTTCCAGGAATTATAAATCTAATGGGCTTCTCTAGAGCATTCAGTGGAATTAATCAAAATCTTATTTAAACTATTTGTTAATCCCGCTGTTATTTAATGGTGGTGGACCCAACCCACATACTGCTGCCCCTGGGGTCCAGGAGAAATTCCTTGCTCTGTATGACTCATTAGCGAGAATGAACATACACTACGCTAACCTCCAGTTCACCTGAATGGTTTCTTTCTTTCAAAACCAACCCTAAACCAGAACCTTCTCACTATACTAAGTGAGACAGAAAAGGAATGATAATTTTTCCAGCTCCATGCAGCTTTGGTGTACTTATTTTTCATTCCTCAGCCTTTCAACACACTGGCAAACGCTCAATGGCCTCTTGCACCTGGTCAGTAGGAAAGGCTGCTGTGCTGGCTAGGGGTCACTCTGCTTACAAAGGGTCTCAGTTTGATCCTTGAGGCATCACCCAACAATTTCATAGGACTTCTATTTTTGTAGAATTTAATCATTTACTTCCCTTAAGCTGTCTTAAAAGGGGCTGAGATTTTTTTTTAACAAGAGAAACTAAAGGAATTCCTACTGGAAAGCAGGGAGCCCCATCCAGATTCTGAGGCCTGGGCTGAATGCAAATCTACCTTAAAGTTTTGGGGGCATTTGGTAAAATTCTCTTTGTCCTGTAATTTCTTTTAGCTTGCGATTTGATAACATTGGTCCTCAAAAAAGGACCTTGCTGTTTTACTATCCCACTTCCCCTTGAGTCACTCTGCTAGCAAACACCTCAACTCTCAGCAGAGTTTCTACCCTAGGATTAGAGCACAGGGAGATCATTACTGTGAAACAGTACATTAACCATATAGTATTAGGTTTGCTTTTCCAAGATCCATCAGAATATTTTACATTGCCTGCTTCAGGCCTGTTTTATTTTGCTTGCTGCTGTCTGTTAATGGCCTGTGTTAACGATCTTACCTGGCTCTGAGCTCCTGGCAAAGGCATTTTCAATATTAGTGACAAGTCTGAACAGCAGCCCTAGCTCTGGGCATTACAGACTATGGAAAGAGTGCATCCTGTCCCTGCTTTGAAACCCTCGGTATCTGAACAAGCACCGTCTGTGGGGCACTGATTTCCAACAGCAAATCCTGGACCCCAGACCCGCCCTGTGGAAAAGGCAGGGACACAGGATGCCGTGGCAATGTGACACATCTAACAAGGAGGGGAGACATTCACAGCAGAAGGGTCAATATGCCAAAAACATACGGGTGGTCCGTCGTACTGAAGAGGAGAGGGAAGCTGTGAGGGAGAGAGAGTTCTCCTCTCTGTCTCGATCTCCCGATACCCCTCTTCGAGGAGGAAGGATTGAGGAAGGTCTTGGTAGAGAGGAACGCTTCTCGGGACTCTTGCTTACGCCATCCTAATAGTACCAAAACAATAAATGAAGGGTTAGTTTTCAAAGGTCACTCTCTGGGTTGTGATTTTTCTCAACCTCTATGCAGAGGGGAAACCTCATTCTACCGGCCCAGTTTACTGCCCACAGGAACCTTTGGGGATCTAGCCACCTCCCACGCTCTGCTGGTGCTTCTTTATTGCATCAAAATGCCCACCAGTCATCTACTGAGCTACCTAAGCCAGACACCTTTGGGTCTAAATACGAAATCAGTGGATACCTTCTTTTTACTGAGTTTAGAGCAGTGCATAAGTATGTTATTTTTGGGTCCATTGCATGGGTAGCCAAAGACAGCCTTGCATCAGCAGATAGTCCTACCAAAAAACGTGATGATGGTCCTAATCAGCAGAAGACACACCAAGCACAGCGTTACACAGAAAACGGAGTTAAGAGTGAAAACAGTGCTTAAATGGGGACAGTCACCAACTTGGCATCAAGTTGCTTTGAAACACATGTGAAATGGAAACATGGTGAACAAGATGGGCTGCCAAACATCTCTGTTAATTTATACTGCAACTTCTTCAACGTTATCCCATGCAGAGACCCAATTAGGTTCCCAGAGCATTTGGCTTCCACTCTTATTGCTGGTGATTGTAAATGTGCCCTCCTACACCAGAGACAATTTGCTTTCAGAGAATATTAATTGGTTGAAAATTACAATTTTTAAGCTTGGAAGGCAAACAGTGCTGCTGTTCTCTGCCACTTACCCATGTGTACATGGGTGCAACTTCTTAGCAGTCAATGAAGCAGCATCCATATCATCAATAGAAAGACACAAGTCCTTCTAATTATAACTTTTTTCACTTATGTTTCCTCGGCAGAATCTCCTTGGTTTTATCCATTTTACAAACTGCAGAGCCTTATTAACAGTTTTTCTGCCACTGGATGCAAGTAACCCCACGTAAGCTTCCAAAAGATTCACTCAGATTCAGTGGGGTCCATGGAATTCACCTACACATCTCCACGCTAACTCCCTCTACCAACTCTGCTACCTTACCTTAGCTTCTGATTTTGAGTAGGGCAAGCAGTCTCTGGGGCCCGCTGAGGAGGGCCGTACATAATAAGTGTCTGTATCGGGAAAAGTGGCCCTTTTAGCAGTTAATGAGCAAGCTGAGCTGGGTCTTGGAGGGAGCAATGACTTTGCTCTAGACTTTGAGGCAGGAATCTTTGACAAAGAAGCAGTCTAGTCATGAGAAAACAAACAAAAGAAAACACAACATGAAGCTGGACAAAGGAAAACGCACGCAACATGGACCAAAAAAAAAAAAGTCAAGCTATGAATTAATATTTCTCTTCTGTCTGGTAAACGGTGCCTAAGCATTTCAGACATGCATGGAAGTTCTAGTTCTGTGTTGTTGGACTGAAACCATCTCGGTTGGGAACAGAGGTAGCAATTCAAGGAAGTGCCTTTTTCAGCAGATGCTGTTTTTGTCTTGTGTTCGTAGGACAAAACTGGTGCTAGATGTGGCATTGAACTGGTACAACTGCTGGTCTGGCTGCATTAGAAGCAAGCATGAAGCTAGAGGAGCGCCAAGAGATCCTAGTCCTTTAAAACTATGTTGTGCATTTGAAATATATCCCTCCAGGCTACAGTCAAGAATAAAACAGTGGATATCATAAAAGCACGTTCCACCATTACCACCACTACCACCATCATGGCAGAATGATGTGACAGTATTGCTTCTTGTGCCACCATACACACAAAATCCCTACTGCACCCCAAACACTGCATTCTGTGCCTTCGGTGTCCCTCTATGGAGTGACAACGTGGGATCCTGGGATGAGGAAATCCATATATGGTTGAAAGGCTGATGTGACGTGTCGCTGTGATCAGATACTTGTCTGATTCTGAATAAAGATAAATACTCCAATGAAAGAACAATTGAACATCAACAGGACAGACAGAAAAATCTTTGTTGACACTCAGAAGCATCTAACTGCTTGGCAAAAAGGAATTTCCTTGAAAGAGAATGGAGTTACTAGCTTAAGCAACGCTTCTTCTCCCATGGGCATTACTGATATTGGAAAGAACAACTGCAAGCCTGTTCTCTTAGCAATGCAGTCCAGATTCTCACTGTGTTCATACAAGTCTAGGATCAATCCCAATGTGTCTGTAATTATGGGATTTGATACAGAACGTGCCAATGTACAGCCATAAAAAATATGGCATTTGATCTAAGTCAGTCACCTAGACTCTCCTCAGAAAAGGTGTCCGAGTTACTCTGTAAATCGTCTTTGTTAGAAAATAAGAAAAGAATGTGTTGTCAACTCTTTACTGACAGGCACCTGACTTAGTCTTTGTACCCAGCCTACAGAAAACTGAGGCTGGTGTGCCGAATGTCATCCACGCACCATCAATATGATTAAGAGTTGCAGAACTGTTTAACAAACAATTCCAGTCTCACAGCACAGCTGAGGTGACTTCTATTGCATATCATCATCTACATCAAGTAGCTCTACTGAGCAAGACAAGAAATTAGTTTGAAGGATGGAAGCACGTTACTAGCAAGAATATATTGCTAGAATGAGTCTTGCAATGCATTACTTCTCTTTCTTTCAATACTTATTTCACTGTCTGAGAACACACAGAATAAAAACAGTGAGTAATGATTTTAACCAGAAACTGAACAATACGCATTTCTGTCACATCAAAGGCTTCTCCAGATTCAACTGCTTTGTCACAGTTCTGTTTATGGGTCCCATCCACTTGTGAAACTGTGGGCCCTATTTACAAATCGTCAGAGGTGTTCATTGATGCTGAAACTCTGGAAGCAGGGCACCTATGCTTGGGGGCTCCAAGAAGCAGATGTTCAGCAAACACCTTTCACCTGGTTTTCTGAACTTGAGACATAGTTAAGCATGCACAGTTTGAGGCCTGAATGTTCATCCAGTGTTTTTTGCCTTTTCGAGCTCATGGGTCATGCAAAATGTTTCTCCTAACGAGACAGCAAAACTGTTGCAGATTAGGATTCTCAGCACAATGCACAGACCTTGTCCTTTTTGTTCATATTGCAAACAGCATTCTCCACTGTGCATCTAACAAGGATACTAAAGATGGATGACACTGAGATCTTTCAATGGAACAACTAGGGACTAGGTGTGACCTTGAGCTAATGCACTGCTCTGAGATTACCACAGTGAAGGTCCCTTCAGTGTTATTTAGGGAGCAAGGCAGTTCTTTTTCACATCAGGAAGAGCAGCAGAATCTGGCTCAACCAGATTTCAGTGATATGTTCAAGGATGGCACAGCAAGCAAAGAAACCAAATGCCTCAATCCCTGTCCTGTCCTTTACCCAGAAAACTGTTCTGATTCTGTTAGCAATACATTAACTTCAACCTGTGTCATAATCCATGTTGCTGGAAGTACCAGCTGTCCACAGGACAAATATTTACGTAATCATGACTGAGACTCAGGGATTGCTGAAGGTGGGATGCAGAAACCTCACTTTATTTCAAAGGAGTTCCTGACATGACCATTTTTCTAGCATCTCGCTACCGCAGGTGCACAGCTCCTTCCAGCAGATGGAACTGCTTGAACTTATTTCTGCGAAGCAGCATGTAAACTGCAACTGGAAGATGGACAGCAAATCTGACCAGGCTGGAGGACATGAAAACTGAAAACCAGGAAGAAACACAATAACAAAAAGGGAGAGGGCTTTATAAAACCAGAAGTGAAGCCAAGGCACAGAAGAGAAAATGTTCAAGAGATGGGTGAGTGTGGCAATCGGAGAAGTGAGACAACAGGGAGCAGGGGACAGAGTGCTGATCCTTGCCATAACATAAGGGACAGGAATCAGAGAGGTGTATGTAAAGCAGATAATGCCAGAGAATGATTTTGCAGTGCTTGTACTTAGAGCACTCCATGAACACAGATGACTGAAAATTGGCTAGGATTGACTTCTTCTGCATTAAGTGTTGATCACTCCCTCAAGAAAAGCCAGTAATAAACCACACCGTTGACTCAGACCAGAAACCTTCCCAGGTATTTCTTACTGCACTAGTAAAAAAGCTCTATGAATTTCCCAGATATGAGCTACAATGGGTCAGACCTGAAAAACCACATGAACTCCCAAAATCCATGACTGAGTACAGGTCTAAGCTTCACAGCTCTTCCAAAGTCTCCAAACAGTTATGCTGTTATCATTGCTAACAACTTCGTATGATTCATAAATAATGTGCATCACTCTATGAGACAAAGTTTTTCGCTCCCAAAGAACTGATGATCTGGTTAGACAGATGAAACAACTCAGCCATGAAATATACTAGGAAATGTAGAGGAATCCTAAAGATCCTCTTCATTGTTATGGATGGCCAACAATGACAAAGTACTATTGTGCTGCAGATGTGGATGTGCCTGTGTCACTGTCACACAAAAACAGGGGACCAGGGAAGGAGGTTGGTTTCCTGGGGTTTTGGGAGTGGTGGGATAGGCAGAGCATAGGGCCAGCATGGGAGCAGGGCAGAGAGGCACTACAGTGGTTGCTGAAGGAAACAGCAGTGGGGAGACAGACACAGGAAGCAGAATCGTCAGGTTAACACAGACAGAAATCAGCAGAGGCCACTCAGAAAGCACTGAATCACATAGAAAATGCTACTGGCCAGGAATTCTACACAGGCAGAAGGCATGGCTCTGTGATGGTGCATTAGAAGACATCCAGTGAGCCCTGGGAGAGGGTTTGTGCCTGCAGAGCGATTGAGCAAGGCAGCGCTGCAGAAAGGGCCAAGGTGCATGGTTATCCCAGAGGAGGATCTGGCTCAACGTGCTGAACAGCATCCAGCTCCCACAGTCTGGGAATCCGTGTGCCCTTGCAGACCTGCAAACTGTCAGCATCTCACACACAGGGCTGTAGCTCAGAGGTTATTCAGGAAAGGTGATTTTAATTACGCTTCTAAACAAATAATGAATATGGCAAACAAATTCTAAATGGAACACAAATTAAAAATGGAATACACACTTACTGGATTAACACAAAGAGATATGAAAAAGGACAAAAGGAGATTATAAAGATGAATGATAAAATGATTTTACTCACTGATAGTTTTTCCTTTGCTTGTTTAAATACGCCAGGAGCCTGGTTTGCTTCACCACCTGCTGCTGAGAGACCCAAAGAAAGACTGGAGAGTTAAAAACAGAATAATAAGCATTTCCACTTAGTACACTTATTAGAACAATTAAATGGCTTGGATCTACTGTGCAAAGCAATTACCTTGTGAGTTACTGTCAGTGAACTGTATGCAGAAATGTACCTGCCTTAAAAATGTCCTATATTGATCATACTTAAGGTACTGTGATATTCTACATGTTTCAAACAAATAAAGATTCTATATTCATGTTCCTGGAAGTATGAAAACTCCAATAAAAAGGTCATCTTGACAAGTCAAAGAGGCTCTAGTTCTGAAGGACAGTCCTCAGACACCTTCATTTCCTAATTTTCAGGGCTGTCCTCCATCAGGCTCCTTTAAATAACCCACAAATGACAATTTGAAGAGAGGCTCCTGAATTCACTTTTCAAAATATTAACCAATGTTCCTAATTGAAAGAGAGATTCACTGTTGAATTATCATCCTAGTTGCATCAACAAGGCCAGCATGCCATGGCTCAACTAAGCCCAGCTTCAGCAATTCAAATTATATCTGGGACACCACTGTTAATTTAGTATTTTGTTTCTCTCATTAAACGTGGTTTGAGGTAAGATTCTTCTCTCTGACTTAGATTGCATCCTTAAAAAAAGGTTTGGAAGGGGGCAGCTCTTTGGAAAGCAGGTGATTAGTTTCACCATCACACCATTGCTCAGGAGGTGATTTGCCACACCAAAGTTGGATGTGAAATCTTCTGGCATCTGTGCCAGGATGCCCAGAGCAAATGCAGGAGCAGGACAGTGGGCACAGATGAGTAACTTTTGTGGTAAACCCAACTGTAAAACCAATCCTAACACATTGTACAGGACAGGGCCGATTCATTTTCCCCTTTTCCTGTGTAGTTTCCAGGTGTGGTAAGGAGATCCCTGCATTTCTGCCACAGTTTCCACTCCAGTTCTGCCCTCAATGTAATTTCATCACCATTTTTAAAAAAAACAACTGAAGGAGTAGGAGAGAAAACTTGCGAGGAGGCAAATAATATTTAACTGCATACTTCAGTTCTTCTGCATTTGTTACAGGGACAAGCACAGCACAGCCCTCTTGCATCACATTTTATCACGTGTTACTGCCAGCTTTGGTCTGGTTTGCATCTCCTAAAGAATCACAAAGAGCTTCTTTCCTCCTTCCTTGGTATTGAGCCCCCAACAGCCACCGCTAGGAAGAGAAAAGCATAGCTGTGCTGCTTGTGCTTACTTACCTGAAGGCACCACAACACCTACATCTGAAAAGACCTGGCTCTGCTGCCAGGTCAAACACAAAACAGACGTGTTTCACCTCGAGGGTGACCCCAGAATGGAAGATGAGGAACAGAAGTGTACCACCTAGTGACTCCCACTTACAGCCAGGTGGCTGTTCTGGCCTTGCCACTGTAACCTCTCCTCTGGTGGCACAATGGCCTTGGCCTCTCACAGCCACAGCCACTGACAAAACACCAGTCGAACTGAAGTTTCACTCATGAAACTACACCAGCCAAGGGAAAGGCTTCACAACTCTCAGAGTTGGCCATGCCATACCGTTATCAAATGGCGAGGATGAGTCCCTCACAAAGCAGTCCCTCCTCTGTTGACACTCTAAGCTACGACTACTTGTCAGTGCTTATCAGTGACACAGGCATTTTTTCTGGTATTGAGGAGAAATACAGGAGAGATGACATTTCCTGGCCACTACACAGAACATATGAGCTAGTATTAACTTCTTTTTGGTAGACACTTGTCCTTTAGAACTGGACTGGTTTCCTTTCACAGTCACAGTAAATGCAACACGTGTAATTTTAACTGGTTGCAATATGCTTAAATCTGTATGGACTACGCTGCCGAGGGACTTGTGGTGGGATTCCACTGGCCATGACCGCTAAAGCTGACAAGACCATTTCAAACAGAACACAATGACAGTTTAAACTGGCTTCAAGAAATAGTGCTATATTTTATATAAAAGGAAACCAAGAGAGACAATGGCGCTCTGAATTCCAGATCCTGGAAGAGCTGGATGACTGGCTCAGGCTCAGGGGTATGTAGGTTAACATATGGCTGCCTACACTCTTCAGATATCATAGCACTGCTCTCTCTCTCATGGCCTCCCCTCAAGTCCCACCAGCAAATACAAAAATAGTGAAGTAGAAGAAAATAAAGGATATTGTGAATTTTACAGCAACACTAGCTAGGATGAAACATCCCAAGAGATATTTTTGTTGACTTTGTGGTGTGTTTCAAGCTCCTCCTCAAAGTCCAACCTCAACGTCCAACCCACATTACTGCAAATGTTACAATCAGCCTGGGTCCATCATTTTGATTGTTCTCCATCTCAGAATTTAATGTAGCGGGAGGTCATTTTTGTATTACGTTTTTCACTTTGACTAATACATCTCCTTCACTCTGTCAGAGCAAGAGATAAAAAGCTTTGAGTTGCCAGGCAGAACACATTTAAGGCACTAGGCAGATTTCCTTATGCAGGTCTATTGATGTGACTCCTCCAAATTTTGCGTGCAGTGATTTTGTGTGCCCATTCTTAAGCTACTGGTGTCAAGGTCAGGCTGGACAAGGCTTCGTGCAGCCTAGTCTGGTAGAAGGTGTCCTTGCCCATGGCAGGGGGTTGGAACTGGATGGGCTTTAAGGCCCCTTAAAACCCAAACCCTTCCAGAGTTCTATGAATCAGGCCTTTCCAGGACGCTACGGGCCAGAAGAGTTCACAGGAGTTAGTGGTAGATCACCTGAGGGCAAGACAACACTGACCACATGGCTGTAGAAGTTTGGACAAAGTTGAGAATGTAACAAAAACCATGTTTTTTCCCACCATTTCCGTTGCTTATTGAACCTCCTGGGTCTTCTGAAAGAATTGCGAATTAGGGGACCTAACTTCTGAGCTGATTGAGCTGTGCTTAAGCAAACGGCAAAAGGCAGCAAGAAGAGTTATTTCAATAAAACATTCCTCATTCTTGTGTAGTTCTGGTCCAGAGTGCAAGTTAGGTCGGCTTAGGGACTGCAAACAGAGAAGGAGTCACCACTGCAACAAAGAGCAGGGCCTGGATCAGCCTTTCCTTCCCTAGCTGCATTTCTTGTGTGAGGGGGAAGCAAAAGCACCACATTCCCTCACAGGAGCAGGGCAATGGGACTAAGTATTTAGTGCTATTCTCATAATGAAACACCACTAGGAGACAATACACCCCTCATACAGTTGGGGCACGACATTAAAGCTCCCCTCGCCTATCTGTGCTGTTACTGTATTGTCAGCAGTCAGGCCTTCACACTGAGACCGGCCTCAATTTAGAACAGGAGCGACTCATTGGCACAAAACAGAGTGGGAGCAACTTCCTAAGAATGCTTCTAATATTGCACTGCTTGGCTATAGGATAGGTAATAAACCCTGTTCTTCATTTCTGAGCCATGAGAGAAGGCCTGTGCAGCTCTGCACATGGTTTTCTCTTAACAGCCCCAGATTCACTCTTGAACAGCCGCAATGCAGCACATGGTTGTATTACATGACAGAAAACCCAGCCTCTTTTAGCAAATTCTTTCATTTCTTAAGAAAAGTCAAGATGTTCATCTTTCCGCCCTGAGCTCACAGCAACAACGAATAATGTGATGAAAATGCTGGAAGTGTTCTTTTTGGTCATCTAAATAATGATACACCTATCAAGATGTAACAGGCATCATTTGTTTTGTCCTTTCATCTTCCTCTAGCAAATATTAAGATTTTTGTTGGGAATGCATTTGTAGTGTGAGCCCAGATTTCTTCTCATTCAGCTCCATGCTGCACGTGGCTGGATTCCCCCTGCGGATTTCGACTGCACAACATAAACATCAGTGACAGACTGGGAAGTGTCAATGCAGAGAACGTCAGTCAACAAAATATAAGTCTGAAACACTTCGTATTATGCATGAGAGTAAAAAAGCAAAATAATGGAAATGCACACCATGGTTTAAGCTGTCAACATGTTCCACCAGAAAAAAAAAGGCGTAATTAAAGAAAAAAAAAAAAAAAGAACAAAATGATGAGTAGCAATTCCTACTATACCACACTCTAAGCACGATGCCAAGGTGCAACCACAGCACTTGGAAGTCCAAGCAATGACAGGCATACATGAACATGGCCTCCATTAAAAAAACAAACACACACCAGGAAAGAAAGAAGGAAAGAAAAAATGATGCAAAACACTAAAAAAGCCACACGATTGGTGAAGATTGATATTCTCGGAGGAAAAAAATAAAAACAACAGAGAAGCTGCTATAGGCATGAGATTTACAACAAAAAATGTCTATGTTTGCCAGCCACATTGCATAACTGAACAGAATGCAGTCACCTGTCTGCTTCCGTTTAACACAGGAGAGATGAGTTGGTCTAGTATATTTGATAGCAGGTTTTAAAATTATTTTCCTGGAAGGAGAGTGGGCCTGAACTTCAGTTTTTTTAGCAAGTTCAGCTTTCTTATACACTGCTACGGACAAGAAAACACAAAAACACAGGATCAGGAAAAAAACAGCAACCAGTTTCATATGACAATACACCAAGTGGCAGGCCCATTGCTCCACAACTTTGACCCGACACTGCACTTCAACTGGGGTGAGCAAATCCCAAGTTGGAATAGGGGCAGATGTGTTAATCAGCGATTGGTGGGGATGCCTGCAATGAAGTGGGACTGGTGGAGCAGTGAGCCTTGCACGTGGCTTTTCTCAGAGTTGTACAATATCTCATTAAAAAGCATTACCATTAATACCGTTAAGGTGCACATCATCTAAAACAGAGTAACTGGATAATACTGAACAATAGAAAAATAATAATAAATAAGTATATATTGTAATAGGGAGTGTTAAATGAACCTTTTTTCCTTCTCACTTCATCTCTGGAGAGTGTGCTAGGTTCCTTTTTAGCTATTTTCCTTTCAGGAGTAGAAATTCTGCCTCTCCCCGTTTTAAAAGGTTTCTCTTTTTTATGCTTATCAAGAGATGATCTTCGCAATTCTCTCTCTGCCTTCTCCTCTTTAGGAACAGTCTCTAACTGCTCAGTCATGATGCTCCTATCATCATCTGTAGGATCAGAGCAAATTATAACAACAAACAACAGATTAGTAATGAATGTTAACAATACTGCAGTGGAGCAGGGCAAAAATAGTTGAAGACAGAGCAGATGGATTAATAAAGGCAGACTATTTTACCCATTTTTCTGAAACATGCGGAGATTACGATTACATCTATAATAATTTTGCTTTTTGATCATTATGATTTGAAAGCAAAAATATTGAACAGACAAAACAGAAAGGATAATGCACACCTTGAGTATCTGCCCAGAGACTGTCTGTGTCCATGATGGAGTCATCGATTGTTGTTTCGTCTTTGTAATCATCACACGTCTCTGTCTTGTAGTCAGTAAGCAAGATTTCTTCTCTGTGGGGTGAAGCAGGAGCTTCTGGGGAGCCTTCCTTGGGCTCAACTTGCATGTCAGCCACTTCCTCAGCTTCCAGCTCCTCTTCAGCCTGGGAGTCCCCAGTTTCAATGTCTTCCTGCTGAGCAGCAGCAAAGCGCACACAGTGGGAAGCAGATTCGCCCTCATCAACTGTTGTCTGCACCACCGTGATAAAGTCATCCTCTACTGTGACTACTGATTCAATAACGCCTTTCAGTTCAGGCAGTGCTTCTGGGCTACCCTTAGCTAGCACTTCTGCAGCAGGTTTACCAAAGTCCATTTCTTGGGGAACTTCTGATAGAAGATGTTGTTTCTCCTCTTCATTTTCTTCTTGCTCTACTTCTACCTCTTCTTCCTCGTGCTCTTCTCCCTTTATGGTCCCAGCTGCCACTTCACATGGCAGCTGATTTTGGATTTCCACAGGTTTCACAGCTGTGTCAGGAATCTTTTCAGCTCCCTCTGCAAGCTGTGTTATGGTCTCCATCTGAATCTCAGCAGGCTCCTCCTGGAGAGGCTCAGCTTTTGGAAGGAGCTCCATAGAAGGCTCCATTGCTGGTAACTGTGCTGGCATCTCTTCCCCAGACACAGGAGGCTTTGGAGGTTCTGCTTTGATATCCTCTGGTTTCAAGGATTCCCCATTTGAACCTTCTTGGGTTTGATCATGCTCTCCACTGGATTCATAAGATTCCTCTTTATCAACTGCCTCTTGATGTACCAGATCGGGCTTAGTTACTTTTTCCTTAATTTCTGTTTCTGACAGTTTGATGCTGTCCTTCATGTAACTAGGCTCAGTCTTGGAAAGCACATCTATATCCTTTGCTTCTCTGGACAAGAGGGTCTGATCTTTCTGTTCAGCATCTTTGGGTTCAGGCTCTGCTCTTTTAACAGAGAGAGAAACAACTTCACTGATCTTAATATCGAACTGACTTTGATATTCTTGGTCAGCTCTCATTGCAGCCACTTCCAAATCATGCTTTATAGCATTGTAATCAGGCTTTATTGGAGCTTCTATTTCAGCTAGCTCAGGAACTACACTAAGAGTCTTTTCCTCCTTCTCCATCAACACAGAAATCGTGTTCTTTTCTATTGCTCTCTCTGAAGCTGATATCCTGTCATACATGGTATCATCTGTTCTGTGAACTTTATCAGGTACACTTTCTTCTTTCATTTCTAAGATTGCCTCGGGTCTCGTCTTCTCTGGCTCCGCACCTTTAACGGGATAGACCTCTTTGGACTCACCATGATCTTCACTTTTTTCTAGCACGGTAGCCAGCTTCTCTTTTTTCTCCTGCTCAAAGCCCCTTGCCAGAATGGACTCACCAACAGCAGGCTGACTTAACTCTTTTTCACTGAGGAATTCTTTTGATTTCTCAGCTGCTGCCAGCTTCACTTCTATTAAAGACAGGTCGGGAGCTACACCACGTCGCAGTTTTTCATCTGCACCTTCATAAAAGGTTTCGCTCGTTAAATTCTCACTGTCCTGCACTGGAGAAGGGAGTGGGACTGTGTACTTATTGAAAACACAGTAGCCCAAGTCCTCCAGCTGACTTTCAGCTTTTAGAGTTACATGGTTTTCATCGGTCACAGGTGGCAGGCCTGTGCTGCTGTCTTCCACAACAGTGTCAGAAGGAACTGACTTCTTTTGTGCCTCAGCATCTGCACTCACAGATGCTAATCTAGATCTTGTCCCTGCCAAGTCCAACATTTCAGGCAGGTCAGGAGCTAGGACAGCCCCATTTTTGTAATAATCTTTGACCAGAAAAGGTGATTCGGCCACTGTCTCAGACTGGACTTTTTCTTCTGCCATGGTTTTTTCTTCTGCCATGGTTTTTTCTTCTTCAATGTGCTCATCTTCCTCCCTGCTATCAATGGGGAAGCACGGGGCCTTCTCTACTGCTGGTGTGGTTGCTGGCAAGTAGTCGTCACCTTCATCCATACTTCCACTGGTGTTAGTTAGAATATCTGAAGCGAGGGGAGAAAGGTCATGTGCCCGACCAAAGCTGAATCCTAGAGCTATGGAATCCAGGCAGGACATGGGCAAGTTAATAGACATACTTCTCTGTTCAATGGCAGATCTCCCCCCAAGTCCCAAGCTCCTGCTCAAAGTTAGGTCATCTTTATTTTTACTGTGGAGGTCTCTCTTATCCCCATAGACTTTGGGGTCAATAGTGAACATTCTTTCTGTTGGGGAGCTTGGTTCTTCAGATTTGTCAGGTGTAAAACTCTGAGCCAGGGTGCTGTACCCTATTTCATGAGCAGGCACACTCCGCTGCTGATCCAATTCTGCCTGTAATTCTTCCTCCTCTTCCTCTTTGTCTTCAGGTATCAGATGATCTGGCTGATAAGGCTCATACGTACTGTCTTTGGTGTCACTTAGCTCATAGTAATCACTGCCTTGCTTCAGAGTGCCTGCTTTGAAGGCTTCCTCTTTCAGAGCAGAGGTTTCAAAGTACTTTGACATTCCCGATTGATCCTCCTCCTCTTTCACTTGATCAGGAGCTGAAATATTTGTCTTCTCTACCTTGGTATCTTTTTTAGCATCTTTTTCTTCAGAAGGTTCTAGAGTCTTGTCAGTGGTTAAACTTGGTGCCTCGGGGGCTTTCTCTGTTATTCTGGATAACTGAGCGGTATCAGGGTGCTCTACTGTTTTCTCAAGGGTCAGTTCATGGCCTAACTTGGCAGGGGGTACCTGTGCACTGGGCTGCACCTCTTTTTTCACGTCTGCTGTTGCTGTGAGCCCACTTTGGTCCATTTCTTTTTCTGCTTTGAGACTATCAAGTGACTTTTTAGCTTTGTCATCCTTCTGAAAGTCTGTTTTGTCCAGGGAAAGTGTCTTAACTTCAGGTTTTGTGGTAAATTTACCATCATCTAATATTTGAGCCTCCCCTTTATCATAGAAGTCATACCTTTCTTCTTCATCACTCTCATCCTTGGTCATGTCCTTCTCCTCCCCCCATGCAGCGATTTTCTGGGTGCTTGGTGTTTTCAGGCCATCTGCAGTTACTGCTGAGAATTCTTGCAGAGTTAGCGTCCTGTCTCTGTGGAACTGCTCATCTTTAGTGAAGTCTTTGGCAAACAGTTGGTCGATGGGTTCCTGTTTTGTTTTGGAGTTCTCTTTGAGCAGAAGCTCCTGGGAGACAGCAGGAGATGGGCCTGAAGGAAGTTCAGTTTTGGCTGCTCCTGCCTTGGGTTCAGATAGCAACAGAGAACCATGGTCGATGGCAAAATCTCGGACATCTTTAAATTCCATAGACATAACTTGGCTGGATGATGAGGGCACATCTGCAGGCCTTTCTTCTGCTTTGCTCCCTTTAGGCAGTTCGGCTGACAGGTCCTTTTGCTCTTGAGAAGTGGGAGGCATGACAGCAGGTCCTACAAAAATGGCTTCCCCTTTGTTTTGTGAATCGGATTCCAAGATCTGTTCTGATAGAGCTGAAGGCATTTTTTCTTTGTCTTTGCTCTGTGGATCCTTTTTATCTATAGCCTCTGTTTTTGCTGGCTGTGGAACTAAGGCATTGTGTTTAGGTTGCTCACCAGTCTTACTGTCTTTCCCAGATTCGCGTTGCTTTGTGTCTAATGGCTCTGCTGTGAAAGGGCGTGCGCCCTCCTGGATATCGAATTCCATCTTCGTGGCTGCAAGTAAATCTGAAGTAGTTTGTTTGGGTTTTATAACAAAATCATTTAAAGCACTTTCAGGCAGGCAGTCATTTGGCTTACAACATTTTAGTATGAATGATGGAGAGGAGAGGGAGAAAGATGCAAACATGCAACAAGGCCATCCACTTAGAAATCTACTTTCAAGTGTTACATCCTAGTCTCCTTTTAAGAGATGAGGTTTTATAGGGAAAATGACAGTTGTACACATATAAATACATGACCACTGAAATGAGATGCTTTCATGTGAATTCTTCATCTTCATAGTTTGTAGATGACAGAAAAAACCACAAGTCACCCTCACTTCATCGGCATGCTTTGCTGGACTCTGTAGCTTATGTTAGTTTTGCGTTAGTAAAGTTTGCAAGATAAAGTCCAATCGATCTGTATCTTTTTTACATATTTCCTCTAGATTCAGCCCAAACGAAAGAGCTAACACACACAAAAGGGCTCACAAGTGTCAGAAAAGGCTGTTTTTTTAAATTGCATGGACTTTTGATATTTACTCTTTGGCAAAGGACAAAAACTTCACTGCTGTCATGAATCAGGTCTGTGTAAATTAGCAACAGAGATATCAACAGTCCCAGATCTTGAAGGTCTGGTCTTCAAAACAGCCACCTTCAGCTGTAGCTGAAGTCAAAGGACACTAGGTATGTTTCAATGACTGTAGATCAGACTCAATATTTAAGTTGATTTGAAACTCAAAATGCTACTCTCACAGTCTGTCACTATATTTTTAGGGAGTAATGCCCAGCTAAGAATTTTTTATATACGCTCTGTTAATCATCAGTGCTATTATTTTTTAATATCCTATGGAAAATAATGATTCCTATCATATGGAAATCTTCCTATGATGGAAAATATGAAGAATGCAGAAGAACTTTCTGCAGTAATCTGTAAAAAAAGGTTTAAGGGTTTTTCTAAAGCTTATTATAGCTGGGCCAGCTATGAATCTCCTTGTATCCGATTTATGGAGCCATCCTTTTATCTGATGCATCTGATTTTTTGAAGAGCAATTAGTATCAAAGTATTGGTCTTCTTTAAATATATGCCTATGTTAACATTTAGTCAAATAAAGCAACTGTCATTCTACACTCCACAGGCAGAAAAGTCAGAGGTCTGCAACTACAGCAGGTTTGCTCCTTTATGTTTTCACATGTAATGACTTACTTGCAGACTCTATGAAGTATAAAAACATAGGCATTGAGCTGATGTCATCCTTGATTCATGGAAATTAAATAGCTAATTACTGACTCTAGGTATCCTATTGGGGCCTCTCATTGTAGTGCAGAAGAACAATACCGATGGCATCAAAACCTATTCCAACCACCACAGGTACTGAACATTCTTTAGCTGGGCCAGGCAGGACAGCAGCCTCCCAATTCAGCGTTTCTCAGCCAGGCAGTGCATAGGTGCATCACATGATGTGTCTTTATAGCCTGTTGCACTGACTGAAGAGAAATATCATTAAAAGGAAAGTCCTGAAGCCTAGCTCTTATATCTTGAAAGACAATTGATTGCAGTGAATATTTTCAGTAAGCAGATCAGAAGTTCACTCTATGCACCCAATCCTAAACTTCGCTATGAAGGCAAACATCCCAGCAGAAATGATGAAGGTTTTGCCTAAGGAGGGGACTTCAGAAGGCTTAAACATTTGTAATAAAGTAAGGTACACAAAAAATCAGAGTTCTGGCAATGATGGAAGAGAGGAGGGGTGGACTGCAATGAATGGCAAGGACATGACATAAGAAGCAATAGCTTTAGGGAAGCTAAACCAGAATGTATTGAAGCACACACAACGAAAAAACAAAATAAAAAACCTGCGCACTGCAAATGAAAACATTTCTACAGTTTAAGCCTCTTTATGTCATAGTCAAAGTCAATAATGTACTTTTTGAAAGAAAAGCAGATGAGTATCTGCACCGAAAAGAAAAAAAATATACATAGATTAGCAATGTGACTGGCAAACACATCTGAGATGGGGGAAAAGGCTCACGCAGAGGAATCAGCTCAGCTGCAAAGCATATTTCATCATGGCAAAGTAAAAAAGCAGGAATCAGCCGTAGCAGTGGGAAACCATGTTGTCATATAGCACCTATGCAATCGTATCATCTGCTATGCACTCTTCAAGCATAATAACAAGAGCAGTCACACTAATAAACGGGAAGAACAGGAAATGAAGCAGCCTTGGAAAGCACTGGAGAAAGCTGGAGAAGGATTGACCAGTAGCAAACACATGCAAACCGAAGGAGGACACACCTTCCTCAGCCGAGGAAGGGGACATGGCTTGCAGGGGCGTTTCCGCCACAACAGTTTTACTCTCCCTGCTGGATGCCACACTTGGCACTCTGTCTTCACAACACGCTTTGGCCTCCAAACTAGAATCCAACTGACCCTCACAGGGGCCCTTTGCCAGGTCCGAAGGCTCAGTGGGCCCATGCTCTTTCCCCAGTTGCTTCCCAGGAAGAGTGGCAGGGTTCTCTTCCACAGTCATTGGACTCTCTACTGGTTCTTCTTCTTGGGGATGGAAAAAGGAGGCAACATCAACACCAACAGAAAACACCAAGCACACAGATCAACAGGACTGCTTTTGTGGAACACTTTCAGCTCTGAACATTTCCAATTTAAGTGTGACAAAGGACTGGGCAGGATCCAGCTCATTTTAGTCACCATGGAAATGAATTTTCCTCAGGGAAAAAACCAAACCAAAGCAAAGCAATCCATCTCTGCCAGAGAAGCATGTTTCTGCTGTAAGATTAGAGCCGAAAGTGTTTTATAGGTACACCTCTCCCAAAGATGACTATGGGTCAAGTATTCATTGCAAATGGAGATGGTACTGAATGATGGATGGCTCTGGCAACATGAGTGCATTAAAGAGCTCAAAGTACACTGGTATTTTTCTGATAAATGTGCTGTTTAATCCAGTACAAGACATTCATTTGAGGTGGAGAAGGGTAGGAGGCATTGATTTCCTTCCACTAACCTTGGCAATACTGACTGCTGAATGCCAGCAAGTCATCCATCCTATCACATGGATCCCGGATTTGGCAAAACACTGAGCCACTTCCATAGTTTATAACTAACGATTTTGCAAGAACTCAGCTAAGATCCCTACTCTGAGACAGCTTATAAACAGTTTCTCCCCTAGGCTGCCTGACACCTGAATTCTATGTGAAAATCACAGATTTAACTCAAGGAATCTTCAGTTTCTTTTCTGGTTTTCCCACTGACCCCGAGGCTCCTCGTCACCAAGTCAAAGAAACCAACTAGTGCAATACAACTACCTGCTCATCTGAACTTCTGAACTCCGTTGCTCAGCCTAAAGGCTGTTAGGATCAATACTGGAGGATCAAGAGCAGACTTTCCTCTTTGCCATAGCATAAGGATGATTAGCTAAGTCTCCACTCTGGACTGCACTCCTATTGTTGCTACTCAGAATGTTACTGTGCTCTACGGGCATTCCTTCAGATAAGAAGTCAGGATTAAGTGTGAAAGCCTGGCTTCAGCAAGAAAGATCCTTAAGTAGCTGACCAGTAACCACGCCACAGTCAACCCAATGACCCCCCTGGGTTTAAAGTGTGTTTCATGCTTAAGGACTTTGCTGAATCAGACTTAGAAAAAAGTACTTTTCAATCTAGAATTGACTGCATCCAACCTCTTGGTATTAAAGTAAAATCTCTCTACAAGAGTTTGATTTTTCTCCTGAGATTGGCCCCAGACAATCTACCATTCACTTCAGTTATGGCCTTAAAAAGGGATCTAAGGAACACAAACACTATTTGACACTAAGAAAATACCACTCAGTAAAGTACAACACATTATTAACAACACAGAAAAATGTAATCAAGGTTTGATACTATATCTTAAATGAACAGAAGCCAGAAGATTCAGAATCAGAACTGGACTGATGCCTGAGTGTTAAAGGAATGTTTACTCATGGGCAGACTGGGTAGCATCCTGGCAGAACTTAAATAACTTGTTTTGTTTTTCTTTTTCCAATTTTATGTAGTTTTATATGTGCTTCCCTTAAAATTTAAAGATTTTAAGGCAAGTCTCTTATTTTCCTCTGAGCAGTTTCAGATATAGATCTCCATTTCCTGAGACACTTCACACAATACCACACTATTTAAATTAATTACTCAAAGTAGAAATTTATCCCTGATTTAATGAAGGAATCTTTTGTGCAGCAGACTCTTTTATGCCAAACAGACTGCTGTTTCACATTGCCCATCTTTTCACTGCTGATACCTTTGTTTTTCCTCACAGATGCTCTGAGATCTGACACTTTCACCAGAGGCTGATGCAAAGGACTGAAAAGGAAGCTGCCCATGAATTTAACTGACCCAGGAGTGCTCTAAGCATAGGTATAGGAACCCAGCTATAGTAAGGCTGCTCCTGTGACCTTCTGTCTCCCCCAGCTTCAGGCAGACATGTTGTCAATAACAATCTTCATTTTATTAACACTGACCTCTTTCTAGTGGTGTTGCAGTATTAAGCTACACTATCATGTTAATTCTGAAAAACATTGGTTTTCTTGAGACTACCCAGTGTGCAGTTTCAGGTATCTACCTTCATCTCCCTGAGACACAAAACTTTTGAAGATTCAGTACTGGTTTTATTAACTTGAGGTCCTGTGTCTCAAGACTGAGTTAGTCAAATGCTGTGAGATGAAACGTGATGTATTTTGCCTTGGAGAAGTCATCAGCATTCCTCTTAGTCACCGAAACAGATTCTCCATTCACTTTTACATAACTTTCACTGATAAAATACTACTTACAGATGCACTCAGGCCATAGAATACAGGGGTACAGAAACAAAACTAACAGTAAACTTTTTTTCCCCTCCTTGCTTGCAGTTGGCTGACAGTATTAATTGGGTGCATCCACAAAACACTGGAGATCAAACATGACCTGGGTCACTTGTGGTAAAACGGGTTTTCTCTGCCTGCTGGAGAATTACAGACCTTCCACTGCTCTCTTTGGTGTAGACAGGGGTTCTCCCCATTGTGTTAACTTACCTCCAGAAACCATCTTTTGGTCTGTTTTCACTCTGTTCTTGGAAGTGATTCTCTGGCACATCGCTTACATTGTTTTTAACCAGCTACTCCCTCTGCCTCTGCTGGAAGCCAGGCCAGTACACCAAGAGCCTTGGTTTAAGCGGGAAGCATGGTGTCAGTGACCCCAAAGTTGGAATTGCTGCCCACGCGGCAGTTTCACTTTGTGATGAAAAGGTTCTGGAGGGGAACCACTTCTATGTGGGAAAAATACACAGCTAGGTTTCCCTCCCTGGAAAGCAGTAATCCCAGGCACATATATAATGGAATGGATGTCAGGTGGGTGCAGGGGAAGAGGAACAAAACGGGACCATGCTCAGTTCACCTTCATCATGGCCCAACAAGGCCTCTGTGCTCTTCACTGTGGCACTGGGATGTGTACTAGAGCCAGTCCACTCCGAGCTGAACAAAGGGTGTTCATAGTACTCCTCATCTGAATTGTAGGGCTCATCATCAGGCACAGACACCGAAATGGAGGGGGCCAGGGGTTGGCGCCGCTCCCTGCTGGCAGCAGGCCTGTGGCCCAGGCACTGGTTCAGCAGTCCCACCTGATCCTCCGCCCCTTCATCTACAAATAGACACATACACAAAAACTGCAAGACAGACAGACAGACACAGAAAAGACAAGACAGGACGGACGCATGCACTGGAGACGCTAGCCACTACATCACACCATGATAGTTGATGCGGGATGGAGGAATGAGGTAGCCACGCATTTAACATGTGTGTATGAACATCGGACACCAACTGCCCAAGTATGGGAATTTCAAAACCATACTCTCATTACTTAGAGGAATACATGTGGTACCCAAACCACAACTCATTCTGACTCTCATATGGATAATACAGTTGCCTGCCCCATCGCTAGAGGTGTTCAAGACCAGGTTATACGGGGCTTTGAGCACCTTGATCTAGTGGGAGATGTCCCTGACCATAGCAGGGGTTGGAACTAGATGGGCTTTGAAGTCCTTTCCAACCGAAACCATTCTATGATTCTATGATTGTATTAGAAATCTCTGAAGCATCCCAACACAGTTGCATCCCTCAGAGTCATCAGGGGAAGGACTTGAAAGTGTAAATTTAAAGATTTCCTTTAATTAGAAATCAAACCAGTTTACACTTTGGTCAATAGTGACTTTATTTCTCGTTCTTTCTATTTCAAAATCCCCCACTCCTTTCTCTTCCCTATAACATTTAAACAAAAAAACCCCTTCCCCCAAGAGCTAGCTACAATTTTTTTCTCATAAAGGCCACATGAACCTGCTCAGAGCAGTCTCTGTGAGTCCTATATTTTCCGCTGTTGTGTCATGTTACTGTGGGTAAACTGGCTCCCGCCTCGGTGTTTGCCAGCGCTTTGGAATGACAGCTTCATTCACCCGTCACTGTGGCATTGCACATAATCATGTAATCACCTCAGACTACATCAGCTGCTGACATCTACAGAGAGGGGGACTTGGTTTAGCAAGACAAAGGAAAATAACAACCCAATAAAATCTGTCATCTGATCCGTAAAACCTAGAGGGGAGACCTGAGAGCTCATCTAGGCTGAGGTGCCCTCTCTCCAGAATAAAACTATGAAAAACTAAAAGCAACTAGTACTAGGGAAAACATGCTTAAACCCATTCTCTTTGTATGAAAATTGGCACATTTATGAATTCTACATCCATGAGGTGCCTCCAGCAGCTGCAGCTACCCCATTGGATTTCACAGAACTGGTTGGATTGGAAGGGAACTTAAAAGCCCATCCAGTTCCACCCCCTTGCCATGGGCAGGGACATCTCCCACTGCATCAGGTTACTCAAACTTTCCTACTAGCTTCAAGAACCTTTCTGGTCTTTCTCTAAGCAATTACAACTTAAAGAGCGCCTCCAAAACTTTCCTCTCAGATCCAAAGCGCTGAGCCAGAAAGCAAGGCTTTAACAGAGGCGGCATAGCAAATCTTCACCAGACCTTCGTGTGTGACCTGAAAACATAATGGCTGATGAATGCAGCAGTAACTACTATTAGCCAAAGCCTGGAAAGCAACTTTTATCTAAAACAGTTCTATCTATAGGAGCTCTACAGTTCTTCCTGGCAAATAAAGTAAGTTTTACATTTATCTCTACAGCACCCTCTGCTTTCTGCAGCAAGTGTCCTGTGATGTAACAACATAGATTTCTTCCACCTGGAAAAAGAATGCTGCAGTATCAACCCATCCAGGCTCAAAGACCCTCAAAAAGAAAGAATTATTAACCAATTGTAGTATCAGTAGCTCCAACATGTCGTACTAATCTGTAGAAGTATGTAGATGTGGCACTCTGGGACACGATTTAGAAGGCATGGTAGGGTTGGGCTGACGGTTGGACTGGATGAGCTTAAAGGTCTTTTCCAACCTTAATGATTCCTTGATTCCACAGCTCTCCTGGTTTAAGATTCTATGACTCTCCTGAGGCAGGCCAGGACTGAGGTTTGCTATACACACCTATGTGCATACAAAATACTACCCACGGAACTTCATCTAAGAGAACCACTCTCACATTTTATTTCAAGGGGACAAAGAATAACTATGACAGTTCAGTTGTTTTGCTCTTGCAGTGGAATCCAAACCCCAGATTCAGGGGTTTATGCAGGTTTCAAAGAGGTCGGTGTGGAAAGATGAGCTGGCAGTCTGCCTCTGCCAAGCAGGAAATGCTGTGGAGCACTGCAATAGGCAATGCTAATGAGAGCTGAACCTGAGCTTCCCACCTTTCCTGAGCACACAAGAATCAGCAGCAAGGTTGCGGGGAGGCATCTTGATCCACTTGCAATACAGAACCCATGGATTTCTTCTCCACTGAAGCTTCTATAAAATTTAGTGACAGACTTGAAGGGGCTTGTGGTTTGCAGAAGGCTTGGAGGAAGGGGAGGACACACCCCAGGATGCAAGGGACCAGGAATCGTCTCCCTCCTAAAACCTAGCAGATCCAAAACTGCAACTCCTGCTTCTTTGTAGGGTGCCCTCACACTAGTCCGTGGGTTACCACGGACAAGGGTTGACACATGTGCCACCTCTTCTGCTGGAACCAGGACTTTGTGGAGCAAAGAACAGAAAGTTGATAAGGTCAGAAGCAGAACACAGGAGGATGATATGCAAAAGGGGCGGTTCTCCTTCCAGCTGTGGGTCGTATTTATCCAGGGGCCCTTCAGCATTAATATGCAAGCACAAGAGTAAAGAGAAACCCCAGGACTTCTCTGTACTGATGCAAACGAGGCTGGGAATTCCTTCTTTATAGGCTCTGCATGAATTGTAGGCAAGAAAACACAGGCCCCGCCTCTGCTTCTTAAAACTACAGTAACAGAAAACAGTAAAAAAGCTTAATAGAAATCACTGTGATGGTCCAAAATCATTAGGAGTGCCAAGTGTAGCATTGTTTGGAGCTGTTATGTCTGTGGCTATTAGAATTACATTGTTTATTTAGCAGTTTCTTAAAGTTATTTTCAAAATCACTGCAGATAATTTCATTAACAGGATAATGGTGTCTTTTATTTCAGCAACAAGAAAAATCCTTCCTTTGTTATTTTAGTCCCTCCCAATAGTTCTTTTTCATCGCAAAGCATGGGAAATGTATTCTAAAGTCCAAGATTAAATTCACTTCTCACAAAGACTAGTTCTAGTTTAGCTTCTAGGTATGTTTTGAACATACCTTTCCAAGAGGTAATTTTCACTGTAAATAGATCCATTTTTTTATAGGACACTTGGTTCCTTTCAGTTTGCAAAATATTCTTATTTGGTCTATACAGCCTAATCCAAAATGCCTATTTTGAAATGGAAAGCAAAGGCTTCCTTCTGTCTCATGTTTAGAAACATTCCTGCCTGAAGATGCTGTTGACCATTGTCAAAAGGCACGGAAGACAAAAGAAATGCCAAGTTGGCAAAAGAACATCACATCAGCCCTGCCTGACCAGCTACAACTGAAAAATGGACTAGACAGCACTAGGGAAAATTTCATTTCCTGAGCAAAATTATGTCACTATTCAGAAATACATAAAAGAATTTCACTAAGGCAAATCAGCTCTCTTACCTTCTGCAGCAGTGAAAAGGGACAGGCTCATCTGAATGTTTTTCTGCAGCCAAATGAAAGAAAGAAACCTCCATCCACTGGCTCCTTTCTCTCAAGAAATACACTTGACCCACAAACCTCTCTGTCTTCTCTACCTTTTTTTTTTCTTTTAATTTGTGTTTGCTGCATGGCTGGCCACATCCACCTTTGTCATGTCTACAGCACTGATTTCCTTCCTACTATGAATGAAGCAAGGCTCTTCTGGGTTCAGAGCAATGCAACACACACTGACAAGTGCATTAGGAAAATGTTCTCAGAGGAGAGGAAAAAATGAGGTCTGAGGTAGACACACACCCTTTTTTGTTCAACAGCTGTAGAAGTGGGTTAAATTCATACATTGTATTTTACTGAGCAGATAGACAGACAATGTAAAGGTGCATGAGGATAGATAGCCAGATGGCATAGGGAACTGAAGGTTTAAACAGATTTAGTAAAATTGAGTTGAACCCTGATAAGGCAAACTCTTCTGAATGGGAGCTTTGCTTGAATTAAAATGACAGGTCCGGCTCACCAAGTGAGCAAAAGCTCAACCTACTCACAGGAAATAAGGACCACACCTTATAACGTAGAGGAAAACACATGATTTTTTCTGCCATTAACTACATTGAAATGACAACACTGATATTTAGGAGAAAGCCAACTTCTGGTTGAAAAGTTTTTCAATAGCTTCCTTCAGCTCATCGATCAACTCTGCTGTGAGTTTCAGTTCCAGAGCTGGACACAGTTTTGGAACAGCTGTTTCCAGCGAAGTGCATGAATGACTCAGCTCACCATTTCTGCTCATGTGTCCCTCACAAACCTACACTTTTAGCACTTACACAGGCCATCTGCTCTGAAAATTAACATCACAATCAAAATCTTGTCATTGAAAAGTTTCTTTCGACTAACGTTAAAGGAAATTATTTGAATGTTTTTAAGAACTGTGACATTGGGTAAATCACCCAAACATCTTCCAAACACTGACCTTTCAGTCCTTGCAGCCTCCCCTGTGGGGAAGGTAAGCGCGTGCTGTTATATTAACTCGACTCTGTGTGCAAGGGAAGAGAACAACAATGATGTTAAGTGACTTGCTGAGTCATACGCACAGCTGGGAACAGCGCAGTCTGGTAGTTCATAATAACGTCGAGTTCTAGAGTGTTCTGCCACCTCCTTGTGTTAATACCATGAGCAAAATTATTTCCATTTGCTTAGAAGGCAACCTACAACCTCCTGTCAATTGATCAGTACGAATACCTTATAAAATCCTAAAATGCATGGAAATAACACTGCTGACAGAAACTCTACGCAAAGCTAATCCTCAGCTAAGGGCGATGGAAGACCTTGATATCAGTCTGAAGCCTTTTGCAGATCACCCTTTATGGTGATCTGCAAAATCCAAAAGCATATGCTCAACAGGTCAAGTGAACAATAAAATAAAAAGATAGTGGTAAACCCACTGGTGGGTTGGTTGGACTGGATGATCTTAGAGGTCTTTTCCAACTTTAATAACTCTATGAACCCCTGGTAACAATTCCAAAAGTCTTTGCTAATGCCCTGCTAGCTTCCTTTTCAGTTAGGAGTTCTGATCGCCCTCACATCTGGGTGACAACTCTAGGAACGGCTCACTGTTGTTTCAAAACCACAATGAGCAGATGTTTTTTAAAAAATCAACAATCAATTAGTCTTTTTTTTTCTACTGGTTACTAACCACATCCAGGAGGTATTTCCAGTGCAGTGGGCTGACAGATGTTGATGTTAACATATCCTGCAATTGCATTATCTCCAAAATGACTGCAGGATGAAATATGCCTAATTGCAGTGTCCTAATAAACTCAGAGTCAGACTGTGTTAGCACATGAAATAGGGACCGTGCACTTGCAAAACGAAGAGAGGCTCTGTGTTAAAATACCAAAGTTCGTTCAGCAGATGATAAGGAATTACTTTCATGCACTTATTTAACAAACAGAAACAAAAAATGCTAAAAGAAAATCCAAGAAGGAAATAAATGGATATGTAAAAGCACTATTGACATGACAGAGCAACTGACAGGCCCCTGGGGATTGGAACCCAAACCCTTCCCTCTTATCTGCAGAACACGGCTCAGTTCTAACACTCTGTCTCCCTGTGCTGATGGCCTGGATGCAGCAGCTGTCTTCTGCTGAACAAAGCACTGACGCACACGCTTACCATTGTGACAGCTTCTCTGAGATTCAGACCTCTGTTTAAAGTTAAGCCAACTCTTAAGTCCTTTCTTGGAGGGGATTTTATCAGGAGGAAAATGCAGTGATCATGGGCTGCTGAAACTGAACATTTGTTGTGTAGAACAGGGCAGAAAGCTGCTTTGAGAGACTGGAATTTGACTTCTGTACAGAACCACCAGTACATGCAGCCATTGAACCATAAATCACAGATCAGAGACAAAGGAAATGATCCAAATCTGAATCTCCTTGCTTTCATGCATTTAAGACCCCAAAACCAAAGCTAATGGCAACTAAAAAAACAGCCAAACAAATCTTATGAAAATAAGATGACCCACACTACACAGTTTTGGTGCCCACGCTGGGACAACAGACACCTTGGCTCCTATTGCATACAACAAATAAAAATGTGAACATCCCCATCTTGTTTCCTCTGATATGGATGTACTTAACGCATCCTGTTGGTTACCTCCGTGTGTCCGTGTCTGCCTCCTCCGTGCACTGCAGCTGGGTTGCAGATGGGGTGTTACTGCTGCGGAATGCCTGATCGTTTCACACGGAGCTGCAGAAAGGATCTCCATGTCCTGACTCCCTCATCTTTTAATTCACAGCTCACCCCTCTGCTGCCAGCTGGGCACTGCAACATCCAGGAGACCCTTACCTTCCTCCAGAGCTCCAGTCTGCTCAGAAGCTGGCGATGGAGGTGGGGAAGGAGGCAGGTTGGCTGACTCTTCGACTGCTAGAAATCAAACAGTGACAATGAAACACAGCAATTAATTCCAGGAGGAATGATGCTCTATACAAACTGCAGTCAGCCTGTTCTGCCCAGAAGAGAGAATTATGCGATGGGGATTTATGCCTGGTGGGTTTGCAGATAGACTCTTTCAGAATACATGGAATTTTAAAGCTATAATAAAAGGATTTTTTTTTTTCTTCAGATGGGATGAATTCTTTTCAAAATTGTGGTCAGAGTACAATACAAAAATTGAGTATGAAATTACCTTTCAAATCAGTATTTCCATTTAGACAGCCTTCAGTCACCCAAGGCAACAACAATAAAGCATCTGAGCTTAAGAGATTTTATAAATTCACACTGACTATCAGAAATGGGCAACCAATCTCTTCAAAGTACCTTGAGTACATGAACAGAAAACATTCTGTGCACTGCTTTTTTTTCCTTTTTTTTGAGTTGAAGGTTAATTACAGAACACATGCAAATATTGCTTGTCTAAATGCAAAAGACATCGGCACAAGGAACTTCTGCCAGCCATGACATATCCGTGATTCAGCTGAGCAAGGCACAGGGACATCTTAGAATCACTGAGACTCGGATTCAGATTCATTCGCAGGCATGAGATTGGATGCTGAAACCAGATGATGGTTTGTTCAATTACTTCAAATCAAGTACAATGAAATCCTAAACAAACTGCTTCTTCAATGAACTCAGCACAACCTCTGCATCTGATTTCACACCATTCAACTAGAGATTTTTTGTCTTTAAAAACAGATCCACTGCTGGGGCTTAAATAATGGGGTTTGTTTTTTTTTAAAAAGGAAGTAACACATCTTTTTTAACAGAGCAGGCGCTGAGTTCTTCTCTCTGGTGACCAATGACAGGACCCGAGGGAATGGCAGGAAGATGTGCCAGGGAGGGTTAGGCTGGACATTAGGAAAAGGCTCTTCCCCAGAGTGTGATGGGAGCACTGGAACAGCTCCCCAGGGAAGCAGTCATGGCGCCGAGCCTGACAGTATTCCAGAAGCATTTGGCAAACGCCCTCAGCCCCACAGTGTGAATGTTGGGGTTGTCCTGTGCAGGGACAGGAGTTGGACTCCATGGTCCTTGTGGGTCCCTGCCAATTCAGAACATTCTGGGATTCTATGCTATCTGTCTCATAAATGGTACCTCTCAACAGGCAAATCTCAATTTTTGATTCAGGGCTTCTTTCCAAGCACGGAGAGGTTGGTTTCTAAGCCCCAAGCAGAATTTGCCAGGCCTTCTCCTATTGATTTCAGCGTGGTGTTGAAGAGACTCTTAAGTGACTTGTCCTTAGGATGTGCTGTCCAGGGACAGAGTGTTACACCTTCATCACAAAGCAATTCTACTTGCACTGACTCAGCAGCCACTGACCATGAGGACTGCGACAACCACAGCTGTCACAGAAGACCCATTTCTCACAATGTATTTAAAATATCTTATTTAACTGGATGGAACTGATACCTATTTTGCCTCAGCCAGGCCACAGGAAAGCAATCTGTGCTTAAATACATATGAAATTTTTTTGCAGAACTGAGGGCTTTCATGTAAAATTGAGTCTCAGTAAAAAAAAAAAGAAAGACCAAACAACATATCTCCCTGCTGCAGTTCAGAATTAGTTCAACAAAGCAAAAGAGCTTGGGAACCAAATTTCCAGCAAATATTCTGAATTACTCATTAATTCATTCCCAAGCAGGGTTGAGCTGCTGTACAAACAAAGCAGAGCGCCAGTGGGGAAAACTCCACCAGGCATCACGTTGATTTGATCACAATGTACGTGCATTCAGCAGAATGTCTCCTTGCTTGGAGGACTTGCTCTACCCCTGGATGGAGCACGGCCTTCCTCTGGCCTTTGGGTACATGTTGGGAGCTACTGGGGGGAGGAAGCACTGTAGGTATGAACAGCTGTACACTTATTTATATATACATACACACTTGTACTTCAGAGAGATATTTCACGAAGGAGCCAGCAGGAGGATGGGGCCAGCACAAACCAGTCGAAGTGGGACTATTGCCAACTTCATTCCACTCAGTGTATCTCCTCTCCCTACTTGGCTGCTCGCTCTCACCTGGTGTTGCCTGTTCCTCTTTGTTTCCTGTTGAGATGCTCCTCCTTCATCTTTTTGAGTGGCTCCCACCCAACCAGCCACCTCAATTTCTTTTTTCATGCCTCTGCCCTAATGTTTGCTCTTCAGACACTAATAATCCCCTCTTGCATTGTACATGCTGAACACACAGGGGCTCTGAGCACTGCTGGGTCCCACCAAACATGACAGCAAACACATTATCACCATTTACATTCCCAGCTGTGCCACTTGGGACTCAGGAACCACATGGAGAACCACTGAACCACTGTTAGAGCAAATGGTGAGACAGACACGGGGCTGTGAAGAGCCGGGAAAACACGGATCCCACTATTATCACATGGTTCCAGTGTTTATCCCATGGTACTGAGTTTTCCCATGACCATAACCTATGTGTATGCCCAGCAGTGACTTTTATTGTCATATACACACATATGAGATCCGCAGGCACAAGGGTGCTTTGAACATTCTTCATCTCATTTTACCTAACGGTAGTGGTCCAGGCTGGTCTTTGTGCTGGGCTTCTTTTTCCTGCTCGCCTTTCAGGACGGCTACAGCTTCAGCTGTTACTACTTGCACTATCCTCGCAGAGACTTCTTCTGTGGCACCAGCAGAGTCAGGAAAAAGAAAGAGAAGTATGGTTTCAAAATTATAAAGATTACCCTGAACAATAAAAACCGGAGGCTGACTTAATCCATTTTTGAAAAGTAATCTTGTTTTCCTGAAATATAAGCAAATTATTAAAAATAAAACAGAAGGAGCACATATTTCAAAGATCTCAGTGGAAAATGCTGAGTATTCATAAAAAAACAGGACCCTGGAACTATAGTGAGATGCACAAAAAACCATTATTGAATGCTCTCTCTTTGTTCTGTTAGGGGCAATGTGCAGCTACTGCAACATTTTGAGACAATCATTTATTAATGTCTAGAAGTCATTTTGCAGGCACAGTTTTGCAAACATCGGTAGAATGGCCAGTTGAGTGCTGGGATTTCTTGACATCCAATACATGGAGTTAGTTGCATTCTTGCATGCACTTTGGATGGTATTTCCTTCTCCTCAGCACATAGCTGGTATGTGTTTGAGGCACTTCTTAGACAGACATCCAAGGACATGTTGATTAGGGCTTGAAACAGAAAGGCCAAATAACATTTCTGTATGACTAAAGTGTATGCTTTGATCTCCTTACCCCTTCTAAGGCTACAACATAATGCTTTATTTAAACAGTAGGTCTGAATGCCATGCGGAGGGATGGCAGAGGACAACCCATGTTTGGTGGGATGGGCTTTCAGGCCCCGCTCTTGGGCACAGGTTTGGCTCCCAGCCACTCGCCCTCACTGTGCTCGGCGCAGGGAAGGAGGATACGTGTGGAGCCAGGTGAGACACTGCATGTTTGACAGACTTGGGTGTCCTGGGGCTTGGGCTCTGCTCTTCCCCCCCTCTCAACGTGTGGTGTGCCCAAGAGGGGCTCTGGTGAACAGAGAATGGCATCTGGACCGCTTGGAGTAAATGCTTCCAAGGTCAGGAACTGCATCCCACCTCTGCTCTGAACCCATGCATTGGCGCAATGAAGCGTCATGAGGCACCCAACTACCTGTGGAAGGAACCAGATAGGCTTCCTGCCCAGAGGGCAGTTCAGGCACTTTTGATCTAGCAAATTATGGACTTACGGATCCTCCAGCAGAACCATCTAAAAAGGATTCTGAGGAAAAGGGTTTGTTTTCTGATCTGCATTATCAGCCCACTCTCCCTTACTCATTAATCAAGATATTCCTCCCTCTCATAGCCAAACTCTGCACTCCTGAGCTGTTTCTGAGTGTGGACAGACAGTTGTTTCAGTCGCAGGGTGCCAGGACCTGACATGGAGCTGAGCTTCTAACAGCAGATGGCAATGCACCCTGCTCCTGCCAGACCACGCTCACAGAGCTCCCATTAATCACCATCCCCAGGGCAGAAATGAAAGCTCTCTGCTCACTCATTACTGCATCCTTCAGGCAAGGACCGGCTGCGAAGAGGAAGAATATTTAAAAAAATGCCCCACATGTAACTTCACCACAAACCACCCTAACCAGGGATGCTGTCCATTACAGTAAGAACAATGATTTCTTCTCACTGTTAGTACTCTCACAAAATGGCTTTGTATGTTTAATGTAAAGTTATTCCTTTTCATTTGTCCTTTAGAAAAGCTGATTTTTCCCTCCCAAGAAGCACAGATGCAAGCTCCTTGATTTTCACAGGCACGTTTGTCTAAAAAGAAACTGCTATGTTAATCTTTTTTGCACAAACTATACCATGAGATATTAAAACCCGCACCCACTGGCAAAGAACATTTGTAACTGTTGGTATTTATACCTTACAATTCACTTCCCTCCTGACTTGTGGCCCGGAGGCCAGCAGCTGTGACAGTTTTGGTGACTGCAGCCAATAGCAAGAGTAGATCGATAAGCATGTCAAAACAACCATGAAGCAACAAAAAGATAAGCTGTTTTTTAAAACTGTTAGCCCAAGAATATAGGAGAATAACTTGGCCAAGGATAATTTCAGATGAGAAAGCTGAAGACGCTGCTTTCCTACTGTCAGGGGTGTTCTGGTAGACTTCCACAAGCAGGAAACAAGTCAATTGGTTTGAGATGGCACTCAATACATTTACAAAAGGGACTACATGCCATATAGATGCCTGTTTCAGCAGAGGACTGTGTATGGCAGCTCCAGTTCTCTGTCCCTCCATTCAACAACGTGTCCCTAAGTATGAGATGAAACTCCACTTTGAACATTCTTCGTCTCATTTTACCTAACGGTAGTGGTCCAGGCTGGTCTTTGTGCTGGGCTTCTTTCAGTAGATAGAATCAAGTACCATAACCACATAAATCTAGTCATGCATATGGACAGTCCGGTGGACCAAAGAACAGGGATACTGATGCCCCCTGATCCAGTGGAAGGTGTCCCTGACCCATGGCAAGGAGTTGGAACTGGATGATCTTTAAGGTCCCTTCCAACCCAAATCATTCCATGATTCTATTATTTAAATCACACCGATCTTCCCAACTGCCTTTTCAGGGGCCTACACCTCATTTTCAGGCTTTTCAAATTCCTCCTGTTTCCACACCGGCTGGACACAGAGGGTGTTTCTCAGCACCTCTTGGTTCCTTCATCTTGCAAGAAGCACAGAACAGAGACCTCCCAGGGCCTCACAGACTGTCATATCTGCTGCAGTTGCTGAGTAGTGGACTGGACACAAAAGGTCCTTTGGCATCATTATAGGTCGTAACAATTCCTTGGGCTGAGGCACACGCAGACTGCAAAGCACAAGTGACATTGGAAAAAGCCAGGAGAATGACCCTGCAGGTTGGCCCACCCTCTTCTGCAGAGCCAAGGTGCCCTCTGCTATGCTGCCAGAGTGCTGCAGCACCACGCATGGGTGAGCCACACGGGCAGAAAACAAGGCACTCTTCCACAAAGTATCCTTTGACATTGGGTATAACCCTGTTCAGATTCCACTCTTCCAGAACAGTAAACTATCACCCCAGTGGCTTTGGTGAGCGTGGAGAACAGCACAGAGCTTTGCAGAGTGCCACAGCTCTAGAAGATCCCTCACCAATCACCGAGGTCACCTGAAGGATGTGACATGGGACCTTTCACCAAAACTTCCACAAATCTAGCCCTCATCACAGCACCACTGACAACAGCAATGTCACCGAGCCTGTAACTGCCAGCTCAGGTGAACATATCAAGACTCAAGTAGGAGGACTGTTACGAGAATCCACTTTTTAAGCTTATTTTCACTTGAGAACTTTAAGAAAAGGATCCAATTAATTTTTCAGACATAGAATATGCAAACGTATAGCAGCCTCGGTACCCTGGAGCATATCCAAAGGACATCTACTCGGTCACCTGCTCTCTACCACCCAAGCTACTGCAAGGTAAGACAAATCCCTAGGAAAAATAATCTCCTTTGTTCCAGAATTTGTACTTGTTCACATCCAGTCTGGTTCTGGGGTGCAAATGGGCTCTCCAAGGCTGGCAGATAGCTCTTGCCCTCTCAGCTCTCTTCCTCATTCAATTTGCTTGGGAGAAAGATTATAGTCCATGGAGAGACATGGCTGGAAGTGAAAAGTCGCCCCCTGAAAAATGGAAATTTCAATTTCAGCCTATGCAAAATAAGCGAATAAAAATACAATGGCCTCTGGGGTTTGGGGGGGGTTGTTTGGTTGGTTTTTTTAAATGGAGAAAGGCTCACTCCTCCACACTCCATTGATGGATATTTTGGGTGACACAGGAGGCACAGACAGTTCGCCACAGGAGCAGTGCTTTTCCTATACATGACTGCAGCAAAAGGACAGACATTTCTGTACTAATGGACACTATAAATAGCGGATCCAATGGGGCAGTCAAATCCTCAGAGGGCAGCTATTGAGACTTTTCATGGTTCCCTTATGGTTCAGTTAAAGTTCAAGGAAGCCTAATGACAAAGAACAGGAGAAAAAAGGAGATTTAGCCTGGATGCCAGGCAAATTCTTCACAGCCTAAAAGCTCTGGATTCATCAGAGAGTTTTGATCACAGAGATTTATATTGCATCTCAATAAGCAGCATAGAACTGGCACTAACAAATGACAACACCAAATACATGTTTCTTAAAGGCAGCCAGTACCTTGGCTTCACAAAGACTCCAGCATAAAGAAAAATGGCAATGTGGCTTGGCTTTGTGTTTCGCAGAGAGTGAAACGGTGCTGCTGTTTACCAAGATGTCAGCTGCTTGTGACATGGGACACATTGCATCTCCCAGCCTGACTTCAGGGAATGTGGGACCCAAAAGTAGGCATGGTCCCTGACTGTGATGTCCATAAAGGAGAGGAGACATTGTGAAAGACTTTCAAGCATGAGCTTCCAGAAGCCCCCTGACAATGAGCAGGCTGGGCTGAGAGGCCAGGGGCTAACAGACACTGGGACTGGCTAACAGACCCGGGTACTGGCTAACAGACACTGGGACTGGCTGACAGACACAAGGACTGACTGACAGACACAAGGGCTGGCTGACAGACACGAGGAGCGGCTAACAGACACTGGGACTGGCTAACACACCCGGGGACAGAGCTTCTCTTGCTCCCTTAAAAGCTGTCCCTCCAGCCCTAGCTCCGCAGGGGCTGTCAGGCTCAGGCTGTTCTCTGGCAGGAACTGAGGACGCTGCCCTGTGGAGACGGCAGGCGTCTGTCCTGGGCATGACGCTAACGTAAACCAAAGTTAAAATTCAAACCAGTGAGCACCCTCTGCTCCTGGTTTTGGAAGCCAGCCCAATTCTTCTACAAACTCCACCCCACAGTGTGACAAATCAGGAAACCTGGAGTCTCCCTGCCCCACGAATAACTCACACGGACCCTTTCAGAGCAGTGGGAAGCACAGGAGATGCTGAACCAGCTGCTGATGATGTGGGGAGCCACAGCATTTCCTCTCTGCTGCCTTTAGGCTGTGGCTGTGCCCTAAGCACACCAGCTGCCTGATCCCCACCCCAGCACGCTCTGGCACTGATGTTTACTCGGCAGTAGGCATCGCCCAGACACTGAGAGAGCCCCCTTTGCTGACAGAGCCTCAACCAAAGGCTGTTAAAGGTTACACGACAAATCACGGATAGAGGTCTCAGAGCAGATCCTACACAAAGATGAGGTGTCATTCCAAAGCCCTCCTTCATCTCTTATTGATGCTGCTGCAATGGGCAATGGACTGCAGATGTCTCCACTGGCTCCTGAATCCATTACCTACAGCATTTTCATTTCCCAGGAAACCTTTCCAGTCCATTAAGTCATTTAACAGACAGGTTTACCAGCCCCAGAGAAAGATGTATGGGTGGTGCCAAGGGTCTTTAAAAGAGCTTTCACCAAATATTTCCAGAAAATTGTTGAGAATAATTGGCAGCTATAGAGACAGGGGCAAGGATTAGATCTGCAACACATCGCCGCAGTGATCGTGCAGCCTCTGCCCCCCTTGTGCCCTTTATAATGGTTTTCCTTCAGCCTCAAGCACTTTTTCTCTTTCTCTTTGACCTACTGTAACCCCAGGCTCAACCCGCTGAGGAGCTTGGTTTGCTGTGAATACCACAACCTAGGTGAAACCATTCAGGCTCAGACATGTGCTCTGACAGCCCTCATCCCACAGTAGCTTTTATTTCCTACCCCTCCATGCAATGCTGCACTGTGATGTACGACTGATTTGACAGGAGAGACTTCCCATGGGCAGGGCTCATGGCATCGTCCTGCCTTGCAGGAATGGCGCTGCGGCAGGATCCTGCCAGAGGAGCCAGGGCTGGTTCAGCCACCCCAGGCAACAGTTGACTCGTCACATCACGTCGCAGCGTCAGTCACTTCTCAGGCCCAAGTTGCCCTGGTGAGACCACAGCTCATCTTCCCAGCTCTTCTCCTTCTTCCCTGACTGCAGTCGCCTGTGTTTCATTCCTGCCATTCAGCCATTTGCTCAGCCCACCTATCTGTCATTTCTTCCCAGTTCACAGCAACCGCCCCTCCTAACACAAAAAAGCATTTTGTGTCCCCACAGTTTCACTGGGACACCTGGGGATCAGCACCCTGATGCAGTGGGAGGTGTCCCTGCCCACGGCAGGGGGTTGGAACTGGATGGGCTTAGAGGTCCCTTCCAACTCAAACCATTCCATGATTATACGATACTCTTCCCAGTAGGGCAGCATCATCCCTCACTCTTCCCAGCAGCAGCTCTACCTGATATGGGTACGGTGGCAGCAGATCTGGAGTTCGCCAGAGCCATGGAATATGCCATCTGGTCTCTGTAAAGCACAACTTGTTTAAGGTGTAAACAAAGTTCGATGTGCTGAAACTGCATGGCATAACAAATGCTCCAAGAAAAAAACAAAGGAAAGGGATAACAGGAAGGAGGGATGGAGAGCAGGAGACTTGAAACTGTCAAAACTTCACAATGTCACCTAGCAGGAAAATTAACAGTGAGTTCCATTAAAGTGAAGCATAATTAACACTGCTGGAGAACTAAGGCTAAAAATAGGGATAAAGAAAGATGCAAACAGATGGAAAAGATAAAATAATATGTTTCATTAATTTTGTTACATTTTAGGCCAGGAATACAGGCAGAGCACAGCAAAAGGCTTAGCTACATGTGTGCTTGCAGAATTGGGAAAACAAAGCAATTTTAGTCAAAATGTGCCTGTCAAAATCCTCAGTGGGGAGCAGAGCCATTTCCAAGGCAACCAGCACTAATTGTTGGCACTGTGGAATTGTCAACAGCAAAAGTGCAGAGCAACCTGCACTGCTTAGCGAGGCGAAACACCCCAAACATGTTCCTGCAGAAAGGAAAGCTCCAGAGTGGCTGTTTGCCATCTTTGACAATTGGAAAAGCAAACTGGACCTATGGATTTCCACCTCGGTAACTGCAATTCTGAGTGCGGCAGTTCTACAAACCAGAGAGCTGTTGGATTTGTGCAAAGGCAATTAGCCAGCCCCCTCAAGCCAGGTCCTGAGCTCACACTCAGCTCCCCTGGAAACTGGTGGGTGACTCTTGTTGGAGTCAAGACCACTGAAACGCTGTGGGGAAATAGACTTGGGCTCCACCCAGTGCCATTTGTGATGGAAAAAATGACACATCTTGGGAGTCGGGCTCATGACAACCCTAAATACTGTCTTTGCACTCAAGTTAAGAGAGAAATGGACAGCAGCAATCAAAGCAGTATGAATTAGTGAGAAAACACAGGGAATGCCAATGGATTAGGGCTTGTGACTGAAGAAAAAAGCAGCAACAGAGCTTTACAGAATTCAAATACTTGCTCTCAAATGACTTTGTGAATGTAAATATTTTGCTGTAAGTAGGTCCTTGATCTGGATGTTGGCAATATCAGCAGTAATTGGCAGAAGGTAGGAAGGCAAATAATGGGAACATCGGCTTTTAAATTATATGAAACCACAACACAACTGACAAGTATAATTTCCCTAATAAACTTGCTGACTTTAAGCTACTGTAGTGTCAATAAGGACAGTGACAGATTAATCCAATCACCAGGATTTACCAGCTAAGCAACAAAACAGGTCAGAAAAGGCTTGTGGTTTAGGAAAGAAAGGGCTTTGATTGCTTAATGTTTGAATGAAGGTTTTAGAGGGAAAGCATGTGAGTACTGGCTGAAGTCACTTGGTCTGTTCAGTCTGGAAGAGTCTGAGGGGAGACCTCATCACACTCCGCAGCTTCCCCACAAGGGGATGAGGAGAAGCAGGCGCTGAGCTCTTCTCTTTGGTGACCAACGACAGGACCTGAGGGAATGGCAGGAAGATGTGCCAGGGGAGGGTTAGGTTGGACATTAGGCAAAGTTTCTTCCTCCAGAGGGTGGTGGAGCACTGGAACAGCTCCCCAGGGGAGCAGTCACGGCACCAAGCCTGACAATATTCCAGAAGCGTTTGGCCAACACCCTCAGCCTCATGGTGTGAATGTGCAGGGACAGGAGTTGGACTCCATGGTCCTTGTGGGTCCCTTCCAACTCAGGACACTCTAGGATTCTACGACTCTAACGCATTGAAAGCAAAAGGTGCGCACACTGAGACTTCCACCGGCGAAAGGCATATTGCAGTGATCATGTGAGATGAGCTACAGCTGGATACCCGACATCTCTGTGTTTTGGGGGTACTCTAGATGTTCAACAGCCCCTCCTACCTTCTCAAACTCCAGACTGCAACCCTGAACCACTATTATCCAGCTCCTTAACATCTGCTTTATAGCAGAGTGGATCTGGTGCAGGACTGGTGTCCTGGCTGCATCCAAGCTGTATCATACCAATTGCACTCTGGCAAACGCATTGCAGGAGGGTGGTTGCCCCACGCACCTGACTGCATTTTTCTCATCACTTTCAGCAAGAGACTTTGGAAAACAGTCTAAATCTCCATACCAGTGGCACAATCCAAAGTGAACTCATGCTAGGAGACCACAAAGGTCCAGTGAGCCCTCTTCTGTGGCTCCCCTGAAGCCAGAACACGTTCCTGAGGCAGAGGCTGCCGCCATGCCGCCGTGAAACAGAACACAAAGGGATCAGTCTCCACACCTCCCCCATCTTAGAATGTGAACGTTTGTTAAAAAAGAGTCAGATGAACGTCAGTACAATATAGCAATTCTTTAAAAATGACCCCTTATTACTGCAAATACTTCTTCCATCTGCATCCCCTGAGTTGTATCTTCTTAAGTCGACTGCTTGGGAACAAAATATTTCCTACTGTCAGCATTTCCCAGCCAAGCCAGAGGTGGGAAAAGCTAATCGGTTCTGTTTTGTCTGATGGCACTGGCAACACAATTCAGAGCTCACAAGCGGTATCGAAGCAGACACCAAACCATCAGTCAGGGCAAAGCAGCCAGGCCCTGCTGCCTTTCCTGGGACTCTGGATTGGCTAAAACCACCACTTGCATGCATGAAGCTGCTATTTCTGTCTTTCACTGAGACATGAGCTCCTTAGGACTCATGCAGAAGAAACTACTCTGGTTTCAAAACAAAGAACCCGATATTTAATCCTTTAAGCATGAGTAAACACGTGTAACAGGTAACTCACTTTTAAATCAATATTTTTTTTGAACTTCAGTACAGGTTAAGATCTTAAACAAACAGACTTTTAAGAATGCCCATAGAAGTCAATGGAGCTCCAGCCACCTACAGCAGGAGGTGACATGTCCCTTAAAGTTCATTTTTAGCTCCTTTTGAGCTGATTTTAAACACTTTTTACTGAGCTTCCCTGTGATCTTTTTTTTTAAAAAAAAATAATTCAAAGCATGCTCTAGGAACTCTGCTGAATTTCAGTTTAAAATCAATATCCATTTGTGCATGCATTGTATTGGATTTACAGTTGTGCCTGGTTCAGGACTGAACACTGCTCTGTCAGTGTGATGGAATTTTGGTTCATCCTGTAGGGAATCTGGTAACACATAAACCACAGCAGTTCCATGCCCTGCTCACCCTGGGACTCCCACTGAACTAGCAAGCGCTGCAATGCACCACCAGCTGCACGGCTAAGCTCTTCCCAGCTCCACTTCCTGGCTCAGCCCTGCACCTGTACCACCACAGACACCTTTCTCCTGCCGACTGTGAGGATCAGTGCTGCATGCTTCCCAGCGAGCAGCTGTGAGTGTTGACTCAGCCAGGCAGAGCAGAGCAGGTCCTGTGTCACACACAAATCCACCAAGCCCCACAGAGGTGATGCTGCGAGTGGGTGTTCAGAGCAGATCTCAGCTCTGCTTAGCAGCTCTGCCACCTCTCCCTCTCTCTTCTGGCACCACCTCAGTAGAAGGGAGCCCCCTCTCTGCTGGATCACTGCCTCTGACCAGGGTTCATCCTTGACCGCTCATATGGCTGCTGGCTGCTCAGCCTTGGAAAATACTGGCCCACATCTCTAAGTGGACAAAGTGATTAGGAAAGAGAAATGGGCACCTACTCTTGAAGAAGAAATATATGACAGATGCACATAACAGCCCTCAGTGCACCTCTTCTGACACACCTGTCCTCTCTGGGTGCTTCATCACATGCAAGCTTCTGTCCTTGCAAGGGACCACCCGGGTGCTGTGTGCACAGCCGAGATCAGGGTCTGGTCACTGCAGCCACCGGGAGAGGTCTGCACCCAGTGGCTCTCCAGAGTACAGAACACGAGAAGTGGCTGTGGGAATTCAAGGTCAGAGCAGAGCTACACTGGCTGGCTGGGATGGAGCTGGAGTACAGAGGGAGTAAGAAAGGAAAAGAAATAGCCAGAGGCAACATAAGTGAGAAAGGAGGGACAGAAGGAAGAGCTGACAGAGCAATTGTTTAGAAGGACAATATGTTCTTAAACAGAGAGAAAGGATGACAGCGAAAGGAAAGAGAAACTAACTCCTGGACAGGAACAGTTACGGATTAGCTCCCATTACAGCTTACCAACAACCTGTGCTCCTCTGGATTTGGCACATACCCTGGCTTTGGGGTAGAAAGGCATGGCCACAGCTGAAGCTCTGTCCTTCTCTCGTATGCGCTGCAAGGCTCCAGATGAAAACAGTCTGGGTACGTCAGCAGGACTGCCACATCCACGCAGCGCTGGCAGCTGAGACCTCTGCTCTTCTTTATTAATGTAGCTGTCTTGCCAGCTGCACGGGCTGCACGGTCGGAGGACCAGACTGTAAATTAGTTCTATCATAACTGCCACAGGCTATATGGGCTGCTGAGAGCTGTACCAAACTGATTGTACATCACTATGAATTAGTCTCCAGGAAACAAATGTAAAAAAGAAAGTGAAACACCTGGGGTTTATTCTCCCCTCTCAAAGTACATAGTGCCTCCAAGTGAAACAGATTTCCATGAAGTATCCCATCTACTCAGTCTGGAGTGAAAAGGACTCTCTGGGAAGCAGCTAACAGGTTTTTCTGCCTTGGAGATGATACCTCACCATTATTTTTCCATATACCGCATGCCATTAAAGCACTGAAGTTTTGACTGGGGATTTTTCCACACAAGAAATGCTCACTCACACGATCTTAACGTTCACAGCTGGAGTGCCTTGAGTTCCCTGTACTTTTTGCACACCATGACCAAATCCACAGAGCAACCAAGCCAGCATTTCTAAATTATCACCTCCGAAAGGGCTTTTCCAAGCACTCCTGACTCCGCTCCACAGTCACCCTGTGAAACAGCACAGGAAAACATAAATGTTTTGCCCAGCATCTCCCAAGGAACAAAAAAGAGAGCTGACACCAGCACAGAGCCCTCTCACATTGAGTCTTGCCTTTGAATTCCCACCCCACTGTTTTCACAGCTCATCTGGATGGGCTCATCTCCCAGGTAATGCCAGCGCGTTGCGTTGATTTCCATTCCTTTGGCTGGAAAAGGCAAGCAAGAATTTAAAATAAGCAGTTATCTACCAGAAGCAACTCCACTTAATGGGAAAACCCAACCCAAAACATCAGTATGCACTAGGTTTTGCTGTCCTTACTCAGGATATGAACATAGCATGAGAAGAGATGACTTCTTTGTATTGTAACGTCACAGACTAAAGCAGCAGGGAAGCCCAAGACAGTGGTGCTGCCCTTGGCTTCCTTCTTTCAAATCTTTCCTTTGAGTTCCTCTCTCAAATTAAAACCCAGATTACCTTTGCTTTCTAATTTTAACACAGACCAGCTCATTGGAGTTGGTCAAACCAAGAAATTTTGTGCATATATACATCTCATGTATGTATTTTGGACCATGAGAACACCCCAAAGTAATATTTCCTTTTCATTTCCATGAAATCCGTGTCTCAGGGAGGACAACAGAGCGAGGTTCCCATTGCAAAGTGCTCCCAGTGACTCTCCCGACCCACGCTGTCTCCCTTAATCTTGAGAAGCAAAAAGGAAAAGGAAGAAAACCAAAATGCTGCTTTCCTTTGTCAGCCAGCCTGGCTGTGGCTCAGAGCTGTTACCGAGAGGCTGTGCACTCCTGAATGCTAAATAAGCTCCCAGGCTACAGACCTGCTCTCAGTGGAGCTTCAAAAGAGCTCTCACTCCGCGCAAGGACAGGTTGGCATGGCAACGTGGAAGGGAGAAGTCGGCAGCGTCTGGCACTCCTCGCAGGAGCAGCAGGCTGCTGTGCGACTGGTCTGTGTAAGTGAACCGATGGTCCCTACCTCCTCCCCACCCAAGGTTAAGTCTGTGTCCAGCTGCGTGCCAAGGGCAGATGTCCAGCCCATGTGCCAGAAAGGTCGGCTCCATCAGACTCACCCGGGTACAGCAGGGAGCCATGCCTGGCACTGGGCAACCTGTGGGGAACCAGGGCTGGAAAGCACATCAAATCACACATGTGAGATCTCGCAGTAGGAAAAGGGGAGGAAGGGATTCGTGAAGCATGGGGGAGAGCAGGTTAATCACCACGGCTCTGGGCTCTTCTCTCCACAGCATGTGAGACCCTGAGAGCCAATAATTGCCTGCACCTGAGGCAAGGGGCTGGGAAATGAGGCGGGCAATGCCCACCCGCGTGTCCTGAGCTGTCACCTGAGAACCTGCTGCTGGCCTTCCAAGGTGACTTTGGAGAAGTTGCCATTTCAACTCTGCCTAAAACAAAAGCAGCTGTGTGCCTGCAAAAAAAGGGTCTGTTGTTTGTTAATGAACCTTCCTTCAAATCTTCCTGCCCTTGGATCAAAACCGGAGCAGAAGATGATAAGCTGGCACAGTCCCCAGTGATACCACTGATTGCAAAGACCTCTGCCCACTAACACATGTAGCCCCGTGCTCTGGCATGTCCTTCATACCGCCATCCAGGGGATGGAGACCAGGATGGCATCACTTCAGACACAACAGGTAAGAGCCGGTGAAGCCTTCTTTCCTGGCTTTTACAAGCCTTATCTACTTTACATAACTCATAAATGCAAACACTGTCTCCTGTCGTATGACTCCAGCCACGATTTAGAAGGTGGCATCCAGACACAACTGCCCTGCCAGGCCCTCAGCTACCACCGGCTGGAGGGTTGAAATCCAGCCCATGGAAAGAGCCAAGTCTGCATTTACAGAGCAGAGAGCCAAACAGGGATGGGCGGGGAGGAAGGGCAGAGGCAAACAAACAAAAGGAGACAATTTTGTCCACAAAAAAGGGGAGACAAAAGTAAAAATGTAACTCCCCAGATGTGTTCTGTATTTGATGGAATATCCATCCTTCAGCAACGATAGCTATCCTGGACACAGCAGCCGCCCAGAGCAGCTGCAGATGTTTTCCAAAGGCAACTTGGACAAACAGTGCTCACAGCACACAGCCCGAATTAACGGTGTGGCTGGAGCAACATGTTATGAAAGTTTTCCCTCCATATCCCAGCCTTGTTGCTCCGTGTTGCATCTCCAAGGTTGTTACTGATTACATTTTCTGGGAACACTGACGGCACCGAGCAAACACTGGTTGCCAGGTCAACATGCTCACAGGCGTTTCACTCTTCCTCCTTAAGGAAACACAGCTGCTTATGCGATTCCCTCTTATGATGCTCAGACTGTAACAAGAAAACACCAATGTGGATCGAAACCCCAAAAGGGAGCCCAAAGGAAATAGCTGGCTGATGCCTTCTCCTGGCCAGACCCAACACTAATGTGGCACAACACGGCAGTTGACACTCATGCTGCTACTGCACCTGGTTTGAGATATAGTCTTCAAAAGTGAACCCAAGCCACACATTGATGTTTTCAGAAGGGTTTTAGGGATAAGAGCCTGATGGCTGACCTCCTCCAAGTGCCTGACTCCCAGACATGGGAGCCAGTAGACCCTGCATGCTGAGTTTTCTCATCCCATTCCCTTTCAGACAACAAGTTTTGCATGCTTGCACTGCCCAAAGCTGTGCTAGACCCTCCAGCTCCCACTAATACATTTCTGTCTCTGCCTGCCTGATTCCTGAAGTTCCAAGGGGAGGTGGTAAGGCAGAACCAGCCCCTCAGAGAGGTCAGCCTTTGACAAAATGCAGTGTCTTGCTAGGTTTCCTGACCGATACCACCAGCCACAGCAAAACCTGCAGGGACTGATCTCTGCAGCAGTTAGTGAATATTCAGAGGCAAGGAGAAGATAGCTGGGGTGGGAGATGCATAGAGAAAGATGGAGTTTCTCTGATCTCATTCCCGATCCACTGCAGAGGAACAGTGAGAGGATCCCTGCAACGAGCTGAACAGAGAATGGTAAAAACCAAACCATTTCCTACAAGTGCCCCAAGAAGGCTCTGCTACCTCCATCCATGCAAAATACTTTGAATGTGTCTAAAAAATTCCAGTAATGTGTCCCACAAAATGACACTTTTACTTTTAACACAGAGGAGAAAAGTATCAGACATCTGGTATGTCTGCTGTATCTAAACTGGCAAAGATGATGGTGCACAGTAATTACTGTCACATTGCCTGGGCAAAAGGAGGGAGATCAAAATGCTTAATTAACAGCTTTTGTCCCATGGGAGCCATCAATGACATGGCAAGATGCATTCTTCCAGCTCTGTAAAATAAACAACTGAAACAGGACAGACACAGCAATCATGCTCATCTTTAAATGTCATTGACTTTGCATCCTTCTGCAAGTTTTGTGCATTGCTCCAGACATGCTACTTGCTGAAAATGCACATCTGACACAGGCTGAGCGGTGCCTTTGGGGAATAGGCGTTTGCGGGGGGCGTGTGGGGGACTCTGGTACCTCCGGAGGACGGGACGGCCACTGCAAACAGCCACGCCAGAAGGAAAGCTCTGACAAAGCGGCCCTGTTGGACAGATGGACTAAAAAGGCCTCTGCACAAAGAAGGCCTGTTTGTACGTTTACTGGCAGTGCCATTCGAGAGAAAGAGAAAGACATGTGAAGGACGAGAAGATGAAAGAAGTCACTAGAGGGGGAAAACGATTAACACACCACAAGAGCAAGCAATGAGTCAGTGCAGTTTCTGCCTGGAAAGGCTGTTGTGCCTACCGACCTCAAGCCCAGAGCTGTAATCTTGCACACACATAACCCACCATCACAGCTCTGGCCCCTTGTGGGCTGAGCACTCTGAGCCAGAGAACCACGTCATGGCGCTTTTCTAAAAGTGCAGTGGTGCTGAGGGCCATGGACATGAAACTACATACCTGGAGAGTGGCTGCTGTAAGGCAAGGCTGTGCAATACGACAGGATACAAACTATTTCCTTGACAGAGGCCACTAAAATGATCAAAGGCCTGGAGCACCTCACCTGTGAAGAGAGGCTCAGAGAGTTGGGATTGTTCAGCCTGGACAAGTGAAGACTGCAAGCAGACCTCACTGCAGCCTTTCAATACTTAAAAAGGGTGGATAAGAAAGATAGGGAAAATTTCTTAGCAGGGCCTGTAGCAACAGGACAAGAGGGAATGGTTTTAAACTAAAAGAGGAGAGGCTTACACTAGGTATTAGGAAGAAATTTTTCATGATGAGGGTGGGGAGGCCCTGGCACAGGTTGCTCAGAGAAGTGGCTGCCTCATCTCTGGAGGTGTTCAAGGCCAGGCTGGATGGGGCTTTGAGCACCCTGATCCAGTGGGAGGTGTCCCTGCCCATGGCAGGGGGTTGGAGCTGGATGACCTTCACGGTCCCTTCCAACCCAAACCATTCTGTGACTCTATGACACACAGCCAAGTAGCTGAAATCATTCCTCTCTTTACCATGACTCTTTTGCACAGCCAGCCTGAAGGGCCTCCCCACCTCTGCTTATGCATTTGCTGGCCATGACACAGCAGCCTTTCGGGCTGACATCCCCTGCAGCTCCTTATTTGAAGGGTAGCTGGTCATAGGGATAGATTGGTTGCAGGTGCCCATTTAGTTTGCCTGAACAAAACCTAAACCAAATGGCTGAATCAGGATAAATTATATCCAGGGCTGTAACATGAATTGCCCCTTCTCACTTTTCTCCTCAGTCATTCACTGCAGACTGAGCTAGTTCTGCTATCTGAATCCTCTCCTCTCTGGGGGAATATCTGCCACCGTGCAAGCACTGTGAGGACTCTGAATGAACAGATCAAATTGAACCTCTTTCCATTGTCCTTATCTTTGATTTTTCCTTCTTTCCTTGCCTCCTTCAGCCCGTGCTTTGCTCTCTCACAGCTTTCTTCTCCTCCCCCCATTCTCCCGCTGCTGGGTCTGTTCCACTCCCCATCCCCTTGCTCCTCCGTCAGCTCAGTGCTGCGACTTCTTCATTCTCTGCACAGGTTTAGTGCTCTCTCCTCTTTGTCTTTCATTCAGACTAACTCATACTGGCCTCTTGGTCCCCAGTCCTCACAGAGCCCGGCCGCCCGCATTTATCTGCCGTGGGCCCCTCTCACCACCTTCCCTCCGACCCAAGGGCTCTGAAAAGCAAGGTAGGAGTGCTCAGTCCCCTGTGCTGTGTCAGAAGCCTGCTACCATTTTCCAGCAGTCTGTGTATCCCACAAGCTCCGGGTACCCTGCCAGGTAATGCAAGGCTCTGCTTGCCACTCTGGCATGACACGTTCCTGTCCCCAACGCTGACTGACACCCAGGCGAGCCACTGCCCTGGTAAGAGGATTGCAGGAAATGCCTTCCCTACATCTGTCAAAAAACTAATTTATCAAATAACTGTGTGGGTAATCCGACCCCCCTCAGATGATAAACCTGAACTTGGCACGTAAAGAAGAAAGCCCTCAGTCAGCTGAGTCACTGTGCATGAAGACAGACTGGAGAAGGTGCCTCACAACACATCTAACTACTTTTACCCCTTATTACATAAATTGGGCAGGTTAGTCATTACACTACTGAAAAGAAAAATAAAGGCATTTTAAGTGTAAAAAACCCAAACCTTTGCAGCTTGACGTTCCTAGCAAGTTGAATACGAAGGCTTGTGTTGAATTGCTGGTTCCCAGGAAAGCTGCAGCGCATCTGCACGGCTCCTCAGCTCTTCCTCCCAGTTAGCTGACCATGACATTTCAGTAAGCAAAGTAAAGGCTGACACTCTCCTATTTCATTATAAGTCAAACACATCCTGTGCTCAACCATGGGGTCCAATCCAAAGCTTTCCACGTCAGCCCACTTCAGAGTGAGTTTCTGAAGATTATGCTATCTCGCCTCCTTTGCAGCACACATCTCGCGTGACGTGAAAACGTTTGGCTTGACAAGAGCTACAAACCTCCTCCTCCCCTCTCAATACTTCCAAACTCCTCACCAAAGCTGCTCTTTGGTGCCATGGACAGGCATGGATCAGGGAGAGCACATTGAAACTCATTGGGTCTTGGGTTGTGGGGCTGCCCTGAAGGCAAGCTGTCTGGGGAGCAGTGTGGAGCTTGTGACAGGCAGAGAGATGGGGCTGAGGACACAGTGGGGCTCACCAGGTCTGCCAGGGGTGGCCCTGAGTGTTATCTATACAAATATAGATACATAAAGAGATACAGAAAGGAACAGCTGCTGTATCATCTTTACTTCTATCATATCCATAACAGCTTCCCGTGGGCTGTTTATGGTTGGACTCAATGGTCTCAAAGGTCTTTTCCAACCAAACGATTCTATGATTCTACGGAAAACCCATCCTATTGCCTCACACGCATTTGCCTGTGACTCCAGTGGATGCCGGATCAGGCCCTGAGGCTGCCCTGTCCACAGCGCTGTGCAATCTCCCACGTTCTCAGCGCTCTGAAAGGAGGGCATTGATGTGCCCCCATAATGCAGCCATTACCAGTGCAATACCGAGATGGATCAACCAAAGGCAACACAACGGGCAGATTCAGAGGGTTCCAAAATTGAGGTCAGACTCAATAACTCTTAGACAGACACCAAGAGAGAGACACATGCATATATATACAGGAAGGCAAATTTTAACTGTGCAAACCTAAAAACGTCACTCATGGTGATGGACTGGATGTGTTTTGGCAAGACCTGTTATCTCCTCCCCCATCAGCACCCGCTGCCTCTGTGTCAGTGCTGGCAGAAGGTGCCTTTGTCCCTGTAGCCAGACTCTAACCTTCCCCTTACTGCACAGCCCTCGAATTTTGCTGCATGAGCCCTGCCAGAACTGCTGCGCTGCTGCAGAGACCTCTCCCCAGGGAAGGCCCATTCCATGACTCTGTCCCAGCTCCCTGCCAGAGAATTTCCCAAGGTGAAACATCCCAAAACATAACCAAACTCTCCTCAGTAGGGATGGGGCTGATGTTTATGTCTGTTTATCCTCGTGTTCTGCTGCAGATGAGCTGGTCGTTGCAGATGCTGGGGATTTACAGACTCCAACATGAAGGCTGAGAAGACAGAGGTTTGCCTGGGTTACGGTGCTGGCCTTGCAACGGGCAAAATCAAATCCCTGTAAAACCCACAGTTTGGCTTAACTATCTTGGTTGACCTTGGCTTCCAGCGCACTTTCTCCTCAGTTCTTTGGAGCTGGTAAGCTACTACAGATGATTAAACAGTTCCCATTATTGGTAATTATGTGCATCAGGGTGGCATTTAAATCTTAACCCACTGCAGCTAAAATTTACAAGCAGACAAACACAGCAAAGATGACTGAATTCAGAGGCAAATGGCAATCCTGATCGCAAAATTAAACTCTGAATTAAATACCAAAAATCCACCTCTAAAAGTCCTTTTTCACACTGCATTAAGCACATCCAGTTGGTAAATACTTGTGTGAAATGGGAACAAGCCCCCAGTCCCTTTCTGTCACCACAGTCAGTTGTCAACAGGTTTCCCCTTCAAAAAGGGAGAAATGGTTAAAAATATATCTGAGGCACCCTAGGATGGTTTATGCTGCATTAATTAAATATGGGCAGTGCAGAAGTCTGCAGTGCACGAGTTTCCAGACAGCAAAGAATCCATGCCTGAATGCAAGCAGGTTTAGGGACTTTTCTGGTGTTCAATGGACAAACTAAGACACTCCAAGATAAGCTTTACTAAGGCTCCCAAACAAAAATTGTGTGTATCAAACAGTAAGTCCCCACACCAGAGCATCTGCAATCCAAGCAGGCAGTGACAAAGAAGCAGGGGAGGAGGAAATGAGGCCACAAAGAAGTGATCGATGCTAACTTCATCCAGAGCAAGAGCAGCTTTGTTCCCTTGGTAAGTGTCTGTCCCCAGTCCCACTGCCTCCTTTGCACTGCCTCCTTTGCACTGCCTCATTTGCACTTGTTCTGCTGTTTAAATCTTTAAAAAGCAACATGAAAATACACTACGACAACACCCGTTGACAGGCAGCGATGGGTGGCCACCTCCTCCTCTCACCCATTAAGCACCAACTCTTCATTTAAATGTTCGGGTCTCTCTCAAGACATGGACAATTGCTCAGAATCTGAGCTCGGGAAAGCCTGAGGAGAGCATTTCTCTTCTCCCTTTATAAGGAGAGGAAATTCTTCTTCATCCTCTGAAGTTAGTCCCACTTCTGCATGGGTGGGACTTGTACACGATAGCGTGAAAAATCTGTGTCAGGGAAGAGAAATGCGCTCAGCCTTCCCATGGCCCACACCAAACCCCAAGAGCTGCAGAATCCTACCTCTGCGATTCACATATGGCTGTTCCTGCTTATTTGCTGGCTCAGCACAGGGCTAGGTTACAGCAGAGAGACAAGACCTTGTTGTCATCCTCCCCAAAATCACCAACAGTTGTTTGCCTGAAAGCTTACATTGGATTGCTTTCACCTTTGGCTTTCAAGTTTTCACACTCCACAAGAAGAGACTCTTAAATCTAAACCCATGTACTTATACCAGACAGATCCATTTCCAGCATGGTCACTTATGAAATGACTGTAGGGTCCAAGAGCATTAAAATTCTCCAGCTGCTGAGAAATTATGGATGGCATCTCCAAATGCTGTCAACAGCCAACAAACATTGCTAGAAAGATCTCTTTTTCATGCATGGATTGATGCATCAAGGGCAGTTGCGTCTACAAGAAAAATTCCTCTTGCACTGTGCATTTGGGGTTTAAAGTGGGAACTCTGTACAGAAAGAATTAGCATTTATATCTAAAATGGGAAACCTGCTTTGCATATTTAATTTTAACATAGTCACACTTTTTTTTTCCCCTTCAAATAACAAGCTAAATCCTAAAATCCTAACATAGCTTACAAACAGACAAAGTCCCAGTAAGCCTTCAGTGACATATGCCTGGGCAAGGGTAATGTTGATGCTGAACTCTGGTATTCCCAGTCAGACTGAGCAACACGTTATTCTGCAAATAGTTTGTGGTTTCAAGGTGGTGTTGTTACTTGTGAGCAGTAACAGGAGATGCCATCTTCCATGCACACACACAAACGCAAGAGCAATATGAGCTATTGAAGCCCAAGAGCAGAGTGGTGTCCTACTCCCTTTCCAGCCCAGAGAAGCTGAGGGCTGCTCTACACCAGCCTGGTCCTTCATCCCCAGAGAGGTCCTTCAACCCTGTCCCATCTACCAAGATGTATTAAGACACCCAAGTCTTTGCAGACCACTGCCCAGGATCCTGGGTACACAAGCTGTGCCAGCCCTTGCTGTGAAGAGCTACTGCCTTTCCAAGGCACATGGCTCACTCACATTAGCTCCCTTGTGCCCCAGGGCATGCTTGGCTCCAGCCAACATCTCCCCTAGGAGGAACACCATCCAGTGGTGAGGCATCGAGTAGCATTACCTGCAGTCTCTCTGTCCGCTGCTGAGAGCTCTCCGTTGATCCCATTCTCTTTGGTCCGAGTGTATGTCCCTGGTTGCTCATGGCTGCCCAGCCCCGGCTCCTCATCCTCTCGGTAGGGAAATCCATTGGCACTTCTGACCAGTCCAGCACCTGCATCACCCTGTTCCTTAATTTCAGGTGAATGTGGGTGTGAAGAAGCCTCTGTTAGCTGACCTGAAGTCCAGTGTGGTGCCTTGGCTTCGTCTTTCCTGTCCTCCGCCATGGTTCCTCACCTTCACCACTTGCCCTGTAATGACACAAGCAGGAGAGGTCAGCTCCAAGCAGGTGTCTGTGCCCCAGGCTTGCAGGCAGTGCCCGGGGCAGCACAGGCACGATCCAGCAGCACTGCCAGGGAACCTTGCGTCCACAAATGAGAGCGGGTTTAAACGCAGAAGGGTCTCTGCTTGTCTGTCCTGGGTGCGAGCGAAGTGCTTTAAACCCAAAACAAATCACAAGCAGTAAAAACATCCCGGACTCCCACATGCCATGCAGTTCTTAGCACCAGTTTACTGGGAGCTGCCCTTTCATTAATCTGATTTTAAATTACATTAATTACAGTTAGATGTCGACCCACCTCGCAAGAAGTGAATCGGTCATCATAACGCAACTAATCCTTCACGGGGCCATGAAGGAAAATGTTGCACAACCGCAAAAAGCAGCGAAGCCGCTGTTGCAATTTCACTGCAGCTGCACAGAGTGTGCGTTCTTGGGCACAGAACCATGGGGCAATGCGTCCCCTGCAGCATGGGCGATCTGCTGCTGGCCAGGGCACAAACCCTGCTGGAGCACATTCCCTGCAACATATGTGTTGTTCCTGTCTGTTGCTGTTTTGTGAACATTCACACTTGCACCCCTTTGTCCAAAACAGCCCCTTGTTTCCCACACAAGCATTTGCATTCTCTTATGACTATCAGTGTTTACACATAAACGAAACTAATCATTATTTGCTACTTCACACATATTTCACTTCTGTTCATTAGCTCTCACTTGTACAAGCCAGGAAGAGAAGACACCGCAAAAGCCACAGGCTTTGGCTGCTCGTCACAGAAAAAGCAGCAGCAGCTCCTCAACACACAGCCCTAGGAAAACAACATGTTTTGATGAGAAGGTCACCTCTAGGGGAGAGAACTGTTTGACCTCAGCTGGTTTCTTCTAAGAGAAAACCAGTAGGCCTTGTCCAAAAGCACTTGCCACCTTTTTTTGTCCTGGGAGAAAAAAAAGACACCTAAAAGAAATGAGCTGAACACAATCACAGAAGCATGCAATAGTTTGTGTTGCAAGGGACTTCAAAGCCCATCCCCATCCAGTTCCACCAGCCTGCCAAGGGCAGGGACACCTCCCTCTGGATCAGGGTGCTCAAAGCCCCATCCAATCTGGCCTTGAATGCCTCCAGGGATGGGGCAGCCACCACTTCTCTGGGCAACCTGTGCCAGGGCCTCCCCACCCTCATAGGAAAACATTTCTGCCTAAGATCTCATCTCAATCTCCCCTCTTTCAGCTGAAAACATTTCCCCTTGTCCTGTCCCTACACTCCGTGATCAAGAGCCCCTTCCCAGCTTTCCTGGAACCCCCTTCAGTACCGGGAGGCTGCTCTAAGCTCCTACTTGAGCCTTCTCTTCTCCAGGCTGAACAACCCCAACTCTCTCAGCCTGTCCTCATAGCAGAGGTGCTCCAGCCCTCAGATCATCTCCACATCCCTTTGCTTTCCCTTCCTCCATTACCTTGATGTGAGACTCACCAGTGAGCCATCCTGCATGTGCAGCAATAATCTTAATGCAGCCATCTCAAATCACATCAGGAGAGTTGATGAGGTGACCACATAGGGGAGAGCCTGAGCTGGACAAAGACCATCTCCCACGTACCAAAGAGATGACCTCTGCCTTGAGGTCTGCTTATTACATGACCGAGAGTGAGTCCCAGGCACAGTACGAACTTTCCCACCAGCTTCAGCAACTCAGCTCCGGGGTCACCCTTGGCAGGGAAACAGAGTTACACAAGACCTGAGCATTGGGAACACGGTTTTGAAAACCACTGGGAAGAACAGAACAGTTATTATTGCACCGCCACAGTTTGGTGGCTGTTATCCCTGAAGTGCCCTTCCCCGTTTCAGGCAGACATTCCCTGCTTCACTTGAAGCTCTTCAGGAAGGATATTCATGTTCTTACAATGGACTGTGACACAGAAGTCCTCTGTGGAAGAAACAGAAGTGCTTTTATCTGTAAAAATAAATACAGTGGGCAAGCTTCAATGAGGGCTCTGTATGTCTGGAGGCAGAATTTGACTCACTGTTTATAATAGAAGGCTACAGAGAGAAACACGGATGAATTAATTCTTGACTCTCTGTTATTCATCAAGTGCTCTCAGAGTTTATAGCAGTAGTAGAAACACAGCGAGTGAGTCACACAGTGCATCCTTGTGCTCAGCAATTTAGCAATGACTATGTGCCGCATGGCATGATTCAGGTTCACATTCAGAATGCACAGGTGGGCTTTTACCAGCAGGTTCATTGTTTTTTTCTCATTTTAGTAGCACAGCATGGAATTAATCAGGTAATTCAAATATTGACAAAAAATATCAAGAGCAGACAAATTTCATGGCAGAATTTAAATCACAGAATGTCCTAAGTTGGAAGGGAGCTACAAAGACCATCGAGTCCAACTCCTGCCCCTGCACAGGACAACCCCAACATTCACACCGTGAGGCAGAGGGTGTTGGCCAAATGCTTCTAGAATATTGTCAGGCTTGGTGCTGTCACTGCTTCCCTGGGGAGCTGTTCCAGTGCTTCACCACCCTTTGGGGGAAGAAACTTTTCCTAATGTCCAACCTAACCCTCCCCTGGCACATCTTCCTGCCATTCCCTCGGGTCCTGTCATTGGTCACCAGAGAGAAGACCTCAGCGCCTGCTGCTCCTCGTCCCCTTGTGAGGAAGCTGCGGAGTGCGATGAGGTCTCCCCTCAGTCTCCTCTTCTCCGGGCTGAACAGACCAAGTGAGTTCAGCTGTTCCTCATACAGCTTTCCTCTCTAAACTCTCTACCAATATAGCGTTATGTGTATAGCATGAAAAAACTGGAATAGGTTGGACAATCTAGGGATACACAGTACTTCAGGAAAGCAAAAAATTCCACTTCCCACTGTGATTTTCTTATTCTTTGTATAAACTGCAATGAAGGCTTTCAAAAAATATCAGAAAAGAAAGCACAGCCAGTCCTCTGAAATGTCAAGTTACGTAGTTAAAAATGCATTTGAATATTTATGAGCCTTTTTTCCCTGCCCATAGAATGATTTGGATTGGAAGAGACGATGAAGGCCATCCAGTCAAACCCCCCTGCAGTGAGCAGGGGCATCTTCAACTCGATCAAGTTGCCCAGAGCTGCATCCAACCTGACCTTGAATGTTTCCAGGGATGGGGCTTCCACCACCTCTCTGGACAACCTGTGCCAGTGCCTCACCACTCTCAGACAGCGGCAGAACCTCAATGTCAGAATCTGCAGCAGCAGTCTTACAGGTACATACTCGCTGTGTTTCCTGTCCCTCAGCTGAAGTTGTTGGCAGTGAGGGTGCCAGAGGCAGGCGCTGGACTGTGGCCACCCTAGGTGTGCAGGAGCTGAAGTAAGGGCAGCAGAGCTGAACCTAGCCCAAGTGCTCTGACCTCAACACAGAACAGATTCCCCACAGCAACACAGCATGAGAGCACAACATGCGAAGCCCAAGATAATTCCAATTCGAACATCCTGTTGTTCTATATATTTTGTCAGTACGTCTTGCAGAATCATCTTAGCATTGTATTAACATTTCCTTTGCTTGAGAGCAGATGAATTTTCTCTGAATCACTCTTTAAGAGAACAGAATTAGGCCAATACTGAAGGATTTTGCAGATACCCTGCCCTCCTGCCCCAAACCATGTTGTTACCTACTGCTGTGTCAAGAGACCATTCACAGTTCAACAAGGCTCCTTGATGTCAGGGAAGTCAATTTATCAATTAAGAGAGACAGCCACCTGGATACAGGGAGGAAGAGCTACAATTCCAGTTCAGGTGGAAGAAGAGAGGTGCCCAAAAGGAGAAACAACAGACTCCTCCAAAAGGAAAAACAAACACAGGCAGGGGCATGGCAGGATCCTGAGCAGTGGGAGGGAAAGGGGAGAAGAGGAGAAGTGACCCCTCTATGGCTCCAGGGCCAAATCCTGCTTCCCAGAGCGCTTTCTGAGCTCAGAGGCACCACATCACTGAGCCAGCTACTCCTGAGCTCGGAGCCAGGAGAGGGAGGGAACTGCTCTGTGGAGGCAGGCTGGGGTGTGGAGGCACAGCAAGCACAACCTCAGGCACCCAGGGCTTCCAAAACTCACCAGTGAAACTGCCTGGAAGAGATTTTTTAAATGACATTTAAGAAATTCAGATAATTTCTTTCAGAGAAAAGAAATTTATAAGGTGAGGTGTTCATAAATTTTTGAAGAGGGCACCAAGAAGTGGAGAAGAATGAAATTGTCTCCAAAATAAGTTACATTAAAAAAAAATCCAAACCATATATAAACAGGGTACAACCTAACTCATACTGGTAAATCACACAGTCGAGAAAACTTCAGTTGATGTCCACGAACCCACTGGTCAACTAGGATGGGATGTCCAGAAGAGCCAAGGAAAGCAGGAAGGGAACAGGAGACAGAAGGTGGGAAAGCCACATGGGAAAATGCCAATAACGTGCTGCCACCAGCCAAGAGCTCAGTCTGTAGTAGGTATTATAGCACCCAAACCCTGTTGGTGCTATCGCCCCTATGTACTCTCCACGTATTTATAAGACAAGAGGGATATGTCTGGATGTCAAGAACAACGAAGAGCTTTGCACTCACATTTCATTGCTTCATTTCAGTTAACATTGTCTCCCAAATTAACTTGATTCCTTTTGGGTGTGAGCACTGTGCCAAACACACACATGTCAAAGAGCCACAGCAAACAGCATGGATGGGGAGAAAGTCTCACAGTGTCTGCAGGGACCATGTTAGCTTCTCCCTTACTTCAAATGCTCAGTCACGGTCCGGGAGTCACTAAACGATTAATAAAGTTACCACTTGTTGCTAAACGATTAAATGCCATAATTCTAGTAATATGGAGCATTATTAGACAGAATTACATGTTCGCTCAGTTGGAGCCACTCTAAAACCTAATAAAGCATGAACAAGTTTCTCTGGTAATCTACAACAAATATGATTTCTTTCTTTCTTGTCCACTGCCTGAGTTATTAGCTTGTGGTTAGATCCCTCCTCCTAGACAATACAAGCAAGACAATCCTCTTCAACACTACCCTGCATATGCTGAAAGTGCCAGCACTGTCCATCTCCTCGCATTTGTATTACAGTTTGCGGGGGTTTAAGGGCTTTTCCATTGCAACCTTGCAAACAGCTCATCAACAGTCGCGTATTCTTTGTAGAAAACCTTACCCTGTAAGTGCAGAAATGCAAACCCCTCTTAGAGTCTCTGGTGGCTGCGCAGCAGTGGAGGCAGGCAGCTGGGAAGGGTGGGTGACTCTGCTGCAGGAGCTGTGGCTCTGGATGGAGGGGAATGCTTTCACTTGGAGGAATGGCAATTTCACAAAGGTCCCCTGCTCCGTACGGAGTGACAGACCCGGGGCAGCCAGGCAGTACCCACAGGTGGGCGTCTAGAGAAAGGCTGAGATCATTGAATTGTTTGGTTGGAAAATATCTTTGAGATCATCGGGTCCAACCATACCTGCCCACTACTAAACAAGATCCCTGAAGCACCTCATCTGTCCGGCTTTTAAACCCCTCCAGGGATGGTACCCTAGCTGCAGCACCAGCTGCATGTCTGTTGGTATCCAACAAGTCCATCCTGCTGCAGAACACAGAGACAGGTAAACGTGTGAGAATGAGTCCTTCAGCTGCCACTCCTGCTGCACTTCCTCCCTGCGGAGGGCATTCATTTCTCTGGGTTGGCGGAAAACTGAGGGCTACTGAGTAGACCCACTGTTGGAGACACGCAGCTGCCCAGCATGCTGGGCTGCCCTCGCTCCCATGCCCAGGGACTGCTCAGGCTTCACAAACCTATAAACAGGTGACCTTCTCTCTTCCAATGGGGAAATCATGACAATATCACCTTCTGCCTGCAAACCTGGCACCCAACACAGATCCAGGAGAAGCCCTGCACACCACTTCCTGCTCCAACACCAGCCCTTTTCCACAAACTGCATCTATATTGCTTTTTTACACCATTTACCATTCACCAAACACCCTCACCCCCCCACCTCTCACTACTCATAATTGCTTCCTGCAGGAGAGGGGAAAGGCATTATAGCTGCCGAAGGAGATGGTAACCATAACAACAGCACCATGACAACTACAAGGGATATCTGAAGCAAAAATAAGACAAAACCCTATTACCAATAAATCTGGTCCACAATAAGGATGGCAAAGGCACCAAAGAAGCGACAGCAGCCAGTAAAGGTGTCAATACGAGGAAATACAGGTCTCTCAGGATTAAATTGCACACGATCCTTCTACAAATTATAGGATGAGGCACCACGATGGTCCTGTCTTCTCCTGATCAGTAAACAGAGATGGCAGTCCCTCCTCAACCCTACCCAAGCTGTGTCCTGCCTCTAGGAATCTAAAGGACAAAAGGAGTGCTGCTGGGAAGTCGGGACATTTCCTGGCCATCAGAAGGCTCCCAGATTTCTCAGTGGAGCCATTTTTTTCCAGGAGACTTGCTGAAATAAGCCCTGAACAAGGACAGGATTGCTCCCAGGGGAGCACCTCAGGGTTAGACACACCACATGGATCTTCCAACCAACAACAGTTTCAAATGGGCATCATGAGCCCCCTCTGTGCACTTTAGAGATGGCATTGCAGTTGGCAGGCTCGTTTGAAACACTAGGCTCCACAGCCATCAGCCAGAAACCATCTAAACATCCCATGCCAATCTCAGTAGAGAAAGATTGACCAACACTTGGGCTATGCTGGCTTTTTCACCCACAATGCAGGAGGCACAGAGAGCAGAAAAAGCACCCTAAACCAACAGCATCAGCTCCAAACCCTTCTTAAGTGGTAGCTTTTCCCTGCCAAATCTTTAGTCATCCAACCCTGCCTTCAAACAAAAATTGAGCAGGCAGCCACTCCTCCAGCCCGCTCAGGCACAGGGGTGGGAGGGCAGGGAGGGCAGCGCCAGCGCTGGAGGAACACGAAGCCACAGGAGTTGATTTCGCAGCCCCTCACTTTCAGAGGAAGTTTCTCCCTCAAAAGTGTTTTAAGATCTTGGGATGTGCACTGAAACAGAAAGAGGAGTTTATGTGCTCCAGTTTCTATTTTAATGATAGCGATTTTTTAAAATTTAATTTGTAATCCATTGTTTTTTTAAAATTAAGAGAACTAAGGTATCTAAAGAGTGAGAAGGAACCAACTCACTGAGTTTCAGCCTTTCTAAACCCTTAATTGCAAGACTTGCTGTCATAAAAAGGATTCCAGAGATATTCGCTCCCACAGGTGTGTAAAGTTACCTGATTACTGCTCCAGGTTGGGTTCAACCTTGTTCTGCTGTCACCCCTCTCCTTCCCACACTGTGCCAAGGGGCTGATGTGGGTATGAAAGCAGCATCCTCCTGAGGTAAGATGAAGAATGGATGATTTTTGTAGGAGGCGAGGAAGGAGCCCAGGCTGGGCAGTAGGGAAGGATAAGAAAGTTACATTGGATGAAGAAAGTTTATGTCAAGAATGATAAGATATGACTGATGAACAAATTCAGTAACCGAGGAAAAAGCCTGGAAAAAAACCCAAGCCGTGGGCTGAATGTGTGTTGTTTTAATATAAAGAGACAGCCAAGGGGGAAGGAGAAAGCTAGGCTTTGCCATCTCCAATCAGACCATTCGGTCTAGACTCCTGCCACAAGCAGTGGCCTGCACGAGCTCCTCCACACAAAGAGGCAAGAAGCTCCCCAGAGCTCAGCCTCACATCAGCATTTTCTCAGTGCACAAAGCTTCCAACCAGTGACACAGACCTACTGATTTCCATCAAAGCCAGGTGTCTTACGATCCAGATCATCATGCCCTTTCCAATACAAGCAGCGCACACAGGAGATGCCCTCAAGGTGATCTTCTGGACAAGGGAAGCAACCTTTCTCTGTCCTTCCATGGATCGCTGCCAGAGATTTCCATTAAGAGTATAAAAGGACACAGAGAGCACAATGAGATACAAGATATGCAGAGCATTGATGAACATTGAAAATTCACATGCATGCACTCATATGTTCAGGTGCTTTTGATGCCTTTTTTTGAGAGGTAACCAGGATCCAACATTGATTCATCTTCAATTTCTCTGTATTTTTGATTTTACAAAGCCTTTCAGCATCACTAATGCTGATGTTGGTTTAGGATGCTTGAAAGCATTAAATATTAATCACAAATGGAATACAGCTAGACCTCAAGAAGAGAGTTCAATGAGAATGATCAAAGATCTGAAGAAGTTTCTGTGCAAGGAATGCCTAAACAGGCTCTGACTCTTCATCCTGGGAAAGAGTGGAATGGCACAGACGTTCAGAAAAACATGCGCAGCATGGAGAAGATAAGCAGAGAAGAGAAAACAAACAATTGCTCTCTCCATGAAGGGCCATGGTGCATCAAACAGAACTTGCCAGTGGCAGGCTCTCTGCAAACTAACAAAGGTTCTTCCCGCTGTAGGGAACGACACTGCAGGAGGTGCTATATGATAAAAGTTTCAAATAGGTTCAAAAGGCAACTGCTGAATTTTTCTTCCATTAATTTGCCTCTCGTTTCTCAATTTGAGAGCCTTTTCTGGGAAAGGAATGCTTTTACCACATAAATAACAGCTAGATCTAATGTGGCTTAGAGGCTTTATTTGCTCTTAGAATACCGACTTTAAACAATCGTGTGGTTTTCTGCCTCTGATTTTTAAAGGTGACTCTTCCCCATCAAGTGTGACGGAATGTCACAGCTCCTGCTAAGCACCACAATGTTTAACAGACCCCAAATGAAAATACATGGCATGACACAGCCTGTACTGTCCTGTAAGTGAAATGTACCTCTTGCACAGCCAGGCTTGAGCAAACCAACAGCTTCAGTGGTCTGAGAAACATCTGAAACACATTACAGCCCAGAAAGGCACTGCAGGCTATGTCTTGTTCCTTGTGAGGGTCTGGTTTGCCACATGAAGCAAGGAAGTGCTCATTTTCAACCTGTTCTTCACAATCAACTTTTCACAGAATGGTGTGGGTTGGAAGTGACCTCAAAGCCCACCTAGTTCCAGCCCCTGTCATGGGCAGGGATACCGCCCACTGTATCAGGTCTGCAGACAGCATCCAGTGACGCTGAGCTAATGGCAAGGCTGGGGACATGAACGGGAAGATCAGCCAAGAGGAGTGTTCTGGGGAGGGCTGATGCTGAAGAGAAAGCACATGAGCAGCAATGAAGACAGATGGCCCTTCCAGAAGGACACGGTTCTGCATCCAGAGCCGCCACTTGTAAGAGGCCTCACGAGATACTGTATGTAAATGTTTTATAGATGAGATGCTCAAAGCTGCACCAGTGTAAGTAAAGCCTTGTATGTTTTCTTTTCTCATTTAGGGCAGGCAGTCTGAAACACATGCCCCACCACTGACCTCAGCGCTGACCCAGAGGGGCTGTCTCCACTTGAAAAGATGATTCATTCACTCTGCTAGAAGGTCTGAATGAATAGGCAGTATTCAGACTGCAGAGCGCTTATCACTTGGGATTCCCTTAAAATTTAGGTCTGACATGACTGGGTCAGTAACCACGCACTTTTTTGTTCCTAGCGCCTTCAACAGAAATGTCTCTTTGCATCCTTCAGTGCTTTCCATAAATCAGGTCGATTTTTATGGCTTGCTAATTATTACTGCTAGACTTCTGCTGGACTGCAGGATGAAAAGCAGTGTATTTCTGAGAGCTCAGGGCACAAAACTTACAGAATAAATCACTGTCTATCTGGCAGCAACAACATCCAGCCATGGCAGCCACTTAAATCTACACATCTGGATAGTGCTGAACTGTATTTGCTTAGGAACAGGAAGTTTTGTTCTGCTGCTGTTGACAGAGCGCATTAAAGACTGACAAAAATGCAAAAAGAAGTAACTGTCACAGACCAGAGTTTTTCTAGATGTGCATCAGCACATATCACACACACAAAGGTATTGGAAATGGCATGAAGGTCATGAGGTTACACCCCAGGAGCCTGGCTGTGAACGGAATGAGAGATGACTGCATAGTCCTAACTGGGCCCCCCTTCTGCATATGCTCTAAGCTACTGCCTAGTTCAATAGACACAGCTCATTCTTCCCATTCCCTCTGCCTAGATCATCCCACCTCCACTGTATCAGCATCCCAGCACAGGTGCTGCCCCTGTGGGCTCTGGTCCCTCACCCAGGGTCTGTCTATGTTTGCTGTCCAGACTGCAGACTCTGAAAGATATATCCTCCTCATATCAAGGTAACTCTTTCAGATCCTCTCCCGCAGGTTTAATCCCAAGAAGCAGCTTCTTCATTCCTATTCCAGTTCCAGTTTTCCTTCCTAGACTTCTTATCCAGTTCCTCCCTACAACTTGCCCCCATCTCACTGCTGACCCATCTTCCCCTCTCCTCACGCATCCTTTATCACAACTGTCTCTTCTGCCCTTGCCCCCCTGCTTCCACAAGTTCTTGGCCATGTTTTCTAACTTCAATTGCCTCCATGTTTTGAAAGTGTGGACTTCCTCCTCTCCCCAGACAATAAGCAAAGGAGACTCAGCCTGCTCTTTTTTTGACCTCACACTGATACGATATGACACGACTTGACATCAGTTGGGCTGGGCAGGCTCAGGGAGGGTGGGAGCAGCAGGGGCTCTAGCAAGTCTCTCGGACACTCAGCAAACATCCAAAAGTATGTTCCCCCCTCAACAATGAGGGTGCTAAAGAAGATCTTCAGTTAAAACAGCAAACCTGGCTTCCTCAACTCTGCCTGAGAAGGCAGCCTTGCTCCAGGAAAGGGCGGCTTGGCCCAAAGCACATATGTAAGAGAGCAAGAGAGGAAAACTGCAGCCTAAACCACAAAAAGGTTGGCCAAGTGGTAACAGAAACAGGATATTATAATGGAAAGCAGCAAGTCCCTCCAGCTGTCAGCCTCACCTACAGCACCACGATCAGCAAACGGACCATGTGAAGGTATGTCTATGCTACACACAGGGATGTGCCGGCAGGTAAAAGCCTATCCATAGTGATGGCGAGCGATGCCCTGGCAGTACCACAGGCCAGAGCCTGATGGGCTGATCTGAACCGCAGAGTGTAAACAGACCTGGAAAGACTTTTCCAGAGAGGCAGATAATCCTTACTTATATGCCCTGAAAGAAAGTACAGGTTCAATCAGAAAAAGGTGTAAGAGTTCCCAACAAAGGCATCTCAAGGGCTTTGCTGTATCCTCTTCAACAGCAGAGAGCTGTCTGCCATTCAGAGCTGAGCTCTGCTCCTGCCCAGCCTCCTGCTGCTGCTGGACTGGCTTTGGGGAAGCGCCAGTTTGGATGCTGGGACTGCAAAGGGAATGTCTGTGGACTTTCTGGGACCCTCTTTGCTGAGGCTAATGCAGCGTTCGTGTCTCCTGCTGTGGATCCCACCAGCTCTGGTCTGTTCTACTGGCACTGAGCCCCAGCTGCCCATCCCAGGCTGTCCCAGCCACCCAAAGGGACATGCCATGCTTGGGCCTCCACCTCATCTCCTCTCTCAGAAAGCTATTCTGAGTAACAGCCAGCAAGGTACTTGTCCCAGATTTTCTCTCAAAGGTGCAAAAGGACCCGGATTTACTCAGCCTGGGCCCGGCACTGAGCTTTGTCCTGGCCAGAACCCAGGCTGTAGCCCAAAAAGTCATACAGAGGTTCCTCACAGGACAGACCACATGGGTGCCCTATTCTGAAGTCCAGACACCTCTCTACCTCCAAAAATGTTCTGAAGTGAGAAACAACTGTTACTTTCTCTGCATTTAGACCTGCACAAAAAAGCCTGCACACCAAATGTTGGGCATACCTGCCAAACTGTGAAGAACACAGCCATGAAGAAAGAGGCACCAAATTCAAGAAACGATAAAATCACCTTTTTTTTTAAGCACAACACTTCTATATTATAAAAAGGAGGACTCTACTACTGTCCTTTTAGCTGTTGGCAGTTTGAAACACTTGAGTGAGGTTGCAGCCCAAACTGGAATAAAGCCCTAAAGCTCCTTTTCCTACAGCACCACCAGGATCAAACCCTCCTGTGCACTTCCAATCAGCAGAAACTGTCAGCGAGGATTTACTCTGGTGCTTTGTCAGTGTTCTCTGGGAATATTACAAAAGTCAAGAGATTTTTCTTGAAGAAAATCTTCACTTGTCCTTCAAAGAGGCCCCTTCTTTGATCCAGGAGAGTTTGATGTGGGAGGATACTCCAAAACTGCAATCCTCAACATATTTCCATTTTCTTTAACTTTCTGAACAGTTTAGAGGGGCTTTAGTTGGTGACATGGGAATTGTTAACATCAGGCTAATAAAGACCACAACATCCACATTATTATATCTGACATAAAACCCGTGATCAAGTGCAGAAATTACCATTTAAAAGATAGAGTTGATATTTCAGATATCAGCCATCCAAATAATGTGCTGCTCTGAGGAACCCACTGCACCTTCCTTTGTTGTACTACTTCCCAGGATCTTTGCTCATAACCACTGGCGGCTTCTGAACAAGGCAGGCACTCTTCCTTTTTCTACCACAAGAAACAACTATTGAAACAACATCTTTTTAAACAGAAGGCCTCTCTCTATCAATACAAGATGAACACAAAGGTGACGGGAAGTTACTGTATAAGCAGGTTTCTCCATACAGGCAATATTTCATTGCTGCCTTTGTTTCCCAGTGTAAAACCCAACGTGGCTCTATTTTCTTTGGCATTTGGCCTTTAACTGCTTTCTCTACTGGTTCACCTGTTCAGAATCCTGGGAGGTCTTGACAAGAAAGATTTCCAAAACTGAAGGGGAGATTTATGAACACTGCCCAACTTTCTCCTTATCTCCTCAGCAGCAGTTCACGTCAGAGGGGATCAGTACAGCATTCACCTGTCTTCTGCTCAAATTGCCAAACCAGTTCTCAATTGGTGGGATGGGAAATGGTTAGGGAAAATACTCTGCAGACAGCATTAAGATACTTCTCACTCCAGCTTTTCTACAAAATCCAGATAAAAAAATTCATTGTAACTTAATGCCCAACATTCACTTTTTCCATTTTGGCAACTGCGGAATGAGGAGTTACAAGTTCATAAAAGTGAGAGGGAACAGCAAAGCCCAATGCTGCAGCCATGCCAGAATCATGGAATGGTCTGGGTTGGAAGGGACCTTAGAGATCATCCAGTTTCAACCCCCTGCCATTGGCACGGACACCTCCCACTGGATCAGGGTGCTCAAAGCCTCAACAATAACAATGAAAATAATAGAAAAGATATTAAGGTTCCCTGGACACTCCCATCCCTGCAAATCATTGTGAAATGCTCATGCAAGGCCAAAGACAAAGGGCACAACCTGACTTTCATACACTAAACTGAATAACCAGTCCCTTTGCAGCAAAAGGCCAAAGATTCCATTGAGAAGAAAGGAAGAGTAGAGCAGTCTGGCCTTGCTGCAAGGTGGATCAATCCCTGTGTGGAAGACCAGGGAGACTAGGAGATCTTTCTTTCCCATAGCTGAGCTGTTTCTGTTCCTTCCCAACCACCTACTGCCAATGCTGGTATTTCGGTGAACCCTACTTTCAACACTTTTCTGAGGCGTGGGCTTGGTCTCACTTGACACAGCCAGACAGGTTCGTGCTGGACAATCTCCAACGTGCATCACCCACCCGACACACAGGGCCCGAGACAAGGCTGTGGTTCTTCTGCAGATAAGCTCGGCAAGGACAGCTGGGCTGGCTCCTGTGGCGAATCCTACACTGTCCATCTCCCACAGGCAAGCTACAGTAAAAATAGCATCATTTAAAAAACATATCAACCCTGGAATTACATTTCCATTAAAAGCAGGAAATTGCAACACATTTTCTCATCATAAATCATCTGCTTTCCCAGCAGCTAAGGGTGAGCTAGATCTGTTCCTGACACCCCCCAGAATGCTGCCTTGCATCCCATGCTCACTACATGTCTGCAGGACTGCACATACATTGCAGTATAAATCCAATAAGTGAATTCAAAACATATCAAAGGCAACTGAACACAGCACAGCAGCAGCACATCCAGTGATCAGCCACGATTGCTCATTTCCATGAGTCCCCACATTGCAGCCATGTGGTGCTTTTGAGATAAATTCATTAACAGAAAGTGAAGCATTCCATTCAGACTCCCTGATTTCACTTTAACCCCTTCTGGCCACTTTTCTCTGCATCTGTTTGCATATACGGACATAAATGACAATTCCACGGTGCATCTCACAGCTTCCCATGCATTTCCATGTGTGTTGATGGGAGCTCACATTGGTGACAGAGAACCACAACGCCTGTCAATAACCCTGCCTCTCTCAGGAATTACAGATTTGATGCCAGAACACGTCAAAAAGAATGATAAAGCAACGCAAGAAGTACATGACGCATTACTTTAATTGTGCCCTCCTTACAGAAGAGGCAACAATAGAACCTGGTAACAAGATGACGAAGGTTTTCTGCATTCAGCACCATTTCCTTACATTTTACTTCCTTGTCATCTCTGCGCCACAAACACTGAAATCACCAGCATCACTGCAGCTGTAATGACTTAACACCCACCTCAAGCACATAGAGAAAAGACTAATTTTGCAGGCTTCAGTGCTTTTAAATTATGTTTGTTACCATGAGAACTTGATTCAAATGCCACCCACAAGCTTGCAGAAGAGGGGGACCAACCACCACTACCACAACATCTTTTAATCACTTTTAATGCATTGCAGCATTCCCCCAGCTCTCTGCTGGAGCGAGGTAGCAGAGATGCCCAGGCAGATACATCATGCTGAATGCTTTATTCTGGAAAAAAACAAGTTGACAGTCCAGTGATCACCCAGAAGTGTTAAACAAATATTCCATCTGATGGAGATACACCACACACACATGTTCTGCACCACGTTACAAGGCTGGATCTGAAAAGTAGACAATCATGTGTGTGTACAAGGTGGAGGTAATGCTGACAGCCACGCAAGACTGGGATATCTGAGATAAATCAAAGCTATGAAACACTCTGACTGCCCCTCACCTCATTCACTTGCCAGCTTCATAAATCTGGCTGATTTTTATGTACACACATTTCTAGAAATTCAAATGAGAGCACTGCATCACCTAGGGTTCTCTTTTTCCTTTTTAAGCATGGCGTCACTGCAGGGCAAGTGTGAGTCAGAGCTTGCAGCCCAGGCACTCCAGGCTTGCTCAGCATTGTCTGTTCTAAATGTAGGAGCTGCTGCAGATTTTAGGAACAGTATGGTACACAGCCAGCAGTGGGTCGAGGGAAGAGCTTCACACCTCAGATCAGAATAACCTACTGGCTACTTACTCAAGGAGTCATCTCACACAGTGCTCTAAAAAAGAGACACATCTACTCATGGAATCACTGAATGGTTTGGGTTGGAAGGGACTTCAAAGCCCATCCAGCTCCCTCCTCCTGCCATGGGCAGGGACACCTCCCACTGGATCAGGGTGCTCAAAGCTCCATCCAACCTGGTCTTAAACACCCCCAGGGATGGGGTAGCCACCTTCTCTGGACAACCTGTGCCAGGGCCTCCTCACCCTCACAGGAAAACTTCTTCCTAAGATCTCATCTCAATCTCCCCTCTTTTAGCTGAAACCCGTTCCCCTTCATCCTATCCCTCCTGCTAAATCTCTCCTCTTTCAGCTCAGATCCTAAGGCAAGATCCTAAAGAACTTTTTTTTAATCACCGTCAAACTCATTTTTAGGGGGAACAATCCTACATCACAAGTGATTCCAGTCATGAGAACTACTCCAACATACCCCTGCTCCTAATCGGGCACCCACTGTCTGCCTGGAGCTCCCACCTCACCCCTTTCCTGCTCCCATACATGTACAGGACTGAATCCCACTAGCTTCCATTGGATATCCACCACGCAGGCAAAATATGACCACAGCTTGGCACTATACACACAGAGAACAACGGGCACATCACAGTTGAAGGCAAAACTTGTTGCAAGGAGGTCTGAGAGAAGGGGGCCGAGGTCGGACACACAGATCAACCAGGATTACGGTGGCCATGGCTGAGCTTTGCACAATCTGCTTTCACATGCAGGACACACAACACTGTGGATGTGCCGGGTCAGGCCAGCAGGACCAGCTCAGACGGCCCCTCTGCTTGATGGCATCATTATTTTCATCCTTTCCTTCTCTCTCTTTCTTGTTAACTGCAGCAAATCTGGGATCACGCTCCCATGGGGTGGTAAAGAGAAGAAGAAGAACATTACGATCATCCACATCTCCTGGTGACGAAAAGCAAAACTTCTCTGCTTTGTGTTCAAGAAACAGCTTAGCGAGTTCTTCACAGACATGGATTTTCCAGGAGATTAATAACATCAGCGACTACAAAGTACTTTAAATAAAGAGATTTCCCTTTTATTATCTACAGACTGCTGAGACTATGATTGTCTCACCCTTTTGTTGAATTATTGCTAATTATTTGCTGGAAATTTATCTTCTTCCATTAGACATGAGCTGCATAGAATGTGCTAAAATTGACCAAGGGATGAAGAAATCCATGAACCGATTTAAATGCCTTCAAGATTATCTCACTCAAACGGAGATTTTCTTCCTCCTACCACCGTGGTATGGCACAGATATTCCTATAATCACAAGCGTCTTTCCAAAAGCATCTAGTTGAGATGCAAGATCCAAGTTCAGCCCAGGACTCTGCTGTTCACCTGCTCCATGACTTTGAACTTGTGAATAAATCAGCCTGTGCCTCAGTTCTCCCAGCTGTAAAACACGGATTATAATGTTCCCGCTGTCTGTAACTTGCCTATTTATGCTACAAACCCTTCAGGGCAAGGGCTGTCTCTTCCCATATGTGCAAGGACACTCTGGCTCCCAACCAAAGCCTTCAGATCCAGATCTCAGAAAGTTCTGCTCATCAAGGACATTTACTAGACAGAGTATCTGCCTGGAGGCAGCACAACAAACTTTTCAACCATGAAAAGGAGAGGAAGGGAACATCGGCCATTGACACCAGAACTTGAGTTGCATCTTCACCACTTTGGGGAAGAGGAGGGATCCAGGATGTTATGTGCCTGCTTGACACCTCCAAGGACAGAGCCAGCCCTGTGCTTTGGCTGTCCACTGGCTCCTGACCGTGGGAGCCTGGAAGCTATGCTCAGGCCCTGTTTTAAGAGAAGTCTCTGATGAAGGCTGCAGCCCACAAACAACATTATTGAGTCCCTACTGTCAATGTCAGCTCCAAACCAAACAAAACCGCAGATTCTTATTCCAGGCCTGTAGGTCTGCTGGCCTGATCAGCTGGGTTGTCTTTAAATGGCTTAGTTCTTCCACAGAACCTCCATAACACTTCCTCTCTCTGTCCTCCAAGAGTCTATACAAAGGTTTCTGCATTTCTTGTTTTGATGGATGCTCCTTTCTAAAAATATTTTTACAAAGATCTGTCTTTGGTAGCAATTAAAGATGTGACACAACATTGTGCCAAAATCCACTTAAAAAACCATAAATCACAAGGTATGCACAAAGTTCCTGACACCAATTGGCCTCCAAAGCTACGTAACGTCTCCTTAAAATCCCTCCCTGACATTAACGAATATTGTCACCCCCCTGCTTAAATGTGCCCGTTAACTCAGCTGAAGATGCAATTCAAAAATACTTGCTTCCTTGTTCTCTCATCCTGCTTTTGCTTCAGTTTCCTGTCTCCACCTGTCTGCTGTGTCTATCCACATCCACAACTGTGAGTCACACTAGCCAATTCCTATCACATTTGACAGAAGATACCAAGCTCCTAACCTACCACCTGAGGAAATCCACAGACAGGTAGAGGAGAGAGATGACATTAATGTCTCCAGGAAGGGAAGTACAAGGAGAAGAGTTCAGCCCTTATTCCTTCTGTGCAACAATGTCCCAGTGGTCTAATAGAAGTGGAGCACACATGTAGCCACAGCGAATGCTCTTCCTGGTGCAATCAACAGCCTAAACAAAGGCTGCTAGAGGAGGAAACTGGTGCTGCTTAACCTACAGTGGAAAGTCAGTGTGAAGGGAGGATGGGGAAAACTGCTCAGAAAACGCTATGTGGAACTCAAAGTAAGTCAGGAAACCCCAAAGATCCAAGTATTAATGGAGCTAATTTGGTGAATCGCTGAATGGTTTGAGTTGGAAGGGACCTCAAAGCCCATCCAGTTCCAACCTCCCTGCCAAGGGCAGGAACACCTCCCACTGGATCAGGGTGCTCAAAGCCCCATCCAACCTGGCCTGGAACACCTCCAGGGATGGGGCAGCCACCACTGCTCTGGGCAACCTGTGCCAGGGCCTCCCCACCCTCACAGGAAAACATTTCTGCCTAAGATCTCATCTCAATCTCTCCTCTTTCAGCTGAAAACCGTTCCCCTTCATCCTATCCCTGCACTCCCTGATCAAGAGCCCCTCCCCAGCTTTCCCGGAGCCCTTTTTAAGGGGGGAACCTGTGGGTTTGAAGGATCATAGGAGACAGTGTAAATCTTTCCTAGGGAACCAAGGAGGTGAGATAGTTTTCTGGTACTGGTAGCACAGGAGGGCAATAAAGGGCTGGAGAGTTAGGGGTAGACTGTCAGAAAGGTCACAAGCTGCGAGGAGAGTGCCGACAGCAAGTTCCCTCCACACTGACAAATAATACTAATTATTTTAATTTACAAAGTAGTTGAATCGGCAACACCATTTCCAGCAGCGAGCAGAACTCAAACCAAGAGGAAGCCCTTACTGCAGGCATTTCAAAGTACAGGTTAGGTCTGAAAGGTACAGGTACAGTTCAGACTGTGAGAGAAGGCACAGCCATGACTTTACCAGATCCTGCTCACTCACTCACAGGTCAGAAACAAATAGCTTTTCTCATCTTAATTTGGTGGGTTTATTGCCAGTTGAAGGCAGTTACCTCAACATCCAGTACCCGGGGGGAAAGGAGAAGGGGAGGATCCAGTTCCATTTTAAGGCAAACATTTAGATCAGTTTTTAATGGAGCTGAATGAACCCTCTTGCGCAGTTCTGCTGCCTGCTACGCAGAAACACGGAGCTGCATTTGCAACTGGGCTTCTGATGTATTAGAGAGAAAAATATCCCCAATGGAAAATATGCTAAACAGCAGAGGCAGACTAGAGATGCAGCTGGCCTTGTGTATTTTACAACCCATAATACACCATATTTTGATTCAGAAAACCCAAACAACTAAGGATCAGATCCCTTGTTAGCTGCATAATGCATGTCCTTTCCTGCCGGTACGTCCCAGGAGGCCAGCACCATGTGAGAATGGTTTTCCAGCTACAATCTCCCAGCAGGAACTACAGAGTCTCTGAGGTGCTCATTACCCTGCTGAGCAGCATGCACTCTGCTCACATCTCCACACCTCTTCCTAGATCTGACTGCAAGCTCTTCGAGGTCTGGAACGACTTCACTGTTGGAGCATCTACCACAACAGTGATCCAATCCAGACTTGGACACCCAGTTACTAATATTATGGTAGCTACAGCGATGAATCACGGAGCATTAACAGCAATCACAGCAAGAGCTGCCGCACACAGTAGCAAGTTCCCAGGCATGCTGCTGTTTGCCCTGCCCTCAATCCTGTTGGGTCTAGTTCTGTTTTCATTGCACTCATAAAACAGAAATACAATTCTTCTGTGTTTTTACAATTTTTTAGCAGCAAAACTGACGCAAAAGTCATTGTATAAGCAAGCAGAATTATTTGTTTTGCACAAAAAAAGTCATAATTAAAACAATACAAGGGATTTGTTATTAAAGAGCACGCTCAAGAAAATCTTACAGATGTAGGTATGGGTGATGCTATGATCAAGGACTCCTGACCAAAGCGCCTTGCAGTCAACCCCAGACATCCTGCACAGACATAGCAAAAGGCAGAACAACAGGCAAACTTACCATTGTATCACAAAAATGTCCTGAAGCCTTCTGATTGAGAATTCGAGTTGGATTTGGAAAACAATGACAAGAACAAGCTGTGTCTGTAATGTCAGCAACTTCCTTTCCATATGAAGACGTCACCTGTATCTGAACCATATCCTGGGCTGCATCGAAAGCAGTGGGACCAGAAGGGTGAGGGAAGGGAATTCTCCCCCTCTGTTCTGCTCTCAGGAGACAGGTTGCCCAGAGAAGTGGTGGCTGCCCCAACCCTGGAGGTGTTCAAGGCCCGCTTGGATGGGGCTTTGAGCACCCTGATCCAGTGGGAGGTGTCCCTGCTCATGCCAGGGGGTTGGAACTGGATGGGCTTTGAGCTCCCTTCCAACCCAAACCATTCTGTGATTCTGTGACTCTGTGAAGCACACAGCATGTTATATCCCTTTTGCTGTGTAATAATTCGAGCTGCTGACCGTGCCCTGGCCAAAGACTGGACTGATTTACAACTTTCTGCTTCAAAAGGGTCTGAAGTCTTGGAAGGACTGAAAATGAGAAAAAAAAAATGACTCATTTTAAGGACCGACAACTCGAATATTTGTTGGTCATGATTACAAAGAGTTTTCTTTCATCAGCGATGCTGGAAAGAACATTATGATTCAAACATATGTTCTTCTCATAACCATTGCTGAGCACCAACGAAACCGTGCCTTTCTCAGACTCCGCTCTTGGAGAATGCTCACAGCACTTCCATTACTCCCACTATCACTCTGCAAACTGTGTTTACTGACATAACTGCTTACATACATAGCATTCAGACTGAACTCTGAGTGCCAGGTTTCCTAGTGCTGGATGTGATGGGGTTGGTAATGTTGAGGCATTTGGTACCTTGCACTGCAAAGCCATTCACAGTCATCACGTGGGAACGGTATCATTCCTTCCACGAGTGCTTGGCAGGCAGCACTAACTCCCAGCCCATCCCCGTGAGCTCCATCCCAGCCTCGACATCAGCCAGGAGCAGATGCTTTGCAAGAAAGTTCAGGAGAACTTGGCAGCAAGACGCTATGGACCAAAGTGGTTTTGGACAGCAGCAGGGTTTGCTGTGGAGATACACTGGGGACACCTGGTAGATGAGACCATGGCAGGAGGGAAGTGAATGACACAAGGCCTTTCTGAGCAGGTCACCAGATGATGCATGGCATCATCTGACAGAAACAGAGATGCTCTCTCACCTGCATGAACAAAGGGCTGGTACAAGGATGTCAACAACAAAAATCCCACTGTCCTTAGGAGAGCTCAGCTCCTACTCCAGGCTATTGAGTTTTCTTTCCCTCCATGTGATTCAGGGGACAAAACTCACAGTTGTGAGAACTCATCATTAGCAAGCTGGATGGATTCTTGAGCTGTAGCCGTTGGAGATGCAAAGGAAAATATACTTCAAAACTGCAGTAAGTCTTCACAAAACCAAAAATCAGCTCGTCAGCTCACCTGCACCTTGCTTCATTTTTCCCCTTATAAAGTCACTGAAGTGCTGCACAGGAATGGAAAAGCTCGGTGCTCGGGCTGGCTGCTGACAAGAGCATCCAGTACAAGCTGTAACATGCAGAATGGCCCTGCTTTCCTCACTTATCAATCTCTTGCTCAAAATTAAGCTCCTTTGCTCATCACTATACAGGCAAAAAGAAGGATAACATTTCCCTCTTCCTCTCCCCTCCTGTCTCTCTGGCCCAGTTCTTCCACCCAAGGAGCTAGGGAGAAAAGCCTCAGCAAGTCACATGACCTCAGCCTGTCCCTTCCTGCCTGAACAATCCTGCTTCTTGGCTGTAAACAAGTTTTAAGCATCTGCTAGTGACTCAGCCTGCTAGGTAGGATTATTACTAACACCACCACCATTATCATCATGATTTATGGGTGACAGGGGACCTTATCCTCCTTCCCATTGCTTAACAACCACACCTGAATTCTTTCAAAGTGCACCATTACCTTTGACAGCTAATAAACACAAGCATTTTGCCTTTACAGCTTACGTTCAAACCAGGTGTTTTCACACCTGTTTTCTTATCACCTAAGGTAATAAGAAGAAAGGAGGAAAGAGACAGGTTCATTACAAACCCCATGATAGCCCTCCTTCCAAAGGAGAGAAGAGCAAGGGTAGAGAGAAGATGACAAGGGATAAACACAGAGAAGGAAAAGCAAAGGCAAGTGTCACATAAGAAACCACTGGCCACTGACACATTTTAGCTGGGAGCTAGGGATGGGTTTCCAGCAAGCGGTGAGGTTGCAGAACAGCATTCCCATCACCCACCTGCGGCACAGTATTTCCACTGCAGGCTCCCACTGTTTGCACCATCGCTTTTAGTCACTACAGAAACAAAGGACAGATAGCAACGTTCCTGAAACATCACTTCGCAGTGCTCTCCTGCTTACCACAGACACAGTGACCCCGTGCAAAAACTGCTAGTTATGACATACAATTGTTTCTTTCTCTTCTCATTTCAGACCTGCCCACTTCTTGATCTGCCTGTGGCCTCCCAGCAGCATCAAGGGGCTCCGGGAGCTCCACAGACACACTCTATTTCAAGAGCAAACATTCAGGCTCATCAGTTAAAGTTGGGAGCTGCACTGACAGTTTAAGCTTGGCACAGTAGACGTCTGAGAATTTATTTCATCACCAGTGGAATATGACCAATAGAGAAACAGTGCCTGCAATAAAACTGTCCATTACTGTAAGTCTTTGAGCTAATTTAATCCTTCACTTAAGTGCTTCCATGCTGCCGCAAGAGTGTTCTAGGGCCATGGGAGGATCCCCATAAGCAGCCCTATGGTGGCCCTCCACCTCAGCAGACAATGGCCAGGAGCCAGCCAGCAGGCACACTGGGCTGTTGGATGCACTGGTTGCCCCGGGGAGACCGATGTGAGCAGATGTCGGGGCTGAGGTGACTCCGGCCCTGCTTCAGCTCACTGTCCAGAAGGTGAATGCTCCTCCACAAACCACTGGGCTGCTTGTGCCCAGAGAAGAGGTCACACTGAAACTTAGCGTAACAGCAAATGACACCCTAAATCTCACGCAGGTCAGCAGCACGTCTGTCAGGGAAAGGAGAGGCTGGTACACAGCCTTTATCTGACTCCCACAGGTCTGTCCTGCCACGGCCTGGGAGAGAGAGAAGCTTATAGATGCGAAGTGAACCACCAGGTACTCGTGTGTGTGTTTTTTACAGCCTGAAAACTTGGAGGTCAAATTGGATCCATTTCCTTCAAACCCACAGGACCAGGAGAGACTACATGCAGAGGCAACCAAGGGAGCTGGTCAGGAAATGGATGGATTCATGGGCTCACAAAAGCCTGAGAAGTCCAAACTCAGCCTCATACCAAATTCATATACACACACACAAGCATGTGCGTGTACACACACAGATCCCAGACCATCCGCTATCACAGTTTTCATTCTGCAGCTTGCCTGCCTTTAAAGCTGTGCTTGTCCTTCCCATTTTTCCATCAGTGGGGACCTGGGCAGCCTCAGAGGCATGGCACGGCGGGAATAGAGATGATTTAGTTTACTCAAAACAGTAGTAAGAACATGAGAGATTGAAAAATACCCCACAGTCCTAGAGTCTGTTCTCTGTAAATCGAGGATTTGCCTCACTGCTCAGATGTCAACATACGACAGCTTGTGAAATTTCAGTAAAATAAAGTCCAGAACAGCCCACTGACTGATGAATATCCCCAAATAATCACTCATTAATAATTGCTTTTTTTCCCCACTTAAGTATAATCTCCCTGAAGCAATATGTCCTGAACTGGCATAATCCAACACCGTTTTAGTAACATCACCACAGAGGAGGTAACTTTTACCAGCCGGTTAAAACACGTGTGTATGCGTGTGCACGTCTGTGTTGCTCCTCAACGGATGCAAAGCTTGAGCCTTCTCTAGTGTGCTGAGCCGAGAGGAGATCCTGGGAAGGGGACCCAGTATGCCTTACTTCTCACCCACCATGAGCTTCTACAGACATCTCCTTCATTTAACGAAACCCTCTCGCTTAGCTTGTCTCATAAGGCCAGAGCGAACACAGCACCTCACCCAAAAGCGCGGCACTATTGCACCCTGCCCCGCCCATGTGAAGTTATGACAGCAGAAACCAGGGCACTTCGCCACCCTGCTCTTCTCTCCTGCATTTTTATTTGTGTTTTGTATGAAGTCTTTCCATGAAATCCATTCCCATTTCCTACAGTTCAATGCTGTGCTTTTAGCATTTCAAACTGAGGCTTGTGAGAACTAAAACTATGTTCATGTGTAAATTAAACCAGAATGAACACATCTGCATAACGGAATACTGGCAAAACAAGCATCTGCTCCTCCACATGATGGAGGCAGTACAGGTTCTTGCTAACACTTTTGAGATGGGGGTCTCTCAAGAGTTTTCACTTTCCCAAAGAGGAGAAAAAGTGCAGTCCTTGGGTCTAACCCAAGCATTTTCGATCCCAGAGATGAGGCACTGTTCGGCTTGCCCTTTCTCTGCCAAACCATTCTCAACTTTTTGGTAGTAGGACTCCCTGCAGTGGCAGGACGTGATGAACCAGAGCAGCGTGCAGCAATACTGTCACCTCTCTCCGATGCTTTGCCTTAGCATTAACACCATTGCAAGCCCTTTCCACTCAGAGATAAGCAAGACAGTAGCTGCTCTGACAATGGATATGGTGGCTCCCATCACGCACAGAAGGCTTTTAAAACAAAAAACGAGGTTGATTACAAAAGTGGGAATTGACTCCAGTAAAATAAAGTGTTCCAGGAGCAAGAGGAGTTTTCCTTTTGCTCTCTTCTCAAGCCTTCCCAGCCTGTTGAAGCAGCCTCCTTATGAAACAACACTAGCAAGTAAAAAAGCCATACCTGTTTAGGCAGATGATAGGATGTTGCGTCTGGTTGTTAAACAAGGGAAACTCTCTGCTCCTATAAAGAAATAGAGAGAAATAAACACTCTATTTAGTCTCTATTCAGTGAATTTAGCATAAACTCAACACTATAAGATGTTGTACATGTGTACACTTATGTCCAAGTCTTCTTTTCTCAGCTTTATTCCCCAAGACTCACTTGAGACACATCTACTCAGATCCCCTGTTATGCCCAGCCTGCTCTGGGACCACCAAGGAGCTGCTCAGTCCCTAAGCCTGCCCTAGGTAAAGCTGCAGTGGCTCCCAAAAGCCACCCATTGGGGAAATCAAGCGGTACACAGCTCAGTCCCAGCCCAACTCCCTCCGCTCAGGCTCTGCTGCAGGAGGATCTCAAGCAGGAATAAGGAAAGTAATGGAAGAAGAGCAAGAGCCTCCCATGCTGAAGATACCAATGCAGGGAACTACTCCAACTGCTTCTTAAAACTGTTTTTCTTGCCTCACTTGTATAGTAGAGTGTCTCAAGTTTTCTCAAGTTTATCAGAGATAGATAGGAAAGGTTATCACAGATGATACTGCCCCTTTCCTGACGCTCTTTACTCAGTGAGAAATGCTCGGACACTAAAGGTAGTTAGCCTGTAGAATTAACCTCCTGTGCACATCCTGCTATACACCCTCACTCCTTACTGTCCATCTTTGATCGTGGCACATTTTCATGGAGGAAGACTTTCCAGATGCAGGCAGCAGGCAGATGCTAAAGCAGCTGCAGTCAGGGAGAAAAGGGCTTCTGTGCTATGTGTGTCTGAGTACCTACGGGGATGGCTGTACTATCACCTTTATGTAAGGCTGCCCAACTCCTCGCCTCTCAGATGCCCATAACTGGGCAATTTTAATTGTTCAGAAGTTAATTCTCCATATACAATGCCTGAATCAGGCTAAATCTCTGGTATGAGAGTCCTTTGTTTTAAAGCTTTAGCGAGAATGGGCCAGGTGTTTCCAGGAACCAGATTGGTGAGAAACTCATGACTAAAACTACTTAAAAAAAAGAATAGTTATGATAATGATAAAAAGTAGGATGCAGGCGTGCAATTAGAGAGAATCATATCGTATACAGGCAAAGGGGACTGACCTTAAGCTGGAGAATACTCCAGGTTCCTGTTTCCAAGCCTGGACTCTCATTCCTCAGCAATGAGTTAGTCTGCTTGCCTGCACTGTGGCATGGGGCACTGCTAACTGTGGCTTTCCATCAGTTTGCCCAGTCAACACCCAGCAAGAACTGAAAGATTTGGCTGCCTTGAAGGAGGAAGGTTTTAGATGGCTCTCACAGCAAATAAATGGAAGTGACCACCACACCTCCCTGCAGAGGCTGTCAGCACAGAGTACCCTTCACTCACATGAAATAAGTAGTTTCACTAAATGAGCTATGGCAAAACAAAGCTCCAGCCAGCATCAATTCTACCCATCCGCAGGAGAAGGAGGGATGTTGAAATAAGCTAATTAAAATTGCTCTGGCTCAGCAGAAAGATAATGTTCTCGACAGCTGAGTGTTTGGCACTTGGCGTCCTAGCAGCCCTCCAATGTGTCGCTGATGCAGAATAACCCCACAGTCAGAGCCAGTGGAGGTGGATGCACACCTCTCAGGAGAGGCAAGCACAGGAGACAGAGGCATTAACAGAAGGAGGGACACACCTGCAATGAAGCACAGGTGACCACATGGAATGTTTAATGAGTTTAAATTAAAATTGGCTTAGGACTTGCACCTTGTCTACTGCACCAGCACTGAACATGCACTCTAGCGGTCAGAACTGAAACCTCAATCACGTCTCTGTTAAAGGTTTACCACAATAAATGTGATTCTAGCAGGCAGCAGAATACCAGAAATACCAGGCAATCAAAATACAGGATGCCAGAAGTGGGAAGCAGTTTTGCTACCCCTGGAATTTGCTGGGGACAGGCTGTAATCAGCATTTCCATCTCTTGTGGACTTATAAGAAAATTAGCTGTTTCAAAGATTCTTCCCCTAGAAAATAGGAGAGACCCACCCACACCGAGGAGGCAACAGCTCCACATTTGGGGCAATCATCTAGAAAGCAAGAAGTTAACTTTATGCCTGGTCACTACCTGGCACTACAGCTGTGACAGGGTTTTCCATTTCCCATGAGCATCTTCCAAGAATCACAGCACAGGATGTGTTAGAAAGAGTTTATTTTTCTTTTCTCCCTGACCCTCTCACTTCAAAGACAGATCCCTGAAGAAAGTGTCCCAGTAAGGGATTCACTTACATTGGCACAATCTTTGGAAAAGCTTCATGCTCGAATAAAGAGACATGCTGGCTCATCGATGGCCCGGAGCCAGGACGGCAGGGGACGGCGCCTCAGCTGCTCTAAGCGTCACCTTTCCCAAGGGACAGGGCACAAAACATACACACTGTTCTTCATGCCTGTTGAGAAGCTGCTGTTAAGAGACCCTTAACCTTGGATATGGAAACCTTGATTAGATCATGCAAGTTTATCACAATGCAGAACTCTCGCTGAAGCACTGCGCAGAAGCACAGCCTAGTAAACACATCGTATAGATCTGGTGATGCAGAACCACCGGTTGAGGCAGTCCTAGGTTGGATGCGCGGTGACCCAGCATGACGTGGATTTTGATACCTGTTTGTTCTCGCTCTGCCATCCACCTGTGGGCACAGCACGTCACCAATCGTATCCCCCTTCCCTGCTGTATGCGTTAGGGATTGCATTACCTTCTCTTTGTTAAACACTCTGACATCTCCCTATAAAAACTGACAAAACGCTGATGCACACATGCACCCAACAGAAGAAAGGCTCTCTTTTACATGCAAGGTACTTGTAGTCATTCTTCACTAATGTGTGCTTACCCTTGTTTCTCCTCTTATTAAACTTTCAAAACAAACTGGCTTGATAGATTCGTACATTTAATGTAATAGAAAAAAAAGCATCTGTCTTTCACAGGAGCTGTTTCACTCTCTTACATTTTGAGGGGCTTTTCCAGGACTCCTATCAAAGCACGCACCTGGTGAGTTATCTGGGATGAGAATTGTAAGGACCAAGTGCATCATTTTCCCAAGCTGTTGCCTTCTTCCCCTGAGAAAGGAGCTGTGCCGTCATCCTGAGGGGTCAGCCCATCTGCCTGTGGCCCCAGCTCTGCCTTGCAGAGATCTACTGGCTTCGCTGAGCTGCCTGATTCACACATCACACAAACTCTTCAGCCTGGGAGCATGTCTTTCGCTGCATATTCCCCCAAAGCAGCGCTCAAACACTGACAAAACCCTAAACTGCCACAATTTACTTGTAAGCAGTCAGTGTTTTGCTCAACAACACATTACACAGTCAGTCTGCAAACACTGAGGCTGCAAATGCATCCAATCCATTAGTACCAAAGAGCTTTTCACATCAATTTTTCCTTTTAGAGCACATTCTCCTCCCTATTTCTTCCCCCCACCTCGTGCTTTCCCCTTGGCAGCAGGGGTGTAAAATAAGATAACAAACAACTTTCAGTGGGATGCAAAGGAAAATGATCTGATATCTGGAGAGCAGAATTCACTACACATTTAGTATTCTGTTTTCAAAGTGCTAAGGAATGAAGATGAGTTATACCTGAATTTCAGCTGATGTTGATGCAGGTAGCAAATGCCTTTAAAGCACCACAGCTAAAGGAGACAATCCAGAGGCCACATTATGCTGACAATCTGCAGAAGTCAGCAGCTTCACCCAGCTGCGGACGTGGCCCAGAAATTCAGAAAGGACTGCAGCAAAATGGTGCCTCAATTTGAGAGCCAAGAGTCTGGTGCTGTCCTCTCTGAGAAAAATCCCCACCGGATTCTCACCGTCAGTGTGAACGGGCTTTGAGCAGCACAGAACCCAGAACTACCCTCACACATGGAACATGGAATCATAGAATGTCCTGAGTTGGCAGGGACCCACGACGACCATCGAGTCCCACTCCTGTCCCTGCACAGGACAACCTCAACATTCACACCCTGAGGCTGAGGGCATTGACCAAATGCTTCTAGAATGTTTGTCAGGCTTGGCACCATGACTGCTTCCCTGGGGAGCTGTTCCAGTGCTCCTCCATCCTCTGAGGGAGGAACCTTTTCCTAATGTTGAACCTAACCCTCCCTGGACACACATTCCCTAGGGTCCTATCGTTGGTCACCATAGAGAAGAGTCTACCTTCAAAAGCTAGCTCAGCAGTGCTGCTGAGAAGTTTTGTGTTCCCTTCTGACCCAGCTGATCTAGGAAAAGTTTTAATGCTGCAAAACCAAGCAAGGCTGATCTCACCATCATAAATGTGTCTGTTCTAAAAGCTATTAAATTGCTTCTGTGTTACAAATGACTGCATTACTCTCAACACTTCTTAATTCTCACCATTTAAATAGCACTGCTTCTCTGGTGAATACAGAAATCTCCTTTTCACCAATATTCACATAATTTTTTTCAGTAGGTTAAAAGAAATTTTAGAACCCCTACAAATTAAGACAATCCATGTGGAAAAGCACATTGGGGCTGCTGCTGCTAGTCTGGGCAGCTTGTGGCCACGAAGGCAGAGGAGACAGTCAGGCTTGGTTATGATCGTGAGAAGGAGATGGGGAAAATGAAAAGCTCTCTCAGCATCCAGGAATCCTGGGTAAGTGGAGCCTCAAATACACTACAGACAAGTGACATTGTTCAATCATTTATGGAAATCAAGGTTAGTGGTGTCAGCATAGATGGCTTGGGAGGAAACAGCTTCCTCATCCTCTTGGTGCAGAAGTAACTTGGCTACATTAGTGGCTGCCAGCAAGTAAGGAATAAAGAAAGGAAACAGAGAAGGACAAGGAAAGCAAAGGAGAAAATGGGTACATCAATATTTTCACAGGTTGAGTACAGCAGCCCAGCCAGGACCCCAAGGGGTTTTATGTTTCAGGACTCTTGAAGATGGAGACAATTGCCACATTTGATGAAAATCCACAGTGTCTGGGTTTTACAAATGGCGTCTCTGATAATGTACCTCATTTTATAACAAGCAGGGAAAGAAAGTGCTCTGATGACAATTACTGCCAAGGCATTTTGTGGTGTTTCCTGGTGCAGACCTGTATTAACACTCCATTTCTCCAAACTACAACTTGCTTTCTTTGTAGCTGCTCAGTGAAGATAGGTCTAGGGGCTGTTTGCCTGGGCTTGTCAAGATGAATTTTAATGCATGCTACTTGCAAGATGTGCCACCTGCTATTTTATATCTATAATTTACTGTATAATGAGTTCCTATAAATTCTTACGATAGCTTAAGAGCCTGGTGAAATAAATTGCTGGCCTAATTTTCCCTCAGTTCGTTAGCAAAGCAGAAAGAGCTCAGGTCATTTTGAGTTCCTCCAGCTGTGTCCTTTGGCTGCAGCTCTGGTGGCTTCCTCTGCGGAAGAATTTGACCTCCAGGAAAAAGGCTTTTATAAGACTCTTGCTGCCGAGAGATGCTGGCATAGCAATGTACAGCAGGATTTGCCATTCGCTTCATAAACCTCACCTATTTCAGACCCATTAAACTGTTGTATGGACACACCAAAGTCTTCATGTGCTGGAGAGGAAAGGCTCACTAGAGAGTCTTTCTAGACAAGAACTGCCTGCTACAGTCATCAGTGAAACAGAAACCCATAACCCTGCAACTCAGCAGCCAAGAGAAAGAATTCATTTAAGATCTGGGACTGAGAAATCTCTCCCCTATTGGGGAACGCTGTCCTCACCTCAATTATTACTCACCAGAAGATGTATGTCCATGCTTTGGCCTAGCACCACACACACAAAGCTACTATGGGAAGCTAGAGACTTGTCCCTTTGGGACATTACAAACCTCTGCCTCTTGGGGGCCAAGCTCTTGCCAGACACTACTAAGATTGTAGGAAGGGACTGTAATTTCACTTTTTTTCCAAATGTACAACAACAAAAAAATCCCCAACTTCCTTCAGAACAAGGGTTCTGTACTGGCATGCATGGAATCATAGAATCATGGAATGGGTTGGGTTGGAAAGGACCTCAAAGCCCATCCAGTTCCATTCTCCTGCCATGGGCAGGGACACCTCCCTCTGGATCAGGGTGCTCAAAGCCCCATCCAACCTGGCCTTGAACACCTTCAGGGATGGGGCAGCCACCACTTCTCTGGGCAACTTGTGCCAGGGTCTCCCCACCGTCACAGGAACACACTTTTCCCCAAGATCTCATCTCAGTCTTCCCTTGTCTCTGGACTAACAGCACTTTCCCAAACAAGCCACAGACTTCCATAAGCTCCTGGATGCAAAGCCAGAAGTGTGTGCTGAAACGAGACAGTTGCCAGGCAGGGCTCCATCAGTGAGCAAGGCCGGGATGTGCCCAGACTGCATGGGGCTTTCTGTCCCTGTCAGGAGAGACAAGACAACATCAACAGAGAAAATCACCCCCTGCCTTTCATCTCCTCACAAAAGCCTGACAGCCAGGCTGTAGCAAACCAAGAGTAGAGGAATGTTTCCCTCAGATGCCACAGTAATCTGGGGGAGCAGGAGGGGAGGGAGGAGAGGAGGGAAGAAGGAGGGCTAAGGAGCCATGACAAAGTGTGGGGACAAAGCAGACTGACAGCTAGGCAGAGCCACTTCCAGCTTTGCTACATGTGGATTTGGGAAAGCTGAAGATGTGCTGCCCAGGGCAGGCAGGACCTTGTGTGCCTGAATGAGCCTGGCATGAGCCCATCCTACAGCCAGCCACGGTCTATGTCACCCACGCCGCTGCTCCAGGGAGACACCTCACCCCACAGCAACGACGGCATTTTCCAGGCTGCTGGTGTCGAGTCCTGTCCCACCAGAGCAGCAGAAAATTCCCCTGAAGGAACGTAGCAGGACACTACTCCATGCTCCGCTCTACACTGCTCTGGTTTCCATGTTCTCTTGTCCAAAGCTAAAGGGTTTCCTTTCCCTACAGCACCCAGGACTGCAATACGGATACAGCCCATGCATGGAGAGAACAGACAAGGTAGCTGCAGGAACCACCTTCCTAAGGGCACCACACGTCTCTCATCATTAATAAAGGTCTTAAGGAGGCAGGAAGGGGCCTTCTAAGCTTGGAAATGGAGGGGGACCTACAAAAGGGAGGATTAGAAAGCAAGAGCTGCTGCACTGGCTCAGCTCCACCCTCTTGCTTGAGGTTTCTTTTCTAATGCACCAGTTCTGTTCATCCTGCAGGCCTTCCTGGGATATCCTGGGCAGACAGCAAGTTTCCTCAATACAACCTATACCCACAAATCAACAGTATTCAAGTGGGATGGAAATGCAGAGTGAAACACAACAAAAACATGTCACTTCTTCTGGCTTGGCTTGGGTTTACTTTTCTCATTGGTGGGACATTACACAATACAAGGGCAACTTTGGATGATTACTCTGATGAAAAAATAATAAAATCCCATTTTACAGGTTTGTAGAGTTCCTGTGGGTCACAGAGTTACTGCTCAAGACAGGGAAAGACCAAGGCTTCTCCAATCCTGCCTCTAATAATGAGGTCCAACATGTATTCCCAGCACTGCCCCACTGTAATACAGTGTATAACTGTACTCCTCCAGTAACCAAGCACAGTCGTTTACCAGCATGCCTATTAACTCAAACCACATTCTGCCAGTTCAGGATTCAAGACTGTTCTAGGCTGTTCTGGGAAGCCACCTTAGCTCATGGGCAGTTCACAGGTCCCTGTCACCTGTATGCTAGTCCTTATTTAATTCTCATAAGTTCACTTTATGGAGTGGAGAGCAGGCTGTGCAGAGGGTGTGGTACCATGGTAACTGAGTTTAAGCTGCCGTTTGCACTGAGAGGGATATGTTTGAGATAATAAGGCCCAAAGCACCAGATGAAATATGGAAGGGACACAGAAGATACTGGCTAGAAAACATTCTCACAGGCATGGCTCCAAAATGGTGGCATATATGCCACCAGTGATACCCAAGATAACTACATCTGGCATAAAAACATTGCCTCAAGTCCTTCACTGGGGAGCAAACACAACAGGGGATGCAGTACAGGTTCGCAGGCACTGCCAGCCTTTTTTAGGAGACATTTTACCACCATACTTTGGATTTCTGCTTCTTCCTTCTCCCCGGTTTCGAGCACTCCAGGCAAGCAGTGGTATGGCAGCACTGACCATATCCCACGGCACATTCTGGAAGTTCTACTGGCACTGTTTGGGAACAAACCACACTGCTTCACTCATGACAGACCCACTGCACACACATCCCAGTAACACTCACACTTCCATGCACCACACAATTGCAAAGCAAAAGCTCCCAGAGGCTTTAAACCTTTTATCTTCTAAATCACTTCTAAACTGCTTATCTCCATTAGCAATCTGGAATGCACAAGTCACCTGTCACAGGACAAAGGGGAATTAGGCAAACCAAAGCCTTTTGGTAGTCGAGGACTGGAAGCTTTTTGCACTCTTTGCTGGGGATTTTCCTGACATGCCCCGCTGTCATTTCCTCCAGGCCTGCCTGAAAGTCTCCACCTCCGGAGCTCCAAGAAATGCCTATTGCCAATCCTTGCACATTCCACCCAGGGACAGCATCTACAAACTGTTATCAGTCTAGTTTGGTTATGTCACACCAGCTCAGGGGCCACCATGCGGGACAGCCCAGCAAACAGCCTCCTTGTTCAGCCTCAGAGGTTTTGGGGAAGCCCCTGAGATGCCAGATGCTTCCACAAAAAGACCTCCACAGACTGGACTTCAACCCTGGCAAGGGCCAGTCTCTCTTCTGTGCTCACCAGAGGAACAAGAAACCTGAGACCTGGTGGCTGAGACCTCACTGGGGTCTGCAGTGAGAGGTGGTTTAGGAGAGGGCAGGGGAGGACAGTGAAGACAGTCACCACCATGGCACAAACAGCCAGATACAGCCACAAGGGGACCACACACTCTGTGAAGCCACTTGTCATGCAGAGACAAAGGCTTGCATATATGCATGCCTTCTGATAATTCAGTATGGAACAAAATGAGGAACCTGTTGATGACTTCAGTACCTGAGCAACGCTCCATGCCAGAGAGAACATGACACCAGGACCAACCAGGAAGAGATGTTTCTGCTGTGAAACAGGACCTGCCAGCAGCTGCATGTTCCCCTCAGAACACAGAGTGGCTGGCACCAGCACACCCACATCCAGCCTTCTCCCAGTTTTCCTCATTCCACTGCCCACCTGCCTGTTTCCTCCTCCTTGCTAAACTCTCCTGAGCCGCAAGCTCAAATGACATTTGCCTCACACTAGGCAGTTGGTAAGAAATGCCAGCTTCGTTAGATCTGTGATGCTTATGGGACATGGGTCCCACAAGTGCTACTGTTGCACAGTTTTCAGAGGTGGGACAGCAGGAATACTGTCCAAAGAGACTGTTCTCCATTCCATAAGAGCCTCAGCCCCTGGATTCCCTAAAACCAAAAGCTCTTATTCTTATTTCTAATAAAGGAATTAAGAAAACATTGGCAAACCCTCTTGCTCCACTCTCCTGGTTCCATGGAAGGCCTCGCCTGTCTGCAGCAGAGTGCAGGTGGTTTCGGCTGTAGGAATCCAGTCATGCTGTCCCACTGCCTGCAGGTGAATGCTCTGTACATAGCATGTTGGGATGAGGCAGAAGGCAGCCCAAAACACAATTTCAAGCTGAGGCAGAGGCTCCAAAACAACCTTTGGGTGCTTCCCAAGAGGCTGTCAAGGCCAGGCTCACATCTTCTCTCCAAAAGGGATGTGAGAACAGTTTACATCATCACAATCAGTAAGCCTGTCACCCTCCATTTCTACAACTCATAAATAAGTCCAGATCCAGCCTGCAGCAGCAACCTCTGGCTCCTTGGCCCCCCTGGGGCCCAGGAACACCCCCTCCCCAGCTCATATTTCCTGCACAGGCTCTGGGGCTGCAGACTCACGCAGCCTCCTGCCCATTCCCGAGTCCCCAGCCAGGCTCAGCACTATCCAACATCACCATCTCTTTAACAAGGGGGCACGAAGGGCCGGCCTCACAGCTGGGAGCAGCCATCGTTCCCAGCTATGTTTGGGGTCCGTGGACACTTGCAAGTGCATCCTGTCATTAATCTGCTCTGCCTGGCTGCTCTGCTGAAAAACTCAACTTCATTTCCAGGGCTCCTCCTGCTCAGGATGCAGCAAACAGGGCCAGGAGGAAAAAATGTGCCCATAAATAAAGTTAATGACACAAGTCTTGCTGCTACCCCCTTGACCAATACAGGTTTTTCCTTCTGCTGCCTTTTTTACATTTTATTATAAATTGCTGATTCTTTTGCTTCTCAAGAAATTGTGGAACGGCCTCCTCCACGTGCTAGGAAATGGGCAGCTACGGGAGCAGTCCCCTCCTTGGCTCCAGCTGCAGCAGAAGCCCAGGCTGGTTCAGTTCCCCATGCCCTAAGCCAAAAAGCCTTGCTGCAACGTGAACACTTCCAGCTGGGCCGAGGTGCCAGCAAGAGCAGTCCCAATGCTTAGGAAACCCGTGTCAGTGCTTCCTTACTGGTCTGTGCTGAATCCAGTGGGAATTCCTGGGTCGATAAGCACCGCTTGGCATGCTGCTGCATCCATCACTGATGCTCAGAGCCTTGTCAGGTCCCACAAGGTTTTGGAAATGTTTTCTCAATTTAAGCTCAAGATATCAAAAAAAACCAAACAGCATTGTGTACTTCAGACTAGGTCAAGCAAAATGTATCAGCTTGTGTTTTACTTGGTTTTCCTTTGACCTGAGTTTTCAGCAATTTCAGTTAGTCCAAAATGGAAGACTTTTTTTCTTCCATTTTCAAGATGTCTTAAAATAAGAAAGAGGGGGAGGAATTTCTCAGGAATGGGGAGGTCACTGAAACTAATCCTTCCCCAAGAACGGTTCTCGCTTTATGAATAGCTTTTTTTCTGATTTAAAAGAAAAAACTGTTTGGTTGGAAAACTTCCATTTAGAATCATAGAATCATAAGGTTGCAAGAGACCTCTGAGATCATCGAGTCCAACCATGCCTGTCTCCCTACTAAACCACGTCCTTAAGAAACTCATCTACCTGTCTTTTAAACACCTCCAAGGACGGTGACTCAACCACCTCCCTGGGCAGACTGTTCCAATCCCTGACCACCTTTCAGTAAAGAAATTCTTCCTAATGTATAGTCTAAACCTTCCCCAGTACAACTTGCAGCCGTTTCCTCTTGTCCTGTCGCTTATCACTTGTGAGAAGAGACCAGCACTCACTCCGTCACAACCTCCTTTCAGGCAGTTGTAGACAGTGATGAGGTCTCCATTCAGCTTCCTCTTCTCTCATTCCCTCAGTCTCTCCCCATAGTGCTTATTCTCCAGCCCCCTTACCAGCCTCATTGCCCTTCTCTGCACTCGCTCCAGCCCCTCAGTGCCCTTCTTGTAGTGAGGGGCCCAAAACTGAACCCAGCACTCGAGGTACGACCTCACCAGTGCTGAGTACAGGGGCACAATCACCTCCCTGCTCCTGCTGGCCACGCTGTTTCTGATACAGGCCAAGATGCCACTGGCCCTCTTGGCCACCTGGGCACACTGCTGGCTCATGTTCAGCCAGCTGTCAATCAACACCCCCAGGTCCTTCTCTGCCAGGCAGCTCTCCAGGCACTCTTCCTATTTCCAACAACACCTCCAAAGCAACTCTGAGAAACAAGCCCTCCGCTACTTTCCTTAAAGCTAAGATAGGAAAAGCTGACCTGTTTTCACTAGGGAGAAGAGTTCACAGTGAGGACTCTCTCCTGTAATGTATGTATTCCAACCACTTGTTTATTTGAAAATCATATAGTTCCTGTGAAACCAAATGTTCTGTATTTAATAGCTTAAGCTGTAAATCATAAAAGCCAAATTCAGTGGACTATAGGTTATTAAGAAATAGGGACCCAGATGGCCAGCTGAGGTCACACTGAGGCCAGCACATCCATAAAGAACACACACTTGTGTGTCCTTATTAAAGTTTGGGGATTTAGTAAACCAGAAGTGTTTTCCTTTCAGAGCACTCATGTCAGATAATGCTGTTTACTTTAATAAAACACCCTACACGGTTCACAAAGTTTAAAATAACTAGAAGTTGCTGGCAGTGGGAGACCACTCCACTATGGTTTCATGAGGAACTGTTGCACCTTTTCTCACCTAATTAAAACCTAACACTAACTAGTGACCGCTTTTGTTAGAGGGGAGAAGCTGTGGCGAGGTTCCTGCATTTGGGGATACTCCCTGTGGCTTGAGGTTCTAGTAATCCGACAGCAACCAGCACCTCCTCCTCTCATACACCATCTGTTCAGCTGAGATGAGCCCATGACAGCCTCCAGCTGCAGAAGGTTTGCCGTCATTTACTGCCTCACAAAACTCAAGTTGAGGGCAGGTGCTGGAGCTGCGTTTCCCAACTACTGTGGGTCAGGCAGAAGAACTACCACAGAAAGCAGTAACCATCACTGCCTGTTACTGCCCACCACCCTGCCACTGGGCAGACATGGGACTTGGCTTTTAAGATCAGGGATTTGCAAATCCAAATGCAACTTTTGGCAAATTACAGAGGTTTTAAGCATCAGCTGAGATGGCGTTGATGTAAACAGAGGCTCTAAGAATAAGTCTAAGAGATGGATGGTTGAGCACAGGTCTGTTGAGGCATCCCTGCTCCCACGGTGAAGCCCTGCACCTCCTCACGGGCTTCCCCACAGCCCTCAGGGCAGGCAGGGTCTCTGCCCTGTGGATTCAGCAGGATCAGCTTCAGATCCCGTTTGACACCCACACTGCCCAACAGTGAGCTCATTAACAGTCGATGATGTCGTGACATGGGACCAGTGCAAGATGGAGTAGTGAAACAGAACCCGGAGGAAGATCTGTTGGGATCAAAGGTGGGCTCAAAGGGCTCTGGTGCTCTCCAACCCCCATGGTCCACCCCCTTCTCTCATCTGAGAATCCTGGTGTCGGCGGCTAGACCAAATGAGACAAGCTCACCATGCACATCACCAGCCAGCACCACAGGAGGCATCAACTGTGAGCTTCCCAAAATGTTCACGGTTCCTTCCCTCCATTTCCTATCACCCCATCTCTCATAATTCCCTTTCTTTATGAGCAGTTCAAAAGTGTGTTCTGTTATTATTTGTTAATTGGCTTATGATTAAGCAGGCAGGTGGTGCTAAGGAGATGAGAAACCATGGTGTGACACAGTAGAAAGCATGAGAGGCCTTATTTCCTCCCTCAAAAAGAACTGTGTGGGGCATCTGAAAACAGTTCACAAGCGGCATGCCAACAAGAAAAGCAAGGCAAATAAATATACATTTCTACCCTCTTGAAACTAAATCCCTGTAAAGAAAGTTATTATTCTCTCACAGCAACGCATGCTTTTGATTTTATCAAAATGCATTAAAATAACACTGCTTTTCCCTAAGCTGACTGCTCTCTGGGAATGATTTCCGGGCTGAAAGCCGCACTTCACTTCCTTGAGCTGTATTGGCAATTCACAGCGCCAGCCTTGCTCTAACAAAAGCCAGCACTGATTGCCGTACATTTATAAAGACAGAATGAGTCAAAAGTAGTGTTTTGACCTTAAGATGACAGATTTTATGGGTCATAGCAAAGCCACTAATACCAAACACTCACTGGAACAATTTTACAAACAAGTATTTTATTGTCTAAGTTGCCTGGCCAACTTGCTTCTTCTTTAGAGCAAGCACATAGAACTTGTGGAACTTTCAGAACAGCAGCTCCTTGCTCAAAAGCGCATAACAGCTTCCTTAAACCTTCCTTAAACAGTCCCTAACCACCGTGCTGTGTTACAAACACCTTAATAAAGATTGAAGACAGTGAAGGAAAACCAAAGCTACAAACTCGTTAGATCACAAGGGCTGCAGCCCCCTATGACAGAGAATTTCAGGTGCTTAAACGCAATTTAGACCTTGTGCTAAATGAATCACATATAGGATGAGAAGTTGAAACCAAACTTGGTTATATCCAGACCAGCCCTTCTGCCCACCTGGCAGGTACTTCTCTTTATGTTCTTCATCCACTTTCAATTCACACATCTAAAAATGGATTCTGGGATCTGGAGACATTACAGAGTAATACAATCATAGAATTACCCAAGTTGGAAGGGACCCAAAAGGATCATCGAGTCCAACTCCCATCCCTACATGGGACACTCCCAACAGTCACACCATGTGACTGAGGGCATTGTCCAAATGCTTCTGGAATGCTGGCAGACTGGGTGCCCTGACTGCTTCCCTGGGGAGCTGTTCCAGTGCTCCATCACCTGCTGGGTGAAGAACTTCTTCCTAATATCCAATCTAAACCTCCCCTGGCACATCTTCCTGCCATTCCCTCTAGTCCTATCATAGGTCACCAGAGAGAAGAGATCAGCACCTGTTTCACCTCTCTCCCTTGAGAGAAGGCAGTAAACAGCTATGAGACCCTCTCTCATTCTCCTCTTCTCCAGGCTGAACAGACAAGTGACTTTAGCCACTCCTCATACAACTTCCACTCTAGACCCTTCACCAGCCTTGTGGCCTCCTATGGACACTCCAGTAGTTGTATGTTCTTTTAATACTGTGGTGCCCAAAACTGCACACAGTACTTGAGGTGGGGCTGCACCAGTGCAGAAGAGAGCTGGATAATCCCCTCCCTTGACCGGCTGGCAATGCTGAGCTTGATGCACCCCAGGACACAGCTGGCCCTCTTGGCTGCCAGGGCACTGTTGGCTCATGTTCAACTTGCTGTCAATCCAGAAACCCTAGGTCCCTCTCTGCAGGGCTGCTCTCCAGCCTCTCACACTCGAGTCCGTGTACCCAAGGTTGCCTTGTCTCAGGTGCAGAACCCAGCACTTGCCCTTGTTAAATTTCATGCAGTTGGGGATTGTCCAGCTCTCCAATCTGTCAAGATCCCTCTGCCCCTAAGAGTGTGGATGGCTCCCCCCAGTTTTGTGTCATCAGCAAACTTTTCAATGAAACTTCAAGTCCTTCATCCAGGTCATTTATGAAGATATTGAAGAGCACTGGCTCCAGTACAGATCTCTGTGGGACCTGCTAGTGACTGGACACCAGCTTGATGTAACTCCATTCACTAAAGCACATTTTATGTTTAAAAACGTTTATGTATAGCAACAAAAAACACAATAAGGAGAATCTCAATTTTTGCACTTACGCATTTGCTAACAAAATTTCTATTTTGAGGCTATTACAATTTTAAAAACTGCCCTATGTAAAGAGATACTGGATCGCCTTACAAGAAGAGGATGAAACATACCACTTAGGGATACAGCATGATGCCACAAGTAAAGGCCTTTCACCTCTAGAATCACGTTCTCCCCATTCCATCACACACATGAGGACGTGGCAACACATGCACTCCTTAGTCTAACGTTCAGAGACTGCTCCTGGTTGAGTACCTTCCAGGCAATGAGCTATGCTGAGAGCAACCTTCTGTCCTGGAAAAGCATAAGCCAAGTGAATGATCTATCAACACCTCCTTAGCCAAGAGAAATGGCAAACTTCCATGGCCATCACACAGGCAAAGAACACCCCGCACATGCTCCCAGAGCTGAAGGAGGTGGGAGATACCCTTAGATTCCAGCAACATGATTAGCCAGACACCTCCCAGTGCTGCCACAGGCTTCCTCTGCCAGGAGCACAGAGCCCTGTGCTGCTGGAGAGCAGTTGCTGGAATCGGTTTGTACAGCCCTGGGCATCCTCACGATGAGCCCTGGCTCACTTTCAGAGTCAGACCTGCACTGCATTTAACAGGGCTCCCCATGGGGGAACCAAACCAGCTAAAACTTTTCTATCTGTCTTCCTGTACATCAGGAACGGGGATTGAAGGGTCTGAACTCAGAGAAAAAGATTTTCCTATCAACTATGGGACCTGAAAGACTTCATTTTTTTCAGCAGATTGCCACTGAGCTCTGAATTGCACAGCTCCTCAGCTCCAATCATCCCAGCATGTACCAACAACCTTGTAGGATCCGATCGCACCAATTTCTAATTCATATCTACGTGCTAGGTACATCTTTAGCACCTGCAAGCTTTGGCTGAGATGAGCCCATGACAGCAGGCAGTGTGCACACTGAGAAAAGGTGTTGGTCCTCAAATAATTTATAGCCCCACATAGACATACAAGATACAAAAGGAACCCCCAGTTACTACCATGCCCCTGTATTTACAGTGCAGAGGCTCTCTGTAATAAATAAACAACTTCTAATTCAACATCAGTGCAGATTATGATCCTATGTTACACAGCAAAAAGTCATCTGCCTGTCTCCTCCTCCCCAGCTACTGGGCTGTCACCTGCTCCCTGCCTCTGATTTTTGAGGATCATCTGTGGATTCATTTTGAAAGAAAACAGTTTTAAGAACTGTGTTTTACTGTGCTCATTTTGTTTAAAGATGATGAATCGGGGCCAAGGAAGATAAAACGCCTTGCCTGAACACATGCACAGGCTCTATAGCGCATCAGGGATGTGCATACAGGATTTTCTGAGTTTCACTCCGAGCTCTAAGGACAGAATCACTGCTCCCTCTGATCTGAGGGCTGCAGTCGCTGTGTGCAGTAAACAGATCATGCGGGCCACAGGCCTGCAGTTTATCTTAAGCTCCTTTAAAGCCACTGCTTGTCACTCCAAGGAAAACGTGTGACCTTCTGTGACATCTCTCTGGAAGGGCCTTTCATGTCTGCTGCTCTGAGATGATGAGAAGAAATGGTATTTAGAATGCAAACTAACAAATCCCAGTGCTCCACTGGCTTCTCTTCTCAGGCATTAAGGGACAGATTTCTCTGGGGTTTGTAGGAACTGGGGAAATACAAAAAAAAAAGGGAATGAGCAATGTAGCAGCAAAGGATTGTTGTCTGGCCCCTCCTTCTTGTTGGTGGCAGCCTCCCTCCTCTCCTTTCAGGTGTTGAAGAAAATCCTCCAGCCACATATTAATGAGAAAAAGTTGCCTGGAAACTGGAGAAGGTAACAGCCAAACTGAAGACACGGAAGGAATGAAAAGTTTGTCCAGTTAGCTATTACAAATGGACAGCCACTCCTGATTCCAACCTTTTCTTCTGAGCATCGACTCAGACCTTTTGCTGAACGCTAGCAAAATGAAGGAATATCTACTTCCTTGTTGTACTGGCCATGTTTTAGCTCTCCTGCTGGATGAGGACCCAACTGGATAAGGAGGGAGAACATAAGGTAACAGATAAACAGCACACAGCTCCCTCCTTTGGGCAGAAGGTCTCCTCAGTTCTAGGTGCATTTGGAGGATGATGCCGTAAGACTCTGGGAACAGGACTGGGTTGGACCTGCCAATAGAGGGATGGTGCCCTATCTGGTAATGACATCAGCAGATACCACAAAAATACAACTGTATCTTATTAATGCAACTGCTCCCAAATGAATCCCACTTGCACTTCTCTGTGCATGCCTGGCCAGAGCTGTGTCCCTGCCTGAAGAGGTATATCATCACCTGATTGGACTCTAAACAGCCACAGGGATCTAAATGGCACGACATAATTGCAGCAACCGAGGGTATGGCCCCAAAGTAGAAGCCAGTTTAGGTAGACCTCAAAGTCTGCTCAGCAGTACGACACCTGGCCGTGGCAGCAGCATTGTCAGCACCCCTGGAAACTATGTGGCATCTGAACTGAGCCCCTCTGACGTTATTCAGATGATATCAGCCTTTATTAAGGCTTCATTCCTTCAAGTCCCTTCCATCCGCATGTGCATTGCCAATTTTCTGGTAGCCTCTTATGACCGAGCTGGCCCATTTCCCAGGACACATGTGCCAGGGGAAGGAGCCTCACCCTAGACTACTCCAAACCAATTTAAACTGGGTTTGCCTCTTGGCCGAGCGTATTTCCATGAAGTTGTACTTTGCTTTCCCTACTGACTGCCACGGTATTTTATGTCCCTGTTACACCCCTGTCCTGGGGGCACCAGTCCAGAGTTACCTGAGAGAAACTATAGTCTTCTCTCCTGCAGCCAACGAGCCCAGTGAAGGCAGGTGCTGCAGGCTGTGCCACATGCCAACTTAATCATGGGGATAATGGAAAAAAAGCCATCAAGTCTGAGACATAGAGGTTCAAAGTTCTCCCCTACCACCCACCAGTCAGACTCACCAAGGCAGAGCTGTACCACATGAAAAAACAAAGGCATAACGTGAGAAGAAGCTGCCACCAAAATAACACCATCAAAAAAGTGTGTCTGAATTCTGTAGAGACATATGGTGTCCCTGTAACAGGCTCCACCAGCAGTAAACATGGACACAACCCATCCTGAACACGTGTGACAGCGGGGCTGCAAAGTCTGGGAAACAGCAGACAGAATGAATTTCCTGTAACCCTGCACATGTGCTCAGTGTCACAAGATAAATAATCAATTCCCCTTAATTAGGCTACAGCCTCCTGCTGTCATGCAACCTCTACTTGGCAACTGGTCAGCTAGGTGAAACCAACTCCTTACGTATCAGTAATTACTGGATAAAAGTCTGATTTTGTTTTATTCTAGTATCTCGGGGCTCACTCTGCAAAGTCAGCCATGGTGTTTCCAATCCCAATGGACACAGGACATGGCACTCCTTAGCCACGGCTTGAAGAGTAACAGCTTGGAGAGGATTTAGCCAACCAGCATAAGCTTCCAGGAAACAGAAACACAGAAATGCTGAAAAAAACACTAAGCACATGCTTGGTATGAAAGTAATCATGTAAAGCAAGGAAATACCACTTCAAAACAATTTCCTGCATTTATTGTGCGCACTTGTGATAAATTTGCTTCAGCTCTTTTTGGTTGTTGATTAACAATCAGTGAAGAAACAGCCTCACTAACACAACTCCGTGTGGTTGTTACAATGCTAAGAAAGCAATGGGTGCTCAGATGCCTCAAGAGGTTGGGAGAAGGGCCTTTATCTTTTTGATAAAGTCAATGTTGTGAATTACTTGTTCCAATCTTATTATTCCTAAGGAAAATAAGGTAACATGTTAAAAGAAACTAACAACCCACCATCATCTCACCACCATACTCTTGCAAAAGTTATCTTGTCATCTGAACTAATAACTAAACTATGCTGCACATGAGGCAATGACTTGCATAGTGAGGGCTAGCGCATGTCCTGGCTTCCAGAGAAGACAACCTACAAGCCACAAGGGCACAAAAGGCTTCTTTCATACTGCAGCACATACATACACCAAAGGGTAACCGACTGCCTTTGCATTAGGGCAACCATGCCTTTGGACCCCTCCGAGATTGAGCCTTGCCTCCCTACCCCTAAGCATCAGAGGAGAGCCAAGTCCCAACTGCCCCCCCTGCTACCCAGAGGTGAAAGCAAGGCAGTAGGAAGACACATCTCTCCATGTATCTCCCAAGCTGCTCACAGCCATCCCACCTGGAACCACAGGACAGTCCTGATGAGTACAATGTGCCAATTGCCTCTTTACTCATACTCATACTGTCACACCAGTCAGAAAGGAAAGAGCCTGTCAATTATAACCAAGTCAAAAGGATCCCCTGCTAGAAGGGGCTTCCATAACTTTACTTTTTAATACTGATTATTAATAGAACCAATGGATGGAAAATTATTTCTGAAAGTGAAACAGACCAACAGAAAACCAGCATCAACTGGGAACAGATAACAGAGCTCATGAGGGAGCAAAACAGGGAGTTCTGTGGCCTGTCCTAGGACTGCCAGAAGTTCAAAGTTTGTGTCCAACTTTCAGCATTCTCCAATAGCTGAGAAGGTTCCCAAATGTAAAGTAATAATTTCTAACACATTCTGAAATCCTGAAACATTTACAAGAAAGCCAAAAGCCTGCACAATTTCCACATTGTTTATTAGCCCCATTCTGTGTAACACACACATCCTGGGTGGGATTACGGAGAACATATGTAGGGACTTCTGCCACTGGGATTTCCGTAGATGGAAAGAGTAAATAACATGCAGAAGGGAACAACACCATAGGAAACAGTGCCCTAATTTTGATGGCATATGCTTTAATGTACTATTTGCAACCAGTCAATACAACTGCACAAATCTGTTTGAATATGAAAATGGAAGCAGTTCAATGTGAGTCTGATTGCTAAGGTTGAGCCCACACGGCTGCATGGGTTGTTATTAAACTACTCAGAAGGAAAGTAATTTATTTTATACAGCCTTTTTAGTATCTCCCTCCACCATGATTACCTTTAAAAGCTCAACTAAGTCTATCACAATTACTGCCTACAAACTGATTCATATGTGAATTAAAACATCTTCATTTGCATAAGCAAAACACGTATCTCAATACCTCCACATTCACACAACTACACCTTAACCAACAATGGAAGGGATGTTATGCCAATTCACTCTACTGAAGATGACCAAAGTAGGGATGTTCAGAGTTTTTGAGATATATCCATAGAAGCCATAAGCATTTCAGAGGGAATGGCAAACTGGAAACCAAAGCAAGGGAAAGCTCTACCAGCTCAACATCAGCGAAGAACTAGAAGGTGAATTTTAGTAGTTAATATTGAACAATGAATTGTCCCATCCTGCCAACATCATTAATGTCACTTTTCAGCATGGCAGCCTCTGGCGAGAGGCTCTACAGTGACAATTCCAATTAGCTTTCCTCATCTTTATCTTGCAGTTCACCTGTTAAAAAATGCATGTTTACTCCATCTTCTCTCTGACTGCAGCAGAGGTGAAGTGTTCTTCCAAGTCAGGTAGGTCAAGGCAGTCTCAGCTCCATGTTGTACGAGTCACTTGGCGTGCTATGCGAGTTGCCATTTGACAAGCCTTCTTCCACAGCTTCCCGGCCAAGCTGCCTCAAGCCTCAGACTGGCTGCCTCTCCTCTCACAGCAGTAACAGGGAAGCCATAGAGCCACTGTCTCAGACTATGGACTTCAGCAAAAGAAGCTCTCACCAGCAAGAGCAACCCTTGACCTTCCCATGCCAGTATCTAAATGAGCCCAGTGTGCTCTCTGCACTGGTTAAAGCAGCTCCTTAGGAGGCCCAATGCCAAACCACCAAAGAGAATACAAGTCTACTTTGGTTTCAGTAGGCTTTGAACCAAGTTCTGTTGAAAAAGAACAGGGTGGGAAGGCCCTGGCACAGGCTGCCCAGAGAAGTGGTGGCTGCCCCAACCCTGGAGGTGTTCAAGACCAGGTTGGATGGGGCTTTGAGCTCCCTGATCCAGTAGGAGGTGTCCCTGCTCATGGCAGGGGGAGGGAACTGGATGGGCTTTAAGATACCTTCCAACCCAAACCATTCCATGATTCTATGATAGCATCACATATTTCCCACAAGGTACACAAGGGGAAGAGGGGGAGAATTTGTTTTAATCTAATCCTGTGTTCCTCTAACACTAAGGAAAGAGTAGTTAAAAGGATGACTATCACATTAGGAGCACCGAGGACCTGACAGGTGTTTTCAGGGATCCATCACAAGCTGATTTATAGCTGTGGTGCACAGGGCAGTGACAGCCACTAGCTGAAGAGACCCAGGGCAATGTGGGGTATGTTCTCAGAGGGCACAAATCTGTTTGCCTCTTGGATGCAGTCATGCACAGAGGCTGTTCAGAGAAGCTGAGTAGACATCACCTCCAGCCCCCAGCCCTCTCTCCTAAGGACAGAGTTGTCACAAAAAATAGAACATCAAGGCTGAGCCCACACAGATCATTGTACCAGTCATACCAAACAAGAGGTCTCACGTAGCACCAAAATCTCTACAGACTGAAGAGTCAGACAGACTGAAAAGAAGAAAAGGGATATGGTCCCTCAATGAAGAAACCTCAGAGTTTCTTTGCCCATATAACAGAGAAAATGCACATTTGTTTAATTATCCGTAGCCTCTTACGGTACACATGGGCCAAACAGTACAGGTCTGGCATGCAACAAGCCTGCAAGAACTGACTGCACACAAAGACACACAAAGTCAAACACGCCATGGCAAGGTTAGGTGAATCCAGAAAGAGGGCAATCAGCAGGAAGGCGAAGCTGTGCACTGAAGTGCTAAGATCAGTTGTCAGACCCCAGCTCTGTAAAGGAGTGGAGAAAAAAAAGATAGCATTGAGTTCACTGTCTTGAGCCCAGGAATGTTTCTCTTCTTATGGCCTTCAGTCTCAACAGCAAAGCCTGTCTTAGGCCAGGAAACAAGTAAACCCAGGTCCTCTGGTATCTCTCTGCCTTAACACAGCCAAATAGGATTCACCCTTGAAGCGGCTCTCTCGGCAGCTCCCAGACCCAGGAAGCCCACAGGAGTTTCACGTAACAGATGCTGTGCAAATACACCTTTGGTCCTAACAGCAAGCTTTACACATGGTGATTTTTAGACAGCTAAAATGTCCATTTCTGGCATTTTAAACACCACAGTGAAAGCATTCACCACTTCTGCTGACACAAGCAATTGCTGGGCTAGCGCCCTCCCAGGCTACAGGCTGCCGTGATTTGCTTGCTCCACAAAACAAAGCACTGTCATTGAGCTTCCTGCGCTTTCCCCATCCATGCCACACTCCCACAGCGGTGCCTCCAACCTGCAAATCCCCTGGGAGAACTGCAATCCTTCTGAAAGACCTAGGTCCCATCTTGGCAAGCGACTGACATTGTCACTCTAGTTTCAAGCCAGTATAGGGCACAAACAGGCTTTAGATAGTGATATAAACGCATATGTTCTAGGCATCTACCTCAGGACTTCCAGATAGCTTTTGTTAGGAAGGTTTTGGCGTTTTCCACACGTTTTCTAGGTAAGAAAGTCAAGCAATGTACTCAGGTGTGAAGGTTTGAATTAAATGACTCATTCCAAGTTACAGAGCACTCAGTGAAGTATGCAGGAGAAAACTGCCTTCATGCAAACAACTTTATGTAACAGCATCTAGAGAACTCTTTATGTTAAGCACTGCAGAGCTGCCCCATTACATAAGCTACTTAAAAATTGTGGATTGTTCCTTCCTCTTCCTCCTCTCTCCTTCCCAGAAACTGCAACTGACACCAGGCAAGTAGGATGAAATCGCTGAGGCTTGCAGGGATGACCAGTTGCGTGACTGGAGCCCATAAAGACAAAAAAGAGACCTGAAACCCTGAAGTAGGGAAAACCCTAAAGGCAAGACAATCCAAGCAATAGCTGGCAAACATAACGTTGCTGCTGGACAAACTCCAAGCCTTCATTTCTGAAGGCACTCCGTAGATGTGACAGCAGGCTCTCCTAGCAGCACTGGGATAGATGGGCTGCAAGCGCTGGGGACACATCTCTCCGACCAGGACATTCCACGTGGACACTACAATGTGCTGGAAGGTTGTAAAGAACTATCTGAAAGTGTTTATTTTCTTTAATCCATTTTTTACCCTCTAAGGGTAGAAACTGTTCCATTGCTTTGAACTGAAAAATCACAGCCAGTGAAGCGTACTTAGTAACTAGGAATATATTTTATTCCGTGCAACCTTGTTGTGTCTCAGTGTCCCCACACTAGCTTCTCAACTTTCAAAATGTTTTATTCAGTGTGCCTAACCAGCTACAATTACTCACATTTTCTTTTACAATGGTTTGACTGCTTCATAGTCGCTCCTTGAGTGTGACTGGAGCAGTCCTAGTCCTTACTTCTCCTGTCCCAAACACTTGGTGTGGTCAGGGCAGGAGGGATGAAACTTCATTTTCTACAAGTGGTCACACACTGCAGAACAAGACCAAAGCCACCCTAGTGGCCAGTCTCAACAGGAAATCAAAACAGAAAAGGATCTTTGTCTTCTCCTCCCTCCTCTGCCACCTTTCTGTTTGGTAGGTTGCTTGTTTGTTTCATAACACTGAAGTTCTGCAGAGAGTTGCAGCCCCTCCAGCAAACACAGTCCTGTAAGGGACCCCGGCACGCTGCAGCTGCATCAGGACCACCAAAGGGAAATACAGCCTTGGTCACTGTTCAGCTTGCTGATATGCCCACTCCCACCACCGCCAACTCCACAGTCCAGGCACAGTATAACACATCCTTCGTATTATGAATTTATGCAGTGCTCACTGGGCCACTTCAAACCTTTTGTGGAAGGTCAATATGGGGCAAAGATTGCAACCTGGCACAAAGAGACAAACACATAATAGCAAAGACTACAAAATGTAATGTTTATTAACCCCTCACGCACCAGCCCCCTCCCAACATTAACCTCTGGTGAAGGAATCACCTGAGATGCTGCCATGTTTCATGCGCTGGAGGGCTCAGCCCTCCCCAAGAGCCTGTCAGCACAGAAAGCTCTACAGGATTTTTCTCCAGAGTGGGCTCAGACATGGCTCAATTCTCAGTTCACAGACACGCACTGGCAGGCGACAGGCTGCAGTAAGCGCCTGAGGACAATCCCAAGTGTCTCGTGTCTCTGCAAAACCATGAGGCTATCCCACATCTCTCAGGAGCACAACAGTGGGAGGACACCTCTCACAGCAACAGGGTACGCTGAACTGGGGCTCAGCCTCTGCCTGGAGATGACAAACACCTTCTGGAATCTCCCAGAATATTCCTGCTTGCTTGCACTTACTAAAATTCTCACAACTTGGACATGCTTCAGAAGGGAATAATTTCACTCAGGCCCTTCAGTATTTGCAATCCTTTAAGAAGCCTTCACTGCTGATGTTGAGAGCACCTGGACAGAATAGATCCATTAAACATGAACTGCGGACTGGCTCCCGTTCCACCGCACGTGGTGCTACAGATCTGCTGCAGCTGCTGCATAGAGCTGCTGCTGGGCTTGGTCCAGAGATGCAAAAAGCCCTCAGCCTGCTCAGTGCTGCCATGCAGACAGCAGAACAGCCCTCAGGTTATCAGGCAGCATCTCCCAACAGCAGGTAAGCAGACTGACTGCAACATGAGCTGGCACAACAAACAGTGTCTACAACACACCACACACTTGTCATTACATTTTTATTACTGTCAGCCCACTTTAAAACTCCTTCAAACCTCTCAACTCTCACTACCAACATTTTTACAGCGTTCCCTGAAGTGCATTCCATGTCCAACACTTGTTCTTCTCCAAACCTTGCATTTATTTCCCTCCTAATATATTACATCATAAAAGTGTTTTGGCTTTCAACGCTTAATGCTCCAGCTATTGTATATATGGCCCCTGTCTTCTGTTTAAAGCAAGTGCCTTATTAAAGCGCAGTAATTAATCAGGATGATAAACGCTTGATCATACCAAAAAGGGAGGGAAAAGGCTCATTTACCACTATTGTGGCAAGATTATTTCCCCTTAAGAAAAGTGGCAGCTCTTTTATGCCCCAGTGAATGCAGAGTGACCGGCAGTTTGGAGACCTAGCAAGATATGGTGAGAGGTACAAATAAACTGAAGTTATCCTGTGTGAAGGAGGACAGATGGCAACCACACAATAGCCATCAAGTCTATTTAAACAGATAAGCAGTCTTCCTATGCCCAGCCCAGCTCCAGACATGCTGACTCAAAGACTGGTTCCGGAAGCATAGAACCCTCTGACCCCAAGCAGCTGCAGGAGTCATAGTTTGTCTTTCCACACTCTCATTTACAAACTTGCCCATTCTCTTCGTCAAGTGTAAAACAAGCAAAGCCCAGGACAGATGCTGCTGACCAGCAGCGATAAGTGACGCCTGTGCCTTGTCAACACGTGCATCGGACCCCGGGACACCCTATCTCACTGCAGAGGCACAGGCTGGTGACAGGCAGACTTTCTGCACAGATAGAGAGAAGCAGTGATGGACACAGGGGAAAGGAACAGAAACCACCAGTGCCAGGAGGGGTGGCTGGAGTGGGCAGGCTGTAGTGAATTCTGAATGACATGGATCGGGGAGAGATTTAATTCTACTAAGCAGCCAAGGGCTTGGAGCCAAGGCAAATTTCTGCTGTGGGTGTGTTTTAGTAAAAGCAAAAAGGTGCTGATGAGCCTGAGAAACCAGGAGCCAGAAACAAGTGGAAAAGCCAGAGGGGAGGCACGAGGCATTGGTGAGACAGACTGTCTCTGCAAGCTTCTGAGAAGGATGACGGACCCTTCTGCACCAGGAACTGCAAGCTTGGGGCTTTTAATATTGCAAGGATTACTGCAATCCATGGACTTAACCTTCCTACAGCAAACCTGCAGGGAGACAGAGTGCAACTGCCTGTCTGTGGTGAGGCAGCCCAGCAGCGTGGCCAGCAGCTCTGGCTTCTTGCAGGGCTGAATGCCACCGCTTCCCACCTGGCTGATGTCCTGCACGCCCTCATCTTCACATACACCCATCTTCTGCTGATCTCTGTGGGCAGCATCACTGGGAAATGGAAACACTCTGGGTTCAGTTCTCGCAAACACGCACAGCTGTAAATCCTCAAAAGCCCTTTTAAGCTCTGTCATCACATATGACTTTCCTCCTCATGACATAGTTTATTATACAACTATTTCTATCCCTTGTTTTAGAAGGAAATGGAGCACAACCACAGGGACGTATTAGCACAGTAACATGAACTGGACCCAAAGGTGAGAGTACTGTTTGGGCAGAATGCAAAGGGGTGGTTTGGCCCCTCATTACATCCAGTGAGCTACACAAACAGAAATAGGGGTGGAGAGGACATGCTCACGCCTGGGACCACCCTGCCCTGCAAGCTTTGCCTAAGGCTTTCCAAGCCAACAATCCATTCCATAGATGGCAGGATTAGGCCCAGCAAGAGTATTTTGTACATTATTTTATCCATTTTACTTCAGTAACAGTATTTCAGAACACGCACATACCCATTTTGCCTAAAAAGATAGCAACAAACATCTCCCTTTTGATGGCTGTAGAAAGCTAAAGACAAAAAAATATGTCCCAAACACTATTTTTTAATAAATTGAGTGAAATTCTCAGTGAGTGAAAGAAGGTACATTCATTTCCCCCCCCCCAATGTTATGGAATTAAAGTCTACTTTTCTGTATTATATATGGTTATACACACATATATACACAGGCCAAATTCGATCTGCTTACAGAAAGAAGCTGATCTGTTCCAGGAATTAGTTTGTCCACAGTACTTCATTCCAATAGACCTCATACAAATAAAATACTTCTAATTCCAGCACTCCTTCACCAATATTAGGAAGAAGAGTTTGTTTTGATTTTTCTCCTGCCCCTTTGGACACTGCAGAAAGGCATTCCATGCGTCACTGTTATTACAAGGGCTACTCATAATAAAAAGAGCTCTGGAACAAGTAAACACAAACACTAACCAAGTGTTAGTGAAGACGTGGGCACAGATCTTGTGATTATTCGATTGTATGCCCTTCCTTATGTGTCACTGCTTTTCTCAATTTCTAATTACAGGTTGGTATTTTACGGGGAGAATCACATATGGTTTGCAGAGCTGACACCATGGCTGAACGCTCCTGCTTGCCCTGATGGGCACAGAGTAACCTTGCCCAGATGAGGAACAAAAAATGAGCATTGGGTTGCACAGCCAAGTAGTATTTTGTAGCACAAATGTGATGCTATCAAATTGCAACCCAAAAGGTAAGTGAGGTGGCTCCAGAGCTCAAGATGTCTCTGGAACAAGACCACTATCACCTGCCAAGGTGCCTGTGGAAGACATCACAACAGTCCTGTGCCTCTGTGAGCCCTGGTTTAAATATGGGTAGCAGAAGGCAGAGGGGTTTACCCCACAGATCCCCTTACAACTGGGACAGGGAAAAAGAAAATTAAAAAAGAAAGAAAAAAAGGACAAGGCAGTATTGTTGCTACATCTCTCCAGCTGCCATCAGGAGAAGAGCTGCCCAAGCCCACGCCTCACTCCTGAGTGCTGCATTATCTCTAGTGAGAGGCACAACGGCCTCATTTGCATGGAATCATAGAATGTTTTGGGTTGGAAGGGACCTCAAAGCCCATCTAGTTCCAGCCCCCCTGCCATGGTCAGAGACACTTCCCACTGGATCAGGGTGCTCAGAGCCTCATTCAACCTGGCCTTAAACACCTCCAGGGATGGGGCAGCCACCACTTCTCTGGGCAACCTGTGCCAGGGCCTCCCTACCTTCATGGTGAAGAATTTCTTCCTAATGTTTAATCTAAATCTTCCCTCTTCCAATTTAAAGCCATTCCTCCTGATCCTATCAGTACAGGCCCTTGGAAAAAGTCTGGGCTCCAGAGTGCCTCACAGCATCACCAGCACAGAGACAGCGGGGTCAGCACGTGCACCATGGCCATGCACAGACTCTACTACCCAAAGGCATCCCATACATGACTTGCACATTTTAACTTAGACAGCCTCATGGCACCTTTCTCCCTGGAGGATCCCAACCCGCACCTGGGCTGCCAGGCACAAGCTCCCAGGAGCAGAGGCTGTTACACCTCATGCGTCCTTCTGCTGCTACTGCTCTGCATCCAATACGCTTGATAAAATTAAACACACTGCATCTCCTGCAAAAATACATGAATGACGAATGATAGCAAGCAAAAAAAAAAGGTAGGGTCTAAGCACTGGTGGATCTGTAAACGTCACAGTGGAACAGTTACGGGACAAGAGCACTGAAAGTAACAGGATTCTACCATAATAACAATCTGGTTGCTCAAAACCTCTCAGTAACACTCCCCAGCCAGTCCCTGTGCCTGGGGCCATACAGCCACATCACACAAAGATCACAGTCTCTAATGACCCTGCTCTGACACCTGTCCTTGGCAAAGGTAGCACTGTGGACACGCAACAGGCTGAGATGTGCCAGAGTTTGGAACTACATCCCATCTCCTGCCTGTGACACGTTCACGGAGAACTGCTCTCCTTTCAAGTATTCTTCAGCGAGTTCTCTGAGTTATTCCAGGTTTGTACACTGTTTGCAAGCCACATGGATGTGTTACATGTACCATCAAGCACCATTTCCATCCCTTCTAATCTATAATTCATCACTACAGTGCTCAAATTTCCTGCTTGTCAGTAACACACACTGGTATTTCAAGTTGTCACACACACTGGGTAGTTATACAAATTGTATAACTACTTTTAGCAGCTGTGTACATCAGTATTGGATTTACCCTTTCATAATTACTTCCACAAGAGTTTGCTGAAAGGTGTTTTTACTAATGGACACTAAATACAACCAAACCTAAGAATAAGCAGTCTTATTTAAATGCTCAAGGATGTTTCATGTCTCTCACAGACCAGGTTGCTGCAGTGAGCAATGCTATCCTAGTCTGACAGATGCCATTACCAATTCTCTTCCTCTTCTCATCCATCACCTAACATCAGCACTACAGACAATAGCAACAATTCTTATTTTAATGATTATTAATATGCTTAGTTGTGTTGCAGCAGTACCTAGAGGCAATTTTCCAAGGGAAAGGATTCAATTCTCCTAGGCCCCACACATCTGTCCAAGGAGAATGCAAGCTCCTGCTCAGGGAGACATCAACAGCACCTCTGGGGCCAACAAGCCCACAGCACCAGGCACTGAGAGCACAGACCTCTGCAGAACCCAGTGGGTTTTGAAGAGATGGAGGCACCTTTGATACACATGTAGGACTATGGGGTGAGACGGGATCACAGAGTTGTATCTCTCCAATCTCTATCTTCTCTGAGGGCATTCAGCATATTACCGAGCATCGCAATTTGTTGCTGTAACTTCTGTCTTCTCATGACTATGAAAAAAGAAATATTATCAGTGCAATCTTGACTCATTCTTTGGCATCTATTGTTCCTTTAGTTTTACCATCATGTTTCTAAACCCAAGTAAAGATTACTCAACTGTTGTCTTGTCCTTTGGATATGCCGAGTACACGGTGTAGGAGCTGCTCATTGGCTCCAGCAAGAGCGTGTGTTATGAGGTGCTGACAGCACAGCACATTCAGCTGCACTTCATTTTGCTCAAAAATGGAGCATGTGTGTTTAAAATTCCCTATAAACCTTAGAAAGACACAAGATCAGCAGTTCAGACTACATTCAACCTTGGCAGAAGCATGGGGAAGTCACCAGAGTAGTATGTCATGGGGTCAGGATCTGTCCTCCCTGGCCAGGATGACACCCGCTGTAGCCCCAGGGTGAGGCCTGGCAACACAGACCTACTGGAAAATGCTTCAGCTACAGCCGTAACTCAGCCCTGGTTTAACACCAAGCTACCCATACAAGTATCAGACAGCCTGAACCATTACAGACCGGGTTTATGCTGTGGTTAAGTTAATGTGGAGGACCCCAACACCAACCCATCAGCCAGGCCCCCACAACCACATCCAGAAGTGCTGAGAAGGTTTTTGGGTTGATGGAAGGAAATACAGTCTTCATCAGATTGTAGTTAAACTGCTGCAACCGTGGAAATCCTAAACCGGACAGCTCTGTCCTAAATTATTAAATGTTACTGGATTTGTCCCTTCTCTGACCACAGCCAGAGACCACTTCAGGTGGAATGGGACTACAGACTGGGGTTTTATGCCTTTGCTTTCAGACAGAAAGGAAAGCAAGCTGGAGCCATCAGGGAAGTTGCTCCTCAGTGTGCTCAGGGCTGGGTATGAAAGGGAAGAAGGGCGCAACAGTGCTGAATCTCCGCCAGGGCAGCCTGGTTTCCAGGGCTAGAGTGTCCAAACACAGAACCTGATCCATCTCCAGATCCTTACAGTTCTGTGTTTGCCCCTCCTGCTGCCCTTTCTCCACAATAGGTCAGTCTTAAATACTTTAAAAAATAGTAATGGATCATGATGGCAAGTGAGGCTTCTCACCCTGTGAAACTCAAGATGTCAACAGAGTCAATCTGATCTTGGAAATTATCAGCACAGACACACCAGTAAACCCCTAACACTCTTCCTGACGCTCACAGAGGATGTAAAATGCAGTTGCAGCACAAGGATACACTGGGTAGGTGAGCACTGAACACAACAGAACTGGGTGCCTTCCCTTCGTAGCACAGCTTCCTCTCTCCTACTCCACCTATGCAGTGGGCTGTGCTGTCCCCAGAGCCGTCACATTTACTTTGCTCTCATCAATCAAACTCAGGGCTATAGATCTACTCCATGATGAAGCTTTTCAGTATTAAATACTATGATGCTGAGCAGCACAGCGCTCAGGTCCCTTTGGGAAGCAGCTCAGGAACCAGAGACACAGGTAACTGGATAATACAGGCAGTTTCACACCTACATTTAAATACACAGCTCTGATCTCTCCCCCACTGCTCTCTATTCCTGTCTCTAGCACTCATGAATCTCTTCCCCTTGATGGTGAAGAGCCTAAGGAAAGACACTTTCTTCAATGTGACTCATTTTCTTTTCGTCAATTAAGGCATCCATTCGCATTTTTAAGAGCAATTATACACACAAAGTAAGAAAAAGAAAAGATGAACTCAATCTACTAACCTCACATACTAAAAAATCACCTTATCGCAGGAACCAGGATGACTCAGAAAATGAATGTAAATAACTCCTGTGATTTAGCACCAAGTGACACCCAATATATTAAAATAAATAGTCCATGATTTCTCGCAAGCTCCATGCTAATGCGGTCGATAAAATGTCAGTGAAAATGCAGCAGTGCATAACTATCTCAAGGCTTCACTTGGTGGCAAATAATATAATGAATTGAATTGTCCCATGACCGGGACAGGGAAAAGAATTTAATCTGCATCTCCAGCCTTTCAGGGAATGTTCCAGGTGCAAAGCGTGACTCAGCAGCACTGCTGTTGTAGCAGCTTTCTCTGAGCACACTACTGCCAGCACAGCCTCCTCTGCCTTTCCCAGCCTTGGTATACCAAGTGTCCATCGGGAAACAGTACCTTCTGGATGGAATGGGACAGGTGAATCCATTGTTAGTTATTCACTACCATGGTAAAAGTCCCTGTAGATCTGCATGATCACAATATAATGCTATACAGCAGAGCTACACAGAACGAAAGAGTTGATTGGTGAAGGTGGGACAAATCAAGTCTTTTACTATACCTTTTCTAAGCTTTTTTATCAGTGCTACAGTAACACCACAGCCATGAAAAAAAGCCACCATACTCAGTCTCATGATCAAATTATGCACCTACACAGCTTCCTCTAAGGATCTCAATTATTCTGCAAAGCTGATGAATGCCCCTACTGACGAATACATTGGCATTTATTTGTCTCTTTTAGAGGCAGAAAAATAATGAAGGGAAAGATCACAAACTTTCAGAATGACCCTGACAGCTTACACCCCTTCCCAGTGACCACAGGCCTGCACCTCAACACCTCCTCCCCCAGCTGAAGCCATGTCAGCTGAGCTGTTGGTCCAGTTCCTCCTCCATGAGATCTCTGTCCTTTGATGGTTATTTCCTTGACAGGTTATACAGGGTCCTTCTTAAAGGTAGTAAATCAAACTTCTGCTGCCTGACTCTCCCTAACTCTTCATATTTAAAGACAGCCTGACAGAAAGTGAAGGACAGAAAGGTATTTTCTTCCTGGAAATGAAAACCAAAGCCGAAATGAGTCATCCCTTTCCCCAAATGCAGAAAGCACTGACATAAGCTCACCCCTCGCTGCCTCTGAACTTCCAGGCAGGCGGTACAGGCATGTGACGGCCAGTCAGCCCCACTTGGGTGAAAAGGTAACAGAAAATGTAGTAGGGGAGGAGAGGACACAAGATGTAAACCCATAGGAAAACAACTTCCATCAGGATTATGATACATCTGCTCCAGTATATCTGCTCACAGAAACCAGCTTCATGTGGATTATATTCTGCCCAGCTCATAACTGTTGAGTCCATTGACAAATTCCAGCCAACTTTGGTGCAGAAGCAGAGATAACTGTCTTCTACAAGTCATGTGCAAGCAGACATCCAAGAAGAAAAGACAGATGCTGCAAGTGAACCCCCTCAGTGTCCCAAGTGAAAGGAAACCCATTACATAGGACCCTTATTTGCCACTAAAAAATTTGCCAAGGAAATCGTTTTTCTACTTAGTAAAACAGCAGGAAAATCTTCACTGAGAATTCTTCATAAAACACAAGGAACAAATCAATAGGAAAGTCAGCACTATTAATTCCATTGCTTAAAGAAATACTTGTTTCATTTAAACATAGGACAGGACAAAGTTAATACTGGTGATCCAATCCTAACTCTAGTAAAGAAACTGAGAAAACCCAGGCCAGAGCAGCCGTAAAGCATCCCCCTCTCCTTACCTTCACTGCATGTGCTATGAGGGGGCTGTCTAACGAGCGGGGTAACAAACGGGTGACGATCTCGGGACGGCGGCATCCAGGGGCCCAGGCTCACCACAGGGACAAACTGACACACGCGGTGCTGCCGAACGCCTCTGGTGCAGTTGGCCACCCTGCTGCTGGTTTAAACATTGGTGAGAGCCAACTATTGCATCATTCTGGGTGCATGCCCTGGAGCCCACAGCGCGGGATCCAGCACACCTCGCTGCACACCCTGGCTTCCGCTGCCTTTTTGTGACAGCTAACAAAGCGTTTTTCTTTTGATATGCCAAGCCATCTCATGCTACCCCTGTGGACACGAGATTTTAACATCCTGTCAATCCAGCATTAATTCTCTTCTTACAGCATAGGTGTGCCTTACCTCTGCTTCATGAAAACTATACTGTTTGAAATAATTTTCCTCTTTGCGAGCATAATGCCTCTTTTTCTTCTTTGCAGTCAGAAGGAATGATTTGTAACATGGATCTTAAAACCCCGGATAAAAGGAACAGGCTAAAATGACTGATAATCAGAGATGAAAGAAATGTAGATGTATTGTTTATTTAAAAAAAAAAAAAGAATCAACTCACCAACTCTGATTTATTAACAAATAGTTGACAACCTTTCTTTGTTAGGAGACCACAGAGGACTGATGAGATGCTGTGCACACAAGACAGGAGACCTTTCCATAAGAGATGAAAACCATTCATTTGAAGGGATCACATCATCAACAAATTTGCCTCATTATCCACTGATACTGTAAAAACGAGGCAGTTCTATTCAGCTGCTGACAATACCATTGCTGCTTTGTGAGAGATCCTTCCTCTCCCCTTCCCTAACACTGCAGCAAACCCTTGGATTTTGACATCGAGCCCAGCCAGCAGCATTAGTCCTTGAGACAGAGTTTGCAAAACATTAATGAAATCAGAATGAGACCGCAGCTTGGCTTGCTGCCCTTGGATAATGGAAATGAAATTAAAAGTAGAGGGATGAGAAGGGACTTGCTCAGCACTAAAAACAGATCACTGAATGCTTTTTTTCTAGAACTAAGAACATAACTGCCTTTCCTGAAGAATTCCTCACCCTTTTTCCTGGTTTTCTACAGGCACCCTGAGACTCCAGGTTAACAACACACTTCAGGTTTGACTGCTGCCCTACAAACACACACACTCCCTCCAGGTCTAAATGCAGAGCTAAGATCACCTGTAGGACACCTGGGAAGAACAGCACATGATAAAGCCTGGTTTATAAGGTATTGGGTGAGGTACCTGAGAAGTTCTCAAGATGGATATCCCTACCCCTGTCTCCATCAAGGCAGATGGCGTGAATTTTCAGTCCTGCCTAGGTTTATTTTTAAGGGCCCAGTCCTGACTACAAATCAAGGAGATCTGCATTCCTGAGCCACCTGACACATCTGAAAGCTCCATACCTAAGTTTTTTATTTTCTAGGGGTTTATCTCACTGTTCCCTTCATAGCATGTTCCCTTCCACAACCTAATGGGGGAAGAGAATAATAACCAATGCTTTTGGGAACTAGCAATGACATCTCAAAAAACCCCAGGCTGTTAGCTCCATTGTGATATGCAGAGATAAGCCCAAAGTGCCAGCAATATGTTCAAAAGCTCTCCTGGCACTGCCCGCCCTGCAAAGATCACAAGTTGAAGCACATGCGGGTTTGGGCAGCAGTGAATGGGTTAAAAGAAGTTTCCCTCCTCCCCAAAGCAATACAGTATGAAGCCACCCTAAGCTTTCTGCCCCGCTGTGATGGATTCTACCTGCTGAGCAAGCCAGGGAGTTTAACCCTGTTCATGCCGATGCTAAAACCAACATGAAGACAACCCCACACCCAATAGACTGGAAGCAGCTCTGCACCCTTGCTACACCAACCCAAGACAACAGAAAAGCTGCATCTTGCCCTTCCAGAGCTGCAGCTGAAAGCATTAATTAAACAATTACAGCATCTGCATACCCATCAAAAATAACTGTACAGTACCTGCCAAAACAATCCAAAAACCTATGTAAAGCTGCAATAAAGCATACTTAGACAAAATGCAGAATAACAACCATTGTTTAAATCAAAAACCCTACTCCAACCAAGAACAGCCCACACCCTGTATTACATTCATTCCCACATTCTCAAAACCCCATTCAAACCCAGAGTTGTCCTACCTTTCCGATCGATGAACAAGCAGATTCCACTCAGTGTGTCACGTCCAAGGCTAGATACTGCAGAATCTGGCAATATAAAACAAAAGTCGGCAGGGAAGAAAAGTTGAAAATACGTAATTTTTGCTGAAAACCAGTTTTCAGCAATGAGAAAAGTTTCCTTGCTATGACACAAAGACATGCATTAACACAGCTAGACAAGGAAAAATACAGATAAAAAAGGATGAAGGGGTGTGTGCATAGAATATACATTATCTATGCATCAAATACATTTATTAACAGGATCACAGGAGTTTATTACCTATAAATGTTAATTCATCCAGTGTGCACCACTACGGAATTTAATCTACAGCAGACTAAATCCAAAAAGCTACAGCACAAAGGTAGAACTCTTCTGAATCCTCAGCGAGCAAACAAAGCTGACATTTTTAGAAGAAAATCATTACCAGTTCACACGCTGCCGTAGCACAAAAGCCTATCCTTAAATAACTGCTGCATAATCATTCTCCTGGCGTGCCGCTATCCATCGGCTCACTGCCGATCTCCAGACAGACGCAGTCTGTGAGCCACCAGCTTGGATCTACCATGTGTACGTCAGGAAAAGGAAAACTGCGAATTAGAAGTCATCCCCGCAGCGGTGAAAAGGAAAAGAGGGTGAGTGGGAGAGGAAGAGGGAGCTCACTGGCCACAGAAATTTCGAGAAGGATGACAAACCAGCCAGCTCCGCCATCACTCACTTACAATAGGATGCTGCACCTCGTGGCTGCCCGAGCGGTTTGTCAAGGGGTTGCTGCTATCAAACGCCTGACAGGCATTTTAATTGCATCCAACCAAGTGTGTCCCCAGGAATCGAGCTTTTCATCCCATGAATATCATCAACCAGTTCCTTTTGTGCTGCTGCCAGACACGCAGGCACGCACTGCACACACAGGCAGCAGTGCACCCCGGCTCCACTGCATTGCTGATCCCAATCCAAAACAGGTTTTACGGATGGTACACGCTGAAAAGAAGGTCTTGAGGGATTTATCAGTTTCTGCATTATGGATTAGGAGGGCGATTTGTTCTCCCCCTTTATTTTCCTATCCAGCTCCTCTGCTCACGTGTTGGGACCAGCCTTTCTGCACTGCTGTTGGAACCTGGCCCTCGCTTATTCACACGAAGGGGAAACAAACCCAGGGAAACAAACCCAGAGAAACACACAAGGGCTGCAGGGACCCTTTGGGACCAACACAGCTGAGAAACAGCTCAGTGCATGGTTCAGCTCCCAGACCAGGTGCTGTGAGGGGTCCAGGTTCACTGCCACTACTTGGCCATATTGCCAGCCCGACCACACCTCCTTATTCCAAGACTTTTTCCAGAGCAACATTAATCCCTGTAGGACAAGAGATCTGTGAACAGGGGAACCACCCAGTGTGTTGGGAGGAGACACAGTGTGACTGGGGAAGGGTAGCATAGGTTAGAGGAGGATGGAGGCGTTTTTAAATAGAGAGAGATAAAGTCGAACGATCAACTGGTTTCTTTTCGTCTTTTGTACATTTCTGATGAAACAGCATAAGTAGCAAAGGGCCCATCTACACTCTTAAGGGCTGAAGATAAGCTTAAATGTCCCTGAAGGCAGGACACACATGCCAACCAGATCCACTTCCCAACAGCACGGTGGTGCTTCTCAGTCCCCAGGACTGCAGAGTCCTTCAGAGGGAAGGACATCAACAGAAGGAAATGTGTCCATACCACAAGGTTTGCAAGAGGTCTCACCTTTGAGAGGGACAAGGACCTTGCAGGAAGGAGTAATGAATCCCCCATGAACTTCCAGGGCTTGTCTCCCAAAGCTTTGTGGGTAGAAGGCTGTAAAAGGAATCTATTCCTTCCTGCCTTCCCCCACAACCATGACAAGGTGACTTTTCACACATCCATCAAACTTTGCATCAACCAGAAGTTCCACCCTCATTGCTTTACAAACAGATTCTGGAGACTTAAAAGCACCTTTCCTGTCTTCCAGTTTCCCTCCACTCTAAATCACCACAGTAGTGACGAGGACAAGGAAAGAGAGGAAGGCAGTCACCAAATCCAGCCTGTATCGAACAAGGATTATGGTGGAGCAGGTACCACACCATGGCAAAAAGGCCTCCAAAACAAATGGAAAAAGGAGCAAGAGCCACACTAGCACAATTGTTAGACCTTTCCTGTGAGAAAGCCTCCTGTGACTCATCACAAGGGGTTCCTGCTGCTGCCAAACCTCCCACTGCAGAGCTCATCCCCTGCAGAAACCAAGGAAACTCTAATCCTGCCCTCAGCTTCCTCAGCTCCACCATTTAACAGCCTATGCTTGTTCACAGCATTGCTACAATCCCTCCCTTCTACAGCTCCCCTTCTTCAGCGACTCTTTCCCTAAACCAACCAAGAGCTCTGGGAGGCCCGAAACCCACCACCTTATGGATAAGATGGAGGAGAGGTAGCAGGAAATCCTGAAAAGCATCCTGTATTTCTCTCAGCTGTTCCTGATAGACCTTGCGTGGTTCACAAGGCACTGATACATATTGCCAGGCTGCATCCTACATGCTGGAGCCCATGGCTAGATCCAGCAATCCAAACCGCCTTCACTCTGCCCATGCAACTATTTCCAGGGACCCTATCTGCCAAACAGTCCATGGCAAATGGTTTTATTGTAAGATACTGCAAATGAGAGACTATCTTAATATTCAGGTCTGGCCGGCTGCTCTGTGATATGACTTTTCATAGGCTTGCAAAAGCACTTCCGACCAGACACAAGGCCCAGGAGGAGACAGGGATGAAGGGCCAACCCAGGTAGATGCTAGAAGGAAAAGAGCACTCAGCCCTGCCTGAGATTTAACCCCATCTTTTCCTGGCTCAGCCAGCAAAGCAGGATCAGCCCCACAAAGCAAACTCATCAGGTAAAATTCGTGTACCCCAAAACAGTGAAACAGGAACACTGGTGAGCAAAAAGAAAATATAACATTAGTAAGTTGACAAGTGAAGGTCCTGGAGATGTTTAAATGATGACCTCCTGGTACATAGCATGCATTTTCAGCACTCTATCTCTCAAAGAGGAACAAAAACGCTTACAGTCCTGTAAAGGAGGTGATGATACTGTGGCTGAAGCCTGGTCTAAACTCTAAAGAACTTGCATGTTCCAGTGAGTTTTCTCTTTAATTTCAACATTCATGCCAGACAGTGCGGTCAGCTCCATTACTGAACTGTAGGAGAAAGCAGAAAATCCAGCTGCATCCTGGGTCTCTCTGTGCAAGGGGCTGGGCAAAACAGGAGATGGCTTCTACTATAACAGAGCGCTTCAAAGAGGCAAAACACAAAGGGTGTAATGGTAGCGTTCTCCTCATTTTCAGGATAATGAAAAAAAGAACAATCAAGGGGCTTGGCCCCAAGGTCACACACACAACCTTTGTTGCCAAGCCAAGCTGAAAGACCCTCTCAGAACCTCAGCCTAAGATCTTTCCATGAAAACCCCCACTGAAATCCTCCAACTAGTCTTTAACAGTTGGCCGTTGGTTGCTTCTTTTTTAGCAAAGACTGGGTGAACGTTTTATGCAATGCCCAAAATAGCATCCAATATCATCAGTGATGCAGATTAAGAGGAATAAGTCTACTGAATAGAAAGTGCATCACTCTGGTAAAAATAGCCCTGGAACAGAGAATTTTCTTTTTATTCACTATTGTCTTACCACTCTGCAGTGTTGGGGACAGCTGCCTGCTGGAGAGGCTGCAAGGAGACGGGTGTTTCACCAGGCTCTGTCAATACTGCCTGGCCTTCTGCAGTAGCAATGAACACCAGACTACCCTATTATAGTAGCCATTTGAGAGGCAACCTTGCTTTTCTTTTTTCCTCCTTTTTAAAGGGGAAAACAGCTTAGAAGGGCATTCATTAATTCTGGAAAAAAGCATGCAGTACAGCACTTTCACCAGGGCTGCATGGTGAGAAGACTGAGGCTGGAGCTGTCTGTATCTCTATGGTTACTGATAACGGGAGGATGAAGGTTGGGGAGGAGTTTGGAAAAGCTGCAGGCTAAGTTAGCAGCTTCTGTGGGTAACAGGATGCAGAAGATTTCAAGGCAGGTTAGAAAGCTTCAGGATGCAGGCAAGGGCCTGGTTTATGTTTTTAGCCTCCCTTCTGAAGAACAAGTGTGCAAGATCTGATCCACCCACCTCACACAGCCAGCCCCTCCAGAGCCTTTACAACTGCACTACTGCATTACACCAGCAGGGCCCAGAGCTTTGTATTTCAGCATCTTTACAGGCCCTTCCTGTCCTTCTTTCCAGGCTACCAATAAAACAGGTACTGGCGGCACTACTGTTCCCCAGCATCCCTCCGTGCCGAGTGTCATGGCCAGCTCTCTCACACCCAGTAACCCCCCTCTACTGACACAAGGGCTTCTTTGTGACATCATTACATAACTGAGCCTTCAAAACCCAAGCAAACGATGTCCCTTTTTCTCCTTATCTCAGCTTATTTGTTTAAAACCTGTCAAATGAATATTATCAGGCATGACCTCTCTTTTGTGAATCCAAGTTGACTCTCCTCAACTAAAAAATAGATATGAGGACTAGGAATACCTAGATAGAGATCACTTATTTCCATTTCACTCTGTGCCAATGCGTCATTGAAATCAAGCTGGAAGATGTAGGACATTTAAATCCTCCCAGGCCTGCCCATGAGAACAACCAATTCTGCCCAGAACCCTTTCAACTTACCAGACACATGTATTCTTGGGTTTTCTTTGGAAATCTTTGGTTTCTAGCGTAGAGACCAGTGAGAACAAAAGAATAAGAGTCCAAAATCCATGAAAGAGGTTTGTTAGCCCTTAAACCTTGTATATGTATGTGGTGTAGTTGCCTGTAACAGCTGTAATGCAAGCCTTTGTATGATAACCCCATAATGAACCAACACCTCTCCCTGGGTACTGCATGTGGAGAGGAATCACTCATTGAGCTCACTGCTTCTGGGGTGTCCAAGCCCAGCCTTAACCTCAGCTTGGCCACAGAAGTTCTGGTAGCCCCTGAGCACACCCAGTCCCTATCCCACTGGGTGTCCGCGTGAAACCCATCACACCACATGCATTTAGGAGACACATGGAGTGCTCCTCCATCCTATCACAAGTCTTAGAACCAAGAAAACACGGCAGATAAAAAACCTACCACTTCTTCTGATCTTCCCTCTATCCTGGCCTGCCAGGGGAGATGAATCAAGACAAAAACTTGCTTACAGGAAAACATTGCAGCTACTGTGACAGAACTCATTTGAGTGTCAGTCTGAACTTCACTTAACCACATAACCTAATGTTTTTCATTAACTGTCATGTCATAGCTCATTGATTATTATTGTGTATTGAAGTTATAAATAACATATTTTTAAATTACCAAATCATTTATTGAACCAGATCCGACACGACATGCAATTAAAATACAAACTCTGAGCTGGCATGATCTTAAACACACATAAAGCAATGAATGCGGTGTAAAATACACAAATCTATCTGGTTTGTCTAATCATAGGTTTTGGGCAGTATTTCGATTTAAATTGTATTTGTATTTAGGACAATGCGTAAGCAATCATTTTGATTCTGTTCTGCCCAGTGGGATGTTGACACATGGTGAAATGCAGTGCTGAAAATAGTGGTTTTCATGTAAATGGGTTGAGATCCATGAGCCCCTTCAGAGAAAAGGTATTTGCTCCTTTCTTTCACCATGCTAGTAAGTCAACTTAAAAATAAACCTTTTCCCTTTCAGCTAAGTTCTTCCTTCCCAAAAGCTGCCACCAGTTCCAGTTGTCTTCTTCTCCCACCTCCACACTTTCCTTCCAGAAATGTTTCAATAAATGGGTTAGCCCTAACACCTCACTGCTTTTCCTCGACAGCAAAACCAGCCAGAGAGGACTGGAAATTGCAGTAACATGCAGTAACATGTGGTAGAATTGGTTTGAACAGCTTTGCGCTTCGTGGCGCTGTATGTAAGGAAGGCAGTCAGGCAGAAACCCACGGAGGAGCTCCCGGCAGCTGAGCCACATGGAAGGGAAGCAGCTCTGGCCTCACTCCAAAGACTACAACAAAAGCCACCTTATGAGAAGGCTGCTGACCAGTCAGCCTGACCCACATGGGTGCAGGCGTGACACTGTGCCAGCACAATGCCACAGCTTACTCCCTCTTCACACGGGCAGCCAGATGCCCAGCATGGAGGTGAGCCTGTCCAATAGCCATCCTTCATAGCCCAGGGACTTCCAGTAAATCCACCCATAATTAATATCTGCTTTGACCTCTAAAACAAAGCCCAACTACAACCACCACAAGCCCTTCCTTGACTTCTTTTCCCAAGTGACAAGATGAGAGAAAATGGCCCTAAGTTGCATCAGGGGAGGTTTAGACTTGATGTTAGGAAACATTTCTTTACCAAAAGAGTTGTGAAGCACTGACAGAGACTGCCCAGGGCAGTGGGGAGAGATTCAAAACAGTGTGCAGATGTGGCACTCTGGGACATGGTTTAGCAAGCAGGCGGTGTTGGGCTGATGGTTGGACACGATGAGGTTTCAGAGGTCTTTTCCAACCTTAATGATTCCATCATTCAGTACATTTGGATCAGAACTTGTATTTCACACACACAGACAATGGCAAGGAGGGCTGGCAGCGTGTGCACTACACATTACAGATACCCTCTTTGCAGAGGACCCCGCTGCAAAAAGCTTCTTAATGGATTTTGACTGTTGCATTCACTGTGAAATGACCACAGCAGATACTGTAGGCTAATTCATTAGCTGCTTGTGATTGATTCTTTGTTTTCATCACCATAAAAACAGATTTCCTGCAGTTAACATAATGATCCCAATTCCCTCTTTGCTTACACACACTTAAGTTGGTCACAGCTCCACTCAGTCCGCAGCAGTTGCTACATCAACACTAAAAGGGTTTAATGACTGGAGACTTGGACTGGGTAACTTAAACACAGGGGGCTTTTATCCTGGTCTCACAGTGCTATCCAAAATGATTTTTAAGCTCTTTGTACAACAGAATCACCTCCCTCATCTCTACCAGGTAGTGCCACAAGGGTGAAAGGCAGCAGCTGTTTAACAGCGCTCAGTTACGCTGCCCATGAGCTTGGAGTACGAAAGGAAGAGTGGCCACGGCCAATATGCATCACCATGAAGATTTTTGGGAGGTGTAATGCGATTAGAGTCAAAGCTGGTTTATCAGAAAGGGACAGAAAACAAGAAAGTCATTAGTCAAAATGGAATTTTGGATAAATGAAGGACCTTGGAACTTATCTGATACACCTCAAGGAAGGTGACCTTTCAGATGAAGTAGTACTTCGGTCAATGGCAGTTTAGATGACAGGCCCAAGTGGCAGCACTGTCAGTAAAATTGGGGAACTTCTCCTGCTGCTTCAACAACTGCCATAGGAATTCCGGCTACCGTAAGCCATCCGGACACTGGCCCACATTGTACTCAGAGGACGGTTCTGCTTATTAGAGGAGTAACCCTACAACAGCACCAGGGCACCACTGAAAATATGATTTGGAATTGAAAGGGGAGAAGGCAGAGGGGAGGGTGGAGACAGAAACTGCTGGCCTTGGCTCTACCATCCTAACAAGGTTTATTTGGAAGATTTCCATGCAGATTGACAAATAATGGAAGAAAGCATGGACAGCTCAAAAGATAAGGGCTTATGCTCTGTGCAAGACTTGCGAGAGACACAGAATCAGAAAGGAAAGACAGAAACCACAGAATCATGGAATGGTTTGGGATGGAAGGGACCTCAAAGCCCATCCAGTTCCATCCTCCATGACATGGGCAGGAACACCTCCCACTGGATCAGGGTGCTCAAAGCCCCATCCAACTCAGACTTGAACACCTCTAGGGATGGGGAAGCCAACACTCACAGGAAAAATTTTCTCCCTAAGATGTCACCCCAGTCTCCCCTCTTTCAGTTTCAAACTGTTCCCCCTCGTCCTATACCTGCCGCCCCGATCAAGAGCCTCTTCTTTAACAAACTCTACCAGCACGGAGAAAGAACATGCTAAGGGTTTTTAAAAGCCTGAATGCTCAAACAAAAATAATACAAAAACCAGAGACAAACAGTGAGTAACTAAAGGCCAGCAAAAGCACAGGAATAGAACAGAAAAAGGAACAAAATGAATTACAATTAGCAATGAACATAAAAGGCAACAAAAAAAGCTTCAATATGGCAAGTCACGGCTCAGCAGAGAGGCATGGCAAAGGTTTTGCACAGAAGGGCATGATTCAACATATTTAATGTTTGCCTCAATTTTCACAACCAAGACCAACAGTGAGTTAATACTGCATGCAGTTAAGTTTAAAAAGCAGCAGAACCTCTGGTCAGAATAGAAAAGAGCAGCTCAAGAAACACTCAAAACAAGACAGATGCAGCTGAGAATTGTGTGAACCCTCCCTGACTCAACAAGTGTATTTCAGGTTTCGGAACAGATCCCACAGAAGATCAAATGTTGCACTCTCTCCTGAAAGGGAGTTGTGGGAAACGACAAATCAGTCAGTAAAACCTAATCCTTGCAAAGATTTGGGGTAAAATAAATAAACAAACAAACAAGTTGTTCACAAGCAGCTACGGGACAAAAGCATGACTGAAAAAATACTGCTGGCAACAGGGATCTGTCAGTAATGAATCCCAACAAATTCATTTTGTTCCCTCCTGATTTTGCTTTATAAAATCTGTGTTTGATCCCAAGCTGGGATGAGCTTGTCGTTCCTAGGAAAGCATCTTCAAAAGCCGAGATCACTGCAGCACACTGCATCCCCCAAATATAAACGCAGGAGGTCTAGAAAGGAAAGGGCTGAACGGCATCTTGAGAGATGAGGTCTCAAAGACACAACCAGACAAACCAGGAGCAAGCAGTGAGCTTGGAGCTTGGCAGGAAAAGACTTACTGTGGGCATAAAAAGACAAATCATGGTTTTATTTATTCTAATGGGGATGCTGTCCCTAAAACACTAGGGTAATTATTCTATTTTCTTTGTTGGTGGTGATGTCTCAAGCTGGAGAAGTGACAAAATTTGGGGTTTGCACAGTAAGGAAGATACTGTTGAACTGGGGAGAGGTCAGACAAAAGCAAAGGGAGAGTTTAAGAAAACAGCCTTCTAATCTTTGTTTATAAAACACATGATTTCAGATAGGTCTCTTTAAAGTGCAGAAAAACAAACAGCAATAAAAATCTTACAGAGTATATAACTGGTGAAGAATAAGCAAGTAAGCAATTACATTCTAGATCAATGGGGGAGAGAGAAGATAAAAGAGGAATTCACTGCACTAATTAAAAGCAAAGATGATTTTTTTGGTGAGGTATTTAAAAAAAAAACCTTGCTACTGAGGAAGGTCACACTGTTTATGCATTTATTTTTCTAAAGAGCACCAAGGGCAGTGCCTAGACATGCCGGCATCCTCCTTGGAGTGAAGGAGGATCCTGCTGTCCTATCCTACAGATGCCACCCCAGAGGAGGCCACGAAGACATTCCAAAGGCTGAAGCATGTCCCATACAAGGACAGGCTGAATGAGTTGGGGTTGTTCAGCCTGGAGAACAAAAGGCTGCAGGGAGACCTTAGAGCAGCCTCCCAGTACTGAAAGGGGCTCCAGGAAAGTTGGGGAGGGACTCTTAATCAGAGAGTGCAGGGATGGGACAAGGGGAGCAGTTTTGAGCTGAAAGAGGGGAGACTGAGATGAAATATCATGAAGAAATGTTTTCCTGTGAGGGTGGGGAGGCCCTGGCACAGGTTGCCCAGAGAAGTGGTGGCTGCCCCATCCCTGGAGGTGTTCAACACCAGGTTGGATGGGGCTTTGAGCACCCTAATCCAGTGGGAGGTATCCCTGCCCATGGCAGAAGGGTGGAACTGGATGGGCTTTGAGGTCCTTTCCAACCCAAACCATTCTGTGATTCTAATAACCGTGCAATTGGGCACAGACTGGACAGCTGGTACAGCATCCAGCAAAATGCACCCAGGCCACAGGACTGACTTCTATTGCCTTCTCTCCCGTGAAGCCAATCCAAGATCCCTGGAGCACAGCATGGCATTGCACCAGTGTTGCTCCCTCCATAGCTTTCCCGTCTGGGCCAGCCATGGTGCTGGGGACCTCGGCCTCAGCCCCAGTCTGCTGTTAGGGTTGAGAGCCAGGCAGCCCACAGCTCCAGGGGCACCGGGGCAGGAAAAGGCAAACCAAAGGGCAGCACAGCACTGCTTCAGCATTACTCCCACTACACGCACATGGTGTCTCAGAGGACTGGGCAGGCATGACAAGTCCTGCAGCTCTTCCAGATGAGTCCCACCTAGTGCTCCCCTCTGTGCTGCTGGAGCACCTCTGTGGGCTGGGGAGGGCACCCAGGCTGGTCCTTGCCTCTCCATAGCACCACTGAGATCATGAGTGAGGGTCTGGGAGCAAACAGTTCTACTGGGGCTGTAACCGGCCACCCCCCAGACTCCCACCTGGTCCACAGAGTGGGACTGGCCCAGATGAAGAATTTGTTCCCTTGTTAACACCAGAGCAGACACTTGAGTACACAAATGCTCCTGGCATTTGCAAGAAGGCTCTGTATTATCTTTTTAAAAGGTTTCAGAACCAAAGTCAATCTTTGGGGCACGACAGCTCTTACATTTAAGCAAAAAAACCCCAAGCAATGATGCAGAACCTGTGAGTGAAAAAACAGGAGAGCAACACTATTAAAAAGGATGGCAGAAGGAATGAAAAGGAGGGAATAAGTGGAGTAACTAATACACATTTGCTCCAAGGTTCTCTCTGCACCAATTGGCAAAAAGAATACAACTGAATCATTAATAATTGAAGGAACTGGAAGACAAAGGCATTTTCAGCCATCATTAGATAAAGGGATGAAAGAGGGCTGTAATGAGAATTCTGACAATGGTATCATTGGGGTGGCTGGGAAGGAGGGGGTTATATTTAAAAGAAATGGTCCCTTTGTAAAATGAGAGCAAGCATTCTCATTACTAATGCAGATAGACGCATCTGAAAGACCTTATTCAGCTGATGGTGTCACCAAACACCCTTTTGGACATAAGCTCTCCACTAACAATATGAAACAAGGATAGGAAACTGCTGTAGCAAAATATAAAGTGTCACTTGTTTATACTTTTTAGCTCGTAAATCATTAAAGGACGACTATTAACAAGCAACCAGCTTTCTGAGCTTTTCTTAACTGATGATTCTCTGCACGTAGCTGATGGGAACGTGGGCTTTCATTACTGTTGGAAGTTGGCCCTGTAGATCAAGTTAGGTCCAACACTATCAGCAAAACCCACTGGGCATCTCTTCTTTGGAGTCAAATCTTGGACAGAGGCCTTTTCAGCGGTACCTCTAAAGGCCATCAGCAGAGGAGTCAGGCACACTCCCACCTGCCTCTGGTTTGAAGTCTGGAGATCTGCACAAGACAGCTTCTGATCAAACACACTGTGAAGACAGACAAACACAGGGTATCCCTCTCCCCCAAACCCACACTTTTACTTCCCACAACTGAGCCTTGAATTGAGCTCAGACCAAAAACCCAGCCACAAGACTTGCAAATGGCCTGATATTCTATACTGCCTTCATTAATCATTCTTCCTTTCTAGTCAATGCCAATCAAAGAACTCTGAACTTGGACAACTGGCAACATCATCCTTCAACATTTCATTGCTCACACCCAGACATAAACCTTCTACCTCACACAGCTTTCACAGGACAAGAGATTAGTGGAAAAGGAACAGGTTTTCATTATGAGATTTATTCTCCATTCATTGCACATGTGAGGTTTTGAAGGGACAGAATCAGCCCGTGTTCTCATTTGGAAACTACGAATCCACTCTTCAACTTAATTTCTTATTCTTTCCTATTTGGAGACTAAATTTTGAAGAACAGAGAAAGAAATATTGATTGCATTTCTTAATAAAGGGAAACCATGAAAAGTCATTAATAAATCATGAACAGCCTTACTAATAAAAAACCAGGGCCATGCCAAAATAACCAGCTTGCACATATAAAACAACAACACGCAGACCAAACACAGGAAACCTACACCTGCTGTAGGTCAAGAGTCAGAAAACTCACATCTGCTGAGGCCTTTGGTGACTTGGGATATCTCTCCTGGATATTTTCATTCTTTGCTACGAATGCCCTCTGTGAAGGCCATCGAAGGGCTGGGAGATCTAGAAAAACTCCTGCTGAATGTTTCTCAAACAGCATCCACTGATTACATCTGGGTGCTGGAAACCACCTGAGCTTTAACCTCTGCAATGCTCGGAAACACACTTTTTTCCAGCCATTTTTTTGCTCAGCAGATGGCTTTTGCTGATCTCTCCTGCTGGGTTTAGGCCCCTTCCAGTTGCCGACCATCTTTGTCCATTAGGAGGGGGCCTAGCAAAACCAGCTTTCTCAAAATAGATTTTGTTCCCCATTCTTACACTCACAGATCTCTGTTCGCTCCTTCAGCTGTTCCTAAGGGCAGGGTTCAACATTAGAGAGTAAAGGCACATCAGCAGCATATGCTGAGGTTTAGGGAAAGACACCAGCAGGATGAAAGGGCTTTCTTTTCCTTACCACTCTTGGAGATTCAGAGTACCTTCTCCATAAGAAGACATCTCTGCACATACTCATTTACTTGCCAAACAGACCTGCTGATTACTGTCTCCTATCCTCCCCAAATTCCAAAACATTGTTACACTACAGTTTAACAGGATCTATCAACCATTAAACACAGTTATAAGCTGCAAATACTTACAAGTATTCAAACCTGTTGTTACAAAAAAACAATGCATAAGCCTATCTGATCTGCTGGTTCTGCTTCCTTAGTCATCATGCAGGGTCACACCTGATGTGAGGAGAAGAGCAGCTCTCTCCCTTTGAAATTCTCAAAGCTTTCTGACTAAGAAAACGCATTCTTCTCCTAAAAGATTTAGGATAATTCTGAAATGTTTCTGTGTTATAAATATAGGAGAAAATGTAAATGAGTCCAAAATTAGCTAAAAGTGGAATACACACTTACATTACAAGCACTCTGTTTCTTCTACTTTTTTTCCCTTGTTCTTCAGCCTATTTGCTGTAATATTTAACAATTCTCCTTGGCTTCCGTTTATCCCCTTCCTCTTCCTGCTTCTTCTCCACATCTGTATTCACTTCCATTCACTTTTCCCTCTTTTCTCCATCGTCCATGTCCTCAGGGCTCACATCAGCTCTGCCACAGCACCTTGCTCACTTCCACTGCTGTGGGCTGTGCCTGCCCTCGGCCCAGGCTCCCACTGAAGACCTGCGATCTCTACAGGCTTCCACAGCCACATTACAATCCCCGCATGCTGCAGGTCCTTGGGGACATGCTAAATGCTTGTCCCCCACCAGGTCGTCCTGCACGTGCCACAGATGCTTACTCCTCACCACTCCCCTGCTGTATCCTTCACTGCACTCCACCACTCTCTCTGGCTCTCATTTCCTCTCTTCCCCTGCCCCACCTTGTGCTAGGTAGACCAAGTGCTATTTAATCACCTCAACAGGGATGCCAGGAGGCCCAAATAATTCCTGTCTTGCAATGTGTGCCTCAGTCCTCAAATGAAAGCTGTTCAGTACCTGCGCCAGGCCCCTTGTCAAACTGCTTTCAAAATTCAAGCAGCATTGCACTGGGGCAAGCAAACAGAGCGGTGGTTTACCTCCACTTTCCCCATCTAACCCTAAAGCCTTTTTCCTTGTCTCTTTCCACCCCCTTAAACAAGGAAGAAGCCAACCGCAGAAGCCTTACCTAGATAAAGCTATATTTTATTATAAATAAGTATACACACACGCATATTGTTTCAAATTGACTCCAGCACAGAGCCAAGACAGAAAGAACCAAATTCCATTTTACTTCATTATGACTTGGTAGAAATTATTTTACACTTTAGTAACTTGAAAAACAAGTCACTGTGACCAGCAAATGACTTTTACCCTGCAACATGCAATCTGATGAGCAGGTAGCACTGGAAGATGAAAGTCTCCTGACAGCATGCCCCTAACATCCATGCACTGAGCAGGCACTTGCCATCTGACAGAGAACTCGAAGAACAAGATAAACTAAAGCTTAACATTTTTTTCGCTATCTCATTTTATTTTCATTCAACTACCGCTCCACATGTTGCTATTTGATCTCTGTGCCTCAAGGTTTTGCCCCTTTAAAAGACCAAAAGATTCTCTCATCCTGAATTAATCTTTCATTCTTGAAAAGCACTAGACTGAATCCCCCGATTTCCCCTGGGGAACACTGAGGGCAGTGACAGCTGATCCTGGCCTGCACCATCCAGTCAATTATTATCATTTCCTTCTGAAGCCCACAAAGCCTCTCCAGGAGTGAAAGCACTTGGTGTGAGAGCACTGCACAAACACCTGCTAGGAAATGCATCCATGAAGTGGGATAATGGGTGGGAGGAGGAGAGAGGCTGGCAGGGGCCAAGCAGCTCACTGGACCCAGAGGCAAGAACGAAGTCCAGCTCCTGCATCTCTGCCCTGACTTCCAGAAACTGGATTAGAGAAGATTTCCTGCAACCCAGGAAATCTCCCCATATTTGACTTCCCTTACCCACCAGCAGGCTTAATGATTATCATGCTGCTTATTTGTTATCTACACTGTGTGAGGCCTCAGCCCCAGACAGTCCCAGAGCACTGGGTATCCCCTTGCACCACGCTCAGCAGCTGTGCAGCAAACAGATGAAGATGCAGATATAGAGGAACAACACCTGCCAGCTGCAGGATGAGGGTGGGTCTCAGCTCGGACCTCTTGGTGCACTTTCAGCTGGCACTGCACAACACGGGTATCAGTAGTCTGGCTGCCGCAGGATGCTTTCTTGCACCTCCTGATCCATGTGGAGGGGAAGCAGGAAAGAAAGCAGAGAGGATGCAGCCTGGAAATTGGCAGCAAGTGCTGTATGGACTGAGAATGGGACTTAACCCACAAAAAAAAAACCCCAAACAAAATCCCTATAAGCAAAGAGTAGTTGGGTTTAAACCACTTACAGTTCATATTAACCTTGGCCAAATCAATCCAGTATCTCTACCAGGTTCTCTAAGTGAAAGACAGCCAAACCCAGGTCCCTTCCAGCTCTTAAGAACAAAAGACTATCCCACAGCTTTCTTTAAGGAAGGAAAAATAGAAAAGAAAAATGGACTTAAACAATTCTGTCTCACCTGAAGATTCAGAGAAATGACACTGTGCTGAGGGAGACCTTACACCCATGTCCCACTGAAAGCCTCACTACGCTCAGGGCAGAGCCAATCTGAGCAAAGCCTGACCTTGGGAACCACAGTTTGGGAAGAGATGGGAGGAGTCCCTCCTGGTGAACTCTCAGCAGGAGCTGAGGCTCCAAAGGGAAGGCCCAGCTTTGCCAAAGAGGGATGGATGGGGCAGAGCAGAGCCCAAACCGGCAAACAGCCCTATTCACTTGCTCGCTGCTCATTATGTACAAGCACGGCACCATCTGCTTTGCCTTCAGAAAGCTGAAGCAGCAAAGATGACAGCAGCAGCTACTCCTGCCTCACGAGCACCCAGGGCGCAGGGCAGGCAGGGAGGGATGGAGCCAGGGAGTGACAGCAGGCAATGACTGAGAAGAGCAGAGCACTCTCCACCCGTGCAGCCAGGTGACTTGGGTCCCACGATGGGCTGGAGGGGGAGCGAGGAGAGGGCAGTCAGGAGAGAGGTGGGATTTCATCCCTGCTCAGGAGAACGTCTGTTATCCTGGTTGTACCTGGAACATTGCCCAGGCCGGATAGTGCTCACTGGCACACAGTCCTCGGTAGCCTGCAACTTAGCAGAACACTAAATCACTGCTTCCAGGGCCAATTCTCCTCCTTCCAATAGGGTCATTCCTCAGACTGAGGGAAACCTTGCTGATGTCAAAGCACTAAGTAAGAAGAAGGCCCAGGATACCATCAAATGCAACAAAGCTGCACGCTATGGGGCTGTTCAGGGCACACATGCACCCTTCATGTGGTTTCGGGGATCCCAGTATTAGATCAATCACTCATCCCATCCTACTGCTGATTCCTGCCATACTCTCCTCCATGCATCCAACCTGAGTGGCTGGTAAAGCCTCAGCGCAGCCCTGTGGAATCAAGAACTCCATCTCTATATCTGTATGTATATACATACACACAGACCACATAGCCGTGAAACACCCCATCTGCTCACGTTACAACACTTTAAATGCATGCAATTAGCTGAACTGAAATGGCATAAGGATCTGGATCAGTCAGTGTCTTTTTCCCTGACTCCCACTATTTCCACCTTCCTTTCACCCTAACATATGGAATGCCATATGAATTACTGAATGGATCATGCTAAAACTGGAGCCTGTAAAACCTATTTTTAATACAGATTATGGCGGGGATACTGTCAGTCCGTGGTGCAGCATTGTTTGCGTTGCAAGCTTGGTCTGTCACTACTTCTGGCAAGCCCTGCTTCCAGCACTGACAGCTAATCCCCAAACTCTTTAAATCTTTTTTCCTTAGTGCTCTGAAATAAAACTCAGTTTCCTTCTGAGCTCCCTGGTGAGAGCTTTGGAGGAATAGAAGGCTGGGTGAGAGTTTGTGCACCGCAGTTTACCCTACCCTTCTGAAGTAGCCATGAGATATCTCAAAAGGATGCCCAGTCTTCACTGTCAAAGTTGCCAAGGTATTAATTAATCAAACACGTAGGGTTGTTATCTAAGTTTTCATGAAATGCCATCAAGACACACAAATCGTGCTGTGCCAAGAAACAGCCAAATAAAAGTCTATACAGTGGGATTTTGTCCTCTGGTACAAGCGTTTTCACTCCCTCTACCCTGAGTAGCCACAACACCATGGTCAAAGTCTCAACAAGAGAAATGATTGGAGCAACCTCATTTGTTTATATGCTGATAATTAAATCCTGATGCAAAGCTAGGGAGACTCACAGTAGAGATCCATCAGCAGCCAGACACAAAAATGTGAAATCTCTTTACAAGGCCACAGCCAGCTCTACCAGGCACTTCAAAGCCAAGGTAGGTCAGGTGGTCCAGGTTACTATTAGCTCTGAGCAGCCCATACATCACTGTTAGCAAAGAATACCGAAATTGCAATGGTTAGCAAGAACTGTATTTTCTCCTGCCCTTGAAAATCGAATAAACCATTACCAATCTCATCTTTACAGTCAAATGCACCATAAGCAACGCAGGCTCAGTCCAGAACCAATGGCAGGAGCCACTGAAGAAAAGGCTTCAGGTGAGGTCATAGACAATGAGAGGGAATGTGTACCAAGAGAAAGTGTTTTCTGGACAGTAACTCCTCCTTTTAGCCTATGCAGGCTGATCAGAATGAGGCCTCACTGGAAGCATTTTCTTCCACAACTAATTTAACATTTCAAAGAAAAACAACTCACAGAGAGGATGGCAGTGTGAGGTTTACGGTTGGACTTGATCTTTTCCAATCTAAACTATTTGACGATTTATGATTCTACATGGATGCACAGTTTCTAACTGATTTCAGAAATGATGTTCACATTTGCACATTAGATTTTACCTGAGGAAATGCAGGTGCTGCCTAGGCTGAATGAGAGGCTGGGACCAATACAGCGTTTCCAGCTCTGGGTGGAGACAAACAAGCCCATAGTTCACAGTTCCCAGCAGTTATGGAAGCGGAAGTTGGGTGCACTGAACCAGCTTTGAAAGTGTTTAACAAAGCAGAAACTGGAACTGATGTGTCATAAAATACTATCAATTACCATGAAACTGTTACTTCATTTTAATGTACCGCAAATCTCAGCCTGCTCTTCAGGGTATCACCAGTTCACAGGCAGAGGCAGCTCTGAGCCTCACACTTAGAGTGTTCTCACATATTTTCTTTTCCCTCAGTAAAAAAGAAATTCCCAGTCATTCCTTCCTGGTTTCTCTCTGCATGACTCTGAAACTTCGGAAATGCTCTCATGTTTTTCCCTGCAGTGCTGAAATTTGTTGGCAAGGCTGCGCCTTCGTGTTGCAGATCTGCATCAGATCCAGCTCTCATACCAACTCCCTGTCCTCCCCATCACTCGGTACTACAGATGTTGCATTTCCTTGCCCCTGATGTAACCACTGACCAAGGGATCTGAGGCACTGTAAAGCAGGGCTAGGATCTGACATGGATGCTCCAGTTTGCACATTAGATTTTACCTGAGGAAATGCAGGTGCTGCCTAGGCCAAATGAGAGGCTGGGACCAATCCAGCATTTCCCGCTCTGGTTGGACACAAACAAGCCTGTGGTTCACAGAGTTCCCATCAGTTATGGAAGGGGAAGCTAGGTGCACTGAACCATACAGGCATCCAAATCTCTCCAACTGGTATCCACATAAAGGACCAGAGAGACCCTGTGCTCCCACCAAAGCTGTATTCTCCTTGGACTGGCATATATCAAAAAGCAGGTTCCTGCTCCTCCTTCTCCAAGGACGGAAAGGTGTGCACCTATCTCCATCATCAGTGCGGCCACATTCAATTGGGAAGGAGGCCACCAGGAAAAGCCAGCAAGAAATTAAACCATCAAGGTTGCCCAAGATGGAGCCCTTGGAGAACGACAGCCCGGCCTCTGCAGCCAAGGCACTGCTCGTCACAGCTGAGCCCTTGGTCTGGGTGGCTGCAGCTCCCCCAGCCCATATGCTCCCCTAGCTCACAAACTGCAATGTGCTCTGCCTTTGCTTCAGCAGGGGGAGAGGTGGAGGGAAAGGGGAGCAAATTAATTCAAAAGCTCCTGCCAGGCATATGAGTAACAAAATAAAAGCAGAAGTTACATAGAGCAGGCCTGTGCTGCCAAGTGGAGTCACAAGTGGCTTAGTTTAGATTTGAATATTTTTAAATTTTTTATTATTGTTGTTGTTATTATTATTAGCATTTGGCAAAAGGAGCCAGGAAATACCTTGCTGGTGATGTCTGCTTCTCCCAGCCCAAGTCAGTTTGGAATGCTGAACGGCTTAGCCTGAAAAAGGGAGAACCATGCTATTTCTGAGCCCCTGAATTCTATTGCTGTTTGTTGAAGCAGAACTGCAATGATTTTATTTTTGTTTTTATTTTACAAGAAGTTATTACACTATGAGGACAAACCTTCCCAAGAATTTATACTTTTCTCCTCCTCTATTAACTGGACATAGTTTCAGGGGGAGGAGGAAATTTCCAAATACACACATTGATGAAAGATGAGTTCAACCTAACAGGAAAAACCCTTATAAAGAAAGGAATTCTGAAAGAATCCTGTCTTTCAGATATGTAAACACAAAAGTAGAACTCACTAGTTCATCTGAAAAGTGCAATACAGGGTCCCACTGCAGGATATAAATAACTTCCAGTCCCGCCAATGTGATCGACTTGCTCCCTGCAGCCACAGAACACATAGTCTGACAGGGCATCCAGTTTTGAAGGAACCTGGTTTTAGCTTCTGGGAAAAGAAGTTTAAGCTTAAGGAGGTTGAAAAATCAAGTACAAATCAAGTACAAAAAAAAAGGGCCCAGTTTAGCAATATATAGAGCATCAAATTCACAGAACATTAATCAAGCCACCTACAAAGCAAGCCACCTACAAACCCCTTGCTTGAAGTGGAAGTCAAAAATACAGCTCTCTCCTCTAACAGAATATCCCCTCCGTTTGCTTCTTGAGGTCAATTTAAATACTGCAGCTTCCTAGAAAGTGAAATAAATTTTACCCAAAGGTACCCTCAAAACACTGACATGTGATTCCTCCTTCCTCTCTGCAGCCAGGGAGAGTCCCATACCACTGCTGAGAGATGCCACATCCGCGAGGCAGCGCTTCCTTGCACCAGGCTGTTGTGCCAAATGCTGCATCCTCATCACCTTATCTAAAAGCAGTCAGATGCTTCTCCTGGATGGACCCCAGCACCAAATTCCTCTATTTCTGCAAGCTGAGCTTTTCTCATAGGTCTGGTGGCTGGTGGAAGTTAGCTCTACACTTGTTTCACCCAGTGCAATGGTGGCCCTTTTGCACAATAACACACAGTTCGGCATTCTGTACTCTCTCTCACAAGCGCAGTTTCTAGGGTCAAGTAACTTTTAAACCAAAAGCCTGACACCAATTTCATGAATCAACATAACAAACATTCAGAAAAATATAACTAGTGTGAATGTTTTCACTCACATGGTGTTGGAAAACCAAGACTCCGAGTCTTTTGATTGAAAGCACAGGACTTCTGCCATCTCAAGCGATGGAGAGCTTTTAGAACTGCTTTTACCAGGGATCATTGACCCAGTCTGGATGGGACACCAGCATTACCCACCCAGCACACCGCACTCACCACTTTCAATAAGCCAACATTCAATTTAACTCATCTGTGCCTCTCCTAGTTTGCCAAATGTGGTGTACCTGGACTTCAACAAGGCCTTTGACACTGTCTCCCACAGTAGACTACTGGCAGCCCATGGCATGGATGGGAATGTACTGTGCTGGGTTAGGAATTGGTTGGATGGCCGAGCCCAAAGGGTGGTAGTGAATGGTGTCCCATGCAGCTGGTGGCCGGTCACTAGTGGCGTCCCCCAGGGTTCGGTGCTGGGCCCGGTCCTGTTTAATATCTTCATTGATGATCTGGATGAGGGGATTGAGTCCTTCATCAGCAAGTTCACAGATGACACCAAGCTGGGAGGAAGTGTCGATCTGCTAGAAGGTAGGAGGGCCCTACAGAGGGACCCTGATAGGCTGGAGAGATGGGCTAACTCCAGTAGCATGAGATTTAACAAGTCCAAATGCCGGGTCCTACACTTTGGACACAACAACCCCATGCAGAGCTATAGACTGGGTGCAGAGTGGCTGGAAAGCAGTCAGGCGGAAAGGGACTTGGGAGTGCTGGTGGACAGGAAACTCAACATGAGCCAGCAGTGCGCTCAAGTGGCAAAGAAGGCCAATGGTATCTTGGCCTGCATCAGGAACAGTGTGGCCAGCAGGACTAGAGAGGTCATCATCCCCTTACACTCGGCACTGGTCAGGCCGCACCTTGAGTACTGTGTCCAGTTCTGGGCCCCTCAGTTTAAGAAGGATGTTGAGATGCTGGAGTGTGTCCAGAGGAGAGCGACAAGGGTGGTGAAGGGGCTGGAGCACAAGCCCTATGAGGAGCGACGGAGGGAGCTGGGGTTGTTTAGCCTGGAGAAGAGGAGGCTCAGGGGAGACCTTATTGCTCTCTACAGCTACCTAAAGGGAGGTTGTGGTCAGGCAGGGGTTGGACTCTTCTCTCAGGCGACCAGTGACAGAACGAGAGGACACGGTCTCAAGCTTCGCCAGGGGAGGTTTAGGATTGACATTAGGAAGAAATTCTTCACTGAGAGGGTAATTGTTCATTGGAATGCGCTGCCTAGGGAGGTGGTCGAGTCACCATTCCTGGAGGTGTTCGAAGAGAATTTGGATGAGGCACTTAGTGACATGGTGTAGTTGACAAGTAGGAGTAGGTGTAGGTGTAGGTGTTGGGTCATAGGTTGGACTCGATGATCTCAAAGGTCTTTTCCAACCTTATGATACTGTAAAATCGTGTTACCTCTCCTGGCTGTTTACATCACTGTAGAAGACTCATAACACATTGGATTACTAAAGGAACAAGCTCCTTCTTCATGAAGAGCATTAGCGTAATATCCATGACTTTAGAGTCACAAAACCATTTGGTTGGAAAAGACATTTGAGATTGAGTCCAACTGTACTTGTCCACTACTAAACCACATCCCCAAGCACCTTGTATGCCTGTCTTTTAAATCCCTCTAGGGATAGTGACTCCTCCCTGGGCAGCCCATTCCAGCACCTAAAGAACCTTTTCCTGACATCTAATCTGAACTTCCCCTGCTGCAACTTGAGGACATCGAAATGCAAAATGCACTAAAATGCAAAACTGATCTCATTTAAAATTGTCCTCACTGTACTAAGACTGTAGCAGATGCAAGCAACAAAGCCTGGGGTAAGAAACATGAAACACATTTCTTAAGGAAGATACCTGAGACAGTTTCCTAAACATCCTGTATAAACAGTTGCTGCAGAAGCAGCTCTTGCGCATCTGTGTTTAAGAAGCCTCTGTCCTACCAGAGATGGCATCATGTGGTTTATGAGGCTACATGCCCAAACTGGCTCTGGTCTAATGTTTTACGAACTGCACAAAACTCACTGCTGCTCATTTTTATACCACTATAAATCCTTGACAGAAACATAGCTCTGGCAGTCAGCCATTTCTAGATTATTATTTCACATCTTGCCTCCCCCCTACCCATTTTCTCATAGCCCTGGCTGGCAGAAGCCACAGGTGTGGGCTCCATACGGAAGCAGGAATTGCTGGATTTATAGGCATTACTGAACCAAGCCATAAGCCAGTAAATGGACCAAGGGAACCTAAGGTGTCATATTACCTACCATTTCATGAGTATTTCCTGTATTTAGGAGAAAGATAATGCTGAAATCCCAACACCTACCCAGTTCTTCAAGAAGAAATAGGGCAAAAGAAGCTGCCAATAAAGCAGCAGTCAGGCCCAAGCTCGTTGACAACACCAGTAACACTTCAAAGCCTATTGTCATGAACTGGTACCAAGCCCTACCATCCCAGTGGGTTTGCTTTAGGGCAAGAAGGCTGTACTCATGCTACAGAAAGACAAGTCTCTTGATGGCAGCTGGTGTTATTTCATCTACATGCCCAACTGAGCTGGTGCCAGACTGCACTGAGAGCAGCAGGACAGCCAGGGCACACACAGACCATCACGGTGCTAAGTACTGCGTCCCTTCCTGAATCAAATGCACTTCTGTCCTTTTTGAACTCTTCCATTTCCACCGCTTTCTGTCCCTCTAAGCTGAAATATAAAACCTTCAGTTTGACAGAACCATGGGGAAAAGCAAGGACACAAACATGTTATTCACAATCCAGAAAATTTGTCTTCTGAATTAGAAGCAGCCAAAGGCTGAATTCTCCAAGGCAACTTGCTCTGAGTACTTGATGTGTCCAAGGATAAAGCTGACAGGGCAGAAAAAAAGCTCATATTTAAGCAATCAGTTGCTGAGCTACTGAACTGAATACAACTGCACACAGGACTTTCGAACATTCTGAGACGCATTTTGGCTTTATTGGTGCACTAGCAGCACCTCCCTCCTCCCCTTTGTCACATGGCCACAGCTCAGGCCAGCATAGCTGGTAGAGCCAGCACAGCCTGTCCAGTAACCCCTTTCTCTGTGAGGATTATTTGGAGTTCATTCCCTTTGGCTATCCCGTTTGTGACAGCAATAAAAATAACTCTTCTTCAATAAAGTAGAGAATTTCTACAGAAAGACTAAATTAAGAGGAGTTAAGTTTGGACAGTCCTAACGAGAGAAAAGATATCCAAATATGTACCAGAACGCTGTGCACAAGAAAGGATGTGTGCAGCGGAGATGAAAAACAGGTCTGTCAAAGCATTAAAAATCTAGGTGGCTATTGGAAGAATTTTTCTATCAGAAAGGACACGGAATCACAAATAAACAATACCAGCACCCTACCCCTGAACCACAGCGAGGGAACAGGGAATAAGCTCTGACCTCTGGCTGACCAACTTCCTTCACCCACCCAAATATTCTATTGGCAGTTTCGGCGGCTCCCACCACAGCTGCTTCTTCCCTTTCCACCATCACTGTGATTTTCAACTTAATACACCATCATTTCAACCTGCCACATCCCCTCTGAGCTCACCTCCTCCTGCTAGGGGCAGCAAAGAGCCTTTCTGCCAGATTTTAACCTCCATTTTCTGTGATGTGCAATGCACTGTGGGGTGCACATTGCTCCACTGCAGAAAGTTTTAGTTCAGAAGCAACCCTACGTACACCTTCTAGCCACTAGCTGGGTCATTTGGTGAGAAAAAGCAGTGAGGAAAGCAGCAGAAAAACAGTATATTTGCTATAAAAGGACTACTCATTTCTTCAAGAAGCAGGGTGCTACCAGATGACAAAGTCTTGTCTCCTTTGCACTGTCCATGTGCAGGAAAAGGGGCAGCTCCACGCTGATTTTGCTCCAGCAGGCAGCAGCAGGGCTGTGCCAACATAGATCTGGCAGAGCTGGAGGCGCTTTGGCTGGTGAGGAAGAACCACCACGTTGTTCTCCCAGGGCCACCCCAGGCACTGCAAGATCTCCGTAAGGGATCTCAGTCAGGGTCAAGCTAAGGCACCGTCTGTCGCCATCCTCAGAGCAGAATGGCTCCTTACGTAAGATGCTCACTGATCCGGACAGAGAAACCCTTCAACATGATGGTGTCCCATCCAATCCTCCTTCCAAAGAGTTTAATGAGGGCTCTTTCCAAGCTAGGTTAGGAGGAAAACAATTACCTTTTTTAATTTGTATGAACATAGAAAGTAATTGAGCAGAGTTTGGAGGGGTGGGCAGGAGGAAGAGAGAATGCATGGCCTTTTTCCTCCTGCATATCACTCCAAGCCTTACAAGTGATGGAGTAAATACGTACATTCAACGGATAAACAACATCTGATATGGAAAAGTATGATAAGAAAGTGTAAAAATAAAGGCATCCACAAAACCTTCCAGTTTTTTCCCTTTTCTGTTCGGGGGGTTATTTGGGGTTTGTCAAATCAAAGAGAAATTGGAATGAAACTGAAATCCAACCACAAAATTTTTCTTTCATGAAATACGTCACAGGGTCTAGGGAACAGTTGAGAATGGAGCTGTGTTGTACCAGCAGCTCTACAAACACACAGCAAGATTATTTATATAGATCATAGAATGTCCCAAGCTGGAAGGAACCCACAAGGAACATCAAGTCCAACTCCTGTCCCTGCACATGACAACCTTAACATTCACACCGAGGGGCTGAGGAAATTGGCCAGACACTTCTGCAATATTGTCAGGGTTGGTGCCGTGACTGCTTCCCTGGGGAGCTGTTCCAGTGTTCCACCATCCTGTGGGGAAAGCACATTTTCCTGATGTCCAGCCTAACCTTCCCCCACACATCTTCCTGCCATTCCCTCGGCTCCTGTTATTGGTCACTAAAGAGCTCAGCACCTGCGCTTCCTTCTCCCATTCTGAGGAAGCTGTAGAGCACAATGACGGCTCCCCTCAGTCTCCTCCAGGCTGAACAGACCAAGTGATGTACAGAATAGGTGATGCACAGATTCAATGCTTTGTGGAAAATGAGAAATAAAAGCATATTACAGATTGTTCAGCAACTTCACAACCTCCTCTTTGATGGGGTAAAAACACTACTTCCCATGAAGTTATATGCATCTGTTTTCCTCTAGTGGGAAATTGTATGGCAGAAAAGATTTTAGGTTTTGAAAATGCTGGTAACATTGAAAGACAGAGTTTGCTATCACAGTCATCATGGAATATCTAGGAAAAAAACCCTCTTCCTTCATTGATATGGTGTAAACACCCAGTTTCTGTAAACAGAGACTCTTTTTAGTTGCCTCAACTCCTGCTTAAAGCAGCAGATCTCAGTTTAGATGAATGGGCTAAAAGGCAAAATCCCAGATGTGGCAAAGAGTCAATATTTTACATCAGGTTTCTTTGTTTGTTTTTAAAGCATCTCTCTTGTTTTAAACACAAGTGCACAATTCCACCAACACTTGTAGAGAATATTAGAAGACAAGTGTCCCAGTATGTTTAACATCAGGTGAAAAACTGTGGTAAGGGATGGATCATAAACGTGATTTTGAATGGAAAAGTTTCCTTTCCATTTCAATACTTTTTAAAGTGTCTCTGGAAATGAAAAGGACTCTCCACAACCTTGGAAGGATGGCTCAGCTGGGGAATTCTGTCCTGTTTTCCACTAAGAATGGTTTTATACTCAAAGCAGGTTTTACTGACTGAATTATCCAAACCCTTGTTACACTACACACAACTCCATAAAAAACCCATCAAACTGAGAAATCATGTGTTTTGGTGACTTTTTTCATGGTAAAACATGCAAGCGCTGAGTAGCAGTAATGTTCATCCTTTCACACCATTCTTGTAGCTACCAAGTACTGCATGAGGGCCCCTTCATCCTTGCTTACTTCAGCAGAAGTTCCTACAGCATCCTTTGGGACAAAGTCTTTTAACATTGAATTTACAAAGCATTTAAGCATCTGGATAACTTTAGGCACTGGGCAATTCATCCTCCCCTAGCAGAGCACTTAAGCACTTACATTAAATCATGTGCTTGATGGTTTTACTGAATCAAGGCTTTAATGTTAGGGCTTCACAGGACTATCCAGCTTCCACAGTTCCACTGGAATACATGGTCAACAGCTCCAGAAGCTTCAAACAAAAGCTAGTTTTGCTTTTGGAAGACAGTATGGTTAACAGCGAGAGCATGTGTCCCATATGCCTATCATGTGCACTACATATACTGCTCCCATTCTGATTGGATATTGGTAGGTGCCATTAATTTGCTGTTGAAATAAATGTGTGTGATTTAAGTGACAAGGAACCTCTGGAACCCAGCAGTAAATTACAGAACTCTTCTGGATAAGGGCAGGGCTGAGTGTGATGGATGAAGCAGGTTCACTAATACACACCCGAACCCCTGCAAACAGCAATGTATCTTTTTCTCTGCTGTTCTTCTCAGTTATAGATTAGTCCTGGTTTTGCTTCAGTTTGTCAGCTGTTGTTACTGTGGCAACACATCTAAAACTACCGGAAACACCTGCCCCTCTCCCTTCCCTTGGCCAATTTGGAATAGATTTGGAGTTGTTTATTTGGCTTGTGTTTAGACGTCTCCCCCACTGCACATCTCCCAACGCTGAGTTACCCCAGGTGCTCCCAACAGCCAGGTCCCAAGGTTAAGGGTCTGTGATTTAGTCCTGGCATGCATCTCTGCACGCAGTTTGAGCTGTGAGTCAATTACTTAACAGTTTTCATCACAAGCCTACCAGAGCCATTGCCAGGCTCGCTGCTGATTTAGTTACTGGTGTTCCCAACCATCTCATCACCGAACACAATAATCCTTCATTTTCAAAGAATGGCTGTGAATTCCCTGGCATTAAACTTCAGAGCACTGACCCTTTATCACCTTGGCTTGGAGGCTGCAATAGTCCTAAAAGATGACGGCTTATCTTCATCAGTTACAACACTTTCTTCCCCCAGATGAGCAATAGTAAAATCAGTGTACATTAACCTAGAGACGCTGTAGACAGGACAGGAAGATGGCTTTCCTTCCGAGTCACCTAGTTTGTGTACACAGAAGGAAAAGCTAACCAGGACACAACAGAGCCTTGGCTGAAGAGAAAACTGCAGGCAGGACCAAGCCAGCCTCAGAAAGCCCTGAAGAAACAGAAGACATTAAAACCACAGCTAGACCAAGAGCTAAGTGCCTGCTGTCAAATCTGACTTGCCTACCATCCATACTGTAAATCCCTGGCTCACGCAAAGAGGATGCTCCAAGCCAGGCTCTCTGGACACAGAGATTAGGCAGAGTCAGCACAGGAAAGGCAATGCAAGCCACTGACAGCCCACTGGCAGATGGAAGAAGATAGCTCCACCTAATCACACTTCAGGTATAAAGTGATCCAGATAAGAGCCAGGCTCCGGTCAGCCACAGTGAAGCCTGATGTGCTGGAGCTGCTTCTTATTTCACGTTGCAACAACACCCAGAGCTAAGAGAGGGGTAAGAACCATCAGAAGGCAGGTTTCCTAGACCACCATCAAGAAACATCAACACCTGAGGATCAAGGCCCAGTGGAGGGAAGAGGGTAAGGAGGAATTTGAGATGAGGTTACTCCCAGACTGGAAATGTCTCAAATGAAACACAGCAAACTACTTTGTGCAAAGCAAAAGTCCTCATGCTTTCATGAATCATAGACAGCTGAGATGGCCAGGACCTCTGGAGAGCTTCTGAGTCCAGTGCCTGCTGCACAAGCAGGTTTGCCTTTGTTCATATTGGCAACTATTTATCGAGAAGTAACTCATTTAAAATAACCCTTTGGTTCAATTAAGAGTGCAATTAAAACAAAATATGGTCCTGCATATTAATTAGTCCAGGCAGTGGATGCTCCTCGTTTCCCACTTGTAAACAGATCTTCACCTTAGTTTTGAATCGTACCACGAGCCCTTGGCTTCACACAGCCCTCAGCTAAACTTGTACCTTAACTTGAACTCAAGATCCGAGACACCACTTTGATGCATTCCTCAGGAGTACCCTAAAAGCATTTTCTGCTACACATAAGAGTACAAGCAAATGAGTCAGCACACCCTGGGTGTGAACTTGTATTGCTCTTTACTTTCTGCTCATCTATCTAGTTGCAAGCCAGGAACAGCCCCGCTGCTGTCAACTGAATTACATCAAAGAAAGGAAGAACTGCACACAGCCTTCTAAACAGAAGACACAGTATCGTGTCTTATAGCCTGTATAAAACACCGCAGTGTCCATTACAACCTCAAAAAACAGGAATGTTTTATTCTATTTATCAAACCATACTTGCTGTCCTAATACAAAAGCAATACAAAAAGGGATACAAGCCTTCCATGCAAATGCATACCTACCTGCTTTCTGAAGTCCTGCTAAAGCTTACACTCACACACACCTCCCTCCTGATAAAGGGATCAGGAGAAAAAAAAAATGAAAGTAAAAAAAAATGAAAGGAAAAAAAAATGAAAGGAAAAAAAATTAAAGGAAAAATAAAAAGAAATTGAAAAGGAGGCAAGACAGAAGTCTGAGATGCATAGTAGGTAAGGAAATAAAAAGCACACATCCAGGATTGCCATTTTTAGAATCCAGGATCACTTCTCAGCCCAATGGGGGCACAGATCACCTGTTTCAGCAGACAAGTCTCCAGCCAAGAAGTTGCCAGCAGAGCTATGCCCCTTTGCCAACTGCCCCAGGTGTACTGGGGAAGCAAGGCTCTGGCTGGCATCCTTGCTGAGCATCTCAGCTCCGCACTGAGGTCTTATCGCTGCATTCCTTGCTGGAAGATTGTGCATCAAACTGCAGCAGCCCCACTGCTGGCACTTAGTGAGCCTCAGAGAGCTTCTCCCCACTCTCCTGCCTGCAAACCATCTCCTGCTTGGATGTTCTTTCAATTGCTCCTTCTGTCCATACGTTCAGACCTCCTCCACTGACATCAGGCTGTAGATCACTGGATTCCTCTGGTACCCTCAGTCTAAGTCTCCCCAGCTTTATTATCTAGAGCCACGTGAATTATCGTGCCTGCCACTGCAGCTGCTTACGTGCTCATGGATCTTTATTCACGAGTAACACGGTACATCATCAACATATGTGTCTACAGTGTCAAGAACAAAATACTTGTGACTGCAGTAATACAGAACTACTTGGACTTGCCTTTAGCTCAGCAGAGCCAAGGCTTCACTTTCAATAGCTGACACTGACCTTATGATGTGGCCCAAAAGTTTTAATTGTGATCATGATACACATTACCTTCACAGCTGTTGTTGGTGCCTTTTAAAACTGTAGCCTGTCTGGGTGCAAGAACCATTACAGTAGCAGATTGCCAAACAGAAACACCCTTTTTTATTAAAATAAAGACCCAAAAAAAAAAAAAAGAGAAAGAAAAAAACCTGTGGGGAGGGAATAGAAAAAGGTGGTAATAATAAAGCTGGCTGAAAACCAGAGACCACAAGAAGAGCTGGCTTACGGGAAATTGCCCTCATCAGTCACTAGATAGGAAATTTTTTCCCATGTATTAACCTGGATCATGCAGAGACAGTAAAAAGTCTATTATCACAGGACAACCTGGCTTTCAACCTTGTCTGTCTGGGGCAGAAAGCGAATGGAGAGGCTGCTCCTTAGCAGTCCATACCAGCAAAGCAGAAGATGCTTTGTTCACTGCATTAGCAAGTTAATAAGCGTTAAAACAAAAACATTAAAACCTTTCAGCCAACATAAAGCATCAAAACAAAGTCAATAAAACAGCAATAGATACACCACAAAATGGAGGTGTAGGGTTCTATTCATAAGAAGGAGCATTGCTCACAGTAATAACGTCTCATTTATTCAGGTCTTTACAGGCAGAAGTTACACCTATTTCCACTGTGCCACTCTAATTGAGCTAAATAGCATATTACTTAACTGGGTCTACAGCTACAGGCAAAGCTTACCTATTGCTTTTTAATACAAAAATGCTACATTTCCTAACCTGCCAATGAGCGAGTTTGTCACAGAATGAGCAAACATTTGCACAACTGCATCTGCCATGAATGAACAAACAGCTAAACCACCTCCCAGACAGCTTTTGTGAACGGCAATCATAAGCACTGTTTGGCTCTATCATCTGGCTAGGAATTCAGGCAGCTTATACTTGTTACTCCTCCATGCTCTGCAGGCTGTAATTGTAGGCTTCTCTCAAAAAAACCCCAAACTACATGCTGTCAATTTGGTTTTGTTTACTAAACCAGCTCTCTGAACAGTAATGCTGCAAATGCACATTTAACAGCAGCAAACCCTGTTTTGATAGTGCTTGAGGGAGGTTGCCTGGGCAGTCAGCAGCAGAGCTGGGTTTTGAGCCACTCTCTCCACTAGCCATGGAACAGCCATGCACAGAGATATTATACCATGCTCTGCCCTGTATCACAATGTCCAAAGTCAGTCAAAGTCAAAAATGAGCCCCCTACTATATACAAACCAAACTTGGGATCAATCCTGATACCATGCTAATAAAGGGCAAGAAAAGCCAGGACTATTTTCCACCACTAGCTGAGCTTCCATGACCTCACTGACACATTTTTTAGGCCACATTGATTATTTCAATTATGTGGCTCAAAATTATCATTCCTAGAGAAGCCACTCACCAGCTTGGAGTAGATAACTCCTCCATCCCTACCATCTTCTTTCTGTACTTTTTACAGACCCCCATTCTGTCCTCCATACACATACTACCTAGCACTTTCTTCTCCAGATGCCCTCACTGCTGCACCACAAATCCAGCACTGCTGCAGAGTTTGGCAGAACCACGAAAGAGCAGCAATGATGCTAAATTACAGGAGTCAGCTCGGCTGCAGCCAAGGATATGAAGGCCAAAATTTAGATCACAGGAAAGGACTGGTCCGAGGATGAAGTTATATGAAAATGCAAAATTCAAACATGTAACACAAAACATCTGATCTAGGAAGTCTAGGTAAGTTGTTGGATTCCCTACCCAAGCGCAAAGGCCAGATGTGGCATCACTGCCACATCCCAGTATGCATTCCAGAACTGTAACGAGCAACAATTGCAATAATTCAAAAGCTAGGGTTTAGGGCCACTGTTATGTCTATTTTAGATCCTTGATAATACAATCATGCACCAACTGCTACTGTATTTCTCCAAAAAGTTCTTTTTTCCATCTGTATTTCAAAAGAAAAACTTGTTAAAGAAGTATCCCGTAATATGTAGAACAGTGGTTTTCCCCAGTGCTTGCCATGATGTTGATACTGAAAGCTCAGGAGAAATACTAAGGTAATAACGGTGTTTGATAATGGAAATCTGTCTTCCAGCAGCCAGCAAACAGCAAAAGGGATCCAAAAGTCCCTTCCCTGAAAGACAGCTGAAACTTCTGATGTGTGAGCCACCGCCTCTCCCTTTATCCTCCCCCAGCACCGAACATCTGAAGCCAGTACTGCTCCCACACACAAAGACACGCTTTTACAAACGGCGAACGTGAATGCAGTGCCTGTCTACTCAGGAGCCTGTACACCCATTCTGCACTCTACCCCTCATAAGGAGGTCGGAGGTTCTTTCCAGGCCCCTGCAAAACCCTCGTCGGCTGCACTCCCCCTTACACCAAGGGGCAAGCTGCCTCCAGCCCTGTGTCACACATGGCTATGGAGACACTACAGGGCGCTGTGAAGTATGACATCTGTTAAAAACAAAGGTCATGACAGAGCCCTGAAGTTTTCACTGGCTCTTTATCTGCAGAGGATACTGTACAAACGTTACCACAGCAAATTCCTCATGAGTTTATACAAACACAAAAGGAAGACTCGGTCACTATCAGCCCTGCTCTCCTGGTCAAGGTCAGCACCAGCACATGTCACCTCTGGAATGACATGTCCAGGAGCTCTGGCACTGCCCCTGTCCCACCCCACGGCTCATCTACTTGGCTCTGAGCACTGACCTCATGACCATTTTTATTTCCTCACTGCTGCACTCCCTACAGCCCACACGAACCCTAACCTAACTTCATGATACTCACAGTCTATGCTCTGCACTCAAGCAAAATTTTCATCTAAACTGCTTGATTTGGCATAATTCCCCCAGATTTTGTTATCCCTACCTGAATAAGCTATTGCCTCATCTCTGCATGACTTTTTTTTGAAGTTCTTATCTCTACTCAATGTCTTCTCCACTCCATCTCCTTCAGCAACCAGGAAGCTCAGTCACCTCAGCAGCCAACCTGATACAGACAAGAACATCCCTGCTATTTAATAATTTGTTTCAAAACAGAATGCTAGAGAAATCTCAGCTCTGGCCCAAGAAACAGAAAAAAGGTCATGTTGATAATCCAAGCCATCTTTCCTGTTCAATCTGAATCTGCAGCCAGCACTCTGGAGTCCCACAGTTTAAAAGCATGCCTGAGCACAAACACACCACATGACACAAGACACAATCACAGGAGCTCTGTGGAAATATGGTGCCCCATGAAACACACAGACTGGTCTCTGTGACAGGGATGCATGCAGGGGCAAGGGGAGCACCGATCGCTGAACAACCCACCAATACACCCAATCCATGGGTCCCAGTGGAGAAGGTGATCTGCAACATGCCTTTTAATCGGAGACCAGAAAACGTCTCCAGAGGAGGGCAAGGTTCAAATAGGAGAACCAAAGTCAGTTTTAAATTCAAGTGGTAGATGCAACTGTTCCCATGCGAAGAGTCTACAGGCATATGTACCAACACACACAGTTTATGTAACCCCACAAAACCAGGCAGCATATTTGCAGAGGAAATCAATTGGAGCTGAAGAAAGTAGCCTTTCTGGAAATGCAAGCATTGACATTTTGCAGGCTGCTTCTCAGGAACATGGATATATTTCACATTTAAAGTATTTCATTTGATCTGCCCGGAGAACAGGCTAGGAGTGATCTGACCTGCTCTGGTCCCAAGCCCTTTCATTAGCACAGCAGCACCTTTGCTTATCCCCTGCCCAAAGAGCTCCATTTTCAGACTCCTAAGGTAGGTAACAGCCTCCTCAGATTGGTTGCTCTCATGAAAGAGGATATGAAAAACACACAGTGGTCTAACATCTCCTGAGAATCTCTTCATTATGTCTGCACTTGCAAATGCAAAACTCAAGATTTTTCGCCCTGCTTTCTCACATCTTCTGATTCTGCACATGCTACTGCTGAAACCAAATCCCAGCTTCATAAAAAGCTAATTAGGAAGCTAACAGTGGAAACCAACTGAGGCAGACACAGCCTGACAGAGACAGGACAGTGTCTACTCTGCGCCACTGCAGAGAAGGACACACTGACCATGGCCACACTGCCCTGGCTGCAGGGCTGAGCCACACTGTCCTCTCTGGTAGAGGCCACCCTCTGCTTGGGCTTCGAAGACTCCACAGGGCTCTGTGCACACACGATGTGCAGACAGGCCAGCAGTATTTCCAGACCTAAGACTGGCTCTAAAGAAAGGCTCTAAACTGACATTTAAAACAGAAAAATACCCCACCACTGCTTTTTGAAAGCTTCTGGTCCAGCTTTCGGTCGCTCCACTTTGTCTAAATGCTCCCCTGCCTCTTTTTTTTCCCTTGCAAGAGCAAGTTTTACCCACAAAGTCGTGCACTTTAAAAATGTTCTGAGCCCAATCATGTGTTGTGCCCAGGCACATGATTCATAACCATAATAAAGTTGTCCGAGACTTACCTACTCTCTTCTGCACTGACTAAAGATTTCTAAAGATTAAAAATGAGATGCAGATTGCTGCTTCGGCAAATATACTCTGTAACCTTCATGGGAGCTGGGTAACCTTCAGCCTCAGTTTCATTCCTCACCTGAAAAACACGTACTGTATCAGGCAAGTTAATGCCCTCAGCAACTCCCATGTCTCTCTTCTCTCAGTAGCTAAGCTGAAGTACAGCAAAGTGTACAAAAGCTGTTCACAACCAGCGAAAAGCTCTAAGATTCCACGTCTTTGCCATGTTAGTGTCACCAGATACAGGCTGGAAAAAGTAGCCTCCAGAAACACTGTAGAGAACAGGAGCCGCCTAAAGACACACCTTAATTTGTTGCTTATGGGCAGATACTCATCCCAGCAGAAAGCTCTCCAAAAGCCTGCAATAAGGCCGATCCAAACAAGAAGGTGACACAACTGACATGCTTCAGCTAAAGCAGCAGACAGCATGACATTCGCATTTGAATATGCTCAAATAGATTACAGTTTTAAAAAGCCAACTATGACAGTGGCCAGTGCCTGTGATCTGTCACACAACCATTGCTCCCTGTTCCATTTGGATTGCTCTCTGGTCTTTCCAGTCAGAAGCAACACAAGAACCTCAGTAGGGTGAGCTCCTCAACCAGGTCCTAGTGGGGAGCTGGGCAGGTCCACTGGTAAGCAGCTTCTGTTTGCACCTTTGTTTTTATCCCCTTCCTGAGTGGGGGCTTTGCTTCATTGCAGTAACCAGGAAATGGCAGAGCTCCTTCAGCTGAGGTGCAGCAGAACACACTTCCTTTTTTCTCCAAACAATTGCAGTTACCCGAAGCACACAGTGAAAGTGGTCACATTTCCCAAACAGGCTACAGGATCTCTCTGAAGCACAAATTATTTTATTATTTTAATGATTAGCAGTCCTGTAGAAATCAACCAACTACTTCAAACTCGGCTCTAGATTTGAAATATCCTTTACATTAAAGGCGCTCTCCCCTGTAGAATCATAGAATCACAGAACCATTAAGGTTAGAAAAGACCTCTAAGCTCATCCACTCCAACCTCACTGTGCCTGCTAAACCATGTCCTGAAATGCCACGTCTACATGCTTTTTGAACTCCTCCAGGCATGAAGATTCCCCCACTGCCCTGGGCAGCCTCTGCCAGTGCTTCACCACTCTTTCAGTAAAGAAATGTTTCCTAATACCCAATCCAAACCTTGAGCGCAACTTGAGGCCATTTCCTCTCATCCCATCACTTGTTACTTGGGAGACTGTAAAACAGAATCACTTTCATTTGTTCACAGTGAAAACCATTTCAAAAAGGGAGGGAATCACCCATAGTGGGCAGAAACAAACCAGCCAAGTCCTCACACTGCAGTACTTTCATGAGACTTGATTTTTCCATCTCACATGAGGACAGATGAACACTGAAAGCAATTTTACATCTTGTTCTGTCAGTACACGAGACACCTAATGAATCCCAAGATGCAGTAAACACCCAGAAGGCTTTTTTTCTGTTTCATTTGGCCACGTCATTACAAGCAGGAGTTCCTACACTCACACCACCTCCCTCTCTCCCCTGCAGAACTAAAAGCAAACAATGTGAAAAACACAAGAGATACCAGGGGAAAACCTAATTGCTACATTTTGTGTAAATATAGGACATCTTTCAGGCGTCTGTTTGGCTTGTAGAGGAATGGCTTGATCTAAGTAATTCATTTTGTTAAATGGTTTATTTGCATAAGGCTGAAAGACACCCAGCAGCAGGTAGAGAGCAGGCGCTGCACTGATCTCAGGCCCCAGTGAGGATTAACATCGGCAGAGATGCTGGTCCAGAGGAACACGATCACTGCTCAAGGCCCACAATTCTTCACAGCCCTGGTACCTCATTCTCTGCCATGCACAAACAGCACTTCCTTGGCATCCCCAGACAACAGCAAAGGACCTGCCATGGGATGGCAGCCCCATGCTCCGGCTGCCCACAGCCTGCAGCAGCCCTCAGAGGGCCTGGATGGGGAAAACAAAGACTCCAGATCCTGATGGCAGAGCTTCTGACAGATTCAGGAAGGCCAGACTTCACACAGCGGAAGGGTTATTCCCATCGAAAGCAAGAATAATTCATGAAGCCATGCTGCCGTGTGATGTGTTCCCAGCCCTTCGCACTGAATCAAAGCTGAGGTTACTCACATTGCTGCTGTATGTGGATGTGGTTTAAAGTCTGGTTGGTGTTCCACTCAGACAATTTTATGACTGACCAGAAAGCCAGCAAGCCCTCAGCACATGCTCACCATTACCATCAACCTCTGCGGCCAGCAGTAGCGAGACCAGCATAACAGCTTTCCTGTTGCTATGTTACAAATGTTGCTCAGTGTCTTCATGATGCCTTTCTGAGACTCAAGAGCCCGTTTGCCTGCCTGTTATGAACCCATGTGGGTGAGAATCTGTTGAAATCAGTGGAGCTACAGCAATATCAGGGAGAAATAAGCATCTGGCCCTGATACTTCAAGCTCTCTAGCACAAACACAACGTGCACTATTGTATTCTGACATGAACAGCTTAAGCACATCAATCTTCAGTTTCAGCTCTTGCTTATTATGAAAATGTGTAATTGCTAATACAAAAATATTGGCAGAATCAGCCAGAACAGTATTTCAAAGTCCAAGCTTCACAGGTCAGCTCCCACAGTTTACATATTAAACTTGCCTTTGTATTTGCTTGAAAAAAGCAACCATTTCCTAGTTGATGGGTTGGGGTCCATAGTTTCTCCTTCTGAGCACACTATAAAGTGTCCAAGATGCACACAAACCTGTTCTAATTAGAAACAAAACAAAGTTCATATTTCCCATACTGTTAATGCTTGCACTATGGAGCTGTTTCGTAGCTGTGAGATCAGGATAAGCTGATAATTAAGATGTACAGTGGAAACAAGGCACTTTTGATGGAACAGACAAGGCATTGCATGGGGCTCAGGAGACTGGAGTCCAGTCCCATCGGGGACATGGACTTGCCTACCGTCTGCAGGTAATATTAATGTCTTGAGACGTGCCTCATTTCCTCACATGCAAACTGGAGATACTGATGCTCCCTTTGTCCTTCAGGAATGGCTCTCCAAAGAGACTTGCTCCTCTTTCACCCTCTGCCCCAGCTCTGGAACTCAACACCTTCATAAAAGAGTCACCTGGCATTGTTCCGGCTCCAAAACTCAGCCCTTGAGTCACAGGGAGCCAGGGAAACGACACAGGGCTGTACGCAGCTGGGGAACATGGGCTTCCCTCTGCCCACAGGCTTGCACCATGAGGTCAAACTCATTTGTGACTCCGTGAAGGTTTGATTTTGGCAACAGTCAACCCCTACGCTTTTCCATTCACCTCACATCCCACCTTCACGACAAGGAGTTTCTGGCAGGCACTATTCCCTGACTGGTGTTTCTCTAAACCAACCCCAAGTCCAAAAGCCTTTCCCCGATGCAAGCACTTAGCCACACAGAGCCTTGCCTCCCACTCAGCTCCTATCCACACTGCATGTACTCCCAAAGCCTGTTCTAAAGGAAGATCACAACTTAGTTCAAATACTTGATTCAAGTAATTGGAAAGAGCAGTCTAAGGGTGACAGCTCAGCTAAGAGCACATCAATCACTCAAATCCTTGCCTATAATTCTGTGCCACGGCCAAATCTCTCCTAGGACTATCTTTAAAACTGAGGATTGAGATTTCCATGTTTTCAGATATGCAGTTGCCCTCGACCTTTGTTGAGAAGAGGGGCCTCTGGAAGCCTCAGCTCAAAGCAATCACTACCACAACGACAAAACGCGAGATGACAGTATTAATCTCACAGCTGGCAATCCAATGCACTGTGCTGTATAGCAGTTTGGTTATAACCCCGAGATGGATGAAGATAGCAATGCGTAACAGCCCTCTGTGGAATAGTGATTAAATAAGGATGACAGTGGCATGGACCTCTTTTTTGGTCAGCAGCAAAATATTACAAGGTCCCACTCAGGCCCAGCTCTCTCAGCTCTAGGCTAACATTCCCCATGCCGAATCAGTGTTCCATAGAAGTATAAGGCTGACTTGATTTCATCAGGATGTGACACCAGCTCTAAGCAAGAATCGTAAACCCAATGACTTGACAACGTTATTTCAGCTAAATGTAAATACTCAGAGAAGTAACAGAAGATACACAATTCACGTGCCCTAAAGAGTGTTATGTGTTTAGTTCATACAGTAAAATAACCAGATGATTGTAGCAGTAAAAAGGCAAAGGTTCCAAGCAAAAACAGTGGGGTTTTGTACGCAAGTTTTAAAGTAAAATAACTCCCACCTTTATACATTGCTCAGACAAATTAACTGAGGCTCAGACAAGTGAACTGCATTCTCCAATCCACCTTCAAAGTCTGAAACCCAAGAATTTGGTGAATGGCATCGATTATCCATCTGCTTCCAAGTTAAGAAGCAGCACTAAAACAGATACTGTAACATTTTTAAATAATACAGCATGTTTATGGTTGCAACAGTGAAGACTTGGAAGGAATTCTTCCCAGGACTGCAATCTCTTTTCTCTCAGGATGTCATCCCTTTTCTCCGACAGACCTAGCCACATGGAAAATCCGACATTCCCCTTCGGAAGAGCAGCAGTACGACCTTCCACACTGCCCTATCAGATCAAATGGCTTCAACCACAGTTCTGTTAGTACGAGGGCTACTAGAAAAAAAGACTACAACTAACTTCATGGGAGAAAGGAAAGACTCTTGACATATTGCCTGTTGAGCGGTAATGGTTCCAGAATTAGTGTGGACACAAGGAACAGAGATAAACATCTATGAACAGGATACAAGTTGGGACTGTGACTAACAGAAGAGCTTCTATTCCTTAGTGCTGCACACTGAAATGCTTTCTCCCCACCAGTAACGAAGGCTACTCAAGTCATAAAAAGCATTACAGCCACTATGCTCAAAGGCTGTAAGGGAGGCAAACCTTGGAGATGGAGATATCTCTTACAGCCAGGGAAAAGAAAAAAAACAAACAAGAAAACTTTTTGAGAACAGAAACTCACATCTAGGTTTTCATCCCTCACCTGCACCCTTGCCTGTTTTTCCTGCTATATCACATAATCTCATAAAAGATGTTTTCTCTCTTCAAAGAGACTCATCTTGATTAATTTAAACTTCTCAGGTTAGAATTAAAGGGTATAACATCTCTTCTTTGATGCTGCCTCAGAAGACTCCACTGCTGTATTATGAAGGGCCTGGCTCCTACTTCCATTGGATTCAAGAACAAAACTCCCACTCATTGCTATGGAGAAGGATCTAATCAAAATCTTTATTAACCTACTGCCTCTCAGCCTCCTTGGATTGCAAACAGGAGGAACAAGGAATCATTTAAAAGAAATACTATAAGGGCCTACTGGCTGATCCACCAATTTATTCCAGATAAAGCAACTGCATCCAAGAGTGTCTGAAGACTTAGCATTAAATAGAAGCAGACGGTTGCAGCTCTCCAACATGTTGTTTCCTTTTAAAAAAGTTGGATACCACCTGTTTCTCCCATTTGCTGTTTTTTCCTCAAGACATCGCTGGCAATGGAATTAATCATTAAAAACAACCCACAAACACTTACTTGGTTAACTAACTAGCACTCAGGAGCTGCTGGCATCAATAAGAACAACGTCCTCAGCTACTCCCTCAGTAAATATTTTTCTGGTCCTGCCTCTGGGTTTCACATCTGGTGTTTGGTAGAACATTAACTCAAGCATTTGCTACAGTTCAGGAAACTGTTGCTTTTTTAACTCTGCATCTGTACACAGCAGGTGTATTCTCTAACAATGCAAAACAAATGGCTTTTATAAAGAGCACCTATTTTTGGATATTCATAATCTCAGGCTTTGAATTATTTGAGTGAGTTTAGATAGGTAATATAGTCTGAATGCCCAGATGCACCTGAAAGAGAACAAAACTAAGCCAGTTCTGAACTCCAAAGAGACATGACAATGAGACATCTAGTGCAACACCACAAGCATCACTGGGTCAGAGCCTTACAGGTGCCATCTGGTTTGCCAGCTCTGCTGGAGAAGAGACTCTACAGCAACAACCCTCACTCAGAATCTCCCATTTTGTTCCCTCCCTGGCATGGGTACCAGCTTCCCTGGGTCCCCATCCCACCTGCAGGCTTCTGGGAAGGAAGGTGTCACGCAAGCACCTTCCTGCTGTTACATGTACAAACAAGAGAGGTTCTCCAGAAAACAGCTCAACTGCATGTGACCTTCACAGCCCTCTGAGGTGCTGATCCACAGACTCTGCTCTCTACAGGAGGAGAGCAGGGCGAGAACACCGTTTCCACACAGAAAATCACCATGAATTAGTACAGGGCTAGGACGTCCTACTCACACTCTCATTCTTCCTGTGAAATATTCTGATAAGATTTCAAAACATGGGTTTGTTGGGTTTTTTTCAAGTCCTCACTAAAACACAACTGCTGCACTTACATTTCACGTTTTGAGCACTTGGGTTTTATTGCCTGCAAACGTGAAAAGAATAAGTAATATTTAGGTTCGATCTGTGCCTAACCTGGCACAGACTGGTCTGAAAAAATAGTCTTGCTTTTATTTGTTTGTGCAAGATACACAGCTGCTATGTGATGGGCAAGGACAGGGAGAGTGCTTTGAGGCTCTCCAGAAAGTGACGTGACAGAGTCAGACTAAGAACTGAGCGAAGACCACTTCTCTGCCATTACAGGGTTGTGTACAAGATGAAGAGAGGGTTATAGATAAGGCTGCCAAGACAGAAGGGAGAGCTGAACATTTACCATGCTGTGAAAAAGTAACATGACCTGAACATGCCTTTAATTTCAGGTAGGAGAAGAGGGAGAGAAAATACTATTAGAGAGAAGGACTAACAAAATTCAAAGTTTAAAGCGTTTATTCAGACTTCGTTTGGGGTTGCTCCTGCAGTCAGCACTCACTATTTTATCAGCTCACTAAAATGGGATTGAGCAAACTAATTTTTTAATTACAAGAAGCTTTTTTGCTGTCCATTTATGCAAGAACATGTCTTCTCCACATGATAAACTGTGAACAGCTCAAACACAGGTGACAGAGAATTGGATTAGTGCTCCCTCCTAAGAGCAGCCAGGAATTTACCTGCCCCTTCAGCTGACAGTTCCCCAGCCTGCACCAACCCTCCTAGTTACACACATCGCTGTTTGTGACAAGCTTTTGGTACGAGCAGACAGCACATTCAACACCTGTCATTGAGACTTCTGAAGCCCAGACTAGCATCAGTGAATTAAAATGCAGAACAAACTCACCTCAGCTTCACTGTTGCTCTTTGCAAAGAGCACCCATCAAACAGCTTTGTCTACACTTTAAGCTCAGATCCTCAAATCACTGTCTTCCATTACAGTTACTAAGCTTATTACTTACCTCATTAAAGCTTTGAAAGACTCAGCTCTTCCTGAGCATGTAACTTTTGTGCAACGAATCATGTTCAGTGATACGCAAAGGCTGACAAGGAGCAGCTAAGAAGCATCTTGCACTCACTTTGCTCGCTGGACAGGGATTAATGCCATAAGCAGGACCCTGGCAGTTTCATTGCAAGTGTGTTGATAACTGGAGGCTTGCTGATAAATGTTCACACCTCATCTGTTTCTCTCACTGCTTTCCACCAACACTGAAGACAAGGCTTACAAGACTACAGTGACTCTTTTTAACATCTTGAAGATACAAACAAACTGTCTGTACCACAGCCCATCACAGCTATAACGCAGCATTTCAGAGCTGGCAAACATTGCACTCTGAAATACCCAGCAGTGACACTGGTGATCCGCATTGACACACAGCCACTTGCTCTTCGGCTGTGGACATGCACTTCAGACAGACCTGTGCTTTCAGACATAGCAAAAGAGAATTATGACCTCCAAGAGAGAAAAGAGGGGCTGCAGCAAGAGCAGCAAAGTTGCTGCCAGAAAGAACTGCCCCCAGCACACAGCTGCAGGCAACACATGTCCCAGTTCTTACTCCATTTCTTATCCTAGGAAGGAGGACAAGAACAAGCTTCAGGGAAGGAAAAACAAAACCAAGACTATGACTTTGTTGTGGCTGTGCAGTGCCACCAGACAAACCTGATGCTTGAAAACTTCAAGCAGCGCTTTTCTTGGCTGCAGAGGAATGACCAAATAATTCACTTTGCAGCAACCCCTGGATAAAGCAAAAATGGTGTTGACCAGCTCTCTCCATGTTGCTTTTCACTCAAGCCTTTCAAGTACCCCAAAGCTGCCTGCACCCATTACACAAACCCTCCTCTGAACAGGTAATGCCAGAACACAGGGGGAAATACAAGGACGAGAATTTCTTTGCATCTGTGCAGGGTTGCAAATTTGCATATTCCATAAACAATCTCAATAAAACATTTCGAAGCAGAGCAATCAGCCCTCAAACAAGGTGAGGAGGTGGTGACTGGCAGACAAGTAATCACTGTGTGTTGCAGCAAACAGTCTTAGCAACCATTACCCCTAAATCTAAACTGTGAACGTGAGAAATGCCATGTCATAGGTTCAGCTTACAGTGCTTGTACCCAGCAGCACTGGCTTTGGAGTAGCTTAACTCACTCTGCCAACAGGACATTTCCTACAGAAAACAGACACCTGCAAAGAAAGGCTGGTAAAAATCCCAATGTGTTCACTTCAGTTTCTGTGCCATAAACACCTTCACTGCACAGCCCAGGAAATGTACACATTGTCTTTGTTTAAAACACCATCAAAATACATGCATACATGCAGTCATAGGAGGATCCCTGTCAAACTATCTGGCTTGGTTTGAACAAGCCACAGATTCATTAGGCAATTCATCCTAGTAAAGTCGAGATGTGCAGTGTTGCCAATGCTCTGGAATGACTGATACCAGACCAATAAAACCCGAAAACTCACCTTTCAGTGTTGTCACAACGTCAGCCACAGGATATTTTAGTTCAGGTTCCCACAATCTAAACAAAGCACAAACTCTCGATTAGTGGCAGCTATTAAAGGGAACAGGCTCTTCTATTTTATTAAATTAATTAAAGACTCCTGAATTGCGACATGTGATTAAGAAATGCCTTCCTTCTTTGCTTTTGGTAACATGCAAACTCACACCAAACTCGCCTTTCCTGTGACTAGGACTTCTCCTGCCATTACAGCTTACATCCCTTCATATGCATCAGGCTATGTCTGACTGAAGAGTTTGGGTCTCCTCATATAAAGTGGATATTCATGGAAAAGCAGATTCCACTGAAACACAGGCTACTCTGACGGCTTCTGTTAGGGTCAGAGTTTCACAGGAACAACTAAACCTCTTCTTCCTTTACAGAAAGATCTGCAGGCAGAAGAGCTTACATGTATTGGGATGCACAAGGGATGATTCACCAAAAATTACAAAAGATGGTAAAACAAAATACAAGGAGTGAGCAAACAAACTGAGATAATATGACTTAATTTAACGAAAAGCTTCCCAGTTTCCAGGAATCCCACAGTCATACTGCACAGTGGAAAAGGATGAGCTCACAGGCTGCAGACCAGACTGATGGGACCTACAAACTAAAGGTCAGGTAATTGAGCATCATGTACCCCAGAAAAGTTGCAATGGGGAAGTGCTGCTGAGCAACCACAGACGAGAATTCTCTCTGGTGCTACAGCTGTTTATTGTGTGGCCTTGGGCACATCCTTAACTACTTTGTGCTCTAGACACTACCATATCTTCAGATGAGAACAGTATCATCACAACAGCATAAATAAAGATTAATCACTGCTTTGCAAATCCTGTGAAAGGCTGGGCAGGACGAAGCACCTACAAAGTGCAAACTGTTGGTATGTACAAATTGCATTGAGTTACCCAAGAAGGAAGGAGCACAGGCACAACTCCCTTCCCAGTCTCAAGCCGACAGCCAGCACACAGACCATTTTCCATTACTATTGCCTTTAATCAGCATGCACTCTACCTGGAGAACTAATTTCTGCCAGACTGTGGGCAACAAAACCCACAGGTGAACAGAGCTATCAGAGATATTCACTGCTTGGCAGGGGAAGGATGGGGAGAAGATAAATGCTAGCAGGAACAGCAGCACTTTTTACTTTTAGTCAACTTTGCTGTGCCTCACTGCACCCACGAGCACAGGGTCTCACTGAAAGCAATGTGAGTCTTCCCTCTGACTTTATCAAATGTAGAAACAAAGCATTTCATTTCACAGAAGGAAGTGAAGGGCAGATTCGGTGTCTTCCCAAAGTTAACACGAGGCAGTGGCTAAATCAGGAGTAGAAAAAAGGACCCCATCCCTACCTCCTGCTTTTAAGCATGGGGCAGCTTTCTGAAAGCAAGAAAGAGTAAGTGTGTATTGGCTACTGCTCTCACAACTAAGTGTAAAGATGGAGGTGTAACCAGGAGAAAAGGCGAAGAAAACTCAAGCTCAACTATTTCTTCTTTCTTTATAATACCCGAAAATGAAAAGTCAGTTCTTGCAATACACTGGCCAGGCGTGGTCCCTATTATCTGTGGTTAATTCCACATGTCTGAGAAGGAAATCAGCTCTAAGCCGGTTAGACTTGCTAAATGAGATTTGTTCAAGGCCCCACCCCAGGGGCAGTGTCATGCACCAAAGACTTGGCGTTCTTTAGGAAGATGCGACTGGTCCAGACGTTGTTAATGGTCAGCAACAGTCAGCAAGACACAACCATCTCATACTGAACATTCCCCTCTTGAGCAGAATCCCATTCAGCACCTCCTAATACCCAAGGGGCTCCCAGTCCGCAACCAAAGCAATAGATGAGTAGGGATGGTACCAGCAGGCTCCCTTTGATAAAGCTTCTGATGAATGTATGATAGACAACCCTGGCACCTCCAGCAAGCAGCACTTCCAGCGTCTTTAAGGCCAGATTGGTCCACAGTGTTTACTCCTTGAGAGACAATAAACTCATCCTAATACCTTGGGTCATGGCAAAAGGGAAACAGACTTGCTGATAGTGGCAGCACACAGCTGTGAAACACCAGACACCTATTTACTTTTCTGCAAGTTACACTCATTTAACTCTGCTTCAGGAACCTCAAGATTCTCAGAACCCCAGCCCTGACTCACAGTCTGTGGTGAAAACCCCAAACACATTAGGAAAAGACTACTAATAAGTAAAGTAGCGTGCCAATTGCTTGACTCAGAGAAAACAATTAGCGTTGCCACACGTTGGCATTTTGTCTTCCTAATACTTGCTGGCTAATAATCAGGCGTTGCTTTTACAGAACAGGCCTATATTGAATAATTAATCTATCCCTTTCCTGTAACTGCATGGCATTTGCTAACACTGTCAGCTTTTATGTGCAACCAGTGCTCCTGCAAGGAGTCACACCAACAGAGCCTTTCCGCAACAGCTTTCCAGTAACATGTAAAGGGAACAAAATGCTGTCCAGTATTCCTCATCTTTCAGCCTAAGACAGCCTCAAGAGAGGGGAACGTGCTTTGAGGGCAGCTGTGCTTATCCAAAATATCCAATAGCACAGCTGGACACATGGTATCTTTTAATGCCCTGGGTACATTTCATTTCAGAAGATGGAGTTGGTTCAGCTAACAGGGAGAAATCGTTTGAAAATGTGAAGGAAGGAGTGATCACAAATGACACTACCAACTATTCCAACAGAAGAAAGGAACAAGTGCAGTAACTTAGGGTAGTGAATCTCAAAAAAAAAAAGAATAAATAAATAAAGCAGATTTCAAGCACCTCTGCAGGTGGTCAGCAGATCAAAATCAGCCAATCTGCTTCTGGTCTAATCTAGTTTTCTGTGATAGTATAGCATGTTTACTGGGAAAAGGGCAGCGCAGACATGCTCTACTCTTCAGGGCTTTGAATGAGTTCTCACAGGGGTCAGTCTGAGACTCGCTTCTTTGCAACACTTTGTGGGACGAGCCAGAAGAAAGCACTGAGTCGAGACAGCTTCAAGTATTCAATTTGGTTCAAAACTGACACCATGAAACTCCATGATGTGAAGTGCTGTAGCAGTGCTGCTGCAGAGGCAGCTAAGAGGAATGTCTCGGCACACAGCTTCATCCACTAACATCTCAGCTAAAGACCAACAGGCCAAACCTAAGTACGTAAGTCTGCGCAGGAGGACCTGGATTGCAAACCCACGTTCCTCTCTGCTGTGCTACTGGCTCTGAGGTGGAGGCAAGTCACACCCACAAAGAAGCAAGGGGACAACTGGATATTCAGCTTCCATAGTCAGATTTTCCAAAGCTCTTCTGTCAGAGCCATCATCAACCTAGCACTGTTAGCTGCTGTCTGCAATGCAGACATGCCTTAACGCAGGCGATAAATCCTCCAAAGAACAAAGCCAGTAGCTGTTCAGCATGTCTGAAGGACTTGCAAAGGAGATTTAGGCTAATCTAAGTAAACTAGGAGCCTACTAAGGCTGTCCACCACCTCCACCAAGAAGAACCAGGTAAACAGGACAGTGATATCTTGGGGAACCCGTCTCCACTACCAGTCTCTTCCAATTCCCTCCAGCCTTGTGCATTTGCTTTTCTTTGATCTGCCTGCTGCAGATAATGGACAGTCCAAGATTTGTGGTTGTCTGCCTGCATGCAATGAAGCTAAGCAGCAGGAGCTGTGGATGTGCTCCAAAGGCCTGGTCCCTGAAAACACACTAGCCTAATTCACATTTTGAGCAGCGGTTCCCATTTGAAGCAAACTGCTGCAGCCCGCTCACAGTGGTCTGTGTGAAAGAAGAACAAACTAATCTCCTGTTTCTTTAAAAAACCAGAAATTTCACAGTCCACTTTACCGCTAATTGGAGTAAGACTGTTCCTCATCTGATGTGGAACTTTTGACAGCCTCTCTTACTGCATCTCATGAAATGAAAAGTTTAATGAGTTCTAAAACACCCAGAATGTTTTAGATTGTTCACACATGAAAAATGATCTCTGGCTCAGAGCTGAAGAGGGAGCAACGTAACAGATCTTTGAGGCATCTTCCCTGCTGTGCGAAAAAAGAATAGATACACATTCAATACCACTAATGGACTTCCAAGAGCAATCAGCGTTGATCTAACACTTTAAGAAAATTCTTTATCCTCTCATGACAAGGCACTTCTGTTACTATGAATCTGCAAATTCTGAATTGCTTTCTATTCTCATTCATAGGCAAAGTCTTCCTTACCAAAATTCTGATTTCCAGGGAGTTTATCCTGAATCTATACAGGTACAAGTAAAATTAAACCATATTCTTTTTTTACCTGCTTAGCAAATTTTCAATATTGGCATCAACAACACAAGAGATACCATGGTCAGATGCTTTCTGCGAGGAAAGAATTGCTTGAAACTTTTTTCTTCTTCCATAAGATTTCATACTCAGAAGCCTGACTCCTGCCTAGGACAGATCAACACAGCTCAACCAAAATGCCAGGGAATGCCACTGATTCATAGATTCATAGTAGCTAAGGATTCATCTTGGATGCCCATCTTGGGGAATCACAACATGAATTGTTCCTTCCTCTGTAGTGATAAAAAGATGCTTAGAAAGAATCTTTACTTTCTTCTGCTGCCAGAGAATCTTCATGTTCCCATTCTCTCCCTAAACGAAATTCTTCATTGCTTCTCCGGTTACTCTTACAAAATCTAGTCCTGAGATCACACAGTCAAGTGGAGCTTCACCACTGACCACCACTTGCCAACCACACCACCACACTCAGTCCTGCCAGTTATAACTTTCCAAAAGGAAGCATTCAATGAACGTCTCCCTCTGTTGTCTACTATTTCAATGTTCAAGCATCTTGCTGCCTATGGTAAAGTAGGTATGGCAAAGGATTAGCTATCCCATTACAGAAGGGTCACTGAGGCACAGAGAGACAAGTTATTTACTGCAAGTTCTCAAGAAAGGCTTTGAACACATGCATGGACCTCAATTTGGATAGTATCTGCCAGATGGCTGCAGATGACGCTAATGGTACTCGTGACACACGATCACAGCAGCCACACAACCGTGAGAAGGCCATAAGCAGCCCTAGTTAAGGGTTAAGAGCTGAGGAAAAACTCAACTACCACAAACAGCTTCCTTTCAACAAGCAGCAAACCAAGGAATTGAAAGCACAGCTTCAATAACATAGAGATAAAAAATACCAACTAGCAGTTAAATGACACTTATTTCTAAAAATCACACTCAATTTAAGGTATCCATATCAGAAAACAGTGGGAGTTCTTCTGGAGTTTAATTGTCACACACATGAAGGATTACTTTGGTGAAGCATATTTCTTTATTAGATAACAGATCAGTTCAATCTGTGATAACCTCAAAAATGTGAAACACTAAAATGGGCTGATTTAGTAAATATGAATCTGGAACGATCTAAAAAGACTCTGCCATTCTACATAAGAAGAAAAGGTTAAGAAGCTGAAGAATTGGCTTTTCTTCGCAGTTTAAATTCCAGCTTCCCAATGCACAGGTTTTAATAACACCATGGTGTCTTTGCACAGGCCCTGCTCCTCACTCTTACAGAAACCAGAGCTACTGCAGAGGTGAAGCAAAGGAGGTGTTTGTGGGACAGCTCACTCCAACAACACAGCTCAAATGCAGGTAATAAAGCAAGGCCTGGGCATGCGGAATAGGGCATGCAGGTGTGAGGAGGATGGCCTGAGAGTCAAAGCAGGATGTGCTGCTAAACAAGTGGTTATTTCCCAGCCTGCGCCCAGGGTCTGAGCAGAGTGCTGAGGACTACACAGGGAGCCTGAAGAGGTCCGTTGGACACCTACAAGGAGGGTTCCTTGGACTTAAGGAGTCTGTTCCACCTCTACAGCACAAGTACACCTCCATTTCAGTGCGGAGATCCGGAATATGAATTCTTAAACATGTATCACATCAAGATAATGTATGAATGACTGGTATGGAAAGCTTCGTAGTTCCAGCACAGTCTTACACAGAAAACAAACAGAATGAATACATACATGGAAAACACACAAGAAAACCAGAAACACCAAGTGGCTGTTCCCAACAAGCAACATCCTTACCATGCACTTAGTGAGGCAGGAGTTCTGTGGAAACAACTAATAACGTGACCCCGTAATTAAAAACTGCTTTATAATACACACGCTAAAGGCTGCCACAAAGACTGCACAAACGCCCTTTATTCCAGTATTTCCTGAAATTTGCCCTCTGACTCGGCAATGCTAAAAGGCTCCTTTAACAGCTTTTTTGGTCTGCAATACATCATCGAGATGTAGCAGAGGTCAAGTGCATTAAGAATCTGAGCAACATTCTGTGCAGCACCATGACAAAAGAGGCACTGTCTTGGCAGCAGGGGCTGACCAGCACTCAATCTATTTCTACAGCCACACCAGAAACACATGTCAAAGCATACACAACTTGGAATTCGTTAAAAAAAACCTTTTTAAATAACTTTTTTTATTATTCTGAATAAAATATATAAATACTAAGTCTTTGTTGGCCTCTTGGTTCCTGTATGAATGGCAGTGGCACCACAGAAACTGCACATTAACAACCCTACCCAGTCTAACAGTTAATTGAGGAAGACAAGGACACATAGCAGGGCTTTCTGGATGCCTCACCCAGATGGTAAAAAGATTCAAATGTGGCTTAGAAATCCCATTTTTTACAGATTTATTAAGTTTTAATTAGTAGGCATAAGCATCATTCTAGTTTTTAATCATCCTTCCTTGGGAAGTGACATTATCTCTATTGTATTTGCATTTCAGCCAAGAAAGAATGCCCTTTTTCCTTGATTAAAAGGGCTGACACTCAGTAACACACTTAATGAGCAGCTTTGAATGCAATCTTCCTTTAAAACCCTCTATTCAGGATCAGAAGGCTGTTTGTAATTATAGGTGCTAAGCATAGAGCTTGTCTTCGTACATTTCAAAATGCTACATATATAATTGATCGCCAAGTTTTTTAACGGTAGAGAGTTTCAAAGACTCAAGGGGCTTTTAGAATGGAGGAGTCTGATTTAACAGGGGTCAGTCACTCAAAGCAGATATTCCTAAAATTGCCCCAACAGTTCCAAGCTGACCACTGTGGGAACTGTTCTTAAGAGCAGAAAAGGAAACTGGGCTCTGACACAGCAAGCTGTGATTTTTGAAAGCAGTCTTTCCTCACCCTAGCAGCTCCATGAACCTCAGTGGGTCCCCACCACATCATCACTTGTGAAACTACACAGACTGAGCACACGGGTCCAGGGATCCCAGGCAGCATTTCCACTGACGCTTTTTGGTTCTGCAACAGTCTCTCTGACAGCACATTTTTCCAAAAGGTACAAGAAAGGCACTGGGCAGCAAGCAAATACAGCTACAGCATTAACTCAATTAGACCACGCTTGTCAAAACCCTACACCATGCGTCGATCTGAGATAGAGAAGGTGTCTGACAGGGCACGCAACATCAACCTAACCACATAGGCAGAAGCCACCGAAATAATTACATTCAGGTCCCACATCAAAGAGAGCAGAGGGTTTCTGAGAGCTTCAGGCATTCTAGCCCTCAGAACCTGGGTGTGCAGGTATGCACGTCTGTATGCACACACACACAAGAATTACACCTTTTTTTTTTTTTTGGAAGGAAGGAAAGATAGGTAAAGGAAAAGCAGCCAGGACATGAGCATCTGAAGAGCAAATATATTGAAAATTAAACATCTACTCAATTACTGAAGGTTCTCCAAGTATTTTCTGAGCACTGGCTCTTACAAGCACAAGACCGTCACTGAATCACAATGACCGTTTCCCCTCCATGAGGCGAAACCAAGAGCACACCTGATCTGAGCCTGCATGCCATGCCAATTTATACCTGCAAAGCATGTAGTTCCATGGACTCACTTTTAAAGAGGTTTTGGGTTTTTTTCTTATCCTGTTTCACTGTAACTCTGATAGCAAGTCCTTCTGCTGCAGCTAAAATGTGTGCCATCTCAGGCTAATGCCTTGTGTTGCCTGCCAGAGACTGAATCAAGTTAATCAGCAGTGCACTCTTGCATGCTGATGTTGACACTTCAAGGAATCACAAAATATTCAGTTCAGCACATTAATCCTTAATGCTGCTTCCCGCCTATCACAGAGCTGACTGTAATTGCAGGTTTTACAAAGTAGCAATAAGATTATTAACAGAGTGATGCAGAGGACAGTACAACACAGAAAGGACTTCAGATGCCAAATCATTTCTATGCAAAGCCTGTGCTAACAGCTGCAGTCTTCTCACAAGCATCAATGTCAAACCGTGGGCATAATTACCTGTGTTTGTCCACACAGCATGCCCACAAGCTGCAAGAGCACACTGCAAACAGAAACCATTTCTTACCAGCCCCTAAATTTAGATGCAGGCACTTCGTATTACAAAAGCTGAGTCTAGAAACTCCACTGCTATGGACACCATTCCACTGCTCACCGCTGGTGAACCTCTGCCTGCCACAGTCCACTCTGACCCTGCTGAACAGACACTGCAACACACGGGAGCTGTGGGAAACTGGACATAATGACTCTGCCATCTCACCACACCCTTCCACCCTTGCAGTTATTTCTTCTCTGCTACATACAGTGAGCATTCAATTCTTCAGAGAACTTGCTGTCTCTTTCTGCGACGTCTTATCATCTAGTATCCAGTTTCTGTCTGCATTACACTGGTTTTATGTCTTAGGCTCTCTCTCCCGTTCACACCTCTTAATTTACAGTGCAACACTTCGCAATCTCTTGGCAATACAATCACTTCCTACTGTCGTCTTTCTGTCAGTTCTTCTTGAAAAACATCAGTAAGACACATCAGCTTTGGGTGGCCAAACATCTTCAGCCAAGACAAACGAACAAAGACACTCTTGGACACTCAAGCAAGAATCTTTGGGATGCCAACTCACTTGAAAACTGTACAGAACAATTAAGTGTATGGTTTTCTGTCCACATCTTGGGATTTTTTCCCATCTCCTCCTTTCATGTGTTAAGAGTAGGATCTTACCCGCACACACTGACCCTGGGAATACTGTAGAATATGTGGTTTCAGCATACAATCATTGGACAAATTAGGAGGCATGCATTCTGTCAGGTAACCCTGATATGGATGTTTACTCCACCACCTTACATCAGTCTTCAAGAGCAGCTCTCTTTGGTAAGGAAAGTCAGTGCTCAAGTACCTGTCTTTACCCATCCAGATAAACTACACTGTTCCAGAATTTAAACTCTAAGTTTTAACCCTTGGCAGGCTGCTTTGCAAATACAACACCCTTCTCTCCAATTCCTTTGCAATCCTCAAGTGCCTTTCCCCTATATCACATAATCATAGTACTGTGCTGGTGTAAGGCCACCTACTGTCAACTTTGTCAGCACTGCTTTCTGCTCTTTCCAGAAGTGCTGAGGAACACATAAGCCAAGAGCTGCAACAGCATAGGGGTACCATCATCACCACTGAACAGGTAAGGCATAAGATCTCCTGGGTTTCTTTCCTTGCAATCCTCACAATTTCTCTTCTCTGCTTAGCACTGACAATTCAAGTGCTCCACCACACAGAGCTGAAGAGACAAAAAATCACAGCTCAGTACAAAGACTACTTTCCCCATCAGCTGACTGCACCAAAGCCCCTCTGGCAAACAGGGGATCTGTGCACTTGAGGGTCAAAACTTTTGCCCTAAAATCCCTACAGATAACACTGCACAGACATAATTACCTCATACAGCATTCTTCCGCACTTGACTATGGAAAAAAGAGCATTCAACAGAGCAAATTAACAAGTAACAATGCACAGCACTCAAGTCAAATGCAGTCATGGTTACATACATGGGAACATTGAGTTGACGATGTCTTTAAGGCTAGAGCCTACCCTGCAGTGCCCCCAGCTCAAAGGCAAATATGCCAGCAGTAATGGGAACTTAACCAAAGCACCGGGTAATTCTGCCCTATGGAGAGAACATTTGGTTAAGGTTGAATCAAACACCAGCCCTCCCAGTAAGAGAAAGCTTCGGCACTGCTGTTACCTATGCATCCTTCCAGCATGGTGAGCAGATCTTGTTGAACATCGATGACACCTCTGGTCCAGGCGCAGCAGAGAAAGCCATGCCTGCAGCATGGCAGGCCTAACCCTGCTGCAGCACAACAAAGCGGTGCAGCAGACAGGCACAACCACTAACACATGCAGCATATGAGACTTGGTCATGTGGCCACAGCCTATTTTCTTTAATTTGCATGTACTCAGCAAGGATCAGCCTTAAGACAAGGCACAGAACCGAAGCGCAATATCCCAACCGAAGAGGTGAACAAGACAAGCAAAGAGAATACACCTCACCATCCCTAACAGCAAACGCTGGTTTCACTTTTCCTTTTCTTGAAGAATAAGAGATGAATAAATAAAAAAGAATAAACAGTCACTGGGTGTTTTATCCATTTCCACATATTATCTTTACAGGAAAACTACTCTCTTCATCTTATTCAGTATTAACTCCAATGACACGAACCTACAGCTTTGCTTGTACCATTCATACCTGTCCAGGAAAGCATTTCTAGTTCCATTCCAACACTTGAAATACTCACCTATATATTCTATCCCCATCAATAACTGAATCACCATAATTACTTAGTAATCTACTGCAACAAGAATTTCTTTAGAAGATTTGCTAAACATGGTATATGGAATCCATTTCAGTAAAGAATTTACTTTGTCAGATTACAAAATAAATCGATAAAATTCCTCTTGCTTTCCAAGTTAATGAATGTGTTACACCAATTCTTTAGACTTCTTAGCTTTAGGGTAAAAAATTTTAAAGATGCAGTAGTGCCTGCACAGACCACAGAATGCGAATTCCTCATCACTGCTCAAAAATAAGCACATCTTCAGTTATTCAGCCCATTCTGAAGGGAATGACAGGACCCACAGTACTAGCTATACCCAAAATACGATCTACAACTGAGGACTATAAATCACTTTCTTTGTTCACTCTTAATTCATCCAGCAATCTCTCACAGATTTCTGCAATTAAGAAGGAAAAAGCTAAATCATGCTGCACAGAGAGGATTTTTCCCTTGCATGCGTCTAGTTTGTGTGCTTTGCAACTGATCCAGTGAGGAGGTAATATATTATATGTATACAGACACACCTCCAAACAGTGCTGGCTGCTTCTCTACAGAACCACAAGCTAGATAAGCTCCCTGCTCCTCGCTTCCCAGATGCCTGGAAAATCCTAATAGATTCTTAGGAGCAGAAACCACAGCTGTCCAGCTAAACACACATGGCAGGTTTTGGGTGACTAACAAACACATCTGTACTCAGGCCAGGGAAAACTGTCCCGAATCCCAGCACGGGGGCCTGTCCTACCCTCACCGAGACACTCCAACACACCACCATTGGAGCAGGGATGGCCCACAGCACAGAGGTGCATCCTGCACCAAGGTGGGAAGACAACCCCTCTGGCAGAAATAGCCTCCCTAGGGAAAATTAAAGCAAAGAGGTGGTTGTGGCCTGGCTTAATCCTGTAAGCAAACAAACTCTGAGCAGCTTTCCAGTGGTGCGTAATGCAGCTTGGTGAAAGACTGTAAATTAAATCTGCTTTTCTTCTCAGCTCTTGTGGATAGTTTTTCTTAAAAGTACTTCTTAAAAAGTTTAAAGTTCATCAAAATAGCACTCTTCCAAGTAAAAAGTATTATTGACTGATATTGGTAATATTTAATCATTATGGAGGTTTTTAACACAACAACAACAACAACAAAAATCACTTGATTTCTTCTCCTCATTGCAAATACCTCACCACGAGCTTCCAGAGCCTTCCCATCAACTCAACTAGATGCTCTGTAACAAGCAGCTCAACTGTCATATTACCTGATATTGCAGGAAAGAGCACACACACAAGTTATGCTTTATAACAGTAAGAGGAGCAGCCTATAAAACGTATGTGCAAGTTCCAAAAGAGATTATATTCAACATAAAACATCTAGACAACAGCTAAGGAAGGATAACTGGAATAATCTGAATACTCATTCAAACTGTGTGCTGGAAGGGGAAATAAAGAATTTTTATATGATGATCTGTTTGACAATAACACCCAATGCTGTTTTCCAGTAATATACATAAAAACCGCATAATTCTATTTATTACTACATGAAAAACAATGTCTGCGCATGCAAGTGTCCTTAGGAGAAGGTGTACAACCTACTCCTGCAAAGGACACAGGGAAAAAGAAAATGAAGTATCTCTGTACTTTCTGCATCCCTGTTAAGCTGTACCCAAGAAGGCTGATTAATGGGGCTGCCCCAGCAGCTGTCAAACAAATATCACTTTTATTTTGTTCTTCAGAACAGGCTCACTGCATGTTTGCCCATTTAAAACTTTCAAGCAAATACAAGAGGATGAATTTTTTCAATAAATCTAGTCTTACCCAGACAGAAAAAGCTACCACGGGAACACAAGCTTTTTCAGTTATGTCTTGTCTGCAGATTATAATGGGTAAAGTCTTGGAAAAACTTCTTACTCAGATACAACCAACAAAAAGCTTTCCATTTTGACTCATCTCCTTACTTTTCAAGGTTGATTGTTTTTTTCTTTGACCAGCAGTAAAAGACTGAGATTTTCTGAATTTCAAACCATTTGCAAACAATGTGCAAGTAGGTTAGTTGAAAGAAAGAAAAATTGCAAAAGTATTTTCCCCTCAATTTTTCTGGTGAACATTCGCCATCCTTTCCAACCTGTCAGCAATGTCTGCTTGTATCATTCAAGCCATTCTGATTATATAATCATAGAATCATAAGGTTGGAAGAGATCTCTGAGATCATCAAGTCCTACCATACCTGTCTCCCTACTAAACAATGTTCCTAAGAAACTCATTTACCCATCTTTTAAACACCAACAGCGACTCCACCACCTCCCTGGGCAGCCTGTTCCAATCCATGACTACCCTCTCAGTCAAGAAATTCTTCCTAATTTCCAGTATAAACCTCCCCTGGTGCAACTTGCAGCCATTTCCTCTTGTCCTATCGCTTGTCGCCTGCAAGAAGAGACCAGCACTCACCCCGTCACAACCTCCTTTCAGGGAGTTGTAGACAGTGATGACGTCTCCCCTCAGCCTCCTCTTCTCCAAGCTAAACTACCCTAATTCCCTCAGTCTCTCCTCATAGAGCTTATTCTCCAGTCCCCTCACCAGCCTCATTGCCCTTCTCTACACTCAGTCCAGCATCTCAATGTTCTTCTTATAGTGAGGGGCCCAAAACTAAACACAGTCTTGAGGTGTGGCCTCACCAGTGCTGAATACAGGGGCAATTACGGTACATAAAATCCGTTTCTACAATAACGCCATACTGTATCTTTTAATTAAGATATTTATTATCAATGATCAGATCCTGTTGCCATGGAAAGAAGAATTTAGACAAATTTTAAAATACTAGTTTTGAAACTTGTCCATCAGAAATGTTTCAGATTCTTTTTTAAATTAGCTCTTATAATAACATGACAAACAGAAACCATTCCCAGCCATTTCAGCGCTGCATACACCAGACGTAGCAAAGAACACTATCCACCTGCTCCCCTTCAGTCTACTTTTTGAACACAAAGAGTCACGTATAGAGCTTTCAGAATCCTTGTTTTCTATTTTATATACTGGTCCTGATGCTTACTCCTTAGATCTTGAATTTCCCCAATGGAAACACCTCCATTTCTTTATCAAACATATCAAAGTTTTAAAAGGCAATTTTATGTTCAAACCATTAAAGGAGTTTCCTTTGCAAACATCAATCTTCTGGGGAAAATATATTTTATTCGCTCCTTCTGTTCCTCCCACTTTGTTCCTGACACTACTTAATTCACCACAAACAGATGCTTGACAAGCGTCTTGCCCTCTGCACCAAATGAATGCTTTGAAACTAGAAAAGGTACCAGTGCTTTAGTTTTCTTTCCTTATCGAAATTGGCAGCACATTATGCAGCAGCAAACCCCATCAGCCTAAGGAGAGAACTCTCCCTGAAGTACAATGCTGGGGTAGCAGAGCTGGTCACAGCTCCTCCTCAGCCTTCTCTTTTTGTGGCCTCTCTTCCAGGCTGCCAATAGATGGGAACAAAGCAGGGTTCTCCACCCAGACAACACAGCAGGAAAAACTGGATACTCCTCAGAGCAACCACTGCAAAGCTGGGAACCTGACCACAGGCCCCCTTTCCATTCCCAAGTGAGAATCAATATAAGGCAGGATAAGACACCTCTTAGAAGTGCATGTATTTACCTTGTATTTGATACATTTAAGTGCTACATCTTTTAGGTTCTGTGCTTTTCTAAAACAGAGGGTTTGCCACTAGCTATCATATACTGCAGTCTCAATGCCGCAGACAGTTGGGATATTCTATTTAGTAGTTATTTCTTGATCTTTCTATCATTTTCCCATCAGCACAGCCAGTCTTAGCCATTCAGGCTGCCACAGTATATTACAGCATCTTATTTCCATTTCTCCTTGACTGATCAAAACGATATTTCAGAAGCACACAATACAAATATTTAAAAGGAACAACAGATGTTTGAAAAGATAAAATGAACAAAGTTGCTGCCACAATACCACACCACCATTCCACCTCATCTTCATGGTGTGAGAAATGCATCATGTATGCATATCACCTGTTTTCAGTCACTGTTTACACCTTCAAATGGTCTTTATGGAGTTTGATTTCACTTTAGGCGTTATTTGGCAGAAAATCCCACAGTGGCCCAGTACAAACTGTTTCAACTCTCAGTCCCCAAAAGTGACACTGGTGTTTGCCTCGCCCTCCCTGTACTGACAGCACGTCTCCAAAACTCAAGAGAAAAAAAATGCAGAGCCGTGCTACTCCAGTATGATCCATGTTGACACCTGCATGATCTCTAAGGTAGGGTCTGAAAGGCAACTAAAGTCACTCCCTGGCTTTCAGAGTCCTGATCACAACCACACCGAGCTGCCGCACTGCCGCAGCGTTGCTTTCACAGCAGAGCAGAGTCCTGTGGGACAAACTCCTAAGGTGGCTGCTCTGACCACACAGCCCAGAAGCACATTTGGCACTGCACCCCAGAAGCTGTACAGCTGCAAAAGGGCAGAATTTGTCCACAGGCTAACTGCCTTCGAAGCTCAATTAACTGCCCCACTTCTGGATCTTGGACTACGTCAGGGACCTCTGCATCACACAGTGTCCCACTTCACCAGCTACATATGGTCACCCAAATGGAGTTTGTATATGAAACAAGGACCAAACCTGGCCTTCCAGGGCCCAGGTCTGATCCACTGTCCTACTTCTCAGAGCAGAATCCCAAGCCTTGGCTTTTATTCTTTCACACAACTTCAGTGTAGCAGAAAGACAGTCAGTCCTCTGTTAAAATGCACAGACTGTTAAATAGCACTTGTCCTTGTTCAACTTAATTTGCAAAATCCCAAATCCAGTTTTACAACTGATTTTAAGTGCATCTGTCATCCAGCAGGCAACATCTGCTGCACATGGCTAAGCCCTGCTTCTACTGCACAGGAACAGGGTCTGCTACTGCTGTCAGCTTTGCACTGCGTTTGGTTTCCAGCAAGCAGGTGGTCTGGGCAATACATCACCTCGTGGCACGTGCACAAGCAAAACCAGTTGTGTCAGTGTAAAGCAAAGCCCAGCAATAACCCAGTCATGCACAGAACTTCTCACTAGTCCTCCCAGCAAACCTTACTCCTCATTTGGCTCTCACTGCCATGAAAATAACCGTAAGGGGATTAAAGCACAGATGTCTCACTGCCCTCCTCTCCCAACCCTTAAAATCTAACTATCAAGCTGGTCTGATTTACGCTGGACAAAAAAAAATCCTTGTTTGACAGCTACCTGTCAAGAGTTTCAGACAAGTCTGTGATTCAAAGATCACGGAGAACTAGACGGAATGTTTGAAGAGGAAAACTCCTTTCCCTTTCAAACACAGATAAAATACAAACTGATTTAAACTAACATGAACTTAATTAGACCCTGGAACAGCTAGGTTACAATATCATGAGCATCTCTCTGGGTGTTCAGGGTTGTCTGGCATATTTAGGCTAATAAGCATTATTTATTACTCTCTGACCTCTCTTTTCAGGAGTGGCCAGCTATGTGCTATGTTTCTCGGACTGTGGGAATAACAGGACGTGGGGATTTTAACAGGATAGGACCAAAGAACCAATACTGTGGGAAAGGGGGGAGTGGAATACAGGAGGGTGAGAGTATGGCAAAAAAAAAGACACACTACTCTGCACTGATGCAGCCCCACCTCAAGTACTGTGTGAAGCTTTGGGCACGACAGTATAAAACAGACATGAAACTACTGGAGAGTGTTCAGAGGAGGCCACGAGGCTGGTGAAGGATCTAGAGGGGAAGTCGTATGAGGAACGGCCAAAGTTACTTGTCTGTTCAGCCTGGAGGAGACTGAGAGGGGATCTCATAGCTGTTTACTGCCTTCTCTCAAGGGAGGGAAGTGAAACAGGTGCTGATCTCTTCTCTTGCAACCTATGATAGGACTAGAGGGAATGGCAGGAAGATGTGCCAGGGGACATTTAGACTGGATATTAGGAAGAGGTTCTTCACCCAGAGGGTGGTGGAGCACTGGAACAGCTCCCCAGGGAAGCAGTCAGGGCACCAACTCTGCCGGCATTCAAGAAGCAATTGGACAATGCCCTCAGTCACATAGTGTGAGTGTTAGAAATGTCCTATGTAGGGATAGGAGCTGGTGTCAATCCTTTTGGATCCCTTCCAACTCCAGTAATTCTATGATTCTATGAAAAAAATCCAAGAAATACAACAATCCAAAAAGGAAACGGTAAAAGCAGATGACGCATAAGGTCCCCTCCTTGGATAAGTCAGTGAATCAGTGCTCCATCCTTGTTTTACTTTACTTTGATGTCAGCTGTCCAGAACAACAGTTCACATCTGTGGTAAGTCTTGATGCTGTCTAGCCAAGGCAGCCTCCCTTGCAGCAGGGACATGATGCAGCAGCACAAACAGTTTGGTAGCAAGGGCAACTTAAAACAGTGCTGGATGTTAAGTATCTGAAAATTTAATTCCCAGTTTCAAGAGTCACCAAAACATTTCTCAGCCTTGCTGCAACTCAGCATCTTGACTTCTCTCTGCAGGCATGACAATTTCCACAAAGCTACTGTTGTTCTCCTCTCCTGGCTGAATGAAAAAGGGAAGGCTCTGTTTTAGGAGCGGAGCAACATCTCCAAGTCCAGTAAGAAAAAATAATAAATAAATACATAGCCTGGAACATGGCTGAACATTAAATACTGATAAAGTTTGGGGTTTGCTGCCCTCAGTGACCTTTTGTCCTAAATTAGCTGCTGAAATCCAAATTGATTTTCTTCTCTGTTCTTTTGGCTTTCAGACAGTTCTGACAGCCCCATTACTATTGCCTTGTTTATCTCCTCATCCAGACAAATATTTATTTTTGGTTCTTCTTAACTGTGTACACAGATTTCATAACCCCCAGACGGGACTTCAGAAGGATTAACAATAATTTCCGTACTCATTTGACGGACACCCTGCTTTGTTTTCCAATCTATATAGGAAGGGGAAAAAAGTATTAACAATAGCCAACTGTTCTTCAGCTTTTCTCCCAGGATTGTATTACTGTCTCATTTACAATAACATCACAACCGTATGATCAATTACGAATTGGCATTGTGAATCATAGCTCCGAGAAGATCAGAATATCAGAAGCCCAAAGGAAATTTGTTATCTGCTTGGAGAATTTTCTCCCAAACTTGGGATGCACATCTGGCAGAGACCTGTCAGTCTCAGTCTAGAACATCAACACCTACAAATATCAGCAGAGGACAGTTTGTATTATGGCATCACTAATACTCTAAAGGACCACTAGTCCAGGCAATCCTTGTAAGAAATCCGCTAATATTTCCAGATTATCACCCAATATGGGGGAAGAAACCTATCATTCAGCTTGAACTCAATATTGATTTTTATACAGGTAAGAAGCACTTCCAGCTTTGTAGTGACGGCAATTATATACTTGGGGCTCATGTATTTTAAAACTTTGCAAACAAACACAAAATCCCTGAATCAATGAGTAGAACTCATTGGTTATTATTTTCTGCAGGAACCTGACCCAGAGTTAAGAAGGCAGTGAACCAAAGCAACCATATCTTAACTGGAATCAGTAATTACTAGCGGGAAAGAAGTAGCAAACCAAGAATAGCAATACAGAAAATTAAGAATTATTTCATGAAAATGCAATTCATTTACTATCATGATATCTAAAATTTATGTGGTGTTTACCATCCACAGACCACCACCGTTACTGTCTGCAGTGCACCGTCATTTTTTATAACTATGTAATTACTATCAGTGGAAACAAACTTATCATCCTGTTAAGAAAAGGTCAGTGATATGCAACAACTTACCAAGTGTGAAAATAAAATGCTATAGATCCAATTTTTTTTTATGCCAAATGTGTCATGGAGCCACAGAGAAATCAGAATGTCACTTGAGTCATGCGCTGCGTCATAAATACTGTAAGGGCTCCTGTTCAGAAGAGTTTCTCATTTAGAGACACCGAAGACCTCTCCACATCCCCAAAGGGGTCAGCACAGTTCCTAGCAGCACCTGTCTAAGTGGGGAGGACAGAGAGAGGTGAAGGCAGAGGTTCTCCTCCCCAAGCACTTCCCAAACCTCCGGCACCAGCACACCTCCACGGCTGCTGCCTGGGGCAACACCCAAACACTACATGTTCAGGAAACACTAACCTATGTATTTTTAATCCTGACCCAAACAATATTAGCAGGATAGGAAAGAGACCACACAGGAGAACTAATTCAACATCTCTCCCCAGACACTATTGTTTTTTTCATTGTCTTGTTGGCTTGGCTGGTTTTAGTTTGCTGCTTCAATATTTATTTGCCTCTGTGCATGAGGCCTCTATTCAAATACAACAGCAAAGGATGTACCAGTCTTTTTGTGTGGTAAAAACACTGGGACAGCAGAAACACACACACATTTTACTTCAAAACAATGTACTAAGAAAAGTAAAGTGCTCCAGTAATTTAAGCAAACACACCCTCAGCAGCTGAACAACACGTTGCCTATAGGCAAGGCTGCCCGTGGGAAGCCCTATAAACAAAGTTTAGATTCCCTACATTTCCCTTTCCCACTCACCCAGACAGATGAAAAGCAAATGTTTCTAGATAACTATCATTGTGATGCTTCCTCAAAACAGAGGACATTTTGTCTGATCAGAATCTACCAGATAAAATGCATGGGGTCAGTAGGATGTCTGCCCTGTTAGAGTGATGGACACACAAATACCATATTCATACGTTCAGATGCCATGTCCATTTACTAAGGGATACTGGCCACGGCTCAGACCTGGCAGAGTGCCCAAGTGCAGGAATGTGCTGGAACAGAGAGATCACTGTGACAGCAATAAATCTTAATAACATTCTGATATTAGCCACAAATGAAAGGTGCTGTTTATCTCAAGCACTTTTTAAGAGCTTCTGAAAGTCGTTTTCAACCTTTAAAGAAAGACAGTTTGTAGTCTAAGCATTTCCACAGCAGATTCCCAAGGAAGTACTGAGACACAAACCAGAAGCCAGTATTGCTCCTTTGTTTTCCTCCCAGGCTCATGCACTTTTCACATCCTACCTCACAAAAGCCAGCCTTAAGCAGGCAGAAGAGATTTAACTTTGTCACAAGCTACAATAACAACCAGCAGCTTGATCTTGCTAAAAACATTTGTCACCACAGACTGGCCAGAGGAGAAAAAAATTAACCTGTGATCAGTAGGTATGTTTTGCTGCTGAGAGAGAAGGGCTGCAGTGCAGAAACAGCTGTTTCAGTCATGAATTGTCTTGCAGACCCTGTGCTGGATGAGCAGCTGAACTGTTTAGTGTCAGAAATAAAGCCTGCCTCTTCCCATCTCTGCTATTATCTTCTGTTGACCTATTCGGGCCTGCGTGCCCTCTCTTTTCAGCAAGAAACAGCACAGCTCTGTCCTTGGCACCTAAACTTGACTCTTTGCTAAGCCAAGAACATCACTTAGGGGAGTCCCTTTAAACAAGCAGATACGGCATACAAAGATAGAGAGGGAATCAGAAAGCTACTCTGCTCGTTCTGTACACCCAGAGATGTTCCCTTGCTGTTCTTCACAACTCCACTCATAAGGAGATATAATTATTGTTCAAGAACTGACAGCAAACTCCCCAAATCAGAATGGAGCAGAGGACCTGCACACCTGCTTTACTCTTTCTGCTGCACACAGTCAATGCTAGAGCTCAAACTGGTAGTTGCACAAGTCACATCAAAGCTGACTACTGTTGGAGACATTTTATAATAACGAGCAGCATGGTATTCTTGAAGGGCCTTGAACAGTGAGATATGAGGGATTAGGTGGTGAAGAAATAGAATTGTTTGCAAAGAAGTGTAAGATAAAGAGCAAGTTATCTAGCAAAAGAATGTTAAACTTGCTTCTTGCAGCAGTGCGTGATCGTGTGTAAGTAACCAATCATAAGTGTAACTTAGGCGCGTGGACAGCTGTGTGTATCCCATCATGTAAAATCATCCAGCGCGTGATAGAACTCTGAAGAATATAAAAATACAGTCTTCTGACATTAAAAGGTCTTGGATTCTGCATCGGAGTCTGTGTGTCGATCTCCGCAAATGGTGACCCCTGACGTGATCCGAAGAAGTCCGACGTGATCCGAAGAAGACCGAAGATTCAGGACAAGCAGATCCTGGGATCGATAAAGCACACCTACAAGAAAGGCTGCGTCTGGGGAGGCATCTCAGCTAAACGATCGTCCCAGCCAGTGGACCTGAGCAGGACAAAAAACCCCGGGGCTTCAATCACCTGCTACAGAGGAATCAGGTGAGCAGCCGAGAAACGCGATGGGAATTAAGGTGTCAATGTCAGAGAAAGAAGAAGTTAAGATGATAAAGCATATGCTAAAGAAAAGAGGAATTAAATACAAAAATCAAGCTCTAGAGTTATTATTAGCCTGGCTTAAAAATAATGGAATGCCTGTGGAATCTCTGTATGTTTTTGATATCTCAACTTGGAGAAAAGCAGGAGATTTGCTTTTTGAAAAGGCTTCAAAAAGAGATGTAAATGCTATGTGAATTCTAACAACGTGGCGATTGATTTATGAGACTTTAAAAGATTTACAGGCTGAAAAACAAGCAGCCCAACCCACACAGAGTAGCCTCTTGAACGGCTATACCCCCCCCGAAAAGCGTTTGTCAGGGGTAATTTATGACAAGGCATTAGCACCTTCAAAAGAAGGTTTTATCTCAGAGGGTACTCAGACAGATGTGAGTGACGAGGAAAAAGATCGGTCCTTGTCCGAGCAGCAATCTGAATGTGCTACTACGATGTCGTATAAAAGTTCTAAGAAATCAAAGAAAAAAAGAGTTAAACGTACTCAGTGTAAAACTGGAAGTGATAGTGACAGCAGCAGCAACGAAGAAAAAAGACAAAAGACTAAAACCTTAGGTGATAATGAAGGGGACAATATTAGGAACAGATGGACAAAGATAAAATTAGATGCACTTAAGGAAGGAGAAAAGATGGATTTAGCATTTCCAGTTATTCTACAACCGAATCAACCACCACAATATCAAGCCTTTGATTGGCAGTTAGTAAAGGAAGTCAGGAAAGCTGTTATGCAGGATGGATTGCATTCGTCTTTTTCACAAACATTGTTGGAAAATGTATTATGTGGACGATTGGTTACTCCGTATGATTGTCAGCAGTTAGCATCAATGATTTTAACCCCCACACAAAAATTGTTATGGAGAGATAAGTTCATGGAATTTGCGGAAGTGAAGGCAGTGGAAAACTTAGGACGCCCACAAGGAGACCCGTTATATGGGGTAGGAACAGATCATTACACAGGGGCAGGTCCGTTTGCCGACCCACAGGCACAATCGAGGCTGCTGCCAGATATTTTAAGAGAAACGGGAAGAATGGCACTCAGAGCACTTTTAACTTTACCCGAAGTGGGAAAACAGCCAGTCTCTTTCACATCTATTCGGCAGGGAAACAACGAGCCCTATATGCTTTTTATAGACAAACTGCGGAGTGCGATAGAAAAGCAAATTGAGCATCCGGAAGCCAGAGAGTCATTATTACTAAAACTAGCCCTAGAAAATGCGAATCCAGACTGTAAAAAGGTATTAATATCTTTACCTCGTAATGCAACCCTGGTAGAGATGGTAGAGGCAGCAAATCGTGTAGGCACGATGGAACAACACATGACTGTATTAGCAGACACCTTCGCAACAGCAATGAGACCTTTCGGGGCAAAACGGTGTTATAACTGTGGGCAACAAGGTCACTTAAGCTATCACTGTAATAAGAATTTGCAAGGACATCGAAGAAAGAGGCGCCTGGGAAATCAAATGCCAGGAATTTGCCCACGTTGTCGTAGAAGTCAACACTATGTCAATCAATATCGATCTCAACTTGATAAATATGGTAACCCTATTGGGCAAAATCAGGGAAACTGGAAACGCAGCGCAAGCCAGGATCGCACCAGGACACAAATGACCCTGAGTACCACACGCCCCAACAGAACAAGCTATTACTGAACGAACACATCTAGGGATAAAACAATATTTACAAAGACAAAAACAGGGGGAGTCTGGGGAATCACCAGCAAATCGATTGATGAAAGTACAATATGTATTGAATTTCTTGCGCTTAGCAGGATAAGATACAGTACCACCAATTGTGAAGCATACGCAAACCATGTCAACAGGAATGCTAGCGTTTGATGAAAATCTCATGGTGTTAATAAAAAACAAAGAGGGCAAATGGGATGGTCCATTTCAGTTAGTAACGTGGGGGCGAGGGTATGCTTGTGTCATTACAGGTTCTGGGCCTACGTGGATACCTGCAAAATGGGTAAAGCCTGCAGTAACAAACAACTCAACTGATTTACCACGGCCTGGGTCTTCAACCTAACTCAGGCAACAGCTGCAGCATTTTCGATGGTCGCGCAGCAGAAAATAAACGTGTAGATAATCCTAGCCAACACAACGGGACAGGACTCAATATGCATCCCTGGAAAAACTGTTTTCTACTTGCCTGGATGGCCTGCCTACAGACCAGTGGCCCATGTTGACGTCGCTACAGAAAGTGTTCTTCCAACATCATGGCTGTGTAATGTTTAATTGTAGTGGGACAAATCAATCTTGTGTAAAAAATGTAAATTCATCTTTGAGGATATATAGAAATAGTAGTAAGTGGTGTAATTGTACAACGACAAACATGTCGGAGATTGTTCCATTTTATATAAGGGAAGAGTCCTGCAGTTTAGGCCCTACTAACCTTACTAACACTAATACTAACACTAAATATAACTACAATAAACTTCACCTGTCACCACGATCATAGAAGCAAGCAAACAACACATGGTATAATAAGTGAAATATTCTTGGAAGATGGTTTAATGGTTTAGAATCTTAGATGATAGGCCTTTTAATGTTAGTTTTGTTGTGTTTAATGGGTTTTATATGTGTTTTGATGTGTCTTGATGTGTGTGGTGTGATGTGTGCAGAGGATGATTGATGGCGCCATGAGTGGAGCTGTGTTGGTGCAGATTGAAAACAAAAAAGGGGGAATTGTTGGAGACATTTTATAATAACGAGCAGCATGGTATTCTTGAAGGGCCTTGAACAGTGAGATATGAGGGATTAGGTGGTGAAGAAATAGAATTGTTTGCAAAGAAGTGTAAGATAAAGAGCAAGTTATCTAGCAAAAGAATGTTAAACTTGCTTCTTGCAGCAGTGCGTGATCGTGTGTAAGTAACCAATCATAAGTGTAACTTAGGCGCGTGGACAGCTGTGTGTATCCCATCATGTAAAATCATCCAGCGCGTGATAGAACTCTGAAGAATATAAAAATACAGTCTTCTGACAATAAAAGGTCTTCGATTCTGCATCGGAGTCTGTGTGTCGATCTCCGCAGACTACCCCCAGTAAATGTGATCTTCGTCACCACTTTCCATTCATGATGTCACGGCCTTCACACAGAACTGTAATCACAGAATGATACAGGCTGGAAGAGCCTCTAGAGGTCTCTAGTCTGACCAACCGTCCCAAGCAGGTCACACAGGCCCATCCAGTTGAGCTTCAAAATACCTGCAGTACTGAAGAGTCTACTGCCCCTCACAGTCTGTTCCATTGTTAGACCATCCTCACGGTACAAAAGCTTCTCTTGTATTTGCCTGGAATGTCCCCTTCTGCAAACTGTATCCTTTGCCCTGGCCCTTTTATCATGCACTTCCGAGGAGCTAAAGGCAGCACTAAGACTCCTCCAGAGTTGCCCCTCTTCCACACACAAAAAACCATTTCCCTCTGTCTCTCCTCATATCTCATTGCCCCAGTAACCACCCTGGTGGCCCTCCACTGCACTCATTCCAGTACACACCAATGTTGTTCTTACACTGGGGATCCTTAAGCCAGACACAACACTTCAGATGCGAGATCTCATACTCAGCTGTGATGCTAGTGATCCCCTGTCTGAAGGGTAGGCTGTTTCAGCTAAAAACAATGCACTCATGCAGAGAGACACAAAACCACTATAATTTTGCTTTTTACAGAAACTGCAGAGTGGAGCTCCCAAAGACACTCTAATTTACTTTCTATCCACCAGAAATTCTGATTTACTTTCTGTCAAAACTTTGCTCTTAACTTCCTTTGCAGCTAAACCTTTGGTTCCACTATGAAGTGTTTCCCAGATTCCACTGTGTTTCCTGTGTCTTGAAAGCTCACCTGCACACCCTGATGCAGTGTATTACATCTCAACAACAGCATGCATTTTATGGGTATGAGCTCCAGTTTAGAGTTAAATCTTACTGGGCACAATAGCTCCCAGTGACCATTATTCCACTGGTGTGGAATTTCCCAGAGCTGCAGGGGGACACATGGAATTCCAGTCCATCAGCACTGCCTGCTTGGACAGACTGTGCTTCACACACAGAAGGGAGCAACCATCTGAGCTCCCAGCAGAGGGACTCTACCAAGCAAGAAAACTGCCCTAAGTCACTCAGAAAGCTGAGCTCAAGTGAAAGGCAAAACCCTTGCCAGGTTCTGAAAACAAACTTGAGCCTCTTCATAGCAAAAGGATCTAAACAGCTGGAGAGGTTGCTCTAGTATTGTGTGATCCATTCAGCTGAACAGAAGTCTGAAAGAGGAACACATTTCATTATTTCTGATCCTTCACTTTAAGTGACTGCAATCCTTTAAAAAATAAAATAGGATGTTCAGCAGCCACAACGCCAGCACCTTTGGTCAGACAGACACAGTGAGTCTGAAGCAGCCCAACAGACTGTACCAGGCTCTTCAGGACAAGCACTAGAGCTCACATACATGAACTACACAGGTGCTGTCAGCAAGCATCTGAGTGACTGCATACAGGCAAGTCAAGCCTATGCCTCCAGAAAGGTCTAGGAAGACGAGCAGGTACTAATGACAGCATTCGAGTATATTCCCAACCTGCCAGCAAGAAGTGACATGACGCACACAGCTGAGGACACCACAGGTTTATGTCAGCAGAGAATGCTCTTGGCTGTCACCTCACACAGTTAATCCTGGCCAGCAAGCACAAGGCCCTAGGAGTGTCCTGGCTGCACTACAGGTGAACACATCCTTCAGCAATCACAGGCTGGACCAATCCAATCTGTTCTCGATTCACCCACTTGTCCATACCACTTTTTCCAATCTTTTATTCTCCCTTCCCAAACTGCTACAGCACTGAAAAGGGCCCCAGTATTAGCTGAGGTGTCAGCCTTTAAGTGCTGCCAGCAGCTCCAATCACAGGCAGCTCCAAAGGCTGAAATGCGAACATTTGCTCTAAATGGAGAGCTGGGCTTGAGCTGCAAGAAAGTTTGTTTAAAAAATAAACTCAAAGCTAGCCTTCATCTACCGTCTGCATCAGAAGATGCACAGTCGCTCTCCAGTCACTACTCCCCAGCCATCGTAAACACTGTCTCTTACTTCAGATTGCCTCCCCACAAACTGTCAACTCAGCCACTTGCACGAATACAGTAAACCAAGCCAGGTTAGCAAAGAGTTTCCACTGTACAGTAACTGAGTTCATTGAACAGGGAGAGAGCCTGCAAGCACAAGTAGCTCAGCCAGAAATGGGCATCAGCACCTGAAGCACTGACCTCTGCCGTAAGCACAGGTGCTAAAGGAGAACAAACAAGGAAATGTCACTGTGGCTGGTACCACAGCATCACCTATCTGGCACAGCTCTTCCCCAGGTCTTGCTCTACTGCTTCACCCAAACAAATGGCCTATGGGAAATTTCCCAGTGGGGCAATCCAGCTGCTGATGGAAAGCAATTCAGGTTACAAAATCCACTATCCAGCAGCTGGCCCCTTCAGCGGTAGCACCAGCAAAGAGGGCAAGGACTGAATGGTCACACACGTCAAATGGAAGTGGATGGCTCCCCCCTCAGTGGTTTGTTCAGTTATTGATGGAAAAATATTAGTGCATGAGGTCATTAAATGTTACTTCTCCATCACTGAGACTGGATGAATACCGAAAACAATGATTCACAAATGGCTTATTACAAAAACAGCAAACCACTGCTAAGATCTGTTATTTACAGAACCCTACCTCGAGGTGCCAGAGCAGTCTCCAGGTCTGCCTCTGCATGAGACAGCATCTCAGATATTGCACTCAGGCTGCATGTTTGCCATTCCTGTCTGTGTGCTTCCAGCACTATTCCATCCAGCTTCCAGAACAATGCAAAAATTCATTTTCAAAACAAACACATAAATTAACTCCTTCAGGAAATGGCACGCTCTATATGCCTGACACCATTGCCAGTTTACCAACCAAATCACTTGGAGAGAGAATTATTGCAAAGCAGGCCAGAGTGACTTCCTGGAGATCATTCAGACTTTGTACAAGGCATGGGCTCTCCTCAGGGTGCTCAAAGAAGGGGAATGGGGAGCCATCGCATGTACAGAGCTGTAGTGGAGGCATGGTTTCCCAGACCAAATCACTCCTTTACAAAGGACCCCAGAGGAACCAGAATGGCTCTCTACAGTGCACTGCAGGATCAGGATCTGCATCTACAACCATGCATCTGCATAGCACTGTCACAGCACGCCTGCGTGACTAAGAATCCAGCTCCCCCTAAAAGCCAGTGGCATGTAGGGACATGATGGAAGTGTAACTGTCTCTGGAGGGGCAGACAGGTGCATGCTAGGGTCTACCATCACCACCAGTACCTCACCTCCTAGCATGATCAGCAAGAGCTAGGATTTGTAGGCACTGGGATTGTTCACGACGACAGGAAGTTTAAGCACACCTTTAAAAAAAAATTGAGCTGGAAATCATAAATGCATTTTGAAAAGCACTACCCAAACCAGTAAGATTTCAAGTGGCAAAAGCAAAACTGCATTTCTCCTTCAGAGATGGCAATTCTCACCACAGAGATCCAGCCCCGGATGAAAGACTGCTAGGAATTTTTTTTTCACTTGGTATCATCTATATTTAGCAATGTTTTTTTAATGATGTGCTTAAAGAAACCTATTCTCAGGAGGACACATCTGAAGCCAACTTCCAATGCCAAAATTTTTTTTAATTACCAAGTTATTATTATCCTGTAATCCCTAAAGACACCAAAAGTCCTTCTAATGGAAACACGGTGTGAACTACAGAAAAAGCAAATTCTGATATTTGAGCATGCTCAGTTCATTTTTCGGTTCTCATCAGATGTTAAAGTAGTTACAATTCCTGATTTCCTAAAGTTGCATATCCTTCTTTGTCAGAAAAATACTTGTCCCCAAGAAAAATACCAAAAAACCGCTGTGACAGGTGGTTCTCACCACTATAACCACCTGAGCCAGGAGAGGAGCCAGGGCTCTCCTATTTTTAGACACTTATTAAACAGACTCCTACTAGACTGCTATTAAATAGAACTCTCTTCTTTTTGAGTAGTGAAACCTATTGTTATAGAACGCTTACTTTCATGAAAATGGCAGACATAAGAAATGGCAGAGAAAAAAGAAAAGGAGTAATTGCAAGCTGATTAGATAATCTGAACACAATGCAAATGTCCTGAAGATAAATTTAATGAGCACTAGGAAAAGTAAACTGAGTGACAAGTTCACAAGTTCTCTCCTTCTCTATGAAAATAAAAACTTAACTATGACTATTAAAGGTTTTTTCTCCATTCCTTCTCATGAGTTGAAATAGTGACACACTTTTTGAAGAGAAATACTGTCCTTGTACTCAAGACCTTAAAGGCTTTATCTAGGCTATCGACATCAACGGTACCTCCATCAGGGCCCAGGCACTCTGCCTCCCCTCCAGTCGTCTGGGACCACTCAGAGCCAGTTGCAGACACAAGCTCTTCAGCCAGGTGCCACCCTGGACACCCGATTGCCCACCCAGTACAGCTCCTGTGCGGTTACACACCCAGATGCCGAGTTGCTTAGCAGGGAAATGTTTAACTCTGCATTACATGCAAGGGTATTACATTATGCACATATTACATTATGCCCACAGCAGCAAGCCGCTAGGACCTGCATGGGTTTTAACAGGACTATGTACAAAGAAATTCAGCATCTGCATGCACCCCTGTTTCCACTGCATTTCGCTACTTAGATCCTTTGGAAAAAGTCGACCTTACAAGTTCTGGCCCCTACATCCATACTTGCAAGCATGTGGAAGGCAACAGAACGATTTACAGAAGAAAAAAAAACATTTGTACTCACATTCTTTGAGGACCTCGATTCTTCAGACTAATAGGAAAGTCCCTATGCTCAATAGCTGTTCTATAATCCACACTATACAAACTGTAGTTGATATCATGGTTCAAATGGATAGGAAGACATGACTTTATTGCAGAACAGAGTAGAAATTTTTGTTTGGGAAGAAAAGTAACATTAACAAAAATATTGCTTGCAGCATGAATTATAGTAGGGAGAAAAAAGAGCGTGTTGGAAACCGGGAGCAAACCACATTATCTACAAGGCATCGGGTCAGCACAGTTGTTTTGACCGATGTGCATTTTTGTGTCATCATTTGCCAGGACTTCTGAGAAAGAATTTGAAGTTAATCACTTTTTTCCCTCCATATGGAGTGCTGAGGAGTCTGGTGCCTCTGCCCCTGCTGGAGGTTTCATGTGAAGTCCTTACACATCGGTACATCACAGAGAGCAGACATGCCAAAGGAGCTTGCTGCTCTCAGAAGGAAGCCAGAAGTCTCAGCTGTACCTCAGCTCCAATTAGCCGCTCCATGAACTTTTCTCACAAGAGAACGTCTTCTGAAAAAATAAATATACACTCTGATTAAATAAATTGCGAGGAGTTAATTTGCAATTCCACAATCCCCAAGGGACTCCAAGACCAATCTCTCTGGTGTTTCATCTACAGTAATTTAATAGTTTACATTGTAAGACCCAAGGCCTACAGTGAAGATACCAGGACAAATTTTGAGTATATTATTCACCCTAGTCCCACCGATTCAAAGGCACTACTAGGCCAATTAAAGCAAACAAGATTTAGCAGTCCTCTACCTGCCTCAGTGATTAGCAGAGCAAGCTGTTTTCCATGCTAGGATCAACAGCTCCAGAGCTAACAGTTTCCACCTGCAAGTACATTCAGGTTAGGCACGCAAAAATAAGCAAAACCAAATGTGTTCACTCATTCACATTCCAGTTTGCTAAAGTCACCACACAATTTAAATCCCCACTCCCACAAACAGAGACATGAAACATTAGGCAAGCCTTCCCAATTTGCACGTTCAAACCATTCTCAGCTATCCTAAGCACTGTCCTCTGCTCCATGTGGGGCTAGGTTTTTAAATTTGTTTTCTTCCCACATTACCCCTCCTTTGTGTGCCAGGAACTGAGTTGTCATTATTATTTCAAGTGATGTTTCCCCAGCCCTGCAGTATCTCACAGCTCTGGAATAGCAGCACTCTTTTTAAGTAGAGTGCACTTGATAACAAGATTAATAAAAACTACACAGCATTTTAAAAGGCCATCTTGTATCCACATAGCAAGAGCACAAGTTCTTAACGATGGATAAAAGGAGTGCAAAACCAAAAAGCGCTGAGAGTCCAGGAGGTTCTAAGCCTCTTCTGCTACGAATCAAACTGAACAGCCTCTAAAGAGTATCTCCACTTCCAGCCACACCGTACACTACCAAACATTCAAAAATGAGTGGCAATGCTCTTTTAAGGAACTCACAACAACCTAAATGCTATTTACACAACTGTTACAATTAATCTCCTATAGATAGAATGTCTGAATGAAAAGCATCTTTAGATTTAGATACATAAATAAAACACTGTATTGGGCTGCTCTGTATACCATTGTAAAGCAAATGCATTGTGTAAATTGGTGGCAAGCATTCCTCCTATGCTGCACACCATCAAAGGTGTAAATATAAGTGTGAAAACTAATTCCTCTCCAGTCACTAATAGAAATTAATTTTCATCAAGGATGAGTTTAGCCCAACAATCCTCTCTTTATCAAAACACAGCACAATTGCCAAAAACTTTTACGACTCTTTCCTAAGGAATAGATGTTTGTACTAATTTTCAGATTTTGCAACCTAACTATTATCAGATACAAGACATAAAATATTTAGTATACAGGTGAAAGGATGCAACTGCAGTGCTCTGATGCGCAATATCTGAACACTCTTCAGAGCAACTGTGAGTATGAGTAAACCTGCTGGAAGTTGTGAGGAGGCAATAAACGACTCGGTGTTCTCCAACTGGTTTTCTATGCCTATGCTCCACTTGATAAAACACGACTTACATAACTAGAACAAGACAACTGAGTAGTGAAGACAGCACAGGAAATTCTATTTCTGCTGTTAGCAGAAAAAGTTTGTTCCTTTTTTTTCTCCTCGAGAACAGAACCACAAGTGTGTAAGAATCAAGGACACCTCCTTTCTTCTCCACCCACATGGACTTGGCAGCATGTCCCAGTATTTTGTGATGTCAGCTTGAAAAACCTGCACTACATTGCTTCAGGGCCTCTGAGAAAATAAAAACAATTAAGCTACGCACTGATTTAAGACCTGCCCTTTTCTCCTCTGTGTGCTCTGCGTTCAAAGAGAGACTTGTTGGTTCCCCTTGTTGGTCTTGCCCCAATGCAGCTCCTGATTGGAGCTTGCTCCTGGGATTAAGGTTTATGCTATGACCTGGTGAACAACCATGAATTGGGAGGCCTGTATGGTTACGTGGGCAATGTGTGGTGCTATAGGCAGTGCAGCTGGAAAGAGCATTAGGGCGCTAAGAACCTACACCAAAAGTAACATACTTGAGTGCAAAACTATGAAGGAAATAAAGACACCCAGCAATCCTTGCAGGACAAAGAAACTGTGAAGTGCCGTTCCCTCAGAAGAAGGCCCTCTCCTGCACGTTCATACCAGTCGGGGACGCTGGGCAGAGGAGGCAGCTCCCACTTCCATCGGCATTCACTGGCAACTGTCAGCCCAATCACAGTATCATAGTATCGTAAGGTTGGAAAAGACCTTTGAGATCATCGAATCCAACCTATGACCCAACACCTACACCTACTTGTCAACTACACCATGTCACTAAGTGCCTCATCCAAATTCTCTTCGAACACCTCCAGGGATGGTGACTCGACCACCTCCCTAGGCAGCGCATTCCAATGAACAATTACCCTCTCAGTGAAGAATTTCTTCCTAATGTCAATCCTAAACCTCCCCTGGTGAAGCTTGAGACCGTGTCCTCTCGTTCTGTCACTGGTCGCCTGAGAGAAGAGTCCAACTCCTTCCTCACTACAACCTCCCTTTAGGTAGTTGTAGAGAGCAATCAAACAGCCAAACACAAATACCTGCCTCCCAAGTAATACAGGAGCCCAGGGCCAGGAGAGCGGAAATGCAAACCACATGATGAGTTCAAGTGCACCTTTTCTGTCTGGATCCCTCCGCATCAATGTGGCTTTCCTTACATACTTCAGGTATCCATTGCTTAGTGCACCATATCGCCAGCCAAATCTGCAAGGGCAGACCGAAACCCACTTTTCTGTTCACATACCTCTAACTCTCAAATTTCTACCCACAGATTTTCTCCTAACAGAAGCTGTTCTGAGCACAGGATGAATTTTGCCCCAAAGGTCTAAGGACAACGCCACAGTGGGGCGTGAACTGCTCAAAAGGAAGCAAAGGGAATAATCACACTGGTAAGCACATAATCATGCTTTAGGTACTAATCCTGCAACGTAGTCTACAAGAACAGACTCCTTGTTATCCCTAACAAAGAGGCTGGTATTGCAAATGCATGCACTGATGCAACAGATACTTGGTTTTTGTGAAAGGACTAGGGCCTCCATCACAACAGGAAAATATACCCAAAACGAGATTTTGACCCTGACCAGAAAATGCCAAAATTGAACTATAATACAGTAACTAAAAAATAACTAATGGCCAACACGTAATTTAGGCACAGATTTCACTTCTACCTGAACAGTAAATCCTGTTTGGTGGCATTTAAGCCCATGACCTTCCATTGACACATCAGGATTTATAAAGCCTGCTAGCTGTTTTACTGGAAAATAACTATCACGCTATTAACAAGATTTTCAGAGATTACAGTCTGGGCTAAATGGTGGTACTATCAAGTCTGCCCAATACCATATAAAGAATGGCAAATTTACTATTTCCAATTTGTATAATGAATAAACACAAAGAAAAAACGTCTGCAAAACACTAACAATCCTATCCAAGTTATTACTGTCCTGCCCACAAGCTCTGTAGCGAATAACAAAAAGTTACAGGCTTGTTATAAAATGAGTGCTGCGCTAACTTTACCAACTGAAAATAAAGCATTCTGTAATTCTCTGGAGAAGTTTAGGTAAAGAATGTCTCAGTAGGAGTCAGAGACTGATGATTACGGCTTCTCCCACAATACAGTCTGCCTTCTGAAACTCTTTCAATGGAAGATGCTAATTAATAATACGTGGTTCTTTTCAGTGAATTAATACCACTTTTCTATCAGTTAATCCTGCTCTCCTGCTGAATTCACACTGCAATTCCAGGCCTAACCTGCTCTCCAGGGCCCCTGCAAAGTCCTCCGTGACAGCTACCTTCCTTAAGGACACTTAAACTGTCCATCAAGAAGCTGAGACTCCCAACTGAAGCTGCCATCAGCCCCTCTCAGCTTACAACTGCAGAACTTCTCCCACTGCAATGGGAAACAGATCACAGAACCTTCCTACTCGCATAGCCACAAACACAACCTCTGTTTTTCCTTCAGGGTCCTCACAGTTACAATTTGTACACCCAAAAATGCTCCGAAGCAACTGAGAGAAGAGGAGGAAGGGGCATACTTGTCAGTATCATAGTATCATAAGGTTGGAAAAGACCTTTGAGATCATCGAGTCCAACCTATGACCCAACACCTACACCTACTACTTGTCAACTACACCATGTCACTAAGTGCCTCATCCAATCTTTCTTTAAACACCTCCAGGGACGGTGACTCCACCACCTCCCCGGGCAGTGCATTCCAATGGCCAATCACCCTTTCAGTAAAGAACTTCTTCCTAATGTCAAGCCTAAACCTCCCCTGCCAAAGCTTGAAACTGTGTCCTCTTGTTCTGTTGGCGGTCACCTGAGAGAAGAGACCAACCCCTGCCTCACTACAACCTCCTTTTAGGTAGTTGTAGAGAGCTATAAGGTCTCCCCTGAGCCTCCTCTTCTCCAGGCTAAACAACCCCCAGATCCCTCAGTCGCTCCTCATAGGGCTTGTGCTCCAGCCCCTTCACCATCTTCGTTGCTCTCCTCTGGACACACTCCAGCATCTCAACATCTTTCTCAAACTGAGGGGCCCAGAACTGGACACAGTACTCAAGGTGTGGCCTGACCAGTGCTGAGTATAAGGGAATGATAACCTCTCTAGTTCTGCTGGCCACACTATTCCTGATGCAGGCCAAGATACTATTGGTCTTCTTGGCCATACTGCTGGCTCATGTTGAGTTTCCTGTCCACCAGCACTCCCAAGTCCTTCAGTCAGCTGTCAGCATGGCAAGGAGGACAACACAGGAAATTAATAAGCTGATTTAATAGTTCTTTTCTTGTCAGTTGATTATAAAGATAGTTATGAGTTGAATGTCCATATTTCAGCACACGTGCACAGAGGACTCAGACATTCTTCATATTTTAGACTTTCCCACTGAGCTGACAGAGTTTACATACACATTATCATACACAATGTTCAGACTACCCAACAATGTTCTTTACAACTGTTTATTTCCTTTGGCACAGTACCACATTATTCTTATAGCAGGAGTCATTACTGTTACAGTAAAAGTTTCCTATTCACAGCCCTCCTATCTGTGAGACAGCCATTGCTCCAGCACCTGAATGTAGTGTGCAGAAGGACTTGCAGTCATTCCTGTGCATCAGTACAAACCTGCATGAAGTAGCACAGATTGCAGGTAATGCATATTGCACTTGGAAACTGCCCAGCGACAACTCATCTATCGACAGTCATGGCCCAATTGTTGACTCTATTTCAATTTAACACAGTCCAAGTACTCAAATCCAGTAGTATTTATAAAAGAAGTTCTGTTCAGCTCAGCAGAGTTACGTACATGCACACATATGCATGCACATGCATAAGTGATTTTAGAAGTAAGGATGTACAATGGAAAGTTTACTGCAAATTAATAAAAGGCACCTGCACTGATCAGTAGAAAAATCCTCGGTGGAACGTCACAGGGATACAGCTCAGTTCTATAAGAAAATCTGACATCCTCAGCACTTTGGGAAAAGATTCTCCCTGCAGCATTTTTGCCAACAGATGGGATTATGAAACATGGATAATTCTCCAGTAAAGGACAGGAGCTGCTTTAAAACTTTCACAAAAAGGCAGTAATTCTCTACAGAACTCTGTCAGATTCAGGATTAGGCTCTTGTGGAAAGTCATCTCTATTCCAATCTCTTCCCCAGATGAAACAGCCCTGAGTCATAGCTTGAGATTCACAAGTACGGGATTTAAAGGAGTCCATTATGTGACTCCAGGAGACCAAAGAGACTATCAAAGCTATATGCTTAGAATAAGTGACAGCATTAGCCCAGGAAGGCATTTTCCAGTATCTCAAATGACATTTTATAAAGATGTACTTTTTCATCTGACGTTTTTTTACCAGTTGTCAATATAAAAATTTAAATGGCAAAACTAAAATTAAAGTACAACTTTTTAAGTATGTGAAAAGGAAATCAAATATCTGCTTTGTTTTCTGCCTCGCTAGTTTGGAGGTTTTGATTTATTACGCTAGACAATGTAGACAATGAGAAAAAACATTGTTTTAAAGCATTGCTCTAACGTTATTCATCTCTCTGAGCTATCAATATGTAACATCAGTGTACAAGACCTTGATTATATGAAACACAACACTACATCATAACCCTGTTCATGGGGCCTTCTAAGATGAGGCACCTCAAGAGCTCTCCATCCTGATCCTACATTATGCCCTGCGAAACTTCAACAGGATCCATACCAGCGTTTTTTACTCGTTTTGGTATCAGTGTGGTATTGGAGTACCAAATCTGGCCATTCGGAAGTACAAGGATTCATCAGGTTTACATATGGTAGCAGCAGGACTGATGGGAAAAAGAACACATGCTCTGTTCTTTGTCACAGCTTTCCCAAGCTGGAGAGCCCCATCATGGTGTGCAACTGCTCATCATCCCCTCCCTCATTCACTGCATAAATCTCACACCCTCAAACACTGAGGTTGCTTGCGCTAGATGCTGTCTGAAGGAAGTATCCTAATTACACCTATTTTAGGATTTACATTTTAATTTCAGCTTCAAGACAGCTGGGCTCCTCTTAGGGGAAACCCACAGTAAATCCTTCAGGCACGTTCCTCCTTTTTTCCCCGGAGGTATTCAAAGAGAATGTGGATGAGGCACTTAGTGACATGGTGTAGTTGACAAGTAGGAGTAGGTGTAGGTGTAGGTGTTGGGTCATAGGTTGGACTCGATGATCTCAAAGGTCTTTTCCAACCTTATGATACTGTGATACTGTGATATCAACACTAGCGAGTAATTAAATAGATATTTCCATGATAAGTGTTTTCAAGTTATGCTTTTCAACACCATAATATGAAAAAGAGACATGAGATATACTGCCTGCAAAGACGCTGCTCAAAGAAGGCACAGGATACAAGCCAGCAATGCTCTGGTTATTCCATCAACATCACGAGAACGGAAATAATGAACAACCTATTCATGCTTCCTGCGGATGCTCCCAAGCATTTGTCAGGAAAGCAATTGGAGTTTACAGAGCCCCAGGACTACTATCTTATTCCAACAATGTACCTAAGACCTTTCAAAACAGGGCAGTGAGCAGGTCGGCAGTGCAAGCTGACCAATCAGTCCCAGATTCAGCACGAGCTGGGTGACAAAAGCCACTGATCCACAGGAACAACTCCCTGAAGAAGGGGCAGCTCCCATCTCCCAGTGCAGCAATGAGAGTCAAAATCTACCCACACATCCCCATACTGCCATGCCTCTTTTCCCTGTAGAGCAGGCAGGTGAGTACAGGGGATGTAGGCAGCAGAGCAGGTTACTCACGCTCAATTCTGTGTCCTATCACACACCACCAACTGCTGCTGCTGGCTGGCCAACACTACAGAAGGGGTCTGCGTGCTAGCACAGTTCTTCCCAAACCTCTATTTCCCTACTGCCAGTCTCATAATTCACTTGAAAATGTACAAACCTTTGTTTGTCCCTGCTGGATTGCAGGCACACTGAAGGGGAAATATTAACCAGAATTAAATACAGGTAGAATACTAGCACAAGACAGCGAGTCAAGCTTATATAAATCAGAGCGAATCACACAGTGTGAGCAGCCCTTATCTGTTGCACACATAAATATTCAGAGAAGCAGACAGTGCCAGCTGCCCTCAGGAAGCACAATAATACCAGTTCCACATTGCTACCACCGCTCAGTGCTGCTGCCCCCAGCCCACCTGCCACCACCACAGGCTGCTTTGTGCCTCTGAATAGAGTGCACGGGCTCTTCTGTTGGGCGCCTATAGTATTCCTGGGCTCTAACATTTCAAGTAGCTCTAATTCAGCTTTAGGCTCTGTTCTTTGTTCTCTAAAAATAACTCATGTTTAACTGCAACTGGCTACAATTTTCTAATTCTTTGTGACCCCAAACCTCTAAATCTATTACCCAGAGACAGTCACAGTAATCCTTAATGAAGGTATGGGTATGATGCAGCATGCTAGGGGCCATCTGCTTGCCAGGTGTTTCCTGGCTTAGCTTTTCCTCCCAACACATCCCTCCTCCTCCTCCTCCTCTAATTCCAAGGAAGGCAATTTCTACCTCAGGACAGTCCTTCGTTAAAGATACAGGCAGACGCTTTACTGCTGCAGCACAACAGTGTTCAGAGCCTAGAAGGGCTGTTTATTATTGTACAGATCTGCCTGTGACCACCAGCAAAAGATAGTGCCAAGTGCATTTCTGACTGTTAATAGGAAGGGAGGCAAGAGCAACATTTTCACTGTAACCCTACCTCCTGTGTCCCTCACAATCAAAAAAAAAGGAAAAAAGATAAGGGAGCAGGTTTTTAGAACAGGACTTCTTACATAAAAAGCACACGGTTTATAAAAGTACTAGGCAAAATTCGCAACTAGTGTAATTCGATGTCACAATGTATTCAGGGAGGATAGGTTCAGTGATCTTTATTTTCAAAATGAAGCATTAACTTCCCTAAAACCCCTGTCTTTCAGACAGGTAAAAGCCTTGCAGCTCTCAGACACATATTCCCACCCACCCTCCCCAGTCCTCTGGAGCACTTGAGCACGTGATACTGGTAGAAAGCCATTTTTGCACAGCACTAGCATTGCCCTGGCTCAACTTCCTGAGCCAGCTTCCCACGGGGTCAGGCAAGGACCAGGCACCATGGGAGCAGATAGGTCCAGGACCCCCTCGGCACCAGATGCAATAAGCCTTGGATGCCAAGCAACCGCCACTCAGACTACCAAATGGGAAGGCTTCTCCTGGTTCCCACTATGCACTAACATCAGTTTGCATAAAGCATCTCACATCTCAGGCCAACCTCTGCAAACATTTACTTGGGCACTTGCAGTATTCTGTTCTAGAGAACAGTTTCTGACTGGTTACATACAAGTACCGAGGTGGGTGAATACGCAGAGCAAACTGCCTCAATATTTCTCAGAGTATGGAAAACAGAATTTTGCTGAAGCAAAGAGAAAAGGCCTTGTGACTGACTCTTCCAGCATATGGAAAGGGACTCTGCTGGGCAGCTCCAGAGCGCCAGGCTGGATGCTCCCGGTGTCCTCAGGAATTGGCAGGACAACAGACAGCAACTGCAGCTGCTCACCAGACAGAGAGGGCAGAAATGCCTACTTTGCCACCGCAGTCAGGGCCATGCTTTCCCAGGCTGGTTGCACAAACAAAGCACCCAGCAGCACCACTGCCCACATCCACAGCTCTTGGCACGGTCTGAAGGTGCCCTACGCCTGTGCTGCCTATGGGGATGCCAGGCACTAACCTAACTACTGGTGGACACAGAGACAAGGCTGACACTTGCCCATGAAATCCCCATAGGAAACCATTTCAAGCATAGCAGAGCTTCTCCAGTTCTACTGTGAATCAGGACCTAAGCAAACAGGACAAGCTAAACCCTAAACCAAAGTGATGAACTTGCCAGAGGCTCTCACAGCTAGCATGCACTGTCCCCCCCATAGCTGTCTTGCCCATGATCCAAATGTCCCACCAGCACCTCGGAAGAGGAACAATTCCTCATTTCCAAACAAGGTCCAGCAGAAGAATATCAGAGGTTTGTCTTCCATGGTTTCCCCTATATAGTGAGTTTCATATCCACATGGAGCTCTGCCCAGAGCTATGCTTCAATGCATATGAGTGACGAAATTGAAAAGCAACAAATGGAGAGATATTTAAATGCAGCCAGAGCTGCAGTGAAAGGGGAAATTGCCCAGGTTTGAAGGATTTTAAAGTTCAGCTGTGAAATAAATCCATCATGGAAAGGGAAATATTATCAAGTGACTACAGACACAGCACTTTTATCCCTGAGGCACTCTTGCTTGCCTATTTAACTATTGGTATGTTTTAATATCTTTTACAAGAAAAGTTTCTGCCAGAAATTATTTCACAAGCCTCAAAACATTCTTCAGAGAGCTACTCATCTGCTTAGTGACACAGGCACGGGGCAGGGCTTGTTTACCAATCCAGGAGGATTATGCTTCAATCTAGATCATGCCTTGCCTTCAGGTAAGGGCAGTGGAGCAAAAAATAAATACAGCAGGCTTCCAACTGCAAAGGCTTGAGTGGAACAGAATCCAAAAGAAAGTTATGTTTATATTATGTTTGAATGGAAAAAAGATGGGAACACTGGGAGATGGTGACTTCTTTATATCTGTTGTTCATCAGTGCCTGGAAATGCTGGATAGCCCAATTCTATTCCTACTGTTGCATCAACTCTGAAAATTAACCTACCAGCTACAGCTGAGACAAGTCTCCACAGCTAGTTTTTGAAATAAAAACATAATGCATGCCTCTGACCACTCTTTTTTTGCCTTTTTAACGCATGTAGAGATCACTCTCACTGGAAGAATCCCCATTTTTCACTTACTTTGCCTCTCTCTTAGGCAAGTGAGAGAAAGCCACCAAAATATTGCCAGAGAAAACACAAACGCACGCCATATCTACACACTCATTTTCTTGCCTATCTCAAACCTCTGACAGATCACTTTCTCCATTGCACATTGGAATAAGCAATGTCACTGGGGATGATTTCGCAACAACTTAAAACACAGTAGAAAATTTCATCCTCTTCAGAAAAATATTACTTCTATCAGTACATAAAATGAATTAGAAACAAAAATTACTTAGTTTTTCCAAGTGACTGAAGCCTTAGAATTAAAATTCACCCCGAAATTGCAAGGCAGTAAAGGCAAGGCAAATCATCTGGTGCTGACCACAGAGATATTTCAGAGGAATGACCTGTTGTGCCAACTCTGTAATACCATGTCTTTAAGGAAATAGTTCTGTTTGATCCTACTGGTAAACAGTATGGAAAACATTAGGTTTGCACAGTGTTTTTTTTCCTAGTACTTATTCCCTGCTCCTGCTTATAATAGGCTGTAAAAAAAAAAAAAAAAAAAAAATCAGCCCTAACAAACTTAATTCAAAGCGCAAACAAGTTGCTTAGGCTAAGTACGGCTTTCACCATCACAGTGTTGCTGTCCCCATCACTGGAAGAAAACAAGACACTCATGACCCCACCCAAAAAAGGAGTATCTGCCTTAAGAGAACAAATAGCGTTTTTATCTGCTGGCTCAGGAAGGCACACACCTTACACCAAATTAAATTCTGCTGCTGTCAGCATCTTGAAATAAAATGAGTTACAGCCAAGGGCTACTGTCTCATCAACAGCAGTGCGCATGTTCAGTTGTGGGGCCAGACAACAAGCTCACAAGATTTCAAGGCATAAGGCATTGTTCCAGCAGATACTACTTGACCATCGGTGTCTCAAAGCCTAAGCTTGCGATAAGGGCTCCAAAGACAACTTAGTCCAGGTGAAACGCAGAAACCCCCCAACAATTACAGGCATTTAGGTGTGCATCAAGCAACACCAGCAGCACTCACAGAAGTCTGCACTCACTCAAAAGTCAGTCTCTGAATGGACTCACAGGCTGCAGAAACAGCTGATAGGAAAGGCTCGACTGACTCTGTTGCCTGTTGGTAATTAAAGGTAATAAGGCAGGTCAGCACTGGCATCTGAGGAATCAATATCATAAACAGGGCAAAATGAAAAAATGTGTTTCTAACCTCAAAGTGCCTGTAATTTTCAATTAAAACTCTGCAACATGTTATTAATTCCACTTATTGCAAACAGTGCTGCTGTAATCGGACAGTGGGCCAAAACGCAGGAAGGCAAAAGGAAAAAAAAATAAAGCCAGACTGAATTCCGTTTCTTTGCCTATAGAAACAGTTTTGTACCAGGGATCACTCTAAATGAATGCAATTTGACTACACTTTTGTCATTTTCCAAATACATTCCACTAAAAAAGTTCAGTTATTCATACTGAAAGGCTCGTTTAAGAGTATTTTTAATCTTGCATTGAAAATACTGACAGAGTTTTAAGCAACACTAGGAGCATGCCATTTAAAATGATCTAACCTGAAGGACTGCAAGTATTACATATAAATCACTCCAGCTAATTTTGGCAAACTATGTGGAATATACAATTATAGCTATTAATTTGTCATCTTACAAAATGCCTTTTATTCAAAGTCTAACATGCATTTATTATATACTGTAGCAGATAGCACTGGGTAGTAGGAAACGCTTATGTCCAGTATACTTCTAAGTCTTATTCAGAAGCACAACCAGCTCTCTATGCTTCAAAAAGCCCAACTTTGCAGAACATGGAATGAAAGTTCTAATTCACCACACTCTTTGGAATGAATCACATTATTAACTGTTCCCTCAGCGAGAGATTTGTTTGTGTTTCTTGTTTGTTTTTTTTTTAAATTACCCTCTCAGTGTTTGCCAAATTTTCCTTTACTATGCCAGGAAATATAAATATTTTAGCTCCCTAAACAAAACAAAATATACAGTTTCCTTCCTCCCGATTTATGCGTTTCTTCATAATTTTCCTAGAGGAAATTTTTTTTATGGGACATCAAATCAATCATGTTAGAAAAGATTAGGATGGGAACAAAAAACTAACTTGCCACTTTCTTTCCAGACACGCTTTAGCCCTAACCCTGATGCCAGGTCTGCTCTGGACTCAGGCAACACAGACACTAATTCTCAGTTGTATCCTGAGCATGCTGACAGCCTGTGAAAAGCATCCTTAGGGCCAAACTCTTCCCCAGATTGAATCAGTTCACATCAAGAACAACTGCAATACAAACCTGGAGGAGCTTACTCCTGTAATTCAGACACCTCTCTCCTATTCTTGTGGCTACCTCTCCACACCACATTATTATCTAGTACAGCTGTGGTGAAGCACTGAAGGAGGACAGGGTCATTGTACAGGAAGCAGCTTAGGGCCAGCATGCTCTGCTTCATCTCCAGTTCTCTCCAAGCTACAGGTCAACAAGCAGGAAGGGCTGTGAATGATCCTACACCCAGAACACCTCTTCAGGAACAAGTTTCAATCTCCTTTTCCTTTGCAAATCATTCAGCTCCACCCCTCCATCTCTTTTTGAGCCCCTGGATTTTTTTCTCAGCCTTTTTGAACATTTTCCAGTTTCTGAGGGAAATAAAAGCTAGTATTGATTTCATCGCAACTCAAGGGAAGCAGGCACTTGCCTCCTCACATGCTGCAAAGGGGAGCAGCAGTCTGCCTGCCCATCGTGCTCCACGGCACAGCCACCACGCAGCAGCCAGAGACACTCAAAAAGCATGCCAGACAGGACTTTGTCAGCCAGAGGCACCACACACGGGAACATCCAGCTGCTGTTAATCATGCCGCAGTCACAGTAGCTGAAACAGAGGGAGCAGCAGTGCTTTCTGAGCGATACCACATGGCCAGAACAGGAATGGGTGCCCAAGTGTATCTTACCGGACCATGTGGAGGCAGCTGCAGGAGCAGGACAGGAACTTTAAAAGGCTGTGGGGTCTCTGTCTCGCAGTTGGCCAGGGGACAACGGAATCATGTTAACATTAGCAAGCATTGGATGTCAGCACTGGGAATCATTACACCGTGGCATCCAGCCTCAGGTCCAGAGTCCAGGCACATTCCCCAGGAGGGGATCAGGTCTCTCTGCTCAGACCTGGCGGTCACAGAAAGCTGCCGCAGGAAACAGAGTAATTTAACACAAAAAAGAGCTGGTTAGCTAACACAAGTTGCAAAACAGAAGAGTTCAGATCCAGACCTAAACCCTCCTTGCAGTCAAAGGATTCTGAAGGCACAATTTCAGCCTGCTTCACAGCTTAAAGAGGCTTTCCTCACAGCCCCCTCAGCCTCTGAGCTTTCCCAGAGGTTAAAGTGGTCGTTGCACTTACTATCTCACACCTTGCAATTGCCTGCGCTGGCTTAACAAGTTACACAGACATCTTCTACAGCAAACGAGGGGAACAAAAACTAGACAGATGTAGCTCTGCCTCAAACCCATCCAGGGCTCCTCCAGGGCACAGCCTGGACAACGCTGTGGTTGAGAGAAAGAGGCCAATCGATGCAGCTCTGCACTCACAGCAGAAATACTGTATAACTTTGTTCATCCAAGATGGGACCCTCAGGAAAAGCAGCAAGTTTTGCCCAACAAAGCAGCTCTCTGAACAGATAATGTATATTCCTCAGAACAGAACTGATAGCTCCTAATTTTAAACTAGAAACCAGACCCTATCATCCTCTCCAGAAAATAAAGTGAAAACACTGAGTTAATTGAATCAATAGGTCTTATAATTAAAATGCTGCCAATTCACAGACATGACTGCACTGCTGGGTTTGGGTTGAATTCTTTTTAATGTTGTTTATCCAGAAATCGCATAGACTTTAAATGCAGCCACCTTTGCAAATGGCTATTGAAACTTAGTTTAAATTTCCCTAGGAGAACAAAATGACAAGTTTCACCAACAGAAAAGTAAGTTTTCATAGGCTCAACTCACTGGAAACTACTGCGATCTATGTGCATTGCAGCCAGTAGAAGTACTAACAGAAAACTCTTCCTATTCTTGACCAACACAAGACAAGAAATGTTCCTCAGATCCCCATACCATGAGTGTCAGTTATAAATCATGGAGCAGAACTTGCCAGAGGGACTGAATTCTACCTCCAATCCATAACTCCAAAATTCACTGGTATAAACTGATTATTTCCCTTAAGGGGAACAGCACCCCTGACTTTCAATAATGAAAAAACAGAGCTGAAAGGGGCATTGTCATTTTCCAGATGGCATGAGTCAGGTGCAGACTCAATGAATTCAACACAGATATATTGATTTTCTCCACTTAACACTCTCGCTTGTAATACAGTCTCTGTTACATTGTATGAGCATACAGACACACAAACATATTTTATCTGGAAGATGGACACCATGTGCTAAAATAAATAAATACTTCCACAGAACAATAGAAAAGCAACATGTTTAAAAATGCTAAAAGAGAAACAGTGTATTACCACATTGGTCAATCCCATCAACCAGCACTAACCTGTCTGACAGATTACAGAAAACAAAGAGATTCGATAAATCTTGATATTATTGAGACAGCCCAGGCCTCACCTTTTCACCATAATTCCTTTCAAACCAGCACCCTAACAAAGACACAGGATACTGAGGGCAAACACCAACACTCTCTGCTGCCTCGTTATCATTTTGAATGATTGTGCTGGGCTCCCTCCAATTCCCCAGTCAAGACAAAAGAACAAAGATCAGTTTCATCTGCCAAACCGCTGTAGGGAAAAACAGCAGTGAGCGTAAAACCAGAAGGAGCAACAGCATTACCTCATCTTTTCTCCTTAAGAAAGCAGCAAACAATTAGTGTTAAGAGTAAAATGGGTCAATCAAGACTTCAAATCTTCTTAACAGCTAGCATAGTCAACCCATGTGGTCACAGCAATCCAAGTTAACCCCATGGATGCATTGCTCCTTTCCTGCAATACCTAGAAGGCAATTACGAGTGTTACATTGCATCTCCTTCTAAACCACTCTTCGATAGTTTAGTAGCACAACCTGTGATTGAACCTATCCATGAAATAAAAGCTTTTTCCTCTACTGCAGCAGATGACTTAAAAAACCACCTCTTGTTTCATTTCCAGCATCAATCCTCTAAATCAGCTCCACCCTATGGAAATCTGTCTCACGCTGTTTTTTCTTATTAGCTGCAATGCAAGAGAGAGCTGCTGCTAAGCAGCACACCTGCACATGAGGCAAAGGAGCAGAAGAAAAAGCACCAGCTAAGCATGCCAAGACCCACCCATGTTCTCCCTCAGTGTGTGCTTTTGTGTTTGGGAAGGGATAAGCAGTGCAGTGAGTCCATGGAACATAGCTTATTTCCATGCTTTCCAGCCATCATCAAGGTTTTCCACCCACTGAGCCTACATATCCAGAATTTTAACTCTTTCCATTTTCAGCACTTTCCTTTTTCAGTTAAAAACATGCTTAACTTTTAAGTACACTTAAGGCTCACTTTCAAGGGCAATTAAGCATGTGTTTAAACAACTGAATAAAACCAGATGGACCAAAATAAGCATCTTTGAGTCTTAGGGAACAATTCTATGTATCAGCACATCTATAATTTCATTTCTTAATCAAGTACACACATGAACAGGTAGCACACAAACAAAATATCCTGAACATCAGATAACTCTGTTTAGAAGGAACTTGGGAAGTCACCTCGTCCTAGGACTCTAGGAGATTACACCTTTATGAACCTCTGGCTGTTACGCATTCATGTGCATGTTAGCTGCAACACTCCCTGACTTCTCACTTCTCACCCCTTTATGAAAACAGACCCGTCTCCAGCCCACAGATGACATGCCACATTTGGCGGTGATAGCTGACACGGTCCAGCAGGGTCTGCAATGGGCCTAACCCACCCACTACTGTGTTGGATATTTCTAGCGATTTTCATAGTGCAGACAAAAGTTCAGTAAGAGCTGGTACAGAGCCCGCGCTGGTGTCCATACACAGAGCAAAGGCTTCCTCTCATCAATTCCAGGTACACTGTTTAGCAAGCAGTAACTTATGCAGAAAGTAGCATGACAAAGGCCAAAAGGAAAGGAATGCTTCTGGAAAAACACCTAGCAATGGAGGGAATTCTTAACCCACGGACTGCAGCAATTTATTTATGGACTCCTATGATCAGACCGCTCATGCCTAGGCACAGCACCTCAGGGGTCAATTAATGATGACTCTTCTTTACTGTCAGAATGTATTTAAAGAGCACAGCTAAGTGGGTACTGACATAAGACACCATAACTATTACATCAGACCTCTAAATCAAGGGTATAAATGCCGCTTTACATAACAAACTGCATTATAAGCACAATCAACTGCCCTCCATGCTGAAAGCGTGCTAAAATCCTCCACACAGGAACAGCAACTTCTTATTCTCAGGATGACAGCTCTTTGGCTTCTCTCAAACACCCACAGACAATGCGCAATATGGGTGCAATAAATTGTAAAGTTCCATTAACCAAATCCTGTCCCTTGGGTACAAGATGAGAAGAAAAGATAGAACTTGTGCCACTGCACCTCACTGCTGACACTACCCTTCTGCCCAGAGCCCTGCAGCACCAGCGTGTTTCATTTCAACACTGAACACTCTCACTAAACCATCAGGATTGTTTTCAGTGTGTGGGTTCATCTCACTTGTAAATGCCTAAGCTCCAGGAGAATGCTACCACAACAAGACTAGGATACAGCATCAGTGTTTTGCAGATGGGTGCAATGAAATACGCAGTGAGGAATTCAGTAGTTCCCATACCTGGGTGCAACAAGGGTGAGTCTGGGCTCTGTTCTGCACGTCACACTTTTATAACATCAGCAGCAGAAACATACACCCATCCACAAACCAAACTGGACTGTCTCTGTGCTAACTGATGAGACCTTTTAGCACACAAAAGGAAGGTGCCCATCCTCTCATTGTTGGTGAATCACTTCTTAGTGATCTATGAAGGAATGGCAGAGGTAACTTCACTAGGTATGTTCTCTCAACACTCCTTCTCTTCCCAGCAAGGGCTGAAATGCTGTGATCACGTCATCCAGTTGGGATGGAAGCGAGAAAAGCTATAGAAAATAAATACATCCTGCAGCTGAGCCCATGCTCAGGTGCACTGGCTATGAGATCAATAGCCTACACATCCCTGCAAGTCCAAACCAGCACAAGTGAAAAGAAGCAGGTTCTTTCATGGTGAGAAAACAAAGATTTGAGAGGGAATGGGAAGAACAGAAAGGACATGTGCTTCAATCACGCAAGGAAGAACCCTTCTGAAAACCAAAGCGACAGGTTTTCTGAACCATAAGCAGCGCAAATGCTGGACAGCAAATGATGCTTTCGAGAAAGGCTGGAGTAAGATTTATTGATGCAACCACAAAGGCATGACAAATTATGAAAAGGGATGCTAGAGACCTAGAATAAGTAAGCCTTACAAAGTACATACATGCACATCCCATTCTACTGCATGATTTCATATCCATGACCACTTATACGCAAAAGCCTATTATTTTATATCAGGAAGAAGCCTACATGAAAATGCATCAACAAATCAGATATCTTTATTCAGAGGAAAACTGAAGGTTCCTGCTTAGCATGGGGAAATAAACAATGTCCCTATCTTACACAAAACGCATCTTACTCCAATGGTAGGGCGCAGTCAGTGTCTCAAATGTCCACAACAAACTGAGGCAAGAAGCCTGTGTCTGGAAGCAGGTTCTCAGCACAGCACCACAACACCACAGAGCCGCACACACTCACAGCTGGTACCTGCAGCGGTTCAGGCAACGCATGTTTGGCATCATTTTCCCTTACACAAAAAGGCTTTGTTCTCCACTGCCTCGCCACAGTTACCCTGCACACGCCTTACCTCTCCACAGCAGATCTGTGCAATACAGGGAATGATTTTGAGTGTGTCTGTCCCCAGTGCAAATTAAATCACTGACACTCCCCAGACCTCCTGTTCTTTGTTCAGCCCCACAAATCCCAGAACAGCTTAGAGGTGAGGGCAGGAGAGGACACTAAGTTACATCTCACATCCCTTAAGGGGTTTTACAGCCTAGAGATACTCCAAACCCCACAAAGCAGCAGGAGTAGCTGTCCCTAGGGAGACAAATCATGTGCTAGCAGGGAGCAGAAGCTCTGTAGGGGCAATTGCCTGCAAACTTCACCTTGGGGCTGCCTCCCACTACAGCTCATGCCCAGCTGAGGGACAGAGGGAACACACAAGATCCTGTCCTGTGCCCCAAACCCTCCTCAATGGGCACCTACTCAAACATAGATGATAGATGCAAAGAATTCCATTGTGAAATTAATCACAGATAGATTTAAAGGAGAAATTTGGACAAGTATTTTAGATCTGGAATCAGTTAAGACAACAGAACTGTTTGCAAAGGAGGCACTGAGGACTTGTCCAAGAAGCGGTCAGGTAGAAAAGATGAAACACTTAAAATCTGCTTAAGGTAGCAATGTAATAAAGAATATTGTGGAAAACCAGTTTGCCACTCACCTGCACCTTCCTGGCCTATCTTACTATGGCTAAGGAAATACTTGATGCAAGTAAAAGATAATGAATGGAATACATAAAAGGCAATGCTATACCATAGCATCTTTAAGCTACTAGAGAAACTCCCTGCCGCCTCACCGTTCAGGGATCATTCAAAGAAAGAACTAGAATCTATTTGTGCTCACTGTAAATGTTTGTAGAAGAGGATGTGCATGCTGCTCAGCATCTCACTGTTGAGTACTGGTGCCCATAAAGAAGCTGACATGTCGCTGCTCTTGATGTTTATGATCTGATCTGTAGAAGGTGTCCATCATCTCCAGGGATCCAAAGGCTCATCCTTCTCTAAGCGTTCTAACTGCGCAAATAACCACATTTAGGTCCACCCTGGACATTCTTCAAATTTGGGGCTAGGTTTGCAGCCTGATCCAGTAGGAGGTGTCCCTGCCCATCGCAGAGGCGTTGGAACTGGATGGGCTCTGAGGTCCCTTTCAACTTAAACCATTCAATGATTTTATGATTCTAATGTAAATTGTCAGTGTTCAACAAACCACGCCCGGCTGAAGGTGGGAGGGAGCGATCCAGCGTGAGATCTGGGTGTGCGACCCTGCCCTACATCCCCTCAACTGCACCCAGCAGGTGTTCCGGGTCCCCCAAACGTCCCCAGTGGGCGTTCTCGTTCTCTAACCGTCCCCAACGGGTGTTCTGGTCCCATCAACCATCCCCAAAAGGCATGCCCCCCTAACATCCCCAATGGGCGCTCGCCCCGCCAACCGTCTCCAACGGGTGCCCTCAGCCACCTCCAACGGGTGCGCCCCTCCCCCCGGCGGCCGCGTGCGACCCCTCAACGGGCACCCCCCCAGTCAACCCCAATGGGCGCACAACCCCAGCCCCGTCCCGCGCCTCCAACCGTCCTCAATTGGCGGGCGTCTCGCCCCCCCCCAGCCGCTCCCGACGGGCGCCCCCTCCCAACTGCCCCCAACAGGCACCCGCCGCAAGCCCTACCTCGCCGTCTCCCTCAGCCGACCCCAAGAGCGGCGCGACCCCCTTCAATCACCCTCAACGGGCTCTCCCGCCCCCCCAACGGGCGTGCGACCCTGTCCAACCCTGCCCCGTGCCCGCAACAGGCGCCCCTCCCAGTCGCTGTGGTGGCCCCTCTGACCCTGGTACCGGTACCCGCGGCAGACCTTACCTGATCGCCGCGACTGCCGCCAGCACCGGGACGCACAGACAGAGAGAGAGAGAGGGAGAGGGAGACCGAACGCCCCCGCCACCTCCGCCCCACCGCGCTCGGAGCCACCGCCCCGGGACCGCCCCCCCGCCCCGCCCCGCCCGCAGCGCCCCTGCATTGCAGAGCCCGCGCGGGTCGCTGTGTGAGCGCGCGCTGCCCTGCCCCAGCGCTGCGCCCCTGGTTCCCTTGCGGGCTTTCAGCGGTGCGAGTCTCAGTGCTACCCAATTCTTTCTTTCCCTCCTGAGAATGAAAGAAAATAATGGCGGGATAGGTTAAAAACCACTTTTACAGCAGCTCGGAAACTGCGCTGCTGCCAACTCACAAACTGTGATGTTGTAGGGCCGAGCTCTCCAGCCGTTCCTGGAATTCAGCAATAAAACATTATAAAATCATGTAATGGTTTGGTTCAGAAGGTGCCTCAAAGCCCATCCAGTCCCACCTCCCTGCCATGGGCAGGGACACCTCCCACTGGATCAGGATGCTCAAAGCCCAGTCCAACCTGGCCTTGAACACCTCCAGGGAGGGGGCAGCCAGTGCCAGGGCCTCCCTAGCCTCACAGGATAACATTTCTGCCCAAGATTTTATCTCAATCTCCCCTCTTTCAGCTGAAAATACTTCCCCCCGCCTCCTATCCCTGCACTCCCTGATCAAGAGCCCCTCCCCAGCTCTCCTGGAGCCCCTTTCAGTACTGGGAGGATGCTCTAAGGTCTCCCCACAGCCTTCTCTTCTCCAGGCTTTAAAACCCCAACTCTATCAGCCTGTCCTTGTATGGTAGATGCTTCAGCCCTTGGATCATCTCTATGGCCTCCTCCAGACCTGCTCCAACAGTTCCATGTCCCTCCTGTGCTGAAGGCTCCAGAGCTGGACACAGTATTCCCAGTGTGGTCTCACATGCGCCATGCAAAGACCTTGATGGAGCTCTGCCCTGAAGGAAAGGACAGCTTATACTTTTGTGGGAAACAAATCCTGCAATGGGTGTTGTGGAAGAGATGCCTGAATGGAAAGGCACTACATACAATAATAGGCTATGCACTGCCCATAAATATTGCTAGACATCAGACAGGTGATGAAACAAACCAGGCCAATAGTCAGAATATTCCCTATGTTATGGAGGAATCGATTCCTGTGGCTCAGATACAGCACAGTAGCAGCATGTCGCAGCAGCATCCTGCAGAGAGAGAGGGAAGGTGAATCTTGGCAGTTAGTCATTCACTTGCTGCTCTCCTTAAAACAGTCAAAGGTGATGAAAAATAAACACATTAAAAAACAACATGGCATTTGTCATTTTCCCCCAAGATAATCATCTACTCAACGTACATTAGCCTGTACATTAAATATTCAGTGACAGCATTAACACTAGGCATTTTAAGAAAGAAAAAATGCTTATAATTTATTTTAGAGATATTAAAATGCATGCACATATTTTTATTAGAAATATTCAGACAGAGATCAAAAAGCATCATCTCACTACAAGACAGTGTGGAAAGATTCTTTTTACAAAGGAAATATAGATTTTTACATAACCTCACCAACAATGAGCCTTATAGTAAAGCTCCGATATGTTTGAATTATGGATCTCTATAGAGAGATCTAGAAAGTCAAATACAGAGGATTTTTGCCTGCCTGCTAAAAGGAAAAAGGAATTACATTGTCTCTAGCCCTTTTTAGCACAGATTAATTTGAAATTGTGCTGGGAAATGCTGTTGAAAAAGGGACTTGTGTCAATACATACTCTGTCCTTACTATGCAGCTCTAATAGCAAACCACTGCTGCTCCTCTGACAGTTTATCGACCTGCAGTTGTTGGCAATTCAGGTATTTGGCTTCACTTTGGACTGGGGAAGGAAACATTTAATTCCACAAAAACACAGTGTACCTCAAGACTCCGTGCCAATGTCACAACATCAGCTGAGCCAATAGAGCAGTCAGGACAAAGCCAGCTCCTATTTGTTCATCATGGGAAGAGCTGCAAGCACCAAGGAGGAGGATGAAGCAATGGAAAGTGTGGCTATGGCCCTGTTACACGCTTTCCCCGTGGCATATTTGCTATCTATGAGCACGTGCAACAACAGGTTGAGCAGTTTTTTGCCACCTTTCCCCTTGGAAACACCCAGGCGAAGGTGACCGAGAAAGGCAGTGCTCCTGTCTTGGTATTGCTGAGATGATTCTATTGGTTGGAAAACTGTAGGGTCCCTCTAGTGCTCAACAGAGGCAAGCCAAAAAGCCTGCTCGAATTGTTATCAACTGTGAAGCAGAAGAAAGCCTCCACTGAAAATGGTACGTACTTAGCCCTGGCTTTGCCTAAGAGGCTGTGTTCAGTTTGTCTCCGACTTGGAGAACCGTGCCTCATCAGCTCACATAGTAAAATATACATGTAAAAGGCTTCCTTAGTCATCTTTGGTCTTCTTTTCCAACAGACCATAGACACCCATGTGAGTTATGATCATAGAATCATTCGGCTGGAAAAAAAACTTTGAGATCATCAATTCAAACCATAGCATGGAAGAACTGGCTTCAGGGAGCTACACTCTAATTTACTAAATGCTTTCGATGTCAAAAGCCTTTTACATAAGAAGTAAAATAATTTGAAAGCAGAGAAAGCATACAAAATACTAGTGGCACCTGCTCTTGGGGACACAAAGATACAAGAATGCACTCCAGCAGATATCTGTTTCTCACTAATGTGACTTTAAAGCAAAGGGTCCCCAGATAAGGTGCCAAAGGGAAACATGGATATTCAAGGTCCCTTACAAAGTAGAGTTACATGCAGAGAGCTTCCTTCTTAGCCTGTCACTTACCTAACCCTCTTAGCTTTTCCTCTTAGCTCTTGAGGCTTTGATTATGAGTCTGGTTCCTTTGCTACACAGGAAAAAGCTGGATATCAGAGTTGTTAGGGACATCTCACAGGAGGTTTTGTAAATGTATTCAGAAGCAAGCGAGGGGAGTACTCATCTCTGCAGGATTCAGCTGCAGAAAGTTCTTAACCTAAACCAATTTTCACTGCTTTAACCCATTTTCAGGGGTGCAGAGGAACCATTCAGCTATTAAGTTCCTATCTCCACAAAACAAACTCTCTAGGAAAATAAGATTAGTTACTCTTAACATTTTCTAGTTACAACAGGGAATAATGTTTGCCAGGAAGTAATAAATGCAAGTTCAAGTTTGGGTTGTTTGCTTTGCCACCTCTAGCTTCTCTCTAGTACAACCACTGCCTTCTTTATCTATCTTGAAGGCTGTGGGAATAAAACCACTGTACCATTCATTCTTACTAAGTCTTCTAATGAAAATAAACCTCCACTGCACTTATCCAACAAGGTGGAACAGAAGATGAACAGAATGCACATTAAGGTTTAAGCAGTTAAATCCCTTTACACATTTCTGAGATGCACTATATGAAAAAGTTGCTTTTCAAAATAAATAGGAAGTATAAGTTACCAAGTAGTCAAACTGCTCAGAACATGAGAGATAGACTGTTTTTGAGATTTAATTTCCTGTTCTAGGGGGAAGTCTGAGTTTTTCCAACAGTAGCTACTGAGGATTAAAGTCCTTAGAATGTATCTATTATTATGAGTGCATACTTGCCTATGGAAGCTCTTCAGCTTGTTTTATTAATGTGGAATTTTGATAAGGCTTTTTAATATGCTCCTCTTGTTATGTTCAAACATGTAAATGTTACTACATTTTTCCAAGCCTAAAGCTTAAATTATCAGCTGGGACAAAACCAGGCTAATCAAGGTAACACTACGGTATGGCGCAATGTAGTTCATCTTGGGTTTGGGCTTTGTATTTCTTTTTGCCTTTCTATGAATAAAACACTAATGTTACTTTTTAAAAGAGAGGAGACGTTGCAGACATAACGAGCGGCTGCTTTCTCACCAAAATCACACCTCGAGTTTAGGCATCAATACACTTGGGCTCTTTCCCTTGATCATACTTCAAATTCAGCCTCATTCTCAGCTTTTGTGCAAACAACAAATGCAGTGGTCCTGTCTAGTTTGAAAATAGCCTCAGCCTTGTCGATGAGCACATGCATCGCATCTTCATGTGGCAGAAACACTTCCCCAGGCTGAAGAAGGGGGTTCCGAATGTCTGAAGACTCCCAGTTGGTTTGCTGTGTTACAAAACTGCTCATCATCCAGGGTCAGCATCAGCACATGACTTGAAATGTCTGCTTCGTACGTGAAAGACACGGGATGGGGTCCTGAGGGGCAGCACGTAGATACCATCTGTAAATTGGCATCTTATGGCCATCTATTTGCCTACAGTCATCAGCTGCACAAATTAGTACTCCACGTGCAGTTACCCAGGCTCAATTACAGATGTTTTGGCGTGTAAGCACCTTGTTTAATGAGCTGATATATTTGCTGCACCCAGCATCAGAAATGCAGCCTGGGCACCTGGATGCTATCTCCTGAAAGCAGAGCTGAAGAATCCACGGGGTCAGTGAACACGAGCAGCTATAAACACAGTAGCATGCTCTCTGCCATGGCAGCAGGGGGATGAACTCATGTAAAAATATTCCCAAAAAGTGGTTGAAAGAAAGTAGATTGAGATGAGATTTTAGGAAGAAATGTGTTCCTGTGAGGGTAGGGGGGCCCTGGCACAAATTGCCCAGAGAAGTCATTGCTGCCCCGTCCCTGGAAGTGTTCAAGGCCAGGTTGGATGGGGCTTTGAGCAACCTGATTCAGTGGAAGATGTCCCTGCCCATGGCAGGGTGTTGGAACTGGATGGGCTTTAAGGTCCCTTCCAACCCAAATCCTTCCATGATTCTATGAGTAAATCTATTGTCACTGCAGGAAAGCAGTAGTTCGTACAACACGAGGGGGTAAATCACCACTCAGCCCAGCAGTCCGACAACCATATCTGTTAGCTGGACTGATGTAGGACACTTCTTTTTCAATTACAACTTTGGATTTTATCATTTGAACAACCTGTGCCCCAACTTAGTTCAAAAAAGAAAGCCAACAGTCGAGCTTGGTGTGCATATTTCCATAAGGAACCTCAGCCAGTGATCTGAATGGGAAAAAAATACAAAAACATGGATTATTTCTGCATTCAATCTTGTATTTTGACAGAGGAGCTGCAAGACAAATGTAGACACATTCTAATCAAGGACCTGATGGGTGGAGAGAGAAGTATTTCAGGTGGTTACGACACCTGTAAACATCTACTGTCTGAAACAACTTGTCATCACTCGGTATTTCTGATTTGTGAAACATCTGTGAATGCTTGCGCAGGTTGTGGTGTTGTCATGGATACCATGGTTTCAGCACTGAGGCTGTTAGCAAAATGGCCTGATCGGTTTGTGCACCTTCAGAGTGGAAAAAAAAGAAAATTCCTGTCATTTGCATGGCTGCTAGGGAGATGAAATGACTACTCATAATGGTTTGCAGGATGTTCTCGGTAATGATAGGGTGATAAGGAGAGGGAAAATAATGAAGCAAAGGAGCGAGAAGAGCTGTCAAGTGCTTGTCAAAACCCCTTCCACATATCTCAAAGCAAGGGTCTAGGGACTGTATGATCAGGAAAAATCAATCTGGAGCTTTAATAATTCAGTTTCCTAATGGCCTGGCATCACTTACTGCAAGAGTCAGGAAAAAGAACAGCAAGGATAAGAGGCAAAAAGGAGTGATCAGTAGACAGCATAACACAGCAGAACAGCTTGCTTTGAGCGATACCCTGGGACCAAGCAACAAGTATAACTTGTAAAACTAATATTTAGCTAGCATACTTGTAATGCTTTTACCCAGGCACAACTCCACTGCAACATGAGAAGCAACACAGGTTCAGAAGTGATAGACAAGTGAAGAAAAAAGAAATCAAGTAAAAATACTGGCCAGTGATCCCAGGCTATTTTCAAACTTTAACTTTTTGATTGGTGTTAGAACAATCACATAAGTTACACAAATCTATGGCAAAAATCCCCGTGAGCTGAATTCCCATCCATTAATGCAGTATTTTATCAGGCAACACCACAAGGCTCTCACACTTGATTACGAGTTTTCGGGTTTTGGCCTGTTCTGAGGGAAACTCAGCAAATACTTAGGATATTACCATGTGCTTCACCAAGAACTTTTCTTGGGTTTGAGTTGGGGCCAAAAATCACCAAAAATTCCACAGAGGAGGTTTGTTTCTCACTGCTTACATAGGTATTTAAGTTAAATAGCTGTTAGCAACAAGAAATCTGAACAATGTGATCTCATCCTCAAGTGTTCCTTTACTCCATGGGATTGTGTCACTGTATGTGAACCAAAAATCCAGTGCATGGTATTTTATAGTGAACTGCTCATTTCTTACCTGATCAGGTTTCGTTCATGTTTTTTTCCTGCCATAAAACAGAGGAAAAAAAAAAAAAAAAAAAGTTTTCTGTGGCCAACTAAGGTACCTTCCTGAGCTCACATCTGTAACGCAAGCACCAAGAACAATCTTTGGAGATGCAGAAGAGAAACAGAAAGCCAAAACCACAATCCTTGCCCTTCCAGTAGATCCCTTTGGTCCGGGATCATGTCAGAGATCCAGGCAGGGACTTGGTTGCTTTCCAGCTATGGAACAATGCAGCCAGTAACACCAAGAAGGCTCCTTGAGCCCAAAGCTGCTACAGCCTCTCCTTTTGGCCTCATTCTAAGGATGATCCAGCACTGTCAAGCTGCTGACTCTTCTCTTTATTCCCTATTGCTGACTCACAATGAAGACAGCTGAACCTCAAGAAAACCTTTCCCCATGTCACTTTTTGACACAAACCCTGGCCACGGTCAGCACAGAGGTGAAGCATGAGTCCTACCAGGCTCTACTGGAGGTTCAGAGAAACTTCCTCCTGTGTGCAGTGGAACTGCTATTAAATTCAACTGTTGAGCTGAGCAATCATCTCTAGACTATTAATTAGTGCTGCTGGAAGCCCAGCACTGTTGTCTTTCACACTGAGTTGATGTGTCCTAGGCAATTGGTAGGATTCATTTTCATGAGAGTGCCGAAAATGCAACCACAATTTGTAGACATGTAAAAAAAGTCACCTACAGAAACTGTCAGGGAGAAGCTGAAAGGCGTCGCTATTGCAGACACAGGTCAATACTTGCACAATGTGTGCAGCTGGTTCTATATCTCACATTGATAACACATTGCGTAACCTGACACAAGGAACCAGGGCTTAACTCTGGCAATCGGCATTTTTCCTCGCAGAACCCCCCCCAGCAACTTTCTGACTTCATTTCCCTCTTCCAATGGCCTTTAGTCAATAATATCCCCTAGTACATGCACTCCTTAGAACCAGTATCTCCATCCACAGTTTGCAAACAACCCAGTTCCAGCAAAAGCCAAACTAGTGACAACCAGAACCATTTAAGCTAAAAAACAATTGTGGTCACTAAAATCTCAGCATCTGAGACCTGTAATAGTCCTGCACATACATTGAGGAGCATCCTTTGGATCTTGTCGTATTTGAAATGCTTCATTCCCCATTCTGCTATGACTCAGGCTTTTATTATAGAGTCTTGTAGCTAAGCAACAGTAACCTCAGCTGGGCAGTCCAAATGATGTGGCAGGAGCAGGTTATCCTGCAAGAATAGGCAGTGGCAATTCAGGAGAAAGGTAACACTGAATTTGAGTATGCTAACTATGCTGGGAAAACCTCTACAGCCTTCAGTGGGCTTCAGATTAACCTCACAAGAACACAGAATCAGCAGGTGAGGTCAGAACAACAGGTCTACAATCACCATGACTGAGAGACAAACCTAGAAAAATGAACTGGAGGGCTAGGAATTCACAGCCTTCCATTTGCTGGGAAAAGAAATATGGAAGAGCATCGACAAGGCTAAAAGAAACACAAATGTTCAAAATAGGAGAAAATCTTGATCCAACCACAGCTGGTCCTAAAACTGCCACACCTGGCATAGAGACCAAAGAAGAATCATGAAGAGCTTGAAAAAATCCCCTTGGTTAACCTAAACAAAATTTAAGAGAAAGTTGCTCCTTCCTGCGGTTTTAGGATGGGGGTTATACTGGAATTCCATCACTTAGTCCTGGGGGAGTTGGCTGGGGAAGGAACACTTGACCTTCACTCCTGTTAGAACTACTGGGTAAAAGCCCGACTCCAAGCACAAGCATCATCAGGCACCATCATGCATCACCACCATCATCATGCATCATCACTACATCACTGAGATAGTCCAGCTGCAGCTGCTCAACAGGCTAATGCACTTCTAACATGGCCTTCACTCTACTTTTCTCAAAGCATTTACATTTATCAATTAAGCCTCATACCACACTCATGCCATAGAAAAGGGCTGGAGAGACACAGCAGCTCAGGAGTTAAGATGCCAGGCTGGAAGGTCACCATGTCACCACATCTTGTCCTCCAAAGCTGCTGTGAGGACAAAGACATCAAAGCATGAGGGGCAGCCTGTGCTTACCTGCTGGGAGCTCTGTCATTTTGAGATCCAACATTAACATTTCTATTTCCTTTTTAGATGGAGAAGGGTGGGCACATCACAGTTGCACAGAATCTTGGTAGCAGACACAAAACTGAAGAGGCTTCCAACTCAGTACCATAAGATCTCATATTTTAGTAGTTGCCAGAATTAATTTTTCTTCCTTGCACCTTCTTAGCCATGAAATTCACGGCCAATTCTTGCTGCGGGTACTACAAAAGCTTCCCATTGTAGGTGCCTAAAGCTCAAAGCCTTAAGCCCAGATTTAGGAACTGGTGTTATCTTCAATGACTAGGCAGCTATCCCTGCTTTCAGTTAGGATTTACTCAGGATCTACCAGGGACATTAGCCTCAGGCTGCTCTGTCTGGCAGGAGACATCTTTATGGAGACAGATGCAGCCAATTTGCAGAACTCACTGACAAAGGACTCTGAAGGTGGAAAACCTACGAGGGCTCAAAGAAGGTAAAGAGAGGTTCACAGAGGATGGGTCCATCAGCAGCTGCTGAAGGCAGGGGCTCAGACATCTCACCCCCAGGCAACTTTGAGCAGGCAGCGGCTGCCAGTGAGTACCACAAGAAAGACCTCTATAAGTTCTTCCTGCTTCTTGTACTCTAGATGACATTACTACAGCCACAGCCTCTGGTGGGACACGGTGGATGTGTCATGGAGAAGAATGCAGGACTCCAAGTAGAGTCACAGGGATTGTGACCTGAGTCTTTTCTTTAAAAACAAGAAAATAAGGTGTGTGCTAATGTTAGTGTGGCAGATTGAGTCTAGAAAGTACATCTGCCTTAGCGTTACAACCAGGGCCAAATTAAATTACCTATTTAGTGCAATTGCTTTCTTGATCAGACTTATTGATCCTTTCTGACTTCTCCATTAAAGACAAAAGTATCTCAACAGTTGTCTTAGAGAAGAAGGCTGAAGAGCCACTTAGAGAAGTGGCTGAAACCTGCGGATTCAGGATAAGAAAAATGCCCCAAATGTAAACTGTTTGGGTTCATTCACTGGCAGCTTGAACATCACGCAAGGAAACAGCTGGAAGTCCTGAGCTGAGCAGCTAGTCCAGATGAAGCCAATCCCACTGCTTGGCCAGAGACCTGCATATTTTGGGCTGTTGGTGAGGTTTAAGTCCTTGTGTCATGTTTTGTCCTATGAAAACTTATTTTCCCTATACCTTGCAGGACAGCAAAAAATCCATATAATTTCATTAGGTAAAAATGAGTTCCTCTCACCCAAAGGATGCTGCCTCAGCATGAGGGCAGAGGAATATCCAGCCTTCAGCCTAGTGTGTCCTGGGCAAGAGGGGAATGAGTCATCGCCAGCTGATGACATTTTGAAAGAGCTTGCTTTCATTTCTGGGGTTGCTACCAAATCCATGATGCTATAAGGCGACTCTGGGCTCAGACAGACTCAGATTTCTCACTGGAGCTCTGCCTTGAATTTTTCTTCATTAAATATATCTGTATTGACACCTGTATATTACATACATATATGAAAAAACAGATCCTACTCCAAGAGCCCATTAAAATTGATGAACTGGCTCCCACTGCTTTCCTTGGGCACACATTCAAAATATTAATTTTATTATAGTTATGGATCAAATTCAGCAAGGTTGTTAAGTATATATCTAAGTGAATGAATCTGAACAGTCCCATTGTGATGATTCATGGATTTAAAAATAGAAATAAGTTTAAATGCTTTTTTGAACTTAGGACTAAATGAAATCAATACACATCACTTCTTATTCATGAAATATTAAGGGAAGATCCATAATTGTGTTCTATGTATGCATATGTACTTAGCGCTGATTATTCTGTAATGGGGCCATATATAATTTAAACTATATAGCACCCACTTCATGGAGCGTGGGGGTGGGAGGAGAAGTCTACATTAAACTCAGAAGAGTGTACTTTGTTGTTGTGTGGGGACTTATTCTTTACACTATGCATGCCTGGATAATAATTCTGTTCTCACATGTTCAAAAGCCTTTTTCCAGAGAGAAAGAAGTCACAGCCTCCTCTACAGCTCTGGGAAGGGAGCCTGAAAGGGGTGAGTGGCTGGAAGCCACCAACCAGAGGTCTGTGCTGGCCTCTACCGATGGGCAGCACCTCAGCGAGTGCCCAAATCACTGCAAGAGCCTCCAGCCATCCTCCTCAGGACCATCCCTCACCTCCAAACTTAAATATTCCTTGCTGCATTTAGTGATGCAGTCAGCCGGACAGGAGATGAAGGAGCCCATGGCAGTAAAGCCCACGTTATTTTTTCCCTACCAGGGATAACTGTTGCTATTATTGGTTTGTAAGCCATTTTCCAGTTCTGGTTCATGTTTGCCAGTGACATCATGCTATTTGTGGGCCTTCCAGAAATACTTAAAGGACTCAATGTGAGAAGAGCTCAAGGGCAGACATAACTATATTTATGCACGGCAGTGCATTTCTACTATGCCACACACACCAGGGAGTATGTCATTAGACTATTCAAACTCAGTGTGTGTTTAAAAGCATTGCTTGACTGGGAGATGCACGACATATTTAGTACCTGTCTCATACGGATGGGCTTTAAAAGCTTTGCTGCCTATTTTCATAACATGGCCCTTTGTGCCTACAACTTGGACAAGCTTTGCCTCTGATGGAGAAGGATGTCCACAGTGATTCTGACACCTCCATGTCCAGCACAGCAGGCAGCTCTGCCCATGCTGCCCATCTCCTGGCTCCAAGGAGATGCACTGAAGTAGGAGAAGGGGTGAGAAACTGGAGGAAAATAATGACTCAGCTTGGAACAGCAGAACAATGCAGTTACAGAGAGATCCCTCTGAAGCAGGTTCCTCACCTCTGGAGCTGTAGCTTCCTCCATGGAGGAGCTGCATCAGGCAGCTCACATGTCCTCTTGCGCTTCCTCAAGCAGTCACAGAGCGAATTAGCTCTAAAGGTGACAATAAGGACCACCTTCATATAGTACAGCCGGATCTGCTAGTGGGGATGCTACAGTACAAGAAACCCTGCTGCTTCTCCAGCCCGTTCCAGATTTCTTTTGCTGCAAGGAATTAAGTAACAGAACCACCACCAGGTAAGAGCAGGGAATTCTTCAAAGTCTCAATGCTTCCCAGATTGTGCATCTGTGAATTTGCACAGTTCTTGATAATTTTGATGCCTTTTTCTTCTCCTGGCCTTCCACAATTACTCGAATAATCAAATTAAAAGGCTTACCTTACCGGCTTTGTAGTTTACAGCATGCAAGTCTCCAGCAGGAGAAAACAAACAGGATGCAGTTCTTCCAGACATTCTCCATGTTGGGCCCCATGTTCTACTCTGCTCTTACATCCCTGGGGCTTCAGTGCAGATGAGTAGAACATGCTCTGGGTGATATTAGGGTCCCACTAAGTTGTAAGCACACACATGTGGTTTAAATTGTGCTTGAGCAGCTCCTGTGACCCACCTTTCACCTTCCTTAATTTGAGGGAAACGAAACAAATTAAAATGGCCAGTTGTGGTCCATCTTTGAGTTCAAACCAATCCTGCAACTCCAGATAATGAAGATGTAGGCAAATTTTATTTGAAGAGTTTGGAAAAAAAATATGAATAATTTTTACATTGCAGAGGTTTTAATCAAAATATTCCAGCAGCAGCACTACAGGGAATAAATATTTGACACTGGTAGTAGTATTCACCAAATTATTAACACCAAAAAGTTAATACATCATCCATGGCTTCTCCATGACAATCATTTACTAACCATGTTATGGTGAACACCTGGCAGAGAACAAGTCTCCCAGGTAGCTACTTAGAAAACCCCTCTGGAAAGTCATTGCGAATTACAGCCCAAGTGCCCTGTAACGCAGAAGGCATATGCCTGGCTAGCAAACACTGCACTGTGAGCTGAGCTGCACACTTACACGAGACCACCGTTCCTGGAAAAGGCAGAGATGTGCTCAGAGCCCAGTAGCCCACTGGGGTAAAAGTTTGGAAAAATAAAAACAGACCTGAAGCTGGAACTGAATCTTCAGATGAAAACGGTACGAGGAGTAGGAAACTCGTTGCTGCCATCACCGTGTCTTTTCTATTATGTGGACACAGAGTCGATGGCCCTGTAGTGGAGCCACAATGACAGTTCAGTATGTGTTGCCCTGGAAGTGTTCAAGGCTAGGTTGGATGGGGCTTTGAGCACCCTGATCCAGTGGGAGGTGTCCTTGCCCATGGTGAAGGTTTGGAACTGGATGGGCTTTCAGGTCGCTTCCAACCCAAACCATTCTGTGTTTCTATGATCTCCATCCACCTCTAGCCCTAGATTCGTAAGGAAAGGTGGAGTGTTCCCACTCCCTAAGCAAGCCAAAATGTTTCCAGTTTCTTTGCTGAGCTCCCACAGCCCAATTTGATCTTGGTCTCCATGACCATGCATAGATAAGCTTCACCCAACCCACTGACTTACTGCATATACAAATGGATGCAGTATTGCCAAACACCCTGCAAAATCAGAGAGATTAAACTTTCCTCACCCTCGACCCCGAAAAAAGGACAGTTTTAAGTGTTGCCAAGATTTACGTTACTTCTCTAAAAATAAGACATCTTTGTCATATGCAACTCCCAAGGCCTGGTGGTAGATGGCGCTACATGAACAGGAATTTGGGTTTTAAATCACTACATCAAATATTCAGCATCACATTTCCTTACACACCAAGTGCACCTGAGCACTGTCAGTATTTTAATTATCTCTTACACACGCATAAATAAAAATCAGGAAGACAACTTATTGAGACATTGCAAATCAGAAAAAACAGAATATTGTCTGTGATTCAACTCTCGACAAAACACAATACAGCTGCAAGTATCCCTCTTAGCCATGAGCTGAAGGGTGGGAGCAAAAGGAGGTGGTAATACACTAAAGTCAGTTAATCTCCAATTTTCTGGGTCCCAAAATACCATCAACGGAACATGCTGTTTCTAATAGTAAAGCTGCTAGAATAGAATATTTAAACAGTGCTGCCAAGGCCAATAACAGCAGAGGTGAATTTCCATTTGACCTAAACACTGCTCTGAGTCTGCCAGAGGAGAAGACATCCTCTAACCATAGGAAGAAGGAGGAGGATCACATCAGTAAAGCACATGGAATGAAAAGGGCAACCAAAGCACATCACAGCAGTCATACACACTGTAGAGTAAAATTTGCAGATGTAAAATGTATGGAGCAACAGTAACAAACAGCTCACCATTTTCTTTAACAATATCATCATATTCAGTCTTAATCTGTAGGAACAAAAGTTCCTACTGACTCATAACAATGTTCTTTGTATCCCTCCCACACCTACATTCAAACCCCAGACACTTAAAGAGCAAATGTGATCAGGAATGTGAATTCAGCATTGTTTCCTCATGTTAGAGCTGGCAAGAGCAGTGATTGCCCAAGATCTGCCTTTTGGGATGCCTCTAGAAAGTGCATTGTGGTAATGTCTAAGAGGTGCAAATGCCTGCTAATGAGCACGGGGAAGCAAGAGAACACCAGTGTTGAGAGAACATCAAAAACTAAGATTTTGTAGGACGTAGTCTTTCATACTACCAGCACAAGATGTTTGCTTTGTCCTCCACGTGCATGGATTAAACCAATTCAAACATCTTTTCTCCACTGGCAATTTAAAAAAAACAAAACAGCAGCACACCGAGACAGCTGGAAGAGTGGGGAAGCTTAGCACATAAGGCTAAAAAAACGTGGAGAAGACAGCAGCAACGCCAAGAGGCATTCATGGAGTAACCACCTCTCTTCTCAGCATCTGCTGCCTCTGTAGACACTGCCTACCTTGTCAGCGCTGGTGCAGTCACAAAGAGGCACCATTGGTTCCTCCACGTTTACTGGTTCCTCACAAGAGGAGGAGGAGGAGCAGGCACTGAGCTCTTCTCTTTGGTGACCAATGACAGGGCTCTAGGGAATGGCAGGAAGATGTGCCAGGGGAGGGTTAGGCAGGACACTAGGAAAAGTTTCTTCCTCCAAAGGGTGGTGGAGCACTGGAACAGCTCCCCACGGAAGCCATCACCAATATTGCAGAAGCATTTGGCCAACACTCTCAGCCACACGATGTGAATGTTGGCGTTGTCCTGTGCAGGGACAGGAGTTAGACTCGATGATCCTTGTGGGTCCCTTCCAACTTGGGACATTCTATGATTCTATGTATGCCAGCACTGCAACTGCCTTGGCAGGAGAACAGGGTCAAGCTCCATCCAAAGAAACTGCCAGTGTCACCCTGTCCCTCATCTCAGTGGACTCATACATGCATTGCTCTGGTTGGTGCCCAGAGCTTTTCTTTGGCGTGGTGGAGCCACCTCCCTCTAAACCTCCACCCCTTCCTCCTCACAGCATCCAACAGTGAAGTGAGAGAGCTCCTAGGGAGCTTTTCCTGAGGAACTGAAATGGGGATCATATCATCTTTATGACATTAATCTGTGAGATCTGAACCATATTTAATAACACACTTGTTACGAGCAGAGGTATTTAACGTCCCACTGTCAGGTCTTAACCCTCAAAATATTTGTTACTCAAGCTGCAAGATTTGTATGGGCTGAGCAGTAATTAGAAATTTAAGAAGCACCCAGGCAAGCTTCCTGAGCTGTTCTGCATTTCCTCATTTAAGTTCGCACGTCAAATAAAATCTGTTATCCTGTCTTCTAAAAGGACTTTGACATTTCCTAAAACTCAGTAAGCTGGAGGGGAAACTAAAGTGGGTAGAAATGCTGACTATATGGGGGAGGAAAAAACACGTCCCAAAGCTTACTATTTTTAGTTCTGAAGGGTCTTTGAGAAGCATGAAGGAATTCTGAGAAGACTTTTTACAAAAGGCACATTTAAAGGCATGAAAAAAAAATCAAATTATTTAGCAGTAACGATGGCGGTAATTGTTCATGAGGTGGCTGTGACGTATGAAAAGTATGGAAGGAGGGAAGGGGATGGTGATTCCTTTTTGTGCAGTTCTGCAGCCTAACATCCATGAACTCCACCCAAAGCTAATGCTGATGTGGTGTCCCATGCAGATAGTGCCATCTTGCTCCCTGTTCCCACCTCCACAGGAAATAAAAAGCAACTGACATTTTTTACAATCAAGGAGCAGAGGAAGCAAGGCAAAGGTGTGCAATGTTCCGCTGAACTGAGTCCTCCTCATGGCTTCATAAGTCTGCACAACTCATCATGAATCATGCAAATATCACAGACTTCATGGATTTTAGGTTTATGCACTCAGCCTGGCAGATGACAGATCACAGTCACATATGTCCTATTACTATACATTTCTACCCTTTCCCTAGAGGTTTCCCATGTAAGACCTGCATCTTGTCAGCAAGTAGCCTGCTACTCTCATTTTGGGCCATGTATTAAGTTCTGTTGACTTGAAAGGCTGGGCAAAAATACAGTTCACACAGAAAAATCATTATCACGGACTAGAAGAAAACTAGAGCTTTAGTATTAAAAAAAGGAAGGTGGGAGTTAATGCAAGCCTCCAAGAATGTAATAAAATCTTCCCCTCCCCAAAAAACATACACACACAAAACCTCCAAGCCCCATGAAATACCACAAAAAGCCCACCACAAAACCAACAGCAAATAATTTCTTGAATTTTTCAACAAAAATAGAGCAAGTATCTGCTATTTAAAGTTAAGGAAACAACATTTCACCAGAACAAAAAGGACAATCACTATTTATATCCACAGACCTCAGCATCTGTTGGCTATAGATAAACTACAGCTGGGCTGGACATTTCCCTACCTCTTTTTTGGGCAACAGGAAAGCCTAAGCTTCCAAAGGAAAGCAGGAACATTTCCTGGGCTGTGAGAATAACATCAGGGAAAAGAATCCACAGCCCAGTACATAGAGAGAGAATTAAGAATGAGAAGCTTTTAGTGCTGGGAATTTAACAGTTCATGAAACTGCTCAACAATCGTTGCCTTCCAGTCAACCTCTGCTCTTGTAGTGAAACCAAGAAAGTAAAATAAGAAATGTTAACTCATTTCTAACACAAAAATAAGAATAAAAATAATTAAAAAAAGTTCAAATTGAAAAAGGCACTTAACTACATTTTTATAGTGTTGTCCTGAAACCCATGCTGCTGAACTCGTGATTCCCTTCAAAGAGGATCTTTTGTGATTTGCACCATCTCTGTCAGTAACCTATCAGCAATGTTACAGTGCTAGAGCTTGGTAGGAAGCCCTTCTGTTAGCCAATAAGTTTCTTCAAGACTACAAAAATTCCTCCTTTCCACGTTGGAATAAACCCCTATTGTGATTTTATTCCATGATAAACAGCAAAGGCCAACTGGGTGAAGAGCATTCAACTTGGGTCTTTCTTCTCCCTTCCCTAACTCTTCCAAGCTCCGCAAGCTGTGAGCCAGAGGTCTGTCTACCCAAAGAAATATTGCTGTTCAGATGACTCTAGTGAGATGATCTGGCCGTTCTCCCATTGACTTAGTCAAGGAATATGGCTCTGACATCTCCTCCAGAGAACAACTTGCACATGCATGAACAGGCAGCCATTCAGATATGTAAAAAGAAACACAAAGCCAGGCACTCTCCTTGAAAGTTCAGTGGAAAAGACATTGGCCTCCAAAGTAAAGCCTTTAATTTGTAGCGTAACCCACAGTCCTCCCATCACATCTAAAGGGCAGAGCTTTTAATGAGGTCACTTGGGAATGCGTAGTTAGCATATTTTTTAATCTGTATGCCTAAAGTAGATTTGTTTTCTTAACAAGTGTTCTCTCATAAACCTGATGTACTACAGCCATAAAACCAGACCTATATCCTGAACGACTTTGAGTCAGGGAGAGTCTCTACACAAGGTACAGCAAGGCCTTAATAATCTTTCAAAACATAATTAAAAGCAGCAATACAAACAGCATCCCATAAGCCTTTGGAAAATGTGATGCTCTTCTGATTTATGCACTACCACTTCAAAATTAAATAGGAAGCAGTCATCAATTAAGCTATGATTATAATAAGAGCTATTAGCATTTATTTAGTTCGTTTAGACCCTGGTCTGAAACCCACCTGAGTAATGAGAGTTGGCATTTTGTTGTCTTGTTTTAATGCAAAACTGGGTTTGAGAGTTGCTAAGCCTGTACCTTACAGCTTCGTGGGGCATTTACTGAAAAGATAGTATTTGCTCTTGGAGAAGTCAAAGAATCATTGAGGTTGGAAGAGACCTCTCAGGTCATCCAGTCCAAACACCAACCCAACCCCATCACGCCTACTAAATCATATCCCCCGAAGTGCCATGTCCATATGTTTTTAAAACCCCTCCAGAGAAGAAGACTCCCTCACTGCCCTGAGCAGCCTCTGCTAGTGCTGCCCCACTCTTTCAGTAAAGACCTTTTTCCTGATATCCAATCTAAACCTCCCCTGGTGCAACTTGAGGCCATTTCCTCTCTTCCTAAAGTGCAGATAGAGAAACTTTTTTAAAAAAGTCAGAAGGAAACTGATCCTCAGTGCTCTAAAGCTGAGGGTAATGAGGGAGATCTGTATATCTGCGACGAAACATTCTCTGCTCCAACCAGAACTTCTGCTTGCTTTGCCAACCTGCACACCCCTACCACAAGCAAGGTTTAGCCCTGAAAAGGTACAAGTACCACTTTCCAAGTGCAAATCCAGCATATTCAGAACTTCATAACCACAGTCAGAAAAATAAACATCATCGTGAAATAAGAGCAAAACCTTACCTTCGCCCTGTGAAGGCTGCCTGGCTCCAGTGCTCACACCAGACCATTGAAACAAAACACAGCTCTCACCGTGGAAGGGGAGAATTACGGGAAGAAATAAACACAATCAAGGAGTGACATAGCCAAACCTGCTGCTTTTTTATGAGACCAGAACTGGCACTGATTTCTAGGTGACTTTCAGGAACCACATTTGTGAGCTTGGTAAGATGTTTACAGTTGCACTAGCAGAGGATTCTCATTCCTACAGACCTTCACTGCTGATTAAAGGTATTAAAGCACATAGTCCAAATACACCACTGAAAAACAAACAAACAGAAACTAATCAGTGCATTCCATTCTGAGGTAAAATGATACCTTATATATTATTGCAGTAGGTAAAACCCAGCCACATTGCACCAACTACGCTCTACCAAACTCCTTAAATTACTGCTTTTCTTGCCTTAACTGCTGGGAGGGCCAGGAATAGGCCACATCTGGGGGCTTTTAATGTCCTCTTGCTCCCAGCAGCTGCAGCCCTGACTGCACTTCAGCACAGCTTTAATTAGTTGTAATACTTTGGGTGTAATTACAGCTTAAGGTTAATTTCCCTCTCTTATTTTTTTAAGAACTATTGACAGGCATATACTTTGTCTCTCACTATGAAAAGGGATGCAAATATTAGATTTTCCATAATAAAAGGCAAAGAAAGGTAACAATGAAAGCCTGCATTTCAAGAATCTTCCTATTTTTAATAGGCTTGCAAGAATTTTGATGGCACAGGAGTTGCTGCAAAGAGTTTGCAGGTTACTGGTGAGATGGTTCAGTATTGCTGCTCGTCATTGTACAGTGTTATGGAGGCAAATATCCCCAGTAAGGTCACCAGGGCTTGGTGCTAGCAGTAAGACATTGCAGGACACAACCTGGAGGTCCAGGATATAAACCCGGAGCAGTTTTTGAGATCCCTCTCTTTTACAGGCTTGTGAAATGGGGAAACCCACAGTATCAGTCACATAAATCCACAGGCAAAAAATCAGGGTGGGGAGGCACTGGAAGAAGTTGCCCAGGGGAATCGTGACTGCCCCACGCTGGAGGTGTTCCAGGCCAGGTTGGATGGGGCTTTGAGCACCCTGATCCAGTGGGAGGTGTCCCTGCCCATGGCAGGGGTTGGAACTGGATGGACTTCGAGGTCTCTTTCAACCCAAATCATTCCATGATTCTTAGGGTTGTCTGGACCAGTGTGGCTGATGTATTTAGGCAATCAAACATATTTCTTTTACTGAGTAATTCAGTATATTCCTTAACAAAAGATGGTCTCTCAAGACTTACATAGAATTTTTGTAAAAAGCTAGTCTATCATAAGAAGTCTGGAATTTAAGGGGAGATTAACCCAAACCGTGTAATTTACAACAGCATGAAACAAATGTACATCAGTTTAGTTCCTAGGTAGAACTGTCGTACACCTCTCTTCCCCATTCCCCCAATGCATATCAAATAACTCCTGATATGAAACAGTTTCAGAATCAGTCACACTCAGTATATGATCAGATTAAGTTATTTAAAAAACAGGGCATATGGAAGTCATCAACCATTGACAGTAGATGGAAATTGGGCTTCCCTTCCAACAGAGCTGGAAACAGTGTAGGTCTTAGTGTAGGATCAACAACTGCCTTGGAATGTTTCCTGCTCTTAAATTACCTAGAAAAATGTTTTGAAGAAGTTCACTAGGCACCCAAAAGGGTTTTGTGAAGTGCCATCAATGGAGATCTATCATTTTAATAGAAACTAGGGTGGCTACTTTTAAAAAAAGACAACAAGGGGTGCAATATGGAAGATGTCAAAAAATGTCATGGAACCATGGCAAGAGATGAAGTGTTGGTGGAAGCTAAGGGTGGAAAAAAAAGAAGGGGGAAAACTGTTCTTCAGAGCCTGCAAGGTCACTAGGCACCCTTTGGTGAAGGGTGCACTGGTGATCTTGGAGGTCTTTTCCAACCTTAATGATTCTTTGATTAAGAGAGGTCTGAGTGAGATCTTTGGTCACAGAGGGAGCCTGGACTGAGAGCAGCGAAGGGGAAACTGTTAAACAAATTTTCCATGAATATACTAGCAAAGACAGAAATACCCTGACATTTACCTTTTCCTCTCAACCTACCAGGAACAAAATACTGTGAACTCCAGCCGAATGCAAAGATGTGTCTCCTGGCTCCTTTGGAAACCTTCTTTGGCAAACATGTTAGCAACAATGTGTATCCTTCTTCCAGCATATTGAGGGTAGGAATTAATTCCCCATGGCTGATCCAGCCCTCTAACCTTACAAAAATGCCTGCACTAAAAAGAAGAATTTCCTTGATCCCAGACAGAAAAGGTTAACTCCTTCCTTGCTGAAACTGGAACCTTTAAAAACCTACACTGAATTTCAGGTATATTTAGGTCAGTCAGGAGAAGGGGAGGGGGAAAAGCTTTGGTCAGACATTAGAGTGCATGTTGGGTTTGATCTTTGGAATGAGAGAGTTCTTCCAAGTTAACTAATGGTTATACAGAATACCAGAGGACTTTAATCACCTGTAGACTATTATGCGGCAGTAGAAGATGGTTTCTTCTGCAGTTGAGGGTGATTTACAAACATGCCCAAATGGTGTTTGGCACAAGAAACAAAGTCCAGCCTTTATTTCTGGAAGATTAACCCCTTAAAAGCACATAGAATCTCCATCAGGCTCAGATTGCTGGTGCTCAGGGACTTCCCATTATTTCCATTCATCCCCTTCACAGACCACTGGAGTAACTTCCCCCTCTCCAACAAGCGGTGCCTGAGGAAAACAGATGAACTCTCCTGCAGCCAAACATCTGGTTGGTCCCAGATGGTCAGGGAATGGCAAGAAAGCCTCATAGCTGGCACAGTAAAGCCCTGTAAAACCTATTCACCATTGGGTTCATCTTGCATATTCCCAGGAGTCCTCACAAAGCCTTAGTTACAAATGTAAATCAAGCTCCAGAGACATCTCAGTTCTCAAAAACACAAAGATGCAAATCATGGGGAGAGACATCAAAAGCAAAAAGGAATTTTAGCTGAAGGGAGTCAAACAGTCTTCTGGGAATTAACAGAGACTTTACAATGAATAAGACAGGGTTGGAAGTGATTCAGCATGAAAATTCAAGGATTAAAGAGCTTTGAGTTAACCTGCTTTTAAGATAATGATGGCAGGAATGTGGGCATCAGCCTTTGCTTCCCGTTTACTATGTGATTTTAAGTAGGGGAAGGACCAAAAGCCTTAGTGAAGTTCAGGGCCATTTAAGGTAAAACTGCACTTCTTGGCTTTCCAAATCACTCCCAGAAATATCTGGAATGCATAAAAATATTTTGGGATTCAGCTGATACCAAACAGTTGTCACAGCAGCTGGATGGATGGATGGAAAAGTCTCAACAGCAAAACACATAGCCTGAAGATCCTCCCCAGTGTTTCCAGTGCTGGCCCTCCCGCCAGCTGCAGATGCATGGTGACATTCAACCTGATTGAATGTGCTAAAATCACAGACTGAGATTCAACTGGCAAGCGTAACATCTTGTTTTCTCTTCTCCTGTAAGAATGTCCAGTGCTGTGTTTTGCAGTTGAAGAGAAACTGGCCTTGATTGGCAACAGGTGAATTGGTATTTAAGTATCAGCTGAGGGGCTTCTCACACCACCGAGTTTAAGGCTGCCCAACACTTTGAAGGACTCCCAGCTCTCCATTGGCAAGCTGTAAGCTCTCAGCTGCAATATTTAGCAACTGCACAGCCTAAAATATTAAATATCAGCTGTTTAGGGGCTGGGTTTGGTTTGTTCTGGTTTCAGGCACGGTCATTTCCAAGGGCAAAGCGAGGGAAGAACACTTTGTCCATCCATACAGGCAAAGAGAAGCCAGTCCTCTCTCTTGGCAGCTCCAGTGTTTCCATTTCTTGGCAGCCTGGAGTGAGGGGGAGAAATTTGACATTAAATCATGAGGGCTGCCAGAGGGTCAACAACATACCAGGAGCTCTTGGGCATTTTGCTTTAAATTCTCCAAAGATTGGGCAAATTTTCCTGTGACTGATACCCCCAGAGCACCTTGAGAGGGGACATGAGGTGATGGGAGGGAGCAAATGTCCTTGGTACCCATCGGTGGGAGGCTTGGCCCCAGCTGCAGGAACGGGGGACAATGAGCGGAAAAAGGGGAGATAAGGAACCAGGAAACAGGCAGGGGCAAGCGGGGCAGAACGCCACAAGAAAGCAGGCAGGGAGAGCTGTGAGGGCAAAAGTGAGACCAGCATCCAGTGGCAAACAGGAGGGAAGCCCAGATAGGAAAGGAAGCCCTCAGGAAACACCAGATGGGATGTCAGAGCAAGGGCGCTGGGGTAAAGGCTCTGCAAGGCCCTAGAGAGCCGGAAAACAACACCAGCAAGGGGGAGCGGAAGGATGAGGAGCCTCTCTGTAAAGTCCCTGGGGCAATGAAGACAGGACCATGGGATGGAGAAGCCTGGGTATCCCATTCTGTGGGAAGCAATTGTCCCTCAGACAAACAACCTCCCACAAGAAAAAGCTGGAATTATGGATGTAAGACCTGGCAACGAATCTCCACTTACAGATAATCAGTCTAGGACAAAACCCCCACTCCACAATGGTGCAGCTTTCCCTATGTCAGCAGTGTAAAGAGAGGGCCAAAAGCAGACACATCTCCTGGGGCAGAAACGTGTCCAAATGAGGGACAAAAAGGTTCAGTCTACCCATTAGGACATAGGGGATGATGCAATCAAAATCTCTTCAAACTCTAGGTAGAAGCATGCTTTCTTACAGGAAGGTCAGGTTCACTACAGCATTCAACGTTTAGTAAGTCCTAAAATTAAAGCTATTGATGACACTTGTGTTCAGTCCCACTGTTGACCTGTGACGGTATGATGCTGCCTTTATACAGTGACATGTTATTTCATCTGTGGAATCCTAAATTGTTTTAACTACTCAGCATGTCCTGAAGGTGCTGAAGAGCCACCTATTGCACAGCATTCAGCAGCATTCCCACCGCCACAAGTATTCAGAGAAATAGTTATCTTCCATGAGAAATCTTCCTCCTCATCTTACAGCCAGAAAGCTAAACCCAGCCCACAAGAAATATCCACTTTCTGCAGGATCCAGCCTTGAGATGGCGCGTGGAGGGCTGCTTATTCATGCCTGTGAGCACATCTTCTATCTGGGCGCCCACCCAGCCCCAGGAACAGAGAGTGTGGTGCATCACATGCTCCTCACAGCGCGGGAAAGGTGCACCAGAGCACAGGCACAAGTACTTTCCGTTGCCTTCATCCTGACAGCTTTTCCATCACTGCTCCCATCTCCCTTCCTTATCACTCATCAAGGTTTTCAAGCCCTGCAGTGGGTGAGATGGCAGTTGGCTGGCCCGAAGCACCGTACCTGCCAGCATGGGATTACTTCTAAAATAGTAATCTCCCTTGCATGACAAGGCTTATTTGGGCCTCATAAAGGCACTCAAAGCCGCTCTGTGCTTGAAGCAGTTACCTTGTTTTCCATGCCCTACCTAGGATTGCAACAGCAGGCTCATTTGGTGCTGACAGGGGTTCTTTCCCCTGGGCTTCCCTGCATAACATGGATTTGTTCATAGGAAATTACCAAGGGAGTAATGCATCCACAGGATTTCCTACATCTTCATCTGTCCTGTTTCATAGCTGCAGAGAAGCTGTCCATCGATGCTCCTGACATGGTTTAGCTAATTCTGTGTCTATACAAGTTTCTTCAGCACGAGCTGAAACCTGAGGCCTGGGAAGCCCCATGCTGGGCAGCTCCAGGTTCAGAGCATGGGCTGATGCTCTCCAGTGGTTGTGAAGCATGAGAAGAACCAAACATTAATTAACCCAGAGCTCGGGGGGGTGACAGGTCAGAGAGGTGGGTGAATGCAGCTCTCCCAAAAGCCCTACAGGGGACAAAGCTTCCAACCCTAAAAAAGGGAAAAAAACAAATAAATAACAAGAACATTTTGACAGAGAAGGTCAAGCCCAAGCAGTTTTTAGTGCTGGTCAGTGCTGTTGCAGACAATGCACACAGCTTTCTGGACACATTATTTTTTGGTGTCATCCTCATTAATGCTGTGGTGCAGTGACCATTCAGGAATGCTTCTCATGCACAGAGCTCTGTTGTTTATCCTCAGGAAAGGATATCTGCACTGCAGGGATGGTTTCACTTGGTTCGCCTTCCTCTGTTCACTCTTTTTATTGCTGAAGGCTTGCAAAGCATAGAAGTGTGAAGAAAATGCTAGTGATGCCTCACAGAATCATAGAATTATTAAAGTTGGAAAAGACCTCTAAGCTCATCCAGTTCGACTGTCAACCCAACCCTACTGTGCCTGCTAAACCATGTCCCAGAGTGCCACATCTACACATTTTTTTAACCCCTCTAGCGATGGAGACTCCACCACTGCCCTGGGCAGCCTCTGCCAGTGCTTCACCACTATTTTAGTAAAGAAATTCTTCCTGATATCCAAACTAAACCTCCCCAGTGCACCTTGAGGCCATTTCCTCTCGTCCCATCACTGCAGCAAGACAGCCATCAGGGTCTGCACCTACCTATGCTCTGATACTGCTGTCTAAAGAGAATAATAAACAAATAACCTGTACCATGCTATGGAAGAAATGAAAATGCTCTCTCCAAGGATGGCAGAATGATGTATTAAGCTCTCCCCTGCAGGACAGAGTTGTGGTACTGTCCTGTAGATGGAGCAAAGGACTTTCTGTAATTTAAGTTCCCCAGCAGCACCGTTGGAGAACAGGGAACCAAGCCAGGGCTCCCAGCCCCACACACCCTGCTGGCTGTCAAACTGAGCTGTGAGTAGATCTCACCAGCTGCTGTGAGCATTGGGTTATTTCATGGGGGGGGAAGGGAAACAATAGCAGCCAGGAAACCTCTCCTGCACAGCTGGATTTAGGCATCCCCAGCTGTATTACTTCCCCAACAAGTAACATCCATTTCGTCATTCATTCTTACTATCTCATTGGCTTACCTGTCTGATTTATGCTATGTAAACCCGTTACGGTATGGATTTGGGCATCTTGCAAACCAGCAGCAACGTGCATGGGAACCAGACACTGGCACCAGTAACTCCCAAAGCTGGAGACTCTCGCAGCCTGCCCTCTTCCCAGCAGCCACTCACTCAGAATAGAGATATTTCAACCCATCAGTGATATCACATTCTGCTGATGCTTTTCTCAGGCTTGATACTCTAGAATCTAATAAAAATTAAGAAAAACTGATTCCATCTGAGTTCTATTCTACAGTCTGATATCGTATCCTCCCCTTTTAAAGACATTGACATCCTCCCCTTGCCCTTGCCCCCACACTGCCACTGCACCTCCCGAGGATCCTGATGTTGCATTTTTCTCCAAACAAAGGCTCTTGGAAAGCAGCAGGCCCCTCTGGGTGCCCTTTGCTACCAGCACTGCCTCTCCCCACAACCCCATTCAGCTGAGCTGTGCTCCTCTCATCAGCACTAACGTGAGAGTTGTTCTTGCCATACAGACTCTGCTTATTATTAGCTTCAATGAAAGGAATTATGCTCTGAAACAGTAACACCCAAACTGAAATTAAGCTCTGTTATTTCCCTGCGGTTGTTAACATGGTCAAAGTAGATTTATTAAAACCATGAGTGAACCCCTGCCAGAAACTAGAGACATTGCTTGCAAATAAGCAGCTTCAGTGTTTATTTCTCCTGCCCTCTTGTCTGCAGAGCTGCAGCAGGAAAGGGTGCCTTCCGATAAGCAACATGTCAGGCTAATTATCCACAGGGGTTTTAAGCTGCATATTTTCTCTCTGGACTAATACAACCCAGATGTGGGAAAGGCATGGTTTCAATCAGTCCTTCTATACATCCCAAGACATTGCTCGTACGTGCACGCGGAGGTATGTGCATCACCCAGTAAAATAACCATGATGGACACAATTAAAGAGCTGGCTGTCACATGGGGTTCGTTTGCCCTCCTTTTATAGGATCTTAGGACTGCCTCCAAACGAGTTCTGAAATAAAACAAGTAAATACCCTTAATGATTATAGAGATCTTTCCATAGCTACAAAGGTTTTCATTATAGATTGAGCATGACTTTCATTAGAGAATGATTTGGGCTGGAATGGACCTTTACAGTTCCAACCCCTGCCATGGGCGGGGACACCTCCCACTGCATCAGGGTGCTCAAAGCCCCATCCAACCTGGCCTTGAACACCTCCAGGGATGGGGCAGCCACCACTTCTCTGGGCAACCTGTGCCAGGGCCTCCCCACTCTCACAGGAAAACATTTCTCCCTAAGATCTCATCTCAATCTCCCCTCTTTCAGCTTAAAACCATTCCCCCTCATCCTATCCCTGCACTCCCTGATCAAGAGGCTCTCCCCAGCTTTCCGGGAGGCACTTTCAGTATGGGGAGGCTGCTCTAAGGTTTCCCTGCAGCTTTCTCTTCTCCAGGCTGAACAACCCCCAACTCTCTCAGCCTGTCCTCGCACAGGAGGTGCTCCATCCCTCAGATCATCTCCATGGCCTCCTCTGGACTCGCTCCAACAGCTCCATGTCCTTCCTGTGCCAAGGAGTCCAGAACTGAACGCAGGGCTCCAGGTGAGGTCTCACCAGAGCAGAGGGGCAGAATCCCCTCCCTCACCCTGCTGGTCCCACTGCTTTGGATGCAGTCCAGGATACAGGTGGCTTTCTGGGCTGGAAGTGCACGTTCATGCCATTTATGATTTCTTTTGAACATGAGAGGATAGGAAAAATAATAATTTCAAATATGTCGGCATCATCTGCAAAGAATTCTAGAAAAGCACAAAAATGAAGTGATTTTTTTGCTTTTTATATTTTGAAACAGTAATATAAAAATATGACATTGGTTCAGAAGTCAGATAAGAGCTGTGTTGAAAAGAACAATTCTTTTATTGGACATATTTTTACTGAGCATTGAAGGCTTTTTTATGTAGGCACGAATTTAAGAATAACACCACAAAATCAAAAGGATAAAGTGCAGACCTGTACTGAGAAGCAGGCCTGGTAAGCTGAGTCTATTCCTACAACTCAGCAGAGAAAGGGAAGAAAAGGGGGAAAACCTGCCGTTTTTAGGAGAAGAATATTATAAATGACATCCTGCAGTAACAGAGCCATTCAACCTTTCTTGCAAGGTCCAGAGCAGTGGAGAACCCAAGTGCCCACCATGTTGGTCGCAGGACATATTTTAAGTTAGACTTTGGCTTACACAAGTGGTTTATTTATGAGTAAGAAAACTTAACAAAGATGTACTGATCAAAACAGTTCTCATAATTTCTTTATATATTTCAGAATTCTATTTCAGAATAAAAATTTAAACCCTTAAAACCAAACAACCTCTCCCTAACATAATGAGCTCCAGCAAACATCGACTACAACAGAGTGACTGGGGGAAGCTGTGTGAGCCATGACTTGAAGCGATGCTCTTCGCCAGTTCTCCTTTCTTTTTGCCTGCTCCCTAACAAGATTCAGGCAATAAAATGGTTAATTCAGCACGTACTTATCTTTCCCCATCTCATAAGGGCAGTTTTCTACAGGTCTTAGTATTAGAAAAAAAAAAAAAAAAATGTATTTCCAGAGCTTGCACACATCCATAAAAAAGGCAGAAAACAAAGAGGGAGAATAAAAACTAATATAAGCTAAAACATTATTTTGTAGTAAACAATAGAATATAACGTGCAATAGTGCAATTTCTCCGTTGCTGCTTCAACAATGAAGTCTTGGTAGATAGTCCACTGCATGGCAATGCACGGCAGCCCACATCTAACTGCGTGCTTGCTGGGCACTGCTGGGTCTGCCCAGTTTCGGAGCCACCTCACTGTGTCCGGGCTCTTCCTTCACCTTCTCAAGATGGCGGAGTTTTTGATCCCAGCGCTGCGTATCCGAAGGCAAGGAAATTACCAAAAAGATTATAGAAGGTATACGTAAAATGATTGCATGTGTTTACAAACAGCAGCAAAAGAATAAAAGCCGTCACCTTTTCCAACACGTTACCCTTGGGCTCAAATGGTGGAAAGCAAGGTTATCAGTAAAAGTCACTTCAAACAGAAAAAACATTTCCTGGCTTTCTTGTAGCCTCTGTGAATGAAGGGGCTGATACAAAGCATAACAGCTTCAGCAGAAAAGCATTTCACCTTCTAAATAATAAAATGTAAATAAAGCTATCTGTGCAGTCTCTGGGGGAAGCAGGATGAAAACACAGTCAAGTGATTTTTACTTATTATTTAATAATAATAACAATAATAATTATTATTATTAACTTATCCAGGTAATAGCAACCCTAGTGCAAAAATACTTAATAAATATAGTTGGTACAACTGACGATGCTTTTGGACGAGCACGATAAGAAATGGGTGCCAATGCAGCACGGTGCTCAACAGCCCCGGGCTGGGTCGGGGGACAGCAGCTCACAGCCCACAAGGAAACACTGAGAAAAACAGCGGATTCCCCCAAAAACCTCAGCAAATGGTACTGCCACCCAAGAACTGGAGCTAAGCAGAAGTCAGCCCACAGTGGTATTGTGGTATTTACTCTGTGGCACTGGATTTCCTAAGGTTCTGCCAAGTCAAACAACATCTTGGATTAAGCTCCCCATATCTCTTCATCTTTGTGGATGCGACAAACAGGCATTTGTAATCAGAATTTTCCTGCCTGTCACCATTAATGCTGCTGAAGAAAGGGAGCGTTGAAGAGAAGACGGATTTACACAGGCACAACCTTTATACCAAACCAATTGCGGAGAAAATGTGTCTGAATAAAAATATTTGGTGTAAAATAACACTGAAATCACTGATACTTTATGGTGCAGCAAAACATAAAAAGGCAATCCTTCCCAAACTTGGAAGGCATTAGAATACATTTAAATTAGAAAACATTAGAATATATTTTCACATATCGCTTGCATTTGAGCTCATTGCTTCCACTTTGCTATGCCACGACTCCCTTATCACGTACATCCCTCATCTAAGCCAGGAAAGTCAATTTAAAATAGTCTGTAACCCACACACTTTGATAAGAGAAATGTATTTAAAGGCTATTAAATCTGAAAAGTATAATTCTGACTTAATCTGGAAAATATTTGTGAAGGCCTCCTTTTTAATTAGCATCACAATCCCAATTAAGTAGGTATGTGTTGCAGAACGCAACAGGAGTGAGAACACTCCTATTGTTTGCTTTTTCTGAGACAAAGGTTTGGATTTCTGCTATACTGACATATTTTGGGGTAATTTAGTGTATCCCTTCAGCTTATTCAGCATGCATTCCTAAATAACATGGCAAATAACGTGGCAAGTTAATTTCTGATACTCAATATTAATTAACTGAGGTCAGCATGTGTATTTTCTTCCCTAATTTTGAAAAGATTAGGTAGATGTTCCATAGCATTGGTAACATTTGACTTGCGGGGAGATATTTTCTTACCTTTATTTTTTTACCAAGTCGATCCTTCCATTTCTCAGCTATGGAGCCTTCCACCAAGAGTAACCTACATAATGGAGACAACCAGATCCTCCATCAACAGGCACACACAAGCTGTACAACACATGCAAGACTTAAGCTCTCTGTGCCTGCAGAGAGTCTTATCCCCTGTGAATACCATTAAGGAGACATACAGAGTCACAACGAGTTTTCCTTTTATGGTGACTCTGAAGCACAATTAGGGGAACAAAACCCAAAAAGTATGCTCCAAGGTCAATGCACAGAGTTACCTGGAGCGCTCCTCGTCCTCATAGCCCATAATGAGGTACTCTTCGTTGATATTGAGTGGTGGGCACAGACAGCCGGAGTTTGTGTGAAGGTTTACAGTGTCCTTTGGGATGTTCACTAGCGAAGATTTTAGGATCTCCTTTACTTCCACTACCGCAATGACATCATGGCATTTAGTCTTCACTTCCTTCACTTTAGCCCGAATGACTGGGGAGAAGTCACAAAGAGTTTAGTTAGCAGCAGCAGATAATGCAGGTCACCCCCAAGCTACTCTTGGTGGCCTCTGGGATTAGCCTTTTGCATGGTCCACTATCAAAAGCTTGGTTGAACTCCAGCAATGCCCCTGCCCCCATCTCTTCACTTCATTACTTCATCCTCCAGCAAGAAGGTCCAGACACCTTGCTACGCTTCGTAACAGCATGGTCACGAGCAGAAGTTACGCACCAGTTATATGTATGTCCTGTTTAAGCTGGGCTTTCACATCCCCTCTTCTTCACCCTTTCCACTCTAAATGTATTTAATTCATTCTCTGTACGCTCGCCTTCTGCCTTGAGCTGCAACAGCTCCCTCTTTGATTACTTGCAATGCAGATGACTGAGCTCAATTTATCACTCTCAACTTCTCAAGAAACATGAATGTGCATTGGAACCTCTATCACTACTTCTGCTAGCTGACAGGCCCTTACCTTTTTCATTCTCTCTCCAGTGACCCAGCACCAATCTGCTCTGGTGCTCCAGATGCTCCTGATCTTGACCTGATGACCCATCTAATTGTTTCCTCCCTCGCCCTTTCTTTTTGCCTTAAGTTGCATGGGAGGAGAAGTTGCCTTTCAAAGGCAGTGCTTTTTACATCTCTCAGCGTGACCAGTGAACTGATACCACAAGCAAATGCAAAGCCAATCCAGAATGCCACATCCTTCACAGCTTGCAAACAACAGTTCCTTCCCATTAAAAATAGCAGATTCCCCAGTGTCCTCTAACCTATGTGAAAAAGGCAATATGGAAGGAAGGAAACCATGGACTTACACATCTCTCTTCACATGCATTGCCCATAAGGTCCATTAACCAGCATGTACTCCAGCCACATTAAATACAACTGTCAATAATTAATAACTTGTGTATTTAATAAACATAATTTACCACAGTTGATCAACTTTCTTAAAACCTTATAAGATTTCAAAACAAAATCTTGCTTTAGCTTGGAGCTACTTCAAATGTATTTTGAAATCTCTTTCATTTCAGAAGCTTGAGAAGCTGAAGAAGCAGCACGCTCGGTGCCTCTCTACCACTAGAGAACAGTCCCTCTGTAATTATTTTCCAAGCAAGTCCACCAAACCAAAATAAAGCCAACCAGTCATCTAAAAAATGACTATGATGTTTGACGGAATACAATTACAATTCTTCAGCTTTTAATAGGATCTATTTCTAAAAAAAGCTTATCTGACAATAACTGTATAAATGCATAATCTTAATAAATATTAGGTAATCCCTACCATTTAAATGAAGTTAAGTTCACTGAGCCTGAGGCTATTCACATGATTAATGGGAAAAAGGATGGGCTCCACTGTTTAATTCCTGTGATGTGTATTCAAGTGGGTTCATAAACCTAATTTGCTTAGAACAGTTTGTGCAGTCTGGTCCTGTGACGTCCCTGCAGACCAGGACAAGCTGGACAAGAAAAGACATAATATGGACACTGGACACTTTCACAGGTGTTGCTGCCAGCACAGCACAGCTGGCAAGATGGTCACTGCTGGCTTAGATACGAGAGAAGGGGAGAACCTAGTATGTCTGTTAGACCCCCCACACTGAATTTGCAGGCATGAAAGTTAGCAAAACCATCTTTTCCTGCAAAAGCAGAGCATACTGGAGCTGGAAAGCGAAGAGGCAGTTCAAGCTTAGCAGCCCATAATAGCACATTTCATGCTAAAGAAAGGGCATGAACACCAACTGCTTGTGTTGACATTGAAATAACACTCAACATCAACAAAGCCACCCTTTAATTAACTTATCCAGCTAATTCCCTCCATCTTTCTAATTTGGAATTGTTTCAGGCCACATCTTCCTTCTGTAATAAGCTTCATTGGATTAACTGTCAGTAATTGGGACCATAGGCATTTTTAATGAAAATTTTCCATTTGCTGCAGCCTTAAAAACGCTGGGAGCTGGCCATGCAGCTGCTCTTACCATAGTTGTAATTGTTGCGTAGATAGGTCTTCTGGGTAGCTTTTATAGGCTTACATTTGCAGTGCTCTGTAAGACCAGAAAGTTTTGTTAAGAAAGAAAAGAACCTCTGTTCAGTGACAACCTCCTCTGAACCTAATCTCACACCCAACAAAAATTCACTAAATTGACTTGTTTTTTACAGGCAAGTGGAATATTGAAAAACACAGGGCATTCCTCCTCTGTTCTATCCGGAGATGTTGTGAAACTGCCCATGAGATCTCAAATGGTTCTAGGAGAAAACTTATCTCTAGGAGAAAACTTTTTGAAATCTGTAAAAACAAACCAAACTACTACAACCAACTAAACCCACGACCACAAAGACTTGGAGTCTTGAAGTGACAAAATCTTCCATTTTAAGCCAGTTCAAGGTTCAATCTTGGTATCTTCTGTGCTCACAGATGCTGCAATTCCAAATCACAGAATGGTTTGGGTTGGAAGGGACCTCAAAGCCCTCACGGTTCCAAACCCCTGCCATGGGCAGGGACACCTCCCACTGGATCAGGGTGCTCAAAGCCCCATCCAACCTGGCCTTGAACACCTCTGGGAATGGGGCAGCCATGATTTCTCTGGGCAACCTGTGCCAGGGCCTCACCACTCTCACCAGAAAACATTTCTTCCTAAGATCTCATCTCAATCTCCCCTCTTTCAGCTTAAAAGAGGGAGGTGTTCCAGCCCTCTTATCATCTTTATAGCTCAGCCCTATTACATCTGGGGATGCCCAAGAGCTAGAGTCAACAAATGAAGCATGGCGGGACAAAGTTGCACATGGCCCTCTGCTCCAGAACCTTCTGGGACAGTCCCAACAAAATGAAACTTCAACATTGTCTCTTCAGTAGTCTCTGGCAGGAGGTTTAAAAGAGAGGGAATTTAGGAGGCTGAAGGTCTTCACTTGACTATTGCAGGTGTTTGGTGTTACCTTCAGTCCTGCTCTGGACTCCTCTTCAATTTGTGTGGCATTTTACACAACTTTATTATGATCCAGAACCATAGGTTTAATTAAAACAGGGAAATTATTAGCCCTTATGGCAGTAAGGATGGACTTCAAAAGACAGTACAAACAAGCGCTGTCAGAGCAGCATTGTCAGTGGGGGAGCTTCCAGCCAGCTGGGAACAATAACAGAAGGAAAAACATTTTTATTAGTGCCCAGGGAATGCTAATGCTGCAGCTCCAGAGCCATGCATTTATAAACCGACCAGTGTTTTCATGGGTGGTTGTTCTAATGCAAATATTTATTTATTTCAAGCCAGTGCCTAAGTGGAGTTTGGTGGAGTTGTTTCCAGCTGCAGAACCCAGTATTTCGTACACCTACTCTGACGTTTGACTTAGCATTTAAGTGGAAGTAGACTCAATGCAGCCTGTTTCTATAGACCATCATTATAAAATACTACTGCATGTAAGCTAGTTTTTTCAGTTAAACCCAATACGAGGAGTCTGAAAAAGAACTCTTATTTGTAATAGAAGATTTCTACACATTAAAAAAAAGAGATGGAATTATTTGGTTATAGACTTCGCAAATCTCTATTTACTTTCTATTGAAAACTATTTTGTAGTTGAAAATACAAAAAGTGCAGGAAAGAGGAGATTATTTCAAAAGAAGAGCACATTGTTTCCTTGAATTTCAAACACATCCTCAGGATCTATATATAGAGTCCCGCAGCCCTCAGTTTTTGTACAACAGTGTTAAAAAAACAAAGGCAGAGAAGAGAAGGGATTCTTGGCTTCCCCAATGCCTGTGGGAGTTCATGCATACTTTAGGCCAAATTCTGTCCCATTTTATAAGTTGTCCCAAAACTGGCCATAAGAGATGTGCCCCTCTGACCCACGCTCACGCAGGCAGCTCAGTGTTCATGTCCAACAAGTTGTGCACTTTAACATTCTCCTGCTCTGCAGTGCTTTGCTCTGTGGCATAAGTAGAATAAGCCAGTACAAATTAAAAGACAAGAATATACAGCCTCAATTTGTTTTATATTGGTTTGTATTATTAATACACTGCATTATTCCTAATGACTATTTAGAGCTACAGAAACTAACTCAGAGCCATTGCTAAGGTGAGTTATGAAGTCAGTCATATAGGTAGAACCAGCTCCTCTCCCCCTATTCCTGCTACAGTGACTTTCAAAGGAAGCCCAACGGGAGTATTAAGGAACATAGATTTAATTGATGCGTGTTTCTGGCAAAGCTGAGCTTTCCCCAGGGAGTGCTAACACCCACAAAAGGTGGCTATAAAAATGTACCACATCTCTGAAAGCTGAGCAAGTCCCATCTTACATGCCAGTCTCCTCTGAAGCTGCTAAGAATTACCCGAAGATCTCTGGGACTGCCACATCACATCCCAAGCACTGAGACAGGTGGCAGAGGCTCACACGGGTTGGTCTGAGATCTCAGCGAACTTTGCCATTAAATCTTCTTTTTTAATAAAAGTCAATACAGGACTAACAAAAGCTCAAAATCTACTTCTCTAACAACTTCTGCTTGTAAATGCCGAAACAAATGGACTACATGGGGAAAAGGGTTTTTCTCCTGGATCGGTAGCAAGGAATGTGCTATCTTAAATACATGTGCACACACAACCTAAACTCAGCTATAATATGGAGCAGTACAAGCATCCAAACATGGCTAATGCTGCCCTGATAAGTTAAGGATAAAAAACATCTCTGGAAAAATTGCACCTGCACAGTGACTTTCACTGTGGGACCCACTGATCACATTCTAGAACTGTATTACAATATAAGCTGGGCATTACCAATACCTTTTTACAACTCAGTCACAGAGATTAATGCTGAAGTTTTCAAAACTTGCTATCTAATTTTATGCTCCACAGGCACACTCAGGTGACTGTATAACAAACTGAGCATCAGTGCACACTGCAGTGGGTCAGCACCTCTGGAGAAGAAAAGACACAATGGCCAACACTGGGTTTCCACAGATCATCTTTTTGACTATAGCCTCTTCTGAAGGAATGGTAATAAAATTCAAGGAAAACCATAGTCATTGGCTTGCTAGAGCAACAAATTCACATTTCTATACTCTACCAGCTAACAATCTGGGCTTTGCTTCTTTGCTTGCCTATGACCAGTGGTAACACTCAAGAGGTTTTACTCAGATCCAGCAAATCCAATCCAAAACAACAATAAAAAGTGAGATGGGGCCTGCTGGAGCAAAACCAGATTCAGGTCTCAGCCTCCATCTCCTCAGGTCACTGGCAGTTTTGCCATTATCTACAAAGAGGTCAGAAATTAATTTGCAAACTTTGAAGTCAGAACAAACTGGTTTTGTCCAGTGGAAATACATTTCATGAACATTCTCACTCTTCAAGGCAAAAATTTTAATGAAATCAGCACAGCCCTTTGGATTAGAAGTACAGATATAGAAGTAGAAGAGACAAGCGCTATAAGATAAGCTACAGTAGAGTTGTCTGCAGAGAGGTCCATGGCTAACCAGCCCCTGGGTACAATGGCTGGGTACAACGGCACAATCCACAAGATGCCCAAAGTACTGATGCATCACTTAGACCCCCTCTCACCTCATTAAGTTTTAAAATTATTTGAAAGACTATAGGTTATTACACAGTTGTATAAAAGTGTACTTACCGATGCTGGCGCCTCGACAGTTGCCGTTGTTAGAATCCATAGGGAAATCTGGTGCAGATTTGTAAAACACATACAGAAATGTAACTATTTTTAATATTGGATCATTTTAATACATCCACATTTATAATGTCTTCTCTTTCTCTAATACTTAGTATATTAGAATGTAATAATCTAATTACTAGATTGTAACATTCTACAGGCCAGCCCGTTAAAGCTGACACAATCTCTATCTAACTTCAAATCCAGCTCTTCCTGTTAAATGCTGCTGAAGCAGGTTAAATATCCCATTCCTACTGGTGCACGGGCTGGCAGGTTTAGGACGAGGATGGAAATTTATGGTGTGAACTTATAAGTGTCTAGAAAAAGTACACAAACTCTTTGCATTTAATTAGATGATGAAGGAGAAATTACTTCTGGTTTGTTTTTTTAGTTACTGAGGAAATCAAACCAACAAACCACAATCATATCATTGAAGTAAATGCCAAAACAAATGTTTCAGACCTTCCTTTTCCTCTCAGTTTAAAAACATAGTGATTAGTTTGAAGGACAGATAAGGAATAGAAGGAAAAAAGGGCACTATGCCCAAAGAACAGCTTTTAGACACATCCGTAAGTGGAATGTGTCCTACATTAGTAAAACACATAATTTCAAACCTGTTGCTTATTTAAACACACAGTTTAATGGATTTATATGTATACTTCATCATGAAAAACAAGTCTGTTAATGTATATAATGATGAACAAGTTAAGGAGAAAATAAACACAAGAGAAACAAGACTTGGGAGGGAAGCAGTAAACTTTATTAGAATGACACAGAACAGGGAGAAACAAATGAGCCCTCAAAGAAAAAGCCCCTCTTTAAGTTTCCACAGCCAAATGTTGATGCAGTGTTTTTCAACTCTGGAAGCTGGCATTGTGCAAATGTCACCTTTCATACATTACATTAGCATGGATGCAACCCCATTGCTTTTACAGTATAGCACAAATGAATACATGGCCATGTAACGACAGCTCCTCTCTGGCAGCTTGTGCCGCAAGGACCCAGCTGTCAGACAGCCCAGGACACTGATGATGCTCAGTACAGGAGAAGGTTTAGATGCATAGGCTAAATTCTAAGTGCTGGGGCCATTATTTAGTTACAAATTCTGTAAATACATATTTAAAATACCTCTTTACAAGAAATCTTATATGAGTTACTAATTTGGCTATGCTCCTTTAAAAAAAAATAAACCTCACTTTAATGTATATTTATGCTATTCACAACAACATGCAGCTCCCTTTACATAACTGGGGCAGAGACCTCCCTCCATCAGGAGGTTCCACACTGCTTAGACCTTCAGTTGTAATGCAGACAGGAAAAAAAAGAAAAAGCTATTTTTAAAAACAAACAGCTGACTTCCAATTGTTCCACTTCTTTTTGGAGGCAAACTCTCTGCCCCAAGTTTTGCCTATGCAAAACAATCTTCTTGAAAGAAATATCTGTCAGCGATGATTAGCAGTATTGCCAAAGAGGAAATATTATCCAGATCTCCAATCCAAAGACTTCCTAGTAAATTTCGTTTTAAGAGCAGGGGAAAGAATTCAAACAGATTTTTCCAATGAGCTGTTTTAATTAATCACTTTTCCGAGGGATGCTATATAAAAAAAACCCCAGACCACTAACAAGAAGAGAAGAATAAAAGCCACTTGTGTAGTAAGTGTACAAAATAACGATGCCTGGTTGCAGATTGGGCTGAGAGATTTGGGAAAAAGAAACGAGTTGGTAAAATGTAGTTTTGAGCAAACATCTTACTTATACCACAGCTTAAATCTACAAAAAAAAAACAGAGCGAGAGAAAGCTAAAAGTAACATGATCCTGAGTGTCACTGCAGTTAAATAATACGGCCCAGCTATTACTGAAGCCATTCCAAGGACCCTGCTCCAAAGGGCAAAATCAGAGCCAGCAGCTGCTGCTCAGGCACTTTCTTCCAATGGGGACATCTGTGAGCCCCATTGCTTAAGAAACCTTCAACTATGCGTGAATTCAGGTTTTATAACCTACTCCAGATCTTAATACAGAGAGGATCACTGCTAATCTGACTGCAAAAACATGCACAGCAAAAGTAATAGGAAAACTGATCCTCGTTAAAATCTTATAGGGAACACTTGAACTCCAAGTTACAGAGCTGCCTGCAACACAACTGGGCTGCCCCACATCATGAATCAACCCACATAACGAACCCAGCTGGGTTCTGATGACATTTAACTGCCCAGGTCTTGGCTCGATACTTTGATTGCAAAAGCCATTCTAGGGGACTCAGCCTACAAAGGCAGACAGACTAAACACAGCATCATTAATAAGGCTTAAATACTCCCATTTACTTTTCCTGTCCTGGCTTGAAGCTTTTCTTCTCTAACTGAGAAATGAGGCTGCTTCTGAGTTTTGAGTAAACCCCTAAAGCAAATCTCAACTTTAAAACAACAACCTAGGCACGACTGCTCTGCCCCGCCACAGTCTGAAAGGCTCCCTAAGCACTGTGGTGCATTTCGACTACTGTTAAGTACAACAATGCAATGTCTGAGTCACAGCAAACCTGATCTGGAGTTTGAAACCCACTGTTTTGGAAATGAAGTTAATCAGGTATTAAGAACAAGCATAAGAAATGGCTCTTTCACTTTTCTTTTAAGCATACAACGCCAAATTCACATTCTGGATTACTATGAATTCATCAAGGCAGACAGGCAGGACCTGGCCTACATGGAGAAATCATAGAAGATTTAAGAACACATGCCTCCATTGCTTGAATAATCTTTAATTTTCTTTAATGTTTAGGAGGTGGGGTGTTTTTTTTAAGAGATTCAAAGTTCTCATCAGCCATCTTATGATCATCATCTAAAGCAGTCTGGACATTAACTACATGTGGCTGATGCTGCTTCCCTTTCTCCAACATCCCATCAACATGCCTTCAAGCTATTTTTCTAATATCTAAATAAGTTAAAATGAGAAAGAAACTCAGCTGATGGATCTGTCCTGTGATACACATGATACCCATCATACTGCTCTGCTTTCATTGCCAGTTCCCTCTTCCAAACAGGAGTACTTGAGACATGCTTGACAGTAGCAGCCAAGTACACGCACCAAAATGCTTTTCTGAGTCAGCATCCTACCACCAGCGACAACTGTGGTCAGGCTGGTCATTTATTACATGTGACATTAACGACATGTCCCGTTATGGAAATTTTAGATTCAAGACTGTTTTGTCTTTTTGTGCAGCACCTGCACTTCTCGCTGCTTCACAGACTGAAGATTTGATAGGACTATGCCTGAAGGAATCGGATACTCTGATAGATGAGAGGCAGAGGCAGCACACATATCCAGCACAACGAGACTGAAACATACGGAGCATGCGAATGGGACCTCCTGCGTACAGAAGACAAGTTGGATTGATGTCTGTGAGCAGAATTGCTTCCATCCTCAAAAACCAAAGGACAGGGATGCAGGATAAACACCACGTATCAGACGTGACCATGCATCAACCTCACATGTGGGAATTTAACATGCTCTCAGGAGGCTTTTTCACCCTCCATCCTGGACTGTGATTTGACACATCTTAATCAAAAAGCCAAAATATCTGGTGTCATACCAGCCTCCAGAACACATGGAGAATGCCCAGAGCTTCCCTCTGCTGCCTGCCTGCAAGGGAGCCTAGGTGTGCCCCAAACATAAGGAAAAACTAAGAAAGATATGTTTCCCATAGGACCCTTGTTTGAAGGTTGTCCCTGTAACCTGAGGAACCGCAGGCCTCCAGACCAGCAGCGTGATAGTGCAGCTCCCACTCAGGTTTTGGAGATCAGCACAAACCTCTAACTGAGCCCTAAACAAGGCACTTCCACTGTTCTTAACAGCCTTCTCCATCACAGACATAACAACGGCCACTTCATCCCTTCCATGTGCCAGCAGCCCTGAAGAACATCAGGAGAATGACATAAACACCTCCCTCTTTCCTACAAAGAGGAAGCCTCTAGATCTTCCTTGCTACCTGGGCTGCACCTGGAAAGAGGTCCCAGAAGATGTCTGTGGAGGTCTCAAAAACCGAAAGTGAACTTCTTACTGGGATTTGCCAGAGATTTTACCAAGCTGAGTTTCTCCACATTTTGCAACAGCCCCGGCCTGCTAGGCGTGGGGAATACAGCTGATGCAGAGGAACTTCTCATTGGTTACTACAATGTCAGCCAAAGGAAAAAAGCCAAGTGAACTTCAAATGATCTTCAATTTGGTATCACTGAAATGATAGTCAAGATCAAATACTTCAGTGGTCACAAGGAATTTTCTCTTCCTGGACGTAGAAGAGCAGATGATAACTTGATTTGTCATGATGTCAACCCACTGCAGCTCCTTGCAACTGACTCAGCCCAAGGAAAGGGTGTCCTCAGGGCCAGAAGAGCCCCTGCACCCAGCTAAGCCCTGCACTCAGAAAGATGCATGGTCTAATATTGGAAAAGGAATAGAAATTGGGCTTTCTGAATGCTGTCCCTGCTCCAACAAGGACAAAGACCTGGCCACACCACCCTTCAGGCTGCTGTCTTACAGAAGGAACAAAGCAACTGCACTAACCCTCACCAGTAATAATGCGCAAACCTCAAGAGGAAAGCAGACAGCACAGTCCTGTCACTCTGCAGGCAGAAAAAAAATTACAGAAAACCCCCAAAATTTCACTTCTGAAGAACAGAAAAACCCTCTTCCACAACAGAAGTTTGGGAAAACATGGATTTCTATTCCTGCCTGCCCTATGAGATGCAGTTTGCAGACAGCACAAGGGGCAGGAGTGCTTCAGAGATAAAATAAGAGCAGATATTCTGTGTGACCCCCACGAGGCAGTGGGTTATTCATGCCTTTGGCTTGGCTGCAATCCTTTATTTGGAGAACTGAATTTGGAAGTGTTCACCTTACCTCTTCCCAAAACAGGAATCCTTCACTCTGCTGTCTAAAGGAACAGTTTTATTCCCTCAAGAATGATTCTTTCAGCCTGCTGCATAATGCATCAGTTCAACATTTTTCAGCCCAGAAATGAGAATGTCATCAGGTTCTCATTCACTGAAAGAGAGTTTTCATGGATCTGGCCCTGGAATCCCTCAAAGAGGTTATTGTACTGCTGAGGTCCTCAGAAATAGGTAACTCGGGGGCAATTTTAGCCAAACTTCCTCCCTCCCAATTTGACTGCGATTGCTTTCAGGTTGCTGCAGACCTGCCAAGCCTCGCTTTGTTTGGGGCCATTTTTAAGGTGGTTTTGAAAGCACCTCCATGCAGAGAAAGGCGCGTGGTGTTCAAAGCCAACCTTCCCCAGAACATCCCAGAAGGTCGGGAGCCCTCAAGGAGCAGCAGGCACAAACAGATGGTTGGGTTCCTGGGCTGGGGACAATGGCTGGGGGAAGGGTAGATGGAAACGCAGGAAGGGAGCAACTAGAAGGGTTAGAGAGAAACAGTAGTAATGACTGGAGATATCAGGGCACGGTCACTGAGTTGAGATCTCAAGAGGTGTAGAGGGTAACTCCATGGAGCTGGAAAAGCACCATACCTGGCCTGCAAAGTGGAGAGAGCAGCTTACCTGGAAAGGCTGAGCTGGGGTGCACGGTCAGGAAACAGAAGCATGAGGTTTTGTTAGGAGAGGCAAACAGGAATTACAGTGTTTGGCACTGCTTGCAGTGGGATACATAAAGCACTGGGGAACGGGACAGAAGCACAGTCAAAATACTGTGCTGAGCATAGTGTGAAAAAACCACCTTTCATGCACAGGCCACTGTAGGGGGAGGATGGGGAGGTGGGATCCACTGCCCCTCAGCAAGCTCCCAGGCACCAAAGGAGCTGGATGGCAGCACAACAGACACATCGACACTGCAACCTTGCAGCAAGGAAACGTAGCTTGGCTCCACCAGCAGCAAACGCCTCCCTCAAGGGACACAGGAAGAGTGGTCATTTCATAACGGTCAAAGCCCACTTGTCACAACCACCCACTGGCTTGCTTTAATTTTCTATTCAATTGCTCCTTCAATTTAGTATTTCTGTGGTGCTCGGCTCATGTTAGAGTTCTCTCCACTGTGTCAGCTGTAACAGAAGTGCATCCCTGAGCAACAGCAGGTTCGCAACATCGTGGTGGCCTGAGCGGTCAGAAGTCTTCACCCAACCGCACAGAGATGCTTCTGCCTCCCCCGTACCTGCAGACCACAGCTGGATTCCCATACCAGCTGTCCTGTGGGGCCACAGCTGATGAAACGGGATGCAAACCAAGGGGCTCCAGCAGCCCCTTGGAGGCTATTGGGGTCAGGTACCACCTGAGCTGCCCTGGAGCTGCTGGAGGTGCTTCAACTTGCTCAGGGATGACAGGAATGAAGCGCAGCAGAAGGCTGCACCTTTGCTGTGCTCCTCTCGTGACCGTAAATGGTGAGCCCAGGCACCTGACAGGGGTCCTGACAGGGGACCTGTGCCCTAACCCCAGAGCTGAGATGGTTTTCTCCCCTTGGCCACACATGTCCCAGCGGTGGTGCCACAGAAGGAGGCTGGCAAGACCACAGTCCCCCCCGGCTCTTGCCTTAGGCTCCTCCAGGAATGCCTCTTGCCCCAAAATCCACTTGGTTGGAGGGGAGCACCCTGCTTTCGGGCTAAGGAGGAGCAGAGAGAGGCACTAGGAAACCGGCAGCCTGGGGAGAAGCACAATCCCTCTCTCTTGGGTAGCTCTGCCTTCCTAACGGGCAAACACCAACACAAGGTACTGAAACATCTCCAGTTTACGTGAAACGTAACTTTTAAGCATTTCCCAGCACACTGGCAGGGCTGTCATTTGTCACACACACCCCTTCCCAACAGCAAAACTTTTCCAGCAGCGATGTGGAAAAAGAAATGGGGATGAAAAGGTAGAGAGAAAGAAAAGAGGCTTAGAGAAAAGTTGAAAATAGAGGGGAAATAGTGGGGCTGCACCCCACTGTCCTGCACCCCATTGTCCAGCCAGGTAGCGCAACTCCATCCTGCTCCCCATCCCATCCTGGTTCCCGTCCCACTCCTCATTCTGGCCCTACTCCCCATCCCAGTCCCAGCTGCAATCACTTTCCCCATCTCGGTGCCCCATCCCAGCCTCAGCTGTCCTCCTCATCCCGGTCCTGGTCCTGGTCCTGCTCCCAGTCCCACTCCCCATCACCCATATCCTGTTCCCAGTCATGGTCCCGGTCCTGCTCCCCATTTCGTTCTTCAGTTCCCATCTCAGTCTTGGTCCCCATCCCAGTCCCTCTCCCTCACCCTCACCTCCATCCCCATCCCCACTCCCACTCCTCATCCCCATCCCAGTCCGGGTCCCCATCCCGCTCCTGCTCCCCATCCCCATCCTAGTCCTGGTCCCTTTCCCCATCCTGCTCCCCATTCCCAGCCCTGCTCCCAGTCCCGCTCCCTCTCACCGTGCCCCTCGGCGGTGACGATGGCCTCGGGGGCGATGCAGACGCCCCTCTCGTAGCTGGGCAGCTCGTGGCAGGCGAGCGCTGCGGGCCAGCCGTGGCGGTAGCGGCGCAGCACGGGCTCGCAGCCGGCGCGGGCGCGCTCGCACACGGCGCGGCAGGGCTTGATGGGCTCCTGCGGGAACTCGGGGGTGCAGATGGGCGCGTACATGGCGCACAGGAAGAACAGCAGGTCGGGGCTGCAGCCGGTGCCCAGCAGCCCCTCGAACTGCTCCATGGCGAGCACGGCGTTGGCCTGCGTGCTGTGGTGCAGGTGGTTCGGCATCTTGGTCACATTCCAGGGCAACGACCGGCACAGCGGGATCCGCACGGGCTCGCAGGACGCGGCGCGCCCCGCCGGGGCCCCGCACAGCCACAGCAGCGCCGCCAGGGCCAGCGCCCGCAGCCGTGGACACATGCCGGCCCTCAGCCCGCGCAGCCCCCTCTGCACAGCCCCCTCGGGATGCCTGACGCCTCGGCACGGTCCCTTCTTCCCAGCCCCTCTGCCCGGCCCCCTCTGCACGGCCCGGCCCCTCAGCACAGCCCCGCTTGCACCGCCCTGGCCGCTCCGCACAGCCCCTTCGAGCTGCTCAGCCCCGCCCGCACAGCCTTTCTGCCCGGCCCCTAAGGGCCGCCCGGCCCCTCAGCACAGCCCCTCTTGCCACCTCCCTGGCCGCTCCGCACAGCCTCTTCGAGCTGCAAACCCCCTTTGAGCTGCTCAGCGCCTCTGCCTGACCCCTCTGCACAGCCCCTAAGGGATGCCCGGCCTCTCTGCCCTGCCCCGCCCAGCCCCTCTCGCACCGCCCGGCTCGCTCTGCACAGCCGCTTCGAGACGCCCGGCCCTTCTACCCAGCCCTTCGGCGCAGCCTGCGCACCGCTCGCTGCAAGGCAGACCTTGACTTCTATAGGAATGAGAGTAAGCCATGGCCTTTCTGCATCCCACTGCCCTGTGCCATTACTGCTAGAGAGTAACCCTGTCTGAAACACACGCAGTCAAATGTCAGAAAATGAAGTTTCTTAGACGAGGTTTAGCTGAAGTTAGAAACTGATTCTACTTCAGCTCAAATCAGAACACCTGTTGTCAGAAACCAGACTAAAAAATGTGGATGAGCTGTGAAAGCATCCATGGATTCAGACTCAGAAACGTGAGGTTCTTAGCTTGGAAAGGCTTTGTTGCATTTTTTACCTTCATGGCGGCAGATGAAACCTTGATCCTTTTAAGGCAGCTGCAGAAGTCCTGTTGGCTTCAGTAGAGGCACAGGTTAAGCAAACAGGGAGCTGTGATTAAGCCAGTGGAGTGGAGGTACCACGTGCATGTTTCAGCATATCTGCACAAGTGTTTGTCCTTTTATTTGCCCACCTTCTCAGTCAGTTTCTTTTTAGACATTAAAAAAAAACCCAACCAACCAACCAAAAAAAAAAAAAACACAACGAAAACCAATCCCTGAAGAAACAAACCCACAGAAAGAAAATGCTTCCACGGTCAGGTGCTAATTTCAAGGGTTGAATTGTTCCCTGACTTCCAGAAGAACGTCTGGGCCTCAGAGATGAGTAGAAATGCTCAACAGGCTCAGGAGACACCACTCAGGCTGCCTCTGCTTAAGCCTGCATCCAGGTCTTCAAAACAGGCAAAGGGAAGTGGTTCTTCTGCAGGGGGAATCAGGAGAGATCTGGTTGGACTCACCCTCTCAGCTCCCACATTGAGTCTTAGCAAAGTCTGAGGCTTGCTTTACCTCCTGTGGTGCAAAATAGGTGTTAAAAAAAACGTATGTGGTGTAATAAAAACCTTCCCCAGTTGGTCCGGAGCTGAACACGCCGGTTCTCTCTGAAGAACAGGAGCTGGCAGCAATGATGGGTGTGGGAGCGGTGCAGCCCACGTCTCAGAGCTAAGTTAACTGGGCCAGAGTGATATGAAGGAACCAGTGACAGGAATGACCTCTAGTTCATGAACTATTCTAACCTCTACTTCTGGGAGTAATTTTTCACATCCTCTGTGATCTGTTTTAGAACAGAACAGCTTTTAACATCACTTCCTGTGCTTTGCAGGAAGAAGCATCGGTGCCTTGAATATTCCTAAGGCTATCAGTTAAGTACGTTTAGTTTTTTAACCCAAATTCATAATCTACATGAGATGACATTGCACCTTCTTTTTTTTTTTTAAACAGGAAAAATTCTGCAAACGCTTTCTCAGTGCAGCAAACGCTGACAGCCCCACAAACACTGATGTGTATTCTTATGAGCTCTGGCTCTAAATACACAGTGTCAGTGTGCAGGCATCTTCTGGCAGAGCATTGCCTGTGTGCTGTGGCACTGGGAGGGGCAGACAGTTCAGTGCCCAGGTGAAGACTGGCTGCCAGCAGGATGGGGGCTGTCAGTGTTAATGACCTCTTTGGGCTTCCAGTATAAATCAGCTTAGACCTGATGGCAAAAAATCACATCTGGCTGAAATGTTGCAAAGGCAATCTGACCTGAAACAGGATGTTTACTAAATATACAATAATAGAATAGGTTGGATTAGAAGGGACCTCAAAGCCCATTGAGTTCCATCTCCCTGCCAGGGTCAGGGACACCTCCCACTGGATCAGGGTGCTTAAAGTCCCATTCAACCTAGCCTTAAACACCTCCAGAGATGGAGAAGCCACCACTTCTCAGGGCAACCTGTGCCAGGGTTTCCCCACCCTCACAGGAAAGCATTTCTTCCTAAGATCTCATCTCAATCTCCCATCTTTCAGCTGAAAACCGTTCCCCCTCATCCCTTCCCTGCACTGCCTGATGAAGAGGTGATAAGAATCGGATTCCTGATCTTGTACAGCTCCAAAAGGAGTTAGTTAGATTACGGTATTATCATGACTTCAGCTTGATGTTGTGTATGGGCAAGAATATCTTAATAAATGTGTGTCCAGGCAGTGGTCTGGGATCACCACTGCCTGCCCATGAGTTTGCTGGGGGCGGGGTGAGGGCTTGGGACAGGCCTGGAAATTTAAAAAATAATATAGCCCCTAATATCACACACAGTCATTTCCAAGAATAAAACCATCCTCTGCTGAGACCCAAGGCGAGGATTTGCCCCTAGACCAGCTCATACAAATATTACAGGAAAAGTTTATTATTGTTATTATGCCCCAAAAGAATGCCAGTAACCCACACCGATGCAAAATGCAACCCAGGGCCCAAACTGCCTTGTTACTCATCTACTCATTAAACCCTCCACAACCAAACTCCTTGGCATCCCTGTGGCTCCACAGGGATGGATTTCAGTGGGAGGGCCTGAAGTGACTTTATTTGGGCACAGAAATGTCTTATTACAGCATGAGGGAGACTGCAGAGAGCAGGAGAAGGGATTGAGAGATTTGTTCCTGCACCCATTCCCTAAGGACACAGAGTAAGAAACTGCTTGCAAACTGCTGGCATTAATTTATCTCTTTGTTTGTTTTATTTTGTCTTTCACAGTGTCTATTTTTTCCCTTCCCTGCTTGTTTTTCTCTTGTGGGAGTCAAACAGCACCAGGCTTAAGGAGCAAGAGCTGGCTTCCTGAAATGTTCCAATGCCCAGCTCAGAGAAGTGTACGTTAGCAAACTTTGTGCCTTAAAATACATGAAAGGTATATATTTCAAGTTGAAAGAACTGCATTACTGAATAGAAATATCACCTTATTAAAATTGGAACTTGAAGCCTTCTTTGCAGCAGTACAAAATGCATAGGGGCTTGGCCAAGGCTGTAGCCAAAGTGCTCCTGAGGGCACTGGTTTTATCTTCAAGTCCCATGGTCTCTCTTTAGGCATACAGGACATCCCCATCTACACATATAACTATAGATATATATCCTAGCAGCTTGGCGCTGTGAGGCAGCGGATGTTTCTGAGCCAGAGGATGCACAGAGAGGACAGGAGCCCAGCTCCAACCAGGCAGTATCCACACTCACTCGAGGCAGAGCTCCGAGACCAACAAACTTGTGTTCACATTTCCAAGAGGAAAGATGTCAGGTAGATCCTGTGGATGCATCCAACTCCACAGTCTGCTACAACCTGTTGAGAAATGAGTACATGCTTAAAACTAACAACAAAGAGGTGGAATTCAAAAAGGGAAAACGAGAGCAAAGATCAGGAGAAGATGCAGCAGCAGTGTTTTTTCCTGGTTTCACCATTGCTTTGATGCTGAAGGGCCCCTGCTAGCATGGCGCATTTATATTTCAGATACCACAAATCCCACCAGCACCACAGGGAACAGCTCTCGGTACCATTCTAACATAGTTTTCCCTTTCTGATTGTGTGTTCCACCAGACCCCTCAGAGCAGGGACCTGCCACAGCATTCTAAGATGAATGCCCATCCTCATCTTGGTGAGCTCCTCATCTCCCAACCAATTCCATGCCCAGTGGGCTGCTCTGTATGAAGCAGGTAGAGTTTATGCTCTGCTCCGGCCCATTCCAATGGGAAAAAGAAAAGTGCAAGGATGGTCACATTTATAGCTGTCCAGCCCCTTCCCAAGGATAAAAATACTTATTAAGAACAGGTTTTTACTCTTCCGAGCCTTTCCATAGCCATCTCAGGAGTACATACAATTTAATATGCTTATATACTCTGCCTTACAAAAACAAACACAGAACCACAAACCAAAACCAACTGAGAAACTCACCAAAAACAAAACCCCAAAATACTTCTTACACAGCTGTTACTAAAACCGTAAAATCATTGACTTAGAGAGTCATAAAAATGGGATTTATTGTATATTTCCTGCTCTAGCTGGGGTCTCATTTCAGCTCCCTCGGGTAGACAAAACACAGGGGACTATTAACCACTTTTAATAATCTTTCAGGCAACTCTGTGGGTGCCTTGGAGAGGAGAATGGAGGAGAAAAGGTTCTTTTAGTGCAGGCTCTCAGACTTGTCATTTTGGGGTCATTTTAATCAGACAGCATGTTATTAACCCTCCTGTGCCCCTGGGCTCTGCATGCCTCCTTGGATAGTTTTCATATTCACGTTTGCTCACATTACCCGGGAAACACGCCACTTTATCTTTAAACACCAAGAAGACCAACTAAATGCCTTTCAAAGACAAAGTGATGCCAGGAGCAGTTCTGTTCAATATCGCCTGTTGGATGCTTTCGGTCCATCGCTCTGCATTTAAACAGCAGTTCCCCAGTACAATGATGAACAACAACCTTCTGCAGTCACTAAACTGTACTGATTTGAATGCAATTAGTGTCCTGAAGGCAGCTCTTCCTTCGGCGGGGAAGATCTGCTGCTGCTCCAGAGGGGACACAGGGGAGGATGCTTCTCAGCTTTGCTCCCTGACATGTCTTTTTTTTCCTTTTTTAACCTATCACTCAAGTATTTCTGGCTGCGAGATAGCTTCTGTGTTAGCATGATATACAAATGTTCAATTTAAATACGTATTCAGTTCACTATTTTAATGCAACCAATTTCTGTATGTTATTATGATGACCACGCAGATAATTAAAAATACACCCTCCGCTCCCACCGCGGGCCATACTGGAGATACAACAGGAACCACAGAGCCCTCTCTGAGTTATAATCGCCTCCAGATGGAGCGTTTCAGGCAAAAAACCTGCACAGCTCTACAATCCCATATCCATTATGCAGCATTTCTAGTCTGGCCCCCTACAGCAATAATTTGAGATGCTCAGCTTAAAGGCCATCATCACTCCAAGTTTAATTTTGTTAAAATATAAATTCACTACTTAAGACTCACAGCCTCTCCGGCTGCATGGCTCAAACCTGCCTCTGCTCCCACTTACCCGGATTTATTAGTCTCAAGTACCAACTCACACCCGTGCCGAAAATCAAGCTCTGCAAACCCAGCTGGGTTTTGCAGTTACAGCCCATTATCACCAGGTGTGAAACTTGGACTCGGCACTGGTTTCAGTGGGAGCGGACTGGGTTTGATGTACTCTGAGAGGCACATATTGCCTGTAAATAGAAGCTAATGCAGCTAATGCAGCTAATGCAGCTCATGGGTGTTTTACCCATTTTCTTAGCATGGTGGGATCGCAAAGGGCTCCGTACAGGAACCTCAGCTAAGTTAGAACAGAAACATCACCTTTCCAGGGAGCTTTTGCTCACACACCTAAGAGCCAAGCAAACACCAGATGCTCCAAGAACCCAAAATCTATGAAACTGAACCCTGTGAAAACAATTCCAGTTTCGCACAGAGAAGTTTTTAATTCTTCCCAGTTGCCTTACATACATGCCTGGATCGTGCCCTGGTTCCGTCAGACCCCTGGCAGTGGGAAGCACACACAGCAGAAGGTGCTTTCCTGCTGAGCAGCTCCTTGGTGCTCTTTTAACTTTGTAATTCACTTTCTCGTTCCATTTCCAATTTACTGAACACTTTACAATTAGGCAGAGTTGCCAAGCATGCAGCCACTTCACCTTTTGCCCCTTTATTTTTACTTCTGTGAGAGACAGCAATGAAGGTAGAAACCAGGGACAGAAAGGGATAAAAGATGAACACACATTGAGGGAGAGCTGGTGGTGTGTAAGCAGAAATACCAGTGCTATTTCAGGGTGAAGCTGTAACACAATAACATAATCACAGCCTAAATAATTGGCCAGTCTCTGAAAACCTTATTTTCCTGTAGAACCCTGTCTGTGCCTAACAGGCTTTTGCGTCCTTTGCAGCACTCCACAGCAAAAAGGGATTTGGGGGATATTTGGTGAACTTTTGGACTGTCAGATCATAGTTCTTAACCACACACACACTTTGATGGTGGCAGAATACAAATCATGCCCAGAAGTCATTACCACATTTATCATCCTCCAGTTCTCCAATGATATCAAGAATGATTTTTTTAACTAATCCCCTCCCCCACTCCCCCCAACAACAGTTAAATAATGGGCTCAGAGTGTGAAGAATTGAATGATTTAAAGCTGATTTCCTTCTCTACTCAAACTTCCACAGCTCAACTAATATCGAGGGAAAAAGCCAGTAGCATTTACCCAGGAGATATTTATAGGTTTGCAATATGGCCGTGTCGCTGCCCTCCCCCAGTGCTCCTTTCAAAAGAGCTATAAACCCAGCCTCCCCACAAGCTTTTCTCAGGCTCAGGGTGTTTTTTACTTCCCACGTCTATCGACCACTCACACAGTGCTGCCTTTTGCCTCTCCCTGAAGCCACAGGCTTGCCCGCTAAAACTGGAAACACAAATTCCTTTTTAGCAGCATCATTCATAAGGACACCCACAAATATTTGCCAGTTTAATCGCACAGGGATAAAGTCGATCAAGATTTTGTGACTTAGAAAACCTTGTGCGTTTTACCTGCATGCTAATGACAAATTAAACACCCAATGAACCCAGTTTCTTCACCAGGCTGTCAGGAGAATATGAGCTTAGATAAATCACAGAATCATAGAATCGCTTGGTTGGAAAAGACCCTTGAGATCAAGTCCAACCATACCTGTCCACTGCTAAACCTGAGCACCTCATCTCCCCATCTTTTAAATACCCCCAGGGATGGCGACTCGGCCACCTCCCTGGGCTTCTGCCGGTGCCTGAGAACCCCATCAGGAAAGAAATTTTTCCTAATGTCTAATCTGAACCTGCCCTGGTGCAACTTGAGGCCTTTTCCTCTCGTCCTGTCACCCGTCACTTGGGACACCAACACCCACCTCACTACAACCTCCTTTCTGGGACGTGTAGACAGTGACGAGGTCTCCCCTCAGCCTCCTCCAGGCTAAACAATCCCAGTTCCCTCAGATGCTCCTTGTAGGACTTGTTCTCCATCCCTTTCACCAGGTCCATTGCCCTTCTCTGAACACACTCCTGCCCCTCAATACCCTTCTTGAAGTGCGGGGCTCAAAACTGAACCCAGGATTCGAGGTGTGATCTCACCAATGTCAAGTACAAGGACATTTTCCAATGCCACAGGATATTTTATGGGCAGCTTTCCTTGATAAGACAGCTGCAGGGATCTCAGCTTCATCGCTTCTGCAACTGCCCATGTGCTCAATTCAAACAGCATCTCTGGTAGCTTTAACATGGTCTTTGGTGGTTTTAATGTCATTTTCTGCATTCACACTAGGGTCACAGGGTGTGTAACTGCATGTAGACCTAAAAGCTGATGTCCAGGCACCTCGATGTTACATCACAGCGTGTGTCCTTTCTCACTGCTCCCTGTCCTCAGCATTCATCTGCACAGTTAAAATAGCAACAGCAACCTCTCTTTTTTTGCTGCTTGGACTTCCTGCCAGTATCTGGGGTTCTGAGAAGCCCCAAGATGATGGGTGGCTTGCAGTCCTCCAGGATCCTTATCGAAAGGCCTCTGATACCTCTGCCAAGTGTCAACTTGGCCAGGGAAATTCATGGGATGTTGCCCATTTCCCCCAGCTGAAGAAATGTTTAAAACCAAAGGAAGTCCAATCCCACACACCACTCAGCAGATGACTGTGATCACTTCCAATGGGCACCTGTGCTGCCACAGATTAGCCAGCAAACAATTAGAATGACACAATAAAATTCAACTGCACATTGCTGCGCTGTCACTATGGTTTCCCTCTTTCCGTAAAAGCCCATGTATTTTCTTGGCATTCAAAGTAAAACCTTATGAACACAATGGTGCAATTATTTCCCTAATACAGTCACTTCTAAAGTAAGCTGTCAGCCCATTCTCTCAGATGCTTTTTTGCCCTTTAATGAACAATTGAGATGACTTCTTTCACTTACCTGGCCTCATTGTAACATGAAACCTCACTCCTGACATCCTCCACTTTAAAGACATCAATGGAACTAAATCCAAACTGTACAGATTGACTTCACCGTTTGCCTGTAACAGGCACAGGAGGGATGCTCCTTCCAAGGTCTGCTGGACAAACACACTCACACTGAGATACTTCCAAGATTTACACTTCCAAGCATTCTTCATTTACAACTGGAATTAGACTCGATGATCCTTTTGGGTCCCTTCCAACTCAGATATTTCTATGATTCTATGAACTGATCCCAAAGCTGGACAAGTTTGCTTCACATCCAGCGTAGGAAACAGGTGACACCTCAGCTGGCATTTTCAAATGCAATTCTGAGCTCTGTGAGATAGAATCCAGATTTAAAGTGCCAAACAAAGACTTAAGAGTTACAGAACGGACACACAGTCACTGTGCAAGGTCTTTCCCGCTTCTCTGAGCACTGTGATCACCACTTCCTAGTCCTCTCTACCTCACTCATTGCTCACACCACACCATAATCACCATCAGAAACAGTGCAGTCTCAGCTTGACTTCTCTCGTTTGTGTGCCTGTGCAAGGAACAGATCCATTTTATTGCTGTTGTCTTTATTATTTTTGAGGAAAACATTAGATCACAATGACTACGCCAAGGCAACAGCCCCTAAGTCTATACAAGAAACTATTCCAATCCCCTGGCTTTACACAAAGCTCAATGCAAGCTTTTGATTCTGATTTTAATACAAACATTTTCAGTTGCTGACTTGTGTTAAGACAAGTTGACACAATGCCCTGCGAGCGGGTCAGTCTGACCTGCCAGGATGAGAGACAGTGTGAGTAATAGCAAACGAGAGATGGGTTTGGACATAGGGCAGGGGCGTGTTGTGCCTTGGTTATGTGTTAGGACAAATATTTACAGACTTTACAACAGGACAAATACAAGGAATGGCCAGTTTGAGTCAAACCCTTTTGTCATTTTGAAGGATGATTTATCTTTATCATAAAAACTATGCAAAATTTGTACTTCAAAAAAGAAAACAGGCACAACTTTATAGTGTTATTGAAAATGGGTTGACAGCCCTGAAAATGGTGGCCCAGGCCCATAAAATCGGATCAGACATAGCTAGTGGCCATTTCCATGCCCTGGCTGTGCACAGCCTGCCAGGTCAGTGTTTCAGGGCTGACCACAAGGACTGACATGAAAGGACTTTCCCTGTATTCATCCAGCCCTTTATCTCTCAGCGCAGTTCAGCAGTGAATACAACTACAAAAAGTTATTTCTAGAGCTTCTAAAATGTATTATGCAGACGAAAGATGCTTGAATTTGAAGCCTCTGCCTAAGAAGCCCTTTGACTGATGCAGCAGGGTAGCTGGCTACAACTCCAAACCATGCTCTGAGTTTGGTTCAGCCTGGCAGAACAACTCACCTACAAACATCACCGCGTTAGTTCCGCCACACCTGAAATCCTGCACTTACAGGATTTACAGTAAGAGGTCGCTCTTCAGGGTGAATCCTAATGCCAGATCCCAGCATCAGGGAGACTTTTGGAAAAACTACAGCTTCAAGGCAAGGCGTACTTATTTACGGTGAGAAGTCTTCACTCTGGGATGATGAAATGCTGCAGCTGTACAAGCCCATGATGACCTGCTGAAGAAGGCTCCTATCTTTCCTCAAATCACTGGCCTCATGTCAACATCTTTTGGTCTTCTGGGGAGAAAACCATTCTCCAGCCCATCACAACTAGCATAATCCAAGTTTCAGGTTGGTTACTGCTTCCTTTTCCTAGTAGAAAACAAATTGCTAAAAAGGTTTAGCAGTAGCTGTTATTTTCAAGGGTCGTATTTTGTCCTGAGGGACAGAATTTTAAATAAAAAACAAAATAGTTTTCTGAGCAGCAACAGGACATTCTTCTTCTGTGCTCTTGCTTGCATGAGGCAGAGCCCTCCCCTGTGAACTCAACATTTGATCCAAACTGGCTCCAATACAGACCCGGCTCAGCTCCCCGTGCTTCACGCTCTTACTTGCAAACACTTCTAGATACGCACAGAAGGCCACCTGAGGTGATTCAATATACAATGTCAATGGTTAAACTTACTGAGTTATTTCTTGACGTGCTCTGCCCTTCATAAGCAGGGTGAGCTCCGAAAAACTTTGCAGTAGCTCAGGTGAAACCAGAAATGAGAGAAACACAGCAAGCAAGAACAAAGCAATGACACATCCCGTTCCTACTCCAAACCCCTCCAACATCACTTCAAAATCACTCCAAAATCCAGCCCATATATGTATGAGGCCACACAATTCTTCTCCTTTCTTTGGTTTGGTTCTGAGCTTGCTGAGTTCCTGCAGGAAGTGTTTAGAAAGGCCCCCCCCCCAAGGTTTGTGTGGCAGGCAGGACAGCACGATCACGTCAGGGCTCCTGCAGAAACTACCAAGTCTAAAAGAGTCATGACTCAGCCTAACCTGATGGCATCAAGAGTAGCTTCTCGTGAAGATCCTGCATTCCTGATCCATCTATCAGAGATGACCTATTCTCTAGGCTTGGTTCAAAACTGCCTCAGACAGTGGAATGCTGCCAGAGATCTGAGGTAAACGACCAAATACAACAGCTGTGTACTTAAAAAGATTAAAGACACAAAATAGATTATTTCTTAAACTTGATGTTTTCAAGAGTCAGTCTGAAAACAGGCATTATTCTTCCAGAAAAGTTACATTACAATAAAACCTTAATGAAAACCAGAACGTTTGAATGCATTAGACTATAAATACTACAGAACAGAACACTGAAGTCTTGCATCTGACCTGGCTGCTTTTATGAACAAACTTATTCTTTATGGCACTAAATTATCAATTTAAAACTGGCTCCACAGTTCTAACATAAAATGCATAATAATGAAAAATAGAGATGTACTGTCTTACCTCTGTAGGACAATTGTATTCCAGTGCTTTTTCCCTACGGACAGAAGAAGCTGTTGTAACTGAGTACACAACAGCTCTTTCAGAACAGAAAAAGTTACTGGCCTGCACAGAAGTTCCATCAGGAATACGTTTATTTCCATGGGTACCACTAGCATCTCTACCTCCTGTATAAATGCTTTTTTAAAGTAAAACTAAGGTTTAAAGGATAATGGACTACACTGACACTTTTTACAACGTCTTTAATTCCTTCTCCCAACTTTTTACATGATTCACTATTGCAGAAGCCAAATGGCAAAGGATTAAAAGAAGTCTTCACATAAAAGCTCTAAGGACTGATATTTAATGAACTGTGAGATGTAAATCAATGCACAACAGCACAGTTTCAGCTTAAAATACTAGGATAACATTTATATTAAAAATAATTCACCTACAGATAGTACAGTCTAGTGTTTATTGTATGTTATGGGAGGTACACTTGAGTTTCCAAAATTTAAAACATATAAAAAGTGGCTGTTAAGGGCTAACGCTTTATCAACACGGGATACATGGGTAAGAATGTGTATTATACAGCAGAGGACAATGGTGGTGTTAATGTTGACAGGGCACCACAGAGGTTAGCTTAAAAAAAACGTCCACTATGCTTTATACAAACAACGCCACTTGCTGTTGTTTCCAAGTGTTGGGAGAGGATTGCTGCCTGAAGGGTGAGTAGTCCTACAACATCTTTAATGTTAGTGTCATAGTACGTAGGTTGGTGAGTTTTTCAAAATAAAACTAGAAATGCTGTAGTTACTTCACAGAAATGCACATCCAATGTTTCTCAATAAGAACAATAGGTATAGGATTATAACTCTCCCTATATGAAATAATTTACACACAGATGAAAGCTACACTATCTAAAATAATCACTAAATACATTTTTCTTCTGGGAAATAAACAAGCAATTTTTGTTTTGCATGATCAATATCAAAAACATAGAGCAGAAGTAATATTTCTTTAAACATAACTGATGCTCTAAATTAAAAAGAAAAGAAAAAGGAAGAAATGAGAGAAGATTTTCCAGGAATGTGCAACCTAAAATCAACCAAGCTGATATTGTAGTACAACCATATCGAGAAACCACTGATCGGAAATACAACTTTATGGAAAAGGTTTATAACCCACAAAACTGTTCATCAGGCCATAAAGTAAAAGAGTTCCACAGTTTATAGCGAGAACTGAGGCCACACAGACGCGTGCTATGTCTTATCTCCAAGGAGTGGATGGTCAGGCAGAGCATGTGACACTTTGTTTGTAGACAGCATGGTAAGCATTTCTCAGCAGGACGTAAGGGAAGCAGGACTCCAAGAGATCCATCGTGAGGAATGGAGACTCCTGCACAATCTGAAAGACACCAGAAACACTGGGTTTTGGAGAACACCTGTTGATCATCTGTTTCACATAGATACCTCTGGTCTGCACCACAACAACACTCAGATTTCATAGTAAACAGAAATAACGCACAGTTTAAGAAGAAACACATGGTACTGGCAGAGGCTGCCCAGGCCAGCGGTGGAGTCCCCATCCCTGGAGCAGCTTAAAAGACAGGTAGATGAAGTGCTCAAGGGATCTGGTTTAGCAGTGGACAGGTATGGTTGGGCTCCATCTCAAAGGTCCTTTCCAACCAAAGGATTCCATGATTCTATGAAACTCACTGCATCTCAAAGCTCATCATTTAGCTTCCCTACACATATAGTCCTAGAGTACTCCTGCCACTTCCAAAAGATACAGGATACTGAAAGGTAAAAATCTCAGCGGAGAGGATTTTCTACTACACACTCTGAACAATGCTCCCTTAAAGTCAAATTGCACTTCAATGCTCTATGCACTAAGTGAAATGACCTGAACAATGTGGTAAACGCTCTAGGCAACAAAGGTGACGGTAAAACTGTGTGCATGTGCCAGGGGAATATGCTGCCCACTCCTTGGAAGTGTTCAAAGCCAAGCTGGATGGGGCCTTGAGCAGCCTGGTCCAGTGGGAGGTGTCCCTGCCCATGGCAGGCAGGTGGAACTGGATGGGCTTTGAGGTCCCTTCTAATCCAAACTATTCTGTGATTCTATGATTCTAAAAAAATTAATTCCTTATATGAGGATGCCAGGAAGAATGACGTAAAACATGATTTTCACTAGTTCATGAGCAGCATGACCCAAGGTGACACCCAATCACCCTTGTTGGACGAAGCAACACAAAGCCTATTCTGTAAGTCAGTAACAGAAATAAAACCAATGAATGCTCACCATGTCTAGTAGAAGGTAAACAGATTCTCTGTTCCTTGTGGTGGTTTTGTCTGTCTCCTGGCCAATCTTCAGCAGACTGGATGATGCAAGCTACAAAAAATGGGTATTTCAAAGCAATAAATAAAACAATGAATCAATCAGCCCTGCTATTCTGTTACCCATGCACAAAACCTCTCTAAAGGAATTGCTGTCCCAGCCAGCGGACACTGCATTGTACTAATAACGGGAAAGGAAAGTAATCCTGAGCACATGAACCATCACCATGGGCTTTAGTCTCAGTGCACCAGTTTTCTTAATTTCCAGTAGTGTTTAATAAGCAATATCTGCTATTTTAATACAAAAAGTGAATTCATTTATTGCAAAGAATTTTTTGCTGTAATCGCTGGTTGACTGCTATAAAGTCTACTGCAACTGATGACAGGACTCTTCTGGGATCAAGACTTCACTTTCTCTGTCCTGCCCAATACGCATACAAACTTACTGCATTTTTGTACGATTTAAAGTTATTGAAATTTTTACTGAAGTTGTAACTTTTTCTTCTGTTCCAAAATGGCGAAGTTTTACTTCTTATGCTATATTTTTAACTGAAGAAACATCATCCTAAATGTTAATGAGTAATGTTTCATCAAACCACGAGCAACCCTACAACACCTGTTTTAGAAAATATCCTAGAAACTTCTAACATGCACTCAGGTGTTTAGAAGTGTAAGATAGTGGAATACAGTAAAATACTTGATGTGCAGATGCACTGATAACCCCTGCTACAGAAATCCGAAAACACCTCATTTTAGCATTCAGCTGTGCACTCATTCTTGCTGTCACGCCAAGCAATGACAAATGGGCTTAAACCACGTATACCAGAAATGGATTTTAACTTAAAACACTGACTTTAACAATCTAAATCAATATTCCTCATGAACAGATTGTTATCAATTAATCTGTAACATAAAGTGAACATGCAGACTTCACAAGAATCTTAGTACATACTAATTATTAGTATTAAATAAAATTAGTATGAAATAACCTAGCAAGTTGTTTCCATATGTAACTAACTTTGATGGGACAGCAGCTCACCCCCAGCGGTACAGTTTCTCCTTGACAAGTGTTTCTCTTTCAGAATAATCCCTAGTGATACATGAAAGGTGTTAGAAATGAAAGATTAACAGAATAGCTGAACCCTAAAGTAACGGTCTGCACTGTGAAAGCAGCGGGCTGAAACCAGTCTACAACCACTGCAAAAATGCAAACTTCATCCCAGAAGTGGTTTTATTGCATGAAATTCTACTGCTTTCCTTCACTTGTCAAACATATGCAACCTGACACAGCCACTTCTCTTTCATCTTTTACAACAAGCAGTTGCATGAGACAAGGTTAATGGCCAATGGTATTTTCTTTTTCAAAATGCAATGAATGATCCTTTTAAGAAAAAAAAAAAAAAAAAAAAAGAAAAACTGTTCCTGTAGACCTCTCAGTACAGAGAGCCATCATCATCCCACCCCATCAGTGTGTATGTAAGGCGCCTAAAATAAGGAGGGGATTTTTTTTTTTGCATTTCAAGGAGCAAAACCCAAGAATCACTCAAAATCAGAAGTAATTTGTAGAAATTAAAGCAAAGCTGCTGGTTTAGCCTTTAGTTCCCTTCAAATATTGGCTAATTAAGAGTCACTTTAAATATTCTATTTCTACTTGAGCAGCATACCAAAGTGTATTTAAAGTGCATCCTCACCACCAAAGGGCTTTCACTGTTTTTCTAAGAGCCACTAAGGATTTCAGAAGCTTTGATCTTCAAACTACTCCAAAGCATAAAAAGCCCTCTGCCCAAATATTCCTGTAACTCACTGCTATCAAACAGTTCCTGTGTTTAAGAAGGGCAGGCATTTCAAAAGGTGCAACTCAGAAGCCAATCTGGAGTCACCTTCTTTGAAAAAGTAAACTAGAGTCCAACACAGCATGGGAAAGTCTGTTGCCAGAATCTTGACTTCCTAAGCATTGCACATTTTTCCCAGCCATGGCCAAACAAGGTAAGTGATGCTATGTGCTAAAATATGAAGGATTACATTGAAAACATAAAAATTATGACACTTGTACTGATTTTCTACCGTTACTTCCCAAAACCAATCACAGCTGATGATTGCTAAACAACTATGACTAAATTTAATCTATATATAGACTTGTGCTAACAAGATGCTTTTCTCTTGTGCACCAAATCCAGATTTATATGAAATAATTGCACTCCAAATATTACATTTTCTACCTGAATTTGAAGATACTTCCTGAAGTTAATAGATGGTGTGTTGATGGTTGGACCTGATGACCTTAAGAGGTCTTTTCCAACCTTAATGATTCTATGATTCTTCTGTTAAGATACAAATTTTAACCTATTGCTGGATTTCAAAAACTTATCCACACCTAATTTTCTCCTAATCAAAATAAACGCTATAACTTCAGTTCCTCTTCAATCAATAACTACAGGAAAATAAAGTAATGTCCCGAGCATTATGAAGCAATATAGCAACTAAAATAAATGTTGGTTAATCAATACTCATGCTTACTAATCTAAATGCTTATAGCATGCCCTTGTGATGAAGATCACTCCTGGCTGATGGTGACTGTGAAGGGAACACTTGCAATGACAAAGACCTTGATGATTTAATAACAGCACTGCACAAGCTACACTACGGTTCAGTTGGACTGAGAGGCACTAGGGGGTGAGGTTCCTCTCTTTTTAGGGCAGCCAGCTGTACAAATGGAGTTATACATACGGCCAAAAACTCTTTAAGACGGTCTTCAATGCTTCCCTTGTGGATGGTGAATAAAGCTGCAGCGATCTGGTTGACAGCTTTTGCCAAGCAGTGGATGTTGTTGCAATGCCCTGAACAAAAACAATCACAAATTATTTCACATTGCATCTGAAACTGTCAGTTTTTGTTAGAAAACATCCCCAAAGAGCGAAGAGATTTGTCACAATTTTAGCTTCTTACATAGAGTACTTGTTCACAGAAAAAAAGACTATACTGGAAGTGTATTTGGTTTCTACAACTCATGAGTCTCATCACCAGGCCGAAAAGACATGTGCAAGCTGGGTTTTTTCAAGCTAACTGGCTTTCTCCCGTCTGTGTAACTGAACAAGTCATCACGCACAAACAGCATTTACCCATTTAATCCATAGGAACCCAAGAACAAAACCATTGCATTGATAATTGCTTTACATAACATCTTGCTTATAATTCAACTGCAGAGGCCAGAAAGGTGATTAAAGGACACCAGTTTTCAGAGAGAGCAGCAGAACTGCTCCTCACTAAGCCTGGTATCTCTTCCAGGCAGACTAAGTCAAATCCACCACTTCAAAACATAATTAATAAACACCTGGGCAAACACCTCGGGAAACATGAAAAGGAGGTGGCCTTTGAAGGAGTTTGCAAGCATTCAAGCATGCAAACACTGATGGTTCTTACCAATTCTTTTCGGCCATGGCTGAGCACTGAGCTCATGTTTTCATTCAGTCATTTATCATAACCCCAAGATCACACCTGCATAGCAAGGTCAGCTAGACCTCATCACTCCACCCAAGAAAAATCAGCTTTTTTCCCCCATGCATATCACTACTCTTACTTAAAATTAATTTTATCTCTGATTTTATTTCCTAGTTTACTCAGTCATAACATCCATCTGGAGCTCTTTGCTCCTCTAATATTCTCAATACCTTCACGTGATGTGAAGATCTCCTATCCTCACTTCTCACCCTTCTTCTGAGTGGTCTATGAATCTGCTGACCAGTAGGTCCCAGCACAGATCCCAGTGGATCTCCACCAGCAGTCCCCCAGATACTCCTACTCTGTCTTCTATTTTTTAATTCAATATTGCTGCATAAATATATGAGTCCAAAAAAGGAACAGATCATCATCTCCCTTGAACATCAGTCAAAACCACCTGGTCTACTTAATTTTGCTGGTTTAATTTTCTATTTGTTTTTGAAGGGGTTTGATTTTTTGAAGTGACTTCATTTTTCTGTCTGAGATTCAAGAAAGAGCAGCAGCAAGGGAACTTAGCTGAGGAATTCTTGTCTTCTAACTTGTGACATGGTTCTAGTATTTAGAGAAGGCTCTGTCTCTTTCAGACCTGTATTCTGTTCTGGCCTCTAAATGACATATGAGTCCTCCAGCCTAGGATTTGACTGGCAGTGCAGATATCGTACTGGGAACAGAAGAGTCTGTTAGAGTCTGTGCCTTTATCTGCAGCCAGTTGGAAGAAACAGGCTTGATCTTGAGGTAGGCAGAAACACTACTAAAGCTGCTGGTATTTGGGAAGCATGTCTTGCCAGATCAGAAAGCTGAAACTCCTTCAAATCTTGATGGGAAAATTCAGGATTTGTCCATGGAACCGACTTCATAAAAAGTAGCATTTATTAAATTTTCATTCTGGCAATAGCACCTATATTAAGTGTCCAAAGCCAGACATTCCATAAGAAGGGCAGAAGTATTTTGCAAGGAAGGCAGGACTGACAAGGTCTATTCTGCTTGTTCAATTATTTTTACAGAGGGAACATATTTTATGTATTCCTTTCACCAGACTCTCTTCCTCTCAATAAAAAAAGAGCCCACTCGGTAAAGACTTACCATAACACAGAGCCCACATCTCACAAAATCAGTAGCCTAATATGGGCTTAGCCAAGTTCTAGATGTGACTGCTCTCCAGTCAGTTTTATGAAATCTTATTAACTGCACTTACTCCAAGAGCCCACTTTGAAACAGGCTTTGCTTGACCTCCTGGGAAGAGTTACTGGATATAAATGAAATCACAGGAATGGGAATAATTAAGCTGCATGTTACAAATCAGGCAGAAGATAATTCTTATTGGTTGTTTCAGCCTGCTAGAATCTGAAGACTAAGTCCCTTGTACGTAAGGGGCATTTGAAAAAGGCCCACCTCCATGAGATCTGTGCTGCTGGAGAACCTCTAGTCAGCCTGACTCACCTTCTTAGAAATAAATTCACAGAGGGGTGAATGTGAAAACATAATCATGGTTAAAAAACTTTAGTCCTGTGCCTCTGGAGGAAACGGCCTCAAGTTGCACCAGGGGAGGTTTAGATTCAATATGAAGAAAAATTTTCTTTCCTGAAAGAGTGCTGAAGCACTGGCAGAGGCTGCCCAGGGCAGTGGTGGAGTCTCCATCCCTGGAGGGGTTCTAAAAGTGTGTGGCTGTGACACTTTGGGGCATGGTTTAGTAGCCCCAGCGGTCTTGGGCTGATGGTTGGACTGGATGAGCTTAGAGGTCTTCTGCAATCTTAATGATTCTATGCTTTTGAAGGAGAAACTGGTAGCAGAAACTGCTTCCAGAGGATTTCTTTTACCGAACTATTTAATTTATGTAATATTCACTTTATTTATGCAATATTTAAGAGATGTGGTGATAAACCACACATGAGCGAGTTCATCTGGACTGAGTGAAGAGAATCAATCTGATTGTCCTGTAACAAGCAAGTTCCTATCTGTGCCCACCACCAGTTTGATAGTCACTGTGCTTGCCAATATCCTGAGATGTTCATTCAGCCATTGTGACCATGAAAGAGCTCGCAAAAAGCAGTAGGAATGCTATGAGAGTGCGGACCACACGGAACTACTCTGCAGGTTACAGACTCTTCTCCCTCCTCATCAGAAAAAGCTGTTGACTTTAAAATCCGTAACGTCTCAAATCAATGCTTGAGTTCTACTCATTTCACCAGAGATTTATTCAACGTTTTCCCAACTGGCAAAAGGCTGCACCATGTTTAACATGGAATTAGAGCTAAGAAACCTCTGATCTCTCAAAACTGAAGATGATGTTAATTAACCTCATTTAAAACAACAACCTTGGGTCTCAAAAATGTGATTTGCGTACTACAGAGTGATACAGATGGCTGTCAGAAGTTTTAGTCTTTCCCTGGTTTTCAGCAGTCAGTTCAGACATTCTTTGTGAGTGAAATTTTGACTGAATTAGAAATTATGCAGCTTTAAAAAAAAAGAAAATAGAAAAAACATGGTGTACCAGTAAATGGATGTACAATAAACATGGTCTTTTATGTGAGCCACGCTACACATCCCAAAGGAAATAGCTTGAACAGCTGAAAAGTGACTTTTGTATGTGTTGGAACAGTTTTGTCAGTTTTTGCTTTTCTCAATTTTATCTGGAACAGAGCTCTTTTTTTGTGGATTACTTGCAAAGAATTTCCTTGAGGCAAAGGATTTTTCTCTTTAATAAAAAGGTTTAAGTGCTACACAGGATACAAAATCTGTTCCCAGCTTACATCTTTAGGATTCTATTTGCAAAATGTTATGCTTAGTAATGTGAACAGCATATTAAACATAGAAAAAACAACTTGTCTGAGTGGCCCAAATCCAAGGTAAAGGTTACTAAACCATCTATATGATGATATAATCAGTCTCACACTAATTAACGTAGGCCATTCCATATATTAGGACGAAGTTGCCCCCTATAGAACCTTTAACTGTTCCTAAAACTCAAGAAGACTCATTTTTCAATTTTCCACAGAAAGTTATCTCAAACTAGAGTGAAGCAAAAGCTTTTTAAGGCAATTTTCAGAAGAGCTTTCCCAGTTTAGGGCTAACTGATTGTAAAACTTTGTTCACTACAAAACGTAAGCAAATATTTAAAGCAGAAGTGTCCAAGAAACTACCAGGACTGTTGTGAAGAAAGCATTCACAGTAAATCTTTAGCTGACTTGACATTACCTTCAATGGCGGGGCTGTACTGTGACATCACATTACTTGCGAGAGTGGGCAAGGAGACTGCCACGAAGACCATGAGAAGGCAAGCAATTTTATACTCTTCTTCTGGACTAATGTTTTCTGAAAAATAAAACAAAGGTCTTTAAGTGAAGAAGTCATCTTAAAGCATTTCCTTTCAACTGCAGATAGTATAGCATATAAGCTGTTTGACCAAACTGAAATTTCAACCTACCACCATGAAACTCCATGCCTGTAGTGTGAAAGGAGGGATATTAGGTCAGCCTTGCAAAAAGACACAGGGTGGAGTTTCAAAACATCCCGTTTGTTATCTACAAGAATGAAGGCAAGCTGCGGCCACCCTGTAACTCCTAACCATGTAGTTACTCAGACTTTACTATGTAGAGCAGAAGAGGATTTTTTCAGGTTGGTGTAAATCCAGTTTGTGCTCAGTGGCAAGGAGAGCTGCTCCTGCACTCTCCCTTTGCTCAATGAGCAGAAGGTGATATGCATTCATTTCAATTCATAGTAAAACCCTGTGCATTCAAAACCAGCAGCAACATCACACAAAAGGTGGGGAGACCCTGGCACAGGTTGCTCAGAGAAGTGGCTTCCCCATCCCTGGAGGTTTTCAGGGCCAGGCTGGATGAGGCTTTGAGCACCCTGATGCAGTGGGAGGTGTCACTGCCCACGGCACGGGGTTGGAACTGGATGGACTTCAAGGTCCCTTCCAACTCAAACTATTCTGTGATTCTATGATTAGTTTAAAAAACAGCCAACAGCTGGGGAAATAAAGTACTAAAGCACTAAAAGCAAAAGAATTCAAACTGCAAAGGTAAGAATTCAGACATAAGATCTTGATCAATCATGAAAATACACAGAAATTCCCTGCCTTGTTCACCCAGCTTAAACATTCCACAGCTGCACTCCAATGAAATAACCCATCTAAAATGCCATTCCATTACTAGCTGTCTTCCAAAGATACGTCTATTTATATTATACACCTAAAAACAAATATTTTTTTTAAGATGTAATAAAACATTGTGCTTGACACTAAGTTTCAACATTACAATGCCCCTTGGAACGAGCTGGATTTCCCCCTCCCAAAACAACTAGTATTAAAGCAAGAAAAAATGAGTAGCATATCCAGGTCATATCCATGACCTGATTAGAACATTAACTACCCATTATACACCAGGAAAATAGGCAATAAAGTGCTCAGTAAGGAAGACAGGGAAAAAAGTTGAAGGCTGTCAAAAATCACTTAAGAGCTTTAATTCCTGCCTTCCAACCTGCTGGAGTAAACACAACTGACAAGCGTAAGCAGTGGGGCTGTAAGGTGAATCAGAGGAAGTATCAAATGTGTTCAAACATTGACACGTTCATTTTACCATGTGTTCCCCTGTGAACTCTATGTTAGCACTGGTCTAACACATCAGTAACAGTGCTGTGAGACTTCAGAAGCGCATTCTGCTGGCATTCCAGTTCCCACTGCCTGCTTAGGTGACGTGGATTGGTTACAGATCTGATCATGTTCGTAGCTGTTTGGGAGCCCTGTTTCCATTGTCCTTACATTACAGCAGTTGCCACCATCAGCTATGAAACTCCTCCAACATCCACTCATTATTCTTTCCTAGGTCACCAAGTTAATTCATTTGGGGCTGACAAGATTCCCAAGCTGACACATCAGGAGGCAGCAGGCACAAATAATACACGTTCTTATGCCATTTATGGCGGCCATTGAAGGAATACAAAGGACTCAAGATAGAAAAGTCTCCTTTGAGCACTTCCAACACTTCAATGCTGGGGTGCATTTATTTTTTTAACCACTCTCCCTCTTTTTTTCTTAACACACTGATACTTTTTATGTTGTAACTCCTTACCTGATTTTTGGGAAGACAGTGCTACAACCAAGGCCGGATCAATCTCACAAGGTAACCCAGCAGCTGATGACAGTTCATATACATTCATTGCCACCTGAGGACCAGAAGAAAGAAAATTACCATAAAGACAACACTGGATGCTTTCTGTGTCAACACAAACCAGTGTGGTTCTGCTGTCATGTTCAAAACATTCATATTCAAGCCTGTGGTGCTAAGGAATTGCAAAGACTTGGCTAAAAGATACAGAGCCTCAAGATTTCTGTTTGTTTCTACCCCACATTGAACAGTTGGGTCAGTACTTTGTGTGCTCGATGATAATTTCTTTTTGTCAAGCTAAACAAGCTTCTCTACATCACCTCCAAAGCAAACATCCCCACTTCAAATCACTTCCTACATCTTGCTCTATTGCTCAAAAGAAACAACAGATTCTCCCTGCCAGACCTAAAGCATCAGCTCACAACTGCAGAGAGGGTTTTTAGACAAAAGCCAAAGTCACAATCTGGTGAAATCTGGTGAAATATTGGAGCAAGGCAGAAATATGACAACATTCAAATCTGACACCAATTCCAGGTGCCAAGAATTAGACTCTAAGTGGCCCTAACATTTGGAGGAACTAAGAACAGCTAGAAATGTATCCCATTTTTCAGCCTCTCCTGGGCTGCATCTTGTATTGCCCTCGAACCTTCCCTATATCCCACCCTGTTCTTCATCAGCCCTTTGATACCAGAGGGTGTGAGATGCCTTCTGAAAAGATCAAGCAAAGCAAGCAGTGAACTTCCCTCTTGATCTTTTCTGCATGCTGATTCCTCAAGTTCAATAACCCAACATCATGCTTTGGCGATCAATGATTTTTGCTGTAACTACAGGTGAGAATTTCAGAAAGGCTGTTCTTGAGAAGTGCATTTTCATACAGTTTTCATTATGAGCCATCATTGGAGTTATTTTTCCATAGCGTTTCCACAGCTTCTGTACTGTGGGATGAATTTCAGTGTTTTCTGGGACGAATTTCAATGTTTTCTGGGACAAGCACCTGTGGCTGGTTTATCAACACTGTAAGTTTCAAAGAGCACGTGATTATATTTTGCAGTGAAAGAGCATGCATGTGAAATGTCAGTAACTTATATTCTTTGTGCAAGCTCTGACTTATCTCCAGACTGCTAAACCACATCTACTGAAATCACAAGGCCCACCACGATGGACTCTGAACTCTCCTAATATACTTTTTAAAAGGAGGATTTTTTTTATTTAGTGAATCTTCATTCACAACATCAGTTAAGTTTCTTTCCTCAAGGGCAGACAGCAAATGTAAACTTCAAGCTCAGGAATAATAACATATTCCAATCCCCCCCCAAAAAGCAACCATGCTTTGCTCAAGAGCATATCTCTAAAAATTGTTTCTGTCCAGGTGAATCCAGAGTTGTGCAATGTACATGTCATGAAATGATCTGCAAACTAAATTGGCACGATACCATGAAGAAGCTTGCAAACTCTTACAGCATCCAATCTGCAGTAAGAGATTAAAAGCCAGCAAGGCCGCAGAGACTGTGCATGTGTGTCCAGAAGCCCTGTGATGTACTAACAAGGGCTTTGGATGGAAGCACACTATCACGCAGAAGCAAGGTGCCTTATTTAAGCTCCTAACTCTTTTTTCAAGTATTTCAGACAGCGGATTCACAGAAATTTTCAGTTTAAGGTTGGAATCAGACTTGCAGCTATTACATGCATAGAGTGTCCACCAGGTACACAAAGTCCTGGAAAGATTTTGTTTAATACATAAAATGGTCACACCATGAAGTAGCACAGTGCTCTTCCCATTATCACTCAGTCATGTTTTAACACTTGATAAATTCTGTTCTTAATTCTTTCCATGAAAGCTCTCAAATGTGACCCCTGGGAGACAGATAATTGTGCTGGTCCTATCAGTAGTGTTTAGTTTTACTGGGAGGCTGCAGACACACAGTTACTCAGCTCTTGGGGAAAAAACGGTGTGCTTTGTTTCTGGATTTTTTTTACACTAAGCATGGAAGTCTTGTCTTGTACATGTTTTCAGTACTAAAAATGAGTCCATCACCCTTCAGGCCAAACATTACCTTCATGTCAGTCTCTCTTGGAATGTGATCTTTAAAGTCCTCGATGGAACTCACAAGGAAAGGAATGTGGTAGGATAAGACCTAAGAGACAAACACATACACAATGAGAAAAGATACTTCCCATGTTAATAATCAATTAGACACTACCATTGTTTTACTGAATTTATTTATTTTTTTAAAATGATTTTTTATTTTCATGTATATTTATTTCATAGAATCACAGAATCATAGAATGGTTTGAGTTTGGAGGGACCTTGAAGCCCACCCAATTCCAACCCCCCTGCCATGGGCACGCACACCTCCCACCCTGGGTTGGATGGGTGCTCAAAGCCCCATCCAACCTCGCCTTGAACACCTTCAGGGATGGGGCAGCCACCGCTTCTCTGGGCAACCTGTGCCAGGGCCTCACCAAATTTACCTATTTGTTTGTAGATTTAAGAGATTTAAGACATTAAAGTCTAATAAAAGCAGAATCAAGCAGTTTGCAGAAAAAGTGAAATGAAAGCTTTTAAAATGTACTGAGCACAGAAATATCAAAAGGCATGCTCAAACCTGAAGGCTTTAATGTTACATTTCTCACAAGAGTACTCAAAAAATAGTTTCCCCTACCCCCAACTTGAAATTCCAAGCTCAGTTACAACTCAGCATTACTATTTTACCCACATGGCAGCCGTTTAAGAGGCAACATTTCTACAAAGTGAAACTTCAAATACTCTATCATTCCATTAAATTAAACACAATGAAAATGATTCAGAACATATTCAGTGATTTCTTACATCTCTAAGTGCTTCCTGTGCCAGTGACCGGAAAGACAAGATAACACCAATAATCGTCATCCTCTTCAGAACACTGTCAACAGCTGAGAAGAAACAAGAACAACAGTGAGCAAGAACCTGTTGATGTTTACAAGCTCAATTCTTCAAAAGAGGGAAAGAAAACATTTAACAAAACACTGAAAAATGGCATTCCTTAAAAGAGCCAAAATAAACAGCACTTAAGAGGGTTTTTATAGTTGAGTGAAGTTTTCCGTGGAAGATGAGCCTGTTAACTGCTTTATGAAATGATCCCCGTCATACTGAAAAGATGCTCCAAGTTCATCACTACTATGCTGCCCAGGCACTAAATTAACACTGAAATCCCATTTTGCTTATACAGTGGAAGACTGGGAAATTTTGAAAAGATGCATGAGTTCATAACAGCTCACATACATTTTGCTGCTGCTGAATACTTTAACACAGAGAAATTAATTTTTCTCATTTTCTCTACAAACACAAAGACAATTTTACATCTTTATTAGGCCCTTTCTAGTTACTTACATGACAATCTTTTAAAGAGCGCTGCCATCTGGTCTGGCTTGTCGAAGCTGGTCCTCATTTGTGTCAGAACTTCAACATTCTCCACCACAAGTTTCTAAAAAGCAGCAATGATTCAGGTCAGCAAGAGGTTTTGGTTTGTTAACGGCATAAAAGCGTGGTTTAGGATATTTCAGCCTTTCAGAGAGGCAATTAAACTCATGGGATACCCACCATGTTCTTAATAGGACTGCAATGTCAGTGTTATTGTCAGGCACTACTCTACACAAAAGCAGGCCCCAAATCAAATACCAAGAGGATCAGATACCCCCTGAATGTGATTTTTATATTCAGCAATGTGCACAACTTCTTAAAATGAGGGAATGAAACCAGACAGCAACTCCTTATGCTATTCAGCTTTTTGTAAGAAAAATATACATCTATCAATAAAAATACTAATTCACAAAGCAATCCATTTTCCTGGGTTGCCGTAAGGATTAGATATTTAATGTTGGTAAAACTGAGAAATAGAATGAAGAGGGTGAGTCAGATTGCTAAATCTTGGTGCAGCTTACTTGACATTTTCTTCCTTTATAAAATCAATCCAAAGACATTCACACAAGTCCCAACAGCTTAGCCTGAAAGAGTTAAACTCAAGTGCAAGACTTTTTATGTCAGTTTGACCAAAAGAAAAGACAATGTGTGTCTGCTTCTAATTTGTAACAGGTCTCACATAGGCAACTTGCAGCACCAGGGTAAACGTAAGATCTTCCCTGCAATCACTCTCCAAGTATATATCAGATTTAAATGGAAATTACAGAGATTGCATAATCATATCTATAAAATGTCAGATCCAAAAAGGGTTTCTTGCTGAGGAACTTAGGTTGTGCCAAAGAGTATTTTTAAACTATTCCAGCAAGAAATAGGTGCTTTATTCTTACAAAGAATATTTTTGTGGATTGAATGCTAAGTATCCTATTTCAGAAATGCCAAACATGATTCTCTTTCTTTAGGTAGGGAACAACTAGCAGGTAAGAGAAGTTAGACACCTTGTGTGCTTTTGAAAATTGAATGAGGGAAGTGTTTCCCTTCTTTTAAAGGAGATTTAATTTAGTGCTTTGGATACTAAACAATACCAACTGAACGATGGAAGAACTGGACAGGATGTGTCTGCCAAAGTGCTTATGAATAGTTGTTATTTTTCAAGTGGATGCATTCCAATCCATCTTAATGACTCAGCAGCACAAACAAAAGGAGCAATGAGGATGGGGCAGAAAGAACTATTCATCAAACACGCAGGCCATTATAGCCTGAAATTTAATTTCAGATATATGAGATCAAAACCAGGATGAGACAGACCTGCAGGGACCTATGTCTAAGGATCTGAGAGCACCAGACTTCTGATAGCTCTGCTCACTGCTTTAATAGCTTTATTTTACTTCACTTCAGCCCACACTGAAAACAGGACAAAACACAGCAACTGGCAAGCAGGGAAATTAAATCTCAGAGTAAATATTCCTGCGACTACAGGAGCAGAGAAAACCCAACACAATTTAAACCACAACGCTGCTATGGAATAAAGGGTGGTTTGCACGTACTCCCACCTGCCAGTCAAGCAGCCTGTGCAGAGATGTGTCCAGTAGCTTAGACCTCTGATTCAACTACACTGTGTCATGGTCGTGTTACTTCCATAACCTTATGCCCACCCAGTATTCCCACTTCCATTCTTCTGCTCTTCAGTGAGAAGCAAGGAAAGACATAAGCTATACAAGATGCAGCATACTGCTCATGCACACACAGGACATGCTTCTGCACTGAAAGCCAAAGGCTGGTTTGCACTGAAATCAAGATGGGCAATTCTAAACCAACCGACATATCACAACTTGGCAGATGTGTGACATTTTAATTTCTGCCCCTCAAAGCTCTCCAGAAGGCAAGACTGAAAGTAATAGTCCATGTACGTTGTTACTGAGTCAAGTTCTCAGCTTTACAAAAAATAACCAGCAATTTAGTGTAAGATCTAAAAGCAACTGGCTGGAACACAGCTCAAATCGTTACTTAAATGAGGTAAAACTTCCCCTCCTCGCCCCAGTCTTAAACTTCAGATATAAACTCAGAACCCGGTCCCACTGTGGGAAGCCAGGCAAGCATGTTGAACCCTACCCTGAATGAATTCCCCATTCTATCTCTGTTGTGCTTTCTTCCCCCAGCACAGATGTTTCTCAGTGATCTCTTGCTAAGCCAACTGTGTCTCAGCCAGAGACGAACACTACACTGCACTTTTTTCCTCCAAATATGTGGTCATGTTCATGTGGATTGACACTATGTCCTGCTTATCCTTAGCACTATCATGAAACAACAAATATCAGAGAATTTAAATTTGCTTTTTTAAAGAATACATAGAGCTATTCCAAGGGAAAGTTACACAGAACACTACCTGCCTTCCTACCCATCCACCTCCCAAGGTTACCTTCAGCTCAGCAACCTGCGAAGAAATGTGCCACATCAGACTCTCACTGAGGAACTTCATGCCGTACGGTCCCAGGAGTTCAGAAAGGGCTCTCATTTCTGAGAAACAAAACAAACAGCTCTATTTCAAACAGTCCTTCTTCCATTATTTGATGCCCATCACGTTATCTAGCAAGTGTTTTAATATCTAGAATATTCTACTACAAAGTAGAATTTCAGACTTGCATGGCAACAGAACTGGAGCAGCAGTCACCACACACCACCCTCCTGTCTCTGTAGCTGGAATGCAACACCCCTACTTTGACCATAAGTAGGAAAAAGCTCTCTCAAGACACAGAGGCAGCATGAATAAAAGGTATTTAAAATATTAGTGAACTTTAACAAGTGCTGTCTATAATAGAACGCTCTAAGAGCTGCTGCTGTTCCGTTACTCAAGCACACGATAACCATCCCTCACAAACTCTCAGGAGAAATATCAATGTTCACCTGATATGTCAGAGTACTCCTCAGCATTAAATGTCAATTCGTTTTCTGTAGGCAGATTCACAAATGCCTTCATGGCTGGGAAATAGGCAATGTGGCCGTTGCTAACTTGCCGTAGCAAAGTTTCCAAGTACCTTACCAGAAAGGGAACAAGTTTCAGATGGAAAGACACATGCTCACAAAATCACAAAATGTTTTGAGTTGGAAGGGACCTTTACAGGTCATTCAGTCCAACCCCCCTGCAGGAATAGGGACATCTTTAATCAGATTAGGTTACTCAGAGCCCCATCCAACATGATCTTGAATATTTCCAGGGATGGGGCCTCCACCACCTCCCTGGGCAACCTGTGTCAGTGCATCCCCATTCTCATTGTAAAATATTTCTTCCTTGTTTCCAGTCTAAATCTCCCCTCCCTTAGTTTAAAACCATTGCTCCTTGTCCTGTCACAACAGGCCTTGCTAAAACAGTCTGTCCCCAGCTTTCCTGTAGCCCCTTCAGTACTGGAAGGCCACTACTATAGATACTCTACACAGATGGAGCATACTTGTGTTACACAGGACAGCAAAGCCTACAGATTAACGTTTTACTTCCATAGTTCAACCAATATCAGTCTCTTACTCTACGTTCCCCCTATAAAAAGAAAATTTCACAATAGACAAACTTCAAAGTGCTTCTAACAGGTACTGGCAGAAGTAAACTTGTAAGGTCAGAAACATAAGAAAATTTCAAACAATTCAATTTCTAATTTTTAATTAAATAAAAATAATATAAAAAACTTGTATCAAATGTTCATGTAATTACTTACCAGTTTGTGTACAGACTGGTAATGGTTGGTTCACCGTGACTATCTAAATGCTGGGTTTGCTGAAGCAAAACATTGTTAAATACTCGTGTAATGTCGATCTGTACATAATTTTCTATTGACTGAAGGACTGTCATGTAGGCTCTTACACTGGTTAAGAGCTCCGAAGGCTTTGCGATCTCTTGTGTTGCTTGATTATACATAGTCATTCCAACAATTGACCTTTTGGAAACAAAATTGGAAACAAATAAATTGAATGTGTTTACTAGTAAAGTTAAACAGAGAGAAAGATATGGCAATAAAAATCTTACATTCGGAAGTTTGTATCTGAATAAAATAACCTCCAGTCTGCAAGCATAAAACTCTCATCAATGAAAAACAGCACTTTTTTAAATAGTCTGGATGCCAAAGACAACTGTATCCACAGTTCCAGGAAAAATTCCATGAGGTTGTAAGAATACTCATTGAGCACTTGTAAAAAAAAAAAAAGCTCCCTCCCCGCAAGGGCAATTCACGATGCGGAAGACTGACGCTACAACTACTCTGGTAAATAAATCAATGTTAAAGTCTTTCAAAATGCAAAACTTCCAGGAAACGCAAGAGCACTGATGTATTAAGGTGCTTAAAGCATATGGAAAAGACTCTGTGACTCAAGTTGCTGTCACAGTTTCAGTTTGAAATATGTGTAAAAAAATCATAGAGCTCTAATTAATTGAACTGAAACTATTCAAAGCAAAAATTAAAATTAACCGTCATTTTCCCAATCCACCTTTAAAGTCTAGTTTTATGTATTAAGTACACAACACTCCAACATCAAATCAGCACAGACTTATCCTGTATCTGAACACTTCTAACCCAGCAGTATTTCTTACTTGGTGAAGCGGATTTCCAGGTGAGATGTTAAGTATTCTCTTGGGGTAAACGTGTGCTCCCAGACCACCATGTTGGGTACATAATTGATCGAGAAGCAGAGCTCCGAAAGTGCAGTGTGCAGTTTGTCTAGGCTTTACAAACAGTTGACAGGAAATTAAGATAAATATTCAATGCATCATAAATACATATTCTCATGAAAGCACACGCTGGGTAGAATATGTTTCAGGAGCAAACACAGCTCTAACTCTTCTTTTCATTACTTTTTCTGCTTCGAGACACTTCTCTAGTTTAATTTTAAAGCCGTATTTTGAGTAAGAACACAGCCCACAACTGCATACTGATCCACACCACACAGTGATGTGAGAGAAGTACGTATTTTTATATATACATACATATATTTTTTCCCCTTGCAAAGAACAATCTTAAGGTGGTTCTGTCCTAACTGAACTAAGCAACACATGCAATGCTTGCTATTAAACACCTAAAAATATTGGGGGAGGGAATTTTCAGCTACAAGTAAGTTCTTTCCCAGCTACAAGTAAGTTCTCTCCCATCCACTTTTCTAATCTTCACAGTTCTCCAGTGTTTGGTTGTGACAACTGTACCCAAACTAGTTCCCTTTTGGCAGTGCATGTGTTTAGCCACCCACAGTCACACCACCAAACATTTACCCTTTCTTTTTCTGAACTTACTTCCTTCCTCCTCATACTTCCACCACTCTACCATCTTGTCCTGTGATCTTTCCTAACAATTATTTTTCTACTCCAGCATCTCTAACACTCCAAATTGTATTTATTAATCTCTCTTGTTACCTCTTTCAGGTGGGTTTGCTGTTTGTATTTTTCATTCACTGGCACTTTCTGTTTTGCTTTAGCCACTAACAAGGAAAGCTTCCCCAGCTGGCACAGGCACTGAAACCTCAGCTCCATCCCAGCAGCTGAGGACAGCAAACAGCCTTTCGGCAGCAACAACTTCCAGCCCAGCCTGTTAGTTAAGACTCTAAGCAAGACAGAAACGAAGACATGAGACCCGATGGTCTTAAGAGGTCTTTTCCAACTGAATCCATTCTATGCCATCCACTCCTTGGACTCCCACAACATTCCAGGCAAATGTACAGGAAGCCAAACTATGGCATAGTTTCTGCTCAGGAAAGGCAACAGCCAAGGGGATAAATTATCAAGATATACATTCCTATTGCTCTACATAAGAGATTTCAGTCTCTGTAGAAATCTATAGAAGCATCATATGCTCAGAAAGACGTCATATTTACAGTAAATTAAACTAAGCAAGACACATTCGATATGTAAACCACACATGTTTTGACTTGAGAATCTAGGTGAAAGGAACAGAACAGGCTTACTTTGTCACAACCAATCTGTTTTTTCTCATGCTTTCTACTCCTGGTTTCTCCCTTTCAGGTTCTCCTTTCTTTCCAGTCTGTTTTTTTGACTTCTTGTTCACAGCTTGACTGATGGTTTTGGCACAATGCTTCGGCAGCAGCTAGTAAAGGAAAACAGCCTCCAAATTAACATCCAGCTTCTTAGAGCCATCAGATACAAAATAAGCTACGGTCCCAGTGGAGACTTCATCACACAAGTAACACATCCTTCCTTGGACTACGGAGTACACAATACTAATACCAAAAGTTTTTCTTAAACCATCTGCCACCTTATAAATGGAAAACTTCCCCAAAACAAGGAAAAAAAGGTGAACAGAAAATAGGAGCATAAAAAGAGAGCTGAACAACCTAGAAAATCCCACAGAAGGATTAAAAGACTAGGCACAACCACACTTACCTGATCACTCAGCGTACACTGTTCTGTGCAAATATCTGTGATAAGATTCCGAGCTTGCTTTGCCATTTCATCCAGGAACATGTTACACAGGGAAAGGCTGCGATCTCCAATGTGATGTCGCTATTAAAGAGGAAAGAAAAGGAAGTCGTATTTTCCATTCCCTGTCAGCTCTACAATACTCAGACAACACACACTGTACCACAGTTAATCACAGAACTGGAGTACAAGAAAATAAATTCATTCGTCTTCAATAGTTTCAGTTCCAAGAGTTTTTTTTTGTTTGGAAGCATCTTGAAGCATACAATGTTCCAAGTCAAAACACCGTGTTATCACTAAAAATGGCATGTTACCATTAACAATATTCTGCTTAGTGTAGTCTCCAAACCATTTCCTGTAACAGGAGGCAAGGTAATGTTTAAAAAGCAGGTTTCCAAGTTAAATTTTGTAATGGAACTTCAAAGTTTTCTGTGAATCTCTTCATTAAAGCGCACTAGTGCTACATCTACGAGGAACAAAAAGTCTGCAACTCAAGCTCTAGAGAAAGCCCAGTGTCATTCACACAGCTGGAAAAGCCAACACTGAAGCTCTATGGCATTAATGTCTGGATTCTGTTCCTTTGTCATTGAATCTGCATAAGCACAGCCTTCTATCGCAATGAAACCCTCCTTTCACCACTGTTTACTTTCCAACAGCCACAGTATCACACACTGTACATAGTACAATGAAAAGCCTTTTTCCAAAATGATAACAGTTCACAAGTCACAGTTACTGAATTGAAAGTTCCACTGGATGTGACAAACTATGCTTGTTGCAGCTGAACTCACAGCAATGACTGTCCTAGGGACTTGGGCTACAGACTTGTTACCGGCACTGTAATTGTTCTGAAAGACATCTCTTGTCCTGAATGGAAGCTGTCCTGCAAATCTTTCAGCGGTTATCTTGTATAAACAGATTTTGCAGCTGCTTAAAGCAAAACATACAGGGAAAATGATGATATAGGTATATATTGAGATGAGGTTTAGCAGAAGATGACAGTGTTTAAATAAGAGAAACCCACACCGTGCACATTATGAGATCTTATTCATCTCATTATGTCAGATTGAGCACTGTTAATGAAAATACATGCTTGTGAGTTCTACGCAAAAGTAGCCAAATTAACCCCTGGAGTCATTCCAAAGTCAATGGACAGACAGGAAATCAACTGATGGATCTATTTCAGTACAACAAAAATAGCAAAGAGTTTCGTCAGAATCAAACTGCTTCCTTTAACAAAGGGGCCATTTCTTTAATGGTGCATTTTTTCTTGTCTAATTCTCACCGAAGAGGGCTGGCATTACCCATTTCCCACTAAAATGAACACGTGCCCTATGCTGTATATCCTTCAGATCCACACAAAACTCCCAATCTTCTATTTCATTTTTCCTAACTATGAGTTTATAAATCATTTGAAAGAGAAAATGTTGCAGGTAAGTTTTAATCAACATTAGCATCTAAGCCTGAATGACCCCAAAAAACCCAGCTAACCTTGGGACCTTGGTTTAATCTCTCTTTGAAGCAAAGATCATAATGTTCACTCACTCACTCCAGAAAAGGATTTTGAGACTTCTGGGTGAAGAATCACATAAGAAGGTATCTACTTGTTTGACTTTTGACCTTTTTAGAATTCACAGATTGGTTTGGGTTATGGAGGGGACCTTAAAGCCCACCCAGATCCCCCCCTCCCCCGCCATGGACAGGGACACCTCCCACTGGATCAGGATGTTCAAAGCCCCATCAAACCTGGCCTTGAACACCTCCAGGGATGGGACAGCCATCATTGCTCTGGGCAACCTGTGTCAGGGCCTCTCCACCCTCATCATGAAGAACTTATTCCTAACGTCCAATCTGAATCTTCCCCCTTCCAATTTAAAGCCATTCCCCCTTGTCCCATCACTCCAGACCTTTGTAAAATGCCCCTCCCCAGCTTTCCTGGAGCCCCTTTCAATACTGGAAGGCCACTCTAAGGTCTCCTTGAAATCTCCTCTTCTCCAGGCTGAACAACTCCAACTCTCTCAGCCTGTCCTAACAGAAGAAGTGCTCCAGAACCTTGGATCACCTTCTTTTTAACCCGCTCCTCCCTCAAATCTCACCTTGCTGTAACTAACATCTTGCAGTGCTCAGCTCTAGTGTTCTCTACTTTAAACAAGGGATGAAAATAACCAAGACAACACATTTCAGCCTTACCTCTTCTGGGCACAGCTCATGGGTGCAGCTCATAAAATGGGTGCAAAGCAGCGGGAATGCAATAGAGTATCTTGATTGAGAGGGCAGCTCCAAACACTGCTGAAACATCTTTTCAAAAGCACGACTATAAAAACTGATCAGAAAGAAACACTTAAATGGAATACACACATAATTTTGCTGCAAATAAGCCTGCTTCACACACATCAAACATGCAATTAGTTCCAGGTTGTAGTTATAACTTACATTGAAAACTGCACAATGCTTTCAAAGAAGTTTGTTTTATGTATTCAATTCTTCTGCATTTACTTCTTACAAATTTGCATCTATTATTATTATTACAATATTTTTATTCTGGTGTTTGCCACGTCGGGACTGCAAAAATTTGCACCTTCTGCAAAAACCTATTAAGGAAGACTCCTCCGATGACTCCAGATCAGTTAAGTGACTGCCTGAAGAACCTCTCTGACGGATCTTCACAAACACCTTTATTCAACTAATTCTGATGGAAACCAGGAATTCCAACTGATTATCCCACTTGCCCATCTTCCTACAATGTTTGCTATTTAAAAATTATACTTGCAAAGACAACTGAAATAATAAAAAGCTTCCACAGTCAGGTTTGAAACATACCAAAATATAGAAAGATCTGAAGTTTCAACCAACATCTCCACCAAAGAATCTACCATTTTTGTGTGGAAAATGATTGTGTTCATCATTTTTCCTAGTTCTCTGTGGTCTGCCAGACCAAGCGAAGCTTTAGAAACACTGGTGTAGGCCTGGAAAGACATAAGGAAAGGTTTATGTTTTATCTATATGTTTTATCTTTATGTTTTATCTATATCTACACAAAGACTACTTTCTTTTTGCACCATAGCTTGAGGAAAGCAAACTGCATTCCAATGAAGTCTCCAAGTGCCATTTGAATACGAAACCAATTTACAGATCAACTGTAGAACAAAAGCACTGACAAAACACAAATGTGCACTTGTGAGCCCCCAAGTTACCAAACAGGTTTTGGAAAGCAAGAAAACGAATGTGTATTTTAAACATATAAAAATAACTATGTCTGTCTCATTTTGAGACAGTGCTCTCCCCTTTATTAGGTGAACTGAACATACAGTTATTGCAACGCAGAGGAGTGATCTCACTGAACATCATTTTGTCACAGAATGACCTCCACCTTCAGGTGGAATCAAGCCCCATGCAGTGCACAGCTGCCAGCAAACGTTCATCCTTAACATTTTCCATTTCCAAACTGCTATATCCACCGCTAAGAACAGTTTGCAAAAAGCATGCAATGCAGAACAAGTTACATCAAAACAGAGCAAATCATCTGCTTAAGGAATTGTTTGGTTTTAAAAGAGGTTCTACTTAGGTAGCCTGTCATCCACTGGCAGTGTCAATCTAGGAAAGTAGTAATTTATTACACAGTTGGGGTTTAAGTTAGCAAAGCATCATGCACATTTATGAAGTCTTACCTGCAATCTGAACCAATCTAATCTCATTCCTCTGAAGTCGAACACCTCTCCATCTTCAACTGCATCAGTGAAAAATACGGATCATCAACACTTTGGGAGAACAACTACAAATCCAGATATACTAGATCAGACCTTCTAAAAAACCCCAAAGAACTTCAGAATTGCTTAGGTCCTGAACCCCAGGCCTCCACCTAAGAACTTCAATCCAACACAGTCACACTAATAGGAACTGAAATATCTAGATGAAAAGGTGTAATATTCTTTCTATGTTAAAAGGGAGGATTACTTCATTCCTCAAAAGCTTTATCTGTATAGAACAGCCTTGGAAAGAGGACATACAATGAGAAACAGATGCTGTAATGAAAGAGGAACATGGGAACAAATTTTGTTTATGCAAGTTATCTGTTTCTTCTGATTATATGGAACAAAACCCAAGGAAGCTTTCCAGAGGAACCTGCTGTTCTGTTTTCCTAAGTTCATTTAAACTCACCTTGTTTCACACTTAGTGAAGTCATCGTGTTTACAAAAGAAGACATGATGATCGATTCATCCTCTGGGCACACCGAAAGATTCTAAAATAGATGTTGTTGCTATTAGTATTTAAACTGGCTTTAAGAAACAATGTCGATACCCACTTTCCCTTTATAAGCTGTACTGTGACACATACAAAAGATAACCAATGGAGTATTTCAAACTATGCTATTTAACAGCTTTCACTTTATAATTCATTGGTTGATGACAAATGCTTCCACACCAACATCTGCTCAGAATGGAAAGATCTAACAGTAAACGTGCCCATGCATTTTCACGCTGCAGGCAATTACACACCAGACACCAAACATTTTTCTGAACTCTACAGGCACCTGATCCATTTGAAAGGGAAATGTGGCCATGGCAGAATGGAACAGAGCCCACCTGAGCATCACTGATACCTACAAACCCCTCTCTTGACAATGCCTTCAATAACCAATACCACCCGAAAGATGGGCTATCCAGTTTTCTAATTTTACAAATGTTGTGGGTTTGGATTTTTCCGAGGAATTTTTCTTCCTCTTGCCAACAAAAGGAATCTCAACGGGATGTGAGAGGGATGGGGGGAGGATGTTTCTGGGGAAACTGGGACAGAGGTCGTGCCCGGTTCTGCCTGGACATCCATCTTCCTCTCGGATGGTGGCAGCGGCAATGGCAGTTACTGCATGTGTGCGTTTTGCAGTCTCTGAAGGAAAGATCACTGGTCATCTGAATCTTCCACAACTCTGGCAGAACTCACTATAAGTTTCCGTCTCTCTTCCCCCCTCCCGCCCCCAGCTGTGGAGCTGCACCAGGCATGGGGCAGCAGCAGCGGCAGCAATCAATCGCCATTCTTAAAGAGACCTGCATTGCAAGATTTTGGGTACAGGACTCAGTCCATTTTAAGGTTTAAGTTATGATTAGTGTTGATTCTGTTCTGTATATACATATATTTGTAGCTAAGAACTGTTATCTTTTCTATACAATTTTTTTTCTTTCCCTGATTAAAGATCTTCAATATCTGATAACGTATCTTAGTTTTCATCTAAACTAAGATAACAAAATTCAACAGTTCATGAAAAAGCAGTGTCAGCAGCTGATAAGATTACATTTCTCTTAAATATTACAAACCAGTTTCTTGTAATTCCAGCTGTGAATGACATTTTAACCTGAAGGCTGGAAAAATCCAAATTATCACTCAACCATTGACTAGCCTCATGCTAAATTCCTGTTATGAATTAATTACAAATGAATTCAAGTCAGTTTCTTCCTCCTCATTTCATTTTTATCCTCAGGATTATCCTATCTGAACACAGAGCACTTGTGCCACTTGTACAGCATTTCAGAGTTATTCACTAAATCTATGAAATAATTTCCCAGGAATCAGTAACAAATGTCAAAAATATGTAATTCTGTCACTTTATAAAAATCTTAAGTATACAGAAATCTACACAAAAAAGCCCCAAATGCAGTTATTTTGGTATTGAAAGCAAATGGAAAGATTCCATTACATTTAATAATGTAAGCAGTGATACAAACTGGTATTTAAACTTTTTTTGTTTAAATAGCTTGCTTAAATGAACAGTTGAGTACTTTGGTTCCACCTTCTGGCACCTTATGCAATGCTTTAAGTGTGAAAGTAGATTTGACCACCACAAAAAAGCTGACAGTACAATCTGGTCAGGTTTGAGCAGCTGACCCAGCCACAAAATCTGGGCTCCATCTGGTGGTCACCAAGGAATAACTCCAGGACACTTCACAAAAAAGCCCATCCTTTCTGCATCAGGATGAACAAGGGAGAGTTTCTACAATGCTCCTTCACTGGCAGCACCTGTTTCATTGCTGAATAACATTTAAGTATTCATACAGCAACCAAAAGTACATCTCTAAATCCCAGCGTTGAACCATTAGGTCCATCAAACTCCACAAACCAGGATGTGTTTCATGAAGTCATTTTAGACAAAAAAGCTCTTTTCAAAGTTTCTGTTTGAGAACCCAAACCCAGCATGCCCGTACCTGAACAAGTTCGTTTAAGACCACAGCATCAAAGCCAGAGAGATACTGCACATAGTATCTCTGCATCACAGGTCCATATTTTCGCACGTGTGCTCTGAGCTCCTCCATGTAGAATATCAGCTCGGCGATGTGTCTAGGCCAGAAGAGAAGTGAAAGCATACAAACACGAAACACTCAAAAAAACCCCCAGCCTCTCCCAATGGAACGCTTCAAGGGGATTTCCCCCTACACCTTGCTTTTAAAGCTAATATTAATGGGTAATTTCTGTATGATAATATTTGTTCACATTGTAAAATGAGTTTATGTAAGTAATTTAGCAAAGTAAAATCCATTCCATAAGACAAAACTTAGCAGGATACCATCATGGTAGTCCCTAAAGTCTGTATAAGTATTCAGCAATTTTCTGAATAAGAAGCTCTTCTATAATGTTCAATTTGAAAAAATGTTTTTCTCAAATAGTAGTTAAATGTGAAAAATACAACTGTGATAACTATCTGTGTTTCTTTTAAACCACAAGGATTGTTCAGTACCTGCACAGGCTGTTTCATAGAGGCTCTGGTCCCTCCACCTCTCCCTAACACCTAAATCCAGTAAAGAAAACCCAAGGTTTTCCTACTGCAGCTCTGGAAATGACCTCGTGATTGTCACTTGTGTGATCTCCTGCAGTCAATACACAGACTTTCAGTTCCACATGGTGTTCAGCAACCTTGAGAACAACACAAAGCCAACTGATGACCTTCTGCCTATCCACACTTGTAGCATCTCATAATCCCACTTCTCATTTTTATCTTCAGTTTACGATGATACTAATGTATTACAGAAATAACTTTTATCTGAGTTAAGACAGGTTTGCTACAGTGCAGGTGATATTCTACAGATCAGCAAATCAAGCTTTTTGACAGTTTCCTTTTCTCAACTCTTTTTTCTCCGTGCAAAAATAAATGGCACTGAAGACACATGAGAAAACTTTATTTTTCGCTTATTCAAAGCAAAAAAAAATTGCATAAAATAATTTTTCTGCAGAAAATGAATTTTCACTGATGTTGTCCAGCTTCTAGCACAACATTTCTGCTTTTCTGGTTTGATGGGAAGCTTAATATTGCCAGGTAACTATTATCTGAACATTCTCAAGTCTTCCATAAAGCCATCCTTTCCTAAGATTCCCTTGTCTTCAAATGCATTTCATCTGTGAAATTCACATAAATATTTAAGGCATCACACTAAGAATTAACATACTTATCTATGAAGTCATCCGCGCTCTTCTTTGGCATGTTATCTGCGTGACGAAGAAGCCAGATAATTTCATCACGAGCAAATGATAACGCCATAAATACAAAAAGTGCCTGAAAAGGAAGAATCATTCACCATCTTAGAGAGATGTACAACAGTTAGACAACATATGGACACTAAGAGCCAACTGGTCTCTACAACCAGAGAACATTAAAACTTAAGCAGGTTTTCACACAGAGAAAAGTGTTTTTTCCACTACCCAAACACACTAAACATCATTTTCATAGAATCACAGAATCATAGAATCACTCAGTTGGAAGAGACCTCCGAGATCACCGAGTCCAACTGTGCCTGTCTCCTTACTAAACCATGTCCCTAAGAAACTCATCCACCCGTTTTTTAAACACCTCCAGAGATGATGACTCCACCACCTCCCTGGGCAGCCTGTTCCAATTCCTGACCGCTCTTTCAGAAAAGAAATTCTTCCTAATGTCCAATCTAAACCTCCTCTGGCGCAACTTGCAGGCATTTCCTCTTGTTCTAAAATACTGGCACTGAGAAACGCACTGTGAGATTGCATAAATGCAAAGCATAAGAATGATCATTACCTTGGGACCCAGTAGGCCTGGCTGATCGGACAGGACAGTGGCCAGTTCTTTGAGTGCTGAACGTAAGAACTTGCGCCTCTCTCTGTGCATTGAACCACTGTATCAAAAGAACAAAGTGAGACATCGCCCGCTGTGCAAACCAATGAACACTGGGTTTTCCCAAACACTGAAGCCCAAGTAGAAGCAGTTCATATCACACCAGCTTCGTAAGTTCAGTATTTCAAGGGATGTGGCGCAGTTAAAATCAGCACCTCCATCACCAACACTGTATATTCCTGAAGCACAGTTAAATTTAATCCCAAGTTCTCTGCCCCTGGTCTGTGATGTGCATTTGACTTCACTGAAACATTCGTATTTAATTTGCATTCACACAAAGTAATTAGAAAAAAGAAAACGGAGAACAAACAAAATGCTATCATTGTGATAACCTGAAAAAGAACCTAAAACTTGGGAAGTTATATCGATAATGGCATTAAGCAAATCCAGATTTAAAAGAACCATCAGCGCATGGTCTCGTTTGAAAATGCACAACTAATTCAGCTTTCAACAAAGCCTGATTACGTGTTCTTTATAACTTCGTTAAGAAAATAATCGCTAAAACCTGTCAGGAAAACTGTAAGGCACTTACGCATGTGACACAGCAGCTTCTTTGCACTCTCTGATGTCATTGATACGCTTGTTGTAGCTGCAAGGAAAAACATCCAACACGGTAATAAGTACCAGTAGCACGATTCAGCCAGAGTGGCGTGGGACTGGAGAGGAGCTGTAAAGCCACAGCAGGTAAGAGCAAAAAGCTCACTCAAGGCTTATTTCCCCCATCAGAGATAAACGCCCAAACCAGACACCCAACCCAAAACCCCTCAGTGCTGAAGTGTTCTTGGTGTTCGCTGGCAGAGGTGTTGACTCTGCTTCTATCAGAGTTTTCATACAATATATGCAATTTTCCCAGCAAACCCTATAATCGTGACTTTCTCTTCACTTGATTAAGATTTGTGGGCGAGATCATTAATGTTAACTTTTGCCATTTTAGCAACTGATTCACCAGACTCTTTCAGAACGGAGATAAAAAAACCCCGATGGTTATGAAATCGGGCTCCAGAAAGTCAGGCATTAAAGAAACAGCCAGGATAAGATGAAAAACATTTGTGTGGTGGCTATCCGTAAGCAGAACTTGCATGAAGTAGAAGTAACATTTTCAAAACAGTTCTTCAAGGAATTATACATTTTTAACAGAGGTTCAGAAAGAAGAGAAGGAGAACTCACCCCCGTATGTTCACAAACAAGTCTTCTGCAGCTTTGTGAATATGGAATACTTCATCTCGAAACAGAGCCAAGCAAGAGCTGCTTTGAAGTGCGAGTTTCCAAAGGTTCAAAGCTGTAGCATCACTATTTAGGATTCCATGGCACAAAATAAATCCAACTTCAGAAGTTTGCATTGATGTGTATCACAGATGTACAAAGACAGTAAGAGAAGATAAGATTATTATGGATTTTCTCTTAAGTAGTTCAAAATATTTAATTAACAAACTGCTTAATGAATAACATAATTTATATATAAAAAATATCCCATTCTGTTCTAGTGGAAATTTTTGCAGTGTTTTTGTAACATGAATTGCTCAATGCTGATACTACTCAGCTATTTTCATCGGAATTACTAAAATCCTCACTTTTAGTCAAGGTCTGGAATAAATTGGTGATAAACTCCATTCCAGCAGCAGACGTTGAATTCTGACTTAACTGCATGTCAAAGTATGACACATACAAATGAGATCTAATCAAGTTCTCTAGAATTTAATTTGAATACAGCAGCTTTTGTACAGTACAGAAAAACAAGCTGTCTTTTAAATGTGCACTCATTTTTTTTCACCCAACCATGAGCTGTTCCAGAACGTTTTACTTACAAATGATCCATTTCTCCATTGCATCCAGGGAGAGATATTCACACGGCATCTGTTGAAAAAACAGCAATTTATAAGAAACTCATGATAGAAAAGACAACAGATTTGACAAGAAGAAGTTTTTAGAAGAAAGGTACAAATAAAGCCATGAATAGTGATGGATCCTGGAAGACTGAAGGGTTTGAACATTAAACGAGCTTCCATACCCTCCCATACCTTGAACAAACAGCGAACAAATCTTATCAAATCATAAAATGGTTTGGAATGGACCACGAATCTCATCCAGTTCCAACCCCACTGCAGTAAGCAGAGACACCTTTCACTGGATTAGGTTGCTCAGAGCCCCATCCAATCTCACCTTGAATGTTTCCAGGGATGGGGCATCTACCACCTCTCTAGGCAACCTTTGCCAGTGCTTCACCACCCTCAGTAAAAAGAATTTCTTCCTAATAGTTTATCTAAACTTGTCCTTTTAGTTTAAAACTAAAAATGTTTAGCTTCAAACAAGGTGGTACAAAAGAATACTAAAGACTAATCACAACCTGACCATTCCTATTACAGCTTAGGGAGCAAGGCACAGTAAACATTTTACAGCAAGTATCAGTTCCGGTTTTCAGCCTGTTGGCCCCCAAATACCTGAGACAGCACACAGGATTCCTTCCTTCTACACTGCAGAAGTTCACATTGCTTCCCTTTATCTCCTGACTATCAAACACTGAGAATAAAGGCACAAGCTAAGCAACAGAAGCTTTAATTAACAGGATAAAACTTTGCCTTCATAGTCTTCAGCTCTCCCAGCTAACCTATTTATTTATCATAGAATCAGAGCGTCTTGAGTTGGAAGGGACCCAAAAGGATCATCGAGTCCAAAGCCACATCAAAGTAATCAAGGAGAAAAAAATGCATTCCTACAGTATTTTACAGACAACTTTGCTTCACTTTATCACATAATGAAAATGAACAGGTTATACCGTGTCAGACTGCGCGGGGTTCAGCATCGTGCTAGGGGCACTGATGAGGCTCAGCAGTTGTGCATTCCTCCACTGGTCAGCTGAGAGGTTTCGTCGTGGATAGACCATCTGGAGTGAAATCAGAGCATCTGAAAGGGACTAACAAGGAAAGCAATGATTAATTTGGAGATGTCTTCAAGGTTCAGCCTTAAACAAATATCCAAGTTCTTTAATTCACATTGTCAACTGTGTATTATAAAATCATAGAATGGCTTGGGTCAGAAGGGACCTCCAAGTCTATCCTGTTCCAACCCCCTGCCAGGGGCAGAGACACTTCCCACTGGATGAGGGTGCTCAAAGCCCCATCCAACCTGGCCTTGAACATCTCCAGCGATGGGGCAGCCACCACTTCTCTGGGCAACCTGTGCCAGGGCCTCCCCACCCTCACAGGAAAATATTTCTTCCAAATATCTCATCTCATCTTTCAGTTTAAAACTCTTCCCCCTCATCCTCTTATTTACAGCACTACTCCCAAGGACAGAAGACTCAATATGATTTTATCAGCAGTGCTGTTTTCTCAGCATTACTATTAATGATCAAAGTGCTTTACTGAACCAGTTCTGAAATTAAACATAAGGTTTAAAACCACTGCATCTAGTTTATTTCATATGTAATAGACTATTTCAGGCTAAGGAGGGATGGAAGAGAAGCAGGAGGTTTTCATTTTTTTCAATATTTTTTAAATTAGCAATAATTCTGAGTTCAGAATTAGAATATGTGAAAAACCAAATCAATAGATGACAACACATCTGCCACACACAACTGAAAGTTGTTCATTACTTATTTAAGCATCTTAATTTATTCCCATATCTGCCACTTCATTTAGTAAGTACTTCTCTCTTCTCAAGCAAGTCATAATTATTTTGAGCAGATACTGGACACAGAAGCATCTTCACAGCAAATGTAGCTTTTCCGAGTAAGTGCTGACCCACACCTTCTCCCTGTCTTTGGCATCAAGACTGGTGCTTGTACGAGTCCTCAGGAAACCAGGTCTAAGCGCTACACTCAGTGAAAAAAAGAAAAACCCAACTGCTGAACCTAATTTAAAGGCCTACACAACAGCCAGATTAACTGCAAAGCAGTGAGAAGATGAAAGGACAACTTAAATGTGCAGTTCCATGAGTCTCACCTAAGCATCTGTTTCAATAGGATGGTGCCCAAAGGGAACCCTGATCCCAATTTATGCCTCTAGCACAGAAAAAGCAGAAGAGCAAAAATCAGACTGAAAAATGGCTTTACAAAACATTTCAACTGAAAGAATTGTGAAAGTATAAACAAAAATAATACTGAGAAGCGAAGCATTGTTGCTAAAATGTGGATGAGGAAAGATTTACTGTAAATGAGATCTTTAGCTAAATAAGTACTAAAGAGAGGAATTGTGAAGAAGGAAGTGTAACAAAAATAAGATCAGAGATTATTGAGACAAATGAGAAGTACTTCAATTCAGGCCACTTTGAGAAGTAGCCAAAAACTCTTAGAACTTCTTGTGACTGCCTTCAAAAATTGAAAGTAATTAAAAAACATCTCAAGTGATCTAGAGAAGGAAAACAGACCCATTACCTAGAGTCACTTTGCCAAGGTGTTCCCATCTGAAAACAGAACCTGGACAAACCCTTATAGCACTGTAGCACAACCAGCAGTGTCAGAATAAAACCTTAAAGACATTTGTACAGGAGAGGCTAAAAGACCCTGGTTCATTTAACTTAGTGAAGCCAACCAAGCGGGGTACACCACGCCAGCTTTCAAGCATAGCAGGCAATAGTGAAGAGGCACTGGTGATCTCCAGCATCCCTGGTTTAAGGACAACCCAAAGCAAAACCCTTCAGGTTACACAGCAGCAAACCACATCCATTTACGGTGGTAAATCAGAAAAAAAACCTGACTTCATAAAAACATTAGTATCTTCTTAATTTTAAGCTACAAACCAGAACACTATTTCAGATGACCCACACCTGATTTTTAATTGATTTCTAACACTTAGTGAATGGAATTGAACCTTTAACAACGGGCCCCAGCATTCCTGTATTTCTGTAGGATGTTTTATTTAACAGAACATAAACCTCAAGCCCCAGACACCCATTCTATGTAAAATCTCCTGTAAAATTTATACCTAACAGCTTTTGACAAAATACACCCTTGCTTATTTACTTGTTCAGCTGCTTTTCTCAATTAAAGTTACTGTGTTCCTGGAAAAAGGAGTTACATACTTTACTGTGAGGCACAAATTCCTCCATCATTTTCTTTAAAGGATTTTCATAATCCACAATCATCTGGCCAAGGCGTGGATATTCTCTGTCACTAAAAGCAACAACAAACAGTTCACTCAGGTGTAGTTGTTTTTATTATTATTACAATTATTGAATATGCTTCTCACACAATGGATTTTTACCTTGCTCCATGTGTCATTTCATGGGCGTAGTTATACAACCCAATGATAGCTTTCCTCTCCTCAATTCGAGACAGCAAGATCATCAGAGTTGTGTAGGTTATAATCAGATCCAGGTAGTTCTTTGTTAAATCGAAATTTACAGTCTAGAGAGGAAAAACAGTAGTCTGAAAATTTCAGAAGCAGGTATAAAGATTTTTCCTCACCTTTCCACCAATTTTCAGCATTTTTTAGATACAATGTACTCTCTTAAATTTTTTTGTTCTGGTTGCACACAGACTTTGTATAATCTTAATTCACTCGCTCAAATCCCAGAACTGTTTGCATTCATGAAAGCAAGCATGCAAACAACTCTGCCCACGCTCAAGTGCCATGGGCTAGCTGACAGATAGGAGAAATTTTCTTGGGTGTTACTAAGCAGTCAGGAAGTGCCTTGACCTGTGAATTATATTTTATTAAGACTCAGTAACATAAAAAACTAGCATGTATCCCACTGGTCTGGTCAGATCATTCCATGGAATACAGACCTGCTCCTCTTTTGTAGTATGAAATTATGTCAACCAAAATTCAGAATAACAACCAAAACTAGCAGAGTGACATTACAAACATTAGTAAAGAAACCAAAATGAAAAGGTGTTTAAGATTTTGGTTTGGGGTTTAAGTATTTGGTGGTTTGGGGTTTGTTTAAAACTTAACACTTTGAGCTGCTTTTGCACTTGCTGTAGCTAACACCAGAAGTGATCTCCTTGCATATCCCTTATCTGGATAGCAGTAACATATCTGCTTTGTAAGCCTACATGACTTAAACACATAGGTAACAGTAAACCTCCAAGAACAAACTTGCAGAGACAATAAGGCAAAAAACACAGATTTCTATGTCTGGTAATGGACAATGCTGTTGCCGCTGTCTGTAAGCAGACAGTTTAAAATTGTCTGTCTTCTATCCTTCTGATAGAAATTAGAGAGCTGAAGATTACAAGTTTTATTTCTCTTGCATTTATAACAAGAAATGTCATGTTTCTTGGGCCAACACAAACAAGTCCTCCTAATTCTCCACATGGAGCTGCCCAGAAACATTTTCAAGTGGCATCTGAAAATTTAAATCCAGCTACTTACAATATCGAAGAAGACTTGGCAAACATCAATAGTGTTCAGCAGCTCACAGACGTGGTCCTGGAAAAACAAAGGAATAACTTGAGTTTAAAGAGATTCAACTAAGTCACTTTACGATTCTCAGTGATGGAGACTGATTTTGCATTGCTTTTTAAAGAACAGAGCTACAATTCCAGCTATTAATCACACAACAATGATTTCACCAATAAAAAGACAGAAGCCTGATGGGACAGAACTGTCTTATTTGCAATTCTTTACCTTAAATTCCATAACATCCACAAAAGTGAAGTAGTATAATGCCAAGTTCTTCAGAATCTCCGATTTCTCCTTCTGGAGCTGAGCAAGCTGTTGCTAAAAGAGAAACACACATGTACTCAGTGTTCTTCGAAGGCTGCTGAAAAATGATACCTGTGAAGCACAGAGAGATTGCCAGGCTATGCAAAGGAGCCTTAACATGGGTTTCTAGGACTGAGGGTCTGTTTGCCTCAACTACACCTGGAGGTCTCAGAACAGATCATTTTAACAGCTGCTGACTACACTTTGGGGATAAAAGTCAAATTAGTACCCATTAGTACCAAAGTCACATTGTTTAGCTCACTAAAGACGAACAAGGGTCATTAGGACAACAGGGTTATCATATGTTTAATTAGCAAAAGCAGAACAGGACATGAGCACAAATCAGTGTGACAAAAAACAAGGACATTACTTGAGGTGGGAGAAAAGAAGGTAGCAGGTCACAAACTTCACTACAGGAAAACATTACGCGTTTAAATTCTGAACTTACCAAAAAGAATATCCAGGCAAAGCCACGTTAAGCATGCAAAATAAAATGTAGATACAAACATAAAATACAGTAACGGTTCTTTGACCAGTCCCATATAAACACAGTAATACATTCAAACAAAAGCAACAAAATAAAGAAACAAAAAAGAAGCGAAACACTAGCATTAGACACTGGTGGGTAAAACGGAAGAGGCAAATGTGAATACAAAGGCATAAAATCATTCACATGGATTTTTTACAAGATATTTTTAACATATTCATATTTCTCAAGATTTTCTAGAGGAACCAGACAGATCACTTAAACAATTACTGCTAAACCCACACAAAAGCAGCAGTTACTGAACAACCACTATGTTTATCTATGTTTAGCCTCGCAACACTTCAAGAATCCAATTATTTAACTTATAATAATTTAACTTATAATAATTTAACTTATAACTCCTGTCACTAATTAAGTCTCTTTCCTGATACATGAATTGAAATGAGTTAAAGCACTCATAACACTCAGTATGAGAAAGTGCCTTCCAAAAAGTGAAAAGGTTTTAATTTAAAGATCGATCAAGTTAAATAGGATTCTCTTCTCAGCAAGAACAATCAATTATGAGGACTATTAAAGAAACTGTTACAAATCAGGAGCTTATTTCATAATAAGAAAGATTAGAACCAAATAAGCTTCTCCATCTCCCTTTCTTCATAAAGCTGTGCTCTGTGTCCTCAGCTTTACGTAAAGCACTAAAATCCCTCTGAATTCCAAAACCAGTGCAGATGGTCTCCTGGATCACTTATAAGATAATTTTTGTTTCTTTCCTCTGAATTTTTAGGGGTGGCTATAGTTTTTAGAAGCCTTAAGCGGTAAGACTTTCATTACAGCCACAGAGGACAAGCATACACAGAGCTATGGGCAAACTGGAAAGGTGACATTACACAACATTCCTGTCTGCTCCTAAACCAGAGTTAAGGATTGAACTCTTAAGGCCCAGCTGTGCACATCCAAGATGTGAGTTTCTGTCACACAACCATCAGCTGGGACTTCAATGAGAAATGGGTGCAAGTACCTGCGTTTGTTCTCTGACTTCTAATCATCTCATGCACAGGACACAGGTTATCTCTGTTCAAATGCCTGTTGTACAAAACATGGTTCAAATAGAAGCCTATGAACTGTATTTAGATCCTCAGTATGAATTTGCTACTGCCCTACCTAGCGTGGACCTTAAACTTTAACTGCCTTGTGTCCCGAGAGCGAAGCATCCAGCATTGTCATCCACCAAGCCCGGGGTTCCTCCAGGGCAAGCATGGCCCCTGCAAACCCACAGGGCAGCTTCCACTCACGCCTGGTACCTCCTCAGAGGAAAGAGTGCTTTGTATAGAACTGCTGGCTGATGGAGCAGCCCCCAAACTGCTACAGGATGAACATTCATTGACTAAGATGCTTGGTTTTAATCTCCATCCTGACTCTGTCATGTCAACTCCTTATTGCAAGGGGTTTGTTTTTAAAACATTTTCCAGAAATGGGGTTTGTTTCTGAGCAGCTAGCACAGGCATGAACTGGATGGATTTGAGGAGCTGTTCCATGAGGTTTTCAGAACAGACCACGTGCTATTGTTCAGAAATAGGAATAATGCCAGTGCAGAGAGGTAACGAACCCAAAACTTGCACTGGAGAGGCGCATGTTCTTCCAAACTTGCCCTAAACAAGGTGTGATGCTAGAGGGAGGCTGTCAAGTGCAGGTTGTGGTACGCGATGTCTGTGTTGGGTACAACAAACAGCAACAGACTGTCCACTTCTAAAGGATGTGACAAGTCCAAAGTCACAACATGTGAAGTGGGGAGAGACAGAAAACAGGAGACAGGGCTGGGAACTGTGCCTACACAATAAGTGATCTGTTTTCAGAAACTCTGTGAAGCTCTAGGTTAAATAAGAGAACACAGGGAGGCAGCTGTCACAACCAAGAACTAAGGAATCCCTGCCGTGCACTGTTTGTTAGTGATCTGCATTCCCAGAAATACTTACACTTAAATGATGCTAAAACTCTCATACAGAGTTAAAGTGATCATTCTTCAAAGTGCCAGTGTTGAAAGTGTAAGCAAATTTTTATTTAAAGCATTAGTATTAAAGTAAAGCAATGTATCAGCTGTAACTGCTGTAAAACCAGTGCAGTGCAGACTCTTCAACGCCCATAGCGCAGCCTGATCGGGGATGTCTGAAGGCTATTTACGGCATGCAGGGTGCAGGATGTTTAAGGGTATCTTATCACTCAGGAATGTGGGTGTAGCTCTCCCCGCCCACTGCAACAACACTTTCCATTCCTGATTTCCCAACAGCTGTTAAGAAATAGCTGGTGTCCCATCAGTTTGTATTCAGTTTGAGCCTTTTCTCCTTTAGCCTGAAATCCCACTTATCAGCAAACATCTGTTTCCAATAATTAACAAAAGCTTTAAAACAGGATAAGGTGAAGAAATAACTCTTAACACATCACTAACATCAAAAGATTATTTTCACTAGAGCTAACCATGACTTCCTGATTGTAGCTTTATTTATTCTTAAAGATTTTGAAGTACAAATTCTACAAGCCCGTCAATAGCATTTGTGGAAGGAGATGAATGAGATTTAAGACATTCAAAAAGCTGTAGAAATCTTAGCATAATATAGCAAGATCAAAAAAAAAAAACTTTATCTGAAATAATTAATTTTATCTATTAACAAAACACCATCTCTCCAATCATACTTGAATATTATTTATAAATCAGGATTTTAAATACCAGAGAATGAAGCTGACACTTTACCAGGTCTGTTACCTACAGGAGAAGGAGCTGGTCTTTACCAAGTTGTCTGGTGCCTTTCCCTCTTCATATTAAACTCCTAAATCTTTACACAGCCGATCATGTACACAAAGTATATTTAAAGCAGTGCATTAAAAAAAGAGAAAAACAAACCAGAAGGAGCAAGACAGCCTCACTTGAAGTGTACATGAACACAGGAGCTCAGAGAAAACCAATGACATAGCTGCTGGCAGGATAACGATGTGAATAAATACCAATTTAATATGAAGGCACAGGAAAAACATGAGACAACTAGAAAAGAATGGTCAGAGAGTTTCATGTGTGGAGAATAATATGGACGATAACTGAGTTCTGGAACTATTTTATCATATTGATTTGACTGGTAACAGTAGTGTGTGAATGAATGCTTTATTTCTTCACCATGGTAGATAGGGGGATTTCCTCCATATATCAGTGTGAAGTTGTTCCAGCAGGTAGTATCATTAAACAATGGTATTTGATTTCTACAGACTGATAACAGAGATATCAAAATGCCAGCAGACAAAATACCATCGACTTCATTTACCAGCTGGAATATCAGCTCCCCAAAGCAGTACTACAAATAATGACTGCTACAGTTCTGGGAATGGAATAAATAATCACTGTCTGTACTTTTACTGCCATTTGTTCTACTTAGTACACTTTCCACCTGTACAGTCTTTAGATGAAGATTTTACAAATTCAACTCATTAGAACCAAGCTCTTTGCCAGTAAGATCCACAGCAGAACTGCATAGAGAGAGCAGGATCTAATCAGATGAAGCAAATCAGTTTTAAATTCTACATGTTAACTGCAGGATGATGGCTGTGCCCTTGACTTTCTTATTTCCTGCTAAAAGCTGCACATAAAGTGATGTAATAGAAAAATTACCATGTTTACTAACTAATGAAATATTCTAGTGCAAGATGTATTTTGGGTTTGGTTTTGAGGTTCTAGCAATTTGTTACATGTTTTGAAGATGAAACAACCACCGGTGACCCTCCACAGCTGTTTCTGTCCCAGTCTGGCCATAGGATGGATAATGGCAGGCAGTTGGAGCCGTGAGGCTCTCCTCTAGAAACTGCTAAACCTGTCAGCAAGCTCTACTTCTCACATAAATGCATATTGTAGTAATTAAATTGTATTTGGATGCTACTCCACCTCAAATTCATGCACAATCAAAGGTTAAGCCATGAATGCAACCACCATTGCTGACCGTGCTTATGATTTTGAACAAATCTAAGTTATGTTACAAGAGTTGTGCTTGGTGAAAGATTGTAGAGGTTTCAGGATTTCACGTTACCTTTTGGGATCACCATGAAAAAATGCTCACTTTCAAATGACTGTTAGGCTGAAGAATTTTACATACTGTTCTCCGATTATACTATAGCATGAGTCATTTTAAGCTGTGAAGTCAGTCTTGGGCAGGAAACAAATGAAGGCATCAGACCTGCTACTGTGTACAAAACCAGAACAGCAGGTATGACCGTATGGCAGCCAAGCACTACCTGAGCAATTTCAATTCTGAATGATTTTTTTTTTAGTAAAATGTAGATAAAGTTTTATTTGATGCAGATATTTTGGAGTTCCTACTGAAATAAACTATCAGTGTACACCCTATCCTCAAGCATAAGAAGGCTCCACTGCTAGTGTGAAAGCTCATCAGCTGGCTTTACTTATCCAGGGGCAGCTCCCACAAATCAACTTACTGGCGCAGTAATTTGAGCTTTGGAAAATTCACCTCATCTATGGGTCCTTTAGCAAGTAAGTTCCTTGAGCAGCAGCAGAGCCAAACAGGCAGCCAAGCAAGAAAAGCAGAGCATCCTCTTTTCTGGGAAGGATTTTAGTCTTTGTGGCCAGGAGGTCAGTTCATTTTATGGTGGAATATGGGGATCTGAGGTTTTATTGCTTAGGAAAGCAGTAAATTATCTGAAAAATCGAGTCTCCCACAAGAGTTCTAGCACTGCAGAAATATTAGTTTACTGCATTTTGGGATTTAAGTTACTTGCTTAAGTTACTCTTAAGAAACCGGCAGCCACAGGTGTTAATTACCATGTAATTTCCTCAGAAATGAATGACAGTTTCTTTGTGAAAAGGGATTGCCAATATAGGAGGCAGTGCTGCTGAGACTCCAGTTATATCTTTGCTTAGAAGAGAATTTCTCAATCATCTCCACTAGCACTGTGTGAATACTAAAAGATTCATTAGAAACATGCAAACAAACAAGTGACATTTTACTTCAAGCATTGTACCCCTTGCAGGAGTTGAAAGGAGCGCTTGGAAAAGTCAGGAATTAGTTGAATTCAGTTAAGCATTTTGAAAAAGGCTGATTACTGATTACATCAGAAATTAAAAATCAGAACTGGTTATAATGTGCATGTTTCAATAATTTTACTATAGAAGAGAGGGTTTAATGAAAGCATGCATTGGTGGCTTTTAATGAGCTTTGGCCCAGGAGGGCCAGTGCTCTGTGCCACAGTGCCTTCCCACAGCCAGCTAATTCCCTACAGAACCAGCTCCACACTGGGAAGGGAAACTGTGAGAGATACATGAAGCTGGGCAATCATCCCACCTGGATCTGAAAGGGAAGAGCCAACAGACCCATGGAGAAGCCGTAAATAAAGTGTGACGTGAACTAAGTTGTATCTACAGCTTCTGACCCAGGCAGGCTGGAAACACTTGCATTGCTGTACTCTTCCCTCACATGATTTTATTTCCATTTCCCACTGGCACAGTTAAATCAGGTAAATAAATCCTCAAACTACTATCTTCTATGAAGTGTGTAGTCAATACAAAATACAATGGAATTGATACAAACAGTACCAGGAAGACCGCTCCTAGAAGATGAAGATCAGCAGTACCTAGAAAACACAGACATTTCTCCCAAAACCACACACCTACAAACTCCTGAAGTGATGTTTCACAGGTCTGCTCGCCACTAAGCAATGACTAAGCCTCAGCTCCTCCAGCAGGCATTTGAAAGACAGGGAATTTTCCTACATGGAAGCTCCTGAGGAGCAATCTGAGTAAGAGAAAACCGTATGTTCAAGAAAGGTGGCAGACATTCTCTCTGCTTCCCGTGTGTGGTGGTTTGGAGAGCAGGAAGGAGGCATCACATGCTGGTACACAGCTCCACATGCGCAGGCAGCAGATCTTTCAGACCCTACGCACTCTCTACACAAATTCACAAATTCTATGTCTTTTCTTCCTGCATCTCCAGTTCTCCACTGTGAAGTATTTTATTTTGGGTTTACAATGGCATTAACTATTAGCATTGAAAAAGAGAATAATTTTTAAGTCCTAGATTTTTTTGAGTTTGGTGTGTTCGCTTTTGATTTCTCTGCAGGAAGGATGCCTTGTGAGAGGATGAGGCCTAAAAACTCTTCGGAAACATCAGGCTGCTGTTGCATCTCTTACTTTGGAACTTTTATTACAAAGCTAGTCAAGGCAATTCAGTAAAAACGAACTTTACTGAGTTAGTGCTAGCACAATCAGATCATGGATCTCACTGAGAATAAAGCTTTTTTTGGAAGGCTTTCAAAGCTTTTTTCAAAGCTTTTCTCAAAATAAAGTTTTAATCAATTTAAAATACAAACATTGAGGTTTCCCAAAGTTTGATATATTTTATTATAGAGTTCCCTTTTCAAAGGGGGATCTAAAACCATTGTTTCCCTCTTTGTCAATCCTTCAGTTTTCTGTTTATACACACGGCTCCTTCACAGCTATTGCACACACTATTAAGCAATAGACACTGCTGGCCAACATCATTAACAGCTGATTTAAGAGCTCAGTCTTCAAACTGCACATTTCCACAGTTACAGGGTTCCCGCTGGTGACAGGGGAAGGAAAGTGTCAGAGATCACCAGGACTGCCCTCAGCCAGCAGGAGAGAGCAAGTTATGAGCTGATGGGGTCCAGAGTTATTCATCATCGATCCTTTGGAAGATGAACTACTTTATTTTTCAGCCTGGTCAGCAAGGACTCATCAGGCACTTCATAATTTGAACTGCTCAAACCTTCACTCAGTACAATATTGACAAAGCAGCAATTGTCAGCTACCACTCGTCTGACCCAGCACATCAGACACTGAAGGAGGAACAAAACCAGGAGACGTGGTTTTTGTGAATAAAGATGTAAAAGCTATCAGAAATAAACATAACAGAATCATTTGTTTCCAAAGAGTAAAAATGCAGGCTTCTCAGGATAGTCTGATTGCAGCAGACACTGCTCAGACACTTGAATACAAGGAGCTGTTCACCTCTGAGACACAGAACCAGAACACTGCAAATGACGGTGTCTGAGTAAGAACAGCAGCTAAAAATAGGTCAAAAAAAAAAAAGGCAATAAGCAGGCACTACCTGACTAACTGGAATCTTGTTTGGCAGCATCACCTACTGACGTGCCAACAGGCACCACTAAGTGCACTGCTGAGCAACGGCAAGCGCGGCAGCTGAACGTACAAAATTCATACCCCCTCCCTGCAAGGCTGTCCTAGCATTTGCATTGCCAGGCAGAAGCATGGTTATCATTTCATAGAATCATTTGGTTAGAAAGGACCTTTGAGATCACTGAGTCCAACCATACCTGTCCACTACTGAACCACATCTCTAAGCACCTCATCTACCCATCTTTTAAATACTTCTGGGGATGGTGACTCCACCTCCCTGCACAGCCTCTTCCAGTGCCTGAGAACAATTTCAGAGAAGATATTTTTCCTAAGAGGCTATTTCCTTTTGTCCTATTGCTTGTTACTTGGGAGAAGAGACCAGCAGCCACCTCGCTACAACCTCCTATCAGGGAGTTGTAGACAGTGACGAAGTCTCGCTTCAGTCTCCTTTTCGTCAGGTGAAACAATAACCCTTGGTAACATTTCATTAATCGATGGGTTCCAATAAGCTTCTCATCCTTTTAATGCTGTTGAGCTGTTTCCCTACTGATGGACCCACTGCTGAGCTAGTTGTGGGCCAGCAGAAGGATGGAGATAAAGGAAAAGCAAGGAGAGGAACAGCTTGCTGACCCGGAGCTGGATGTTCATGCCCTTTTTGGAGCTAAGGTTTACAAACAAAGATTTATCTAAAATCAAACTAGAACTTCCTCCGCACACAATGCGGCTCTTATCTTATTATGTATCTTCATGGGTAAAGGTTTCTCTTGGAGTACACAACACTACAGGAGAACATCTGTAAACAAGCAAACAGCTGCCAGCATTGACCACAGGGAGGGACAAGTCTGAACCCTTGCTTCAAACCATGCTCACACACAAGGGAGGCAGGCTTCTGAGAGCTGTGTTTCACAAACACAGGCCCAGCTGCTCACGATAAACAAACACAAGGCAGTGACAAAACACTGCCAGCGTGGCTTATTTTAGAAACTACTATTGTCAAAACACATTAAGTTAGCTTTGATCTCTTTCCATAAACTCTGCAGTACCAAATCCTGAAATAGCTGTCATTAGTGAAGCTCCAAATTAATTGCCAGCAGCCAGAGATATATGCAACTGCATTAAACAAATTCTATGTACAGAATCTTGTATTTTTAATAGCAGATCTGCCACTGAAGTGTAGAGAATATGGAAGTATTTACCAAACATTTACTATTTTTACATAAATCTGATAAAGAATTTGCCATATTTGTTACCAACACAACTAAATTCATTACAAAGGTGATCAATATGGAACAGTACAAAACACATACACCATTTAAAATGAGGAAGCACATTCCTGGAATTGTTTCATCCATGACGGAAAGTTTTTCTCATTTTGTTTTTCATTGGTTTAACTGGAGTCATTACAGAGAAGTTCTAGGTGGCACTGTAAAAGAAACTAACTCTTCCTGCTGCTGCCCCCGCTATCATTCTGCAGGAACTGGAATGCCCAAAGCAAGCCTAGACTTCTCAAGCACACATGCAAGTAGCTGCATGCAGGAAAATGAAATCCAACACCTACCTCCACTATCCACCTCTGGAGAGAAATGTAAGCAGGTAAACCAAAAATCTCCCCCTTGACTTGAAAATTGGAAGACAGAAACAAGTGTACATCACCTGCCAAAATACCTACCTGTCATCTCATCTTAATAATCTCTCACAGGCTACAAAGCCAAACTCAGTAATAATAGATCAATACTGAAAAATAATTTCCTACTGCAACTGAAGTCACTACATCTGAAGAGAAAACAGTTGTATATCTCCATTTTTGCCCTTCACGATGTTTCTCCTTAGGTACTAAAGCATTCTTATTCCTACCAGGACTGACCCCATAGGCAAGGGAACTTCTAAGGTTCAAACACATCTTCCCACTCTGCAGTCTTTCATTGCTCTGCTGGTCAGGTTTCATCCCAAATACAGTTACACAGCTTCCACCTTCTGCAAGTCCACCAGGAATTTCTGCTGTCAAAGCAGGGCATGAGTTTTTCAAGGATTACTTCCCACTGACAACTCTTTGAAATGAAAGAGAAGAGAGTAGGCAAAAAGAAATCCAGAAAGCGTCCTACTCTAATAACACCAATTCCAAACTACAGCATGATACTCTCTCTTTGGAGACTGTTCTTTCTAAAGTACCCATCAGACTCCTAAATCAGTAACTGTATCCCAACTGCAATGGTCAGCATCAGATGCTTTATAAGAACACACAAAACCCCCTAGATTTGAGCAACAAGCACTGAAGGGTATTGAGAAAAAACACTTACATAGTTATTCAGTTACTTACATTGTTGTTGCGTGTTTCTACTGCTGGAAACTTCCTGACTATGAATTTGACAGCAGATTCCAGGTTTTTGTCAATAAGATAGGATGGTTTGGCTTTGGGGTCGCCGCATGCCTATAAAAAAACCACAATTACAAATGAAGCAAAACCACAATCGTCCATCCAAAGTGAAGTGAGAGTTGCAAATCTGAAGACAAACTAGAAAGATTCGTTTGTTTGTTTGTTTGTAGTGAGCAGGTGATAAAATGAAAGGCAAAGTGCAGGGACTGTCACAGCTGGAATATGCAATGGGAAACAGTACAGAGATGCTCTTCTACTGAAAAAGATGCATGGAAGTATCAAAGCAGTTAGTGCAGAGCAGCAGTGAGGGGAAAAACTCAATCCTAAAAGAAGGAGAAAAAAAAAATGGTTGCCTTTTAATGCTATTCCTGTTTTGAGGTAGCGTTGTGTTCATCTGGAGTTAATGAACTGTTAGCAAACTCAGTCAGGGCATCATCTGTGGAGGACAGTGCTGGGCACGCTGAACATTTAAGCTACCCTTTATAAAACACGACTAACAGCCCCATCACCAATCTGCACTTATTTTTCTTTAAATCCTTAACTGCAAGACAATATTTCACTCCACAATAAGACCGCCAGTACGTGCCTGAAGGACCCTATTGCCTTTGACTAAGGACTCAAGGGTTGCCTACTGTCTACTACTGCAACAGCACAGGCTGTGCTTTGAAAGTGGCAATCAAGGAATGTCATTAAATTTTGATCTGCACAGAAATCGCAGCTAAGTGTTAGGTCTCTCATGTAACTTACGCAGACATATCCTGTGGACAAAGGCCTGACGCGGCACCTGCAGCTACTGTGCATGCTGTCGGACACACACCTTCTCTGCTACCCTGACTAGCGAGCCATGCGGAACCACTCACTTCAGAGAAACACACTGAAAGCAGCGTTACTTACATGACAAAACTTGTGCTCAATTTGTATTTTCTCTCAAAGATTCATTTAGCTTTATAGTCCTCAGAGGGATTTGCAAAGGAGTTTGTCTCATGCAAAACTAAATTCCATGCTAGGCGTTTGTACGCAACACAGTGAACTCGAATGGCAGCTCAGTCAAAACTTCCACACTGATTTCTATGACCGAGTTGTGGACTGCAGAGACAGAAGTCATGGAGTATGAGACCGAGTCTGAAAGCGGGCAAGCGGGCAAAGGGAAGGTGAAAAGCTTTGCAAACCTTCCAAACTTGTCCTTGCTGGGAAAGCAGTGTAATAAAAAGAGAAAAAAATTACATATAAACAGATTACTCAAATTCTAAAATAGGTTACATTTAAGTGAGCTAACACACTTTTACCTATATCCAAGAGAACATTAGGACCATGTTACGCTAGGTAGCACACTTTCTACTGCATAGTGATTATTCTGACACTCACAAACAACTTTACATGTACTTATTAGGGTTTTACTGCTGTGCACAGCGCTGTGCATACACCAAGACATGGAACTTCTAACAGCATTTCCAAACTAAGTTGAGGTAGGGAGAGAAAAAAGGAGTTAACAAACATGACATGCAACTACAGGGAGGGAAAGAGCAAAGAAACTCAGTGAAGTTTTACATACCTGAAAAAGAAACGGTAGCCAAGAAAAAAAACAAAAGAGTCATTATTATCAGTTTCTAAACCTCCTGCCAGCAGTACATGATCATCACGACGCATGCAAACGCACTGCTCTCGTACCAGAACACTCATGTTTGCTATTTACCACAAAAATACTAACCATTATTAAAATATCAGATCTATAAAGCTACAAGTGGAATTCAGAATGAAGACAAAGGCAGCAACATCCACAGTATTGGCTGGATGTTAAACAGTTGCTTCAGTACTCTTACAGCAGTAAACACCGCATGCCACATATCTGTTCTCTACATGCTACGGAGGCTTTACACATTTCTAAAGTAAAAACCATACTGTGAATAGGCGTCAAAAAATTAAACAATGCACACTCCAAATTTATTCAGTCTTTATTGACTGGATGTCACAGGTTTGGCAGAATCTGTGTCAGTTCACTGTCCTTGGTGCTCATCATAACTCTTTCACTACTAAAGCAGGATTATAATCAAAAAAGGCAGCTTAACACACAACATAAATTGGTGGCTGTTAAATTTCAACATGGCTGCTGTTAGATGGGAGACAAGAAATCTACCACTGTTGAATTTCTACATTGTGCAGTCTGAACTCAAACACTGCTTCCACACACACTACAGATTTTTGCCAGAAACAGATGGTTTTTTCTCCTATAAATCAGCTCTCTGGAACGTTTACTGAAAATTCCATTCTACCCAGGCCCTTGCACATAGATCACTCACATGGAATGCGATGTCTGCACATATCAACACAAACACCCTCACATGCTTCAGGAACTCGGTTCCCAGGGATGATGAATGTTATCCTCGGCCTAACTGGCAATCCTTCAATTTATCTGGATATGAAAGAGCTTTGCTCCTTCCCATGGGTCAGTCACTAACATCACATTTGAAGCAGCAATAATTCTTCCTTCTAATAACCTATGGAAGATTGATCTATAGACAAGAAAATTGCTCCAAGACAGAAAAGGTTGAAAGTATCCTTCACACATTTTGAAATTCCAGCTTCCTAAAAGCTACACAAGCCTACGTACACAGACTGAATGGAATGAGGAGCACAGATATCACTGAACAAGGGGGTCAATGCCTTCTCTCCGATATCCCACAGCAGCCCCTGCTCCTTTCCAAGAACTGATGGTATTTGACTACAAGCTATTGTTCCTTCATCTTACATCCACGCTGTTACCTGCATTCATCACCACACATCAATCACTCTACATAAGCTAAACCTCACCTACACCAGTAAACTATGGAGCTCAAGCTCTATAAAACTTTATAGTTTACTCAACAGAGCATAAGAAAATGACAGTACAAACACCAGTCCCAGCAATTTGAGTGTGGAAGCTTCACAGGGCACAAACACAATTGTGCACTGCAGAAAGAACACAGACATTGAGGCAGTGGTCTTAGATTATAGATAAGAAATGCAGGGTTTACCTTTGATGATTGCATTACTCAATACAAATCCCTTGTACCTGTTACAGCCCTGACAACATACACAGATCCCTGTGCCATACGCAGCACTCCAGCATGCAAAAGGAATTTTGAGAATGAGCCAAATGCAGGAGCCCTCTCAATCAGCCTCACATTTCCCTTCTTCCTCTATAACCTTTCTTCATCTCTTACTTTTAAAAAACACCACCAAAAAGATACACACACACATAATGGCTGCAGTTTTTGAGCATTAAAAAGAAATTAAAGAATTCAAAATGTTTTCACTAGCACAGCATTCATGGCATATAGCTCTGAAGCTCTGGGATTCCAGTTGCTTCAGCCACAAAATATTACATTGAAAGAATCTCCCAGCAGCCACCTCTAAATCCCTTTGTACATCACTGAACAGCTGTTAGGTGGCTCTGATGGGGAAGATGATGCAAAGCTACCATTAGAGACTGATCTAAGCAATCAAAAAAAACTGAAGTGGACTGAGGCACTGAGGTTTCTATGCAGTTATACAGCATTTCTTCCCACAGATCTTTGGAATGGCACCCTGCTACAATAAGCTCTCAACGAAATGCACTTATCTTCTTGGTCTGATTGCATGCACCCAGCTCTTCACAAGAAGAATATCACTTCCTGAGCTGAGAGAGTCATTATTCAGAATTCTCATTCGCCGTCACACAAGCAGGTCAAACTTCAGAGAAATCAGGATATCTGAGCTGTTTACAGATGCTTCACTATGCTATGCATTTCAAATTAAAGCAGCCTTTTCCTATCCACTGTATTCATCTAGGTAACTAGATTATTAATAAACATTCAGACTCTAGTCTTCACTTGATGCTACTGGGCTCTTCCAACCCATTTCCCTATGAAACTGAAGAATACTACACAGCTTCACTACCTGGGTTGTATTCGTTCAGAAGCAGCCAACAAGACAACATCCTACAAGAACCTGCTTAAGGATCTACATTTAAGGTAAGCAGCCTCTAAGGAAAAGCATAGAACTGAGTACAAGTGCCTTTGGCCTGGAAACCACTGACACAGAAAGATCCAGCACAGACGTTTACCCCACTGCAGTTAGATATCCCTACAAAAACCAAAGCTTCCCACTCTATGGCAGATGTTGCTGGATGACAACAAAACCACTCATCAACAAAATAACTGCATATATCCAGCTGATTGGGCCCGCATAAAGGGAAGTTTGTGTTCAGGTACAATCGCTGTCAAAAGTCAGAGCCACAGCACACAGGGTGCAAACTTGCACCTAAACTTCCCTCAGGCCTTTTCCATAAACCTGCCACATGTTCCTGGGTAAAACAGTGGGAAGAATTACTTGAGTTACACAGCGTGGGATGATAACAAAAAAGTTCCTAAATACGTGACTGTATTATGGAGATAACTTTTACATCCTCCTTTTTATTGCCAAGCCCAACCTATTCCAAATGACCATCAGCAGGGCTGTTTCCCAATAAAAAAAGAAACAGAGCCAGGGGAATCAATAATTTCCTATTTTCATTCCCCATATCACAAACAGCAACACATGATTATAAAAGAATTCCTATTTTGCAGCAATTTAGCATGTTTTTATTACTCCAAGAAATCGTAATTTACTGTTAGTGCAGACTTGAGATAAAACTGCTGAGCACAGCTCCACTGGGCTGTGACAAGAGACTGAAATAACTGTAGTCAACAAACCACCTAGCTTTTACGTTTCATTTCCAAATGAATCTGCACTAAGAACTCCGTTAATTTTACTGGCAAATGGATGGAATCTCAAGGGTAGTAAAAAATACTCCATCCTCTGAGTTAGCAACTTCCATCAGTAAATGGAATTACACTTGGATTTCTTGCATTAACAAAATGGGAAAAGCTCCTGTCCGTTTAGTTTACAGCTTACAGCACATTCATGTGACAGGCATGCATGGCAAAGCTGTTCTTCCCCTGTAAGAGCTGCTGGCAATAAAGACTTCACCCTAAAAGGTACCAATAAGTTTGACTGCCCGGTCTGTAGCCATGCATCCTATAAACTACACTGAATAATACATGGTCAAGAACCATCCTTAGAGACAGGATCATGGTTAACTCTGGATTTCTATAGGATAAAACATATTATTTATTCTTCGTTTCTGTCTCTGCACTTAAAATAATCTTTAATGTTGACAATCCCTAATTGTCAAGAAGCAAACGACTGAGAAAGAGAGAGATATGCATCATCAACAAAGAGCTGCTGTGGACAGTGACCAAGTAGGGAAACTGTACCCACTGCATTTGCCTTAACCTCTCTGTCCAGGAGTTAAACACAACCACTTCACTGTGGTTCAGCTCTGGTGGCCGCTTACGTTTCTTATTCAATGGTCTGGGCCCAGACTAGCTTTGTGACTGGAGTCCTGTCCTTCCCAAGCCAATGCAGGAATAAGTCGCTCACACCTAGACAAGTTATTAGAGTACAGTTTAATATATCTGATGGTTAAAATGTCACTGTCCCACCTCAGTATCACTTGCATAACCCTGTACTAAAGAAATTCCATTACTGATGTTTGCAGTTATGTAAATAATACTTGTACAAAAGGTAAACCTGTATTTCGATATATAAACTGTACTAACATATTCAACCAGAACTGCATTGTTGCCATGATCCAGTCAGGATTTGGAATCAGAAGAAAGTCTCGTAACTAATTTTGGACAGTCTCTACAGGCCTTGGACATATCCAAAATATGGCTCAAAATTATTAGAAATTTAACAGCTATTTCCTTTTTTATGCACAAAGAAGCCTGCAAGATGCTGTACTTTCATATCAATCAAAAATGAAAATTAAAGGTGACAGAAGCCAGCTAAATGTTTCCTAGAGCTAACCAAGACATCTTCCCTCCATGCTATTCACTATTCAATGTCTCTTGACACCCAAAATAGACACTTTATCTTAAACTCTTGTGTATCTCTTCTTGGAGTTACAACCCATAAAAATGGAAATTCATGTGAAATTCCCTACCCCAGTGTTCTAAAGCAGAATAAGCTGTACCTGCATTGCTCCTGGGAGATGTCTGCCAAATTTGTACTCACGGGTCTCCAGTCAGCTACATTCAAAACGATTCTAACAGTCTTTCCCAATATTTAATGATCTTTTTCATTATAAAGTTCTCAGATCCAAATTCAACTCTTCTTGCTACAGTGCAATCCATCACTTGTTCTCTGTGGCCATGCTGAACTGTTCAAACCACTCTCCTCTCTGCAGCAGCTAAATACTTACTACAAATGAATCGCTGATCAGTTTACTTTCAAAAACCTTCCAATTTTCTTGATGAATAAAATTGTTGGCACCATTAGCGGGGCTGATTATTTTACTCTGGCCTTTCTCCATTTTGTCCACATCTTTCTGGAAAACTGTGTTAAATCAGATACATTTTAGGCAAGCCTTGATGCATGTCCTATAAAGCAAAAGGATCATTTCCTTTGCCTTCACACTACCCCACGCAACTGTTTTATAAAATCCTCACAATGACCCTGATTCTTTTGAGCTTTCCTGCAGTTTACCCCGGTATGTCCCTAACCTCTCCTGAGTATTTCCTGCAGTCTGGCTAACTCCTTACTTTTCAATTTGCATTTTGAATTCTGCTAAGCACAAACCAGCTGACAACTAACCTTGTTCAACCAACTCCCCCATCTGTTAGACTATACCTACCATTTGTTATGCTCAAACTGAATTCCAGTTTGGGTCTTCATTATTCATGTAGCTTCTCCCAGTTTCCTACCATCCACTTATTCAATAAGTGCACTACAGTCATCATCTGGGCTGTTAACACAAAGAGCAACTAGAACTAGACAAGACACCCACCAAGACCCTGTTGAACCGTGCTCTGACACCGAGATCTTTGTCACCATTCCCACGTGGTTATCCAGCTGCTTTCATCATCTCAACTTCATCCAGACTGTACTTCCTTAGACTGTTCATGAGAACAATCAGATAAGGCAATGTCAGCAGCCTTGCTGAGGTCTACTTGTAACGCACCTCCTAAGCTGTTCATGCAGAGCTGCCTCCCTGGTGAAAGAACCACATTTGGTTCGACACCACCTGTGCGTCGATAAATTCACTCTCTCCTCTTGGTTTTGTAGTGCCTGTCTAGTAAGCAATTTCTTCTATTGGTCAAATACAGGGCAGGTGAGACAGCAAGAAAAAAAAAAAAGGAAGAGAAGTTTCACTGCCACAGAACTTGCCCTAAGCATAATTTGTAAAGGAACACCTTCATAAAAGCAAGGCAATGGGAATGCTCTGTCCTGAATTCAAAGCAGGAACTGTTTGGACTCTTCAGCTCTATCTGCTCTGTTTCTGCATTTGTTTCTATGTCGACACAGGGCAAACGAACAGTAACTGGGGAGGGGGCAGGTAACTCAGACTTGTAAACAATGAATACAAGATAATCCTGGGCACCATGAACAAAGAAAGAACACAAGATAATCATGAGCATGTGCATTAGCTGCAAAATGATGAACCCACCTGGCCTTCTATGTCTTTTAGAAGATGTCATGGAATGTTTCTGTATTGTATCAGAAAGTCTCATTGTTTCTTTACAAAATTAATTGCTTTTCTAAGTAAAAACTGAATGTGACTGGTCCCATCAGCTTGTGTTTGCTTCCTGAGCAAGGGAATTTGTTTATTTATTTTTATTGTCAGCACTGACTGTCAGTTTGTTTGGGGCTTCCTCCTCTGATCTTTGGGACAGCATCCTGAGCCCTTCCTCCACTATCACCAACACAAACAGGCCAACACACACCAGCATCTTAACCCCTACAGCACTGCTGGCATCTACCAGGCACTGGAAGCAACACTGTCCTACCCTACAACACTCTGATGACCTGAAGACATCATCTGTTCTTCCCAACACTAAAATTACAACTCAAAATGAGATCCTTTGTAAGCTTTTCCTCTCAGCCTAAAGCTCATACTCCAGCACAAAGCCCCGCGTCAAAAGGGTGATCGAGCCCTATACTCTTCCAAACATCACAGTTCCCCAGACTGGAAACCTCTCCATGGTGCCAATCACTTCCAATCCCTCCTGCTCTTTCCTGCAGAACCACTCCAGTACCTGAGCTGAACAGTACCCCTGGTCAACCGGTTCTATTAATCACACAGTCAGCTGACTTCTACAGCCATCCCCTGCAATGCTTCCACTTTGTCAGCTCCTCTCCAGTCCTGTTTTGGAGCTTGGGGGATCTTTTTCTTCAGCCCCATCTCAGCATAAAAGGCTGGCAAAGTAAGATCTGATGGCTAATAAGCCTCAGCTGAGCTGGTCAGCTTGTCTCCATTTTACCACCACATACTTGATGTAGTCATCCTCCTTCCCTCCAAGCAGATACTCTCTCTTGCTCTTTGGAAAAGAGCATGGACTTTCAAGTGTTGCAGAAGAGAACATAAATAGGGAAAATAAAAAGTACACAGTCCTTAAAATGGCTAACAGGCCACATACTCAGTACAGCTAAAAATCCAATATTCCCACTATTGCAACTTTGAACAACTAACTGGCAACTAATCACCTGCTAAATGATTTTAAATCTGGCTCCATACTAAGCTATGTGGTGCTCACAGTGGGACTGGGACCACAGTTTTAGTTGGGAACGCTGAAGATAAAGTCAGCTGAAGCCCTTGCAAACATTTATTCTAGTCCTTATCTCAGACTCCAGTTTGGCTACGTACGCAGTTCACATCTAAAAATTGGTTTAAGATTCCCATTTTTCAGGTACCATGCAGATTTGTGAAAATAGAAGGAATGGGGTTTGTTAATTACAATTTAAGAAAAAATTGCACTCAAACGTAAAACCTGTGCCACGAAGAACAGCAGAACATCACTGGCACAACAATTAATACAAGTAACAAACTCACCATGTCTGAATAACATATATTCTAAATAATTCAGAAACCTAACTGTTATCCCCAGCAGTTCTGTTGACAGTAGCACAGCTTTGACATCCATCACAAATCCCACTCTCTGGATTTCCTCTGGCTTCATCTATACTCCAGATAAGTCTCTTATTGCAAATACTTCCCAATATCCCAGTGCTTTACAAAAACAGACAGGCCCACAGAAAATGAAGGTATTCCTCTGCCGCCACTCTTGAACAAGACACTTCTATGACAGTATCAGTAGGATGACACACGGCTTATCAACATCGCTGTGGGCTGCTAGGGAAACCAACCACACAATTCCAGCTTCATCTGAGCTAGGATGGCATGGAAAACCCACAATATCATTGATTTACTGAGGTTTTTGAGGTAGGCAAATTACACCAAAAGAATTAAATAACAAAGCGATAGCCTGATTGCTAGCCTGGATCGCAGATAATGTCTTAAAAAACAGAAGTAAAAAAACAGGAGAGAAGTGCAGGACTAATGCTGGTCCCAGCTGAAAGCAGCAGGCAAAGGGTCAGCCTTCCAACAACAATAATAACAAAATTGACACCCACACAAATCAAACTGAGTTTTGTCTCATCACCCGCTATTACTTTAGCAACTCCACTTTCCTCATTTTTCACATCGCTCATGGGCCAATGAAAAAAAACCCAAAACATCCACACTTTCAGAAACTCTACCTTAAACCCAGCGAACATTAAACTATTTTGGAAGGTCAGTAACAGGAAACTATGAACAACTACCAGCTATGAGCAGGATGACATCAAAGCGGAAGAGGAAGGATGAATATCAAGTTTCTAACTGCTTTTAGCAACTTCGGTAATTCCTTGGGTAGTAAAATTTTACTGCTTTGTTTCCAACAGTCAAGAAAATTCTTAATTCTTTAAAAATCTCTGCTCCCTAGACAGCCTCGACAGTAATCTGTGAAGCAGCTACAAATACTTCACTTCTCACTTCCTCTTATTAAAAAAAGAGTCCTAACCGCTTCCTTTGACCGCAATACCACATATTGTGTGCTTATCTCTAGTAAGTGGAGTTTCAAAACCAACTTCAATGAGGGAAGCTATGAGAACCCAAACCAGTAGTTTTGGAATTGACTGTTTTCAGAAAGGCGAAAAATAAAGAAATCAAGGAAAATAAAGCACTCCAAGCAGCCAGTGATGCTGTGGCTTGGCTTGAGAGAGACCCACAACAAAACACAGTGATTGATCCTAAGATTTCTGGGTTCAGTCAGACCTGGCCAGTGGCCACTGTCAAGTAGGACTGACTGCAGCTGAAGAAAACAGCTATTTGAATCACAAATCACTGTATGACTACACAGCGTGATGTCTGGGCATCTCCAGGTTTGCAAAACTCCACTCATACAACAACCAAGCTGCTTGGATGTGCTTCACTCTCTCTGCATGCAAGACCTGCATGACCTTGGCCTGAGTTCAAGGCATTTGCAGAAAAAACTGGTGGTCACCTCAGTACCGATGCTCCCTGACTGAGAACAGATCCACTCACATCACTTCCCTCACAGGACGAACGGCAGGAGCTACCGCCAGATGGGCAAACACACTCATGACTCCAAGCCACTTCAACATGTCAGCAGAAATGTGTCCGTAGGCATCGGATTGTGAGCAAGTGTCCCCAGATCACAACACTGGCAATGAACAGAGTCTGCATGCACACTGGTCACGGGGTAGCTGCATGCCAAGATGAGGTTTCATTTTTCCTGCCTGTTTTCGTGCCTTCTCCCCACCAAAGCAGGGCCATGCTCAGCCAAAATTCCTCTTACCTGTTTTCCTCCTGGTACAGTTCTCTCAAAGAACAACAAGTATGCACACAGATTATTTCACCACTCTGATGCTTATCCTCATAAATAGGGATTTTCTGCCCTGTGTTACCACTGCAACTGTGTTGTTACAACTAAGTTGAAAAAATTTTCCAACAAACAAACTGGAATCTGAAAGGAATCTCACTTCTATTTTGGAAAGACAGGAATTGGCAGTAATTAATTTAGAATGCTTTGTTTATGTCAGTGAAGATCTGCAGAAACACTTAAGTGCACACCAGCTACTGTCATTGCTCTGGATCAACACTGGAATACTGCAGTTACCTGGGCTTTTTTCACCTTAAGATCAGCACTATACCCTGTATAGCCAAGCAGTCTTTATTACTTCCGGAGTGCCACTGTCCCTAACAAGCAAAATGGTTTGACAGAGTAGATCCTCCAGCCCATGTCTGTCAGGCAGAACCACTCCTGCCAGAAATCTGGCTTCCAAAGCTGGAGCAATGAAGCACCCAGAACTCCCAAACTCCTTTCACTACTGCAGAACCCAGCGTTCACTGCAGAACCCTGCTGTGAGCAGCACAGGAATGTCAACATACTCAATGGGCAGGGATGTGCTCATGGCCTGGACATTGTAACTGGTGTTGGCTTGTAAATGGGAAACCCCTCTAGGAATAGTGGTGCCCAAGGCAAAGCAGCATCCCCTTAACAGTTGCTGCTGGAAGGGAACCAAGCAGCCGTACATGCTCATATGATGCATCACACGCACTCACTGTAGGTAAATCAAACACAGCTGATGTAGACACAGACAAAGCGCCCGGGGATGGTCATGAACCACGCTCTTCCACACAGGAAAGCACAAAGACCTCCTCCAGAAGGGAAGGTGAGGAAGTGGGGAGGTGGAACCTGGCCCTGCTGCTGCCATCCCGCCTCACCTGCACTTATACCGGTTTGTCTCCCCTGAGGAAGGCAGAGAGTGGGTTTAGCGCCCACGGCAGCTCCAGCCATCGGCTCCATCTCATGCTGGGAGCTGCTAAGCAACCGCACGCCTCCAACTTATCGCAATCAGACTTGGAATCACAGCCTTACGGAATGGTTTAGGTCGGAAGGGGCCTCAAAATTCAACCAGTTCCAACCCCCTGTCATGGGCAGGGGCACCTCCCACTGGATCAGGATGCTCAAAGCCCCATCCAACCTGGCCTTGAACACCTCCAAGGATGGGCCAGCCACCACTTCTCTGGGCAACCTGTGCCAGGGCCTTCCCATTCTCACAAGAAAACATTTCTCTCCAGCTTAAGTTTATTTCATTTTAATGTATTTTCGATATTCGTTGTCTATCAAGTCTACACTTAAGTCAACTCTATTTGAATACACCTTCTAAACATAACATATCCCTAAATAAATGGGGATATCATAAGAACTTATGTATTCCTTTCTTGAAGGACTTCTCTGGGCAACCTGTGCCAGGGCCTCACCACCCTCACAGGAAAACATTTCTCCCTGAGATCTCATCTCAATCTCCTCTCTTTCAGCTGAAAATCCGTCGCCCTTTTCCTATCCCTGCACTCCTTGATCAAAAGCCCCTCCCCAGCTTTCCTGAGGCCCCTTTCAGTACTGGAAGGCTGCTCTAAGGTCTCCTCAGAGCCTCCTCTTCCCCAGACTCGATTATTTCACCCCAGAGCCCCTCGCCAGCTCTCCCGTAGTCCCTTTCTGCGCTGGGAGGCCGGTCTGAGGTCTCCCTGCAGCCGTCTCTTCTCCAGACTCGCTTATTTCACCCCGGAGCCCATCCCCGCGCCTGGCGCTGCCCCTTCCCGTCAGTCCCGGGCCGAGCCTCCTCGCGGCCGGGCGGTTCCTCACCCCCCGCACCTTCTTGATGTTGTAGAGCCGGGTGAGCATCCCGACGCCGCGGTCGTTGAGGATGGTGAGCTTCTCTGCCAGCTTCTGCTGGCTGGGCTGCAGCACGGACCGCGACATCGTGGAGCGGCCGCTGGGCCCGGCGCTGCTGCTGCTGCCGCCACCTCCTCCCTCCCGGCTTCCTCCTCCTTCTCCTCCTCCTCCTCCCGCAAGGGCCGCTGCCTCCGCGTCACGTGGGCACGCCGCGCGTCACGTGGGGCGGTCCTCCTGCATCACGTGGGCCTGCTCTCGCGTGCCCCCTGCCGGCCGGTGGCGCTCGTCACGTGGGGAGGGTTCCCTCTCTGCTGGCTCGCGGCGCGCGTCACGTAGGTTCGCTCTCGCGCGCCCCCTGCTGGCCCAGGGCGCAGCCACGGCACAGCGGTGCGGGGCGTGTCACGTGGGGTTTGTTCGCTGCCGGCCCCCGATGCGTGTCACGTGGGGTTCGCTCTTGCGCGCCCCCTGCCGGCCCTGCTCCCTCACCACCCCAGGAGAACATTTCTTCCCAAGGTCTTGCCTCAGTCTCCCCTCTTTTGAGGCCGGCAGCTCTGTCGCATTGAGCAGGATCCCACAGGCTTTGAGCACCCTGATCCAGTGCGAGGTGTCCCTGCCCATTGGCAAAGGGACTGAAAGTGGGTGGGCTTTGACGTCCCTTCCAACCCAAACCATTCTGTGATTCTACGATTCATTGGAGGTCATCTGCTTTACACTTCTAAATACTGTATTTGAATTGCCTTATATTTCCCATCTTTATTTAAACTGGCACCAAGCTAATATTTGTAAACTTTTCCACTGAAAACTGCAGTTCTTCACCTGCAAACACTGCAAACAATATATATATATTTATATATATATATTTATATAAAACCTGTATGTGTGTAGCTTAGAACTTGATCCTTCACTCCAATATAGTATTCGCTTTTGTTCTGCTCAAGACCCAATCCAACCTGGCCTTGAACACCTCCAGGGATGGGGCAGCCACGACTTCCCTGGGCAACCTGTGCCAGGGCCTCCCCACCCTCATCGCGAAGAATTTCTTCAAAATGCCTAAACCTAAATCTTCCCCCTTCCAATTTCAAGTCATTCCCCCTTGTTATATCCCTACAGGCCCTTCAAAAAAGTGCTCCTCAGCTTTCCTGAAGCCCCTTTCCGTACCACCATCAGTGCAAAAGGAAAGCTGGGGAGCGGCTTTTGGTCAGGGAGTGCAGGGATAGGATGAGGGAGAAGAGTTTGAAGCTGAAAGAGGGGGAATTGAGATGAGATATCATGAAGAAATGTTTTCCTTTGAGGGTGGGGAGGCCCTGGCACAGGTTGCCCAGAGAAGTTGCCCCATCCCTGGAGATGTTGAAGGCCAAGTTGGATGGGCCTTTGAGCGACCTGATCCTATGGGAGGTGTCCCTGCCCATGGCAGGGGGTTAGAACTGGATGGGTTTTATGGTGCCTTCCAACACAAACCATTCCATGATTCTATTATTTCCCTGCTGGGAATGGCAGTGCTGAGCTCCCACCAGAGTTAACCATCCCTGCAATATGTTACCGAGGGCTCCTCTTATGGTTCAGAGGAGATAGGCTTAGCAATTGCCCACCTCGTTTGTGCAATGGCAGCACCATCCTGGCCTCCCTTGCTTGCTCTTTCCCATTAGGAATCTGGCAATCTTGATCCTCACAGTTTTAAACAAATAGCTTTTAGGAAGGACAGCAATGAATGTGAGAAGTCTCAATGTAATTTAATTGTTTCCAAACAAGCACCTTGCTTCAGCAGCTACCAGCAAATTTATGATTCAGGATGGACCTGGGAAGCAGGAATTTGGAGTTCTGGCCATAAGCCTATGGTTGACTCATCCTCTGGCTTCTATCTGATGATTTTCTGCAGCAGCCTTCTGTCCAAGAAAATAGGCAATACCTAGCAACAACGCTGTGATGATTAATCAACTCAGACCTGACCTTTCGCTGGTGCAGTCTATGGAAAACATTAGAAATATCCAAATCAGTATTTGAATTTTTAAAGCACAAAGCACTACAGAATTTCAAAGTATTTAATGGACAATACCTACAGTAATATTTGTACATAAAGCATCTTCTTTCTACTATTAATTTTTTACAAGTATCAAATATAATATTCCTAGTTGCAATAAAGATGTTTCCCATGCAGTTGCATTGCAAAAGAAGAACAAATCTTATTGCTGAGGGTAATGTTTTTGTTTCTCATGCACAGCTGAAACAACAGCAACCAATTTTTAATTCCATATTCAATTATTTTTCAGCCATATTCAGTCTTCTGGAAGTTTCAGACATTAACAATGACAGGACTTGTAGTTTTTATATAGCTGAGAAAGTGGTGACTTAAGTTTTGATAAAAACTAGGATATTAATCAGGTATTAAAGATCTTTAATAAAAAAAAATTGTATAGAAAAGATAACAGTTCTTAGATACGAATATATGTATAAGCAGAACAGAATTAACAGTAACGACAACCAAAACCTTAAACCCTTTAAATGGATTGAGTCCTGTACCCCAAATCTTACGATGCAGGTCTCTTTAAGGGTGCGGGGAGGGGGCTGTCGCCACTGCCGCGGCCCCGGGCGCGGCTCCGCCGCCGCGGGCCGGGAAGGGAACAAGGGAATAAAAGGAGGCGTGTGAGTTCTGCAGGAGTTGTGGAACATCAGATGACCGATGATCCTTCCTCCAGAGACTGCAAAACCCCACGAGTCGCAACTCAGCTGCCGCCGCTGCCGGTGCTGCCACTGCGGGTGCTCCACGCCGCCGCACCGCTCCTCCCCCAGAGAAAGCGTGCAAAACCGAAGGAAAAAAAACCAGCTCCCCTCCCCAGAAGTGGGAAAGAAAGAAAAAAACCCCGATGTCTGAGCACCACCTCTATCCCGGTTTTCCCGGAAACGGCCTCTCCCCGCCCCCCTCACGTTCCCCTTGTTTGCTATAGGAAAGAAAATTCCTCAGACAAATTCAAAACCACGACTTTATCCACCCCGAATTTTTCTTCCATGCCAATGCTCGCATAATCGAACTTAAGCTTATATCTATATACATACATATTTCCAACTATATACATATTTACAGATAGGTACGTAGAATATGGACAACTCATCCAAAGATCAGGTCCCCTTGAGGTATACATCGTGTTCTTCCATCTTCCTGCATCACCCACCAAGTGCAACCAGATCTTTGAGGAAAGGCAATCTCACGAATGAGCTTGCCTTTGCTCGAGACAGGTTTAACCCAGATGGTTTTCCCTAACATACCTCTCAGGTGGACCACAGGGACCTTATCTCCATCCACAGTATGGAGGAATTCTGACTGGGCAGGGCCGGCTCGATTGACTGAGCCTCCAGTGCTGACCAATCACGTGGCCTCTGCTAGATGTTGGTCCCAATGTTTGAAAGTCCCCCCACTCAATGCCTTCAAAGTGGTTTTCAACAACCCATTACACCATTCAACCTTCCTGGCAGCTGGTGCGTGGTAGGGGATATGCTACACCCACTGGGCTCTTTCACCCAGGTGGTGACTAAACTGTTCTTGAAATGAGTCTCATTATCTGACTTAATCCGCTCTGGAGTGCCATGTCGCCACAGGACTTGTTTTTCCAGGCCTAGGATGGTGTTCCGGGCAGTGGCGTGAGGCACTGGGTATGTCTCCAGTCATCCGGTAGTTGCTTCCACCATGGTGAGCACATAGCGCTTACCCTGGCGGGTCTGCGGCAGGGTGATATAATCAACCTGCCAGGCCTCTCCATATTTATACTTATCCCAGCATCCACCATACCACACGGGTTTCACCCTCTTAGCCTGTTTAATGGCAGCACATGTCATGGATAACCTGGGAGGTAATGTCCATGGTTAAATCCACCCCTCGGTCTCATGCCCATCTATAAGTGGCATCTCTGCCCTGATATCATGGGCCCATCGAGCCAGGAACAACTCTCCTTTATGCTGCCAATCCAGATCTATCTGTGACACCTTGACTTGTGCAGCTTGGTCTGCTTGTTGGTTGTTGCGATGTTCCTCGTTGGCTCGATCCTTGGGCGCGTGTGCATCCACATGGCGGACTCTCACGATCAGCTTCTCCACACGGGTGGTGATGTCTTGCCATACATCTGCAGCCCAGATGGGTTTCCCTCTGCATTTCCAGTTGGCTTTCTTCCATCGGTCTAACCATCCCCACAATGCATTGGCCACCATCCATGAGTCAGTGTAGAGGTAAAGCCGTGGCCACTTCTCTCGCTCAGCAATGTCCAGAGTCAATTGGACAGCTTTGAGCTCTGCAAATTGACTTGATCCACCTTTTCCCTCAATGGCTTCTGCAACTTGTCGTGTGGGGCTCCACACGGCTGCTTTCCATCTTTGATTTGTCCCCACGATGCGACAGGAACCATCCGTAAAAAGGGCGTAGCGTACTTCTTCTTTCGGCAACTGATTGTATGGTGAAGCTTCCTCTGCATGTGTTACCTGTTCTCCTTCCTCTTCGTCTGCTAAACCAAAGTTCTCACCTTCAAGCCAGATTGTGATGATCTCCTGGATCCCAGGGCAATGTGGTTTTCTGATACGGGCACGTGGTGTGATCAGAGCAGCCCTTTTGCTCCAGGTAGCATCAGTAGCATGATGTGTGGGGGCAGCCCGTCCACTCAAAATCCACCTTAGCACTGGTAATCGGGGTGCCAGGAGGAGCTGAGTTTCTGTTCCAATTACCTCTGAGGCAGCTTGAACTCCTTCATAAGCAGCTAAGATCTCTTTCTCTGTCAGGGTGTATTTGGCTTCAGATACCCTGTAGCCTCGACTCCAGAATCCAAGCGGTCGGCCTCGAGCCTCGCCAGGCATTTTCTGCCAAAGACTCCAGGAAAGACTATTATTCCCAGCTGCAGAGTACAGCACGTTCTTCACGTCTGGTCCTGACCTGATCAGTCCAAGGGCTACAGCATAAGCAGTCTCCCTCTTAATCTGCTCAAAAGCTTGGTTCAGGGCACCAGTGGAAATCATTCTTCTTACGGGTTACCAAGAGAGGGCTTACGATCTGACTGTATTCCGGGATATGCACCCTCCAGAAACCTATGGCATCCAAGAATGCTTGTGTTTCCTTCTTGCTAGTTGGTGGGGACATTGCTGTGATCTTGTTGATAACTTCTGTCGGAATCTGGCGACATCCGTCTTGCCACTTCACTCTCAGGAACTGTATTTCTTGGATAGGTCCCTTAACTTTACTCTGTTTAATAGCAAAACCAGCTCCCAAGAGAATCTGGATGATTTTATTTCCTTTCTCAAAAACCTCTTCTGCTGTGTCCCCCTACACAATGATGTCGTCGATGTACTGCAGATGTTCTGGAGGCTCACCCTTCTCTAGTGCTTCTTGAATTAGTCCATGACAAATGGTGGGACTATGTTTCCACCCCTGGGGCAGTCAGTTCCAGGTGTTTTGCACGCCCCTCCAGGTGAAGGCAAACTGCGGCCTGCACTCTGCAGCTAGGGGAATGGAGAAGAATGCATTAGCAACGTCAATCGTGGCGTACCACTTCGCTGCCTTGGATTCCAGTTCATACTGGAGTTCCAACATGTCTGGCACGGCGGCACTCAGTGGTGGAGTAACCTCATTCAAGCCACAATAATCCACAGTCAATCTCCATTCTCCATCAGGCTTACGCACAGGCCAAATGGGGCTATGGAAAGGTGAGTGAGTCTTACTGACTACCTCTTGGCTGTCCAGTTCTCGGATCATCTTATCGATGGGAATCACAGAGTCACGGTTCGTTCGGTATTGTCGCTGATGCACTGTTGTGGTGGCAACTGGCACCCGTTGTTCCTCAACTTTCAACAGTCTGACAGCAGAGGGACTCTCTGAGAGACCTGGCAATGACTTTAACTGTTCAGTCTCTCCTGTCTCTACATCAGCTATCCCAAAAGCCTATCTATGTCCCTTTGGGTCCTTGAAATATCCATTTCTGAGGTAGTCAATTCCCAGGATACATGGGGCAGCCAGACCAGTAACAATGGGGTGTTTTTGCCAGTCTTTCCTGATCAAGCTCACTTCAGCTACCAGCACAGTCAGCTCTTGAGATCCCCCAGTCACCCCAGAAATAGCAACAGTTTCCGGGCCCACGTGTCCTGATGGCATTTAACGTACATTGAGCACCAGTGTCAACTAAAGCCTCGTATTTTTGTGCGTCTGATGTGCCAAGCCACCGGATCCACACAGCCCAATAGACACGGTTGTCCCATGCCTCTACCTGGCTAGAGGCAGGGCCCCTCTAACATCCGTTACAGTGACAGCAACTCATTAGTGATGGGTACGTTTTGGAGGTTCCCTCTAGTGGGTCAGATCCTTGGGACATTGGCACTGCCCTTACTTTCACTGATTTTCTTTTCTCGTTTTCCTTCAATTCTTGTACCCGGGCTGCTAGGGCAGAGGTAGGTTTCCTATCCCACTGTCTCATATGTTCTCCATGGTCAACCAAGAAATACCATAGATCGGTCCATGAAGTCTGTCTTCTTCCCCTAGCCGGGAGGCATTCAGCTCCGGACCCAGAGGCTTTGGTTCGCACTGATGCCACTTGAAGATTTTGAAGAGTTTCCGTGATCTCCTTTTGCTGCTTGTCCATCTTCTCGTCCATTCTCTTGTCTATCCTCTCAAGTGCTGTTTCTACCGCAGCGATACGTTCCTGCATCGGGCCATGGACAATTTCACATATGTCCTGAATTTACCTGCTGCGATGCCCACCAAATCTTGGTCTGGCTCCGAATACATGGAAGCCACATAGTGGGAGAATGCACCTGGTGCACTGCAGGAAAACTTCCACCACATTTCTGGCGTATATCTAACCTTGTCTGGGTTACTCAGGGGCTGCCCATCCTTTCCAAAAAGTATTTCTAGTAGTGCTATTTCCCTCAGGTGTAAAATTGTGTCTTCCACGGTCTTCCAAGGGGCCTTAAAATGATGTGCCTGTAGGATATCTTTGTGAGGGAACCTCTCTCTCACACTGCCTAGAACTCGTGTCCAGAATGAAAGGGGTCTTGATTCCCTCACAAATGCCTGTTCAATACCTCTGTCTTGAGCCAGCGCCTTTAAATACTTGGCTTCAGCACCATCGAGTTGCAAACTGTTACCCAAACTCAGATCATCCAGGTCAGGGTAGGCTCACCTGCCTGTCAAGTAACATCCTTTCGCAAGTTGCAAAGGGTGTCGTGTGTGAGTGACTCAGTAACGATCTCTGTTCTGAATCTGCAGCATGCGAAGGACCCGCTTCCACTTCCCCATCATCGTCAGCTGGACGAACTGATTTGGTCCTATATTTCCTTTTCTGAATAGGGGCAACTTTCATTGGCTCAGACTGCTCCTCTGGTTTAGTCACATCTTGAGCTACCATAACATCAGGTGTCTGACTCTCTCTCTTCTTTTTTCCCTTTCCTTGCTTCTGGCTGCATTCCTGACCACCCCTGTTCCTGGCTTCATACACAAGGTAGACCATAATGGAACCTTGCAGACAAATCACCACAAGTATGATATAAAGTAGGAGATCCCTGGCTTCTAGCGAGAGGTTAAGCTTCCCAAAAGCTGCTGTAGCAAACCTAAAAGGTGTCTGAATAAAAGGTTGAGATGAAACACTCTCCTGTGTCCCTCCCTGAGGACATCATCACTATGTCCCCAGAGGCAACAGCTTGGGCTGGTGCAGGAGTACAACCTTAAGAACACATTCCAAATGAAACCCATAGACACTGAATCCATAACACTATAGACACAAAGCAAGAACTCGATAATGATCACAGCTATCTGAGTTCTACTGGCCGATGCACTCAGATGAATTAAGCCCGCCAGACCTTTCGGCATGGTTCTGTACCAACAGAAAGCAAATATGTAGTACAGCATGGTCCATATGGACTCCAAACGCACAACAAACATCATGATGCTAGAACTGTTATCTTTTTCTGCTCTCAGCCCCACGTTGGGTGCCAATTAATGGCTTAGTTTTGATAAAAACTAGGATATTAATCAGGTATTAAAGATCTTTAATAAAAAAAAAATTGTATAGAAAAGATAACAGTTCTTAGATACGAATATATGTATAAGCAGAACAGAATTAACAGTAACGACAACCAAAACCTTAAACCCTTTAAATGGATTGAGTCCTGTACCCCAAATCTTACGATGCAGGTCTCTTTAAGGGTGCGGGGGGGGGGCTGTCGCCACTGCCGCGGCCCCGGGCGCGGCTCCGCCGCCGCGGGCCGGGAAGGGAACAAGGGAATAAAAGGAGGCGTATGAGTTCTGCAGGAGTTGTGGAACATCAGATGACCGATGATCCTTCCTCCAGAGACTGCAAAACCCCATGAGTCGCAACTTAGCTGCTGCCGCTGTGGGTGCTCCACGCCGCCGCACCGCTCCTCCCCCAGAGAAAGCGTGCAAAACCGAAGGAAAAAAAAACAGCTCCCCTCCCCAGAGGTGGGAAAGAAAGAAAAAAACCCCGATGTCCGGGCACCACCTCTATCCCGGTTTTCCCGGAAACAGCCTCTCCCTGCCCCCCTCACGTTCCCCTTGTTGGCAATAGGAAGGAAAATTCCTTAAGACAAATTCAAAACCACAACAAGTGGAATGGTATAAACATAGCGACAGTTGACTGGGAGTTTTTATGCATCATATTGAATCACCTGTGATCTGATAGCCTTGTCCATGCAGAACAGGAGTTTGTGGGTCCCTTCCAAATCAGGACATTCTATGATTCTATGATTCTGTCTCTAGAATCAGTAGAAACGCTATGAATTAAGGCAAAGTCTCTTGAGTTTGGTAACATTTGCACTTGCAGAGCTCGCAGGAGAACTTTCAGGCTCCTTGTAACGACTGGTATCTTTTTCACCATGGGAGCAGCCACTGTTGCTCTCCAGACAGCACAGGTAATCAGCGGAGGCAGAGGAAGCACAGCTGACTCTCTCCTTTGTAGGAACGGCATGCTGGTCACCAGGCTGTTTGCAAGGTCCTGATATGAGAAGCACCTCTGGTTGCTGTAATTCTTTTTAGTGCAAAAGGTCCTGAGTTAGCTGCATTTATGGAAAACATACTGACTATCAGAACAGGAAAAGGATCAATATCAGTGAACAGGAATTTCTGGTATAAGGAATTGTTACCACTGTGCAGCCATACAGACCGAGGACTGAACAGAAGGTGAGCTGAGTTATGGCTGTGATGCGGTCAATCACAGGCTTCTCACAATGTTCTTCTAATATGCAGATGTCACTGAGGTTGGACTCGGTTAGTGTGAATGTGTATACTTCAGCAGTCAACAGTTTTGTCATCACTTTTAGTAGCAGTGGTGTAAAACCCATGTTCTCACACTACTTCTGCTGCAACTTCATGTAGAAACTGCAGGGATATGCATAGTTTTTGATGGGAAGATGTATTGCATATTAGCTCATAGAAACATCTGCACTGTACAATCCCAGCTCACCAGTCTGGCAGCAAACACAACACTGAAGTGAAAATACAAGCTTTGTCAGTGACAGCGTAGCTCCTGCAAGTGTGGCAAAACTAAATGAAAGGAAGAATCAGGCTAACAACTATTTTTGAAATACATAACCAATAGTTGCTTGATGATTTATTAATGATTAACATCTAAACAAGCTTTCTGTATTTATTCCAAAAGTACAGGTTTAGGACAAGTTTCAAACAGTACTTTAGAACTGGCTTGAGCTCAACTCTAGGCCTTACACCCTTCAGTTCAGGATGTAATTTTGCTGTTCACTATGGAGCTTTCAGGCAGTAATGAAAATGGTGTTTGCGAAGCTTCAAAAAGAAGAAAAGAATAATCACCAGTAGCTCCATATCACCTAGTCATGGATAATTCCCTACTGCAGAGTAGACTGGATTGACACCAAGGGCTTTGCTGCACTTTTGACTTACATTTCTGTAGAAGTATTATATATATATTTCCTTTCCTGTCTGCATTTTTTCCTTTGTTTAACTTCTTCTGAGTTGGGGATTCTTCAGAATTCCATTACCAGGAATTCCAGTCCCAGTTCCAGCCATCCGGAGCTGTACTCTCCCATCTAGCACAGTCCACTGCATGACTTCTGCCAATCTGGCCAACAGAACACAAGGAGAAATTTTTACACACTTGTTTTGCTCAGTATTTCCTTTTCAGTAGCAGCAGTTCAAAGCACGAAGCCAAACAGCTATTTAAACCAACTATAATTTTAAATGAAATTTTTAAATCATAATTGCAATTATTTGGGTCGTGCCATAGCATTTATTTGTTAATAATACATAAATACTTATTTACACATTTAAATTTGCATGTGAAGGTACACAAGCTGAAATCTTTACCCTACAAAGGCTCTACCATGGTTTAGATCACCTACAAAAATAGTAAACAGCATTGACCAAATGCAGTTGCCTTTATCAGACAGTCTTCTAAAGTATCTGAAGGAGCAACAGTTTCAAAAGACCCATCATCCTCACTACATCAAGCTGACAGAGTCATTAGATTTTAATCTATAATTCTGTTGATGAATCTAGCTCCTTTTCATTATTTAATCTGTCATGAAGTCAACACATCTGCAATTTCCCATGTTCTCTTTTCCTGTTTACAGGTATTTAGGCATTATTTTAATCTATTGTCTCATTAACATGTGAGCTCCCATGTGTGCCAGCTCCCTCTTCAGTTTTACGCATGTCTTCAGGTCCTTCTAGCCAAGGCTCTCTGTGACATACAGCGGCTGCTCGGGGACACTCGGCCTTTGAACCTGAAAGAACATGGATATTGGATAGGGAGAATGTGTGAGAGAGGTGCAAAGCCAGTTTGAAGCAGATGATGGATACCACAGCAGCTATTCCCTGATGCGCTGCAGGAACCTGCCAGTTCGAGTATGTGGAAGCACTTCTGCTCCTACTGGAAAGACAAAGATAATGAGCCGTCTCCAGAACTCTTAGTCCTACACTATGCGAATGAGCCTTAGTCAGTGGAGAAGTAGGTTGTTATCACAATTGGAGAGCTAACTCTCTCAGTATGTCTCAAGTTCATAATCAGCCAGTACTCCTTAATTAGCAAATTAAATGTCAGCCTTGTGGCTATGGAAGTTCAGGACAGCAGGAGGAAAACTGGTATTTGTAGTTTCCTTACAGGCTGCAAAGCCAAGAGGAACCAACAAGTGATTTCTGAGATGTATGTGAGGCCACTAAATAGAACCAGCCTGCCTGATGGGCTTGCAAATCTTTATCGTAAAGATAAGCTAGCCTATGCTAACTGCCCACGGGCCAGAATAAATCATGAGTGATCCATTTGCACAGAATGGTCCCTGTCCTCTTTTAAACTGGCATGTGGTCATACAGTTGGGTGTTGGTGCTAGAATACAGATGCCAGCCAGTCAAACAGGACCCATCAAGGTGGTCCTGCACACAGAGAAACTGTTGGGCTCCACAGTTTCCAATATCCTCATCTACTCAGAGCCTTCTTTGGCAGGCACAAACAGGCTCATGTTCTCTGACCTACTTTCTTTAGCCTCTGTTACACTTCTGTTCTAGATTAAAGGGGTAGCTCCAGGGACTAACGTGTGGCCACAGTTAGAAATGTACAAAAATAACCCATTAGAGATTTCTTTGTGTCCCTTACCCTCACTTTCTCCCTTCTCTCACTTTTACTTATGAGAATACAGGGGAATAGCACCTATCTCTTTAAATACAATAGCAGAGCCTAAGAAAGAAGCTCCCTGCCTTCAACTTACTCTACATTTAGGAAAGGAAGATATTTAGCCAAGGAACACCCCAACAATGAAGGGTTCTCCTCCAGTGTTTCTAGGAATAACATTTACCAGTCAGTGGGGATTCTGAATGCTGATTATAGTAAAAATCAAGCTAAAATATTTCCTATAAAGTGTGAGGTTTGCATATGACAGAACAGCCCAACTGCAGATTTTTATAAATAAAATACTTGTGGAGAAAAGCAAGCTAGTGGGGAAGGATGACAGGAGCATCACTCAAGTTGTCACACCCATGAGCTATGGTCAAACTGGGGTGTTGGAAATTGGCTCAGAGAGCAAGGACACGGGAGGAGCTGTGCAAGTCAGGGTCAGAAGATTATATGGCCATGTAGGCCAGGGATAGAACTTGTCAAGACAGCATAACTTGGCAAGTTGGCAAAACCAGTCTGCCCTTGAGAAAGAGATATACAACTAAAGAGGAGCTGAGATCCGGGAATAAGAGAAAATAACATAGAAGCTGTAACCGCAAGTAGGAGGAATATGTTAATGTTAGCTTTAGAGCTTGGCCAATAAAATAATGACTAGTAGGCATAATTAACTGATTGTGTATATAAGTGATGGCTTGGAGCAATAAAGTTGAAGCTTGCTTTATCACTCATATTGAGTCGACTGCCTGCTTCCCTGCGCTGATCTGTTAAAGGGTTACTCTTGGACCCAGCGGAGGGGCCCCCTCTGCACTGGGGAAAAAAACCGCTTGAAAAACTACTACAATTATCATCCATGTTTCCATCTGTAATGTTTTCTCCATTTGACAAAGAAATATGAATCATATCAGGACATAAACAACCATACTGGTTATTTCCACACAGCACAGAAATAATGCAACTTCAAAGAGAGATGCAAACAATGCTGTGACAGATCTGACAATACAGTGCGAGTCCCTATGTGTGGAGAGGGGCAGTAGGCTGGGATGAGACTGTGAACCCTGAGGAGAGCTTGGACTTCAAATAACTGCAGTTCAGAACTGAAGTTCAGTGGTTATTAACATTGCTACAATGAAAATTATATGTGGTTATCACTTCAAATTTACCTCACTTGAGAAAACAGCTGGGATGACTCTGCCTTTTAACGTTTCCCATTCAAACAGCCCGGCTTGTTGAGCTCTGCTTTGGAATAAGATGCAGGAAATTTCGCTTGTGGGGAAATGAGGTCTGGTCATTTTACTACATGGAGCATAAACTACTTTGATAGTGCTTGTTTCCTAATGATTTCTTCTCTAGTGGAACACTGCCTAACTGCCTTCTCTGAGGTAGAGGACTGGATATCAAAGAGTTTGCTTGTATAGATTAGCTGGACAATGGATGTTTTGTGTGTTTTTAAATAATTTTTCAATTTAAGTAATACCTTTAAGAGATATAAAGCAGAATGGGAAATAATACAAACAGAATTTTCAAAATCATTTGTTACAAGATCTATACCAAATCTTCCTAGGGAATCTCCTTAGATAGATTCATTCTACTGTATTTAGGGCTTTTCACAGACCTTTCTTAGCTTTTGACTTTTTTTTAAAGGCTGTTCCCTTAAATACCTTTTAACATGTTAACAGCAGGTTGACGGAGGGGATTCTTCCCCTCTACACTGCTTTCGTGAGACCTCACCTGGGGTCTTGTGTCCAGTTCTGGAATCCCCAACATAAGAAGGCTATGGAGCTGTTGAAATAGGTCCAGAGGAGGCCACAGAGATTATCAAAGGGCTGGAGCACCTCCTATATGAGGACAGGCTGAGAGAGTTGGGCTTTTTCAGCCTGGAGAAGAGAAGACTCCAGGGAGAGCTTAGAGCAAGCTCCCAGTGCTGAAACAGGCTGCAGGAAAGCTGAGGAGGGGCTTTTTATAAGGGCACTGATACTTCAAACACTGAACAGCCTTTTGGTAGGGGGTTGCCCTGACAATCGAACTGGAATGGAAACTTTTCCCACTCTAGGACAGTGTTACTCAGCAAGCTTCTGGTGATTCCAAAAGTGTGGTTAAAACATGTGGGTGGAGAGGGAAGGAAGAAAGGGAAATGCTGGCCATGACTTGCTTTGATGAGATAGTCCCAAAGATAAGAAATTTTCCTAATTAAGATGTTATCAAAGTAGTAAATTAGTTCAGTCAAATATATTCATGTTGACAACCAAATTTCTAATATCCTAGCATCAGTCTAAGTCTAAATGAGATGCATGTTTTTTTCTAAAGTAAATCAGAAGACAGTGCTACATCATTTTGAACTTCCCTTATGGTCTACATGTGATAATGAATTCCATATAAAAATAATCAAATTATTAAATCAATTATTATAATATGCAACCAGAGTGGAAGATTTTGGCTACCTTAAAAGTAGTGATTAAACAAGATAAAGTTAGTAACATTTGAGTTGAAGTGAAATGATTCTGGACTTTCTTTATACTGAAATACTCAAAGAGAAGACAGTTAAAAACCCCAAACTTTTAGTCTGGCTGCTTATTAAAGAACGAAAGAAAAGCATTAAACACTAAGAGACAGCTTAGGTTGATCTGGGTCATTCTTTGCAGCATAACAAAAATGATTAGGTTTTTTTCCTGAGTGTCTGTGTGTATATTCCAGGATGTCACCTCTTGTTCTAGAAATGTCTAAGTTATCATTTTTCTTCTTGTTTTTGAAACCTTGCTTTTCAAATACTTTCAGGTATGCCCAAAACATTGATAGATGCATCTATCTTAGTCCTCATAGCAAAAATCAGCAGTATCACTTTTTTTGCTGACACATGTAATGTCACATTACAAGCTGCTACATCATGGACGTAGTAACCATAAGGCTTTACTCTTTCATCTGCAATTTGTCTTCTCTTACAATTCAGGGGCACAGGTAGCCTTCAGGGTCAGGGATTTTATGTAATTAAAGTATGAAGTGATTTTATAGAGGTTTTAAACTTGATAATGCTAAGCTTATTCATATTTATTATTCACTTGACCAGAAAGCAAATAAAATCTTTAGAACTTGGTCAGACCAAAGACCCATCCAGCTCAGTCTGTATCCTGAGGCTGAACAACGGAGCTCTGAGGAAGAGCATGAGCACAGACTCAGCACATACTAGTGCTTCTGCAGAATATGATCCCTCAGGCCAACAGTTTGTGGCTCAGGGACTGTGTGAACCAGACACACTGCCTTGCATTTAATAGCTCTTGATCTACTTACTTCTCTTCTATGAATGTGTCCATCACCTTCAAAGCCCATGCAAACTGTCAGGATTGTGTAGCAAAGGCTCACTGAGCTTAACTGTGCCTTGTACCCAGGAATCTGAAGAAATAACATCGGCCTGCTCCTGCCTGTATTTGGAGGGGGAAAGGAAACTTCTATCTCTCCTTGCTTATGGGACAGAATTTATTAGGAAGCTCTGGTCTGTCTGGATCAAGCTATAGACAGAATGAGATCAGGCACACATAACTTTGTTTTCCTTCCCTGTCTGCAGGGAACAGCTTCCCACACACGGGCATGCAAGAACAACGCAATATTAGTGATCTGCTAAGGCAGGAAAAGGGCATGAGGAGGAACTGTATTCTCCAGGGTTTCTGGCAGGAAGTGAGACGCTGTGCTTATCTGTGTTCCACTTCACCTTAGTTCCTCCTTACAGAAGGCATCTCTTCATGGTAAACAGTAAGAACAGGCCCTGGTTCACGTCTGACCTAGCTCATCTACAACATAATTCTCCTCATGCATTCGGTTTATGATCCTGGCTAGAAGCTGTAATAATTTCCTTCTGGAATTCTGCGAAGCCAGAAAAACTCGTTCAGGATCCTGGTGTAAACCGTAACATTAATATTTTATTATGCCTGTGGAAGACAAGCAAAAGCTACATGTAAGATACTACAAGAACTCTCAGATCAACCTGGATTTTACCTTCCTTTTAACTTTCCAGGCCATAAGCTTGGTCTTTGCTGCAAGAGAGACTTGGGGGTCTTTTGTTCCAAAAGAAACTCCCATGTCTTTGCATGACCACTGAAAACCTGCTGAGAGACAGGAAGGTTGGGAGGCAGTTTAATGGCATTTGGGCAGAAGTAGGCTGACAGAAGCAGGGGCGCACCGTTCTGAAGTGCGTGAGGCAGACAAGTCGTAGCCAGATGTGCTTGTTCGTGTGTTGGCACAGATGGGGGTGAAACAGTCAGTGTGCTGGGAGTGTGCAGAGTGCAGACCTGCTCAGGTCTGTATGGACAGGAACCACCTGCCCCCAGGCATCCAAGCGCCACAGAGGGTCTAACAGACACACTGCAGTTTAAGCTTTAAGCTGTTCTTTACACTTATTTCAAGTATGACATCATATTTCTTGAACATGGCCATCCACACATGCATGAGGCACTTCAGAAAAGGCTTAAAAGAACTTCATACAATACAATTATTCTTCCCCTCTCTGTTTTAAATCCCTCCTGATGCATTCTATGGTGGTACGTGCTTTTCTCATCACCACACTACATCCATGATTCACAGTCATCCTGTGACCAACTGATGCACACAGTTATTTTCAACTAATGAGTGTAAAGTCTGCAGCAAAGGCTTGTATTATTAGTTAGGTATTAATTATTATTAGTTATTATTGGTTATTATTATGATAGGTATTAGCTGACTGATTTCTGTCCCATTTCTCTTACTCCTCAAAGTCATCAGTTTGAAATGTGATGTAATTAGTGTATTAACTAGGGTTTGATTTTCCACTTTAGTTAAATCAATGACATAAACAATCAACTTCCAGCTTTTGGTGCATTTTACCATAAAGTTCAACCCACAGGCATTCTTCAGGGTGCAAGGCTGGCTTCTCAAAGCCAGCTATTTTCAATATCTGGTTATCATCTCGCTGAGAGAAACTGCCCTTTTGCACTGATAAGCACAGGCTGTACCCAAAATGCAAGGAATAGCAGAAGGAAAGAAATACAACAGGGAGATGATGTATTGTCATAAGAGCTTTCTGAATGCTACAAGCTGTTTTCTGTAATAATTAGCGCCTGTGATACACATTCCTTGGTTTACACCCATTAGAACAGGCTCTGCTAAATTTCTTGACAGACAAAACAGAACTATGAAAATTACTTAAAGCTCTGCTGTGTTTGCATTGGTTGGCAGCCTATTCAAAACCTGAAGATCCAGCAATAAAACACATTCAACCAATGAAGCAGAGACAGCATCCAGTTCCTACCATACCTTTAGAGAATGCTTCTGCCCTCAGCAAAGCATGCAAGAGGGAGTATTCATCTGTGAACCAAGATTCCAATTTTAAACTCTAATGTCACTTCTATCCTCACTTCCCTCTTGTCATGGAAAGCACAAACCACTTAGCAGCTTGTAAATGCCTGCATCACAACAAATAGTGTCTGTGAATGTTCAGGCTACATCTAATGACTGTGATATGGAGACACTAATTAAATAATGACAGACTAATTCCACATATAAGCACCTGCAAAATGTTTGGATTTCAGGGAGAGATACCAACAGAACAGATTGTATGTCCAGTGGTGACCCCAGCTGAACATTCCTAGCAGGAAATCATAGAATAGTTTGGGTTGGAAGGGATCTGAAAGTCCATCCAGTTCCATTCCCCTGCCCATGGCATTTCCCACTGGATCAGGGTGCTCGAAGCACCATCCAGACCAGCCTTGAACACCTCCAGGGAGGGGGCAGCCACCATGTCTCTGGGCAAACTGTGCCAGGGCCTCTCCACCCTCATCATGAAGAATGTCTTACTAACGTCTAATCTAAATCTTCCCCCTTCCAATTTAAAGCCATTCCCCCCCCATCCTTTCACTACAGGCCCTTGGAAAAAAACCCTCTCCAGCTTTTTTTGCAGCTCCTTTTCAGTACTGGGAGGCCACTATTAGGTCTCCCCTGGAGCTTTCTCTTCTCCAGGCTGAACAACCCCAACACTCTCAGCCTGTCCTCATAACAGAGGTGCTCCAGACCTCAGATTATCTCCATAGCTTCCGCTGGACTCATACCAACAACTTTGGAATCAGCTGCCTTTCTGCATGCACACGTACTGCAGTCTCTTCCTCAGAGGTTAAGGAACAAATGTAGCTGCTTTATTAAGCTTAATTGCAAGTACCTTACAGATCTGTCACAGCTTAGTCTTGCAAATGCATGCCCCATGCTTGAATGGCGTAGAAGTTGGTTATAAAGCACATCCACATATCCCACAGCCTTCCTGCTCCAGTGGCAGGCATCTGTGTTTGGACTGCAAGCATGTTTTGCTCAGGCCTTGCCCATTTTCTGATGTGTGAGGCTCTCCACGCTCTTGCAGGATGCCCTACTGGTTCCCGCCTTCCACAGGGAGTGAGCCCAGGCAACTTGGAAAACTGCCATGAGATACTATGCAGTTGCTGTCATAACCCACAGCTCTCCCTTGATTGATCAATTGTATCAAAACTGTTGAGGAGACCATAAAAAAAATGAATGACTCAACTTCTACTTAAGCTCTCCCCTCTGCATGCTCTCTCACCCCTCTCTGTCTCCCTCTCCCTTCTTTCCCATCTCCCCTCTCTCCCTCCTGCCCTCCCACCTTTCTCCCTGTCTCCCCATTTCCCTTCTTTCCCTCAGGCCTCCCTTGGTCCCTTCCCTTCCCCTTCCCCTTCCCCTTCCTCTCTCCTTTTCCCTTCCCCTCTCCCTCTCCCTTTCCTCCTTTCCTCCTTTCCTGTCTCGTCTCGTCTGGTCTCCTCTCCCTCTTCCTTCCCTCCTTCCCTCCCTCCTTCCCTCCCTCCTTCCTCCCCTCCCCTCCCCTCCCCTCCCCTCCCCTCCCCTCCCCTCCCCTCCTTTCCCTTCCCCTCCCCTCCCCTCCCCTCCCCTCCCCTCCCCTCCCCTCCCCTCCCCTCCCCTCCCCTCCCCTCCCCCCCAACAGCAGCGGGATGCCCTTCCCGCAGCCGCGGACCCGCCCCTATGCGCGGCAGCCAATCGCATGTGCCGGGGCGGGTGCCTGGGCGGTCCCGGTGGCGGTGCCCGCGGCGCCGGCAGCAGCGGGAGGAGCGGTGCCCGCGCGATGCAGTCCCTGGCGCAGGAGATCCGCAGCTTCTCCAGGGCCAACCTGCGGAGGCAGCGCACCCGTGTCACCGCGCTGAGCGGCAGGACCGTCATCGAGACGTGGCGCGGCGGCTGCCTGCGCCAGGAGGAGGCGGAGGCTCTGCCCGGCGGCGGCTTCGTGCGGGACCTCAGCGCAGATCTCCGGGTCGGGGCGGTGAAGCCCTGGCTGCTGCTGGGTGAGTGGGGCCGCCCGGGACACCCCGCCAGGAGGGGCTAAGTCTGACGATCCGGGCAAGGGCAGGACGATGTACCAGAGGAGAGTTAGGCTGGGCATTAGGAGAAGGTTCCTCACCCGGAGGGTGGTGGAGCATTGAAACAGCTCCCTAAGTCTGACAATATTCCAGAAGCATTTGGCCAGCGTCCTCAGACCCACGGTGTGAATGTTGGGGTTGTCCTGTACAGGGACAGGAGCTGGACGCGATGTTCCTTGTGGGGCCCCTTTCAACTCAGGACGTGCTGTGAACCATTTCCCTTTCTCCTCAGGGTCTCAGGATGCTGCTCACGACCTGGAGACAATGAGGAAGCATAAGGTAATGTTACACTGCCGTAAAAAATTCCCCTTTGATTGCGAGGATGAGCTCTTCCACAATCGCTGCCAAGAGGCAGTAGTCCGTAAGACTGGAATTTTTAGGAAATGCCTTTGCTTGTGAATGTCTTTTTTAAAATAAATAATCTGAAATATTCTCAAATCACTTGAAGAAAAACTATATTACATTAGCACTTTTTAAAGGCTGATGCCGGTCAAGCGGGTAGCAGCTCCATTTGCAGAGGGATGGATGCCTTTGAGCTTCGCAAACAGCTGGATTGTTTGGCTACCAGATTCATGATTGCTCGGAGCTGAGCTCTGGAGCAATTTCTGCGTGCTGCAGGCATCTCTGCTTCCAGCCAGGCCTGCGGGCATTATGTGCACCGGTGAAATGAGAACAATGAAGCAGCAGCTCCAAGTCTGTCCCAACTCTGGCCTTTTTTCTCTTCTCTGTTACAGTAATGGGGGGATAAGGTTTTCAGACTGCTGCAGGACAGGGCGTACACCAGTCTGGCCTCTGGCGCCATCTAAATGTCACTTCACTGTGACTTAAAATGACCCACAACCTGGCCATGACCCCAGCAGAGCAAGGGTGGCAGCGCCCACACGTAGGATGTGGCCTCACTGGCTGGGCACAGGGGTAGTTCACTCTGAAATCCCTATGCTCCAGGCAATGGGAGCTCAGAAGGAAGAACATCAACCTAATGGGATAGGGCAGGCTTAAAATTTTGATTGTTGGGTTCTCTGTGCTCTCAATCCCTACTGCTTTCTCTTTTATTTTGCATGTATGCACTGACGACTCCCTTTTCTGTTGAAAATCCTTATGTTAGTCTGCAGTTGAGCGTGGATCTTGGATCTTTTAGTTTTCTCTCAAAAGGAAGGAAACGAATTTATCACAACATATTTTAACATGCATTAAATTTTGCTTGGAGAAGAGCACACTGCGGACAGCCTATATGTGTAAAACTGAACAATGCAGTTGTGTAAGGTACAATCCATGTGTGCCTACAGAATAACCCACCTTTGTTGCTGCTGGTTTTGCTTGCTGTCTTCAAAAAATGCTTTTTTCTTTCCCTTTTTTTTGACTTAGGTTACTCATGTTCTGAATGTGGCATATGGGGTCCAAAATGCCTTCCTTGATGACTTTGTATACAAGACTATTTCTATTCTGGACCTCCCAGAAACTGATATTACATCTTATTTCCCAGAATGTTTTGAATTTATTGAGAAAGCCAAGACCCAGGTACAGTATGTCAATAATTCATGCTACTTGTTATCCTGTTTAGATTATTTATTACCCTATTTAAAATCTAAAGTAGCTTCTTTTGACCAAAGAAAGTATGGTACCAAATGGATAGTTTTGCTGTTGCTTTTTTAAATTTTAAATAGAGAATCCAGCCGATTTCTGAGCATTCCTAGAGCCATGACAGTGCTGTTAATCCCCGTTCCCTCCAGTTAGGTGCTTTTTAGAATGACCATCTTGCATGTTTAGACAAATGCTTCAATGAAGCTGTAACAGTGTCTGACTTCAGATAAAGAAATCCCATTGTAATTCCAAGCCACTACATCTGACAGAGGAAAAGCTTTTGTTGTCTATAACTTATCCTTTAGGGATGTTGTTTTGGATTATAAGTGAATATAACGGCTTTTACAGATCTGCATGGTTGGTCAGCAGCCACCCACCATCCTTGTGCCTTTCCTTGATGGTCTGGTGAACCAGGAACACATTGAGCTATGACTCCACATGCAATTATATACCAAGGCTGTCAGAGAATGTGTTAGTAGTCTGGGAGCCAACCAGTGATTTTAGCTGTGAACTGAATCCTGACAAAGTCATGAGATGGGGAATAAGGTGAAGGGACTCCACCCTGGGGTTGCTTGGGAGACTGTCCATAAATAAGACCATCCGTGATGCCTGTTTGTTAAAGTCAGGCTTCCCGTGTCATTTATGACAACCAATGCTTTGGTGCCAAGGCTGTGACTTGACAACGAGACCTTATTGCGTGTTATTCCACAGATCTACCGAATTCATTATTTATGTAGATTGGGATAAAAGAAGATAATCTTGCCCCAGCTTTCTTTGTGTCATGCAGTGTTCTTTCCTTCTCTCATTTATCATTTACAAGCTATGTGATACGCATTGTCACTTAATGACCTTCTCAAGGGTTCTAGTTACGGTTTCCACTTTGTTTCTAAATGAGGCTTGTTGTTCATAAGTGCACAGTGTTGCTTTCTGTCTTAGCTTTTTATGGTCCAATCAGTATGGAGCTCAGCCAGGAGCTTTTAATAAGTCTTAGTAAATTTTAATTTAAAGTTTCTCATACTTATTGCTATCTACTTAATGAGCATCCCAAATGATGTTTCATTTGTTTCTTGAAGGACGGTGTGGTACTGGTCCACTGTAATGCTGGAGTCTCCCGTGCAGCAGCTGTAGTCACTGGTTTTCTGATGAATTCAGAAGGACTGAGTTTTGCTAAAGCCTTTTCCTTGGTGAAAAATGCAAGGCCTGCAGCTTGTCCGAATCCTGGCTTCATGGAGCAGCTTCGCAAGTACCAGGAACAGAATGTAAAGGCAAATGGAAGCATAAATGATCATGACTGACCAAAATGGCGAAGTGAAAAGATCTGGTTTGATTGTACAGTAACTGATGTTCGGTGTACTTCAGTCTTTCATTTTGCAGTCCCCTTTCACATCTGCATTTTAAAGGCCCTTTGTGCTTTTTTCTTACTGCTCTTTGACTCCCTTTATTTCATCAGGTAGTCTAAAGGCCAAAGGGTATTCCACTCACTGCAGAGACAATTTTACCCAAGAACAAGCTCTTCCTAGAGCACTAATAAAAATATACAGTTTGGTTTTCCTTGGAATATTAGAAAAAAAACAGAATTATTTTTTTTTAAATTGCTTCATCAGGGAATGCAGGCAATAGACAAAGAAAATAACTGGCATAAATTGCCCTATTTAATACTAAACTGAATCTATGCATTCTAGTTGTTTGTAAAATCTAGATAATAAAATGTTTGTATAATAAAATACCTTGGTATTGGATTTCAAATTTATATTGCAACTAAAGAGGATTTTACTGAATTTTGCAGACTAGCCAGTCACTAAAAGTAAAACAGATGGTCTTCTGAGGATGCTCAAAATGTGTAGGACATTTTAATGCTTCATATTTTTTTTCTATGGTTTTTCATCAAGTTGTGATTGAAGCACACTATATTGTGTTTTCAAATTACTGGAACCAGGCTGTCAGTTTTTCTTTGGTTTTTTTTTTTGTAGATCATTACAGTGGAGAGATGAAACTGCTTATAATATCTTTCTTCAGTCTCACTAAAACTGCATTTGGCCCTCATCTGCTGGCTGCTCACTCCTTTCCACATCACATACAAAGAACAAACGTCACAGATTGTGTAACTGTGACCCTCCTGGCAGATCCTGGGCTGGAGTAACTGTCTTGAGATGGCATGTTAAAACCAAACAAACTGCAGAAGATTTTAATAGTCTTTTTGTGGCTTTCATGCCGGTTCTAAATGGTTTGATATATTAATAAGCAATAACATAAAAAGAACACTGTGTTTGGATAAATTTTGTGTTAAAAGAGATTGGAAATTTTTTGTTTCAGTAACTGATACGGTACTTTCACACCTCCTTGACTGTGAGCTATGCCATGCCTTGTTCTCAGTATTGATTGCTAATGTCAATGCAAGGTTTGGGTTCCCACACACAGCTGCTTGCTGTTCTCTCGTCATCATTTCCCCATTTCCAAGGGAAACTGGTCATGGCATTTCCATTTTAGATGTGGATGGATTTTTGTGTTGTCAATCTTGGGCACGACGAGGCCTATAGGAAAGCTGCGGAGGGGCTCTTGATCAGGGAGTGTAGGAATAGGATGAGGGGCAACAGTTTTAAGCTCAAGTGGGAGGGATTTAGATGAGAATTTAGGAAGAAATGTTTTACTGTGAGAGTGGGGAGGCACTGGCACAGGTTGCCCAACGAAATTAGGGGTGCCCCAAACCATTCCACGATTCTGATTCCTGTAGTCCCTTTCAGTACTTGGAGGTACTTGATGATACTCTAAGGTATCATCACAACAGCCAAATCTCTGCTAATTGGAGCCAGTTCTGTGTCTGCCCTTGCATTTGTAGACAGGGAAAGACTGCAAGTAGAGATGATTGTAGAAGAAGACGTTTGTTTAGCACATACACAAGACATTATAACACAAGATGTTATCATTTTTCAAAGAACGGTGTCTGGAAAAACACTGAAAAAAAATGCTATGAAGAAAACATGCTATCAGAGGGACATTCTGTCTGACTTTCAGAAAATAGTTACACAGATGAAACAGCGCTACTTTAGCTGAAATAAAAATATTGCACTTTTTCAGTAGTACCTACTACTTGTATCACCTTGATTACGAGGATGACCTCTTCCAAAATCACTGCCAAGAGGCAGTAGTCCATAAGGCTGGAATTGTTAGGAAATATACTTGCTGGTGGATTTAAGTTAAATGATTTGAAATGTTCTCAAGTCACTTTAAGAAAAATTATATTAGTGCTTTATAAAAGGCTGCTGCTGGTCAGGTGGTAGTGGCTCCTTTTGCAGAGGGATGGATGCCTGCAAGCTTTGCAAGCAGCCGGAGTGCTCGGCTGCCAGACTCATGAGTCCTCAGAGCTGTGTTCTGGAGCAATTCCTGCATAGAATCATAGAACCACTTGAATGGAAAAGACCTTTGAGATCATTGAGTCCAACTGTACTTGTCCGTGTGCCACAGGCATGTGGAAAAACAAGGTTTGAAAAAAACCCCATGCTGTCAGAGGGATATTCTATCTAACTTTAAAATACAGTTACTTAGATGAATCTTTAGCTCAAATTAAAATTTTCCACTTTTTGTAGTAGTAATTACTTCTTGTGTCAGTGGGAGGTGAGGGGTGGGACTGGATGGGCTTTAAGGCCCCTTCTGACCCAAAGCATTGTGTGGTTCTGTGACCAATAGCTCTTTCTCCTGGTGGAGCCCAGTCCCGCTCCTGAGGGGAGCCCGTTCCCGCCCCAGGGCAGCGCCGGGCGGGGCAGAGCTGGAGTCCCGCCCCACGGCACCGCCCCAAGATGCCGGGCGGGAAGTGACGGCAGGAGGGCGGTGACGGCCCCGTTTGAAAGCGCCCGGCGGAGCTGCTGTCGCCCGTTTTTCCGCCGCCCGCTGGGGGCCCGCGTGGCCTCCTTCGCCATGGAGCTGCCGCCCGCAGGTGAGAGACGAGATCCCTTCCCTTCCTGTCGCCACGGGCTCCGCGTGCGGGGCCGCTGGTCGGGTCCCTGCGGAGGGGTGGGGGGAGAAGGGCGAAGGGCAGCCACGAAAGGGACGGCGCTGACATGGGACCCCTGGAGCCCCTGGCATCCCAGAACCCAGGAGATCCTGAAACCATAGGATTCTGGAATCATAGACTCGTAGAAGAATGATAGAATTCTGGAAACAGAATTATAGAATCCTGGAATAGTTTGGGTCGAAAGGAACCTCAAAGCCCATACAGTTCCGCTCTCCTGCCATGGGCAGGGACGCCTCCCACTGGATCAGGATGCTCAATGCCCCATCTAACCTGGCCTTGAACACCTCCAGGGATGGGGCAGCCACCACTTCTCTGGGCAACCTGTGCCAGCGCCTCACACAACCCATAGGAAAACATTTCTTAAGATCTGATCTAAATCTCCCCTCTTTCAGCTTAAAACCGTTTCCCCTCATCCTGTCCCTGCACTCTCGATCAAGAGCCCCTCCCCAGCTCTCCTGGAGCCCCTTTCAGTATTGGGGAGCTGCTCTAAGATCTCCCTGGAGCCTTTTCTTCTCCAATCAAACTCTGAACAAGTCCAGCTTTCTCAGCCTGCCCTCATATGGGAGGTGCTCTAGCCCTCAGATGGTCTCCATGGCCTCCTCTGGACTTGCTGCAACGGATCCGTGTCCTTCTTGTGCTGAGGACTCCAGAACTGAACTCAGGGCTCCAGGTGAGATCTCAGCAGAAGCAGAGGGACAGAATCCCCTCCTCACCCTGCTGGTCCCACTGCTTTGAATGCAGCCCAGGATGCGGTTGGTTTCTAGGCTGTGAGCACGTGCGGCTTATGTTCAGCATCTCATTGCCCAGAACCTTCTCAGAACTGCTCTCAATCTCGTTATCCCCCAGCCTGTATAGATACTGAGGGTTGCCCCGACCTAGGTACAGGACCTTGCACTTTACCTTGTTGAACCTCATAAGAAACACCTTTAAAACTGCCCCAAACCAGAAACTCAGGTGCAATCAAGTAGTATATTTTAGGAACAAAATCTCAGTGTAGCTTTTGTTGCAGTTGCGAAAATTATAAGATTTTGATAAACTTCGCTTACTTGGGAAATAAACAATTGGAACCGCCCTGGTCCCTGGCAATTGGAACTGCCCTAGTCACTCTGGTTGCAAAACTCTAGGCTTGGGAAATAGTGATGAGAAAGCTGCCTGGCGGGAAAGGACCTGAGAGTATTGGTCCAGAGTGGGTGAACGTGAGCCAGCAATGTACACTGGTGGCCAAGAAGGCCAACAGCATCCTGGCTTGGAGCAGCAACAGTGTGGCCAGCAGGAGCAGGGAAGGGATCATCCCCATGTGCTCCGTGCTGGTGAGGCCACATCTCAAATACTGTGTTCACTTTGCGGCCCCTCAGTACAAGACAAACATTGAGGGGCTAGAGTGGGTCCAGAGAATGGGAATGGTGCTGGGAAGGGGGCTGGAGTCCAGGGATGGTGAGGAGCAACTGAGGGAACTGGGGTTGTTTAGGTTAGAGAAATGGAGGCTGAGGGGAGAGACCTCATTGCTCTCTGCAGCTGTCCGAAAGGGGGCTGTAGCAAGGTGGTTGCTGGTCTCTTCTCACAGGTAAAAAGTGTGAGGAAATGGTCTCAAGTTATGCTAGGGGAGGTTTTGATTGGATATCAGGAAAAATTTTTTCACTAAAAGGGTTCTCGGGCACTGGCAGAGGCTGCCCAGATCAGTGGTGGAGTCACCATCCCTGGAGGTGTTTAAAAGATGGGTAGATGAGGTGCTCAGGGATCTGGTTTGGTAGTGGACAGGTACAGTTGGACTTAATGATCTCAAAGGTCTTTTCCAGCCAAATGTCTGTTTGATTTGAGCTGCCTTAGTCTCTTCAATTGAAGTCGCCTTAGTTACCGCAGTGACTTGTTTTACATCTCTTTAGTAGAACCGATTATTTATGGAAAAGTTTAGATCACTTGGCTTCTCCCATGTTTTTAAATTTTATTTTCATTACTGCAGGAGCTGAGCCGATGACTCTTGGCTCCCCGACATCTCCAAAGTCAGGAGCTCAGTTTCTTCCTGGATTCTTGATGGGCGATCTACCTGCGCCGGTGACTCCGCAGCCACGGGCTCTAAGCGGTTCTTCAGTTGGCATAATGGAAATAAGGTCTCCACTACTTGCAGGTCAGAATTTGTGAGGTGCTGAAGAGAAGAAGTTGGATTTGTCTTACTGCTCTAAATGACTGTTGAAGACTTGAATTCTTGAAGGTGCTATAAATGAAGTCAACTCATTAAATAAGCAAGGGAACTCAAGTGTATTCAGTGAAGTTTGACTATATTCTTCAAAGTAGACTTAAGTTTATTATGTTTTAAATGTGGCAGTTTTGGTATGAGGAAAGGCTGCTTTTACAGGGAAGGTAACATGAACCTCACCTAATATAAAAACAATTTACACAATTCTTCACAACTCAATTGCACATAGAGCCATCAATGTTTTCGCTTTGTTTAAAACAGTAATGTCTCCTGGTGAACTAATACAGCTTGTGCAAGCTGCTGATTTCTTTGCAATGAATGCTAAATAATCACAAATTGTGAGACTTGTAAAAACTGGATGGAGAAAAACTAAAAAAATACTCCTTAATTAGCATCTAGTGGTTGTATTTCCAGTCTGCTGTCATTGGGCTGGAGTAGTGACTTCTAACTGTAGATGCTCTTCCTCCCAGCTACCCAATTGATGTGGCTGGAAAAAGTCTTTGCCTGTGTTTCTAGAGCGGTGGTATTATATGTCTGTGTTCTTCCCTGAGAAGTATGAGTGAGCAGTTAAAGCTTCATCGATTTGTTTCGTCATGGATGATCTTGGCTTTTGTATTAAATCATTTGGCTAAATAATTACACGTCTGATGGTGTTAGTGTGTGAGTCATTTTGAAGGAGAAACTAGGGGTTAAAGTACTGCAAGATAATTGTAGGTGTTCTTTACTTTCAGTTTCAAGCAGGATTGGTGGCCTGTTGGTCTCATGCTTGTTGCTTTCGATTTTTTTGTTTAAATACAAACCTTTTAGGAAGCATTTATGAAATTGAAAATAATCATGTAAATTTCACCTAGTCGTTTTTACAGGGTGTTGTTACAGCATCAGAGTGTTCCTCCTAAAAAAGGGGAACAAAGAATATATTAACATAGGTCTCTCACAAAGAGTGGGAGACTCATTTAACTGAAAACCTTGATGGGAGAATGCTTTGTATAATAGGCATTGTTAGCAGTTCTTGGATGTGTTAAACAGTTCAGAGAGGAGTCTTGAAGCTCTAAATTTAGAACTGAAAATTAATTTGGAAAAGCTTAACTTACAAATGAAAACTTTTTGCAAATGAAAACTGTTAGGTCAAACTGCTTTTTTTGGGTGCTTAAACCTATCCAAAGTCTTCTGAGATAAGTCAGGATCCTTCAGTCAATTTAATTCTCTGTTATACTGGAAGTCTCAAAGTTTACACAGTGAGAGATCAGCTGGCTTAATCCTGTCTAAAGCCAGTCCTTGCTCTCAAGAGCTTATATTTCTATTTAGTATGAAATGGTATGGGAAGGAAAGGAATTTGGATGGTGGGAATATGACAGCACGTGCAGTGTCTGTGTGCTTCTATGGTTCTTTAGTACGTAGTATGTCTAAGGTCTTAATGCCCTTGTTTTTGCCTCTCTGCTGAAGGAAAGTTAGCTACTGAAACAATTAAAATACACTACTAACTTGCCTTAAAATAGGAAGATGAAGCTGTACTCAGAATTTAATAAAGAAGTGCGTGTAAGGAGTGAATATACTGGGTTACGCAGAGGTCTAAAAGTTTTAGGTGGTACTTGCATAAGGAGGTGGTTTTTGATATGTGTGGGATATTCCTACATAGAACGTCCACACTTGAACAGTTTGGCAGGCCAGATGGTCTTGCAAACCCCCATTGAAACAGTTGGCTATCTTGCATGGTTGGATTTACTGTTGAAGTTTCAAGAACAAGTAGCAGTGGCATAAAATGACAAGTTTTCTCGTGCTTCGCTTGTTCCTTTTGATTGCAGGAGGATCTCCCCCACAGCCAGTACTCCCTACGCATAAAGATAAAAGCGGTGCTCCACCCGTTAGAAGCATATATGATGAATTATCTAGTCCTGGGCTTGGATCCTCACCTCTGACCTCAAGAAGACCAGTAAGTGGCTTAGGTACTGGCCAGTTCTTAGCAGAAGACGTGAGGTAGCTCACTGCTTCAGTGCATTTTCTAACTTGGTTGTATAAACCGCTGTAGCGAAATGACTGGTGAGTCTCCTGATCATGCTGTTGCTGAGTCTGGGTGTTTGGACTTACTGCAGCTTTCCACCTTACATTATCATACTACAGATAGTCACAAGTGCCCAAATATGTGTTATCTTTTCTTTTAGTGGGCAATAGAGGCACTTACTCAGCACAAAATTTATTCTAATTCAGTAAAATATCTAGCCAAAAATTGGGCAGGGAGGTGGGGCTAATTTAGTAAGAGTAACAGTACAATTTCTAGAAGATCATGCTAATAAAAAGCTCTACTACTTCCTCAGCTGAGCAGTCAAGTGTTAGCAGGTGGTTCTTTAGTGAACGTGGTTGGTTTCATAGAATCATAATTTGATGCAAGGAGAAGGCCTTTGTTTGAATGAACAGTCTTTTTATTGAGTGTTTCCTTCTGAAAAGTTTATCCTAAAGGTTCAGGTCCTCTGGGAAGGACAGCTTCCAATACTGTCTTAAATGGCTGGATTTAACAAAAAAGATGAGTCGATATTACAACACGTTACTAAGTCTACAGTTGCTCTAGTTTGTTTGACGTTGTATTTAAGAAATGCCATGATTCAGATGAAAAACACACTACAATTGTTTGAGATATTGAAATCCTTCTATGTTAAAAAGAAAATAACCATTAGCAGCTAAAACTCGAAGTACACTTCCCTTCAGTACAGTAGTTGAGAGGGAAGTTAAGTCTAGCGTTGGAGAATACATGTGGGGTTTATGTCCCCGTGGTTTCTAAAGCACTTTAGACAGTGAAAATCAGATGCTGGTCACTTACAATACTGACATCCTTTCCATCAGGATGCACATGCATGTGGGAATTACTGTACTACAGCAACAGGGAAATGCCTATTCTGAAATGTTAAAGTTTCTGACTATTGATACCTAAAGCTGCTCCATTTCATAAAGCATGTAATTGGTGTTAGGTCGTGGATTTTTCAGTTCCTGTTATGAAAACCTCACACTAAACTATACAAGCTTTCTTCTTGTATACCGGTAGCTCTTGTTCTGTGATAGAATACTGTAGGCAGACCCTGAACCCTGTTGCTTGTGGTGCTTCCCTTCTGTAGTTTGCTCTGCAGTCCCATACTACCTCTGATACTTGCATTTAAGCCTCTGATCAGGAAAGTTAACTGCTTTCTTTTCAGAGGTTTACTAATCAGCTGAAAATTCCATAATGTAGTAATTGATGCCTATAGGATGTCCAGGTTATTTGCTAGGCTGTGTGCTAGAGCATAAAAACATTGGCAAAAATCTTTTCATTAATAACTTTTAATAATCTTTTATTAAATATCCATATAAATGTTTGTTCTTACTCTTAACAGTTAGGAGTAACTTAAGGCCAACAGTTAATAGTCTTGCCTGATACTTAATTACCTGAAAATGATCTCTTCTGATCCAAGAAGTGAACCTGTAAGAATGATTTATTACTTTCTATGTTTTAATGCAGGCTAGCTTTTCTGTAACACAGAGCCCATTGGCTGGAGTTATGCCATCAACCCCTGGAACAGGTAGATGTTCTAGCAAAATACAAAATCTTATTGCTTTCCTTTAATGCACAAAAATAATTTCTTATTCAAGCTATATCAACTCCTTGCTTATTTTTGAAGGATTTGCATCTATCTTTGTAGCTTTTCAGAAGGTTTGTGGATGTGAATAATGAATACTTTTCCACTCTGAGACTGCCTGAATTTCAAGCAGCTTTACTTATTCCTTAGTCAAAATCTGTTGAACTGAGCACAGAGGTGTTTGTGCTTGAGTGAAACAACTGAGATTGATAGGTTGCTTTCCGTGTTCTTAAGGTTTCCAATCTTGTGTATGGAACCGTGGCTTCTTGCTAAGTTTAATTGTGCTGTCTTGTTCCTGTTTGCCTTCTCCGTTAAGCTGCTGGTGTTTAAAGGTCAAAGAGAAAGCTAGTTTGCTGGTCATAAAACCTACTGGCATGCTTGCAGGCATCACGTTTGGGTTGACATACTCTGCAAATGTCTGCAAATAAATCTCCATCACTCTTCCATATACAAGTGAAATGCTTGATACTGAATTTATTCATTTGCTATAGGCTCTTAAGCTTAATCTGTCTTGCAAAAGCAATTCGTTAAACAATACTATTTCAATTTAACAGCTTCAGGTATATTCAGCCCTGCAAGTATTGGGCAGCCTAGGAAGACTACTCTATCTCCTGCTCAGCTAGATCCTTTTTATACTCAGGGTGATTCCCTGACTTCAGAAGACCAACTTGATGACACATGGGTAACTGTATTTGGGTAAGCTGATTTCCGCAGTATTTGAAAAAACATGGATGGAGTCTTTGCAACATAGGGAAAGAGTACTTGGGCGTTGCTGTTGTCTGGCATTCCTAGGTTTTTTCAAGACACAAAGCTGTGGTTTAAGCAAGCCCATATTTTAGTGAAGCACCTTAACTTCAGCTACATGTGAATTTTCTCAAGTTAGAAAGGCAGTGTCCTACCACTGAGGTGTGTGGTGAAATAATGATGCCTAGAAGATAATATTCCTCAAGTCACTGCTTCTAAAATGGCTTTAACACTGGTCTCTTGCATTGCTAAGAGGCCTTCCTAGGGCTGTATTTTAGTGCCAGAATTCTTAAACTGCTCATTATAATTTTTTTGAGTTTTTTTGTCTTTCAGATTTCCTCAAGCATCAGCTTCCTATATTCTTCTGCAGTTTGCTCAATATGGAAACATATTAAAGCATGTGGTACGTCTTAGTTTGGCACCTGTTTCTGAAACCATTCGGGCTCGTTCTTTAAAAGACTGAATGTCACAGTTCTCGCTTTATCTCATACAGATGTCCAACACAGGAAACTGGATGCATATTCGATACCAGTCCAAGCTTCAAGCCCGGAAAGCCTTAAGCAAAGATGGAAGAATTTTTGGTGAATCCATCATGATTGGTGTCAAGCCGTGTATAGATAAAGTAAGTGAATGGCTGCTTTTGGTTACGTGGAAGACACTCTGCTTTATTTTTTCTGACTTCTCTGATTTTTTTTGCCTTTGGAATGGCAAAGCACAAGTAGTTCATTTATATCGGTAGAGTCTGTTATACTTACATGAGTTTTTCTTAAGGATTTGACAGAATTTCCTGCTGAGAAGGATTATTATAGGAAACCTCTGCACTCTTTGGAAGTTACGATGCGCAGAGTTATATTTCTGTGCAAGATATGAAGTGAAACCATGAGAGAGATTTCAGAAAAGAGTTTCCCGAACTGGAATTTGTGGCATTTAGGGGCTGCAATAAGGATGTGATGGCAGCTTAAGCAAATTACAGGCATTCTTTTGTAGTTCACAGATGATTGCTTTTTGTTTGCTCTAAGAGTAAGTGATGCTGAAGAGTAATGTAAGCTTTCAAATGTAAACCATTCAGAGAAGGCAGCACTAGGAACAGAGTTTGCAATTACTTCAGATTTATCAGTTCAACACATTTCTTATACTGATGAAAATTCAGAAACGAATGTACTTCAGTGCCCCTTTCCTCTGTGGGCTGCTGATGGCAGGGCTTCCAGTCTCCTCTTGCCTTATTTACTGTTTTGGTGTCTGGTTTGTATCATTGACTGAACTGCCTGTCAGGTGAAACTCCAGAAGTAACGATCTAAGGCATTTAATTGTCAGGCATCTGATGTTTTGTTGCTTTTGAATTCTCATTATGGCTTTGTAGTGTCTACTTCCAAATATCCATTAATAAACCCATACACATTAACTTGTAGCTTTGGAAGCAACAGAGGTTTCTGGAGACTAGGCCATTAGCCTGTCAGACTCTTCCTTGCAATTGAAAATTAGATAAGATGGATTTGACATCAGTGCTTAGGCTTCTGATTTAGAAGTAGGAGTCAGTTCCATGGGTTCACCTTGTGCTGAGCAGAGTCAGCTGTCACCCATGCTAGACACCAATCCTATCGTGTATTTTGGATAGCTGTCTCCTGCCAGATGTGCTGCTGAATTTCTGCTGTCTGTAGGTTAAATGCTGTGCTCCTCTGAGTCTTAAATGCCACAAATCAGGGCTCCTCAGGCTGGTTATCATTTCCCATGTTGTCTTCTTGGATTCTTGCGGAAGTCATGGTTCCCGTCAAGTCACTTGCTGCCTATTTCAGCCTACATGCATTCCTTTCTAAACTTAACCTTCCACAGTGGAGCCTTCTGACTCCTTTTCTAGCATTTGCTTGAGGGGACTGAGTGAAACTCCATGGCAAGGTGAATCTGAGGAAAAAGCTGTGAGTTGGTGAAGGCTTGCAGTGTGTCCTGAAAGGATCAGGGGAAACACTGTAGAAGGGATACAGGAGCTCAAAGAGGATGTTACACTGCTTAGTTCATCTGGGCCTGAAAGAAGTTACTAATTGACCTTTGATGCAAGTTTCAACAGTATAGAGAAAACAAATTGTTTCAAACTGACATTTAGTATATACCTTGAAGGGGTTACAAGCTTCCACTACTTTGCCATGATAAATCCAATGTATAAATGATTGCAGTGAGGAAAAGGCTTGGTAGTGGTGCATACTTGTGTGTTCTGTGCACAATTTACCTGTGTTCTTTGCTTACTTTGAGATGTGCACATAGTTTATCAAACAATTCTAGATCATTCTAGATGATAAAGGTTGAAATACTGCTTTGTAGTATTTGTTTACATTATATTAACCCTCTTTTTAAGAGTGTGATGGAAAACTTGGAAAGAAGCTCTACATCCCCAATGTCTTCAGTTTTCACTCCACCTACGAAATCTGCTGGCACATCAGTACAACCTGCAAATAATACAACAAGGATTTCTATGATGAGACCTCTTGCAACAGCATATAAAGCTTCCACTAGTGACTACCAGGTATTTTAAGGGAAACAGAAGCATATGTTTTTGTGCTGTCTCTGCTTCATTGTATGAAGCTGTGTACACTAACTTTAATTTGACTTCTGCTGTCATTTCTCTACAGATGCAGTTCAAGTACAAACCCAGCCTGTTCAGTCTCTAATAATAGTAATAAAAAATAATAAATTAATGACTTGTTGCTTTTCCAGAGTCTAAGGGCTTGTTTTGAAAATCTTTCAAGGAATTTTATTGAAATATAGGAAAAAAGGGGGAAGAAAAAAGCTCTGGGCAGAATTAAGTGTGTTCACTGATTCTCTTTATTTTCTCTCTTCCTGTTTCCCCCTGCCTTCTAGGTGATTTCTGACAGACAAACACCTAGGAAAGATGAAAGTATTGTGTCGAAAGCAATGGAGTATGTGTTTGGCTGGTAATAAACAGGAGGAATTAACCTGCTGAGTTGATCAGGGTTTGTGATGTGCTGCTGGCATCTGTGGTTAGTTGTATAACTATTGGTGGCAGTATTTTAACTTATATCTTGCCCATTTTGCCTTCAGTTAATTCAGTGCACATGCAGCTTTCACTTTAAGTGATGGCAGTGTGCATGTGGTTTTAAAAATGGAGTAAGTGTAAATGTAAGCGCTTTTCCCCTGTGTGCTCCGGTTGCATGGCTATAGAGAAGATATCAGCACTGACTTTTTCCCCCTCTGTAATTACTTTTGGTGAAGTTGGAAATGTGTCAAATAGCAGCTTTATTTACCAATGCCTCTAATTTTATCATTGTTTCTGGAAATCTGATGGGCTACTTGTGGGAAGAACAATATGCAGGCAGGGGCTGTTCTTACTATATGTGGGTTTTTTTATTCAGAGTCATTGCTGTTTTATAATTTCTGGCATCGTGTTCTAAATGTCACAGCAATCTTCTAACTCTTTGTTTTATTAATAAAAGCAATAAAGTTTTTTCTTATGTTGTGTTTTTAAACATATATGAGTTCTTTTAGGAAAAACAGTTTGCAGTGCTTTTAACTGTTAAGCAGGATGCTGCCTAGTGTTTGTTAAAGTGCGACCAGCAGAGCCAATGCTGCTGAGTTTTACTAAAGTGGTACCAACCAGTGTTAAACTGTCTCATGTTTACTTGTCTCCATGGCTATTTTTACAGCAGTGGATGCTTCACAGGTAGCATTCCAAGCGAAAAAGTGTTGAGTTGGAATAGCTGAATAGAAAATGCAATGTGTCAGTGACCAGAGCTGCTTTCAGTTCAAGACTGCTAAGAAACCTTCTCTAAAGTATGAGCTGAATGATGATTTTTGTTTGAGATTGAACATCCCCTTGAAATTTTCTTTTGGATGCGAGCCTTTCAAGTCATCACGTGTCGTGTAAGCTCATAGTCTTGGAGATCAAGACCTCTTTCATAGAATCACCTGAGTTAGAAGGGATCCAAAAGGATCATCAAGTCCAACTCCCATCCCTACACAGGACACTCCAAACAGTCACACCATTGACTGAGGGCATTGTCCAAATGCTTCTCGAATGCTGGCAAATTCAGTGCCATCGCTACTTCCCTGGGGAGTACATCATGTCTGCTTCTCATTTCAGTTTGTAAATATCTGCCTCCACCGTGTGGCAGCTCTTCAGAGCTTCAATGAGAGACTCAGCTGACACCAAAAGCAATATAGTATCTTTTATACTTCAGTTAGGCAGTGCGTAAACAGTACTGTAAGAAACAGAAGTGCTCATATGTCTCTTGAATTGAAGTGCTTTTGTAATTAAAGAAGAAAGAACAAAGATGAGTTTAAGTGCCTTAATTTGGGATTAATTCAGACTTCTAAATATTGCTTCAATGAAATAGTTCTTAAACTTTATTTACAATCATGCCAGTATTCGCTCATCTCAATTTTGAGATGCATAAGTTGACCAAATTATATTTTAGCAGAATATGACACAGACTACGTTTTGTATGAACATAATTGCTGTTTGCTGGTAGTCTGAGAATGTGTGTAGAAATACCAGACTTGCATCAGTTTTCTTTAGTTTGACTCTAGCTGACTAGACCACAGGTGAGTCTGAGTATGTACTGCTCAAGTATGGCAGTTGGGTATTGGATTTTGAAGATGGATATCCCTGATTTCTCACAGATATCAAAGTTTTTTGGTTGTTAAGTGAGTAAAAACAAAATAAACCGGCTTGCCAACAACTGGGAATCAAGAGTTGGTTTACTGGATTTTGGACTGCAGGGGAGAAGGCTCTGGAAGAAACATTCTAGTGAAAACATCAGTCCTGTACTCTAAAATGACTGTATTGACGTCAAGATTTAGGTCCTATTCATCGCAGTGATACTAGATTGATTTTGGACTGCAGGTCCTATATCATTTGAAAGAGAGAAAGAATTGCATCAAGTAACTGAAACTTTCACATTGTGTTTGAAAAAAGAAATAGGAATGGCTTGGTGTGGGAGGGATAATGAGGATACCTGCTGTTGTGTCAAACAAATGACCTAATGACCTTACAAAATTGAGCTGAGTAATCCAAACCATAGGTGCATCTGCCCCTTTATAGTGTGATCATTTTGGTGATGTCACTTAGATTTATATTGTCTTTCATCAGATGATGGCACTGTAAGCTCTTGTTTGGCTTCTGCATCATCATAACCTTGTTCTTCAGTGAACCGAGTACTTCCATAGCCTCACTCCTTGGGTGAGAGTGTTACAGCAAACCAAACCAAACCAAACACCCCAAAGCAGAGCAACAGAGAGGTTATCTGCTGTCAGCTCACAGACTCTGTGAAACTGACATAAAATAAAGGAACAGTGTTTATTTTGGTGGTCTTCTGATGATAATCTCGTCTTACGATGATGATCTTCCTGTAGTGGGAGGTGTCCCTGCCCATAGTCGGGGGGTTGGAACTGGATGATCTTTGAGGTTCCTTCTGACCCAAACCATTCCATGAGTTTGTAGTGATCTGTTTTTATATTAGCAAAATGGACAAACGTTCATAGTATTATCAGTGTTTGAAATACAGATTTACTATGTTATTTTTAAATGGGAAATCTGCTTTTGGCCCAAATCCGAAGTCAGGAATTTGACTGATTTGTAATTGACTGTGGTTTCCACTTGTAAATCCTTCCCTCCCAGACACACTCTCACTGGAAAAAAGGGAAGTGGTGCTCGCCTGACCAGTCTGTCAGGTTGTCCTGTGTCACATAGTGCAGCAGAAATATGATTTTTTGATAACAAGAAAATATATTAGAATATTTTTTATTAATTCATTTGTGTTCATGGTGCTAATGGTACTAGTAATATTGTGCCAAACTTGCATTCGCTGGCATGCATTCATGTGCAAAATTGACTTGGTTTTAGTAGTTTTCATATGTGAAAGTGTTTGCAAAGTAATGTACACAAAGCAGAGAATTAATTTGCAGTCTTTAGTGAAAACCATTAGCTTTTGGCTAATTTATGTTGAAATTCAAGTGGTTTTTTTGTCTTTTTTGCAATCTGAATGCAGGATGACAAAGATGAATTCAGCAATGCTATGACAATACCTGACGTGTTTGGAATAGGATAGGTTCTCAAGGTGATAAGTTTTATTAAGCAAGGTTAGGCTGGAGAAGTAAACTATTCTATCATTAGCTCTTTCTGGTTCATTGGTTTTAGCATTTGGAGCTGGAATGCCACCTGGGTAGGAATGCACTGGAATATTTTCTGTAGTGTTGTCTATTTCCATAAAGTGCTGACTCTGCTATTCTTGCATCTGATGTATTCCAGCTGGCATGAATGGAAAAGGCATAATTCTCATTCCGTGAGCTAAGCCAGGCAGTGAGGGGAACAAGCTTGACTAAATGCTTGGATTTCAACCAATGGTGCAGCAAACTGATGTTGGTTCTGAAAATACAAACTGTTAACTTTATATTCTTCAGCTGGAAATGCTGTGAGGATCAGAATGTAAAAAAAGGAGTTGAGGACACCGCTTGGCAAGGTAACTCTCTGCAGCTTAAAAGCATTAGAATGAGAACTTCTGTGAATAATCAGGATACTTGTTACTAACCACGCTTGCTAGTGTCCTGCTGAAGGACGTGTTGTGCAGCGCATTGTGTTGATGCACTCCTTGGCAGCAGTGGGCAACACAAATGGATGAAATGTTCAGTACCAGTAGCTGCCTCAAGAACTTCTGGAGGTCAGCTTCTCAGCATATGCTTTAGACCTAGGAAAGTTGCATCAGCAGAGTTCCAGTTGTACTTGCAAGCTGATACCAGCCCTAAACTCCTTGCTTTTGCCACAGTGTAATTGTCCTGTTGTGTTTTATGGGCTGGCAGAACTCTGTCTTAGAGAACTGCTTTGCACTTGGAAACAAGCTGCTCCCCAGCTTTCTTATAGCCCCTTTCAATACTGGGAGGCTTCTATAAGGAGCTTTCCATTTGCTTTCATTCTTACTAGCTTTGTGAATAACTCCCTAAAGCCAGGATGGATTCAAGATCCCAAAGCCTTCAGTAGAACGGGGCAGAGGGGAAGGGAATGGATCAGTTTCCAAAATATTTGCTTTGAAGTATTTGTTGGGAAACATATAGAGAAACTTGTGCAGTGTGACAATTGTACTCCATAGCTTGCAGGTGTATAAAATAACCTGCTTTAGATCACAGCTATTTAACAGGCAGCCTTTTTCTGAAGAATGCAGTCAGCAGGTGTGCCTCCCTCTTTCTGTGACAGTAGCCATGTCTCAGTTCTGTTTGACTGCAAGGAGCTCAGCGTTGTTTCCCAGACATAAGCAATTGCTTTGGTAAAAGTTTAAACATGAAAAAGGATTGCTTGAACAAACTTTTATTCATTTTCTTTAATGTAAACCTGTTTGCTCTGTGCAGGTGAAATCGGCCTCAAACCTATTCAATTTTCCTCACCCTCTACCTGTTCTCTCACTCAACAGTACAACATCAACCTGTTTATAGATAATTCCAGAACAGAGAAACACTGTGCTTACATGGAGTGTCATTGGAATTTTTTGCTTTAATGGGACATCAATTCATTTGACATTTTTATTTACATCCACTATTTTTCTTTATTTCTAAAGAAATACAGGGCTGTACTTTACTACTTCTTTTCACAGTATCACAGTATCGTAAGGTTGGAAAAGACCTTTGAGATCATCGAGTCCAATCTATGACCCAACACCTACACCTACACCTACTCCTACTTGTCAACTACACCATGTCACTAAGTGCCTCATCCAAATTTTCTTTGAACACCTCCAGGGATGGTGACTCGACCACTTTCCTAGGCAGCGCATTCCAATGGCCAATCACCCTCTCAGTAAAGAACTTCTTCCTAATGTCAATCCTAAACCTCCCCTGGTGAAGCTTGAGACCGTGTCCTCTCGTTCTGTCACTGGTCGCCTGAGAGAAGAGTCCAACTCCTGCCTCACCACAGCCTCCCTTTAGGTAGTTGTAGAGAGCAATAAGGTCTCCCCTGAGCCTCCTCTTCTCCAGGCTAAACAATCCCAGCTCCCTCCGTCGCTCCTCATAGGGCTTGTGCTCCAGCCCCTTCACCATCCTTGTCAATCTCCTCTGGACACACTCCAGCATCTCAACACCCTTCTTAAACTGAGGGGCCCAGGTCTGGACACAGTACTCAAGGTGTGGCCTGACCAGTGCCAAGTATAAGGGGATGATGACCTCTCTAGTCCTGCTGGCCACACTATTCCTGATGCAGACCAAGATACCATTGGCCTTCTTTGCCACTTGAGCGCACTGCTGGCTCATGTTGAGTTTCCTGTCCACCAGCACTCCCGAGTCCCTTTCTGCCTGACTACTCTCCAGCCACTCTGCACCCAGTCTATAGCTCTGCATGGGGTGGTTGTGTCCAAAGTGAAGGACCTGGCATTTGGACTTGTTAAACCTCATGTTATTGGAGTTAGCCCATCTCTCCAGCCTGTCAAGGGCCCTCCTACCTTCTAGCAGATTGACACTTCCTCCCAGCTTGGTGTCATCTGCGAACTTGCTGATGAAGGACTTGATCCCCTCATCCAGATCATCAATAAAGATATTAAACAGGACCGGGCCCAGCACTGATCCCTGGGGGACACCACTAGTGACCGGCCGCCAGCTGGATGGGACACCATTCACTACCACCCTTTGGGCTCGGCCATCCAACCAATTCCTAACCCAGCACAGAACATTCCCGTCCAAGCCACGGGCTGCCAGCTTCTCCAGGAGTCTGCTGTGGGAGACAGTGTCAAAGGCCTTGCTGAAGTCCAGGTACACCACATCCACAGCCTTCCTCTCATCCACCAGGCGAGTCACACGGTCATAAAAAGAAATCAGGTTGGTCAGGCAGGACCTGCCTCTCCTAAAACCATGCTGGCTGGGCCTGATCTCTCCCTCATTCCTCAGGTGCCGCATGATCGCACCCAGGATTATCCATTCCATAATTTTGCCTGGGACCGAGGTCAGGCTGACAGGTCTGTAGTTACCTGGATCATCCCTATGGCCCTTCTTGTGGATGGGCGTCCCGTTGGCCAACTTCCAGTCTTCTTTTCCCCCTACAATTTTTAGTGTGTCATAGTGTCTTTGAAATACCGTTTATTTCCCATCTCACTTGACTACTTCCTGCAGCCCCTTTCAGTACCGGAAGACTGCTCTAGGCATTCCCTGGAATGCTTATCTGTGAAGGAGAGCCTTGCCACCAGGATTTTGTGTTGTCAGCCTTCTTGAAATGGAGCCATCAGCTCCAAGAGGACCTCAGGAGAGGGCTTTTGATGGTGGTACAGCCTTCCTCTTCCCTTTTTTGTTCTTTATTGGGGGTTTCAGATCCCTCACTCAAACTGAAGAGCTCCTGCTTTGCTCCTTTCAAAGAGACTGCAATCAGCAGTACCCGGTGAACTAATTGTTTGAGTGTTTTGAAACAACCAAATGGAGAGAGAAATAGAAAGAGGCAAGCTGCCTTCTTAACCAAATCCCAGAAGCAACACAGTAATTTTCTCTGTGTTGAAAAAGCCCACAGCCCAAGTCTCTTTTGTTTGAAAGTGAAATATTAGACTACAAGTTCCTTAGTAAAGAAGAAAATTACTGGCCAGTGGGGCCATTTATTTTTATTTCTGTGTATTTAGAGGAGAAGGAACACAGTAGCTATTGCCTGGTTCCAAATGAGCCCTTCACTATAGATTTTTCCCCTCCTGCTCCTGATTCAGAGAACAAATACCCATGGTGATATTTGAAGAATGCTGTTCTGAATTTTGTTGCCCTTCCAGTTAAAATAAGATATTAACTTTTATAACTGCTAAGGAATTGGGTAAATATAACTCTGTGAAAGAACAGACTCATGGTTGAATTTCTCTCTCAGCTATTGCCTTACAGCACTTGGGTACTTGGATGCATACGGAAGAGCAGAAATTCATAAGCAGGATGTTTTTGACCAAATTTGTTTTTTCTTTGGAGGAAGGAGGAAAAGCTGGCTGAGAAGCCTGTTCCTGTTTGCAGCAGGCTCCTAGTGGTGCAAATCCACTGATGCCAGGTAGAGAATCTGGGAATAAAGTGAAGCCCAGGAAGATGGGAAGTGGGGGCAGAAAGGGATTTAAGGTTTTATTTTTTTATTTCTCATTATCCTACTCTAATTTGGTTGGCAATAAATTGCACCAGTTTCCCCAGTTGAATCTGTATTGCTTGTGGTAATGTTTGGTTGAGTGCTGGATATTTTAAAAGGAGTAGAAGGTCAGCTTCAACAAAGGGTTTCTGGGGGAGGGATTACTTTGGGGCATTTTCAGTATGTTTGTTTCCTAACCTAAACACAAGGAGTTCAGACCATGCTAAGAATTTTCTGAAATGATTAATAATTCCTTCCGTGTTTCAGCAAATCTGTTGAAAATGGCACTATTAAATCTCTAGGTTGATTTTAAACTCTGCTGGAGTTTCTGTTAAAGAAAGCAAAGCCTACATGTTCACGAGAGCTCATTTTTGGAAGACTGGAAGCTTATACTTTGGAAAGTGGAGGAGTTTGGATTCTGCTACTCTTTTCCTATTTTTATCTTTCTTTTTTTCGCTTGGACCAACAGCAAGATCCTGTCCTTGTTCTTTGTGCTCCTGAGTCTCAGGAGAACAGTACATTGCTGGGCTATTTTTATTCCTTCCTCCTGGTAAGTTGTTGGTACTTTCAGCCTAAATCAGGTCACCTTGAGGATTAAGTGATGGCAATATGCGAAGGTATTTCTGGAAGAAAGTTGGTTTAGTTAATGTTTTTGCTTTGCTGCATGATAAAAGTGAAGGTTTTGTTCTCTGCAGAGGATTCTTATGTAATTTTTTTGTCTTTGGTGTTCTTATGCTATAATATAGAGGTCTGGGACACTACACATTAACAGAATAACTGCTCTTAATTGCGTTGATTGTTTTACCATACTTTATTGGGTAAGTGATTAGAAATGGCTTTATTGCAACACAGAATAAGGTGTGTTACCCAAATGTCTGTGGGTTGGCAAAAATATACCATTTGGCGATAGAGAATGGCTTTGCATCAGCTACATTGCTCTAGTGATACAACCTTCCATCTGCAACATTCTTCAGCCTATCTGTGTGTGGAGATTCCCTCATGGAAGCAGTAGATGATTTATTGTAATAGTGTGTTTATGGCTCTGCTTCCCCTAGGTTAGAGACAACCAAAGCATGACCGAAAGGGTTCAAACAGTGGCTCTGGTTGTTGGCCATCTGGCAAGAGTGTGGTGGTGATGAAACAGGGTCCAAACCTGCCATTCCCTCACATGCACCAAGCACTTGCTACATCTCCTCTGGAACCACCTGGAGATTTTTCATTATTTCAATGGTCTTTGGATGCTCTTGAGTATAATTTTGTCTTTGGAATAATTCAGCTGATTAACAATTTTTCTACTGCAGCTGAGGATCCCAGTTCTGTGTTTAAAAATATATTTTATATATGTACCATACACATGTGCGTTTATTATGTGTATATTGAAGTCTGATACAGAATTACAGCAAAATGCAGCCCTGTCTTAAGCAGATGGACTTCATCCTTCATCTTTAAACACCATGGGTCTCCTGTGCATGTACTGCAACCTCTGGGAGCTGGCTCCCCTCCCAGTCTGTGCCGAGCATACTCCAAACGCCTTACTGAAAGCACTGAGATAGGATGCAGAGAGATGCATAAATAGAAATAAAGAATGGAAAGTCTAGAAATCCATATGGAAATAGTGTGTGAATTCTTGGCAAGCAGCCAGAGCAAATGTGAGAGAAAATGAATCTCACTTTTTCCAGCTAGCCAGGCAATGGTTGGTACTCAGGTCTCTCTTGGGCAGTTAGGGATGCAGTTATGTGTGGTGCAGCTCTAATTCTGTGTGCTTCCCCATTAGACCGAGATCTAGATTTGTCTTCCAGCCACAGTGCTGCATGCTGAGAGTCAAGCAGGGCTTTTTACACTCATCCCCACAATGAGGTCTAATGAAATACATGGTGTACTTGATACTTTTGGTTTAGGGCATGAAGTTGTTAGCAGGAATGAGGAGCCCAGTTCTCCAGCCTCCCAGCTGAGCATTTACTGAATAAGCCCAAACCGATGCTTTGTCAGCTCAGAACAGCAAAAACTGCTCTGTATTTTATTCTGTCTGGCTATGATTTCTACCTCCATCATATCAATGTTTGAGCTGTACCCATGTATTCTGATATACATGTAAGGGATGTCAGGATAAAAGATGTTGGAAATGATAGTCACTGATATTTCCACCCAGTTTATTTCCTAGAAGTCCTGCACTTGCTGGCTGCTGAGTCACTGCTGTACAATTTTAGCTGGATGTCTAAATCCCTCAGTCTTGTAAACCCTGGGTGCTGTGTTGTGCTTGCAAGAGCAGGAGAGTCTCAGCCTCTAGAGACCTCTCCATACATGCAGCCAGTGTCAGGGTAAGGTTATGGAGAAGCCAATTAGGACGCGTACCCAACAAATTCTCCACTTGGCAAAGAGGTCTCATTTCTGCTTACAGAGGTGTTTCTTAAAAAGCTCCAGCGGATTGAGGAACAATTTGATGGCTCAGGAGTTTCTCAAGGGGGCACTTGAAAAATTATGGAAACTTGAATTTCCAGGATGATTTTCATGCTTGCCTTGTTTGCAGGAGGGAAAGTGAAGCAAGATTTAATTTTTTCCTGGATGTTTCCTGCTTTAACATCTCTTTCTCCACCTGTGAACTTGCTGTAGCTGAAGGAGGAGAGGGCAAAGACACACAGCAGAAATCAGTAGATAGCATTAAAAACAGAGAAATATTTTAAAGCTGGTTTTACTGCTGAGACTGGAGGAAGGGAAGGATTTTAAAGTGTCATTAGTGCACAAGAGTTATTGCTGAGTCCAGTTCTCCCTGGATTTTGAATTCCCAAACAGATTTTTGCAGTAGTGCAGCATTTCATGTTTGACTTAAGCCATTTCAATCTCTAACAAGGAGGAGGAATCTAGGGCAAGGGTGTCATCAGAACTGTAGGTTAACAGAATTACAGGTTGGGGCTGGAAGTGATTATTTGCAGTGACATCTTCTAGAACAGCCTGGGATTGCCAGGCAGGATGCTCTTCTGCTTGTTCAAGAGCAAAGGAAATGTAGCTTTTGGTACTACATTTACTGCAAACCAGTGTAAAATGTTACTTAGCACTGCTGTTCAGTTATTTGGCAAGCAGTATACACAATTATTGAGTTTTATACCTGTGCTTTTGATGAAAGCATGATTGCTCCATAGTCTACAAGGAGAACAATGGGATGCTCAAGAACAAACTGACTTTGTTTTGAGTCTCTGACCACTGGGTTAGGGATAAGAAAGACAAATACAAGGAAGAAATGAAATTCCAAACATGCCAACCATCACTGCTTTAACTATAGCATCGATCACTGTGATGTCGACACTGTTGTACAGAGAGATCCAATCTTTATGGGCTAGTCTTTGGGAGATATTAAGCAGGGTTTCTGTTCCTCAGCCTCATTAATTATGCTGGCTTTCAATACCTGCTTCTCAAAGGCCCAGATTTAAATGTAAAACCTGTGAATATATATACACTATATATACTTTCTTTCTTTCTTTTTAGACTTGCTGAGAAAGCATTGAGGGACAGTAAAGGCATAAAATGAACAAGCAGATGATAGGCATGTGTTTATGGAATTCAAAGTGCGATCATTGCTTTTGTCAGCTTAAAAGTTGTGTCTGAAGTGAACTGCTAGCCAAAATGTAAAAGTCAGATCAAGCTCATAATTTTCATTGCAGACACACGGGTGACTGTGGTTTGGAGAGCTTGCTCATCCTTCTTTTTACCAGGCTGTCATATCAAACCAGAAAGCGCTCAGAAGGGCTGGTAAACTCTAGTATTGCTTTTACCTTTAGCATCACTATTATTTTTAGTAGGAATCTTGACACTCAGAATGAGTTTAAATGCTTGCAGTTACTGCATTTTGACCCCTTGGGTTAAAATGATCAGCCCCCTGAACCTGTGGGCAGTGCTGGCTTTTCCAGAACTCAGTTTAAAAAAGTGCCCAGTAGGTGGGGCGATGGGCTTTTTTATTAACAGCTGCAGAAATGCTTAGATCTTGAGGTTACCTTTGGGTTGAGATTAAATGAAGAAATTTTATAGTCATATCTGAACCTAGCATTTTAAAAAGTTGAATTTTAGAGGTAAAAATGCACAGGTTGTGTATTTACTTTTTTTTCTGAAGAAATCAGTTGAATTTGCTATGCTTTTTTTGCATCTCCTCTGTCCTTATAAACACTTCTGAAAACAGAACAAATTTTGTGGGAAGCTGTGATTTAGCTTAATCTCTGTAAATGGAGAAGCGAGGACTTTGTCACCCAGGGTTATCACAGCCACTGACAAAGTGGGGTTTAGCACCTCTGCCTCCTGTATGGGACAGGAGTCGCTTAAAACTATGGAGAGCAGTCAGTTTACAATCCATTGTTGTTTTATGTTAATAAGTAGTCAATTGTAGTTGATGTTATTAATTGGCATCACACAAGGCATCTCTGTATTTGCACTTAATAACAATTAATTACAATTAATTAGAAGACTGCTTTTTACACACACAGATGAACAGTTTGCCTCTTTGTTCTTGATGCTGCTCTTCTCATACAAAACCAAAGAGTTAATTTGGTGCTGGAAATTGCAAGCGAAAATGCTGTTGGCCAGCTTCCTACAAACCAGCCTGAGGTATCACTTATGGTTACAAGCAGATCTGACAACATCTCCTTTACAACTCTTACTCAAAAACCCCTAAACAAACAAAAAATACATACAAATACATACATATATGTATGTATGTATGATAGGATCACAATGAGTAGAAATCACAGTAACATAAGATCTCAGCAACAGAGCAGTGCTAAGATGATGTGAATGAGTTTTCCTTCTCTGATTCACTTAAAATGCACCCAGCAGCTTGCCAAAACTTCTGCTAGGCTGCAATGTTGAAAAATGCATGCTGAGGAACTGAGAAAAATTATAAAGCTCTGAAGAGGCTTGAATCCAGATGCTGCTTCCATGTTCTTTTACTCCATTTCTGAGTAAGTGACACTAATTTAACTTTAGAGCCAGAAGTGATGAGTAAGGAGAAAACAGAATCATAGAATTGTTAAGGTTGCAAAAAACATCTAAGCTCGTCCAGTCCAACTGTCAGCCCAACACCACCGTGCCTACCTAACCATTGTATTTGGAGCTAAGAGTAAAACTTTATCTAGAAGACAAAGCACAAAATCCTTCTAGAGTTACATGGGCTTGCTTCAAATATTTGCTCAGTGTCTAAAAGAACTATTAAATTACTCACCAATCTCCTGTTATTAATGGAGAACTCATAGAGCTAAGGACCTGAACAATCGAGATGCCCCAAAAGTGCAATAGGGTTTTTTATTCATGAAAGCAGAGTCTATAAACATTTTAAATTTCTTAACATTGTGTTTCTAACTCTTGCTTCTGTGGGCTCCTGAATGCAGCACTAATAGAAATGAAATGCTTCTGGGAAACCCAGGGAACGCAATCAGATTTGATTTAATGCCCACCTGCTTGCTGGATTTTGGTGGTAGATCAGCTGTAGGCCACTTAGTGTTTATTTTAACGACTGTGAGTGCTGGGATCCAAGTTCACATTCAGAGTTCAAGTACTTTTTAGGCTGCTGAAGTGTGGAGGCATAGAAGAAGTAGCAAGTTTGGCTCTTGTACGAGGAAAGTGTGGAATTGCAGAATGGTTTGGGTTGGAAGGGAACTCAAAGCCCATCCAGTCACAACCCCCTGCCATGGGCAGGGACACCTCCCACTGCATCAGGGTGCTCAAAGCCCCATCCAACCTGGCCTTGAACACCTCCAGGGATGGGGCAGCCACCACTTCTCTGGGCAACCTGTGCCAGGGCCTCCCCATCCTCACAGGAAAACATTTATGCCTAAGATCTCATCTCATTCTCTCCTCTCTTTCAGCTGAAAATCGTTCCCCCTTGTCCTATCAGTGCAGTCCCTGATCAAGAGCCCCTCCCCAGCTTTCCTGGAGCCCCTTTCAGTACTGGGAGGCTGCTCTGAGGTCTCCCAAGAGCCTTTTCTCTAGACTGAAGAACCCCAACTCTCTCAGCCTGTCCTCATAATGGGAGATGCTCCAGCCCTCAGATCATCTCTGTGGCCTCCTCTGGACTTGCTCCAACAGATCCATGCCCTTCCTGTGCTGAAGACTCCAGAACTGAATGCAGAGCTCCAGGTGGAGTTTCACCAGAGCAGAGTAGAGGGGCAGAATCCCTTCTCATCCACCAACAGAAACAAAGCAGGAGAGACTTATTGAAAAGGCTTACAGTTAGAGCTATGCCGATTATAGCAGTAATCGTAATGAATTTGGTATAATATGGGATTCAGAGAAAAGGGCAAGTATCTAATCAAAATAGTCTTGAGTCCCAAAGGAAAAATAAAATCAGTGAGATTAGAGGTCCAGCTTGATTTTTTTTAAAGATTTATCACCCAATTTATTCACTTTAATGCAGACAGATTAAAGCGTAAAGCTCAGCTATCACCACGCAAATATCAACAGAATTAAACAACATAATCTTTGGAGACAAGTATTTAAGTCAAGTAATTTAGCCAATCAGTTAAACTTTCCCTTCCCAAATGGTCTCTTAGCCCCCTTATCTGCAATGCAGATAGCTCACATTCAGCATGGAGTTTGGGCTGTGTGGAGAAATTCCAGTAGGAGTTCAGGATGTGACAGAAAGCTAGAATGCCTGTAGAGCTGTGCAGCAGGCGGGTGGAAGTAGACATCTGTATGTTGGAAAAGGGCAGTTGTGTACTTGCAGTGACCCTATATGTGTGCCTATGTGTAAAAATTTAACCCCTTTGTTTCTATCTCTTGTTCCTCTGGGGAGGTAATCTCCCCCGTTGCTGATGTTTGCATGATTGGAGGATGTTCAGGCACTTCTTCCCAGCCCAGGCCTCTGGCTGTTTCAATCGCATTGATGACTACAAGAAACTAGCAATAGTTTATTAAAACCTTTTCCAAACTCAGAAAAAGGTTGATGTATTTACCAGAGAAACCAGGGGACAAGTGAAGCCTTTGTGACCAGCTGTGGCACACATAGTCCCTTCATCCTGGTGATTTTTGCTTAAGGCTCAAGTTTTCCCATATAGTGAGTCAACTGGCCAAGATCATTTACTCCAATTTTACTTTTTTCCCCAAGAGGTCACTTTTGGCACCCTCGCTGTCACTGAGGCTGCCCCAGGGGCTAGGTAACAGTGGTGGTCTCTGTACGCAGCACCTTTACCACAGCTGGACAATGGATATGTAAGGAGAGCTGCAGGATTGATACCTACATCTGTTTTTGCCTTGAATGCAAATGCATTTGATGTTTGGTTTCAAAGAAGTCAAACCAGTTACGTCTTCTCAGCCCAGAACTGATCTGGACAGGCACATTCTGGCTCCAGCCTTTCTACTTCCTTTTCCCTGTTTGCATCCTATTTCAGTGATAGGATGAGGGGGAACAGTTTTCAGCTGGAAGAGGGGAGAATGAGATGAGATCGTGGGCAGAAATGTTTTCCTGTGAGGGTGGGGAGGCCTTGGCACAGGTTGCCCAGAGAAGTGGTGCTGCCCCATCGCTGGAGGTGTTCAAGGCCAGGTTGGATGGGGCTTTGAGCATCCTGATCCTATGGGAGGTGTCCCTGCCCATGGCAGGGGGTTGGAACTGGATGGGTTTTGAGGTTTCTTCCGACCCAAGCCATTCTGCAATTTTAAGATCCCTGAATAACCAGCTTCTTTTAATTGTTTTCTGAGTGCTGCAGTTTTTGTTTTTCCCTTTGTTGTTATTCATGTTGCTGCTCCTTGGGTTGGCTTTGTTATTATAGCTGTTAATATTACATGATAAAGTGAATTGTTAATTGCCAGACCTCTGAAGAGCAGACAACAGGCTGCTTGCTGCTGAGGGGAGACATGGGAGGCTGTCAAGGGCTGCTGGGACCTGGTGTCATATCCATCACGCACTGGAGGTCTGCATCAGAAGGTGGGCTGGAAAGGGAGGAAGCTGCTCCAGTGTGAAGAGTGTTCCTCAGACTGAGCAGTTCCTCCCAGTTGCTGGAAGATGTTCCTTGAAGTGTCAGTCCAGCTTAGCTATTAATTATAATCCTTGCTGGATATCACTGGTCATGTCAGTGCTGGCAGAAGCTGCTGCAAATCATCTTTTCTCTTGATGTAGGAAAAGCTGGGAATGTTTTTCTGCTGAATGTTTGTCTAAAACTGTCCCCCACGTTGCAGGAGCTATTTAGAGAGATTTACAGTTTACAAAATCTGGGCTCAAGGATGCTGCTTTCTGTTTTCTTCTCTTTCTCCTTTTTATTCCGACAAGCCCCAGCTGTCTGCCATTGTAGGACTGCTGTTATTTAAGGAAAGTTAATGCAAATTTGTTGTTTTCACTCATTTTTACGAACATGTGAGGGTATTTTGCCTCCTAGGCAACGCACTTCACCACCCCCAGCTCATTTTTAGCTCTCCCTGATAGCATTAGGGAATACTATTTGGAAACACAGAAGGAAAAAACAGAGAGCAGCTTGCTGAGTGGGTCCTTCAGTTTGAGACTAGACAAATCTTTCCATATGAATTTATGATGTGCTATGGCAGCCTAAAGAGCAAATGTAATTTCATGTTGCATTATTATTTATTGGATTTATAACAAAACTGCAATTACAGGGGAGCTGTGCTCATTCAAATGCACTGAGACATGATCAGCATGCACACTGGTACAAGTTTATACTATGGCAATGTTGTTGCTGCTGGTGCAAAAAATGGGTTCTTTACAGATAGCGGTGAGGTTTTATTTAGAAATAATGAATCTGTGACTTAAAAATGCATGCATTTAAGTTTCAAAAAACTCTTGCTACAGCAGTGGCCCCAGAACAGCAGAGGTGGCAACTGCCCTTCAGCACAGTGACATTCCTCTAAATCTCTTCAAGTTACTGCTATGAATTGAGGGTGCTTTTCATATACAGATGGATGTCACATCTATTCTTTCAGCTTCTGCTTGTAAACAGCACTGGTTTCAGATGTTTCAGATCTCTTCCAACCCCCCCTGCCTCTACAGTAAGTATGTACTGGGACCACAGTTAGCAGAAAGGTAAAATAATAGTAATACCAGTACAAAGGTGACACAAATTAGTTTTTCTTCCTGGATTCTCTTAATATATATCCATTTTTCCAAAATCTGAGAGTTCACAATGTTGGAAAATGCACAGGCAAGCAAACAACTTATTCTTCTAAGTACAGATCTCCACTGCCTTCCTCCTAATATCTTATCTAAATGTCCCCTCAATGTATGTCATGGAAGATAAGAACATCAGTACGAAGGAAAAGTGAGCAGGCTCTGCTGGAACTGGTCAACTGGTCCATATTTTGTAAGTATAAGATAATGATCAAATGTGATGGTAGGGAAACTCATTTTTTTGAGAGAATGCATTTCTAAAGGGACATCAAACACTGGAATGTGGTCATCTGGACACTGCAATATCCATGGTAAAATGCCAGTGTTCCAGAGATCTGAGAAATCCAGCATTTGTTATTTACCTACCCCAACCACTTGGCTTTGGAAAAGCAGTGCTGAGCGCCAGCAGAAGGGTGTTCCATCGCAAATTCAGCACAATGTGCAGTCAGCTTCGGCATGGAGCTAACGGCGGGAGGTTTCTTTGGCTCTCCTTGCAAGGTAGCAAGGGTATTAATTGGCCCATAATTCATGCTGAAATAAAGAAACAAGAAAGATGGGATGAGCTGTCAAGGGAAGCAGCCAGAATCACTGGTGATTTTTGGGTAGCGAGTTGAGGGAAAGGAGCACTTGCCCTTGAGAACTCCACAAAATCATTTGTAAAGTCATTAGTCTTATGAATTATTTTGACGGTTATTGTTATTAATTATTTGTACTGAAGGAGCACTTGGAGAAAAGAATTATGCTGAAATTCCTATTCTACCGACTTCTGCAAAAGCACACAATAAAAAGGCAATCTTTCCCCTGAAGAGCTTTTAATCTTAATGCCACTCTGTATTAATGTGGTTTTTTCTTCTCATTTTCATCATTTCGTTTGGTAATTCTGTCCTCACTTTTTTTCCTGGCACGTGGTGCCTGAACATCTTCCTCCGAGCTGTGTTGGTGTTTGGCAAAGATGAAATTCATGCAACTGCACTGCACTCTTTTATGTTTCTGATTATCCTCTGGATTTCTTTTCTCAGCATGTGGCTCATTTTTCCACAGTTAACTTTTCCCTTTTATTTTCTTGTCTCTTTTTCTTCTATTCCTTCTATTGCCCCAGCCTCTATTTTTTATCCTTTCTCACAACTCTCTCATCTTTTCTGTGCACTCTTTTTGTCTGACATTTTCCCTTTCTTCTTCCAATTTTAGGAGAGATCTGGGAAGAAATAACTTTTTTTCTTCATTTGTCCTAGCTGCACTTTTCCTGGTGATTTGTTTTATCCCTCCTTGCTTCCCATACCCAGCATGAATCTGCCAACAAGAAAGGTTATTTGAGGTTTCCTTGTACTAGAGAAGATGGTGCAACCCCATGACAGGGCTGTGCTGAGGGTCACCCACTGCTGAAAGGTCCAGCTGGGTAGGGTCTGGTTCTGGAAGGTCTTCAGTACAAGATAATGAAGGACATAGAGTTGCTGGAGCATGTCCAGAGGAGGGCAACGAAGGTGGGGAAGAGGCTGGAGAACAAGTGTTAGGAAGACTGGCTGAGGGAACTAGGGTTGTTTAGCCTGGAGGAGACTAAGGGGAGACCTTACTGCTCTCTACAGTTCTTTGAAAGGTGGTTGTAGTGAGGTGGGTGCTGGTCTCTTCTCCCAAGTGACAAGTGACAGGACGAGAAAATGGCCTCAGGTTGCACTGGGGGAGGTTTAGATTGGATATCAGGAAATATTTCTTTACTGAAAGAGTGGTGAAGCACTGGCAGAGGCTGCCCAGGGCAGTGAGGGAGTCTCCATCCCTGAAGGGGTTCAAACACCATGAGGCCTTGGCACTTTGGGACATGGTTTAGCAGGCACGGTGGGGTTGGGCTGATGGTTGGACTGGTTGAGCTTAGAGGGCTTTTCCAACATTAATGATTCTATGATTCTAACTACACTGAATTTGCTTGGGATATAGCCTGGCTATGACAGAGTTTCATAAATAAACAGTGTACTTTGTGAGCTCCCTGGCAAAGTTCCGACATTGTCTATTGAATCATGGGGAAGAAACAGAAAGTCAGCAAAAAGAAGAGAGTTAATTGGCCATAGCTTCTCCTTCTGCTCTGCTCTTGATATAGTTTCTGGTTGCAATAATTAAAGCTATGTTGCCCAAGTAGCCTTTCAATGGGATTGTTGTTGTCATAACTGCTATTGTTCAATAACTGCATTTTTCAATTAGAGGAAATACATCTATAACAGTCTCTTTTAATGATAACAATGGATATGGAAAGTAGTCCAGAGTAGAAAAATTAAAGATATTTGAATAATTAGAATGTAATCATATCACAATTACCCATGCCTTTATTTAAGGCTAGATTATGTGGAAAAGAGCACAAGCTAATACATGCTTAGAAATCTTAAAGGCATCAGTGTCTGGTAGCCCATTTGCATACATATTGCACCAAATAAGTTTGGTTTGTGTCTGTCAAAGATTTAAAATACAAATAACTGTCACTAGGCTGGTTTTCAGATGCCTTGGGTATGTTGACAGAAACTACTTTGTGGTTCAGTTTGCTGGTATGTCTCATACTTTGATAAGGTAGACTTGAAGCATAAGGTGCTCAACAAGGTGGCTCAGGAATGTTTGCATTATAAATGCTTGCTTACTGGATTTTCTTGGAAAATATTCCATTTTTGTCAGTTCTCTCCTTTCTTATCAGATGCTACACACAGCATTTACATAAAGACAAACGAACAAAGGCCCGAAGGCCATGGGAGGTGAGAGATCCGGTGGTAGGTGTCCCTGCTGTCTCAGTTTAAATGAAAACTAAGACGCATTATCAGAAATTATGATATTTTAATCAGAAAAACGTATAGAAAGGATAACAGTTCTTACCTACAAATATATCTATATAACCACAAACAGAACAGAATAAACAGCAAGTGTAATTGAAACCTTTAAACGAATTAAGTCCTATACCCAAAACCTATTGGTGCAGTTCTCTTTAAGGACAGCAAGAAGCGATGTCGCACCTCAAGAAAAGCAGAGGGCTCGGGTGTCTCCTCTTCCCTTTGTTCGGAAGCGTCGGGGGATGGGTGGGAGGAGAAAGAGGGAGAGGGGGCAGGGGCTGAGCAGCAACTCCTTTGCAAACGGCGCGGCCCCAGAACGTCTGCGGCAGATCCAGGGTTGATGATTTCTCTCTTTTTCTCCGAGGGACTGCACAGGGCGCGTGGAGCCGGGGCCGGATGCGAAGAGGCTTCTGCTCGCCGCAAACCGCGGAGCAGAAGTGGCGGGAATGGAAAGCGACCTCCACCCCCACCCCCTCGCCTTTCTCCTGGGCCCTAAAACCCCTTTGCGTTGGCAAGGGAGAGAGAAATTCCCTGAAAGATCTGAAACTGTAACACCTGCCCATGGCAGGGGGCTGGAATGGGATGTGCTTTAAGGACCCTTCCGACCCCAACCATTCCATGATTCTATTATTCTTACGATGTATAAAAAAAGAAAAGCAACCCCAATAAAAACAAAACAACACAAACCAAACAAAAGCTCCCACAAAACCAAACAACCCAAACCCCCACAGCTCCCTATTTTCAGGCTTTGAATAAACCAACTTTGTCTGCAATTCTTTAACAGCCACTGCTGACTCCTCACGGCAGAAGGAAGAGTCCAACGTTCTGGCAGAATTCCAGCTGGAAATTCTCAGGCACAGCCCATGTCAAAGGGGAACTGGAAACAGAGCTGTGAACTCCTGTCTATTTATTTACTTGTGCAATAAGGATGACAAGAAAAGTAGTTGCATCATTTGACTTCATTGCAGAAGGTGATAAAGGCTATATTTATATTTTATTTTCATGAGGGATTTAGTTCCCAAATGTAATGTGAAAAGTTGACGGCAAAGCCATTATAAGAATTTTAAATCCTTAAGCCAATTGGCAGATAATTGTGGGGCTTAAATTAGTGGAGAGAAAGGCATTAGAGTTCAACTTCTTGTTGAAGATTTTATTGCTGTTGTTATTTTAAACCTTAGGGAAGTTGCTGCTAAAGTCAAAGTGAGCCCTGAGATTTTTCATGCAATGGGCAAAGTTGTCTCAAGCAAAGGCAAATAATTTAAATGATACCTGGTGAGCTGGAAAACATTTCTGATAGTGTTTCTCCTCATTATCTTTGGCGTTCTTTCCCTCCTCCCATAGTTTTTTTCACAGTAGGTTTCACAAGAGAAAAACCTCGGTAAATTCTGTCTAATCAGTAGAAGTATGAAGGTCGTATTTCCAACGAGGGTTTTGAGGAAGCAGAGACTTATTCTGTTCACAAATGAAGAATGCTGAATTCTAGCATTTTCCATGGTAGATGGGAATCAGCAAACACCAGTGAAGAGAGCTCACCCATAAATCATTGCTGGCAATAACAGTGCAGCTGTACCTGATGTCAGGCTTATGAAATATGACAGAAATTAGAACTGCAAAAGGTAGGAAGCAGTATGAAAGCTGGTGGTCCAGAGGCATTTTACTTCCTCACCATAAGCTCTTGCTACATTCAAACAGAATTTTTAAACAAAAAAGAATTTGGACTGGAAAACCTAGTGAAACCAAGATTGCTGGTTTTAATCTTTATTTAGTAAGGAAAGGTAGAGAATAAGGAAGATTTGGAGCTTTGATTCTTGAATGCTTGGCTCTGGTCCAGAAAGAATGAGAATCATAGAATCAGAGTTGGAAGAGACCTCTGAGATTATCGAGTCCAACCGTGCCTGTCGCCCTACTAAACCATGTCCCTAAGGAACTCATCCACCCATTTTTTAAACTCCACCAGGGATGGCGACTCCACCACCTCCCTGGGCAGTCTGTTCCAATCCCTGACCACCCTTTCAGTGAAGAAATTCTTCCTAATGTCCAGTCTAAACCTCCCCTGGTGCAACTTGCGGCCATTTCCTCTCATCCTATTGCTTGTCACTTGTGAGAAGAGACCAGCACCCACCCCGTCACAATCTCCTTTGAGGCAGTTGTAGACAGTGATGAGGTCTCCCCTCAGTCTTCTCTTCTCTAAGCTAAACCACCCCAGTTCCCTCAGTCGCTTCTCATAGGACTTGTTCTCCAGCCCTCTCACCTGCCTTGTTGCCCTTCTCTGCACACGCTCCAGCCCCTCAATGTCTTTCTTGTAGTGAGGGGCCCAAAACTGAAGACAGTACTAAAGGTGCAGCCTCACCAGTGCTGAGTACAGGGGCACAATCACCTCCCTGCTCCTGCTGGCCATGCTGTTTCTGATACAGGCCAAGATGCCATTGGCCCTCTTGGCCACCGGGACACAATGCTGGCTCACGTTCAGCCGGCTGCCAACCAACACCCCCAAGTCCTTCTCTGCCAAGCAGCTCTCCAGCCACTCTTCCCCAAGCCTGTGTCATTCCATTTTGTACCAGCTTCTCTGAGAGAGCCCTTTTGCCCTTGGGGGACAGGTGCACCCCATCACTTGCCAGCAGGCCTGGCATTGCAGGCCAACCCATTATCGAAGAACCCAAAGTTTTGTTCTTCGCACCATGTTCTCAGCCATTCTTTTAATTCCTGGCTCCTTCCCTCGTCATTCCCTATGACAGAGGAGAAGACCACCTGTGCTCCTGAATCCTTAACCATTTGCCCTACATCTTTAAAGTCCTTTTTAATAGCCCTAAGATTTTTGGTATTTCTTTGAAGATGGCCAAGCAGAAATTCTTGGCGGCCTTGGGTAGTAATGGGAAGAGATTTTAACTGGCAGATAAAATCACTCTGAACTAGTTAGACTTGCTATAGTGCTGTCTAACAAAATTTTCACAAGCCCTGTATGGTGATATCCATGCATGGCATCATGCTGTACCTTATTGATCCCTACAGCTCCCAGAAAGGAGGTTGTGATGAAGTGGGTGGTGGTCTCTTCTCCCCAGTGACAAGTGATAGGACGAGAGGAAATAGCCTCAAGTTGTGCCAGGGGAGGTTCAGTTTGGATATTAGGAACAATTTCTCTACTGAAAGAGTGGTGAAGCATTGGAAAAGGCTGCCAGGGCAGTAGGGGAGTCTCCTTCCCTGGAGGGGTTCAAAAACGTGTAGATGTGGCACTTTAAGATAAGGTTTGGTAGGCATGGTGGGGTTGGACTGGCAGTTGAACTGGATGAACCTGGAGGTCTTTTCCAGCCTTAACGATTCTGTGAGGGTTCCACCGTGGTGATGCTTTATGACTTTTAATGCAGGCTCCTCACCTGCAAATCTCAAGAGTGCTGAGTTGAAAATGAGCAAGAAATGTGTATTAACAAATGGCATGGCCTGTTTTTACAGCAATTCGAACAGCTGGCTAAAAACTAAGTAGCAAGTTTTGGGAAAGGCATAGGAACCCTAATAAAGCCAAGCAGTTAATCAGTCTGGCTGAGGCAGCTAATGCTGCGGATGCATTATAGGGCTGAAGTTGATCCAAATGAAGCCCTTGGCATGCACAACCAATGGGGGGAAGAAGTAAGTGGCACTTCCAAGTTTAAGAACTTGAAGTTCTTATGATATTGTATCTGTTTAATCTGCCTGCCACTAATTTTATGAATTACTTGTTTCAAATTTTTTTCATTGCCAGTTAAAAGAATTCACTAATAAATTCAGCAGTGAACCTACATTGGGGTATATGGTCTTAAATCTTGTTATTGTTTTAGAGTAGCTGAACTAGTGAATGTTCAGATAATGCCTTTGAAAAGCAAGGTTAAAAAAAAAAAAGAAAATGTGAGAAAGTATTTGATATTTTTGTTTTGCATTTAGTCATTTGTATGAGAAAAGAGATGAAGTCTCCTTTCAGACCAAGTATACCAGATACTACCATGCAGCAGAGCAAAGTCTTTTCCTGAAATCCAAGGAGGTGATCTTAAGTGACTTTCAGAAGATCAGAATGGGACCAGTGCAAGGCACAGGGTCTTGTAACAAACCTTCAATTCAGTTAGGGTTATTAGAATCAGAGTTTCTCAAGTTGGAAACCACTACCTAGTGTGCTGGGACCATACCATTGGAAACCGAATGCACTGATAGCATTTGCTGAAGCACTGGAAAGTTTTCTGTAACTATCTGAGGAAGATTAGGAAGGTCTGTTTCTGTTTATGTTGTCCCCCCTGCCCTGAAGCACAACCCCCCAAGGAGGTTGTAGTGAAGTGGGTGCTGGTCTCTTCTCCCATGTAACAAGTGACAGGATGAGTGGAAATGGCCTCAAGTTGTGTCAAGGGAGGTTTAGATTGGACACTGGGAAAAATTTATTTTACTGAAAGAGTGGTGAAGCACTAGCAGAGGCTGCCTAGGGCAGTGGTGGAGTCTTCATCCCTGGAGATGTTTAAAAAAATGTAGACAGCACTTTTTGCCTTTTTAAATGCCAGATTTTCTTGGAAAAAAAAATGTGGACAAGGAAGGTATTCTGTTTCAAAGAGAAATCTATTATTGCTGTACTTGAACCTAATTGTCAGTGAAGGGAAACATTGCTCAAAATGATGCTTCATTAGAAACGAACTGAAGAACTTCCTTCTCGCAATGAATGTATGATTGCCAGACTCAGGAATATAATTGACAGAACAATTATACTTTCATTTCCTTGGACCATTCTTCCATGCCGTTTCAAATCAGACTTTGGCAGGACAGAGAAAATAACTCCGTGTGCCCATGTGCTGCGCTCAGGAGTCTGGCACAAGCCTCTGCCTCCCAAAGTGTCATCTTGGGAGTTTCTCTCCCTCTGCATTTGACAATAGTATGAACGTGAGGGTTGACTTCCTGTTGGCTGACAGTGCTGAGCCACTTGCTTTTTTCAGATGGTCTCCTGTCAAATAAAGATTTAAAAGAACCCCTCTACAAATAGCATATAGTAATGTTTATGTAGGAGAGCTTGCTCCTTCCCATGGCCAATCAAGTGTCAGACATAAGACATTTTTTAAGCAATGCCTAAATAATAAATGAGCCTTTTTTAGCTTAAAGCTAGGTAATTTTTATTCATTTTAGGGCAATTGCTACAACTATAAAGTGCTGACTTTGTATTGACAGCTGTGAAATAACCGAATGTCAGGTTTGAATGTTGAAAGCTCGTTTTACATACATTCTCATACATCCACATGTGCTAACTGAAGGCAGGGGGTCGCGCACAAACAAATGAGTCTGGGCCAGACCGAAATTACTAAAATCCAAAATCCGCTCTCCACTAGAGCTTTCTGCTTTAGGGACAGCCAGATCCAGCACCTCTCCAAGCACAGCAAACCAGGGCAGTACAGTGGATTTCTAAGCAAGGGAATTGGCTTATTGCAAAAGGTATGAGATGCACAGGTACTGTTAGAAATAAAACACAGACCCATGTTACACTGAAATGACTCAGAGACATAAAACAAGCTTTCTCTTATCACAACTTTGACTTCAGCAGTGCTATAATTACAACAAAAAGATACTGGCATGCAGTAAATAAATGTTGTTTCTGTTGAGACTGAAGGAGCTATACACAACTTCAGGTGTTTCTTTATTTCATCAAAAATATTTGTCTTCTAAGTTCAGAAATAAAATTCACTTTCTTTCCTTTTTGTTCCTCATGACAGATGCTGCTTGTAGAAAGTCTATACTTGTCTAAAATTAAATGAATCAGCAACTACAAATGGTCTTTTTACTCTCTCGTTTGCTTGCATACTATCTTTATATATGTGATTTTGGTACACCTTTAAAATTCCTTTCTAGATTTATTCAAAATATGAGTATCTATGCACACTTATGTTGCAGTTATACTCTCATTTAAAAAGTAATGCAGTATTGTATTTTTCCTTCATAAAATTGTTTAAAGATAAAATGCTGTTGTCATATCCTGAAGCCATGAAAATTTTAGTGATGATTAACAAATTATAGTGGCCACACAGGCACAGACAGACCCAAAAAGCCTTCTTCTCAATAGTTTTTTCTTTACAGCCTCTATAAAAATAGATGTCCTTCACTAACAGTTGTGATGCTTCTTGTCCTTGGGTACCAATGCTGTTTATAACAGATCCCAAGGTTTGAAGGTATGTTCTTCAGTTTCCCATCTATTACAACAAATCCCTTGTCATATGGGATGGCTTCTGCTGAACACAGGGGAACAAATGCAGTGCTGGAACAAATCATCTATGCTCAAACTTATCAGAAAGTGACTTAAAATGATGGCTTTTCCATTATCATTATCTGAGGAAGGAGCGAGCAAGTTTCTTCTCCCTTCTGCATCTTGCTGTGCCTCACAAAGCCACACGAACAGACTTTTGTCAGGAGGAGTGTGTGTTTGAGCCTCGGGGTGGGAGGACTCAGGGGTATTGGACAAAGAGGCACCAGGTATCATGGACAATGCCATTCTTCTAGACAGAGTTTGGTGGGCTGCAGGAAGATCTACTGTGACACGGGAGTGCAGGTGGTGTTCTGCTCAGTTCCTTCAGTGTCAGAGAGGTATACTACAATGAACAAGAGAATCCATGCTGTTAACAAGTGGCTCAAGGGCTGGTGAACAGGAATTTCGGTTTCTATGATCATGGGGAAACCTTTACTGCACCTGGCCTGCTCGACCCAGATGGGTCCCATCTAAGTAATAAGGGCAAAAGGATTCTAGCCCAGAGTTGGCAGGGCTCATTGAGAGGGCTTTAAACTAGACCTGAAGGGGAAGGGAGATATAACCAGTCTCACCAGTGATGTGACTGCAGAAAGTGAGTCATTAGCAAGGGTGAAGCCAATAGCCCAGCTGAAGTGCATGTACACTAACTCACGCAGTACGGGTAACAGACAGAGGAGCTTGGAGTCCTGGCCCTGCAGGAGAACTCTGATATCGTTGCTATCACAGGAACGTTGCTATCACATGAACAACTCTCTCAACTGGAGTGCTGCCATGAAAGGCTACAAACTCTTCAGGAGAGACAGGAGTGAGAGAAGGGGTGGAGTGGTGGCCCTGTATGCTAAGGAGACTCTTGACCCTGTAGAAGTTGAGATTGGAGATGACCAGATTGAGTGCCTATGGGTAAGAGTCAGAGGGGCAAACGAGACTGACATCCTGGTAGGAGTATGTTACAGACTGCCTGATCAGGAGGAAGAGGTGGATCTACTGTTGTTTAAGCAGCTGGAAGTTGCCTCAAGATCGGCTTCCCTTGTTCTTTTAGGAGACTTTAATCTCCCAGATATCTGCTGGGAACTTAACACAGCCGAGAGGAGGCAGTCCAGAAGGTTCTTAGAATGCGTTGAGGATTGCTTTTTGTCACAGCTGGTGAGTGAGCCTACCAGGGGTGAGGCTGTCCTTGACCTGCTGTTTACAAATAGAGAAGGGCTGGTGGGTGATGTTGTGGTCGGAGGCTGTCTGGGGTGCAGCGATCATGAGTTCTCCATAAACAAGGGAACAAGGAAGGGCATAAACAGGACATCCACACTGGATTTTCAGCGGGCTGATTTCAGATTATATAAGGAACTAGTCAGGAGAGTACCCTGGGAAATAGTTCTTAAAAGCAAGGGGGTCCAAGAAGGCTGGAGGTACTTCAAGAATAAAGTCTTCAAGGCACAGGAGTAGGCTGTCCTGATGTGCTGTAAGACGAGCTGTAGGGGCAGCCAGCCAGCCTGGATGAGTAAGGAGCTTCTGAAGGAGCTAAGTGAGAAAAGGAGGGTGTATCGCCTTTGAAAAGAAGGGCAGGTAAGTCAGGTTATGTTCAAAGATATTGTTAAGTGGTGTAGGAAGAAAATTAGGGAGGCAAAAGCCCAGCTGGAGCTCAAATTGGCCACTTCTGTTAAGGATAATAAGAAGTGTTTTTACAAATATATTAATGGCAGAAAGAAGGGCAGCAACAACCTCCACTCCTTATTGGATATTGAGGGAAATATGGTAACTGAAGATGAGGAAAAGGCTGAGGTGCTTAACACCTTCTTTACCTCCGTTTTCAATATTAAGGCCGATTGTTCGCTGGACAACTGGTCTTCTGAAGTGCTGGATAGGGTCAGGGAGCAATATAGACCCCGTGTAATCCAGGAGGAAGTTAGAGACCTGATGAGTCACTTGGATCCTCATAAGTCTATGGGACCAGATGGGATCCACCCTAGGGTGATGAGAGAGCTGGCGAATGAGCTTGCCAAGCCACTTTCCATCATTTATCAACAGTCCTGGCTCACTGGGGAGGTCCTGGATGTCGGGGATTTGGCCAATGTGACGCCCATCCACAAGAAGGGCCATAGGGATGATCGAGGTAACTACAGACCTGTCAGCCTGACCTTGGTTCCAGGTAAAATTATGGAGTGGATAATCCTGGGCGCAATCATGCGGCACCTGCAGAATGACTGAGAGATCAGGCCCAGGCAGCAAGGTTTTAGGAGGGGCAGGTCCTGCCTGACCAACCTTACCTCCCTTTACAACCATGGAACTCGCCTGGTGGAAGAGAGGAAGGCTGTGGATGTGGTGTACCTGGACTTCAGCAAGGTCTTTGACACTGTCTCCCACAGCAGACTCCTGGAGAAGCTGACAGCCCGTGGCATGGACGGGAATGTTCTGTGCTGGGTTAGGAATTGGTTGGATGGCCGAGCCCAAGGAGTGGTAGCGAATGGTGTCTCATCCAGTTGGCGGCCGGTCACTAGTGGTGTTCCCCAGGGATTGGTGTTGGGCGTGGTCCTGTTTAATATCTTTATTGATGATCTGGATGAGGGGATCGAGTCCATCATTAGCAAGTTCGCAGATGACACCGAGCTGGGAGGAAGTGTCAGTCTGTTGGAGGGTAGGAAGGCCCTACAGAGGGACCTTGACAGGCTGGAGAGATGGGCTGACTCCAGTAGCATGAGGTTTAACAAGTCCAAGTACCTGGTTCCACACTTTGGGCACAATAACCCCATGCAGAGCTCTAGGCTGGGGACAGAGTGGCTGTAGAGCAGTCAGGCGAAAAGGGACTTGGGAGTGCTGGTGGACAGGAAACTCAACATGAGCCAGCAGTGTGCCCAAGTGGCCAAGAAGGCCAACGGCATCCTGACCTGCATCAGGAATAGTGTGGCTAGCAGGATTAGGGAAGTTATCATCCCCTTATACTTGGCACTGGTCAGGCCGCACCTCGAGTGCTGTGTCCAGTTCTGGGCCTCTCAGTTTAAGAAAGATGTTGAGATGTTGGAGTGTGTCCAGAGGAGGGCGACAAGGATGGTGAAGGGGCTGGAGCACAAGCCCTATGAGGAGTGACTGAGGGAGCTGGAATTGTTTAGCCTGGAGAAGAGTAGGCTCAGGGGAGACCTTATTGCTCTCTACAAGTACCTAAAAGGAGGTTGTAGTCAGGCAGGGGTTGTTCTCTTCTCTCAGGCAACCGGTGACACAACAAGAGGACACAGTCTCAAGCTTTGTCAAGTTTAGGCTCAATATTAGGAAAAAATTCTTTACTGAAAGGGTGATTGGCCATTGGAATGCACTGCCCAGGGAGGTGGTGGAGTCACCGTCCCTGGAGGTGTTTAAAGAGAGATTGGATGAGGCACTTAGTGCCATGGTTTAGATGACGAGTAGGTGTAGGTGTTGGGTCATAGGCTGGACTCGATGATCTCAAAGGTCTTTTCCAGCCTTGTTATACTGTGATACTGTCTGGGCTGAGCAACTGCCACTCCAGAAAAAAAGTACCCTTAATCTGGGTCTTTATTTGATTGTCTAATTCACAGAATCATACAATCATTAAAGTTGGAAAAGACCTCTAAGCTCATCCAGTCCAACACTCAGCCCAACCCCATTGTGCCTGCTCAACCATGTCCCACAGTGCCACAGCCACACAACCCCTCCAGGGATGGAGACTCCCCCAGTGCCCTGGATAGCCTCTGCCAGTTCTTCACCACTCTTTCAGTAAGGACATTCTTCATGATATGCAATCTAAACCTCTCCGGTCCATCTTCAGGCCATTTCCTCTCATCCTATCACCTGTTTTTTTTCCTAAATTGTCATGTCGCTATGTACAGGGTTATCTTGTGACCATGAATCATACCCTGTTCAGAGCAGGGTGGCAGCTCAGCCTCTTCAGGATAAACATTCAGCCTCTTCCTAAACTCCAGACAAGTTTCTGTAAGGATGTGATATGTGATAGTGGCAGCTTAGAACTCTCTAATTGCTGGAAATGGGGTGCAGAGGAAAAACCTGCCTGCAGCTCCCTCTTCCCAATTCACAAACAAGATTTTTCTGGTGAAACTAAAATTAGACCTTTGTATCAGATCAAAAAAACAAATAATATAATAATGAAGTGTGTTGTTTGGTTACAATTCAATGGGAAATACCACTATTTCATATGGTCACAAAAGCCTGCGAAGGCTATGGAAAGGGTATTCAATTGTGAAAAACGATGTTATTTGAACCTTTGCTTATGGTACTGCCTTGTGACTACACAGAAAGAGACAAAGAATGTGATTCTTATTGTGTATGTGGAATTATCATAGCACAATTGTTTGTGGCTTAAAATAAAAGAATGATATTGTGTGAGTCACAGCAAAAAGAGCAGTGATAGGAGACCAGGGAGATGAATGAGTCAGAGGAACTGTTTGGGTCAGAAGGCTGGAGAAAATGAAAGAAACACTAAAGATAAAGTCTCTCAAATGTTAGTTTGAAGTGCACAGTAATATTTTACGTAACATGTTAGAAAGTTCATGAGGTTTTTAATGTTTCTTATAGTCCTAATAATCCTACAGGAATAATGTTTTTTGTTAAACAACTGTTTTCACCAATGCAAAAGAAACTGCTGAAACAGCAGCTCCAGCAAAACTGAAAGCAAAAACTTTTTAAATTCGGAGAAGGCTAAGGTAACTCAAAGCCATCAGTTATCTTGTTTGTACTCTAATTACCTTAGTGAAAGATAGTGGTTCCCACAATTTTTTTGAACCAGAAAAGTTTCCATAAATAGTGGGATAGACTGCTTTTTTTTCTTTTTTTAATGTGGATTTCTAGTAATTCTGGTATTTTTTCTTATGTTTTCTAATCCCAATGTTATATTAAAGTCATCATCTGGCTAAGGCAGAACCAGATAAATAACTACAGGGCAAGTGACTGATTTCCTCCTCCTGCAAAGGTGTGACACAGATCACATCTGTGCTGCGAAACCTAAACCCAATGTTACAGTCTAGGGTAGAAGAAGTCCAGCAGTTGTGACTCTCAGCTGAATAACTTTCTGTCCTCTGATCTGAGAAACACATTTCTCAGTTAGACTTGGGATTGCAAAGCTTTCTGTCTTTGGGCGTGGAAACTTCACTATCTCAGTGTTTTCCCTTCTGTAGCCTGCAGAATGGAGCGTCTGTGTTTCACCGGTGAAAACTTTGGATGTTTCAAAAGGGAAAGGAGCAGCTTGTGATACCCATGGTTGGCTCAGCACTTGGGAGGGAGCAGAGCAGACCCTATGCTCCAGCTGGGGTGATGCGTGGTGGTGGCAAAAGCACTGTGGGAGCAGGCTTAGGAAAGATCCAAGCAGTAGGTGGAACCTAGTGAAGACCATTAGATAAACACGAGATGGGAAGGAAAAGGAAGGGTAGGAATTATCATTCAGGTAGCTTATGCAAATAGACAATTGATGCAGTTGGAGATGCTGGAATAAGAAATGCATTGAGAGAAGACATCAGGTGAAATGGAATATAAGGGAAGGAGATGATTGCTGAGAGTTGATCAACCAGGAGATGGAGACACAAGCAGTGGGAAACGAGTAATTCTCCAGGACACTACAAGAAGGATATGGCATAGAATTAAAAATTAACAAGAAGTACTGACAAGAGCTTTGTCTTCAACTTGTTTGGGTTTTTCTTTTCCCCGTTGTAATTGTATTTCTCTTTCCGCATGTGGCTGGCAGTAGTCAAATGCCCAGACCTGCAGACTTGGCTTCTTTACTGCTGAAGGAATTATTTAATGTGGGATTTATTGTGCAGTGATTACTAAAAATAACTGTAAGGTGGAACAAATACTTGTTTTATGGTAACCACAATGAAAACAAACAGGAACATAATTTTAGGGAATGACACAAGGTTTCAAAACAAGATGTTTGTGTTTTAGCATGTTTTCCTTGAGGATTCACTTTCCAAGGACACCTCCCAGCCCACCTCTGATTTTTGGAAAGAAAGATGAATAACCAGTGTTCTCACAAAGAGACATTCTGCAGCTTTCCCTAGATGTGAGTACGATTCTAGAAAGCTTTGAAATACTGAAAGGTAGATTGATGAAATTTATCTTCAGTGCCTCTTTCTGCAGGTTTGAAAATGAATCTCCTGGTTTTGGTGTGTTACTCAGAAAGGCACAGCACCCAAAATTTTCATTGTTTTTTTTTCAATTCAATTGAGTATTTTCTACTTGAGGTTTGTTTTCTTCTGCAGTGTCTTTCTTAATTTGTTTTGGGAATCCTCCTTTTAATTTTTTTTTCATGGTTTGAAGTTCAGTTTTTCAAACGCCTTGGTGGTAACTTCTGTTTTCCTTGACATTTCTGCGTGACCATAATGCGCACTGCTGCAGTCCTCTAATCTGGCTGGCTCAGAGGCATTGTTCGTATAGAGGCATTTTCGAATTCAGTGTGTTTATTAACGGTTCTCAGTACTCTGTTCACGCTGGCATCTGCACTGGGAACAGTTTTATTAATGGAAACTGTAGGCAAACAGTGGGTTGATGCCTATGACTTATTCCACTAACTGGAATAACAGCTTGATTGCAGGATTCAATGCTCTACCCTTTGGTTCCAGAAGCTAAAAGACATACATATATATATATATGTGTATTTATACATGTATGTGTGTGTATATATATTCAAATTGGCAATAAATCAACTCTTTAATTGAGAGAGCAGATTAAAATATTAATTAAACTTTCACAAGTTTTCTAGGGAATCCTAAAAATCAGTTATGACATCCATTCAAGAAAGTAAACTACTTTGGCATTTTCAGGTTCTCAGATAAACGTTGAGTTTTCTGTAGAAACAGATGTTTTTCCGTTATATTTTTTCAGAACCTCACTTTTAAGAAATGAAACCTTTCTGACCAGGCATAGTGTTTAATTACTTTACCCCAAAGTGTATGCCGAGTTGCTGTCCCTGGGTATCCAAACAGTGAACCTAACAAAATTGTGTCCAGGTCTAGCACACAGTGACATTTGGACTGAGAGATTTGTCACTGTTTTAGTTGACTGTGTGTTTCAACAGCATCTTGAGATGAGACCTTGGGAAGAAATGTTTCCCTGTGAAGGGTGGAGAGGCCCTGGCACAGGTTGCCCAGAGAAGTGGTGGCTGCTCCATCCCTGGAGGTGTTCAAGGCCAGGTTGGAAGGGGCTTTGAGCACCCTGATCCAGTGGGAGGTGTCCCTGTCCATGGCAGGGGGTTGGAACTGAATGGGCTTTGAGTTCCTTTCCAGCCCAAACCATGCCATGATTCTATGATTCTTTTCAAAAGCCTAATAATTTTGTGTGGTTTCTGTCACTTCAGTGATGTTCCATAAAGGTGCATGCAGAAGATATTTCTATGAGTTATTAGTCCATTCATGAATAGCTTGCTTATGGCTACTGTTGAAGTCAGAAAACGGGTTTGGATGAGTTTGCAGGATAAGTAATCTGCCACCCAGACTTTCATCTGAATGCTAGAAAGGACACATAGCAAAAAGTGAATATACAATACATAGAAACACCCTTATAAAATTAAAAACTATCTGGATGTGCAGATTGTTTTAGAGAAGACAAAGCAAATTGCTTCTCTATGATGTATAAAACCCCAGGATGCAGTGGAAGATCATTAGTGATATGATTTAATTTAGACATTCATACAGTTGAACTAGATGTTAATGGCAAATACCATCATGATTTCTAGATAGGAGACTGAATCGTCAATTTAGGAAATACAATACTGCATCTCCATGAAACTCAGATTCATCTTACTATGACTGTTCTCTGCTGGAAGCATTGTAGAAAAGTGTCTTTATTCCTGTAGGAGCAAAATTTTCTTCAGTCTCTCCTTTGCCACAAAAAAGCTAAAGGAAAAAAGGTTTTATGTACAGTTTTCCCGTAACAAAACAGAGGAGGAAAACATCCCTCAAGCTGAAAAGCAAGAAGATCATCAGCACTAATGATGCTCTGAAATCTAAAAATTAAAACCAAGAGCAAATATTATTTGTATTTATCTGTATGTGCTAAATTATAAACACATCCTCAAAGATTTAATGGCTTTTTGTGAGAAATACTCATTATTGACTATGATTCCTTGTAAAAATAATCTAAGCTGGTAGGGGAAAAAGAGAAGTTTATACCATACAATTGCTTTGAAGAATAGAAAATTAGCTTTCTCTAAAATTGGCACATTTATTAAGCATCCCTTTAATGTTATCACACCAAGATCTTGGAGAAACAAAGAAGTGCTGGTTAGTTTCATCCTTTATTGGCAATGGTATTTTGGATTTGGCCGTGCATGGAGAACTTGTTTTGGCTGAAGCTGTTGACGCAGTCACTGAATGATGCTGTTGTTGTGAAGAGAAAACTGTTTCACTGGAAGCTACGGAGGGCTGCACTGAAATTGCAGGAGAAATAGCTGCACATGTTGCAACAGAACATTCTAAAAAAATCTCCAAGGAGATGAATGTGAAATGGTGTATTTCGACAATAAAGGGAATCTTCAATGACAGTTTTTCTGTTTCGCTGTTACCGGGTGCTTCTGTTCCCCAGTAACTGTTCCCCAAAGCATCCATCTGGTATCCCTGAATCTGTATCAGTTTCAGGTTATTCTTTGTTGCTCCTTGCCTCTGGAACTTTTTTTCTTCAGCTCATGACTTCTCCTTAATTTTTGCCGAGTTTACCTTTGTTTCTTTCTGTATGTCTGTGCTATTCCTTTCATATGCTAAAGACTGGCAGCGTCAACCTTGCATGTATCTATTTGTACCTCCATCGTCTTCCCTACTTAAACTTTCTTCGAATGCTGTACATTAATGCTCCTTACAAAAATCATTGTTTGGGAGTCCTGTGACACTGTAAGAACTAGAAATATGTGACTATACATGCATGCATCTTCAATTTAGCAATAGGGGGAACTTTGTAGAAAAAGGAGAAAACCAAAACCTACTTAATGTACACAAAGAGACTTAGGTAAAAATGTTAGCATTCAGATATTTCACAGAAAATTAGCATTTAATATAGCTATGCTGTGAAATTCACCCAACAGTCAGCACTTTTCTGCTGTATTTATCATTTCTGTTCTCACTGACCCTTTCTAGGGAGTCACTGAGCCAAATGCAAAAATTTGCTGCCAACAGCCCTTATTCAAAGGGTGAATTGGTCGTGAGAATTATGAATTCAGATAGTGGTATCAGGATCAGATCAGGTACAATTTCATATGTTAATAAGTTCTCCAGATCATTTCTCTCTTTCTAGTTGTACTGTTACCTATGCTGCCACTGTACTCCAAAGGAATCCTTTATTCCTCCATTTATTTACTTTAAACAAAATGTTTGCTGAACCTAATTGATACTGCAATGTCTCTTTTTGCAGAGCAAATGGAATTGTGCAAGAGGAATTCAGTCTATTGAGTTATTCACAGCTATTGTGTTTGAATGCACTCTGCTGACATTGCATTTTTTTGCTGAAAAATATTGGAAATCATTTTCCCTGGTGGAACTGATGGGAAACAATGAGTGAATCACAGGAGAGACAGTGGATGCGGTAAGCTCAATGCAGATTATGGTAAAAAGTTTTAGAAATGTCTTTGTCCATAAAATGTCAGGGCTACTTTTTTTTTCCTCCTCAAGGTTATTTTGAAAGCAAATATTTGGAGGCTGCAATGCACTCCTGATTATACTGAGAGCCAAGTGGAGAAAGGAAACAAAAACATCTACAGTAAGAGACAATCAAGCAATTGGAATAATTAGAAAAGGTAAGGAGAGCTGCAGTCAGTCAGGTGAACTGGTACAAATTTTTTAAGTCTGCTCCTGTAAAATAGGAACTTTGGGTCTTAGAGACCTTGATGGGGTTTTTTTAGATAAAAAGGGAAACAAAACTGTTGCCGGTTTCTTACTCTTTCACCCTGGCAATCCACAAGAGCAAATGTTTAATGCCAATCAGCAACATTTCCTGTAATGAAATTAAATTAATTAAGGAATTAATTAATTGCCTGTTCTGAACAGGCTGGATTGATGGGCTGAGGCCAGTTGTATGAAGTTCAACAAGACCAAGTGCTGGGTCCTGCGCCTGTGTCACAACAACTCCATGAAACGCTCCAGGCTTGGGAAAGAATGGCTGGAAAGCTGTTTAACGGAAAAGAACCTTGGAGCGCTGGTTGACAGCAACTGAACATGAGCAAGCAGTGGCCCAGGTGGCCAGGGTGACCAACAGCATCCTGGCTTGGATCAGCCATGGTGTAGTCAGCAGGAGCAGGATTGTGCCCCTGCACTCGGCGCTGGTGAGATCACACTTCAGATCCTGGGTTCAGTTTTGGGCCCCTCACTCCAAGAAAGACTTTGAGGGCTGGAACATGTCCAGAGGAGGGGAACGGAGCTGGGGAAGGGGTTGGAGCCCAAGGGTTCTGGGAGCAGCTGAGGGAACCTCACTGCAAGAAAGACATTGAAGTACTGGAGTGTGTGCAGAGAAGGGCAATGAGGCAGGTGAGGGGGCTGGAGAATAAGCCGTATGAGAAGAGACTGAGGGAACTGGGGTTGTTTAGCTTAGAGGAGGCTGAGGGGAGACCTCATCACTGTTTACAACTGCCTGAAAGGAAATTGTGACGGGGTGGGTGCTGGTCTCTTCTCACAAGTGACAAGCAATAGGATGAGAGGAAATGGCCGCAAGTTGCACCAGGGAAGGTTTAGACTGGACATTAGGAAAAATTTCTTCACTAAAAGAGTGGTCAGGGATTGGAACAGGCTGCCCAGGGAAGTGGTGGAGTCGCCATCCCTGAAGGAGTTTAAGAGATGGGTGGACGAGTTCCTTAGGGACATGGTTTAGTAGGGAGACGGTTATAGTTGGACTCGATGATCTCAGAGGTCTCTTCAAACCTTATGATTCTATGATTCTAACTGAGGTTGTTTAATCTGGAGAAGAGAAGGCTGAGGTTTTAGCAAGGTGGGTGCTGGTCTCTTCTCCCAGGTAACAAGTGATAGGATGAGAGCATATGTCCTCAAGCTGCACCGGAGGAGGTTTAGATTGGACATTGGGAAAAATTTATTTTACTGAAAGAGTGGTAAAGCACGGGCAGAGGCTGCTCAGGGCAGTGGAGGAGTCGCCGTCCCTGGAGGTTATTAAGAGACATGTGGATGTGACTCTTAGGGACATGGTTTATGGTGGACTTGGTGTGTTAGGGTAATGGTTGAACTTAAACAATTCTGTGTTTCTAAAATGCAAATGCATAAGTGAGCGCACTGGCTACTCTGATCATCCTATGGAGGTTTTGATTTTGGCTAATGCTAATGTGTTAGAATTTGGTCCCATCAGTGTCACATTGAGCTTTACTGGTTACAGTCAATGTCCTGTATTGTGCATGCCCATCTTTCCATCTTAAATCCCTCTTCTGTATGAACAAATGTCTCTCACTTATTTTGGCTGAAATGTGCTTGTGTTGTCTCAGTCCATGACCAACTTGCGTTCTCCTGTTCATTCAGGGCATAAAATCTGAAGAGATTTCAGTTATTTTTTTTCTTGGATTAGTATAGTATAAATTGCTTAAAAATACACTAGCTATTAATTTTGAATGTTAGCTAATTATACCTTGGTCTTTATTTTCCTACTGATTCATAAAGTTTATGGACTAGGTTCCTATCTTGGCTTGACAGCATTTAAAGACTAAGCATTAAATGTAAACTGTGGGTTTAGAGTGAGAGTCCTTGATAGCAGGATAGGAGCAATCTTTGGGGTTGTGACTGCTGTAATACATTCATGTGCAACGTGTCAAGCACTGGCAGAGGCTGCCCAGGGCAGTGGTGGAGTCTCCATACCTGGAGGGGTTCAAAAACACATTTAGATGTGTCACTCTGGGACATGGTTTAGCAGGCATGGTGGGGCTGGGCTGAATGTTGGACTGGATAAGCTTGGAGATCTTTTCCAACCTTAGTGATTCTATGATTCTGTGTATTCCATGGTGTGAAATCTTTTATTTCCTTCTGATTGCCATTTCTGTTCTCTTTGTAGCCTTGAAAAAAAAATCCAACCTCAAACCCATTGAGAATCAAACTACAAAATATCAGAAAAGCTGAATTCACGCTGCCTTTCTACCAGTTTCCCGACAAATGACATGCTGTGCTCTTGAGCCTTTATTTTTCAGACAAAGGCCATGAGAACAGCAAGTGGCACAACGTGAATCTATTCTTGTGTCAATTACTTTAGTGAAAATGGAAAATAGTGATGCTGTAGCCCGTGAGTACCCTTGAAATGGTCAAGAGCTGCCAATACAGGAGATGCTCTGCTCAGCACAGCTTGTTTAAGTACACACACCATCTCCTGAAAACTGCTCTGCCCAGGTCAGTAATTTTCTTCCCACTGTGAGGGGATGTTGTAGAGGGTTGTTTATTATCAACTTTAATAGAACCGAGAGCCAAAGTGTATATATAACTTGTATTAGATATGGTCTTGTGACAGAAGTGGACAGTATGCTTTGTTCTTGGGATATCTGAATATAGATTTCTACATTCAGTGAAGAGTGTAACAAGGCTGAAGCACAAGAAATACCGCAGCTCTTCACCTGGGGAAAAAAAGCGCTAAATACAGAGAAAGCAGGCAATTTAACTCATCCTTCTGACTTCAGGCCTACTGCTATTCCTTTAGAATAGCAGGGTGTGTGAGAATAAACAAAATGAACCTGACATTAAACAATTCATCACAGCTTGTGTTTAAAAATTACACTAATATCAAGCGGTTGATGTGAAGCATAGGTACTGCTGGAGTCTGTCATCTTGTGACTGTGTTGGATGACCACATTATTGTGTGTGGCTCGTGTAAAGGCTGACTCTACTTGTATTGTTTTCTTAAAAGTTGACTGGTTCTACTAGCACTGTTGTCCTAAGCACCCCCTGAGTGCTCTGGCTCCTCACTGAGGGATGCACTGGCTGTGTTGCTGCAGGGGAGGAGAAGCTGCAGCAGCAGGCACTGCCTGCCCAACCCTTCTGTGATTCTAGCAAGAGAAAAGCCCCCACCCTCAATTCCAGAAGCTTCTCAAAGGAGCTTCTGTGCATGCACAGCAAGACCACCCTCACACGTGCTAACGGAGCATGGGCTTGTCCTATAAACAGAGCTGGGCTGGAAGGCACCACCCACCATCCCATAGAACCAGCCCCGAGACCTGCAGGCCCATGTACTCCTGAAGACCACGGTTTCCAGAGGAGCTGCTGTACCTGTGGAGTGGTGACTCTTTTTCTTTTTCCTCCGCTATTCTTTTATTTTTCTCTCTCCTCGTAACTTATCTTACTATATCTCTTTTTCCCCCTCAGCACTAAGGTGTATTGAATTGACTCCGAGCTGTGTTGCAGTGATATGAGAAGTGGTAGCTATTGCAGAGAGTGGAATATTTTGATTTAAGTAGAGTTGGTTTGCTGTAGAAATAGTTTTCTAACTGACTTCAGCTAAGTGCTGAATAACAGTATTTTTTCTGAAAGTTAGACAGACACAGACTGTTTTTCTGTTAGGATGTTTTTTATAGTGCTGTTCCCAGACAATACTTCTATCCTTATCTAAGAATGCGAGGTCAGACAGAGAATTACCTCCGAAGCTCTAATTACCGGACACTTGGCTGTTGTGAGGTTCATACTAAAATTATAATTATAATTAATTAAACAGTAGAATATACATGAGATTGCTGGGAGAATTTATACATGTGCATGTAAATGGGAAATCTTTTCTGTCCCCAGCTCTTGTCTTGTTACACATGATGGATGGAATCATTCCCTCATGCATCCAGCACTGAAATAAAGGACATTGCTTTTTAAAACTCAAAAATGAATCCTAGGGACTTTATTTGTCAGCGTTTTCAGTATCATTAGTTCTGTTCAGCTGCCTCGGCTGTGTTCAGAGTATCAGATTGGGATCTGAACAGATTGAGAGCTGGTTTCTGCAACTTTGAGAAGCTGTGAGTTGGAGTACACCTGAGTATCTGATTTGTTACTTTGGCTGTGTCAAAAATAAACCCTGCTTTTGAATTTACCCTGGGAGATTTGTTGGTCTCCAATTAGCAGCACAGACATCAAAAGACCCTTCCTCTTTGACTGAGCAGTTGAAGAGTTCCTTTTTCTTGTCCTGTTGCTTAACAAAGACTGCATGCACACACAGAAAGCTTACAAAGCTGGTTGGCAGTCTTTATGCACAATCTGATCCTTCTCTTTATAGGCTTCTGCAATTGGGTGTGAAACTCCTTCTGGCCTTTCTCAGTGACAAAGCAACTGTGTATTTCCTGGTTTGATGCTGAAATCAAGTCACATATTGAGCCATAGTCGATGTGGGCTACTATTGCCTAGAACTTATCTTTTTATTGAGGGAATAGTTTCTTAAGGGTCACTGTAAAAGCAATTCTGACAATGTTTCAGGCTTAATAAAAAGCAGGAGTGTAGATAAATTGTTCTCAAAAAAAATTCACAGCACAGATTGAAACCCTATGCTGAAGTTCAAATTAAGTCTGTGGGTGTTTCCAGTGTTTTAAGTAATAAAATTCTGAAATTCTAGATCCATTAAAGTAAATTTTTGAATTACCCTCACTGGAACAAAAATACTCTCATCTTTCAACCATTTTGGTCTCAGCTTGTTTCTTTTCTTCAAAGTTTTTTCTGTCAGCTGCATAAGATGAAAAACTGTAAAAAGAAAATGCATAAGGAGAGTGTACAACAGATAAAGCATAGTCACACAGCAGTTGAGTTTGAAAGATTTGCTCAGTCTTTTAATCTGTCTGCTTTCAGCATCGTAAAAGACCATCCTCGACAATAATGTCCTCTTAAGTGCTTTATCTAATGCTGACATTCAGCATTCGTTTGTACAAACAGTGCTGGCTTCGTGGGTAAGTTGAGAATGGGAAAATTCTGTTACGCACATGAGTTCTCTGTTGTATGTAGAGTATAGTTTTCTGGCTATGAAGAACTGATTTTAAGCATGTGATTTTGATCTGAAGGTTCTTATGAGGGCCTCATTCATGGCAGAGAGGAATTTTATAAATGAGAACTTTTCCCTCTCTAATTGGGAAGATTTGGATGTGCTATTTTAAATAAAGGCCATTGTTACGGGGATACCGTTGGGTGGAGTGGATATAAGAAGTCAAACCCTTTCTCAAAACAAAACAGTCCTGGAATTACAATATATAGAATGTAGTTATAAAATGCCAGCAACTTTTATGATATTGAATATTTAATGGTAAATTCCTCTTTGTGATAACATTAAGGCAAATTCTTTGCTTGTATGAGGGAGTGAAAGTTTCTTGAGAGCTTTGGCCCATGATTGACTGTAAAAAAGCTTACTGAAGTGTCTGCTTATATATATATATATTAGATAATAATATTAGATTTTATTAGACCAACAAGGGTTTTGAAAACAGTAAAAATAAATGAAGTTCCTGAGGGTCTAGCCCATTTCTTCTTCTTGAGGATACTATCTCAGTAGCACTTGCTGCTGTTTGAAGATAAAGTATGGTTTTCAGAAACCTCAGAAAATCTGTTCTGAATAGAGAAATAGGGACCACCCCAATGCATAAATATGTATTTTTGAACAGTTTTCAGAGCAGTTGGTTTCAGTGTGTGATACTGTAGTGGAGGGAAATGGAGATAAATTGCCTTTCAGAAACTACGTCCATAGCTGAACTCAGATTTGGGGGTTGTACAACCAGTAGTGACTTGTACTTTAGCTGAGACCTCCACTGGATCAGTTTGGAGCACTGGGATCTTTTTTCCATCTTCAGGTGGTTGTAGCTTAGAGCTTGGTATTTTGGAAGTAACTACGTGGCTTTAAATTTGTCCTAACTCAATTAAAAGTAAAAACCGTGGAATGGAACTATATGAAAAAGGATAGGGAGATCAGATAGCTCAGTTACACAGCGTTATGTTTTTGGAGCACTTCATCCTTTCTATAACATTGCATGCTTTCCTTTCCTTTAGAACTGACACTGAGGTGTCCTTCTGCTTTAGTCTGTAATAAATCTTTTGAGGCATGGTGTTCCAAAGAACTTCTGCTGTAGGTATTTATGAGATCAAAGCCAGTACCTATCAAACATGCTAATGAAAACCTCTTAAAGCCAGTTTAGTGCATAAGTACATTTCAGCAAGAGAAAAACCTTATTCAGCTAACAACAATGGTTTCCATGTAGAATGCAATGCAAGACAGTTGATATATTTGGCACAGATTAATTTGCTTTATGAAATGGACCAAGTTAAGGGACATGTAAAGAATTGCATTATACTATTGTGATGAGTATCGAACTGCTGTTGCAGGTAGGTTGTGTTTTTAGTTCTCCTTAGAATATTAGATGTGGAAAATGTTACTGTTGCTCAGTTTTATCTAATGTGGCAAAATATAGCTGACCCATTCAGTTCTAAAGTTCACTTTCCATGGAGTATCAAAGTGCAGCTCGTAAATCCAGACTACCCAATCTAATGCATAAAGAGGTATAATGCTATGAATAAATACATTGCTCAAATATATAATGTAACGGAGGTAGAGCTCATTAATGTTTGCCTAACTTAGTTTACATTGTTAAGATTAAGAGCAATCTAAACAACATTGTGCAAGCACTACAAAATTCTAAATATTACTGAATGAGGATTCAGAAAATACCCATGATGTACATTTTGTATGGATAAAACTGTACCTGCAAGTGGAAAATGTAGCTTCTTTCAGTTTTTTAATGCCCTCCCTAATATCTCTGTTCTCTGTTCCCTGCATCTTGGTGGGCTGAGCTGGGCTGCTTGGTTCAGTGCAGGAGGAAAGTTTAGGTGAGGAGAGAGTAGCGTGTGTTCTCCCTATTATGTTGCTGTATACTTACCGTATACCTATCAAAACCAGAGAAATAAAAGAACTAACAGCTCTTCCTGGGTGATTATATAGCCCTGGTTGGAATTCAGACTATCATAGACTCATAGAATCATAGAACAACCTGAGTTGGAAGGGACCCACAAGGGTCACTGAGTCCAACTGCTATCCCTGTACAGGGCAACCCCAAAATTCACACTGTGGGTCTGAGGGCATTGTCCAAATACTTCTGGAATATTGTCAAGCTTGGCATCGTGACTACTTCCCTCAGGAGCTCTTCCAGTGCTCCATTGCCCTTTGAGTGACTAGAGAAAGTGCTTCTCCTGATGCATAAAGAACTGTGATCTTCCCATGGAAACAGGAGAGAATATTATTAATCTGCATTAAAACGAGTGATGAAATGGAATATGATATCCTGCCAGCTGTGGTTTGGAGTTCTCCTTTCTTTCATTTGAATTATCTAGCAGGAAAACTCATGAGTGCAGGGCGTGGAAGTGAAAGAGAAGGAAGTAATTTAAAAGTGTGTTTTCATTTCTCAGACCTGAAGTACCGGAGGAACCAGTTCAGTTCTTGGATTAAACAAGAGCAGCCATCTGATGTGCTGTAGCTCTCCAGAAAACACAAGTCAAACAACATCTGGGCTGTGGGATTAGAAAGGAGTATTTTTTAATTTTGATCTTTAACATGTAAGAATTTACTAATGCTGGGAGATGTCTTCCATGCCTTGTAGCAGACAAGTTACATAGGCACATCAAAGGTCTGATCCCGCATCTAGGAGTCTGTATGTTCAGAAGCAACAGTTCATACATGTTTTGGTCACAGCACTTCATGGTTGTTACCATCTTCTGTGGCATTAAAACAACAGAGAGATTTAAGTGAGTCTGGACCTTAACTGTGTGCCTTGCAATCAAATTAAAATGACTTTCAGGAATGGCAGCCAGTTTTAAATGTTGAATGTAAAACCAGATAAAAAGCCATTTACGTTCCAGTATCCTTTCACAGGTCAACACAGCAACTGTGTCTGTAGGATTTTCAGGCTTGGTTAGAAATACTTTCATGCACAGATCCCAGAACGACTGTTGATAAGGGAAGCAAGTACCTTTGTGTCTCGTTAAAAAGTAAATAAATCATAGATGAGTTTCCCTTTTCCTAATAAATTGAGCATCACATTAATGCTAAAAAATAGCAAAATTTATTTCACTTTATTACTGCAACAGAACACCAAATTAAGTTTTTACTTTATTTTTCCTGTGTAATCCATAACATTTATTACATTTCAAATGACTAAAATGTATGGGAGAAGACATTTACTTTATGAGCACTTAAAAAGAGAGTGCGTTTCACTGGAATGTTGAAACAGAACACAGGAGCTGATTAGACGTACCTATTATGTTGTCTAGGCATGAATGTGAAGAAGTTAGGGAATGTGGGGAGATACAGTGCTACTGATGCTGTGTATGACAATGTCGTAGCTCAGAAATCAAAACATCGCATGCCAGTTGGTTTCAGGCTTGGTGTCACACATTTATTTAGAGTATAATTAGTAAATCCAACAACAACAGCAACCCCCAGAAAAACCCCACCCCAAACTCAGTCAACCACCTCACATCTATATAAACTTAAAGGGGTTTATCTTGAGCAAAATATTTCCCCTGGTGAATAACTCATGTGATCAGTTGTCTTTCATTTTAATATTTTTAAATTCCACTCAGATCTGGGCTTCTGCTGTAAATTACTTTGATCAAGAAGAGAACTTCTGTTTCTAATGGATTACTTGGGGAGCAGAGCATGCAGTAAAATGAATAATGAGGGGGAATTTTTAAAAATTGCAAACTGACCTTTGAAATGTCAGAATTTGGATGTTTCCTGTAGTCAACATTCTGTGATAAATGAGAGCAGGAAATGTAAAGATCTTTGGTTCAAAAGTGTGTGTAATCGAGATCCAATGAGAGATCGATGGCCTTTTGGTGAACTTTTCTGAAAAGGTTAAATGACAACATTTGTGGGAAACTTTTCTTGCTCTTGGAGGATGATTACAAATGGATTTATTGCATTTTGGTGTTCTAGCTGTGGAGAAAAACTGTTCCTATGTGTGTGAGTTCTGTATATGTATGTAATTTTCAGTCACTCAACCGTATAGGTGTATAAGTTTTACATATAAGAATACATATATGCATATTTTCTTGCATATAGATTAATTTGAAAGCTTTAGTTTAAATTGTTACTGATGTTCATAAATTGGTTTCTTTCCACTGAAAGTTACAATATTCTGGAAATGAAATTGTCAACAAAAGCTCATATCACATCATCATAACTCATGCAACACTTTGGGGGAAGCAACAGTCCCACCTGAAAAAGGTGTGTTTAGGAGTCCTAAGGCATTTTGGTCTGAGGAACTGTTGGAGATTGGGTTTGTGTTGATCTTATGCAAAGTTGCACCAAAAAGTGCAACATGATTCAAAGTTGTAAAGTGGACACAGTCATCACCAGGACATCAGCTTTTTGATATCTGCCCTACAGTTTTGCAGTTGAAATTATGAAAATATGCTATTTATTTTTCTGAATAATTGATATGATTTGGTTTGTTTTGTGATGAAATTCTACGTGTTCAGCTTTCAGTGAGGACCTCCATGACAATTTTTTTATTTAATCTCCTTTCCATATTTCTGTCCAAAAGAATGGATTATGAGCTGTCTTACACTTCATTAAAAAACTTAATATCGTAGAATCACAGAACGGTTTGGGTCAGAAGGAACCTCAGAGCCCATTCAGTTCCACTCCCCTGCCATGGGTAGGGACTCCTCCCACTGGATCAGGGTGCTCAAAGCCCCATCCAACCTGGCCTTGAACATGCCCAGGGATGGGGCAGCCACTTCTTCTCTGAGTGACCTGTGCCAGGGCCTCCCCACCCTCATGGGAAAACATTTCTTCCTAAGATCTCATCTCAATCTCCCCTCATTCAGTCTCAGACTGTTCCCCCTCGTCCTATCACAACAGGTGCTCTTATTTTTTAGCTGCCTATTCTGTTAACATTTCTTTACCGTAGTAGCATTAACTATTTTGGGAGCTATTCTAAACTTAAATGTTGTAATGAAATGTTTTTATCTCATGTCATTCTGCAATTTGAATCTTAAGCTGCAAGTTGGGATGTGTTGTGATTTTATTTGCATTGCCAGATGATTTGACATTGCAGACAAATGGGAGCTGGAATCTGATTTTTCCAACAGGCTGACTGATGCATTTTATATTCAATACAGTCAGCAGAAACAGGCCAGCAATATCCCATCTCATGCTTCCTGTAACTTGTGATTAAAAGATGGGTTATGTTGAGACAGCTTTGTCACAATCTTCCTTTGAAAGACAAACTGAATATCTCTCAATTCAGGCAGTGCACACAGCACATCAAGTTGCTGTCTTTCAGAGGAGTGGAAGGAATTGTTTCCTTTCTTATTAGTTCTGTTCTTGGCTATGAAAGGAGCTTTCAATAAATGACTTCTTCAGCAATAAAATGGATGAGAAAAATAAATGAGAAAATCCAGTGAATAGTTTAAGAACGCAACCTTTTATTCACTTTTTTCTGTACTCTGAGTATATTTTCAGCACTGTGTACAATATGCGCTTATTATCCTGAGGAGATTTGCATTTTAATTGACTACATATAACAAACCTTTATAAACCTTTGTGTTTGCCCAAATATAACAAATGTGAGAACCTTGCACGCTCTGGTCTGTTGTCTAAACAAAGAGGGATAAATATAGTAAGACCTCAAATCTATCACAACATTACATACTCCTGTATTAACACAAGAGTTAATGTTAGCAATTCTGTAATACATAAAATGGGATGTTGTTTGCACATTAAATCCTTGGACAGGCTTGTCAGGTAAGGAGTAAATATGCAGAAGCATAATGACCTTCTTCATGTGAGTTTTGACCATAGTTTTGCACTTGACTTTACAAATCTTGATTTCTTAATATTAAAGAGTGAATTGAGCACTTTGGGGATGCAGTTACTGAACTTTGCTTTCATAATTTAATTTGCAAATGTATATTATGTTTGCAGATGTGGAGGTCAGGCCTTGACTTAGCTTTAAAAATTCCACTTATGCCATAAAAACCTTTTCCTATTTCCTAGCCATCTATTTTCAGCTCAAGTTGGCATATACACGTCTTTGCATGGATGCACGGATAGGTCGAGGGAAATGGTTTTAAGCAGAAAGAGGGGGGACTGAGATGAGATCTCAGGGAGAAATGTTTTCCTATGAGGGTGGGGAGGCCCTGGCACAGGTTGTCCAGAGGAGTGGTGGCTGCCCCATCTCTGGGGGTGTTCAAGGCCAGGCTGGATGGGGCTTTGAGCACCCTGATGCAGTGGGAGGTGTCCCTGCCCATGGCAGAGGGGGTGGAACTGGATGGGCTTTAAGGTACCTTCCAACCATTGTGATTCGTATGATTCTACAAAATGTTAGTGTGCAAGGAAGTCCAACTGTTTTTCTAGGTTTTGATCTCCATTCTTGAGCTGCTGTTGTCCAAGATGGCAATAAAAAGGACTTTCTTTATCTGTTGCTTCTCATTATTGCAACTGAAGATGACAAAGCAAAAAATCCAAGTGGTTAGAAGTCATACTGTCCAGTCCAATAGAACTATTTCATTTGACACTTTTACTGATACCTGAGAGAAAATATAACTACAGAGAACTGGAAAACATGAACAAAGTTAGGACATACCATATAGTTTTTGATGGAAAAAGTAGGATTCTTTAAATGTTTATCTTGTCTTGGATGAGGCATGAGCAATGCTGATGTGGTCATATACTGGTGAGAATGGTGAGGATCCAGGTTAGGCTGCTGATGGGCTGCCAGTAGAAATCACAAGATTTAAAGCATGAAGGATGGTGAACTGCTGTGGTGTGAACTGTGAGGATGGTGGTGAAATGCTGCAGATTACTGGGTGTAAGATTTACATTGCTGTGATGGCTTGGGCTGGGGCAGAGTGAACTTTATGCGTACTAGCTGATATGGGGCTGTGTTTGTGATTTGAGCTGGAAACAGTGTTGGTAACACCGGGATGTTCAGTCACTGCTGACAACAATTTACACAGCCTCAAGGCCTTTTCTGCTTCTCCCACTGACCCACCAGTGCATGCTCGGGGTGCACAAGAGGTTGGGAGGTGACACATCTGACCCGAGTGACCAACAGGATATCCCACAACACATGGTGTCACGCTCAGTGTATAAAGCTGGGGGAAGAAGAAGGAAGCGGGAGAACATTCTGAGTGATGGTATATGTCTTCCCAAGTAATCATTACGCATCATGGAACCTTGCTTTCCTGGAGATGGCTGAACACTCCCCCGTTGATAGGAAGTAGGAATGAATTCCTTGTTTTGCTTTGCTTATGTGTGTGGCTTTTGCTTTCTCTGTTAAACTACCTTTATTTCAACGCACAAGCTGTATTGCTTTGACTCTTCCAATTCTCTCCCCCATCCCAGTGAGCGAATGGCTGTGTGATGCTTTGTTGCTGGCTAGGGTTAAATCACGACCAATGGTTTTCTTCAAGTACTGGTAGTTCAGAGCTGGCAGTTGAGGGCATGAAGCAGATATTCAACTGCTCCTGTGATTTGAGAACAGTGTGGTAAGAAACAGACTGACATAAACTGAGCGGCAATAGATTCCAGCAGGGTTCATGGCAGATGTGTGTACAGTAACACATCATGTGTGGGATAAGCAATTTACTGAAGAGTCAGAGCTTGGGTTCTGACACTGAGATATCAATCACATGGGATTTGTATTGAGAGGTGTTTGCTTTTTGCCTGCAGATAAAATATCTCCTGTGAATGACTTGAGAGATTTGCCCATAAACCTGCTCTGCAGCCTAAATGGGAGTCACAGGCTTTTATTTCCTGCTTTGTCATGAAAAGTATATTTAGAATATCTTTTATATACTTTATAAAAAGTATATTTGTATGTACTTTATATATGCTTATGTACGTAGAAATATATTTAAGTCTCAGTGTGAATACATAGTGGCCTTTCTTGTACAAAACATAATGAGAAAATTTTTTTTAAATCTGCTGTTTCTCTAACTATTTCATCTCTGGTATGTACTGTTTCAAACCTCAGTCATTCTTCCGAGACTATAGTGTATTCAGATGCATCATGCTTGGTGGACACTGGATATGAATGTAATGGGAAATTCAGATGTTTGGTCTCTCTCTATCCACATAAAGCTATGGCTTCATTATGCTGAAAAACTGGTAGAATTAAATTGATTTTTTTTTTTTTTTATTCAGCTCTGTTTCTGCTTTGAAATGAGGAAGTAGTATTTTTGTCATTCTATGTTATTACGCTTCTTAAAATTTCTCCTTAAATCACTGATTTTGTATTTTATGTTCTCATTTTATATTTTATCTATGTACATGTTAGAGTATTTGAAGCACAAGGCATTCTCTTAATGTATTCAGCTGTGGAAAACAGAAGCTATTACATTACTAGATTTGCTGTAAAGAGCACTGTCATCCACATTGGAGCAAAGACAATAAAAATAAGTTTTTCTAAACTGTAAAAGATACGGTAGATTTTGTTGACATAAAATCTAGTCATTGAATTGTTATACAATAGCAATTAAAAAGCACTATAAAGAAAAAGCTTTGATTCAAAGACTACCAAGAAGGCTAAGTTTATGAGGAAAACAAATATATTGTAAAGAGAGTGTACCACATAAATGGAAAGAAGAGACTATTCCATTCATAAACAGGCCTGTAGAACACACAGCATTAGCAGAGCTTTCTGAAAGCTACAGCAATTTTAAGCTATGCCATGGCTAAATCCAGGTGTGTGAGAAAATCTCTGTATGCACCTGAGATACTAGACTTAAAAGTGTATTTGTAATACCTTCTGCTCTTGCATCTCACTCAGCATGGTGTATTATGAAAGTCAAAAGCAGAGAAAACTACATGGCTTATTTGATATGATGATTTCTGTACCTCTCTTGATCTTTCTCTTAGCACATATTTTCCTCGGTGTCCCCATTCCCCTGCGTTCTCACACACTATTGATGAATAGGGAACTTTGAGCTCTTCAACATTTCTGCCACTTTCAGAGGCCTTCGAACTGAACCCTTCTAGACATTCCCAAAGCACTTAGGCACTCTGAAGCCCTTTTCATACCTTTACGTGAAGATACTTTATCTGTTTTTGCTGTTGTTGTAATCTAGTTTATTCTGTTATTCACACAGAAGCTTTATCTGCTCTTGTGCCCAAGAGGTGGTGGATGAATGTCATTTTTCTGCAGCCCTTACTTCCACTCAGCCCTATTATCTTTCTAAGACCCTAAGGACTTTTACTTATTCTCTTTTCATGTATCATGATCATTATCTTCATCCCATTAATTATTACCACACATCTTTATTTAAACATTGTAGTCTGAAAATGAAATGTAAAAAAACATTGTGGGCCTGATCACAGACATACTTGGTTAACGTCATATTTCAATCTGGTTTTTGGTGGACTTAGAATTATAGTTTTGATTTAGAAATATATGTTAATTATATGTAGTATACAATAATATTATATATAAGGTGCTCAGGGGATGTGGTTTCAGTAGTGGACAAGCATGGTTGGACTTAGTGATCTCAAAGGTCTTTTCCAACCAAACAGTTCTATAATTCTGTGATTCTATAGGTGATAGTTTCCTTTTGAAATAACTTTTAAGCCAAAAAGTTATGTAAAACCCTTCCTGAAAAAGTTACAATGTTATTTTCTGAACCAGTCCTGAAGTTCTTTGTTCCATTATATCCTTGAAGGCCTGATAACTAAAGGAGTTTTGGATTAGCTGAATGAAACTAATGGCATTAAATCAATTGCTACAAGAATGTATTTTAGGCTGAGCATTAGCAATATGGGAGGCTGGATGGCATAATGATGGAGCACTGGCCTGGGATTCCAGAGGTCTGGACTGTGTTCTTGGCTCAGCTGATAACTTGGGTGACCTCAGGAAAGTCACTTTTCTTACTTTTGCCTTATTAAAAAGTGCCATGCGGAAAGTGCTTTGAACTCTTCTGCTGTCAAACGTCGTATCCCCTTCATGTGTATTGCAGCCACGTAGGTGAAATCCGTTAAATGTCAAGCAGAGTGGAAGTGGTGACTGCCGGTGGTTAAAGAACCTTTTATGGAAACTGCTCGAGACTCCTATCAAATCTCTATTGCTGTAGCAATCTTGTATGAGGAGTGGAAGGAATATGAAGATGTTCAAAGGTTTTTTGAGTCTTGCAAATAGCCCTTTATAGTTAGAAGAGTGGTTTAATACATTGGACAATGTAAGATAAAATTGAAAGGCTGTGTTAAGTGGAATTCTGCAGGAGTTTATCCTGGTTAGTGTACTAACTAGCCTTTTCCTTAGGGCACAAAGTAAGATACACCAGGAGGGAATACAGAGAGCACCTGTGGTGATGGAGGATGCTGGTCTGCTGTTTTAGAGAGCAATTTTATCAATAGGTACAGCTGAGGAAGCTAAAGTACTGCATACCATATTTTTTTTTATGGATCAGAGTTCAGCTGTCAGAATGAAGATCAGCTGCATGTTAACGGTTGCAAAAAGGCAGGATTTGGGGCTGCAGTAGGAGAAGAAATCATCAGGGAGAACTAAGCGAGGTTTGATTTTTGAGATTGACTGAACTTGGTCTCTCTTCACTGGGAAGGTAAGAATTAGGTGAATCATATGGAGCCATTAAAGGTTATCTCAGAGAAAGTGTGGAGGATTTATTAAGTCCCAGACCCTGGAAAAGGGCAAATGCTATCCTTATCTTTAAAAAAAGAGAAAAAAAAAAAGGGAATCGGAGAAAATAAAGACCGGTCAGGCTTCCCAGAGAAAAATACTGAAGAGGCAGTCACTTGTAATGGAAAAAACCAAACCAAACCAAAACCAACCCAATAAAATGTGAAACTGTAACAAAGATCTGTCAGAAGCAAATTGCCTGAGTGTCAAATCAACTTCTATGAAATAAGAGAGTGGCTGTAGTAGAACCAGCCAGTGCTGTGGACTTTGGTCTTTGTAAGCATAAAGTGGCAGCTTCAAAGTAAACCAGGAACTGAATCAGGCTGCCCAGGGCAGTAGGGTAGTTTCTGTCCCTGGAGGGGTTCAAAAAGTGTGTAGATATGGCAGTTTGGGACATGGTTTGGAAGGCACGGTGAGGTTGGGCTACCAGTTAGACTGGATGAGCTTAGAGATCTTTTCCAACCTTAGTTATTCTGTAATTCTATGAACATTTTCAGCAATTACTTGGGTGATGAAACAAAGGCCATGCTTTATAAAAAGGCAGACAATGCCACCCCAGCCAGCTTCAGGCTTGTTGTGAAAGTAAGAAAAATTCTCAAAGAACTTGATAATTTAGAGAAATTATCTGAAAATAGAGCAGAGTTGAATAAGGATGAATATGAGCTGTGGAACTTGTGCAATGATAACCAGCTGTACCTGTTCAGAATAAGCTGGGAGGTGGATCTGCAAGGGAAGAGCTGGCATCTTACTGAACATCTCTAGTAGAAACATTTAAGCACTGTCAACCTGTTGTGCAGAATACAAGCACCCACTGGATGCACAAGAAGAGACCAGGCGTTCTGGTGAAAACCGATGTCTTTTTGCAACATTACACTTAATAGAGGATGAGACTGGAGAATGGCAAGTGTAAAGCAATGTGAATGACTGTAATATTGAAGACTTAATGACCTGGTGTTATTTACTCTGAAGAGAAAAGGAGTCAGAGGTGCTATGTGAGGAGCCTTCAAATTCAGAAGAGGCTCCTGCAAAGACAGGGAGTAATTTTTTTCCATGTCCAAGTGAATGAGACATGAAGTAATGGGCTAAACCTGAAGCAGCCGATTAAGATTTAGATTAGACATTAAGTTTCTGACAGTGGGGGTAGTTCAGTATGAGAACAGACTCTGTGCTCTCCCCATATCATCTCCATGACTGGAAATCTTAAAGAACAGGTTAATGGCTGAGCAATGGCTGTATAGTTGTTTGCTGTCCCCAGTCCTACTTCTTTTTGGGGAGAGCAGGATAGAAGGAGGTATAGCTACCTGGGCTGTAGGATTTTGGGCTTTCATTTATCCCAGTCTTTCTTTTTTTTTCTTGTGCTTGTTCTGTCTTCTACTTCTGTTGCTGCCTCCATGTAATTTGTATACAGCCAGTCTGTGATAGCTTCATTAGAAGTGCGATGTAAATAAAGGCAGTCAGAAAAATATATTAATGTTTGTAAACTACTTTATGAGCCTTGTGGCTCATGGGAAATCAATGAATAAAGTAATAAACCAAACTGAAAAAACGAAACAACCCCCCAAAGTGCTATACTCTGCACAGACATCCCCCCCCCCAAATATATATTAATCTTAAATAATAACAGCCCATTTTCAGGAGTTGGGTTTTTCTTGAACTAATTAAGTCTTTTTCGTTTACCAAAGTTCAAACAATTAATAACAAGACCTATATTATCAAAGTGAAATTTATTTCTTATTACCTATTCATATTGCAAGCCTAGCATTTGAGATGATTATGTACTATATATAAACACATACCTACTATGTAATCATTTAAAGTGAGCAGAGCACATAGGTAGCTCAAAACGAACACCATGTGCACATCACAAAACAATAATAGCATTTCCCACATAATGGGAAAGTCTATTCTGGTCCCGAGATGACTTTGACTTGTTCATTAGTGAGATGGAGGGAACTGATTGCAGTGAACTATTTTCTTTTACATCAAATAAGGGATAATCTTATCCTCAAGATTTGGGTTTTTTTCCTTAAAGAAAAAACATGTTTTGAAGAGGATGGTGGTGTTAAGGCAGCTGCAGGTAATCAATCACCCTTGAATCCTATGGCATTATTTCTGTTGGTGTTATTTTGTCAGTTAATTTTAAGATGACCTATTCTACTTCATGGTAAATAAATATGAATTTCTCATTTCTGGAATGGGAGTTTTTGCTCTGGAACTTTTGCTCTTTGGGCAGTTAAAGAAGCAATAAAGATGCAGAAGAGGTAATTGAAGAATTTCTTTAGTTGGAAAATTAATGAATAGTTCAGGCAATGGGGTCTGAAGGAAAAGTGAAGTAGCATAGCTTAAAATGAGTGAATTTAGTCAAGAGTCAGCCTTTGTTTGTTCATTGCTATTTAAAGGATCTATAAAGACATGTACTAATGAAATCAGAAATCCTGTGTGCAGCCTCTTCCTTTCCTTTCAGACTTGAACTTGGTCTGACACTAATCCCAGCTGTACCCGGAGACAACTCCAGATGCTGCAGCAACTTAAGGAGGACATCAGGAGGGGATCATAGAGGTAGTTTATGAAAGAAATTAATGAGATTTAATAACGTGTTCTACATTTACAAGTCCTTTCATCTGAGGCTCTGGGAGCAATTTATAAATATTGCTGCACTGCTGCAGCAGAAGGAACAGTTATTGCATGGGACTCTCAGGGGTACCTAAGTCCTACTGATGTGCAGTAGTAGCTAGGCTTCTAATGACCAAGCCACGTGAGAAAAGAAGACTTCAGCATCTGAATTCTGATGAATTTATAAGCATTTAGATGCTTTCAGTGCCTCAAAATTTTCTTTACTTTGTTAATGATACAAGCACAGAGAGCATGTTTTTTTTTCTGGCCCAGCTGGGACCTGTTGGCACAGACAGAGCTTAAATCCATGACATGTGGAATGTCTTAATGAAATAATCAGTAGGAAATGGAGATATCTGGCACCTGCAGCATCTTGCAGCATTTATATATTCAGAATCAGGCCCAGAAATAGAACAAACAGAAAGTCACTTAGTTGTGACAGGGAATCAAGACTATAACCATGCTTGTACTTTTAGCACAAAGCTATCTCCCTGTAGTCACAGATTAATAATATTCAGGGTAGGGCTTAGAGACAAACAACAAACTAGTGAGATTTAAAAAATAAGTGAAGAAACCAAATATAAGCTGAGGCTACCTAAGGCTTTTTCATGCCTGGAAACAGCATTACTCAGAGTACTTGACGATGTAAAAAGCCAAAAAAAGATTGAGGGAGAAGTAACAGATATTGCCAAGAAATAATGCTGTTTGGAACAGTACTGTCACAGGAAGTGAAAAAAGGAGTAAAGCCAGGATTAGAATCATAGAATTATAGAATGGGTTGGGTTGGAAGGGTCCTCAAAGAATCACAGAATGGATTGGGTTGGAAGGGACCTTCAAGCCCATCCAGTTCTAACCCCCCTGCTGTGGACAGGGACACCCCCCACTAGATCAGGCTACTCAGCCTCTATTATTCACCCCTCTATTTATTCCATGTCCAAGTGAATGAGACACGAAGTAATGAGCTAAACCTGAAGCAGCCAATTTAGATTTAGATTAGACTCCCACTAGACCAGGTTACTCAGCCTCTGTTATTCACCCTTCTTTTTATTCACTTTATTTTGATTTCTAACCTTAATTTTTCTGTAAATAAATTACAAATTATAAGAGAAATTACATTATTCTGGTGGATGCAGGATGAGAGAAACCATTTTACTTAATGTTTTCTTGTTTCTTAGATATTTCCTGGAGAGCCTCAAGAACTGTTAGCACTGTCATGAGATGGTCTTTTGCCCTCTTGCCTGGGAACAAATAAGTTAGTTGTATGTCTTCATCACTGAAAGTTTAAATATTTTCTTGTAAATGAAAACTCATCTGTAAGCCTTGGTGGCTGCAGTCTAAACCAAAGGCAGTGTCCTCAGTTAATGGCAGGGGAGGGGAACCTGGGAGAGAAAAGAGCTCTTTTGATACTTGGTGAAGGGAAAATGGAGTAAACAAAAGGATTGATAGGTAGGTGTGGAGTGAGGTTGTTTTACATGTGTGTGGAAGTTCTAACCAAACTTAAACTCATTACAAAGCTGCCAGGACTAGGTTCAAGAGCCAGTGGCAAGCCAAGAGAGGCTGGGGCAGCAAAGGAGACCAAGACATAGGCTGTGGGTGCACTTCACAGCACTAGCTCTGCAGTGGTTTAAATTGTTTAACTGGTGAACTCTCTAATTTGAAGTCTGGATCTTGTCACTTCAATCTCAGCTATTAGGGTTTCATGTGTGTTTCAGGACAATGGCACAGATAATGCTTTACACTTAAAACAAAGGATGGGAACTTATGATCTTAGATCCGAGTGGTTGTTTCATCATGAGTGCTAAACCAACAGCTGTTACAATGATCATCCAAAAGGTGGATTTCTTCAACAAACATCATATCACCCAGGGGAAGAAAAGGAGAATTGTTTGGGGAATGAGGCAGAATGATAATTCAAGAGATTCTTTCTTGAGACCTTACAGAACCATGGCCTAGATCACCACTTTTTGTTTAAAATGTCTTCAAAGTATCATAATCTCATAACTAGTGAATGCAATGAATCGTGGGAGCACAGCTGGGCTCTCAGCTGATGGAAATAGGCAGAGGGGGTCCGTGCTGTCTAGGGAGGCTTCCCGAATGTCTGGGTTACTTAAAGTGAAATACAGTAAGACTCCTTGGCAATATTTGGTGTTGAGCACTTATGTAGAGAACAGTTGTCAGAACTGATGGGTTTATGGTTTCAAATAGTTCACTGGGATGCAATTTGGCTGGTTCAACAGATCTTGGCTCAAGGCTTTACTGTTTTACATTATATTTGTACCAGTTCTTGGGTTTGGCATTTAACTTAAGTTTCTGCCCTCTGTCTGGTGAAGGATAGCAGGAAATTGTGAAGATTTAAGCAGTAATGAATCAGCATTATTGTCTGGAAGATTGAAAGTTGCTAATCACTGCCTCAAATATGACAGTCTCTTCAAGAGAGACTGGTTGTCAGACATCTTCATATTCAGGCAGAAGACCAGATTTGGTCTGTCATTTGCCCTGAGTAGAGATGACCCATGCACTGATCGAATAGAAACATCGGGCAAAGGCTTTAAGACTTCAGCATTTCCTGATTTGTCTGATTGTGAATCTGAATATTCATCCTGATTGTGGTGCAGCTGTTGGTGAATTTCTTTATGATTCCCTGTGATAATCTGTAAATAAGCATAAATTCATCTCGATCTGACTGGTCAGGAGAAAGGATCGGAGTTAAAAGTCTTTGATAAGACCTATTCTGGACTTGATTTAAGCAGAGAACACAACCAAAATTGCTTGAATATCACAGTTTTAGTCTGTTATTATGATGTTAGAATCTAATCCGAGGTTACCTTTCCATCAAAATAGGAGAATGCATTGTGATTTCTTAAACTAAGATGCTATTTACCTGCATGTTCCTTTTGACTCAATTAATGTCCAAGCTCAAAAAACCCCCAGGAGGTTGTGCTTAGAATGGTTTGTGTTGGAAGGGACCTTAAAGCCCATCCAGTTCCACCCCCTCTGCCATGGGCAGGGACACATCCCACTGGATCAGGGTGCTCAAAGCCCCATCCAGCCTGGCCTTGAACACCCCCAGAGATGGGGCAGCCACCACTTCTCTGGGCAACCTGTGCCAGGGCCTCCCCACTCTCACAGGAAAACATTTCTCCCTAAGATCTCATCTCAATCTCCCCTCTTTCAGCTGAAAACCACTCCTTCTTGTCCGATCTATGCACTCCCTGATGAAGAGCCCTTCCCCAGCTTTCCTGGAGCCCCTTTCAGTACTGGAAGGCTCCCTGCAGCCTGCTGACACTGACTACAGCACGTCGGAAAGATGATCATAGACTATTTTTCTCTTGAGATCCATTCTAAGGAACTAAGTCTCTGTTTTTTCACTTCAGCACCTTTGCCGCCAGATGGTGCTGGCGATTTCTCCAGTCACAATGGTGCCATATGGTACCAACATCTGACAAAATATTTTATGACAGCAGCAAGAACTACTTCTCTTTGTGAATCTATATTCTGTTAAAGAACTTACGTTAGGCCTTGCTGAAGTGCTGTCATTTCCATTTAAGCTAAAGGTGCTTTGCAGCAGTCAGCTCCACAGAGGGTCTCACCTCGTCAGCACTGATTCCACACGTGTGTGAGATGAGCAGAGAAGTTGCTGAAACAAAAGATGCTTGTTGAATACAACAAGGGTCAGCTGCAGAAGATTGATGCTAGATGCTTCAAAACCAAGGCTTTCAAGGTGCATGGATGAAGTGCAAGCTCTTATCAGGAGTGACTGCTGCCCATGCTAACTCATGTGCTTTCATTGGAATCATAGAATTGTTTGGTTGGAAAAGACCTTTGAGACCATTGAGTCCAACCATACCTGTCTGCTACTAAACCAGAACCCTGAGCACCTCAGCTGCCTGTCTCTTAAATGCCTCCAGGGATGGAGACTCCACCACCTCCCTGGGCAGCCGTTCCAGTGCCTGAGAACCCTTAGGTGAAGAATTTTTTCCTAATATCCAGTCTAAACCTCCCCTGGCACAACTTGAGGCCATTTCCTCTTGTGCTATCACTTGTTACTTGGGAGAAGAGACCAGCACCCACCTCCCTACAACCTCATTTTCGGGAGTTGTAGACACTGATAGACACTGTAGACACCGATGTCTCCCCTCAGCCTCCTCTTCTCCAGATTAAACAGCCCCAGGTCCCTCAGCCACTCCTCATTCTCCAGCCCCTTCACCAGCCTCCATTCCCCTCCTCTGGACATGCTCCAGTGCCTCAATGTCCTTGTAGTGAGGGGAGAACTGAACCCAGGATTTGAGGTATGGCCTCGCCAATGTGAACCAGGATATCTTTAATCAAAGTTATAGGACAGGAGCCTGCTGATAGTCAGGGTTCCTATTAATAAATGGTACATTTGGGAGGTGAGCTAAGAAGCCTAAAATCTCTCCCATGAAATCAGTAAGCTGGAAACTGGCTGAGACAGGACCTCTGTTATGTGCTAGGAGGGTGCTCAGCCATGTCCTAATGTTAAGTTCTTCTCAATTTTAAGGACCTAAAGCAAAAAAAGGAACCAAAGCCCACAGCCACCCTTTCACTCAAAATGTTGGAGCCATGGGATTTCACTTATTGTCTGTGTAGATGGAGGAAGGCAGTAGAATGAATCACCCAGGGGAAATCGCTACAGCTCCGGATCTGAGGGCTGAGCAGGGAGATGAACACTGAATGGTGAACTAAGATGGATTTTCCTTGTAATCAGCAGGTCTGAGTTTTCAGAAGTAGACACCTATCAGGTGTCGATGCTCTTCAGCATGGTGTTATATTGGTCTGGTGTTGTACCTTGAGACAGTGTCTGAGCATTTAGATTTCACCAACGTGGAAAAGGAACCAAGTCTTTGGAGACCTTCTGAGCCTAGCAGGAAGTGTCAGAAAATATCTCATTACCATTTGACAGGTGAAGTTTCAAAACTCCAACAGACTGAGAGTTAGGTGGGAAGCAAGTTTTCCTAGGTGTCAATTTTAGCAACTAAATCTAAATTATCCATTCTCCTTTTCCTTCTGTGAGATTACCACTGCTCTAGTCTCCAGCTAATCAGAGAATTTTCAATGAAAATATCTGCAGTTTTCTGGCTTGATTTTTTCAGACTGCACGGCATCCAGCGGTTCTCTGGCCTTTCTGGGATTACGAGCTGCTCAGCATTACATCAAGCTTCTTATTTAAGTTTCTGAAGTGTGAGGTTGGATCCTGGTTTTAGTGACAAAATTTTGCTTTGAAAATTGTGGTCAGCAACAGGATAGACTTTGAAAAAAAAGAAATAATCCTGACAAGGGAGTTCTCCTCCTGAGTTTTAACCCTGGCAAGTTTTTAATTTCTCTTTCTTTCCTTCTAGGCAAAGGATTCACTAAAGATACAGAGCGCTGTAAAACTGTCAGATCCGATGCATGGTATGGATAATTAATGGTATGGAATACAGTGATAAATCTTGCTCTGAAAATCCTAAATATTTGTTGGTTTGGTTTTTTTTTTTTGAAATTGCCTCCTGCTTTCACCCTTCCAGTTCCTGTAGAACTCTGTAATGTGGTTTAGATGAAATCAATTGCTTTAGGGCAAAGAAACAGTGCCAGTGTTTCAGTTTTCATTGGAACAGAAACATTTTGGATCCTGTTAAGGAGTCATTTCATGGTTTTCCTTTGGCGCACACATTCACTTTCGTGTTTTAAAAAGCTCCTTGTTTGAGTTGTGTTGCACCGATGGTTGCTCTGCTGTATGGTATCGGAAAGGTCATACTGCGTTGTATTCTGGAACACAGTGTGACGAAGGCAAACCAAAGTGAGGGGCTCATCTACGGTACGTTAAGAGAGGTGCAACAGCAGATGTGTTGTCTTGAAGGATTGCTGAGAAAGCAGATTGTAGAATTGTTAAAGCTGGAAAAGACCTGTAAGACCAACTGTCAGCTCAGCACCGTTGTGCCTGTTAAACCATGTCCCAAAGTGCCTACCTGAAAGCCATATTATGAGCCTTTCACCTTTAATTAACAGGTATTCAGACAGAGCATCAGGATACAGACTTTCCTTAGTTGTTGATTATACAAATTTAAATTTTTTTGTTTAAATCAAATTTTAGTTGTTTCAGAAATGCTTGTTCACCAAGTTGTTTTGTTAAGCTAAGGGGAGGGATTTTGGTTCTTCTGGAGAACTAGAAAAAGACCCCATTTAAGGGTCAAATGGCACATAATTAGCTCCTATAATTGTAGGTGTGAGTACCATTGGGCCTTTATTCATGTTTGGCTTCTTGCTGTTCTTTGCAACTTTCTCAAACTACTGCAAATGAAGGGGAAGTTACTTACACATAGGAAAATTATCACAAAGCAACCTGAAGAGTAGTATCTATCAGAATAATTACTTCAAAATTACCACTCAAAGAGTGAAGGTACCAAGTCCTATGCGGGGAATTTTAAACTCAAAGTCATCTTCACCTGCTGAATAGTTTAATTCGTACAACCCAAGTGTGCCTTGCAGCCAGCCTGAGTGCAATCATAAAGATTGAAATGGAGAAGACACACAGGTTAAGGCCTGATAAATGAAGAAACATACAACCTATAGTGGAAAAATCCAGCAGAAAATACTTCATGTAGCCTACTGAAGGGTAGCAAGCCTTTAGTAATTACACTGTGGGCTCTTACTGAGTGATAGAATGACTGAGGCTGTAAGGGATCTCTGGAGGTCATCTTGTCCACCTCCCTGGTTAAGCAGGGCCACCTAGAGCCGGCCAATAGAACCACGTCCAGATGGCTTTTGAGTATATCCAAGGATGGAGGCTCCACAACGGGTACACAACAGTGAAACTTTTTGAACAAGTTGTCAATCCTACCAAAGAAATGCTCACTTTTTCTTGATGTGGGAGCTGTTGAAATAGACTGCTTAGTAGTGTGTGAGGGCATGGCCTGAGCATAGTACTCTGGCACAGTATTACAGCTGTGCCTCTGGGTATCTGTTTGAAATTACTTGTCAGATGGCAATTGTTTAGAGGAATAGAATAAAGAAATCACAATGATGCTCTTGATGTTCCTTCAGGCAACAACATTTTGGCTTGCATCGCTGAGGGAAAATGGAAAGTTTAAGCACTTAATTTTCAAATGACTAGTTCGAATTTCTCTTTTGGCATAGACAGTAATAGATGCATTCTGTTTATGCCAAGTGAAGTATTCTGTGTATGAGAAAGGCATCACTAACCTTGGGATAGGGGGCTGCTTTTCAGAGAAGGGCTCTAGGGAGTTAGTTGTCATTGGGGAATTCTCTGTATTTCAGTGATGTTGGGTATGTATGGAAGGCCAGCCGTGACAGAGGCAATGCTATAGGATGAAGTTAATCATCTCGCTAGACAGTAGGACTCAAACTCTTGGAAGAAGCACTGTCCATTCTGTGAAGTACGACTGACTAAAATTCCTAACATTGGGAAATGTCTGAAGCGATGACATAAAGGAGATGCCACTGGCATTGCTTCCTTTCTTACATAACCTCATTGCACGGAAGAGGCTGTCCGACGGTTAGGTAAAACTGGAAAACAGATATTGGAAGCTATTTGATGCTGTTTAGTATTTGCTGAATCTGTTGTTTAGTGTTTCAGCCAGGTAGTGGATGTACAAAGTAGGGCGTGTGAGCCAAAGGGAATGCTTTATGATGCTTGAGGCAGGGATATGGAAGTCACAGAAAGTCCACCTCGCTCTTAAAATCTCAGTTCACACACTGTCCTTTTGAAATCCAAGCAGGCTTCACTACCCTGCTCCATTTAATTTCAGTATCTACACTGTCATTAAGGCACTGATTTGTTCTTCTGTACTGAAAATTATGCATGGAAACCACCATCACTTCTGGAGAAGACTGCATGTCATCTTCTAAACCTTTATGAGTGGACATTAGTGGCGTTAGGTGAATTTAAAGTAAAATAAACAGGGATGCTTGGAAAAAGTCTGCTTTCACAGACTTTTATTAGTGAGAGCCTAGGTTTGTGTGGCTGAGATTTGTTTTACTGATGTTTTATGAGGCAAGTGTGCAATACAGCTTATTTCTGCCAGAATGTGTGATGTTAGTTTACAGAAACTAAAGGCAGAGTGAGTTCTAGAAAAGCACTTTTTTTCAATGGCTGCAGTTCATACATCTAAAAGGAATACATCCCATTTCTTTCTATTGTTTATGTGTTTTCTTTATAGTGCTTTCTTGAATGAGTTGGTAGTTTTTTTTCCTATATTTGGTAAGGTTACTGTTTTACTATATCTCTGTACATGAGAAAGTACTTAGAAACATCTGCTTTGAATTTGTTTTTTATTTAATTTATAATTAAATGTCTTTTTTGTGTGTGGAGAACATAGCGACTTGTGTTAACCTCATTTATTCTATTGAAAAAGTGAAGCACTTTAATTACAGCACTGCCTTCTTCCTCAGATAATTTTAAGATGATGTAGTTTCAGTTTGTATAGTCTCTCATACTGTATATGTTATTATACTCAGCTTATTAACATCTGTACCACTCTACAGTGCTACACCATGCTAGGAGACAACCGGGCTACAAGGGCAGAATTCAGCAGACAAGTTGCAGTCTCCTTACCCTTAGAAACAGCACTCCAGGTACCAGGCAGACACATCATTCCTCATTCTTTCAGACTCTTCATCTTTATTCCATTGCACTTCATTATTATTCAAGACCCCAGCAGAGCAGATGAGCAAAGTAGTGATAAACGCTTTTCGTGCAGGGCCTATCTTCCCTTCTTGATGTCTGCAGTTTCTATCATACATTGATTTTTGGCCATAATTTTACAACACAAGAATTCTCCACTGAGTGAAAATAAGATTTTTGGTGGTTCAGACCAGGACTCAAGCACACCTCGGAAGGCTGTAAGCCCTGGGCACCTCTGTCCAATAGGGCTTTGTTGTGCCCCTTCTGCATTGTGAGGAGTGTGATGCACCAGAGAGGAGTCAGAACCAGGGTCTGGAATGCTCCTTGTGCACAGGCAGAGCACAGAGGGCTGCAGCTACCAAACACAGGAACTGGAAGCTGAGCTCAGCTAGAATCTGCTGCTTCTCCTGGTGAAGGCACTGAACTATTCCTAGCGACTTCATCAATTACGCCACAGGAGCTGAAGAGGTCTTCTTCTGCCCAGTTCCTTCATCATCCTCATCTCTTTCAGTTGCAATGCCTGGAAATTTGGACAAGTAGTTGCATTTCTTGGAGGAGATAAGACTAAAGATTTATAGTGTGATTTATCAAATGATGAAAGGGGTGGCAGTGGTTCCTCCTCCTTGCTGTTTTGTGAAATCTAATCTTGCCCTTCAGTCTTGAGAACAGTCTGGCTGGTTCTACATCAACCACAATATTTTGTGTGCAAATCAACTTGCAGCTTAAGCAAGGAACAAATATATTTGTTTCAGATGGAACTGATTTAAATTTTGGTTCATTTTTTGAACTGACCTTGTGCTATTGCAAACAAAATATGAAGCAGAGCAGCAAAGAAGGTGACACTGTAGTTACAATTCATGCCTGATACACATGAATTGGTATAAATACTTGTATGACAAATGAAGTGTTAGTGACTGGGCATCTTTCTAGTGACTTTCTGAGCCATTAATTCCCTGTGCTGTGGACAGGTATGCCTTGTGAGGGGCTGGTTTTGTTCTTTGTCCCATATTTTAGGTGCATGATGAAATTGGAAATCTAACAAAGGGGCATAAGAATGTATTTTTTAATATCTGAAAATACAACTTCAGTAGCAAGCCCTTCTGGAGATATTTATGTATGTTTACAGTCTGCACCCTGTATGGGTTTTGCAGTGACTGCTTGTAAGGAAAAAATATATTTTTATAGATAATGCAGTAGTGCAGAGTTCATAGAAGCAGGTATGGTAGAAATTAAACCATGGAAGAAAGTATTTCTTTACAGCCATTCCCAGTGATGTGCAGGGAATATATGGTTTCCTAATTTATACCAGGGCTTCTCCAATCGCTGTGTTGTTAGATGTTTCATATAGAACTTCACTGGCTGTGCAGAAACACAGGATGCACCATTACAAATGCAGCTTCAGTGAACTTCTTTAAAAACAACGGTTTTATGTTGCATTATTTTCAATTTATTTTGAGTGTAAGTAATAATAAAGAGAATATTGTTTTTTTTAATAACACATTTATTTCATTAGGTTCCTCTTTCAGGCAAACAGCCAAGCCAGAATCATGAGAGTAAGAATAAACAAATAGGTAAGTCTGCTGGTTAGCTGCGTACGATACCTTCAGCAGGGTTTGACAGAAGGAAAGAGGATGATAAGTTTACCTGTAGATTTTTTTTCCTCACACTGAATGCTTTTCTTCACTTAAGTGAGTTTTAACAAATGTGTTATTTATGTTCTTTTTCCCCACTAATGATTTAAGAAAGCCTTATTGCAAAATAAATGCAAATGGCTGAAAAAAGTATCCCAATATGCTGCCAAAGAACTCAAATGGATTACCAACTGACAAATGCAAGAGATTGTGGTGAGGGAGAGAGGCAGAGATAAAACAATTGACTGCTTAGGAAGCCTCCCAGCCCTGGAAACCAAATACAGCGCTGCATGGGCCAAAGCAGTATTAGATCCCTGCCTCTTAATAAGATGCTTCAACTCAGAAGAGAAGTGATCGCTTTGGAAATACGTCACCTCAAATTGATATTCAGACCCGCTCAGCCCATGACTTCCCTCTGAGTTGTCCAACAGAGACATCTTTCTATCAGTTAGTGCATCTGCGGCCATTGAGGAAGGTGTTGTGAATCTATTTTTACTTACAACTGAGTGGAGGTAAATTCTTTTTCCCCTCACTAAATTTAATTTCTGTTCCTGCTTTTATTTTTACATTTTAACATGTAATTATTAATGTTCTAATTCTAAATTACCTATGCCTGCCTGTAGAGCTCAGCGTCTGCTCAGAACACCACCACAGGACATCAGAAGGATAAAATGAACTATTTTTAGATGTGGAGTTTCTGTATCCTACCAGAATACAATGAAAAGATTATTTCTGATGAAGATTATTTAATCATACTTTATATTTGAGTGTGCCCATGTGCTTACTATCTCCTTTTCCCAATGTGATGGAAAACAGGACTATTAATTTAGTAAGTCTTCTTTTTCATTACATGACAAACCACCAGGTAGGATAATCCAGGTTTAGTTCATATTCTGTAAAACTGATAACAGCATGAATTCCATTCTTTCCTCAGAGTGCACAGTTGCACTCATAGTTACTACTCATTAAGTAGTTTGTTACCTTACAGAAGCCTTTACAAATACCCCCTCTCTCCTGGCAGAGCCAGTTCAATTGGATATGACTGGGATCTTAGGAGCCTTTCCTACCTACCAGCGCGTGGTCAGCCCTCTCCTGCAGTCCAGAGTGCTCCTCTGCTGGGGAAATGGTTCTCCCTACAAGCGCCAGCAGCTCACCCAGACCCTGTCAGGTTGCCACGTACACAGACCCCCAAATTAACAGGACATGCAGTGCTCTAGAATTTTCCAGGCTCTCCTCTTTGTTTTGCTTTCAGCAACAGTCTTTCTCCTATCAGACATGGACTGTTAGGCAGGGAAAGAATGCTGCTTCAACAGCTCTGTGATGAGAGTTACAGCGTGTAGTCCTGATACTTAGAAATCACAGCCATCCTTAATTCCAGCCGAGGTCTGTGGGTGCTACAGAAAACCAGAGCCTGCACAAGCTCCGGGGAGACAGCAAAGTGATCATAGAATCACAGAATGCCAGGTTGGAAAGGACCTCAAGGATCATCTGTAAGTGATGGAGGCTTTGCACCCCCAGGCAGGTCGGAATATGCAGAGACAACGCAGTACAAGGTCAGAAAATAGGACTTTATTACCTCGCAATCTGCCTGGGGCTCCCCAGCAACGACTGGCTTGGAGGTTCACAGCAACTGGGAGATCATCATGGTGTCACCAAACTTTGACCCATGGCAAGGAGCACAGGGTCTGGCACATCTTAGCTTTTATGTGTTAGATAAGTGCATGACTGGCACGTGAAAACGGTGGATTGGCCTGGCTACTATTTGTGTACTCATATGGTTGGTGAACAGTGATGCCTGGTGCATGGTGGTGTTTACATTCTAGTTGCTGACTAGAGCAAAAATAAACTTATTTTTGCAGCATGTTTTGGTACAAGAGAGAGGAAGCCTGAACAACGTCCGTTGCCTAGGCTCCTCATAATTCTTCCGCGCTGGCCCGTACATACATCATCTGTTCCAACCTTTTAGGTGATCTATAGTTTAAATGAGATGGCCCAGCACACCTTAAAATGCTCAGTTTAGAGGAATCCGCCGCTCCCCTGGGGGGATTATTCCAGTGTCTCACTGTACTTAGGGTGAAAAAGTTTCTTCTGGAATCCAATCAGAATCTCCCCAGGAGCAACTTCTACCCATTACCACTTGTCTTTTCCATGTGACTCCTCATAAAGAGGGAGTTTCCATGCTCTTGGCAGACACCCTGTATGTATTGGTACATTGTGATGAGATCTCCCCTAAGCCTTCTCCTCTCAAGGTTGAACCCAGTTTTCTCAGCCTTATTTTGTATGGTATGGTGGTATTTATTTGTACCTTCACTTCTTGAATACCTGCATGGATTCTGTAACTTGGGTCAATGCAACCTTTCCTACCACATCTTTTCCTACTTAAAACCAGCCTTTTTGGAGCAGTGGGCTTTCCCCTTAGAAAATAATTTGTTCCACCTCCATGTCAGCACAGCCACCACTGCTGCACTGGAGCAGATATGAAACTTCATAGTTCAGTGAAAAGCTATTTTAAAATCACTCCTGGTTCCACAGATGCTGTAAACGCCCATTTTGATCAGGTAAAAACATGGCTGCTTTTACCAAAACCAGTGTCTGGGATGGTTCTGTTTTGTTTGTTCAGCACTGCTGCTGTTGAAAACAGGTATGTCAGCATTTGGAAGAGGGTCCAAAGGCATTGAGATATTTTAATGGCAAGCAAAATTCTCATTAATAGGCAATTTTAAAAGCAATAACATTCATTTTATCGCAACTGTTAAGCATATAGAGTGTTTATATTTCCAGCAAAGAATGAACTAATGGAAAATAGAATCCTGTCATGCACTAGTGCTGCAGCATCTTAACATAACATTATGTGTGGCTGATTACAATTCAGCCTTCCAACAGGATTATACGTGATCAAAGCTTCTGGAATAAGAACTATGTGTCTTAAGTGATTGAAAAAAATTTTAATGTTTAAGTTTGTCTTCCCTCTTTTTTCTTTCAAATCAAAGCTTGTTTCTTGTTAATGATGCGTTAACTAAAAAAACAACAACAGCTGTCTGTCTATATACACCTTCTCAACTACAGGCAGAGATGCGGGGTGTCACATCCGTTCAGTACAGAGCTAGCTCAGTTTTTTTGCCGTAGGTGAATGCTGCTGGTAGGATTAACAACATCAACCTAAAAATATCTGCCTTTTTTGATGTCTAGGTAACAGATCAGTGTCAGGTCACAGAAAGGCAAAATGCTGTTCTTCAAAGTCCCAGAAGGTAGAACAGGACTTCCCACTCCCAGACAGATGGACGTACTGCCACTGGGAAGGAGGCTGCACTCATCCATGGTGACTTTCCACCCTCATCCTCTGCTACCTGTGAGTTCTCTGAGTGCCATTTCCTTCTAGAAGGCCCACTACAAGGTTATCCATCACTATCAGCGCATCTCAAGCTGTCCAAGGCTCCCGTAGGACTCTTTCAGATGTTAGCTTAATGATTTTAAGTCACTAAAATTATTCTGATTATTTATGTCCATGGGCACAATGCTTGCATAAAACAAAATTCCATACTTTTGAAAAAAATATTAATGAGATAATGAGATAGTACTGAACCTCTTATTTAATCAATTGTTAATCAGTATCCAAAAAAGACCCAGGAAACCAAGAGCAGACTTTTGTTTTTGATATAAAATTCACAAAAACAATTTCACTCACTTGCTTTTCCTAGTACTTAGTATGGATTTAATATCACTGCAGTGATGTTCAATATCAAGTAATTTCCTGGAAGGGCTGGTACACGATGTTAGTTAATGCTCTGTACATGAGCAAGGGGTAGCACAAGGGTCAGAATATGTGCCTTTCTGTGACTGGTTTCCCAATCACAGTGATTTCTTCAACAAACAAACCAAACTTGCCTTTTACTTACTTCTGCTTTAACTCCTACCAAAATCCACAAAGTAGAAATTTCAACTCATCTGTGCAATTCCTGTCTCTTATTATCATATAATCATAGAATGGCTTGTATTTGAAGTGACAGTAAAGCCTGTCCAGTTCCAACCCCTTCACCACGGGCAGGGACACCTCCCACTGGATCAGGGTGCTCAAAGCCCCATCCAACCTGGTTTTGAACACCTCCAGGGATGGGGCAGCCTCGAATCCTCTGGGCAACCTGTGCCAAGGCCTCCCCACTCTCACAGAAAAACATTTCTGCCCAAGATCTCGTCTCCATCCCCCCTCTTTCAGCTTTAAAACTCTATGACAGACCCCAATGTGCAGAGGTTCTTTCAGACTGCAGGGGCAGTGCTAAGCTTGCTCTGCTTAGGACCCTGCCCTTCATAGGTGCTACGGGCAGGAGAAGGTTTGCTGCTCCACCATCCACCACCTCTCGTAGAGCTGGGCTATGGAGAATTAATGTTTGCTGCCTTTCCTCCATATCACTCGTCTTGCACAGATGTTTTCGCACAATCGGCAAATGTGACTGAGGAAAGACATAGAGTCAAACTCAGTAGGAAATCTGCTTGGAAGTGATATTAAGCGAAAAAAACACCCACACAGATGAGCAATTTCAGTAACCTTATTTCCTTGAAGAGACAACAATACTGTCAGGATAAATTTCCAAAGAAAATAAATTATATTGTTAGAGACATGAAAACCTAGTGTGTCCCCTTCTCTCCCTTCTTCCTCATCCTTTCCCCCCCTCCAATTTCTTCCACCATTTGGAGGGAGTCAAATACAAAGAATTTTGGCCATAATAGCTGTTCATTGGGTTGTCGGCTCTTTCTGAAAATAACAACAAAAAAAGTTTATTTTCTTTGTAACCAAGTTACTTTTTTTAGTGGCCCCCAGGTCTTCCTAAAAAGAAATCTATGCTATATGTAGTTACCCAAAATTAAAGAAAAGGACTACTCGGGTTTAGAACTATTATCTCAAAAATCTGTTACCACCAGAATGTGCTTTATCTGCCTATTATCAAGAAATTATGCTTAACTTGTGGAGTAAAGAGGCAAGTTCTGTAAATTAACACTTCAGAGGAGTTCGCTGATGTCAAAAGACAGGCAACTTGCATAGCATTTAACCCATATGTTTTCCTGGCTTCTGGATCTGGACCAGATGGGTCCCACCTAAGCAAAAAGGGCAGAAGGATTCTAGCCTGGGAGTTGGCAGGGCTCATTGAGAGGGCTTTAAACCAGGCCTGAAGGGGAAGGGGGATGTAACCAGACTCACCACTGAAGCGACTGCAGAAAGTGAGTCATTATCAAGGGTGAAGCCAGTAACCCAGTTGAAGTGCATGTACACTAACTCACGCAGTACGGGGAACAGACAAGAGGAGCTGAAAGTCCTGGCGCGGCAGGAGAACTATGATATAGTTGCTATCACAGAAACGTGGTAGAATGATTCTTATAATTGGAGTGCTGCCATGGAAGGTTACAAACTCTTCAGGAGAGACAGGCGTGAGAGAAAGGGTGGAGGGGTGGCTCTGTACACTAAGGAAACTCTTGACGCCGTAGAAGTCGAGATTGGAGAGGACCACATTGAGTGTCTATGGGTAAGAGTCAGAGGGGCAAGTAAGACTGATATCCTGGTTGGAGTATGTTACAGACCGCCTGACCAGGAGGAAGATGTGGATCTTTTATTGTTTAAGCAGCTGAAAGTTGCCTCAAGATCATCTGCCCTTGTTCTTCTAGGAGACTTTAATGTCCCAGATATCTGCCGGGAACGTAACACAGCTGAGAGGAGGCAGTCCAAAAGGTTCTTGGAGTGTATCGAGGACTGCTTTTTGTCACAGCTGGTGGGTGAGCCTACCAGGGGTGAGGCTGTCCTAGACCTGCTGTTTACAAATAGAGAAGGGCTGGTGGGTGATGTTGTGGTCGGAGGCTGTCTGGGCTGCAGCGACCATGAGATAATTGAGTTTTCCATTAACAATGAAACAAGGAAGACGAAAACCAGGACGACCACACTGGACTTCCGGCATGCTGATTTCAGATTATTTAAGGAACTAGTCAGGAGAGTACCCTGGGAAACAGTTCTTAAAAGCAAGGGGGTCCAGGAAGGCTGGAGGTACTTCAAGAATGAAGTCTTGAAGGCGCAGGAGCAGGCTGTCCCGATGTGCTCTAAGACGAGCCGCAGGGGCAGGTGGCCAGCCTGGTTGAATAAGGAGCTTCAGAAGAAGTTAAATGAGAAAAAGAGGGTGTATCGCCTTTGGAAAGAAGGGCAGGTAAGTCAGGTTGTGTTCACAAATATTGTCAAGTTGTGTAGGAAGGAAATTAGGGAGGCAAAAGCCCAGCTGGAGCTCAAATTGGCCACTTGTGTCAAGGACAATAAGAAGTGCTTTTTCAAATATATTAATGGCAGAAAGAAGGGCAGCAACAACTTTCAATCCTTATTGGACATTGAGGGAAATATAGTAACTGAAGATGAGGAAAAGGCTGAGGTGCTTAATGCCTTCTTCACCTCAGTTTTCAACAGAAAGGCCGATTGTTCACTGGACGACTGGTCTTCTGAAGTGATGAATGGGGATAGGGTGCAATATAGCCCCCCTGACATCCAGGAGGAAGAAGCTAGAGACCTGCTTGAGCCACTTGGATCCTCATAAGTCTATGGGGCCAGATGGGATCCATCCTAGGGTGATGAGAGAGCTGGCGGATGAGCTTGCCAAGCCACTTTCCATCATTTATCAACAGTCCTGGCTCACTGGAGAGGTCCCGGATGACTGGGATTTGGCCAATGTGACACCCATCCACAAGAAGGGCCGTAGGGATGATCCAGGTAATTACAGACCTGTCAGCCTGACCTTAGTTCCAGGTAAAATTATGGAGTGGATAATCCTGGGCGCAATCATGCGGCATCTGCAGAATGACTGAGAGATCAGGCCCAGGCAGCATGGATTTAGGAGGGGCAGGTCCTGCCTGACCAACCTGATCTCCTTTAGGACCGTGTGACTCACCTGGTGGATGAGAGGAAGGCTGTGGATGTGGTGTACCTGGACTTCAGCAAGGCCTTTGACACTGTCTCCCACAGCAGACTCCTGGAGAAGCTGGCAGCCCGTGGCTTGGACGGGAATGTTCTGTGCTGGGTTAGGAATTGGTTGGATGGTGGAGCCCAGAGAGTGACAGTGAATGGTGTCTCATCCACTTGACGGCAGTCACTAGTGGTGTTCCCCAGGGATTGGTGTTGGGCCCGGTCCTGTTTAATATCTTTATTGATGATCTGGATGAGGGGATCGAGTCCATCATTAGCAAGTTCGCAGATGACACCAAGCTGGGAGGAAGTGTTGATCTGCTAGAGGGTAGGAGGGCTCTACAGAGGGACCCTGACAGGCTGGAGAGATGGGCTGACTCCAACAGCATGAAGTTTAACAAGTCCAAATGCCGGGTCCTTCACTTTGGACACAACAACCCCATGCAGAGCTACAGGCTGGGGACAGAGTGGCTGGAGAGCGGTCAGGCAGAAAGGGACTTGGGAGTGCTGGTGGACAGGAAACTCAACATGAGCCAGCAGTGCGCTCAAGTGGCCAAGAAGGCCAATGGTATCCTGGCCTGCATCAGGCCAAGTTATCATTCCCTTATACTCGGCACTGGTCAGGCCGCACCTCGAGTGCTGTGTCCGGTTCTGGGCCCCTCAGTTTAAGAAAGATGTTGAGATGCTGGAGTGTGTCCAGAGGAGAGTGACGAGGATGGTGAAGGGGCTGGAGCACAAGCCCTATGAGGAGCGACTGAGGGAGCTGGGGTTGTTTAACCTGAAGAAGAGGAGGCTCAGGGGAGACCTTATAGCTCTCTACAACTACCTAAAGGGAGGCTGTAGTCAGGCAGGGGTTGTTCTCTTCTCTCACGTGACTGGCGACAGAACAAGAGGACATGGTCTCAAGCTTCGCCAGGAGAAGTTTAGGCTCGACATTAGGAAGAAGTTCTTTACTGAGAGGGTGATTGACCATTGGAATGCGCTTCCCAGGGAGGTTGTGGAGTCACCGTCCCTGGAGGTGTTTAAAGAGAGATTGGATGAGGCACTTAGTGACATGGTGTAGTCGACAAGTAGGAGTAGGTGTAAGTGTTGGGTCATAGATTGGACTCGATGATCTCAAAGGTCTTTTCCAACCTTATGATACTGTGATACTATGATACTGTGATCTCTTCCTTTGGAAACCATTAGGGAAACTGTTGAACTAGCAACTTTTGGCATTGATACATTGCAAAATACCTCCAACTCTGATAAGCTTTAGACCCATTGCTGTGCATCGGTTACTTTGCTGTGTTCTTCTGGATTTTTAATGAGGCTGCCCTCGAGGCAACTTTCATCATCTTCTGTGAGCACATGGAATCCTTCTCTCACTGCAAAGTCAACTTGGTGTGATGAAGCTAAGACATCATATCTAGTCAGTGGAGTCAGGCACAGCTTGGACAACCAACAGCCAGTCAACAAACTTTGTGTATGAGAGAAATAAATCTGACACAGAAATTAATGCCGCAATTTAACAAAATATGTGTAATAAAAACTCTGGCCCTCAGTATTGTTGCAGCAAGACAGGATTTATAGCTAATCAAGCTGTAAAGCCCGAAGTAGCATTAATCAGCCAGCCAGCCCTTGCAACACACAATTGCTTTTAAAAAATGCATAATTTATTTTTCTGAAGACCTCCAAGATTCTGGTTGTGCTGTTCAGTGAATGCCTGAATAAAACAATTTCTCTAACTTAAAATATGCAACACCATTGAGCAGCCTTTTCCAGTGGCTTGTACAAGAACAACAAATCTTCAGATAAGAGCGCTGGTATTGCTTAGTGTTTTCCTTTCTTTTTACTTTCCTTAAACAATTTATTATGTTAGTGAACTATGTTAGTGAACTAATAAAACTCCTGTTTGGTTCATTCCTACTTAAAATTATTAACAGTTCTAGATTAACAACTGTTTACTAGTTTAGAAACTAGTAATCCCATTCTCTCCATGCTTTTATATACCAGTTTTGTTGTTCTTTTTCTGCTCTTTCTCCAGTTTGGAGATCTGTCTGAGAAGTCCAGTAAGACCATGTTGTACTCATGATCTTCCTCTGAACCACCCAAAGGAAAATACGATTTAGGACAAGCTTATAATTGATTGACTATGGAAATTTGATCCTATTACTGCTAATAGCAAATTGCACTCTAGAACTAGTCGATGACTTTGATTTCAGTATAAGCTACTGTTTGTTTTAGGCAAGCTAGAAAATACCAAACCCCTCAGGATCCATATACTGACCATATATTTGGGGTTTTTTGCTTATTACTATTTTTTTTAAAAAAAAATTACTATTAGTTGCCATATGAACAGGATGGAAAGAAGCTGAACTTAGGAGGGAAAGGTTTCTTGAGAAGTCAGCTCCTTCCAACTCCATCATGAGTTCACGATGCCCATGAACTCGAGAAATGTCTCTATTGTAAGTAAGCCCATCTTCCTCAAACATAACATTGTCTCCCCTTCACATAACAGACTACTGCCAGTCTACCTCCTGCGTTCCAGTCTCTCCTTTTGGTTACTTGTTTATGCGCCGTTGTGCTACAGCACCTTCTCCCTTTCCTCTGGCCATAGTGGTCAACAGCATTCTTAGCCATAAAAGCAAGGAGAGAAGATCACTTTGCCAGTGAATAGCTCAGACCTGAGAAAGCACACAGATGTCTAAAGAGCATTGAGTAGTGTTTGCTTCTGCTGTAATGCAGCATCTCTTTCTAGTGTCTCCTAGAACCCCTCTTCAGTCTTCAGCACACCATGATCTGTACAGGTCTTTACAGCAAGAGAGGATGTTAAAAAGCCACACTGCAAGCACTGTACCAAAAGCAGCACTGGAAGCCTGTTCCCTTATGGATGTTCCAGTTGAGACATAGTCATAATTATTACAGGAGAGCAAACGTCACATGTTCAATATGTACAACTAATTATTTGGCTCATTTTCCGTTTTGGACAGATTGTGACCATCTTACATAAACACTGGCATTAAGTATTAGATTAGTCTGATTTTTGATCCAGATCGGATTATGTTGCAGCATGCATAACTGTGCTTCCAAGGGCAGATCCCCCCATGTAAGGTTTTGAAACATGGTAAATAAAGCCATCTGCTGTGGAAGCTGCATTTTTAAATTACATGCCCTGTTAAACACTGTTTTGCACATGGAGCTATTCAAGTCTGAAGGTACAACTGTACACCTTTCTAGGAATTCTGCTCCAGATTGTACTCATTTTTGGGCCAGGTATCAGATATCTAAAGTAACTGATACAAGAAGTAGTTACTACAGCAAAAAGTGGAATAATTTGATTTAAGCTAATCTTTCAGTAAAGCAGAAGCTTCTCTGTTTACCCCAGTACCCCTGTGTTAGAAGTACCAAACATCCTGATTGTGCTTGGACAGCCTAATTATATGGGTTTTAATAGTTACTATTCTGAAAACACAAATCTTTCAGCATTGCTTTGAAGATAAAGATACAAACACTCCTCAATTATTGAAACTTATTTGAACAGCCAGTTACTCTTGTGGTTAAAATTTGCACTTGCTGTCTATACTTACTTTATTTCAACTTCCACTTTATGTCATATCTATTAATGAAAATACAGTTTTATGTAGAAATCTAGGACTGGAAAAGCTACAAGGAATAATGAAGAAAGGGCCCGGAAGATACCTCAGGCGAGGCCTGGATATTTTTGAATCACATAAATGGTGAGAACCAAACCAGCACTTTTCCTTCGAACCAGGTGAGTTGCAGTATTCTAAATTTTTTGACCAGGTGAGTTAAAAAGACCCAAATCGATACCTTTAAAGTGGATTGTTTTATATTGTCGGTACCCTCACTGACTTCTGTTTTAAATTGAAGATTATTTCAGGATGAAATACGCATTTTTTTTTTTTGTTACAGTCTAAACAAATTGTTTCTATTTGATCATTTCAGACAGGGCAGAAAAAAACCCAAGCAATGTTTTGACAGAAAATACAACAAAATACCTAAATTTATTCAGATATGAAGAAGTGGCCAAAATGGAAACATAGGAAAATGGCTAAATGTTTTGCCAGCTCCATTTTTTATTCCTTCTCATTTTCTTTTTCTCTGTAGTTTTGCTTATTTTCTGCTAAAGGCTTAATCCTGTTCCTTTTAAAATGGTCCATTACCCCCAAGAACTAATGAGAGCCTGAGGGAAGTGTTTAAAAAGAACAAAAATGGGGATATTTATAATCCTAGCCATTTGGCAACTAATTCAAATATCTAAATTAGAAGAATGGTTTCTCTCTGTTTACCAGATGACTAATAGGGGACATTCCAGCAGGCAATCCAAAACACTAAACGAAGTTCTTGCTATGAATAGTCTTTTGGAGGTCCTACATTTCTTTCCCCTCGACTGCAAAAAGGCTTTATGGAAATTAAGATAATTATTTAAATCTAGGTGATATTAACAGCCCTGAAATTACTGCTATGCTCCTGAAATAATAAATATCAGCTTATACCAAACGGTAAACCATTACACCATATGGACAGTTCATCTAGAACTGCTAAGAATTATTATGCCGAATTTTGACTAAGTTAATATAATTCAACCCAAACATTTCTAGGAATTTAGTACTATTAAAAAAAGTGCTCTGAAAATCTATATAGTGAATATTTGCCAATTGGTTACCATGGTCTTCGTTCTCCTTTTTTCACATAATTTTGGTATCAGTTTTTATTAATAAATCATTCACCTTGTGCACGAGAGACTGGAGGCATCTCATCAAAAATGTCTCATCTCCATAGAGCTGAGATGGTCTAGATTGAGTTAGATTGTATGTTTTTCCTTTCTTGCTTCCTCTCTGTTTCAAAGCCATCACTGAGTTTAGACTATAACTGAGCTTTTTGATGGAATATGGAATCTTGTCCTCTGGGCCATTTTCAGCTGTCTTTGGCTTTCTGTGGGCCATGGTTTGCTGTAGCCCTGGAAGCTGTCTGGTGTACATCTGGAGTGCAGATTTACCTTCTTCTTCCTTTTTAAAAACAAACTGCAGCAAAAGGGGCCAACATTTTGGTAGTGAGTGAATGGTTATCTAACAGCTCAACACAAGCTGTTAAACCAAAGGCTTTTTTTTTCCCACACTTACATCAGGAACCCAGTTAGGCCCTTAGGCTTTGTATATATTTAAAGTGTTTACTTTCTTTTCCTTTTTCCAGTCTTCTCGTTTTTCGTTGTGATATGTAGCAGCACTTTCCTGAACTTCTTCTTCATGGCAAATACACTGCAAAAGCAGTGCCATGACTCAAAAATTACAATGAATACGTTGTTTATTAACTGTGTGCAGGTGGGCTTACAGAAAAACAGATTTACCCCCATCAAATCAGTTTTCTGATTACTAAGAATGTAGTTATAAGGCGAAATAAAATAAACTATTTAGTTTTCCCAACAGGACAGTAATGAACTTTTTGTTGTTTCTGTATGTTCTCTCATCCACAATGATCAAGGAGCTGAAGCTCCTGGGTGAAACCACATGTAAATCATAGTTTCCAGGTGAATGTTAAACAATTTCCAGCATTGGTTACTGTTGTGTATGCTCAAGTTCTTGGAAACTATGTAAACCAGCAAGTAGTAGAGTTTTTCTAGAGAGAGGATAGCTTAAGAGGGTTTTAACCTCTCCCTTCGTTGAGTATTTTCTCATCATGGTGCTGAAAACTTCCCCAGCTTTTGAAAGCTTTATAACTTCTCTATTGCTCCCAGCTGCAGGAATTAAAGTGCTGCAGGACACAACAGGCAGGTGAACGGCTGTGTCTCCCTGCTAGAATCTACCTGTGTCATCCTGGAGGGGAAGAATGGCATTCTCCAGTATCACATAACATCTTCATCCTTTTTCTGCAAGGCTGTACCCATTCTGAAGGAATAATCTGATCTAACACGTTTTTCATCATTGAAAGCAATTTTCTACAGCAGCAGCAAATTCATTTTGAGAACAACTTTTGAGATAGAACAGAACAGAGAGACAAACCCAAGTCAGCAGCTGAATTAGTATTTCTGCTTTGGATAGATATTTGAAGGTCTTAGAAAAACCTGACTAAAGCATTCACAAAACCCATGTTACATTAGATGTTCAACTAACCTGGCTGACTCTCCTTTGCCAAGCTACTGGATATTCACACCAGCAAATACATCACCTCAGACAGTGTTTACTTCAGATTTGTGGACCTGGGCTACTTTCCATTTAACTAGGCTTTTCTCGTTGGAATTCCCTAACTGTTTAGAAACTGCACAAGGAGTCCTGTTTCTCGCTTCACAAACTGTGTCAACTTACTTTAAGACTTCTTGTCTCTCACCCTTCAGGCAGGACCTAGTTCTGCATAATTTATGTGTTTGTATAGTTCAGAAACATTTGGATGAAATTCCATAACGATGTTCAGCTTTTTTTTTGTAAAGATAGCTCGGTAGTATTTGACACAAATATCAACAAAATCCGATCTGTGTTCCATAAAAACAACCACCACTGTAAAAAAAAATTACTAAGGATATTAAGAATTAGAATACAGGCAGGGTAAGGATGAGGAATTAGAGAAATAAAAAAGTTCCACTGTGCTGTGTTACTTATTAGAAATATTTCAGTTCATATTGGGGAGGGGCTCTTGATCAGGGAGTGTAGGGACAGGATGAGGGGAAATGGTTTTCAGCTGAAAGAGGGGAGATTGAGATGAGATCTTAGGGAGTAATGTTTTCCTGTGAGGATGGGGAGACCCTGGCACAGGTTGCCCTGGGAAGTGGTGGCTGCCCCATCCCTGGAGGTGTTCAAGGCCAGGTTGGATGGGGCTTTGAGCCCCCTGATCCAGTGGGAGGTGTCCCTGCCCATGATAGAGGTTTGGAACTAGATGGACTTTGAGTTCTCTTCCAACCCAAACCATTCCATGATTCTGTGATTCTATTATCATATGTACTTAAAGGACTCCAAGCTCAAATATAGGAAAATACTAAAGCTCACTTTATTTGCAAAGCTAATAGAGCTGAATCTGTTGATCTAAATAGCTGACAATATAACTTCTGACCATCCTTTACCATACCTTTACGTGATATACCTTTACATGATTTTAATTATAATGCTTATCAAAAATGTGAGATATGTCATGCATGAAACATACACATGTCCATGTTCTAGTGAAAATATTAACTTTGTTATGTGGTCACACATAATATCGGAATGTGTCTGTTGTTCCTGTCCTCCCAGCAGATGTGTCTGTTCTGTTCTCTAGTCCACATGTATTCATATCTGCCATAGTGGGAGGTAACTGGTTTAGAAATGGAGAACAGATTCTTGGACTAAATTCTGATCTCATTTACATCACACAGGTATGGAGATACAAATCCTCCATGCTGAAAATCTGTTGTAATTGATATTTCTATGTTTCTACTCCTCTCTCATAAGGATTTATTTTAGTTGGGTAACAATTTCTACATAAATGCAGAGACAGGGGTGAATCTCCTGTTGCATTATGAGATGTATGGGAGTATTGGAAATACTGTTATTTTTAAAATATTGACTTCTGTGTTTCCTGTTGAATGAAACAGCACCAACTTTTAAGATTCTTCTCAGATTATAGCCTTTCCTGTCTTAATTGCTTTTTGTTGCATAATTTCTCCAGTACAAATCAATACCGAGAACAGGATTACCGCTGCATCTAATTGCGTTATAAATACTAACAACGTTAGTCTTTTTCCTTCTGCATCTTAGTTTCTTGTTCCCCGTTTTCCTCATCGACCAGAGAACTTCACTGAATTTTCCATTATAATTTTATCCAATTTAAGGGTTGCTGCAGTTAACTGAGAATCCTCGTAAATCTTAAGAACCCTAATAATTGTAGGAAATAAACTCTGTGGACTGAACAGGCTGGTCATGAAGGGAGGTTGTAGCTAGGTGGCTGCTGGTCTCTTCTCCCAAGTAACAAGTGATGGTATGAGAGGAAATGGCTTCAAGTTGCGCCAGGGGAGGTTTAGATCGGATATTAGGAAAAATTTCTTTACTGAAAGAGTGGTGAAGAACTTACAGAGGCTGCCCAGGGCGGTGGTGGAGTCTCCACCCCTGGAGGTGTTAAGAAAATGTGTAGATGTGGCTCTTTAGGACATTATTTAGTTTTTGATACTGTGTTGATGGTTGGACTTAATCATCTCAGAGGCCTTTTCCAACCTTAACAATTCTGTAGTTCTATGATTCTGTAAGTATTGGCTTTTTTGGGATTGTTTTGACAGCATCACTCATTATTTCATTCTTAATTGTAACTGGAATATTTGCAAAAAGTAAAATTGGAGAGGAATGGTTATGTAAAAAACTACTTCACTAGAAAATGCACCAAGAGCATGAACCTATCATTATATCTGCATATCCTTCATCATTAAAAATGAGACAAGGAAGGGGTGCTCAATGTGTAAGTCACCTTGTACAGAACTTGGATATTGACAGCAGCAGAACACAGGAAGCCAGAAATAGGGAGCATACCAAAAAAGATTAGTTCTCAGTGGAAAGGTGATTTTCTCCAAAGAACAACCTTTATACTCACTGTGAAGTTAAAGGAGAGCACACAGCAGAAAATGACACCTGATAGCAACCACAACTTGGCTGCTTATAAAACTGTTAACTAAGCACATGGCATTTGCAGCTCAGAAATGTGCAACTTTCCATAAAATTTCAATCTATGGGTAACTATGTATATTGAAATTCATATAAATGCTTATTCACTGCAGAAATGTTCCCTGTCCAAATCAGATGCCTATCACGAGACAGTAATATATTACAAATTCAGTATTTTTACATGCTCACTTGCAAGTTGACTTACCCTGCGCTTGCAAGAATACCAACATTGGCAGACCTCTGCAATTAAAATAAATTAGTATGTGAATACTGAAGTCCATTGTAAGTCCATGAGGTCAGTCACAACCGAGTGCTGAAGGACATGTTTTTGTTGACCGTTCTTCCTTGCAAATGCTGAATCTTTAGGTAACACACATGACAGAGGAGTGGAGTTCTTTCCAAATCTCACCTACACAACTGGTGACGATTTGGGTTTGTGGAGAATCCCAGAGGCTTTGTAACATTCCTGGTACTCTCAGGAAGTGTATTGCTTCGGTGAAGGACAGGAAAGGTACAAAAGAAAGGATAACTTTCCTTCATTGCACCTTCATCCAGAACAACTTTTGAAGCCCTAACACTTAATGTGCTTTGCAAGGCTCCTGGGCTGTTAGGTGAGCCCCGATTACACAACCAGTGCACTGGGAACACCCCAGCTTGATGCTGAGATCCCCCAAGCTCTTTGAGCCCTTCCAGCAAGATTCTCCCACTACATCCTCTGTATTACTTGCTCCTGGGGCAGGCTGTGTTCCTACCAGCTGTTTCCATTAACAATGCTAATGTCCAGGAGATGCTACAGTAAATCAGAGCAGGCTGCTAGTCTAGAAAACCTGAGGGGTCACAACATCCCTTTTCTTGGTCAGGATGGGCTCCTACAGTAGGCACGGAGAAGACCGAAGCGTATCTTTCCTTTCTGAAGAAATCCAGCAGCTCAACCTGGAGGAAGGTATGGTCACTGTGGTGGTTATTTACTTGTATTGTGCCTTCTGTTGTTGCTGACTGGAGCAGAGAAGCTGTTTGGGCAGCTTTGCAGGAGCAGGGTTGGACTGTTTGTTGCCTTGTCTGGAAGGGCACCCAGTGCCCCTTGCACTTTGTAAGGACTGTGGTGCCTGTTTGGATGGCTATAGCCCTGACCCTGACTCCCAGCATAGAATACATCACAGGAGGAATGTCTAAATACAGAAGTTTGTACCCATTCAATAGATATTTGGACAGAACCCCACAAGTCTGGTGGCCACTGAGGGCTGTGGAGCACACTGCATCCACCTTGTCCTGGCTTCCCAGAGCCAATGAGGTGCAGTATGGGGGCTTGCTGTACTCTTGCTGATCTACGCACTGACTTGTGTTCAAATCTCTGTCCAGATTGGACCCCCACATCTGTTTTAGCAAAGCTGTTCTGTAGGCTGTCTGCAGCCTGCTCTGTTCCATGGGGATATTCTACTCACGGTGCAGGACTTTGCTTGTTTTATCAAGTTCTACCTTTTTCCTGCTTTAAAGCAATAAAGTAGAGCAGCAGTGCTGAACAAGAGCCTCCAATCTTCATACTGGCTATTATAACTTCCTTACATTCCTGTCGCAGATGCATCCAGGATATCTGTGTTAGCTGTAAAGTTTCTTGCCTTTTACAAACAAGGGACAGATGTCCCTTTCTCAAGTGCCTTTCGGATTACTTTGCAAACTGTAATAAGCTACAATGCAGGATCAGAAATATCGGGTGCAATGAGTTGAGTGATGTGTGAGTGGCTGTTATCTGCCGTTGAGGAGTGGAATGGCAGGCACATTAGCCTGGCATAGATAATGATTCCCTCGTAGCAGTTTTGCTGAGGTCCTCGGAATATCCACCCTAGTTTCAAAAGACTGTAAAATCTTGTAATTTGCAGGTTTACATTCTGAATGTTTATCTATTCCCAGGGTCTGCCGGCTATATTGAAGTGATATTGTGTTATGTATGGGGAAATAGAAAGCTATCATCTCAAAATAGACCATAATATTGCACCTTATTAAAAATTACAAGTGGATTTTCTGCCAGCAACCATGACTTACAATAATGACTATTATCAATATGCAATTACTTCTGTTATCCTCGAACATAGTGGCGTTCATTTATTTAAAGATAATGCAACACATTTGTATTCATTGAGGTAACCTATGGGTATGATTAAATGTGAATGCCCATCTTATACCAAATTGTAAAATGAAAAAAATTGCAATCACATCTTTTGCACTGCTGAAAACACGCAGCATTAAATCCAAAATAGTGTATTTGAGCTTATTTGGAAACATGGGGGCAAACAACAATAAAGAAGCAAAACATAACTTAAGCGATTACTACTTCAAACAGTCATTCTTTCTAATGATATTGGGGAAACCTGGCAATAAGAATAAAAACTTGGGATAAAGCTGCTGATAATCTCTGTGGCCCAGTCCCCAGACATAAAATCAAAATATAGAACAGAAGTCCTTTTAAAATGGTGAATCTTAGTGGAGGGAGAAGTCTATTTGAGTAGGCTGTGTGGGTCTGTTTTGAAGATGCAAGGACTGGATGTAGCAGTAGACGTTTAAATGTGCTGTTTAGGTTTTATATCATAATGTTATCCCCAAAGCCCGGTGTTTTCATGCTTCTAACCAAAATATATGTATTTATATAGAGCACGTGTGCTGTGTAAGAGTGGTTCTCCACTGAGAGGTTGTTAACACAATAAACACTTCAGTGTCTTTGAAGACAACCTCAAGCAAAGCAGTCTCACTGTTTTGAGTCTGCAAGACTTCTGTTGGTAGCATTTGAGTGAAGCTCAGTGTGTTTGGTTGGAGAGATGGCAATTATACTCAACTTTTCCTTCGTATTCAGACATGGAGGCTTTTAAAAGAAACACAGTACCAAGCTCTCCTGCCAGAAACTCTTAAGAAAGGCTCTAATGCTGTAATTTATGTTAAAGTGGCCAGATCTCTACAGATAGTTTTTTGTCAATTATTGCATAAAACATTTTAGATTTCAAAAAATTGTAGTAGGTTTGACAAGCACTTGACTTATGTGGTGTTGATTAAATATCATTTCCTCTGACAACCCCAGTGAGACCTCCTACTCCCAGTAAATGCATGAACTATTTGAATACTCATTAAAATGCTTTTGCCTTTAAAACTAGAGAAGTGACACCAAGCTCTGTTCTTCCTGGCAGCTCAGATGTGTGACTTTCTGATGGCTCCTTTTGCCTTGCCACTTAGGGAAGAACTTAGTGGTTTTGTAAATGCATTGGGGTATTTCTGCTGTGTTCTGAACGAGGCGTACAGACATAGAAATTGGAGTTTTGATTTTGATTTGGTGGTTATTTTTGGTGGGGAAATTCTGAGTTCAAGGAGCATGGATTTATTGTGGTGTGGGTCATCAAAAACCTGCTTTCAAAATAACACTCTGAGTTTTAATCAGATTAGCTTGCTACGACATTTAAAATAAGGTTTATTGTAATAAATTTATCCTTTTGACACACTTGTGAAATTAGTGATTACTGTAAGCACTTTCAGCTTTGAAAGCAGAAGTCTAGGGAAAGTGACTGTAACTGTTTATTAACTGTGTCTGGTTATTCTCTTCAGTACAGAGACGTTCATCAGCAGCCTCTTTAATGTATAAAATATTGATGTACTGCAGAGCACTCCAGTCAAACTTGCATGTTTTCTCCAGGGAAACAGTATTAAAACAGTCTGTTATGTGGTAAAAGCCTTTTCAGGGGGTCTGAAACAGCTCAATTGAGGACTTGTTGCCATTAGGCAAGATGTCAAAATGTTAGTTGAGAACTCTTTTGCTAATATCTACCCTAGAAAGCTAATATCTACCCTTTCTACTTTGGAATGGATAGATGAGAACAGAAATGAATAGACTGCTCTTTATCTTATTGGGAAAATCCATATACACCTCTGCCTTTAAACTTCTATAATAATTAAGAAAGGACAAGTCTGTACAGCATAACAGCAGCCACTAACACCTCATTACTCTTTAAAAGTAAATGGGACAATACTATAATGTAATTGATAAATGAATATAAATACTTAAGCAATTTGGGTTCAGTAGATAATGGAAGATGGGATGCTATTGTTTTAATGAATCATAGGAAGAATTGTGAATGAAAGCAAAAAATCAAAACCTTATTTCATAGAATCATGGAATGGTTTGGAAGGAAGGAATCTCAAAGCACATCGAGTTCCACCCCCCTGCTATGGGCAGGGACACCTCCCACTGGATCAGGGTGCTCAAAGCCCCATCCAACCTGGCCTTGAACACCCCCAGGGATGGGGCAGCCACCACTTCTCTGGGCAACCTGTGCCAGGGTCTCCCCACCCTCACAGGAAAACATTTCTCCCTAAGATCTCATCTCAGTCTCCCCTCTTTCAGCTTAAAACCATTCCCCCTTGTCCTGTCCCTGCGCTGGGTTGCATGGCTGCTGAAGTAGGAGGCACTTTGCTTAGAGCTAGTGTAGCGTTTTCAGCAGAACTGGAAGGGAAGCAACCACTAATGCTTTGGCTCAGCCCTCCCTTGGAAGCAATGTACTGCATTATCTCACCTTGCAGATTCGATACTCAAACAGGTTCTTAAAGGCTGGAAGCTTCTTTTCATAGACCACCAGTGTGGAAATTGCCACATTCCTGATCATTACCATGTAAGGGGTGGTTTGATTTTCTGTAAACATCTCTTCATCAAGGGCTACTGTGTGAGAAGATGCTCCTGGCCAGCTGGTTCATCAGATTCCCAGTGAAAACTGACTCTTCTTTTTGAATACCCTATGATTTTTAACTTACCTAGGGGACACAATTTGATCTAATCACTCAAGAAAAAACTTTTTTGAGAAGTGGGGGCTGAAAACTTATCAAGCAGGTAGCGCTCTGGAGTTGCCAATATGCAAAAAGAGAGGGGAAAACCAAAGTTGGACTGCTGGGTGGCTGAAAAGGCAAAAAAACCTTACGTGTTTTTAAAAACTGATTAACAAACAATTAATATTAAATCTTAATGGAAGGTCAGAAAGATTTCCACACCAGAATGTACTCTCCCGTGAGCTTTCTTGGAGAAAGCTATTAAGATATTTTTCTCATAATTTTAATATTCAGCGTTGGGGATGGTTTCCCCTTGGTGAATATTCTGCACAAGGAAATGGGTTGGAAAATGTTCATGAATTTAGGTCAAATTCAAACAGGAAAGAAGGTTTCCAGTGTAGGATTATAAATGATGAATACTGGTATCTTAAGTAGGTCACATCTTAAAGCAGTCATCCAGTATTTGAGCAAGCAAGAATCAGATCTTCATACCTGTAAATTCCTGCTTTTTTAGGAGAATTATGGCACACATCATTCTGTGGGGTTTTCTTTGTTTTAACTCTCAACTTCACACAAATAATCTTCCAGGAATGGAAACTAAGATGTAGGTAGGGTGCTTCCAGCAGCACCTCAAGCTGTGATGGATGGATAAAGTTTTTTGCTATCCTGAAGATAGGACAGTGGTTGATTTGTGGAGTCATTCCTAGCTTCCTTTGACTTAGTGTATCTTAAATTACTGCAAGTATGTGTGTTCCATGCCTTTTGGTAGTGTGTGTTCCATGCCTTTTGGTAGTATGTATTCATCCTTTGTGAAGCTGAGAATCCCGTAAGCCTGAGGAGAGGAGGAAGGGTGAATAAACAGCCTTTTTGTTGGTGTATTCACCTCTGAAGTTTGCGAAAAATCACCCCTGATACCTTGTGGCACGCTTTAAGTTGTGTGTTTGTCAATGACTGTGGATATAATTTGGTGGATAGATGCACTGATTTATTATTTGCACATGGGGCATTCAGTCATTCTGGGGCTAAGGAACATTCCGTGCTGAGTTTATTATATGTGTGAACTGGCTCCCTCTGCTTCATCATTTAGAGCTGACCATGGGTGAGGCGTTAGACTTCTTTTGCAGTGTGTTCAAAGATGTTATGCCAACACAACTAAACGTTTGAAGACACCAGGTGAGTACAATATAGGAAACCCAACAGGATATGCTTGCAAGGAACACCCTTGTCTCCTGCTTGTGCTGGTGTTGTAGACTTATTTGTTAGGCTTGCAGTAACCTAACTGCATGAATATAAAAACAGAAATATGAATATAGGAAAAAAGTAGAATAAAGAACTCCTTTAACCTCCCCTTTGTAGCAGTGTTTTGTTCACAAGCTCACATTTAGACTGATGAGTCTCACTGCATAGTAAGCAAATGAGGCGTAACACTTACTGCCATTGGTTTGTAATGGGAGAAAAGTAGTTTTCCACACATATTACTTAATTATTCTGAAGCTTTGCTGTTTTGTTTTATCCTGTATCACAAAGAAATCTACAACCTGGTTTGCTGATGCATGCTCTCCATGTTCTAGAAATGTGTTTAGAAACACAGCATATACTGCTCTCATTAAGTACAGTTTTAACGGATATAAAATAAGTTTTATTTTTCTCATGTATTTTTTGAACCACCATATTTTATCAGTTGTGCTGTGTGAGGATCTCTTATTGAAGCTGGCTAATGCTATGTTTGTATTTACTCCTTTGACTTCCAGACAGGTACTAGTTACCTGAAAAACAAACTCAGAACTAATGCTTGGGAAGCTGGGCAGTTAAAGACTAACAAAGAATAGTTGGCATACACTAACTCATTAAGGTTTTCTATTTTCACTTCATAAGGAAAAGATAAGGCTATGAATGATTAAAACAAGGCTGCAGAAACAGGTATTTATACGACAAATATATTCTCCCTTTTATACAAAAAAGCAATTAATAGACATAATAAGTTGATGTCTTTTTGGAAGTTTCAAAAGTGGAATATGGTTTATTCACGTTCATTGCACCGATGTATTTACTTTCAATCAATATTCAGCTGGTCGAATATTAGTAATAAAATTTACTAATAGGAATCTCCGCTGAAGGGTTATAAATATCAACCTCTTTGTCTTCATCACAGATCATTTACCTCTTGGAAACTGTAACCAAATCTTAACTCAGTTGCACAACCAGGTTTGTGTATTGATTGACTGAGTGATATGAAAACCAGAGCAAACCCCTTTTTGAGCTCCAAGGTCTCTATTCAGGTGAAGCTGAGGGCATTTAATGTTGACAACTTTATAAATGGCAAGCTACTGCTGACAAATGTACATCCAGAATGAAGCTGTTTTCTAATGGTCTGTAGATCTCGGGATAGGGGGAAGTGTTGAGATATTAGGCCAGTACTAATCAGTAAAGGTGCTCATATAGTGAGGTGTAGTGATGGGCTCCTTTTATGTTTAGTATGTGTGATCACAGCAGAGATTTATCTTCCCTGGAAGCGATTTGATAACTCTTCATTTGTCAGCTCTTTGAACAAAATGACTGCTTTGGAAGTTGACCTAGCCATCACTTTTTGGGGGAAAGAAATTCCTGTTCTATAAATACGGATCACACAGCAGTCTATCCTTTCCTTTTCCCTTTCACACCTTAGTATTTAGGCTTGTGACCAAGTGTGGATTGTGTGGTCAAACTTTGTGATATTGAACCAGTTCCTCATTTTAGTTCTCTCCAGTCTAATTTCTACATCTCTGGTTTGGTTCTGAGATTGGAAGAGTGAGGCTGGTGTAAGGCAAAGGGCTTTGGAGGAGTTGAATGTACAGATTGTATGGTGATTTAAGTGCATTGAAATGCAAGGAGTTTGAATGCTATGCTGTTGCTGCTGGGAATGTGATTTTACGTGAGGAGGGGCTGAAGATGTGAGTGTTATGGATTATGAAATCCAGATATGTAAATGGGATGTCCTGAATCTTTCTGTACTCACTATTGCACATAACTGGATGGTGGAAAAACTCAGTGTTGTTCATAGTCTGTGTTTTCAAGGGGTATTTCTCTTTCTAGAGAAGCACCCAAGGACATGAAATATGTCTTTATTTCATTATTTCTTTTTAAATGTATAATTTTTAATAAAAACTCCGATATCACACCTGAAGCCTGTTTTACACTGCAGTTTGACAGGGTGACATAGCATCATCTTGATGTTTTTTTCCCGAGCATCTTCTGTGCACAAGGTGATATGCAAAACTTTAAAGAAAGTGATGGATGACTCGCAAAGTCAAATGACATATCGTCACAGTTGATCTAAGTCTCAAAGAAACTGAGTGCAGCAGTCAGGTTTTTCGTGATAGATGAGATGTTTGGGTGATTACCTCTTTTCCAGAAGGAAAAAAAGCCGTGATGGATGTGAAACTTGCGTTCCCTTAATAAATTTCAATTAGAACCATACCTCAGTCTGGGTACACATATCTAGCTTCCCTATCCAAATAGCCTTTCCTATCAAGGAATGTTTTTGTTCTGAAATAGATGACCACTTTTCCATATTTTCAGTAATATATTGGGAAGTCCATTTACTGTAGGAAAAAAAAGGGTGAAACTAGCTTCATGCAACTTTCCACTGCAAACGCTGGTAGAAAATTGAGAAAATAGTGTTCATAAGCACAGCCATCAGCAAAACTTCTCAGTTATTTCCCTCAGAATTTTGTAATCCTGTATGGTCTCACTGAAGTTCTATATTTGTACCGAACCATTTTTTTTCAAAATAAATGCCCCTCTCTTCCTTCTGTGCTCCAACGGGGAAGAAAGACAAATATCTTATAACATTTCTGTATCAGTAGAGTCAGTCCTAAGGAAAATATTAAGGCAGATTTTTGAGACCTCTGATCTAGTCTATTTGACAAATACTGCCAGATAAACAGGTACTCGGTAGTGTGTGACCTAATGTAATATTCACATTAGCACATACAGTTAATGGATGTTCTGCTGTAACAGAGGACCAAAAAAGGGGGAAAAAGTAAGGCTGAGAACCAGAAGTTCTGGCACTTCTTCTCTTTGTATGAAACACTCTAGCAAATAGATGTCAATTTCTTAGGGCTTTTTGTTGGGTAATGAAACTAGTTAAAACATCTTATGATCACTATTTCCATATTTTTAGCTGGTGTTCTTTTTTTCCTTGAAATTGCTTTCTCTGCTCCTTCTCAAAAAAAAGAGGAATATTTATCCTTAAATACATATTCTATTTTTGCAGTAATTGTAGAGAAACAATTTGGTATTAAAGTGCTGATGATCAGTTTGTATTAAATTAGTAGTGAGTGGAAACCCAACACTTGTATCAGTATTTCCAGTCTGTGAGACTTAAAGCACAAAGATGCTGTGTTGGTGACTCCTATTAGATGTGTGTAAATGAAGTGGATCCTTCTGTCCATTTATTTAAACAAAATATGGGTTGAAAATGAATTCATGTAGCCTTTGAATTTATGGATATTAAGATATAAATGGCATGGATTGTTTATGAGATAAGAATATTTTTGAGGATCTATAGTTCTCATTGAAACTAGTGCAATATCCAATCTCCATTGGAAGACGTTAGTGAAGAATCCCCTCTTTGCTCACTTGCTACTGGTTTAATAAAGGCAGACGTAGATTAAGAGTGAGGTAGCACGGGAAATGGGCCGCTAACTACAATAAAGTGCCAGTAATTTAAGGAGACATATTAATAATGACAATGGCAATGTCATTGACAATGAAAAATGCAAGTTCTACACTTCTATCAAGTTCTCTCTTTTTTTTCCTTGCTGAGATCCAAGTGAAGAGGGCTGCGTGCTGTAGGGCTGAGCACTGCCAGAATGCTGCAGAGCAATATTTGTGAGTGACCAATGCCGGAAATGGGCTGAATACCATAAACTGAAACTTGGCTTGGTTACAAATCTTTGGACCTCATAGTGAGCCTTGATCCCCATCTGGAAGATGCAAGCAGCCACAGCCTGTTGTTTGACCATTTCTCACAACTTTTAAGCAAACCTTGAAATGTAAGGAGCATTAATGCAGTTTGAGGTAATCATGCTGTATAAGAAAGCCAAAAATAGCTTTCTTCCAGTTGGATTAGCATTCAAAGTATTTGAAAGCAACACAGAAGTTTTCCTTTCAGCCACAATCCAGGGAGCGGTTGTGTCCCTGCCAGACTTTTGGGAAGGTGGCAAGGCAAAGAATTCAATGGTTGTAACTACTGATCTATTCTTGACAATACAGGGTTAACATTTCTTCATTCATGCCCTATAGAGCTTTTCCTTACCTCAGTTAATGCCTGAGTCCTGACCACGCTGCAGGTATGCAAGGTGAATAATTCTTTCCCTGCCTGTTACTGGTCTCCATCTAGAGGGGTGGTTGACCTGTTAACCACTATCCTCTGTTCTTGGTCATCCAACCATTTAACCCATCTGTCCATCTGGAGTGTAATCTCAAAGCTTGGATACCAGAGCACTGGTGAAAATCTTGCTAAAGACAAAGTAAATGCTATCTACTCTTCTCCTCTGGTCATTTTATTGTAGAAGGAGGTCAGGTTGGTCAGGCATGGTTTCCTCATGGTAAATCCTGGCTGGCTGTTCCTAATTTCTTTTTGCACCTTCATGTGTTCAGAAATGTGCTCCAAGAGGACCTGTTTACTGACTTATTTCAGTTAAGCTGAGTGCATAACTGAAAAGCATGAGACTCCATATTACAATGACAACAAAGTAAATTGTCTGCCTGGTCTATTTAATGAATAGACCAGAACAATGATAAACAGTGCAAGCCACCCTCTTTGGGATGAATTTTAATTAGGTAATTAGCAGCATTAGAAAAAGGCAAAGCGTATCACTTACAGTGTAGCACGTATCAGTGAGCTTGCAGGAGTAGTTCCTCATGTACTGGAAACTGAACAGAAGTTTGCTTCACAAGTAGTTTACACGTATTTTTCTCCTTTTTGAGTAATAGTTTCCCATTTTCACTCTTGGTGCAATTAACGTGTCTATTAATATGGGACAGAGCTGAGAAAGTGAGAACCTCTTCATTTAGTTCTTGCAAGGCTCCTGACAGAGCCTTGCTTTCAGTCCTTGTAAGAACATTGATTGACATGGATATATTGGTGGAGTAATAAAACTATGCTAACTTCTTAAAGAAGAAAAAGCCCTTCTATAAATTGGTTCTGTGGAGTTACTTACAAAAACAACTGATTTCCTGACATCAGAGCTGTATCTTACCTGAGCACTTTTGCCTTTTTCTGTAACTGAACTTAGGCTCAAATCAAATGTATTTTGATTGCACATGAGGAAACTGAGGGTACCAAAATATGTTTCCTTAACATGTAGTGAGGGTTGAATTTTTGCCTTACTAAATGCTTGGAAGGCATTAGGAACTCCATACTAATTAAAAATGACAGATCCAAGATTCCTGCCTTGCAGAGTTGTCTCAACAGGGTGGAGAGTAGCATGAATGAGGCCTCACCTTGTTTGTACAAAGTGAGAATGTAAATGAAGTAACAGCCTTACTTGTTCACTGTTTGATTGTTGGTTGAGATGATGGGTGAATCTTCAGTACCCACAGTGGTTGAAAAGCAAAGGGTAGCATTCAGCTGGGTTCAGCAGCAGCACACACTGATGCTGAGTTTTGTTGGGTTCTGTAGAAAAGGCTGGTGATGCTGCTGTCAAGGTGTTGCTTCAGAGTTCTGTGTCCTATGTAACTAGAGTTGGTGGTGGAAAAAGGCTGCCTTTGAAAGGGAATCCTAATCCTAAAGATATGGAAGCGATCAAACTTTCCGGGCAAAGACTTGTGGCTAGGCTACATTTGCATTAATTTAGAGTTGTGATTGAATGCCCCAAAGTAGGCATGGAGACAGCTATATACATCCAATGTTGAAATGCAAGTGAGATTCTCTTGGAAGGGATAATGCAATAAAACCCCAATAGGCGAAAGTGTTCTTAGTGAGTTGTTTCTATATGACAAAACTCAAGGGCATCACACAGATCTATCATTTAATACAGGGTAAGCGCTAAAATAGTTTTACCGTTACAGCCAGCCTTATTCTTAGATAAATTATTTTTTATTAGGAAAGAATGCTTTTAAGTTAATAGCAATAGATTTTCACTGAAACAAATACTTATGCAGCCAAAATGATTTGGACTGCTACACGGTGCTCACATGTCGTGTATTCAGACATGTGCTTTGGGCTGCTACAGAGGAATATGAAGAAAGAAAATACACTTTTCATTGGAGCATCCTTTCTGCTTTATCACTTTTTAATGCCTCTGCCTTAATTGTTCCCTCTTTTCAGGCCAATTGCTTTTCTCCTCCAATAGGATTTTACAAGCCCTTTTTCCTAAGTTATTTGTAACTGTTCTCTGACAATTTCATATCCAAAATGCCTTTAAAGTATAGTTAAAACTTTTCTCATACTTTTGCTTAGTGTGTCAGTTCAGAGCACTTTTCGGTGCAGTCCTACTTAGCACAGTGTTTAGACTGAATCATTTGCTTAAACAGTTTCAGTTAAAGACCAGTCCTGCGACTGCTATAGTATCTTGTGCTGAAGCACAAAAGGTCAGTCCTAAAACCACTGTCTATTTATGTTGGTTTAGTCCTAATCTCTGTCTTGCCTCAAGTGCCAAAGCTTGATCAGCTGCTGAAGTGCTGATTTGTTAGGACTACTTTAGTTTAAAGATAAGTGAAAATAGGGATTTATTTCCTCAAGGATTTGAACCAGTGCCTGTTACAACTATGGCACAAGTGTGCTGGCGGGAAGTAGGATTTTTATTGTCCTCTGGCCACCAAGGTGTTTACCATCGGGTAGGACTCTGATGCCTAGCTCCCTGGGAAGCTCCCATTGTGTGCACAGTGCGTTGTGTCTCCTGGAGCAGCAGAACAGGATGGTAATGCTCTACCACCATTATCTTGATGTACAAATGACAGAATTTGAAATAAGCGTTTATTTGTGCTCCCTCACTTTCATTATAAGTACATGAATGTGTGTATTACAATAATGCGTAGTAGTAACTGAAATCATGGTGTTTATGTACAGTGAGGGTGCTTCTTGGGTTTTGTGTAAGATTAAGCTGCAGATGCCTGAAACAACTAATTAGGGATAAATTAAAGCATCACCTAGTAATAATATACTCTTCCCTGATAGAACAACTTCTCATTATCTGCGTTAAACACTTGTGTTCTACTGAGAAGGCGGGTAACGAATTTATCCCTGGAATAGATGTTTCCATTGTATGTTCCCTTATGTTTCAAACTGAGTAATTGTCCTCTCTTGTCCTGTTGAAGGGCAGTACGGTGTGTTGGTTAAGACAAAAAAATGTGAGAAGAGATCCTCATTCTTTGGGTTTTGAGGGGACTCTGGCTTGTCTGTCTATCGAGGCGGTCACGTTGTTCCGTTCTGTGTGCTTAGCTGTGATGTTTGAAAGGAAAGGACTGTTTGGTACATTGCTGGAGGGAATCTGAGGTACATGATTCCTGCAGTTTGTCTTTGTGTGCACAAGGAGGTACTGCTCATGAGGGTCTTTTCTGTCCTCTCTCTTAAGCTGAAGCTGGGTCTGTAGCCGCACCCTGGTGTTACTAGAGTAGCTGGTACCTTAGAAGAGGAGAGAAATCCCACAGGCTTTTCATCTCCCAGCCTTCTGAGAAGAAAAAGATGATCCCTGAGTGGTGTCTCTGTCTCTGAGTAATACAAAATTCATTATAGTAAGTATCTTTTATGGGGAGTAGGAAGGCATTTCCAGCACCGAATTATCAAAATAATGGGTTCCAGCCAAAGCTCCTGCTGGGTGTCTGTAATTAAGAACAGTACCTACCTGGCACAGTCTGCGCTCAGTGTTAAACCCCACTGGTTTCTCCTGAACTCAGAATCTATCCTCTGTGAGTGACTGGTCTATAGAAATGCAGTTTAAGCTTTTATGAGCAGAAGGGAGAAAATTCCTTCAAGTAGTTCCTATGAATAATTAAAGGGATCTTGTTACTGGATATGCCCACAGACAACTGTCTAAATCCCTAGATTGGTGACTTTCTCCATAGAAATCTCTCTACTTCCAGTCTGAAGTTTCTAATTCTGCACTCCTGTCCCCTTTCTCTAGAGCAATGTTTTCATCTCCTTCCAAAAGGAGTTTGTGGGCCCTTCTCCCTGTTTTCTTCAGACTCCCACATGCCAGCCCCCAGGGAAGAACAGACTGATCTAGCATTAGTTGTTTCAGCATTTGCTAGTACTTTGCTATGGACAGTTGGTGTAAAAGAACCAACGTGTGGGGAAATCTTGGGCTTTAGATTATGCTGTCAGTATGCATTTGGTGTTTTGCAGTAATTGATAGAAGTAGGTGAACAAAAAATGAGCAAGTTCTTTGATAAACCAAGGGAATATACCTTAACTACTTTATTTTTAATGCTTTAAAAAGTAAATGCAAGGGAAACATAACACTTAGGGAAGAGGAATGGTTGACTGGTTTGCTTTTCTGTAGTACTTTATACTAGAAAACTTTAGACAACACGCTACAGTAAATATTCTGGATTGCAGTAAACTTGCAATTTAATTTCCTTATGAGTTTCAGACTTCTGATGCAGATAATGAAGTGAGCTGGTTCCCCACTGACTCCGTGTTACTGTTTTGAGTAATTTTTCTAACTTGCAGTGTGTTGTACAATATCTTCAATTAAAATAACCACTGTTTTGTCTTGAGCTTTTCCTGTGACGTATTCTGAGGAAATAGTCATTTTAGTCTATACAACCAAGTTCATAATAGTATGGTGGAGAAGAATCCTGAAAACCAACATTAGGGCTACTAATGGTGTGAAAACATTCTGCTTCAAAGCTTTCACTATTAAAAAAAAGCCAAATAAATGCATTCTTAATTTTTGTAGGATAAGCAGGCCTTTTTTTCAGAAAATTTTCATTGACTGCTTTTACTTTACTTATGGTGACTGTTAATAATGTAATAATGTTAGTAATAGGTTACGTAAACAATTTGTGGAGTTGATGCTAAGAAGGGAAAACAGTAATTTGAACGAAACTGGAATGAAGGGATAAAAGATCTTCTGTAAACCCAACTAAAATCAGGAGTATTTATTGTAAGAGTTCATATGCACACTCAGCTGGGTGGTCCGTGGGTGAACCTTTTGGGATGGCACCAGGCAGGAAGTCAGAGCTGTCGCTTGCAGATGTAGGTGCAGAGAGGGTGGCAGGAGATCAGGTCCCCTTATGTATGCGACCCATCAGCATCTGGAGATGCTGCCTGTGTTGGCAGTCCCTGTTGCTTGGCCTGTGTGGTTGGTAGCCCACCCTGAATAAAAGGATGGTCTGGTTCTGCTGTAGGAGCTTTTTTATTCAAAGGATCAACAGCTATGCTGCAAAAAAATGCAGCTGAAGATTAAAACTTGAACTTAGGGCTTTCCTAGTGCTTTATGTTTATAGATACTTTCTCCGGAGCTTTTTACACCACTAAAACTTTGTACAGCTTTCACTGTACAATCACTTCACTATTATTTATTGCATACATAAAGCCATTATGTTAAGCATTTACTTCAGTTTTCCTGTCAACCCTATGTCATGCACAAATACCTTCAATAAAACAGGGGCAGCAGCGAAGAGCTCACCTTGCTGCTCACAGCTGTGTTCATCCAGCTTGTGGCCTTTCTTCTAGAGAGACGTAGTGCTTGCTGTGGCTGACAGCACACAGGTCTTTATTAAAGCTGTTTCTCGCAAGTTGGATGCACTCCTTCATCCTTTGCGGCTTCATTGAAGGGGGGGAGAGCTCAAGCAGCATTGACCACAATGTGTGAAAAATGCTGTTAGCAGATAAAAACATATCTGAGATGAAGACTGAAAGGCTGAAAATAGGAAAATAAAGGATTGGGCTGAATAAGGTACATTAAGGAAAAAACGACTCTCAAATACATATTTGAGAGAGAGGCTGCTAGAATTCCTGTCCCCTGGAAAACTCCCTCCTTTAAATGTCTCAGTGCTTGTTCTTCCACTGCTGTGTGCTCTCTATTCTGTAAGGTTTCTGTGGCTGGCACATATAACATTCTTAGATCTTTCAAAAGCAGCAATCTATTTGTGTTTTACCTGATGTTTCTATCAGGCCTTCATTGTCTGATTACCCTGACCTGGAACTGAATTTTGTTTAAGGTCTCTTCCAACCCAAACCATTCTATTCCTTGCTCTTACCTGCTACAATCTCAAATGTAAGATGATCTTAAACTTCGCTGAACAATTTCAGTTCACAGTAGACATACATAAACACAGGAGTATGTTACAATCTGTGTTACCACAGTGTACCTTTCATTCTGTGACCATTCGCCATATCCATCTCCTCTGTTTGGAGTTGATTTAATGATATCTTTGGGGAGGTTTAGATTAGATATTAGGATAAATTTCTTAACCAAAAGAGTGGTGAAGCACTGGCAGAGGCTGCCCAGGACAGTGGGGGAGACTCCATCCCTGGAGGGGCTCAAAAAGCGTGTGACTATGGCACTTTGGGACATGGGTAGGCACATAGGTGGGGGTGATGGTTGGACTGGATGAGCTTAGAGGGATTTTCCAACCTTAATGATTCTATGATCCTTATAAGTTAAAATGAAATTATTTTGGCAGTCTCCCTTTTCTCTGGTCATCTGTTTTCTTGTTTGTTCTTCTGTATAATTTTCCTGTAACAAAATAACTCTTTGTCCACCATGTTCACACAAAAACCTCTATCCAGTTGAGTTATGTTCCTTTTAGCTCCTTGTCTTGAAAATGAGGGTTCCAAGGGCTAAAAGAAAAGTTAAATGCTAGGCTGAATTCTTGCTGAAGGTGGCCAGATGCTGCTTATGGCAGTACATTGGTGCTTTGCGAAGTAATTTTCAGTTACCTAGGTAGTCTCCAAAGGTGTTCAAGTAATTTTATGTTAAAATATTTAATCTTCAAAATGAAATAACAGTTCTTTTAATGTTACTGTCACTGAGGATATCTGATCATAATGCTTGGAAGTGTGTGATTTCAATGAAGGCATGACTATCCTCAGTTATTCTGCGTCTGAGCTTTCTTACTCTTCACTAATTCTAGTTCAGATTAATTTATTTTAATGTGTTCATTGGTACTTGTTTAAATGCAACTTTATTGCTGAGCTCTGAGCATATTTCTTGTAGTCAATGTCTAGAAATAACCTTAGATATTTAATTATTTCTGGCGTAACATTGAGAAAACAGAGAAGAGCATGAACATAAATTTCAGCAGGTTGGTTCTAATTTTGCTCCACAAAAATAAACAGCCTGATCTGAAATTGGTGACTTTGCTGTGATGTTGAAGATGTTTTATGGTTTAACCTAATCCCCCTTGGAAAATATAGAGACACAACCAGGGATGAGGATCAGACGTGACAACAGATGCTGTTGCTGTCTCCAGCCATTTGCTCCATTGCGTTGATGGATGTTTCTGTCCCCGAGGCAGGGATGTCTGCTCAACTCAGGAATCAGGTCCTGAAAAGCAGCAGTTTTCAATCTGGTGTGGTATGGTAACTAACTTTGACTTCGGTTTGCCTTGCTACAGAGGGCTAAATGCATAATGTGAAGTGATGCGAGAGCGGACTTACAAGCAGATTAGATGTGGTATCTGCAGGACACAACATCTGGCACAGAGATGGGCTGTGCAGGGAGACAGCCGCAACCTTAATGGTCCAGTTCTGAACTGTTCCTGCAAAGTCTTTACTATATAAATGATTGTGGGGCAATTGATGAGATTACAGCTTGCTACTTCAGAGGGAAAACCCACTGGTATAACTGTTTCCATGTGGTTTATGAAGAAAGAAAGAACAGGACAGACTTTGTCTGCAAAAGTAACACATTTTCAATGGGAAAGGTGGACAGCACCTGGAACTTGATTAGCCACAAGATATTAAGGTGCCTTATAAATCCACACCTCTCTTACAGCAGTGACTGACACCTGCCAATTCACAATGTATTCTGTTATTAAATATCTCCTCGCAATCCTGTAAGTTACTCTGGTTAACTACCTGAAGTTCAAAAATCATACAATGATTTGGGTTGGAAGGGACCTCAAAGCCCACCCAGTTCCACCCCCCTGCCATAGGCAGCGATACCTCCCACTGGATCAGGGTGCTCAAAGCCCCATCCAACCTGGCCTTGAAAAAATTGTGTTGAAGTTGAATAAACACTTTATTTGAGCTCTTTTTATATACTTTTGATTGCCATATACAAAATATGCATATGTGTAATTATGAGTAAGGGAAGATTAACTGGAGCATGAAGATGCGCCTCCAATGGGACATCACCTTCCAAAGCTTACTGGAAAGGCCTTGACCATGCTGAGAACCTTTTTGAATGTTTTGCTTGGTGTCAGGGAGTAGAATTGCAATGCAGAGGAAAAGGGACCTGGCAGGCACTGGTGGTGATTACTCTCTTATGCTTTTCAAGGGTTAGAAGGTACTCCAGTGGGAAAAAACCAAGACCTATGCAGTAGTCTGATGTCCAGCACCATGGAGTGAGGTTGGGTCAGAAAAGCAATGAGCATGTGCTGAACTTCGAGGCTTTCATATCCGTTACCTCTTCAAGTAAGGCTTAGCCTTTGCTTTCTTATCTGCATGCTCTTTTTGAACTAGATAACATTCAAATCATGTTAAGCACTTTTAATGGTTTTCTTTGGTCCTGAGGAAATATCTAAGATAATAGCTAAGGTAAAAAAGCTAAGGTAAAATAGCTAAGGTAAAAGCTGAGTATGAATTTATTTAGGTATTTTTCTTGTCTGGGAATGACTGATTAATTAGTTGGAGATAATTTCTTTCACATTTGCTGCCTTTTCTTAGTAATTTTTTTCATTAACTTTTCTCAAAAGCATGAGTAATTGTGTAAACAGATTTAGAATACAAATCAGAATTAATCTTATTCCTAAATTGGTTGAGATGATTTAATGAGTACTTATGTATGATTTTCTTGGTTTTACGTAACCAAACCTGTGTTACACTTCTGGCATGCTATGAAGTTTTAGAATTGTGAATGTTTTTATTTTCCTTGACACACACAAGTAACCCTAACTTAGCATTGTTTTTATGGGGAAATGAAACCTGTAATTTCTTTTGTGATACTTAACTGCAATTGACTGGAATTCTTTTAGGCAAATTGATGACTCTGGAGGATGTGGTGGAGACTCTAGACATCATCCTATGAATTCTGTGCAATTCATTTTAGCCCTAACTACTGTGAATATCCTTTCTATACACTACTAAACATAATTGTTCTATAAGTTTAACACACGCCCAGTAGGCTGGGAGTTGAAAAGCACCTCCTGTCTTCAGTCAGCTCCTGCTTAGGAAGAATGTTCTTTTTCACGCTCTGGTAGATATCTGCTATGGATGGCTTGCAGGTCCGTTATATCCTGGAACTGAGGGAATGGTGCTGCTGCTGTGTCGTGCAGCATGAAACTCCTTTAGAGCTGTCCCCTGTGGCCATCTGTGTTGATGAGTACTGTGGGCAATGGACGAATCGTGGCAGCAGGGTCAGGAGGGGTGTCCCCACACAAAGGCCTGGAGCTGCTGCGTAACTGAAGCAGCGCAGGGTTTAAGTCTTTCAGCAGGTGAAACTTAAATGATGAGATGTAACTGTGGTCTAGATACTATTAGGGCACTTCAGCTCTTGGAACTCTTGCGGGGTGGGGGCAAGTGGAAAGCATTGCAAATTTGTATTTTTGCAAACACATCTGAGAGCGCCTTGTTTCTTCTGCAAGCTTTGAATTCTGTGGCCTCTGCGTTTATAAGGCACACAAAAATTAGGTTGTAGTTGAAAGCCAAGTGCTGTATGAGTTCACTTTATTAGGTCAAGTTTTGAGTTACACCTGCTCAGACTTCAGTTTCCCAGACTGACCTGGAAGGGGCAGATCTCCTAAAGTTCCCCACAAACTAGGGACGTCTAATGCGGATGTCCAGGTGGCTGCTGTTCTGCAGGACTTCAGCAGCACGTGTGACAGGTAGTCCCGTGCAGCATCTTGATCTAGGGCATAAAACATTAAGGGTTGAAGAAGACTTAAGTAAAAATTGCTACGTTTTTCAGCTGGTGCAGTATAGCACATCTGAAGATTAAATAAACTTATGCTCCTTTTTAGTGTCCTCTCGTTCCGAAGATTCTATACCATAGGGCAAAAATAATGCGGTGTTCCTGAATGTGCACTACATAGGAGTGTGATGGACTAGAACGTAAGGTTGTCTATAAAGCTTAATACTGGCCTTAAAATGGGAATATGGGCAGTATTGGAGTATATAACTTCCAGGTTGGCGTGTTTGTCTGAATTAAATGTCTAATTAACATTTTCAATGTTCAAACTGTGCTGCATTATAAACTGCATCTCAAAGGATTTAGGTGGAAAACTAAATTATGACAATGTAGACTTTCGCTTGGTTCTCACAGAACACAGTGATAGTGGGGCAAACAGAGTTCTACTGACCTCTAAAACCATTTCTAGAACTGAAAGCAGGAGGAAGACAGGAAAGCGTTAGGAAAGCCTGGATAGAAATGAGAAAATAAAAATACTGTCAAAGTCCTTTCAATGTCCTTTGAAAGGATGAGATGTACCTAGGTCTGCTCATGTCTCTGGATTACATTTAACATGCAGGAAAGAAGGGGGTAGCATTTCATGAGATGAAAATCTGGCAGATCTGTTACTACTGTCTTTTTCTATTGAAAGGATCTTAGTTTTTCTTAACTACCCAACCAATCCCTAAGAACTGTTTCATTTCTATTATATTTACTCCTGTGGTTCTCATGTTTAAAGCAAAAGTCACTGAACCTACTTTTTTACAAGCTGTTTGTGAAGGTGCAGAAGCTCCCTCTCTATAGAGCTACTACTTTGTCTCTCATTTATCTGTAGCCATCTGCAGGAACGGTGCCTTGCTGAGCTGTGTGCTTTAAATATGTACAGTACATTAGAATACAGACACATTACATGGAGAGCGGAGGTCGATGTCACAGTGCTAGAAATCATCTAAGCATCACCAATAAATGAGACACTGAACAGCCATGGGGCTTTTGTGCAGTCAAGTGTGCTGCTGTTCACTCCTCTTCTTGTTCAAATATTAAAAACTCTCTACTATTAAAATGCACTGTACTCATCTCACTGAATGCATAATAAAGTATTGTTTCTTTATAAAAAGCTTTTTGCACCATGTATAAATTTTGACCTTAAGTGCTGGTCAAAGGTAGCATTTTGGGCAAAATTAGGCTGAAGTGTAGAGATCATAATTGATCATAACTGATCGATTCATTTTTTAAGTCCCCCTGTACTCGGCATTGGCGAGACTGTGCCTCAAATCCTGTGTTCAGTTTTGTTCTCCAGACTCCTAGAGGGACATCTTAATCTCTCTTCTTTCAGCTTAGAACTGTTCCACTTCATCCTCTCCCTGCACTCCCTGATAAAGAGCCCCTCCTGAGCTTTCCTGGAGCCCCTTTCAGTACTGGGAGGCTGCTCTAAGGTCTCCCTGGAGCCTTCTCAATGCTGAACAACCCCAACTCTCTCAGCCTGTCCTCATACTGGAGGTGCTCCAGCCCTTGGATAATCTGCGTGGCCTCCTCTGGACTTGTTCTAATAGATCTCTATCTTCTCTCATTCTTCTGTGATAGTTAATTTCAACTAATAATGATGAGACTGTAAAAGTATCAGTTAAACTAAGAATAAATTCTTTGGGTATATGTATTATATATATATGAATTAAAGATGTTCTTCCTATTTGCCCATAAACCAAGGTCTGAACATAATAAGGGTAAGGTCTCCTTTCTCAGAGGAGAAGGTCCTCTAGATTTGAAAGCCTGTTGAAATCTCTCTGCTTTCATGCTTAGAAGGGCTGCCATGATGCAATCCTCTAATTCCATCTTTAAAAATCCGATGAATAAGCAATCAGCAATCATGAATATTGTGCCAGAACTGCATATCGAGTACAAGAGTTGAGATTGATTACTCAGTGCTTCTGCACAGAGGTGTTTTTCAGGAAATCTGCATCACAATACATCGGTTCCTATTGGACTGGATTTAATAAAACAAAACAGAGGTTCAGCATTTTTTATAGATTTCGCTTCCAGTGGAATATATATCTAGATATATTTCTCTCTAAAAATAATGTTATTCTGCAGCTGAGGAATAGAGAATATTCTTCCAGTTACTGCAGCATCAGCAATGCTTTCCCATCTATTTTTCTAGCTTGTGTGTTAAAATGATCCCTTTTATGAATCTGGCGATGTGTCAGCAGCGTGGCTGAGAACAGCAGGGATGGACGTGAGCCATAAACCGGGAGCTAGAGCCTCCTTGATTAAGAACACTACTTTGTACTTGGCCAGGTCAAGATCCTGGGGCATCAGGTACTTCTACTTTGATACTTCAGCTTAATTTCAACGGTTTTCAGCTGAAAGAGGGGCAATTAAGATGAGATGTCAGGAAGAGATGTTTTCCTGTGAGAGTGGGGATGCCCTGACACAGGTTGCCCAGAGCAGTGGTGGCTACCCCATCCCTGGAGGTGTTCAAGGCCAGGTTGGATGGGGCTTTGAGCACCCTGGTGCAGTGGGAGGTGTCCCTGCCCATGGCAGGTGGCTGGAACTGGATGGGCTTTAAGGTTCCTTCCAACCCAAACCATTCTGTGATTCTATAATTGTGGGTAAATAATTTCCTTTATTATTGTGAGAGAGGGAATACCAGGAGATAAGTATTGTCCCTCCTCCATATGGACTGAGCAGAACCTGAAGAAAGGGTGCCCTTTAAGTTGTGGTTGTCAGCTTGGTTTTGTTCAATACTAGGAATATTTTTATGTAGTGGCGTAACAGCTATAGGTCCAAATCATTTAATGACTGATGTCCAAGGATTAAAATGAGCCATGCACACAGGACTGTACCTAGGCCTGGAGATGTGTTGGCATGATTGTTTTATAACTGGACTCTGAATACCCAAAGTGTTAAGTTTGTCTTGAATTCTGCAGCTGTGACCCAGGTCTATGCAAAACACTTTTTTACGTTGGTTATAAAAATCATTTGGACATTTGTCAGCTCATGGCTCTGTTACACGTAGAAAGAAAAATGAAAAGCACTATCACTATACTCTGATTAAAATCTTTGGATTTTGCTGCATCCCTAGAGAGGGCTATTGAATCTGGTCAGAAATCAGTTGCTGAATGTCTGCATTATTTTTTCAGCCAGTTTACCTAAAAAGTGTGCTTGTCTGAAATTATTACGATCCTAGAGCTGATTGAGGAGAGGGCTGAGTGTCCCTGCATTGGGATGGAGTGAAGTGAGCAGGGGCAAGGGGTGGCAATTCTCTTGCCATGTGTCTAGCAAAGCATTGAGTCCACTGGGAATTTATAGCACAATATAGGGACTGGAAAATAGTTTTTATTGCTTTCATACTCTAGTGAAACTACTGATTTGATCAAAGTTACTACTGATATGTTCTGGTTACGCCAAATCAGAATCCAGCCCATTTTTTCCTACTAGGTTTACAATTATATCCTTCAATACTGACTTAATAATGTGTCAAAAAGGAACTGTCATTTTGTAACCTAGTTTGGTGGCCCAGCTATTATTAGTAGATAAGTTTAAGCCTCTTTCCTAATTGACTGCAGTTTTATGAAGACTGAAATGCCAATAAGCATTAAATTAAAAATTTTTACTGAGCTTGACAAAGGAAAATCTGAAAAGATGTTGAGAATAAAATCTGATTTTTGACAAGTTGAGAGTTTCTTGGAGTGGGAGCTCAAGAAAAAAACGTCAGTGCCTCTACATTATATTTGCTAACAGTTCTTCATCCTGAGAATATGTTGGCTTTTATTTTCAAGGAGGAATATTTTCACTATGTATAGCAATGTATATCACCTACAGTTTATTAGGTTGATGTGTGTAATGGGCTAAAGCAAAATATACCCAAAAAAGTGCCTATGAAGCGTCTTATAACACATTAGATTTAAATCTGCTGGTCTTTGTCTGACAGTTTGAAGAAAAGGCACTGGTGATATTGAATTGTAAGAAATGACTGGGTTATTCAGGCATGTGTATACATGTTGCTTCTAATTGAGGAAGCAGTAACCTGGACTACAACTTAGCCTGTCTTCAACTCATATAAAATATTTGACTGCCACTTCTATCATCTTAAATATTAATAAATCTATAAGGGATTGTATCTGCCAGCAAAAAGGCAGGAAAAGATTTACAGAATAGCAGGCAGTACAGATGTTAACAAAATCAGCATAATTTATGACCTATTAAATATAACCTGTTATATGCATGTGCCACTTATATACATGTGCATGAAAAGTGTGGTGGGTTATTGGCAGATGGAACTTGTGGCTTTGCATCCACATCAAATCTCAAAAAGAAAAATAGATCCTTGTCATTCCAGAAGAGTATGTGTGCTGCATCTTTATAACAAAACAGTCTGGATTTCATCATAGAGTCTCTGCTCTGCTTTTGCAGGCGCTGTATTGCAGGATGAAACATGGAAAGCTTCATCATGTCTTCTGTTTCTAAGGACTCCCCTGAGGCTGCTGTGCTCTTATGCCAGTGGCCCTGGTTGCGTATGGAATCCAGATCAGGAGGAGGGTAGCTTCCTACGATGGAGAATTTCTGCTCAAAAAGGAGTAGTTTAAGGGGAGAAATGTGCCTGTTGACATCATTTCAGCTTGAAGCGGTGCTAAGGTTGCACCAATCGTTTTCCTGATTTTGCAGCTCCAGCCCAGTGACCACACCCTGATCCACGGGAGTTGCTCTGTAAGATGCCAGAACTGATCTTTAAAAAAATATAACTGACTTATTAGTCTGGTTAAAGGGAAAAAAAATCAAGCCTACACATTTGGTACTGAGGTTTCCTCATGCCTTGAATGAAGATCTTTCATCCTCCTGCAAGCCCAGTGGCCTCTAGATCTCAACAAGGAGCAGTAGGACATCTCAGGAACTTGCATGTTAGTCATTGTGATCCCAATAGGAGTGAGGGGAGTGAGCTGCAAAAAAAGTGCTTGAAATTGGTTTTAAGTTTTCATAATATTTTGGTTTTTTTTCTTAAAATGAACCATCTACATTATGCCACAACAGATTGTTAGCAGCAGAATACACTGTATTATTAGCTTTGCTAGCTTTCTCCTCCTGAAGGCAAGTGTTCAACTTGGTTTTGTCACATCAGACAATTTGCTAATTTTGTTTTGGCTTGCGTTGGTTTGTTACTCCTTTGCCCCCAGCAAAAGACAACTGAGTGCATCTACAAAAAGTTCCTGGTGAGGTTTTTCAGGTGTCCTTTAAGACCACGACCTCAAGGATACACATAACATTTCTGTGTACCTACTTGCCTGGTAGTAAGATATTTAATGTAAGAGATTTGTCTTGAAAGATCAATGGGAAAAATTATGACAGAGGTGTTTCTATTTACTGAATTTTGAGGCTGAAGTGTCAAAGCATGTTGCAAACTGGAATATTTAAGGAGTATCTAATCAGGACTTATTTGGTTCTTATAACTATTGACTATTGACAACTTGATTGTTATATATTTTTGACACTAAGACATCTGGAAAGGAACTGGTTGTCTAAAGAAAAATGCCTTAAGGCATATGCCTTAGACTCAGCTTGGCTCTCAGTGCACAGTAACTGTCACACACTGGAGTGATGTGATATTCACTCTAGTGGCAGCTTGAAAGGCACAGAGCTAGGGGTATATTTTAGTGGTGTTCAACGCTGCTTAAAATCCCCTTCATCAGATTGTGGAGATGTTGAATTGACTTAAATGATTCAACTGAAAAAGTAACCAACAAAACAGCTTGAAGAAAGAGCAAAAGTCATTAATAATCAGTAATTCCCCCAGACATAAAAAAACTTTGATAATACGGAGTATGCTATAATATACTCAAAATATCATGAGGAATGAAAGTATGAATCATGAAAGTACAAGCACTGTTCAAAGTGAATTGCATTTCATTTTTGGGTAAATATAACTCAACTCTAGAAATAGCTCCCCATCAGTCTGTCAGGTACTTCCAAATAGTAGAGGTACCAGTGTTCTGATAAGAATGTACTTTATACTGAATGCTGTGCTAACAAAAGCAGATGCCTAGGTGTAAATCTTCTCTTGCAGGAACTCTGTAGATTAAATTCTTCATCACTCATGCTGTGGAGTAAGACCCCCAAGCTGCTGTCAGGGCTAAAAGGCTGGTTTATTGTGGCGGTTGTGTCTAGTGGCCAATTAAAGTTCAGATATGTAGGTGCCAAATGTATATTAACTTACAGTATTTTCTTGGAAAGTTTATTTAAAAAAACAATTAACAGCTGGAGGGGCATGGGGAAAAAGGAGACTTTGCACAGATACATCTCTAAAACTCAATGTTTAGCACTTTTCTTTGTACTGTGGTAGTAAAGCATCTTAGAATAGGGTCTGCAGGAGGATGGGTTTCGTGAATAGGACACTAATTTATATTTTGAATAGAAGTAGTGTGAAGTGAACTTGTTTTGGAAGTTTCCTAGAAGATCCCTGTTTGGCACTTTTCCTAATTTACCTGGGGCCACAATTACTGATTCTCTTGCAGATGTGATTCATATGTTCATACCAGTATGAAGGAAAAATGTCTTGAGAGAAAGCTGTATATTTAAATATCTCCAGCCTGCATTCAGATGTGAAAAGATCTGGTGATAAAAGCAGATCAGATGTTCCTGCCCATGGCAGGGGGATTGGAACTGGGTGGACTTTAAGACTTTCCCATCCAACCCAAACCATTCTATGATTCTACGTTTCTCTAGTGCTTATTTTCAATAGTTTCATCTCTCCAGTAGCTTTTATGTGGTGTAGATGGCAGATCATTCAGGTTAACAGGAGTACACACATGGTACTTAAAGGATAAACCTCTGTGTAATAAAGCATTTAGAATATTCAGGGGCTTACACCATCCCGATTCAAGCCTAAAGATTACCCTCCAGTGCCAAGTTAAAGTAGTCCAACTTTGAGAGTGTGACACCACATGTCATCACTGGGACTGTCACCTCCCTCAGGCAAGGAGGAATACTGGTTGGGTTTCCAAGACAATTATCGTCACGGGAGGGCAAACCTCAGTTCACATTCATCACCAAAAGGTCAAAAAAAGTCTTAGTTTGAAACAATTTTTAAAGTATTTGAATAGCTCCTCTCCCCTCTTACATAAATCCTGAGCAAAAAGGCTCGGCACCGAGAACATCTCCAGTGCAAGAAGGGCAGTGGAGCTCCTTCTGCAGCACATGGGTTATGGTGTAGTCTCTGCAGCCACTTTGCAATGCGAGAGGGGATTTTCATTAAATTGAAACACTGGGGGTTCAGTAAGACTTACTCAGCTCCATATGTCATTGCCAATTATTCTCTTTTTAGCTTTTATATGTAGGCCTTTTACACACTCATTCTGTAGTCCTGTCCCATGTGATCCTGTCACATCTCTCCCTTCCCTTTGAAATGACACTTGTTGGGCTAAAAACAGTCATGGAAGAAATATCAGAGCACAGTTGAGTATTTGTTTATACTATAATTAAAGAGCAAATTCTCCTTCCCAACATTCTTACTGTAAAGAGTTTGAAGACTGGAAGAGACTGTGTCCTAAACACACCAAGGGTGTTGTCATGGGAGCAACTTAGGACCTGCCTGTGTGGACTTGTGCCTTCTTACTTTTATTACTTGTACACTTGCCTGTAATTGAGTCTTTTAATGAAAACCTCATTGAAAATAAATGTTTTCCTGAAGTCTGTTTTGAAAGACTGAAGGGTTTAGAGGGGGAAGCCATATGAGGAGCATCTGAAGTCACTTGGTCTGTTCAGCCTGGAGAAGAGGAGACTGAGGGGAGACCTCAGCGTGCTCTGCAGCTTCCTCACACAGGGAGGAGGAGAAGCAGACGCTGAGATTTCTTCACTGAAAGAGTGGTCAGGGATTGGAACAGGCTGCCCAGGGAGGTGGTGGAGTCGCCATCCCTGAAGGTGTTTAAAAAACAGGTACATGAGTTCCTTAGAGACATGGTCTAGTAGGGAGACAGGCATGGTTGGACTAGGTGATCTCAGAGGTCTCTTCCAACCTTATGATTCTATGATTTTATGATTCTGAGCTCTTTTCTCTTGGTTACCAATGACAGGACCAAAGGGAATGGCAGGAAGATGTGGCAGGGGAAGGTTAGGTTGGACATTAGGCAAAGGTTCTTCCCCCAGAAGGTGGTGGAGCACTGGAACAGCTCCCCAGGGGAGCAGTCACAGCACCAAGCCTGACGATATTCCAGAAGGGTTTGGCCAACACCCTCAGCCATGCAGTGTTGGGGTTGTCCTGTGCAGGGACAGGAGTTGGACTCGATGGTCCTTGTGTGTCTCTTCCAACCCAGGATATTCTAGGATTTTATGATCCTGTGAAATCCTAGGGGAGAAAGAGAAAAAACCCACAAGAATCCTTTGATTGAAACCTACAACCAGAGATAAGAGAGAGGTGACAGTAAAAGGCAGAATATGAGCCATGTATCCAATAACCTTTCAGTCCTTTTGAAAAGTGAAGTGGGTAGCAATAAAGATTTGTAAGTCTGATAAAATTCCTCCAGAGGACCTAATTCCTTTGCAATGTTGTGGTTTTACTAAATCAAGGTCAGATGAGAACTAGATTAGCTATATGATTAATGTGCGTATTGGACCAAACATGGCAAAGTCAGCCAATGTTCTGAGGACACGTTCATGATAAAGACTGTGCAAATAATCAGTTTAACCACACAACAGAGTTGACTGAAATAGTGAAGGTATTTCTGAATGAAATGCCTTTCATTTACTTCAGGAGAACTTTAACTTCACAAGAAATGGAAGAAAAAACTATTAATGGTGCAATTAATGGACTAAAAACCCTTCTAAAAGGGTACGTTATTGAACATGTGTTAGGTTTGCTGCACACACCCAGCAGATCTGGTGGGTAGGCCACCAGGCCACCACTTTTTCAACATTCAGAGCAGTCATGTTCTTGCTCTTCAAACTGCAAAAGCCTTGTAGCTGAAGTAGAATGAATCTTATTTATAAAATGCATCCTAAAAAACCCCAGCAAGCTGTTCTAAGTTTGTTAAACTTCACTGTGAGGATTTTTTTTTCTTTTTGATCGAAAAAACCAAACTCAAAATACCAAATCAAAACCACAAGTAGGTGAGAGAATACTTGAAATTAAGCTTGCATTTCTAGGTAACTCAGTGAAAAGATATTTCTGTGTAAGCAAGGAATAAAATGAAACATAAGGGGGGATTTGTAAAGACTGACTCTATTTGCATTGTTGTCTTAAACCTAGCCCGAGTGCTGTGGCTCCTCACTGAGGGATGGGCTGTCTGTGCTGCTGCAGGGAACGAGAAGCTGCAGCAGGCGCTGCCTCCACCCCACCACAGTGCCCCATTGGAGTGGTGAATACTTTTCTCTTTTCCCCCACTACTCATTTCCCTGACTCATCTCACTATATCTTTTTTTTTTTTCTTGTGTATGGGATCAAATCCAAGCTGTGTTGTAGCTTTGTTTGGTGACCTTCGCTGTGTTCAGGGTATCAGATTGGGATCTGAAGAGACTAGGAGCTGTTTTGTGCAGCTCCAAGAAGTTGTGACTCAGAGCAGGGTAGGGAAGGGGTACTTTTGGGGAGAAGGCTGGCAATCTGATGTCTGGTTACAGAAGAGATCTAGGTGTTTAGGAAACTGTGGATATGCTTTTATTTTCTCATTAGGCATTCTCACCAGTTTTTGAAGGATAAATGACTGTCTTAACAATAAAATGCTCTGTATTCCTTTTTTTTTTTTTTTAAAGAAATTCCTTGAAGAAAACTTCAGAGTTTCTTTTCCGCGCTAGAACAAATGAGCAGTCTGAACAGGTCAGATCTTTGTCCATCCAGGCCTGTGTTTTAAATGGCTGCTGGGTGGTGCCGGGGAAAAACTAGATGAACTAGGTGAGCTTTTGGTGCTGTTCCCTCAGGTGGGGCTGCCAGCCATTAACAATTTGCAGTTCTTGGGCTCTTTGACATAAATATATTTTGCTTTTGTATTTAATAGGCTGTTACTGCTTTTATAAAGTTTTCCAGTCACTGTCAATCCAAGTACTACAATGTCCTGTGCCAAGAGCCCCACAGGTCACTCAGCCAGAAGACCAAACAAAACCAGGACACCTACACAGCACATTTCAGTAATTTTATAAGGAAAAGGGAATAAGCGGATAGAGTCCATCACCCCAAGAGTCCTTCTCCCTCACTCCCTTACAGCCTTCTATATGGAAAAAGATCCCACTTGCTTCAGAACTGGGCTGTTTGTGATGAACTTCATTCACGTATCATGTTTATATTGTGACATGAAAACAGCTTTAAGCAGCATTTGGAAATGATATTAATTTAACAAAGCAGTTAGTGGGTAGGCTCAGGAGAAAACAGAATTTGCTGTTTCTTCTGTAAGAAAAGTTATTCAGGGATTGAAACATTGATATCACAGTATCACAGTATAAGGTTGGAAAAGACCTTTGAGATCATCAAGTCCAACCTATGACCCAACACCTACACCTACACCTACTCCTACTCCTACTTGTCAACTACACCATGTCACTAAGTGGCTCATCCAAATTTTCTTTGAACACCTCCAGGGATGGTGACTCGACCACCTCCCTAGGCAGGGCATTCCAATGGCCAATCACCCTCTCAGTAAAGAACTTCTTCCTAATGTCAATCCTAAACCTCCAGGCTAAACAATTCCAGCTCCCTCCGTCGCTCCTCATAGGGCTTGTGCTCCAGCCCCTTCACCATCCTCGTCACTCTCCTCTGGACACACTCCAGCATCTCAACATCTTTCTCAAACTGAGGGGCCCAGAACTGGACACAGCACTCGAGGTGCGGCCTGACCAGTGCCGAGTATAAGGGGATGATAACTTCCCTAGTCCTGCTGGCCACACTGTTCCTGATGCAGGCCAAGATACCATTGGCCTTCTTTGCCACTTGAGCGCACTGCTGGCTCATGTTGAGTTTCCTGTCCACCAGCACTCCCAAGTCCCTTTCCACCTGACTACTCTCCAGCCACTCTGCACCCAGTCTATAGCTCTGCATGGGGTGGTTGTGTCCAAAGTGTAGGACCCGGCATTTGGACTTGTTAAACCTCATGTTATTGGAGTCAGCCCATCTCTCCAGCCTGTCAAGGTCCCTCTTTAGGGCCCTCCTACCTTCTAGCAGATCGACACTTCCTCCCAGCTCGGTGTCATCTGCGAACTTGCTGATGAAGGACTCGATCCCCTCATCCAGATCATCAATAAAGATATTAAACAGGACCGGGCCCAGCACTGATCCCTGGGGGACGCCACTAGTGACCGGCCGCCAGCTGGATGGGACACCATTCACTACCACCCTTTGGGCTCGGCCATCCAACCAATTCCTAACCCAGCACAGTACATTCCCATCCATGCCACGGGCTGCCAGCTTGTCCAGTAGTCTACTAGGGGAGACAGTGTCAAAGGCCTTGCTGAAGTCCAGGTACACCACATCCACAGCCTTCCTCTCATCCACCAGGCAAGTCACACGGTCATAAAAAGAAATCAGGTTGGTCAGGCAGGACCTGCCTCTCCTAAAACCATGCTGGCTGGGCCTGATCTCTCCCTCATTCCTCAGGTGCCGCATGATCGCACCCAGGATTATCCGTTCCATAATTTTGCCTGGGACCGAGGTCAGGCTGACAGGTCTGTAGTTACCTGGATCATCCCTATGGCCCTTCTTGTGGATGGGCGTCACGTTGGCCAACTTCCAGTCTTGGCCAACTTGTTAGTCCATTAATCAACTTCCTAGAAGTCAGCCTGTTTCTGAAAGATACCATGACCTTACTGACAAAGAGAGGTAGAAGAAAAGAAATAGGTGGCAATAACATCCACAAAAAATCATGACAAACATCTGGAAAACTAAATTTGAAGTACAGCTTCTGATTTATATTTTAGTTACTCATCTGTTTCTACCTCTTCTGTATATCATTAGTAAATTTTTACGTATTTGTTTTAAGCAAGTGTTTGTCGTGGCATTAAACAGGCTTTGTATTTCAAATGTTGGGCCATTTTTATTTGCTTACAATGTGTGGGGTCTGTGTAAACACCATTGACTTATAAGCTAAATGTATAAAAATTGGATTGCTCTGCATGCAGGCACTGCATATTCACTTCTGGAGATACCTTGTGTGCAAAGATTAGTGCAGTGCCCACCCTCATTTCTTAAAGTATGAGAAAAAAGGTCAAAAGTAAGAGAAAGAATTGGCTTTAGCATTAAAATTACTGCACAGCAAAGCTACAGATGTAAGATAGTTATTACTAATTTTTAAATAGAAGTTGTGGTTATTTTAGATATACTTTGATCAATCTGCACCTGGGATATGTGACACTTACATTAACCACCTATTTGGATCCCAGGCAAACCTCTTCTCAAATGACAAAATATATTCATTCCCTTGATTTTCCTCAGATGTACATCAAATGAGTAATCAAAATGTGTTACTTATGATCCTTAATTGAATTTGCATTCTAGTTCATTGTCTTTGTCCTATGATGTTCATTGTTCAAGGCTTAGTCATGGGAGAAGCTGTCCTTATGATCCTGGCTGGTAGCTGCAGCCGGTGACACTGGTGGCGTTGACCACACCAGGGATAATTCCAAGTTGATGTGGAGCTCTTGATAGCGATTGAAAAGACGATCCTAGGTGAAATGAGATGAGGTCTAGAATAGAAAACAGATTTTTTTTTTTCACTACATGAGAAGATAACAGGCTATCTTTGTTTTCAGAACTAAATATTCTCAATATATTTTATGCACAACGCATGCACTCACACAAGCATTCAGTTTGAGTGAGCAAGCAAGCTAGTGAATCTGTAAATGGTTAAGGGGTTTCTGATACTTTTTGAATAAGACGGAGGATTGTATATTTCAAAATGTACTAGAAATATGACAGTTAAGAGCTCTGAAACAAATTCTCCCTCCTTCCACAGGGATTGACCATGAGCAGGAGGAATTTCTTTGCATTTTACCATTCTGAGAATATGAGGATTGCATTTTTGTTGGTGTTTGGACTGTCTATACCAACTCAATATCCATGATAAGAAGCTATACAGAAAGTTGTGCTGCTATTGTGAGATAATGCTTGCACAATAATTAACTCATCAATCAAACTCTGAGCAGGATACCCCAGAAACAGAGAGGTGAGTCTGCAAAACCTGATAAACATTACTCAACAGAAATTCTCAAGCACCCTGTTGGAAGGGGTTTCTAAGGAAACAGTCTTGTTAAAACATTTGGCAGTTAGAGCCTTTCTATGCCTCTGGAAGCTGTCCCCTAACTTTGGCTTTCAAAAGTTGTTCTGCTGGTGGGGCAAAACTATTCACTTTGAAAGGATGGAGAAACTTGCCTGTTGTCTCCTGTCAGCACTGCGTTGCTCTTCTGACGGCACATCTACATTTCCTACAGGCTTTCTTTTGAAAGTGCTCTTTATGCACATAGGAATGTATGTGCACAGAAATTTGTAGCTTCAGGGATTGCTGTTGTGGGCTGAACACCAAGAACTTGACATGGCAGACCATGGATACTAGCTTGGAGAAAGCCCTGAGCAACCTCAATGAGACCCCTTGAACAGCAGAGTATACACTCCCCCAAGGTCCTTTCTAACCTGAATGAATTTATGACATAAGAAAAAATGCACATAGTTAATCTCAGATAGAAACAGGATTGTAATTTAGTGCCTACGTGTTTGCTACCTGTGCATGCAGATTGGCTCACCTTAGCAGCGTCTGAGACGGGCTGAGTGTGGATTTGCGTTGGTAAGTGGCACTGGTCAGAACTGGAAAAGTCAACCCTTTCTCTTATCAGGATTTTCTGCTCTTTAGGGCTGAGATGAGAGCTGACAGAACAAAGTTATAATTATTCAGAGATACTGACTTGCTTTGGTAGGTAGCTAAAAAGAACTTTATCCTGTATGAGAAGCTACCTGTGTAAGCAGCAAGGTTCCAAATACCCCAAGAATCTCCCCAGATCGATGGTGTCCAACCAGCCTGGTCCCCTCCATCCTCTGGATGTCCCTGCAGCAATTTAAAACTATCTTGGGCACCTTTAAACATTCTAGTTTAGATCCATCCTGAGCTATAACTTCTCCTGCACATGGTGTGAAAACAGATGAGGAAGAAACTCCGAAGGCTTTTTCCATGAATTTTCAGCAGCGTTTCCCCCTCCCCTGGGTTTCCATTAGAAGTGAATTACATTGTGCCCCTGGTAATCATTGAATAAATATGTTAAAAAGTGCTCGATCATTTTAGCGAGTATGTCCCTGTGGCTTCTGCAGCGTCCTGTGTGAGTTTTACAAGACATTCAACACTTTCTATGCCTTATTGGTTTGACCTTTAATATTATTTAAAAAGTGAATGTGATATTATCTGCAACCAGCTGATAAAGGCCTGTGAGTGAAAGGACAATATTCTCTTGGAGGATTGCTATATTTAAGAATAGCATGGCCTTTGAAGGTCTTCTGAAATGGCAATAAAATTTGTGTATTTTCTAATAGAAAAAAGTAAAAGACTGTACAGGTTATAACCTGAGCTTCGCAGCCCTTCCACCTGATCTGATTTTTTTTGTTACTTTCTATATCATTAGTTGCATGCTGAGCCGTCTAAAGGTATATTTAGAGCAAGACGGCTTAGATGAAGGAATAGAAATGACCACTGCCTTGTTTAACTTTTAGTGTAAACTCGAATTGTAATTGTAGAGCTGTAGGGTGCATGCGAAGGGTTTGCAGTTTCTAGAGGAGTCTGGTTAAGGAGGACCATGAAGTAAAAATGAAAGTTCTCATTAATTTTTTTCATTAATTTCTTTAATTTCATTAATTTCATCTGGGTAACAATTATATACAAATGTAATTTTTGTAATTTCATAATTATTTGGGGGTGCAGTGCATTTTTCAGACTGTTTTACACAATGACTACAGAAATGCAGTTGGTAAGCTGTGAGAATCCTCTAGAGTATTGCTGTCCTTTCAGTGGAGGCCAGAAGCGTAGCTCATGGACATGTTATAGGATTGGATGGTATCTCAGTTTCTTCTTTTGCTTTCCTCATGAAAGACTTGTACTTTTGTTGCTGAACCACCTTCACTGAGAAAATGCATGTTATTTTATTGAGGGGTTCAGAAAACAGAAATTGCTCAGGGATCTGGTTTACTAGTGGACAGATACGGTTGGACATGATGATCTCAACGGTCTTTTCCAACAAAATGTTTCTGATTCTGTGGTATTATCAGATATGTCACTCCCTCTGAGTAGACATAAAATAAGAAGGGTGCAATGCTGAGGCTGTGATCAAAATCTTGTGTGAGTTTAACAGTATTAACTAAGGTTAAACAAAGTATTATCTCTATACCATTTTCTGTAGGACCTTTATAGGGAAAGGAAAGGAATTTCCTTTGAGGAAAGCATTTTATGTAACTTTGCCAGTTCTGCTGTATATGTATTTTTCACTGACTCTTTTTTTTTCCAGAGCCAATCTTTCTTTCTGTAGACCTTGAGCTGGGTTTGGCCAAGGAAGAATTTAAAAAGCTTTTTCTAGTGAAAGCAGATCAGAAAGATCCCTTTCTGCTGGCTGAGACTACAAATGCATCTCGAACACGGTCAGGCTTGCCTGACTCTAATTACTCCATTAGGGAGACCAGGGAGACTGTAATGAGAGTCCAAGAAGAGCATTTCTGCCTCTGACCTTGACCTTGACATTGAGGGGCTGGAGCGTGTGCAGAGAAGGGCAACAAGGCTGGTGAAGGGGCTGGAGAATGAGCCCTATGAGGAGCGGGTGGGGGACCTGGGGTTGTTTAGCTTGGAGAAGAGGAGGCTGAGGGGAGACCTCATCACTGTCTACAACTGCCTGAAAGGAGGTTGTGACAGGGTGGGTGCTGGGCTCTTCTCACAATTGACAAGCGATAGGACAAGAGGAAATGGCTGCAAGTTGCGCCAGGGGAGGTTTAGACTGGACATTAGGAAGAATTTCTTTACTGAAAGAGTGGGCAGGGGTTGGAACAGGCTGCCCAGGGAGGTGGTGGAGTCACCGTCTCTGGAGGTGTTTAAAAAACAGGTGGATGAGTTTCGTAGGTACATGGTTTAGTAGGGAGACAGGCACGGCTGGACTCAGTGATCTCAGAGATATCTTCCAACCTTATGATTCTATGATTCTAGAGGCAGATGGACAAAACCAGTATTCTGTGAAACATAGATGCTTTTAAACCTATTGTTTCATTATCCTCCATCAGCTGCGTATATTTAAATGGAAGAGCATAAGCAGTAATAGAAAGCAATAAAAACGATACTACTGATAATTCCCATATTAACAATAATTGGTTACCACTTTAATTCTTAAACTACATGAAAAATAACAAAGATTAGTATAGAACACAAAATATTTTACACTCAACAACTGGGATCAGTTTTCTATTTCTCAGTTTGCTTAAAGGAAGGAATTCACTTTGTATTTAACCTGAGGCTCAATCTCTTCCTCTCTGATGCAAATTGAAACCCTGTGGTGCTAAAATCAGTAAGTGGTTGCCAGGAACTAAGTAGAATAAAACTCATTTCTAATTGTATGACCTTTTTAATTTGAAAAAAAAAAATATTATGGCAGTAAATGACACAAAGAACAATAGTTGGAAATGTTTTAGGTAAGTCTCATTTTGAATAACAAAATGTTATATTCTATTACCTCACTCTTTGTTTTTTCAGTGTTTTTCCCACAAAAAAATGTCCAGGTATTGAACAAAACTTTTGTCTGAGTATCTTATTATAAAGGACACACATCACCTAATTTTAACTCCTCCAAATCTGACACATTTTAAGGGGTGCTTCATTTTAATACTGAATTTCTTTTCTTATCTCTCCTAGAGCTGGGACCGCAGAGAACTTTTTCACTTGCTGGAAAAATTACAAATGAAAACTAAATTAAATAGCTGTGTGACTGAATTATTTATCTCAGATGACTCAGCATCAGTAGCTTTTTGCCACTTTGGGCATCCACACGCAGTTCTATGTGTGTTGCTGAAAACAAGAATTGCTGAGGCTACACATGAAGTCATCCGAAAGGGATTAATGGATCTTGGAAGAGTGTCACGATTGCAGTCGATGACCGTCCTAAGGGAAGGAGCTCTGTGGATGAAGATCTAATGGTGATCCTCATCCTATCCCGCACTCCCTGATCAAGAGCCCATGGTCTCCTAATGGTTTGTGGAATAACTCAACACTCGCAAGAAATGGTCAAAGTGAGTCTATTTTGTTACTTAATTACAAAGCTTTTCCGCCTCAAAAGGATACATTATCCTTGTTGGTTTTATCCTTGGCCTTGCATGAATTGCTTCAGGGCGTGCTCAGTAAATCCTGTAGATGTTGGGAATAGCTGTGAATGCGAGATCACCATTGCTTTGTTTAAAGCTGAGGTGACCAAGAGACCATTTCAGCGCTGTGATTGCTGGCAGGGCTGGAGATTGAGTTGAAATGTACGTCTGAGCAGCCCATTGGTTCTAGTTCATTGAAAATAGTTATCATTTAATTATGTTTTTATTTATAAGTGGCATAATGGAGACTTCAGTGGGCTTCAGTTTACCCAGAGCATAGATGGGTATTAATTCCTCTCCTTTGTTGGCTTTGTCACACGTGGTGTATTTGTGTGTAATTTATGAGTGTCTAATGGAGCATTTTGTTGGGCGTGCTGTTTCCATACTGGATCTATCCCTGGGCTGTGTTATCTCCAGATAAAGACATGACAACGATCCGTGAGATCGGATTGGTCTGTAAAGGTTTTCAGAATCAGGAACTGGAATTGTGATTATTAAATTATAATTTAATTCCCTATTAACTTAATAGCTCTCACAAAATTTAAATGAGATTCCACAAATGCTTATCAACGTTAACATGAGCAAATACCCAAAAGCTTTGTCTTTTGAAAACCCGCAATGGATTCAATTATAAACAGTTGAGCTGAGGTAAATATCTGACCCAGTTTTGGGCAGAATATTACACTCAGAGCTTTAATAGTGCCTTGTACGTCACCTCAGCATCTGAGCTGTATGTGAAGCTCTGGGGTCTCGGAGCCTCAGTTAGCATTCTGTGCAGGCTGTGGTAGAGGCTTTGAGCAAACCTTATATCCTCGAGCTGCTTGGAGCACCTTTAATTGAAAATGTGAATACCTACTTGGGCATTCAGTAATTGCATAGGAGAGATTGTCATCTTTCATTACTGCATTAACCTTTAGAACTGACAACAGTGTGCCAGCTCACAATAATTGAGCTGAGGTCCAGGAAAATTAGTTTCTTACCTTGTGACTGCACATATGGTCAGGTCGTTTGCTCACTGGAGTTATTTTCCCAATGATATTCCCCTCACTAAATTTGGCTTCTTTTTTTTTAATTATTGGTTTAGATTTTTATCTTTTAAAAAGCCTATCCTAGAGCTAGAGGGGGAAGAAAGGGAGAAACACCTCTGCACCCTCTGAAACATATAGCCTTTCCAGTACTGCTTTAATGGAATTTAATAAAACACGGGTTTGAGGTGATTACTGTTACTGTGCTTTGAGAGCATGAACAAACGTTTGGGACATGAGGCATTCTGAAATACAAATTTTAATTTTATTTCATTCATTCAGTTCTGGAGTACTCAGCACAGGATGGACACGGATCTGTTGGAGTGAGTCCAGAGGAGGCCACAGAGATGATCCAAGGGCTGGAGCACCTCCCTTATGAGGACAGGCCGAGAGAGTTGGAATTGTTCAGCCTGGAGAAGAGAAGGCTCTAGGGAGAACTTAGGGCAGCCTTCCAGTACTGAAAAGGGCTCCAGGAAAGCTGGGGAGGGGCTCTTGATCAGGGGGTGTGGGGATAGGACGAGGGGGAACACTTCAAGCTGGAAGAGGGGAAATTGAGATGAGATCTTGGGCAGAAATGTTTTCCTGTGAGGGTGGGGAGGCCCTGGCACAGGTTGCCCAGAGAAGTGGTGGCTGCCCCATCCCTGGAGGTGTTCAAGGCCAGGTTGGATGGGGCTTTGCACACCCTGACCCAGTGGGAGGTGTCCCTGCCTGTGACAGGGGGTTGGAACTGGATGGGTTTCTTAATACTTAATGAAAAAGTAATTAGGTAGGTGCAGTCTGTGTAATGGGGTATTGGTGTTACTTCAATAAACTTGTTCATAATTGGAAGTAACACTGTAGGTCTGATGGGAAAGCAGAACTCTCCTAGGGATTGATCCTTGGTCAAATTCTGATGATGTAAATGTAACTGCAAAGTTATTTGTTTGTAAGTCAGTGTGGAACACTTGGGGTTCTGTGACAATGAAATCTTGGAGAAGTCATTTTGCACACTGAGCATATTTCTTGTCTGAATGACGCGTTATTAAAGACTGTTTTCAAATTGGATAGAAAGCTTCAGATTGCTGCTCTTGAGGGCTGTTCTCCCACTTCTGGTTGTATATTTTAGCACTTAATTTCTGATAAAATGTGTTTTGGGTTGATTTTTATTCTCTGATTTCTATTGCTTTAGAACTTGGTTACAGTCAAGGACCGCCCACCCTACAATTGTAAAGAAGCTGTGCAGGGTGAATGCTCTAAAAGTGCTGAAAAATATGCTGAGTAACTTGTTTAAAGGACTAACATCTCCCCACAGCACTTCCAGTCACTTAAACAGCTGAACCAAACCCAAATGATATTTTCTTCAGCTGTGAATTATTTGCATTTTGTCACTTAAAATCGGGGGATTGGGAAATAGCATGCAATTATTTTCTTTTCTCTTAAAAGCTACCATTTGTTTTTTGTTTATTGTGGTGCTGAGAGTTGCCTGAGACACTTGGAGGATAATCAGGCAATTTTCAAAGCACTTATCAAGTGAATTAGAGACAAGTTGAAGCTGCAGCAGGGTGAATTCTTTTCTATTAAACTAAATTGTCTTCAATTAATGAGGTAAAGAGAAAACAACTTGTGTCCAGGCTGTGTCCAAGAGTTTTCCCTTATTCCACTAGAGAGGTTAGTGATGTGTCTGCATGTGCAGACAGGTGCTGTCTTCTCTTTTCAAGACTGACCTCACTCAGCCTCTCCTCATAAGGGGGGTGCTTCAGTCCCCTCAATGTCTCTATGCCCTCCGCTGGACTCTCTCCAGTCGTTCCTTGTATTCTTGAACTGGGGAGTCCAGAACAGGACACAAGACTCTAGATGGGGTCTTACTAGGGTGAAGTAGAGAGAATGTCCCTTGACCTGCTTGCCACACACTTTCCCATGCAACCCAGGACACTGTTGTCCTTCTTGGCCATGAGGGCATTTTTCTGGCTCATGTCAGTTTATCCATCAGGACTCCCAAGTCAACTCGTAACCTGTGTGGGGTTTTCCCTCCCCAGATGCAGAACCCTACACTTGCCTTTGCTGGACGTCATGAGGTTCCTAATGAAAGGATTTTCAGTCCTTGAAAGCTTTGGTGACCATTTCTGTAAGTGTAAAATTGCATTTGCACTTCCAGTGAAACTGATCTGTGGTGCTGTTTTTATAAGGGGTGTGAATATGTCCTGTGTCACAGTGCTCTGCAGGGTCACTTAAGATGTGCTGTTAACCAATTAAACTTAGCTGGTTGCTTTATAAAACCTTACCTGGATGCTGTCTGGAAAAAGCACCTTGTGGAGAAATTGTGATGCATGTACAGCAGTGGATTTTAGTTCATTTTGTGGCTAATTTAGCTTCCTGCAGTGGACGCTTGTATTACTCTCTCCTAATTCTGTGCATGTAGCTCTTGCAAGCCCTCAGTTCTCTCATACTTGTTTCCACAATATATTTTTAACAGTTGAAAACAGTTTGAGGAACACATGCAGTTTTCTCAAGCTTGTGAATGTGTTTTTCTATTTTGAGCCAGTGCTTTGGTTCTGTCGGTATATATTGCACTGTCAATAAATGCAAATGTTGTTAATGAAAGGTCAACATCTCCTAGATGCTTATGTTACAGTAGTCATACCGCTTCTGATTAATCACTTAATCAGAGAGCTGATGCTTCCCATACTTTGATGCTGGTTTTAGATCAATATTGCATTTTCTGGTTCCTCTTGGGAGCAGGGCTGCTCAGTATGGCACAGCATGCACAAGAGTGCTGAAGGTGCTACTGAACTTTCCTTTCAAATGTGCTTGTCCTTTTTCTTTCAGTTATGCTTAGATGTGTAAGGGATCAGTATTTGTTATTGTATTGCTGCAAATCCTCAGTTTTCTTGTGCTGTAGATCGCAGAAGCAACTCAGACTATTCAGTTCTTACTGAATTTGTCTCCTGTCTCTTGCTTCTGGCTGGATTGAACTAAGAAATGATTTGGAGAGTACCCATCTTACCAAGAAACTCTTTCCTGCAGACAGTATTTCAAAGCCTTAGGAAGCCAAAGTAAGCCAGGGGCTGCATATTAATGTTGTCTAATACCCTAAAGCTGAACTGCATGGTGTTCACAACTATCTCACTGCATGGCGTTAATCTGGGAAGTGGGACTTTGATGAGGTGTTTGATGAGCGGTGTCTGCACCATGCTTTAATAAATATTCACTGATGGCCTGGCCATGTGAAAGATAAATTAGGCAATCGATTAAAACCAATTTTATATAAAGAGTTCAGAACTCCTTAGTATGATGATTTTACTGTGGGTTGTTATCTCTGTTTGATAACAAGCTGATCAGATGAAGCCTTTTCTGATAACACTTGTGGAAACATAACCAAGAGTGATGCTAAAAATGCAAGGGTCTAAAACAAAGTTAATGAAAAGTTGTGGAAAGTTTCTACTGCTCACTGATGTTTTAAAATGTTGGTGTGATTTATACTTAAAGAAGAAACTATTGCATTCTAATTCAAGATAAATCTTAAAATAGAAGCCCTTATTTTAGTCAGGCATAGTTAGGAGTTTGCCTATATTTTCCATGTATTTTAATGTGAATTAAATGACTTTTGAATCCTGATGCTATAATGAAAGATGCCCCTTTCCTGGCATTTGCCCTGGCAGTAGGATAGGTAACTTTTTCATACAAAAAATCAACCAAAAGCTCCCCAAGGTCTTTATTGTTATAATATCTGCCATAGACATGGAAATGGTAAGCTCCTGAAAGCAGTGTACTTCAACTGTACTGAATAGGAATCTGGGGTCTTGTTGAAAAGCACTTATATACACATGGTGATTCCAGGTGTTGTCAACTGCTTTGAATTTTTCTTTCCTCATCTTTTTGGTGCAACATTGTATGTACATAGATATATATATATTTCTTAAAGTTGTTTTGTGATTGTTTTGGAGCCTTCTGATCAGCTGCAAGGATACTGTGATTCTAGTCCCTCTCTAGCGGAAACTCTAAGTTTAGGACATACCTGTTATTTGTATCTTCTAGTTAGAAAAGGAACTTAAATAGAAAATTTGCAAATGGGACATTATACATTTATTTACAAATAACCTTTCTAATTTGACAGATGTATAGTCAAAACAGGTTACTATTTGCACCCCAGTTTAGTGGCTGTTAATGAGAATCAGTTAAAATACCAGTACCTATAATTAGTGGGACCTATGTATCATGGCATAAGGTGCTACATGTAGGCAACACAACCTCTGTTTTACTCTAATTAGATCTGTTTAAGTATAAGAATGACATTTTGGTGTTGAGAGCACTACTGAATTTGAATAAACATTGTCTAATTGGCAAAGTGGGAATATTTTGAAAGCAGCAATTTTTTTATGCTTTGTGATAGGGTGATGCCCTAAGGTTTTCTGTAATTATACTTCTCCACATACCGCTCAGATAGAGTATACATGGGGAAATGGCTTTATTGAATTCAATAACTATCATAGTTTAACAGTTACCAGGAACTGGTGCAGTTAATGCTTTCTCTGCCTCATAAATGCAACAAATGAATAGGATGTGTAGTGGGTAAATTAATCTTTGTTATGTAGACGTAAACGAAGTATGTCTCATCTTTAAAAGAAGACTAAATTATTAGTTATTAGTGACTACATCATGGAACTATTTCTTGTCACGAGGTATTTAAAAGATGAGTAGATGAAGTGCTCAGGGATCTGGTTTAGTGGTGAACAGGTATGGTTGAACTCAGTCTTAAGGGTCTTTTCCATCCAAGTGATTCTATGATTAGTTATCCAGCAATTGTCCATGGTTTAGGTGCTGTGAAAGCAGTTTTGGGTAGTGATGGCATATGCAACTCTCTTACTTGTCATGGATTTCTGCCCAAAAAGGCACTCCATCATCATTATGAAAATCCATCAGTGTTATTATTAATCATAGGGACTTGTAAATTTTAGGAAGAGTGGGGTTAATTATTCTTTAAAAGTTATAGTGGTAGGATGGCAGTCATTCTTGGTTATTTTCAGCTGTCCAAAAGTTGTGTCATTAGTTTGCCTGGCTCCCCTCTCTCTTTAAGTGAGAAAAAACAGACATTTTAAGAGGTAGATTTGGTCTTCCTAATTAATGGCTCCAGTGGACAAAATGTCATCTGGTGTCCATCAGCCTCCACTGATGCAGAGAGTGCCTCAGTAATTAGCTCTGTCCGTACACCCAACCTGATGTGACCAATGCTGCTAGAGGCATCCTGCCTTTCGGAGTCTGAAATCTTCGAATTAATCAATTTCATAATTACCTACCTTTACAGAAGAAATTTCTTCATTCTAGTTTAACTGAAATGGTGAAAATAAAATACATTCGTATGATTTCAAACCAGAATGCCCATCAGCTTTACTGAAATTCTAAGTTGCAATGAATCAAACTGGAGGAAAGAAGTTACTCAGACGAAAGTAGAATTTTCTGTAAATATTTTCCGCTCAAGAAATTGTTTTCAAGTATTTTTTAAAATTCACAACTTCTGAGCCCATTTTGAGTTTTTTGAATTTGTGTGCATTTAATCTTTGTAATATGGTTAATATGGTTAATCCTTCTTATGCTTCAGCATGGTGTTACAGGCACATGCATGCAGTGGAGAAAAGGCACGAACTCAGATGCGCAGTGATTCTGAGACCCTTTATTCGTCCACACTAGCACCTCTTATACACTTATGAAGGTTACAGTAATTTTCCATCAGCCTAACAATCCCTTGTTGCTTAACTACAAACACACTTCCCTTTTGCCCTCATGTAGCGCTGGGCTTAAGTCTTTACCGCCTTTCCCACAATCAGGCTGTCACAAGTTCTCTCAGTACTTTGACTAAAGCCCGAGAACTTGTTCCACGGTCTATCTTCCATTTCTAAACAATCTTCTCCCCACACATGCACACATAATTTATGATAGAAAAATGACCTTGGGGGAATAGGTGGGAGGACCGAAAAATAAAAAACACTGAGGAAAAGAACTGAGTGAAAACCAGAAGGAATGAAATAAGGCTTTAGAAGTAGATTATTGGTTGATTTATTTAGATATCTTGGTGAGAAAGTGTTTTAGCCATGATGGAGATAAAGAAACAAGACTGGTAAGGCATGCTGCAAGTTGAGTTGAGGAGGAAACCAATTGTGTAGTTTGATCAAATGAGAAACACTCAGTAAGAACAAATTATAATGTGGAAAGACTGGAGAGGAGAGTTGTTCCAGCCTGATGTTAAAATGCACATTCTGTGGTAGAATATCAGAAATAGCTGGATTTTGTCAATGGGTGTGCGATATGCAAGTTACCAAATATTCTTAATTAAATTGGTAACTGAAGGCAGAGGAAAAGACTTTTGTGCATGTTCTTATACTTCTTGAACTATACTGTTCTGAGAATATTAAACCCAGCCCTACTTGAGTGTCGTAGTCCAAGAATTGAGCTGTGCTCCTTAAAGTTTGTATTTCTGAGACATTTTGATATACCACAACTCTATTATATTGCCAGATCTTGTACACACTCTCTCTCTCTAACAACAAGTATACAGATGATCCTAAATTCGAGAAGTTGCTAAAATGCAAGTGCTACATCTGTCGTAGAACACTGGTTTGGTGCTGCACCAACCATTGATAATACCTTTGTTTCTACCATGTTTATTTGCATTGTCTTTGCATTTTGTTGTGTGTGCCACCTGATGGTCTGGTACAAAGCACCAGAAGTTGGTGGCTGAAATGCCAGATTGCCCTGGGTAGTGGAGGGTAAGGGAAAAGTTATTTTGACTTTTCTAGGTTTCTTTACAGATTGTGCATAACAAGGTACAGTGACCCTAAAACAAATACTATAACTGAATTAATCAAACTTTAACTAAACTGAAAGGAATTGAATAACTGTACTTTACCAGTTGAACCTGCCCAGTTAGTTCCCCGTTGGGTTTGTAGAGAAGCCAGAACCAAATTATTTATTGCCCTCTGTCAACAAAAATCTACTCCTTCTTTCTTCATGTTTAGCATTCCTCACACATACGTGATTCTGTACCTTCAAAATTGTCTGAACAAATATGCTACTTCATTTTGCTCATTGTGAATTTCAATATGCAGCTTTCACTGCTATGCATATCCTTGTTTTCATCTCTAATGATGTTCACAATTGGCAGCTTCGTGCAGGTATGTATTTATATCCTGATTGTATTTTAACTGGAGCAGAAACTAAGGTGAATATCTTTGCTCCTTCTCAGAATAAACAATAATGGTGAGCTGGGTCTCAAAGATGCTGTGTAAGGATACCTTATAAGCAAAAGCATTATTTACAGGAATTGGAGAGCTTCTAAATTTAGATTAATTAGAAATATCAGTCCTTCTCAAGACACAGCTTGCTGGTCACTATTCAGGTATAAGCAAGGCATACAGGGGAAAATGCTGGAAGAAATCCAATAACTATTTAAAATCAATTTTGAGGAAAGTTTTTTCTCACATTTATGAAAAAGTTGTATGAATGAAATCTCTAAAACATCAGTTCCTTTCTGCTAGTGATTTCTCTTCTATAATCTGATTAATAAATGGTCAACAAGTTGTGTCAGCTTTCTCCAATTAAACTGCAAGCCTTGGAAAATGGAATCCTTTGGGATTTGCCTGTTTATGAAATCCCTGTTAAGTAGGGGTGTATTGATTTTCATAGAGACTTCATTTATGAAGAGAAGTGCAGGTATTTTTGTGCAATATCTAAATATCAAACAATACATTTTGGGGCATGACAGAAGTTTTTCTTTTAGTTATTTAAAGCAAGGTCATTACTGGTGTCTTGAGTGTTTCAAAAACAATAATAATGGCTTGCACCATGGGACAAAAAATGTTTCACAGAGCGTAAATGTACCCTATTGTTTGTGATCTAGGCTGTCTGGGGTTATCTTCTCGGATGTCTGTAATGAGAGGTCTTCCAGTTGTTTTATTTTGTATATTTTGATTTTGGTTTATTTGTTTTTAAATATAAAAATAATGTGGTGTGGGTCAAAAGACTATTCTGTTAACATCTAAAGCTGTTACAGTCTGTAGAGTTGTGCTGTGTAACCGTGTAACCGAGTCAGTATCTCTTTCAATCTCTCTTCTAACAACCATTCCCTCTGCCATTGCAACTCACAGTAACAAAGGCCTTGCCTGCTGTGTGAAACCGCATAAATAATTTCTGTAAAGCTGAGCATCTCAGTCAGAAGGGGATGTTGTCGTTTAGTAGTTTATACAAATGATAGACTCTGTCATTTGATCATGCATTTATTTAATATGCTTTTTTGATCTGCCAAAGCTGATCAGCTATTCACTCAGTGGCAGCGATCTTTTAGTAATGAATTCATTTTCGTGTCTGTGAAGCAGTAATCACGGGGACCTGTCTTTTAATAATTTCTAATTAATATAGTACATTTTCAGCCTTTGCTTTCATCATAATCATTGTATGACACTTGGCATAGAAGAATATATCATGTAGAATAAATTGTATTTCATCAACTCCAAGTGACTCAGGACTAGAAGTCCAGGGAAATGTTGACATAAATGCAAAACAAAAGGTCACCGGTAAGTTCTTTGTTTAATACATAGATAGCTGTCCGTGTTTTATGATTTGTCTACAGTTTTATACTTAAGGTACATTTTAGTTTTGAAATCTTAACCATCTAAGTAAAACAGATGAAGGGGAGAAGGAGGAAGAGGATGATAGGAGGAAGTGTTTGCCCCTGTCTTGGAAAATCATTCTCTGTTTCTAGGGGTCATGAGACCTAAGAAGCACATGTGTGAAAGAGTAGCAGTTAATGGAGTCACTCCAACCTTCAATTGCGATATGAATGACGATGCTTTTGTTTCCAGGCATGTATATATTCTAAGATGTTTTAGAAACACGTAGAGATCCACTCAATTTTGGATGCATTTTCACAGAATTGGAGAAGTTGTAAAGTGGGGTTTTTTTGGCCATGTATTGTTCTCTAGCATTTTCATAATGTGCATCATAGACACAATGGTGAAAGCATTGCTATTGCAAGATGTGTCTCAGATAGCAAACTGCTGTAGAGATGGAAAGATGAGCAGAAATAAAGACTCAAAGTCATAATTAAGTATTTCTCATACTATATCAGATTCTCTTGCTGTCTTTAATTTTCAACTGCAAACGATAGCTGACTCTCTTCTCCCAGGTGGCTACCTTGGAATACTTCTGGTGGTCACAGTTGATGTTCTGGTGTCTTTCTGCTTGAGTTTGTACAAAAAAAAGCTGTGGCTCTTGCCAAACAGCTCCTCGCTTCTATACTGCCTGTTCCCATTGACTGTAGGTATTTATTCTTTTAATTAATCCCCTCTCACACCAAGTCATCTAGGCTGATAAATGACTCTGTAGGTGATGTCAGTCATTTGCAGGGCTACTCATTCTGAAGAAGACATGGTTTAATTAGTAATCAACCATTCAAAGTTGTCATCTCCATTAAGCATTAGCTCTAACTAATGCATGTCATGTACTAGGGAGTTGCTCGGACCTGAGTGGGCAGTGGTGCTCAGCTGTTGTGCCAGTACACAGATCCTTCAGGAAAGGAGATGCTTGTGGTTCCTTCCCTTCTTCCTTTCATAGAATAGTAGAAGTCATAGAATTCATGGTTAAATAAAGCCAGTCTTACAGGTTTTCTTCATGGGACAAATCATCATCATTGTATAAACTTGATTCCCATCAGAATATTTACTACAGATAGATCCCAAAGGAAAATTCTCCAGAAGATCTTGAGAGCAGCTTCTCTATGAGCCACTGGTGTGCTATTAAAAAAAGAATTCCTAATATTTTACAATAATACATCCTTCCAAGACTTGGTTCTCTTATTTTACACTGAGCAAATTACAATGTTTTTATAAGTCCCCTTGGCATCTTGTTGTTAGGTTCTTGTGTTTTTTTCTATTATGCATTCTCGTGCATAAACAAACATTACAACAATTTGCCAGACAATCATAAAATGATTTTACACTCTGCAAGGTTTTAAACTTTGAGAAGCAAATTAATTTGCATAGATCCCTGGTGCATTATAAAGGATTAGCTAAAGCTATTTCTGTGTAATGTAATTCTTTTAGCTTATTTTCATTTAGGGGCAAATCCAGGCTAAATTTGATGAATAAATTTTTCCCTGCAAATCACTTTCTTGAGTCTCATTGTGGAGCCTATTCTTAAAGAATTTTCAACAGGAAACTCATTTTCTTAAAGCACCTGACATAACATGTAAAGATTTCCTGTATCTTTTTCTGCCCTGTGTATTTTTAATCTATTGTAAAGTTTGTTTATGCCTAAACTAAGTTTTCGTACATTATCTTCTCAGAAATAAACTGGAAGAGAAAGACCAGATACTTAGAGCTGTTTATCTTTCTGTTCTTGTGAGTTGGTTGTGAACTTCTGAAGTTTGTGACCATTTGTTGGTTGCTTGTCTTAGAAATGTCTCTGATAGACATGAGGTTACCCTATATTGGACAATTACTTAAGCCAAATAGCTGAAACATCCTGTAGAAACTAAACCTGTGATGTATCATCAAATCATGGAATAGTTTAGGTTGGAAGGGACCTTAAAGATCATCCAGTTCCAATTCCCCTGCCATGGGCAGGGATGCCTTCTGCTGGATCACTAGATATAACAAATACCTATTCCCAGAATGAAATTTTGGGGGGTACACCCACAAAAAATAACCCCAAACCCATCAAAAATGAACCCATAAAAAACTAGACAAGCACAGCTAGATCCTGTTGTTACAGAGGTTGAAGAAGTGACTCAGAAAACTATCCAGGCTACCCGAGTTTCTAGAGGACAGCCAAAAGCAGGATCAGATGGTACTCGGGGAAAAGCACTGCTTTGTCAAGGGCTGCCAAGTGAGGAGAGAGCATTTCAGGGAAGCTGAGGTCTCGCTGCAGCCCAGTGCAATGCCAATTCATAACTAGTGTAGGTCAAAGCTGTTTCATGGCTATTTATTCAATAATTTGTTTTCATACTTGTAGTCCCCTGATTCTTAAGCAAAAGAAACAGAAGGAAAAATTATTTCTTACTTAGTGTATTCACATATTAAGATATTTTTAATCAAAATTAGATGCTTATCATGGCAGATACACTATCTTCTTCATAATATTTATCTTAATGGTGTTTGTGTTTATTTCATTTTACAGTGGTTAACTGCTTCATATTTTAGATTTTAACATGTCAGTGTTTTTAAATATTCTAATTTATTTAACCTGGAAATCAAAAGTGCCGTTTTAGAGCTGGTGGAATTCTGTTTTTTAATTCACATTTTGGCTCTGGAAATGGAAGTTCATCAAAATTTTCCAAGAAAGAGCATGAACTTAATTAGAAGTATCTTTTTTTTTTATAACTGCAATGGAATTTTTGATGCTTCAATGGAAGCAAAACTCTTAAGCTGAGATCAATTTCATGATTTCCATCTTCAGACAGTGATGTGTTTCATCTATGAACCCATGTTTCACAATGAAGTCAGTGATGCCACTGGCTCAGCACTTCGGTCTGTATCTCCTGTAAGGTGTAATATCTCCAACAGCACATCTCCGCTGTGTGGTTCCCAACAACGTAAATGCTGAGTTTACTGGTTCCAACTTGTATGACTACCAGTGTTAGAAGTGTCTGAGTATTAGTCAGCAGAGGCAGAGTTTTAGAGGGTATTGTAGCCTTGGAGCAGTGGTTTTGTTTGTCTGACAGATCTGAAATTGAACCTTCCTCAAAATGCATTTCCTTGGGAAGAAGGCAAAGGACAGAACAAGAATACAGAGCATCAGCGTGTTTGGAGGCAAACAGTTTATTCATGCGAGTTCTCCCTTCCCAGGGCAGCTCTGCTGCTCTCAAAGAGAATGTTTATATTGCTGGTTTGAATTAATTGAGAACCAGAGTCTCTGAACTTGCACTTGGTACGGCCTGGGAGGCTGCAGACAGATTGCAATAGACCATGTCTCTTAAGAGCAGATCCCAGGGAAAAAGAGAATTTTATAATCTGCTAACAATCAGCCAAATGTGGCTCAGCCTGAACCGAGTTTCCTCTGTTGTTATTTTCTGCAGCCTCTTAGGCACAACTCCTCCAATTCCTGTGCCATTCAAATCACCATCACAAGTGCTTACTGCTTCCCCAGGAAGCTGTCCACAACAAATGTCATTTGTTCCAGTCCACATCTCTACCATATCTCAAACATAATGCTTTGTTTCCTCACCAAATATGTCTTCCTTTATTATCAGGGGTGATTGATAACATGTTCTTTCTAATTTGCCTTTTTAATTTTTTGCATTTTATCTTTCCCCAAAATATTTTAGCACTTGGCTTTCATGAGGTGCCTTCAATTCAGTTTCTGATTTTGATCTTCATATTCTGCTTTCACCCTCTCCCTGCTTCTTCTGACAAAAGTGGAGCATAATTTCTGAGACAGTTGATAGTTATGGAACAACTCCATGGTGATCACTAATTTTTCAAGTGTAGGTTTAACTGCTAGGAGCAATGCATTTCATCTCGTTACCATTCATGTTACCATTCATGCTTTTGTATTTCCCTCAACTCAGCCTTTGAAAGGTGAGAAGCTGTCCAAAGTATGTGAATCATAGAATCATGGAATGGTTTGGATTGGAAAGGACCTCAAAGCCCATCAAGTTCCAACCCCCCTGCCATGGGCAGCGACACCTCCCACTGGATCAGGTTGTTCAGAGCCTCATCCTGCCTGCTCTTGAACACCTCCAAGGGTCTATTCAGTAAGATTAGCTCCTAATTTAGTTTGCTCTTGCACATATAGACCTTTTTTTACCACACATTTACTTCATATGAAATGCAACACATTTTTTTTACTTCATGTTCAGTTGTGTGGTGTCTCTTCAGGAACCAGCACAGTCAGTGCTACGGTCAGTCTGTAGTTCTTAAGTGTCAGGTCTTTCACCTGATCAAGTCTGATATAATGACCTGGGGTGGGGGTTGATAATAGAAATAGATTTAAGAAAGAATACTTTTCTAAGAGCCGGGGAAGGAAACCCTCTGGTGAGTAGGTTCAATATGAGTTCTTTCTCCTTATAACCAAACTGAGAGTATCATTGTTTTTTGAGTTTTAGCTATTACATATACATTCAAGGACATTTTGTACCAAAATAACTGAATTAAAAGGACATTTTGTACCAAAATAACTGAATTAAAAGTCAGATATTGCAAAAAGTGGAGTATCTAAAGCAGAATAATTTCTGATTTCACTTGGTTTTTAAAGACTGTATAACAGCAGTTTTTTCAGTGCTGTATATTTTTAATCTCCTTACTGTTGCTTTGAAGGGGTATAAAGTGGTTTATTTTTCTCTTTTTAATGAAATATGCATCCCTGTCTCATACATCCTTCAGAACAAGGAAGCAGAACCTTAAACCATAGCTTGGTCGATGAACTCGGAATTTATTTCTGTGTGTTATTTGCAAGAGAAGTCAGGTGCTGTGATGTTTATGTGTCCAGACTTGAAGTCACTTGAAATTACAGCTGAAATAAGCAAACAAAAATGGACTGTTGGGCTCTGTTTTCTGGAGTTAGTGTGGAGCATCTATGAAAATCAGCCATAAAACTGATAGCTCTTTCTTACTCCCACTTTATTGATATTTTTAGTACTAATTTTGAATTCTTTATTCTTTTCAATATGACACCATTTTAGAATTGCTTAAACTTTTTTTTGCTTTAAGTGTGAAACTTTTTATTTTGAGCTACATATTGACATTTTTCCTGTTTAGAGAAATGTGTTCTTGAGTGGCTGCCAATAAGAATGTTCTCATAGGTGCCATTCTTGTCATTGCTTATTGTTTTCTCACCACCTCAGACAGAACAATAACTGTAGTTATCCCATCATCACTTTTACTGATGTTTTGACCTAGAAATAGAACATATTTCCTTCAGAAAATGTTCTGAATGAGGCTGATGTGCTACTGCCTGAAATTTTACAGGCTGTTTGTTTTTTCAGATGTTTCAACTACCTGAAAGGAAGCTGTGACGAGGTAGGTGCTGGTCTCTTCTGACAAGTGACAGGTGGTAGGATGAGAGGAAATGGCCTCAAGTTGTGCCAGGGGAGGTTTACACTACATGTTAGGAAAAGGTGGTCAGGCACTGGCAAAGGCTGCCCAAAGAAGTAGTTGAGTTGCCATCCATGCAGGTATTTAAAAGTCAGGTTGATGAGTTTCTTAGGGACATGGTTTAGTAAAGGGACAGGTATAGTTGGACTCAATTTCAAAGATCTTTTCCAACAAGATGACTCTAGGATTCTTTTCTTTACACAGTGTATATATTCAGGGAGTTTGTAACCTCTCTTACTTGAGTGAAGCTTCATTTTTTTCCTTTATTCTATTAATTTATTAATTTCAACACTTTCTGCCTTTTGGAGAATTGGGGAAAGAGAAAATAAAATTTGCTACATTCAATGTTCAGTCTATTTTTTACATTTAGAGACTTTAAAGTCTCTAATAGCCTCCTTATGACTGCTTGCTTATGCTCAAGACTGTTTAAAGTGACATCTGCTCAGCTTCTGATGTGCTCCTTGTGTGATCTCTGTTTTTCTTGGTTTCAGCACATTGTTGAGTATTATCAACTGGATCAGCTGACACATATGTGGTATGTCAGAAAAATGCTGTCAATCACTGTCTCATAATGTTTGCTTTTTACCAGTTGCACATCAATTAAATTATAGCTCATAGAACTTCTTTAGGTTCATATAAAGTGAGCGGATTTCCTTACTCTTCACTCTTTTCTTTGATTCACAGCCAGCCTGTCTCTTGTTGTGTCATTGTGATAACAGGTAAGACAATTGGCAGCAGGGCATGTAGAAGCTTCAATTCATTTTGCACAAGGCTCTTGCTGTCCTTAATAATCTCAACTCTTTATTTTTTTTTTCCTTTAAGATTGCCTGTTGGTCAGTTTGTCTTCTGGCAGTAACATTCAATTATTATTGATAGAAACAGAAAGAATAAGCAAAATGGATGGGGGGAGTTCAATCCAGCTCTGACTGATAAGGGAAGAAAGCTTTTTATAGCATAAGGTACATCTGCCTGTCCTCTTCCACCCTGAGTGCTATCAGGCTCTTTTAGTGCTCTGAATGTACCTCGCTGACTACAGAAATACATTTTTCAGTGATGCAATGTGTTCTTGAGCTGTGTTACTGAGGGAAAAAATACTTTGGGCCATGTTGTTTAGTCTCTGTAGAAGTAGATGGGTAGAAGGGATGACAGGAGATCGTCTCAGACACCACAATAATCAAGCATATTTAGCACCATGTCATACTGTTACCTCTCTTTTTAGACTGGGATTTCTGAATTAAAGATTATTTTTTTTTTTTGCTGGTTCTCTGAATTTTCTAGATGTAACAACAAATAATGATATATTACATTTCAGTGCATTTCCAGCTATGCTATTTCCCCAATACATTAGAAGAATCTGATCTTAAATTTTCACTTGAATCTCTGGTGCTTTTAAGAGTTATCTTTTCTTTAGAGACTCCCAATGAATTATTCTTAGAAGCATCATAAATTTGGGTTAGAAGAAGCTGAAGTCCAAAGCCTTTAAGTTTCTTATATGAAAAGAAGATTCAAAGAAGTAAAAATGATGGAAATAAAGTAAAAGTAATACTGTTGTGCATGTGAAAGTGCCAAATCGGCTGGTTCAGCTCTTGCTGCGAAGCAATATAAATGCCTAATATGTGAACACACTTCTCCTCTGGCCTGCTCTGCTGATAACATTAACTTCTTTACTTAATGGGGATTTTGTGAAATTTTTTTTCTTTTTTTTTTTTTAAAAAAACCCCCCTGCTGCTTTTGCAGAAGTTTCAGCTCTGTCACCATCAATCCTGTCAGCATGTTGGGAAGACGATAGAAAGGAGTCCACTGACTCTTTCCATTGTACATGTCCTGCAGTACTTCAGTATGCAATAGCTTTAACTTCTTACAAATGCAGCAGGCATAATGTTTTGGAGTTGAACATCTGAGTCAGATATTCTGGTTGCATGGACTGAAGAGAGGTCTGACTTGGAACACTACACCCACAGTGGGTTTACAGTTGTATTCTTTGAACAGAAATGTCCAGGGTACCCTCCCCTTCAGAGCTATACTCATTGATTTTAATGATCTCCAGTGACCTTCACACAACCTCTGAACAACAAAATTAATTTTCTTTTTTTTGTTGTTGTTTTTTGCTATAAAGACAAGTGTTTTGATGTCTTGATATCAAGAATTAAAACAAATTAAGCTTAAGGTTACAATGTTGCAAGGGTCCATGCTGAAGGACTTGGGGTTCCTGAGACTTTTTGTTTAAATGCTGAAGATACAGTGGAGATTAGTTACAAAACCTTCTGATGGAAGCACTTTTGAAAGCATAAGCACTTAATTATTCCTGAAAATTTAGTCCTTTCAGTCTATGATTTTGCAGTTATTTTTCTCATCTCCTTTCTTACTTTCTGGTACATTTAATCTAGGTTGGGCAGCTGATTTCACTCTTTTGTGTGTAAGAATTAGTGTTATTTTCAGTCCAAGAAGTCTGTATAGCCTGGTAACTCCCTGCCCACCCTAATCTCATTTCAGAAGAGAATTTTTTTCTTTGAAAAACCAAAATCTTTCTAAAAAATAAAAAAAATTAGGTGGACCTGGGGCATACAGTAGAACAGGACTTAAACATCTTAAATAAAACCTGAAGAGCTAGAGGGTCTAAGTCTAATGTTATTTCCTCATGAAAGTTTGATAAGGTTGCTTGAGGGCTCTCAATTGCACAGGACAGTTTATCTAATTCTGGACGAGTTGTAAACAGTGGGTAAGTACACTTGAGTTGTCATTAATTTCATTGAGCCACCAACACAAGAAATCTTTCTAGGTTCTTGGGCACCTGGGAAATAAAACCTGCTTTGTCAGCTAATCTTGTCTATTTAAATCAAACAAGTAACAATTTAAGAGCGACCTTTCCATTTTTATTCTAAATTCTGGATGCGAAAGCTGATGGCTGCCTTGCTAATGTACAGTGGAAGAAGATTTACAGGAGAACACGCGATCTATCTACTGAGCAAACAGTAGGCTTAGAAAAACCCGGTGGGACCTGGAATACAACTGTATCTGGTTTCAAGGTCGTGAGAGCTGGAGTCAGTTACAAATTATTTCAATTTAAAGAAGCAAAAGTAATCCAGGAACTGACCAAGAAAACTGGCTGTGATTAAAGAGTCTCTGAGAAGCTTTCTGGCAGTAATTTCCTGTAACTTTGGGTGTTCAAAGAACTGTCCTACTTTTATTCACAGTCTTGTTCAAATAGGAACCCTTCATAAATGTCATCAGTACCTCTCTCATTCATCAGTCCCTTGGTTTTGACACAAGTATCTCATAATTACTTGCTATACCATGATGTACATAGTAGTTTCTATGCACTTTTTGCTTCATCCTGTGTTCATTCCTGCTGTGCAGCATGAGGGTGAGTTGAACATGGACATCTCCAGCCTCTGTGGCTGGAGTTACACCTGGCTGAGGATGGGGCTCAGAGCTGCACTCTGCTCAAGTTGTGTCTTTGTTTCTTTTCTCCCAATCTTTAAATTATTTGTAGTCATTTGTTGCTCAAGTTGTGTCTTTGTTTCTTTTCTCCCTATCTTTATGTTATTTGTAGTCATTTGTTTATTTTATTGAATTTCAGGCTGCTGTGTTACAAGCTGTGCCCTGCAGTTTCCAGCTCAGGAGTTTTAATCTATCTCAGTCTGAGATATTTTAATTGACCTGACATTTAAAACATAGGAAAATATTATTTTCTGTGTAAATGACTTTGAAATCAGATGTGGCTAATACTGGGGGAGGTTTCCCTTTTGCTTCTGGAATACTTTGAGAGATAACAATAAATTCAACCAGAAACTCGCCTCTCTCCAACAACACTTGGTATGCCTTAGCTTCTGAGCAGCAGCTTGAAATTATGTTGTACCAGTTGCTTATTCAAATGGGGCTTTTAGGTAGCTGCTGTGTCAACAAGTAACACCTCTGCAGACTGTTGTAACAGACCTTATAAGTAATTACTCTGACACTTTCTGCTACCTTTATTCTCACTCTTATTTGGCTGCTTCTTGCTTACCAACAAATGTACACTAGGAATGAGACTAACAGGGTTTGCATACTTAACATGTTTGAATTGCTTGTTGAATAACAGGGTTCCCTCTATATTCAGATAAGCAAAAATAGGAAAAATCATTTTTATTAAAATACAAAATTCTGGACTTGCCAAAGGTTTCTACCTAGGTCTGTAACTCCTAGATATTGAAACTGTTCACAAACCCGCCAGGTTCTTGTGTGGCATTGACTCACAATGGCTGCACCGTGGTGAAGGGCCCCGGCCTGCAGCATGAGCAGGGCTTCAAAGCTGTGGGTAGCTGGTGGACATTGCTGCTAAGTAAAAAATGGATGTTTACAGGTCTGAAAAATTAACAGAGACCTGACAACCTGTCAACACCCGTGAACAATCTGCTTGGATAGATGCCCAGAGGAGGAAAGGGAGCGCAGGTGGAGAAGTCGCATCCTTGACAAAGAGAAAATGTTAATTCAGGGGTTTTCTGCACCATGTCAGCTTTGATTTCTTCTTCATCTTGGTCTATGTACCTAAATTATCTGCCGTAATTGTGCAAGTGGCTTGACTGAATGAAGGCTTTGCCTAATTAAATTGTGAAAGGCTGCAATGCAGGTATAATCTGATTATCCAAGCCGAATGAGAAACCAAAAATAATGTGCAAATTATTGGCATGACCTATTGAACTTAAATTCAGCTTTTTGGATGTCTTACTGACACTACTTTGACTAAAACTAGGATCACCTTGCGTGTCTGTAACACAGCACACGTAATTTTATATTTTATATGGAAGATGAATATTCATAATGCACATCTTAATTTTAGTGTCTGATGTTTGATACAAATGATGGTTCCTAATTCTTGGTAAGTAATTTACATTTAAACATGGAACTGAAAGCAGCCTTAGGCTGTTCATTTCACAGTAGGTAGCTATATGAAACCAATATACAAACCATTGATTTCGCTTTCCTTAGTCTTTTAGCTGAATTTGAGCTATTGATGTTGATGATAACAACTCTTGCCTATAAGTAGGGTTGTTTGTTTTGGTATTAAGCTCTGGAAAAGTTTATGTGCAATGGCAGGCAGGTATTAAACTCATCCCTGTCCTATTGCATGGTACAAACTTGGGTGCTCCTGGTGTGACTACAGGCTTTGCACAAAATGCACATACCAGTATTGATTTGTCATCTAAATCTTTACGTTTCATGGATGCAGAGTGACTTGGTTTATGTTAAGGCATTTGTGGAGTAGAATCACATTATTCCTTGTCCTCTGCTTTTTCTTGCACAGGGTATCTTCCTGGGAGGGGAAGCAAACAAATGGATTTTCTGCATGAAGATTTTCAATGCCATTTTCTCAAAGTAATCTAAGTAACTGTGGAGCTTCCCTCTAAAATCTGTGGAAGAATTTTTTCTCTCTTCCCACGTCACTTGCTTTCATAAACGACTAGCGTGACAGGGTCACCCACCTAGTCGACCAGGGAAAACCGATCAATGTCATTTTTCTGGATTTCAGCGAGGCCTTTGATACTGTCTCATGGAATACTCATAAACAAAAATGTCCAGAATACAGCTGGATAAACACATAATACAATGGGTGCACAATTGGCCGATGGGTTGGGCTCAAAGAATTGTATTGAATGAGGTTTCCTCAGGCTGGCATCCAGTCACTAGCGAGGTCCAGAGGGTGGTAGTGAATGGTGTCTCATCCAGTTGGTGGCCGGTCACTAGTGGTGTTCCCCAGGGATCGGTGTTGGGCCTGGTCCCGTTTAATATCTTATTGATGATCTGGATGAGGGGATTGAGTCCTTCATCAGCAAGTTCACAGATGACACCAAGCTTGGGAGGAAGGGTCGATCTGCTAGAGGGTAGGAGGGCCCTAAAGAGGGACCTTGACAGGCTGGAGAGATGGGCTGACTCCAATAGCATGAGGTTTAACAAGTCCAAGTGCCGGGTTCTGCACTTTGGACACAACAACCCCATGCAGAGCTACAGGCTGGGTGCAGAGTGGCTGGAGAGCAGTCAGGCGGAAAGGGACTTGGGAGTGCTGGTGGACAGGAAACTCAACATGAGCCAGCAGTGTGCCCAAGTGGCCAAGAAGGCCAACGGCATCCTGGCCTGCATCAGGAATAGTGTGGCCAGCAGGACTAGGGAAGTTGTCATCCCCTTATACGCGGCACTGGTCAGGCCGCACCTCGAGTGCTGTGTCCAGTTCTGGGCCCCTCAGTTTAAGAAAGATGTTGAGATGCTGGAGTGTGTCCAGAGGAGAGCAACGAGGACGGTGAAGGGGCTGGAGCACAAGCCCTATGAGGAGCGACTGAGGGAGCTGTTGTTGTTTAGCCTGGAGAGGAAGAGGCTCAGGGGAGACCTTATTGCTCTCTACAACTACCTAAAGGGAGGTTGTAGTCAGGCAGGAGTTGGACTCTTCTCTCAGGCGACCAGTGACAGAACGAGAGGACATGGTCTCAAGCTTCACCAGAGGAGGTTTAGGCTTGATATTAGGAAAAAATTCTTAACTGAAAGGGTGATTGACCATTGGAATGTGCTGCCCGGGGAGGTGGTGGAGTCACCATCCCTGGAGGTGTTTAAAAGGAGACTGCATGAGGCACTTAGTGCCATGGTTTAGATGACGAATACATGTTGGTGTTGGTTCATAGGTTGGACTCGATGATCCCAAAGGTCTTTTCCAGCCTTGTAATACTGTGATACTGTGATACTGTGTCCCACAGGGATCCATCCAGGGGCCAGTGCTCTTCAATATCTTCGTAAATGACCTGGATGAAGGACTCGAAGGTTTCTTGACAAAGTTTGCTGATGACACAAAACTGAGGGGAGCTGTGGACATGCTTTGGGGCAGAGAGGCCCTGCAGAGGGATCTTGACAGATTGGAGAGCTGGACAATCATCAGCTGCACAAAAAAAGGGCAAGTCCGGGTTCTGCACCTGGGACATGGCAACCCTGGATACACGGAGAGACTGGGGTGTGAGAGGCTGGAGAGCAGCTCTGTGGGGAGGGACCTAGGGTTTCTGGATTGACAGCAAGTTGAACATGAGCCAACAGTGCCCTGGCAGCCAAGAGGGCCAACTGTGTCCTGGGATGCATGAAGCTTAGCATTGCCAGCCAGTTGGTGGAGGTGATTGTTCTGCTCTGCTCTGCACTGGTGTGGTTCCACCTTGAGTACTATGTGTGGTTTTGGGCACCACAGAATAAAAAGGACATAAAACTACTGGAGAGCATCCAGAGGAGGCCACAAGGCTGGCAAAGGGTCTAGAGGGCAAGTTGTATGAGGAGTGGCTGAAGTCACTTGGTCTGTTGAGCCTGGAGAAGAGACTGAGCAGGGATCTCATAGCTGTTTGCTGCTTTCTCTCAAGGGAGGGAGGTGAAACAGGAGCTGATCTCTACTGTCTACTGAGCAATGACAGGACTCGAGGAAGTGGCAGGAAGATGTGCCAGGGGAGGGTTAGACTGGATATTAGGAGAGGTACTTCACCCAGCAGGTGGTGGAGCACTGCAACAGCTCCCCAGGGAAGCAGTCAGGGCACCCAGTCTGCCAGCATTCCAGAAACATTTGGACAATGCCCTCAGTCACATGGTGTGACTGTTGGGAGTGTCTTCTTTAGGGATAGGAGCTGGACTCAATCATCCTTTTGGGTCCCTTCCAACTAAGGCAATTCTATGATTCTATGATTCTATGACCATATTCCTGTAAATCTGTGTGTCATTCTGCCTGCCATCTAGCTGCTGCTTTCTCACTGGAAACACCCTTGGATCATGTGAATTGCGTGGTGGTTATTTGGGTGCTCCTACCTGTGCCCTGATTGCTGCGCTGGCATCCTCCGCTGCCGTTATCCTAACAAGCAGTGTGTAACACTTTGAGCAGACTTGATCAGTGATGACTAAGTGTTTCTAATTTAGGAATGTGCTTAATAGGGGCTGCTTTTGCCAAGGCAACATAATTCACATGCAAAAGTGCTGCAGTTCTTTTTCCTGAGCCAATTCCGCCCCAAACATTGAGTTACCTCTCTTTAAAAAGTCTCTTGGCAAGCTGCGACTGTCACTGTGTTAAGATGCTGAGGCAGCAAGACTCAAGAGCCAGCATCTCTCAGCTTCAGACATTGAATTGCGATGTGTAAGTCAAACCTCAGACTCTGCCATGTAAGAAGATATTGGCTGGCTGAGTGCTTGGCAGGAGGATTTAATTATTCCGACCAGAGATGAACCACAGTGATACAAGTTTGTTTGATGTAAAGGATTATACACTGCTGTCTGAAGAGATTATTTACATTTTATTCACAATTAAATAACTTTAATTCTGATGACAGAAATCTGTGTGTCTAAAATATATGTAATTGAAAATAATTAAATGAAAGAATAATTACAATTATTTTATTGATTTCTTTTCGGAAGGCCCGTGGAAATACTAGGTATGGCAGCATAAACTGTAGGTTTAGATACCTGACTTTGTCACTAGTATAGAAATGAAGATCCTTTTGAAATTATAAAATAGATGAATTTAAAAAGCCTCACTGTGTGGAGAGGATTTTTGTTTCCCAGGTGAGGAATGCAACGGGAAGCTTTTATATCCAACTTCAGTAGCACAGAACAACTTCTGTTGCTTTGTATCTGCACCAAATTCAGTCCTGTCCAGTTTGGAGTCCTGCTCAGAATATTCTAATCTGATGTAACTTCAAAGGGGCTGGAGTATTTACTTGTCGTCCAGTCCTATATTTCCTTTCCGGTGCTGGGCCTGGTCCTGTTTAATACCTTTATTGATGATCTGGATGAGGGGATCGAGTCCTTCATCAGCAAGTTCGCAAATGACACCAAGCTGGGAGGAAGTGTTGATCTGCTAGAGGGTAGGAGGGCCCTACAGAGGGACCTTGACAGGCTGGAGAGATGGGCTGACTCCAATAGCATGAGGTTTAACAAGTCCAAATGCCAGGTCCTACACTTTGGACACAACAACCCCATGCAGAGCTATAGACTGGGTGCAGAGTGGCTGGAGAGCAGTCAGGCAGAAAGGGACTTGGGAGTGCTGGTGGACAGGAAACTCAACATGAGCCAGCAGTGTGCCCAAGTGGCCAAGAAGGCCAATGGTATCTTGGCCTGCATCAGGAACAGTGTGGCCAGCAGGACTAGAGAGGTCATCATCCCCTTATACTTGGCACTGGTCAGGCCGCACCTTGAGTACTGTGTCCAGACCTGGGCCCCTCAGTTTAAGAAGGGTGTTGAGATGCTGGAGTGTGTCCAGAGGAGATCGACAAGGATGGTGAAGGGGCTGGAGCACAAGCCCTATGAGGAGCGACGGAGGGAGCTGGGGTTGTTTAGCCTGGAGAAGAGGAGGCTCAGGGGAGACCTTATTGCTCTCTACAGCTACCTAAAGGGAGGTTGTGGTGAGGCAGGGGTTGGACTCTTCTCTCAGGCGACCAGTGACAGAACGAGAGGACATGGTCTCAAGCTTCACCAGGGGAGGTTTAGGATTGACATTAGGAAGAAGTTCTTTACTGAGGGGGTGATTGGCCATTGGAATGTGCTGCCCAGGGAGGTGGTGGAGTGACCGTCCCTGGAGGTGTTTAAAGAGAGATTGGATGATGCTCTTAGTGACATGGTGTAGTCGACAAGTAGGAGTAGGTGTAAGTGTTGGGTCATAGGTTGGACTCGATGATCTCAAAGGTCTTTTCCAACCTTACGATACTGTGATACTTAGAAATTCTTACTTAAAAATGTAGCTGAAGCAAGCAGTTTGACAGTGTAGATCCAGGCACAGACTTTGTGTTCAAGCCAAATATCTTTGTCTAGGCCAATGCAATTAGAGTAAATGAAGTAAAGTGAAGCTGTGGAGACCACTTCATCAAAAGTAAATCATTGCAGATCTTTTAATCTGAGAATGTCTGGGTCTGAATGAAGACAGGTGCTGCTTTTGGATACTAATAATTCATTAGTATTTTTCTTCCACTTTAATACTGTTTTTTTTTTCAATAATTAAGACCAATGGCACCTTGATATCAACTATCTCTTGCTGCTCTCAATAGGTTTTTTCTTAAATTCAAATCAGAACTGGGATCAGAATGTGATCTTTTCAATATTATTGCATTGTGAGTTGTGAGCTAATGAAAGAAAAATATTGATTGTGTTTTTTACCTCTGTAAAGACTGAGTTTATGTGTAAACATTGTCTGAGCCTCGTGGATTTGTTGTGTCTCAAACACTGTGTGTCTTAAACACGGTCTGGATGCAGCTTGTGTGTATTGCCTCAGGGGCTTTTTTGTGCCTCCTGGCTAAAGGGTGGAAGCTGCCACCGAGAAGGGGAAGAGGCGCAGCAGCAGGCGCTGCCTCCACACACAGCCTGACTGCCCCAGCCCCAATTCCAGAAGCTTCTCGAAGGAGCTTCTCTGCATGTTCAGCAAGACCCACTCTCACCTGCTAACTGAGCATGGGCTTGCCCTGTAAATAGAGCTGGGCTGAACGGCACCACCCACCACCCCATGGAACCAGCCCTGAGACCCACAGGCCCATGTGGTCCTGAAGACCACGGTTTCCAGAGGAGCTGCTGTGGCCATGGAGTGGTGACTATTTTTCTCTTCCCCCTGCTAAACTTTTATTTCTCTCTCTCTCTGACTTCTCCCTGAGGGAATAAGCTGTCAGTAAATGGCCGTGAATCCAAGATCAGCACTCATGTAAGTGCTTGTATGGAGAAACAAGGAGAAATCATGCATCTGCTGCTCCATGTGGAGTATGCAACACAATTTTCAAAGCTGTGTTTGCCTTAGCTGATGATAAGAGAGCACTTGGGAGCTGCTCTTTAGCCAGGAAAACCCCTGAATACTACTGCTGGTTGAAGAATCAGTTGCAGCCAAACTCTTTCTTCATGGTTCTGCTCGTCAGGACCAAGAGTTGCTTATTAGCAAGTGTCAATATTACTCTAAAAAAAAAATCAATATTTAATCCTAGGTTTTGCAGTATTGATCTATGAGATGTTTTTGCAATAGCAGCACCAAATATTTGGTCAGATAATAGTCATATTCTATATAATATAGGATATAAAATAATGCACAGATATGAAAAGATTATTTAAAAGAAATTCCAGGACAGCGTGTTTCTGGTCTCTTGTAGCAGAGTGATTGAGGGCTGCACCATAGCCCAAGTGTAGCTGGGTTTATGCCCTGTAAAGTTAACTTCCTAGAATAAGATTTGGAGTTTTTCTCTGTTTTCTTTTGAATTCTTTTAATTTCCCTGGTTCCTGTTCAACAGACAAGAATTTAATGCTGCCTTATAAGGTACAGATGTCTAAATCAGTGTCTATTGAAATGATTAGGGAATAAGTGTTTCCAGGGTTCCTGTTTTCACCCTGATCTCCTGTCCTGCGGTGGAGTCCTCTGTCAAGGTGTTAAACCTGGTCATCAACATATCTGAAATTTTGCAGTTGTATAAACATACTGTCGTAAGACTTCTTGCAGGGATATTTACATGAAATAAGTTTAATAGGTGACTGGACAATTAATGTAAATACATTTAAGGATGCAGAAACAAATTTTTAGAGATTTATTTATGTATTCATCTAGATTTAATTGTAAAACTAAGCTTTGGATCCTTCCTGGGTATAAGTAAATCTTCTTTATTTGATCTTTTTAAAAGAATAAATAAGTGCTGAAAAGAACCTCTTGCTTGAAGCTTTATCACAAAGAGTTGGGAGTTACTTCAGCTAAAATGACATCTGTGCATAATTATGCATCCCATTGCTCTTCCTTTTGCCATTCTTCTCTTCCTGTATTGGAAGTGTTGGGACAATACTGCAAATGTAGTGATGCTGGGGTTTAATCAGCATAGACACAGTAAACGACTGCTCATCAGCAAAAATAAAACAAAGAACAGCTTAAAATTGTAACTTCTAAATAAAAAGCTGATTTAGTTACTTAAATAAAATATTCTCAATATATTTTTTATTCTGAGTGCATTTTCCATCTGTCTCAATTGATAAGGAAGTTTTGGCAGTTTTTGATCACTTTCTCACTTCTCTTTAACTACTAGACCTACATTTTACCTGTTGGAAATATCCTCATACACATCTGTAAGTTTCTTTTTACAGAGGAAGATCTCAATTTTTTTATACAAATTACTCAAGTCAGAGAAAGTCATATTTGTACTCAAATGGAAAAGAAAAATTGAATTGAAAATGTTACTGTTGTATTAATATATGCATTGATCATGGTAAGTTTAGTTTTTGTTTCAAATTCTGGAAGCTCACCTAAAATTTTGTGTACCATTTATTGTATTATATTGTGGAGCAGTAAAGAGGGGAACATACAGGAATGAAATAAGGATAATGGTAACAGTGTTTTATGAGAACGGTGGTTTTATGTTTTTTGGTCGCATATGTATTGAGTTTTTGAAAGCATCACTTCCAGCAGAGGCTATAGATTTTGTAATCTGTGTTTTGTAGGAGGTTGTTTTCATTTCCACTCAGGATTTAAGGCACTCACCAGGGTGACTTCCATCACCTAATTCTGATTGAGGAGTCTACAGCACTAAGCGGTTCAGTTCCTCTGCTTGGAAGTTTAGGGTTGAATCTCCCTTCTGTGTGCAATGACTTATGTAAAACATTTAAGTATTTATTATGTCAGAAAAATTGAGTCTGTAGTGTGATAGTTACAGGAGACATAAAAGCCCATATCCAATTAACAGTGTACCGGTAGCTGGCCTAAACAGACATTGGATATTTTCACCCTGTAGTGTCTTTCTTATTCTGTCATGTGTATCCCTGTATTAAATGAGAATGAGAGACAGAATCACTCCATAGTCTCATGTGTAAATTTAATCTGGAAGTAAAATAAATATTTGCAACAGGTATATTCTGATCTTATGCTAAGTGGAAAGGCACCAGTGAGGACCTGTTCCTGAGGGCATGACACTCGTTATTCTGGTGTTCTCCTGGAACACAACTGCTAAGAGATCAAATCTGTTCACATAACTTGTCCTTAATGCTATAGTAGGTGCGTCCTCTTTATCTTTCCTCCCTCCCCAATTTGAGCCAACTCCAATTTGTGTGTTTGGGGTTTTGGCTAAAAACTTCTATTTTCAAGATGACAGAAGACTGGATGGTGAATAAGTTATTTTGCAAGGTGGGGGGGGGGGGGAGGGAGGGAATGATCATCTAGGCAAACTTAATGCCAGTTTTCTTTGTTGGATAAAGCAGCTACCAAACACCAAATAATTGTAAAATGCCTATTCACAGTTCCCTGAGATGGGGAAGCGTCCTTTAACGATGAAGGAGGTGGTGTGTCAAATCTATTTACTGGTATCGAATCACTCTCTAAGTCCCTGCATGTATACCTTTTATACCAAATATAGTACAAGAATATATCAATTATGGGGTCCTCAATGCTGTTCTTGAGAAAACAGGATGAGGCTTAAATATGTCTCTTCAGTCTGTTCATGTTCTACAAGCTACAATTTAATTTATCTTCTTTAGAGGATAAAAGAGCAATTGAATAAATATCAGATTGTTTAAAGCTTTTCAATAATCCTTTAAGATTCAGACACAGATTTTTGACAGACTTTTAAAGAGAAGATGAAACTGTCTAGATGAAGATTGACAGACAAAATAGGTAAAAGAAGATAATTTCATATGAGTTGGTGGACTGATTTTCTTTATGTGACTGTGATGACTTTCAGACACAGTAGGTGAGTGCCTGTTCCAGCTTTTGGTTGTAGATTCTAAGCAAGTTCTCTTCAGTGTGCGTTTTGGATTTTTGAATTTGAAGTGTGATTTACAGTATGTGCATATAATACTGGGCAGGAAATTCCCCCAAAAATGAGGGTGAAAAATTAAATATTCTCTCTGTAGATAACCAGCCTAAATCTGTCATGGCTTAAAGGTGTATAAATGTCTTCCAATATTTTCCGAAATGTAAGATATTGTACAGAAAGATCAACGGGGGGGGAGGGGGAATATCTTGTGATACAGAAGAGATATTGTGACTTTGGCACGATAAGGTATTTTACACTCTGAAAATGGAGTGTTTTACAAAAATAGCTTTCATCCACTCTGATATAATGAGTCCTTGAACTCCTTATTTCGATAAATTTACATTTTCTTTTTGTTTCCTACTGGAGCTAAAAGACTAAATAAAGGAACGAGCTAAACAGAAGGAATGTTTCAAATCTGAAGTGGAAAACTGCCAAGCCAGCATTTGCGAGCAACTTGATTTTCAATCGTTGTCACTTCATCGCTGTTAGTAAACTTTACCTACCTACCCTTTGGGATGTATCTACTCTATCCAGTGGTCACTTCAGTGATGCTGTTCAGTTAAATGTTTCAAAGCGATGCCTACTCATCTCCTATAACCAATTATCTGCTTTGTTAAATTATACATCCTATGATACTGGAGCTTTCTGACTGTGTAATCAAAAGTATTTCCCTCCCTGTGAATCTTGTTTCTAACTCTGAAGACAGTTTGTAAGTGACTTTCAGAGGTGTTTTCCTTCTATTACATATTTGGTAGCATTGATTTCAAATGCAAAAGCAGTATTGAATGACCCATTCCCTTCATTGCCTCAGCCAGCTGGTTGGAGTTTACCGGGAACTGGGAGGGTGAATGCATGATGTAGCTGATAGACCAATAGTATGGTGTGAAAATTCTGTATTCTGTTTCTCTTCTCCAGTACAAAATCATAACTAGTAGAATAAACAGTAGAACAGGCATTATATGCACTGCTTGGCCTGTTGTTTCTCGACTGTAAAGTAAAAATGGCTAAACTGAACATTTGGAAGCACTCCTCTGATAAAATAATAAGCTCTTTATTTAGGAATATATAAGCAGCGTGCCTGGAAATGGACTCAAAGTTTAGCATCTGTAAAATGTGTTTTCTGTTCTCCCTGCCTAGAATTTCCATTTAGTCATGTTAAATTAAGGTAAGCACATTAGAGCCTGACCATTGAGTACTGCAATGACATAAACAAAGAGGTCTGGGAAACAGTTGGAGAGGCTCTGGAGCAGCAGATTTCAAGCAGCGATGCTGCAAAGTAGAGAAGCGAAATGTCGCATGTTGGAGTGTGTCAGGTTGTGAATTTTTAAATGTTGAGAGAATTCCATTTGTCCTTGGTAAGTTCATCGCAATCTTTTGTACCTTATTTCTTGTGTAAAAATAAAGAATGCAGTGATGTTTGGGACAGAGGGGTTTTTTCAAGTAGGTGATGGATCTTGGAAATAAATACTGGTACAGCAACATTTGCTAAGTATGTGCACATAGAATCATGGAATGATTTGGGCTGGAAGTGATCTTAAAGCCCATCCAGTTCCAAAACCCTGCTATGGGCACGGACACTTCCCACTATCCAGCTGACAAATGTTCCCCTCGTTGTCCTGTCCCTGCATTCCCTGATAAAGAGCTCCTCCCCAGCTTCCCTTTAAATTGTGATTTCAGTGACCTTTCTTCCAAATAAGTGGGAATTTTGGAGAAGAAATTCTTTAAAATAGAAGTATTTCCTTCTACGTCTGTGCTTAAAAGTAGCACTGAATTCAACATAGTGGCTTAAATTTGTTGTGCCTCAGATCAACAGGAAAAACTGGAATAATTACCCAAGGGCAATTGGCAAAGTAATATTTAATGAGATTTTTTTCCAGTTTCAGTAGGACACTTTATAATCAGACCAAATGGTAAAGCTCTAGGTAAGTTTTTCATGTTTTACCCACTCTTAGCTGCTCATGCTCAGCAAGTGCATTAATTTCAAAATGCAGAATATGACATGTTACATTGTATGTCCAGTTTACTTCAGCAAAACTTTGATTTCCATGCAAAAATTGCTATTGACATCAGAAATTAACTGCTAAAGTTTGGCTGTCTGAAAAGATTTATGCACTGTGTGAGCCTGTCATTTTGGCTGGCCACCCCACAGATTCCATGGTTAACATCACTGCTGTGCACAGCAGATCTCTGCCCTGTGCAGATTGCGTTATTAATTCAGCTCAGAGCTCGCTTCCCAAAAATCAGTGCAGTATTGTTTTCTCATCTTTAACCAAATATTCATCATTAATCTACTTTGGACTACAACAGGGTTGTGACATGACAGTAATGTATCTGACATAAGCGATCGGGTGAAACACTATGGTAAGGCAAGCAGGCCAGAGAAACAATTTAAAAAATTAATAAAGGAATAAAATATGTTAATTTTATATATTTGTTTTTCTTTAAAGAATTTAGAAATAAAGTTTCTATTTCAAGAAATCTGCATACTGCTTATATTAGAACTGCAGTAAGAGCTGCCAGGATCCTAACAAGGGAGAAATGGTGGAGCTATGGGTTTAATTTCATGGAGTAGTTTTACCTATATGGAGAACTGTTTGAGCAGTTGGACTCTAATTTCACGCTGCCGGTGATGAGGCACTGTCACAGGATGCCCAGAGAGGTGGCAGATGACCCATCCCCGGAAATATTCAAGGCTAGGTTTGGTGGGGCTCTGAGCAATCTGATCCTGTGGGAGGTATCCCTGCTTACTACAGAATCACAGAATGATCTGAGTTGGAAGGGACCCACAAGGATCATCGAGTTAAACTACTGGGGGGGGCGGACTAGATGACCTGTAAAGGTCTCTTCCAACCCAAAACCATTTAATGATTCTACGAGTTCAGCATTTTTATTAATCAGGGATAAACTGCTGATGTAGTTATTAATATTTTTGTAATTTTGAGCAAGCAGATTTTGGTTAGTGTTCCCATTTCTTGGTATTTACCAACTTCAAGTTGATCCTCTTGACCTTGAAAAGAACACTTTTTGCGATGCTTTGGACTTTTCTCTTGACACAGTATAGCTGTTCAGAATAAGAAGGGATAGGTTTTACCTTTGGGTCTTTCTGCAAGTTGTCATTTTTAAGTTATTTTCTAACTAAAGTATTATCATTGGAGTAAAGCAGATTTGATGTAAACAAGACGTTTGTTACCTTGCATCCCCAGCAAGGACAATTTATGGAAAAAATACCAAATACTGACTGCATTGCTGTTACCCTGATTTAGTTTGGCTGAAAATCAGGTGTAAATTGTTACAGCAAAAGGCAAAGAAAATCCGTTGCGTGTTCTTTGGGTAGTCCCCTCTGGATCTATTTTTGTATTTTATACTTGTCTCCACTTCTACATATGGCACATATCCCATTTTCATTTTCTGAGGGAGAAATCATCAGGAACAGTGAGAGGAAATGACAAAGGTCACAGTTATTATTCTTTTGTGTTATTAAGATGCCATTTGTCATACAGGTGTATAGGGATCATTTGGAAAGTAGTTAGTTTTCCTATGGGTCTCAATGGAAAAGCTGTATGATTATAAAGGGCCTTTAATCTGGGCAATATGAACCCTAATCTGAGTATTTCATTTAAATTTTGTGGCAAAGATTACTTAACAATATTTACTTGTCACAGTAAATGGTTGCCCACTTACAAATGGAAATTATTACAGCAAAATCGGAGTTCATTCAGAACAGAAGTTTAAGTGCCAACCAAATTAATAATAACACATCTACAAATGAACACTGGAAAATATGACTGAGTAAGGGTTGTCAGGTTTTATGTGCAGCTACTTTTTATATGAAATCTTCTCCTTTTATACCTGAAGACCATAAATGGGGGAAAATATTAGGACAAACTCATATGTTACTCCTGCTCCCTCATTCTCCCATCCTTATTTTCAGCTAGAAGATGTACTCAGCTTGATGTGGTTTGCTAGGTTTGGCATATATTATTATATCATTTATTGCTTGCTGTGTAATTTTAGTGGAGGGAAAACCCACAAACCAACAAAAAAACTCCCAACCAAAAAAAAAACCCAACCAAAAAACTCCCCCCAAACCTCACACATGATGAAACCAAGGCAGAGGTGAGCATCTGGTTCTATGAACCAGGATAGTTTGTTCTTCAAGAGATCCTTCAAGATGCAGCTTCATGCAGATGTGCTTCGCTGTCATGGGATCCTATTGATGTGATATATTGCCGTTCACATATGGTACACCCAGACAGATTTTCATCACCCTTTTTCCAGACCTTTTCATTCACCCACAGCTGATAGAAGGTTAGTTAAACACCGAGGATGATAAACCAGCAGAATTTGTAAGGGCTTTTTTGTGCCTGAAGTTCTCGGAGGACTTGTGTGATTTCTCTGCAGAGCTGTTTACCTTTGCCTCAGCAGAACGGGAAACGTGCCCTGTACGTGGTGATGCATCTAGCAGTACTCCTTCAGACAGTGCATCTCTTGAAAGATGTCTCCTTTTCTCTTCCCTTGGTGGAAAGCATGATTCAGTTTGTGGAGCAGCTGTGGCTGAAATATACTTTCACAAATCAGCAAAACAACACTAAACCACTTTCATTTCTGTCAAGGAACTGGTACTGTGCCAGTGCTGCTGTTTCACGTCTCGGTGTTTGGTAGATGTTAACATCTACTGCTTTGAGGAGTTAGAAATAATCTCATCATTTGGGGGTCTCGTTTGGTGAGTGGAGGTGGATGAAGCCTTACTCTAAATGTCATTCGTGCTGTAGATTCCTACAGGAAAACATGATGCTTAAATCTGGCTGCTCACGGAGATCGAGGAAAGCTCTTCAAAGAGAATTCTTCTGGATTGGAATAGATGCCAAGTGGGGTGTGCGCTGAGGAGAGGGGCACATGGAAGCTTGGCTTCTTGCCCACTGCTTAGATTTCTGTGACAAATAGAATTCTTCTGGAAATGGTCTGATAACTGAAGAAAGCCAGTCTCAATAAATTCCAGCCCCTGGTCTCTGAACTAGCCAGCTGAGTTTGGCAACAACTAAGTTCTCTGAGCTTTATCTTACTTAATGAACAGAACATGGATTTACAAAGTCCGCTTTGATTTAACATAGAAATTTGACTGTGTTTTAGTGGTACTTTGAAGATGAAATACATGTGATTTCTCAGATCTGCTTGTTCCCTCCTTATCCTCACCACTTCAGTTACTGTTCTCTAGTGTCTCATACCTTGTAGTATACACCGGTTCCAGAGATGAAGGCTTTTGCACTTTGGTGTTTTGTAGGCAATATGTAAGAGCAGACCTTATACACTCCCAGAAGAGTTTTGAAAGAATTCTCTGTTTATACCTGGTTGAAATGATAACGCTTTGCAAGAGATAGTATTTTCAGTTCTATTTTCACATACCAGTAACCACGTTTGGGTTCAGTTTTTTGACTGTTGACTGGAATAGTGGAAGCAAACAGCTAAATTGCTTTTTGAAAGTGGGGACTGAGAAGTGTAGTGCATGGTATTTGCTATGGCAGTGGGATGGACTTGATGTGTAAAAGCTGTCAACCAGCTCCAGGTCCTATTTTTCCTGTGGGGGAAGAATGACCACTTTGTTTACAGGAGAATTTGATACCTGAAATATATATGCATAAATAGGTGAGAAAGGGAGCATATCTTTATGAGTATTATTCAATCATTTGCAGTTGCATTAGGATACGATTTTCGTCAAGGAAATCAAATAACAAGCGTCGTGTTAAAAAGCAACCGCTAAATACTTGGGACAGAAAATAAGCTTGCTCTATAGGCAGGTTGTATCTTGTTCACGATGATGCTTCTTGGACTTGCCCTCTGAATGTCAGCGGTTGTGCTAGTTTGTAGTGGAAACAACATTATCACCCCTGTTGGGGAGGCATTTGGTAATTCCTGGTGTTGTGGTTTGGGATTTTTCCCGAGGAATTTTTCTGCCTCTTACCAATAAAGGGAATTTCAGCCCCACGCAAGAGGGGAAGGGGAGGATGTTTCCGGGGAAACTGGGGCAGAGGTCATGCCCGGTCGTCCGTCTTCCTCTTGGATGGCAGCAGCAGCAGCAATGGCAGCAGCAATTACTGCGTGTGTGCATTTTGCAGTCTCTGAAGGAAAGATCACTGGTCATCTGAACCTTCTGCAACTCCTGCAGAACTCACACTAAGTTTCCGTCCTGGGTGGGTGGGGGGGCCATGCCTCCCCTGCAGGGCAGCGACTGATTGCCATCTCTTCAAGAGAGCTGCATCGCAAGAGTTTGGGAACAGGACTCAATGTATTTGTAAGGCTTTAAGGTTTTAGTTGTGATTAGTGTTGATTCTGTTCTGTATACACGTATATTTGTAGCTAAGAACTGGTATCTTTTCTATACAATTTTTTTTTTCTGATTAAAGATCTTTTATATATGATAACATATCTTAGTTTTCATCTAAACTAAGACACCTGGGTTACTAATCATAACGAGAGAAGGTACGGATTTGTAAGAAGTGATGTGCGGGAGGCTAAGGATATTCAACAGTGTTCACTTTCTGTCTGGAGAGCCTACATCGCCCTGTTAGGTGCTTTGTGCTGTTCTTTTGTCTGTATTGCAATAAGGAGCAAGGGAAAAGGCAGGGGGTTTTGTGATTTTTTTTTTTTTAGCTGGCTGCCTCTGCAGTTTTACTTCCGGAATAATTTTATTTTGTGAGGCAGGAATTGCCACTGCATTTCTCTGTGGAAACTTCTATATACTGGTTATTTATACTGCCCTCTTAATGGATTTGAATGTGAATGAAGTTTACTGTGTGACTGATTATTTCCCTTGCCATATTCTAGATTTCCCTTATAATATTTAGCTGGAGTAATAAGATCATTTTAGTGCACAGCAATGGAAATGAGTATTTCTTCAAATAGGAAGCTGGCAAAGCATGGGAAGACGTTTGGGTGTATTTTACTAGTATGCGTGAATCTTCTTTACCAAACTTGTGTTATTTTTTTTCATGTTAACCACTGCTGAATGCAAACAAAGCCAGTAGGATATGTTTTGTGATAGATTTACACTTACCCCTCTGAAAAGATGGATCTTATGCGTTCAGTAACAGTCCAAGTGTCTGTAATCTTAATGAAATGGGTGTTTATCTCTATAAAAGAGGATGAAAAATTGTGATATCAATGCCAATTTTCTACAAAGATCTCTACAAAGAAATTCTGTTTCACTGCCTTCCTTTATGTTATCGTTGTACTTTTGTAAGATGTTCTTTGTCTTATTTGTCTATTAGCAAGTCTGTGTTTGTCTTCCAGTGACGTACCTGCTGTTTCCATCACAGCTTGTTTTGCTGCTGGGACTCTAAATCCGCTTTGTGACTTTTTTGATTCTGTCAATGAGAGGAAGTTTGATATATATTACTGTATTGATCTTTTTTTCTGACATTAACACAAATGAACTGAAAAACAATGCCTAGACTTGAGGGGGAAAAAAAAGAAAGGAAAATAGTTTTCTCCTATGGAAGTACATGATCAGAAAAGAGATATTTTTAAAAATGGTTGTTTAGGTTTTTTTTTTTAAGTCAGATCTCTCTGAATTGAAATAAAATACATTTTAAATTTACATGAAATACATCTCAGTCCTCTATTCTCTCTAGTACTATGGATGCATGCCCCTGGTAATTCTTTTGAAGAGTGTTGTGCTTCTATGTATAAGCACATACACGTTTATTTGATAAAATAGAGGAAATGATAGAAGCTGATGGTGGAGCAGTATTGTGATATTACCGAATTGTCCCTTTTTATAGAAGGGAGCGACCATCCAATTCAGCCCATCCAGTTCCACCCCCCTGTAACGGGCAGGGACACCTCTCACGGTACCAGGGTGCTCAAAGCCCCATCCAACCTGGCCTTGAACACCTCCAGGGATGGGGCAGCCACCACTTCTCTGGGCAACCTGTGCCAGGGCCTCCCCACCCTCACAGTAAAGAAAGTTTAAGTACAGCTTGATTCTATTTAATTATGTCTTTGGTAAATTAAGGCATAGGAGTCAGTTTCTTTTTGGTACGACAACTTTTTTTAGGGTTGTTTCTGTACAGAACTCCAATCCCTGAGTAACGCAGATGATGTAGGAGGTGGTGTGGAGGCATCTTCAAACAAGCAGCTGATCTATATCAGTGTTGATTCTTTTAGCTGGTACTGCCACTGTTTTTTACTATCCTTCTGAAGCAAGTACATAGCAATAGACCTGCAAGCATAAATCCATATGGAGGGATGTATCAAGGTCAAAACGCTTCAATCACTTCTCAGAAATGCTCATTTTGTGTTAACAGTTGTGCTGCTTGAATAATTTGCAAGTTCACGTTCAGGCAAAAGCATGCCATGCATTTTGTCAAAGGTAAGCTAATATGATGCTCTGGAAAGCCAGAGTAACCTGGAGAAGAGATCTAATTATAACTCTACCTTATTTTGGTAATATTTCAGTAGCAGTGGTAGGACCCATAATTTTTTGCAGAACGATGAGTTATATTTTTCTTTCTTGTTCTCAATATCTAGGAGCATGTTTGTAAATTAAATCGTGTCCTTTCCATAATTTGGGCCCACCAAGGAGAACACTCCTCGCCTGTATGTCCCATCCAGGGGATCTATCTACACAGTCTTTTTCCCACCAGAGATTCTAGCAGCTGGAAGTCCTTTCTGTTTCCATTTTTATAGCCATGACAAAGTCTTGGACTGATTACTTAAAAATTTCATATCGTTCCAATTAATATCTCAAACCTTTTGGAGTGAAATAAATGTTTTTTTGGGTCTCAGTGCTTTGTATGACAAGGTAAAAATAAATGCCAAATGACTTAAACAGAAATGAATCATAAAATGGGTAAGAAAAAAGTAAATAAATTCTAGTGTAAATATTCCTCTAATTCCAGGGAGGCTTTTTTATTTCCCCTGCTGCCATCATTAACTGAACGCTGTTTCTTACCCCATAAAACCTTTTTATAACAATAAATGCTGTTTTGCTAAACGCTAAGAACAAGTCAGAAGGGAGCAGTGTAGGTAGTAAATACTTTTAAGGTGTATGGGGTTGCTCATGCCTTGCTGGTTAAAATGTGTGCTGTTTCAGATTAAAATAAAATGCAGGCTCTGTACCGGCAAAAGCTATTTAAAGGGAGCTCATTTTTTTTCTGTGATATTTAGGATGTTAGAATCAGGTGGAGACTGATCAAAAGTAATTGGTTATGAATATTTGATCCATGAAGGAGTTTTCAGTGTAAAAATTAGATAGAGGCAGATATGGATGAAAATAGTATCGGGGCATTAGGAAAGGGGAAAAAAGATCCCTTCCTTCCAACTTTTATTGTGGAAAGAGAAAGTAGAACTAATACTATAGGTTAGGAAAACATACCCTGTGACATCTGCACAGTTGGCACATGTATCAGGTTCTGTGTTTTCTCATTCTCTAAATAACAATTGTTTTATCAGCTGGTCCCTGCCCATGATAAAGATAAATATAGAAAAATATCCAGGAGAGAGGAAAAATATTTAATTCTCCAGATATAACTTCATCTCCCTTTTTGGAGATGACTTTTTCTTGCTTTTCCTGGTGGTCCACTGGATGGCTCTCTGATCACTTACATGGTGTACCCAGGCATTTCTCTGCTTAATATTGTACCAATACCTTTGTTTCTCGGTGTTGAAGACAGATACTACTAATTTCAGCAGCAGAAACGATTAATCAGACAACATTTCTGTCCCAAGAGTGATGACATAGAGAAGAGCATGACTGGGATTGCTCTGAAGGGCCAAGTCTCAGGCTCTCCTGGGCAGGTGTTGTTTTATACCATCTTGATATTTCTTTGAGGAGCAACAGAAGCAGGTGAAAAAGAGGTTTAACAGGTTTGTATGGTTCAGCATTATTAGGAGTTTGGTTTATGTGTAAATCTTGGTTTATAGGGGAGAATTATTCTACTTGGCTTTTCAAGTAGAGTTTTCAACTAGGATCTCAGCATCCCATGTCCCAGCAAACCAGAACAGCATGTAGTTCTGCTGTTAAAGATAAAAGTGTCCCAAAAGGTATCCTACGCTGTCTGAGAGGCTGCCTCATGCCTTGCATATAGACACACATCTATATATGCAATACATGGGAAAAGTTAACACCAGAGAAAGGCAGGGTCAGGCGTGTCTCACCCAGATTCATGGTTTCCATGTTCTCATTTATCTTTGTTCCTGAGAGAAAATGGCAAAACAAACAGATGGAGTCCAATCTGCACTCTGCAAATGTATCTTATAAAGATATCTAGAGGGGAAGTGAATGGAAAAGGGCAATGATGCTGTAGCCGATTAAAACTGAAGAAAGCGAGAGCTTTTTATAGCTGTCTTTTCCTATAAATCACCAACTTCCACTCCTTGGGGGAGTACCAGGGTAAAACTCAAGAATTTATTGGCATCCCTCAGATCCAAGAAGACCTTGTTTCTGCAGAGCAGAGCTGGAAAGAGTTTCAATGCTGCACCAAAGCAGAATAGGCCAAATTTTTTAAAAGAAATTATCATATGGATTCACAAATTAGTGCATCACTATGTAGTGTGTGTCACGGGGAACTACAGACTTAGTGCCATCTCTTTAGAAAAAGACTTAGTGCACAACAAATCCTTTGTTTCTCTTTGGGTTTGCTTCTCTGATAACTTTGAGCTGTGTTAGCAAGGTCAGAGAGCACGCAAACCGTATAATGAGCATCTGCGGCACTTAACTAAGATCAGGTTTTTGGCTTTGTATTGTATCATTCCAGCTAGTCCTTGCTAGAACAAAGATTGGAAGAGTCTAGGGAATACAGTGCTCTGTGGACCGCTTCCTAGAATCTCTGCAGCTCAGATGTTCTCAGGTTTGCTCTCTTCCAGCATTGACTCGGCAAGCTCTGTGCCTTGAGCACTAACACATTGCATGGATTGATGGGGGGGGGGGTGGTGTTGTTAACCGCACCTTGCTTTGGTTTTAGTTTTCTCAGAATATTTGTAAAATCTTTTGCCTGTGAGGCTCAGAAAGACCAAATTCATGGAATTAATCTATTGTACAAGTGAAGGAGGATGGACTAGAGGAGCCATGCAGCTGCTATGCAGTAGATGGATTATTTAATAATGGAATGCAGTCAAGTAGTCTATTTATAACTTTGGGAGACATGTTCAGTAGTTTTCCCTAATTGCTAAACAGCCTGAAAATAGCTCCAAGGTCTTCAATGATAGAGCCTCTTCTAATTAGCGAGATGACATTCTCTCCTTGTCTGAGCAAAATTCACTTCAGGATTCCTTTAGATTCTTACACCATAGTGGGCTGCAAAACCAGATTTCCTAGAAATCAGCAATGTTTTGGAAGCTGCTTTTAAAAACAACCTAAAAGCCTTGGGCCCTTAAGCAACCTGGTCTAGTCGGAAATGGCAGGGCGATTGACAGGGCGATTGGAATTGTATGGGCTTTAAGGTCCCTTTCAAGAGGACATTTGTCCTTCTAGAGGCTGGATGCACAATTGTGGTGCTTGTCCAGTGCAGTTCAGGTGACTGGTGAGGAATATATAAGAGCAAACTCTCAACCATAAATGAAATTGAAGATCCAGGAGAGCTCTAGTCTTTTCTAAAGGAATACCAAAAGTACATTGGGAAAAAGCATGATGATGTTGTACACAGGGCAAGGAAAACAGACCTTTGCACAGTCCACGAAAATAAAGTCTGTGCCTTGCAACCTTTACCCACAGCATTACTGAAGCAGTTCCGTGCAGATGGTTTATTTAAAATAAAGACAGACTGGTAAAATGTAGAAGAAAGTCAGCATAACTAAATCCCTGGAATTAGGAGCTTTGTGCATGGATGCTGAAGCAGCAGCAAATGAAAAGGTGGTCCATGGGCATGCTGGCAGTAACTGTTAATTAATTTGGGAAACAATAGAGGAAAAAAACCTCTTGGGTAGCTTGGACGTGAGCTAAAATAGAGCAGCAAGATTAAAATCAGTAATTGCCAGGGGTGTTAATTAGAACTGGGACCACACATACGAAGTGTGCTTCACTGAATAGACCAAAGAAGTCCTGTCTGAGTCGGGTTACAAAGAATAATGATTTTACTTCAGCCTGTCTTCTTGTATTAAATAATTTTTTCCTTTGCGCTGCATATGTACTCATCAGGGAACAGAGCTTATTAGAACTTCATTGATAGCCAATATATCTGCCTGCATCCTCAAATTCTGAGCTCCCATATGTCAACTCCAAAGCTGCAGACTCAGCCCCAGTATTAAGGATCTTGGAGCCCTAAGGCAGGATCCAGCGTTAATGGAAATTCCTTCATTTTCTTAAGGCTATTTCAAAATTTCTGACAAATCAAATGGCATTTTAGACACTTCTTGAAGGTTTGGCTCAGGTTCATTAATCCTTTGGTGGATCATAAATATTTAAAGTTGATTATTTAAAAGGAGAAAGGAGATAAAGGAAGATATTTACCTGTGAGCTGATTTAAACAAAAATATTAATGTATCTTCTTAGAATTTTCCTTTCTTTAAAATATCAGCTGTCAACTGAGGACTTCCAAAAAAGTTTCTTCTCTTGAAAAACTGGAGGAAGACACAGATAACAGCCTGAAATTCTCAATGTATTGTCCAATCTGCATAAAAGTTTTTATATTCTCCGTTCTCATGGGTTTCACTGCTATGAAATGCGTGTGGTGAAAGTTCATTTATGGTAAGCTTCCCCACAGAGTAGTAGTGGATTATAAAGCTGTTGCTAGGTGTCATCCAACTTTGTTTCCTCCAAGGCTTTGAGTGTTTGATTTTTTTTTCAGTTCTTAAGAAATCTTGCCCCGACATACCTTCCTTTGGTCTGGAAATGACTACAATGACTGCATGGTGATGAAGGCCTTGTCTTTCTAGAGCTGATGGGACTCAGAAGGGCTCTTGGGCTAAGAAAGAATTGGTTGCAGGATCAGCTTTGCAGAAGCATTAAGGCAATAAACTTCCACTGTGTGTCAGGTATTCTAAAAGGTATGCTTTCCCCCCTTTATTGCCCTTGGGCAAGCCTACGTTACATCAAAAAGTTCGATTCCTTTAACTGTTGTTTATGCACAGGGAGGAAAATGGACCAGGCAGTGCAAATTGTGTTCATAAGTTTGGGGGACTGACAAACTGTGTAAGACACTCTGGGTTGTGGGCTGGAAGGGAAGCAGCCTGCTCTCCCACCTTCTGGAGCAGTGCTAGCCAGCCTCTGAGTGTGCAGACAGAGCTTCTGTCCCATGTCATTCCTCTGGGTACTTGCTGCTTCTGCTGGATGGCATAGAATCATAGAATTAGTAAGGCTGGAAAAGATGTCTAAGCTCATCCAGTCCAACCTACAGCCCCACCGTGCCTACTAAACCATGTCACAAAGTGCCAGATCTACATGTTTTTTGAACCCCTCCAGGGATGGAGACTCCCCCACTGCCCTGGGCAGCCTCTGCCAGTGCTTCACCACTCTTTAAGGAAAGAAATTTTTCCTCCTATCCAATCTAAACCTCCCCTGGTGCAACTTGAGGTCGTTCCTCTCATCCTATTGCTTGTTACTTGGGAGAAAAGACCAGCACCCACTTCACCACAATCTCCTTTCAGGGAGCTGCAGAGAGTGATGAGGTCTTTCCTCAGCCTCCTCTTCTCCAGGCTAAACAGCCCCTCAGCCACTCCTCATCAGACTTTTTTTCCAGACCCTTATCTTTAGCAGGAGAGATTGGGATAATGAGTTTGGAGCTCAGCACTGCTTTTGATCCTGAATTCTTGAATCAAATGGCTTTCTGCATTGCAAAGGTTAAAGCCTTTGCTTACTGTTTTTCATGCCAATAGGTGCAGTGACTCTCAGAATTAAACAAACCAAGTCGATGGCTGATGTTCTGGTCTCAAGGGGGTGTGTGAACCTTTGTAAACATGTTTAATGGAGGTTGCAATTTATGTTGGGAGCTTAGTCACCGTGCTCAAAGTTTGTCCATCTTGTGCCAGAGATATGAAGCAGGATGATTCTCCTACTAATGAAAACCAGATTCCTAGTAAGAGGCAGTATTAAATCAAGTTCCTGTTCTTCCTGTTGGCAGCGTGCAGCCAGGCAGAAGGCAGAACCATATGCGCTTCTTCTAAGCGCTGATTTGCTGGAGTGCTGTTAGCCAGATTAAAGTGCTCTCCTTTAACTGCTAATGACTGTGTTCTGGGACACTGAGTTATGGTCCAGAAAACCACCACACTTTTTTCCAATATTTGAAAATGTGCCTTGGTGTTAAAATGAAAGGAAGGAATTATTTCAACTCCTTAGGTATATGTTGTGTATCTATATGTTAACAAATATATATGAAACTATATGAATATAATGCACAGTTTTAACTACAGTACTTGAAAACAAGAAACTAGGCAGTGTTTTGTGTACAATAAAAATAAGACGTCATGCAGAGTAGAAGTACCAGATCAAATGTTTCTCATTTCTGGTAGTTTTGATAGAATCTCAACCAGCCCTTGTGCTGCACAGTTCTCTTCTTGGTCCACGGTTTGCTGAGCACAAGCAACACTCCAAATGCATAAGAACTTTCGGGAGGTTCAAAGTCTTGAGTTTAATCTCAAACCTTCAGGACTCACTGTATCCTAGATTTAGATGTATGAATAGTATGCTGAAAGTGGTTTTAGTCTACTAGATTTTTGGTCATCTGCAAGAGAACAATACATGAAAGAAGTGCTTTTGGGCTTCACAATATCACTACAGGACATGGTCAACCTTTCCTTTATCTGTGCTGAGCTCAGTCTCAGCTTGTGAGAGGTAGCCAGAAATTTATTGCTTACAAGCTCTTCTGTTGGTAGAAGTATTTTTGAACCCCAAGAAAAAGCAAGCACAGAACAGAGCCTGGGAGAAGGGGTCAAATCACCATGGGTATGGGAGTGGCCATAGCCAAGTATGCGGAGGGCAGACAGAGAGCAACATTGCAATACAAAATCAGGGTCTACTTTTCCAGTCTTGTTTGCTTTCAAAAAAACAGGTAAGAAATTTGGGGTATGGAATAATGAATTCTGCCTCAAAATGGAGTACAATCTGTTCTGCACAGCTGTGAATGCAGATAGTCACTGTTCTTAATAATTAAGTGTAAGAACTAACACTCTTGCTTTAACTGAAGTAAAAATCCTGTATGTGGCTTGGGTTACTCCCTCAGCTCTCCTGGTTATGCGTGTAGCAAAATAGCAGCACGATGAGTATTTTCACAAGAATCTATTTTCATTTAATATAGTTAAAACAGATCTTATCTTACACAATATAGCAGAATGGGTGGTAAATTAGAATATGGTTTGTTTTTCATAAGAAATGGCACTGCTCTTCCACATTCTGTTGCAAAGATTTTTGATCATGTCTTTGTGTTTTGGCTCTATGTATTGGAACATAATTTATAAATTAAGTGGAAAAGCTACAACAGCCCCTTATTATGTTTATTGCTTTTTTTTATTTTCTTACCCTGCTTTTCTTCCTTAAAATAACAAAGGATAAATATGTGTCAGATAGGAAACCCACAGGACACCACACTACTATTGCCTGTAGTTACCTGGGAAAAATCAGCATGGGAAGAAAGCACTTGATAATTTGTGATAAAATAGACAAATGTGATCTAAAAAAGCCTAGGAATGGGCTAAATGGTAAATGAAAGATTGTACTAATTACCTAGATGGTATTTATAACTTACATACTTTATTTATTGCTCTGGTGTCTTTTGCCAAAGTATGGAAGTTAAAGAATAGAGTATGTTTAGTGTGATGTGTTTGGGAGGAAGGGAAGCCCAGCTTTTTCAGTAGCACCAGCAAACTGCAATTGTGTTCTCTTTCTGTGTATACGGACTTCTGTATTATGCAACTTGCCTCTTTTTTCAGCAGTAAGAAATGTAATAGTCAATAGTAGAATAAATTTGTGACTTTTGTTCCTTACAAGTAGGGGCAAAAATCAAAACATGAATGATTATGATGGTTGTATGATTAAGTCATTAAAATCCAGTTTTCCAGACATCTTCCTTTCTGCTGCCAGTACATTACTTCTTTGAATGTGTTTACAAAAAATTTCAGATAAACATTTAGCTTACATTGATTTGGAATTTCTTTAACAGTGTTGCCCTAACATGGAACCCTGCTCTCTTTGTTACACTGGTTGTAATTACTTCTCATTGTACGCTATTTCATTTTTATTACCATGAGTTGGAAATAGGACCAGGAAAGTCAAGAAGGCTGTGCTGGTGTTAAGCAACTAAAATGGCAACTGGTATTTGTCAGTACTGCAAAAGGCTCTTTTCTCTTCAACTCATCCATTTCCTTACACTCTGTGATTTTCAGTACTTATCAGCAATGTTTTTCTATCTTTTTCACTGAGTGTAAAGGCAGTTGTTGTTATAATTCAGCTGCACGTTCACATCAGTGCTATCTCTAGCAAAAGCTATACTTGCCACTTGTCAGGAAAGGTATGATTAAACTTATGTATAAATACTTATTTGGGCTTGAACGGTTTCAGCAAATCTATTGCTTAACCTGCTCCCTTTGAAACTCTTCTACTGTTTTCGAGCCCTGTGAAGATATTGCTCTGTCAATAAAGGGAACGCAGCTCTCTATGCAGATAAGAGTGAAATACACTTTCACTGCCCGTTTAACCACAGATTCACCTTTATTTACCTTTGAAAAGTCATCAGCTGCTCTATAAAATGCCAGTCTAATTACTTTTCTGGGATTAGAGTCCAAAATTCCTCTAAAACAATACTGTGCCTGTGTGAGTTTTTAGTATTTTAGTTTGAATTGCTAAAATTGATATTTAAAGTGGAACTTTGTTGTGATTCTGCTGCGGCAACCAGAAAAGTCACCATCAGAAATTAAAACTTAAATAGCAAATACAGCCACAATTCAGAGTGTAACTGAAGGTTTACAGAAAAAAAAAAAAGGGAAGATTAAATTGTAAATGTTGCTGGGGAGGCAAGTGGATAATTGAGTGTTTGAGTGGGTATGTATGTCTAAAATGGAACTGTTTCTTGTGATTTGCAACCAGTCCAGGCTGGCTGTAAACTTTGCTAAGGCACAGACTAAACACAACCAGCAGGTCCTGAATTCTGTAATGATTAAAAGGATATGATACAGAATCACCAAACAAGAGGCTCCTCACAGAGGAGGATGAAGAACCTAGTTGGGGGAAAGATCCTAGGAGTTGGGGAAGGTTCTGGAAGTCAGAGTGATGCATAAGGCCAGACACTAAATTGACACCTAGAACTGGCAGCCATGAGCAGAGGAATTTAACTTTTTGCACCACCTTTCTGCACCTCCCTCTTGGGTCAAGTTCATCTGGAGACAGATTGAACCTCATGCTGAAGTGGTGGTGCAGGGAAAAATATTAGGTAAAAGAGGTAAAAGCTCTCATCTCATTGTTCCTTTAGAAACGCCCAGTAACCAGATGCACAACAAGTTGTTACTCTGTCGAACTGTGCCAGTTAACTCTGTTCTATGTCTTTTAATCATTTGCTTGGGAAGGCTTAAATTGATGGAAGTTCTATTTTTAGCTGAAATCATTGGGGTTTTTTTCCAGTTTGTCAAAATAATGGTTACTGATTTGCTTTTAATAACTTGTTTTCCTTTAGTATAGTTGCTACATGAAAGGCAAAGAAGATCCATACATACACTACACAATTTAGATAGCTCCTGTTTGTTTTCTAACAGATTCTATTATAATTAAAGTAATTTAATGTCCTCCAGAAAATTCTCTGAAATCTTCGAAGAGTATGAAGATGCTACATAAAGGCTTTCCAAGAGCTTGGGTGCACATTCTCTGCTTGGGCTCTCGACTGCGCTTGCAGCAGAAGTGTTACCTGGAGTTGATTTAGTCAGTCCAGCCTCACGTTCCTGTTGTAACCTTGATCCTCTCTGTGCAGGTATGTTTCTGAGCTGTATTTGCTCTATTTAGTGTTTGCTTCCGAATGAGCATTGAGAAGTACAAGGGAAATACACACTGAAGACTGAAAAAGCGACATGGAGGATTGTAGCAAAGTTTCTTGCAGGATAGAATTATGGTGTTTGTCATGATTTTGGGATTAAAGCTGGACTAATGGGGATAAAAGGCAGCAGAGTGTAATTTCTTCTTAATTAATCTTGGATCCATGATGCTGCATTTCCCTTTGTCTGCTGGAATGTGAACTATGGTCGAGAGATTGGTTGGGGAAAGGCATACTGAAAATAAGGAAGACACCCCTACAATCTCTACTGGCTCTGGAAATGAGTGTATATGTGCTGTTACATCCCAAATCCTTCAGCTGCGTAGATGTTTATGTACTTCTTTCCAATGGTAGATCAGGGAGGTGCAAATACAAGAACAAATAGCAGTTTAAGGAAATAGATACAGAAACTGATGTCGACTCTATTTGACCTGTTGTGAGATACGATTGAAATATCTCAGCCTTCTACGTGATGAAACCTTCTACGTGGTGAAACATGAAGGTAAAACATGTAAACTATTTTTCCTATGAAGCACAGAACTTATTTTTTTACACAATTATCCCTCTGCTTTTCCCACCTCTCTCTCATATTGACTAATGAGCTTGTAGTTACTCAGAGGTTATGGGTTTACTCTGCACTTTGCGCATCTGAATTTTGCATTCAATTCAGCTGAAATCTTGGGGTTACAGAGGTAAATTTTTTCCAAGCCTTGAAACTTTGAAAGCAAAGAAATGCCAATCTGTATAAAGCACCATGCTCAGCGGCTTTTGTGAACAGGGTCTGTAAGGCAGCAGATGCACATTAGCAAGGGGGATGACCCTGTAGAGGTCTGGTAGAGGGGACTAGCTGGTCTGAAGGATGTTCCATCCACGTTGATCTTCACTCCAGCATATTTATGCTGTAGCATCTGCAGCTGAGTCCCGTCAATTGAGAAGTGCTTTAGTTTAAGTCTTGGATGTGTATTTCATCCACGAAGAATTTCCCTTTTGTGCTTGAAGGCTACTCTATCGGGAAAAGTAAAACACCGTAATAATCAAGGTGTCTCTTTAAAAACAGCAGCTCATCATCTATTATCGTTGCATTGAAAAGACCTGTATTCTATCCCTTGTCTCCTTGTGTTGTTTTCATTTTTCCAGAAGCCAGTGCGATGGAAATTCCAGCTGTGTTTGGAAGGACAGTGCGTATTTCATTGCATGGTTCAATATATCGTCTCACTAATGGAGTAGAAGTGTTTTTACCAGACTGTTTGTCACTGTTCTGCTCTGGAAAAATATTCTTTGGGAGAGCTTAGGAGGCTTCTAACATAAAACGAAGCCCTGGAAGCCTTTTGGCAACTTGCCGTGATTTGTGGGAACACGCCTGGCATTCATGTGTAGACTTAGAGTGGGCTTTTCTCTTTCCCTTGACTCTGGTTGGCACAAACATGGGCTTGTTTTGATGAGGATAAATTGCTCAAGTGGTGTTTCTGGGCCATTTTTAGTAGGGAGGATGTTAAGATTGTTGCAGGAGAACTCAGTGATTTTGCCGTCATTGCCGAATGTGGGGACCTTGACATTCAACTAAAATAAAAATTTAGGAACATCATGAAGTAGCAGTTAGTATTGATTTTTGTATGTAAGGAGTCTTTATTGTATAGGTTGCTTGATTTTCCTGGTTTTAAATTACAATCTTGCAGGATTTTATGTTTGGTTGCTCATTTTCTTTTTCTTCCACTTTCAGTGTCTCTAAATTATCCTCGCTGAGTAATGGTCTCTACTCAAAATCCTTTCCAGATCTCTCAGAAAATCCCAAATATGTTTCAAAAAGGTCACTTGAAACTTTTAATTTAATTTGCAAGTCTTGACTTGGTAGAATTCAGAGCATGAGGGAGATCAGCGTTGCCTTTGGCTTTTGATAACTATATTTTTGTTTACAAAACGGGATGATTTGTAGTTCTGTTCTAGATGTTTTCATGCCATCAAACACTAGTATCACTAGTGAATAATGTATGTGTGTGCCGCCTCCTAAAGTTGTCTTGAAAAGATTCTTCTGCATATCACATTGTAATTATACAAATGAATGGAAGATACGTATCTTGCTTGGGTTTTCAATTGATTGGATGGCACAGGTTGTTAATCAAGCTAGAGAGAGCATTAAAAGCCCTGTGTGGGAGTATTTATCATACTGTTCTCATTTTTTTTTTTAATTGATGTTTCTTTTTATTAATTTCTCTGAAGACTAAATGATAAAAAGCCAGAGCAGGAAAAGCAGAATCTTCTCATTTTCAGAGTTTCCCAACAAATCAAGTAAAGATGAAAGAGGAAGGTAACTGAGACAGAAGCCCATGTTAAAATTGACAAAATTATATGATTTATGATTTACTTAATTTTCCAAATAAGTAATATAAAACAACAAAATATGTAGAAGAATGATTTTTGTTCTTTCATTCCAAAGGGATGTATTTGTGCAGAAAAACCCCACAGATTCAGGTTGACTAAAAATATTTGAAAGTCTGGTCAAAAACCAGATTCCTTTAAGTGTATCCCAGTGCAAGGCACTTATGTAAATAATAAAGTTAACAAGATAAAGTTCATAGCAAGAAAAGTACACTCCTTAAGATAATCGCCTTGGTACATTGGAATGTCAAGCATCTGACAATATGAGGGCGCACATTGAGTGTGAAGAGAAGGTTGAGGGAGACCTCATTGCTCTCTGCAGCTCCCTGAAAGGAGGTTGTGGTGAGGTGGGTGCTGGTCTCTTCTTCCAAGTAACGAGTGATAGGATGAGAGGAAATGCCCTCAATTTGCACCAGGGGAGGTTTAGATTGGATATTAGGAAGAATTTCTTTCCTTAAAGAGTGGTGAAGCATTGGCAGAGGCTGCCCAGGGCAGTGGGGGAGCTTTCATCGCTGAAGGGGTTCAAAAAACACGTGTCCATGGGGACAGGTTTAGCAGACGCAGGGGGGTTGGACTGACAGTTAGACTGATGAGCTTAGGGGTCTTTTCCAACCTTAAACATTCTGTGTTCTATCTTGACTTCAGTGATAAGATATTTCTTTGAAGGCATGAGAGATGGGTCCTCTACCCCAGTGGCCTGAGTATTTTGCTGGAAAATGGAAGACTAGTATTTAGTTGGCTGCTCGGATGTACATTTGGATATTTATGCAAGTTCTGCAGCTCCAAGGGGAGACCCTGCTCTGAAATAACGAACAGTGGGAGCCATTTGATACTGAAAAGAAAAAAAAAAAAAAAAATTTGTAAGGCTGTCTGCCCTGGGTCTTCTCAGTTATAGATTGAAATGTTGTTCCCCTCTTGAATTATTAGCTGATCCTCTTACTGTAGTCTCTGTCTCAGATCCTAAGGCCAGACCTGCAGAAAGCCTGTTAATGGCTTCTTTCTAGTACAAGAATTCTACTTTTCTAATAGTTTTCATCCTTATTTTGTCCGTTTCTTTCCCAATATATTAATTTGAAGACCTATTCACCAAGATATACAGGATTCTGTTGCCTGTTTCAACCATTATTAACCACCAGTACGCTGTACATGCTACCACCTGTTTTAGAGATGGGGATGGCGGTCCTGTCTTCCACTTGTTCTTTTCCTTCATCATCTCTTCCCTCAGAAGACCCTTTGACACCTTCTGTGGCTAGATGCTGTGGTACAAATGGGAGCTGGTTTTAAGTGCTTTAAGGTCTACTGTGAGGGACAGGAAAAGTGCAAACCCACTGATGGGGGAGTAGAAGTCAGACTAAACAGCATCTTCATGTTAGCGCATCTTGTTATCTGCTACAGCCGAAATGTTAATGTCTAAGTGGGTTTTTATTAGAAATAGGTCTCCCAGATTCTAATTCAGATGTCAGAGGTTGACAGCAATATCAATAAAGAGCCAGCAGCATGGCCTTTGTTCCCTGCTGTGGTGCTGACACATGGCAAAAATAAGCATTATCATTTTACAGCTTCTTTTTTTCTACCCAAAACATAGCGGCATTAATCTGAAAGACAGCTGATTCTTCAAGGTCAGAAGTGCCCAGCTACAAATTTATGTGTGTCTGTCGTTTCTTTGATGGGTCTGTATTAATATTAAGTGTGTAGAAGAGGCCATGGAAATTCCATTTAAGGATATTAAAACATACTGGGACATTTAATCAGGTTAGAATTCCCGTCAGCTTGCTGTAGGCATGGTGTTGTTCAGTCTGTCATTAACAAAGTGTGCAGAATATAAAGACGAATGGCTCTTACATCAGTTCAGATTTCCCTGGAACGACCGTTTTTTTTTGGGCATTTGGCTAATGGTTCAGTGGAAATATATAGCACAACTCTGGCTATATCACTGGCCAGCAGAGTTGTCTGCTGTTCCTACTGCAAGCAAATTCATACAAAAGACAGAAAATATTTCCAGTGTCAATAACAAAGCTTTTGTGATATGAATATATGCATTTGGCAGCAAAAATCTATTAAAAAGTAATTGTTTCATCAGCTTCCACTATTTAGTCTTTAAGGAATAACTTTGCTAGTGGTGTAATGCACAGGGCTGTTCTTAAGCAGCCTCACCATTAAAATGAAGCTACATTAGAAATTATTACAGGTTAAAATAGATATTTTGAGGTACTGAGAGTTTTAGTGGGTAGCAAAAAAGGTGATATTTCTACTCAGGTTAGATAACATACATAAAGTCCCATTACACAAGCTTCAAGCTAAGTTGCCCGTTTTTAAATGGAATTTGAAGTAGCTGCAAAAGCAAATGAAATAAAGTGAGGAATTGGAATTGCACTTTTTATGTAGGTGATGTTTTTACATGTAATAAATGTTTTTGTTAAGAAAAAAGATTTTCTTAATACTACTAATTCTGATTATGAGAAACTAAGCAGATTGTTTTTTGGCAGATGCTTTAGAAAACAGAAAAAAAAAAATTTTATACTGGAAAGTCAGGATATAGTCCTTGCTATCAAACCTTCCGTTTTTGTTGCTGTGATAGTCTTATTACTTACACAGATTCAGTCTAAGTGCAAAATATTCATCTTAATAAAAATTGTTTTAATGGGTGTTTAACATCTTTCAATCTTGTTAAGAATTTAGGAGACTTTAAGATACTTTATATTTTGTGCTATTGCATTATATATATCTAAAACCTCCTTAAATGTGTTTCTTATGGTATTGTTACTTTTATTATGAAAACTCAGATCCTTTAGTTCCTTCTGCCTGCCTTTCTGACATTGCCTAGTAGAAATATCTTCTAAGCTGGGCTTAAGCTCATAATTTGTCCATTAGTAGATTTCGGGGTTTTTTATCATAGAATCATAGAATGCTTTGGGTTAGAATCATAAAATTGTTTGGCTGGTAAACAAGTTTGAGATCATTGAGTCCAATCATACCTGTCCACTACTAAACCAGATCCCTGAGCACCTCATCTCTGTGTCTTTTAAATACCTCCAGTAATGGGGACTCCATCACTGCCCTGGGCAGCCTCTGCCAGTGCCTGAGATCCCTTTCGGTAGAGAAATGTTTCCTGATGTCTAATCTGAACCTCCCTGGTGCAACTTGAGGCCATTTCCTCCAGGAAAGTTTGGAACGGACCTTTACAGGTCATCCAGTCCAACGCTGCTGCAGAAACAGGGACAACTTTAACCAGGTCAGTTTGCTCAGAGCTGTCTTTTCCCTATCCAAAAGGAAGAGAAGAAGGGATGATTCCCTTACTCAGTGTAAGTTTAGTGTCCCTTTGCCTTGGAAGTTTGCACAGGGCAGAGGTTGCCTGGCCAAAGGCTGAATGATGCTCCTGCCTGCCAAGCCCTGGACTGTTGCTCCCCGAGCCCCTGCTCTTCTCTCCTGAAACCGCGGGTAGATTGACTCCTGGGGAAGGATGTGATAGAGGCACTTCTCCAATACTGGCTTTTTGGTTATGAAAAGCCATTATGAGAGCTGTTCTGTGGCTGAGCCAGGGTGAGGCAGGAGGTCCTCTGAGCTGGCTTGTGTCAGTGGAAAGCCTTCAGAGCTTTCAAGGTGAAAAACAGCTATTTGCTGCTTTCTTGAATAATTAAATAGTTGCAGTAGTGCTAAGGAAGCAGGAAAAAGAGCAGAGTTCTGACTATAAAGGCTCCTCTGCTTCTGAGTCAAATCTTGTTCATCACTATTTTTTCTCACATTAAATAGTGGGCAGAATTGTTCTTCAAAACATAGAGAAGAATAACAAGGTGTTAAAAGGGATATAGAGGGTGAATAACCGGCACATTACATCATGGGACATTGGAAGGACAGCTGTAGCCATTTGTCAGCTGTTTCCGATGAGATGTAATACTCCCAGGAAAGGGCATCTTAGGAAAACATATGAAAAGTGGAAGTATGCAGAGCTTTGAGTTCAGCATCTTTATTATGACATAACCCTGTATTCTTTCTTTGTGAGAAAGGGGAAACTCAGGAGTTAATAAACCCCTCTTTTATTGAAGTGATACAGCTCCAAATAATTGGCTTTTCCATGAATATAATAAAAGCTAAAGCTATTTGGCAAGTAAGCTCCTGGCAGAGCAAGCATATCAAGAAAACTGGTTTACTTCCGAGTACTGACTGTGCTAATTGCGTGATCTGATATCTTACAGATCAAGAAGGGTCTTGAGAGGTTCCTTACTAAATATCAGGGGATGATTTTGCATAGTTTTATGGATAATATTCCCAATAAATTGCCACTTTAAATAGCCTGTGGGTCTTCAGTAGGAGCACCTTGTTGTAGGAGGCCACAGTTCTGCAGGGGTGGGCAAGTAGTATTTATCATTACATGATTTTGGAGTGGGGGGAGGTTAAACACACTTCCTATTAAAGGCCAACTGCTCATTGCTACCAATACATCACTCTTAATGTCACTCTTTTTTAAATAACTACTAAAGCATTAATAGTTATTATATGATATAAAATCTAACCACAGAATGAAACATTTAATATCAATGTTCTCTCACCAGAAATTGACTTTCTTACAGTATGTGGCAAGCATTGTTAGAACAAAGCAATTTTCATATAGACCATGAGATACTGCGTTGCTAGCTATTAATCAGCAGTAGTGGTGCTGATAAGAGTCGCTATGTCTCTACATCGCTCCTTTCAAGCCCTGAGATTTTCTGTACATGCTTGATCTAATCTCTGTGCTCTTCCTATCCAATTAGTACCATGAGTATTACCATTAGTACCATATCATTACCATTAGTACCATGAGTATTATAGTATTAAAAGGCTCTTGAATAGCTTCCAAGCTCTCTTGCCCGTAAACAATGGGATCAAACTCAATGTTTAAATACAGTTTAAAATCTGGCACAGTATTTCCAACCTTTTGGTATTCTAAAACCACATTGGCTCCTGCTGTCTGTAGTTACAGCAGATTTTTTTCTAAGTTGGGCTGTGAGGATACCTGTCGTGTCCCTGTTAGCTCACAGAACCTGATAGTAACACTTAGCTTAAAGCAGCATCCCACCGTCTTAAAGCAGTGTGTGTGAGGTGCTGCGTGGTGGGAGGCTGGGCAGTGAGTGTGAGAGAGATGTCTCAGTGATGCACTTTGCATTACAAATAAAGCTGCCAACAGCCGGGAGCTCTCGCATTCCTTATGCTTGGTGTGTGAGTAAGAAGAGATCTCCTTGGGATCCTGCTCTGACGTGTTCACACTGAGATCTGCGAATGAAGGTACTCCAGCTGCTCTGCACTGGCTGCCAAGCTCTCACATCTCCTGCAGGTCTATTGCTTGGCATACGTTAGTTTATTCTGCAGGTCCTATGCATGAATTTTACCATTGCTTATAGAGTGGCAAAGGAGGCTTTTACTCCAGTGCGGACTCCTTGCAAGGCAAAATTTGCGAAGTTTTCCAGGTTTCATAGAATCATAGAACAGTTTGGGCGGGAAGGGACCTCAAAACCCATCCAGTCCCACCCTCCTGCCATGGCCAGGGACACCTCCCACTGGATCAGGGTGCTCAAAGCCCCATCCAACCTGGCCTTGAACACTTCCAGGGAGGGAGCAGCCACCACTTCTCTGGGCAACCTGTGCCAGGGCCTCCCCACCCTCATTGCGAAGAATTTCTTTCTAATGTCTAAACTAAATCTTTCCCCTTTCCATTTAAAGCCATTCCCACTCATCCAATCACTGCATGTTCTTGTAAAAAGCCCCTCCCCATCTTTCCTGGAGCCCCTTTCAGTGCTGGGAGGCTGCTCTAAGGTCTCCCCAGGGCCTTTCCTTCTCCAGGCTGAACAATCGCTATTCTCTCAGCCTGATATACTTCTCTTGAAACTTGGATAGAAATTTGTAGCATTTTTTCTTCCCCTTGGTTATGGTATATCTGGATCCCAGTTCTACCTATTTACAAGTGTGCTTATCACAGGTGACGATAATATTGTTAAAAACTTGTCTCTCTAATAAAAATTAATTGTTGCAACTGGCCTGGTAACATCTTGAATAGCGGGCAGTGTGTCAATTCATGGTACCGATGAACAAAATTCTTGATAATTTTTCAGTTTCTAATTGCAGTTGTAAATTTTTCTCCATCTATGTTTAAAAAAATTAAAAAATCAAAAAAATGTGGTTGTGGATAACTCAAAATGCTCCAAAAGAGCCGTGTTGTCTGCTGACTGAAGGTGGTTGAGGTAGTTAAGAGTCTGCTGCTCAGAGAACATGGCAGCTATCAATTAATTCAGCATTCTCGGTCTTTTGTATAAACGATTATAGCATACAAATTCTTATACAGTTTTGCAGCCTGCACCTTCACTTCAATGGACACAAACGTGCATTTTAGTGGTATTCTATAATTTTAATAAACCCACAAGCTTGTGACTTCTTCAGTTGTTTAAGTCTGGAGTTCAAAAGGTATCCACTTTTTTCATTATGTTGATATTATTAATAAATAGTTAAATAAGTTAAATAAAATAATAAAATAAATTAATAATTATGAACAAAAAGGTATCTGAATAATTAAGTAGTATTAATAAATAAATAATATACAAATATATTTTAAGTTGCTTGCACTGATGCTTTATTTTTTGTTTGCATGTAAAATATCTGAAGAGCTAAATTCAGTGTCAGGTTACCTGCTGACAGTTTTTCTTCCCTACGCACACTCATACTGCTTAATGCAGGGTCCTACTCCCTGTGTAGGCAGATTTTAATATATGACTATTTGCATTGGTTCAACTATGTCATAAAATACACATACTGCATGATTTAGCCTGAGCAAATGTTGCGGCACTCACTTACACTTTAATCTTTTGAAATTTTAAATGGTAATGGAGCTGCAATGTGCTTTCCGCATGATGCCAATCTGAAGGCTCTGTGTCTCTCTGTTATAGGACAAGCATCCTCTAATCTGCGAGGTGCTCTGGGTGAATTTCTCCTCTGCCTGGGTCTGCAGCATGGATATTTTTGTGGCCCCTGTAATATTCACTATTTCAAAGTCAGGGCCCCGATGCAGGGAAGCTGTGAGTGGGAAGTACTGGAGATACCAGCATCTCTAGGAGAGACAAGGATCTTACATCAGAGTTGAGGCATACCCCAGTATCATTACAGGATGGGAGATGATGTGATTGCAAGCAGCCCTGTGGAGAAGGACTTAGGGGTGCTGATCAATGAGAAGCTTGACATGAGCTGGCAATGTGCGCTTGCAGCCCAGAAGGCAAATTGCATCCTTGGCTGCATCAAAAGCAACATTACCAGCAGGGCGAGGGAGGGGATTCTCCCCCTCTATTCTGCTCTAGTGAGACCCCACCTGGAATAGTGTACAGTTCTGGAATCCCCAATGTAAGAAGGATATGGAACTGTTGGAGCAGGTCGAGAGGAGAACTACGAAGATGACCAAGGTGCTGGAGAACCTCTGCTGTGAGTACAGGCTGAGAGAGTTGGGGTTGTTCAGCCTGGAGAAGAGAAGGCTCAGGGGAGACCTCATAGTGGCATTCCAGTGCCTGAAGGGGGCTACAGGAAAGCTGGCAAGGGACTTTTCACAAGGGTTTGTAGTGATAGAACAAGGAAGAATGACTTTACAGTGGAAGGGTGGAGATTTAGATTAGACATTGGGCAGAAATTCTTCACAATGAGGGTGGTGAGGCACTGGCACAGGTTGGCTGGAGAAGTGGTAGCTGCCCCATTTCTGGAGGTGTTCAAGGCCAGGCTGGATAGAGTGTTGAGCAACCTGGTCTAGTGGGAAGTGTGTCTGTCCATGGCAGGTGGATTGGAACTGTATGATCTTTAAGGTCACTTCTAAACCAGATTGTTCTATGATTTCACCTCCAAAATGTAGATGCTCCTAGTTTCCATGTGGGATGACTTGGAAGGAGGTCCTGGACAGGTTTTGCCACACATTCAATTTTTGCACCATGAGTATGACTTTTGCTTGTGATGTAAAGGTTTCAAATCTGAGAATTTTTGCAAGGAGAGAGGTGGAGGATTTGCCAGCAATGAACTCTGTCCATGTAAATGCTCTGAAAAGATTATATCAACCCACCAGCTCCAGATGCAGTACAGATCTCTATTCTTAGAAAAGAATGGATAGGTGATTCTGAAATACAAACATCCTAACAAAGACATAAAATACAGAAACTCACCATCAAAAATTAAACATACATTGATTTTTCATGATATTTCATATTTTCAGATTCACAAATTGCCAAGTATTAGAAAAACATACTGTACTCTGGATTCTTGTAAGTCAGTGCAATCTGGTACTTGAAGCCATCGTAGAAGCTAAATAACAGCTGTTACTCAGAGGGATATTGCAACGTTTTATGATCCCAAGTATTTATGAGATGGAAGCTGACTGCTGGAAAAGAGCTTGAATGGTAAAGCCAGTCAGCTGCAGCTCAAACCTTGCATGGGTTTTGGAGTCTCTTTCTCCTTGTTTCTTCCACCTGACCTTACCCTTAGCTATTGTCCTTGTCTCTCACCTTGATGTAGTCAGATTTTGAGCAAGCCACTGTTCAGATACGCCCCTCAAGAACAGTTTCCTCCTGGCTGCCCTCAGGAGGCCGTTCCAGTCCTGAGGACTTGCCCAGCATTTGGAGCAGATACCCCTCATCCTGCACAGGTTGCGAAACCTACTAGAATGGTCCAGGGAGTTTAGTGTGAACACAATCTGGATTCTTGAGTTTGGGGGCTAATTCATAATATGCCACCTTTTCAGATTTATGGGTCTAACATAGAAAACCTATGCAAATGTCCTGGAATAGATTAAAATAAAAAAGGGTGGAGGGACATGAAATAAGAGGAGATAATTTCTTTGAAACTACTATTTTATGGGAAGAGGGTGTTCTTCCAGAATATTAAATCAAAGTATTAACATTCTTTATGCATAATTATTATAAAATTTATATCAAGGTAGATAAAATCACAGAATCATGGAATGTTTTGAGTTGAAAGGGACCTCAAAGGCCTTCCAGTTCTGACCCTCTGTCATGGGCAGGAACACCTCCCACTAGGTCAGATTCCTCTAAGCCCTATCCAGCCTGGCCTTGAACACCTCCAGGGATGAGAATTAAGGGAACACTATGCAAAGTAACTAGAAGAAGAGGAGGAGAAAGAATAGAGAGCAAAGAGCATATGATAGAATTTACCTCTTTCTCTTGGAATTTGTTAGTGAGCTCATCTTGTTTTCAATTATTCATTGTTTTGGCTGTTTCCTAAAGATATATTGCAGCCAGAGCATTTTCTCAGGTTTCTTACTAGAGGACTTGCTTCAAATATTCAGCAGTTATAGTTTCACATGCTAACTGTTTTAAATGTGTATAGAGATAATAAATTGCTCCGAAATATGTTTTTAAATACCTGAGTATTTTTGTATGCAGTCATTTGCTTGGGTACACTTATGCATTAGGTTTTCTTGGCAAGTGTTTGGTAGCAGTAGAATTACACGGGTGGCTTCTGTTAGAATTTTCCCCCACGTCTGATCAAGCCAATGCCAGCCGGCTTCAAGAGGGACCAGCCCTGAGGAAAAAGGACCGACAGAGGTAACATGATGAACTGACCTCAAACTCCATTTCCTGTCCCTCTGTGCTGCTGATGCGGAGGAGGTAGAGAATTCAGGAGTAAAGTTAGGGCCGGGATGAAGGGAGGGATGGGGGGAAGATATAGTTTTTATTTCTCATTATCCTACTCTGATTTGATTGGTAATAAATTAAACTAATGTCCCCAAGTCGAGTCTGTTTTGCCCATGGAATAATTAGTGAGTAATCTGTCCCTGTCCTTATCTCAACCCACAAGCATCTTGTTATATCTTCTCTCCCCTATCCGGCTGAGGAGGGCAGTGGCAGAGCAGCTTTGGTGGGCACCTGGTGTCCAGCCCAGGGTCAACCCACCATATCATATGATGTAAATGACTTCAAAATGTGGGAGGATGCATTCAAAATGTATTTGGTAACAAAATAGAACAAAATACAGAAAAATGATCTTTCTGTTTTATTTGTGTATTTTCAAGTAAAATCTGGAACACTGTCACCTGGTGTGTCCATCATGTGAATATTGTCTAAAATGGGGCTTTCCAGAAAGTGTAGCCTAAATAATTCTGAGAATGTTTCCTTATATTGTAATTTCCTCATCACCAATGCAGAAATTAAAACTCAATGATAAAATAAGCAGAGGTTTAGCTTCTTCTCTCTTTTCTAGTAACTTGACAGTATCCTGGGAATATAGTCTAGAGTTTTCTAGAGTAAAACTAATGAGGCTGCTGTTCAGAGCATGCAATTAAGCATCTCTCTGTTTGTGCATGTAGCCTTATGTAAGTATGTATCCAGTTATAACCCCACATGTGTTTTTGCTGTGTGGTTTGATTGAGTTAGAACTGCATGCAGTGTCATAAAATCCTGTTGTTTCTACTATTGGAAAAGAATTGGAGTTTCACTTAGGTTATTTCCAGACTATTTTGCAATGTCTGACTTCTAAATCATTGGTAACTTAGTACGATCAACTTTGCCAGGATTTGTGAGTTTTGAAACAGTCAGTAGACATTCTTACCTAAGAAAAATCCAGGAGAGTGTTAGATGCAGTTGGTTGTGGTCTCAAATGTAATCCCTGGTGTTGGAAATCCCTGAAGTGATGACAACTGGAACCTACAGGATCATCATACGGAATCAGCATTTTGTGCTTGTGTCGTTCTTGAACCCTTCCCTCGACTTTGGTTGCTGGCAGCTATCAGAAATGGGAGACGTGGCTGGATGAACTTGCGATGGGGCTCAGTAAAGCCTTTTTATGTTGGTTTTGGTTTGTGTTTAAGTAATTGGTTATTTTTACTGGATTCCAAGTGACTTATTAATTGCCTTATTGCTCTGCAATACTTGTCATTAACATCTCTTTGCTCCACAAGCAAACTGTTGAAGGGTAGCAGCTCATTAAATGTGCGAAATCAAAGTACTCTGCAGGTGTATTGAGTTATGCCAGCACTTGGGTTTTCAAACATTTGATATCAAGTGTTTGAGGAGTAACCCACTGGTGGTATGTGTGTTCGAGCTGGTGTCTGAAATCTGTAGTGAGCTTTAGCTGGGGCAGGGATTTTTGGTGCAGGAAGGAGTGGTGCTGGGCTGGAATTCACCCTGAACACAGACATATAGGAAGAATAACCTTAATTGCTGTGAAGCAGCAACCATCGCATAGTATTGATTCCAGAATACTGTACTTTGTGAAAATGTAATTCTAAAATACAAATCTTAATTTTGTTATAGTTACTCTGCTGCTTTGAATACCTGTATTCCAGGAATATGTGTTGGTTATGGCAAAGTCTGTTTTCAGGTATGCCTCTTTCCCTCCTTTTTATGGCCAGCCTTACAGTTTATTTATCCATTTGAACTATTTTACTCAGTCTTCTCCCAGAAGTAGTTAGGTGCTCCAGATGAGAATTTTTTTTTTGTTTTAATCCTTTGTTTTTATTTTTAAATCCCGAAGACCAAAACCTCAGTAATTTTAGAGTATTTAGAAAGAACAGACAAAGAAGAAAAGATCTGGAAAACAGGAAGATGGAAAATGAGGGAACACCACCACTGTCCTTTCAAAACCTGACCCAAATTTACCTTCCAGAGGCTTAACCTCATCAAATTAATAGATTTATATTTAAACAGGCATTTAGCAGAGCAGAAATGTTTTTCCTGTCTCATATATTTATAACCTTGAAGGACTTTTTTTCCCCTTTTTCTCTTGACCTTTTATTAGAACATGCTTTTAAACTGAGAAGTGGTGAATGTCATAGAGCTTTGCTGGAGGCACATGAAGCTCAATCAAAGCACAAACGTTACTGTATAAAGTTCACAAACTTCCATTTATTTTCCACTCAGAGAAGAAAGATTGACTATTCCCTCTTTTTAAGGCAGCACTTGGACAGTGACAGGTTGAAAGCCTACTAAATATCAGTGGCTTTTGAAAACCATGCTTTGGTTTTGAATGAATATCAAACTTGTTGAGAAATGAAAACATTACATTTTCCAAAGCATAACGACTAAATGATCCATTTGGCCTTGTTTTGGTAAAGAAAAACTTGTTATTTGACTGTGTCTGTGCTGGAAAGGAGGGTAGAATCTTTGTTTTCACAAGAGGGAAGTGATGTAAGTACCTGGTCTTTTCCACTTTGAACTCTGCCTCATTCAGTGCCGTGCACTGAGTGATTACTACCCGTGGAAGAGCTTTAGATGCACTTCTGGAGCATAGCTGTTTTACTTCATTTCACCCAAAAGAAACCCAAGTCACGCACTCAGAAGGGTGCTCAGTGTGGGACCTCGTGCATGGGAGGTTGGAGTGGGTGATAGTGAGACCCTCCTGGCCTTAGCTGGCATACTACTGTGACAATCCTTGTGAGTTTCTCTTTTGAAAGCCTTGAATTGCATTTTGCTGTTCTAAACTTGGAGGTGTTTAAGTCTAAATTCTATTTTTATTGGAATCTCAAGAAAGAATAGATGTTTAGATTCTTGTTCATCATTGTTGAGGCTTCTGATCAGCCAAATCAATAGCACTTTTGAATCTCTGTGTATCCATGCTGATAAACAATTGAGCCTTACTTAAGTGTATGTCTGCTGGTGATTTTAGATGAAAAGCAATTTACATTGGTATTGGCCAACTGTTTTTATACTTCTGCACAATATTTGTCCTCTGTTACATATGAAGTTTCATTTTGGTTGTGAGTTAGCAATGGCTGAAAATAGAGTGTGTAGCTCAGCTACTACAATTTCTTGGGCAGCCTTTTAGTCATTTTGCTTCAGGCAGATGCTGTGAAAATAACTGTGTCCTCCTACTGTTTCTTCTTCTGTTCAAGTCTACAGGACAGTCAGCAGTCCTGACAACCACATAGGAATTTCAGCTTGGAGAGTATCAGTATTACTTTAGCAGCATCTGATTTTTTGTACATGCAGCTGATCACTTTATTTGAACAATTGGGCTTATTTGACTTATGGATGCTATGGTTGCTGTAATGAATTCATGAAATATGCATATGGTGGACTAGAGAAAACTATCAAGATTCATATATTTTGCATGGGGCTTGCTCACCTTTCCTCTTCCCACAGGTCTTCTTCCTCCTGGATAATGTGGCTTAGTGCATAAGAGTCTTAAATTTTCAAAAAAAAGACTTTCCAGATGCCTTGCTGTTGAAAACTCTATTTGCATTTTCAAGTGTGGACATTAAGTTGGATTTATTCTAAAACTTAAAAATTCCAAAACCATTGGAAAAAAGCCCTCCAAACAGAAATAAAGGTTTCAGAAGATGGCTATTGTTTACTGTTTGCTGAGGTATTTCAATGTAGCTCAAACACCAGTGGGCACCGTCCCAAGCGAGATTCAGGAAGCAGCACGTCCTTCCTGCTGTACATAAAGCCCCGAGCAGCCCTCTGACCGGAGCTGCATCTGGTGAGAGACACGATGCTATTCAGCTGGCATTTCCTCATGCCTTGGCTGTCCTTCAGCTTCTCTTCCCAGACTGTGAGCTTTCTCCTGCTCTTTTGTCTAACAGTGAGAATGGAAAAAAAAAAAGTCTCCTGGGTTCTGATGGCAGGGGCATGGGGTCGCCTCCCACTGCAGTGCTTCACAGTGGTTCAGATTCATTAGAAGAATTTGGAGATGTACTGAACAAGTACGGTCCTGTGGGTGCCCCACTGTCTCAATTTAAAGGAAAACCAAGATGTGAATCTGAACTAGGCAAGGGACCTCTTTTCCAAAATCCACCACAACCTTTGAAATTACAGTATCACAGTATCACAGTATCATAAGGTTGGAAAAGACCTTTGAGATCATCGAGTCCAACCTATGACCCAACACCTACACCTACTCCTACTCCTACTTGTCAACTACACCATGTCACTAAGTGCCTCATCCAAATTCTCTTTGAACACCTCCAGGGATGGTGACTTGATGACCTCCCTAGGCAGCGCCCCCCCCCCCCCCCCCCCCCCGGCGAAGATTGAGACCATGTCCTCTCGTTCTGTCACTGGTCGCCTGAGAGAAGAGTCCAACCCCTGCCTCACCACAACCTCCCTTTAGGTAGTTGTAGAGAGCAATAAGGTCTCCCCTGAGCCTCCTCTTCTTCAGGCTAAACAACCCCAGCTCCCTCAGTCGCTCCTCATAGGGCTTGTGCTCCAGCCCCTTCACCATCCTCGTCGCCCTCCTCTGGACACACTCCAGCATCTCAACATCCTTCTTAAACTGAGGGGCCCAGAACTGGACACAGTACTCAAGGTGTGGCCTGACCAGTGCCATGTATAAGGGAATGATGACCTCTCTAGTCCTGCTGGCCACACTATTCCTGATGCAGGCCAGGATGTCGGATTTAAGAGATGTAGTAAGTAGTTTTGGATGCTCAGCTATCATATATGCAACTTCTCTGGACCACGTACAAACCTCAGACGTTTTCAAATGCATTTGCACCCACTCTGATTGACACAGGTAAGAAATATTTACGCTAATCAAGAGACAACTGACAGACCTTGTGGCATATCTGTGTGCTCTTTGGGATAAAGATCTGATTTTCATCTCTCATGCTTGCTGTGGATATGACCTCTGTGTTTATCTATGTCTTGATCTGTAAAGTAGGGTTAGCAATTCTTTCTCACAATGAAACTGTGAAGGGAACATGCTGTGTGAATGTGTTGAGTGGTTATTGTGACAGCCGGGGCTGCAGTATGGCAGGCAGCAAGGGTGAGGTGAGGAGAGCAGGGATTTTGATTTGCATTCATATGTAAGCTTACTCTGCTGCCAAATGCTGCTTTGGAGCTACTGTACTGGTTTTAAGAGGAGTATTGGGTGCTGAAGGAAGGTCTTGGCTGATACTTACTATGAATTGCATAATATGAGACTGGGAACAATATTTTTTTAACATTAATGAATGGAGACAGGATCACAGAATCACATAGAGTCGTTAAGGTGGGACAAGACCTCCAGGATCATCAAGTCCAACTGTAAGCACAGTCCCACAATGCCTACTAAACGAGAGACCCTTATCGAGTTTTTCTTGTCTATCTTCAGAGCAGATTTTACAGCAGACACTTGCCTTTTGTCTCTCTTCCCCATTTTCTGAGCATTTCTGAAGTGCAATGTTCGGGGGTTCTGTCTCGTCTTTAATCTATGGGTCTTTCAAAAGATCGTTTGTTGAAAGTCAAACAATCCTCTCATGTATTATGGGCTTTGATATTTTTCCCTGGCACCTTTCCAAAACAATAGGCTTCAAGGACACACCGTGTACCCTCTGTGTACAGGAATATACTTGTTTCAATTAGCCGTTGGTTTGTTAGGTTTATGTTGCTCTGCAAATTACTGTCTGTGAAATGCAAAATGGATTATTTGGTAATTAAAATATTTCAAGTTTATGAGAGAGTTTGAAATCAATAAAATATTCCTATTTCAGCAGAATGGAGCTATATGTCTGTTTTCACAGAGTCCTGTAATTTACAGAGTAATAGAAGTGATACTAATAGGGGCTTTCCATCTCCTTCGGGATCTTTCCTTACTGGATGGTATGGTTGCTATCAGGACTTTTTTTACTGCAATCTAATTTAAATATCCCAAGAGATGGGCCTTGTAATGTGCCTAATATTATTCCATTGTGATTTTAAAGTGTCTCTCTTTGGACTAATTTAGTATTACAGTTGTGATATGCAGCACACCTTAGTTTCTGAAATGCAAATCAGTGCAACGTCTCTCGGTACTGAGACTTAGGGACAACCCAGCATCTCAGGCCACAGGGCAATAGTTGAGAGTAGAGCAAATAGTTCAGTAGTAGAGCAAAGGAAACAGAATAAAGAGACTTCTTCGTGCTTCAAGATAACCTATTCTGAAAGAAAAATTAAACAGAAAAAAAAATTCCTTTCTTTTCATATGTTTTTGTTACCATAGTAATTCTTGTCATACATTTTATATAAATGTCACCTGCCAGAAATACAGCAACTTCTACTTTGAAGAGAAAAATAGTTCCAGGTGTATAATTTTGTCAGCAGTAATGTTAGCATTTATCACGGCCAAATCTTTGCAAGTGATAAGTATTGTTCTGTATCTAGTTTTTCATTTTCCCCTACTGACATTTTTAAAGCGATATCCTGTAAATGTCAGTATTGTTAATTTTACATCTTGGAAAGGTGAAAGGTTAAAGAGGTAGATGTTGGGACACAGAAACATAACAGAAATAAACTGAAGTTTAATGAGACTTTGAATAGAATCCTTTTTTAGGTGATGGTTATGTGTACTTTCTTTGTGGCATTGCAGCACTCACGCTCACGAAAACCTTTGTGTTACATGGTTTCTAGTCTTCATTATTTCAATAAGGAAATATGTCTGTAAACCCATGAAAACTGGCAATCAGTTGAAACAGCACTTTATGTTTAAAGCTGATGAAAAATCATAAATAAACTCATTTGAAAATGACTCTGGGGATATAAAACACATTTTGGTGTGGTAGGAGGTAAGCAGTCAGAAAACTAATAGTTGTGTTATACCTACTAGAAAAGTGGTTTAAAGGGAAAAAAAGTACAGGGAAAGAATTGTGGGATAATTTGAGGGAATGGCATGGATGAACTGAATTGACTTTATTTGCCTATCAGTCACACGCGGTGACACACACCAATAGGTCAAATAAAATTTTCTTCCCTTGTTTAAGAAATAAAAGCTCTAACTCTGTCTTTCTCCTTCCTTTCCTCTGGTATGGCATGACCTTACCTGTGGATTAAGGTTTCAAGTGAAACCTGCAGAGATGTTGAAAGTGAAAGTTGCCTGAAGGTGAAGTAGACAAACGCCTTCAGTAAAAACCTGTTCATTTATGATTTGTAATGTCCTTGTCATTTTGGAAATTGTGGTGTCATGACAAAAATGCTATTTTGCTTCTTCGAGAAGCTCCTAACTTTTATTAGAATAATTTCTGATAGTCTTTGATGCTAAAAATGGGGCAAAGTTCAGCTGATGATCGCATCATTCAACCATGAACTAGCAAAGATATGAAGAATTAATGCAGCATAAAATCAGTAATTTGAAGAATTTTTCAAGTCCTTTGCCCTAAATAAAATCCTTTTGAGAGATTTCAGGTTCCAGGTCCCCGAGCAGAGGTTACAAATACTGAAGGATAGGGATGCCTCAAGTCAGCAAAACGCTTCCTTCTTTCTTTTGTCTTCTGAACCCATGTATCAGAAAAATGAGCCAAGAAAAAAATTAATTCACTGTAATATTGCAAAAAGACTTTCCTTATTTCTTCTTCCTCTCCCTGCTTCAGATTTAATTCTTGCTTTAGAAAAGTTACCAACAAAGTATGAAGAACTGTTCCTAGCTGTTGGTGTATGATGAGACTTTTTCAAATATCTCAATGATCAGCATCCTGACGGAAGTGATCTTATCTCTCTCTCATGTGATTTGATTAAAAAAGAGCTTGAAAAAAAAGGTTTATTGCTGACTACATGTGAAGGCTAGTCTGACCTTTCTGCTTAAAATGTTATTTTGAATTAAATCTATTTATTAAGGAGCTATGGTAGGTTATCAGTCTTTAAGAAATGCTAGAGTATGCACTTGGTATCTTCACACAGATCTTAGCTTATCTTCATCCTCTGCTGTCAAACCATCTGCTCCTTTCCTATGGTCACTGTTTTCCATATTAATTAGTGCAGAGTGTCTGCTGACTAAATAAGGATTTAAAGACTTAATTCCTATGTGCCTAACTGTTTGGGGAAAAAAAATAGAAAAAAAAATAGTGATGCTGTTTGGAATTTGCAATCATTAGTATAAAGCAGTGAGTGCACTTCTGGGTGTTTAGGCAGCTTGAATAATTTAGATCCTTTATATATAGCTGACTTGTCTCATTTGATCTATCTGCTTCACATGGGATTTTGTACTATTTCTGGGTATGTTATTATCACTATTGTCTCTCACATTTGTAATGTAGATAGAAGCACAGAGCATGAGCAAAGATTTGAGGGAGAGGGTAGCATCTGCTTGCCATCCATTGATTTAGCAGTGAGTGCTATGTAAGCATATTTAGACTTTCCCATCAAATATGAAAATCAAGCTCTGTGACCTTACTGTTTCTTTTAACATTTCGGCCTGCTATTTTTCTGAGTTTCTCAACATTTTCAAGTTAAAACATTGATGCTCACTAAAGGTATAACTCTGTTTTCCTTATTTTTCCTTACTGCCCTTTACCTGAAAGGAGATTGTGGTGAAGTGGACACTGTTCTCTTCTCCCAGGTAACAAGTGATAGGACAAGAGGAAATGGCCTGCACCACAAAAGGTCTAGATTGTCTATTAGGAAAAAATTATATACTGAAAGAGTGATTAAGCATTGGAAGAGTCTGCTCGAGGCAGTGGTGGAGTCTCCATTGCTGTAGAGGTTCAGAAACTATGGATCATGGTTTAGTAGGCACGGTGGTGTTGGGCTGCTGGTTGGACTGGATGATCTTAGAGATCTTTTCCCGTCTTAATGCTTCTATGATTCTATTTTAATATGAGTTCTTTCTATTGGTTCTTGTGATCACTTTTCTCAAAGGTATTTTCCTCCTCACAGTAGAAATCCTTTGTGAAAATGAAAGGCGGTGTTTGGGTCATTTGAAAGCTTTTCAGCTTCTCTGTCATGTGAAAACTATTCAGCTTCTCTGTCATGTGAAAACTATTAGCCATTTTTTTTGCAGAAACCTCTCTCTTAGTGGGAGAGAAGCTGCTATGTTCACTCTAACAACAACTAGCAGGTACTACCAGTCTGTGTTGCTCTTGAAGATGCTGGGGCAGAGGGATTGTACTCTTGAAATACAGATACTGAAGGACGTGTACCTGATATAGTAGGACCAAGAGAGTTGGTTCAGATTCAAACATTGTTTATCTGTTTGAATGTCTATCACATTCTTTTGTGATTCCAATAATACTTGAAGTACATGCATGCTTTCATTACGCACTTCAGTGCTGTCAGAGAGACAGCATTAAGAACCTGCTGGCAGTTTCTTATGGACATGGAATGCCTTCCTGCAGCTCAGTTGTATAGTTGTGATTCCTTTTTCCTCCGTATTTGCTGAGATGTCCCTAAAATGTGTGAGGTGGTCCTCAGGACTGCTTTGGTGAACCATTTGCACTTTTTCCATCAGATACCATAGAGGGTTCTAGCTCCCTGTCTGTAACTCTCACAATTGCATGTCTCTCTTGGCAAGGTATTTGTGTGAAGGAAATGCTCTCTGTGGTGGTGAGCTGGGGTTTGGGTATGCTATCCTTTGCCTCATAGATCTTATCAAGGGGAGAGTAGTTGGATGGTAGAATGGTGTGTACAGAGAATATGTAAAATAAAAAGTTATACCATTCAAACCTGGAACAGACAGTCTTTCTTCTGCATAGTTGTGGGCATTCCCAGTGAAAACAACCAAAGTTTAAAAGTCTGGTGTGTTAATTTTCTGAATTATTTGCGTGAGAAAGCACAAACCAGTTTTAGCACTTAGATCTACTATATAATTCTGTCCTATGCCTTTGTAGATGATGTTTTATTATACGCACTATCACGTTGTATCTAAAATGCAGCTGAAGGCACAGTTAACTATTGAAAGTTTCAGCCTACTTATGTTGTTATGTAATAGATATTGCAAATGCCTTATGTATGGATATAAAATCATATATATGGTCCCTACAAGCACTCTTCCAATCTTGGAAAAGCCCATATATGAGATATTATAATTAAAAAATGTGCTTTGATTTCAATAGCACATAGCTGCTAAATGTTCCTCTTTAAACTCCAAGCTCTTCCATTCAATTACAATTGCTGGTTTTCAGTGACAAAGCAATCATCATGATTGTAATTAAATATTTATCACACAGTTCTCTTTTGTCATTTGGATGTTACAAGGCAGGCAAAGATATACTTTAAAGGCTGAGTAGTAAACTATATTATGATAGTATATCAGGCAAATGAGTGTTTGATGGGTTGTGTTAATGTGAGCTAAAAATAAAGTCCCATCTGTTCACCTTTAGAACTGCATCCAGACATTGCATATGGGTTGCGGAATAATTTAATGAAACGCAAATGAAAATATGTTTATTTCCATCTTACTGAAACAAGTGAAATGGGCAGCTTGTTAGTAAAGATGTTTTAACAAGCAAGGAATTGTGTGTGTATGGCTTTTGTGGAATACAGTAGCGCTACATTCATTTAAGAGCATAAATGAGGAAATATAGAAAACGAGATGATCACCAAAGACACTGTCTCTAATAATCATATAAAGCTCAAATCTTGAATACTGGTGTCAAGCGTCTGAATTATTGGAAAATTAAGGGTGTGCCCCATTAGCATAAATCCTGCAGAATGCATTGTGTATCATGATTTTTAGAAACACTATTTTCAACGCTCATTTTTCTTATTATTTAATGAGTTCACTTAATTCGTTTGAACACTACAGAGAAATTTCAGAGCTGCATGCTGATTTTCCCCAACTAGTGATCTGTTCCATAAAAATAAGCAGTTGGAAGGTATGTTTGAAGGAGGGCCATGCAGGTGATCCTCCTGTATGAGGATGGGCTGAGGGAGCTGGGGTTGTTCAGCCTGGAGAAAAGAAGGCTCTGGGGAGAACTTAGAGCTTAGGGGCTCCAGGAGAGCTGGGGAGGAGCTCTTGATCAGGGAGTGCAGGGGTAGGATGAAGGGGAAAAGGTTTTCAGCTGAATGAAGGGAGAATGAGATGAGATCTTAGGATTATAGAATCATAGAATCCTAAGGCTGGAAGAGACCACTAAGATCACCGAGTCCAACCGTGCCTGTCTCCCCACTAAACCATGTACCTAAGGAACTCATCCAGCCATCTTTTAAACCCCTCCAGGGATGGTGACTCCACTGCCTCCCTGGGCAGCTGTGCCAATCCACGACCACCCTCTCAGTCAAGAAATTCTCCCTAATGTCTACTCTAAACCTCCCCTGGTGCAACTTGTGGCCATTTCCTCTTGTCTTATCTCTTGTTACTTGCGAGAAGAGACCAGTGCTCACCCCATCACAATCTCCTTTCAGGGAGTTGTAGAGAGTGATGAGGTGTCCCCTCAGCCTCCTCTTCTCTAAGCTAAACAACCCCAGTTCCCTCAGTCTCTCCTTATAGGACTTGTTCTCCAGCCCCCTCACCAGCCTCATTGCCCTTCTCTGCACACGCTCCAGCCCCTCAATGTCCTTCCTGTACTGAGGGGCCCAAAACTGAACACAGCACTCAAGGTGCAGCCTCACCAGTGCTGAGCACAGGGGCACAATCACCTCACTGGTCCTGCTGGCCATGCTGTGTCTGATACAGGCCAAGATGCCATCGGCCCTCTTGGCCACCTGGGCACACTGCTGGCTCACGTTCAGCCGGCTGCCAACCAACAGCCCCAGGTCCTTCTCTGCCAGGCAGCCCTCCAGCCACTCTTCCCCAGGTCTGTAACGCTGCCTGGGGTTGTTGTGACCCAAATGGAGGACTCTGCACTTGGCTGTAGGGAGAAATGTTTTCCTGTGAGGGTGGGGAGGCCCTAGCACAGGTTGCCCAGACAAGTGGTGGTTTCCCCATCCCTGTAGGAGTTCAAGGCCAGGTTGTATGGGGCTTTGAGCACCCTGATGCAGTGGTATGTGTCCCTGCCCCTGGCAGGGGGTTGGAACTAAATGGGCTTTGAGCTCCCTTCCAGCCCAAACCATTCTATGCTGTGTGTCGTGGCTTGGTGCTGTGCAATGAGGAGGAGATACAGGGAGGCGTCACTGGCTCTGAGCAATTGGTGATGGTGGCATAAGCTGAAGCCACTGAAGTTACAATGATTTTTGTTTTCAGGATTTTTCAGTGTGCTGCCTATTTTAATACTTCAGTGCAATGATGGTTTTTTTTTACTTTTTCACACAGTTGCATCTTTCATGCATTTGTGTTGATCTCACTGCTGTTTTGCTACAAGCCCTTGAAACATTTGTGTATCACTCTTACCAAGCATTTCCTGTTGTTTCTCCTCTATATTCAAAGCCACAACTCAACCATTTCTAGTGAGTTCACATTGCAGATCTTTTGCTAGTTTTCTAAAACAAAATTAGAAGTCATTTTGTTGTCTGTGGATCACAGTTGAAGGGTGTGAAATGATTTGATTTGGTTTTGAAATAGTTGTGTGACCTAATCCTGAAATCAGGAGTCAATTTACCATGTGTAGGGCTCTTACAGAAGAGGAACCAGTTAGCAAACAGGGTTGGTTCTGAATAGTTAATTTGGTTACAGCAAGGAAAAAAAGAAAATTGTAAAATATCAGAGAAGAGCTTGGAGAAGAAAAGGGCTTCTCCTCTGTAAGATTTGCCTTGTGGTTCAGGCTACAGGGGCACAAAGCTACGCTATGCTGTTAGTAAGTGTATTTTTAAAGAAGGTATGCTGAAGATGCAAGTCAGAAGAGGTGGGTGTGTGCATGTATATATGTGTGTGTATATGAAAAACATAGCATTTGCTTTGGTTAAATAGACTGACTTCCCAAATAGCTGAGATGTATTACAACAGCTCTGAAAATGAGAGCCACTTGCGAAAGCTGTATGTTAGAGAGGGAGAAACTGTCTGACTTGTCATCTTTTCGAGGTCTCAAAACCCTCTGAAGATGCTTGATGGGAAATGATGAGCAATTGCTTTCTGTTGGTCCTCAGTGGAAAGGGGTTTGCTTTTTTCCATTTATTTTCTTTTTCTTTTTTTTAAAGACTTATCCCGGCATTATTTTTAGATGTGTGGAGGTACATAAAGATCTGACAGAAAGTTCATAGTTTTTTTGCATCCCCCCCGAAAAATCTTTTATAAGAGACATTTTTCAAAATCGAAGCATTTTTTTGGAAAAATTTGAAGGGAAGAAAACCTTTGAATTTGTGTGAAAAACAATAATACTTTATTCTTTGACTTCTGCTCAACTCTAGTTTTATGAAAACTTAGTGATGAAAGTTCTCTGAAAAAAAGATTCTGTTTTTCAGCCAACTCCTGTTGCCGTCTGTTTTACTGTGTACTTGCTCTGTCTAAGACAGATACTATAAGTAGGTTGAGTAACAAAAATACCAGTATATCAGTATATCAGATAGAACCCTAAATTTTTGTCATGAATAGATAGAAAATAAGAGCATTTATTTAGTCACCACACATGTGCACAGGTACGAAATGCCAGTCAGAGCCTCCTCATCTGAAAGTGTTGTTCTTTTTATTTTACTTTTATTTAGTTCAATATCATATTGTGCTTTCCTGAGTGATGCGGGAATTTTCCATTATCTGGGATTCCCCAGAGCTTATAAAACATCTTGTTTGCGGACTTTTTGATTCTTTTCAGATGAAAACCAAGAAGTAAGGACCAATAAAAATATTACTGTAATTGTCTATAAAGTACACCTACTCAGGAACTTGGGAACTGGTTTTTGTTGTGTCTTTACTGTTTTATTTTTCCATAATGGAGCTTCAGGAAAACCAGCTCAAGCATTTTGACATGATGCAGTAATCAATACCAATGCAAAAAGCTTTTATCAATGTCCTTGTGGAGTTCTATTGAATGTAGAAATTTAGTCAGATATTTGAGTCTCAAACTCTTATTGCAGGCTGTTTGTTGTTTGGTCTTCATTAAAGACTTTCAGACTAGAAAATGCTAAGCAAGTCAAGTTTTGAAGTCAGTCTGCCAGGGTTTAATTACTTGTGTAAGTAGATCAGTTGGAAGTACAGCATTGCTGCCCAGTGGGGGAAGGAAAGAACAGCCCATGAGAGGGTTCACTTGTCATGGTCTTTTCTGTGTTGATGGTGGAAGTCTTAGTATTGCTACGATTTCTTTTTGGAAAGGGTTTTGTTCGCTATGATTCTGTGCACTTTTATGCCACACCTTGAAATCTACTGCCTTATTTCTTTATCGACTTAAAGTAGGCAGGGCAGGCAATCCAAAGAGGTTGAGATGACCAAAATATATTTGAATGGTGGTATTCTCCTATAACAATTGCTGTAATCCCCAAGTCAGTGTGTCCCTTATTTATCAGTTGCTTTAGATACTAAATTTTAGTTCTTTTTTTCTTAAGAAAAAGCCCAAGTTTCCTCTTAAGGTCCTGTTATGGTTTGAGTCAATCAGGGTGCTTCTGAATCTGGCTTGGCCTTAGTCTAAAGTAACTGCATTTTCTGAAAAACTAACTGCATGTTTTTCGGACAGTTTCTCTCTAGCAGTGATAACACGGAACACTAGTAGGCAGAGAGGCCAGTATTTAAACTTATTCCTCTGCTAACCAAGGTCATCCTCAAGCTGGTGAAAAAGGCCACACCTGCAGGGAGGGGCAGACAGGACAAGTGACCCCAAACTGACCAACAAGAGTATTCCATCCCATATACATCATACTCATTACAAAACTGAGAGATCATGAGGGTCTCACTTTTTTCTGTGATGGGTGATGTCCAGTGAGGACCTTATTTGTCTGATTTTTCCTGATACCAGCTCTGTGTGTCCCTGAATCCAGTTCCTGAGTTCAACACCCTCCTAGCTGTGGACCCATTCCCTTGTGTCTGCTCTAAGGCAGCTGTGGTGACGTGTGGTCATTGAGGAGTGGGGAGGGGTGTGATCTCAGATATTTGTACATATTTTCATTACTTTCGGATTATTTTAATCATCATTACTATTACTAACATAATTTCATTAAAGCTGTAGCTTTAGTTTCCAATCTGCAAGCCTCTTTCCTCTCATTTTCTTCTTCTTTCCTCTGGGGATGGAGTGGGATGGAATTTGAGAGTTCAACTGCACAAGCTTAAACAAAAATTTAGCCAGGTCAAGGCTAAATCATGACAGGTCCACGTTCTCTTTTCCTTCTCTTTCCCACAGCTGACCTATTGAGAAAACTTCATGAATGAAATCTGCTCAGCATTTGCATTCCTTCCTCCCAGTGTTCTGAAGAGGTACAGTACTATTTTAAGTGCATTTACTATTCCAAGTACCTATTAAGATATTTGAAATTGGAAATGTTTAATTTTTCACTCACAAGTTGAAGGAAAGGTGTTAACCTTAAAGATTTTCTTTCTTCTGAAGATACATACAGGAAGAATCTCTTCTGTCCTGATACTATTTCATTTTCCTTTTCCTTTCTGTTCGTAACCTTAAGGTTAAAAAGATAATTCTCTTCATGAATTTTTTTCAGATTTAGGTCAATTTCCTGTTCATTTTACTTTTTGATTTGCTTGTTCTCATCTGTTTCTTGACTTCTCAGGGTCTGTACGTTAAGCTTCCCTTGCTGGTGCTGATGCTTGTTAAAGTGGCAGATAGAATGTATGCAGAATAAAATAGACATTAATAGCTGTATCAGAGTCCCACTGCTGTCAGGCTGCTCCCCTTCTCGTGCGCTGAAGGCACCCTCTGTGCTCCTTTACTTACTTTCCTTGCCCTGAAACAACCAAACTGCCAAATCATGAGAAAAGTACACAACTTTGCACAGATAAACTTGCCTTAAGTTCCTTCCTTAGCTATCATGCATATTAATAGAATTAGCTGAAAATGGGGGATAAGCTGTTTCGAAGCTGAACTGCCTTAATTTATTTTTACATACTTTAACAATTTGCTTCCATTCAAATGCCAAAGCTGGAGACAGAGATTTCTCTTTGCTCAAAAGTTACAGAGAGTCTATTAATAATGACAGGCGTGTGTTAATATCTAGAGTAATGGATACAAGCTGGCATGTGGCTCCCTGTCCTGCTGTCACTCCAGGAGTCAGTGTTTCAGCTTTCATGAGCTGTTGTTGCAGTTGATTCCTGTGCTGCAGTGGACTATGAAAAGTTTGGTTGGAAGTTTATAGGATGTCTATGCAGATTTTTGGTTGCACAGCTTTGATTTTAGCTCTAATAGTTTAGTTTAAAGGTAGTTCTGGTTTTATGTAAAGAATTCAACAGAAAAATCTGTAATCAATACACTGAAGAACTGGGTCAGAAACTCAGTTGCTAAAGAGATAACTAATGAAAACTCTTTTGAAATTACCAGCAGAGCTTGGTGCTGTGTCATATCTTTGATTAGCAAAGGTAAGACCTAAGGAAGACTAGTTCAGGGGTAAGACTATTTCAGTAACGGTAAGAGCAGCTTGAGCTTCCACTGGTGCTCTTTTTAACCCTGGCTCAGCCTCAACAGGTAGATGAACGGTGTTCCACTTGTATTGCTGATAACAGTGTAAAAAGTGAGATAATAGTTTAATGCCTTGTTGTCCCCATATGGCTTAGCAAATCTCTGATACTATGGTAGTGTGGATACCTGTTACCTGTACTTGTGAATCTACATCTGGGGAAACTGTGTTCAGTGAATGTAAGCGTGATGACTAAGCATGATGATGTGTAATAACTTATTGTTTCTCACTATATCTGCCTTAGGAATTGTACAGTTTGGAGCACACATCTAGAATCAAAGGCTTATGAAACCTTGTTTATGATATGAATCGATCCTTTCCTGATTTATCATGTATCATCTGGGCAATAAGGTAGAGACCTTATGGAACGTAATCATGAACTTACTGAAAACATGTGCATGCAAATGTTATTCCTGTTTATCTTCTCACTTCCTCTGGTACTAGGTAGCCTACTGGGACATAAAAACAATTAATAGCTTGGAAGCATTACCTCATGGAATCCCATGTTTTTAATTTAAAGTAAAGCATATTTCTGCTACAGTTAGGAAAAATCCATCTGAGATTTGTATTCCCTGGAGAAAATTCAGGTGCCGTAATAGAGCCTGTTTCCATTTCTCGCTGGGAACCAGTTGGTACCACAGCTGTGTGCAATACAGGCATTTTAGACAACAATATTAATAATGTGTCACAATTTGTGGCATTAGTGCAGGACAACACATTTCCTTCTCAATTCCATAAGATGTTTCTTGGATAGTGGACTCTCAAAAGAGTTCAGCTTCTTGAAGTGCTGAAGCTATGCACTAGAGAATCCTACCGAATAATTTTATTCTTTGGACGTAGAAAAGAAGAGTGTTTTGGTCCTTTTTTAAGGCACAATAAACAGTAAATAGTGTAGGTAATGATACTCCAACCCATATATTCTTACGTATGAGTCTCTGGTTGCATTTAACTCAATGCTGTGCTTTGTTACTGCTATTTGTGATCACGCTGAAAATGCTGTGCTGTAAAGAAAAGATGTTTATGTGCCCTGGTTGTGTGGTATGGAGGGGAAAGTGAGGAAATACTCCTGTTCTGTGTGCATGAAAAGGGGCATAAGATCTCTACTGACAAACTAGAAATGTAAGAATTCTGATTGGGAATAAAAATATTAATGTGTGTCTATCTGGAAGGTCATTTTTAGAGCGCTCCTTCATTGGATGTCTTTATGGCTGCACCACTGTCTCTGAGGGAGGAGTGGGGGATGTGTTTGTTCTTGCCTTGCTGAACAAATTCTCTGCCTGCAGCAGAATATGAACAGCCTGCAGCCAGCTAATAGATCTCGGTGTAGCTCAGGAGTTGTCTAAATACGATCTACACTTCTGCTTTAAACAAGAGAGGGATAGGGGAACTGTTTGGGGAAGTTAAGCTCTGTTGTAGAACTGCCAAATTAATTTAGTTTCTGACATATTACTTGTTAGATATCTGATCTGTTCTATCAACAGATGAAATTCTATTCTAATGCAAGCTAGAACCAAATTAAGTTAGTCAAATTCCAGAATCCTTCAGCATCTCTTCTTCCTTCTTCCTCTCTTATAACTTGTTCCAGAGTGGCTCTTGTAGGCATAATAAAGGGTTTGATTTCAGTGAATGTTACCATTGCAAAATACAAACCTTTATTCACCCATAGCTTGGCAGTACAGATGAACCCAAATCATACCTCAGCATGTGAGGAATTCCCTCTGATCTGCACTTGTTCCCTTTTATGATTATCTTAAACAACTGGATCCAGAAAGTGAGAGAGAAAAGATAAATCTTGTTTGCAGATGATACCAAGTTGGGAGGAAGTGTTGATCTGCTAGAGGGTAGGAGGGCCCTACAGAGGGACCCTGACAGGCTGGAGAGATGGGCTGATTCCAACAGCATGAGATTTAACAAGTCCAAGTGCCGGGTTCTGCACTTTGGACACAACAACTCCATGCAGAGCTACAGGCTGGAGACAGAGTGGCTGGAGAGCAGTCAGGCGGAAAGGGACTTGGGAGTGCTGGTGGACAGGAAACTCAGCATGAGCCAGCAGTGTGCCCAAGTGGCCAAGAAGGCCAACGGCATCCTGGCCTGCATCAGGAACAGTGTGGCCAGCAGGACTAGGGAAGTTATCATCCCCTTATACTCGGCACTGGTCAGGCCGCACCTCGAGTGCTGTGTCCAGTTCTGGGCCCCTCAGTTTAAGAAAGATGTTGAGATGCTGGAGTGTGTCCAGAGGAGAGCAACGAGGACGGTGAAGGGGCTGGAGCACAAGCCCTATGAGGAGTGACTGAGCGAGCTGTTGTTGTTTAGCCTGGAGAGGAAGAGGCTCAGGGGAGACCTTATTGCTCTCTACAAGTACCTAAAAGGAGGTTGTAGTCAGGCAGGGGTTGGTCTCTTCTCTCAGGCGACTGGCGATAGAACAAGAGGACACAGTTTCAAGCTTTGTCAGGGGAAGTTTAGGCTTGATATTAGGAAAAATTCTTAACTGAAAGGGTGACTGGTCATTGGAATGTGCTGCCTGGGGAGGTGGTGGAGTCACCGTCCCTGGAGGTGTTTAAAGAGAGATTGGATGAGGCACTTAGTGCCATGGTTTAGATGATGAGTAGGTGTAGGTGTTGGGTCATAGGTTGGACTCTATGACCTCAAAGGTCTTTTCCAGCCTTGTTATAATGTGATACTGTGTTCTTTCCTGCAGACACATCTGCTAAAGTGATGCTGACGTTGCCCAAATCAGCATGTACGAATGCCTGAGAGCATATTCCATGTAACAAATTCCATGTTCCTCCCACGATCACCTACCCAAATTGCTGAGCACCTAAAACCTAGATGAAGTGAATAACTTGATTAAAGAAAGATCTTCAGGTAAACCTAAATAGTCACTTTAGATTTTAGAGCAGTTGCAAATAATTAGTAGAACGTAAGATGGCAGCAATTTGGAATCATTTGCTCAGATTTACATGTTGAACCAATGAGATGCACATTGTCTAAATGCTCATTGTCAGGCCCTGATCAAAACTCTCCTGCAAAAATGAAGATTTTATTTATTAGACAGAAAGAGACAGGTTTCCTTTAAACGTCATATATCCTCCTCAGACTACTAATAGTCTCTAAAGTGATATGGAAAATATTAATTAGGGTTTCTATAAACAAAAAGGGAGTGAATGAAGAGAAAAGAGCAAGGAAAAAAGCCCAAATCCAAACACCTGTCTCCTCCTGGAATGCCTTCTCATCTGAGATCCAAAGTCTGGAACACTGACTGTGCTTAACTTAAGCGTAGCTGAAAAAGTTGGCAGGCAAACGAGAGTAGCTCCACTGTCATCCATCTCTAACTACATATTTAATTTGGTAAATAGGTAAGTTGTGAGAACATCCAAATATTGATTACAGTCTGTGAGAACTGGCTGTTTTCTTTGGATGGAATGAAATCCTTTGATATGTACCTCTATCAAACATTGGAGAGTTTTAGGCTGATGTGTTCAAGCTTCATGCCTCCAGAAAAAGTGGTTCTGGAGGGTTTTGCCCTCCAGAGAAAATCTTTTATACATTGATTTAAGCATCCAAACACAGAATTTTGAATTAACGAAAATCAACCTCCATGTTTCAAAAACATAAGGGATTAAATTTCAAATTACTTAATTATCGTGTATGAAATATGCAAACTCCTCTGAGCTTTGAGCAAAGATTTTTTCAGAAAAAGAAAAATTTTATAGCAGTAGATGCTTCAAATTTTTCTGGGTTTGATTTTCTGTATGGAAAATTACCCATTGAAAATTAATTTCTACTGTTAATAAATAACCAAGAGCTGAATTTTCAATTTTCAGAAGAGCAAAAGAATAAATTATATTAACTAAGAGACAGGAAAATAAGTTTTCACTTCCTGGGGAAACCGATTGTGTCTCATAATGACTCACATTTGTTCAAGTAATTTTGTGGTCAGCTCAGAATGTATCAGAATTGTATCAACATTTATTATTACTACTGTTGTCTGGACCATGATAATCAAAACAGATGTATAGAAATGCTCATGAGCAATTAATAACAGAGGATATGGAGCATGTGCCTACATGCTTCCCCCCTTCAAAAAGTAATTAAGAATATATGCAAACATTCTGGCCAAAATGATCCGAATCCTCCTTAATTTCCTATTGTTGTTTTCTCCGAGACAAATCAAGCTGAAGAGAGACATCAATTTAATTTGGTGAGAAATACGTTGTCTGTCTGATTCCTTATTTCTTGCTCGCGTTTTGCCAACAATTATCTTGTCAAGAGTTAATGTATGCAACGGAGAAGCACTTAGAAAACTTCTGATAGAGATAAACTTTTTTTACTGCAGTAAAACTTGATCTAAAAACAATCAAGTGTTATTTAAATAATTCTCTGCTTGTTTTCCCTCAAGACAAATTCTGCCTTTACAATTGATATTTGCTGGATTTGATCTCCTGTAGGTTAATGCAGATTATGGCACAAACCAAAATCAGACCACAAATTAAGATTAATTAGAGAAACACGGTATAGAGCGGGGGCTGTGCTGTTTTCCAGTGCTGTTTGTTGAAAAATATAGTTGTAGTGCTTCTGCCCTCAACATGTCCCCATGGGACCTGGAACATTGGGATTTTGTAGCTGGAGCAAGCAGGGACATCACACACTGATGACTGCCATGCCAATGCAACAATATCTGTAGGAAGGAGCAACCTCTTATTAGACTTTTATAGATTAGTATAATCAGCTTTAAACTCTGAGCAGTTGTTCTCCATCCATTTTAGCTTTAAATGTTTCTGTTTCTTGTTAAGATCAAAGAAAACTCATATCCAAAAGATGATCTAATTCTTTCCCAAAACAGCAGTGGAGAATATTACTTCTCTCTCTCCAGTTCTTGTCTTATTTATATCTGTAAATCATCTTGGCTAAGACACTATGGTTGGACTTGATGATCTTAGAGGTTGTTTCCAGCTCTAATGATTCTATGATTCTATACTTTTGCTGTATATGTGGCTATTGGCCACAGTGAGAAACAAGGTTTTTGTTTCAAGTCTGGGTTATGTATATATATGCACACAGGTATGTCATGTAGACTGAAAATTGGGATCAATGCGAAGCCTAAAAGTCCGCTTAGACATATCTGACTCAGCATTTCTACTTATTCTAAAGGGTAGGGAAGGAAAGGGATCCTCTTGTAATAAATGTGGCTTGAAATGTTACAGAGATATGAAATTGGGAATGAGAAAAGATGGGCAGTCTGTGGTGAGATGGAAAACTCAGTCTTCTGTTCGATTTCAGTGCTGCAGAATAACTTTTGATGGCAAGCTTTACAGAAAAGATGTACGTCAGCTCTCAGGCAATGTGCTGGCTTGTTGGGGATAGATCTTTGGCTTGAAGTTATCTTCTGGACTTGGATGCAGTAAATGTAAGTTTTCAAGCTAAAAGGCAGAATGAAATTGAATTTATCACTTGGATTTTTCTTTCAAGGAGACTTTGAAACTGATTATGCATTTAATAATGCAGGAGCACATGATGGCTGAAATGTAATTTTCTTTCTTTGCTTTGGTAGTTCTTTTGTAAAGGTTACAGTATCATGTTTGGAGTGAGTTCAGATACTTTAATGGTAAATATTGAAAGTATGGTGATGACATTAACCTTAAGTATTTGGAGGGGGGGCAGAATTGTAGTGTTTAGTAACAGAAGGAAAAATTTATTGGAAATTTGTTAATGCTTGTAATATGTACAAATTAGAAATTCTTACACCTTTTCTTAAATAAAGAAGATATCCAAATCAAAATATTTTTCTATACTAAAGATGTGATTTTGCTGGGTTTGCTGAGCTCTGGTGGCCTCGCAACTCCTTTTATGGTGTGTAACTAGTTAGGAGTCTTAAATGTTTATTAAGTATGCTTGGATACTTACTGTGTTGGCTTTTAGTTGTGATTCTAGAAAAATATATGGGGGTTTTAGATTACAATGATAAGATAGTTACACAGTGTGCACAGAAAATATGCCTCAGTTTTCTTAAGAGAAGGAACTGACTTGTGACCTCAAGTTCCAGTGACACTAAGTCACATTTGAACAAGTGATGTCTTCAGTAACACTGTTGATGACTGCTTTGTGATACTTGCGAAATTACTTCGGCCTTGACCATCTTTCTATTCTGTACTTTTTCCAGTGCAAGTGACTTTGTCCCACAGTTCTGAATTCCACGTAGTGGTTGCAATTAAAATGTAGCAGTAGTAGTAGTATTAATGATGACGATGATAATAATGATGATAATAATAATAATAATATCTATTTGTTAAAATTAATCTGAAAACAATTGTGACTAACGAACAGCTGTAAGAAAGTTGTGATGGCGTTCATAACAATTCATGACTTGACAAAGAAGCAAAATCTTGTTACAGAAGTATTTTGACTTGAACTTTTCTGTTCGTGCTTAAGCATTCATGAAAGTTTGGAGATGGTTCCTGGCGCCTCATTGCCATAGTGATAACTCTGTGCATGATATAACAGCATGAGTCAGTGTGAAACAGAAACCCAACCATATTTCCAGCTGCTCTATTTGTTTACATTCATATATGTGATGAGGAAAATGTTTTGCTCTTCCTATTAGTCATGAATAACGCGTAGCAGCCACCAAGGGAGGATGTAAAACAAGATAGGCAAACACTGGAGGAAGAGAATATTGAGGTAAAAATAATCTTGTGTTGCTATTCACAAATTATGGAAATGCAGGGTGTGGCAATGATTGAATTTCTCTGCTGCCACAACAAAGATGATCAAGACTTCATGTTGGCTGGTTTAGAAGTCTCTCTGGTAGCACTGATGCCAAGGGTGTTATGGCATTGTGTTGAGAAATCATGAGGCTCTGAGGTTAAGCATCAAAAATTGACAATGAAGTTTTTCATACCTCTATCTTTAATTTTTATGGGGCTCTTTGTCTAAAATATGGCTTCTGTTTAATTTTTGATAATTTTTTTCTTATTTGATTCATAATTTTTAAAATTTGCTTGAAAAGACTTTGAAATCTATAATAGACGCTGTGGTGTTTATAATGTAGTAGAGAAAAGTTAGTTGAACTGGGCAGCATTCCTATCTTATCTGAGTCTGTCTTTTCAGCCTCCCACATTTCTGAGATGTCAGGTTGTTCCATAAAGCTCATGCTCTCCATTTTAGTTTTTTTTTTTTATCCTTTGCAGACTATTTAGAGAGTGGGAACTGGATGAACCAAATGAAGGGGCAATGGCAAACGTTATCTGTAAAACCTTAAGACTTGGGGGAAGCCAGTGGGTCAACAAGAGGTTGGGTTACCCAGCATCAGGTTGCAGCCCTGTCCACTTCACCCTGCCTACTTGCCACAAGGCAGAACAATTCTCTTTTGTTTTTTTTCCTGTCACCTGCACTTTTAAAGACATTAAATTATCTGACAGTACCAAATTTAAATTAACTGCTTTTTTTAGCCCTTTTTCCTATGTGGGGGTTTGTAACAGATATGCCTGTTAGCACCACATGGCAAACGTTTGAGAATTAAATCACAGCAGTATGTTTGATCTTTTATCTATCATATTAGAGGCATTTGGACAACTAGAAATTGTAGGTCTTTTCTTCTCCTACATCCTCTTTCTGTTTGTGATAACGCAAGCTGCTTCTTGCACTTATGTTACAGCTGATTTTGGAGGGATGTCCAACTCTGTTTCCAGACCACAGATTTTCTGTGTTTGTGCCGATTATTCCTTTCTGGATTTCCCCACTGGTGAGTGAGTAGCACTGTGTCAAACTGATGGCATTGCCCAAAATGTAACGCAAAGAAGAACAGGAAAAGCTATGAAACTAACGTCAGCTGATGTAAGCTGCCAAGGATATGGCAAAGGAGGAAAACAGGGAATATTTTTTCTGACAAAAAATAAAAGACAAATATAAGGTAGGGGGCTGTGCAAGAACCCTTTGTGCTCTCTCCTGGATCTACTTTGACCTTACGCTTATAGTGAGATCTCCCCTGGCAGCATTTGTGAAGGGTATTTTTTGTGAAACGCCTGTTTAAGGAATGAAGCAAAGTGGGGAAGGTGGAATTACCATGAATTATTTCTTCCTCTCGCCCTGATTGGATTCTGTTTCTCTCTCTGGTAATCCTGCAGAGCAAGGCAGGCAATTCCAATTTGAAGATGTTAATCTTCTATTGTGCTGAGATTTATGTTAACTGTAATGGCTTAGAGGGCTGCATTCAGGGCTGTTTACCTTTACAGACAGCGTGATTGTCCCCGTGTGCCACTGCCAGCCACGTCCCATTCTGCCCTACTCTATAATACTCTTTAGCAGCAGCATGTTCTGCAACATGTAGGTAATACCACACATACAGTGACAGTCTATCTTGCTAGTCTTTAATTATCTATCCTGAGATATTATTTGCATGCCTCTAATTCCTCCCACCTTTAGTCCTGTGTAACGAAGAACCTTTGCTGGGTAATGAAACCAGAGCCGGAGAGGAGAGCTGATGTTTATGTGGGTAAATGTTATGGCACTATTTAAAGATTAAGGATAGAAGTTAAATAATACTATTTGGAAATATTTGAAGCAGTAATCTTTACTGTAAAATTGTACTCTAAGTAAATCACCCTCACTGTGTGATTTTGATTTGACTGAAAAATAATTATTCAGGTAGTTATTGACCATCACTGAAGTATTGATTGCTTTTCTAACAGAGCTGTCATGATTCACTGCCAGGTTTTCAGCTCCCTGCACTAATTCTTTTGGTCTGTACATCCTTTCAAGAAGCTGTATGTCAAAAACTAAAAGCAGAAGCACTATTTTATATTTGAATTCAGAGTGATCCATTGCTGACAGTCATCGTAATACAGTAGAGACAAACATTGTCTCACAGAGCTAGAGGGCAATTGCCTGGAAAGCTGGGTTTGAACTTGTTGTTCATAGGAGTACTGGGGTTAGAAAATTAGCTCTTTTTTCTTGGGTGTTAAGGTGTTTTTCTGTACATTTCTGTACATTCTGAAAAGGAACCACTCTTCGTTTCTCCAGTTTTGCCATCACTTACTAAACTGAAATTATTTCTGTGTGCGAGTACTAATTCTCCACGTGTGTTGGATAGAAAATTGGAAATATATAACAAGTGAACCAGAAAATGCCGCATTTTTTTCAGCCTATTTCATTTCAATGTTTCAGTGATGTGCAGTCCTTTGGAAAATTTGATCTAAAAGTGTTACTATGCTTTTTTAGAAAAAAAACAGTGGCTGAATTTAATGAAGCCATTTAAAGTATGGATATAATTCACAAATCCTCATTTCTGTTTATTTTAGGTCATTTTTTAGTAGGAGTTTCTGTCTCTGTTGTGTACTGTAAGTATGTTATGCAGCTCTATCAGGCAGAATTTAAAACTGGACATTTAAATAGTGTAAAGAGAAAAACATCATCAGAAGTAAGTTGCTTAATAATATGAAAACTGGTAAAAATGCATCAGTCTAGTCTCAAGGGCTTAAATTTGTTGCTTATTATTTGCATGTGCACAGTGCAGTGGTGTTGCACTGGAGGTGGAATGGTGAAGTTGTTTAGTCATCCAGCATGTTCTAACGCCGTTTAATTCCTATAGATTTCCCAATGTGAGCTCTGACTGCATACAGATGATGTCCTGTAGGAGAGAGTTGTTATGGACAGTGAGACAGATACTGAACACATACAGAAAGTCTAGTAAAATTTCAGTTAACCAGGAAAGCAGAAACTTTGCTTTAGATTAACACAGCAAAAGGGTGAAGGGATGTGCAAACTTGGCATCAAAGCTCAGGGTTACATTTTCATCCCTGAAGAACAGTAAGTTTTCTAACCAAGGAGGCTCTAGCTATTGGGTTGAAACCCCTCTTTTGAATAGTGTGGGCTCTATCCTGAAAGAGACTCTGCTGGTTTCTAAATGGGAAAGCTCCAAGATTTTTCTGAGAGAAATCCCTATTCTGCACTTTCTTCTTTTAAGACAGTCTTGCCAGAATTCAGACACCTAAGCAGTATGAAAATACCTCATCCCTAACTGTATTACAACTCCTGCAACGGTATTTGTTGTAGGAGAAAGTCATAATCTTGCTACCTCCACATCATTGGTACAGATGAAACCTAGAACAGTTTTCACAGGTCCACGTAGACATTTAGTTCTTGTTAATGACAATGATGGGCCCTGAGCTGTCTAAAATTCCCTGTAATGTCTGCTTTGAGCTTAAGCTTGTGAAAATGAGGCTAGAATAGTGCTGGAGAGTAAACAACATGCAAACTGTACATAACAATTTTTTATTTATATGCCACATTGAGCCAAAACAAAGACATTCAGAAAGTTTTCACCCCTAGTTATCCCTACTCCTCCTGTAGGCTGGTATTCTCCAAGCCAGTAATGAAGAGGTGACAGCTGTGTTAGGGACATCTTGTTGTGGCTTTCAGTGAATGAGATGGGAGGGGGGAAGTGTGAATTGTTATAATTACAAGGCTAAATTCAGCTCTAGGTTTATACTGATGTAAATGTGTCCTAGATTCCTTTTCCTTCTGGGGGTGACTTCGGAGTTGCACTGTGTAAGGGCTGACGTGTTGTTTGTACTCTGTTAAATTGTGTTCAAGTCCACAGAAATGAGCATCTTTAGGGGGCTTCCTCCCTATTCTCATAAATTTGCCACTTCATTTGGTCACTAAAGGACTATACAGCTTCGGTAGGTACTGGAGGGACAGCAGATCTGCACTGTTCTCCATGTAGCTGGGCTGTCTGCTCCACCCAGTCCATCCTATACCAGTAACTCTTCCAGCAACAATAGCCAGGAGTCATGAGCTTTCTTAAAAAAGAATACTTTTAAGATTTATGTGTTTTTTTAAATCTGGGCTTTTAATTCTGCATCTTATAGGTATTGCTAAAATCCATTATAATATAATAATATCTGAAGTAAAATATATAAAGAACAGCAGGATTTCTTTTAAAAGATGCTTTTAATACTGCTTTTACTGCAGATGCTTTCTGTCTCACAGCTAGGTGCGAACAAGTTGCCTGTTCTGAAGAGATTTATATAATGGGAGTGACTTTTGTGATGAGGGCAGAAACTGTAATTAGAGAGAAATGTATACTGCTTTACTCCTGGCTCGTAGAAAGTCCAATTTACTACTTTTAAAAATACCTTTTATGCAGTCTTTACATGCATTCTACAGTAATTGGAAATAAAACTTTCCCATAACAGAAATGAATGTTAAGAAAAATAGATGAATACATAAGGCAGCATTGGTAGTTTCAGACGTGTTTCACCACAACCTACTAGCAAAGCAAGAAAGAAACAGTTTTTCTTACACCTTCTAGAGCAGGTCCTGTCAATTTGCACCTGGACAGTCAACATAAACCCCAGGGTTCTGAACATTTTCTATGTCCCATCTTGCTTTGTTTAGTTCCCAGGGCTCTGACCAAAGAGGTCACCAGGCACTTGCTTTAGAAGATTGACTCATCAGCTGCAAAATTTCACTGTCAAGAATAATTCTTGTTGTTAGCCTGCATTTTCCTTGTCAGGAACATTTTGTGATGTTCAGTACGTGTTTGACCTTATCTTAAGTTCCTTGTGTATTCTTGAAGAACTTCTCATAAACAGGCTTAGATAAATGCTGCTCCTTGGTGGTTTTGCTTTAGTTCTTACTTTCTCTCACCGTCGCTAGTTCCTGCTTCTAGTTAATCAACATAATCTTTTTTTAAATCCCTTACAGAATTATTTTTTCTTGGAGAGAGAGTGTATAAAACATGTGGAACATAACTGTAATTGGTGTGTATATTTTTTTCAAGTAACAAATTCAAGTATGTATTTTAAGTGGATCAGTAAGACATAATAGGAGGATTTTTTTGGGATGAGATTCTTCCAGGGCCAATCTCAACACAGCAAGTGCATTAAAGTTTTATGAGTTGTTTGTATACCCTGAAACATTAAATTTATTTTCACAAGCAATAACTGTGTGGTCTTGATCACTGGGTACTCCACAAGATCAGGAGGTAAGGTTTGGTGCATTGCCTCTTAGAAAACAAGGACCCATTCTCATGACCAGTTTCAGCAGAAAGTGTAACCAGGTATCACTTCTTAAATGCTTCCTATCTGGACAAATAATGGCTTATAATTGATTGGTAAAGGCGTCAGTTAATAACTAAGAATGCTTCGTTCCCCTAAAATATTCCCTGCAATGGCTCAGTCCAATTGAAGAACTAGGTTTATTGATCTATATCCTATTTGTTCTCTTCCATCATACTGCAAATACTTTTGTCCTTTTCTTCTTACTGGGATCCATCAGGTTTAGTTTACACCTGCGTTTGCAGGGGACTCTGAAATATAAGCTGCTGCTTGGAAGTTGAAGTTTCCACAGGCTTTTGCCGTGCGAGATCAGAACTTGTACTCGAATGATGTCAAGGTTTCTGTCCCTTTTCCTGCAAAGTGATTACTCAGATAATTAATTAATTAAATCAGCCTAGCTTACCTTTTCATAAGGCACTGCTCCAGTGCTGGGGAGGGACCTGAATGTAGAGAAGGGTTTTTTTTACTTTTATGTTTTGTTGTTGGTTGTTTGTGGGTTTTTTTAATTAAGAAAAGTGACCGTCTGCTGTCTTTGGGATTAAAGCCATTGCGAATAATATGCAGCATTAGGCTGAGACCATCTGCCCTATGGCCTATTTAAATTTTAATGTGATTTTTTGACCTATTTAAAATTTATTGTCATTTTTTTGCCCTATTTAAATTTTAATGCCACTTTTTGGCCTATTTTTTTTTTTTACTGGTAACAAAATAAAGCTACAAAGCAGCAACAATCACATTTTGTAGAAGTGGAAACTTAAACAGATAAGAGACAAGCTGCAAGTTAAAGTGTGGAAATATTATCAAGATGCCTGCAGTACATCTGGGACATTCAGCGCTTGTATCTGTATGTGAGCAAGTGACTGTTGCTCTGACTGTTTGTATTTGCCTAACCTTCTATTATCAAATAAAACCCAGAACAAAATACAATTTCTGTTAGAGATAAATATGACTGCAATCTCCAGAATGTCTCTAAAGGTCAGACTGCCTGTTTGGAAATATTGCTCCCCAATATCTACAGACTCTTAGTGACATTAAACAGTGCAGCGTGTAGCTTGCTGGAAGGAACCCATGTGTTATGTATTTAAAGCATGAGGTGCAACCTAGAAATAAATGAATAAAAAATATACTATGGTGAAATACTTCCAGCTCTGACCACTATCTGTGGAATAACGAAAACTCTTTTTACTTTGGCAGCAGGTGAACTCCAGATCTCTGTTGGTGCTGGCAGTTTGTTGTCTGCTCTGGTCAGACCACATCTCAAAATGAGCCCAGGGACTATGGTAAAACTGCCTTCTGCACTTATTTGTTTGGAAAAGAAAAACAGTGATTGCATAAACAGACAAATATATGCATTTTGTAATTGTTTACACAGAGACTAGGAAAACTGAGTCATAACAAGATGCTTTTCTTCCTTTAAAATGGGGTAGAATTTTTATCAGCCTTATTTCTTATGTAGGAAATCTGGCACTATAGACTGCTTGCTGTTGCATTTTTTTTTCTTTTCTAGTGAGTTTTACCAGGAGGCTGCTTAAATAATATTGAAATCTTGTCTTGGGCATCTACTTAGGTTGAATTAGAAGGTAATTTAACAAAAAAGTAGGCAAAAGGGGGAAAATACATAAAAATATTAATTGGAGAACATCTTTAATTAGGGGTTTGTATATGGGAAAGAGAAAGATGATAGCCATTTAATGTTTTCAAACTCCCAAAGATAATTGCACACAGACAGTCACACAACACACCTCTGCTACATAAATCATACATAAAAAGATTGTACAGGGACACAGATGAGTCCTAGGACTGGAAACACAGATGTTCAGCAAAACCTTTTGTGGTGATAAGCAAAGGACAAGAGGAAATGACCTCAAGTTGCGCCAGGCAGGTTCAGATTAGATATCAGGGAAAATTTCTTCACTGAAAGGCTTCTCAGGCAGTGGCAGAGGCTGCCCAGGGAGGTGGTTCAGTCCCCATCCCTGGAGGTGTTTAAAAGATGAGCAGATGAGGTGCTCAGGGATCCACTTCAGTAGTGAACAGGTATGGTTGGACTCAAATGTTCTCAAGAGTTTTTTCCAACAAAATGATTCTATGAATTTATGAAAGATTTTTCAAATGTGTAAATATTACCCAGCTAATTTTTATCAGGGGAAGAAATGATAGCTCTTGAAATCGATAGAAGTTGCAAGAGTAATCTCCAGGGATGCCTTTGGCAATTTCCTTCCCTTGAGTTAAGCAGTAAATGGAAGACATAAGTGAGAGATGGGATGAATGTGTATGTGAGTAACCACAGACACGTACATATCTAACATTGATATTCCAATCAAAAAAAGTGAGACACAAACAGCAGAAGAGCAATTCCAGACAGCAAGCAGAGTTTTGTACAAAAAAATAAAACTATGGGGAATTACTGAAATGAGAGAAATTTCTGTGAGTGACTGCTTCCATATTACCACAATAAGATTATGTTTAGTTTCTCAGGAGATGCTTTCTATGATTAAATTTCACTCCTGAACTACCCTGAGTTCAGCACATGATTGAGTCACCTTGAATCCAATGATCATTTAAATGAGAAAAAATCATATTCCAACATTAAAATAATCTTTTTTACTTCATGTAACTCATTTCTAACATGCCTCTCTGGTAACATGCTGCTACCAGAAACCATTTCAAACAGTTGGAAAATAGAGGAGTTCAAGGGTAAATAAGATTGTACTACTTTTACTTAACTATGCGAAAAGTTGAGTACTTATGTTCTAAGCATATCTGTTTAAGAGGCTTTCCATAATGCAGAGAAAATCTGAGAGGCAAGATGTTAATGTCAATATACAGTGTTAAAAGAAGCATTTAATTGTCTCTATTGTTTACACCTATATATCTTTTTAGTGGCTTGATCATTCAGTAATGCACAATTTAGTACAGCTTGGGGGGGGGAAAGAAGTTACATTTCATATATTTACAGGATTTCTTATAGTTAGAAAACATCAAACAATCTCCTGTCAGGTGCTGAAGATCACCAAGGCACAGAATCAGCTCTCTTGAGGTCAGATTGTCACCCCTGTTTTCTGCTAAGGGAACACCGGTTCAAAGTGGAAAGCTTTGGTTAAATTAAGCTAGCAAAGCAGAACAGTCTCCTGCTGTTGATATTCTATGTGCAGAATGACACATTTGGCTGTCACTGTGGCAGAGTTGGGATCATGCCTCGTAAGAATAAACTCTGTTTTTATTTTCTTGGTTGTGTACATCTCAGCCTAATTGAGTTACAGTCTCAGCTGAGACCTCTATTTTAGCTATAACAAAAAACCCCAGCAAGTACTTGAAATTCTCAGTGCTTAAAACTCAATTAACCTGTTAGTAATACCATGTTTTATTTATCCTTGAGCTCAAACCATTGATGTTATCGATCTGCTTTAGGGCTAATCGCTCCACTGTGTCATCTTGGAAGTTGTTACAGTACTTCCCATGGCACTGGTATGTTTCAGGCTGTAGATAAGGACCAGTACAGTACAAGCACTGATAATTCCTACGGTAAGATTGTGTAAGAGGGAGATAAGGACATCTCATTGCTGAACTTGAAGTAACCATTCACCATGACCATTTTCTGCCTATAGGGAATATCTGTGTTTCCACTCCTTATATTAGTTTTAAAAAGGGAGGTTACACAAGTTGTCCTGAGTGTGTTTTAAAATCACCAAATATTTCACTTTACAGCTGTGAGGTTAAGCAGAAGTGAAACACAGAGCTTTCTCTCCTTCATCCTTTTAAAGGCTAGTGGGAAGATATTTAATCATTCTTTCAGTCAAAATATGATGTCTTGTGGTATCCTTTGATTCACTACCTTTGAGTCTTCAGTAGGCAAAACACCTGCTGAAACATTTTGAATCTGGAAATCAGTAGATTCATGTTGATTTTTCCTGGATGAAAACTGGATTCCCACAAAAGCAAACCTGAGATATAGCTATTTAGGCAGGATTCTTCCTGAAAAGGTATTGTAGGTTTTTCTTTATCAAAATTAAGTGTTCATTTTGTGTTGAAGATTGACTTTTTGTTATCCGATGGTAATAGTCAAATGTTCTACCTTTCATCCTTCATTTAATAAGCATGTCTAGGGTCATAGATACAGGAGAGCATGGTTATAAATAAAAACTAATGGCAGGAAAAGTAAGGAAAGTAAACTTTAAGTATGTAACTTGAGGTACTCACCAAGTCATAGGTGGTGAAAAACAAGGTAGAATACTGAGTTGGTAGTGAGGAATTGTGAATGGAGGTGGGATCACCTGACACGGAGTCCCTGGACAGTCTGAGATTTCAGTACTTTTACACAAATCCGTGTTTAGCGGTAGGTCTGCTTCTGAGAGTGATGATGGTAATGTCGTCGATCTGTCTTAGGCACTATGAAAGATATACTTCATGATTATCAGAAGGCAATGGCTGGCACTCAACAAAGTTTTTTAACAGCTGACACTCCATTATTTTACAAGATGGAGAAGTAGCCATTGAGATGTATTCCTGCTTAATCATAAACACAATTAGCTTTCATACACAAACTGCTGTAAAACGATGGCTGCACTTTTTACAGGTGATTCAGTGGCTGAATTACAAAAACCCCAAACTTCTAGTTCTTGCCTGCCATTTTATTAATTGGTAAAACTGCAGTCCTACCACTAATATAACTGCTAGTGTTTTCTTTGAAAGAAATGATTTTCAGTCCTTAACTCATGCTGATGGCCCTAGACTTGCTGAAGTTAATTGAGATATGTTGGGCGTGCACACAGACTCAATGTGATGGTGGACATCAGCCTTTTCCACGCAGGTCTGCACTGTGGAAGAACACATAGGGTAGATTTTTATCCTGCTGTCTGTATTTGGTGCTGTACAATTTAATGGCAGTAAGGGAGTCTATGTTCTACTGAATACTGGTGCAATTTATTATAATAAAATGTACAATTTATTATAGATTTAAATTTATTAAAAACTATATAAATTATTATCTTTTATACTATAAATATTATAATTGTCTATGAAGCTGAACATTCCATTGCACTGTAGAACAAAAACTTTAAATATATGAAAATCTGTGGCCACTAAACTTAAGGACGGATTTAAAATAAAATACTGTTGAACTGGTACAAAATGGCTTAATGGAAAAGGTAAGCAAACAGCAACCAATACAAAATATTAACTGCCCATTCTGTTTCAGTTTTCCCAGAATAGGTTCGTTATTTATATTACACTTATTAAAGCACAAGATGGGACAGGAACAGAATAAAGAACAGGTCAAAGAACTCTTACATCAATAAATGCTTCCAGCTAAACAGGATAGGATGAATTTTACTTGAGGGCATTTCAGCACTAACTAAAGCAAAGTCTGTGCTTAAAACTATGTGAAATCCCAGGGAATTAGAGAAGGCCCAAAATAAGAGTTATTTCCAAAGACAGATGGAACACAGAGAGGTTCAGGAAATATTAAGTAGGCTGACTGATTACAAAATGCAAAGATGCTATAAAAGTAAAACATCCATATATATATGTGCAGAAACTGAGAGTAAGCTGCAGTGGACTGTCAAGAATAAATTGAACCTTTTCTTTCATAGAATCATAGAAAAGTTTGGGCTGAAAGGGACCTCAGAGCCCATCCAGTTACACCTCCCTGTCGTGGGCAGGGACACCTGCCACTGGATCAGGGTGCTCAAAGCCATCCAACCTGGCCTTGAACACCTCCAGGGATAGGGAAGCCACCACTTGTCTGGGCAACCTGTGCCAGGGCCTCCCCACCCTCACAGGAAAACACTTCTCTACATTATTTCTTTCCTCCTCATTGTCTATGGTTTTCATGATGTTTCTGGTTGAATATAGTGTCGTATTCTTTCTTGAGCCTGGTGGCTTTGTTGACCTGCAGGTGTATCCATGGACCAGAGACCTCAAGGAAACCTATGGGGAGGCTTGCTCTGGTGGTAAAAAGAACATTTTGAGTTTTACCTTTCTAATTTTGATAATGGTTTATCATTATAACACCAAGTAATTATACGGATTTGTACACTGTGCCTTGGAGCATTATACCTTTTAGAAGTAGGGAAATCTGGGAATGGAGATTGAGACTAGAGAAAATTCCCTTACCTGTCTCCTGGGCAGTCAGATTATTACCCACGTAGGTGGAAAGTGTCTCTGAATGAAATCTTAGCAGCAAGAGTGCTTCAGTCTTCTCAAATTTGCCTGCAGGATTAGTCTGCCAGGGTTAGTAACCTTCCAATGAGGTTTTGATTATAGTAGAGGCACCACATCACACCCACACAACAGGAAATGTGGGTTAGGGACATACATGCCACTCAAGTAAACCCACCAGATGAATTCTTTCTCTTAGACTAACCTTTTGCACATGATTGATTGTCCTCCTTAAAAAAGAGGAGCTTTGTGTTCTCAGGACAACATTGTAAATACAAAATAACTTAATAATTTTCCAGTATATAATAAGAGTATAAATTTTAAAAGCTATACTAGGCCACAGACAGCTGTTTATCTCTTCCAGTCTTCAATGAGTTAGGATTCAAAGTGAAATAAAGCTATTCATTTTTGAACATTTCTGCTCTGATCATTAATAAAGTGAGGTTTTGGTGATTAGGCTCGGTTGTCAGAAACTAGATATGCATCAAGAAATCCTATTAATCTCTAGAAGTGTAAATGATCTTTTTAGTACAATTTTCATTCAGTAATACTAATATCAATTTAATAATATCCTGAAGTAATTGCCAAGGTTCTTCTCTCCTGTGTGATGCAAGTGGAAAATAGTCTGATTATAATTATTACTGCCATTTTACAGAAGACAAAGCTGAAGCATAAAGAGAAAACTAAACTCCCCAAACTTGCATGATACAGTGGGCTTCATAGGACATTAAGATCAATAGCCATTTCCACTGTAATCAGCCCATCACAGAATGCACAATGCACAATCCATAAACTGGTATTTGCATAGATTTGCATATGAGTAAAGTAGGATTTATATCCAATAGCAAAATGATATTAAAAGAATCTTGGCCTTAAGATGTCTGAAAACAGCAGAACTTCAGAAGACTGAGAAAACTCCAAGAGGAATTGTGTCTTTCAGTGACATTCATGAAGTGTTGTAAAGTTACGTGAGATAACATTGACATTAAAGGCAGAGTTTCCCAAGATGTTTTGGAACCTAACTTCCATCCCACTTTGATGTAGAGGTGGAGATGGGAGAGGTTATTCTCAGCAGCTAGCAGTAAGAAGACGTCTCCCTCTGTGTTTTGTTGCTCATGGAATCAGAAGAAGGTTGCTAAATTAAGAGACATCAGAATAGCTCAACAGAAAACCTGACTCTGAACCCTATCCCAGAGGATCTCATTGATTTCTGTTGCCTTGAGACGGAATGTAGACTGGGAGAGTTAAGCTGAAGGTTGTGTTTCTGAATACTTCTGTATATGCAAAAGTTTACTTGATGTCATGAAGTATCTGCATTACAGTAAATTTAACACAGCCTTTTAAATCCCTGCTGTCACACAGCCATGGGAGGACTGAGATGCTGATTTTGTGATGCCTTTATGCTGTTACAGCAGCATGAAGGGACTGTGTTAGCAGGCAAACCTGCTGACTGGGGGATTTAGCTCTTGGCATAAAGCTGGCAAAGCATCTTGATACTTTCCTACGGTGGTCCCCATTATTCTCTAATTTTAGGGATTGGAAAGGAGAATCTGTCATTGGGATGGAGAAGCCAGGAAGGAGGATTGAAGCAGAAGTTGTCAGAGATGAGGACGTGGCAGATGTGAGCCCTACATTTGTATTGGTGGATGGCCAGGGCCCAACGTGCTTCATCCGTTCTTGACTGCACATGACCCAAGCTGCAGTGACCTCTAGGTTATTAATTGGAATTTACCCTGTAGGGCAGGAAATCCCTCTCACAGTAAAGGAGAAAAATTCAAGTAACAAGACTGGGAAAAAAATAATGTTAAGAATAAAACAAGAAATGTCATACGTGGTTGGCACATCACTGACAGAATATTAATGTGTCATTAATGAAAAATGTAATTATAATAATTCTTCTAACAAAAATGCACGTCTTTGAGTCACTCATTCCCAGGGTGAGGAATGAAATACGCTGAAGACATGGGAGAGTTATGTTTGGGGTGCACCGTGAAAGCCTGGGCTACCATCCATCACATCAGTACTAGTGCACAGCAGAAAGCTGGAAGCAATGGTGATCATGCTTATAAAAGATGACCTTTCCTAGACAGCAGTGGGGCTCCAAACAGTTTGTCAGAACCTGCCACATGCATACGTATCTCTATAGGCAGGTCTGCTGCAGGCTAATAGTTCTGGTTTCTCTTTGCTTCCAGCAAGGGCTCCTTGACTTCTGTGTTCAGCAAAAATTTCTCCCAAGTAGAGTGTCTTTCTGAAAGCTGTTCAGCTTCCTTCCTCCCAGATTGCTTTTGATAGAACTAAATTAAGTTACATTTAAAACCTATCGAGATTGCATTTTTCTTGTTTTTCCTGAAAGCCCAGACACCTACTGTCCATTGGTGGAGAACAAGCCGAATTAAAGTCTGTTTGTGGGAAACAGAAATATATGCCATATTTTAGAAAATGTGAATGTGCTAATATTTTGAACTGTGGGAGCTGGCTGGCTGGCTGGCTGCAGTACCTCACGGAAATGTGTATTTCCTGTCCTTGGAAAACACCGTCTGCCTCATGGAAATAAAAGGAAAGTTTATGATGAGACTGTAGAATGCTTCTGTTTATCCTGTTATTTAGCTCAATAAAGACACAAAGAGCAATGTAAGAAACTTAAAATTAAAAATCTTGCTATCCCTTTTACTGCCAGAAAAGTGTGGAGATCTTATCACTTTCCAGATAGTTTGATACCACTTCATTGACTTGGGCAACTATGCAGTACAGGAGGATGTCAATCAGTGATCTTTTAATAGGTATCAAATCAATAGTTGCTTTGAATATGAAAAGACAGATCTTGAGAATGGATTTAGGCTGCTCAGAGAAAGACTGGAAATGAGATATTCTTTATTGCGGAGAATTGAAGAGTTTACAGGAATCAAGGGAGAAAAAGCAAGAACGAGTAAGAAATATTGATGTGTTTATAAAAGTGAAGTGTCTGTAAAAAAACAGCTCCTAGGTGATGAAAGTCAGGGGTAAAAGACAGACAAAAGCATTCCTGTTTCAGAAACAGGAGTTGAAAACTAAATTAATGTAATCTCCGGTTATTGCCATGGACACAGCTCTTGACTAAACCTGGAAGTTTCACCTCTGCCCTGTGATTAATGCGATGAATTCCTTTGAGTTACACCGAATGGTAGAGCTTCTAGGTGATAATTAGCAGAAAGTCCTGAAATAAATTCTAATCTAGCATGTTGCAGTTGTTCACTGTAATTGATTACATTACTGATAGTGTAAACATAATTTCCTCTGCTTTATAACAGCAAACTTAATGGAAAAATAGCCTTGTAGAACTGCTGTACCAGTGTCCTTCAGTCCATTGCCGTGAGCGTGGTGGTGGGGATCCAGTTGTGTACCAGCTGTAACATAAATGTTCTTGTGAGCATATTGTGTACATCCCTTTCAGCTTCAGTTGTGTGGGAGTTTGGGACTCTTCCCATTCCTCTCTATAGCAGCATGACAACTGTTTGGAAAATTCTTGCTTAAGGTGGAAAAGGGACATAAGATTCAGAAAATGTTTATCGTTTTTGGTATGTTTTTGGTCTCTGTGAAGTTCCCATATTATTTGATCCTGAAAGAACAGTGATCTTTGCCTGACTCCAAGAGGAAACGTTCATGTCTGAAAGGAAACTGGGTAGGATGGAACTGTTCAGGTCATTTTGTGTGAAAGGGAAGTTTCAGTTTGTTCCTGTTCTCATTGCACAGGCGCTTTACTATTTCACTGTAACACAGGGATCTGGAGTTACTCCCTGTATATTCATGCTCTCTCTGAAAGCCCAAACCTAGGTGGGATCTTGAAATGTAATTGGCTTTGATGCAAGTGCTCAATTCAGTCAGCAGTCTTGAAACTTGCCACCTCTGTGAGGGATCTCCATTGTGTCTGGTGGTAGATATCTCAGGGTGGCCATATGCTTTTGGAGTGGAAGACCCGACTTCTGCTCCTATTTCAACTCTAAGAATTGCAACCTGCATCTCACAAGAGATTTTCTGGACATCCAGGACCTAAATTACTCTGTCATGCAAGTATTTTATTTCCCTTCTGTTGAACCCTTTTGAATGTAATTTCTAAAATTGGACTTTCACTGGGTCGTTGCCTTTTTTTCAGTCATTCTAGACGTATAGGGATTAGCTGGTAACTGAAGCTGGAGAACCATAACTGGGGGGTGAACTCATCAGCCCTGTGCATATATATCTTATTCAATACAGTAGTTGATACACGTTTATCAGATTAGCCCAGTGGTCTGGGTGGGAGGGAGAGTGGAACTTCTGACATTCTTTTTTACTTTGATATACGCTCATTTCATGCTTAATTTTTTAATTTAAATAAAACTTCGAGCATTTGCTTTTACTTTAGTGAAATCTTTATATGCTACCTTAGATCCTATAATCAAGATATAATAAACATTAGAATGAAACAGGCATGAACATGACTGAATAATAGGTTATTAAATTTGCAGGAACACAATAAGTATTTAAGTAGACATCAAAAATCTGCATATAAAATGTTTAGCATAAAGACTACATCATCTAACATGATGAGACAAGTAAGAACTCATCAACAGAGGAGGGCTGTAATTGGAGTGGCACAGTAAGGAAGACAAAGAATACTGACTTTTCAACCTTGGTTGTTTTGTTGGGAATGAAATTTGTCAAGAAACCTGGGAGAAATCTCATTCCGTTGTTTACAGCCATATCATCAAGGTAACAGAACAAAATGTGTTGAAAGAAAAAAATATCAAAGATTCTGTGAAAAGAAATAGCAGGCTGGAATAGATGGAAATACTCCCTCTGAGTCAAATCAAGCCTTAGAGCAGAATAATACTCTCTCGTGTTATCTTCATTAGCAACTATTCTTTATCCTATTTAACAAGTATTGCTGTGAGTGGCAGAACAGATGACGATTGATTTTCTCCAGTGCCATCTATCATGTGGAATCTCTAATAATGGTTGAGTCTGCTCTGTAAACACTCCTTCAGTGGAAGTATTAATCTGTCTCCTTGGTCACTTAATGCCACCTCTTTTGATGAACATGGGAGCTGAACACGCGTGGTACTTCTACCCCAGTGTCAAATAGGGGTAACCTTGTCCTCTAAGCAGGAATGAGAAGGTCGATGGTGTTTGGGGAGCTACAGGGTGGAGAATGAGGCAAAATGGGAATTTATAAATTCTGTTTCCTTCCAAAGGAGGGAATGCTGAGCTGGGCTTAAAAAAGGACACTTTCTTCAATAATAGATTCACACTCTTTTCTAGTTATATTTTATTGGTGAAAAATCAATCAATGATGCTAAAAGACTGAGACACATTTAGGATGCCCAGTTTGATCCCAGCTGGCTGACCACAACTCCGCACACTGCGGCACTCAGTCTGTCACTAATACCAAGCACTTAGGCTCACAGAATATGTGATGTTAGGCATCCCTGTGCTGTCTTTTCACAGACTGACTTACAGCCTTTGTTCAGAAAGGCTGCTGAGCACCTAATTTTGTTGTCATGTATAGTGATGCAATTCCATTAACTCAATTGCGATGGGGTTAATCCTCATTTGCATGAGTATCAGCTACTGGAGAAGGCAGCACTCAGTACCTCCTCTGAAAAATGTAATTACTTGGTGCATATAGAGATGGATCAGGTCTTCCTGGAGTGGAGGAAAAGCCTCCCGCTGATTTCAGTAGTCTTTGGACCCTTATTAGAGACTTCTATTTCATTTTGAGGTAAAAATAAATAGTCTTAACAGCAGTGATCAAGCAATGCTGGTTCTGTTTAGAAGATTAATTAGTTGGTGAGAAGAAATGAAAGCTTATATGAGCGGTACTGTAATCTAAAGGATAAACCATCGTTTTCTTAACAACAGCAGTTATTTCAGTAGACTGCTTTTATCACCGAATAACAAACCCTATTTAACTCTCTGGTTGGAGCTGGCTGTTACTAAAATATTGTTAATGCTTTGAGCACGTAGAAAAACATTGTCGTTAAGGTCAAGGATCAGAGCCTTCTCTTTCGTGGGGAAATCTCCGTTACATGAATGTCTCCATTATGATAAAATCAGGAAGTAAACTACAAGGAAGTCATTGACTGTAAGAAGCAATTTTCCGTCTCTTATTGCTTCTGATACTCTACAATGTAATTTGCAAACAAAAGCATAAATCAACAGCAACCTTTTCCAGCAGGTTAGCGATGAATGGGGGGAGATGAAGCTGCGTAAACACGAGATATTGAATTGCCATGACCAATTTCCTGTAATCATTCTTAAGAGAAAGCGGAATATTTCTTCCTTATAATTGCAAAGATAGTTTATAAAACCCTGTATATTTTAGAAGTGTTCCAGAGCATCCAGTGTAATAAGTCTCTCTGCCGTAAAAAATACGAACTAGCAAACAAACAAACGCAAGCATTCATATAAATTCCCCTGCCACATTGGTGAATTTTCCCATCACATGCATGGCTGCTCCCTATTCTGGCATTTGCTTTATCACAACATTTACAAAGGCTTCTAGGCCACAAACAAGTAGTTTCAAGAAAGGTATTTGGAGCCTGCAATGTCTCATAAATACAGTCCATTTTCTTCTGTTTCTTGATAGTATATGCTCAGTTATGACAATTCTGCAGACTCAGCTATTGGGAGCCTTTGTAAATTGTATGGGTTCATTTCCCAACATCTCTCAGAGTAAAAATTACTTCAATATCTTGATGTTTCTTCAGCAAGCAGTGCTACTTGCAGCCCTCTCAGGAACATGTTTGCAATTGGGGTGAATTTAATGGTAGAAACATCACCCTCTGAATTTGCAGTTTAACTCTGAAAAGTTTTGAGCTTAATTTCAGGTTTTTTAATGTGTCAAACTATACCAGGATGTAGGAACTGTGCACACCAGTCACTTTCTTACTGCTGTCCTCCTTACAAAAGTCACGCTTTGTAGATCATGTGTACATTTATAACGATACCTGTAGTGGCTGATACACTGAAATTTAGAATGAGGGCAAACACGGTGAGCATGGTTTTCAATAGTTGATAAAAGTGGAAAAAAAAATATTAATGCCTAGGATATGACCCTGAGATCAGGATTTCCTGATGCTATTCCATATTGCTGTTGACCAACACTAATTATGGCTATGGTGTTTGTTATCTGGGAAACTCTTTTGGTAAGGTCACGCTTTCAGCAGGAGGTGGAGGTGTGAAGTGTTGTGGTGCTATTGTAGCAATTTGTTGGCTGAAGTTGAAGCTTTCTTGTTGTTCTAATCTTGGTGATTTGAGGAATTTATATTTTTAATAATTCCTTCTCCCTGTTGTTCATGTCCATGCCTAACTTTCACGGAAACAGCCCTGTATCCCTCCTGTATCCAACCATTTCCTAAAAGGTCAATATTTTCAGAGAGGTCTAGATTTCCAAGTGACCTTACCCTTTCCTTTTTCAATTCCAGTGAATTTTAGTTCATTATATTTAGAAGATGGGTCTTACCTACCAACTTAATCTATAGTTTGCACTTTTGAGTAATGCTGAGGAGAATTGACTATTGAAACAAGTATTTTCTTTGGTATCTCCTTAAACTACAGGTGACTGCTCAAAGTCTGTCAGTTGGCAATGTGTTGCTACTAATGTGAATGAGATTTGTTTTGTTTTGGTGGATCTTCCCAGATAATTAAGGAATAATTATTGGGTTTAGGATAGTGTGTGTATATGTACTTGTAAACTTGTAATTAATAAACAAACCTTGTTGTAAAAATGTCAGATATAGAAATTGCCATTTGAGAATCAGTAAGGGAGAAATTAAAATAGAAAAATAGAATAGGCAGTGCAAGTATGTTTGATATCAGACTTACAGAAATAATTCTACTCCTATATTTTGATATTAAACTGTACGTACTTTTTCCATCCAATTTAAGGAACTTACACTGTGAGCAGGAGCCTTCATAATGAATTTTACCCTTCAGCTGGTACATTAAGTTATTTGTAACTGAATATATAATTCTGTTAATTTGTTCAATGTCATTTTTAACAAGCAAGTAACTTGCTAATGTGAAAAGCCAACATTTACAGAGAAAACAATTGGTATGAAGTCAATATTTCAGTATGGTGCTTGAGAGCAAGGTTCAGCCTTGTGGAGTGGGGTTGGTCCCCTCAGGTGCTGGGGCTCCAGACAGCGACAGCTCCAAAGGTATAAAGGTAACACTGAGCCAAGGGACGTCTATTGATATGACACTCGCTGTTAACAAAGAATACTTAATGTTCTTGGGAGAAATCAACACAATAATCTGGTACAACTTGTGAATGCCAGTCGCTGAGCGGCAAGTGCTCGTCAGTCCTGCTGCTCTCTTTTGACACAGGGATGAGGGCAGGGCAGCTGTGTCCTTCCCTTCTACTCCTTTCCTTCTTGGAATGTTTGGCTCATCCCACATAGTACTCAGATTTTCTCCATCTGCTTAAATCCTCATTCAAATTACAGTTAAATTCAAAATGAAGTATTGTGCGCACAGGATGAAGAGCTAAGCAGGAGCAGCTTTGCCATACTGAGTCCTTGCAGTGCTTACAATCATAAATAGTTCTATTCATGTAAGTAAGCTAAGAGAAAATACATGGTTTTTCACATTCCATGGATTTTCTTTGTCCTGAAACTAAGATTTTCTCCATTTGCTAGGTAAAACTTTGAGAAGGACCTTTTTTATTCCCTGTAAGAGATTAAGTGGGATGTAGCTATAAAAGATCACCTTTTTTAATCTTTGTTTCTCTTTCAGAATCTTTTCAAAAATAAGGATATTTGGGGTTTTTTTGATATATTTATGCTAGGAATCCAGCTCAGAATATTACACCTGTGAAATTAAAGTGCTGAAAATAGCTAATAGCAGCTGAACACTGTGAGCAGTTTTGTTGCCTGACTGGGATAGGAAAACTGCAAAAAAATGTCATACAAACTCATTTTTTTGATGTTTGTGATGTGCTTTTGTGAGCTAGAGCTTGTAGGCCAGAGTATTTTGGAGAATACACAATCATTTTTCTTTTTATCTAGGGTAAACTCAAACTCAGTCATCTGTGTAATTTCTGGGTGAGACCTTTCTAAATAGTAAGTGATGAAACACAAAACCAGCAAAAAGTAACAGGCAGACAAGACCCTATAAACGAAAGGAGATGATGACTAACAGGGGTTTTTTGTTATAAATATGTCCATTTTATATGTAATTGTAGAAGGAATTCTTATTTTCTATGTGTTTTATCTTTGACCTGTGCATTTTAAATGTGTTTTATTATATTTACACCTTCTTAAAAGTGCTTTTTACATCTTTCTTCATGATACTGTTTCACTGCTTTAAAAGAGGTGAAGAACCCTGTGTGGTGGCATTTATGCCCTTCTTGTCTGCCAGAGCTCCCCACCTCATCAATGCTTTTGGGTGGGTTCACCTGAGGCACGCCTTAGCCATTTAAAACTGATAATTCTTAAACAGGTTTGAAATTGTATTTCCATGTGTATAAACAGAATGACATTGCCAGCAGGACCCCTGTTTCCAGATGAAGATTCCTCCTTATAAATTATCCCCAGTCTGCATAATAACGAGGCCATTTATATGGAAATCGATGCACTACTGTTCTTCTACTGGCTCTCCAACAATTCATGAACTGCGCTTCGCATTAAGAGAAGTGCTTCATGAATGAGCTGAAAAGCAAAATTGAGACACTAGTAATTTCCAACTTCCTTTGATGAATCCTTCTCCACACACGAAGGTGGTGAAAGGCCCAGAGGTGTAAGGCAGAGGGAGGTGTAGGTGATGATAATGTGAGGGGAGGCCAATGCTATTGCAGATAATGGTCTCCTCTTCCTCTGGTGATAAATGCGGGACAGCAGAGACGTATAGCAAAAGATAACAATTAGCCTAGCCAAGGGTGTGTATTCTCATAGAGAGAGATGCCTTTTACCTTTGCATGATGATGATATATTAGTGACTCTTATCAGTCAAGATCAATAGCGTCTCTGGTACATTAGCAAGGCAGGTACTTGCCCCAATACTTGTTTTAATTGCCTTAGATAATGAAGATTTCTAAGAGATATGCCACACTGATTCGTTAAAGTATAGTTGACTCAGATTTTCTTTTCAAGCAGCTCCTCATTTTAAGTTCATATATTGCTCATAAAACTTTTTTTTCCTGGTATGTTTTTAGAGTACATTTTATTCTCCATTAATTCTTTGCGCTGGCGTAACCTTATTTGTCTGTTCTACTTTGTCTCCTTAAGAATGAACAAGGAACTGTACAGTTAAAATAAAATTAAGAATTAAGGTGGGTGGATATTTATTGTTTTTTTTCTTAGCCATATTATTAATGGAGTTTTGAATAGGAATAGTAAAAAATGCTGGATTGGCTGCTTTAGCTGAGTATGGCCGAGCAAAAACCTAGGAGCCTAAGAAACTTGAATTTTTGCCACCTTTTGTAATTTGTAATTAAGTGCGCTTGAAGAGATAGAAAGGTTCAGGGTCATTGTTTCTTGGGTAGAAAATCAGGTTTTGGAACCATAGGTGGGTGGCTGTCTGGGTTATTTTCCCCCTTTTCCACAAAAGAAGAAATATTTTTTAGGATATTGTGTCTTTTCACTGCCTGGTGAAGGAGCTGCTTGTGCTCTCACACCAAATATTCCAGGAAAACAAACCGAATCACAAGTTGGAGGGGTTAGAAACAGGGGAAAAGAAGAGGGAAAGGTGTTCTGGTCCTTTACCAGTAAAACTAACACTGCATTTGTCCCATGGATGGCGTTCCCTACCTCCAGGGAGAAGGCATGCTCCTTGCTTGTGTACAGAAATCCCTCAAAGGTATTACTCTCCATCTTTGTCCACTTGGTTATTATTGCATCAGGATGAAATATTGGGCAATGGTTTTCCTTCTTATACAAAAAAAAAGGAAAGGAAAAGGCAAAGACAAGTAAAGGAATGGAATAAAAGTAGAGTTTTCTCTTACGATGCCAACTCTGTCTTTTCTTGATGTCTCCCATCTCTCCTCCGGAAAATGCAATTTGAGAATTTGGGATGGAGTATATAGAAAAGATGCTTTAAGGAGCCTTCCCAAATAGGCAGGGCATTTATTTATACAGATTTCACCCTGACTCATTACAGATCATCATGAAGCACCCCAGGCTATGCATGAAAAGAAGAGATGGCATAAATCAAGCCTGATGCAGCTCTTCCCTTTCTTTACTGACTGTACAGATTTCTTTTTCAGTCACACACATAGAGAACATATATTTTTCACTATTATTCACAGAGGGAATACCATTCCTTATATTATCATCACTCTTTCTATCCAATAATAATGGTAATAATGATAATCCTCATTGCATATGTATTTTTACAGTAGAATAGAATTCTGTGGGGACATTATTTTTGCCATTGTTCATCTAATCCCTTGAGAATTTGTGCTTCTTTCTAGTGAGTAGTTGATTCTAAACTTTTCTGTCAATTTCTAAGATTAAAAGTTTATACTAAACATGTCGGAAGTGATTTATTCCTCTGATTTTCACTCTGAGGAAAAAAATCTGATTCATTCCTAAAAGTGAGAGACCTAGATGGATCTTTTTTCTTTTTCCATGGGGAAACTAAATCCAAAATAAATTCTTTTTGAATATTCTACTGAAATCAGAATTGAATTCAAAGTTTTATGAGCAGGTTTTTTTGCGCCCTCTATCTGTAGTGATTTTTACCCATTCCCTGAGGGTGGGATTCTTTCTGCCTTGTTTTAGGCTGGTTCCTGAAACAATCTGCCTAGACTTTGTATGCAAAGAAGCAAGAAAGGTTTCTCTGAAGGGTGATGTATAGTATATGCACAGGGGTTCTCCTCCAGGACTACATCCCTTTTCAATACAAGATAGCTTAGTTCCCTATAGGAAATAAATGACTCTCGTTAGCAGTGAAAGTACCTTTTTCTTCAGGCTTTTTTTTGTCCTTTTCTGTTAGTATGGTTTTCCTTTTTTATTTGATTTTCTTCTCCCTCCCCATTGCAGTTGTCTTTTGATAAAAGAAAGATGATTCTTCCCTGAATAGATAGGTCTCGGGATTTACCTTAGGGCATGTTTGTTCAACAGCTTAAAGATGACACCAGGATGTGGCCAGTATAAATTATTGATGCCAGTGAAGGTGAGAATTGAATCTCCCTGTTGTTCAGATTGGTAAAGATCACCCAAAATTGTAAATATTAATTAACAGTATTCTTCACTCAATGGATCCTCAGCCTCTATAGACTAGGATGATTTTTTTTCCTTGTTTCCAAAGAATATAATGAGAAGAATTCTTTTTGCAATTGTTTGTGCTGATACTTAAGAATTTTTTCTTTCTAAATGGTCAACGCTGTTCTTAATACTAAATGTTTTATAATTTATTACAGCAAGGTAAAAATAGCTAAGCATTTCTTTCCAACTGGAGTGCAACATTTATTTAGGTCAAAAATCATTATTTATATTTATTTAATATATATTTACATATGTTAGATATTATATAATTTCTTATATAATATATTAAAAAATCTGTAGATTGTTATGTCTAAAACTTCAGTAAAATCAGGATATATAAATTACAGCTCTAGAGAGTATATATGTTACACTAGAATATAATCAAAACCAATAGCGGTTAGAATTTTCATCTTCCAACCATTAAAATTGACCTGCTTAGATAATGATAAAGAGAGATCTTGTTTTCAGGTATATATTTCAGGTCTCTCTTCATTTTTCCTTTCCTGATATAATGATTTTTTGAGTTTATATTGTAAATGAAGTTGGAATGGTGGATAACATCACCTGTTTCAGGTGTCCTGCACTGTTAGATAACCTAAACAATTTTTGAGGAAGGTGCAAAAATCAGGCTTTTACTTTTGATCACAGCTTTTCTAGCTCTTAAGACAGATCATTTCTCTTCACAGCTCTCTAATATACTGTCTGTCTCTTCAGTGTCATCTTTAAAAGAATACAATGCCCTCCAGAAAGAATTGCTGCCAGGAGGGAGAGTGCTTCTCTCAACAGCTTCTCATGCAGTCAGCTGGAGGAAAGATGCTGATCCTGATGCTCCTTCAGCTTGCAGAGGTTTAGTGAGCTACGACTGAGTTTCAAGGCCATGTGAATTTTTAGAGAATAAATGCCAAAGGAAATGATTTCTGCATCTCAGCTTGGTGAGTTGAAGATGATACGGGAAACTTCACAGGAAAATTATTTGCTTAACAATTCCAGCTCAACTTCCAGGCTGTCCACTGATTCATGTCCCATCTTGGTGACGTGATTTCTGGTTTTTCAGCACTATTCCCTCAGAGAGGAGCCTGAATCTATAATAAGTCTATTTATTTAAACAGTATTCTGAAATTATTTTATATTAAAGGCTACATTTTTTATTCTGTTTTATGATCTTATATGTATACATCCATATGACTTAAAATAAAAAAACATACTGTTCTTCAATCAGTAGTTGTTTTGAAAAGATTTTCTGTTAACGCCTGGTTCTTTGTTTCTGTGTCCAGTGCATCACAGAGCATTATCCTGCTGTGTCAACCAGCGTGCTTCAAAGAACAATAACTTACTGCTGGTTTTATTAATTATCACTTTCTGTAAACATAGCAGAGGTCAGCTTGGATTTCTGGAACCAGGTATCAACATCATGATGCTTAACCACCTTTCTGCTTTCCTTGTGGCATAATGAAACCTATGTATCTTCTGTGGGCAGATGGTAACAGCATCCAAGCGAGTAGGTGTAGACTGGACTGGAGGAATTCCAGCTTAATCTCTTGCTTTTGTGTTTTGTGAGCATGTTTCTCTAGAAGCACATGAGAAAATGGGTGATAACAGAATTTCCCAGTATTGCTGTTCTACTTCAAACCTGGGAATATTTACACTTGTGCTGTGTTTGCTTTAAACCCATCAGATCAGTTCAGAGATGGTGACTACTTCTGAATATGTTGCTATGCCCCTATCTCTTGCCCTAGATGGTGCAAATTCTTCAGGAAGAGGCCTGGGAAATAGGTGCTGGTTTCATTTATCGATTTCAAGTTGTTCAATCTCTTTATTTCTCTCTAGCAATGACCTGATATGTTCTCATGCTTTTTCTTGTAGAAGATACAGGAATAAACATTATAAAGAATCAAACCTATCTAGATGAGCATTCAAATCAATTCCGCTGGATTTTTGGAAACCCCATTGGTGTCACTGGAGACATCTGTCACAGCATCTAGTTCTTGTGCGGGTTTTGGGTATCTTCTCCATTCTTTACTGTGTACCTAACTGCTGCTCTTGTTGGAAAGTCACTAGGGTCTTTATCATAAAGGAAATGATACATCCTTCATGTTCAGCTAAAAAACAAAGCACAACCCCTCACCCCAATACTTTGAAGTAGGTGTAATATTTTAAATAACAATTTAACATGCTTTTGTATGGTACAAATAGTAGAACAAATATAATTATGAAAATGTTTCTGGAGATAAGCATTCATGTGAACAATAATTGGGTTATTTTTAAATGAAGTCAGATCCTAATAATCTATTGATCTTACATTTAATATACTGTCAGCTACAAAGTGAGGATGAACTTATGTTGCTTCTTTTGAAGCTGTAGACATGATAATGGTAATGCAATTACTAGACAGAAATTATTTGCATTATGTGTGTTGTTCTCTACTAAATGCCTATAACAAAACTACTGTCATAATTCTACACTTTTCTCAATATTAAGTAATGCCAAATGCTTTTAACTTCAGGAGATCAAATACTTAATTTCAGCAGTTCAAAGTGAATGATATTGAAATCCTCACCTCTGTCTCTAATTTAGGCATTGTATAAAGTTTTAAACTTCTAGTGGTCTAAATTTACTTTGAAAACCTGTAGCTCAGTTTTGTCAGCTGAGTACAAACTTCACATTAAAAATATAAATATATGTATATATAAATATATATATATAAATACGCAATTTGTTTCAAGATTAGATACTAATTTTTTCTATTATCCCGACAATATCTTTGAAAAAGAAACCACTCCTTACGGGTGCTTATGTCATACCTTCTCATAAATACTGGCATTAGTAAAGCCATGTTATACTGTTTCTTTCTGTTATTTAAAAGATGATATGGTAGTACATTTCCTCACCACATGTGATCCGCTGTGGTGCGATGTGGAAGAAATAGTTGCCACTTCACTAATTTTGCAATGCAATATTGATCAGAGTCCACTGTGGCTTTCAGTGCAAAGGTGAAGGTATCTTGATTTTTATAATAGTACGAGGAAGAGGAGAATCCTCCAGATATTGTGTCTCCTTAGACCCCTTTCTCATGAGTGAGAATGAGTCGCGGCCAGCAAATGTGCAACAAAGTGCTACAGCCAACAATACCCATCGTTTACAATGGTAAGAGATGGTAGATTTGCCAAGACTTTAAAGACAAGTATGAAGTGTGTTACTTGACTGTCTGGCAAAAGAAAATGCTTACCCTTGTTCTTATTTAGTTCCTAGTCTACTTTGTGTAAATAAGTCTTAATTCATCCATACAGAGACCTGGTTTCATGCCATACTGTGAGCACACACAAAAGTGTGTGCCCAGCACAGCGGTGTAGAAAATCCTATATGCTCTAATTAAATGCCAGGGCAAGCAAAGAGAGTGGATTAGGCTTTCAGCTCATTTCTTTGTTTTCTTCAGTTCTTTCCTATTGTACTGTTTCGTGGGATGGTAAAATGAGTTAATTGTAAGTCTGGGAAATTGGCACCAAATTTAGTTCACTAACCTTACAGATAGAGGAGGGAGTTGTGCTTGAATATGTGAATGAAACAAAGTAAACATTTGGTTTTGTGGCTGTTGAAGTTTAGCTTTTAGAAAGAGCCTATCATTGCTCCAAGTAATGGAGCCTAGAAGTGATCTACTCTCTTGTTTCCATCAGTAACTGCTGCACTGCTGACTGCAAATGAAAATTTGAGATTTTATTAATCTGCATCTGAATTCCAAAGCATGTGCATATACATTGTTCCCGTCATTTAAAAAATTCTCTTTGAAGATATCATTGGGAATGGTATCTGGGTATGGAATTTATATGTTTGCAGAAAAAAAATATCTTTGAGTTGCATCACAGGATCAGAAATCTCTCATTTTCTCAAATTTAGAGAATTTCTGAGACTGATTCACACAGGTTGGTGATCTCATGATACAACATCTCTTCGTATCGACCTAGATAATTTCAGTCCAACCGTATTCTTCCGCTGGGCTCGGTCTATAAAGCATGTCATTAAATATTCTTTAACTTTGTTGTCTTCTGAAAGTATCCCATTCAATCAAATAACAGAAACAACATCATATGAATAAAACTATGGTCAAGAAGTCATCAACAAATAAAGGAATGGTTTAAATTACATAAAGGTTGAAAAAATTACGTAAAGGTTGAAAAAAATAGTCCTAATTCTAGTTATTAACCAATAATACAAAATAGCAAACATTAGTATAATTAAATTATCAGCTAAAATCTTACCTTGCTTATCCATATCTTTAAAAAAGAAGTGGATAAGAAATAACATACATTTTAAAGGCCAGACACGCATCTAGGGGAACTAGAGATACATGTCCCAGAAGCTTGTACTAGAGCAGACCCCCACCACAACAAGATGTTTTTTTCCTTAATTCAATTCCTCTTCCAATCTGGTTGGTGTTTTCAGCTGCTATTTAAAAGACTCGTCTCCAGGGAAACAAGATCTATGTGGGACTGAGAGACTCTGAATGACAAATTAAAGTGTGGTTGTAGTCAGAAAAATAGCGACTTTGGAAAAATTACATTATGGGCTTCCATGTTTTTCTTTCTCTGAGACTTCCAGATCAAATTGGCTCAGCTAACAAGTCAATCAGACATTTTTCTAACAGCCAGTTTTCAGCTTAGTATAGGAACTGAAAATCAAGCTGCAGAGTTTCTTCCTCTTAATGCATTGCCAGTGATGCCGACTGTTGGACCTGAGATGGTGTTATTGCCTATGATGCACAAGGCAAAATCCAGTGCGGTCCCCCGATTTTTTAATCAAGGGAATGATACCTACCTGGTTGTGTGGTGTATATAGTTTATGCTGGACTTCATCTTCCTCCCCTAATTTATAGAATCATAGAATTGTTAAGGTTGGAAAAGACTTCTAAGCTCATTCAGTCCAACCTTCAGCCCAGTCCCACCATGCCTGCTAAACCGTGCCCTGAAATGCCATATCTACAAGCTTTTTGTACCCCTTCAGGGATGGAGACCCTCCCACTGCCCTGGGAAGCCTCTGCCGGTGCTTCACCACTCTGTCAGTAATACTGAACTTTAATTTGCATTGTTTTCATCTGCTGGGGCTATAACTTCATGAAATGTTCAAACTTAGAACAGGTCAAGTGTGTAACACCTTTCTTGACAGATAATTTAGATACTTTAAAATAACTACAGTTTATTTTTGTTAGTTTTTAAGTTGCCTTACCTTTTTGGAGGGGGTGGGCTGGAATGGCACAACATTAATGAAGGTCGAGCGGGAGCTTGCTCCTCTGTCTTAGATCAGTTGAAGGTTTGTTGGATATGCACTGTGTCCTGGAGGGCTCAACTTCACCTTTATGGTTAAAGAGTGGGAAGATTTGCTCCTGCGTGACCTTTGCTGTAGAGCTCAACTGGTTATTTTACGCATACTGACCTCAGCTCAATAAGTATACTGGAACAGAGGATCCAGATATTGAATTGATATTAAACTCACCTTGATTTTCTACAGAAACAACCGAAAGATGAACTGGGAGGCTTTACCCTCTGTCTTGCGAGCAGATGAAACATGGTTTTATGTGTTAGGTGAGTTCTTTCCCTTCCTGTGCACAGTGGGAGTGGTGGATGCTCTTCTCTGTGTGCCTGAGCAGTGACAGTTGTCTTCAGGAAAACAGGAGTTTGACACGAGCACTCGCTTTAATGCTTAAGTTGGATGAAATTTAATTGTATAATACTTAACGTTTTTAAGTCAGAAAGCATATTTTTAAACATAATTCAATAGGTTCTCTTTGTTCCATTGAAACCAGCAGTGTCATACTAATGATAGCAATCTTGTTTCTTTTGTTACTTGCTTTGCAATCTATTAAAATAAAACCCCTTATAGTACTATTTTTCAATCACCTATGGTCAGACATTTATATATTACGTTTCTTCACCTAAGTACATTATTATTCCAAAATGGTCCTTTCTGCAGATGAGTGTTGCACTAAAATTTCCTCTAATTATTACTTTTGACATCATACTTCATTGATTTAGCTGTTTCCAATTTAATTATATTTGCTTCATTGTCTAGGTTACCTTTTAAACAAATTTATATCAGTGTGAAATTGCTGGTATTACTTGGAATTGGGTTGTGATGGTTCTGTTCTCATGAATAGAATTTGTCTTCTTTTGTTCACATTTAGGAAAGGTGAATTAACATTAGTTTACTGAAAGCATTGAGAAATTTGTTATTGCTAGTAGTAAAAATGATAAATAATGTTTGCTTGTTTAGTTTTCAAAAACATATGGGGTACAGTATTCTAATTAAGTAATTCTAAGTTTAATTACTAAGACTGGAAAAAAATGAAGTCTTTTTTATTGTTCTTTTTTATTTCTGAGAGATGCAATGCATGTGAGGGCTTCATAGAAACAAGCACAAGCATTGACCTTTACTCTGAAGAGCATAAAGTGTTGAGCACTTATCCCATATGTGTTGAAGCCTCCAAGTAATTGTACTGGACTTGGATAAAAATAATTACAGTCACAGGTGGTTTAGAATTAGGTTTTAAACCCAAATTTGGCACAATGAATCATGACCACAAATAAACAAACCCAAGTGCAAAAGGACAGTTCATTGATACAACAGAGACAACTGCAATGACAAAACAAATGGTAATTGTAATGAGACCGTGTTGCTGCTTCAGACTCCTTATCAACATCTTTACGGTCTCATTATGCATTTTAGTTTAATTTTTTTCTTAATAGGCTTATATGGAGGATGTTAACAACTGCTGTACTGACAAAACCAATGCTCAGCTGTTCATTAACTCTGAATATGATTTCCTCCTACAAGAAGCAGTGAACTCGGTTCTTGTAGGAGGAGATCATAGAATGGTTTGGGTTGGAAGGGACCTCCAAGCCCATCCAGTTCCACCCTCCTGCCATGGGCAGGGACACCTCCCACTGGATGAATGTACTCAAAGCCCCAGCCAGCCTGGTATTGAGCACCCAGGAATGGGGCAGCCACCACTTCTCTGGGCAACTTAGCCCATCCACACAGGAAAATATTTCTCCCTAAGATCTCATCTCAATCTCCCCTCTTTCAGCTGAAAATTGTCCCCCCTTGTCCTGTCCCTGCCCTTCCTGATGAACAGCCCCTCCGCAGCTTTCCTGGAGCCTCTTTCAGTATTGGGAGGCTGCTCTATGGTCTCACCGCAGCCTTTTCTCTAGGTTGAACAATCCTAACTGTCTCAACTTGTCCTCGTACAGGAGATGCTCCAGCCCTCAGATGATCTCCGTGGCCTACTCTGGACTTGCTCCAACAGCTCCATGTCCTTCCTGTGCTGAGGACAGCAGAACTGAACGCAGGGCTCCAAATGAGGTCTTTTGATATGTACTGACGTTTAATTGCCGATACTGTTTAAACAAAGTCTTGGGACTCATGGACACACTATCGCCCCCTTGAGGATTGGTAATTGCTGTATATCTGGTGAGCCAGGAAAATGCTTGTTTCTTACAGAGCCGTTCTCCACATTGTCAGAGAGACAACCCTGAGATGATAGAATTAGGAGGTCAGGAATATTTCTCATGTGCAGATTGAGAAAAGAGAGGTGTTGGGAAAATCTCACTGTGTTTTGCAGGAAACTTTGACGTTTCATAAACAATAACAGCTATGTCTGAGAAATATCTCTTCTGAATTCATGGGAAAGTTTGAAGAGAGATGGAAATTTCTTTTCAGGGGAAAAAATAAAAATGGAAATCCAGCATTTAATGTACTTTGACATGATTCATTTGACAGTTCAACTATAATAATAGTCTGCAGTGTTCTGTTAGGTTATGTTATGCGAAATCATATTTAAGGGAATACAACCTTTTAAGTAAACTCAGTTTTATTATCTCCACCTCTTTGTTGTGCTTCTTTCTCTGTAAGTGAAGGTTATACTCAAACTGACTATAAAGTGTATTTGTTTCACTCAGCAATTGCAGAGGTTTGAGGGAACAAATTAATTTTGGAAACTACGTGTTAATGTGTTTCCAAAAGGAATGTTGTACACATCATCTGTTTTGTGGGACGTCTAAAAATATTAAATGTTAAGAATTAGAAGAGAAACAAATTTCAAAATGTCAAAATCTCATGTAGTTCCACAATTCTCCATATCAGCCAGCTTTTTTCAGTATATACTGACATTTTTTGCAGCCATGAAACACAATCTTGACTGGATTCTTAATTGCAATCCCAAGAGCTCATGCGAACACGCCAGTTGTTATCAGCAGCAGGAGCTGACCAGATAAGAGACAGGAGTGACCATAGAATCATAGAATGGTTTGGGTTGGAAGGGACCTTAAAGACCATTCAGTTCTACTCCCCCTGCCATGGGCAGGGACACGTCCCACTGAATCAGGGTGCTCACAGCCTCATCCAACTATGATGACATCTGCAGACACTTCTGCATGTAGAAGTCCTGTGCTGGAGATTAAGAAGCAAAGTCTTCCTATTTTGTGCAAATAGAAAACTTCCAGCTAATTCAGTTTCTGCTCAATATATGGCCTCTGATATATGGACTGGTCTGACCAGAAAGACAGAAAACACACCTGAAACAGCATCCAGTCTCACAAGCTGAGGGTGAAGGTTACTGTGAGGAATGATCTCAGGTCAGCAGCAGAGCCGGGAACAAACTGGAGCATGCGGAGTGTTGGGTTACTGTTGGGGAATGGCTCAAGGAACAGGGACATGGGTCCCTGTACGAGTTAGTTTGCAGCATGTAACAGCGTTAAGCCTGAGCTGGTGTGCCTAGGCCTCCGTTAGCATAAGTGAGCTATGCAGGAGGCCCATGAAGATTACGATAACCTTGAGCAAGTAGTAAGCAACATTCCTGGTAACGAGCCAGCATGGAAAGGATAAGCGGCTGGGAAACAAACTGCGGCCGGGAAACTAACTAACTGCGGCCGGGAGATGAAGTCACCAGTAGCCAGTAATGTTATAATACGAATGCATAATTAAAGTAAAGGTAGCCAATTATGTTATAACACATGTGCATAATTAAAGCAAAGGAGCATAAAAGAAGCTGTGCCACATCAATAAACTGGAAGCTTGCTTATGATTCACATTGAATACGCGTCTTGCTTTCCTCCGCTCGTCGCAGGTTACCCTTTGGGTAAGTTTCTTTTCCTCCCCTAGCTTTGCTTCGAGCCTGTCAAAATGCTCTAGAAAAATGTGGAAATTAAGGGAAGTAACATGCAACAGAAAACTTACCAGAAAGCCTGCTAAAATAATGAGGTGCTTTGGAAAAGTATGGGAGGTCGGTTCTATTAACCCCACTTAGAACTATCATTAATAAATAAGCAGTTTTATGTTGAATTCTCTTATATTTGTTCAGATACATGATATAATTTAACTGATGAAAATATTTAATAAAAACACCATCTTGACTGGATGCTTAATGTTTGCAGTCTTATGGAGAGATGTAATAAATGAGGCCCTGCAACTTTTATTTAGCATCTTCAGGTGGTAAATTAACTACAAGAGGGCTTCCCTATTGTTCCCTGGAAGCAGTAAAAGCAGAGGGAGAATTAAAAGCAAAATACTAATTTAAATCTGAGTGTGAGGACCAGAGAGTTTAAAGAGAGCCTGTCTTTGATGCACAATAATACACGTATGAAGGAACAGCTTCATAGAAATTAAATTTGAATATAGAGTATATATTTAAATGTATAAATAGACTCCTTTACGAATTATACTTCAGCAGAATGTGCTTTGAATGATGGAAATTAATCTGGTGATTTTCTGATATAACTATTTGTCTTGAGCTAAAACCCCCATACTTGCATCGTTTTACTTCTGAAACATTCATTGCAACTGAAACTAAGAATAACATTCACTGACTGTCAGGTCACCGACGGATGCAAAGAGGCTCCTACCTGTTGAAGTCGGTGCTGGCCAGCAGTTAAAGCCATGGGAAAACAATCTGGGGGGGGGTTGGGTCACTTTTTTTTCATGATTCATGCTGGATGAGGGCAAAGAGAAAGAAATTCCCTTCTGTTCTATGTTTCACTTGCCTCTTATTCTTGCCAGATGCATTAGAAGGCCCTTGCAGAAGAGGATCAAGAGCTACCTGAGAGAGGAGACCTAGTCTGGCTGGGTGATGGACAGATAAACTGCTAAGGTCCTCAAAAGTGCACAGGAGGAAGAACAGGGAGGATAAGAGCTGTGTAAAAAATGTTTCTAATGTGCATGGAAAATCATCACAAGGACTACTGGGATCTGTTTTCCTATGGTGTGTAACTGAGTCCCCATCGCAGCAGCAATAGAGTGTGGACACCTTTAGGGGTGGGTATTTTATTGCTCTTCAAGTGATCGTGAACAGCCCTGGGAGTCTCTCCACATGGCCCCTTCCCGTGGGAGCTCACGAAGCTTATCAAAGAGCCTTTCCCTTAGTAGAGAGCAGTCATGGGGCATCTCTACTCTGCTCATACTGTCATGCAACTTGGAGAAGCCCCATCCATCTGCCAACTGTGGCTGTGCTGTCTGGTGCATTCAGGTCACTGTAGGGACCATGACAACATAAGCATCTCTTGCTGGGGAAGCCAAACTGAAAAACGATGTGACAAAGAGACAGAGCAGATGAGACCAAAAGGATGGGAGAAGATGGAGAAACTGAAGTTAGAGAAAGAGTCACAATGCCAAGGCCTGGGAGAGCTGGACCATCTGGTTGTGTTGCACAATCTCTATGCGATTGTCTCCTCTCTTCTCTTTCTCTTTGTCAGAAAGGGTGGAAGAACTATGTGAGGCATAACAGGAAGGCTTTGGTGTAAATCAGATGATGAAGTAGCCTGCATTAAGAAAAGCTTGATTTGTTTACTATGATTGGCAAAAGATCCCTCTCAGCAGTACAGCCTGTGACAGCTATTTGCTATGTGCAGAATTTTCACTGCAGCAGGAGCTGTTCGCAGCCCCTTCTGTGTGTTTATAATGCAATACCTCGTAGATAAACCATGCATCCCTTGAGCAAAGCAGTTCCTGCTAATGTTTTACGCAGCTGAAGCCTAGTTAAAGCTAATGGGCATGACAATAAATGACCCCGCTGACCTCTTCTCACAGGCTCTGTGATTCAGGGGAGCAGAGCCAAAGGTTGCTCCCGGGGACCAGGGTGCTTCAGAGAGTTCATAACAGAATACAAAGCCTTTTGCTCCTGGGTTGCCCGTCTTGGATCAAAATGACAGTTATATTTGTGTGGGCTGTGTGCTAAAAATGGGTTGTTTCTCTCCAGTTCAGCTGATACAATGTAGCTGTGGCTGGAGGAGGACTAATGATCCCATGTTCACACCAAATATACCACCCTGAGCGACTTCTTCAGTCTCCACCATGTCGGGGTGGACACGATTTGGCACCTGTAGGTAGGAGTTTGCAATGCCATCCCCTTTCCTGGAGCTTCTGCGGACTAAAGAGCAACTGTGAGTCTCAGTCAATGGACACTAAATTGACGTAGAAGGGATGGTGTGAGAAGCATTTGGGAAGCAGATAATAGACTCTTAGTTTTTGATAAAAACTAAGATATTTTATCAGATATTAAAGATCTTTCATAAAAAAAAATAAAAATGTATAGAAAAGATAACAGTTCTTAGGTACAAATATATGTATAAGCAGAACAGAATTAACAGTAATCACAACCAAAACCTGAAACCCTTTAAATGGATTGAGTCCTGTACCTCAAATCTTACGATGCAGGTCTCTTTAAGGGTGCGGGGGGGGCTGTCGCCACTACTGTGCCGCGGGCCGGGAAAGGGAACGAGGGAATAAAAGGAGGCGTGTGAGTTCTGTAGAAGTTGTGGAAGATTCAGATGACCGGTGATCCTTCCTTCAGACTGCAAAACGCACACACGCCGCAAGTGCCGTTGCCGCGCCGCCGTCCCCAGAGGAAGCGCGCGAAAACAGAAGGGAAAAAAACCCGAACAAAGGATGTCCGCCCCAGAGGCGGGAAAAAACCTCCCAACTCCCCCCCCTGTCCGGGCATCACCTCAGTCCCGGTTTCCCCGGAAACGTCCTCCCCCCGCCCCTCCCACGTTCCCTTTGTTGGCAAGAGGAAGAAAAATTCCTCGGAAAAATTCAAAACCATAACATAGACCCAAGATGATCTTCATGCCCTGGAACTGGGGTTCCAGCACTTGCAACAAAATAAACGTTTTACATGAATACAAATTTCAAGCAAAAGACCCGTGAGGAGAATTTTATGTTCAGCAAGCACAGGCCGGTAGGAGAGGGAGGGCATACACAGAGCTGGGTGCACAGTTGGCATTTAATTAAATGGGAAGCCTGCATGAAGGTTATGTCATCTCTGTAAGAAGCCCTGCATTCTTTAGCATTTGACATGCAGCATTATAAGTAGGAGAACGCTTAAATGACAGCTGCAATAACATGTTACATTGTTCATAGCAATCAAGTGTCAGCAAAATGGATTGATTTCTATTAGGGAGCACTAAAAGCGTATTGGATTCAATTGAATGTAGTAAATGTGCTGTTATATCTCTCTGAAGTTTCCTGCATTTTCCTGTAGAGAAGCAAAAATGTATGTGTAAATACAGGTATTAAAGAGTTAGCAGAGTGCAGATACTGAAAAATTCCCATCGAGGAAGCCCCAGGGGAACCGTGTTCTTTTTTCCTGTTTGCAACCCTTCTGGGCAGGATGCAAATTTCTACACCTATGATTGCAATAGTACTTTCAAAGATGCTCAAGGAGAGATGCAGCTACATAGAGCGGGCAATTCTTTCTTACATTGGCTTGAACCATGTGAAAGCATTAGACGAAGTTAATTTCTTTAGCCAAAGTCAGCAATGTTAACATGAATGTAGTGTATTTTTAGTGCTACTAATGGGAATTTACTTTAATAGAATAGGAAAAAATATCTTGTTCCTTTTATCCAGTACTTCTAAAATAGCAAGGCCTACAATATCTGAGGATGAGAGATCTGCATAAAACAGAAAGACAATTCCTTCCCCTGTTAGAAATTTGCTGCTCTCACCAAATTCTCCTGTTGATACAGCCCCAGATGAGCTCTTCTTGCTTGGTATTTCTTTTGTACATATTTAATAAACATGCTGAATTGGCAGTGAAGGTTTCTGTTCAGTCTTTGTGATACTGAATTCATGCCCTCTTAGTTTAAATCTAAGCAGTCATGTAAAAGAACCTCTCCCAGCCATGTAGGAAGCCTGCTTTTTATGCAAATATTACTTAAGCACGATCAGAAATTTTAAGTACCTTTTTAACCACATGCACTTGATCCTCAATCTTACATGTGTTACAGGCAAAATCGCCAAGAGGCACTCTGGTGCTCCAGCAACCTCAAAAGCTCTTTGTTTAGATAGCACTGGCATTTGTGTAGTTTCCTTTGAACGGACTTTCTTCCCATGCTGTCTCTGTTATGATACCAAGGTAATCATTAAGCATTAAAACGATTGCCCTATAGCCACTTCCAGTTGAGGACTGTTACTGGAAGGGCCTGTAGCAATAGGATGAAGTGGAACAGCTTTAAATTGGAAGGGGGAAGATTTAGATTGGACATTAGGAAGAAATTCTTCACCATGAGAGAGAGAAGGCCCTGGCACAGGTTGCCCAGAGAAGTTGTGGCTTCCCCATCCCTGGAAGTGTTCAAGGCCAGGCTGATCCAGTGGGAGATGTCCCTGCCCATAGCAGAGAACTTTCCTCCCTTACAGGAACCCATTGATCAACATGAAGGATTATTGCCTCATGTAATCTCCTTGATCATTTGACAGGAATAAGGAGTTGCAGAACAGTATAATCTTTGCCACAGCAGCACATAAAGCAGAGTCAGAACCCTACAGAGAGGTACAAAAGATTAAAATAATTGTTTTTCCATCTCTTAGTTCGCTTGTCTGATGCAGAATTACGAACAAAATCACAGAACAAAATCACAGCAAGGAGATATGATGGAAGCTGAAAATCAGTGCTTGCTGTGGGAACCATTGGGTGTATTCTGACCCACTTGCAGATACACAAACCTTTGAAGTTGGGCTGGATACCCACACTGGGTGCAATTTTACCTACTGGACATACTTTGAACTAGGGATCACATTGGCATGTGTTTCAACCCATTTCTTGTTGGGAAGAAAAACATTGAATTCTGTTGGTAGTCTGGGCCTTGCTAAGGAAACAAGTCCTTTTTAGTTGTACCCTTCTTCTGTCCCTGTTCAGGTGTATGACAGCTGAGACACTTTTATTGCTGGTTCCTATTCCTGAATACTGCTCGTCTGGATCACCAAAGGGTAAATTGTTTCTTGATATTGCTTCTCTTACTGGTTTCAAGCATATAAATGGGCTGCTATTAGTTAAATTGCCAATATGTGTTATACTGAGTTATCTGTGATCCAATCTATTTCCTGAAGAGCAGAAATAGCTATTTGAGGGGTTACTGTGCTTTCTGATCCTTATTATGCTTATACAGAAGAGTAACTCACCTGACTCGAGTTGAGGTGTTTCTGATTTACAACATGGCAAAAGGAGAGACAGAGAGAACAAGCAGGCTCTGATGTTTTAAGGATGATGCCTGTATTGGATGATAATGGTCCACAAAGCAAACTGGATAGATACAAGACGTTAAATCAGAGAATCCAGTATCTCATTTCAGTTTCTTTTGAACTTTGAAGCTTCCTTTTGTCAGAGTTATGAGGAAAAAATACTATATGCTCATGGAAATATAGGAAGGAAACAGAATTGTTTTTATATAACAAACACAGAAGTGGTTTAAGATTTATATAATGACAATGAGAGGCCTTACAGATGCTCAGAAGTCGAGTTATATACATCCAAAATAGCAGGAAATTATAGAAACAGTCACGTCACGATTTTGTGACCTTTACTTGAATCAACTCCACACTGAAACTGCAGATGCCAGAAGAGACCACTTAGTATGAATATTGATGCAGTAACCTAGGTACTCAAAATAGGTCACCAAGAAATTGTCAGAAAAGGGCTGAACAGAATAATTGCAGAATTGTTTGGGATGGAAAAGACCTTTAAGGTCATCGAGTCCAACCATAAACTCAACACTACCAACTCCACCACCAAACCATGTCCCTAACCACTGCATCCACATGGCTTTTAAATCCCTCCAGGGATGGGGACTCCACCACCTCTCTGGGCAGATTCTGCCAGTGCTTGGCAACACTTTCCATGAAATAATATTTCCTAATATCCAATCTAAATCTCCCCTGATGCAACTTGAGGCCAGTTCCTCTTGTTACATGGGAGAAGACATCAGCACCCACCTCAGCACATCCTCCTTTCAGGGAGCTGCAGAGAGCAGTGAGGTCTCCCCTCAGCCTCCTCTTCTCCAGGTCCCTCAGCAGCTCCTCCTAACGCTTGTACTTCAGGCACAATAATGGCAAGATTAAAACAGTCATTAATGCTGAAAAGTGAAAATGGGGGGCCTGAGTATTACAGTGCAGCTACCCATGCAGCCTACAACAGTTTTGCAATTAAGCAGCCATTAGCGGTGTAAATGCTGGGTAGTGTTATTCCAGCTCCCACATCGTGTCACTTAAAACACCATTAACACTTTTGATGCATTATGAAGTAAATTAGATAAACTGCTCGGGCCTTGTCAAGAAAATAAATTTATCTTTCATGCTTTTATAGAGTTTCTTGGGGGTGGGAGTGAGCCTTTCACTCCCAGTGCTCGATGGGAACACTGATTCTTGCCTGCCTTTCCAGTTCAGAGGTTGGAACTGAAAGTTGGTAGAAAAAAGTTCAGTTCTGGGTTCTGCCAGAAGCCTAATAAGGGAGCTTGTCAGTCATATTTTTCCCTCCAGTAAGTCTAAGCTTTTTATGTAGGGAAACAAATAAGTGATTACAATATAAAGCAGTCAGATTATTAGAGGTTAAAAATGTTGTTATTCAGATAGATCTATATATATACACGTGCATACACGTTATCACTGAAATCATTGAGCTTCACACTTTGAGAAAGCATCCATCTGTTTCCTACTTCTTTCAACAAGATAATCCCATTTATTAACATAAGAGGAAATGGAAGCAATTGCAGTGCTAGTTTGAGCTGAAAAAGTTAAACTGATGGCAAGTGTTCTGGAGAACACTCAGCCAAAGTATTGAGGGAGCCTAAAATCACTGGGTATCACTCTGGTTAGATATCACAGAAGAGTTAGAACAAACATTAACAGAAATTAATCTTGTATCTAGAGATCTGTGAGTCCTAAAGATACAGATCAATAATAAATTAATAAAACTGTTCTAAACCACGCACAAAGATAGTTCTCAAAATTGGCTAATGGACCAAAATGATCTTAAAAGGCAAACCAAGTATTTGAAGTAAAAAGCAAGAAGAAAATGGGACTCAGATTTCAACAACTGTGTTTTTTAATGTACTGCATATGAAAGTATTGGAAGTCTTGTTCAATATGGTATAGCAGAAAATGGATGGAATGGTACAGACTTCACATGTGGAAAAAGGTTTCAAAATGCAGTAATACTTCTCAAGTGTAAGCTTTTCTAGTGGCTCCGAATGGGAAACGATGACAACATTTCAAAAGTCACAAGCCTGAGATTTTTTTCTCCATTTAACTTCTGTTAACTAGCACATTTTACTAAATAGCCATTTATGTGATACATGATCCCTTAAGTAAATGCACCAACAGTTATGCAGGCTTGGAAATAGTTTTTAAGAAGATCTGCCACTATTGAAGTTGGGGCTTTCAGGGATTAGTGATTAGCTGATAAATATGTACATTTACACTCAAAATGGTAACAGCCTGGACTATAGGGATGTCTGGCATTTGCACTGTTAACACTTGCTCTTTTGAGCTGGAGAGTTGCCTAAAACGTACCTAACAGCACATTGTCAAAAGGTAGACATGAGATTTTATATATTACTTGAAATAATACAATCAGAGTCAATAGGTAAGGGAAGCAGAAGAGATTATAATGGATTCTAAGGAAATATGTATAACTGTGCCCTGAATTATTGTAAAAGAAAAGCTGAGTACTGTTGTTACTGCTTTTTGTTGTATGCCAAACACAGTGTTTCAAAACCCATGTGGCTTCAGAAAGTGAAATTGACTCATTGAAGTCAATGGGAGTATTACTACGACCAGGATTTTGCCTCAGGTTCAGGCAACAAGAGTTCATCATGTGGCAGGGAAGGAATGCATTTCGCTCTTGGTTTATGGAATACGTCTTGCTGTGTCAGGTTACTGGATTGTTGCTGGCTCATGTTAACAAAGACAGGGTCAAATCTTGTCTTTCTCTGAATGCTGTCATTTGATTTAATAATCTGTTTTGCATGTAATAATCTCTATTACTAACAACATGGGATTTACGGAATGGATTCAAGCAGTCAGTTTGATTCCATGTGAATAGCATTGATGTGAGAACAGGTATTACATTGCAGCACTGATAAAGTTGGTCTGTAACTGCTGATACTCAGAAAAAAGGTGAGTGCATTAAGGAAGAAAGGCGATCCGTCCCTTTGTCTCTTGTGCTCTTTTCCTCAGCATGTGCTGGTGGAGATACAGAACGAGTTTAAGTGAACGTGTTTGGACACCTTGTGGCAATTTTTGTCACTATAAGCTTTTCAGAACAATGTTGTCCCTTCTTTTTCTTTTGGGTAAAAGTCATGAAGATTCAGAAAAGCTGGAGAAAGCCATGGTGATTGATCACATTTCAAACAGTCTTTCTTGGAATAAATCTCTAAAGCATAGGTTTGTATCAGCCAAAGAAGCAACAGTGCTTTTCCAGCACTTGTGTATGTACGTGTACGTTGGTAAGGATGCAATTTGAGGTGCATCCTGTATCAGTCATCCCTTGGATTGATTTTATTCAAGCCATTTGACTCCCAAACAATGTCCCTGCTTTTCTGACCTATTACTTGAAAACCTGCAGTTCCTTTCCAATGTATGTGGCAAGAGGAGCTAAAAGTAAGGTGAGCCTGGACTTGCTCTGTGTGCCTCCTACCCAAGGCTGCTGGGCTTTTGGTAGCTTTTTGATATCTGCACGACCTGTTTTCTGGGTAATTTCCATGTCAGGAGCGCTTAACCTGCCACTACAGAGCACCTGCTCCAGCCTTAAGACAGGGTGGAAAGAGAAGGGAGGCAGAGAAGGGTTGCAGTGATATTATATAAATATGATTTACTGCTTTGAGGCAATTGTTCCACAAATAGCAAAACAAAGGAAACAATCAACTCTTGTTTCAGTTATGGTATGAGAGGTTTATTACTGACTAATGGAACATAACAATGCAAATAGGGCTATTTCATCAGGGTGAACACGAAATCCTAGTGAATTTGGTGCTTCGAAGAAGGATGCAGCTACACAGAGCTTATAGTAAGTTATAGGCACCACGAGTTCCATCCCTGCTCTGTGGTGTGGCTGGAAGACACACTTCATTCTTTCATAGCTGACATTGGGGATGGGGGCAGGACCATCTGTGTGTGTAAGAGGAAAACAAAGTTCAGGATAAGCCTAATGCAGTTCTGTCTTGTGCTGTTGACTTTGAAGTTAGCATTTCCACTATTGAAGCTAAACTACGATAGTGGAAATACCTTTTTTTTTCCTTGATCTTTCAGTAGAATTACTGAAATTATTTCCTTTTAAGAACCTACAGTCAGAAAGGCTATAAATATGGAAATATTCTTGTGAACTAAGCAGACGTTAGTAAAACAAATAATTCTTTGAGCTCCTTGCTGCTTCTGTTGGAACTATCAGATTATTTTGGTCCAGACAAAAATTTAACTGAAGAAATTAAATGAAATCAGCATCTCTAAAGTGCCAGGTGTCTTATTCATATATTTCCTGTAAAATAATAATAATAAATAATAAACAGATGCTGAAGTGTTTAAATAAATGATGGATTTTTCCCCTTTGTGGAGCAAAGTTGAAATGATGAAAATGCGGAGTAGTCACAGGCATTTTTATGTGTTCCTGAAGCTGCAGGGTTTCTAATTATTTTCAAAATAATAAATGACAGTAAAGATAATCTCTAACAGGAAAGAAAAACCATGAAGTACAGAGAATACTAAAAATGTCTTTGTACGTTAATACTGCAGCAGTAGTGTGTTGTTTATGGCCATGTAGAATTTTGCTTTAGATTCTTATGAGATTTACTATTCTGAATGTTTTTATCAAGTTCTTTTTACTCTGCTTATGCAATAACAAATGCAGGTTCCTCAAGTTGGAAGGATTTGTTTTCTTCTTTCTACGAATAGACTTGTCTCCTCCTATTATCAGAAATGCTGTCTAGGAGAAGAGTCTTGGATTATTGCATTAGAGAGACAGAACACAGGGTAGGAAATAAACAAAATATGGAACAAAAATTTAAAAGCCTCAAAGCTGGACCCATCTAACTTTCTCCATTGGAAGAAAAAAACCCCAATGAGATTACCTGTTTTGGGACATGGTTTCTGCATTTTATGGTGTTGTGGTGCATTAAAAAAGGTTCCCTGTTAAAAGCATTGACAGAGACGCATCATAAAAAAACCCCAAATCAGTGGCTTTATCCACTGTAGCAAAATCCTGTGCAAGATGCATCTTCATCTACCTTGCATCAAGTACTTATCAGTGTTGTGATAGAGATATAAACTCGTGACAACTGATCTAATAGCAGTGGGGAATTAATAGCTGTAACACCACAGCTAAGAAGTCCTGGTTAAGGGAAAAGAATTTCAAAGCAGATTGGTTTTGATCACCTGCTTGTACCATACTGAAAGAAAGATTGCCCCATAATAGCAATTTTCCTATAAATCCTATTTAAATTACAGGAGGGAGGGATTCCCAAAGGGAATCCAAAACAAAACCCCAAATGCCACATAATTTAAAAACTCAGTCAATAAATGATTTGGTAATGCAAACAACATTACCGCTGGTAAGAGAAGCTAATAAATGGAGTGTATAAAGACTTTCAGCATTAAAAAAAGTGATAGTATGGGTAAAATTATTTTTTTCATTTTTATCTCTTAGTTTCCAAAATGGGTGTCTTGCTGTGGAAAACGTTCCAGGTAGATTTTGCTGTGTCCCCTATGGGTTGCTATTGGGAACAAACATAATAAGCGTCAAAAACATCACGTGTAAAATCAGAACAAAATATTTCTCTTTGACAGTTCCAGTCCCAAAATAACATGAGTTTTGCTCCAATAAAAGGATATACAGTTATTCCTTTTTAAGGTAAATATAATTTTCACTTCACTGTTTTATAGAGAGAAATGCTAGACAGACACTTGCAAAATATGAAGTTTATTGTTAAATGAAATTTTCTGCTGAGGTTGGGCTGCATTAATGCGAGCAGAAGAAGCTGTTCTACAGGTAGAGTCCCAAGTTTGTGCTGTTTACAAAGTCTATTGAATCTCACCCCTGTCAGATGGCATCATCATGCCATGTGTGCCCACGCACAGTCCCCACTCACAGGGAGAGAGGGAGGAAAATGTTAACATTTCTCTAGCTAGACAGATTTTATCCATGACAGTGGTGGAATGAAAACTGAAGACATTTCCAAAAGCACTATAAAGGCTGGGATTCTGAGAGAGAAGCCTTTTTTCCTCTGTCTTGAAAAGAAAAATGTAAGATAAACAGTAAGTGTTTATCCTCTCTGTCTGCATTTTCCCCTCATTCATGGAAAAGTTAATAAAATCATAACAGCTTAAAAGTGGAGGGCAGCTCTTTAAATTTATCCTTCTCTAGTGGCTCCTTACTTCTAATTTCCATGTTCTGAACATGCTTAATTAAATCCTTCGAAGGTTCTATCATTACACATAGCCATCAAAGACTGTTAGCTAAATGAGACTGTAATTTATATATCCTAGGCAGTTTAGTGATGGATATGGGAAATTAGAACCAAATATGACTGCACAGCCTTTATTTGTATGCAAATTCCTGCTATACTGTGTGTATGTACTAGAAGATATAACCAGACCAACAATAAAAATTTAAAGTAACATGTCAAAGCTATTGAAAGGAGCAAGAACGGATTGTGCCTTTATGGACTTTCATGTAGAAGTTGATAGAGCATGGTCCTTTATAGATCACTGCTTTTGCAGATCAAATTGTGAATTTAGTACAAATTACTGATCTTGCACACAATTTTTCCATTCTTCTACCACCCCAGATAATAATACATCTTTGTATTTGTTAAAGAAAAGCTATAGTTAGTGACCTAAATAGCCTCCAAAGGCCATATCTGTCCTTTCAGAAGTTCAAAGAACTTTTAAGATGTTCTTTAGAATTCCAAACTAGAACTTGGACTTCTATGCATTACTCTGTGAACAGTTCCTCGCAGCTCGTAACAGAAATATTTAGCGCACATCACAAAAATATCTAAAACTGAGATATCAAGTGCATATTAGAACAGTTTGTAACGCTTCCAAAAAGCTGTTGGGGCCAAGTAGAAGTATGGAGCATTATATTAATATGGATAGGGATGTTTAAATAAAGCTGTGAGTTGATGTCTATTTCTGAGTCCTAAGAACTAGCTTGGTATAAGAAAGATGCATTAGATAAGCTTGAAAAAAATCTTTAATGTTCCTCTTTTAATCTAGGAATTTAAATGAATGTAACTTTTCAAGCATCTTTCTCTTTATTGACATGGCTTTAAGATAATAGCAGCCTGGATGGATTTTGATTTCCTAAAGTCATTAAAGGAAAAATGCTATTTCTTCCAAAATCTTTGTGACACAAATCCCGTCAGGACCCCTGAGGGGGTTACGCCTTTTGATGCGTTGTTAGCATTAGATACACCATAGTGACAGGAAAAGATGCCTGTAAAACAATTTGTAATCCTACTTGGAAATAGGGTTTTGGGAGAAAAAAAAATGGGAGTTTTTTGGGTTTGGATTGTAGCCCCAACTATATTTGTAATTTGGTACAGCTATGTCTCTTTATCCTGTCAGCGATTAAAAAAGTATTCTAGATCCATAGGTAGTTACATAGATAATTCAATGTGATATACATTACTGGAAGTGGTTTAGCATTTGGTTTCGGAGATATTTGTTACCAGCCTCCCTTTTCCTCATCAAGCTGATGAAGACTATTGATTTGTTTCTAGAATTTACAGATCTGTCTCAACAGTCACTCAAATCAAGGGAAAGAAATGGTCATTTTTATGGCACTGGGTTAATTCAGTGCCACATAAAATGCTGTATGAGTAGAAAAGGAATATCAGATCGGGGTCTATAGTAAAATGCCAGCAGAGATTACTTCAGTCATACAGGGCTTTAGTCAGTCATTGCAGATGCACAATGCTATTTGTACACATAAATATTATTTCCTTAGTTAATCTACATGACATATAAACTCTATGAAAACCCCTAAATTTACGATAAGAAAATACAACAGGTAGTTCCTTTGCTATGTAGGTATGAAAGTCTTCACAATCAGAATATAGGTAGATTTTTGATTTGTCTGTGAATGTCTAAGAATCTTACTTTAGGCCTTCATCTACTTTTTTAACATCAAACAGAAATAATGATTAAATCACAATATCTAATTACTGCCTTAGTTATTTGCAAACTCCTTTTTGAATAGATTAATTAAAATAATTTAACTTAAAACAACATCTAGAAATTGATCTAATTATAAGATTCCATGTCCTTTTTCTAAAAGAAGCAGTATATGGTTTAATGCAATTATTGTATCTATTTGCCTCTAAGGATTTCATTCCAAATTAATCTTTAACTCTGACAGTTATTATTTCCCCCGTTGCTTCAGAAAGCCAGGAAAATATATATTAGTCTATTTTATTGACTTTTTTGTTATCCTGTCTGGCTTTCAAGCTCCCTGAAGCACTAATAAAAGGTCAAGGGGTTTTAGAGTGTAATGCAATCCCTTCACCCTGGAGTACAATACCTGCTCATACAACAATAAGGGAAAATACCAGTTTCTTTTTAGTGAATATTAAATTGCTTTGTAACTGAAGATAAGAGTAACGATACTGGAGTGGATTCTGGTGCTTGAGATTCTAGTGGCTGGTCCCTGATTACTAAACCTTATAGTTATGTCACTCATTAGGATCTCAATGATTAGAGCAACAGTTAAATGTTGACAGTAAAAGTAAAACTAGTGTAAAGTCTGTCTGATGTGGTCCAACTGTAGCCCAAGGAGATCAAAACCATTATATATAGTATTATATATTATTATATATTTTATTATACCTCTGATATAATAGAAATGCTCCGGTATAATAGAAGATAGATATGATGTAATTGAAAGTTGAATATTTATGTACATCCTAACATTAAACTTGTAGAATAAGAATTCAGTGAGATGGCTCAGGTCTCTGAAGATGGGAATAGGTTGGCTGGATCAAAGCAACCTGACCATCTCTTTTCAAGGATTCTTTCTCATGGCTCTTCCCAGCTAGGCAGTGGTTGCAGTTGTGCAGTGCAGCGTGCTTTTAGTTCACCAGTTTCCTGCATCTAAGAAATCAAATTTATATAGAATATTTTTACTGACTCAGTTGTCTCTCAAATCAATAGTAATGAAAATTATTTCAATCTCTTTTTAATGAAAACTTACAGTCACAGATAAGTTAAGGTTCTTTAAAGCAGATGTTTTTGCTTATTTGGTTTTTTTGTTTTAATTGTATTGTGCTGGTCTTGAAGACACTCCAACATTTCGAATGGTACCACGTCAGGGTTCACAGATTTCGTGTTTATTTGATTCACTTCCACTGGCTCGGTTGATTCACAGCTCAGTAATGCTTTCCGGTTTGGGGAGCATTTGTGTATAAATAAAGGGGGGGGATAAAAGAAAAATAAATTTTAGTGAAAAATTAATTATATAGGGGGAAAAGCATGAAATACAGCAAGTATTTATGTTACAACTCAAATTCTACCACTGCTGGAGACTGTAAGTATCTTACTGTGATGCTTACCTTCACTGGTTTGTGCTTCCTGAGCAGTGCTGATCCCCACTGGCCTTACCTGTGTTTGATAATCCTGGTGTTCCTTCAGGTATGAAATACTTCCACCAGAGAGGTGGAATGCCTTGCCTGTGCTCTGAAATGAACATTTCTAATAGTAAAGAGAAAGAACTGACAAATGTTAGCATGCAAAAAGTGTCTGAGGCCTGGTCTCGCCAGGCACGGTGCAGAAGGGTAAACACGCTGGGCTCGCTCCTCTCTCTGTGCTCAGTCACATCTTCTTTACCTGTTCCGTAGGCACATGCTGTTGCATTCCTTCAGAAGGAAATTTGCAGTCTTTATCCTAAAGGCTGATACTGTGGGTTCCCTAAATTGCCCAGAACTACACAACAATTACCGTAAGTGTGTTTGTATTACACTGAGCTGCTAGTCTATCATGTTCACGTGCAGTAAACAAAATCTAAAATCCAAGAGAGAGGGGTTTTTTTGAATGTTATTCTGTTCTTCTGACTTTCTTGTCTAGTCTTTCTCTTTGTGGTGTTTCCTATGTGCATACTAGGACCGTGAGCCAAGTTGTATCATGTCAGGCTGAAGATCCATTTTGCTCCAAATCCTACTTCCAACACTCTCTGGTGATGGGTGCTAGAGGGAAGAAACGAGCTGGGGATAAGCAGAGCTATTCTGTCAGAGGTGCCTCTGTACTTGGGCTTACAGCACATCATGGCTCAAGGATTTCCTGTGCTAATGGAGATCTCTTTAAAATTTAATAGCATTTAATAGGAAGAATACACTTACTTTGCGTATCCAAGTGCTCACTGGTTTACGATAAGCAGTTTCCCAATAGTACAAGCTCTTGTGTGATTCTGTGCAGTAGAAATTGAGGTGCAGATTGACTGGGGTTTAACTCAGGTCTTTGAGAAGATGTAAAGTAAACTGTGCCGTGCAGCTAAGTGACAGCAAGTGGAATTTACATCATTTGCTGCCTTTTGTTGTTTTTCAGTGTCTTGCAATGTTCTGTTCCTCCTCCCCCACCCTCACTGACTTCCTTTGCTTTCCTATTCTCCTGTCTGTTCTTTGAAATCAGTGTCCACATCTTTGGATCTTCTTACTTTAAGTCATTTAATTACAATCTGGTACATCATCTTGATGGTATCACTTGTCCCAGGGAAGAGGGCCAGGGGGAAGGCTGAGAAGAATGAAGCCCTTCTATTAATTAACACTTTCTTCTTGCAAAGCTGGTGGATAGGACGTTATTCACTTTTTAAATACTGAACATGTTATATTTAGTCTTCACTTTCACCTTCACAAGTGGAGAACTGCTGACAAGAAATACATTTCTGATTTGCTATATTTAATAGAGAAAAAGTTACGAAGAATTTTTCAGAGGATTAAGCATTTCCACAAAAGCTACTGCTACAGAAGCATGGTGATTATACTAATTTAATACAGAAATAGAAGTGGGAAACGGAGGGATCAGGAATTGTTCCAGAGCTGTGTTGCCCATTTCCATCCAACCCAGGAACTCCATTTGTGCTTCTTCCTCAAATTTTCTATCCTAGGAACATTCACATAATGTAACCAGCTCTACTCTAGATAAACTTTTGAGATACTTCTAAAGACATGTAATTTAATGTCTTGTGTAAAAATAAATGCCATTTTTGTTTTATAAATGATGATATCTGCACATTTGTTCCTGTATCCTCAAACCTGAAGCATAAAAAAGACATTTAAAAAAATATTTTTCACACACATGCTAGTAAAAAACTAAACCTACCTACCTACCATGAGCCTTACTTCTCTAAACATTAACTTTGAGCTTTTACTCATATGAAATTTATGTATTAACTCCTGAAAAATTTTAAATTTTGATTCCTTTGGCCGTACATTAACTATTTTTGTATTGACATGTTTGAGACTTAATAATTAAATATGTTCAATTCTATTTTAGATGCAAGATGAGTATCCTGCTGTCGTCACTCAGCATGCTCTCCGGTTGGGCTGAGTGTCCGATTTACCTGGCTTAGGTGAGCAGAACCTGCCTGCTGAAGCAAGGGACGTTACAAAACTTAAGGCTCTGTAGATGCCAAAAGCAAGGTAAACCACAGTCTCACCACAGATAAGTTTTATTTTTTTTGTCTCAAAATGTGGAAGGTTTTAGGGTTTTTTTAATCCATTTTCTGTTTTTTAAGGAAAAGGTTTATGGTTAAACAGAACCAAAATACCAGTAAGTTGTGATTTGTCATTTTTTTTAATACCATTTTCCCAAAGTGAAATCAAAGTGCCAGGTGCTACATGGTCCTTAAGTATTTCTTCTAGAGTAGAAATCGCATGCTATAACAGAAATTCAGCTTTACAGAAGCTGTTGAAGTGGTCCCTGCAGTTGCTAATAAATCCATTCACCTTCCTTTTCCTCAGAAGAAGACAACTGTATCATCAGCTGTAACCTCTTCTACTTTAGTGTACCAACAGTAAAATAGTAACAGCAGCTTTTCATACCTTTCAGTAGTTTTCCAAGCAATAAACGAAATGCTTAATTTCTGGGGCTGAATTAGGGCAGAGTGAGAGAAGGAGGTGGATTTTCTTAATTCCTTCATTATCTTGATATGTTTGCCACTAAAACACTTTTTAATGCATAGATTAATGCATAGATTAATGCATAGATTTAAACAACTTAGAAACCGAAACATTATTCTTCCTCTGAGAATATTCTTTTCACTGTCATCAAACTTGTATTGTAAGAATGATAATAGGAAATATTTTTAGTAAAGAAAAAAAAATACACGTCTACATTCCAGACACGGCTTGGAAAAAGATGGCTGGTTTTTTAACATCTAAGGAAGGAAGGGAGGCTCTGCAGAGGGATCTCAACAGGCTGCATCGATGGGCTGAGACCAATGGGATGAGGTTCAACAAGGCCAAGTGCAGAGTCCTCTATTTGGGACACAACAATCCCACGCAGCGATACAGGCTTGGGGAGGAGTGGCTGGAGAGCTGCCTGGCAGAGAAGGACCTGGGGGTGTTGGTTGGCAGCCAGCTGAACGTGAGCCAGCAGTGTGCCCAGGTGGCCAAGAGGGCCAGTGGCATCTTGGCCTGTATCAGACACAGCATGGCCAGCAGGAGCAGGGAGGTGATTGTGCCCCTGTGCTCAGCACTGGTGAGGCCACACCTCGAGTGCTGTGTTCAGTTTTGGGCCCCTCACTACAGGAAGGACACTGAGGGGCTGGAGCGAGTGCAGAGAAGGGCAACGAGGCTTGTGAGGGGGCTGGAGAATAAGCACTACGGGGAGAGACTGAGGGAACTGGGGTTGTTTAGCCTGGAGAAGAGGAGGCTGAGGGGAGACCTCATCCCTGTCTACAACTGCCTGAAAGGAGGTTGTGGTTAGGTGGGTGCTGGTCTCTTCTCACAAGTGACAAGTGACAGGACGAGAGGAAATAGCCGCAAGTTGCGCCAGGGGAGGTTTAGACTGGACATTAGGAAGAATTTCTTTACTGAAGGAGTGGTCAAGGATTGGAACAGGCTGACCAGGGAGGTGGTGGAGTTGCCATCCCTGGAGGTGCTTAAAAATGGGGGAATGACTTTTTTAGGGACATGGTTTAGTAGGGAGACAGGCATGGTTGGACTTGGTGATCTCAGAGGTCCCTTCCAACCTAGTGATTCTATGATTCTATGATTCTATTTAATGCTATTGTGATCTCAACTCTTACCCTGAGTTTATCCATCTCTACCCCAGCCCAGAGGACATGGTTTCAGTCAGTGAACAGGACAGGCATCTCCAGGGCTGGCATTTTTTATTCTTAATATCTTTAGTTTGTATTTGACTTCTCTAATTATCTATGATAACTGGATTTTTATATTTAAATGTTTTAAAATACAAATGTCAACACCACTACTTTGAAAAAATGTAGGAAATAATGAATAAAATGCTAGCTGTAGCAGAGCTTCCAAAAGGGCAGAGGTGCCAGCATTTAACTCCTGTGGTGACTTTCATCTCTTTGTGCAGTTGTGTGTAGGGAATCTTGTGTAAAGGTATTTAAAGTTGTGAGATCAAGTTCTCTGTTATGGAATCAGATAATGCAATTAATGTTATCCACAAATTGCTTTTATATACAAGAAACCATCTGGAAAAGCATTCTTGCAATGTTTAAATTTTTATGAAATAACACTATGAGACTTCTGGGCTACACCTGTCCAGGATGTGTATTGATGTACCTAGCAGACAATTCTGTCTCCATGGAGAAATAAGAGTGCATTTAAAAGGATTCAGAAATCCTGAGTTTCCTTATCTGTATCATTTTAAATGAAGGAAAATAACATTGTGTTTGTGGTCCATGCCTTTGCCTTTCTCAGTTCGAGGGTGGCACTGAGAGGGAGGAGGGAATATAAGTAACCTATCTCTTCATAAACATGTCAAAGGAAAGATTAGCCTAAAATGATATTTTACAATCATGATGATCTGCAATAACCAGAAATAAAGTCGGATCCCTCAGTGAAAATGTCAGAGGAAAATTATCCTAAAATATCACAAGCTGATAGTTTACAATTGGCATTTGATATCTTAATGAAGGAAAACTGCATCGTTTGAGGCACCAGCATTCTCTTTCTTACCATACTTGCTGACTAGGACTGGAGGTAAAAGAGTGATTTCCAAGTCCTGTGTTGACGCCTGACGGTGCCACCCTGTGACTGGGGTGTCCTCCAGGGGAGATGGATTCAGTAGGAAGCTGCAATGATAGGCTGGGCTTTCCTTCTTTCTCTCAGTGAAGCTCTGCTCCCCTCACCCCTGTGACTGTGACTCCTCAGCATAACACTGCCCTGTGCCTTGCAGGCTCGTTATGCTAACAGAGGCTCTGATATCTCCTTTACAATATCTGAGCACTGGAAATATTTTCCTGACTTGTCACAGGAATAATGAAGAGGACAAGGTAGATAATTTGAGGTTCAACAGCCTTGAGAAATACCTAATCCAAAATCTTCCTTCATCATACTTACAGCAAGATTGTTTGGATGCTACCCTAATGATTGTGCAGAATGGAAGCTTCTTTTGGTTACCAGCTAGGAATGAACAAGCCTGTTGAAGTTGTTACTTGCATACAGTAAAGAACTACAGAGCCCCGTGCTCTGTGGTACTGACCTTCCTTTGAGGGGTCACATTGTGTGAAATCTCGAAAAGTGTTTAAAGGAAGCATCTGCTTCCAAATACCTCTGCTGCTGATTACATCTCCTTCCAGATAGGGCCAAGATGTAATCTGCAAGGTAAAATTATGTCTAAGCCAGTAGTGAATCAGAATTAACTTCCATAAACATGGGAATTGCCAGCTAGGTGTATTAGCATCCTGAATCTCATAGGATCACAGACTGGTCTGGGTCAGAAGGGACCCCAAAGCCCATCCAGTTCCAACCCCCTGCCATGGACAGGGACATCTCCCACTGGGTCAGGGTGCTCAAAGCCCCATCCAACCTGGCCCTGTACGCCTCCAGGGATGGGGCAGCCATCACTTCTCTGGGCAACCTGTGGCAGGGTCTCACCACCGTCACAGTCTTACACAAGTACAAATGGCTTTGAAGTTTTGGTAATGTATGCTCTCCTCTCAGTTACACCTGGAAGGACAGGGCAATTCTTTTCTCTAAGATGCTAATTTTCTAAAAATCTCAATTCCAGTATAAATATTTTAATAATAGAATATTTCTTGTCATAGAGAAGAGAAGATTAATGAATACTTTCCCTGTTTGGCTGTTTGGTTTTTCCTTGCAATGATGCTCATTAGATTTCTGCCCATAGGGTAGTGGTGCATAGATTTCAGTTTTACTCCATCTATTTTTTTTTTGCTGCAGAGCCACTCGGGCAGCGCATTTTCACAGTGCTGGACTGAGCCTTGGTGTTAGCAGACTGCTGTCCGTATATTTGAAGTTAGACTTCTGGTACGGGGAAAAGATGGGTGAGTGAGTTGCTGCCCGGGGCATATTCTCCACAGGTGGGATTTACAGCCAATTTCAAAAGTCTTTTGGCAAGAGAGTCATTAAAAAAATAAATAAGGGACAACCAGCTATTGCAGCAGTAAATTTTCAGGTGAGATGGCTTAGTAGATCTCTCTGGAGTCAAGGCAATGCAGCAGTGATGTTGGCTGACTGCCGGTTTTGGAGGACCCATGTGCTCTGAACAGAAATCTGATGCTGAAACCTGAGTCTGATGGGTTCAATGGAACTGGGAAGCAGTGATTTCACTACGGGTCACATTTACATCCTTGTTTGAACACCAAAGAGAAGGGCAAAGTCAAAGCTACTGGGGACAATTGGGTGAGGAAAGCACAGAAGAAAGAAGTCACACAAGTGATGGTTGACCTGTTGCACGGGAAAGGTGGAATAATCTTGCAATCAGATGGAGGGAGGAGTGAGGTGCCTGAGTGATCTATTCCTGCTATCTGGGGAGCTGTGCAGGTATCAAGGATAGCCCAGTGACACTGCTGACCACGGATGGCAGAGGAGCAAATTCAGGGGCATAACAAGTCAGGAGGTAAGTGTTGGTGGGGTCGCTGCTTTGCGGTGTTAAGAACTGACCCGCGGGAGAGGCAGGATGGCTAGTAGAGCAGGGATGCACAGAAACAGGGAGGGGGTCGTTGGTGTGGTGGTTTGTTTGGTTTTATTTCCTTGCAATGAGTTTATGAACAGCTCTGAGGGACTTGATCCAGGCAGGCATTGCACCAGTAACAAAATCTGTGCAAAGGAATCTGATGTTTTGTAGATCTAGCAAAACCACTCAGATCTGTTGTAGCTCCTGCTTTCAACCGTTGTTAAGGCACCACTGACAAGACACCAGACTACTCTTAAAATACACAGCTGTGCCATCTGTTTGGGAAGAAGACAAGATGGTGGCAAAGCTTTTGAAACACTTGGCAGTCTGAAGTCTCTGAAATTTATAAGGGATCTTACAAGGAAGGGACTTCCAATGAAACTCTTGGCATCCTGTGCTGCAGGTAGTGACATGAACACCTCGAGATCTCTTCCTCCTCTTGAATATTTTGCCTCCCGTATCTCCAGTCCCCATCAGAGCTAAAATACAGAGATTTTTGTGTGTTAATGCATGAAAATTCAATGTACATCTTCAACAGACAACACAAGCTTTTCACAAGTCTTTTATAATAAAGACTGTAAAATCAATTTTTAAAATTAACACAGACTCTGGATATTATTTACTTTTTCTAGATGAACCCATAGTGTGAATTTATATTTTTTCAATATATGAGCTAAAACCTGACATGTTTACTCAGTAATTCTAAATGAAGTAAAATATTTGCCTGTTTAATGATGTGTGGTTTTTGTCCTTTAAAATAATTTCAGTTTCTGATTACTACTTATAACTTTTTTAAAGAAAATAAAATGCAAAATTACTTCTCGAATGCATTTTCACATTGAAGAAATTAAAATTATTTCTTATTTTACACTTGAAAATTTGCCAATACTTTGCATGTGTCTGATCAAGTGAATTATTTACTGCTATCATATATGGCATAAAACTATTTTAAGCAAAGTTGTTAAAGGAAAATGTCATTACGGTGCAATGTAGGATGGTAGTTGATGTTAAAAATGAATAATATTTATCAAGGTCTACATTTAAAAAAAATCTTATTTTATCATTTCTGGAAAGGTAAATAATACAATGATTCCTACTCTTAATGCAGATGGTCATGGTTGTATTATGCAGTGTAGGAAAATTTTATATAGGGCACCTGATAAGAACAAAAGCAGCACATTATTGTCTTAGGAAAGTTTATTATTCATTTTGGTAAAATGACTTTCATGTTTTTCCTAATTTTTTAAGACAAAATACCTTTGGTTTAGCAGATAAAAAAAAATTATGTTTGAATTTGGGACTTTTTTAGACAGGTATACATTGAAATTAATTTTGCTGCAGTGTATTGCATTTTATTGTGGTATACTTTTATCTGAAAACTACTTAAAAGTAGGACTAGAATATTTATAGTCCTGCCTCTTCCAGGCTAACAGGTATTTTTTAAAGCTTCATACACAATTATTTCCTGCAAAGCCAAAAGTAAGTCTGATAATCCTCACTTATCTGCACCAGAGTTGCACAAGAGCACCAGCTGATCTTTCATCTCTGCATTTTCTCATAGGAGCTTAAAAGGTACTCAATGCAAATACAACAGCAAGATTAAAACGCTGTAGAAATCTCTTTTGCTTGCTCAGTGAGATTTGCAGATTTAATATGTCCAGGTATATAATTTCTTCCTCTTTGCTGCGATAACACAATGTAAGCTGGCACAGGCTTTGATTTTGTGTTTGTACATGTTTGTCACTTGTGGTGCTGGGTTTTATGTGGAGTTTGGGTTGGTTTGTAGTATTGCTTTAGCTGAAAATCTAATATAAAAGAAATTGAACTGTTAATGGTGAATATTAGAATTATTTTTCCCTTAGGAAAAGGATCCTGTCTAGTTTATTTAGATATTTGCTTCCATCTGGAAGAGCAATACAGTTTTCTTTTGTTATGGTAAATATCTAAGACTATTTCAGTTCACATTTGTAAACAATGTTGTGCACATGTAATTTACGTAAGTAATACTTTATTATAGAAATATTTCTGTTTTACTGCTATGCTTCTAGGAGCCCACCTCTTAGTTTTTAAGGAAACTTGTATTTAGAGCCAAATTCCCCACTAAGCAGATGGGGAACATTCCTTCTCTCAGGTGTTCATCCTCTACTGACAGGTCTGAAAGCCTCCAAGAAAGGCTGTAAATGATGTGACTTATCTGCTTGGTTTTATCCTTTCTCATTTATGAGACTTGCTGATCATGTCACTGCATAGCATCAGTGCCCAAGAGGAACCACGACCGCTTTCAGAGTGTGCTTGCTGTTGGAAATGGGGTCTAGGGGATGTGAACCCATGCAGAGAGTTGGCAGTCTCCATTTCTGATGGTCTAGTTCTCTGCTGATAATTCCTTTCCCTGAAGCAGGTCCCATGCTCCATCATGGCTGCCCCATCCCTGAAGGTGTTCAAGGCCAGCTGGATGGGGCTTTGAGCATCTTGATCCAGTGGGAGGTGTCCCTGCCTGTGGCAAGAGGGTGGAACTCAATGGGCTTTGAGGTCCCTTCCAACCCAAACCATTCTGTGATTCTATGTTCTAGGTAAGATCATTGTCAGGGCATTGTCACTTGCTTCCATGGCAATGACCGTATCAGTTGCAGTGTCTCACTAGGCTGGAGCTGCACTTAGAAACAAGTGCTGAGCAAAAAGAAATTGACTATTGGGAACTCAGAAGCTGTCCCCTAGAAAACACTGAATAATAGATCCAACCTCGACTTGCATAGACTCATGGGCTGCTGAGTGACTATGAAACTGTTTTGGATGTGTGACTTTATTCATAGAGGAGAGGAGTTACAGCAGCAGCAACTCCTGCAGGACCAAGGAGGGTGGGCTGCTAAGAGGTCAGTCTGCAAAAGGCTGCTCACTTTTATGCGTAAACATAAAGCAATCAGCAAACAGAACAGAAATCCATAAAGTAAGTTATTTATGACTCTGAGTAGAGGTGCCCTTGAAAATAAGAGAGTTGATACATTTTTTTGGAGTCTATTTGTCTTCTCACCAAGCTTGCTTTTCAAGACTTTTCCGTGCATTTAGCCAGCTGCTTTTCTTTTTGGCACTAATTTTGGCTGGATGTTCAGATGCCTAGAAACTTTGCCATTTCAAATATTCGTCCAGGTACCACTTATGTTTCACCTCATGCTGTGAAAAAAGCTTTCAGATCAGCTTCCTACAGGTGCTGAATAATTTAGATGAAAAATGAAACTTACTGAATGCCACAATCAGTTTTAAGTATAGAGAAGAGCTGCTGATAAGAATGACCTTTTCGGAGGAGGACTTTTCAGGGAGTTTCTGTTCATCCATGAATCTTGTAATAGACTTCATTATCCCTTTAAAATTAATAATAAAGATTAAGAATGTCTTATTAGTACAGGAATAATAAGCCTTGATAAAGATTGATAATGTTATTAACAACAAGATGAATAAAAATGATGAGTACTTGATCATCAAAATAAAGAAATCTTTAAAAATAGTTACTTTGCACATCAACACAACTGAGTTTCTAAATTTGTCCTGAAGCCTTTTTTCTCAGGATTAAATAACTCAGGTAGATAAAACGACATTATATGCTGTAGGGAACTCTTTCATATTGGTGTCAGCATTTCTCCTCGGACTGTAGTACCCGAGGGAATGACAGGAAGATGTGCCAAGGAGCGTTAGGTTGGACATTAGGAAATGGTTCTTTCCCCAGAGGATGGAGGAGCACTGGAACAGCTCCCCAGGGAAGCAGTCATGGTGCCAAGCCTGGCAATACTCCAGAAGCATTTGGCCAACGCCCTCAGCTCCACGGTGTGAATGTTGGGGTTGTCCTGTGCAGGGATAGGAGTTGGACTTAATGGTCCTTGTGGGTCCTTTCCAGCTCAAGACATTCTATGATTCTGCATATGTGTCAGGAGGCTTCTGATACTCAATGACAAAAATTCCTTATAAGTTAAAGGCATGATCTCTCTGTTTCTACTATTAAAATGTGGCTTTCAAGGGTGATAAATGGTCTTTTTAAACACAACTTATGAAGTATGATAATGTCATTTTATTATTATGTTTTAAAATGTTTTACAGAATATGACTTGAAACCAAACTTAATTACAAAAAATAATCAAGAGCATGGATATAAGTCCAAAATTTCTTCAGTTGTTTTGGTTTGGAATGGAATGTTGTCACTCCTCTATTTATTTAACTTCATATAGTACTTGTCGTCCATAAATGGTCTTGATACATTGCATACGACTTTGTTTTCTGAATCTACCTATTCATATTTAGAAAGCAAACTTATGATTCCTGCAGAGCTGTGCAAGGCAACAATCCCCACTTTAAAACCACCTACTTGAAGCTCACTTGTGTATAAATCTTGCTGATGTGGGCTCCACTTAGCGAACAAATCTGAAATTAATCTGAAGGAGAAGCAATTCATCATGAGCGTGTCACCTTCCATGCTCTTAAGGATTTTAAAAAGGTATTTTGAGCTGCATTATAAAACAAATAATACCCTTCTTTTGAAAGCAAGTGCAGAAGGAAATGTTCTTTAAATAGCACCTTGTTGTCATGAAATATGTGCTTACTCTCAGACAAATCCACTTACTTTTTAAAACACTCATGTTTGTATAATGCTCTGCCTCCAGGAAATCTCTCTGCAGCTGCAGAAGCTCCGCTGTGGGGAAAAGGTCTGGGCTGATGGATGTAGTAGTGAGGCCAGAGCCACTTTTACAAACATTAACTGTCAGACCCCAGCTGAATCCAGAGCGGTGAAAGGGGCACCTGGAAAATCCCCTGCACTTTTTCCTCTCTGGTGAGATGTGGGAAGAACATCTGTCTTACAGAGATCCGAGATGTGGTTCCAGCTCAACATTTAATCTGTTGAATGGGTCACTTTGCTCCCTGGATGATGAGTTTCCTGGTGGGTGGGATAGGGAAAAAACCTCGCTACTGGTGTCTTGTGTAGAAGTTTTGAGGTTTATGGATGAGAGTCAGAATGGGAAAGGGTAGGTGCTGAGACATCCTTCTATGTGTACAGACAGGTACTGTAACAACACCTTGCATAAGGAAATACAAATTGTGGTGTTCACCAGCATCCCTGGAAAATAAATGCCCTTAATTAGAAAACAGAACATATGTTTTTATCTGGGTTAGCAACATGTGTGGAGACAGATGGAATTAGGGAGCGTTTACACTGCCACAGCCATGTGGTGGCTTCAGAGAATGAAGAGCTTTACCTCTCCCAGTGCTGAAATAGAGACAGGTGATTGTATAGAGAAAGCATGGGACATCAGTGCAAGGAAATGAGGTGCTTTCAAAGGCTGATTAAATTAAAAGTGTTACGAAACCAGTAAACTGACCCTTGAGTCCTGGAGAGTAAAAAGAAAGCAGAAACGTCTGTTGCCTTGGCATCAGGAAGGAAGTTATGGTCGCTGTACGTGTAATTCCTTGTCCCATATAAATAGCTTTTTCAGACATTATGCTTTTAGAAACCGCTTTTCCACCAAAGCCACTGAAATTCCATAGATTTAGCAGTGATAACTGCACCAAAAAGAACTTCTCAAGTTTTTCATCTTAAGACTCTCAGCCTAGAAGACAGAGTGAGTTACTTGTAACCTGTGACTGAGATACCTGCCATCTATGCAAATTCTAAGCATATTGGAAGCTTGGTGAAAGTTGTGCAAGTTTTAAGCTAGTCAAAATCCAGAAACCATCAACATAGCACTTGGGTGAAGCCCCAGTGCAGCCAAACATGACATTGTACCATCATCCTGCTTCTGGCATTGCCAAATGTGGGTTCGTTCATATCTTGTAGGGCCACATAACTGGATTCCTTGTCAATTGCCCAGCCTATGCTTATTGATACAATGGGAAACTTTACTGGGTTTTCCATTTTCTTTATTGGAAAACTTTACCAGCCTTTTCATCTTGACTAGTAAAAATTCACTCTTTTGCGTAGTTGCATTTAGTGAGACTTTTGTGTTGGTTTGAGAGGAAGCCAGGATAAGGTCTAATCTGTGATGGGCCTTTCCAAGCAATTTGAAGTCATTGTTGATGTATTTTTGACTTTTTGACTTATTATTGAGAGGAAACACTGATATGAATGGTGGGATTCAAAGAGGACCATTCATAACTATATCTAATTTATAGAATCATTGAATCGTTTGGTTTGAAAAGACCTTTGAGATCATCGAGTCCAGCCATACTTGTCCACTACTGAAGCCTATCCCTAAGCACCTCATCTACCCGTCTTTTAAACACCTCTAGGGATGGGGACTTAATCACCTCCCTGGACAGCCTCTGCCAGTGCCTGAGAACCTTTTTTGAGTGAATAAATTTTTCCTAATATATAATCTGAATCTCCACTGGCACAATTGGAAGCCATTATATAAATAAAAATTAAATAAATTAATTGATTTTTTTTTAAAAAAAATGAAATAAAATAAAATTAAATATAAATAGTTAAGCTTTGTTTCAATACCAGTAGTTTAGCCAGAAAAACTAAAACTTAATCAATACATGAGGGTTTTTTGAAAAACACAGTTCTTTGTGAAGGCTTAGGTTGGATGATATCCTTTTTTTATTGTGATCCTAGTGTTTTTTCCAGCTGTACATTTTGTCAGCTCCATCACACCCTGTTTATTTTAACTAATCATATCTCAGGTTAAATCTACCACATCAGCTGCAGTGATCAGAAGCTCAGTGCCTGGAGCCGGTTACAGATGACACTGTGGCAAAGCTGTCACTGCTTATTGATGCTGGGGGGAGGGAACACTGACTAGAGATGTGCAGCCCTTATACTCTTATTTGTTGTATTTGTTATATTTGTTTAAGTCAGGGTAGCGCTTTTTTAACTTTAAACTATTTAATTTTCCATAATAACAATATGCAGTAGGCATCATCTCATATTTAAGCAGAAAAAACACATTTAGCGTATTTATTTTCATTCCACTGAATAAAAAGTATCTATGAAGTACGGCAGTTGAATATCAGCGGTGACAACTTAAGTTAAGGACAAAATGAAGGCCCATTGCTGCTTTTGTTAACCATCCACACTGAAACTGCAGATCTGCAGTATCCTTCAAGTTTTTCACAGAAGCTTATATAAAATACTTAAATACATAATGACTACTAAAGCTGTTTTCTTGATGTGACTGGAAAAAATCACTGTTTATTGTATGTACCAGTGGATCACCTGTTTCTAAATCAAAATTAGCTTGTGCTTGTAAAATTTCCTGTGAATGCACATTCCTTCTGTTATTTAAGTGTATTTCACATGGGGTGATGGAGGGCAGCAGTTTTGTGAGCTCTGGCAACCTCATCTTTTCTTTTGTTTAAATGGGAAAATAAGGAAAGAAATCTCTAGGGAACTGAACAACTTGGGGAAACCTCAATAATGTTTTCAAATACAATTTTGGTTGATGACTTCACATCTTTCTGCTTCCCTTCTGCTTTCCTTCTGCTTTTTTTGATTGAAATAACCTTATGGAATAAAAATTGACCTGTGTAAAAATAAGTGCCCTGCTTTAATACCATAAACATGTGGTTCTGCCAGGTGCTTAACACTGTATTTAAAAAATAAATGAAAAAATAAATTCCCTCCCCAAGAAACAACAACAAAAAACACTTTATACCCCAGGTGTGCTTGCTGTTTACAGAACAGCCTGCCTTGATATCTGACTTTCTTCCCCCAACCAGTGATCAATATTTTGAGTACAGGTATAAATGTTTGCCAGCTCAGCACTTTTACCATATCAGCATCTACTTTTGCCAGTTTGCCTTCTATGTTTCACTTAAATTGGCTTCTACAAGAGAAAAACTAGCTGACAATGTAAAATTATTGTGTGATATTAGCACCCAATGGCAGTCGTAACACAAACATGCAGTCATTGGAGCAGTATTTATCAGAATTAAGCTCTGCTTGATAGGATGCAACCCCACATCCTTTTCTTTGAGGAAAAAGAAGCTGCTCCAACATTCTAAAGCGATCAATTGAACAGTCATATGGATGGTCCAGATCCCTCTTCCCATCCAAGTGCTTACATTGTTAGTCTCTATGCATGAAACTATCCATGATCTTGATCATTTGTTAAAAAACCTTGCTACTGGATCTATAATATTTTGCCTAGATTCTTGAATTTATCATGGTCTGCATTTTTTTATCCTTCAGCTGTAATAATACCCTTTTCTGTTTGTCTTATAATTCCATTATGTCACTTGCTTTTTTTTCCTGAGATCACCTTGATCCTATTAAAAACTGAAGAAAATCACTTGTCTTATTTTCATGACATGATTTATCCTATGCCTAATAGGCGGAAAAAGTTTCTTTTTTCCTTGACCCCTGTCTTGTAGAAATATTCAGCTGAAGAGCCTCTTTTCCCACTCTCTTTTTCAGTTCTTCACACCATCCATCTCAGTGTAACTCTGTGCATTTGTCTGTTTTCCCTGCAGGGTATGACTTATATGACTTGCCTTTCAGCTCTGGTGACTAATGTGTTCTATTACTAGCTGTTTCTTATTTACCCCTTATTTCGCTCTTGACATGGTTACTCATTTTCTTCTGTCTGCAATGTTGTCCCATCCTATAAACTATGCTAATTGCAGAAGCTGAGGGATGGGAACTCCAGATAGGACCTTCAAGTAGGCCTCTTCCACAATTTTTGAATTTTAAAGTCTGTATGCCTTTGTGAATGAAGATAACTAGTTAATGAGTTGCTTTCGTTTTAATAGAACATCACTACAAGAAAGATTGGAGTGCTGGAGTGTGTCCAGAGAAAGGCAATGAAGCTGGGGAACAGGCTGGAAAACAAGCCTTAGGAGTGACGACTGAGGGAACAGGGGTTGCTTAGCCTGGAGAAAAGAAGGCTGAGGGGAGACCTCATCACTGTCTACAACTGCCTGAAAGGAGATTTTAGTGAGGTGAGTGTTGGTCTCTTCTCCCGAGTAATAAAAGGTACAATGAGAAGAAACAGCCTCAAGTTGCACTAGGGGAGGTTGAGATTAGACATTAGGAAAAATTTCTTCACTAAAAGGATTCTCAGGCACTGGCAGAGGCTGCCCAAGGGAGGTGATGGAGTCACTATTCCTGGAGGTGTTTAAAAGACGGGTAGATGAAATGCTTAGGGATGGAATTTAGTAGTGGACAGGTACAGTTGGACTCGATGATCCCAAAGGTCTTTTCCAACCAAACAATTCTATGATTCTATAAATTAGATTATAGCTATGAATGGTCCTCTTTGAATCCAGCCATTCCTATTGCAATGCGCCAAATTAAATCAATTTTGGGAGATGTAATTCATTACTGCATGCTATGGTTATATTTTTTATGGTCTCAGACCAATAAGTCCATGTGTGGATTTTATTGGCTTGGAGTCTGGGGCGCTCTCTGCAGCACGTTTTAATAAACAGGAATATGTAAAGATGAAGTGCAGCTATTTAGATGCCTGTCAGTATTTCATTTTTATTGTGTGTTTGTCTGACAAAGGCACACAGGTCTTTTGTTTGTGGAGACGGGCTGTGGATTTATCTGAGGGATCAGAGCAGATCCATCCAATGCAGCCTGTTACTGAGGCAAAGAGGCAGCACTGACAATGAGACATGAATCGCTGAATAAGAATGAGGTGTGTGGGGAAGGATCAGTCATGTATGATTTTGTTCTGTTTCACTAATTTTTTAAACAAGCACAGAAACTTTTTCAATGAAAAAATATACAGCTTTTCCTACTGTTCTTGATATCATCTGAACAAGCCCAGGTTGCTCTAGTCATTCCAAGCCTACAGTTTATCCTCTGGCTGCAGGACACATGAACTGATGGATTAAAAGCAAACCAGGTGTTGAGTATTATAGAAAGAAATCTGAAGGTGAGATTTGAAAAATAAAAAAAAAAAAACTTAGAGAATTTTTCTGACGTCTATCAATTATAAAAGACGAAGTGCATTTTTAAGAAATGCCTTTACTGTATTTGGTGATGCTGTGGTTATTGAAAGCTCTAATAATGAAGTTAGGCCACCAGTGATGCACTGGCACTGAACAATCACATTAAAAACCAACATAAAGAGCTCACATTGTTTTAAAGTGTGGTGTATTCGAAAGGCTCTGTGGATGATGACAATGATACATGGATGTGGATCATTGCTGGAGAGCTGACGAAATAGTGGTCCAGCTTGAAATTTCCAGTTCAGCTCAGCTATGACAGAGAATGTGCTGAAACCAAGTGTAACTTGGAATCCTGAGAGGGAGCAAAACTGGAATGTACAGGAGTCAGTTGGCAAGTTTAGCTTGGTCCTACCCTGGATGCACTGGTTTGTTGAATTAGATTGTCCACATCTTATTGTTAAACATAATATTTGAAACTCATCAGTCTTCTTGCAGTCCAGATTAATCTATGCTTTTTGAGGGTTGATTCTAATGTGACCCCCCAAAATTAATGTGGGAAATATGGCTCCCTTCCCTCCCCCCCCCTTTGGAATTGTTTTGGTCAGTTCCTCAACTACAATCCTGCATTAACTGGAGTATCTAAAGAATCCATTATTGAACCTGACCATGCAGACTGGGTGAAAAATTTAACCATCCATCACTTTTGCTGCTGCATCACACAGATGAACTCCAGCCGCTGTCAGGATTTTTTGCTAGTGTTCTTGATTTGCTGATGTCTGTGTTAGTTTTGTGACTAGAGAAAGAGAAGAATTCCCTTCATCATGATTGTTTCCAGGCCATCACATTAGACAAAATGCTTTCCATCTAAAAATGACCCAGGGAACTGAGAAAGCTTTATTTTTATTTTCAGAAAAATAGAAGTTTGCCTTTTTTTTAGTACTATACCTTGAAAACAATGTGTTCTGTCTGCATAGCTGTGTTCTGCTCTTTAGGTACAATTTATATGTTGTCATTTATTTTTTAAAGTTTGCAAATATCAAATAGTCTTGAAGTATTTGGCTTCTTTTCTGACTTAGCAGAAATAAAAAGAGATATTTATTGCCTGACATGAAACTTTAAAAACTTCTTGGAAGTATATTGACTGAGATTGTTTTGCAAAATAGCTTGATGGCTCTTCCTTTGAAAGCATGGGAAAAGCAGATAATATCAAATTGTTCAGTGGAATCACTCATTAATAAAATCTGTTTAAAACGGAATGAGCCCTTATGTGTCTTTGTAAAGGAAGAATTGTAATTCTTTGGGAAAGGTATGTGACAATATTATTGTTACTTATAAGGTAAGGAAAGCCTGAGACTATTGTTTCTATTGAAGCTAATTTCTACCAGAATGTCAATAATTCCCATTTATTTCTGTACTCTGGAGCACATTCCTTTAGCCCCCCAGACAGGCAAGTGAAGCAGATTCCTGCAGGATGAACTATTACTTTAAAACGTTGTGATTCTTTGTCACTTGTCACCCACAGCTTGTGTTCTGCTGATCTCTTTCATCATTTGCAAGCAGTGTGATGCTACTCTGCTGTGAGCGAGTGCTGGCAGGTAACTGGCAGCTCTGAATTGGAGTGCTATCTGGGGAGACCCTGTGCCCTCCTCAGGGTCAGTGAAATAGAAATTCATAGGATTATAGAATCATGGAATGGTTTGGGTTGGAAGGGACCTCAAAGCTCTTCCAGTTCCAATCCCCTGCCATGGGCAAGGACACTTCCCCCTGGATGAGGGTGCTCAAAGCCCCATCCAACCTGGCCTTGAACACCTCCAGGGATGGGACAGCCACCACTTCTCTGGGCAACCTGTGCCAGGGCCTCCCCAGCCTCACAGGAAAACATTTCTCCATAAGATCTCATCTCAATCTCCCCTCTTTCAGCTAAAAACCGTTCCCCCTTGTCCTGTCCCTGCACTCCCTGATGAAGAGCCCCTCCCCAGCTCTCCTGGAGCCCCTTTCAGTACTGGGAGGCTGCTCTAAGGTCTCCCGGGAGGCTGCTCTAAGGTCTCCCCGCAGTCTTCTCTTCTCCAGGCTGAACAACCCCAACTCTCTCTCAGCCTGTCCTTGTACAGGAGGTGCTCCAGCTCTCGGATCATCTCCATGGCCTCCTCTGGACTTGCTCCAACAGCTCCATATTCTTGCTGTGTTGTGGACTCCAGAACTGGATGCAGGACTCTGGGTAATATAAAAAATAATGCTCTTTTTCCTGGTCTTATGGGGTTTGAGGATGCTGAGCTTAGACTGGCAGTGGTGGGGCAGCAGCTGTTGTTCTTCCAGACTGCTGCAGAAGGGATGTTCCAGAGATGTGGTGCTCGGGAACACTCTGATGCGTAGACTGGAGCAGCTAGACACGGCCACAATATCTTGCACATATACCGGTACTGATCGTATTTCTTGTCTTGGAGTACAAAATCAGCACTTTTACAATATTTGTAAGGAGGGTTCTCCTTGCCCAAGCCATTTCAACAGTTTTCTTAGCAGGAGGAGAATTTTCTTTTTTTCCCCCATTTTCTGTTTTTGTGATTTCTTTTTTCGTTAATCTTCTTAGAATCATAGAATCCTAAGATTAGAAGAGACCTCTGAGATAATCAAGTCCAACCATACCTGTCTCCATACTAAGTCGCGTCCCTAGGGAAGTCATCTACCAGTCTTTTAAACCTCCCAGGGATGGTGACTCCACCACCTCCCTGGGCAGCCTGTTCCAATCCCTGACCACCCTTTCAGTGAAGAAATTCTCCCTAATGTCCAGTCTAAATCCCCCCTGGTGCAACTTGTGGCCATTTCCTCTCATCCTATCGATTGTCAGTAGCGAGAAGAGCCCAGCACCCACCCTGTCACAACCTCCTTTCAGGCAGTTGTAGACAGTGATGATGTCTCTCCTCAGCCTCCTCTTCTCCAAGTTAAACAGCCCCAGTTCCCTCAGCTGCTCCTCATAGGGCTTATTCTCCAGCCCCCTCACCAGCCTCGTGGCCCTTCTCTGCACACGCTCCAGCCCCTCGATGTCCTTCCTGTAGTGAGGGGCCCAAAACTGAACACAGTAAAGGGCACAAAGGGAAACTGGGACACAGAGACAGCTCATATGTATTGAGAAAGGCTTTTCCATTCAACATTGCCCTAATTTCCTTTTGCTGAAGCCAGTAGAAAGTCTCTGGAGTTCTTCCCAGGCTGAGCACCTTTCCTGTGTGCCTTCCTGCCACCTAGGTCTTCTGCATAAGACAAAATGAAAACAAATCCATGTTTCTCTTCAGAATATTTTACTGCCTGTTTTCTTTCTCATTTCTTTCTTTTACTGCTTGTACTTTAAACCTTTATTGGCTGAGCGGTATGACCTTGGGTTTTCAGTGAATTGAAGCAACGTGATCCCATTAGATTTGTAACAGTAATTTGAATTTTTATTTTACAGTGTAGATTATCTAAATGTTAAAGGTGTTTTTTAATGTGTAGCAATGTAGAAGAAGTCAAACTGTAGCTTTCTCCTTAATAATAAGGTCTGCAAAAATGCAAAACCAGATAAATATTAAATGCAAGAAATCTGAAGTCTAATATAGAGGATGTCAGAGTGATTAAAGTAATCTTGGAAGTCATTAGCAAAATCATCATTACAAATAAGATATTTTAATACTAATTTGACCTACTTAAGTCTTACATTAAGAAAAATGCTACACATTGAAAAAAAAATGCAAGACATTTCTGCCTATAATCTGTGCCTGTTACCTTCTGCCTTTAAACTTCTCTTTTTTGCCCAAACTATCTGATAAAGACTTAAGGTGATTCAGAAGTTCACTCACTGGTCTGCTGATTTTGCTAAGCACAGAGGATAGACACCCTCTTCTGTTGGTCTCAGAAACTGTTGGGTGTATTCAGTGCAGAAAACCAAGCATTTAAATCATGGTAGGATGCTGAAAATCATTGCAAATCCTGTACTCATGGATAATCTGAAAACTGCTGATGCTCTGTTAGCTTCATCTGGTACATGACATGGAATTGTGTCCTTCAAAAGTATTTTTCTCTGTTTCTGCTCACATTTGCACTAGTGCAGGTTGTTCAGGGAATTTGTGGCTGCCTCATCCCTGGAGGTGTTCAAGGCCAGGTTGGATGGGGCTTGGAGCACCCTGATCCAGTGGGAGGTGTCCCTGCCCATGGTAGGGGTGTTGGAACTGGATGATCTTTAAGATCCTTTCCAACACAAACCATGCCATGATTCTATGACTCTATGATTTTCCTTCTAAATTCCTGATTCCTGGAGACATACAAGACGCACTCCACTTAGTGAAAACTGGGGGAAAAAAAAGCGCAAAAGTATTGGGGGAAAGAAAAAGCCTGACAGTGATTTATAAGGATGTGTAGGAAAAAGAGTGTGGGCATGTGAGTATGGAAAAAAAATAATGTATCTTATGTTACAGCAGCCCTTCTGTAGTTTGTTCTCTGTTAAAAACTTACCCTGCTTGTTAGCAGAGACAGAGCGGTTGTAGAGAAACCTCCCAGATTTACTGCTCAGAAAACAATTAATACCCACGGTGAGAGTATAATCCTGGATGGATGATTTGTGTAACAATTGCCTGTGCCAACAGATACAGAAACAGCTGGAGAGCTGCAGAGCGTGCAAAGATGGCTTTTTTTGTAAGGAAAAGTGAGGAGGAACCTAGGGAGTGGAAAGGGGTGTTAGTAAAGGGGAGAAGCTGTATTGTAGAGACATTATCTGCCTGTATCATATTTTGAAATCTGAAATAATTGTAATCTCAATGGAGTGCAATGTTTAGATAGAAATATGAAACTTTTCCTGGCATTTGCAACAAAATTTTCATTTCATAAGATCCTGGGATACTGCAAACTATATATATGAGCATTCTCATATAGCAATGCAATGATGTTGAGCTCTGCAGGGGCCAGGGAAGGTGGACAAATAAGAAGCCTTTAATGTTTTGGAGAGTGGGGAATGCACATCGTTGTAAATGAATGATTGCTATTTTGAGTAATTTTAGGATAAAATCAATTTGGTTGAGTTTTCATCAAGAGTGGGAAATTGCGTGAAGTTATTGAATGGAATATTCCACAACAAGGAACTGTTTTCTTTCTTGATGATGTGATTCGCTCTGGTCAGTGCGTTGATACAAAACCATCACAGGAAAGCTGGGTGCTGCTGGCACTGCTCCCATTATCACTGTGACAATGACGCGTAATGATGCTCTTACTTTAGATCAGGATTCAATACACTGAATAAGCCACAAGAAAAGAACTCAAATATCATTTCTTTCAGTCTGGGAGAAAAGGAGAAGGATACCCAGGAAATAAAGCAAGAAAGATGATGCCTATTATTGCAAATGTAATTGAATTTGCATTGGCACAGGTTGATGTCAGATTTTTGCCACCCCTGTATCTGAGAAGAGAAGAAATCAGGAGGTGCTCAGTGTGGCACCAAAGCTGCCTCGCAAAACTGTTTTAACTCTTAGTGGTCCTGAGTAGAAGAGGAGGCTGAAGAGAGACCTCATTGCTCTCTGCAGCTCCCTGAAAGGAGGTTGCGGTGAGGTGGGTGTTGGTCTCTTCTCCCAAGTGACAGGTGATGGAACGAGAGGAAATGACCTCAGGATGCACCAGGGGAGGCTCAGGCTGGATGTTAGGAGGAGTTTCTTTACTGGAAGGGTTGTCAAGCACTGGAACAGGCTGCCCAGGGAGGTGTTTTGAGTCCCCATCCCTGGAAGCGCTTACGAGATAAGTAGACGTTATACTTGGGGGCATGGTCTAGTGCTGGACTTAGCAGGGCTGGATCAGTGGTTGGACTTGATGATCTTAAGGTCTTTTCCAGCTGAATCTGTTCAATGTTTCTAAGCCTAAGTCTAATTTACTTTCGGTGGTATCAGAGCAGGAACACTGGTTATCTGTGTCGACTGAAGTTCCTCACCACTCCTAACAACATCCAATGGAAATTTTCTTGATTCACTTCTCCACTTTCCCTTCACTCATGAGGAATGTTTATCATCATTTGGGTGTGGTTTATCCTGTGTAACTTCGGCCACTTTTTTCCTGCATCATGCGTGGGTTTGACTTTCACTGGGACTCATGGGAGGCTGTTCCCATAAGATATGGAAATTGTTCCAAAATTTCAGAGACAATTGTCATTTTCTAACAAGTTTCTTCAAGGTCTTCAATGAATTTAATCTACTATTGACTTGTTATTATGCTTTAATAAGAAGAAATCAAAACCTGCTTTCACTGGACCAAAGAAAATAACTTGTTGTATAGAGAAACATAAGCAGAGACCCAAAGACAAGGAATAAATGCTGCAATTGTTATGGTCTTTCCCACATCTACATTTGCTTGAAGTACTAAAATTTTTGAAGTAGATGCACACATCCTTCCCCAGACAATGAACTGATTTAATGATTCTGTTGCTGAAATGTCTTTTGTTTACAGTATAAGGTAATTATGTCTGAGTCTCAAGGGAAATGGATTTATAGTAATGTGTGAAAGAGAAAGCTAATTTGATTATCAGATAGAAGATCAAAAGACTTTTAGTAACACAGAAGAAAGTTGCTGCCAGCTTGGTGATGTTTTAGACTGGAAAACTGGGAGAAATGGAAATCTTAGACAAAAGACAGATTCTGAAAAAAACCTATTAACAATATAATTGTTACTATTATTTTCTAATATTTCCTGAAACATTCTTGCAAGTTTTATAGAGCCATAAAACATAGATATGAAGAAGGTTGAGTAATGCATCATTACTCATTTTATTTTTCAGTTTTTGAAGTCTGAAGGCACAGGTAGGACTGTCTTTGGGAAAAACAAGAGGGCAAGAGGTTCAAGTAATTTAATATCCTGAAATTGGAGGAGATGCATTTTCTAGCTTGTATGCCCATGTTGTGTAGGATTATGCTGTTCCAAGACAATTCCAGGTAGATGGCTATCTGCTGAAATTTAGAAATCTAATATAAGTGGTTATTCCATAACCTTTCTAGGGGATGTCTGCTTTAAAGGATACAAAGGAGTTCCTGGTGGTACACAGCACATGTCTTCTTCCTTGTAGGGGTGCAGCTATTATTTTCTGGTATTCTGTGAGTTAAAAAAACAGCAAAAACTCAAATAGTGTTCCTCACTCCTATCCTACACACTTGATGCATGCTGTTGTCTCACATTCATTGGTGGTGGTAACAAAGTTGCCATGGGAATATTGATCCAAAAAATTTAGCAATTTGGTGATAGAGGTATCTGGATGTTAATGTTTTAAGTCTTATCTTACACTATTAAATTTAAATGTCTACAGTATTTAATTCCATTTATCAGCTAAAACTCATGATAGCTGTTGCTGCAGCTCAGTGTTGCTTTTCTCTGGCAAGGAAGCAGAAGTTAATTGATTAAACATTTAACAATCTTATCCCTTAGCATTTGTTAAGGATGCCATCAGTTGAGACTATTTTGGGATGTGCATCTTTGATGAAAATATTAAGGTTTTCCTCCACATTATCCTAAATCTAATTGCAGTTTTAACCTAGCTTGAGACTTTACTTCCATTGTAAATTGCTTTCCCCAAAAATATTTCATGACTTTTCATTTCTCACATTGTGCCAGTCCTTGGTTTTCTTCCTGGAGTTAATGACAAGCCTCATTTAGAGAACATATTAATAAAATGGCAGCATCTGTCTTCTCCCAGACTCGTGGAGCACTTGTGCTGGCACGTTCTCGTTGTCTTAGAGCAGCATCTTGTTTAGGCTGCTGAGAGCTGCCCAGACCACCATGTCAATCTGCAATCTTCTTTCTCAGGGTAATATCACTTAAAGAACTTTAAATTGGGTAATATAAAAAGAAAATTAATCACTTTGAAGCTGAGAGAGCAAAAATTCTTGGACAGTAAAAGCAAATAATGATAAATGGCAATGTCTGTTACATGGAGAACTCTTGAGAAAGGACAAGGAAAAAAGGAGATTATTTAATTCTTGAGCCTGTTCAAAAGCAGATGTTTGAAAGCACCATGTCTTTTGAGGAACAGGGGGAAATATTCAGGGAACAGAGACTCTTTCTTCCTTCCTTTGTATTGTTTCTTAAACCTGTAGTGGCATCTGTGTTTGAAAATGATTTTGTTTTCTGAGCCCAAATATCACTTAAAAAAATGAATAGTTTGTTTAAATCAAACTGCATGTAAAATAAAAGAAAAGTAGGGGGCATTTTTGTTGTTGAGGGATAAAGATATCTTTCAGGAAAAGAAATCATTCGGGAACCTTTGGCAAGTCACGCATTAACAAACTCATTCTTGTCATCTGATAATGAGAAGAAAAAGCCCCTCAGCTGCAGGGAGTGTTGGGCAGGCCAGAGAGGGACGAGCCAAGGTCCAGCGCTGCCACTGGGAAGCAAAACTGCCAATGCTGTTATCTTCTGCAGGGCAGCCCCAAGAGCTGGCTATACTCAGTGTTCTCCAGCTTTCGCTGTAATCTGGAACAAGGTGTCATGTGCAAACCTTTGGGAGCAGTTTCCCACTTCAATCCACAAATCCAATTCCTTTCCACTTCTGTGGCTTGGTCTGAAGGCTTGAGGTACCAGATCTCGGGTGTAAAACCTCAGTGGGCCGGGCTGTCATTCAGCTGTGACCAGTGCTAAGGCTAAATTGATTTACTTGAAGGCTGCCAGTAGTATTCATTACTGAAAGATTAAAGTTCATTTATTAGGTTGTTATTGATGGAAATAAGCCATAATAAAATAAGAATGCAAAGGAATGAAGTAACTGTGTTGTACAAAGAATGGAACCATGTACTGGTAATATAAAAAAATGCATGGATTGGAATAATAAGACAATGCTAATTCAACTAAAAGTGGAGAGTGAAGACCTATGGCAAAGCTCAAACTTTTAATGTGACATGGTCTCAGAACCCCTGTAGGTGGACGGCTTTGAGATCTAAGGTTGGCTCTGGCCATAGAAGGCTCCAAAATCCTAGCAGATCTACTCATACATTGGGGATTGGTTTGGGATCAGCTGAGGGATGAATCTTTTGAACCAGTTCCTGTGCACTGCAGTCTTTTTGTTGGCCATGGTGGAGGATGATCTGGAGTCCAGCAAAGTGCTGAAGCAAATACCGAACTTGAAGACCGCACTCACCTCCAGTAACCCTGAGCTGGCTGGGCAGGGATGTGGGAGATGATGCTTTTCTTCAGATGCTGGGTGCCATAGGACACAAGGGAGATGCCAAGAGGATGAGATCTGATCTGGGCTTGGCACCAGCAGCACCCCAGCCAGAAGAATGACTTTCATTGGCCTGTAATTTGGTCTGTTCTCTGTTTCTGTTTCTCACCCTGCCATCTGAGGAGACAGAAAATTAGAAACCAGCTGATCTTTTTTTTCAATTGTTCTTCAGAGAGGCCTCTTGCTGTCTACCTGCAGGTGATGTATAATTAAAATGTCATATTCCCCACATTTTTGAAGCCATCTGGCTGTGTCATGGGGAGGATGGAAGATGGGGCTGGAGTGGGAGGTGAGGGGTCATATTGCTTGAAGGGCTCTTTTCCAACGGTGCCTGAGTCAGGATATTTGTTACCTCTGCTGATGCAGGATGCTGTGTGCTTGCAAAGGTTTCTGAAAAGCCTTTACTTGTTCTGACTGAATTGCCGTGACGTTGGTTAGCAGGCATTCCGATGTGCTGTAGAAAGACAAAATGGGAAAAAACCACCACCCCAAGAAATACTTTTTATTTTTGGTGCTTATGGTGATTAATGTGAGTGGCTTTTCACAATCCATTTCCAATTAATTTTAGCAAAGGGAGCTCTGCCAGCTCTGTATATGAACTAAACTTCATATTAAAAGATTATTTAAGGGATTGCAGGCTAAGGATTGAATGCAGCGCCTAAGCTCCCAACTAGCCATGATGTGACTCACCAGAAACCACAGCTCTTCCACTGCCTGAGTCATCCTAATGATGCACTTGGAGCCAGCAGAGCTTAGTGCCTAATCCCCCTGCCACCAAACCTGCTTCTCCTCTCTAAATCTTGTCAAGGCCTATGAGGGCTGCCACAGCTTCAGCCATGCCTGGAAGAAAACAAGGAGAGGTCACAGCATGTCACACCTTTCCAGCTCCCAGGTGATGTAGCTGGAGGGGAGATAAACGGGTATTTTAGTGCTTTCAGATTCAGAGGTGGGGCTGGGTGAAGAGCATTCATGCTGCAACCCATACCAATCCCCTACCATCAGAGTCACCTTCTGACTTTTTAAGAGAGGAAGAAGAAATATTTTCCTTCCCCTTTGTCCAAGCCTCTTTAAATACATATGGTACAATTTTAGTAAGGAAAATAAAACTGTTATTGCTTATGAGAATGTTGTCACAGATCAATTATTTTCCCTCTGCCCTGAGCCGCAATGTCCTCTGCAAATACTGTTGACATTGAAGAATAAGGAATTGTTATTTAAATTGCATTTTGATAGTTATACCATAGGAAACCCCGTATGTGCTGGGATTTAAAAGGTGGGAGTTAACAGGCAAGCCAGTGTAAGCTTAGTGGAGAAGCAGAGGAAGGAGGAAGATATTAATCAGCCCTATCTCCTGTACTTTTATTTTGCTAATGGCCGAGATATCCTATAACTCTAAAATAGCTGATTCATTCTCCCATTTTTATTCACGGGATGCGCTACAGCTGCAGGATTCAATGCCAAGTGTTGGCTGCTGCCTGTCCTGGATTCTGACCGGCTGCGGGGAGCTAGTAGAATGGTGCTAGGTTTAATCCAGTGAACAGCAATGGAAAGGGAAGAGCAGAAAATTTTGGCTTCTGAGGGTGTCTGGGTATGTGTGGTAGATGAAACCTTTAGGATAGAGAGAATTTAGTCTGAGAAGAGATTTCAGGTGATTGATTTTCTTCTTTAACCAAAGTGCATCTTGATTTGTGATACTTTCAATCACTCACCCTGTTCTCCTTAGCTCATTACCACTAGTAAGTGGTGATGGATACTTCTCCCCTCCTGTGTTATCGATATGAGATTCTTTTATGCTGAGGGATGACAATAGGATAAAGAAAAGTGGGAAAACATTATTAACAGTGTACAAGTTACTTTTGTCTGAGGGCAAATGAATGCTGTTGTTATTTGTTCCAAAGCAGCTGGTACCACTTTATTTTCATGATTTGTGAGAGGCAGGAGGAGAACAGGTTGTACTTTCATGGCACACAGATACAGCTCAACCTAAGAGAAAGCACATTCACATCTGCTGGCTGTAAAGTTTTACAGCTGATTTGTTGAGATCCATTCACTGCAGAGAAGGAAAAACTGTTACATTCAACATGACATAAAGCGTGTGCACTTTTGATGCAAATAGAAAGCAGAAGGTATTGATTATTACTAAATAGATCCCGTATTTTCCATTTGGGTTTACTCTTGAAGTGCTTTGCAGTGGGGCAATGCTTCCAGATGCTATTGGAGCACTGCACTGCGTGAACAGGAGATTTAGATATGGTAGATGCCCACAGTATCTGGTTGGACATTACGAGAAGGTTTTTCCCCCAGAGGGTGGTGGAGCACTGGAGCAGCTCCCCAGGGAAGCAGTCACAGCACCAAGCCTGATAATATTCCAGAAGCATTTGGCCAATGCCGTCAGCCCCACGGTATGAATGTTGAGGTTGTTCTGTGCAGGGCCAGGAATTGCACTTGATGGTCCTTGTGGGTCTCTTCCAACTCAGGACATTCTGTGATTCTATGATTCTCTCTGTGGGTACCTGAAGTCTATTCTGGACAAGTAAAAAGTGAAGAAATAAAGGGATGCCTCCTGTACAATGTTGGGTATCTGTGTTAGCAAGAGAAATCCCATCTTGCAGAGGGTGGGCAACAGCAAGTCTCAGATGTTGGAGTGGCTGCCAGCAAGAACGAAACTCTCTCCAGGAAATTTCTCTCTCTTCCCAGATAATCTCACAGGCAAATATCTCTTTGTAAAGAAGATAAATTTGGGCTTCTTTAGTAGTAAGAAAGGGAATGGGAAGAGGAAACCACTATGAGTTCTGCTGTTAGAGGTTGTACAGTCAAAGTAATCTCTTGTTAAGCCTCATTGTGTACATTATTACTGACTTCTATTCTATTGAAAGTCAAAGAGAAGATGCCTGCTTTGGCAAAGACAGCCCAGACCAGATATAGAACATACAGCTACAAATGGTATCTATACCAAGATATCTAAACCTTCAAGGAGAGAAGGGGGTTTCACAGCAGTGTGTGATCGTTCATCAGTCACCTGATGGCTGAGAGCCCCAAGCCCATGGAGCAATGATGAGGGGTTGAGTTTAGGCTGAACTTCTCAATCCTGACTCTGTCGTGTTAGGAGAAACAGAAAATGTGTCTGCTGATCCAAACCCAGCAGCTGATCCTAAGGACTATCCAGCAGGTTTCCTGTATATGGACCCAAACAGCGCCTTTCTGTTTGTCAAACTTCTCAGTGCCTCAGAGTTGTTCAGATTTGCCTGCTTGAGAGAAGGGCTGGGAATCTGTCAGGAAAAGATCTGCCTTGTTTTACTTAGTTTCTTTTACATTTGAAGGAGGAGAAAGGTTGAAGTCACAGGTTTCTAAGTCTGAAGTTGGAGCCTTGATTGCTTGGCGTGCTTCTGCCGCTCCTTGATGTGGTACTAATTCTTGCAAAATAAAGTGTCTCGTCTGACTCCATACTCCATCTGTAACTTTCAATTATTCATCCTGCATGCACAGGAATTTTTCTGCGAAATTACTGGAAAACAATGAAGGTAGATTTGAGAACGAATTGCCTGGAAAAATTGTGTGGATGGGTTTGGCTGTAAAGCTGCCTTTTTTTTTAAAATGTTCACCTTGATATGCGACAAAAAAAAAAAAAAAGCATTTAACCCCCTCCTTGTTTCTCATTCTTTTCTCAGATAGCATTTGCAGCAGTTTCCTTACTGTGTAGTAATTTTGTGCATAAAATTGTATGTACGTGACATTGGGACAAAGACTGCCTGTTTGCCCCTCAGCTGTCCCTGTTCTCCCCCTAAATACCTCTTGCATTGTGATGGAATGATGTGCACAAGTTGTAGTCATTTTGCAGTGTGTTGGGCAACAAGGGATGAAAATACTGGCTCTGTAAGACTGGGAAATAGGTTTGTGTGTCAGAAGGAGGAGAGAAAGGACTCATGTGGACATAATGGAAAAAGGAGGGTATTGTCCATTTCTTCATCAGCACTGCATGATTTTTAAGGTACATGGCAAATTATTCTTAATTTTCAGCTTTCTTTATCTGTTGTGTTACCCCACTAGCACTGTGTATAACAAATGTGACCTGTTGAAACATGTTTGCTTTTAATACATATTTAACTCCATAATTGCAGTGACAATTATTGCAATAACACAGAGAACTGGGAATGCAGTGTCATGCTTAGATGTCCACTGGGACATTGTTCTTCTGTTCTCCATTAATTTTATTGACTATTAGCAAACTTCCTAACTTAAACACCAGGAGAGAGATGGGAGAGCAGGGCAAGCTATTGGTGTTTGCTTTATTAAAGAGTGGGCTACAGAAGAATTTGGAACAACACCTTGCTCTTCTAAGTATTGACTAGCCAGTCAGTTTAATTTTATATGGAGAAGAGCCTTGTGATAAGGAATAGTGAATGCCACCCATTATATTTCCTTTTCAGATGTCTTGTAAACTATTTGTCTTCCCTTTTCCTTTTTCCTTTCATTTGATTTCAATAGTGTACAAAGCAGACTTTTCCATCACCCAGAGCTACTTTCATGGAATTTAAGTTGACACAGCATTAACTTAGGTCACTGGAGCTGTACCAGCCACCCAACTTGGGACTATTTGCCGTTAAAATCATATTTTGCCAGCAGTAACCGATTTTCTTTAGGAGTGGGATTCCTGAGAAGATTCCCCTTCTTTTTGAGAAGAAGCTGTATCGTGGTCTTCACGATATTGCTGTTTGACTCATTTTGTCAGTTGAATTCCAAGATCTATTTTTCAGGCAGTGTCACAGCTTGCATGGTTCTGTTTTACTCCTATTTGTGAAAATCAATCCCGCGGAACATGGCAGGGGAAATTACCAGCATGAGCAGGGAGTTCCTTGAGCAGCAGCTTATTCCAATAGCCATCAAAAGCGCTTTGCTCTTTTCCTGCCTGTATTTGGAGGGGTTCATGTAATATTTTGGATCTGTTGCATGGTAGAAAATGAGTGCTCTTCCATAAGAGTGAATGACTGTGCTTTTGAATACGCCTCAGGTTCTCTCATCTGTATCTTTTTAGTATGATAGTCATAATATGATACTTTATAAAATTATACATTAAAATCAAGCAATACATGATGAAAGTATTCATATTTTATCCATTCCCTGGGGGTGGGAGTTCTGCAGTAGATATCTATATATATCGTGTACATACAAAATATATAGATATGTTTGTTTCTGCTGAATAATGGAGGCTCGCTTCTTGTAGAAACATGTGCTGTAGTCCTGACTGACTCCAAGAGCAGGAGGGTGCAACAGACTTGTGGCAGCAGGCTTGAGCAAGAGGCTTTGTATGGATTTGTAAATCCCAGTACACACTGTAAGAAATAATATGATGTTTGTGGCCTACGAGAGTATCTGACCTGGAAGGAGACTGAATAGCAGTGGTGGTGCTTTCAAGCATTTCAACTGCTTGAATGGAGCTTTTCACATCTGAGTTCTCTTATTAGAGAGAAGTGGGGACACTGGGCACCCTGTCACTGAGCCACGGTCAGTCCTTTGTTGTAAGGTTAGTTCTCAGCAAGGCTTGGAGGAATATCATAGTCATTAACTGTGACGTTGTTGGCAGATAGCTCATTGCTGAGAAAACAGGGGACAAGTTTGTTTTTGTTGTTGTGGGCAGCAGGCAGGACAGAATCCCTAAAGAACTGATGCCTTGCTGAGCTGCCTTCCCACCAGAGTGTATTTCCTAATCTCTGCTGGGTCATTTCTCTTGCTCACCAGTGACACTACCTGCTTTCTATTTAAATGCTGTTATTGGTCAATGGCCGATGCTGCCTGCAGTGTAAACCAAAATAAACCCTACAGCCTTTGATTTAATTGCTTTCTGATGTATCACACTCTGTCAGTGAAGAAATTATCCTTGTTCTTAGACAAGCACTGATTTAGTCTTGATTTTAAAGCACTCAGCAAAGCCATTCAGCTCGCCAGTTTCTGATTCTCTTTATTACCAACAGATTTGCATTTATGTATCTCCATTTCTGCAAATTCCTTTCCAAGGTTTTAAGGCTGTTTTACTTCAATTGGTGTGGTTTGGAGGTCTCATGGACTTCTTTAGGGCCACTCAGTGGCGTGCATCTAAGGGTGAGAGAGCCCTTCCAGAAGTACGGCCTCAGCATCTTTGTGGATCTTTAAATTGCAACATAATTGAAGGCAAAACTAGCAACAGCAAAACTATTCCTGGTGTAATGCTCAAAACGATGTAGAGCTTTAAAAGACAGGTGAAAAAGTTGGTTTGTTCTAGATGTCATGGGATTACAAAAAAAACCAACAAAACCACCCATATCTGGGAACTACATCAAAATTATGCTGAAATAAAATTGGCCAAGGTCTTCAAGGCCAAGCTGGAGCAACTTGATCGGGCTGAAGGTGTCCCTGCTTACTGCAGGGTTTTGGACTGGATGACCTTCATGGTCTCTTCCAACCCAAACGAGGTAAAGGCTGTAGCCAAAGCACTGTTTGTTTACCCAGTTCTAACGGTAAAGACTCTTCTGCTGCTGAGTCGTAGCTTACGCTTTGTGTAGTGATATAGGATACAGCTTGACACCAGTAAATGCTGCATACTGCTTACTTTATCATATTTTAGTTTTTAAATCTCTTATTTAAAATACTTCAGAGAATACACAGCTATTGAATGGAAGATGATTGTTCAATGATAGGATTTGAAACTGGATTTATAATACACAAGCAAAACAAACACACATGCTCCACACGCTTTGTTTTCTACACTGGTTGTGTGGACAAATTCCTGCAAAGCTTTGTGAGGGCCTTGCTATATATGTTAGGGGTTAAATAACTTTCATTGCTTTTAATTAGGTTCTTTTTGAACTTAGGCACTTTCACCTACTCGCTCCTAGAGGGGATGAAATATATTTGCCATAATTCAACTGTAGTTTAATTTCCTTAGGTACCCAGCAATCCAAAGATCTCTGGAGGATGTGCTTCTACTGTAAGAGGCTTATGAGCAGAGGAAAGCATTAAATAATTACACAACTTCCAGATATTTATTACTGTGATGAGATCAACAGATATGTGGGACTCTTTTTTTTTTTTAATCTGAAATTGAATTAATCCAGAGTCTTTGGTGGTTCTTAATGTTTAAAGTATTCCATAAAAATATCTATTATCTCACCTTTTAGCAAAAAGACTTAGATAGAGCTGAACCAAATGAAAGCTATAGGTAAAATACCCTAACTGACATTGATCATACAACCATTAAATTGAAGTTTAAATTTGATTTCTGTTGCCATTTCTATTACCTTAGAGCTAGGCTGAACAACTGTTTTCTGAGGGGGGTCCTCTGAAGGTGTGAGATTCAATGTTGTAAAATGGATGTGGACGGAGAAATTTAAAAGCAGGAAACTCAAACCTCTGCTGCTTGTCAAGAGCCTGTGCTGTATCCAATTAGAATTCTGATGCATTTTCAATTATTAAAATGGCCTTTTGCTCTCACCTAGTTTTAGCTTGTGGAGCTCTTGTGTATCATTCAATCCTAGTTCCTGGGGGCCCAGACAAAGCGGCATTTCCCAGTTATGTCCATTCTTGGTCCCCTGTAGCGCGTATTGACCGCAACCGTGTGCTGGATTCGTTATCACAACCCATCTGCCTTATGCAAGCACCAGTACCTACTCCTTCTCTGTTCTCCATACAGAGCCCGAGCAACCAGGATTCGTTGTCCCACACCAACTGTGCCTGCAGTTGCCACAGTCAGCAGTTGCAGAGCTGCCTTCTGCAGCAGAATGGCTTCAGCATGTTCAGACCCCATGGAGAGAGAGAATAAATCAGCAAAAAAAAATCAAAAAGGAGGGATAACAAATGTCTCTTTGGATCCCTGCCCCATTTTCCATAGCAGCAGAGAGCAGAATTTTGCTTTATGTCTTTCCACCCTAATTGTGGAGGAATGCTGCTGCAGCTTCACCCAGTGAAGCACCACACAGGGATGATGGACTTTTTGTTGACACCATACTTTTATAGACCTGGGAGGATTTTAGCCAGTAAAGGGTTTTACATAGGACATACAAGAATGTTTTTTATCATACCTCTATCAGCACAAATTACTCCCTTCTACACATGAATCTACATCTGCCTCTGCCTGATATTGTCACTGATATTCACTGTCTTTAACACAGCTGAGGAGCTTTGGTGGACTGAGATACCATGTGTCTGCTGTCAGGCTATGGCAGCCACAGAAGAGCCAGTTGGGACACAAGGGCAGCCTAGGCATCCCCATGGCTGGTTCACAGCTGGCCCTGGGGGAGCAGGACAAAGTGCCTTGGTTGTGTGATGGAGATGATGGCACTGCTTTGGGCAGTGCTGCTCACTGCCTGGAGCCTGCAGTGCTGTTCCAGCACAGCTCCTCCCAGGGACATTGCCTCTCCCACCACCCAGCATGGTCTGGAAACACAAGGGTCTCCTGCTGCCTTCCCAGTTTGTTTGGCTCACCTCAAGCAACTTTTCATCTATGAAAGGGGGGGATCAGTCATGTATATATTGCATACGTGATAATTTGCCTTCTTCTGACATCACCCCTGACACTGCACCTTGGTTGTGGTGCCATAGAGTACCTACGTACTTGCCTCATTGGAGCATCCTTAAGAGCTCATGGTCTGATAGAAGCTTCATCAGTGTGTTGCAGTCCAACAAGCAGAGAGAAAGATCTGGGTGTTGACGACAGGAGGTGGAATACCTAGAGCAGAGGGGTTTGTGCTCAGCCAGCTGTGTTTGTGGAGTTTTTCAGCCTTACACTTTGTGATGTGAAGGTGATGGGAGTCACATTGTCCTACTGAAGGTCTGTGCAGAATGCAATTGCTCTGAATACAACTGCAGTGACTGCAAAAACCATGGTTGCCACCTTGTCTGTATCGACACATCCTGCAGAGACATGCAGGGTCAAGAGTGCACTGTCCTATTCAACAACCCAGAGCTTCCCCTGCAGTGTAAGGCTGTGCTCTAGGGACCTCTTCTTCATGCATTGGATGTGTGGTCATGTCATGTAAACAGGACCCAGACAGCCAACCTTGAGCTTGCTTCTCATTAAGCATCTTTATTACCGCATGTCTGGATAGTAATAAAATCCTAATGCTTTGCACAGGGCTATACATCAGAATAAGGATTATATGAAGAAACAGAAAACATGAGATGTGTTTTAATTTCAGTCATCTTAAAAGCCAAATAATTAAGGCAATGAAAAAGATTGCTTTTACCACGCTTTGAAAAAGGGAAGAAGAGGAAACAACATACATAATGTGCCAAAATGACAGGAAAATGAGGTATGAGGCTGTTTATTTTCACAAAACCTTTCCTGTCATCTTACAATCTTCATTGTTATCCATCAGGAAAAACAAATCACAGCCATTTACATAGCCTGGGCTTTATTTAGTTCCCCTCTCTTCCAGCATGCCCATCATTCTGGCTGCTCTTGGGGAAGTTAAGCAATGAGTTAGCTACAGTACTAATGCAGGGAGTTTACACTTGCAAAGGCAATCAAGAGCTTTACACAGTGTCCCGAAATACCGTAATTCAATTCATGAGCTTTGCCAAAGCTCTATTTTTATTTTGTCTTCATTTGATGTTATCAAGGTTGTTCATGTTCCAAAAACGGATGAGATTGAGCAGTAGTTAGCATTTGGTAACAGGAGTCAAGAAGACTGAGGCTTTTTAACACGTTCAGAATGTTTAATTTTCCCTCCATCTGATGATAATAATTTAACATGAAAAAAAACCCCAGCAAATTATGTGGATTTAAAAAAGCCTCCCACGCACCTTATGGAATTAAAATCCTGTGTGGGCCTAGAACCACGAGTACGCTCACTAAGTATCAACTCCAGAAGCACCATGTATCTGAGGAAAAAATGAAATGAAAAATTAATGGTTAGCTGTTTTATCCAAACACTCTGCTTTCCTAACATTTTGCTTATGCCCATTAGGCAACCATGTCATTTATGTTTAACTAAAAATTTGCCTTAGGGTGATATCTGTAAAATTTAAATATTTGCTTATTCATTTGGGGAATTTCTATTATGGAAACCTAATGTTATTGTAAGGCTTGAAGTGTGTCCAAGGAGAGGTCAGGTTTTGCTGTATAATCTGCTGTGCATTTTCGTAAGGGTGGATGAATTTGGTTGTGGCACAAAGAACTGGTTGCAAGCCTGGCTTCCGCAGCAGACTTGGCATGCGACCAGGATCTATACTGAGTTTTGCAGAGTCAACCAGCAGGCTGACGCAGAGACATCCTGGAGACAAACATGGGAAATCCTATCTGCCTCATCATCCAAGAGACGTGGGGAAAAAAAACCCACCCAGCCCTTCTCCGAGACATTTTTAGGAAGCCATCTGATGAATATATATTAGAAATGCTTTCTGTGAATTGGGCTTTGTGCAAGCATTGCAGCTAGAACTTGGGAATGTTAACATATGACAGGGCAGACACAGGCTTAGTGTGTTCAGAAATATATGCTACTGCATTTTATTAATAATTAGCCTTTTTTAATTTACCTAGCAAAAATTCAAAAGACGACCATAAAAAGGTATTCCTTTTAATGGTACCAATAGTGCTGTAAAATGAGACAAGCCCATGTTACAGCACAGCAGTTAAGGCAGTAGTTAATCCCATTCTGGCTGTTGTAACAATTATTTTAAAATTTAGTCTCTGAATTTGATTGGATTAGTTAGAAGAGGCTAGAAATGTAAGAAAATGTGGGGGATTTTTTAAATATAATTGAGGATACAAGAATCATAGAGGAGATGCGGAATGACATGGAAAAGATGCACATTCAAAATACAAATACATACAAAACCTATTTCATATAGTGGTGGTGGCCTCTGTAGATCCTTCGTGACACAGACTGTAATTAAAATTAAACTACAAAGAAATTTATCAATGATGGGTTTGTACTATGCGTACTTTGACAGGTTTCATTCATAAATCTCATATCCTAACAGCATTTTACGAGGTATAGTTACAGAAGCACTAAAAAAATGCAGTAACTGTGAGCAGGTTTTGCCAAAAAACATTTCCTGAAGAAGACAGTCATGCACAGCAAAGCAGAAACATGCTATTTTTAAATGGATTTGTATATAGAAAGCAGTTTCAGGAAGACGAGATGGGATTTTATCTTCCTTAGGTACGCGCCTATGGCTAAGATATTTTTATCGTGTACTGCAATCTAATGTTAGATCGCATAAGAGGAGGTTTGCACGTTCTGTTCTCATTTCTGGTAGGAAATTAAATGTTGAATCCACCACCGCTTCCCTGGGGAGATTATTCCAATGGCTGATAGTTCTCATTGTGAAAAATTTCCCTCTTGTGTCCAATTCTGATGAGGGTCTATATGATGTCTTTGATCGCTCTGTGGAGCAGGAATTTAAAGACCAGAAACACATCAGGTTTTTCATTGTTATGATCCAATTTTTACCACTGGAGTCAGTTTCCTGCTGCTGTTTTCATGAGGTCAAAGAATGCTTTGTCCAAAATCCCCATACTTAGCTGCTAGCCTTCAGTTTAAGGAACGTTCAGTTAAATCCAAAATAGATGGTTGCAATATTGAGCAAAAATTGGCTTCCTGCTAATAAATTAATACAAATAGGATTCGGGTTTCTCTCAGCTTTCTCATTACTTCCTCATATGAAAGGTGAGTACACTGCAGATGAGAAATGATAAGGAAACATATTTTGCAGAATGAAGCATCAGTTACAGTTAAAAGAATTGATGATACTGGGAATTAGGCAATGGGGAAAAGCAATTCTGGACATGAGGAGTCTGCAATGCCAATATGAAAGATCCTCCCCTCTGGTGAGGAAGCTGTAGACCACAATGAGGTTCCCCCTCAGTCTTCTCTTCTCCAGGCTGAACAGACCAAGTGACTTTAGCTTCTCCTCATATGGTTTCTCTGACCCCGCGGCCTCCACTGGACACTTTCCAGTAGCTTTAGATGCTTTTAATCCTGTGGTGTCCAAAACTGCATCCAGTTTTACATGGAGGAATTCCTGTCTTAGACACATCTATATGAAGAGTTAGTAAGGTAGATGTGTACCACACATGTTCATAATCAGTCTCAGCAGTGGCATCCCTGAACATTATTTCTATTCTCAAAGTCTCTCCATGAGACAATTTTGTTAGAGCTCCTGTTTTTCAACCTTTATGATGTTACTATGAAACTAATCCATGTTTTGCTTTTTGAAAATGATGTGGAGGACAAAATGAAGATGAATATCCAGCCAAAGAACTTAAATTGCTGTCTTTAAGAGATGATCTTTAAATATAATCTGTCTGCAAGTAGATTACACTTTTGGTCATTTGGATCTAAATATACTTCTATAAAAGAATTTTCTGCTCTGAAAAGTGAGCGGTGGTAATTTAAAGAAGATGTACAAAAATGACTAGGAAGCTCAAGGGATCAATCTATGTTTGAGAAATAAAAGTAATGACAAAAAGCTTTAACAGCAGAAGCTGCAGGGATACAGGGACTGCAATGTCTGCAGTAATGTGTGAGTATTTGTGGAGGAAGAGAAAAGCTTGAAGATTATGTGATTTCAGTGTTAGATCACATAATTGACGGAGATTTTGAGCTGACAAAAGCAAGACATTTAGAAGTGGCAAGTTTAGCCAGTGAAAGGGCATGAGGAACCATCCTGGCAGTGGCGGTGTCTTCATCAGGCTCAGTCTTCATCAACACAAGGTACTAATCTCTATCTGTTTCAAAAGAAATGTTGAGGTTTCTTTGGGTTTTTGGTTGTTGTTGTGTTTCTTGGTTTCATACTAACTCCACATCAGCAGATGTAAACATCTCTGATTTCTTCTAGAGTTATGAAAAGTGGAGTGCAAATGGATTTTTTGTTTTCCTACATGTTTTGTTTTAATGGTTTTGTTTTACAGTAAATATATTTTCCTCTAAAAACTATAGAGCATGCCAGTCCCCAGGGAACAGGTGTTTTATTTTTGTCTTGACTTGTAAAACATTTTATACTTCCTCTTACTTCTTGCATTTCAAATACACTGGAGTCATTGGTTCTAATGGAAACGCCAATGTCAAGGTCAGTTCAAAGGTGATTTAATATATTTGAGAGATGTCAGTGTTGAAATTCCCTAAAAGCAAATATACATACTTTTGAGTGTTTGTAGATATAAAAACACAGACAGGTAATGGATAACAGACATCCTGTGTTAAATTCAGCTTTGTGTAGAGAATGTGCAATGCCTGGTTACGGAGGTATATCAAGGGACATTAGAGTGTATGTAGCAATAATGCCAGTGGGAAATTAAGCTCCTAATCATATACATATAAATATATAATTATATATATAATTTGTATATATTAAAAAAATATAAAGTGCCAAAATTATGCAAAGAAGGAAGTGGAAGATGGTCTCTTAAAATTGCTGATTGTTTATTTTTGGTAGCCCTATCCATGTATTTATCACCAGGAATTGCTGTTCTGTTATAAAGAGAACTGTAGAATCATAGAATCTTGAACCTACCTAAACTTTTTTCCATTCAAATAAGAAATACATGAGTTTAGAATGCATATTATTTTAATGAAAATAATGAGTAGCCTTTAAAAGTAACAATAGCTCCCATCCTGAAGACAAAAAGGACTGTAATGCAACTCCAAGGCAACTAAAAAATGGAATGAAAAAACAACCACTCCCATGGCTGCTTGGCACAGATTTTCAGCTTATCCATGGCAGTTGTCTTGATATTGCTATTAATAGAATTCTGCCCTGTATTTTGATTACACAGGTTTTACAGATAGTCAAGAAAATGTACATTTACATAAAACTGATCATGAATCATATAGCTTGAGTTAATGAGTAAGTTTTTACTTAATTAAATGAATTATGTAGATATTTTAAATTGTCAAAATGCCAAAACCAATATGCTGGTCTTTGGAAACCCTCTCTATTTTTAGAACAATAGTGACTTTGTGTCTTATAATGATTTTTTTCAGCCTAGCAATCTATAATATCCTGAGGCTATTTTGATATTGCTGTCTTTTAATTAAGCACATGAATATATTAATATTTTGAAAGTTGGATTAAATTCTTTTGATAGTATTTTTAACATGCCTGTTAGTAATTATATTCTTTTGCTATGGTAGAGAGATTGGTAAGTCATTAGTTACTAAGGAAAAAATTATAATTTTTCTAATGAGTAAACAGGGCCTTTCACACAGTAAGCTGATAGCGTTAAGCACCACTCAGAAGGATGATAATGAGTACTTCAAGAGTATTACAGTGTTGTATGTACTCACCTGTATTTAACTCATAAGTCATAAAAATAGTGGGGTTTTAAAACTATAGTTGTGCAGTGCATACATATTCCTGCACGGAGTTCTACAGCTGTTTGAAGCTGTGGAGTGAAAAAAGGTAAATTAACCATAAAAGTTTATTCAGATAAATCCAGGAGATGAAAGATTGGTGCAGAATGGTAAATCAATGGAGATGTAAGGCTCTGACAGCCACTGGATTTTGCTCTGTTTTCTCAAGCGAGCCTTGCAATGCTACTGATAATGCATGTCATGTGCTCTAATGTCCAGGATCCATGAGGTGAAGACGACAGGCTAGGAGAGCTGGGCTTGTTCAGCCTGGAGATGAGAAGGCTCCAGGGAGTCCTTAGAGCAGCTTCCCAGTACTGAAAGGGGCTCCAGGAAAGCTGGGGAGGGGCTCTTGATCAGGGAGTGCAGGGATAGGACAAGGGGAACGGTTTTGAGCTGAAAGAGGGGAGACTGCGATGATATCTTAGGCAGAAACGTCTTCCTGTGAGGGTGAGGAGGTCCTGGCACAGGTTGCACAGGGAGGCACTGGAGGCTCCATCCCTGGAAACATTCCAGGTCAGGTTGGGTGAGGCTTTGAGCACCCTGATCTGGTTAAAGATGTCCCTGCTCCTGCAGGAGGGTTGGAGTAGATGACCTGCAAAAGTCCCTTCTAACCCAAACCATGTTATGATTCTGTGACTGCCTTAATTATCACCACCCATTGTCACTCCCATAAGTTTAAAATGAACTCTTTGATTACGTATGTCTGTAACTACTACCTTCTCATTTATTGCTGTGGTGTAAAGGGGTAGGATCTAAACTGTACATGGCAATACTAGAAATATCCTTCCCCAGCCTGTACTTAACATTCTGCTGTGTTTTGGTATTGCTAGAGCAGGCACCCTGTGCAAGTGAACCAATTAACGTCTGATGTGATTTATGGTGTCCTAAATTTATGGTGACCATAAATATTGCAAAGAGTTTGATTTTCAGATGATGCCAAACATTCCCATTCTAAAATGTGCACAATTAGGGGAGTAAAAACATCATTTTTAAATTTCATTTCCAATCTCTTCTGTGACTATTACAGATGAAAAAGGATGCCATAATAGCATGTCATATATTGGACTCAATGGAATTTGTTAAAATATTAACCGCTGCTGTTATTTTTTTTCCCAACAACTCTCTAATTTATATTGGCTTATTCAGGAATAACATGATGCCACTTTCTGACCCATCACCAGTGTCACCCCAGCTCTCTTCAGCTTCTACATTGAGAAAATTATGTTGTTGAACTCAATGTTAAAGCAGCAAACAGTGTTTAAGATTAATTTTAGAGGTTAGCTCTTCCTCAAAGAAATGTTTTGCATCTTTTTCTTTCACCCTTTGAAAGATTTTTTAGGAACTGTTTTATTAATCCTTTCATTACTGTGAAACCTTTCATTACGTCCACACACACAAAAAAATGTTTGTATATGTGGAGACAGAACGAATAAATGAATGAATGAATACTGGTCGTGTTCTGAGGAGTTTTGGTATCAGTTCTCTTGAACTTCTTGATCTCATTACCACCACCCAGTGGAAGAGCTCGGAGCTAATGCCAGGTCCTGAGGTGAACTTCAGTACTTCTTCCTATGAAGTAAATGAGCTCAAGCTCAAGGTTAAGTTTCCTATTGACTGTAGAAAAGATCTGATTAATTCTTTAGACTTCAGATCTTTTAACTCTGGGAAAAGTTGTCTGGATATTGGCAAGGAAAATCATCTGCTTCTCATAAATGGCCCCAACCCATCTGTTATCCTAGATCTCAAAATGTGCTGTTTTCCTATTTATTCACTAATTTTCTTTTATTTGCAAGGTTTTCTCTTGATGCTTTGTTTATTTTGGTTAAAAGTCTTTCATTTCTCAAGTATCTTTGAAGTGCTGTATTCTTTAACAAAGCAAGTTTTAACTGGTTGGAAGTGCAAAATTTTAATTAGTAAAAACTGAAACTTGGAGTTCATTATGTAGTCAACTCACTTTCTGGAAAGGTAAAAGACACCGAGGGAGTGCTGGAAACCTATTTGGATATTGCTTATGGAGTTAATGTGGCCGTTGGCTTTAATATTTTGCCAGTGATATACCCTTTCTACTGAGTTTAGGCAGTTTTTGTTGGTGGCTCTGAAGAAGTGACCCTACTCTGTGGTCTTTCTGCATTTAAGCTGAGAGAAGGTAGAGGGAAGATTGAGATGAGATCTTAGACGGCAATGTTTTCCTGTGAGGGTGGGGAGGCCCTGGCACAGGTTGCCCAGAGAAGTGGTGGCTGCCCCATTCCTGGAGGTGTTCAAGGCCAAGTTGGATGGGGCTTTGAGCACCCTAATCCAGTGGGAGGTGTCCCTGCCCATGGCAGGGAGGTGGAACAGTATGGGCTTTGAGGTGCCTTCCAGCCTAAACCATTCCATTATTCTATGACACGTAAACAGAGGGAGGGTATAATTCTCGGCAGGTAGTTCCATCCTGGAGCTGTTCTGCAAGAGCCATGATACAAAGGGGGCTGAAGGATCAAAGCAAAGAAAAAAAAATTAGAGTGTGTTGTAACAAATCTTTGTTTCTGCTTTGAGGATCAAGCAGAAATTCTAGTCCAAGCCTTCACAGTCCTCTTCTTGCAATTTTTGAGGGCTGCAGGATACAGTCCATGGCTTCACTGCATCATGCAGGGCTTTGAGTTGCCATTGCCTTTCCTTAGCCTTCTTGGGACCAGTGTTCCAATTGGCCCATGCTTTGCAATAGGGAACCCACTCTGATACTCTTTACATATGGTGAGGGGATGCTGTGAGGAACTCAGCTACCAGAATGTCCCAGTTTCCTTTCTCCTACCTTCACCACCCCCACAGCTGTTGAATGAGTGCAGTTGTAATACAGCGTATAATGGATATTACACTGTAACGACCTTTAAATGTATACGAGATACAGCCTTTTTCCCTTCTGCTTAACGCAAGGATGGCAGACATCGGAAATGGAGAAAAACATTCAAGGCTAAGTGAAATGAGAAAAAAAAAAAGCTGAATAAAAGGAGACGGAAGGCACAGGAGACCGTGAAAAGGGTAAAAAGGTGTGTGCCAGACAGCAGATCGCTTACAGGGAGATATTCCTAGAATGAACTGCATCTTATTGAATTCAGTAAGAATTGCAGTGGGAACTGAATTGAGTTTCTTGTGACTTAGAGCACAGATATTTATTTCTTTCCTTGATGGATATGTTTCAGCAGTGAGTGAATGATTCCTCAGGATATATTCACATACTCTGTGCCGTGCTTTAAAGACTGTTAAACAAAAGGGGGTGGTTTACACTGTTAAGTATTTTTTCTGGATCATGCCAGGACTATTTATTGAATGCTGAATGTTACCAAACATTACAATGCAGAATTCTGGGTGTTGTCCCAGGCATAAAACCAGTACTATGTATGGGGATTAGTGGAATTTATTCACTGATTTCTAGTTCACAAGTTCTCCAGAATGTTTCTCCAATCAATCACCTGTTTCTGGAGTTGATATTTGCAGTTTTATATAGGAGCAACTCTGGGAAGATTTTCCCACATAGGAAATATCAGGGAGAATAAGAGAAGTACACCAGCAGCAGTGGTTGTTATATGGCAGAGGTTCGAACAAATTGCAGCATACAAGGCTCAAACCCCAGATCCTTACCCAGGGGGACAGGACAGATAGACATAGGTAAGGTTGATGGTGTGTAGGAGCCGTGGGGCTGGGGAGTGATGGAATTAGCAATTTGATAAAATTTAATACAAAAAGTCCCAAGATTTAGGAAGGAAGAAGCCTTCCTGAGCCCGTGTGACCAAAATGGAGAAAGAGAAAGAAGCAGGATAGCACAGGGAAGGATTAAAGGAAGACACACAAGAAAAACTGGAGATAGCAAAGTATCAGAAAAGCATTCTTCTTCTTTCTGTCCTCCTGTAGAGGAAGACAACAATCCTGATTAGCAGAAGCTATAGCAGCTTTTAAGGTTGTTGAAGATATTCTCATTTGATAGAAAGCACATTGATCATTTCAGACTGGAGCTACCAAAGCAGATTATTTAGATGTGTCCCCTGTCCTTGTACTCTAAAGTCTGCAATCAGTGTGTGCCCGCCTCGGAAAGGCCAGAGAGCCACTGTACAGCCCTTAAAGGGCCCAGGTATGATTGTAGCAGGTGTAATTAAACATGTTAACGGTGTGTAATGAAATGGTGAGTGCAAGGGTTTCAGAGAAAACCACTCTCATCCTGTGCTACGATTGGGGGTGTGGAGTGGATGGTCTGTGAAGAACTGCATTCCCAGGCAGAATGTCCTGACATTGAGAATGTGGAAAAAGCTGTTGTCACTGTTTCGGTTGTAATATATTTATTCCCAGGAAGGAGCAGCATAATTTCATTTTGTTTTCCCTTTTGTCACCCATTCTGCTTTTTGTGACCCTATCCTACCTAAACATAGGATGGTTTTGAAAGGGAATTACACCTGTAATCCTGTCTTAAACTGGAATTGGACCGTAAGTGTGCTGTGCTGTTAAATCTATCAAATGTTTAAGATATCAGCTTCATTTTTACATTGTAATGAACTTGCTGGTTATTTCTGGATGTGCACGTACAAATGCATAAGCAGAAAAATAGCGGTGTTATGTGTGCGTACATTTTCATGGTCCTTTTTTGGCTGTAACAAGAAGCTGCACATTTTGATCTCACCTGAGTCCCAGCTGTCAAAGCTTTCCGCTTCTGACATTTCTGGGATTCCTTCCTAAGCACTGAAAACACTGAAGGCTGAATGGCAGCTGTCAAAATTTACTGTTCACTCTGTAAGAAGGGATTTAAAGATAGAAAACACTTATAATCAGAGGCAGATGCCTCTCATAAAAAAGTGCTTCCTTCATCAAGGACATAAACTGCAGGAATTTCTGCCAGAAATTGTTCCCCTGCCCCCAATTTCCTGGAAGCAGCTCCTGTATTTTGGAGGACGAGATGCTAGGGTGGTGATACCATGTTGCTGACAGGAAACACTGACTAAGAGACATTTTCAGATGTTGCATCATGGTTCTGGGGTTATTTTCTAAGGTGTTTCCTCTTTTGGCACCAGAATTTCACTCCATAAATCCTGAATAAAGGTGGAAGATGAGCCAGCAACAAGTGTTTAAAGTCTTACGTGATAAAGCTGCAAATTGTAGATCTCTTAGAGGGAGGAAAAGAACTTGAGCATCTGTCTTAAATGTGACAGATTCGGGTTCTGATATGTGTGCTGCAAAAGGAAACAGACACTTCTGATGGAGTGCAGTGTACAGCATTGTTACCTCGCGCTGATGTACCAAATGTGTTTGAATCCACAGTTTGTGAGGGCTTTGGGGAACGGAGGAGAGTCCATTACTGGTGCGTTAAAGGTGAGGAGCGTGGAGGCAGCAGTGGAGCCAGCCCCAGCCCCTGGTGATTCCTGGTCTCCATGCAGCCCCGCCGGCGCCGTGAGTATCCTGGGAAAGAGGGATGGGGTGGATGGATGAATGGATGGGGTGGATGGATGGCAGGGTGGCTGGATGCAGCTGTAGCCTTTGCCCACCCTGGGGAGGATACGGTGCCTGCTGAGTTATCCATTAAATAGATACAGGTAATAAGAAAGAGCAGGGTGCAGAGGCCGCTCGGAGGAGGGGGTTGGGGACGGCGCAGCAGCAGGTATCCCTTCCTCTTCCCCTCTCAGCATCTCTCCCTGTCCACCCTAATCCCTGAGGACCCACACTGGTGCCTCCCGCCCACCCAAAACAGAACAAGGGGGCTGCTGCCTGGGGAGGGGGCATTTCTCTCTGCCCCTCCCCCTCCCGCCCCCCTCCCCCCCCCAAATCCCAAGGGACCCACAGTCGTTCTCCCCCCTCCCCAAACAGAACAAGGATGTTGCTGCCTGGGGGTTGGGGCATCTCTCCCTGTTCACACACTTCCACCACGGACATCTCTCCCTGTCCCCTCCCAAATCCCAGGGGACCCACACACTCGTGCCCTTCCTCCCTCAAAGCGAATAGGGGGGCTGCTGCGAGGGAGGTGGGTCAGAATGTGAGTCCTGTGGGATTTTGGGGGCACACGACACACACAAACACACACACACATACACACACAGTCGTGCCCCCCTCCCTCAAATAGAACAAGGGGGGGAGGAGGGGAAGGAAGAGGGTGGTGGGGATACACACTCAGACCCTGCACCCTGCTGGCCCTCGCTACGGTTGGGGTGATGAGTCTGAGCATCTCTTCTCCGCCTCCGCAAATAGAACAAGGGGGCTGCTGCGGGACACATACGCACACACACACACACATTCTCTCTATCCCCCCAGCTCCCCGGCGGGGCTGGGCTGGGCTCTCACTTGATCCCCCTCCCCCACCCTGAACAAGCTGACCCCTCCCTCCCCGGGTATCTCTGCCTGCCCACCCCAATCCCGGAGGACCCTTAGTCGTGCCCCCCTCCCCAAAGAGAAGGGGACTGCTACGAGGGGGGCGACACACTCATTCTCCCTCCCCGCCCTGGCAGGGCTGGGCTCTCGCTGTCCCCCTCCGCCCACCCCCCGACGGTTCCCCCGTACCTGTGGGGGTGCGGGTCGCGGGGCGGGCGGTGTGACAGCTGTCCCCCCCCGCCCGAGGCGGCCGCCAGCGCGGTGGCTCCCTGCCATTGGCTCGGTGCAGCCGAGCGGAGAGCCTGGTGCTATAACAGCGCTGCTCGGCTATAACAACCCCGCCGCTACACCACGCTGCCCGCTACCGCCGCCTCACACCGCTCCTCCTCCCCTTCCTCCTCCTCCGCCCGGGGCCGCACCCCCGTCCTATCGCTGTCCCCGTCGCTGCCGGCCCGGGCTCCGCGCAGCCCGGGAGGTGGCCCCGGCCCCATGGAGTGCTACTACATTGTCATCAGCTCCGCGCACCTCAGCAACGGGCACTTTCGCAACGTCAAGGGAGTTTTCCGAGGACCCCTCAGCAAGAACGGGAACAAAACTCTGGTAAATGGCTTCTCCTTTCCTTGTCTTCCTCTTCTTCTCTGGCCTCTCCTCTCCATCCCTTGCTTCCCTCTCCCTTCTTCTCTTGCCTCTCTCCTTTTCTTGCCCTCTCTCTCCTTCTCCTGCCTTCCCTTTCCTTCTCTCGCTTCCCTCTCCCTTCTTCTCTTGCCTCCCCTCTCCATCCCTTGCCTCCTCTCTCCATCCCTTGGCTCCCCTTCTCCTTCCCTCGCCTCCTTCTCTCACCTTCCCTCTCCTCCCTCTCCCTCTCCTCCCCTCTCCTCCCTCCATCCTTCCCCACTAACCGGGCACCGCCGCGTGTGCATCCCCAGCTGTGCGGGCAGTGCTGCCTTCTCCGTCGCGGGGCTGCGATACCCTCGGCTCCCCGGGTCTCCCTGTGTTCTCTGGGTCAGTGGTTGCTTGCACGCTCGGAGCTGCTGGTCGTGGCGAGACTGCGGAGGGGAAGCTCGGAGAGGCTTCTCGACAGGGAGCTGCCAGCTGCGGGGCTGGGGCTGCGGCCCCTCAGCCGGGGGAGGACGGGGAGAGGCGGCTGGGGGGGCTCCGGATGGATCACACGGTGATTCCTTCCCGTCCTTATCCCGGTGACAGACCCCAATCATCACCTTGATCGCTGACTCCGATTATCACCGTGGTCAGTGTCTCCTGTCATCACCCAGAGTTACCTGCTCCCATCCTCACCTCAGTCACTGACTCCCATCCTCTCAGTGACTCCCATTCATACTGGTGACCAACTCCCACTACCACCCCCAGTGATTCCCGTCATCGTTCCAGTAACTGGCTCCCATTCTCACACCGGTCACTGACTCCCACCCTCACCCCAGTGACTCCTGTTCAACCCAGTGACTCGCTCCCATTCTCACCCCAGTCCTGACTCTCATCCTCACCCCCCGTGACTCCCATCACCCCCAGTGCCAGGGGTCCTGCTCAGTAAAGCAAAGAGCAGAGTAGAAACTTGGTGACAGGAGGTCTGAGCTCTTTGGGTAGAGGGTTTCATCAACAGTTTTGTTGTTGGTTGCCAAGTTTTTTTAAAAGCAAAGCTCTGGATTTGAAAGGGACTGATGGGTATAGGCAGTTTGGCTGGCTACTCCAGGAAGTCTACATTGGCTATTAAACTGTTTCTGTATACGTATGCTGTATGCCGTACTTTGATATCTTTACATCTATTGGGATTCCTTTGTTTCTTTGCTAACTTGTTTTGGACTTGCTTCACTACATTAATGAACTTTAATGGAAGAGTTACGATGTGGTGGTATTGGCAGTACACGTGTTCTCCTACCTGTTCATACAGAAGGGATGCAAGATGAGAGCAGGCTGGCTGAGCTGCATCACATAGCATCTCAATCACGGCACAACAAAGTGCGGGCAGATGTCTGGAGAGTAGGATGGAGCTGAGAAGAGAGGCTTAGACACATTGTTTATCGTGTTCTCCCATCACCGTCTTACTCTAAAATTGCCTTTGGAGGAGATGGAGCAGAACTTCTCACCACCTTCCTGTTCCCTCGAATGCACGACCTATATTGATGGGGAATTTGCTAAAGTGCTTAACATTTGCTTGAGTTGGCAAGCTTGTGATTTCTCCATAAATAAAGAGATTAAAGTAAGTCTGAGCCAAGTCATAAAAATAGTAACTACTATGAGAGAGTCTGAGGCAGATTTTTGGAGTGTTTCAAACGTAAAATTCCTGCTTTCAGGTTGTAAATCTTATCGCAATTTTACTTGCTGTGGATTCTTGAGTATTTTTCTGTTAGGGATTACATTCTTGGCATTTTAAACAAGTATTTGTGGTATCCATGAGATGGCAATATGTGTGTAATATTTCACTGTTACAGTTGCAAACCTAAGAGCTACTGTAGAAATATTTGGTACACTTTAAATAATTGCACAATGCATCATCTTCTTTCTACCAAACAATTCCAGTAACTATGCATTTGGCAGGGCTGGGAATACTCTGATGTAACTTTTGGACTGGGTATTATCTTGCAATTTGCAGTTGATTCTGTTTCAATAGCATTTTATTCTTGCTTTTTAATTTTTTTCCCCGGTAAAAAAAAAACAATTAAAACCCCCAAACCCCCAAAACTCCTTTTATTCCCAACATTCCTTATTAATTTGTTTACTCGTAAAAAAATTGGTGACCAAAATACATTGATGTTAATTTAAATTCAAATAAACATGTTGGATAGGATTTGAAGCACTCTTACTCTGGAAAGAAATGTAACTCAACCCAACTCTTCAGTCAGATAGACTGGATGTGAGGGAGAAAAAGAGGGTATTGGTTGTGGATTTGCCATGAGAAACCCTGTCTTTAAAAACTTTTGTTGTGGGCAATGAGCAGTGTAACTGCCAAAGGTTTATCTGGGTTAAAAAGAGAGAGTTCCTGATGTTGAAATGAAGTGCTTCCATATGAAATAAATGCTATATATGTAGGCATCAAGACTACTATTTATGTTTGAGTATTTTTTAATTTAAAGGAGGTAGAGGTACCGTTGAGTTGTGATGTAGAGTGATTGCATGGTTCCAGCCAGCTGCTATGGGAAAACCAAACATTAACATCATTTCAGACGATCGGGCACTTGCAGTCAAAAACAGGCTTTCAAAGTTAAAAAGATGAATTTTTTTTTTCCTATAAAACAGAATTTCTCTCTAGAAGTTCTGATAAAGATGCAGCCTTTTAATATGCTCTTGGTGTCTTTCATCCTAGAATAAGATCAGGAGAAGCAGTGCTGCATAAATCTAAAAACCATAAGTATTTTGGAGCCGTTCTGGCTCTGACCTATCTTCCCGCTGTGCTGTAAAGCATTCAGCGTGTCTTCATCTGTGCTCCAGGCTTTCCAAAATCACTGCTGCCTCATAAACTGAGGAGAACCTGAAAACAACCTCTGTGTACGGCACAGAACTGCTTCAACTTAACCATGTTTGTCACCACACTCTCTCTGGAAAGGTGACTTGACGTGCTACGGTAGAATTCCACAGCAAGTAGCAAAATGCTGGTCCTGTGAAATGGTGAAGTTGTGGGTTCAAGGTGATTTCACACAGTGTCTCTTCACACCTGGAGTTCATGAGGTTTAAGGGCAAGAAGGTCCTTGGAGCTTTTTGTTACTGTCTCACTCTGGAGTGACCTGGTATTCACCTCAACTCCTCTTTTTTAGTGCTACCCTCCAAGAGAGGTCACTGAGAAACACCTTTCCCTGCCTCTCCCTGTAGGTGATCCTTATGTGTTCATCCTTTGCCTGTGTCCTGTTTCACACAGTGTTAAAGTAATTCAAAGCTTAACAAGGGTTTGGTTCAAAGCTCCCAGAAGGGAACAGGAAAAACAGCTATAAACCCCTGCTCATCTAGAAGGGAGCACGAAACACAAAGTTTTGTTCTTCCTTGGTGGAGGGGATCAGAGATTTACTTTGGGTAAAAAAGATGCAACAGCAGTGTTTCTGTTGCCTGGTTCCCAGGCTTGGCCTTTCCCTAGGTCGGATCTACCTGTAATGTCTACTAAGTGCAGGACTTAGATAGGGTTATTTGGGAGATGGAGAGTAGTAGATGAGGGGTAAAGACAGGAGAAGGAAGGGGAGGCCACAGTTCTGTTCCTCAAGGGAAGGCATTCAGGGAAAAACTGAGCTTGGAGAGAAGAGAAAGGCACAAAAGGGAACAAAGTAAAGGGTAGATTTAGGCAAACTGAGACAAGAGGCTACTGTAAAAAATGCAACTTTTTAAGATTAAATGAGATAAGGAATAAAGTGCTTTTGAATAAGCCTTCAGTGGGAGGGTGAAGGAATGCATATCTACATGCAGTTCTGGGTGCGTGATGGTACAGCTTTGCAACCACGTGATATTTCTGATGGTACAGGTTTGCAAATACGTAGTCCTGCTGGATGACTGCTTGGTGCTGGTAGGGCCCACGTACCCAGTTGTGGTTACCTGCTCTTTATCTGGAAAGTAAATTTGCATTGTGAATTGATGGGGATTTGGGACATGTGGGAGAATGCCATACAGACTCTTAACATTTCTTCAGAAAATGCAGCAGTTTGCTGGTATCTAGGCTGTTGGATAAGGCTTTATGCTATCCCACTGTAATTTCTGCTATCTGAAATATCCTTCAAATACATACAATCTCATAACAATAGCTCATCTGCAACTGGAGGGCTCCATGGTAGCTCTTTGGAAGTGGTGCATGGCTGTTTTTGGTGGAGCACAGTCTGAGTGGACTGACTGTTGGCTGCTCTTTGTTGGCTGCTCTTTGTGTGGCAAGTGGGTTTTTTAAGAGTAAACTCAAAACTTATCATGTGGGTCAGTCACACACACTGATGTTGCAAATTTCTGATGTTCTTTCTGCATTTTCATGAATATTTCTTATGCCTTGGTGTTTTTCCCCAGGCAGTTTATATAAATGTATTTGCTACAAACTCTTCATTTTTGTCCATGAATCCCCTGAAGTTCTCACGCGCTTACTGTGGGTTTTTTTAATGCCATGAGTTATTGATGTCAAATTACACTGGTATGTTTTTGTAATTTATCTTCCTTTCCGTGGCTGCTCTCTTGCAGTTTATAATCTCAAAAAGTGTTGAAACCTATATGAAAGAATATCTCTTTGGAGGGGGAAGTTGGTTGTTTGGAGTCGCAACCACAGGTGACTTGCTAAATCCTTAAATATCTTTTAGAATATAAAGCAAGACATGTAAGTCATTGTCCTGGTTACGTGTATGATTTCTTGTTGGTCAGCAAGAGAACTGACTGTTGGTCTTCTGACTAGCTGGTACATGGGTGGAGACTGAATATCTACTGTTTCACCCTTATGTTAGTGGCTCAGTATCTGTTCCATGAAGATTTACAGTGTTGAAGAACTGGTCTGGTAGGGCTCGTTCACTTCATTTAGAATCATAGAATCATAGAATCCTAAGGTTGGAAGAGACCTCTGAGATCATCGAGTCCAACCATACCTGTCTCCTCACTAAACCATGTCCCTAAGGAACTCATCCAGCCATCTTTTAAACATCTCCAGGGATGGCGACACCACCACCTCCCTGGGCAGCCTGTTCCAATCCCTGACCACCCTTTCAGTGAAGAAATTCTCCCTAATGTCCAGTCTAAACTTCCCCTGGTGCAACTTGCGGCCATTTCCTCTCATCCTATTGCTTGTCACTTGCGAGAAGAGACCAGCACCCACCCCGTCACAACCTCCTTTCAGGCAGTTGTAGACAGTGATGAGGTCTCCCCTCAGTCTCCTGTTCTCCAAGCTGAACAACCCCGGTTCCCTCAGTCTCTCCTCATAGGGCTTGTTCTCCAGCCCCCTCACCAGCCTCGTTGCCCTTCTCTGCACACGCTCCAGCCCCTCAATGTCCTTCCTGTAGTGAGGGGCCCAAAACTGAACACAGCACTCGAGGTGTGGCCTCACCAGCACTGAGCACAGGGGCAAACCCACCTCCCTGCTCCTGCTGGCCACGCTGTGTCTGATACAGGCCAAGATGCCATTAGCCCTCTTGGCCACCTGGGCACACTGCTGGCTCATGTTCAGATGGCTGTCAACCAACACCCCCCGGTCCTTCTCTGCCAGGCAGCTCTCCAGCCACTCTTCCCCAAGCCTATAACGCTGCCTGGGGTTGTTGTGTCCCAAATGGAGGACTCTGCACTTGGCCTTGTTGAACCTCATCCCATTGGTCTCAGCCCATCGATCCAGCCTGTCCAGATCCCTCTGCAGAGCCTCCCTTCCTTCAAGCAGATCCACACTTCCATCCAGCTTGGTGTCGTCCGCAAACCTGTTGAGGGTGCACTCAATCCCTTCATCAAGATCATTGATAAAGGTGTAGAACAGGACTGTTCCCAGTGCTGAACCCTTGGGAACACCACTCGTGACTGGTTTCCAACTGGATTTAATTCCATTTACCACAACCCTTTGGGCCCGGCCATCCAGCCAGTTTTTAACCCAGCAGAGGATGTGCCTGTCCACTCCAATGGCAGCCAGTTCTGTGAGAAACGGTGTCCAAGGCTTTACTGAAGTCCAGGTGCACCACATCCACAGCCTTTCCCTCGTCCACTAAACAGGTAACCTTGCCATAGAAGGAGATGAGATTGGTCTGGCAGGACCTGTCTTTGGTGAACCCATGTTTACTGGGCCTGATGACCTGGTTGTCCCGCATGTGCTGTATGTTAGCACTCAAGACAATTGGACAAAGTAATTGGAGAAATTATTTGGACAAATGCATCTTCTCTGGTGGTGCTTAGAATGGATAAGGTCCTATTACTTGCCCAAGAAGGTTAGTGAAAGATTAAATCTTCAGATGGTATAAATTGCTATTATAATCCCACTTGTAAGTCTGTCTTGTTGATACTGTTAGAAAGTGTATAGGATCAAACGTTTCCTGGTAAGCAGTTGGCTAAGACCGTAATTTCAAATGCACTGAACTCATCTAGTATTTCGTATAACAATTACCTCTTCCAACTCTGTCTATATGCTAGTATGTGTACATATGTGTGTGTGTTTATATTCTGGTTATAAGTATGTACAGAGGGAACTTCAGTGGCAGAGCTGAAATAGTGGTCTCGTACTCCAAGGGAGGCAGGCACAATGTCAAACTGGAATTGAACTCTAAACTTAGTGTGATAGGCTCTGTGGAGAGGAAGGCCACATGAATTACATGGTTGAAGTACAGCTTCATGACTCCCAGTGGGCTTGGACATGGGCTCAGGGAATGTGTGTTGGCCTTTAAAACAGCAGTGTAGGTTTAGGTCTATTGGCCTGCCTATTGGATGTTCATTTAGAGCATCTTTTATTCATCTATTTGTACCAACAACTATCTTGCCTCTTAGGTTTATTGAACAAAATTGCTTTGAATTTTTGTTTATATACCTGTGCGTGTATAAAAATACATAAATACTTGTAACTTCTTATAAAAGTCCTTGGGCTTAGTTTTGCTTTTATCAAACCTCTGTGGAGTTCAGATATTGATATGCTTGTGTCTTCTGAAAATGCCATCTGTTGTTCAGGCTGTCGGTTGTCTTTAGTTCTTTTACATTTTGTAGAATATTTTTGTATTTTCAGATCAACTAAAGTAAATATGTTGTGGTGGACATAGAAATTCACATAAAATAGATTTTTATTACAAATATCTTTACCATGGTACTGTAAAAAAGCAGCAAATGACCTGTAAAACAGCTTTCTTCTTGCAGAGTACTGAACCTGTTCTACTTCCAGGTGGAAATGTCTGCTGACTTCAGGTCTTCTAATACATACGTAAAATAAACAATACTTACTATAGCTTTATTTGAAATACTGGTAAAAGTAGGCCCTGTAGTTCTATTTGTCATAGTGTATATGGCAAATAACTTGGGGTGATTTTTTAATTATATCTTATATGTAGAATTTAACAGAAGTATTGCAGTAAATATTTTCTGTCTTCAGCATTACAGAGTTTGTAGGAGAGTTGTTAAGCTGGAATTATGTACAGCCCCTGTGCTACGAACAGTAGTATCAGAGTAACCTAAGTGACTTGGCAGTACAGGGGCTTAGGCTCACTGGGACCTCATGCAGCAAACCCCCTAAGTGGGGCTTTGCATCACTGTGACCTAAAAGGAGTGTTTCACTAGAAGTGAGACGGCAATGTGACTGGCAAGAAGATCAATCCAAATAGCATATTTGGTTCAGGGAGAAAAATCACCCATTACTGTCATCAGTCGTTTGTCCCCTGTGGGTCTGCTGATGTCTTTGGTGTTTCAGCGTGCTCATGACCTCAGTTTAGAGCTTGAAAATGTTTGCATCTTTTCTACATGAGAAGCTGAACAGCCCTAACTCATTAAAATATTAAAACAACAAAACAAATTCTACCTAATTTAATTACACTAGTTAATCAGTATCACTTAAATCATGATTGAAACCCAACAACTCAGAATACAGCAAAATAATTGGGTAAAATGGAAGTAACAATAAAATAATCTCTGTATCCAACTCTTAGAGTTCATTTTTAAGAACTCAAGCAACTCCTCTTATTTTAGCAGGCTTTGATGATAGTACTGATTCAGAGCAGCCTCAGCAGGATTGTTTTAGTGAGTTGAGTGGACAGGAGGCTTGTCATAAATTAAGTGCATTTCCAAAGCAATGATGAGAGGTCGCACGTGCAGTGAGACTTGGCTGTCTCCTCACCATCAGACTCTGAGTGCATGGTCTGGTCCAAAAAATAGTAGGAAGTGGAGTCCAGTGTGCAGCAAACTCAAACTGGGACACCTTCTGATCCAGGGCTGCTACTGATGCAGGCTTCTGTGCTGTAAAATCTCATTAAATGCATGGTAAACTTCAAACACATCTGTATTCTGTTGAATGTAATTGGACTATTACCATGGTTAAATTAGGACACTTGTTTGTTTTTTTCAGATCAAGGTCTTAAAGAATAAGGCTGAGGAGAGCCTTGGCCTTGAATATTTTTTGATGCAAATAGCCGTAGCAATCTCTTAGCTCGGAGATACATAACATTAATTTTAACCCATTGCTCAAATATGCTGACTGGGCAACAGCAAGATGGCTCTATATTCCAAACGACTCGTATTTTTTTATTCATTAGTCTTATTGAACTCTCTCAAGATTCAGGTTGCAATTCTAGAAGTCTTACTGTTCCTGAGGCTGTGGGAACACACAATGGTTTTCTGACCTTCCTATCAGCAGGGATTTACTGTTGAACAAACTAGTCGACAGTGGGGAATCATAAAATTGTTTGCTTGGAAAAGAACTTTGAGATCATTGAGTCCAACCATACCTATCCACTACTAAACCATCCCTGAGCACCTTGTCTGCCCGTCTTTTAAACACCTCCAGCGTACGGGTTCCAGTGCGTCTGAGCATGTTTAGAGGACACGGAGTAGCAGTTTAGTACAGTGGGTTTTAGAGTAATACTTGACTAAGCAACTGCAAGATCTTGGATGCCCATCAGCATCTAGCTGATTACAATTAAAATACTTCCATTTTTGAAAGGAACTTAGGCATGCGAACAGGAACAATGAATCTCTGCTAAAATCACTGATTCTGAATTAGCTGTGTTTTGGGTTGGAGAGGTGAACTAAAATAATGCCCAAAAAATTAATCCAGAGCATTTGCTATTGTTTAAGATCTTAAATCCATGTAACAGGGTCTTCAGTAATAGGACAAGGGATAACGGTTTTAAACTAGAAGAGGAGAACTTTAAACTAGGTATTAGGAAGAAATTTTTTATGCCAAGAGTGGTGAAGCAGTGGCACAGGTTGGCCAGAGAGGTGGTGGATGCCCCATCTCAGGAAATGTTCAAGGTCAGGTTTGATGGGGCTTTGAGCAACCTGATCTGGTTGAAGATGCCCCTGCAGGAGAGTTGGACCTTCATGGTCCCTTCCAACCCAAAGCATTCTATAATTATATAGTACAGTTAGTAATGATGGAGGCCTTATTTAGGGCATGGATTTGTTAACACTGGTTGGTGGTGGTGGAAAGGGAGTTGATGATTTTGTTTACTCACTTGTGATTCAAACATAAATGCGGATGAAGGAGTGAGCTTCCTAATTTAGCTGTAGCTGGCCCATGCCTTGTAAACAAAGACTAGTCAGACTCTTTTATTTTTCCACGCATTTTAGGAGTGAGAACCAACACTTTTCCCACAGTGTTCTTGAGAGACTGTTCTGTGATGAGCTGTGACTTCATGTTGTTTAAAAAAACCCCAAAGTAAACAAACCAACATTTACTCACGTGGCGGCACAATATTTGTCATGTTTAACCTCATTTTTTCAACAGAAACTGCCTGAATGCATCAGGAAAGAGGACTAAAACTCAGTGTAATTAATTTGATTAAAATATGTTTATGGTTCTCTTCCTCTGAGGAGGAGCCATGGCAGGGGCACGGATTGGGCAGAGGGTTTCAGCTTTCCCTTGGCAGAGGATGTTTGTTCCACACATCCGAGTTGTGTGTGAACATGAATTTCTGTGGAACCCTATGTTTTTAAATTAGTTCAGATAGTAAATGTCCATTTATTTTCAACATGGAATTGTAAGTGGTTGTAGACAGATAGTGTAGTAAGAAAGGAAATTCAATTTCTTCCCCCACTGCTCAAAGAGCAAACCCTCAAACAAGGCCCAGAGAGGAATCTCCCACCTGGTGCTGCTCTCCTCATTGCATCTGATAAAGAACAGGGTTTGACTTAAAATTCTTGAAACGACTTGGAAAATCTTCTGATTTAGTTTGAGGAACTGAGGGTTGGTTTTTTTTTTCAGTATGTCATTAATATTCTTCGTTTGTACAAATGATTTAGGGCTTGTCAGGCTTTTTGTCTGACTGTGCTGATTTACATTTCTTGAAGTTGAATTTTTGTGGCAAAAATATTTTTAGAGAGAGCCTTTTCCCCAAATAGCCTGGATGCTTCCTCTGGGGCCCAACTCAACTCAGATATTCCAGTTACTGGATTTCTCACAGCTAGCATACAGTCGTGGTATTGACATTGGCTGAGTCTGGCTCAGGTTGGTTTTTTAAAACTTGATGGTGCAAAATGTTTGGGAGAATGTGCCTCTTCACCTTATAGAAAGAAGTTTTCTGGACTTGGAAAACTGCTTGCTTTCCAGTTTGCTGATAACATACTCCCATACTTCCAAAGCAAACAAAAATCAATAGATCTGAGACTTGTAAGACTGTGATCTAAAAAAAAGTATTTTCTGTTTGTTGGGGTCCATAAAGTTTGTGCAATTTTTTTTAATAAGTACCCTTACAACTTGATTTACATGGCAGAATGTAATTGCTCTTTTAAGATACCTATTTAAATAGCTGCAGTTTCTAAGTATTTAATTTCTGCTGAAAGTGTTTTTACCAGGCAACCACAATCCCCATTAGAGAATACTACTTCATAAAATGGATTTAGGTTAAATCCTGTGGTGAAAACTTGGGCACACTCTTGATTCTGTACAGGTTTATGATGTCTGCAGGGGTTTGGCTGAGCAGTCCATGACACAACCTTAGCCTAAATCTATACAGTAAAATGCACAACGTTGGTTTTGGTTGAAGTTTGGCATAAAATTAATGATTAACACTGATGAGCTTAGAGACCCCTGTTGCGAGGGTGTCAGCCATGTAGGCTTGGATAAAATCAGGAAAGCGCTACCAAATGACAGCAATTCTATGCAGGTACCTCTGTGCATCTGTGCTACAATCTACCCAAACTAGATGTTGCTGAGAAAGGGAGAAAGGTAGGTCAGCAGGCACCAGCAGCCTTGGCTTTAATGTGCTGAGATTCATGGCAAAAACTGGATTGCTTAAAAACAAGAGAGACGAGGAGATATACATAATTTTAAAATTTTTCTTTAAACTAGTCATTATTGAAACATGTAATTATGTAGGGAATTTTGCTTAAAAGCATTTAATTGCATTGTTTGGTCTTGCTGTGTTGGAAACGGCTCTAACACGAGAGAGAATAACATGAACAAAGATGTTCACTTACAGACTCTGCTGGTCTCTAAACCTGTCTGTCCGAGGCTTAGCGCTTAGAAATTTGCAGGTTTGCATTCTGCCCTTTGCAGCAATGTTTATATTCTGTCGTAGGAAAAAAAAGGCATTGACTCTTCCAATCTCACGTCCATTTCATTTCTACTTAACTTTTCAGTGAATTGCTGGCCATGCTGGGAAGGAGTGGAGGGGTGACAATGGGGAGTTCCTGAGCGCTATGAGTAGGAAGGATGAGGATGTGGCCTGAGCAACACATGCGTACCAGCAGTTGGATGGCATTCCAGCTTTCCAGGCTCAGCAGGGAAGGAGTAAATGTGGCTGTTACGGCTTTTGGAAAAGGCAGGGGATTTTAAAATGTGTTTGTGGCTACAGTAAGATGCTTTTCTGGACCAACAGACTTGAATTAATCAGCAAAGGTAACTAACTTTTACCTGAAGACTCTGATTTTATACCCCCAAATATCAATACTGAGAAAACGAGGAAATGGTAGGATATATCAAGAATGACTTGCCGATTTCATCAATGCAAAATTAACTTTGCTGCCCTGCTTTTAGAAGCATAGGAAGTTGTTCATCTGGATGTTAAACACTGTCTATTTAAGCACTTAGCTAAATGACTGGAGGCTGGCAAATGTTACGCCTATTTCCAAGAAGGGTTAGAGAGAGGATCCGGGGAACTACAGGCCTGTCAGTCTGACCTCGGTACGGGGGAAAGTCATGGAGCAGATTGTCTTGAGTGCTATCATACAGCACACTTGGGACAACCGGGTGATCAGGCCCAGCCAACATGGGTTCACCAAAGACAGGTCCTGCCAGACCAACCTGACATCCTTCTATGACAAGGTTATCCATTTAATGGATGAGGGAAATGCTGTGGATGTGGTGCACCTGGACTTCAGTAAAGCCTTGGACACCGTTTCTCACAGTATCCTGCTGGAGAAACTGGCTGCCATTGGCATGGACAGGCACATCCTCTGCTGGGTTAAAAACTGGCTGGATAGCTGAGCCCAAAGGGTTGTGGTAAGTGGAGTTAAATCCAGTTGGAAACCAGTCACGAGTGGTGTTCCCCAGGGTCCAGTGCTGGGTCCAGTCCTGTTCTACATCTTTATCAATGATCTCGATTAAGGGATTGAGTGCACCCTCAGCAAGTTTGTGGACGACACCAAGCTGGATGGAAGTGTGGATCTGCTTGAAGGAAGGGAGGCTCTGCAGAGGGATCTGGACAGGCTGGATCGATGGGCTGAGACCAATGGGATGAGGTTCAACAAGGCCAAGTGCAGAGTCCTCCATTTGGGACACAACAACCCCAGGCAGCGTTATAGGCTTGGGGAAGAGTGGCTGGAGAGCTGCCTGGCAGAGAAGGACCGGGGGGTGTTGGTTGACAGGCATCTGAACATGAGCCAGCAGTGTGCCCAGATGGCCAAGAGGGCCAATGGCATCTTGGCCTGTATCAGAAACAGCGTGGCCAGCAGGAGCAGGGAGGTGATTGTGCCCCTGTGCTCAGCACTGGTGAGGCTGCACCTCGAGTGCTGTGTTCAGTTTTGGGCCCCTCACTACAGGAAGGACACTGAGGGGCTGGAGCGTGTGCAGAGAAGGGCAACGAGGCTGGTGAGGGGCCTGGAGAATAAGCCCTATGAGGAGAGACTGAGGGAACTGGGGTTGTTTAGCTTGGAGAAAAGGAGTCTGAGGGGACACTTCATCACTGTCTACAAATCCCTAAAAGGAGGTTACGATGGGATGGGTTCTGGTCTCTTCTCACTAGTGGCAAGTGATAGGACGAGAGGAAATGGCCACAAGTTGCACCAGGGGAGGTTTAGACTGGACATTAGGGAGAATTTCTTCACTGAAAGGGTGGTCAGGGATTGGAACAGGCTGCCCAGGGAGGTGGTGGAGTCACCATTCCTGCAGGTGTTTAAAAGACGGCTGGATGAGTTCTTTAGGTACATGGTTTAGTGGGGAGACAGGCATGGTTGGACTTGGTGATCTCAGAGATCTCTTCCAACCTTAAGATTCTATGATTCTATACTGGAACTGTTTGGCTTATCATGTACTTGAAGCACAGCACACCAGACTGCAGTGTCTGATAGGAGGTTTGGGATTTTTTTAGGCACTGTATTTTTACAAAATATTCTTTACTATCACAAAAGTGATACAAAGTTCAGGTTTGCTTAAAAGTGAGACTGTGGAACCAATGTAACTACATAGTGTTCTTTACGCTCTTTTACATGGGCCCTAAACAAGTATTGTTGCAAATGAAACAGGGCTTTTTACAGACTTCTTTAAAAGAAAAATATATTTGAGGCTTCTTATTTGTGATGCATTAATTCAAATATAGTTAGTTGAGGTCTTAGAATGTTGTCAGATTGGTAGTGGAATGCTGAATAGATTTGAGATTCCATCCATCCAACACCTGCTTGTTTAGCAAATAGTGAATGTGTGTGAACTAGCAGGTAGAAGTAAGGATTTAGGAAGAGACCGAAACAGATTTAAAGGACCGTTTCCAAAGTTTTATGGAGTTTTAATACTAATAACCTGTTGAGCAGGGAGAAGAGCTTGCTACCAACAGGATGTTAGAAACACTTGAGAGTTTCTTAATGAAACACCTTGGAGTGCTCATGGGTATGGATGTGTCAAGGCAGCATAATTAGAAAATCTCTACCAAGTTCTGGTGGCTGTAGCATTGTGCTGGCAGCTGCAGGTGGTGACAGAGGATGCCCAGAGTGGTTCTTTTTTGTAAATAACAGAAGTAAAGAAGAGAAGTAGCATTTTCCAGTGCATTTGTATTTGAAGGGGAACTGTAGGTTTGTGAAGAAAATACCCAAGCTGTTTCACACGGAGAAAAGGGAAAGTTACAAAATGACAGACAACTATTGTGATTAATGATAAGATGGAACTGGAGAAGGAGAATAACTGTAGCTCAGGGACAAAGGTCTGCCTGTCACTGTTAACATATTCACTGTGGCAGTATCTGCCTTGTTCTTTCATGTTCTTTGCATTGAGAATTGGACAGACTTGGAGGAGTTTTGCTCCAACTTCTCTTGCAAGTGCATGGTTGGAGGCGAGGGGCCAAAGTTGGGACATGGCAAATCTGATCAAGTACAAGGAAAAGGAAAGAAACAGAGAGTGGCAAAGCACTGGTAGAGGTTGGCACAGAGACTGTGGGATCTCTGTCCTTGGAGATGCTCAAAAACTTGACTGAACAGCCTTGGCTGGGCTTTAAGCAAGGTGTAGGACTAGATGTCCCTTCCAGCCTTAGTCACATTATGGTTCTGTGTTCGGTCTGTAGGACAGCACCTTCTAATTTGATCTTGTGTAACAACGTTTCTCGGGGAGCGAGGTGTCACTGCCACGTCCTGCTCACAGCCTTTGCGGACCACTGGGTGCTCGTGGCTCACCTTGTCCCAGGTGATGGCTGCCTGGCAAGAGTGGTGTCTCCACTGGCTTTTTCTGGTGATCTCCTCATCTGTCAGAAGTCTGAAATACAGGGCTTGTTTCAGCTCTGAGGAACAAACAAATGAAGTGCAACTGTTGAATTTGCTTACAATTTCTTTTTAGGGATTCCCAAGCTGAGTCATGTGCTTCATAGTGACCCAATTTGTAATTAAGAAAGATGATGGACTTGAAATTTGTCCAGAATGAATTCATATTTAGCTCTCACTCTCCACAAATCATGTGTGTTATCGGCAGTATTTTATTGATTGCATTTTTTCATATTAAAAAATTACTGGAGGATACAGCCTTAATTTTGGAAAGGCTTTTAAAAGGTACTCGGGAGCACTGCCAAGAAAAGAATTGATTTGTTGTCCTTAGACCAGCTTTATGCAGAGGCAAGAAAAACTTGCACTGAACATTTTCTGAAAGTATTGAATGATGCACTCCTGCATTACTGGAGATGCAGATCACTGCAAAGAAGAGAAAATATTGAACAACACATAGAGCTTCTCCACTTTAAACCCCAGAACTCTCATGCTGTGGGATGGACACTGTATGCCTCCGTAGTTTGAGTACTTCCAGGAAATCGGTCAGGCTTTTGCATCTTTTCGTACAGTAGGTATGGTGTGCTTGCTAGTTTTGATCTATTTATATACTTAGTTTATATTATTTTTATACACACATTATATTTTGTATAATATTTTTATATTATCATATATAATATTTTATGTATTATATTTTAAACACATATTCTGTATATTCAGATCTATTTAACATAGTGGTGTCACATCGTACTGATTTCTTATAGTCCATGATTTATGTAGAGCAAATATGATTCTGAGGAAAGGCCATGCCAAAGCTCTTTATGAGTGGCTGAGTCTCTCATTTCTGCAAGAAGGGGCTATTTGATACTTAGCCTAGAGAAGAGAAGGCTCCAGCCTGGGGAACAGAGGGCTCTGGGGAGACCTTAAAGCAGCCTCCTAGTATTGTAAAGGGCTACAGGAAAGCTGGGGAGGGTCTCTTGACCAGGGAGTGCAGGGACGGGATGAGGGGAACAGTTTTCAGCTGAAAGAGGGGAGACTGAGATGAGATCTTAGGAAGAAATGTTTTCCTGTGAGGGTGAGGAGGCACTAGCAAGAGGTTGCCCAGAGAAGTAGTGGCTACCCCATCCCTGGAGGTGTTCAAGACCAGTTTGGATACGGCTCTGAGCGCCCTGGTCCAGTGGGAGGTGTCCCTGGCAGGAGTTTGGAACTGGATGGGCTTTGAGGTCCCTTCCAAACCAAACCATGTAATGATTCTATGATACAAACAGCCAGTTTCCAATTAATTGCATGGGACTGAGCAGAAGACCAACCTTGGAGATGTCCCCATAGAACAAATCTCCACATGAAACCTTGTGTGTTTTCTCCCCTGTCCCCATCACAGCAGAAATTCTGAGCTGCTTTGAGGTGCTCTGGGTGCTGCAGACCAGGTAGTAGCTAATGCTGACCTTGTCATAGTCAAGAGATGAATGTTGGGTTTCTTTTCAAATTGGTTACTTGAGTGAGTGGACCCATCTCTAATCGCCTTCTAAAGAAATCTGTCAGAAGCTTGATGCATAGTAAATGTGAAAGCTACAATATGGAATAAATTATCAGATGTCTGCAGTTCAATGTCTATTTGAAGACTACAGGAGGGCAGAGGAGATTACACTTGTATTTTACACCTGCCAAATTGAATTACAGCAACCAATCTGTGTAATTGCAATTCAGAGACCATGATTTATTCTCAGTTAGGTAATTAGGAGCAGGACTACACTTGGAGGTTCAAATTGGATTCTTAGAAAGAGTCACATGAATACGACCCTCACAGAAATCAGTGTTTTCATCTCTTCTATTTTAAAAATTTTGATCCATAATGTGAAGTTACTCATTCATTATTTCCTTATCTTTTCATCAGCGAGACACACAAGAAATTGTTCCTTTGATTGTTTCCCCGCAAATGTGGGATCTTTATGGTTCCTTTGCTTGTCGATGGACATTCATAATCCAGTTAACATTAATGAGTCTCATGTGTGCATCAAGAAGAAAAAAATGGACCTTTTGTCTCTTAAAGTATGTGTTGAACTGCAGAGAAAATGAAGGGAAAGCTTTTGGTGAGTTGCAGGTTACAAAGCCAGTCGCTTCTATCTCACTTTTGCAGTAGCCAACACATTCCCCTGGTTCTTTCTTCTCTGTCAAGGGTTCTTGTACAAGCCATAACTGCAGGATGAGCAGTGCTGTCGGTGGAGTGGAGAGCACTATTATTACCTCCATTTCTGAGATTAATTACTAATAGGCTACATTTTCAAATGAATGGCAGGATTACAGCAGGGTTAATGTGACTGTGCTTCTGTCTCCTGACATAACTCTATGGGAACAGAGTGAAAAAGGAGTGAAAAATATAAATATCTCAGTGACCTATAAAGAAGAAATACTTTGAGCTCCTCTTCATCAGATATGCTCCTGTCATTCTTGTAAAGAACAGGACAGATGGTGCAAGAAGTCAGTGACATTGTATATTACTCTGTAATAGGTTTTTACTTGTTGGGGGCTCTCAGAGCAGCTACGACTTTCCCAATGACACAAGAGGTCTTGATTGAGCTCGGTGCTGTTGGCAAGAGGATGGGGTCTTAGAAAATTGAATAATGACCTCTGGAAAAGCATCTGCTCCTAGTGCTAGCAAAGCAGTCTCAACACAGGGAACTTTTCTTAATTTAATGCATTGTCAATTAACACCAACTTTTCATTTGGCTATTGGAGTTGGGAAAGAAGACTTAAACTGAGGAAAAATTAAATTCCCTCAAAATTTAGACTTCCTTACATGTGGAAGTGGTGAAGCTGGGGTAGGGATGGGCAGCTCACAGCAGCATCAAAAGTAGCCCTGCTGGGAAGGAAGACCACCACACATCCCCTGCAGTCCCCCACTACCTCTTTTATGTAGCCAGTGCTCCTCCTCAGTCACAGCTGACATGTAAACAAAGTTTCTGCAGTACAAATACAAGAAAAAAAATGGCCTATTGTAATCATAGTATCACTTCAGAGGTTTAGAAATAGCATGTTTATTAGCTGTAATGACTCCAAAATTTTCATTTAAATTAATAGCTGTGAATATTCAACGAACTTGTATTTCCAGACAAACTCGTTATGCAGTTTGGTTTGGAAGGGGGGGGGGTGGGGGTTGGGAGGGGGGCATCATCATTCCTATGAAAAAATCATGGTAACAGGCTCTTTGTTTGGCCCTTGTGTTGGCAGCCGTTCAGTAGGAGCATGACTAGGCACTCACAGAGTATTGGTTACCACTGCTCTCCATGCAAGGTGATCTAATCTGCACATCTGTATAGGATGCTCTAGGCTTTAAAATACCTGGTGTTGCACTTTTCTGCCAGGAAACATTTCCTGAAGTTGTTATTACTTTGAAACTGTGTTTCCTCTGCATTATTTGAAGTTAAGCCCATTTTGTCCTGACTAATTACGTTCCCTCTTCCATGGTTATATCCTTCAGATATTTGTGAGCTGTAAGAATCCACATTACTTGCATCTTGTTTCCTCTTTCTTCATACATCAGTTGCTCCAGTCTTGATTATGCTGTGGCTTTGCTTTTGAACTTGCTCCAGGGTTTTGCTGTGAGTCTATCAAAGTGATTCCCAGCAGTCCATATAAAAGATGAAATTAGAAGAATTCTATGGATGTTGCTAGTGGTTCCTTGATGTTACAAATATTTGGGGGTGGACTGTGCAGTCTGTATTTATAGTGATATGTGCTTACTCTATATATAGTCTCACTAACATCACTGTGACCACTCACTTGATCCTATTCTTGTCACTTACCCAATTCCCTCCTCCACACCTTGAATTTCTTGCAGCAAATGCCGTATTTGGCTAGGGGAGGAGTTTGTATTTTTCTGGGGTCTTTAATTGTGCTATGACTCCTGCTTTGCCTTCAGTGTATCAGGTATCATTTTCAACTACTCAAGAAGGTGCTTTGATCAATCCCCAATTATAAGAGAGATGTGTTTATATTTTGTAAGAATAATGGGATCCTTGCCAGGAGCTGACAGATTTATTGCTTTCTGCAATATTAATTGCTCAAACTTGTATATGTGTGCATATATATTTATTATAGAATCATAGAATGGTTTAGGTTGGAAGGGACCTCAAAGCCCATCCAGTTCCACCTCCCTGCCATGGGCAGAGACATCTCCCACTGGATCAGGGTGCTCAAAGCCCCATCCAACCTGGCCTTGAACACCTCCAGGGATGGGGCAGCCACCACTTCTCTGAGCAGCCTGTGCCAGGGCCTCCCCACCCTCACAGGAAAACATTTCTTCCTAAGATCTCATTTCAGTCTCCCCTATTTCAGCTGAAAACAGTTGCCTCTCCTCCCATCCCTGCATTCCCTGATCAAGAGCCCCTTCCCAGCTTTCCTGCAGCCCCTTTCAGTACTGGGGAGGCTGCTCTAAGATCTCCCCACAGCCTTCTCTTCTCCAGGCTGAACAACTCCAACTCTCTCAGCCTGTCCTCAAGTGGGAGGTGCTCCAGCCCTCAGATCATCTCTGTGGCCTCCTTTAGACTCACTCCAACAGCTCCATGTCTTTCCTGTGCTGAGGACTCCAGAGCTGAACTCAGGGCTCCAGGTGAGGTCTCACCAGAGCAGACCAGAGGGGCAGAATCCCCTCCCTTGCCCTGCTGGTTCCACTGCTTTGGACGCAGCCCAGGACACACTTGGCTTTCTGGGCTTCAAGCGCGCATTGCCAGCTCGTGTGGAGCTTTTCACCCAGCAGCACCCAAGTCTTTCTCTGCAGGGCTCATGTCAATCTCCCCTCTTTCAGCTTGTGAAAGAACAGACATTAGTATGAAGCATTTCTACGTATAAGTTTTATTTCTGACTTCTACAACTTTTAGTCTTTGCCTTATTCCACCTGTATGTGAGTTTTCCTCTATGTGGAAAATCTGCCTGACTTGGTTAGCATTTGGTTGTTGTCCTGCTCTTTGCAAACTCTGCCTTAGTGGGTGTGTCCATTTTCTGTTGCAGCTCTTTACCCTCCTTGTCTGCTTTGACTGACTCTCTTTAAATGCCTTTTCTGGTTAGTGTGATGCTCTGCATCCACTGAGGGGTTCTTTTGGAAAAAAAATTCGAATCTGCTCCTTTCACTGCAAATATTTGGAAATCCCTGCGTTATGTTGAACTTAGATCTCACTGTTGATTCTTATGCAGTTGAACAAGTTAATTTTCTCAGCTAGGCCATCCAGACGAGATTGTCATTCTCATCACTTACCATCCACTGCCATTTCTTCATATTTTGAATTTGTAAAATGACAGACATAAATTGAATGAAGTCGAGCTTTGCAGCAGACAAACGCTAGTCCCCAGTACCCCTAAGTTAATTTTTGCTTGTAACAAAAGATGAGAGCCGTCAAGCTGTGTGTTTATTTAATCTGCCGAAGCACACTGCTTTTGCAGCATCCATTTACCGGGGATGCTGTAGACTGCCAGGCTGCAGAAATGCCCTTACTGTCAATTTTATCCTAACAGGATTAGCTCTTACATCTGTCTGTTCTTTCACCCTTCATCGCTGCAGAGAAGTACAAGGCATAACTTGCTGAGATTTGCTTTTACTTTGCTTTGGGGGAGCCGTGGGTGCCTGTTTGGCAGTGCTGCCCTGCCAGCCAGGGTGGCACGGCTGCCTTCCCTTTACTCCGGTCAGGGTCCTGAGCTCGGCAATGAAAGGAAGGAAAGAAAGCATCATTAAACTTTCAAATGCAGTGATGACAAATCAATGTGCTTGCCTGAACACTTAAAATGAAATAAAATCCTGGGATGCCAGGATTTTCTGAGCAGTCCTCTTCATGGCAAAGCTCTGAATTGAGAAACATTGGAAGAAAATAAAGAGATTTAGTGATTACTTTCTGTGACCCAACACTTATTCTTTTCTTAAACCATACAGTAAACTTCAGTATTTTATGTTTCTTGCTGTCTTTTCCTATTCCCTTGTTCCATTTCTTTTCTGTCCATCATTTGCAGGGATGGGGGCTGCCTGTGACTACATCAATTGTAATTTAAAAGGTGATTTGCCAAATGCAAATCCTCTGTTGCAGTCTCTGTCCATCCAGTGCTCCTGCTCTGCTTTTCTTTCTAATGTGCTCTTTTTGTGTATTTTTCTTTTCTGTCTGCACCTCCCCAATGTTGTTTGCTTTCTTTTTTTTTTTGTATTTTTGAGCTTTATTCTGTTTAATATCCAAAATCTCTGCAAACTCTTTCTCAAAACTGAATGCCATTTTAGAACTAGATTTACTGCATTTGGTCAATCAGAAAATGAGAATTCAGGCTCTGAGCTTTTGTTTTGATTTTTATTTTTGTTGGAAGTAAAGAAACATTTCTATGTTTAAGGATAAGATCTCCAATGCAGTCTTAATTATTTTGCTCATTAATTTGTTAGCTGTAGTACAGATGTAATAATATCATTGCAGCTGCAATCTAGCTGGTTGGAAAAACACAGCAATTTTTGTATTTACATATAACAAATGAGAGAATGGTAAAACTGGTTTATGATACCCTGTTTGGCTGTGTGTCATCCTCCCCATTTGTTCTTGTAGGCAGTCACAAGTGAGAAAAATCCTCATAAAGCCTGAGTAAGACAGGACTCAGAAGTTTGTATTTCTAAGTGAATGGTTATTGCTATTATTTCTTTTGCTTAAAAGCAACTGGGACACCAGGATGAGTGTGTATACTTACACATAAGTATACATCAAATATAAAATGTATTTTGAGGATCACCATTCCTTTGATATGAACAGCGTGGTGAAGGGCAGACTTGAGTAAGCAGGGTGTGATTGCATGAAAGTTAAGAGATTGCCTGTAAAATTGCCTTGCAGTGATGTTTTTGGATTTTTCTTGTACAAGGAGTTAATGACAAAACTGAAATCTGTTATTTTGAACTGTCTGTCACGATGGTGAACACGTAATCTGACGTGAATTCACCTTCAAGTCTTTAAGATAAAGACTTGGGCTCTTGGTCATGACAAAAAGATGTAAAAAAGTAATGAAAAAAAGTGATTTTGAAGAAACGGGGGATGAGTGAGAAACCAGAGGAGGGTCTGGCTGGTACCAAAAGGTATGGATTGCTTCAGTAGCATCACTAGAAATGCTGAGATGGGTTCACCTGCTGGTAGCTCAAAGAAGACAGTGTTCATACTGGCAAAAAGATGGCCTTTACAGGGAAGTCTGTGACTCTCTGGCCATTTCATAGAATCACAGAATGGTTTGAGTCTAAAGAAACCTCAAAGCCCATCCAGTTCTACCCCCCTGCCATGGGCTGGGACATCTTCCCCTGAACTGAGTTGCTCAAAGCCCCATCCATCCTGGCCTTGAACACTTTTCTTGAGCAGATCTCAAGAACTTGTGGCAGCATGTAGCTTTGCTCAGGTGTGTAATGAACCACCTGGAGAATTGCTCCTTCTGTTTTACTTGTAAGCTACACAAAGTAAAAAAGTCAAGATGATATTAGAAAAGCCTATACTGAAAATTTAATATTGCTTAAACATTGTGTTTTCTGAAAGGCATAGAGAGAATGCTTAAAATGCAGTTGTGAACTTTTGACTCCTCCTAACTGTCAAATCTCATTGAAGTTTTCTTGAACAGTTTCCTTCCTGCTTTCTCCAGCTCATCTCCCACAAGAACCCATCTATCCAGATGATAACTATAACCAAGTACTCTAATAAACACGTGCATGGTAATTTGACACTTCCTATACATACTCGTGTGTGCTTGCTGGGCTGTGTCCACGCAGGGAAGAAGGTCAGCTGTAAGGAGTCAGGCACCCACCCACATGCATCGTTCATCAAGCTGATATTTGGAGTATGTTGAAAAGCTAAATGGCTGGAAAGCAGCTATCTTGTTCAAAAAAGCCCCTTAACAAGACATTCAGTGGGTAAGTAACATCTTTAAAAATATTTAGTGCCACTCGAAGCCTGAAAAAGCAACTTTCTGAAATGTTCAAAGACCAGTGTCTTTCAGGGGAAAGCTGAGCAGTTCTTGTGCTATAACTTCACTGTTTCTTAATGTTACAGTTGCTCAACTGATAGGAAAAACATATCATCTTGTTTATTTTATACTTAGATCCACTTACTACTTGCAAATAGAGCTTCTATGATTCTAATACAGATTCTATGATTCTAATACAGCTTCTCCTGAGATATATTAATTGTTTAAATATGTCAGATATCGGAAGAGAACTGGCTTTGTTACACGTTAGAAAAATAGTTTAATCTGTTCAAATCACTCGGCAGGCATGGGTCGTGAGCCTTTCTAGCACTTGAACATAGCGCCCTGACTCTCTTTACATGAACAAAAATTGGGAGTTTTGGAATGATTCCTGCTGATGTAGTGTACGTTTTGCTTCCTTAAGCTTTATTAAATGTTAGTTTTCCTTGTTATATTTATTTTCCAAAGGTATGTGGTAGATTTTCTCTTTCCTTTAATGTTGTCTGCATTTCAGAGGTTAATGGAATTAATCCCATGGTGAATTCATACATGAACACAATCCTCTCACCGCCCAGCTTTTGGATTTAGTCTTGGAAACATTTGTTTATCATTAGACTTGTTAAGTCTTATGCATTGAGACCAAGACCAGTACCAGTGGTTCCATCTCATTCTTCCTGAAGCAAAGTGTCTATCTTGCTCATTTTCAGTGTTCCTAACAACTTATTACAAGTTATCAGTAAGTGACAGCTTTTAAAATAGGGTTGTGTCTGGCTTTGCCACTGATAAAATATACCATAAATGAGGCATCCAGTATGGTCTGCTTTAACTGGGCAGTGGTGACTCAATCACAGGTTTGTTTGTGTATCTGACCTGTTGGATAACCTGCAAGTTGTTTAAATTTCTACCCGTCTCCACGTGGCCTTCCCTGATCCTTGACAATAACTGGGAATCAGAGAAGAACCCCTTATGCCTCCTTTAGCAATAGTTGTAGAATGTTTAAGTCAATCATGGGGATATAGGAATGACCACATTACCTTGGCTTAGGAATGTTACCTTGTGTTATCTGAGCATGCTTTTAGCCTGAGAAATGATGAGTAAATCAATTCAGTTTAGCTGTCATTTCCTCCGGGGTAAGCAGATTTGAATCATCTTACGGTGCTTGCAGCTAAGGGCAGGAATGAGGACAGATGATGTACGCAGCCTCATGAGAAGCTGGGATTGCCCATTTGAGCCATAGAAGCTGTACTGTGGTGCCTTAAGTTCTGTAACATTGCTTTTACCAGTGCCTGCATTATAATTCATGTCAGAGAAATGTTGTAGTTTGGAAGTGCATTGTCTTTTCCTCTTTACCACGCATTGCTGTGATTTGCACCTGGGACAAGTGAACTAGATTCCTCTTGAAGAAAACAAAACTCCTTTCTATAGAATCACAGAATCATAGAATCATAAGATTGGAAGAGACCTCTGAGATCACCAAGTGCAACTGTACCTGTCACCCTACTAAACCATGTCCCTAAAGAACTCATCTACCCGTCTTCTAAACACCTCCAGGGACGGCAACTCCACCACCTCCCTGGGCAGCCTGTTCCAATCCCTGACCACCCTTTTAGTGAAGAAATTCTTCCTAATGTGTAGTCTAAAGCTCCCCTGGCACAACTTGCAGCCATTTCCTCTCATCCTATTGCTTGTAACTTGTGAGAAGAGACCAGCATCCACCTTGCCACAACCTCCTTTCAGGTAGTTGTAGAAAGTTATGAGGTGTCCCCTCAGCCTCCTCTTTTCTAAGCTAAACAAGCTTGTATTGCTTATTCTCCAGCACCCCTCTGCCAGCTCCCTTAATACCCTCGGATGGATCCCATCTGGCCCCATAGACTTGTGTGTGTCTAATTGGCCAAGCAGGTCTCTAACCAAGTCCTCCTGAACAGCTGGAGCTTCATTCACACTGTCTTCTGGTTGAGGGGGCTGAGTATCCCTAGGGCATTCCTCCTTGGAGTTAAAGACCGAGGCAAAGAAGGCATTGAGCACCTCTGCCTTGTCCTCATCCCTCATGGCTACTGTCCCTTCTGCACCCAGCAAGGCAGGAAGAGTCTCCTTTGACGTCCTGCTGCCATTGATATATTTGAAGAAGTTCTTTTTATTGTCTTTGACTGATCTGGCCAGTTGAAGCTCTAGTTGGGCTTTAGCCCTTCTGATTTTTTCCTTACATGGTCTCAACACACCCTTGTAGTCCTCCTGGGATGCCTGCCGCCTCTTCCACAGCTCATAAATTTTCTTCTTTTTCCTGAGATCGCTACAAAGCTCCCTACCCAGCCAACCTGGTTTTCTTCCCTGCTGACTCATTTTACGGCACACGGGGATGACTTGCTCTTGTGCTGCCTGGATTTCCTTCTTGAGGAGCATCCAGCCCTCTTGCGCTCCTTTGTCTTTTAAAACCACCTCCCAGTGGACTTTATCAATCAGCTTTCTGCAGAGTTAAAAGTCTGCCCTTCGGAAGTCCAGGGTGGCAGTTCTGCTGACCCCTCTCCTTACTGCCCCAAAAAGCGAGAATTGTATCATCTCGTGATCACTGTGTCCCAGGCATCCTCCAACCGTCACCTCTCCCACGAGGCCTGCTCTGTTCACAAACAGCAGATCCAGCTGGGCACCCTCTCTAGTCAGTTCACTTACCGGTTGTGTTAGGAAGTTATCATCCACACACTCTCTGAACCTCCTGGACTGCTTCCTTTCTGCTGTGTTGTACTTCCAGCAGACATCCGGAATGTTGAAATCCCCTCACAAGAACGACAGGACACGATCACGAGACTTCTCCTAGGTGTTTGTAGAAGAGCTCATCAGTCTCTTCATCCTGGTTGGGTGGCTGATAGCAAACTCCCACCACAATATCTGGGTTATCATGCACACCGCTGAGTTTAACCCATAAACACTCTACCTTATTATTGCTATTATTGAGTTCTATACAGTCAAAACACTCTTTGACGTATAGAGCAATCCCACCACCTCTCTTTCCTAGTCTGTCTTGCTTTAATAGCTTGTAGCCATCCATAGTAGCGCTCCAGTCATGTGAATTGTCCCACCATGTTTCCGTGATGGCAATTATATTGTAATTTTCCTGCCTTGCCACAGCTTCCAGTTTCTCCTGTTTGTTGCCCACACTGCGTGCATCACTGTAAATGCACTTCAGATGAGCTGTTGACTCCCCCTCTTTTCCTATCCATCTAGCTGCAGATCCTAGGCTATCGCATTGCCCCTCAGAGTGCTGTCCCCATGTTTAATTCTGTTAGGGTGGCTGGTGTTCCCCTTCCCCTTCCAATCTATTCTAAAGCCCTCTTAATTAGCCCTACCAGCCGCTTTGAAAGGGCCCTTTTGCCCTTGGGGAACAGGTGCACCCCATCACTTGCCAGCAGGCCTGGCATTGCAGGCCAACCCGTTATCGAAGAACCCAAGTTTTGTTCTTCGCACCATGTTCTTAGCCATTCATTTAATTCCTGGTTCCTTCCCTCACCATTCTCTATGACAGAGGAGAAGACCACCTGTGCTCCTGAATCCTTGACCATTTGCCCTACAGCTTTAAAGTCCTTTTGAATAGCCCTAAGGTTTTTGAGGCTACCAAAATACATGTTAAGCCATCAGTAAGGGTCCAACTCAATGACTGACATTCAGATGGCTTTGAATCACATGCATTTGGTCTAGGGAATGGAAAAAATCTAGTTTGAGGTCAAGTCCCTGGTCTACTGGTGATATATGTTTATTTACACTAACTGCATCAATCTAGAGATCCATCCTCTTGTGTGGTGTCTTCATAATGTAGACAAATGTCCATGTCTACAGATAATGTAGACCAAGCTGTTTCCAGAATCAGCATTTTACTGCTATTATATATTATATTTTACTGTTTCCTTTCCAGCGTAGAGGTGATAATTAAAGACAAGAATAAACCATTCCAAATGTTTGACTTGTGTGCTTGCATGCACATATTCTCTTGCACAGATGCACACAAAATTTCTTCCCCATGTGGCTAGCAATGTCTGTTTTACCAAGTAAGGAGGCACAATATCTGTAGAGCAAGAACATCAACCCCCCAGTGTGTGCGATGGATGGACTTGAGGGCTTTTCCTCCCTGCTAGCTCTGCTCTGCTCCAGTAGGCTGAAATGCCATTAGCAGGTAGAGTGCGCTAGGTGAGTGCTGGAGCACATCTCCCAGTTTTGCTTCTGTGCTCCAGGACTACTTTATGGTCTGAATCCAAACACAGTAATTGAGAGCGGTTAGGATGTCCAGAGGCACGCTCTTTGGGAGCTAAAGTACTAATGCTCCTCGTGTGGATACACTCCTGCCAAACAACATTCACTGGAAGCAGGTTTGTTTTTCCAGGTGGGAGATGAATTCATGGCAGAGGTTGATGTTATGTTTGTGAAAGCCCATAATGTTTTTATTAAGTTAATTTATGCTTCCTGTTGGGTTTTCTTTTTCTCCAGCAGAGTAGTCACATGTCCTTTGAAATTAATTGGTCTGCTTATAATTAATATCAGTGGAGATATCATTTAAGTAAACATCCCAGAACTAAGCTTGCAAGAAAAGTTCAAGCTCTTCCTGAGTGTTTGAGGGCATAACCAGTGCCGTATCAGTCCATCCATCCATTTTCCCCTTAGGTTATGTTCTTCTGGCTTCATTAGGAGTAGCAGCATCAGCTGGAGCAACTATACCTTCACTGTCTCCCACTACATGCTCCAGTTTTTCTCTCTGTGATTGCATCTTTAAGCAGTTTATCCTCTCTATTTCACTTTATTGAGCTAAGTTCACAACCCAAAACTTATGATTCCCGCACTGCATACATTTAATCCTTAATCTCTTTCAATTTAGGATTGTAAGAACCAGGCCAGAAAAACGTGGCACAATATTTTGAAAAATCCTTTGAAGATACTTAAAACCTTGAATACCTTTCTGTGACACTGGGCAGAATTTGTTGTAGAAGTTCTGTAATTAAGTCCAAGCAGGCACTGTGCTTCACATCCAGAAGAGCAGCTTGGCGCCAATGCAGCAGAGCTGCCCGCTTGCATGTCTTCAGCATTTGTTTCAACATTGCTGTGTGCTTAGTGCTTATAAATAAATAAAAATAAAATATTAAAACATATAATTTATTATAATTTTAATATAAAATTAAATGAAATATTAAAATAACTTAGTGCATCTGTTCATTCTTCTCGAATCACCTCACTTTAATCCGGACAGTTGAAAGACTATGGGGAAAACCTGATTTAGGTTAAAGATTTAATAGATAAATAGATAAATATAGACAGTCTGCTCTATCTTTCTGTGACAGAGACTCTGGTGGGCAGCTCAGGATGTCCGAATAGTTTGTTCGCTCTTGCTTTGTCTTGTGTTATATAGAACTCCTCCAAAGTGGGACACGGCCAAGACTTCTCTTGCTTGTGGACCTCCTTGTGTGGTCAAAGGCTTGTGTCTTGCCTCTCTGATGTGTGCTCTGGTTTGAGTGTCTGTTTCTGACTTTGGTAATCTGGATGACAAATAATCCTCATCAAAGTTGATGGCAAAATGCCTGTCAAGTTGAATGTTGGAGCTCCTTTCTCACAGTGTTGACTGCTTGTATGAGACTTTTTCCCCTGATTATGTAAAATATGAGCAAATGTTTGCAATAGATGATTAAATGTGTACAGCACGAACTTTAGGGACAACATGGCTCACTGTTGCTGCAGCAAAATGCTGAGATATATGTAAAAGGCTACAGTAACTGTTAGAATATTCATGTTTTCATGCATTATAGTATGAAGTGGTGGAGTCTCCATCCCTGGAGGTGTTCAAAAAACGCGTAGACATGGCACTTGGGGACATGATTAGGTAGGCACAATGCTGCTGGGCTGACGGTTGGACTGGATGAGCTTCTAGATCTTTTCCAGCCTTAATCATTCTATAATTCTATAGATTTATATTTGTAAAACTAAGGAAGAGTAACATTTTTGGAGATGCTTGACAGCTTTAAAGAAGAAGAGTGAGTGGCCAAGCTTTTTTTTTTTTTTTTTTGGTGTAGAAGTATTTTACGCAGAGTTTAAATGATACCATTTTCCTATAAAATGCCATGCAGGTAGGTTGCTTGTGTTTTCACTTGTGCATATGTTAAATTACAAGGTAGCCAGGTTGGTAGTGATGCATTTTGCTGCTGTTACTGATATATAACCTGAGCTGACAGCTCCCCTTAACAACTGGACATAATAGCCCTAAATGGGGTGATTGCTACCTGCCTGTGCCGACTCCTTCTGTTCAGCTGGCATTTTGCCCACCTAGAAATTACTCAATAAAAGCTGAATAAAATATATGGGCACATAGTGATGTTTTTCAAATCCCTACCAACTGCCTGCCTTATTTTACCTCCAACATTTACTGTAGTTCATTCACTCAATAATATGATCTGTATAATTAAAGAGAGAAGAATTAATGGCCTCTTCTCAGTCAGGTATGATCAAGCTGATTTTAAAATCGATGTAAAAGAATAATATGCAGATTTAGATACGAACTTGAGAACTAATAGTGGTGTAGCTAGAAACAGTCATTTCCAAACAAATAATGTAGATAAAGGGGGAGGAAATATATTGAATTTTGAGAATGTCACCTGGGCTGAATTGCTCATTCTTTAAAAACCAAACCCAAACCAAACAATTCTGAGTTCCTTTTGGCTTCAGTAAATATAGTGTGGGGCGTAAATGCCCATTTCCAGTGCAAAGCCATGGGTAATGCTGCCAATTTTAAACCATTTTGGTGGAATTGGGATCACTCATCCCATTTTCTTCTACTTGGTGTAGATGTATTGAACCTGGGTATTTTCTCCTTCCCTTCTCTGATTCTAGCTTTATGTTTTGATGGAAAAACACTTGTGACTGGGCTTGCTTTTGCCAGGTACATCATAGCAGGATTCGTTGGCTCTTACTCTAAGAGAGCATAAGGACGAGAGCAGTTGAGCACAGCTGGGTGTGGGAGTGGGAAGCCAAGGACTGGAAATAGCCATTAGCCATGTCCTGGCAGGCAGCAGCGGGAATCAGATGACTCTGAGGCAGGGCAGGAGGGGGCTACAGCATCTTTGTTGCATGACATTGAGAAAACCTTGAGCTGATCTAATTTTCTTTGCCAAAAAGTACTTTAATAAAAGTCTGAAGGGTTTTTTTTGTACTTTCCTATTGCAGTTTTGTGCAATTCAGCTAGAAAAGCCCTGTAATTGAAATGAAATAACTTCTGTCTGTATCCTGAATGCATCTGTTTGATATTCAGTTGAGAAAAAAAGAGGAAGGAGGGAGTAGGAGAGGAGATAATTGGAGAAAAACTTGCTTTGTGTTTTTGATGATCCTTCACAAAAATGCATAATAAATACTGTTCCCTGCCACTCTCTCCTCTTCTCTATTTCATTTCAAAGATGCAAATATTCTAGAGAGGAGATTTTGTATTTTTTTTAAATGGTTTAAGATAATTGTGAATATTCATATTCTCCACAAATTTCCTGGACTCTAATCTTGATTAGGGCACACAGATATATGAAAAGCACAGGATATATTTAAGCAACAGAGCCCATCTTAATTTTACTTGCCTTTCCTCCTCCTACAAATTTTCAGTATCTGTTAAATACCAGGAATTTATTTGAGGGAGTGGGAATTTCCAGTGTGTGATCAGCAGCTCCAGGTACATCCTCTGTAGCTGGATGCCTGGGGTTTAGGCAAGTGCATGGCAAAGCAGATGGAGATACCTCTTGCTCTACAAAGTGCTGCTAAATACTCGTCTCTTTGGCCTCATGGAAGAGCAATAGGGTATCCAAGCAGGCAGTTCAGGATGAAAACCAAACGTGGAGAAATTTGCCATTTTTGTGATTGGAAAGTTGTAAAGCTGTGATAAAATCATTATCATTGTACTTTGTGGCTAAGGAGGGGTTTCACTGTTTGTTAGCATTGAAAGGGAAAATGTTCTTGTTCCCTACCAATGTGCTTCCAAACTCTTGACCCATCACTAACCTGAGTGCCCGCATCTGTAGTCCCATGGGAACACAGATCTCAGTGGTTTTTAGGGGTAGGTTAATAAAAAGTAATAATAACCCCCCAAAAAACGGGTTGCTCCCATGTCCTTTGTTGGTTGCTTGGTTTTGGTTTTCCTTCTGCTTTAGTTGGTGTTTAGTGGCTTGATTCAAAATCTACTTGTGGAGTTTAGGGGGTGTGGCTTTTATATAAATTAGGTTAAAATTACAGCCCTTTCTTTTTTCCCTCTCCCCAGATCACTCAGTAATTATAAACAGGAGAGATTATTTTACCTCGAATTTTTCCAGGCACAGCAATTGAGAGAAGAGGGTCATCAATTTGCTCCTATTCAAAAATCTGGTTTTGCACCTTTTAACATAGTGTATTCCCTTGGGAATTAGCATAACAGGACAAATACAGATAAAATCACAGTGATTTTGTGAAGGTCAACTGAGGATGGAAAAATTTAATTGTTAATTATTGTTTAGATAATAGTGAGTACTTTACATTTATAATACCTTACTGACAATTTACAAAGAAATTGGTCTGGAAGCAAGATAATATTAGAAGTGTACTTATTAAATTTAAAGTAATTACTCCAGAAAACCTGCCATGTGAGCACATTTTTGCCATACACAGGTAGTCCAACCAGAATGGACTGCATCTTGTCTTTGTATGAGGTGCCCTGTGTCTATGAATTAGTTACATAGTAATAAAAGATAGGAAAGTGAACCACAAACATCTTTTAAATTCTGTGTTATGAGTAACTGTACTTAATTTTCTGTTGTTATTGACACCATAATTTGGAGCAGCCTAGACCGTTTTTTTTATAATACAGTTTAGCATGTTTGTTTTAGTTTATTATTTAAAGTTTCGTGTATGTGGTTTAGTCCCTTGTTTAAAGTAGAAACCAACATGTAAACCAGGATGCAGCTCGGTGGGAGGCTCTTGGTTCCCATGGGATCTGGTGGCTGTTTGTATGGGCATTAGATCTTGCTTTGTCTCTCTGACTGGAAAAGGCAGTTTGGACTTTGCCATAGACCCATGTTCTCTCTTCCTTTCCAGTGTTTACTTGTTCCATTGAACTTCCTAATTTTATCTTTTCTTCTTCTGTTGTGTAAGTTGGCTTTTCCCAAATCCATGGTTTGAGGGGATGGAACGCTGGCTGTGTATCTGACTTAATGAACCTAAGGTAAAATTAATGAGCAGTTGAACTGGGAAATAAGAGCAATATGTGTTTCGATGGTTCTTTTTGGTTATGAGAGGAAATCTGACACGTAGCAATACTCACTGAGCACACTCTTCCCTATTAGTTATGCAGAGCCAGCAATTGATCTTGATTGCTTTTGTGGTTCCTTTTGAGACAAACTCAGTTGTGTGCATCTTCTGATTTGAATGAAGTAGTGGTTGTGAACTGCTTGGGTTGTAGGGATGAAAAGGAAAAAGGGGTAACGTAGAAATGTGTTACCAACCAATGCTCCTGTCAGCAACTGTCTCTGATGTTCTCTTACACATTTTGAAAAGCATTTTGAATGTACTCATAATATCTCCTGATGGTGATTCTGGATGAGTTCTCCTTTTCCCCTTGTCTTTGGATTTCTAATGTAACAAAGGACGTCTTCTCACTCTAACCTGTGGTTAGAAGAGGGCTACAGCCATTGCAGGGTGCATTCCTTTTGATCCCCCCAAGATTCACATTGCTTTCATGAATGCAGAGTCCTTCTGTTGGTGACAGCTCTGGGCTCCTGTGCCACTGAATGTTAGAAGCAAAGATGGTAGGAACCTGGGAGATGGTGGGAACCTGGGAGATGGCAGGTGCACTGCAGACTCCGGGCTATCCAGAGGATCCTTCTGCTCCTTATGCTCTTCATCAGGTCCCAAGCCTCACTGAGAAAGAGCCAGGGTGTTTGCAAGAGTGTTGCGTATATTGGCTTTTATTATATTTAAACAGTGTTAACATCCTGCTAGCCTCACTAATGAGGGGTTTAATTGAGATTCATCTATTATTTTGATCTTTTTAGAACTGATTTTAATGGAGTTAACGGGATATTGTTTCCCAAAAAAAAAAGAGCCAACAGCAGATAACAATTCTTCACAGTGTAGTAGATGCCTTAATACAAGAAAGACTTCTATAATATTATTTAAATTACTTAATATAAATGATTACATGAGAAAAGTAGAAGTATTTTGCAACATGTGCTTTCTGCCTTAAATATGCAAACTCAGGTTCCTGCTGCCTGGGATTTACATGTGAATTGATAGAGTTCATTATGTAGCTAATGACTAATTCAAGTTTGGGCACTTATATTTTAAAGTAATTGTTATCCTCTGTAGAACTAATGAGTTAATTTAAAATATTGTGTGACAGATCCCATTAAGGTGATGGTTTTGTTATAATCTGTGATAATTCCTTTTGGAAACTTCATGATGATCCCTGATGTTTTTTAGGTGATGTGTTCAGTCGTGCAGTAGAAGTAAATAAGTCTGTTAAAGGAGTGGAAATGAGTAGGAATCTGGAAATTCATTTAGATATGTTTGGAGTAGCTGAAGAAGGGCTACCAGTATTTTTTTGATTCAAAAAAAGTACTGATAAACAAGAGGAAAGTACCTTATTCCTTGTTTGCCTGTTTGGGAAAGCAGCACTGCACTGGCTGCCTGCGGTCCTGAATTTGGACTTGTGCACGTGCTTCTGCTGTACATGGCAGCATCTGTCACTGACCTGAAATGCTGCCTCCTAGTCCAGGCCAATCATGCTGAGAAGACAGACAATTTCTTATTTTCATCTATGAAGTTCTGATTTTTGTACATACAGGTTGTGCACGTGGCAGAGAGCCAGTAAAAAGCCTGACCTAGTGGAACAGAAGCATCTGGCTATAACGTTACTGAGAGAAATGAAGTGCAAACACAGGAAACATATAGTAATATAGATAAACTAATTAATCTCTGCATGTCTTGGTAAGAGGCCCAACTTGTAATAAATTTCAGGGTTGTTTTCCAAGGTGGAAGTCCTTTTGAACTGTCAACTTGTTATGTATGTCTGACAGAACCTGTGTATTAGATTGGCATAGGGAATTAGTTTTGGCCTCAAAATATTGAGATTGTATAGTGGTTTTACCAGGCTTTGTACTGAAGATGGAAAAATGGTTATGTTGAAGTCACATACACACATTAGTAGGGTTAGTATTTTATCTAAAAGTATGTAACATCCTTGGAAGTGTTCAAGACCAGGTTGGATGGGGCTTTGAGCATCCTGATCCAGTGGGAGGTGTCCCTGCCCATGCCAGGGAGTTGGAATTGGATGTGCTTTGAGGTCCCTGCTAACGGGACTTCAAAGAATAGAATCATTTTATCGTTCTGTGATTCTATGATTTTATGAAGTTGTGCAGCTAGTTCTGGCTATTAAAAATTATATAGATACAGGATTGTCCTTTAAGTGACTGATGAAAATCCTGTAGTAAGTAGGGATTTATTATCCATTCCTGTTATACTTCTTCTTCCTTAAGTAATGATGGAGAGAATTGAAGCATTTTTTTTCAGTCCATGGGCTACATCCATTGGCTATTGGTGATCATTCATCTCTGTGTTCTCTGCCTGTGTATGCTTGTTCGTACATTGAATATATAAAGGTGTAGATGTCTGTGTATGTCTGGTTTTTAAATACATACGGGTTTCCTGCTTAACTTTTTCCATTCACCTCCATAGTTTATGTACACATACCCGAACTATTTGTACAAATATATTTATTTTTATAGGCCTGTCTACATATCAACCTGCTTTATTTTGTACGCGTCAAGCCATTAAAACCTAAGTTACAGTAATGCTGAAAGGAAACCTTCCTCACTGCTTGAAAACCAGGACTGTCAGTAACCTGCAGTTACGTTCAAATGACCAAGGTATTTATTCTTCCTGATAAGTGAGAAAAAATCAGACAAGAACATGTTATAATCTGTCCATACAAAGATAATACCACATTTTAATGTTTAATCTTTCCCTGCCTGAAGTCTTTAGTGGTGCCCTGCTAAGGATGAACTATGAACAGGGCATAGAATTAGGCTGTGCACTGCATAGTTTAGTTTCCTTTGAGTTTTCTGTGTTGGACGGTGGGGCTGTCTGTGAAGGTTCTGGGTTAATGTGCATTTTCAGAATGCGGTGGTTTAAAGGAGGGAATGGTATAGGTGAGTGAGAAAAAAATGAAGAGGTTCATGGATGGTTTAAGGTTATTTTTTAAACTACTGACTCCTGAAGGGAAAGTCTTTTGTTTTCCTGCTTTGCCAGTTGCTTCCATTGTTTGTGTGGAGCTGTATCAGCAATATGTGGGCAGTGCCAAATAACGAACACATCCTCATGGAAATGAGTGTACAGGCCATTGTTAATGACGGGCTCTGGCTGAAGCCTTCTACCCACCTCCTGCTGTGCACCCTCGGTGAAGGCTCCGGAACAGGAAGAACCTGTAGGAGCTTCAGATGTGCAGAGGGATGGTTCCAAGACCAACACAAAGGCTGCTGTTCAAACAGGTAAAAGAATGTTTTTACCGAATGTCCTCCTGCTCATTGCATTACTCGTAAGATAAGTGTCTTGGGAATAAGTCCAGAGCTCCAGCAAGATCCTCTGGAATGTTCTTTTGAGCATTTTGTCAGAGGAACATTGCTATGTGGTTTTGATACTCAGAGACTACAACCACTGATGATTTGATGTTATTTTGATTATTTCCCTTTCAACAGGCAAGCAGTTCTGTGCCTCGGGGTTTTCTGCAGCAAAGCTCAGCAGATATAAGCAACTTTTGATACAGTCAGGCCTTTTTTTTCCCCTCTCCACTACATTATTAGGTTTGTGTGTGTTAGGTTGAACTGTTTTGCCAAGTAAACCCTCCAGGGTTCTGTGTATACTGAAGTGACACTAAATGACCAGTTAGGAAAAGAAGTCCCTGCTGTATTTCTATATTGAAGTTTCTTAAGAAAAACAAATAATTCTGTAACCATGTTCACAATATTTATCCGAGCATTTTTCCTCTTAATTTTAGGAGGCACTACCCTTCATACACTCTCTTTCTTCCCCTCTCACATACCGTTTAATTTCTATAGTCTTCCTGATGGTCACATATAGTGCTCCACGGCTCCTTAGCTGGTAGAAGCTCAAGAGAAAATTTTGTAGTGGCCTTGTTTGTGCTTGTGTTTGAGAACTGTTCGCTGATGAGACCTGTATTTTAGTTCTTTATCTGCATGTATGAATACTTTACACTGAGTATTCCCACTGCAACTAGTAGGACATCTTCTAGAAAAAGAATCGGCCCAGGTTACCAGAACACTAGACTTTCCAAGAGGATTTTTATTTTCTTTTTCCAGTTTGCTGTCTCTATTGTAGCCATTTCTTAAGTCTTCTGACCAAAATCTCCTTTTCCTTTGAAGACAGTGAGGCAAGATAGCAGGAGGAAACCTGATCTGCTCTTGCAAATGCCTGTTTGCTCAAGAGAAAGTCTTTAAGACGTGTAGCCTCGTCTCTCAGTTCTGCTTCCTGGGTTTGATACTGCTGTTGCTGATAAAAAGGAAAAGAAAACTGTTAGAATTTTTTCTGAAAACACATTTGAGAGGGTTTTTTTAATATTTTGTGGAATTTCCTGTGTGTCAATGACAATGCACAAGTGTGAAATGATTCTGTTTTGAGTAATTACCTTTAAGATTATTACTCTTCTTTCCAGAGGGAGCAGTTGATGTTACCTTATGAGGGAACTGAGCAGGTCTGCAAGGGCTGATCCTGTCTTTACTGCATAGGATTTAATGTCTGACAAGTATCCAGGGTGCTTTGTGTGTGTGGAGGAGGCTGATGAAACAGAAGTATGTGTTCTTACTTTCATTTCAATTCTGCTTTTTTTCTTTCATGCTAGTTTTTCTTATTGAGCTGCCAGTGAAATGGGCAGCATAGTTACTGTACCCATGCCAAAGTTGTCTTCAATACTGGCCAGTCTGGAGGAAGGGAGAACACACACTCTGAAACATACCAGGGGCAGGGTTTCCACGTTGCTGATTGAAAGCTCATAGGTGGACCTCTGAGCAATTGAAAAACAATCTCATAGAATGATGGAGTGGTTTGGGTTGGAAGGAACCTCAAAGCCCACCCGGTTCCACCTCCCTGCCATGGGCAGGGACACCTCCCACTGGATCAGGGTGCTCAAACCCCATCCAACCTGGCCTTGAACACCTTCAGGGATGGGGCAGCCACAAATTCTCTGGGCAACCTGTGACAGGGACTCTCCACCCTTACAAGAAAACATTTCTTCTTAAGATCTCATCTCAGTCTCCTCTCTTTCAGCTTCAAAGCTCATCCTATCCCTGCAGTCCCCGATCAAGAGCCCTTTCCCAGCTTTCCTGGAGCCCCTTTCAGTACTGGAACACTTCTCTAAAGTCTCCCCTGTCCGCCCCATTGAAGAGCAGGTGGTTCAACATCAGTGTCCTCCAGGAAAAGATTTTTTTCCCACTCCACTCTATAGTTTGTGTCCCTACTAATTACTGGCAACACTGAGACCCTAATAAAGCCGATCGGCACATTGAGAATGCTTCTTACAGCAGTGAATTGATGTGATAATTTCTTTAACAGGAAGGTTATCTGATTTAGTGCCATTATGTTTCATTGAAAGACTTCAGATGATCTGAAATGCAGAAATACACTCCATTAGGTAAACGGTGCAGTTGTGACCTTTGTGTCAATTGGTTCTGTAGCATTATTTATTCCAGTCATGTCATTATGCTTGCAGGGCTGTGTGCCTCTCAATTTGAATTGCATTTGAAAATTTTCATGTTAATAAATTGGGCTTGTGGATAAGTAAGGACGAATTTTAGGACTTGTGGGAAGTATTTACTTATTTCAAGGTTAGAAGTAGGAGTGTTACTGCTGTGAGTTTTGCCCAGGGCAGAATTATTATTGTTCTTTACAACTTCCAAACTGTTTGGATTCATAAACGTAAATATATGGATGATTCCCTGTTCAAGCCTTAAGCACGCTGATCCAGTGGGAGGTGTCCCTGCCAATGGCAGGGGGTGGAACTGGATGGGCTTTGAAGTCCCTTCCAACCCAACCCATTCCATGTTTCTGTTTTACTGACTGTCTTTAAAGCACATTGTGTGGCGCAAACCTGAGGTACTTTGACTGTGTTACCTAGTTTTAAATTAAATAAAAAATGTTACGGTGTATTTACTTGTGTTAATACCAGGCTGTCAACTAAACAGACATTAGGACAATGTGAGAGATACAGACCGCAGGCCAGGGATGTTCTGTGTCATGTACTGTTCCTCAGCTCACGTTATAGAGGCACATCCTTGGTCTTGGCTGCTGAAGAAGCTGCCCTATTCTGTTCTGCTGTGTGTTGCACATGTTTGCTGACTCTTAGATCTGATTCAGCTACGGTGAAACCCGTGGAGAATAAATAGCGCTTCCGAGAACACGGAGTTCTCTGAGACTATGAGATGTGACAGGATTCTGCTTAGCTGATAAATTGCAGTGTAGCAGGAAGGATGCTACAATGAGTATTGATTTCTTTTGTGCATAGAACTCATTTTGTTCCAGCTTGCACATCGCCTTCATGAGCTGACAATCCATTAAGGATCACTTTGTGTGTCTCTTCATTCATTATTGCTTCTTTTACTGCTTTCTGCTTTACTGCCTTTAAAATACATTGTCAAGGCAAAAATAAAACAGGTAAAGGAGAAACTAATAGGAGAGAGCAATTTGGTTTTTGCTTTTGGTTTTTCCTGCTCCCCTGACCAGCAATGGTGACCATGCGAGCTAAAACCATTGCCACCAGGAGTGTGTCTATCCAAACAGTGTCTCCGTTGAGGGATGTAAGTGTCCAGACTGTGGACTGTAGGGAATGCCTTAGCCGACTCGTGGTACCTGAGGACAATCCAAAAAATACCTGCATGAGGTGTGAGCAGGTTAGCAATCTGCTTCTTAAGGTTGCAGAGCTTAAGGATCAGGTGGAAAGGCTGAGAAGTATTCGTGATAGTGAAAGGGAGATAGACTGGTGGAGTCGCACCCTTTTTCCCCCCAGTAATACTCCCCAGGAGACAGAGGAACCATGTATTTCTCACCAACAGGATGAGGGGAGGGACTTAGTTGTTGAGGAGGAATGGGAGCAGGTCTGCTTTCATGGGGGCAAGAGATTTCCCTCCCATCCTCCCACTCGCTTCAAGATGCCACCTTTCCAGTTGCCCTTACAAAACAAGTTTGGGGTTCTGGAATTTGAGGCTCAGGTTGATGATAGTGATGAAGACAATTCATCTGGGGAACCTCTCATTTTTTCTCCATCTGTCAGGCGGATCAAAACTTCAAGTACTAAAAAGAAAAGGAGGGTAATTGTAATAGGTGACTCCCTTCTGAAAGGAACAGAGGGTCCTATATGTAGGCCGGACCCATCCCACAGGGAAGTCAGCTGCCTTCCTCAAGCCCAGGTCTGGGAGTCACTAACAGACTTCTGCATCTAATTCACCCCTCAGATTATTATCCCCTGTTGGTTGTTCAGGCCGGCAGTGACGAACTTGATAAGAGGGGCTCCAGAGTAATTAAAAAGGAGTTTAAGGAGCTAGGTCGATTAATGGATGGGGCAGGAGCGCAGGTGGTGTTCTGCTCAGTTCCTCCAGTGTCAGAGAGATACACTACAAGGAACAAGAGAATCCATGCTCTTGACAAGTAGCTCAAGGGCTGGTGCCGACACAGGAATTTTGGTTTCTATGATCATGGGGAAACCTTTACTGCACCTGGCCTGCTCAACCCAGATGGGTCCCATCTAAGTAATAAGGGCAAAAGGATTCTAGTCCAGGAGTTGGCAGGGCTCATTGAGAGGGTTTTAAACTAGACCTGAAGGGGGAGGGGGATGTAACCAGTCTCACCAGTGATGTGACTGCAGAAAGTGAGTCATTATCAAGGGTGAAGCCAATAGCCCAGCTGAAGTGCATGTACACTAACTCACGCAGTACAGGTAACAGACAAGAGGAGCTCGAAGTCCTGGCCCAGCAGGAGAACTCTGATATCGTTGCTATCACAGAAACGTGGTGGAACGACTCTCACAACTGGAGTGCTGCCATGAAAGGCTACAAACTCTTCAGGAGGGACAGGCATGAGAGAAAGGGTGGAGAGGTGGCCCTGTATGCTAAGGAGACTCTTGACCCTGTAGAAGTTGAGATTGGAGATGACCAGATTGAGTGCCTATGGATAAGAGTCAGAGGGGCAAACGAGACTGACATCCTGGTAGGAGTATGTTACAGACTGCCTGATCAGGAGGAAGAGGTGGATCTACTGTTGTTTAAGCAGCTGGAAGTTGCCTCAAGATCGGCTTCCCTTGTTCTTTTAGGAGACTTTAATCTCCCAGATATCTGCTGGGAACTTAAGACAGCCAAGAGGAGGCAGTCCAGAAGGTTCTTAGAATGCGTTGAGGATTGCTTTTTGTCACAGCTGGTGAGTGAGCCTACCAGGGGTGAGGCTGTCCTTGACCTGCTGTTTACAAATAGAGAAGGGCTGGTGGGTGATGTTGTGGTCGGAGGCTGTATGGGGTGCAGCGATCATGAGATAACTGAGCAATAATAACTGAGGTCATTAAGCTCCTTTTGGAAACTGGGCTGCTTCTTGGTTTCTTTGGAAGACCTTGGAAAGGGTACAGATGTAAAATTAATGTATTTGTCTTTAAAATGCATGGTGCCATGGGTGGCACTATGTGCCTCCAGCCCCATCTGGAGAGTGGACAAATGATGAATTGGATAACGCTAATGAGTTCTGAGGTGAGACTGAGACAGACTTAAATCTATCTTTCCAATTGTTTGGTATACATTAATTTGGAATTATTAGACACAGAAGTGAATAAAATTGGTAGCCCCTCCCCATATACAATTGGGGAAATTGTAACTGGGTGAGTTAGTTCTTTTGCAAGAGGTTTGGCTATATAATAGAGCATTCACTTTTTTTTACTTGTTTAGGGGCAAATGCTTGGCCATGTTCATGGAGCATCAAGAGAGACAGAAATCAGAGGTTTGTGCCATTTCTGCCTACCATTGAGTGTCAGGGGGCTGGAGGCACTGGCTCCATGCTCAGGTTCTGGGACAGCAGGCACTTTATCAATCTATTCTTAGTCTTCATGGTGGTCACTGAAGTAGTCAGGCAGGGAGCTGGGATTAACAGGGATTGTAATTCGTTTGAGATTTCTGTGAAGGATGGTTATGAAGCAGCTGCTTGTTTTATCTCTTTCCCTGTCTTCATCTTCCCTCAACCCCAAACCATCTGGTATTTTACCCCAACATGCTGGATGGTGGGGGCCAAGCCGTGGTTGGCTTTGTAGCATTGTCATTAGGAGAACAGAGCTTTTGAAATAAATTTTCACCTTTATTTTTCTGTGTTAAAAATAACATTTTATAATACAATCGTTTGTACTGTATAAATGTACATCTATCCTTTGCAACTTCTTAGCAATGAATCATTCAGTGTGGCTTTGGGGAACTGGATAATCTCAATACTCATACTGGAGGCTTTATTCTGTGAGCCAAATGAAGTGTTAAATCCCAGCTTTCCTCCTAAAGGCATTAATCTGCTGTGGATAGATTGAAAAATTCTCTTTCTGTTTAAAATATAAGAAGAGAAATTTTGAATTTTATGCACATAGTACACAAATGTTTAAAATAATAAGAAGAGAGAAATCGAGGCACAACATGTGAGTACAGAAATGCTGCAGTAAGCATGACACAAAACAACATTCATCTTAGTTTAGATAAAAACTAAGATATGTTATCAGATATTAAAGATCTTTAATCAGAAACAACAACAACAAAAAATTGTATAGAAAAGATAACAGTTCTTAGCTACAAATATATGTGTATACAGAACAGAATCAACACCAATCATAACTAAAACCTTAAAACCTTAAAAACAGATTGAGTCCTGTTCCCAAACTCTTGCGATGCAGCTCTCTTAAAGAGATGGCGATCAGTCGCTGCCCTGCAGGGGGAGGCATGCCCCCCCCCCCCCCCGCCCCCGACGGAAACTTAGTGTGAGTTCTGCAGGAGTTGTGGAAGGTTCAGATGACCAGTGATCTTTCCTTCAGAGACTGCAAAGCGCCTACACGCAGTAATTGCCACTGCCGCTGCTGCTGTTGCCGCTGCCACTGTCCCAGAGGAAAACGGATGTCCTGGCACCACCTCTGTCCCGGTTTCCCCAGAAACGTCCTCCCCCCACCCCCCTCTTGCGAGCCGCTGAAATTCCCTTTGTTGGCAAGAGAAAGAAAAATTCCTTGGAAAAATCCCAAACCACAACATAGAGGAAAGCACTTTGCAAACTGCTTGGGAAAACTGACCAGTTCTGCTTTGTTTTACCAAGATCCCTGGTAACTGGAAAAGTGAGGGTCTGGTATTTCTTTACAAAGAGTAAGAACTTTCTCACCAAACAGGCAGGTGCCCTCTGTGAGGCTCTTCTGGGCTCTTCTGTGCACTCTTCCAAGCAGAACCTTATGACTGGTGGAACAGTGGGGAGAGGAATAGGAAAAAATATCTTTTATTTCAATGAAAAATGATCTTGAAAAATGATCTTTAAATTGATCTTTTATCTTTTATACATATTTTTCCTCCAAGTATATAATTTATCACACAGTGAAGATCATCCCACCAATTTTCCTTCTGTCCTCATGTTCTTGGTACTGAGATTTCTGTTAATAGAGTAAATAATTTTACAAATATCACTATGCTATCACTTTAGTCCAAAAGTGCTTTTGGGTTCTTTCAGTGTCAGTGTTGTAGGGTTTGAGACCAGTGCGTCAGTAAGCTTTGAGCACTTTGATCCAATGGAGGGTGTCCCTGCCCATGGCAGGGGGGTGGAACTGGATGGGCCTTAAGGTCCCTTCCGACCCAAACCATTCTATGATTCCATGTATCACCTTATTTTCCTGAATTCTGTGATGATTTGCACATATTGTGCCGGTTAGTCCTGGAAGTTACTGTATTTTTCTTGTCTTGACATAGAGGAATTTACTAAAGCTCTGACTTGACACAGCTGTGGTCAATAAAAGTGTTGTTGTTGATCTCCAGAACAAGACATAGCCATGGTTTTGCTCGTTATCCCTGCATTCCCAAGTGAAGCTGTGGATCAGGACAGCGTGGACTCCATACAGGGAACAGACTGCCAAGGGGTTTTGGCAGCTGTGTGTATCCCTCACTATTTCAGTGTTTTGGTGTATTTGTGCTTCATAAATACAAAACTTCAACGAGAGATCCCTTACATCAGTTCTTGTGCATCCCCAATGCATTTGTTTAATGGCTTGTCTTGAAAAGAATTAATCTCCTTAGCAGTGTTTTTCCAGAAAGTCGTTCATGTCTTGATTTCTCCTGCTGCTAGCTGTAAGTTTTCAAGAATTACACAAAGAGAACAAACTAATAATAAGCAAGCTGGTGATATTTTTTTTCTTTCTCAGAGACATTAAAGCTCCTGTAAGTTTTGGAATGATCACTTTTGGTTTTAATATCCCTTTGGCTAAGGAAAAATGACTGCTAGAAGATAAAAGAAAAGTAGTTTTAGTCCCACCCTTGGGCGAAGCAGTCTGTATTTGCTTTATGTTTACTGGAGATCTCTCTGCATGTTAGCTAGGCTGTACAGCTCCTGAGGGGCTTCTTTAGGTTAGGAAAGACTTTGGTGGTTCATGCCAATGAATTGAATGTAAAAGACCAAAATCTTCCCAGTTTGGCTCCTGCCCTGGCTGGGATTGTGAGGGGATAAACAGGGACAACTTGGTTGCTGGCCAAGACTGCAGGATGCCCAGGCTAGAGGAAGAAGGCAAATACCTGAAGCTTATGTGCGGTGGGTCCAGACAGGACAAGCTTCTTGGTCTTAGTTCTTAGAGCGTATCTTGTGATTCAGTCTGCTGACAGATGGTTAGTTTGATCTGAATTTAATTAAATTTAATATAGTTTGACTTGCATTCAGGTTTCTTTGTAGAGTAATAAGCTGATTGCCTTCCTTAATTTTTATACACTAGTAATTTAAAATACTTTGAAGTGTCAATTGTTTCTTTAGTGTCACAATAGAACATGAAACGTGCATAACTAAGAAAAAACTTGAAATACTGTGATAGCAATGAGAAGGGCATAGGCATTTTGAGGGAAAAAAAATTACTTAAGTAACTAACAGCACCAACATACTTAAAAGAGATGACTCTTGTAACCCCAGTAGTTTGGACTGATTTAGCTGTAAAGCAGAGAAGTTATTTGAAGTTAATCTTACATTTTTACAGTAAAGTATTTATAGTGAAACTCTTATATTTCATTCTGAAGATCTCCTGGCTGGTTTAGGGCTATGTAAATAATTAAAGCCCTTCTACACATGTCAGCTTAGTCTGTAAGGTGATGGTTGAAATTTGAGGATTAAGAAAACACTTTTTTCCAGTGTTAAATTGTTAACCTATGATAGTTGTAATGCTGATTTCATGATAAGATGGTACTGAACTTATTATCAGGTCTTTTACTCTTTATTATTCTGTCCTTGATCAAAATGCTGTACCTGGTCATTAAAGCATATGGTCGAGTTTTATTCTGCTATTGTTCTTCTGGTACCAGTTTTTAATATGAGAGATATGTATGAGGGCTGTGCTGTAATAGCCCGAAATGAAAGCGCATGCTAATACTTGAACATCACTCTGGGGATTTCAGCCATGTGAGGCTACTTCGTGATTCAGTGAGGATTTTGACTGTGATTGCTCTGGGTTAGTGACTTCACCTGGATGCAGATCAGGAACCCAATAAGATCTGGATGCAGCTCATGAATTTATCTTTGACTTTGAGCAGGGAAGTTCAAAAAAATGTAGATGTGAACACAATTAATGGCTCTCAGAAATCCTGGCTGTGCCTGGGTTCAGTTACCTGAGGAAAAATAGATGAAGAGAAACAATTGTATTTGGTTATAAATTTATTTTACATATTTTTGTTTTGTCTTACATGTTTGGGAAGGTGAACTGTAGCAAATCAATGTAAAGATTAGTAGAACAGGTCTATGATTTTGGTGTATTGACTTAAGGATACTCCTCCCCTGTCTGCTGTGTACACATCATACTGCAATGATAATATTTTGGTTAAGTTATGCATCTTTTAAAAATACTAAATATACTGTAGAGTAATTGAAGAATTTAGGAAGGTCTACAGGTATGTTTAGCCAACCAGAAGACTTAGCTGTAATCCTGAGGATGGCTTCTGCCAGTTTTCACATTTTGAACATCTGTCACAAAACTATCTGTGTGATTGTACATAAATATAGTGATATGCATGCGTGAAACATTTCCTTCCCTCTAATCATTTTTATTTCAAAGCTTTAAAAAATAATTTACAAAGTAAGAGTAAGTGTGCTAAATTTATCATAAAAAAATGAGACTTCAATTGTGAGCATCTGAAAAATGGTCCTTTTTGAGTGGAAACAAGCTGAAATATAGGCAGCTGTCATTGGGTTTGCTTTAAATTTGTGTTCCTAGTGTTGTGGCACTTAAGGGGGCTGCAGGAAAGCTGGGGAGGGGCTCTTGATCAGGGAGTGTAGGGGTAGGATGAGGGGGACAATTTTAAGCTGAAAGAGGGGAGATTGAAATGAGATCTTAGGAAGAAATGTTTTCCTGTGAGGGTGGGGAGGCCCTGGCACAGGTTGCCCAGGGAAGTGGTGGCTGCCCCATCCCTGGAGGTGTTCAAGGCCAGGTTGGATGGGGTTTGAGACCCCTTAACAGGAGAGAAGGGTGAAGGAGTTGGGAGACAGGGCTATGCTTCTCATTGCTTTGCTATATTATTTTAAAATCAAGTGCTTTAACTCTTTTTGTAGGCATTCCAGATCAATACAAAGGAAGTAAAATATTATGGTTTGGATTATGTGATAGATACTACAGAGAGTTCATTTTCTACCAGAGGACTTATTCTGATGGAGAAGTCTCTAATAGCTCTGCTGTATCTCCTAAGGGAGAACCTGGATTTGACTCTACTGTCCTATGGGTGCTTTGCCTAGAGGGCTTTAGTTTGCCTTTTACCAAATCTTCCAATCTCTTTTCTCAGGCTGTGCCTTTAAAAATAGGCACAGCCTTTAAAAAATAAGGAATACAAAGTTTCCTTACATATCTTCTTAAAAAAATACTGTATAATAGCAAATGCATTGAAGCAACAGATTGTTGTACAGCGTTGTTCACAGTCCAGATAATTTAATGAAGAACAACATCCTTGCTGTATTTTAGGGAGATTACAGCATCCTACCAGTAGTGCACAACCTTCTCAACATGTATTTAAATTCTAATGAAATGAACTAAAAAGTATTAATTACTAAACTACAAAGCCGTGTTTTCACAGTTTTAATCTCTGTGATTTTGTGTTTAGATAAAGACTCGCTGCTAGTTTCGGGTGTTCTGTTCCGCTTGAGATAATCATCAAATAATAGCTAATTCAGTATAATGATCAATTCAGTTGCAGCTTAGCCAGCAATCAGCAGAAAAAAATAAATTTCCTCAAACTGCACGTACCAAGCAGTCTTTAATTCTAATAAAAATGATACAAAATGTAATGCAAATGTTTGCAATTTCATCGTCAAACCAAGATAATGAGATTTAAACACAAGGTTTTAAGCTTAGGCACAAATAATGCTGTAGGCCGCCTGACCTTATCATGTACAGCTCGCTTAAATTTTGCAACTTCAATCCCTGATAAATGAGGTTTTTGAAGTATAAAAAAATGTTCTTTCGTAAAAGAAACACTTAGTTTATGGTACTGGTTAGAGTCTTCTATAAGTGATTACTGTCTCCATAAAACACCGTATTCAGCACTCTTGTGGCACAGGCATCTGTCACTCAAACAGATGTCACCCTATAAACCCAAAAATATAACTTTTTTTTTCCATTCTGTGCAGGTAAGTGAGGTTTTCAGGTCGATATGCTCTGTGGCAGTTGTTACAGTGACAGATGTTCCCATCTAGCAGCCCTCAAAGGAGAAGTGACCTTGTCTTAGTGGGAGTTCCATGTCAAGTGCTATAATTATATGTATTGCAGAGAATATATGCTTTTATGAAGGATTAAATGCATAAGGATGCTTGTGCAGTTCACATTGCTGTTTGTCATGGAGAGACTTGGAAAAAGATAGCAAGGTTTCTAAAGTGCCCTAAATAGAACAAGATCAACTTGATGAGCTCCACCTCAAAACTGTGGAGGATGAATGGTGTGATGACAAACCCAAGTGTTTTAGTTTGTTCCTTTCTCCTGGATGGTCTAGATGCTGGAATTAATCCAGCCTGGAGGATTCATTTGCTGAAGAATGTCAATAGCTGCATGGAAAGTGCAGCTGGTCTGGTTATAACACTGCTCAATTTTCGATTTACATCATGTGCAATTCTCATTTCATTTTGGTCTGATGAACAAAAATCTCCAAACGTTTCTGTTTGGGTCAGTTTAACTCACAGTGCCTGGTGCTGTCCTCACCAGGCAGTGTTTATACATAGGAAGGATGATGAAAGTTTTTGCAGCAAGCTGGACTCTGCCTGCGTTAGTGTTAAGAGGAATACATTTACTTGGGGAAAAAAGGGTGGTTCAGTTGGATCAGTCTTCACTGCTGTTGTCTTTGGTAGCCATATTGGTGAACTGGGTGATCTTTAAGGTCCCTTCCAACCCAAGCCATTGTATGATTCTGTGCTGAATTTAGTATTTGTTCTTTGTCTTGATTCTGAGTCCCCAAAATGTTCCCTTTGGATAGGTAATCTCCATGTAACTCTTCTTTCAGAGTGTGATCCATCTTCATGCAACAGCCCCAACTGCTGTATTTTCTGTCCTCCTAGCCTCTTTATTTTCTAGGTGTTTTTAAACCGATGTCACTTGTAGTACCCAAAAAGTTCTGTGACAAACAGTCCTGCAACATACTTACAGATGGTCTTGAAATATCCACCTCGGGCTCGCTAATCACATGCTTACTAATTTTTCATTAGAAGAAACTGAACAGTCATTTCCTTTTCACCTTCTCTGTGTCCTTTCATAATATGCAGATGCATAAAGACAGTCCCTGCAGATACTTGGTATTACTGAGATGGATATTTAATTAAAAATTCAGATATAGTGTTTTGAACATCTCCATTTTTCATGTCAAATTCTTGCTGATGTTATTACCAAGAGTATTTCTAAAGCACAAAAGACCAAAACTTTCAGTGTAGGTTGTGTTTGACCATGACATTTTGTTTGGTTGCTTGTTTTTGTAATGTGAATTCTTGGTTCAGCAGGGAGTGTGCAAATGAATTGGAAGTGTAACACTGGGACTGTATCCATAGAGCAAGTTCCTCATGTGCAGTGTGGGTCTTGGGCTCTTTGTTTCAGTAGTTACATCAGGTTAGAGAGAATCCTGGGTTTGGTAATGCGGTGTGTGAACAGCTGCAGTGAGAATTCAGTGACTGCAGCGAAAGTGCCTCTGCATGAAAGCAAACAGAATTCTTAATTAAAAAAAGAAGGGCAACAAACATTTCTATGGAAATATGTTGGTGTTTAGTACATAAATATGTACAAAACGCTGGAGTCATGACTGCTATAAGGAGATTATACCTCCAGGGGGTGAAAAATGAAAATCGACATTTTAGCATCTGTGTTTGGGTCCTCAAATAATCAGTAGCTTTTGTTTGTTTGTTTATTTGTGGGGGTTTGTTTTTGTTTTATATTTACAGAGTTGGTCTTAAACTTTCCGTACTTCCATTTCTTGTCAGCATACTAGGATTAACCTCTGAAAAATGATCTTAGGGTTAATACTGGCATTAAGGACTAGAGCAGAGCCATTGAGAAAAGCTATAACACTGCTTAATTCTCAATTTACATCACGTGGAATTCTCATTTCATTTTGCTTCCTTTTTTGCCCAGCTCACTTAAATCTGAGTTAGAAGTCTCAACACTTAAATGTAATGGTTTTGCCTGCATATGCAGTTTTCATAAGTAAAATTTCATGCATTTGTTGATACAGGTTTCAGAGTCCCCAGCATGGTTTGTGGTGTTGTGTTAATGGCATGGGAGTTGACTTGCAGAGTCCATCTTAGCACTTGCCTATGTCTTTCATCACAGTGATTCTTCTACTGTTTAGCTTAAAAGATGAATTTATTGCACGGAGTTCTCATCATTTGTTATTTCAGTACATTCTTGTTTCTAGATTACATTAATGAGCTTCCTAAACAAGCAGAGAAACAAACCCCCAGTACTTGACAACAACAAAACCACTTGAAAACCTTGCATATGTATTTAAGTTTTCTCATGGATCAACTCCATTATTTTGTCTTGGATCAATTCCATTATTTTCAAGTTAATTATTTGTAAGTATTTAGTAGCCGGGACTGTGGAAAATTCTGTTCCAGTCCCAGTTTTGGTCGCCGCTCTCTTCTGCCCCAGATGACGACTCTTCAGGAGGGTTCCTGAACATCTTGAGGTTGAACAATGTTCAACAAGGCCAAGTGCAGAGTCCTCCATTTGGGGCACAACAACCCCAAGCAGTGTTACAGACCTGGGGAAGAGTGGCTGGAGAGCTGCCTGGCAGAGAAGGATCTGAGGGTGTTGGTTGACAGCCGGCTGAACATGAGCCAGCAGTGTGCTCAGGTGGCCAAGAGGGCCAATGGCATCTTGGCCTATATCAGACACAGCGTGGCCAGCAGGAGCAGGGAGGTGATTGTGCCCCTGTACTCAGCACTGGTGAGGCTGCACCTCGAATGCTCAGTTCAGTTTTGGGCCCCTCACTACAGGAAGGACATTGAGGGACTGGAGCGTGTGCAGAGAAGGGCAACGAGGTTGGTGAGGGGGCTGGAGAATAAGCCCTATGAGGAGAGACTGAGGGAACTGGGGTTGTGTACCTTGGAGAAGAGGAGGCTGAGGGCAGACCTCATCCCTGTCTACAACTGCCTGAAAGGACGTTGTGACAGGGTGAGTGCTGGTCTCTTCTCGCAAGTGACAAGCAATAGGACAAGAGGAAATGGCCACAAGTTGAACTAGGGGAAGTTTATACTGGACATTAGGAAGAATTTCTTCACTGAAAGGGTGGTCAGGGATTGGAACAGGCTGCCCAGGGAGGTGGTGGAGTCACCATCCCTGGAGGTGTTTAAAAAACGGGTGGATGAGTTTCTTAGGGACATGGTTTAGTAGGGAGACAGGTATGGTTGGACTCGATGATCTCAGAGGTCTCTTCCAACCTAGTGATTCTATGATTCTATGATTCTGTGATTCTATGATCTTGGACACTTGGTCCATGTACGGTTCCCCTTAATTAGGTATTATTATTTTTTGTGGTGTTTCTGCTCCTCCTTTTATTAACAGTACTGGGAGGTATAGCTATCCTGTGATTAACAGTATTTAGTGGGCAGGTTGATATCAAGCATTGCCTGCAGAGGAGAAGTTATGTGGGGTTTATAATGCCGGAGAACGGAGGCTGCAGTGGTTCTGTAGCTGCTGGTGTTTACGGGAGATATTGTCATGTGCATGTTTTTTAACCCATTGCAGGGATCTTGGGGTGTGTTTCAACCCAAATCACTTGACACTGGAGTTTTTTTATCTTTCCGCCTGGTCTCTTCCCCTTGCGCGAGTTGTGAGCCTGGTGTGGGTTTGACTGTTGTAAACATACTCCGTTCTTTCCTGTGAGCGCTGTAACTGTGAGGATGCCCCAAACCTTCATTTTCAGCGAGAGGGGGAAAGTCAGTCCCTGTCCTGCTGTGTGGCTTCACAGAAAAAGAAAACCTGATGGAGGAATCCTCTGTTCTTACCCCTGTAAATCTCCAGCATGATTTTGCTGCTCAGAATTCTCTACTCTTACGAACAAACCGAGTGACCTTATTATTGTTCTGTAGCTTCTTTTCCTTTATATTATAGAGATACAACTTCTGCATTTCCAGGCCAATTTTTACCCTCATTTCCTAGCTACATATTTACTATTCTCTGATTTATAATGATACCGTGCCAACTCCAACATCCCTGATAAGTTAAAGACATCTCTTTAGGAACTAAGGACAGACCAGCATTATGAAGCATCAGAAAGCCTTCAAATAAACAGGACACTTTGACCTGACCCTCTTCTGTATGTGGTTGTCCTTGTGATTCTGTATTTCATCTGGATTTCACACAGTTGAGTATGGAGGTGCTTTGAGATACTGATTGTGTCATGTGTTTGCAAGGTGGGTTTCATGGCAGGTGACTGCAAAGTCTGAAGAATTTGTAGAGCTTATCAACTGCGCATGTTAAATACCAAGATGTAAATGCCAGTAGGAATCACAGTAATACAGCTCACAGAAAGAAGATATGCATGCACTATATCTTTTAGAGGTTTGATTCTAGTTGTTTTTTTAAATAAAGTATATCTTTAGAATATTCGGATATTTTAGTTTCTTGTACTTCACATACGGAATTCTGTTGTAGCTGTGGGCTTTTTTATGTATAGACATAGAAGCAGAAAGTAGAGAGAATCCATCCAAAAAGCCATGTCTAAGTTTTTTCTCAATATTTTTTATCTACACAAGAACATAAGAATAGGAATATGAAGCTTTTGTTGCTGTCATCTGGCTGAGTTCCCTCTTTGCTGCTGCTCTAAGATGTGTGGATCTCACTGGCATTACAGCTGTTAAAGCCAAATAGTTGGGTTATGTGTCAGAGCTATGTTATTGCTGGTATTTAAGTAATGAGCCTCCAAAATCATCATTCTCATATGGATTTATTTTCTGAAAATTAATCTCTTTTTCTATCAAATATTTGTATTTGGATGATTTTCAAATATTACTTAAAGTCTTTGGGGGAGATGCCATGTGTTCACTCTTGCCATTTGTAATTTCTTCCCCTTTTCTCTTAACAGACATGACTTGATTCTAATTTGACTTCATTCCCTCAGCTATGACCAGCTGGGAAAAATCACTTTCCAGCAGCCCTGTTAGCAGCCCTTCTGTACAGTCACTGCGTACAAGTCCCCAAGGGGGCAGCTGTAATCCATCTGTCATAGGATCACACTGCTTCTGGCATACACAGTGCTTATCTCTCAGGGCATCTTTTTCTCCTTTGGAATTCTGATACAGGCCTTTGTTGCAATTTTCTAAAGATGCGTTTGAGTCTTTACCAGCATCACAAATTATGCCAAGGTTTAACACTTAACCTGACAAAACAGACTGCGAGCATTTCCAAAGTGACTAGTTCCAGCTGCTGCCAGTGCAACCGCTCTAGTGGTTACCGCAATGCTGTTTCTGTTGAACAATTACAAATATGTTAGTGCAATACAATGTAAGGCCATCTAATATAATAGCATATAATACTGTATTATAGAGGGTGCAGGGAGACCTTAGAGCAGCCTTCCAGTACTGAAGGGGGCTCCAGGAAAGCTGGAGAGGGGCTTTTGATCAGGAAGTGCAAGGACAGGATGAAGGAGAACAGTTTTCAGCTGAAAGAGGGGAGATTGAAATGAAATCTTAGGGAGAAATGTTTTCGTGTGTGGTGAGGAGGCCCTGGCACAGATTGCCCAGAGAAGTGATGGCTGCCCCATCCCTGGATGTATTCAAGACTAGGTTGGATGAGGCTCTGAGCACCCTGATCCAGTGGGAGGTGTTCCTGCATGGGGGTGGAAATGGATGGGCTTCGAGGTCCCTTCTGACTCAAAACATTCCATGATTCTGTGATATAATGGAATGTAATATGGAAATCAGGGCTACAAAGAACATCCCCTAACACCACTCTCTAGTATGCTGCCTTCAGGATGGAAGATGATGCAGGGTCACAAAATGGAATATACCTTCTGCATCCCCCTTCCCTATACATGTGCTATCCTTCTGCTTGTCGTGTTCAGTAGTTGTGAGAGAGCTTCCCAAGCCTGTCCAAAAGTAATGTGCTTGCCTTTCTTGCTCTAAGTGAATATTGTCCCTTTTTTGGAATGCTTTGAAACAATTCAAGTTTGACACACTTTTCAAGGTAATCGCTAGTCAGTGCTGGATGTCTTGGATCAGATGTAACTTTTAAATCCCATCTTCTAGTGTTTTGCCTAGCAGCCTTGGAGCCAAGCACATCTCTGTCATGCAGATGGGTGCCAGCAAATCTCTTCATGGGGTGATGAAGACTGTGCATGGAAAGGTGCTTGGAGTTTAACAGGACAGCCCTGACTGAGCGTATACAGAGACGACAGCTTTACCCTCATCCCCTGCACGCAGGCTCAAATTATCCTGCTTTACTGCTAAATCCCGTTCTGTTAAAAACCTCAGTGCGGAAATGGTGAAAGTAGATTTGGATAATTATTAATCACGAGTCCTCTGTCCACCTCTCTTCCTCATCTGGAAGAAATTATTCCTTGCTTAGTTTCAAGTGTGTTAACTGCTCTGCAACATAACAAGCCCTTGATCTTCAGGCTTCTCAAAGTCTCCCTTCTTGCCCTCAGATTTGCATCATGCTTAGGCCACTTTTTCTACTTAGCATTGCTTTAAAAATATAATTTTAACACTTGCCAATCTTTTATGTTTAGTTCTAAAAAAGATCATTATAGGCCTTTTGTAGGTGACGTGATGTAAGTATTTAGTGAGGGCTGATCCATTTTAGCACACCATGAGTGCTACTTTGAAATATAGTGCCTTGGGTATGGGAATACTGCAGTTCTTTCCATAGGTATCTTTACTAATGTGCCAACAATCCTCCTTAAAATGCTTTTTCTGTTGCTCTAACTTCCAGCCTGTGTATTTGCACATGATTTTCTATATTATTTAATATTTATATGGGCAATCTTCTAAAATTCAGGTTACCTACTGCAGGCTATTATGACAGATAACACTTACAGTATTAGAAAAAAAAGATTATGCTCCCTAAATAATTGGGATGTGGTTTTAATCTGCTAGATTAGGAGAACAGATTGTGGCTGTTGACTGTATGTATCCATCAGGGCTAACGGTCTGATGCTGCCAGAATGCACAGGAAATGGGTCTTGTGTGAGGCGCTGTGGTGTAAAATTTTATGGTGTGAGTGCCTTCTCTGAGCGCTGTGCTGGGCACTGCAATATGGGGCACAAATTCTCTTTGTTCAGTCTGTTAACTTGCCGTTTGGTGCTGAAGCTGGAATTTAATACCAGTTTCCTTTAGCAACATGGTATAAAATTGTCTGTGTATTTTCTTGCTCGCTTTGTCAAGTGAGTTGATGTTCTTACAAATAAACCCCAAATACATCGTATTGCAATGTGATCATAACTACATTCATCACATGTTTTAGCAGCAAGTACATAAATTAGATTTAAAGTTAGTATTTCTGTAAACAGACATCATTCAGGAAACTCATAGTCAATTAAATGTTTCAAGCCTATTGTTTTTTTAATGTCATACTCAGTTTCTCTCGGTGAATTGAGTTAAAGGTCGGTAGTAATGTTTGTGCTAGGGAAGAGTTCTGTCTGTTGGGATGCTCAGCTAGGTTACGAAAGAGTTTACAGACAGGGCTGTAAGCATTGCAATGGGCTTTGCTGCTGCCTGCCAGGGTGTGAGGGACACGTTAGGGCAAGGCAGACCTTTAGGCTGCATCGCTTACATCCCTGGGTCTGCCGATATTGGAACCTTTCTTACTCCACACTTAACAATTCAATAGTTAAATAACAAAATAGATAATTTGTGATGGGGAGGGATTAAAGGAGTTAATGGCTATATTTGCTTTCAGAAGTGTGTGTGCCTTCCATCGAAATAAATTAGTCTCTCAGGCTTCTGAGGAGAGTATTAGACCTAATGTCATCTTAATATATTCTAAAGCTCTGTGGCTGAGAGAAGTGAATTAAAGGATTTTAAATTTCTAATTACTTCAGATGTGATTAATTTTCTACTTTTTAAAAAATAAAGTTGGATGGGAAAATGTGGTTTAAAAAGGCAGAAAGAATGTGAAGGGGAATAACTGTTACCCCACGAGAACTGTTGTAAAGCACTAAGTTAGTGATTTGGTATTTTGCATGGCAATTAGTCATAGCAGGAGTTAACAAATAGCAAATCAACACTTCATTTTTGTTTGAGAAACATTGTGACCTTTTACTATGATGAGACTTGCAGCATCCTCAGGACTAGTATCCTGTGTCTGAGTGGATTTGGAACAGTCTTGCAGAGAAAGACTTGGGTGCTGCTGGGTGAAAAGCTCCACACGAGCTGGCAATGTGCACTTGATGGCCAGAAAGCCAAGTGTGTCCTGGGCTGCATCCGAAGCAGTGGGACCCAGCAGGGCAAGCGAGGGAATTCTGCCACTCCGTTCTGCTCTGGTGAGACCTCACCTGGAGCCCTGAGTTCAGCTCTGGAGTCCTTAGAACAGGAAGAGTGTGGAGCTGTTGGAGCAAGTCCAGAGGAGGCCACGGAGATTATCCGAGGGCTGGAGCACCTCCCACGCAAGGACAAGCTGAGAGAGTTGGAGTTGTTCAGGCTGGAGAAGAGAAGGCTGTGGGGAGACCTTGAAGTGGCCTCCCACAGCTGAAAAGGGCTGCAGGAAAGCTGGGGAGGGGCTCTTGATCAGGGAGTGCAGGGGGAACAGTTTTCAGCTGAAAGAAGGGGGATTGATATGAGATCTTAGGGAGAAACATTTTCCTGTGAGGGTTGGGAGGCCCTGGCACAGGTTGCCCAGAGAAGTGGTGGCTGCCCCATCCCTGGAGGTGTTCAAGACCAGGTTGGATGGGGCTTTGAGCACCCTGATCCAGTGAGAGGTGTCCCTGCCCATGGCAGGGGGGTGGTACTGGATGGGCTTTGAGGTCCCTTCCAATCCAGATCATTCTGTGATTCTGTGAATGCGCTGGAGCCTTGTAGAGGGTACCCACAATGCTTCGTTCCAGGTATGAGTCAGCTACTGCCTTCCCACACGGATCTACTGTGTCTGCAGAGGATGAAACTCAGCAGCAGGAATAACTCACGACAGTGCAACTAACCCCAGAAAGTGTTATTCCGAGTCGCTCTGGCTGTGAGTTTATAGCTTGTGAAATTTGACTGGGTTTTGTGACAGCCCTCAAGTTTTATCAGTGCTACCTGATCTCCCCTTTATGTCTTGCAGTAAATTTAGAGGATTCACAGCTTCTTACTTCTGTCGGCATTGCTAGCACCCACTGTCAGTCTGACTGAATCTCCCATAGAAGTGTTGAGCTGTGCACAGATCGGTGATGAATGTGCCCAACAATCACCTCTGCTTTGAGCAGTTAAAAGCATGCTCAAAGTAAAAAAATTATATTTTGTAACAAGAGATGCTGCGTTGCCTTTTGGTACTCTCAGAGCACTGTCAGTGTTGTCTCTGGATGGTGCGGCAGCTCAGTGCTGGAGACGGTTGGATGCTGCACTCTGCTGCTGCAGCAGTAATTGAAGATCTGTCTGCTAGGAGGTCTTCCATATCTCATTGCTCTGTGAAAGAAAGGTGAAAGAAACTTGACTAGGGGACAGGGCAAATTTCACAGGAATAACAAAGTCTACTTGTGAAGTTTTTAACCTTGGTATGTTAAAGAAATGTGCTTAAATTAAGCCATGAGCTATAAGGGCTAATTTCTTACTCTCCTGTCTTTGTGCAAAGAGAATTAGCTGTACTCAATTAGCCTGAAAGTGCAGGTTAGTAGAATCAGATTTGCATCATAGCTTTGCCGGTCATCAAGAAGTGCACAAGCCTCTTTGTTCTCCCAGCTCTGGATGCACAGGAAAATCCACACAACCTTGCCTGATCACAGGAGAGATTTCCTTCCAAGCCTGGGTGCTTTCAATCCGCATCCTTTTACATGGTCAGCACCATCTGTTGGGTGAGGTCATGGCTTTGAAATAGAAGACAACTAGACCTGAAGTATTTGCAGTACTTTGCAGGCTAGAGGTACCTGAGGTATCCTCAGACCTCTCTGCAGGTCGCTCAGATGTTGATTTGAGCCTGCAAGCCTTCTGCAAGGTGCTTGCGAAGAAACGCTGTGGTGCACCCCTCAGCGGTGAGGTAGGATTGTGAGCAGTCTTCAATAAGGTCTTCAGCAGCCCGTTGCTTTTTTGTGGGAATTAAGTGCCGAGATGTTAATTGATTTCTTCCTCTCTATTTTTGTTTTCTTTTTAGGATTGTTTTTCAAATAAAAGTCTTCTCACTTGATCTTACCATCTACAAGTATGCACCGTAAAAGGGGTCAGAATTATTTTCTGGTACTGATGAACATGTAAGAAACACACACAAAATGTGATTTTCTTCTTTGTTTTGGGTTTGATTTTTTTTATTTCTGTGGCTTCCAATTGCTTTAAGTGTTATAGGATGGCAAAAGCGCATCTGAAACTCAGGGTAAATGCCTTGTAAAGTTTCAGTCGCAGCTCTAAACTGTAAAGCAACCAGAGTTTTCCAGTGAAAGAAATCTAATTATTATTTTGAAATGGTCAAAAAAGCTTATTTCTCATTAAAACACTTTTTGTAAACAACGCTACACAGCTCAAAACCATTTCTGCTGCAGCTTTCCTTAAGGTTTCCTCTGTCCTAAGCATTAGCAGAAAGAGATGGGGGGGTGGGGTGTAATCTTTAGAGTGAGGCTTTATGAAATTGTGAGTGATGGAAAAATAATGGAAAATGTTGGGGGAACTAAATGATAGTTTCCCCCCAGCTTTTCCTGTTGGCTGTTTTGCTGGTTTTCAGTTGGCTGACTGGTTTGCTTACCTGGCATTCAGCTGGGTTCATATGGGTAGGGCCTAAGTATGTGGCAGGAGTGACAGGATATTTTCTGCTTGAGACTCATTCTTTGGGAAATAATTTTTCCAAAAGAAAGTGTTCTGCCATGTGGAAATGGAGATTCCAAACTGGAATGCAGTACTGTAATTTATTTTTCCCCTTCCCAGTGTGTTCAGTCCTCTTTTCTTCATAGAATTTTTTAGGTTTGAAAAGACCTTTAAGATCATTGAGTCCAGCCCTTAACCCAGCACTGCCAAACCCTGTCGCTAAGCACCACATCCACACACTTTTAAATCACTCCAGGGAAGGGGACTACACTGCTGCCCTGGACAGCCTCTGCCAGTGCCCACCAGACTTTTCGGGGAAGAAATTTTTCCTTTTTTGCTTTGAAATGTCTTGTTCTTATTCGTGTTCATGCTGCTGTGCACGGCTACTGGAAAGAAATTATTTGGAAACAACAAGTAACACGAATAAAGCGAGGTTAATCTGCAGTGTTTTTATATAGCTCAGTGTAAGTGACAGCATTTATAACCTGCTTCCAGAAAAAGTGAGCTAACGATTTAAAGGAGGATGAAAGTATCAAATACAAAACTAATAAATGTTGCATAAGACTTTTTTGTTCATTGCACTGCTACATCTGCAGTCTCAGCTCCCTACCGCAAGCTGGCAAAAAGGAAAGTGCCCATTTAACAACCTTCCGCCACCACAAATCTGGACTTGAAAGCATTTCCTGACGCGTTATGAAGTGGTAAAATAATTGTCAGAGCTGTTTCAGTCAATATGTCCTCAGCTGGGATGAATAATTAGAGGAACTATGCTAGCAGGCTGCGAACCTGGCCAGGAGGTCCTGGTATGTCTGCTCATAGGAAGTAGTAACTTATTTTGAAATAAGAAATCGCTTTGTCTGTGTGAAGGAATTGGAATTTGGTTTGTTCTTCTGTAGCCTTTTCATATAATAGAAAAAAGATGTTGTGCAATGCTGTCAGGACTGAATAGTGATTGAATAATTGTGCCCAGAGACTGAACCTGAGGCACACAGGAAGCATTCCCAGCAGAAGCTGGAAAGTGGTCTTCAACATTTGCTGGTGGTCATTTGTGTTTCCCATTTGATCTCGTTGTTTGTACAGAGTCAGCTAAGTTTTTCAGAACAGCTAAGCTAAATGACACAGCTTTGAATTAAAAAAACCTAGTTACTGCCAAAATAGTCCTTGTGAACCAGATAATCAACATATTTTTAACCTGGTCAATAACAAAAGCCAAAATGTGTAAACAGTGGTACCTGTCACTATGTCCCATTGCCATGTAGAGGTCAGTTGGCCTTCCTTGTATGGGTAGTTGTATGTATTCGACATCTCATAACCTGTGCATAGTTTTTGGTAGTGGGTTGTAGTTTAAGTTGAACGAAAAACCCCCACCAAATTGTTATTTTCTTAAAAATGTGGTGTATGATGGACAAATAAAAATAACTTAGAAGAATTAGGAGCATCACTTGTGTAAAAGAACATAAAATTGCCTTGTCTTTTGTGATTCAGAAATAGAAATGACATCAAATAAAGCTGCTGTAACCCCAGTTTAGGGCTGTATTGTGATTTTCTGAGATATTTGACTGGTTGGAGGATCATGTAAGTGAAATTTAGGGGAGCTTTGTTAATTTGGCTGAAAAGGCGAGACTGCACAAAGACTGGCAAGACTGCCACTGCAGAGTTCTGCTGGAACTACCATGGCGATGTCGTCCTGTGATTCTAAAGAACAGATGAATTCTGAAAGGGACTCAAGAAATGTCATAAGAACTCAGGGGCAATGCAGAAGAACTGTGAGCACTCAGGTCTGTTATTTCCCAGGGAACTCTTCCAAGTGATGCGCTGCAGCCAAAGAGAAACTGCTGACTGTGCCCTTTACCTCGCAAACCTGAAAGTGAGCCAATTGCTAAGGGACTGAAATAACCAGAGGGAAAGGAGACTTCATGGAGGACTGCTTCTCCAGGAGTCACCAAGCATCACATCCTGATGGCTGTAGACATGACTTTGCAATGACAGTGGCGATGTTCCACGCTGATGCCAAATTTTCAGCTGCCGTCCTCACCCTCAGCGATGAGCTGGTATGAATGAGGTGGAATGGGCTGGTTTTAAATGGAGGGAGCCAGAGGAGGGCTGGGTTTGGCTTTATTTTTTAAAAACTGGGCAAATCCTGGATTCTCATACACTTGAAGTAAAGCCTCAGGTATTGGAATCTGCCCATCAGAGGATCTTGTGCAGTCAGCTACTCCTTAAATTCAGATTCTGCACAATACGAAGTTCGTACTGCATTGTAGAAGGAGTCAGTCTATTCCTAATATCCACTGCAAAAAAATAGCTCTGAACATTTTTGGTAGCTTTAGTTTGTTTTGGAAAAGCTGAATATGTGAGACTACTTAATTGCACTGACAGTCTTCTGATTAATTATTAGCGTGAAGTGGAAAGTTTACCACTAGCAATGTTTTGTGTAATGCTGTATTATATTGATAATGTTATTAACATTCTGAGAGTTGCTTAAAGACCTATATGCAGAGTTTTTATCCTCTTTAGAAAAAGGGCAATTAATTTCTTTGTGCTCAATGAAGTAAGGACATCTGCAAATTATAGTTCTGGTATGTAATTACATGTTTTGAGCAGCACTGAATGCTAGTAGAAATATAAACTATGTGCAGTGATAAATAGATCATCCAAGTCCTGCAAAATAATGGGACTTCTGTTATCTATGTTTAAATTGCATGGAATTGCACTATTTCTTCTTCTAAGTTTTTCAGTTGTTGTTATAGATGGAGATGAAATTTGAGCGCAGAAAAAATCCCAGCATCGGGGTGATTGAGATGATTTAGACTTTATTTCTCATATCTGGTTCTCTCAAGTGCAACAAAGATTATCACATTTATTGTGATGTGATAGGCAACTGCCACTAATAAGGCTAGAGTGAGTCTTTCCTTGTTGGAGCTTCATGTCCACAAGGATAAATTGATCTGTATAGGACTTCTTTTGGGCTCCTCAGCCTGTGGCTTTTTGACTGCATCTCAGGGACCACATGTCAGTGTCTGTAGTGAGGTCAGTTGCCACAAACACCAACACAGACAGTGAAACAGTATGTGTCTCGCTCTTGAATGTCATGCAGAGATTAAAAATGAATATTTCTTACGTATAAATATATATATATTGGTTAATAATTAAAGTATGATGTGAAATCTGCAAAGAAAGCATTGGTAAAGAGTTAAAATTCCTGTGTTTGGTTTATAGTTACTCAATAGAATGTTTGATGAGGGTCTTTGAGAATAAAGAGGTGCTTTTACCTTTGCCGCGTTAGGGTCTCGGAGAGCAGCATTCAGTGTTAGCCTTTGTGCATGAAAATGCCAGGCATGGTTTTTAGTTTGGATGCCTCCACTCATATTGCCCAGAAACAGTTATTACCACAGTATTTCTTGCTTGTCTACATCCTTCAAAAACGAAATTACTGGTATAGCTGTGGTAGTTTTCAGATGTTAGAATGTTTTGTAAGCTGCGGTGTTTTCTGATGCAATTTTTATTGTGGAACAGATTTCAACAGATATTTAAGATAGATTGAGAAATTATGATAGATTGATGTAACTCCATCGCATTAAAATACTCATGGAAAATTTTTAAGGGGAAACATAATTAATTGTAAAATAGTTCAAAGCTGAAAATACAACGTGTTGGGGTTTGCCAGCAGCACTGTGAGGATATGAGGGAGGTGTGGGTGTGTTTGTAAGGACTCAGCAGCATGAAAAAGCAAGCCTATTTCTGAACTCGGCTATTTTGAACTCGAAACACAAGAGGTTTAGCAACTTGGCTTCCCTTGAATTATTTATAATACAGAACTGCTTTAAAAGTGAGTGATAAGGCAGAACAAAAATAAGCACAGTATTGCCTTGTCTGCACAGTCCTACAGATTAGGCAGAATTTGACAACAGATTAAAGATTCTTTCATTCTTTGAGAATCTCTTCTCTCTCTCTCTGTTGCATTTCTGGAGCTGGTATCCATGGCAATTTCCAGGGATGACTTAGGAGCTGGGCATGGTAATTTGGATGAGAATTCTTACTCTAATGTATCTTGCGAGATCATTTACAGAGGTAAATTCTCATGTAAGCAATGTATTTAAAATCCTTTCCCCAACCCAGGCACACGGAGTGTCTGGATTTAGCGCAGTGGAGAATCTCTGTGTGTTTGGTTCCATTTCTGTGACAAGTCTGAAATCCAAATACTCCTAGAAACGCATGAATGTTTTTATAACTTAGAATAAGACATGAGTAGGGCTTAGGTGAGTTGTGATGGCTGAGGATGAGGATTTTGATGTCTGTTCAGTTACTGAAAGATCACTTCATCAAGTGGAATATATGTCAAATTTACTACTAATAATAATTAAAGTTCTGAGCATCCGCAAAGTCACGAAGAGGAGGAAATGTGACACAACCCAAATACTTCCTAATAATATTTGAATGTTAGAAACCCTTGTAGCTAAGAGCCATCAGTGTGAGCCACAGCCATGGACTGCGATTTACTGAGCCATTATTTGCACAAGACCATCTTCTCTTAAAAATCAATTTATTTCTCTTTTTCTTGGAGGTTTTCTAAGCGTTTATGCCATTCTTGCACATCTGTGTGCAGTCCTTCAGCTCAGCTCAACAGTATTTTGGTTTGATCAATGAGGGAGTGTTGCTGGGAAAGGACATTAATTCTCTATGTTTAATTAAGTACAGGAAACATAAGTTGTTTCTCTCTTTCCATTATTATTCTCTTAGTTATTATTTTATTCCTTCATCTCCCCTTTCTTCAATTCTAAACTCCCCTAGGAGCTGATCTTAAGATTTAGCAGCCTGAGGAAAGTAAATAAATAAATATATTTCTTGACTGAGCTTGTTAACTTGATTACTTAATATAAAACCTACTCAAAAGAACATTTGTGATTTCTACATTGATTATTATATACAATAAATATTTTAAAGACAATTTAGAGTTATTTTAGGCATTTAGCAATGCTATATTACATTCTAAACTTGATCAACAAACTTAATACTGAAACTGTTAGATACAATAGAAGAAAAAGAATTTCAAGAATGCATTAAGTCATCATACTTTGGCTTTGTAATGCTTTGATATTGTTTCAGTGTGCCTGGTGTTTGCTTCAGGTGGATTGTATATTTATAGGATATTTTTATATATTGTGAAATTATTTTTCTTGAAAAACTTAACAGTTGCAAACTGAACACCTTCCTTTAGTTTTAGTCCTTCTGTCAAATCGAGGAAGATGACTTGCTTTCTAACTAAAGAATTCAATACTCTTTACACATTTTTTCTCACCTTTTCTGTATAAATATTTTGTCTTCTCTGTTTTCATAGTCTGTCACCTGAAGATCCTGAAGTGAATATGCCTGTTGTACTCACTTAACATCCAAACATTGTTGACTATAGATCAGAACTGAATTATCCTATTACAGAAGCTAATGGGCTAGATTTTTATTTCAATTACTTAACTATTAATATTAACACTTAACATTTAATAGTAGATGAATTGATTTTGGAATTCATTTACAGCTATGGCACTGAGTTTAAAAAAAATTAATTCTTTTGGAATAGCTGATCAGTCCTGGAAATGAATCACAGGATGGTTGAGGTTGGCAGGAGCTTTATGTGGTCCTCCTCAACCTGTTGCGACGCCCTGCCTGATGTAGCCCAGGATGCTGATGGCCTTCTTTGCTGTGAGGATGTGTTGATTGCTTGTGGTCAACTTGGTGACCACCAAGACCCTGAAGTCTTCTCTGTAGAGCTACTTTCCAACTGTAATCAGTATTTTGCTTTCAAGGAGTCAAACGAATATTTACTTATGATAAAAACCGATTAAGCTGAAAACATAGACACTGCTTAAGTGTAGCGGTTCACAAAGGACATACGTGTCTTCCCTCGTGGCAAGTCATGAGGATTCTCCCTTTATTAGGACCATAGGTCAGGGCTTACCTAGCGCTGTGTTCACTGTGGTCAATCAAAAGCAAGAACAGCCCAATATACTGGAACAGTGGATAACAAAGGCAGAGTCAAGTTTTAGGCAAAAATAATACGTTTATCCAAGTGTTGTATGGAATAGCTGGGGAATAACCCAGCTTGCAGACATCTTGAAGTTCTCTGAATCTGGCTGATGGAAATAGATGAGGATTGCCTGCATAGCTCATATGTAAAAATGTTTTAGGAATTGCAGAGTTTGGGGAAGCAAAGAGAACAAAGAAAGGTGCAAAGAGAACAAAGAAAGGTGCAAAGAGGATGGCTTTGAGGAGATGATTCCTGTTGCCGTTAGAAGATGTGATGAGCTAGGGAGTGATCTAAATGCATCCTGTATGATGTTTAGCATGGCTTGATAACATTTCCATTTTTATTAAGTCATTCAAATGGCATTGCTTGTGCAGGTTAGCAAACACCATAAATCTGCCCAGTTTTTGAAAATAAGCTGATCTTTGTTAAAATTGATCTATGGAACTGTAAAATATTATGTAGATGCAGTTGATCAATCTAAAGATTTAGTTTGCTGTATTTTGGTGTGTTTTGTTAATTGAGCTCCACATTTATTTTTTAAGTACTGTGTGATAAAAGAAATTTCAATTTACTGAATAAATAATCCATTGATTTCAAATTCATACATATTTTCTTGGCTTCTGAAAACAAAGTGTTTTTCTTTATTGGATTTTCATTGATTCTTTTAAATTTTTTATAGTTATTTTTTATAATACAAAGCATGGTACAAACCTTAAAAGTAACCTTGTCTTCCCTGGAAGTGCTTCTATATAAAAATAATTTAACAAGCAACCTACCTGAAAAATAATGAAAACTTTATGAAACGCTACATGGAAAAATGCTTTTTGTGGCTATCTTAAAAATAATTTTGATATGCCATTGCATTTTGAGAGCATCCATGCCAGCTGCAGTATCTCTGGTTGCTTGAAGAAAGCCTTTTCATTCTAGCTTGCTGCATTTCTGTGCCATTATCTCCCTATGACACTGAGTCCATAACAAAGGCTGCCAGGCGGCATGGCCAAGAGCCTTCACTTTAGGGGCATGATGAGGCCACACAGTACTTCAGAGCTCTTCAAGCCCTGTTTCTAAGTCATGAGTATCAGTTCAGTAGGTTCTGCAGTCCACCTGAATATCACAATACATTGCTGGTGCCTCTGCCCCAGCAGCAATAAATCCTCTTATTTATCCCAGAACCTCTCCTGCTTAGGCTTTGTTGATTACTGTAGAACTCCTGGAGAGGTATCCTGGAGCACATCCCTGAACTTGTCTGTGCACAGGGTTACAACTTCATGGATTCTTCTCTTGGAATTGATATTCTGAGTAGAATATCTAGGGAACTCAACTTCTGCTTATTCAGTACTAGCTAGGGATTGCATATCTCTTTGTGCATTGTTTAGCTCTGAGTTCAAGTGGCTGCTTTGTTCCTATTAACCTGTAATTTGTCTAAAATAATGCTATACAAATGTGCAGTTTTATTTAGCACTAATTAAAACACTAATTAAAAGCTGCTATACACTGAGAAAATGTGTATTTCTCACTTGTGGACTTAACAGAATCGTAAATCCCTGGTTTTACTGCTTAGTATTAATATTACCATGCAGACAGTTTAGACATCTGTGCATTGTGAAGCCATTCAAACCCGCTCCACTAGACTGACTTATTAAAACCATGTTATCTAATTCAACAGCTCATTGCTCTAAGCAAACCAGCTGGCATAGCACAGAGCTAGGGAAAAACCCAATCGAAGATGAATTTCTAGGGCAGAGTCGGTTGTTTTGTTACAAGAGATCTTTGGCAAGAAGGAGACTAGAGCTTTTATATCCTATTAATTAGAATATTGATAATTTTGTCACAATTGCTTATGCATTGCTTTGGTGTGTAGATGTGGAGAATCTCTTGGCTCTGTAGGAATTGGAGAGCTGACAGGGATCTTGGGAAGTAGGTGTTGATTTGGTCTTTAATAAGTTCAGTCTGTGCCTTCCCCAGCTGTTGCAGCTGTGTTGGGAGATGGAGAATGACCATGGCCCTGCTCTTAGGAACTGTTATGGCCGTGCTGGAATACTGCAGCCTGGTGTTAATGTGGTGAACAGGGATTTGCCTGGGGCTTGAGTTGCATGTAGCCAGAAAAGAGAGATAGCAAATGTAATCCTTGCAGAGTTAATCGGAGCTTAGCAGGAGTGTGTCTGGTAAACAAGGAGATTGTGCGGTTGCTGGGGTCTATAAAGCAGCGTCAAAATACTGGAAAAGATGAAACAGTTATTTGGATTATGCTGGCGGCTTTGAGGTTGTTGCAGTCTGCAATGAGAATGAATTGGCGGGCATCCCTGCACCATTTAAGCAACATGAGTCACTTTACCTTAGTGCTTTAATCTGTTGGAAGTCATGCAGGTTCTCTTAGAATCCAGATTCAGACACTGAAGCTATGGTATCTTCCAAAAGTACTTTCTGTGACCTAAGTGAAAATCTCTGTGGACTGAAAGACTCTGAAGAAGTAGGATGAATCCCCTCTGTTGAAAACAGTGGTAGCTGCTGTGTGGTCTATAACTTTTAACTTGATTTTATAAACCAAGGCACGTTCTTGTAAGCAGTTTAGAGATTTTAAGAGAAGTCCAACCACATCACTCACAGAGACCTAGGCGTGATGCCAGCCTAATAGCAGGAGGTTGTTAATCATATGTGCATACACAGTGGTCGTTTTTAGTAAACTGAATCCATTTACCCACTGAGCCTTCAGGATACACATCTGTGACCTGGGGCCTGGGCTCTAGATATGCTGCAGATTTTAAAAGTTCCCCCCCACCCCCAGAAATCACTAAGTTGTCCTACATCTGCCATATTTGGAAGTAGTTCTCTTGAAACATTTGCTATTGTTTGTAATATATTTCTGGTTTCTTTTTCCCTAAATGTATTGACTTTAAAGGCAAATCCTTGTTAAAACTGATAATTATCTGAATGGATCTCATTGCATTGTTGCATTAGTCTTAGCAACAAGTATTTACATCTAAACATGTGTATAATATCTCTGATTAATGAGAGAATTTCAAAGCAGGTTTTCAGTATATCCTTTGCAGAAAAGTAGCTGTGTACCTACAGTACTTTCTGGCTTCATGGAACAGGAAGGGACTGACTGGACCAGCAGTATTGAATGGCTGCTGGTCTTGGTCTGAAGTCCTTCACAATTTGCTGTGTGAGTTGAACACTTGCAATTTGCTTTTACAGGAAGAAAAAACAGTTGTGATGAAAAATCTAAGTTAAAAATGTTAACTAAATGTGAATGTTGTCCATGGAAATAACAGTTGGCCTGAATTCCTGCCAGCATCCCTCTCCCAGAGTCTGACTCGGCCACCAGTGATAGAAGAAATATACAGAAACAACATAATTAATTTTTAGTATGGTTTTCAAAATTCTCTCAGTGCTTTTGTGGGCCATCTCATTGTGCTTTTCTAGAAAGAGAAAGAAAATTGTTACTTTCTGGAGCTATTCAGCATCATGGCTCCTGATAGGAAATAGAGGAGATGAAAATACCCTTCCTATGCTGAAACCTGCACAGACATCTGTTTGTAAGCATCCCTTCAAATTGATTCTGTCTGTCTCTGAAAATACTATCACATACTGTATTTGTCTTGCAGAAATGAAATTTTCTCTAATGCCCAAGATAATGAAAAATTGGATTAAATATCTTCGGATGGATTTGTATATCAAATGTTTTGCAATCATTTTCCATTATAATGACTACTAACATCAGGAGAAGACATTACCTTCATCGTTTTTTGCTTTTTCTCCTCCTCTTTGCTTCTCTTTGTCACAGTATGATAAACATATCCATGCTCATTATCAGAGCTTTGAAAGGAGGAAGTGAGGATGAATTTTGAGTCAAGCTCTTCCAGGGTGAGGGAGATGAGCTTTATTCACTGGGCTGTTCTTTTTGGCTGAGATTTGGGGTTGACTAACCTAAAGTCGTAAAGGAAGAGGGCCAAACTGGCTTCCACATTTCCTGGATGTCTGCTAGGAATATAGTCATTACAGTGTCATAATTACAGCACAAAGGAACACATTTTGTACTTTCTGTAGGAGCTGCATTGAAAGAAATGAGAATCTTATCCTGTTTATGCCCATGTTTCATTTGTGCTTTCTCAAAAAAATAAATCACCAAGCTGGCTTGATCAGTGCCACCAAGTGCCAAGTGAATAAAAAATGTCTGTATCAGGAATAAAATTAACCAGGGCATAACTTTTGTTGAGTAAGTGTGGGTCACAAAGTTGGCATCAGGAGGTGGCTCGTGGCTTTAAGGCTGTGGCACTAAAATTACTTCTGTAACTCCAGGCTGGTGGTCACTGTCCCTCTGCCTCTCAGGTGCCCATCCAGAGCTGCGCTCCTGGTCCTCTCTCAGGACTAGTGTGGCTGCTTAAAGATGTGATGCTGAGCCAGTAATAAAGTGAACTACAGCTTCCTCTGGAAGCTGATTGCTGTGCTGCTGCTCCCAGTGGGATTTTTATCTGAATATTTGGGAATATGAGCTCCTGTTTTACATTTCATTGCAGGCTGACACCTTGGGCTATGCTATTGTCTGCAGATGTTAGCCCTTAGACATGTTGGTTTAAAAGCATCAAGTGAAAAACCTGAGGAGCTCAAGATTTAATGCTGATGATTGAGAACTCAGTAGGGTGGTGAAAATAACCATGTTATTGCAGCTGCGGGTTACTGATGTTGATAAAGTACAGGCATTGTATTTCCCTTGTGATTTTGTAGCTTTGCAAAGCCTTCCTAATGGACTAGATTTGAAATCTGGGCTGGGGCAATCCAGGCTCCTCATTTTATCTTCAACCCATGCTTTTGCTTGGGCTAATGAGAGGTTGTTGATATTTAATTTCTTTGGAGTGGTGACTTTAAATAAATCTTTGTTATTTCATAGAATCATAGAATGTCCTGAATTGGAAGGGATCTACAAGGACCATTGAGTCCAACTCCTGTCCCTGCACAGGACAACCCCAACATTCACACCGTGAGGCTGAGGCCGCTGGCCAAATGCTTCTGGAATATTATCAGGCTTGGCACCATGACTGCTTCCCCGAGGAGCTGTTCCAGTGCTCCACCACCCTCTGGGGGAAGAACCATTTCCTAATGTCCAACCTAACCCTCCCCTGGCACATCTTCCTGCCGTTCCCTTGGGTCCTGTCATTGGTCACCAGAGAGAAGAGCTCAGCGCCTGCTCCTCCTCTTCCCTGTGTGAGGAAGCTGCAGAGCACGATAAAGTCTCCTCTCAGTCTCCAGGATGAACAGGCCAAGTGACTTCAGCTGCTTCTCACATGGCTTCCCCGCTATAAACCCTTCACCAACTCTGTGCCCTCCTCTGGACACTATCCAGTAGCTTTAGAGCATTTTAATTCTGTGGCCCCTGAACTGGCTCCAGTGCTCAAGGTGGGGCCACTCCAGTGTGGAGCAGAGTAGGACAATGCCCTCCCAGCTGGCAATGATGTGCTGGATGGACCCCAGGACATCGTAGCTGCTAGGGCTCATTGTTGGCTCATGTGCAACATGCCGTCAACCAGCAGCCCCAGGTCTCTTTCTGCAGGGCTGCTCTCTGGCATCTTGCTCCCCAGTCTGTGTGGAGATTCAGGGTTGCCATGTCCCAGGGGCAAAACCTGGCACTTGCCGTAGTTAAACTCCATGTGGTTGGTGATTTTCCAGCTCATTTGTGCATCCTAGTACATAAGGGAAATTGTAATGCTTTCCCTGCCCTCCCTTCTACCTTCCCCAATAACCCTGCCCTCCTCCTGAAGCCTAGAGCATTGAACCAGGCAGATGTAGTGGCTGTGATTGGTTTTGAGTATCTGGTAGGCACGTGTTTGCAAACCTGCCTGCGTACAGCTGTGTGCTCACACACAGGGTGGGCATGTGTATTCCCTATAAATATGTGCGTTTATACACAGTGTGGACATGAATATGGGTGTGTGTGCACACATCCTTATTTAGGAAATAAAATACAAAGTTGTAATTCATGATCAGTGTTTGTGGACCCCTCTATTTTTGGACTTTCTGAAATTATTGCAGTAGGAAGGAAATGAAAAATATTTCTAGAAGCTTATGTGTAAAAAAGAGTTCTATAAAGTTTCATTAAGTAGATTATTATGCTTTTAAAATAGGATTTGTGCCTTTTTTTTATTTTATCCCTTAACTTCAAGAAGCCTCTTGTCAGCCTCAGCAGTTGGTAACACTTAATTTTGTGTCATTTTATGTCTTTAGAGATGTGTTGACATTTATACTTTTCAGAATAGCATTTCTACTTTCCGTTATCAGTCTGTGTTATACAATGCCATATTAACCTCTGTAACTCATTTCAGCATTACACAGAAGATACTCTTTATGGAATAATATATTGTTCATTAAATAAGTAGTATATATTGTGTGAGGAAATTGCCCGAACACCGAAACTCAATCAAGACAATCATGGATGTAGGTATTAATAGTTTCAGGGTACAGCACAGAATTATTTAAATAAACTTGGGATCTCCTTCAGGAAAAAACAGATTTACATCTCTGCTAGCATCCTCTGCTCTTGATTTCTCACAGTTTTATGAAAATCTTGGTGTTGAGTTGAAAGACCCATCGAACGCCTAAAGAAGGGTGATGGGAAGAGAAGAAAAATGTTGGCATGCAGGAATTCTCCCCAAATGCTTAATCATGAGATATGCTTCCAATGTGGGAGTGGGGATGATCTGCTGTAGCGTCAGCAAGGTAATAGATTCAATTGAGGGCAACAGTTGTCCTAAAATGACAGTTGTTGCGTGTTGAATCTGATAACCACAGAATACTCGTGTCGTATTACTTCATGTACTTTATAGCTGTTTAAAAGTTCCTACCAGAAATTGTCAAGGTGTATTCAATCTTTGCATAATCCAAACATATGACACGGTGTAAGTGTAGATTTTAGTATCAGGAGTAGTTCCAACTTCATGGGGGCATGTGCCAAGGTGATGAAAGGGATCCAGATTTGATGGATCCACACAGAGTTTGAACTTTGAAGTGTTTCGATGTTGAAATTCCAGGTCAGGTCCCAAAAGCAGCGCTGTTGCCTCAGTACGGCGCTGCCTTTCAGCTGTGAATCCTCTAAGCAGATGTTATGATTTCAGGCACTGAGTCACTTGGAGCAGGCTCCACTGCTCTGGTTTTCAGAGCAAACTTGAGCGACTGTGAGTCAGATGGAAATTGCTGATGGAAATTCAGAGGAGGCTTACCTTGACGTTGCCTTGCACACTTTCTGTGAGTTCTTTTAAAGTTTCTGCAGTTTATTTTGTTGCAACCCGTTTGGAATGCTAACGACACTGTTTGGTGGGGAGCAGTGACTTCTTCATGTGTGCTTCTCATCATAACCATTACAGTGATTCATAAAACCCAACCACTACACAGTCAGTTCACCAGGCAGCTAATGTTCTAATGCATCTGGAGAATAAAAATCCAGCAATGAGCTATAATTGCTCGCCAAAAATAAATTTAGACACAATGGGGAAAGAGATGCATGGAGGCATGGCATTTGTTATGCTAAAAAAAGTAAATTAGCAGGATTTATTCTAAACTGAATACATAGCTGAAAAACATATGGGAACTAAATTTGAAGGAGATAAAATAAGGTACAAACATGATTTTTAAAATGGACCTTCACAGATTTTGCCAAGTTAGTGTTTCTGGACCCCGTGGATCTTTTTTCACGTGGTAAATGGATAATCAAATTCTTAAATTGGAAATACTGGTCTACACTTTAATTTCTGCTTAAGTAAGCAGAACTGTACATTTCTGTCTAGATGGCAGTTCTTATTGTCAGGAAGAAGCCTGGCAAAAGGTACATTTACATTTATTAAAATTAAATCCTTTTTTTTATGTCGTCTTGAGGTCAAAAGGATTCCATTAAACAAGTTGTTTGCAATCCAAGAAAGTAATTTATTAATCTAAGTCTTTGCATCCTGACTATTTCTATTTCTCATCTGTGAAGGTGGCACCTCTGGCCTGTTTCTTGATGCTGTGATGTTGCTCAGAGGCACTGGCCTGCTCGTGTTTTCTGTGGGATATCATTGTCTCTTATTTGCAGACACATCTACAATCTACTATCTAAATGAAGTCAGAAAGGTTTAGCCAGGATGTCACATCTATTAACAGCATGCTGGAGTCATCAGATGAGACTGAATATAACAGCTCTGCTGTGACATATAGAAATGGACTCTGAGTTTTGTAATAATATATCTGACTGTAGGCTAGATACTAAACTTTATTTCGAGGTCCCAGGTGATTCTGAAAGCAAATGTCAGAGCCTTATTGGATGAGTTAACATTATTGTTAGTCAGGAAAAGTCAAGTGGAGCTTTTTTGTTTGTTTAAGGGATTTTTTTAAGATCTTTCTCTCTGCCATGTGATTTTACTTTCCAGTCTGAATAGATTGGCTTCCCTGTGGGAATTTTGCTATCATTGCCTTACTCTTGGTTAGCCCTGGTTACAAGGGGGAGATGCAGTAAGAGGTGCCATGGGTTTGGTGTAATGCAGTTTCAGAGTTGGAGGTTGCAGTTTCAACTTGGAGGTTGCTCCACAGAGTCTGTTACATCATCCAACTAATTTCTGCACATATTATGTCTGAATCCAAACTTTAAATCTGGGGCCCATCTGTTTTGTTCTGACATTAGTGTATTTTTAGAGAATAAACAAATGAAGTCACAACCTTGCATATAAAGTGGAAAAAAAATCTAATTGGTAGATTGTTTTTAGCCACAAATAGTCACTGTTTCTTATGTTTGTTGTCACAGTTTTTCTTCCATCATGATATAAGGCAATGGAATTGAATCCTAACTGAGGAATGTTAATTCTGTCAGAGGGTAGCAAGGGTGAGCAGAAAGGACATCAGTTTAGAGCAAGAGCAGCACTACTGCATCTGCTCCAGAAGGATAAGCAGTGGCAGATGAAGGCGGAAATTCCTTGGGCACTTAAAAATGCTCTGAGCGATCGCAAGATAATTATAAATGCTCTCTGACTGTTAGTGACTTCAGGGCAGTTCACATTTACTACAGTAAATGCTTTCCCACATCTCATCTTGGCTTGGTTATCAAAGAGGCTTTGCTGAGCTGGATGCAAACCCCTGCACTGTGTAAATCCACTTTCTACTGATGGGCGTCACATATGTGGCTGGCGGCTGGAAAATTGAAAGGGGTTTTGTTTGATTTTTAGCAACGAGGAATGAGAATGAGAGATTGAGACTAGCAAGTATATGAAGGTGTTACAATGTCTGGAATAAAGAATTTCACAGTAAAATACTACTGTTTCTCTGTTTATTGCATTCACTGTATGAGTGAATTGTTACCTGCTTAGAGCTTCTGACTGAGACAGAATCAGTGTAGGATCTGGGATGTTTGTAAGCAGAGAGAAAGGATGAGATATGTTAATTCATATTCATGGGCATGAATGTTCATGGAAGTTTTTAAATTTGTGAGATGAAAGAGTCTCACTTGAGGAGACAGACTTACCAAAATATAACCGTGGGGTGGCTTTCGTCGCTGAATGAGTGATGGGAATAACTTCTCCTGTACCTGATAAACAGGTTGTGTTGGGTGCTTTTTTGATTCCTCAGTAAATATTAAGAAATTAAAAATATATGATTTTGCTCACAAGTCATTTTGAGGTTTCCGGTGCAAATTAATGCAACTTTAAACAGTGAACCAGCAGTCAGATTGCCACTGTTAAATGTCTGGGATACCCAGTGCTCTGTGTTGTTGAAAATCTCCGATTTATAGCTGAAAAAGGGGTTTGATTGCTATTTTCATTAATAAAAACTTGGATTTTTTTTTCATTTGTATGTGTAAACACAGCATTTAATAACAATAAGTACTCTTGCCAGTTGTGGAGAATAAATACACAGTGAAAACTGGGAAATGTGAGTACATTTCAAAATACTAAAAGCAATGAAGATGGCAATAAACATATTAATTCAATCTGAAGTCATTACAAACTATTGAAACCATGCTGATTTAAACATCGCTTTTATTTAGCTTCAGTTATAAATAAAAATATTTTATTCTTATTGAAAGAGAAAAAATGTTTTTAATGAAGAATTATATTAAATATTTTTTCCCCTATATCTTTTAGTTGCTGGAAAGGATTGCGGAGAAGTTTCTCCTCTCTTTTCCTCTCTCACTTATTGTCTCCTGGCTCCCTTAGCAGGTCAGCATCTTCTTGCTTTCTTTTGGGCATTAGAGACCCACTGAAATCCAACTTATTGGAAGGGAAACCAAAGGCTCCTAATTTATTAAACTGCTTCAATTCAGATTCTGAGGCAAATCTGACTCACTGTAAAAACTTTGGGAGCAGTGCATGTTTTCAGTTTACAGGTGCTGTAAACCTGAAGGAAGCAAACATTGTGAAAGAAGATGCAGGTATTTGCCAGTATTTACCGGTGTGGTTTTAGCCCCTGACATAGAAGAGCATAATATGTTTCTGGGGTCATACGTTGCCTGCAGATGTGGTGGTGGGTAATGGGATGCGCTAAGCAGGAGTGAGCAGGAATTGGTGTCCACATTTCAGACCTGATGAAGAACGGAATGTGCCTATCAAAGTTAAACTCATTTTGCATTTGTCTCTGACAAGCACTGCTCTCTATGTTTAATTAGCTAAGTTAATGACTTAGATCCCCTGGTACTTATGGTATGGAGATAATAGTTTATAATAATTCATTTCTTAACACCTCCCTAGCGTCAAACAATTCATCTTCAAAGGCAGCAGGTTTATCAAATTTGGTGATAGACACTTGGACTATAAATCCCAAATTTGAGCCCTGTAAATGTTTTTTTATTATCAATAATAATAATATTTTTTAATCTGGGAAGAGTTTTTTCCAGAGAGAAGTATAAAGAATGCCCTGTCATTAGGATGAGGGAATCTAGATACACGGCCAAAGAGGACCTTATGCTGTAAGGACAAACATTAATGTGCTTCTTGAGGTCCCAGGGGAGAGCTGCCCTCCCTCCCTTCCAGCGCTGGCCAGGCAGCAGTCTGTAGCTGAGTGAATCAGGCAACCCCTTTAGCTTCTTGTCTGAATCATGGGTAGCAAACACAGGGAAATAAATCCTCTGCTGTACAGGTACGTTGAGTAAGAGATTGTATTGTATAATGTGCCAAGATACCAAACTAAACTGGAACGATGAGCAAAGGTGTCCAGGAATATCCACAGCTGCCACTTCCACATCTTCCAGAGGAGCTGTGAACCACATCAGAATAGAAGAAGCCTGTGTAAATAACAGCCCTGGGCAAATGTTCAACTGTATAAACTGTTTACCCTATGGAAGTGTTAGTGTTATAACCTTTGATTTAATGTTAATGTTTCTTCATCATTGCACTGATCACTGCAATGAGTATCTACTGGGGAGAGGGATCTTTTGGAGAAAACTGCCTTCCTAACAGGCCACCTTTGGCAAACTTCACAGTTGTTTGGTGTTTGGTTGTTTTACTTAAGTGCATAGAGTTATTTACCAGCCTGAGAGCAGGCAACTGCATCTACTGAATGCTTTTACCTGGTCTGAGCGTCCTCTGTATCAAGTTGAAGTCAGATGAGAAATTAGTAATTTTTTTTTTTAATGTTCTGATCACTAAGAAAACCTGTTAGTGCCCTAAATTCGCCATTCAGGATGAGTTAAATAAGATCATGCTAAGATACGTCCCTTCCATTTCTCACGTTCAGAAACATAACTATCTACAATAGTTTTTATATGCCTCAGTCTTGCAATGTAAGAAACAGAAAATACTTGTGAAAATACCTTGATATGCTGAAAATTGTATTTCAAAGACTGTGAAATATTCATTTAAGTGTTTTGCCAGGAGCAGAAACCTTTGGTATCAGTTTTGGTTTGATCCTTATCTTCCATTTATCTCAGCATCGCACCATAAATTGGTGTTGTGTTCTGTTTTCTCTTCTAGTAGGTTAGTGTTGGACAATTAATGTTGTTTGTAGTTTACTTGTGTATGAACACAGTTCAGTGTGTGGATGCTGTCATTTTGCTCTGCAAGGTCTGACACTGCTATTCTGAGGGACATCACCGGAAGGTTTATCTCTGTCCTTCCAGTGTGCTGGTTTGCCTACTTGTTTGGAATGGTTTATTACTTTTTTTAAATCACTTCCTTATTGCTTGCCCTAAACATCATCTACATGCCCTGAAATAACTGGGAATCTTACACTATGTATTTTTTGCAGTTGAAACAGGCTTATTATTTTAAGTAACATATTTGACCTGAAAAGCCTGGCTTTTGGTATTCGGAAATACATTTTGTTCACAAAGGTATTGGGAAATATTTCCCAATACGTTTGTTGTACTAAACTGAATAGACCTTCAGGTTGATCTTCTATTGCTCTCCTCACAGCAACAACAATGCATTCTCAATATTTCTGGTTTCTTGGGGTACCTGCTTCTGCCCTCCCGGCAGCTCTGCAGTGCGTGGTCTGCAGTGCTCCTCTGAGCAGGGTTGTACATCTTAAACCGCAAAACATGAAGTTGAAATAAAGAATTAGGTTGTCTTGGGCAAGAGCGTAACCAGTGGTGAGAACCTGTGACTGTAACTTCAACGTGGCTGTGCTGGAAGGGATCTGGATTTAAGAGAATATGCTGAAACCCGGTGTATTTGATCACCATGTCCATTTTCTCCTGCCCAAGTATTACCGTTAAGCTTCTTGTGACCAACTCTCACGAGAACACTTAAGATGTAGTAGAAGTATTGCAATAAATTTAATGATGCTTTAAAAGTCTTTTATGAAAAGATTTTTTCAGACCATTTATTATTCCTTTATAGATGATTTCAGCAATTTAACACATCATTTAGAAGCTTCTTCATAACACACCAAGATTGTTCGATATCAAAAAGAGATTTAAGGGAAGAAGGCATTCAGGGAGATGGGGCAAGCTGTCAGCAGCTGCTGGCTTAATGTATTTGGTGGGATATTCTCATTTACCATCAAAGGAAAAGCGACTCACTTGGTAGGAAGTGCCAAGGAGACAGATGGCAATGTTGGAATATTCTCTGTTGTGCCTACCATCAGGTCTAGTGCAAAGAGAACTCAGGAGCAACAACATGTTCTAGTAGAGTAAATAATATTTGCTACCACTTTTTATGGGGAGTGAGTTTGTTTGAGGCTGCTGATGTGAAGCTGAGCTGGATTCTTTAATGTGGATGGAATAGAAATGTTAGTTAAAGAGACGGGTTTATATTACAGTCTTACAATCTAGGAACAGACAAATTACATTTTCATTCCGGTAGGAAAGAGAGTTCAGTGGAAGCAAGGAAGGAAGCATGTGAGCCCCAGGCTGCCAGTGGGGATTACTCTGCTTTAAGATTGAGTGCCTGCCTCTCTGTCTTTTCTTTATGTCCCATATTCACATCTGGGTGACATTGTTGCTGCTTGTGCCAGGCTGATGTTAATCTGAGGCAGTTCCTTGGGATGAGTGGCAGCATATGGGATTCTCTGTTATAATTTCTATATGAGCAAATTAAGTCGTTTGTATGGTGAAATTGGACTTTGGAAGCAGTATGCCATGGTTTGTCATAAGAGGGTCTGCAAGATAATATGGACACATCTGTGAAGTGTTAATAGCTACAACAGCTTTGTCTTGGTGGGAAGAGGAGGTACTGCAAGGAGTTGTTTGCTTAAATTGTTCCTTTGTAACAAGGACCTAAGGAATGGGATTTGAGTGCTGTGCTGTCCCTGCTGGCTTGGTCCATTACTCTGGGCATGTCTCTTTGAACGTCTTTTTCTTTGTACTTGGAAAAGTGATGTAATGTTGCCAAGAATAAAAGAATCAACTGTAATAAGTTGTTGTGTACTTTATTGTGCATGAGTATTTGTAGGTGACATCAAGTTCCTAAAAGATGCTAAGTGTTTGGAGAACATGGACGCTTTTCTTCTTCCCCTAGATCTTTGTCTAACTGCTCTGTAGCAGCTTTATGCTCTGAATTGTGAAGGTCTATCTGTAACACAGAAAGAAGCAGAAAAGTAAGAATCCACTTACAGTGTTCCATAATTGTTTGTTATTTCTTTGTTATCCATGAAAGATCTGCTAAGAAGATAATTTTAATCTTCATAGGAATAGCTTCTCTGTGGAAAGTTAAGCAAAACAAGAAGGATGCAAGGCATTTACAATGATATAATGAGTTTTAAATTATATAGATTTTAAATATAATAATCTAATATTTATTAATGCCGGTACTTCTGTTGACAAACTCATTTGGTCTTTGCATTTCTTTGGCTGGATTCCAGTCAGAGCAGTCATTCCAGCTGGACTTTTGAAACCCGAGGGAAATGGCCATTTTTATATGCATAGATTGTCTTCTCCTTTCCTGTGTAAATTTCTTTCTGGAGAAAAATATAGAGACCTACCACTACTTGGTTTCAAATTCAATATTGTTAACAAAAGCATACATTCATTTGTATGACAGTTTTTCCCTTCTCCTCTTCAAAGTTTTTTTGTCTATGGTCTTGGTCTGTTACACTTGTTACAATAAAAATTGAATATTGTCTTATGTTTATTTTTGCAAGGGAGGAGAAAACAGTCTGTAGATGTATGTTTGACCCTTAGGAGGGATATTTTTGGCTTGTTCTCTTTGGTTGCATCATCATCTTCAGCTGCTATCTGGGTTTTTATATATTAAGAACCACAGAGACTCTGACATGTAACATGCTGTGCAAATGAAGTATAATTCTTCTTTTCTGGTTTCTTTTAGAGCTACTGAAGATCTACATTTTCTTGCACTTAATGGCAGGTGAAAAGCTTGCCTTATTTTGTAAATGTTGCCACTGAAAATTAAATAGTTTATATTCTTCCAACTCAAACACCTGCACTTTCTGAATATTTCTATATCATATCCCATCCCAAATAGAAGGAAATGAACCAAAAAGGTAAAAGTTGACGATATATAAGATAGTTTAGGTCGCATGCAATTAAAGATTGGAGGCAAAAAATCATGAATAAGAGCAACTGACAGACTTAAATATTGCATAAATAGCAAGAGTTTGTGGTTTCTCCTTCCTTTTTAATAATCACAAAAAAGATTAGGTGCATTACTAATTCATGTTCCTGGTACATGTATTATTTGTTAATGATACAAGGTAGCAATAATGCAGCTAAATGCCTTACAAATTTAGTTTAGTATGTTTTCTATAACCAGGCAAGTAAGCCTGAGATTTTCTGCATTATAACAAGTACATCATTAAAATGACAGATGACCATAAAATTAAATCTTGCTGTCCCATGGGATCTTTCTCAATGTTAAGTGAAAGCATCTGCCAGTGATTATTTTGTCCTTATTAAGCTCAAACAGTCCAGAACATTGAGTTTTTAACTGCAGGTTCATCTCTTATGTCATGTATTTGTGATACAGTAATTGAATAAACAGAGGCAATATATTTCTAATAATGTAGACTTATCTCACTGATTGATTGTGATTAGAGTGTGGGCTGAGGGTTTCCTATACGTCTTGTTTTGATCTAGCAATCTGTCTGGCAGGTTCGTGTCAGGGGTGCTGCTAGAGCAACTTTAAGGCTTCTTATTGTGTTCATTCATGTGGAAGGATTGAATCCCTTATTTTTTATTTACAAGCCTGTCTAAGAGTGGCAAGTACAGACGTAAGTGAGAATGTATCCAGTCGTTCCACTTGTGGTAGAAATATTTGAAACATCAGGAAATAAAGAGGAATAAATCGGTCTGATGTTAAACCCTTATGAATCTTCTCATAAACTTACAAATCTCGTTTTAGCAATGTACTTTTAAATTGCGTGACTTAGTCCTTCCCAAGACTGTGTATTGCCTATAGTGCATAAGCCACTGTGTGTAGTAATACAAAGATACCTGGGCAGGCTGTGTTTTAAATCCATCACTCATTACTTCCATATTTCTGTATCTTGACTAGTACTCACTGATTTTAATTTGAACCTAGAAGTGCTTGAAAGGAGTACCAATCCCAAATTTATGCAAAAGTTGTAAGCATTGTGTCATCACTTTTGGATGTTGGAAACTTGAGCTTTCACCAGTGCTAAACCTGTGGGAATGTCATACACCTGCATTTAGAAAACAGTTTAAGTTTTGTCTAATGGCAAAATTTCATTCAATGCATGTAATGATGAGTATTTATTAACTACATGGTAACCTAAGTTAATAGTAATGCCTTTGATCATTTAATTTCTCTTTACTGTTCTAAATGATATTAATTAAATGTAATAACAAACCTGAAGATGGAGTTCAGGAAGTCCTTTTCCACCTGTGAGGCTGTATTTTATATGAAAAATGTGGTACAGGTATTTATTATACACTGTTATTAAATTTTAATAATATCTTTTCCTTTGCGTGCCACTCTGTGTATAAAAAATATGTGTTCAGGAAAAAGAAGGAAAATGTGAGGGACTTAATGAATCCTACAGTCATGGAACAGTTTGGGTTGGAAGGGACCTCAAAGCCCATCCAGTCCCACCCTCCTGCCACGGGCAGGGACACCTCCCACTGGATCAGGGTGCTCAAAGCCCCATCCAACCTGGCCTTGAACACCTCCAGGGATGCGGCAGCCACCACTTCTCTGGGCAACCTGTGCTGGGACCTCCCCACCCTCACAGGAAAACATTTCTCCCTAAAATCTCATCTCAATCTCCCCTCTTTCAGCTGAAAACCGTCCCCCCTCATCCTGTCCCTGCACTCCCTGATCAAGAGCCCCTCCCCAGCTTCCCTGGAGCCCCTTTCAGTGCTGGGAGGTTGCTCTAAGCTCTCCCCAGAGCCTTCTCAGAGGCCCCATGAAAGCTGGAACCTGTGTTGGTACTCACTGCTGTAATATTAATAGGAAATTAAAGTATTTCAGTGGACTAGGTCCAGCTATCCAGTAAAACCAGTCAAAATCGATCTTACTTTTTTTCCAGGAGTTAAATTACAAACAAGTTTTTCTTCAGAAATCACTACAGAGACAAAAAAGCTCTGCACAACCCCCCTAGAGTGATAATACGAAATAGGTGATGCATTCTGACCTGGTGGCTATTTGCTGCCCTTACGGTGACATATTTATTATGAAAGAAAAAAAAACAAACGTAAGACATATCAGCAAGCAGTCCAGACATTAGTGTTTTCTTGCAGACTCAGATAAGCTGTACATCTGAAGGCTATGATTTTCCTATTTTATAGCCTCCTTAAAGAGATTGTACATGCAGAAACAGCAGCTATATGCAATCAATTGATTGCTAGAAGTTATTATCCCCCTAGGATGCTTTCCTTTTTATATGCGCTAGAACATTAAATTTAAAAATTAGGCCTGCTGTGAAGTTAACAACAATCTTCAGCTGAAAAATGTCAATCCACTTCAAACAATTTCAAGAAGATGCCTTATTTTGCCCTTCACTTAAAAAAAAAGAGGTCTGAAGGGGCTACTTCCTCACTTGAGGCCAAATCCTGCCTCGCTGTGGGTAATGAACACCTTGAGTGTAGCCTTGTCCCCGTGCTGTCTTGGTGCTGTGTCTGAGGGAAGGTTGGAGGGTGGCGGTAGGATGTTCACCACTTCCTCTTAGGAAAGCGACAGGAACTGAAGGACTTTGTGAAGAGCACCCCCTGCTGAGCATTTTCCTTTCTTCACCCTGATTGACAATTTACATCCCAGAATTTGGCGAGACGGAGCTGTTAGATGTTTTTCAGACCTTCTGCCAGCCAGCACAGGAACAGAAAGCATATACTGTAAGAAACCTGCTGACAAGTCTTTAGGGTTATGGGATGTATGGAAATGTTAGCACCTGTGACGCCAGCGCTTCAGAAACTCATGTTCTTGAAGCTGGTAGCGTTTGGGCTACCTTAAAGGGTATCAAGGGTGCAAAAAAGCAAAGACGGAAAACCTGGCCAGGAACATTACTGAGCTGAAGGATCTGTTCTGATGAGTTCTACAGGAAAATGTTCCCCTATAGGGAATGTAGTTAGTGATGGATGTCCCTATGGGTCAATGGAAAATTAAAGATGTTGTGTCACATTTCGCTTCACCCTCTCCAAAGTTGGAAGAGGTGCAGTAGATAATAATAGAAAGCTAATACTAGAAGCTTTTAAACTTTGTATTTGACAAAATGTCATTTCGTATGGTATTTTCTTCTCAATTTGATGTTATGCCAGTTATGGGTTTGTCCCCTTTTTGTATTTCACTTAGTTTCAGTTGGAGTTGCCATTTGCATGCCTACCTAAGAGTCTCCAAATTGCCAGAATTGGTTGTCAAAATACTGAACTATCACTAGTCTGACTGAAAAAGGAAGTGGAACACTAGTTACCATGTTATTTATGAAAAAAGGAGCAACATGGCATGTGTGAAATAAAATCCAGCTGTGTCTCTTGTAGAAGCCATGGAGCTGTAAGACTTATTTATGCTTATTAATGTCAATATTTTGTGCCATTCAGAATAAATCCTAAATAATTGGAGTTCAGAAGTGGCACTGAGGTGATTATTTTTATCTATAAATCTTTGAATCAGATCTCCCTTTGCATTTAGAAGTGTAGCTCAGTTGTGTTTGCCTCTCGGTAAATAAAATGAACCAGAATTAACTCACAAACAGGTCTGAAGGAAAAAACCCAGAGTGTTACGAATGTACAGCTGCGCAGAGTGACCTGCATTCATCTCAATTAACTTCAGCCATCTAAAAGCTGAAGAAGAGTTCAGCTCCATTTCATGAGCTTTCTGTGGACAATGCAGCACTCCTAGCTGTCTCTATTAGAAAGGAATGAACTCAGACCTCTGTCACTGTGCTGTTTCTAATGAACTCCAGAGGAAGGCTCAGAAATTGGGAGGGTAAGAAAGCTGTTTGGTTTTGGGTTGGAACAGGCATGTAGAAACTTTCTAATCAGCATTCGTCGGTAGAAATATAGGAGTCTTTAGGAGCTCTGATCGTAAAAACTTCACCAAATATAAAAATGAGGTAAAAATTAGCGCATATGATGCAAAGAAACCATATTTGCAGGCTGTCAAGCTTATAGCACTCAGGGCAAGGTGGCTCTGTTGGGATTGGGATTTTTGTGAGGTTTGTTGCGTTCCCTGGTGACTGTTGCTCTTAATTTCCACACTGACGTGTTTGATCAGGTGATGAAGCAAGCGTATTTTCTGATAGAGCTTTTGTATGTGAGCAATGAAGGGGAGGGGAGTTGAAATTGCAGCACTCTCTAATGATTATACGTGAAGTGAAGTTTGCTACTGGTGTGCAAGAAACAGCTTCATTAAAAATACTTTTGTAAAATAAATCATTACAAGAATGAAGTATGTGTAAGAATCAGAAGGATAACTTCCTGATTTTAGTGTGACCAGGAGAAATTTTACCACTATTTGTATTTAAAAATTAATTATTATTTGGCTCTGGCTTTTTTTAAATTATTATTATTATTTTTTAAAAAGAGTCTACCTTAATGTTAGATGGATTTTAATCAAAACAGAGGATATGATATATAGTGCATAATATAGTAAGATTCTGTGAATGCTCAAGTGCACATCCTGGTCTTGAATGATAACTCTCTGCTTGGTGTTAAACTGAAATTCAGATTTTAATAATTAATAATTTTGTTCCAAAAGTCTGAAGAAATGAGAAATTGTTGGGTTTTTTTCCTGGCCAATGTTGCAAGTTGTCAGCTGTGTTTGTGAAACCCTCTGGATTGAAGTGAGAAGGACTTTCCATGTCATAGGTCAGTTATGGCTAATATTTCTTTCCAAGGCCCTGGTAATAGGCGCTATAGTGGAATCAGAAAAGAGCCCTTCTGGTTTGTAACAGCTCATCTTTCTGAACAAGATACGTCTTTGACACGTCATCAGAAAAGATTTTTTGATGTGCTCTTACTGTTTATGGGTCATAATGATAAAGTACTTTGTGTATACATAACTGTTTTGATTGAAGCTTTCTCACGCACTTCATAAAGTGGATGGATGTTGTAGCGCTTGGGCAGACTGCTCTGGTCACACGTGTTCTGACTCTAGCAGTGGCCAAGTACAGTTCCTGAAACCTAGCCTCTAATCCTTTGCAGCTCAGGAGCTTCCCAAAGCCAGGAACTGGTCATACCAATTTTTAAAGCTTAGTAGATTTCTCTTCTAATAATTTTTCTGATCTATTCTCTGTAATTTTTCACATCCATAGCATCTTGCAGCAGGAGGCAGCAGGAGGTTCGTGGTCTGGCTACACCTTGTGTGGTAAACTACCTGTCTTTTGTTTTGGTCTTAAACTGATTTAATACTAATTTAATTAATTGATGACTGGTTCCTGCATTAGAATCACGAGTAGCTGCTCTCTGTTCATTCTGTCCACATATTTCATGCCTTAAAAGCAATTACTCCCTGATTATAGTTGGAATGAGTACAGCAGAGATAAACAACATTTATGTGGCTTAAGGCCTTGTTCTGCTTTCTGTAATATACAGAGTCATAAACACTGTTATCCAGGAAAAGTGTTAAGGCTGAATTTTCTTTATTTGGACTGAGTAGATCTGATTCCACATCTGCTGAATAAGGTATTATTTACCTGGGTAAAAGTGACAGGTTTTAAGTGGAGGTGAACAAGGCATGCATGTGGCTTTTATGTTTGTACAGACCTTCTGAATATCAGGGAATAAAACCCTGTAAATAAGCTGAAAAAGCAAAAATAAGAACAGTCACAATAAATAATAATGTTTAGGTAACATATGTTTTATGCGAAAACAGCAGAATTTAATGCATGCACAAAATGTATTGAGTATAGAACAGAAAGAAGCAATTGTAGTAATCAGTATAGGTCAGACACCAAAGAGAATGTTTCTACAGGTAGATAATGGTTTAGTATCAGAGTCTGTTTATTTACAGGGGACAAACAAGTGCATTTATGCAATGCCTATAATGAAAATCTTGCCTGTGTGTGAATTAGTGGTGTTTTCCTCTTGGTGTGTGTAAAAGCTGCCATCCAGAATTAAGGTGAATGTCTTTGTTGTTTTAAAGATCAGTTTCTGTTCTCACAGAAAATAACTATTGAAAAGCAAAGTACACCCTCTGCTAGCATTCAATGAAGTGATGTAAGAAAAATGTTTTTGTAACACCCTGAAAGCTAACTCTCTCTGTGTGTTAGTAATGAACTCCTCAGTTTCCCAGGAGTACTGATACAGTTTTCCTGCCTTGGGTTTTCTCTAAGTAAATTATGCTGGCTATGTTCTAAATTTAACGTTGTTTGGTCACATCATGATAAGCTATCTGATAATTTGCAGTGTGTCATAGCTTCGCTCTGAAATGTGTGAATTGGTTTATCTTTGGTTGGATGTGGTGTAATGAGTTAGCGTCGGGTTTTTTTGCAAGTGAATACCCTTGTTATCTTCATAAATACTGACTTCTGTGCTGTTGAAATGCTTACCCAACACTTTGGAATAGCTGGTGAAAGCTTGAAGAGGCTACGCTGATAACAAGAGAGAAGGAGTCCTGTCCGTATGCTAATGTCCAAATCATTCTTTTCTCCCAGCCATTAAAACTCATTACTAATATCAAAATAGAATCATTCACTACTTTTGTTTCCAGGATAATATGGAACTCATGGCGTAAAGCCGCCTCTGACACTGGAGCACAAAGACTTTTTTAAGTCGCCAACCATGTATTTTAATTCACTTAATTCAGGCTGCACTGGCAGATGGTGTTGTTATCTTTCTCCTGGTTTTGTTATCAATGGAATTGGTTCCTAAATACAAATGTGCCTGTGGCTGAAGTTTCCTGCCCTGCCTTACTGTGTAATATGCATTCGCTGTTCTCTACATATCTCCTGTGTGTTTTGTATGAAAAAGCAAGATTGGTGGTTGTTGCTTTCATGGTATTTTGATAACTGTTCTTCTGCAACACTCATTTAGCATGGTGGTAGAAATACTACAATCGTATCTGAGTCTCTATCACAGACTTGATGGAGCTGGAGAAAATCAAGCAGAAGATGACTGTCAATCTTGTAACAAGAAAATCAAGTGAAGAAGGGGCAAAGGGCATTTACTTTTCTAAGCTATCATGAGATGGAATCTCTCTGGCAATATCAGAAATTCTGCAGGTGTTGCTATGTTGGTCTCTGCATACATCACAAACTTTATTTTGCAAAGGCATTAGAGTATAATTGAGGTATTTCTTTTTCAATATATATATAATTTTTTAGTCTTAAAGAAGGAGCAGTCTTTGAAATAGATGGGATGGATGCCCTTAAATATTTTTCCATTGATAGGGAAGGTAGTATAAGGAAGCATTTAAAGTATTCAGAGTGAGCACTGTGTACTAGGAGCTGTTGTGGATTTATCCATCTCTGTTTGTGTTGTACAACTCATGCATTTGCTGGCATTGTAACTTTTTCATGGCATTTGGATACTGCTTACAAATACCAGTCATTCACTTGACTGCACTGCACTGTCAAAACAGAAGGCTTAGGAGTGAACTGAAGAAGTCAGCGTCCCTTTGAATGCAAATGATTATTTTCAAAGGTTTCGTACAATTAAAATCTATGAAGTACAAATTGCTTTACATTAACATTGTTGTCATGGTGTAAAACACTTCCAACCACAACAGGTTTGGAATATTTTGGCAAAGTGCCCCCAAGTGCATCAAGCTTTTGGCTTGATCAGCATGACAAAGTGTTAACATGGATCAGGGGTGCAGTTTTGAAGTTGATCTCTGGGTCATAGAATCATGGAATGGTTTGGGTTGGAGGGGACATTAAAGCCTATCCAGTTCCAACTCCCCTGCCATGGACAGGGACACCTCCTACTGGATCAGGGTGCTCACTTGCCGTGTGCTTGTTCATGTTACAGAGCAGTTTTCAAGTGACCTCCCTTTGGGTGAATCCTAGTCTGCTCCAATGGACCGTGCAGCCTTTAGTGTTGGGAGAAGACTACTTTTAGCCCAAAGGAATCTGCTCCTCTTCCACCATGTGATTTACTAATGCAGGCATATGCAAAGTTTAATTCACATTCCTTCTGAATTTATTCCATCTTGTTGCTTGCCCAAACTGTTACCTTGTCCCCCTTCACCGCTTTCCAGTCTCACACATGTGCTTAGCTATTTGCTATCTTTTCATATTTTTTCACAAAAGAAATTAACGTTGATTATCCCATCATCTTAAAGAAAATGTAGAAGTATAATGAATCTCTTTTCCATCAAACTTTAATTCCCCCTTCTATTTTGTGTTTTCCTTCACATGTGACTGATCTTTAGGGCTTTCTTGTACCTTGTACATCAGCTGATCCTTCTCTTCACTGTGATCTTGAAATTGTTGATGATCTGCTTTTAGTGATCTGTTTGTCTGGTTTGTTCTTATCTCTCTTGCTTGGTTATTCACATTCAAAACTGTTAACTGATCCTTTACTAAACCTCTCTCTTCTCTGGGCTTTTAAGGTACCAAGATTATTCTGTCTTTATCCTGCTGAACTGGTAAATTATTCCCTTCAGCAAATCCACAATAGAACTGGGAAAACGGCAAAGTAAAGTAATACCCAACTGACTTTTTGCCCTACAGGTGAAGAGAGATTCTTGACATGAACTGTAATTCAGGACAATATTTTAAGATACGGGATTTGAGGTGCGTTGTAGGGCTGGACTCTGGTGGCATGAGGTTGACTGCGTGTTTTCAGAAGAGGAGATGGTCTTTTAGAAGGGAGAAAATGTCGAAGGGCACAGTGAAAAGAGCGTATGCAAAAGGAAAAAGACTTTTAATTTAGCACAGAAGTCAAGATACTGGAAAACAACATTAATCAATACATCAAAGAAGATGAAAAGAATGAATAATTTGCCTTTGTGCAAATGTTAAGAGCCTGCAATAACTAAAAAGTAATGAAATCCCTCATTTATAATAAATTTGAACAGGTTGCTAATAATGTAGTGTAATGGGAAAATTTGAATGATTGAAAGGCTGAAAACATATTTAAATAGCACTAAGAGGGAAGAAGAGGAGAAGTGGTGGCTCAAATATGTGAAATTTTTCTGTATTCATAATAATTTATGAAGTAATTCTCTTGACTAACTCACAGCTCCGCTTTCTAATATGTAATTTGGGAAGTGGGGATCTAATTCACCATGTGCAGGCCACCAGCAGAGAGTAACAAGGCCAGCTCCTTAAAAGCCTTCTGTAGGGTGTAGAAAGAAGTGTCACTATTGTGGAGCCTTCAATTTGTATGATGTTACTGGAGTCATGCTGCCTTCTACCAGTAGCACCTGAATTGCTTTTAAAATATATATATACAATGTACATAAATGTAGGGGATTAATTTCTTCTACAAAATCTGGTTTTGAGAGACTTCTGTATTCGGCTGCATCTGCACAGATGAAGACAAAATTAGTGATGCCTTAGGTACCAAAGGGAGCAGTTAACCAAAGAACAAAGGAACGTGAGTTACCTAAATTCTGAGCTGCAAGAATGACTTGAGAAAATCAGTGTGTATATGCAAATGTATGTGTGTGTTCTTGGTGAATGGAAGAGGCCAGCTAAGAGAAAAATTACGACACTTCTGTTTAAAAAGAGAGCTCACTGAGGGCTAGGGAAAGTGGCTAAAATAAATCAACCAAAAAAGTGAAGGGAAAGTTGAAGTTAATTGTTATGAATCAAAATGTAGATGTGGAAAGATACTGAGGAATATACACACACACACACATATATAAAATACACGTGTAGATGTACTATGTATCACATATGTTGTATATGTATCTAAATAGACCCTTAAATAAATCAATGGTGAGGTTGAATTGACATTGTCAAAGATTCCTTCTTGAATTACACTAGAATATTATATAGAAAAATAATATATGTAAATAAGTAAACATGACCTTAAAGTGTGATTACTTCACTGGAGAAGAAACTCAAAAATTTTTAAATAACACCATAGAAATGAAAAGTAGAAGAATTTTTCTGAAATTATAATGCAGAAATGCCAGAAATCCTGGGCAAGCATTTGTATTCTGTGTTTGGAAAAGAAAGTTAGCAGAAGGGCATGACAGAATTTCATTACAACTGTAACTAAGGATGCTTTAATAATGGACAGTAATGCTGGGCACTTCACAACCAACAGATTTGAATTACAAGTCTCAGAGACCTTTAAAAAATCTCCCTAAGTCATTCTCTTGAGTCATTTCTGTTGATTTTTAGTAAACCATAGAATATTGGGGAAGTTCCAGACGACGGGAGGAAATCTAATGTTGTGCCAATAAAAGACTAAATGGGACAATCCAGATAATTATAAGTCTGTCAGCCTGACATTGATCTCAGGCAAAATAATGGAATGGTTTCCAAAGGACTCAATTAATAAAGAATTAAACAAGGGTAACATAATTATTGCTAATCAGTATGGGTTTATGGAAAACAGACCTTGTCAAATTAGCTCAGTATCATTTTTATGATATTACAAATTTGGCTGATGTAATGAAGTTCTGTAGGGCACAGAGTATTGACGAAAATCTGGAAAAACCTAGACTGTTATTTGCAGTGTGGCAGGAAAATGGGTAAGTTCTGAGCTTGCTGGTTAACAGCATAATAATATTTTGTTTACTGCTTTCGATGGAGAACAGCATAATTTGAAACTTTTCCCTGGTGTATTGTCTCCTGAGCCAGGGACCGTACACACTGACTGCGCAGCACTGTCTGTCTGGAGCCTGGGGTATCCCAATATTCTTCTACAAATAATGAAGATAGTAAATTACTGGTAGAAATCTGTCTGATATCAAGATGACTAGTATGAAGAAGGGTGTAGAGACTTGAGGAGGAGAAGGGTAATAGGTGAAGACTGAAGGGGAGTAAGAAAGGTAGGTGACAACGTAATCATAGAATCATAAAATCGTAGAATGGTTTGCGTGGAAGGGACCTAAAAGCCAATCCAGTTCCAGCCCCTTGCCATGGGCAGGGTCACCTTCCACTGGCCTTGAACACCTCTGGGATGGGGCAGCCACCACTTCTCTGGGCAACCTGGGCCAGGGCCTCCCCACCCTGACAGGAAAATAGTTCTCTTCCCCATAAACAGCAAGGGGTTCCAATTCCTCCCCCTCTCCTCAGTTTACAGCAATTAGGGCTGTTTTACAGTTGCTCAGACCCATCAATAAGGTAATGAGTCATTGAAACTGAAGGACATGGCATCCTAAAACCCGGAGAAGGCACTCGAAGTCATGGATAATTGAGAATGACAGAATACCACTGAGGACAAGAGCAGGATTAAAGACAAATCAGAGCAACTCTTTCTTTAGATCTGCAATTATAAGAAATCAAAAGTAAAAATGGAAGAGAGTAAAAGTCCCTCTTCTTCAAATAAATTCACAAAAAAACCCAAGGTAGGAGGAGAAAGAAATTTTATTAGGAAATGGGTTTTTTTTCCAGCGTCTTTTGTGACATTTTTTTAATGACCTTGAAAAGATCTGTTGGTATTAGTGACAAGATCCTAAATTAGAGGTAATAGATGATAATCTTTGGTCCATCTTAATGTGGTTATTCTCCTTTCCTTTAATTAATTTATTTGGGAGATAGGAAGATGATTTTCAAAGTGTTTAAAACCCACAGAATTTGCAGCTATAGCCAAGAAAAATATTGCAAATTATTGCATTTAACTTTGCAGTTTTTGATATTTCTCAATGTCAATATTGATTATTGATGTATAAACTAGATGTATTATGTGTGCATAATTTCGGAGTGCCTATGAGAGCCTTCATCATGAAACAGAATCTGGGAATGCATCTCCAAATAAAGAGCAACAGTTTAAAAATTCCAACTTTTATATCGTTTTTATACTGTGTTTGTCTGATCAAGCTCCCATATTTCTGAGGTGCAAGCCTAAACATAACCCAGTGTTATTTTTCTGGGTTTCATTTACCGAAACTCTGGCAGCCAAATAGGGAGATAGTCTAAAAGATGGGTGGGATTAAAATAGTCTACAGTGTTTCAGAAGAATCTTTTCAAAAATAAATACATCAGAGTCATTGAGATGCTCGTGCAAAGAAAGGCATCTGCTTTTGTCAGCACGGTGTAATGTTCTGAGTTGATTTAGCAATGATTATAATCAGCAAACTCATTATAATCATGCCCCATCCCTGGAGGTGTTCAAGGCCAGGTTGGATGGGGCTTTGAGCACCCTGACCCAGTGGGAGGTGTCCCTGCCCATGGCAGGAGGGTGGAACTGGATGGGCTCTGAGGTCCCTTCCAACCCAAACCATTCCATGATTGTATGATTTTAAATGCTGAGATTTAGTGTGTGTAAGTGCAACATTCAACAAAGGATATTGCAGGTGTTTGTACAGTGAAGAAAATACTCCCGTATACTAAAAATGCAGTTTTTAGAGTTTGGAGATACAGCCTATTTCTTATCTTTATTATATTTTAATACATTGTTAAAAGCTGACTGGATTTTTTTAAAAAATAGAAACACAGCATTGTAATTTTGGGTTCTGTTTCAGTAAAGTATAGTGACTGTGTAATATGTCTGGAAACTGTGGGGATAAAGGAACATACTGTTTGAGAAATCAAAATACAGAATTATGCTCTTAATGTTCAAGACTCATGAGAGAAGAGGTAGCAGCCTTGCTGAAGTCAATTATCTAGAGACTTGCTAAACTCACTGAGCTGTTTCTATTAAATACACTAATTCTCCAGGCATTAACTTGGCTCAGGGAAGTTTCCTCGGTTTCTCTGTATTAACATTGTGAGGAGAAAAGCAGGGAAGAAAGGTCAATTTGTGAAACTAATCAGAATAGAATGAGGGTCAGAGAAAGATGCCGTATTTCTGTTTGTAGAGGATTGGAGACCTTTGTTCTTTCAAATTTTCTATCCGAGAAGAATGAAGAAGATGTTCAAAACCATAAATTTGGAACCGCAAGGCAGAATATAGGCTGTTGCTTCGTGGGGTCTGTCGGTAGCCATCCAATGGCCAGTGGTTCTTGTGCTGAGAATCCCTTTACTATTTTCATTCTGAGCAGAAAGATCACAGCCTTGCTTCCTCTTCCCTTTGACCTATGGCATCCTCCATTTTGCTGTGCTCCTACTGTTTGTTATTTCACCTCTTCTCTGTTTCTTTAATTCCCTTTTGTCAACCTACTCCTACTTGTCTCTTCTCACTGTGCCTGAGAGTTTTGAAACCAAGGTGGTGTTTGCTGTCATAGCAACTCCCATTGTCTTGATGTCTGAATTGCTTTGTGTTTGGCAGAGTACAGGACTGAGTTCTCTGTCCCACCCAGTTTGCTTTTCCACTCCAGCTGCAGGAAAGAAGGGGCTTCCCAGAGAGTTCCTAGGGATATTGCTCTGACTTTCCTACAATATAAAGGAAAGAAATAGGGTCGAACCGAGTGGTGGTAAGGTTTTCCTGTTCCCCAACTATTGTATGTAGACCACCTCCAATCCCTAACCCAAATCCATACACATGGAGTGAAATCCACACAATAGTATTATTTTACTGCAGAAGCTTTTGTCTGGGGAAATAACTGCAATTTTAGATATGTTATGAACTGTGAGGCTGCATTTCTTCTGTGAACAGTCTTTTCCTCCTACAGGTCGCCTAAACATTTAAAGTGTTGCTGTCGGCTTAGGCTAATCTTGTCTGCAAATGCTTCCTGTAAAATAGTTTAAATATGACTATATATAAAGATATACTTTATGTATGAGCCTATTAAAAACTTTTAAGGGAAGTAACATGTGACAAATGATGTATTTTCCCTCTGCCATTTCCTGGCATTTAGGCTTCATTTGGCTGATGCTACACCTACCCTTCTGAGAGTTATCCTAGTGTGTAGCAGCTGAACAGGTTTGGTGTGCGCCTACACACACAGCGTATTAAACATAGGTGAAGTAGTCCCTTGTAGCCAGTGAGAGGTAGGAACACCATCTTTAACACTTCATCCATGAATAAACTGTCTTCTGCGGTTTTTTTCTGAAATATCAACTACATTCGGTTTCCTCAGAGAAGGTTGGAAATTTAATTGTCAAACTACCTTTAGAACTTACATCCATTTTTTAATGTCTGTCCTGAACCATATTCTGGTTTCATTAGTTCCAATTTGTGTACTGCTTCGTTTCAGTAAGTAGCAGTAGGATCTGTCAACAAATCCAGGTGTGATTCAGTGAACGACGAAGTTGAACAAGTGTTGGACATTGAACGACTCCTTCATGTTTGCTATGGGGATATTCATGGTTTCTTAGATGACAGTGTCTAATAGAAATGTATTACAGGCTAGAAGGCAGGAGTTTCCATAACAAAGAAGTTTTTTCTGCAAAGCTTGCACCTGCTGTAATCTAGGATCAATAAAATCCTCAGAATTCTCCTTCCAAGTTTAGTTAAGCCCTTGGTGTGACTCTCACCTTAAGAGTCATCATTTGAAATTGCCATCTAGATGCTGTATCGCTGGTTAAAAATGGCTATTATGATTAGTTGCTTGGCATATCATTGTAATTAAAATGTTTAATAAACTGTGGATGTACACTTCTTTTCTATCCATGCAATTTCTCTGTGAAGTGGAGTTTTCAGGCCTGAATCCTTAAATTAATCAGCTTTCCACAACAAAGCAAACACTATTTCCTTCCTTGCATAATTTCAGTAATCCAAGCTGGGAGGAGGGCCCCATCTTTGGTAATGATGGCTTTTTTTTAATTCCTGTATAATTCTAAATCCTTAAAATTAAAGTTGTACCAGCAGAACAAGAAATGTTGCAATCTGCAGTGGTTTCCTACCGCATTATTGCTCTGTGCTAAGGTAGTGAAACCAAAAGGCTTTCCATTGTGCCTCCCTGCAGGCTGACATTGCAGTGGGTTTGGAGATTTATCAACATAGAGGTAAAAATAAATGCATATGAAAAGTGTGCAACCTCTGCTTTTCGTTGATTTTTTATATAGCTGTATAATTTTGTTATCTCTGTAGTCTCCAAGCAGCTGAAGCTCGAGCTTCTGTGACTCACAACCGTTTTCCTGTGCTGCACTCAGGTAAGCAAGGTTTTATTGATGGAAGCAAATCATTTGGTGGACTTGTAATGATTTCTTTCCTCTATATGGTAATTTCTTTTACTTACACAGAGACATTTTTTTCTGTTATGTAACAGACAGTGGCAACCAAGGTGTGCTGAAAGTGTTCGTCCATGGCTCTAAGAAGATGAACTGCATGCTACCCCCTATGCAATGCTGAATATATTGCTTTTTGTAACCTTTTGAGATAATAACTAGACTTGCAGCCTGGAGTCTTTGAGATTGTGTTGTTATTGTGTTTCTTTTTAAATAGACACAAACTATTTTTAAATCCTCTGTGGATCTGATCTTGCAAACAGTGTTAACCCCGTGGATGATCTCACTAAGACTGGTGCCCAGCAGTTTGCGGGAATCAATCCCAGGGATCTTGCAATTGTTAGCCGTCTGATGCTGCTCTGTACCTCTGCCATAGCCACAGCCTCTTGCTATTGAATAGAAACATGTGAGTCTGAATAGGCTGCAATTAATTCAGAGTGCTGCAGCTAGATTACCTAGATGAAATTCAGCTCTCAAATAATTTCCCAGTTCTAATTATACTCTGGATGCCTGTAACATTTTACATTGATTGCAAGGCTTTTCATCTTCTTGGCACTGTCAAATACTACTTTTAACCATGTGGTTTGAGTGTTGAACTATATATCTCTCCTGCTTTTATTCCGTCTTAATGTTTTTGAGTGTTAGAAAAGTGAATCTGTAACAGGATTACCATTAGGCTATGATGCAGTAGGAGGTGATGTTTGAATGTCAGTAGATACACAAGGCTGTTGCTGGTTGACAACAGAAATAAATGTCTTTGGCTTTCAAGTTGGAGAATATGCCCTTAAATAACTTTACATCTACTTTTCATATATTTCATTTTCTTCCCTATTTTATCTGCACTGTTTCGTAAAGTGCAGAAATGCAACTTTCTTCATCAAGTTGCCATTCACTCTTGTCCTCCATGCTGCAGTTCTTTATTATACATGTAGGCTGTTCTGTATACAAACCTGTGCTGTTATAGTAGACCTGCAGTGTTCACTGGGGGAGAAGCGTTGACAGCGTTTTGGAGAATAGGGGCGTCAGTTAGCTTTCAGTGAATGCATGGATAATAGAGTGGATATCATCGAAGTGCATGGATATAGACTGAATTTAGTGTTTAAATACACTGCATGACCCTTATACAGTAGGAGAGAAATCAGCGTTAATGTTCAGCTGAATTAGTTGTGCTAGCAGCAAATTCTCTTTGATCTGATAATTTTAGCCCAGATCCATCAGAATAGGAAGTACTGGAAAATTGCCACTGAGACAAAAAAAGGTGGATCTGAAATTTGGATATCACCTGCCTGTCATGTTTGGAGTGCAGAAAGACAGATGGAAAGAGTGTCCTTCAAGGCAATTGGGACAAACCATTGCTACCTTCTCCCTGAGGAACAGGGACAGAGAAATTCATACCAGTCAAGTCTTTGCAGACCAAAATTGTTGAACAGTCTTAAGTTTCACATAACTCTTGTTTTAAACCCAAACTCATATGCATTGTTAAGCAAAGCCTACTGCAAAATCTTTAAATTCATCCAACTGCCAAGATTTGCGGTTCTGAGATAAAAACATAGGAGGGAGTTTGGGCTTGAGGCTACACCTGTTAAAAATATATTATTGGAAGTGTTTGTTACTGCATTGATAAGCCAAGATATATATTAAACAAAATAAAAGGCAGAAAATCTCTGGCAGATTCACCTGTAAATAGTTCCTATGGATGGGCTTTATTATGTTTATTGCAGAGGGTAAGTGGATAGTTGAGCAAAAGTTTAAAACAAGGTATCAAGCCTTTGTCCCTGGAAACACAAGGTGTTTGCTGGTCAGAGGCTGTTCTAGGGTCTCAAGAATAGATCAGCTGGGCTCAACATACTGTCAAAAGAAAATTACCCTAGGTATGAGGGAGTGTCAGGACATTGTGCCACAATTCTTTTAGACAAATGTCTTCCGAATTTTAATAGCAATTGCAAGTCAAGAAGAACCTTGTGGGTTGCAAGAATTATTTTTTACTGACTTTCAAAGTGAAAATTAAAAACATGGGTTTAGCTGTCTGTAAATAGCAAATCTAATGTATTCAGTGCTCTGTCTGACCAACAGTATGACAGTATCACAGTATAACAAGGCTGGAAAAGACCTTTGAGATCATCGAGTCCAGCCTATGGCCCAACACCAACACCTACTTGTCATCTAAACCATGGCACTAAGTGCCTCATCCAAATTCTCTTTGAACACCTCCAGGGATGGTGACTTGATCACCTCCCTAGGCAGCGCATTCCAATGAACAATTACCCTCTCAGTGAAGAATTTCTTCCTAATGTCAATCCTAAACCTCCCCTGGCGAAGCTTGAGACCGTGTCCTCTCGTTCTGTCACTGGTCGCCTGAGAGAAGAGTCCAACTCCTGCCTCACCACAACCTCCCTTTAGGTAGTTGTAGAGAGCAATAAGGTCTCCCCGAGCCTCCTCTTCTCCAGGCTAAACAACCCCAGCTCCCTCCATCGCTCCTCATAGGGCTCGTGCTCCAGCCCCTTCACCATCCTCATCGCTCTCCTCTGGACACACTCCAGCATCTCAACATCCTTCTTAAACTGAGGGGCCCAGAACTGGACACAGTACTCAAGGTGCGGCCTGACCAGTGCCGAGTATAAGGGGATGATAACTTCCCTAATCCTGCTGGCCACACTATTCCTGATGCAGGCCAGGACGCCGTTGGCCTTCTTGGCCACTTGGGCACACTGCTGGCTCATGTTGAGTTTCCTGTCCACCAGCACTCCCAAGTCCTTTTCCGCCTGACTGCTCTCCAGCCACTCTGTCCCCAGCCTGTAGCTCTGCATGGGGTTGTTGTGTCCAAAGTGTAGAACCTGGCATTTGGACTTGTTAAACCTCATGCTATTGGAATCAGCCCATCTCTCCAGCCTGTCAGGGTCCCTCTGTAGGGCCCTCCTACCCTCTAACAGATCGACATTTCTTCCCAGCTTGGTGTCATCTGCGAACTTGCTAATGATGGACTCGATCCCCTCATCCAGATCATCAATAAAGATATTAAACAGGACCGGGCCCAACATCGATCCTGGGGAACACCACTAGTGACCGGCCACCAACTGGATGAGACACCATTCACTGTCGCTCTCTGGGCTCGGCCATCCAACCAGTTCCTAACCCAGCACAGAACATTCCCATCCAAGCCACGGGCTGACAGCCTCTCCAGGAGTCTGCTGTGGGAGACAGTGTCAAAGGCCTTGCTGAAGTTCAGGTACACCACATCCACAGCCTTCCTCTCATCCACCAGGCGAGTCACACGGTCGTAAAGGAGATCAAGTTGGTCAGGCAGGACCTGCCCCTCCTAAATCCATGCTGCCCGGGCCTGATCTCTCGCTCATTCTGCAGGTGCTGCATGATTGCATCCAGGATTACCCACTCCATAATTTTACCTGGAAGTGAGGTCAGGCTGACAGGTCTGTAGTTACCTGGATCGTCCTTATAGCCCTTCTCGTGGATGGGCGTCACATTGGCCAAATCTCAGTCATCCGGGACCTCTCCAGTGAGCCAGGACTGTTGATAAATGATGGAAAGCGGCTTAGCAACCTCGTCCACCAGCTCTCTCATCACCGTAGGATGGATCCCATCTGGCCCCATAGACTTATGAGGATCCAATTGACTCAACAGGTCTCTAATTTCTTCTTCCTGGGTTACAGGGGGCCTATATTGCTCCCTGACCCCATCTACCACTTCAGAAGACCAGTTGTCCAGTGAACAATCTGTCTTAGTATTGAAAATGGAGGTAAAGAAGGCATTAAGCACCTCAGCCTTTTCCTCATCTTTAGTTACCATATTTCCCTCAATATCCAATAAGGAGTGGAGGTCGTTGCTGCCCTTCTTTCTGCCATTAATATATTTGAAAAAAACCTTCTTATTATCCTTAACAGAAGTGGCCAATTTGAGCTCCAGCTGGGTTTTTGCCTCCCTAATTTTCTTCCTACACCACTTAACAATATCTTTGAGCATAACCTGACTTACCTCCCCTTCTTTCCAAAGGCGATACACCCTCTTTTCTCACTTAGCTCCTTCAGAAGCTCCTTACTCATCCAGGCTGGCTGGCTGCCCCTACGACTCATCTTACGGCACATCAGGATAGCCTGCTCCTGCGCCTTCAAGATTTCATTCTTGAAGTATATCCAGCCTTCCTGGACCCCCTTGCTTTTAAGAACTATTTCCCAGGGTACTCTCCTGACTAGTTCCTTAAATAGTCTGAAATCAGCATGCCGAAAATCCAAGATGTCCTGGTTTTGCCCTTCCTTGTTTCATTGTTCCTTGCAGTATACTTCTCTGACACTGGAGGAACTGAGCGGAACACCACTTGCGCTCCTGCCCCATCCATTAATTGCCCTAGTTCTCCAAATTCCTTTTTAATTACTCTGGAGCCCCTCTTATGAAGTTCGTCATTGCCGGCCTGAACAACCAACATGGGATAATAATCTGAGGGGTGAATTAGATCCAAGAGTCTCTTAGTGATATCCTGGACCTGCTCCAGAAACGTACGAGTGTGTTGTAGATCCTGTAGTGCCACAGGTGCTCTAGAGAATCTAAAGTACCACAGCTTATCTGTAGGTTGAAGCAAATGTATCCCACTATGTGTTAAAAAATAAGTTGTTTTATATTGAAGCAGAGAACCATTTAAGTGTTTTCTGTAGGCGTTTGTTACTACCGAGATTAAAGGCCATAATTAATGTCTGCTTGATTATTTTCCATACAGCAATGAAATACCATTAAGAATATCCAAAAATGTAAAAAATATATAAGAAAGCATATAATTTAAACTGGAGAGCTGCTTCATCACATGCAACCAGCAGATGCTGCTTTGTGGAAACTGCACTTTGCCGAGTGTAATTTGAACGAAAATGATCTTTACTAATTTATCAGATCATAGAATCATAGAATCATAAGGTTGAAAGAGACCTCCGAGATCACCGAGTCCAACCATTCCTGATTCCCTACTAAACCATGTTCCTAAGGAACTCATCTACCCGTTTTTAAACACCTCCAGAGATGGTGACTCCACCACCTCCCTGGGCAGCCTGTTCCAATCCCTGAGCACCCTTTCAGTAAAGAAATTCTTCCTAATGTCCAGTCTAAACCTCCCCTGGCACAATTTGCAGGCATTTCCTCTTGTCCTATCACTTGTCACTTGCGAGAAGAGACCAGCACTCACCCCATCACAACCTCCTTTCGGTAGTTGTAAACAGTTATGAGATGTCCCCTCAGTCTCCTCTTCTCCAAGCTAAACAACCCTAATTCCCTCAGTCTCTCCCCGTAGTGCTTATTCTCCAGCCCCCTCACCAGCCTTGTTGCCCTTCTCTGCACACGCTCCAGCCCCTCAATGTCCTTCCTGTAGTGAGGGGCCCAAAACTGAACCCAGCACTCGAGGTGCAGCCTCACCAGTGCTGAGCACAGGGGCATAATCACCTCCCTGCTCCTGCTGGCCACGCTGTGTCTGATATAGGCCAAGATGCCATTCGCCCTCTTGGCCACCGGGACACACAGAGCCCTGGGTGATCATCACTAGAACATGAACACAGCATAAACGTACTTTCCTAAGCACTTTTCAGCACTTTCCTGTATCTTCCATAAAACCTCTGGCATTACCAGAGCTGTAATTTTTTCAGGGTTGGAGACACAAACACTGATATGTGTTCTGTAAGTAAAGATCTTAAAATGTTTTACATAAGCTCCTACTTGTACATCACTGAAGATGCCTCAGCTACATTTTTAAGTTCATTAAAGGTGATGAAAATCAAGGTGATGGGAAGATGCTTTCCATGATTGTCATTTGTATTCCTTCAGAATTTGCTACATTTTTATGCCACAATCTTGAAGTTATAGTGATGTTGTACGTGAGGAAGTTTAACATTGTAAATTCAGTGAAGATTTATCTGTCTTGAAAAATAGATGAATAGATGAGTATTCTCAGTCATAAATGTATTATGTAAAACCATAGCAAATTATGCATTCCATTAATGGTGCTCAGTTACTCCAGAGTACTTGGCTTCCTTTGACTCGAACAAACAAAATCACTCATCTGACTTAGCCAGTGGAAAGAGTGTGGGCTTTAAGAACATTTATGATACTGTTCAGAGGGAGGAACATGTCAAAGAGGGATCTATAAAATTTGCTTTGGGAATATTGTTTAGTGATTCCCTGGTTTTTATGTGCACGCTTAAAATATGAAATTTATTATGTCTGTTCATTCTTATAAAAAATGCAGCTGTGGAACACACTTTGACAAATTTGCTGCGGATTACAGTGATGTGTTAAATACCGATTCTCTGGAGACTGCACAATAATTAAAGATATGTTCAGTACACGTACGAATCTTTTTTTAGCTTGTTTCAAACTACAAAACTGTATCACAATGCACAAAACCTGGAAAAACTACTGTATCCAATATCAAAATGGAAGATAATTTATCAAATACAACTTTTAGGGCTGTGGGGATACACAGCACCTGAGAGAGGATGGATATTTCTCTGAAGTATCCCATATAATTAAGCATAACTGGACATTTTACACATAATTTTATCTTTTTTCTGACCAAGAAATGAGTCCATCTTAACTGTGAGTCAGAACCCAGTTTCTATATATTGCTGTGCACTCTAGCATTTATGGTGGCTGAACAAGAGTATTTTGTCTCATGTTATTCTGAGAGCAAAGGACATGATGATGCCTTTCCTTCCAAGGTTGCGGTCTTGACTGCTGTGAATGGAAGCAGGCTTTTGATGCTCATGGTTCTGCCAGTGCTCTTTGAGATCCTTATTGATACTATAGCACCGAAATATTATAATAGCATTATTCTGAACCTGTACTGCTGGTTACGTTTCCACAGAGGGTGTTTCTACCTGGTGACTTGTTTGCCTTTAGGAATGTTAATTCATGCCTTTTGATAAAGCAACTACCAAAAGTCTTTGTAGAAGAGTAAACTTTCAATTCCTACCAGAGAACCTGTAGTTAACAGATTTGCAATGTGTATAATGGGGGAAAAAAAAGGGGGAAAAAAGTTAAAAGTAAGAAGTACCATCAAGAAATCATTCCTAATCATATTACTGTTCCTGAGGCATAATAAGAGAATTCTGGAAAAATCAAATTGCAGGACGCAAACTTTGGGTGGCAACTTGTCACTATATTACATTTAAAGTAGTTATTAAAATCATTATGCCATCAACTTGTGAAGTTTAGGTACACCAAATATAGCAACCTACTTAATTGCTTAGTGTTTTGCAGGGAGTGGAAGGAAGGCAGAAGGGGAGGTGGGAAGGGAGAGAACAGTGTTTTCAAGGTACCCTAAAATGCTTTTTTTTCCCTGTGTGATAAATTAAGCATATGTTGTTCAATAGGGCCTTGGCTTTGAGTCTAGAATATGTTATTAGAAATGCAGCTGCCTGCCTGTCTACGTAGTTTAGAAATGGTTTTACTAAGATGTTCCAATAACACAGCACAATTGTATTGGTAGGACTTGGTAGCTGTAATCATGTTATTGGCACTGCTTTTCCCTGGGGGAATCAGATTAAAATGAACTGGTAGAGCCAAAACCAGCGTCTAAAATACTTAGGGTCAGGAGTCAAAATGTAATTTCCCATGGTAGTAAAGCTGGAGAAACTCAGCTGAAGTTACTTCAGGTTTGTATTTGTGTAAGGAACAAATTGAGTCTTGATTATCGTACTAGAGACTTGTCAGTGGAAGGGCTGAAATGGGAGTCTTGGATGAGAGAGTAGCTTGCAGCATCCCTATAGTAACTATAGAAAATGGCAAATGAAGGAGCAATTTTCAAAATATGAATTCAGAAACAAGAAAGAAAACAGTCCCCAAACGCTCAATCATTTAGTTTTAAGGAGTAAACTTACCCCAAATTGTGTGCTGTCCCCTTAAAGACATGAAAAATGAGGAAACCCCCTATTATTTCTCCCCAAACCATAAGTTGTTATTAACTTTATTTCTTTACATTATTTGTCTCTCTTTCTTCTCAAGTCAGATTTTATTTTTTCTTGTCCTGCATGGGGCATCACATAAGGCTGTTGATGAGAACCTACCCACAGCACCCTTCTTCCTCTGGGATGTGGTGACTTGACCAAGTAGTAATGAATGACACTGCATTTGTATTTCTCCAGGGCGTTGAAGGCTATTAAGTGAACATGCACATTCGCCCAGTTTTCCAGGCACGTTATGCAAAATAACCTGTTTGCTGTTGGTTTTAAATACTCAGTTTTGGTTGAGAACTGGAAGGCAGACTGTCTTGCTTGCTCACCTATTATGTTTCCAGATAAGAAGGATGCAGACAAATAAGCTATAAATACAGAACTCATCCATTGAGTCTATTTCTGCAGACTGTAAAGGTCATTTCAAATTCTGCTATGGATAAAAAATTTGAGGAAAAAATAGAAATTATTTATTTTTCATCAAATCAAATTTTATGGAGACTGGAGCATGGAGAAGTATAACTGGAGGTCAGCAGTTACTAGATTTTCCTTCTGACTGGCAATTCTTGCCATCTCATAATATGATTCATCAAGATATGTGTACTCGTTGGTAAAAGATCTGAATCAGAGAATATTTGTGTCATCTCCTCCCACAAGGATAATTTATTGAAGAGAGTGTAGTTTTCATCTGTTGGAAGAGCCTGGGAGTAGGGATCCCTTCCTTTCACCTGGCTGTAGAAGTTGCTGCAGACATATTGGTATAGTCGTTCAGTGTTTGTTTGGAAGAATGGGAACTGATATTGGGTTAACTAACACTGCTGTCATGGGATGTGGCTGAAATTAAAAGAGCACCGGGATATTCAGTTCCACTACTCTGTCTAGTCATGAATTATTTCGCTATTGCAGCATCGTGGTTCTTTAGTTCCTCTCCCTACTTGCCCGGTAGAGGGTTGGTCTGGGAGGAGATTAAAAATTAGGGATCCTAGAGAATATGAAATGTCTACTTCCTTCTCTCTGCGCCTCTTTTTTTTAATTGAGCTGCTATTCCTTTGCCCAAACATGTATTTTCCCCCTAAGCCTTTACAGTAGAGCTTTTGTAAGTATTAGTTATGCTTCTCCCACAAGGAAATGGGTTGTACAACACTCATCCCTTTCTGTACAGAAGAATTTCAACTTTCTATGAATCTGTGACTTAATTTAGGGTATCTCTATTTAAAACCAGTTAATACATATGGATAGAAATTATTAATATACCCACTCATCCAGATAATTCTGGATGCTTTCCCTGCAGTGATATGCAGCCGTAATTAATTCAAGCAAACATTTATATTAAGAAAACCCTATTCTTATTCAAAGTACCTAAGATATTTGAGGGGGAGGAAGTAAACTGCCCCCCTAGAGCCCCAAGCACCAACACCAGACTGATACATTCTCTCACCAAATGAAATTGATTTTAAAGGGAGCCTACAGGAAAGCTGGGAGTGCAGGGACAGGATGAGAGGGAACAGTTTTCAGCTGAAATAGGGGAGATAGACATGAGATCTTAGAGAGAAATGTTCTCCTGTGAGGGTGGGGAGGCCCTGGCACAGGTTGCCCAGAGAAGTGGTGGCTGCCCCATCCCTGGAGGTGTTCAAGGCCAGTCTGGATGGGGCTTTGAGCACCCTGACCCAGTGGGAGGTGTCCCTGCCCATGGTAGGGGAGTGGAACTGTATGGGCTTTGAGGTTTCTTCAAACCCAAACCATTCTGTGATTCTTTGTTTTTTCCTTGATTTTTCCTCATTGTAACTGAAGCATGATATTGATTCATGGCCACAGTGCGGATTCCACCCTTGTCCGATGTGTCACACTTTCAATGTGCAATTTCTGATGTTAAATTTGTGTTAACAGATACATTCAGTAGAGGTTTATGAGCTGGTACCTTACAAATCACATAAACTGTCAAAGCCATAAATTACTCTATAGTTTATGTGAAATAATGGGAGATTAGAAGGGGATTGGAAGTTGCTCAGGAAAAAATAAGTGCTGCAACGATACCAAGAAATATGTAAGGATAGCTTTGTTACTGTGGAGCATTTGCTTATATGAATTTAGAGGTGACTGATAAAAATTTCATATTGATTTTTAAGTCAGTAGTTCAGAAAAGAATGAGATAGATGCATTTGGGGGGAGGGTACAAGGAGAATATGTGTCTCTGGGTTCTACAGTGCCTCGTTTGTAGGAATCTAATTATGTTTTGAAAGGCCTATTGACTTTTAGTGTCATTCTGATTCTAAGCAAGGATGATGTGTTTGGATGTGGGTCTCTTGCACTTCTCTTTGCCTTAGCTCTTTATGCTGTTGCTTCTTGGAAATGCTGGGGGAGGGAGAAAGAGCAGGGTTAACACATTTTCCATTTCCTTTTGCCAGTTAATTTTACATTCTTGAATTTGACCATGTATTATCTGTAATGTGAAAGTCATGAAGAGTCTCAAAATACATTTGGAACAAAAAGTGTTCTTAAAGTAAATTATTCATCTAGATGTAGCTTTCAGGATGCTTGTTTGGTCTCTTTTAAGCCCTAGTTGGAATATGAATACTGAATAAATGCCTAGAGGTGAGCAATGGTGTCTGAAGCATGAGTGTAGCTGTCTCAGGCAAACAGTCCCAAGCTGATGACATGCATCAGACTCCTCCACACCACTTGACCTCAACATATTTTGGAGCAGGCAGGTCCTCCTTATTTCATCAGTGCCATTGTTAAAGACAGTGGCCTCTTGGCTTGTTTCTGAGGTCAAACAAATCAAATGGAATGGGACATCAACGTGATCAGATCTAAATTCCTTGCTGCACCAATTTCAAGCTGTATTGTGGTCTAATATCAAATCTCCTGGTTTCATTGCAGCTCAGGCATAAGAGATGCACATGGTGTAGGGAGGAAAAAGGGAAAAAAAAGAGGGGTGAAAGGTGAAGTTTTCAGCCAGATGGTTATTAATGTTAACTTCCAGACCAGGGAGAGCTTTGGAGTCATGGATTGCAAAGCTCTGCCATTTATTGACTGAATATACTGGTTTAGAATACTGAATTTAACAAGTTTTATGGAAGAAATATTGGCACTGTAGTAATACAAGCATCCAGTGCTTCTATGGGAAACACAAAATCCCCTTTCAAAAATATTTCAGAAAAATACCATCGTTGCACACAATTGCATCTTCTAAAATAGGCTGTTGAGAGGGCCTTGTGGTCCTGCAGGAGCTCACACAGAAATCTGATGGAATAAAATCAGTTGTTACTTTTGACTGAGTTTAGCCTGATGCTATATTTGAGTATATTCTTGAAGCTTCTGAAACTGCAGCTATTTTCCCAAATATGTAGCATCACATCTTAAGCAACAAAAGGAGTTGCATACTGAGTCTTAAGGGTTTTTTTCAGAAAGCTAAATTCACATGAGTCTTAACCTGCTGACTGGTTTTGTGAGTATCGTGTTGTAGTGCAGATTTATTGGCCAAAATGCTGTTTATATGGTAGGACTGGGCAATGCTGTAGGAACTGAATGTCTTGATCCAAGTATTTTGTATGTAGACTAAGCCACAAATTGTACCTGTAAATGGGAATGTCTGTGTTTACCTTCAAAAAGCAAACTTTACCTGAGAGATATGATTCTTCAGGTTAGATGATGCCATATAGAAGGAATTTGCTTCCCACTGTAAATTTTATTTAACTCCTAAACAGAATTTCATTCATACAGAGCTGAGAAGAACATGTAAACATTACAAAAGCTTGGTAATGCAAAAAGTCCTGTTGCTATAGAGGTGAGAGGGGTTATTTTGGTTTTGTTTAAGTATTACGGATATTATCAATCTTAAGCCAATCTGTTATAATACGTCAGAGAAAGCGTCTGCAGTTCCTCAGCACTTCTATACTCCTGACTCAGTCTGGGCTCTTTTGTTGAGAAGCTTTTCTGTGGTTCTCGAAATGGGTTAAAAACTGTGCTCTGCCAAACAACTGAAATAGGTAGCGACTGAGAGAATAGTCCATAGTTCTTGCTCATTACCTGGGTATAACTGGCAAGGAAGAACCAGCTTCAGTGGGCTTTGGAAACCTCTGTGAAATGATGGAAGAAAGATTGTCAGGAGACCTTCATTCCTTTGGGTTGTGTTTGTGAAAAGCTCCCTGGGAGCCCACTGGTGTAGAAACCCTAGCAAGCCAGGTAGTTGTTGTGCTTTAATTAGCTGGAAGGTAAATGGTGGGTTTCAGCAACTGATCAGCCTTTTATGCATATATTGGTCTCTCTTGTCATTGTTTAAGCTGGAGCATGCTTGGAGTTCTTTGAAAACCTCGACAGAAAAGTGACAGATATCTTGAGCATCACGATCCTCAGAGTCTCCTCCCCCTGCTGTTGGAAAAGGAGTTTGGATACTTGTAATGTAAATAGCTAAATCAGATGGAAAGGGTCTGTTGAAAACCATTGCTTTAGTATGAACAGAGGAGGATCAATAAATGTTATTGTAAGTGCCCTTACATAGGCTCAGGTGTTCAAGGCCAGCCTGGATAAGGCTTTGAGCACCCTGATGCAGTGGGAGATGTCCCTGACCATGACAGGGGATTGGAACTGCATGGTATTTAAGGTCCCTTCTGAACCAAATCATTCCATGATTTTTCTAGATGCTATTAGAGAGCACATGTTGGTATTTATATGTTTTAAATAATATTTAAATAAATAATAAATTCAATATCATAAACCTGAAGGAAACCCAATCAGAAATGGAGTCTTTAAAATGATGCTGATACATGAATGGAAATGAAATCTGTAAAAGCTCTTTTCCAGGATGTGTACAAACACGGATGGTTTTTTTTTTTTAAATAAGGTTAAAAACAAAGATGTTATTTGTATTCCCTCTGATTTTTTTGGTATTAAAACCCATAGAAAGACCACACAATAATCAATTGCTGGTGTTGGCTGTTGTCTAAGCGTAGCTTTTGCAGCATATTCTTAGTTTGATTCAGGTCAGGTTGGCTGAAATAAACCCATCTGAAGCAAGTCTCATTTTGTCTGGCATTTAACGTATGAGATGATAATTGCTGGCACTGAAGCATGACTGCTTTTGTAATGAATACTTTCCACTTGTGCTCTGAGTATGTAGCTCTGTGCATGTAATACAGCATGCTTTAATCTTAAAATAACAAGCAAGTTTCAAATTTAATTTATTGTTCCATAAAGTTGTATTTGACAGAGGTTCAGGCTTCAACAGTCAAGTAATCAATGTTTGTTTTTAATTACATAGCACTGGGGAGAATCTATACACCTCTTCTTGTGATGGAGTTTACTTCCAAACAGTTACATTGATAATCAAATCTGAAAAAAACAGTTTAAAACTCGTTAATGAAATTGTTAGCCCAACACATCACATTTCCTACCCTGAGCTGTTCAATCAAGTCAGTGTTATCTGATTTTACAGGGGCTTTGATAGGGTCCTCTTGTATTTAGGTGGGATTGTTTGACATCTTCGCCTTCCCATTGATCTTGCCCAGTGATGATACTGATGTCACTGCTCTGTTCACGTAAAGTCAATACATGCCGCAGCAGATTAAGAGCTGCTCTGTTTTGGCTGGGAAGGTACAATGGTACAGCCTTGCCTTCTCCTGTGCAATGGTACAGCTAATGTGCTGTACATTAACATATGTCAGACCTGTAGGGAAGCTGTAAGGTCTCTTTTGGCACTGATAAATGCCACATGTATGCTGTGATCCTCTGTTCAAGAATTCTTCACCAAAACTTGACTTGTTTAATTGACTGTGGGAAAAATGAGAACCACTGAGATTAAAAACCAGATGTACAAATATATAGATACAGGTACAAAATCATAGAGTCATAGAATAGAATCATAGAATCATGAAGGTTGGAAAAGACCTCTAAGATCGTCAACTCCAGCCATCATGTAGGTGTGTATCATGTTTGGAGAACAAACAAGGCTTGAAAGTCTAAGAATTTCATCATTGTAACTACAATGGGATTTTGGAAACATTATTTTAATGTTCCAGAGATGGGAAACAAAACATAAGAACCCAGAACAGCAACTTTTCAATTTAGGAAAGTTTTTGAACTGAGGAAGGAAATGCCATATTTTGTTGGACAGCAAATATTATTTCAGTCTTCCTTCAAGAGCATTATTATGTGAATCCTGCTGCCTAAAATCAGAGAATGTGTTGGGGGCATATGCTAGAAGTTGTATTTCAAAGATTTCAGAAGATATGGAGAGAAAAAGAGGACAGGAAAAGTTATTTTATTAAGGTCCGTATTTGCCTCCTATAGGCACCAGCTCAGGACCTATGTGAATCACCGAGTTCCTGTCTTTCTGCTGGGAAGTTCTAGAAGAGCTTATTTGGCTCCTTGACACCAGTGGAAACTTCTGTTAATCCCATGACAAGTTATGACTTCTTCTCATAAGTAGTGATGGTGGACGTAATAGTTTGCATATTACTTCATTAATGGCTAGGCTGTCAAGTAAGGATAGGCTCTTTGACTTGACTTTGGTTACTTGTCTGTGAGATGACATCTGTTGGGAGTCAGCTTGTCTCTGCCCTCCTGTTTACTCATCCTCCTCTGAAGTGCCTGAGTGCCCAGAATAAAGACCAAAGTGAGTAATGCCAGAGCTGGGGAGCTCTGAGACAATGCAAAGAGCCATTTAAATGCACATTAATAGAATTTGCATTTTCACTTATGTACTGCTGAACTATTTTGCCTGCTACTTCTCTTTGTGACTTTATTACTCTTAAATGTAATTTTAAAAGACTTTGTTTCATAATTATTCATGCGGCATGTAGTTATATCATAAAGAAAAATATTAGGACTAGAATCAAGTAGGCAGAGGAAAAAGTATTTGTTAATGGAAGAAGTAAAAGCTTCATGCTAGTGAATATTTTACCAATTTATGGGAGAAAATAGTATAGGAAAGCTTTTTAAAAGGTCAATGAGGTTTTTTTAAGTTGTTCTATTCTCATTACCTTTAAAATTAAGCATGCAAGGTCAACATTAAAAGCATATGTTGAGCAGCTGAATTGCCATGTAAAGCAGAAGTCAAATGCTTGGGCTCAAGAAAGAGAAAGGACTGAAGACTTTTACTTCTTCCTACTGCTTTTCCAGGAGCTGCTAATCACAGCAATAATGTTGAATCCTTCTCCTTTGGTTAGAGATTTCCAAAATAGAAATAGTCATTATGCAGAGAATACGTGTGTGTCTATACCATCAACACTACCCTCTGAAAGTGTCGTATTTGGTCGGTCTCGCACAGGATATTCTCCTAACAAGTCTTGTGATGACTTTGAATATTTGATTATTCCTAAAGGAGTTCAGCCAGATAAAATACATAACCTCACCTCACCCTTGTAGTCCTACTGGAATGCCTACCCATCTTCCAAAGCTCATAAACTTTCTTCTTTTTCCTGAGATCGCTACAAAGCTCCCTACTCAGCCAACCTGGTTTTCTTCCCTGCTGACTCATTTTACGGCACACGGGGATGGCCTCTTCTTGTGCTGCCAGGATTTCCTTCTTGAGGAGCATCCAGCCCTCTTGCGCTCCTTTGTCTTTTAGAACCATCTCCCAGTGGACTTTATCAAGCAGCTTTCTGCAGAGTTAAAAGTCTGCCCTTCGGAAGTCCAGGATGGCAGTTCTGCTGACCCTTCTCCTCACTGCCCCAAAAAGTGAGAATTGTATCATCTCGTGATCACTGTGTCCCAGGCGTCCTCCAGCCGTCACCTCTCCCACGAGGCCTGCTCTGTTCACAAACAGCAGATCCAGCTGGGCACCCTCTCTAGTCAGTTCACTTACCGGTTGTGTTAGGAAGTTATCATCCACACACTCTCTGAACCTCCTGGACTGCTTCCTTTCTGCTGTGTTGTCCTTCCAGCAGACATCCAGAAGGTTGAAATCCCCTCACAAGAACGACAGGACACGATCACGAGACTTCTCCTAGGTGTTTGTAGAAGAGCTCATCAGTCTCTTCATCCTGGTTGGGTGGTCGATAGCAAACTCCCACCACAATACCTGGGTTACCACGCACACCACTGAGTTTAACCCATAAACACTCTACCTTATCATCACTATTGCTGAGTTCTATACAGTCAAAACACTCTTTGACGTGTAGAGCAACCCCACCACCTCTCTTTCCTCGTCTGTCCCACCTAAATAGCTTATCCATGGTAGCGCTCCAGTCATGGTGAGTCGTCCCACCATGTTTACGTGATGGCAATTATATCATAATTGTCCCGCTTTGCCAAAGTTTCCAGCTCCTCCTGGTTTTCCCTATGCTGCATGCATCACTGTAAATGCACTTCAGATGAGCTGTTGTCACCCCCTCTTTTCCTATCCATCCAGCTGCAGATCCTAGGCTATCGTGCCCTTCAGGTCCTGGGGTGTTGTCCCCATATTTAATTCTATTAGCGTGGCAGATGTTCTCCTCCCCCTTTCAATCTATTCCAAAGCCCTCTTAATTAGTCCTATGAGCTTCTTTGAGAGGGCCCTTCTGCCCTTGGGGGGCAGGTACATCCTATCCCCTGCCAGCAGGCCTGGCATTGCAGGCCAACCCATTATCGAAGAACCCAGTTTTGTTCTTCGCACCATGTTCTCAGCCATATATTTATTTCACGGCTCATTCTCTCATCATTACCTAGGACAGGGGAGAAGACCACCTGTGCTCCTGAATCCTTAACCATTTGTCCTAGAGCTTTAAAGTCCTTCCTAATAGTCCTAAGGTTTTTGGTAGGTCTTTCATTATTTCCTAATTAGAAATCTACATTATCTACCCCGAACTTTTATTCGTTGTTGCGATGTAACTAGTTGGCTCGATCCTTGGGCACATGTGCATCCACATGGCAGACTCTCATGATCAGCTTCTCCACAGGGGTGGCGATATCTTGCCATATATCTGCAGTCTAGATGGGTTTCCCTCTGCGTTTCCAGTTGGCTTTCTTCCATCGGTCTAACCATCCCCACAATGCATTGGCCACCATCCATGAGTCAGTGTAGAGGTAAAGCCGTGGCCACTTCTCTCGCTCAGCAATGTCCAGAGCCAATTGGACAGCTTTGAGCTCCGCAAACTGACTTGATCCACCTTTTCCCTCAATGGCTTCTGCAACTTGTCGTGTGGGGCTCCACACAGCTGCTTTCCATCTTCGATTTGTCCCCACGATGCGACAGGAACCATCCGTAAAAAGGGCATAGCGTACTTCTTCTTTCAGCAGTTGATTGTATGGTGGAGCTTCCTCTGCACGTGGTACCTGTTCTTCTTCCTCTTCGTCTGCTAAACCAAAGTTCTCACCTTCAAGCCAGATTGTGATGATCTCCTGGATCCCAGGGCAATGTGGTTTTCTGATACGGGCACGTGGTGTGATCAGAGCAGCCCTTTTGCTCCAGGTAGCATCAGTAGCATGATGTGTGGGGGCAGTCCGTCCACTGAACGTCCACCATAGCAGTGGTAATCGGGGTGCCAGGAGGAGCTGAGTTTCTGTTCCAATTACCTCTGAGGCAGCTTGAACCCCTTCATAAGCAGCTAAGATCTCTTTCTCTGTTGGGGTGTATTTGGCTTCAGATACCCTGTAGCCTCTGCTCCAGAATCCAAGCGGTCGGCCTCGAGCCTCGCCTGGCATTTTCTGCCAAAGACTCCAGGAAAGACCATTATTCCCAGCTGCAGAGTAGAGCATGTTCTTCATGTCTGGTCCTGTCCTGACAGGTCCAAGGGCTACAGCATGAGCAATCTCCCACTTAATCTGCTCAAAAGCTTGCTATATTTCAGGGCCCCGGTGGAAATCATTCTTCTTGCGGGTTACCACGTAGAGAGGGCTTACGATCTGACTGTATTCAGGGATATGCATCCTCCTATAGCACCCAAGAATGCTTGTGTTTCCATCTTGCTGGTCGGTGGGGACATTGCTATGATCTTGTTGATGACTTCTGTCGGAATCTGGCGATGTCCATCTTGCCACTTCACCCCCAGGAACTGTATTTCTTGGACAGGTCCCTTAACTTTACTCTGTTTAATAGCAAAACTAGCTTCCAAAAGAATCTGGATGATTTTCTTTCCTTTCTCAAAAACCTCTTCTGCTGTGTCCCCCCACACAATGATGTCGTCGATGTACTGCAGATGTTCTGGAGCCTCACCCTTCTCTAGTGCTTCGTGAATCAGTCCATGACAGATGGTGGGACTATGTTTCCACCCCTGGGGCAGTCAGTTCCAGGTGTTTTGCACGCCTCTCCAGGTGAAGGCGAACTACGGCCTGCACTCTGCAGCTAGGGGAATGGAGAAGAATGCATTAGCAATATCAATAGTGGTGTACCACTTCGCTGCCTTGGATTCCAGTTCATACTGGAGTTCCAACATGTCTGGCATGGTGGTGCTCAGCGGTGGGGTAACCTCATTCAGCCATGAAAATCCACAGTCAATCTCCATTCTCCATCAGGCTTACGCACAGGCCAAATGGGGCTGTTGAAAGGTGAGTGAGTCTTGCTGATCACCCCTTGACTCTCCAGTTCTTGGGTTGTTTTATGGATGGGGATCACAGAGTCACGGTTTGTTCGGTATTGTCGGCGATGCACTGTTGTGGTGGCAATTGGCACCTGTTGTTCCTCAACCTTCAACAATCCGACAGCAGAAGGACTCTCTGAGAGACCTGGCAATTACTTTAACTGTTTAATCTCTTCTGTCTCTACAGCAGCTATTCCAAAAGCCCATCTATGTCTCTTTGGGTCCTTGAAATATCCGTTCCTGAGGTAATCAGTTCCCAGGATACATGAGACGGCTGGACCAGTAACAACGGGGTGTTTCTGCCAGTCTCTCCCGGTCAAGGTCACTTCAGCTTCCAGCACTGTCAACTCTTGAGATCCCTCTGCCACTCCAGAAATAGCAATAGTTTCTGGGCCCACATGTCCTGATGTTATAAACGTACACCCACAGCCTCGTATTTTTGTGGGTCTGATGTGCCAGGCCACAAGATCCATACAGTCCAATAGACACAGTTGTCCTGTGCCTGTACCTGGCCAGAGGCAGGGCCGCTCTAACATTGATCTCCATTATAGCGATCGAAACTCTTTCCTGATGGATACATTTTGAAGGTTCCCTGTAGTGGGTCAGATCCTTGGGAAACTGGCACTGCACCTGCTTTTGCAGATTTTCTTTTCTCATTCTCCTTCAATTCTTGTACCCGGGCTGCTAGGGCAGAGGTAGGTTTCCTGTCCTACTGTCTCATATCTTCTCCATGGTCAATTTGGAAATACTATAGATCAGTCCGTGAAGTCTGTCCTCTTCCCCTAGCAGGGAGGCGTTCAGCTCTGGACCCAGAGGCCACTTGAAGATTTTGAACAGTTTCCTTGATCTCCTTTTGCTGCTTGTCCATCCTCTTATCCATCCTCTCAAGTGCTGTTTCTACCGCAGTGATACGTTCCTGCATCAGACCATGCACCCTTTTCGCATATGTTCTGTGTTTATTTACTGCGATGCCCATTAAATCTTGTTCTGCCTGCGACTACATGGACACCACATAATGGAAGTATACGCCTGGTGCCCTGCATGAAAGGTTCCACCACATTTCTGGTGTGCACCTAACCTTGCTGGGTCACTGAGGAGTTGCCCGTCCCTTTCATAAAGTTTTTCTAGCAGTGCCATTTCCCTCAGGCATAAAATCCCTTCTTTCACAGTCTTCCAAGGTGTCTTAAGATGATGTGCCTGCAGGATATCTCTGTGAGGAAACCTCTCTCTCACACTGCCTAGAACTCGTGTCCAGAGTGGAAGGGGTCTTGATTCCCTCACAAACACCTGTTCAATACCTGTATCTCGAGCCAGAACCTTTAAATACTTGGCTTCAGCACCATTGAGTTGCAAGCTTTCACCTATAAGGTCCCAAACTGGGATCATCCAGGTCAGGATGGGTTCGTCTGGCTGTTGAGTAATGTCTTTCCGCGAGTTGTGAAGGTTATCAAATGAGAGTGATTCAGTAACGATCTCTAATTCTGGATCTGCAGTCTGTGAAGGACCCGCTTCCCCCTTCATCATCAACTGGAGAAACCGATTTGGTCTTATATTTTCTCTTCTGGATAGGGGCAACTTTTCTCGGCTAAGACTATTCCCTTTGTTTAGCCACATCCTGAGCTATCATGACATCAGGCGTCTTACTCTCTCCTTTTTTTCCCTGAGGGTGCTTCCGGTTGCATTCCTGACCACCCCTGTTCCTGTCTTCATAAACAATATAGACTGTAATGAAACCTTGCAGAGAAATCACCACAAGTATGATATAAAGTAGGAGATCCCCGACATCTAGCGAGAGGTTAAGCTTCCCAAAAGCTGTTGTAACAAACCTAAAAGGTGTCTGAATAAAAGGTCGAGATGCAACACTCTCCTGTGTCCCTCCCTGAGGGAAGGTAACATCATCACTATGTCCCCAGAGGTAACAGCTTGGGCTGGTGCAGGAGTACAACCTTAAGCACACATTCCAAATGAAACCCATAGACACTGAATCCATAACACTATAGATCTAAAATAAAAATTCGATAATGATCACAGCTATCTGAGTTCTACTGGCCGCTGCACTCAGATGAATTAAGCCCGCCAGACCTTTCGGCATGGTTCTGTACCAACAAAAAGCAAATATGCAGTACAGTGTGGTCCATATGGACTCCAAACTCACAACAAACATCATGATGGCAGAACTGTTATCCTTCTTTGCTGTCAGCCCCACATTGGGCACTACTTCCCGAGTCTCCAGCTGGGAGGAGAGGGGGAAGGGGAAATGGAACTTAGTGTGAGTCCTGCAGAAGTTGTGGTAGATCCAGATGACCAGTGAACTTTCCTTCAGAGACTGCAAAATGCACACACGCAGTAGCTTCCCCTGCCGCTGTTGTTCCTCCTCGCACCGTTGAGAGAGCAAGAGCAAGAGGAAGCGAGGTGGATGTCCGGGCAAAGCGGGACACGACCTCTGTCCAGGTTTCCCCTGAAACGTCCTCCCCCCACACCCTCGTGTTCCACTCGGATCCCCTTTATTATCAATAGAAAGAAAAATTCCCCGGAAAAATTTCCAAACCACAACATGTATTTTGAACACAAATTGTCTCTCCCTGTCTGCTCAAATCTATGTTTTACTCCTGTTATTGTCGTTCAGGCATATTTTTAATAAGACAAGATGGCCCACAGCTGCAGCACCTGTTAAATTCTCATTTCAAATTTAAAGGGGTCTTTAATTTATTTTACTTTTAATCTGGTTTAGATTAGGATGACATTTTCTTTGCCTCATATTAAAATCTCTTTCTTGAAAAATTAATGTTTCCCTCCCTGTTGCATGTATTAACTATTACTGCTGGTATTTATTCATAATTAAAAATACAGTAGGTAAGAAAACCATTTTTAAAGCTTGGTCTAAAGCCTGCTGGCATTTTTATTTCACTGCATGTTGGCTATTAACCCTTGTGATTATGTAAATAGAGGAACTGTACTTTTTGCAAAGCTATTAGAAATTCAGATGGGCCCAACTGGCATTAACCTGCCTTTCAAATGCTGGGCTAACCCACTCAGACGGGTTCTGGCTTTCACAGGAGCACGGTCAGTGGTCGTCTTGTAGCTTTGGACAGTCTCTATATGAAAACATAACTTTGATCTCAACAGCATCTGTACAAACCCCAACCAAGACCCAGCTTTCTTTGGATTTTGAGTGCTAAAAGTAACAACTTTCTCTTCAGGAAAGTAATTCTTTTTTTTTTCTTTTTTCTTTTTTTTTTTATTAGATGTTACATAAGGCAGGGTCAAGCAGCCAAATATTAGAAAGATTAGAAAGAAGCAATTTAGCTTAGAAAGAGCCGTATAGATTGTGGAGGGTGACAGGAGCTGTCAGTATTGATTTTCTGCCACTTTCCTACCTGACCTTTTGGATTCCAGTGGGTGCTGTTAAGAGGATTTAGCTTGTACCAAATTAAAGATATCACAGAACAGTTGCTAACTCATATTCTGAGCATTGACCAAGCTCCACTGCTATCAGGGCAGTCGTATTGCACGCAGGGACATGGTCATTACTTGAGTTAATGTTCTCCTGTAGACAAAACAGATTGAAAAGCTGGTTATAAAAACAAGATCAATGATGGTCAACACAGCTGCCGACGATTTTGGCTTTATACACATCTACACACACATATATGTTTAAACATATAATTTTTAAACTTTGACTTGTAAAATTTGCGACATGCAAAGGGATAAAAATATACCAAAAACTCTGATAAACAATGATTACAGTTAAGTAAGCCATTGAAAATATCCATATATATAAACACTTCATCCACATTGTTGTAGATGAAATTGGAAGAATCACAGAATCACGGAATCACAGAATGGTTTGGGTTGGAAGGGACCTCACAGCCCATCTGGTTCCACCTTCCTGCCATGGTCAGGGACACCTCCCACTGGATCAGGGTGCTCAAAGCCCCATCCAACCTGGCCTTGAACACCTCCAGGGATGGGGCAGCCACTACTTCTCTGGGCAACCTGTGCCAGGTCCTCCCCATCCTCACAGAAAAACACTTCTCCCTAAAATATCATCTCAGTCTCCCCTCTTTCAGTTCAGAATGATTCCCCTTTGTCCTATCCCGATACTCCCTGATAAAGAAAAATCCTATGTGCTTTGTCTTCATTTGACACCTCCTGGCATCATCTCTACACAAAACTTTAATATGAGTGTCCTCTGCTTGTCTATGTTGGTTAAAGGACTTTAATCTAACGTAAGCATCTTGAAGTATTTGACCTTATGGTGGGATTCAGTCTGGAGAAATAATTATTGTTTCACTGCCTGCTAGAACACATCGAATTAATATGTAGTAAAAAATAGAAAAATTCCTTGTAGCCATTAGCACAGTTTTAAGAAACTAGTGTGTCGTCATTTCTGTGTGATAAACCTGTTCTTTATTAATATATTTTTAAATCCCACAGGAATATTGATCTAAAAGAGCTGTCTGTGTCTTCACTATGTGAGGCAGCGAGGGGCTGAAGACTGGGAGTGGAACAGAGTGCTAGGCATGCTGGGACCAGCATCCCCACTACCAGCTCTTCCCGCCTTTGTGCTCTTTTTCTTTTTCTCACAGTGTTCAGCAGAAAAGCCAAAAGCAGAAAAGACAGCCCTGACACTTCTTTCTGGTCAGGTCAAGATGAAATTTACCTTGAGTTCAGACTTCAGCCTGAGGCTCTTGACTGCACTGACATTTTTTTTCTAACACTGGTTTTACCTAATTTCACTGCTTTTTATGGGCCTTTTCGCTTAGGGGTTTGCCTTTGTAAAGTCAAGCCTGGACTGACGGTTTCCCAAATCTCTTTCTATTGCTACAGGAAATTCATCAGGACAGCAGATCACCTTTGCTATTAGGTAGCACGTCTTTAGTCTTGTTTCCAAACGTGTGTGTCCGTGTTAGTGTCCATGTCTACTCTGCTCTCATGAGACCTCACCCGGAGCCCTGCTTTCAGTTCTGGAGTCCTTAGCACAGGAAGGATACAGATCTATTAGAGTGGGTCCAAAGGAGGCCACAGAGATGATCTGAGGGCTGGAGCACCTCCTGTACAAGTACAGGGTGAGAGAGTTGGGGTTGTTGAGCCTGGAGAAGACAAGGCTCCAGGAAGACCTTAGAGCAGACTCCCAGTACCGAAAGGGGCTCCAGGAAAGCTGGGGAGGGGCTCTTGATCAGGGAGTACAGGGATAAAATGAAGAGGAATGGTTTGAAGCTGAAAGAGAGGAGATTGATATGAGGTCTTAGAAAGAAATATTTTCCTGTGCAGGGGGGGATGCCTTGGCACAGGTTGTCCAGAGAAGTGGTGGCTGCCCCGTCCCTGGAGGTGTTCAAGGCCAGGTTGGATGGGGCTTTGAGCATCCTGACACAGTGGGAGGTATCCCTGCCCATGGCAGGAGGGTGGAACTGGATGGACTTTAGATCCTTTCCAACGCTAACCATTCCATGTTTCTATGATTCTATGAAATGGGAGACACAGCGTGAGGATATTGTTCATAAATGTTGGAGGATCCACACTTGAACCTCAGGCCCAGAGGAACTCACACCAGTGCTGCAGTTGCTGGCTGAGCTCTGTTTAGTTGAATGCAAAAATCTGAGATCCAAAGACCTTTGAGCTTTGGGAATATCTATAACTGTTTCTCCCCTCAATGATACTTAAGGATCAATTTTTACATAGGTCTTGCTAAGCTCTGTATGCGGTGTCAGTTATGGTGGGTTTTTTATAGGCAGACATATTATTGCAATATTAGTTTTTCTTGATTTGCTGTTAGCTGCAAATAAGATAGAACCCTGTCCATCTGATTCCTCTATCAGCAATATTGCAGATCCTGTTGCTTTTCAACAAAAATGATTAGTGGGCTCAGAAATGCTAATTTTGCATATGTTTCACTGATGATTCCTGCTGGAAAAGCCTGTTGTGCATCCAATGGTTTCTGCACCACAGGGAATTTGTTATTTTTTTCTTCAAGGCAGCTGGAGCTCCTTTTAACTAAAAAGGGTAAACTTTTAGCTGGACAAGAATGGCTTAGGGCTAAGAAAGGCTTAAATAATCCAAGAATATGAAGGCTTTGGAAAATCAACGGCTATTGTATGCAAGAAATCTCCTCCTCGTACAGAATGTCTTGAGCTCACCATGGATGCTGGTATCTCAGTATACATTTCAGTCTGGCATGCTGTGCCTTTATTTCCCCTTACAATCGTTTTTTTTTCCCTGGTTGTATCAGAGGATCCTTGAGCCTCAAGGTTCTGTAACTCCTGAGCGTTCAAGACCTCAAGAAGTCATTTAGTCATGAAGACTAAATAAAGATATTTTTATCTATAGTTTTATGGATAACTGAGGGTGCACATTTATCAGACTAAGCAGACAACAGTAGGATGCTTGGCTTTTATTTATTTATTCTCCACTGATTTCTTTTGGCCCTTATGCTTTTGCTTGGCTTTTGTTCCCCCTAAAGGAGAGCTGGCTAGCTTTCTCACTTGTTGTGCTTCTCATGCAACCATCTTCCTGTTTTTTCTGACATGTGGTGATGGAGCTGGACTGGATATGTGAACTGATTCAGATTTTAATTAAACATATTTTTTTGTTGCCCTGAAGAAATATTTTTAACCTAATTCAGCGTGTTGGTGTAAATTAATGCATACTTCTGCAAACAAGTTTGCTGGCATCGAGTGGGAGGGGTAACTGGGAGAAGTCTTGCTATTTAGGAGAAGGTTCAGACTCAACTTCTGGAGTCTCTTGAAACTGTCTTTTATATCCCATTCAGAGTCTCTAAAACAATGGGAACCTTTAGGCACTGTCTTATGAGGAGCGGCTGAGGGAGCTGGGGTTTCTTAGGCTGGAGGAGGCTGAGGGGAGAACTCAAAAGATATAATGAAATTTTTCCCCCCCGTTGTTTTTGTGTTCAGATGAAAAGTTTCCCTAAGAATGGCAAAACTGAGCATTAATTATAGGAAAACAAATATTTACTGTGTCATATTGCATCATAATGCAAATCTTAAGCTGGACATATTCATCATTAGACAACTGAAGGAGCTTGGGAGAGTAATTTCTGGTTGCTTTTGGGTTTGTTGTGGTGGTAGTTAATTAAGAGTTAAAAAATACAGTCCTATGGGATGTATTCCATTTAATAACCAACTATTATTCCATTTAATAATCTGTGCAGAAGATATTTCTTTCCAATGGGATGACCTGATACAGACCTATATCAGAATAGACCATCCTTTGGGTTTGCAGCTGGAACTGTCTCCTGTCTGTCTCCAGGACTTGCCAGGCAGACACAAACCTGCCTAGGAGTGTTGCAGACCTGGCCCATTCAAAGGTCTCTTCTCAGTGCTTGGGTGGCACGTAACTTCAAAGCATGTGAAGTATGGCTAGTAATAATGGGTCCCTCAAGCTATAAAAGGATAGGGAATTTGCATGAAAAGGTTTAATGGGTTGGAAAGCAGTAGGCAAATAGAATCAGTAAAAGGGTCTGTAAAGAAAAATCATGGCACAGTTCAGCAGTGCCCTGCTCCTGATGCACACTTGGGCTGGGAAACATAGTGGGCTTAGTGAATTTAAATACAGCTAGAAACTTCCTCAGTTGGCTTATTTTTATTGTTATTTATTTTTATGGGTATTTAAATTTATAATATTTAAATATTACATACTTACATTGTAATGTATTTAAATAACTGTTTCAGATTTGTCTGAAAGTAGTTAACCAGTATGTGATTTTAACCAGTCAGGGAACAATAATGTCCATGAAAGGAACAAAATGGGACAGAAACATCTTTATTTCCAAAGATTATCATATTCCCCTTTGTTTTCTTTTTCAGAGTCCTCCTCTCTTAAAAATACAGGCAAAAGCAGAAAAGAGAAAATACAGGAAAAATAAAGTTTTGAAAGCTTACCAAAAAAATCACCATAGAGAACCATGATAAGAATCTTGCAGGAAAAAAGTTATGACAGTCAAACACAGCAGAGACCTGAACTCAGTAGTCATCAAGAACTCCTGTCCTGAAAATAAAGATATATATGCAGACTTTATGTGTCAGTTGTCCCATAGAGCAACCACAAGCTCAAAATTAAATATATTTATAAGTATAGGTCCAATTTTTTGTTTCCCTGCTGCCCCAGGCAACTTTGCTAGCAATTTTTACAATGCCAAAACCAAACTCATGGCAAATTACAGCTTGAAGAGCTCTAAGGCAGCTATTTACCACAAATTAATGGCAGCTGAACAATCAGCCGTCAGTTAACTTAAGGGGCAATAGATAAACAACTCCCCTTCCCCTGTTCTTTGCCCTTCTTTGCATCCTGGAAAACCTTATGCAGGGGTTCTACCCCTTGGATGGAGGGCTGTTGGGCATGAGCTCTGACACTTGTTCCAGGGCTCAGATTTTATGCTCAACAGGGCTTTTTCAGTCCCTCTCCAAGTTCTGCAGGGTCAAAAGGGAATTACTTCAGTGTGGCGCTGGAAGGATCAAATGGGAGAAACCTGATTTTCCCAAAGGGTCTAATTACATGAGACACCTGTCGATAAAATTACATTAAGTAGCTATGAAAATCTAGATATCTACATGCCTGCTATAAGGAAACTAAATGCCAAAAATCAACCCCAGGATGTTTTAAAATCACAATTCTGCTCTAATTAAAATGTGTGACTGGACTATTTAACATAGAAGAGTAAAGGCATCTAATATCAGGCTCCTTCTTCCCTTGCTTATCATTAGTGAGTGATGAATGTTCAGTGCAGAAGGTATTACCTGAAGTTAAAGCTTCTTTCTTTTCTACAGCAAAGCCTTCTTCAGTTCCACCTTACATGGACTTCAGAAGATTAGTGGCAGAGATGGCATAGATAAACGTTTCTCCCTTATAACTAAACTCGTGCTTTCTCATAAGTCCCTTCTTAATACAAATATCCGAGCAGAGATTTGTGGCCAGCACTCTCACCTTCTAAGTGCAGGCTCTGCCTGGAAGTAGGTATTGAAGCACTAGAATAAATAAATAATTCCACAGATCTATGCACAACAGCTAGTTTTAATGGCAAAAAACCCCAATCAAGTGATTTTATGAGTCTCAGTTAAAAGTAATTATACAGTGGAAGTACTTTAAGTAAGTTAATGAGACAGACAAATCTGATAACGAATTGCTGCCTCATCATAAGCTTCCCTTCAAGTTGATTCAGTCTTAACATTGCAAGATACTGCTCTGCATTGCTTTGCTCTCAAGTCCAGCTCTGTCCCTGCTCCCATCCATCTCGTTCTGTCCAGCGCAAGGCAAGCAGCATTCAGCTATGTATGGGTAACAAAAACTGAGGATGGCATTAGGAAGCAAACAGCACTAATTGGTATAAATTTTACTATTTCCTTCTAATTTCACTATGTTATTTATCGTAATGCTAAAGTGTTTATCCAAATGTGCAGTACTCTCTGGGTGCTTATTAGGAAGCTGAGAAACTAGGTTTAATATTATTTGCATGCCTTCAATAGCATTTTCCAGTACACACATCGCAGAATACTGATGAGCATGTAACAAGCGGTTTGGTTGGAATTGTTTGACTGCGGGTAATCTTGAAGAGAAAGGAAAAACATGTTGGGTTTTCAGATTCTGATATCCCATTAATGTAGGGGTTTTCAGGATGCTGCTTCTTCCTTGGGCCCATTCCCATCCTGTGCAGAGCAGCAGTGAACCAGTGGGGTCAGTGCAGGTGGAAACTCCTTTGCCTGGAAGGAGAATATCAGAAGGCAGCAGGAAATCAAGGGGAATAGCATCTGATGTTCATGGCCTGGTGAATCTTAGGTTGCTATCACATCCCACAGCTAATGTTTCCCATGTTCCAGATGAGGTAATCAAAAAGATCTGACAATCTTCTTGGTGTTTGTTTTCCCAGCCAATCTCCTTGTAAACTTGGTATGAAACTGAAACTAGCTATGCACTGCTTGGAAATGAATTTATGAAGATCAGTGAATAACTGGATCAGTGCGTCTAATTGCCATTTGCTTTGGTCTCACCGCCTTGATAAGGACAGGAACCTTATAAATAATTAGATTCAGTACTAGACTGCATTAATATTAGTGATGCATTCTATTGTTTATTTATTCCTTCAGGTGCATCAGTGGGTGATGTATGGACTGCTTATATGAGAAAAAATGTCAAATGTGTATATGTTTTAAACAATTATATGTAGCAAGTAATATCCAGATTGATAGCAGAGGAGATGTTAGTAGATTATATGTCTTATTCAGCAAAATCTGCTTATTCATACTGTCTTTATAATAGTTACTAAGTGTACTAGAAATTAAGGGTTCCATTGTTAATGGAAAAATACATCAAATATACAAAGCAGCCTTGCCAAATCAAGAGTATTAGCTTGAGTGTTTTAATACTGTTCAGAATACAATTTTGGGGGTTTTTTTTAGTTACTGGAACAGGAAAAAAAAGTTTTAAATATTTTTTTGTGAAACAAGGTTACTCTGGAACATGTCAGGTCTAATGTGGTCTAATCCAGAGGATTAGGCCAGAACCGTCTAATCCTCTCTGGAATGACTCGACCAATAAATTATCCTGGAGAGGTGTTTTATTTCTGTAATACATTTAGTTTGCAGTGACTGCAAGCCTGACCCTTTTAAGCCTCCAGTAAATGCAGCATAGCTTACTGCAATAAAAGGAGCTCACATTTATTGTGAAGTAGGAATATGCACGCTGACAATCACCATGGAGGGGATGATGTATTATAATTTCACACTCTTACTTTTTTTTGCTTGCTGACCTTTCTGCAGACAGCAGAGGCATGAGCCTGGAGTGCACTCCATAAAAATATCCACTGGATTGAGGCATCCATTCAGCTCTCCAGAGTTATCGACGTAAAGTGTTTCTGTAGCTTTCCTTCTTTTTCTACCGTAAAATAGGAGCAGAAAGCCCAGTCCCGGCAGTTACAGGTAGCCCCTCTGCAGATGAAGCCCGCTCTTAATCCAATTTATCAGATGCTTGCAGTAGCATTTGCCCAGGCTGATGCTTTGGAGGATGGAGAAGATGGATTTAAAGAAATAAAGCCATCTGATAGATGTGATCGCTTATTCAAGATCTTTCATATAAATTATGAAAAGTAGCCTCAATGAATTATAGCTGGAGGCTTTCACATAATAAGACTTTCAAGAAAGAAATAATGAAATACTGATGCTCAGTTCTGAGTTTCATTATCAAGCTGAAGCATAATTCACAGTTCTTTTAAACCTTCCAGGGTGGTTTGCAAATCTTGATGAAATTAAGACTAAGCTTGATCATGTTTTACCATTTGAAGTGAATTTTTTTGACTGCTACTTTGCTCCAGGAATATTCTTCTCCCATTAAGTTTCCAGGTCATTTCAGTCTGCAGTCCATTGCCTGGCACTATCAAGATGCAGGAAATGTAATTCTTTACCATCAGTTTTTAGGCAGTTATCCCTCATCAAAATCGATAGAGCTTGCAAAAATCTCCTCTTCCAAGGTAGCACTCCTTGCCAAAATCAATAGGAGTAGCAGAGAACCAGCAGCCTGTATTGCCCTATTCCCATTCCCCCTTCATCCTTGAAATCAGTCTTTCCTCAGCACTTGATGCGAACAAGCAGCAGCAACATCTCCTCAATTCTGAGCCAGTCTGTGGAGTCTCCTGAACACCATCCGTTAAAGGTTTATTAGGAGGTTTTTTGTATGTGTATGTGTGCAATACAATAACCTGAAGTCTTGTGAAGGACCAACAAAGATGTTTGGAGAGGTGGTTCAAATCTTTTCCCGACAGATTAAAATAAAATTCCTAGTCTCATCTAGCAGTCGTAGGAGCTAACATGAGGAAACTGCCTTTTTGATATCTTATGATTGTTTGAAGTGCAATACAATGCAGAATTTGTAGACATTAACACTTCTGCTACTATTGCTGTAGAAATTCTTGCTGCAAGTATTTTCCTGTTGGAGACAGATACTTCACTGCCCAGTTAATGCCGTTGCCTGTGCTTACATCCCAAAGCCAGTATCTGAGCCGTGAAGTTTGTGCACAGCCATTGCTGCCACTGAAGAAATGCTGAGTTTCTGAAGTCAGCTGAAGTTCAGTAGTTAGATAGAAACATCTGCTGCTGGCAAATTCTTGCACAGCAGCAAAGGATGTAGGTGATAAAGGAGTTCTATAAAAATGTTGGCTTAGTGTGATATCATGGGTTTTAAAAATTCATGTGGTAAGACTTACTGCCAAAAGGAATATGATGGAATATAGAGAACATAAATGTAGTACTGTATGGCACCATGGTGTATCATGTTATTGTGTCTTCTTTTGGAGGCTGTGAAAAGAACAAGCAGGAGTGATGAGTAGCTTTGATGTAAGGAGTGCTTGAATAAACTTCAACTGTATTGTTCAGAACACGATAGCTGGCAGGCATTGTGGTGGTGGGGGGTTTATAGTTATGAATGGCCTAATCAAAGGGAATAAAAAATGGGGTTTATGACCTTTTCCAATATGCAACAACAAACTAGCAGAAAGCATCTACAAAACAAAGGGAACAGTCTTCAGTTAAGAGTCACTTTCCTTAGTTGTACAGCATAAAATCTTACCCAGGTTCAGAAGGTTGACATGATCCAATACAGCCATTCATATGTTCCTACAGTCAAATACTTTTGCTTCTTGTCATTTAAAAGTCCTGATTTTCTCCTCCCCTGTGCATGATCGAGCTCCATTATTTATTCCTTCTACTTATTTGTGTCTAATGTGATGTGATCACATTTTTACTTGCCTCTGAAACTGTGATGCAATATTGTAAGGTAAAATTAACCCTCCACCCTAAAGAACGCTAGCTGAAGAAATCTGGTAGGAGAAACAACAAGACCAGATTTTTTTACTTTGCAGTAAAATTCTTTATGGTGTTCCAGTGTCTCCACTGCATTTGGATGCACTGCTATATTGAACATAATTGCATTAAGATTAGGTTCTCATACAGAGTAAGTGTATTGTTTCAAAAAGGATAGTTTACATCAAGAGGAACACCAACGAACCGACATGCCTTTGTTCAGGGTACTACCCTACATTAGTGAATCTTGCAGTAATTTTGCTGGAGGGTTAATCAACAATGTGTTATGAAATCTTCCTATAAATCTTGACTTAGACTCGCTTACACTTGATCTTGTCCTTCATGGATGTCAGATCTACTATTCTAGAGTTTTGATAATTCCCCAAATCCAGAGTTTTCTTTTTCTTGTTTTTTAAAAAACCAAGCATTTGGACTTGTTAAACCTCATGCTGTTGGAATCAGCCCATCTCTCCAGCCTGTCAGGGTCCCTCTGTAGGGCCCTCCTACCTTCTAGCAGATCGACAGTTGATTGGCCAAGCAGGTAACTAACCAAGTCCTCCTGAACAGCTGGAGCTTCATTCCCACTGTCTTCTGGCTGAGGGGGCTGAGTATCCCTAGGGCATTCCTCCTTGCACTTAAACACTGAGGCAAGGAAGGCATTGAGTACCTTTATCTTGTCCTCATCCCTTATCACTACTGTCCCTTCTGCACCCAGCAAGGGAGCGAGAGTCGCCTTTGTCCTCCTGCTGCTGTTGATATATTTGAAGAAGTTCTTTTTATTGTCTTTGACTGAAGTGGCCAGTTGAAGTTCTAGTTGGGCTTTAGCCCTTCTGATTTTTTTCCCTACATGATCTCACCTCACCCTTGTAGTCCTCCTGGGATGCCTGCCCCCTCTTCCACAGCTCATAAACTTTCTTCCTCGATTTGGGTATGAATCAATGGTTTTGCTAGCAGTCCAGTCACAATGCATTATATTTAAAGTACTATTTTAGATAGCTACTTTCTGGATATGATTCTAATTGTATGACTAATATTCCTCTATTTTTTTTAATAAACGGTCTTGTCATGCAAATAGTATAATGTGATAAAGCTAAGTTTTCTATTTTAAACTCAAAAATATATTCAGTACAGGAGTCCTAATCTGTGAAAACTGCTATCAAATAGGGATTTCTTTTTTTCCCCTGGAATAAACTCAGTTTTGTGTGTTTTGATTATAAGATCATATTTTATCATAATCTAACCTAACAAGGAAAAAGACAGGAAGAAGGGCATTTAGGGGCAGTTCCAAGGAGCTCACAGAGATGAAATTCTGTGAAACAAACCAGAGATGCATTCTTAAGCACCATTTGCCATGTTTGGGATTTAATGGTGGGTTCTATCCCAGACAGGCTGACCAAAAGCACGAGTCATTGCACTGAAGTTCTACATGTTCAGTGTTCAACCAGTATTAAACTAATTGGAGATGACAGACCATTTCCATGTTCTTTCCGAATAGGCCTTGTTATCATCAATGTATTTAGGAAATTAATAAATATTACTTGTATATAATTTGCTCATAAATTATAACCAAGGTTGTTTGTAATGCTTTGCTAATGTATAAACGGAGATGCGTGTCTGTCCTAATATTGGATGGGAAATAGCAAAGCTATGAAGATGCTTGTTATATCTCAGCTATGGAAGTGCTCCCTCATGCTTTCATGTGTACATGCATTCAAGAACGACCCAGCAGGGTTTCTTAAATTTTCTTTTCTTTTTAGTAGGCGTACTTTCTTGTAAAAGCCCTATAACTAAATCATTGCAGTTTGTATCTTCATGCTGCTTATGCTTGGTTCTGTTCCTTAGCAGGTCTTTAGAACAGCTGTCTCTGATCAAAATTAACTCGAAAATAGCCTTCAGCAAGATAAATATTTGTATTTGGACAGAACCTGGGGCAATGTTTCTCGCCTCTGACAGAGCCCCTAAGGGGAGGTGGCAACGGTATAGCCAACTAAAGTGTGCAAATCTCCAGCCTCGCAGCAGATGTAGGCAATATGTGCAGTGTGACACGGCAAATACGTGAAGACTTTTAGTTGTGGAGGTGTGTAAATGTTTACAAATATGATTAACTGCAGAGCACAAAATCCATTCACAGCATCAAAGGCAAAACTAAAATTACTTTTTCCCACCCCCCTCCAGGATTATGCTGAAAAGAAAAACACGATAGCAAAAGCTCTGGAAGATCTTAAAGCCAACTTCTACTGTGGACTCTGTGACAAGCAGTACTATAAACACCAGGAATTTGACAATCACATTAACTCTTATGATCATGCTCACAAACAGGTAAGAGGAATCTGCTCACTACTTCAAATGAGTTTCAAGTAAAATAAAAATCAGTCCTTCAAGTGGGCTTGGAAATCATAGTTGAGTTGAGCCTGAATTTCAGGGTCTGGGAAGGGAAATGCATTGTTTTCTTAGAAACAAATCTTAACATGAAGGTTCTACAGTCAAAGACTTTCAAGGCCAGGCTTTGAGCACTGTGATCCAGTGGGAGGTGTCCCTGCCCATGGCAGGAGGGTTGGAACTGGATGGGCTTTAAGGTCACTTCCAACCCCAACCATTCTATGATTCTATGAAATTCTGAGATGGAAAGAAAGGGGAATCTGAACAGTTGAATTGTGAAGAGGGATGGAGGATAATGAGAAGTGTAACTAACAGTGTAACTGTACCGTTATCTTGTTGTCTGTGTAATTTTGCACATAAACAAATACTGTGGAATACCTAAGAGATGACTTAGAGGAAAGCATTTGTTGCAGCAGATGTGTACAGGAATTTTGACATATTCTTTGCGAAACTTTCTTTTAGTGCTGATCCAGTTCTGAAATGGCCCATGGTTTTAAAGAAATGCATGGAATAGACAAAAACTGTGGTAATGAGAAGTTTCTGGCTCAGCTCAGAATAAGATCTGCGTTAGATTTAGAACATCGATGTTTATGTTTTAACTACCACATTTTATCACTGCACCTCCGAGTTGTGTGTCCCACTTTGGTAACAGAAGCGTGGGTCTTCCTCACAGCAAGTGAGGCGACACATCACAGTACAGCATCCTGCTCTCCAGAGGTGTCAGGACTGTATGTTCAGAGGGAAGGACAATGAATCCTGAATCCACTGAAGAGCTGCGTAATGATAATATAAAGATATGCAATAACCATACAGGACATTTCTACTTAGCTCACTTAGCTGGTAATTATTCTATATATTTTTTTATCTGGTGAAATCGCATAGTTGTGGACCAGGATTGATTGCTTTTCGTTCTAATTGAATCTCCCCTTGTCCTGTAATTCTGCTCAGGGTGAACATGGATGAGTTGCTACACGTTTTATGTCTGTATTACAACAGCCAATTATATGATTTCCTTTCCTTTCCTTTCCTTTCCTTTCCTTTCCTTTCCTTTCCTTTCCTTTCCTTTCCTTTCCTTTCCTTTCCTTTCCTTTCCTTTCCTTTCCTTTTCCTTTTCCTTTTCCTTTTCCTTTTCCTTTTCCTTTTCCTTTTCCTTTTCCTTTTCCTTTTCCTTTTCCTTTTCCTTTTCCTTTTCCTTTTCCTTTTCCTTTTCCTTTTCCTTTTCCTTTTCCTTTTCCTTTTCCTTTTCCTTTTCCTTTTCCTTTTCCTTTTCCTTTTCCTTTTCCTTTTCCTTTTCCTTTTCCTTTTCCTTTTCCTTTTCCTTTTCCTTTCCTTCAGCACTCCTCCCTGAAACACCTCCTCCCTCTCACTGGTATTTTTATGTAGCCCATAATGCACACTGTCAGCGTGACTGTTCAGTTTGGTTTTGAGAACCAGGGAGATATTGACCTCTGCAGCAACAGCAATCTGTGAGAAGCTGGAGGGAAAGATAAATTAGATATGAAATTAGCAGGTAGCTTCATTGCATGCTATAGATATTTCTCAGACTGTGTCTGCCTGGATGAAAATGATCTCCCTGTTCTAAAACTATGTTTAAAATTGTATGGAAGTACTAAAGCACAAATTATACAGGAAGACTAAATTAGTAGTATCCTCATTACCTATTCAGACATAGATTTCTCCTGGCTACATTTTCGCCTTTTTACATGTCTTTCTTCTTTGCAGATTTGTTAGGAGATCAATGCCAAATAGGTTAGGGAATATCAATATGTAGCCAACCAGAAGTCCAAACTTTGAACGTCTTTATGTGTTTGAATAAATATTTCATGGAATGTGGGTGAAGAAAAAGAAATTTTAAGTGGGAGGGTGTGGTTAGGCATAACAATAATTATAAACCCATAACGGTGCTAGAGGTGTGCCTTGTGTAAGGGATGAAGCATATAAGGTTTAAAGAGCAGGATAACTGTTTACCAGGAGCAAACAGTATTTTATGTTGTTTTTTTCAGACCTGCTTTTGGCAGACTGGTTCCCACTGGAGCTATTTGAGTCAGGTGGAGAAAGAGACAACACATTGTATACTGTCTTGGGAATATAGAAATAATGATTCTTAAACAAACTCTGCCGTCTTCTAGAGCAGTGAGTCAATAAAGAGCATCATTGTAGTACAGAATAAAACCTTAAGAACTTCAAAAGTGTTCTGAGGATTTGCTTCATAAGGAAAACAAACATGATATACAATGGGTCAGAGTTTGGGGGATGTTCACCAGTAAGGGATCTCATAAAGCAAGAATATTAAACTCCTCTTGCTCAGGTTCTAAGTGTAGTCCTTCCTGTGGATAAGCCGGAGTTGGTTGTTTGATAGATTAATGGTGAAGGGGATCACAAGGAGCAATGCAGAGCATTACAGTTCCTGTTTCGTGCTGCATGTCTGGCTTTGCCAGGCTCTGGGTGATGGAACGTGTCTGGGAGTGGAGGCTGGAAGTGGACCCCAAAGCTACTGCTCTCAGCTTGGTCCCATCCTCTCCCACCAGGCAGCAGCCCTGCTATAGCGTCAGGCTGCCTGACATCATGTTGGGCTTTTCTGGACCTTGCTGTGCACCAAGCACAACCATGAGGGATGTTTAAGATGACAATACAGACAAGCCATGGTGAGAGTTTAGATCTGTGAAAATCCCCGAGAGTAATAAAATAATTCACTTCTTCAAGCACTGCTGTGCTTGGTCTTGGACCAGAATAACACCCCTATGGGTGCCTCCATGCCAAACCCATGGTGGCTTTTGTGCTGGAAGCGTCAGCTGTATTTCTTCAGGGGAAGGCTGCAGGAGGGTAGCTCCAGTGGGGAAGATGTGTCCCTGGTGCATACTGATGGATGGAGGCTGTGGTACACAAGGATGCACTTGCAGGGTAATTTTTGTCATTTCTTGCAAGTGAAAATAATACTTTGCAATACATTTTAGTATTTCTCTTTTTCATTGTTTTCCCCTCTAATCTGTAGCTAAGTGACATCACTTTTAATATTGGGTAGGATCCTTGCAGCTGAATTTTCTGAAATGGAGAAAGAAATTTTATAGTCATTCCCTTAATCCAATTTATGCCTCACATTAGAAGAGAGCAGCATCCTGGGTGCATCCTTATGGGCAGGCAGTCTTGACTTTCTAGAATGTTAAGCAAGCATAGCTGGGGATTTAAACATTTTTGTTTGGTTGGATCTTGTGTGGCTCTTTTTCACTGATATTATTGCTTTCACAGACTGTAACTTTGCATCTCTTCCTATATTTCTTTTTTTGCTCAGGAAAACAAAGTCATTCTTCTGACCTTTTTAAATATTAAGAGAACACCAACAAACGTTGAGCTGTGTGTGTTCATATCCAAATGTATATTTGTAATGCACGTAAAACCATGAAATGATCCCCTTGTCTTCCAAACACATGCTGCTCTATTGCCATATTTCATTTCCCCTCCCCCCCTTGATTATTGCATTATTTAGTGGTCTTTTGTAGTTGGATTGGGATTTGTGTGTTTGTTTTGTTAGTAAAAAGCTTCCTTTTAAGTTTTAAGCGTTTATCCTGACAGTAATGCTATAAAGGGTCATCACTAGGCCTGTTAATTTTAGCTCAGCACTGCTGGTAGCATTGGAATAGCGTTGCAATAAACTTCGTGCTTCCTTTCTCAGCTCCTTTAAAAAATGCAAACAAAGCTGTTGCTGTTGCTTTGAAAAGAAAGGCAGAATTGCCAATGTGACAGGACCACCCTGAGCCACAAAGAGGAGGGCAAACAGAAATAGGAGGATCTGTGCTCCTTTGCACTGTAAGACCATGCCCAGAGCAAATCCTGGAGAGGAATTTCCAAGGGGAACCCATTCCTGGATGGTGGACTGCTGAGTGCTGCTTCAGGTGTGCTCCCCTCCTCCACCCCGATGGAGACGCACTGGGAGTCACAGAGAGATCTCTCTGCCTACAAATTGTATGTAGTGAGAGCTAGAATCAAAGCAAGCGATTCACAGCAAAAATGTGGAAGAGTTACAGCAGTACCAGAAATTACGGATCATTATTGCAGACCCCCATAAGGACTGGGTCTTCTTCTCTGCATCTTCCTACCCTGCTGTTGTTGGTGTCCCTCTCCTGGCTGCAAGAAAGACAGCTGCACCCCTGGCCACAGAGGCTTTCACTGGTTGCAGTGAGCATAGCAAGAGCAGGGAACTTGTTTAAGGATACTTAAAGTTATCAAATCTTAGGCCCATGGACAAAAGACACACTGTGAGAAGTGGCTGTCACTAGGGGTGATGGAAAATAGGAGGCTGGATTGGTTTGAAAGTGAACTCACAAAAGGGACGAATTAGAAAAAGTAAAATAAGTGAATGAAGCGTTACAATTATGCTCATTAAACTTGTCCTTTGTTGTTTTCTCTCTCTTTTGCTAAGCAAGCATTACTCTAACAGGAATAGTTCTCTTTTTTTTCTTTTGGGAGACAGAGGATGCTGCTGCCTGTCTTGTCTCCTCGCTCTTTGCAATCCCACTTCTCTGCGTCAGCAGGAGACTCTTCTTCGGTACCATCTCAAGGCTCATTTCTTGCTTAATGAATCTTTCCTTTTTCCTGAGTTTGGATGTGACTACAATACATGCTGGGGATGTGGGTTACTTAATTTTCCTCCCTCATTTCCGTCCATGGTTTGCATTTCTAAGGAATACCCCAACTAGTCCATTTCCTTGGTGTCAGCTTACTATGTAAGGTTGATTAAAAGTGATTTGTTATGTAAGGAGAAGTCTACCTGTAAGTGTTCTATGCTCCCTGAATAAGAACATATTTGACTCCTAATGTGTCTCATCTCCTTTGCCCACAAAGTCTGTCACCCCTTCATCGAGCACTTGGTGTTCGCTCTGCACAGTGGAAGCTCCAATCTGTTACTCCTTAGTGACCCATTCTGCCAACATCCTACAGCCAGACCTAATGTAACTGAGCGCAGCTCAGATCTCAAAGAGCAAAGAAGTTTTCTGGGTAGCAGGCGAGATCACTGAGGGAGTAACAGCTAAAAAACCCTACTCTACAGGGAATATTTGCAAGGAGATTTTTTTGTTCAGACACTTAGAAGTAGGTCAGGTGTGAAGCAGACGTCCATCCACCCCATGCCGAAATTTCTGCAAGTCATATGCTTGTTCCCAAGCATATTTTAGGATCCTTTTTCTTTTTTTCTTAACTCAAAAAATGAGAGTGAGGAGGAATGGCTGTGCAAGCAAAGCTCTTATAACAGCTGAACAATGGGATTAGCAATGATGAGAGCTGGGCAGCCTCACCATGGTAGGTATTGAATAACCTCACTTTCCATGATGAGGTCAGGGGTTACTTTACTTAAATAATGGTAGATAACGTCTTAAATGATAGCTACTCTTCCAAGTGACCCTGTGGGTGGTGAATTTCCTTTTTAACTACTGTTTGACTATCTTGTTTGGCTCCGTGCACATGCCTGGCTCTGACAAAGGGGAGCTACAAGAGCTAGTGACTCATCTCTCTGCTTTGATTTGCAGGAAGATCAACAAGGCAAAAATAATGTCATATCATTTTCCTTAAGCAATAGTGAGGAGAAAAGATTGTGTATTATAAAGTGCTGAGTTTGGAAGCTTTTTATTCCCTTGAAGGGTGTATAAGATAAAATTCAAGGTTTATGTCCCTGTTTGAGTGCAGCTTCTCTACCTGTTCATTGTACAATGGAGATTCACCACTACAAAGGGGCTTCTGTGAATATGCATGGGGAGGGCTGACTCCTTTGCAAGTCCTTCAAGTTATCCTCTGCATTGGAGACATTTGATCTGTAATTTATTGTTAAGTAGGCAGCGGAGAATAACAGGGTTCAAGCAGTGTATGTATCTTTTCTCGGTCCATTGCAGAGGGCGAGCAATTCTGCAGGCGAAGACAGCTCAATTCTTCATAGTCCTGCTTTTTCTTGAAGTGGAAGGAGCATGTTTTTGAGCTCAGTTAACTCTTAGGGTGAGCCTCATCCAAAAATTTAATGGCTCAGTGCACTGTCAAGGTCTGAATTCAATGGGGAATTGAAATGAGGGAAATGAGGGCAGCCGGTGAGGTTGGGAAGGGGGTGATACCCTACCTGCCCTTGTCGAGAGGAGGGCTCGTGTGCCCATGGGAAGCAGCTGCCAGTGTGTGGGAGTCTGCTCGGCTCTCTGCAGTGACCTGGATAGGTGCCTTTCACCGGGCATAGCTGGAGGAGATAAAGTGGGATGGTGGGCTCTCTGGAGCACTTCATGCACTCAGTCGTAGGTGTGCACTTTGGAAAATAAGTAAATAAACAAATAAGTAATACACAGTGTGGATAAACATCTAAAATACTCCTCAATTCTGGGAGCACAAATGATTTCTGTGAAGTAAACTGCCTGGTGAGCAGCTAAGGAAAATATTTTCTTGTACTTTTCTAACTGCTGTCATTGACAATAAAACTGCTTGAAATATAATGTTATGGTAGTGTGTTGCCTACCATGACAGCATTGTGAAAGGTTTTGGCCTTTCATATGCCTTAATGGGTGCTCTATGGAGGAAGTGACACTTCCATTCATTAACTTGTAATTGTCCAAATTGAATACTGCTTTTCCCCCTCCTAGCAGATTGAAGCCTATTCTATGTCAGTTGTGCCGGCTCTTCTTCTGGCCTCACACCTTGACAGCTCTTGTCAGCTTTTAAAGTTATTCCCTTATGAAAACTAGCTCTGCTAATTATTCTCTCATAATGGCCTTGCCACTCATCTCTTCTGTGTTTCTTAACTCGCACATCAAAGTTTACACTTCACACTGCCCCCTAATGCCTAGCAGTGGGTCAATGCTCCCTGTTTCGGTGAGAACGCAAAAACATTAAATCTAGCACTTCAGTTTGCAAGTGCGCACCTGGGGCTCCTGCTTTACTAAGGCTCAGGTATTTCCTCTTCATTAAAGAAATAATCTTGTACAGTAAACTGACTTATTAGCTCTATCACCCAGCACTCTCATCTCATCAAGTCTCACACTGAGCAGGGCCAGAGCATCTCATAATTTCTAAAAAAAACACTGCTAATTAACATTTATGTGCTGCAGGACATGATGGGACTTCAACAGGTGGCACTTTGAGTCGGTGTTGGAGCAGTATAATTGTGTTTCTGGAATTGCTGCCTTCGAGATATAAACCTGAGACCTTGACCACCACGGTAATTGAAGCACCTAGACTGCTTTCTTCGGTGCAAGGGTGGTAACTCCAGTTGTGCACTGGCCAAAATCCAGGCAGGTAATTAGATTCTGTTGCATTAATCCCCCTGCAGCTTCAGCTCGTGATAGCGACTTCTTCTCTCCCCGTTCTCACTGCTAGGTGTAATCAGGCAGCTGCTGCCAAAGTCAAGAGCAGTTGTATTTCATTAACAAAAGACCTGGTACGGGTGTACTCCTCAATCCCAGCACCTGGGAGAGCATTTTAAAGAGCAATTGTTACTCTATAGAATTAATCATTTTGAGTAACGAAAAATACCTCTCCCTGAATTTGAACAATTCAGTCATCAGAAATCATGGGTTTCTGCATTTGGGTTACGTGTCAGCAGGTGACTGGGGCAATTAGCTCTGCACTAATCAGATTGCACTGAAGAGAACGCAGTTAAAGGCAATGCTTTTGTTTCCACTTGATGAAAAAGCAGTAGCAGAATATTATTTGTGAGAGTCTGATGAGTTTTGGTGTGGGTCTTTTTTTTCTAATGACTGTTCTGATGTGCTCTAGAATCTAAGGTTTTCTCCCTCTTGACCTGGAAGCTGATGAAGTTACAATAATGTGGGGAGCACACGCAGTATATGAGAGAGGCCAATAAACTGTTTCTGTTCAGGTCCTTGACTCTGAAATACAATAACCTCTGCTAAGATGACGTAATTAACAGTTGCACTACATTCAGGAGGTGAAACTATCAGAATTGGTAATACTTAAGAGTTTTGGTTTTGTAATCCAGTTGGGCTAAGCCTGGAAAACCAAGTTGCCAACTCTGTCTTCCTGAAATGCAAGGAGTAGAAACACAAATTCTTAGAAAATATGATTGTCACTGCAGATTCTCCCATAACCTTCAGGATTAAAAATGAGAAAATGGAAGATATTTCCTTCATAAACCAAATTCAGAGGGCTGTTATCCAAGACCAGAATTAATTGTGGAGCTGTACAAAAGGCTATTCATTTGCTGCTGGTGGATAGAGTTAAGCTCTTCTGTAATGTGCCAATGTCTGGAGAATTCCTCCAGTGTGGAAGTGGGAGAGGCAATGCTTTCCCTGGCCCTCAGCAGCAATCTGGATGCGGATTGCAGATGTGCTGTGTACAGGTCGCCAGCTGATGTCTTGAGGGTCAGCAGACATTTCAAACAGGATGATTTATTGGTAATGATACTGCCGCAGGCAGAAGTGAGAGTTTGCAGCATCAAAGTGCCATGTACTCATTGTAAGCACATGAGATTTGTTCCACAACAGCCGTTAAAAGAGCAAAACAAGTTGAAGCAGTGCTAATGGATCTGCTTGTAAGGGTGTGAGACTGCTGCCTAGAATGGTATCGGAGCTCTTCACTGTCTTTTGGAAAACACTAGGAGTGGTTGCAGCAGTGAGAAATACTGAGGACTTTCTTTGCTTAAGTTTGCCTGCATTTGATGAACAGACCCACCTTGTGCTTGTGTTCAGTGCAGCTGGGCATACACAGTGTCTCAGGGAAGACTTTCATTGCTGGTGGGAAGACAAATAGCCAAATTTAGGTTTTAAGTGATTTTATTCTTGCATTTCACCATCCTTTTCCTATAGGGTGAAAGACTGAAATTTCAACACTGTAAAATATTGATATTTTAATACAAGACGTACTTAAAATTGTGCAGTGACTTAAGGAGTCCTTATATTTTTTTTTAGTGCCTATTTTTCAGTGTGATAAGTAGTATACATTGTGGAAGGCTATTGATATAAAAGAGGATTTCTTTCACAGAGATGACCATGTGCAATTTTTCACCCAGGATCTGACTACCATTCTTAAATTTGAGAGGAAAAAAAGTGCTAAAACCTAAGCATGAGATGTTCATTCAGGGCATAGGTACATTCAGTTTATCTCCATGCTGTGAAGTGCTATGCAGTAATAAGATGTGATGACCGTAGAAAATACTGTATAACTTATACCCAACTTATTAAAACTAAGTACCTCTTATTTAAGTTCCATTGTCAGTGATCTTTTAGCAAGTTATTTCCTTTAATACAGACTGATCTGATTTGGGGTGTGGGCTCAGGAAAGAGCTTCAATTGTCTGCTAGCAGCTTACCCAGGGACCCGAATCCTCAAAATCTGGCAAAGTGAAGGTTTAGGTGCACAAACTGAGCTCTGGTGCTGCCTTTGTGGGATGGTGAAATGGAAAATGGTCCTGAAATCAGTCAGATGTCTGCTGCTCTATCTGAAGAAGTATTTTGAATGATGAACCCATGAACCATTCTCCTGCCTTGCGTTTGCAGTGACCTGTGACTTTGCTGATCTGTAGCTAATCCTCAACTCATAAGCATCTACGTGCCTCTAACAAGACCAAATAACATGAAATAGGTCATGCGGATTGCAGCTCCGTCTCAGTATTCTTGACTCAGACATCACATCAAGTACCAGTACTGTGGGATGTTTTTCATGGCAGCTGCTGCACACTAACTTGGTTTTACAGGCAGAGTTTGAAGGACAGGCAATTTTGTTTCGCAATTGGGGCCATACAATAAATCTGAGTCCAAGCCAGAAGTGATGTCTGGGTCTCCTGGTTGTCTGTATTTGAAGCCTGTTTGGATAAGTTTTCCTTTAATTACAGACGTGCTCCCCACGTGGTGTGCCACGCATTCGTGTGCTGATATAGCCTGCTTTGTGGCACACTGCTGAGGACAGTTGTTTCAGCATACACAGAGCATGGTAGCAACAATGTCATTCTCTGCCAAATTGCATTCTTTTACTGAAATTAGAAGACATTTTAATGCTTGCAAATTTGTGTTAGAAGTCGAAGTGTAAGTTCTTTCTGGAAACTTCCTAAGCTTTTTAAATAGACAGTTTTTCTAAGCCTTTCTGTGTATTTCTGTGTAGTTGTATCCTACACAAGAAACAGCGTTTGGGGATGACAATTTGATGAACTGATTCAAGACTTTCATAAAGGATGAGTCACTCTGATGCCAGAGAGAGAATTCCAACAATATATCCAAGATCTGCAAAGGAAAAAAATGTGTTGCTTGTGTAAAGTTGTTCTCCTGACCTTGCCCGAGCATCTCCTGTGCCGATTTTGCCAAAAAAAGGAAAAGATATGGAAGGGAAACATAAATATCTCACAAATTTGTTTTTCCTGTCCCAGCCCAGAGGTCATTACAGCGTAGTGCTTGGGAATCTTGGGGCAGTAATGCAGGAACTTTAAAGAAGAAGTAACATTTTCAGACCAGACTACTTTAAGGGATGTTGTGAAGAGAAAGAGGAGTTGTCCTTTATGTGAGAGAGCAGTTGGAAGGCTTGGAGCTCTGGATGAGGAGACATCTGGAGTTGCACCAGGGGAGGTTTAGATTGGATATTAGAAAACCTTTTTTTACTGGAAGAATGGTGAAGCCCTGGCAGAGGCTGCCCAGGACAGTGGTGAAGTCTCCATCCCTGGAGGCGTTCAAAACCATGTGGCCATGTCACTTCAGGACATGGTTTAGCAGTCATGCTGGGGATGGGCTGATGGTTGGACTGGATGAGCTGCAAGATCTTTTCCAACCTTAATGATTCTGTGACTGAGAGCAGGTATCTGGACTGTCTGGGTTTCCATGGGAGGTAACTTGTGGAGAAACCAGCCAAATTTTTTGTAGCATAGAAGGAAATGTCATGATTTGCTTCTGTTTTTTTAGTGGCTATACGTAGGAAAAGAAATGTATAAAGAAATGTGGATCTAAATTTGTGGAATGTTTTCCTCTGTTCTTCATTAAAAATACTTGTAAGATTTTCTAGAACAAAAGAGATTTGCGTAATTGACAAAAATTAAACACAACAGCTTTGATGAATCACAGCTGGAAAAATATGGTGCTTACCCAGGCAGTTCTCCTGCCAGATTAAAGACAAACAGAGATACCTGTTTCAACTGAACAGTGTAAATCTTGTGTAGAAGTAGAGACTGTCCTCTGCACATGCTTATAATTGCAGAGTGCTGGAGCAACGAGCATGAGGATGTTAAGAGTTTGTTTGCAGCGCTGGGAGTTCTCAGAATAAGACTTTTTTTCCTGGTCTTTGTAAGAAGAATGGGCAAGATTTTCATAGCTCTCACTGTTTGTTCTTAGGTGCAGATTACTTTTCTTTGTGTGTTTGAGTTTGCCGTAGAGAGAGAGTGAGGCCCCTTTTTTTAACTTCTCTAAACATGTGGTTGGCCTTGAGATGACAGAACTCCTCTTCTTTCCCATTTTCTGTGGCAAGGTTTCATCCAGCAATACCTTCACATTGAGTAGAGACATTTTAAATCTACCTTCTGCTGAGATATACAGAAGGTCCACCTAGTTGATTGCCCCTTTTATTTATGTGTCAGATAGATACCTTTGTGTGGCCTCGTGCAATGCTCGCCTGTTAATCAGAACCTGCCTGGTGAAAGTGTATGTATTTCTGTCCTGGCTGTTGCTATCAGAAAGAAAATATTAAAAAAAGGATATTGTCAATTTCCCTTAGGAGCTACTTTCTGCCTTTAAGGATGTGGACTGATATTTAGATGCGTTTCCATTTGGTAATGAGCTTCACATTATTGGTTAATTATTGTTTTTATTGATTTCCTAGTGATTCTTAATCAAGGGCAAATTATCTCCTGAAAGGTTCATACCTGATTGAGGCAGGGGAATATTGTCATGAATTGCTTCTGGATTACGTTGAAACCAAAAGCTGGATCTGCTGTACCAATCATCTACTCTGTCATGTGTTCTTGAGGCTGGGATACTTGGCCAAACACCTTTTGCTGTTACATGGATGAAAGAAACACACTTGATATGCAAAGCCATGTATGTGGTGTTTGTTTGACTAAAAGCTTAATAGACCACTGAAAGAATTCTCAGTTAGGCCAATTGCCATGAAAGTGGTGGTTCTAGTCCGAATTCTCCAATTCCAAGAGCTCATTCCTCATAAAGATACATATATGTGTAAGCAGGATCAGTGTCTGATCCTGTTTGGTGTTACAGTCTTCCCAGTAAGAAAAGGGAGATACCATTATAAGTTGACAGCGCAATGAGCGCTTCTTGTGGAGGAGTGAGATGGTGGTGTTGGTGGTTTCTTCCTCTTTTTTTTGCCAGGAAGACAGTGGAATTTGGTAGTTTATTTGTCCTCACTCTGAATCCCTTTTGGGATCATTTTTATTTAGTTACTAACACAAATACATGCTCCAGTGGTTCCCAATTGCATGTTGTAGCGAAATTTGCAATATACAGTGTCTTTTACGTATGTTGGATGCTTCTTGATTCTCCTTTTATCCCTAAACCCACTTCTATTTTAAAGTTGCATTCCTTTAGCAAGCAGTAATGGAACACTAGTGAGATGTTTATAGCCCTGGGACCCCGGTGTCATCCCGTTCCTTCCTCTTCCAAGGCCTCTGCTATGACCTGGTAGTTGTTCTGTTGGCGGTCTGTGCTACAGTCCTGGTCTCTCTCAGCAGCCTCCAGGCTGACGTTTACTGAATGCTTTATTAACACCATGTGGTGACACATACATCCTTACGCGACAGTTACTGATAATTTTGGTCTGCAAAAGCAATGATGCAGTAGAAAAGACATAAATAGAGCCATGTGCTCTCATAACTGCTTGCTGCTGACATCTAGTACTCACAGCAATGGCAGTGCTATGTTAGCAGAGTTTCTTTACAACACATTTCATTTGCATTGCTGAAAATGAAAGCTTAAGTCAAATTGCAGTACAAATTCACTTTGCCTTGCAAGATGCAGTCTTTTTATTTAATAATTTTTTCTTTAATCTTGTGATTTTCTCAGAGGAGTGTTTGGATAATATTAAAACAGTTGGGTTAAGGCTAAGAGATTTTGTCTGTGCCAGTTACCTGTGGCTATATGTGCCAAGATTTGCAAAGGGCCGTTCTTGTCTCAGTTTTCATTGGTCAAATTGTATATATTCTTTGAAGAAGCTTGTCATGGTCCTGGGATGATCTAGCAAGGACCAGATCCTGCTGTTGAGAAAGCAGTTCATGAACAGAAGTTTTGAATGGCTCAGTGATACAAAATAAAACTGATACCAGAAAGTGATCGTGATTTAGCTCTGACATCAAGAATTAAAACAGAGAGATCCCTTTGAGGGAATTCATATATCTCCTTTGGCCCATGGTTAGAGTGTCCTTCAAGGATTATGGAAAATATCCTTTAGAGACCCTGACTGTAAATTTTAATTCCTCATTTTCAGTCATTGTGCACATTGTAGGGACTGGAAAGATTTAAGCTTTGGTAGGTTCATTTTGGTTTCTGAGACAATCTTTCCTAAAATGTCAGTGACCAAGAGGCTGAAAACCTTTCTGCTTGCAATTTTTACTGTGCTTGTAGAAAAGATATTGTGTCATCTTTCAGTAAAGAAGGTCGAATAATCAGAATAGCAGCATAGTCCTACAGAGAACTTCAGTGCTGGAGACCCAGTGAGCCTTTTTGATCAAGGTGCAAAGCTGGTCAAAATAGACACCTGTAGGTGTTAGAGGGCACTGGGGTGAAGGAGTGTTGGATGAAATCTCAAAGATCTCAGAGCAGCCAAATATGGGCTTTTTCCATGCAGAAAATGGCAAAATAGGCTCCAAAAGGAGCAAAAGGCAGCCTTAACAGCTGAGCCATCCAGTGCTTGTGTGTAGATGGAGTCATCCATTTTGTGGCCTTATCCCCCGCTATTCCACTAGGAAGGCATTCTAAAGGGAAATCTAGTATTCCCTCTCCAAAGAGCTGTAGAGATAGCCTTTTTCTGAAAAGAGTTCTTTGTGGGGGCACCATTGCTCCTCTGAAATAATTTATGGAAGATGAAAGCTACTCAAACAGGTATTTTTCCAATAGCTTAAAGCTTTCTGGATAGAGTTTCGATGGGATGTTGTGGAGCTCTTATTCCTTATGCATGGGAAATTGCATCTGGCCAGAGAATGAAGTCGTCATCAACATTTAGGATTCAAATGACTGAAAATACCAGTGGCAGTGATCTCACTTAAGGAGTATTTTGGACACACTGGAACTGCCAAACTTGAAACTATTATTAGTGCTATGCTCAGAAAGGGTGTTCTGGATATTTTAAGTTTTCTTCTGGAGCAAAAGGAAAGTGGCAGATAGTGCTACGGGACCAGGGAGTGGCACATGGTATCTGAAACAATCCATGCTGGGCTGTCCCTCCAAAGCAGGAAGGAGGAGCCCTGGCATCTGATGGCAGCCGCACGCATATGACCACCTGCATCTTCCCAAAAATGGTGAGTTGAGCCCTTTTTTTCTGTAGCGTTACCCTTTTCCCAACCAGGACTAAGATTAACCAGTTCTTAACTGGATTTAACATGTTGCATGTACTTTTTTAAATTACAATCCTAAATGGTTCAGGAGTGGGTGTAAAGATAACGTGATCCTTAAAGCAGTGTCGTGTACCACTCTTGTCTTTAATCCTTGTGACTGAAGAAGCTTTCTTAAGTGTTGCTGAAAATTTTCATGCTGAATTTAAAATTTCTGCTCTTCCTGAGCTCAACAGGAGTTTCTCCATTGACTTCAAGAGAAGCAGGATTAGGCCTAGAGTCATTAAACTAAATACCTTTGGAGACCAGCGTATGCAACACTCTCCAGATGTACGAGTGTGTGTCAGCTTTATGTTCTTTTCATTATCTGGCAAAATTAATTTGATAGGCGAGATGCTAATTGTGTTTTCCTATGCTATTTTGTTTGGTCATGGCCTGAATATTTATGAAGTATTCAGCTGATTTTTGATGAAGCTCGCAAAAAATATCCTACAGCTTGCGATAAGATCAGGCTGGGTTTGCACATGTGGTTTGTAGCTATTGCAGTGAAATATTCAGTATGCAAAGCTCAGCAGTTCTGCAGGCTTAAAACAATGGGTTTGCACAATGGCAATGCTGCAGCCACTTAGTCAACTTTAGGAAACACACTTATCTCAAAGCAAAAGTAATAAAAGTCTTAATTTATGCTCTGTAACCTGTTATTTGTCAAAGTCCTGGAGCCTTGTTCAAACACAAGCCTTAATGCTGTCTGGGTCCTGCAGCAGGGGCCACTGGAAAAGAGCAGGAGATGCACAGACACCAGAATGATGTCAAATGAAACATGAGGCTTGCTATGCCGGAAAGGACATTAATCATCACATAACTAAGTTATGTGGCAGATAATTTCTGAAGGGAAAGCGTTGAAAAGAATAGAAGGCAAACCTACCTTGGGAACTCTAACTGAACTCAAGACACTTAAAATACCAATGTGGCTTTTCGGTTGTACGTCTATTTAATGTATAATTATAGGATCTGCATGTAAAAAAGCTAGTTCAACTGTTCTTTTTTGCAGAGTACACAACAAACTGAATTACTGGGTGTTGGTCAGTGTGCTCATGAGCTTGCATGTGAACATTTGCATTACATCAATTCATTTAAAGTTAATATGAATCTCCCAAATCACAAAGGATCTCATCTTCTTATCACCCACCTCCCTTTGGGACCCATGACAGGCAGGTAAAGCAATCCCAGCCTTCCTTTCCTCTTAATTAGACCCCACTCTCTCTGCATTCTGGGTTGATGCTACTGACAGTGCTGGAAAAGAGCTTCCTGTTTTAAATCCTGCATACATCTTTATCTCTCTGTGTTGGATTTCTTCTAGTATTAAAAGACTGTCAGGAGGGTATGGCTGCAATACATGGTAGAAATAGGAGAGGGGAAGGATTATTCGCCATCTGCATGTTCCTTGTCACCTGGAGGGCTTCATATCTGATAACATGAAGTGTGGCGCTGTTGGAAATTTGTGGAGCTCTCAGTTTTTAAGAAAACGTTTGAATTCTGCAGCTTGCAGTGAGATGCACCCAGCTGTAGGCAGAGGCAGTTAGAAGCAGTTTATAACTTGCAACAGACTGAAAGTTGTTCATAAGCCAGTGACAGAGCAATGTTATTTATTAAAGGCTTCTTTAAACCAAAGTGAGTGATTGGTGCAGCCCATCCACTGAGAAGGTGAGATGAGGCAACGCACTGTGTAACACTGAAGTGGTAAAAAATGATGCTTCTGGCTTCTTGCTCACTACCAGTAAGGTGGGCTTTCTCCAGCCTTGTCTTGGATCTCTGCAGGGCTGGAGATTCGAGAGCCCCTCTTGGTAAGGTGTTTCAGTGCCATAGCACCCGAGCAGGACGATTTCTCTGCCAGCAGCAAGAGGAGACTCCATCTTCTGCGTCGGCAATTGAGTGGTGTTAGGCTGCTGTGAAAGTGCCCCCCGTTCCTCTTCTGTTACCTACTTCTTTACCTACTTATTTGAGTGGCTGAATTAGTGATTTCATGGAAAAATCTTGACATTTCTCCTTTCTGTGGAAATAATTTTCCTTGGGAAGAACAGTAGCACTAACAGAGTAAGTTCTGCGTTTATTGTTTTTTTGGAACTTTATTTTTTTTATGTAACCTTTACAATCTATAATCTTTTTTCTATAATCTTTACAAAGGAAGAAATTATTTTTTTTCATGATATGAAAAGTATGCTCATGAATAGTACATAGAATTGCAGACGACAGCGCAAGTGCCCTTTTCAGGCTGTGTAATGTGAAAGGGTCTCCAGTTGCAGAACAGTAAATAATATATACCCACACAAACCATCAAAGACAGAAGGAAAATATTTGTGGTCTACCTCTTAGTAAGCCATGTTTTCTGCTTTAAATGATATGTTTCATTCCCCATTTGAGAGTTTACAGGTGTTACAGGAGCTCTGTTCTATTCAGTTATTATTTATAATTGATTAAGCTCAATCCTCTTTGCAGAAGGATGCTATCATGGTTTGATGTGAAAGGTGTTTATCTAATGAGAATGTTGTTACTCTGCTTGTCATATGTATTCACATATTCACATAAAGAAACAGTGAACCATCTCTGTTAAGAGAGTATATTGACAGCAGTTATGTGGTATTTGGAGAAAGGGGAATGGCTTCTAGAATAATCCCTGGGAGCTAAGAAGTACCCATATCTAATCCCTGTATCAAGCAGTAATGAGATTTTTGTAAAAAACAAACTGAATGCAAGCTGAAACCCCCCACCTTTATTAATAATTAAAAATATATTTTATATCATACACAGATTTAGAGGGAAGCAATATTTCATTTAAAATATATGCAAATGCCACTTTTATGCCACCTCCAAGACAGTGCTGAACCACCAATACGTTTCCCATGTTTAGGTAATTAGCAGATTTTTGAAGGACAGGAAGGAGCTGCAATGGACTTCCAGCTCCTTTCAGGGTGGAAATTGAGTATAGGCAGCATAGGTCTTTACTATGTCTTTTCTTTCAGAAGCGACTGACTCATCAAAGGGCTACGACAGGTTTTTCAAAGTGTAACACAGATACTTTCTGGTTTAGTGCTTAATACATAAAGAGCTCTAGCAACACACAAGCAATTTGGGCTGCAGTTTTGAGTATTTCATAATTATAGAGCAAGAAAAGGAACTTTTATTTTGGTGAGTTATTTTTAAAAGCTAACGATAGCATAAATTCATGATTCAGTGGGAAATATGGTCATTTTCCCTGATACAATAAAATAAAAAGATAATAATGAAGCAAAATTTGATGTCATGGCTGTTAACTTCTGTAATTTTGTACTTCCATTGTTCAGAAAATGAATTTATGGTCTACGTATTTTCAGCATTATGAAAGTTGACGTAATTTAATTGTTAATCTAAGGTCAAAAGCAAATTAGCATAATAATATCTGAACTGCACTGCCCTGAAATCCCCTGATAGACATCTTTCTGGCTCTTGCTATTACAAAACTGATTCCCATTGGTTCTTGACCCTTGAGAATGATGAAGGCATTTAGTTCTCTTGGAGAAATGTCATTTAATTATTCATTGTGAACTGTTTGTTGAACTCCACTTGCTAGGACTTAGATGTTTTGAACTGGTTCATAGGCAGAGCAAAATACAGGAGAGAATTAGATTTAAATACTATATGACTGCTGCTAATTAGTTGCTTACTGATCCATGGAAGCAAACAGATATAACAGGCATTAAACTCACTATTGAGGTTAGCTTTGGTGAAAGCTCTGCCACATGGAAAGACAAAATGTTAAGAGAAAGATGTTATTTAGGGATAAGGCACACTTGTGGGTTTATTGCTGGGTTTATTATCTTTGAACAAGTTTTGTGGGGGCCTCGTGATACTCAGAATGCATGGAATAATGACATTTTTGATAGAAGTAATTGTGTAATATCTTGTTTTCATTTGAATAATACGGGCAAAGCCAACAAGTTATAACTATAAAGCTGTATGAATGCAGAGCTAGCAATCACTAGCATGACTAAGTGCTGCAGGGGAGTGCAGGTGATGGAAGTTCATCAGATGGCTAAATAAAGAAAATTGGAAAACAACTACTCTATCCAAAAACAAGGACGCGCATTTTCCCACTTGGGTGACTTCTGTATTGGAAACAGTATTTTTTGAAACTTCCTCATGAAGTCTCAGATCAGGTGCATGTTTTGTGGTTTACAGCTGAGAAAAATTGCTCTCGTGTATGTATTTGCTGAATGAAGTTCTTGGGGGTTGCCTAGGTGTAATCCTTATAGGTCGTTAAAGCTCTTTGTGATAAAAACTGAGATACCACTTGTAAGGAAGACTATAATCCTGTGGTATAACTAGTTCCTGTTGTGTTAGGAGCAGTTTTCTGTAGAGGGAAGGAGTGGTATATTTGACAGGAGGTCTGGCAGAAGGGGAGCTCTGGAACGAGTTGTCCACCAAAACAGAAGAGCAGTCTGCGCACCCAGAACTGCCAAGACTCCTTTGTCTTACCTTTTGACACCTACTTGTGGCAATCAGGGAGAACAATTTAATTACCTAAAATTTTGAACAGTTCTTCTGTATGAGAACTGGTACATGCTAAGTAGATAATGAGTGATGGGGCTGGCAAAAGGCTCAGAACAGCAGAGTGACATGTGCTTGGCAGTGACAAGGCATGAAACACATCTTCTGTGCCTCCAAGATCACCTAAAACTTCCTTTAATGGCACTGTCTCTATTCACTGTGAACAAGACCCTACGCACACACTGAAGCATGATGTTATGTTAACTTTGGGGTTCCTGATGGCACTGTAGTCCTGCAAACTTGCAGCAGTAAGAGAGCAGGAGTCATAATCCTTTCAGAATCAAATCACTAAGTATAAACATCGCAGTAATTACAGTAGAGTGCTGCTGCTGGAGGGTGATTACGGATTTGTATACACCCCACTTTCTCATTTTTAGCCTTGTGAAAAAGCACCTTTTTATCTCTCTTTTCTTCTCTTGTTTTGTCACACACTTCTTTGCTTATGTATTGGAATTGAAGAATTATTGGAACTGAAGAATTATTGAGCTTCACATTTCAAGCGTTTTTTTCTTGATGGTCTCTTTGATTTTTATTACTTTCTCAAAGAGCACTCAGGCTGTGGGCAAGGTTTTGGGAAGAGAGCAAAATTCTGGATGGATGTTGCCTTATCCTGCTGAGGCTGGTCCACAAAAAGCTACAGTAAAATTTTCTAAGATCTTTAACTGGTCTCTTGCATCTCTATGTATTTTGGTTATTCACTTAAAAATAGTTAAGTTTATGGAATGGGGACTTTGGTTAGGTTCAGAAATAACGTGTGCTATGAGTGCATACCAGAAAGTAACTGTCTATAAGTGTTTATTGTTTTTTATGTGCGTTACATGGCTTTTTCTTGCAGAGACTGAAGGAACTGAAACAGAGGGAGTTTGCACGAAACGTAGCATCTAAGTCACGAAAGGATGAAAGGAAACAGGAAAAAGCCCTTCAACGTTTGCACAAGCTGGCTGAGCTAAGGAAAGAGACAGTGTGGTAAGTGCGCAGCCTTTGAGACAGAAGAAATGCTTTAAAAGAGCCTCTCTGCTGATGGCTGGCGCTGTGGGACATGAGGCTGCTAGAGCCCTCATCTGGAGCCCTGCACTTGCGGTTTTATGGCATCTCTGAAGCAGTATATGTACAGTCATTTGGTTCACACTCTGTGCAGAAATGAATGTTTAACATTGCTTTTTCAGTGGAGCTCAAATGACATGGATTTTTAGTTTAAAAAAAGATGTGTTTCATACATATTTCATAAAAGCAGGCACATTGAAAGCTGAGTGGACTAGGTCATGCATTCACCAGCTAACATGACTTCATTGATGAGATGAGGAGTCTTTCTAGGATGTAACAGATCTCTGCCATTTAGTTTTCAAACTACTTGCCTGGGAAAGCATCCAGAAATCTAGTTTTCAATAGCACTGACTGCATTTTTTATACATAAAGATAAGTGCTCCTTTTCTCCAGCTCGACAGAGTGCTTACCGCCCTCTGCAAAGAGGTCCTTGCTAGTCCTGTGTTTCAGTATTGCAGACTGTACAGGCAAACTGTTGGAATGAATATTGAGTTGCTAGATGTGACCGTATTCCCACTTAGATCTCACATGGTTACGACATGGACAACTCACTGAAATACGTGTGCCAACTTTTCACAGTGGAATCCTGGGGGAAAAAGTTGATGCTGAAATGAAAATGTTTTCTTGTTATCCAGCTTTGTGTCCCCTTGTGAACTAACACAGAAGTACAAATTGTAGCTCTTGTTCAGTCATAGTCTCTTGCTCCATAGTTTGGATGGGCAGCAGGTGGAAACAAAGCCTGTCTGAGCAGGTGGATGGGCCAGGGTGTCGTAAGGTCTGTTTGGCAGCAGCAGCAGGACACCTAATTTTAATATTTTTATGTTTTTATGATAACTTCTGTAGAGACTCTCTCCTCCATCAGCGTTTGAACTGTTCACATTTAGTGCTTGAGGATATTAGATATTATTCCCCGTAAATGTACTCCAAAATCGGAATTTGGCATATCTCAGGAGAAAGAGGAACTTAATGTTTCCTTTTTTCCAGGCTACTGAGGCACAGGTTTTGCGGGGTTTCCGTTTTGTTTGTTTGGGGTTTTTTTTTAACTATCTTTCTAGTTCTTGAAGGAGAATTTATCTCTGAGCTTTATTTCTCTATTGAAGAGTTGCTGTTCACTACCACTTTGCATCCTTAGAGGTGTGATATAGGTAGACACACGGGATTTTTTAAACTATTATTTTCTAGGTTGGTTTTGTAGAAGTCACCATTTTTTTCTGTTAATGAAAGGATTAATATAGAGTTTCTAATATATGTTTTAAATTTATGAAAAAATGGACAAGGTAGGGATTCTCATGAGGAATTCCTTTCTCATAAAACCTCTACCTTAATTTCTAGACCCAATAGATTATGTTCATCATTCTTTATTTCAGCACTTCCTAAGCAACACTTGCAAGTTTTCCCAATGACACATCATCTAGTATTACTCTGCACCATAACATAGAATATTCTGGTTAAAACAATAAAAAACTAGTTTTAACATAGGTCCATTACTCCTAGTGCTGAGCAGTTCCCATGGATCCTGGAAAATTGGCAGCTTAATGAGTTTTTGCTCTTCCCTTTGCTTCATATTAAGTCAAATAGAACAGATGGGAAGAGGACATGAAATGAAGAACAGCAGTAGACAGTGATAATTTTTTTCTCAAGAGGGATGAATCACTCACTGCACTGCTGTCAGCTGAAATACTTTCCCTGATATTATTTTGCCATGAAAGAAATTGCTGAGATTGCGACAGTTCAGGCCGTGAACACAAATACGATGGGAGCTGCTGAGTGATTGCTCGTGGGCAGAGCAGGAGTTGCTAGAATGGTGACTAAGAGGGAAGTGGTCTATGAAGCGAACTCTGTTTTAGTGTGTTTTGTACCACAAAGGGATGTAGAAGCTCTGCTGTTTGTAGTAATAGTGATGTAACCACGATGGGCTACAGGGAGGAGAGGTAAGATTGCTAGGGAGACATGCAGTCTCTTCTTAGGCCAGCCAGTGTATCAAGGAAAAGTGAACTAACGTGTTAGCCCTCCAGCTGGTAAGGTCATATGAAGGAAATGGGGACACAATAATTACTCATTTTTTTTAATACTAGTCAAATGATTTATTATAAAATATGAAAATTTTTAATATTATAAATTTACTTATTCACAGATTCTTCCTCCTTAAAAAACTTCTCTTAAATACCAACATAACATCCTATTTCTGCCTGCAGTCCTCTGAAAGGTACTGACTCTGAGTCTTGTTTTCCTTCCTAGCGCACCTGGAAGTGGCCCTATGTTCAAATCCACTACAGTGAGGGTGCAAGATCATTGCAATGAGATCCCACAAAGCGCTGCCATAGAGTCTGCCAGCAAACAGGATTTCAGCTGCACCTTAATGCAAGATGCCCAGAATTGTAAAGTCGTTGCTTCTGATGTTTCTTCTACTCCTGGAAATGCATATAGTAATAAAGCTGATGCTAACAAATGTGGAGATCAGGTTCAAGGACATAGAGTTGGCTTCTCTTTTGCTTTTCCTAAGAAAGCACCAGTCAAACTGGAGTCTTCAGCTGCCGTTTTCTATGAATATAATGATGAATCATCTATGGAGCATGGATTTAGCAGGAGAAGTAGGTTTGTTCCAGGAACATGTAACCTTCAGTCTCCTTCAGCAGCAGAAATAGTCCTGTGCCCGGAGGAGAAACACAACTGTTTTCATCCACATGTGGAAAAATGCATAGACACAGCAGAAGCTCCTGAAGCTCAGGAGACAAAGGAGCTGGCCACTGAGGAAAGCAGGATGCTGGAGAGTCCTGTATTAACTCCTGTGGTGTCTCATTCAAAGCAACTGATGTCCTCAGACATGGATGGCATTGATGTAAGTGCAGCATATTTACCAGACCAAACACTGCCTGTGGTTGTGGACAGTGCTCAGGTCCTGCCCCTGGACTGCAGTCGGGATGGGCTGCCAGTAAACAGCACTGTCGTGCAGAAGGTTGTGGAGGATTGTTTATTTCTGCAGGATGTTGCAGAGGAAAATTATAAAGACAGGATCAGTGATTCATCCACAACTGAAACTGAAATTAAAAAGCTAGGGGCAGATTTATTAATTCCATCACCATCTGAAGAAGGCAGCAGTGAAGCCCCACAAAGCAAACCAGACACACGCAAGAGACCTTGTGAACCCTTTTTTCCTGTTCTTAGCAAATATGGAAGAAATATTCTTCCATGGCCATCAGAAATGTTGATTTACACAAGTACAGACCCATCGATTTCTTACAGCTGTAATCCTTTATATTTTGATTTCAAGTCACCGAGAGCAAGCGACAGCCAAGAAAAGCCCAAGCATCCGTCAGACATACCTCATTTGCACCATAAAACTGAATCCAACCATAGCTTAGTCTTGGATTTTACAAATCAACTTACTTCAGAATGTGGTGATTATGGAACAGAAATGAATAAAAATGTGTGCAACTATACAATGCCCCTTGTAAGTGATGTTTCCCTCGTCAGAAATTGTGATCTCGCAAAAAATCAACATAAAGTGTCCTTGGATGAGTCGTTCAGGGTTAGAAAAATAGAAAAGTATCACATTCCTAAAAATCACTTACGACAAAACACTGTGATAGATGAGAAATATAACAAGGTCTGGATCAAAGAAAGCCATGTAAAATGGCTTCACAAAAGTAGAAAACGGAAAAGGAGAAGAAAAGTATGCCATTGTCATCATCATCACTGTGGGGACACAACAGCAGAAGAAATGGAGATGTCCTCAGTGACTGAAAAAGAAATCAGTTACAGCGATGAAAACAAGTATCAGCACTTCCAAGATAATCCAGAGAAGGTTAGACATGATGTGGGGAATATCTGGCTGGCTGCTGGTGATATACAGCAGTCACATCAAAAGCTTGGCATTGACAATGGTCATAAGAGAATCCTGACTGTGTCAGATTATGCCCATAGGGACAGAAGCTGGTGTGACATGTGGAGTGCAAAAAGTAGCAGTCAACACCATGACTGTAAAAGGCTGCACAGAAAGAGCAAAGCAAATGCTCGAAGACAGGCAAAGCAGCTGGCTCTGAGTTCCAGGAGGCACAGGTTGAGGTACTCTAGAACATGTTGTGGATGCAAAGTCAGGAGGTCAGGCTGTAGCAGTGAGGAAGAAACTCTAAGTCAAAACCTGTCCATACAGAGAGGTTACAGCATTCTGACAGAGGAACCTGACAAATCCCACCACAAGCGGAGAGAGCACAGCTATTCTTCTTCGTCAGATGAAAGCTCGTGCAGACAAACATCAGCAGAGGAATATCTAAGGCGAGCACATACTTCAGTTATACATCACAACGCAAAAGGGAAGCATAGGAGAAGGAAAACTAGAATCCATCACATATTCCTTGACAGGAATGCAAGAAAGGAGATCTCTAGAACTTCCAAAGAGAATGCTGCAAATCCTACATTAAATGTTTTGGGTGATTTCTTGACTCAAGACAGACTAGAGGAAACTAATGTGGATCCCAGCATTGATCATGCAAAAGATACGGCTGAAACAATGCAGCTGGAGGAAAACGAGTCACCTCCAGGAACGGATAGTTCACACATGCTGGAAAATGACAAATTGGTGGGATGTGCAGTGATGGAGAGCTCTCCGAAAATATTTTCTAATGTCATTGCAGGTTCTGCTGCTTCTGCTCCTGAGCAGAGTGCTCCAGCAGCTGCAGCTGGCACACAGGATGTTCTGCAAGATGAAAAGAAAAAAGAAAATGTCAGCAGTTGTGAGAATCAAGCTCATTACAAAGTTCCCCTTCCCAACAGACATTTGGAACAAACTCCTCCTAAATCCTATCTTTGCCATTACGAATTGGCCGAGTCTCTGCCACATGAGAAAATCAATGAGGTGGCTAGTGAGTGGATACAGTGTAGTCCTGGCATGTTTAGCAGCCCACCACCCTTGCCATTCAAAGAAGCACGTGGAAACAGTCACACCTTCTTGACGACTGAGCAGTTAATAGCCCCCTTCATCCTGCCAGAGCAGGCCTTGATATTCCCTCCAGACAACCACGAAAAATTCAAAGATCTCCCCTCTGAGGCATATCAACAGATCACGCCACAAAACATGCTGGCCAACAAAGTGAAGTTCACCTTCCCTCCCCCAGCCATCCGGCCCCCGAGTTCCCCGCTGCAGCCCTTACCCTTGCAGCCGCCACTGTCCTCTACCTCCATTACCACCATCCACCACACCATCCTGCAGCAGCACACCGCCACTGCCAGCATGATGAAGGTTCTTCAGCCCCAGCAGCAGTTCCTCTCGCATGTCCCAGCTCTTTCCAGAGCGCCTTTACCTCATCTCCCAGTAGGACCGAGGCTTTGCCCGGGGGGCCACACAGCTTTTGTAGCCCCATCACATTTGTCACTGCTGCCACCCTCGGTGCTGCACCCTACCCAGCTGGCATTTTCCCCGCTGCCACACACTGTCTTCCCGTCTCTGCTGTCCCCGCATCCGGCTGTCATTTCTCTGCAGCCCCTCTTTTAGGACAGGGTCTCGGGGAAAGAGGAAGGAGCCTTCAGCTCATCGGTGCTGCTGTTCCCGCAGTCCTCTCAGCTTTTGCAAAATGGTTCTGTGAAATAAACTGGTTAAAATGCCTCAATCCTGTAAGTGTAATGATGCAGTCATGTGAAGTATAGACCTACACTATAATGCACTGAATACTCTGATGCTAATATGAACTCTCTCTATATAAGTAAAAATCATGTATTAGAATATGTATAATGTATATAAAATATATTTATAGTTCTATAACTTATGTTGTAAAGTATTCGCCTTTTTTTTATCTTTGTGTATTTGCACCTATTTAATGTTTAGACAAAGCTGATGCACTATGTTTTGTACTATGTTCTCTGAAACTGTAAATCTAGTGACAAACTCTCTTGCAATAAATTTTTGTTAACTACTTAAGTATATAAAAAATTTTTCATTATAAGCCTCATGGATGTTGTTCTTCCATGTTCTTCTGCTGCTGAATAGCATCCTCTGCCCCTGCTCCGCTGCTATAGTCAGGTTTCCTATCTGTCAGTGATTTATCAGGGAGGCTGAGAGGCCAGTACCTTGTGGGCAGCTGTCTCACCGAGCAAGTGCGAAAGGGTAATAGATCTGTTTATGTTAGCGGTTTGATGTTACCATGACAAATTTTATCTACTTGTAGTGTGTGTTGACCGTTAGAGCTGATCCCTTTTATACTGAACCACAAAAGGCAAAGTAACGAAAATAACATCAGTAACAGAGGGGACGGGGAGGGAAATATCAACAGCAGCTTCAAGGGAATATAGTGAAGAGGTAGAGCACAAGGAAGGTCTTGGTGCTACCAAGTGTACTTCTGATTGCATACCTCTCTCGGTGGGGAACAGAATTTGGAGTGAAGGTCCTCACTGCCTATGCAATACATGATGATAGCATGTGAGCGTGAAGGGGATGCCAGAGGCAGCTTTGCATGGGGAACCCACCAGGGTTTGGTTCCAACCCTTACCTCACTTCACCCCCCTTTCTCCCGCAGTATTTTGGTAAAGAAATAAAGTGATATAGAATAGAAATTAATAATATTAGTAATATACTGCCAGTATTTCTAACTGTATTTCAGAGAATTCTCCCTACCTCTGCAACCTTTTTCTTGTCGTTGAACCTCACCTGGCTTTAGCCTGGAAAATCTTCTCCTTTGCTATAGTACGAGGTATGTCAAGCCCACGAGATATGCTGTAGTATGAGTTATCCACACCTGTGATGGTCCAGAGTAAAACCCAAAGTGGTTCCAAGATAGAACCATGGCTTTGAGCTAAAATGAGGAGTTATCATGTGAGCAAAGCTAAGGATTTGCAGCACGACTGTTAGTGCTAGAAGTAGGCACTCCATAATTAAAGGTAGGTGCTAGCTGCCCACTTAAGTACTTCTCTTCACCTTATTATATAGTATAATAGGAGTATATATGGTTGAACTGAAAGAATAATAATTTTGGAATATTACTAATATACATTGCATATTAATAGTTAAAGGCACTATCCATTTGAAGAGTAACACTATATCCTAAAGCATATATAACTGGGTATTATTTTCTGCATCTAGGGCATTAGAACTTATCTATATCAATATCGCAAGTCTTACTAAACTATTACATTAAAACAAACAGCATCTTTCCACCATGATTACAGTGTCAGCCACTCAAGGAATGCGAGTTTTCCCCGTGTTGTGCAGTTACAAAGGGCTAAACTACATTAGTAAGCAAAAAGTTGATCAGAAGGAGCAGATGAGCAGTCAGGTTCTGGAAAGTGGCTCAGATCCCCTGCCTGAGGCTGTGGCACATAGCAGGATGCGGCTGAGCGTCTGTCCCGGTAATGCCACAAAGAAGGTACATTTGCTGTAGTTGTCGTTTCAGGTGAATGCTCGTTCCTGTTTATCTGGTTCCTGAAAAATACAGCATAGAAGTGACTTTACATCTATCGTTATTTCAAGATTACACCTAAATAACACGTGTTTCCACTCCCTGCTGTAAAATACAGGTGCCAAGAGGCCTTTAAGCATGGGAGTCTCTTTTAAGGTGAAAGGTGCATGCTAGCTGCTTCGCCCCTAGTCTTAGCTGTCCTGTGCTGGCTTTTGTATCCCTGCTCTCCTCTGCGGCATCCAGCGCAGACAGTCCCCTGGACTCTGATGTCTCATCAAAGACAAAACCTATTTAATTGTCTAACAGTGCACTTGGAAAAAAGAAACCACACAGGACAATCATGATTGCACATGATCATAGCCATGCATTTCTATCTGACAGCAGATTAAAAATTACCAGTCTCAGGTTTTCAGTTGCAATGCTCATTGAAAAGTCCTATCTATTTGCTTAGAAGGCCACATTTTTTTCAACAAATAGCCAAACAGCTTTGAATGTTACTTTTTTCTTATAACTTAAATGACATTTTTTTTCTATTTTAAGTTGTTAAACAGTTTTAAGACATTGCACTATTATTTATTATCCACTGTAATTGCTTTTCAATAGTGTATAAACTACTTACAATAAAAGACTAATAACCATCCAATGTTATAATTTTCTAATATTGGCATTGCTTTTAATGCTAAGAACTGTTTGTTTGTGTGACTTCATATGTAAAAGCAAAACCAATTTAAAAATTAATCACAAGTAGTTTTAAATTGAACATGCTAAATTAAATAACCAAATGAAATACTCTTGAGTTTCTGTTTTATTATTAAGTGTGTAACTTTGACTAAGTTATATAAGGGCAGTTCCTTTTCATGTTTTACCTGTATTTTAGATTAAATGCATATTTTTATTCAGCAACTTGGTAGTCTAATTTATAGCAAAAACTATTGCAAATGCTAAATAATTGCATTTTTTAATAAGTCTAAATAAATTCCACCAAATTTGTTAAATCTGATTTATTTTCTTTTGAATTTGTGAGTTTATATAGATCTGCTGTGTCTATATTCCTGACTGGTTTGCCAGTTTTTAGTATTACTGGGCTGCCTTCCTAGTGTAACCAGTAAAAACGATACACCTGAACTGCAAGAGTTCAATCTTCAGATGGAAATCTCAGTGAGTTTATAGATTTTGTGATTTCCCAGAACACCTCTGCCTGAAAAATTAATCGGTTCCACTGGGATGAGAAGAGGATCTTTCTTGTGGTCCTTGGGAAGCTGCATTCCATCTTCTTGGGAGCATACCCTTCTTGGGTAATACGAGCAGCAGAGCAAGGATTTAGAGGAGCTTTTGGGATTAAGGACCACAGTTGCCTCAAGTCATTATGGACAGTTTGGAGTCTCTTTTTTTTCTTGTAAGTACATGTCATATTTTTAATGCTACGAATACACACAAAGAATCAAACTGTTTATTTCTCTCTTGAAGCAATCTGTTTTCTAGAAACACATTTTTCCCCCTCACACTCCCAAAGGTTTCTCACAGAGAATACATACAGCCAATACTTTGGTTCCTCAATGACAAGGCTTTTAATCTCATGTAACGCTCTCCCTTTCTCCCTGCAAACCGCAAGTGAAGGGCTGATTCTGGAGCTTGGGAAACAGCTACTCTCCAGACAGGAGCTCCCTCAGCTCGTCCAGCTTCCCCAAGGCTCTGAAGACCTTTCCTGGTATGCAGGGCACCTCGGAAGGGCTGCAGTCCCCAGTCCGCTGTGCAGAAGAAACCCCTGCCATCTTGCCCTGCCCCGTGAAGGAGGAGGGCAGAGATTGTCCTCCTGTGCTGGGTGCTGGTGAGGCCACACCTCGAATCCTGGTTTCAGTTTTGGGCCCCTCAGTACGAGAAAGATATTGAGGGGCTGTAGCACAACCAGAGGAGGGGAACAGAGCAGGGGAAGGGTCTGGAGAACAAGCCTTGTGAGGAGCAGCTGAGGAACATGGGGCTGCTTAGCCTGGAGGAGACTGAGGGGAAACCTCATGGCTCTCTGCAGCTCCCTGAAAGGAGGTTATGGTGAGGTGCATGCTGGGCCCTTTTCCCAGGTAAAACAATGGGATGAGAGGAAATGGCCTCAAGTTGTGCCAGGGGAAGGGAAAATCGTTGAGAAGAACTGAAAAGCCTCCCAGACCATGCCTATAATGTCTGTGTATGTTTAAATACATACATTTGTGGCCTAGATTTTCTGCTTGGAGTACCCTAAAAGAGTAACTATCCATTAACAAGGTAAGAATATATACTGTATCGTATCATTATGACCTCAAGTTGTGCCAGAGCAGGTTCAGCTTAGACATCAGGAAACATTCTTTCACCAAAATGTTCTCAGGCACAGGCAGAGGCTGCCCAGGAGTCCACATCCCTGGAGGCGTTTAAAAGACAAGTAGATGAGGTGCTCAGGGATATGGTGCACAGGTACCGTTGGACTCAATAATCTCAAAGGTCTTTTCCAAACAAGCGGTTCTATGATTCTGTTTGGTTTCCTTCATGACCTAGAAGCTATGTAGGCTTTAGCTGCTGGCGAGAGATCACCAGCTTTCTAATTCCACGAGTGAGCAATGGGTGGTCATGGTGGTCGTAAACATTGGTAAAAGCAGTAACTGTTACATACTATTGTGGAGTGAGAATGCTTTTATCATTTAGTGTAACAGAACAACGACATTGTTATGAAGCAAAGTCTTCTTTCCTTGTTAACATTTTGTTAGCTAGTAATCATTTATACTCTTAAAAGTTTCATTTGGCTATGGTATTCACACTAAGCTTTAAAAGCCCATTGGGACATTCGTGTCACTGTATTTCTATATGGGATAATGTTTCTTTTACAATATACAACAGGGCTATGATTTTTCTGTCAAGTTCATTTTCTATAATTGTGCTTTTTTCTCAAAATAAATGTTTTGTGTTACCATATAGTTTACTTGAAATGTTGCATTTGAAATACAGCTTTACATATATTTGGCCTAACTCTTAATTGGTGTAAATCAAGGTACGGCTTCTGACTGTGGTGGAATTCCATTGATTCATCCCAACTGAAAATCGCTTGTGTTGTAATGTTAAGGATTTCGTTAACCTTCCCAGATTGAGGCAATAAGTTACGACCATGTGAATGTATTTTGAAGATAGTTTTTTTTTTGTAACTAAGGTGGTAAATTTTAGTCTACTGGTTATTTTACCGTGGTGCTCATAGCCTTCTTGTTCTGAACTCCTTACATTGATATTCTAATATCCATCAACATCCAACACTTGTACATATGTAGCAATTCACATATTTATGCAATACGGCTACCTGCTGTAAAATTATACAAAGCTATATTAAGTCTCTTTATTGAAAGTAAAGGTATTTTTACTTTATAAAGATCAATCGATATTTTTAATTAATATGGCTTACTATCTAAATATGTATGTTATTTTATAGATCACTTAGAGTTAATGGTTGCAGCAGGCATGGGTTTGGGTATTATGTCCATCCTTCCCCCCTTTATTTGAGGAACACTATAAAGTTTTCTCTTTTTCTGTTTGTGAGTAAGATTATAACAATTTAGTGGAATTTATATATTACGCGTACAACACAGGATTTTTTATTAGTTCTAACTGCAAAAAAATAGCAAACCAACCTTGAGAACGATAAGGCATCTTATTTTTGCTTCAAGCTTCTGTTTAATTTTATGGATTTTATAAAAGTTTGGGAGGATTTATACCCTAAGTCTGAATTGTGACCTGTTGGTGATTTTGGAACCCAATAAAGTCTAAGGAAGTGATGCCATTAATATTACTGAGGATTTACTTTGGCCTGGGGCATTAGGGCTCTTTATTTATTAAAACTCTCTAATACTTGCTTCTTTCAGTTGAATAATAATTTCATAAAGTGTTATGAGGAGCACAATCCAGTAAAGTTAATTCATGTTACATTAGCCCTTTATCTCCTCTTTTGTGAAAATATTTGCATAGTTAATGACAGTAATGGTATGTCTTTAAATTTTCTATTATATATCACCAGTGTTTTGATACACATACACACACCATCTATTCTGATACCAAAGAACAAAACAGTTGATGAAAACATTGATGTCCAGGCTCACTGAGAAGTTCCAGTAAGTAGGAGTCTGTTCACACAATATTTGTGTAACATATATGTCAGTGGTCTTCATTTCTGCTGGGCTAAGATAGAAATGTGGAAATAACATGTGGAGAAAAACTTAATTAGGTAAACTTAACTGTGAGTCCATGATGGATACAGTATTATTTACATGAACTGAAGGTTACTGTTCAGTCAGCAGTGGTGTTTATTTATTATGGATGCAATTTTGAAAGAGATATTATTCTTTCCTCAAAAGAAGCAGCAAACAGTAAAGTACTTCTGAAATGGATTTTTTTAAAATTAACTTTAGGTAGTACCCGTGTACCTTTCTCAAGGATGAGAAACAGCAGGTAAGTACTGCACATTTAAAGTCATACCTGTTATAATGAAACACCTTGTATTTCTAGTGCAGTTGTAGAGTTGATTAGGTTGGTGAAATATGTAGAAGTAGGCTGCAAAAATATAAATTTCTACTTCAAAAGCACAGAATCTTCTTTATATGTTTAATAAACCAAGGAAAGCTCCATTTAAATTAGCGTGTTTGCACTACCGTGAATATAGCGAAAGTTAAACTCAGGTCAGGTCCAAATCTTTTCTTGCAATACGACCCATATTTAACAGCCTTGGTAATTTGACCCAAAGCCTTCTTGTGAGTAACAGATTCCTTTATATGTCGGGTTTGTGTCACTTTACTGCTGGAAAAATGACAGTAAAATCCACTCTTCTGTGATGTTAATAGTGCCTGCTGCAGTAAAGAGGAGGCAATCACTGTGAGGCATGCTGAAAGGAGGAAACTTGGATCCACCAATGCCTAGATAATGTTTTTTGCTTGTGATATTTTAACCAGAAATGGGAGTTTATTTGCATTTTAGTGTTTATGCATTTACATACATATGCAGATGTGCTATTTTGGTGTGCATATATGAGGTTAGAGGTTCAGGAATCTGTTTTTCTAGCTGTAATTTCACACCTGTAATTAAGCGTTGGTAAGAATAACTAGCTTGAAACGTCTATAGGAGAAGAGACAAAATCATTGAAGGGAGAGATACTGACACAGAATAAGGAAAAAAAAAGTGATTTTGTATAATAACCCCATCTTTTTCTCTCTAGAGTGGCGCGAAGTTGCTTCAAATTACTTCCCCTGCTTTTTATTGCCCATGTCTACTTTGTATCTCTTTACCACTTAAATGAACAGTGCTCTTTTCCTTAGTGCACCTTTTGCTAGCTGCTCTGTCAATCAATCATTGTCAAAAAGAGACAGGATAGCAAGAAATTTGCATACAATTTGCTTTTAATAAAGTCTCCGTTCTCTCTGGAGAAATTATTCACTAGGATGAACCTTCAGCATGCAAAATGAGCATGTTGATCTCTTCGCCACTGCTTGCACCCGTACTGTGTTCTTCTCGCCTTCTCTTCATTTGTCACTCTAGAAGAAGAAATAAAAAGGAAAAGGTCTTTTCTTCTAGCACTGATAGTTTCCCCAGCACTGAGTGTAGAGGAACTTGGACCTTCTTAGCAGAGGGAAATATCACAATCACTGGACATTTATTTTTTAGTCTTTATCTCCTTCAGAACAAATTAAAACCAGTTTAAAAGACCATCTATAGAAATAATAGAGCAAAGTGGTTTAAGTGAATGGAGCATTTAAAAACCTGAGGTGCTTTAATGTCTGCAGCCCTAGACATGCTGAGTTCTTTGCATGGCAGACTTTCAGCAATGAGAACTCTCATAAGAAATTGGCCAGTGATTGAATGGGCAAGGGAAGTGAATTACGCTCTGCTCCTAGGGAAGATTATTGTTTTATGTCTGTTTGACTAAATATTTGGGTAGAAAAGGGTTGAGGACCTGCTCTATTGCTGGTACTTGAGTTTCTACATGGGGAAGCATGAGGTCCTTGGCCAGCAGTAGTGTACAGGAGCGCATACAACCCGCAGAGTGCAGATGCGTTGCTTCTGTGCGTGCCCTCTCCATGTCTGCCAGCTCTGTGTTCAGTTGGCAAACCAACTCACATCTCCAACTGCGCTTCCTTGGGTCTGTTGAAGGAGCGATTGCCTGCACGTGGCAGAGGTCAGTTAGGAGACTGTTCATGTGATGGGACTAGGCCTGGCTTGGAGCCATAAGAGGAAGCCTAATCAAGGATGTAGGGTATTTTGTGCTTTATTTTTCACAAAATGATGTGGGCAATAAATGTGTTATTGGTTAATAAAAAAGGCAAAACACTCTGCAGATTGTAAAACGCAGAGTAAATAGAAGCTAAGTGTTGGAATGAGATAAAGAATGTCAATCACAAAGCTATCACAAGGGAATTCTCAAAGGCACAAAATTTATAATGAAGAATAAGAGGAATGATAAGAATACTTTACATGTAATACAAAATATCCTTAGATATACAATGCCCATGTAAACCAGTCTTCTCACCAGTGCAGGACAGGGAGTGTGGCTGTACCTAGGCAACAGCTTGTGGGGGGAGGCAGTGGTGTATAGACCCAGAGAGGTATGTAGAGGGGTAGCAGTAATTGCTATTCTGAAGAATATCTTGAAGGACAACAGAAAGTGCTTTTAGTAGAAAACTTGCCGGTGCTTTAGGAAGGGTAAAAAGAGAAAGATTGACCCTAGGGATATTTGCAATGCAAAGAGATACATGGAAGGCCAGGTGGAAGGAGACATGCTGCAAGGTTTTTAAATAGAGCTTTAATAAACTTTGTCCACACCTGCAGAAAGTAGGGATAATTAATCTTTAGAAACCTCCCTACCTCCTTGGATTAGTTCTCCTCAGGAGGACCTTTACCTTTTAACCCCTGGATACCAGGCGCTGGGATTCCCTGACACAGCATTGTCGTGCATCAGCATGAGCAGCGGGGTGTGCAAGCCCTTCAAAGGTTGCAGGAGCAAACACTTCTTAGAGTGGTTTTCACAGAGAGCAAAGCTGTACAGCAACAGGAATGGAGACCACTGCAACTGCACGTCGACAAGATTTTGCTTGAGATTGGAATGTTTTAGGCTGTTTCTGCTGCTGTGTCACAGTGTGATGTACGGTATCAAAGCTGCTTCTTCCCATCCTTTTTCATTATCACGCAGGGTTATGAAGCTTAACAGAGCTGATGGATGCGATTTGACACATCACAAGCAGATGCATCAGCAGGAGCATCTAAAAATGAACCAATTTTCTCCAATGCTGTGGTTACAAAAATATCCTTCTTGTAGGATATTTTTCAATAAAACTATGTGCAGTTTGATGACAGTGCTGAGACCCCTTTCCAGGGAGTCTGGATATTTGGGGAGCTCTCAGCTGGTTTACAAATTTGCTTTACAACAGGAAGAAGTAGTGAAGGACTAAATAGATATTGCCAGCCAGAGATTTTTTTTTTTCTGAAACATTTTATATAATATTAGCAACAGGAAAGCAAAATCTGAGTGGTCATGAAGGATTCCTTGTCTGTGACCCCTCAACAGACAACTATCTGAAATGCAGCGGTCTTGTAGATGGAGAAAGCTCTGTAGAATAAATGGCAAGCTTTCTTTTAATCTTTTAAATCCATGATGCATATATATACATACTGTTAATAATTCATATTAATGGAGAGCTCTTGCCCAAGAGCACATTCCCTTATCACAGAAAATAAATTGTTTAATGATGTCTAGGATAGAAATCAGAGCCTGGCTCTAAATCCAGCTATTATAGAACAGTGCTAGATATGCACTGCACACTTCCATAAACAAATAAATTAATTACAGTTTAATAACAATGGAAATAAAAGTATGTAAGACAGTTTAAATGATGTGCAAAATAAATCCATTTTTATCCTAAAGCCATAATGCCATGTACTGGCACTATCAGGAGTTCTTGATAGCCTTCGAGGCTGGCCCTAGTGCAGGTAAGAAGTAAGGTTAAACTTCAATGTTATCATCCTGGCCTGAATTTTTAGAGAAGAAAATTCAATGCTGTAGTGGGAGTTCTGAGTGTTAAATGGGAAAAAGTTTGGGATTGCTCATTTAGGTGCTGAGTCACTCAGTAGATTCAGGTGACAGGGCAGGATGGAGAGTGGCTTCTAAGAGTTGGGAGCAAAGGAGAGGATCCACAGAGCACCTCCATCACTGAAAAAACCCAAGGTATTGAGATGTCATTTATTTGGGCATTGCAGAGATGGGCAGAATGGTGAGAAAGGGTACCTTAGAGACTCAAACTTCAACTGTTGTCCATTCATCTCAAATTTTATTTAGCAAGGCAACAAAAAACCCCCAAAAAACCAAGGGCAACTGCCTTACAGTTAACAGAGTGGCAGAACTCATGAGCAGAGCCTTTACTCTCACTGAGATTTAATGAATGAATGGGCTTGCAAATGTTTCTGCATGCTGAAAGCGCCCTTGCACTGCCCCAGGAAAGGGGAGTGTGCACTAACAGGGAGGGAACAGTCCTCAGGTCGTTCAGAATGCCTGGTGATGGCTTGGGAAAGTGTGAATTGGTGTAAGCTGGTCTATGTAAGACAGGATAGTGGCATCTCTAATTGGTCATAAGGCATGCCTGCATTTGTTGGTGAGAGACAGCTAAAGTGCTGAAGATTTTATAATGTGCAGAAATAGGTTAGTGATGGGATTTACTTTTAACCAAAAAAACCCCAAAAGAACAAAAAAAAACCCCCAGGAAGAGAAAACCCCAAACACCAAAAGCTGCAGTAAAACCAGTGTCCTGTGATAAACCAGTAGTTCTAGAAATATAATCATCAGATTTCTTTTTTTGTTTTAAATGCAGCTGGATTTATTTCTAGGTGAGCTTTTGGCTGCTTGATCAGTAGGGGACTGCAGTCAGTAACCTATTACAAATTTTCAGGCTGTGGGTTTGTAGGAATGGAGAGGCTGTCAGCAGCTTTTCAGAGATGCTATGTTGGGTTTTGCTGCTGAGCAGGCAATATGTATATATCAGAGACTTCTGATCTGATAAAGAAGCAGTTACTCATTTTTGATGTGTCACACAACATTTTTTTTTTCTCAGATTGTTGAATATGAAAATAATTGCACAGTTTTCAAGAAATCTTTCATGATCACCAGTGATTTTCTGTGTATATGCAACAGGTGCTGTCCAAAAATTCCTTTCAGGCTCAAAACTGACAACCCAGACTGTAAATGCATTTGTATCAGGTCATATTGTAGAATGTGAAAGTATGTGCAATTATGTGATACATAACTTCACCTTATCTTGCTGTCTCAGGCAGATGCGGTGTGATGGGATGGATGGAGTACATGTCGTTACCATAGGAATGGTGCGAACAAGGAAGCTTCTGCATAGAAACTAGTACAATTGAGTTTAACTAAATATCTTCTGATGTCAATGCCTGATTACTTTCATGTATGATATTTAAAAGGCAGATATTTGGAAATAAGTTTTATCCAGAAAACTTCTAAAACCTTTAATATGTACCTTGAGGAAAGACAAGTCTTTTCTAGCCGTGTGTAAATGCATAGCTCAGAGGTGATGTGCATCGCTACGTTTCTGCCACAGCCTGCTCTTGCAGGATATGCACAGCTTCTTGTCAGTGTTGCATGCTACATTGATGATGATCTGAACAGGCTTTTCATGCCCATTGCCTTCTACTCATCATCAGTTCTGCTCTGTTGTGATTAATGTTTTCCCTTGCAGCCACCTTAATTTTTTTTGAGGCTTAGAAGAGTGATTATAGTCACAGCTGCTATGAATTTAATTCTGATCTGCAAAGAGCCTGCATTATAAGCAAATATTTTCATTTTCAATTTTTTCAATTACAAATAAAGAAGCCACTAACTGAAAATGTTCCTTGCTGGAGGACAGATCCTACCCCTATTAGTTATCCATGTTGTATTCGGGTGTAGGCAGTTGAAATCGGGAGCTCCAGAAATGAAGGATGTGTTATCTACCTAAACCATTTAAGTACACGATCTCTAAAGAATGGACACTGATGAAAAAAGTGGGATAGGTGACTGTTTTTTCCTGAGGGCTTTGCCATGAAAAACCATTCAGTCCAGAAATTGTGTAAATAGTCCCATTTCTTTCATCCTCTCTTGGTTGCACTTTTGTTTTCTAGGTGTTTGCTACTGCTTGCCTAAATTTAGGTTTCAGATACTACAGAAGTTTATTTCTACAGTAATGTACTATTCATGTCCTGTTTGGGTTTTGAACTTCTTGGAGGTTTATTGGTGTGCAGTTCTGTCCTGCCTGCATCCTAGCGATGCACCAGGGGAACCACCAGGAAAGCAGCAGTTGATCATGGCAGCTTCTGAGGCATAGTCCCACTGCATTAAAGAATCCGTAGCCAGGAGCACAACTTCTGTTGAATGACTTCACTTAAATTCATCTTCGTATTGTGAATTTCATAGTACAGAGACAATAACAGCAGCAGAATAAAGACGAAAAACTCCCAGCTGAAATAACACCCAGAAATCGCATTCACTCTGTGCCAAACCCCTGTGCATGGTTGAAGTCTGAAAAACCTCCGTGCCGAGCATGTGTGAGTAAAGAACATTCTGTGTAACTGTTCTTGTGTTTCCTCCCAGCTATTGAAGGTTCTGCAGTGATGTTTCTATTCTCTAAGGAAGATCTTCCTTTCATAAATTGTCTTATGGGCTTAAGGAGGCTGGTTTTGTGTTTTGGTGCCATTCACTAGAGATACAAGTGTACTTATAGACCTTTAGGACAGGGCTGTATCTGCTCTTTGACTTTTGTGTTGATAAAAAAATGCTACATGAAATATGTGTATGAGTTGGTGTTTGGATACACAGTTTTACATTGATTTCAATCAACAGAAATCATGTAAAAAATCAAGTTATTGAAACTTTCAGCTAAAAGCAGCACAACTGCCTCAAAAGAGTATATATATATTAAATATCTATAATGCAAATACATACCTGACGTTTCCTAATGTAATAGCATTCATACTGGAGTAATATTTCATTTTCCAGTTATGAAGAACTGCAGAACTAAATAGGATGACTGATTTCATGCAGTTATGCTTATGTCCCATCTTCTACATTATTTGAAAGGAGTAACTTGTTACTAAGACTTTAGAGAAGAACCTCTTTGTTGATTGAAAAGATAGGTCATAAAATATATTGAGATGTGAATTGTAATGTGCTGTACCTAACACTACTTTAAACAGTTTATTCATTGATAAAATCATTCTGGTGGATCTTGGAATATAATAGAAACATTGGTAAATATGTCAAATCTATTTCTTATAATTAATATCATACGATGAATATCAATGAATCAATAGGTGGTTTTCAAACAGATATTCCAAAGCTTGTGAGAAAGTCAGACTTCCTTGATGTTGCATTTATCTTTGGTGTGACTTGAGATCGGTGCTCAATAATGTAAAGAAACACCGCTCAGTATTGCAAGATGATGCAATTGAGAGAATGCCAGGCTGCTGTATCTAAAGACACAAGGCAAGACATAAAATGTGAACATTTCTATTCTTTGTGTAATTACCAAGAACTTACACCAACAACTGCTGGGGTGGATCACATTAGTATTTACCCTTTTCTTTTACTACTTTACATTCCTTTTTGACAAGTGACATTTTCTAATCTCTGTAGATTTCATCATAAGTTTGGGGTTTTTTAACAAACCATAATTATGCTATGTATTTATTCACTACATGAAGTGAAACCTTTTCACTTGTAGATGGTAAGGGAATAATTACTTTCATTAATTATTTTACAGTTAACTTATACTCTGTATAAAAGAATAGGTCAACGGTTTCCATTCATCCGAGTAATTTAAGATACAGCTCAGTTACAGTGGCAGATCTCTGTTCTGGACTTTGGCTCAACATCTTGAGTTTCAAGTTGTTCATACGGTCTCATTAGATTATCTTATTGATTTGCCAGCCATTGATTTACTGACTGCTGTGCCAGCAGCCACAAGAACAGAGAGTTTGTAGACTTAAAATATATTCCACAGTACTTCTGTGCACAGACTAAGTTTGTGATGAGGCTCCAAACTATGCAGTCAGATTTCCCTCTAAAAAACATTTTTACATAGAAATAAAGGAAAGTTTATTTAATGTTAGGATGTTTCCCATTTATAAACAGCTTAGGCAAAGAAATTGGAATTAACCAATTCATCTTAGCTCAGTAATGCATTCTCCTTTTTTATTTTAGTTTGCACATACATCACTTTTCTAGAAGAGGTAATTGTATTCAGCCTTTTCTTTTCAGTGCAGAACTAATACTTTTAGACTTTTACCTGCACTTGCAAATATTGCTCTGCCACACAAATATCTAAGAGGGGTGTTGCTGAGCTGGTAGTGTGCTGTGGGATTCTCTGTAGACCCTGGCAGCAATTGCCCTGCTGCTCCTTATCAAGGGAATGTACTAGAAAATCCATTAACTCTGTCTCCCTTCTGTTTCCCAGATCAGTTTCCCTTTTGTTTCTCTCTTAGCAGAGTGACAGAATATCTGCACAAATGTGGGAGAGCCTCTCCCATTCTTCCCAGTATTCCTTGCCATAGGAGCACAGCTTTTGATCAGCTTCATGTTACTGCAAACTCTTCACTACCTTGTCAACAGTGAGGGTCCCTGTCTGCAACAGGGGAAGATACTGATGGTGATACAAGGTAATAACAAATTAATTTATCTTGGCACGAGCTGGCAATGGTCAGGAGGAAATAATGCAGCAGATGGTGGGTTTATTCAATCAAGAGTGAAAGGCAAAGATTTCCACAAGGTCCTTGCTGAGCAACAGAAGGAGAAAATTTGCATTGTCACCTCATCAACACCCCAGCAATAACCCCAGTCTTCTCTGAGAACCCCAGACATGGACTAAATCAATTTAATCAGTTTATTCACGGAGTATCAGACAGACAAGTCTTTGCTTGGAAAGGGAGATAGCAGTCCAACTCACAGACCCGAACAGGGTCTATTTATTCATTTCATGGCATTTAATGAGCTGACACTGCTTTGCAAAGATTAAGAGAAAGGTATTAAGATATCTCTTCCTTGCCTATTGGTCTGCCTTATGGAAAGAAACTTGGAAACATTTGGCATGTTATTTTGATGTGTCAGTTATACACTAAATATATTCTCTCTGGATAGAGTAGACTTTAAAAAACTAAGGTTGTGCAATGGACAGATGAAGGGTTTCTGTTTAGCCACAGTCTGAAGCAAAATCAGTAACAGGGAGGCCCTTTAGGCTTGATGTGGGAAAAGAGGGGAAATAATTTTGGCATTTTTAACATAGAGAAGCTGGTGGGTTTCAGAGAATTCTTGGATCACTTCCATATCTGACTGGATAGAAAAATAGGTTTGGTTATATTTGCAAAGTATTAGGGTTTTTTTTCTTTAAAGTTAAGAAAGGCAAGACAAAGCATCTAGCAAGTTTAAGGAAAAGCAAGCTCTTCTTTGTAAGGAAGTACACTTTTCAGAGCTACAAAATGAATCACTATTGAAAGTTCCCAGTGCCTGAAATAAAGCCAAATGTCAAAGGTAAATCTCTGCAGAAGGAGAGGGAAAATATCAGAGTGGCTGAGCTTTGAAGATGCAATGGCCAACACAGAAAGTTGAAACCTCTCTATTGGTAACAGCCAGAATCTGAACTCTGCATCCTGGGTGTTGAGCATTTTCCTATTGCAATGCTGAAACTTAAGTTCTTTTTTTTTTCCAAAATACTGATTATCTGGCATAAAGAATAGCATTGTTTGCCATATGTCTTCATGAACTATGCCTTACCTGTTGCGTTTAGAGTGCAAACCTTCCTGCTGTATTACTTTCACGTCAACTTTAACTACTCTGCCTTTAAAAGCTTACCATAGCAAAATGATTTTTCAGTAGATTAGTATTTAAGAATATTCGAGCTCATAGTATGGTCACTAACTGATGCATAACATGCATTTGATTCAGACATTAATCATGGCAGATTTCAATTTATGTCTAGAAATATGTATTTATATGATTAAATCACTAAAGATGGCTATGTTGTTATAACTTCATATATGGCAAAGTGCATATTCATGCTAAAAGGACACCTTGTTCTTCGTATCAGCTGTAGAATTTGATAATACTAAATATATAAGTTTAAAGGAACAACCTGTAATTAAAGGAACAATCCGTTATAACCAAACTGGTGAAGAACGAAGAACCACTTACCAACCCTTGCTGTGAGAGTACATGTGTGATGAGCAAAGCTTACAGCTAGGGTGAGCCCATAAATGAGAGAAGCTCTTCATTGATGCTTTTGTTTGAGAAAGACCCAAGACTAATTACGACATACACAGTGAGTCCTCTTTAGTATAGATTTTTCTTAGTCCTCCTGAGGGTGGGACAAGGGAGCATTTGAAATCTTACATATGTCTCTTAGCTTGCCAAAAAGAATTTCTGCTGTGATTACTTAGAATTCAAACATCACCTGCCAATGGTTTTGGCCAAATCCCTCCATTAAGAACAGCAGCAGCCATACCATGCAGGATGCAGTTCACCACTGTCTTGGCAAACATTTAGCTTCATTTTCCTACTGTATTATTCACCTGGAAGAGGACTTTTGAAAATAACCCCCAGTTCCAATAGCATTCTGCAATACAAGTTGTTTTCATCCTTTTGGGTTCCTGCCTCAGTGAGGATGGAGAACCAAATACCATGTGAGGGAACAAACCTGGGAGCACAGCCAATAGAGCCAAACTGAGTGGTTCCTGTGAGAACAATTCTACCTTCTTCCTGCCAGAGAAACCTCAAAAGCCCCTTGGAAAGCACTGGAAATGAAGGCTTTCCTGAGTAATATGCACCTGTGGGTTACTTATCTCATTTCCTATTGCTGCTGTGAGTGCAAGGTAGTCAGTTGTGTTAGTTCCTTTCTAAAAAACAAACCAGAGTTGTTAGGGTTCTCAACATGGAACACAGCAATTTTTTCTTACTTAACTTAAAGAAAAAAAAATGAGCTAAGACTTCTGTAATGAGCTGCTGAGTAGTTGAAATGGAAGTATTCCCAGGTATCAGAGGAACCTGCTGCTGGATAAAGCTTCATGATCAAGTTCTACTCTTGGTATGGAAACACCACCACCCATGTTTTAAGCGTTCTTGAAAACAATTTTTCCTTGTGCTTGGAGTCTGATAAATAAGCATTTATTTGTCTTCTGCAGTCATCCCTGTTCCATGTCGCTCTGCCAGGAAGGAGCTTAATTTGCAGACAGTTCAATCCAGCACGGCATCTTGGAGCTCCAGAGGCAGACATGGAATTGTTTTATCTCTTTTGTTCTTGGTGGTGTTATGGATGGGGCCAGGGTTCAGCCCATTTGCTGTGGAGGTAACTCCTGGGACACTTGTCAAATCGATTGCGCTCAGAAACAACTGAGACAGAGGAAAAATAGAGTTTCTAATTACATCTTACCCAGGAACTTGTTTAACTCTAGGAAGTGGTAATTCAGAAATAAATGGGTTTGGTGGATATCTTAGAATCTTTAATTAACAAATTACTCTGTTAACACTCACATTGTTTTCCAGGTGAGTGAGATCATTTGCCCCTGGGGCTTTTTTCCATATGTCTTCTGTTCCTCCAGCTAAACATGTAGCAAATTGAAAAGCACATGGGTATACAATTACATGAAAAGAAAGATGGCATTTGTTTCCTGCCTTTCCCCAGGTTCATGCAGGCTTGCCCTTCCCTGAAAAAATAAGACATAAAGTCATTAGAGTATTCACTTTTTTTCTCTACACTTGACATTTTTGGAAGGGTATTTTTAAAGCAAGAACCTTTACTAGAAACAATGACACAATGGTTATTTACAAAACACTGCTAAAACACAAAGTGTTGCTCCCAAAAGTTTTTCACTCTTGCATATGTGACTGTTTTGGAGCTTTTAGGAATTAATTTATTTAATGCTATCAAGTTTAAATAATAAATGTTTATTAAAACTTAATTCAAAGGTATTAAATATTTATGTAACTATAATTAGTATAATTTATATTTTTATGAAATGGTTATTAATCATTTATGCTTTATTAAACAATTAATCTGCCCTTGAATCTCTTCTTTATATACTATTTTACAGGTTTACAGGGACTTTTTCTGTACTAGCTGTGAACAAATTCCTCAGCATGCATTTGACTGGAAGAACTCCTCTTTCATTGCGGTCTCAGTATTTATTGAAGCAGTAAATAACACATTGGGAAAGTTACCTTGTATAAGAAGAATGGCAACATTTCCAAACCCTATGAAATCACCAGAGATTTTTTGAATTATATTTTTATAGTGAAACCTGCAGAGGAATTTATGTGAAAAGAATTCAGACAATGAATTTTAAAGGTCAGGAATGTGTGAAATACTTTTGAAGGAGAGTTTCCAGGCCTTGGTTGCTTCTGCTTTGTCCTTCATGGGACTGGGATCCAATCCCCATTGCAGTGATGTTCTTCTTACTCCATATCCTCCGTCTTTGGGAATAGTTTCCTTCTTGCATATCTCCAGCTGTTTAAGACAAGGACTCCTGTGTTTATCTATGCCTGACCTCTCTCCCACCGCATGTTTCAGATGTCTTTTCTGGTGTTTCCTCCTGGAAATCTTGCAGAAATTCAGTCCAAGGAGCTCGAGCGTGGCCCACGCTCTGGTTCCTCATCTCCTCTGCCATCCACAGGAGAGGAAGGTGGGTTGTATCTCAATTCATGGTGGTTCCTACTGTAGATTGTTTACTGTTGGGGAATAACAATGACTGTATTAATCACTGTTTAGATTAAGATGTTGAAAATGATATGCCAGGTGTAGGATTTTTAGTAATCTCCTTCCTATTAAGACCTATTGGAAAGCAGACAGGTGGTCTTTACGTTTTCAGGAAAAAATGTGTCATCACTGGAGAATACTGAGGCAGAAGGCTTTGGTACCAAGTAAACATCATGAAACCACACATATGGAATTCTACAAAATCATTACTGGAATTATTTTTCCGAGTCTAATCTTTCCATCACATTCCAGGCAAAAGTTTGCTCTGTGCCTTTTCACTGTTCTAAGCAATAGAGGAGCACACGTTTGCATACACAGGTTAAGTTAGGTTTTTTGTTTATATATGACTGCATAATATCTGCTTCTCATACCAACAGAGTGAGTTACAGCTATTTCATACTAAGTAACTTCATATTGCAACACCTACCTCCCTGCTATTCTCCCCTGTGACGGCTATCATGAGTGCTATCTTCCACTTTATTAAATGATAGCAGGAGCATATGCTGGCATGTCACTGTAGCAAACAATGACTTGTAGCTCTCTTGAAAATTCACATGCATTTCATTGCTGCTTGAGAAAATAACACACATCACCACTACAGTTCTAGGTGTTTTACTGATTGCTGAAGGATTTCCCCTCTATTACCTCTAAATTTTCTGTGTTGCCAGGTGTGAAATGAACAGTATCATAAAGTCAGGCTGTTTTGGAGAATAAAAACAGCAGCACAGTCTGTGCTTATGATATAAGCAACATACTGAAAGAGGAAAAATGCTTGTAGCTGTTGGCAAGCCAACAGATGCGACACGTAGTGCAGTGTAAAAGACATATTTACAAATTATTGTAATTAAAATTGCCGTAATATGTATTACTGACTCAGGAAAATACTTCATCTTATCCTTAAATTTAAGTACATGCTAAAGGCTTTCTGAGAGCAATAGGACCACAACACTTGCAGAAAAAGAAGCAGCACTGATATTTAAGCATTCCTTAAATATGGTCAGGCTGCCAGGAACTGACACATAATGCTGGTTGCAAGCAGAGTTTCAGCAGTTCCAGGCTCATATGCTTGATTTGATTTCAGGGAATTCCAAGGAGATCTTTTGTAGTATTCCCATTGATTTGAATAACAATTGACTTGGATGAGGTGTAGTTGTGGAAATGGGTTTTAAAACTAGGCCCAGTCAAAGCTGTTTTGGGGACGGGGTGAGTGTATCTGAGGTTGAGGTGGTAAAAATTACCCAATTACAGAGTGAAGAGGAAAGATGATTTTATGGAGAGTTAGGAGAATGGCTTGGATACGTGAGAGTCATTTACACATTTAATGATTAGCAGGATCAGCACAGGAAAACAGCTGGGAAAACTCCTGAAAAAGACAATGAAACTGCAGAAATCTTAGTGCATAGTAAACATTTCCCCTGAACGAATGACTGATGTCCTTCAGTATCAACAGAGCAGAAAGCATAGCCAAAAGGAGGCTGGGAGAGGCAATGCATCCAAATGCCGCCAACTAGCATCCCCTTGGGCCCCATCCAGCCCTGCCATGGAGTCTATTTTTGTTCAACCCGAGGAGCTGCTGCTGTGTCCTGGCAGTAACATCACACGATGGTTTCCTCTTCCTCTGAGATGCTACTTTCATAAAGAGTTTAGGTGAGAAAATGGTGAGTAATGTGCTCTGGCTGCCTCTGAGTGGTCTTGCCACCTCATCTGCAAACAGGATAACACTCCTTTCAGACAAGATGCAAATATTTTAAATATATTACAGATATCTAGAGTAAAGTAAGAGATTTTATTAAGGTTTCTTCTTGAAATATAAAGTGTTAACAAAAGAATACGCTTACTCCATTTAAAAAAAAAGTTGCTGTAAAAAAATCATTTGTGAAAACCTCAGCTAAAGGAAAATTTGACTGAAAAGCTTAAAAAAAAAACCCCAAAACATGAGTCAAAGCTCTCTGAAAGATTTATATATATATATAATTACCAGTAGGGCACCGCAGGAAGCATCTGGCTCTGTGTTTGCTCCAGCAGCTTCCTCAGGCCACTGCCAAGCAGGCAGGTAGGGCTGGGTGAGCCTTGGCCATGGCCCAGTGTGGCCATCTTCATTATCTGAGTCGTGGAACAGAAATGGATGGACAAGAAGGGAAAAAAGAGTGAGAAAGGACTGTGAAGAGTTTATTGATTATTGAAATCAAAGCATCTGAAAGAGATCAGCTGGTCTAGAGTGTTATAAGTAAATTTTTGACATGGGAAGAATTTCCTGGACTCACAATATCTCAAGTAAGTGGCAAGCTAAATGCAACATCTTTCTGCTACCTTAATCCTTTTCCCCATCTCAGGAGGGGGGAAATAAGAGACTCTTCTAAGGCTGAGGTCTGGTTTAACATTGAGTTTGATGTCCTATGTTGTTCTGATGGCCTTACATTTGAGCACAGGCAGTCTTTTGGAAGGCATAAATGCAGATTCCCATCTTTGTTCCCATCTCCATTTAGGTACTCTGCTCTTGGCGTGTATCTAGCAGCAGATGCAACCAAGTATAAAGCAGTGTTCGACACCTGGACATTAGTGCCCTCACAGAGGAGGGACTTTCTATAGAAGAGATGCTGCTCGCAAACTGCCTGTCTAAACTCATTTTGCTTGGCACTGAATAAAACTGGCATGGTCCTGGGCAAGCAGGCACCATGCCATCCCAGCAGATGGGGCTGAGTGGAGGGAGGCATTGGGAAACCTTGTCCAACCATCAAGCTTTTCCAAGGGCAGAATTTCCAACAGCCTCCAAATAGCACCCGGGCCTCAGCTTCTGGCTCTCGTTTAAAAGGCACTGTAATAGATTTTACGATGTGTCAGTCATAGTTTCAAAAAGCAATATACTGCTCTTGACAAAATTATTTCCACCTGGATAATGCAGTTATGCAAAAGCATCTTAGGACTGCAAGCAGTAGATGAACAGAAGCATGGTCTGAATATCTGCACCAGAACCAACGTGCTTTGTCTAATGTTTTGGAGCATGTTCTTTACGATAAGTAGACTCTACCTAAAAATCATGAAGAAGTATAAGCTGTTGGCTGGGGTTTTGTTTCTGGAAAAGGTTTTCCTACCATTGTACACAGATGGAATCTCAACAGCAAAAAAAGTTAGAAACTCTCTCAAACAGGTGTTAGAAATCCTAACCTAAATGCAAAGAGGGAGGTTGTTCTAACCATTTAAAAATTCCTGCAAATATATGCATCCAAACTTGTTAGATGGCCTTGGCAAAAATGCCAATGTTCAAAATTAAAGCAACAGTGCAGCCCCCAATTACGTATTTTTTGCATCAGTGGCAAAAATTCTGTACATAATAGAAGTGCCTTCTCTGCCCCAGCAGGGCTCCTGAATGTCTCTATTATCACCTGATAAAAGCTCTGAACTCTCCTCCTGAGTCATATGTTGTCTGTTTAAAAGTGATAAATACTCTTTAAAAAGCCAATTCCCTGCACTTGCACTAAGGTGGGTGTGTAAGCAGTGAGACTCATTTGACAACAAGATCAGAGAATGAAAGATAACAATTCTTCCTGACTTCCCTAGGTAAATGTTGCTTTACAAAAAGCATGATCAGCTTACGGATATTGCATAATCTGGATGCAGCCATGTGGGTTACTTAAACTGTTGTAAGCATAACCTTAATGTGAAACTGAGACTGGAGTGGGGGGAAAATGAAACCCAAATCAAAAGACAACCCACAAAGTAGGGACTAACTGATGATGTTCTTTGATCTGTCTGTATCTGTCACACAGGGCAGCTATTATTGTCATAGAATCATAGAATTATCTGAGTTGGAAGGGACCCAAAAGGGTCATCAAGTCCAACTCCTATCTCTACATAGGACACTCCCAACATGTGACTGAGGGCGTTGTCCAAATACTTTTTGAGTGCTGGCAGACTTGGTGCCAGACTCCCTGGGGAGCTGTTCCAGTGCTCCATTATGCGCTGGGTGAAGAACCTCTTTCTAATATCCAATCTAAACCTTCCCTGGCACATCTTCCTGCCATTACCTCTAGTCCTATCATACGTCACAAGAGATCAGCACCTGTTTCATCTCCCTCCCTTGAGAGAAGGCAGTGAACAGCTATGAAATCCCCTCTCAGTTCCCTCCAGGCTGAACAGACCAAGAGACTTCAGTCACTCCTCATGCAACTGCCTCTCTAGACCCTTTGCCAGCCTTGTGGCCTCCTCTGGACACTGTCCAGTAGTTTTATGTCCTTTTTAAACTGTGGTACCTGAAACTGCACGCAGTACTTGAGGTGGGGCTGCACCAGTGCAGAACAGAGCCAAATAATCCCCTCCCTTGACCGGCTGGCAATGCTGAGCTTGATGCAGCCCAGGACACAGTTGGCCCAGGGCACTGCTAGCTCATGTTCAACTTAGTGTTGACCAGAACACTCAGGTCCCTCTCTGCAGGGTTGCTCTCCAACCTCTCACACCCCAGTCTGTCCACGTGTCCAGGGTTGCCTTGTCCCACATGCAGAACCCGGCACTTGCCCTTGTTAAATTTCATGCAGTAGGACATAAGTAATTTTTTTTTTTTTAATTTTATTCATACATTTTTTTTCCTGAAAGCCAGAAATAACACACCTGGGGCTTGATTGAGGTGACTTTTTGACCTGGTTTTTTGGTGTTTTGTTTTGTTTCTTTAATCAGAAATGAGAATGGTATTTGGGATAATGCTAAGAGCTTTAATATGAATTTTTCATCTCTTGGCAGCCTTGGCTCCCCTGTCACTGCCACAAGTTAGCAAAGCACTGCAGCCTGCTGTGCAGGCCTTGTCCTGCAGGTAGTTTTCAGGAAAAAATGCCAAATGCAAGCAGTAATTACATTTTAGGCCCCCTGGGTCCCTGAAGAGACCTAGGCCCCCATTCAACTCATGCCACTTCACTTGGTTTGGCAGCTTCATTTTGCAGCCCAGCCAGGCCAAGTATAGTACAGGGTACATGGGACTCAGGATGAGGTTTTCAAAAGTCACTGTGTGACCTGTTCAAGCTGAGGGCAGCAACATCCTAATGCCTTCAGACACCTGACCCATCCTCTCTGTAGGGTGAAAGGATTTCAACCATCTCATGCCTCCAGCTACCTGCCAGAAAAGATGGGGAAATCTCTGGGAAATGCAGAAGAAAAACAAACTTCAGCAAAGCTGCTGAATGCACTTTGAGCATTGGGATTCACTGCAATACCCCTCACGTCTTGCGTCTTAATTTGCGTAGTGCAGAGCCATCAATAACAACTGCATGGAATTAACTGGGGGCCTATTCTCCTCCAGTACTGGGAAGAAAAGGGAAAGCTGTGACTGGTTAGGGAAAAGAATACAATCACAGCTAAGTAAAACAAAGTACTTCCTTTTTAATAATACTTTGATTTAATTGCATTGCAGTGTAGCAGTGTTTCTCAGAGCTGGAGAGGATCAACACATTACACAAGCCTTGTAGACTGAATGTATAATTAATGCTCATTCATAGAAATACACTGATAATATGTTTAACTTGCATAGTGAGAGCTAGTGTATTATTTCAGGAGAGGGTTTTTTTGGCTTTCAGTGTGGTACTGCATATTAAGGGATTTTTTTCCCTTAGTTATTCCATTACCAGAATGAAATGCCACCAGTATTAATGGGGTGGCAGAGTAAATGTCACAAGCTGAAGGGACCACTGGAATGTGTATTTGCCACATGTAGAAGCAGTTCTTTATTACAGCATAATGTGGAATTTATGAGTATTGCTGTAATATTCTAGATATGCCTCCCTGGTAATATCTGACATATATCGGTGCTAAAAGTCAGGCTGCTGCAGAATCAGCTCCCTTTTGCTCTCTGTACTTTTCCTAGATGCTATGGAACTATATAGTCCCAGTAATGCACTGTCAAAAAGAGCAGGTAAAATAAGCCTTGAATATTATTTATTGGCCTGTGAATGCAGATTGCATACACACTTTATTATCTGCTAGTTTACCACCTGCTGGCTGAAGGATGGTGCAAGTCTACTATTTGCTTTATAGGAATTCATTATGCCATTAACCTTTCACTCCTGTAGGCCAGGAGGAGGAATTTCTTCAGTTAAATCACTACTCTAATAATGCTCTACAAATGAAAACAATGATTTAGTGCACCTCACAGTCTAATAAACATTAATTATATCCTAATGCTCTGAGCTTTGTAACTTATTGTATGTGCAACTAGTTACTCTTTCCAAAGACTGTGTTAGTCTCTTCCGAAACACGTTAAGTAAGAATCATCTCCATTTTATTTAAGGTGATATTTTCACATTTTGCATTGTAAAAACAGGGATTATCAGTAAAGATTTTGTGTTTTATGTACTTTCTTATGTTCTTTCTTCAAGGAGGAAGAAGAGAAAGAAAGGAGAGAGGAAACTGAGAGATTATGCCCCTCTCTTCTGCTCTGGTGAGACCTCACCCGGAGCCCTGCGTCCAGCACTGGAGTTTTCAGCACAGGAAGGATATGGTGCTGTTGGAGTGAGTCCAGAGGAGGCCATGAAGATGATCCAAGGGCTGGAGCACCTCCCGTACAAGGACAGGCTGAGAGAGTTTGGGTTGTTCAGCCTGGAGAAGAGAAGGCTGCAGGGAAACCTTAGAGCAGCCTCCCAGTACTCATAGGGGGCCTACATGAAACCTGGAAAGGGACTTTTTAGGAGGGCCTGTAGCAATGGTACAAGGGGGAATGGTTTTAAACTAAAAGAGGAGGGGTCCAGTCTGATTATAAGGAAGAAATTTTTTACGCTGGGGGTGGTGAAACACTGGCACATGTTGTCCAGAGAGGTGATGGATGGCCCATGTCTGGAAATGTTCAAGGTGAGGCTGCATGGGGCTCTAAGCAGCCTGATCGAGTTGAAGGTGTCCCTGCTCACTGCAGGGGGGTTAGACTAGATGACCTTTGAAGGTTTCTTCTGACCCAAGCTATTCTATAGTTCTATGGAATAAAGTGGTGATTTGGAGTCTGTCACAAACAGCTCCACTTAGTCATCTTAGAACACTGCAAACTGCTTTAGTCTCTTTTTTTTTCCTTTTCCTCTTTGTGTCCTCTCCTCTTCCCTCTCCATTTTTGGAGACTCTTCTTTTACAAAATTGGAGGGCAATTGACTCTGAAAATATTTTTATTTTTTTCCCCTTCCTCCAGTTAAAATAAAGTGTTCTGCAAACTTTCTGGTGTTTCCATAAATGTTCGTGGAAGGGTACATTTGCGATGAGGGCAGCATTGGTGCTCTATTGCGTCTGTGTTCCCTGCACCTCTCTGCTAACCTACAAAATCTCTCGGATCTATTTCAAGCGTTGCTATTTAAAAAAACCACTTTGCATGATCTGGTCAGAATGGCAGCAACTGTTTACTCAGTATTAATTGATCACAGAAAGCAGAAATTAACAGGACAGCCATAGTCATATTTAAAAACCATGATATGTCTAGGAGGATTACAGGAAATAAGGATTTTTATTCCAGGCCCTTTGCAGAAATTATATGCTTCCTTTTCAACACCTGTAATCATTACAGCTGATTAATATCCATATGACAGTTTGTATCTGGAAAAAGCCCAAACAAAACCGTGTTAAACTTCTTTGAATCTGTAGTCTAAATTGCCCACTACCATGTTATTAGTGGTCTTATGCTCCTTTCATCTTTTTTTTAGCTGTAGAGTTGGATTTCGTAATAAGAAGAAAGAGAAATCTGCAAACAAGTCAAGCAGCCATTATTATGAACAGCAACAATGACAGTGTGTCATGACCAATAAAAAAGCTGTTGGCTGGAAGGTGGGCTGCATTTTCTAAAGACTATTTCATCTCTCTGAGTTGCCATCTGCTGAATGAAAACTCTTTTCTTGAAAGAGCATATTGGAAAGTCTGTTCAGTTCCTGCTTAAAACTGTTGCCAACAGGACACGATTGAAGAAGAATTAGAGTCTGCTTCATCTAGAATTGAGGCAAGAGATGGCATTAAGTAGTTCTGTAACTACTGGACGCATCAGTCTGCATGGCTTATTCTAAATCCTGCCTAATGGCAGAGGTGCTGGTTTGTCAGTGGAGTCAGACGTTGGCTTAAAAATTTTGATGAGCAGCTCTAAATGAAAATAATCACCCATTCACATTCCTTCTGAGAGGACTAAATGCTATGTTTAAAAGTTACATCCAAAGGGTCCATAGGATGAGTCCCTTGAGTAGCTGAGTGGCTGTACTCAGAGGTTTCCTCTAGATGTGCTTCCACATTGTTTAGTAGAGAATAATCCAGTTTAAGCACACATTTGAGGAGAAACAAACGACTTAAAATAGAGTCTCTTCAGTGTAAATCAGATCAATTTCTATTAATCTTCTAGTTTACCATTGTTCACTTGTTTAAAATGGCAACCAACCATCATAATCAAGGTGTTAATAAAATCTCCACATCTTTCTTTGAAGAAGTAAAGATGATCAGTGTCACGCCTGCAGAAGTTCATATCAGATCCCCATCAATAAATGTGACTAGGTCAGGATCACAGTTCGGCTGGTGAGAGACTTCTTTGTTCTTTTGGTTGCCAGTTTTTAAATAAGAATTCTTGCCCTTGCCCTATTTCTTCTCACTCCTTCTGTCTCACCTGTCCAACGCTTCCTGAGAACTGCTGTATCATTGGCCTGTTTCAGCCAAACTCGGCAGCTCTGGCTGAACTGAGGTCTCGTAGCTGTGCAGTGTCACTGGTTTTCATTGAAGTTGCTAGTTTGGAATGCACTTTAAGATGCCTTTTTCTGAAGGTGCAAGTATTGCTCATTCTGCCTGTCAGCAGCCTGTGAGCCCCTGTGTACCCCCACGGCTGTGGGCTAGCCTGAGCGTGTGTCATTCTGCAGGAGATAAACCAAATAAATGAGCACAGAGGAAGCCAAGGAGAGTGTGGAAGTCCTGGGAGGAATGCAAGGAAAGTGGATGTTTGTCAAAGATGACTGTTAAAACCAGAAGACTGCCTGTCACAGTAGGATGCAGGAGGAATTGGGTAAGGGGGGAGCAGCAGGTGAGACAGGAGGCGTGAGGCAGAGAAGCTGCATTTGCGGTGGTAACTGGATGAGCAGTTTGCAGACAGGGGAGAAGATGAATGTCTCAGATGTGTAGGAAATGAGGCTTCATTAGCTTTGCTCCTTGCAGAAAAACATGTTATTAATTGCCTTTGGTCTCCTGGGGAAGCACTAGCCTCATTTGAAACTTTCCTGCTGCTCATTGTCAGATCGCTGAGGCATGCTCTGAACAGGAGGATGGCTTTGATGCAGGTAGATCAGATTCTGCTGAGATGAGGAAACCTGAATCAGCAAAGCCAGCTTTTAGGGAAGTAGAGATCCCTCTCTGTGGAATAAAGGAAACAGAGACTGGAAATATGAAGCCTATGCTCTTTAATGCTCAGTGCTCTCGTGGCCCCAACCAGGAACCTGAAGGACAGAGGAGAAGTTACTCAAGGATTTCTGTCCAAGCAGAAGAGGACAACTCAGTGACATAGGAGTCAAAGGACAGCCTAACATGAGGTGTAGTTAATGCTGGTTCTTGTTCTTGCACACTTGGAATAGGCAAAGCAGCAGCATTAGCAAACACCCTACAGTGCCAAGGAAAATCGCCTTGGACTTTCTCTCCCTGTACCTTCTGATACATTTTGTAGCTGTGTATTTATTTTGCAGCTTTCCACCCTGTCCTTTTGGTTAAGAATTCTGACACTAAGAACTGACTTATGTACAGATAAAGTCTAAATCAAGGGTTTGTTTAACGTCTTTTACAGTGGATATCTGAGAGAAGGCAGAAAAATATTCCATGTTATTTTTGGAGAAGTGGTTCCCAGCTCTTATTTCATTCTCAGCCTTCTTCACCTTATATTCTGCTGTCCTCTGCCTTTTTCTTTCAATGTAATCCCCTGCTATAGGACTGTTCGTTATTTGCAAAGGCAGCCAGTTTGTAGCTGTGTCTGTTGAAGGTGTATGACAGGTTATTAGATAGTGCTAATTTATAGGGAAACCCATGTACATGCATGAACACAACCCCTGTGCTTCTCCAAAGGTTTACACGATGTATTTATCCCTGTGACATCCCCTGGACCCACTGTGATGAATTCTTCAACTGGATGGGCTGTGATTTTCATGCTGCCAGCCTTGTGTCACGGTTACCAGAAATCCCCACGTAGTACCTGCAATGTTTGCTTTTTGTGCTACAAAACCAATAGAACACAGGTGAATTTGGTCCAAACTACTCCTTTCTTTCACTAAATTCCTGTAACTGGACAATATTTTTGCAGGAATGGATAGGCCTGGATGTAAGCATAAGCTATGTGTACAGAGCAGTACCTGACTGATTGAGCTGTGGAGTAATGCAACTGGGGACTTCTTGTGAATGGCCTGATAAAACACAATGCAAGTAAGTATATCTACACTCATTTGATATTCTTAATCAATTATTTTTTTAACATAATAGAGTAGATAATAGTATTTAAATTTTAGTTGGTGTATCATAATTCTGCAATGGGAGAGGTCTCAGATAGCTTAGATGTAGAAGAAATTCAACGAGATTAATCACTGGAATTCTTACTTTGTGGAAATCTCAGAAAAGCATTAAAACAGACAAGTACATTAACAAACTTAAAATAAGCTTTTTATTACTTAATATTTTTTCACTGAAATTCAAAGCTTTGGCACTCTAAGTAAAGCAGAAAGTGGAAATCTCAGCAGCACTGCATTAATTTTTCAAGCCTTAATGTGCCAGACAAGGAATAAGTTATTACATCTGTTGCCCTCTGGGAGGAAGAATGAACAGCACAAAAATGATTCTCCACTGTTAGGATGGGAAAACTGAATAATAGCTGATATAAGCAGCGACATTGCAGTAGGAAAGCTTACAGCAGCTTTTGTGTCATCATTAGGAGTGAACATTTCTCTGTATAACTAGTGTTGCCATTAGGAAACATGGCAGGGCTTATTTGTTCTTCTCGAGGGGCCCTTTGTAATTATGGGAGAATTTCAAATGCGTTCCTCATGCACAGCTGCTGATAATCTATGTGAGATACTCCCTTTTTCATGTTGAATCTGCAGCCTGCACGCATCGCTCCCTGGATCCACGGGAGGAAATGTAATTGTTCACAGAAAGCTTCTGCGGGTAGCATGGTGCTTCAAACTGCAGTGCCTCTGGGCAGGTTAGGGCTCTGTCTGTCAGAAGCCCAGCACCTGGATAGGCTCCCAGACATGAGGCAATGAGTCTTTGTCCCTCTGACAGGCAGAAGTTCTCAAGTGACTTGTTATCCAAGGGAGAGCCCAGGAGGCCTCTTATTAATGATTGTCTTCTCTGTAAATAAACTCATAAATCTTCTAAAGTACTGTAATAACATGGCAAATACATAGAAGGATAACCCCAGTCTTGACTAGAGGAAGGCACAAGAATTATTTTTTGGGTCCATCAGTTCACCTGGGAACAAAGGAATTCACAAAGGCACCATCCCCAAGCATCAGCATTGCCTCAAGCCAAAGCATCTTAGCCTTTAATCATTCCCAGGATGTAGGAAAGTCTTCGCTAACAAGGAATGTAGCTGAGGAAGAAAAGCAGCATGACTTTTAAGAAGACTCTGCCTCTTTCCATCTCCTAATCAAATGCCAAGTATACTATGGCATGGGGATGAAGGAAGCCACACAAGCAACATCCATAAAAGCATTTCAGGCCTGCTCAAATAAATCTGTCCTTTGTTGAAAAGAAAATTGGAATGCAATGCATAGATTTTTGTCTTTATCATTATTTAATCGATTTTAAGAGACCTTTTTATCATGTTTGGCTATGGGCTTGCGATCCAAAGAAAACTCATTTCACCTGATGGAAATGACTGTACTGAGAGTTTTCATGCACTTTTCTCTAATTACTACTGCACTGACACTATTCCTCTGGAATGACCATGCCTTGCCAGGGGTTCATCTGAGGTCTGGGATGTAGAAGGCTGTGACACTTCGCTGCGCCACAGGACCTAATGCGTAAACAAATGCTGTTTTAAGGCTGATAAGAGCTAATAGAAAAGATAAGAGAAAATTAAAGCTTTTGGATACATTCTGCTACTGATTTATTGGAAACGCCATCTAACTGTATTTGTGTGTTGACACAAGCTAGGGACCTACAGTTCTTTCCATGCATTCTATAATTTACTTAATATTTTTATTGGTATTGGGCAATACCAGAGCAGCTATTGGTATGAGGATTTAGTTGAAATCAGCTTTTTAAAAATTATTTCACCATTCTGTTTAATTAAGGGTTGCTGAAAAGCTTCTACCTACCCTGTGTAGGCTAGCTATTCCTTCAGCCTTACCTAGCTGATTTTGCCACTTCATCACTAACTCCTGACAAGGTATGTGCTCTAATTACATCTATCAGCATCATCCTTTAAACACCAGTGTAGCAATTCTCCTGGGACCTGGCTGGGAACGAGGAATCTCCCTGTTTATAAGCACCTTACATTGACAGTGTGTGGCAGTGGTTCACCAAATGGGAAATCGTGCAATTGTAAACACATAGCAAGTGTGTGCCTCTATTTCATTTGGTGTGTGAACATGTGTAAAGCCCGGAAATCTTTTCAATACTCCTGCCTCTGTGCTAGCTTGTAATTAGCCCTAGGGGTTCGGCCAATCATCAAACCTCCAAATCATGTGCAAATTAGTCTTTCATTCTTGAGATCCGTCTGCCTCAGTGGTGAGCTGTAGCTAAAGGCATCCCAAATCCACTCCGTTACAGTTCAGGGAAGGAAAGATCTGCAAGTGTTAAGAGTAAACCAATTATTGGTAAGGGGAAGACTTTCTGGTTTTCAGGGTAATCTGTCTCAGAGGCAGGCTAATGCTAACATATTCCCTTCAGACAAGAAGCTCAGAACTGACAGCCATTTGGATTTATGTCCGGGAATGCTGTCAACATCCATATATCATGAACAAACCTATCGTGTCTTGGCTGCCTGCAGTTGCAGCCATCTGTTTGGATGGCACACTACTGCTCATGGGTTGGTTGGAAGAGTTCACTAGGACTACATGGATTCCAGGCAGCAATAGCTTGAAAAGAGCAGACTTTATGTTTCAACATGCTCTGTATTTTTTATTAGGAGCCCACATTCTGGGTGACCACAATGGTATCGCAAACATCCTTGTTTTCCTGACTTTTGTTGATACACGCACGTCAAAGGAACAGAGGCAAATAAAGCAGCTTTGAGGGGAACTCGTACCTGCCAAGATGACAGGAGGCACCTCAAATTTAAAATCCAATGTAGGACAATCCAAATGTCTTTAGGAAATCCATCTCTTGAGCTTTTTAGATGAATAGGAAAAATCACTGCCTTTTCACCACCCACTGAATCAGATGGAATTTATGACATAAAATCGCTCATTGAGTTCCAGGATGGCATAAGTCAGCCAAAAGACCTAATTACATGAATATTGAAAATGGACACAGCATTCTCTAAAAAGAAATATTAACTGTGCCACAGAAGTGGAGAGATCCACAGAGCTGGAAGGCAGGGCAGCTGGAAGGAATTTTATTCACGTTATGGATTTTACTTGTGGCTTTGTTCTACATTTAAAAACAAAATTAAATCAGTGTAGAAAAAATAGCTGGTGATCAATATTGTATTTGATTTTCAATAGATTATTTTTTATCTTGATTAATTTTTTAGTTTTTCTTAAAAGATGAACAAAAAAAATGCAGTAACCTTATACCTAAGCGAATCAACAGTGCAAGTATCACTTTTAACCAGGACTGTACTCATTGCATCACTGCTGTTATCACTTGTGTCATCTGCAGAATGATTTTATAGTGCACTAAACTGCTGCGGATTCAAAACAGAATGTGCTACCCATATATTGTATGGAGGGCCACAGAGATGATCCAAAGGCTGGAGCACCTCCTATATGTGACAGGCTGAGAGAGTTGGAGGTTGTCTAGCCTGGAGAAGAGAAAGCTCTGAGGAGACCTTAGAGCAGCTGCTTCCAGTACTGAAAGGGACTCCAGGAAAGCTGGGAAGGGGCTCTTGATTGAGGACTGCAGGGATAGAATGAGGTGGAACAGTTTTGAGCTGAAAGAGGGGAGATTGAGATGGGATCTTAGGCAGAAATTCTTTCCTATGTGGCTGTGGAGGCCCTGGCACAGGTTGCCCAGAGAAGTGGTGGCTGCCCCATCCCTGGAGGTGTTCAAGGCCAGGCTGGTTGGGGCTTTCAGCACCCTTAACCAGTGGGTGGTGTCCCTGCCCATGGCAGGGAGTTGGAACTGGATGGGCTTTGATGTCCCTTCCAACCCAAAGTATTTTGTCATGGTGAATACAGCCAATATCTCTGTGTCTTGAAAGGTACTGATAAATCTCGAGATCTGGCCTTTCTATTTGGTATCAATTCCATTTGCATTGCATATCATAGAATATTATCCAGCAAGGTCACTCATGGGTGTTGTAAAATAAGATTACAGACAGGCTGTGTGATTAGATTAAAACCAGTTTACCAATCTACTTTCCAAGCACATTTATCTGAATTCTACTCAGTTGCATCTCTAACAAACATTCATGCGCTGTGCTGTACTGGGAGGTGGCAGAGTTGAGCAATGTATTATCAGACCACATGAAAATGAGCCACAGTGAAAGTGCTCAGCTCTCTTCACAGGGGGCTGCATTGCCTCCTCGCCATCAATCCTGTGCAGAGCATTGCTCTCAAGAGCCATCCATAAGGAGCATTAATGGGCACAGAGGTAAAGCTCCCCCTCTCCGTGGAGGTTCTAAGGTTAATGTCTAACGTCACCAATTTCCAAGGACTTGTGCTTACTGCTTTTATAAGAAAGATGCAAAGTGCTTGTCAAAGGCTCTCATTCTGAGACACTGTAGGTAACACTGGACATGAATTTTCCCTTGGTCGAAAAGCAGCATTTTGTCTTGAAAGTGAATTTTTTCTAACTGAAGACAAATGACATCTTTATATTCTATATCCCGTTCCTGCTCAATCTTTCCTTATTTAAAAGCAACATTCACTCTTCCTGTCAAAGGTCTGGTGTTATTTGGACTTTTCCCGGAGAGGTCTACTCCTTACATGTGACTATCTTACTCCTGTTTATTTTGAGCACATCTACCTTTCTTATATGCTTTTAGAATTTTCTTTTGCTGAATCCTTGACTTTTAATGCGAACATGTCAGTGACTGAATAATGCCAGATCCAACTCCCAGATCAGTAAGAAAAAAACCTATTTTTTAAAAAAATTTATGTTTCAATTGAACTTCTACGGAGTTATAGAATACAGAGGAGGTTCCTAGCCCAAACTCCCAAATAATCTCCCATTTCCTCCACCTGGCATGCCACCCTCACGTGGAAAGCATGGATAATAAGCTTCAGAAAACAGCAGACTCTGTGTAGCATAGTGAGTGAAGTCAGATGAGAGATTTTGCCTGAGAACACCAAGTGGTGGTGGTGAGGAGGTTGAACCATAAGTATCTCTGGCTCAGCTACAACATAAAGTGACGTACACTAAGAACCCATAGAAGCCTTCCCTAGTGACTAAGTGCCATGTGTGTCTCTGCTGGTGACAAGTTGTCTCTCACCTCTCTGTGTTGGAGGAGTGCCCTCCGTCTCTGCTCTGCAGGTCAGCAGAGGAGTCAGGTGAGCAGGTGTTTTTCTCTCTCTCCCTCTACTGAAATTCAAACTGCTGTGAGACTGAGCTCGTGCTTAGAGCAATAGTTCCAAAGCAGGAGCCTTGGGAATGACTGCAGCATCCGGGACTTTGGCCAAAGCTCATGAAAGCCATGCAAAGTTTCTGATACTGCAATCAAAATGATGGCTGCCTAGGAACGGCATCTCTGTTCCAGGATTTTCCAGTGTGACATTTCCAAGTTTCCTGAGATTACTCACTGAAGTAAACATTCTCTGCTTCTCCCATTGCCAAGAGCCCTTTGCCCTTGACTGGACAAAAAATGACATTGTCATGTTACTACTCTTGTCGATTTTCACAGTGTTTGATAAACACTTTGGGACAGATTTCATCACATCCAGCAGGTTTGGTGCTTCTGAAAATAAGGCAAGTTCTTAACAGTAACACTTCTCTCAGTCAATTTAGCTACAAGTAAATACCATAACATTTTCTGTCTGCATACTGCGTGTGATTATAGGATTAAACCTGAAGGAAAAGCCTGGTTTTGTAAGCGGTTAAACATCTCTCATTGAAGCTCTTCTTTCTCTCTTGCTGCAGAAAATAGACTAATTTTGTCCTTGACAGGTTTCCAGTTACAAGAACTGATCGTGAGCTAAAAAACCAGAGTGCGGGGAGAGGTTTAATTTCCTTTTGAGAGGATCATTTTTAAATGGAAACGTACTCAATTTTGGAGAATTTCAATTTTATTTGTTCCAGATCCCCCTGCAAATTTATTTTTCTGCTTTATCCATTTTTTCCTTTTCTTACTTTGTGAAAGTTGCCATAGCTACACAGAAATCGCTGATAATTTTACTCAGTAAAGAAAACCACCTTTCTTTACAAATAAATCTCAGTAGTTATGAAGAAAGATGTTTTTACTTGTACCAGTACGAAGTTTTCTCCTCTGCCCCCACCCTCTTGTCAATTGTGTCTATTAAAGCAGTAATATTTTTCTGACTCATATTTACCTGATGATTCAGAACCACAGAAATGAGATTCCATACTCAGAAATTACCACAGTGAGTATTAATATCTGTGTGGGATACAGTAAATGTTGGAAATCTGTAATGCTCAACATGTTATATCAGGGTTTGAGAAAGCATTCCCATTTCCCAGTTTTGTCATATCTAATGTACCACTGGATAAAGACATCAAAGTGCACAATTATTTAACTTTTTTTGGTTTAATATTTAAAAAAGCATTCAAAATCACAAGATTTCTTAAATGGTGCTATTTACTGGATAATTAAAAAAATATTATATTATATTCCATTCCTGTTCCTGTTGGAAAAGTTCCAGAAGGTGGTCATGATTGAGATGACAACCTGCTTTCAGACAGCAAGAATCACTGTATGGGTTCCTATTCTAAAATATCCAAAATTGGATGTGTAGTTACATAATTTACATAATTTATTACTCTAACTCTTGCAGTGAGCTGCCCGTGGATAAGCTCCAGAGACAGGATGGAATGCACCAGAAGGTGATACAAGACAGAGATGCTGTGAAGTTGTTTTCCAGTGCTGGAAAGGTCACAGCAATTGCAGGTGTTCCCCAGTGGCTAAAAAACCCAGACATTTCACTTTTTCAAAATGAGAAGGAAAGAGGATGTGGAAAACTGCCAGCCAGGCAGGCAACCTCCCGTCAGTGCCTCTGGAAGCAATGGAGCAAGTCACCAAAGCAGCTGTTTGGTTTGTCCTAGCTATCGTACGGGAGAGCTGGTCACATTCCTGTCTCCTTTGTGACGTTTCTGCCATGTGTGGAAACCGGGATTTTCACCCGCGGGGATATCCCATACAGTCCAACAGGGAAGCAGAGCTGAAGATAAGGCAAGAACTCACTTGCTGCTCTTTCCTGCTTTTCTTCCCTGAGCCTGAAAGCCAAGAGCTTTTCTGTAGATCCCATTTCTCCTCTGAGTAAGTTCCATTTTTAATTTGGTAGTTAAAGCAAATAAAAAGCTTTCCTTCCACAGCTTCCCAAACACTGCTGGGGTTCCTAAACCTGTAACTTGTGCTTCTGAAGTCATGATTTACCCACACACCCCCTGAAAGTCTTCAGTGGTGCATCAAATTTATTGTTTTGTGTTACTGCACAAACGGAGGAGAAGCACTCATAAAACCAGGGTGTTTGTCTTAGCTAATGAGTGGATGGGGAAAACACCATCCCAAACTTTATAGCTTCTCCAGACCCAGCGCAGGCTAAGTGTCTAAGCTCATGTCTTAAGGATGATGTACAGCAAGGCAGGATTTGAGGGTGGTGTGTTTGCCTCTGAGGCTGTAGGAATCTCTTCTCTGACTCCGTTTTTCACAAAAGGCAAAGATATCCTCTGTAAGTGGATGTCACTTTTGAAGCAGGTAGCAAACCATATGGGTTCCCGGCATGCTGTGCTGTGGCCAAAGATGACGTGGAGGTTTCCAGACATACATTTTCTATACACACATGTGCCAAGGGTGCACACATAGACAGATACCAACATTGGATTTGGCAGCTCTTTTTTCAGTGGTTTTTCTAATTTTTAATTGTTGTCCTGTTTAGGCTCATTTCAGGAGGAGCAGAAGGATTACAGTGGTTCGGTTCTTTGTATGGTTTCGTTTGGTTTTCCGTGTGTATGCAAAACCCTTTCTTTAATAATAATTTCCATGTGTGTGTGGTAGGAATGTGATCTTTTCTGTCAATTATAATATCAGAGTTACTTGTTTCATTACATGCAATATAATTCCATTTTATCCCTTTGGTTTCTATAGCTGAATACCTTACTGTGTTTCCTTTTAACAGATGCTACAGTAGAGTTGTAACTGTGCTTCAAAGAGTGAACTTCTTCAGTTGTTCTGGGACAACAGTTTGCCCAGATATGCAAACTACTTTCCAGAGAATTTCAGTCTTAATTCTGAATGGAAAGACACTTGTTTTAGTGGTTTTTGTTCAGGTTTTGCTCTCAAGGGCATCAGCAGAAAAGCTATAGTGGTGAATGTGGGCAGAAGCCTTGCCTGATCTGAAGCTGAGCTCAGATGGCAGTGGCAGTTTAAGCAGCAGCTCTGAAAAGGTGCAGGTGGAGCATGAGCCCAGCCTGCACCACACGTTCCCTTCTGCCCCTGAGTTGGAACAGAGCAAAGGCAAACAACACACAAAGCTATGAAAATGCAGTCACTTAACTTGGGTGGAACCATGCATGAGACCAACAGTCTGTCTGGCCTCCTGCAGCCTCTGGTGCTGACCAAACCCAGGTGTGTAAGGGGGAGAAACAGCAGGTTCAGGTGGGGATCAGCCAAGAAGAGCTGCATTGGTTGCCAGCCCTGGTGGCAGCATGAGGCTCTAATTGCCTGAGTAGCTCCACCTGGCCCTCCACACACACCTGCAGCCCTCGGGCTCCGGTAAGCTCCAAACTGAGGGTTCAGACTTAGATTGAGCTGGCTGAGGTATGTCTGTTCCCCGTCCTGTTCCTGACTTATTGTTTAGGTTTTCTGGACTTGTTTGGACTCCCTTCGGGCCTGACTTGTAATCCTGTTTTTGCTAGGGATCACTGGACGGTCAGATCTTGTTGCCTTTAGCATCCCAGCTCTGCTTACCTGGATCAGGAGCCTCACTGGTGAGGTCAGTGCCCTGTATTTTTAAGAACGGAGTGATGGGGAGACCTAATATACTGTGGTTTTCCTAAGTGGTAGCAAGTCAAATGTGTTTTGTCTCTGCTGAAGTGCTTAGGGTTGAAATCTCTGGAATTCAGCACGCTTACTTGGTAAACATTAGTTGGTGGCAATTCAACAAGTGCTGTAGCAGCTGGGTGAAATATGAATTACCTGGGATTTTGTAGTGAATTCAGATGAAGTGTGGTTAAGTAATGTTTTACTATGGAAGGAGTTTAATGGCTTAGTAGTTCAAAATAATTTGTGTGTGTATGGGAAAAATCAAAAGACCTGATATCATACACAGTGTTTTCTCTCCTGAAGTGTTTTTAAGCCTGGCGTATGCAGGTTCCATTCACCATCCACTTAAATGAATCTAATTCAGCAGGAAAGTGTATGAGCTCCCTCTTCAGAGAGCTATTTGAGTATAAAATGCCAGGAGGCTGCAATTCCTCTGTTTCTGAATGACTGGGATGTGTGCTGTGTTTCTTAGGGAGAGGTGGACTCTTCAGAGAGAGCTTTTAAATACACGTTCTGTGCTGTCACACACTGCATGGCTTTCTGCTTGAAAATTAAGCTGTTGTTAATATTTCCAGATGCTAACTTGCATGCTCTGGATGCTCTAGGAGGTGGCAGAACAGCAGTAATACTCTTGTGGTGAGATTCTACCTTACAGAGACCTGTACGAGTTAAAATTTCAGGCCTCCGGAGTGCACTTGATTGCTCAGCTATCCTGCATGGATCAGCTATCTTGCACCTGATTGCTCAGCTATTGTTCAGGGCAAAGGGGTGCTCAGCAAAAGGGCCAGTAATAGGATCCTGGGAAGATGCACACGTGCAAATCAACACTAAAATACAGATGCAAAAACCATGTTAATCTTCTAGAGGCAATGCTTGCACGTCAGCTTCTAGCTTCTTCCATCAGGCTCAAAATGTGGTACTAGCTGGTAGAGAGAAGAGCCTGTAAATGCTCGCTTCTTTCTGCTGAAGGCTCTTTCAATTTCACAGGGCACAAGGGTTGCTTGCGGTTTGAAGAAATTTCCTTTCCAACCAGACTGGCTTTCCCTCAGGGAAAAGCAGCACTGTCCTACCCAGCCAAAGGGCTTGCTCAGTGTCCTTGAGTGGTTTAATAGAAAAACAAAGCTCTTACAAAGATCCCAAGTGGAAAAATCCAATTGCAAGGAGGTGTGGTCCTTTGGTTCCTCTGTTGTGTTTTTGAGAAATAGCTCTTTTTGATGTTTTACCTGCCTGTTGTGCTATGATGTAAAACATAATAATAGCTGTATTTACAACTAGTGTTTACAGAACCAGATGAAACTTAAAGTTGGTCACAGGCTTATTCCCCACACTGCTGCTATTGTGACAAAACAGTTCTGTCAAAAAATGCAGTTAAATGTGCAGGGGTGTTTAAGAACACTATCACAGTATCATAAGGTTGGAAAAGACCTTTGAGATCATCGAGTCCAACCTATGACCCTACACCTACTCCTACTCCTACTTGTCAACTACACCATGTCACTAAGTGCCTCATCCAAATTCTCTTTGAACACCTCCAGGGATGGTGACTTGATCACCTCCCTAGGCAGCGCATTCCAATGAACAATTACCCTCTCAGTGAAGAATTTCTTCCTAATGTCAATCCTAAACCTCCCCTGGCGAAGCTTGAGACCGTGTCCTCTCGTTCTGTCACTGGTCGCCTGAGAGAAGAGTCCAACCCCTGCCTCACCACAACCTCCCTTTAGGTAGTTGTAGAGAGCAATAAGGTCTCCCCGAGCCTCCTCTTCTCCAGGCTAAAAAACCCCAGCTCCCTCAGTCGCTCCTCATAGGGCTTGTGCTCCAGCCCCTTCACCATCCTCGTCGCCCTCCTCTGGACACGCTCCAGCATTTCAACATCCTTCTTAAACTGAGGGGCCCAGAACTGGACACAGTACTCAAGGTATGGCGTGACCAGTGCCGAGTATAAGGGAATGATGACCTCTCTAGTCCTGCTGGCCACACTGTTCCTGATGCAGGCCAAGATACCACTGACAGGCCATCTCTCCAGCCTGTCAGGGTCCCTCTGTAGGGCCCTCCTACCTTCTAGCAGATCGACACTTCCTCCCAGCTTGGTGTCATCTGCGAACTTGCTGATGAAGGACTCAATCCCCTCATCCAGATCATCAATAAAGATATTAAACAGGACCGGGCCCAGCACTGATCCCTGGGGGACGCCACTAGTGACCGGCTGCCAGCTGGATGGGACACCATTCACTACCACCCTTTGGGCTCGGCCATCCAACCAATTCCTAAACCAGCACAGAACATTCCCGTCCATGCCACAGGCTGCCAGCTTGTCCGGTAGTCTACTATGGGAGACAGTGTCAAAGGCCTTGCTGAAGTCCAGGTACACCACATCCACAGCCTTCCTCTCATCCACCAGGCGAGTCACAGGGTCGTAAAAAGAAATCAGGTTGGTCAGGCAGGACCTGCCTCTCCTAAAACCATGCTGGCTGGGCCTGATCTCTCCCTCATTCCTCAGGTGCCGCATGATCGCACCCAGGATTATCCATTCCATAATTTTGCCTGGGACCGAGGTCAGGCTGACAGGTCTGTAGTTACCTGGATCGTCCCTACGGCCCTTCTTGTGGATGGGCGTCATGTTGGCCAACTTCCAGTCTTCTGGGACCTCTTCAGTGAGCCAGGACTGTTGATAAATGATGGAAAGCGGCTTAGCAAGCTCATCCACCAGCTCTCTCATCACCCTAGGGTGGATCCCATCAGGCGCCATAGACTTATGAGGATCCAAGTGGCTCAGCAGGTCTCTAACTTCTTCCTCCTGGATTACAGGGGGGCTGTATTGCACCCCGCCCCTATCCACCGCTTCAGTAGACCAGTTGTCCAGAGAACAATCTGCCTTACAGTTGAAAACTGAGGTGAAGAAGGCATTAAGCACCTCAGCTTTTTCCTCATCTTTAGTTACTATATTTCCCTCAGTGGTCGATAAGGATTGAAGGTTGTTGCTGCCCTTTTTTCTTCCGTTAACATATTTGAAAAAGCTCTTCTTGTTGTCCTTAACACAAGTGGCCAATTTAAGCTCTAGCTGGGTTTTTGCCTCCCTAATTTTCTTCCTACATGACTTGACAATATTTTTGAACACAACCTGACTTACCTGCCCTTCTTTCCAAAGGCGATACACCCTCTTTTTTTCACTGAGCTCCTTTGAAAGCTCCTTACTCATCCAGGCCGGCCGTCTGCCCCTGCGGCTCGTCTTAGAGCACATCGGGACAGCCTGCTCCTGCGCCTTGAAGACTTCATTCTTGAAGTATGTCCAGCCTTCCTGGACCCCCTTGCTTTTAAGAACTATGTCCCAGGGTACTCTCCTGACTAGTTCCTTACATAACTTGAAATCAGCACACTGAAAGTCCAACATGGTCGTCCTGTTTTTGCTCTTCCTTGTTTCATTGTTAATGGAAAACTCAATTATCTCATGGTCCCTGCAGCCCAGACAGCCTCCGACCACAACATCACCCACCAGCCCTTCTCTATTGGTAAACAGTAAGTCAAGGAGAGCCTCGCCCCTGGTGAGAATGTCTATAGCAGACAAATGCAGACTTACATTGCAATGAAGGATTGAGTGGCTGTAATTCCTGAGGTGGTCTCCTTATACAGAGTTTTAGCTAAAAGTGATTAATTATAGGTACATTAGGAAGATAAAGTACATCACCTATACAGGTGTGTGCAATTGTGATGTCCTGAGGGTAATTAGGACTGTAAAGTGTTTAGTGTATTTGGATAATAAAGCCTGTATCTGAACTTGCCACTTCGTTTCTAAAACCTCAGCTAATAATGTTAAGGGATGTGATTTATTTTATACCAGGTCTTGGAGACTTTCACTGTAAAGACTTGTGGTCCACCTTATAATAGATAAATAAAAGTTTTACTTCAGCCAGGTTGTGATAGTTGAAATCTGTAGGTGTTCGGGAAGACTGTAAGTTTCCAAATACCCAATTAAGGGAAGAAGAGACAGGGATTTATGTGGCCGTATGAATGATGGGATGTAGCAAGGTGTAAATCAAGAAAGATATAGGCAAGGTGATGAATAGAGGATGGAATTTAGCAAAGCTGTAGATTAGGACTAACTGTGTAGATAATGGTCTCCTTTCCTTTGAAAGGAGGGGGGAAGGTTTCGTTTGTCAGTTTATGGTTAGTTAGGGTGAAAGGACGCAGGCACAGGAACAATGGGGGGGAGGGGTGTCAAATGTTCAGTACTGAGGAAGACTGCCTGCTTTCCTTCTGCGACCTCCCCCAGAAGACCCTCTGGGCGATGGTATGCATGTACGAGTGAGGGGGGAGTAACAAATGGAAATTAATTACTGGAACTCGGTTGAATATGTATAAATGCCCTAAATAAATGTACACGAGCGGGACCAAAAGGTGTGCATAGAGGAGGGTCCATTCCCTTATGCACCCAGTGCTATACATAAATTTATTTCCTTCTAGGACTTTGTCCTCTCTTAAATTATATCTGTGAGCTGGCTTTTTGTCACAATATCTATTGCCATTGCAATGTATTTGTAGATTAGGTGCGTGCTCACCAACATCCACTCTGTCATCAGTCACAAAGAGGGGTGGAAGTTGATCGTAGTGCTTGGGAAAGGCAAGAGCGACATGCTGTTCTCTTAGCCTGTTCCATAGGCCATGATTAACACAATAGAATTGTACTGGCGACCGCGTGGAAGATGTTTTTGATTTAACTTTTTAAGGAAATTGAGTCTGCACGCTCACGCTCTCCTGTCCATCTGATCACAAGCATGGAGAAGAGCCCTCGAGTAATATGGGTAGGATTGCTTTCCTGTGGCACAGAAGACAGGGAAGGCCAGCTATTGAATATGCATTGCACTGCTGGGTTCCTTTTAATTGCCAGCTCACACAAATCACATGTCCCTGAGTAATGAATAAATTATATCGATCTGAATAAATTATATTGATTCAGCTCCAGGCTCATCAACTGAGACTGATTTGCGGAATAGAGACCCCCACAACTCGCAGAGAGTTACGAAGTCAGGTATGTTTATTACACCAGTGGACAGCAGGTTGGATAGTTCCAAAAAGCCCTGCGCCCCAAACAAAGAACAGGTCAGTATGTATTACCAAAGGACATACACGTTCATTACATTTGTTGATCAGATCCAGGACATAAATAGCATAAGTTCCGTCCCTCGTGGTTGTCCTGCTGTGAGGGTCCTTTGCTCAGGCTCAGCTAACATTTTGCCTGAGGTCCTGGACATTCCTGTCAAGGGTGTTTGAAACTTCCTCCTTATCAGCACAGAAGTTCTAACTTTCTCCTTATCAGCAGATGCTCCTAGACCAGTTCTTCCTTATCAGTGGATGCTCCTACAGAATTCCATTGTGAAACCCCCCCTCCTTGCAATACGGCCCATGAGAATATACAAAGGCTTAAAGTTCCACATCAAGACAACTGGCATTTTGCTGTCCCAAGGGTAACGGCCTGGCATTGAACCTTTCCTGGTATAAAATGGTGTAGGGTATAGCTAGACTTGCTGAGTCAAGCTTCTGGTGCAGCATGGAAAAGGTTGAAGCATCGCTTTCTGGAAGGGATTGCTTTCTTAATGGTAGAGCATCCTTCACATACACCTCCTAATTTCATGGCTGTAGAAGGAGGTACAAACAGCCCTGGTTTCTCAGCCCTTTAGCAGGGTCAAGATGCTCATGGTCATTCTGCAGCCCTTGAAAAGATGTTAATCAATGGCTGACTTGGCTGTTACGCAAATTTAGTTCCCAAGCTGAAGCTGTCAATGCTTATTGCCCAGTGCTTCACAACAAAGAGGGGGGACTGGGTTTAGATGTGGCTTATAGCTCCTGTCTGCTCAATGCCTCTGCTACCTAGTGACAAAGCCTTCCACACTTGATAAACTACTCAAGTTACTGCTATTGCTTTGACTGAACTCTTTCTTAAGAAATTAAACTCTTAATGATTTTGGAGGGGTGCAGGGATTGCTGTTTTGTGTCTGGCTGCTGGAAATGAAGATTTGGGTGCAGGAAGGATAAACAGAACCATTTAAATAAGGCATTGTGTGGTGTATGGAAGGTCAGGAGGCACAAACAATGCCTTGGAAGCTGGAAGCATTAATATTGACTGCCCTTAATTTTTAAGGTACCGCTTGCCATTTTGTTTTTAATTTGTCCAGTTTCATTGATACTCCTTAATCACTGGTAAACTTTATTGCACACTCAGGAAAAATTCAGACTGCTTCAGAAGGGCTTAAAGAGGGTTTTTTTTAAGGTTATCTTGTTTTTGTTTTCTCCACTCCTGCATGATCATAGAACTATGAAAACTATGCGTGCTGTAGTAAATGGTTGAAAATATGCTGCATGTTGTAAGACATTAAACTGGAATATTAGGGGAAAAAATACTTAAAAGAAAATGCCTTCTAAATAATAATAATAATAATAAAGAAATACTATCCTTTAAGTGAGGGAAATGAATGTTTCAACTGGAATGCTCTTTAAGGAAAATTGTTTTGTGTTAATAGGATATTGATGGAAAGAGGAAAAATGAGAACCACAAGGGTTGTTGTGCAGAGGAAAACCTGCTGACATACGTGAGCCATAAACCAGAAATACATGACTTAGGTGAGAATCATGAGATCCAGGACCAACTGTGCCCAGGTGGACAGTCCTTTATCTTCTTGAAGGTTAAGAAACGCTTCCTTCAGAGATTACATGACTGTTTCAGGGACTGAAACTTCCCTGATGAGCCCCTAGTCCTCTGTGTACGGCTTTGGACACTGGATAGAGACACAGGTGCATTTTTAGCAAACCCCAAACATCATAGCCTGCATGGTTAAATAAGAACTTTAATAGTTTTCTAATGTTCTTAAACTAATTCTTCTCACAACAACTGTCAGGGACGATGCTGATCACTTTCAAGGGAGAGTACAGATTTATTTTTTGGAACGTTAACTTCAAGTGCTATAAATATAACAGAAGTAAGTGATTTTTATAAGCAAATGTGAACCCAACTTTTCTCGGATACCTTTTTAATTTGATACAGTTTCTCAAGCTACATTAAGACTTTGCATTTATTCTGTCTTCACTGTATCACTGGAAAATTTTGATATTTCCAGAATTTTTGTGCAGAAATTAGATGGACACCTGGGTGCCTTTGGTGTTGCAATATGCTATTGAATCATTGGGAACAGGATAAAATTTGGAATTAAGATATATTTTCCATGTGAGAAAACTTACTTCAAAGCCTCTCATGGTCTTATGTATCGTTGAACATTTTCTGGGTGAGGTTGGCCAGTGTAACTGTACAGTGATAATAGGATTTGATACATATTGAATAGGTTTATAATAAAATCAGAAAACTTATTGTGTCCAAATGGTCGTCTGGCAGATTCTAGTATTGAGCCACCTTTTGCGCTTACCAATAAGATAATGACAAATATCAAAGGTTATTACTGCTTTAATTTAAAAAATGCCGTTTCTATTTGACATGCACTTCCCAGTTCTTTCCAAATCCATGTGAAGTAATCCCCGCTGGTACAGCTAAAATGAAAATAATACGGTTTTTATCTTGAGCCTTCATTGTGGGCAGTGTGTTAATTAGCTTTATTTTCAGCCTTGTCAATCTTCCATTCGATGAGCCCAGCCTTCCTTGCTCATCTTCATTCCAGTATGTGCAGTCAGAATGTCATCTATCACACAAGCTTCCAATTAGGTGGCATATTTTTTACCCTTCTTAATGAAAATAACAGGAGAAATCAACCTCAGAAGTTGTGTAGGCTTTATTCCTTTTTTTTTTTTTTTTTTTTACTGCTCTGTAGGTGTCAAAACGTTCATTACTTTTGCTGTACAATTCCTCCTGTGACTTCCCTGCCTGCATCTCAAACAATTAAAGTATTAGGACAAGATTTTCAGAAATGTTTGGCTTTCTTGTAAGTTAGACTAAAAATCTGTCTCCAGAAGCTATACTTTCCTAAAAGAGATATTTTTATTTTATAGCAAGGTTTTTGAGATAAATTCTTAAATACTAGCCCGCCGTTGCTCCATCAAGTCCTTTGTGGTAGAAATAGTGCAGCTCTGGAGGATGCTGACTGTAAGTGAATACCTGCTGCAAGTATTGATCAGTTAAGGATCAAAAACATTTCCTGATTGAAGTTTTGGTTTGCATAAATAATTCCTTATCTACTACAAGTTTGGATTTAAGAGTGTCTGAACTTTGAGTGGGTTACCTCACAGCCATTTAAGCTGTGCAATGTTTGCTTTTTTATCACATAACTCCTAAGTCTCCCACTTAGACCACTCTTGCCATTTGTATCCGTGTATGTTTTCTGATAAAAATACTTTGAAATAATCTATAGTCTGATATCATTTATGTCTGCAATACTGCATATTGCATTTATAAAGGGGAATGCCAGAAAGAAACCTCAATGCGTAATGTATAGTGGAGGTAAAATAAAAGCACATGCTGTACTGTGTTGGATACTCTGGGCTTAAAGCTCACATGTTCGAACTATGCAAAGCATCACCAGTCTGTATAAAATCTTCGATGTGCTGCAGGTGTGGTTTAACTATAGAACACTTATAGATCAAACAGCTGTAGAATTTAACACCTACACCTTACACAGTGACTAATTCCCTGATGAAGCTCTTCCTGGATTACTAACAGTGTGCTGCACTAGGATTTAGTGAAAACTGAATTATTGTGCTGCCTTCACCATGTGTGCACGAGGAACTTGATTTGAAAAGGGTAGCTGGAATAATAAGGAGCATTAACAGTATTGTCTGTTACTATGTAATTATAATTAAAAGATACTAAGGCTAATTATAATGAATTCTGGAGACCGCCAGCATGCTGTTCAGTATTAACTGTGCTGGTATGGTAAGGTAAGAGAGTGGGAGGACAGCACCATGAAGTATCCCCTGCATTCGACTAATGGAAAATCAGACATTTCAGAAATAAAGAATCTGTTCATGGGTGGAAAAGAAGAATAGGTTTTCTTTAATTTCTCTGAAGATGTGAAGAAATGTCAATATAACCAGCCAGAAGGCAGTCGATAGAGAGCGTGTAAAAACAAACAAAGAAAAAAATCCACCAAAACCCGAACCTCGCAAGAGAAGACACTAAACCATGTGAAGAACAGAAAGCATTGAAAATGAGGGAAAGAACTTGGGAAAACTGGCAGAACAAAGCATGCCTGGAAGTCTCCCAACAGATCTTGGGAACATCTGTGTTTGAAACTAGAGAAACTGAATTGTTTGCTTGTTTGTTAATTAGGAAGGCAGGTACGTTGCTATGAGAAAATTGAAATGTGAATAATAAACCTATCAGGAGGATTACCAGTCATTCCTGTTCAAAGGTGAGATTCCAGAGGAATGACTCGATCATCACAGTAGCCATTGCATATGATGCTTCTGTGTAACAGTTGGGAAATAACAGACACTGTTGATTTTCTTCTGTACACCCACGTTCTTTGTCATAGCTGGGCATTAACTTTTCCTGGCCACACACAGTTATTATTTCAAAAAAATTTCAATTTGAGAGGGAATACCACCAGTCTTTCATAAGAGCTAGGGTTAAAAACCATCTTGGCTTAAAGCCTAGATAAAAAACTTCCTTCATTTTAACCAACCTACCAAAACCAAGGGTTGGTGGTAGTGCCAGGAAGTCCTCAACAGCTTTCTTCTGTTCTTCAGAAACTAGAATATTTACTCTGGTTGTTCGGTCACTGGAGGATGAATCGCCCATCCACCTCTGTCAGCCTGCACCCGGTGTAAAGAATGTTGCCAAACGATTTCTTACATAGCACAAGATCAGCTTTACCTTCAGCATATTAAAAAAACATAATCTGGAGAGTGGGGCATGAAGCAGGTATTTCTCTGTATTTCATCAAACCCTTGCTGTTTGTGCATCAATTAATGCTGGTCTCTCACTTGAGTCATTGGCATTAAAATTCCACAATGCAGAAGTTAAAATATTACCAGAAGATGACAACAGTTGCTGTACTTCCCATTTGGTTTGACATGTCAAAGCATCAGTTCATGGTTCTGAGTGAAGTTTCAGTGTGGGGCTGCTTGGAAAAGCGCAGACAGAATTGAGTCTGGCTGTCCCAAATGGAGGGATGGGGAACATGTGGGGAGGGCAAGGAGAGCCAGGCATTCTGCTCCTACTGGGGAGACTGGGAGGAGGGAGTGGGTCTCAGGATGCTGTTGGCAGTGCTGTCCCCTCTTCCCCCAGAGGTGGTCGCCACTGCCCATGGAGAACAGTCCCTTTCTCCTGAGACCACCATGGTGCATCTGTCACCTGTTATACCAGGTGTGTTATTTCTTATCAGTAAGGATCATCTGCTATATTTCAAATAAGTTGACAAAGCCTGAAGATGCAATCAAAAAGGGGTGGTGATTTATTTCTCCACTGATTTTCAGCTCGGGTGGAATGCAAAAATATGCTAGCTGAGAAATAATTCTAGTATGCTTTCCTCTTTAAATATTTAGAGTAAATGTAAATATATTCATAGCATTGTATATTATACCTGTAGAAAGCATTTGCAGTGTGTCGAAGTGTTATAAAAAATAATAGAAAATACTATTTACTTATAAAAACCACCAAAATTGAAGGCAATAAGACTATAGCAGAAGTTGTCCTAAAGAGACATATGGCTCCTTGTATCCTGTATTTGAAATTCAAATTGTAATTACAACATTGTGCTTTGAGATTGCTCTAACAGTGATTTAGATTCACTCCCGTAATCGTTTCCCTGTAATGACTGGGTACTATAATAGCTAGGTGGTGACACAAATATCTCTGACAGATATGGTTAGCTAGCCTAATCCTGGATGCAGGGGGTTAGATAGATGCTGTAATTACTTGAAAATAGTGCTAAAAAATAAAAATCACTGAGATGTTTATGCTGGGCATCAAAGACTTCAGTGTTCAGGGTAATGGATCTGGTGGCTTTAGGAGTCTGCACCAGCAGGAATGGGTATGGGCTCTACGTTCACGTGCGTAGAGCAGCAGTGTGGGGTGTGTGTGGATGTAGGTATATTGCCACACTGTGGTACGCGTGTCAACTGCTGTGCATCACACTGTGACTGAACCACTATGCGTCACACCCAGGGGCTGGTGAGATTTAAATGTATGTGGGTTTTGAGCAAGTGGCTGACAGTAAAGGGTGTGCAATACAGTACGTTAATTCTGAGATATATTAATAGTTTTATTTGAAGAATAGCTTCTTCTGTAAATTGAGATATTTTAATAGTAAACGTCTTTATATTTCTTCGAGAAAATTGCTAGCCTTTTCACTGCATGGAAATGGACAGAGTCACTGTGACTTAAAATACAACCTCCAGAATATGGATGTGTGTGGATTGACGTCAGAGAGATGATATTTGCTTAAAGATAATTCCTTTAAAGGTTAACACGTATACGCATGGTTGTGTCCTGCTGAGGGTTATCATATAAAATCCTGGAAGTCAGACTACCAAACCAAAAATTATTTTTATGAGGACCTCTTCAAAAAGGCTGAGATAATATAGCATGTCAATAACATATATCAGATATCTTAGTTTATGTTTATTAATAAATACAGCTTATATATGTAGAATTCCACAGTAATTAAATTATAATGCTGAAGTAGTGTAAAAGGTAATAGGCTGAGAGCAAGTGGAATGTGTTATGCACATTTAAAATGTTGCTAACATTCCAGAATGAATTAACTATAAACAACATAGGCATTTTTTAATTGTAATTTAAGAAACAAAAATACCTGACTTTGAAAAACAATATGTAACTATCCTTGAGGGGGGAAGCAAAACACACATTGGGAATGATTATAGCTCCAAAGAGGAATTAATGTAAGTGCTGCTCCAACACAGGCTTTTCTAGGTCTTAGTCAAGTATTCCTCACACTTCTGCAAATCTCTTGTTCTATCACTGCTATTCTATTATAACTGATACTACTACACTGCTTTCATTTCACCCAAGGTTTCTCCTGGCCTGAAACCCAACAGTAATCATTTTAAGTGCTGGTAGATGAGTTCAGTATATCAGTACTGCTCAGAAAAAAGTGTTGACGGGAGCTTTGGCTTCACAATATCAAACTCTCTACAGCACATCCAAAACAGGGAAATGCAGAATTCCCTTCCTTCCTGCAGCTGTTTCATTGTATTATAGAGATACTCTTGATCTTCTACAATGAAAAGAGCCTTGGAACTGAATAGTTTATTAATTTCATTAAAACACACACAAATAGCTGATGTTGCAGAAATATGGGTTACGGTTAATGTAATTAGTAAGGCTCTGTATCAAGTATAGAAAACAGATTTAAAATTATTCTGATAATCACAGAGATACTTCATATGGATGTTTCTAAGGCAAGATTCAGACTTATACTAAAGCCAAGTAACATGAAGATAGGTATATTAAAATTTGGGGTTTAGTACAAAACCAGGTTAATTGCCTCTGCAGAACAATTTTCTTTCTTCTAATCATAGCCTTATCCCTTTGCAGTGATATTCTTTAGATGAGTAACTTGGTGTGAGTTGATTCTAACAGTATCCTTCTCACCAATAATTAAACTAATTTTACAGGTGGAGTATGAAACCCAATAATCAACAATGATTTATGATGTGGCTTGGATTCTTGTAGTTACTTACCGTGAAAGATCTCAAACCCCTTAAGTTTGTTCTAGTCCACCTTTCAAGAAAATCAGACAGAAAAATAAACTCCTGTGTAAGACTATAAAGCAGTTACAGCAGATTAAGAATAGATGTTATTTTTCTTCTCAAATTTTAAGTTCTTAATCACATCCATCCAAGAAAGTAATTTGAAGAATGAACAGTAATATACAAACCTTGCCTACACACAGTTGTATACATAAAAAATAAATACATACAGACATATACTCATGTACACACACACAGACTCTGTCTCTGTTCATGAGGGTGGTTAGCATTGATATCTGTGCTTTATCCAACAAAGATAGTAACTCACTATTTGAGGACTACCGGTAAGGTTAGATCGCCATCAGTTGCACCATTCAGCTGCAGAAGAAAGACTTCTGTTCACACATGTTCTCCTTTTTTCCCCTTTTTAAAATGTAACATTCACAACAGTTCAGTGGAGTTCAAAATTACAGCTGAGGGATGATCAGTTAAATTGCCAAAAATTGCAGGAGGGAAATAGAGTTTCTTAATATTGACACAATGCTGTAACCATTGTGACATCAGTTGACAATCTGATATATAATTTTAGCTTTACATCTGGATTTCTTGTGTCTCACAATTGAGCACGAAAATTTCCTCACAAAATCTAAACAGATCTGTTTGAAACAGTTTAGTATTCATCAAGCAAGGGCTTCTTCAAGGAATGCTGGTCATGTTACCTGAAGACCTTCTTTTTACTGGTGACTCACTGGTTACCCAGGTACATTGGCTGTATACCCTCCATGGGAATTCATGAAAAATTCTTATACCTTCCCAAGGATGTTCCAACTAAAAACATTACATTTAAGTTGGAATTGTCATTGGCTTTTGTAATTTCTCAAGGCTCTGGTTCAAACCTATAAGGCAAGGGAAAGATGTGGAGGACTGTTTGATGGTAAAGTCAAATTTCATATATATATATCACAGTATCATAAGGTTGGAAAAGACCTTTGAGATCATTGAGTCCAACCTATGACCCAACACCTACACCTACTCCTACTTGTCACTAAATGCCTCATCCAATCTTTCCTTAAACACCTCCAGGGACGGTGACTCCACCACCTCCCCAGGCAGCGCATTCCAGTGGCCAATCACCCTCTCAGTGAAGAACTTCTTCCTAATGTCAAGCCTATGTATGTGTGTGTGTGTGTATATATATATGCACGCACACATATGACTGTAAGTATATATAGCACATTATTACTTACAGTGATTTTTTTAATATAGATTTAGTTATAGTGGTTTTACAGGCAAGAAATTGCAGCTGAACTGAAATGCAAGGTTTGGAAAGCAGTCTCCGAGGACTGGGGAGTAACCAGTCCGCTTATGTTCTAGGCTATTGCCAAGACTACCTAATCAGCAATATCCTTGAAGGATAAATATTTTCATACGTATGTCAAACACCCAAATACATAATGTAGGTATCTTCTGCTTTGTCTGTCTTTTACTTACAGTGCAAGAAATGGTGACTATTCTCTCCCTAGGCGAACCAGGAGCAAACTGGGATTCTGTGTGGGAATGCTTTTTTCTTCCTTCAGTGTGTGTGATAGCGCTTGAACAGACTAATCCCTTTCCTCCCCTGATGAAGAAAGACAGGGTCAGGATATGGAAAGAAGGCAAAGTCATTACTAAGCTTGGTGCAAAAAGTCAATGTGATTCTCAGCTGTGCGCTCGTGTCAGTTCTTGAAATAGAGGTTTCTGATTTGCAATGATTTGATTGTGGTAATGAGACCATTATAATTACAGGAGTTACTTATGATCTGAGATGAGATGTGAGGAAATGTGTATTTCTTGTCCCTCGGTCCTGGCAAAAGAGCATTATTCATCTGCTAATCGAGGCTGAGTCAAAGAAAATTTCCTGAATGTTCCCCAAAATCTTCCAACAGGAAGAATATATCTTTCAATTGGAGTTTGGCACTTTTCAGTCAGTCAAAGCTGTCTTCAGTCTCAGGTTGGTACAGGACTATTTTAATTCACACAGCGTCCTCTGTGTTGCATTCACTCATACAAATACCATCTCTTTCCAATCTGTTTCACTATTACGAATTCTCCAGTGTTTGAAATGTGCAGTAAATGTTCTGTCTGTTATCGGTGTCTCCTGAACCATCTGAACAATTGCAGAATCACAATATAACAAAATGGTTGAGGCTGATGGGACAGCTAGAGGTCATCTTGTCTACCTCCCTCATAAGTTATTTAACTATTTCTTCATATAGTTGGCAACCCTCTTCTGCTTGTCTCTGCCCAGAACTCCTTCCAGTTTGTCTTTCTCTGTCTGGGTTGCATCAGGTTTGTGCAATATGGTGTATTTGGGCTCAACAGTTGTCAATGGAAGACATTTAATTAGCTTGGTGTGTTGTCCACAGAAAGAAATCTTTATTAGGAGGGTGTAAAATCACAATAACATACTTTGCTGTCATATCAATTTACAAGTTTATATTTAATTAGCTGTCAGTTCTCAGCTCTAGGTCTTTTATTGCACACTTTAAAAACATCCTCTTTCTGCCAAGATAGGGTTTTCAGCAGACTTCCTGTCTCTGGCCATAACATTCCCAATGTACTCACTGAGGTGTTTATCCTTAATCTGCTTAGTTAGTTACTAATTTTCCCAATACTTCTACGGTTTTGTACCTAAAAGCTCAAGTTTTTCCATGTCTTTTGATTAAGACCTCTGCTACCTCTGCTGGTGCCACTCTGGTCCTTTCTTTAGGGTGGCTGCCACAGCAAAACAGAATGAAGCATTTACTCCAGATATTTGCTGGCTACTTCTTGGTTGGATGGGGCAGTCACCACTTCTCTGGGCAACCTGTACCGGGGCTCCCCACCCCCACAGGAAAACGTTTCTCCCTAAGATCTCATCTCAATTTCCCCTCCTTCAGCTGAAAACTGTTCCCCCTCATCCTATCCCTGCACTCCGTGATCAAGAGCCCCTCCCCAGCTTTCCTGGAGCCCCTTTCAGTACTGAAAAGCTGCTCTCAGGTCTTCCTGGAGCCTTCTCTTCTCCAGGCTGAACAAGTGCAACTCTCTCAGCCTGTCCTTGTATGGGAGGTGCTCCAGCCCTTTATCTTCATGGCTTCCTCTGGACTTGCTTTAGCAGATGTAGATTCATATCTCTATCCTTGAAATCATCTTTGCTTAAGCACAGTCAGGAATTTTTGCTTTGATTTCTGATGTGCTCTTTGATTCTCTTTTTGTCTTTGGATCCAGTAGAGGATGCTTCTGCCTGTGCATTCTTCATTTTTTAAATTTCGTTTAGCAAATCAATCCTGGTCTAGTGTTAGGTCACACATTAAATATTATTGCCTACAGGCTTTGTTTTAGAGGCTTGGTGCTGTTCATATTTCAAAATTCCTGTTCTTCAAGTTTATGTCTGAAAAGTAACTTGCATAGCCTGTAAAAATTTTAGGGATTTAAAAAGGATGCATGAATCAATGAAAGCTACTTTGGTTGCTAGAAATAATATCTTATATTCTAGGAAAGATTTCCACATTTAATATGGGGTATCTGCAAGATGATGTGGCATTGCAAAGCACAGAATGAAAAGACCTGTTTTATACCCTCATTCTTGAAACTTCACAGGTGAGGCATGCTGTATTTTAAAAGAAAACAACTTGCACAGTTTTTCCACCTGAAACTTGTATATTATTATTTCTTCTACAGTTATTGTTCAAGGTCCAGCTGAAGTCAAGGTTTTATTTTAACAGATACCAAATTTCCACATAGCAAGAGCTAGAGCATGCCTGGTCAAGCTTACAATAGACTTCAAAGGAATGTACAAAAGGTCAGAGAAAAGAAGAGTTGTTACCTCCATTTAATTAATAGAGAGCTAAAGCACCAAGAACACAAATAATTGCCCTACAATTGCTCAGGAATCTACAGCAGGAATGAGAATGACACCTGTGTCTTCTGAGACCTGATGGTTTGATTAGCAGAAAACCATTCCCCTTTCAGGTTTGTTTTTTATGGAGTTGTTTTTTGTAGTTCTTTGTAGGTCTTACATGAAATAAGCAGTAGAAATAATAATGTTTGTAATTAGGTAACTTTATCCTTGAGCCAAGCTAAGATGCTTTTAAAACTTGATGGTGAGCTTTTCCCTGAAGGAATATTATGAGTAAATGGTGGTGAATTTCAGGCTTGGGGAAGAGGGAGCTGGCATCTGCAGGGTGGTACAAGCAGCATTTCAGTTGCAAGCATGTTGTCCTATGGAATTGGGAAGCAGGTACAGAAGACAGTTCTGAAAAGTTATGGGTTTGGTTTTGGTAAAGATGTCTTGTTGCAGCATCTTCAAATAAGAGTTGGTTGCCAGTTTTGGAACTTTCAGAGTTCTTTAAATTAATTAGCATAATGACTCTTCTCAAAGCACTGAGGCAGCTATCTAGTGGGTGGGCATAGGTGAAAGTGTATTGCAGGGCCACTGACACACGCTTTGATTTTTAATTATATTTCTCCATACACAGCAAAAAGGAGCCCTAAGGAATTTTACAGGCTCTAAATTCCAAATGTTGTTGAGATTATTTCACTTCAGGTGTTACAACACCAGCTGTTTGGCTAATGGGTTGGGCGATACCTCTATGGAGAAGTGCTGGCTGTGCAGCAGTAGGAGTGCTAAGGTTGATGCCATTGAAAAGCCTTGAAATTGGGGGCATAGCAGTTATCTGATTGGGAGCGAGATGGCTTATGCAGGCTGTTACTGGGCTCAGAGGTAGCTTCTAATCCTGGTAGCCTGGTTTTGCCCTCCTTTCTATCATCCTGGCCGTTGTTCTGCTAGGAGGCTTGGGCATTGGGGCACTCTTGGCCTTGTCACCTCACAGGGAACTGCTACGTAAGCAGCCATCCTGACCAAAGGATACCGATAATAGAGCAGCAAGAGTGAGTCTTGTTCTGTGTGTCTGTTTTTCTGGCCTTCCCTCTTCCCACTCCATCCTAAAATTCCAGCTCTGTTTGTGTAGGATTTGGCAAAATGGTGATGATCTTTATGTTATAGTATGATCAATGATTATAGGTAACTTCAGTGCTAGAAGAAGTCATTTGGGACACTGGGGGAAGCAGAGGGGTTGCATTAACCGTGCAGTCTTGCATGGTGGTCTCTCGATGCTGTTCAGGAGGAGGAACACAGCTTCTTCCACGGGTTTGTCTATCTGGAGGCTTGCCTGCACTCTCTTTAGGCTTGGCATTTTGGTAGGAGAAGTAAAACGCTGGCAATACTGCTGCAGTGACACAAGGGCAGGGAGGAACCTTCAATCATTGCTCCAATATGAAGGATCAGTTTAAAAAAATAACATTTTTATTTGCTTGTTGCCTTTTGCATTTAATTTCTAGATATTTAAAAAGGAGGGGGGGAAGTTCTGACAGCTGTTATTGTTGTTGGTAGGCTGGCTTTTTTGTAAATGTGTTGGTCTGTCTATACTGTGTCCTGTTCAAATTAATGTCCCCTATATGCTAAAATGGGATATTAAAGAAAGTCATTGCATCGTGAGCTTTTGCCACATTAATTGAATAGTGTAAAGCTTGGGTTTAGGCAGACTTGCTTACTTTCATGATTAGGATGCTGCCAGCACAGTCCTAGCGTGGTCCCCCTGCATCTGAAAGTGCTTATTCTTATGTGTAGACAGGGGGTAGGAGGCAGAGATTCCTTTATCTCTTGAATTCTAGTTGTGCATCAATTTATAAATAATATTAAAAAGTAAGTTGATTCAAATAGGGTTTTTTATAATTTCCCTGTGTTTATAGTTTTTCCCTAGAACTACTATTCACCTTCTCCCTAATGTTTAATGTGTTGACTCCTGCACACACACAAACTCATAACACAGCCACTTTGTTATCCATGCAGGGTGATAGGTGCTGCAAATAAATGATGAGGTTTTAATGGTAATGCAGCCTGTGTGCCCGTCAGACAGTTTACCCTGGATTTTCCAAATGCATTACACTTGAAGTCCAAAGAGATAATAAATACTCCCAGTGAAAAAATTGGCTTTGAGTTTCTCTTTTGTTACCAAAACCAATTCCAGTAACAAGAAAGATGTCTGACATCTCAGTGTTGCAGAAAGAATACAATTAAGTGGAAAAAAGCTGTATGCTAGAACAGCTAGTGATAGCAGCCAGTGCATCTACTCAAAGCAGAAAGCTCAAGAAACCCATTGTCACTGTAAACAACTTGTTCTACAGTGATTCTCTATAATAACACTTCCCAAAGCCCTGCTCAGCTCATGTGAAGGTTCTCCTTCTAGAAAACATAAAAGATATGAAGTTCAGTATATTAGTGCATGCAGACAGCAAAAAAAGCGTTTAGTGAATTATTTGGGTAAAATATACAAAACATTGCTAGAAATACCATTTGATAAAGTCAGGGATGTTCTCTTTACTACTTGCTCTGTGGTGCAAACGAGCACATGTATTTTGAACAAGCTGGGTTTCCTCACTGTCTTTTGGACAACGTTCACAAATAACAGATGGAGCCCTGGACAAGGATTCAAAATTCCCAGCAACTCTGGATTTCTGAGGCTTCATAAATTATATATTTGAGTTAATTAGGATATGTTTTCCTGCCAGTCTTTTTGCATATGTGATGCACACGTGAAACCGGGGGAGAACCTCAGATTACTGAGCTAATGCTTTCTGTGTTAGTACAAGGTTCCTGTCCCTGTGGATCATTCAGAACATGTAAGATATCCCCCTTTCTTTTGTAGAAAAAACATCCTTGATCTCTACACTTACAGAAGGATCTTGTTATAAATATAATACAGCACTGTAAGTATTGGGATGAACCTACTTGCATTCATGGGGAGCAAAGATAATCTTCCTTTTATTTTCCCCTTTTTCACACACAGGTGCAATGTCACAGTTTTACTTTATGTCCATTTCTTGCTTTTTTCCCAAACAAACCTGCTTGGGCTTTATTGTCCTTCTAATCTGCTGTGCAAATACTCTTCTTAGAGATATCCCTGTGTGCTTGGTAAGTGTGACAACTTTTTAATCAGTTAAATACTCACCTAACGGGAAATTGAAAGATGTCACCTTGTTTAAATAGGCATTAAAATAAAATTGAGTTTTATTTATTTATTAGTGTGTGTATATAATTCATTTTTTTGCCTAAAAAGTCTACTTTCTCATTTCACATTAATAACAAGAAATCAGTTTGAGAACAAGACGGACCTGAGACACTTGTGATCAGTTCCTAATTCAGTCATAGAATGTTGTTCTGGCATTGATGTCAAATCTCCTTCTGCTTGCACTCGTATTCTTTCTCCTCTTCTGTTTCATATAATTCTTCTCCTTCTCCCCCCACCGCTGCTCAAATATATTCATTAGTTTTCAGGTGTCTGCAGGTGAAGGGAGCAGTGGCCTTGTTTTCTACCCAACCTACCAGGTTTGATTTGCTGGTTTTTTACTTCCCCCCTGGAACCCTGAAAGCTTTCTCTGTCCTCTGGGTAATCCTCCTGTCTGAAACTGCAGATGAGCCATGACGGCTCAGTGTTCATGGAAAGCTGCATGTTCTGAACATGAGCCTGGTGTGGGCTTTCTCCAGTGTAACTGGGTTGGTTCCTGTCTGAGGCCAATGTCCTGATAATCAGAACAAACAAGTTTCTTGTTAACACCATTACTCTCAGTGGCATGCAGTGCAGCGATACCTGGGTGACTGAACAAAACTACCCCATGTTTCAAAGCACAGAGCACAGCACTGTGTTAACAGAGCTTCCAGTGCTGAATTTTGAAAACACCCATTTAAGACCCACTTTGTTTAAACATAGAGCAGTTCAGCTCTTTGGAGACAGGGTAGAAGGGGGTAATATTCCTACCTTATGGAGATGGGATTGTGCTGAGCTTGTCTTGACTGCCTAGAGACAGAAGGAATGACATCATTCCCTGCTTGTCTTTAATGACCCTTGGTGAGGTCTCCGGTTACAGCCATCTTCATGTGATTTCCAGAGTGGATTTCAGGAGAGCAGAGCTGCTGTAAAAGGAGGTGTTTCAACCATGATCAATTCCTGTCAAAGCCATTACTATGTTATTCTATACTCTTTCTAGATGATGCATACATTCCATGCCTTCTTTTAAAGCATATTTTATCAAAGGTATCCATTCAGTATTTTCAAGTAATTAATTAATCTTCACTTTGTTCTGATTCTGAGTATTTGCTTCTCACTTCTATTCTTGTTAGTGTTCCAAGTGAGTTAATGATGAGTACCAGCGTGCCATTTCTGTCAATAAAGCCAGCGTATCTAGCCAAAGGTCGCTTACTGCATCATGAAGGGAAAGCTCCAACGTGAGCTGTTGCTTGTGAACAAACCATAGTAACGCCCGTTGCCACATAAGATACTCAAAGTGAATTAATTAGTTCAGTCTTTTAGTTGAATCCAGGTTACAAGTGCATTCATTTCCTTTGTAGTTTTTCAATAAGCAGAGTTCTGAGGAGCTGACCTTCCTTCATGGAACAGGGACGTTAGACATTTAAAATATTAATCAAAAGAAAATAGGCAAATGCACACAAACATGTGCCCTGAAAAGGGATTTTAATTTAATTAAAATTACCTGGATTTCATGGTTTAATTGACATTATTGTATAGACAATTGAGGGCAATAGAACGCAATAGTGGTAAGAATTTCTCATGAGCAGTGAGGAATGAGTTGTCATACATGACGCCTAGCTCCCCAGTAACTGAAGGAAGTAATGGGCAGGCTGCTGGCTCAGACATTAATCTTCTCAGCTCTATCCGTAAACGGAATATCATGCCTAACAACTCCTCTTTTATTGATATTTTATCTTAGCATTCCCTGATTAAAATTAATGTCTGTGCATGTATGTATAAAAATGGGGATAAAAAGCTCTCCATGTCCACATGATCACATTGTACATTTACATGCAGAATGCCCCATTTCAAAAAGCAGATGGGAAAAAACAGCCGTAGAAAGAAGTCAGAGGACCTGTTGTTAACAAACATGACAGCCTGCCAAAATTCCATCCTGAGATGTGCTTAAGACTATGACACAGATAACCAGAAATTACTGTGCACTGGAATAGCAAATTAAAATCCAGAAGTCAGCGAGGCCACAGGATATTGGATTTAAGATCATGAAGAAGCTGACAGTGTTTGACGCTTCACCACATGCAAAATATTGCTGTACTCCATGTATATGTATGTTTGAACGTAAATCTGGGCAAAAGTCTAAGTCAGATCCATAGGAAAACTTGTCATCATAAGCAATCAACAATCCTCAGTCACAGTATCGCAGTATTACAAGGTTGGAAAGGACCTTTGAGATCATTGAGTCCAACCTATAACCCAACACCAAATCATCATCTAAACCACGGCACTAAGTGCCTCATCCAGTCTCCCTTTAAACACCTCCAGGGACGGTGACTCCACCACCTCCCCAGGCAGCACATTTCAATGACCAATCACCCTTTCTGTGAAGAATTTTTTCTAATATCAAGTCTAAACTTCTCCTGACGAAGCTTGAAGCCATGTCCTCTTGTTCTGTCACCGGTCACCTGAGAGAAGAGACTAACCCCTGCCTGACTACAACCTCCCTTTAGGTACTTGTAGAGAGCAATAAGGTCTCCCCTGAGCCTCTTCCTCTCCAGGCTAAACAACACCAGCTCCCTCAGTTGCTCTTCATACGTCTTGTGCTCCAACCCCTTTGCCATCCTCGTCGCTGTCCTCTGGACACACTCCAGCATCTCAACATCTTTCTCAAACTGAGGGGCCCAGAACTGGACACAGCACCAGTGCCGAGTATAAGGGGATGATAACTTCCCTAGTCCTGCTGGCCACACTATTCCTGATGCAGGCCAGGATGCCATTGGCCTTCTTGGCCACTTGGGCACACTGCTGGCTCATGTTGAGTTTCCTGTCCACCAGCACTCCCAAGTCCCTTTCCGCCTGACTGCTCTACAGCCATCACGTTCCCAGCCTAGAGATCTGCATGGGAGAGAGGGACGGGTGCCTTTATCCATAATCCACAACAGCTGACAGGATGATGCTGGATCAGGTTTAGTCACCATTGCTAATTACATGCTGAGAATTACAGCCACTTTTACGTTAATGGCTGATAAACACCTAGTGAGAATTTATAGCGAGAAAGAACTTGCCCTGCAGTTACGAAGGGGTTTTTATACAACAGTGACTGTCCAACCTGAATCACTCTAAGCTGATGGCCTGGGTTGTTTCTGAGGCTTTTTAACTCTTCTCATGTTTATAGCTTTTTAATAACTGTGGTATCTGGTTCCAAAGGCATTCCCACATACAAACACTGAGGATGTTTCCATTTTTGATTAATTTTATTTTTGGTGGAGATCTATTAACACTTTAAAGGTGAGACTGCTCAGTCAGGAGCAAGAATTCAGTTTTCTCCTCCATCTGTTCTTCTCCTCGGCTGTGTGGAACGTTGTAATAAAAACTGTCAGTGGAGTGATGGTTATACCAGTAATGAAATCATTGTTGCTGTCTGTTTTTATCTGAAGATACTTAATTGAACATGCCAGTCGCATCTCCAGAGTGGATTTGAGCAAGTGATGAATACTAGCTCAGTCAGCATAGTCTGAAATCGATTACCGTGTTATGTTGGGGAGTACCTTGTCCGATTGGAAAATGTTAATGGCCTCCTGACAAGCATGACTTGACTTAGCATGTGAAACTTTTAAATGATCAGCATAGTGAAATTATTTATTTATTTATTGTGTGACACCTGCAGGAAGCCAGACCAAGCATTTCAGAACACAGATCTAGGACACATAAACTGAGGTGAAGGCGATAAGTGACAAAGGCAGGTAAATAACATTAAAAAATACTAATTTAAGGCCCACTTTAATTCACATGTACATGCTTCTCTACTGCTGAATATTTATCAGCCTGGTAATTTTCCTTCCAGGCTTCTCATGGCATTCATTATCTCTGCTATGTGAGAGCGATGGCACACCTAAAATCAATGCACATCTTAGTACTCCGATACTGAAATGCTTGGTCTTGCTTTGACGGCTGCAGTTTGGAAATAAAGTTAAAAGTCCAAGAACAAAAAGGATCCACACCAATGTTTCAAAGCTAAATCAAATTCTTTATACTGATAAACTGAAGTCCGTTCATTTAATTTCTCAAGATGACAGCCACAATGGGATGTGATTGCTGTTATGTGAACAGTTTATCAGTAACAAGAAGGAGAGCTGGTGGAGGGACCTCTAATTTTTCAGGGAAGACCATGACATATTTTGATTTATGGACAAATTACAATGAGATACAAGGCCCAAATGTTTAATCTTCCAAAAATGATGAAACTACCAGAGCAGCTTGAAGAGGCAAAGAGCACGTTCACTCTTTCTTGGTGCTTTTTTATCGTACTGAACTTCTGGAAACTATGCTTTAACACATTGATAGTGAAGCTAAGTGTAGTAGAGGGTTCACTTCTTCATTTGTATTCCTTTCTGATGTATTTGACTGAGAAGCCTTTACCATTAAAAAGTGTAAATGAATATCGAAACTTAAGGTGCAGGACTTCTGATCTTGGTATGATGTTTAAGCAAAACCAACCAACCAAACCTCCAAAAGGTATAGCAACGGAGTTTCTTGTTCCTGCTCCTTTACAATCAGTTCTGATAGCATTTTAAGCAATGGAATGCTTGTATTTGAATGCAGAAGAATCTTAGTTATCAGAGAATCATCTAAAATTCATCTGAGAGGTCTCAGATTTGTTTTCTGTAGAGTTCTGTACAGAAGCTTCCACAGGCATACAGATAGTGTTAAAAAGTAAAAAAACCCCTATCTCATTTTAAGTTAAAAATGAAAACTGTAACGATAAAGCTTGGGAATGTAATCAAACTTCAGAAAGTCATGAATATGTTTACCATGAAGTTGCTATGTAAGGATATAATTTTGACAGGAAAAACCCTAATGTTCCATTCTGCTTGAGGGAAAAGCAAATTACTGATAACACTAAAACTTCGTTTAAAAGCCTCATATCAATACATGCTATGGAGGAAAAAATGATGAACTCCAAAAAAGAGATAGCATTGCTTTCTTTTTTTTTCTGCTGAAGGTGTCAGTTCACGCTCCCACAGACTACTAGTACAAAAATTGAATCATAGAATCAGAGGGTTGGAAGAGACCTCTGAGATCGAGTCCAACTGTACCTGTCTCCCTGCTAAACCACGTCCCTAAGGAATTCATGTACCCGTTTTTTAAACACCTCCAGGAATGGTGACTCCACCACCTCCCTGGGCAGCCCATTCCAATCCCTGACCAGCCTTTCAGTGAAGAAATTCTTCCTAATGTCCAGTATAAACTTCCCCTAGTTCAACTTGTGGCCATTTCCTCTCATCCTATTGCTTGTCACTTGCGAGAAGAGCCCAGCACCCACTCCGTCACAACCACCTTTCAGGCAGTTGTAGACAGTGATGAGGTCTCCTCTCAGCCTCCTCTTCTCCAAGGTACACAACCCCAGTTCCCTCAGCTGCTCCTCATAGGGCTTGTTCTCCAGGCCCCTCACCAGCCTCGTTGCCCTTCTCTGCACTCGCTTCAGCCCCTCAATGTCCTTCCTGTAGTGAGGGGCCCAAAACTGAACACAGCACTCGAGGTGCAGCCTCACCAGTGCTGAGCACAGGGGCACAATCACCTCCCTGCTCCTGCTGGCCACGCTGTGTCTGATACAGGCCAAGATGCCATTGGCCCTCTTGGCCACCTGGGCACACTGTTGACTCATGTTCAGCTGGTTGTCAACCAACACCCCCAGGTCCTTCTCTGCCAGGCAGCTCTCCAGCCACTCCTCCCCAAGCCTGTAACGCTGCCTGGGGTTGTTGTGTCCCAAATGGAGGACTCTGCTCTTGGCCTTGTTGAACCTCATGCCGTTGGTCTCAGCCCATCGATGCAGCCTGTCCAGATCCCTCTGCAGAGCCTCCCTTCCTTCAAGCAGATCCACACTTCCATCCAGCTTGGTGTCATCTGGAAACTTGTTGAGGGTGCACTCAATGCTTTCATCAAGATCATTGATAAAGATGTAGAACAGGACTGGACCCAGCACTGGACCCTGGGGAACACCTCTCATGTCTGGTTTCCAACTGGATTTAACTCCATTTACCACCACCCTTTGGGCCCGGCCATCCAGCCAGTTTTTAACCCAGCAGAGGATGTGCCTGTCCACACCAATGGCAGCCAGTTTCTCCAGCAGGATACTGTGAGAAACGGTGTCCAAGGCTTTCCTGAAGTCCAGGTGCACCACATCCACAGCCTTTCCCTCGTCCATTAAACAGGTAACCTTGTCATAGAAGGAGATGAGATTGGTTTGGCAGGACCTGCCTTTGGTGAACCCATGTTGGCTGGGCCTGATCACATGGTTGTCCCGCGTGTTCTGTATAATAACATTCAAGACAATCTGCTCCGTGGTGTTCCCCAGTACCAGGGTCAGACTGACAGGCCTGTAGTTACCCAGATCCTCCCTCCAACCTTTCTTGTAAATGGGTGTCACATTTGCCATTCTTCAGTGTAGCGGCACTTGCCCAGTCAGCCAGGACTGCTGATAGATGAAAGGGGTTTGGAGAGGACCTCTGCCAGTTCCCTTCATACCCTCGGCTGGATCCCATCTGGCCCCATAGACCTCCCTCAGGGGAGGTTTAGGCTTGACATTAGGAAGAAGTTCTTCACTGCAAGGGTGATTGGCCGTTGGAATGCGCTGCCCAGGAAGGTGGTGGAGTCACCGTCCCTGAAGGTGTTTAAGGAGAGATTGGATGAGGCACTTAGTGACATGGTGTAGTTGACAAGTAGGAGTAGGTGTAGGTGTTGGGTCATAGGTTGGACTCGATGATCTCAAAGGTCTTTTCCAGCCTTACAATACTGTGATACTGTGATACTTGTATGCATCTAATTGGCCAAGCAGGTCTCTAACCAAGTCCTCCTGAATAGCTGGAGCTTCATTCACACTGTCTTCTGGTTGAGGGGGCTGAGTATCCCTAGGATATCTCTCCTTGGAGTTAAGGACCGAGGCAAAGAAGGCATTGAGTATCTCTGACCTGTCTTCATCCCTCATCACTACTGTCCCTTCTGCACCCAGCAAGGCAGGGAGAGTCTCCTTTGTCCTCCTGTTGCCATTGATATATTTAAAGAAGTTCTTTTTATTGTCTTTGACCAAAGTGGCCAGTTGAAGTTCTAGTGGGGCTTTAACCCTTCTGATTTTTTCCTTGCACTTGTAGTCCTCCTGGGACGCCTGCCCCCTCTTCCAAAGCTCATAAACTTTCTTCTTTTTTCTGAGGTTGCTACAAAGCTCTCTACTCAGCCAACCTGGTTTTCTCCCCCATCGACTAGTTTTACAGCACATAGGGATGGCTTCTTCTAGTGCTTGCCAGGATTTCCTTCTTGAGGAGCATCCAGCTCTCTTGCACTCCTTCATCCTTTAGAGCCACCTCCCAGTGGACTTTATCAAGCAGCCTTCTGAAGAGCTCAAAGTCTGCCCTTCGGAAGTCCAGGGTGGCAGTTCTGCTGACCCCTCTGCTCTCTGCCCCAAAAAGCGAGAATTGTATCATCTTGTGATCACTGTGTCCCAGGCATCCTCCAACCGTCACCTCTCCCACGAGGCCTGCTCTGTTCACAAACAGCAGATCCAGCTGGGCACCCTCTCTAGTCAGTTCACTTACCGGTTGTGTTAGGAAGTTATCATCCACACACTCTCTGAACCTCCTGGACTGCTTCCTTTCTGCTGTGTTGTACTTCCAGCAGACATCGGGAAGGTTGAAATGCCCCCACAAGAACGACAAGACACGATCGCGAGACTTCTCCTAGGTGTTTGTAGAAGAGCTCATCAGTCTCTTCATCCTGGTTGGGTGGCTGATAGCAAACTCCCACCACAATATCTGGGTTACCACGCACACCACTGAGTTTAACCCATAAACGCTCTACCTTGTCATCGCTAATACTGAGTTCCATACAGTCAAAACACTCTTTGACGTATAGAGCAATCCCACCACCTCTCTTTCCTAGTCTGTCTTTCCTAAATAACTTATAGCCATCCATGATAGCACTCCAGTTGTGTGAGTCATCCCACCATGTTTCCGTGATGGCAATTATATTGTAATTGTCTTGCCTTGTCACAGTTTCCAGCTCATCCTGTTTGTTCCCTATGCTGCATGCATCACTGTAAATGCACTTCAGATGAGCTGTTGACTCCCCCTCTTTTCCTGTCCATCTAGCTGCAGATACTAGGCTATCGCATCACCAGTCAGAACCTGGGGTGTTGTCCCCATGTTTAATTCTATTAGCGTGACTGATATTCCCCTCCCCCTTCCAATCTATTCTATAGCCCTCTTAGTTAGCTCTACCAGCTTCTTTGAGAGACCCCTTCTGCCCTTGGGGGACAGGTGCCCCCCATCACTTGCCAGCAGGCCTGGCATTGCAGGCCAACCCGTTATCAAAGAACCCAAAGTTCTGTTCTTCGCACCATGTTCTCAGCCATTGATTTTTTTCCTGGCTCCTTCCCTCACCATTCCCTAGGATAGAGGAGACCACCTCTGCTCCCGAATCCTTAATTATTCACTCTAGATCTTAAAAGTCCTTTTTAATAGCCCTAAGGTTTTTGGTAGATCTTCCATTATTTCCTAGTTGGAAAACTACTAGGGGATAGTAATCTGTGGGCTTGACCAGCTTGGGCAGTTTCTTGATCACATCCCTAATCGAGGCCCCAGGTAGACAGCAGACCTTCCTCTGCAATGGGTCTGCAATATCAGTCTCTCTAGGCCCCTTAGGAGGGAGTCGCCAACAACTACAACCCTCCTCTTCTTCTTAACAAAAGCCTTTTGATTGGTGGCTTCTCTTTTTTTAGCCTGGGGAACGTTTCCAGGCTATGAGGGTTTTCAGCAATTGGGTTCAGTTCCACTTGCAGACCCATATAGCTGTTCAGCAATGGAACCTGTGGGGCCAGGTTTGGGATGGGAGAGATGCGCCTGCTGCAATGAGCAGGAACCTGCTGCCATTCTGCTTCACCTCTTGGGATGCCCTCCTCAGTTGAGTGTCTAGGGGGTGAGGGGTCCACCTTTGCACAAGGCACTTCTGCCTGTTGGGGCTGAGACTGGGAGCACAGAGCATTAGTCCAGAAGTCGACTTCCTGCTTACACTCCCTGATAGTCCTCAGCCTGGCGACCTCTTCTCTAAGCTCTGTTACTAGGCAGAGGAGTTCCTCCACCCAAGCACAGCCCCCACAGGTGACTGTGTCACTAGTGTCAGATACCGGTGCAGGAGCGGGGCACATCCTGCAGCCCAGTAACTGGGTGGCAGCGTGCACCCACCGGGGCACAGTTTGTGAGGCTGCCTCAGTTGCAGTTGGTGCATTATGAAGGGAAGACTTGGTTTTCTGGTGAGTGGCCACCATGCTTTACCAGTATTTCCTCCTTGCTCACCCTTGCCTTCGTGAACTGCCTTAGCAAACTGCCGAGCCGTGTTTTTCTGACAAGCCTCACACCTGTTTGCCTGCTGCAGTCGCTGGTGCTCCCAAGAAGATGTTTAAATCTCCCACAGCTGCTGCTGGGTCCACCCCCCTGCACTGTCAGCCGCCCATGTGACAGTTGCCACTTCTGGGGTTTACAAGAGTAGCCCTGCTGAGGTCCTCTCTTGAGTTTTCCCTCTCCCAGGGGATTCACTACCCACCTTGATCAGGCACCCAGCTGCAGAACTTACCATTCCTGCTGCTCATCCTCACCAAATCACATCATCGCTCTTGACTTCTAGGTTTGACTTTGATAAATTTATAGCCACTTCCAGTGGCCTGGATCAAGAAGTTTCCTGGATGCCTTCCTGGGAGGAGTTGTAAGCTCTTGGATTAGTATGTTCTTGCTAAAAGGGTTCTCCAGAAACATGTTTAACTCCAGTGTTTGGGTGTGTGCCCTTTGGCCGTGCTTTAACTGTACTCCAGTAGTTGTATTAATGTCAACAATCTTTCCTGTAGAGGAGCTAAGGTTTCACTGGAATGCTCCACCCACGCAGACTTCTGCAAGCTGCTTCTTGTCAGATACTTGATCCCCTGATAATACAAACAAAGCTAAGTGATAGCATGATGTCATTGACCCTTCACCTGATCCTTCTGAGGAGGCCTCCTGAAATGAGGGAGTGGGAGAGCTATGAGACTCTGTTCTCTAAGGGTAAGTTTCAAAGATGCTCAAATTGTTCTTTTGTTAATGAACTGCAGAAAAGGTTTTGGAGGCTCCACCAAGGGCTGTTGGTTCCATAATAATTGGGGATCTTGCAACCTCATTCAGAAATGCCCAGTGGTTGAATTAATGTAGAGTCGCTTCTTAACATTTTGGGAATTTTTGGTGGGTAGGTTTCTTTGTTTTAGTGTTTCATCTGGCAATATTTATGACTGGTGTTCTGCCAGGGCTTCATTTGGATTATTTTGCTGCATGTTTCCTTAGTGAGTAGTATGCTCATGAGGAGAACGTGCTTGGAGTTAGATTAATTGGTTTAGTACATAATAATACAGAAAAAATATTGCAAGTGGAAAAATCACTACTTTAAGATGCTCTAATGAAGTCCTGAAATGGTTATCTCCTTTCTGCTTTCCTGAAATGGCATAAAAATCTCCTATATTTCAAAGAAAGGAGCGTAAGCATGCCAAAGAATATGGTATCTGTTGGTATAACCACAATCTCACTTTTTTATCTTTCTAAAGCAGATTAAAATTTCCAGTTACTGTAGAAACTAGTTCTAAACTGGGATTGAAGGGGAAATAGTTTTCTGTTCCTTTACTGAAGTCTATCAAGTTATATTGTTTGGGGGTTTGGTTTTTTGAGTCTAAGTGACTGGAAACAGGAAATCTATTGCCTGTGTCATCACTGCTATACATATTAAACCCTCTCTTTTTTATCTGTCACTGAATTGCTAATGCTGAATTCCTTCACAGAACAGCAGAAGACTTCTTGTTAACTTTAGAGAAAGCCATCATGATAGTAATCACAAGTAACAAAAGTCAGAGACCTCATTTAATAGCTCTGAAAGGAATTACTTTTGCAAGTTGAATTAAACAAATAGCAAATGTCAGAGAAAGCCTCTTTGCTTGACAGCATGGGAATTAGAAATTCTGTTATTGCTACCTAGGAATGGTTGTCAAAAAGCAAAATACTTGCTCAGAATCATGAGCTCTGTTCAGAAACACAAAGTGTTTCTCTTGACAATCTCTTTGGTGACTTCATGTCACCTTGAAACCAAAGCATAGCTTTGCTTTGCTTTCATGTTGTCTCATGGTATCAGTGCCGACTGGATGCAACACATTCTAAAGTACATCATAAAGCTGGGGTCTTTATCAGACAGCTTCTGTTCTAGGTCTGCTAAAACAAACAGCCTTCATGGGTACATTAAGGGGACCTACAGGAAATCTGGAGAGGGGCTCTAGATCAGGGACTGCAGGAATAGGAGGAAGGGAATGGTTTTGAGCTGGAATTGGGGAGACTGAGATGAGATCTTAGGGAGAAACACTTTTCTGTGAGGGTGGGGAGGCCCTGGCACAGGTTGCCCTGGGAAGTGGTGGCTGCCCCATCCCTGGAGGTGTTCAAGGCCAGGCTGGAAGGGGCTTTGAGCACCCTGATCCAGTGGGAGATGTCCCTGCCCATGACAGGGGAGTGGAACTGTATGGGCTTTGAGGTCCGTTCCAACCCAAACCATTTTATCATTCTGTGACTAAAAGGGGCTGTGCTGTGTCACTATGATCAGTGGGAAGATAAAAGCACAACAAAGGAACACTTGCTGGTGTTCAGATGTCCACTGCGGCAATAATTCTCAAAAATTGTCTGGCTGCCAAACCCACTTATGGAGTATTCCACGTCTGGATCTGACATTGGCACCGCTTTTCCTTTCTGCTGGGTGACATAGTGTAAATCCAGAGATGATGTTCCAAAACCTGAATGCATTCAGAAGCCTCCTGCGTTGTTTCATTCTCTCTGTCACAGACTGCATCTGTCCTTAGTCTCAGTCTTTATAACTGGTTCAGGTACAGTGACACAGAACTTGGCATGGCCCTATTTATGAAGCTGCTTTATGTTGCCATAACTTTTTCAACTGGTTTCATGTATTTTTGCACTACTTTTCATATTGGATGCTGATGCCCTTTGAAAGAAGAAAGTCTCCCGGTTAGTGATCTGAAGCAGCAGCCCATTGTTTTCAGGGGAAGCTATATGACAAAGTCTGAGACTGCAAGTGTAGCTGGTAAGTGGGCAAATGCTATGTTCACCTTTCAGAAACTAGCAGGATGAAGATATTTTTCTAGGAGCTAAGTAGCAACATATTGAGAGAATTAGAAGTTGGGCATATTCTTTCAAACTAGATCTCCTTGCTTATTTTTTAGAACCAAACTCTGTATATGTTAGATAAATGCCCAATATTTTATCACAGAACTCATAGGACAAAGGTTTTTCCAAATTTAATAATTTATATTGTTGTCTGAAATTATTTTCTTGTATCCAAACTAATTTACCTGCACTCAATTTGTACAGAAAGGAAAGATCCACACTCTTTATGCTCAACAGTTCTAGCTGGAAGGAGCCATTTACTAAATAACTCATCCCAAAAGCTGAACTCATATCCTTTCGGACAGAAGAGAGGGCATAGCTACGATCCCCAAGGAAGGCAGATTACTAATCTAGGCATTAAGTGCCAGGAGCAAAAACCTGACATGGGAATAACTAGGCACAATGGCAGCTTGTTTTTCCCTGTGCTTTAGTAGGGATTCTGGCACAGGATCCGGGCATCCTGCCTTCTCAGGGACTGGACCCACTGGATTCATGTACAGCAACAGAGGTTGCAGAGGAATTTGGATATTTGGCAATATGTGGAACAGATCTCAAGTCATCTCATGTAGGGAAACTTGCAAGTGCATGGTGAACAAACAAAAGCATTTTAATTGCATTTATAAAAGTGATTGAAATTACATGGGTACACGTGGAATATACAGGCAATTGAAAAAAAGCACCCTAAATGAAACGAAATTCTGTAAAATCCTTTGGCAACACCAGTTTCTCCAGTTTGCACTTACGCTAATGAACATTTGACTGTTTCTGTTCTTTAGTTTGTTCTAATTATTTTTTTTTTTCAATCTGGCCCAATAGAAAGTGTATAAGATCTTATGCTCTGAGTTTGCAGACAGTGCACTGCACAAGTCTTTGAGGTACATGCTAAATAGCCATGTGTGACTTGGAAGGAATACAGAGATTGAAACCTCCAGCATGTTCTGCTCCCATCCAATTTTTAAAACCTGTTTGGGCAAAAGGAAATGAAGGAAGGACTTCCAGATTGCAAATGTTCCCGGGCATTTTTCAGCTCTGAAGGAAGTCTTCTGTAATACAGAAACAATGTGGTTTACCCAGCAGAAAATAAGTGTTGCTATTCTATTGTTTTTGTCAGGAGTTGGTGGTTCATCATTTGGACACATCAGGCACTTTACTTGTGACTATCATATAATTTAAAATGACAATGTTTCAAATGATGACAAAATGACAAAGTACTTATCTGTGGTGGAAATTTAGCATGATAAAATATTCAGCCAGGCAGTGTCGTCTGCAAAGGGAGTTGAAAGAGCACTTTGCTTTCTATTTATTTATTGTGCTTTCTCTTTGCTGCTTCACCGCAAGGGAGCCAGGAGCTGTGACTGCTCTCTTGCAATGTCTCTAATCTGTGTTGGGGCTGTTGTATTCATGTATTCTCATTTCCAACATTTTGAGGACAGACTTACACAACATTGTTCATCACTTTGGAAAAGGAGCTAAAAATCAAACCTAGTGAATTTGCTGTGGTTGGAATATTTGTGTCCATCCACATACTGAGGGAATAACCTCTGCAATTAAAACTCACTCAGCTACTTAACTTACAAATACTTTTGTGACTCTCAAACAGCAGAGAACATAGCTTGCACTTCAGAGATGTGTGCTCTACCAGTCTTTTCACAAACCAAGAAATTCCTGGATGTGCACAGTAGTTGCTTTATGACAGAAACACAGTATGAGCTGGTCAGCATTGACAGCTGGTGCAGAAGAGTGCCCCATGGCTGGGAATTCACTGCTGCCATTTCTAATGGGAGCCAGGGTGAAATCTCCACACAGCTCCATAATCCCATACAAATTTTCTCCTGAGGGATTGAGTGAGACTTTGAGGATAGGATTGAAAACAGATTGTGTGCTCAAAAAAACCCTATTCGTGTTCTGTAGAAAAATAGTGTGTATTATTAATGTATTGATTAAATGAAGTCCAGCTAAAACACCTTCCATTCATGAAGGACTAAAGTTAAATGATGTTCTGGACATGTACACACACACCCCAGACAAGTGCAAGTGAATGATATTACTTACTGTTTTAGAAGCTGGAGTTATTTCTAAATGTAACACAGCTGTTTAGACTGAAATTGACAGGCATATTGTAACATTCTTTTCTTAAGACACTTTTACTGCTGTTCCCGTGAGAGGCTGTGAAAGCAGTATTGACACGCAGTGAGGATGTTGCCTGCGATCATCTCATTCCCTCTCCTGCTAATAGGTTTCTGTATAACACAAGGGTTTCGGTTTCTCCTTCCCATCCATGTACCTGTTGGGCTGCAGGGGAAATGCGTACTGAAGCGAGTGCTGGGGAGCCCAGAAAGGTATTCAAACCAACCCCTTTGTGTGAGCTCTGCAAATGGAATCCTGTATGTTCCCACTACTATTGATTGGTATTGGAACCACTACGCAGCTTCAGGAGGATGGGGCTGTCTCTGGTCTTCTAAGAAAAGTGGGTTCTCTGACTGGTCTGTGCTTTTGCCTTATGGGCTTGAACTGTTCAGTGACCATAGCCAAGTGTAAAATGTCATCAGTGTAACAATACCTCAACTGAAGTTGCACAGTCCCCTTCAAGTTAAGAACTGGTACTCTGGCTGTTTTGATGCCAGTTTAAAAAAGCAATGCTAACTCCTATAGATAATGTGGGTTTGGGCAAGTGAATTACAGCATCAAAGAAAGCATTTCTCTGCCCAGGACCTGTTCTGTGGCCGTGGTCAGTTTGAATCCCTCTCGTTTTTGTGAATAACTTGTATTTCTAAAGAAACAGAAACCCAAACCTAAGGCTCAGCCTGTGTGCAACCTGGAACCGAGCATTAACACCGAATCTGTGCTGTAAGAGACTCAGATTTTCCAAGTCACCATTTCAAAAATGGTTTTAGATTCAGGCTGGTGTCACTGGTTAGTGATGCACTTCTGAGAACTCAAGTCTGATTTCTTACCTCTGCCTTCAAGCCTATGGGTTTAATCTTCTGTGGAGCTGAGTGGAATGGAGCAGCTGGCCTGTAACTGGGAGCGATTGCTGCCGACACTTATCTCAGTGGATGGTGCCCCTGTTTTTGGCATTATTACTGTTAAAACAATTGTCATTTTCATCTATAGTGTCTTTGTATAAGCATGTGCCACTTACCTTTTCAGCATCATTGATCATTTTGGTGTTGGCTGATTTACTCTTTTTTCTTTCTCTTTTCCCTGCTGATGCTGGGACTGGCTAGAGCACAGCGGAAGTTGGGCAGTGTCATTGCTTACCTGCTATTTAGCAGAACTGAGTAGGATCTAAGTGAGCTTAAAATTTCTGTTCCACTTACCATGACTGGAGTGACAAAACCTCTTATCCTAACAAGCAAGAAAAAAACCAAAGTACTTTCTAACCGTGCTCCCAAATTCTGCAGTAATTCTGCAGCTTATTCAGATCTTGTTGCACTGGCTGCTCTTCACGCTCCATGTTACTGTATTCTTACACGTGACTGCTCCTGGACAGGTGTCTCCTTGGAGAGACAGTGATTTCTTAATTTCTACAAAATGGGAAGCCAAAGTGGGCTGATCAGACTTCATGTGAGCATTGAAAGAGAGTTTGTACTAAGAAACAGATTGGGGCTCTAGAAATCTGATTTCAGTTATTATCTTCAGCAAATATTTCCAGTGTAATCTAACTTAATCCATTCATCATCCTGGGTGTGAACTGCATCCAAACTAAATTAATAAGTGTGTTTCTTCTGATTTTGGTGTATTTCTGCTTCTCTATCCACCAAATGGGACCGTTTGCTTTCTTGCTTCTTGTTGTTTTTCTGTATAACAGACAATGTATAACGTGCCTTTGGGCATCTGGGAAAGATAAAACTCACGGCTCTGGTGGCATACAAGTAATGCTACTAATGACAGAAGAAAACAGCCTCTTGAAGGTCAAGTTACTGCACATCTGAAACCCAGAAAGCATTTGTCGTGCCCTGAGAATTGATCTGAAATCTGATCAATCTTGGAGAATCAATTTTCACAGTGAGCATACGTTAGAAGATCTGTTAGTGAAATCCCCCATGGAACTGATTTTCTGGAAGGAGACTTAACTATAGCATTGGTAACAGGACTCACATGCTAGAAAAATGAAAACTGAAAAATAGCAGGAACAGCAATAAAAACAATAGAAATATTGGCGCTTACAGAGACAGGGACAAAAGTGCCGCCTTCTAGCCCTGGGTGAAGACGGATCACCCTGCAGGTGTGCATATGTTAAAAATACTGACCTCACTTTGAAAGTTTTAATGCTAGTATTTGACGTTGGATAACTTGTAATAAACAAAAGTAAAGTAAAAAATAAGGCCATTTGATATTTGATAGTGCCAATAACATACCAATCCTGTCTCTTGAGAAACTGTGGCCAGTAGAGTTAGAAGGATTAAGTTTATTATAGGAATTCTCTTGGTACACAATTTTTAATTGCTTTTATTTCTTGTAGCTCAAGGTAAAGGGACAAAGCAGCAATCAGTGATTTGTCCTTTAGCTACAGCATTTGATGCAATCAGGCCAATGTGCTGTGTAATCAGAAAGAAAGCGAAACTCAGAGACAAAAGCTCTGTCTGGTGTTACCTAGGACTGACTGATGAACAGCAAAAGGCATTCACAGAAAATAGCAGAGGGCTTCCACAGGTTCAGCTTCCCTGGACAGAGAGTAAGACATAACTGTAAACCCTGTCAGGTCTGCTCTGTGCCTGTTCAACCACATTTGGCTTTCAGTGTGTGCTAACATGGGCTGTGACAACTCTTAAGAATTGCAGAGGGAGAGGAAAAAAGCAGAATATCGTGAAGAACACTTCTTTCAAAGCCTGACATCCATGCATGCACACATATAAATGAAATTGCGAGGTGTCTGAACATTTCTGCTCAGTCAGTAGATGAAAAATGTAATTATCATATTAAATATAACTCGAAGATCCTGTCTGGAAGTAAATTTCTAATTATCATGAAGTGGTAATCATGGATCCATAGGCTAAGGAGATTCTTGAGTGACAGTCTAGATATGAGAAATGGTATTGGAATTAAGCACAGTTTATATTCCTATCCATTTTTATAGTGTTTTCTAGAGACTCTATTTAACTTTTAGGCTTTCTCCATAAAAGCACATGCAATAAAATTGTTGCTGCTGCCAGCTTGTATGCTTGAAAGCTCATTTTTTGTCCTAACTTTATCAGTTTCTTTAAAAAAAAGATATTAACTCTCTTTACAAAATTCTCTCACAGAGAGAAGAAAAATATGCCCTGCGCCACACAAAATATCAGTTATATTTAATGATTTAAAAAAAAAAATCAATGTAAGAGAACACAGAAGCCAAGTACAAGACAATTCTGGGGAGAAGGAAGCTATAAAAGTTACAATTTTCTAGCCATCCTGAAAATGGTGTTTATTTTTCATAACAGAATTGAGTTTCAAGGAAAAGGTGTAAATGGCAAGTGTATTGACTATCAGTCAGACTTCAGATATTTTTGTACTGAATAGTAAATAAATACTAGACTAAATGGCACACAGTCCTCAGGTGGTGGCTCCTGGTTCCTTCAGAGGCACCGGTCACTGAAGCACATAAGTTATCTTTACTGCAGCAGCTCCGTGTACTGCAGAGCATCAGAAATTGGGTTCTCCCAGTCTTTGGGCTCTCCCACTAAAGAGACACTGCCATTCATGTAACCCGTGCTCCTCAGGAAACAAATGAGGCTGCGTGTGTGTGAGCAGGCCAAGGACTGGATTAGCTCTCCAGAGGCAGAGGATTAGTGCATGAGGCAAAAATAATTCCCTTAAAGATGGCAGGCTTAGAGTTTTCCAACCTTGTGTATTTGTAAACTCGCTCAGAAAGATTCAGTTAACAAGAGAAGCTGCCAGGGAGGGTCTCTTCCACCTGAGGTTTCCTTATCAAAAAAGCTGTGTGTTCCATTTTCAGCTTCAGAGGTTGTGTTTCACCTGTGTACAAATTAGCCTTTATTTGAACAGCTGAAAAACACTCAAGTGGTCTTTTTAATATTAAAATATATAGTGAAATAATTTAAGAATGTTTGGTCTGGATATAAAGCATAGAGGCTGAGAATATCTTGTTTCTTGCAGCTCACGCGTTCATCTCTCTGGAAATACCTCTGCAACCTTCTAGGAAGCCAAGGTTTTCGGATCTGCAATCCTGTTCACGGTATCGGACTGGCTGAGGATTGTCCAGAGAAGTCAGGTTTCCGACTTGGAGTTTCTCTGCCTTGCCAACAGGGGTGAGAACTAGAAAACCAAGGTTGCTCGCTCCCAAGGGATGGAGCTGTCGGGCACCCACCTCCCTAGGGCAGCAGGAGACTTGCCAGGACAATTGACCCAGGCTTCCCCTGTCACAGGGCGTTTCATATATTTGACCACTTTCTGGCTCAGAATCACCAATTTTGAAACTTAGAATCATACCATCATGGAATCACAGAATGTTCCGGGTTGCAAAAGACCTTAAAGATCATCAAGTTCCATCCCCCTTGCCATGGGCAGGGACACCTCCCACTAGATCAGATTGCTTATAGCCCCATCCAAAGTGGCCTTGAACACCTCTAGGGACATTTGCTGTCCCAAGCAGCAGGGCAGGGAAAAACAGAAGGAATGAGGTGTTCCTCAGTAGCCTGTGTTTGACTGGAGTTTTGTGAACACCAACACACCTATAGAACACATCAGCTTTGTCAGATCAGTATATTCTGATGAAAAGCTTTCAGTAGGAACCTCTGCGTGGGCTGTTTTACTCTCCTCTTTCTTGTTTGTGGCCGTAAATGAAAACAATTTAACCAGGTGGAACTCCTGTCGTATGTTGTCTTCCTTGTGCCCTATGTCCAGCCTGGCTGCCTTCCTGCTTCTCCATCCTCCACTGCTCCAAAGGCTGTTTGGAATGAAATGGCCTTCAAGTGCTTTCACAGGAAATTGGTTTCTTGGCAGACTGACAGAGCTGCTTCCTCTGGAAAAGACAAGTGAGGGAGGAGATGAATTACATGGGACAACAAAAAGACGCTTCCTTAACTGGAAAGGATTCAGCCTGGTATGTATCAAAGGTAGCAATGCATTAACGAGAGCATTTCCAATAAAAGCCATTTATTGCAGTGTCTGCTAAGCAGCCAAACCACTCTCTGCTTTAACTAGCAGTGCATTTTGTGAAAGTAACTAATTTCAAACATCCATAATGACTATAAGGAATCTTCAGCTCAGATAGTTTGAGTAGTAAATAAATTTTATGATCATATTGCAGAACAGAAATGCAAACATCTAGCATTTAGGAGTAGAAACATCAGCTTGCTGGTCAGCTATCAATATGTTACTCAGCTTCCATTTAGTGAAGTTTGAAATGAATGCATTATTAATATTATTATTATTATTATTGCTTGTATAGAAGTAATGATAGGCATAAAATCTTGCTGTATTTATTGGTATGAAATATAATTACCATCAACATAGTCCAATTGAATATAAAGAAAATAAAGCCTCTGCTGGTCCTACAGATTGGGCTGTCTGTTCCGTTTGCTATTGCCTGCTTAAAGGCAAGAAACCGCAGGCACTGGGCTAATCCTGTTCATGAAACCAGGAGCCAGAGAGGCGAGCAACTCCAACAAGATGCAGCTTCTGTGCTCAGCAGGTAGTTATGGATGAGTAAGTTGTCAGTAATTTGAACGTGTTGCGTCTGATCCATGCAGAGGTCCATAAACCCTTAAAAACACAGCAATAGTTTAGTCTCCACTTGTACCAATTGGATGACTTCTGGATTTTGCTCACCAAGTCCTTGTACATATGTCAGGTGCTGCCAGTGGTGACCACAGTGAGCACTGGATTTATGCACCCTGGTTCTGGATGCACTGATCCTGTGCACTGACAAATACACAAACCAACAGATATCCGGAGTTCTTGATAACCCAGATTTTACACTGTATTTTTAACTGGGGTGTGATTAGCACAAACAGAAGCTTACCAGGGAGTTAGTAATTTAAACCACCAGACCCTACTGATTTATAAATCTGAAACTAAGGTGTATCAGCATAATTTCTGAACATGACAAAAGTATAAACACAATGTCATCTTCACAAGTAGAGCTCCTCTGAATATGGAAGCCATGAAAAAGGCTTGCATCTGCCTTACAGCTTCAGTTCTTTTGCCGGAGTGAGGTATGGGTGCCTGTATGGCTCAGCTGGGTCACGAGTGCATAGCAGGAGAAGTGCCGCTTGTCTGAGCCCTTCCCAGTGTGGCAGCTGCCCATGGGATCATCCAGAATGCATCCTCTGTGGTAATAGACACCCTTAGCTGGTAGACACTATACTGAGGCAGTTGTGTGGAGGTATTTCTGTGGATGCTCCTTCTGCTTCCATATTGTGAAAAGCAATTTTATTTTACTTCAGTCTGTCTGGTTCTGCTGTCCGCCTGCCTTCTCTGAACACTTACCGGGGCGGCTCACCCTCAGTCAAACACTGACAGTCAATAGCAATTTTTAGAGGGACAAGCTATTATACAAAGGTCAGGGATTTTTGTAAAGATCATAATTGCCTGAAGGCTTCATTAGCCTTTACAAAATAGTGTTGTTAATTCCACAACATACGATTAAATGACCATTAACATCCAGAGCAATTAATGAAATTAACAACTTCAAGGTGCTACAAATCACGTAGATTCTACCCAATATTGATCCTCAAGCAAGAGTTTTGTTCCAGTAGGTAGACTTGAAACAAGGTGTTCTACAAATGACAAAGACATTTACCTGTGGTTATTACTACCTGAACACAACATCATGGAGCTGTTGAGTGCAAAATCCAGTGCCAGGAGCACTGTCCTGTTTCTGCAGGTATTCCAGAATTAAGTCTCAGGAGTAATAACCACTTACACTAATGAGACCATGTCCCTTTTGTTTGAAGATAAACTAGAGAATAGAAATCTGTATTTTCCCAAAAACCTTTTCAGGCACTAAGCTGATGATCCATATTGCAGTAAACAGGCACACAGGAATGAGGGTAAAGCTTTTTTTACTCTGCCTCTCCAAATAATCTGTTCAGCATCAATAAAAGGAAGCTCACCTTGTACTGTGCTGAGCCAGTTTCAGCTTTGTTATTTCTGATGATGGTGAGAGTTTCTTTGCAAAAAACCATCTGGCATTTCCTAATAAAACCTGATAAAAAACTATATTGAACTGGAAAAGTAGATGCTTTATTAATTAGAACTGACATAGTTGCAAACTAAAAATAAGAATAAATACTGGTGTGCATATTTCCACAGGGAAAACCAAAACTAAGTGAGATTAAAGGTATCCAAGTTGGAAAGAGCAAAATTATGGTTCTCTATAATCTTAATTTAGTCTCTTCTTTGACCATTATTGTAAAATAGTGCCATTGAGTGATTCCAGGCTTTATTTATTGTACACTGTTCAAGTTCTCTCTGAAGGTGGAGCTATGAATTTTCTCATGCTTACCCTGCTCTGTGACGCTCATCGCTACAATATCAACATACTTTACAAACACGAATTAATTAACCTATCTAATAGTATTTTATTGGTGTGGGGTTGCACTCAGATGAAGACCAGACAGTGTAAGAGTAATGTGTTATTTACTGATTTTGCAAGTCCTTTATGCCATGCTTTTTTGAATACCTTAAGAGTTTTATATATGAATATTTAAAGATTTACATGCCATTGCTCATGACTTCCTATGAAGATGTAAGTACCAAGCATGGAAAGGCTGACATGGAAAGGCTGATATAAGTTGGTAAAAAGTGTGTCAGTGCAACTGAAGAACAGTGCCTGTAAGGAGCAGAGGGCACAAACTTTGCTCCTGCTGAGAGTTTCTGTAAGAGGAATCTGATCCAGCTTATGCCTTTCTTCAGTTGTAGCCCATCTGAGTCAAGGTCTGTTATGTTGGTTTGAATGGGGGATGGATAATCTGCATCGTAGTAAAAAATAATACAAATCTTTGGACTTTCATTATAATCTTTCCTACTTCCTCATTTTTCTTTTTTGTTTGTTTTTTTCTTGTGTCAGTCCTTCCTTTACTGAGCAGTTTAGGAGGTGATGGGGAGGGAACTGTGGCACATGGGCTGAAAGCCCCAGAGGCTGAGGTTATGAAACCAGAATGGAGAAAGCACAAGAAGGGTGAGACAGAGTGCTAGGAAAACGTGGCACTGGGAACTCCATGGATGGTAGAGTTGTGGATTCAATTATTACTATGGACAAGGCAGTGCAGCACCTGTTCTGTGTACACCACACAGTATTGAAAAGGAAAATTGTCAGATCCTAAGGGCTACCACAAGGAGAAATGACTGTCCTTGCTCTGCAATACACTTGTGAGGTACAGCAAAACTAGCGTGGGATTTTTTCCTAATGCTTCAAATTGCAAGATAAAACTAATACAAGCAGTCTCACTAAATACTCTGTACCACCATGGCAGTAGAGACAAAACCTGCACATGGGTAGTTAACCATTGGCAGTTTTCTACCATTTTATTAAATATACACACATTCAGTATTTGATATGTAAAAATGCTGACCACATGACATTTCATTTATTACCTTAATAATATATCCCTAATTTTCTGTTGATTATTGGATAGTTCATAATCACACACATTAATGGTTTGCTAAATTTAGATCTTTCAGTATCTCTTTCATAATGTCTTGTGAGTGTTTTTTTCTGAGCAGAACTCTTCTCTTCTCAACTACTTTGGTTTGGCGCCTCTAGTTTTATAAAATTTTTACTTGAACTTCTCAGTTTTTTTGTGGGGCTGTTTGTTTATCCAACAGAAAGGCACTGATCTGGAAAAGGGTTTAAAGCATTTAACGAAGTTCGCTATTTTTAATGGGTCTTCAATTTAGCCAGAATACATTCGTAACTAAAAACACTAGGAATATAGCTTTCTCTTGTTCATTTGTTTGCAAGTTTGGTTAAAACATTTAAAGGAGAATTCCTACCTAAAGAAAAGGAAGAAAGGACGGTTGAACTAAAAGGAAGAAAGAAAGGTTGAACTGGTTGCATAGCAACCGCATCTACAAATAACCAGGCATTTTTAGATATTATATAACTTTATAAAAGATAAAGAAATGCAATTTGAGCTATGCAGAAGAGAAAACTTATTCTCAAGCCTACTGGTAGAACACCCATTTCCCTTAAGCATCTTCACAGCAAAGAAAGGAATCTCAAGTTTGACTCCATGATAGCTTTGAGATCCAAAAGGTGGACTATACTAAGCTAGAATACTTTTGTATTGCCGTAGCTTGTTCTCCAGTGGGCCAAATGCCAAATACCTCATGTGAAGACTCACCTGAAGTACTCTGGATTTCTATGGAAATGCCTGAAGCAGCATCACTTCCCCAGAAATCAGGCTTTGTAACTAACTTGAACTGTAACTTTTGTCTGGGTTTAAAGCTAGGATTCAAATGGATCAGTAGATCCAATGGACTGACTTAGGATACAAGTTAAACTTGACGTTTGACAAATCAAAAATGCCATTTAGGCCTTTGTGTGCAGAGCATCCAAAACTCTCCCGAAGGGTCCATGGATCATCAGACTCTTTAGGAAGTTAAATACTTAACGCTGGTTTCTGTATGTGTGTTCTCTGTACTCTCCCCTTTTGGTCGCTGTGGCGCTTACTGGATGACACTGACATTACAAACCCTGTCCCACTTTACTGGGAGTTATCTTTTCAGGAGCAGCTCTTGCTTAGTCTCTGCAGTTCTACAGTTTGGGGATGTCAGGACTTATGATGCGGTTTTGATGTTTCATTGTCTTTCTGAAGAAGCTGGGTTCTAGGCCCACATTTTGAAACCGTACTCAAATATTCGGTTAACCTTAACTGAAATTAATTCATAAGACTATATTTTCCCTATTTCTGCTGTTTCTGTTCCCTATCCTTAAATCCTCTGTCAAAACTCCTGGGCTGCTGTTGTATCCATCACAATCAGTTCAGAAGAGCATGAAGCAGTAATATTGATGAACTGATTTTATATGTTCAGATTTGAATTTCTAATCTGTGAGCCATTCATGTTTTCTTCTCTTCTTTCATTAAAGGAAATGAAGGTACCCGGAAATAATCAGTTTTTTTCTGTTTTCTGTAATAAAAAGGATCACACTATGAGTCGGACTTAAACGCTCCAGATCAAGTAAGTAATATTACTTGTATGTATTTATTTTATGGAGCTGTCATTTGGCATAGAAGGTGGAAAAAAAGAGTGAAAAAGACATTACTTTAGTACTAGAGGAACAGTGTAACTGGCTTTTTTAATGTTCACTTCTGAGCTGTTGGGGAGCTTCACATTCGTGTGCTATGGTGACAAGTGTTTTCCATTTTCAAAGAAGTTAATGTTGTCTTGAAGAAATTAATTGGCAATGTAGCTACTTAGCGTTACCTGGGGTATTGTAGTGATATTGCAGTGATTTCTCTGACTTAATTTTTCTTAATATGATTTATTCCCATTTCCTCTACCAATATAATGAGTCAACAAAAGAATGCTCTCAACTTTCCTGGCATGAGACATTCAGGTGGAATGTGGTCACTGTGCTAAAAATTTAGAAATTTCCAGAAATTCCCAGCTTTAAGCCAGTTTTCACAATTTAGATGCTGAATTTCACCTCATGTATTGGAGCTACTTGTTTTATAAGCTGCTGCTAAACAAGTTAAAGACCAAGACTATGCAATACAGAAAAAGTAGCTTCCACGGTGCATACGGGAATGGGAAGCATCCAACTCCTGCTGGCCAGTTCCTTTGTGGATAGCGTGCAGGAAGCCCAGGTGTCCCTGTGGCTGCTGACAAATGGTGTTGAGGTAAAAGGAAAGCATGAGATAACTGTAGGACTTCACACATAAATATTCAATAGTGGCTTTTTTTTGAAACCGAACTCTTGAAATTGCACATTTTTGTTCTAAATATTTATGTGCTTCCATCAACAAATCACAGGAGAATCTGTCAGGTTAAAATATTTTATTGCAAGTCAATTTTTCCATAGTAAAAATAATCATATAAAAATCCTTATAAAATCTCAGAAACAAATATTTGTAGAATACTACTGTAATCACTATTGATATTTGCAGTCTAGGAGCTGTGACAGAGGATTTATTACAACTCCAGCTTCTTGTGCTCTGAATAAGCAAAGTAATTTAGTTGAACTTTCATTGATATCTGGCCAGTGCATGTGCTCGTTAATGTGATTTTTTCTGTTACTTTCGTACTTTCCTGGTTAATTTAATAGTTAAATGGTACTGAAAGCTACCTATATGATAATCCTTAGTTAAGCTGCTATGGGAGGGAACGTCTCATACTGATGATACCTCAAAATTACCTAAACCCAAAATAAAAGGGACATAAGAAATCCCTCCAAAGGATGGCAGTCAGTAGATATAACATTTCCAGAAGAGGCAGAGAAAGGAGCAGTTAAAGGCATTGAGGACTGTTGAAGGCAGGAAATGTAATTTACATGGCAAGGATCACATATTTATCCACAGTTTTCAAGGTGAGGCTAGAATAAACAGACTGACCAAATGTTAAACAAGGAAGTGATTTAACTGCTCAAATGAGTGAACGCTCCCCAGTTATCCTCAGCCACACAACAAATACCTGAAGTAAGTCCTTGGCAAATGGTTCTGCAAATAATTGTACAAATTTATGTCTGCACCTTCTTCTGAACTAATACATTTCTTTACCTCCAGCATCAGGCGTCGTGTTGTGTAGGACCAGGAATCTGCAACCAGAATAGAAGGTTAGAATAAATAAATAAAATAAACTGCAGCAATAAAGCACAGCAAAACAGCTTTAATGATGCCCATCCCTCTTCACAAACAAATGTCCAAAGCTTACAGGGGGCTCCTTACAGCCTGCCTTGGCACAAGTCCACTGTTTGCTATAGAAATAGTCCATGATCAGTGACTGGAAAGCCATGGACAGGAGCAATCTGACCCTTTCTTCAGAACAGTGCCTGTCTCTGTTAACAAGAAGGGGGAAAAATCAAACTTAAAGATTACACAAAGCTTCACACCATCCAGTTGAGTTTTATGACATTAGGTCTTGCACTATTCAATTGCTTGTATTTATGTCTCTGCAACCCACTTTTCTCTTCCAAGTCCAGATGTTAATGCTCTCTCATTTGTGCTTTGAGTTTCGCAGTTGCAAAGATCATCTTCTATTTGCAAGATGTCACTCAACGAATAGATTCTACAAGAAGCCTTTCTGCTTTTTGGTTTTATTTCATCAGCTGAAGGTCTGGAAAACAGTAATTTCACAATTTAAAGATAAACATTATTACAACACTAAAAAAGTAACTATTACGCTTGAAATAGGTTTTTTTCCAATTGTAGCAGCCTTGTTGCTTTCTCCCTGCAGCAGGCATTTCAGCTGCTTGTTCCTGGGCACTTGTGTCACTGCCAACTGTTACAAAGCATGCAAAAGCAGGTTATTTTCCTATTTACTATTTTGCTATTTACTAACATCTTTGAAACACAATGCCTGTGCAATGACATTTAAAATTTGACAGAAGCTGGGCTCAAACACATCTGTCAACCTAAACTTAGTCCTCTGGGCTGTTGGAATTGGTGAATGCAAAAGACAGAGAAGGGAAGATGTAACCACAACCATTTGTGGGCATTACTCTCTTCCTACAGCTGGGGGTACCTGTAAGCAAACCTGGGCTCACCTGCCCCTCCTTACAAGAGCATTGCTTTCTGCTGCTCTGCTCCTCTGGGCGATGGTACTTTACCTTTTCAGTTCCTCAGTTCTTTCTCTGTAGGAACTCCGTCCCAGCTTGCAGCGCACATATTGCCTACCCCGCAAAGCTCTTGGTCTGTCTTTCAGAGAGCATCTTGGCAAAAACAGTCACAGGTCAGCTTTGACAGTAGAAATAAATGACATGGCTCTATTCCCCAAAGTCTGGTCCTGCTTTAACAGATGAGTGTGTTCATAACTCACTGCAGTTCCTGGCTCTTCACTGTTACGTTTTTGCAATGTAATATATATACAATATTTTTTTTCCAGAAGAGCCAGCTCGCTCTCAGCTATGCTTGTTATTAAATAAAATCAACACTCTCACAATATTAGTTTTTATGAAATAAAATCACCAGTTTCACAATATTCCATTTTTCCCTTTCCCATAGGGTGCTCTGTTACATCTGTGGAACCTGGTACGTTATTTTTTTCTCACTGACCACCCTTACAGGCTACAATAAAACCTGAAGGGAAAGAATATCTGTCACTATAGATACTCAGCTGCCCAAATAATGTGTTGTTTAGTAATGTGGCACAGTCTTTCTGTGGTGTTGCCAGCCCCTGACTTGCACATGAAGGTAACTGAACTTCAGAAATTCAGAAGACTTCTCTGATGCTAACTTCTCCATACAACTCATTCTAAACCAGTTTCATGATGTGCGTATCAATTAATCTACATTTCTTTAAGTGAAGAAAGATAAAGGAATAGAAATTTAACAGAAGGCAGTTCTGAATTTATCTTCCTGATATTCTCCTTCTGAGGGATATGATATTTAACAGTGTCTTTAATGAAACTGCACAGGAAAAAGGGGAATAACAAACTGAAAGAAGAAAAATAAGCAGCAGACAGTTGAAACATCAGGCTGATGCCCCCACGACTGAACAAAGAGGTGCTAAAATAGCCACACATCTTCTCTGTGTGAAAGTCTGTAAAGGGAGGGGGAAAATGTTGATTTTGGCTCATGGTATCTCCCCAATGCTGTGTACACACCTGGTGTATAACCTGGAGTGTATCTGAAGACAAACATGGTTTGAATACCCAGTTTTAGGTCCAGAAAGCACTGCGTAACGGGAGTAGCTCACTTTCTTCAACCTGGCTTCTAAAGCAATTGCATCTGTAAGAGGAGAGCAACCCAGAACTCATGGCTTTAATTTTTGAGAAAGATGGAGGTTACTTTTCTATGGTATCATTTGATTTACCAGAGAAAACTGGTGTGAAGCCATTTCATAAAACCTGTGATACAAACACAAACAAAAACTTAACAAAAAAATCAGTGAGATGGTGGTCTAGTGCAGGTAACCAAGACTTGTAGCATTTGTCAGAAGTGGAATACAGATCCCAGTTAGCATTTTTGCACAGTGCATATTTTTCAAGTTAAACATTTAAATTAGATCTGTCTCTGGATGTGAATAACAAGAGAGATGACATTTTAGAACTAGAAAGAGGTGAGCATGTACAAGCCCTCATCAAACCACGTGGTCACTGTGTTTCTGCACGGTCACTGCCTGGTTATTCAAACATGTTTGCAGAAACTAACTATAAAGTTCAGCTTCAATGGACGATCGGTCCTTTATGCACATCATTTTATTAAAGAATGATACTGATTAAAACAATTCATGGGCAATCACAGCCTTGTTCTGACTGGAAGGGCAGGGGAAATGTGACCCTATCGTAAAGCAAAGTACTCGCTACAGAGAGCAGTGCTAAAATGGGCAAAAGCCTATGTGGGCGCCTATTTCCATGCCTTATTAAATGCATCTTATTGGTATAATGCCTTCAAATTTAAAAAGCTTAATTTTGAAATCATCAGATAATTGTGTAATTGTGGTATTTGTGTTCCCTGTAATGAATCAGAGTATAATTTCCAACAGTTCTGCCTGACAGCAGCCATGACAACTCTGTTCTTTGATGTAACCGTGGTGCTCAAAGTCTGGCCCTAAAGCACATCAACAACATTTAAATTGAAGATTCACTGACAAATAAGACCACATAAACTCTGCCCAGTAGCGTTTTCAGTCTAAAAAAGTACAAAAATTGCCTTCTTCCTCACAAGAACCAAATCCCTGAGGTGCTGCCACAGGCCAGCTAGGGGCTTCTTGATGCCTCCTTTGAAGGGAGTGCAGGAGCATGAGCTGCCCCACTCCTGTTCCATCTGGCAAGCAGTGCTGGTTCTTGCAGAGAGAGATGAAACCATGATGAACAGATCAGTTAGACTCTCATGAAACAAATATCCAAAGCATTTTGAGTAAGCAGGTGATTCTCAGTGCTCTTTAAAGCTTCTTAGTTTGATAAAAAACACAAGCCATCTGATAAGAACATGTATGGCAGAAGTAATTACAGTCCAATTGTTGGAAATGCCTATCAGAGCCAATGACAACACCAAAAGGTGCCAAGGACAAAGCATCTCACTGCTACCAAATACAGCAGTGGATTTGGGAGACACAGCTGGTTTTATACAGAAGACATGTTTGTACATTGCTTCATGCAGAGCCTCCAGAGATGAACAAACACAAGCAATTACAGACAACTGGAGGCAAGCTGGAATTATTTCATTTCACTGTACAGAACTTGGCACACAATTTTTAAATGCAGCTAAAATCTGCTCTGAGACTACGTGCCCCCGGCTATTGTTTTTTCTAAAGGAAAAGAAAAAGGGTGTAAGAAAAATGCAAATGCAGTCCAGCAGTAAGAACTGTCATTGTACATAGCAGCTACAGGACCACAAATAAGATGGCTCTCTGCTTAGTCTGAGTAAAAACATCTTAGAGCAACACAGCTACAGGACCAGTAAGCCCAATGCCGCTCCACATCATCACTCTCCCACACTGAGCACACATCAGCCTGGCAGTCGCACCATCAGTGGAAAGCCCCAGGAACACCCAAATCCAGTGCTGAGGAGCAACCTTGGTAGAACACCACTCCAAAAGCGGGATGGCCACTTTGACATAAAACATCAGTGGTGCTGTGTGGGTCTCGTGGATCAGCCTGCCTCCCTTCCGCAAGGCCTGGCTGTCCAGCTCCATTGTCCTGCACTGTAGCACAACCCAAGCCTCTTCTGTCTCGTGTCCATCTCAGCCCACCACCTGGGGTTGTTCAGACAACCTGGTTAGCACTCGTGCTGTGATTAGGTTTCCCAGGGTTCCTCTACTGACTGTGAGGTCTACATACAGCTGTCTAGTCCCTTCCCCCCACCCCAGATCTGTACTGGTTTTCCTTCTCCTTACTCTTCTCAATGGAGGAATCTAGACCATCTCCTAGAGCTGCTGCCACTGACCTTTCTCCACTTGTCGCTGTCCCTAGGACGACACATATGGACATACAGGTTACAGTTCATATGCAAAGAAACACACAGGTACCCATGTTTTTCCAGATATCTGTGGTAAAACCCAGCGCCTTTGCAAGCACCATCTAGACTAGGCTTGAGATGTGACAGCAAAGCGCTGCAACTGAGGCCATAGATACAACAAAACCCATGCAGCACTGATCTAAAGGCATTACTGATGTCACACAGCTGTGTAGCACTCAGGATTGGAGGTTTTTTGGTAGTCACAAATTTTCTACCAATATCAAGTTTAAATTTATTCATGGCCTATCTCTTATCTATTTAATTCTGTACCAGTATTGTAAACCAAATAATTATTAAATAATCTTGGTATTTTCTCCACTGAAGTAATGTTGTAGTTCCTCAGCTTTCATTTTGTTTATCTAAACAGGCCTAAAAAGGTAATTTGAAGATCTTTTCAACAGATACACTGTGCCTTCTGTGAACAGAATAGGAGCTTTTTTGTTCATCCAGTCCAATAAAGCGATACATATTTTAAGGTGACTTGCTTACAATAATATAAATGAATGCACACCAATGGCTTTTACAGAATTTCTTTGATTATGCCTAAAACCCCTGTGCCTGGTACATGGAAATTGCCCAGGTTACCTCCTGGCAGAGGCCATAGCAAACCACAAATACACTCAGGCGTTTTTTAGCTGTTCCGTAACTTCCAACTAATGAACCACAGAAGTTCTTATTAGCAGTCCCTCAGGACATGAATTTATGCAGTACATCTTGTGATATCAGGATCTAAAGTACATTTGCTTGTGTAATTAGGTTAATCTTATTTTTGTTAGACCAATTGAAAGGCATTTTGTTCCCTGTTTATTATAAAGACACAGCCCTGGCTTCTGTTTTGTAGCATGCGTTGAAAATTCCAAACATAAAGGATTTGCCCCAAACATGAATAAATAATTTAATCCATATTACAGTCCAAATCTCTTTAATCATCTCTACCATACTTCTGCCTTTGAGTTTTATACAAGTAAGATGACATAGAGCAGATACACTTCAAATTTACATTGCAAAGATTGACCTGGAAAGGAAAGCTTTGTGATGTCATTACACACCCCTTGAAAAGAGCTATTGTGTACGGTACTGCAAGCTACAGCACTATCTTCACATCATGTTGTGTTTATGCAATAGCAAAGTATTCAATGCTGGTCAGAAATTTAAACTGCAAGATTTTCGGGTTGAGCACCACCCTTTCACTGCAAGCTTTCCCAGTTTTTAGCTGCAGGAAGGAAACGACCTTGACTGGATGCAAACACCACACATTGCACAAATAATCCATCAAGAATTTAGGGAGTCTGTCTTTGGTGCCAAACAAATTTATGTATTTAAACATCATCACTGTATTTGAACAAATAAAGTAAATGTGTCTCTTGCCCACAAATAAACACATTTTTCATTAGTGATCATCTTCTAAATTACTGTTCAACTACCCCAGTGATCCCATTAACCCCACCTCACCCACACTGGATAATTATGGCTCCAGCACTAGGAATTAATCTAAAGTTCTTGAGTATTTAGGCTTGTAACCTAGTGTGTGTCTACTACACCCTCAAAATTAACGTTTCTTAATATTTTTAAGTAAAAATCAGTAACTTCAAAAGCAAAGAATGCTGTCCTGAGCAATGCCTGACAACGATACGGAGATGGCAAGACATAGACTCCAAACCAATTTGTATCTTTATTTTCCCACATTACTGCATATTATTAGACATCACCACTCCCTTAAGTTTTACCAAGCTGGAAACAGCTTGGAAGATGAAAGAAAACAATCTATGAAAGCTAAAGAAACAGAAATAAAAGTGTTGGATGGCTCTGAGTTTTTAATGTTCTTGAACACTGAAATACACTTATGTCTAAAATTAAAATACTGATTTCAGCTGTCATCAATGATAACAAATGTAGGTAAAACTATTGCTGGTATAACAGTATCTAATTTCTGCTTCTCTCTGAGTTTTGGACACAAAACTGAGTGACAGAATTCATGCTGTAGTTATATTAAAACATCACCTCCAAAATCACAGATATTTTGAAGTTTTTTATACTACGGCTTTGGTATAACAGACTTTTTAAAGGCTGACAGTTCTCAAAACTATCACATAGATGAGAAAAACAATGGTTTGAGATGATTTCCTTTGCCAAGTTCAAAGTATGTATCACATAAAAGGATTAGAAACAGCTACTGTAGTATTGCATGAAGTCAGAAAAAAATTATAGTGAAACACCTGCAAATTTAATTTATATATATTATACTCCTATAGATGCTGCCAGCATCTCCTGCTTAAGAGAATGAAACCAATAAAAAAAATTACCTTCAAATAAGTACCAATTTATACTGGATACAAACTGCATCCACATGGCAATCAAGTGCACTATTTGAATTAATTCATTCAAATCATATTTTAAAACAAAAAAACCCCATCAACATTCACAAAGTGAAGATGGAAAATCCTTAAATAATCCCTAAGTATACAGGTATGCAATTAATATCACACTTGTGTTTTTAATCAAGTGTTGGGTTTGATTTCTGCAGAAAGCATTCTCAGAAGAAATAGAAGAGGGGAAAAGAATCACCAGCTGAGAAGCCAGGCTTGTGTGGTCTCCTCACTGTGTTCTAGAAAACCATCAGCACACAAATAAAACAGGCAGGCTTGGTTGCTGTTATCATTTTCATTTCTCACAGTATCTCTTGGTGAGATAGTCCCAATTACACTCAAAACATCAACAGGCTACCGAGGATAGAATGGCTTTAAGGTTTGTTTTTCTATCACATATAGTGGCAACATATTCTCTCACAGACGACAGTAAATAGGACAACTGCAGACACTTGAGCATCCCAATGTGAAACTGTTGATACTATCAAACGCTTACTGTTCTTTTACCTTATGTTCCCACACAATTTAAAGATTTTATTATTAACCAGTCTAGATAGAACATGGAAGGACTAAAAGCAAAATCTTTCTCTCTATATTTCCAGAACTTGCATAACATCAACTGTCCAGAACATATGAAACACTGAAAAGTGTCATTATTCAATGGAAAAGAGGAGGGAAAGACACACAAAACAGGTTTTGAGCTTAATTCTAAGATGCTTTTGAAAGGCAAGAACATATAAGGTAAATGTCAGCAATTACAAGGCAGATGGCATAACATACCTGGGGCTTTTATATGATATCAGACCCTTTCATCTTGTACTAGAAATTGTCACACTACAAGGCACTCAATATCAATTCAGCACTTTCCCATAATTTAATTTATGCATTTATTCAGACTCCATAAATTTTCCAGAATGAAAAAGAGCAGAAAACCGAAGAGTACAAGTCCCACCCAAACGTCACAGGATGGAATGAATTGTAGAAGATGTAGAAGAATGTATTATTTTATTTTTTTTTTACTAATGTTTCTGACAGTCCTGAACTGGATTTCCTACATTAACAGGAAGCACTAGCATGAGTGAGCATTTCCAAGATTCATTTTGCCATTTTCATTGCCGGAGTTCTTACCTGTTCATTTCAGCTCCACTAAAGGGACAGATAATGCACAGGGTGTGCAGGAAACCACTTGTCTCTTTTTGTTGTTGGTTTCCCATCTGGCACAGGATGTTTGCAGATATGATGAGACAGTATTTTCTACGGGTGAAAAAACCCAATTTGCTTAAATTTCTGTTAGGAAGGGTTCAGAATGTAACTCAGATCAGTCTAGAAAAGCTCAAAGTGTCACTCTTTGTCTTACATGGGGATATATTTTGGAGATCCAGGCTCCTCTTAACTCTGTATCCATCAAACTCCTGGCAATTTTGAATGAATGTCAAAATGGAATTCCTGAGATGTTTTTGCATATTTCACTCCTTAGCACTTCAATTATCAACTGTATAGTAAAGAGATGAGAATGCTTGTTAAGTCCTTGGTCTTGTAAAGTATTTGCAGAGTAAAACAACAGTAACATGCATTTCATGATTATTTATTTATGCATTCGAGAATGAAAGGAGATAGAAGACAACAATAAGGGGATGCTCCACTTATTTGAACTGAGTATGCACTTTGACTGTGGAAATTTTATCTACATGTGTTTAGAATTAAGGGAAGTTACCTGACCTAAATGTTTACAGTTTTCTTCTGGTTATTATCATCAGCAAAAAAAATAGTCCATACACAAAAATTACCCTAAGACTGTAAGATTAACACAGCACTTAGATGTTGTACTTAGCTACATGGCCTAGTGGCAGATTGGTGGTTGGACTCAATGATCTTAATGTTCTTTTCCAACTGAAACAATTAAAATATAAAAATATATAAATACAAAGACAACAAGAGCACCACCCTGGTGCTGCCAGTTCATCCTCAGCCAGTATCGCATCAACCTCTCAATCCAATTCAATCCAATCCAATCTGATGCTTAGTATTGTGCAGACAATATCCAGCCTCCCTGGTGTTTCTTGAACTTACTGTTTTTCATTAAGTTATAGGTGTAGCTGGATAAAGGAATAAAATACCCCACTGCTTTTCTACCAACAGCTGAGGGCAGCTGGCATTCCTCAACTCCCCCACATGCTCTGTTACACAGTACTTTCGCCAATACAGGCCATGAGCCCTAAGCTTCCCTTCTTCCTAAAAGGTATCACAGCCCTCGCATCTGGGCATTGACGCTGTGACCCTGTGGTCTTCAAAGAGTGGAGATGGGAGCTGCAAGCCAAGATCTTTCCTTTCCCTCGGAAACATCTCTTCTGCGGTGCAGGCATCGGTCTCATGGCAGTTATCATATTATTTGCAGTTACCTCCCTATCTGCCTCCTTAAGGTACTTTATGTGCAGGGCAAAAGCCCGCATACATACAGTGTCACTGCAGTGACACCAAAGGCTTTCCAGGATGGGCCAAGTCATTTTAGAGCCCTGTGTGTATCAGGAACCAAGCAACTGCTGGGACTGCTTTGATGGTGCAGAGCAACCACCAGTTTGCTGCAAATTTTAGGCTAGGTCTGATAAGTAAAAGGGTTTCCAGTCTGTCACGAGGATGTCAAATATAATTAGGCAGCCATTCAAAACATTATGAAATTAAACACCCTCCTCTATTCTGCATAATAAACCCAAATAGCTACAAATGTGTCAGTAAATGCTGAATGCAGCCTGCATGAAAAATGGAAGCAGCCTGGAGATTTATCCCGGGTGCTGCAAGCAGCACACGCCTATCCCAAACAGGGAACACCAACATCCAGATGCTTTCTGTCAGCCTCTGACAAATGCAGCTCTGTCTTTATGCTCCCAGCAAACAGAGAGGAAACAATACATTACAAAAAGACCATCTTTCTTCCAGTTCATGGAGAGAAGGCATCGCACAGATCAAGAAAAACGTGGTGTCTGCATGCTGATGGGGTATACACAACCACTGCAGCTGCAAGCCGATTAAGAAAAAATGCTTTGTTTTATAATTACGGATTTGAATCCAAGGTAAATCTATCTGTAGATGTCTGGGGCTCAGCTGTCACTTGGCCTCCATCCACTATTGCAGGCAAACTGACCCCTTAGGTGGGGCATGCCTGAGTCTAAAGCTTGGAAAGAGCTCCCAGGATCAGCAATTCCCCTCTTTGCCACGGCTGCAGCAGCGACTAAGGGCCAACAAGGGCATTCCGGGTCACTTGGTGTCACAGCAAATTGCACGTTCCCTGGAGTAAGGGGGGGAACTGTGAGCAATTTCTCTTTCTAATGGTTTTCCAGTGGTGCAGGACTTACCTATTGCAATATTGAAAAGGCAAAATTTGTCTTTCAAGAGGCAATGCCAAAAAACTGCACAATTATAATTTTTGCAAGACAGTTTCCTCTGTTGTAATGAAGGAAAACAAAAGGCCATGCTGAGGTGAAGTCTCTCTTGTGCTCCTCCTTACTTGTCTTTCCGCTTCTACTTCCCACATTCCAGCGCAGAAAAATTCCAGACTTCTATAGAAACATATGCCATTGCATACAAATAAATATATGTGAAAAAATGAATATTGTTAGTGTCAAGCACAGCCCAAAGGTAGAATTCATGTCCCTTGAGTCCTCTAGATAATTAAAGGAAGACAAGTAGCTCCTAAAGGATGTTCTTCCCTGTGAGGTTGGGGAGGTCCTCACCCAGGTTGCCCAGAGAAGCTGTGGCTGCCCCATCACTGGAAGTGTTCAAGGCCAGGTTGGACTGGACTTTGAGCACCCTGATCCAGTGGAAGGTGTCCCTGCCCATAACAGGGAGGTGGGACTGGATGGGCTTTGAGGTCCCTTCTAACCCAAATCACTTCATGGTTCTATGATTAAGCTCACATGTCATGGCCTATGGCCTTCATTGAACCACTTGCTGTATTCCAAAGTTGACTGTCGGTAGTTGACAAACATGCAACTTCAGAAAGAAAATTTCACAACGGTTTGTTAACTGTGGCAGCACTGATTGTTCCAGCAATTTCTCCCCCAAGAAATGTGTTTAATGAGAAAAAAACTCCAAACATTTAAAATCTGTATGTATATGTTAAAGCTTTCCACTAAACAGAAGAGAAAATAATCCCAAACCCTTCATAAAACTCAGATACCTTTCTCAGTTGCATTTTGCAGACGCTGCAGACAAAGCATCAGAATAACTAAGAGTAAAATTAAAGCATTCTGAAAAGCTTTTGAATTCTATAATTGTATTCATGTTGTAATGGGGTTGGTTTAAATGTAAAGGTTCTTAATAAGTACAACTCTCTAACATCATTCAAAGAACTGACAAACAATTGATGCCTCTCTCTATTCCACTTCTGCTGTTACACACGCTTGGATTTGGGAGCACAAGGCTGTCTTCTGCTTAGAACACTCCCACCTGTGAGAAGAGGGTCTGAACTGGGGGTCAGGTCTCAAACCGAACTGCGGAGTGGCCCAGCAAGCAGCAGCAATCCCCAGCACCGCACTGGGTGGCTGAGCAGAGCAGGAACGGGCACTTGTTTGGCTTTGCCAAGCCTCTCGTGAGTTGTCTCAAATAACAAGTTTCTGTTCTCCTGACTGAAGCTGCTTCACTTTAGTAAGAGGAGTTGTTGTTCCTGCTTTGCTGATTGGTAAGGTTTGAAGCGTGTTTAATTTAGATGCAGTTATGTGTAATCAGGCCAGAAGCTAGAGGAATCATTTGTAAAGGAGACAAATTTGTATAGATTAGCCTAGTGCCTACCAAGTGAGAATATAGCTATCTATAAATATTTAGGAGAAATAACAGCAATGAAAAATAAATATTCTGGAAAATAACACATTAAGTACGCCATGCAAGTGTATCTGGGAATAAAGAAAAATAAGTAAAATAAATGGCTGAGAATACAGTGGAAAGGCTTAGCAGTGCACTCAGGTAAACAGAAAGAGGTCAGAGCTCTGTCATCACTCAGCCTGTTTATAATCTCAAACACAGTATGCATTAAATATACGATGATGGATACCTTATGAGGTTAACAACCTTAGTAGGGCTGTGTTTTTAATTTTCAACTGAGCAGCTTGTGTCATGCATAGTATCTCTCTCCATTTTTGTTCCCCATGTTACACTTATATATAACACACTTATTTCTCTTTCTTCATACTGTGTCATGTATTTCAGTTTTGTCTTTGGGTTAACAAGTATTTAGCTACAGATTCAGGCCAGTATCTACAAATGACTGTTCTTCTTGCATGTTAGGAAGCTCTATCCGGTCAAAGTAGCACAGCAGCTCATACCTTATTAAAATGGATGTTGCTAGACTTCAAAAACCACTTTACATTAATGGTGTGTGGAAGATGTTGATACATCTATATATGGCTTTATATTCCTGTCACCTCCTGTAGACAAACCTTTGTGTGCATTTCTGTACACATGGATGTACACATATACACACACACTGTATATGCACACACATACACGCGTCCCTCATGCTTATAATGCGCTGTACCCGCTGCTTATCTTGGAAAAGAAAGCCAACAAGCTAGATTCATTGCTGTACAAGTTTTGGCACTGGATCCAGTCTGCCTCCTGATTCTGACATGTATGTCTAAAACCACTGTGGAATATCAGAGAGAACCAGGAGTTTTGAATAATATCTTGAGAAAGCCTGTAAGTACTTTTAATAACCCCACTGTCCTCATAAAACTATAATAATTTCCAACTTAGGTCCTCATTACATTGAACACATCAACTCTATGTGACAGAAAATGCCTACTTCAATGTGAGTGTGACCAAACCAAAATTCTGGTAGCCAACTGAACGTTTCACCTAACATGGTTCTCTCTCTCTCTCTGCTGCGGGCACAGCCTGAAAAACATTCTATATTCCTTGCTGCTGCTGTTGTTATTGATCTGTCAGTAGGTACTAAATCTATGAATATATGGCAGAAGCATTCCTGGCCCAGAATAAGTTCTGGACAGCATGATTTATCCTGCATGTTTGGTCAGTGTCCAGCCCTGTCTTTTGTTGCCCCTACCCAAAGCACAGCTATGAAATGCCTGTTTTCACTATGGCATTCCTTGGTTCAGTATTCTCCCACCAAAAACATGCCGTAGGATGGGATCATCCACAGCAGTTGTGGATCAGTCAAACCCTTTCAATTTCCTGCTCCAGTCAGTTTTGTGTCAGACGTACCCACCTTGCTGCTTATTCCAAACCAGCTGGGATCCCTCCCCTCACTAAACCCCACGCACTTCTCAAGCATCACTGTAGAGGGAGAAGATATAAAACCTAAGCCTGGGCAATTTCTCACATTATCACTCCCTGAACAGTTCAGATGTTGGTAGGTCAAATTCCTCCTGCCCTGTCAGATGACCTGCTAATTTTCCTGAAGGGAAGGGAAGAAAGAGCTGAATAAAAATGATTCTCTAAACAAAATACCTTCTAGTCTTACAAAAAATGGCGAGAATGGATCAAACTTTAGGTGATCTGCTGCTTTCAATAACACAGCCCAGCTTCATGGAACTGGATTTTAAAATGTAGATTTGAAAAAATGGGTGCAAAAAGCAGTAACGTGGGAGTCTACTTGTTGGTTTTCTGCTTATTAGTTTTGGGTTCTTGTGGCACTTACATCCATCTAAACAAGGAGACAGTAATTCAAGTACCAACTCATTGTGGAAGTATGGACAAATTAATTACTGTAACCTTTCACTTCCCAGTTCTATAAAGTATAGCATAAAGCTACTGCATAAGGGTATTTGCACAAACAGAGCAGTTGTGGAATGCATAATAAAGCTGATTTTCACCTGTAGGGAGGCTTTTCTTCCTTATTGTTTTGTGACCATGGTCTTAAAAATAGAAAGTATGGCTTCCCAGGACAGTAAGATAGGAAATTTAAGAGAATAAATCCATTTTGGCCAGAATTTCAGCTATTAAAAGCTGCAGATTTTGTGGTGCCCTTCAGCTACTCTTGCCTGAGGGCCTTCCAGTGACCTGCCTGAAGGGCTGGGACATCTATGAGTACATTGAGATAGCTTTGCTTATTATGCACATCTCACAGGAGCGTTTGCTTTGCAAAAAGCATGCTCATTTTTCCTTCCAGTGCATTTTTCACTACATAATTACTCATATTCAAAAAAACTCAGAATAAGCAGATGACAAGATCCTTCAGAACACACACAAGTTCTTAATGTGAACCAAGAACCTAGTACAGAAAGTCATGTTTCATGGTTAGTCTCACAATGGATGGGCCAAGGAAGCTGGTGAGGCTGAGACCTGTGGGCAGCATCAGAAGATACTGACAGACAACACAATCAGATGGAGAAAATGAGCAACAGCAATGCCAACACAATCTATTTCTGTTCTGAGATTGAAAACCTCTATGAAAACGTCCTGTAAAGGTAAATGGATGACAACCTTTTAACACGATGGCTAAGCAACCTCTAAAACAATCGGCTGGGTAAATGCAGATCAGTTATAGATATGTAAGTACATAACACTATGTGTATATTGTATTTTATATGTATATGTTTACAAAGTAAACTAACTATAGGAACATAACTTATGAAAGTCATTTTATAGCCCACATCATCTTAACACAGTTTCCACTTTAGACCTGGCTTTGAAGAGAAAAATAAGAAAAATAAGAGAAATGAGAAGTATTTCTCAGAATAGAAATAAGAGAAAAATAAGAGTATGAGAAGTATTTCTGCCCATTACCCCTTCCTCAAAAGATATTATTCCCAATTTTTAACAGTCTATGCTGTTATTTCACATCCAGTGCTCTAACTGCAAGCAGGAATAAAGCACTGAGCTGTTGAGCTTAAACACATTCAGGAATCTTACTTTTAAAGAGGCTCACAGAAAAATGTCATCTGTCCTTTGCCTTCCTGATTTGTAAAATCAGGGTAACAATGCTGACCAACAGTGTAAAGCAATCCCCCACAGATCCTGGAATAACGATCTCAGGAAATTTGCATAAGATGGTTACATTTGACTTTCACATATCCCTCCTGTCAGACTTTCACCACGAGCAACACGATGATGAATCAGCATGAAACTCATAAGAGTTCTCATCCCAGAGTGCTTCTTTCATGGTATGTGCCACCAGCTAATGTCTCACAGCTCCGAGTCTCTCCAGCTCCTCTCAGAGGAGTTCCGAGTCTCTCCAGCTCCTCTCAGAGGAGACCCCCTCTGACAGTCTGACCTCTGCACCCCCCAGAGTGTGAGAATGCAGCACGGTTGCTAAGCACCACTGGTACAGCAGAACCAAGAGCAAAGACATTTTTCCTCTAGACACAGGAGAGGAGCAATTCCCAGCCTCCTCTTGCACACATGCTCTCCCCCGTACCGTTAACACCAGAGGGGCACTGCTTGTGGACGAGGCTGAGGGTGTGGTCACCTTGGCATCAACACGAGAGCACTTCCAGCACCCTGCACTTACTGACGTTCAGCCTGGCCCTACCTCACTGTCATCACTTGGCAACTTGTAGCAGGTGAACAACATCTCATGGGGCAACTGCCCTTAAACACTAAGATATGTTGAGCATTCCAGGACTTGCCCGGCTTCTTCGCTCCCTCCCAGACAATCACTGGCTGCTTGGAGAAGCAAGCAGACCAAGAAAACCCAACAGCCCTAAGGCCAGTTGGGCCAATGCTCAGGTGGCATAGGGCGGTCACCACTGCTGTTCCCTAGGAGTAAGTTTCCAATTACATTCCTCAACACACCATGGAGCAGAAGCTTCTGTATGTTAAGTGCTGATCACAACAATCAAGCCCTATTTCAGGCCTCTAAAGCATGTTCCACCACCATAACAATAATTACACAACCCAAAACTATTTAGCGAGTGGAAAAGGTATCTGTCCCAGGTTTCTGGTGCTCCCTGTTACTATGGTGAATACTAGCACCTACTGACAGAAACAACAAAAAGAAAAGAAGCCTTTTCACTCCTAAAACTACAGCTAGTATTTTAAAATCTTCTAAAGACTAATCAGTCTCTCTTATGTGTCTTGTGTCGTGACCAAGCTTTTGATAAAAGGCTCTAGAAATTCTATAAAAATTACATTTTATTTTCCCAAGCCACCTATATTTATCAAAGAGGTGAAGAGAAGTTGGTTACTGAATGACTGGAAGCACCAACCAGAGCGTCGCTGTTGTTTTTCCCTCTGTTCTCAGAAAGACGCAGTAGAGGTCAGTTTGTGATGAAACCTTAGAAGACAGGAGAGTTAATGACTCACATCTGCAATTTTAAATTATTCAGTTACCACTTGAGTACTCACCAGGCACAATAAACAGCAGCTAATACGAGTCATGCATGTTTTATAAAGGCAAACTGTAGCCTCTGGAGTATATTACATTTATCTCTGAAAAGAGTGACAGCCTTTTCAAAATCATTTCAGACCAGTTTTTTCCTGCTATTAGTCTAACTTTCTGCAGCAAAATCTCCCATTGAACAGGAGTTTTATTCAGGTGGAGAAGACAGGTTGCAAACTATTAAATAAAATATTTACTTTTAAAGCCATAAATACAGGGAAAAACATCTTACAAATGGGTTGGCTCAGTTTCCACGTTGTTTATGCAACTCTTCTTTGCGTGGGCTGTGTCAACAGCTGTAGCCTCACGTGCTTCGTATTCTGCTGGGTCACCCAAAAGATGGACCACTATCCAGAAGTCAGATCCATTCCCAAGGAACAGGGCAGTGGCCACCAGTAGCACAGTAACTTTTCTCACTGCAGGAAAGCTGCCTCCTGTTGGATACCTGGGAGCAGCCAGACACGCATCAAATGTTTGCACCCTTCTGCAAGGAGCTCCTCATGGTGTCTGCAGAGAAAGCACAACCAAAGTACGTTCTCCTGCTGTTGGAAAAGGAGTAAAGTATGGAAACACCAAACAGAAACCCACAAAAGAGAAGAGAATGGTAAGTACCTAAAGGTGCATAATGAAATATAACTTCAGGCAACTGGCTGGCAGTCTTCGGAGCCTGGGTCCCTCATATAACCCATTCATTAATTATTGTCTTTAAATGAGCTGTGGCTGAGCATACCAGTACAAACATTAACACAATTGTTATTTAGTTATCCAGGAGAACTTTCTAGCATGTTTACCTGCAGTGAAGTCTCTGCTGGTACTGCTGCCAGTATTATTATACTGTTGAGCCTGTGAGACACAGAACAGCAAAGCAAACAAGCAGGATTAAAAGATAACCCCAAATATCCACACAAGCACTTGGCAAGAAATAACAGTCTGCTAAAGCATAATCTAAGGAGAAAAGAAGATTTCAGTTTCAATAAGCACATCGTGAACACCTCTGATAGATGGAGATAGGCACCATGAGAACATAGCCACAGGCTGGTAACTCCAGCCCTCTTTGTATCTGGCCCTGGCAAAGTCAATATTTTCCTAACTCTGCTACGCTGAGACTGCAGCTCACTGAGCTGTTAGCCATCTCCTTACACTTCTCCTCTTTTTCTTCTCTAATTAGTTCCCTACCCTTGACTTGGGAAGATACCATGTAACATCGCTCTGCCAGCAGAACAGTTGTTCCTCTGTGGAATCAATGGTACTACTCTCTATAAAAATGTCTCTATTGAACCAACACAGTTGCTCTTTTATCTCAATTACAGAGCAATCATCTAGGAATAGAAGATGACTTCTAAGGCAGCGGAACTTGTGTCCCTCCAGAAACGCTACCTTTTCTCCAACTGTGGAGACGTGACCCCTGAGGATCCCAGCCATTAAAACACACCTGACTATCACAGGATCTGTCATCCCATTACTGCACTCTGTCTTCAAAAGCGCTCTTTCATTCACAAAGGTATTAGCAGGGAGTTAAAGTGCCATCAACTTCACTCTGCTATCTCTTGGTTAGCGGTTTCATCTCTTCAGCTTAATAAGGTTAAAGAAGTAGAGGTTGTCAGTGAAGTCACAGTAAATTAAAAGTGAAACTTCTCCGTCCTTGCTATTCCAGAGTTTCTACCAAATATACCATCTTCTTGAGATTTCACAGCAAATGAACAACATGACTTTTAGAGAAGCAGCAGTGTTTTATGCACATTTAAACCCTTCAACCCACCCTTTCCTTCAAACAAATGTGTAGGAGTAATCATGAAAGAGCCCAGAATAACTTTGATAAGGAAACATGCTTTTACAGTAAGATTTTCAAAGAAAGAGGGGAGATTTGAGATGAGATACAGCTAAGAAATTCTTCACAATAAGGGTGCTGAAGCCCTGGCACAGGCTGCCCTGAGAAGTCGTGGTTGCCTCATCCCTGGAGGTGTTCAAGGCCAGGTTCAATGGGGCTTTGAGCACACTCATCCAGTGGGAAGTGTTCCTGCCCATGGCAGGGGGATTGGAACTGGATGAGCTTTGCGGTCCCTTTCAGCTCAAGCCATTCTATGATTCTATGATTAACCTGCAAGCCCCTCTCCACTGGTTTTCTCACCTATTACTTCTTCACGGAAGAACGCAAATTGCCTTTCAACACAGCCATTGCTAACTTTGGCAGGACATCAGAGATACGGCAACAAAGTTCCTATTAATGGCCAATTTACATGATGATCCAAGCATCTGTCCAAAACTAAGGTCCTTATAGCAACAACAGCACAGGGACTAGGAGATATACAGTACCAACCTTTCAGCACAGGTAATCTCTTCACTCTCCCAGCTCTCCTCTTCAGGTTGCCAAGTACATGGGAAGGTTCACAGTGGAAATGGTTACAGAAGCAGCAAATTGTCTTTGCCCTTACTCCAAGCAAGAAGACAGAGAAATCTACACAGAAAGCAAAGCATGGGTTTGGAGTTGATAATTCAGTTCACAATTGACCTTCTCCTCACCTCAAAAGGTAAAATATCTCTCTCTCCAAAGTTTCCTGAAACTCCAACTGGTTTTAAACTCTTTACATGTAAATAAAATGTAAATAAAATGTACACTTGTCCCCCAGGTTTCAGTTGGAAGTGGTGAGCCTATCCAATGAAACAAAACCTGAATGGATCTTGTTCATGTGGGCTGGTTTGCTATTCTTCTGAAGAGCTGAAAACTCTGTTTCCTGGTTGTCTCATTTTAGATGAGAACTAAGATGTGTTATCAGAAATTAAGAGACTTTAATCAGGGAAAAAAAATGTATAGATGTTCTTAGTTACAAATATATATATATATAAATATGTATATGTAAAAAAACAAACAGAGCAGAATTAACAACAATCGTAACTGAAACCTTAAAATGAATCACCGAATCATAGAATCATAGAATCCTAAGACCATCGAGTCCAGCTGTACCTGTCTCCCCAATAAACCATGTCCCTAAGGAACTCATTCACCTGTTTTTTAAACACTTCCAGGAATGGTGACTCCACCACCTCCATGGGCAGCCTGTTCCAACCCCTGACCATCCTTTCAGTGAAGAAATTCTTCCTAATGTCCAGTATAAACCTCCCCTGGTGCAACTTGTGGCCATTTCCTCTCATCCTATCACTGTCACTTGTGAGAAGAGCCCAGCACCCTCCTCGCCACAACCTCCTTTCAGGCAGTTGTAGACAAAGATGAGGTCTCCCCTCAGGCTCCTCTTCTCCAAGTTAAACAACCCCAGTTCCCTCAGTCTCTCCTCATAGGGCTTATTCTCCAGGCCCCTCACCAGCCTTGTTGCCCTTCTCTGCACACGCTCCAGTCCCTCAATGTCCTTCCTGTAGTGAGGGGCCCAAAACTGAACCCAGGACTCGAGGTGCAGCCTCACCAGTGCTGAGCACAGGAGCACAATGACCTCCCTGCTCCTGCTGGCCACGCTGTGTCTGATACAGGCCAAGATGCCACTGGCCCTCTTGGCCACCTGGGCACACTGCTGGCTCATGTTCAGCTGGCTGCCAACCAACACCCCCAGGTCCTTCTCTGACAGGCAGCCCTCCAGCCACTCTTCCCCAAGCCTGTAACGCTGCCTGGGGTTGTTGTGACCCAAATGGAGGACTCTGCACTCAGCCTTGTTGAACCTCATCCCGTTGGTCTCAGCCCATCGATCCAGCCCGTCCAGATCCCTCTGCAGAGCCTCCCTTCTTTCAAGCAGATCCACACTTGCACCCAGCTTGGTGTCATCTGCAAACTTGCTCGCAAAAGATCCAGGTGGTGATGATCACTCCTTGCTTCAGGACACGTGGAGCTGGCTGCCTCCTACCTCCCATCGCTGAGAGAGAGAGAAAGAGAGAGAGTCACTGGAAACAGAAACATCCTCCCCTCACCCTTTCACGTCTCTCCTGGGTCCTAAAGCCCCCCTGTGTTGACAAGGGAGAGAAAAGTTCCCTGAAAAATCCAAAACTATAACACTAGTCTTGAGGTCTGGAATGCTGACAGTTCCTTCCCAAATACATAGAAGAGAATTCTCTGCAACGTTCCTTTGCTAAGCTCAGAACGGCAGTCTACACCTAAAGAGGTCAAAACCAACCTCTATCAAAAGAACCACAACAGCAACTCCCAAACCACTGCAAAACCACAAATTGCTTTTCTCCACAGAGAAAATAACTTAGGCAAAGGAGAAATGTCTTTCAGTGTTGGAAACTGTGCTTATGTAAACAACTGCATATAAAGGGGGTCAGAACTTTCCTGAATCCAGTAGTAGTAATTCCTTCACACTGTCCAGCATAGTAAACCATTATGGTGAATTTAGGTCACTGCAAGAAGTTTGCCGACAAAAACCCAGAGCAGGCTTTGACACATATTCAGAAAACCCACCACATTGTTTAAAAGGTGGAAATAACTATCAATTCTATTACCTAACTATTCAATTGACAGCTATCAAATTCTGCACTAGAAGACATTTTCATGATCACGATGTGAATCACAGTATTGTGAAGAAATAAAACTGCCCTAAGCAGAGATGAGATTAATATTCCATTTAGCAGAACTGACACACGACAGCTGCTGTAGGAATGGAAAGAAAAATCAGAACTGCCATAGGTTAAATGCATGAAAGACATTCATGCAGCTGCGAAAATGCTTGAATGATGTAAGCTGTAACAGAAGACATACACAGCTGGGAATGGAGATTGAAGATAATCTAATGAGAGCTTAAATTAAATTTAAACATCATCTATTTAAAGTAAGGCTGAGGTGAAAAAGAAGTGCAGAGCTCAACAGGAGTGGGAGACCTGAGAAGGAAGGTTCTACAACAAATCTGAAACAACATGTAAAGAGCTGTTATGAAACTCTTCAAGGGAAAAATCATTGGAGTCTGTGAACATGGAAGAACTGGCACACTTTTGCATACCCAGTAAAAAGTTCTGTAAGAAATCTTTTAAAAAGGAGGATTTGATATTTTATTTTATTTTTAATCTAAGTAGCAAATTAAAAAGATATGGAAATTGTTTGGGTAATTAGTTTTATCTCAAATGTATGGAAGATTCTAGTGGGAACTTTGGATTATAAAATAATTGAAGATGATATAGATATCGATATAGATATAGATAAATTAGATATAGATAAATTAGATATAGATACAGATATAAAAGGAAAGTTTTATAAAATGCAACACTGGGTAGGCAAAAATACATCAGTTTGGACTAACTAAGGATCTCGCAAAGAAGAATTCCCCCAGTTAAAGAACAGAAGGCAGATACTACTCACAGTTTAATGCCACCACTTTCTGTCTTTTTGGCAGTCAGTTGGGTGCCCTTGAAGAGATCACAGCTGCACAGATTAATTAGCAGCAAACCATGACCCAGAGGGGTCATAAATACAACGCAGTGGTGTCACATGGAATAGTTACAAACACTGCCTTAGGATTCCTCAATAAACACTGGGAGGCAGCAGGTATTTTCAGGTACTTTATTTTCTCATTTATTGTTAAAACCTTATTCAGAATTCTTTAAGCAATTCTAGACATTCATCTTCAAGGAGACAAAAAGTGAATTTGAAATAAAATCTTGAAGGATCGCTACAATAACACAGAATCTGACAGTGGATAAACCAAGTAATTTCTGCTCAATTTAATCCAAAATTTGCCCATTCTTTAAAAAGTTTTAATGGACAGGAAATTAAACTAGCTCTAAACAGTAACAACAGCACTTTATTTCTCTTGTTATGTACAAAATTTTCATCTCATCTCTAACAAGTAGACACCACACCACCAACTCGTACCGTTCATAGCAAAAACTCTGCTACAATCATTTTCTGAATTTCAGAGTCAGACCTTTCATAAAAACCCCTGCCTTTTATTATCCAAGTTTCTCTACATAAAAAGCAAGCACATTACTAAGATTGCAATTAAACTTTAGGAACACTTACCATCTATTTTACAATTCACATACTTCAAAAAAAGAAAAACATGATAGACTCTACCACTGATTATGACCCATAGCGCAATTTCTTTCCTTTCTGTCCAACATAAACCTTACAATACCCATTATCATTGTAAATTATTTACAGCAGAGCTGTTGAATGCAAAAACAGGCTTATTGGAAATTTGGTTGGTGCACAAAATAGCTTTACAATACATTACGTCTTCCTATTTCTATTAGACTTATTACTTCATATTTCAAGCAGAAGTAAATGTTCCCTTTGTGGGAAAATACTGTCTATTTGTGTGAGCCTTAATGAATAAGGTAGATTGCGCTGCTGGTTTGAGTTAGATATGCAATACAATTCAATAATGTGCTGGTTCCTTTTGTACATGATCTAAACCTGAAGAAGACATGATTAGAAAGCCCATCTGCATTTGGAATTCCCTTTGATTGATTTAAAGGCCATTACTCACACCAACATTGTACTATTCTTCCATCACCAATGTCCATTATCCATTTGGCTCAGGGTAATGCTGTCCCAGGAGGTTCCCAAACAGATTTCAGGTGAATATAGTGTTCTGATTAAAAAAGCAAAGCAAAGAATCATAGAATCATCTGGTTGGAAAAGACCTCTGAGATCATCAGGTCCAACTGCATGTGTCTCCTTACTAAACCACGACTTTAAGATACTCATATGCCCATCTTTCAAACACCTGCAGGAGCGGTGACACAACCACCTCCCTGGACAGCCTCTGCCAGTGCCTGAGAACCTTTTCAGTGAAGAAATTCTTCCTAATGTCTAGTCTGACCCTTCCCTGGTGCAACTTGTGGCCATTTCCTCTCATCCTATCACCCGTCGCTTGCGAGAAGAGACCAACACCCACATCGCCACAACCTCCTTTCAGGCAGTTGTAGACAGTGACGAGGTCTCCCCTCAGCCTCCTCTTCTCCAAGTTAAACAACCCTAATTCTCTCAGTCTCTCCTCGTAGGGCTTATTCTCCAGCCCCCTCACAAGCCTCGTTGCACTTTGCTGGATGCGCTCCAGCCCCTCAATGTCCTTCTTACGCTGAGGGACCCAAAACCGAACACAGTACTTGAGATGCGGCCTCACCAGTGCTGAGTACAAAGAGAAGCCTATGGATTCAATACATTCTGAAAGACAAGAATAATAAGAATTAAGTAAGTACTGCATTCCAATATGCTGGTTTCACATTTTCATTAGACCTCAAAAAAGAACATCACTACATGTAAAGACTTCTCAAATCTGTACAATAAATTAAATTTTTCCAAGAATTTTTCTTATTAGGAACTCTCCGAACAGAAGGCGAATGCAATCTCATCCAGTCTTTCCTTTCCACTGCTCATCTACCAGCATTTGTGGCAAAGGACATTTGCTTAGCTTTTGCATATCTAATGTTCTGTTGTTATAAAAATAAAGTGTGATGCTAGAAAAACACACGAATAAGGAGGGTTGCTAACTCACAGACAAGTCTGTTTTCCAGGAAACCTGTGGAAGAACCCCGAAGTCCTTACCCCTGCGTGCAGAACTAGCTGTTCACCTAAAAGCTGGTGGAATGAGACGGGAGGAGAAGAAACTCCAGAAAGCAAACACAGGAAATGGATCCTTGAAGCTGGTCCCTAATCTAAGTGCAGTCAATAAGTGAGATGAAACTGAGGGCTCTCTGGAGAGAAATTATTCTCCTGCCAGCATCTCCAATGACGATTTAACCCACAAAGGTTAACAGAGTCTATGTTGCCTTAAAATGGTCAATTCAGTTCTTCATTTTATCTTTTTTTCCCTTAAATACTAATTACTATTCAAGACAAGATTCCATGATCACAATACATTAACAAGAGCTGCTTACTATTTTTCATAGTCTCCCTCTCTCTCCAGTGCTGAATTTTGCCTAACAGATTTTCTTCAAGTTTATTCTGTCCAAAATTAATTTCTTTCTCTGTTTGTTCATGCATTTTTTTTTCACTCCAGGTCAAAAAGCAGAAAGGAATAAAGAATTTAAACATTACAGAATGCCTTAACACACTGACAAGAAAAAAGCATGTTGTTGGCCTATCATAGAACCATGGAATAATTTGGGTTGGAAGGGACCTCAAAGCCCATTCAGTTCCAACCGGGCCATGGGCAGGAACATCTCCCACTGGATCAAGTTGCTCAGAGCCCTATCCAACCTGGCCTTGAACAGCTCCAGGGATGGGGCAGCCACCACTTCTCTGGGCAACCTGTGCCAGGGACTCCCCACCCTCACAGGAAAGAATTTCTCCCTAAGATCTCATCTCAATCTCCCCTCTTTCAGCTGAAAACAGCTCCTCCTCATCCTGTCCCTGCACTCCCTGATCAAGAGCTCCTTCCCAGCTTTCTTGAAGCCCCTTTCAGTACTGGGAGGCTGCTCTGAGGTCTCCCTGGACCCTTCTCTTTTCCAAGCTGAATAACCCCAACTTGCTCAGCCTGTCCTCACACAGGACATACTCCAGCCATCAGATCATCCTCGTGGCCTCCCTCAGACTTGTTTCAACAGATCCATGTCCTTCCTGTGCTGAGGACTCCAGAACTGAATACAGGACTTCAGGTGAGGTCTTACCAGAGCAGAGTTGAGGGGCAAAATCACTTTGCTATCTTTTACTCATCACTTGAAGAGCTAACAGTATAAAGTCAAGAATATAACACAGATGCTCTCCTAAGCATATCCCAATGAAGTTCTGTACCAAAGTCATAGCAAAAGAAACCAGCTCTGACAAGCAGTGGTCAGAAATGCTGTAAACATGTTTGGGTCCATCTCTGGGCAAGGTTTGGAGTCTCCTGCCAACATCAGAACACCTCTATCCCATCCAGATGCCATGCTCCGCTCCTGTTCCAGCCAGAAGATGATTTCTAGGGGAGTGACAAGTATGACAAGTGTTTATGATACCTCTCCAAATCCCGTACCAAATACCAACCAGTTTCAGGTGAAGAACTGTGTGAAGCTCTCATTCATTCATCCACCAGAGGAAACAATAATAAAAACAACAACATTATTTGTTCTAAATCTTCATAACTGAAAATACAAGTTGTGTCTGTAGAATTAAATTCTTAAAGAAGTCTCCTACAAAATGACTTTCAAACACTTAATAGCAACTTGGCCACTTCATGATAGAGAGAGGTCAGCCTGCACATACCAAGACCTGTAGTTCTCCAGGAACCAACTGGTCTCAGATTTCCACTGTACAAAATATGGAATCTACAACACTCACTTATAATGCATATGCCACATTAGAATCTTGTGCAGCCTCCTACTGCCTGTTCAGGGTTGCTATCTACTCATTTGATGTTATCAGAGAATCACGATTCCCATACAAGTTTGACATTGAAAAAGCACCATTTGTAGATGGTGTTAAGGTCAACAGAAAAATAATAATTCGTTCTGAGACTACTCCATGCTTTGCTTAGCTGGGATATCTATAACAGCTCACTTCTGCTACATCGAAAGATTTCAAAAGTTTGATTACAGTTTTAGTAAGCATTTTTTAGACCTACTAAGTTGACAAGGTTGCTCTGGACTGCTCATGTCCACCTGCTCCTCTTGAGAGCTTCCATGTCTGGCTGCTGAAGGGCAAGTCCCACTTACTCGCCACAGAAGCAGGCAGGCAAGTCACTGGCATAGCGTGGAGAACTGATGCATCTTCCTGGAGCACATTTATCACATGGGAGGGAAAAAAAAAAAGTCAAACACTAATAGTGTGAGAGTAGCACATCCCTAATTACGTCTTCAAGAAGAACTTAGTCACTGTTATGACTGGAAGTCAAAGAAGCACAGTCCTTTATCACAGATGCACTTCTGAGCTTCCATAGAACAGTCTCCTATTAGAAGTCAATTTAACCTGAATTCCTCTTTCCAACTTTATCTTTCGCTAACTGGAAACACACAAGAGCAAACACAGCCTCCCAGCTGAATGCAATGTTCTGAAAGGATTAAACAGAATCTATCTGAGCTAACATAATATCGTTACGCATTTCTCAAGGAGGCTGAAGGATTAAGTGCTCAATGATTTTCTGATGAGAGAAGCAAGTTGCTTTGGGATATGTCTCAGCCTACATTAGTAGGATTTTTATACATGTGCCTCATCAACTGGATTATCAGAAAGAGCAAAGTCATTTAGAGAGACAATTTTTTTCTTTTTTAAGGTATTGCCATAGTAAAACCAACAAAATCTAAAGAAAATTTAATTTCTAAAAGCTGAAAAGTTTTTATGCATATGAACAATTGGCAATACGCAGCAATCTGTAATTACTGGAGAGGCTCTAGATTTATCCATTTTTTCATAAGATTAAGTGAAAAATACAGCAAAAGTTTGGGGTTTTTGTTGTTTTTTATTTTAAATGGAAGATAACATTTCTGCCTTAGAAAACATGACCCCGATATATCAAAATCACAAAAATGCCACTGAATGTAGCACTCACCATCGAGTTGCAAAATACTAATAGTTAAGAATAAAGATAATTAAAATGATCTACTCCTGAACTCTGTTTTCCACATTCAGTTACTTCCTATGCTTGATATAATTTGACCCAAAATGTGAGCTTTGGGAACCAACAAGTAAATTATTTCATGGGATGAGAGGAAACTGATTTCCTTTAAGGAATACAAAGCCATTGGAGAAAATCCACTAACCCCTTTTGAAAAGAATAAATTGACTTTCTAAATACAACGCATAAATATGAACTGTTACCTGTTCACTAATTCATTTAATAGAAGAATCCATTATATCTATTTGTATTTTGTGTCTTTAAAATTAAAAAGGGGTTGCAGGGATGGGACACAGGCAGGAATTTAAACGTTCCTGTATGCTTTTGATGGTCTGTGCAGAAGTAAAAGCAAACCTGTGCCCTTACAATGCAACAGAACAGGAGAGTACTTGGCTACATTAGAGATGTTTCTAGTCATGACCCTATCAGATAGGTCAACACTTGCCCAGCATCCGCCCGGACAGGAGGACCACAGGGAGCTGGAAGGTCACTTGTTTGTTAATTGCTAGGAAAGAAGTCACCTGTTTATGATTTAATATCATTAGTTTACAGGAAAGAGTACTACTCAACTGCCAAAGCTAACACTATACCCTGCTCTTAAAAATAAGGAGTTCAAAAATTATATTGTTTTCACACGATTTTTTAAGATAACATGCATTTGTGTTTCATACATCATTTCAGTTACATTTCAATTGACATACAGACAAAAGAACATCTATCTTGGTGAAAAAGTACCTTTTTTTTTTGTCCAGACATTTCATGCGACTTTAATTCTTATTCAGCTCAACCCACTAAACTAAACAACTGTATTTCTGCTGTGGCAGGAACCTTTACAGAACAAACACTGGCACCAGCATGGTTTGTGCTGAAGATTATTCCTACATGTGTATGAACACTTCGTGTTGTTTAGGGATTTTTCAATATTTTGTTTATTAAGAAGTTTTTCAGCTTAGCTTTTTTGCAAGTTCATTTAGGTTTTTGTTCTTTCCTCTTTTATAGCAAGTGTCCAAAATAGGCAACTGCTCTTCTTTTGATGTTTTGTTATACATGTCTAAAATGTACAACTGCTAGGTAACTTTCCCCTGGTAGGAATAAAAAATGTAGTGACCCATAAAATTTGGAATTTAAATTAATTTATTTTTGTTCCCATTAATTCCTAGTGACCATGACTGCCCCCTGCCATTGAACACACACTGCACTCTGTAAGGGAGCTGAAACACTGGGCTCTGGGACCCTCAGAACAAATGACCACATTGAATGAGCCATTAAAGTGACTAACTTCTATTTTCCCTTGGTTGCACAGGGTCCCACGTGTGCTAGGGCTGACTGAAGGCTGCCATTGGACTCCTGAAGCTTACAAAGTGCAGCATTAAAGCTGATCATGCTCAGAAATTGGTTTCTTTTCAAACCCATTGCCAAGCTATAAAAGCTAAAGCACAAACATTTCTGCCGTAGGCAGCCTTTTGCTTTTGAAAACCAGAAACATTACCATGTGCAGGGTTACTAAACTTAATGGAAGGTTACTTAGAGCTGCAGGGAAAAACTGCTCAGTTCTCAGGGTTTAAATCCAGTCGGGATTTGAGCAGTCTATTGATTCATTAATGACACAATTAATAGGAATCAATGCACTATACCTTCAGGATCAATGTCTGCAATAGAACAGCTAACCCACAGCATCCAGCACTTAAAAAATGTTAATACTTCTAATTTTAGTCTCATCTCTAACTAATCCCAATGTGAAGTGAGCTGCAAGTTTACACCTCCTCTCCTTATGGGAGTTTCATACCCACCTATCCACACTTCTAGTGGTTCAGTTTTTCATATGCGGTGTTTACACTCATGCTCAGCAGAGATTTTCATAAGGCCACTTTATTTCACCAAGGCTGGAGGGGAGCAGTGAAGTGACCTACAGTCCCCCCTATACCTTAGTGCAAGACAGTCATCCTGAAGGCTATAAAGAAACAAATTCCCATTGGTTGTGAGTAGATAGTACTTCATCCCTCATGTTTTTCCATTCCTGTAAATAAGACCTGACATTGTAATAACTGCTATTACCTGTTTATTCCATTTGGAATTGCTACCTGCAGTTTTTATCTTCAGAGTTTAAAATTATTTACCCAGATTTCAAACTGACTATCAACACAAACTTGATTACAATTAGATAATGAAATAATTTCTGGTTCTATTTCCAGAAGTAATCAAGGTAAATTATTCTTCAAAATAAACATAATGCTTCTAAAGGAAAAAAAAAAGTAAATACATATATAAAAAGAAGTTTCAGCCAGCCTCAGTCAATTTTTTCCCCTTTTAAACTTTTTAAGACAGTCTGCATTAGAAAGGACTGCAATGTAAGTTGTTTGTCATGAGTATGAACAGCATTTAGTATAGCAATACATCACTGCAGGGAAAATCGGTTGCATCTCTATGTGAAGTTCCAGCACAGCCTGGGTTGAGCAATAATAACAAAGTACTTGTCTGTCTTCCTCTGCTGGACTACTTTCGCTGCCAGCATCCTTGAAAACAAGAGCTGCGTCACTCACTTTGCTGCAAACAATTCTTAGGAAGTCTGCACATTAGTTTCTATTACACTAAACAGCCTCACTACTGTATTTTCAAACCTTTATCCTTCAACAGAACTAGAGCCAAACACAGGTGCCTGCCTGTGCAACCCCATCTTAGGGCGCAGAAAAGGGGTACTCTTTCATTTCTGTTAAGAACGAAGATAATGATGTAAGGGATCAACAGGATGTTATTAAAGAACTGCCATATCTTTATTGATCCAATTACTTGGAAATCAATTATCCTCACAAGTGCCCTGTCTTAAACCTGCTTAGCCAATAATCTTAAATGACCATGGACAGTGTAGCATCCAAGTACCACTGCTCCCTGCAGACATACACATATCCTTCTGCAGACTACAATGGACAGTACATTGCATAATACCTTATTATATTTTAAAATAGGCTTTAATGAGAGTGGTTGCAGATAATGCACCTATTTCTCTTCTACAAAGTCTGTTTTATGTGTTTGCATTGATGGTATTTCTGACCACCTGGCAGTCTTTTGAATCTTACAGAATGAGCACTTTGAGTTGGGATGGGAGAAAGTCCTTGGGCAGAGCCGACAAGACCGCTCAAACTCTTAACACTGATCAGCAATAACAGCATGTTTCAGCTGTACTTCACGGCAATGTCCTGCCATTCATTCATACAGGTTTCTTTTTCAAAAGGCAAGCTGAAAAGTATCAGGAAGCACCTCTGCTGCCCTGAGTATACAGAATTCTTCTATTATTAGTGCCTAGTCTGCATATACACACAAAACAGCAACAGGGAAAGCCACCATAATGGAGAGAAATTTGTTTTTGAAAGAAAACATAACAGAAGATTATATTGATATGGATCAAAAATAGTAGCATCAGCTACAAATTCTGTTAGAGAACATCCAGTAGAAGGCAGTTTTTACTGAGAAATTAGTACAAAAACCAAAGCACCAAGGAACACCTCAAACCTGTTTGACAGATTATACCGAATTAAAACATTGGTGGGCATGAGCCTGCAATATCAGACATTTGGGCAGATTACAGTACTTGTGTGAAATGTAATCAACTCACTTTTACAAACTTTGCTGTGGTTCGCAGATGCTAAAGCAATCAGAATTAGCATTTGCATTACCATCCCCTACATACCAAGGCTGTACCAAAATCAGTGATTTTAAGAATTCAAGGTCAGGCTTTCAGCACTGAAAACTCTTGTCACTGAACACTCTTGTCACTGAATACCCAGCAATGATTGAACTACAATGATTAAACATCTGGTTAGATTAAAATACAGTTGTTCAGGGAGTCTAAGAAAAACAGCTACTAGAGCGGTCGAAAAAATAGAACTGATTGCAGGTTTGTTAACCTGAGGCAGTAATTAGACCGCTTATCACTGTTTCATCAGCGCAGCTTTATATGTTGAATAAAGCAGACACCAGATTACTGCTTTAATCAGCATCACAGAACATCGTGTCTCTCTCTGCTTCCTAACAGCTGGTTTAAGAGGAATAAAAGTTTATGCGATGGGTAAGCTGGAAGATCTCCAAGGGCCCTCCAAGCTGCTATGTTTCTACAGTTGGACTTCCAAAGTAAGCTGAGTCTTTACAAATATCTAGAGCATTAAGTTTTCTACCAAAAAAAACCCAAGTCAAGAAAAAATCTGCTGCCTCCACCACAAGAATCTACTCACTCAACCTTTAACTTAATAGTGACAATGGTATCTTCTCGTTACATCAGTAAGGGCAAAACATCACTTCCTTTAGATCCATCAACTTAAAATCTAATGCCAGAAAACAGATGTAATATTTCACTACCTACCAATCATGTTGCTGAATTGTGAGGTTTCACAATTATACTCCCATATTAAATCATTCTTCCCCCAAAAATTCTCTGCCTGTCACTTTTCTGTCCTCTTGCTGCAGAACAGATCCAGACAAGCAGAGCAAACTGACTGAGCCTGCGTGGAAGGGAACCTCTATGACACAGATGTGAAAGAATCTCCTTGTACAGCACTGACTGCAGTACAGAAACTGAGAAACTTTATGCTAGACAGGAAATAAGGTTTTCAGTTCTTTATGCCAATCTGTCGTTACTCCTACTGAAATCTGTGTTACTGTGATGTTGAGCACCTATAAATATCCCAAAGTGCATTGCATGCACCTACCCCCAAAGCAAACACACACAAAGAGAAAGCAGTGTTAAAAAAAAGAAGTTCTCTTTGGTATTTTTTAACAGTATACCTGGAATTCCCTCAAATTATTAAAATAATAATCATGGAATCATAGAATGGTTTGAGTTGGAAGCAACCTTAAAGATCATCCAGCTGAGGATGTCTCTAAGGTTTGCTCTACTTTTCTTATCAAAGTTCATTACAGAACAAGCAAGCAGCGTCTTCCAACTCCAAGAATTTTGTAGAGAAGATAGCTGCTGGAAAACTGAGCATCTTTCTTAATATCACATTGTTTTATGTCAGGTACTTTTCCCTGTGACTTACATCTTTAACAGGGCTGTGTAAAACAACTCTAGAAGTTGTGTTTACTGTTATGGTGGGGCTTCCCTTCAATGTAAATGCTCTGCACAGCCACAGGTTTTCTTCCTGATGCCATGAGGTTGAAGATTCAGATTGTCTTCAGTGACGGGCTTTGGGGACAGACTCATACTGCCAGAGTTAATTCTACACCTGGGGAAATTCAATTATCATTCCTCGATACGTTATCTTTAGTTACTGAACAAATACAACCAACAGATTAAATAAAACCTCAGTCACCTGGTCATTTCAACTTGAGTTACACAGTCATGGATGAGGAAGGAAAGGTGAAGCCCAACCCACCAAATTGTGAGATTTAAAATGTGCAATTTGCAAAATACTCATTTGATTCATTGGTGTTTGCATTGCTGCAGGGAAATAACTTCCAAGTGGAATCACAGCCTCCAACAGTTCCATTGATGTGAGCACACGTGCCCTGCAATTTTGTATTCTGCTGCTGAAGTTAACAAGACAGTCATAATTAAATTAAATTAAAACAAACTCCCAGAAATCCCTAAATTATGCCTGGGAGCTCACAGGTCCCACCAGGATTAGGAGAGCACAAAACTGTTTTACAGATCTCTCTATTCCACCTGCCTGTTAAAGGCACAGCACTCCAGCTCCAGCAGTGTTGATTCCAAGGACGTGCTCCAGCTGAAAAATAAGAGGCACTCTGTAAGACATATTGTTCAATAACTCCATACGCATTTACCAGAACATTTAGCACAGATATGCAGGCACCTAGGACTTCAGTTCTTCACTGATGCACACACAGACCCCCACAATCAAGGCTGTCATGTTACTGGGACAAGGACATCAAGGACAGCATTTACAGGTTTTGTCTTTGTTTTATTTGCTCCCCTCCAACCAGTTTTTGCCACAGAGAGATCACCTACGGTCCATCTACACAATCATGAAGAAGTCTCAGAACTGACACACAGGCAAGGGTTCCTATCAGTGGCTTTTCTGGAATAAAGCCTGAAGCCACAGGTATGGATTTTGGGATGGTGTAGGGAATCACGGAGTAGAGAAGCATGCGTCCTCCAGACACTTAAAGCCTATGCTGTTGCTTCACATTTTTCACTCAGTTAGCTGAAGTTCATACTAGTTTGTTATGGCTCCATGTATCAAATTTCATTCCTAGATACAGCAGAGTACACATTCAGGTATGTGAATATGTTGAAAAGCCAGCACACAAAAGCAATTTAATTGCTTTAATGAAAAAGGACGGCAAACTCAAGGCAAATGATTCTCAATGCAGAGCTTTTACCATGCAGGCAGAAAAGAAACCAAGGCATCCACTCCAATGAGACAATATAGTGAACTTGGAGATGAGGAAAATCCTTTTGAACCCTCAACTCAAGAAGCTTCAGCCAGAGACACTTCAAGATGAGCAGCAATGCCTCCTTCAGGACAGTGAGCACAGGGAAATGAAGAAAACAATTAGCCCTTTCTCTTATGGATATACTCTATATCTCATCAAAATCTTGTGAGTAGGCTTTATCCATTAATATATTAATTATAATTAATATAATGGATATAATAGAATGGATAATATAATTTGGCATTAAGACATCCGTTAGGTTCCTATGTTAAAGGACTGCCTGACAACAATAGTCTGTTTGCATACACACAGCTCCAAAGCGAACAAAAAAGCCCAAACCAAAAGTACAGACAGCATATGAAACAGCATGCGTGTTGAGCAACCACACATGGTGCCCTTCACTGAAACTCAAAGAGATATCTGTTGTCACTTGACCTTCCACGTGGAGTTGCCTCAGCTATTCCCCAGGGAGCTACAGGGACAGCCAGCCTCTGGCCTCCTGAAGTGTCCTGAGCAAAGCCCAGGATCGGTCTTTGTTTCCAACACAAAAGCAGGGGGAAATCAACTCCAAACTCAACCAGGAAAGAAGGCTACAGACAGAAACTGAGGACAAGAAGGCTGACAAGACAGAATGGGGTTTTACCCTTCAGCCTTTCATTCCACAATCATTCATTCACACCAGATGTGGCATTCCTTCTTTGGGTAGCAAGAACCCCCACCACAAAGAACAAGATGGAAATGACAAGAGATTTCTTCCCACTAACAGCAATTTCTCCAGTTGCTTGGAGAAACAGGATTTGTACTGTAAATGGTATTTGAAACTAGAGAGCTACCAGAGATTTGTTCTGTTTACTGGCTGTGTGACAGCAACTGTTGCATCACCCAAACCAGGCAGTATATGGTCTTACCATTGTTATAATGCTTTGTTTTATTTGGTATTCTTCAAAAAAGACTGTTTTGGAGCAGGAAATGCACCAACCAGGTGACCACAATCTGAAGGAATATCAACATTTTGGGTTTAATGAACTACACACAAGCACATAACTTCTATATGTAACTGCTTTTGCCATTGTCCACACAAATGGTGTTGAGCTGATGTTGCATCATATCAGACCAAATACAAAACAAATAGATTCTGAAACGAAACAAAGTTATTATTAGAAGAGAAAGAGTAATTTCTAAAGGACAGAGTACAATTCCTTTTACTTTTCATTTTATATCTCCTCCTGCCTATTGGTACATCAATGAAAGAAGGAAAGAAGGGAGGGGAAGGGGTTTTCAGTTTTAGTTTTTATTTTTCATCATCACACTTTGATTTGTTTGTTAATAAAACTATACCGATTTCCTCAAGCAGACTCTGTTTTGCCCATCACAGTAATTGGTGAGTGATCTCTCTGTCCTTATCTCAACTCATGAGCATTTTGTTATATTTTCTCTGCCTCACTTTTATGTGGAACATCAGTTGTGACACTGAGCGCTCTCAAGACAGCTATTCCAGAGTCTGTGCCCTTGCTTCCCATTTATATGATCTAAAATTTACTTCCAAAAAATAATTCCAGATTAAGGTCGAAAGTGCCATCAAAAACTAAGAACATATATGGATTTGTGCTACTGGAATTCTACTCCTTCCCTGTACAATTGTGATACAACTATTAAATACTGAATTTCCCCCCCCTCTGAAACCAGGTGTGGAGCACCCACTACAGGCAATTTCCATACACCAAGAAGCTAATGACCAGGACCATATCCTGCACTGCATATATAAAACGATTACTTTCCTAACGTTTTTCCCACTGCTGCCATTAGTATTCTCTACAAACCAATCTCTATCTCAGCACGCCAAGAGCTGGAGCATCCTGAATGAGAGTTTTGCATGAGATCCACTTGCGGTCTGACTGCCAGAAGATGCCAAGCATGGCAGGAACAGTTAGCCCAACAGATTCAGAGTCCTGTCTAATGTTTAAAATCTGATGTTTAATATGATTCAGTTTTTTAAAAAGAAACTCTGTATAATAACATAATATAATAATAAGACAGGTATGGTGTCAGCCAAACAAACTGTTTCTCACCTGAAGCAGGAGTCAGAGCCAATTGTATTGGCAGCACTGTAACAATTGTTCATTTATGCTAAATGATAAACATCAAAGCACCAAACTCAGCCTTTTACACTTTCTGCTTTTTAATAACCTCACTGTATCAACAGCACCGTGAGGGGAAGACGTTTAATGTTCTGAAAGTCAATTGTTCCTCACAATTAACTGTTCAGTGTAATATCTAAAGTAAATCCATCTTTGGAGAAGGAGAAGAGACTGCAGTGATGTTGGCAAATAAAGCTAAAATAACCAGCATAAAAAAGCCCCAAATAAATGGCAGTGTATCCAATTACATAAAATTAGTAAATGTGCTCTCACACATATGGGGAAAAATGAACATACAATCAAATTAATTGGATTATGCAAAATGAGCCTCTAATAATAGGCCCATAATTAATCTTTTTTTAGTCTTGGGGCTTGCCTATAATCGCTCTTCATGTTAGTAATTCAATTTGAGCAGAAAGTAATTCTATTGAAAGGACAAGTCTTACAACCTCCCTCCAGTTGCGAGGACTTCTTTCCTAATCCAGTTACGGCCAGGCAGATGGCATAGAGTCTACGCCATGCTCAGCTTTCTTCCATGCTTAGCTTTACTGTCAAAACCAAGGAGTTTTACTGGGACACTGTTCCCCTGGTAAAATATATGGACAAAATATAATAGAACTGAGGAGAATTTATCAGAAAGACTTATGACTTCTAAAATCTATGACAGTTACTTTTCTGGCATAGTCTTAACAGACTCTTTACTGTACTCCTTAGCTATCTTATTTTCTAGGGGTTATTGCATGATTTTTGAGAAAAGAAATGCTCTATTATTGAATCAAATTGCACCTGTATCATGGAACACATGATCTGGTATTTTACACTCTGTGTGTGAAAGCACATATGTGTCTCTGTCTCCATTTTATTATAAAGTTCTCCTAAGTTTGAGAAACAGATGACCCTACAGCAAAAACATTCAAATATCCCAAAATTTCAATTTGCTTTACAAGTTTCATGGAAGAATGAAGGCAGCATTCTGAGGGGTAAACTGGCAGTCCAGCAACTGGTTTTCATTTGGAAAGATTAAAGGAATCATCCTTCCTACAACACAACACATGCAATCTGCAAATCTGGCAACACAAGAGCAATCCTCAGCAATGCACAGTAAGGATGCATATTATCACCTTAAGAATAAAATAGTGATGCTATCATTACCAAACAAGGCAGTCAAGGGAAAACTGCATTGTAAACCCAAAGTCAGTATCCATAGAGGTGTGAAGGCACCATTTGAAGGAACATTGTTTGTCTCTGGATCTGCCCTGAAACTTTCCTGAGGAGCGGCACTCTCTCCCAAAACTAGACGTGAGCCTGCAGCACAGCTGCTGAGCCAGTTCCTGCCACCCCACGTTCTGCTCTGTCCCCGGGCTATGCTGGAGGCTGCGCTGGGACTCGGTTCATCTCAAAGACACCAAGTCAGCCACAGGAACACACTTTAGGTGGTTTGGTACTCACATACGTACGTGCACAATGTGACCCTAAGACAAAACACAGCTCTAGTTCAACAGCATCTCTGCTCCATCATGTGCTCCTTTGATCGTGTGACTGCCCTTCCAGATTGCTCTCTGCTCACACAGCCTAGTAGAGCAGAATCAGACAGGAGCTCAGCAGATGCAATAACAGCGCTTCAGTGGCTCTGGGGATTAGATGTGTTCAGAAATGCCAGGTAATCGTTAGTGTTCTGCAAGTAACCATGGTTTTGGATTAAAACATACAAAAACTTGTCAAGCCTCCAGTATACTTAATATTTGCTTAGTGACATCTCATTTAAAGAAAAGATTCTTTAGCTTCAAACTGCTATTATTTTTTTCACAGCAGTAGTAAAACAGGTATGGCTGAGCTGGTGCTTGCTTTACAAACAAGTTTTCAGAGTCACTGAATGGATTCAGATACAATTTAGTACAACAAGGTATCAGGAACACACTGAAACCCATTCAATGGGTTTGCCTACTGAACCTCACAAAACATGACTCTAACCTGAGCTGAGGCTATTTCTGCTCCCTAAATTAAAATGACTGGTACTCGTCTACCAAGCATCCTCAGAATGAGCCTTTGAGTGCTGTGGGGAAAATATTTGAAATGAGCCCGGTATTTTTATGCAAGAATGAATATTAAGTACTGAGCAGGTGCAGTAGTTAATTTTCATAATGTTCTTGGTTATGTAGTAGATAAAGCATCACGAGTTTCATTACAAGGTAAAATAGAGTCTAACAAATTTTGTTTTGACAGTAACTGTCACTCAAGTGAGTAAAAAGTACTCATTTATTTTAATGACAGTTGACTTAAAAAAACACACATAAAAATAAGATAATATTACATAAAGGAAAAAAGTCAATCCAATTATGAAACATAAATAAAATGCTAAATATAGGGATGCCATGGTCTTCACCATGCATAAACATCAAATACATACTTATCGTGTACTTACAAGAATATATTTGTAGTTTCATCAAGAGAGCATCTAATTCTCCAAGCAGCTGAAGAAGCTGGGAATGTGCCAGCCCAGCCAAATCCTCAGAGACCCAGCGCCAGCCCAGCCAAACCCCCAGGGATCCAGCACCAGCCTAGCTTCTCTGGGTTTTTTGCTACCTCTGAACAACTAAGGGTTCCAAACTAAGTTTTTTCACCTTGCTCGATTATTCATCCACCAACCTCCTTATCAAACACATTAATTTATATATACAACAAACCCCCTTATGCCATCGCTCTGCTCAGAAGGTGAACTGCATCATATTTTGTCTTCTATGTTCTTATTCTTGTTTCTTCAAATGTCCTCACTCTTCAAATGTTGTCTGAATCCTGAACAAAGACTCCAGGCGAAGGGAGTATTTCTCATCTTTTCTATCACTATTTCCCAGCATTTTTACAATGTCACGTAAATAATAGCATCGTTGTGTAGCGTAACTGAAATGTTGTAATTAATTTTGATACCTGTAATCATAACCCGTAATTACCACGAAACTGTAGTACTATAATCAAGGAGCAAAGCCCAATTCCATATTTGATACGTTTCACAGCAAGAGCTCTGTGGTTATGCATCTAAAACAAGGCAGAAGATTAGCTATACAACAAGCACACTTTTAAAAGTAATTGTTACTAGAGATGTTCAACAATAGCCCAACTGAATGAAAAGGGTCTTCAGAGAAATATCAAGCTTTTGACATTTTCACACCTTTTAACTGTGATATAACCGCAGCAAATGCATTCCAGACATTACAGAGAAATCTGCCCCAGATGCATCCAGCTGCCTATACTGCACTGACTCCTCAACAGCAAACCACAACTGTAATTATTTAAATATCACCAGGGCAACTTTTGAGTCTATAATAAAATTTGCTTGGAATATCAGCAATATTTTGTCAACAAAGATAAATGAGATAAGAAAAGCTTAATGTGAGGTCCTGTAAGAGAGGAAGATGACCAGAATTAATAATAAAAAAATAAAATCACTTGCCTTCCTTTTCTTCCACCCATGCATTCACAAGCAGAAACACCTGCATTGACGGAGTCTATTACCACCTATATTATCATGGAGCAGAAGAGACATCAATTATCAATGGTTCATGTCTCCAGAACTTTTCTTATAAAGGAGAGGAGATGGTTGTGGTTTCACACACTTCAGGAGTTGGCAGAGATCCTGCCCTTTACACTGTGCTTTCTGTCCTATCTCTATGAGAATAAGACAATGATGGTTATTTATTCACTGTCTTTTGTGTATCTATTTGGATGCCTCATGGCTGCAGCCCTGTTCTTTCTCCGCTCCATCACTGCCTAACAGCTTCTGCCTGTCTATTATTTCACTTTGTCTGTCCTTTGCTTTTCCAGTCTCAAGGTCTTGAAAGTCTTTACCTAACTGTGCTGTGACCTCGACGCTTCAGGTGCTGGAAACCTTGCCTCATTTATCTTCCTTTCAATGTTTCTTCTGGTGCCTCCACAGCCTCACCTTCCCATTCACATTTCAGTCATACAGATCTCATCATTCATATTACAGATCTCTACAATGACTTTTCAGAGGGTCCAGAAATTAAACTCTGGACTACGCTTTCCTTCTAGATTCAGCAGTTCATATCTGCAGTCAGATAAACCAAAACCTGATCTCTCTCAAGGCATCCACAGGATGTGAATCTACAAAACTATCTGCATATTTTTAATTACACAAGTTAGTGTGGCTTGTTAGGATTCTTTAAAACTCACACAACAAAACAACAGTGAAATAAAATTTGCAGGTGTAACCAGGTTCACTCCTACACAAAGGAGATTCCATTGTTTGAGCACTTGGGAGGTTTGGGCTATAATGAACTTCTCCATTATTCCCCTGTCATGTGATGGTATAGGTTTTAGGATATTCCTGTAAAACTGTCATTTCACCTGGTGAATGAATTACAGGTTGGCCAAGTTTAGATACACACAAAGGCCATGCCTATCAATAATGTCAGTTAGAGGAAAGAGAACAAGTATGAACCCAAGGACATTACCTGCTTCTGTTTCATCACTTCGTGGAAGAAAGATTTTAGCAGCGACTCTCAATGCACTCGCCTACATCTTCCAAACCATCAGGCATGGATTGATTTTTAAAAAGACCAGTGAGGAAACTCCATGGATACCACACACAGAGTCCTGCGCGGTGCCCTGACAGCAAGCGAGGAAGAAGTAGATCAAAGCTGATCTATTGATACTGATTGAAATGGAAAAGATCAATTGTTAGATGATCTTGGTCACAACAATGAGGTGACTGAAAAATAATCTGCGCCAGCTCCAGCTGTTACAACTGTACTTAAAATAATAAAACTTAGACAAAAATATAAAATATGCTTTAACAGTGTTACAGCCTACTTAAAAGCCTTAGTGTAAAATGTAACAATGCCATGGATTTGAGCAATGCTGTACATCAATCATGGACAATCTAACACCTCCATGCTTGTCTTCCAAACACTTAACACTCCAGTACACTCTTATCAACCTCAAAAACCATAAAACATTTCTTAAAATCAAAGGCAACAGAACTTCTTTTAGTAAAAGCTATGCCAGTGAATTAAGGGCAAAGAAACCTTTGAATCAATCTCACTTCATCCACGTCCCAGTAAGTTGATGGATGGAGAGAGGAAACAGCTAATTATTGCAAGAGCCACAGACTGAAGATAAATGAATCCTTTTAAGCATTCCCTCTATATAACCATTTGTCCCAGTGAATCCAGCTCAAAACATAATGAAAAGACTTCCATTACATCTAAAGGAGACATTAAACAGTCACAAATTTTCAATAAGATGCGGTCTGGAATGCTAATTACAATGCTTCTTTTATGAGTATTTAATTTTCTATTGAGTCTTATGTCCTTGAGTGGAAGTCCATAACTTCTATTAGTATTAATAACAACTATGCATTCAGATCCATAGAGATCAGAGAAGCTACCCAGATATCTTAATATACACAGTCTTGTTTAACTATATTGATTTTCAGCTTCCTTTCCTGCTGGTCATGTGTTTGATAAAGGTACTGAAAACATACAAGGTTTCAGTCCTTTTTAAAGGTCACAAATGATGACTATGATGACGGTAGTTCTCACCAGCATCTAGCAGGAGTTAAAAGGTTAATCAACTTGAGAACAGTTATTAACTACTGCTTTCAAAAGATATCAAACTTATGAGAAAGAAGCACTGCAGAAACCACAGAGCTCCAGGGTAACCAAAGTCCATGATGGGAATAAGGAGTGCAGACCAAAACTACTCAGGGCAGGGAGACCCAGCAAGAGCACAAACAGTTTCTAGTGTCGTTCTGGTTTACCAGCTGTCTGTTCACAAGATAAGAAATTGTAAGTTCTTAATTACCACCAGGTAGGAGAGCTGAGGCTAGAACAAGATAACAACATCCAAAGAACAAATAACAGATGAAACGTAGCCCTTGTGAACCACAGGATGAGAAAGGAGTCTGGGACACAAAGCTGCCTTCATTTAGATGGCTGTAGCTGCTGACAGCTTGGCTGCCTGGTCAGCATCAGAAATACTAAGTATGGGCCTCAATATAAAACAAAATTGTGGCCCATGAGGAAAAGTTAAACTGCTTCTCATCAGGCCCACATCTTGAAGACTGTGTGGCCAGGTGAAGTAAGAGGGTACATATCTGCAAGGAAGAACAAACTCGCTCAGTGGAGGATGGAAGAAAATAGAACAGCAACTTAATAGAGCTCGTAAGTCATTTGTAAGATTTCTTTATCAAAATATAGTTCTGTATCAGTTCTACTAATAGCAGTTTATTAGTCAATTAAGGTATCATTAATTTTTTACAATGTGCTGCTTAATCAATAAACATCATAACAATCCTGCTCAGTTTCATCTTGAGTTGCATATCTACCAGGAGGGAGTCAGACTTGTAGAACAACAAAACTCTAGCCAGTTAGCTCTGAAGTTTTAAATTAAGCCCATCAGCTATACTACATTACATTGTGCAATGAAGTCAGGAAGGAAACACTGAAATATAGAACATGCTTTTGCTGAGAAATAGGCTTTTGAAGATGCAATTATGGAAATATATTCTGCCCACTAAGTAACTCAGCCTATGTGTTTGAAAGTTGGAAATGAAGAGAGAAAAGAAAATTAGAGAAGAGAGAAGCCATGGGAAAAAGATTAAACTAAAAAAGAGTAATATTTTAGTATCTGTCAGAGTTTAAGGAGAGATTTATAAGTTAGGTCTACTGCTTACAGTGGTACAGATAACAAACACACCCAGGAAAAACAACCCCACTTTATTCAGGCCAATGGGAAAATGTGCTGACCAACACTTGGTAAAGCAGAACCCATCCAATGGGGTTTCTTTCACAGCGGTTGTTTCTGGATCGGGAGAATTGTGAACCTGTGGCAAACAGTTGTAATGTCTGTTAGCAAAGTGAGAAACTGTGCACCATAATGCTGGTTAATTAAAAATGGTCTTTCATCAAGTCCGTACAATTCTGTTTCACTTGCAGGTTCCTCCTTGCCTCCCGTTTCAAATCAAGCCAGTATGTGTGTGGCAGATCCCATCATCCCCTCAAATCTGTCAGTGTAGCCTCTCCAAATTCACCCACAGATTTCAGCCGACTGCACTGAGATCACTTAACAATCACATCCAGCTGAAGAAGCTTTTTTTAGCCATGGTAGTTCCTAATACAGACATCCTGTAAATGCAAACAACCATTCAGAACCCCGTCTCTTTCTCTGGAAATGCCCTCAGTTCTCAAGTCCAGGCTCTACCCGCTCACTCGCTCTGGCACCCTGAGAAACAACTCTCCCTGGCCAGCCTCTGCCAGTTCTCCCTGACCTGTCAGCTGTCAGGCTTTCCACAGGTTCCCTTGGGGGACGTGAGAAATTCTGGCTCTGGATGCAATCACATGCATTAAATTTATCAGTTCCTCTCAGATTACATCAGCATAAGATGCTTTCCTCACAAATTGCATTAGGAAACCTTTGAGGAAAACTACCCTCGTTCCAGCATGTTTGTTGGTAAACTGGAGAAAGAAATGTTTTCACCTTTTTTTTTATATAAAAAAATTTCTTATTGGTTGGCCTTGTATAGATTTAAAAAACCCAAAACAATTGGTAGAGTGTCTCTTTTTTTTTTTTTTGGAAAAAAATATCTTTTTCCCCCCATGGTTGCTTTTCAGAGTCTCATTTCTACAGAAATGCACACAAACCCAAAATCTTTATGGATTCCCAGTAACTTTAGTTTGGTAAAAACAACAACCACCATTCAAACTGAAATAATCTATGCCTTTCAGATCTCTAGTACTGCGACTTCCCGATCTGAACAAGTTATTAGGAGATGCCATGCTGTGCTATATCAAGCTCAAAAAAAAAAATCACAAAAATCCATGCTTTTCCAAGTGAAATTAGCTCTGCATGTCATACCATGAACAGAAAGAACAGCTTAAAAGTGAGAGACTGGAATTCTATCAACACAGTTTTTACACATCACCATCAAAAGTATCCATTTCCTCTGGAAAATTACAATGGATATCTGGTTTCAGCCATTTTTTTAACCATTTTCATTTGCATATGGAAGATAGACAATGTAAGAATGTGGCCTTCAAAAAGCATCACAGCTCAACTTCTTAAATCAAGCTCAGTTTGCCTGAGGTTTAAATGGCGCTACTGCTTTTTATGCTGTTTAAAAGAAAGGGAATGGCAAAAAAGTCATTGTTCTTCAGTAACCTCCCAAATACCAAGGCATTTTAATACATCTCCACAAAAAAAGATAAGCCCAAGAAAAATACATGCAAGATAACATTTGACATGCACCACAAAATTCATTTGCAAACAGGGCAAATACGTCCCTCTAGCCTCCCAGACTTACGGTTTCTGGGGTTTGGTTTTAATTTTTTTTTAATTTAAAAAAAACCTGAAGAGAATTAGCTTATTGGTGACAGTGCTACGGAGCAGCACAGACCACCAAAAGGCTTGAATGAGCACTACGCTCTATTCTGTCAAAACTTTCAGAGGAGCTCTAGGTAATAACTGTCCTGGCATTAATTAAGATTTACTGACATACAAAGCAAGGGCTGACAAGAATGGTACAAAACATTGTTTTGGTACAACATAAAGCAAAGCTCCAGATCAGTGCAGTTACACTGCACAGCAAAGTCTTACGGCCACATTTTTCATTTGTTGCTATCATTTAACTTTTTGCATATTCAGAATTTGCAATTTAAACTTAAACACTCACATTTTTTTACTCAACATCGGATTCTCCTATTTCAGAACAATGCAGACCTTCCTCTGATGAAGCTGGGCTGCAACCAAACACTCCAAGAAGCGAACAAGATGGTCACATTCTCAGCAAATAACTGTGGCATCATTTGCCTGTGCTATTTTAGATGCATGAAAAACAGAGCTTTTCAAAAGAAAAATAAAAGTTATGCTTTTTAAATACCACATTTTGACATTAACTTTGGAAGGTCAGGGCTTGATTTTGAAACTTGCAAGTTCCACAAAGAAGCCCTCTGTAAAATATTATAATAGTAATCCTCCCCACGTTTTCATTAAACCAAGATGCAAACCCGATCAAACCAAACCTAAATAAACAAAGGGGCAAAACTCTCTACCTGATCCCTAAACTCACTGCCAGTGCTTTCCTTCTCCTAGAATGGACTTGGTTATTTTCCAGAAAGGTTGCACAATGGATTTTCAATGGAAAGCCTACCTCCTACAGAAGTCTGGACAGCCCATAATAGCAACAACAGCGTGAAATTCACCCTTTGCTCTGGCTTCAGATGCTGTTTGCATGGCTGGTTTATAATGTTTGTGCTCAAAGCTCCTTCTTTACATACACAAATGCTTCAATGTTTACACTATAAACAACATAGCAAGTGATTAAATCTTGAGTTAAAGCGAGTATAGGTGTTGAAAAGCACATTTTAACTGTTGAAGTTTTTTTAAATTATTCTAAGCCTGCTGGTGTAAATAATTAAACTGAAGAGAACGTCAACTCTGAAAAATTCAACTCCACGTGCAGAGCTGCTGTGAGCACATGAGGACTCGAAGGGCTACCAGTCCCAGACAGGAAAGGAGATGAAGAATTTCACGCAGCAGAAACCTGCCACAGATCTGAAGTGGGAAGATCCAGGTCAGGAAACAGAGAAGGGGGAGATACAGGTTAGGAAACAAGAGAGTGCACCAGCACACCCAGTCCCTCTGTCTTTCTTTAGATCCACCATGCCAGCACACTGGATACGAGGGCTCTGAAAGACCTTGGCTGTGCACCACAGCATGTTCCATTGATGTCCTTGGCACAACAGCTTAGCTGATCTGCACATCACCTCATTCTTTCTGCTGCCAAAAGGGCTCTTTTACTCCATAGAGAGGATTTCTTCTCATTAGTGTGTCTCTGCCTCGTTAACGTACATAAAGGATTATGGCATGTGTTTGCCAACCAATAGCAATGCAGTGATAAAACCAGGTTCTTGACATCACAGCTCACCTCCGCTCATTGTGATACACAAGGAGTTTACATATGTACGTGTGTGTGTACATTGTAAAAAGTAGACGAAAAGAGGGAACACGTATACATAAAATTAGAAAGAACAGAGACATTAAATACCTGTTAACTGTGTTACAGCAAAGTCATTTCTGCTAAAGCATTCATTGAACTAGAAAGTAGACTACCAGTCTGAACACCACCTTGCCGATCACAGGGAACAAAACAAACAGCTTTAAGAGGTACAGGGGCAAGAAGAACTCCTGTTTACATTTAGAGACAAATGCCAGTCTGGTCCACCTAACAGTAACAGAAATGTGGCCAGGAGAACGGAACATAAAATGAAATGAAGATGTGAAAACAGATGACTAACTTCCTATTGATTTCTTTCCACTTCCTCAGGAATCAAATCATCGCAAGACTCAGTTTTGGAGCTCCCAGGTTTTTGCTCAGTAGGTTTAACTTCAGCTCGATAACCTCTGTGACACACCTATTTCTATTTATTATGTTTGAGTCTAAAATGGAATTGTTCCTTCCTCCTTCTCCTCCTATTGATTTGATTTTCTCAAGAAGGGTCATTGGGTTTAATGCAGATCGTCAGGATGCACACTGATTCGTGAGTGAATGCAATGCAAAGTGATATTAGGTGTTAAAAACCACAGCTAAAGCATAGGGGTCTGTAAAGAAAGTTAAAAAATAGAGCAGATTATTCTTCTAAGAGAGAAAATAACAGCAGGGCACAGAGCATGCAACAGTAGTTATGCTCTGCTTTCCCCAAATACCCTTCTCCACATAGCAATAAATAAATAAAACAGAGGCTACGATTGCAAAGAGTGGGTTGGGGTGAACAAAAGGGGAGCCTGATTCTCAAGAACGAGAGCAAGAAGGCCTGGCTCAAGGAGGATTCTGAAGCCATTTGGCACTGGGATCTGTTTGTACTCAACAAGGCCCCAGCTTGGTTGCCACACTGTTCAATAAGCACATTGACATAAATCTGGATCTCTGCCATCTCACAGTTACCCAATCAGTCTGTTACTGCCTTCAAGTGTTTGAGCATTACAAAACCAACAGCTGATCGGACTAGGAATTTTTCAAGTACTGTTATTTTAGCCAGAGTTTGTGCAGTAATTCAATAATTAGTGACTTTCAGACCATTTTCCTGGCCAAAGCCCAGCCAACTACCTGTTCTTTCTGCCTAAATCCTTCTTGTACTTTCCAGCTGTAAAAGGCTGTGTTCTGAGCTGTCATAAAACCCTGCTGCTCCCCATGCTGGGGGCAGCCTCCTTCCACATCGCAGCTGACTGCATGGTATCATCAAGCCAAGACACTTCAAAGCACACTTCGCAGTCATTGTTTGTGATCTCCTGCACATTCTGATACCTTCAGGTAACATCAGAATTGTGTGTGCCTCTGCTACCTTAATTACTCTTTTGTTGATGATCCTTTTGCCTACTAGAGGAACAAGGAGATCATGCCAGGTCAGGTAAAAGCTAAGAAAACAGGTCAGAGGAGAATAAAAGAAACCAGTTATAGAGGGGTGCATACTCACGGAAGCACTTGTGCCGGTACAGACACACCATTAAGGAGTCCCCTGCAGTGGAATATCCATGTGGAATATCCATGTGGAGTATCCAGAGTTGCATCCAACAGAAGGATTGGAAAGGAGGTAAAACTAGCTCAGGCTGTACAACTGAAAAAAGAGCAAACTCCATAAGTTTTTCTGTCACTCCTTCTGACAGTGTGAAGAGTCCATAACATTATTCTAACATGTCAGTAGAGAATTTCCAGAAAGAGGAACTTCTCACAGACAGAAAGCATTAGATAGTTCAGATACTGAAATGACACTCAGTGATTCTGATTTTTAGTACCAACTCTATCACAGATTTCCAAATGATTGTGAGTCCTTAATGTTTCTGTTTCTCACCTCTCTTGTGCCTTTTTTCAACCACAGTGTGACAATACAGTAAATTATTGCTTGTCCCATATGCAGCCACTATGTAGGTTAATAATTAAAATTAAAATTTTAATATTTTTAAAATATGGAATCTAGGAAGGGGAAACTGAGTGCGGTGCTTCTGTAATCTCTGTGCCAGAACAGTTTTCTGGGGCTAATTACAGCTATTTGCAAACTCAACCCCCTCCCCAAACAATGTTTGTGTGCGATCGCCACTGTCTACATGCCCACATATATTCCTGTGCAGGTGCGTGAATACATCCCCTGCATTTCAGCACAGAAGAGACAAACTCTAGTTTTGCACTGGGGCCTGGATGAGAAAATTCAGATCAAATTCTCCGTTATTAGATCATCTTTACAGCTGCAGAACATAGGAAATACGTTCACATTCTGGAGTTTTCTCCCAGACTGGGAGAAACTCCCAATCTGGAGTTTTCTGAGACATGTAATTATTAGATCACACAGATAATTGCGGTGGAGGGGTAGGACTACACACTGGTTTTGGTATAGCACTCAAAGCTCTTGGCCCCAGAACAGGCAGCCACATCTCTGTTATGTTTTACTTACTTTAAACAGTCTGAATGTATTTAAAACATTGTTAACTCCAGGCCTTTTCCAAATACTTTTGAGAATTAAATCTTTGTGTTTTCCCTCCAGCCTTGTCACATGTACCTTTCAGCAAACAAAATCATCACATCCATTGCTACCAATCCGAGGCAAATCTCATGAGAATCACAAGTGCTCTGCACATCTTAATGCCGATTCTGAAATTAAAAGTCAAGGGACTACTTTCCCCTCTCTCTGAGGTCTTCCAGCAAATTATTGATTCTTGCTGATCTCTTTCCATTAAAGTATTTCTTTCTTATAGCCTGAATGATTGCATTAAAGTGCTTAGTAGCTCTCTAATCTTGTACATCTCCTGAGGCTGAGAAGAGCTTTGTAATTTGTTTCAAATGAGGCCTCATGCATCCTAATATAAGGGGTCAGGGGCTCAGGGAAAAAAAAAAGAAAACGAAAGTTTTCAGGGATTGTATTTGAATGATCCCCAAATTTAAGCCATTTAAAGTTTGACAGAATAATAACTCAAGCCCGTACCTTCTGAAAATCACTTACCATTAATAACCTCCTATGAAAACGTACTGCTATGAAACTGCCACAGAAACTCTATTTCCCCTCCTAAGAGGATCTGGTTCCGTGGGTATACAGGGCAAACTATCCTGCTGTCTTTGCCTACCCAGGGAATACGCTGTGGATTGCAACTGGCAAGATGTGGGAGGCTGGTACAAAGTTCCAGCTCTCCATCCCCTCGTTTGTGTGTTAGATCCAAGAAGAGGCCCCACCTCTACAATATCAGTGAGCCAGGACAAAACCACACCTGAGCACAGGTTTCTTTGCAGAGGTCTTAAGCTTTTCCAGAGAGACTTCACTTGGAATCCCCAAACCAAAAGCAAAATTAAAGACATTTATCTGTCTGAACCCTAGATTAAAAAATGAGAAAGTGGGAGTCACTGACAATCAAAATGCTTTACTTTCAGCAAGTACTAATCCTCAGGAACTGAATGTTTTCAATTCTACTCTCTCCACTCAGATAGTCAGTATCTAGGACAAACTTTATAACACCCCTATCTTTTGCCAGTAACTGTTAGCTTTGTTCATGAGACCATGCTTATCCTAAATCACACAATAGAGCAAAATTTGCTCCTGCCTTTCTCCCACATATGTCACCAGGGTCTTCAGGGAGCATGCTGCTGACTGAAGCTACTGCAAACAAAAATATCCATTAAAAAACCCAATGCAATATGTCACACAAGTTCTGTTACAGACTCAAACCTGTATAAAACAATATTGCACAGTAGCTTTTAGTTACCTTCACTTGTTTTTTTATTGCTAAAGTCAGTTCCATGCACACACTAAATATCAGATTACATGATAGGTTTTTCACCAATCATTATGCTAAGCAGCAGATGTTTTAAATGCTATTGCAGCCCTGATGTTATTGCCTTAAGAACACATGTTCACATACATATATATGCATGCACAGACCCCTCTTAAGTACTTCCCAAGTGATAGAAAATGAAGCTGTAACACTTAACTTGTTGCAGAATAAAACTTCTAGTTCAACATAAAAGTAATTAACTGGAGCATATTGCATCTACAGGCAGTGCATTAAGGGCACAGGTTGAAGTATTCATGTTGGTTTCACAGCAGCTCTATATCTCCCCCTTCACTGAGGCACAAACACATCTCCCCAGTGCAAGAGCATCTCAGCTTGATCTTATCAACACCATTCCTGTCTGCCACCACAAACATGCAATCACTGAAAAGGAAACGTTCCACTTCATTTGACTTTTTCTTGTAGAAATGTATTAAACATGCATAAAAAGTGTACATTTTGTTTCATTGATTTTGGAACGTGTTCAACCTGAAAGTAACAGACCATGGGTTTCAGGAGCTGTCAGACACTCAATTTAATGCTGTTTTGGGTACTAAAAGGCACAGGGCTCAGAGAATGTAAAATACAAAGCTACAGTGACATGCTCAGAATACAGACAATTCAAAACAGAATTCAAATGTTTGCCAGCAGGTTTCTTAAGTCTCTTTTTTTTTGTTTATTTGTGCATTTCCTATGCAGATGACTGAGACAGTGTGTTTTCTGCTTTAACCTTCATTTTAATATTAATTATTCAATATTAATGTATTCCATAGTTATTTCTGCATAAAGCTTACATGTGTATGTGCATTAACATGAGTATATAAATATTTATGCACACACTTAAGCAATAATTTAGAGTTCTACATATTTACATACAGGCTTATATGCAGAAGTGATCTTATCAACTTCTAACTAGATCACTGCCATATTTAAAATCATGGGTTTTTACTACGTAACCTCACCTTACTGTTATCCTGTACCTGGTATAAGCAGATTTTCAGGCTTTCAGATCCCCCTCTTCCAGAAAGGGATGCCAGTAGCAAAGGGCATGGCGATGCTCTAGGTGCAGCTTGTTCTTGGTGCATAATCAATGCCAGCCTTGGGCCAGAGACAGCCCAGCAACATGTGCTTCATTTTCCCAGAACCTGGCTCCGTGCTTAACTCTACATTTGCTCAGATCAGAAAACAGGGCAGGCAATAATATTCCTGCTGCTAAAAAAAAAAAAATAAATAAACACAGAACAAAAATAATACCTGTCGTCCTTGGAATATTGACAAAAACCTGTGACTAGCAAACACGAGTGGTGCTGAGCTCCTGCTGCCCCTGGAATGGGGAAACTCCTGCAGCCATGCTGCCTGCTGATGTGCTGGAACAGGGACTCCACTACAACACACTGGAAAAAAAGAATTTGTCACCAGATTAGAAGATTCAGGAATTTATCAACAGCTTTCATTCTATCTGTATCAGGATTTAACAAGGGTGGTCCCATCAGGATTTTAAGAAGTTTCACCACCACGTTGCCTGTGGTTCTCATTCTAGAATTCTGACATGCTTCTGCAAAGGCCTTTATTAAGGTGATGTCAATATTCTTTAAAGAATGTCTCATGTCCTTCCAATGAGAAAATAGCTGCCTTAGAAGGCACAGAACTGTTTCATTTGGAACTCTGGGCTTACTGCCCATGGCCTTCATTCTGCAAGCTAAGCTTTGGCTTGTCAGGGCTCTGGTCTCCAGCAGGAGTGTGTCCTAAAGAAGTTCCTCAGAAGGGCTGCACAATGGAGGAGAAGGAAGCACGTATGGCAATGTTTTCTTGGAAAAAAGGCATTCATGGGGGATTTTTATCTTTTCTTCAAATATAAGACAGTGGTATTTTGAACATTACGAAATGACAACTAATTAATTAAAATAAACATCCTTCCAGAAGTCCAGGCTTATTCCACCTTGGATTTGCAGTGAATGCTTCATTCTGGAACTGCACATAGCTAGAGTTCCTTGGAATGCTGACCGACACTTCTTTCCTCCCGCCAGGGCTCAAAAGCAGGTCTTTAGGGAACATAAAACTTGAAGCCACAAAGCCTCAGTATTTCCAGGCTTCTGATTGATTCCTGGTTCATTGACTGTGTGATAATGAGTTGCTGCTCTGGTTTGGAGACCTATCAGTGTCTAAGTATCTTCACACTACATCATATTTCAAATGACAGCAGTACATGAAGGGTTTAGTTTCCTACAAAACTGTAACTAGCGTGCTTAAGTGCACAAAGTTTTATTCCTGATGAGGCTATGAAATGGTTTCAATGATCACATTGCACAGTGACCACTTACGGTCACTAGATACTTTTCTTTCAAACCACTGCCTACAATCAATATGATTTTTCTTCATCATGTTGGTCAATTCTGGATGGTCTGGAAAGAACCATAAGTAAAATGAATAGTTTAAGAACTTCGGCTCTCTTGCATTTAATTTTTGTAATTGGCCCCAGTATTTAAATTTTTTATGAAGAAAAAATTCTATTATCTCATTCCAATCCATATGTGCCATTAAGTTTACCATTAACGTAATTTGTAAAGACAAGCCTCAGATGAAATTAGAAATCCTGAATTATTCATGGTGTGGTCTTCTAATTTTACACCATTCTTTCTTATGCAAAACTTCAATGTGTCAGACCAGAAGGTTTGGGGTTTTTTATTTTTCTGTCAGGGAATAAATGCTGCAAAACACTCCCTAGAGAACAAAATGTAGCTGTCACATTGAAGATAATGCATTTAATCTCTGTTACATTAAGGCAACTTTAATAAACTTTATTGTAATGCGTTTCTGTATAGCAACCCTGCAAAAAAATTTATTTGCTAAGTAAGCAGCATGATGCTCTGTGTGTTTCTACCCATTTCACAATTAGATTGGTGCCTTCAAAATAGTCAAAGGCAGCAGTAAATCTCTTTCATAGAAGATGGCAAACACAGCAAGCACATTTGCCTCAAGGCAAAGTTGACAGTTACTTTGCAATCTTTGCTGATTTAGTTAGATTTGGATTCAAATTACATATGATTTCTAGCCTCCTATTTTAAACCTTGCTCCACTGGAGCCCCATTGTGCAAGTATTTCATCTTAGTTTATTGTAATGCCCATATTGAACCATATTCTATTACTAACACAAAATCCTTAAAAATGCTGAATACGTACAGAATGTGTTCCAATTTTCAAACAATTCTTCAAAAATTTGCGTCTGGAGCCCAGAAAATTAATTATATGCATAACTCTGGTTGTAATGTGTAAGTCACAAACCAACTCTCTGAACATCACTTTCCTCTCTCATGTGTAAGTGGCTGCTGCAAACTCAGCAGTGACATCAAGCAGTGTCACGTGTCACTAAGCCTGGGCAGCACATTTCTACTTGGTGTAGAAGGGTGCAAAGCTACACTGGCTTGTCTGCTATTACTATTTTTTGGTAATGTGAACTGTTAAAATTCTCCATTCTCACGGAAGCAAGGCAGAAACAATCTCATGCGCAGTCTGAAACTGCAGCAATAATAAGCAGAGTTATTCAGTTCTTTATCAACCACAACCTATTTAACACTAGAGATGATTACCTGGTATAAAATGTTACAGTAGAAAAGAGGACTGACCAGTTGAAATGGAGTCAGTTGCTGCCATGACTGTATCTAAAAGTGAGATCTCCACAATAAATCAGTATCAGCTCAATCAGTAGCTGAAAACCAACAAAGAATTGACAAATAGAATTATTGAGGGGAGTAACATGGATGCAATATGAAAAAAACACTATATAATGGACCATATAGGACTATTTTTCCAGTTCTGAGTAAGTAAGGAAAGGAGCAAGTTATCTCTAAGCAGCTCAATACATTCATAAACTGGTTATACTAATGAAACTTCCAAACAGTGCACACTGCTCATCTTGGAAAAGACTGCTGAGAAAGACGAGTTTTGTAATATTCTCCAGAGGATGACCAAACACGACTATCGGTGTGCATTGGAAAGGAGCGAATTTAGAATTCAGAGACTTCAAAACGCTTCCTGACTTCTTCTCCATTCGTAGGTCTCCAATTAAAGAGAGATGTTAAACATATGCTCCAGTCTATTTCAATTTAGGGAGCCAGCGAAGCGTGTGCTCAAGGCTTACATTCTGCACAGGGATCATTGGAGAAATGGGGAATTCAGTAATAAGTAATACTTAACTCTTAAGTAGCAGCTTGGACTAGCGCTCTGACGGTGTTTAACGTAGAAAATCAGTATCATTAGCTTCATTTTAACAGATGAAAGAGCTGACACACGGGAGTGAGTCATTTGTCTCCAGATGTACGAGAGGCCAATAAAATAAAAATCTAGGGGAAAAGTCTGTATTATCTGATTCTCTCTTCACACTTACAGCCTTTCCAGCCAGCTAACAAAGCTACCCCAAATGAAATTATAAATATAAAATCTAAACCCCAGCAATTTATTAATATAGCTATTGCAACTCATCAGATGGTGCACTGAAAATAAGAGGTCCAACACAGCAAACAGATGCACTCAGTGATTACTTTTTCTAGGGATTTAGTACCTGAGTCTGTCAAAAAGTTGGGGGTTCGTATTGACTGGAGATGTCTTCCTTCATTTACTCAAAATTTTAGATCAGTTTTTGAATAATCCACATATCTATTTTTCCAGCCTGATACGGCTTCCCCAGCAACAACAAGCCAGGTATTTGCAAGGCATTTTTGACAAAATAAGGTTCTCAGACTTTCCTCTGCCCTTATGTAGTTATTGCCCAACTCCAGCGAAACATGCAGACCTCCTTGACTTGGTAAGGGCTTATGAATGAAAGCTGCCAGGCAGCTGCAGTGATTCCAGTTCTTGTCATCCAACACCAAGGTATCACCAGTACCTTCTGAAAAACAGCCAGGACTTCACTTCAGTCTTTCTCAAAGGCTCACAGACAACATGGCACTCATCCTCACATGGCATTTCCATTCCGTGCCTCCAGGTCCAAACCAGCTCTTAAACAAGCTAAATCCAACAGTGCCCAGGTTTGGCAGGAGTATGTACATGAGAGGCATGTACAGAACTCTGGTGTTCCCTCACTGCTGAATCAGCTGTGAAAACTCATCCCTGCCTCCGCTATCTCAGTAATACAAGATTTATTTGCCACCCAGAGATGCGTCACAGGACTCCCAGGAATAAGAGACACAGGCTAAAGATTCCCAGCATCTGATCACTGTTCCCAGCAATGAAAATCATAGAGAGAAGTCCAGACACCAGGAGAGCAAAACCATGTTAAAAGACACAGCAGATCACTATACTTATTGTTCATTTTCTCTACTTGTGCATATTTCAAGACAAGGGACAGTATTTTTCCAACTGCTATTTTATTGTATTCCTGCAAACAGCAGGTTTACAAGACTATGTTAATGTTCACATTTGGAAAAAAAAAAATCAGATCGTCAGAGTTCCATTACTTATTTTGTAATTAGTTTAACTATTCCCCCAAAAAGAATATTTTTGCTTACTCCTTTAGATTTCACAGCTTATGTACAGATTTGCCTTTTAACAGCCTCTCTCTGGGCTCCCACAGCCTTAATTCATTTGAAAACTATATAAACCTCTGTGCCATCTGGTAACTTTTTGCAATGCAATTATGCTGATAAATGTATGCACAATATTAGACATTTTCCACTGCAGAGGTAACTAATGTTGCTTTTGTATTTACAAACGTGTCTGCAGATTTCTGCTACAGGTCCATTGGAGGAGACTAACAGACTTGTTCATTTAAATTTATGTCTTACTGAAACGTCATGCCAAATGTTATTTAAATTATGTGCTACTGTTTACTCATAGCAGTTTCCTGGCTTATAAGTTAGGTATGCAGAGTAACAAAAACGTCACAGAATTGGTATTGCACATTTTTTGAGTGCTGCCAAATGAAACTTTGAGTAACACGATTGTTGCACTGTGAGAGGAAAAATAGTGATTGAAGCAGTATTTTTCCCCCCATTTTGGAATTTCAGGAAAGCAAGTTTAGGTCTCAATGAAAGTTCAGCTGACTTGGAAGTTTACATCAGAGTATTGGATGTGAACTGAGTTATGTAAGACTATCTGAGAATATTATGAAACCCCAGGCAGCCTCATGCTTCCGGCCCAAACATTCAGTGAGTCAAATATGCTCTGTTACATCACACATTTGTTCATTCCACAGAGCAGTGACCTCTTTGGCCTGATGAGCACTCCCATGACTAAACCCTGTCCAGGACAAGCAGAAACACTCGTGCTCTGTCTGTGTGTACAAGTGCCACATGTTCGGTATTGTCTGATGCCCTGGCACGCTGGAGGGAGGCACGGCAGCTCTTCCCTGGGGAAACGTGTGTTTTGTGCTGCTCCAAGCATTGAAGCAGCCTGACTTGCTAAGTTGAAAGCTGACAGCAGTCTGCTTTTTACCCTTCAACCCTCCTCCTATTTCTCCCCCGACCCTCCCTTTCCACATCTCCAGCCATGCTATCTTCTCCCATTCCAGTTTTCTCCTTGGTTTCACAGCAGCTTCTCACATTTACTCCGCTGAGTAAAATTCCAGCCCTGCCTCCAGGGAATACTCATTTCTACAAATGAGAACATTTTCCACCTCAAATACCCCAGAGCTTCACAAACCAAGGATCCACTGGGAATCTGCAGGCTGAATCGAAGAGGCCAATGCCTACCAAAAAGCAGCTCAAAACGCACAAGGCGTCAGCCTCAGCTCTGCCCCACTCATCCTCAGTGTCTGTAGCCCATGGAAATCCAGCATGGAACAGCTGATCCAACATTAAAAACCCCTTGTGGTCTCAGAGCAGGCACTGGCACTTTTTTATAGAGCCTGCAGAAAACAGGCAATTTGTAAAAGATAAAAAACCAAGGGTGAGAGAAGGAAGAGCCACGGTTTATCTGCACTCCGCAAACGTCAATATTTTGTGTACTCAACTCATTTAACATTTGCAAAACTGAGCAAGAGAGGGCTGGAGAAATGGTTTCTGTAGATGTTACAGTTACGTAGGCAGTTGTGATATTAACCAAGGTCAGTAAGTTCCCTTATCAGGTGTCTTTTTTGGTTCGATGATGTTGTAAGGCTCACAGGTCAGGCACTTCGATTTTGAAAGTGTCTCAAAGTAGCCACTCAATGGGCTTATGAATCATACCTGACCTCTTAAAAAAATCTAGGAAATGCAAACCCTTATGTGAATAAGACATCTACTTATTTCCCTATATATACTGCTTCATTTTGCCGAAGATACTACTTTTAAATAAAATATAACTAAAATAAGTTGTGAATTGCTCCTCACTATCAGCAAATTAGGAAGGCATCAGGGAAAGGGATTTTCAGAAGAAGCTATCGACTCACCGGTCGTGCAGGGTCCAGCCAGCAAGCTCCATGTTCTCCTCTCTGGCTCTGTTTCATGTAGCGCAGCTGTACATAATGTCCATCGTCCTTCATCCCTTCTGGGTTGGGGGTCCTGTAGGAAAACTCTCTTCCATCGTTTTTCTTTCCAGACACTGCTGCAGATTGCTAAATCACAGGAGTACACAATGCTGACAGATTCTAAATCACCAAGCTTTTTGTTTAAAATCCAGCATTTTCATGTGAGGAGCTGACAAATAACTGGGTATTTGTGTGAAAACCACGAACTCGAAGATTAGACGTGACAGGCCAGAAGTGCACTAATTACACAGGCAAAAATTCTTTTTACTCTGAACTCTACTGAAAAGGGAGCAGTTGGCTAAATTGGACAAAATTAATGAAAAAAGCAACACAATATTAGACAGGCATATTTACCCTTCTTCAATTCAACCATTAATAGTCAGTTGCCCTTCTGAGTAGCAACAGGCTGGCTCAGCACTAATTAAGGCAGTCATTATCACAGCTAGATGTTTAAAACCTTTAAACTTCTCACTCATTTCTTCTCCCATTGGTCCCTAGGAAAATAATTCACCCTTTTTAAGCCAAATGGCAAAGAGACCAAAATAGAAAATGATCCTATTTAGAGCTGTTAACCAAGAAGTCAAAGAGAAAAAAGCCTTCCACCTCAAGGCATCCCAAAGGATATGGTGGAGCTTCAGGGTCAGTGGATGGAGCAGGGCAGCCGTTTTAGGGGCTGCTGAGATGGGAAAGGGATGTGATCCCAGACAGGGTTCCCTGAGACCAACAAAGACCTCCTTAGAGCTTGTGTCCGTCCTCCCAGCAGCTGCAGGTGATAGTCAGGCATGTTTTGATGCTGATGCATTGCACTTGGGGGAAGTGGCTTTCCCTGGTTGCTGTGTGAGGATAAACTTTTACACATTTTGATAATGCAGGAAGACGTGGAACATCCTCATTTCATTAAATAACATTATTAGACTGGCACACAGCCTCAGTGACTGTACAGGGATACAAATCCTTGTTTTAAATGAGTACCCAAGGAACAAAACAGGACAAGAGAGGGTAGCAACATCCACAGTGCTTCTAATTAAGACTAAGTTCCTACATAACCCTACCACAAGTTACATCTGCACTTGATGACACAACCAAAAGCTCTACCAGAATGCCCCAAACTCAGAAGACTTTCCAGGTAAGACCCTGGGATATCCAAAGAATTTCTTGAAAGTCAGGATCAATAAAGGAAAGTGCCTGAAAGGGTTTGTAGGACTGGATCACACAACCAGGTCTTAACATGAAGACAAAAAAATACTAATAAAATCTAATAATAATAATTAAGGAAACAAATGCAACTATTCCTGCTGCAAAAGGGAGATATTTACTATTACAGGGAGGCAGTTACAGCAATGATTAAAAAAAAGTAGATTAGTCTTAGGGCACCCAATACATAAAAATATTTCTGAGTATCAGGTATGTAAATATTTGAATAGATGAAAAGCACGGCACTCTGGTGCCATTGGGTAAACAGTGGGGCTGTTTCCAGACAATTTGCACATCAGAAATTATACATTCTCCTCATTAGGTTAATTGAGAACTAGGCAAGATGGAAATTGTGCAGATGTCCCTGAACACTACATGACACACCCAGCTGCCAGCACCAGCTATGGGGCCGTTGTGTCCAATGCTCACACTGCCCGCACACGGCAGGCGCAGCGACGAAATGCTAGTTAGGAACAGAGCAGAAATATTGCCGCCACCTGCAAAGAAATGAGGTGGCTCCAAACCACCTAGAGACAGCTGCCAGAAAGTTGTCTGAGCTACACAACTCAACAGTTTTCAGAGCTAATTTGTCAGTGTTCAGCAAAACCAGTGAAGCAGTGCCAGAGGGACCGGATCTGTGTTTACTCAGGGCTCCAAGGGGATACAGAATAGTCTGCTTTTCACAACCACAACGTATTCATTTGCGGTTTCAATGAAATACAGTCAGCCACGGGAAATCAAGAGTGATTCCTTGAAAATGACAAGTTTTTGGAAAGATAATGGAAAACCTCAGAATTGTGCTTTTTGCAACACCAGAGCAACGCAACAAGCCCAATTCCTGATTAGATTTCTCCGTGACGAGTCAGGTAGATCTCTACCAGACACAATGCAAATTGTGGCCTGACAATTACTCCTCTTCCTCAGCAGGTTGTTCTGAACTACGTGTGCAGTATCGGATGTGCTTGTGCGAGAGAAGAAGCCATGATGATTTATGTCAGATGTCACGGTCGAGAGTTACCATAAGAATAATTTGTACAATCCATTTTCATGCAGGAGTCTCCTGTAGGTGTAACCATCTTGCTCAAACTGCTGTACAAGGGTCTCAGTATATATGCAGCACCCACCATGCAAAGCCACTGCACTGAGTGAGCAACGATGCTCGGCATTTGTGGTCATGTTGCAGTAAGCAATTGATAATTTGACTATGCTTCTCAATAGCATGAAAAATAAATCTATTAAACTGCACATTAGCCCTGCAGTGAGAGATGGAAAAAATGTAACAGTCTAGCCCTGAATTCCTCCGAAATACATACAGCAACATTTGTATTTTGGCATTGCCCACACATACGAGATCCTTGCCATTCTATAAGATCAAAACCTCTACTATCTGTCAGTATTAAAGTCCTTTTACCCTCATACTATGAAAGTCTCCTAGAATATTCCTACACTTTGCACATACTTAGAACTTGCCGGACACAGGTGGGAGTATTTTTTAATAGTTGAAAGGCCAGGAAGGGAATATCTTTGTACTAATCCCACTGCACTGAGTCACGAGATTGCTACCACAATATTTCAGGGCTCCTTCCTAACATAACAATTTCAGGATAATGGAGAAGTTGTTCCTCTAAGCCCTCATAGCGATGCTGCCCTTTTCTGTCGATACAGAACTTCAAATGCTTCTCCAGACTTGCTAGATGGATCCAACTTTACCACTTTCACATCAATGACCACTCCCTCGTCATGTGTCTCTTCAGGAAAGCAGTTTATTTATTGAGTCACTTCTGATTTAAAACACACACACACATTTGGCAATGATTCCCAAGCATTCATCTACTGATTGTTTCATTATCAGCCTAAGAGCAAACACTAAAAAGAGTTAGCTTGTTTTATTGTCAAGATAATTATTTTTCTATGCCATTGTTTAAATTATGTAGGAATGTGTTGACAACGTTGTTCTCTTTTACTGATTTGTTATCTAATGTTTGCTTCCAGTATTAATTGTGCATTACTGAAAATTCTAATAAAGTGGTGATGCTTGAGTACCAGTGTATCCTTACAGTGTTACATTAATTGCCTTGCAGTAAAGCCAAAAAAAAAAAAAAAAAAATCACCCCAGGCAGTAAATAAAATTCCTTCAATCAAATTAGTTAGAATAGCCTATTTAGTTTGCTGCCTTGGTGAATTTGCTTAAATACTTCCTTTAAATTTTATTGACAGTATAATGCCGGTTCTAACAGTCAGCTCTTCAGTATATTAATAGAGCTCATAAATGAATATGAAATATTAAAGAAGGCTGGCATTCATTATTGCTCAAACCAACAGTACACACCGAATTCCAATGCAATGGCTAGCAACCCTTGGTGGCCAGCAGTGGAGACCTCCCCACAAAAACTGAGTTATGACCTCTACTTGCATAAACTACATCAGGTCTTTTTCATAATTGTACACACAGAATATTATATTTCAGCCTGTTATCTAAATATCAAAAATATGTTATTTTTCAAGCAGTATTACAAATGAGCGATTTCATCCCATTCTTCAGGTTAACACAGTTCCACACCATTATTTCCATGATCACAGCTGAGAATTTGTTTCTCAACTCTTGATATTAAAAGGGCACTCATATGCAAACAAACACACTCTGTTCATTACTTCAACATATTAAAAAACCTCAACATAGCTATGGAAATTATCATATCAATCACATTAATTATTTAATCTAATATTATATGCAAAAGTGCAAGAGTTAACAGTTTCAAAAGCGAAGTGTAGGTTTGATTGCTTTATTATTGGAGAAAAGGAGTGTTAGGATCACTGCGTCTGGGTGGAGATGTCTTTAAACATCACACTGAGACATTTTAGGCATCTCATTTTTTAAAAATTCAACTTTGCTCCGGATCTTTTTTAGTCTCCAGATAAAAAAGAGACTGGACAACAGAAGAACCATGCAAAAAGTAGTATTCTTAAATTTAGACTGTGAATTCATACATTAAAGTTAGATCTTTCTCCTGTTTTTACATATTTGTACATGTAATTCTTTACAACATAAAGCTACTCAGCTTTCATAGTAGTTCCTTGCAGCAAATTTCATAAATTGTCATGCACCACTTCATCATTTCTTCTCCACCTCTAAATTATACAACTGTTGCCAAACAGTAGCATTCCTTCCACACTCTCCATGCATCATACAATCATTCTATATGGAAATAAACTGTTGACTTATAATGCAGCATTTCATCCCCTCCAGAACACTTACACTCTGGGGTGAGGGGATTCAACCCCTTATTTGTCAGCCAGTCACTGCAAGAATACATTTCAGCATGGAGCTCTTTGTGCCTTCAGGAACCATATAGCATAGCTACCTCTTTGCCAGGATATTTTCAAATAAGTAAACATTTCTAATTCTGACTTTTGAAGTGCAGACCATGTCTGAGGTAATCATCTATGAGTTCACATACTTCACATGTACCCCTCTCTCCCTCATTCCACGCCGCAAGAAAAACAGCAGTGATTGCTTTGCCATACGGAATTTGAGGTAGAGCACTCTGAAACATGAACAAATAAGAGGCAATAAAGAGCCCAGAATGATATTTGCCACTATTTGGGGTAAAGAAGGAAAGGAATCACACACATTCTTTTTTGCACTGAGCATCACAAATAAAAATATGTAAGAAAAAGCAATTGGTCATGATAATCTGAAGTGAAACAGTGAACAAGTGAACACCTTACACGGTTTTGCTTTAGTTTTTGACATGTTCTTTTTACCCAGTCCTCAACTAACTTAGGAGATGCCTCTATTGCCCTATTAACCTGAATAGCTGGGGGAAAAAAATGGCATTTTCCTCCTATTAAAAAAAATAATCTAGGTTAGTGATATCAACCAATCAAAAGCTGCACAAAGTTAAGCTTGTTACAAGCTCTTAGTATTTTCAGAAATCATTCTGAATGATGCTGTTATGAAAAAGATTTGGGGAGGAGATTGATTTAAGTGTCATTTCAATTAAGTGTCTAGCATCTGCCATTACAGGGTTTCAAGAAGCTGAAGCAACAACATGTTCTCATTAATTTATACAGCAATAAAAGCTTTGGCATGAGGTTAGAATCTCAGGCCAGCAAAACAGATGAGAAGGCAAAACTGTCTCTCATTGTAACAATAAGAGACCTCAGTGGGCTTTCCAACAAAGTCCACAACTAATGAATATTTACAGAGTGAGCGACCGGGAGACCTTCACCAGTGTTCCAGGATACACGTGTGTGGGAGGAAGGCGAGTGTACAGAAGAGGGCAAGACAAGAATTCCATGTGGTTACACTGCTGCAGAGAGTGATGAGGTCTCACCTCAACCTCCTCTTCTCCTGACTAAACAGGTCCAGGTCTCTCAGCCACCCCTCACAAAACTTGAGCTCCAGACCACTCCCCATTTCCCTTCTCTGGACTCACTGCAGCATATATACTTTCATATTTGTTTAAAAATGAGATTTATTACATGTTAATTAGTTGACATTATTATCAAATGAATATTGATTTTCAGAAACTCCTAGATCTGAGACAACACACATCAAAATATCTTGGCATAAGTCTTAAAGTTGCTAATTAAAAATCATTTGCTACAATTTAACATCACCTATTTGCGCTTGCATGTACATATTGCCATTTTCACCCACTCCTCCTTACTAAGGAGATATCCTTCAGTCCTTTTTCAATGAAGCCTGATCCTCTTTAATAGAGAAGAGCAACACCTTCCAGTATGAATTTATCACTTCTCTACTTTGTCTTATGAGCAAACATTGAAGTAAAAACACCTGCCTGCAAGCATGTCCAACACGACTTGTACACACCTCCCTACATCGCGAATACAATACTTGCTATGTTGTTACAAAGATCTAATTAGATTTTATTAAACCTATGAATAAACAACTAGTTTTCAAAGGAAGGTAACAATACCCTATGTGGGTGAAGGTTTTGAGATCGGATCTGAAATACAGGTTAGCTTCCTTCATCCAACTTTTTCCACGCTTCAGTTTCCTACTAACACTTTTGATGCTTTATTTCCCTACACATTAGCAATGCAGTGACAAATAATGTAGTGGAAATAAGGTACAGTGAAGAATCCTGGATTCCTCAGCTCTTCCACATGAGAAGGTACAGCCTTTCCCCTTCAGTTGCTTTGCTCCATGTCTCCCCAGAGGTCAAAACTTCCACCACCGCTTGGCAAAATGCTCTTCTGCAGGACACTAATCCCCTTAACCCTCTGCTGCCCAACACTGCCCAGCTCTCAGTACACCACAGCTGCAGATCAGGACCGTGGGCTCATTCATCAGACCATGGGGGTGCTGCAGTCCTTTGGGACAGAGCCCACTTCTGATGTCAGATTAACCCACAGCCAGAAGCGGCATGGGAGAAGGTCATTTGCACCTCTGTCTCTGCCTCCTGAAACTGGAGGATTTCATCTGCTCTTTGGATTTATCTGCAGAGTTACCACAGCAGATTGTTCAAACTGAAGGTAATTACCGTTACCATTGAATTAACCCCTATTTTTCATTGAATAACCACAGATACTGAGCCACATTTCTAAGTGTATTTTGCACAGAGCTCTCCTACGGGTACCCAAGAACGTTTGCAGTGCGTACATTGAGAGAATGCAACTCTGCTGAAACCAGCAGGACTCTGCAGTGCAGACCTCAGTGTTGAATTTCACTCCTGGTTCTCCCGCTGCCTCTCAGAATATGCTGCTGGCATGGCAGAAGGACCTATGGTGCTGGCATAGGGGACTCACAATGAGTATTTATTCACTGCTAACACTGAAGAAACATGGTGAAAGATGCTGCACAAAACCAGTTTCAGGGATGGAGAAAAAAAGGAAAACTGTACAGAATGTGCAAGTCATTGTACACTGACAACCACAGGGTCAAATTGATACAGATGGGTTTGTATATGTATACTGAAATCCTCACGTGCTTCCTCCTCTCAGGAGAAATGTGTGAGAAGGGAGATGATCAAGAAGTGGGGAGGGAAGGGGAGAATTGTCACTCCTTAGGTTTTCCAAAATGCTCTAAACCGAAACTTGTTCAAGCCAGTTGAACTCTGCCTTCTTATTTTCCTGTTAGCAATGAAATCAACGTGACAGATTGTGGAAAAAAAATTTCCCGCGGGCGCTTTAATTTGGATCGGCTAATTGTTGTCTGTGGGAAGGATGGCTGCACACCATGAACAGCAAAGTGCCTGACAAGTGAAGGATCCCAGACTATGGTTTGCTAAAAGCCATCAACGTACAAACTGTACAAACTGTCTGCTTACAGTGAACCGTTATGAATAACCTTTCCAGAACGTCTTCCCACTGATTGTATCAAAGGACTAGCAAAGTCCTTTGCTCTACCTTAAGCTCAAGTGCCAGATGCTTTCCATAGGGTTAATTAATCAAAAAGTACTTGCTAATTAGATGCCTTCATCACATCTAGATAAGGTATATGAGACTGCATTTGTATCTCTGTCCTGTTAGTTCTTGTAATTGCTTTGAAGAGGTACAGCTTATGCAATGCAGCCACGTGCTGCGTGCCAGGGTCAGCAGGAACCTGCTCTGATCATGCTCAGCCCATCTGCCACATAATGCACTTCCATGAGCATTTTATACAAGCAGCTTTTTCATTGCCAAGCAAATTTCCTTCCCCTCCTTATGTTGTCAATATTTAAAATACAGGTTACAAACAAACAGCCCTCAAGAACAGATTACAGAAAAATTTACTTTAACAAGAGATAGTGATTTTCTTTTTACTGAGACAGCTTAAAATCCTTTTCCAATGTACTGCTCTACTTCATCAGGGATAAAGTTTCAAATAGTGAATAACTAAGAGGGATGAATACATAAGACAGGAAAAAATACTTTATTATGACTACCAAGTTTTCAGAGTTAGGTGTGTGTTTTATGACAGTACTGAGATAATATAATAGGATGCACCCGACAGCCACCTCCCAGCCAAATACTATACAGAAGAAGAGAGCCCCAGACAGGAGAGATCCAGGGTGCAGAGGACACGATGCACAAATAAAATGTGCATCTATTTGGTGCTTTCTATGGCTTTTTCAAACACATTTCAACCAACAACCATATGGAACGAAGACATCAACTTCCTTCTACTCCCGTGTCCCCATTGCTGGAAGTGCCGGTTACCAGCATGTTCAAGGAACTCACACCTGCCTTATATCAATCTCATTTCATATGGTTCTTTCTCAGTTTATCTGGTGTTAGAATTTTGATGGTGAGGAAAAAAATGTAAACTCATAAGTGAAATCTGAGTTATATTCCTCCTCTCACTGCAGGCCAGGTTTCACTCTTAGCATTAAAGAAATAATCCCTGCAAACAATTTGCCCATGGTATTTATGTCCTGCCAGTAGCCACACTACACCAGAACAGAAGTGAGTAATGGGAAAATATTGCAGAAACAGAATGACTTCTGGCTTCTCAAAATGAAATTGGGAAAAGAGGTGGTCACTTACTACAAATGTCTCAAGAAGATAAACACCAGGGAGTGGAAAAGGCGATATCAAGACAAGAACAAATGACTATTAGAGGGGCAGTAATACATTTCGGCTGTAAATTACAAGGCTGCCAGTCAGCAGAGTGCTGGAATAGCCTCTGAATTGGAAAGGCAAGACAAACCATGCAGCGTTATGTGACACAGTTGTTGCTGATGATGGGTGACCCAAGGGATTTCTTTAAATTCTGTGTTCCCATCTCTTTAAGAACTGCTTTCTTACTTTCATAGAAATGTTGGCATCCAAAGTAACTGCAGCGTCAAAGAAAAAGCAGCACGTGAGCTTTTTTGTTTGAGACTACACAAATGGACATGAATAACCTATCATTTAATTTTAAAGATGAAATTCACACAGGTTATTCAGAGTAGTTCACAAAAATGTAGAAGTACCCACTTTTACCTCATATACACACCAAAAATATAAACAGACCTTTCAAGTCTTGCTCTTAAAGCAAGACCTACCTGCTAATATTTCCATTATTCCTTCTGACCTAGCTCCTGTTTCTGGATGTGTATAAATGACATCGTGGCTTAATTGGTGGCAAATCAATTCTCAGGTGACAAAAGCACAAGCCACAGCAGCCAGGTGCTCACACTGTGGGAAATTCATATTCCAGGGAAGGTGGTAAAAGGTTATTTTGAGGCTTGCTGTTATTTAATTCTTCAATAGCAGTTGGGAACGTAGCCAAAGCCCTGCAAGGCTGGTGACAACAGGCTGACAAACACCTTCTATTGAAGTGATTGATAAACTCTTTTTCGTATTTTGTATTTGTTTTCCACACCCTTTATTTCTATCCTGCCCACACAGCCCTTGATACCTGGACAGCTTTGGCAACCAATTGCTTCAGCAGAGCTGAAAGGAGCAGAACACCCTGTGTCTCCGTTGTCATTTCTTCTGAACAGGATGGCTGGGCACAAAGATTGACAGAATAGAATAAACCAGTCACACCCCAGAGGAGCACAGAAGGGGACTCAAGGAGAAAATCCACACATTGGATACAGAATAATTTAGAGAATAACTGTCTTTCTCTCTATGACACCACTGAAAATTTCTGACTTGCCAAATACCCCTCCCATGGTTTATTTTGCACACGGTCACAGGAATGAATGTTGTTTACAAGTATTCACATTGAAAACCAGTGAAGGGACCAAACACATCAGCACTAGGCACATTTGTTTCTATCCAAAGATGGAGTTTCACCTAAATTAAGGTTTCAGAACTGTTATGATACACCTTTGCCTGAATGAAAAAGTATCTTATAGACATTGTATAAAAACAATTATACCCCAGCTGAAATGTCTATTAACAATTGGCAAATCAAATTTTTTAATTATTTTCCATCAAATACTATACTATGATACAGCAGTTTCCATATTCCTTGTGGCCTCTCTCCTTTTATTTAACTCCTGACTTGCAGAAGAGCCTCTAAATCATGACAAATATTTTCAGAAAGGATACATTTTAAAAGCAGAGCAGCTGTAAGAAGCCAGAATTTTTAGAAAAGATAGCATTAAAAAAAATTAAACATTATCATTTCTCAAAAACTCATGAAGTTTGTGGAAGGTAAATTTCCCTTATGCCACCCCAATTCAAATTGTTTTCTGTTTCTCTGCAAAAAATATGATTATATCAATCAAATATAAACCAAACATTTAGTATCCACACAGAAATAAACACTGTGCAGGACAATAATAAGATATGTTTATGGGCAATTAATGGATCAGTTCCTGCCTGTGAAGGAATCTTCACACAGACATTGGCATGAAGTAGCCAATCTGAACGTCCTAATAGACAACAAGTACTAACAGTCTGCCTGACTGAAGTCAGCCTCCTCAGCTCCCACTGCATCATCTGGGTAGGACCTAATAGAAGGGCTGATCTAAATGTAGTTGTAGATTACGGGATCAGAGTATGGTGAACAGACTTTTTACCCCATCTCAGGGAGGCTGAAAATAAATGAATGGTATTGTTCTTTTAAATGAATGAATCACAGAACCATGGGATGGTTTGGGTAGGAAGGGACCTCAGAGCCCATCCAGTTCCACCTCCTTGCCATGGGCAGGGACACCTCCCCCTGGATGAGGGTGCTCAAAGCCCCATCCAACCTGGCCTTGAACACCTCCAGGGATGGGGCAGCCACCACTTCTCTGGGCAATCTGGGCCACGGCCTCCCCACCCTCACAGGAGAACATTTCTCCTTAAGATCTCATCTCAATCTCCCCTCTTTCAGCTCAAAACTGTTGCCCCTCCTCCTATCCCTGCACTCACCGATTAAGAGCCCCTTCCCAGCTTTCCTGGAGCCCCTTTCACTACTGAGAGGCTGCTCTAAGGTCTCCCCTCAGCCTCCTCTTCTCCAGGCTGAACAGCCCAACTCTCACAGCCTGTCCTCATATGGGAGGTGCTCCAGCCCTGGAGAGCAGTATTTCAGTTAATTATTAAGATAAAGCAGAATGGATTACCTTATTTTTGCACTTTCTCCCAGTTTTGGCTGAGACAAAGTCATTTCTGGTACTTATCCTCAATATGAAGATTTTGTTTATATTTATGATTGAATTATAAGGCAGACGGAAGACAATGACATCTCAGAATGCATTTTCCCCTCATGCTGCTTACATCTGAAACAACCTCTACTGACACCAGTTGGCAACCCTGTTCTGTTTGTTGACACTTATAGTGCTACACTAATTCCAAAGTCAGTCTCATTTTACATTCTGAAAAGATGACATTTCGCACTGAATTTACTCATTATGAATAATACGCTGCCTGTTAACATAACAGAACAAAAAGCTACTTTCACAGGAAAGTGTGTGTATTTTGTTGTATGTTCCAAATACATTCTGCATCTTGGCTGTCACTTTATATCTGCACATACAGAAAGAAAGCAACAGGAGGAGAGCACAACAGAGCAAATGCCTTGTCATGGGACCATTTACACTTCCAGACAGAAGCAAAGCTCAGCAGCTCTATCTCATACCCTGTAACACTGAAATAACATAAACACATGAAACTGTCCTCCAAAGGGTCAACCATGGGTACCATCAGACGATGAGAATGCCCAAGACAGGGCTTCATCTTCACGTCCAGGCACACAAAGCTTCTCCTCAACTCCACCACGTATGCCAAAGGTGACAATTTGTAACACTACTTTTGCAAATTAACTGCATTATTTCAAAATAAAACTGAGTAATGAACTACACGTACAATTCACTCCGGTCAACACTGCACACCTGTGGCACTCATGTCTCGAAAGGCAGGAGTTAAACAAGAAATAAATGCAAATAGCACAACCAGTTCAAGAAAAGGCCAGTACAATCATCATCATCAAAACCATAACAATAAGCATGAACTTAAGGAAAAAACAAAACCAAATGAGATTATATCAGGGTGAACAAAAAGCCAGAAGGATATGAGCACACTCCAAGCTGCCTTGGGCATGAAGTCTGTCATATTTCTCCCTGAACGCTCAACCACAATCCTAGCAAGTGTTGCCAGAATTCCAGTTCCTTTCAGTTAAACAGGGTCAGAAACATTTTCTTTCCCAATTTTTTTTCTTTTTAAGACACATGGTCACACACAAAATTCAACTTACACATGAGGTTTTGATACTGCTAGCTTTCCAACTCTCTTGGGAGCTCCTGCTTTTATGTATACGTTGCATGACCTTATAGGAACCCTTTCAAGCCAAACCATTCTATGATTCTACAATAATTCTTTAAAAACAAGTTATACTTAGATATTGCAAAGTTAATGAACTGCATAATCAGAAGACGGAGTCGGCCAACAGAATAACCAGAACTGCTAGAAATGACTGCGTTATAGTGCCATCACTAAAATAAATCTCAAAAATGTGGTTTTGTCAAGACTTTTCACACAATCTGTTACAATCTAGTGAAATCGTGTCCTATCAGCAGATTTAGTTGTCAATTTAGAAAGCAAGATGAAAATCTGAATCATTCCTCCTGCAGAGCTTCTGGAGCTCTCCCAGTGCTTGCTCAGTACTATCGGTCACTCAGAGTAGACCTCACTGATGTGAGCTGGAATTTGAGTAGTCAATGTGTTCCTCTCACTGATGTGGTTACCCACTCCATGCCATCCTTCTCACAACCTTTTAACCGCACTTCATTTCTGGAAAGAGACAGATTCCACTTCTGGTGAGAAAAAAAGGCTTTAAACAGCATCCCGAGATGCCTCGTTACCTGTCTTAACATCATTGCCTTCCAGAGACTATTACAAAGATGCTTGTTTAGGCACTAAACTGCACTCCACACAAGCACAGCAGCTCAGTGAGCCACAGTACAGGGGTTTTGCTCCTTTCCCATTTACTTTTGCCCTTGCACAGGACTATATCCGCACATTACCACCCTTACATGAAGGAATCCATGAGAATGGTGTGAACTTGCCAGTATACTCTGTAGTCTTTACTCTCATCACCTCCTAAACCAAGATGAACCTTTGAAACAAAGTGTAAGATAGATCCCAACCAGTTGCCAGAAACCCCTTATCTCCAAGATAACCATGATCAAATCTAGCCAGTGGGCTGAAATGTGACTCAGGAAGGGGATGACAACACAGAGCAAGAGACTACATAAAAACTGTTTCTATAGAGATCTTGTCCCCTAAATCAGTGGCAGAAATCACCATGGCAACTAACCTGAAGAATTACAATGCAGATTTAAAATTTCTCCTGGTTTAAGGATTAGAGGACAGACCACAGCGCTGCACAAGCAACTATGTCCCTCTTGGGGATGTTTCAAGTTGGAAGCTTGCATAATTACAATGGTTTTTTCCTATTACATAGATCTGTTACTAATTTTCTCTCCCAAGTAGAGAGTGGCACACAGATTTTGATGATTTTTAGAAGTTAAGTTTCAGTTGACTGCATAAATTGCAAACAAAACCCCCAATGCACCAGGGTATACTGGGTGTTTCTGAGAGATCTCTACAAAATAAAAATCAATAATTCAGTAGAAGAGAATGACATTTAAGCGATTTTTATTCTCATTCTTCATAAAAGCCATAATTGTTTTTAAATCTGCATGACCACAGCAGTAGGGAAACTATTTTTTCCTATTCTTATGAACCAAATGATACGTTCTCACTATATACAATTTATACTTTGAGTCTCAGCTACCTTTAAATCTAAACTCTAAATGTTTATACTCACACCATTTTAGGAAAAATAACCCCAATCAGTGACCTTTGGCTGCTGATTATACTTGGGAAGAAAATGAGTAGCTGCTAGGAGTGAAGAAATAATTCTGTTATCTGAATATTTACTTTATATACTTAATCGCAGTTACTCACAGGAGACCGTGAAGCCATGCCTTAAGCTCTAAACAAACAGTTCTTTATTGTCCCCTACTTTCACACCAGTGATTTTGGTGCTGCCACCAGTTTCAAGCTATGACACATACTTGGAAAGCCTACTCTAAGCAAATTTGCAGTGAAAGTCGATTTAGATTGCTGAAAAAGATCTTGCTGAAGAGTTCACTTGGTCCCACTTTAAATCCATCCTAGCCATGGTATTTAGAAAACAGATGGGTGACTAACACCCTATCAACTCCCACCTTGTTCAAAACATGGATTTATTTTTCAAATACAAAGGTTATGTCTGGATGGAGGACATCCAGACATAACATTCAGAGGCTTTGCTGTCCTCTTCCTGCTTTCCTAATTCTGTACATGCTGTGCTTGCAATGCTAAATAAGAATTCCAGCTTTCAGTGTAATCGTGGAATAAAAGATACTTGTAGACTATTAGCTACAGCAGAACTTAGCAGAATGCACACAGCTGATTCAATTCCCTCCCTTAATTAAAGGGCAGCCACAGAGCCTGAGTGTGGAAGCTCCAACTAATAAGCTAAGGGGATCTTTATGGTTTTCAATATTCAAACAGCTGGCTTGTATGGAAACAAGATGTCTTAGCACAGAGAATTATTTATGCCCATGTAGATTCAGTGTGACTGATTATTTGCCACACAACAATAGAAATCTGCAAAATAAGAAATCTCAGAAAGAAAAGGCTATCCCAGCTCTGGCAGACATTTTCCTCCATCATTAACTCAATCACAACTGGGTTTATGCAGAGGTAATATTTCAATATCTCAAGAAAACCACCACACTTTGCTTATGCTCAGCAATGAAAAAAACCAAACCAAACCAAACCAAGCCACCCCACAGACACTGTTACTGTGTTCAGTCTCTGCAGTCAACCAATTTCTTTTGATTGCATGTGATTCTATTCTTCTGTAGTCTTTTGCATGACATTTTATGGGCATCAGTTCAAGGAGAAGGCTGGAATGTTTTCTTCACGTCACTGTGATTTTGAAATTCTCTCCTGTTGTTGAGTGCAATAATTAGTTGCTAAGATGCTATACAGGTACCTACACAACAGAGTTAAATTTCTCTTGCCCTGTGCATTTACCACAGTCAAGAAGAGAAAGTGAGATTCGACTATTTTTGCTTCTACTGCAAACAATATTTTGCCTGTCACTTAATGTTCTCCTTCTGCTTTACCCAGCCATTCAGGCTTTCAGGAAATACTTGTGCAAATTAATACTGAGGCCAAGCGCTTTAAACCTTGCTGAGAATGCTCTGAGTCCTGCTGCTCTGGGGCAGGCCTAGATCAGCAAAATTCTGATCGCATGCTATGCTCCAGACAGGGGTACACAGAAGAAACGCATTTCCAACCAGTTAGCATGAGCTAAAAACATTTAAAGGCTAGATCTAAAAAAAAAAAACCCAAACCAAAACAACAAAAAACCCCACAACAAAACAACTAATCAAAAATTTTAAATACACTTTTCTGATACAAGCAAATTATTCCCTTTGTTTTGTCCCTTTTGCAAGCACTCAACACTTTTACTGCAGTAGAAAGGGACTTCCATGATTAATGTCTAACAAGAAGGTAGCTAATTGCCCAGAGCTATAAGCAACTGTCACAAACTCAACATTGTTCCTTATCTGCTGGGTGTCTTCATTATTTTTCATCTGCCTTGAGCTCATAAGATTTGAGAGCTGGAGCCTTGACTCCCTCTGAAACACCTTGCAGAAGTGCAGATGAGATGCTCATCAGAGAGCTTTCTCTGTTGCTGTGTTATTCCTTTTCTCTTAGGGACTGCAGCTTGATGAAAGCGGACAAGCAGACACTACCCACCAGTCAGCTTCTCTCTCATTAACACATCCTGACTTTCTTCCTCAGACCATTCACCCGTGCAGACCCACACAGCCCCTGTCACAGGCCTCCTCCTGCTGCAGCTCTCATTTTGTCCTCATAAAGTCAGTGGTACATGTCACACTGATGATCATGCACTTGGCTTTCAATGCAGAGTTTGTACCTTCATTTAGATGAAATGGACAATTATCCAGGCTTTTAACTGCAAAGAAACCAACGCCTTTGGCCATACCAGACAGACAAGCTTGTTCATTTTTCTGTCTCTTCTGAAGGTGGAGGTTATTGCACTCACCTGGAATAGAATATCAGAGATCCACACATGCTGCGTTAAGCAGAAGCTGCCGCTTTGGGAACAGTGAGGACTGCCATATGGAAGAGACCTTCCTAAGCAGGACCTAGAATAAGCAGTGCAACTTTTCTTCCAAGGATGTGCTACATAACAATGGCATAAATGATGGTCTTTCCAGCAATCGGTGTCATCCAGCCAGCATCGTTCAGTAACCTGCACAGATCACACCAATCCTGTAGCTCAGGACCTATACGTGGCTTCATAAAATTCCAACCACTGTCACCCAGAGATCCACAAATTCTCTTCACCTCCGTAAAGATGTTCTCTTCTGGTGAAGTTTTTGAGAAAGCAAGTCCACTGGCTACATTGCATCCAGGAGAATGACACATACATAAGGATCTGTTAAGCCAAGCACTAACTTTCGCGTAAGCGTCATGAACCGAAAAAACGCATCACTACTATACTAGTAAAAAAAAACCCCAAATCAAAGACAAACAAAACCCCAAAAGACCTACACACCTACAGTGAAAAACAGGCTGGATTCTATGAAACCAGGTTAAAATATATTGGCTCAATAGCTGAAATAATATATACAAGCATATTTTCCTTCTCTAACACATCTGTGATTACATAGTGTTCAGGCATATCTTCTGAATTTGCTAACAGCTTCTCAGGGAGGTTTTCAGTGAGTGGAGGTTAATTTAATAAGCTCTTGGAATTACCCAATTGATTTGTCATCTCCCCTTCATGTGGTTAAGACCATCACAGGAACCAACCAATACATGTTTAATGCTGTTTCAGGAGAAGCCTAACAATATCCTACCTCACATCATTTAGAGGAGGTCGCAGGAGTTCTGAAGCCAGCCTTTCACATCCACCATGTGACACTATTAAACCCAAGTGTTTGAAACAAGAACTTATTAAGATTACACAGCAAGACTGGGGATACAGACTATTTTATCTACAAAGTATCTTGAACAGTTGGCTTCACACTGATGCAGATTTCAAAGATTCACTACTTGAGAGCCGTAATTAGGCAGCTGTATTCTAATAGACTGTTTAGCCTCCTCTGAACTAAGATTTCCTGAGCAGCTTGCCAATTCAAAATACTTTATTCTTCAGATGTTGTCGGTTTAGGCTAATTTTGCTCCCCTAAATCACTCTCCAATTATTTCTGTCAGCAGTATGTCAGTCTAGCAGGCTCTTGAGCTTAAATCTCCTGCTTATGAAAAAACCCATGGAGTCTTGTATGTTATGACTATAAAAAAAGACTATGTGTTGTAGAAAAGACAACCATTAAGAGGTTGTAACAAGCAGCTGCATCGCTAGCCATAGTAGACAGAAGTTTCCCCATCATCCCCAGCCCTTAGGGAGTCCTATAGGTGAAATTCATCATCTCGCTGTATCCAGAATAAGCAGAGGAGTTTCCTTCACTACTGCTTCCTGTAATTTGTTTGTTTATTTTTGATGGACTTACAATTAAACAATTATAAGAGCGTTATGGGACTAAGATTAAACTCGATTTTCCTTGGGCTGATACAGTCAGTCTAAATAGAAGCAAACCCCCCATTTTTTGTTGCGAATCAGAGCTCTGGATCCTGCATGGGATAAAACCCAAAATTAATTAATACAAGACGTAACACAAACATCAAAGCCTTCTGTTTGTACCTATCTAGCCAATGGGTCTGTGTGGCACTAATATTTAAAATCAATTTCCTGATGAGGCTAGGACAATGAATTAAGAGGCCTGGGAGACATTTTTCCATTTGCATTATTACATGGCATTCATTTTATGAGAATTTGCTCCAAGATTTACAAGAGCGTTTACTCACACACGTACATTTGCAAATACGTAACTCACTACAGCTGTAATTTCTGACCGCATCCTATTGGATCACAGCACCTTCAGTTTAAAAGATTTTGCTGAGATATTCACTATTAAACATTTTTGACTCATAACTTTTTGTGACTTGAGCCACAAAAAACGCAACATGCAGAATTAATGAAGAGAACATTTTTCACTTTTAATCAGTAACCCTCTGTTTAAGTACTTTGTCCCAAGACAGAACTCCCAAACCTTTGGCATCCTCTGCAGGTTTCCATCTGCAAGGGCAATGCTCTGATTTCCATACCTCAGCATATTCTGGTGAGAAGTAGTCTCAGTTTATCTGTTGAGTTTATTCCCGTCTGCATGCGTATTAAACACCCACTGGAATACAGGCAGGATTCTCAAGGTCCCACTTTCCAGAGACCCATTTCTAGGGCTCCATTTCCCACCAGTGCACCATTTTAATATAACTCTGTCCATCCCCATGGGTATTTACATTTCTTGTGGAAACCCATGGGGATATTTCAAAGTGAGAATTTAATTGTTCAGTTGTATCCCATGTTAATACCATATTTAGTTACTGGAGAAAAGAGTGGAAGGAAGCATAAACCTCCTCTTGGGGATGAGAAGAAAACAACTCCACTGTTTTAAGAGGAAAACTTTTGCTCACAAGAATAAAGTTTTTTATATTTTATACCCCCCTTCCCCCAAATGTTACTCAGCATAGTTGTGTTCTGAACAACCAGTCCTTTCCCCTGCATTTATGCCAATCAAATGTGGAGAAGGACTCTAACACAAATCCCTCAAAAAAAATCAACACTTAAAAGAAACCTCATAACCCTACAAATGCTACAGGCTCCCAGTACAACCATGGTGACTGTCCAAATCAGCTTGACAGTTACATGTACCTAAAAGGCATTAAATGTCTTTATGTTCTAGCTGCACTGAATATATCATTTTATAGAAAAAATAACACTGGTTCTATTGTTAAAAAAAAAGAAAACCAATCCAGGTTTCCCATTAAATGTTTCTTCCGGGACTGAATGCGGCAACTCTGCCAGCTCTACCTTGCAGCCTCATGTATTTTTAGGCTCCTCTACCCCAGCAGTTGAAGATGGCTCCTTGCACTCAATGAAAGCATCAGACTATCTAGGGAAGCATTATACAAAATGCTTAAAAACCCACAGCACTTCACCTCTTGGCAATTTGAACTGGTCTGTAAAGTCTGACAGGCCTTCTGAAAGCATTCAGTTTCACACCGCTAACAACACAGATCTGTCCTGACCTTTCCTGAGAAAAGCAGGCACGATTTTGGTCCAAGAGCTTCTGACTGCCTCTACAATCAGCAGAGCAGCATCCAGAGAAGAGTTTTGAAGCAATATTTTCTATATGCCTCCTTTACCCAACTGTGATGGAACTTAAACAAAAATAGCCATAAAAATAAAAATATCTTCCTCACAAGAGTAAAAGAAGCAGTGCTGCCAAAACGTGCTTTGATGAACCATTAGTCCTTCACCACAGCTTTTGGTTACAAATTCCATAATGAAAGAGGAGAAGGTTCTAATAGATTTCATTAATTATTTCCATTAATGCTATATCCCATGAGCAGGCTAAGTGACAATGAAAAAATGCTACAGCAAAGTAAAGATTCACACATGCTAACGCTCCATTCTATGTAACAGTATTAGAACACGAATCTCTGCTTAACTAGAACACTGTGTTAATGTGCATGAGTCTTTGCTTAGCTTACTGATGTCCATAGCACATAGCAATCGATGTTGCCACAGACCATTAGCAATAAGTAACAAGTAAAAAAATAAAATCACAGTTGCAAAACTGACTAAAGATATTTCAGACGTATTGTAACAAGCCATGAACCTTATCTTGCAGGGCAACTCATTTGTGTTTGGTACTGGACAATTAATGTCATTAGAGAACACATAATTAATAGCCCTCATTAGAAGCATCTAGAGAATTTCCTTGCTACAATAACTGCGACCGGTCCAGAGCTCCCAAGTACAAGCCGAAGCTGCATCCTTCACACCTGCCTTTAAATTCTGTTGAATAAACTGTTATTTATTATGTGTGTGGTCTCTCCTGTGTATTAATTTCCACTGAATGATCTTTCTTTACTATGCTGTAACACATTTGAAGGCTGCTAAGACGAGTACTGTGTTAGGGCCGGACAAGAGCAGGTATCCTGTCCTGAAGAGCCAGAAATCAAAGGAGCAACTAAGAGGAGGATAAGATTTGCATGAAAAGGATCTGCAGTATTTAAAAAGAGAATATTTCCAAGTCTGGTCAGACATTCTATCAGATTTTTAAGAAAAAAATAATTAAAAAACCCCCAAACCATAAGCTCTTTTCCCCTCTAGTTGTCTGTAATCCAGCTTGGTACTGGAACTCCAAAGTGGCTCTGAGGAGTTTTTAGAACACGTATACAGACTATACATTCAGCTTGCTATGTCTACTTGTGTGCTGTATGCAATTAACACGACCAAATTAAGCAGGTGTGGTTGATAACCAAATTTGGAGACCCTGTAGTAAATAAACCTTATTTAAAATAAGAGAGACTGACTATAGCTTACCATCTATTAGAGTAAATAAACAAATATCCATTTAATTCCTGTTACACACGATGACTATTTAAAACCAGTATTTTATAAGACATCATTTAGGAAAATTATATTCATAATTATTTTCTTGCTCTTTAATTTCATGGAAAACAATACTAAACCAGTAGAAGAATTTGAGTGCTGACATAACAGTGAAAGAGTCTAACAATTGGTCTCTGCTAGAGAAATGATTCCTATAAAACTATGTTCCCATAACCCAAGAGACACACTGATTCCATCATTTGCTCACCTATCAACTCTTTCATGGGGACATATGGCAGTTAAGTGTTCCAGAGGTGTGACAGCTGAGAGACTGGGAAGGGAGCCCTGTGAGAGTTCTCAGCAGCAGCTGTAAAACAGGCAGTGCCTCTGCTGCAGAATAATGGGTTTGGTGGGTGGTAGGGCAAGGGTCAGAAGGATACGGTGATGAATATTGAATACTGTGCTCTAGAAACTTCTGGTTTTCAAGGTCATTCCAAAGTTAGTAATCTTCTGGTGACTGCTCAAGCATTCTTGAACCACCATTTACAGAAATCTGCAGGAACACAACCAGTTGGATTCTCTCCTCTTAGGCCAGGATTCTTGGACATAAACCAGTCTAAATGGCCCTGAGAAGTACACGCATGTCAAGCATGATTCCCCAGTAGGTAGGAAAGGAAGAGATACACAAAACAGAGAAGCAAAACTCAAACCAGCAGCCTGACGCCACAGCAAAACCAGTATTCCTCGAGTAAAGAAGGCCTGTTTAGACAGCTTTCACCTACAGAGACACGCTATCATCTCCCATTTACAGGCAGAAGAACCAGCCATGACTATGACATATTTTTTATATGCACCTTTGAGAAGCTCAAGCATAAATTTGCAAGCACTTCGCTTCACCTTTAGTGTATTCAGACATGTGATTCAACAGCACAAGATAAATGTAGCTAAACTTTGTAATTCTGAAAGCAAATCTTAAGTGTCAATGTGTTTCTTGTCAGCTGAGGGGTGAAGGAGAGAGGAGAAGAAAGTGCAATAAACTTCCCCATCAATGCACACATAAGCAAGGAAGAGCTGAAACATTCGTCCACTACAAAGATCAGCTCTTCAAATGAAACCACCCCCTTTCCTCGCCATTCACAGCATTATACTCATCTTATCTTCTAAGGCTCATGTCAGGACACACCACTGGATGCTGACTCACCACCACACAACCAATTGTCCGCTACAGAGCTGCAGTAAAAGAAGCTCATGGAAGGAGCGGCATATACACCTCCAAGAACCACAGCATACCTATGCACTACATTACATCTGTTATCATGACAGACGAATGGTAATAAGTGTTAGAAGGAAGCTAAGTCAATGTTTTTAACAACTTTGATTACTATTTATTAGATAAAGAAACATAAATCTGAACTCCTGGGTTTCATTCCTACCCTTGGGGTAGGGTCTGGCTTTCCTGCTGCTCTTCTTGCTGTGTTTTTCCTCACTGACTTTGCTGCCTGCTATCACCATGCCAACCACCATGAAGATAATTTCCAGAACAACACCTGGGCAATAAGCACACATTTAAGAAAGCAGGGAAAGAGGGAAGAGAACCACCATGGGAAGCACGGGAGAAAGGCTGCTGACTTTGAGGGAAATCATGTTTTAGCCTTAGACTTTAATGACATCTAGATTGAGCCTGTATTTTGTAGCATGAATTCAGCTTTAGCATTTAACTTTGGCCCTGGCTGACAAAGTTAAAGAAGAGATGAGAGGTCAGAAGAATTTCACTTGCTCATTCAGGAATTACCTTTGTAATATAGGCCTTATAATGTGAAGCAGTTAGCCAAAAGTTGCTTGATTCTTCATGAGAAGTATGGCTGCTGATGTGCCATATGAGCTTAAGTGCTGTCTCCTATAACCCCCGCTATGGGTTTAGGAACAACTCCAAGTCCACTGTTTCCAGATTGAGAGATCAGCAGTAGATGGTGAGTTTAAATGCAAGGCTGCTGGTTACTCCAGTTAATGCATGGCACACAGTGATCCAAGGAAAGTGCTTGTGAATAACTCTAACTTCAGCCACATTTCAGTTCAAATGTGATAATTAGGATTTGTAGGGAAGTATGTCCTTTCTTTTTCTCCCCTGTACTCTCTATGCCAACTATATCACTTTTTGTTAGGCTTTAAAAAAAGAACATTCCAAATTACTGATATTAAACCAGCTGCTCTTCAATTGTAATTTAACTTGCTTCCTGTTCTGTCAATGAATTCAACAGGTTACATATATTGAAGTCAGAATTGTGTTGAAAACAAAGCTGCAGCCTGCTATCCTGGATGTGTTTACATGCATTATTATAGTTTAATCTGCTTTCTAATTTCTAAAGCAATGCATTTTTCCTCCTCTGTCATTTATTTTGAATGCATCATGTTCACAATTGCTGATTACTTTTCTGTTAGGGATTTTAGCCATCTGTGCTAACACAGTTGCTGAGTGAGTAATATACAATAGCAAAAAGAGATAATAGTCATTAACATGAAACAACAATAAAAGACCTAAATTTGCAAGCTCCATCTTTGCCTACAGTTCATGATTAATGAAAACTAGTGCTTACTGAAAGCTGATTATGTGTTTTGTTCTGTGTGAAGCCTGAGGGGCTGAGGCTTAGAACACTAAAATCCTTCAAATTCCACCCAATTTAATGTCTCCCTCCAATTAACTTTGCAGATTGGATCACTGAGTCAGCACAATCAGCGCAGTGAAAGCCATTAGCAGAGATGTTCCTCTGTCTTGCTAAAAAAAGTATCAGTCAGTGATCACAGCAACACAAGCCAGCACAGCACTTCTAAAAAATGACAGTTTCTTTGAACTCCCAAATTCACCAGTTTCAAAGCACTGCTTGCATCCTCACATAAGAGAGCACAGAGTTTTGGCAAAGGCAGGGGTAACAAGACAGCCATCAAATGGAGTGCGCTGTGGCCGTGCGGCTTAAGGAAAGGTTGGAGTGGAAGCAAAGAGCAACTGGGGAGCCCAAGAGTTAAGAAACATACAAACAAACCATACTTCACCTTCCTTTAGCTTTTTTCTCAATAGTTTCCTTGATAATGTTTTTTATTGAATTATCAGTGAGCCAAGATGAATGGTAATAAATTACCAAATTAAACTGAAACACTGCTGGTTTCTTGATCAAGGCCATAACTGACGAAGTACTCGCTTTAAAAGTACTGAGCATCATGTTCTGCATGTTACGAGTGACACTGACCAGTCCTACAAGCTCTTCTAGGTCAGTCAGCCAGACTGGAGGCAGTTGTGCAGAGCTGAAGGCTGCTGGTCAGCAGTATATTGGCTACACAGTTGTCATCAAGGTGGGGATGGCATCTACATAGGCAGCACCAGGGAGAAACAGAGCAGTTGTTTGGAAAAGGCAGAGTTAAACGAGTTGCAATCACTAAAAAAAGGGCCAATCCCTCCCACCGCAGCCTCATTCCCAGCCTTGTTGTTTTCTCTGCTGTTCTGTGGTGTTTTCTGACCTTATTATGCTCATTGCAATAAGACAGCAGATCAAAAGGTCAATGGTTTCCTGCACCCACACACAGGGAGAAGGGAAGGTGGCACTGAAAGATGAGCCACCACCCCTGGTGCCTTGGTGCTTAAAGGAAGGGTTAGGTTATCTCTTGCAAAAACAGAAGATGGTCTCCTCAGTCTCTTTGGGAGCTCCGTACCAGATACCAGCAGGACCATAAAACTGCAGCCTGGTTTACGGTTTCATGTTTCAGCAAGGTTGAGACAGTCACCTAACAGAGTCCTTTACAGTCTCTTACAGCTTTCTCCCCCCAAGTATTTCACTGAGCAGAAGAAAGTGCTTTGGAGAAGATGCTTATTCTAAAGAAAAAATGGATAATCCTCAAAAATGTTCCTTTACTGACACTCTAAAAGAAATAACGGGCTGTAATTCCAACATAAAGGAATCTAAATTTGAGCTAAAAAAAAGCCTTTAAGTTGTTTAATGATAAGATTATTATTTGCAAATTGCTGAAAGAATCAGAACATTCAAAATTATTTAAAGTTAATTATGTCACATATAATTAAATTACTAAAGACATTAATAACATTACATGAAATTAATTAAATATCACATTAGGGTCTCAGTTGTGCCACAGCTATGTTTGAAGACAACAGAAAAAGGAAAGAATTCTGCTTTCAAGTCCTCTCTGCCCCCCTTTAAACCAAATCAATTCATTGTCTGTTTCTAATTAAATATAAATCAGCAACCTGATCAAGTTTAAGATGTCCCTGATCACTGCAGGAGGTTTGGGCTGGATGATCTTCATTGCCCTTTTCCAATCCAAATTCTATGATGGTAGACACAAAACTATAAAAGAAAAAAATGTTTATCTCCAATATTTCTTGCCTTCTGGTGTTAAGTTAAAAGGTTTTTTTAAATCATTCCACTCTATCCTTTCTCATACACATTCATTCCATTTACATGGTCCCTTTCAACACGGCATCTGTGTTCCACAGACAATACCAACCACTGCTATGGATTCAAATTCCCTGCTTTTCACCTTCTTTTAAAAAAAATCAGCTTAATCTATTAGCTTAAGTTGTAACATGAGAAACTTCAGTTTTAGTGAAGTTTTGGAACACACACTAGAGTTTTTGGTAAACATAAACATTGCAGAGGACACAGAGTCCTCTACCGCCTGTCAGAAGAAAACCTACGCTATTGAAAACAATACACCTTCTAAGATCATACGTTACCGAAATATATTCACAGACCAATTGAGGTGGGTTTGTAGGTGAGGTTAATTCCATCAATTTCTTCACATCAAGAGAAGAATTTCTAGTGTCTTTAAAAAGAAAAATACAGTGGTTTTGGCTGTTTGATCTTCCCTGTAGAAATCTCCAGGGCAGCTTGGCCATTACACGTCTGTTTGGTACAGGAATACGAACACTCCCCATTGGAAAGAGTCAGGTGTAACTCAGCTAAGGGTTCTACAGTTCTTGGATTGCTCTGACAAAAGATGTATAATTTCATTGCAAGCCTTTGAAATCCTACATTGTTTCAGTGCTGGTCCAAGTTTTGCACTGACTGTCAAGGAATGATACAAATTTGAACTGTTACAATGTGATCCTACAACCTGTGATGGGAAAATGCATGCAGGGGATGTGGGAGATGCCCTTCAAAGTCTGAAGTACGTAGAGCCCACTGAACTGTGCCAGGAAACAACAAATGAAACATTGTGTGTTTTGGGGTTGCTTGGGGGCTTGAGGGGTTTGGGGGTTTGCTTTGTTTTGGTTTTTTTTTAAGAAAAGCTAACATTGTTAACATGTTGAAGTCTTCTTTAGTTAGAAGAAGTGATTGCATAGATCAACCTTTCATTTGTTTGGTTTTACTGCCATGCAAACACTACATACAGACTACAAGCCAATTTAAAAGTCTGTCAGTCCTCAGTGCAAGACAAGGTCAAATCTGTTGTTTGGTTTTGGTTCACTTTAGGTGTGTTTTTAATAGTTTGTTCAGTCTTGCACAGCACCACTTGCAAGAGCTCTTGGCTAATTAAACCAACACACGGGAGACAAGAAGATAATTTAATATACATCCTGTCCATCACAATGCCTCCAGTTTTGTTGTGCTATTCCCAGTTTGTCGCTATCACCACTTGTTATACAGTATATTACTAGATTAATGCAATTTGATTAAAAACAAATGCAGTTGTGAGACTGCAGATTCATGTCACTAATATTAAAATTAAAAAATTGAGCATAATTTTTCTCTGATAATTATTTATTCTAGAAATGAAATAGAATCCTCTTTCAGAACAACTACCTTCAATAAACCCTAGAACTCTAACATCTCCTCATTTATTGGGAAATGTTTGTATAGTTTGACTCTCCACTGTGCCCTTGTGTCTGCAGGATGCAGCGGACAGGATGAAGAAAGGCCTTTCTGTAACTGTCATTGTCTGCAACGTGCTGTCCCCTGTATCTTTGCACAGGAACTTCAATCCACTACCTTACAGAAAAGGTACCAACCAGTCTTCCAGCTGGGAGATGTAAACATGTCAGCTCACCCAGAAAGCTTCTGAAGCAGATCCAGCAGCACCAGAATGCACAGTCAGAATACCGGTGATAGTACATCAGTAAGTGTCAACAGCCTTTCAGGACCTAACGGCCACAAAGACTCCTAGTTCATGTCTGGAAAAAAAACAGAAAGTCCAGATTAATGACTGATTAACCACAAGACTGAAGCAATCCTTTCCCCCTGCTATCATGACTGAGAAAGCTCTTGATTAAAACAAAATCTTTAGAGTGCAAATTAAGAGAGTCATCTGAAGATACTGCATTGATTTTCAGTAATTCCTGTAAGCCTGGAGGGGCTCCAAAAGCTGTGATTGTGTTTAAAGCCTGTGAGTGAGATGACTCAGGCAACCTCTGCCCCGTCACTTCGAGCCCTGAATGAAGTAACTGGACTCTGCCACTCACAACTATTCATAAAACTTTTAGAATCATTGTATAAAATCAGACAGGCATGTTTGGGGCAGATAGACTTTGTTGGGTGACAGTTTGTTTTCGGGAATAAAGGCTTTGGGATACAGAGGTGAGATTCCTGGCACTGCAGCCCGCACTTTCCTACAGGTTAGGTCACTCGGCCAGGATCCATGTCCTGCTAATGACTACAAGAAGAGAATCCCCAGTGAGCTGTTAATGGTGTCCCCGTTCCCTGGCAGTATAGGAAACAAAATACAGCTGGCATGCCAGCCTCCTTTCCACTGCCTTTCTGGTACACTGCAAGGATTACACTCTCATAGATAGCAGTACTGACACAATGGCAACACGTGTGGGTTACTTCTGAACTTACCTGGAATTCAGGACCCAATGATGCAGTGAGAAACTGTGCTGTTCAGTTCAATGAAAACAAGTGGGCCATAGAAACAGTTCTTAATTTACAACCAGTAGTCCTAGAGTCAGACATAGGTTCCAAGAGGTTGCACAGAACAGACATGGCTACACTAATGAGAAGTACAGCAGAAAGCAACAATAAAGGACTTCCAGGTAAGATGGCTGCAATTACTTCTCAGGTCTAAGCCATCCCCAACACCTTCAGCTGTGACTGCAGCCACAGGAGCTGAAGATGCTCCGCAGGTCATTAACATCTCTTAGGATGTGGCCTAATTTACACAATATCCGTTCAGCAACAGCTGAGAAACTTTTAATTTGTCATTTGGGAATGTTTCAACTTTATGTCCCACAGTTCCTCAATTTAAGTTCAATATTTTACTACGAACTCTGCACATAAATATAATTACAACAAGAAGCAAAGGTTGATTTGTTCTGTTACGCCTCAAGGACGTATGTAGTTATAACAAAAAAGGTCAGTCTAAGAGCTAAATTTATTGTAAGGTTTTTAAGTGCTGTTTTCCAGCTTCTCTTTTTCTGTTTTATAGAAAAATACTGACAAGCATTTCTAGACTTGACCCAAAAGAAGAGTCAATCAAAACTTTTCAAACACCACTACAGCAGCATTAAAGTAATTTCAGTTTCAGTATATGGAAGGTTGCCTCACCATTACTCAGATGCGTCAGCAAGCCCTTTGGCCTAGTGGCTTTTCATACAAATACAAAGGCTATGATAATGACTCCAAACCAGTCCAGCTGAGAAACACTGAAGAGATCAGCACTGGCAGCCTGCTGCTAGTCAAATTCACCACACGTAATTCTATGAATCCAAATGCATCATTCCATATGCAGAAATACATACCATTGTTAGCATTCTGACAGGGATAATACTGAACAAAACAGTCACAGCAACCCTGGAATTATTAAGCTACTAACAAATTTAGAGAAAATAAACTATTTCTTTACAATTAAATTAGAGTTCCTTCTCAAAATGTGCCCATTTCCAATAAAAGCTAAACAGGAATTATGTCTTTTGGGTACTGGAGAGTTTTGGGGGCAGGACAGAGAATTTCATCTGGTCTATTTAAGCTTGAACTGAGGCATTTTTGGCCCAAATCAGACCTAGACCAAGCATCAGATAAGAACATTATTTTTTTCTCTAAGGTGGATGAAGTAACCTATAACACCCCCTTCCCTATTAAAAAATCCCCATCCCTATTAAAAAACTGAGCTTTGAATAGAAGTTCAGCTGCTCTGTGCCACAGCCATGTGACATCTCAGGAAGGCCCAAGAGTCATGGCTAACAGAGGTGACTGATGTTCCAGCAAACCGTGTTGGGAACACTCAGGGAAGAAGAGTTCAACCTCTCTGAACTGATCTGGATTTGGTCCAGGACTTGTTCTTGGAGCACTTCAACCAGTTGTAACAACCACTCAGGCCCAACATCAGCTGTGTAGTTCAGGTGGAGATCTCCATGCCCTGACTCCTGTCCACACTAACCCGGGAGCACAAAACTTGTCTCTCCTGCTGAATTCCGTCGTGCATCTGCCAACTACACAAAATAAACTGGAAGAACGGTGGAGGAGCAAGGTTTTGCCTAGCCCAGCCTATCTTCAAAGCCAGGTGTGCTGTGATAAACACCCATTGCTCAGAATTCAGATGAAGAACTGTATTTCATTCACCAGAACCGACTTTCATTCCCAGAGCTGGAATTCAGACTCTTAAGTTAAATTTGATGGGGATGGTACTGCTAACACAACCATTTTCAATCATCAGATCTTTGATTTTCTTATGAATGACGGCAAATGTCCTTGTCCTTGACGAAAGCCACTCTAGCACTATTGTTACTCCAATGCTCACATGTAAGTGCCCAAGGTCAGAGTCTGCTATTAAAAAAAAGATAGATGTACGTTCCATTTAGGCTGAAGTCAGGGGGAAATAAAAAGAGGTGGAAACACAGTTAAACATGTAAATTTTGAGAACCCATAGTAATAGAAAATCTACGTATAATCTTTAAAAAATGAAGATAAATATGCTGTACCTGGGGAAACTGCATCTTCATAGATTATGTCAAAGACTAAGACGTGCATAATTGATTTAGCCAGCTTAAGACAAATGAGACACATGGAGAGCCAAGCAAGTAACAGTTTTAAGGAACATTCAATAAGCTTAACTAAGTAAAATATAGTTTGTAACATGCAGAGCAGCTTCCATAATTTATATATATTCAGTTTTGCTATTTTTAATTAATGAATATATTTCAGAGCACACCAACAAATGAAAAGTTCTATTTTAAAAAAACTGTTCCACAGGAAGAATAAAAAAAGAAATATATATGTATATATAAGGCCAGATCAATTTGCCATCATGATCTTATGGACCTGTTCACACTACAATATTGCTGATAAATGTAAATTTGATTCTGTGCTTAAAGCATGGATCTTATGATTTGTGAAAATACTACAAAGGACTACAAGAGTGAGGTGAGATCATATAGGGAAAAATAAGAAGGGCTAAAGCCCAACTACAACTTCAACTAGTGATTTCAGTCGAAGATAATAAAAAATATTTCTTCAAAGATATTAACAGCAACAGGATGTCCAAGGAGAGTCTCCTTCCTTTACTAGATGCAGAAGGGAGGATAGTGATGAGGCATGAGGACAAGGCAGAGGTACTCAATGACTTCTTTGCCTCTGTCTTTAATTGCAAGGCGAGAAGTTCTAGGGATACTCAGCTCCCTGAGCCAGAAGTCAGTGAGAACGAAGCTCCAACCATTTGGGCGGACTTGCTTGGGGCCAGATGGGATCCACCTAAGGATATTGAGGGAGCTGGCAATGGTCTCCTCCAAACCCCTTTCCCTCATCTACCAGCAGTCCTGGCTGACTGGGGAAGTGCTGCTGGACTGGAGGCTGGCGAATGTTATGCCCATTTACAAGAAGGGTCAGAGGGAGGATCCGGGAAACTATAGGGCTGTCAGTCTGACCTCGGTACTGGGGAAGGTCATGGAGCAGATTGTCTTGAGCACTATCATCTTGAATGCTATCATATAGCACGCGCAGGACAACCGGGTGATCAGGCCCAGCCAACATGGGTTCACCAAAGGCAGGTCCTGCCAGACCAATCTCATCTCCTTCTATGACAAGGTTACCCGTTTAATGGACGAGGGAAAGGCTGTGGATGTGGTGCACCTGGACTTCAGGAAAGCCTTGGACACCGTTTCTCACAGTATCCTGCTGGAGAAACTGGCTGCCATTGGCGTGGACAGGCACACCCTCTGCTGGGTTAAAAACTGGCTGGATGGCCGGGCCCAAAGGGTTGTGGTAAATGGAGTTAAATCCAGTTGGAAACGAGAGGTGTTCCCCAGGGTTCAGTGCTGGGTCCAGTTCTGTTCTACATCTTTTGTCAACGACCTCGATGAAGGCATCGAGTGCACCCTCAGCAAGTTTGCGAATGACACCAAGCTGGGTGCAAGTGTGGATCTGCTTGAAGGAAGCGAGGCTCTGCAGAGGGATCTGGACAGGATGGATCGATGGGCTGAGACCAACGGCATGAGGTTCAACAAGGCCAAGTGCAGAGTCCTCCATTTGGGACACAACAACCCCAGGCAGCGTTACAGGCTTGGGGAAGAGTGGCTGGAGAGCTGCCTGTCAGAGAAGGACGTGGGGGTGTTGGTTGGCAGCCAGCTGAACATGAGCCAGCAGTGTGCCCAGGTGGCCAAGAGGGCCAATGGCATCTTGGCCTGTATCTGAAACAGTGTGGCCAGCCGGAGCAGGGAGGTGATTGTGCCCCTGTACTCGGCACTGGTGAAGCCGCACCTCGGGTGCTGGGTTCAGTTTTGGGCCCCTCACTACAGGAAGGACATTGAGGGGCTGGAGCATGTGCAGAGAAGGGCAACGAGGCTGGTGAGGGGGCTGGAGAATAAGCCCTATGAGGAGAGACTGAGGGAACTGGGGTTGTTTAGCCTGGAGAAGAGGAGGCTGAAGGGAGACCTCATCACTCTACAGCTATTTCAAAGGAGGTTGTGGAAAGAAGGGTGTTGGTCTCTTCTCACAAATAACAAGCAACAGGACAAGAGGAAATGGCCACAAGTTGCACCCGGGGAGGTTTAAACTAGACATTAGGAAGAATTTCTTCACTGAAAGGGTGGTCAGGGATTGGAACAGGCTGCTTAGGGAGGTGGCTGAGTTGCCATCCTTGGATGTGTAGACGAGTAGACAAGTTTCTCAAGGACATGGTTTAGTAAGGAGACAGACATGGTTGGACTCGATGATCTCAGAGGTCTCTTCCAACCTGATGATTCTGTGATTGAGATAAAAATGTAGGGTAAGACAAAATCCAGCCTGTCTGTAGATTCCTAATTTGCAGGGCAGAGGGTGGTTTCTGGTTTATTTTGTTAAAAAGAATAAGAATATTTTTTTAGCTCAAGATAACACATATACCTGAAGCTGTGTTATTTCCATTCCTCAGGAAAAGGTCCTGAGTGCCCTCACTTCCATTTCAGCATAGCTGCTCAACACACATGGGTGGGAGAGTCTTGTTTATTCTCCCTTCAGAACCATAGGACACAGAGGAGTTGGCTGAGAGACACAGTTTATACAAGTTGCCATTATGGGTGTCCCTGCTAGGGGAAACCTCTCCATCTTCCTTGTTTTGGCTTTCCTCAGAAACAAATCATCCCTCCTATTAAAGCTGTACAGAATTTTTTTTTACTATATGTGGTTTTTGTTCAGCAAGATGATGCTGATCCTCATGTTTTGCAGGACCAGTGCTAACAACTCTTCAGCAATTCTGACTCTCATCACATACCAATAACGCAGCAAGGAGGAAAAATCACTGGGTAGCCTCAGCCTTTTCACTGCCATTACACACACACATTGAGGAACTCATTTTTGAGTTGAAAAGCTCAAATTGGACACGGGTATAGAACACAAGACATCAAACCATCGAGGTCCCACATTCTCCAAACTGTAAGGAAACACCATGAGCTGGCAGATCAGGCATTTCCAAACCACAGCCAGACTACTTGTAGAGAACAGGAAAAGTTGTGCCAAGCAACAGAGCTGATGTTTTGCATACTGTTATTATAAAGCCACAACAAAACCAGATGGAGATGAATTCTATTATTTTACCAACAGCTTTAACTCTTAAGTGTGCCAGCTTTACCTGGACTAATTAAAAACCTTAGTCTAAGAAGCTGATTTTGATAAAATTTCCCTCAGCCCTGACAGTCCAGACATGCCATTGTGAATACCCTTCCAACATTAATTCCTTGTATGTAGCAAAAGAAGCGTACAGATTCACCAAGGTCCTGCCTAGTAGATTAAGGAAGACTTGATTTTTCTTCTTCATAGCCATAGCTAAGGACAGAAAGAATTACTGCTTAGCAACTTCTGTTTTTAAGAGCTGTTCACTTTGAGATGTGCTCCTGGCTGTTACAGTAGCTCTGCTTCCATGTTCCTTCTTTCTCTCATCCTCACAATAAAGACAAGATATGGGGGAAGGAGGGAGGGTTAAAAAAAGTCAAAAAATCTTCATTGCTTCATTTTCCTTCCTCTGTAACCAAAGTTTCATCCCGATAGCATTAAGATGAAACACAATGGTTCATTGTCCGTTTTTTTGCACTAGAACTTCGGCTCAGTTAATGAGACAGTTACCCAAAGTCACATTGATCTGATTAATCCCCACCACCACAGGTCATCTGAAAGCTTTTCCAATGGCAACACCTGTAGCAGTAGTAAAGATATAGTTTTGTTAACAGACGCAAGGACTTTGAGGTTGCTGCAGATCAGCACAAAGTTTACTGTGCAAGAAAGAGCTAATCAAGTAATCTCCAAATATTGCAGTACACAGAAGTGAACTACTCACAATTAACAAATGTAATTTATCATGACAGCACACAGCTCCTGCATTTTAAAACACACTGCGTGTTTGGACTGGTGGGTTGTTTTTTTAAAAAATTAATTTAGATTAATTTGGATTTAAATGAATTCTGATAGTTGCTGTGCAGTTTTTAGAAGTGAAGTAAGATACAGAATAATACATGGAAGGACATGTAAGGAAGTCCAGGGTGGCAGTACCCAGCACTGCCACAAATTCAAGCTATCCTGCTGATCCTAATGTTGATCCTAATGAGGCCAAGAAAATAACCCCCTGAATAAACACCGTAACTCAAGTTAGCTATTTCAAGTTAGTTAAATTAATTGTTTTCTTGGAAGCTAGCAAAGATGTAACATCACATGAAAGTTTCAAAGACCACTCATGTCTTTCCAGCCTCCCAGCTCACAGCACAGAGATTTTTCCAGTACAACAAAGCCAAGCTGCTTCCATAAAAAAGCATGGTGTAGGAAACCACCTGCAATTCAGGTACAGTATAACACCTGGAAAAAGGTTATAAATTCAGTCAGCTGAAATTGGAGCCTTAGTGCAACTGTTTTTGCTGAGTGCCACAATTCTAACATTGGTTTTCTAAATCCCAATCAGTATTCAATTCTGTCCAGGTCAGGTTTCTCCTACACGTTTCTTTCACTGAAAGCTATGACATATGTTTTCTTTCTGAGAAACTTAATCTGATGACTGTGACCACTGGCCACGTATCATCAATAACATTAATTAGCTTGCACTGCTGATTTCTGTCAGCCAGAGCTCTGTTCCAGCAGCCTCATGAAGGGACACATCATCATTTGTGAGACAGACATACTCATGTTGTTAAAGTGACCAATGTGTAAGTGGCACACGCACTGCGTTCAAAGTCTTCCTAAGTACCAGCTTCAGAGTAGGACAACGATTTTATGTTCCAAAAGACAACTTGGCTTACACACACTTAATTATTCTGACAAACAATCTGCCTGTTTTGCTCAGAACACTCTTTATGAAGGCACATTTCCCAGTCAAATATTTTCATACGAAATACCTGATTTAGTAGCTTTTTAAGTAGTAAACTAAAAAAAAGAGATTTGACTGAAGCGTTTATTGAATCCCGAGTAATTCTTCATTTTGCTCAGCATGACATCATTTATTTCATGTTCTGTAAATTAGAAACATGTTGTTCACTCAGTTCTACTCATCTTCATGGAATAAAACCTTTACCACAATGGGGCTTACGAATAGCTTTGTTCCTGCAGGTGATCTGGCAAAGCTGATGAGTGCATTGCCTACATAAACACACATGCAGAAGTGAAACTCCCAAAACTTGAAGTGACAAGGTTTGGGCTCACTAAAATCCTGTAAAATGCAGGAAGCAAATTGTATTCATAGATGAGCAGCTTTATACCTGAGCATACTCCAGGTTTCTATAAACAGAACCTACTGCAAAGGTGATGATGTTGATGCGCCTCGCTCACCTCACCCTTCACATTTTCCAGTCTCATCATAAACAGCAAGTTCAACCAACCAAGACAAGCAATTATTTAGCTCACTCCTCCGCCTGATAGAAACACATGGTTTGTAACCACGAGTTTCATGATAACACATTTCACATAAGGCAGCCTCCCAAGGGTCAAACAGATCAACAGGTCTCATCAGGTTATCTCTGCCAGTCTGAAATTTATTTTGCAGTATTGCACGAAAAGCACTATAAGGACTGACATCATGTAGCTTTCTCACTCGTCTAACTTTGGAAACTTTTGTTCACAGAACTCAACTGGGAACATGTTTGGAATGCTTTGTTGACTTATCTTGGGCTTAATCAGCAAACTTAATGCATAGATTTAAAAGCAGAATTGATGGTGTTTCTGATTTTCCCAGCTGTATCTTCCCACTCCGACAGATGCAGGAAATAGAAAAAAATAAATTTCTTGAAATATTTTTTGTTAAATAAGTGCTTTTCAGGTTTTTGTGTTCCCCACCCATTTCTTTTTAGAGTCCAGGGAAAACCAAGCAATCACATTTCATTAAAGTATACAAATATTTTTATAAACAGAAATCACTATGGGAAATCATAACTAAGGAATACCTAGCTGTTCCAGCAGAAACACACCCACGTTCGAGCACTACTGGAGATCATTTCAAAAGGGAACAGATGCTGGCACAAGTCCAAATATTCCATCAGCACAAAAGGGAACATACAACAGTGTTAAGTACAACTGCTGAGGTCAAGAACAACCTCCAAGCACTGGTAACATGCAGGTTGGTAGGTTGGAAATCAAGTGTTGAGCTAATTTAATTCTTGCTTCCAAAAGTCAGGTTGGGGAAAAAAAAAAATTGAGGAGAGCTACTCTTACATCATAACTATCCAATGTCATGGGCACACATGGAAGAAAAGGGGAACACACACAGCCCACCACCCCATAACTGCTCAAGTGTTTATAACCATTATTTTACGTTTCACTGCCAAAGAAAAAAACAAAAAACAAATATATTTCTGCAGCTTCATTGTAATTGGATGAAAGTGAAATTCAATTTTGAAAGCTTGGAGGCAAAGGAAGGTGAAAAGCAAGCCTTTTTAATGTGCTGAGCCACTGAAGAGGACAACTATCCTGCTGTACACAGCGCTGTGTTCATAGTTTCAGTTAATCCACAGAGAGATGAGCCGGTGGCTCTTAACCATTTCTAGCACTTCATAGGGAATATCTAGGAAGGGGTCATTTGGCACTAGCTCAGCAGTGTCAACTTGTCTAAAGCTGGCCCTTCCCCATCCCTCCCACAGCACAGCAAACCATTTACAGCACTCTAGGTCAAACCCAGAGGCCAAGAATGACAGCCTAGACTAATTTATTTCCTCACTCTATTAAAACTACTTTCCTTAATTCTTATTCCATTAGCATGTTTTCAAGACTAAGCCATCAGTATGAAAATGGATGGCTTTCAGAAAAAAAGCTTTCAAATATAAAAAGATGAAAAATAACAAGTTCTACAAAACTAAAGAAGCTTTGTGTGTGTACATGTTTGTACTCTGTTGCTTTCCAGGTCTGCAGGTATGTTGCCATCTAGTTGTGTTGCATACAGATACCACCACACCCCCAGATGTAGATGACAATTTCTTCAGCGTTACAGCAGTTTCTGGAGTACGACACTACCACTGTAACTGCTGGAGATATCCAAGGCAGCTCCTGACACAAAAATAGCTTTCAAAATCAAGTGGCAGAAAGACATTTCCAAGTACCTACCTGTAATCTCACCTCCCATCTCAGCCCTCAGAGCCCCATGCTCCCTAGAGAACCCAATGGCTTTTCACTGGCAAACCTGGTAAGGAAACGTTGTTTACATACAAACGTTCATATTCATAAATACAAAGACATGTGCTAAGAACTTGAACAGGTTCCGAGCCACAGAGTTAAACTCATAGAATACTCACCCATTTAACCAGCTAGTTCTCTGTTTAGCAAATCAGAATGCAAACGACGCTCCTAGTTTCATAAGGTATTTTGTTCCCAGCATGATTTTTGTGAAGCTGTAGTCACACCAATATATTTGTTTATTTTAATAAGGCAACCTGATTTAAAACTCTTGTTGTTTAACAAAGAAAATACCCTCTATGTGTATTAAATAAAATAAAGGAAATTAAGTAACTAAAACACAATACTAATGACCATAGAATGCAGTTGAGGCAGATACAGCTGTGCACCACTTAAAAGGAAACATTCTGTCATATTTAGGCAAAACATTGAATATCTCCCTTTTTTAAAAAAAAAAAAAAAAGCAAAGCAAGTCTCCTAGTTCTGGGTTATTCACAGTGGCACAAGAATGTACACTGAGATGGCTAATGACAACATGCTCTGTCCTCATTTCAAGCATTATCACCTCCTTTTTACCACACGTATTATATATTACAAAAGGGAACTGAGCTTTATTTCAAGTTTGTGAGGCTCGTTCCTTGTCCGTGACAACCTGGCTCCTCCTGTAACATAACTGACTGCATTTAAAAAGGTATCAGTCACTCAGCTATAGTCTTAATATGGAAAACATCTGACTCCAGTTAGCTCATTACTGATTACTTTACTTGTACTTTAAACCAGTATCTTTGCATAAAGCTAATTAAAGATATTTAAAGATGGGATATGGGGGGAAAAAACACCAAACAATAGAAATAATGTATTTTTAAAATAGATTCCCCAATCTAGTCAAACCTAAGGAACATGATTCATTGATGTAAAAATAATAATTTCCATATTTAAAGTTTACCTTGTATGTGATGAGGAATAATATACCTGCTTAACCAGGTTTCGTTTTTGAAATGAAAATAAGAGTCTGCATTAATGGAGGATATTGCTTAAAAAAAAAATAAACCAATACAAAAGAATACACAAAACCAAAACTCAAAACCACAAAACAAAATAAAACCAATTGTGAAATGTTATTTATAGCAACAAGAAAAGTACACCTGAAATCTTTTCGGGGTAGCGATGATTGAGCAATGCTGATCATGCCAGTTTCCCATTACCAGACCGAAGTCTAGAAAAGCTGAGGTACCAGGCTGAAAAATATAATCCTTTCATTCAGACAGCAGCCCAGCAGCACATATGAACTCAATGTGTGTTGTACAACAAGTTGCAGAATCGTTCCAAGGTCCATGAGTCCCTGGTTGATGGCCCAGTAAGCACAGGTTTTTTCAAATGAGATGGAAGTGCCAGTCTCATTTACTATCCGCTTTTATGCTGTTAATGATATGCAAAAACTGTCCTCACCACTCACTTCTGTCTTTTTCATTAGGTTTTGGCCAGCTCTGGCCATAAGCCAGAGGAACCATTTAACAGAGCAATAACCTCTGGAATCAGTAGTCGTTAGCAAAGAGCACTCAGAAGTGGAAAGGATTAGACCCAATATTGACAGCTAAGATCCATCCAGGGATTGGAACAGGCTGCCCAGGAAGGTGGTGGAGTCGCCATCCCTGGGGATGTTTAAAAGATGGGTGGATGAGTTCCTTAGGGACATGGTTTAGTGGGGAGACAGGCACGGTTGGACTCAATGATTTTGGAGGTCTTCCAACCTTATGATTCTATGATTCTATGATTGTAAATATTCCTCTTGCAAATTCTGGTAGTGGCTGGTGTGGGCAAGCCCCATTTAAAGAAAAGCGAAGGCATGGAAGATGTGCTTTGAGCTCATCCCTCTTAACTGTGGATAAATAAGATATATAAATTTTCCTATGGAGAGGATACACAGTAAGTTAATCCTGTTTAAAGATCATAAATGTATACTACAAGGAAATAAATTGCTCAAAGTAAGGTTTTTCTAAATAAACTTTGACAGTAAGCCAAAGATGAAATCAGGAAATATTTAATCAGGTATTAGACTTGTTGCATTTTTTCAGGGTTTTTTTTTTCCCCATATTTAATTGCGCAACTCTATCCCAGATACACGTCTGTGCAACAGACTTTTTGCTGGCAAAGACAATGTGCAGAAAATTACAGAGCTGCTTGATGGAACTGCTACATTTACTGCTAAGTTTCAAATCTCTTTACCTCACTTACCCAGTGCACTAAGCTTACTAGATCTACACCTCTCCCACACAACTCCTTCCCAACTTGAAATGACATAAATTCATCAATACAGAGGGAGAAATCACAGCATAGGACTAAGTTAGAGTAAAATAATATAACTACATGAATTCATGGTGCTAAGAAAAAAAGGAACAGCAAGAGTCAATGATGCTTCTATCCAACTTTTTAAGAAGGCTGGCATGCTAGTGTAATCAAATATCAGTATTTGATAAAGCCAATGCTGAAGGCACAATCTAAACTGAACTAATGCACAGAGAAATCAGTTTGGTTTGCAGTAAGAAATTCTTGAGCACAACCAGTTACAATCTGGTAGTAGCATGATCATGTCACTATCGAGGAAACATACCATGAATCTGCCAGACCTTGACTATAATATTTTCCTGTTCCACATCTTCAGAGCCAAGGGGACGTGAAGCACATGGTGGCAGGTGCAGGGGACAGAAGTGCACCGCAGGCTCAATGGCAGCAGCACCACACACTCTCTGGGAAAAAAGGGTGCAAAAAAGCCTTCTTGTGGGAACAAAGTGTGTCTCACTGAAATTGAAAATAAAAGAGGAAAAAAGTTGGACTTTTCAGTATTTTCCATAATAATACTTTCCAATAACATGAATGGCATGTGCGGGTTTATTTTTCAGTCGTAACTTTGCTAAGCAAATGGCAGATATGCAGGTTTGTTTTAAATTCATACATTTCAGTGAAAAATATAGTGCTGCTTTTAACTTTATAGGAAAGAAGCATTGCAAGATTTTGTATAAACCTGAGACACTTTGTTTTCAAAAGGGAATTTCTGTCAGAAAAACAGAGATCCAAAAGATATGGCTGTTTCAAAGAAGCCACACAATCCAATTAACTAATTATTTCTGTGATAAAATCATAAGCCACTGATTCAGCATTACTGGGCTGGCACTTTACCAGTGGATTAATACAGAGGTATCACCTGGAGGAGTGCAGCCTCAAAGGGCTATACTATCACAGCCCTTGGAGAAGAGTAAATGCACCCCCCCAACCAGTACAGACTCCCCAGACACCAGGGAATATGCACCAAAGGAGCTACCTAACTCTGAGCAGTAGTAGGAACCTGATGATCCACTCAGTTTACAAGAGCCGGTTTTCCAGGCATACATGTATTCCAAACATCACTGTACATGACTTTGCACCAGCAGTTTGCTAAATGCAGCCCACACCCCATCCTGCCGGCTTGTCAGTGCTCAGCCAAGCTCACACACACCAGCAGCTGTTTGTGCCACACTTTGCCACTGACTTCCATGCCACTTTGCCCCCTCGCCCAGCACCACACAAACCTGGTAGACCTACCTCCATTCCAAAGGTTTTTCTAAAGGTGAACATAGCTTGCATATTCTGACACCTAAAATCGCATAAACCACAAGCAATGTAAGAATTAATAGAGTACTTATGCCACAGATTTACTGCAGAAAAAGCTCACAGTTTTTCACCAGAAAACTAGAAAAATGAATACCTGAGTTATAAGAAACTGATGTCAGAGTTGTCAGTTACTTGCAGGCAGATAAAGCGAAAGCAAAGCAAACATAACTACACGTCACTGAGGAGAAAGCAGTGCTCTGACCAGTTCTGTGCTACCAGAACACGGGACAAAGGGCATTTCAGAGAAACACATTGTGTTACCTTGTGATCATTTGAAACATTGAACACATGGAGCAGAGGCATGTGGGCTTATCTGGGAGTGCGAAGCCTTCTGGAGGACCATGGAAGATGGCACAAAGCATCATCACACAGTCTTGTTTGTACGTGGGGCTGAAGATTTCAATTTACTGTGCTCACACTCAAAGTAGCTCACAAATCTAAGCTGGCAGGAACTGAACATCAAATTTAAAAAAATAATGAAATGAGTGTATCACTTAGGGCCCAGTAACTCTTTCTGTGGGCTCCAATCGAGGAATAGAAGGATCGCTGGTATTTTCTGTCAAAAACTTTACAAAGCCTCACCAAAAAGATCCCTTTCTTCTAGGGCTAAGCAGAGAATAAGAGAAGAAAGATGGGATTTCAGCATATGATGACAGAACTCAGCAGGAATCTCTACAGGCAGAGCTACAAAGCCTGTTTCATTTCAAGCAATGAACTTGAGTAGGAATTTTTACACATGAATGTACCCTGTGTGATAATCTCCAGGCTGTTTATTCATCAGCTGGAGCTCAGGATGTGAATGCGAAGGTGACAGGAGCAGAGAATGTTATGTTCCTGAAGTGTTAGGAAAGGTATTACCCTTTCAATGATTCTTCATTTAAACCCAGCTCTCACAGCAAAAAGGGAAACAATCTATTTTATTTTCTTTGTGATATTAAGAACTAAAAGAAATCCTAGTTTTTAGTTGGAAAAACAGTGAATATAAACAATTTTGTGCTATTTACATTTGTTCATACAAACAGTGGTATCATCAACATAGCAAAACAATATATGTACAGTGTTTGAAAATTTAGCCCAAAGGCCTTTCTATTGGTTGTGATCCAGGCAAATATCTTCCAAAAGCATTCTTTTTTTCCAAATATCAAAGACAGCCTAATTCTAACTATAAGCAAATGTACTGTGAAGTTTTCAATGTGATTTACTAGGCGGTTTGACAGGCTCAGAGAACTGATAATGGATGTGATGGAGAAAACTGTGTGGATTTCTTTGAAATCAAGGACAAAGCAAGGATTTGTCATTCATTAAAATTTTATTTTCTAGAATGTAAAACCACAGATAGTTTAAAACAGAAAATCATTATGCCTACCCTAAATAGGTAAACAGTATCTGAAAATTATTCCCCAAAGCAGCAAAATGTCCAATGACTAGTTTTTCACTTCTCAGAAAAATATCCCAGCAGGCACAGCAAGAGATTTTTTTCCTGTACTCAACAGGATTTTACAGGAAGAATGCTTTTCTTTTTGTGTGTTATTTATCTGAAGGAAGGATTAGATACATTATCAACCCAGGGCTTTTCCTGCAGTTTGTCTTTTCAGTGGACCGTTACCATAAGGTATCCTAGATAAGCAGTTTGCTTCCTTTATTTAATTATTCTGCTGCCTGCCTATGTGAGCCAACCTCACACACTAGACTTAGCCTCAGGAGCAGGACGTGCCTCTCGGGAAGGTTCTGTCCACTGTCCTGTAACATAGCATGAGTTAACAGCTCTCCTGACTGGATTAACTGGCACATTTGAGACAGTAAGGACATGAAAAATGACAACTCACCATTCAATATTCCCTTCAAAGTAAGTTTTTGGAATGGTAAGTTATATTTTGTTCAAACATACTTGCGCTGGATACCCGGTGGGAACCAGTGGAAACATCAGTTCACTACAGCTCAGCTATGTAAACTGTAGTCATCCTCAAACTATGTACAAAGAACGGGTTATGCACCACTTATATGTGCTGTCCTCTCTCCGAGAACCTAGAATCAGTGCTATCTGCACATATTGGAATTTAAGGGGTTAAAGGATCTGAGAAATATTCCTCTTTCTCTCAAGTATCTCTGTGCTAAACCAGGGGATGCTGAAGTGCCTCTGAGGTTGTGGGTTCCTGCTAGCCTTGTCCCATGCCTGAGTAAAGTCCTTGTCCAGGAAAAGGCCAGATTTTCCAGCCCGCTGCACTCCTGCGAAGGGGGCCCAAACATCCCAGCCAACGTAAGATCACACCCTGTTCCCAAGAGATCCCTGCTGTGGACAGCCAGGCAATTAAAGTTGCAATTAGAGCAATTAGAGCCAAGGGAGAGTTTACATGAAAGCATTATTTTCCTATGCTGATGTAACACTGTCTGCAGAAAAATTAAGCCCCCTATCCTTGGTGGCTATGTGTTAGTGTTTTCTTCCAGACTTCAGGGACGTAAGGTACTTTGAAGATGAGTGTGTCTTGTTTGTGGTCATGCGCTTAACAGGGTTAAGAACAGAATTTGCTGGGATTCTGTTGTGCTTTCTAACAGCGAGATTCTCATCACAGCTAACTTGATTTCAGTGTACTTCAGACAGAATTTCAACACCACAGCTTATAGGTTTTCTCACTGACCTCCAAACAGAGCCAAAACAGTCTGTCCCTTCCTGCCCATACCAGTAGTGGAAGCACAGGTCCCTCACACAGCTCTTACACAATGCCCTCGGAGGAAAACCAAGTATCGGTACAGTTTCCTTGTAGTGCAAAAAGATCTTGTCTCTTGAATTTTTTTTTTTCATATTAATTAACATTTTTTTCTCTTAAAAACTGCTCTGTAGATCTCAGGAGCAGCAAAGGATGTCATGTTATGTATCAGTTGCTATGGTAACTAATCCTTTCTAAAAGGGAGGAACAGAAAGTAATTGTAGAAGTCTATTTCTAACCACGAACAAAGGATGTCACTAAATAGGCTTAATTTTGCAACCTTCTTTTGTTTTACTCCTATTTAACAACAATCATAACTGATTTAGTAGAGGGCTGTGCGTTTTTTTCTTTCAGTCTGCATAGTCTGACTTTTCCATTTCCTTGCAGTGGCAGAAAAACAATTTTATTGAACTCAGAAAAAAAAAAGCAGAGGGCTTGTGAAAGAGAGTTGAGTCAACTCCAGATCTCTGATTGACTTATTATTTTGTGTGAGTTTATGAAGGTACAATATTAAAAGAAGAGTCTTTATGGGATATACTTTGGGTTGGAAATGGCTACACTTCCCAGAAATATTACATCTAGTTAAAAAATTACGGCAAATTTTACCATATTTCTCTCTTTCTCTCTGTTCTTGGACCAGATGAACTATCACCAGGACTAGAAAGGCCCTTCATGTCTTGATCACTCTTTGACCAAGCCTCCACCTTGCAGGGGGATGCAGATTTGGTTTACGCTGTTTTCATAACAGAGTTCTAAGATACTGTTTGCTGGTGGCACAGAATCCTGAACTGTGTTTGCCAAGTCCCATGGTGCCAAACTGCAGCTCTTCAAAGAAAAGTACCAGCATCACTTGGCTGAAATAGGAGTTTCCTTCTACCCCATCTGTACCAGTCAGAAGTCTTTGAGGTGTCTGCCCATAGAAATGGTAGCAACAGTCTTCTTCAAAATCCAGGACAAGAAGTCACTGCTGGTGTGGCTTCATCCCAGGGTAAGGCTCAAACAGAGCAGTTTAGGACTACGGCTCTTGAGAGCCTCTGACAGTGCAGGTACTGACTTCCACAAGAAAAGAAGTATCACAAAGAAAGAAAACAGCCTCATTCAAGGACCTGTAGAAAAATGTGCTTGATATTGTTCAGGGCTGCGGGAGAAAAAATAAACAAACTAGCAATTCTATTAACTGGCTTTCTTAACTATCTGCTAGCAAAGAGAGTTCATACTTTGCCACACTGGAAACTGCAGGATAAAGCTCCTTCCTCACACACAGCTTGGGAATTGCAGCCACCTAATGAGTGGCTCCACTCGGTGTAACTCTGAGAAATGGATTATATTTATTTTATCAGATTTACCAACCAATTTACTCACCTTCATACTAGAATAAAGTCACCTACAAGAGATAAATGTAGCTCAGCTGTAACAATACTCTTCAACCAGCAGCAAGTCAGAACTAGTAAATTGTAAAGGATGGGAAATTGCTTAACCCTTCTGGCCTTAAGAAGTAGAAGCAAGCACAGAAAAAAGATCATATAAAGAATCCTGCAATATGCATCATGAAAGTTTATATTTAGAATAAATTATAGTGTTTACTGCAGAAAAAAAGAGTTCTATGATAGTGACTTATTTTCCAGTCTCTATATCAAGAGCTGTGTGAAATAATTTATTCCCTCAGCTAAAATCCCCCATATCCCAAGAGATGTTGCAATGGAGATGAGATTCCTCCAGAGAAGCTCTAATTCTGCCTTATGGAAGAGAAAAAACTATTATATGAAATAATTGTTTTACTGTTTGAATGCTACAGAGCTGCTGCAAAAAGGTAAGAAAACCAGGTAGAAACTGGCCTTGCAGTGTGTTTGATGGGAAATAACCTAAAAGCTGTGGATCACTGAGAAAGTGGCACAGCCAGACCTTAGGGGAAAGGGGAGAGCTGCAAAATCTTCTAGAAGTTTTCAGGGTTATTTGAGACCAGCTAATTACACAGCTGAGGGAGCCGAGCTCAGGCAGGGCTGGTGATGGGAACAGAATGACTTGATCTAGGTCACAGAACTGCTACAGCTCGGGTTTTTCTATCCGAGGGACTTCTAGAGCTCCCATCTGCACAGTACCCGAGAGCCTTACACTCTCCTAAGGTCTTTGCTGTGAAATGCCCCAGGGAAGCATTGCTACCGCCCTTTTACTGACCAGGAAATAAAACGCGGAGACTGTAGGGAAGATCCTCAGTTGGCATAAATTGTCAAAATTTCAATAAAATCAATACTGTCCGCTGACTCTCCAGTAAGGTGACTGGAACTAAGATGACAAATTTCCTACAGGAGTTGTCCAAGGTCACCCAGGATCAAGACACTATTGGAAAACACTAACGACTGGAGGGGGCTCTTGATCGGTGAGTGCAGGGATAGGACAGGTGGAGCGATTTTCAGCTGGAATACAGAAGATTGAGATGAGATCTTAGGAAGAAATATTCTCCTTTGAGGGTGAGGAGGCCCTGGCCCAGATTGCCCAGAGAAGTGGTGGTTGCTCCATCCATGGAGGTGTTCAAGGCCAGGTTGGATGGGGCTTTGAGCACCCTGATCCAGTGGGAGGTGTCCCTGCCCGTGGCAGGGGGGTGGAACTGGATGGGCTTTAAGGTCCCATTCCATGATTCTATGACTTTTTTTCATGTCTGATACAGGCAAATGTGACTGAAGAAACCTGAGCCTCAGAGCTGTGAATTGCATGAGGAAGCAAATGCACGAATTTAATTTACTTTGGCAATGGCAGCCTTTCTCTGGTCCTTTCTATCAGTTGTTTGGTTTGTTGTGTGGTTCAGGCGCTTTTTTTTGCAGGGTGTGTGGAGTAATTCTTGATGTATTTCTGATACATGTCTCTTCTGCCATTCCTGCTTTTCCCTTAGCACATACTTGCCCATCAGTTGCCATCGCTCTTTCTACTCTATCCCCAGCCCTGAGGTCCTGTTCTGCCCGTGCTGTGCACACTCTGTGGGATGCACCAGCAGCCTGCAGCTCCAGGGCTCCATCCTTTGCCAGTGCCCAGCTGCCAGCAGAAAGCCTTCCCAGGCTAAACGCACTGTACCTTTCAAAGGCAGTGCCTTAGCATTCAGACACTACAACATGGTTTGGCCAAGCGTCAGCAAAAAGACTGTGAGGAGAGCAAAAGGCACCTCAACGATGCCTGAGGCTGGAGAGAGTGTTCTACCACCAGCAGAAAATACCAGAACCCGATGGAAGATTTCTCCTGGAAATGAAACTGGGAGATGAGTCTACAAAATTGAGGCATTTTTTTTCAGAATTAATAGTCAGTTCTTTCACTGAATTTAAAGCACTTTGAATTTCACATTTGTGAAACATAACGAATATGTTGTACTTCTATACTTCAGCAGCAACAGGATAAACCCAAACAGTTCCCTTCCTGCAAGCTGCTGTTCATCCCAACTGCTACGCTAAGCTCCATCTTATCTGTTGATGTTATAGCTGGCAGTCTTGAACAACATCCATTGCACTTGAATTTTTCAAATAGGAAACCTGCCAAGCCTCAAAACAACAAGCAAGGATGACAGATGTCAGTCACTTCCTCTACAGGGCACACGCAAATTTCTACTTAAATGATTTAGGTTTTGCAGCGTTTAACACAAAAGAAAAATTATTGCTGGAATATAAAATGGATTAAGGTGCATAAATTAAAAGCCAGTGAAAGACATTTACCAATCATATAAAAATACATCCACACAAACAAAGTACTGGCCAGGAGCTGCACAGGAGAGCACTGCTGTCTGTCAAGGCAGAAAAAGACTTGTGCTCTCATTGGAAATACATTTACAGCAGTCAAAAAGAAGCCTTGAACCTGAAAAAGGTCTGCTCTTTCTGTGATCCTATCAATCAAAAGTCCAGTAGGTCTTAACTCAAAAAAACATGTCTTAGCTTCACCCATGGACAAATACCAAGTCTTTTCCTTCCACCACTCTAAAGAACAGTTGATTTACACCTTTTTTTAGGAACGTAAGAAATGACGTCTGGAATGTAACTTGCAGGGTTATTGGCCATGAAAATATCAAGGTGACAAATACATTTGAGGATGACTCTCTTAATGCTGGATGGTTTGGCAGAAAACTAATTAAAGACATCATTTATGTTTTATTTGTGCAAGGAAGACATTGTCAAAGGCACACTAACATAAAGCAATAGGCCAGATAAATCTTGCTGTCACTTGCACTGTACAGAACCCTCAGAAAGTTCACGGAGCTAGAATAGAAATGAAAATACTAGAGTAGGAAAAAGACAAAGCTATGCACTCAGTTGGTAAGCTCTCACTGCCCTCAAGTGCTCTACCTTCCGGCAAGCAGCTTTGAGTTTAAATCTCCATCTCGTACTTTGCCACACTCAAGCCAGGATTTGGAAAGCAAGAAATGGATATGGGGCACAAGTATGTCTGAAGTAGGCAAGGCTAGCTAGGAGAAGAAACGTTGAAAACAGGTTTAAGAAATTCTTCTATGACACTCTTCCTATCTCATCTCCTTCACCAACCCTATTTCAGTCCAGATTTCAATTCTTTTATGTGGTAACTTAATTTTGCCAGTTCTTGCATTTATCTGTGTGGAATCGTCTATGAAGTGCTGGGCTCTACCTCTTCTCTGAGGAGCAGAAATCTATAGATAGATTTGAAGTTCATAATATTTCTATATTTCAAGTATCTGTAATATATCCTCTAGTTCTTGATAAATCAGACCCAGAAAACTGCTGGTCTGAAGTCTTAGAAATTATCGCTTAAGAAATATTAAAGTCAGTATTGCTTAAAGGTTTTTGGTTTTCAATGGATTAGGTTCTACTGTCACGCAATAAGCACATATTGGCATGTCTCAAGTACTCATAATGGTGCACACATGTAAACCCTCCTTGTGAGAATCTGCCTCAGCATCTGGGAATGATTTCGGCTATGTGCATGACCAGGAAATCTGTGTACAAGGTCCACAATCTGAAATGGCCAAACTCAAAAAGCAAACCAATCTCTTTTCTGCAGGAACTGTCAGCTTAGCACAGGAGCACATGAACACCGGCAGACAGGGACCATCTAGAGCTGGTTTGTGCTCAGAAGGCCTGAAAAAATGAGAGGAATGAGCACTGGGAGGTGGGGGGATGAGGCCAGGCATACAGACCAGGAAAAAACCCCTATGTAAGCCTCATCTTTGACAGAATGAAGAGAGCCCACAATTCAAACCGTTGGACTCAAGAACAAAAGAAAGAAGGAACTATTTCTGAGACCTGTCCAGAAGCCTTCTACAAGACTTGGAAATACAATCACATGGATTAATGACAGTTTAACGCTTTTTTCCCTTTTTATTCCTTCTAAAGTCTAATAAAAACACAGTACACTTTAAAAGGTGTAACTGATGGAGCTGGAGAAACTTGAGCTTTCTGTCACATAAAACTCTCTGCAGGTCTCTTGAGCTGTTTAAGCCCTACAGGATTTCTCTTGTTCACATTTAAGTGCCATAGTTACAGCCACCTTAGCATCGCTTTTCCCTTTAGATCACAATCTCTGTTCAAAACCAGTATGAATCCTGAATCCTACAAACAGCACAGATCCTATGAATGCTGAATTCCAATGTGGAATATTCCAATGTGGAATATCTCATCACCACCATCAGATAGCTTTTTATGCAATTCATCAACAGCAGAAGAGGAGATGTTAATAAGTTTCAACTCGACGGTACCGTATAAAATAACTCAGCCCATAACTCAGCCCATATGGTTTAGCACAGCCCACTTTCCAGGATTACTGTAATATGCATTCTTTGGTCCTTGCAGCTGGACAAGCTGCAGGTTTATGTTTTGTCATTTTTTTTTTCCTTTCCTTTTTTTTTATGTCTCCACCATCTGTTTTAAGAACCCTTGAATTTATAATACGGAGGTCATTGTTTCAGCATATGGGGAATTGGGGTTTACTAATAAAGCAGAAGTTGGCTAGAATTAAATGAATATATGCATTTTAATATATGTACATGTACACGCGCCACTGTGAGAGTTTGGGAGTATTTGATAAATCGCTAGGGAGAGGCCTCAGAGGGAAGTCTCAAATTCATTACCCAAGGCACAGCTTTTAATCAGATCTTTGGACACCTGGTATGGATTCTTCACATTTAAAATAGTCACATTTAAGACGTGTTCCTGATTTATTTTTTGTGTATGTCTTTGTAGGACATACTGTTGCAGCCCTGTATCAGCGATACAGTCAATGTCCACCTAAGATCTTAAAAGAGAGGAAGGTGATCTTAAAATTAAAACCTGCAACAAAACAGGTTTCATCCAGGCTCTTGGAGTCTCATACTTACAAGCATCTGTGACGTCCAAGAATCTTCTCCAGCTGTCAGGGCAGGCTCAGGTGATCTAGCTGGTGGTCAGGCATCCAGTGCTGCTGTCCACAGATAGGAGGTCCAGGATCTGCTGTGATGCTAGAGAAGAGAAGGAATAGTGGATATCAAGCCCTTGCCACATCTCTGCAGTTCTTTGTAGGCTGCAAACAATGTTAGGGTTTGGGGTATTTTTGAGACTTTCTGGAGCTAACAGTGAAGAGTACCTCCATCTTGCTCCACCTCTGGACTTATCAGGAATCACCACTGTTCTTCATGTCCACAGTTGGATGCCTTATGAAACCGCAGATAGATGCACTGAGGTCTTCAAGGTGTGCCAACCCTGGTGGGTTAACATGAGCCATTCTGAGAGCCTCTTTCCTGCTGTTTGCCCCTTTGGTGCTTCCACACCAGACATTCCCACTAATTCCTTATTCACACTGACCATAGCTTTTCTGTTAGAGCCCTTTACTTCTGTCTTTTTGAGTATAGGTGTATGTACCCTTTTTTGGAGGGAACCGTCTAATGCTCAGAGTCGGGATTACTTTACACAATGCTTTGTAAGAGATGGACTTTTGGTGGAGGATTGCTCATCCAGATCTTTAGGCTGTAAAACCAGATGGCAAGACAATCCTGCAGTGATTACAAAATATAATGCAGCAGAGATCCACACAGCTGGGATACCAAAAGACAGCCAAATGGAAATGAGTTTCTCCTCTGTGGCCGCAGGAAGATTCTCATATCACTTCTAGCAGTAATAAAACATTGGCTACTAACATCGAGTTCCTTACTACTTCATTCATTTGGGATTTCAACATTACTGTGTTTTCCGGGATGAGGAACAAGGGAATAAAAGAATCCTTTAGGTTGGAAAGGACCTTTAAGATCATCAAGTCCAACCCTTAACCTAGTACTGCCAAGTCCACCTCTAAACCATGTCCCTAAATACCACATCCACACAGCTATTAGATCCCTCCAGGGATGGGGACTCCACCAATTCCCTGGGCCGCCTGTTCCAGCACTTGACAACCCTTCTGGAGAAGAATATTCCCTAATATACAATCTGAACCTGCCCTGGTGCAACCTGAGGTTGTTTCCTCTTGTCCTATCACTTGTTACTTGGGAGAAGAGACCTGAGGCTCTGGTAGTCAAGGATGGACACAGCGTGTGTAGGACCTCAGCTCCAACAGGGGACAGAAGACAGTGAACTGGTAGTCTTATTTAACCAGTTTCTAAGATCAGACAAGGAATATGTGAATTTGTGACAGACACCTTAAGTATTTGTGCACTGGATACTTAGAAGGCTATGAGTTCACTGCTTGATGAGTCTATCGGAATCAGAATAGCAAGAGGGGCACAGCCCCTTGCGTTGCTCATGCTAGGACAGCATCTTCCTTCCTTCACCTGAAAAACAGTCTGAGAGCAAGGCAAATGCAAGAAAAGTTACATGGCCTATCACTGCCATTAATTGATTTGAACAATTGTTTTTGAGAGGTAATTATTTTAGGATTCAAAAAGCAAACTTTTGCTATTGTATTATGATTATTACTTCCGGGGATAATTTGTTATTGCTTAAAATAGATAACTGAAAAGTTAACTTTTAAACTGTATTTGTATTGTGTAATTCAAAGCTCTCGGTACTTATTTCAGTCAGGATTTATAGGGTTTATTTTTCCAGTTTTACAGAACTGTACACACTGTTCTACATAAAAATAAGGTCATATTTTATGATCCCCTACATTAATACCTAAAATCAGCTAAGAATCAGTCAGCAATTCAAGTGTTTCTGGTCATGCACTTCCCTACTGTAGATAAAAGGCCAGGCTGGGTTTTAGAAAGACTTTCTTTTACAGAATACAAGGCATATTCCTTCTAAATTAAGCACAGAGAATTTATAGGAGGAAAAAAAGGCAAAAATCCCAAAGAGCTCAATTAGTAACATAAAATGCTAGCACGCTTAACAAATATACAAATGTTTTCAATGCAATACAGCAGATAATGCACTTTCTTCAGCACCGATTTACCCCCTCAACCCCACTCTCTATTTGCAGGTCAGCCAAGTTTAATGCATCACCACATCAGCTCCTCTCGGCTCATGCAGAGGGAAGGGATAAGATGAGATCTCATTTCCCCTGGTAGTGAGGAGCCGCTGCCATCGTGGCCTAGCTTCCTGCCAAGTGTAACGGCCAACGTTGAGACCCTCCACAAGCTGTCAGTCCTGACAGTCTCTGTCAGAGGCCCCATTTCAGCTCACTGCAGTTTTGACCCTGAGAGTGGACGCAGTGTCTCCAGTACCATGCCTCGACGCAGTGCCGTGATGGGTGTAATAGAAGGGACAATGGATTGGCCTCTAAAACACCTGATTTTTTTCTCCACTTTTGTTTTTCAGTATCCCTGAAATTGCTTTTAAAAAGCAGTAACACTGATCTATTTGAACACAAAAGAGTGCTCACAGTCCCAGTTTCAGTTCAATTGAAGTTCAAGTTCAATGTACTCGTGGGGAACTACAAGAAACGCACATTATTTAAATACACAGGGTCAGTATACACCAATGCATGCTCTTGCCCATTCATATTGCAGTAAAACTGTACCTCAACAGCAAGACAGATAACAGGCACAACTGTACAAAAGATGCTCTTTGCGTTCTTATTATGCCAAATTATAAGACAAAACCAACACTGAAATATGAAAAAATGTGTTGTTGCTGTATTCCTTGCAGTTACTTTAACATAAATAAACCCCGTAACAAAAAAAACAAGTAACTATGAAAAAAAACTCATAGTTTGGGTAATGTAAAAGGAAAGGGTGACAAACTGGGTTATAAGAACACTTAACGGAGCAGGCTACTAAATGTATAATGATTAACCTTCAAACAACCCAAACAGAGAAGTACCCAAACACGCAGTACCACCAGGCTTTCCAACACCCAGTGCATGTGGTCTGCCCACCAACTACACAACCCAGGTCCGTGGCTGGTTAAATGCCATATAAACCCAGACTAAAGCCACAGCACAACTAATTTTTTTCCAGCCTTGATTTAGTCATGAATAATTGTGGGTCTATGAGGCTGGGTTTGATGTCAGCCAAACTAACCGAAGAGCAGACCTGGAATTTGAATACAACTAATATGTAAAGGACTGAATTCATAGAAAAAGTGTCTTCCTGGAGTTCAGGGGGATTTGGGCTCTGATGTGTTGCAACCATGAGGGTTACAGGGTGTTTAAAGAGAGATTTATTCCACATAAATGGAAGGATTTCATTTGACAGATTGACAGGCACACTAGAACTCTGAATTTGCACCAGACCCCTAAAGATTATAGGAATGACTGGAGTAGTCAGAGAAAAGATTTGTTTGCCCAGTATCTGCCCTTTAACGATAGTCATTCTGAAAGGTTCAGAAGTCTATGAGCCTGGGATAGAGCGATAATTCAGCCCCTGAGCTTCCGGGAGTCCCCAGACCGGCAGTGCCCTCAGCAGGACCATGATTACCTAATTCTATCATTTATTTAATTGCATTTTGAACCCATCAGAACTTGTGACATCTAAATAATTCAGTGGGCGTGAGTTTCTCAGTTACATATCACTCAAAATACTTCTTTTCATTCGATATAAACTGCCTGCCTGGATGTTTCATTTCATGTGCCATGGTTTATATCTTTTGAATAGTGAATAATCATTCCCTCAGGACTTCCCTCATGTCATTCAGGATTGTATAGATCTCCATAATAACCATCTGCAATGGTTATTTATAATTTCTAAGCTGTAGACTCTTTGTTATTTCATTGACTCTGCATACAGAAGGGGTTCTGTACTTCTGATCATTATTCTCTGTGTTTTTCTAGGTCACTATATCCCTTTCTTAAATCAGGTGAGCAGACTTGTAGCTCATATTAAAGTGCAATCTCCCCAAAACTGCATGGAGCTCTATAATGATATTTCATCTTGTTCTTATCAATAGTTTCTAAGACCTTCACTTGCCTGCCCACCACCTAACACCAATACAACATTCATAGATAACTACAGACAGCCTTACAATTCTCTCTGAGTAATGGCACTTTTAGAACCTACCATGGTATTTGAAGATCTTGTTTGTTTGTTTTCCCCTCTGTACATGGTGTTTTATTTAACAACTTTGAATTTCACCCACTGATTGTTTGGCATTCTGAAATGGTAGAACAAGGGTCTACAGCCATCCTCTGCTCTGTCTGTCATCCGCAAAGTTTTCTGTTCATCCTTTTTTCATCATATACAGGAATGTGATAAACAGCAACATTACAGCATCTCATTGCACAGACCTTTTCTTCTGACTCTGCTCTCTAAAGTAGCCACCAGTGTCTGAGAACACAGTTTCTTTTGTCTTGTGACAGGTTGGTTTCTTTATAGCAATTGGGCAAGAACCTTGCTATACACCTTTGTTTTCATTCAAAGAAATAACCACCAGCAGTAGTGGATTCTATGCCATGTACAATATTTCTCAAAGGAATGTTGCAGTTAGAATAGTTTTTTGTAAGTTCTGTGTTTTCTGTTATGAAGGAAATTAGGCTGTTCTAGTGGTATTTTCTGAGCCCAGTTCTAGTTTCTACTTATTGGCATGCTGCTTTATTAATTCCTCTTTTGGTCCCGTTCCCGGAAAATGCACTAACAATCCATTCTGCACCAGCTCAGCCTAAAGATTTACACAGATATTTGTTTCCTGAAAACAGTCCGTTGTATAGTTTTCTCTGCAGTCTCATCCAAAGCAATGTATGTAAGTGTTCACAGGGTGTCATTTACTGCTCTGCTCCAGTACAGGCTGTTCTGCAAACACTTTGGCTTCAAATGTTCAGCTGCTACCATATCTCTTCCTTGGAACCCTTTGTCTGGATAACCCATTCAACATGCGTCCATCTGCAGAGTTAGGAGATGGCTGCTCTCTAAGTTCAAACTCCAATTAAATGGCTGTAGAACTCCTCTGATAGACGTGGAACACAGCAGCTGCTGCAAGGAGCAAGAGATGTCTACTCTCATCTCCTTGAGTGACTGTGATATAATGCCTTTACTCTAAAACTGCTGTGAAGATCTCCCAGGAGGCAAAATGCAGTCAGCACAATGAAAGGACTCACTGCTTTCAGCCTTATGATTATACAATTACCTGTCTGATAAACTGTTGCAGAACAATTTGAGGTGAAAGCCTTAGGTCTGTTCAACACTATATCAATTTGTGTAATATTTTTTCCCATAATCAAATGTTTTATTTCTGTTCTATCCAACTACTAAGACTACTGGTTTCAGCTTTTACATGAGCCATATGGTTTCTGCGTGTATATAGAGCCATTGTCCTTGCTTCGAGCTCTATAAACAAAAAGAAAATACATTTCTTTGGAAAGCATTGGCTATATTTTCTTCCTGCAATACTGAAAAACATGCCCATGCACATCTTAAGAGATGCTTATAATTTGCAGTTTACTGTCGGCACTGCTGATGGTTTAGAAATCAAATAATGAAGTGTGAGAGACTCGCTGATCACTGCGGGCCTAGGGATGTTACATTTCAAGAGCAGCTATGCAGCAGACTCACAAGCATCCACCACCACTCAACAGTTTATTTACCAGCAGCCTGCTGGTCCCTCATCATCATGTCTGCTATTCCACGCTGTCATGAGTTGTGCTGACATGAGAGCTCTCAGTGAAGTTGTTCCTAGGAAGGATACAAATGTCTGTCTGATCCCTTTTCTGTTTGTAGAACGTGCTCATTGCCAAATCCAGGTTGGGCTCTCTGGGTAAATGGATAGCATTCCTCTGAAAAATAGAAACGTGGGAAACTAAGTACCTAGATCTCTCTCTCATGTTCACGTGGGGTTCAGCATAAGTTCAATCTAAAAGAATGAAATAAAAGTAGACACATTTGCAACATTTCCCAATATGCATTCTTTTTCTAAAAATCTCTTCTTCCCAAACAAGAAGAAAAATAATTTCAACTTATATTCAGAAAATGGAAATTAAGCAGCCCAAAATCAGGGGTAAATACAGTTAAATAGAAGAAGCCCAGGTAAATCTGCTAAACTGTGCAATAACAAATGCACACCACTAACTTCTTTAGCTTTGAACAATAAACCTATAAGGTGTCTGCTATTATTTGCCCCTAAGAATTAGTTACCATTGCCTGGGATTTCCTTCTGCAAGTGCAACCTCAGGAAGCATAGAATGAGGAGCAGGAGGTTTTGCCAGGAATATGTGGGAGCAATAAAAAAAGGAGTATGCCATGAATACTCTCCTACTCTTATGAAAATAAAGGGGAGGACAGGAAATTGAGATTTCAGGGTAATTTGCTTGACAAAGGCTTAGTACAGATCCACAGATGTAGCCTATTATTTTTTATTGGAAACGCTGCTCTCAGTGACTTTTTTTGGTTAGTGAAGTATCGACACAACGCCGAACCAGACAACGTGATAGGGAGCCAGCCACTACCTTTTTTTTTTCTTAAACAGGACCTATCCATTTTGCATCTTGATTGCATATTTCAGTAAAAAATTGTTGTCTTTTACCTTAGAGATCAGGGAAAAAAAGCAATTACTATCTTGCCTTTCTAACTCTACAAATGGACATGTGTGAAAACTCCAGTTGGTGGCAGTGCATTTTGTAAATGTCGTACACACAGCTTGGATACCAAAGTGGAAATTAATTACTTCAATCCCATTTTTTTATGATGTATTATTTGTAAGACAGTTGTGCTCAAAATTCCACAATGAAATCACAGCTCTGCCCCTTCAGATGCCGTCAAGCAGTACAAATGTCACAGTCAGGTGTATATAATGTGCAATGTGTTACAGCAGAATGCATGGTTTAGGCAGGAGAATGCTATTTTCAGCAGGCTTTATCAGAAGTCATGAAGCCTTGTTTCAACAAGAAACATCATCTGTCAGTGTAAGAAGGAGAACGAATGATAATCTTTGTTTAAAAGCTGTCAAGGAATGATTCAACATTCATCAGCTCACTTCATTCTCATTAGCAGAATTTAAATATCACATTTACCAATCTTTCTCTTTTCCTTTTTAGATGATGCTGTGTTTCTAAACTCATTTTATAGAGAATAATTAGTAATAATACTCGTTTCTGTGAAATCCTGGGATGATTCATGAAATAATTTCCATCTCATCTGGCACATTTTCCCTTCTGCAGTACCTGTGGAATCAATCCAGTTGTCTGTCTTTTCCAGAAATCATTAGCTCTCTAGCACAAACCATCTCTTAAGATGCTTTCAGTGCCTCTGAAAGTCCTGTCTCCTAATGGACAAAGTGCAATTGAGCACAGATTGTGTTTGCAATGAGCAGACATACCAAACTTCCAAACAATCGCATGGCATTTAGTTCCTCTGAGTGCAGAAATAAGCTTGTTATTGTTTTTAATTTCTATCCATTGGGCTTGAAGTTGCATATGAAAATGTTGTGCAATTCAGCAGCTCACAGACCTGAATTCAAACAGCAGAGAAAGCTCTATATGTCACAGAAATGCAAAGACTCCATGATCTTGGTCCTATTTGTTTTGAAAAGCCTCCTGCAGACTGCAGTAGGATTTGGAATAGACCTTCTGGGAGTTAAAGACCCACTTTTTGTATACTTCACATGAATTCCCTACGCAGGAACTAATTAATAGTCTGACATTTTAGAGCAGTAGTTGCTATTTAACAGAAATATTTCCAGAGCTCATCGTACTTGATATTGGTCAATACAGTTACTGATGGCAGGTCATTTCCATAATACTAGGGATTAGTGTGCTTGGAGCACTGCATAACCCACAGCCGCAGAGCTAAAGAGCAAAGAAAAAACCAAAACACTTTGAAAAACGTGCAAACAGCAAAACAATTTCAAAAGGTTTATCTTTTATGAACAGCCAATAACTTTGATATTTATTCTAAGTTAATCTGAAAGAACAAGAAACCAGACTTGGAAGGAGCGAAGGCTGAGGGCAGGAGTCCTCTTGGCATTTCAGAATTCCCATGTTTTCTCCCAGCCAGCATAGAGAGTGCTCACTGTTTAATTTGCATCCCATCAGAACAGAAATTTCCCACATTTTTCAATTATTTGAGAGCCTCTAAGGAACTTACAGTTTAGGTCTCCAACCCTGATGTTTTGAGTAGTCCTATAGAAATTACTTGTTGAAAGTGTGTATTTCATTGCAGTTCAGTAGATTTGTACACATCCATTACAGAAAAGTTCCACAGGGGAACCATTCCTGGAAGGGCAAAAGAAGATGTAGTCTGGTCACAGCTGTTCAGCTTCTGATACAGAAAAATCTAAGGTGTGTGGATAAGTCTTTAAAAGAAATAATATTAAAGCACTTAATTCATTAATTAATTTACTTCTTCTAGACACATTGCAATGAGAAATTAAACAGAAACCAGAACCGGCTAAATGGCAATACTCATTGAAATTATTACAAATCTGCTTTTCTTAGTTTTTTTCATGTTTTTTATTCCTTGACTGAAATGTGTCAGGAGAATTCCATGTGAACCATGAACATACAACCTAGGGCTTATGAATTGCATTAAACTGACCATCTGAATCTGCAAATAAAAAGCATCTGCACAAACCAGAAGGGTAGTCAGTGTTTTTTACCAAGTTTCAATGAGTTGGGGACACAATGTTCAGCTTCTGTTGTTGTCCCTTTGCCCACAGAGCCGCACTCAAGCTACTCTAGTGCCTTGTATGTGCCTCCTGTATGAAAAATAACATTTAAAACAGCAAAAAGAAATTGCATAGTGATTTGTATGCAAGACAATGCCTGTCTACTCAGAACAAGAGCTTTTAGCTGGTTTCTCCCTTTGGTATTTCTCTTTTGAAAAGCAAAAGAAGAAACAAGGAATTGGCAAGACTGTCCACAAATCCCTGTAGAGAAGTATTGCAGCGTTCAGAATACACATTCTCTGCAGTTTTAAAGCCTTTTGCATATTTTACATGTTTACATATTTATCTTTTTTAAACATAATCCTGGATGAAGAATTAGACAGCAAACTTCTGAAACTCCCACTTTTATCACATTTTTCTCTTTTTCAAAAAGCCTATGACAATTAAAAGAAAGTCAATGCGCAAGAAAAGTACTACCTACTGTGCTTTATCAGGTAAGAAATTGAACCTGCTTTTAAATCACACTTCAGGTATTTTTTGCAGCGTCTCCCCTTATCTATTTTCATGTAGTAAAGTGACAGTCACTCGATAACATGGGAATGTTTCCAAGCTCTCAGTGAAAAGCCTCGTTCCTCAGGAGGCTGACATCCCGTCACTGGAAAGCAATCCGTCTGGTCAGCCAGGGATTTTCACAGAGATGTTTTCAGTGAACTGTATCAGAACTGTGCAAGCAAAACTGCCTGGTAATGTAGGCAGCTATTTATATTTGGGAAAAAAATGCAAACTGCATGACTGCTGTAGTGTTGGGCAATAACTTGTTAACAGGGCACATAAAGCCTCTGGATTTGGAGTTCATCATGCAAAACTTAAATACCATGGCAAACACAGTCCTGAATGGGGATTTATTTCCCTACGAATTATCACCAAATATCATGCTTGGATTTCCAAACGTAGATGAATAGATTAGGTTTACTTTACCCCAGCTCAGTCTATGCACATGGCTGACATTTCAGTATTCAGGAGCATTTGGTCCTCCCTGGTCCCTGTACAGCAGCGATGCCAAGGTGTTCAGTCATCTCTAGAAGAACCTACTATTTCTTAGGAATACTCTTAAATTAACCAGGGTGCTTAGGGCCTTCCGACAAGCACATTTATTTCAGCACTAACACTAAAGGTTTGTTCCTTCTATCATTTCCAAATGCTTCTAGGTGAAATGCCCACATTTCATTGCCATGACATGCATACACTGCCAAGTTTTTCAGAAGCACAGGGACGTTATTCAGCCATCCACAGGCACTTGTGGTCAGATTTTTGAAGGCACAGATACGTATTTGAGTTTTAAGATATGCTTAGGTTCTTCTGCCAGTAAGACATTAGGCACCTCGTTGTATCTGTAAACAAAACCAGGAGTGCTGCAGGAGGCTTAACACAGAATGAATAACACCAACACTGTAGGCACTGAATAACCGAACATTTGATAGAATCATAGAATCACTAGGTTGGAAGAGACATCCGAAATCACCGAGTCCAACCATACCTATCTCCTTACTAAACCATGTCCCTAAGAAACTCATCCACCCGTTTTTTAAACACCTCAAGGGACGGTGACTCCACCACCTTCCTGGGCAGCTGTTCCAATCCCTGACCACTCTTTCAGTAAAGAAATTTTTCCTAATGTCCAGTCTAAACCTCCCCTGGCTCAACTTGAGGCCATTTCCTCTTGTCCTATTGCTTGTCACATGTGAGAAGAGACCAGCACCCACACCGTCACAACCTCCTTTCAGGTAGTTGTAGACAGTGATGAGGTCTCCTCTCAGCCTCCTCTTCTCTAAGCTAAACAACCCCAGTTCCCTCAGTTGCTCTTTGTAGGGCTTATTCTCCAGCCCCCTCACCAGCCTCGTTGCCCTTCTCTGCACGCACTCCAGCCCCTCAATGTCCTTCCTACAATGAGGGGCCCAAAAATGAACCCAGGACTCGAGGTGCAGCCTCACCAGTGCTGAGCACAGGGGCACAATCACCTCCCTACTCCTGCTGGCCACGCTGTTTCTGATACAGGCCAAGATGCCACTGGCCCTGTTGGCCACCTGGGCACACTGCTGGCTCATGTTCAGCCGGCTGTCAACCAACACTCCTAGGTCCTTCTCTGACAGGCAGCTCTCCAGCCACTCCTCCCCAAGCCTGTAACACTGCATGGGGTTGTTGTGTCCCAAGTGCAGGACAAAAAAAAGTGCAGGAGCATTCTGTCTTTCAAAGCTGAAGCTTACAGAGGAGTTGATACACACCAGATGGAACAGGGGTATAAGGCAGGCTCTTGCCTGTAGCAGAGGACTGACGGACACAGCTATGAGAAGCCCCTCGACCTTGTGATTAGGAAGCAAGGAAGCAAGACGCGGATTAAGTAGGAAGTGTTTCTGAATGCAGCACTGACTCACTGAATAGGTCCTGACTTCATTCCTGTAAAGCAGACACACCAAAAGCAAACCCAAGAAACAAAATCAGTAGGAAATTTTCACCTTAGGCCCTACCAAAGTGCCAGTATTCAAGAGTTCCTGGATGCATATTCATCTCAGCAGTGTTAGGGGTGCAGTGTGAAGGTCAACAGTTATGTGCAGAATGAGGCGGGCTAAAACCCCTCAAATCAGAATTATTTATTACCTCAGAGAAAAAGAAACAGATTGAGGTAAATGGACCAGAAAAAGACAAGTTTGCTTTACTTTTGCAATTTTAAGGCTGCAAGCACACTAGCAAGCTCAGTTAGAGAAGACTTCAAGAAAATACAGTGCTTTAAGGACAGTATTGGGTTGTCAGAAGGCTGCCATATAGAATAACGTTAGCAGCTAGGATTTTTCATACAGTCAAGAAAATACACCTGTCAAGCCTAGTGAACTGAGGACTGACAATACTCTCATCTCAACCAGACGTGATGCTGAATATCTGCCATCATTAGAGAAGGTTCTTCGAAAACTGAAGGCAGCTAGGACTTGGAGTCAGAAAAGTGGGTGTTGCTTTGAGCTTAAAGCAGAGACTCAGGCTACAGGACCAAGGAAAAGATGGAAACTGTTTCTATAAAAGACAAGATCATGGCATCTGGATGAACTGCAGTAGTGTAAAACACAATTTGCTATATACAAATCTGGGCAAAGAATGAATATTGCCTTGTTCATCCTACATAGCTGGGAAAGTGCTGTACTATAATACGAAAAATAGCAAAAAATAGTTAGTTTGGTATGTTTTCATCTCTCTAGCAAAAGCTTTTCCCAGCTGCAGCAAAACTGAAAAAACCAAACCCACCACAAAACAATCATTTTCAAACTTGTATGAAATCCGTTTTACCAGCTTGCCACGTCAGATATGGCTGGTAAGATTCAGTTGTGAAGGCAATCAGAGCAATTGGCTGTGCAGAGTACTCAGCTGGAACTCAAATGTTTAAGTCATATTACCATGCTGGTACAGACTTGCTCTATTTGCCCAAGCCAATCTAGTTCTGTGCTCATCTTATATGGCGTTACTCACAGATTATCTAAACCAGACACCTGCACAAACTTCCTGTGTCAGGGCTAGGCAGGATCCCAAGGTACCTCAAAGGCAGCAACATGTATTGTGTGCTGTGAGGGCAAGGTCAGGAGCACAGAAGTAGGGTTAGAAAATGACTGTAGGCTGACGGGCACAGAATTCATCTCTCACACAGAAAAAGATGAGCTGTCTGCACTTCAGCTCTCCAGCATTTTCCTGTGTGAAATCAATAGTTGATGAGTACACCAACCTGGGAAGAGCAGCAGAGATCAGAGTGGTGTTATACATGGCAGGGAAAGCATGTAATCTTGGCAACCCTTTTTGCTCATGAATTTCTGAATTCTGCATGAATGCCTGAATTCTGCCATGAGACAGACTCTGTGTGTCTGTATTAACAGCAAGTGTTCTTATTACAGCAGCTGCACATTCAAACAGGTTAGGAGGACACAGAAAGGTTTTGATAACCAGCGCTGCCTCCAACAGAAAGCTCAGACAAACCTTTCTTAACCAGGCTCTTCTGGAGTTCCAGCCGCAGAACCACTACTCCCAATTTTAAAGTTCTCCCTGGAACAAGGAAGGAGCAGAAAATTTCCAACCATCCCCTTTCCATCACAATATCCAGATCCTAGATTTTTTTCTTTTGTGGTGAAGAAATTATTAAAAGCAGTTTGGACAAAGCAATTTCTGTTCAGATGCTCTCTAACTCCATAAGCTCTGATAAGAGCTAACCTTCACCAGCTTTAGATGGAAAGGAAGACAACTCATTCAAATTTCATTTAAGGTAGGATGGCAAGAGAACAACAGAGCCAGTTTTTCCAAATCGTCCTGTATAAATCACTCCAAAGAAAGAGTTAAGCCAAAAGGATCTGGTATATACCCGTTGTTTCATGAGCTACCTACCCTCCATTAGACCATAGAACATTCTGGATCCTTGTTATTCACAGAGGATTGCAACAATGTCTGAGTTGAGAGGAAACATCAGGAGAGGGTTTTGCTTATGAAGTGACACAGAGTACAGAGTCCTTTGCTTTTCCTAACGATTTTCCAGAGGAAGGGAGGCTAAGAGGATTCCATCCTTCTGAGAACAGCAAACATGATGAAAGTCTATAGAACAGAGGGACTGATAGAGTGAAAGGTAGGGTAAGAGAGAGCAAATCTTCCCATCTGAGATAAAAAAAAAAAAAAGATGCCCTTGGAGCTTTGACAGGTATCTTTTATTTGCCAGCTAGGAATAAGAAAGGTGGTTAACACGGAGTCAGCTGGTTGCCCGAAGAGATAAGGGATAGATCTGCATTCTTCTCTGTCTTTTGTTTCCTGCCTGTGGAACTTTCCCCTTCATCCTCTTTGTTGTCTGATTAATATAAAGCCGTATATTTCCGGCAGTAACTAAGATTACTTTCTTGTGAACAGAACAGCCTCTTTAGAAAGGTCCTGTATCACTTCTGAAAATAGGAGTTAGGCAGCTAAGTAACTTACCAATCTCTGCTGAAAACTTCACCCTTAGCCTACTGCATGCTTCTCGTCTCCATCTGCAGACTGGAGATAAGAGCTTTTAAATGTGGCTGCTTTTATCACCTTGGGAATAAGGGAGAGAAAAAAAGGATACTGGCAGTGAGCACTCAAGCTGGCATAATCACAGTGTTGCGCTGATAGCATCCTTTTTCATATACTATGGAAAAATATTACCACTCATCAATTCAAGTACGCTGATTCTCACCAATGTAATATTTGACCTCCTGTGGCTTGTTTGATGCAGACCTTATGAGAATCTGTATATAAAATCACATAAAATAACTACTGTATATATATATATGTCTAAAATAACAAAATAACTAGGATACATTCCTGGTCTTATCAGGCTTCCTGTGCCATAGAGAAAATAGAACACATATCGTTATGGGAATTTACTTAATGGAATAGCAGTCATTCATATGTTCTAGAGGATCCTTTACAGGACAGTCTGAACAAGAGTTGGTCTTCTGGTTCAGTTCCCTGCTAAGCAGAACTGATGTTGACTGCTACGTTCGCTTTTCAAAATGCCTCTATCCAGGCAAAGAAAAACAAAAGCAGCAGGCAAAAAGGGTACCTAAGGTCTTATGCTGAGCCTGAGAGTCAAGTGTTGCTGTCAGGTGCTCAACGAAACCACTGAGTTAGCCCTGCTAACTGGGGAATAAACCATTGCAAAGATCTAACAACCATTAGAATTTATGAGCACTTTCTAAATAGCTGTGGTTATTTCAAGCCATGCTGAAAGATTTACCTGGTCTGCTGCTATCAGAAACCAGTGAAGGCCGAACCTCAGAAGGTTAGGAGGTTTCAGATTAAACTCCCACAATACCTGGATTGTGAGGTGAGCCTTGAGGTCTTATGCTGGTGCAGAAGTGTTTAACCATGAAATCTGAAAATACACTTAGGCAACTACTGTATAAATTTCAAATTGTATTCATTAGCGCTTTATTGTTAAAAACTAAACTATTAAAAATGCCGTTTCCTTTCAAGTTATGTTGATTTTTAATATGCTTCGTGCAGCAACAAAATATAACAATGCCATAGTGTTTCGTTCATAACACCGAACCTACAGGGTGAGAATCCCACTAGAAAAGCCAGGATGCGGCACCTACATTTCCCTCTCAGTTTCGAACCATCTCAGGTAGAATCCCTGTCCCTAAGCAGTCCAGTAGGGAAAGGATTTTCTATGCTTCTGCACTGTGCCAATACAGATATCCCAAGTTCATGATTGAGACCAGACTTCCAGAACACTCACCTAACTAAAATACACATAACCAGTAGACGCATTCCCATATCCTTCTTTCTGGCAGGAACCATGGCATGCCCTTGGATCCTGCTCCTTTAGCTTTGTACCTGTGGAGGAGGCAACTCCATCACTTGCACAGCACTTTCTGTGTGTTTTTATAAGCGCAACAAGGGCACTGATGCTTCTTGAAGTATTTGCACAGGGTTTGGCCACACCGTTCTGATGACATCATGAAACATGAGAACTGCAGAGAAGCATGGCTGTCCCATATGCATTGATCCAATACAGAAGCACTAAGACTCTCATCCATTGGAGGGCACAATCACTGCAGTCTGGAAGCATAACAATTTGCTGATGTGCAGTTCTTAATTAGTGGAGCCAGCAGAAGCACAGGGAGCCACAAAGACACCCCACAATGCTTTGAAACTGCAGGAACAGAGCAGCAGGCTCACTAATGGGAGTGAGTTTGTCCCTTGTTCCTAAGCAAGAAAGCAGAACTAGTTGTAGTTATGATCTGGCAGCTCTCTTCGGCTCATACTTCCATGCTGAGCACACCAGGAGTATTTGCAGTTAGAGTCTGGGCATTCTGGAATTCTAAAACAAGTGTGTGTGAACACCATTGATGCAAATCCCACTAGAATTGCTGCTCTGGGTGAATTATACACTCACTATGTCCCTCTCCTGATCACTTAACTTTTGGGACTGTGATTTCTGTAGGTCTTTTACACTCCCTGAAATTCAGTGAAGGATCAAAATTCAGGCTCCGGAGTCATTCTCTGGAGACAATCAGTCTGTGTCCATATATTCATTAAATGACATAAATAGGGACACAGGAATAACAGGTAACTGTGAATGAGGGAGCAATGCTGTTCAGAAAGGGTGTTCAAATCCTCTGCTGAGGGAGAAGACACACTGTTAATTAATCAATGCAATGCTGTGCTCCATCTGTGAAGCCTCTCTGTAACCTTGCAGCAATGAAGTTAGCACAGCTGGCAAAATTTAAAATAGCAATTACAAGAACCATTTCAAAATTCTGGGAAACTCTGAACAGTATTAAAGACTAAATATTAATTATAACAAGTATCATTCAAACATCTTCTAGGATTTCAAGGCACTAATCAACTCTGTTAAGAGCAATAATCAGGTTTACAAATTAAAATGCTGGATTATATATTAGGTAAGCTTGAGGGTGTTGGAGCTTTATATGCAACGAAGTTATTTTTCCTCTTGACACAATAAATCTAATTTTGCATGTTTATAATGACATCTTACTAAACTGCTTTATATTGGAATACTAGAGACACGTTTTGGAACTTCTCTAATTTAAAAAAAACTGAAAACAACAAGTGATCCTCTATGATGTTATTATTTTTAATTCATTTGCTAGCAAAAAAATAAAATAAAATAAAATAATTTTAAAAGGCAAACCCAAGATAAGCAGGAGCTTCTGCTGCCTCAGATACAATAAGAATATGTACATATTAAATGTTGAGATTTTAGAACTGACTTTTTTTCTTCTGAATAGTTTGGGGTCTTTTTAAATCTAAAATCCTGAATCCTTTGCTATTATCAAGTCACAAAGAAGCCATGATGACAGATTTTGCCTTTGCTTGTGTCTGGTAGTGCCATCCAGAGAGGCTGCTCCACCGCACTTCCATTTACTGCAATGAAAACTGCAAATGGAAAGCAAGGAGGGAGAACATTGGGATGTGGTCATTTAAAAGAGGGAAGAGAAAGGAAAGCAGAGTTTCCATGTACTCATCAGGTAGGGACAATCCATGTGTTTCCGTTGAAAAAAAACCTGTAAAAACCTAATCTCAGTATACGACCAACTGAACACACACAGAAATGTTCTTCCACCCTTAACCAGGTTTCTGTGTTTCCACTGAGTGGTTCAGCTCCCAGGCAGTACATGAAACTTTGCTTACAATCCTGTTCAAACTCCAAGAAAAATACTCTATTACAGATTTATCAAACTTGTAAAAGAAATTTTAGGCTTATTATCTAGTCATGAGTTCTCATGATTTGTGTCACAGATGATACAAACCTCAACATCTTCAAGAATGACATCAAATGTTCAATGTTAAATAAGTAGTATGAAATGATCAGTCTGTTGACTCAGACAAAGTTACATCTATCTATAATGTATCAGAGTTGATTAGCCACTTGAAGTGGTTGTTTTTAGTGTTCATCCTTAAAAAAAGTGCTCCACTTGCAGTTTTCCATTTTTCCATAACAGACCTTGCAACACACACAAAGTGGGTCCCAGTCGCTGTCACAACCGCAACGGCAGCTTTCCATTTTTAATTTTCATTAACTAGCACTTAATAGAAAGTAATGTATCTCTTTTTAAAGTTTAAAATTTATGTCCAATCTGCAGCACCATGTATATGAAATGTTGGGTTTACTACTCGGAATGCAAACCCATTAAAACACAGGTCTGTGCATAAAGCCACACAATGCTGCACAAGCCTGATGCTATTTTAACAAGTGGGCTTCAGAGCCAACTTAAAAGCTAAAGTACTAAATGAAATAAGGCCAAAAGGTTAACTTGTGAAAAATTATATATATCCTAATAGAAATCCAACTGTATTTGCAATAGTTCTTACCATGCAACTACCTAGGAGGACTCATAGCCCAAGCAGCAAAATAGCTGGTGCAGTAATAAAATACTCTGATTCTTCTATGTACTTATACAAATATATTTAAATAACTGATAGGCTGTCTGTGTAAAAATATCATATAGCTGGAAATACTCCCAGCTGGCCCTGATGCTGGCAAGCTGTGTGGCAGCCAGTCAGCTGCAGCAGCCCCTGTGCCAGCAACCTGCCAGCTCCTTTCCATGCAGGGCAGGCAGCCCGAGCACAGGAAGCCTGGCCAGACCTGCCATCTTCAGAGTCTGGACACATCGGGATGGGCTTCAAGCTCATTATCCTACAGCTCTGAGCCATTTCCTTCTAATTTTCATCCTATCCCCATCCCTTAAACCACAGCTGAACAGCTTTCTGCTGCACCCTGTGAACATATGGAAAAGTCACTTTACTCCCCACTTTTTCTGACCTTTCTGATAGAGGAAAGAAATTGCGTGACAGTAAGATCCATTTCTCTTTCAGCTCAGACTCATTAAAACCTAGAGTGACTGCAGGGAGCTGCAGGAAACACAGGCTGATACTTCCTGGCAAACTCTCTCTGCGCTGAAGATAAACCACAAATATGTACCAGTCGTCAGGCCTGATCAGGCTACATTAGATCTGACTATGGAGGAATCCCTTCAGCATTCACAATTTTGAAGATACAGCTTCTCTATCCCATGAATTTGTCACAAGCATTTTTTTTGCATTTATAAAGCATTTTGTAAGGTGTCAAATTATCAACCAATAAAGTAAACACCTTACAGAAACCTCAGTAAATTGAGCCTCTTTCTTTGGCCACAACTTCTGCTCCCTACCCCCTCAAACTGGACTCTGGAGATCCTGAAGCCTCTTGAAAGCCTCAGAGTGCACTGGCAATACAACAGGGAGAGGATGTCCTCCTAAAATATTCCCCTGAGTAGCAGAGAAAGGAAAGGGTTGCAGCTGACACTAAGGAAAGCTGCCAAGTTCCCTGTTGTTTGTCATTTCTGCTGTCAGATCCTTGAGGTTTTTTCCTTACAATTTGATTTATTCATCCTATTTCTTTTTATCCTGTTTCTACAAGCCTCATTACATGGCTACAGAAAAAACACTGCAAAACAATTTTTGGTATCTCAAAACCAAGAGTGCTTCCCATAGTGAACAAGACAAGGATTGTTAGGTAGGGAAGTAATTATGTAAGAAAATGTCTCTTACAGAAAAATCCATCTTTTTGATATAAGGCTTTGGAAGTTCTACAGCTAATAGAGGATTCTACATAACAAAATAGAATATAGCATTATTTTGGTAAAGTATAAGTAAGTAAAAAAATGTGTAAGGAAATTTCCCTTGGAGATAGAAATATATAAAATCAAAATACTTATTTGACCTTTGAGTTTATCGGTTTTTTTCTTCCTCAAAGCATTGCCTTAAAAATAAAATCTCTAATGCTGACTCAAGAGAGGATGACTACAATTTTACAATCCAGAGTACTCTTGTGTATGTGTTTTTGAAACCCATACCCAAGGTGAAGCTTGTGCTATAGAACTTTGTTTTCTGTCACCTTTCACAGGTGCTTTCTGAGACACGTGCAGCCATTTTCTCTGTGTGTGTGAGGAAACTAACAATTCATTCCTTCATCAGACTAGTTCTGAGCTGCAAGCCGAGCACACTATGAATCTTATTTCTCTATATATGCTCACACGTGCACAAAGCTCAATTTCCATCCACGCACGTCAGTGCCCACTCGTGTGCAGTTACATCTCAGCTTGTTCCCTAGTGGCCATTCCAAAACAATTCCTACGTTGGCTTTATACTGAACAGAAAGAGATTCAAAACCTGTTTTCTGGGAGCAAAACTAAACCCCCTCTAAGTTACAAAGGTACTATTCAGCTGACCCTGGAATCTGTTCATCCATACCAAGGGAGGAAGGAGGATTCAGTCCTGTTCGTGACATGCTTTTTTGCTCATCTGATACCTGCTGGTTAGTTGGAAAAGGCATGGACATTTTAGTGCTTACTCAGCTATGTTGTAGCCCTTTCTGTGTTAACAGAGACTATTGTCTCTTCTAGTTAAATGCTGGTTCTGAAGAAAACTCCTAACACAGCCCTGTGACAAATCTCTGCCTGAAAATGCATGGTGTTCAAAACACCGCTAACAGTACGTTCCTAGTCAAACCTGATGTTAAACTCTTGCTTTATATGTACGTATAAATCGATGTACATCTGAGGTTTCTATTCATTACTCTGTTACATAAATACCTACCAGCCAGTAGAATTTAATTTCATACTGCAACAAGTTACCACCGGCTTTTTTGCCCTCGCTTAGTGAATACATACTATATGAAAATGTTCTTTTTCTACATTCTAGGGACATGACCTTGGTTGTGTTTAATTACTGTGTTATGGCAGGTTAAGAAAAAAAATCTTCTTAGCTACAGGGAGAAGATGTTCTATATTCCTGTATTACAAAAATAATTCCACATTGGTGCTTTGTGAAGCATTAGCAGAAGTTAGTCAAAATCCTGCGCTCATTATTCCCCTCAACATTTTTGAATCAGAGAGAATGAAAGAGAGAGATACCCAGAAGGGCAAACCAGAACAGCAGAAATCTGTGCTAGAAATCTGTCACTAGGACCGCAGGCTTTGCTGCAAACAGCACGGCAGGCAGCAGCGTGGGCAGCCAGAAGAGCAAGCAAGGTCGTTTGAGAAGCTGCCACCACAGACCGAAAGGCTGCTAAAAAAATACAGGACTTGTAGCAAGTTCATTTAAATAACACAGAGGTCATGGTGTCCACTGCTACACAGCACAGGGAATGCCACTCCATCACAGCTTGGTTCAGTCACTGCTGAAGGAGGTTTTGCATGTTTGCTTGTTCGCAGATGGAGCAGAAGCCGCTCATTCATCTGATGCTAAAATGCAGAGTTTTATTTTATATTTAATTACACAGTCAGGAAACCATGATCTTCACCACAACAGCAAACGAAAATATTTCTTTCTTGTGGCATCCTTCCCTTGTTAATGAAAGCAACGTCTCCTTTGAGAGGGAGGCAAGCAAGTATTGGAGCCAAGGAAAAAATAGATGCATGGATCTTCCCAAGAGAAACAGAAAATTGTGGGACATTGTGACAAAGTTGTCTGTATGTAGTTCTGTATGTCTGCCACAGACAAGAGTAAAGGACATGTGTACAAGTTATTTTTCTTCCATGATATAAATCCAGCCATACCAACAGAGCTGGGAGCTCTCCCAGTCACAAGAGATAAATGTAGAAACTCAGCAGATGTGTTTTCCAAAGAACTGTATAGTTCCTGTTTTCCAGGGGAATTTGATCTCAAAATCACGTGGAACTATATCAGTAAAGACTTCTTGCTGCTTATTGATGTTGTAGAGAAAATGAGGAAGAGAGAAACCCATCCCTGAGCCATTATTTATCCAGGTTTGTCTGCAAAAGTCTCAAAAGCCACATGACAGAGCACCCCAACTCAGACCTTCCATAGCAGAGAAAAAACTACAGGTCTTGTAGTGACATAGGGTCCGCTGAGTCCTGAACTGGGACTTAGCATCACCTTTACGTAGCTACAGTCTAATGAAGCCTATTTATGCTTTGTATCCAGCATAGCTGGTTTTACATTCAGATAGTACATAACAAACTGCAGTGAAGATGGGCAAATACAGTCCCACTGGCACTTCCAAAAACAGGGGTACAGTGTCAAATGCTGCTTTTGTCTTCAGAGAGGAAGCACCCCTAAGATGATTGAAATTACCTGTTTAATTCAATGGCCTGAGGTTTGCAGTGACTCTGTGGTTGCAGTGGCTCACCTGTGCAGATATGATCGTGCATGGGAGACCAGAGCTGTCATAAACTTGTTAAAATTTGAGTTTGGGGGATAAAAATGAAAGCTACGTGTATTTAATCTTACTGAAAACAACAGTCAGTTGTGTTCATTGCTCCCTTTGGTATAGAATCTTAAATACTCTTCCTTACTTTCAAATTAATTTTCCTAGAATACATTTAGATGCCAGGTCCTTATGTGCCTACACAGACACAGATTAATGAACAGAACTGTGGTCGTGGGACCATATTAACTAAAGGAGAAGACACGAGGCCTGCTGAACTTTAAGCTGGTAAATGAGAGATGTGTCTGATTTTGAGTTGAACACTATAAAAATTATTTTTCCTGATCAGATGGTAACTCCAAAATTCTTTAAAGTATTTTTTTTTGTGTGTTCAGGTAACTCTGGGATTGTTACCAATGGAGAGAGACTCTGGTTCCCACCTTTCCACAATGTTTAGCAGTCGTGCTTAACCCCACCATCACACCTACACACCACCAATCCCTGAGCGTGGCGATAGCATTTTTACAGCATCAGTCACATGCATTTGGCTGCTCTCACCATCACTTCTTGTACACAGGAAAGCTGGTATCTAACAGATTTCATGTACAGAGTGTGCTATGATTTTCAGTTTCTTTAAACTCCATATAGAGATTTCAAACTATCTGAGAATCCTGAGGAGAAAGCGAGATGACCCCAGTCAGCTTCTCCATTAGTGTGGGGCCGATGTGCAGCAGGAAGTCCTGGTCAGACACCAGCCGAGCAGCTGTTGGGCTACAATGAAAAATCAACTGAAAACACAGTAAGTTGTTTTAAAAAATAATAGTCAAAAAATACATTCCAACAAATTAAGACAAGGAGCAAACAGTCTCACTCCACTTCTTCCCTCCTCCTATTTTCATTCTGAAGTGCCTGTGCTGCTCTGACTCCTCACGGGCCACAACACAATACCCGCTGTACTTGTATGCAGACCCTGCTGGAAAGAACATCACATCTCATGGCACCATCACTGCTCATGAAAGGTGCTACACTGTCACCCAAAGGAAACACAGCTGAAACTACAGACAAATGGGAGGTGTGGCAGCACATTTTAGCACAAGTTCCTGTCTAACTCCAGTGGAGCATCACTGATTTACAGCTACTGAGTACCTGGCTTAAACCTTCAACATTACCAAAGTAATTATTATAACTCTTCAAGACAAAAGTTTTTGGTTTTAATGTTGTAGAAACCCAACAGTATGCTTGAATACTGCTTTTTAATTTAAAAAGGAGTTTTTTTAATTATTTAAAATAGACTAGCTAAGAATCAGCTCTAGACATAAACTGTGACAAAATTGCAACAGCTTGGAAAATAACCCTGCTAGCAGAGAAGAAAGCAAACCGTATTATACATAAAATTTTTTTTGAGAAAAAAAAAGAATACCATGAGGAAAATACGGAGAAAATGGAGAAAAGCTGTAAAAAGATTACTGTGGGAAAAATTAATAGCTTTTAATGCTGAGATTCATTACCACAGCCTTTTCAGCACAATCAGTCTTTTCGTGACCAATAATAATAAAGTACTAATTGTCTAGATGACTCCTTAATGAATCGGGTCAGGCAAATAATACGCAAAATGTTTGCTTTGCTTTCTCCGGTGTTGACAGAGTTATAGACCAGACTTCTCCTGCTGAACACATCTCTGGAAATGGGAATGAATGACATTTCCACATAGAGAAAGAACTGAGGGCTTACATAACACAAGGCTGACCAAAAGAAGAATTCCAAACCCAGAAATCCAGGTTATTTTAATTTGTATAATTTCAGTGAATAAATACAATTACACACCTTTTTTTTTTATTTTAATATTCTGTTCTGGTAATAATGCCACATTGTATCTATTTATAAAACATGCATTAATTTGATTATTTTAATGTATTGATACTAAATTACCTGTGTATACTTCAATTAATTCACCTATTTCCTTTGCTGTTTGGTGACATTAATTCAGTTCAGTTTCAGAAAGTGTGGCCCACGAGACATCATGGGTTTGGTCTAGAGATGCAAAGAAATTGGAGGCACAGGAAAGAAGTTGGAAGGGAGAGGGGGTTTTCTAACCATTTTTTCCCCTGAACATAGAACCTGAAAAAAAAAAACAAAATTAAGATTTTTCATTCATAACCTTTTTTTTAAAAAAAATTAAGTAATTCTATATAATCCTTAAGACATAATTTTTGCTTTGCACCTCATATATACTCCAAAATGTTTCCTATCACACAAGTATTTCAGATGCGTTCCTTTAACTGGTGAATCGTGAGCTTGCAGTTTGCAGTGTGATTCAACCACTCGCAAATGTCTGTCTGCAAAAGAGGAAACCCACCTGAAATTACAGGATCAGGGACTACAGTTCTATACAGTTCAGATGCATTTTCAGGTATCTCCATGCCAAATGGTACTGACATCACAAATGGCTTCACAGTTCTTGAGCCGCAGGTTCTTTGAGAGAGCACCTAAAAGGTCGTATTGCTTTGTTAGGCATGAGCAGTAGAGCTTCAATGGGAGACACTTCCTGGAATGGCGTTATTAAACCAGGATACAATTTGTGTCTTAACTTTTAGCTGAAAACATCTCAGTGTATAGTTAGCAGAATGTTTGAAAACTTTTTCCTTTTTCTACCTGTGAAAACCAATCTCCCTTACCTTCTTACACTTCCCACTCTTCTATGCTGATTAAAAAGCCAAATATACCATTAAAGATAATTGATTTGAGCCTTTAACATTGAATGCATCTATTTTTTCTTCAGATGCATTATGAAACTCTAGAAAATATTTTATTGCACCCATTTCATTACACCCAGCATGAATTTTGAAGGCTAATTTTGACACTAAACCAGAAGTAAATATATGCCAACCAGCAGAAACAACACATTAGTTTCATGTTAACACTTTATTTGGATATTACTTTTCCATATTAGCAGATGTGTTCACTAATACGATTGTTCATTCTGTTGGTTACTAGAAATACAATAAAGCCTAGTAACAAAGGTGTAATGGGATGCAGTGCAAGATGCCTGTCTAGGGGACTGTGATCAAGACAGCCACGGTACCAACTGACTGTGTACGAGAGATAGGCCAGAGTCAAAAGGTTGAGGCGTGATGAGTACGAGTGCAGCAGTCATCAGCCGTCCAATCTAAACAGAATGGATTGTACCACTACACAAAACCATCATCTCCTGCTTCAAAGAGCCCAAAAGTATCACCCAAAAGACAAACCAAAAATAGTGCTATGTAAAATGATCTTTAAATTCAGTGTTTGGAAAGTACCAGATTGGTGCCTATTTAAGGTTGACCTTCATCACTTGTCCTTATATATTAATATTTAAATAATGTATTGAACCACAGATCACCCTCAGAAGCAGGGAGGTTCAGAGGCAAGGGCAGGTCAAAGACAGTGGTAAGAGATCACTGGGTGGTATAAGAAGGCTGCCTGAGGGTCTTTGCTTCATCTCAGAGGAAAGTAACATTGTCCAAAATGTGTTCAGAAAACGAGAGAAGAATATAAAATCAACATAAATGTTACCAGAGAGAAGTGAGAGTTAAATCCAGCAGGACTCATGATGGAGAGCTGAGCTCTTCTCTTGACAAAAGCTCTTGTACAGATTTCTACAAGAAAGGGCAAAGAGAACAGTAATTTCTTTGAGTTAGCACAATAACATGCCCGTTTCTTCATTTCATCTTAGAAATGGCTTCTTTTTTCCAATGGCTCACTAGCAGAGCCATTATCTCCCTTCAGCAGAGATAAACACATACAGCAAGGGAGCGTACACAAAGTAGCAGAATACCAGTCATGGACTAAAGTGGAAGGAAATAAAAATTATGCTTTTAGAGCTTAGATATTAAGACACACACAGTATGAAGAACAGGCTTCAAAAGATTTCCTTTTAAAAACAATTAACTCCTGTGTGTTAGAGAACTGGGTTTGGAGAATTTCAATCTCACAGACAAATACTGTAACTTATCAGAGTAAAGTTGGGTTTTTTTTCTTCTAACACAGCTTTAATTGACATTCAAATTAATCTATTCCATTTTTTCCATTGTCAGCTTATTAAGTTAGCTTAGAGATGAAGCTTACTTTTCAAGTTAACTATCTACTTCTGTTGTTTTACAGCAGAGCTGAATGAATGGGAAGAAAATTATATCCTCATGGCAGACTAAAAATTGAAAAAAATATATATTTGCAGCTTAGCTTTGAGCATTTTAATTGTTATGTCTGTAGCTACAGCTGGGATAAGAAACAGTGAAAAACTGTTAAAATGCTGAAAAAGAACTTACCTAAAACACTTAGGGATCTGATTATATCTTTTTTCTCATTCATTTGGGCATATCCCACAGAATGATACAATGAGAGTAAAGCTTGGACTATATCTATGTTCTGCATGCTCACCTGAAAGATATCAGTTCTCCACCTGCAACACAGCATGTTGACATCCTGATCCAAAACACTGCTGCAAATAAAACCAGCAACCTGAATTACAGTACATAGATTAAAGGTATTTTTTTCTCCCTAAACTTATGAAATGTGTTGCTGCAGACAGGAACATCCCCAAATTTTATGGAGTCCATACAATTTTTTTTCTTCCTATCTTATCTTATGAACACAAATAGAATAAGGCCAATTTCTGTTCAAATTCTAGTCAATAAGCAGGAATTTCCACATAAGCAACCATATGAATATTTTTGAGCATATGCACACTGACAATCTTGATTCAAACCAGTAGGATGTCAAAGTCGTCAAGCTACTTTTATTCCTTTTATTCCACATTCAGAAACAAGAATTATCCTTCAGAGAAGTGGTAGAAGTAATACCATGCACAGGTGGAGCTGTATCTGTGCACTTTTTTCAACAGCTTAAGTCAGAGAGAGGTTTTAAGTGCTATACTCAATTGTACTTTTGCTCTGTTTGCTTTCCAGGCTGTATGTACTTTAAAGACGCAGTAAATGGAGACTAGGTAAAAAGACGGAAGACGGAGACAACCGACTGTCCTGGGAATTTTTTTTAAAAGAATTGTTTCATTTTCTTCTGTAGTATAATAATAGAGCATAAATAACCCAAAAATAAAAACTAGTCACATAAGGCACATGATTTGACCCCTAAGGCTAAGTATCATTATCCCTACGTTAAGGAGTTGAGCAACAAAGACGCTAAGACCAAAATGACATAGAATCGTATGAACATAGATAGTTGTTTCATAACTCACTTTTAGTTGTCAAAGGGAAAATAAGCCATGGATTTCTGCACTCCTCTAGTATTTTAATGAAAAAGTGTAGATTCTGCTTTGCCCATTTCTGCATTATTACCAGGAACACCAGTGATGAGAAAAGACTACTTCATGCAGGTACATCTCATCACATCTGCGGCACAGCTGTACACGGATGTGGAAGCCTGACTCTGCCCCTGGATTTCAAGCTAGGATCACTGTGTTAGCGCTTCACCTGTTCTATGTAGAAACCAAATCCAGACTGGACCCTGAAAGACCACAAAGCTCAGCCCTAGTTCTCAGAGGAACCTGAACATGCAAATCACTGTTTCAGGTTTGCCTTTGGAGGATGCTTCACTACACATACAAATTTATAGTTACCTAGTTTTACAAACTTGCTTATTCTAGTGGAACATGAGGGAAAACAACAGTTTAATTTAACATCTCTGTTTATCACAGACTGAGCTGTGTTAGAAGACCTTTCCAATTTCAGACAGAGTGAAACGAGTAAAACAGAGGTGCCAAGTTCATTAGCATTTAATGAATAACAAATTAACTTGCCTCTGCTAGTAATCTGAACTTGTCTTACTCCTGAGTTTTTCAATTATATTATCTTCTTTCATGCAAATTAAATGACTACACAAGCACAATTAGATGTGGCAGCTACAAACAACTGGAAAAGAGCTCAAAATGAATTACAGAGCTCTTCTTTATTCAAAGTGAGCGTGTATCAATTCAGATAACCGGCAGCTCTCTTCAGCTTTTATCTATTGCCACACAGACAGGAAATAGGAGTTAAGTTTGTGTTTCTGGTAAAATCTGCTAGAACTCGATCCTCCCTGCCTTCATTCCCTCTCCTTTCCCACTGCTTATGAACTCAGCTTCTTAATGCGTAACTGATGCATTGTCTAGTTCCTTTGCTTTCCTCACACATATGCACACCAAAGTACATAAAAACAGATCCCTCTGCTGAGCTTAATTAATTCTCTTTTTATGACATTATTTGTCCAAAAATATTCAACATTTTTCTTGAATTTCAGTTACATTTGCCTTTAGCATCTCAAGCTCTTGTTTCTTTCCCTTGACACTCTCTTACAAGGAAGCACAAAGCAACACCACAGGGAAGATTTAAACTTAAATTGTATTTTTCTTTAAAAAATTATCCTATTTTGAGGGACTAATGGGAGTACAAGAGACTTGCTGCTGCTTAATTTTGTCTGTCATTTGTTAAATGATATTTTAATTATAAACATCTAAAAAGAAAACAAAGGTTTGAAATGTAGTTTTCTGAAATGTTTCTTAGTTCTGAAGAAGCTAGTTGCTGTTCTTTGCATTTAACTTCTCTCGATCCAAGAAGAAAAAAATGCCTTAAATTAACAATATTACATGAAATTAATGTTTTTTAAATATTTTAGTAATACAATCCTCATTTAGATTTAGTAGAATACTTTTTCAAAAGATCAAAGTATTTAGTCAAAATTCACCTGATTTTACCTGAATTTATTCTGATTTTCGAAGCTGCTAGAGGAGGTAAAGAATTTAAGTGTCCTATGTTAAATTATATTGTTCATAGATAATCGTTTGGCACCTTTGAAAATGAGAATATACAGAATCACAGAATGGTTTGGGCTGGAAGGGATCTCAAAGCCCATCCAGTTCCACCTCCCTACCATGGGCAGGGACACTTCCCACTGGATCAGGGTGCTCAAAGCCCCATCCAATCTGGCCTTGAACACCTCCAGTGATGGGGCTGCCACCACTTCTCCGGGTAACCTGTGCCAAGGTCTCCCCATCCTCATCATGAAAAATTTCTTCCCAATATCTAATCTGAATCTTCTGCCTTCCAATTTAAAGCCATTCTCCCTCCTCCTATCACTCCATGTCCTTGTAAAAAGCCCCTCCCCAGCTCTCCTGTAGCCCCTTCAGGTACTGGAGTACCCAGCTGCCAGAACAATTTAACACAAAAGAGCCATGTACGGAACTGCTGTTTCGTTTTGGGTTTGTATCTGTGTCTTAGACAATTATTCTCCCTACAGAGCTCATGAAAATTTTATGGAGCATGGTTTCACTGACAATATTTAGCAACTCACGCCTACACCAAACAGAGTTGATGTACAATCAGAGAACAGCCCACAGTAACAGCTATGAAACACCTCCTGAACCTCCTCCCCATCCATGGCTTTACTCCACAAACTACAGCTGTGGCACCCCAGGTCTTGCTAACAGAGATCTATCCAATAAAATATGCAACCTAGGCAGAAAATGGGAGATATTAAAACACCTTAATGAGAACAGCACAGAAGCCTAAGCTGCAGACTATAGCATGGATGAAACAACTATGAAACAAAATTCTCTGTGAGGTTTCTAGCATACAAAAGGATCAAAAACCTGTTCTTTGGCAATTCCATGTTGTGTTAATACAGTCTACCCCTACTTTGGGGTTAAAGATGAGAATAATCTACTGAACAGGAGCAAATCTAAAAACTACTCTCCATGTGCCATCTATTTTAGTCTAGAAAAGTTCATCTTACAATCTGCAAAATGCTTTTTTACTTTGCAAACATACCCTCAGATAAGCTCAAAATCAGTTAGGTTTTTATCATTCTATTCTTTCAAGGACACTGGTGACTGTCTGCTTTTCTGATCCTGACTTCTACAAAGAAGCTGCCCAGCAAAGTTTTGTAATTTGGAGAGAATAAATAAGACTCCCATAGGCAAGGGACTTTAGGAGCAGAAGTCAAGGTATTTGGTATCTGGTGTTTAAGTGCTCGGCAGCAAAGCAGTGCTGACCTTCTCTCAATACCTTAATATAGGCCACAGATGAAATTAATATATTAGAGAACACTACTGGCTCCTGCTCATGCCCTGAAAGTCAGGTAAGATTAATGAACTCATTTTGTGACCCCCTGGAGAATGTTCTAGGTAGGCAAATGACAAACGCTGACAGAACAAGCCAAACAAGATGGTTTTACATGGAATTAATCCTTAAAAAAAGGGGATATGGAAGCCTTTTCCTTTCCAAGCGACACTTACTATCAGTGCTCACCGGTAGAACCAGAGGTAACCAGGCCAGAAACAAGCTCTGACTTCTTCAGAGAAGCATTCTGTCAGACACTCTCACAGCAGTTCGCTCTGCTTCGGCCTGATGCTTAAATACACATCCAGGACAGTGCTACATTTGTTATAATCTCTAAGCCAGCATGGAAAGTCATTTCACAGCAAGGAGAAAACCGTAGGACGTGAAACCCAGTGCAGCAGCACACTGAGCTGCTGGGTTCCCTCCCACCCCGTAATATCTCATTTCCTTTTACGCTCTAAAGTTGAGCAAGAACAGATGTGAGATATTGCGATCACTTTGTTTTCTGCAAGGAGAGTAGTTTAATGATCCTGTATCACAGGCAACAGCTTCCCACACTTATTTCTGTGCTCTTATCAAGGTTGCAAACTAGTGAAGCAAAAAGAAATGCATTCTGATGTCTAGAGCCTTCTTTACAGGCTTTTGTTTTACAGTGATTAGCAAAGCAGCAAGTTTTTATCTTGATTTTTAAGAGTAAATTGGAGCACTCTTAGCATAGGAAACTCCATGGGCAGGCACATAAGCTTTGGGGATTTTTAGTATTAACAAAGCTGTTTGCAAAAACTTGGAGGCATGAAGGATATAAAAGATTGAAACTACATTTCAAATTAGGACAATTAAAAAAACCTCCAAAACTAAAAGAATACATTAAAATAAAGCACGATATGCATGTATTGGGGGTGCCTTTTAATCTTTCACTGAATGAAACCTCTCCAAAGGGAACATTTAGGGATGCCACAGACTCAAACAGCTCTTTCTTGGCATCATTCAGATTAGCTGTGGTGTTTGTTGTATTTTGGGGAGTAAGAACCAACTATTGGGAGCTTCATTCATTCACATTTGTTACACATTTGCATCTAACTCACGTTCTAGCCCACAGTCAAAGACTGGATGAGACTTACAGTTCAGTATGTCAATGTTACTGTTCCTACCAGCATCTACAGGCAGCATCCAGACTTTAAATCTGCTCATACCAAAAACTCTGAATGTTTGCGTTGTGTCTCATTTGATATTGAAAAACACGTCTGCCGAAATTCAAATTCAGACGTGCGATGTCCATGCTAACCGTCATCGAAATGTTTTTTGCTAATCTTGAGCTGTACCAGTGTCATTAAGAACCACGTGCTCTCCAACAGTGTGCTGGTAGTAAATCCTTGTGTCCGCTGAGGGCAACAACAAAGACTTCATTCATCATAGCTCAATGTAGAAAGCATCAGATCCACAAGTAGGATGTTGGTTTGTAGTGCCTCATTTCAGAGCTGAACTGAAGACGTCCTAGTCAGTAAAACACTAAGTACAAGAGCAGAATACCCTTGATTTCTTGTCTTCTTCCCACCAGTGCTTTGTATCATGTATGCTTAACGGTCCTGCTCAAGCCGAAGCCCATTATCCTGTTATCTGCACACAAGAACACATCTATGTGACTGTCCGTTGTATTTGTAAATGTATTTGTCATTCTCAGTAATCAGGACAAATTATGAATTGTAAAATGCTTCCAACAATGTATTTCAGTTTTCAGTTTAGTTGATGATATCTATTTAATTTAGTACAATTTAAGTTACATTTTAGATTTCCTCTCTGTGACTGAAGTCACGCTTCATGTGCTCTGACTGTCCGTCCATATTCTTCATCATACCACTACACTTTTAGGATGTTCTTTTATTGCATCACATTGATTTACAGCTTACTTTGGGAAATGCTCGCACTGCAAAATTTGATTAAAATACGGGGTCAATTCAGATATGTTCTTCACCTAGAAATCTACTGGCTTTGGGGAACATGCATACAAGGAATACCAAAGTAGACCATGTTCATAACAAACAAAAGCAAAATATCAAAGCTCTTTCACTGAGTACTTACCTTATTTTCATTCAATTCTGATAGAATGAATTGACAGAAATTATCACCTGGTCACTTAAGTGCAATCTTGCGGACTTGGGTAGTTTTGTTAACTGTTTTGGGGAATATCTAACAAACATATTAGTTTCTTGGGAAGTACAAAGGATTCTTTTTCCTGTTTCACTTTTTTTTTACAGAACTCTTTAGAATAACAATATATTTGGTTGCACTTTTCAGTTTATGACATCTCTTGCTTCTTTCTGAGAAAAACATCTTTGTCTTCATGTATATACATTTGACTTTGGTTTGTATGCAGGCTCCAGATGGACCTTCAGCTTTCATCGCTTAGCCTTGAGTTTGATGAAGCTTAGGTTTCTTTCAAGAGAGACTATGTGCAATCATTCAGTAAACAGTCAATAACAGAATTAAAGGGAAAATCATTAAAAACTCTCATGAAAATAAAATGGATAATTTAAAGTCATGTGTGTTTTGCAATTTCTGTGCATACTGAAAGCACTGTGTCCAAAAGGGAGCATTGACAGTTTCCATCTCCATGCCTTCGTTATTTTACATTCTAATTAAATTATCTTTCACATAAAGTGTGAGGATGCCACTTTGAGCACAGAAAGGGGTAAATGAAAGCAAGTTTCTGCTAATGAGCTTACAGGATAGTTATATTCTAGTTAAATTGAATTATCTCTCCACTTTCTGACAGTGAATGGCATTTGTGGTGCCAGGACAGATCCGCTCCTCAGCGAATGCTCCAGGCCCTTTCTGGAGATCCAAACAGCTACAATACACAATGCCTTCAAGTAATGACATGGTTTTCCTATGTACTAGGGAAGACTTAAAAATTCCATTTGCTCTGAGCACCATCGTTCCAATGAGTAGAACTCAACTTTGAGGCAGAAATTCCACAAATATTTACACAATTGCTCCATTTTCTCCTTTTGTTTGGTTTTATTTTCCTGTAAAATATCTCTCAGAGCCATTGTCTGTTTTCTTTTTTCCTACAAAATTCCATTGACACTCCTTAATAGCATAGCAGCAAAGGCCGCAGAAACAGACATGAAGACTTTAATCACAAAGCCTTAAGAACTACACCTCAAAAAACATTGCAAAGCAGGATATCTTTTATTTGTAAATAGGAAAGCCAACAACATCAACATCTCTTCTTCTCAAACATGTTAAGTCCTGAAGTGGTCTACTTGAGGACTCCAGAAAGTGTGAAGTTCAGGAGGGGAAAAGTCAGGTGCAGGAAGGACCTCTCAGTATGACTCAGATCAAAATCCTGCATCCACCAGACTGCTCAATGTTCGATTTGAAGATGTTCATTCTATTTCTTCTAATTGTTTCAGATTATTTTCCTTATTCCTTCCATGGTGATGATAGGCTCCACAAAGCAAAAGCATTGAAGTGCTTCTAAAACTGACACGTTTTTTGGGGGGGTTTTGTTTGGTTTGGTTTTTTTAACATATAAACCAGCTGGAAAACAGCCTAAATTGAGAATTCTATATGCACTCTGCAAGGACTGAAGTCTTGAAGTGATAACTGATGCTCTTCGGGGAACACAGGAGAGCAGCAGTGAATAAAGGATTTAGAGGAAACAGAGTCAAACCGCTCATTCAATTTCTATCTGTAAATCACTAAACACTTTCCTAGCAGTAACAGTACAGGAAGCCATGTGCTGGTTTAGGAACCTTTTCATATTTAATTAAGTTTATGAAGTATAACCTGAAGTTATAATTTTTGCCTTTTTGATTCAAGGTATGTCCTATTTTAATGCCTTTGGGACTTTTGCCATTTAATAACAAAAGAGGTCATTTTGTTATGATTTGCTCTGCTCCTTGCTTCTCTATCCTATTTATTTAGCTAGTTTATAGTGAAGAGAATTTTCACATTTCTGAAGGGCCACCAGTAGGCACAGCTCCGGCTTTTAGCAGGCAGTGAGGCTTTGAGTTCATGTTATAGAACAAAGGGAGACAATTTTCAGAGCACTGGAGTGTCATGCCTGAGTGCTGATCTTTTATTTGTTGTATAAAATATGTTTCTGAATTGATGTGTTGTAAGTTATCGGTATCTGCAAGGAGGGTCTTGCTAGCAAGGTTTCATCCATTCAGGAACTGCAACCACCACACAAATCCCAACCATACCCTGCATTCATAAAATCTTTGTTTTCTTTCCTTGCATTTGTAAAATAATGCCCTTCTAAAACTCTTAATAAGATGCAATACAAGTAATGTTGGGATTGAGATGTTTTATTTGTTTTGTTGTTTGGTTTTGTTTTCCAGACAAACTAAATCGATGTTTACTATGACACAAGATCTAATACAAAATAAACCCCCACAAAACAACCAAAAAAATCACAACAACAAAAAAAAATCCAAACAACAGCAAAAAACCCCCAACAAAACACATCACAATAAACACAGACATTTTTTCAAGGACAGACCAGGAGAAGGAGACAGAAAAAAACAGCCAACACAGTGAAAGAGTGATCGTATCCAGAACTTCAGCAGCCGAGTCAACAGATCTTCCTGCTGTGCTGCCTGTTACTATAAAATAGAATTTGTCAAAGAAACAGTTCTTGTAAAAATATTCACTCAGCTCTATCAACAAAACCGCAGCTCTGCTTGTGTTCCAGACTCCCCTCTTTGGACACTCATGCTTTGACATCTCTGACTGTCATATCCCATTACGCAAGAGTGACAAATGCTTTGCAACACTCCTCATTTGTCAATAAATGTTCCCTGTGAATAAGCTGACCCAATATACACATTTGTATATTTAGATAACTTAGGGATATAGGATCTTTCACTGGATTCTACTCTGTGTTATTCAAAAGTTCTGTTACCTGATGATCTTTCTTCCTAAGGCTTTCAGTTCAATCTGATGTCCTGCCTGATAATAAGGAAAGTTTTCTTTTATATTTACATTTCAAAGCAACTCTTGAACTTATGGACATAAGGAAATGCCATAAATATGTCATTGTAGATTGATACAGTTAAGCAAAGCATCAAAACACAGACTAATCAAAATTAAATTTGAGACATATAATTAATTTTTAAAATGCTTTGGAACTGTCAAACTTTTTTTTTTCTTTGAAACCTTCAGAAACACTAAATAGTGAAAAGAAAATCCACCAGCAAATGCACATACGGAATGATCACTGATGGCTCCCTACACTTTATCTTCCCTCTAATGACATTTATCTGACAATTTATTAAAAAAAAGTTTGTATCACCCACTTTTTATCAAGCACAATGGCTATGGACTCTCAGTCTCCAACGGACACACTGACATCTGCCAAACCTGAACCTTGGATTTATATGAGACTCATACAGTTGTCACTGACATTAGAAACCTAACCATCACGGGCTGCATGGTACGGTATACTCATGAGGAACAGGAAAAAGCTGAGGGAATTTGGCAGGAGAGAATCGCAATGCAGAAAAACAATTACAGACTCTATATGGATTCCCTATCCAGCTATATCAGACACTCTGCGTGCTTGGAAATGGCCACATACACAACTGTCTACATGTAAAACAGCAGCAGCTTGAATGAGAATGACGCCACCAGCAGAACCTTCAGCCAAGAAGCAAACCAGATGGCCAGAGCTGAGGAGATCTATTGTTTTGCTCATACTTGTGTGTGCGTGCAAATGAATAGTATGTGGGGCCAACCCAAATACCATTACGAACTGTCAATCCTTTTAACATAGTGCTGGTCCTTCAGTGCTGGTGCAATCACAGTACCAAGTACTTTACAGCCAATCTAGTGGTTACCTTTCCGATGCCAGTTCAGAATGTGCATTATTGCATACAGACCAATTAAAATAAAACCCTTACTCCAGCTTTGACACCCATGACTTGTGACTTCTCACAGGTGACACGTTGGGATTTACCTAACATGTTGTTGGAACAGTCACAGGTGATTTAGCTTTCTTGGAATATATCGGTTTATGCTGCTGCTATAAAAGATCCAAATTAAATTTCCCACAGGGATTTTTCACTGCTACACTAGGATGTACTAAGTAATATTTTTTTCTAACAACAGGGACTACAATAATGGCCATTGAATTTCAATTTGGTAATGACAGATGTTACAAAGACCGAAGAGGAATTTTTAGTGAGATTTTGGGTGACATAATCCAAATTTCATATCTTTATATACTTTCAAATTTTATTGTAGTAAACCTGCTTCTGTCATTAGAAGATACTGCTTTTCTTCTTATTTTAGACACATTTTCTACACTGCATTAGGTTCTCTCTGTAAATTGCTCTAATTCAGAGCCTTTAACTTGAAGCATTGTAACAGTAATATATAATCCTAATGCACGGAGATGATGGTGAATATAAGATCAGAAGAGAGAAATTGATAAAAATCTCTGGCTAGGTACAATTTGTTCTCAATCTGTCACCATTTCATGTGTGGTTATAGAAATGCAGGTGAATAAAATGACAAAGCATACTATTTTGATACAATGATAGATAAAAACACTTCATTTTTTGGCTTAGAAGTGTGATTTCCTTTTTCAAAAAAAGTGGAACACCTACATGGTGTAAGAATACTGAGTTCTTAAAAACTGAATACTGAGCAAATGAATGGAATAATGAACTAAATAATTATATAAATTTAGATTCTGGTCATATTTAGAAATGGAGATCTAGGTACCAAAGTTTTTTTATAATTAAATTCTTTTAAAACCCGATCCTTTATCACTTACTCCTCCTTTTCCATTCTCACCTCTTTGGCTAGTAATAAAATTCTCCAGTTTACAGAGGTTTGGAGAAACTTTCTTCATTTGACAGATATCAAAAGTTACTGAAACCAGCAGCCTGTCTGAATGGTCTTAAAAGTGTTTGCAAATTCATAAAGCAAAATGCCGAAGATTCCACATGGGTTTACATCACAATATAGTCTTTGATTGCTATAGAATGTAATTTGTCAGATCCCACCTGAACTGTGGGACCTGTATGTTGAGAACACAGCCCATTTAACTTCTGTTTGCGCAGAGAATAGCCGTGTCTGAGTGGCTCGTCAGGTGCACTGAGGTGCACTCGAAAAGAAAAGAGAATGCTTATAGCTCTTGTACAAAAAATTCATTTTTGTAAAGCCCCTTTGATATGTTTTGAACAGTGAATTCACACCACTCTCTCTGAGTTTATAACTCTCCATATGAATAACACTGCACATTCTACTCACCTCCTGAAAGGTGAGCAGGGAAATATCTTTAAATACAACGGCAGGCTTCTCCCCATGTCCTCAAGTGACATTTTCATCCCCCAGTAGCCACTTGTCCAACACAGAGAGGAGGAAACTCACAAACTTACGAAGCTGTTTGAGCAATCATTAACAACTGAGATCCATGGAAGCCATTCTGAATGACTGATTAAGCCAATTAACTCTATTTCACGAGACAACACTGGATGTTCTAACAGAACAGAAGGTATGAGCCAGTACGTAAATAATGATTATTAGAATGGCAAGGATTGTTTCTGAGCAATTGTGAAGCTAGGAATTGTTACTGAAAAGTCTTAGGGAGCATGTCCAGATGTTGGCATGACAGAAAATGAGCATGAACTTGTAAAATACAGATACTCTGACTACACAGAAAGTGAATATGACACTAGAGTAAATAAGGAATGCTACTGAACTTGTACAGGCCCTAACCCACAGGAGCCATAAACCAAAGCCACTAGTATCTACCTAGCTCTGCTCAGGATTTAACCCCAGGGCTGTGACACAGAGGGCTGAAGCGGAGCCTCTCGAGAATGAGCCTGCTGCACACAAACCAAGATAATAACTTCATAGTTCGTGATTCATATTTGCCTGTGTTGTTTCAGCATTGTCTTACCACAGCACTTACTACATGATAATTAATCAAAGAAATAAACTTCACACTAACAAAACCAGACAGTATCTTTGCACACTTAATGAGATTTCCTAACTGCATTCATGTCCTTTATCAATTTAAATATGAACTGGCTGAAGAGGAATTAACCATTTTATGGTGTGCTGGAATTAAATTAATGGTGATTATTTAGTAATGTAAAATTAATGCATTTTAATCAGCTACTATTAGTGCATCTACTTACATGTAGTTATTTTCCTTGAGTATTAAATGCAGAATAAAGATGTAGCAGATGAAAATGTTGCAAATATAAAAGCAGTAGTCTGCGTTACAGCATGTATATTATTCTAATTTTGGAAAACTTCATTACCATAACACCTTATTTTTTCTGTATACAAAAGACGATTATAAGAGAATCTGGAATGCAAAAATTCATGTCAGCGAATTATGGTGGTTTGCAGTCCCATTCGTATAGCAGTTTCAGCTGAAATTCAAGTTACAAATTCTCTACATGGCTCATGAAAGCCCCTTAAAAACCTGCTAGAGGTGCTATCAAATGTCTTGTAGATACCAAAACCCACCATTGCTGTATTTACACAACACCTATAAATCATCTCCTATCAAAGACACTGATGTACAGACAATAAATCATGAACTCACATAGCAGGAAGAACTCTTCCTAAGAATCTGGAAAACTTAGAGATTTGAATAATTAGCTATTATATAACTGTCTACAGCTTTGCTGAATATATATGTGTAAATCACAATATTCTACTGTGCCAGTGTGAATATTTACTATTTATTAGCCATTTAAACCTTGCAAGTTAAGATAAAGTAGCCTAAATGATAGAGACCTGTAAGGTTTTTGTAATTTCTGTTTGATCATATAAAGAGCCTAGAGACCAGCAAATGAAAGAGAGATCCCATTTGTTCATAAGGCAGGCTTCTAATGCTGGAAAAATAAAACTATTTTCCCAAATACAAAGCAATCTATAAGAGAATCCATTAATCAAAGTTATAACTCTTAACAGAACCCATAAATTGATCCCAGGATCTGTAACAAATGTAATAACTCTTTCTGAACGCAAAAATATGGACTTTCAAAAAACCCCAACATTTTCTTCTCTGTGTTATTATTACAGTAAATCTAAGACTAGTTTAGGCTAATGCACAGTTCTTCCACACCGTGCTTATTTAAGACAGATTCTTATAATTTTTATGTCAATGTTCCTTTCAAGTAGTAAAGAATTCCAGTATTTATACAAATGGATTTTATATTGCAATGGAGTTCAAACATGCCTTGAAAGTCTTCTGTATCGGATACTGCCTTGCTGGTTTGTCAGCTATATCATCTTACTTCAGTTCTCTTTGCTGGTAAGACAAAGTTCTTTCTTAAAACAAATCCCCAAATCTATAGTGTTTGGATAGATAAAAAGCGGCACCTATTTCCAGCAGTGATTTTATGTGGGAAATTTGGGTCCTGCAGAAGATCAAACTCCATAATCATAATAGGTCACCCCCAGCCATAATATTTATGAATGAATCTCTGAATTAGTACTTTTGTTGTCCCTGATGAGTGCTGCTTTGCCTTTTGGTTCCTGTTATTTATAGTAGAGTTCCTCGAGGAGCGAGTACAAACAACATATGGACAATCTACTAACTCATGCGTGATATTTCAGCTTGACTTGTGCCTCTGTGGGGATTTAGATGCTAATACTGAATTAACTCGTTATTGGTCTAGAACCAGCTGAAGGCAATCCCAACTCCTTAAATCACATGATCTTTATTTGATGAGGAGGAAGAAAAACAATGGAGCACAAGCTCAAATTGTCATGTTTAGGCAGTTGAGGAGCTACACAGCACTTAATATGTTTTACTGATATATTTATGAAGACTTTTGTGTTATCTCAAGCTCTCAAGCACTACAGATTGTGAACATGGCACAGTTTGGGGACCCGGCTGCATTCCCTGACTTGTTTAGCACTGATTTGATGGCACAAAGCAGACAAAGATGTTTTTTTCAGCACTCAGGAAGTGCTCAGAACAACAGAATGACTATAGCTTCTCCTTCAGAAAAAAAACCTGGGCAGGAGCAGGGGGGGGATGATAAAGGTGTGGCTATTCCTGTCCTTCTGTAATTCCTCTCATGTCAATAAACTCACATAAATAAAAAGTTATGCATAACAACTGATATTCCAAAGATGTGGGAAACATCTTGAACTTGCATCCCGTGATTGGAGGCTGCTTTAGGAAACACAAGCAGTGAGCAGGAAATGTGGTAACTGCATCTGCTGCAACACAGGAGGAGCTCAGCCCCACACCCCATGAGCCATAAACACAGTGTGCTTCTCCTGCTTAGGAAGCCCTGTGGTCACCACAGGGTTAGGAACTCCCCTTCGGTGCAGACACCAAGGAAGGACACCAAGGTGAATTATTGCTGGCTGCTCCCAAAGAGAAACACCAGTAAGATAATATATAAACTGTTCAACAGGCACCTGTTCTCTTATTCTCAGTAAAAAGGAGTTAATGCTCTCAGCTGAAGGCATGAAATACATTCTGCCAAGGAGAACATACTTTAATGTATGTTCCTTTAACAGCCAGCAGTGTGTTCCACAATTTTTCAAACATCACACTTGCTTGAATTCAAACACCATCTTTTCTGAATAGCCATTTCAGATGTGCATGTATTTCTCCTAGTACAGCAGTTACTTAACTATCTACCTGTATTCTTCATTTGTAAATAATTTTAAAACCCACATTTAATTTTTATTATTTTTAAACAGAAAATGGAAACTTTGAAACCTTTTGACCCTTTTTTAAACAGATTACAGATCATATTCTATAACAGTGTGAAATTTTACCCTCTGTGTTCCTCCACAAAGTACGATCTGAGTGATGCTAAATGGTGTCTGAGCTGAAGGCTAATCCTTCCTCTGGGGTACCGCAACTTTACAGTGGTTTATTTATAAAATAGAAGACGTACTCGGAAACTCTAAAACCACAACGTACTTAAGCTCTTGATCTTTGCATCCCCCTCTCCCTCTTCCCCTCAAGACCTGATCGTGGACAACTCGTCAATGTATTGTTGAACTACTGAGGTCAGTGAAGCATTTATTCATTCTTAGCAACCATATATTACAATTCGTCAACTATTTTACTCACTTTAAGAGAAGAACTTGTATTTGTTCACTTAAGAAGAGATTCTGACAGAAAAATACTGAGGTTAATGTGATGTTTAAGTACAGCTGTGCTAACAAGGGGTTGTTCAGACCTAAACAATGTCCTGGCTCTAATGAAATGCATATTTGTCCTTATTTCTTACCATATGTCATTGCCTGCAATGACACCACATAGTACAGCTGTCAGATTGGCTGATGGAGAGCCACAGAATCTTTTAGGTGGGAAAAGACCTGCAAGATATTGAGTCCAACCCTTAACCCAACACTGCCAACTCCACCACTAAACTGTGTCCCTAAGCACCACATACATACAGCTTTTAAACACCTGCAGGGATGGTGACTCCACCATTGCCCTGGACAACCTCTGCTAGTGCTTGACAAACCCTTCCGTGAAGAAATTTTTCCCAATATCCAATATAAACCTCCACTGGTACAACTTGAGGTCGTTTCCTCTCATCCTATCACTTGTTACTTAGGAATAGAGCCAGGCACCCACCTCACCACAATCTCCTTTCAGGGTACTGTGGAGAGTGATGACATCTCCCCTTCAGCCTCCTCTTCCCCAGACTAAACAGCCCCAGGTCCCTCAGCTGCTCTCAGAACCCCTGGGCTCCTGACCCTTGCCCAGCTCTGTTCACTTCTCTGGATGTGTTCCAGCCCCTCAGTGTCCTTCTTGGAGTGAGGGAACCAAAACTGAACCCAGGATTTGAGGTGCAGCCTCACCAGTGCCGAGTGCAGGAGGATGATCCCTGCCCTGCTCCTGCTGGCCACACCATGGCTGATCCAAGCCAGGATGCTGGTGGCCTCCTTGGTCACCTATGTACACTGCTGACTCATGCTCAGCTGCGGTCAACCAGCACCCCCAGGGTCTTTTCTGCCAGGCAGATATCCAGACACTCTTCCCCAAGCCTGGAGGATTGCATATGGTCGCTACTTTAATCGATTGAACCAATATAATCTGATCTCCTTAAATTCAATATGGATATTTCTGCAGTATGGTGTTCTGCAGGATTATGTGCTGATTGCAAATACAGTCACTGTCATAAAATAAACTAAAAATCCTGGAGAGACTATTTATATAAACAGCACTCAATATTGCCTCTGACAAATGAAGTGGCAACTTTTGAATCAGATTTCAGCATCTGGGAAGAACTTTTGTAATTTATTACATGGCTGCATAGACAGCTAACAACACATTTCATTACTTGAAATCTCCATTTCTTGACACTCTAACTTTATTTTTATAAGTAGATCTGAATATTAAGTGTATACTGAAATATATGGAGTATGAAAATGCAAGCTTTGCTCAAGAAATACAGAACTGCCTCTCGCTGTATGAATAAACAACTTATTAGTTAAATAGCAACTATTTGTTTTTCTTATCTCGTTCATTAAAATGAGGAATTCATTGCCACAAGTTGTTTTGGATGCCTGAGTTGTAAATGAAAGGAAATCCACCAGGGGCCATCAGCAAACACAAAGTAGCACAAGAAATCCCAGGTGAGTGAATATATCAGCTAAGCTATCATTCTCACATTTGCTCTGATGCTTTTTCCCCTCCCCAAGTATCAATTATGGTCTAGTGTTGATTAAAGTGTAACGTGATTAAGAGCCCCGTCTTCTCCAGTACCTCCATTTCGATGTTCTCAACACTAATTGGCTGGAAGAGAGACGGGAACTGAAGGAGATGGCTTCTGTCTTTCAAACACCAGGGCAGCAAAAGGAAATACTTTGTATCCATAGGATTTCATCTTTGTGGCAAAAAAGCTACCACTAGGTCATAGTTTTAAGCATAAAGATCATCTTATACTGCATACATCATTATTTTGTGAAGACAATTTAGTAAAAGAGGAAATGCATGTCAGCATTACTAAAATTTGCAGAGCTCACCTTGAACTATTTTCTTTTTAACACACACAAACCACAGTTGTCTGCATTAAACATGAACCTTATTAGCAAGACTGCATACTTTGGCAAGAGCAATTATAAGCACATGCTTAAACATCTGCATTTCTTAACAAACTACTTTTTCTCCAGTGTATCTCAGAGTTAAATCTCACTTGTTTTTATCACACACTTTTTTGTAATTTTAAAAAATAATTGCTAAGAATTATGTTTTTTATAATTTGGGGGTTTTTATTAACATATCTGCAGGAAATTCTCTAATGAGAATGTAATTTTCAAAACCAAAGCTATAAGGATACAGCAATAAGAAGACTGGATGTTAAGTAGATTTTTCAAAGCTGAGAAGTGATCCATATTATAATGCTGTTTAATTGTGTTCTTCATTTTATTGACAAGATTAAGTTTGCAAAGGGGAACTGCATTTTGGTGACAGTACACAATCCTCATCCCCTGCTTTGAATAGGGATTCAGGAAGAGTAAAAAATATTGGTATAGTCCTACCCTCAGACAGTGATTGAGTTGTTCAAAGATGATAAATTTATCTTCTGTGAAACTGATGCCAGAATGAATAAGAGTTTGAACAGCAGAAGGAACACCATGTATCATATCCAGTCATTTATAACACATCAGCTTGGATAACTATTCTAACATTTAAGAAAGTTCTTTTGCCGGTATTAATTGTAACATCTGTCTTTTATTATCAGGGAAGACACATCAAAACCAAAGGGGAAAGGAAAAAAAAAAGGCTATGGAAGGTAACTAAAATAGAAGTATGCTGTGTTTTAATTTAAGATGCATTGATTCAGATGACTGTCCTGATAAATACAGGAAGCTGGAAATCATATTTTTGAGCAAACGTTTTCTAGAAATTGTCTTAATAGTACCAAGTATCGGTTCAGGACCTGGAAGGAAACTGGCCAAATGGTAGGACTTCAGTGAAGACATTTTACTTTGCTCTCATACTCTAGAACAAAGGCATGTCCTTCAGAGTGTGTAAGGACAGACCAAAGGGTTAGGAATCATGGTCATGACTCCAATCTGCTAAGGGATGGAAAGTTTGGAGATGATAGAAAGGCAAGATAATTAGTTTACACAGTTCACTGTCCACATAAAGTGTTAGATGAAAGGAGCTTTCAAACCCTTCTTTCCTCATCGACTTTGATTCCTTTACACTTTAGGAGTTCCTAGAGAGGCTCACAAGGAGAGCTCTACACCTACTGACAGCCGAGATTTGAATTATTAAGGTGAACTGAAATGAAATGCCCTTGTTTCCTGCACCATTGAACATCCCAAACGTGGCATCTCTTTTATTAGTGGTGAAACCACTGCTCTATTCTCTCTATTCCAGAGTTTTCTGAACGTTCAAGATAGCAATTTCAATGGTAGCCAAGGACACTGAACACATTGTATTTCAGAGACAAAACTTCCATTGTGATTGTTCAATGGTATTTATGCCTTAGAAAATTAGAGTGCCATAACTCATATGAAAATTAATAGAATGCTTATTATAATAGTGATTTATGCTGCTGCATATTGATTAATCTCAACTGCAATAGTGGAATATAAGATTATATAGGCAAAACTAAAAAGTCTCAGGACATTCATTAACCCAACCAACAAAATCAATTAGAAATTAGTAAATTAGCAATGGAGGGAATAGAATTTGAATTCTATTGTCTAAAAAAATCAGTCCTAAGAATATATTTGCTTTGCTATGAAAACACGAAAAAAATTGCCATTATATGTACAGGTTGAATTTATTACATGTGGTTTGGTATGAACTGTTCTATTGCATCAACAGAACTTATATTTTAGGTGGGTTTTGCATATGTGTATTGTACTGTAAAAAAATACTATTTATGCATTCATTTTGTCCTCCCAAATCAGAGGTATCAGAACAATACAATTTTCAAGATATTATATAACATGAAAAGTCATAAAGATCATTAGGATCTTCAGGAAGAAACAGATTTGGAAATTAGGAATGAAACAGATTTGGAAACTGTCTAAGACAGTGATGAGGATAGAAAATTCCATATATTCTGCTGTATAGTTTGGCATAGGAGAAGTCTTACAATAACATCCGGTTATTCTCACAGGGGATTTCAACCTTCTGGATGTCTGCTGGAAGTACAACACAGCAGAAAGGAACCAGTCAAGGAGGTTCATAGAGTGTGTGGACGATAAATTCTTAACCCAACTGGTAAGTGAACTGACTAGAGAGGGTGCCCAGCTGGATCTGCTGTTTGCGAACAGAGCGGGCCTCGTGGGAGAGGTGAGGGTTGGAGGACGCCTGGGGCTCAGTGATCACGAGATGGTACAATTCTCGCTTTTTGGGGCAGTGAGGAGAGGGGTCAGCAGAACTGCCATCCTGGACTTCCGAAGGGTAGATTTTGAGCTCTTCAGAAGGCTGCTTGATAAAGTTCACTGGGAGGTGGCTCTAAAGGATGAAGGACTGCAAGAGGGCTGGATGCTCCTCAAGAAGGAAATCCTGGCAGCACTAGAAGAAGCCATCCCTATGTGCTGTAAAACAAGTCGATGGGGAAGAAAACCAGGTTGGCTGAGTAGAGAGCTTTGTAGCAATCTCAGAAAAAAGAAGAAAGTTTATGAGCTTTGGAAGAGGGGGCAGGAATCTCAGGATGACTACAAGTGCGAGGTGAAATCATGTAAGGAAAAAAATCAGAAGGTCTAAAGCCCAGCTAGAACTTCAACTGGCCACTTTGGTCAAAGACAATAAAAAGAACTTCTTTAAATATATCAACAGCAACAGGAGGACAAAGGAGACTCTTTCTGCCTTGCTGAGTGCAGAAGGGACAGTAGTGATGAGGGATAAGGACAAGGTAGAGGTACTAAATGCCTTCTCTGTCTCGGTCTTTAACTCCAAGGAGGAATGTCCTAGGGATACTCAGCCCCCTCAACCAGAAGACAGTGAGAATGAAGCTCCAGCTGTTCAGGAGGACTTGGTTGGAGACCTGCTTGGCCAATTAGATGCATTAGATGGCCATGGGGCCAGATGGGATCCATCCAAAGGTTTTAAGGGAACTGGCAGAAGTCCTCGCCAAACCCCTTTCCCTCATCTAACAGCAATCCTGGCTGACTGGGGAAGTGCCACTTGACTGGAGACTGGCAAAAGTTACACCTATTCACAAGAAGGATCAGAGGGAAGACCCAGGGAACTACAGGCCTGTCAGTCTGACCTTGCTACCGAGGAAGGTCATGGAGCAGATCATCTTGAGTGCTATCATACAGCATGCACTGGACAACTGGGTGATCAGGCCCAGCCAACATGGGTTCACCAAAGGCAGGTGCTGCCAGACCAATCTCATCTCCTTCTATGACAAGGTTACCTGTTTAATGGACGAGGGAAAGGCTGTGGATGTGGTGTACCTGGACTTCAGGAAAGCCTTTGACACCGTTTCTCACAGCATCCTGCTGGAGAAACTGGCTGCCATTGGCATGGACAGGCACACACTCTGCTGGGTTAAAAACTGGCTGGATGGCCGGGCCCAAAGGGTTGTGGTAAATGGAGTTAAATCCAGTTGGAAACCAGACATGAGAGGTGTTCCCCAGGGTCCAGTCCTGTTCTACATCTTTATCAACGATCTCGATGAAGGGATTGAGTGCACCCTCAGCAAGTCATAAGTATATTACCAGTGTGTGTTCAGCAAATTTTTCTACATCATTTGAGCCTGTTAAACTGACTTTGATTTTGTCAGTTCCAGCTGACTGAAATGATCTTCTAACTTTTTGCAAGTACTTCTCCTATATTCTTTTGTTTACCTATGCAATCCCTATCTTCAATAATTAGAGATTTCAGGGGAGAAAAAGGACATGAATCCATCCAAGAATTTGCAACATACTGCTTTAACACTCAGTGGCATCCAAATGTATTTTTACACATTATTTTCAACTACAGCATTTTAGATGCTCAGTAGTCATGCAATTTGTATCATTGAACTGTCCATGTTCTACATTGTTCAGAAATACACTTGGTTTTAGAGCCTATGTCCAGGCGATAAATTGCATGGTCCTGTCTGAAACAAACTTATCATCACATTTGTCTTTATCACTTATTAATTCAGCAGCCCTAGAATTTTTTATAACATCCCAGATCTCTGACCACTTTGAACAGAGCCCAATTTCTAAGAGTCAGAATTTCAGAGTCTTACAGTCATGACAATAAGAGCAAGTATAAGACATTTATAAAAGCTCGATGTACTTGCTATTTTAAAAAGTGTATTTCTCTGTTTTGCTTTTTCTAACTTACGTCTCTTAGCAAAAAGCAAACGTACAGAACACAGTCAAGTGCAGAAACAGTAACTAGAATCAATTTTCACCAAGACAGTAATTTTGTTCTTCATATTGCAGCTCCACATCAGTTAAATGAAATGTTATAACAAGCCAAACACTGCAATTGAAGAAAATACTTGTTTATATTTTTGTCCTGTCTGTCCCTCATGAAAAGCACTTGTGACTGTCTTAGAGCCCCACAGGGGGCTGTGAACCGACACAGTGCTGAGTAGTGAATGGGTGTTGCTCTTCCAAAGGAGTCAAGCAGGGCAGAGCGCCAGCTTCCCTGTTGATTCCAGATGGACAGGGCTCCCTTGCGCCCTTCTCCCCCAGCTCAGATTCACACCCAACGTAAATAAAACCTTGGCTGTGCAACTTCAGGGACTGCATCTTGTTATCAAATGGCAAGCAGTCCCTCACTCCAGTGAGACTGGATCAAAGAAAACAGGATAAAAGATTAAAAATTACACCTGTGCCCTAAGCAGTTCAATAAACTAACAGCTCAGTACGGGTGATAAGTCAAGAAGTTCTGTTCCAAGTTCTCTGTAAGGATCATACCCATGTAGTCCATAGCTTGTAAGCCACTGAAGTAGTTGCTGCTGTAAACACAACCCACCATGGTCATAAACCCCTGTTGTGTTACACAGCAGAGACAGCCAAAATAAAGCAGGTTTTTCCTGAAGATGGGCTTATGTATATTGAATTGATAAATGTAGCTATTTTATAGCTCATTTATGTGTAATACCTTTTGGTTTTACTGTAAATGGATCCTAAATTCAAGCAAGCCAAAATTAAGACAAACTCTATGTTTCAGATTTAGTCAGAACTAAGTACTCCAGGCTTTCCCTGCAACCACTCAAATGCACAAAGGTGGCTTATATAATATTAAGAATTTTTCTTTTGGGACTGCAGGGTTTTGAAGTCAGAGACAGCCTTCACTTGCAGTGTTGCCATGAGCAGCAATATAATTGAACTTGGGCACTTCTCTATAACAAAGAAAAACCCCAAGAAAACAAAAACTAAATATAATTATAAAGAAAAAAAAATACGATTGTTAGCAAGGAGGAATTAGAAGGACTCAACAACTCCTTTTGTATTTTCTAGGTCCTTGATATTACCCTACTGTTTTGACATGTATTCAACACGCTGGTTTCAAAACCTTCCTGGATTGATTTTTCCATTTAGCACAACAGCACATAAGACCATGACCTGAGTGGGTAGATAACTTCTGAAAACACTTGTTTTGCACTTAACCCTCAGAAACTGTTCTTGAAACTCTTTTTTTTAGAAAATGTTTAATGTAAAACCTTTCTCCCCCCCACTCAATTCTTGCAAGAACATTAGGAAGAGGGAATATTACCTTTCATCATCATGTTCATCAAAAGTTCTAGCTGTAATAGAAATGTTTTATGTCTTTTGAATTTCTCATGATATATTATTTATGGAGCTTATGCACAAATTACAGTTGGTTTTTCCCACTCATATTGTTATTTTGCCTACATTATTGTAGTTTCTAAATACTTAACATACTGAAAAGATACAACAAAATTTTGCAGTGCCTAGAAAATTGAAAAGAGATCATTTATTCACCACAAAATTGAATTCACGCCTGTCTTCTGCTACCTACTTCTAGCAATTCCTCATTGCAATTGAGCCATCTCACAGAATCTTCTGTTTCAATGGACAAGGAAATTAGATTTTTAATTATAAACACTGCTTGCCTGCATCATTTTGGATGGTGCCATGCACGACTGACAAAGCTCTTCCTCATCCTAAAATAAAGCCTTACAACAGGTTACAGCAATTTAAGAAGAACTGACTGGAAAGAAAAGCTTTGCAAGAGCCTGAAGAAATTCTCTGTTTCATTTCTTGATTCATTTCTGGTGTTCTCATTTCCAGTCTTTCTGTGCAGTGAAACCCAAACAAGTTTGAACAGGGGAAAAATAAGTCAGTAGCGTTGTATGAACAGCCAGAATCAGGACAGGGTAACTGCTTAGAGGTCTAACTCCTCGATTTCTGGGGAAAGGCTGTGTTTGGGCCTTTGAGGATGAGAGAGTTCTGTGTGCTGTTTTAATGGATGATGAAGGCTTAGGGTTGGCATTTACTGTGAACATTAGAACGTGGCCTGCCCTGTGATTTGCCCATGGGAAGCCTACAGCAGTCACCCTCCAGAGCCCTCACTGCCCAAGTACCAAGATATCTGTGTTACACTGGGGTTTTCGCCATTTTACCATTGCTGACGTTCTACTATAAAGCAGACTACACCCATCAGCTTTATTGTCCTCAGACCATTAAATCTACAACATCACTACATAAAATATATGTGTTGTTTGGCTTTTCCTTCTTTTGGACAAACTCTGCTAGAAATATGCATTCCAATAAACCTGATTTACTCGCAGCACCTTTTCAGTATTTGAGATCTATGGGGAAAATGAATGCAATGTTCTCCTTCCTGTAGAAAGGTAATTCATTAGCCCCATAAAATGAGCGGAGAATTTAACATGTACATCAGTTTGAATCTCCTCTTCATCTAAAGCACATAACAGCACAGTAAGTGTTCTGTTCTGCCTCTCATCATGGCAATATTCCCAAGCCAGGCCCCCATAAGGGGCACAGGAATGAAGGGTTTCCACTCAATAAACCTTCAGCCTTGGTGCACATGTTGCTCTGCCTTCATTCTGATTTCCTGTCAGCGAGAGCTGAGGATTTATTTCACTAAATTACAGCAGTCACTCAGCATTTTAAATCAGTCATATTTTCTAAGCAGATAACAGTACCATCATTAGATAAGCCAAACTCCTCATTTATCAACATCTTATTTGGGTGGCTCTGAAAAGAAGGTATCTTAAGATCGGAGACAAAAACTAAAATAGTCATATTTACAGAGAAAATAAACTCCTGTCATATCATATTCCTGTCAGGGATAACAGTTTTGTTTCAGACCTCTGCCTAATAAAACTTGTAAAGCTCCAGGAGATTCCAAAACCTTCAAAGTTCAGTTGTCTCCCAGTCCTTAGGATAGGAAGAGTTACTGAGAATAAGTCTGTTTAAAAAGCCTGTGCTCCACCTTGTATGACAGACGAACAAGATGGAGAACCATGAGAGAATCATAAAATAAAACATATTCCTAAGTATCATCTTCCTTAGTCCTTCTCCCTAACAGCATCCCGAAAGGATGCTTCCAAACACATTTTGGGGATCAGTCCCAGGTCCTGGAGAAAGCTAAAATTTCAGTTCCAGTCTCTTCCCAGTTAAATCTCTAATGTGGTAAACAAAAGCAGAACTCAGTCTCATTCACTGGAGAAAGGGTTCACTTGTCCCCTACTTTTAAGAAAGTTGTGAACTATTACAAGAAATATAAAAGGTTTTCCAGTCTTTGCACTTCAATACCAGCTCGCCATTATTTGGCTCACTGGATATTAATGAGAAAATCAAATGGTTTAGGTTTTTATTTTCACACAGCAAACCATGCCAATGCCAGATCCTCAATGGGACATTCCTCCTAGACGCCATGAATTTGATTTTTTCCCCACATAATCTTCTAATACCATACAGAGAAAAAATTAAAGAGAAAGTAAAGGCAAATTCATTAAATGCTTACAAATCCACCCTGAAGAAATGTCATTCTCTCTGTCACTTATCATCCATCAGTCAGGCTGAGCATCTTTTTTCATTTTATAGCTGTCACATCAAACTCCATTTGACTAAAATCAACATTGGAATTAAATGTTGATACACAGTACAGTGTTCTCTGGTACCTATGCATTATTTAGCTATTTGACTACAGTTCTCTTTTCACTGAATGAACTTTCATGCCTTTCTGATAGGTGAGTTTTAACTAACAGAGATCTTTGTTTATGAGCCACAACACAGAACATCAATTAACACAATTCCAAACATAAGAGAAAAGAACTGCATGCTTTGTAAGTCTGCCACCTATTTGGTTTTATTTCCTTGGATGATCTCCCCTATGTCACAAAGACACCGAGTCCAAAACCAGAGTATAAAAGCATCAGTCTTTGCTTTTTGATGCTGTGTTGGGTTTTTCCTTTTGATTTTGGGGAGTTTGTTTGTTTGTTTGTTGGGGTTTTTTTCACTATTACCATAAAAGCAATGCTCTGGCTGGGTTAACAGCCATTTCTCATCACCATAGATATAATATTTGGTCAAGCACACAGCAAGACCTTTTGTGAAGTTCTAGGACTCTGTTCAGAGTAACAACTCATGTCTCCCACCTAGGATGAAGACCCGTTAAGTACTTACACCACGTTGGTTATGGGCTCTCTTTATTGCCAGCTGTCTTACAAATATTGTATGGGCAGCTTTTTGTGGATGAAGTTGCTTAACTATTATCCAAGGTAAATGAAAACTACTTAGACCTAAGAGGGAAAATCTATAAGAAATCTCAGAAGAGGAGAAAAACCTCTTGCCTAAAGCCAGTGTCTACAGACTAATCCTTTTGCCTTCCTGAAACAGCTGTTTTCTCCCCTGTGCCTTCCTCCTACTATTTAATCCATTCCTGTTAGAAGAATCTTTGAGAAGTAAAGGTCACCTGCATGAAAGGATGTTGATCCTTATTGATATCTGAAGTCTGGGTTGTGATATAGTTATTTATCCTCATTCTCTGGTCCAGCACTATGACAGTATTTCATTAAGGCAGCAGCCTTCCACAACACAATGATAGCTTTCCGTTATCACCCATCTGTATCAATCAGCTCTGAATCGCTGACCTAGAAGTAAAGTGCTCCAGTCCCATTTCCAATTATGAGAGCTTTCCAACCTTCCGGAACTGCTCGCACTCTCCTGTACAGACAGCGGATTAGGTTTTACTGACTTACCACCTGACACCGTGTAACAGAAAGGGTGATCTTTCAATTTGACTTCGATCAAAATAAAGCAGAAAATAAAACTCACCACAACATTACACATAGCCCAAAACATCTGATTGAATAAAACACTTGTTGTCTATGCCCATGAAAAAACCTGTCTGAAAAAATAGCTGTGTTCCCCGACAGTTACCAGTAAAAGTCACTGAGGTAATAAAGAGATGTATGCCTAATCAAAATGTAAAGAGTTACCACTACTGAAAGTAATAAGAGCTTTACCTTAGAAACTAATAATTACTTTCTATGGTAACAGTATCATCTAAAATCTAATTTACTGGTGAGTCACCTATGTAAAACTCACTGTGCATTTTAGTGTCTTTAGAAAGTAGTAGTGCCATTAGACCTACACACAAGAACATTACCAGGTGAATTATTATAAATCATGACGCGTTCAACAAGAAGGTAAATCTTTCACAGTGCCTCACCAAAGCATATGAAAAATACTTTTTGTCTTTATCACTGCCCTTTCAAAGCAGTACATTTTTCTGTTGCCGATACCTAGTTTGAATTATTGCACCAACTCCACAGTTGACCAAAGTAGCTGGGATAGAAAACACTGTGCATTTCATGACCTGCCTGGGAGGAAGCTCTGTCATTGCTGATGGCTTTCAAGAATGTCAGGCATGTGTGGAAATCACCCAGCCCACAGGATTCAAGAGCTCTCCTACACGTTTCCACAAGTGGTTTTGTACAGTTTATTGTACAGATTACAAGCATCCCAACTCCAATACAACACCCTCTAAAATACTTCCCTTGAAATACAGCACTGGTAGATTTTGGAAACAAACCACTTGGTGCTACCTCAGAGGAACCTTATTTCTCCAAACTTTTCATCTCTTTTGCTCTACACAGTTATTTCTACTACATTTTTATCAGTCAATTACGCAAAATGATATTGTACCTTAAGAGTAAAACATTTATTGTTGGTTTTGTTGCTGTTACCTGATATTTGTTGGCAATTTATAAGAGTTTCTGTGAGCTTACATCATTCTATAATTGATTTAATAAATTATTAACGATTTGACAGACAGCACTGTGAACCATGAGGCTAGGAAGTACTTGAAGTTCTGTCGCCCTGCCCAAGTGAAAATGCTCCTCTGCCACACTTGGCAAATATTCTAGTGAATCTAGACACTGCTCTGTGCCCTCCAGTGGTAAAGCCTTCACACATCTCGGAACAGTTTTTCTGCTATCCATCCCATTAAAACGTCTTCCCTAATTCAAAATTAAAATTTTCTTACCCTAGGACCACAGAAAAGACATTGCACCTTTCTTCTTTACAACAGCCTGTTATGCACCTGGAACTGCTACACACTGTTCGGCATTTTATTTAAGTTAAACAGTGCAGATTATTCCTCCTAGTAAGATACCTAAATATCAGTCATTCCCATTTCTTTTCTATGGAGTAATTGCTAACCACCATGCCCTGGCAGAAAGTTCTGCCACAGCAGAGAGGTTGTTCACTAATATTCTTTTTATTTCTTTTAAATATCCTACTATTGGTAACATTTACTCTAACCAGCTATAAAACATATACAGCTATAGAATATCTATAAAAACTACTTTAATAATTAAGTTTTCTTCATTGAGTAAATCAGTCAGTCAGGGCCACAGATTGCAGCAGGTGGGACCGCAGACAGTGTGAGCACTACTGGGTACTGAGCATCACTTGTGTTGAGAACATTACATTTCACAACAGTTTGATTTTATCTGTGCGCAGACCTGGACAATCTCATACCAACCAAAGGAGAGCGTTAGCCCAATTGGTTTGTTGCATGAATGCTACAAACCTCCCCAGAATCTTTCTGTAACGACTGATGTTCTCGCCAAGCAGAGACAAACTGCAGCGACCCCACCTTTCTGATTTAGTTTCACAGTCACATAGTGTATTGAAAAACTGACATATCCATACTGACAATATCTTGCCATGGAATTCAACTTTTCCATTCTTATTGAGAAAAAACTCTTACCATGTTCCCAATTCTCGCAGTGAGTTAGACCTCGTACTGCCACAATGAAAAGAACAATAAGGAATTGGTCTAAACTGGCCACAGCATTAGAAACGGCCTGTATTTTTTCACTATCTTTGATGGAAACAAAGATTTGTACAAACAAACAAGCTTCCAAGACCCACAGCAGAAGTAACAACAGCTTAGATGGCTTGAGATGTAATAGGACAACTCAGTGAGTAGGACAAGCATTCATATTCAAATTAAGCATTAATGGGCTGCTTCCTGATGTCACATAGCAGCAAAACAAGACATTTATGAAGTAATGATTTAGCAGGGGAAGTGTTTCCTGAGTTTTCAGAATCTATAGGAATTATTAAGGATTAAATTTCTATGTGTCGTTTTATCATTTGGAAATCAATGTGAGAAATAAAAATGATCTGTCCCAAAAAGTAAAGATACTCCTACGCTTATTGCCTGAATACTCCGTCTTACTGTTGGCTTTGCATCATCTGCTGAAAAAAGGACTGTTTCTTTAATAGATATGCTGAGGTTTTATATTCCAGTTGAAAAGCTGATCTCTCTTTTTAAAGAATTTGCCAAACTTCCTTGTGAATTTGAGCCAACAGTTTTATAAGACATCTGAATTCTGAAAAGCAAATTTGTTTGGATGAACTCAACTTCAGAGACCCTCAAGTGACCCATTAAATTTGTTTATTAGACTCACTGACTTAATTTAAAACACTTCATCCAAACAAATCTTATGTCAGGCACAATTTGTTTTGTACCCATGTGAAAAATCCAGTCAGAAGTTAAAATGGGATTTAATAGAATGAGCAAGGTACACCAATGATGCCCAGCAACAAACCAATAAACCCTTCAGCAAACACATTTCTTAACCCTGGAAAGAGATATTGATGCAACAGTAGGAACCCAGATATCCATCTTTTCAGTGTGTACCGATGCATCCATCCCATAAACCATTAGTGAGGTGTCAGGGAGGGTCTTGTACATTAAAACCAACCCCATAGCCTTCTCACAGGCATAGTTCCAGCTGGTTGTTTTTCCCCTCAATAAATCAGAAAGAAGGAAACACGGGAAGGCTGGTGATTGACACGCTCACATAATATGAAAGAGATGAGTTAAAGGCCTGTTTGTCTGCTCCTCATATCTGAGAAGCTTAATCTTTGTAGAATTTGCTCATGGTTTCTCAGAAGTGTAGGTAGAATTTAATTTTCCTTTTGTCAGGGTTTTGTCCATGATACAAAGAGGTAAAAATTCAATTTTGCCAAAATGGCAGAGGTGTTTCTAAAGGACAACAGAACACTTGGATCAGTAGGATGCGAGGAGAAAGCGATAACTAAGAAATTAGAGGAGTACTTCACAATACATTCAGTAAAAATGGGGATTTCCTCCTTTTGCACGTTGACCCATCCCACGAGAACACCTTTGCTCTCTTTCTCTGTTCTCTCTGCTTGTCCCATGCCAGTGGCGACTCCCCAGGGCCTGCAAGTTACCAGAAGACTAACCATACTGCCATGACCATCTGTCTCATCTACACAGGGGCTTTATGCATATTTTGTGAGTGTACCAAAACCCCAAATCCTGTAGACACACATTTATTGAGCTGCCAACTATCTTCTGAATGCAGAACTTGATAACTTTAACCCTGTCTTTTCAGTTCCAGGTGGTGCTGCAACTCCAGCAGACCCAGCAGATAGGACAGGATGTGTTCAAAAGCACACATCTTACTCATTATGCTGAATCTAGCAAGACTGCATTTTTCAGGGTAATACTACCATTGCCAGAGTGATCTGGGAAATGTTTGTGATCAGCTCCTCCTGAGCTTACATGTTACTCAAAGGCAAGGAACGAGACATTTGTTGTCTGCTGTCAGTAATAAACAATGTGAGAAGTGGGGACAGAAGCCACAGTAGAGTGGACTTGCTGCTGTCCTGGACACGGACAGGACTCCCAAGTGAAACATCGAATGCTTTGCTGTTCTTTCAGAAAGATCTCTTATCTCTCATCGTCTGCCTCTGAAGTCAAAGCACTGACAACTTTAGCAACTCTGGACAAAGCTTATCTTGTCCTACACGCTCCTCTTCCCGCCTGCTCTCTGAAGAATTACATAAAAATTTGGGAAATTTTCATTAGGAGTCTGTTAAATCTGTGCGAACAGCTGCGACCTTGGACCATCTCCACAGATGCTAAGGCTGAAGGTGCTGTGCGAGATGCTGTGCTACTGGACTGCAGGACAGATCCATGGCAAAACATCGCCAACCCTGCCTTAACTACTGAGACCGAACACCCTTCTTTCCTCCTTGTGTCTTGAAATTCCAAGCTGGACATCTCAAACTCAGTAGGACTGCCAGCCAAAAAAATACATTTCTGTAAAGAGTTTTCATTTAGGGAAATACGGATTTCCATGATAAAGTTTTCAACCTTTTGTATGTTATAGACACATTCGCTTATTTGGATTAATTATTTTAACAGCAGGTATTCAAATATTCTTCTTCAACCTACAAGTCCACTTCTGCAGCTCCCATTATAGAAAAACATATATAATAAATGCATTTTATCTCAATGCAACAACAGCGTTGGAGACATACAAAGGAAATAGGAGACGTGCACATTCTTATCGAAGTGATCCATAATATTTCTATATCTTACATGTATTTTGTTGTCAGTCAGCAAAACTAAAACACCACCTGTGAATTTCCCTACTAAAAATGCTTCAAAAACTGAGTGCACTTTGGGGAAAGGTTAAAACTAGCACAAAGACACTTCTAGTGGATTTGTTGAGCTCCTTAGTCCTTGAGATTAGTCTCAATGAAACAAATGTCCAAAACACAGAGTTTTTACCAAGATTCTGAAGCCTCCCAATTCTGTAGGCTTCTTATGAGTAGATGCAACATACAGCCTTCTCAGCCCATTGCTGAGGGGTAGAAACATTTGCATGTTTGAGTCACAATGATACACAAAATTTTTTCAGCCTGCTGTCAAATTGCAGACCACAAACAAATTGTAAATCTCTGTATATTAACTGTTTTGAGAAGAACAGGTGGTACAAAGTGTCTACATATTCGATAACAACACCCAAAATTGGCACTATCTGGGACATTTTTTCCCCAATAGAAACCTAAAGTAAAGTCTAAAAAGAAGGCAAACAGTGCGATTCTGAGGTCCAACAGAAATCTGTGTAACTAGGCACTATTAAAGAAAAGACAGTATTGATAACTGTGGTACTCTACATAATTGAAATAATTCAGAACCTTGAACCTTCAATTAAACAAACATTTAGAAAACAATTCTTAGCCTCACTATTATCATCATAATAGCAACTACAACAGACTCCATAGAGAAGATCAGTTTTAGAATCAGAACCAAATTTTAAATAGATTTGGAAAAGAAATAATGCAATATCTTGTTTTTATGTCACTATCTCAGAAAGGAAACAGAGGGGTTAAAAGGTAAAAATTCCTAGAAAAGGGAAACAAAAAAGTGAAGGGTGTATTTGTTTGGTGGGTAGATGCAGCACATGACAGTACAACAAATTATACCATTGCATCCAGAGAAGGTCACCTGCGTGTTCTTCATCTCTTCTCACAAAACAAAAACACAAAGAAAGTAAAAATAAGTTACCAATTACAAATCCTTTCCAATTCTAAGTATGCTCTCCAGTTTAAGGGATAGTCTGAAGGCCAAGTATACAATAGCTTTAAAAATTACCACACATTTGTATGTACAGCACGGTGTGTTTCAAGTAGCCAAAGATGCTCTGTTACCTATAAAATTAGGAGGAATTTAAATTCTCCTGTATCATCAGCACAAGACTCGTACTATTGGCTATGGTTAGGAAGAAAGCAGACCCAAGAGACAGCAATTTGACTCACCCCATTACAAAGTTCTATACCTGCCCCAGCATGGCACTGTCACACCCGCTGCTCCACAGCAGATTCCCAAAGGGGAGGAAAGAAAGATTCTCCGGCACAACTCAGGGTTGTTATCGGAGATGCAGAAGAGCAGAACACAGGACTGTGACAAGTGTTGCAACCACAGAAACATGCACATTCCACCTGGTTTTGGTATCTTTAAGCCAAGCTGTACCCAACAAACATTGCATAAGGAAACAAATTATTCTCATGCCTTTTCACGTATTACTTTCTCCAAAACTGTTCTGACGCAGAAACGTTCTGTTGCACGAGTTACCATTGAGTAACATTTTACACCCAAGTTACAAAATAAAAAATAACAAATAAAAAATAATAAACTTTCAACTCCACTTATGTGACTGAGTCTGTAATTACACCTGCCACTCATAATAAATTTGTAGTATGATTCTATAGGGGAAGGTACACAAATTATTATTTAGAATAAGAAAACCAAACCAAATTATCTTTTCATTATCTTTTCTTTCTAATCTCTAAAACTGTATGTGATCCAATACACAATTGCAATGAATCTGTGAATCGCATACTCATTCAGAACATTACGTGATTTGAGTTTATCTGACTTGACTTCATTCTATGACTGAAATCTCACCTCTACTGCTGCAATACTGGACCTGAGCGCTGAACAAAAGCAAGGTAGAGAAAACTCAGATGAGAATTTAATGGTACAATATTTTAGATCTTTAAGAGCAATTTGAATAAGTACCATTATGTTAACAACATGGTTTATAAATGCACACCAAGAACAGAGACTCTCTCTTGATAAATGCTTCTATTAGAGTTCAGTAGTGAATTAATTTTTAATAAGGCAATGATCTTATTAGCTTTAAAGGTGATTTCCCTTTCATTTTACATTAAAAAACTGGCCACATTTCTGCAAGTGCTTAACCTCTACTTGTTAGGTATAAAGCATTATTATTTTTCATACATTCTCAAGCTTGTATCTGCAGCACGGCCAGCAATCAATGGAAAAGAAAATGTATCATTTAATGGTGTAAACAGGATTCAACTCACTCGAATGAATAATCTTGGAGATTTACCTCATCTGAGGAACAAATCAGGTTTTGTATTAAGTTCAAATGAGAGTTACTTTTAAAAATATATTTGTAAGTGTCCTCTAGAATTTTATAATTTAAAAATATTCACAAACATTTACACACTAAATGTATTGATATACAATAATACATTTAAATACTCTATACAGTAATGGTTTTGCTTTGTTATAGCTCTGAAACCCTCTCCTACATTAATTTCACTTATGGTCTAAATTACTGAGTTCATAATATTGCATTGCAATAAGGAGATAATACTTCCTCTCAATATTGCAGTCTACCTTTTCTAAATAGTAGCAATTAAAAAAAATGTCAAATCCATAAATTAATGGAAAGTCTTGTTTAATTAATGAATCTTGCTGGGAATGGAAAGGAAATTCTCTCTCTACAGCAAGCATTCTCCTAGTTTTGGGGAAAATTAAATTATTTCAGTATGCCGCAATAACCAAAAGCATTTCACTGCAAAGAAGAGGGGAGTCACAAAAAGACTTTGCTGATTTTTGAGAATGCGCATATCAAGGAAAATGTGTTATAGGTTTCAAAAACTTAGTATTTATTTAATAAATAAGGTACTCAGTGGGAGAAAGCCTGTAAACCAGTTAGTTGACTTATGCAGTCATCCATGGTTTGCTAGATTTTTTACTATACCAGCCTCGAAACCTGTTCTGTGGAAAAGCGGACTTTGGTTGAGAAATAAATAGTTAATGTGTACATAAATTAACCTGAGCTTATTCATTTAGATCTAAAAACTCACATTGTCAAAATTAATTTTACCCAAACCAAAACCTTCCTAATGTCAATAGCACCCAGCAACCTTAGTGGTGATGGTAAACAATAAACAGTGTTAAATGAATGCACAGCTCTGCTGGATCCTGACCTGTTTTACCATCCTGTTCCATTGCAGGCAGCGGAGCCAGGACAGATCAAAGCAGCTCACATGAGTGCAGCAACACCCCATCCTTATGAAGATCTTGGAGAATGCTCACAGCTCCAACCACAGCTCCTGTGGATGGACAACTGCAGTCTGACCCCCACTTTCTTTTCTCTAAGAATATAAAAAATAAAAGTTTCTTATTTTTATCTCCACTTCCACTGAATATTGAGGTATTTGCAGGTTATCAGGGCTCCCCACTGTCACATTCAACACTCTGCAGCCTCCCATTAAGTGCTTTACACCAAGCTTCCCATTAACAAACACTAACTGCAATAGTGAGAAATCGCAAAGCAAGAATGAATATTTGGATGAAGTGATACACACCGGAGAAATGGACACACGGACAGGAAGCAGTACACTTAGATGTCTGTCAGGCTCTCCATTGCTGCTCTACAGTATAATTAACACAGGAGTGTGTGGCTGCTCTGCTTGAGAAGGCACACACTAAAATATTTTGACATATTCAGTATGTTCTTGAACAAGCCTAAAATACTGAAGAAACAGATAAGCAGTACAGAAGAAATATGTCAGCATGGCATGAGAGATGGACCGAGATGCAAGAAAGGGATGGCCCCTCATTTATCATTTGTTTCTGTGAAGCAGCAACAGAACTAGTATAAATATGGGGCAATGTAAGAAATTTCATATCACAAACCAAATCCATTGTCTGGAGTTTGACAGAGGCAGTCCGTCTTATCAACAGAAACACAGCAATGCTGGAGATAAGGTAATTTCCTTGTAAAGAACAACCCATCTATCAGACCAGAGACACGGATCTGCATATCCACTAAAAACCCCAGATGTCTGCTTTATTTCTAAATACTCATTTATATATTTATCGAAGCGATCATCTTCCAGAAGTTTTAAATACTGGCACCATTTTGATGTCAGATCCCATTTTCCTCTCAAAGCACTGGTTTCTATAAATACATACATGTTTATAAAAAAGGAAATGTCAAATAGAGATGCACTAGAACAGTGAATGATTTACTCAAAAGCATAAAATGCCACTACTGCTCCCTTAGTAATGAAGTAACACACATCAAGTTTCAGCTGTCTTTTATCCTTTTTACATTTGTTCATTTTCGAGGCAGGTCAATGCCTTTTAGGACTTCACCATTTCTTTTACAGGCTGCCTCCTCTGCTTCGTGGTGCAGGGAGGGAAGCACGGTTTGGCTTATCAGAAAAAACCCTGAACTGTTTGCACAAACATGTTGATGCCAAAACACAAAGCACAGCCAGAACTCCTCTGTTCTCCACCAGCAAGAGGACTACATGGATAGTTTTCCCATGCAAGCAAGCAAGATCAGCTGGATTGAGAGAAGTCTGCTCCGCTGGCCTCAGCGCAGCCCAAAGTGACAGTAGCATGGGTAGAGTGTCCCAGTCTCCTGGTGAGGCTGAACTTCAGCACTCTGTGTCAGGAGTCACTGCAGCCAGGGAGCTGCGGTCCTTGGCACTGTAAGTTGTGTGCCACTTGCCTTCCTCACTGTTTATTTCTAATAAGCCTCCACACTTGTTTTACTCGGACTATTTTAGCCCAAGGTCATCTTTAGCTGGTGCCTTTTCAGGTGACACAAAACTTCTAATCGAGGCTCCCATATCTCCCAGACCTACTTTTGCAGCCACATCGTCTGCTCTGTAAATCAATGCTGTGCTCTCACTTCCCAGTCAGTTGTTTCTCCCTGCAATCCTTGGGTGGCCGATCTCACTGTAACTCATCCGTCTGAGCTGAATCACCATCCCTGCGCCACTGTTCTCACCTGCTAAACTAATCCTGGCGTCCCAGACCCACGCTGTTTGGATTTAATTAGGTGGAACATTTTATAAGTCCTGTTTGCATTAATGTAAATTGTTTTAAATTGCCTTGCTAAATCACAGCCAGGATTGGATAAACAGAACTTCTAAGACAGGATAACAGCTGAAGGGAAAAAATTCTTTGAGATGAAGCAAGCATGTGATACTAATCTAAATTAAATATCATCTTCAGGAAATTGATTTGGGGGTAAATGTACAAATATTGAAATTACCATTTTAGTGCAGAGTAACAATGCAAAAAGGCAAACAAGGCTCTAGTCTACGTCAGCACAGGGAAGGAATGACTGTTTTAATACATCTATATTACACAAGGCACTCTTTACTTATCTGAAACACCTAGGTAAATATTAACCCATGTGTTGTAGAAAGATATTCACTTATGGAGCGAGAAAACTGGAGAATTATTGCAACACCCAATACGCTTGGTAAGGAAGAGAGTTCTTCTGATTGGAGACATACTCGGATGAAGAGATCAAATTAGGTGCAGGAAACTGCAACGTATATATGACTGATTTTTAAAGGCATTTGCTACTTTATTTAAGAGTTTTCTGTCAGTGATATTTTATGAGCACCTTCTCAATCAGTGTGCACTGCTCAACTGGTGAAACAAATTTTGAAAACACAGACTTACCCAGGAGTAAAACAAATAATGTCATTATGGCTAATTCTATGCCCCAAAACATGTAATACATCCACATCCATAAGCACAGGAAAACACATCAAGTATTTGCAATTGCCCATGTGCTTTGATTCTTGCATAAGCCTGGGTAAAATAGGCAGCATCAACCTATCATATCCTGAGACACCAACATGTGGGAAACAACACAATCTGCACAGGATGACACTGGTTCTGAGATTCTCAGCACGAGATACTGGCTTTTGTGCAGAACACTGTCTTTGACCGAGACAGAGGTATCGGCTGTTACCCACAAGCAGAGTGAGATGCTGTGATCTCTACACCATCCTCCCTCCTCAGTACATTCAAGTTAAGGCACTGGGAAAAGAAACATGAAATCAGTACCACATTCATGAGAAGTGTCATAAAATTTGTTATTGAGACTACTTCACATACAATAAATATACAACTTCAATGTCTTTAAACACAAAAATCCACAGTATTTTTCAAAACGGCATGTCCATTTGAGGTAGAGGAGAGTCACAGGATACATGCAGTGTTATACAGTGAAAATAAGCAGCTAAGTATAAAAAAACATACTGAACATGCAGTGATGTTATAGCTTGAGTACATTTTCAGTGCAGCAATTAAAAACATATAGTAGGAGATAAAAGGAAATCCCAAAATACAAACTATAACACAACAGAGTTGATTACGTAATTACAGGGGGGGAGCCACTGCCAAATGTCTTTAACCGTCGGCTGCCCGACAGCTGCACACATTGTGTGCTTTTTGCTCCCAACACATTGCTTGTCATCTTCACTGATTAATGGAAATCATAGCAACAAGTCCCAAATCCAATCCCTGTCTAAAGGTGACAGATAATCAATACATTTGCATTCCTTCACAAGCACTGATGAGGAGTATGGTACTTTGAATTTACACAAGAATAAGTAATTTGGCAAATTATTTAATTAATAATTACTTAATAAACTCTAAATAAATAAGAGCTACCTATTTTTCTTACTTATTTTCCCTATCAACTACCTGCCAGCATTTATTCCAGCTGAAACTAGGCTCTTGGACATGCCTGGATTGCAGGAGCAACGTGAACAGATCTCAAGCTCTAAGTTACTGCTGGTGTCCCACATGGCACATAATCCTCCTGCACTGCCAAACAATTGAACCGCTAGAGCTCACATTGCTATTGTATATATCAACAGAATTGGGAAGCTGGAAACAAGCACCTCCTAGAAGAGACAAATGAAAGCTAACTCAGCAGAAGTGGCTGTAACACAGCTCTCTCTACTTATACTATTTACATGTAATCCATTGCCCAATTCCAAGTTCATCTTCACCTCAAAACTGCTAATAAAGCCAAAATTACCAACAGCAGGAACCTTTCTAACACTGCTGCAAACAGCAGCCCAAGTCATAAAACTTGCTCAAGAAACTCCACTCCCTCACCCAATATGACTAACAGAGGCCATACATCTTCTGCTTATTATGAGGGACAACAATTGCCCTGAGGGACTACTGAGGATTAGACCTCTGTGCTCCCCAATTCCTTGAAACAAGCATTCATCAAGTCATCACCATGGCAGCAGGATCTATGGTTTCAAAGCTGAATGACCTCATCATTAGGGCTGCAAGGAAGGCATTCACTGTGCCCCTGCTCAGCCGTGGCACATATCTCCCAGTGAGCCATACAGAGGAGACAATGGGGCATGCAGGTCTGCAAGCCTGGACTGGATGATGAGGCTGGCTGATTTTATGCACTTCTCTTCTTATAAAATATGTGTTCCCACTTTTTAAAAATCCTTTCAACCCAATAATCTTTAAACACTTATACTCAACTTTTAATGCAAAAAGTTGCTTTAAGAATACAAGGTATGCACAAAACCCAAATGGAAATGGACACACCTCACTACACCAGGAGTTCCTTCTCTTAGTCAATCCTGAACATCAAAATTAAGCACCATTACAGTTATTCAGGTCTGAATCCCGTATGTAAGCCATTCCTCATCCTGAATTGACAATAACAATTTCTATCCCTTAAGACTGTAGAGAAGAGAGACGAAAATCAAGCACAGAACATGTCACAGATAATAGCTTGACTCTGTGTGCTGCAGCAGCACCTGCAGCAGCACACTACCACTTGGCTAGTTTTATTTCTTTAGTCAAGGGTCAGGCTTTTCTTTGTAAAGATGAATTCATAGAATCAGAATCATAAGGTTGGTAGAGACCTCTGAGATCACCAAGTCCAACTATGCCTGTCTCCCTACTAAACCATGTCCCTAAGGAACTCATCTACCTGTCTTTTAAACACCTCCAGGGATGGTGACTCCACCACCTCCATGGGCAGCCTGTTCCAATCCCTGACCACCCTTTCAGTAAAGAAATTCTTTCTAATCTCCAGTTTAAACCTCCCCTGGTGCAACTTGTGGCCATTTCCTCTCATCCTATCACTAGTCACTTGTGAGAAGAGACCAGCGCCCATCCCATCACAACCCCCTTTCAGGCAGATGTAAACAGTGATGAGGTCTCCTCTCAGCCTCCCCTTCTCCAAGTTAAACAGCCCTAATTCCCTCAGTCTCTCCTCATAGGGCTTGTTCTCCAGCCCCCTCACCAGCCTCGTTGCCCTTCTCTGGACGCGCTCCAGCCCCTCAATGTCCTTCCTGTACTGAGGGGCCCAAAACTGAACACAGCACTCGAGGTGCGGCCTCACCAGTGCTGAGCACAGGGGCACAATCCCCTCCCTGCTCCTGCTGGCCATGCTGTGTCTGATACAGGCCAAGATGCCACTGGCCCTCTTGGCCACCTGGGCACACTGCTGGCTCATGTTCAGCCGGTTGTCAACCAACACCCCCGGGTCCTTCTCTGCCAGGCAGCTCTCCAGCCACTCTTCCCCAAGTCTGTAACGCTGCCTGGGGTTGTTGTGACCGAAATGGAGGACTCTGCACTTGGCCTTGTTGAACCTCATCCCATTGGTCTCAGCCCATCGATGCAGCCTCTCCAGATCCGTCTGCAGAGCCTCCCTTCCTTCAAGCAGATCCACACTTCCATCCAGCTTGGTGTCATCCCCAAACTTGTTGAGGGTTCACTCAGTGCCTTAACATTGAGATCATTGATAAAGATGTAGAACAGGACTGGATCCGGCACTGAACCCTGGGGAACACCGCTCGTGACTGGTTTCCAACTGGATTTAACTCCATTTACCACAACCCTTTGGGCCTGGCCAGCCAGCCAGTTTTTAACCCAGCAGAGGCTGTGCCTGTCCATGCCAATGGCAGCCAGTTTCTCCAGCAGGATACTGTGAGAAACGGTGTCAAAGGCTTTCCTGAAGTCCAGGTACACAACATCCACAGCCTTTCCCTCGTCCATTAAACGGGTAACCTTGTCGTAGAAGGAGATCAAGTTGTCCTGGCAGCACCTGCCTTTGGTGAATCCATGTTGGCTGGGCCTGATCAGCCGGTTGTCCCGTGTGCGCTGTATGATAGCACTCAAGATGATCTGCTCCATGACCTTCCCTGGTACTGAGGTCAGACTGACAGGCCTGTAGTTCCCTGGGTCTTCCCTTCAACCCTTCTTGTAAATGGGCGTAGCCCATTCCCCAACTGTGAAATGAAAGGCCTGGCTTTCTGTCCTTTCCTCTGCTTCAGTTTCACAGGGAAATATTCAGAATACTTTGAAGTGATACTTCACTAAAATAGAAGTCAAACCAGATCTATCCCATCACAATGGTGAGGGGGAACCTTCAGTTCCTCATTTTCCATCACTGGGGTGATGCTCTGAACCTCACTGAAGGTCATTGGAAGAAGCCAAATAGATTGGGCAATACTTGTGGATTTTTAGAGAGCAAAGAGAAGCAACAACCTACTTAAATTAGCTTTCCCGGCTCTACGAACCTCTCTGCCATCACCAGCTATGACAGGACAAGATCAAAGCACAAGGTGCAGATTTAATCGATTGCTAGAAAAGCAATCTCCTTCTTCCCAGCAGAAATCATCGTAAGAAGGGCATCATCGACACATATGTCCCTAGCACGCTGTAATTCTTTTGTTTTCAATTTAAGATGTTCTTAACCCATCAATCTGAAATAGCGTCCCAAAACTGCTGCTGGCATAGATGTGCAATGGCAATCAGAATAGTAAATTTGAATAGAACTCATTACCAGGTCCAAAATCAAATGCTGCCCTAGTGGCTCTCAGTGTCCCACTGTGCTCATGTCAGTAGTGTTCATCGATTGAGGTAGAAGACCAGTATTAAGCATTATATTCAACGTTTTTAGTTAATACTGGCTGTTATTCATTAACTTCACTTCAGAAAAGATAATTTCTGGAAGTGCATCTATTAAATCATGTGTAAGTAATGAGCTGGAATGATGGAGTGATAACTGAATGAGCACAGAGATCCTTCAGAACAGTGACAGATGGCACAACATCCATTTGGGAATCTTATGCTTTCATACAGCATCCCTCTAAGAGTGAAAATATTCACAAGCTTGTATATATACTCTGTTGTAACACACATGAAACAAGCACTAGAAAGTTAATAATTTGGTATGAGAACTGTGGGCCATTGCTATGACTGAAGCAACCACATTCTCTGTATTTCCTAACTCCTTTTTGAAGACTGAATTTTCTCCACAAATATCTAATGAAATAATTCAATCTATTTTCTTTATGCAGTACGTACCCTTACAAACTCCAGTTCCAAAGAGTGCATTAGATATAGCAAATTTCTGAAAAAGTTAATCTTATTTTTGGTCAGTCAGAAAGAGGCAGCACAGTTCAGGTCTAAATAGCAATTATTTTCCCACGACTGTTGCTCTTTTACATTTTTCCTACAGGTCGCATAAGTTTCTGTTAAACCATTTGATGTTTTACATAAATATTCTAAATATGGAATGTTATACTGATTTTTGCACAGCACATTTCTGTGACCAGATACAACAAAGAACAGCTATTATAGCAAGATATGCTATACATGTCACCTAATTTTAGGTTATAAACGTATAGCTTGGTGTAAAACTCTGCTAAGCTGCTGACGACATTGAAGAAGTTCAAGGTAATAAAGCTGCTCTCACTGGATAGGAAGGTCCATTATAAAAAAATGTAATTTTTGAGAGATAAAAGACTGGGAAAGTGAAGAACTTGCATTGCATGGGATATCAGCAAAAAAACCCCAAACTGTTTTTTTTCCATGAGCCCCCATATTGGCTTCTCAAATTTAGAATGCAGCTGGACTTAAGAATGTTGCAGAGGATTTTTTAACAGAAGACAAGGGAAAGAGCTACTCCTGCTTCCCTTCTGAATATGACAAAAACAGCTCTCTTTTGAGCTGGCACCTTCCAAACCTGCAGGGATTCTGCTTGGAATGTGAATAGACACTGTAAATTTCTCCACTCTTTTGGCAAGTAACTCATTGACTGCTTTCTTGGATGTCACTGCAATGTCCCTTAATTAAGTTAATTTAAAACTTATGGAACCGATGTGAGCTGTTAACATGACTGTACTTGTACAACCTGCACATTGTGCTAACAGAAGATACAAGCTGTGTTGGTCCTTCTTTGTTTATGCACATATGGAGAGGCCTGCACAGATAAAACGGTTTGGACAAATTCAGACTGGTATAGTCTAGTGTCGAGTGCAGGACTGCAAGTAAGATTGCACAATCACTTCCAGAATAAACTTTCAGTTTATTGCCTTGATTTCATTACAGCCATTGGATTTGCTTGGTGGCTGAATCTCCTCAGACAGAAGAGGAAATGAAAAACATTTTCAGAAGAAATAGATAGCACTTAAGGATTAAAGTCAACAAGGACTTCTAAAACTAAAATCCATTTTAAAAGCTCACTTCACTTTTCCCCAAGAACCATGTTGACTTACCCCTATTTCTATTTAGACATGGGCTTAAAGACTTTCTGCCTCATGACTTATTGGCTGGATGGCAGACTTTTACAGAGGGCAGAGTATTTCGCTTAAACGCTCTTACCAGAATCCTGTGAATTAAAAATCTTACTTTTGTGGATTTCTAGCTTAGAAGTCCTCTTTTCCGTCAGACACTATCCTGACTTCTCTTTTGTTTTTCTTTTGCTGCCTATCCCCAAATCTTCGTGGTACAACTACCGTGATGGGTTACAAACAGATGGGTCCAAGATGACTCCCCTAATGAGCCACTGCTCCCTCAATTCTGCTGAAGGGGAGACATCATTATGCTATAAAACTTTGTTCTTGCAGAACAGAATGATTATTCTTCAGTCTTACAGTTTCAAGGATACACTTTAAGTGTTTTTTTTTCCCCCTTCCGTCTCTTGCTCAGTAACCTTTAAAAAGTAGCAAAGCCTTTAGTTTTAGAGAGTTTTCTTTTGATTACAAGTTGAATGTTAGAAGAGGTACCAAGCAGATCAAGGCACATCACAGAAGACAAGAAAAAGTGTGTATTAAACTAACAGGGAGGACAGCAAGCAAGCACTTCTAACTGAAGAGCCCTAAGTTCATCCTATATTCAGATTCACAGCTTCTTATCAGATTGCAGTTACTTGGACTAATGCAAGTTCTGCTATCACTATTCTTTTTCACTTCTTTCCTGATATTCTTGGATTTCTGGGTTTCACCCGGAACTATTGAAAAGTAAAAAAAAAACTGAATATATGAAAACAATCTCCTGGCCCTGAAAGTACTGGACGTGATATGACAAACCTGATTTTGTAAAATTCTCAGTCTACTTTCCAGAGTAGAAAGTGATTTATTTCCCCTAAGCCTGCCCCCACTCTAAACTTTATTCTCCTCATTACTCAGTGCACTATATCCTCATAGCAGAGCAATACCTTCTTCAATCTGTGGGCAAATATTCCTGACCACTTAAATCCTAGAGGTATTTCTAGGCACATCAGGTTTGTAGGTAGAACTCTTAAGTCTCCTAGGAATAGTATTCTTAAACACAAAGTTAAAAAATACAATTTCACGCTTGGAGCCAGGTGTATTTCTCTCTGTCCAAAAGGGTTTTTAACCCCCTGATGATGAGTTAGCTAGAAAAACCTTTATATTCATATCCAGTATTATGGTCTCTACTGGAACTAAACACATCACAGGGGAAATGCTGTGCTGGAGTTTCTCTTGGCACCTTCACTCCTTTACACATCATTAGGTTCATGGAATCGTGTTAGGTTATGCTTGTTCTATATATTTGTTATTTTATTTTAAATAATTCACACAAGGAGCCATGTCTCTTCCTACACCAGACTGCAATCTAAGATCATGATATCTTGAACTTTTGACTGCCAGTAGTAGGAGACGGGTAAGTTAGGTCCAGGCTTTCATTATAAAACAGATGTATTTGGTCTCTGCCATAAGACAATTGGAGCAAGGTCAGCACATGAACAGAAAATGCTACAGTCTTTGGTATTTTCTTTAACTTACATGCAGTAAGAACGGGCAGCTTCCACACGACAGCCTTCATGGTGCCTTGAAGTATCTGCTGTACATCACTGAGTGTTCCCACAAATCCCAGAACACAGCAGCTATGTTCAAGGTTGGGAACAGTGGAATGAGAGGCACAGAGGTGGCCGAGGAGGTAGAAAGGATTTAAACAGATCAATGTGCTGCAACGTTTTCTTCTGGGGAATTTTCCTCTTAGAAATCAGAGACAGGAAGCAAAGCAGACAAGAACACACACAGACATGACACCAGTCTGATATCCCACAGGCCTACAAAACCAGAGATAAGGACAATAAACCCCTGCAACTCTTAAAAGCTCCACAGATTACAGTATCTGAGAGGTTTTCTCTGTGAGCGCTTTTGTAACTGGCTTCGATCACATACAGCTTCCTCCAACAGAAGGTAACCGCCTTTGTAGACAATTAGTCCCAAAATAAAGACTACAATAACAATTTAAAGAGCTTGTTTTAACATACAGATCTTGGTGCAGAATATAGCCCTGAACTCTTCCTACTGGAAAATATTACTCAGGGTCTTAAGTATATATCTTTTGTGTGAAGGATGGTGTAACGTAGTGAAGGACACTCTAAAGGCTCGAACACCTTCTCTTTGCCATTTGGTCGAAGAGGAGTGCAGCCAGCATTCCTTTACACGCTACAACACAAGTTCTCTCTTGGGGCAGATCCAATAGAAAAGAAATTACAGCAGTTTTCTTAAACTCTCCATCTCTTGAAAATCAAAATCACCTTTAGATGCTCTGCAAAGCTTAAACAGTAGGGGCTGCTGCACTAACTCCAGACCTCCGTCCCATCCTGTCTCACATCTGGTGCACAGTAAGTTGCAATCCCTGCTCCCCTTGTCTGCATTGACTCCTGAGCAGAACTCCACAATTACTCCTGCCGATATCTTCACACAAAAGATGACACTTCTCCAAAGTACATCTGACAGCCCTAAAGCTATACGCGTCTCTCCCTGCTGAGAAAAGCAGCTTTTGAACAGCCATCTCAAAGATCTTTATGATGATCATTGTCCTGCACAGACAGGACTTAACTTTAAATTCTGTGTTAATATTTGAGCTGAAGTAATATTAAGATTGATTCTGAGGCATTGAGTATATATGAATAAAACAAGGCAGTCAAGTTTAAGGTAGACATGCAGGTTACTGGACTTTCACCTCACTTCAAATTATTGCATGTCACTTATTGCTCGAATAATTCTTTATTTACTGCAGAGCATCCTGTGCCCCAATATGCCAGCATACTGAAGAGGTTAACAAAACTCCAACCCCCTAATTTAAAGGTGCTAACTATAATGTCAAAGAACAAATGTAGTCTCAAACAGCACTGACTGAAAGAAAAGATAGAAAGATGTTATTAAAGAAAATTATGTACAAACACATTCCATAAAATTGCATTTAAAATGAACAATTAGAAACCACAAGCAACTTCTATGCTGTCTTTCTTTTTCTTTCCTCTTACTGGCACCTGCTTACACAAATGTCTCTTCTCTCCTACGTGTCTGAAAAAGGCTGGGAGGTTGTGGCAGGAAAATTCCCAATTAAGCATCACATGGGACTGGTCCTTCAAATGCCATTTTACATCAGACTTTGACTGTGCTAGGATTCTTCTCTAAATGAAGACTGCGTGATTGGATCTGAAAAGGGTCCAGCTCCACAGCCTGCCATGCTGTCCAAATGCAGCATGGAGCACACTGAACCATGAGCTGGGACACAGAAAAGAGCACGCCAAAAACAGTGTGTTCCACTTCCTTACAATGAATATCTTGGTAAAGGTAGGAATTCTGCATTATATCTGCTGACTTAGCTGTCAGTTGTTAATGATATAATCAGAAATCAGAAATGATTGATGACTATTTTTGACTGACTGCCGTAGCAAGGAAAAGCCAACATCTGACCATTGGAAGCAAGCAGAGAGGTGGCCATGACTGTGCAGCCTATCAAAGCCCAGCCACACTTCATCCCGCACTTTGCGCCTCCTGCTTTTGGCCCAGCTGGTGAAGGACACAGAGCAGAGGAGCTTCATGACATCTCCTTTCCATCTCTCATCCCCAAGAGATTAACACCTCAGAAAGGATCAAAGATCACAATTTATGAGAGGCTGACTGTTCCCAACTACACTATCAGCCAGTGTTTGAAGTAAATGCATTAGACAAGAAATTTAGCAGTTAGCAAAATTCAGCTTTAAAATACACACGCTAGTGACACACAAGGCTATGACCCTGATATACTGGGCCGACTGTTCCACTCTACCAGAACAGCTGCATACAAAGCTACAAAAACAAAGTTTAAGATCTCAACACAAAACACTGAAGTCTCTTTTCAGAGCATCTCAAGGCATTTTTCTCCTCGTTTGAATCCCTCAGCCTTTCCTCATAAAGTTTTCATAAGATGAGAACCCATTATTTGTTCACCTACAGTAAATGGTAAATTAGCATTCCAGCAAGACTTTCAAATTTAAATGGATTATCTTTAGTTTCTTTATTTAAAGTATTTATTATCTGCCATTTTACCAGCCAGAAATTAGAAGAAATTATGTGTCTGCAAAGAGTCAGAGCAGGGGCATTTCTCCATTTACAACAGAGACAGAAATGTTGTACTATTGCAGTTTCACACTAAAACAACGCAGCGCGCTGCAGCACTGTGACAACTGCAATGTCACTAGCAGTGGTATCATTACAGGACTGACTACAGTTCTTTCAGCCCATGATCTTCTGTGAGTGAAGCAACAAGGTACTGTAGGACTTCTCATATTAGATAGCACTGCAGAAACCTAGAACTGAGCTTTGAGAAGTCCATAATCACCTGTTCGACTTCATTCTTATAAGCAGAGCCACTGAAGTCAATGGGATAACTCCTGTGTTTAGCTGGTGATGCTCTTCACTGCTTGGGTGAAGTGGCACACTATGCCAGGACATCTGCATAGAGACCATGCTGTGCAAATGATACTGTATGTGTGCATTCATAGCAATGGAGAAGAGAAACAACTTCTAGCTAATGAATGCAGTGAATGAATTAAACCACTTCTGCATACAATGCACCTGTATACCTGTCCATTCCTCAAGGTAAATTCATACATGAATTCAGCGTACTCCAATGTCACCAAGCAGCGAGGCAGTCTCACCTGAGCCGCTTGCTTCCCACTGCTTTCTTTCAGCTGGACCTCCTCCATCCATCCTCCAGACTGACAGGCCTTCACACCCAACACACTGTGTGTTTTCATGGCACAACGCTTCCACTGCACATTCAAAATTTCCTCCTTCCTCCCCTTTACTGTACTTTATTTCTTCTCTCAGCCCGCAGGTCCCAGTGTAGCCCGTCCGCCCCTGCACTGCCATGGCGCCAAGTCCCTACCCCACCCAAACACAAAGCAGGATTGTGCAGAAATGAGACAGCAGACACACAGCCCAACTGGCTTTGTATGAACCCTTCTTCCATATGGAGGGGCAGACAAGTTCTGGTCAAAGCAAGCATGATTTCAGATGTGCTGAGCCAGAGGAACTCCAAAATACACTGTAGCGGCTGTGCCAGTCCCACTGACCCCACTACCAGCTGCAAAATCCCAGTCTCTTACACATGCATACCCAGCTCTCAAAGATCCAGGTCAGGGATCTGAATCTCTGCGCTCTGGAGCTTTGTCCTTCAGTGCTGGATGAAGCAAAGTCACTGGTTACTGACAGACCCAAAAGCAGAGCCAGCACCGAGCAGACTCCTTTGCACATTCCTTGGGTCCAGTTTGAATTCATACTAACAATCATCACAATTATGTTCTTGTCGAATGCTTCACAGCCTACAGACCTAACGCACAAACCCCCAGACTCCTGGGCTGTGAAGCAAAGGGAATTACAGCAGCTAAGTTGTTTCAGTGCTGTCTTAATAAAGAGTTGGAGAGCAGTGTTACCATCACTTTGCTGCTGGCTCTAACAGGTTTGCACTGTCATTTAAGCAAGCATCACCTTTACATTTTCATAATTAACAAAATACATAGGGTACTAAGCGAATCACCGTAAAGATGCTGATCATATTACAGTGAAATACTAGATTTCCAGTTTGTTACATTAATCAATACAGTTGCCTCAGTTGCATAAATATAATTAAATTTTCATTGCAATTCACCAAGAGTAAGATTAGACATAAATATTTCAACAAAGGATAAGGAGATTGCTAATATTTTATTTATCATTCATAACACTTTTAAAACACCTTCCAAAAAAATTGAAGGCAAGCTTTTTCTGGACCTTGATCTTGATTTTTAAGAAGTTATGAAAAAGGCATAAAATTCTGTACTTGGATACTTGGTTTCCACTTTATACTCAGGGAAAGACTCTTTTGCTTATCACTGGAAATTGCCTTCAGTGTTTCAGAGTGAGGACAGAAGTACATGCCACATGGCAATCTCAAGGCCTGTTTCAGGCAGACAAGGAGGTGGATACAGAATAAGAAAGGATAAGAAGATATAGGTACAGAATTTAAGGAAAACATTTTCTGTTTCCCTTTTTCTTAATGAAGTACAAGGCCTGAAAGATTTATTAGATTGATTCCACTATTTTTAAGGTAAGACAGATCTGTACTACACTGGCTACCCTGGAAGATCACAGAGGTGGCTGGAGAACATCCAAGTGACCAGTAAATTCCAGGAACACACAAAGGTTCTTAAAGAGAACAGAAAGAAACTCCAGTCAGGCTGGACACTGTATGTGCATTGGGTCTTCAAACATGGCACTAATTCCCAGTTGGTTCATAGTGATGGGAAAGTCTGCCTACAGCCTGTTCCAAACACCATGCAGTTGTTGCTGCCCACTACTCTTCTCGTAGCTGTGAGTGACCCTGTGTTACAAGGAGCAGGCACAGACAACTACATGAGGAGGACATCCCTGCATTTGTAGTAAGCAAGATCAAATCTTACACTTGGGTAATGTGACTGGTGTCAATGGATGTGAGGTGGCACTAAGGGCTTCATCTCTTGTTTCTCTGATGTAAGCATCTTGGGTTTGAGTGTACAGTTAGAGAAAAGACAGCGTGACAAAAGATCAGTTCAAAGCACTCTTCCTGTTAGCATTGCTTTGATGTGAAGTAGTATAGAAACACTCTCAAACCATCGAGTGCAATTTCTGCTCCAGCACTACCCGTAGCTGTAATTACATACACCCGTTAGAACCTCACACTTGAAATTCACTGTTAATAGTTCCCTGCAAGAAGAAACTGCTGATTATACCTGATACTTCATTGCATCCAAACATTCCCAGTGGAAGGGAGATTTAAAATCAGTTGTCTGAGGGTCCTCTGACCCATGAGAGGAGTGCATATCAGGTGTTATATACGGGGATTCGGTAATAAGTATACTGACCTGTTCCTCAGAAATGCTTATAGAAAAACAGTGCCACTGGAAACATATCAAAGCAGCTCCAAATAATGTTTTAAAATATTAACTGGCTCTGAGATCATAAAAGAAAACAGAACCTTGCTCTGGAGCTCAGAAGGTAAAAAAAATAAGGAAAACCAGGCTATGGTGGTGTACAGCTGGGATACACCATCCCCAGCAGGACCAGGAGAAGATTTTGAAGTTTGCAACACTAACTTCTATCCATGTGTCAGTGCCCAGTGCGATCATGCCTGGTCTGGTAAAGTGTGTTATGAGCTTCAGTGCTAAATAAAGCAACAGAGAAGGAGCAAACCAACAGACAGGAGAAAGACAAGAAAAAAAAATCAGAACAGAGGCACTGCTATTTTTATCCCCAGTAGGTTTCAATTTCATGATAAACTGTCTGCATTTAAAATGCAATGGAGCAAGGAGCTCAGCCCCTGGAGGGGGTCTTTGCTCTGCCCTGGTCATCACCACCACTGACCTCCGTGCTACCCAGGCAGGAACCTTCTGTGAGGTTAGCATGGGCCATGGCTCACAGGAAGCGCTCCTCCTGGGGATCTGATGGCCGTGTGAATGGTCCTGCCTTTGCCCTACTCCTGGTGCATGGCACTGGAACACCTTGCATCCTAGGAGCCAAGCATATTAAGTTCAATACCTCCAGCACATTTAATTAAGCACAGCTCAGTTTCTGCAGGACAAGGACATAAGTGGCTTTCATTTCCTTTATAGCCGTAAACTTTTCTCAAGAACAAAATAAGATCAGAGCTATGCAAAACTGTTTAAGAGAGACTAAAAAAGAATGGCTGCAAAAAGCCTTTAGAAGATCTATTACATTTCAGGAATCTTTGCTAAGGTACATTTCAATTCTTCACATGGGGATGTCGAATTTTCAGATAGAAACATTTGAATACCCAGTCAGTGTCTGTTTGGAATGAACAGGGAAAGGGAGGGGGGGAAATGACATAATTATCACCTGGGAAGCAGATTTGAGTGCTTTACTATACAAGCGAAGGTGCATTATGTGGACTGAAAAGTGCATCATTGCTTTTCAAAGACAGATTGTTAACATTTCACTGGATTTTATTCCCTCTGCTGATTGCACACAGCTGCAGAATCCATTGCATTCTATTTTTGAGCTGCTAGTAGAACACCAGCAATAAAAACCCATCCCTACCCACAGCAATTTCACCTGAGCAGCGCGGAAGCCAAGGCAAATGAAAACCACAGAAAACACAAGTTAAAAACAGAGAGCAGAAAACTCAACTAAAAAAGGTCAGTTTTAATAAACAATTCAAAATTATTTGGTCAAGTTTTCTAGAACTCTAGCAGATAAATACTTCAGAAATCCTGTACACATTCCAACCAAACAGCACAATTTCTTTGTGCTGAGACCAAAAAAATGTATTTTCCTTCAGATTTTATGTGTTTTGATTTTTCCTCTGAATTCCTCAATTCCATTGTTAAACCAGTGCAGCTGATATTTCAAGATTTATGTTGATCACTTTTATAACAAGAGTAAAACAGTACTTTTAGAAAGAAAAAAGTGGTAAATGCCTACGATATCGCAATGATTGGAACTACATGACTTAAAACAAATTTAACCTGCCCAGGTTCCTAAGAACTGAAGATTGTCTGAGCAAAACCACACAAGTCATATCTTGAAAGAAAACTTACAGTAAATTTCTTCTGAGTTGTTGATTGGCTAAATTATTTTCTTTATTACAAAGCAGAACACAACAAGAGTTTTAACAGTAACTCTAAAAATTTACAGAAAAAAAAAGAATGGCCACTGCATATCTGCTTTTTGGCAGGGGTATAAACAAATTGCAAGTTTTCCTCTTTCACTATTATTATGATTTCGCTGTCCTGCATACAGTCAGTAAGGTACTGATGCCTTAGGTGCTGTAACCTTTAAGTAGAAAAACACCCTGATTCTCAAAGTATCTCATTACTAGAGCCAGGGAGTTCGATAAGGATGAAATGCCAGAGTAGTTGATGCTATCCTTGCCAAAGAAACTTAAAAAAGTGAAATATACTTTTAAGATTTCCCCAATATTTCACTGAAAATATTTTTGCATTTCTTCCCTCTTCCCCATAAATTATATCACAAGGATAAGGATTATTGCATCTCTTGAATACTCATCCACTAATGCTGTTGCCTGACTTGTTCCATCTGAAGAGGTAGAATATTTTAACTGATGATCATGTCAATTATTTCTAGGTTCTTAGTCCCAAAGTTCTTCAGTTCTAGGGTAATTCTAGATTGTACTGTCTCTCATTTGAGTAATTCCTGTAGAGAGCATTAACTCTTAATTCTAGCCTACGTAGTCATAAGCGGTAGATGGTTAATTAAGTTGAAAACTGTTCCAGCATATAATGTTCACATCTTTAATAGCTTGGTAGTAGCTTTGGATCCCAGGTTAAATCCATGCCCTATTGATAAAGTCAAATTTAAAAGCTTCCTTAATACACAGAGTGCAATACTCAAAAATAAGATTGTATAGAAACAGAATTGCGATAAAAGAGAAAGAACAGTTTTAAATGTAAGTATTTCCCATATTCACACAGGAAATGCAAAAATAAATAATAAACAAAAAATATACAGATTCTGAAGTGAAACTCCTGTGCAATCTGTCAGCACTGGAAGTTGGGAAGGAGTGGTACATGCATGGAACTGAAAACTTAGTATTTGAAAATACAGAAGTCTTCCCGAAATTAAGGCAATTTTTTAATGGAAATGAAGAAGGATTTACCTTAGGAGCAAACAATTTTAGCTTAGTAAATGAAGAAACACATTTAATGTAAATATTTCTCCTTATGGCCAAAATGATGCAAAGAAACCTTGGCAAATCTGTAAGAATCAAGACTGGGGGGTTTGGGTTTGGGGTTTGGGGTTTTTTTTTTTTGGTTTGGCTTTAGAGGAATGTAGCGAAAATTCCTTAGCTTGATTCACAATTCCAGAGAAAACTTTTTTTTAAAAAAAAATACATATTTCCTCTGTGATTTCTAGGTCATTTGGCTCCTATTCTAGTAAAAAGGAAAATGTTATTCTTAATGTTCTCTACCACTTCCTATTGCAACAACCTGTAACAACTTCCCAGAGTGACACCTAGTGATGGTTTCATTTCTAGGCAGAAGCTGGCTCTTCCACTTCACCAGTTTTTTGAGCACTCACTAAGCCAGGTTACCCCAGTGCACCTTCTTCAGGCTTCTATTGTAAATTCTCAGGAAAACAGAATATTCACTTTATAAAAACAGGAAATAAATTAAATGTTTAGAGACTCATCACAACTTGGTAGAACTGACACGACAATAATTCACATTTTATCTAGGTTAATTAGCCAAGTAGCATTGCCCACAAAGAAATAACTGCACAGATTGAAATGTAACATAATTTTCCATTTCTGAAGCCTACAATGAAGTAGCCTGGGTCTCACACATGCAACGATTTCATGCATGAGGATGGAGTTGCTAATACATCCCACAAACTTCATACTCATATTCTATGCTAACACTATCGAATGTCACCGAAATTTCAAGTTCCTGAACGTTAGAGCATTGCTGAACTTTCTACTAATCTTATTGCATGTTAAAGCCTTAAAGCACTCCAAAGCTCTTGATCATCATAATTCACTTGAAGCTCAGCCTTACTTTACAAATTAGCTCACCTAATAGGCAGCCAGGCAGCCCTTGCTAAGAAAATGTTCAACATGGAAATGCAAAATTTATTCCACATGAATTTCTCTCTTGTGAGTTAATGCTGTATACGATTTATTTTTAAGCTGGAAAAGGCAGAATCTAATCTGCATTTTTAAACTGATTTTCTAGTAAATAACACTTGGAGGTGGCAGTGAGCGAACTGTCATTCTTCCCTCACTCTGTTTGGTAGAGCCCATCACAATCCTTCGTGAGCAGATAAAGCCATTTGTCACTTCTGCTGTCAACGCACTCTGAGACGCTTACACAGGGTAAAAATTATTAACAAATCTCTTCAAAATAAAATGGTTTATTGTTTCTTCCTCTCTGCTGAACTCTTAGTTTTGTTACTTGCTTTTACTGTTGCACAGCAATATAAAATCAAAAAAGCACAATGAGATACTAAGGGGAAACCCAGGAATACCTGCACCTGCAGGGACTGTGGAAGTGTTATGGATTGACATTACATATGGATGCAGACAGTAGTTAGAAAAAAAAAAGTTACACTGGGTATCAGTACCCTGAAGTCAACCTTGAGAGCACACAGACACACCTGCTGTCTAAAATGACTTTCGAAGAGTGACAATTCAAGGCAACTTTTATATTACTCATCAATACTGCAAGAAAGGAGTCATTGATCACAGTAAATTGTCTTCTCAGAGTTAGGTTAGAAGCCATTCATGGTTCTCTGTTTGCAAGATCCCCTGACTATACAATAATATTAATAAATCTTATGTTTTCCATACTGAAACCACAGTGTGTTTAGATTTTAATTGTTGTAAATAATGTAAAACATCCTCAGCTGTTCTACATATGTCACACACAAACACAATAACAGTGTGCACAGAGAGACAAGCCCAGCCTGGTATACGTTTGCTGCACCTCAGCAAAGTACTCTCTGCCTGGGCACTGCCCAAGGCAACAATCAGCAACAAAGCTCCGTGCAAACATCAGAAATGAGAACATCACAAATGAAAAATTAATGGTCACAGCCACTTCCTCGACATCACACGGACTGAGGAAGCCAACTGACTGAGCAAACCGGACTTATATTACCTTCCCACTTTGCTCCAACCCAGCATTTTGGAGTCACATCAAAGAACATCGATCAAGAAGTAAAAGAACTTGCTGTTTTACCCCAAACACTTGATCCACAACTCTTCCTAGAAGGTGGTGATAGGGATTTCAAAGGTTCTGTAGGAAGCACTTTTTCATACTCTGAAGTGTTTAAAACACCACAGCTGGTACACAAACACTGGTTCTATCACCAGTCATGTAACAATGATTTACTGTCCAGCCCTAAACATCTGCATGTTATCTTTACGGATATTATAAATCCAGTGAACTGGCTGACTAGGGATACGTGATTTTATTTTCAGGTTTCTCAATTATTCTTTACTTAAGGTTTCCTTATTAGAGGAATTTGTAGGATATCCTGCACGGGTGCTTTATTCTAGGAATGTTACTGTGCTGTTACCATTCCTCCAGCCCAAAGACAGGTACGGAGTCTTAAGGGCAGAAAGCACATTTCTGATGCGTATGGACTTTTGGTCATCATTTCAAAAATATTTGTATTTTTTTGTGGTTCGATTCAGTGTTCACTTTTTTTTTAAAGTAATTTGCACATACAGAAAAGAGGCATGTCTAAAATTTTGAACCAGAATGCATAAAAACATTACAAGAAACAAACCCACAACACCAAGAATCTGACCCAAAAGGCAAGAATTAGAGAAGGAAACCTGAATTCAACTGTTAATCAATCCAGTAATATTTCCAATTTTAAACCAAAGATGTCATTGAAATTGCACCTTGTTTTATTCTGTTCAGCAATCACTTGCTTGTAACTTCCCTTTGCTGTTCTGAAAGAACAGGAGCTAATGAAGTTCCTATAGATGCTCTTTGTCTTGATTTTCCCAGTGCATCACCATTACTGCCATGACTCCCATCCCCGCCACGCCACCAGCAACACTCCTACCACCTGAGAGATGACGCAGTTATGACCCATCCGCATATGCATTTTGATTGTGTAAGTAGTTGGTGCTTAACATGATTTATAACAGCTGGGATTCATCTGCCTGGCCAGCAGTGGGACTGTTCACCTCCTCTGCACAGTTGCTGAAGGGGACACAACTTGGAGGAAGCAACATCTCACAGATTTTTTTTCTGCACAGTTAGATATTGTTGACAGTGGTCAGTTGGTTTAAAAGTCATAACTGAAACAGAGAGACTCAATCACACCATTTTAAAGTGACACGTAGAGAAACGACTCTATAATCACGAGGATTATAAAGAAGGTAAGTTTATTTGACGTCGGAGACACGGGAGATCACTCCACCACAATCGTGCTCAATTTCCAGCAGCTCATCCCAGTCTAAATGTAATAGAATGTTACATATTGACATGATTTCCCAATACGCCTATACATATGCATCACCCGTCCCCACTCCATATTAAAATCAGGTCTCTTCCCCACTGAGCTTGTGCAGTGCCTCCTGGTGGTGTTCATCGGTGGTCGTGAGGATGAAGTAAGTGGTCATCTTCAAGGCTGAACTTTTTACCTTTCATCCCTGCACAGGTTCAGTTATTCTTTGACTTACTGTCAGGCCGGTTGACCTTCTGCCAGGCCAGTGATCCATCTTCAGCTGGCTTTTGGGATCAAGAGTTCCTTTTTACCAGGGGCTGCTTCTTTACTTCAGCAATTTCAGACAACAGTCTATTCTTTGTGGATGCAAATGCAATCTCCTACCTAGTTAACTGATAACTAATTCTTGTCCTTCCTCTAAATCCAAAAATCTTAACCCCCTTCTCAAAAGAAAAAAAATCAAGGAGAAAAAATGCATTTCCTTTTCCCAAACTTGCACAGAACAAATTCCACCACACACCTTTAGCCACAGAATTTGTACTTTGTATTTGTATTTAATTCAGATGTAAAAATTAAACTGTCACACAGGACTTTGCATGAATGAGATTAAAGTTTCACCCAAGATAAGGAAAGGTTTAAAAAATCAGAACTGAAATATCCAGTATTCTTATAAGTTAAATTCAGCAGCCTTTTCATTTTGTGTATGCTACCCCTGTCACAGAAAAGAGAAATCCTCTAAGCTTAAGAAGAAACTCAGAGGCAAGAATGTTTTCTCCAGACATCCCAAAGGAGTTACCTTTAAGATTCAACTCATAATTAGTTAAATCTTCACTCTTTTGAAATTTAAATAATATATATAAAAAGTAATATGTAAATGAATTAGGAGAAGGCTCTTACTATGTTTCGTCATTAACTAAACCCCAATTGTAGGCTCCCTTAGGTACAATGTCACAAACAGATGGTCATCTTTACACCTCAAAAGAAAATCAGTGTTTGATAATGAAATCTTGATCACCCACTATATGTCTGCTAATGATTAACAGCAACAGGATCATTTGTCTAAGTACACACGAGAAGTGCATCTTCAACAACTTTGAGGACTCTGATGATCTTAGTTCACAAAGTAAATCAGATGTCAAATATTAGAAAGGTTATATGTGAAGTCAAGGCCCTAATTGCTTCTGTCAAACTTTGAATTATTGCCACAGTTCTAACTGGAATATATTTTAATATTACATTTTCTGCAAGAAAAGAACATAGAAGGGTTTGGGCTAGAAGGGATTTTCAATTGTCACCTAGCCAACCCTCTACCACGAGCAGGGACCAGATCAGGCTGCATGTAACTTTACAGAGGCAATTTTGTAGAGATTTTGCTTCCCAAGAAGGACAAGAACATAATGTGAAACCCAAACACCTCAGCAACAGTAAGCACAAAAATAAAACCTGTTGATTTCAAAGCTAATACTGGAAACTGACAGGCCTGCAGCTGACCCTTCCTCAGCCACGCATTCACAAAGGCTTGTTAATCCTAGTTGTTCCTCTAAGGCCATCCCCACCTTCAGCTGCCACAGTAAGGGCTTTCCAGGATCCAAAACCAGCCAACTACAGCAGTGGAACTTTGAGTGGAAAACATAAAATTATTACAAAACCAAAGTCCTTGTACCCACAGTATATCTAAAGGGCAAGGGTTTTGTTCTGATTTCCCTTTGTAGTTCAGCAGCTTCCAGGCTGCCTGAGCTCAAAGACCAAAAACCATTTCTGTGGATATATGGGAAACCACTTCTGAGGTTCTGCCAGCATAGCCATTAGTACCATCCCCTGCTCCCCCTAGAAGTCTCCTGCTCTCCTGCCTTGAGTCTCCTCTCCAGCTCTCTCCAAGTTCCCTTTGTATCCCCCACCCCTGCCCAAGGCTCTGCAAGCTCAGCAGTGCAACAGCCAGCCCACAGCAGACAAGCAGTGCTCCTCTTGGCCCTCTGTTTGGGACACAGCTCTTAAAAGCAACATACAGAGAGCTGAAAATAAAATTGGTTCTACCATCTGTCACGCATCACTCCTCGCACGGAAACCTGTGGAGTATTCCCTCCCAACATGACACAGTGCAGCACTTGTTCCCTGAGGGGACATTCCTGGACAGTCAGAAACAGTGATGCTTTTGCTTGTCAGTGTTTCTACTAGCACACCATATGTTTGGCAAGAACAAGTTTAACTTCATACATTTTGAATTCTATTTCTTCATAGTATCTCATCATTTATAAGTGTCTCTATGATAGGAAGCTCTCCATACAGACAAGACAGCAGTTTCTCAGGAGACTGCACCATTGCCAACATAATCTCTTCTCCTTTTCCAGATACAGATAGCAATGATGCTTATGAACTACAGGCTACAGGATGTAATATTTCTTTCCCATTATCCAGTACCTCAGTCTGCTCTGGTGTACCTGTGGGTACAGCAGAAGACTACTATTTTTCCTCAGGTGAGAAGCCATGTGTCCATTTCATCTCACCCAAATGGGATTTTCCATACTGCAGTCCTAGGGATCGCTACCTGTTCTCTCACATCCAGCTAATGAGAGTTACAGCTTTTAATTTTGCTGGATGTTCCCTTCTGCAGAATGTCATGTATCTTTACAATCGCTATACTAAGAAACCCCACTAAACTCATTTTAAAAACCCCACAGTCAAAAATCCTTGAAAAACTAATTAAAAATAAACACCATGAGAGATGATGCACTTTGAATACATCAATATAAAATTGTGGATCACATATTTCATCTGCTTGTCTCCTTCCTCTTACTAAGCAAGAAACATCATGATTACTTTTGCCTAATAGAAGCAATCCTCTTCCGTTTTCGTTCGTTCTTCTTTCCCTCTCACTCTATGGAGGGAATTAGTTGTCTGAATAAAGTGGCATGAAAAGAAAATTCTGTTATACACTGGTATCAGCTCCAGTGGAATATAAGTGAATTCAATGCCAGCTAAAGTGGACTTCAGAAGGATGCCCACATGCCCAATGCATGCAAACACAAAGAATAGAATGCAGTGGTATGAAGAACAAGAGCAACATGTCTGAGAGCAGAAAACCAAGTGAGGCAAAGGAGACAACTGCAGCTACACAAAGGGCAGCAAAAGGCTCTCACTGTTTGTAAATCTAAACATTCGGTGATCGTGAAAGTTGAAGGAGATTCTGGAAACCCTGCTCCTCAGGATCAACAGCAGTGGTTTAGTGTGCCGAATCAGACCCCAGAAAGGCCTGGGTTATCGATAGCAGTTCATTTTCTCTCTGTATCCTTCCTGACTCTATAATCCTAGCAGATAATAGGACTATTATTGAAAGAGAGTTAAATCCATTCAGTGAAATGACCAAGCACAGGAATGTCAGCTGTGTTCAAATACTATGGCATCAAAATTAGTTTTACAACTGGTTTTGAACCTGCTTATAATAAAAGCATACAAGTAAATAATGATGTTTATTTTGGTCTGAATCCCTCAGAGCAAGCGGCAACTCTGTGATCTGCCATGAGACAGGGTGGGAGGGATGCGCTTTGTGCATATGCTTGACTTCCCTACTCAGGTGAGATCTATCTGCACAGTTGTGAGCTATTTCCTCCCATCAACTTAATTAAGGAATTCACTTATTGAGCACACAGTCTTTAATGGTGTTTACACAATTTAATATCTTTCCCTAAGCTAAGTTTCCGTGCTGTTGGTGCTTTGTGCTCCGAGTCCCTGGTGAAAGGTTTATGAACTGTTATTTATAACTCCTCCACAACGCAGAAATGCTTAGAGAAGCATCGTGAAGGACAAAGTGCCGCTCTGAAGGGGACAAAACTGAGCGCAGCAAAGTGAGAAATCAATTAGATGACAATGTTTAAACAGAAGAATTACCCATTTTTCCTTGGCAGACATCTAAATAAATAGTTATGGGGGAAGCGAGTGTAATGTAAAAATGTTTTCTATCACAAACTCTACTGCTGTACAAACACCACTACCTTGGGAAATTTTAGGTATAAAATAAACGAAGGTGTCTTATTTATCTTGAAAAACTATTGCAAAAAAGTATTGCTTAAAGAGTTGGCTTGCAACAGGTCATAGGTTTTGTTCTGTGGAAATTGCCAAGCTCTTTGGTGTCTTAGTGATTCTATCTGGCAGGTCAAAAGGAATAAGCAAGAACAGGCTATGTATATGTGTGAGATAGCGCAAAGAGCAACTGGAGGAGGAAGAGAAGGAAATCAACGTGGGAGAAGGAAGAGGGAGAGGAAAGCTCATAAGATCAGTGGCAAGAGCCCAAGAAAGGCAGAGGAAAACAAACACCAGAAAAGAAAGAATAATGGAAGAAAATTAATGGTAATTTGGTCAAAAAATAACATGTTAGAGTTTTACAGTCTATACATTTCATTTTAAACATAAACAAAATTAATTAAAGCAGTTAAAAAAACCAAGGAACAATATCCAAAAATAAAGTGCAGATGTGCAGAATAATTTAAACCAAGACATGATGAGTATGTCTGTGTTAAGATTGTGTCAAAGGAGGAGTCAGGTTGCTCCCATGTTTTAAACGCACCTGTACCAGGGTATGCTTTTGAACCAGGAACTTCTGTGAGAAATGGAACCAAAGGAAGGTACGAGTCCACAATTTTATTACATGCAAGAGCAGAACTATGGCTTTAGTATTAAAAGCTTCTAAACACTAAAATAATCAAACCTAACTTGAACCCACCCTCGGTAGAGCAATTGCCTAGCTCAGCATTTTAGAGGATACTTTGAGGGGCTTGGGGTCTGGAATGCCAACCTCATCAGGAAGGTTCAGAAAATAGAAAAGGATTATTAACCCTAAAACCCACCAACCAAAACACAACTGAGTTCCACCTTGTAGCAGCAGCAGGCTCTTCTTACTTGAGTACCTCAAAGACTACATTTAGACATAAAATGTGCTGGTTACTGACTAGAGGAATTCTTCAAACGAAAGGAACACGGCCAGTCAATGATGAATGAGAGGAGAAATAGAGATTTAATTTCTCTGGGAAACTACTTCCATGTAAAGTGCTTTGTTGTTTACATAAGGATTTCTCAATAGAAAAGTGAACATCCGGCAGGTACGTTTGGGGACCTGGTGCTCCATTTTCACATTCTGTGTCGTACGGTCTTCTGCAGAGCCAGCGTAGATTCCCAAGCACTACATCATACCTTTTGGCCCAGACGCTCTTATTTGCACACATCAGCTGGCTCCTTCAGGCAGAACTAACAGGTTCCAAGGCGATCAGTCATTTCTGCTGTGCTCCGAGTGGGAGTGAGCGTCAGCACCAGTGAATGCCTGCCTCCCCGCCTCCTCCTTACCACCACACGCACCAAATGGGAGCACTGTTGTTTATAGCCTGGGAAATTACAGTCCCTGATATTGTTAGGTTATTATTTATGGCAGATTTGCTTCCACCTGTGATGTTAATTGTGAACATTTAACGCCATCATTCAGCGTGGCTACAAGGGATCACAAAGTTGTACAGACAACTGGGAGTTCACAACGCTACCCTTGTGTTTCCCACTCACACTCTTTGCTTAGGAAGACAGAACAGAACAAAAAATAGTAGACCCACCTTACCAATTTGAATATGGTTTTCATTCAAAAGTACATGGTATCCTTAATACTGTGACCCAAATATAAAGACAATCTTCCTAAATATTCCAGAATATTAAGTCTTGCTTGAGTCATGATTATCACTTGTATCCTAGTCATAAATCACAGGTTTTTATGAAATCAAATAGCCGCACCTTTTCATTTCTAACAATTTACCTTTGGACATAGAAAGGTAGCTACTTAAAATATGCGTATTCTGGTTTTACCTTTAGTCTCAAATGTCAAAGAAAAGCCTTAAATATTACGTATGGCCAGTTTTACTTTTGATGATTCATAAACTTGTTCTTTCAACACTGAGATTAACTGCACGACGATTAAAGGTATTGGAGCAGACCTGACCTAGGAATATTTTTATTATATTGCTTGAGTACAGGGCTTTCATCTCTTCAGGTATTGCATTACTTAGACTACATGGTGATCCTGCTGTTGTCATTCGTGAGCACTACAGCAACCAGGAAACCATGCTTCCAGAGGCCAAAGTAATTCTGTGATTCACCTTTTATGGCAAACAACTCTTTTAGTTGAATTTAATCTTATTAGAGATGTCACAGGTAAACAAACGATAATTTGGGCTCTTAGTTCTTTCCCTATTAATATTGTTTTTTATATCAAAGACGTTCATTTTTCTTCCTCAACTCTGCAATGAGCTCTATTCCTAACTGAGCCAGGGCATCAGCAGAGTACACACCCCACAGGGTGAGGTGGAGAAGGTCAGCCCCTTTGGAACTGTATGGTTCCCAGGCTCGAATATGGGTATAAAACATAATGATATAAATAAAGGCAGTTGGATTCAGTATAATGAAAACGTTTTAAAAAGAAACCTTCCTGTTTGACCCCTCAGAGCCATGTGGTGCTACATTGCAGTGACACAGTCACTGATGAGGCCAGAGAGCTCAGCCATCAGCTGGGTGACAAGCCGCACATGCCAGTCTGCTGCTGTCAACAAAAAGAGCCAGTTCAAACAAAATAAAAGTAATGCTCCTCATATAATCCCTCTCAAGATTATGTGTCACAATGACTCTCTCCACCATACCTTAATTTCTGTGTATTTATTTATACAATAAGAGCATTAACTGTGCCATGCAGAAAAATTTGCCACTACAGTTCCCATATAAATGAGTCCTTAAGGTTACAAAGAAGAGAATAGAAATCTACCTAAAGACATGACCAGGCAGAGGGCAGCAAGGGGGATGTGGTACAAATCATTTACTTCCTGCGCCCTGGGTCTTCGTGTAAACACAACATGGAATAATAGAGTGGACACCTAACTAGTGACTGTCAAGCCAGAACACTAGAAAAAAGGCTTTTTTCTGCTCATTAGTCTAGAAAAGTTCACCCTTAACACCCCTAAATTACAAAAAAAGGCTGGTTGCAAATCAAGGAATAAACAGTCCCATTTATCTTTAACTGCTTAACCTAAGTCAAAGCATAACACGCGTGGAAGCCGTAACCACAGCATGACTAATATAATGGCTGTAGCACTGAGGGCATTTTGTATTATAAATATCCTTTCAAATGGTAATTCACTACAGTTACACTGCACCTGCAGCAAAAATATATCCAGAAAACCTAAAATGTTTTCATAAATAGTGAAGGCAAAAAAATTAAGCAATGTGCAAACATATTGGATGCATTAGCTTTGTTACTTACTGATAAATACAAAGTGATGCACAATATTCCTGTGCCTTAAAAATTAATTCTTAGTTATCACCACAGCCACAATCGAACTATATCTGATCTTCTTTGTACTCATTCCAGTTTGTGATCGCCTTCTTGGAAAGCATGTATGGACCTGTACACCACATCCCAGCTATGGCTTCCTCCCTCCCAGCAGCTCCTGAACACGCTTCTTATTTTTTCACTTGAAAACTGTCTCAAATAAATGTGAGTGCTGTAGACATTTGTAAAGGGTTTCCGCACATCCAGAACCCCAGCTGGAATAATAAGCTTCATTTGTATACCTGAAACAGCTGGCCAGATGTGTTGCACATGTGGACATGAGCTGTGCCAAGCATATGCAATAGGCCTGCAGCACGCAGGACCCTTTTGACTCAGCGCACCGGAACACAGTCATGTCAAGGTCAGACACTTTAGGGTGGATATGCAGCAAGTCAAGGCTTGACAACCCCATCTCATAAAACTTAGAAGCTTGCTCCTCTTTACTCAGCAGCGCTTTGGTGCTGAATCGAATAGGCCCTTGAACGGAAGGCAATACAAAGGGGATGAGATAGCTTTGTTTGCAAGGAAGGCAAAACAAGCCAGGTTTTTCATGCGTCACACACCTTCATGCACCTCTGAGTTCAGTTCAGACATATGGTGGATCAGATGTCAACACTGTACCTTCTTCAGATCATTCTCTTTTGGCGTTCACACACACTGTTCCATTTATTCCCCATTTTGTACACATCTGGAGCCAGCACCAAACAAAAAACTTAAAAACTATACTACAGGACTTTAAAGTCTTTGTCTCTCTACCTAACAGGGACCTCAATTATTTTTTATTTATTCTAACCATATGATTTTAGTTTATTTATTATTTAAATATAAGAACAGTAAGAGCTGTAGAACCACAGGGCTCTAGTAAAGTAATCTTCTCAGCAAGGATCTAGTGAGAGAAACAGCCCACATTGATGGCCCAGCAATCGGCTGTGGTCAGGCAGAAGCGGGCAAAGGATCAGCAGCATGAAAATCCACAAGTCTGGCATGTCCTCCAAGAGGAGTGAACATCCCATTCTGTTTATGGTCTAAACAGGCAAACGTTGTGTGCACGGTGCCCACACTCGTGCCACCAGCTGAGCTGCGAGCTGTTCCACTACCTGACTGCATTACTCAGCATGCCCAAGGGAAACCACAACAATGAGGACCTGCCAGGGGATTCCCACTTCAGTGTTGTCTCTTTTATACCTTGCAGGTGTGAAAACTCAAACATTTCAGTTGCATTTTCACAGTCTCTTTCCCATGATCTAGCGCATTAACGCTCTGGAGAACAAAGACCAGCGAACCTCTGCTTTTATGCAGTGAGGGGACTTGCTGGCAAATCCATGCAACAGCTCAGGCTCTGTTTTGTCATCCCCTCTCTTGCTCACTCCTACACAGTTGATGTGGCTTGGTTGCAGGGTATTACAAGAACTTTCTTCAGAGAGGTGAACATGTGCTCAGTCTTGAAGAAAAGAAAACCCAACCCTAAAATGGAAGCATTCATCGAGATGTTGCTAGCTATGAGTTGTCTCTGTTTCAATCTCTCCAGCCAGAGCCAGGTCACCGAGTGGGAAAATTTCTAGGAAACTGTTTCTTAGAGCCCAAGCAATGGCAAGTATTGTTCCATGCTGTGTCAGCAGCTCTTCTCACAGGATTAAATTCACCGCACCGAAGTGTATAATGAAAGTAGCACCAGCCTCTCTGAAGAAAGATGTCTCACAAATTTAATGCTTCGGCAGCTGAGCTGCTCTCGCATTAGATGCTGTCATGACTAAATCTGGCAGAGGTCAGAAATTGTAAAAGAAACTAAAAGAGATGATAAAACACGTTTTGAAATATGAAGAGGTGATAGCCTTTTTTCCTCTCATGAATTTATTCCGGTATCGAACAGATTAACAGAGACTATGAGTTATTTTGCTGGCCCATAGGCAGGCAGCAGCTGAGGAACTATTTTAAATTACCTGTCACTGAATGCAAAATTATTCAAGCCTTAAAAAGCACTTTATGTGATTTCAGAAAACATCACTGTCTAAACTGTACGATAATGAGAGTTAAGTTTCAGGAAGCTGCAGATCTTTCACAGAAAGTTACTATATCCCTTCACCTGGGCCTCTTCTAGTCTTAGGAATAAAAGGCTGTTATTTGGTGTCAGGATTTTCACCAACGTGGTTCTGTTCAATGCCGTGTAGAATGTATTTGCTATTCCCCTTTTAAATAGATGCTTTCAAAAGGCCAGCAGAGGCAAGTGAAGTATTTTCAGTCTGTTGATCATTTAGAGACAAACTGGAAAACTGCCTGGACTCAACCTGATGACAAATGTATTCGTTCTCTCTTTGCTTGTTCCAACACAGCAAAACAAGAGTGTATGTGCCACTCGCATCCTTGCCTGGGGGACAGGGGCTTTCTATTGTAGTTAATGGACCATCTACAAACAGAAAATTAATCTGGCAAGAGCTCACCAATGATGTGGAAATGAGAGAAGTCAATTTTGAAAGTAATTAATCTGGCCAACAGAGAAATAACATTTCAGTTGTTTGGGGCATGAGACTTTTGGCATGGAAAAAGCAAGAGAAACAAAGCCTTTTGAAAAGAGTTTACATGGATAGGGATGTGTTACGTCTTGGAAATGGCGCACGCAGCAGAGCAGTTAGCATTTCCAGTAACAGAGCAGGGTTGAAAAGTCAGTGAGACAATATGACCTTGCTGAGTTCTAAGTTATATTATCCAGAAATGGCACTTTTACAAAGCTGTCACTGCACTCACTTTTCCCAACAAAAGTGAGAGGCTTGTTTCTTTGAAAGACTCAACTGACAAACTGCTGGAATCATACACTCTCTCAGATTTGTAGCTGGGGATTTCTTCACTGTTTGTTTACAGGCACTGAGAGAACACGGAAGCTGCTGAGAATGGGAAGCAGCACGTACCACTTCTCCATGGCCTTCACGAAGCAGAGATATAGTCTCAGTGCTGAGGCTTCTGTGAGTTTGAAGCCCTGGATTCAGGGCTCTATAGAGAATTCCCTGGCAGGTGCTTACAGAAAGGATGTGGATGCGTTTTGCAAAACTGGATTTCAAACACAGGCACCTGTCATCCTGAAAACACTGATAGGTCAGGAAGGTGAATTTGTTAGAGCAGTGGCTGGACATATTGGATAATGTATGTGAAGTCTTCTGAGATCTCTTTTAAAAAAAATACATCTTGAACAAAACATTTTAACAAAATGCATGTAATCAGCGTAAACAAAACAATTAGAACACTAAACATTCAGACAACAGGAAAGGCGTGTGTGGACAGCCAACAGTCTGAATTCATCCTGCTTTGTTCAGAACCTTAAATTCTGGTCTGAACAACAAGCATAGAAGACAGCTTAATATTAAAAAACTTCAAGGTTCTATTTTCTCCCATTTTAGTGATCACTCAACAATTCTGTCTTTGAGTTAGAATTGAATGTCTCTGCATTGACCCGTCAATTTGTTTGAACAGTAGGTGAAAACAGCACTTATTGAATCTGTGGCCTCATGTAAGAAAGGAATAAAAGGAGGAGTTTGTTACCTTTCTCATCCTGTGCTTCAACTTGAACAAATTTTCACCTGAGGGCCAGAAACAAATATGACTGAAGCTGATCATATTTTTTGGCCTGTAACATCTTCACTCCTGGGGATGGTGCACAGGTCAATGAGATCACAATTCTTCCTTATGTTGTCAAGCTTTGATCAGAAGAACATCTATATATTCTAAATAGAGCAAAAGCGAAAATAGCCATCAAAACACAAATGGGCAACTAACAGAGGCATTTTAGGGTTTGGTTTAGCATCCCCCAACACTAACTAGGTATGACCTCTGTCTCCCACAATCTATTCAAAATAATGTCTGATGCAACTAGCAAATTAGAAAGTTTTTAATATATGTCTAGAGAGAAGTGTGTTTTCCCTCTAGGTGGATGTAGCGAGACACCATGGATCCATTAAGGGGCACTCTCTCTGTGCTGCACACATTGTACGCTCCACTTTCCTCATTACCCTCTAAAGTCATCCATACCTTCTCTCATTAAACAGTGACAGAAAATTACATGTAACAGCCTAACTTCTAATTAACAACTCATATCCAGCCAGCTGAAGTAGAGAAATCACAAAGAAACTTTGGAAATAACAGCCATTAAGCCAATCCAACGTTCATGTCCTTTGTGCAACAAAATTCACCGTCACAATTGTGTTTACGGCCATGCAAGACTCAGAGTGATGGGTTTAACAGGATGCTACAAACTACCAAGAGATTAATACTTGGAAGTCAGGATGCAAAAACCAAACTCAACTTCTATCACATGGATTGCCTAACAAATTTAAACTGTTAGGGGTGAATGAGCACAGGCAGAGATGCACAGGTTTGGCTCCCATTGACGTACAGGAAAACACATTTGCAGAGAGCATTTTTTTCCCTATGTAACTTAATAAGATACCTTGTTTTATTTTTTTAAATAATCATTCTTTCTCTAGAAAATCATAAAATGAAAAGTACATTTGTAAAGCAATTGCACAGCACGGGTCGTAATTGCATAAATCTAAAATAATAGAGCAATCACTCTGAGAAGATAGCACACAGGTTATACGACTGAGATGTCCTCATTGTCCGAGTGCCAAAATGCCTGCATGAACTGTGCTGGCATTAAATAAGGATAGATCACTGTTACTGTGTTCCTGACAGACAATACAATGAAATCAGAGTTCATACAATTCTGAAACACACGCTTAGAAGCAACAACCCTTATAAATGGGAAAAAGACTTTAAATATTGCATACACTTTTTTCCTATCACTTATAGAAATACATGAACATAGCCGCTCGGAGAAAGCTCTCACTAGACTGAGGGGGATGCCTCGGCAAGCACAGAGAACCACAGAGAAATTTATTATTCTGAAATATTTTGGGATGTAGAGCTTAAATCACTACAGCAGTTACCCTGGCAAATGTCTCAGCAGTGCCTGAAGGGCTCGTCTGAGAGCAGAATCCACTTCGGCAATTACCAAGCTCCACACTGTGTTGAAGAAAAGCTGTGCTAATGGAAGGAGGATGCTCAAGGCTGGAGTGAGGAAGAGAAAGTGAACCTGGAATTTCTGCTTTATTTTTTTAAACCAGAGTCATGAGCCTATTCACTTTTCTTCCTGCTGCAGAGACAACTGCTGGTTTCTCCTACTTTATTTTGTACTCTACTCAATTATGGAATATTAAAACATGAATAAAACACACCAAAACCCAAACTAAACACAACAGTGGCATCTCAGAACAGCAAATTTGCCAGAGGACACACTCAAGCTTCTCAAACCAACACACTCTTGACAGCCACAAGCACTGAAATCCTCTAAGAAATACCTGCATTTGGCAATAAGTGCTGTGCTGATTCAACAGTAAGGACAGGTTCAGAGCCACCTCTGCAGCCATAATGGCAACATCTGTAAACATGGGCAAGAAATACGAGGAGAATCAAACCAGCATGAACTTCTGCTGCTTCAGTTGTTTGCATTCCCTTAGGGAGAGGAGTTTGATTTTGAATATTTTCTGGACTGAATATAGGGAATATAAAATCCAGCAGAGAGGACCAGGTTTATAAACAGCTGGGGTTTGATTCTTCAATTCTTGCCCAGCTTTACTTTGATATTCAACCTCCTTGCAAACAAACTCATTGATAGAAATAGCCTCCTTATTAAATCTTCCTTGTGCATACATATAATTTCACTGAAAAAGCCCTTTTACCCAATTCTACAACAGCTTTGCACACAAATTCCATCCAAAAAACCTATCCTATCCTAGAATAAGTTTTGTTTAAAAAAAGGATTTTTTTTCTCTTTTGATAACACTTGAATTCAGAAAACCTTAAGCTGTCTTCTTTCTGAAAATATTCTACCAAGCAAAGAGGGAAGAAATCAAAGCATGCTGCCAATTGAATCAATATTTTTAATTAAAATTTTATCTTCTAAAAAATGGAGTACTCATTAATGAATTAAAATGTGTTTAGAGGATGGATTTTGATTGTGCATGTTCCCTCTGTGTTGGCTGATGTGCAACTGAATCTAATCTAAAATTGAAGTCTTCATTATTACTATAATACTTGCCTTCCCCAGCATTCTGTTGCGCCTTGGCTTCCTCCCACGTGTGCTTGCTCCTCTGAAAATTTCCTTTCCAGAGAGAATTTGTGTCTCACAGCAAACCAAACCAAGTGTACGCGCATGATACAACAGCAACACCAAACCATAGCTCTAACTCTGCTGTGTGAGAGGGACTGCAGGAGCACACACGTGTTAAACTGATCCCAGGGTGCTCCTCAAGCTCAGTGCAGGGTCTTCGAGCAGAGACATTCTGCACCACAGCAACCCTTCAGCCATGCTCAGCAGCACTCAAACCCGCAACGACCACTTCCCCAGTACTGACAGTGTTGTGCTGATGGCCAGCAGAGCCCGCCAGCTGCCAACATAAAACTGCTTCTCCCTTACTCCTCCCAGTAGAGTTTAAAACACCATTTTCAGTTTTTACATAAAAATCTTGGGTTTAGTTCAATTTGACCAATGTTTGCTTTAATGTGTTTCCACTATCATGGGTCATTACTTCTAAAATGGGTTACAAGACATTTCTTTGCCTTATAACTCAGAGGTGTGGGCACCCCCTGGTGTAAATACCACAGCTACGATGCCTGAGCATCTCCAGCAACAACCGGACTAAATATAAAATAAAACACGATATTTTGGCCAGCAGTTTGGACTACATTCCTTTGTACAGATCTGTCAACTTCCCAGCCAGGTGGAAAAGCCAAGGACAAACACCAAAATGCACAGATATGGGCAGTGAACTGAGCAGTAAACTTTGTTCCTCATTTCTAGATTCAAGATCAAATTTTCCAAAAGCCAAACCAGAACCATTTTTGAGGGAAGAACTCACCCTTTACCTTATTTTTTCAATTAATAGGCTATTTTCAAAAGCCAACTTCACAATTTCTACCACTCCATCATCTTAACACCAAGGCAGAAGTGCCTAAAATCAGCACCCAGTTACACAATGTTGTCAGAGCCCTGGTAACACTCCTCAATGTACTAGTTCCTCACCTTAGAGCAAAGCAGTAGATGCAGTGGGCACAGAGTGAGCCGGCAGAGAGAAGCACTGTCTGAACCACAGGAGCTACGGGACTTTGCTGGAAGCTGTTGGAAGCCTAACACAAATTCTAAAGCTTTTTAAAGATTGGCAAGTGTCAGAGTAATTTAACTGGCAAAGGATTCTGAGAGGATCTGCATGCAGGAAGACAAAGTTAAACAGGGATTTGATGGATGACTGGGGAACAAAGAAAGTTAATTAACCAGTTGTGCAACCAATTCCACACTTATTAAAGGGCACAGCCTGCACCCGTGTCCTCTTGTTCATTTATAACATACCCATGAGTTTTAGTTTTCTTTGGTGGTAGGCTGGGTTTTTTCCCTTGAAACACGAGCTACAGCTCATATATGGCCATCCAAAAACACAGAGGTCACCCTATCCTATGCAACCTGGCAGATAACCTAGGATGAGTTGTAGCTGCAACCATCTAAGGTCTCTGAGATGCAGTTCTGATACTCACTGAGAGCCAGGAGTCTTCCTGCTGCTATGCAGCCCAGCACACAAGAAATGGTAACATCATTCCAGTGAGAGTGGCTTCTCTGTGTACAAAGCCTAAGTATGTTAGATTGGCCTAATACACAAAATTAAAGCCAACACAGAAAAGAAGCATCTTCTACTTTAATTATAGAAGGACCACTAGATTGCCACATACAAAAGAATAACTTCATAACTTAGTTTGCCAGTCAAGCAGCTCAATGTAATTTGCTGAAATTTATAAGTTATTTCCTGAATTGTACCCAAAGTAGCCATAACAGTATAGTAGATGAAAAGTCCCTATCCAAAAAGTCCATTATAGAAATCAAAACTATTTGACAAAAGGGTAGGTAGTGTATTACAAAACTGGTTTCCTTATATTTTATTCACTTTTTTTCAGCTTACTTCTTTGTTTTTTGCTCAGCATTTGAGGGACTGGCTCATTTCACACAGATATAAAGTCTTTGTACTCATTTCTGTGGCTGGTCCCTACAGATTACTCAACTCCTCTTCCTTCAAGCAGAAGCAAGCCCATACAACACCACTAAAGATGGAACACTAATTCCAAAAGAAGGTTTAGGGGTTTTTTTTAAAAAAAAATCAGTGACCTAATGAAGACAATCTTAAGTTTAATTGGCACATGTACCATAGAGCAAGCAGGAAGGATACATTTTCAGTTTCCAAGTTACAATTTTGAGACATCCTGAAATCATATAACATTGAATTCCTAAATCCTCTCTAACAGCAACATCACAATAATTCAGCTGAACAACAAGGAGAACAGTACCTTATCTCTGGCTCCACAGCATTGGGTAACTAAATTCTGTACAAAGTAAATTTACTGTAGCTGTTTCTACAAGCTCACAAAACATCTAGTGATTGACTTTTTTCTTGTAGCACCAGTTTTAAGTGCCTGATCCAAATACCATACAAGTCAATGGAACTCCTTCTGTTAATATCAATAGACGCTAAAAGAAAATTTATGTCAGATGCTGCCGGTTATCTCTGCAGATGAGTATCGAGCTTAGCCAAAAGAAAATAATTTCCTTCCTTCCGAATTCATGTCAGTGGAAAAACTATAACATGGCTGGTAGATTGTTTTCCTCCCCCAAATTCACTCTAATTTTTGCAGTCCAACAGAAACTCCTTGACATGAGCAATAGATGTGCTCACTGAAACCTCAGAAGAAATCAAAACAACAAAGCAGTGAGCCTGCTCTGAACTTAGTTCAGCTACTTTATGCTGAGAGTGCTGAAGCCCTTTGGAATAACAAAAACAAGCAAGTCCAAAGGATAACAGAGGTAAAACAAACTGTATAAAGCAGCCCAGCAACCCATTTTTTTCTGAAACCACCCACAAAATGAACTAGAAGTACTTGGTGGGACCTAACTGCTGACATTTGAGATTTTGACAGAACTTCCAGATTTCACCTTTTTTAACTTCTTACATTATTAATTGTTTCCTATTCTATTTCAAACACATAAAATCCAAGAGCATTGTACCAAAACACACAGATGAGATAAACATGAACTCCCCTGTTCCCTCTGAACCATTTGAATATTGAACATAACATCTTCTGCACTAACAGCCATGAAACAATTGCAAGCTGCATGTCTTCTAAACAACAGATCTGCTTTTGTGTATACAAACCATCTCTCAAACAAACCCTGGATGCCTGAAGTGTTGTTCTTTTTATAGAAGTCCTCAGACAACTGTAGGTCTAACAACACTCACTGTCAAACCACCCCTGAAAGCACGCACAGGGCTGGAAAACTCACACCAAAAGGGACGCTGTGAGAAAAAGCAAGCAAGTAATGATGATAACAGGTAGCAGTGTGATTGTGGTACCCAAAAACACTCATTGAGGCACATTTTCCATTCACATATATATATATATACACACATGCCTAGATTGTTTTGTTTGGTTTATTTTTGCCTTTGCTTTATTCTTCCCCAAAGAGTAAATCTTGCTTATCCTTGCAAGAAGCACACAGAGATCATCTCTCCAAAATCAAACGTGATGGATGAGAGAGAGAAATGCCATATGATGTTGTAAGAGAGTGTAAAGCAGGTTTGACAATTTGGGAAACAAAAGGTGTGAACAAGAGAAGTGATGTGATAGCAAAATTTTAGCTGATTACTTAAAAGTAAACACTGTATGTTTTAAGAAATCATTTGAAGAGGAAAGCAGCAAGTGGTGTCAAGCAAGACCAATCTAGTGAAAGCATCCTGTGCTTTTACTAAGCTAATGCAGTGCATCACCAACAGCAAAATCATTCGGATGAGAACAAATTGTTTCGTGGAAAATAAACCCCACTTCACAGTTTTACATTAAATAAACAGTGAATTAAGAAGAAGAGAAGACAAATATCAGGCGAAAGTGGTTATCTAATTGATATATATCATGGTCAACTGATATTATGATTAAGTCCATAGTATTTACTACGAGTTTTTGAGATTGTGTTACAGCTCACAGCAATGCGTACAATCCTTCCAGAAAGTTTGTCACAGGCAGGGGGTCTTACTCACTCAGATAAATATTAGGTTTAAGTCAGTTTAAAAGACTCCACTCTCTAATCACTGCAGCTTACTTGAATTGCTTCTACATTAGAGAGCAAATTTCATCACACCACAAGTGTTTTCAGCTCATTAACAGAGCCTGAATTGTCATATTGAAGTGATGTGACTGAAATGGTAAGCCTTGCACTGGATCGGTACAAACAAATGCACAGGTAGGCAAAGAACACACAGCAGGTGAGGCATGACCTCCCAGATAATCAAATACTTACTATGTGTTCTAAACTCATGGTGTTTCTCACTCTTCTTTCACTATGTTGCCATAAAAGCTACTACATGGACATACCTGCTGTAGGCCAAAAATGATTAACAGCTTAACAAGTACCAATTTAAAATTACAAGATCAATAGCTACATTTATCCAATCCATCCCATCCTACACAAATAGTAGCAAAAATGCCCCAAACGAAAGCATATCAAGTCCCCTGGTTCACTTTGGAACATGGAGAGGCAATCAGCAGTGGTTCAGTTTTGATTGATCCCTCAAAACAAATACTACTGAACAGTCCAGGAAAAATACAACTGGTAGGAAACATAAGGGGTTTATGGAGGTTTTGGAGGGTCATGGGACGCTTTCTTCAAAGCTGGTTGCTATCACCCATCATTTAGCACTTAAAATACCAAAACAATAATACTAAAAAATATGAATGAATCTTGCATTGTGTACCTTGCAATTTTGAGATTAACATAGTGACCCTCCAGGAAGGAAAAAAACCCCAGACACGGCCAACTGTTTCGCCAATGTATCTAAGAAACATCGCTGTGATTTTTATGTTTGCTTCTATAGGAGATGTATTTGCTGAATATACAGCATAGAGACGTAACATATGTTTACTTATTCCTCAAACCAACAAATAGTCAGCACCTTAGCAGGCCTTTCAGGTCTTGGCTGGCTCTCCTTCAAAATATATTGCTGTGTATTTGCAAGGACTTGCTGAGTGTTCCAAACAACAGGGAACATTCCAACTTGTCAGCAGAGCTCCCTCTTAAGTAACCATACTGGCTCCTCACTGAGATCGCAAGTATGGGTCATTTCTTCGAGATCTGCACTTGTTTGCAGTGTTAAATTTGTTCTCAATGTTCAATCATCACTCAGCTTTCCTCAGGACTTTAACCAGAGATGCCTGACACAGAAAGAAGTTGACTGAGTCCTTCAGTAGAATCTGACGGACACCAGGGGTCAGGCTGAAAGAGAAACGGCAGCAGTTAGAAGAAACGTTGACTCCTAAGAGACAGACGTGACAAGTGAAACAAAGGAACTAAAACTTGGAAAGGCATGGAGAAACATGCAAGGCAGGGAAAAACAATGGTAAAGAAAAGTGATATTTCAGGAAACTTTATCGAAAGGGAGATAGCCATGCTGTTTTAGAATGCTGCACACAAAGATAACCACATCCTTGGTTTGTTTAATGGGGAACATTTGATTTTTTTTAATAATATCAAATATTTCACTCCATGGACAACTTCAACCTGTGACTTCACCCAAAGCGTGGCTTACAAGATGCCTGATGGTAGCTGCCAGCAAACCCAAGCTGGTACATAACTCCACTCTTTCACTTGTGTTCAGTGAATGGCTGCATTTAAAAAACAAACATATCTAGATGATATTTTACCATGTTAGGAATTACATAGTTGCTATGTGACAACATGAAAAGAAAGGTAGTGCTTTAAGATAATTCTTTTTGATATAAATCTTTTATGTTAACAGATTCTCTACATGTTTCAGTAACTAAAACTACTGAGAAGATACAACAATAAATGTGGTAAGAACAGGTCTCTCTTGACTGAGGAATCGCCTGTAGTTTAATAAGTTTAATAGTATGTATCATTCCCTATGGTTATTAATACATAATAATACAGATCATCTCTGGGTAAGGAATGAGAAGCATGCCATCTATTTACATTCCATGATAAAACTCTCATCTATTACTTGCGCATGTCCATCACAGTTTTCACACTTCAGTGATTCTAAGGAAACCGTTGTTTTAAAAAGTTTGGGCACTACAGACTGTTATCACATGATGTTTCCTTACGACAAATTTGTGTTTCTTTTGTACGTGGTTACTTACAGTCTAGCAACATGAAGCAAATCCAGATCTATAAATCCACATTACAGACCTACTGCCAAGGGTCCACAACTTCTTTAAGAAAACTTAGTTAGAATCACCCCATTATGTAAGTTAATTAATGCAGACTACTGGAAAAGTGAAAGGAGAAGACCCTGTGAAAGAATAATAATGGGGAAAAAAAGCCACGTAAAGAGGTTGCCCTCTTTGATGAGCCACCCTACTTTTGTACTCCCTTCTGTGGAATTTCTCAGAACACCAAAGATGTACTGTGGCCTCTGGGTCCCTTTCGCTCTTGTCAGGCCAGGATACCCCTTTCTGGATCAGGAAAAGGTAAAGCCCTATGCGAGGGCAATGAAAAACATGGAGGGAGTGACTGTCCACAGCAACAATGCCACTATTCCTACATCACTACCAAGCTGGAATCTGCTGTGCTGGATTACATGGAGCAAATATAGCTCTAGAAGCACACTAAAATTTGGTCTCAATAAACAGAACTTCTGAGGCTTCATTGTAAGTTTTCTGGTCTGTTCCCATATTGTGTAACATCAAGAATATCATTAAATTAGAAAATCTCTTCCCACTTTTGCTCTGAACTGATTCTCTTCAGTAATTTCTAATCTGACGCTCCGAAGGTGAAATGAAAATGAATAGTAAATGTCTATACATGTCAAGTATAGACTAGATGTTTGCAGATGCTCAGATAAACAAACAGAGCTAAATGTACTAACAACTGGCACAAGTGCTGTTCTTACACACTGAATCACACAATTTTTTTTTTTTCTCTGCAGAGCAGAAAAAAGCGTTTCCAAGAACTATAACTTCTTTATAGAAGGTAAAGTACCTTTTGCTGATGACTGTGATTTTGCTGTTCCTCCACCCTGGCCTCAGACTTCCCTTCATTCTCAAGCATATCAACATTCAACTAAGACACCTACAAAAAAGACTCCTCCATAATGATTAGACAGTACCATGGAAAACATATAATTTGGAATTTCATCATCAATTATTCTGTTATTTAACTAAATATATATTTGGTAAATGGATGATGAGAGCCCAAACTAATTTGTTGGCTTCCTGTATTAAACTTTAAAATATAAGGTTCTTTTCCAGGAACAGAAAGTACCCAGTGGAAAGAGGGATCACTCTGTGCCTGTTGGCACTGTGAAAATCCATTAGTAACACAACAGTAGTCACAAATCTTCAAAAAGGCTTCAAACCTACAATAACACTTCAAAATCTGAAAGGCATTTTTTGTCACCTTCTTAATACATCACACAGACTCAAAACACATGTATGTCCCCAGAACGTATCCACCATGTTAAGAAATCAAGAGCACACAGATGGGTTGCACGTACAAGAAACAGCTCTATCACATTATGTTTGCTTTCACACTTGGTCCACTCAGGAATCCCAGTGTCTCAAGTCTGATACATGTGGCTTCTACTAAAGCATCATTTACTCCCTTTATCTGCACCAAAAATATCACTACATCTCCAGGTTACTCATTCATGACCTAAACACACAACATCTAGCCTGAAATAAAAAGGGGGGCATAACGTGAATACAAGCTCCTTCTGCAAACATCACTTTAAACAGCTGTAAAGGGAAATTAACACAAAGGTCTCAAATTATTTTCTGTTGGCAGGCAGAATAAAACCCAGGACACCCTGTCACCAGTGACCTTCAGACTAAAGCTGGAGAGTACAAGACAGTACTTAGATATAGATCTGGGGGTGCCTGTTTCCTTGTTGCTATTTAACAGGGATTTTTCTGCTTCCCCAGAACTTTCTTTTTAATTTGCAACAGCTTTTTTTTATTCTTTTCAGGCTTGGGGGTTTTTAAAAATTTTTTTAGGGTTTTTTTAATTCTTTTTTACACAACAGTGTGTGCATCAGTTCCAGGGAAAAAGAGGATTTCTGAAATTCCTGCGTTCATACCAAACAACGGTGGCAGCTTGGATGTGATTTGCTTCCAAGCCATGTATCACATCCGACTCCTCAAAATGTAATTAAAATATACAATCTACTTACTTTTAGGCAAGTTATCAAGTAGATGTAGAAGTAAAATCAAATCAGATAACCTACTGCATCTTAATTACTAGCTATATTCTCTCTTGCTTATAAGAATCTAAATATTCATTCATTCTGAGCAATTAACACAAGGTATAATCCAGCCTTCCATCAGTACGTGCTACAGTGCTCAATGACATCATGGAGAGCAGTCCCTCTGGATCATCGCCCTGTGTAACCTGTAGTGCATGAAAAAACAAAGCCAGGAAGAGGAAACCAGACAGAGATGTGCAATGTGGAGTAGAGCCTTCACTTTTCCCACCCTGCCTTATACAAAGAAATTTAACATCATTTGAAACAATTTTATCTTTTTCAACAAATTAATGCAACTTCATAAAAAAACTTCAATTCATCATTGTTATTTGATCTATGATCTAATGAGCTTAGGTACATGACTATTCACATATACGATTACAATCATCTTGCTTTTTACCTATGTTGATATTAGGAATATACAGCAACATTAAAAACTTAAGTTCCACCTTTAAACTTCTAAATTTCTCCTGGGTATGTATTGGAACCACTACCTCTATAATTTAGCGCTACCAGTAAGGAAACTAATAAAAAGTCTCTGAAGAGACGTCAGGGAGTATTTTCGAACAGTGAATACAATGGTGAGTAACAGTTTCTTCTTCCAAGCATCAGAGGCACCTCTGCTTCCACAGAAAAATATATTATGTTGTATTCAACGGGAAGGTTAATTAGAAAGTGGGTTAGCAAGAGCAAAAAGCTCTGGAGACATCATTTTGCTCTTCCCTTCCTGTGATATGATATGATGTGTAATACTGTTTAATCAAGAAACTTTGAAAACAAGAAAAATCTTTTTTTTTGGAAGGTCTAGAGTAGAAAATGCTCTGAGCCTGGCTGTTTTTCCAGATAGAATATCCTATTTGCTAACACAAGCAGCATGACAGCTCATGGGCACCAGTCTGCTATTGCTGCACACTCTCTCTCTGAACTCCTTCGTTTTCCAGGAAATTAGAAAGTTTTCCCTATTCACAGTAATGTAAGTCTAACAGAGTAACTGCCAAGTGCAGATTCCTCCAGGTGTCTGCAGTGTGTTATCTGTCAGTGCAATAATTCCACTAGGCTGAACCGTTCGTTTCTCTAAGCCTAAAGGTCAACATTCTCTCCTGAAGACTTTCTAGCATTTAAATCTTCATGAAACATTACTTTTTTTTCCTCCCCTTCCAGGGAAAAAATGGCAGGACAACTTCTCTGTTTGCCTTAGTAACTCGGTCACTTCCAAGTTCTACGTGACTGACTTGGACACCATTTGGTCTTCATTTTCTAAAGTTCTTGATTTATATTTAGAAACGACAACTGCTTGCAGGTGACTACAGTTCCTCCACAACCATAAGATTTCGCTTGTTAAGCCAGCTTCTCCTCCTTGAATCGGCAAGAGGTTTTTTCATGTCTTCTCTTTCCTGTTTCCTGAGTCCAAATATCGAAGCACAATTATTTGATTCTGTGGGCATTTTCCTACCTTCAGTCTTTACACCTTAATCTCTTGCAGTTTGTATGGCTTCTGTGCCCTAGTGACTTCATATTTTCCCAGAAATAAATATATATTGTAACTCAGTAAAATAATTTCTTGGTACACTACACCTGCTCAAGTATTTTCTGGGTCAGGTCTTTTTATAATCTGAAAATAAAATATATGTGCATGTACGCCACACTGTATAAACATCATAAAGAGGAATACAGGCCTGCATTTTCCCTCAAAATTAGACCTCTATAAAAAACTATAAAGTTAAAATACATTGCACAGCTTCTCCAGGATAGCATACCCTTCATCCAATTCAATTCACACTTCATCAAGGTACATTTGAAATGAATTCATTTAATTAATTGATGAGTTCAAAGAATAAAACCTGCTAGTTTTTAAGTTATTTCCTGGATTATTCAGCTGGAATTTTTCTTGGGAAAAAAATCATATTAGAATTCCATCCAAGATAATTTTAAAAGTTTTGGTTATTTCAATTATGTAAATTCCAATTAAGTACAAATTGAAGTGTTAGTACCATAACGAGCAAAGCCCATACACCAGGGCATTCCAAACAAAATAGAAACTTGAAATCAAGACACCTCCTCACTCCTATTCCACATTTCTCAAGAATCTCCTAAGGAAGTTCAGTAGTAACAGAGCTGCGATCTGTTGCATCCTAGGAGCAAGTAGGATGAAGGAGCATTTTTTTCAATTGGTCAACAAACCCTTGCATATTTATTTGTAAGAACTCCTGACACTACAAATATCTCACCTGAAACATGTGATGAAGCAGTGACAATTCCTGCCTGGAATTACAAACAGATTGGTGCACATGGACAGCCCAAGCTTCAGAAGCCATTGAAAGATATCCCTGTGGTTACCAGTTTCTGAATAAATGTTCTGTTCTTCGGTGAGTGTAATGAATTGGTCTGTTAGATCTCACAGAGGCCCCAATGGCTGGTTGGCAAAAGGGTTAAATAGGCAATGGATGGTACTTATATAGAAATCATCTGTCAGTTCCATAGAAAAATGAGAAAGAAAGAAACCTGAGTTTGCTCTGCAGGGATGTTTCCTCCTCTGCTCTTGCTACTACTCCATATTTGAAACAGACTTTTTATCTCAGGGCAATGCATTATTGAGGAGAGAGCATGATGTTGGTTAAACGCTGTGAGACTGCTTTAGATGAGGCTGATTGGCTCAAACCTTTCAGACCCAAGAATTATGAAGCCTGCACTAGAGATTCACTGAATTTGGAAATTCAGTTCAGATATAAGCTCATTTCAGTCCTGAGGGCATCTACTTTAGTCTGGGCTATTCCTGAAGTTCAGGTAGTTTCTGAAGCTGGCAGAAGAGCTGTATGAGGTGGGTAGGGGTCTTTTTAAGATCACTAAAAATTCTGCCTGAATTAGATAGGACTGATGTATAAGAACACTTCACCTGGCCTTTATAAACACCTCTCAACTCCACCGATGCTCCCTAAATGGTGTTCTCAAACCAGCCACACCAAATACTAAGTAGCAATCAGTGGTCCATGTTCGGTACTAACAAGGCTGCACGAGAATACCCAAATATTTTGCAGGAAGGTTTTTCCATTTAAAGGAATAACAGTCTGGAAAAAGTGTTTCCTATGTACCTTACAAGCAGAAATGAACATAAGCAGGTCAAGAACAGACAGGTTTGCACAAATTCAGAGGGAGCAAATGCAGAGCTGGACTGCACACAGGTACATGAAAGTCAAAGCTGGTTAACCTATATAAACATGCACATTGTTAGACCTGATCATCATAAAATACGAGAAACAGATTCATTTATAGTTGGAAAATTTCAGTGGTTATCTTTTCCTAGCTCAACTGTAATGAAAACAAGAGGCAAAGCATTAGAAAGCCACAGGAATATTTCAGATGTTGCTGAAAACACTGCAAATCCTATTATGAAGTCAATAGTGCTCACGTAACTCCTAGGATGTTCTGCTCAGACACACTTTTTCGAGACAGCAATACTTTTTCGAGTAGCAATAAAGGATTTAGAGATAAGCAAAAACAAAGGACCTGAAGGTTTACAAAGCTGGAAAAAAAAAATGTAACTGCAAAATAGAGGCACTTTGCAGTGCTTCCAGAGTACTTTTGTCTGAGGAATAAACACCCATCTATTTGTATAATTCTTCTTTACCAATTGCTTCTCACCATCAGTTTTTGCCAAGTACTCATTAATCTCATAGTGCAAAACCTTCAATGGGTCAGGATTTTCATCTTTGGGTTCCTTCTTTGTTTCGTCTCCAAAACAGTGAGTCACAAAAACAAACATTCACACTCCTTAAAAAGGACCAAGGACTCATTCAGCTGATGGAGAGTTCCATTTACCTCTATTTTCAGCTGTATTGATTTAATTCCAAAACCCCTTTAAAACTGTATCACCTCTAGGTACCTAGGCACAGAAATGTTTCTCAGTGATCCCAGTCTGAGACTGAGGAATGTGTCCAATAGAGATTAGAGAAGCATTTGAAATCACCAGTGCTATGAAGATTCTTTTACAATTATTCATCTATTCTTAAATAGATTTTTAGATTATCTTTTTCCAACCTAGGTTGAGTTAGATATAAACCTTTAATAAGCAATAGAGAAAATTAGGGAGTCATAAATCTCATTGTAAAGTGTTGGTCACACCTTCTCAAGTTTCAGAGTTAAAACCAAGTGAACCCTTGGCTAGGCTTGTGTTACTTATTGGGAGAATGCTCTCTAAAACCACTTAAGAAGCGTCCTAAGAAAACATAAGATCAGTTTTATACTTTATTTTTTATACTCAAGAGTTTCTTCCCAACCTCAATGATTCTGCAATTAAGAATTACCTTAACAAGGCAGAAGAAGAGACTATATTCAGACAGAAATGTTTTGATGTCAGATGTGTTACCAAATACAAAGCTTCATCAGAAGACATGAAATGGATAGTTCACTGTAAACTTCAGTTACTCTCTAATCTAGGAAACTATTGTCTATCCTAAAATCTTTTAAAATAAATGGGAATAATCTTTGCATCATATCTTCTTGCTAAAGTGTCAGTAGTTAAAAATCAGCAGTGAATCAAAGCTTAGCTTTCTCATATATGCGTTTAGAGGAGCTAAATTTTATATATTAATATATGTAATAATCAATCTATAGTTCATTCACCTGTCAAAAAGGAATACTGATATCACATTGAAATTTTTGTTTTATTTGGTAAAACATTAGCTAATGGGTATAATTACTTTGTAGCCTTTCTTAATGATAACCAGTTTTAGTGTTATTTAAGGATCAAGCACCTCATTCTACAACCTAGCAAGGATCTTGAGAAGCCCTGTAAAAGTTATACCAGGTTGACTCTGATTTCTGAATGGTAGACAAACAGTTTCTATTTGCTATTCACAGACTTTAGCACTGAAGAAACACTGGATTCAACATTGGCTTTTTTCCATCACAAAATGATAACATCATTTTCTTCCTGTATATGTTTCACAGTCCAAATAAGACCCTGAATCAGGGCACAACAGTGCAGTATGGAGTTGCAAGTCATCTCATTCACTACCAACATACAGATGTGTCCATTCAACACAGAACATGCAGAATGCTTTAAACCACCAGTCAGCAATACTTGAAGTCAACACTAGTTTTCTAAAAATGCTCATTAATTGTATATTTGCAAACGCTCATAGAGAACTTCCAAATAAAGTAACAAGAATTATTACAGTCCAAGCATAACATAAATTGCTTAGTCACAAAGATTGGTTTCCTAATACTTTTCTAAAAATGAGACGTTAACGTTTGTGCCCAGGTGGCCAAGAGGCATCTTGGCCTGTATCAGACACAGCGTGGCCAGCAGGAGCAGGGAGGTGACTATGCCCCTGTGCTCAGCACTGGTGTGGCCGCACCTCGAGTGCTCAGTTCAGTTTTGGGCCCCTCATTACAGGAAGGACATTGAGGGGCTGGAGCGTGTGCAGAGAAGGGCAACGAGGCTGGTGAGGGGGCTGGAGAATAAGCCCTGCGAGAAGAGACTGCTGGAATTAGAGTTGTTTAGCTTAGAGAAGAGGAGGCTGAAGGGAGACCTCATTGCTGTTTACAACTACCTGAAAGGAGATTGTGATGAGATGGGTGCTGGTCTCTTCTCACAAGTGACAAGCGATGGCTGCAAGTTACTCCAGGGGAGGATTAGACTGGACATTTGGAAGAATTTCTTCGCTGAAAGAGTGGTCAGGGATTGGAACAGGCTGCCCAGGGAGGTGGTGGAGTCACCATCCCTGGAGGTGTTTAAAAGACAGGTAGATGAGTTTCTTAGGGATATGGTTCAGTAGGGAGACAGGCACGGTTGGACTCGATGATCTCCGAGGTCTCTTCCAACGTTATGATTCTATGATTCTACGATTCTTTGCTATAACTCATCAAAAAGTCCCCTTCCAAAACATGTCAACAAACCCACACACACACTCATAGCAGAGAGACACAGAATCTGTTTATGCACTAGATTAAAATCCTTAGTACAACAGAAGAGCCTGTACGTATATATTCACTTCACACTTATCCTATCTCCTCCAAAAGCACTGGGATAAGAGCAAGGAATGACAGCCAAAATATTTCCTGTTTAGTATGTTTTTCATGCATTTTTGTTCATTTCTGTATATATATATATACACATAAGTTTCCATTTCATTTTCATTATTACTGTAAAATACACTCCATAATACTTCATTGGAATATAGCATAAGTGTGCAAAATAGCAGAAATAAATAGCAATATATGGAAAGGATGCATCTGTACTTCTCCAATCCCAATACTTGCTACTGATCTGCAAATATACACTAGAGAAGCAATCTGTACTCCTTTGTGATCGTGGACTGTCTAAAAATTGCAATGGTAATTCCAAAACCACACAAAATGATTGAGGTTTGCATATTTATGTAGCAGAAGTCTGTCTGTCATGTGCAATGTATATTACTTGAAATCTCTGAATAACTAATTCCCTCCCCAAAGTAAGACTTGTTAAAGTAACGGCAGATTATGCTGCATCCAAGCACCTCCTTTCAGAACTGCAGTGTATATTGTGTCGTTCTCCCTCATATGGAAAAAATAGAGCAGAAACAACACAATCCGATGCTGCCAAAGAGACTGAATAGCTCAAACAGATTAGTAATAAAAGCAGCAGAACAGCTGCAGCTTCCCATGGATGAAGCCTTTCTCTAGTGACAAGAGCACCACCTATAGACTCATAAAATCATCCTTTAACTGTGTTTGCCCTTAAAACACAGCAGGCTAACTCCTAGTCTTTAAAACTGTAAAGTGTTTCACCTGTCACAAACTCATCCTTGACAACACCACGGTAATTGCATAGGATTTATATTGGCTAAAGGTCTGGCCCTACCTCCTTTATAACAGTTCCATTTCCAGAATATGAGCTGCAGCAAAAACAGGTGTTGGTAAGGCCTGGTGGTACGACCCCCCACCACAGGCCACACACTATGATTTATGCCATCTCAATGGGCTGCTTCCTCATCCAGGGAAAGTCAGGTACACCTCAGGAGAGATTTCATCCCCTGACAGCCTGCTGCACTTGCTACTTGGCTTGGGACCCAAGGGGGGTGATAATCAGACCTGATGAGTTCTGGACTTGTGCAACTGGTGGGAAGAACCAGAAACCAGAAACCACGGAAAGCCCTTTGAGCTGTGACCAGCATCTCCAGCACATTCTGTTGACAGAGATCATCTGTTCACAGAGCAGACAGACAGGCCAAGGCGAGGTTAACTCTCAGGCTCATCTATTGCCTTTTGAGGAACACCAAGGCACTGCGAGTGTTCTAACTAAACTCGAGAAGGGGGAAATTTTGATTATAGGCTGACCTCTCTGCTTGTCCCTCTGTTGATGTGTTTAAACACACATATGTGACTTTGGAGGTCTGGATATCAAACATTGATGCGTCCATAACATCCATCCCTCCTCATATCTGTGCACCCACTCCTGTATCTGTCCGTGCACACACCTATGGTTTATATTTACACACATGCACATCTTGATTCAGAGTACTTGTGTGGTAAATTAGTGTGAATTCTGTCATCTCGGACTCTGTAATTAAGTCACCATTTTGATCATACCAAACCCCTTTTAATCACCTTGTTAAATATTAAATTGGCTAATGATTAATTGCTGCTAAAAACCCTACCATATAATCTACCTCTATTAATAAATTCTAAATTGCAGCTAAATCTTAGCCCTGTGAAAAATATTTAATCTGTGACAAATTCTATGATATTTTGCTTAAAAGGGACTTTCAGTAACACTGCTTTTTAATGGTCCTTAAAAGACAGATAACAATTAATACACACTAAGGCAAAGTATGAGTGGGCGAGGAAATAATAAAAACGCTGAATGCTAAGTTAGCTTTACCATCACTGCACCCTGTTTTGTTCACCACACTCACCCTTACGATGCAGAGAGGAGCACAGTAAATCCAGCATTTGCTTGGCAAGGACTCTGTCATTCCACTGGTTTCATCGAGGTCAACGAGGCTGCACTGGTCACACCAGAGTTCCAGAGCCAAGCCCCAAAAGACTTATTTCAAGATCTAGGCAAGCCTTGACCTAGTGATAAATATACTGACAAGTTGATAACACTATAGCATAACAGAATGTTAATGTGTTCTACTAATATTATAGAATGCATCAGTAAAATTAAATTCAGAGTTTCCTTAAAATACCAGTCTTTTCACTTTCTGAAAGCAAATACAGAACTTTCTATCTCTACAAAAACAAAAGATCCTGAGTATCCATAAAAGCTAATTTAGATTAAAGAAGGATGGTGAATTAAGGAGAAAAAATATCAAGTAAACTACTGTCTTAGTTTCGATGAAAAAAAAAACAACCAAACCAACCAAAGTATGCTCAGTGATTTTAATCAAAGATTGTGAGATTGTGCAGAACAGATAACAGTTCTTTGCTCTAAGTGTATGTGTGCACAGAACAGAACAAAGCCAACAACAACTGCGATTAAGTTGTTAATATGGATCGAGTCCCGTACCCGAGCTCTGGTGGTGCCGTCACTTTAAGCTGCAGCTCCGCTCCGGGCAGCCTCCTCCTCAGCGCCGATCCAGATGGTTATCGGTCACACTCGCACTCACACACACAGAGAGGGAAAGGAAATAAAGATAGAGAGATAGAGAATACAGCAACGCAAGCAGAGGTAGCAAAGCGCGACTATTCTCTAGGTAGCAAGATGGAGAAAGAGGCGGAGACCGGGAAGTAGCCAGTGAAAGGAATGTCCGGGCAAACGGGACACAACCTCTGCCCCGGTCTGCCCGGAAATGGCCCCTGCCCCCCACTGCCAGCAAAGGAAGAAAAAATTCTCTGAAAGAGGAGGGGAAAAAAAAAACCAAACCAAACCAAGCTGAAACTATAACAACTACTTTCTCAATAATTTCACGAGTAGACACATATGAATGGCATTGACTTATTCCTAACTATTTACTGCTAGTAATTTTCTACTTTGGGAAAGGTTTAACTCAACCAGAATGGAGCACTCTCTCAAAAAAGGGGGCTTTATAATAACCACCAGGAATAATTTCTCTGAAGACTCAGTCCCAAATGACAACAAGCACAGCGCAGCTCCAGTTTCATTGGTATCCACATGCACCATTTGTACACCTGCTGTAATACTCACAATCCAAACCACGGAAGATAGCACGAAGTTCTCCCCATATCACCTAAGTATCATGACAGGATACAAGCGGCAAAACCACCACATCTATCAAAATAGTGATATTAACATCCCAGGAAGTCTGATGCCTTCCTTAGCTGGCAAGAGGAAACATGTCAAATCCTCTAGTGTTTTTCTTTGTTTGAAAAAGCAAATTTACAAAAAAAAAAAATGGAATTTGCTAAATTTTTTGTCATCAGCATAATCTTATTAAGAACAATAAGACTCTTTGTGCAAATTTTAGACCAAGAGGTTTGCAGAAAGCAGAGATTAGCACTGTAATTAGCAGGTACTTATCTGAAGTGATTTAAAAAAAATGGTATTTATTGGGGCAGAGTTTGACCTTACAGTGTTGTAAATTCAGCTTCCCTGGTTTATTTCCCTCGGATAAAAAGGCTCCGTGTCTCCTGTACTCTGAATAATCCCTTTAAATCATAGTTTCTATCTCTGTTCATTCACAAGACTGTACAGACGGAAAGAAGGAACCTTACTTAGCTATAAAGCTCTCCTTCAAAGCCTGAGCTGGTGGGTCGGTTAGCAACTTACTGCCCTCCTACAGGATCCAGCTGTAAGTTTTAAAAGTAAGGAAGATGATCTGCTGTGGAGGAACATTTAGAAAACAACAAAAAGTCATTTTCACACAACCCTGTGAACAAAATTCAGTGGTTCAGCCACAAATAAACATCTCAAAATGCTTTTGCAAACACTCAGCTGTTAAATCTTGGTCACTGCTAGTTCTCTTTCTCCTCTCACAAATATTAGTTACTTATTTTATAATATTGCAGAAGAGTTCCGAGTTGTAGAGCATGACCCAACTATGTGGGAACTGTAGAAGACTTTGGGCATTATAACCAGACCAACACCAAGAAAGATCTCTTGGCCAACTCCATAGTGTCAGCACACCATGTAGACATCTAAGCATTCCCAAGGAAATTTTTGAGAGACAAAAGAGCAGGTTTTTTGAAGATACTTTGTCCAACTCCTCCACCTTCTAAGAAGGGAAGCGGACTTCACTGGTAAATTTGAAAGGAGTAAGACCTTTCAGGTATGCAGAGACTCCTACCAATATGGCAACTGACAGTTCCTACGAAAGAAAACCAGAAAAGTTTTGACGTGCAGAATTAAACTTTGCAGAATCAAAGTTTACAACTCACAGACAGTCATAAAGCAGGTGTGTTTATTTCAGCCCTGGGTGCAAGAGGGACTGCTCCTCTTAACTTGCACACCAAGAGAACAAAGAGCTAACTATTTATCATACATAAGCATGCATTTTCATTAGATTTTCAAGAATAGGTTGAGTTAATACAAATAGTTCTGAGAAATCTTTATCACAATTCCCCTCCCACTTGCGCCTGTGCCGTGCCATCTGGTGGCCTACTTTTGGGGTCTTTGGGGATGAATGCAATAGTCCTCTTCACCATAAACTTTTCACCTCTGTCCTCCACGCAGGCGCAGTTCCATGTTATCACGGTACCAAATTTGCAGAAGATCGCACCTTCTTAAAGTCTGGTTCCTTACTCCTTATCTTAGCCTGGGGAAGCGAGAAGCGACCTTGTACCAGCTGGAGCTAAGGAAAAATAGTTAACTGTTTCGTTTCAGTTTTAAAGTTGAAAAACTGGAAGTTGAACAACAGTTGATGTAGACAAAAGTGACAAGTTAGGAAAGTCACTCTTGCAGCAGCAATCTTGACAGAGATGAGCAGCAAAGTATGAATTTGTCAAAGCCAGAACTCTAGAGTTACGAAATTATGGGATTCTGACTGGGAGTATCAACTACGTGGATTGATAGGTTAGTGTGTGTCAAAGATGTTCTGTAGAAAGTGTGAAACACCTACAGGCACCCTGAAGATGAGATGGCAGACAAGTTCTTGTCAAAGAGCCCTGATTCCTACATAGAATCTCAGTAGGCTTCTTCCCAGCTACGAATCCAGCTCTTGCACCACCTGTGTGTACTGTGAAAACCCAGGGAATTCAAACAGTTCTTGTGTAACTCTGTATTAGACTCCCAACTGATTTGAAATAATTTATTAACTTAATAAAAATTTAAATAGCTGTTAAAGGACATAACTACAGCACTTAGTGTAAGTGTTAAAGAATTCACTAACAGTGCAAGGCCACTGGAGAATGCACTGAGATTACAGTTTGGAGAAAGAAAACACCACTTTTCTGATTTGTTCATATTATCTGGCAATAAGCTTATAATAAATTTATGCAATCAGCATCAAATTCATGAAAGTAACTGCCTGGCAGAGAGAATGACTGCTTATTGAGGGCTCAGTACAGGCAATAGTTTAAGAGCCTCCTACAATCAGAAAAGCCAGGGTGGAAGAACAAAGTTTGATTATTTTATTCTTTTACAAGGTAGGCTTTTCTGATGACTGGAATTACCACGAGAGGCACAAAACCCTCATGCTCTTACAATTAACTCCACCACACCCCATTGTATTGGGAATTGTTTCCTTAACCTTGTAAAAAGAAAAAAAAAAAACAAAAAAAACCTGTCTTTTCTAGCCTAAGCTAGAGAAACGCTGTTTTCCCCAAGCCAAGCTCACACTGCAGATCGCTATTAGTTTTTCCTGTTGATGGATTTTTCTAGTTTATTTAATCCACCAAGAGTTTGAGGAGGACTTGCAGGACGTACATTTGCCAGCAATCACGTTGTGCTTATCACAATCAGGACTTTTTTGCTTTTGTCTGCCCAGGCAGTGAAAAGAAAATATTGGCTCTGGACCACCATGCAGCAGGGTCCTGAAAACACTGCAGGACATGCATGCACTCATGTTCATCAGGGTTTGAAAAAAGGTGAGGGAATTTCTTTTCAGTGCAATGTCATGGACATGATCTTGCTTTTGGCACAGCTGGAAACAAATTGCTAGCAATGGCAGGAGGTGGAAGAAGCACCTGATTCCATGTAGTTTCCAAATCAATGAAAAGCATTTCAATCTTTCTAACTGACAAGGCTTCTCTCTGTTGCTTGTCATCATGTGAAGCAGCTCTGTATTTCAGAGAAATTGTGACTTGGGATTTTCACCTGTCTTTCCTGGAATCATACTGCATTGCTGGGGAAACTTCTCCTGTTCTCGCTCAGGCCTAAATGGTTCTTTTCAGAGTCCAGTAAAATCAGGAATAAGTGTTAGTTTGACTCAAAAATCAGGCATGTGTCTGAATATATTATAAATAGGAGTGGATAATCCTTCTGTGCTCTTCTTTCCCCAACCTAAGGACCAGCCTAGGAAGCACTGTATCTGAAATTCTCTCTGGGTTCAGAACTATTTGGTTTTGCTGCTTTGATCATTTCAGTACAAATGCTTCCAAAAGTCATGTCTCGTTCCTGCTATACACATGGAATTACTGCTCAAGGCCTATGTGTGGCCACAGTTTGGGGACTGTTCCACATCAGAGCCTTTTCCATAAAGAGGATGGCTTATTTGTCCTTGCAAGCAATGAAAAATAACTACCATGCAACAATTTCCCTGCCTGGAAACTTCACTTGAGCACTCAGCCTATCAGGGAATTTGTTTGGATCTCCCATGGGTAATAAAAAAGCCTTAGTTTGGGGAATTTCCAAAGGGAGTATTTGGAGTAAAGCCCATACAAGGCAGTGGCCTAAAGCACCATCAGGGACATTGACATTGTCTCATGTATGGGGTACAGAAATACTGTCACTGCAGACATCTGAAAAGAAAATCCAGAAAACAGAAAGGACATCAGTTTGAGCATTCAAGTATTTCTGAATAATCGATTAAGATGGAATATTTCAGTTCCCTTTGGAAATGTCTGCACCTGATTGACTCCAAGAGCATAAGAGGAGAAACCCGCAGCAGGACAGTGGGCAGCATACAAGATACCTTTGCAGGGTGAGCACACACACAGGGCCAACACTGCAAGCACTTGGACTTACTGAATATACAAGTCATTGGAAATACATCTGTCTCTTCACAGTGCCATGCTCAGCAATACCCTACACAAAACACAGATGATCAAATGCAACCAAATGCTCATTCAGATGCTCCAAATATTAGACCACAGACTAAGAAATAAAATATTCAGACCCTGACCTGCTTCCTCAAAACCCTGTAACAGCTCAATTAAAAATTTCATAATTTACCTGTTAGTACCTTTTATGCCTCATCCTGGAACAGCCCTGCCCTTTGTCTCTCAGTGTAAAACACAAACCCTAGGTCATGCAAAGAGCACAGCTTTTCACTGAGCTCAGGGGGAATGGAATTTCTCTGGAATTGCAGACATTATCACCAGCCCTGCAATTTCTGTGCCACATCCCGGAGTGTAACATTCAGTCACTCTGCGAAGTCATCTGGCTACGAATCTCAGCCTCCAAAAATGAGCTACAGCTCAGCTAAGGTGATTTTGCTGTAACCATCTTTTTAACATAATAGCTAATTAAGAACAAATTATGTTGTCTAGTGTTATAAAATGAATAAAAACAAATGCATGCAGTAACTCCTTTAGGATTTTTTATCCTTAAATGGACAACTGCATCCAAACAGTTTCCAAAAACCCTTGCAAGGTAGTTTTAATGAATCTTTCATGATTCAACAAACCATTGCATTAGGTCGTTCTCCTGAAGAAGCAAGAGTCGAATCTCTTTATATCTATTCAGAAAGTTATAAGGTACCAGTGTTATTGGGTTGCTTATACTTAGTTAAAAAGCAATTTGCTGGCATTTCTTTGCTTATGCTCAAAGGGTTTAAAAAAGAAAGAGAAGGGGCTGTGACAAGTAATATTGTGCTCTTTGTAAGTAGAACATAACCTATTACACACAATAATAATTGTCTGGCTTCCTACAGCTAGAATGTACTTGAAGCTCCAGGGTAAGACAGGCTCTTTGTACCACAGCCTTCCCCTTCCCTGTCATCTGTCCAAAAATGAGCCATAAAGGCTGAATACTCATAATAAAAAAATACCAGGCCGAGATATCATTAATAGAAAGTAAATCAGTTGCTTTGTATAGAAGCTGAAGTAAAAGCACAGTCAAAACAAGCAGCCTCATCACCACATTTTGTTTCCAACTGAAATGAATCCCATGAGCAGCAGGAGTCTGAAATAAACCTGTGAGTGCCAAACAGACCTCTCATCATCATCTCTGCATGGAAAGAGACACTCTCAGAACAAGAGTTACGGCCTCAGGGCTGCTCTGGGCACAGACAATATTTTTCCCCTGTGTTCTTTAGGAAAAAAAGAGTAGAATCCATAGTACCACATGTTGTCACTGCTGAAACATCTGTGCCCAGACTGGCACAAATGTATGATTTCAGACGGCCACATGAATCTCACTGTCATGGATGGACACAGCTGTAGTGACATCACCGTATCGATGTTCACTAGGACCAGAGCTCCTCAGGCTTTAGGCACTAAATTGTATTAAAAGCACATTCATTAAGATAAACTTTTTCATGTTATGATCTATAACTGTTTTCTCAGACAACCCCAAAGGCAGCCTGAACAAGCTGATGTTAATGGAGACTGCTGAAGATCAGTAAATGAACAGAAACTCTCAGAAGTCCCTGCTCTGAGAAAGGCTGGGGTCTGGAAAAGCGATAAGTACCATCAAATACGCTTATCCTGCTGCTGTGCAGAAACCTGCCGGTGAGCACTGCTGGAAAGGAGCTCTGTGAGCCCAGCAGAGAGCTCTCGGGTTTTCTTGTTTCACACGAGATATAATCTACATCATCGCAGCTCCTTACAGGTGACAAGGCAGCACCGTACCAGCACACTAAATGCCCTTTTACAGAAATACACCTCATTAACAAACACAGTGAAGGCACTGAAAAACATTTGAATAACACATGAATTATGTTATCCATCACAGTAAACAGCATGAACACTATTGGTGGGTGCCAAACCCCTCTCCTCTAGCATTCAAGATGGTTCTCTTGGCTCAAGATTGTTCCAGTGTAACTTCCTAAAGACTTTAGGCCACCCTAATACCTGCCAGCATTATTCTTCACCCCAAAAAAAGCTTTCCAAAAAATAGTTCCCAGTAAAAAACTCCAAACAAAAGTCACTCAAAGATTTCTCAGACTCACTTTAGCCAATAACACTTGGCTTGCTAAGGAACTCATAAACTTGTAATGTCTAAATACAAACCTCTTCCAGCTGTGATCAAGACATAACACATTCATAACTCACTTAGGAAAGTTTCTTACATGCTGGATAGAACCTTTGAGGAAAGAAATAAAACCTCAAGCCCTCTCACAGGAAGGGCAGATGAATCTTTGTTTCCATGGCTTTGGGGAGCGTAGCCTTTTCATCACAGGTCAGTGAGGGATTCAGGGAACAAATTCACACATGTATGGAAATGCTGAGACACAGATGGAGCTGCCATCCCTGCGTCCTGGATTTCTGAATTGGATTCACACTCTTATAAGTACTTCCATGGAAAAGGAGGTTTATGCTTAATACTTCTCAGTACCCCTTGTTAAAAAAATCACTGTTAAACTCTGACATTAATTAAAAATCATACAAGTGACCTGGATTTATATCTGAAAGAAAGAGGGCACAGAACTGGGGAAGCTTGAAGTCTCACACCAAAGCAGTCATGTTTGTGCAATGAGCAAGTGCAGGAAGTCATACAAATATTGCTAGAAAGACTGAAGGCAGAAAGCAAGCACCTGGAAATGGCAGTAGTTTTGATTCTCTCACTTCTCTTATATTCTTGACACCACATCAGGCTCAAAATGAAACTATATACACAGCTTATCACAGCGTAACTGTTCGGGGGAGGCTGTTTTCACTAGTTCACACTGCTTGCTCTACAAAGTTTCTAAAGCAGTGTCAGTTATCTACTATACTGCATTTTTCATTGAAAAAAAAATTCATTTATGTGGTCACTTCAAACCTGATACAAGCTCTGTAAATAGAGTTTGGGTTTTTTTGGACTGACCCATATATTCATTACATTAACCCCTCCCACTCCACCCTCCCTTAAAAACTCCTTAAAGACTGTCGGAATTTGAATACATTAGAAATAATTTTAACACAGACATGTGAAATTTTCTTTGACGTCAGATTTGTGAGTTTTGAGTACGGTTCCACAAACTGAGAAGAGTATGGTCTCTTAACATAACAGAAGAGAGGTCTCTGACAAGTTCAGGCCCATTGCAGATGGAGATAAAATTGCTTCAACCATTTTCTCAAGAATCAGGAAGGTACTCTTCGAATGAAGCAGAAGCCAGCAACAGTTACTGTTTTCAAAATTGATTTGACCATGAATGAGAAGAATTATTCCTATATCTATATATAATTTTAATTATAAAATTAGCCAATCATGCAATTCAACATTTCATCTTCAAATGACTCAGAAATAATGCTATAGGCTGCTTACTCTGTTAATTATTAGGAAGTGTTGGCAGTACAGGCTTTTCATGGGCTGCAACAATCCCAAATCCCAACCCTCAGGAGAGGAACCGGTGAGAGATGACTGCTTCCCTTCACTTGCCCCTAAAGCCAAAGCCTGCACCCTAACTCTGCTGACTGGCTGGCACTGGGATTGTTGGATATACTTGGTCTCAGCACACCCATCCCTCACATTTCTGAGCTGTTACAATTAGACAAGACTGTTTTACAGATTTGCTGAATAGTCAGAATTTGCTCAGTGATTTACCCGCACCAGCAAAAGTAATGATTTTGTCTGTTCCCTGGCAGGATACACAAGCCAATGCCATCTTTGTAAAAAAGAGACACTCTCTTTTATAACCAGATCCAGCAAGCTCTAGCAAAAGCAGCAAACACATAAATGTTTTTAAATGGTCTATGCACACGTACTAACACATCAGCACTGTAACTACGAGTTTTGTATGCCATAGTATCTTATATGCTTATCAAATGACTAATTCAGAACCTTGCAATCTAGTTTCATAAGATAACATGATGAAGTTATTCAAGTTTTCTATGGAAGTGTAAATGCAAAGCAGTTTACTTTCACTGTAGATTTAAATATTCCAAGCACTGGTAGTTCGCAAAACAATTACAGTCTTTATACGCCAAGAATTAACAGAGAAGTGGAGTCTATTTGAAACTAATTGGTCTAAACATCTAATACAGTAATTGCATTAAGTATATTGTAACATACAGAGCTACCCAGACTATTGCATTACAAGGCAGCTGTCTGGAGCACCCAGCAGCTCCAGAGCCAAAAGCTGTTTCAGCTTTCTCAGCTGAACGAGAGCCTTTCCACCATCGCAGCCAGTGCCGACCATCAGCATGAGAATGCCAGATGGGCAATGCCTGAAATCTCGTTAACTATCTTAAAACCAAAGCCAAGAAGAAAGATATTGTGAACTTGGTGGATTTACCCCCTTTCTATTTATGGAAGTTCTGCATGCTTAAAAAAACCAGAACTAACTTTTCCATAACATCATTTCCATAGCATCATTACTGATGCTTTTCATTAGCACAACTACCACATACACAGATGTACAACTTATTTCACAGAAGCAATTCCTAAGTTAGTTTTGGTTTCACTCGATTTTCTCACAGTTTCCTTTAATTTCTGATGCCATTTCCATGCCTTAACTCTTTAGCACTGTTAAGTGGGGTGCCCCTCAGGTTCATGAAGCCACACCAAGTTTCAGCAGCTGAGAATCTGTTGATTCCCCAGTTATTTATGGCTTCGCCTCACCTTATTAACGGTTATGTTTTTAAAAAGTAGTATATTAATTCACTAAAAATGAAAGATAATTTCACCGAAATGCAACCTATGGGTAAAAGGTTGGGTCCAGCTCACTAGAGGGGGTCTGAAAACTTCTTCAGAAGGACTGGAATTCAACCTAGGTTTCATATGCTGCTTGGCTGCTTTTAAAAGATAAGGAATTCTGCAAATCGTAGGTCTGTTTAGGGATTCTTATTATGGACCTTGCATTGTAACTACAGAGGAGTGGCCTTATATTGAACAACCTAATCTTGCTGAGGTAGAAAATCACTCTGGCATTTATGTAATAGAGCTGAGATTTGGCCTCTGGAGTCTAATGTAATGACAAGAGCATGAAAATATTGCAAGAACAACTCCATCAAAGAAAACTGTAAACGCAATCCAAATCTTACTGTTTCCTTGGCAAGATCACAGACAAGGAGACGCATTGGAAACATGAGAAATATGGAAACAGAGGACTAGGTTATACAGTAGAGATGCAACCTATTTGCAAACCCATCAGTGGGGCATCCACTGATTGCAACAGGCTTCAGTTAGAAGCCATGCTTTTCACATCATTTTGATTAGACAGGTTGTATTGAACATCCTACATCAAATGGAAAACAGTAGGCGAGTAGAGTAAATGAAGTCTATAGGTAAAAAAATTACAATTTTCTATACCTGCTTAGATGTTACTTTCCGACATCCTGCAAAGTGACAGGGAGCAGCACGGATGAAAGACATGTTTACATTCAGGGCCTGGATGGATGATCCTAGTCTGTGGATCCAATTCACTAACACACATGTGACTCAGAAGGTTTGGCAAAATCATGTTTAGAATTCAGCTCACAGAAGCTCTTCCTCCAGATCTTCATCCAGCTTTGGGAATGGATTTTGTGTTTATATCATCAATTCCTTACTTTCCCAACTGACTTGCAAGTGGCAGTTAGTGTAGCATGACTAAATAAATGGAGCCATGCCACAAACAGTTTAGCTGAAAGACCATACAGACTTAGCAGTCAAACACTGAATGGAAAGGTAGGGCTGCTTTTTCAAGCAGTCAATAGACACAATTGAAATTACTGGCAGGAAATGTCCACTCCTTTATGCTCTAGAGTGCAAATTTACTCACATATCTTTGAATATATACAACAAAATGATAAAACGGCTCCACAGAACGACTCACAAAAAAGCCCTTTGATGGAGCACTTGGACTTCAGAAAAGACCTTTCACCTTAGTCACCACCTTTAGTTGTTTGGGTTTACTCTTTACCTTTGGCCTTTTCCTCCAGCTTTTTATCTCCAACTGTGACATAAATCCATACTAATGAAAGCAAGTAACCAGATGTGCTACATATTTCTTCAAAAATGGGATAAATCTACACTTAACATTGTTAAAAAAACAGAGTGATTAAAAACAGACAAGGCAATTCTGTCATCACAAGTGCCTACAGCCATGGGTCCTTCTCAGTAGTAGTGAACACATAAGAGGAAATAACAACCCAATCTCCTGGGCTAAACTATGAGACTACTTGTTATAAGTCTAATTTTCACAGAGTTATGTTCAACAGAATCAATATTCTGGATAAATATTCAATAGATGGATCCTCAAGTCAAGACACATGTGCAAATACTGCTTGAATTATCAACATTGCACACACACATTCCAAAAAACAAATCAGAGATACTTCTGAAAGATTGCCTTTCTCCCCAGAGTTCATGTCAGCACCAGACCAACTGCAGGGTTATTTGTATTCACAGCTGAAACATTGCAACTGAGGAGGACCCTTGTCTTTCACTTTAACAAAACAAAGTGCAACAAATCTACTTCACCTCACAAGGCTGGTGAGTGCCCTCCAGCATCATTCTGATGGAACCTGTGCCAAAGATACACTGCCCTCCTTCGCCCTTCAGACTGGTTTTGTTCACTCATGAGTTGTGGGAGAAAGGGAAATATCCCCCTGGGTATAACACTGTGATCATACACTGCTGGATGCAGAAAACCTTTTTGTAGGTGCAGTTTTTTATATTTTCTATTCTGCACTCTTACTTTGCATCCTTACAGTTTGTCACCAATAATACCTAAATAATCAGATATTGCAATAGGGGAAAAGGTCCACAGGAAAGACCACATGCTACGTATTCAACGCAGGTATTCAAAAAATACACACACACACAAACCTAATAAATTAGCAAATACAATTTCACTCAACTATTGAGTTTAATAGTGAAAAGCTGTGCTCTTGGCACAAGAAAGTGATGCATTCACTGCACTTTAGGATTTTCACAGCAATATTCTTTTTTTTACTCAAATATCCTTTCATCATTTAGCCTAAAACCGAATGAAGCTTAGAAGGATGAGAGAAAATATTTTGAAAGTATATGAACAAGTGTAGTCAAAGGAACAGAGCTGTAGACAGGGAACACTGTGCTGGGTCCTAGTAGCCAGTCACCTCTACCCAAATCTGATGCAATTTATGAAGTCCAGGCGTTTTTACTAAATTTCAACAAACCTGTCATGCAAAATACATTTCTAACACATAACTAACTCTGTCAGCCTTAGTTTGTGGGATTGAGTCTCGTAGCTGTGGCTGGCAAAGCAGCTGTTCCAGCCAGCAATTGCATGCAATCGAAGCAGAACATTGCAATGACCAGAACCAACAGAGACCTTGAAAACTCACTTTGTGAGTTTGCTTTGTGTGGGATGAAAGCAAACCTGTTGGGTTGGGCTCTGGTAAGGTTATATACAGGAAACATCATTACACTGTGGAAAATAAAGTTCTATCATGGTGATTTGACACTCTTAAAGACTGAAATTGAAAAACAACTGAATCAACATTGTACACATTCAATACATTTGTGTCCATGTTATTAATTTCATCAACACATTGTTGAACTCACATCTTCCAGTACAAGTACACCAAGAACCAGTATGTCCTTCATTCAAAGAAATGAAGGAAAAGCTGCCACTATAACACAGTATCAAAACGTGCTCTGCAACACAAGGCTGTTCCAAGCCCAGTTTAAAGGACAACTGGAGCTATGACACATTATGTGAGTACAAAAGCATCATCTGCCTGACACAACAGTCAAAAATCCATCCTAATACTACACAAGTTCTCTTCTATGCTTCAAGCAGGATTAGCACACACTTCAGAGTCTCTGGAAATCACATCAGCATTTGTAAACTATTGCTTAGTGTGCCGAAATCACAGCTTTGCAAATTACTCCCAATTTTCCCAGGTACAAAATTGTACTGTTCTGATTCAATAAAACCAGTTATGACAACTTGATTTGCCCCTTCACACTTTTAGGTTTTATCTCAACTGTCCATATCTTATTTTAAAGCCCCATAATACTGACTATAAACAGCTCAATCTTTCTAATGAATCATCACAGTATTTTTAAGTTAATTCTACATTTTTCCAGTTCTCTGATATTTTCCCCTAGGCTCCAGAGCACAGATTGTTCCAGCACCAGAGAAGTATGGCAGTAACTCAGTATCAGTCTGGGTGCTTGTGGGCAGGGTGTTTCCAGACAAGAAAATATATTTTATCTAGGAGGGAAAAAATGGAAAAAGTTTTATCCTTTTATCCCGTAAATCAATCTCCAATGGGCTACTGAAGTAGAAGGGTGTTTTTAGTGCATTTGTTTACATAGGATTTCACTCCCATAATGCCCCAGCAGTGCACATCCTTCAGTTTTCCAAAGCAGTGCAGTAAGAGGAGAGTTCAGAAACACTTCACTTAGGATAGATGGTGGAAAATAAATCACGTCCCAGATTCAGCCCTCACTCCATAATAAGGCATATTTAGGAAAACCTTGGCTCAGGGGAAGCCTGTGGCAGTTAACACTCCTCAAACCCATTTACTAGTGGTAGTCTTTCAGTACTAATTTCACATTACAGTGAAAATTTGGCACTGTGCTTCAAGATTTAATTCTATATTCAAAATAATTTAGTAATAAAGTAAATATTACTCTCCTCTCTCAAAACAAGGGTGACTAATTAATGCTCGCAGTTTGGATTCAGCCAGCAGGGACACGAACACAGTTCGACGTAATCTCTCACATTAGCAGGCTGTCTCTGTAAACTATACAATTACTCTTTAAACAGAGCCACTGGTTTATTACTGCTGGGATCTTGGGTTCATTATGTTCTCATAATGCTCTCAAATATTTCTGTTAATATGCACAACAACAAATGGCAGGAATTAATTTCAAACAGATGCAATAAGCTGCTTATTCATTCTTGATTTCTGCAACAGTTTTCATTACAGATATTTATACTTCAAAGAATGTTTCCAACACAGAATGAAAAATTATATCTTATTCCTAATGTCCTTACATAAATAGCAAATGTAACATAAAAAATTGAAGTGAATTAAGTAGCTTTTTTCAAGTCCCAAAGCCCACAAACTCAGAGGTTTTTCCACTGAATTTAAATAAAACCATTAGCTTTTTTTAAAACACAAAAAAATCCACAACTGATTAATAAGCCATAAAATTCCCTGATCTTGGAGCTTTAAGTCTTCAGAGAAATTTTGTTAGGAAGTTTCCAGGGCATTTCCCCATTCACACATACACACAGTGCATCCTTTAAAGGTGAAGGAAAGGTACAGCATCCTTTGCACTAACAGTAAGAAACACCATTACAAAATCTGACACAGCAGCACGACAGCAAATGAAATTCTGCTGTTCTTACAAGGAACACCTATAGCTGGGAAAAGTGGGTTTTCTCGGTGGATGGGGGGGCGGGGACGGGGGGAGCAGTGTTTGACATTTTTCCATACTGAACACCAAGTCAAAGTTAGAAACAGACACAGGGAAATGTGAGAAGCCAGGTAATGCCTGAGAGTCCTTCTCATCTGAACTGCAAAACACTTTCTGTCCGAGCTCTATTTAAACTCGTTATTCCCTGACTCCTCCCTCAAACCAAAGACAAACATCAGGAGTATTTGTATTTCTTCTCCCTTGCTTCTCTCTCCACGTTTACAAATATAGAGCTAATTATGTATTACATTTTATAATATTTACATTTGTAAATATATATGACATTGAAGCACAATGACACTTAGAATGTGCTTTATAGTCTCAAGACCCACGTATGTATGAAGGGTTTAAACATCACAATTCAGTGGGACACAAAAAGGGAAGTATTTTCATACTGGCCGTACCCAAATTAAACTCTGTTTATTTGTGCCCCAGACCCAGTTCGCTTTTGCCAGCTTTGACAGGGCCACTAACGTGTTAACATACATGGGGTCAAGTGTTATTAACAAACCACCATCAATCAATAACACTGCAGAGGCAGAGAATGGGACAACTGTTCCCCAGCTGAACCCCAGACAAAGTGCAGGAGGCAGGCAGGCACCAGCAGAATGAGCTTTAGTCCACACACGTATCCCATTAATCAAAACACCAAGTCATACTCTGTTTTCAGTGGACAGCAATTAAAATTACATGTCATAAGCATGAGGAAAATGTGAACAATAAGGTGGCAGAGGATCATGCCTGATATACTCTTGTTTGAACTATTCACATTCTAAATCCTGCTCACAAACAGTTTCTGTCTCCCCAGTGTCTGTGCTTTACTTTCAGTGCCGAGAAAAGTCCCCAGCACTATATATTGTGTTCTTATCTAGAGGTGAACTGCATTAGCTCCTTTTACTGGCAATGCTTTGATGATGTGAACTGGTGTTGGGAGTTGACCAAGACCTTGTAATGAAAATATTTCTCCTATGCAATCTGCTCGACTCATTATTCCAGCATGTCAGTTTGCATCGAGGAGAAAATACAAGGAGACATTAACCAAAGAAACAACGATCAAAGCAACACCATGGGGGGAAAAAGTTAATGCTGGAAAAAGAACATGTAGTTATTGACTGCAAAGGATTAAGCAGGAATTATTTTCCTACTCCTCCACTCCCTCCTTCCCCCATTTCAGTTCATGATTTCTAAAAAAAGTCAATATTAGGTGCTGTATCTGTACGAGGGATACACTAATCCTTCAGTTAATCCTTACCATCACCAGCAAACAGTTTAATGGGTTGATAAAACAATAATAAAGTTTCTAGAGCACCTTCCATAACAAGATTCGGAAGTGGCTTGTAAATATTTAAAGCTTTTATTTACATTGATAGCTTGGAAAATTAAATCAAAGAATCCATTTTGCATCAGTCCTGAGGACCAGAAACAGGTCCTTTACCTCTTGCATGGACACTGACACAATCCAGAGTTCTGGATGATTAATCTAAACACACAGTGATGAAAACAGAGGTGATTCTTTCCAAACCCAGCCCTGCGGGATGCCATGTGATGTTGCTCACCCTGACCCCAAAGGCCATTGTTGCACTTTGATGTTCAACTGCTGCTCTTATGTGATAGATAACATCAGAAAAGTTTAACTGTGAACCAAGCTGAAATCATATAGACATCCTTCTGCTATTCACTAAACTTGTGTCCAAGTTTTGAAGGATTTTTGTCTTAATTGCTGCCTCCACCTCAGTTTCACATTTCCTCATGTGTTTTTCACCCTTTAAGTAAACACAGCAATGTATTTAAATAAATATGTCTATGTACGTATTTTTTCACGTTTCTCTATTCAGCATCCCTTATAACACCCTTGTGCATGTTTATTTGTTACTCTAGGGCCACAGCATACGTTTTATATTGCTTTCTTGTCCATTACATGTAATTGTATTACTGTCTGTTCCATGTAAAATACACCCAAGTCAGAGAGGAGATGACACTTCCACCAAAATAAATAAGTCATTACTCTTATTAGGCTTCTTTTTACAGCAATCATACATTATCCAGCAGACCCTTTTTACACTTCACCAAGAGACCTTCTGAGTTGTAAGTTGTGGTACAGCCCATCTCCAATGCTGCACTCCGGAGGCACTACCAAAGGTAGTGTTCAATCATTTATCAGCTGCTGCTGCTATGAGGCACTCAAGCACACTGAGGCTTTTTATTATACCTTGTTCCTGAGAAGCTTTATCTGTTCTCAGACTGGAAGAACTATGCTGCAAGGTCTTCATCTGCCATTACCGATACAATTGAGTTAGCTAACCATGATTACCTTGTTCTATTGGTGATCATACTAAAGAAAAGCTGAATAAATGCCTGCAACTGTTCAACTGAACTGTCAGAGATACCAAGAGACCAACTGGTAGATGGCATGTGTTAGTTTTGCTAGCTATGAGAAACTCCTCTTGCCCTCAGTGAGCTCAGAGAGCTCACTCCTCAAATTAACGAGTTGGCAGGGGACCAAGAAACTGCTGGAATCTTAAAGCTTTAGTCTCAGCAGAGGAATGCACTGGGGAATAATTGCAGGGCATCATCCACTAACATTAACAAGTATAACAGGCTACAAAAGCATATGTATTAGAATTACTATAAAAAATAGACATGAATTTCCTATGAGCTCCTTATGAGATGCTCAAGTCTGTCTTCCCTGCAAGCTACAAAACGCCTTTTCAAATGAGTTAGCAGAATGATACAAGAGACACGCATCTTTCAACCAAGTCCAGAACTGACCAGTTCTGAGTTGTTTCCAGATGTATGGAAGGGGCTGGCTGTTTCCTGTGTTTATAGGTTATTATTGATTAGCATTATCATTTGTGTTATCAAAGTAACCTGTCATCCAGTGCTCACTCTTAGCATCCATTTCTCATCAAGGAATGACACGCACAATTTCTATTTTAGTTACTTCTAATGAATAAAAATTTAAATGCTTGAATTTTCTAAACTCAGTTGGAAAACAGGGGTTGGAGGATCAGCTAAATAATTCACTTCAAATTACCTGTTAGTTGAACACTATGTAAAGAAGATGATTTAATAGACAGGTTTTCATATCTTAAGATTTAAAATAACTTCTCATATTAAAGGTTTGGGTTTGTTGTTTGTTTGGGGTTTTTTTATGATTTAGTAGTACTAGCTGTAATTACTGGAGCCAAGTAACATGGAATAGGTTGATTCCTAGCCAGGAATCCACAACACGTTTCCTGCTCTATACTACTTACAACAAACTGAGCACAGCTGCCATTGCCCCACAACACAGGCTGTAAACTCCTGTCCCGCATGTTAGGATCACTCTATTTTGTGGCAATACAGGTATGAACACTGATGAGCATTCATTTAACTAAAACTTTGCTTCAACTCTTACTTTAGGTAACATCTCTCAGAAGTACTTCAAACTGCATTAAGCACTTTTTGACAAAAAACATGCTGTTTTCTCGGTCTGCATCATGTTCATTCTTATGATAAGCAGCAGCAGCTGAATGCCTTCTCTTTGGGAGAGGGACAAATAGCACAAAACCTCAACGTTCCAAGTTGAAAACAAGCCTGTTTCATCTCTACCTTCTCTTCTAAGAGAGCTCCCACTTCTCATTGCCTTGACCTCAGAGACTAAGAACCACTGAGCACCAAAACCATCAGTGCTGGCTGTATGACCTCAGCTCCAGGGTGTCGTACACTCATCGCTCATGCAGGAGATAAATGAACTAATGAATTAAACTTCAAATCAAAACTTCTACTAGATTAAAACTAGTATCATTTGTTAGCCTCCTAAACACTCTTTACAGTAACCTGATTCTCCAATAAAATATATGTATATGTAATTATTATTCATATAGATGCACTATAGATATGTTCAGTTGCAACAGTGTTCCGATATCACAGTTCATGAAGGAACTGCAGATTTGCCTGTGTTCATGATTGTTCATGTCAGCTGCAATCTTCTACATTGAAACTCTAAAGTCCTGTGAAAGCTTTAAGTAAATTAAGAGGAAGGCAGATGCCCAGCATTTTCAATTTCAGACCCAACGGCCAAAATGCTCAGCTTCTTATACATTTTTGCAACATCCACAAAGTAACTTTGCTCACAAAGTAAATTTTAGGCCTCTGAAAGGTTGAGGTATTGAAAGATACCCAAACTGAAGATGAAAAGTGAATCAATTTATAGTGCCTATTAAGTGCAGTATCAACAAAATGAGCGTTGTGTCCTGAATATTCACCTTGAACTTGGCAGTAGTTGCTTTTCTTAAAACTAATTTTCTTGATACAGTCACAGAATAAGTCAATAAACCCAAACTCAGCATTCCTATGACAAAAAGGGGGGTTGCTATATATTCTCTACTTGGTTTGCAATGAACAGGGTCCACACTGTAGAAAAGAAGCATTCAAGCATCTTGTCCCAAATACATTAATGGTAGATTTTCTCAGCTTATTACAAGCTAAAATTAATCATATCTTTATTTAAATACTTTGCTGGGTTTTTTAAGACATGTATTCAGACACCATCAAATAAATGGCTTATGACTAGAGTGCAGAATCTCTCAGAACTGTGATGGAGGCACTTCACTAAATGCCATTCTCATTATTGCACAAATAACCCAGACACTTAGGACATCCACATCTGCCTTGATCCTACAGTTTATGAAAAATAAGCGTACCACTATGTTCAGCAAAGCATAACTTCACAGACTCATTTCAAATTAAATGTTTTTAATCTGAGCGTTACTCTGCACTAACAGTGTGTACAAGACACAAAGATCTCTTTGGGAAAACAAAGGGCAGCAAATTAGGCTCATATTCTCCTCTGTAGAAGTCAAGATGATCACTAGGTGATTGTCATGTGAACAGAATTAGAAATTTTTTCTTTGATCAGATTTGAACCTTAATTTCCAAAGTTTTCATTTGGGTTGTTCATTACAGCACAATTTAGGTACTGAATCCAAGCAAACGCTGCACTCGTAACATTTTTAAGTGAAAAACAGATATTTAAGAATTGATTTAATAAAAGAATCTCTAGTTAAAGAAACAATAAATGTACTGTCTGTTCTCTCTGATCCTCCAGCTGCTACTGTCTATGCCATGCCTTTCTTTGACCACACAGGAATATGATTTGAGTTCAACTCAACCTAAGAATGCATTTATGAACATGAGAAGAGGATCTGTTACCTGATTCATTTTGTTATTTGAAAGATTATTAAAACTGAGTTTCGTATTTACCTCACTTTTTTCAAGGTGTAGACTGTTGATAAGCTATTAGATATTAGATACCTCCCTTCTGCATTCAAGAACAGGTTTTAGGACAGTCAACCTCTGAACATTACCTGATGTTAGGAACCGAGGTTTCTCACTATACATCAGTGTAACTCCTCGGCCCAGAGCTTTGCTGCTGAATACGCTCTCCTGCCTGAAAAAATTATTTCACCACAATCAATTCTCAATTTGCCTTCTCAGAGTATTAGATTTTAGTACATTTGAGGTGTGATTTTTGTAAGCACAAGTCACTATGGATGTGTTTGAAGCACTTGAAAACATTCAATAAGTTGCCAAAGTTCACACTCCTCAAATGTCACCTAAAGCATTAATTAAAATTCCTTTCCAGAAGGGCTGAAGAAATACTGTCACACACTGACACCTATCCCTGCTTGCTACAAGTAGAGGCAGAATTTCAGCCTCTACAATTTGAAGTTGTCAGTGAATTTGTATAACAATCCCTATTGCTAAAATAGTGAAGGTAAAATGCGTAAAGATCAAACACAAACTGATGAAGTTACTATATAAACAAATACTATAAGGAGTATTTCATTGTTCAAGTGAGCAAACAAAGCAGATATGGCTGAATACCACACCTATTCAGACAGTGGTAACCACCATACTGGAAAATTGTCCCCTCACACACCATGCAACCCTGCCCTTTGACCGCCTCATTTGAGTGTTTGGGCATAGTCATCTACAAACACGGGGAAGAATTCACAACACCTTGATATTCTCTTCAAAGACTCCAACTAGTTGTCGCTATTTCTGCTTGTAGTAAGTGCAAGCCATTTAGATTCCCTGAATTTTGTCCTCACCTGATCAAATCCCTGCCCAACATTTAATGACATTTAATGGAGAATACTTCCATGGAATCACCTGTTGTACCTGGAGAACAACTGGGCATAGAAGCAATACTCACTTTTATCCACAGAGTTATTTCTAGCTCTTCCCAACACTGTCAGGAGCAAGTCAAACACATATGATGGTGTAGCTAAAAACACACGAGCTGCAAGACTGGCATATCTTTTTTTGCTAACCAGTGTCAGTTTTATATCAAACACAAGAGCTTCCCATACACTTAGGAATTTATTTGAAGGAAGGCTTTTTCATTACATTTATTGCTGAATTCTCAACCAGGAGATCCACCTTAAAATTCCAAAAATAATACTCCTGGATTTGCTAAGCAGGCAAATCGCTTTTCAAATGTATTAAGTAGAGCAAAACACTGTAAATTCATATACAAAGCATAAAGATGTGATTTGGCCCTAGGTGTACAGGAAAGCGTTGTCCAAGTTCACACAGGATCTGAAGCTCGGTTCTCCGGCCATCTGGTCAAACCACTGTATTAAACACTTAATGTTTGTGATGGCCATGTTAAAATGGCCAATTAACACTTGTTTTGAGTGAAATGCAACCTTCAATGTGTAATTAAATGCTAAAAACCAAGCAAACAGAACCACAAATCAACACACTACCAACCAAAATAAAGCTGTAGGTAATAAGTCCTGCCCTGTGAGGAGGGCTTTGGCTAAAAACCAAGAAGAATTCTGCTGGTACCTGAGGCAGTAAACTTGTCCAACTGCATCTGGCTGTGTAACCAAACAATGACCACAAGCAACAAACAGATCTCACTGGAATCAGCTTCCAATAGTAGATCACTATGTAACTTCTTAGAAAACTTATCTGGCATAACAAATGGTTCCAAATTAAGTCAAAATCATATCGTAGAGGCTAAAGGGTAGAGCACAACATGGATTTTATTATATAGAACTATATGCTGCACTTAAATGTCTGTGATGACTTTCTATTTCACCACAGACAACGACTCTTGATTAGATCTGTGGAGGTGAGAGCTCCATTAAATTCTGTAATCCAATGATCTTGAACATAGCAATGCAGTGTTTTGCTTTATCACACAATATCAGAGGATGCCTTATTATCTCCGTTATGGATAACTTTTCTACTATTATGGGAAATAGTTTTTAAAACTGCCAGTTATTCAATATATTATTTAAATATTTGCAATATCTAAAGCAAAATTTAATAAACCATGTAAAGACTGGGGCTCCTTCCAGCTCTCTGCCTAGGTTGGACAGTATTTATTGTACAGCACTGTCGAGTAAAATTTGGTATCTATCAATTGAGCTGAAATCTATGTTGGTTTAAAACAGGTTTTTAACAATTAAACAAAAACAAACATCAAAGCACTGATAATAACATTCTTAACTACATAATGAAAGCTAAACCAGAAATTTTTTTACAACTGATACCACTTAAACTGCACAGCTATTTGTAACTCCATTACCAGGAATCTATCTCTGCCACTGCACAGAATTGGCTCAAGGGAAGCACAGCTAACATCATCATAATACCAGCTCGTGTTTATCTACTTCACTGTTCTTGCCCTTCAATAATTTACCTGAAGGGAGGCTAACAATACTGGAAACACTAAAGTCTGGATCTCAAAAATGTCTCCCATTGTCTTCATCCCTCTTTTTCCTTTCCAAGAAACACTAATTCTTTAACTCTTATGTGGAATCAAGTTTTTAATTCCATGGTATCTTAAACCAAACTGTTGGATAACACAGACCAGACAACTTCCAGAGTTCTCAGGTTTATCAATAAGATAGTTCAGTGCCAGAGCAACCAAAGATGCTTCTTTATCAATTGCATTTGTTTGTAATTGAACTCCCACTGGGGTTAGTTCGATGGATTTTGAAAGCAAACATGTAATTTTTTCTCTACACTTTTAAAATAGAAAGGAAGAGATAAAGAAAACTCATCCTCTGAAGGCCTTTCCTAAGGAAACTGAATAAGTGAACAGATGGATGCCTTCACAGATTCAAAAGGTCCAATTGCATTTTTGGTGTCCTCAGATCACAAAAAAATTAAAAAAATCAGCTTTGTTTGAAAAGCAAGAGTTTTTCTTTGCTGCTCTTAGGAACTGTGTACCTACCACAGGTATTTTGAGGATTTTTTTTATTTTTAACAAGTTCTCAAAATATGAAGCAACTGTCAGATAACTTCATTGCTCAGTTGGAAATCCAGAAGTAGTAACTGGCTTCCCAGCTCTGGATTTGCTCAGCTCCCACTACGAATCCCTTAGCCTGTCCCTGGGCTGTGGGCTTTACCCTGTGCCTCTGCTCATATAGCACATGCAAGTTCTGGAAGCACTGATATTGCTGCAGCCAGAACTATGTCAAGAGCAGGGAAGCTCTCAGGAATTATAACTGTGTACAGCAAATTAACATCCATCAGTGATCACCAAGACTTTGCTCTGCACAGGCACTTGCCTTGTTACAGCCTGCATACAGTCAAGTTACTGAAAAGCCACTGGAAGCCACGTGGGTGGAAACATCCACCCTGCGGCTGAGCTAAGCACCTACACAAGGAGCCAGGGGGAAAGCTGCTGCTTGGTAGGTTGAATAAGGGAGTTTTTGTGGGTTTTTTTATTATAAATGGTATCACAGTTTGGGTACCTGCCTCAATAACACCAGAAAAACTGTCCAAATTAAATATTGCAACCACCAACAAAGACTAATCCCATTATTGTCTAATTTGCAAAGTTGTAACGATCATCAGGCTTTGGATAACTTCCCTAAGCAATACTTACGGCACAAGCCAAAAGGTGGCCACGGCTTATGCAAAACATGCAAATGAGCTTTACAGAAGCTGTACCAGGACCTGAGCTGTCAGGTTCAGTTACAGCAACCAGTGGCACAGGCTGGCTAAGGAACTGGAGCAAATATCTGAAGGTTGAAACATCACTTCCCAGCTGTATACAGCTGCATAATTGTTGTCAACTATGGTGGGTAATTTAAAGCTGAATCAATTATGTCCATACATATACACCAAATATGTCAATACAGAATTCCGACTTTGACAACAACTTTCATTACAGTCTACTCTAGCTCCAGGAATTTTTACGTTAAAGAGCAGAAAAATAGATTATGGAACTTATTTCTTTAAGGAGATGTGACTAATTTCAAAGTACAGAAGACTTGCAGTCCTCCAGCTCAAGTGCAAAAGACCGAAACCTCTCCCAATTTAGTTATACCATCATCTGCTGTTGCCAAAAGGTTTCAATAGTGAAGAGATTCAGTTTATGTATAAAAATCATCTGCACTAATTCGGAGAACACCTAAATATATTCCATTGCTCCTCAAAACAAACTTCTCTTCTGATAAAACAGAAGGGAGACTACAAGTAGAGCAAAAGAAAAGGGAAGCCAGAAATGCTTCCACCCCAGCAGATTGCTGCACACAAATTTCCTTTACATAATGGGAAATCAACTGGCACAGCTCACAGGCAAGATCTCTGATTTCTATCTAGTAATTCTATATTATAAGCATCTCCAATACAAATGGGAATTCCCACAAAAATTTGTATTATTTAGTGTAAAACCTGCATCCAGGACTCTTTATTAGGTTTGTGTCATTCCATATGCACCCTGAGAACAGAGCAGCTCATGCAGAGTGCGTGACTGCACCTGCAAACATAACATACAACATTGTTAATGCACGGCCCACAACTCATCTGGCTTTGTTCTACAGAGCAGCTCCCAGAGGGCATTTCTTAGGGAACTGCTGTAGCTCTGCAGCCTGTCTGGAAGGGAAATGCGGTGGAATGCTCTTGTTAATGCTCTTTTAATGAAATATTAAATCTGCTGTGGCAGGAAGAATATGGAGGCAGCCAGCTTAGAAGCAATCTAAGGAAAAAAATGAGTAAACATATGAGTAATGAGACCATCAATCTCCTCTCCTTCTTCAAGGATGAGTGAGATGAATGCCTAGAGTGAAAATACATCTGGTTACTTAGATTAGGTGATATTCAAAACATGTTCCAGTAGCAAGAGTTCAAGTGAAGTGCTGGTTGTCTTATTTATCTTATGTTTTTTTTCCAAATGGAACAGTGAATTATTTCCTCTAGCATCTCTACCATGATCTCGTGCCACTCTGAGGCATACAATGTGTTTTCTTAAGAATTCTCATTTCTCTTATGGCTTGAACCCATAACAAATTAGTTTTCTTTGTTAATTCAATATGTCTGGAAAAGTCAGTGTTAGAGCTAATAAGACATAATAATCATTCGAAGAGGTGATACTCTTCAGCCTTTGGTTTACTTCTTATGATTGGTCTATTCACAAGCTGAAGTTCTCTAAAATACATTCTCATTTTTATGAATAAGAATTGTTTAACAGCACTGAGCAGCAAGTATTTAGAACTTGCTATTTTGGAATTGTAATTCTTCAAATGAAAACTCTTCAGCACTTCTTCTAATATATTTACAACAAATTTCCCAAATAAAGCCAGCATATTTCTCATGGACTTCACACAGAATATACTCATCACACCTACTAAACAAAAATTTTAAAAATTACAATAATCTAGGATAAGGAGCACAAAGTGAATCTGAGCAGGCGAAGTTAAACACCTAATGTACCTATGCACTGCAATTAATATATTATATCTACTCCTCCAGCCTCCTGTCCTTTGGCATCAAGTTATCCTTTATCCAACTCATCTACTACACTTAGAGACATAACTGCCACCTTTGCAGTTTAACACTGTGAGACTGCACATACATTTGTTAAATCCTAGAATTCTGATGCTATCAATTTGCTGTCAGCAGATTCATTCAAAAAGGTGATGTACAAGCATTACTCAAGATAGTTTTTAAAAACCTGAGCAACCAGATACATTTAACTATGGAATCCATGGCTCAACGTGATTATTACTCCAAGATGTGGCAAGTTATAACGAGTTACAAGCAAGATGAACCAGCTTAAACTCACTTTTATTTTCAGTTGCTATAATGATTTATTTCACATGCACAATAACCATACAAACCCCTCTGCTCCACTGATGCACTAGAAATCTGTCTTCAGTTTCCCAAGCAACTGAAATCACCACTGAAGTAACATCGTTCTCAGAAATCTTTACCACCACATTAGAGTAATAGAAACTATCGCAGCTATTTAACTCATAACAGATTTCAATATTGAATCTGACATCTCTTGCCACAGGTCAGATAGATTTATTCCAAACTCAAATCCACCCCATTCCCCATCCAAGTTGTCATTTTAGTCAAGTTTAAATTCCCCTAAAGTATGCTGTGTATGAGACTGAAAGATTTACTCCAAAGAAAAGTACTAAACTAAGAAGGTTGACATACAGAAAATAAAGGTGTGGCAGATGTGATCATGTTGTTTTGTCTATTACAACAAATCCCCCGTCCTGCCATAACTCTCACTATCGCCTGAAGTTATTTGTGGCTAATTCAAGTCCTGCACTGATGTACATTAAAATTAATTGAACATTCTATGATTGTTAATCCTTGCTTGTTAAATGTCTTTGGCCAGTTCTCTACAATGCTTAGTGATTTACGTTAGACAAATTATTAGTGAGACAAACTATTATGTTAGACAAACTATTACATTGGACAAACCTAAGTCCAAAGTTCCCAGTTAACGATAACCTAGAACTCCATCCCCCACACGCCTTTTGGAGACCAGTCAGAAGGAAGGATGGAGGGAACATCACCAGCAAGTGGATGGCAAACACCATTAACAACAGTCCTACTGCCTACAGGAGTATGACATCACTGTAGAACACACACAGAGGAAGGGAATGCTGACCACAAATCACAATCACTCATGAACTTCTAAAGAATCAAGTTTCTAATAGACCAGGAAAACAGAGTTTAAACACATAATTACTCCTATGAAGGAGAAGGATTTAAGAAAACAAGTACTTAGCTAATTATGACAATAAGCATTCATTACACTCATCTGTTACAGTGTTAACTTAATTTTAGAAAAATATCTTATATAAGTCCTTAACTTCAGGAAACATAATTTTACTTAAACATTCAGCACACTGGCCAGAACCTGCCCACAAAACCAATGTCTCTGAAAGGAAGGAGCTGGAATTGTGTGCTTGCGTCTATGTTCACATGATTGGGATTCAATGCACTGGTGCAAAGCTGTTTGCTCTCTGTGACTAATGCACCGCTTGGTGTTTCACATAATAAAAAAGAAAAGCCAAAGTACTAGAAAAGCACTTTGATGCTGGGCAACCAGGTTACCTCTGAACAAAGACCAAGCTTGGCCTGATAATATCCAATGCAACAGCTGCACAACCAGCAGCATGAGAGGAACAAAAGTGAGTGACGGACACATACAGAGTTGGAGAGATAAATTCATTGCTACGTATTAAGCAAGTCACCTACAGTTAAGCTTTTTCTTTTCTAGCTTTCTACACATAGACAATGACATTTGAGGAATACTAACAACTACCAAGCAATACAGAACTTTTTCAAAAAGATTTGCAGTATTAGGAAATAAAAAGACTGAGAGGGAACAGAAATACAGTACAAAGGGCTGTTAAAATTGGAAAGTGATGGTGAACGGAATCTAAGAGTCTTTCAAAGAAGTACTCCAGCAGTTTTTAACGGTATTTAAAAATACATTGTATTTCCACTGCCAGTCTCACTGAGCACATCGCATAGGAAATGTTTCAGAAAACTGCTTACAGCAATGGTCCTATCTCAAGGAAAATCAACTGCACTGCCAACAACAACAATTATCAAAAGCAACACATGAAGGTTATTTCATGCCCCTCTTTTTTGAGCCAGAACATTTATTATAGTTTTTACTTCACTGTACCAGGTTGCCACCATTGCCAGGAATGGCTAAATTTATTTAGCCCAACCAAACTCCTGGTATTAATGACACACATGGAAATCTCTACTGATTTTGGTGAGATCAAGCTCTGCTCTTTCAGCTTGCCTGTTATTTCAGTCTCTTTCCTTCACCTTTAGATTTTGTTTTGTGGGTTTGTGATGCTGTCACAGACAGTGCTGTGCTGTCTCCATGGTACCTTGTGCTTTATCCAGAAAACACTTGAAAAATGCCACTACAAGTAAGTCCAAGAACTATTTTAAGAAGAAAAGGGATTGCATTAGGCAAAATGTCCTCCTCCTTTAATATCACTAAATTCAACTCTATCATTTCATCTTAATTAGAATAGAACACACAGGTAATTTACCAAGCAAATCCCTTTTGAGGAATGTTAATATAAGCAATGACATTGATATATCAAGGATAGTTCTATTCCTGGCTAAATCAGTAATGCAAATAGTCAAACAAATAATTTTATAACAAAACACAAACACAAACACAGTGGGTAGGGTGTGGCCCTTTTTGCAGCTTTATGGCCTCTGCAAAACCTGACAAACCCTGAAAAAATATCTGCAATGGACAGAAACCGTAATGCAAACAAGTCTAAACCTCCTAGTACATGTAAGTCTTTCCTATGAGTCTGAAGCAGACCTTGGCGTTAGTGCTTTGTAAGTACAGGAGCCAGCATTAGTCGTCATCTGGGATTCCGCGGAATCCAATTGTTCCAGACAGAGAGGATTAACACAGTTAAATTCATCTAATATAATCCTCCCAGATCCCACAAAGACTCAAAAAAATCAACAGTACTGAAAAAACAATTACCCTCCTGGAATGTTCCCAGGGCACCACGGGTTAGGCTTGTCCAGAAGCTGGCAGCCAGGCAGCAGCACCAGCAGTAACCACTGTATTTTATGGTAGAGCCTGTGATCTTACTGCCTACAAGAAGATGTATAACTTACAAAACACACGAAGCTGAAGGTAGTATGGGAGCTGTGTTGAAAAATGGAAGGGGAAGAAGAAATGTAGAGGGTTTGTTCTGGATTAACAGTGAAAATACTCTTACAAAAGTTATATTACACGGGTACCCAGGTTGCTATCACAAAGATCAAGCTTTCTGCTATAACTTGAGTATTCATTACTGGAGATGTATATGATGGATTTTTGGTAGGAATAATCAGTATTTCCAGTTTATTTAAAGTATGTGGTCCAACCATGAGAAGATGGATCTAGGACAGTGTTCTGCTAATTTTCTCTATTCACATGGTTGATAAGATTTGATCTCACCCTAAAGGGCAATTCCCCTAAATACTCTCCATTTCTTTGTCCTTCATTTCTGAACTTATAAGGCATGTATTATGGTTTTCTCCTCCAGGGTGGGAAATCTTCAGATAAAGCAGATAAAGAGCGTGGAAGCAGAGCACATACCACATACCAAAACAGCCCAAGTCCTCACAGCACAGTGCAGTACCATACACCACTGCTGATTTTACCAGCCTCCACCATAGCACAGCCATTAATGGGATGCTTTACCAACAACTATCCCTGCTGAGATCATTAATGTGACTGTTACACTTGTGAAACCAATCTGAGAGGGGCCAATGGAGACGGCTCAATCTTTGTGAAGAACCATCTTGCATCATAGGGAATAAAATGGTATTTTTCAATAGCCCATTCAGCAGACTTAATCACTGAGCACTTGATGTTTAATATACCTCGAGTTTTATGTAATATCTGTTATCTTTTATTATAAAAGAGAGCCTTGATTCTTGTTTTCTAGCCTTTTACACATAGCAAGTATAACATGCAGGTATGTGGCATACACTGATCCTTTGAAAGGGATCACAAAAATCATTCTTGTATCTACCCTATATGATGTCTGAACACAGACATTTTGCTACCTTGTCTGTTTATTCATTAATTCCTTGCATTGTGGTGACAGGAGGATGCACAGGTAGCAACAGCAGTTGAGAAAACCCTTAGGAGTGGCTAGTAACTACCCATGGGCCCTGGCAGCTCTGAGGCAAAGAAATTTCTAAACTTGCTCGCAAAATGGATCCAGAGAGAATTGTTACAACACAAGAAACTTCCTCTGGCAGCAATTAACACTCACCAGAGGCTAAACAACACAGCTGAGACCTATTAAAATATAAATCTGAAATCAAATTTATTGCCCTCACCATCTCTTCTGCTGGCAAAATGATAAAAAAGCGGGGCAACCCTAATTGCTATAACATACCAAACCCAAGGAAGATGCACAAGGTCCTGCATTTCATTACTGTAATTTCCTCCTGCAGCAAGAGGGAAGATAGATTAGGAAAAGTGAGCTCTTTGACCTCGAATGGATTCCTGCTTAGAGGAAAATCCTTTGCAAAACACCTTCTCCATCACTTTCTTCCCCTCCTTGAAATCACAGCCCTTTTGTTCAGGCAGCATTGCCACTTTCTGTATGTTAAACACTTCCAAAACATCTTTGAACATGTAAGCAGTCATAGTTGTTTAAAACCAGAGCTAGGAGGAAAACACAAGTTAAACAAATTTGTTTAAGCCCAGTGGGCTTATAAGAATCTTTCCTCTGGCTTTGCCTGGCTCTATCTGCACACAGAGCTCTGCAGGTTCTCACACAGACTTAAATTTGACATTACCTAATGTATCCTGGGAACATTCCTGCACAGCAAATTGAATTTTAAGAAATAAGCATTGCATTCAATGAGGAACTAATATATTATATTTACTTGAATTGCAGCAGAATAACATGAAGGCTAATAAACTCCTCTGGAATTTATGTTCTTTAGCCTACATTTGAGTACGTATTTAAAATTTACATGCTACTATGTTGGGGTTTTTTTTCCAATTTCTAGGTTTTATGTGAAGGTAACAACTCCATATCTGGTGAGCAAGGGCGAATCAGGCAAAAACTTTCACACAAACTGCACACAATCTGTGTCTCGTTAAATTTTAGCAGCGGTCACTGCTTTTGTCAAAAATAATAAAAGCCTAGTTAAAAATGAGCGCATACAACTTCTACTTAGAATTTAGTTTTCAATCGAGTTGCTTGCCACTTTAACTCAGCCTTTGCTCTCACTTTGCAATATGCAAATATTCCCGCTCTGATCCCCCATGGCCAATCCCGAGTTTGAAAATAATCAAAGAGAACAGGATTGCAATTTAAGGTCCTGACAACAAGTGCAGAAATGTTGTTTTTCGCTTGAGGGAACTGCGCACAGACCATCTGCTGCCTTTGTGGTTCCCCTGACGCCTGTCAGAGCGCGATGTAGAGAAAGGCAGGGACAGAAACCAAGGTATTACCATGCTATTTAGTACAGGGACCTCAGAAAACCCAGCAGCTCTGCTAGACATGGCTTTGCTAATCAGAGCAATGTCAGGTATTGTAATCTCGCCTCCCGGTACACGGCCCCTTTGGGAACACCCCCACAGTGCAGTTTTTGTTATCGCAACAGTATCAGGTATTGCCCACAGAGGGATTTAGGCTAATGTGATCAAATAGCACCGAGTCACAGAAAATGATAGAAATTAGAGGAAAATATAGTAACTGGAAAATCAACTGCGTTGATTTTCTAATGTTTTAAGGTCTGTGCAAGGATGAGTTTAATCTGTTTTATCATCCTATGCTTCCCCCTTTTCCTGCTCTCCCTCAAGGCAAGAAAATGTCGCATCCAAGAACAGTTATTGAATTGCCTCAGAGGTCTCCCAGGCTTTATCTGAGAGAAAGAGATAACAGAAATGTAAAGCAAAGCATAAATAAGAAAATAAAGTCCTTAAGAATTATATTTCACATGAAAGATAAATAAAGTAGCCAGATTCTTTTAAAGTATCCACACTTTTCAACGCATCACGTTACGATTGTCTCTACATGAAACACAGCTGAGCCCAATATGTTCTACCCATACCTAAAGTGTCTGTTTATAAGCAAGATGCCAGTGCTCCCCTGGGCAGAAATGCTAGGATAGGGATTTTAAAGCTTTTCCCTATTTTATTCTTCCGTTTGGGGATTTCAACCAGTCATCCTATATTAGGTTAACTGGGATTTATCTAGAAACCCTGCCATGTTCAGGTCAAACTGTCAGAAAGACAAACAGGACATATCTTGGAGGCACCACACCTCTCCCTTTCTCACATTTTTAATCTCCTGTCAAAGCAATGAGAAGGGTAGACAAAGAAAGGGAACAGTTTTAAATTTTGGGGGTCTTGATTTTACAAGGACCATACATTTTTCCAAGATATTTTTGGAAAAAATAAAAATCACTTTCCATTAATATTTTCCCCTAACACATAACAAAGAAGCAGATGGGATGAAACTGGAAAACAACTGGCTTGAACTGTTCTGATTTGGAGAGGAAAGGTTACAGGAAGTGGAAAAGAGCTCCAAGATAAATACAGCTTCCTAGCCTAGTTTATACACACCAGGACCAGGATAAAACTCAAGTTTTTGTCTCTTCTGTAACAGATATGAAAGCAGTTGTGAAACATCTAAACATCTGAAAACAGATGTGAAATCAGGGTCCAGTTACCACAGGAAGGTTCTTCCACCGCTGAGCAAGAACTCTGGAGAGAAGCAAACAAAAACAGAGAAACAGCAGGTGGACATTAATCCCAGCCACTTCAGAGAAGCCTCCAGGACACCCTGGTTAAATGGTTGCCAGAGATTGCCTGACTAAATAGGTAATCAATTTTTATAATAAAGACATCTACGTTGATTCCTAAAGCATGAGATAATATAATTCATAATATATTATTTGACATATAGACAATCATTTCATATAATATGATGAGAAAATATACATTTTTACATATTCCATGACATATTTAAAATAGACTAATCTACAAGTGACGTCCCTCTTGGTAAGTGCCTCAGACTCATAGATTTATGCACCCAAGATGTTCCAAGCAGCAGGTTGCAGCTGATCTCTCACTTGGTCTCACCATTCCTGCTTCAGAACAACAGTCTCCATGTTCTTTCTTCATTTTCATCAATGTTACTATAAATGCCACATTGGTGATGTTAAAATTTATGATCCACAATGAAGCAAAATATTTTCAGAATTATTACAAATATGATTTTCTTGAATTAAAACCACCAGGTCTTTAAATATGCAGTACTGGAATTTTTTTTCCTGAACCATCTAGCAGCTATAAAATGTAGGTCAATAATGTACTTCAGTTTGGGAGAGAACCAACAGCAGTAACATCAATAAAATGAGCATTTAACTGCCAGTTCCATGTCTGACTTAAGGACTGTGGTGTTGCCAACTCCCCATCTCCCAACAGTTTCCCTTTGCACGTAAACCAAACCTTTTCCACACCATCAGCACACCCATGGCTTACGGCCAGCCTGTTGTGAGGCAACATAACCAGACCTATTTTCTTTTCTTTAAAGAAACAGCTTCCTGCTTATTCCAGCCATTCTCATTAGCACATAAACCTCATTATACACTACTGAATTTTGCTCTACCTTAGATTCTGGCTGTTGAGCCCATCCAGTCCTTCCAACCAAATCATCTTGCCCTCCATGCTACCAGAGTCTCCTCCTGTTGTACCATAACACGTCACTCACAATAAGGAACCATCTCCAGACAAACCCTGAGGATCTGCATGAGACTGATGTCTCCCTTCTCAAAACAGCTTCTTGCTCTCCTCTTTAAGTAGCTCCTTGGTCACTTCAATCCCTGTTTTAACACCTCACTGAGCACATGTTTGTGCACAAAACTGTTCATGAAGTTCAGATAACCAGTATTCCTATATCTAAACCAAAAACTATCTCATTGAGTAAAGGATAAGGTACATCTGGCACAAAGAAATCTGGAAAAACTCCTCAACTGTTTGATATTTGCTGCCACATATGTCAGTATGTTTTCCTTCAGAATATGCTCTAAAAAGCCATCCATCCTCCTCAGGCCACACCCATTCTCTTGTTTCCTCCTTCTGGTTTTTCTTCTGCATATTATTTTTCTCCTCTTTTAAAATCACACTGTTTGTCAATAGAACTGACAAGTCCATAAAGGTTTGGTTCACAACTAAACAGCAGCAGAGGTTGATGGAAGCACTTCTCACACATGCATTTCATCCCCTGATTCAGCCAGGTCAGGTTGTGGTTTGCCAAAGTTCTCTTTAAAGTAGGTGATCTTCCACACATTTAGTGACACTCATGGACTCCTTTCCCATTCTTCTCTTTCCCCTCCCAAACAGACAAGTGCACTTCTGCACACGTAGATGAGAAATTGAGATGTCCTGGAGCAAAACAGTTCCTTGCTGTCCTAATTTCATCTCTTCCAAGTGAAAATATTATTATACATGAGAATAACTAATGTGGTTTTGACATTCTGTGTCCCAATTTCCAAGAAACCTCACTGCTACAGGAAAAGCACTCTCTAGTTGTAGAACTAAATAACAATTATCTGAACTTATAGCTTGAAAACTATCTTGTGTTCCTTGGCTACTCCATGACTTAAACACCCTGTACTCTGCATGCAGAGTGGAACCCTAAAGTTTCTTTCTTTGGTAGAGATTCTGTGACAACCATCATAATTCTGAATTCTTGTCCAGTTTTACAAAACCATCCCAAACTAGTTCTTTGCAACGTCTTTTTTCCTCCAGAGACAGAATACTTAGAATTTATTCTTCTCGCAAGGTTTCTTAATAAGAACTTTTGAATCAAATTTAATGTTCTTATTACATTTGCATAAGAAATAAATCATCTCAGCCCTGACCTGTTGAGCTTGCAGTACCAGACTGGCTTTCCATCAGAAGTATGACAGATGATATATAAACAAAAATAACTCTGCTTACCCACATGTATTTTAGAGAGAGATGCTGGTTATTTCTCTTTTTTTGTTGTTTTTAACAAACTCATGCAACTTTCATGAGCAAGCTCCTGCAGCCCACAAAGTCACCCATGAGGAAAATACTGCAAAATAAGGGACACGCCATCATTATACATTAAGAAACAGCTGCCCAACAAAAATTAAAAACTCATATTAGAAAGGATAGACAAGAAATCAGAACACAGATAAACTCACAGCAAAGTATGGTGCTCTAAATAATTAATTACGTTCCAATTCAAGAAGGAACAACTACTTCTGTGTTTCAAATTGTCTAAATATTCACCCAATTATTTATCCAAGTACACAAAAAAAGTACTGCACTTCCAATTCTTCCAGTCTACTCCTTTACCCGGGAGAAGCCTTCTCAAAATAAAAGTCTGGAACAATATGTTTCAGTTCCTATCGACAGCTCTCACTTCTTTACAATGCCATCAAGCACAAGAGTGAAGCAAAACCCATTAAACAGAATGTATTACCAGACCTAGGAGGTGATTTTGAATATATTGAAAGCACTGATAGTAAAGTTCATAAGAAGTTTGAACTATTCTGTAACAAAATATGATTTCCTGCAGGATATTCAAAGCAGTTTTATCCGATAGGAAAGTCTCTACAGGCCTGGAAACTACAGTTTTCTAAATACATTCCTTCATCAAAGGATGAATCCTTAAATTGACAAACATGGCTTGGACAGAACACTAAATGCCACATCATTTGTCTATTTGAACAGATAGGCGCAATCATGAGAGATGCCCATACAACCCTACATGGTCAAAGCCCCTCTTTAAAAAAGTTAACCTAATAATCTTTGGGTTGTTTTATTCTTTGGGGTCTTTTTTTTCTGAACAACCTCACTGCACCCCTAGCAGTGTTCACAAACATTTTAAAACTGCTGAATTCTCTCTACAACCGTACTTTTCATGTGTTCACTTTCGCTCTCAGATTCACACCCTTCTACTGAAATGGCAGTCTGAAAAAGCATTGCCTTAGAGTGGGCATTGTTCAACTGTTCTTTAGCAGTTATAAAAAAGGTTTTCAATATGAAATAAATATCATAAATACAATAAAAAGGCCTTCAACCACTTTAATCACCGTTTAGCAGATGTGGGAAGAATTGTGCTTTTGCAGGCAAAGCCTAAAGCTGGAAATTCTTAAGTGCTTTCAGAGACATGAATAAAGCAGAAGCAAAAAAATAAGCATGCATAAAACCCCTACATAATGAAAAATACTCTTTACATACAAATCCCTGTACAATAATGGGGGGAAATAAACTCAAGATTAAGGAAACACTGTTAAGACTGGAAAGTAATACAAGTTCCTTATAATATAAATTACTTATTTTAGTTCTAGTAAATGGAGTTTTTCAGTTCTATGATCTCATCACTTCATTCCTCAGCACCCAAAAGCATAAACCAAAGAGCCTAAGAAAAATAAAACAAAAATTCTGTTTTTTTTTAAAAAAAAAACAGTAGAAAGCTGTGAAAATCATTAAAATACTAAGAAAAACATTTCCCAATATGCTGCTCTTCGCCTTTCTCATCTCCTAGCAAGACCAGTTTTGAGGGGTTATCATCCAGCATTGAACTTAGCTTGATTTGTTAGATCACATCTATAACGATTATCCAAAGCTACAAAGATCAATATCACAGCACGAGTGTCTAATCTCAAGGGTATTAAAGCATCCCAGTTCAGTGTATTACAAGGATTACATCCAAGTTCCAAAGGAAACTGATACAAAGGCAGAGAAAGGGGAAATTCTCTGCCAACAGAAGGTGTAACTAAAACCCTCCACGGAGCTTCAGTTTCCTGCTTTTTATGGAAAATATTTTACTCAAGTTTTACATTTGCATGTTAAGGCACAGGTTTGTGGCACGAAGAGAGTCCTTTCACAAGCATCACCACCCAATGAAGGGCCTCACTCCTAGCAGGTCATGAGCTACATGACATCTGTACGTTATACACACAAATGACTGCATTAAAGTGTAGAACAAGGTCAGGCCAGCTCAGTGCAGAGTGGGAAAGGTCGAGCAGGCACACTGAAGTTAATAATCATCTAGCAAAGCTCAAAGCATAACTCTAAATAGAGACAAACGTTAAGTGAACACAACAAAGAACTGACACCTTGCACAGGTTCAGGATTTTGTCTGGTATTAGAGATGATCAGCTGAAGATTTTCCCTGGTGACATCACAGCTGTGCAGTTCTTTTAGGAATGCAAAGATGAAGCAGATGAGCCATCCCAAAATCTGCAGCCAGTTTCCATCACTTCCTCTTTTTCAAGGCTGTAAGCATTTCAAATTAAGATATAACATGCACTAACAACTGCCTAGCCCCATATTTAGTGTCAAGATATGAAAATGGACCAGTGTTTCAAGAAGGATTCTCCAGGACACAAACCCTGAGAAAAGGCCGATTTTCACTGCAGTGACCTCTCCTCCAAATCACATTTTTACGTAATGAAAAAATATAACACAGAGGGAAAGGAACAGTTCCCTCAAACTAGACAGAGATCTGCCTGACAAGAAGTCATGTTAGAGATCTTTGAGGAACGAAGGAACTTTTAACCAAACAGAACATCCACATCCTTGCACATATGGTGACAGGTCAGTTTTAGAGATTTCACTTCATTGCTATCTGGAAGCTTCCTCACTTCCATTTCTGGCTGAATTATTTTTATTTATCTCTTGAGGTATGTTTGATGTCCTAACTATTTGATTAGGTTAAAAATACCTAAAACTTCCTTTCAAGTCCTTTGCAGCTCCATCCTCTACTGCCACAACCCCCCGCTCCCAGCTTACCTCGCATCTTTCTGCAGACAATCATCACTTTTCTGACTCCACAATTCCTGTCTCTCTTTCACCATCCGCAACTACTCAGCCTCCCCTGCTAAACCTTTCCCATTTGTTTTTAGTTACTTATTCCACCCACTCCTTTTACCACCTCACTGTCAGGCTCGTACACTTCCTTGATGGTGTTCTTCCCCGTCGGCTGGTGTGCTTGAGGACCCTTATGCATAAGATGTCACTCGGAGAACCTTCCTGTCACCACATTTCAGCACCTCCAGAAACCCCACTTGTCATTAGGTGAAGAGAAGCTAACATATTCCGACAGAAAACTGTGAATGAATACACTATGGTTTCTAAAAATAAACGCGTTGGATTTGATTATTTTCCCAGCCTGTCCCTCTCCCAGCAAAACATATCCTGCACGCATAACAGCATCAAATTCACAGGCAGTTTCATGGAGAGTCTTACAAATCACCAATGTGATTCTGCATTCTGCCATGCGATCAACACTATGCACAAGTCACCGGCTGTAGCAACACAAGGAAATTTGAACCCAGCTCTTAGCCTTTCCCAGGAGTTGAGGATAAAAGTTTGTGCAGTATGTGACTGAAGCTGGATGACTTCTATGTGCTAAGATAACAGTAACAAATCACATTTCACTGCTTTTCTCTATTATAGAAAAAGAGACACTGTTACAGATTTCAGCACATTTAGAACTTGGTTTCCTCTGCCTTCAAATCCATTGCAGAATGTTTCTAAGATCAAGGAATGGTAATTGATGTTAGAAATGTCAATTATTACCTTCCAACAAAGGCTTCCTAAGTCAAGGATTAAAAGTTTTTTCCTGAGGTCTTATGGCACATTTTCCTCAGTTAGTTTTGGCGCATGGCACAAAGCCATTCCGTTGCAGTGGAGATGCCCAATTCTAATAAAATGATGACAGGTGGATTAGTCTGAGCAGTAACAGTTATTTCCAAAGTCAACAGTAAGACAGCTTGCTATGAAAATACAAATTTACTTTGTTTGCCTGCTGTAAACCACTGCCCAACATGAAAAACTCAGAGACAGTCTGGTACCTCTACCCTTCCAAGGCCTCGTTTGTAGACAGGGAACCAGGCTTTTGGGGAGAATGAACAACATATAGTAAGGACTTGTACAGGATTAGCACAACCTTTTTGTTACTCAGGAAGCTACAATTGGTTTTGAAACATGCTTCAAGCTACTGATGCAATCAGCCAGGCATTACAAACTGATGGTTACTCCATAATTAGGGATAGATATTCTCTAAGGAAAGCTCGATTTTAATATCAACAGGCAAATCAGAAGAACACAATACTTGGCAGTTGCCCAGCCTGCTGCATTGAAGGGTAATGCAAGTTTTCCCAGAGATCGCCTTCCCTGTGCTCCAGATTCCTACGGGCCTTTGAAACCTTGCCACATTTTTAGCACAGGTACAACCACCACACCTGCCTCGCGGAGGTCATAGATTTTGGTCAAATGGACGGGACAACATTGCACTAGCAGGCAAAACATGAATATTGTCTATATTCTAAGCCAGTCAGGAGTCACAGGAACAGCTGATTCTGAGCTAGAAAACTGCCACAGTGTCGCCTTAGTCTTGGGAGGGGTGCAGGGTTTCCCTGTTTGAAGTTTGACAAAAATGCAGCATATGAAACAGACCCCTATTCTGCTGAATCACATGTCCCTACCCCAGGTAAATCATGTTTTATGAGAAGGCTCCTGTTCAGCTGTTTTAATATCTCCTTTCCATGGGACACCCAGTCGCATGCTCTTCCTAGTGCAGAAGCACTTGACTCCATGAGGTGCAACAGGTAAGAGAAGAGATCCTAAAGATTTACCAGAAGAGGACACTGCTACCATCCAATTGGAGAAGAAAGAGCTAGACACAACTTACAGCAGCTTCAACATGAGCATCACCAAAGAAGGGACAAAGGGCTAGTCCATAAGAAAAGTTGCCTTCAGCAGACTGACTCCTACCCATCAGTCTCATGGACACATCAATTTTCATCATAATGATGCTTTGTGATGAAGTTTGCTTCCTGAACTTACTTCATCTAAGTGTCCGACTAGCAAATGTGCTTGTTTTGTTATTGCCACCAGTCACACTAGTGATCTCGTTTGAGCATTAGGCTCCCAAGGAGAAAACACACATTTCTGTGTATTTTACAGGCATGTAAGTGGAAAAACAGATAGACTATAGGAAAATCAGAGAGTGGAGATTCTTTTGGCTTTTAAAAAGGAAAGAAATTGATGTAAAAAAGATAGCAAGCACTCAGAAACTGCCAACAAAAATGAGGCTTACGAAGACTCACTAAGTCTTACATACAGTATTATTCTGACTTGCCATTTCAGAGCTAAAGACAGGCTTAAAAGGGTCAAAGTCAATTTGACATATCCAACATAATTCCACTGAATAACAGTATTGTGTCATGTTACAATAGCCAAGGAAAAGAGGGAATTGCCCAATGTGGGATTTTTCAAGACTCTCTCCTTAATATATATGAACCCATTCCATAGTCTATGCTTATTTATTTATGCAATGTATTATTGTGTACCCTTGCTTAAGAAGTCTTCAACAACATTGTAAAAGTAGTATTTCTGAAAAGATCCGAGGGCAGATGAGAGGAATTAATTCTACTTTGAAGCAGAGTATGTTCATCTAAAATGAAGACAGTAGGAACATCTCTATCAGACATTCACAAAGAGGGACGAGCTCTTCTGACACCACTGCAGCTGCCTGCCCCAAAACCAAAAATATGCGAGGACAACCTGTCACTCTCATGAGTCAGGTAGCAAGTGTTCAATGGCTGAAAGTGTAACTGGGTAACATGGAGGTAAATTTATTTTTTAACTTGCATAACATGAGGAAAAAAGCTCAAGCTATCTTGACTAATGAGAACAGGGTAAAAAAGGGACAGAGAGCCAGAAAAGAGAACAAGTGATCTAGACTTGCAGTCACTACCAAAAAAGTACAGCAAAACACGCTATAACGTACCAACCTGCTCTTTCAAATTAGCTTTGTTGTAATATTAACTGCTTTGGGGTCATATTTCATATGTCAGATTTTCACCTTATGTCTAATGAGCCAAACCTTCCTTGCTCACAGTGCCCAGTCCTGAAGGGTACAGGGTAACAGCCAGCAGTAAAACTGACTGGATTTGTCTGCATACAACAGCCCTGGCCATTCCGTGATTTCTCATTAATAAGAAGTGTGATTTGCTTGACAGCCTGTTAAAAACATATTACAAAGCTGATTAAACACCTTCACAGAGTAGCTGACTTCTTTGAAAAAAATCCTTTTGATATTTTCCTTGTATTAGTAAATATGAATAGAGTTTTCTGGTAATTCCAATTAACAAGGCACCTGGAGAACCCCTGTACAGCTGTGACCAAGAAGTATCAGCCTTACTCTATCCCAAACACTACTCAAAGTCACCATTTGTGTAACTCTGAGAGCCTGAAGTCACATTTGCATTCAGGCTGAGGGCAGATTTCAGAAAAATGAATCCTGCCTACAGTTGTGAAAAGCACTGCCCTACTGGGCTTGGCTTCCAACTCTGGCACTTCAGTTTTTCTCAGAACAAAAGATTTGGTTCAACTACTTTGGATAATTTAAAAACATATAATGACTTTTAAAAAAAGCAAGCATTTGTCTTGGACTACTATTTAGTAACTACTTGTCTGTCTTAACAGGAGTTAGACGTGATTGTCCCCATGGTTCCCCAAAGGAACATCTTGAGTACTGGCGAAAATCCCACAGCCCACTGAAATTTTCCTCAGTGAGGAGATTCTACCCTTTCAAGAAAACCAAAACCCAACAAACCAATCATGTTACCTCCCACAAGTGACAGGGCAACACTTTTTTAACCTTGGAAGCACCGAAAGCCAGGCAGACAAAACCAGGCTCCCTTTGGACTGTGGAAGCTGTGAGCCAAGCCGCTTTACCTTACTATTACTGTTGGTAGCATTCCTGACACATTGGTGCCCACAGCACTACCTAATTACATGACAAGGTACAAAATCCATTTGTAGTTAGATTAACTTTCTGTAACCCAGGATTAAAAAAAAAGCATTTTTTCCAGATCAAAAGCTATACTCATTATTTTCTTCCTCAACATCTCGTAAACTGGGGCTTCAGTGGGTGTTTCCAAATTTTTCTACAGTTTCCAAGCAAATTTAAATGTAGCATCGATATCAAAGACCTTTAAGTGCCAGACTTATAAGACTCTCAGAGAAAACTTCTGTTATGGACCATTCTATGTTCAACAGTTTCTGATTTAAGGGGAGACAAAGACACCGCACGTCTCTACACAGCAATTCTGCTCTGCAGGTTTTAAGCCAAGATAAAGCTCTTCATTTTCCTTTTTAGATTCTAAGGAGTTTTTTCATTAATGAACAGGAGACCATATTTATGCAAATCAAAGGCCTGAAGGAGTCTTTTAAACACCAATTTGTTCATATGCAGAACAGGTATAAAGAGAGCAATACATGCCTTTAAACGCATTATTGAGGCGTCGTGCTGTGCTTTTGTTCAATGAATTTTCTCCAGTTTTGCCTCTCAAATAACATGGGGAAGAGAGTATTCCTAGCATGTCCAACTTCATCACCCAGTGAAGTTGTCCTATTCCTTCCTATAATGAACTCTGGATCCCCGATGAGTAACTCACATTTAACTGGCAACATTCTGGGCCATTTACATTAACTGCAACACTCTGAACAGCTTGAACCTCGATAAAATGTGCAGTAAATGACTGAGCTAATTTAACTTCATTAATCCTCAAACCAATAGAATAGTTTGATGTCCACACAGCAGCTTGTGCACAGTCCCCAACACAAACCTGCCCCTGTAGGAAATCAACAACAAAAATGTGCTGCAGCCCTGCTGCCAGGGTTATCTCTTTAGGGAAAACTGCTACACAATTACCAAGACCCAAGCATTGCAAGAGTCACGCACTTCATCTGGGCTTGTTAGCACTCAAACTGCCGCTTCCAAACTGGAGTGGTTCTGGAAACTCCTCACTGCAGCAGTTTTCCAGAACTCTATTTTATCTGTAAGCCATTTGCCTCCAGTTTCAAAAGCAACAGAAGCATTAGTAGGAAAGGGAAGCACAGAAAACCAAGCAGTATTAGCACTTTTATCCAGGGAATTAGCTGGATTTGCCTCCATAATAAACATTCATTACAACAGCATTTGAATCAAACTGTTTTTAAAGTAGTTTGGAAACTACTTTTGTTACACAGAATGCAAATATTTTGAATGCCTACTTTTAGAGAGGCATTTCAAAGATATTCTTTATACAGACTATTTGTTCTGGAAATCACTGCTGAGAGCTGGATGCTTTGTTTCACTAAATGCAACAGTATTAAAAACAGGAGAACAACAACAGAATTACAAAGTGCACAAAATACTGTGTTGTGTGGGCTAAGGGGGCAGAATGAGGGCAGTTTTGAAAACATAGAAGAATAAAGCAAAAGCAGAGAAGAATACAAATGCTCATTTCACCACCACATACAAGAACTTAACTTTCAAAGGAATTTGGTCTTGCTGCAGTTTTAGGTCCTGTGACGTTCTACTTGACTTGCGCTTCCAGGTGCTTAAGCCATCTTTAAAGCAGGACTGGGCATTTAAAGAAAAAAATAACTTACTCAGCTCATAAAAGCTCTGAGCCAAGTCTGTTTGCTCTCTGTAGCATTCCCAACACACCACAGTACCACAGCTTTACCCATGTCCATGGCAAGGTACAAAGTTCATTGAACCTTAGATAGAATAGCCAGGGAATTGGTGTTAGGTACTTATGTCAAAATATCACCAATAGACAGAGGTGATATAATGAGAGCTCAGGTTTACCTCACTCATTAAAAGTGACATTCCAAGTATATAGTTCTTTATTTCACAGCTGCACTGCAGCACATACAAATGCGGAGAAAGGATGGCCCACAGAAACACCACAGTCAGACATGTCAGGGACCTCAGTGCAGCACTGCATTCCATCAGCAACCCAACATGGACAGAGAGCATCCCATCATACCAGGCTCCCCTGACCAAGTGTAACTGCACCATAAGAGATCAGTCAGGGTGATTGAAAGCATCCAGCAAAAACTATTTGTTAGGCTGAACAAAAATCCTCACACCAGCAACTTTCAGTTTGTGTAGCTAGAAAGTGATGGTCATTGCAAACAGAAAAAGTTTTGTAAATAGCTCTGACAAAGGAGGCTCTGCTTTAGAAATATCATACATAAAGCTTAACAAATAAACATTTCTGAATCAAAACACCGAACTTGATAAGGCTGCAAAAAAATAACCAGAAAAGCTATTCTAAAACCACTAAGGATCTGGATTCCATCCTCAAAAGTGTATTCCCCATAAAAGCTGAACAACAAAGAGTGAATATAGAATTAAATCATTTTAAAGTGTTTTAGTCGTCTGCTTTCTTCCTGTTGCTATATTGGTATATTTACAGGCCACAGTTACAGACAGAAATTGTACATTTGCCTGCCTTATATTCTTGTGGGCACATGTTTCCCAGAACACTCAGTCTGAACTCTTCCATCCCCCTTCTATCAGCGAAGGGCAAAACCTCGATATGATGCACCCACTGTTCTTCCTTCACCAGCTTCTAATGGAACACAAGTACTTTCTGACAAGGCAGGTGAGGTGTTGTGAAGAGAACTCCAATGAGTTACTGTCTCCTGCAAGCACACACAAAAAGCTTTCTCCAGAACATACTTCAAAAATTGGAATAATAAAACAAGAGATCTTAAATGAAAGTGAAAAAAAGTTTTGCTCCACCAGGCTAATCTCTAGCCAAGTCATCTTGTGGCAAGCTATTAATTATCTTGCTCACAACATCTCCTGTAACAAGTTTTCCTTGCAAATTAAACAAGTGATTTCTAGTACAAACATCACTCTCTCTGGCTGTGAGCAGACAAAAGTAGTACATGTTGAATTGCTATATAAAATCACTTATTTTACTAGAAAGATCATTTAATAAAGTTAAACAATTTGGAAAGTAACTTTACTCAGGAGTGACAGAATCAGTCACACAGACCATAACTGGGGAATTCCTGAAGAAACGAGTTTTCCCTTGGATATCACTGTTAGATTTTTTTAATAGCTTTAAACTTCTAGAGGGCATTTGCTGGAGACACTGGATGTGCAAGCTTTAAGGAATAAGTGAATTTTGTAACCCAAATAAACACTAGGCCCAGGTTTGTGAAATCTAAAACCCTTGACAGAGAACTAGATAGGCATATCTGCACCTCAGCAGCTCCACAGCACAGAAACCACATATAACAGAGGGTAATGGCTTGTCATTAACACTGCTGATGAAGCAGCTGATGCACAGTGACGTGCAGGATGTGCCTTGATTTATGCAATAAGTATTTTACATGCCTACACTGCTTGATACCTGGTTCCTTTTAAAGAAAGGAAGGTATCAGTAGGAAGTCCTTTGTGGATTTCATGCAGAATTGATAATCTCTCTATTTGGGTGGAGAATGTTCTGTCTCTGGTAAGGTGATTAACTTGTAATTTTTGTGTTTAAATTCCCTGTTCCTCCTACAGTCAGTGTATTGCCAGAAAGAGTAGAAAGAAGTTTCTTCTGGAAGTGCCATTGCTATGTCAGAAAATTATTTTAAAGGTTGGTTCTGTGGACCATCCTAGCGACTGTCAGAACTTAGGGATTGGCTTTACCCTCTCTGAAAATGTTTTCTCCTTTAAACAATGCCTATTTATTCATTAGTAATTAAGAACATTTTGCCTCTGGCTCATTCTGTTGGTGGACACCATCAATTTGAGGCTGCCCCTACTATTCACTTGCTTTGAGCTCCAGCTTTCCCCTTTGCATTATCTGAGGAACTCACTTAGTCTCAGTTTGCAGAAAGTATAAATCCATCATGCAGACTAAAAGCAGTGATTTAAATTAACACCTGAACAACTCAAGGAACAGAGAAGGAACAAGGTTTTCAGGGACACGAGAGACAATGCCTTCAGTAGTTTCTCAAGCATGCCTCTTTCTGACCAGTGATATTTGTTCTTGCTTCCGCAATGAGGGATACTTCTTGCAGGCATTTCTATAGAGCCAATGCTCCACCAGCGAGAATAAATATACAACTGAGTGGCAGTAACACACTGATGTGTAAACAGCTAAACCATGTATCGATCCACTGTCTGGCTCAAGAACAATAGTCTGTGGATTAAAAAAAGTACTTAAATACTAAGACCTTTTCGGTAAAAAGTGTGCATGCAAACAAAAACTGAAAGGGTTGAGTAAATTTATTTTACTCTAATTCTTCAGAAGGTGAAGAAAACCCTCTTTGTTTGAAAACACAGGAATAAGTGTGTTAGCATTTAGAATAAAGTGCTTCCCTAGGATCACAACACAAGTTGTCAGAAGCAGTGAGAAAACAATAACTCAACACACCAAGGATAAACTACACAAATCTTAAGCCCAAGCCACTAGCAGAAATACTTTAACCAGTTCTGCTGTAAAGGGCCCTTTTGTAAAAAGTTTGAGCACAAAATGATACAGAAATTGGTTCCGAACCTCATTACTGCTTGTTGCTAGGTAACATGGTATTAATGCTACTTTATAAACTCCTGCTTTTCCATAAAGTAAGTAAATCATTGTAAAATCGCTTTAACTTTTTCTCCAGAAATACAGAAAGTCATTCTTCAGGCTGTTTAATAGGAACCTTTCCATTACAGGGCGATACACTGCATTTCAATACAAGGAATGCAGACATCAGAACACTTCTGCCCACTAATGCAAACACAGAAGAACTCCCAAAGAGGCAACTAGTTTCCCAAACTGTACCTGAACACATTGATACCTTATGTACAAGCATAACCAGTTTGTACCTTAACCTCCATAAGGGCTTCTGGCACATCCTAGTGAATTCAAAAGGAAGCAGAGCAACTTTTCTCAAACACCTGAATTAATATTCATGGAAGTTGTTTATGTAGAAATCCAAATAACATTTAAAACCAGGCAACGGGACAAATTTAACAGTTCAGTGTGCATGCTTTAGTGTAACCTGCATGAACTGACAGCATCAGTTCCCTTAGGCATCTGGCTTTAGTGACTCTTACTTCCAACAAGTACACAATGTATGTCTCCACTAAACAGTCCAGTTTTTAAGAAGATAAAAATTACATGGACCATTTGCTTAGAGCTCCCAATAAAATGGTGCCTCAAAAAAGGTAAACAATTAAAGTTCTATTGCTACCAGCACCTGGATCACAAGAACACATTTTCCTGAAGAGGGGACAGAGAATCTCTGTCAAGACAGCAAATTGCACAGCCCCAGAGGAGACTGGCTCAATCGCACCATGTACAGTTAAGGACAAGAACCCTAGCGCAGCAGTACCAAAACCCATCAACCCTGTGAGCACCCAGAAGAGGAGCTCTGTCGGTGCCGACTGATATTCTGAAACAGGAGTGATTGATGTCACTTTGCTTTCCTTACTACAATCACACACAGAGCTGAAGACAGTTTTGATATGATGGAAGTGTCTCCTTATCTACCCAAAGAAAACTCTTACAATGAAGGAAACCATGTTACGCTGTGTTGTGTTCCGCTCCCAACACCAGCAGCATTTGGGTCCCCCTCCAACCTGCACAATCGGAGAGTGAGGGTCTTTTGGTGACCGCGTGGCAAATTGAAGACTGACAGATGTCCCAGGGCAAATTTAAAGCAGTGTTCATTTTGGGCTCAGCCAAATTAACAAATCGAGTGCACTCTGAGTCGCAGATTCTCAAAGTTGATAAAAACAGCTCTCAGTCTGTCCTGATTCCAATCTGATACTCTGAACACAGCCAAGGCAGCTGAACACTACATCACAACTGTGATTTGTTCCCACATACTGTAGAGCTGAGAAAGAGAGATATAGGGAGAAGTCAGAGAGAGAGAGTAGCAAGGGAGAAGAGAAAGATAATCACCACTCCATAGGCTTCTGGAAAATGTGGTCCTGCAGTTCTTCTGTAGTACTCATGGACAGCTCCATGGGGTAGTGGGCAGTACCTTCCAGCTCTATTTATGCTATGCCCCATTAGCACGTGTGGGTTGGTCTTGCTGTTCCTGCACAGAAGCTCCTTTGAGAAGCTTCTGGAATTGGAACTGGGAGCTCCAGGGTCACTGGGAGCTCAGCAGACTCTCACCAGAATCACCTCTTCCTGAACCCTTTGGGTTCGCCAGGCGCAGTCAGGGGGGTGTGTGTGGGGGAGCGGGGGGGGAAGCACCTGCAGCTCCTCCTCCTGCTCGCCTGCAGCAGCACAGCCAGCACAGCCCTTAGTGCACAGCCACAGCACTCAGGTGGTGCTTAGGGCAACAATACAAGTAGAGTCAGTCTCTACAAACTACTTGCGCTGCAGAACTAGAAGGGAGGAGAAACACCATTACAGAGCCCAAAAGTTGCTCCCTGACCTACCCAAGTGGTGGGTGAACAACACCTTCTAGAGCAGCCTGCCTGCACCTTGCATTTGGTGCTCAACACCACACCTCACTTAACGCCGTGAAGAAAGGGTGATCTGATCTCTTCAGACAGAGCAGGCAAACTTGTGCATGAGAGGGAGAGATATTCAGACAGGTTTTTTCAACAAGAAACAGAAATTTTACAATAAATATCACCACCACATAAGCTTTCAGATCAGGATGGGCATAGGGACAATTTAACAAAGAAATGTGTTTGAAGTAAGTTTGAAAGACCATTTACCATCTTCTGCTCTAGACTAACTGCCCAGAATACCAAGGCACTGCTCAATTCAAGTGATCTTGAGTGAGAAATTGTTTGCTCCCAATTTTCCATTCCACAAGGCTGGTTATTTCTCACAGCATCACATACCCTGCCAAAACACAGGTTGGCTGTTTGGCCCAATACCGTGTTTAGTGAATGAAATCCAACAGCTCAATTACAACTTCATAAACTCAAACCATTTAACCGTAAATTTGAACACCTTAGCAAGCAGGCCGTTGTCTCTGTCTCATCGACAGCAGTAGGTCTGAAGCACTTTGGCCAATGTTTTCTGAAACACTTGAAAAGGCAGAGAAAAAAATTACTCCATACTCTAAAGACTCTTTGAATAACACTGCAACAAGATAGCCTTAGTCCTGATATAATCATTAATGAGGGAGTCAGGTTGCTTAGAGAATGGATTTTAGGACAGTGAAATTCAGAGGAAAAATTACTATAATGAATTCTAGGAGCAGATTAGGGACTGGAGGGAAACAGACATTGGTTTGAACAGCCCAATTGTCCTCTCTGTGTCAGTAATTTGTGGGGTTTGCCAGCCCACAGCAGCTGGAGTACATTCCAATTAGCAAGTCCGCAAGCAGGACCAGAAGGGTGTGTAGCTGTCAGTTGGCTCAGAGAGCTCTGAGCTTGACGATATAGCAGAATAGAGCCGTTACCTTCAACTGGCCAACTGCTGCATAACCACAACATCAAAGAGCATGTGAGCAAGTCAAAAACACGCAGGAATTCACATTTTCTAACCTGCATAACTATAAATAAGCAATCAGTTCATTTTTCCTAATTGATTGGGTTTTGGATACAAGAAACCAGCCCTACTTGCAACTTGATTAGGTTTTCTTCAAAAGAAAATCAGGAACTGAAAAAACCTCCCTATCTTACGGTAACTTCCTAAGTTTCATTGTGCTCAATATTTGTCTGGTCATTAAATTTGTAGTTGGAATAAAATCCATTTTCACTACTTTAGAACATTAAATGCTTAGACCTGCCAAGTTGCTGTCAACATTTATATTTCTAGCAGTCAAACTTATAGGAGCCACTTCCTTTTTGCATTTGTTCCAACAAGTAAATGAACAGAAATAGTAGCAAGATGAAATAATTTTGACATGGCTTGGCCATTAAACCCACTGCTGTAGCCAACACTGTCTAGCTGATGCCATTAGATCCATACTAAAAAAGCTGATACGCTGTCAACATGTTAGACACGTGGAAATGACATGTTTTATTCCTTTACTGGCTTAACCATCTCAAACCAAAGTATCTTTACCTACTTGGTTTTTTAGTTGTTTTATTATATGTACTAAGTTCAGCCCAGCACCCTGCTTTCGTAAAGCACAGGGCTTAGTGAACAGTATTTTTTCCTCCCTATACGTATGGAAAAAGTATGCACCATCTTCTGAGCATCAGAGATGGCTGGTCAGAGAAAATAACAGGAAGCCTATGCCCAACAAAGTACAGATACTGAAAGTCACGTTCAGATACTTAGAGTACTCTTCCATTGAGAGAGGATTATTTGAAACAACACTGAGGGTCACCTCAACAAAAGGCAAAAATGGATTAAAGGTAGAGTAGGTAGGTTAGCATAACTGACCAATTCTTCCCCATCACTAATTCTTAGACAGTTTTTTATTCTACAGCACAAACAACAACCAACAATGTGAATGTACTCCAGTGGCAGAACAGTGCTTACAAAAATCCACTCAGCCAAGACTTTAAATACAGAAAAACAGCACACACTAAGTGTAACATCCTCGTAAGGGAACTTAAAGGAACTATTTTGCCTTTCTGTTTTGTCTTGCATCATCTGAGGTTTAAAGAAATCCGAAACAGTGACAAGAAAAGCAAACCAGAGTTTGCCAGGGTAACTGCCACAGCTCTCCCTTTCTGCTGCAGAGAGCCCGCACAGCCCATATTCCAGCAGACTATTCCAGAGCTGTAAATCTGTGGTGTTTTGTGAAAGAGTTAGTGACTTTTCTGGGCTGTCTGTTCCATTAGCTGTGACATTATTTATCTGGAGAAGTTTTTCCCTCACAAGCATTTCCTTTCTGAAGATGTTCTCATAACAGCTGAGGTAGCTGAAATGTGGTTAGTGGTTACACAGACAAACAAGAGGAGGGCAGGATAGGATTAGGGATCATTGGCCAGTTTGAATCTTGCCTTCTCCATTTTCATACCAAATTTTGATATTTTTTTCCTTGTGAAAAAAAAAAAATCAACAAAAATAAAGAATCTGTCCAAACATGGATAGCCCAAGCAAACAGGAGATGAGTCTCCAACTCTAAATTTTAGGTCAGATAATTTATGGCATTCTCTTCTCTGAGATCATGCAAGACATTGCAAATTCTAATAACTGGGGAAGGGCATAGTTTTTTCTTGTACATTATGGGCAGAGAAAGCCTACAAAGATGGATCACAGAGTGTGCACCCTGTCTCTCAGAGGAGCAAGCGACTACAAAGGGGTGAGTTGTTGCCTCATGCCTGATATCAGGCTGCAGCAGCATTGATAAATTGAAGTTGTGTATTTTCCACTGCAAAGTGGGAAGCAGGCACATTCCAGCCATCTCCAGTAGAAAAGCTATCTCAGGTAAGTAATTCTATATGTTAAGTATTCAAAGGGCTGCATTTGTAAAGCAGCATAACAAACCAGGTTTGATCTGCTGCACCTTTGACAACTTGATTAAACCATCTGTTCAATTCTGGAAGCCCACTGGCTCTGCAGACAGCAGCTCTTAGAATCAGGTTTCGGTTTACAGAACCAAGGATACATGGGCTATATGATATTTTTAACCAAAATAGCCTGAGTATTGCATGAGGATTAGCCCAAGCCCACAGCTCACCATAAGTCCTTGTTTGCAAAATACCGATACTTAGTCAACAATTTTAAGGTAATAAATGAATTTAAGGAAAAAATACAATGGTGTTCTTCAATAAGTCAAACAGAGGGAAAAAGAAAAAAGATATTCATTAGTGATTATTTATCCAATCTTTCTATAGCAACTTCAACACATTTTTGCTTTCTTCCATCTGAAGAAAATAAAAAAAATAAAGTATATGTTTTGTGTATTCCTCAGACCAACTTCCCAGCTTATGCTAAGCAGCTTATTTTGAGTTCAGCAGAGCTATTTCATAGAATCATAGAATCATAAGGTTGGAAGAGACCTCTGAGATTATCAATTCCAACTGTACCTCTCTACTAAACCCTGTCCCTAAGAAACTCATCTACCTGTCTTTTAAACACCTTTAGGTATGGTAACCACCACCTCCCTGGGCAGCTTGTTCCAATTCCTGACCACCCTTTCAGTGAAGAAATTCTTTCTAATCTCCAGTCTAAATCTTGCCTGGCACAACTTGCAGCCATTTCCTCTCGTCCTGTCGCTCGTCACTTGTGAGACCAGCACCCACCCCACCACAATCTCCTTTCAGGGAGTTGTAGACAGTGATGAGGTCTCCCCTCAGCCTCCTCTAAGGTAAACAACCCTAATTCCCTCAGTCTCTCCTCATAGGGCTTATTCTCCAGCCCCCTCACCAGCCTCGTTGCCCTTCTCTGCACACGCTCCAGCCCCTCAATGTCCTTCCTGTAGTGAGGGGCCCAAAACTGAATCCAGCACTCGAGATGCGGCCTCACCAGCACTGAGTACAGGGGCACAATCACCTCCCTGCTCCTGCTGGCCAAGCTGTGTCTGACACAGGCCAAGATGCCACTGGCCTTCTTGGCCACCTGGGCACACTGCTGGCTCATGTTCAGACGGCTGTCAACCAACACCCCCCCGGTCCTTCTCTGCCAGGGAAATCTCCAGCCACTCTTCCCCAAGTCTGTAATGCTGCATGGGGTTGTTGTGACCCAATTGGAGGACTCTGCACTTTGCCTTGTTGAGCCTCATCCCATTGGTCTCAGCCCATCAATCCAGCCTGTCCATTTTGTACCAACCGTCCAATTCTGTTTTATTATTATTCAAAAATTTGTTTCATAACTTACTTGGTGTATTTTATTTCACGTTTGCTGTTTAACAACAACCTACAGCAAACACAAAAGTCTAAAGGTGAGTTTAAAAGTTCAAGCTGTAACTTATTTACAAGTCAAACTGAAGTCTCCAAGAAAAAAAAGTGCATTTGTCCCTCAGCCTTTTATTCTTGATGACAGGAAGGGAACTGTGAAGGACACAGTAAAGAGAAGAAAGAAAAAGGTAAGATTGCTGCTATTGACTGAATGGAAACTGGCATCTTCATTTATTTCAGTGGCAGCAACCCAACATATCTTCAGTTTAAATCCCTTTGGTGAAATGTGCTGGAAGGTTGCTGCAAACAGGGACAATTGAACCATCCGTTAAATCCGCATCATTTCAAATGGCACTTTCCCTCCTCGTGTTCCAAATACAATGCAATTTCTGAAGCAATGGCTCGTTGTTGAACCAACTTAGGAAGTACATTTGCTAAAGCAGGCCAGAGTATCCAAACAAAAAGAAAAATTGACACTAGTCACTCAAAACCCAGCTGAATGTATTTATTTATTCAAATAGTTTCTCTACTGGAAATGGTACTTTTCTCTAAGTTTATTTGCCAAAAAAATTATTCCTACTTCAAAGTGCTCCCTACTGTTACATTAGTCTCACAATACTGCAATGATTTCTCTAGACTCACATAAGTTCTCACTCCTTTGTGTCACTTGTGGGACTAAAGAGTAATTGATTTACACTCAATGGAGGATGCTTCAGCTCTAAAAGAGAGCAATTGTGTTTATATAAACCATATGCATGCAACAAACCTCTCAAAACTGCACATGGTTACTTTGCCCAAGTACTTTTACTTGATAAACCCTGCTTACACTGGATAATTGCATTCATCCTATGAAAGCACAATATATCCAGTTACTACATAAGGAAAGGAGATGTAAAATCCATAAACCTGCATTTATTTTGCTCCAAAGTGATGCTTATATTTGCAAGACAATCCAAATTATGTCTAGGTGTAACCATTATCCCCCAAAGAAACTAGGTAACTTCCACTTAACTACCTATATGTGTACAGGTATTTCCATGTACACATTTCTATGCAACCCAAAATTAAAAACACATTCACAACAAGTCTGGCCATTACAGAGCAGATCTCTTCAAGTAGATTGATTACTTTACCTAAACAGATTTAAAAAAAAAATAATAAATTCATTTTTGAAAACTGCACTGAAAATCTCTATACAAACCTCAGAATTAACTTCTGCAACCAGAACTACTCTACAGGGGTTTCTACTCTCCTGTTCTTCTAACCAAAAAAAGAAAGAGCATTTCAATAGAGAATGTCATTAAGACAGATTGGAAAAGTTTACTGTGGAAAGCACCAACTTGCCAGCACAGAATAAAACCCAGAAAATGTCTCTAATTGATAGGTTCAGTAAATTCCAGCTACATTAGCAAGATAGCAAAAACATCCACCAGAATTCACAAGTTTTTCCACAGTTACCAGAAATGGCCGGTAGTTTGCTTATAGCTCTAAGTAGACTCTGTAAGTAAGTTTTGTTCAAGTAAATCTATGATACTTTAAGATAAAAAGCTTTTTTGTTTATCTCCGACACAAAGATTTCTCACCATCATGTATTTCTCTTTTTGGTAAGTCTGAACCATTGGCTTTTCCCTTTTCTCTGCTACATTTTCTTTTTAGATGGTAGCAAAGGGTTCATTTGGATTGCAGAACAGTTTGAAGGACCTGTCTGGTATCATTATGCTGTGAGATATTGGCTCTGGCTGGTGACGTGGCGATCTTACAGAGACTCTCAGCAGTCTAATCCATCACAGCAAGTCTATGCTCCTTTCTAATGCAAACTGCATTCACTGTTACACCAGCAGCGAATTCAGCCAGCATAGCAGACCAGGATGTACCACATTGATTCTGATTAAAGTAAAAGGACAGTTCATATGTTCTTTAGATCACTTTGTAAACCAACACCACAACATAAATCAACACAAGGACTGCAAGGCCAGGTAGTGTCCCTCTGGCCCTTTCTGTGGGCACAAGGAGCTGTGAATCTGGGGATGCTCAGTCTCTTCCAGAAAAAAAGTACTTATTTCACAAAAGTACAGATACAGCCTCCAGAAATGTAACGTAAACCCTAACAGATATTATATGGAAGTATTCAAGTACAGGATGCATAAAATCTACAGGAAGTACAGCTTTGCATTTCAACTGGCAGCAGAATTGTAATAGAGCCAACACAATTGCCACTTAATGCATCTTTAACACAACTATTGCAACAAGGTTCTGGCCTTGGGTTGAACAGACACATGTTGTGGTCCTTGGGTCCTTGAAAAATAAGTAACAAAATGGTACTACTGGAAAATAGAGGTAAAATGTAATCATTGACATGTGACCAGGAGCAAAAAAAGTAATTTTCAGAAAACTCAATACAATTAAGCCTCTCGCATGGAGGTAGAGAATAACAGCAGTCCAGACTGGGTATGCTGAGAAGGAAAGGTTACTAGCAGAGAAGATCATTAGGCAAACCATGGGTGATGAGTCTCACGCCTCTCCAGAGTTTCTCTGCTCTTATTTTAAAGCTTATACTGAAATCAAAGTTCTCACACTTTAGATGAGAACGTCATCCTCAGAGGACATCCTTTATATGAAACGCTTTAATTACACTGTGATAATCCCCACAGAGTGCCTGAGAGGCACAGCTACTTAGTTAGCATCTGGTTGGGTCTTTCTCTTCAGTAGCTTCGCCCACAGGATGCCCAGCACAAACATTATATCCCAGTCACATAGCAGGGATGCTCCAGGAAGGGTCTGACAGCACAGGCACAACAGCAACACCTCTAAAGCACAGGTTCCTAGATGTCCCAGCTGGTGAGTTTGACCTGCTGCCTTGTATCCAACAAGGAACAGTCTTAGAAATGAGAGAAAAAGGGAATCAGAAGAATTTATATATTTTCCTCTTCTCCCCGCCCTTGTTACTCCTTAATCACAGTTCTGGAGTGCTCAAAATGAAATGCAAGAGCTTCCAGTGTGAAATGCAGAGCAGAACTGTCAGATCCTACCTTCACTCTGTCTTTATTAGAGTTCTCTCCTTTTGAATGCATATACTAATAGATCTGAAATAAGGGTTGCCCATTTCCCTGTAGGGAGGTCGCGCTGTGTTTTAATTCATTTTTATTAGTTGCTCAGACTCCTTCATGCTCCCTCAGTACATGCATACACAAACAGAACATCAGCAATAAGAAAACAAACCAACAGCAAGAGGTCCTGACTCTTCCCCCTCAAAGCCATCTGAAGTCACTGAAACATTTATCAATCTGGAGTTCACTACATACGCAAATAAGAAAGCAAATCTTGGTTTGGCTGATTTTGACCAGAGAGCTTTTAAGGGAAGTCTTTAAGATGTGCTATGTTCCTCAACATGCCATGTCCTCCTCCTCTGCGTACAGGCATGCAACTAGTCCTCTCCTGAGTCACTTGTGTGCATCAAGAGGACTCTGGGACAACGTATAACACCCTCAATCCTTGCAGCTAATATTCTAAAATGCCTCATCTTACCATAATGCATTTTTAAAGTTAATGATTGCATAGGTCATGAAGTACATAACTGACTCAACTTGGAGGTCAATAGATGCTTTTGTAGCCACACTCTGGCCAAATCACATGGTACATACCCATTTTGTTCAGCCTGCCATGAATTGACAGTCACTCCTCTGAATCTGTCATTACAAGAAAATGTGAAGATCAGATGAATCGTACTGCTGTAAAATGACCTTCAATTTACTATTACAGAGGGAAGGAGCATGCACAGGCAGATTTTTTTTCAGGCAGAGGAGAGGTTGCTTTATCCCCTATGTCTAACTTATATGAAGAAATCCTACACATTCATTAGACGATCACAAAATGCACATTTTCAGATATGGTATCATGAAATAACTGTTGTGGTGGCCCTCCACAAGGTTAAATATCTGAGACTTTAAAAATCTCCTTTGCATGAATGCTAGCTGCTCTCTTATCCAACCTGACAAGGATTCTAAAGGACATTTTGCTCTCCCTCCAAGAGGAATTTCACTGGCAGCACCAGTTTCACTTTTGAAAGAATAAGGCATTTGCTGCATGTTTCTGCATTGGCATTACAAGATATTGTTACCCAACCGCAGGTGCTTGGGAGGAATGGCTTGATTTCCCTTCAATTACTGCTATTAAAAGGTTACTGATAACACATAACAGATCAGTGCACATAAAAACAGATTTGGTACCAGATTATTAGCTCACCGTTAAGACCGTCTGAGGCCACTTATCTAGGCACCTTGTCACTTTGCCTACATTTGCTGTTTGAAGTGGGACAAAGAGGTAGCATGGTGATGGACATCTGGGCTGGTGTCTGTTGCAATTTGCCAGTGCCTGTCAGCCTACAGACAAAGCTTCGTTAAAGTGTCTTCTTTTACAGAGCACCCGAGGAAATTTAGTGGGATTAGAAGAGACACAGTAAAGCTGTGGGAAGGTTATTGCCATTGTATTTCTTGCATGCATTGCATAAATAAGGTTGACATCTTCTGGCAAGCTGCAGTTTGAGTTATTTGATGTTGCTGATTCAGTTTGAGGCTAAAACAAAGGTGGTCCTGATAAGGCAGCGTGCCAGTATTTCAGTACAGAGGTGGTGATTAATATAGATGCCTACCAATGACCCAAAGGCAACAGCTGCAGGAATGGGAACACCAATGAATGTAAAACATCTGGCTATCCCATTCTAATAGTCACTTAAGTTTAAAAGACCCCCGAAATACAGAGTCTACAAATTTATTTCATAAAGCATGACTGGCTTACTGGCTAAACAATCAGCACCAAAACCAGCTTTACTCCTACAAAGACTTATCACAGTTTCACACTGAAGGAATGGGATCTCCAAGAAATGCATTCATTTGCTTGTTAAACTATGATCTAGAGATCCATAAAGGAGGGTGAATAGACAACTTCTGTGATTCTGTGGCTGCCAAGTACAGAACATTTGAGGTGGGAAGGAAGTTCTGGAGACCATCTAGCACGAACTCCCGCTCAGAGTACAACACCTAAAAGCGGGCGATATTTACAAGCTTAAAAGGAGCCCACTTCCCTACAAATCAATGCAATACCCTAATCCCACCAAGATCAGTGAATATTCCTACTTGGTATGTGCAAATACCACTTTTTTTATACTTGATTACATCTTTCTGTGCAGTTTAGACCTTGGAAGTTTCAATTTATATATTTACCTACCTGAAGGTATGCATGTAAACTAAATGCTTTTAAACATCTTTACCATTAGTGTTTAATCCAAATAGTTCATTAAATACTGGTAGTTTTCTTGAAAACACCTTTTTGTCAGCAAAATATAAAGGCCTCCAAAACAAAGTATTCTTTGAGAAGCTGTAGCACATATATTTGTAGACCACAATTAAACTACAATTTTAAATCTAGTTTCACTGAAATATTCCTGCTAGTATCTAAAATTTGCCCTTGAAAATAGAAAACATCAGCTGTAAGAAGGTAAAGATCAGAGTAATAGGATGCAGAGATCGACACACAGACTCCGATGCAGAATCGAAGACCTTTTATTGTCAGAAGGCTGCATTTTTATATTCTTCAGAGTTCTGTCAAGCACTGGATGTTTTAAGATGATTGGATACATACAGCTGTCTACGCGCCTAAGTTACACTTGTGATTGGTTACTTATACATGATCACACACTGCTGCAAGAAGCAAGTTTAACATTCTTTTGCTAGATAACTTGCTCTTTATCTTACACTTCTTTGCAAACAATTCTATTTCTTCACCACCTGATCCCTCATATCTCACTGTTCAAGGCCCTTCAAGAATACCATGCTGCTCGTTATTATAAAATGTCTCCAACAATAGGACTTGCTTTTCTTTTTTCCAAAAGTTGGATAGAGCAGCATATTTTTAGAACAAGGTTTCAAATACTAAAGATAACAGTTTTATTACATTTGCATAATTATTCTAATTGTGACAGCAGTTGAATTTTAATTAACTGCATTAGGTAACACCAATTTAAAGGCATGTATTAATCAAATTCAAAGTCAGGAGAAAGGTTCACAACTTGGGGAGAAAGCATTCTTGAACGTGCTTTGATTTTTACTGCTGTTGGCAATGAGAGAACGCCTGTCTTGAGTACACTAAGAAACAGAAAAGCAAAACATGGTTTACAAGAATAATTATGACTTCAACGGCTAGAAAAGTTTTCAGCAAGAAAAACATTTCAAATTCAGAAATTGCAAAACAGAGGGCAAATGAGGCTGGTGACATATTTTTAAACTGCATTACTACATGGGACTTGCATCTTTTCAGAGCTCAGCTGCCAAGAGCTTCCATACAAAAGGATATGGAAGTTGCATTCTGGATTCTGACACAAAGCAGCAAAATGATTTGATGAAAAACTGAGTTCACAATGAAAAAATATCTCAGGATAAGATGTAACAGAACAGTCATCTCACCCAGAAGGCTGCTCATGCACCTTATGCAGCTGTGCTTGAAAAGCCAGCCTGAATTAAGACAACAGCAGGTTTCTGTGGAGGCACACATAAAATTACTGCTGCCACTGTGGTTAACACGTGTGGGAACAGTGGGAAGAGACACAGGACAGCAGTCCCGAGTAGTACTTCAGTTTACACGGATTTGTCATCGCAATGCATAGAAGGCCTTCTCAGTAACAACCTGACCTGAAGCCTGGGCACAACAGGGCAAAACACCTCCCACTGGATGCAAGACTGCATGGTGCAAGCCACCTGCATACAGCGATGCAGCAGCACTCCCTCAATATTTGGTTTTAGCATAGGATATGCCATTCTTTTTTTTTTTTTTCTTTTTTAAAATTATATCAAGGCAGACAGTAAAGCATCTCAGAAATTAAGAAGAAATTTTAAGGTTTTTTCCTTCTGTGCTTAAAAATTACCTTTTTGATGGATGCATCATTGTGGCTTTTATGGTAGTCAAATGATATGAAAAGCTATCCCAAACTGTTAGGTCAATATCTAATTGAATATGGCAGCATAATCTCTCCAGGGTAACTTGGTAAAGTGACAAAAAAAAAACCTTTCTGAAGACTATGCAATTTAAACTACAGCCTTAACCAATGGTAATTGTTCACCCATTACCTTTTCTCTACGATAAAAATCAATTTACACCCAAGCACTAAAATATTCTGTACTTTCAAAATGCTGTTGTCCAATTTCAGAGCTAGAAACGTTGCAAAAAACACCTTTTATCAGCTCAAGGCTGTCAAATTAAGAAGGAACAGATTTCCCTCAACAATGTGAAATTTTGAAACACTGACAGTAGTGCAAGTATGCAAAACAGCCCAAAGAATTAGAAATCTGTACAAAATAAAAATTGATAAACAGCTGCTTTAGATAAAAAATTCAAACAGCAAACAAACCCCACAGTCAGCAAAAGACAAACAAGAACATAAAACAGTTCATAAAAGCAAACTCATGCCTTTCAAGAATATCAGCAGCATGCTAAGAGCCAACTCAAATGTAAAAGCACTCAACTTTACTTTGATTTTTAACCAATAACCAGCAATATTAGAGTAAGAGATTATAACAGCAGCTGCACCTCAGGCACAAGCAGATCTTTTTGGAAAACAGAAGAAATGTCTCCAAAAACCAGGAAAGGATCTTACTTCACCTTCTAGTTTGTTTCCTGAAACGTGAGCATTTCTTCCCATTTAGAAGTGGTTGGAAATGGATGGGGTTTCCATCGTCATCATGGCATTCATCATGTGTCTCATTGCTGTTCTCCAGAATTGAATTGCCACTGTTCCAGAGAGCTGGAATATCTTCTGTAACCAAGAGCACATGGCAGTACTTCCTTATAGCCAATCTAAAACATTTCTTTCCTTAAATTCTGAATTTTGCCGTCATTTAACATCTTTTTAGCGTTCTGAACTATCACAATCCAATCCTTTGGAGATCTCCAACCACAGAACAGCCAAGTAAGAATTAACTTTGGATCCATTAAAAACAAAAACAACCAACCAGCACTATACAAGAACCGTTTGTTGATTTTGTTTGAGGATGGGGGGTTTCTTCCCTACTTTATTTACTAAAGGACCCTAAAAGCATTTATTATTGAATACCAAACAACTTGTAACTTACCTCTCAAGGAATTCATGTAGGAGAGGTCCCAGTGGTACAGTCAAGATTTTAGGCACTCAGGGTACTGGAAGTGATCATTAATTAGGCAAAAGCCATGTCCTCCAGGACTGTAAATAGGACTACAAGAATCGGGAGATGCAGAACAAAAATTCATCTTTTCGTAAGGGCATTTTTTGGAGGCAGCATAGGCATTCAATAGCAGCATTGTAAAAACCAGAGAAATTCAGAACTGGACAGAAAATATTTTTCAGAAGATTCGTAACTGAAGCACTAGATCACGAATGAGTCAAACATAATCCAGCTCAGCATTGACCTTCAGTTGTCACTATTAGAAAGCCTAAGAAAATAAGCTGATGATCTCATTCTCTGCTTCTGTGAGAAGGTATCAGTTTCACAAAACCACAGGCACGTTTAGAATTAACTGGCACTACTGTCGTCAATCACCACAAGGTGTTCAGGGATTATGTGATGCTTCAGTCTGTACTCAAAGGCACCATCTAGACCAGGGCTGTCAAACTCATGGCCTGTGGGCTGAATCTGGCCCTCCACCTTGTTTTATCCAGCCCGGCACCTCGTTTCTATCCGATGGCAGCACTGAGCTCCTTGCCCCTACGCTCCTGCCAGCTCACTGGTCATGTGTACAGCATGTGTGATGCCCATTACACTGCAGGAGCAGGAGAACAGGGGGAGCCAGGATTCTGACACCCCTGGTCTAGACTTTTGAAGAGGGTACATTTTCCTACCTTAAAGCAACTCCTACAAGCAAACCATCCTCAGAGACAAAGACAGCAATGCCAGACATTTCAGAATCTCTTCACCACATCCACACTCTAATTTCACTCTTCCACCAGTTCTGTTGTGGGGTTGGCTTTCCTTTGGGATTTTTGGGAAGTTCTGTTTAAGAGTCCAAAGGAAACTGAAGTAAGTAACTTGGCATACAACTCCACTCCTGTTCCCAGCCACAGAAAAATTCAGAGAGGTAAAAGCTGGAAAGAATAGCTTCATTTTTCTAGTACCTTTTGCACCCCAAAACTCATCTTATTAGTAGGATGGCTGGTTAGCCCTTATTTTGGATGACAGTTAATTTCCACTGACCTTGTTTCTACTCTCATCCAAAACAAAGCAGGAAATACATTATCATCTTCTGCTCCAGAGCAGCAGAGGATAGACTTGCCCAGGAGATTTTTTTATTTGTTGTTGTTTGGTTTTTATTTCTGTGACATTTAACATTTCACCATTTTTTGCTGGATCTAGGATGGAGGTGAAATGTTCTTGGAGAAGAGAGAAAGCAGGGCTCTGAACACTTAATATAAATGAATAATGAAAAGTGAGCATAGACTGCTGAGAAGATTTAATATACCTGTAGATCACAACACCTCTCACATTCTAAACTGCCACAAAGGAATCACACACAGGACATGATCCAGAGCACACGGAAATGGAACAGCATAGAGAGGACACACTATGGAAAACATTTAACTTAGCTGCTAGGAAGTCTGGTTGAAATGAGTGAAAGCAGCTCAGGAAGGTAGGGAAGGTGCCAAGAGCCTTCTCTTCTCTTCCTACTAGAAACAAATACTGTCATTTCAAAACAGATCCTGCAAGAAAATTGGTTCTAAAACTGCTTATCAAGCACAAGCTCAATCCATAAACAGAAGATCGCATTCCCCACACAAAATGCACTGAGCAATAAGCCCTCAATAATTACCACTCCTGAACAGAAATCCCACACAGCTTTCACTCAATTTTGTACATACTATCAAAGTATTAAAGATCCACTGCAAACATCATTTATGGGAATATTTAAGTATAAAATTATCCTTTGTATAATGAGAACCAATTTACCTCCAGGTTAAGGAGGCACCTCACAGAAGTTGACCCACACAAAACGGAAAGTTTGCAGAGCACAGACTATAACAAATTACACTTCTTAAAAATTCTGGATTATGTTTTACTTGACTTCAAAGCCAATGCTAAGTTACTGTAAGCAATTAAGCGTTGCCAATCCTTCATCCAGAATCAGAATTATTTTGTGTATGTAAATGAAAACAATATGAAAAATACTGGTGCAATTGGGCAAAGGGGTCTTTTGCTCTTGACCTTTGTGTCTCAGCCAAAAGCTGCTGAACACTAATGCTCTGCTGTTCCAATTCCAGCTGCCTCTGCTCATTTGTCCTTAAACTGGATTCACCGTCAAAGAAGCCTGACAGATTACAAGTTTAGGGTAACTCATCAGTACCACCTGGATAAACAGCTTGCATGTATGCTTCTAATGATCAGAAGAAAATAACCCTTCACTTCAAAGACCCATCACAGTTATCTGCATTTCTGGATGCTCTCTATAATTATTTGTTTGGTGCTCTAAGCAATTAATTTTTGTTACTGGAGATGCTATTCAACATAGATAAAATTAGTTTCTTTGTACTAACTTTTTTCCCACCCCTTTGAAAGGTGCTTTTTATGTTGTTTTTGGTAAAAGTACATGGAGGAGGTTAGTTTGGGGTGGGATTGTTACTCCCATGTACTTAACAGCTGTTTTGAAACACCCCCATCTAAAGAGGAATGATAAAGTACTATCTGATTTGAAAGGTTAAACAGACGTTCTAACTACTCATTTCTGATGTTAGGCAGTATTTTGAGTTTGGTCTTTATTTACAGCTGCAACTTCCTTTGAAATTAGGCCTAATTTCACTACAGGGAGGGGGGATAGCTATTCCTACTTTAATGTTTCCTTAGTATTGACAATGTTCTCACTACCATTAAGATGAGATTTAATATTTTCCCTTATCCCATCACTGCAGTATCCAGTAGTCCCCTGAACAACCTTCTTCTCTGTCCATTCAGAAGACTTCAATTCACTACTTCTTGCAGGCCACAGGAACGTGTTCACTGCTCCAAACTCCAAGATGCCCTCTTGTGTTCCAAATATTCCCAACTTTTAATGCTTTGTGCAGCACTTTCGTTGTTTGCTTTCAAGTTCCAGGCTCCATATTTGTATTTAAAGTTAATTTCAATTTTTTTTAGCATGGAGTTTTCCCAATTGTCACACATCCCTGCACATACACTTGCAACCACTGTTAAGAGTGATAGAATTCAGTAAGTTTAAAACAAAAAGAAGCAAAATTGCAAAAGATTATGTCACACATCTTCAGCACAAATTTTCAGCATTTGATTACTGTCTTCCACAAAAATGGCAGAAGGTTGGGCTAGGACTCTCTTGAACTGCAAAAGCACAAACAAATCTCCAATTCCTCCACACAGATAGACTACGTCGACAAAAATCATAGTTCAAATCCTAATTCACTTCAGAAAGAACAGGATGAACACAAATCCTTTAAAAGAATATTTGCTTGTCATGCAACTTTGTATGTGTGCATAAGGGCAGTCAGAACTTTTGTGTTCTTAGTAGAGGCCTACAAATTTCTTAAATGTCAATGAAAACCACAAAAAAGTTATGACAGTGGCTTTTAAGCACCCTTTCGTCTTTCAGTTAGCATGGATTTACAAGCATATGTACTGTTACATGTGTAATTTAACAAGGATGGCCCATTTTCCCAAGGGCTGGTGAAGAGAAACTACAGAAAACCATGCACACAAAAGGACAAAAAGAGAGACTCCACCAAATTAATAATTACTCTTGCTCAGACAGGTGCAGACCCCCACTGAAATCAGCCAGGCCTGAAGAGGCCAGCCTTGCATAGTGCAAGCAAATTAGTGGAGCAGTAAGCTCCAGTGTGATGTACCAGTGTTAAACTTCAGCTGCTTCAGAGTGGGCATGTGCTGCAGCCTGCCATTCTTGCTAGGGTTGTCCTGAAGGAGAAAGAGGTTGAAATAAAGGAACTCTTCAGACACTTAGATTAAATTCTCTGTTAAAATACAAGTTAAAATGCTTTGCTAAGAGTCAAATGAAAAAGCAGCCCCCAGCCCAAGAGACCTCTACAACATATCGTGCTACTTAGCACAGCCTCCTTGTAATAGCTGTCCTTTTAAAAGTCCATTTCTAAATTCATGCATAATTTATACCCACATCAACGCACTTGACCTCTCTTGTAAATACAGAGAGGTGAATGTACTGTAACAAAGCTGCCATAGAAGCTGTGGGGTTGTGAACATTTCTATGCACATTTCCCAAACAGATGTCCAATCTTAACTTTCATTGGCAGGAATCTAAGATTGTATCACTTGGATGCCACATATCCACATTATGCAATTTATATTTACACATGTACGTATAAATGCAGCCTGAATAAAAACAAAGAGGAAGCAAAGACAGACTACAGAGGCAAGTAAGCTATGTATCGCTTTTGAGAAAGTGACAAGAGATGCCCGGACCACACAGCTCCTTGCCAGAAATGGCTTCAAAGTTTTCTACAGTTGCTCTCTAAAGTGTTTGCTTGTAAATTGGCAAAGTACATTTTTGGCACGTGCACCACCAGCCCAGCTTAGTTTTTGTCTCGTTGACCTAACGTGTAGAGTAATTCAACTGAAAATCATTAAAGCAATAACAGTCCCAAGTCTGAGGGACCCACAACCAGCCCACGTCATTTAGTAGAGCTGGGAATGGTGTAGTGCTTGTTATAGCTCAGTTGAATCCTCTCTCCATGTTTCCATACACAAAACAGCTGGTTTGTCCTGTTGTCACCTTTGCTCTTCTTCAGAAACATAATCTGAACATTATTCCTGCTCCACCCCAATATGTTTAATGCAGTGCTGCTGGTCAGCAACTTTCTTAAAAGCTGCAGATTTATGTCCATTTATCCTGTCTTTGCTCTAAGTAAAGTGAATTCACAGGATTACACCACTCTAAGAGCACAAAGTTTATATAATTTTCAATGCTTAAGAGCAAAAAATCAGAACAGAGTCTTCCCTCTTGTCCATCTTCCCCTCTTTGGTCTTAGCAGGATTTCCCTCCCCCCTCCCAGCCCCGGCTATGACAAGCTCTTCGGGAAGGTTACAGGACAGTTAGACAGCAGCTGGCCCAAGCAAGAGAATCAAAAATAAATATTGAGTCTGAGTTTATCTGTCAGAGAACCTAGACTGCTTGCCAAGTACTTACCACTCTGGAGCTGCTGCACATCCCCAGCACCCACACCTGGTCAGCTTCTGCTTGCCTTTCCAGAGGCACACAGTCTCTGTTTAATTACTGGTCACCATCAGGGCTTAAAGAACCTCAGGCATGCTGCTTTCCAGCACAAAGAGAGAAGCTTGAGGGCATTTAGAAGATCTTTCTGGCTTGTGGAGCAGGGCCAGGGGGAGATGGTTTGTTCAGGGTTTGTGGAGTTCCTCATCTGGATCACCAGACATTCAGAACTGACAGAAGAGTGAGTGTCTCATCTGACCAGCTCTCATCTTTCATTTTTTTGGCTGCTCTTGAGACAGGCAGCACTTCCTGCCACTGAAGGAAAACACACAGCCTGGTATGTCCCTGGAAATAGAGACTTCTAAATATGAAAAAATTAATGCTATTTTTTCTATCTTTAGTAATGCTTAACAATTTTTCACCTTTTCAAAACTTACAAAGCTTGCAAACTAATGTTACAGCTGGACACATTCAAATATCATTCTCTTCTAAACTGGGACAAAAAATATTTACATTTACTGCAAAAAGTGTCAGTTTTCAGTGTGAGGAGCCACATTCCCAACAAACAGATGATGATGGCAACATTACTGGAAACGGTTAACAAAGTAAGCCATCAACTGACCTTTCCTTCTCTGAGAATAGGCACTACAACACCAGGATCTTTCTTGTCCTCAGACTCACAGAAGACAACATGCCTATTGGGTCTAACAAGCTCTACTGCATATCTTTCTGATCCACACATTGCTATTTTTCAGTCTTGTTCTTAATTCCTCAAATCCCTTGGTACCGGGCAGCCTCACGGACTTCCTAAGGGCCATTCCCAGAAGCCCCAGTGGAACCAGAAGATAACATGTACTGAGCCAGGCTGCAAACAAAACCACAACAGCATGTAGAGGAACATGGATACATCCTGATGAGACACTTGTGCTACCAGTGCTCTTCCCCCATGGATAAAGGTGCAACTTTCTACCACAGCACCCCTCCTCAGTCAGTACAGAACATCACTGGGGCAATACCCGAATCACAGACACTCCGTGATCAGTAGCATGACAGCTTCAGGAAGCTTCCATATGTTCCCACCTTTGCTATGTATTTTTTCTTCATTAAATTATTATTTTCAGGGACAAAGTCTCACCTACTTGAGCCTGCTCTTCTTATTACAGCAGAGAGAGGAAAAGAAGACAAATAGCTTGAAATTCCCTAGTTCCAAGCTTTTATTAATCATCAGGCCCTCACTGACAGCAAGACAGGAGATGACAACCTTTAAAAACAGCACCTCCTGTGGCAAAAGAGTCCTCTCAACATCTGATTCCTTAATAGAACATATTGCACTAAATCAAGTTTTAAAATAAAGAGAAATCACATGTGTCTAGTGATTTTTACAAGTGGGATCCAGATGAAGATTTCTTTCCTCAAACCAAGCATTTTATAAGACTAAATTTAACACACCCTTACCATGCACAGAAAGTGTCGTAAAGTGTTCACATTTTCAAACAAATCAGATGACATTATAGAACATGAATCTCTATGTTACTTGTGAAAAGAACGTGCTCTTGGTGCAAATGATTTCACACATAAAAGGCAATGGTTTGAAAGACCAACACTGCTATTTTTGGCCAGTTACTAGAAGCCAATTTCTAAAGCTGATAACAGCTCCGACAATTAATTACAAGCTAAAGATCAAGCGTGTCAAATCCCTAGACATGAATCAGAAAGGCTCCCAAGAGCCGCAGCAGAGTTCAGAGGAACTATTCCCTCTTTTTTTTGGCTCATATTTCAGTCTGTGAGCTGCTGAGATTATGACCATGAATATTTCATGAAAGAAAAGATGAAGGTAAACAGAGCCAGGAGATTTACCTTCTCCTGAGTTTACATTCAACAGCCTCACCACCGGTAAATAACTGTTCAGGTAGGTGCTCGCATGTATTACAGCCAGGTGAGCAGCGGCAAAAGGTACTCACAAATAAGACTGTAAAATATATTGCAATGTAAATGCAATGTCTGCAATCTTCATTTTCCACAACCATGCCTGGCATTTAATAAAAGTGCCTTATGAATTTGTGTAGCAGCAGTATTGGTAGGCAAATGTATTTAAGGATAGAAAATCAGAAATATTACAGCATACCCGAGCTCAGGCTGAAACGAGCCAGGGTAAGAGCTTTTGCCGTGAGCTAGCAGCCACAACGACCCAACCCAAACACAGCTGTCCCAGAGGAGGATGGCTGTGTGAAATGTGCAGTCTCCACTCTTCCAACAGGCCAGGCTAATCGACACCTCCGACCATCTGCTGCAGGATTTGCAAAGAATTCCACTGAAACTGTTTGGTGGAATGGATTCATTTTGCCAAAATATTTCCTGGAAAGAGGCAGGGTAAACAACACTACATAATTTGGAATTGGTCATGCTCCAGGTTTCTTGAGACTGGAAGTAAGGCTTGAAATGTGTTTGGATTGTAATTAAATTCAGAAACCAACGCAGAGATATTAGAAGACCTTTTAAATTAGATAAACTATGACAGTATTTACTTATTTTCTTCTCTCTCTCCCCTCTGGAGTCAGGCACTCATTAAAAAAATACCTTCGGAAGCTTCTACTTGATTCTATAAAAGTACATTGACTTTTTGACACTATGATAGTGAAAATCAACAGGAAAAATACAAGAAAGAAGAGGAAATCTAGATTATGAAAGCTTTTAAAAATACAACGTTCAAGAAATGAGTCACCCACTCCAAAAACAACTGCAACCAGAGGGGCAAATTATCCATTTCTAGTTCTGTATTTCCCTCTCCATTCCCTGTTTATTGTAAATGCAAGCCCTGCTTTCTTAGTTGGTGCTAAGACACGTCCATTTTCCATCCGGCCAGCTGACAGGCACTTAGCGTAGGAACGCTCTACAAAACCACACACCTGATGAAATCCAGTGCTCATAGCCACAAAACTGACCATAGCTCTATGCTTGCATTCCAAGATAGAGAGTAATCTTTTTGGTTCTTTGGTGCTGGTGAGAGAAGCTTCCGCACTTGTGGTAACAAGCATGATTCTACTCATCAGGAGAAATAAGAAAAGTCTTAAGATGACCACTTTGACATCTTTCAGAAGTTATATAGGAAGCAACTAGAGGAAAAGCTGGTGCATCAGCACATTGCTGGTGCCAAATTCCAGCCTCACAACACAAAACTCCCCGAGCCACTGTGAGACAGTAAACTTACAGAACATTAATTAATCCTAGAATTAAATAATTATATTATTCTGGGATAACAACTTTGTAAGTTCCTAACAATTTGCACCAAAGAGTTTAGATGATGCTTTCTGAGAATAGCCAAAGTCCACTTTACCTTAAAACACAAAGGGGCAGAAATGCTGAGTCACACAAAACTCCAGATGCTTGCTATGTGAGTGAAAAAAGCATCTCAAGTGCAGACACACACAAAAAACCCCCCACAAAAATCAGCACTCAGGCAGATCTGACTTGCCGCCATTCTCTCAAAGACACTATGACTGTCCATTGAAACAGGTCTGAAATGTCTATGAGACAAGTTGGTAGTCACATGGCAGAGACCGGTAGTTACAAGAGCTATTCCCAACACCAAAGAAACACAATCATTCGTGCCTTGCTGATTCAAGGACTCTGCTGTCCCATGTAAAGTCTGTGGTGGTTTGCTTTCATCGTCCTCATCCTAAAGCTACTCACTACTTACTCTGAGCTCCTATGCAAGTATCTGTGCTAAAAGAGGAGCTATTTCTGGAAAAATTTTTCATTGGCAGTTTTATATAAAACAAAGCCAGCCCTGAAAGCAAAGACACTTTCCAAGCCATGAAGATAGTTTTATTTCCCCAGGTGCAATTTCCACAGCTAAGCAAATGTTTCCAGCAGAAATTATGAAGTGATAAGTTTTGGTGGTTTCTCAAAATATCAGTCAGCTTTGTATGGAAACACAGAGCCTCTAACAGAGATTAGGCAGTGAGAATAAATAAGTTATTTTCACATCCCTGATGGTATTTACAGCAGATAATGTAGCCTACATTAAAGTTGGTAATGCTCCTACAGGAAAAGACGACTGTAGATTGAAGGAGGAGGTAGTTCCAGGCAATAAATGTAATAAAGCAGTGACACATATTCAAGGTTTATCACTTGCCATGCAATGAAGAAAATAATACAGTTTATGCCATTTTTAAATTGTTTCATTTCAAATATTGCCCCATGAAACAGTTGCCACTATGCCAAGAAAGCAAATATATAACACCTGGTAAGAACTGTACGTGGGAGACAGCAATAACAGATGGAGTAAGCCATACCAACCACATAGTTTACATCCAAGTATCAGACTATGTTCTTTTGCAAAATTTTTAACCTTGTTAAATGATTAAAAATAAATATGCAAAATATAAATACTCCAGATGGAGGCAGGAGGAGGAATCAAAACGCAACCACTTTTTTCTCTGAGTAGACAGAAATTTCTCAAATTAGGACTTTCTCTCTCCTGACTGTTGCACAAGGGACAAAACACAAAATCAAACAGAAGACATGGAAAGCCAAATCTTTTGGTTCTGCAACATGATGGTACCGAACTCACAAACAGCAGATGATGATGCTTTGGCCTAGGACATGAAAAAGTCAAGGTGTATTTTACTGCTAAGGAAAGGGCAGGTCAGAAAAAAGCAACACAGAAGAGGGAAAATTCTATTGCATTTTAGGGGACTTTCTTAGAGTTGAAACTGCTTTAATTGTTGTCCTTCCCCACCATGATGCAGGAGTGATAATGTCCCCTCAGAGTCATATTTTTAGATTACATAACCGTCTTTTAAAGTTATGTATATATATAAAGCTTTCTTACAGCAGGCTTAATTAAAAAAATAAGAAAAAAGCAACTTTTAAGAAGGTTGAATGCTACGACGGTCTTCTTTTGATCAATTCTTTATAGGGAAATATTAGAAGAGTAATATGCTCAGTCTATAAATAGTTATCTTGTTTTTATCCTAAACAGAGTGGTTAATACTTTTCCCAAAAAACAGCATAAAGAAAATCTAAGCTTGATCAACTATTTAAAACACATTATAAGTTAAAGATCAATGTTTTAATTAGAAGAATCTAGATGACCAAAGCACCTTTAAAATATAAAAACTTCGAGCTACCTTTGTTGCTGTTTGATGTTCTTCATCAAAATGATGTTTATCCTGTGTTTTAGACGGCCACAAAGTGCCTGATGCTTGAACTGATGCTCAAAGAGTAGTTATTGATCGCTGCAGAGGATACAGGTTACCGTAATCAAATTTCAGTGTCCCATACAGCAGTAAATTTCAGTTTACCATGTCATTTCTAATTGATTGTCCTTCATCTCTGAAAGATGCAGATCACCTCTTGTTTCTGTTTTCTCAATGTATTATGTGAGTGTGAAAGCCTAAGTTCAAGGAGAGAGAAGAAAAATCCATTGATACCTCCTGTATCTGTACCAACAAACTGTCTCGTAAAGTCCCTGAGCTACAGATGCAGGACACTGTTAGACCACTTAGGAATTACCGTACTTTCTTGGGTTAATACTTTTCTTCAGGTAACTGGGGGCCACTGTCAGAGGTGGAACACTGTTTCAGATGGGGCCTGGATCTGTCCCAGCAGGACACTGACATTTGCATTATATTAATGTATACTTATCAGTTTCTGTCTATATAAATATCTGCATACAGGTTTGCAGATATTTTCATTCAGCTAGAAGCCAATGCGCTCTGCAGAAGGCAGAGCTTACCATCAGGGAAAAGCCAAACTAACCCCATCCCTTATCCAAGAGCTATCATACAAAACTGAAGGCAAGATGACAAACATCACATTCCAAGCACGTGCAGGGAGCGACATTTCTTCCTTCCAGCACATACAGTGGTTTTAAGAAGTTCAGAAAGGCCAGACAGAAATAGGAGACAGATGAGGGAGGAGCCCCTCACCCACCTGCACATGTCAGGGAGCACACCTGGACTTCCAAGCCCAGGACCTACCATCTATACTCCTGTAAACCTTTGTTCAGTTTAATTATCAAAACATACTCTGTGAGATCGCTGTTTACTGGATTAATTTACTTATTACTTATAAACAATTCGTTGTATCTATTACCATTATTTTCCACAGAGGAAAACTCTTAAAGAGGATTTTAGGCAAAAATATATCCTTAGGGAAATATTGCAAGTGACTCCCTGTAATGTTTTAATAGGGGACAAATGTAGATTTTGGAGAACTTGTGACACTTCTGATCAAAGTTTTCTGCACTGTAAAAAGAGGTTTTTTTCAATAATAGATAGTTCTCTATAGATTAAATCCAGTTTCAACAAAACTTTTTATGGTTTTAAAGTAAGAAAATTCATTCATATAAGGAAAAAAGCTCTCAACCATAAAAACACTCATGTCAGAAATATGAGCTGTTTTGGAGTCAAGAACACACCAAATATTGTGTTAGTGTAAGGGTAACCCCAGAGCCTTTGTTTTCCTTCCCCCAGCTTGCCACATGGTAACTCACAAAGAGCCATTTGAGAGGCAAATACTCAACTGTACCACAGGCCTTCTCTGCCTTTGGATAAACACACACAATACCAAAGCCTCTAGCACATGTCTACTTGCTGACGGCTCAGACCCCAAGCACAGGAAAATAAACTGCAACAAAACCCAATGTTTTAAGTAGCAACATGAAAATTTAACATTTACTGAGTGGTACAGGCCACCCAAGAGACAGCAAGACAAATACCATACCTGTAGAGTTAAGCCAGACTCAAACACATTATACATACACAAAATAGATAAAGTTTTACCCAGCCACAGCCCCAAAAAGCTCCCACACCATTACCTTACACGTATCTTACCAGAGCCCTCCTAAAAGCCCAGAGGTGCTGCACTGAGCCATGTCTGACCCTTTCTGCTGTTGTGAAGCCCCTCATGACCATCCCCCGTTAAGGCAGATGCAGCCCCATTGGGAAGTGGCTGCGCCTCCTTAAGGTCAGGCTCTGGAGCATTGACTCAGCATTTCTTCAACTGTCAGCCCTGCAGGGGCTAAAATGAAATGGAGGATGAGGGGAAAGGTGGGAAAGCATGGTCTGGACCAGGGTTTTAAAAAATTAATGGCCCACCAGAAGTCTGAAGAAGTTTCCCTCACAACAGTGAAGATGACACAGGTGAAACGGAAGCTTCTAGAAAACTGTCACAGTGTGCTCTGCATACAGGCATTACGATTTGTATCATCACATCCCTCTATTCTCCACTTAATTAAGTAACAAACAGGCATTTAAAAAACTTTTCTTTTTTATGCTTTACAATGAGTAATTGTGGATGGAAAAGACAACCGTATATTGCAACAGAAGATAAAACTAATCCTACAGCATCCAGGTCTGTGGCCTGGGGATCCTGAAGGCACAAACACAGTTACTAAACTACTTCTGAGATCAGCTGCCAAGAGCAGCAGAGGAAAGCCAGCACAGGGGTTACCTGTGAGAGCCAGGACCTGGGCAGCGTCCTTCCCAGCACAATGAGGGAGAGCTGCAGCTCATTTAGAAGGACATCTAAATATGACAGTCCCATAGGGAGGTCAGTACTGCTTAGTCTCTAGTTCTTAGTGGACTGCTAAAAATAAATGCACATTTATTTATATATTTTACATATAATACTTGCCCTTCTATGTTTTTAAAAGAAGTTTGTCATCTGATGTAAGAACTTGCCATTAAAAAAAAAGCCAGTTTTCTTTCTAAAGTAAAGTATTCTCTGTTGTTCGGGGGAAAACCAGGCTCTTCTACAAGTACCAACAACAGTCTTCAGCTGTTTTATCACCATAGAGCTAGTTTAGTCTGTCACATCTTCATATGCTTAAGCTGGCTTAAATGATTAATATGGTGTTTTCCTGATTAGCTAACACTGCTTTGGAAGCAGAGATTCTCCTGGTGACACATTTGTTCCAACCTTACAAAATCCCACTTCAGCTAAAGACCAAGGAGATGTGTAGGAAATCTTACTGTGAAAATAAAAGAATATAGAGATTAAATATTGCTTGTGTTGGACTTCCTCTTTACAAACTATAAGCGTTATGTGAATTGTGACATCCTCATGGCATGATAATACCTACCACAGGGACAAACACTATGGAATGTTAGAATGCTAAATCTATGTAACTCATGTGAAACTCTTATTTTATGCATACACAAAACATTTTTTGTGGATCAGTATTCAACAAATCATTACAGCTATTTTCTCTACAAGCTGACTGTCTCAGCAGAGGTAATAAATACCTAAAAGCAATACACAATACATCACAGACCTTGAGAGGGATGGAAGTTTAATTTGCCCTTCCTCCTCAAAGGATGGATGGTGATTACCTGGCAAATACCATGGATTTGTGCATCACAGCCATTTACAACAGCTTCCATTTTTTTTGCCAGGAAGCAGGGAGTCCAAAAGAACAAATTAGACACTTCAAAGGATGTCTCACTCACTCGTAAAGGCTTCTGAAACACTAAAATACCCAGAGGAGGGAGACTGGGCAGACACCAGCTACTGCAGCATTAGCATTTAGGTGCCTTTGATGTGATTCACTCAGTACGGCCACACTTCACAATCTTTTTCCGTAAAGATTCTCTTTAGGTACTAATCCAGACATTATGATCATGGGGCTAATTCCCTACTGTATTTAGAATAAATCAGGGAACTTCACTGTGCTAATGCTTCATGCACTCCCTTCATTTGCAACAGCTCCCATGAGATCTTGACAGAGAGTTTGCTTGAACCACCAGGTGATCAAATGACATAAATCTTCAAATATTGTCCTTTCTAGTGTATTTTATCATCCTCTACTTATGAGATCTGCTCGTACTGCAGTACTCACTATCTGGTCTGAACAACACTGCTACTCCCTCTTCCCTATTCTTATCTCACACTCTTATCTCTTTATGATCTGCTCCAAAGTGTGTTCAAATCAAGGCTTCTCATTTTTTCCTCTTTCTCTCAATTGTCTTTAATTATTATGCTGTTTATTTCTTTGCAGTCAAAGGAGAGAATTTAAATGAAGATTTAGCCTGGCCTTATATTTGAAGTGTTTCACCTCACTGTATCTTCAAAAACATTTTTCCATAGGGACAGGGATACATCCAAATAAAGACTAATAGAAATGCAATTACTATGTTATTATTAATTAAAGAAATAGGATCACATTTTTTAGTGTCAGTGAACTTCAATACACTAATCAAACTAACAAATGATATAAAAGTGCCTTGGGTCCAGAATAGAAACCACATCTACGTTAAACAAATCTGAATATTTTCCCCACTTACTGGGTAAATAATCAGATATACTTTGAAATTCGAAAATGTTTCCAGTGCTCCAAAATGAAGCTGTGTGAATTTCACTGAGTGAAATGACAGCAGAGATTTATTTATTTGCACCTTTCAAGCATGCACAGCATTACAGTTATATCTGCACCTCTATCTTTAAAATTAACTCCACTGTAAGGAAAATTCCTACTGCCCCAGCTGTCAGCACCAAGTAGTTTATGTGACTTGCCTTGTGGGGAGTTATTCTTTTCACATCACAAGTCTGAAACAACTGCTACCTTTGACAACCTGCTCCTGATTGCACCCTGATGATGTGTCCTCAATCCAGCTCATGATATTGCTAAGATAAACATGCAGAATGAGAAATGCAGGCAGAACACTAATCTATGCTGCTTAACTCAAAAAGATGCAATCAGGCCCATGCAATATTAGCTGATGCATTCTTGACAATATAATGAGGCAATTAAAGTCTTTATGCACTGGCTGATGCAGGTGAATTCCAGGAGGCAGTTGTCTGAACCAGGAGATGTTGATTAATTATCTAGCAATAATTCATTACAGGAGGTAGGTCTGCTTGTGTTCCACAAAGTCAGAGGAAGCAGTACACAATAAATCCTCTAACTACTCAGACTGAACAACATTTACCGCTATAACCACAGAGTAACATAGAGACAATAACATTTTCTTAGAAAAAGGAGATTCCAAGAAACCAATTATCTCGTCAAGTCAGTTGAGTATCTCCATGCCATGTAATAGATGTATCGACATGGGTGCCAGGAGTACCTACCCTGGAATGTTCAGGATTGTCCAGACCTCCTATGCCTGAGGGTTCAAATATGGACTGCAGAGCCACAAGCTTCTGTCTCATCCTGCTTAACAGAAGCAAATGGGCATTTACAGGACATAAACAAAGGCTTGATCCAGCTTTAGAGATAAGGATCGGTGTGTTAGCACTGACATTAATTGACTAATATCATTTAAAGCAGATATTCATTTGCCTGTGTATCTTATGATCACACAAAAACCTTTTTTAGGTGTGTGCAAACACAACATGTCTGTATTTCACAGCATTTTGTGCTTTCCTTTTTCTCTATCTGAATCATCTTTGCCACACTAAGCCATTGCTCCTGATGTGGATTGTCCCCTTAGAATCTCCCTGATTATTAGAGCAATGGGTGCACATCACAAAATTGAATTGCCACTGAAGTATCTCACAAAGGGAATTCACCATGGTGATACTCCTCCGGAAATCATAATGTTCCAGGTTTCACTGATGTTTCTTACTAACCAACCAGCACATTTGCTTTAGCAGTGGTACTAAAATACAAAATTTCCATAGAATCTTTTTCCTCAGTGTCAGAAGGTTTTCCTCAAAGTCCTTGTGTCTTAAAAAACAATTGGCTGATTATGTCCAACAGAAGCAACACATGAGGAAGTAGAGAATACATGAAAAATCATCTAAAAAGATTAAGGGTCTCCTCCCAAAAAGCGTAGACAGCAATTTTAAGTTACTCAGAATCTCTCTATAACTCTTGAACTTTTCCTTTAATCTACTTTTTAATCCAGTCCATGTCTATTACTGCAATATTGTTTTCCCCTCTGTGTAAGTTGGTGCCCAAATACAGCACTAATCACAGCACTGAGCACCTGAACATTTCCAAAAGGAATCACCTTCTGGAAAAATCTTTTAGTCAAAACCTTTGTTTGGATGATCTTGTTTTAATAATAAACTTTCACTTCAGTGTCCAAGTTCCCTCAGCCCTCTATCCCTAAAAAGGAGAGATGGATGGATGGATGGATGGATGGATGGATGGATGGATGGATGGATGGATGGATGGATGATCCCACTGCCTTGTAAAGGTCCAGTGCAACTCACCTCATAACACTTGAATAGCTCTTATAGCAAACAGAGGATGTGTCCACTGAAGATGAGAAAGCTTTCCTCTAGCAGTCACATCTTGCCCTTTAACAGATTCCTTCGACAGCTGAATTAATGAATTTCAAGCTGCTTAGTTCAGGATTCTCTAAGCATGCAGGCAAACTATGAAGTTGCTCTGTCCCAGCACCCATGCTCTTTAGCTGAGCTTGCTTTCTACATTATCATGCATTTTAAATAATTTCTGAACAAGGCTCACTAGAAATAGGCAGCAATATCCATGAATCCATGAAAATATAATGCCATGTAATACACTGTTTGCTTGAGTTATCTCCCTGAATAAGAGAAGTCAGTGCCTAAACAGGCACATTCAGGTTAACACAAACTGTTCTGAAGAGTTGCCTCCTTTCCGTCTCTCCTTATTTCACACATACAAAGGTCAGCAATTCCAGAGCTTTTCCTTCAGCCAGTTCGGTAACCTTTTGATTTTTTTCTCATATGGTTATGTTTAGGTAACTAAATGTGGAGTTATCAGATGGTTGTTAAAAAATACATAAAAAGTTAACCACTTGTATTTTCTGCCAGGCTATTAGGTAAATCAGGCAGCTTCTTCCATCCCATAAAATCCACTTCTGCTGGACCAGTATGTGACAGGCAGGTGTTTACTTCAGGGAACACTGCCAAAGAAAGAGACTTCTTTCATTTTCCTTCGTTCCTTGGTCTCCTGGACATAGGAGTCATCCTGCAGAACTGCTAGAGAGAAGCCCTAAAAACCAGAGCACTGCTAAAACATGCTGCTTGTCCCAGAATGGTTCCTGACTCGGCAAGAGCCAGAACAACTAAAAGGTGGTCAAGAATGGTTTAGACACCTGTATCCTCCAAAATCCTGCAGTGGGCAAATGGAAAAGACCCTACAGTTACAGACCCTGCCAAAATCAGAGGTAGGTGTGAGAAAACACTTTTCATTATAACTCTCACACAAAACTTAAAGGCCTAAACTTTTCCAAGCTGGATCTCTCTTTGTAAGCAGAAGTTTAAAATTATTTCCTTCTCTGCTCTAAACAAGATATCCAAAGAAACAAGTATGCACCTTCAAAAAAGTGTTTGGAGTATTTTAGGAAGGAAATAGAACATTAATTCACAGGCACATGGGACAGATACACATAGAAAAACACTGCCTTGGAGTTACAACAGTCTTTCTCCATTCCTGCCACAGCAAGGACTGTAGTAGACTTTCCTTGACCACTTTCAATAATCCCTTGTGGTTATTAAAATTACTTTCGAACTAATATTTCATAGCCATGAATACATAACTGCACACAGAGCATCCATCAGAGAGGTTCATACACATGCCAGACTGAACTGGTAGAGGTCCAGCTGACCCAGCACTGGTGAAGCCTCCGAAGATCTTGCTAGTTCAGATCTAGAACCAAACTTACAAGGTTGCCTTTTTCCACTTAGCTGCCTTACAGCACTGTAACCCTGTGAACCTCATCCCATTCCTTCTACCCTGAGCTGCCTTGTGTGAAGTGAGGCCTGGCACTTGCACTGCTATTTCTAGAGCTTTGAGCTTTGGTATTAGTTCACAAGGTGTCAGCTTGAATGTTGCTGAACTACCTTAAAAGTTATTTCATTGGATAAACTTAGTACCATATCAGCATGCTTGGCTTTTTGAACTTAAACTTTTGGCTTGTTTAAAAGTATAAAGTGGATAAACAATAGGGCCTGTGCTTGTTTACTTTATATTAGGTGAAACTTCTGCATTCTGTGAATGCTTCCTCATCAGTTTTTCTCTTCTTACAAGACTTAATTTATTCACTTTAAAAACAGAACAAGACTGTATATAAGCCTATAGCTGTGTTGAACGTAATTAAACTGGCAGTTAAATAATTAAAAGCAGAATTTACAGTCAATATTCTAAAATATTAAAAGCTTTTTTTTAATACTAAAACTCAGTAAAAAAGCTTAAAGAAAAAAATAGTTGTCCCCTGAGAGTACAAGGAGTTCATCATTACGGTAGGTATGCACTGCATTTTTTTTTTTACACGTTTGACTTCATAAACCTCATGTTTTTAATACAACCAGCAAGTTTGACCTTAGCAGGAAGAAGCTAAAGTGTAATAAACTCTATTAATACATTCAGGGACAGAAACCCAGTACAACACCTGGCAACAAAGAGAATAATCGGCTCTTGAAATGACAACATCTGTATCTTATTGATCCAAGTTTCAGAAAATGCATCTCAGTGGGGAGGAGAGGATGAACAGAGTGAAATATTGGTCAGACTTAGCACTCTTATTTCAAATGTATATCAAACCCCAAATCTTTATACAGTCTTGTAAAAAAGAAGCATGAATTGGATTGGCCCGGGAAAACTGTCTGATTTTTTCTCATTCATTGAAAAATCCTCATTCTATTTTTTCATGAAACAAACAACAGGTATGAGAAAGTTCCATATGCTCATTCTATTAACAACAAACTCACTATAGTTCTCAGTCCAAGTATTTTAAAGTGAGGAGAAGGACTAGTGGATGTTTAATTTCTGTATAGTCAGGCACTGGCATACAGAGATTCCACCTCCATGGTGGAGAAACAGCACTTGGCATCCCAGTGTGATCCCAGTAAATGTGATCTGGTGTAGGCAGGAGAAGAAGGTTTGAAAATTAGACTCAAATGGGCAGTGGGAAGGTTTGGCAGAATCTGAGCAGATTAAGAACTAGGACTCAATTAAAATTCCACTTCATGCGGAGATCAACACACAGACTCCGATGCAGAATCAAAGACCTTTTATTGTCAGAAGGCTGTATTTTTATATTCTTCAGAGTTCTATCACGCGCTGGATGATTTTACATGATTGGATACATACAGCTGTCTACGCGCCTAAGTTACACTTATTATTGGTTACTTATACATGATCACGCACTGCTGCAAGAAGCAAGTTTAACATTCTTTTGCTAGATAACTTGCTCTTTATCTTACACTTCTTTGCAAACAATTCTATTTCTTCACCACCTAATCCCTCATATCTCACTGTTCAAGGCCCTTCAAGAATACCATGCTGCTCGTTATTATAAAATGTCTCCAACAATTCCCCCTTTTTTGTTTTCAATCTGCACCAACACAGCTCCACTCATGGTGCCATCAATCATCCTCTGCACACATCACACCACACACATCAAGACACATCAAAACACATATAAAACCCATTAAACACAACAAAACTAACATTAAAAGGCGTATCATCTAAGATTCTAAACCATTAAACCATCTTCCAATAATATTTCACTTATTATACCATATGTGTTTTTTGCTTACTTCTATGATCGTGGTGATAGGTGAAGTTTATTGTAGTTATATTTAGTGTTAGTATTAGTGCTAGTAAGGTTAGTAGGGCCTAAACTGCAGGGCTCTTCCCTTATATAAAATGGAACAATCTCCGACATGTTTGTCGTTGTACAATTACACCACTTACTACTATTTCTATATATCCTCAAAGATGAATTTACATTTTTTACACAAGATTGATTTGTCCCACGAGAATTAAACATTACACAGCCATGATGTTGGAAGAACACTTTCTGTAGCGACGTCAACATGGGCTACTGATCTGTAGGCAGGCCATCCAGGCAAGTAGAAAACAGTTTTTCCGGGGATGCATATTGAGTCCTGTCCCGTCGTGTTGGCTAGGATGATCTACACGTTTATTTTCTGCTGCGCGACCATCAAAAATGGTGCAGCTGTTGCCTGAGTTAGGTTGAAGACCCAGGCCGTGGTAAATCAGTTGAGTTGTTTGTTACTGCAGGCTTTACCCATTTTGCAGGTATCCACGTAGGCCCAGAACCTGTAATGACACAAGCATACCCTCGCCCCCACGTTACTAACTGAAATGGACCATCCCATTTGCCCTCTTTGTTTTTTATTAACACCATGAGCTTTTCATCAAACGCTGGCATTCCTGTTGACGTGGTGTGCGTATGCTTCACAATTGGTGGTACTGTATCTTATCCTGCTAAGCGCAAGAAATTCAATACATATTGTACTTTCATCAATCGATTTGCTGGTGATTCCCCAGACTCCCCCTGTTTTTGTCTTTGTAAATATTGTTTTATCCCTAGATGTGTTCATTCAGTAATAGCTTGTCCTGTTGGGGCGTGTGGTACTCAGGGTCATTTGTGTCCTGGTGCGATCCTGGCTTGCGCCGTGTTTCCAGTTTCCCTGATTTTGCCCAATAGGGTTACCATATTTATCAAGTTGAGATCGATATTGATTGACATAGTGTCGACTTCTACGACAACGTGGGCAAATTCCTGGCATTTGATTTCCTGGGGGCCCATTTCTTCTATGTCCTTGCAAATTCTTATTACAGTGATAGCTTAAGTGGCCTTGTTGCCCACAGTTATAACACCGTTTTGCCCCGAAAGGTCTCATTGCTGTTGCAAAGGCGTCTTCTAATACAGTCGCGTGTTGTTCCATCGTGCCTACACGATTTGCTGCCTCTACCATCTCTACCAGGGTTGCATTACGAGGTAAAGATATTAATACCTTTTTACAATTTGGATTCGCATTTTCTAGGGCTAGTTTTAGTAATAACGACTCTCTGGCTTCCGGATGCTCAATTTGCTTTTCTATCGCACTCCGCAGTTTGTCTATAAAAAGCATATAGGGCTCGTTGTTTCCCTGCCGAATAGATGTGAAAGAGACTGGCTGTTTTCCCACTTCAGGTAATGTTAAAAGTGCTCTGAGTGCCATTCTTCCCGTTTCTCTTAAAATATCTGGCAACAGCCTCGATTGTGCCTGTGGGTCGGCAAACGGACCTGCCCCCGTGTAATGATCTGTTCCTACCCCATATAACGGGTCTCCTTGTGGGCGTCCTAAGTTTTCCACTGCCTTCCCTTCTGCAAATTCCATAAACTTATCTCTCCATAACAATTTTTGTGTGGGGGTTAAAATCATTGATGCTAACTGCTGACAATCATACGGAGTAACCAATCGTCCACATAATACATTTTCCAACAATGTTTGTGAAAAGGGCGAATGCAATCCATCCTGCGTAACAGCTTTCCTGACTTCCTTTACTAACTGTCAATCAAAGGCTTGATATTGTGGTGGTTGATTCGGTTGTAGAATAACTGGAAATGCTAAATCCATCTTTTCTCCTTCCTTAAGTGCATCTAATTTTATCTTTGTCCATCTGTTCCTAATATTGTCCCCTTCATTATCACCTAAGGTTTTAACCTTTTGTCTTTTTTCTTCGTCGCTGCTGCTGTCACTATCACTTCCAGTTTTGCACTGAGTACGTTTAACTCTTTTTTTCTTTGATTTCTTAGAACTTTTATACGACATCGTAGTAGCACATTCAGATTGCTGTTCGGACAAGGACCGATCTTTTTCCTCGTCACTAACATCTGTCTGAGTACCCTCTGAGATAAAACCTTCTTTTGTAGGTGCTAATGCCTTGTCATAAATTACCCCTGACAAACGCTTTTCGGGGGGGGTATAGCCATTCAAGAGGCTACTCTGTGTGGGTTGGGCTGCTTGGTTTTCAGCCTGTAAATCTTTTAAAGTCTCATAAATCAATCGCCACGTTGTTAGAATTCGCATAGCATTTACATCTCTTTTTGAAGCCTTTTCAAAAAGTAAATCTCCTGCTTTTCTCCAAGTTGAGATATCAAAAACATACGGAGATTCCACAGGCATTCCATTATTTTTAAGCCAGGCTAATAATAACTCTAGAGCTTGTTTTTCGTATTTAATTCCTCTTTTCTTTAGCATATGCTTTATCATCTTAACTTCTTCTTTCTATGACACTGACACCTTAATTTCCATCGTGTTTCTCGGCTGCTCACCTGATTCCTTTGTAGCGGGTGATTGAAGCCCCGGGGTCTTTTGTCCTGCTCAGGTCCACTGGCTGGGACGATCGTTTAGCTGAGATGCCTCCCCAGACGCAGCCTTTCTTGTAGGTGTGCTTTATCGATCCCAGGATCTGCTTGTCCTGATTCTTCGGTCTTCTTCGGATCACGTCGGACTTCTTCGGATCACGTCAGGCTTCTTCGGATCACACCATTTGCGGAGATCGACACACAGACTCCGATGCAGAATCAAAGACCTTTTATTGTCAGAAGGCAATATATTTTTTATTCAGAGTTCTATCACACACTGGATGATTTTACATGATTGGATACATATAGCTGTCCACGCGCCTAAGTTACACTTATGATTGGTTACTTATACATGATCACGCACTGCTGCAAGAAGCAAGTTTAACATTCTTTTGCTAGATAACTTGCTCTTTATCTTAAACTTCTTTGCAAACAATTCTATTTCTTCACCACCTAATCCCTCATATCTCACTGTTCAAGGCCCTTCAAGAATACCATGCTGCTTGTTATTATAAAATGTCTCCAACAACTTCAGGCAATGCTAGAGCACCTTTTGTGTACAGTTCAAAAACCAAAGCCAGCTCTTTAATATATGGCAGCCTGGCTATGTTCTGAAAAGGAAGGAACCAGTGTGGGTTTCAATGACATCTACCTAGAAAGAGACCTGAGGTTTTGGTCCAGTTACACTCATCCTTATTCAATGAGTTGGCAACCAGCACAGCTAAACAGCCAGCTAAACAGTAGCAGAGCATTTCCACATCACATATTTGAGTCTACGCACCCAATATTGTCTACATCATTTGAAACAGTTTCTGTCACGTAATTAAAAGGATAATCATATCCTCTTGCTTCACATAGAACTTGTAAAATCCATTTTTACAAACCAAATGCCGCATATACACAAATATCAGGAAAACATTTCTTGTTTTAGCGTGGTGGTTTAGAATTTAGTGATTACTGTATACTTGAACCTCACGAGGACATGTATTCTTCTGGAGAATCTGAAAACCCTCTCTGTCAGAGAGGAAGGAAATATGTGCAGCATGCATCCTGGGCCCTAACCTACTCCTTGTTCTGGGCAGGGATTTGAACAAGTCACCCAGCAAAACTCCAAGCTGAGTCTTGATACTGCTGAGCACTTTGCCTGCTCTAATCCCTCCACACGCACACAGAAGTGTTAAGGGATCCAAGAGGTTCCGCTGGGTGACTGGCTGCCTTCTCTGTTGTAACCAAATTTATTCACTGAGAGATTAGGAATGCCTGTGGCAATTTCACCTTATAACATTATGTGAGCCTCCTAATCTTCACATCGTAAGAAAAAAAACAAAGGAGGAGGTGAAGAGGAGAATATCGGGCATGCTCTTGCATCAGCAGGTACTCTGTCCTGGCCAAGAGAATAAAGCTGGCAGTGATTGAGGACTTAGGATATTCTAAGCTTCCAGGGACATCTGAGGTAAATAAGTGTAATTACTGGTACTTAATTTTGTGATCTCACCACCACCTCTGGGCAAACAGCCCTCCTGCTTTAAATCGCATCACAGAGTCTTTAACGACTGCAGAAGGCCAAGACCAAAGCTTTACGTGCCCACCTACAACACAGTACAACCAGCAGTGATCTGCCTTCCAGCTCCCTGCGGAGGCACCGGCTCAGTTCTGACTCACAAGGACAATGGCCATTAGCTGAATCATGGACACGGAGGCCAGGAGCCTCCTCGATGTTCCTTATCGCAAATTGGAACAAGCTGGATCCTCCTCCATTTACCAGCTAGCAGAAGGCTGCAGCACCAAATGATGTTCATGTGATCAGCAAGGCATCAGAGAATATCACATTCTTGTTCCCTTTAACCTGCAGCAGCAGCACACATAGAATTAGTTACAAATCATGTACACATTTCTCCCTCAATTTTGAGAGGCACTAGAAATTAGTCATTGCAGCTTCTAAATAAACCAGCAAACAACTTTTTGTCTACATACATATTACATAGAATTATTCTTCATTAAAAAGCAAATAAAATGTTGTTCTACAAGGCCCTTATATCCTCGCAACACCAATTTTCTGGAAAAATACTTTGTACCATATGTCATCAGATAAACAAGAAAATGAGAAAGAAACTACCCAAAAGCCAAAGTTATTTTATAATTCAATATATAAATATATATATACTTTTTCATTGTGTTTAACCATAACCCATTTATTTATTCAATGAATGCTGATCAGTGCCTACACAAAAATCACTTGCAGGCCTCCTTTTGTTATTTTAAATAGCCTGAAGTGGTGGTTATTCTCAGTAGCCATCAAATGTAAACTGCAGAAATTTTGCTCTGAAATCCAGAAGTTATTACAATCTTGCTAATCTAAATTTTGAATGAGCTTTACTCTGCTTTGCATTCAGAAATGCAGCCCTTCACAGCTACTCATGGCAATAGTAGCTACATGACATGGTTGATAAAACCTTAGGTGAAACAAATATTACAGAATTTTATCACACTCATCCAGGAATCTTTCAAGATACCTTCCTAAATACAGAAAACAATGCTTTTAATTAAGCACTCAAAGCAAGAAATCAACAATTTCACTTCACACTTCACATTTCTGGATCATTTGCTTGTGTGTATGGAAAAGCTCCTTAAACGTACTCTAAGAAAATCAAACAGATTCTTATTAGTTCAAATGTGGAAGAAATGTATGACTTACATGCAAATTTATTCCCTATGGCTATCGTCACTTGTGTTCTCCAGTGTCAGTTTTGGTTTAACTACTGGTGTGATGCACCAACTGACCAGTCTGTTGTAACTGCATTTGTAACTGCATTTCCTTTCTTGTGGTGGACAGTAAGCTTCTTGTCAGTTAAACACCTTGCTCTTCTGTGTGACATTCCTTCTGGGATTCTGATCTCCTGGAAGGACTGCTACCCAAGAATGAAGCCTTCTCTCCTGTGACAATCCTGTTCTATGACACAGCCAATACAATCACATTTCAGATGCCTCAGTTACTTTTAAATGCAAACATCTACTGCATATTGTTGAGCCTCTAGGAAAGTCAAAAGCACTTCTTAATCATCATTTAAGAATAAAGAAACACAATATATTTTCAGGTTTAAGTTTTTTGCAAGTCAAAGGTTACATATTAATAAGTGGTAACTTCGAAATTTACTTGCTGTACTTCGGAGACAAGTGGAGACAAACACCTTATCTGCCCGAGTGTTCCCACCATCTTATCACAAGCCATGAAACAGAGCAACAGCAACCACTGATAGACATGAGATATCATCAAGTTTGTAAACAGCTCTTGTCAAATGTTTACTCTCTGCCCCAGCTGCTTTAAAATGGCAGCTGAGTTTCTATCAAAACAGTAGTATTGCACTTGAGTATCAAATCTCAAACATAAAAAATACTAAGTAATTGGTCTACTCCTGTCACAGGCATGTAAAAAGTCATCCACAGAATTATTACTTGTATAATTTAAGTTATTATATAGCATTTAAAGAATTAGCCCACAGTCATTATCTGTACAAGGTTACGCATCATTTAAGTAATACCACACAGGTCAGATTCAACATTCACCAAAATTAGTAAGATAATTCTCGAACTATGATTATAAACCAGTGCCGCATTATGACTTCTTAAATAACAGAGAAGCATTTGTGACATTTGGGTGTTACAAATTTCCTGGGACAGCTTGAGTAAAGGTTGATTACACAGAACTTTGTTACACAGCAAACACAGTTTATACTTGGCCTTTGTATTTTATAGGTCAGGTTTTGTTATTTTAAAGCAGCAAACATAGATAACATCTGATAGTTCAACTTCATAAGAGGCATAAAAATATTTGACCCTTAAATATGCAAGATTTTAATACCTTATTGTCATATATTCCTGTTTTAAATAGTAATTGTTTTAGAAAGCCGAGTGGCTTTACAGCAAGAACCCACTTAAAAGCAATCCACACTAAAATACAAACAGATTAATAGACTCACTGATCATTAAATCCTTAAGATCATACTCTGATCATGGTGTTTGTCATGTTATAGCAATCCACACAATATTAACTGTACTTTTCAATTAATATTTTCCCTTCACATCCATAATTTCATGTTGGAGTAAAGCATCTTTCTTTTAGTGAACCAGTTTTTGCCTACTGAAAGCCATGGGTAATCTCCCTGGAGACTCTAACTGAACACTAGATACCAGAGGAGCACTGGAGAGGATTTGAGAAGCTCATCTTCAGCCTTAGCAATGAGCACAAGACAAAGCATACTATCCACCAATCTTAAACAGGTAAATTCAGAGAACTGCACAAGAAGTGGTTTCTGCTCATGTTACTGAATGCTGGAATTGCTTTCCTCCAAAATTCAAATGAGAAAGGGACCTGAGCCTGGTACCAAACATACATTAAGAAATTCAAGTTCAGTTTACTTCGTTCAAAAAAGGACAGCAAGGTAACTTTGTTCGGTAGGACTTCTTGGCACCTTTACCTCTAACAAACAGACAACTAAAGAACCGCCACAAGCAACATGTAAGGATGCTGTCCAGGTTTCCCATCAGACTGTGGAAAGAAGTGACTAATTCCAGGAAGCAGACTTAAAAATTTGTAAATAGCCTTTATGATCTGTGTCTGGTTTGAAGTTGATTATCTCTCACCTCACACCCTGGGTATTCATAAACAGATGCCTCTCCTCTGTCTTGTGTTTTGTGTGAAGTCTCCACACAGTTATTTTCTATATTTCAGAAACTGATTATGTGGCTCCTTATTAAAATGTAATTTTGATTTTAATTTCTTAAGATGTTATGTGCACTTGTAGTTACAGAATCATCTGAAGAGACGCATTTCAATTTCTACATATACAAAAGACACAGGTATGCTACTAAATAATCTGGGAAACTGCAGCATTTTTTCTGTCTCTATTTTCAATAAGTTACATTCTACTCATGAAATTTCCCACTTTTGATATTTAGTTTGATAGAGAATCATTATACTTTCTTACCTATTTTCTGACCATGTAATAATTTCAATGAAGTGGATAAAAATGAAGAAATCAATTTGCAACATAATTAATCCAAGTGTCTCTTAATCACAGAGAGAAGTACCACAAAACGTGGAGCATCTTCTTGACTGATGGTTGTGAGTGATAAACAGAATCTAAATAAATCAATGTTTCAAATGTAGTTCAATACTTCCCACAATTCTTGAAAGTATTCTTGTCATCTGATCTTTAAATTATTTTTATGAACTGAAATAGTGATAAACCTTTAAAACATACTTTGTAAAAGAAGTAGCTGTAGAGACTGTTCAAGCAAGACAAAACGGAGTAAGCGTGCCCAGAAAAATAACAGAATATGCTAACACAGCACCATTGGCAAAGGAGAACCTTCGTGCCACCTTGATCTCCATCTTTCTATTGGCCAATAAGGCCAGATGTAAAAATAAACTGCCAGTGTCTGTACACAATCTGAGAATGAGATCCAGGTGCGCAGGCATCACCATCCAGTGCTGTGCAGCCAAGTCTTTCTCATGTCCACTTGTTGTTCCAGAGGGACATGGGGTTCATGGTGTTTGTGCTCTATTGATCAGACACATGCAGATGCCTTGCATATCTGAAGGCATCTCAAAGCTATACATAGCCAAGACATCTCAATTTCTCTCAGAATCTTTAAAATGTTGCAGCCTATATTTACTATTTAAGTCCTAGTGCATTTTTAACATGACTCTTTGCCTAGTTTGTAAGTCATGAGAAACTCTGGGTTTCTCACTGCTGCTGTTTATAAAGATTACAGTGTGAGAGAAGCAGCTTCCAACTTATTTTGCACACAGATTTGCTCACTTCATTTGACAAGTAAAATAAGAATGCAGTTGAAAATGTGTATGATTCTATTCATAAGTGCTGACTGACCAAGCTCTATCCTGCCAGGATATCTGAGCCTGTCAAAAACAGCTGGAGCTTATGTTATTAGCAACACATGATTATTTTCCAATTAACAATGGCCATCTCTAACAGAAGCAGACCTGAATAATTTGTACATCACAAGTTTATCATTTGCAGTGTGAGCTCTGGTACAGAATGGATTGCTAAAAAAATACCTGAGAGAAAGTGAGAGGGTTTTTTTGAAGGAGCTCAAGATGGTGCTTATTGAAAGTCCACTCAGGTACCTTTTGAGGGCTAGGGGGAAGGAATCTATGTAAGTTTCTTTACTGTATCAGCTTTTTACAGCTCATCCTATTCCTGTGAATGGGAACAGAACACAAATCTTGCCACTGACTCTCCCGTGAATATGATGAAGTACCACATAGAAGGGAAAACTGCTATTCTTTCTCAGTCACGTACCAGCACCATTTCACCCTAAGGGCGGTACAAAGAGGGATACAAAAGAGAACACAAAGCAGGATCAGATGTGCTACGACATCCACACCTGGACAAGTCCCAGCCCATTACAGCCTTTCAGCAGAGCTGTTTCTTCTCTGTCCCATCACAGAAGGCAGGAAATGCTGCTTAGGATTGCAGACCGCCACAGTTTCCCTTGTGTTTGGCATCAGTGGTGACACAAAAGGATTTCAGGGGAAACTGCGATAGGGCAAGCAGACTCACTACAGCCCAGCTAAAGTATAGCCTACCAAAAACTTTATGAACTGTAAAGCATTTGATTATTGGTCCATGGTTCATAAACTACACCTACTACTGGAGTATTTTAAGGCATTTATTTCAAGACTTACAGTATTGAGTTGAGTTATTTTGAAATTTTCCTTTCTGAGTCACTTAACCCAAACAAGATACTGCTATATCATCACACATATTCTATTACTCTACTTTTCAATTCATCCATAATTACAGAAGTTCTAAACAACAGTAATTAAGAGACAGAGAAGACAGGAGATGGGATCTTTTATTTTTCATCTAACGAGAACTGTAAGGCTTAGTCTAAAGGCTATGAGTTATTCTGACTTCAGGATGATTTATACTGTGTATGATATTTCTGAAAGTCAAAGGTAAGGAATATGCTTAAACTTAGACAAATACACAATCTTGCATCCATTATTTTTGTGAACATGATTAGTTTATCTAGAATCAACAGTACAAGTCCAAACTGACATGAATCATACACTCTGATTAACTAAATTCTTGTTACAATTCTAATTGCAGTGGGCCCAAGCTTGTAACCTAGCAAAGGCTTTCTTGCTCTTACTGTTGTGTGAGACAAGCTAGAAAACAACATGCTTTGTACATTAAATCTAAAACTCCAGATTTTGTGCAAATCCAAATTCCATTTCTAACACAGCACTTCACATCCAGGCTTTCCAGGCTTTCCAGCCTTGAAAGTGCACAATAAGGTATCAAATATGCTTTGCATCAACACATGTAGAGGGATGGTTGTATAACAGCATTCTACCTAAGGCTTGTCTTTATTCATCTCTGCCACAGCTGACCCTCTACATAAACAGATTGCTGCAACCATCAGTGGCAGAACTGGAAAATGAAACTTCTCCCAAAAGCTGAACTCTAGCTGATGTCTACCCTGCACTAAAAATAAAAATAAAAAGAGTTTAATATGAAAAATATTCATGACTATTTTAAGTTGACCTAAATCAGAAACTACAATAGTTCCTTTTGTTCCAGATTAGCAGCAAAATATTTTTATGAGGGAAACAATTTCTAAACAGACTTGACCTGTGGCTTTCACCACTTCAAGTAGTGAGAGAGAGCTACTGTAGGTGAGTGTTCAACCTGAGCTGTATTACACACATTAGCAAACTGCAGGGTATCATCAGGAGCATCTCTAATCTCACCATTTCCCCCCACTCAGAAACTCCAAGAGTTTCAGACTCACACAGAATATATACAGTAAGGACTACAGCCAGGTAAGGAAGATCTTTATATTCACCTGGTTTTGAAGGAGGAAAAAAATGACCTTTTAGGTCTTTATGCAGCAGTCCTATTTTTAGTGGGCCTGAGTTACCCTACGTTGCACAAAATGTCTGCCTTTGGGGTTGAAATTAGAACTGCAAAATCCTGCAAACCAGGGACGAAGCATGTCCTTAAGAGTAGAATGAGATCAAAAGTTAGTGTACTTCACACCAAATTAAAGGTTTCAAGTACAAAGGACCAACAACAGAACAGTTCATCTATGCTAAATTCAAAAAATAAAATGTATCCACAACCTAGGGGTTGGAAATTATTCATTAAAATAAGAAGTCCCCAGCCCTTGATACTGCTTTGTCTTTCTTCCCTTTTGATCTTAAGGTGAAACAACCTATAACATCAAAATGGTGTTCTATTTCAGATTTTTTTTTTAATTCTAATGCCAGCATTCATAATAATTACAATTTTCTTTTCAAACAATCTTTGAGAAGAAAAGCATATTAAAATTATCTTAATAAATCCACTGGAGGATTATTGTTGTACTGGAATATCAAAGAATTTAGGACGCATTGAGGATTTATTGTCACTTGAAACATGGAAGTGTTAATGATATCAATCTGAAATTGGGTGTTCTTCCTTTGATTAGGCACTATACATCAGCCTGACAGCTTTAATACTTTCTCGTTAGACTGATAAATGAAATCAATTTTAAGTTACATTTCTCGGTACACCTGCTAGTTAATTTAGAAACAAGATTACTTTCTTATGAATTTTAAATTATAAACTATAGTCATGTAAGCACAGTAAAACTGTTTATTTTGCAGCATGCATTGTATTATGGAATGGATTAAGAAATATGTGCAGCTGCCCCCCCAACATCAGAAAATTATGGGAGTTACTTGTCTCAGCTGATGCTCCTCCTGCTAAGAAATACTTCAGTTCAAGGGATCGAGACATGCAGTATATCAATGTGCGTATTGATTTGAGTAGCTGTAGAATTCATGCACTTACAGCCAGGAATATGTTGATCATGTATGATGCCTCGCTGATGGAGCAGGCAAGACTTGGGAGTCCATGGCTAGCTAGAAAAACTCAGACACACCTCTGTGTATGGTGTTCCTCCAGCTCGTCTCTGCTACCAGGTGGTGCAATACAAAACAACACAAGAAAACTGTCTTGCTCACACAGCTGATTTTTAAGCCAGCAGCATTCTGTGTCATTCAGACTTCAGTGACCCTCAAAACAAAATTGTTTACCTGCAGCTTCATCCAATACTTTTTAGCACTCATGATTTGCACACAAGAACAATCACATCTGTTGTCAAAGATGAAGAGTCCTTGCTATTTCTTCACTTATCCTCACTAAAGAAACAAGCAAACTAAGCTGCATATTGTAAATTATTATGGAAAAGGAGAGCATCAATTTTCCAAACAGCTACATGCAAATGAAACCACTGAACCCTCTCCAAATCACCTTACACACACCCCAATTTGCAAAGCAGGTATGAAACATTCACACTGGCACAAGGTATTTGTACAGAGAAATGCAACCTTTCCCTTGCACGGCAAAACACATTAATTCAAATCTTCCAGCAGCTTCCCCTGTATTTTTCACTTTTCAAACATTTCAATAACCATCCATCATGAACTCACATTTACATAGATCAGACGCAGCAACTATAAATGAAAAACTGACTCTCCGAAGGAGACAGTTTAATTCATAGAGTGCAAGATAACATCAACAAAACTAAAAATAGGCATTATTTCCTCTTTTCAGCAAAAGCAGATTACAACCCCTCTAGGAAACCTGCATGACCTACATTGGCTCCATCGTCTTCTGCAGGATATAATGTAATTCATGATTGGATTGGATTCATACAGTGGGTTCATGACTTGTTTGGACATGACACGGAGACAGAGCTGAGCAAGCATGGGAAGTGTCTCTAGCATCTGTTAAGTCATGCATAGAATGTGTGCTCAAAGTGTACGTTTTTGACGGCAAATACACAGTCACTACAATACCACACACATTATTAATGTTTTCAACACATTTCTATATATGACATCATGCCATGCAATTTGTAACACCGCAAAGGAAAGCCAGAATCTGGTGACTTCAGAGACTGCTTGCTGATTTACAAGGTTAATTGACTATATTAGCATCTAGGCAGGCTGATGAACTACAATATGTTTTCCTTTCACCAATGGAACAGAGTGACATGCTGACAGAACTCACTGAGAACACATTTTTTTCCTGTTTCCTAAAGATATTTAATGTGACTTTTACCTGACGCAACTGAGAAACACAGTATGAAGTGAGCCATTCTTTCTTAGGGAGAAGAAAAGAACAATATGTAGAAAGCAAAACTCCCATAAACTACGAGCTTTTTGCCATCAGCCTTTGAAATTCCCAATCAGTTGAGTGTCATGGAAGGAGAGAAGGTAGGCAATTCCATACTCAAAATTAAATCTGTCATAAACAAACAAGGATCCAACATTTCAGATTAATAAATGTTATGGCGTTCACTAATTCAAAAAGAGGAAAGTTTTCTAAGTTACTAAGATATAGAAAGTTTGAGGAGTTTCCCAAGCCAAAGACAAACTGCAATCCTGCCACACACACTGCTGCAGATCCTGTGTGCGTCAAAGACCATAGCACAGCGGTACTGGATGGAACAGCAGTAGCAGCAGCAGGACCACCAGGAATAAAACAAAACTCAAAGCACACCCTTGCAGGGAAGCTACCTGCCAGTTCTGTATTACTTTCATTAAGAGATGTCACAGACCAAGGCATTTTTTATGAGATCCTCTTTAAAAAAGCACCCCATCTGTAAAATTCCATTTAAATAATTGCATGAAGAATATGAATATACTGTAACTACAGTAGAAAATCAGACATTTGACAGTACTGAGTGTAAATGAAAAAGTGCTTATCCTATATACAATATTTATAAATATTTTTGTAACAGACTAGTATCACTTTGCCTTACTTCACAGGGCAAAAAAATAAATGCTTTGGAATAGCAAATTCTCATAGTATGCCTGCTCAGCTCTACAGCATAATACTATTTGCTTTTAAAGTCCATTTAATTTCTATTATTTTCACTGATATCAGTCATTAAATCCAACTCAAAAATCAAAATAAGCTACCTAAATTAACATTAATATTGCTCGACCCTCTACCTCATTTTATATAACACAATATAAAATGGCCTCTATTGGAATAAATTCAGTCCGCCACTGATCTGCCTATTGCATTTTACAGCTATTTGAACAGGATCAATTTTAGGTCTATTTATTTTACTGTTCTAATGCTGAGATGAAAGAAGTGTCAGTTAAAAAGCTTACTATTTAAAAATTACTGTTCTTACAATGCTAGGTGAATAAGACTGAATGCAACTCTCTTCAGAAGGTGGTTACTGAGTAACTTGTTACTGTAATGCACTTTCTCAAGTAAGGTGGTCCTCACAAACGTTTCAAAATAAAACACACATGCTAGCTGAGAACCTTATTTCAGTGCTTAAATGTATGCTTGCATGTGAAAAACATCTGCTAGCGTTTCATAACATCTGTTATGAAAAAAAGTGTAAATACATTAAGAGAAAGTGTGTGTGCTTCCCTTGGTTTTCAGACTGCTTTCCCCTATAGTTCACAACATGTACATATGCTATATCTGTATAGAGCACGTACAGATATGTATTGTTACAACACACAAAATGCTGCAGACTGAATGAACCTGTAGAAAGTGTACAAACAGAAGAATGACCAATGCTTTCATCTTGGATCTCTCAACTCTTATTCTTAAAATACCCAATCAACAGTACTGCTCCATGTATCCTGGGAATCGACTACCTTAGGAATGGATATTTCAAGGATCCGAAGGGACATAGGTGGGCTTCTGGAATAGCCGCTGTAGAAACAGATTGAACAGTTAAAGTTATTGCTGGGTCTCTCAGAAAGTCCTTCTGCTGTTGGGACTGTTGAAAGTTGAGGAACAACAGGTGCCAACTGCCACCACAACAGTGCATCGGTGACAATACCGAATGAACCATGACTTTGTGATTCCCGTCCATAAGATGATACGAGAATTGGAAAGTCAAGGAGTGATTAGTAAGACTCACTCACTCTTCAACAGCCCCATTTGGCCTGTGCATAAGTCTGATGGAGAATGGAGACTGACTGTGGACTATCGTGGCTTGAATGAGGTTACTTCACCACTGAGTGCCGCCGTGCCAGACATGTTGGAACTCCAGTATGAACTGGAATCCAAGGCAGCAAAGTGGTACGCCACAATTGACATTGCTAATGCATTCTTCTCCATTCCCATAGCTGCAGAGTGCAGGCCACAGTTCGCTTTCACCTGGAGGGGTGTGCAATACGCCTGGAACCAATTGCCCCAGGGGTGGAAACAGTCCTACCATCTGTCATGGACTGATTCACGAAGCACTAGAGAAAGGTGAGGCTCCAGAACATCTGCAATATATTGATGACATCATCGTGGGGGGGGACACAGCAGGAGAGGTTTTTGAGAAAGGGAAGAAAATCATTCCGATTCTTCTGGGAGATGGGTTTGATATCAAACAGAGTAAAGTTAAGGGGCCTGCCCAGGAAATCCAGTTCCTGGGGGTGAAGTGGCAGGATGGACGTCGCCAAATTCCAACAGAAGTTATTAATAAGATTACAGCAATGTCTCCGCTGACCAGCAAGAAGGAAACGCAAGCCCTTCTGGGTGCCATAGGTTTCTGGAGGATGCATATCCCAGAATACAGCCATATCGTAAGCCCTCTCTACTTGGTAACCCATAAGGATTTCCACTGGGGCCCTGAACAAAAGCAAGCTTTTTGAGTAGAGGGAGATTGCTCATGCTGTAGCCCTTGGACCAGTCAGGGCAGGACCAGATGTGAAGAATGTGCTCTACTCTGCAGCTGGGAATAACGGTCTTTCATGGAGCCTTTGGCAGAAAATGCCTGATGAAACTCGAGTTCGACCGCTAGGATTCTGGAGTCGAGGCTACAGGGGATCTGAAGGTAAATACACCCCGACAGAGAAAGAGATCTTAGCTGCTTATGAAGGAGTTCAAGCTGCCTCAGAGCTAATTGGAACAGAAACTCAGCTCCTCCTGGCACCCCAATTACCAGTGCTAAGGTGGATGTTCAGTGGACGGACTGCCCCCACACATCATGCCACTGATGCTACCTGGAGCAAATGGGCTGCTTTGATCACACAACGTGCCCGTATGGGAAAACTAAATCGCCCTGGGATCCTGGAAATCATCACGAACTGGCCTGAAGGTGAGAACTTTGGTTTAGCAGAGGAAGAAGAACAGGTAACACGGGCAGAGGAAGCTGTACCATACAATCAATTGCCAAAAGAAGAAATACGCTATGCGCTTTTCACTGATGGTTCCTGTCATATTGTGGGGACAAATCGAAAATGGAAAGCGGCTGTGTGGAGCCCCACACGACAAGTTGCGGAAGCTATTGAGGTTGAAGGAGGGTCAAGTCAATTCTCGGAGCTTAAAGCTGTCCAACTGGCTCTGAACATTGCCAAACGAGAGAAGTGGCCAAGACTTTACCTTTATACTGATTCATGGATGGTGGCCAATGCATTGTGGGGATGGTTAGACCGATGGAAGAAAGCCAACTGGGAACGCAGAGGGAAACCCATCTGGGCTGCAGATATATGGCAAGATATCACTGCCTGAGTGGAGAAGTTGATTGTGAGAGTCCGCCATTTGGAAGCATAGGTGCCCAAGAATCGAGCCAGCGATGAACATCGCAACAACGAACAGGCAGACCGAGCTGCACAAGTGAAGGCGTCACAGATAGATCTGGATTGGCAGCATAAAGGAGAGTTGTTCCTGGCTTGATGGGCCCATGATGCCTCAGGCCATCAGGGCAGAGATGCCACCTATAGATGGGCAGGTGACCGAAGGGTGGATTTAACCATGGACATTATCTCCCAGGTTATCCATGACTGTGAGACATGTGCTGCCATCAAACAGGCTGAGAGTGAAACCCCTATGGTATGGTGGACACTGGGATAAGTATAAATATGGAGAGGCCTGGCAGGTTGATTATATCACCCTGCCGCAGACCCACCAAGGTAAACGCTATGTGCTCACCATGGTGGAAGCAACTACCGGGTAGTTGGAGACATACCCACTGCCTCACACCACTGCTCGAAACACCATCCTAGGTCTGGAAACGCAAGTCTTGTGGCAACATGGCACTCCAGAATGGATAGAGTCAGATAATGGAACTCATTTTAAGAACAATTTAGTTACCACCTGGGCAAAAAAGCACGGCATTGAGTGGGTGTACCATATCCCCTATCACGCACCAGCTGCTGGGAAGGAAGAGAACCTCATGAAGCTGTGATTTAGCACAAAGTACACAAATCGGATTGGTTTAAAGGCAGAGCAGGATGGCATAGCTGATACGACATCAGACTATGAGACAAGACCTCTTTTTTTTGTTTGGGGCTTTTTTTGATGGCATGCTCATCCCTCAGCCTGCTGGATGAAAAGGCACAAGGTGCCTCACCTTTCAATACACCTCTCTGTAGAACAGGGGTATATATGCACTGCCTTCTGTTGTACAGCACTGGCAGATCGATTTATGCTGTCTCAAAAATGGGTCTGCCTAAGAAACAGAGTGTTTCCATGACAAGATTTTCTCAGATGTAGACTATTACAACTCCTGAGCTTTCCTACTCCAGTTGCCCTTTAATTGGAACTTAACAGAGACAAATGTAGAACACTGCACACATATATAAAGAGTGTCGTGTATTTCACTGCACACATTGTGACAGGGAAAGATTCCACAGAGCATGGAAAGAAGTATTTAGAATGTGGCCACATGTGCATCTGCAAATTCAGTTTTCATTTTTCTCTTACTAGAACCATTTTAGTGAATAAGTAGACAGCCAAGGCAGTATCACCTTGCACTAGCTCCAAACCTCTCCACTTACAGAAAAAGTGTTTTCTGCCATGTTCAGGAGCACCTGTTTGTCCTAATCTACAATGCTTTGTTCTTTCAGCATGGACAGAGTCCTTACCAAGAAGGGAGGGAATCATGTCCTGCACATCAGGTACAATACAACTGAAGCTAACTACACATTTTCTCTCCTTGGTAACAAGACCTGGGTGAAACACTTCTGATATTAAAACAAGCTAGGACTTTGTGGAATTACACCAGAGATCTGAATAAGTCAAACCATTTATTTCATTATAAAGTTGATTATACAGACACTATTTTTCCGAATACAATCACAATAGGGGAATGTCAGAAACCTCATAAGCAAGAGCAGGGACTCCAGCACATTACCTATTTCTTAAACCAGCCTGAACTCTAACACAGTTGAGATTCACTTTTTTTTTAAGACAGTAAAATCTTGAACTTACACACACAAGAACATACTGCTCTGCAGCGTTTTCAGACAAGAACTTAGCCCACAAACTTGCTGAAAAAGATTTTTTTGAATACTTATTGACCTTATTGCTCTCTACAACTACCTAAAGGGAGGTCGTAGTGAGGCAGGAGTTGGACTTTTCTCTCAGGCGACCAGTGACAGAACGAGAGGACACGGTCTCAAGCTTCGCCAGCGGAGGTTTAGGATTGACATTAGGAAGAAATTCTTCACTGAGAGGGTAATTGTTCATTGGAATGCGCTGCCTAGGGAGATGGTCGAGTCACCATCCCTGGAGGTGTTCAAAAAGAAATTGGATGAGACAGTGACATGGTGTAGTTGACAAGTAGGAGTAGGTGTAGGTGTTGGGTCATAGGTTGGACTCAATCTCAAAGGTCTTTTCTAACCTTACGATACTGTGATACTGTGTGATACTTCCATTTTACATATGCCATAGGAAATAGTTTTGCTACACCAAAAAGAAGAAAGAGAGCAACTTATATCATACAAAGCAGAAGTAAAATATTATAAAATATTGCAAAAACCTTTTCCCAGTTAGCATTTCTACTGTACAGGAGTTATGGAGTGTAGAAGGTGCAGAGAAGTTGAGATTTAAGCATCCTTAGTCAACTACCAACAGCACACCTTGCAAGAAGAATCAATAGAATGTTTTAACATTTGTTTTGTCATACCCTTTTAAAAGAAACAAAAAAAGAGAGGCAAGTGACTAAAAAAATATATCAAAGTAGTGAAAGGATGTCCTATTATATTTTTAATAACCGCTAATAGGTACAAACACATGAGCTCCCCAGTCTCAATGTGAGAACAGAATTCTAATTGCTATGGGCAATTATTAATTTATATTGGCAGCCAAGTGTGTATACACTAATTATAATTACACATTACATTTTATGAATCCCAATTAAAAAATTAATCTCCAGAATTCTGAAACATTTTTATGATTTCTTACTACTTTTTCTGAATGCTTTTAGAAGTTTGGTTTCTAACATGATGTCACCACTAGGGGCATCAATAGCCCAAGAATGAATTAACATGGCATAAAAAAACTCAAGTAAACTCAGTAGAACAATAGCAACTGAAGACAATTTCCTGAGCAATCCCATACTGATGCACTCCAGATTTGTAACAGTTCAATCACACAGAGCTAAAAAAGGCCTTGATTAATTTCTTGCTATGGCAAGAACTACTGCAAGAGGGCCAGGCACACAGAGTCTTGTAACCAAGACACTGAGCAACTAAATTGATTGTGGATCAGATTTACTGGCTGTGCTTCTCATGTAGGGACTCATCTTAGGAGCCTGAGAATCCATAGGACAGATCTCACAAGAGATTATCTAAGCTTTTGGCTAGGAAAAAAAAAATCAATTTGCATGACCTTCTTTACATCACAGGCTATTATAGGATGTCCCTACCTTGAACCCAAATAACCTGCACATAACTAACTTGTAATTTCCCAAATGATACCTACATTTAAATGGAAATGCATCCCTACTATAATAATTATTTTCCCAGCTGCAGACTCTAATTTAGCTCCAATTTCCAACCTTCCCAAAGCAGACTTCCATTTGAACTCAGGATTTCCGTCTTATATTTATACATATATAATGCTTTCAATTCCTTCTATTTTTATACACCAAAAAAAAAGACTCCAGCTTTGTCACCGTTGGAGTTGCGCTCTCTAGAGGGGCACGTTCCCTCCATTTCTTGAATAACTGACCATACACTCTCTCCCGTTGAAACTCTCCCCATTGTTCAAAATCCTTTTACAGCAATTTGACTTAGGTCAATAGGGACATCACCAGTATTGATACCGAACACCTTCCTGCTACAACTAACTCCCCTGCTTATACATTTAGCATCACTTGAGTCTTCTTTGCCCAAGTGTTACACCAAATATTCCTATTAACTAAGTATTCAAATAAAGTTCAAAAAGCTGCTCGTAACCAAAGAATGTCCCTTTTCATAAGGAGTTTTTTTGTTCCCAGAAAATAAAAAATACACTGGACAGTAAGAAAACATTTATCAAAATCAGCCCATTTAGAGGGCTGATTTTTCTACATCACCTGCTTCATCTTTCTCATTTATGAAGCCATTATTTTTTGTCATCCATAATATTTACAATAAAGGTTTTATAATTATTTCCATTTCAACAATGAAAATATTTAGAGAGTTTCTCTGCTGCTCTTGGCAGACAATGATTCCCCACAGATACCTACTTCTGTGATCTCTTCTCAGCCAGTTCTTAACACATTTCATGTGGGATAAAGCACCAGAGTAGTTTTAGCTTTGTAAATTAGGAAATCATGCGGTATTAAGGCTCTATGAAAATTTATTAAATGGTTTAACCTTTAAACCATACCAGAATTGCTTTCCCCAAGTCCATGGTGTTCATTAGAATGCCTTCTTTGCAACATCAAATGCTGGTACTCTCTCTAACATTCATTAACATATCGTAGGTAGTCCTACAAAGAGTTTATAAACCCAATACCACTGACACTGGATAACCATAATTTTGAAAGGATTATATCTTGCTGTCTCAAACGACACTCAAACCAGATGTCCCAAACCAGCTATGGTTTTAAAAGCTGGCAAAGAGTCTGTAATTTGTATCCATTTAGTTCTTAAAATTGATTCATATTTTAAACTATTAAAAATACCTCCTTAAATATTTATTCCTTAACATTGTAGGAAAAGTTATTCTCTAATAGAATTCTGAATTTATCACATACAATTCTACTGATTATAATTTTCCAGGATCCTTCTGCAGGAACAATGCAAACTTGAATAATCCTAACCCAAATTAATACTTGGAATACCACAGCCTCAGTTAGGAAGATTTAAAAAAAAAGAAAGAGGTGTAAAGGTTACAGCATGCTTCCCAGAGCACAAACTCAGAACGGCAATCCCATCCACACATGGAATTGGTAGCACTTTAGTGCAAATCCAGGGAAATCAGGGCTGCTACCTCTGGAGACACCTCCTCTCTTTCACATGCCTGTACTGGTACTGATCATGTTCCGGGTAAAATATATGTGGTTCCAAGATAATTACACCAAAAAAAAGGTGGAATAATGTGCAGTTTTACATCCCTTTGGATCTTCCTCACTACACCCGTCTCTGAATCTTGCAGTCTTTGAAACCACATTGTTAAAGTCTCACTACTTTTGTTATATAACAAGTCCCTCATTCCTGGTGTAAAAAGACCTTTTTGGAAGATAAAATTTATTTAAAGGATTAGTGTACATATTTTTATATTTATATATATAAATCATATGACTTTTCAGGAGCCTGACTTGTAACTTGTGAACCCTTGCAATCACTGTAAATGAAAGCCCAATCTGACTGTACACTCTGAACACTTTTCTGAGCCACTTACTTTGAACACGGGGGAATCCTGACACCTTATGGCTGTTCCTGTATGTAACCTACATTAAGTCCTGAATAAGCACGGCGCGAGTGCTAGCAGAAGCAAAATGACCAGTTTAAATGCTACTGGATTCCTGCAAGTTAACTTAACTCTTGCACACTTCACACAGCATCCTCTGATACTTACACAAAATAACCTCAGTGTCCTTTGGCTAAAGGTTGAACTTTTGTGATCTTTTCTGTATCTCTTCTTGATTTACCTAAAACCGTCTTCATTCACTGTATTTAACACACTAGATTCACCGACAATCAGTACCTTGTGTTAATTAGCATTTGTCTTATCACAAATATTCCAAATCAAGTCAGCAGGTATGGCAAGTGCATCTATATCACCTGAGAACCAACCACATCTCTGCACAAGGTGCAAGAAGCATCTCTCACTGGTACTTCAATTATCAAGCATGCTTTGCTTATTGTAAAGTCAGTTGCCAGCACGCTGGTCAATGGATGTAGGCTAGCAAAGACTTACCAGCTTATCTACACAGAATCAGAAGTGTTTCAGTCTATACTCACAGTTGCAGCATCCTTTGCCAAATCAACTTATGCTTAAACTCAGAGTGCTGATTGTGCAGGACTCTGCTTCTGAGCAAAACCATCAAAACTCCTCCGAAAACTTCTGAGATTATTTTCCCATCTCAATTAGCTGTGCTATTACCTGACGATAGGGAAAATAACAAACAAAGGGTTAACATGACACATGCTTCATTGTCAAAACAGTCTCATGCAGCTACACAGCTTCTCCCAGGGAAGCTGGCACACACTCAGTTTTGGTTTCAAAAATGTTTTATTAGATTACTATACAAGTGAACACAATATAATGCATTTCACCTAACTATATGTGAATAGAGTCTTCTTTATCACAAAGTCAATATATTAAGCTTGCAGCTTCCCAGAACATCACATCATCCTCATTCCTTCCATTTCATGGTGACAAAGGACTAAAAGCAGATTATTCATTAAGGCTCTGTGGATCATAGAAAAGTATGCACTAAGAAAACAGAAGACGTTCGAAAGAAAAGCTAAAATACTTTAATGTCATAAGTTGCAAACAATGACAAACTTAGTACTAAATATCTATATTTATAAAAATGCTATGTCTTAACTATTTATTGCTTGGGAGTCTTTAAATAAGCCTATTGCATGTTTCAGGAACAAAGCAAAAATAAACAAAGCTATTAATTATAGTCCGTACTAGCCTGGAACATGCTCTTGACCAAAGCCAGGCTTCTCTATACCCAGCATGATCCAACTGCAAGAATATTTCTACTTTATTTCTACCTACAAGAAAGGTAAAAAATAATTTGAGAAAAAAAGACAATGAAGTATTTGAAATGTCATTTATAAAGTGCAATACACCATGAAAGCAATTTATTTCTATAAAGTATTTGATTGATGCACTCTCGTTATCTGCTACTGCAGCAGAAATAATATTGCTCTAACAATGAAGAAAGAAGGGCATTCTAACATGTACAGTTCATTGCAATGGCCCAACACTTTGGCATAATGTAGAAAGAAACAAAGTGTTATTTTAAATTCTGACTCCAATTTCTAAGAGTTTTACCAAGGGGAAAATGAGAAAGGCCACATTCTCACCTGGTAACAGGGTTTCAGAACAGGCCTGCAGTGAGAGGGATGATTGCTGATCTCAACTGCCTCTCAGGAAGCAGATTCTGTTCTCCTCTTACCTTCTAGTGTGGACGAATGTCTCTAATCATATACAAAGGGAATCATTCTAACATAACGAACACATGATGTAGTAACTGATTAAAATTATTTATCTAGAAAAAACACATGGTTGATGTCTCAGTCTGGAGTGGGTTTGACTCTACCAATGAAGGTGTGTGTTTCTCTACACAGTATTCAGATAGTAACATGATTGAGTTGAAGGTGTACTCTTCTCCTCAGTGAGCTTGATTGTCAGTCCTTTACCTCTAATACACATAAAATGAGTGTCCTTGTCTTATAACTGCTGCCCAGGCAGGTGGTGGAGTCACCATCCCTCGAGAGGTCTGAAAGATGGGTAGAAGAGGTGCCAGTAGTGGACAGCTACGGTTGGACTTGATGATCTCAAAGGCCTGCTGAGAAAGTTGGGGTTGTTCAGCCTGGAGAAGAGAAGGCTGCAGGGAGACCTTACAGCAGCCTCCCAGTGCTGAAAGGGGCTCCAGGAAACTGGGGAGGGGCTCTTGATCAGGGACTGCAGGGATAGGACAAGGGGGAATGAATGGATTCAAATTGGAAGGGGGAAGATTTAGAATAGGCATTAGTAAGAAATTTTCCACAATGACAGTGGGGAGGCCCTGGCACAGGTTGTCCAGAGAAGTGGTGGCTGCCCCACCCCTGGAGGTGTTCAAGGCCAGGCTGGATGACGCTTGGAACAACCTGTTCCAGTGTGAGATGTCCCTGCCCACAGCAGGGGGTTGAAACTGTATGGCCTTTGAGGCCCTCCCCAACACTTCCGTGACTCCATGCTTCTCCCCGCCCCGTGACGTCACTGGGCGCGCGCCGCCCTTCCCGCCGTGCCCCGCGCTCCTTCCCAGCGAGCCGCGCGGCGTCTCCCGGCCCCGTGCCCCTAGTTACCTCGCGATGCCGCCCAAGAAGCAGCAGCAGCCGGCGGCGGGCAGCAAGAAGGCGGACCAAAAGAAGAAGGAGAAGATCATCGAGGTGAGGCGGGCGGGGCTGCTCTGCTGCTGGCCCTTCCCGTGCCAGGCCCGCTTCTCCCCCCGTCGCCGGGCTCCTCTCTCCTGCCCCGCTGCCCCTTCCCCCCTCCCCCGCTCCTCTCTCCTGTCCCGCTCCCCTCACATCTCAGGGTGGTCACGGCGCTCCTGCCCCTGCCCGGAGCTGCCCTAGACTGAAGGTACTGAAGGTTGTCCTTTGCTTTTGAGGGACTTGGAAACGCTGTGTGTATGTGCTCACACTAATTTTCGTCCACATTATATGCGGTGATAGAAACACTGTGTTAGTGTTTAGTAGGCTCTTCTGAAAAGCGAGTTTTAAAGACGATGCGAGGACTCCAGATGTTGTCCTTGCTGCTACTGGGATCACTGGTGCTGCTGGAGGAAGTGGTCTGTGTTTAACAGAAAACCTGAGGGAAGCAGCAAGTCTCTTTTCGCGTTTCTTTTTTTAGCAACTTAAATGTGTTACAACTGTTAGAAAGTTGGGTTAATTTGGCTGTGTTTATCTCTTGATTTAGGACAAGACATTTGGCCTAAAGAATAAAAAAGGGGCAAAACAACAGAAATTTATCAAGGCAGTGACTCACCAGGTTAAATTTGGTCAGCAGAATCCACGTCAGGTAAGCACTCACTCTGTTCTGTGTTCCCACTGCACAGTGAAATTTCCTTTCACTATACACACAGATTGTCATGAAGTGCTGAAATAGAATGAAGTTTAGGTGTTATAGTCCTTCTGTGTTGCGGCTAGCACAGATTTAACTGGATAGTCCTCCTGCACAACTTGCCTAGCTGAGAATTATGTGCCACAGCCCCCAAAAACCCAGACTCTACCAATGAAGGTGTGTGTTTCTCTACACAGTATTCAGATAGTAACGTGATTGAGTTGAAGGTGTACCAGACAGTAAACTGTAGGAACTGGCTGTCAGCCAAGTGTGGTTATATATTCTTTCTGGTTTCTTCTCTTAAATTCTCACTTAATCACAGAAATAGTGAAACATTAAGAATAAGACTAACTGTTACTAATACTAAAGTTGGAATTGAGGGATGATTATAAAATGTAGAAGCCTGTCTATGCTGCTTGTCCTGCTTATGGGAGTATTTATTGTAGTATTTCCATATTGTACATAGGGAAGCCTGCGTCTCTGGAGAAACAGTCAGACTGATATTTTGAGCCACTGTCTGCTATTCTGCTCTTTCATACAGTGAAGTAAAATGTGGGATGGCTGAGAAATTGTTTAGGTTACACCTAGTCAGAAAGCACAGGTTTCACGAAGCTCTCTACAGTGGAAGTGAGCTGTGTCTCCTGTTCCTGCGATGCTCAGGAAGCCAGTTGTGAAGTGTTTGTGCAGCTTCTTGCTCTGAATAAGCCTGTAGAGTATATTCTTGTTGTGGAAGGGACTACATGATGTCACTTCAAAAACAATGGTGCTACTCTTAACAGTTCTTCGGGAATTTCTGTGTGAAATCCCTGAATCTGTAACTTTTAGTGGATTACTGGTATGTAAATTAGCCAACCTAAAATAATTTGTTCCTCAGATGCTCTGAGCTATTGACTGAAGGATGTCAGAGACTAGTTTTTAGATGTGATTGTACCTTTCTTACCTTGGTTTCAGTTACAGTTGTCCCTCAGAAAGAAAGAAGATTTCAAAGCAATTATTGTTGTGTCCTGAGTTACAAATGGAAATGCTGTCAAGGTCTTTTGTAGTTAATTTTTTTTTTTTTTTTTATGTGCACTAAATTAATCAGTTCCCTTTTTAAAGCAGTTTGTCATTTTCTTGCCCAATTCAGGGTAAGAACAAAACTCCTTTTTCAGTATTAGACTGTGTTTTACCAGTGAAGTACCCACGTATTTGTGTAGTGGTGGTAGGCTCACAGGCATCCCTTAAGATAAGAATCAAGTCAGCTAATCATGTTTCACTTGTGCTCTTTCAGCTGTCTTGTTCCCTATCTACTGTTCTGGTGTAGATAAAGGCCTTTCCAGGCTTATCCAAAAAAGGGCAAGGCAGATGCACAGGGGTTTTCTTCTTCACAAACTTTTCTTCTCCTCGGTGAGCTGGATTGTCAGTCCTTTACCTCTAGTACACATAAAATGAGTGTCCTTGTCTTATAACTGCTGATTATCGATTGGATTATATACAGACAAAAGTGTTCTAAAAGCAGTTCCTAACACCTACATACAGATTTCTCAGGAGTGCTGCTGGTATTCATGAGAAGAAAGAACAAAACACCGTGTAGGAGACTTGAGATAGAGAAGCTTTTTGCACAGATATTGAAGTAACTGCATTGAATACTTGCGCTGCTGATGTGTCACAAAAGAGCAACTGGATTTTCCTCTCCTTGGTCTAGATATCTTTCAATTAATTTCCTAGCGTAAAGGTGATAACTGTTTTCTGAGTGTACACACCAGCATGTCTTTATCTCTGACAGACTGCATTTGGAATCCCTTCCGTTTGGAAGGGTCAGTACCACTAGATGGCTTCAGCCGCTCATGCAAGTGCAGGAATTCCAAGTCATTCGTAAATCGTGGATTCTTTCCCTCCTCCCCTTACAGACTGATGTAAAATGATTTGCTATTTGAATGTACAGTTCAAGTGAAGTGAGTAATGTCATTCTAGTTATATATTACTAACCTCAAACTTGGGGTCATTATAGGCTGCTCAAACAGAAAGTGAGAAGAAATTAAAAAAAGAAGATAAGAAAAAAGAATTACAAGAATTAAACGAACTCTTCAAGCCTGTTGTTGCTGCACAGAAAATCAGCAAAGGTATGAGTAACCGCATTCTCTTACTTTATGTTCTCTTATTCATAGATCTCCTGCAGGTAAAACAACACTTTAAAGTGCCTGTTAATTCTTTAATAAACTATGTATGTCAGTTGAGTGTCCCAAGTAGTTTGTCAGTAATGATTTCACATTTTTCAGAAAGTCCTCCAGGGCTACCAGATCATTAAGATATCAAAAGCCACATTGACAGGGCAGCTATAGTTATGCTTCTATATTTGGGTTCATTAATCTGAAGGTTCTGAATGAGTGGCATGATTTTTTGAGTGTGATGGTTTGTTTAAAGCAGCTTGTCTCCCCAGGGGAATCCAGGCATTGCAGGGAATATTGTATGATAGCTTTTGTCTTGACAGAAGACTTGTATTCTAATCAAAGTAGTAACAATTCTCCAGTTACTTCTGTCCCACCCCACAGCCGAGAGCAGGGCTTGATTTCAGAAGTTTGATGTTACTTGAACTCAGTTACTGAACAAACTAGTTTTATGCTGAGACGTCAGTGTGTGAGTGATACTGCTGGAGAACTCTGCAGCAGGATGCAATATGGGAGGGAAAATCATGCTTGTCGGAGTGAATAAAAGTTTATCAGTATTTTGCTTTATTAATCCTCTGGAACTAATGAAATTGAGCATTTAAAATTATTTAGTCAGGCCATTTTTGACTGAACAAGTGTGATTTCCATGTACATCTGGGAAAGCAAACTTGATTTTTGTTTTTCCACTGTGGCAGTGTGACAAAGGCCAGGTTTTGTTCATGACCTGCAGCAGTCAGCTTTCTCCTGACTAAGTAGCTCTTGACTTAAAGTTATTTCAGAAGAGTATTACTGTCCTGATTAAAGCTTTGCCTTTCTGCTGAAACTCTCAATAAGGAGAGCTCTGTTACCTGAAGTTTTTCTAGGGATTCACTCGGCAAAAATTGCTTATTGTGTCAGGCAGAAGCTGCACAGAGTGATGTTGTATGTGTTATATGGGTGAATAACTTGCTTACGCCCACTGCTGTTTATATTTCTTTATATAGTTAATTGACAGTTCATGCAAAGTAGATGACGCATTCAGACATGGAGTAATTACTTGTGATGAACTTCACATTAAAACCTTCCGTTTTTAAAAACGCGTTATCATTCTCTACAGCTCCTAAAGATTGTGTGATCCTAAACATTGTTCTTAGAGCTTTGAATACACAGCTATTTCTTAAGGTTTCCACATCTTTAAGCTATTTTTCTTTACTCAGGTGCTGACCCCAAATCTGTAGTTTGTGCTTTCTTCAAGCAAGGCCAGTGCACCAAAGGAGACAAGTGCAAGTTTTCTCATGATTTGTCTTTGGAAAGGAAATGTGAAAAACGAAGCGTCTACATTGATGCAAGAGATGAAGACCTGGAAAAAGGCGAGATACTTGTAGCAAATGACCACTAAACTGTTCTGATTCTGAAATGGGGTTTTTAAGGTTGAAATGTGTTGAGGTTATGATACTGGAGAGCTTGGTCAGTGGCCAAGGCAACCCATTACCACTGTGTTCAGATTATGAACAGTAGCAAAACTTGCTTTAAAACGTGTCTCACAAGTGTTCTTTGGAGCTTGTTCAGAAGGAGAAGTATTTCCTACTGATGTTGGATTTTAAATGTTTGTTTAAATTGGATGCAGTAATGTATTATGTCATATCAGTAGCAAGTTATTCAGTATTTGGTCTTTCTTGTAATGCAAGTTTCTTCTAAGTTGTATAAACCAGCCATGCACAAGGAAGTGCAATGAGCAGCTGTGGTTGCCTTCCAGAACTGCTAGTAGTGTTTGCCCAAAAAGACACAGTTATAGAAATTGAGATATTTGGTTTTATTTTCTGGGACTTTATCTCCTTTCCCCAGATCGTTTGTTGGCAAAGGACTCTGGGTTTTACTTAGCAGGGGTTAGAGATTTTATAATCAAAATAATTTCTTTTGTTTTTCCCCAATGAACCATGTCTTGGTCTTTGAGTTTTGGCTTGTGTTGCCCTAACTGTATGTGACAGGATCCTGTAGATTCACTGCTGCTGCTATCATGGGGATCTCATGTTTTTGGATTGCACCTTCTTTTGACTTTAACACAGAAAATCTGCAATTATCCTTTTAGAATCTCCAGCTCCATTATCTGTATTTATGAGCATCAGCCTCCAGCCTTCTCTTCAGTCATCTTCCTTTTCTCTTCCACTCTCCTTGCTCAGTACTTGCTTGGATTATGTGACTCCTTTTTAGTCTTTAACTGAAACACGCTTCATGCATGTCAAAAAATTAATTTTTAAGGCTTTTGAGGAAATTCCTTTGTGAGAGGGTAGGAGACTTGGAAAACTTCTTTATAAAAGCCTGAATTAATTTTCTGTTCTGTGAACTAAAATGTAAGAATTGAATATTCAAAACTTTTATTAGGGAGAAAAGCAACTTGACAGCATTTTTTAGCATTTGTGAAACCATCTGTTGTCCTTTTCTAGATACAATGGATAACTGGGATGAGAAGAAGCTGGAAGAAGTGGTGAACAAGAAGCATGGTGAGGCGGAAAAGAAAAAGCCCAAAACTCAAATAGTATGTCTTGGTTTTTTGTTTTTTAATTGAGCTGTAGTAGAGAGTATTACCTGCAGATTGATGTTGGGTGTGTTTATCATTATATAAGGAGTTTGAATGGAATATTTTAACAATAATCTGAGGATGCAGTTAGGCCACTAGTATTTCTAATAATGTATTTAAAAAACAAAAAACCCACCCCAAAGCGCTCCCAGGCATCATAAGGTGTTCTCTTTTATATAAAATACAAATGGATAGGAGATGAAGTGCTTTCGAAATACAAGTACATTCCAGCATTGTGATGAATGAGGCTTGTTGTCTTATTCCAGCAGCTGCCATTATACATTGATTTAGTTATGTAAGAGGTGACACACAAGCATATAAATTTACATTTACTCCTATAAGCTAAAATGTACTAATTGAGAGTTGTTGGTAGTTCATGACCTCTAACCTCAGGAATATTTTTTCATTTGTGCACTAAATTATATGGCATCTTAATATCTTTTTCATTCTTCAGAGATGTTGCACCTTGTTTTAAATAACAAATAGTTAAATATTCTATTCATACTACCTAAATTTACAAAAGTTAGACTTGGATCTGGCTGAGTGTGAACTATGAATTTCTTGTTATGAGTTCCAGAATGACATCTTTATCTCAGGATCATAAGCTGGAAGGTTTAACATTGAGGCAGATCCTCTTTATTTTGATTACAGCTGCATCGATGTTAGTCTTTCTTTTGCTCGCCATTGGCACACTTTTACATGTGGGTTTGCACAAGTATAGAGCTGCCCTCTTCTAACTCATCCTGTCTTCTTAATTGAGGATCCCATTCAGAGGGAAAAGCTGTTGACTACCTGAGTTTTAGATAATTAGTTACACTTCCTTTGTCTGCTTCTGTAGTAACAATATGCTTCACATACTTCTGTTTTGAGCACAACTGGCTTTGCATTACCATGCTTATGACATGCAGCAGCTGTGCATGTAGGGTAAATTGCCAGGGATGAAAAGAAGATGCAGTTCTAAAACCCATTGTCTTATACAGGTCTGCAAGTATTTCCTTGATGCTATTGAAAACAACAAATACGGATGGTTCTGGGTCTGTCCAGGCGGAGGAGACAACTGCATGTACCGCCATGCTCTCCCTCCAGGGTTTGTCTTAAAAAAAGACAAAAAGAAGGAAGAGAAGCAAGATGAAATTTCTTTAGAAGACCTGATAGAAAAAGAGGTAAAGTTGGAGACAGGCACCTTTTGGTGTTATTTGGGTTTGTTACTCTGAAGAGACAGTTGTAAATAACATCCTAATTAAGAAGTCTAACGTGCTTCTATAGCTTTATGACCGAAGGTGAAGGATGCATAGTTTTTGATTGATGGTTTTGTTTAAAAACTATGACCCAGTGCATAGATTAAACCATAGCTGCATGCTAAGTGCAGGTGTTGCTAGTCCTTTTCAGGAGGCTTCTCTTCCTTTCTCCTGTTTTCCTTCATCTAATCCAACTGCTCCTATGGGCCTTTCTCATCCCCAGCTCGCTGCATCCTTAGTTCTTGCATAACTCTGTGATTAGGAGGCAACACCAGGAGAACAGGGCCTCCTGGAAGCAGCATTACATTTCTGCTTTGCTTATCTCTGCCACTGTTGCCTGGCAGTGTCAGTGTGAGGAGAACCTGAGCTGTTACCGGTGGTTTCTTTCCTCCTTTGCTTTCCAAGTTAAATTTCTTTGTTGACTCATCTTACTAACTGGAAAATCATGTGTCAAGTCAAACTTCAGGCTGATCGTGCATGTGTGATGGTGGTGAAAGTGAAGAAGGAATTGGAAAGTAATGCTTTCAATTAGTTTCTGGAAGAGTAATTAAATCTAACTTGTTACAGCCTTTGGAAACCATTCCTAGCATTAATCGGTCTCTTTGCTTGACAGCGTGCTGCCTTAGGACCAAATGTTACCAAAATTACTCTAGAGTGTTTCATTGCATGGAAGAGAAGAAAAAGACAAGAGAAAATTGATAAGGCTGAGCAAGATATGGAGAGAAGGAAAGCAGATTTCAAAGCTGGCAAAGCATTGGTGGTATGTTCTTTGCTCCAGTTCTTAATGTAAGAGGAAAGAGTGAACAAGTTGTTGTAATAAGGTGGCGGGCCTGAAATTGCTTGGCTTTTCTTTCTCCTTTCTCGTTTCATTTTTGTTTTTGTTTATTTTCTAGCAGTGTAAATTCTCTCAAGTGCAAAATTAGGATTTCTTTTTCTATGACTAGATCAGTGGGCGTGAAGTATTTGAGTTCCGACCAGAGCTGGTTGATGCAGATGATGAAGAAGCAGATGACACTCGCTATGTTCAAGGAACGGGAGAAGATGATGAGGTAAAGAATTGTATTAACTCAAATAGTATTCCAAGGTGCATTCATGTTCAAAAGCTTTTAATTTGAGAGCTCTTACAGTGCAATTAATAAGCTTGGCTTGTAACTTAGCACTGCTACGGAGTGTATTGCGTTGGTGTCAAAAAAAAGATGAAAATAATGTTGTAAGAATCCTGCAGAAATGAAGACTTCTGTAAAAAGTAACTAGTTTTGTTTTTCAGTCAGAGGACCCTGTGTGCATCAACGATGTTGACCTGAACCAGTATGTCCCAAAGGCTGTGGATGAGACTGGCATTACTGTAGCAAGCCCTGAACGATTCAGCATGTACAGTTCAACAGAAAAGGATGGTGAGTTTGTTGTGGAGACATCACTAACACAGCACTGAGTTGTTAAGGGCTTCCCAAAAGGCAGACAGCAATGAAATATTGATCGGCTGAAAAGTGTTGGTTTAAAAAGGACAAGGGAGTGAAGTGACCATCAGTGACACAAGCATCTATGTAGGAAAAAGTTCCTAGTCAGTGCTCTGCACTTTCTTTCTTAAATTCCAGTTTAAATAGAAGGTAATGTTTATGGCCACTTCAGGTAAAGATTTAAGATGTTTGTTTTAGCAGTTCCCCTTTTTTCCAATTTAGTAAATGGCTGAGTAATATCAACAAAAATCCAAGCTTTTCTTCCTATTTTCTAGCTCCAGCTTAAGCCAGCTCATCATTTCTTACAGCAGAGTCTTGATCTTGGTGTGCCTGGGGAATGCACGTGCTGGTATTCGTTAACTCTGACCCAGTTATAAAAACGAGTTGGAGTTACTCCTTCCAACCTGTTTTAACAGTTGATCCAAACCTGCACATTAATCGGGCACATGTGATTTAACCCAATATAAGCCTACATAAATTTCAAATTATAGAATTTGTTCATAGTGTCAAAACTTTAGAGCCTATTTAGTAGGACTGCAAAGTCCTGATCAAGGAAATCATGACATGGAAATGTGTAAGAATTATTTTTGTTTTCAGATAATAAATTAAGTGAAGCTTCTGGCGGCGATGTGAACAGCAATGCGCAAAATGACTTGGAGGAGGATGGTGGTGGAGATGGGGAGTTGGAAAACGGAGTAATCAGTGCAGTTCCAGTTGATGAAAATCTTTTTACTGGAGAGGACTTGGATGAACTAGAAGAAGAACTAAACACTCTTGATTTAGAAGAATTAACTGAAAAGCTCAAGTGAGGAATTACACCTGTGTAATAAAGTGAAAACTGACTGCGCTTTTTCTCCTTTTCAAATAGAATTCTAAAGCAGAGTGTTGATGGGTTCCCAGGTGATTCCAACGGGGACGTCATGTGCTAGGAATATTTCCCTTCAATCTCATCTACTCCGGTCTTGACTGCTCACAAAAAACCACTCAGAGTAGTTCAGAATTACCTGACAGATGAATTTGCAGAAAATGAGGTTATAAATTTAAACTAAAAGTAGGAAGCCTAACAGCTTTGCAAGTGGGCAGTTTGATCCCTGGTAAAGCACAACAATCAGAGTGTAATTTCTTCAGCAAAAGGCATTTTTATCAGTGATTGTGTTGATTTAGAAACTGCTGGATGTGTTCCTAGGCAGTGCTCTCCAATGGGGCAGCTGCACATGATGCTTCTTTGGGTGGTGATTTAGTTTTATTTGATCGGCTGGATGCTGCAGATGCAGGCTGTAAACGGATAACCTGATACAACACAATGTGGTGCCCTCTGTCTAAAATGTTTTAAACTTTCCCACCCCCTTTTGCCAATAAAACTGTAAATAAAAACTATCACCTTTAAAATACCTGTGTGGGTTTTTTTCTCTGTTAAGTTTGAACATCATACCAAACTGTAAATAGCTTCCTTTTCTAGTAGTGATAAAGGCTTTTCTCTCCAGTCCTGGTACAAGAAGGGATGATGTTGGCTTCAGTTAAATTAGGGCTACCTGCCATTACATCTGTTTTTCTGCACTTCATGCAGTGTTAAGATTCAGGTGCTGATTCCTTTGCCTGCTGTTTTTACCCTTTGCCCACCTGTTCGCTGCTTACTACATGCTCCACATGTCATCATTGTTTGAGTCGCATTCTTTCCCCACTGCATTTTGCATGTTAGCAAAACCTTTGAGCTCTGCAGAGCAGGGATGTTAAAACCACTGGGTTTTGGCAATGTATAAATGCCATGAAGATGCACAGTGGTGAGTGGCATCAGCAGAGCAGTGTCGTGTCCTGCAGGGGGCGCTTACTGCCAGGGTTAAATGAAGTCAGTGCATTCTTTTGAAGTTCATCACAACCCTGCCAGGACAACCTCGGCAGCGGTGCACTTCCAAGGGGGGTGTGTGTTATGCCTCCTTGTCCCACTCCATTAGCGTCTCCAGAGGTTTTGCTGCGCTGACAATGCTGTTTATATTGATTGTACTAAAGCTTTTCTATTACTACTTGCAGACCATTAAGATTGGTGGCATTGTTATAGTGAGCTTTCTTGAGCTGCTTTTGGGTGGTAATATTGGCTTTAATGGTTATTTCTGGCACTGCTGAATTGATTAGTGTATCTTGGCCACCGTTTCTAAAATAGCCGACTGACATTTTTTGCCCTTTTGGGGATCATTGGAATTTGTTTCCTCCTACAGGAACAAGCAGCAGTGTTTGGGAGAAAGAGGCATGCTGATATTGACTTCTGAGTTTGAGTGCTTAAGGAGCAATATCAGGTATAAATATTTGTTGATGGAGGTTTTTCTCCCGTGGCCATAAATAAACAGCGGTGTCGGATTATTGTTACACTGACCAGTAATAGGATACCTGGATATCGGGACACATAATGTGATTCATATTTATATGTATGATCTGTAATTTTTCAGAGATGTTTATTTTAAATGGGAATAAAAGCAATTTAATCATTATCAAGGATGAAAATGGCTTTCTATGTTTTTTATCTTAGAGGCTAGTATATTGTACGTAACACTCATTTCTGTAACACTGATCCATTTCACTGATCTAAATAGGTTAAATCTTAACCGTGGCTGTGCTGATGTTGTTAATTTGCATTGTGCAGTAGAACGGTGACAGGGTAACTCGCCCTCATTCCAGCTGGTAAAACACTGCAATAGACGGACAGAGAGAGCACGTGGGTGCTCTTTTGGGTCTGAAGGGCACAGTTGTGGTGCAGAACTCGTCGTGTGTCAGTGAAACATCAGGACAGTCACCTTGCAGAGCATTTAAATCTGTTGAATATCTGTTAGTGGAAGAAAAACTGACTTGCCTGGGTACTGGCTTCTATCAGATCAGTTGATGTGGCAGGAGACAAACAGTACACTGTCTGACTTAGGGTTTCACCCTTTCCACTTACTCTGGGATATCTGACTGCAGTGCTCCAGCCATTTGGCTCAGTGAGTCTGTCTGGATCTCTAACCATGCGAGAAAGGTGGCCGCTTTCAAAGCAGTCTTCATTGGCGTAGCGGTCAGGTGTTCTCTTTAAGGGTCAGCAGCAAGACTACTTGTTCCTACTGCTTGGAGATGGGCTTGAATAGAACTTCTCTTGTGAGTTACAAGGCTAACTTTACAGCTGACAGAGAGTTTCAGTCAGTAAATGCTCCATTAAAAATGAATGCCAAGGCCTGCCTGAGGGTAGATTAATTATTAATACTTCGGAAATGAGCACTGTGATTGAGTGGAATCCACCTGAATGTGACTTAGTACTGAGTTGTTCCTGTTGATGTAAGTTTCCCAACACTGATCCCATCTGAAGTGAATGAGTCACTTCTGGAAAAATGAGATATAATCTGACTCCTGCCATGGCAGCACGTTCCCTGCAGCGCCTTCTCAGTCTGTGTGGGTCAAACCCACAGCGTTTCACCATTACAGAGCAGGAGGCTTGGGCTGAAACATGCTGAGCCAAAGTCAGGCCGCAGGAGTCATAAGCCAGGGAAGAAACACCTCTATCATCAGCTTTATTCCTGTCCCCTGCTTACATAAAGACATTTAAGTCTTTGGGGAGTTCCTGAGTGATATCAGGGCATGTTTATTAGACCTCCAGGAGTGCTATGTAAAGCAAAAACCAAGACACACATGATTTTATAGTGACTCATTTTGTCAAACTGAAGAAGTATGAATCCTTTTGTAATTCCAGCAGAGCTGTCCCTGAATGTGATGCTATGAAATCCTAATGTAAAAACAAAAAAGGCCCGGTGAGTAATGAACATTCCGTATAATGCAGAGGGTGGTGGAGAGATGCTGATGAACACTGAGGTAACACAGCAGCTGTTGGTGCTGAATGAATCGGAACAGCCCTGGTGCAACTCACTTCCTTTTGGGCTGGAGGCTTTCAAACTGTGCTGAGCATTGTTCCCCAGCTAGGAACTGATTTTGAGAGTACAGTCAAGCCCTATTGTCCTAAAAGCCCCACTGCCCTATAGCCTGTGAATAAGGACAGCTTTTGCCTCCCAGCTGAATGAGGTTTGGCTGCTGGGGTCAATTGCTGGGAGGAGCAACAGGGCAGATCAAGTTTACAGCTTTGCTGTGGTGCTCCCACCAGCGTTCCCGTAGTTTTCGTATTTAATGTTTTTTACAAAAAAAAAATCAATGTTAAACAAAATGGAAAAAAAGGCATCAACTGACAAAAGAATAGGTGACGTCCATCTTTTTGGTCCAGTTAGACTTGCTTTCTACTCTTTGTTAGAAACTGAGATATTTAACACACTTGCCCCGAGCTGCTAAGCTGTTCCACAGCTCCAAGCGTCTAGATGGCATGAGAGCAAAACGCGTAGGAAAAATCTCCTGTCAATATAGGCTTTCCTGGGAGACCAACAGTAGCATAAATGAATAAATCGGTGTAATCCTTTCTTTGCTCCAGCTATTAATGCCACTCACACTGTAAAGCACTGGCTCCACTAAGAGACTGAATCTCATCGCTTCCATACAGGGCATCTGGCTGAGCCTTTTCAGCACGACCAGGGTGACCTGCACATTCACAGTCTCTACCAAATTACAGGGTTCTGTCCATGTCTCGCTGATGAGTGTCAAGCCATGAGGAGGAGACAACACTGTAAAGGAAAAATATCCCAAAATACTCTCAGTGTTACAGCCTGGAGATCCAGGAACAGCCAGAAAATGAGTGCCTGCCCACCAGAAGTGCTTTGCATCTTGCAGCTCTGTTAGTAACTAGCTGTGTGAGTAACAACTAACAAGAAATTAGTTTTATCTGCTGAGTAATGGAAAGCAGTTCTTTAGACTACAAAGAACTCCAAAACACTTTTTTCTAATAAATACAGGTAAAAATTCCAGAGTCTGTTAAAAGGAATCCCAGTTACTCTGGCTGCTTCCTAGTGGTTCACTTCCTCCACTGAATAGCTTCGTCAGTAGCCTGTAAATTGAGATAACAGGAGAGTAACTGCAGAAACTTGTTATTCATTTGTTTATATTCTGTAGAGCTTAGTCACTGTGTCTGTTTGTTACTCATGTGGAGAACTAAACAAGCTAGTAAAGAAAAACAGCATCTTCCCTGAAAGGGTGTGTGTTTCCTGCTTCAAATTGCCACAAACTCTGCCTTAGGTTTTCATTTCTCTGCCTGTGACTCTGGCGGGCATACCAACTCAGTGCAAGCAATGGAATCCATTGCTCCATCTCCTCTGCCACAGAAAGTGCCTTCCTTTATCCACAGTAGGCTGGGCTTTGACTGGAAGCGCAACCCCAAGCCTGTTGGTGCCGGATTTTCCCGTACTGAGGCTGGGGTACAATACCATGTAGGGAGATGTGGCTGTGCACTCAGGCTGTCTGGACTGATGGAATTAGGGCCAGACAGCGGCAACACTACCGCTTCCGCTCGATGATGAAACTCCATGGGAGCAGAGTGTGTGCTCAGTGCTGAGTCAGTAAAGAACTAGCTGCTTTACCTTTCTCAGCCTCAATGAGGGAAGAAAGCAGATAAGCACAGACTGGCTGTTGAAAAAAGCAATTACCCTCCTGGAGAGAAGAAATGGTTAGGAAACAGATTTCCCTAGGGGTAAGTAACCCCTGGCTCTGTGTGAAGTTCAGGTTACTCCTCTGGCTCGCCTTTTGAGCAGCTGGTGGGCAACAAGCAATAGCACTGCAAAGCTAGTCTGTAGAAACCTAGATTTGTCATTGGGTAAAACAGCCCTAATATCTTAAAAATATCTTAAAAGTAACTTATCGTCCACTGCTTGTGTAACATTGTCAAGTGATACAATCAACTACTGAAAATAAATCCTCCTTTTCCCTCAGCTGCTGGCTTACTGATCAAAGGGCACATAAACTGCTTTTTTCTTTCTTTAGATTATTGCTATATTTGCTAGAATTTGGGAACTTAGTAACCCATCTGCAGTTTTGCTTTGATCAGGTCTGTTTTAAGATATAGCAGTACAGAAGTTCTTAATGTAAAGCAAGTTTCTCTACTCAGCGAGAAACTGAAATGATCACCCAATACCAGTGTTGTTTTCTTCCCCTTGGAATCCTTTATACGCTACTCAGTTTTTCTTGGGAACCTAAACATTCATGATATGGGTCAGCCTAGGCTGGTGGAACACCACTTCAGAAAAATTTGACTTTAAACTTGTACAAGGGCAAGCAGGAAACTGATACTAATTCTGAGATGTGAATCATCAGCTGGTGATGTAGAAAGCACTTTTTTGTGAAAGGTCCTTGGGTTCTTTGAAGGGATAATTAATTAAAAGGAAAAGACGACAATGTTAAATGGACCTAGGTCAAAGTTTTAATGCACTGCTTTCTCTCCTTTGAATTAAGCCAGCTTCAGGAACACTTAATGATTACCGAATCCCGTTTCTCCTCAGTAGGTTAACTAGCAGCTCTCTTACAAACATTACACTCCTGACTGTTAAGTAAGTTCCCTAACAGTATTCCTGGTTATTTTAATTATTGTCTGCCGTGATGATTGCTCTACATTGAAAACATTCCCAGTAAGTTGGCTTCCCATTTTACTTGCTCTGAATCTTGTTAGCTCTACCTAGTGCACCTCATTTTTTAGAGCCGAGCCTGCAAATGTCCATTTCTAGCCCATTTCACAGATTTTGAAGTAAAATGATCTGTAGAACCTAATAAAAAAAATTCACCAGTTGTTCCAACATCATGTTCAAATGCTTGGAAGCGGGAGTTGTGCCAGTATTTTAGCGAGATGCACTAACTGATACAATTTCCACTCTTTAAATTAAACAGGTTCTTAAAGGTGAGAGTTTTGACTTCTTGCGGCTATTGCACTAAAATCCATTGCTGCTGTTAAAGAAGTGTCAGCATAGTCTCCCCGCAACAGAAGGTATTTTCAGAGGCTTTTTCTTGTACAGCTTCTTTGGGTCTCATATGCTTGTTTTATTTTCTTTCAGGATTCCCCTAACTCTGAGTCTGTCCCTTGGTAAATCATGAGGACCAACGAGGCAAGGTCCTGCACTTGGGTTCAGGCAATCCTAAGCACAATTACAGGCTGGGCAGAGAACCGACTGGGAGCAGCTCTGAGGAGAAGCTCCACATGAGCTGGCAATGTTCGCTTGCCGTCCAGAAAGTCAACTGTATCCTGGGCTGCACCCAAAGCAGTGGGACCAGCAAGGTGAGGGAAAGGATTCTGCCCTTCTGCTCTGCTCTGGTGACACCCAACCTGGAGCCCTGCGTTCAGTTCTGGAGTTCTCAGCACAGGAAGTCCAGGCCTGATGGGGCTTTGAGCACCCTGATCCAGTAGGATGTGTCCCTGCCCATTGCAGCGGGATGGAACTGGATGGGCTTTGCAGTCCCTTCCAACCCAAACCATTCTACGATTCTGATTCCATGACACAAGGGCCAGACACTGTTTCCCTAGATGGGCAGTGTAGTGGTACAAGAGGGGTCGGATCTCCAGCAGGGGGTTTACAGACTGGGCTCCGTCAGCTGCGAGCCTGCTGCCTGCAACCCCATCTCATGTTATAGCCTCTTAGGTTGGATATCTGTTCTTTTTCCTCCATGGACAGGTCCACAGGGGTACTCTGCCTATGCTAACAGCCCCCCTGAAGCAGTCTGTCCCCCAGGTGTCATCAGAAGGGCAATACTGGGGCAACCTCACCCAGGCACCTTTATAGGATGGAGGGTCCCCTTCTTTCCCTAATTTTTAGCCCTTGACCTCTCGCAGCCCCGGGCTCCAGCAGGAGCTGTGTCAGGATTGAAGTGCCTCAAGCAGGAGCAGATTGCAGGGCTAGTCCCTGCTGCCGTGTCAGCCTCTCATCTCTTCCCCGGCCATGGCAGCCCCTTAGCTGCTGCCCCTCCATGAGTACAGCATCACAGAATCACAGAAAGGTTTTGGTAAGAAGTGACCTCAAAGTCCATCCAGTTCCAACACCCCTGCTATGGGCAGGGACACCTCCTCCTGGATCAGGGTGCTCAACGCCCCATCCAACCTGGTCTTGAACACCTCCAGGGATGGGGCAGCCACCACTTCTCTGGACAATCTGTGCCAGGGCCTCACCACCCTCATCGTGAAGAATTTCTTCCCAATGTCTAACATAAATCTTCCCCCTTCCAATTTAAAGCCATTCCCCCTCGTCCTGTCCCTGCACTCGCTGATAAAGAGCCCCTCCCCAGCTTTCCTGGAGCCCCTTTCAGTACTGGGAGGCTGCTCTAAGTTCTCCCTGCAGCCTTCTCTTCTCCAGGCTGAACAACCCCAACTCTCTCAGCCTGTCCTCACAGCAGAGGTGCTCCAGCCCTCGGATCATCTCCGTGGTGACCCTCTCTGGCCCCGTTCCATGTCCTTATGCTGGGGACTGCGGAACTGGACACACAACCCCTACCGGGCTCTCACGACGCCCCCTCCCCCGGATCCCGCAGCAGCTGCTACCGGACAGGCACGCTCCGACAGACTCCGTCCCGCCCCGCCCCGTCCCGGCAGCACATGATGACGCCGCCACCCCTCCTCGCCTCCCTGTCTCGCGCAGGGGGAGCCGGGCGGAGGCGGTGCTGCTACCGGCCATGGCAGGACTGTGGGAGCTGTGGGCGCTCTGGGCGCTGGCTGCTACGGGCAGCGCCTTCAACCTGGACGCGCAGCGCCCTGCCGTCTTCTCGGGGCCTCGCGGCAGCTACTTCGGGTTCGCCGTGGACTTCTTCGCCCCCGACCCCGCCTCGTAAGTAACTACCCGGCCCCCCACGTCCGCTGCCCGCATTCCCCCCCCGCATCCCGTCCTGCACTCCCTCGGCATCCTCCCCGCATTTCCCCTTGCATCCCCTTCTCGCGTACCCCTGCCCACATCTCTCCTGCATCCCGTCTTGTATCCCTGCCCGCGTTCCCTCTTGCAGCCCTTCTGCACCCCTGCCCACATCCCCCCCAGCGTCCTCCCGCGCATCGCCTCTCGCGTCCCCCTAGCACTCTCTATTCCTGCCCCTCCGTCCCCCTCTCTGCCGTGTCCCCTCCATGTCCCATTCCGTGTCCCCCTCCGTGTCCCCACCGCATCCCTACCCGCGTCCCCCTCGTGCACCGCCTCCGGGTCCCCCCCTCCTGCACCTCCCCGCATCCCTGCCCACATCCCTCCTGCATCCCCCTTCCTTAGCCCTGCTCGGGCACCCCTCTTGCAACCCTCCTGCATCCCCTCCTACGCTCCCTGCTTATCCCTGCCCAGATCTCTCCCGCATCCCCCCCGCGTCCCCTCTCGGATCCTGCCCGCATCCTTCCCACATCCCCTTCCCGCGTTCCCTTCCCGCATCTTTCCCCCGCATCCGTCCCAGTACTCATGTCCCATCCCGCACCCCCCGCTGCGGCTGCCGCGGGCGCTGGGCTCTGCACCGCGGTCTCGTGCAGTGCAGAAAGGTGAGGGCATGGTGCTTTCTCACATACCGCATCTGAGGCTCTGCCCTGGAATTCCCGGGTCCCATCGCTCCCCACACGGTGCTGTGTCTGAACTGTGCGATGCCTGCGTGGACACGGGGCTGCTGGGGAGCCCGGAGAAGGTTCTGTATAGACACACTCCACATCTTCCTGGACAAGTTCTCCTTTCCTGCTAAAGCCCAGTTGGGCAATGCTCACTTCAGGCTTCCGAATGTTCCTGCCGTGAACTTCATGGTCCTGCTGCTGTCAAAATGAATTGGGCTGTGTTTCTCGAGTGCAGGCTATGTGAAGATCCAGCTTTTGCCACTTCATCTCTGTCTTTCCCATCTTAAGAGACCACAGAGCTAGAAAAGCTGCTGGCTTGCATCATGCTGAGGGCATTCTCTCTCTCCCCATCTTTAGCTCATAAAACTTTATAAACAAGTTCTATAGCTATTGAGCAAGTCTTTCTGCAGTAAATCAGCTGGCCTGGTTTGTGTGTCTTTATTGCCCACAAATAGTAGCTGTCATCCTGTCTTAACTTGCTCATGTTGCTGCATCTTTCCATGCTATCTTAATCCTGTAAGTCAGTGCTCAATGAAAAAAGGTGCTATTTGTGTCCCTCCTTTTATTTTTAAGTCAGCATGTGTAGTTGCAGAGTTACTCAAGAGACTGGTAAATGCATGGAGTAAACTTCCTTCCTGATAAGCAATTATGGGACCGAGCTCTCCCTGAAATCACTGCTTGGAGCCTTTCCATTGTTTTTGTAATGACTATTGCCCTGAGAGTGCAGTGTTGAAAAAGAAAAGCACTGGCTTTTATTTCTTTAAACTTAGTGGGTTTCTGACAGCACGGGAATCTCCTTCCTATTTTTAAGGGAATTTTCTCCATTTTTGGGTGTGACTAGAAGTTAGTCCGTATCTGCTGAGCTACGCCCTGCTTCTGCTTTATCTTAGATTTAAGCTCATAACTGAAAAGAAGCTGTGCAGCTCTTAAAGGAGCAGGCTCTAATGGTGTTAAGGCTTGAGTTTATGCCTAGGGTGGCCGATCCGTTGCCTCCTGCAACAGCTAGGAATACCTGTATGCCGTGTCCTCCAGATATCGGCCCATGCCTTCCCCATAGTTCCAGAAGAATCAGCACACACACACAGCAGACTGGAATGCCCACAGATTCCCCACAGGCAGTTGGAGGGGAAGGAAAGGCAATGATGAGCGGTGAAGTCAGCAGTGTCTGCCATTACATGCTGGATAGGAAACTGAGCTAACTGTTTTGCAGCAAGATTGGCAAAGGTGTTCAGATATTGCTGTTGCTTTGGTACATTTTCATTATCATCTGCTCTTTACGCAAGCAGTAGAGGCGCAGGTAAATGTAATCAAGCTAAAGCTGGTTGGATTGACTACCCTTACAACCAAGGACTATGATTAATTCCTGAACACTCAAGATGCTGTTTCATGGTCTGTTTTGACCTGCTGGTGCCAATATAAAGCATATCTAGAAGTCCGGTATGAAAGACCTGTTTCTGGAGTCAGTGGCAGTCTCATGTAGGTGACTGTGTGCTGCCTGATGTGGGGGGTGAACTGTAATGGTGGTTGAATGTCACTTCAGAAGGCAGCAGAAAGCTTCTCCCTCACGTGATGTTTTGAAAGGATTACATTGGATCATCTGTCTCCCCAGTATACACATATATCAAACACCAGTGTCTCTTCACTGACGCTAGGAAGTGCTTATTCCTGTCAGTACTCCCTGACGTAGGCGGAACTGCTGAGGATGCCGGAATGCTCCCAGCCTGCTCTTGAGTGCTGTGCCAGGGCATCGGGTAGGAGATGGGCAATATCAAACCATAACTGGTGTATTCCCATGCAAATAACAAGTTTGCCTCTGCTCCCATTTCCCCAAAGGATGTGGACCAGAGGCTTCTTTGTATTTCAGTCTTTTGTGTGTTATTGAGACCCATGGCAAAATCTGCTCATACGGTCTATGGTGATAAAAATACATGATTTTTTTTTTTCCTCTGGGAAAAGGGGCAACTAAACCTTTGTGGATTTCCATAATGACTCCTTTATTGGTAATCTTGTTGATAAACTTCATCATAAAGATTATCTTAAATATTTAAAATCTATGATTAGAATGGGAATTTTTTAAAACAAGTATTTAATTTGGGGAGCTTCTCAAATGCCAAGTGAAACAGGAGTAAAGTGGGAGGCAAGCTACTACCTGTTCAATAGATGGTAATTAAAATAATTGATGTGTTTCTTTACTTGGGATTATGGTTTTTATTTTTAAGCACTTCTGTTATGCCCAGAGAGAACATTTTAAGTTGATTAAAGCATTTCACATCCTTAGTTTTGGAATCTGGAGAGTCTTTAAATGGCAACTAAAGGAAACAAAGTGATTGCCAGCCAGCCTAGATTTTCTGTAAGGGTCCTCCACAGCAGGAGATTTTTTTAAGGTTGTGCAAGTTGAAACAAGTTGAACTGAGCTTTGATTTAGGTGCAACTTGTTTCTACCTGGTATTTATATGTTAAGAAATACAAGCTGAAGTGAAGGCTGAAAGGTGACTGTGAAAAGCTGAACAAGTTTGGTAAGTCTGGATCTGCCTGCCTATAGATGTTCTCTCCAAACAGTCTTGCAGCTTATTCAGCTAACGCTGTTTCAAAATCAAATAACCAGGGTGTCTGGTGTAGAGTGGTAGGTCTTGCTCTTGAGAGCTGTATTCTCTTAAAAGGTGTAAATGGAAGAGGAGCAGAGAAGATGCTTATGAGAGGAAGCATTTAATTTCACATCTTGTCTGCATCTTTGTGCTTCAAATTGACTTTCCCAGGAAAGTGCTGATGTATCATTGTGTCTTGGAGGTGGTGGAGTTCCTGGAAGATGCTAAGAACTTTGTTTGATCTGGCTTTGTGTTTGATTTGTTTCTTACTTTGCAACTTTTTAACTTTACCACTTGCAGAGGCACAATCTTATAGCTAGTCAGAGTGTGCTTAATGTGTTCACATAAGCAGACGTGTGAAAGGACAGCAGGTCCTACTAAGAAAATGATTACTGTGTTATGACATTAATCTTACAGACCCATGGTTGACAGTCACTTGGGTACTCAGATATTCTTTGTAAAAGAGCATTTGCCAACACTGGTCTGACTCATCACTTGGTATTGTCTCAGCACAGGAGCACCACTGCTTTGTTTACGTATTCTTTCCGTTTTTGACCAGCTTCCTTGAATTACTCTTAAGTACAAAATTAACCAGAAGTTATGCCAGCTGATGACTTTCTTAATTTATAGAAGTACACAACTTCCTCTTCCACTGCACACATACATATTTTAGAGAAGAAAAAATGACTAGTAAAGGTGGGTTTGTTTCATTTTAAGTAGGATAGAATAATATTCTCTTATATTCTTTTGTCTCTTCTGTTTGGTACATGGTTTGGGGGTTTTTTGCCTGCATTTGCTTGCAGAGAATAGGGATCAAAGACCTGAAACCTACATGAATTTCTCTGAAACTCTAAATAGTTCTAGTCAGTAGATATGAATAGGCAAGGCTTCTGCTTTATTAACTTTTCTGATGTCAGAAAACAAAAATGATTGTGCCTTAGGTTTTGAAACCTTTGTTTTATTTCTTCTTCCTGCAGGACGTTTCTCCTGGTGGGAGCTCCAAAAGCAAACACTACCCAGCACAACATTGTGGAAGGAGGCCAGGTGCTCAAATGTAACTGGAATTCCAACAGAAATTGCCAGCCGATTGTATTTGACTCCACAGGTAACATTCAGTTCACTGAGGAGGCAGGTGGGGTCTCTGCTCTAATCCCAGCATGAGAGTGCAGAAGGGATTGTGATCCACGTGGTATTTGTGATAGTCAATGTGAATGCTGCCCTTTTGGGACTGGCTGCCAGTCAAGGCTAGGTTGTGGTTTGTTTTTTCCTCTTCTCTCTTTGAGATTCTGTTGTCCTTGGTGTGTGGCGAAAGCATGAGGGAGCATATATTAATCTTTTGTTTTAATCTATTTGCATTTCTTTTCTATGCGTTCCAGCAATCCCAAAACACTTAGCAGCCTGATTCCCACTAAAACCCCACAGGGTTTATTGCCTGTTAAGAGCACAGCAGATGAGGAAAGGTACTTTTTTTTAGTAGCAGCAAAGGTGATGTATGCAGAAATATTCACAAATTTAATCTGGAGCTGGGATCACAAACTTCAAGCTGTGGAAAAAATACCTTCTTTCATTTTTTTCAGTGGATGTGGCTTTATTGTGTTCGGGCCATTTGTGACAGCAGCACTCGAGGCCAAAGGCATTTCCTACTCATCTGTAAAGTGTGCTAAAGCCGAGCAGTAGCAATGCCAACGTGTAGCATTTCATATGCTCCGGTACACACGGTGATTTCCACAAGCTGTGGCAGATCATATGAGAACGCTGTGTGTACTCTTCTGCTTGAGCCATTCCGTGTTGATTCCTGTTTTCCACAGTGTGTTTCAGGCCAACGGAAAAACCTTTCTATGCCATGGGAGTGGATTAGCAAGATCCACATGGTAGGGCATAGGAAACACCAGTGCTTTTAAAGTCTCATTGGTTATAATTCACTCTTGCCTCTGCTGGTATTTTGACTTGGCGGTGTGCATTAGTGTAAGGCAAAAAAAAATTGGGTTTAGATTTGTTATTTTATATACTTTGGGCTTGTTGTCTACTGGAAAACAGGTGTGGGTTTTGTTTGTTTTAAGGCAAGAATCCAGACGTCCCTAGTAATCACAGCTCACATAATAGCCAAAAAACTTATGGTAGGGGAGGATGAGCCACCTGGGTAGTTTCTAGATGCATCTTCCAGTGGGAGTTGCAGCACGTTTATCTGTTTATATTGTGAACATTTTTCATAGGCTTTTCCATCTGCCAGACATAAAATGGATACAGAGGCCACACTGCTTTGCGATGTGTCTATGCATAAGGTCTGGGCAAACAAGCAGGGTTTTGCATGTAACTTGTCGTTAAGGGGAATGTTAATTGCTTGAAATTGGTAAATGGTAAAAATAGCAGGTCATAATAGCTTAAGTTTTCTTTCAGGCACATTTTAACTCATTACATCTTTGTGGCAATGAATGGGAAATAATGCATTTGTCAGTTATTCTCTGTGTGAAAAGGGGCATTGTATGTCAGCGTAGTAAAATAATTAATGCACTGAGACAAACTAAAAAGTCTTTTTCTTTGTGCATAATATGATGGTTGATGCCCTACATCAGCAATGCGTTACCTACACTGTGTTACAATCAACACAGTATAAACCCCTGCTTCTGCCTGCCCCTGCCTCCTCAGGTGTTAATGACAAGGGTTAGGGAAGACCTGGGATTCCCTTGGCAGGAAATAGAAAGCAGGTTTGTCCTCTGATTTGTGGTGCTAGTGCAAAGCTGCTTTTTGTAGATCACTAAATGCAGCCTCTGCAAGTATTGACGTGTATCCATTGCTACTTCAACAGTTGTGTAATGGGATTTGTAACTCCAGAGGTGTGGCTTAGTCCTGCAACACAAGGCAGATTTTTATCATCTCCCCCGAAAAGTATTTAGCTGTTTTCTTAATGGGAAAGAAGCACGGGTTCTGTGGAATTAATTAATAGGTTTCTCTGGAGTTCTTTTCTCACTAGCTGTGAAAAATTAGAAATCTGACCTGTGAAAAGTAATGAGAACATTTGTACTTGTGGCTTGTCTCTGTTCACCTGTCGGTTCCAAACTCTCTCTGTGTAGCTGCAAAATTACTATAATTAGAAGGTACGTTCCTATTCCTCCTCCTGCTTCCCTGTGCCAGGGTGCACAGCAGGCACATCGCAGGCTAGGCCAAGCCATAAACAGTGCTGAGCGTGAGGAAGAGGCTGTGTTTCTGTGCCATGAACACAGCCAGGGAATGGAGGAAAGAGCAAGTTTTTTCTTGACTGTGTGAGGTTGTGTTTGTCTGTGTCTTGTGTCTGTGTCACAAGCAGGGATTTACAGAGGTTCAGCAAGTAAGGTCTTTTTCTCTGTGAGTTATTATTTTTTCTTATTTAACAGTCCTTGGTTTTAGTTGTTTTCCTCCAGCTTTATGAGTCCTTTTCCCCATCCATATGAAGGCTCAGCTACATGGTACTGACTGCACAGGTTTGTGGTTTATTTTCCAAATCTTGCTTTTTTCTCATACTTTGTATTGGCACAGAAGTGTGGTCATGTACATGATACAAAAGCAACAGCTCTTAGATAGTCCTGTAGAGAAGGTGTTGGCTGCCTTGTGTTAGCCTTTGGATGTGGGGGTGTTCAAGCCCTTGCCTTACATTTGCCTTGCCTGTTCCTTGCATTTGCCCTGGCCCCAGCTCCTCCAGAGAGAAATGCAAAGTCACAGAGTGAATAGTTCCTGGTAGCACTTAGATTTACTGCTCTGACTTCCTGTGCATGATAGCTTGGCTCTTCCAGGAGCAGAGCTGAGCACCTCACAATAGGCATCCATTCATGGGTTGTGCATAGCTCTTGGGTTAAAAATATACACAGCTCCCTCATCACACCCTCCTCACCAGCCTGCAACACAAAATAACTGGTGTAAGCATATGTTACAATTTTTAAACTGCTGACCAGGAGAAAATATGCTCTCACTATTCCTCCACGGTGTATTTTCTCATATACCTGTGATGGGGAAGGGGTGGTCTTGCCACCTCCTGCATCTCCCAGCACAGCGGTTACACTGGAGAGTGTCCTGTGTTTGTGTCCATGTGTGTGCATTTCTGTGCATGTTACACTAATTGCTTGTGACGTTCTGGTATACGTGGTGGCCTTGGGAGACAAAATGTTTATATCGCACATTAACACTTCTGGAATCTGAAGATGCTTGGCTGCAGGGCCGCTGAGCGCTGTAACATTGACATCAGTTGGCTTTGATTTTTGAAATAGTTGTGACGATGTGAAAAGTGCATAACAAACGTGTAGTGGAAAATGCCCTTGGATTCTGGGGTGCACATAGCTGTGCTGTGTCTGTGTGTGCATGGCCAGGAAGTCATAGTGAGTGTTTTATATGCTTGCCAAGTGTCATCAGGCATACATTTTGGGCTGCGTTTTGCTCTTAGGAGCACATAAATGTTAAAGGAACCAACCCCCAGAGCAAGCTTCCTCACATGCAGGCTTTCTTCGACGATATTGTAAAACTGAAATGTGAAGCAGTACTGTTAAGGGCTTATCCTGCAAACTGGGATGGATCCGATTCAAAAGTAGTAGGTAAGCACTGAGCTTTTTTTGCCTTATTCCTTTTTACTTTGTTAATTCAGAAGCTCAATGTGCCATTGCCACAAAACTGCAGGCTTTGCTATATATATCTTGACTTCTTGCTACAGTGGCCCCAGTATTACCACAGTTCCGATTGAATTGTTGTGTAAAATACATGGGATTTGTTCCCCTCGGTCTCAGTTGAGTTTCAGAGGTTCAGAATGTGTAGGAGACAATACCTTCAGACTGGGAGGAAATTTACATTCTCAAGACAGTATATTCTTCAAAATTAATCATAAGCACAAACGATATCCTTTCTTTTGTGACGGTTTTTACATGTCACATTTACATCACCAAAACCCACAAGTCAGTGTGGGTAGGTATTTGCCTTCTTCCTTATCCCTTCTCCACATCAGATAATTCTTTGACTGACAATTCAGTCTATTCTTTGTTTTAATGCACAGCAGCAGGGGATGTTCTAGGAAGGCCAATGGGAAAATTGCTTTCACAGCTTGCCGAGCCCTAGTACTGCTGCTGAGACGTGTTTCCTCTCCTAGAAAGTGTAACAGTGTCTAGGGAGCAGTTGACTTCATCTGCCAGCTGCTTGGCAGCTTGTTCCAGGAAAAATGTATTTCTTGTGGGTAAACTGTGAAAGGAATGCACTTAATATAGCAGGGCATTTTCTGATTCTGATCAGTTACGAGATGGAGGTTCAAAAACATTTGGTTTAGACACATCTCTTCTCCCTCCCCTTTTCTGCTTCTGTAGCTTTCACAGCAAAGCTTGCACAGACAGCACTGAAAGCATTTCCATAATCTTGCTCAGGGAAAAGATTCTTGAAAAGTTAAAGGGTTTTGTGTGAGTTGTATTTATTTTGTGTAGTTGTCCATTTTTTGTGTGTATGAAATTAAACATGTTTTTCCTGTGCAAGAGGAGGATCAAAAGGTCCTTGAACTATACACAAAATCAGTGTGCAGGAGGGTGGTCAGATATGCTTTTTAGGAATATCAACAAGTCATCTTCCTGTTTTTATTGATTCACTGTATTTTACAGTTTGGCATAACCGAAAAGCAGGGTGGATACTGATGTCTAGATAAATACCTCTGTTATTTGGCTATGGAACTTTAGAGAGCGTGATGGCTCTGGATTTTCATTCTGGCGAACAAACAATAAATTCTTCAGGGACGTGTGTAACCAGTTGGAGTTGATCAGGCTGTACATGTCAGCAATATGAGCAAATTAACATTAAACCAAATGACTTTCCTATGTGCTGCTTTTCCAAAAGGAATTAATCTTCATAATTATTCGTATTGTTTTACTTTTCACCTTTGGGGTCTCAGTTCTTCATCAGTCAGGAACAGTGAGAAGTGGGTTGGCAGAAACAGCCTTTCTTCACACTCTCGTGGCTCTTCATAAAAATGGAACAGAATAGTTTTGTGATGATCAAGTTTCTCTTGCAGTTTGTTGATGAAAACTTTGAGAATGGTACCTGCTCTGGTACGAGATGCTTGAAAGCGCAACTCTTCATGTCAGCATCACACAGGGCAGAAATGAGCCTCTTTCAAGAGCTGCTGCACTTGGAGTAATCCGATTAGATGCAGGCGGCTATGCAAACTCTTACAAAGGAAAATATACTTGCAAAACAACTTTGAACTTCCATGTTAATGAACTGCAGATTTCTTAAGCAGATTTCTGTTTAAGCCAATAGCACTGTTTAAGCACAGAAGGATCCACAGTTTGCTCAGACCCTGCATTGTTGTGCGCTGTTGAGGCACATCCTCTAAGAGATCGGTGCGCTAATGAGTTGTCATTGCTCCTTTTGGTACAAGCCTTCCCCCACTGCTTGCGTTCTCTAGATCTTCTCCAAAGTGTTGAACACTAAAAACTGAGAGCATCTCAAATGTCTTCAGCTCTGTGTGTTGCATTTTTACGGCTTTGGAAGAGAATTCAGTGTAGCCTCTGGCTGTGTCAGGCTTTATCACTTTGACAGTTGTACCAGCCCTCCTTTTTTCCCCTTCTCATGTGTTCTGATGCACCAGCATTATTTTAGAGAGGTGGCTTGTTCTTAAATATTTGTGGATGAAATTCTTTGAGAGTGATTATTTTGATCTGTCTTAAAAGAGGAGAAAGAAGCTTTTGAAAAGGAAAATATTCATAAAAATTGTCCTGATTCCTCCTTACATTTGGATGGGGGTTTTGGGGGGTTTTGTTTGGTTGGTTGGTTTTTGCATTTTCTATCGCCAAGTAGATGATTCCAGACAATAAAAGTCTTTGTTCGGAAGCCTAAACCACCAGTTTGGCATGGCTGTATCTCTGTGACCTAGTTAGTCTAAAGTGAATGTTTGAACTGCTTTGCACATCTCTGCACTGTAGCAGTGCACAGCATAGGATCTGCTGGTGCTGGGAAGCTGTGATGGGAGCTTATGTTTGCCTTTAGGAGATTTTGATCACTTGTGCAAAAGAGTCAGTTGTTCATAACTCTTTTTCCACTTATGGAATAAGGAGATGGATAAGGAAGTGCGGGGTAGGTTGGTGTTTTGTGAAAACAGCATGCTTTATTTTTAGCTGCTTCTTTTATTGGTGCTAGGGTGCAGATTGCACGGGGATTTCAGTCTCAAAGACTGTTGGTTCAGTCGACAGCAAAGCAGTGGATCCTGCGAAGACTATTCATTCATTTGCAGTAGTAGGAATTGATTTGCATCTTGCTCGATCTGTAATTGCGTCAGTCTCTCTGAAGTTTGGTATTGGTACAACTGAGATCTGCGCTGGGCTCTGGATGCTGCTCTGAACATGAGAGAGGGTGGTCTCTCTGTACGCTGGTATAGCTGACACTGGAGAAATGCTCGTACTTTTGTGCTGAGGTAGGCTCCTGCAGGAGTGCTGTTGGCTCTGGCTGTGCAGCTGGATCCCAACTGGATGACTAGTAGGATAAAAAAGGTGTCTTTCTTATGTAGGCAAAGGGATCAGATGTTTCTGTTACAGCACTGCCCCGGGGGAAGAAGCAGGATGGATGCCTCAGAAGAGGAGAGGGGAGCAGGGGGATGCACTGTGTTTCCGTCTCCCTGAGTCATTAACAAAAGGCTGTGGCCAGCCCAAGGTTGCCGAACCATTAAGCCGCCTCTCAGTGTGGGGAGTTTCCAGTGAAGATAAGCTTGTGCTCGCTCACCCCTGCCTCATTAAATGAGGCTGAGATTACTGGCATTTCAGATAGAAGATGGCCAGCGTTCTACCACAAGAAGCTCATGTGTTATGAAAACAATGCTCTTGGGTATTTTATAAGGTGGTCTTTCTCTTGGCTAGTTGCATAAAGTTTCCATTTGCTTGAAGGAGCAACATCATCTACTTTGAATTGGCAGTTACAGAGAGGTTTATTTTATTGGAAATGCTGTGAAATGGGTGACTATTTAAATTCTACAGTTTTGTTAAGTATTCATATGTGTTGACACTGACCCAGGCCTCATCAGTTCACTGCCTCTTGGCTCATAGTTATCCTGGTGAAGATGGCACTCAGGATCTGGGCAGATGTTCCAGCTGAGCTTTCTCATCACCATACACAAACAGGTGGGCACAAGTTACAACTCGGATCTGCAATCATTTTGTAGCTGTATTGTTTCTGTAACTGATAACATTGATGCTGGAAACAGAAGGCACCAACTATCCAAAGCTGATAACCAAAAGAAACTGAGCACTTGAAAGAGCTTTTGATCTAATTATTGTTGTTATTTGGGTAATGGCTTAGACTATTTTTTTGCTTTTTCTACAATTTCTACTTAGCATCCCTCCACACAAGTTTTCATTACAGAATCATAGAATGGTTTTGGTTGGAAAGATCACAGAATCCAACCATTGATCCAGCCCTGCAAAGTCCATCACTGGACAGTGTCCCCAAATACGACATCTACTTGTCTCTTAAACACCCCCAGGGATAGTGAGTCCACCACTTCCCTGGGCAGCCTCTTCCAATGCTTGACAACCATTTCAGTAAAAAAATTCCTCCTAATATCCAACCTAAATCTCCCCTGATAATTGATAAATGTAAACCCTATGTAACACAGTGAAGTGGCAGTGTTCCATTTGTCTGGCAGCAGCAGTGCACCTAGATAATGGACTTGTAAAGCACCTCTGTTCCTCCCCTGACAATCCCATCTCCCCACTTGGAAAGCACTTGGTGAGACAGCACTGTTGGCGTGGCACATCAGCCCCTTCTCCCTGATGACAGTGGTGTAAAATCATCATGTGATGTTACGTCATGTGATGTCTGCCACAACGAGAAGGAGCAAAATTAAAAACACGACATGAGCTGCCTTTTGGATTCATGCTGATACCCCGTGGCCATGACCCATCATGCAGGAGTCCTTGCAGCAGCTGCATTTGTCTGACAGAGCATTGTGTAAAACCCTGAGCATTTTCTGGGCAGAACACAGTTTGTGTTGCCTAGAGGTATTGGTTGGCCTGTTTAAAATGTACATCCCTGGTGTAACGACATTTCTAAGGTATTCTTGAGACACTCTACATTGAAAGTAATTGAGAAATACAGCAGTAGCTTTAGGGCTGACTATACAACATCAAAATGCTGGTCTGGGTTTATAGATCCCTGCATGTTTAAATTCTGTCTGTGTTAGTTTGTTTCATTTAACATAGGCTCTGTTTCTAAAAGGAAAGGGGAAGGCTTTGAGGGGTTTTGTTGGTGTCATGTGGGCTTTTTTGTAACCACCCCTGAAAAGTTATGATAAAACAATAAGTCAGGGTCTTTATTTTTACTAAACCACAGAAATGCTGAAGCCAGTCCTATATCTTCCCATGACAAAACTACTTTATAACTAAAACACCTTATTTAACTCAGTTTTGCCTCAGTGAGAGCTCACATTTCAGAGTTCCTTGTGTTTGTTTTCCCCAGCTGGGAACAGAAACACAAATGGTTTCTCACAGAAAGCAAGGGGATTTCTGATGATGGGGTGTCTTCCCAGTTTCCTCATAAAATTAATTTCTCTTCTGGACCTGAGGGAAGGGCTCATGGTCCCTCTACACAGGGCTCTCCTGGGTAGAGTTTTGAATGGAGGTGGATAAATAAAGGTAATTCTCTTCTGTAAAAGGGAGTTAATGTCAGATGTGACCTGTATTTCATGTTGGCACTGTTTTACTTGAAAAGTGCATGTTTCCAGCGCACATACCTTCTACTTGACCTAGGTTTTGTGACTTAATGCACTTCCCTGAGTTACAGCGAAGTCTCACACTGAACAGCAGCCCCTCTTTCCAGCATCCCCTCTTAGTTTTAGAGAACCTAACAAAGTGTTGAACGCAGGATAAACCCAATATACAGCACCTTTCCTCAGAGCAGGTGTTGGTTTTTTGTGTGTCTGCACTGATATTATAACATTTGGCTAAGATGTCTGTAAAATTTTTTTGCAATAGTAGTGTATTATAAATAAACACAATTTATTGAGCTAAATTGCCTACTTGAGCACATTTTACTGTAGTGGGGTTTTTTAAAGTATAAGAATTCCTAATTTGATGTTTAAGCCTAAGAAACTAAGAAGTCGTGACATTTGGAACACAATAAACTCTGGGTTGTGGTCATTTGTTTTCTGATGTGATGATTTTAGTATTTTATATGCCAGCCTCTGACTGTATTTTCAAGTCTAGATATTTACCTAGTAAAAGAAAATGGAAGAGATGTTTCCAATGTTATCCTCAATTTAGGGCTGACTTGGGGCTTTTTTAGTACTGCAGAAAAAAATAATTTTGTGCCTTCAAGACGGAGAAAGGGAGAAGTTTTCGTTGATGCCATCCTGAACATGGATTGTTCCTTAGGCAGGGGCAGCACCTGCAGCTCAGGAATGCTGAGGGAATGGCAGAGAGGGGCTGTTTTGACAGCACGTGCTGGTTGAACCACTGGTTCCCCTCCAGTGCAATCAACACAGACCATGGGTACATCGTATCAGTAACAAGTAATCTGCCTTTTTAAATTTTTGATTGCTTTGTGCTGTTTCAGCTGATGTGTTCAGCTGCAACTTGAAGGAACTGATTTCCTTAACATCTGTGATAAAATCAGGTTGCTGATAATGCTGAATGGGTGCTTCCCTGCTGTTGCAACACCACCCACACGTTCCTTCTGTGTGCTACCTGTTGTTTCAAACTTCAATTGGAAGTTTACATCCTGTATTTGCAATTGGATTCTGCTTTACACTCTGAGACTGCTACGCTGTCTTTCTTTTTAGCCATAGACACATAGCATTGTGTAAATATCCGACAGCAGACAGGTTTAAAATGCCATGCTCTAACTATGCCCAAGGTTTCTATTGTTTAAAGCCTTTTTTGGCAAGTAAAGTTGAGAGGTTTCTTGGTACTTGAGAACAGCTGGACAAACAGATTAGACTCCAGATCTGCCTTGCTAGGCAGTGTAACCCTGGGTGTGGTTACAGGCAAAATAAACTGATTTGAAGTCCCTGATGCTGCCAAAAAGGATATAATCTAGTTCCCAGCCATGTGTTCCCATCTCCTCCCCAGCAGGTTAACACCACTTCCCTCCCTATATACTCAGCAGGATTGATCCCTGATCCAGGGGAATATTTCTTTTGGTAGGGTTCATTCTGAGGTGCCTCACGTGATAATGTGGGCAAAAGGCAGTCATGCCAACACAGAACCTGGCAGCAGGAATACGTGGACAGGAGCAAATGAAAGCTGTTACCCTTTTTTGTGGCAGCTGTGTCTCAAACAAACCCTCTTGTGCCACTGGGTCCTTGGAGCAAAACTGTCCTCAGGTGGATTTTCATGAATTAAAGTCAAGGAAGGGAAAAGATGATAAACCAGGGATTTTAGAAGTGTGCTTAAGACAATTCCATAGCTGGAAAATGCCGTGATCTGGTTTGGGTTTTCTGTGCTATGAGAAAGTGACACGCGAGTCTCCCAGCTGTTTCCCTTTGTGAGAGTGACAGTGCAGATGTTCAGGTGTCTGGAAATGTGTGCATATGTGCTGACCATCAGCTCTCTGTAATTCTGTGCAGATGTGCTGACCATCGGTCTTCCGTGTCGGAAGGAACTGGGGGTTTCAATCAGCTTTGAAATTCGACAAAACACAGTAGTTCCCTTTGCTCCTGTGTGCTTGGCATTGATCTCTACGCAGTTCTCATCCAAGAGCAGAAGCAGTCCAGGTCCTTGCTTGTTTTGGCTGGCTCTGCAGATGAGAATCATTTTGTTGTCCTTTCCATGTGATTTTCCTAAGAGAAGTAGCAGTCACTCGAGACAAAGCATTATTTACAAGGTGCAAGTCAAGCAAGGTGGTTTTGTTTCAGGTGCTGCCAGGTCTCATCAGCTCCTGCAGCATTAAACCAGGGAGTTAAGTGAATGCCTCAAAAAAGAGCGTTAACATCCATCTTCTCATTAGGCTGGCAGAGTTCCCATTGTTGTTCCAATGACAATACATAAGAAATATTAAATGATTTGAAGACTTTTAGCAGTCACGGTTGCACAAATACCACTTAGTGAGTTGCTTTTGCTGGCCATTGTCACTGAGAAGTTAACACACAGACACCAGGGCAAATTATGCCATATTTAACTTGCTCCTATGTGCAGCAAACTCTCTGACATCTCACTCATAGCATTGCCATGCTTTGTACATTATAGCGACATTCAGAATAGAAATGTCACTTGGCAGAGGAATTTCTGCCCCAATTGTAGCCAAAGGCAAAACTCACATAATTGAATCGGGGCAATATTTCTTCTCGAAGCATTAGTCCTCACTTGTCTGTGGTGCTGGTTCTTGAGCAGTGCCGTCATCTGACTTGAGAGACAAATGTCTCAAGTATGAGGTATTTGCTGTGTTGCTGTCAATGATGCTGTAAACATTGTGCTCTTACAGGAAATCAGGATTTTACAAATGCTTCATATGTAAAGCTAGCTGTGTTTGGCCCTAGGTGTAAAAATGAATGAGTGATAATTCCTTTTTAAGTCTTGTTTCTGTGGAAGGGGATGTCCTCCAGTGTTGCTATTCTCTGCTTTTCTCTATACCCCTCAAAACAACTGACTTTGCTTTTATTTTTTATTCTCACTGTACCATTCCTTGTGAAATGTCACTGCTTTTTCATTTTCTCTATAGGGAACAGAGATTTCGCTCCTGATGATCCGTTGGAATTTAAGTCTCGTCAGTGGTTTGGAGCCTCTGTGAGATCCAAAAATGATAAAATTTTGGTAGGTTTTTGGTGGCATTCAGATGCCTCAGTGCTGGGATATTGTAGTGGGAAAATAAGTGAAGAGATCTGGCAAACTCAGAGTGTAAGCAAAATCTCACTGATCAGCATGACTTCTCTGTTCAGAATTTATTGTCTCACCTTTATCAACAAAGGCTGTAGCTTTGTTATCTAGTTTGGAGGAAAGCGGTAAAATGAGTTTGCCAGAGTCAGAATGTGTTATAAATTTTTGGTGAACTCTTTAAAACTGTTGCTTTGGAAAATATTATTTCTAAAATTCTTGCAACGTATCAGCTGTTTCTAAAAATTCAGATTGATGCTACTCCTGCCCCAGCACTGATGGTGTGTCTCCTCCAATAATACAGAGTACATGTGCCGAAATTTTTTGATTACTGTTCTGTAGGAAATGGGGATTCCGTTCTGTCCCTCCCCAGCTGAAGAAGAGTTTGTTTCCTCACTGCTGTGTGTTCTTCCTTAGGCCTGTGCCCCATTGTACCACTGGAGAACGGAAACAAAGCAAGAGAGGGAGCCTGTAGGAACCTGTTACCTGCTTGCTGGATCGAAATCTGTGGAATATGCGCCCTGCAGGTCCAGTAAGTGTGGAGCACTTGTGTTGCTATTCTGTTTGGAATTCTCCTGTGTTATCCTGTGTGTGCATTTGCAGTGAGGTGTTGTACAGGTACTTCCCCCTTCCATATATGGCCTTGTAGCAATTAGAAAGCTAGACCCAGACACCTGAGTGCTCCCCCAGCTGGTGCTAAGGATGCAGACCTCACTTTCTGTGCTGCAGGCCAGAGGAAAGTCTTGCATCCAAGTATAGTTGGAATTGAGGGTTTCAGTTTTTGCATGGATCACTTCTGTAGGAAGCACTCGAGCAAAATTCTGTAGCGAGTGCTTTTTCAAAGACCACCTCTGGAATTTTCTGAAGCTTAATTATTCCAGTAATTTAAAGAGAAAGCTCATTTTAGAAGACAAGGTTTTGCACAAGAAGGTTCTTATATCCATATACATATAGAACAATGCATTGGTTTGATTATATTCGTTGTGGAACACTGAGGTTTATTTTCCAAACCCTTTGCATCCGTATCATGTAGTTGAGTTGGTAGATTATTCAGATCCTTATAACCTTTTTAAAATAGAGAAGTCTAAAAGTTGAACATTAAAGGTAGGAATTTTTTTATTTGCTGAAAGACATTGGTGAACAGCAGAAAAGAAATGGAGTGTGGTCCAACCTAAAAAGAACTTAAAGCGTATATTAAACTAAGTTGTCTAGTTAAGTAGTCGCACTTCCAGATAAGGGAATCTCAGCATTTCTGCGTAGGAGCTGTATAATCATAAGATCAACTTGATCATACCAGTTCTTGCTGGGATGGGTCTTAGCATGCAGCATTTTTTTCAGCCAGGTGTGCTTTTTTTTGTTGTTTATTTAAGCCAGTACTTGAAACAGCAGATGGTTGTTTACTTTTCAGATTTTTATTCCATACCAAAGGAAAAACTCATTCCCTATTTTCCAGATACCTTATTTTCTGAATAAAAATTGCAAAAATATTTCCTCAAAATTTGAAATACAAAGGAATGATACAATAGAAAGGAACATGGAGTTGCTGTTTACTGGGACTGCATTGGGCTAGAACATATGTTAATGTTATATATACATTAGGCCAGCCCTAAAGTTGTTACAACATTTGGTTGTGAGTGTAATTAAAGAGAAAATACTGACCTAGGAGCAAAAAATTCCAAGTTTCAAGTTCAGTAGTGCAGTTACTTAGGAAGATGTGTTGGAAAGTATCCACAGAATCACCTGGTGTAGTACTGGTATTATTTATTTAATTGTTTTTCCCTTTCTTTTCTATCCATTCTTTTTTGCAGCCACTATTGATGCAGATGGACAGGGGTTTTGTCAAGGTGGATTTAGTATTGACTTTACAAAGGTACGTGGTTCTTTCTCAGTTCTCACTCATCAGCAGTCTGTCATGAGTTAACCAGAGCCCTGATGCAGACTCATACAGGCACAGCTATTATGGAACTAAATGTCAGCTGCCCTTCATGAGGGGGAAAATTCATAACATGTCCTTGTAAAGAAACAAAAATACCTTCAGACCACTCCAGTGTTATAAACCTGTTTCTCCCTACATCTTCACAGCAGCACACTTTCACCTCCTGTAGGAGTCCTGTCCTAAACAAATAATCCACTTGTCCAGCCTGATACCACAATCCCCTGCTGCAGCCAGTCCTGCAGTGAGATAAACTGTAGTGATCAGGAATTCTGAGCCCCTTGTTTTGCAGGGATCAGTGTGTAGATAGCATTATTTCTTGAGGAAGAGTCGCTCACTGCTAAAGGGAATTGGTGAGCAGAGCTCTTGTGAAATATGGTTTGTTTTCTCGTCAGCTGGCAGAAGGAGATTTTGTCTTTTTTTGCCCTCTGCCTGTTTCCTCTACTTTTATGTGCTCACTGCTTTTTATAGTTTTGGGGTTTTTTAATTCACAATTGTTTTTTAAATCCAAGCAAAATAAAATTATGCACAAGTCTGAGAACTAACTATCAGGTTTTTTACATTGTACAGCTCACTTGTTTAGCACAGTCTGGACTTGTTCAGAACACACAAAGTCCTATTAGTGATATGACAGTTTTGGGGGTCCTTCACATCTTATTGGGCCATATCCTTCACTCTCTGCCCAAGGACACTCTTGTTTTTCCTCCAGAGGGAACTGTCAAGTGCAGCATAGGACTCTAGGTGTGTTGAGTTCTGTGTGTGCCCTTTAGGCTTTCTGTGCAGACTCTGTCCCCTGTTAAAACCAACCTCAGCTCAAATCCAAAACCTGAGCTTAGCGAGCAAGCCTGGGTATGAGATAACTCCAAATATCTGACCTAGATTTTTCTGAGTGGTGACTATGGAAGTATTGAAGTTTAAAACCAGAATAAGTGGCTTAATTATGCAGCAAAGCCTATGGGCCAATGCAGCACTTGAGGAGCTGGCTCCCAGCACTGGGACGGCTCATGTGGTTAAAGTTCTGTGAAATGGTTTGTGGATTGTGGTTGTGCCAAGGATTGTGGAGGGGGGGAATTAGATCACAGCTTTGCTGAATTAAACTCTTCTAAAGGTAAGTTACAGAGGGTGGCAGGGTCAGAAGATTAAGCTGGTTTTGTGTACTGACCTGAGAACAGGTTCTGATTGCCTTGTAGCAATCTTAAAGGTTTCTCCTGGTTGCATTTCTGTTGTCTTGGACTTATGTGGACAGAAGGGTCTGACACAATAAAAGAAGAATTCTGCTGGGAATTGTAAATGGGTGAAACAGAGAATCAGGTCACTGAAGGCACCATGTTTCTCATCTTAACATTGCATTGTTAATGAATCATTTCTTCAAAAAATAAAATGCATTTGGATCATTGAAACTATGGGGATATACGTGCATGGGTGTACTTCCATAGACATAGGATGCGTTCTCTGTCTTTAGATGTGCTTAATATACTTTTTGTTTTTTTTTTTTTTCTTGGTTGTTTGGTTTGATTTGATTTTGTTTTTTACCCTCCAAGGGAGACAGAGTGCTACTTGGAGGACCTGGAAGTTTTTATTGGCAAGGTGAGCTATATCATTTAAGTCACAGAGAAGTTGGCATCTTTGATTTTTCTCTGTACTTCATTTTTTCATGTGCTTCATGAATGTATGAATATGTATGGGAAGTAAATGCTTTTCAGAAAAAATGTTTTTGTGATTGAAGGTTTAATTTAGACTCAAAGGGAAGCATGTAATTCAGTCGCCAGCTAGCAACTAGTGGAGTGAAAGAGAGCACAGTCATCACCTCTGCTCATCCTAGTGGAGACTTGTCCACCATGGTCAGATCTCGTGTGCTGGCACACAGAACAGGAATGACTCCCTTCTGCAACACCATAAGCGTGTGCTTACTGTTCCCTAACCAAGCAGTCTAGTTAAGTCGTGCTTTACATGGACAAACTGTTTCCTGAGAGAGCTCTTTGTGTGCCTTTGATTAATTATGTGCATTTTCACTTACACCCTTCCTAGCACTGCTGCTGCTGGCTGGTTTCTGGTCAGTGTTAGGGAACACCAGGCGTCCTGTAAACAAGCCCTGTTGCCTATTGAATGAATGCACACACATTTTTCTGTGCTTTTAAGTTGTTTTCTTTCTCATTAGGCCAGCTCATTTCTGATCGAGTGACAGAGATTGTGGCTAAATATGACTCGAAAGTCTACAGTACTAAGTATGATGACCAGTTAGCAACGAGGCCTGCCAGTGCTGCTTTCGATGACAGCTACTTGGGTGAGTAGTTTGAAAAGAAAGAAAACATAGCTGCATTTGAAACACTCTCTTGTGCAATTCATGTTTAAGTCTAAATCACACTGCTATTAATTCAACATTTGACAGATAACAAAAGAGCTGCATACTTGAAAATGCAGTAATTTATATGTGGCAGAAGCTTAGTTATCTTATCATGGACTTGAGTGAGAAAGCACCCGATGACAAAATAAATGGACATATTTCCATGAGTTTGTGTGCTCTGTGATTCAGGCTGAATATGGGAATAACCAAAGTATGATTTTTATGTGAGAAGTTAGTTGCATATTTATTTTTTCAGAAAAGCAGCTGTTTCTAAATAATCTACCAAAAAATATAGGAAAAAAAACTAATGATGAGAGTCCTTAGAGGAGTGGGAAATCATTCAGCTTCATCTACTATCTGGACTCAGGAGAAGCAAGGAAAGATAAGGACATTTCCCAGGATGATAATTTTAAAATTTTCATCTTCTCAAATTCATGGATGGTGATGAATTCCAGTCTACTGATGCAGCTTTCAATGTTTAAGTTGCTTAGGGGCAGTGTTTATTCTGTTGCGTTTTAAGATGAAACGAGACAACTGTGCATAGAGACCTATAAAGAGTGTAAAGAGAGATGAAAGGATTCACAAGGCTTTCAAAATTATTTACTGATTTTTGTCTGTTTATCAGGTTATTCGGTGGCTGTGGGAGACTTCAACAGTGATGACATAGATGGTAAGACCCTTGCTTCAGTAAAACAATCATGTTAACATGCTGGGCAGGTCTTTAAATAAATGGTATAGAACAGGGTTGTCTACCTCATGGCCCGTGGGCCGAATCCAACCCTCCACCTTGTTTTATCCAGCCCGGCACCTTGTTTCTACCCAGCAGCAGTGCTGAGCTCCTTTCCCCTACGCTCCTGCCAGCGTGCTGGTCATGTGTGCAGCGTATGTGACACAAGTTACACTGCAGGAGCAGGAGAATGGCAGGAGCCGGGAGTTTGACAGCCCTGGTATACAATACAATACAGCACCCAGGAAAATGTATAAAGCTCTAGGAATTAGCTCCTGTGTTCAAACAAAGCCATTGTACTTTGGGACCTGAATGTCAACTGAGTGTGTTGCTTTATGTTTCAGACTTTGTATCAGGAGTCCCAAGAGCAGCAAGAACGCTAGGCATGGTAGGGAACTTGAAATATTAAACTTTACAATAAATAAAGAGGAACATTGTGGGTACACATTAATGTGTATTTCTTCATGTGCAGGTGTCTATTTACAATGGAAAAAACATGTCTTCCATGTACAACTTCACTGGGGAGCAGGTGCGTAGCTTTATTCGGTGTGGTGGGTGACCAGAAGGTGGTCTGGACAGTATGTCCAGCGCTAGAACATATAAATTCTGTATGTTATTAGCTTAGTTTTATGAAATGTGTAGGAACCCTAAAAGCATTTGTTCTGTGAGTTAGGAACTCAATCTTATTTAAACAAAGGGAATGCTGCTATTTTGGGAACTGGAAAAGAGGACTGGGTCATGAAAAGGGGAATGGGGAACCAGCTGATCAGTTCAGTTTGTAGCAGAGTAAGGAAGAGAAAGGAAAATATAAGGAAAAAGGAAACAGAAAATGATGTGGTATATATATTGTCATCTCCCTACCATCTTTTCTCTGTTGTGTGTTTACATCGCTGTACTCACCAGTTTGGTTTGGATTTTGTTTTCCAGATGGCTGCCTACTTTGGGTATTCAGTAGCTGCCACAGACATCAATGGGGACAAGTAAGTGCCCTCTTCTTCCCCCTGCCACCCGGCTTGTTTCCGGAACGAAGAAAAGCAGCTTTCATTAGGAAGTCTTTCCTACAGTATGGATTTCTGCCCTCATTACCTGTTTAGCGTGTATCTGCACAACACACATTGCTAGCACTCAACATTTGTTTTAACAAATGTAGATTTGAGTTTGCATTTATTTACAAAAGTACACACGCATGTATTCACATGCTTTAAATGTGTAAAATTCTTTTATGTTTGTTCTTACTTTGTCAATAAATATTTGTGTTCAGTTGCAGTTCAAAGATAGGGAACTTTCATCTTTGTATAGACTTCAGTGCTGAGTTAGTCCTACTGATGGATACTTAAGAGAATGAAACTCCATTTTCATGCTGTTACTGAAGAACTTTGTCCTTCTTTGGTCCAGTTATACAGATTTGTTTATTGGAGCCCCTCTTTTTATGGATCGAGGTTCTGATGGGAAGCTTCAAGAGGTCGGCCAAGTTTCCGTTTGCCTTCAGCGAGCCTCTGGAGGGTTTCAGATCACAAAGCTGAATGGCTTCGAGATATTTGCAAGATTCAGCAGTTGTATTGCCCCTCTAGGGGATCTGGATCAGGATGGCTTCAATGGTAGGACATGGCTTATTGACTGGTGTTTTCAATTCATTCGTGAAATCTAGAGAGCACAAAGACTGAGGGTTCTGCACACAAGCGTTAGGCATTCTAACCGTGGCTGTATGTTGGACACCAAGGTCTAGACTCCTTTCGATGCTTGTATGCTACTCCCAGAAATGCTAACAGGAGTTACATGTATGCATCGAGCAGAGACTATACCATTTAACCTGCAGCATGGATTGTTTTAGCTGTTACGCTGATCGATTCATTACTTTCTGAGAGATAAGTGCAGTAAAATCTGTAGTATGACTTGCTAGGATATCATCAATATAGATTTCCTATTTCCATTGCTTAAAGCCAATGTTCCTCTTCAGAAACACAATGATGACTGAAAAGAAGGGTTTGTTTGGGAGCTGGTTGAGAATGTTCTCATAGAAGAGATTTTCCTGAAAAAAAAGTCTTGTTTCTTTTTATTTCAAAATAGAAGAGTCTGGTGAAAACATTCCATTAACAACTTCAGCCAGTTGTGCCAAGAGTGTCCTGAACAAGGGTTTGGGTGAGAAGTCTTGAGTCCAATAAAACTGGAGCTGTGGACTCTTAAACGCTTTGCCAGTGCTTCTTGTTACATTCAGTTAGGGATGAAGAGCAATCAAACAGGCTAGAATCGTTTAATTTTGGGATAGAGACTTCCAAGAGTCCTAGGGAGAACACTTTGTTCTGCAAGTCTCACTCCAGGGTTCCTAAATAGTGGTAGGAATTTGAGTTCCACAAAAAAGCTGGGTTTTGTTTTTTTTTCATTCTGCTTGCAAGCTAAGTATTTTCTGAAAGATCAAAAATTACAATATGCTAATCTTCTGATTTTCTAGGTATCTCCAATTTATTTATTTTTTAAATGAAATAAAAAATGGCATTTTATCTAATCTGCAGCTTTCTTTAATTTTTGTGGAAAAATCTCATGTCTGAAAAACCCATATTTTAAAACCCTGTAAGAAATACAGAAGAGATGTAGAGTACAGCAACTTATCCAATAAGTGATATTGAGTGAAAAAGTGACTTATTGAGTGAAAAAGTGACTTATCCATTAATGGATAAAACTTGATTTTTAGGCCAGCTATGACTTAAGTTATAGCTGTCTATATATACATTGACTTAAGTCTCTTTGTGTAATGTACCAGTTTGAACAGGGTGTGTATTATGTAGGCTCATAGTAGGTGATAGCCAAAATCTGGTCACTTTGAAATAGATGAGAAAATCATAGCAAAAGCTTCCTCTTTGTAATTCCTTTGCTATTATTTAGTCTGAGTTTTTAGTCTTTTTTCACCTGCTCTGTTTCATTTTGGCAGTCTTAATTAAAATGCTTTCCATCACAGTATGATACAAGATTGGAATTTCTACTGTTTTCATAAAGTTTGTAAAGATGAGTCAGAAATACAAAATGGTGAGCTTCGGAGTCCTTGTTCTTTTCATGAAAATTCCTCAAATTAAAGGAAAGAAAAGGGAATAACATAATTACTCTGTATGGTGTTTAATATTTAATTATTTTCATGTTTGATCTTTGAACAGACTGTAGAAATGTTGAATTTGGATCACATGTACACTACTAAGGTTGTCCTTACAGATAGTGCAATTAGCATTTTGTTTATTACTGTTTATTGGTCACTGATAAGGAGTATTTTCAAATTTATTAAGCTGTAAGAGAGAGCATAATTGCACCAACAGCAAGTTCTCCATAAAAACCTATTGTCAAACCATGATCAGGACTGACTAGAATTTCATATTTACCGGTGTTTTGGGCTGATTTAGATTTTCTAGAGTTATTAAAATGTCACACCCTTTGGAGAAACATGAGTGCATTAATGAAACTAGCAGAGAATCCCGCCTAGCTTGGTGACTTCGTGCCAACAGTGACTAATTCTGGATGATTAGTACTCAGGAAAGCATCTCAGATCCATATGATTTAGCCATGATTCAGTTACTGAAACGCAGAAGTGTTTGCAGTATTATTCCTTTCCCTCCCCACAAGTCTGTGAGAGATGTTCTTGTTAAGCATTTATACTTGCTAAAAAATCCAGCATCCAATTAAAAACAAAATCTGTTGATGAGCATTGTAAAGGGCAGATGCACTTCCTTTCTGCTGATGCATACTGGAACTGCCATATCAGAAATTATTCATGGGTGTAAGCACAAATATTTTCTCCTGTCTGTGTCTGGAAATGTTGAGGATTCTTCTTTTGGTTTCCAGACATTGCAGTTGCCGCACCATATGGAGGGGAGGACAAGAGAGGAGTTGTCTACATCTACAATGGAAGAGCGAATGGTTTGAACACAGTCCCTTCTCAAGTTCTTGAAGGGCAGTGGGCCGCTCGTACGATGCCACCCAGCTTCGGATACTCGCTGAAAGGAGCCACAGATGTGGACAAAAATGGATATCCAGGTCCTCTGCTCTGAATGTCTCTTTGGAATACCTTGCCGGTTGTCCTGCTGTGACTAACAGAGTGCTTTAAAATGAAATAGTAATGGGTAATACTTCTCCTTTCTTCCTAGACTTGATAGTGGGAGCCTTTGGGGTTGACACGGCTGTGTTGTACAGGTAGGTGTCCGTCTGTGCTTCTGCAGAAGTGCGAGCAGAGTGAAAGCTCAGCGTCATTCCTGAGGGATAAAGGAAAGCAGGATCAGGGTAGTCTGAGATTCGGTCACTCTCCCTTCCAAACTGCTGGAGGTTAAAACAGGCTGTACTGCTGTTTTCTCTGAGTAATCTACAGCCTGTAGTCTATTATTTTCTTTCTCAGTAATTTGTAGCTAAGAGAAAATAGAAGTAAGCTGGCCATAAGGCTTTTCTGCATGACAAGTTGTCTCAGTTGTGACACATATGGGGTGCTGTTAGCTATTGCTGCACTGCAACCCCAAACTTCTCTTCCAAACTTGCTCATTTGGGGAAATTGCCTTGTTTGTTTGTGCTAAAAACTGGTAGATACTCCTCTTAATGCATTTTTCCACGTTTTGACTCTGACAGTAATAAAAGGGCACAGAAAAGCCCTCTGCTTTTTGCTAATCTAGTGATTATATCTTATTCTTGCAATTTCCCTATCAATTGTCTCTGTGTGTGGGTATATTCCGCAGTTTGATGAGGAGGGCATTGTCTTACATGGTGTCAAACACTGTTCAAGAGGATGTTTTCTTTCCAGGGCTAGACCAGTTATTAGAGTAAATGCTGCCCTGGAAGTGAATCCAACCATTCTAAACCCAGAAAACAAAGCCTGTTCACTCGGAGATGTGAAAGTGTCTTGGTAAGCAGGGTATCTTTGGTTTCCTTTGAGGGAGAGGGGAACCTTTTCCTTTTTTGTTTTTATAAGCGTTCAATTTTGAAAGGATTCAGGAAGTGTGGGCAGGTAGTTAAAAATGCAATCAAACGCACATTCTTCCTGAAAGAACAGATGATACAAAATGAGAACTCTCTAACAGCAGTAGGTGGACCCACATTGCCTTCAGCAGAATCTGGACTGACTCCTAAGTTACATCCTGCTTGCAGAGATTGTCAGTTGGCTGTGTTGAGTAGAGTCAGATCTTCCCAAGATGGTAACAAAACACACAGCTTTTGCAATGTTTTTATTCTTTAACTTACTTTTTAGGTGAAAAAATAGAGTGGGGTGATAAAGACACTTGGGAAATAATCTGCTCTGCAAACTGGTTTTGATTCTTGTTCCTGGACTGTTAGCCAAGCACACTCTTCCTTTCTAGTGCTAACTTCCTTTTCAATTCAGCTTGCCAGTTCCTTCTAGCTTTAAAAATAAATGAGACCCATTTGATTTCAGGAACAAACACTCTGCCTCACAGGTGACTGTTCCTACATGAATTGAGATTCCAAAGCTTTGTGTTGCTCTTCTCTTACTGGTTATAACTTCTCCTCCACCAGTAGAAAATATCTGTTGGGAGTTAGCTAGTTTGGAGTCTCAGATGAGAACACCTTTGGACTGACATAAACAATAACGAACGTTAGAAAAAAATGAGAAGTGTCTGAAATTAACCTTCTCTTTTCCTCCAAAACAGCTTCAAAGTAAAGTTCTGCTTAAAAGCGGATGGCAAAGGAAGGCTCCCTACTTCACTCAGTAAGTTCTGCTAGTTTAAAAACTTGTAAGTCTTTTCACATTGTTATGAGACACAAGCGCTGCTCATTGTTCTCTTTCATTACTGAAGCAATTGGCCACCCTGTGCAGCACATCCTATGGGTTCAGGAACTGTGCACAACTGTATGACTGCCTTCAGCAGCTTTTGTGCTGAGGTTGTCTTTACTCAGTGGGTTTGAGCAACACTTGGGACTGGAAGCACTTGTTTAACCACTTGGTGGAACTAGTCTTGGAAAATCCTTTGTATGTTACAGAACTGAGATCAGCTCTCATTGAGGGGAGTTTTAGACAAGAATGTGAAAGTGTGCATTGTTAGGCCTGAAAATACAGACAAGCCACAGGGGACTTCTCAGGTTTTTGCTGAAAATGTGACCTTTGGATTGATATTGCTGATTTTTGCATCAGACTACCTGGGTCAGAGTCAGAAAAAGATTGTTCCACACAAGTTTACGTTGTCTTTCAGATGTTATAGTGTGGCAGACAACCTGCTGCAGTCAGATTTTGTCTGCTGATTACAAAAGCTTTTCCTTATCATCTGTATGGCATGTATAGAGGTGGTCTGACTTAGGAAGGTTTGTGTCAATAGCTGGTACATATTTTAAATTTCGTTATATATCAAATATGTGAAGTAATTAGATCAGCAATACAGGATTACTTTGAAATTTGGGGAGGGGATTAACTTTTGTTCTTGCAGTTCTATAACAGTTATAAATGGGCCAGCGCTCTTATGCATTTCCAGTTGCTAATGCAAAAGCAGTACTGTTAATTACTGTATGAGAACTGATGGAGTAACAGATTTTGTACTGAAAGAACTGGAAGTTTTAAAAGTTCCAAGCACTGGGTTTTCATTGTGGCTGAAATCAACTTTCAGATCCATTTCTGTTGGGAATCTGCGCTGTGTTTAATAGAATGAAATATCTCTAACCTATATGCTTTGGATTGGACAGATTTCCAAGTGGAGCTGCTGCTGGATAAACTGAAGCAGAAGGGAGCTATCAGGAGAGCTCTCTTTCTCCACAGCAAACAGCCAAGCCACTCAAAGAACATGACTATTACAAAGGGGGGCAAAATGAATTGTGAAGAACTTGATGCCTTTTTGAGGGTAAGGAGCCATTTACGCTTTTGCAGATAATTTTTGGTGCGTTGTCTGTTACAAGTTCCTTGTGTTAAATGTTTAAAAAAAAAGAAAGAAAGAAAAGCTAGAGAAACTTCATGCCCAGAGGAGAGACCTGAAATTACTGAACTCATCTGTCTCTCTGGGGTTATCGCTGCTGGAAGAGGATGAACAATGGATATTATTGTGCCTAAGGTCCTGGTCACTAAATGGATTGGAAATTCAATTCTGAAATGGATTTCTTGGATGAGTCATCTGGGCACAAAATGAGTTATCATTTCCAAGGAACGGGAAAGTCAAAAGGCAGAGGTTATGCTTCTGTTTTGGAGGTGAAAGAATAAATTAAAATACGGATCTGCCACTAAAAAGCAGAGATCAGCAAATAGCAGAGGAGACAGGGAAGGCTGAAATATTAAGTTGACTTCTGTATTTTTGTTTTTGTCCCCACAGATGTGGGCAGATGCTAACATAACCAGAATGATGAAATGAACAGTATGAAAGTCAGTGAATCCAAGTGCAAAGTAATAATGTTAGGAAGGAAATAATCACAAGTCCCAAGATGAATATCAGTGAGGGATCTTAGAATTTTGTCTGACAGGAAAGAGTGGAATTGTAGAGCGCTTTAGGCTTGTCACTGTTACAATTCTTCTGTGACTTCATACTTCTCTATGCTCTAGTTTTCCATGTGTAAACCAGGCATGTTACTACTAAAATTGTCCATCTTCAGTGTTTACACTGCAATTTTTTTGATGAGACTTTCTAGTTTAAAAAGAGCTCAGAATTTTTACTGTTGTTTTGGCTTACTCATTCTTCCTACAACATGAAAAATAAATAAAATCCTGCTCAGCATTGCTGTGGGAATGACTGCTTGTTGTCTGTAGAGACTTTTGAAGGAAATTTTGTTATTGTTGTTTTCCTCACATTTTAATTGCAATTCAAATCTTTGGTTTCCACAGGATGAGTCCGAATTTAGAGACAAACTAACTCCCATTACTATTTTCATGGAGTATCGTCTGGATTACAGAACAGCTGTGGATGCAACGGGATTGCACCCTATCCTAAACCAGTTCACTCCTGCTAACATGAGCAGACAAGTAAGCTTCTGACACAGTCTGTGATGAGGGAACTGGAACATCTTATCACCTTTCAGTACTTCTCGATATTTGTGTTTGTCTTAGTACTTCTGAACAATTAAGATACCAAAACATACATCTAGGCTTTAGTCTTTGAATGATGGAAATACTGATGGTTATTGTATGTTTGCTCTTTTTTCCTTCTCTTTCTGTCAGATTTCCTCTTTTGTCACATTATTTCTTAGTGCTGGACTTCCTTTTCACACACACTTGAAGGGCTGGAGTGTTTCAGCCATTTCTCCTGCTGTGCTCCTCTATGTATTTTATGTTTATCCCTATTGTTCTTTTAAGGTAATAAACATAAGTTTTCTGTCTCTGTCCTTTTTTTTTAACACTTGTCTGTAAAGAGAATATTGGAGATGCAATTCAAGGTAAACCAATTATTCAAAGTATGGAAAGAGGATTAAGGTCTACAGATACCAGTCCTAGAACTGCAGTGTGGCAGGATTAGGCACATGACCCCCATCTGTGAAAACTCAGTTATGCTTTTCTGCGACTAATGAGATGAAGATACCTCATAACCAGCTATTAAGAATGTTTTTATTTGGTGATGAAACAGTATTATTGAAACGTATATTAGAATAGATGCAGGAATTATTTAAACAGTATGCATTTGATTTTTGCATAGGCACACATTCTGCTGGACTGTGGTGAAGATAATATCTGCAAACCAAAGCTGGAAGTCTCAGTGGAAAGGTAAATACATGAGAAAAATACTACAGGGAAAAGTAACTTCCCTACTTGATTTCTAAACTTCAAGAGCTTGTAATGCTTCTTTTAAAGGGTTGTATTTGTTATAAATGTACGCCTGTTCCTCTGCTAAGCAGGCACATAACTCAAAATGTACGGCAATTCAGCAATTTATAACCGTTCTTTGTTAAAATAAGGTGTTGGGGTTCTGTGGTTTATTGTAAACTTTATAAAAAAGATTATTTAAAAAAGCATGCAATTTCCTACACGTTTGTGATTGTCGACATGGTTTTGTTTTAAACATAGCACAGAGCTCTCCTGATATCCTGAAGCACAGGTGCTGCCTATGGATTTCTGTCGATGCAGTTTCAGAATGTCTCTTTTCTGCCAGTTCCGCCAGTTCAATACACTAAAACCTGAATGCAGAGCTCATTTTCACACTTGTTTTTTGTAGTGATCAGAAGCAGATCTACATTGGCGATGACAACCCCTTGACACTAATTGTCAGTGCTCAGAACCAAGGGGAAGGAGCCTATGAAGCAGAACTCTTTGTCATTGTTCCTCCCCAGGCAGATTTCATTGGCGTCGTTCGTAACAATGAGGTAAAATTCAATGATGTTTCTTCTTTGGGTAGTCATGTTTTAGGTGCTGCTGTGGAAGCCTGTGGGAGAGGGTCTACCAGGGGTTGGTTTTACACTTCAGTAGTAAAGCACCAAAAAATGATAAGGTTCTTCAAAGCCCTAAGACTTCGGGACACGTGGCTGGATGGTTACTGTTTGGGTTTACTGCAACCAACAAGGGAGATTCATCTGGGTCACAGAGCTTAACACACAGAGTTTATTGGCTACAAGTATTTATTTGAACAGTGCCCTTGTTAGTTTATTTAAATTTAGATTTAACAAGTAGCCTGCTAGGTACAGAGCTGGACGCCTGTAAGGGAATAAGTGGAGTTGGGAATTACTGTTCTCTTCCACCCAAGTACACAGAAAGCCTTGGGTGTCAGTTAGCTGGATGACACAGAATATTAAAATTTGTTTCCTGACTTTCCCTTGTTTTATTATTATTTATTTATCATTTAAACTTATGTTTCTTTGAACACACATGGATATAGTTCAGATTTCATTTTAGCCTCTATATCCAGGTAATACACTTTCAGATTTTCTTCACCCTTGTTTTCATTCACTGTAATCTATGATCAATTGGTATACCTGTCAAGTTGCAGAATGTTGGGGGAGGGAAATATTTACCCCCTGTATCAAAGGATTCTAACTTTGATACCGCTTCCTTCAATATCTTGGACTGTGGCTTGGTTTGGTTTTCCAGTTTGCCCTGCTACTCTAGAGCTTTGCGATATGGCTTTATCCAAAATCTGATAGCTCCTCTAAGACATCTTTTTGAGTGACCTAGTAAGGATTCATGTTATTTTGGCTTTTGATCTTTATTTTCCTGTGGAGAGTTTTAACCCTTGCCTGATTGTCAACATTTCTTCTCGTAGATTTTAAAGAATCGCGCGGAGAAATGCTTTAGGTCACAAAAATCATCAATGGTACCCAATATAAAAGCATGGAATTCCTCTTTTTATAACCTTGGAAAGATCATCTGTCTTGTATCAAAAATATTTGTCTCCATGGAGGCTTTCCTACTCAGATTTTATTTGATTTTAGTGCTTGATTTTGTTAGGATTGAGAAATTATATGGAAATTAATAATGCAGCATAATTCACTTTTTCTCCAGACTTTCATATAGGTGCCCAGATGTAAAGAATGACATTGCTTAGTATTTCTTTCTGGTTTACTGCAGGCTTTAGCCAGGCTGTCATGTGCATTTAAAACTGAGAATCAAACCCGAATGGTTGTTTGTGATCTGGGAAATCCCATGAAAGCGGGATCTAAGGTAAGTTTTGGTCCAACAGGTCTCTTGGTAGCTGAAGAAGGACAGCAACTGGCTTTTTTCTTAATCCCAGTACTGTCTGGTCAGGTTGTTCACTCACAGGAAGTCAGGATTAGATGGAGGTGACATTGAGCTGGCCACAGGTTTGGTTAGTTCAGTGGTAAATGATTTCAACTTCTCAGTTAAATTAAAGTCTGAAAGGAGTATTAGTGAGTTTTATCATGCATGTCAAAAGGAGCAATTCATTTAACAGTGGAATTAATGAACTCTGATCCCTCATCGATTTGTGTTTAGATTTATCTGATATGTGTTTTTTAGTATATAATTAAGAGGTAGCTCATAACTCATGTTTCTCTTAGTGGAAAACTAATAGTGCTTCTCTCTTCTGCCTGATTTTGTGAAGTCTGAGAGAGAGTTTTGTTGAGTTCATTTGGCATTTTGACCAAATGTAGCTCAAATTGAAAGAATTAAAAAACTGTTAATGGCACCTGGCAGATATTAAGACATAATAAGTCTTATTTTCCAAGGAAATAAACTGATAATCAGTCACAACTATAAATGCTTTAATGATGCTTTTCTTCAAGGGACATTTTGTACAGATGAATAAATTCCAAAGTCTTTCAGAATATATCCAGCTGAGCTGTACAGAAGCTGAAGTGACTGTCATGGACTGACTTAGAACAAACCTTGGGAACTGAATTTAGAACCATTCATGTGCCCTGCTCCTTAGCAACACAGAGGGGCTAAGTGATGTGTAAAAATGACTGACGCAAGGGGGGAGCATGATGTAAACCTGACACTTGTTTTGTGGCAGTGATGCATGGGCTGAAATCTACAGAGAGCACGGCACATCTCTAGTATGGTGAATGGGACAGGTCTTATTGCTGGTTCTGCTTGTGTTCTCTTAAGGACCACAAACCTCAAGCAATGTCATTGCAGTATTAACAGAGTTGGAAAGCTTTAATCGTGTGGGGTTTTTTGTGCTCCCACTGAACGATGGTGATTTCTTTTCTAAAGCTCCTGGCTGGTCTGCGTTTCAGCGTGCACCAGCAGTCTGAAATGGATACCTCTGTGAAGTTTGACTTGCAAATCCGAAGGTATGGAACCCTATGAGTGTGTACCCCACCTAGAAGATAATGTGTTAAGGGTGAGACTGTCAGACATTTAATTGAGAACTGGCTGGAATCTGCTTCTCAGTGTTTAGTAAATGTGCGTTCCTGCTGCAGCTGAGGAGCCATGTTACAATGTTACATACAATTATTTTTTTTTAAATACTTAGCTTATTTCATTTAAGAAATTAACTTTTCTTTTCTGTGCAGTTCCAACCTGTATGACAATCTAAGTCCCGTATCATTTTACCAGGCTGACCTGGCTATTTTAGCAGCTGTTGAAATTAGAGGGTAAGCAGTGATACTATTTTAATACATGTCTTTTTCAAATGAGCTTTACATGTTCACTTCTTTATAGTCAATGAACTTTCTTTCAGGTCTGCATAAGTTTTCAGGAAGCTTTAGGGAAATTTTAGTCATAAAGAAAATATATTTGTCTCTAGCCATACTTTGAACTTTCAGAACTTTAATAGTTCTAAATAATTAACAAATGAATTCCCAAAAGGAGTGCTCTGCTGTATTACTAGAGGAGTTTTTAGAAGAAGAAGAAAAAAGTCACCCCTTATTTTACAGTTGCTCACGTTGCTCCAGGTCATTTTCCTCCCCTACAAACTCACTGGATTTTCGTCCAAAAACCCCTGAAACCTTTTCTGAAAACAAAGCTGAAAATTCTATCCAAGTTTGCAATAGCCTTGTTCAGTCTTAAGCATAGCATTGATATCGTAATGACTCCATTATATCTGTTACTTCTGCCTACCTGAAATCTGCATTTCAAATCTAAAAGCTCACAGCCCTCTTACTCGGCCAGTTAACTCGGATTACTGAGTCAGAGTTCTTAAAATTTCCACTATATTCATTATTGTGATCTATTTTTCTTAGTATCTGAGTGGTGGAGGGATAGCACAGCTGGAAAGCATTATTGCTGGCTTCACTGTTTGAATGCCTGCTGAATTATTTGTATGTTTGCATTTGTGAGTCTCTGCAGTATCAATATGGCTCAGCATGGAAGTATTTCACACTTTGTGATCTTAGGTGGCATGCGTGTATCTTAATTCTGGTAATGGTTTACTACAGCATAGAATCATAAGGTTGGAAGAGACCTCCGAGATCATCGTGTCCAACCGTGCCTGTCTCCCCACTAAACCATGTCCCTAAGGAACTCATCCACCCGTCTTTTAAACAGCTCCAGGGATGGTGACTCCACCACCTCCCTGGGCAGCCTGTTCCAATCCCTGACCACCCTTTCAGTGAAGAAATTCTTCCTCATGTCCAGTTTAAACCTCCCCTGGTGCAACTTGCAGACCCAGCACTGAACCCTGGGAAACATTGCTCATGACTGGTTCCCACCTGGATTTAACTCCATTTACCACAACCCTTTGGGCTCGGCCATCCAGCCAGTTTTTAACCCAGCAGAGAATGTGCCTGTCCAGGCCAATGGCAGCCAGTTTCTCCAGCAGGATACTGTGAGAAATGGTGTCAAAGGCTTTACTGAAATCCAGGTACCCCACATCCACAGCATTTCCCACATCCACTAAACGGGTAATCTTGTCATAGAAGAAGATCAAATTGGTCTGGCAGGACCTGCCTTTGGTGAACCCTTGTTGACTGGGCCTGATCACCCGGTTGTCCCGCGTGTGCTGTATGATAGCACTCAAGATGATCTGCTCCATGACCTTCCCCGGTACCGAGGTCAGACTGACAGGCCTGTAGTTACCTGGATCCTCCCTCTGACCCTTCTTTTAAAAAGGTGTCACATGTGCCAACCTCCAGTCAAGCAGCACTTCTCCAGTCAGCCAGGACTGCTGGTAGATGAGGGAAAGGGGTTTGGCGAGGACCTCTGCCAGTTCCCTTAATACTCTCGGGTGGATACCACTAGCCTCATAGACTTATGTGTGTCTAATTGGCCAAACAGGTCTCTAACCAAGTCCTCCCGAACATTCACATTCCTCCTCATTCACACTATCTCCCGGCTGAGGGGGCTGAGTATCCCTAGGACATTCCTCCTTGGAGTTAAAGACCAAGGCAAAGAAGGCATTGAGTACCTCTGCCTTGTCCTCATCCCTCATCACTACTGTCCCTTCTGCACTCAGCAAGGCAGGAAGAGTCTCTTTTGTCCTCCTGCTGCCATTGATATACTTAAAGAAGTTCTTTCTATTGTCTTTGACTGAACTGACAAGTTGAAGTTCTAGTTGGGCTTTAACCCTTCTGTTTTTTGCCCTACATGATCTCACCTCACCCTTGTAGTCCTCCTGGGACGCCTGCCCCCTCTTCCAAAGCTCATAAACTTTCTTCTTTTTCCTGAGATCGCTACAAAGCTCCCTACTCAGCCAACCTGGTTTTCTTCCCCGCCGACTCACTTTACAGCATATGGGGATGGCCTGCTCTTGTGCGGCAAGGATTTTCTTCTTGAGGAGCATCCAGCCCTCTTGGGCTGCTTTGTCTTTTAGAACCGCCTCCCAGTGGACTTTATCAAGCAGCCTGCTGAAGAGTTCAAAGTCTGCCCTTCGGAAGTCCAGGGTGGCAGTTCTGCTGACCCTTCTCCTTACTGCCCCAAAAAGCGAGAATTGTACCATCTTGTGATCACTGTGTCCCAGGCGTCCTCCAGCCGTCACCTCTCCCACGAGGCCTGCTCTGTTCACAAACAGCAGATCCAGCTGGGCACCCTCTCTAATCGATTCACTTATCGATTGTGTTAGGAATTTATCATCCACACACTCTTATGAACCTCCTCGACTGCTTCCTTTCTGCTGTGTTGTACTCCCAGCAGACATTGGGAAAGTTGAAATCCCCCACAAGAACAACAGGACATGATCACAAGACTTCTCCTAAGTGTTTATAGAAGAGCTCATCAATCTCTTCATCCTGGTTGGGTGTCCAATAGCAAACTCCCACCACAATATCTGGGTTATCATGCACACCGCTGAGTTTAACCCATAAACACTCTACCTTATCATCGCTATTACTGAGTTCTGTGTAGTCAAAACACTCTTTGACATATAGAGCAACCCCACCACCTCTCTTTCCTAGTCTGTCCCACTTAAATAGCTTGTAGCCATCCATGGTAGTTCTCCAGTTGTGTGAGTTGTCCCACCATGTTTCCGTGATAGCAATTATATCGTAGTTTACCTGCCTTCCACAGCTTCCAGCTCCTCCTGTTTGTTGCCCATGCTGTGTGTTGTATGATCAACCCAAAGTTTAGGACAGAAAAAATTGTTTCCAAATACAAGGTTCATCTTTTCATGTAGAGAAAAAACCTGAATGTTTAACATAGAAGCCGCTCAGCCTCTATTCTTTCAGGTTTGTGCACAGGGGATGAAAAACTGGAGATGGTATTTTAAGCATGTTGGGTTTTTTGAGATGTTCTAGAAAATTGCATGTATCATTTTATACTTCATAACAATAACTTGTCTGCTCTGCTGTTTAGTGTGTCGTCTCCTGATCACGTATTCCTTCCCATTGCAAACTGGCAGCCAAAGGAGAATCCAGAAACAGAAGATGATATTGGGCCTCTGGTTCAGCACATCTATGAGGTACGCAATTACTGCTCATTTCAGTTACACATCTGTGATAAATGAAGATAAACCTTTCAGTGTTGCTTTTCTCCAGAGCAAATTATGAATTTCCTGTATTCATTTTGTTCTTGCATGGAAATAAAGATGTTATTTTTGTAGTGCTGAGTCTGTAATATGTACCTGGAGAAGGGCAGGAATGCCTGCAATTAGTATGACAGGCCAAAGAGGCTGGGGTTTTACATTCATTGCACACAGTTCATTTTCTAGCCCTTTGAAACTGAGAAAAAACATCTGAAGTAACTTGAACTCAGAAAATAGCTCCTGGCTGTAAATTATTCAACATCCTTATCTGTATTCCAACTGTTCTGAAACATCACTGTTCTGTCTTTTGCCTTGAAAGTTGCTAAGTATTTAAAATTTCCTTAATAGAATGATCACAGCGTTAATCGAGATTATGTAATTAGAAAAATGTACTGAGCACTCATTGTGAATAAGAATAGTCAGGAGTGATTCTAGAACATAAGAGATCATTTATCTAAAGAAACTCATGGTGTGTGTGTCTGTGCTCAGAGTATCTCGGCTGAGACATGCACGGCAGCTGTGATTCATGGCACAGGCTACCAAAAATATTATGTTTCTTCAAGGCAAAAAGCCCTAATATCATATAGCTTTTCTCCAAAGTAATTTTTGTCAAAATAAAGAAGTGATTTTAAGTTTTGCCTGTTTGGAGACTGAAGTGTAGCCACCTTTTTTCAGGTGAAGTTGCTGATGCAATTGGTGTAAGTGGTTGCAGGTAGGGGTAGCACCAATATCATTTATGGCTCAAACACAGAATAACAACCATATGTGCATTAATAAGAAGATGCATTGTTTTTTTTTTTTAACATGTTAACTTTATTTTCTTATTCAGTTGAGAAACAACGGTCCAAGTGCGTTCAGCAAGGTGATGATGACTCTGCAGTGGCCTTACAAATACAAGAACGACACGCTCTTGTACATTGTTCAGTATGACATTGATGGTCCCATGAACTGCACTTCTGACATGGAAATCAACCCACTGAAAGTTAAGGTATGCAGGACTTGCCTTTTCTTTCAGAGGACTGAAGAATATTTGGGTTTTTTTAGTAACACTCAAAATACGCAAATCCCTGCCAATTTCTCTCACTGATGAGTTCAGTTTCCATCTGTTGCTGAGGAACAGGACTGCACAGTTTGACAGTACCTGTCGTGTACAGCAGGTCAAAGAAAAGGTAGACAACAGATTGCCAGCTGTCTTAGTTTAGATGAAAACTAAGGTATGTTATCGGAAATTAAGAGATTTTAATCAGGGAAGGGAAAAAAAATATTGTATAGAAAAGATAAGAGTTCTTAGCTACAAATATATGTATATACAGAACAGAATTAACAACAGTCATCATTAAGACCTTAATGTGAATCGAGCCCTGTAGCCCAAATCATGCAATGCAGGTCTGTTTAAGAGCAGCAAAACCACACTTCCAGATCCACTCTAGGCACCTCTGGGAGAGGAGGGGGCAGGGCACGCAACTTCTCCTCAGTGTAGTTTCTGCAGGAGTTCCCAGCAGTTCCAGATGACCAGCTGCCCCGGTTTCCCCGGAAATGTCCTCCTCCCACCCCCTCGCATCCCACTCAGATCCCCTTTGTTGGCAAGGGAAAGAAAAATTCCCCGGGAAAAAAAGAAGTCTGAACCTGTAACACCAACCCAAGAATAGATTTGTCTCGTTTCTTCTGCTGTTGCTTTTTTTCTTGAAGTCTGTGCTATGTGAGTTCTGAGCCCAAAGCAATGGAATTCTTTTGACTGTGGCTGTGAACAAAACCATTTTGGATGCTTCTGCTCTGTTGATGTAAAGTTTCTGGGGTTTATTTCTTGGAAGAAAATGGCACTGTTTTCTGTTGTTTTCTCGTATAGGTCTATTACACAGAGGACAAGCAGCAGCGCTTTGCCTAGTCCTGTATGTAGATTTGTGATTTTACATTGGAAATTTCTGAGGGATTACTGAAATAATTTATTAAACCCACTCTGTAATTCTAAGCCACTCCTAAATGTGTTTCTGTATTTTCAGTCCTGTGTACGCACACACAGTAGTATGTGCTACATAAGTACCGTACTAGTGCTGTTTGCTCAGGGTTGAAAACTGAAGTGTTGAGGAATCTTTCGTTAAAGATTGCAAAATGAATTATTTGTTGCAATGTAAGAGTATTTATTTTTCTATACATGAAAAGGTTTTGAATTGAAGAAGAATTAAAACACTCAAGGCTCTGTATTAGTTCTTAGTAGGAATTTGCATCAGTGATCAGGAAGAGACAGGAGTAACATTTTAATTACAGCTGTAGCCAAAGCCAGGTTTTGAAGAATATCAGGGTAGAAAGCAGAGACCTGATCAGTCATGTGTTTTCTTGACCTTAGCTTTGAAGTCTGCAAATTCCAGCATCACTTATTATTTGGGTTTCCTTGGTGTATCCTAGATTTCTGCTTCTAAAGATGATGATAAGAATGATTCACTCAGCAGGGAAGATAATCATGATCACCGCATCAGCCGAAGGGATGTAACTTCTCTTGAAGGAGATGTACATACCTTGGTAAGCTCTCAGCATTCGTATGGTGATGATATTGTCTTTTTTTTTTTTTAATGAAGACAGAGACATCTCTATGAGATGAAGAGTCATTTCAGAAAATCCACATTCTGTATTTAAACAGTCAACAGCCACAAAGTGTGTGTTGTTGACACCAAGTGCAGTTAATTGCCATGAGTTTTCCTGTCAAAACTATGTGGAGGATGGTAACGTGAACTGACCAGGAACTGGCCCTGCCCTCCGATGTTGTTTCCCTATGTATGTAGATCGAGTACATACATTAATGCTACTGCTAGCTGTTCCACCTTTGGGATGCAAGTGGCTCATGTAATACTTTTTGAATGCAAACTGATGGGACTCTGTAAGTAATTATTCAGTATTGGGGTTGATTTCATATTTCTCTTTTAATAGTTCATAGTGCTTTGACAGAAAAAGAGGACAATAGAGTGTGTAGATGAGTAAAGTAATGCCATTAACAACCTTTGAGATATTTCTTATTTGGAATATCCTTCCTGTGTTTCTATGCAGGGCTGCGGAACTGCGGATTGTTTAAAGATAGTCTGTCAAGTTGGTCACCTGGAAAGGGGAAAGAGTGCAATATTGTATTTAAAATCACGCCTTTGGACTCAGACCTTCATGAATGTGAGTGACTGTGAATATTCTGTCCCTCTTTCTGTAACATAAAAAATTATTTTTGTATCTGCATGCAATACTGATTTTATTTTTCTTACACAGAAAGAAAATCAGAATCACTCCTATTCTCTCAAATCGTCTGCTTCCTTCAGTGTCATAGAGTTCCCTTATAAGAATCTCTCCTTTGAAGATATCCACAACTCTACAGTAGTAAGTCGTTTGCATCCAGCTTGAGTTACCATGCATAAGTAATTTCAAATTAATACAAAAACAGTGACTGTCAAGTAGCTTTTTTGTGGCTTGATAGAGTTGTGATTTTATCACTATAACATAAAATATCCCAAGAAAGAGATTGAGAAGGATTGTGATGGATTTATTTTTTAATATGTTTTCTAATGCCAATTATTAACTGCCTTAATTATTAAAGCCTCGTGGAGTTGGTTGTAAAAAAAAAATAGGAAAAGCAAAAGTCCTGAATTATTTTTCTCCGATTCCCAGAGATTTCTAGATTCCTACATTTTACTGATGATTATCAAGCATTACAGAATACGTGTTGTCATGGTATGCCTGACTGCAAAAAGCCAAACCCAAACCAAACAGAAAACACCAAACCGCTGGTTTTTATTTAATTTTAAAACCCTATTGAATTTGGGTTGATGAAGGCTTTATGTCACTATTAATCTATAACTGTTTACTCACATTGGAGATAAAAAGCAATTTATGGTGGATTAAGATTATTTTAAACACTATAGAACAAAGACACGCAAGACGTAAACTGCATGAATGAACTTGGTGTGTCACTGCTGTGCAAAGTGTGATTTATTGTGCTGTTTTCTTAGGTTACTACAAATATTACGTGGGGCATTCAGCCTCAGCCTATGCCTGTACCAGTGTGGGTGATAATTCTGGCTGTCCTCGCAGGATTACTGCTCCTGGCTGTTCTGGTGTTGGTTATGTACAGGGTAAGTTTTGTATTTGGGGGTTTGTGTTGTTTTCTTTTCTCTACTTTTGCTGTATTACTTCAAAGAGTGCCAACATCTTGCAGAAATATCTTGGTCCCCATCTCATCTGAATCAGCTAAACTAAAAACTTCTCAGCTTTGTCAGGAAGAAGCTGAATAAAAAAGGATGTCTGTGATTGTGCTGAATTCCTCAGTTTAATGTTTTTAGCTGATATTTATTGGCATTTGAGGTCAAAAATAAGGAAAAAGAGAGTAGGAGGGAAAAAAAATCAAATAACTAACCAGTTAAGATCTGATCAAGAAGGAAAGAGAAAAGGATGTATGTGTGTTCTGAAAATCACCATGCAATTTCTTTATTGTGCTCTGAATTGCAGATGGGCTTTTTCAAACGTGTGAGACCACCTCAGGAAGAACAAGAGAGAGAACAACTGCAGCCTCATGAGAATGGGGAAGGAACATCAGAAGCTTAAGCAGAGTTTTATCTGTAAGACATTCTGAAGTTTTAAAATGACACCTTGGTTATGAATATTGGTTCCCCCTCAAGGAAAGAACACTCACGACTGCAGAGCTGCTGGTCTCAGAAGGAATCAGCATGTATAAAACAAGAACAATGTATTTAAATCCTCCTTTTTGTATTGGTTATGTGACTAACACATCTGCACTGATTTGTGTCTAAAAATATTAAATAATACGTAGTGCTATGATTTTCTTACTGGGATGTAGGAGACATCGTCTGTTTTGATTCATGGACCAGTTTTAGATGAATTGCTACACTGACTCTGTGTTTGCTTTTGAAACCAACAGCTTCCGTAGGTACTTTCTGGATTACATGTTTAGTTTCCATTTTTTTTTGTTGGAGTACATTACATTTCATTCCAAATAGCTCTTCAAAGCTATTTGTACAAGAAAATGGACATGGTGTGTTTTACCAAACTGAAGAACATTCTTTGATCCATTAAGTCTGCTGCTGGTTTGCCTCCTGCTCAGAAAATGACAGAGATTATTCAGTGGGATCATTCACGTGATACCTGTTCTGCCTGCCTGTTACCCTTGCTCAGCCATCGGTCTTGTGCTTTCCCTCGATACTTTACAGATACTGTTCTCCAGGTCCTAGGTCTCTTGCTGTAGGGACCGAGTCTACAGAGATGGAAGTAAGTGGTAGAAAGTGGGGGATGATAACTTTTTATGGGACTTAGTGAAAAGCTTCAGTGCAAGATCCAAAGACTGTGCTGTGTATTTCCACGGAGTAGGATCTAGGTCTTCCACAGAGTTCTTGGCAGCATGGATCCATTTGGGTACTGTCAGGGACAAGATGTTGGACAGTGGCTGCCAGCAAAGGTGTTTATGTTCGCAAGGGAAATCCTCCGTAGGGTTTGAAGTTAAGTCTGTGTATTATGTGGGTTGATTTTCAGTTTCTGGCAAAGAGTGGAGGGATACTTTGTGACAGGTTACCTGCTACACTGTAAGGAAGCGGTTGTTAATTCTCACATTCTGCCTTGACCATGTGCAAGTGCAGGATAGAGCAAATACAGGGACTCTTTGAACGAGACAATCTGCCAGCCAAATGTATGTCGATGACAGCAATACGTTAGCCACACACGTCTGCCTAGCTGCCTGCCCTGAGAGAACAGTGAGCTTGTCCACTGAGGTAGAGTAGAGCTGGCAGTGCAAAAGGATTTGAAAAGAGAAGGTTAATTTGGCTTGTTTTATTTCATTTATTCCTCGTTTCGTTCACTGTATGTTTTATTGCACAAAAGACATTTGTTGCACAAGACATTTCATTCTGTTCAGTACATTTCATGACCAGAAAAGACACTAAATATTTTGATTCGTTGTTGTTTCTTAAACGTACCAAAAGTTCAATGATTTAAAGCCACAGGTTTGCGTCATTCTTATTTCCCCCAGCATTAGTGTGGAAAATTGAAGCCTCTTGTACATACAAGGGAACACAAGAATATTGTCTTTATGCATTTCAGCAGATGTGTATCTGCAAATTGGGAGGCTGGGTGGCTTGCAACCACATGTAGTTGTGTTGCACAAATCTTAAGAGTGGACATACTGAAACTGTTACAAAGGTGCTTTATATGAGATTTGTTTATTCCAAAACCGGAATAAATTACATTATAAACTCCCTGTATGCAACCACATACAGGAAGGAAGACTTCTACTGTAATTACACCACTGATATTTCTGTGTAGATAGACTCTTAAAAGGACAAAAATACTAGTTTGGTTTGGTTTTATATCTTGGAGTTTTTGTTCAAAGCTGCATCTCTGCCATAAATACTGCAATCCCCAGCACTATGGTTTAATGCCAACTGACAGCTAAGCACTACAGAGCCACTTGCTCCCTGCCAGTGGGATGGGGGATAGAATCAGAGAAAAAAGGAAGTAAAACTTGTGGATTGAGGTAAAGACAGTTCAGTAGGACAGAAGAGGAAGGGAAAATAATAATGATAAAAGAATATACCAAATTATGTGCAATGCAACTGCTTATGAACCGCTGACTGATACCCAGCCCGTTCCTAAGCAGTGGCTGCCACCCCCCAGTTTTATTTCAGCATTTCTATGGTGTTGAATGTCCCTTCAGCCAGTCAGGGTTAGCTGTCCTGGCAGTGTCCCCTCCCAGCTTCAGGTGCACTCCCAGCTTCTCGCTGACAGGCAGTGGGAGAAGCTGGAAGTTCTTGACTTAAGTGTAAGCGCTGCTCAGCAACAACTAAAACAGTGTGTTATCAACATTATTCTTGTCCTAAATCCAAAACACGGCACCATACCAGCTACTAGGAAAGAAATTAAGTCTCCCAGCTGAACCCAGGACACCGAGTAAACCCAGAATTATCTGAAATGAATAGTTTAATCCAGCTCTCATTTCTGCATCCTTTCTGAGATTTAAAATCCTCAGATGGCTTCCGTTATGAAGTCTGTTTGTGTCACTGAGCCATCACGGCATTTGAGTCATGAAGAGAGGCAACACAGAGTCTGTGGGAGCCAGTATGTAAGTCAAAGAGAAGCTTGCATATTTGCAATTTGTTTAGATAGAACTCGTTTATATGAGAGCACATAATTCCACTTTCACTGAATTTTTCAAGGTCTTCAGTGTAGCCAATGTTTGGGTTTTTTTTGTCTTTGCTTCCAGTATTGTTACTAGTAATATAGTAAAGAATGAGGAGTCAGGCTTTGATGCTAGCCTCAACATATGACTTCTTAAAATACACTTTCAGTGGCTTCCACAGGCTTCTCATCCTCACAATTTGCCAGCTAATTATCTGTATGCAACGAGATTGGTTTTACTCAGTCTTAATCTTAGTGGGTTAAGAGGCTGTCAGACAGATTACAGCTCTAATTCTTACATGTGGGCTTTCAGTATATGTACACACAGTGTTGGCTTTAAATTTATTAGACTACTTGCGTGTCTAGGTATTAGAAAGATATAAAAATTAAAACAAACCATGATCAAGATATCTTCAGCTCACATGGAAGGGGTACCATACCATTGCTTATGTCAGTGCTAACTGCATCTTTACTGTGGCAACTGGAAACTCTCATTTTGCTGATTTTCAGCATTAAAAGGTACTTTTTATGGGTACAACTGCTGTAGCTATGGAAAGGTTCTTCCATTAGTGGAAGTAAGACTTATTTAAGTGATTTTTACTGTCTTGCATTCTTCTCCCATGTCCACTAAGTTCCAGTTTGGTTAAAGAAACCAAAACAGTAGCATAAGTGAATGGAGTACACAGGTTACCTAGTGAACCTAGATAGAATGCCCCAAATTCAGTTTAAAGTTAACGTTTCTGTTTCAGAAGAGTCTGAAGAGGATGTTTTCCTGAACTAGGGTGATGTGCAGGGTATTCCTTTCTAGGTTCGGCAAAAAGAGTACAGACTATATTTGTACCTATGTCAGTATGAATTCCATACTGACTTACAGGCATTGCAGTATTCTTACAGGAAATATTTTAGAATGATGTTAAAGCTTTTAAAGAAACTTTAGAAAATGTATTTTGGAATGAAATTAGTGCCTTTGAGTCATAATTGATGTGCATAAGATGCATGCCATGAGCGTTAAGAAAATACCAGTACAGTAACAGAATTAGTCCTCTTTTGAGTTTTGTTTCAGAAGCATCTTTTTTATGAAATTAACAGCTATGTAACTATTTAGATAATGGAAACATTTTAAGAGCTATATCTTTTATAATGAAATATTAAATTCTTTAAGCAATCCAGTTTGCACTTATTGCAGCATCTCATGATCAATATTAAAAAGTGATTTATATTACAAAACACATTGCTATAGTCGACACTATTTAGAAAATGTAAAGCAAGGAAACTAATCTATAGGTTTACATCTCTTCCAAAAACTTTCAAATTGTGGAGATGGCTTTTATTTGAGCATGACTGCAAAGTCCATTATGGGATACATTTATCAACAGAGTTTGAAATCTTTTGTTTGCAGATATCAGCATCAAGTTGATAAATTATTGTCCCATGTCATGTTTTTAATTTTTATTTGCATGTTGATTTTTGATACACGATACTTGTGGAAACTTTAAAGCAAGTTTTTATTTTTTTTCTTTCTTTATAAAACATTTATTCCAAGCAAAGATTTTTAATACTTAGTTGTTTCTCAGCTTGTGTCCATGCTTACATTGCCTTTAAGGTAAACTCTCATGGGTATTTTGTAAATATTTCCGCTTTAATCAATATATTCTTGATCATCTGAAGGATCCGTGTTGCACTTTGCAGCGCTTGGGTTTGCTGTTGGTTGTCTTGGCAAAGGCCCTGCAGGATTTTTCCTGCGCCCTCACAAACAGTCACGGAGCAGCATGACCCTGGTGAAAATCTAGTCAGTTTTTGTCTTTGGTCCAGACTGTTCCTGTTACCCCTATTCCTCAGCCTAATGAAGTCACAGAAAATGTGACGTTCATTGCAACTGGCTTTGGATGTGACCCTTTGTGTTTAGTGTCAATGAGAAACTAAGTCAGGTTTTATAAAAGGAAAATGGAAATCAAAAAACTAAAAAGGTCATGGCAGACCAGAGCTGAGCCTTATAGCAAAGAGATGGGTTTTGTTTTTGTGTTTGTCTCTTAGGTGGGAAGAACTCCTTAGTTCTCTTCTGGCAGTGGCTTCCTATCCCAAATAAATTCCACTGTTCAGATCGTGATTATACACTGACTTGAGTGGGATCTGAATGCGCTGGTCCCAAATCTGTGCCTTCTGATACCCCAGTGCAACGCAACATGATCAGATCCAGTTCACTGCCAGGCTGGCTGCTTATGGTCCTTAGCCTCAGAAGGGGTGCAGCATCTGCCGACTTGCAGTGGTCAGTATGTTTAAGGACATGAACAAACCCAGCATTTTAAGTTGATAGATGAATAGTACATAAAGTTTATGATCATCCACGTTAGATGAAACATAATGTATGTGCTGAAGTGTATGAGTTACTGGGAACGGGTACCACGTTCTGTAAGCCCACTGTGGGAAATCTGACTGGACTGTACAGTGATGGATTGGAGTTGGTAGTGCTATTACTGTTTCATGGCATTGGGATATCTAGCGTTGTGCTCTGGCTTGTCCAGTGCGGAGAATGTACAGCACAGGAAATTGGACCTTTCCTGCCATGACCTTCTCCAGACATGCTGCATTACAGCCGAATTACTTAAATGCAGCACTGGAATCTTCAAAGGACTTTTACAGTTTTCAGTGGCCCTTTCTAGTCCATGAAGGAAACCTCTATTTGCCATAATACAAATATGTTGAGAATGTAACAATTTACATGTTTGTAATAGTTTTGTTTTGCCTTTTTTTGTTTTGCTCATGCATTAAATCAGTGAAGTGTTGTTTACACAAGCAGAAAATTAACATACTAACAAAAATGCTGCATTTTGGATTTCTTAGCCATGTAATAAATACTTGTAACATAAATGGGAATATTTTCAGTAATATGAACTTGTTTCAAAGGTCTTCGGTACATTTACGGAGAGCAATATACATTTCAAGTCACTTTATTTTCATTAAATTATAAATCTTGAAAAAAAAAAAAGTGGATATTGTGGCACATTAATTCTGTACTGATATCAAATTAAGCTACAGTTTTCTTTAAAACTCATTTTCATCCTAATTCAAATTTGATGGATTTTATTAAGTTGTATTCTTCTATATATGTATACAATTTCAAAATATTACAATTGGATAAACTGAAAAATATAATTGTTGAGTTGATTCTGATATTTAGAATTTCGGAATAAAATACCTCTTAATTAATAGGAATTCTGTTTCTCTTTTATCCCAGTCACATTTTCTAAAATGCATTTAATTCACCTGAAACTATATCATAGCATGTGTTTGTAATCCGTGGTTATGTGCCAGATACAAAAAGGTCACATTTACAAGATTTTACATGCGCAACCAAAGTGGCACGTGTTAACCTTGAGTAGAGAAATTCTGTAACCACTAGCAATAAAGAGGATTCAGACCTGATTTCCTACAAAAGCTTTTATATAGCAGAAATAAACAGATTTTATAGCTGCCACACCACTGAGGAAAAGAGTGGATTCTTGTCCTTTATTTAGGAAGACTCTCGGAGTTCCTTTTCTTGCTGTGTTATTAGAGTATTTTTATCTTAGCATTACATCCTTTCTTATTCACAGCCACACTCGTCTTTGAGGGGGTGACGGTGACTTGTATCACAATAACGGCACGGGTTTACGTCACGGTGCTGGGATGCTTGGTCAGAAACAAGTGCTGGTGCCAGGGAGCCCTTTGGAAAAACTCCCAACTACTGCGATCCCTGGATTGCTGGTACAGAACTTGTTAACGTAAGGGAAAAAATAAAAAAAGGACACAAAAGATGAAAAACTGATATTTGTGTGTCATTAACAGCTCCCAGTGACCTCAGAGAAGCGCTCACACCTTCCCTCACGGGCCTCGAAGACCCGCCAAAAAGGGCTCTCGGCACTGGCCCAGGTTGCCCAGGCAAGCCGTGGCTGCCCCATCCCTGCAGGTGTTCCAGGCCAGGCTGGAAGGGGCTTTGAGCACCCTGATCCAGTGGGAGGTGTCCCTGCCCACGGCAGGGGGTTGGAACTGAATGACCTGTGCGGTCCCTCTCCCGCCCCGATGGCCCCGCCCCGATGGCCCCGCCCCGATGGCCCCGCCCCGATGGCCCCGCCCCGATGGCCCCGCCCCGATGGCCCCGCCCCGCTCTGCGGTCGGGCTCTTCCGCCTCGGCCTATCCCGCTGGCCCCGCACCGCGCTGTGGGCGGGCTCTCTTGACGCGCCAGCCCCGCCTCGCGCTGTGGGCGTGCTCTCCCGGCCCCGCACGCTCCGCCCCGGCGCGCCCCGCCTCGCGTTGTAGGAGGGCTCTTCCGTCCCACCTCCCCGGCCCCGCCCCGCTGGATCCACCCCGCGCTGTGGGCGGGCTCTCCCCGCCGCAGTGCTGGCGCTGTTGTCGCCGTTGTCGCTGCTGCCCCTGCCGGAGCCGCTGCGCGGGGCTGCCCGCGATGTCTCCGCTGCCCGCGGCCCGCTCGCCATGCCGGGGCCCCGCGGGCACCTCTCTCCGCTGCTGGCGCTGGCAGCCGCGGCGCTGCTGCTGCCGCCGCTGACCGGGGCCCCGCCCGTCGCCGCGGCTGTCCGCCCGCAGCAGCAACGGGCGGCGCTGCCGGGGGGCGCCCCCACCGCGCCAGGTACCGGAGAGGGGGGGTGGGCATCCTAGGAGCGGCGGGGGCATGGAGTCCGGAGCGGCGGGAAGGGATGCGCGTCCCCAGGGAGATAAGAATGCGAATGCATCCCGAGAGCTTTCAGCCCGCCCTTGTCCCAGCCAGAGCAGCTCCCGGAGCCCCAGGCCAAGAGTCTGGGAGCCATGAGGAGCTCCTGCAGGAGGCCCCATAGCAAGATATCTGTGTGTGATATATATATAACCATGCATATGTTTATTTATGTGTGCATTTATAGCAATATAGAAGTGAATAAAACCCAGCTGGCAGGTGTGCAGGGCTCTCAAGCCTGTGATGGAGCTGGTGATCTCATTGATTTTCGCATCCCCTCTGCAGGATGAGGGAATGCATCACTCATCCAGCAGCTCATACTATGAAAATAGTGTGTTTACTTCATTATCAGGCCTTGGCCCTCCAGTCAGATGTGCGGTTACCCCTTAGCAGAGCTGAGGCGGGTGGTAATGTGTTCATTCGGAGGTCTAGCTTATAAAATACACATGATTTTGAAGTTTTAGTGCCTTAAATCGGGATAAAACCTTGACATGCCACCTTTCAAAATGGTTTCAGACATGAATTATTTAAGACCCTTTAGCACCAAGGCTCGGCATAGGCCCTATCGCTACTGCATATGCTTAGTTTTCAACATACACGCGTGATTCTGTTTCCAGTTGGCTTTGGGATCGTATGAAATGTTCTCCATTTCAGGCATATGGTTAAGATTTTGTTGAATTGAAACCTTTTTACAAAGTTGCCAAAGCATGTGTGTTAATTAGGAAATACAAGCAAACATCATCAATTATCGTCTTTACTTGTAACTTCTTAAAGATGTAGAAGAAGAAACTAGGTTTGTGAAAATATGAAAACACTCTTAAATTCTCCTCATACACACTTAAAATGCCTTGATTTCCTTTTTGGTTTCTTCCTTGTGTGGGGTTTGAATTTTGGTTTTGTGGGGGGGTTTTCTGCCCTTTTCCAAACATTTAAACTCTAGGACTTTAAAAACCACTATTGGATGAACAGCTAGGCTGTTGAACTGATAACTTTTCATTATTTCATCCTTTTGTTTCTTAATGTGGTTTTGGAGGAATATACCATTAATCACCAAAAAACCCCACTTAAAAGGCATTGGCAGCATTTCTAGCTTGTGCAGTGAATGTTTTGCTCATTAAAAATTGAGTGAGAAAAAAAAAAAAGCGGGAGGGCTGTTTTTGTAAGTCGACGATCCTCTTTGATTTCAGGTATCAATTTCTTTTCAAGAAGCTCTGTTACCATACTGCCTTCAGCCCTGGCCAACATCTTTGTTGGTACTAAAGGATTTGATACCCGTGCGCCTGGTTTGCTGGGTTTGCAGGCCCACGTACCTAATTGCTGTTGCTTTCTTTTATCTGTTTATTGTGGCTTATGGGTTTTGAGGTCTGAGAGTCCTCAAAGTGTCTTCCAGTATGCAGCTTTCATGACTGATCCCATTTATGAATGTTAACAATTATAATTTGGGCTGATACTCAGCACTTGTTTATGTTAGGTTTAAATGCAGTTCAGGTTTTGTTTCACTTGTTGGCTGGCTTTCTAAATGATCTTGATTATTTTTTTCTTGCATAAAAATGGAAAAAAGCTAATAGTGTTTAATCTTTTCAAAAGACAAGCTGATCACTGCTATGAAACTTTCATTATTGTCAAGAATCTGCTGAGCACCTTTGTTTCTTGTGTGGTATTCCTTTCCAGTAAAGCACGTCAGTAATTTTTGCTGTATTGACATTTTTTAAATTGTAAAAAGGAAGAGCCTGACTCCAGATACTGATGTTGTTTCCCATAGAATTGCTTTCCGATGGTTCACAGCCTAAAGGTAGTCAGGAGAAATGGCTGTTGCCTTTCTAGCAGAAGCCTGGCAGCAGAGGCACCCCTAAGGGGAATGCTCTGAAGAGGCCGCTTCTGCAGCAGCTGCAGGCCCTGTGATGGGAACCACAAGGCAGACAGCGACTTCTGGAAACAGGGAGAGGTCTGAATTTGGATTTATGCTCTGTGTGTATGTGACCCCAGTGTTGCGAGAGGAGAGGAGCCTTATTCCCCTAAAATGGGGAAGGTGCAGAGCTAAGGTTGGAGTTCACAGCCTTTTCGTATTTGCTGTTCCTGTATTGATGTCCCTGTTCTGTCGAAGCTAATTATACCGTTTTACAGATCGATTCCCTGCTGGATTAACAGACCTCTGCCAGAGTAATTATTGTGCTGTCTAAGAAGAGAGGCTGCCATCAGCACAGCTGTGTCAGATGTCGGGTGCAGGCCCTGCTGCTGACATGTGAACAGAGCAGTGAGAAGGCACTTGCATATTCTGACTGAAGAGTTTTCTGTTCATCCCTACCTTCTTCTCCCTTAAAAACAAGAAAAACTTACCACTGCCAAAAGCAATAAGTAGAATCTGAAGACGAGGCAGAGGAGACATGCACAAGAGGGCCTCTGTTCTTGGAATTACTCTGACTCGTGTTACCTGATGGATGTAGCTATAATCCCAAATTTTAGGAAAAAAGTATTGAGAGATGCGCTCTCTTGTTAGCATGGCAATGGCTAAAGTGGAGAACCTGTCCTGGTTCCTTGTTAGTCATAGTGAGTTTTTCCATGTTCTATGTGACAGCTCAGAAATCTGGACTCTGGTGGGCAGAAGCAATTGAAGAGAGGTCACTGGGAGCTTCAAGTACTCAGCATTGAGGTCAGCCAGCTTGAGCACAGAATTCAGTATTTTATAGCCCTGATTTTGACCTAGACCAATTTTGTTTATCTTTATTGAGATGCATTCTTTACAAGAGATACAGTGATGTTCTTTAATGTTTGTGATGCTCGGTCTATTCTGCGTGTGGTACATTGTTATGGACTTTATAAAGCAGATATTGGGCAATAAACAGAGCAGAGACCACTAATTGCATGCTACTCAACTGCACCGGTTCCATGGCAGCTCTAACCTACACTGAATGAACAGGACACCAGCAGCTGTGTTAACAGCTCTGTCACATTGTGCATGGACAGCACATAGGACGGCATACATCATCTTAGTGTTAGAACTGTTTTTCAATGTTGAGACCTTAAATTAAACTTGAAGACTTTATTATACCTTAAATTAGTTAAAATAGGCGTTATTTCTTCAAGTTTCTGACATAAAACTGCAAGTTCTATGCTATGGGTACTCTCCTTACCTTTTGTAATCCAAGCAAAAATAGGGAAAGGCTTGCCATCATGTTTATTGTAGATCATTCCCAATCTGCCTCACATTCCAGGATTCGGGGCAAAAAATGTGTTTTCTCTTTTTTGGTGGGCAGGTGGCTTTGTGTACCGTGGGAACGCTAGCTGGATTTTTGCAGGGTGAAATTACAAAGCGGTAGCAGCTAATGGTGGGCCTGAACCAAGGAGAGGAGAGAACCAGAACCACTGTGCATAGCAATGCAGTTACTTCTGTTTGTTGGGACTGATGAGCTAAATATGTGATTGTCGGCAAACTCAGAAGAAAATAAGAGATTGCGTTTGTACCTGTTGGAGGCAAGCTGACTTGACACTCCTGTAGAATTTGATCTGGTGCCCATTTCTCAACACTGTCTACTTGCGTGTGATGATGAGTCGCTATCTAATGCAAAGCCATGTTCTAGACAAGAAGTACCTGGTTAAGGTTATTCTGGACTCTTTTGCACACTGTCTTATCTCCTCCTTGAATGATCATGAAGAATAACTTTCTCATGCTTCCCTCTTGTTTGAGGTGCTGGAATGGAAACATTTCTCTGACGCGTCCTTGTATGACTTTTCTAGTCTTTGTTTTCAGTGTTTCTAGCAGTGAAAGATTTTTCCTAATGACTTGTGTATTCGTGTGTAGATGGTATGTAGGTATTAGGGCAGCATTTGGTTTTGAAAGCTTGATAGCTGTTAAATTGGGTTTGAATTTGAGCGATAATGCTTCATGCTGCACTAAAAAAAAAAAAAAAAAAAAAAAATATAGTGCTGCATGACTGGCTTGTTTGTGGCTTGGCAGAAAAACCTTTATTGTTCACTGTCTCCACTGTCACCCGATAGAGGATTAGGACAGCAGCAATACATCCAGTTCTGCCCTGGAGCTTCTGTTACAGGCAGATACAGACCCCAAGGAAGTGAGTGAGGAGTTAAAAGTGTACAGGACATTCTGTAGCATTCCTGTAAAGAAGGAAATTCAGTAATTCTCGTGATTGAGGGATTACATTGGATACAGTTGCAGCTCAAGAAGTCAGAGCTGTCCAATTAGAGACTGCTGATCAGCAGTGGGGTTAATTGTTTTATATAACCAGCAATACAACCATCTTATCACTCAGGTTTTAGAATACAGTCCGTGTCAGGGAAATTGTAGTGATTGTTTTCTGTTTGGACATGAAAGAGATGGTTTGCAGTCTTTAAGACTTTTGATTTGGTTTAGATATATCATATGTAAACATCTTAGAAATCTATGTGTTTCTTATATGAAAACCTTAATAACAATTTGGGAAGTTGACTTGCAATCTTGTGACAATTAATTCTTTCTTTATGAAATCAAACTCCAAAAGTATTACATGCAAAATGGTTTCTTGCAAGCAGCTAACTCCATCTATGGAAATAAACTCAGAAAATGGCTTTTGGTTTGCTGTTCAGTTTTCTCAGGGGTCTCAACTGCTGGGATTTGCAGTAGTGGTTTCTCAGGTAGGTGAGAAAGGAGAGAAGGAATGTAAGACTTAGACTTGTCCCGATTTACTGGAGCTGATGCTCTTAAGCGACTTAGCTTTCCGTGCTGATACAAGGTTTAGTAATTCAACAGAATATCAGGAATGACATTAGGACACTTGAGAGCTTGTTAAGCATCTGCAACTGGAGACAAAAATAAACAATGGAAAAGGTATATTCACAGGTAATTTCATTTATTTGTTCCATGGTTTGGGTCACTTACCTGCCAATACTAGAAAAAAAATGGAGTTTGGAGTTTTCCATTGATAGCAAAAATGCCAGCAAATAAACTCTCTAACACTTGTTTTGGAGTTTTAGAAAGCAAGTATTCTTTATTTGAGCACTGGGCGGCATGAGGGAATGATTCCTGTCAATCATGCACAACTAGAAAAGAGCTGGGGACAGACTATATATCCAGCTTACATGCATATGTATAAATTCTCCCTGCATATTTGATTATTTTCCACGGACTATGAGAAGTTCTATTTTATTATGAACTCAACACAGCCAAGTCTGTCTCAGAGCTTCAGAGCTAGCTCTCTTTTGGACCTTGCATTTTTTAGGTAAGTAAAAACAAAAAACATTTTCTGGGTACAGCACTATTTTAAAAACCATACTATATCAGAAGAACAGTCTGTGTCTATCTGTATAACTTAAAAATACTGCCACTTAGATATCACTTAACTGAAGTTAGTTAGAAAACCAGTTCTACAGAAAAACAAATCTAATCAAGTCAAAATATTCCATTCTCTGCAAAAACCCCCACTTTTATCACCGTGGTAGAGCGCACACGAAAAAAAATGTGTACTTCTTATTTTTTCAGGAAGAGAACAGCTATAAAGAAGTTCTGAGGAGTTCTGAAGAGGCAGGCAGCTCTCCTGGGCTGAAAGCTTACTTTTATTGAAGCTTGTAATGTATTATACAGCATCACGCTCTATACTTCGAAAAGCTTGATTCCAAGGAACTTGTGTTGATAGTAGGTTTCATTATAAAGAACTGAGAGAGAGAAGGGCAGAAATGTGCGTTATCGTGCACAGAAATGGGACCCACAGTTGTGGGGTGAGCAGAAGCGGCAGGAAGCAAGAGCAATCAATGAAAGCTGCCTATTGCAAGGTAGTAGTGTTTGCAATTCTTATTTGTTTCATTAGTGTCATTACTACTTGTCAATCTGTTGGCAGACATATATCATCAAAGGCCAATTGATAAGTAAAACATAGTTGCTGTCAGGCTGAGAGAAAGGCAGTTTCAGGATTTGGAATGCAGTTGCTGTCTGGGCCAGTGGGAATCTATAACTTGCTTTCGCTGTGAACTAGTTCAGTAGATGAAGTCTTTGAAGAAGCGACAAAGATCTGAGAGGAAAGCTTAGTCAAAATCAACTTAGTTTTTGGCATGTTGAAGTTAGAAAAATAGCACAGGTTACTTTGTAATCTTGAAAACTCTGAGTTTTTTGATCTGTATTCTTCTATACTGAATGGGGATTTGAGGCACAGTGTGACAGGGCAGAGGAGTCCTCTGTGTTACTCCTGATGCTGCCTTCAATTCCTTGCTCATATATCTAGCAATCCATTGTGCTGTAGGAGCACCCAGATCCCATGATCCTTTTGCACTGTAGGGGTTAGTACACTCTTGAATAGCTCTATTGTGTTCAGTAGGATGGAACTACCAAATCTACCTCCTCCTACCTAATCTGAGCTTGCCCGAGGCAATGCCCCCTGTGGTATATGCGTGGCACAAACCTGGTGATGTCTGCTCTTGTTTGATGTGGCTCCTAAGAGCCATCCTGTGTGATGTTCTGGGATTGACAGGACTGGGCAATGACATTCATTCCATGCATCTGTGCATACATAAAGCCCCTAAGGCTCACCACGTACAGGCATGAATCCTGTTCCTGTGCTATCCTTACTCCTTCCTCCCCATTTCTTGGCCTCCTTTCTGTTGCCAGAATTTGTGGTTATGCTTCATCATGTGGGCTCGTAGGAAGTCTCTGCCAACTGAAAGAGATAAGTCATACTTCAGGGTACAGTGGTTACCTTTTACAATGTGGAAATGAGACAGTTGGAGATGGATTACAGAGTGGGATTCTCCTGCTGGACTTTCTGTGTGACCCTTCTCGTGTCACCATTCAGCCTTTACCTTTGATAGCGCCAGGTACTTCAGACAGTGCAGTCCTACTGGTGGGAGAGGCAAGAGGTGGCCTCTCACTGAGATTACACGGACATAAATCGTGGCTGTTGGTGGGTTTGAGAGCAAAAAAAGTCTTGGCTGTCTACCTTCTGATTTTCCTTGTTCCATTTGTGGTTTTGGTGTGGGTTGTATGAGAACTGCTGGCAGCTACAGTAGATTAACCTGCAAATGAGGAGTGGGTTTTTGAGTTGAATATGCTGCAGCAGTTATGGATCAGAGTGTGAGGCACATACTGAGCCATGTGCGTTAAGGGATCATGGAGCAGCAAAACACAGAGAATCTCTGGATTGCTTCAACATGTCCCCAACATACTTTGATTGAAATGCATTATTGACATGGCTACTACACCCCAAAAGCACTCTAAGGTCTGTAGAGTGTCGTTCAATTAATGAGTGCTTCAGCCTGTAAAACTGAGTGTTTGCTTGAGTGCTTTTACTAAATGCAGTGTAGCTAGAGCCAGGTAAATTGGGACACTGACCCATTATCACACAGTTTATTTTGGAGGAAAGATTTGGGGTGTTTTTTTTAATTTCTAGATAGTCATTAATAATTCTTTGGCCTCTTCAGAAATGTTTTTTTTCTGGTCAACATACTTTTATTTCTTTATTTCTCATCTACCTTTTATCTATATTCAACAACTGAGCTTTCCTGCTGGGCTATGCACATAGCTTTCAGGTCTTGTGTTGTAGGATGTGTTACAGGTCTGAGTAACCCTTTCATTAGTCAAACCAATTTTACTTTCAGACTTGTCAGTGTTTCTGTTTTCATTGACTGCAGGTGATACTTAGTAAGGTCATGAAAGATTAAATATATCTTTTCATGATGTTTCCTTAATAAAGCGTAGAATTTGCTTCAGATTGAGTCCCAAATTAACATAAGATGCTGTACTCCTAACAAAATGTCCAGCCAGGTTTGCAAAGTGTGTTAAATTAGCAGTTGAAACAAACCATGGTCAAGTCAAGATGATGTTTCTTCTCTGTGAGTTTTTCTTTTAGTGTCTTCTGTGATTTGAAAGTAACCGAGAATATGGAATTGTGGAGGTGTTCAGGTTGGAGGGGATGTAGGGAGCAGGAGCACTCCAGTCCAGCCTGTTTTTAAAGCAGAATTGACACTGAATTCAGGCCTGGCAGCTCTTTCCCATCAGGCCATGAAAGTCTCCAGGAATGGAGAACCTCTCTGGACAACCTGTTCCAGTGATTGGTAATCATCAGAGAGAAAAAACTTTCCTTATGTCCAGTCAGATTCTTCTCTGCACTTTGTGACTGTTGCCTTTCGTTATCGTGCGGTGCAGCTCAACAGAGAACTCATCTCTGTCTTCTCGGTCAGTTTATGGGTGTAGGAAGGTTCTGTGTGGGTCCTCCCCAAAGCCCTTCCTTTGCAAGGATAAACAAGGCACCTTTCTTTCTGTGGATCCAAAGCTGAACACAATTTCCAAACGCAGTCTGATGATTGCTAAGTGAGAGGGGTTTATTACCCCTCTTGGTCTGTTAGCTGTGCTTCTGTTGATACGGTACGGTGTGCCTTCACGACTTCCAGGGTGCACTCCTGACGTGTTTAGTGTACTGCTCAGCAGGACTCCCTTGTGTTTTAAGCAGAGCTGCTGCCCTGCCAGTCAGTCTCTTGCAGGTACTGCTGAAAGGGATCAGATGGATAGTTTTGTGTTTGTTCCTGCTGGATTTCATGAGGTTCTTGTTGACGCGTATCTCTGTCTAGGTCCGTACTGCTCCATGATCCCTCAGCTCATTGCCATCTACAAACTTTGTTTCCTCCTCGAATCACTACCTTGGACTCCGATCTGGCTATGAGGTGTGTCCGCTGGTGTCTCTTGAAAATGCTTTTTGTTTTGGGTAGACGGTTTTCCTGTAATGTATATAAATTAGAAGAAAGTGGAATTGTATCCTCTGCTGCTGTTTTGAGGATGGTTTATAAATATGATGTCTACGTCTGGCTGAGTTTGTTGAAATAGATACTAATGCGCAGCATGGTCTTCTGGTTATGAAACTTGGCAAGACACTAAATTTATTAATTATTTATTGTTAATGACTTCATATGGGCAAGGCTCCCAAATGAAACTGATCGGAATGTTCTTGTGTTATGAGGTAGCAAATCTGGTTGATAATTTGTCCGTGCTAATGTGAGGTAACCTATAAAAGTGTTCAGTGATGTCAAGGTATTTGAAAACATAGGCTGTTTGGCTGGGATGAACAAGGAGGTTCTTGCCCTCTCCAAATATTGTAGACACTAATGGAATTATAAAAACATTTTTCAGGTCATTGTGGAAAATATTTTCCTCTATTGTGAAGTTTTCATTAAGTGACTGAATAGTTTTATGTTTGGTAAATGCAGGATGGGCGTATGCTTGAAATGATAGAAGCCGTTAATAACATGAATTATGCCTTGTGATAAACATTGTAGGAGCTTATATCATTGTGTGAGAGAGCAGGGGAGAAAACTTACATTAGGCTGAATGAGGGATTTTCTTGGGATTATGAACCACTGATGTTGAGAAAATCCTCTGGTGAAGTTGACTGGAATAGAGACCCAGCAAAATGTGTTTAACATGCTGCATAGCTTCAGTGCAGTGTTGAGTGGAGGAATCTGTAATGGCTGTTTGTCACCTAATTAGTTGTCAGGTTCCTTTTCCTTTACCCCTCTTTGTTTGCTTTCTAAGCACAGAATAAAAAAGCGGTCCCTCTACAATTCTGGCCCTTGGATTCTTCAGTGTTTCATAGAACAGATTGTCCCTGAAATACTTCTGTGCACTGGTTTTGCTCAGTCCAGCTGGCACAATATCAGGGGTGCTGAGTGAATCTGAGTCTTTGGGGGGGAAAAAAACATGTTTACTATCTTGGTGTCAATAAAAATGTTTCCACCATCATAAAAAGGTTTCCATGGTGCTAAGATGTTTTCCAGTTATTCCCTACAGGAATTTGTCCACTTGCTGCGCATGTGTGTCTGTGTTGGTGGCGTTTATGTCGGAAACACGGTTGGTGGACTGCATGTTCCTCTCTAATGACTGACCTTTCGCTGGATTCTGGAGCTGTGGAGAGACAATAACAATTCATTAGTACGTTCAGTGTTGCCACTCACCTTGGTGCGTGTGTGTATGCAGAAGAATTGTATTGTTGTGGGGGTTGTCTTGACTCATTTGCTTTGCTTTATCTTGTGATCTGATTTGACAGATCTTTCTCTTTTTAACTCATTTTTTATGGCACATGTGGAATTTTACTTTATTAAAATAAGTAGGAATGCAATTTAATATGCAATCATTTTCCTAAAAACTAATATCATGTTTGGGATTTTTGTGTTTTGTTCTTTTTTCATTTTACAAAACCCAACTGCAATAAAAATTAATATATTAAAGAAATAGTAGCTTGTTGGATGCTCTTGTTTTGTTACTTCAATGTGGATTTTCTAAGCAATGCTTTAAAAAATCCTTGGCTCGTTTGCCCAGGGTACAGGTAGGAAAAATGCTGGCCTGCAAACTTTCAGTTGTATTTTCTCCATCTGTCTTTACACGCTGGCCTCTCCCAAGGGGTCAGAAGGTCCGTTCCTACATGTGAACGATAAACATTGCTGGAACATTGCAGATACCTTTCTTTTAGCAGTAGTATGAGATCTTGCAGCTTTTGGGGAAGAAAAGTGTTTTCAGCCCAGATGACTGGCCAGCATGTTGTTGATAGTGTCACCAAATGCATCGGCAGTTTTCCCTTGTGATTAATGGTTATCATGTGCTGACAATTCCATTACTGATTTGGAGGTTACACTGCCACTGTGAGCTTACATAGTCATACCTGTTTTAAGGTTGAAACCTTCAGGGCACTACATGTCATGTTGGAAGAGGGCACTGCTTTGTTATCCTGGAATTCTTGTTTCACTCTGCCAGATTATGGGCATGTTTGAACTTGCACAGATTTATTTCAGCTCATTCCACTCAGTATCAGCCACTAAACTGTATGAGACAAATCCTCTATTGAACCTGTTAGGTTAGAAAAGATGATTCATGCCAGAGGGTTGCTGGAATATTCTTCCTCTGTCCAAATATATTTACTGTTAGAGGGTTAGTTTGACAAAATGTTAGAAATTCTCTATAAGAAATGGTTTCATCTTGTCAACAAGATGACACTGAGTGATTTATTTTTTTCTGTTTACGTGCTGAAGGTTTGGATGTAAAGCTCACGAGTGGGAAATGCGTGTTTGCTTATGGCCTAATAGACACTTGCCCATCTTTCTTGAGAGTATGTAGTATAATGTGGGTATTTAAGATAGCATATTTGAAATAGAGCCTTATGCAGACTTTGTTTCCTGTCTGTACTTTTTTTCTCAGTATTCTATAACAAAGTGTGAATTTTTAATATTTGTTTTTTCATTGCCTCAACTCAGATGCAAGGTAGAATGATGCAGGCAGTCACTTAAAAATGTGACAGAGCAGCATTACAGGCTTAGTATCGGCCAGTGAGTAAACTGAGATTAAAAAAGAATTTTATAATGGCCTCTGAAATGCAAGGGCAAAGGTGATCTGTTTTGTAGGCTCAGGAGCTCTATTACCAGTGTTTACTGGCTCGTTTACATCACTTTCACTTGAAGATTTATCTTTATCTATGTTTTTTATTTAAGATTTTTGATGCTGTAATATTAATAATTTATCTCGTTTATCTAAGTTTACAGATTACATTATTTTAAATAAATGAATCCATGTATCCTAAAGAGGTGAAGCTCTGAATAGTACAGCATTTCATCTTGTCTGCTGCATTGCTCCCTTGCCCCAGGAAGGTGAATTTCTCAGCTTGCATCTGCCATAGTAACCAGAGTTCTCGGACCCAGGCTGACTGATGCATAGAATATCAGCAACTAAAAATGCAAAGTTGCTATGGTAATTGTAATTGTCATCACTCCAGGAGCAGATGTCAGTTTGGAATGTTATTGAAATGCTTATTATATATGCCAGTATCCCAGTACAGCAAGATGTTATGTTTATTGTCTCCTGTCAGTACTCGTGTTCTGTCTTGGGCAGTGAAACGTTCTGATTTTAATATGTAAGTTGAATGAAGAAGACATCTAATGGTCAACAAACGTCATGCAGCTGTCTACCGAGTAAGTACTTTGCAGCAGGACTTGTTATGCACTTTAAATCATTCCAGTGTGTTTTTTTAGTGACGTACCACACAGTGTGAAAGGGAAACAGGAAAAATCCTATTGAAATTTCAGAGCTGCTTTCATGTCTGGATTGCATAGCTCTACTTAGGTAGCCCATACAAGTATTTAAAGGGGAATGCTTGTTTTCTTTCTATTTTATATATTTCACCATGTGCACTAGACAGCAGTCATGGGTATGTTCCCCCCAGATAGGTGAGGAAGTTGTTAGCAGCCCTTATGGTTTAGCCTGGTGACCTTCTTGTGTAGTTCTTACAGTTGTGATCATTCCAGAAGGGTGTTTATTGATTATGCAGCAGTAATCATGAACGATATTGCCTATAATGATCTGCTTTGTTTTATTGATTTTGCAGGACTTTAATTTCTTCAATATTTGATTCGTGTTTACATCTGTGGCACAGATATTATGCTTACTCAAGTTCTTTATGCAGCTGGTCTGAGCTCTTGGCTGGACCTGTGACCACTTCAAGTGGAATTACTCAGCTGTTGGTTTGTTTGTTTTATTTAAATAGCTCACTGAATCAGTCCACTTTTACACAGAACAGAACTTAAAACTGAAGAAGCTGCAATATTAATTTACCTATGCCATAGTACAGATTGCGAACTCTTAAGATTGTCCAGATCTTAGAATAGACCAAATCCATTAAAATAATTAGAAGCTCTAAAAGTTTTCATATTTCAAGTGCAGTAATTTTGTTGTTAAACATGAACTCAAGGCAGTGTGCTGCAGTCTGTGTCCATACAGGTGTCACAGAAGGAGATAGCTGGAACGTTAGTTCACGTCTACGTGAAAAATACTGGAAGTTTCTGAGCTTTTTAACTTCTGTGAATAATTACCTCACACGAGATGAGCACATCCTCTACCAAAATGTGATAGCTCAAATTTGCTGGTGCTGAATGTTGGCTGATTAAATTTAATTTTTACTTTGTTTCTGAATTTGGAGGAACCAATTCCCAAAGTTCTAGGGAAATCAGTTTATTGATTGACACTGACCTAATGACTATTCACTACTTTTGAAATTATTTCAAGCCTTCATCATTGGGGGTTTGTGGGTGGCTTCTGTGGAAATTGGTTGACCAGAACTAGGGCAGTTGGAAATACTGTGGTGTCCTACTTTCCCAGACCGTGTTTGCTACTTTGTCTTTGGAAGCCGGTAACGTATTCTGCACCTCTGTGGAAATGTTTGCCAAAGCTGTGCTGTTCAATATACATCTCAATATTCAGTTTGAATTACAATATTTCAAGGGAGTGCCAAGCTACAGCGCCGGACTGTTTGGATTGTGTGGCGGTGTTACCTCCACAACCTGTCTGTTCTGTTCATACACAAATGAAGCACATGGTGATGAGCTCTGGGCTCCCATCTATTTAAGATATTATTTTTTTTTTTTTACATCATCTTTGCCTTGTCTCTGTAAGTCTGTGTAGGTGAGTGCTATTGATCAGCACCCTGTCAAGTGTAAGAATTAAACTATCTCAGCTCTAAAGAGTTTCCTCTTTTCTGCAGGTAGAATGATGATATTTGTTATCTTACCTGTGTGGTGTTCTTAACCAAATCTAATGTTCTCTTTCCCAGAGAAAAGAATTTTTACAGCTGGGGAGGTGTTTGCTGAATTTCCTCACATGGTTCGCTAAAAGGCTGAGTTTCTTTGCTTCTCTGTTCAGCTATGATGTGTGAAAATAAGATGTGTAGATTGTACTTGTAACTCATTAGTAAAGACAAAGTTAAAATTGCATAGGGAGAAGCTTTGGCAGTGTGTTTTGTATTTTAGTAGCATTCCTGTGACATTTTAGGGTGGAAAAATAATTTTCTGCGTTATGCTATTATTTTAAATCAGAAAAGCAACACATAAGTAGCTTGTAAACATCCTTATAAAGAATCACACAATTAGTTTTTAAATGAGATATTCAGTTACCAATTTGGAATATATAGCATTATTTGTGTAGAGTTAGTCTTTAAACCTGTATGTGTCCATCTGTATACCAGGTGTGTAAATGATTGTGTGAAGTAAGACAGCTAGCAAATTAAGGGGTTATTAAGAAGGTTTGTGGGTTATTTGATAGCTACGAGAAGCGTAAGTGAAACTTGGTTGGAGACCTTATCCCAGTATCAGATAATAACTGTCAGAATATGGCCATAAAACAATTACTGGAACTTAGGGATCACCTGTTATGTCATTTTAATGCGCTAAGCAAGGCAGAGAAATCTGTGCTGTGGCAGTGCGTTGTACATTAATACAGAAGAAAAGGTAACAGCAGGGTGACAGGGCACTGCAGTGAGGAGGGCTTACTTCAGCAGTAAACCATTCCTCTGTCAGCTGCTGCCACAACTCACCTTCATGTACAGGGATTTTTAATGAGCTTTAAAGGTGTAATAGGTTTTAGCTGTTCTAGATATGCTTTTCTAGTTTGTCACAGGCATTACTGGAGTTTTAAGGAAATTTTAAGAAGTAATGATTTGTTTTTGTAAGCAGGAGGATTGCTTTTATATGAACTTTTTGTACTAAAGCCAGATATGTGTTGACTCTGTAGGTTATATGTTTCATTGATCCCCCAATGGTCATATCCATTACGATATTGCATGTGTAGTAAAACCTGATTATCATTAGAACTTGTGACTTCTTCTTTACAGATCAGTGCACCTTTCATATGCCTGATTATATAAAGCCAGAAAATATGGTGGTTTATGAATGCAGAAGATGGAAAAATTATTTTTCAGCCAGCTCAGACCCAGCAATTGCACAGCATACTTTTTCATCTGTCTGGTTAGCTAGGAGCATGGTAACATAGTACAGGCAGTTCCACAAATCACGTTAAGTGTGTGCTTTTTCTGGCAGGGGTTTACGCATCTCCAGGCAAGGATGAGAAGTCTCCTCCGAAGGAAGGAACTAATGAATAATTAAACTGTGGTTGCTGTTCCCTCCACTCTGTAAGAGGTTTGCTTAATTGGGTAGTTGTGTGTTTGAGAAGAGTGACGGCCTCCTTTGAGGTGTAGAAGCTTTCTTGCCATGGGCTCTTGGTGAGAAATGGGAAAAGGGATGCAGAATGCGTAGGAATGCTGCCCAGGCTGTGCCCTGCATGTGTGTGTTCACTGCTGTGTCCCGCAGTTAATGGTACGGGTGGTTTGGGGTGCATTTGTGCCTGCAAGGTCTCTGGCTGTGACTGTGCTAATTAGATCTCAGTTAAATATGGTAACGAGATGACATGCTTATTTGCAGGTGCAAATTCAGGACAAATCACGTAGGGGTGTTATAAAGAAAGATCATTTTGTACCCAGTTTGCAATTCCCAGCAGTTTTTTGGTTTAATGCTGTGATATGATTACTGGGTTAGGACAGGAATGTGAAGCCAAATTCCAAGCATTATATGATGTTGCCCAAAGAAATGAGGTGTGATTTTCCTGGTCGTGACATTTCTGAAGTAGCTGAGTGTGGTAGCAGCCCTTGTTCCCTTTGTCTGCATAACCGTGGCATTTGTATGGACATTCATCAGCAAACATGTCAGCGGAAGCTGACATTTCCAGTGGGCTCACCAAGAGACTGATCTCCCTTCCTCTGAGGCAGCACAAATCAAATTAGCTAAGACTGAGTTCTCTCTTCTCATTGTAGAGTTCTGTCAGATCTTTTTAATACTGAGTCCTGCTGACCCACTTGTGGTTGGTAAGTGTTAGTGACCAGCAGAAGGCACAAGTTTCGTCTGTCACTGAATTTATCAGCTTTCGTTTTGTTAAACAGTTAATCAGCAGTTCAGCTTTGCATCTGAAGTGTTTTTCCGTACGTCTTATTGTGATTAAAAACTCCTACCACTGTCACCATCACATTTGAAACTTAAAAGTGCCATGAAGGCCTTGTGCATTAATGTCGTTAATAAACAAAAAGAAAAAGCAGAATTTTCTTAGCAAATCAGATGTCATGAATATTCACATGGCATTGTTAATAACTCAATGCTATTAAACATGTCTGATAAATTTGCACATTGAATGCGTGTGAGGCATGTGAAGGAGCTGATTCGAGTAGGAATTTGGTGCAGGGGTATCAGGTTTGGAGAGGTGCAAATCAGCTGTACGTGTTGTCCCATCACTGTACACAGAGCCTGAGCTCTCGGGGCCTCATGACTGTTCTGCTTTAGCACGGCTGGTTCAGCTGGCTGACCGTAGGGCGCTCTGGTTTGTACAGACCAAGGTGGAATGGGGCTGGGGGAGCAGAATTGGTGCAGTTGGATGCTGACTGCTTCAATGGGGATTTTTACATCTTGCCTTTTCAGCAGCATTTGGTTTCAGAGGTGTAATATTGTGTGCTTGGGTCTCCTTCACTGCTGCGGTCCAAAATTGGAAAGAGTTTTTTTAAAAACAAGTTTTTGAGAACCATTGTACGCCAATGACCAGTGAGCTGCTGGCAGAACACATTATGATCCGTAGCAGAAAATCCAAGTGGTCTGGTTGTATGTGTTACTGGGAGGGAGGAACAGCTCCTAGCTGACTGGCATCATTCCTCTTGTCAGGGAGACTCCTGTTTTAGCACAAAGGCAAGGCCAAAAGCAGTGAGAGCTCGGGATCGCATCTCTCAGTCCTCAGTGTTAGCGGATGTGCAGTGCACGTTCCCTGCTAGGGTAGATGCTGCCATGCAACAGTGACACGGGTGATCACGACTCAGAGCTTGCCTTGTACAAGGCTGTCTCTGTTCTAACACGCAGAACTGTGTCTCAGTAACCCCCAGGGCTTCAGTCTACAGTCACAGCTTCTGCATCTCCTCCACACCATTCCCAGCAGAGTGTCTGTTCTGGAAAACACTGTGGCTGTTGCTGAACCCACAGGAGAAGGAAGTACAAGCAGAGTACAGCTGAAAGCAGCCAGTGCTGTATGCTGGCTCGCTATGGGAAAGAGTGAAAACAGTACAGCTTTCGAAAATTTTGCAGTCTATTTTGTTTTTTAATCAAATGCTTCTGGAAAAAGCAGAGTTTGATGTTTATTAACAGCTGGAGGGGGAAAGTAGTGATTCCTCATCCCCATGTTTTTGTTAGGCCTTCTCTTAGCAGAAAATGGGAAAGTGCATATTAAGAGCATGAAGTGATTGAAAGAAACTCTTTCTGACTATAGAAAGAGCAGCATCAGCAATTTAGAAACAATTTGATTCTTGAAATACCATGCATAAGGAAAAAAAGGCAGATGGCATTGTTCTTGGATTGTTGTGCTTTGTTTAATTCAGTCAAATATGTTCGACTACCCTTGAGACCATTTTTCTGGTTTTGAAAGCAAATATTAATTTGCACAAGGAGATGCTCATTTTTCTGTAAAGCTGCAGAGTCAGGCTGGCACGGCTAGTAAGTTTTTGCTGTGTATGCAATAAATAGTAATAAAGTGAGGCCACTATAGCTTTTGGTGTGTGCAGGTCATTTTGTGCTTGAATATATGGTGTGTTCCATGCATACATTAGATCTAAATAAATACTTATTTCAGAGAGGCCTGCCTTGGATGTGTGCACTACCTACTGGTTTGGGGGTTTTTGGGATGGACTGCGCTCAGCTTCTCAAGGCCTTTTTATTCAAATCGAGGTCAGTGGTAGTGATCTCTTGGTGTAATGTCAATCTCAGTTATAGAGGAGATAACATGAAATTCATCTTTCGTGTAGTTAGATTTCAAACAAATTTAGCCTGACATTTGATCTAAGTAGTAATGCACATTTGTAATAAATGTATTTGAAAATATTCAGGCATAAAGTAGCACAATATTGTGGAGTATGTGTGTCAGCAACATACTGGAAAACTGATGTTGTGGAAATGTTTTTAACAGCAGTTCATAGACATTTTCATTTGTGATAATAACTTAATTTCACACTCTAAATAATAAATAATTCTGTCCATTTTTGTGTATCTGCTGTCTATGGAAAGACTCTCTAATAGTTTATTTACTTTCAAAGTGGCAGAGAAACTGAATGTAATTCAGAGCATCTCAAGACTGTTGTTGGGGCTGACTTTTAGTGTTTTAAATACTTGCCGCAACTGAGCATGTATCTCTGCAAGATACTCGGTATGGTAAAGGAATGTTGGATCCTCTGATTAGCAGTAGACAAACACTGTTTACAAGTTGTGATACAGAAAGATGAAAACCAGACCAGAAGCATGAATCTGGTGGGAGATGATAGATTTAAAACAGTCAAAGTGTCTGGATGCATTCGGTGACTTTATAATGATATACACATGTCAAAATAAATTTGTTACCCCACAATTGGTAGGCATTGGGTTCTCTGTGTTTGGTAGCTCAGGGTGCACCTTTATATGTGTGCCCCAGGCCAAGAGTTACGTGTGGATAATGGGGCTGTCTGTATTACCAGTGTGATACTGCAGGACACCCACAAGACACACTGGATCTCACATTGTCACAGACGCACTGTTCAAGCTTAAATGAAAAGGAGAAGAACTGCTTTCTTATTTTTATTTTGTTTGATTTGTGTTTAACTTGGTCAGGTGTTATTTGCTGAGTCTGGCAAACACTTTTTGACATCTTTGTGCCGTCTCAAGATTTTTCTTCCCCCTCCTCTGTGGTCTGTCATTCTGTTGTTACCCCTCTCTCTGGCCAGAACGTACCCTCTGCTAAGGCAGAAACCCACCATCCTGTGGGTGAATAGCTAACCATACACTCAGGACTTCCTTACATGTTCCAGGTACAGTCTCAAGTTGCGATGTATTATGACTGCCTGTTTTTTTCTTTCTGTTAATAGGATCTGTTTTTACGCTGAAAGTTCAAGTAAATGACATCGTCAGCCATCAGTACCTGCGACAAGCAGCTGTAGAAGTGTTTGTTAACTACACGAAGACAAATTCCACTCTTACTGGAAACGATGGAGCAGTATTAATAAAAGTTCCCTACAAATTAGGATTAAGCTTAACTATTGTATCTTACAAGGATGGCTACATATTAACTCCTTTGCCTTGGAAGACTGGGAGAATGCCAAGTATGTAAGCGTCTTAGAGTCCTATTATTAAACTGTATCTGTCGGTAATTAAATTTCCCTCTTCCTCAGCAAGCTGGGTCGTTACTCTCAACTGAAAATGTCTGAACAAAGTCAATCAAGGGAGATGGTGCCTGTCAATACAGATGTAAGGCTGAAGGATCTGCTAAACTTGTCAAAATTCTTACTATTGTAAAACAGAAAATAGCCCTTTTTTAACTGTTAAGTAGGTTACATAGTAATACTGCGAGTGTATTCTGACCTCTTCAGAATTCCAGCCACTTGTTTAGTCATAAAAGGCATAAACCAGTAGCAAACCTACAGCAGACGTCTTCCTGCCTAACCACTAGAATTCCTGCTTTGGATATCAATAGTGATTTATTTATCGAGTCCTCATATACTCTTTTTGAAATGCTCTGTTTAGTATTCCTTCAGAACTGGCAGGACTTCTTTGGTTGCACAATGTAACAGATATTATCCCTTTCCGCAGTATACTCATCTGTGACACTTTCATTATTCCCACAACATCAAGCTAATATATGGCTGTTTGAAGATACTGTCTTAGTAACTGGAAAACTCTCTGGTAAGTTCAGTGTACACAGACCATAATCTAAACACTTTGTGATAACTATCTGTACAGATACAAAGAAACCCTAAGCATGTTCATTTTCTCCTTCAATACCTCTTTACTCAAAGCCAGATTTTAGGTTAATTGCATGACTGTTGTATGACTGACAGCTGCTAGACTAAAAATACACAAAATGGATGGAAACAGGATGTTATGCTAAATGGATTTCTGAGCAGGAATAAAAACATTGTGTGGTTTACCACTGCTAAGAATAAATATTACTCCTTTACAGATGCCAAATCTCAACCAAGTGTTCAATTTCCAAAATTTTTAATAAAGCTTCCAACAAATCAACATATTACAAATGTTACAGCCTATCTGACAGTGCCAGAGCAATTTTTGAAAATGGACAGCTTTTTCTATGCAACAGGAATTCTTCTAAATAAATCAGGTATGTAAATATGTTGTTTAAGATTTTTTTTAAAAAGGAGAAATCTCCAAGTTATAATGCATATGAGTGCTCAGTGTTTAAGAAAAACTTATGTTTAAATTAAAAGTGCCTAAACCTGCTTCCATTGCATCAAATCACAAAGCTTTGTTCTATAGGAGTAAGCTATAAACACATGAGGTAAGTAATTGATGTCACTGTTTATCTTGTTCCATATAGTTTGAGAACATAACATATCTTACTACTCTGAAATACTCTGTCAGAGTCTGCTTTTTATATATACGTGTGTGTGTATATATACATGCGTTCAGGATTACATGCAGTTGTGGAACTGGTTTAGTAAAGCCTCAAATATGCTTATGGCTAGAGTGTAGAATAAAGAAATTGGTGAAACAACAAGGGTTGACTTCAGCTGTAGCGTTTTCTGTGTTTTCACAAAATTACTGGTTTCATGGATGAGGGAAAGGTGGTGCACCTGGACTTCAGGAAAGCCTTCCTGCTGGAGAAACTGTCTGCCATTGGTCTGGACAAGCACACCCTCTGCTGGGTTAAAAACTGACTGGATGGCCGGGCCCAAAGGGTTGTGGTTAATGGAAGGCTCCATTTTATCGAAAATAATGGAAATGGAAATGGAAAGTAGTTGGAAACCAGTCACTAGCAGTGTTCCCCAGGGTTCAGTGCTGGACCCTGTCCTGTTCAACATCTTTATCAATGATCTCAACATGAAGGCATCGAGTGCACCCTCAGCAAGTTTGCGGATGACACTAAGCTGGTTGGAAGTGTCGATCTGCTTGAAGGAAGGGAGGCTCTGCAGAGGGATCTGGACAGGCTGGATCGATGGGCTGAGACCAACGGGATGAGGTTCAACAAGGCCAAGTACAGAGTCCTCCATTTGGGACACAACAACCCCATGCAGCAATACAGACTTGGGGAAGAGTGGCTGGAGAGCTGCCTGGCAGAAAGGACCTGGGGGTGTTGGTTGACAGCCAGCTGAACATGAGCCAGCAGTGTGCCCAGGTGGCCAAGAGGGCCAATGGCATCTTGGCCTGTGTTAGACACAGCGTGGAGCAGGAGCAGGGAGGTAATTGTGCCCCTGTACTCCGCACTGGTGAGGCCGCACTTTGAGTGCTGGGTTCAGTTCTGGGCCCTTCACTATCAGAAAAACATTGAGGTGCTGGAGCATGTGCAGAGAAGGGCAACGAGGCTGGTGAGGGGCTGGAGACTATGCCCTACGAGGATTGACTGAGGGAATTAGGGTTGTTTAGCTTAGAAAAGAGGAGCTGAATGGAGACCTCATCACTGTCTACAACTACCTGAAAGGAGGTTGTGATGAGGTGGATGCTGATCTCTTCTCGCAAGTGACAAGTGATAGGACAAGAGGAAATGGCTGCAAGTTGCACCAGGGGAGGTTTAGACTAGACATTAAAAAAATTTCTTCACTGAAAGGGCTTGGAACAGGCTGCCCAGGGAGGTGGTGGAGTCACTGTCCCTGGAGGTGTTTAAAAGGTGGGTAGATGAGTTCCTTAGGGACATGATTTAGTAGGGAGACAGGAACGGCTGAACTCTGTGATCTCAAAGGTCTCTTCCAACCTTATGATTCTATGATTCACTCGAATGGTTGACTCCAAGAGCTTTTACCTCCAGCATAAAGATTGTACAGAAGCTGTGGTTTGGCTTACAAACAGCTAATCTACGTAAGCCTAGTTGACACCAAGTAGTCACTGTATATAGAGAAGACAACTAATACTGTTTTCTGTGCATCTGTTTCATTGGAGAAGCAGTGTGGGCTTTCATGAGCTATTGTAAACCTGGTCATGTGCAATTGGATCTTTTGGTGTTTGTCACTGTCAGATTGGGGGGTTTTGCATAAATCCAGCAATTTCTGGTAGACAGTACTATGTGCAGTTCCATCTTCCTTTTGTTCTTTTCTTTCTATTCCCAGTGAACCTGAAGACTTGAGGTTCTTCAATTCATTGCAGCATGTGGGAAGGCCACTACAGGTCTTATTTGGACTTGTCATGCTCTCCCCTTTAATTTTCATTGAATTAAAATGATCGTATATATTGATATCTTGACTTACATATATTAAAACCTTTCTTTCACGTCTTTAAATGTAAAACATAAGAAAATAAGCAGTGTTTCTCCCCTTCAGCTTTTCCTTTCAATCTCTGATGTGTTTTAAATTATTCATACACTCCTGAAGGAATAGGCTTCCTTTTAGGGGAGATGGAAGCTCATTGTTATCTGATGCACCAGTTTCCTCACAGCCAGCTCCAAAGAGCTTGCATAAATTTAACCTTATTCTCGTATTTACTAATTATGTTTCAGCCACTTTCATCATCCTGTCAGGTGCATTCTGAAGTATTTGCAAATCAGTGGAAGGAAAACAAAGGAAAAAGACTTTCAGGCTGCATTGTAAAGCTTTGTATATGCAACTTTGTCTTTGAGTGCTTTGACAAGTCTCAGCATTAACTCTTCCATTAATTATAACTGTCAAATTAGAAAGGTAATGCTTACAGAAAAGTTTAGGAGGACTGTTCAGCTCAGGAGAAATGCAGGAGTGTTATTTGCATGTGTGTTGTGATTCAATGTTACTCAATTATACAAAGGTTCTTATGTTATCTAGATAGCACCTGGGTTACCTATTTTGTAATCAAGTTATGTGAGAGGGATAGCCCTTCTCCCACTACTAACCACGTTTTGCCTAATCATCATTCTACCGTCAGCACTGAACCTACCTGTCAAAAGTATCTCTTATTGATTTGGTGTAGAAATGACTGGTTTTTATTTTGAGCACAAAATTTAGAAGTCCAGAAGAGAAGAATTGTTGATTTTTATTTGAACCAGTTGGTGACAGCTGTCTGTGTAGTTGGGTGTCAGTGAGGCTTTAGCTATAATGAGGAGAGATTCTGAATTCTAAATATTTCTTTTAAAAGTACCCTGTGAATTGATAATTACAAACAAGATATTTCTGTCACTTAGGTTTCAAAAGCATGGAATTAGCTCCTCTTGCTGCAGTATGCGTAAACATTCTTCTAGCTGGGAAAGAGCTGAAGGTAAATGGGCCGATTCATATGACACTTCCTCTTCCCGCAAGTACTGTAAAATCAGGAGATGCTATTCCTGCATGGACATTCGACATGAAAAGTGGTAAGTGGGCAGAGTTGTTTGTTCTACCTTTTAGCATGTGTGTATGGGTTTGGGCGCATGACACCATGGTGTGCAACAGTGATGGCTCTGATTTGTGAGGTGGTGTTACCTAGTCACACATTTCATAAGGGTTTCTGTGTTGTGTTTTGATTAGCTTGAGCCTTTCAAAGGAGTTTCCTTGCTTTCATTAGTTCAAAAAGCTTTGGTAAAATCCATTAGCGTTCCCGTTGAACAAATTCTTAATGCGATGAATTTTTATTTTCATGGGAGGCTAAGGATTCAGGGAACATAACTTTTAGGTGATGTTAAATTTTAAGCCTGATGGCCTATGAATTCTTTCTTAAAAGAAAAAAAATCATAATTGAGGATTGGGATGCTTTGTTTCCTAGAGTATTGCTCAAAAATTCCTTTGATACTGAAACTAGAAGAGATACTGCTTCAGTTAATGAAAGCAACTCAGGAAATGAAATGAAGGGGACATAAGTGTTATCAAAGGAGACAACATAGTCCTTACAGTATGCATGGCAAGAGGAGGCTGAGGATTAGATGTTCTAAACCTTTTGTCATCCCTTTGTGTCTAATTTTAGTCAGGAGTGAGTAATGAGCTACATCCCATATAGATGTCCTGTATTAGGTGTGTGTGCATTACTGTTCTGATCATCTTACACTGTAGCTTATCCTTTCCATCACACTTGGTCTTGAAATATACAGTGAGTGAAGAGGTAAATATCTTACTATTTATTAAGGCAAAAGCTATTATTCAACTGTTGAAAGTATAGAAGAGGACACCAACTCTAACAAAGTGTTATTTATGTGTTGAAGACAGGAACTGGTCATCTTAATGAAGAACAACCAAAGAACATTAATTTGGATTAAGAACATGCTAATAAAATATTGGCTAGATTTACTTTTGAGAAAAGTGAATAGAATAAGTTCTGGCATAGAAGATTGTCTGTCTGTACACCTAGAAGTCTTCGGAGAGCTAACTGGTGCCGTAAGATAGGATTCTTCATCAAAGAAAGGGGTTTAATCTGATATGGTAAAATAGGATTATAGAATCATTAAGATGGGAAAAGACTTTGAATATTGTCCAGTCTAGTCGTTAGCCCAACCCTACTGTGCCTACTAAACCATGTCCCAAGTGCCACGGCTACATGGTTTTTGAACACGTCCAGGGATGGGATCTGCACCACTGTGGTGGGCAGCCTCTTCCAATGCTTTACCACTCTTTCAGTAAAGAAATAGCTCAAGAGGTTTTAATTTCTTGCTGCCACAGCCACTTTTGCTGGCTCTGGAGCTCATCTGTACCTATGCAGAGCTGTTTTACCTCACTAAAAAGAAAACTAGGTCAACAGTGTTATTAAAATACAAAGCTGACAGAGCTGGAGCAACTGGGCACAGCTCAGGTCCAAGTACAAACCAAGTGTAAGGTGAGTACCTGGGTGTCAAGGGGCCTACTCAGCATGGCTGCTTGGGCACCTTGGCCTTGACGGGCAGAGCCAGGCAGGAGCAAGGCATGCTGACCCAATATAAACAACTAAACAGGTTTTCTTTTCCTCTCAGATGGGGTGTACTGTGGTAGAGGCTCCGTAAAGGTAAATTGTTTGTGATGGATGCTCACTGAGGTCTAGTGTTCGTGTGGAGCCTTCCCTGCTGCTTGCTGGAGCACTGTGAACAAAGAGAGAGACTTGTTGTGTATAGCTTCAGCTTCCACTTTTTCTTCCACTTCCTCACCTTTTTTCTACACTGCAAATTTGAAACTGCACTCACTATTCTCGATGTTTAATCTTAAACATTTTTGTTTTATTTTTACTTTTGGTCTGATGTGCAGAATGACTTTTTTCTAAGCTAACTGAGTAATAGGCAGACATTCCTTAGGGTCTGTATGCTGAGGACAGCGGAACACCTGAGCTCTCCAGCAAGCATTTAGTTGTCCATAAGCAGGAGCAGGCCCCATCGGAGCTGAAAGGAGAGCCACCGCTGTGCTGAATAGTAGAACTCTGGCATCCATGGTTGTTGCAAGCAGAATGTCCCCAGCCAGGTGGTGACAAACACTTTTAAAATCTGGAGTCCTTGGGTAATAACTTTTAATGGTAATCAGAGCTTCCCTGTCAATATTGATAGTGGAGAGGGGACAGGTCTGTGTTTGATGCTGTGCAGGCTGATACACATGCACCAGGAAAAGACATTACAGAAACAACTTTCACGTCTCCAGTTGTGCACTGTTCCCTGGGGTTACTCATAGACTGTTCCTGGAAAATGAGCTCTTGCAATTATATTCCAGCTGCTGTAAATGCAGAATTTGTTGATGGATATTGAATATGGCTTCCTCCTTACTAAATATTTTGCCTTGTTGGTATCAGAAGTATTCTGTGGATTTTAATAGAATTACAAAGAAAAAAAAATTGGAAAACTTGCATCGTGACATAAAACTGAATGATATCCTGCTGTTGGAGTGGCAGTAAATCAGAGATAGTATGTGCTTACTCATAAATCACATTTAAAGGTTTTTTTTTTAGTATGTAGTATTTTCTGTGGAGTATATTGAGGGAGATAAAATCCACTGAAGAGGACAGCAAAGGTGATACAGCTTCTTGCTGATTTTTTCAGTCAAGCTACAATTTCTGGAAACCTTTTATCTTTAATATGTAATGTTTTGTGTTGTTTTTTGTTTGCCTGTGACAGTTTTGTGTTACAGTGGCAGCTTGCCATGGAGCTGAAAGGACAGAAAACTTGCAAATCTGTTGTTGTTGTCTCCATACGAGTTAGGGTCTCCTGGCTGGTCTTGCTCCTGAATCTGGATGAGAGGTTTTCCAGGTGGCTGAGAAGCCAGCTCTTTCCGGACTCTGAGTGACTGCTGCTGTTCCCCTTGGCTGCTATCACGTGTACCTGGAGGAGGCTGCATGTTCTGGATGGTAGTTTGTGTGTCTGTGTCTGCATATGTGGCAGTGTCAGCTCTCCTCTTTCCTTCCTGTTTGGTAAATGTGTCCTTTTGCTTTGCTGGAGGAAGGGTTCTGGAGGAAAGCCAGTACTGTAGGGCTTATACGAATTACACTTTTTGCATACTTTGATTGTTGTTTCAGAAAAGCTAGGGGTTCTCTCTCCTCCTCAATGTTAGCTGTTTGCAAGTGTGAGGTGTTTATATGAAGTTGTTTGCTTTCTGTCCTGAGAATTTCACAGATGGCTCACAATTAGTGTGTTCAAGTGCATTAGGTATATTTGTCTCTTCTAGTGCATGCTTTATTAATTGAAGAAGCTGGCATACCATAATACCTGTCCTTTATGCTGCCAAACAGATGGTATGGAACCTGTGACCTAACAGAGTGTCCTTGAGCTGCTGGAACTGTTACTGCCTCGAGGAAGGGAGGGGAAGGGAAATGTCCTGGAAAAACTGTGTTTATCCTGTTGAACCTTCTTAGATTAAAATGCTTTCCCATTAGGTGCTGCCAACTAATGTGAAATGTACTAATAAGTTTAAATTACCTGGTCCTTCATTTTTCAGTCTAGGCCTTCATATATGTTTAGGTTCACGTAGTAGGATATTTCAAATGATTTCTGTGCATATGGATGGAAGACTTTTGCTAATAGAATTATGGGAAGTAAAGTTGATGCGATGTTTCCAAGTAAATGTCCAATGTTGCAATGAAACGGTCAAGAGATAATTTACATGTTTACGTACAGTTGCATAGTAAATGATGTATGGATCAGAAGTTTCAGTCTCTTGTGATCTGGTGCGTTTTTGGTAATAGTTGAACTGCTAATTGTTGAGGTACAGAAGAATCCTGCACAACGTGTAATATTTTGTTCTTTTTCTTTCCAGGTGCTTGGGTAAGCCGAGGGCTGGGAATAGTGAAGGAAGCAGATGGTCAGTTAGCATGGACGTACACTGCTCAACACTTGGGCTACTGGATAGCAGCTCAACTGCCAGGAACGAGAGGTACTGCAACCCCTAGCAAAGAAATGAGTCAGTACCCCAAGTAACCATGTATAAGGCTTTATTTAACAACACAGAGAGAAAAGCAACATGCAGTTTCAACAGTTGTATAACTTTGGTTTGAATTCTCACAGTGTGCCCATGTAAATAAAGACATTTTCTAGACCTTCAGATGCTGCAGGGGGGAAGCCCAGACTCTGAACTCGGGTGTTTGTACTACTGCCATCTTCTGGAAGGAGCCTACAAGGGAACTGTGACCGTAGAGATCTCTAAACCAGACAAGCTGTATCCCTTACTGCTGAGGATTATGTATGACAGGAGGAAATACAACAAGAAAATTAGTCTTGAGGAAAACGGTCCCAAGTGGATTCTGTTTTTATGAAGACTTGTTGGATGTTTTGCAAATTCATAGGAAGCGTTTCTTATCGGAGAAATATGATGTCAAAATTTAAAAACAGATAGCAGTTTTTGACAAAAGCACTGACTAAAAAAATGTAGTTTGAATAACTAATACAAATGTAGTTTGACTGGAATTGAATATATATCATGGTAAGGTTTTAGTACTTGAGATGGTTCTATGAGTCTATGAACCTTTGAAGGTTCAGTAAATTGTAACTGCAGCTTGTATAGTTTCTAGTTTGCTGAAACAGCAAGGTGAAAAGGGAAGGATGAACGTAGTGCCATTGGAACACAAAATCACTGGAAAAGTACAGTTTAATTTATTAGCTCTGCATATCAAGAGGAATTATTTGGTTTTGAGAACTAATTCTTTTCTGGTTTTGTTTGACAATCTAGAATCCATTATTAGTACCATTTCCAAGGACATAACAACCTATCACACAATGTTCCTTACGGCCATACTGGGAGGCACTGTCGTCATTATTATTGGATTCTTTACCGTTCTTCTTTGTTACTGCAGGTAAGCCAAAAGAGAGACTCTGGTAAGCTCAGTGTGAATGGAGTTTAAGGTTGATAAAATAATCTTTTGACTTTTTTCCTTAGCTAAAATATAATGTGTAGCCTACAGGTTCGTGAAAAATTACAGTTATGACAGAACTTCATTGTAAGTTTGTGACATCGCATTGCACTATCACTGGCCAAAATCTAATTTTCAGCACTTGTAGTTAACACACTGGTATTTCCTAGCATGCTCTATACTCACCTTGCATCTCTTTTGTGTAGGGACAAATGTGGTCGAACACAAAAGAAGGAAAAAAATACAACTAAGCTAGAGGTGATAAAAAAAGACCAGACAACATCAACAACTCACATCAATCACATGAATGCTGTCAAAGGGACTTTAAAGTTGGAGGATAAGTCACAGTTGTATACACCGAAGATTTCTTCATATAGCCCTCAAAGAAGTATGTCTGTAGATACAGAAGATGGAAAATCACGAGACAATTCTAAAATCTATACTGAGGATGCTTGTTATGACCTGTCCTGTCAGACCGGCCAGTCCAAGAATTCAGCCCATACATTGGAGCCAAATGCCGCAGTCAGGCATTTACTGCAGCCAAAGCTCAGCAACAGCACTATTGCGCAGGCTCCTAGGGACATTCTGGACCAAACCAGATACCTTTCACTGAAGGAGGAGGTGTATGGGCTTTCCCGTATCCCCGAACATCTAATGCATGTTTACAATCAGCCTGTTGCTGTTCTTCAATCCTCTGACCTTTTCCACTCTCCAGAACAATTGCATCCTGCTAAATCAGCCACTTTGCCAAGGAAAGGACAGTTAGTGTACAGCCCCATTATGGAGCCCATGAATCGCGATGGCTACATGCAGACGTTACCAAAAATGCCAGCACATTCTCACCCACAGCCCTCTGTCTGCAGAGATGAAAATGGTACATTACACAGTGAAGAGGGCTTACCTGCCGAAACGTCAAACTGGAGCCGGTACACTAACAGCTTACTGGAGTCTGTTTCTGTTCCTGGGACACTGAACGAAGCAGTGGTAATGACTCCATTCTCATCTGAGCTTCAAGGTATTTCAGAACAAACGTTATTGGAACTCTCTAAAGGAAAACCATCTCCGCACCCTCGAGCATGGTTTGTGTCCCTGGATGGAAAGCCAATCGCCCAAGTGAGGCATTCTTTCATAGATCTGAAAAAAGGCAGAAAAACAGAGAGTAATGATACCAGCCTGGACTCTGGTGTGGACATGAATGAGCATCATCCTGGTAGGAAACTGGAGAGAGAGAAAACTTTCATAAAAAACATGCCACATTCTAAGATCCTGTACTTGGAAGATCTGGATCTGAGTAGCAGTGAAAGCGGGACCACTGTCTGCACTCCAGAGGACCAGACTGTGCGGCACCTTCTGGATGGAGGGAACAGGCCCGTCACAGAACAGCATGATGAAGAAATTCTAAGAAGAAAAACTGCACCAGGAAGTCATGAGTCTGGTATCACTTCTGCTAAAAAAAGAGATAGACCATCCATCACAAAAAGAGATAGCAAAACCAATATCTGGAAGAAAAGAGAGGAGAGGCCACTTATTCCTATAAATTAAAACACAATGTGCTCTGTGTTGTTGCTCTCCCTGCTGGTTATTGACCTCTTGGCTGCTTCTGTAATTCTGGTGTTGGGTTTACATGGGAATTACATGGGAAATGCTGTTTTCTAGTACCCAGACAAGTTACATTTTTAAATACACAGATTGAGTTACTACACTTCAGCTGGGCAATTGATATTCAATGTGAATAGAAAACAAGGAAGTGCTACCATTAAAATTATCCAGTTCCTAATTTTGTTGGCAGCACAGGGAAAGCCCACATTTTAATTAGCTCATCATTCTTGGACACACCTCTCAGGATGCATGGTGAAAAATGTAGGCACGTGTGTTAACTTTTTTGTGCCTGTTGCTGATGCATTAGTTAAAGCCCATCCTCAGCCTTGTTCTTAATCAATGAGACAGTCTGTACAGGATTTTATATGTGAACTTTTCTAGGGACCTGTTGGTACTCCTTTGTATGATATGAAATGTTTCGACAGTTCGTCCCACGCCACCAGCAGATGAGCTTCCCTGGATTTGTCCATGGAGCTCTATAGCATTGCTGCCCTCCCCGTGTGCCCATCCATGTGCAGAAGGTTGCTGTTCTGTATAGTGGTGGCAGAAGGGGATGTGTACAAGCTCTGTGGCCACTGCAGTTCATGGTCCCCACTGTTCTAAGATGCTGCCCATCTGTTGTTTTCATCTGCTTTGTTATGAACTGTGGACATTGAAGACTGGCATCTGCTATGAAGTGTCCACATCCAGCAAATTGGTTGTGGTAGCTTTTGGAGGTGCTGCTGCTGTTGATCCCTGTACCTTGGTTTGGCTTTGCTGTCAGTTAGTCTTCTCTCCTACATGCTGTTGGGCCAGTGGGGCTGTACAACGTTGTCTTGAGTCCCTGCTGATCTATAAGTGCGTTTAGCCTGTAGTGAAAAAGTACGCAGGTTTAGACAAATTACACCTTTTAACTAGGTTCCTTTAGCAGGAAAGTTCAGCACTGTTGCTTTTTCTTTTATGTTTAGAAAAATGGAAGACCATCAGAGGTTTATGTGCCTACGTTTTGCCAGCCTGAGCTACTTTTGTTTACGTTGTGCATTGCAGGGGGGGTAAACAGGCTTTAAAATTTGGGGGGATTTGTGAGCATGAGAGAACATCGCAAAATTTGGTCTATAATGCAATATGAATACTACTTATGACTCAGAGTTAAATTTACCAAAAGTCACGGATGCATGAAATGTAACTAAGATATGTACAGAGGAAGGAAAAGGCCATCAGAATATTCTTTATTTTTTGTGTTCATCTTGTCAAAGTGATCGTTTCAACTTTGGCTAACAGAAAAGTAGACGCATCCCTTAATGTGCTTCATATAATATAGAATGTCCTGCTCTGGATTTGAAACTGTTTCCCTGATTAAATAAGCTGCAGCAATTTGGCTTTGGCAGTTTGATTATAAATTATCCTTAAAAAGCTTTATTAATATTTCCTTTAGAGCTCAGTTCCAGTTCTATACCAAGACCCAAACACACAATACCTGTATCGGAATTGTGGATTGTCTGCCTTGTAGGACACTCAAAAGTTGGGAAGTACCCTATGCAGCTGGGCTTCTGGGAATATTTACTCAGGAAATGTTACTGTGAAATATGTGTGTTATGTTAGGATTGTTAGTTGTCCGATCCTGCTTCTAGAAGAAAATGTAAGGTAACCAGAGTGGTAGTACAAACATGTCAGTCTGACTTCTTCTGGTGTGCAATTGCTTCATGAACAAAAGATGATGTACTCATTTCGTTCACGAGTGTGGAAGTACAAAATGAGTTTGAGACAGGTGTGCAAATAAGTCTATAATTAGATTTGGTCAAAAGAATGTGGTTTCCTTATAGCATTCACCTACTTCAGAGGTGAAGGTGACTTTTCATACTAGCCTGCCTAGTACTTCTTTTAGGTAACTATAGTTCAGTTTTCCTGCATTTTTACAATACTTTTTTCCATCTGCAGTTCCACTGGCTTTTTTATAGAGCTGACTCCGCAGCCCCAAATACTGATATTTTCATCCTTTGCTTTATTTGCATCAGTAGGAATCAATTTATACGTTTTGAATGCGTATTTCTTCTGAAAGTTGAGTTGACTGTTGAGGTTTAATATTGCCCTACTCTTAGAGCTGCATCAGTCTTCATGTTCCAGCTTTATGTTGGAGTTTATGCACTGGAAACCTATGTTACCTGTTAGCAACTGGAATTCTTTTGGGTTTAGGCCATTAAAAGAAAGAATTTGACTACACTGAGTTCTAAAAATTTTAATTGCAGAGATAACCGCAAATGATGTGTATCGTGAAAAATGTTGTTATTGTGGAATATATCTTTGTGGTCAAAACAATGCCTTTCTATATTTATGTATATGACTTCAACGTATGAATTAATAAGAATCACTGAATTATTGAAGTTTTTTTCTGCTGGCTCACTGTGAGCTCAAGTGCCAGTGCTTAAAATAGTTCTATACAAAAAGTAGCAGGGATTGATGGGACACTGCTCTTAGGAGGTCCAGGGGAACATTCAGAGGTTTTGAATTCTATGAATGTGGAGGGTCATCACCTTGAGAATCAAAAGTAGGCACTTTTAAAGCACTTTTGAAATGAGCTCCCTCTGGAGAGAGGGGAATGAGTGGGGAAAACGGGAAAGGGCATGGCTTCTTTCTGATGCTTGTTTACAAAATGAGATGTCTTTGCGCGTCGGTGGAATCAGTTCTTTTTGAGGAACACAAGAGTTTGCAAGAATTATGCCTCAGTTCTAAACAGGACACTTCTTGAGCTGTCAGCTTTTGCAAAAACCCCACCTGCGCATGTGTACAGTTTTAAGGAAAAGGCATTAGGTGAATACAGAACACTCCAGACCAGATTTTGTCAGATACTTGAGGTGGAAGGCAGTGAGTAAACTTCAGGACAGCTTCTCCCCCATGGGTGCAATGATGATTTTTGCAGAACGTACACCAGCTCCAGGCCTTACCTGGTTTTGGTAAAGGGTTCGGTGGAATTAGCCAAGATGTGTTTCTACAGATCAATTCAGCTGGCTTAGGTCAGAACTCATGTATTGTAAATTAAGAGAAGTGATCAGGCTCAATATCATGCAGCTGCAGGTACATTAATTCAGATATTTTTACCTAAAATATGGTAATTGACAGTCATTTTCAGATTCTTACCAAACTACATATATTGTAGAAAAAACTGCCCAAAAATCGGAGGGGGGAAGCACTTAAAAATTCCATCTGATTAACAAAAGTCTTTGTAGTACTGTCAGAAAGTAAAAGAACTCTGGTATCTTACAAACCTGAAAGCGCAACTGATTTCGATGATTAGGGACATCAGTTATCAAGGTAGAACTAGAGGTGATGCACAAAAAATAATCCTAGGTCTAGGAATGAAAATGTTTAGTTGTATGCTTTGTTTTGATGCAGTAATTTGTACCAAAGAGGTTGAAATGAGTGGGCACCAGTCTAAAAGTGAAACAAGTCAACAATATTGTTGATCTAACACTGTGCAAATGAAAAGACAGTACGCGACATTCGGTGTCTCATACTGCCTATTAAAATAATTAAGATAAAGATAAATTAGCCTGCTGTTGTGCCTTTCTCTTTCGTTAGACTTATTTGATCAGTGGGACCCATGACTATCTGAAAAGCACATTTTGGGTTTTTCTGTTAGCCAAAGAACCCTCAATTCATAATAAAAATTATGTAGCTTTTATAGTATTTTTCAAAAGCAGATGTAGTGGGGTTTTATGTTGGAATACTGACTCTTGCATGTTGATGATGAAGGTAATTGTTGTAAACCCTGGGTTTTTTGTATTTTATGTTCAAAAAGAAATTTGAAAAAATATATCTTTAGCAATCTGAACAGTAGTAGCTTTTAGAAATGCACAAATGGAGTCTGATTTAACTTTATAAGTCACAAGTAAGCATCTTGAAGTCACTGGATTTGCAGGTTTGAAACTGACTGAGATTTTAACTTCAATAAAGAAATTTATATATGTTTATATATGAAAACTATTATAATGATGAAAATCCCTTTTTTTTTTTCAGCTGCTAACTTTCCTTGCCAGTAGGAGTATGGAGTTAGGTATTTAATTCTTATTTTCTAGAACCAATTTTTATCTCAGCAGGGAGCCCAACCTACCTTGTTTATATTATCCAAGCTTCTGCTTTTTAAATTGTTTTTTAATGTAGTGGAATTAAGCAAAATACAGTGTGATGCCTACAAAGTAAAAAATGAGCATTCTTTTATAGTAGCTCATGCTAATTTGTGCCACACTTCTAACAGTAGGCAGCTACATTTGTGTTAAATAACTTATATGAAAGGCAGTTTAAATTACTTGAATCTGAGCTTCGTTTTCTTTTAAAGGCAGTATTTGATGTGTTTTGATTACCAAAAAGACTTCAGACTGGCAGGGGAAAACTCTCTTACCACTCTCAGCTTGAAAATTATTTTCCCAAATTAATTTTTTTCCATCAGTTTAAGACTTACTGAACATTTCTGTATCCCCCTCCCCAGATGTACTGGTACTGTGATTGCCGGGTGCCTGTGCAGCATTTGTTGCACTCTGGTCTGTGTTAGCACAGTAATATTGTTATACCTTGTTGCTGTGTAGAAAGGCACTTTGAGTGCTCGTGGGAGCATGGAGTTGATGAAATGCCTGGCTCTGAGATGTTGAACCATCGGTGGAGCTGAGGGCACTGCCTATGCTAACCACCCTGCATGCTGGAGGCTCATGTTCAACAAACACATAATTACCTTGGTGACTGCTTTCAACAGCTTTCTGATATGTATACTGGTTGTGTAAAACATTCTTGATATTCAGCATCCTGGGTTTAAGTATTTCTACTTTTTTATATTTTGTCAGAGGCATCTTTTCACCTCTGCATTTACTACGGTATCAAGTGTATCTGTTGCTGAAAACGTAACTGAGATTTGTAAAATGGTACAGTCTACGCAATATAATAAAAGGTTTAAAGAGTCATCAGTGCCTTTAGCTATTATTTGAGTGTCTTTGGAGTCATACTTTTTTCAGGAACATACAGGTCCCACTTAAGACTTCTTTACTACTTATCACTAAAAATGGGTATTTCTGCCATAATTGTAATTCCAATGACAAAGGAATGTTATTGTCCTTAAGTTCACCAGTTCTCAGTCAGCCGCATTCTCTGTCCCATTTCTACTGAAGAAAACGTCTATCTCTACATGAAATCCTATTCTAGTATCTTGGTTAGTGCAGCTAAGGTTATTCCTTGTATAAACGGATTTTGTTGCAATTCGAAAGGGGTACTCAGAGAAGAATATTATGTCAGGTTTTGTTCTTATGTCTCACCCCTCTCTTCTCCATTTGTTCATGTAGACATGTACAGTGAGATTGTTTCTCTGTGTGTGTGGACAGAGGCGCCAGGTCCAACTCCCAGCCAGCTCCGAGCGCTTAAATCCAGGTCATCAACTGATCTGTAAATGCAAATAGTTGTATCAGCTAGTTCTGTCATCAAAGAAAACACAAAATCCAGACGGTATAGGTTACTCATTTAAATGAGTTAAAGTATACATTAGTAAGTTATATTGGTTTGTTGTTCAGGATAAGTTCTCAGACATGCTGTCATATTCTGATTTCTATTAAAACATAAGGAAAGATAATTGGAAAAAGTCCAGCTGCAAATCTAGTTATGCTTTAACAAAATGTTCCCATTTTTTCTTATTTTCTTAGAATAAAACTTCAAAAATGAGAAGTTCTTATTGAACATATTTTTTATATTTAGTCAACAGGATTAGAAGTATTTCTTACGTATTTAGGCTTTATATTTACATTTATTGCAGGTCTTCAGATTTAAATTTTATTACTTATTGGACATCTAGACCTTAAAACTAAAATTACTAAAATTTAAATGTAATTATTATATTATCATTTGGAAAATAATTATTGGACTTGGGAATTCTTTGGCTTGGCCATCCACATGTGATTGCAAATGGTGGGTGGTTCTTGTGCATTGGTTTTGGGCTCGGCTCAGCTCCTCTTTTGAGCATTGACTGTCAGTAAACTGTAGCAGATCAGACAGAACATACCCAGTACTATAAAGAAGTTATTTTCCATCTTGCTTTTACTATTGCACATTTGAAAATAGCGCATTTGTCTCTTTCAGCAAAAATATAAAAATGAGTCTGGCTTTATTTATTAAACATTTGAATAAGAACCGTTGCCTAACTGGCCTTTCAAGAATTTAAAATTTTTGGCATTTTACATTTATTTGAATAATTTACTTGAATGAAGGTTAAAAAATTGCAAGGAAGAAATAGTGACAATTTTGCAAGTATATGGTTATATTTTGAAATGTATCTGTAGCAGTCAAATTGGTTCCTCTGTTTATTTGAGATTACATTTCTCACAGCATTGGGTTAATGTTTGTAATACCTATAGTTTGTGTCATCTGATTATTCACTTGCTGATTTGTTTCTTGGTCTCTAAGAAATCCTCTGTGTGGAATGAGAATTAAGAACATAGCTGTGTTATAAGAAGAAACAAGACAATCATGAGCTGCTATGCAATGAAATTCCTTCCGATAATCAAATTTAACTTCACATGATTGTGTTCAAGTGCTTGTTAGGAGTCTCTGTCTATGACTGACATTTCCCACATCCTTATTGTCAGGTTTTGAGGAATGGCTTGCTGTGCACAAAAGGATTTCCAAATTCAGCTCCTGGGATATCTTAGAATCGAGGAATTATTGCACCATTTTTTTCAAAAGTAACTGCTTTGTTTGTATTGCCACAGTCAAACTCATGTTGGCTTCCCCAAGCATCATGAATGTCAGTCCTCTGCAGTGGTACTGGACTTCCCCAAAAATGCTGTTTCCAAAGAGGTTAGAGAGTAATTCTTACTACGCCTGGAAAAAACGGTTGGATTTGTACTGCTGCTTGGATCAGATTCTCCGAAATGGAGTTTGCTAAAAAGATCTTAAAATTAAATCCTTTTGAGAGTTGAGCACATCTTTGTTAGGAAGTCTTCTGAGGCTGCTTCGAGAACTTTCTGCTGCATGTCCAGATGATATTTGCTTGGGAAATAATCAGTTCCCACATGCACACATTTCTGTTTCCTGGAAACAAAAAATACCTCGGTAAATTCAGAGAAACAGCAGCTAAAGTTTCATTCTTCAGAATGGTAAATTGTCTCTTGACAGGAGTTTCTCTACAATAGTAGCTTAAATTATGGGACGGGCTAACCAATCTGTTACAAGAGCAGCTGTGGAAGTAATTCCTGTTATCTGATTGTACTGTGACAGACACACAGACACACACCCCTCCCAGAAAAATAAACAGTTATAGTGTGTTTATTGAGCCTGAGCAGTTACCACTGGATTCTGCACAATAATTTCTACATCAATTTCTCTAAAGAAAAGCTACATTTTTTTTTCAAAAGGTTTTCATGACCTTTTGAAACCCAAGCTCAGAATTTGTAACCCAGATACTGTGATTTTTAGCAAAGCTACCTTACTTTTGAAATTATGTGAGATCATATTTTGCTTATCTTGGGTTAAAGACTCTAAACCTAATCCTGCAGTCTGTTTTGAGTAGTGGCTGATATTCTACTAGTTCTGAACTTCAAGTTATTAGTATTTGAGTAAGTATCTCAGTCATTCTCTTCAGCACCTTTTCCTTTTTTCTTGTCCTGGCTACTTTTTTTTTTTTTTTTAAATAAAATCTTAAAGGTAAGGATAAAGCCTGTTAGTGGTGATGTTTTGATATTGTGTAGAAGAATGACCACCATATCATTATCTGTATTGTAAACAGATGTTCATGGTCTATGGGTACAGAAATATCTTCAGCTTTTGCAGTGGCCAGTGCCAATTTGTTTCTGAGATGATCCTGGAATGCAAACCTGTAATCCGTGCTGAAACTTTTTTAAGTGCTGATCTTTTTTGCATGCGGTACCTACATCAGGTAGCACTGTTTTTCTGAGAATCCTCATACACTGATGTGGCAGATACAGAGATGAGCTTTTGTTTCTCTCCATATCGCCTGTTTCATTTCTGAACTACACAGTTGTCAGTTCAGTTTTGATCATCGTATTTGTTATGCCAAATATTTCTGAGTGAAAAACTGATGGTATTTTTTTAAATACTGTTAACCATGGGATATTTTCACTATGAAAATTTTAAAGACTGTTTTAGGATTTCTTCTATGAGATTCTAAACTACATGAAGAGAATTGCTTGGTTTTCTAGTTATATTTAATCATACATGTGTTAGGATGAATTGCTGCTTTATTGGAAGTATTAATTTCTGTATCTTATTCCAAATATTTTTATTGCCCTTCAGATACTGTTTAAGAAACCATTAAAAGAATATTTCTTATTTATCATAATAGATAGTGTGGAAAAAGACAAGTGTCTTACTTCTGAAGATATCTCTTCTTTAGAATTATTTCCTGAGTTAAGCTTTTAAATGTTCATCCTTGGGCTGATAATTCTGAAAGCTATTGAAGAGCTCTCCCTTTCCTATTTCTCTTCTGTAATGTTCAAAAGTAACTAAGAGAAATTTAGCTCAAGATGGAGAGGATAAACACTCCTGTGAAGGGTGAAAAGAGAGGCTGAGAACAATGCAACAAATCTCTTTCCTAGCTGGTTTTGGAGTGGCAAATCCAATGAACCATCTGAAGTGCAATCTCTTACTCAGAATTTTGCAAAGCCTGGAACAAAGAACGTCTTGGCGAAATCTTCAGCCAGGTCTTGGGGACGCTCTTGGTGTTTGCAAGACGACTCTCTGACTTGAAATGCTGGTATTTGTGGGAATCCATAGACAAAGTGACAGCAGAATTGACTTCTAAGACATAAGCATATCCATTTACCGATGTTACAGTAATCTGAATTCACTGTTAGGGTTTTTTTTTTTCACTGCTTTGATTCTACATTGTGATTCAATGGTATGAAGGACTCAGCTTTCCGTAGAAGCACAAATGTCTGTTTTCACAGCTCTGTAGTTTTGTGGTTTCTGTGCTCTAGTTCTAGGCCTGGACTCCGTGAATTTCTTATGGCACTTTTTTTTGAAAAAACCTATTGTGACAGAGCTCCTCCCAGGCTGTAACCTTCCTCCAGAAGGTGACTGGTATGCTGGGTAATACAACTGAGAAGTTAATAACGTACAGTTAAATTTAACTGGGAGGATTTGGCACTGGTGTGTTATGCCATCCAAAAATCTTCTCATTTTATGTAGGTTACAATGGCCACCTTTTTTTTTTTTTTTTTTTATCATCACGCTGTCAGCTGCAGTTCAGTAAGCCAGGGTGTTTGCATCCACTGTCCTGTAAGGGTGCACAGTGCAACATACACACGCCAAGGATGATCAAGCTCTTCTGGTTTATGGTGGTGTGTTTGCTTGTCTCAGTACCTTTCTGGAGCTGCTTAACTTGTGGCTAAGTACATCTGATTCTGTGTAAAGTCTGCATGATTTGCATAAGGGGGATTGAGGTAAATTGTACAGGTCAGGGTATTCTATACAGTCACCATTTGGGCTTTATCTGGCAGCTGAACAATAGGCAATTGCTCTGTCTCCAAATTACCTCTCCTCAGGAAGGAAGGAGTTGGGCAGGAAAAGAAAATTTGTGGATTGAAATAAAATCAGTTTTAATAAAACAATAAAAGAGAAAAAAATAGTAAAAATGACAATAAAATATACCAAACAGTACTTAACCATTCCCATTAGTAACTGTGGAATGCACACTCCTGGCAGCAGATACCAGATAGCAAATGCTGTGGGCACAGCAGTTCTGCATTCACTGTGCTCTCTGTTCCTGCTAGAGAAATCACAGAATGCTGAGACTCAGGGCACTGGAAACAGGACACCAAGTGCTGAGGGACCCCGAAGCAGACGGGGGGCGGATGGGCTGTTCCTAGCAAAGTTCCTGCTTATGTATGGAGCATGACATTCACAGTATGAAATACTGTTGAACAGCTTGGGCCAGCTGTCCTGGCTCTGCTTCTCCCAGCTTTGTACACCTGCTCACTTGTGAAGCATGGGAAACTGAGGAAGTCCTGGGTAGCCTTGACAACAATCCCAGACATTAGTTATATTTCAGCATTCTTCTCATACCAAAATCTAGAGAAACAGCAGTTGCTGAGAAGAAAGTGAATTCTATCCCAGCTGAACATAAACATTACCTATTAACAACTGTAAATAATTGGCGGTGTCATCATGTCTCACATCAAACTGAAAGCTCTGCAGCTACTGAGAAGTTCAGCTGCTTAGGAGAGAACTGACTGTCCCAGCTGCAACCAAGAGAGATGCAAAAAAGGAAACCTGTTTAGTACCTGTCTGAAACCAAAAACATGAAGGCTGGCAAAAGCCAGTGAAACATCTATGGCATAGGTGATACTCGACACCCCTAAAGGGAAATCCAAACCCACATCAACAGAATAAGGTAAGTTAATAAGCAGTTAATATTTTATCATAAAGTAGTAGCTAAATTTATTATTTGGAAAAGGGTGATTCGAAATGCATATTACAGAATTGACATTTCCTTTATGTCCTTAGTATAATTTATGCTGCTTGTGAATCTGGTGTGTTTCACCTCTTAGCCAGATGCTGACACCTCAGTAAAACACTGCAGGGCTTTCCTTGAAGTTCCCTTATTTTCACAAGGAGAAAGTAATACAAGGTAGGAAATTCGTCAGCTAACAGCCACTTTTGGCAAATTAATCTGTTTTCTGAAACTCTGTCAGGGAACAGTTCTGATACCACACGTCACTGTATCTCATAGCTAGAAACTAGATACCAATTCTTGTGGCAAGATGAGAGGATTTCTGTGCCCACCTTTGGGTTAGCTAGCATCTTTTATATCCCTCAGTCCTGTTCTATACACACGTATCTACAATGTGCTTCAGCTCACAAAATTCAGAGGATAAATATTTCTTCCCCCAGGGAGTTCAGTCTGACAGATGCTCGGTGCCTTGATTGAGAATTAATTGTATCTGGCTCCGAAGTGCCTCATCCACAACAGCAGATTTGTTTTTTTCTTTCAGTTACCTAATGTGAGGATGAAGAATTATGTTTTTCTTTTCCTTGCATCCATCTCCAGTTGACGACTAGAAATATTCCATGTTACGTAAGTGGAGGTACTGAAAAATTACTTTTTAACTGGTGTTGTCATATGCACAGAGTGAGCAAGTGCATCAAAAAGAAGAATTTGGTTTCCTGAATCTCTGCTCATGAAATAATCACTAAGAAAAAAAAAATATTTTGGCACCACAAAGTGGTGCAGTTGTAATACAACTAAGTACTGAGTCATTTCAAGTGGTATGAATCTAAGTTTAATGTGGGCTATATAATTTTTCCTCTCCCCTTTTAGTTCAGTTCAGTTTGTTAAAATGGCATTGTCTAGCAGAACTCAGATTTGCAAAAGCACCTTTTTAATGGCATTACAAAAAGACTGACAGTTTTTATATATTTTTCCTATGTAGGGCCAGCTCTTCCAGCCCATTTCCTTTAGTGATATCTGGAGAGGATCTGATAAGCTTTATGCTGCATTTCACAGGTCAAAGGGCATTGTCTTCCCCTTCGCTCCAGCTGCCAACAACAAAGACATATGTTATCACCATCACACAGGAAGCTGCGAGCCTGCCTGTGCTCAGCAAAGTACAAATACAGGAAGAGCGTCAGGTTAGTTAAAAGCCGATGGCACTCTGCTAAGGCAGTATAGAGCTAACAACACTGTGATCCAACAACACTGTGCTATATGCTCTGTGTTTCAGTGACAGGGAAGGGTGAGCATCTGTAGTTAACTGGTTTAATATTGCTATAGCCTACAGGTAGCTATTCAAACCCTTTTACAGGTGGTTTCATCTCCTGAGGGCTGCATAATGTTAAAAGAATTGCTACTTCAGTAAAAAGCAAAGCTGCAGAGGGATTAAGTGATAATTGAATGTGAGGTTCTTTTGGACACATAGGGTTTCACACTGCCAATTAACAAACAGGATGTGAGCTGCCTTAAATTTGTTCTGGATTCCCTCATTTTAACATGCAGTGTGTTGTATATCAAGATTAAAATGACGTACAACATATTAGCAAGTTCATATAACGAAATGTTGTGGGTCGTGACATCTTAGTGTTGGGAAAAGTGGGTTTTCTACGTCTCTAATTCTGGAATGTGAAACCAGCTTAATAGGACCTTTATGTTTTCAGCACTGATAGCCAGTGTTTTGTTTCATTAGTGCTAAATTTGGATCTATTTGCAGCTTGTCTTCTGCTTCCCGTTCATTGTTTACTGCTTCAGGAAACCCTTCCTGATACATTATACTAGTTCCTATCCTCTGGCTTTTGCTCAGCATAGAACAAAACAGGCCAGGCACACTGAGTTCCAGCTTCTGTCTCTAAGGACCAGTTGAAGCTCTGCTAGATGTACTGCTACTACCTGGAAGTTATAGGCAGCACAATAAATAGCTCTTACAGATATCTGTGGGGACAGAGGAATGTGGAAGCAGAATTAAGCCCAGTACTTGCCCCTGGCTTCAGGGAAATGAATAATGGGGCCTTTGTGCTTGTGGGAGTGCCAGTGAGTGCAGCACTGCCTCAGGCAACTGCCTTACTGCTGCTTGTCCCATCTCTACATGTTGTAGCCTTCTTTTCATAACTTCAGTGGCTGTGCCAGGAGTTTGATACACTTTCAGAAGGGCCTTAAAGTGGTTTTCTTCCTCTACTGAGATCACTGGGTTACTTTAAATGTGAAACCAGTACTTGACCTGCAGCCATCCTGAAGCGTAGATCCAGCATCTGTTGCCCATGTCCTGCCACTTCAGAGCGCTGTGAGGGCAGAAACAGTAAGCACCTAAAACCCAAACCTCTGAGTTCCCAGTCTGCCTGGCTGTCTGGCAGGGAGCACCAAGAGCAGGAAATGGTGCATTCACAGCAAGAAGGCAAGTGACGAACTATAAGCTGAATGAATTTATATTGTACTGGGATTGCACACTCAAAACAGCTATAATGTATTTTCACAGTATCACAGTATCATAAGGTTGGAAAAGACCTTTGAGATCGAGTCCAACCTATGACCCAACACCTACACCTACTCCTACTTGTCACTATACCATGGCACTAAGTGCCTCATCCAGTCTCTCCTTAAACACCTCCAGGGACGGTGACTGCACCACCTCCCTGGGCAGTGCATTCCAATGGCCAATCACCTTCTCAGTAAAGAACTTCCTCCTAATATCGAGCCTAAACCTCTCCTGGCGAAGCTTGAGACGGTGTCCTCTTGTTCTGTCTCCAGTGGGTAAAATCTTGAGTTAGATATTAAACAGGAAGGAAGAGTTTTAATCTAATCTTTTTGAACTGTGAAAATTTACTATTTGCTTGGGGTCCTGTCTTAGTTACGGAAGTCATTAGCTTTCTCATACCTTAAATAGGTCTCAAAAATTTCCATTAGTGAAAATGGGTGCTGGTTGCTTACCCACGTACACCAGTATTACAAAGGCACTGAGTGTATCTATCTGTAGAGTCAGTAAGTTAGGACAGTATGAGCTGGTATTCTGTTCACTGCTGAAATGTAATTTCTGAGATACAAATTCTGTAAATAATCTCGTATATGTACCTAGATAGATGCAGATACAGAGATAGGGCAGGGCAGGTCAGATTTTAATGAGCATTTTGCACACGTGTTCCTCTGTTTTTAATCCCTTGCCCTTCTGAAAATGATATTCATCAAGAATTTATGCCAAGAGGACTCTGATTAAAGATAAGCTGCTAATATTATGGTAGTTCTGAAAGCTATGTTTATTGTGCAACAGTGGAACAATATATTATGCTAAAATGGCTTTTTATTTTCATGAGTCGTTTGGATCATACCTGAGGATTTCCATGGCACAGAAAAATTCCTACATGTCAGAAAGCCAGTGAAGCTCTGGTAGGTGTACAAAGTCCTTAAGTGGTGGAGGTGGAGGGAATTCATACTGACTGGTAAGTACTTCTTATCTATCTTGTCCAATTGTATTTGATGTCTGCCTTTCTGTCAACTTAAAGACAGACAGAATCATGACTAAAGGAAGCCAAATGATTCTTACCCACTGAGCAAGCAGGAACAGAATCCTTTCACTGTGCTATGATGCTTTTCTTCATCTGATATCTGTTCTGATGTTGGGAAGAAATCACCAAAAAATAATTCAACCTAAATTATTCCATTCCAGTCTCACTGTCTTTGGAATGGAGTTTTATTTGGATCAGAGCTGCTTCGAACTGTTCAGTATGGAGTGAAATTTCTTGTTTTATGATCGTTTGTCACAAGAGGGGGTTGGAGTTCTGTTTTCTGACCATTTGTCACAAGAAGGAGTTGGAGTTCTTTGCATTTATAAAAGATGATGTTCTGTTTTAACTAGGAGAGGGTGTTTTGATTGGATTTTTTTAAATGAAGCTTATTGCTGGATTGTACTGGTTTTAAATTATAGACTATAAAAGTATTGAAAAGCTGAGGTCAAAACAATGGGCAGCTAGTAAGAAAATAATTGTTCTGTACTGTACTTTGGTAAATATATAATTGTAAAAATTATGATGTAAAAAAGCATTTGGGGACATGGCCATGCTGTTAAGGAGTGAAATTCATAGAGTGGGAGTTGGGAGAAAATCTCTGTGAGAAAATTCATTTCTTTAGGAAACCATCACAAGGTGAATCCAAGTCATCCTCTACCCTGGCAGAAGTAAATGATGCTTTGTCCACCTGAGACACTACCCTTGTTTATGCTGGGATTTGCAGAATCCTGTATTGCTTTGCTCTTGTTTTGTCGTACTGAGTAGGCAGTGTTATGAGAATGGCTAAGCCTCCTCTTTCCATAATTGAATAGAATGATGCGACTGAGGAGATGGAGTCTTTCATGCTTCACGATGAAAAGGTTTGGAAGAGTTACTTCTCTAGGTTTAGAGAAGAAAAGTCTTGTCTCAAATGGTAAATGATTGCAAAGATGGTGTTTCAATCAGTAGTGAATTATTATGATGCAAGAAAGATAATGCAGAAATCCTATTTCTGTCTGTGGGGAAATCCAAACATCCTTGTTCCTTAATTCTGGGAAGAACTTAGAAATTTCTCTTTGAAGTATTTGGGGTTTTGCCCTTATATCTTAGAAAAACTCTTTTGCTTTTACCTGCATTGGCCACATTCTGTGTTTCTATTGTGTTGTATAGTCTATATTGTCTGCCTGTAAGCGTCAGGAGATTTGGACCCTTCTCTAGGATATCTCACTATGAAGCAATAAACTGATTTCAGATCTTGCATGTCTGGCAGCAATTCAAGATTTTTGAAACATCAGCAATGCTCCTGGAAGGTCTGTGTACACAGCCGAGCAGCTTGCAGGGCTGCGGCACTGGCTTCTTTATTTTTCACCTTTATGTTTCTAGTCCTTCTAAATATTTATTATGTGAGATTTTTCTTAGAATTAAAGTAATAGAACATGAAGAAAGTGCAGTATTTTTAGGAAAGAAATGGTTTTGAAAGTAACAGCACATACACCTTGAGAAATATTACTTTAATGAATGTAAAGTATGGAAGAATAGGTTTTAAGCATTGCCGACAAGCGTAAAAGCATGTAGTCAGCAGACTATATGAATTCCTTGGAGGAACAGCGTTATGGAGGCCCATCTTTTGTTCCTGAAAAGGAATGTGGCTTTTTCCTTTCAGCTTTGTTTAGTTTACTTTGATTTTCTGTTGAAAATCCAAACCAAAAAAGGAAAAAGTGGTGGTGGTGGTAAGGATAAAAGAAAAAAAACCCTCATGGGCATTGCTCTGGTGGGGGGAAAAAAAAGGCAGCTTACTCTTAAGTGGGTTTAGTCTTAGAATTACTGAATAATCAAAGAGAGATTATATACTCACTCTTTTCTACTGTTGTTACTGAGTACAGCCGAGTTCACAAATCAAGTAGGACATTGTAAAAATTCACCATGACTTGAGCTACAATTTGCTTTGTGTTTGCTCTTCAGAACTTTGAACAAAGGTCAGCACAATTGTCATTACTGCACCCGTCCGCATTTTCCCACACTTTTTCGCACACTGGGTAAATCTATATAGCGCTTGCTTATGGCCATTGTGGTATTTTATATTTAAAATAGGACAATTTTTCTGAACCCAAATATGATGCAAATTCATAATTGAGTTCTATGATATATTGTCATTAATTCTGCCCTGTTTTGGTCAGTAGAACGAGGACTCTTTCCTCCTCCTAGTTTCAAGTCAGAAATGTTTTCCTTACATTTGCAATCAATTTTCCACCAAAGAATCTTTCAAATTCTGGTTTTTTCTCTCTTTTTCCAACAGTAGATTTTCTTTAGAATGCAGCCTGAACAACTACATTTTCTTCAGCACCGCTTCAAAATGCGAGGGGGGACGCTGCCTGTCTACCATGAATTGTAGACCGATTCTACCATTTGTTCTTCACCCAGAGAACAATAGTGAAGCAATACAGGTATTATCAAATAAAATAACTGGAACTAAAGCTGATCAGGAAATTTTTATCAACTGCTTTTCAGAAAATATTAATTTTTAGTACCGTTAATATTGAATTTTTGGCAGAGAAGACTTGATTGATTTCTTTCCCCCCAAAAAATTCCCGAAGTGTCCAGTTTCTTATGACATGTACTATCTACCTCCTCCCAGCTCATTCTTTGATCCGACCTTGGTCTCCATTTGAAAAATGTGGAGACAACAAACAAAATCTTATTATTTTGGCAGGGATTACTGTCCCTAAGAACAAGACACAGAGAGACGAAAGAAAAAATATACTTCTAAATTTTTAAAAATTTCTGTTTGAAACATCAGGTAGAGAGTTTGGATCTTTCACTTTCCTGAGTAAGTAATTCCTGATTATTTGTTATACATAATAGAGTTTCAAATTTATACAGGTTTTAAAAACAAAAACCTGTAATGGACAATGTGCTTGTAGGTCACGATTTTCCCGTTGTAAGCTCTTTGCACTGTCCTTCAGCTGTTCAAATAAACATACTTCTGCTTCTTGTCTTCCTGCTGAGAAATCAGTGCGTGAGCCCAAAGACAGAGCAGAACAGCATTATGTTTGGAAGACCTTTCTATTGAAGCTGTTACTTTTACTTATTGTCTTATTGTACTTATTTACTTAGTATTAAATATACCAAGTTTTAAAGAACTTCTGAGAGTGAAAGTTCACAGGGAAACTTACTGTATTTGTTTATCTTTTAAGACAAATGTGTATTTGACCAATTATTTTTCCAATGCCCCTGCTTTGAGCAGGAGGTTGGCCTAACTCCCTTCCAGCCTGGATGACATCATTCTATGCTGGAGGCAGTTACTCTGTGATAAATGTAATGCATTTATCCTGAACAAGTAAGCCCGATAGATGACCAGATGGGCCCATCAGCCATTACTTCTGTGCTGCAGTTATTGTTTCCATGTTGCCTTTTAGTGGTCTGTATGCAGGCAGAGCTCTTGCATTGTGGAATCCTGTTAATTCCAGGTGAAATTTATGTTCAATCTGAGTAATGAAACAAATAAAGTGATAGTGGCACAATGAAGCATTCACCTCTGAAATACCAAAATCCAATGAATTTATATTGACACCAAAGCAATGTTATCCTATGATCTTGGATATCCTGTGGTAAGAACAATCAAAACTGTTTTGGAATAGATTATGAATAACACATGCAATATGAATAGCTCAGAGTAGACCATGTGTTTACAAGCTGCTTAGACAAAGAGGGAGCTTTCTGAGATATGCCGAGCTAGCAGCAGACTCAATTTATAGCTGAACTCGGTGGTTACACATTGTCAATAATGGGTATTTTCTAATACACAAAACATCATACAAAGTGAATTTTATTGTATCCTATTCTCTTAAATAAACTTCTTTCCTTATTTTCAGCACAGTTAAGATGCCATCACAATGGCTATAATAGGTGTCCTAAGTAAAAATACATTCATCAAGAAAGGTGAAAATAATGTCTGTAATATATTTTAGTTCTAAAATGAATGAAGTAAACTCAGCAAGCAATGCTCGCTGTGTTAGGCTTTTTAGATTACTACTATTCTCACATGAAGTAATGAAAAAATAAGTTAATTTTCTCCTTGGAAAATGTAGTAAGAAATTGGACACTTCTGGAAAAATTTTTTGGGGAAAAGAAATCAATCGAGCCTTCTCTGCCAAAAATCCAGTATTAATGGCACTAAAAATTAATATTTTCTGAAGAAGAGCACTTGATAACAATTTCCTGACCAGCTTTAGTTCCAATTATTTTATTTGATAATACCTGTATTGCTGCACAATTGTTCTCTGGGTGAAGAACAGGGCATTCCAGAGCAGTGTGGCTGCTGACATTTATTAGCTGTGGGAAAGTCACCTTTTTGCTATGACACATTGAGAATGTAATTGCAGTAGCGTAAAGGTTGTAAGCTGGTTTCTATAATTAGGTGTACCTTCACTTGCTCTTTTTTAAACTAGTTATGGTTTTCTATTATAGGAGTGTTATTTCCAGTATTCTGTTCCCATGGGAAGTTTTATTTGTCAGCTGCATCGGATGCCTTGCTGTGCAAATGAATACCCAACTCTTTGCTAAGTTAGCTGATTATTTTGTATCAAATATCACCATCTGTTATTATTATCTGACAGAAATACAGATGATCAGGCTAGAGGTGCCTTAGCATCAGCGTGCATTTAAAGTTCAGATGTTAGATATGCTGGCATAAGCTGTATCTTCCTTCCTACCATAGAATTTGAATGAGAAAAGGATTAGAAGTGCTGCTTCTGTGGTTTATTCCTGTTTTATTGCAAAGGCACACCCTTGGAATGTGGGAAGCAAGTGTCTTTCTCTTGGGTGCAGCCTTGAGTGCTGTGGTTGCCTTTATTTGATCTATAGGCCAGTGTGCGTTCTGCAAACGCATGCCGTATGGGCACTGCGGGGTAGAGCGAGAGTGGAGTTGAAATCTGGGAGCGGAGCCTCTGCTCCTGCGATTCAGTCTTTGTTAGCAGCTGAGATTTGTGTGGCACCATAAATCAGGCAGCCACAAAAAGAAAAATCGTTCCACAATTCAGAAGGAAGTGGAGTATGATAAACTCCTGTTTACAGCCTGAGAGACTTCCTTTCAAGCTGAAAAATCACCCTCAGCTATTTGATGAATTAATGTCTATGGAACATATTCGATACACGTTCATTCATATTGTGATGGAGTGTAGATACTTTAACTGGGGACTCTTGGGCTCCTTGTACTTCGCACTATCCAAATGTACATAGAAAGGGCTGGGCTGGCTCTAAATGCCTCACATTTTAACTACCAGACAGGGAAAAGAAAAGGCTTTCTGCTTCCTGCCTGCTCCTCCAGCTGTAGGATATTTGATGCTGGTCTGTAATTCTGGCTAAGGAAGCCTCTGCAGGATGCTTTTCTTGGTGGGGAAACCACACAATTACAATATGGCTACTCAGCCTGTAAATAGATTTTCTGTAAGAGAAAAGCTGCAAAAACTTGTGCGTAGATGCTCTGCTTCATTAAGATGCTGGGACCCAACACAGCTTTAAATCAAGCCTGAAGCACTGTACTAGAGTTGGGCTGTAATCTTTGGTTTTGCTGTCATCTGTCATTCCTTGATTGATGTGCTCACCAATGAGGTGCAGTTGAATCGACGACAGTCATTGTTATATCATGGTATTATGATGTTTAGGAACTCAGTTCTTGGGCCCCACATCCATTGTGCTGTGTGTGGGAGCGTACACTGCACATAGCTGGCTCTGTGTTAGAGAGTTTGCAATCCACATGTAAGAGAAGAGCCAACAGCCAGGTACGGACAGATGAGGAATGAATTACATGGTCAAGGTGACAGATTAACAAGTCCTGAAGAAATGCATACAAAGAGACTTGCTCTTGAACACTTGAGTGTCTTTCATCCTATTTTCCCAGGAACAGAAAACTGTTCAGCTTCAGCATTTCACAAAACTAATATCTGATTTTAAAATCCAGTCACTTTTCTTGTGGCCAGCCATCAATGAACTGGATGACACCATGGGATTGTTTTACTAGTTCGGTGTTTTCTATTAACTACAGTATGAGGGAATATGAAGGAATTAGTGGAGTTCTTATTGAGTTTGCTGCTTAGTCTTCAAATCATGAAGTTGAACACCTATCTAATAATATGAAAGGATGTGATAAGCGTTCAGTGTTTTTATCTTTGTGCTGTCTAGAGAGAATATAGTTTGTCAGCCCACCCTAACTGCTCTGCCTACCTCTCTAAATTATGGGATTCTGACTAACACAAGTATACATGCCTGACACATGCCCAGTGTTAGAGGTGATCATAAAATACACGTTTTCATTTGTAGCTTGGATTTTAGAACTCCCTGCAGACCGATTGAAGAAGCATAAAGAGATCAACCTGAAAGTCCTGGGAGAATTTCTGAAAAAAACAAAGCAGTAAGAAATAGAAATCAAAGTAACACCTTTAATTCTCTCTGCCCTGAAATCTTAGAACACAGCTATTGTTTCAGCTTTCACATAAAATCGTGCTGTTACCTTTTGGATATTTTGCAGATACTGTAGACTGTGAAATATTTCAGGCTGTGGTTACTGCCTCTGTTCATACTTCTTAGAACCCTTTCTCCCCACACTCCTGGACAATGAGCACCTGTGTTGCACTTACCCAGAGAGCAGGACTGAGAGCTGAGAAAGGAAATGACAGCAGCCACCAATTTCATTCCCCTTTCTAAAGAGGACGGTGACCTATGCAGACCAGATTGGACAGAGCTCAGTGGGTTTCTCTCTGTTGCTACAATAACTTTTTTTCCTACCTGTTCATGGACCACTCTGTCTTCACATCAGTTCATGGTGCTGGCCCTGCTTAGAACAAGATACTGGTTGAAAAATTAGGTCACAAGAGAGAATCTCAACTGAAAAATCACTATCAAAGGATTGGCCAGAAAGTTTACTTATACATTTTGGGAATGGATTCCTTAATCCTTATCTTGTCATTTTGAATAACTCTTCTACAGTTCTGAGATATCTGAGACAAAGTATACCATCAACAATCATGGTAGTATAATAAAATCAATATGTCCTATGGCTGTTTTCTCTGCTGGACAGAGTTAATTCATTTTTACTGATGGGAAGGTGGGCCTATGGTGGAATTTTGCTGTGTCACTGCTATGATTCTGTAGTTCTAGTGAATTTTTTTCTGATTACTCGGAACATTAAAAAGTTAGAATTTAAGATCTGACATCAGAACTTCCCACGATAAGCAAAACTCCCTAACACTGCCCCTGCTCAAAAGTAGTCACTCTCTTGCATTTAGGGTGACTAGTTATGTTATTTACAGCTTCTTGTGCTTGAAGACAAGCCAGTGCATTCTATAATTTCATCTAATGCATTTTTACTATACTACTGTTGTGGGTGAATATATGTGGATAGAGAATAGGAAATTACCGATTGCTGTAATGAATGTTTAGAAGATTAAGCTTGCTGAAATAATTAATCAACAACACACTTCTTGGTAATGATTAATTTTTACACTTTATTAATCATACAGAATTGTTGGGTTATAACACCAATAGTAGCACAGAGCACAAAATTGTAGAGAGCTGATGCTATATAGTTAGGAATGAGGCTGAAGTCCTTGGTGGGTCTTGATCTCCAAGATCAAGGTGATCACTTCTCTGATTTTCCCTAATTGTGTGTGATTTTTCTGATGCTATTGCCTGTTCCGTCCCAAAAGGGGAGTCCAGTGCTGATGTCTTGGTTTTGGATTTGCTGGTCAACTTTCTTGTGTAGAATGGAGGTTGCTCTTCTCATCTTGTCTGACCACTTTGGTCACTTGAACGCTTGTTCAAGCAGTCACGTTGATCACATAGTTGTACAAAATATTTGTACGTTGTGTCCAGTTATGCCACCACAGTATAAGAAAATCCTTACATACTGTTGTTACCCTGTTTCAATATGCTGATGTTTGGGTCTGAGGCAAGCGAATATAAATTATATCCTGATTAGTGCAGTTACAATTTATGGGTGTTAAAAGACTCCTGGTTTGCCTGCAATGCAAATTTAAGCAAAGATCAATAAGAGTTTCGCTTAAGACAGAAAACTTTCTGTAAATTTTCAATAAAACCGATGAGAGCCATAAATTATTATTAGATTATGTTTAATCTTTCTCCTAGAAACACAGAATAAAGACTATTCTAATTGTTCTTAGATTTGTCCCCTCACTTCTGTTGTTCACTTTTCTATAAGAAGACTATGACGCGTGGCATAATACATGATCCAAAACCACAATCTGGGATGCAGTCATGAGAACCCCTTGAGAAGTTCTTTTCAAACCAAACATTCATAAACCAAGCTCTGCAGCCATTTAGACAAAGATGCTGGAATCTCATACAGTGAAAGGCAAATGTAGATGTTATTCCCATCTTCCTGGGGCACATTTTCCTTCCTTCCACAGAAATGTTTCTGGAGGAGGGCTTGGCACCACACTGTCACACCAGCACCCACTTCTTTTGGTGACTGTCTGTCTCCTCCCCCTCTTCCCCCCCAAGCCCTTACAGCTGGCAGCAACTGCTTGTGTTTGGCTGCAGCAGGCACAGGAGGAGGCTTCTGACTTCTGAAGAGCTTTCATTGCTCAGGAAGCTGTTCCTTATGTTCCCTGGGTAACAGTCAGATATCTGGATGGAAGCCAGTTGGACCACATGAATTTGGGTGTCTTTCACATGAAGTTTTGCATTATATATTCTAAGAGGTTCAAGAAACTTTTAAAACTGATTTAAGAACAGGCTATTGGTTGTCAACATATAAACATAGAGTAAATTCTAAACTGCCACTTTTTAATCAATTCCACATGTGCATCTTTTTAAAAATTTTTAAACACAACTGCAAAATATTAAGTTCTAAATGTTTTTTTTTTTATTAAGCCTTTTATCCATAATACCACATTTACATTATAACACTCGATACATAAATCTGTAACATGCTGATTGTTAGCAGCTCCTCATTCTAATATTTTTTCATTAGAGCACTAAATAACAAAGAACTGTTCAGAAAGGTAATGCAAGTGTCTTAAGAATGCACTAGTATCCTGTAGTAAGAAAAAACAAATGCAAATATCCACTTGTTATTCTTGTTTGAGCTACTACAGCAGCTTTTAATCTACCTCACAGTCAGCCAAACCATGGTTCAGTCAGTTTATTTGTGATGTGTATGATGGAATTCTTTTCCACTGGCTTGTATGAGTTTTCCTCAAAGCTATCTAATTCTACAAGACAGGAATGATTTCAGATTTTAAGAGAGACAAAATAATTCCATAAACTAGTACCGCTCTGTTTAAGGGCCATTAACTCTCACTAACAAATGGGGTTTGTAGCTAGTGTGTTATCCTCAGTGGATTCTATCAAATGTAGTATCCCTGATGCTGGAAAGCCACTCCTGCCTGTCAGTACATATATCCAGGCAGAACAGAGATTTTTTGATACCACACTTGCCTGTGCTCATGCTCTCTCTGGACTCTTGCCTTTTTTCTCTGTTGGTCCTCAGCATATTGAAGTAGAAATGCTGGCGAATGCTGAATATGCAATAAAAGCTTTTTTCAGTGCACATAGTCTCACACATTTTCTCTTTGGAAGTGATCTTTATTGGTGATTCAAAATGATTGAAGAAAAAGAAAAAAGCAACCTAACTTTAATTTGAAGAGTGTGTAAGGCAGAGGGAACAACAGCTTCAGTAGACTGGCCTGTGTTGAGTTGCATTATGAACTTTGTGATCAAAGGTGTTTATTATACATGGATTTGTGCACTGATCTGTGCTGATTTGACTTTCTGTCCCCTTGCTCCCAGACTTGTTTGCTGTTTCTGGCTTAGAGCTGTGCTTGAAGTTTACCTGGCAGGCTGTCTGGAGATGTGAGCAGGTTGGTCATGCCTCGTATGGGACTCTGGATGCCCCTTGAAGCATAAGTGTTCTGGAACACTCACCTTCTGCTTTTACATGCAGCCAGATGTGCCAGGAGACGGTAACGGTCTGAGAAAGTTCTGGCTTCTGAAAAGAATTGTTTTGCTTTAAAAGAGTGCAGAAAGTGTCTGTCCTGGGTTTTGAATGCTGTATTAACCAGCACCAATGAAGACTTTCCACCTCTGAATCAAATACAGTGCAGTGTGAGTTTGGTGAATGTAGTGTGAAAGCATTACTTCTAGTAATGCACTGTTTTCCTTCCTGACAATATAGTTGCTAATATTTCAAGTTCTTGATTAATGAACCATGCCTGTAAATTGTATCAGTTATGTGTAATGACTATATAATTGTATCGGCTAATTTATTTCAATTTTTCGCTACCAGGGTAAAGTTCACACATTAATATCTTTAAGTACCTCAGGGTCCCTTTAATTCCCTATTGTGCCTTTATAAAAATGCATCTCTACAATAACTTCAAGGAGAATAGATCTGTAGCAGTTCATTGATTTAATATTGTATCTGTTTCCTCTTCAGCTTCCTTAATACCTTCTCTTAAACTTGAGGGAAAATATAAACTTCGTGGCATTTCCAGGAAGCTAATAAAAATTTATGTTAAAACGATGCCTATTGTGTGAAGTTTACAGTAAGTAACAACTATCATTTCCCTAAACCAAGATATAAGGAATAATTTATTGCTTAATTCTGAGTTATGTTTGATGGGCTTTATGAATGGAAAAAAAATATTGTTCTCATTAGCTGTTGGTTTTTTTGAACAGTATCCACTAAAGCCTTTGGCATATTTTTCAAAGGGATTTGAAAATATACCCCCATGAGATTCAATCTTGGTTAATTACATTTTTAAATAATCCAGACACATGGACTACATTTGGAAATAATCCAGACACATGCACTGTTTCTTGTTCATTTCTATTGTGATATTCCAGGATAAAAAAGGCATAGATTATATTTGCCCCTCTTTTCTTCCCTGCAGACATATGCACATCTGGAGTGCTTAAAAAAAAAATCTGTTACAATTTGAAGTTAAGAGATTGTGTCTAATGTTAATAATGGAAATCTTTAGTGGTTTTTGGCCTGCAGTTTAATAAACAACCTTATGATATTTGTACCAAATGCACAATAACAAGTAGCAAAATCATTCATACAGATCCCTGTGCTTACCTTTCAATTCTGTTTCCTGGAGAAAGTTTGTCTCGAAATTAGAGATTGAAAACAACACCACTCATCTTCCATGGTTTGGATCTGTTGTTCGGTAAAACACGATTTGCAAAGTAAATTATAACCACAATAAAGGATTTTTTTTCCAGGTCCTTTCTTTTGGAGAATTCTGAAAGGAGTGATGCATGCTGCAAAGACTGACTCTACTTCTGTTGTCGGCTTGAACATTGACTGATTCTACTTATATTGTCTTAAATGTCTGACTCTACTTGCATTGTTGTCTTCAACATCTTCTGGAGTGCTGTGGCTCCTGCTGCTGCAGAGGAGTGGGGAGGAGATGCAGCTGCAGGTGGTGCTCCCTCCCCGCCTCCCTTCTCCTGACTGTGCGCACAGACCCAGAGGGTTTAGGCAGAGGTTATTCTGGCAAGGGTCTGTTGGACTGCCAGTGGCCCTGGAGCCCCCAGCCCTAATTCCAGCACCTTCACAAAGAAGCTTCTGTGCATACTCCAGTTCAAGAACTTCTGCAGCAACACCACCTCTCATACTAGGGGAGGAGGCATGGACTTGTCCTATAAATAGAAAGAAGCCTGTCAAGAAGGCAGGGGCTCACCCTCCACCCCATGGAACCCACCTGAAGATGCTGCAGAAGAACCATAAGACCTTGCGCTCCTGAAGATTGTGTTTTCCAGAGGCCTATGGAGTGGTGACTATTTTCCTCTTCATCCCCCCAACTCTTATTTCTCTCTCTCTCTTGCTCTCATTCTCTTCTTTCCTTTCTTCTGTTTTCCATGGCACTACTGGGCATTGGATTGTATACAAGTTATGTTGTTTTGTCCATGTGACAATAGGCAATTAAATTACTGGCTTTGCGTTTTGTTTAAGTTTGATGGGCAAGTAGGGGGTCTGCAAAGGAATTTTGTAAAATCTGTGTAAGGAGGCAGTTTCTGCAAGCTCATGAGGGTTGCCTTGTCCTGGTAAGGAGGCAGTTTTCACAAGCCCATCAGGGTTGCTTTGCGCTGATAAGGAGGAGGCTTAAGGTACCCTTGCCAAGAATCTCCAGGACCCCCATGGCAAGATACCAACTGAGCCTGTGCAGATAACAGAGGCTACTCAGGGTCAAAAGGAAAGCCCTAGTCTCCCTCCTCCTGAGCCTCACACCACCACCACAAATGGACACTGCACACACCTAAGAGGGAGGGAACTTATGATTTCCTGGAACTGATCAGCCTAACCCGGCCTACTCCTGGAAATGTGATGAATATGTGCATGTAATGAATATGTATCAACTGCATATAAACCCATGCCAGCTGAGGCCAGGTGCGCCTCTGGCTATTCTTGGCTATGTGCCCAGTGTTGCTACCTTGCTTTGCAAATAATTACCTCACAACCAACAATAAAAGGATTACAAATATTTTATTTTTTTTCATTGGTTTTGTTCATTCATTTCTGACAGTCCAGCTGCCTTGAGGGTATCAGATTGTGATCTGAACAGATTGAGATCTAGTTTTGTAACTTTTGGGAAGTTGCAACTCGGAATGTACTCAAGTACTTGATTCTATACTTTGGCCATGCCCAAAATATTGCTTTGCTGGTTTGGCCATGTCCAAAATGAATACTGATTTATTGTTTTGACTGTTTTGTCTGGACTTACCCTGAGATAATTGTTGTCTCCAGTTCTCTGTGCAGACATCAAAGGACCCTTCTTCCCCTGAATGAGCAGGTCTAGGGGGGAACAACCCAGGCCAGGAGTCAGCCCTGACACGTGTGGAGTGCAGTTCTGCGAGTTGTGAGTGCCACTATTTGAAATTTTGGAGTCTTCAGAATCCCTTGGAGCTTCTGGGTACAGATTGTGTTGTCTCTCTTCAGGAATTTGGTTCTGCATGGCTGACTGCTTCAGAATGGGCTCTTTGCCAGGCACTTCTCCTTGTGCCCTTCTTTGGCCATATACTCAGAGTGCTGGTTTCTATGGGAACACTGGGTACATGTTCTCATCCTTGTGTAGGGCAGCTATGTTGCTTTCATTTTCACAGAGGCAGTAACAGGGACTGGCAGCAGTGGTATGACTTATTGTGACTGAAAGGAGAATGCAGATCTCTTCTCTGCACTCCGCTTGGACGGAGAAAAATCATATGAGCATTTCTGACATGTCTGAGGGACAGGAACAGGAGCACACCAAGAACGGACTCTCAGCTGATCCAAAGGAAATATCTGCAGCTGTGTGTGAAATAGTTGCAGGTAGAAGAGCTTATGGTCTGGCCCCTGTACCACTCTGCTTGCTCTATGGCCATTGCTGCTTCAGTGCTGGTCATTGAAACGATTTGTTCTGGTAGCACTAACACCAGGTAGTTTCCCCACATCCCTCCTCCCCACCACCAGCTTTTTCGAGGCATAGTTGTGTTTTAAAATCAAAGGTGGACATGCAAACCATTACCAAGGATATCAGGATTATACACTTAACTCACAACAGCTGATTTTAAATGTTACTTGTACCAAACTGTGTAGTATTATTTAGCTAGATAAGTTTATACTGGTCATGAAAACGAATTAATGCAGAATTCCCTTTGACCTCAGTGACAACCATCTGCATTTTGCTTTTTCACCAGAAAGTTCTCCACTGTCTTCTCTCTTTTATTGCATTGAAGATAATGCCTTGCAATTAATGGAAGCAGAATATTTTTTTCTCTTGATAATGTCTGTTATTTCTATAATAGCATCCTGCTTTTCAAATGTGACTGTCAGTGTATTTCACTATGTCAAATATTAAATGTCATGAGATGTCATTATCTTAAATGCTAAATCCTGTGCAGATCTTTACATGGCAAGACAACCATTTTCAGTAAATGACAAGATAAATTTCTTTTTCAAGGCAGGTTTTGTCCTGAGGACGTTTATTCTAAGGCTAGCATCTTCTACTAAAGGCGTACAATTAGACTGTTTAGCAAAACTTCATCATTTTCAAGCCACTTTCATGTTAAAATATAGCACAAAAATTGGGCTGTTCTATCTATTTCACAACTAGATATTAAGCCACACAATCTTTCTGATTATATTTCCTAATTAAATAATACAGCCTTGCAAAATATTTGAGACTACAACAAGAGTTGGCTGACTTTTGCTTTGGTTTAGTTTTTTTTAATACAGGCACAAAATTCAAAAGCAGATTTCTTGGAATGTGACAGGTCTTTTGAACAAGCTATGAGTAATTCAAGATTCTGCTTCAAACTCCAGCAAAAATAAACTTTTAAATATGGGAACATATTCATGTTATGAATTTGACTAACTATTGAGAGAAACTCCAGTGAAGCCATCAAAAAACAGTTAAAGTTCTGCTTGACCTGTTTCTGCAGCTGAGACAGCTAGTTTTTAAACCAGTCACTTAAATTCAGATTAGTGTAACCCAGTGAATAAATGGGTTATTCATTTCCATTCAATGTTAAATAATTTAAAAGGAAATCTCTTATTTATAGGAAAAAAACAGTTATGAAATTGTGGAATGCAAGTTTAGATACAAATATTAAAGGCAAATATTGACCAAGTACTTAAAAAGACATCTCTATCTATGGAGTTTTTATTAGATTTATCGTTTCAGTATTTATGTTTATTTAAATCCTTAAGTGCAAGCCATCGGTTCCTCCTGTCAAAGTACATGACTTACAGTAAACGTTTGTATGAATATCAGCAAAATAAAACTTTCACAAGTCAGTAGTTTTAATGACTACACATGCCTACAGAAGTTGCATCAGCTTGAAATCCATTCCTTTTATGTGCCATAATGTTGGTCTGAAGGGAGGATGTTTCTTTAAAATCTGATCAAACCCCACCCAGTCTAGCCCTGTGCAGATGCCGTAAAGCTGTCTCCTAAAAGGATATCTTTATAATTAAAGAGATACCCTGCTAGGCAAAATGACTCCTAACCCTGCTGGACTGGAACAATGACTGTCAGGAAAGAAGCAACTCTGTTTTGATGAGAGGGACTCCTATGCAGAGGAAGAAAAAATCTCATCAGGAGACATCCTATCTGCTTCAGGGTGTGCTGAAATTGAAAGGATTGCATATTCCAAGGACACAACTACACATGCTTTTGACTGTGCTGTGCAAAGTGATTTCTTTTCTCCATATTACCAGGCCAACAATCGATGTCTAGAAATCATTTTGTCTAGGAGACTCCTAGAAATTCCTTTTGTGGTAACTTCCTAAATCAACATCCTAACCATCATCCTATACTGAATTCTGGTCCAAGTCTCCTATACTCTCCTTGCTACTCATGATCCATTTTGTTTCACATCACCAACTACTCATGAATATGAATGACAATGGCTTAGGAGTATGATGGCAACACTACTGCTCCTTTGGAAATAGGACACTGCCCTGCTTCCTCACTTCCCTGGGTAATTTGTGGAATTAGAATTCATTCATTTCTTACAAGGAACTCAAAACTAAGTAGTTTTAAAAAGATGAAAACCTTTCCCCTGACTTTGTGGATATATTTTATTCAAACCTCAGTAATTTTTTTCAGTATACAGTGGACAGAATTATTAGTGGAATTTTCTTTGCAGTTTGTTTACAAAACTGAGAACTAAAATTCAGGTAGAGCAACTTACCTGTAGAACCAGAGCAACTATAAACAAGAACAGGGAGAAATTTATTTTTTTTTTATTTTTGTAAATAAGAACTATTTCTTTAATTTACTCAGCACAAGCTGATTTCCTTTTCTCTTGAACACTTCGGGATGGAGATACTGTAACAAGCTTGTAGTTAAAAACAACCTGAATTGCCATGGAGACCACAAAATCAGAAGTGTTTTCCAAAGACCGAGTAAAGAATAAGCCAGACTGGGAGTGTCAAGGTACCATTTCTGGAAATGTTATATGTGTAAACATAGTTGTATGTAATTTTAAGTGACAGGTGAATGTTCTTTTAAAGTAACCTGAAAAAGAATGAAGATTGTGTTACTGTGCTGGGGGGGGGAACACTGTGAATGAACAGCTGCCTGTTGTCCTGGATCTCCCGTTTACTGCAGCAGAGCAGAGTCTGTCTGGGACTCCTTCCTGCTCCAGCCCTCTAGGTTGTGGCCAGCCAGAAGGTCTGAGCCAAGAGGAGAAGGTCAGTGGTGTAACCACATATGTTATTTGGAATTACCAGCATTACCTGTGTCCTGTTGCAGTCTCATAGAATCATAAAATCATAGAATCATAAGGTTGGAAGAGACCTCTGACATCATAGAGTCCAATTGTGCCTGTCCCCCTACTGAACCATGTCCCTAAGGAACTCATCTACCTGTCTTTTAAACACCTCCAGGGATGGTGACTCCACCACCTCCATGGGCAGCCTGTTCCAATCCCTGACCACTCTTTCAGTAAAGAAATTCTTTCTAACGTCCAGTCTAAACCTCCCCTGGCGCAACTTGTGGCCGTTTCCTCTCCTCCTATCACTTTTCACTTGCAAGAACAGACCAACACCCACCTCATCACAACCTCCTTTCAGGGAGTTGTAGACAGTGATGAGGTCTCCGTTGAGCTCCTCTTCTCCAAGCTAAACAACCCCAGTTCCCTCAGTCTCTCCTCATAGGGCTTATTCTCCAGCCCCATCACCAGCCTCGTTGCCCTTCTCTGCACACGCTCCAACCCCTCAATGTTTTTCTTATAGTGAGGGGCCCAAAACTGAACACAGCACTCAAGGTGCGGCCTCACCGGTGCTGAGCACAGGGGCAAAATCACCTTCCTGCTCCTGCTGGCCACGCTGTGTCTGATACAGGCCAAGATGCCATTGGCCCTCTTGGCCACCTGGGCACCCTGCTGGCTCATGTTCAGCCGGCTGTCAACCAACACCCCCAGGTCCTTCTCTGCCAGGCAGCTCTCCAGCCACTCTTCCCCAAGCCTGTAACACTGCCTGGGGTTGTTGTGTCCCAAATGGAGGACTCTGTACTTGGCCTTGTTGAACCTCATGCCGTTGGTCTCAGCCCATCGATCCAGCCTGTCCAGATCCCTCTGCAGAGCCTCCCTTCCTTCAAGCAGATCCACACTTGCACCCAGCTTGGTGTCATCCGCAAACTTGCTAAGGGTGCACTCAATACCTTTGTCGAGATCATTGATAAAGATGTAGAACAGGAGTGGACCCAGGGTTGAACCCTGGGGAACACCACTCGTGACTGGTTTCCAACTGGATTTAATTCCATTTACCACAACCCTTTGGGCCCGGCCATCCAACTAGTTTTTAACCCAGCAGAGGCTGTGCCTGTCCACATCTCTGGAGTACACATCCACACACCCATGGCTTACGCTGTATCAGCCCAAGTATAACCAGCAGCATATCAAGGGATATGATTATTATGCTCTGTTCAACCACTTATTAGGCCACTCATGGAACAGTGTCCTGTTTTGGTCTCCCCACCTCAATGCACACTGAAAAGCTGGGAAGGATCTAGCAGGAACTAGCAAGATGATTAGAGTGTCTAGGACTTGAAAGGTGAAGAAAGATTGAAAGAAGTTGTTTTGCTTAGCCCAGAGAAAAGAACGCTCAGGGGATTTTAACAGCCTTGAAAGCTGAGGAGGAGGTCTTTATCAGAGAGTGCAGTGAAAAGAGAAGAGGAAACAGTTTTAAGCTGAAAGACAGTAGTTTTAGATTAGGTATTAGGAAGAAATCCTGTATCGTGAGGGTGGTGAGACACTGGAACAGGTTGCCCAGAGAAGTTGTGTGTGACCCACAAAAGCCGCACAGAGTGGTGTGTGTGTCTACCTGGGTGGGAGGAATCCCAAATTTGAGGAAAAGGGTAATCCTGTATATTATTTTCTTTTCTTGCGAGGGAGCAAATATATTTGAACAGAATTCTTGCCACCAGGACTGGCTAAGTCTTATTCTTGCTATTGTATCTATCTTGGTTTGCATTCAAGTCAGGACCAGTGCCTTAGGGAAAATAAGAAAAAAATTTATTTACTCTTTTGTAAACTGTTGTTTGTTAACTCTGGTGACATTGTTAATTCAGAGGTTGTTTAACTGAAAATGGTGTGATTTACAAAATACTTAATATGACTCCTAATTAAAAAGGAATTTAATTTCACAAATATCCTGAATGCCTGTTAGTCAGTCAGACTACATCTCTTGTGTGGTAAGACAGCCCTGCATCAAGTGATCAGAAACAGCTTAGTTTCAGAAAATTAAGGGGTTCGTTATACAACTGTCTTTCTTAAAACATACTATAAGCCATATAGTTACAGATAACAGCCTCACATATCTTGTATCTCCCCATGGATGGCTTGTCTTCAGTTCAAGTAATTAGTTCCTTATGTCTTTCCTAGGCCTCGTTTCCACATTTCGGTTCTGCATCTATTTTTGACTGTATGTCTTCTCTGTGCAGCTTCAGGCCTTTCTTTAAATTTTAACTTTTTCTTCTTGTTATTAATATGAAATGCTTGAGGGTTCATTACTTATATGCGTCTGCATAATAATTTCTGAATCTACTATTAGTTTGTGTAATCCATAACAAACTAGTGCTTTGTCTTGTTTTTCCTACTTCTGCCCTTTGAAATTAACCTTTGCATATAATTAATCTTGCTTTTTATAATGGTAAAGCTATTCTCAACCAGTTGGCTTCTGTAAAGAATTGTTCAATTCCTTTCTTTATCATAATTACATTAAGAAAATTAACTTAAAATCAAAAGGTATCACCATAAGAACTGGATAGATTCTCATTTGAGTTGTGATAGAGAGAAGCGAGCTGGCTTCCTTGTTGGAAGGAAAAAGAATTTTAATACTCACTGACATAAGCCTTCCAACATCTAACAGCTTGTAGATATTTGTAAAACCTTTCAAAATATCAGTTGCCTCAGAAGGAGAACAGGCAACATGCAGACTATACCTTCCGTGACCTTGATATCTAAATCCCCATCCAGAAAATAAATGTTTCTTTACTGCTCGGATACTCTCAGCAGCATTATAGTGATTTACTAAGTACTTCTGCTGAGATCTAATATCCTTTAGGGGAGAAATCCGGTATTTCAGAAATCTGAGACATGTTCTGCAGACAAAATTAATGATGTTATAAAACATTATTTTAATTACTCATGCAGAACTTGATTGATGCAGTAAGTTCATGAAAGCTCGCATCATATTATTCATAATTATCTTCTTTCTAAAAGCAATGAGATTTTCTGACTATACAGTCTCCCTTCTGGGAAGGAAAAGTATTTTGTGTCTTGCAGCAATTTTGTAAAAGGATTATTTATACCCTTAACAATAACACAAAAGGATAATTGTTTTTTAGATTCACTGAAGTACGTCAATAGGGATAGGCTGCTTTGCCTATTAGAGCTATCTACATTACAGAGAAATGCGTGTGGAAGTGCAAGGAAGTTCTGTTACATTTCAGTGTATTTACACTATGTAATTGATCCCAGCAGAGCTGTATCAATCCACTCATAACCCTATAGTCTAAATATTGCATTATGAAGTCTTGGAAAAGACAGATAGATGTTATAGCTTGTCCTAGAGGCACATAGATTAGTATCAAGTCCTATCCCCTTCTTTCATTAGCGTATTCTCTCTTTTGCTCTTAGATGGTTTTAAAGTTCACGTGACTTTGACAATGGTTAGAGGGAGCCTAGTTTCATCAAAATGTTACATTTTCTAGACATGCTGTTTTCTAGATATGCTCACCATTAGAAATTTTTCTGCATTCTTTTTTTTGCCTAGAGGTAAACCACAAACCTAGAGTGAAAATGTTACCTCTTTTTTGCAGAGCCTGAGGCAGAAGGTAGACTAAACCCAGCTTTACTTGTGAACATTCTATGCAGTGCACTAAAAGAACAATGACTAACCTTTGGCTAACCAAAGGCTGTGGTGAGTGGTGTTTCCTCTGATATTATCATGCCAGTCTTCCCTGTGTGATCATTTATCTTCTATTGATGAAGGTGTTCTTGACACTGTTGTAGGAAGCCCATCTCTTGTATCTAGTGCTATGGAGTTCCTGCAGTAAGTGCAGTCTGCGTTTGTTTCATTTTGTAGAAACATATCAGAATGGCTCCCATTATTCCCATTCAAATTAACACTGCATTTTTTCAATGGCTCTATCCTAGTTTTCTCATTCTAGGGTATCTCTCTTCACTCCCAATAATTTAGTACATGACTCCTGTGATATTTTTAGTGAATATCAATTACAGTTGTATCTTTGTGCAACTGTACAAGTTGCACAAACAAGTACAGAGTACTACTCCCGCATTTGATGGAGAACTAGGCTATGAATATCTGTTTACATTTACACAGTGTAGAACAATCCTGATATAAGCAGATAGCTCTTCTAAATTGGGCTGGACTTGATGATCTCAAGGGTCTTTTCTAGTCCTGTGATACTGTGATATTGTAAATGGTGTTGTGGAAAAATATGCAGCATAAAGATGTCAAAAATACTAGCTGGGGTCCTGGAAATGATACGGTTGTGTTGTTATAGCACCACAAAAGGACTGACCAGCACTGTTTCTCCAATTAAGACATCTATTACACCTCTAGGGTTGGAGTTTGAATGCCTTAGGACAGTGCTGTCCTGAAAGAACAAGCAGTGACGTTCCTAGTGGCTGTGGTTCCGTAAAAGATCAAGGCATAGAGGGGGTGAACTCTGCTTTATTATCTGTTTGGAACATGGAGGAGGAAACCATATTGACTAAGAGCACAAAAGCACTCCAAAATGGTAATATTAGCATTTTAGACCTAGCTTGAGTGATTTGACAGGGTTACCCCAGGAATCCATGAAGTTCAGTTCCCTGTCCTCTGTTTGTACCTAAGGGCACACGTACCAGAACATCGCTTTTACTATGTCCTGGTTTTGTACTGCCTGTGCGTTGTGCAAAGTGTGTTACTGATCGTACTGTTTTATGGTTCTTTGAGCTTTGGTGGTTTGTCTTAAAAATTGGAAACAACGCCAGGATTTTCAAGAATTCCAGCCTGGATGGAGGGGAGCTGGATGAATCATTTTCTCTCCTGTATGTCCTGGCTCAGCTTTCCCACAAATCAGTGCTGTATGTGTGTATGGACTGGTTTAAAGAGAAATATTCTAAACTAACATTATTTGACAAGCTGTATAATTATTTCACGTATTTTTCAAAATAAATACTGGAGGGTTCCAACGAGTTCTCCATACCTTATCAAAACTTCACAAATTGTATCCTCTACGTTCCTTTAAACTTCAAATTTTGTAAAAGCAAAAAATAAGTAAAATGAATCCTTGGAAAAGTTAAACATGGAAGTTTGCCTGCCTTCCATTAGAAAGAAAATCTTTTTTTAAGAAGGAAGTGTAAAGCATCTAAAGGTAAATTCTTACTTAAAGCTCAGCCCAGAACTTTTCAAATAAAGGTGCAGTCATCACTGCTTTTCTGTCCAGATGACTGTGTGTGTTTTTCCGTAAATGGCAAGACTAGTGCTATCATGATTAGTATATCTCAAAAAATTTTTGAGGATACAACAGTGAGGAATGTAGTTGAAGAGTGGTGAAAAGATGAGGGGGAAATCAGAAACAGTAAATTAATATATCTTTTTTTTAGGCAGATAAACTTTTGAGTATTCAACTTAGACATTCCAAAAGTACTATTAGTGTGAAAGCATAGTATCATACCTCAGAGCTCATTCCTCAGCCTATTGTGTTTGGAAAAAAGATATACAAATCTCTCATGTCATTTGCCACATTGCCAGCTTAGCCAAATTAAAGCTGGGCTAAGCTTTGAAGTTTGCTTATTGCCTCGACTTCTTCATGTTTTGTTTGTTTGCTTGCTTGCACACACAGGAGTGCGTGCAGTTATGGTTTTGGTAGGCTTTTTGTGAAACACTAGCAATCTGCATGGCCTAAACAGCAGTGAAGACAAATGGCCATTAAAGCACAGTGCTGCAGTACCTCTCTGTCTCTGCTGTTCCATTACTGCATGGTTAGACAGCATTTTTAGTAGCGGGGCCCTAAGATGAAAGTGTAATTGTGAGAAATGTGCAGATGGCCATTTGTCCGGTCACTGAGTTTGGAAGTAGTTCTGAAGATGACTTCTTAACAAGAGAAAAATGGGACCCTTTTCGTTCTGATGATTTTAGGAAATTTGGTGTCACCACTTAGGCCCTTAAATGGAAGTAGTCCTCTCTGAAAATCTAATTCAAGACAGCAAGGTCAGGGTACTGAAAGCAGTTACCGAAGTACATGGGACAGAAGGGCTTCTGACTTACCTTTTAAAGCCTTTCTGCCTTAACTTAGTCTGATGTGTTAAATGTGACTCGAGTCACATTGCTTGCAATAGTGAGGCGTGTAATGGTTAAAAACTCACATTTCTCTTCCCTGCTTGTTTTAGCCTTTCCCACAACACTTAGTATTTGCTTTAACTGTAGAACTGAAGTGTTAAAACAGTTCTAAATTTACCACCCATCATTCCTATTTTGTTCCTCCACATTATATATATAATTTCTTTTTTTTTGATACAAACACTGTAAGTCTTACAAATTGTATTTCTCTTTGTGTAAAATAAGGCTGGTAACTCTCTGAGCTTGTATTTCTTGTGCAGAACAGGACAGCAACAAAAGCACCATATTTTAATACTGGCATAAATTTCCATGCTGTATGTTAAACTTATTTATCAACCCTTCAGAATTCTATGCTAAAAGCTTCCAAACACTCTTTAACATTCAGCTCATGGCACACAATACTATTCTATCAGTCCTTTTATATTAATAAAGAGCTTTATGACAATGAGGATGAGATGAATGGGGATTTAGCCCTGCAGTTTGAAGTGGGTTTGCTGTTCCTGGATCCCAGCCAGAGCAGCATGGTGTACACATGAAAAATTTCTCTCCTTATCCTTGGTATTTGATAACATTGGCTCCAAACTGATTTTTGCAGCTAGCAAGCAATTCAATGACCCACTGGAATTCCTAAACTTATAGGCAGTGAACTATACCATTCTGAATGGAGCAGAAGTACAGATTTACTTTGACCTATTGTGTTGGAGAGGGTGATTACTGCCTGTTAATGTTACTTTGACCTTATCTAAACATTTTTAAAGGTCAAAACAAAACAAAATCTATTGCAGTAAAGCAAATCTATGTCATATTGCTACCTCATCCATAAACCCTGTTTTTTAGAGTATCATAACAATCATTTGTTCTACACAAAAGAATAGCTAGCTTTATGCTTCTCAGCTTTTATGTGGTATTTTTACAGCCTTACGCATTACACAAAACCATAAGAGAACGTGAATCCAAGAGCAAACTGTGCAACTCTGCCATCAGTTGATGCCAGTAAAGTTTTTAAGATTTTGGCTTAACAGTTCAGTTCTGATTCCAGGGCTGTAATTTCCAAAAGGGGGCCTGTAAAAGTTGCCTTGCTGTTGGGGCCCAAACTATAGATTTGAAAGTGGTGAACTGTTTGTCTGTCTCTCTGTGTGGATGGTGCTTAGTTATAGAGTGTCCAAAGTACATGATGATCATAAAAAGTACTCTAAAACATCATTGGTGATCTATTAGAGTATTTTATTCTAGGTTCTTGAGACTGTTTAATATTCAAAGATAATTTTAATGTAGATTTTCCAGCATATGTATGTTTCTCTTTTCTAGTCATTGGTTATTGGAATTAAGTGGAACTAATACATGTGTTTGAAGTGCATTTCCTAATCCAGTGCTTTGGGTTGTGGCAGAGATATCTTTGAAAAGGAATATTTGTCTGTGTCTTGTCATTTGGAAAACACCTTAACTGAAACAGCACAATAAATGTTATACCGCAGAAGTAACATTTCTAAAGTCTTTACCCTCTTGCCCTTCCCTCAGATTAGGGAGCATTTGCTACTAGGTTTGTACTATCAGTCCTTCTAAGTTTCACCTTGGATCTAAAACGACAAGGAAAAAAGTAAAATGCATCCAGAAATGAATCCTTAATGAAGTCACTGGTTACACGATGGTGCAGAAAGTCCTGTCATCCCCAGAGATTATATTAGATCCTTTTTCCCCAGCACTGGTAGTCCTAGAAAAACAAATCTAATTTTTATCTTCACTTATTTAAATACTTGTGAAAATTTTGCACATGTGTAATTCAGTTCTTGAGTTGCCATTACAGGAACTGGCCTGATATTTTCCCCTTGTCTGTTCTTGATATCTAGGCAAGTCAAGCTGTTATGCAGACAGAATCTGTCCTGGTACTGTGTTAATTATCCAGTTTTTTGAAATTTATTTTTTTGTTTCTTTGTTGAGAATCATGTTTCCCTAGTGTAAACCCCATCTGTGTTCACAGAGGACTTCAAAGAGTCACTCTTTCAAAAAATCAGAGTAATTGGCAAAAGACAGTACAAGAATCCATAATATATACCGATCTGATCAACAAATACAATTTTGTGTTGTCCATATCTTGTAAGTTGAATCATTTCCTGAGTTGGTATTTCCTTGTTCATTGAACCTGGGGTAACCTTCTCTCTTAATTAACTTTAAGAAAGCATGTAAGTGTAAGCCTAGAGATTAATTTTTATTACTAAGTGTACTTTACTGACTGCCAGAAGAAACATTTAATTTCCTGGTGACAAGAAGTCCTCTTTGAGGAGAGAATCCCATTCTTTTGGCTGTTATTAAAAGGTGCAATACTTAATTGCTTTCTCATTTATATACAAACAAGGAATCTCTGTGAATTTGAATGAAATCAATACTTACACGAAATATTGTTGATCACCAGCTTGTATTCTTAACACAAATGCAGTCATCTTGACTGAAATAGAAATAGTATTGCTAGAATTTTTTAAATACTGTTTTGAAGAGACATAAATGTCTCTTATACTTCAAAAACAGCGAAATCATCTCAGAAGCATGTGCAACTTTAGGTGTATCCTAGATCCCAAAGAGCAAATTGCTGTTTGTCAGTAGAGTTCAAATGCCTCTTGGGTTTCTGGCAAACAGTATTAGTGGAGGCTAGCCCTGTGTCAGCTGCTGCTGCTGGAATCTGCAATAGATTGCTATAGATAGTAGTCAGTAAGACCTCTGTAATATAAGCTACTGCCTAATGAAAAGTAAAATCCATTCCTTCCAGTGCCAACTATGATGATCTAGTGATTTGAGCCAACCCTGAGCTTTGCCTTTTGCTCCTAAGAAAGGTTAATATATCATCCTGCTTATCTTCTTTGGGAGGGACAGGCATGAGAGAAGGGGTGGAGGGGTGGCCCTGTATACTAAGAAAACTCTTGATGCTGTAGAAGTTGAGATTGGAGATGACCACGTTGAGTGCCTATGGGTAAGAGGGGCAAGCAAGACTGACATCCTGGTAGGAGTATGTTACAGACCACCCGATCAGGAGGAAGAGGTGGATCTACTGTTGTTTAAGCAGCTGGAAGTTGCCTCAAGATCGGCTTCCCTTGTTCTTTTAGGAGACTTTAATCTCCCAGATATCTGCTGAGAACTTAACACAGCCAAGAGGAGGCAGTCCAGAAGGTTCTTAGAATGTATCGAGGATTGCTTTTTGTCACAGCTGGTGAGTGAGCCTACCAGGGGTGAGGCTGTCCTTGACCTGCTGTTTACAAATAGAGAAGGGCTGGTGGGTGATGTGGTCGGAGGCTGTCTGGGGTGCAGTGACCACGAGATAATTGAGATCTCCATAAACAATGAAACAAGGAAGGGCATGAACAGGACATCCACACTGGATTTTCAGTGAGCTGATTTCAGATTATTTAAGGAACTAGTCAGGAGAGTACCCTGGGAAATAGTTCTTCAAAGCAAGGAGGTCCAGGAAGGCTGGAGGTACTTCAAGAATGAAATCTTGAAGGCGTGAGAGCAGGCTGTCCTGATGTGTCATAAGACGAGCCGTAGGGGCAGCCAGCCAGCATGGATGAGTAAGGAGCATCTGAAGGAGCTAAGTGAGAAAAAAGGGTGTATCGCCTTTGGAAAGAAAGGGCAGGTAAGTCAGGTTATGTTCAAAGATATCTTTAAGTGGTGTAGGAAGAAAATTAGGGAGGCAAAAGCCCAGCTGGAGCTCAAATTGGCCACTAGTGTTAAGGAAAATAAGAAGTGTTTTTACAAATATATTAATGGCAGAAAGAAGGGCAGCAATGATCTCCACTCTCCAAACCCGGGTGGAACCGGGTTTCACTTCTATTTCTATAGGATAGGCATTCTTTGCCCTTCCTGGAATCTCCGAAGCCCACACTTTGGGGTATGCTTGATCCAACACTTCTTCCAGTATTCCTACTTCGTTTTCCCTTTGTACTAATGACAAACCTAAGATTTTAATCAGTTCTTTTACCTTAAATTTTACTCCCTCTTCACTAAACACTACTTCAGCTTCCAGTTTTCCCAATAAGCCCAGCTAGAGCTCAAATTGGCCACTAGTGTTAAGGACAATAAGTGCTTTTTCAAATATATTAACGACAGAAGGGCAGCAACGATCTTCAATCCTTATCGGACATGGAGGGAAATATGGCAACTGAAGATGAGGAAAAGGCTGAGGTGCTTAATGCCTTCTTCACCTCAGTTTTCAACAGTAAGGCCGATTGTTCACTGGACAACTGGTCTTCTGAAGTGGTGGATGGGGTCAGGGTGCAATATAGCCCCCCTGTAATCCAGGAGGAAGAAGTTAGAGACCTGCTGAGCCACTTGGATCCTCATAAGTCTATGGGGCCTGATGGGATCCACCCTAGGGTGATGAGAGAGCTGGCGGATGAGCTGGCCAAGCCACTTTCCATAATTTATCAACAGTCACGGCTCACTGGAGAGGTCTCGGATGACTGGAAGTTGACCAATGTGACACCCATCCACAAGAAGGGCCAGAGGGATGATCCAGGTAATTACAGACCTGTCAGCCTGACCTCAGTTCCAGGTAAAATTATGGAGTGGATAATCTTGGGTGTAATCATGCGGCACCTCCACAATGAGCGAGAGATCAGACCCAGCCAACATGAATTTAGGAGGGGCAGGTCCTGCCTGACCAACCTGATCTCCTTTTATGACCGTGTGACTCGCCTGGTGGATGAGAGGAAGGCTGTGGATGTGGTGTACCTGGACTTCAGCAAGGCCTTTGACACTGTCTCCCACAGCAGACTCCTGGAGAAGCTGTCTGCCCGGGGCTTGGATGGGAATGTTCTGTGCTGGATTAGGAACTGGTTGGATGGCTGAGCCCAAAGAGCGGTAGTGAATGGTGTCCCATCCAGTTGGTGGCCGGTCACTAGTGGTGTTCCCCAGGGATCAGTGTTGGGCCCGGTCCTGTTTAATATCTTCATTGATGATCTGGATGAGGGGGTTGAGTGCTTCATCAGCAAGTTCGCAGATGACAGCAAGCTGGGAGGAAGTGTCGATCTGCTGGAGGGTAGGAGGGCCCTACAGAGGGACCTTGACAGGCTGGAGAGATGGGCTGATTCCAACAGCATGAGGTTTAACAAGTCCGGATGCTGGGTTCTGCACTTTGGACACAACAACCCCATGCAGAGCTACAGGCTGGGGACAGAGTGGCTGGAGAGCAGTCAGGCGGAAAGGGACTTGGGAGTGCTGGTGGACAGGAAACTCAACATGAGCCAGCAGTGTGCCCAAGTGGCTAAGAAAGCCAACAACATCCTGGCCCGCATGAGGAATAGTGTGGCCAGCAGGACTAGAGAGGTTATCGTCCCCTTATACTCGTCACTGATCAGGCCGCACCTTGAGTGCTGTGTCCAGTTCTGGGCCACTCAGTTTAAGGAAGATGTTGAGATGCTGGAGTGTGTCCAGAGGAGAGCGATGAGGATGGGGAAGGGGCTGGAGCACAAGCCCTGTGAGGAGCGACTGAGGGAGCTGGGGTTGTTCAGCTTGCAGAAAAGGAGGCTCAGGGGAGACCTTATAGCTCTTTACAACTACCTAAAGGGAGGTTGTAGTCAGGCAGGGGTTCGTCTCTTCTCTCAGGCGACCGGCGACAGAACATGAGGACACGGTCTCAAGCTTTGTCAGGGGAGGTTTAGGCTCAACATTAGGAAGAAGTTCTTTACTGAAAGGGTGATTGGCCATTGGAACGCGCTGCCTGGGGAGGTGGTCGAGTCACTGTCCCTGGAGGTGTTTAAGGAGAGATTGGATGAGGCACTTAGTGCCATGGTTTAGATGATGAGTAGGTGTTGGTGTTGGGTCATAGGCTGGACTCAATGATCTCAAAGGTCTTTTCCAGCCCTGTGATACTGTGATACTGTGATGCTGTGATACTGTGATACTGTGAGCTTCATTTGTTTGGGGCTCCCAGATCTTGTCTACTGCTTGGACTTTGCTTGTCCGCTTTGTAGTCACTTGGTGGACACCTTCTATTGAAACGTAAAATTTTCCATCATTTTAGTAGAATGTTAAGTATTTCAGTGTAGGGTTGCACCTTATATATTGACATGAATTCTTCTAGGGACAAATCCTCTTTAAATGCTGTATTGAAGCAGTGGAGAAAAACATATTCGTAGTTTCTACAGTACACTAGTAAAAGAAATAAAAGCTTTTTGCATGTTGAATCTTTTTTCAGTGCAAAGGGAACAATGAAGAGGAAAAACATTTCAATCAGAGTTAATTGTTAATAAGTTCCTTCCCACCAAACTTATCTGTTTGACAAAAAGTTATCTCTATGGACATAGGGAACCTCCAGGCTTGAATGGCCAATGAATAATGTGTTCTCAGTCATGGAAGCAGCTGATAATTGATAATCTTTGTGTTGTGAATGTCTCATTTTGATGTGCAAAATTCATTTTCTACAATTTTCTATACTCGAAGGAGTTATTTTTTAAGTAAAGGGTTGAGAGTAATTGCAGTTCAAAATATATAATATTTACTATTAATCCTTTACTACTTAATTTAAAGGTAAAAATTGGATGATGCCTGACTTCCAAATGTGTCTTATGATAAAGGTGGATTAGCCCAAAATGGCTTTATCAAAAAGAGAAATCAATTCAGTACTGTCTTGTAGTTTTGATCTCTTATTATGTTATGCTTTCTTCTGGTCATGCTTCACAGAAAAATCAACATTTATTTCCTACTTCTGAGCAGTAAATATATAATTTTAGCAAGAATGGACAAGTTATGAATGTGATCATAATCTGTAAATTCCATTACTGCACAGTAGACTTTGAATGTCTGCTTCTAAGATCAACTACAAATCAAGCTTTCTATCGTACATCTCCACCAACCAGTAAAGAAAGCAGAATTGAGAAAATGGGTGCATGAAAATTAAGATGCACTCGATGAGTTAGGTGGAGAAGTAAAATGCCTCTTGTAGGTAGAGGCATCTCTGAAACATAAAGCATTCTTGGACACCACAAAAGTAAATTTTGTTTTAGATTTCTGCACAATTTTTTTTCCTGGAGCATTATTACTTGTGAAATAACAGTTGAGATGTTCTTCTTGAGATCTGAAAGGAAGTGTGGAATTAATTTAATTCCCCAAGACCCTTTGGTATTAGCACTGGAAAAAGAAAAAAAAACAGAGAGCAGGAGCAAATGAGGAAACTCAAGCGATGTTGTTCTGCCTATAGTATAGGGCAGAGATGTTTAAAGCCAATTAATTGTGATAAAGAGCTGGAAGAAAGGGTGGAGGATCTGGTTCCACCCTTTCAGGGTTTAAAGGAAAATTAAGAATCCTCAGATAAGGAGGATAGTAGTGAAAGCAACTGTGAGGATTTTTCCCCCATAACTTCCCATATTAGGAGTAAAGCAGGATCGATAATTCAGGCACCTTTCAGGCAGGCCATGGGACCCAAAGGTGTCTTTTCCGATGGGAGATTTAGATGCTTGAAGGGAGGTTGTGAAGGATATAGAAATGATCACTTCGGGATAGCAAAGCGATTTGAGCTTATTGATAAAAATCAGGACTCTGATTGGGAGGGCATTGATTGATGTTAAATGCCCTAACTGAGTCTGAGAGGCAACTAGTAGTGAAGACATCCTGCACTCAGGTGCAGGCTCTCAGCACTGCTCAGGCCCTGCAGGGAGACATTGATCGTTATGTCCCACAAACAGACCCTGAATGGGATCCTAAGATTAGTGCTGAATACCAACTGTTAAAAAGATATCAAGACTGGGTAAAATTTGGTTTAGAAAATGCCATCTCAAAACCCATGAATTGGTCTGCTCTATATGCTATCAAGCAAGGGACTGCGGAATCTCCAACCGAGTTCCTGTACTTAGGAGTACAATGCAGAAATTTACCACTTTGGACTCTGCTTCTGATGTTGGGAGGCAACAGTTGGTTTCTCTCTTCTTAGGGCAATCATCTGAAGACATTAGAAGAAAGTTACAGAAATTAAAGGAACCTGAGATAAGAGACTTAGAAAAACTAATTGAAGAGGCTTGGAGAGCATTTCGTAATTGAGATAACAATGAAAGCAGAAGTTTACGGAGGACTATGGCAACAGCAACAGTGGCAGCTTTAAGTCAGCAAAACCAAACTTTCTTCGGGTCCCAAAGGGGAAGAGGTAGGGGTAGAGGCGTGCAGGGATGGGGAGGTCAAAGGGTACCTCTGCACATTAATCGATGTACAGTTTGCAAGGAATACGGGCATATGAGTAGGGAATGCCCTGAAAGGAAATGGACGGAACCTGGCATGGTGGCTGAATTAGAATGACAGGGACCTGGTGAAACTAACCTAGCAGATCCACTGGTTACAATAAAGCTGGGAAAACAGGATAAGGAGGTAGAATTTCTCATAGATAGAGGGGCCTCTTCTTCAGTGTTAAATCAACAACTAATGCCAGAAAGTAGGGACTTGGTAACAGTTGTGGGTGCTACTGGGCAAACTGAAAAGGAATCAATTGGAACCAATTAAATACAAACTGAGGAACCGAGTAGGGATTCGTCAGTCCTTGTACTTGTCTGGATCCCCAGAATCCTTATTAGGGAGAAATTTATTACAGTATCACAGTATCATAAGGTTGGAAAAGACCTTTGAGATCATTGAGTCCAGCCTATGACCCAACACCAACACCTACTCATCATCTAAACCATGGCACTTCTTCCTAATGTTGAGCCTAAACCTCCCCTGACAAAGCTTGAGACCGTGTCCTCATGTTCTGTCGCCGGTCGCCTGAGAGAAGAGACGAACCCCTGCCTGACTACAACCTCCCTTTAGGTAGTTGTAAAGAGCTATAAGGTCTCCCCTGAGCCTCCTTTTCTGCAAGCTGAACAACCCCAGCTCCCTCAGTCGCTCCTCACAGGGCTTGTGCTCCAGCCCCTTCCCCATCCTCATCGCTCTCCTCTGGACACACTCCAGCATCTCAACATCTTCCTTAAACTGAGTGGCCCAGAACTGGACACAGCACTCAAGGTGCGGCCTGATCAGTGACGAGTATAAGGGGACGATAACCTCTCTAGTCCTGCTGGCCACACTATTCCTCATGCGGGCCAGGATGTTGTTGGCTTTCTTAGCCACTTGGGCACACTGCTGGCTCATGTTGAGTTTCCTGTCCACCAGCACTCCCAAGTCCCTTTCCGCCTGACTGCTCTCCAGCCACTCTGTCCCCAGCCTGTAGCTCTGCATGGGGTTGTTGTGTCCAAAGTGCAGAACCCAGCATCCGGACTTGTTAAACCTCATGCTGTTGGAATCAGCCCATCTCTCCAGCCTGTCAAGGTCCCTCTGTAGGGCCCTCCTACCCTCCAGCAGATCGACACTTCCTCCCAGCTTGCTGTCATCTGCGAACTTGCTGATGAAGCACTCAACCCCCTCATCCAGATCATCAATGAAGATATTAAACAGGACCGGGCCCAACACTGATCCCTGGGGAACACCACTAGTGACCGGCCACCAACTGGATGGGACACCATTCACTACCGCTCTTTGGGCTCAGCCATCCAACCAGTTCCTAATCCAGCACAGAACATTCCCATCCAAGCCCCGGGCAGATAGCTTCTCCAGGAGTCTGCTGTGGGAGACAGTGTCAAAGGCCTTGCTGAAGTCCAGGTACACCACATCCACAGCCTTCCTCTCATCCACCAGGCGAGTCACACGGTCATAAAAGGAGATCAGGTTGGTCAGGCAGGACCTGCCCCTCCTAAATTCATGTTGGCTGGGTCTGATCTCTCGCTCATTGTGGAGGTGCCGCATGATTACACCCAAGATTATCCACTCCATAATTTTACCTGGAACTGAGGTCAGGCTGACAGGTCTGTAATTACCTGGATCATCCCTCTGGCCCTTCTTGTGGATGGGTGTCACATTGGTCAACTTCCAGTCATCCGAGACCTCTCCAGTGAGCCGTGACTGTTGATAAATTATGGAAAGTGGCTTGGCCAGCTCATCCGCCAGCTCTCTCATCACCCTAGGGTGGATCCCATCAGGCCCCATAGACTTATGAGGATCCAAGTGGCTCAGCAGGTCTCTAACTTCTTCCTCCTGGATTACAGGGGGGCTATATTGCACCCTGACCCCATCCACCACTTCAGAAGACCAGTTGTCCAGTGAACAATCGGCCTTACTGTTGAAAACTGAGGTGAAGAAGGCATTAAGCACCTCAGCCTTTTCCTCATCTTCAGTTGCCATATTTCCCTCCATGTCCGATAAGGATTGAAGATCGTTGCTGCCCTTCTGTCGTTAATATATTTGAAAAAGCACTTATTGTCCTTAACACTAGTGGCCAATTTGAGCTCTAGCTGGGCTTATTGGGAAAACTGGAAGCTGAAGTAGTGTTTAGTGAAGAGGGAGTAAAATTTAAGGTAAAAGAACTGATTAAAATCTTAGGTTTGTCATTAGTACAAAGGGAAAACGAAGTAGGAATACTGGAAGAAGTGTTGGATCAAGCATACCCCAAAGTGTGGGCTTCGGAGATTCCAGGAAGGGCAAAGAATGCCTATCCTATAGAAATAGAAGTGAAACCCGGTTCCACCCAAGTTAGGGTGAGGCAGTATCCTCTGCGCTTAGAAGATAGGAAGGGGATAAAGGAGATTATCGCTGAATTTTTGAAGTATGGTTTATTGGTGGAACGTGAATCAGAATATAACACAACACCCCAATTTTGCCAGTCAAAAAGCCAGATGGAAGAAACAGTTACAGATCGGTACAAGATTTGAGGGCCATCAATACAACTGTGAAAGACCTGTATCCAGTGGTAGCAAACTCATATATACATATATATATATAGTATATACATATGTACATATATGCATATTTACATATATACATATATACTTTGTTTGCTAAATTAAGGAATGAGCAGGTTTGGTTTACCATCTTGGATTTGAAATATGCCTTTTTCTGCCTAGCTCTAGCCACCAAAAGCCAAAAGTTATTTGCACTCAAACAGGAAAACCCTGAGACAGGCAGAAAAAGTTAATTAACTTGGACGGCGTTACCTCAAAGGTTTAAGAATAGTCCAACTATTTTTAGAAATCAATTGGCTTGGGAATTGGAAACTTGGGAGCCCCCATCGCAAACTGGAACATTGTTATGATATGTAGATGATCTCTTGATAGTCACAATAACAAAATAAGATTGCAGTCAATGGGCTGCAAATTTGTTAATTTGGAGGGGATTGAGTGGATATAGAGTTTTCCAACAGAAGGCACGGCTTCTACAGCAACGAGTAATGTACCTGGGATTTGAGCTATCTGGAAGACAGCGGGAGCTGGAAACAGAATGGAAAGACGTATAGGATGATGTAAATATAATCACCACTAACATGGTCAATCCAACATATTTCCTTAGTGGAGCTACCTTGGAACCCGTAACACATGACTGTCTGAAGAGTATAGAGACAGTATATTCCTGCCATCCAGATCTAAAGGAAAAACTGCTTGCAGATGCAGAAGGCTCATGGTATACTGGTGGAAGCAGTTTCGTGAAAGATGGACACCGTAAAGCTGGGTATGCTGTGGCCACCACTGAAGAGGTAATTGAAGCTAAGCCTTTACCTCCAGGCACATCAACCCAGAAAGTGGAAATAATTGCACTAACCCAAGCATTGGAACTGGCAAAGGGAAAGAAAATCAATATTTGGACTGATGCAAAGCATGCCTTTGGAGTTGTACGTGCTCATGGGGTGATTTGGAATGAGAGGACTACTCACTATGCAGAGAAAACACATCAGACACGCTACAGAAATTTTGAAATTATTAGAAGCAGTGAATCTTCTTACTGAAGTAGATATCATTTACTGTAAAGAACACCAGAGAGTTAACACTGACAGAAGACTGGAAATAAATCAGCAGATTATGAAGCCAAAAGGGCGGTGGAAAAGGTTGAGGTAGTAGCTGCTTTGATTCCAGACGGTAAGCTCTTGGTTTTTGATTTTAAACCTGATATATATTCTAGAAAGGATAAAAACTTAATTACTCACATGAAGGGTAAGGAAGGACAGGATGGGTGGTTTTATACTCCAGGTAGGAAAATTGTCATTTCTTCTAGAATACTGTGGAAATTGATTTTGAAAGAGCACAGGAAGACTCACTGGGGTGCAGATGCTTTATACAAGTATCTGAGCAACAAGATGTTCAGTCAAAATCATTATACTGCCATAAGGCAAGCACGTAAAATTTGCTTGAGAAATAATCCAAATACTGCTAATAGACTACATGTAGGGGTAATTGGAAAGGGCAATAGTCCAGGACAGAGATGGCAGATTTTTCCAAACTCCCAAGAAAAGGGGGGTATCGATGCTTATTAGTGTTGGCAGACACCTTCTCAGGATGGCCAGAAGCTTTTCCCTGCAGAACTAATAAGGCAAGGGAGATCACACAGATTCTACTGAAAGAAATGATACCGAGATTTTGCATACCTGAGGTAACATCAGCAGAGAGGGGTACGCATTTTTGTGCCCAAGTCATACAGCAAGTCAGCAGGCTTCTAGGACTTAGATGGCAATTACACACCTCGTATAGGCCACAGGCAAGTGGACAGGTTGGGAAAATTAATCATTTATTAAAACAACAAATAACTAAAATTTGTCAAGAAGCTAATTTGTACTGGTATCAGGCCCTCCTTTTAACATTACTTAGAATTAGGACTAAGCCGAGATCTAAGGAAAGCCTCAGTCCCTTGGGAATTTTGTAGGGACACCCTTCCCAGAGACTGTATTCAAGAGAAGATATTTCTCAAGTAGGCGAGGGGTATTTACAAGAATATATGATAAAAACATAAATATATAAATATATTTACAACAATTACCTTGGGAAAACAGCTAAACTAAATTAATAAATTAGTTTTAGCCACAAGAAGGAGAGGTTTGGACAAACCAGTGCATACTTGTAATCCAGGAGAATGGGTTTTTGCTGAGTTTTGCAGGTCACCCTCTTGAGGAAAAGTGGAACAGACCATACCAAGTGTTATTGATGACCTGCACTGCTATCAAAATTCAGGAGCAGCCTGCGTGGATCCACTACTCCAGAGTGAAGAAAACACCAAATCAATCAAGGACAGCTCGGTTGCTGGGACCAACTCATTAACATTATCCCCAAAATGTTAAGGCTTGTCCTTGTAGGAATAAGTGTAACCACTGCTGTAGATTTACCTGAGCATCCAGAACCTCATGTGAATATCTGGATATGGTTAGCAAAGCAGGTAGCAAACTTACCCTCTTTTTGTTTATCAGGAGGCAGGTCAGTTAATGATGTATTGACCACTTGTTATATTGGAGTTCCCACTCCAATAATGAAGAATTACCCTCTTTTGAGAGGCTTTAACATTGCTGAATCATAGTTCATCTTATATAGTATGGGGGAGGGAAGTGACTGAGAAATTATTATCCAAGACTTATAGATCACAAGGAATAACCCCAGTATAAAATTGTTTTATTTTCAGGCATCCGAGCCTGCCAGAGCCATGGCCTCATGTTGATATGGCTAACTCCGATTTGAGATGCAATACTACAACAGTTATACCTTATGCTTATGCCCATATGGTGTTACCAGTAGGATGGTTCATGTTTAGTGGAAAGAAAGCTTACACATATATTCCTGCCAATAGCATGGGAGGTCCATGTACTATTGGAAGAGTCACACTAAACGTTCTTCCTTATCTGGCTCCCCCTAGACTAGGAACACCTCGGCGAGTATTGGATGATACATGTAAGCCTGAAGTTAACTTTTTCACTGATGCGGAGGCTGTGGGATTAACTTTTAGCTTAATAGGAGTCCCACGAATGGTGATACACAATTACAACAACTTGGTTCATGTAGCCTGTTCATTAGCCCAAAGTTTAAATTGGACATCTAAAGCTGTAGCCTCATTGGACAAAGAACTAGGTGAGACAAGACAAGGAGTATTGCAGAACCGATTGGTCATAAACTACCTTTTGCTGAGGCACAATCACAGTTGTTGTGACTTTCAAGGAATATGTTGTTTTAAGATCTCAGATGAATCAATCTCTGTCGAAAATTGCTTGAACCATCTGCAAAATCTTATGAAAAAATTAAGCAGCATGAGGGTTCTGAATGGCTGGGCAAATTGTTACAGCAGTTTGGAGTTTTTGTTTCTGGATGGATTGTTGGTCTAATGAGTCAATTATCGTAGTCATAATTGTGTTTTCAATTGTAATAATCATAATTATGTGCATGCAAAGGATGATCGGAAACTTGTTTATTAAAATTTGAAAGGATTCAAATTTATAAGAAAAGGGAGGATTGAGGCAAGAGGACTTGTAATCTTCTCTTAGTTAATAATAAAGATCCCATACTTCACTGCTATCTGCTACAGATAAGGAAATCATTGATCAGATAAGGAAATTCGCAGATCAGATGCCTGTGAAAAAAGACAAAGGATCACCAGAAAGAGCCAGAATTGGCTCAGATGGACAATAAGGGGGATAATGTTGTATTGTAAATCAGACACAAGATGGTGGATTTCGGGAACCGTCGTGAATATGTATATGTTGAGTAAATATAAGGAGACCTACATGCATTCTTGAAACGCCCTCATGGAAGAATATCCCAAGTGCTTCTCTGGCTCCAAAATTAAAGAATACCTGCTTAACAGTATCTCAGTCTGTTGAGCTATTTTCTTTGTTTCAGTACAAACAAAATTGGAACTTTGAAGATCAAATATATCTTAAAATGTTATTTTTCAATTTAGAAGATGAGAGATAATATGCAAGAAGGGACATAACATGTTAGAAATGTAATATTTTTGGGGGGAGCTGTAATTTGCTGAAATTCATGAGGGTCAACTATACTGTCTACATTATGTCACTCACTGCAGAGGAAAAAAAGTAAGGGAAATACATTTGAGAACATTTTATTAGAATTCTATGTGCTTTCAAAAATTACATTTGTCAAGGCTCAGAGAAAAATTACAATACAGTTGAAGCCAGGCTTCTATTAGTAGTCCTTCATTAGCATATACCCTCAGTGTCCTCAGTGAGTTTCAAAGCCACCATAAATGTCTAAGTAGAAAAGATTTGGATTTTTAATGTAATAGAGCAAGCTTTGCCTGAGAAAAACACTGAAAGATACTGTGGGATATTGTATACATCATAACATCAGCTTGATTTGGGTTTTTCCTTCATGGTTATTATTCAGGGAGAAAACAGTCTGAAGGCAAAATCATCATCTCCCTCCCCAAGGACATAAATCAAAACTTTGTGATGATCATCACCCTTGCCAGTGGAAACTCACTTTGCTGCCTCCTACCTGGATTGCTCCCAAAGAGACCTGAGAGTGTCTTGAAGACAGGAAAGGTAATTAACATTTCTGGGAAGGTTGTCTGTTCCAATGAAAAGTGCTGTGCTTTGCTGTGGTTCCTGACTGGGCTGCAACCTTTTCTGTCCCTCACTACTCTTACTGGTCACCCCAGGGGAACATTTCCTTTTCTATGCAAGTAGGAGATTTAATGCTTTGGAAAGATTTCTGTATTCCTGACCAAGCATTTAGAAGCAGGCCTTGTTAGTGGCTTTCCAGCTCATTAAACAAATTAAATTAACCTATTTAGTCCTCAGGCCGGGGGTGGCAAGACTTAATTCTGCAGTGGTGGCAACCTGCTCAGTCTTCAGCCTCCCCTTCTGTGTGCTTCCACTCCTTTTCCTGCCTTATGCCCAGCCTTTTGGAGGGATGCCTGGCAGCTGCATGGCCTTTTTCCCCAGAGCTTCTCACACAGCCTCGGGTGTTACGGTGATTTTGCTGTGCCATTTGAGGCCTTAGGCAACTACTTTCTTTGACTGTTAAAACTGATGCCTGGGATCAGCCTTGTTTAGAACAAAATTCTCATACTAGAAAATAATTCCTTAAGATACAATGTGTGCTGGGAGTATATTCCTCAAGAAGTGAAGGTAAATACCCAACTTCCACATATATCTGTTTTGATCCCGTACGTTAATTAAATGTTTTTCTTGAGAAGGAACATATGGTATTGTTTGGCATGATGAATTAGCTACTAAAATGAAAAAAACAAAAGGAATTCATTTTCATTGCTTTATGTCTGCATGAATACAAAATATAAAGAAATATTTAATCAAGGGTTTGAAATAAATGTAGATAATTGTGACGTAAGCAAAAGCTGACCCAGCTCAAAGCGTTCTGCAGCATGTCACAAGATCCTGATGTCATTCAAAGCATATAAATACATCCCTGCCAAAATTGTTCAAAATACAACAGCTGCAAGTTTTCTTTTAAATGAGAAAGTTATTGAAATAATATCTTAAATAAATTTATAGGTGAGGGAGTTTCTATCACAAACACTTTGATAGATCTCTAAAATAGAGAATGAAACAAATTGCTCTATTAAACTCTTTGTTAGTTAAAAGCTATAACAAATAACTAAGATGGTTTTAGCTAAACTGTTTTTGAAATATATTTTTATTTAAATTGAGTACAAGCAGAGTTTGCATGCTAGTGGAAATTCAAATCTTAATGCAATGATGGGGACTAACATTTGCTTTTACTAGCACAGTAATTAAGATGTCCAGGACTTAGTACTTGACAATAAGGAATATCACTACTCTGTTGTTTCTCTAGATTTTTACCTGGATGACTACTTCTTTTGGATTTTAAAATGCTGACTTCTGCAGCCATTTAGATCTATTTCTTGGCTAAGAATATACATTTAAGTAAGACATCTGTAGATAAACGGATTTTGCAGAAAATCCATCCATGAAATCAAGATTTCTTCAAAGCTCTGAACAAGTATGTGTATCCAGGTCATATTTACTCCAAGTCATGTTTTTTATTTAAAGGAGGCTTGATGTATTTAATGGATGACAACACAGTTGAAACCAAAACCATGTCCTGTTGTGTAAAACCAGTGTTTGTCCAGCCAGTCCATGCCTCAAGCAGTGTAAAGGAGAGACTAGCCAGGAAGAAAGTGAGACTGGGCAGTGCCTTTTAACCCTGTGCGTTGGGCATAAGTGACAGAATTTTAGTAGCAGGCGGACTGCAGAGACACCTCTATGGATGTGAGTAAGGGATTGTTCTGTGCCAAACACAGCTAGCTCTGCAAAGGACCCACTGTGTGAGCCAGAAATGAACCAGACAAAGGAGTTCATAGTGCCTCTGCAAAAAAAAGTATTTGGGGAAGTGTGACAGAAGAAATGCAGGAGCTGCAACAAACAATGCAGGAAGAAAACTGAACTGGGACAAAGGAGGAACAAGAAGCATACTTGGGCAGGAGGAACCATAGAGAGAGACAGATGCCAAAGGAAAGGAGAAAAAGAAGAAATGCCAGGGCTGGAGGGGTGCCTGAGCAGGGGCAGGAATGAAAAGCTGCCTGAACAGCACCGCAGAGAAGGCATAGGAGAAGTTCAACCCCCAGAGGGACAGCGGCCAGTGGAGGAACCCACACCAGAGCAGCGGAATAAGAATCAAGGAGCAGGAAAAGAAAAGGAACCATTGTTAATCAATTAAACTGATTGGAATTCGCCTGCTATTTTTTTCCCATGGTAGCATGGCTTTCCTTCTTCCTCAGTATCCTGAACTGTTCTGAGCATCTTGGAGGGTACACCTCTGCCTTTTCTCTGTTCCTGGGCTTCAGATTGGATTTGCTGAAGCTTTCTCTGAACCTCTATTATGCTGTCCACTTTTAGCCTTCCCTTTTTCCCCAGAAGAGTCCCAGCCTGTTCAGTCTGTCCTTACAAGGCAGCTATTCCATCCACTTGTATTCATTTGCTCTTCATGGCCGTGTTCTAAGCTGATTACATCCATCCTTCCCACGGTGACCAGACCTACCTTCAGCATTCAGGATGTGAACACAGCAAGATTTTATACAGTCACAAAATGAGGGACTTTGCCTTGTTTTTTGTACCCTTCCTGAATGACATCTGATGATCTGCTGGCTTTTTTGGCTGCTGCTGCCTGTTTGAGTCACTGATTTGAGAGAACAGCCAGTGACGACTCATGTCCTTTTCTCAGGCCAGTCCCAATCTACGTCATGTTGGCATGGTTTAGGTCCTCCCGCCTCTCACACCCTCCAGTGTGTTCTAGTAGACTGATCTGCATGGAAGTTCTGATGTGTTTTCCCCTGCTCACAGAGTTTGGTGATGTGGGTGACTTACTAGGGCATGGCATTTGACTACCTGTCAGATCCTTGTATCATCCACAGACTGGGAGATTTACTACTCTCTTCCTTCTTCAGGTTATTGATAGAGATAAATAAAACTTCCATTTGATGGAATTACCTTTTATATAACATTTTGCATTCAGACACTTTTGTGGAATCCCAATAACCTGTAGTTTATTATTTATACCATGTATCCTGTGGGTGTTGTGCCACATGAACAGTATCAGATTAAGGTAAGAGATGAAATGTTAGCCTGTTAAAGCTAAAAGAAGTTTGGCTATTAAGTAGAACAACCACCTTGATCGACAGTTTTTGCAGTGGCCACTATCGTGCTCTCCCTGTATCTGAAGAATGGTAGCCTGATTGCTCTGAGGACAGCGATGGCTTTCCCCTTCTCCTACTGCTATTTTAAGTCAAGTAATATTGTAGCCAACAGGGATGTTTGCTTACTGAATGTATTTTCTGCTCTCTCTTATTTGCTAGCTTTTCTATTTAGGCAGCACTCAAACTTATCTACTATTTGATTTTAAAGTTTGCTGATTTATCAGCTTTTCACTTCAGAATCAAAATTTTACAATTGTGAAGTTATTAGGACAGAACAATATTCAGCAAATTTTAAATCCCTTCTGTTTCTTTAAAACAGTTATAAGCCCTACTGGTAACAGACCTAAACTCTTTAAACATTGCTTTTGTATTTACAACTGAATACTTGCTGTAGCAGGGCTGCAAGATGGGAAGGATTGTTGCAAGAAAGTTAGAGTTGCACTTTGTCACAGCCACAAACTAAACAGGTATCACAATTGTTTATTTGTGAGTTTTGTCAACAGATATTAATCTTCAGAAGGATTTCAAGTTATTATAGTGTGTGAACAGACATTCCCTTCCAAACTTCTACTTGAAATGTCTTGTCTGCTATTTTGACTTTATAATTGTCTGACTGGCTGCTGTTTCTTCTATATCAGAATATTTGCACATTTTCAGTATACGTCACATTGGAGCAAGAGCTTACAGGGACAGAAACTTGTTATAAAATAAAGTGGGTTCTCTTGCTAAGACAAATTTTCCCTTCTCTTTCTTGTGGTTTCAGATATTTCTAAGTTCTCAGGATTCTTTTTGCCAAATTGCAAACAATTTTAACATGACCATTTGTACAGATGTTCTTAAATATTTGACTGAAATATTCTGCTTGTTAAACTGGTAGCTTTCTCACTCGCTATGAATTTTCCTAGTTCAAGGACTTGTTAGAAGTTAATGGCATAGCTCCAGTGTAATCAGTAGTACTATAATGATGCATAGCAGCTGGGGAATGGATCTCATGAATTAAACTACTCGTACTCGGACATTCAAAGTAACCTGCGGAGGAACTCTTAAAGCCACAATGTTCTTTTTTTTGGTTTGAAAAAATGACCCAGGAAAACCAACAGAAAATAATTAAAATTTGTTTAGAATAATAAAACCCAGAATGTTTTGGGAAAAATGGCCTCTATAAATATGTGATTTAGATCTCTTCCTTCTGGTTCTCTGTTGCTAATTCTGAAAATTTTGTTGCAAATTCCATGTTGCAGCATCTGCAGTGTGTATCTATGTTGGCATAACTACAAAAAGAATAACATGGTCTTGCATATGATTCTTTAGTTCATATGGAATTCTAAGTTTCATTGTGTAGTATAATTGAGATTCAGTTGTCAGTTATTTGCCACAGCTTATAATAAAATCATGTATCAATTGTGGGTTACTCACATGCAAATATCTCACGTGTTGTTCCAAATGACTTCAATTGCCATTTACAAAGTAGACCAATTCTGGTGATGAGTGTAACCTGTAGGAAAAGCCAGGATGAAGAAATGTGAGTTGTTTCCATTTTTGGTTCCTCCTTGCACAGTGACTAATGTATATTAAAATATACTTCTAATAGAACACACTTTAAAACACTTTTTGAGGCTTGGTGTTTCTCAAAGACTAGATATTTAAATGATTCTATATAGTCCAGCTAAATTAACAGTAGTTTACATCACTCAAGCAAAACTGAGTATTTGGTATCGCTGAGTAGGTGGTAAGAGTAGGTGACTCAGAGCCAAGGCAGAATCTGTTACAGAAAAATATTAAAGCAAGCAGAAAACAGGACTTATAGTTTTGAAAATAAAACCTGTGAAAGCTGTGAGGTACATGCAGTACTCTCTAGGGAAGATGTTCTGTTCTCTGGCAATTCTAGTTACAATGTTGTGTAGACTAACCAGATGTTTTTTCTAGGTATTGGCATTAAATTAAAACAAAAACAGCAAAGAAAGAAAAGCATTTTGGCTTCCAACTCCTCAATAAATCTAGCAAGGGAACAAAAGCCAACTATTGTGTTCAGTTGTTTGTTTCTACACAATCCTTAACTTGATTTTGTAATAAAATTAGTTTGAAGGGATTTGAATTTTTTTGATTAACATTTATGCTGTTGCACTAAGTGAACTCATAAGCTTGACTGGATAAGCCATGTTGAGAAAGATGGGCTGTTTCCTTCTGCTAATATTGAAGAAACTTTGAATAAGAGAGTAACAGTCTATATGTTAGCAGCATGCTTGTTTCCCACTTGTTCTGGTCATGGTACTCTTCAACAGGCAGGCTCTGTGCCTTTGTCCATAGATGATGAAAATTACATGCAGATACATTGTTTATGAATGTTATGTGATCTCTGAAGAGTGGGTGCTAGTGCTGTTAGGATATGAAATATCAAAATGAGATAAATGAAAATGCATTCAAATGGCAAGACCATTATTTAAGATGGAGGAATTAATAAAAGTAAGGCTCTAAAAACTCATCAGTATGAGTTTCCTGCAGAAGCAAACAAAATGCAATAACCCAACCAAGCTTATGTGAGCTTCACTTAAAAATTCTCTAGCCAGTGGAACAAAGCAGTAAAGGGATAATTGCTTCATATGATTTTTCATCTTGTCACATCTCTTCCTAAACACAAAAATCTCCAGTTGTATATTTTCTCTGTGGTACTCTACCTCTTTTTACCTTGCTTGATGCTGACTTAGGTGTGTTGGGGGCTTGGCCTTCATATTCTTTGTAGCTGTGTCATTGGACTTTTGGGTGTTGTCTTTAAATGATCTTCAAATGCACAAAGATTCTGAAAAACTTTTGTTTAAATACTGTACTGATCTCCTGCAGAGAAAGCAAAATAAAGAGAGCTGTTTTAAAAAAAGAAACAAAAAAGCAGGAAAAAACCCACCACACCACCAAAGAAAGACACCTCACTCCCTCAAGGGAACAGAAAACTGGGGTTTGGATCTACAAGAACCACCACAGATGAGCATATAAAGAGTTTCCAAAACTGTAGTTTTAGAGCTGGGACTTTCCTCCAGGTGGACTGTTACTAATGTTTGAAAGTGCATTCCCTTGGTCAGATGTGTTGTATGGGGCCACTTACGTCTCTGCTGCAAAACCCATTTAGGGGTCTGCTGACTGAGCAACTGTAGCTGAGGCAAGGCTTGGTTCTGTTGAGGGAAGATTAGTTTTTAAACTGTGTTCCAGGGCTGGAGTGTATCCAAATCATTGCCTGTTTCCAGAAAACTGGAGCCCATGTACAGGCTTGGGCTGTGACTGGCTCTCCAGTTGCCTCTCCACATCAAAACTAATCAAGAACTGTTCACATGGATTCCCTGGTAGGAAATGTGGGCATTAAAAGCAGTGGCGCAATCTGAGGAGCTGGACACCTAAGTCATTGGTAGGCCATTCTAAGCTCCAGGAAATAGATGTTCTGCAAACATTTTATTGACAACTTAGCCTAGATTGAATTTTCTTCTTCCCTTACTTTGCCTGAGCCTGTGACATAATGGATTATGTGAAGAAAATACTAGGATGAAGTCCAAGTTTGGCTGAAACTAAAACAAGCCAGTAATTAGTTGTACTTGCATTCTCATATGGCTCTGTGCTTGCTTGCCCTTTTTATGAGCTAAACTGATAGACAGGAATCATTGAGTCACAGAAGGGAAGGCAGCATGCAAAATAACAGACTCAGATGGTACTCATAAAGATGTGAGCAGCAGACAATGAAAACATCCATTACTAGGACATGATAACTTCAAAGACAATAGACAAAATGCTTAGTGACTTAAGACTTTTTTTTTCCTTCTCAAAAAACTACTATATTCCATGGAATTTCAACTTTACATTATTTGGGTACTTCTGGAAACGATTTTCTTAATCAAAATTCATAAGTCAAATCCATAGTCATAGTATCCTGTAACTTGAAAATGTTTTTGCGAATATATTTTTTTGTAGTCAATGTTGAGGGAATTCCATTGCTCAGTGGTTGAGAAACATTGAGATTAGGCAACATTTTGCCCATCTATACTAGATAAATGTTAAATATCTATAACATACCCTACCCTTTTGCCAGCCAGTGAGGAACATTTAGCTTTACATGAAAATAAGCTTGATGATTCTTACCTGAAACTGAATAAGCTGTATCTATGTCACAGCAATGCTTGCAGAAAGCTCCAGATATGAACTGTGGGTTTGTCTTTTTTGTTGTCTTGTGGTTTTTTCCCTTATCACTGTCCTGATCAGCTGGTTTGTGTTTAAATTTCTTGATGTTTTCTGTTTTTTGATTTCATAAAAGCCCTTTGTGCTCCATGCTACAATTTTGAAGTGTAGGACTTCACGCAGTTGAGCTGCATGAGGAAATACAGCAGCCAAGTTAGAAGATGTGAGAAAATTATGACTTTATAAAGTGAAATTCTCACTAAGTATCAAGCCCTATTCCATGCTATTTCAGGCAAATTGCGTAAGAATCTTGAGGCAACATTAATTAATTTGAAATATACATAGAACACTGACTCTTGTAAATGAAAACTAGAATAAGTAAGTTTCTCTTTCAAATTTAATACTTCAATATGATAATGTGGATTATCCTCCACCCTTGGCTGATTTGGGGAATTTCGGAAACCATAAAGAGCATATTGAATCACTTGGATTACTTCAGCAGAGGGAAGTATTGTTCCTGTTTGTGTTGAATTAAGATGGAGTAAGGGAAAAACTATTAAATCCCTTAACTTTCATGCGTCATGTGATGTAATTGTTTTAGCTTAGAGTGTTCCATTAAGAGTGCACATTATTCTTGTCTATGACAATGTGTGCTTCAAGAAGGTGACCCTGAAATGCAGTCCAAGGGGGTCTAAACTGGAATGCAAAAACTACTGAAGTTTCTGTTGTGGCTTCCTTCTGTCATTCAAAAGACAAAAAAATATTCTAAAGTGCTTGATAAAGTTCTTGATAAAGTCCACTGGGAGGTGTCTCATAAGGACAAAGGAGCGCAAGAGGGCTGGATGCTCCTCAAGAAGGAAATCCTGGCAGCACAAGAAGAGGCCATCCCCGTGTGCCGTAAAATGAGCCAGCAGGGAAGAAACCCAGGTCGGCTGAGTAGGGAGCTTTGTAGCGACCTCAGGAAAAAGAAGAAAGTTTATGAGCTGTGGAAGAGGGGGCAGGCATCCCAGGAGGACTAAAGAGGTGAGGTAAGATCGTGTAGGGAAAAAATTAGAAGGGCTAAAGCCCAACTAGAACTTCAACTGGCCACTTCGGTCAAAGACAATAAAAAGAACTTCTTCAACTGTATCGATGGCAGCAGGAGGAAAAAGGAGACTCTCCCTGCCTTGCTCGGTGCATAAGGGACAGTAGCCATGAGGGATGAGGACAAGGCAGAGGTACTCAATGCCTTCCTTGCCTCGGTCTTTAACTCCAAGGAGGAATGTCCTAGGGACAGTCAGCCAGAAGACAGTGTGAATGAAGCTCCAGCTGTTCAGGAGGACTTGGTTAGAGATCTGTTTGGCCAATTAGATGCACACAAGTCTATGGGGCCAAATGGGATCCATCCGAGGGTATGAAGTGAACTGACAGAGGTCCTCTTCAAACCCCTTTCCCTCATCTACCAGCAGTCCTGGCTGACTGGGCAAGTGCTGCCAGACTGGAGACTGGCAAATGTTACACCTATTTATAAGAAGGGTCGAAGGGAGGATCCAGGTAACTACAGGCCTGTCAGTCTGACCTTGCTACCGAGGAAGGTCATGGAGCAGATCATCTTGAGTGCTATCGTACAGCACATGCGGGACAACCGGGTGATCAGGCCCAGTCAACAAGGGTTCACCAAAGGCAGGTCCTGCCAGACCAATCTCATCTCCTTCTATGACAAGGTTACCTGTTTAATGGACGAGGGAAAGGCTGTGGATGTGGGGTACCTGGATTTCAGTAAAGCCTTTGACACCATTTCTCACAGTATCCTGCTGGAGAAACTGGCTGCCATTGGCATGGACAGGCACAGCCTCTGCTGGGTTAAAAACTGGCTGGATGGCTGGGCCCAAAGGGTGGTGGTAAATGGAGTTAAATGCAGTTGGAAACCAGTCACGAGTGGTGTTCCCCAGGGTTCAACCCTGGGTCCAGTCCTGTTCTACATCTTTATCAATGATCTCGATGAAGGCATCGAGTGCACCCTTAGCAAGTTTGCAGATGACACCAAGCTGGGTGCAAGTGTGGATCTGCTTGAAGCAAGGGAGGCTCTGCAGAGGATCTGGACAGGCTGGATCGATGGGCTGAGACCAACGGCATGAGGTTCAACAAGGCCAAGAGCAGAGTCCTCCATTTGGGACACAACAACCCCATGCAGTGTTACAGGCTTGGGGAGGAGTGTCTGGAGAGCTGCAAGACAGAGAAGGACCTGGGGGTGTTGGTTGGCAGCCGGATGAACGTAAGCCAGCAGTGTGAACAGGTGGCCAAGAGGGCCAATGGCATCTTGGCCTGTGTCAGACACAGCGTGGCCAGTAGGAAGAGGGAGGTAATTGTGCCCCTGTACTCAGCACTGGTGAGGCCGCACCTCGAGTGCTGGGTTCAGTTTTGGGCCCCTCAGTACAAGAAGGACATCCTTGTCAATTCATATACCAGCATAGCTTCTGGGAAGAAGCTGTTGGGGAGCTGCCTATTTGAGGGAGCTGGCATAGTCTTTCAGAGCACAGCTGGGTGCAGATCTGCACCAACCTGTCCTGCTCTTGTCATCCTGTAGACTGCTCTTCCTTTCTTTAGCCACTGCCCAGAGCCTTGAAATCTCTCTACATCACTGCTAAGAGTAGACGTAAAGGCAGAAGGGCTGTCAGTGTACCAGCTCTGTTACATAGTTTCTCAGTATACCATTAAAAGCCAAAATTTCATCCCTTCTCAGACTTGTAATGATGGAGCAAAACCAACAGTTTTGGTATCCCTTTCATTTCTTTCCTGTTTCAGAAACAAAGTGGTGTCCCCAGCACTGAAAAAAGCTCTCTGGTGAGCCGGAAAACTAGGCATGCATTTACCATTTTCTTTCTTAGTTTTGTGTTCGATCCCAATGATTATGAAACCATAACAATGATTTTTATAAGACCAATATATCTTATAATTGTTTTAACATATGTTACAAATATAAATAACATACTTTCTTCTTGGATTCCTTATGCCTCTAATATTTGAATAATAAATAATAACTGTAATCATTAAGTAAAAATTAATTAAAATTAATTAATCTTTCATATTATTTTTATATGCTTTTTACATATAATTTTTTGTATCTACAGTGATCTGAATTCTAGAACAAATCTCAGACTCACATTTATACAGATGAGTGTATGTATGTGCACACATATGTATATAGCGCATATTGAGTATAAGAGGGTAGCCTGATACGCTTCTATGTGCATAAACGGGTTACTTTGGTTTGTCAGTGTTTGACATGTCTAAACAGCCTTGGACTTAAGTAAGCTGATGAATGCTTGCCTGGTGAGACTTGGGAGGCTGGTGAAGCTGGTGGCTGTTTGAAATATGCAGATTTTCTGTTTGCACTCATGAAATTTGTTTTAATTGTAAGGATTCTAGAAGAAACAGGCTGAAAGCCACAGCTAAAGGCAATATGCACACTTAAAGGCAAAAACATTTCCTAGGGATAGCATGACGTACAGTAAAATGGCCAGCTGGTACAAATCTAGGTAACTTCAGTGACTTCACCACTAACACAGCTGAAAGATCTGGGCCATAAATAAGGTTTTGAAGCTAAATTTACAACAAAGCAAACCCTAATAGAGTGCTGATGTGTAAGAGATGAATTGATTATCTGTTTTCTATCCACCCACCCATCACAATTGAATCAGTAGTATAAGTTACTCATTTTTCAAAAATTGAACTTACAGTGTAAAAGAAATAGTAAGGGGGGGGGAGGGAGTGAGGTAGAAAAGGCAAACAGTATTTCGCTTTAGGCTGCTGTGACCCCATTGCACTGCCTGTGTTTACCAGTGTAGTTCAAATCAGCGTTTACCAGTTCTCCTGGAGACTGAATTTATCTCCCACAGCTTTTGGTTTTGTTCACTTCCCAAGCTGCATGCTATTTTGCCTTTTTTCTTCTGTTACTAATTTGCTTCACAATAATACTTTAGAGGCATACCAGCTAAAACAAGGGAGAGAGTGCAGAACTCATCACTACTGAGATTTTCATGCTGTTTGTGTTACCACATGCAACTCCGCTTAATTTTGACAGCAATGATGCCTGTTCAATTGCAGAACAGGGAATTCTTTGAAATAAGATTTCAGTGGCATTTTCATCTGTTTACTTGTCCTTCTCTCTGCTCAGGTGGTTTATGATGCTTTAATTGCTAACAAGTAGAGGACAACTGGAATGTTTTCATTGAGAGTATCGTTACCTACTTGCTGCATACATGATGTTCCTGCCCATAGCAGGGGGGTTGGAACTAGATGATCTTTAAGGCCCCTTCCAACCCAAACAATTCTATGATTCCATGATTCTATGATCCTGTTGAGGTGCTGGAGCGTGTGCAGAGAAGGGCAACGAGGCTGGTGAGGGGGCTGGAGAACAAGCCCTATGAGGAGAGACTGAGGGAATTAGGGTTTAGCTTGGAGAAGAGGAGGCTGAGGGGAGACCTCATCACTGTCTACAACTGCCTGAAAGGAGGTTGTGGCAAGGTGGGTTCTGGTCTCTTCTCACTAGTGATAAGCAATAGGACAAGAGGAAATGGCTGCAAGTTGTGCCAGGGGAGGTTTAGACTGGACATTAGGAAGAATATCTTCACTGAAACGGTGGTCAGGGATTGGAACAGGCTGCCCAGGGAGGTGGTGGAGTCACCATCCCTGGAGGTGTTTAAAAAATAGGTGGATGAGTTTCTTAGGGACAGCGTTTAGTAGGGAGACAGGCACGGTTGGACTCTATGATCTCAGAGGTCTCTTTCAATCTTATGATTCTGTGATTCTAAAATCATAGTAGAAAGAAGGACTCTTCATCTTAATTATGTTGTAGGGTTAGATCTAAAGGTGGTCATCAAAGAGCTGGTGACATGGATGAATTAAAATTGTATGGGTAGTAAAGAGATTTATAAGTGACTAAGTAAGTCCAGTAAGGTAAATGATTCAGTTATACGTTCTATGACAAAGGCATAGATGTCTCCAAACTGTGAAATGGGAGTAGCACCTGATATTGTGTAAGACTTTCATAGTAGGCAGCCTTGATAGAGGTGGCATTTTCTTTTTTAATAAGTGCCTGAAGTGTCATTCACTTACTAATGATTATCATGATCTCATATAATATTCATTTTTCTATACATGTATGCAGAGGAGTAGAAGAGTAATGTTTGATACGAGCAAGCAAATATAACTTGTTCTGCAGGAGTAAGAGTTTCCATTTTCTTATCTGTCAGGCTTTCTGCAGGTGGCAAATCCTCCTTTAACTCATTCAGTCAGTGGCACTTACGTTTATTTGATGCCTGTTTTGAAACTTTGCTGCAGAGAGATTATACAGAAGACAGGAGGATTAACTCGAAATATGTGCTTGGGTGCATGGAACCTTCGCAAACAGAGAAGAACTGAAAATGATACCAGTACGCCAGGGCTCATGCAACTGGAAGAATGGTGAAATTGTTGACAATTACAGCAAAACAGAGAGAAAGAGCTGGGAGGAGAGGCTCTGGTTCTGACGTGCTTATTTTCATTTGAAAAGAGGACATCTGGAGTAGATTCTGTAGAAGCAGTTTGAATTACAAGTGTGAACAAAAGGGAAGTGAGTGAGGAGGAAAGAAATCTGGGAATCATTGACACAGGATTGTAATTCAAATCCTTGAGAATAGCTAAGGTTGCCGAAGGACAGCCTAGTTATCTGTGTGCATTTTACAGAGCCTGTTCTATCTTAAAAATATAAATCTTCTCACTTAGATATTAATTTTGTGAAAACTGAAATAGTAATAATCATGAAACATGTATATCTACTGTTCAAACTTAATTTTGCAATACTTATTTCTAGTAACAATAATTTCAGAAATTCCTAATTTGAAAATATCTGCTCGTTGGACTGTAGCATGTCTTCAGAATTAAAATGGTAAAAAAATTGGAGTTACTTCATTATGTAAAACTTCCCTGAACACACAATGGGCAACATGCCAAGACATTTCTGTTTTAGCAAGAAAGATTTATGCACTGTGTTTTCCTTAAAAAGAATAGAAAAAAACCCCAATAATCCCCCAGTACAAGTTACTTTTCTCACCATGTTTTTACTTACCATGATTATCTGAGAAATGCATCTGAGTTTCACACGGCTGCAAGTTACTGCTCACACCCAGTGATAAAAGCCATGCAGAATCTGACATAACTGAGTGCACTGCAGTTCATCTCCTGCTGACGTGTCTGCCTTCGGGATTCAGCAAACATCAGCTGTTCAGAACGCTGCCATTTTTAATAATAAATGTGGAAAAAAAACGAAAAGAGTTTGTTTCTTCAGGCATTCAGGCTTGTTGCAAGAGTCAGGTTATCTGCTCCTGGTTACAGCTCAGCTTCTCTCTTTTCCACAGAATTAAAAAAAAAAAGTTACATACCTTGCCTTTCTTGCATAAATTATGTACCCTTCTGTCTAGTCCTAACTGCTTTTTTAGTCGTTTTATAATCCGTGATGTGTATATTTTGCTTTTTTTTTCTTTTTGCTTGATGCTACTTCACTGTGCCAAGGAATAGTCTGATCAGGAAAATTAATACTTTATTTTTAATTAACAGCATTCAGAATATACACTGTTAAGAAATCAGTCGTAGAACTGATTCAGACAGTATTCTCTTCTGAATTAATATCTCAGTTTGTACTGAAAAAAATTTAATGGACAAATGATGTATTAAGGTTGGATTTCAGAAAGGGACATAAAGTAAATTCACAGAATCACCACGTGATTGCCATCCTTTAGCATAAATGTGAATGAACGTCTAGAGTTCTGTCCTATTGTTCAGACTCTGTAGTTCCATTACTGGTTGTTAATTGGAGAGCTTCTTTATTCTGAGAAGCGATCTCAAGCTGCAAGACATGATTCAGATTGAAAAAAACCACATTCCCAAAGCTCTGATACTCAAAGTCACTCTGCATCCCAGCTGTCCCCAACTGCTGAAGGTCAGATTTTGTCTCCTGTTGGTTCAGTTCATGTGTCTCCTTTCTGAGTCTGGCAGAGGAATGGGGAGGAATGCTGGCTCAGAACTGGAAGTTTATAAATAGAATTTGCTCTGCCTATTTATATCCCTTCATAAGCAGTAGTTGTTGGTGGCTTCATTAAACAGCTGCTTACATGTTCCATAAAATGGGTTCACTTTCTCCTTCAGTGTAGAGATTAACCTGAATAACTGAACTCAGAGATGAAATTTATCCGACTGAGAAAAATGTCATACTTGGTACTTTGGAAGAGCTATATGAAAACAAGCTGTGGAGCATTATACTGTTGTTCTTGAATGGCAGAGGATGTGGTTAAAATGCAAAAAAGCACAAGAGAGCAACCTACTTTTTATTTATTATTTTTACTGATTAACTGGGACGACCATACAATAATCAATGAATCCTTAAATAGAAATCCTCATGGCTCAGGAACTTTTTGGATGTTAGTGTGTACTATGTGCATAGTTGACATATAGAACCCTGTAATTACCATCCAGGTGGTAGATGTCAGTATCTGCTGAAGTTTCTGTGTAAGCTGCCCTCTTTTATTGCAATTCAGAGGCACTTTGGCTAGAGTATTTGTATCCACTGTTTCTAGTGTTTACAGAGACCATAGTGCTATATTCCAAGAATTCCAAGAATTTATAAGCAGTAATGGTTGTAAATACTTAATGATGAAGCACAAAACCCCCAGTTGTCATACTACACAATTTTTTCCCAGAATAGCTCTGACCATCCATTGCTACTTGGACTGCATAGGTGGCTATTCTGTCTGGGTTTGCATTATCTGGTATGTAAGCGTACAACAGGTGACAATCATCACCTTCTCTCTAAATTGCAGGTCATTATTCTTGTCTGTTCGGCAGCTGCTGTTTCTGGAGGCAAAATAGTCCCGTTTCTGTCTCTTAATCCTGAGGGAGTGGGATAACATGCTGGACCCATCCATTTACAACAATAATACCCTGTCTCTGATTCTTAGTTCCTTTTTTGTTTATATCTACTCTGGATTTCCCACTGACATAAGACAAGTCTGGACCCAGAGACCCCCAAACAGTTTGGTTTGATTGCTTGTCTATGAAGAGACTAATGGCATAATGCCATAATTTTTTATTTCTAACAACCTTCAGTTTTCCCAGTTTTTCTTTCATTTTCTCCTATCTAATAATTTTCTTCAAATTTCTTTGAAGAACTGCATATTTTAAGTTTTCTGTGGTTTATTATTTATGAGTTACTAGCAGATAAGAAGCTTGGCAACCAAAATTCATGTCAAATTACCATTCAGATTCTTGTTTATAAAGAAACAAATAGAGAAGAAGAAACTACATAAGAAACTAGTAATGTACGGTAGGACAAAAATAAAGCAGTGCAACCGTTTATGAAGTAACTGATGTTAATATGATTTCTTTTTTTACAGAATCCTTAGTTACTTAGCACTGCACAAAATAGATTCTTTATTTCATCCTGAGATTTTGTTCCTGCTGGGATAAATTTGTTCCTTTTCTGGCCTAGTATTAGTCATTAGCTTAGAAAAAGATCTGTGTTAGGCAGGAGAAAAAGGAAAAATTTGCAACTGAATTAGTCCCAGAGCTCTCCTCATGAGAGCAAAAAGGCAAAATTTCACTGCATTGCTCATGCTGTAAAAAGGAGACAAATCTTGTCTGCAGATGTTTGTCCGGTGTTCAGGGCCACACCTGCTGCTAGAGTTACACTATGTGTGGCTGTGCAGCTCTGGCAAAGCTGGGGGAAAAACCCCAGTTCTCTGGAGGGCAGAAACAGCCTGCCTTTTGGGGAACAATTTGTAGCTGTGGCCATCTTTCAGAGGTGTCCTAACATTGCTAGTGGATTTGAAGAGTGATGTGCTGCCCATATAGAAGAGTATGGGTAGGTGGTGCCTTTTCTCTCTGCAGAATTATGAATGTTCGGAGTTCCACAGTAGAGTCCTTTTGTGTATGTTTATTGTGATGTGAAAAATGAAGGAGAAAAAAATAGATGTATTACTGATATAATTTTACTATTAACTATGTGAGAGGAACATTTGTCATTCAACAACCATAAACTTACAAAAATATCTTCATGTTGGGGTCATTTTTAAGTTCCTAATTGTTCATGCATTAATAATGAGCATGCAGATTGCGAGTCCTATTTTATAGGCAGTTCGTGGTTGCTGCTGAGAGAATTTGTGTGGAATGAGCTGTTCTCAAGGAGCTGTGCATTTAGGCTAAGGGCACTGAAAATCGGAACTGTTGACCTCTGTTCCCAGTTCTTCTGCTAACTTAATGCGTGGCCTTGCCTGAGGCTTAACCTCTGCATCTCAGCTTCAAATTCTTTAGAGTGAGCATAAAAATTAGATTTCCTCTGGCTGTTCTGGATGTGAGACTGGAATGAAAAAACACTGTTAAATGCAGAGTGACTTTGCTGAGAAATACACCAAGTTTACCAATGCCTTTGTGGTTTTAAAAAAAATCTGACAACATTCATAACTAAACTGAGCTCACCTGTTAATTGCCTGCAGCATATGAGACTGCAGCAGTCAAACAGTCACTTTGGTGCTGAGAACAACAGAGTAAAATCTTTGAAGTGTTGCTGCTGCTTCCCTGAAGTAGAAGTCTACTGTTCTGTCTTGATTATCTGTTGCTGTTTCAAGAAGAGCATTTCTGCAAGGAAGTGGTTTGCTTTATTCTGCTTCATGTAGGGTTAAAAGTGACAGTAATGAAGGGCTGTGCACCCTTATCCCCCATGTCCCTCAGAGCTATGTGTGAGCTTTAATGCAGAGGCAATTGCATGGTATAATGCTGTGCAACACTGAAGTTCCCCCTTATGTAGCATGTGCGAAGCGCTGTTGTGACAATAATTCCTATCATGAAGCCTCATCAGTGTAGTACTGAGCCTGGACAGCTAGAGAGGACTAGTTAGCTATGTTGCTCCTGGATTTGAATTAGAGACTCGTCTGGACATATGTATCCTGAATGTGACTGAAGCACACCCCGCTTTAATGTCAGATGAACTAATTCGAATTGCTTATTGTGGGTATAGTAGGTTGTCTGCACAGCAAGTTCAGTGTCTATAGTTTGGAAAGGTAAAATATTGAGATTAATAGTGTAAAATCTTATTCTAGACCAGCATAAGTTTACAAAGAAATAAAGGATATATACTTATAGGTATTTAAAACAACTACCTGAGAGGTAAAACACATGCAGCTAGACTTCCAGGATAAATTCAGAACTGGTACGTCTGTCTGAATGTGACTAAAGGAGGAAATCTAGTTTTGACCCAGAGATTTTGTTTCTCTGAGCAGACATTTAAAACAGGAAGATGTGTAGAAATAGATGCAAAATGTCCGTGCTGTAGCCTGGCAAGTGCCAATATCATATGTACTCTATTATAGGATAAATGGCATGTTGGAAAATGATTCAAGCTGGCTAATTTACAGAGCTCTCATTCTGTAGAATGTTTGGGAGGATACCAACTGAAACAGCAAGTCTACTGTTAAAACACCATAACCTGTGTGCACGTGTGTGTGTACATATTTAATTGTAGTATTATAACAGAAATAATGACTGAGGTTCAAAGCATTTACTGGGACTTAGAGATCAGATGGGATTCAAAGTCTGAAGCTCAGCCAGGTGCCGTAAGTTCTCACCAGCCAGTCGGTAATCCCCAGGAAATGCCTTGCACTTCCATCTCTATTCCTTATCTGAAAGTTCTCTTGCTAAGATTTCAAATGTTTCTTGAGACCTTCTTAATTATGAATTTTCCATAGGAAGTAATGGTTTGCAATAAAATGGAGTATTCTCCCTCGTGTCTTTAGAGCTTAAATGTATTCCAGTTGTGAAGGTGAGGGGCTGTGTTAACACCAGACTTTGACCCCTCACTGGGATATTCAGGAGTATTTTTGCAACATCAGACAGTGAGCTCATTAGGAGTTCAGATTATTTTCATAATGGATGTCTTCTCTATCTGCCTTCAAAGTCTGTTATCTCTGTATTTATAGCATTTTGATGCAAGAGCTGTTACTGTTACACTGAAGGCATTTGCAGGTACAAGATTTCTGAGTGCCTTTTTTAGGCACGCATCACGCATTTCTGTGGAATATTGGGAATGGGTTAATAGGGAAAGGCACAGGAAATGCTAGATGAAGGTGCATCCGGGGAGGGTATTTGCCCATCCCTTTTAGGAAGTGACAATCTTGTTCTCTGTCATGTCAGTCAGTCAGCTTAAATCCACTTGATGCGGCCAGTTTCCTCCAATTCATGGTTGTGAAAGTAGAGCACTGATAGGCGTTTCTTTTCTAAGTTTCAAAGTCCCCTTCTAGGAAAAAAAAAGCCATAATTCCACCATTTCCTGTGATTGTTCTACCTTAAGCTGAAGAAGATATGTGTATGGCTGGGAAAAGGCAGGATCCGGCTGTGACATCTTCATTGACAGTGGAATTTTACAGCAGCATAATTAACTGGACAGACAACTGTGCAACAAGAATATATCTCTCCACTCACAGAAGTGTAGAAAGCAGAATCTTGCTGTCTATCTCCTGCAAACCTATTCAGTAACTTTTACTTTGATGGCCACACGGGAAGATTTAAGTTTACCATATGTGTCACCTGGTCCCAGTGGATATCTGATGTCCAGCCACTCCATATCCCAGTTCTGCTTAGCAGCTTGCAAACACTGCTGAGCTGTTAGGCAATTTGTAGCCTGTGTGTATGTCCAAGATGCTGTAAGCAAAATATCTGGTATCATATTGCACAGAATAGAACACTATCTCAAATCCTTTCAGCTGCACAGCATTGAAAACAGCAAAAAAAGGACTGCTTTGCTATGAAGAATGTATCTCCAGGTAACTAAATGGGCAGCATAAAGTACATTTCAGAATTTAATATGTATGTTTTTAGGGCTTAGGGTTATCTGATAGTGCAAATTGAATGCAAAGAAATAAACCCAGTTTCTGGATCGCAGTCAAAGTTTAGTCCAGAGTGCACAGAGATTTTGCTAAAAATAAGAGATCTACAGTCAGAAGAAGATCAGAAACAAAGAGAAAAATCCATCTTCCTCTCTGTTCAGGCAGAGAAAATCAGGCCTTAGTGTTCCAGAAGTGAGAAATCTCTCCAAGCCAGACATCTAAATTATCTCAAGCCTGGTTTGGGTAAATGTTGAGTAGTTCTGATGTTTTCCAAAATGTAAATCAATGTGGAGTCCTTGTTAGGAAATAGCACAGAATTCTTAATGAGAGGCTGATATTTCTGACTAGCTTCTTAGCAGGGATTTCAGTACAAGCATTGTCATGTGGTTAAATGCCAGTGTCTTTGGAAAAGGTTTAAACTAAACCATGGAATGACTCATTTTTATATCTCAGTAAGTGATTTTTTGGGAAGTTAGTAAAGAATAGCAATTAGGCTTCAGATTGATATTCCAGCTTGTGCTGTATTCCCCAGCTAGACAAGCCCGTATATGAGCTTGTTTTGGTGGGCTGGAATCAAGGTACAGATCTTGTTAGGTTTTGCACACTGTCAAGTCCATGAAATTGTTGTTGTTTTTCTACCCAGTGTCTTTGAAACACAGTCAAACCAGTGCTAATGCGCAGTGGCAGAGTTCCATGTTTCCGCTTTCAGATCTCGGTTCAAATTAGGGGGGTAGCGAAATGTTACATGTAGCTGAAGGTGTCAGATTAAAATTAAGTACAAGAATTCTGACTGTTGCTAAGAATTCAGGTTTGCTTACACCTAATAGTAATCATTATTATATCCTAGCTAGTCTGGTATTTGTTTAGGGTTCGGTTCTTTAAAAAAAAAAAAATCCCTTTATAAAGCTTAGAGGTAGAGATTAATTACTTCAGATATATTTGGCATTTTTCTCAGTTCTCCTTTAGAAAGTACAACAGTTTGTGTGCTTCATCTAACCAACACCTTTTTGAATAAATGTCTGGGTATTGATTTTTGAATATTTGTTTTATAGTTGAAAACTATGGTTTATCCGTGGAAAAAAAAAGTTACTTCAAAAAACATGAAGGGAAAATGCTCTGTGCTCTCATCTAGATGAGCCAGTAGGGAGCAGTATCTTTCTTGGCATTATTTTTTATATTCTCAGTATTTGCAGGCTGAGTAGTCCACTTTGTCAGCCTGCGAACACTTGGAAGCAGACTTCCTCAGAAACAAATTGCCGTTGTGAGAAGCGGATTCCATATTGGCACATCAGCAGAACAGATGGAGATTCAAAGCAAAACAATTTTTTGGAACTGTTGACACGGCAGTACTTTTTATTAATAAATTTTCTCCCTGCCCAGCTGTCTGGATGCAGTGATAATTTCATTACGTTAGCTGTGAAGCGTGTCGTTAGGTATACTCTAGCATGCAGATAGTCCAGTGGGTCCCTTGATTAAAATAGTCACCCACAGGTGTAAATGTCTTCATGAATAAAGCATAAACAAAAAGCTGTTGCTATTATTTTTTGTGATATCTGAGACAAGTTTTCCTTTTCGTAGTTTTAATCTCAGTAGAAATAGGACAAATGCATTTGGAAGTAGAATTTTCAAAAATTAAGCTCAAATTTTGACTTGAGTTTGGTTTTGTTCTTTTTCTCTGACCAGGTTCACTCATTCATCGATATTAACAGAATGAAAATATGAAATTATATCTTCTCTCCCCAAAACATTATATTAACTTATTACTTGAATAAGTAACAATACTACAAAAAGAACTAAATTTAGTGATAATGAAAGAAAAACAAAAATTCTCATTCCCTATTTGCTTAGTCTTTGTCTCTGACACCACTTTTGTATATGCTGCCTTATCTTTTTCAGTGCTAGGTAATTGTAACTATTTCATTTTGACGGTTCTGAAGATGTATCATGTTGTAGTACGTCAGTGGGAGACGATTTATTTTTGCTTGTCAAAAAAAGTGCCTGATAAGTCCAGATAGGGAATATGCAGTAACTGAAGAATTCAGCTTTGTATGGAAAAACAATTTTTCTGTAGTAAAGCAGGTTTTTTTGAAGTATATTAAATAGTTTTTACTACTTTAGGAATTAAATTTAGATATGTAGATTACACATATTGTTTAGTTTGTATTTTTATACTAGGTTTTACCTATGAGCATAGAAAGGACTAACCCATCTTCTCTAGACCTTTAGTACTTCATTCAGTACTCCTGCATCCATGTATTTCTCTCTTCCTGTGTATTCTTGTGTTTCCTTCTTTCATTTACTGTTACTTGCTTTTCTTTATTAACTGATCTCCTATATTTTTATCCTGGCTTTCACCTCCTTTTGCTTGTTTATTGTCTCTCTCATCTCTTTTTATATTCCTGTTATTCCTCTGCCAGCCTTTTTTTTTTTTGCCTGTCATTTTTCCCCACCTCTCCATTCAGTGCTACACCTCCAGTTGCCTTTTTTTCACGACAACTTTTGAATCACATGTTTGATTACTCCTTTCTGTGAAGAAGTCACAGTAGGGAGCAGAGGCAATTCTTTCTTTTTTCCAAAACCTGCAGATAACTGTCCCAAGGGTGGAAGAATTGAGTTTGGCTTCTTTCTGTTCGAGGAGGTGGCAGACAGCAGGAGGGGGAAAAGAGGCTAACGGCAATTCTGAGAATTTGTAAGGAAAGGAATTTTCTAGTGCTCTTTCCATTTTGCTTTTGTGCTCCTGTTTCTGCCTTTTCCTGTGTTCTTACAAGCAATACTGCTGTACTAAGTGAGATCACTTTGCCTGCGGAGCAGCAGACAAGGAGGAACCCAGCAGGCATTAGCACTGATTCAGACTACATGAAGTCGTGATAAGAAATTCTCCTGAATATCCACTTGATCAGCTACAATGCAGAACAATTTGTACGCAGTTCAACCCACCTCCTCAGTTCCAAAATAAACATTAAAGGAAGACCTTGGTGAACCCTTCCATATGAATTTAATCTGGTTCCCAGAGAGGTGTGGAAATGCTATTCAACTGCAGCTTCTTTACATGGGTATCTTTTTCCAAGAGAGCTGCAGGATGTCAGTTCCATAATAGCAGAAGGACCATGATGTCAGGATACTACAGCAGGATTGTCAAATGGTTTGCCTCAGTTCAGATCTTCTTGGTCATCTGTGTATAGCTTTATTTTTATGTAATAGAGTCTTAAGAAAACAATACCTTGAATCTCCTAAAACTGCTGTAAGTCTGGGTTTTAGCCAAATCTTTGATTAACTTCCTATCTTTTGATTGTTGACTGTAACTTGTAATAGCAAAACAAAGCCTCTGTTTTGGAATTGATAGAGCTAGTTAGATTATGACCTCGCTACTGAAATACTGTTTCTTCCGCTGTTTCAAAATCAAATGATCCTTAGAAATATTGGTTAATAAAACCAGCACCTTTTCACATTAATCAGTCTGCAGATGTCAAAATATAGAAAAAACTTTTCATGTGAAGAATGTCCAAATTTGTTATTTTGTGATTTTGTTCAAATAAAAGCCAAGGCTTTGTCCTCTGATTGGCAAGAATATAGTTCCTTCCACAGATTGACAGCAGGGTTAAATCTTGAAATATTTAGGTATGATGTTGATTCTTTTTTTTCAATTTGGTATTTTAACATATGACTGATAGTTTTCTTGGTATCAAATAATTTATTTAAAATATACTGTCCTATATTGGCACCACACTTCGCAAATGTATTGCTTGTACCTTATGTTAAGTTAAATGGTAGCTCCACATTTAGCTCCAAGGTTTAACTACAAATTAAATTCACCCCAAAGCTGCTTCCCAATTGGTCGGGGAAAAAGAGGGGTGTCTAATTCATTAATTAGAAGTCTAGAACATGCCTTGTGTTATGACTAGGAATTTGGATAATGAAAATATCAAAGTAACTCTGAAGAAGTGCCTGTGGAGGCAATTAGCTATATTAAGAGGTTTTTACCAAGGTAGAATATGGCAGAAGGAGAAGCCTGCAAATAATGGTGATGACAGGTGAGTGAGAGAGCTGTTGGGATAGTAAGTATTGGAGGATTTGAAAAAACGATTATGTGTAGGACAAATGAGTATGGTTTTCACTTAGAAGTGGGTCTCAGTGTAACCTCAGAGGGAGGCTGTTGTGATGTCATGGCGCCATCAGCAAGTGTGCTGATGGTACTGAGCTATGTGGCACAGTCGACATGCTGGAGGGAAGGGATGCCATCCAGAGAGACCCTGACAGGCTTTAGACTTGGGCCTGTGCTAACCTCATGGAATACAGCAAAGACAAATGCAAGGAAGGGCCTGCACCTGAGTGAGGGCCACCCCAAGCACAACTACAGGCTGGGTGGAGAATGGACTGAGAGCAGCCCTGAAAAGAAGGACTTGGGGTGTTGGTGGGTGTGAAGCTCAACATGAGCTGGCAATGAGTGCTTGAAACCCTGAAAGGCAAACGCATCTTGTACTACATCAAAAGAAGCATGATCAACAGAGCAAGGGAGGAGATTCTTCACCTCTACTCTGCATTCATGAGACTCCACCCGGAGCCCCTGTGTTTAACTCTGGGGCCCCCAGTGTAAGAAGGACATTGAGGACCTGTCGCAGTGGGTCCAGAGGAGGGCCATGAAGATGATCACAGGGCTGGAGCACCTCTCCTATGAAAACAGGATGAGAGATTTGGGGTTGTTCAACCTGGAGAAGAGAAGAGAAAGCTCCAAGGAGATTTTAGGGCAGCCTTCCAGTATTGAAAGGGACTACAAGAAAGCTGGAGAGGGGCATGTAGTGATAGGACGAGAGGGAATGGCTTTAAACTGAAAGAGGTTAGATTTAGATTAAATATAAGAAAGAAATTCTTCACTGGCACAGGTTGTCCAGAGAAGTGGTGGCTGCCCCATCCCTGGATGTGTTCAAGGCCAGGTTGGATGGGGCTATGAGCACCCTGATCCAGTGGGATGTGTCCCTGCCCATGGCAGAGGAGTTGGAACTGGATGGGTTTTGGTGTCCCTTCCAGCCCAAACCATTCTATGACTGTGTTTCATAGCATAAACTACAATGGGTCCTGATAAGTTCATGTATGTGCATCTGCTTACCTCAGGCCTGATTTTTGCCCACAGACTACCCTGAGACCTTTGGAATTTCAGTAGAGCTCATGAAGACAAAAATTAACAGGAATATCTTACAACAACAGTAAAGAATTATAAGATTCCTATTAGCAAACACAGATGCATTGTTATTGTTATTGTTATTATTTGTTATTGTTATTGCCTTGAAAGACAATCTAAACAGAAATAAGTGCCAGATGTCCCCTTAAAGATCATGGTTTCTAAAATAAAAAAGTAGTTACTGTTTTCTGTTTTATTCACTGTTTATCGTGGTATCTGAAATGGTATTTAAATGTAACGAAAGACATAATTTTGAGGTGTAAAGGAAATCAAGCTTATTTGCCTCATTTGGACAGTTGTCTAGGTTTCTAGAGCATAATATGAGTCCCTTAAACTGGGAGGCAAGAGTTAAATTTCACAAGTAATTGTAAAATTAAACTGTGTATTTTTTATATGTTTAAACTACAAAAATCAGGTGAAACATAACAGATGAACATATTTAATTGCAAGTGTTTTAAATAAACATGAAATGTGCATGATAGTCCTAATGCACCTCGATGAAAAATGTAATAGAAGTCTATTGTAGGCCAGACAATTTTTGGTAGTCAGCAAAGAGGAATATAAGTCTGTTCTTTTAAGGCAATGACAAGGGGCTGGTGCTTTCTGAAGGTTCCCTACCATTGGAAGTAATCACCCTCATTATGATGCCCTGTTTGTTTTCTATAGTAAAGAGCTAGTCTCAAAAGGCCTGAAAAACCTGATCCAAGGAATCTGTTGTCTGGTAAATATCTAATGCATATGTGTTTGGTAAATATCTAATGTGTTGCAGATGAGTACTTCTTTGCGTCACAAAATCAGAAGATTTCCACATCTTGACTAGTTGAGTATTTGCTTCTGCAAATCTGCACCTCTGAATAAATCAGTGTTTAAATCATTATTCAGTGCTCTCCCTGTGTCCTTGTCTGTGTTCAGAATTTAAAGATGGCCCATGCATGGTCTATAGGAGCGAAGCCTTTTACTCAGATGTGATAGCAGTGCACATCAGTTGGAAGGGATATTGTGGAATTAATATGTGATGATTATTTGTCAAAAGTAGAAATAGTATGTTGTTTAACATCAGTTGCTTTTAGAGGATGTTACTGATCACTTACACATTGAATCCTGTTCTGCTGCTCCTAACTGTGAAGGGAGAGTACAACTTGAAGTCTCAGGGTTGAGACTAAAAAGAGGAGAGTTTGCACATGGAAGCAAGGCACAGGAAAAAACTGATGCCTAGGAATGAGGAAAGGTCAATTTTTATGAAGGGAATGTGTTTTAATCTGACAGATGTGAGACTGAACAAAATTTCATTTAAAAATGTTAATAAGTCTGTTGGAACAGTTAACGTGAGAAGACACACACATTTTCTGCCAGACAGTAGCATTAATCCAGGGTAGGAGTAGATCAGAACTGCTCAGATTCAGAAGTGATGTGGTGGTCTCATTTGCAAAGACCATGAAAGCAATCCTGCAGCTCTGTTTCAGCCAAGATATTGTATTCCTGGAACGGGTGTAAGATATATCAGGTAGGTTTTTCTTGTTGCTCCTCTGGTTTGGGAAGGAAGCATGCGGGGGCAGGAGGGGAATTTTTTCAGTTTTGCACTCTGTTCAAGGGCAGGCCTGATGTCTGGCAGGGTTCCTTAAAGGATTGATAGACTCCAGTGGAGATTTTCACTCCTGTCATCCAAAGCAGCAATTTCACCAATAAAGCTTTAAGCTAATTTTGCAGCATGACTGCAAACCATTGTTGGTATCCTGAGCAGATGTGGAAAAGCATCTATTTAATTGGAAATCACACAGAGATTAATGTTAAAATTTTAAACCTCTTATTAGATGTGTGTATGTTAATGGACACATTGTAGAATTTAATACACAATGATATCACACATTCAGGGCAGGGAAAATATATAAAGATATATTTACCATAAAAATAAAAAACCGTTTAGGGAAATTCCTCCAGAATGCTATCAAATTAGAAATAGGACGCATCTCTATGGGTCTACGTACTTTCCTCATGCTTACAGAAGCTTTTAAGATGAAAAGCACTCAATTGTTGAAACCTTAGAACAGCCTTTCTGGGATTATATAATGCCTAAATTTCATGACTGTTTAATATGTAGTATTTGAAGGACATTATTTTGACTCTTTTTAAGAATTCCAGTGAACTTTGGTTATACCTCTACACACTGCTTAAAGGGAACACTTACAATATATTCAATGCAGAAGTCACCTTAGCCCTCTCACTCATTGATCCTAAACTGACCAATTGATAGCCTGCAGTATTAGTTCACTGTGTGATACTAAGATCTCAAAGGTCGACTTAGTAAACTCGAGCTTGAAGGCCTTGTTTCTGCAAATACAAGTTTTTGAATTTTACTGATGTAAAATTTCTGGGCTGTATACTTTGTTGGTAAAAATGTTTCTCGGTACAAGACCCATTTCTGTCATAGAATCATAGAATCATAGAATCACTAGGTTGGAAGAGACCTCTGAGATCACCGAGTCCAACCATGCCTGTCTCCCTACTAAACCACGTCCCTGAGGAACTCAACTACCCGTCTTTTCAAAAACCTCCAGGGATGGTGACTCTACCACCTCCCTGGGCAGTCTGTTCCAAACCCTGACCACTCTTTCAGTAAAGAAATTCTTCCTAATGTCCAGTCTAAACCCCTGTGGTGCAACTTGCAGCAATTTCCTCTTGTCCTATCTATTGCTTGTCACTTGTGAGAAGAGACCAGCACCCACCCCGTCACAACCTCCTTTCAGGGAGTTGTAGACAGTGATGAGGTCTCCGTTCAGCTCCTCTTCTCCATGGTAAACAACCCCAGTTCCTTCAGTCAGTCCTCATAGGGCTTATTCTCCAGCCCCATCACCAGCCTCGTTGCCCTTCTCTGCACACGCTCCAGCCCCTCAGTGTCCTTCCTGTAGTGAGGGGCCCAAAAATGAACCCAGCACTCGAGGTGCAGCCTCACCATCGCTGAGGACAGGGGCACAATCACCTCCCTGCTCCTGCTGGCCACGCTGTGTCTAACACAGGCCAAGATGCCATTGGCCCTCTTGGCCACCTGTTCACACTGCTGGCTTACGTTCAGCCGGCTGCCAACCAACACCCCCAGGTCCTTCTCTGCCAGGCAGCTCTCCAGCCACTCTTCCCCAAGCTTGTAACACTGCCTGGGGTTGTTGTGTCCCAAATGGAGGACTCTGCTCTTGGCCTTGTTGAACCTCATCCCATTGGTCTCAGCCCATCGATGCAGCCTGTCCAGATCCCTCTGCAGAGCCTCCCTTCCTTGCACCCAGCTTGGTGTCATCCGCAAACTTGCTGAGGGTGCACTCGATGTCTTCATCGAGATCATTGATAAAGATGCTAAACAAGACTGGACCCAGGGCTGAACCCTGGGGAACACCACTCGTGAATGATTTCCAACTGGATTTAATTCCATTTACCACAACCCTTTGGGCCCGACCATCCAACCAGTTTTTAACCCAGCAAAGGCTGTGCCTGTCCATGCCAATGGTCATCAGTGAAATTAGACCTCTGTATTTATTAGAGGTAGCCTTTCTCCCACTAGTTGTATTTTTCTACTACAGAATTCAGTGTTTCCCATCCTTTAGGCAGTTTTTTAGGTCATATATTTCATATCTTCAAACCATGCGCTAGCATTACTGATTTTTACATGAGTTTGGGAAACTTATTTAAGGTTTCTGTTTTACACTATTTGCTATTCTTCAGTTTATAAAGGTAGACCAACAAAACTTAAGTCTAGAAAGAAATGCATGCTGAGGTTTCTCTTTCCCTGTTACTCTAAATCTGTTTGTCCCTACACATAGCTATTGAGAGTTGGTACAAGGTTGAGTAAATGTATCAGCTAGCCTTGAATAAAGGTAGTCCCTAAATTATGTTCCTAACAATCATCTGAATAGTGGAGGGAAAATCTCCCAATGCACTTTTAAGATGAAAACTTTTTGAATACAAATATATCCATGACTGTTTACTTGAGACAAGTCATAGTGACCTGATGGGCCTTTGCACAATCCCCCTCTCTATCTTGCTAAATGCAGAGCTTTAACTTTGATCTTTCATGCTACATATTAATAATACTAGATTAACTATTGCAAATGTATAGGTTGTAACAATTTAAATCAATGGCATATTTTAATATGTGATCAGTCTGTATTTCTGCTCTTGTCTCTTTCAAATTTGAATCTCATAGAAAGTAAATCTGGCAATCCAAGAGTAGTTTCTGGAAAACCTAATTAAAGAACTGGAAAAATGTAGTTTGGAATCACTGTGAGCCTGGTTAAATGGAATTTGAAAAATCTTATTTTTCAGTAGTGAAGTTATTTTGAAAATTAGAGACTTAGTCAAGAATACAGTGTCATAATTATCAGGAAATGGCAAAACCAGTATTAGAGCAGTAAGTAATATAATACCAGTGGGAACACTGAAGTCTACTCTAGGTGAATATCTACTTGAACTTTAAAGTTGTTCATAATACAGTAAAAGCTCATGCTAGAGGGCTGCTTTGCATAAGAAGGCAAAGTCTTGCTCAGATTTGATAACTCTTATATATTGGTTATGCTGGAAAATTTTGGAAATGGAGTATTTCTTTGCATTGATTATAATTTCCTTCAGTTACTCAAAGATGCAGGGTAACTAACTGGAGTGTTTGACAAAGTAAACAGAAATAATACAGGCCTAATCCAAAACCCAAGATAGCAATAAAAATATTTCTACTGATTTAAATAAGCTGTGGGTCCGGCCAGTGTTGCAGAAATCTGCAGGATTCTTCAAGCACACATTACGAAGGAGACTCTTCATACGCATGTCCAAACAGTGTGTTTGGAATGCTTCCAGAAGAGTTTGGCTCTGATCTGACATTAATTTATTTCAGCTTGTTAAACCACTACTATATGATTTAAATAAATGTTATTTTAATAGATGCTGATAAAGAGGTGGACTTTATGACATGTAGTTCAATTTGGGAGCCTGCCTGCTTAAATATCTCAGTTTTGTCAGCACATAAATAACTTTTCATTAACAAGTAACCCACAGATACCTTGTAAACATCTCAAAGGCCTAGGAGAGTATTTTTGAGAAAAAAAATAAATGTTTAATTTAGAGTTTGAACTCTTTGTTGGGTTAATTTCACGTGACTATTTCTTATAGAAACCATTTGGTAAAGTTTACTAGTGGAACTCTTGAATGTTGTTTTTCAATTGCAATTTAGACCTCCATGCAACTGTATAGTATTCAACTGTATAGTAGTTGTTCACATGAAGGAAGAAAGTTGCCTTTTAAACATTTATATACAGAGTTAACTAACAGTCTTATTCTCACCAAATGTCTAGGTAGCTACAGTAAATTGTAAAATAATATTTAGAAATTACCTGTTCCAAGTTTGCTGTTTTTTTTCTCTAAAACCACTTATATATTGGATCTGCTTGAAGGAAAGGGGGTAATTGGATTGGACAATTTCTGAAGTATCATCTGCTTTTCTTTTTTGTCCGTATTGTCTCATATGAGAAACATCATGTGCAATAGAATGAATTCAAATAATATTGCTGGAGTCACAGATGTAGAGGAGAATGGTCATTAGTATGTCCAAAAAGAAGGGAATTAATTTACATGCCTCATGGCACAATGTGCTGGGTAGCTTGCATTTTAGTAGGTCATTTTAGAATAGAATTGACTGACCTATTTAGTCATGAATTGTATGCTGTGTTGAAAAGTTGCATTACTTTTTAATACTCCTATAGTATATTCCTGGAGTCTTGGGAAAAATGGAATAATATTTTGTCAGCCTGATGTTCAGGAAGGGTCTGTATCGAAGTTCTTTATCTAATCTCGAGAAAAAAGAAGTGGAATTAGAGGGCTTGAAATCTAAGTCTAGATCTTAGGTTTATGGCTTTAGTCATCATAAGTGGGAAGAAGCTTTTCTGACACAAAGAAGTTTTCAAGTAAACTTTAAAGTAAAAAAAAAAAAAACGGTAGATCTCCCAAGCAGCATACCCACAGCACTTCTCTTTTTTTGAGCTAAAGAACAAATAAGATTATTACAATCTTGGCCATGAGAGTTATATTGTAGCTGGCATATTTTTCTCCTCTTCTTTCTGTCTTCTTAAGAGTTTCTCATTTGTTTATTCCCCATTTTAGGAAGAAATGTCTGTGGAACTAAACATTCATTCTTTCCCCAATTAAGTCACTAGGAAATCCTAGTTTAGCTTTGTGATGGGACTTCTCCTTGTATTGCAGCTGAGCACTGATGATTCCTAGGATAAGTTTCAAATGACAAAAGCATGTCACTTGGTCTTTGATCTTTAATTTCAAGCACCGGGGAAAAGATGTAATTGTCCACTGGTTTTGCTAAGTATAAACCTGTTAAAAGTAAGAATTACATTGCACAGTGGTAAAACTGCTAATGTGGTAACTGAACATCGTTCTGTAAAATCGGACAAACATCCTGCCTATATCTTATTAAGAATTTTTTTCACTTTTCTGTTCAGCTGATTTATTACAATCAGCCGTGTTGGAAAGTGCCTGAACTTACTTCCTCTTTCCTTTTCAGCTTCCTTATTTTAGTTCAGATGGCACTTCACTTTAAAACCAATAGTATGGTAAAAGGTCTGTTATTTGACCTGAGACCAGGGTCACACCATCAATCGTAGCTAGTCTAAAATTAAGTGTAAACAATGCTAAAAAAAATACTGAATAATTCTCAACTTAAACTTGGGAGGTGCCAAGTAGAACAGCACTTTATTATTGCACAATAAACCACAATTAGAATGATGACTGTTAATGATTTAAGGTGTTTGTAAAATAAATATACCCAACCTTTCATTTCACAATACCTTTATTGCAGCTGTACCCTATTTGTTGAGTGCTTGAGGAGACATTTCCTATTTTGTTTGATTTACAGCCTTAAAACCTCACAGACAGTAGGAAATTTTCACCGGTGAACGCACAACATATGGAAAGGACAAAATTATTTTTAAAATCGGTCATGTTTCTCAAATTGCCACTTCTACTCTACAGTCAGGTATTTCCTACTTCTGCAGAGCTTTTTCACTCTTAACCATGATGAATGTATTTGCAGAGTCCGAGTCCCAGTTATACTTGTATTGTAATACAGAAATAGGATAATTTTTACCATGGAATTCCTTGAATTCATTGTATAGGAAAGCTGAGATTTAAAAAAAAAGATGATAATCGATGATTTTAAAGATAAAAGATATAAATACTTTACTATCAAGATTAAATCATTTGTTTGTGGGTTTGTTGTTGTTCTTTTGCCTATCCTGAGTTCTAATCTATAGCTGCAGCAGCTTGGGCAATCTCCTGATAAATTGCAGTGAAAAGAAAAACACGTTAGGAATTGTTGCATGACTTGAAAAGTTCTCCAGCAAGGCAGTGTGGATTCTTCAGGAGAAAAAACTCCAGTTGCTGTGAATTAACCCAGCTTCCTTGGTGAAGTCTTGTGACCTGTCTTGGTGCTATGTTCACTTATTTTCTAGAATGCTTCCAAATATCTCTGGCACTGAACAGGTATCCAGACATATTGTTTATTGTGTTGTGTGTCCTAAGGACATCTGTGGTTGTTCTTCTGCTAATCCAACATGGGATTAATTCATATTCAGATCTTGCTTTGATGGATGTGGGTGGTGAGCAGGATGGGTTTCAGAGACCCAATTTAATTTATTTAGTTCATTTGTGGCAAACAAACAAGACAAAAAGGACTTTTTTTCCTCAGTCAGAGAAAGCAAATTAGCAATACTAAAAAAAAAGGAAAATTATGTGAGGAGATGCGGAGCCTCTTTGTTTGGCTGTTGAGCTTTTTAAGCAGCTGCCTTACAGTGAAGAAAACTGCAAGCTGTTTCACCAGTATTTTGTATTGGCCATGACATTCAGACAAGTCCTGGTTTTCACCACAGACCCAAAAAGACCTGAAACACTACTTTTATCGTTTAGTGTCAGTCTTGGTTGGCAATGCAACATCACTCCGAGAGACTCAAGATGGAAAAGCCGAACTGAAACTGTTGCTGTCTGGGAGGCTGCATGTGCCAGGAATGGTGCTGTTCTTAAAACAATCTTCATGTGACTGTGATTCACAGAAAAGCCTGGTGCTTTCAAAAAAGCAGTGGAAGGTCACAAACACTTCCCTTCCATGCATTGACTCTGCTGTGTGAAGGGAGTAACTCACTAATCATTAGCGTGTTTTCATTGTTTGCAGCATGTTTGAAAGGGAAATCTATGAAGCCAGTGTAATGGGATGATCTCAGCCCATAGCCTAGCATGGGGGAAGGTTTTGTAATGCTCACTCACTCACTGCTCACATTGAGGAGAGTGTCACTTGTACCGGGGCCAAAGGGTCTAGATTCTATCTCAGTTTTCATTTTTAATATATATATATTATATGATGTCATCATCGTCTTTGTAATTGTTTTTAACTGTTCCATTAGAAGGTGGTGCATGTGTGTGTCCTTGTGCATGTGCTCTCCAAGTATTTCTCTTTAATTTGCTGTGATTTATAGTAAAAGAAATCTTGGAGTAAAGTGGTAAAAGCTTGGAGTCTCTTGAGTTCCAGAAACTCAGCTATTATGAATTATTATGCTGAAAAAAGACAAGTTTCTGCCATTTAAAAAGAAAAGATAATTTCTGCATAAAGTATTAAGTTTTTAAAAGCCTAAAAAACATTTTTAAAATGAGTGGGATTTACACATTGAGATTAAAACTGCATTATTTTGGTTAACTTTTACATCTGAAATATTTGCATTACACTGCTTCTTTTTTTACTTAAAATACAGTGCTATAAGATCTTGTTTTTAGTGGAAAATCTATACATGTAAGACAGAATACCAAATAACTTAAAGTTCATTGCATTAATTTTTAGACTAGAAGCTAAATTTTTGATGACATAAAAAGTTTTCCAAGCGACTAGAAATTTCCATTATATAATACTTAAAAAGACACACTGTTAACATAACATTGGTTTTCCTGAAGAGCATCAAGAAATATTAACTTTATTGGTGATAGTTTGTTATTTTGATTTTTAAGTTCACAATAAACACAAAAATACTAGAAGAATCTTACTTTATATTGAGGATAATGAAAGATGAATTTTCATTTGGCTGACACTTAAAGTACTACACCTGCAAAAATGAATATGAATCTGTATTTGGTCTTGTAGAAAGTGAAATGTGTGCCTTTATTTCTGGAGGCATGTACAAATCCAGAATTCCTACTTAGTACAACCTGCTCTGTTCAAAAAATCTTGTCTGTATCACTCAGTCTTGCAACAGTGGCTACAGACTTTCGTGAACTGAGATTTTGGATCAAATTTAACAAGTGAAGAAAAAAAAGGGGACAGCATGTAAGATGCATTATGCAAAGCCTCTGAGAAAACTGTGAACACAAAGTGATCCAAGAAGTCTTTTCAGACAGGACACAACCTTTCACTTACCAAGTTTTAATTTGTTATGGTAGCTGTGAAATTAGCTAAAACTCAAATTGTTATGTTAGAAACAGAGATGTACACTTAATTTTAAAACAGATCGGCTGACGTATTCCTACCTGTCTTTAAATATCCATGAAACAGAATAGTAATTTCTATTCATTCTGCAACGTGACACACTGCAGTAAAACAAATGCAGGGGTACGTTAACAGGAGCAGAGGAAGCTTTCCCAGGCCATGAAAACACAGTACAGTTGAAAGTGGTGATAGGACCTCACTGTTTGTTAGTGTTTGTGAGATCTCAACTTTAAAATAAATGCGTATTACTTTAAGTGGCAGATTGTTTTACTTCCCACTGATAAAGGGTTTTTATCCTGGCCATAGTAAATATAATTCTTGCAATTTAGTAATGCAGTAGAATTAACAAGGATTTAAAGTGTGAAATCTTACTATAGTTGTTTTAAATTACTTAAAGGTCTATGTAAATTGTGTTTTTAAGCAACAAGGTTTCTTACCAATTTATCCACCCTTAAAGACTGAGAATAGAGAATGAGCTCCATAGTTCCTTGATTTAATGATGTAAAACGTACCTAAGACTTGCTAAATATGAAGTGTGTATTTGCAGGTTCATTGTTGACAATTAGTCAGACAAAATACCCACAAAACTTACAGTAAAAATCACCAGGTCTTTGAATGTCCAAAGATCTGTACTTTGCTGCTAATCAGCTTCTTATTTTGGACCATGCCATAAAAATAGATTGTTATTTCATCTGTTCTGTATTGTAAAAAGAGAACCTTGGCACTTTAATCAGTTGACAGGAGTTTCGGAAGTGCTTAGAAATGTGAAACTGTGCTCAGGAAAGAGAAGAGTATGTTTCAATAAAGTAAGGCAAAAGTTTATTGTGGAAAGGTAGGATTTTACCTGTCTCCGTCTATATCCCTGTTTTTAAATTCCGTCTTTCTTTCACTGGTAGCGGTCATGCTCTGCTCCCTTTCTGCAGTGAGGATGTCTCTGGCTCAAGCATGTGCCAGTCAAGATTTCTTTGCAGGACTGTCTCAAGCAAAGGGTTTAACCCATTTTTCTGCTTGGTCTATGGGCTGAACAGCAGTCCATCCCTTTCAAGATTTTCACTTCTGTTGAATATTGAGGTAAAAATCCAGGTATAGTCTCCACTCTAACAGGAAAATCTGATATAAGTATTTAAATCTCTGTAATAAGACACAAAGTGCATCCTCACTAGGTCATTGCTTTAGATCGGGAGTTCATTTCAGAAGTGACTCTCCCTGCTTTTCACCCTACTGTGCGATGGCTCACGTTTCAGACAGCCTAACCAACACAATTAAAATGGAACACGTACTCCCAAAGCACATTGGAAAAATTGCTATTGTGTTTGCGTTTGCATTTTCATAACCTTTTGAGGCCAACACGTGAGCTCAAGGAAGGGCTGAGAACTTTTCAAGTTGTCTACTGATTTTGAGTTGCTTTGAAAGTTGAAGCATAGATAGACCTGGAAGTCTGCCAGAGTAACAGCCAAAGCTGCTGCTTAGAATAGTTTGCTGGAGAGGTACATGTTTGTTGCTGGAAAACCAATAGCAATATTCAAAGAAAATAGCACAGAGATGCCATGCTCTGATTTTGTGGAAAAGCTGGCAGCATTGCAAGTGAAAAAGGCTGAAAAGATGACGTGAACATGTGGAGCAAATCCTCTGTGTTCTATTTTTTATTTTCAGGGAAACAATCCCTGTAAATAGGATTTTGTTTGGGAAGTAGGAAACACTCATAGCAGTATCTCCTCCTAGTAGCATTGCTATTTCTCCCCTGCACATGGACTATGGGTTAAAGAAGCACATTTGACCCCAGTCTGGATTGCTGCTTCATGTAGGTCCATGCACATATTGTGGGACCACCTCCTTGCTGAAAGTATTCTGTGCTGAAGAGGCCCTGGTACCCTCTGACTCTACCATCTCCGCAGAATCCTTTCCTGGCCTAAGTGCTTGGCTAAAACAGAGAAACAAAATCAGAACCAAAGTATTTGGCTCAGAAAGAAAGGAATAATTACAGAATTATTTAAAAATAAGTGGAAAAGATCTAACTGGTCTTCTGCCTTTCCCCTTTTCATTGTTATTCTGTTCTCCCAAACCAGCAGCTTTGAAACCATAAGAGATCTTTTAAACTCATTTGGCAAATAACAGGTCACAGAAACCAAGTACTGGAGGATTCTTCCTTGCTTTTACTTTATATCACATGGCTTGGACTTGGAAGACCAAGACTTTGTATAGTTTGACACATAAGTACAAAGTATGGATATTTCTTGTATTCAGTGTTTCACAGGGATGTGAAATCTGCTGCTTGCCTAATAGCTTGTTCTGAATTTTTGGTGTAGGAATGGGCATGGGGATGTACCCTTGTGTTTGGTGCCCCCCAGTCTTCTGGCCATGAGGGCATAGCACTGCACACTGCTTATGGAGAACTACTGGGTATACTTTTATACAGAACCCACTGAGCAATGCTTAATAAATAAAATAACAGCTTACTGGTCAACATTTTTCTGTGCATCTTCTGGTATCTGTTCACCCAGCTCCCACTGGTAAATCTGTGTACTGTAAAAATATCCTTTGTGAGATAAAAGCCTTCAAAGTTTTTCTCTGTGCTTCTAACGAGTTAATGGTTTAACTGTTTATGATGGGAATATATGTTGCCTTTTGGCCACGGACAGCGTTAGGAATTACAGTGCAACTGATTTATTTTCAGCACATTGCTTTGAATTAATGTGAGACAGGAAAAAAAAGAACTGACTTCTGTAATTGTTTTTGAAACATCAGTTTGGATTTAAAGCAGTCAATGTGCCAGAGGATTTTTTGAATACAACAATATCATTAACAGAATTTATTGGGTTTTTTGTTGGCTGTGCAATTTGCACTTAATTATTTAATTAGTGCTGAGATCATTCACTAGAAAGAATAATGTCATAGTGCTGTGATGCTATTTTCAGTCCTGCGTAACCTGTAAAGTAATAGATCTAAGTTCCAAGATTAGATTTCTTCTGTATTACATTATAAAACTCTTCCAAAATTCAATATCAAAACTAAATTAGTAAAATGTTATTACTGTTTCTTCTTTCCTAAAAGAGTATTGTGTACTGGCTTTTTCAGTGGTAAACTTCTTTTTGGAGAAAGTGTATTTCATTACAACCACTCTGATGCTGATAAGTGATGATATCACTTTGAATCTCGGGAGAAATTCTTCCTATCAACCAAGAACTAAACAAGTGTTCTACTTAATACCAGATTTACAAGAGGCTATTCGTAAATATCTTACAAATTCTGTGCATTTGCTGCAGGGTCCTTTGCAGTTAGTTCTCTTAAAGAATCATTCACCAAGGGTCTGTTTAAACTTTTATTGCCATTACTTCTTGTTTGTTTTATTGTAATACCATCTATGTTTGTGAATGGATACTGTATAATCCCGTTGATAGTCAGTGTCATCACATTACAAAAGGAGAGCTTCTATCCCCAGAGGATTCCTGCTAGACCTTACCTGTGTTGCTCTATGTGCAGTTGGTGCCAAAACCGCCACTCTTCTACTGCAGTCTTCAACCTATTGGGAAACTGAACAACCATTAGTTATGGTATCCTCTTTATTTAATATCTGTTTCATACTTGAATATTTGGTTTTAATGATAAAAAATACATTTCAGTCCCTGTGCAGTTACCAGGGCTCTGAGCCTTAGAAAAGTTAGATCTCAGGGTCAACAGTAGTATCAATTAGCAAGATATAAATAGGAATTGAATGCTGTCTTTCAAAGTTTCCAACTTTATCCACAGGACTGGTTTCTTCCATGGTTTTTCAGAAACAATGAGAGAAACTGGGTATGATTATGTCAAGGTTCTGGTCATAGGTGAGCTGAGATAATCATGTTTATCATGGAAAGCACTGAGAATGAAAAAGAGAAGGAAATGATAATGTAAGAGACAAATCTCTTGCAGAAACTGATGGTGTTTAAGAAGGATTTAGATTCTGATAGAAAAGGTAACTACTCTTGTAAGTTATTTTGCATATTTTAAGTATTTGATGAAGCTGTATAAAAGTTTTCCAGATAACCTCTCTTTGATTAAGCCAGCTCCTTGTTCTCTTTCCACTGAGACAGAGCATGCCATGTTTATCATACGCTTACCCACATTAGCAAATTCTATCAAAGAGACCTTTTTGTGCTATACTAGCAGAAATTCTGGGAGTAGCCCCAGCTTCAAGCACACTTCCCACCATTGTCAGAAATTGCTAGCTAGAGGTTTGCCTTGCTTGGGAAATTCTTTTGTAAATCAATGGCTGTACTACACTCAGTTGTTTATGAATGCTTGGTGAGAGCTATGCTCTGAGGTTTTGAGCTTTTCTGGGAGTCAAAAAACAGATTATTTTTTTATTTCCCCTGCACTCGGTTTGTGTGATATTTGATTTTCAAAGGAAATGTTAAATACTCTGAACCATGTAATCATTAATGTTTCATTAATGAACTTGGAGCAGCTTCACGTTGTGTTTGTTTTGTGATAAAATACTTCAATTGATTCTTTTGAAAACCCTTACCTCTTCTTGTGTTTACTTTGAAATGTAGGCTGTTCTGCTAAGAAATAGCTCTTAATTACAAAGTTATACATATGTCATCTTTTGAGTTCAAATCTCCCGTTTCGGTTAGGCAACTGTTTTTTTAATTCATCCACTGTGTCTAAATCCTGGGTGGTCAGCATTCTTGGCAGGCATTATCATTGTACAAATTAAATTTGTTATTTGTTTATATAATATTTAACTTTGTTGGAAGGGGGTTGCATATATGAGAAATAACTAATAATAAGAGGTGATCATATTTTCTGGACTTAAGTTCTTGTAAGTCCAGCTATTCACCTTCCTGTATTTCTTTTGAAATCATTCTGAATCATATAGAGCTTTCACTGCCATTTTAGTGAGATATGAAAGTCGTTAATAGTAGGTCATTAATAGCAGGTGCTTGTGAGAGCAGGAGGAAAACACGACAAGTGCATAGAGACATTCAGTGGACTCGAGAGTATTTGTAATCCTTTTCAACAATTACTCATCAAACCAAAATAGCACTTCAAGTATATGAGATCTTGATATACAGACAAGATTTTTACAATCAGAACACAAGAGATAGAGACCTGTTATGATGGGTCCAAACTCTTTTTTATTAGACAGAGTACAAGCACACAAGAAAACCTTTTCTCTGCTTCCCCATTTTGTTGAGCATGAAAGCTTTGACATTAACTGCATAACTCCACTGCCAAGGTAACTTATTTTATCAATAACAATTTTGAAAAACAAATGTGGATGGTAAAATATTTTTAAAAACTCTACCTGTTTCAGCTTCTTCTGAGAATTCTCTTTAATTCCTCATTGTCTTCTAGGCAGAAATGCAATGTGTAATCAAAGAATATAGGAGACTTTTCCAGAAGAGAGGCCACTGAAATCAGCCTTAGAATTCATTATTTTCTTCATTACCATTCCCTTCCCAGGTTTGCATTGTTCCCTCTCATACAAAATCCATCAGTAAGGTAAGCACTTTTTCTTGCAGCCAGCCTTAAGATTAATCAAAGGGAAAGCCTGCTCCTGTAAACTCAGCGGAGCCGTGTTTGTTCACTCCATACCAGACCTGCAGCACTACATTGCCTTATGCCTCATTTTATTAGAAGGCTCTGTCCAAAAATATTCACTTGCAGTCTTCTTTTTCTGTATCAAATGAAAACAGAAGTCTTCATGGGGTGGATGAAAGAGGCAATGTTTCTTAAACTACTTCTGATAAATTATTTTAATGGGAGTCTTTACAATAGACCATAGGGCGAAGTTGGATACTTTTCCCTGCCTTTTTCCTAGAGCATTCCCCTATATACATGCAAATTGTTAATACTGAAGTGCTTTGTTTCCCCATCCTACGGGCTGAACATGAACTGTGCTGCTAACAGTCCTTTTTGCCAGGAGTACTGGTTTTTAGTAGAGCTTTAAATTTGAGAAGAGGAACACCAAATTTCACAGAGAGGACAGCACAGGTTTGATGAAACAGATCTATGATGTATTAACTGCGTTTGTTAAGACATCTTATTTTGTACTCATTCTGAAATACATCTCTCTGTTACCCTGAAGTCCCTGGCTCATTTTGTATTGTCTGATAGCTGTTGCTGTGCTGATCTAAAGCTTTATTCAAGGTTGCAGTGAGAGACTAAATGTTGTGTATTTGTCTGGGATCTGTCTTAATATACTTTTCCATAGTGACAGAAACTGCTCTGTTGTGATGAGGCTTTTAGATACCTTGGCATTCAGCTGGGTTGGCTGTGGGTGTGCTGTCGCTGACAATACGATGTCTGCATTTGAATGTGCTCGGAAGCGGTTTCATGGTATGACTCTTGCATTACTGTTGTTAGCAGAAATAAAACAAACTAATGTTTTGCAACTATGGAGTTGTTGAACGAGTCCAGGAGTACAACTACCTATTGAGAACCCATGGTTCTGTAGAGCCAGTTGGAAATTTAGCAGGATTTCTAGAACTTCGTTTCTCTGGTAAATCAAACATGCATTGAAGAAAACCTTTCTGAATATGCTGCACTGCTGATAGTATTTGGATACAGCAAGTGATAAAACTACTGAGGTAGCACTCAGTGTCATTTCCTCACGTTTCTGACTTTACTGTAAAGTCTTCCAGTTTCTATAGACAGAGAAAATTATTGGAAGCAAAAAAAGGATGAGATTGCAGTGTATTTTTCTGTGCCTCAAACCTTAGTCTTACAGGAATTTAGCATGAATATTTATTCTTAAACCTCTTGCCTTGGTTCTCTTCAAGTTAAACTAGCAGTTGATAAATCTTTCAGACATCTAAACAAAGACCTAATGTTTCAACCAACATCTAGCATCTAATTTAGCAGCTACAATCTCAAAAAACAAAGCACTAGGGATTTCTCTTTAAGACTACAGCTCTGATATACCCTGAATTTATAACAAGCAAGCAAACAAACAAACAAAACGAGATTACCTTAGGCATTATCTTTCTGAAGCTGATTTCTTGCTAGAAGTTTCGTTTTCAATGTTCTGTTTAGAGAATTCTCTGTTACCTCAGTTTGGCTTGGGTTCGAAGTCAGTTGCAGAGGTGCTGCAAAGTGAGTGCTCCACCCAATGCATTGATTATTCAGGTTCAAGTGATTTCTCTTCCAAATTTTCCACCCAATGTGTAGGGACTAGACACTTGGGATGATAACAATTGCTTTCTGTATTTGTGGGAACTGTTGCTATGACCAGATCCTAATCCCATATGTAATGTTTCATTTCCAGGAAGCAAAACCTAACAACTCCACACACTACCCAAAAAATAATTATTTATGACTGTTCCTATTGAGTTTGTCCAGAGCACTTGATTGCTTGATAACCTCAAAGCAACTTGAAGATGTTAACTTATTATTTCATAACCTGTGCAAATGGTCTTGTCTCAGACTGAGTTCTCAGAGCAAAGAAATCTGGATCAGGAAACTCAAGGAATTCTGGCTTTAACTGAAGGATTTAGTAGCGAACTCTAACAGAAAGTTCCTTTTCGTTTTCAGTACTTTCTCCTTAGACCGTGGTTGTGAAGCTGTGCCATTGTCATTACTTTGAACTTCTCTTAACAAAATGCTGACTGTAAGAAGTTTAAATCAAAATGTAAGGCAAGCACAGGTCTGTTTGGCTGAGTAAGGTCACAGCTTGAAGCTGTGGAGCATGCAACCTTGGAGAAATTCTAAACCAAACTGAGCAAGGCCTTGGACAACCGCCTCTAGGTAATGCTTTTTTTACAGGAGGATTGGACTAGTCCATCTCTAGAAGCCCATTCCAATTTGACTGTTCTGTATATCTGAGATTTTTTTCTGTTGTGTAATTGAATTTTTTTTTTCCCCTGTATGGGAAATGTGAGATCAGACCTGTGATTCTGTGGCGATGTAGCCATAAATGACGTGATGAAGATACAGAAGTAAAAAAAACCCCATAGACCATTAATAAAGTTTGATTATATTTTATTATCCAACTTCGTTACCTTTACTGATTTTCTAAGTCCAAGATATTTAAGGTGAGAAGTCAATGCTAACCCTTTAAAGTGCCCTTCTGCACACACAGATTACAGATTGTTTAACACAGTCATGTTTGCATGAACCCCACAATGCCTGTTTAACACACATAGCTTTAAATCTAAATGCTGCCCTAAATTTACAGCACAATCAGTGGGTTACCATGGTACAAAAAAGGCACAGTTATTAAGAAAACCTCTAGAAATGACCTGGAAAACTGCAATAATGGATGTCTTTCAGTAATGTTTTGGAAAGAAAAAGTGTGCCATTAGTGGGAATTATTTATTAATTTTCATAATTGATATCATTTTGTTCATTAGTTAATGCTAAAAAGAGGAGAAATGTAACTAAAATTGTTGATGCATATAATTCATGGAACAGAACCCAAGCGTTTAGGTTGTCTGAATATAATGTTTTAATGTGAGCTCTTAATGTCAGTCCATTAATATTTTGTCTTAAGAAGTGCTGTGGCTGCAAGTTTGACAGTTACATTGTGAGTAGGATAAACATCAGTGGAAACTGTGTGTGGTGTATAAACACCATTGAAAGAGGGAAATGACAGATTCTGGCCAGTCACTAGTCAGAGTGATTTTAACCTCCTTCAGCATGTAAATTAGTCTTTTGAGCCACTGGTGTAATGTTTACTCTTGGGTAATTCTTCTTCCTTCAGTATTCTCAGGGGTATTTTAAGTGATGTCATTAGGTGACATTCAGTTTAATAGTGTGTGTCATTATAAGAAAGACTTGCACTGTGTGAAATAAATATAGGCAAAAAGAAGAATGTTTTTGACTGTTTTGTTATTTCAGAGTATTTTAGAATTTGACAAGATTTCCTTTTTAGACAATTTCTCATCTTGATTTCCAGTATTTTAAAGCATTTTATGATTAAAAAATTGGAATAGGTACGATTTTTTAAAATCAATGCTTGTTTCAGTTATATTTCCAATTCTAGAGAAATAAGAAATAGGCACTTTGTGGATTTTCTTCTTTTTCCTGGTGTTAAAAGTCCCCCATTCCAAACTCTCCTATCTTCAGTATGAGACTGAGAGCAAAATGGAATGTTATAACAGCACTCATGAAGAAGGAAAAATATACTGTTCAGAAATGGTTTGAATTTGGTTTGATACCTAGAGTTACCAGATTAAAGCATGTTGTAAGCATCTTTCTTCTGAATCTTGAGTGGATTTCTAGGCTGGGCTTTGTGCAAGAGATTTGCACCACTAAAGGGTGAGGATTTGCACTGATTCTTAAAGAGGATGTTTCTGGGCTAAGCATAAGTTGGTACAACTACTGACCAGCTGGTGTGGTACAGGGCTAGTGTGGGATTAGAAATCATCAGAAATGTCTCTTCTAATTAGAATGAGAATGGTCTAGGGAGTTGAAATATGGAAGCTTGGAAGAGACACCTGTCTTTCTCCTCTCTTTCTGAATTTTGTGTTGTATTTCTGTCAGAATGACTCATTAACTATGAAACCTGGAAATGTATTTCAATACAGTTACTGTAGAATTTGCAGCCTATTGCAACAGATTAAGCTCAGACCTTTGCACAAGAAGGTCTGCCAGGAGTGCCCAAGCCTTTGCTCAGGCAAATGTTACCTATTGCCAACAACAGTAGAGTTTTAGGAGGCAGAAGTTGGAGAGTGAGCAAAAGGCAAGCCATTCCTTAAGCCATAATTATTTGATTGTGCTCCTTCAGTGTGGGAAAACCTTGCTATTGAGAAGAATGGTGATTTTATTGTCTGCATGACGTCTTACACATGCTGTGAAATGTTTCTCTCAGAGTGCCAATCATTCCATCCATATTGCACTGTCACATCATGTGCCTTCTGTAGATTAACACTTTGTAATAAATTTTTTACAAAAATAAACCTTAATATCCAAGATGTAATCTAGATACATATAAATAATCTGGATACATATAAATGAGGAGTACTTTAAAATGTGGAGTATTTTTAAGTGTGGAATGTATCAGTTTGAGGATTTTAAAAAAATGCTTCTTGAAAGCCATAATGGTACAATCATTGTACAATGATACGTGATGCCTCCTCCCAAGTAATCAGTAAAATCTCATCAGTAAATGTGCGTATTTATGTCTGATTGTATCATGGGAAATTCAAGGTCATGTCAACCTTAGTGCTAAAAATAGAAATGTAAAAGGAAGCATTTCCCTTGTTGTTTTTTTCCTAACATCCAGCATTTTTTTTCTATTTATTTTCAAACATAGGGTAATGCAAGTCAGACTAATTTTAAGGTCGTAAATTAAGATAAAATTATTATCATAGTATATATCTCCAGTATAAACATTCATCTCACTGGGGTAGTTTTAGTGATTCCTAGAAGTTCTAGGTTTAGAAGAGTTAGACTTGAGCAGGCTGTTCAGGACCATCTCCATTTGACTACCTCCAAGAATGAAGACTCCATAACCAATGTGGGCAATCTGTTCCAATGTTCAGCCACCCTCATAGTGACTGAGTAGGAGCAACTAAACCTAAAGAAAAAGTTAGCCTACCACCCATGTATGTTTCGACAAAGAACATAAATTTAGAACATATCTGTAATGAAGTTGTCCTAGATTTGCAGTTGCACACTGTTGCGCAGATCAAACTGTTATGTATGGCAGTTACATTGAACCAATGGATTGGCTTAAGTTAAACAATCATACAATCATACATTTGCCTCAATGGTAAAAAAGTTCTGTATTTATGTATCGTTTGAACAATATTTCTAACATGTTAAATTTTTTCTTCTCTCTCCAAATTTGCCTTGGAGAAATAGAGAGAAAGAGCAAGTCTTTTAAGTTCCAAAGTCTTTGAATAACCCGGTTTTCTATAACTGGGAAAGCATCATCTATTCATTAATACCTTAAAAGGAGATAAATAGAGATGGTCCCAAGTTTTAGAAAACTTCTGAAATGCCTGCTCTGTGCTCCTTCCATGAATCAGTTCTTTTGGAAAGTTTCAAGGCCTCCACAATGTGGGAATGCTGTGGGCCTGACTGGTGTGGCCTCTCACAAAAGGAAGTTTCTGAAACTCCCCAGGGGAGGGACTTGGCCAAGACTTCTTTGTGTGGTTCTGTAGTTCAAGAAAAGATTGAGCAATCTCAGTGTTGTCGAAGAGGGAGATGTTGGGAAGAGTACTGACTCTCTAATGTGTTTTCTAGCTCGCGTGGTATAACGTTGTGGAAAGGTTGGTTGCAGTGAGGAAAACCCACTCACCTTCCCACAGGAACAATGGCGGAGCAAGGGTGGAGTAATTCGACAAAGGCCACAGCAAGCTCTGTCTCTCTCCCCTCTCAAGTCTCGCTTCTCCTTCAGCAGTACAACTGCAGGTGCCTGGTTTCTGTGTCAGTCCCAGGGAGCAGCTTGTCCTTTGCGGTAACACACTTCAGGGACGAGCTTAGGAAAGCATTCTTACTCCAAACTCCATGAAGATCTAGAGGCACTCAAAGTCTTTTTTATGGTTTGTTCTGAAGGCTGGCTGTACATATAACTGAGAAGAATTGAAACTAAACCAAATACTGTTTTGATTTGACAATTTAAAGGATGGACAATGTCAGTTGTGTTATATATGCAAAAATTACTGAGAGACATTAAAAAAAAAAAAAAAGAGCAACTTCATGATTTAATTTAAGTGCGTTTTTAACAGCATGTGCTTTTTGGCCTGCACATTCTGGTTTAGATAAACACTGTGTTGGCAAATGGTGAGTGACAAGGAGTGGCCAGTTAGCATGTAATCACTGAATGAGTCACGAAACCAATATTAACATAATTCTGCCACTACAAGATCAGGCTTGCAAAGATACAAGCCAGTGACTGAGAGGGTTTGTTGTTTGGGGTTTGATTTTCCAGTGTAAGAGAATTACAAAAAGGCACCTGTAAAATCAGTCAGTCCCACTGAAATGGGAGATGCTAACATGCCAGTGCCTCCTTGCTGCAGATGGTAGATGTGCTGACTATGGGTTTTGTAGACGATTCATGATACAATGAAAAATACCTGCTTTGTTTGGTGGTTAGAAACATGTTGACAGGAGGGTGCAAGGCCAAGCTAGGATTTCAGTTGTTTTGACCATCCTGGTATTGCAAAAAATTGAGAAGTCTCCTAAGTGAGCAATTTGAACTTCTCTTACTGTGAGGAACAGCCCTTAATGGTAACAGAAAATCACAGGGTTGTATGTGACACCAGGCTGCAATACAGAATTGCGTATAATGAATGTAAAATGGTGTATTTAAAGAACTGGTGGGCAGGAAGGATGGACAGTCCAGACACTTAGGACTGGGAGGCCCGAATAAACTTTCTGTTATTCAAAACCATCCTATCAGGATTTGACCGTTAGCACTGCATTTTTATAATCACAGGTCATCATACTGTGTGTAATGCCCTAAAAAGGGTCCCATTAGAACAACTGACTCTGTTTCCACCTTGATCAATAACATAAAATCTGGGATATTTGAAAAGAGAAGCTTGCTTATCCAGCCTGAAACTTTTAGCTTGTGTCTATGTATATTTAGGAGAGCTTTTGGTATGTATTTTGATTTTTTTCATAGAATCATAGAATCGTAAGGTTGGAAGAGACCTCTGAGATCATTGGGTCACACTGTACCTGTCTCCATACTAAACCATGACCCTAAGGAACTCATCTACCCATCTTTTCAAAAACCTCCAGGGATGGTGACTTTACCACCTCCCTGGGCAGCTTGTTCCAATCCTTTCCTTGAAGAAATTCTTCCTAATGTCCAGTCTAAACTTCCCCTTGCACAACTTGCGGCCATTTCCTCTTGTCCTATCACTTGTCACTTGCAAGAAGAGACCAGCAGTCACCCCGTCACAACCTCCTTTCAGGCAGTTGTAGACAGTGATGAGGTCTCCCCTCAGCCTCCTCTTCTACAAGTTAAACAGCCCTAATTCCCTCAGTCTCTCCTCATAGGGCTTATTCTCCAGCCCCATCACCAGCCTCGTTGCCCTTCTCTGCACACGCTCCAGCCCCTCAATGTTTTTCTTATAGTGAGGGGCCCAAAACTGAACCCAGCACTCGAGGTGCAGCCTCACCAGTGCTGAGTACAGGGGCACAATCACTTCCCTGCTCCTACTGGCCACGCTGTGTCTAACACAGGCCAAGATGCCATTGGCCCTCTTGGCCACATGGGCCACTGCTGGCTCATGTTCAGCCGGCTGTCAACCAACACCCCCAGGTCCTTCTCTGCCAGGCAGCTCTCCAGCCACTCTTCCCCAAGCCTGTAACACTGCCTGGGGTTGTTGTGTCTCAAGTGCAGGACTCTACTCTTGGCCTTGTTGAACCTCATGCCGTTGGTCTCAGCCCATCGATCCAGCCTGTCCAGATCCCTCTGCAGAGCCTCCCTTGCTTCAAGCAGATCCACACTTGCACCCAGCTTGGTGTCATCCGCAAACTTGCGGAGGGTGCACTCAATGCCTTCATCGAGATCATTGATAAAGATGTAGAACAGGACTGGACCCAGCACTGAACCCTGGGGAACACCGCTCGTGACTGGTTTCCAACTGGATTGGATTCCATTTACCACAACCCTTTGGGCCCGGCCATTCAGCCAGTTTTTAACCCAGCAGAGGGTGTGCCTGTCCACGCCAATGGCAGCCAGTTTCTCCAGCAGGATACTGTGAGAAACTGTGTCAAAGGCTTTACTGAAATCCAGGTACCCCACATCCACAGCCTTTCCCTCGTCCATTAAACAGGTAACCTTGCCATGGAAGGAGGTGAGATTGGTCTGGCAGGACCTGCCTTTGGTGAACCCATGTTGGCTGGGCCTGATCACCCAGTTGCTCTGCGTGTGCTGTATGATAGCACTCAAGACAATCTGTTCCATGATCTTCCTCGGTACCGAGGTCAGACTGACAGGCCTGTAGTTACCCAGATCCTCCCTCTGACCCTTCTTATAAATGGGTGTCACATTTGCCAACCTCCAGTCAAGCAGCACTTCCTCAGTCAGCCAGGACTGCTGGTAGCTGAGGGAAAGGGGTTTGGCAAGGACTTCTGCCAGTTCCCTTAAAACTCTCAAATGGATCCCATCTGTCCCCATAGACTTGCGTGCATCTAATTGGCCAAACAGATCTCTAACCAAGTCCTCCTGAACAGCTGGAGCTTCACTCTCACTGTCTTCTCGTTGAGGGGGCTGAGTATCCCTAGGACATTCCTCCTTGGGGTTAAAGACCGAGACAAAGAAGGCACTGAGTACCTCTGCCTTGTCCTCATCCCTCATCACTACTGTCCTTTCTGCAGCCAGCAAGGCACGGAGAGTCTCCTTTGTCCTCCTGCTCCCATTCATATATTTGAAGAAGTTCTTTTTATTGTCTTTGACCGAAGTGGCCAGTTGAAGTTCTAGTTGGGCTTTAACCCTTCTGATCTTTTCCTTACATGATCTCACCTCACCGTTGTAGTCCTCCTGAGACACCTGCCCCCTCTTCCAAAGCTCATAGACTCTTCTTTTTTCTGAGATTGCTACAAATCTCTCTACTCAGCCAACCTGGTTTTCTTCCCCGCCGACTCATTTTATGGCACATGGGGAATCACTTTCTCTTATGCTGCCAGGATTTCCTTCTTGAGGAGCATCCAGCTCTCTTGCACTCCTTTGTTCTTACGAGACACTTCCCAGTGAATTTTATCAAGCAGCCTTCTGAATAGTTCAAAGTCTGCCCTTCGGAAGTCCAGGGTGGCAGTTCTGCTGACCCCTCTGCTCTCTGCCCCAAAAATCGAGAATTGTATGATCTCGTGATCACTGTGTCCCTGGCGTCCTCCAACCGTCACCTCTCCCACAAAGCCTGCTCTGTTCACAAACAGCAGATCCAGCTGGGCACCCTCTCTAGTCAGTTCACTTACCAGTTGTGTTAGGAATTTATCATACACACACTCTCTGAACCTCCTCGACTGCTTCCTTTCTGCTGTTTTGTACTTCCAGCAGACATTGGGAAAGTTGAAATCCCCCACAAGAACGACGGGATGTGATTGCGAGACTTTTCCTAGGTGTTTATAGAAGAGCTCATCAGTCTCTTATCCTGGTTGGGTGGCCGATAGCAAACTCCCACCACAATATCTAGGTTACTATGCATACTGCTGAGTTTAACCCATAAACTCTCTACTTATCATTGCTATTATTGAGTTCTATACAGTAAAAACACTCTTTGTGCGCATAGACTGTTCATATAGTGCAACCCCACCATCTCTCTTTCCTGGTCTGTCCCGCCTAAATAGCTTGTAGCCATCCATGGCAGCGCTGCAGTCGTGTGAGTTGTCCCACCATGTTTCCATGATGGAAATTATATTGTAATTTTCCTGCCTTGCCACAGCTTCCAGTTTCTCCTGTTTGTTGCCCACACTGCGTGCATCACTGTAAATGCACTTCAGATGAGCTGTTGACTCCCCCTCTTTTCCTATCCATCTAGCTGCAGATCCTAGGCTATCGCATTGCCCCTCAGAGTGCTGTCCCCATATTTAATTCTGTTAGGGTGGCTGGTGTTCCCCTTCCCCTTCCAATCTATTCTAAAGCCCTCTTAATTAGCCCTACCAGCTGCTTTAAAAGGGCCATTTTGCCATTGGGGGACAGGTGCCCCCCATCACTTGCCAGCAGGCCTGGCATTGCAGGCCAACCCGTTATCGAAGAACCCAAGTTTTGTTCTTCGAACCAGATTCTCAGCCATTCGTTTTATTCCTAGCTCCTTCCCTCACCATTCCCTATGACTGAGGAAAAGACCCCCTTGCTCCCAAATCCTTAACCATTCACCCTAGAGCTTTAAAGTCCTTTTTAATAGCCCTAATCTTTTTGGTAGTTCTTTCATTATTTCCTAGTTGGAAAGTGACTAGGGAATAATAATCTGTGGGTTTGATCAGCTTGGGAAGTTTCTTAACCATGTCGCCGAGGCCCCAGGTAGACAGCAGACCTCCCTTTGTATTGGGTCAGTTCTGCATATCTGTCCCTCTGTGCCCTTTAGGAGGGAAAACTCAATGACTACAACCCTCCTTCTTAACAGAAGCTGTTTTGATTGGCAGCTTCTCTTTTTTTAGCCTGGGGAACATTTCCAGGCTATGAGGATTTTCAGTAATTGGGTTCAGTTCCACTTGCAGACCCATATAGCTGTTCAGCAATGGAACCTGTGGGGCCAGGTTTGGAACAGGGGACACGCACCTGCTGCAACGAGCAGGAACCTGTTGCCATTCTGCTCCATCTCTTGATTTGTCCTCCTCAGTTATGTAGACAGGTGATGGGGGTTGCAATGTCTGCCTGTTGGGGCTGAGACCGGGAGCACAGAGCATTAGTCCAGAAGTTGATTCCTTGCTCACACTCCCTGATAGTCCTCAGCCTGGCGACCTCCTCTCTAAGTTCAGTTACCAGGCAAAGAAGTTCCTCCACCTGAGCACAGCCTCTGCAGGAGACCTTGAGGGCACATCCTGCAGCCCCTTAATGTTTCAACTTAATTTGTTTTATATTGGTAAACCTCTTAATTTCTGAAATATGAGAATTCTTTGTGCAATAGTTATTGTCAATGTACATTTCAATATTTATTGATCCAAACTTGTGAAAAGCTGTTGCAACTTTTTTTAAACTTCGAAAATCCATTTACACATCTCTGAAGAATGTAAGTTGGATATAGAATAACTAATGCTAAGCAGGTATGTTGTTAGATGTGTTGTCAAAATTAGATATTATGTTTTAATTTTTCTTTTTTTTAATATTTGGTTGAATGCAAGTAGTGTCTGTTCATAAAGAAGTGATTAGTCCTAGAGAACTACTTATTTCCCTCATTAAATAAAATCTGTCAAAACAGAATAATCTACATAGTAATTAATTGTGTTGTTGCTGTTATTTTGATTGAAAATAAGCCCCTGGAGCAGATGCGCTCTTACTGAGAAAAACAGTTTCATTTTGAATTCATAAAAAAAGCACATGTGCAAAAACTAATGTAGAAAAGACTCACCAAACTGTCACTGTTTAATAAGTTCTTTTACTAAGTTTATTTTGAAAGAAATGAAGAGCAAATTGACCAGCTGCATTTTCCCTTGTTTAATCAAGGGTTTCATGGTATCTTGACCAGCAGGTCAAGTGCTTATTATTTTTTCTTTATCTTATATCAGCAAAACCCAAAAACATGATATCAAGCAAGAAATTACAGTTAGAAAGTTACTTAGATGCTTGGAGTAGTGTATGCATTGTGTTACTTGGAATTTGTGGTAATGTTTCATGACTGATGATTGATTACATAGGAAAAGGGCTATCAAAAGAAGCAGCAACTCCGGTGACAGTAGTTTTTGTTCCTTTTCCAAAAATTACATATAATTGCATATACTTGGGAATGCAGGCACAGTTATGCATTGATTACAAACATAAAAACTCCACCAAAGTTAATGAGCACAATTTTTTAATATATAATCCCAAGAACTGCCATTATTTCTGCCATTTGGAATAAATAACATCTATCCATACAGTGTCAATAGGTTTTGAACTAAGAAAAGTTCATCAGGGAAGGAATTCAAAAGCAGTCTGCATCACCACATCAGTCTCAAGAATCTGATGCATAATTTTAAAAAGTATTTTTTATTCAAAGAAATCCATAATTTAAGGAACAGTTGATTGGAAGGTATGAACGAACCTGATTAAAAATAATGTAAGTTAAAATGAAACTGTGAGAACATTCCATGAAAACTCATAAAATGTCTTCCTGCAGCTTCTGGGAAGCAGAAACTGGTGAAAGAGGTGCTCCAGTAATTAGGAAACAGAGTGGCAATGCTTCTTCAGCATCAGTCACTTGGTTAGTAATGCAGGCAGCTTTGTTCTTTCAGTCTGGGTTCATTTTCACATGCTTGTAAGTCAGCTGCTATAAAAACAAACTTATTTGTTCCCTTTTCAGGCCTGGAGGATGTGCCTCCCTTACAGTCACACATCTTCTAATCTCAGTTAAGCCCATCCAGGGAGAGGGAGAAAGCAAGTTTATTTCCTAGTTTATGACAACTCTTCGTCCTGCTGTCTGTCCCTCCTCTTGCCCAAGCAGAGTGGAGAGGCTGGCTTTCCAGCATGTGGGCTGAGTTGTGACATGTGTTGGAAGTTTGGAAGTTATGACTGGCTTTCTTCACTGCCTGATTTTCACTTTCCAGGAATCTTATTTCATAGAAAGAAGCTATTATTTCTCATGAAACTTCCATCCTAGTATCAAATAACTAGGAGATATGAATAAGAACAAGAGAGACTTTCATGTCCGGTTCAAAACCTCATGTACATAGACAAGTCAAATCCTGAAATTTCCTCTTCCTTTCATGAGACTTTTCTTTTGTTCCTAAGGGATATGAGGGCTTCGTCTTTCCCTCTTATATGAAAGAGGAAAAAAATGATGCTATTGATGTAATTTGAGGTATTCTGGTGGTGAAACAGTCAAGAGAACTTGGCCTGCGCATTGAAGAGAAAGAAAGTGCCTGTAGAAACAAATATAAACACATGAGCAAAGCCTTTCCCAATATAGCTCCCAGACCATAATTCTCTCTGTGAAGGAGAGGCTAGTTTGTTGAAAGAGAAAGAAATGCCAGCCTGATCACCCATAAATACAGCCTAATAATATATGAATATCGCCTTAAAACTTACTTCAGGTCGACCTTTAAAACGAGTCATAGCAAATTTCAGACTGAGACTTAGGAAAACTGAGATGGTATTGAAATCTGTTAATAAAATTATTTATGTAGATCTGTTTCCAACTGTTTTATTTATCATATTGTTAACACTTGAAAGTTTTTATGTTTGGGTTTTGGTTTTTATTGCTATTATTGTTTTATTGTCTTTGAAATAATATTGTATGGAAAACCATTGGGTTGGTTATTTTCCAAACCAGACATTTTACTGCTGACTATAAAATGATGATTGATCACATGGAACAGGACAAACTGCGGAACTTATCTTGGAATGTTTTTATTCAGTATACAATAGCAGACAAACTGCAATTTAGTGGGATTTAGTGGGATACTGAGTTGAACCACTTTTCCCATTTAATTTGGAATATTCAAATACTTTGTTCAATCCCTTTTGCTTTGAGACAGTTAAGAGGTAAATACGAATCAATTAGTCATTTTTAAATCAACGATCTTGAATATGTTGCTTGGTCTGCATGCAAATGAGCTACTTTGCTTTAAAGCCTATTAAAACTATGTAATCCTGGGAAATCGGAGCCTGCAATTTTCTGTATACCAGCTTTAATAATGACTAATGAATTCTAGCTGTGGTGCAGCAACTTATCTTGTGTAAGCAAGATATCTTAGTATAAACAGCTCACTCTTCTCATTTAAGTAATTATTGAATCAAAGCCAAAACAATAATTTCCAATCTGTCGCAATTCTGCTCTAAGTGCTGTTCAGAATCAATGCAGCAAAGCATCAAAATGCATTTATGAATGAATTCTCAAAAAAAAAATCTGGAACCCCAGTGGAGATTCCTTATAGGCATAGGGCCATTTGGACCGAAGTTGTGCATTTCTTTGCAAGCTCCATTCTTCCTTTGGTGGTCACCTTCAGTTTCTTTTAGTTTCTTTAGTTTCTTGAGGCAGAGATCCTGGAGGTCCATGCAGCTAGAAAAGCTTCCTGCTGCCTTCTCCATCTGATTATTCTGCCTCTTCAGATGGGATGCAGAGCAAACTGCAACAATCCAGGTAAAATTACCTTAAGCATTGAATTCAGGCACCTTTGGCAGGAGAACATCTCTGTGAGTGATGGATAGCAATATCCATTGATGCTCCTCAGATCTAGCCATGTAATGTCCACAAGACATTAGCAAATACTTGTCTTTAAAGTGACAAGAAGAGAAGACTGAGGACATAGATGGAGTAGAGTTTTTCACTGCTCTCCTTCTCTCATAGTTTTCCAGCTCAAGTTTCTGTGCCATTTAATCCTCTGTTCAATTTCTATAACAATAGAAGTCCATACAAGAAACAAAACAGGTTGGTCTCTGACAACAGAAATCAGCCTCTTGCAAAGCACATGTCTAGTTCAACAACTAATACACAACAGCAAAAGATGCAATTAGTTCATAAATTTTCAGATTTACAAGCAATATTCAATGATACAATAATATTAAAGGGATTTAGTATTAAAACTAGTCTTATACAGAAAAAAACAAGGATGTTCACAAGCAAGAAGCATTCAATCTTTGAAATACCCAAACTACTTCTGTTGTTCAGTGGTCTTTTCTTATTAAATGAGAATGCTTTATAAGCACTGCTTCTCATTTGCACACAGGCAAGCTTATCTAGATTGTGTTATGATGTTATAACTGGAATAAGAAATGATCAAGATAAATGTGAATGGTGTGGGTAATGGAATATAATCTATAATTTCAAGACCTTCGCCATCCTTTGAGCATCATTTATGCTTACTGCTGAAAGTCCAAAGAAGGCAAAAGTAAATATCTTGGGTTACAGTACGCAGGTAAATTCATGGATTTTCTGGAGCACAAAAGGGAAAAACTTTCTGAAATAATGGAGAAAAGTGTAGCAAACACCAATATCTGATCATGACACAGGAAAAATTAAAAGAGAAATTAAATGCAAATTATGAACAGCAATGAAATAACTTATGACATAAGCAATGATTTCTGTATTCTCTAGTCTCTTCCATTCAAGATTTAGTGAGTTTTTTTCTGACACAATTCATTCTTTCCTTTTACAATAATAAAACTGCCTGCAAATCTGTTACTAATCAGTTTGCCTTAAGTGCTAGTCCACAGCCTACAGCAAACAAACAGCTGATGCTCATAGACTACTGTTGCCTGTGCACCCTTGAGGGAGGTGGGTGACAGGTCCTGGTAAACCTTCTTTGCTAATATGAGGTATGTTCATGAATCAGAGCTCTTAAGTTCCTTAAATCTGAAATCTCTCATCGGGTTGCATCATAGAAATCTGAGGAAACATTACTTCTTCAAGATCTGAGTCAGTTAGATTTCTCCCGGGCAGCATCTACAGTGATCGTGGTTTTGTAACAAAAGGTGAGGAATCGGAATAGTGTGTTTGAAATGTCTTTGAGATGTTTAAGGAGGAATGGAGTGTTAAAGTCAGCAGAGAATTGGGTATTTGCAACGCATCTGCACAGCCTTGCGTATCAGGGTTTGTTCTGTGAGGCTTCATAGACTGAAATAGGTACCGTTGTGTTGACAGTGCTAAGAAACTTGTGAAAAGCTGTATCAGCTGTCCTAGTCCAAACAAATTATTATTGTCCATGAACAAATATGAAGCTGACAATTAGTGGCTGCTAGGCTTCTTTTTAGTTATTCTCTTGGCTCAAATCCTAAAGACACTACATTACCAGCGCAGAAATGGAGTCCTGGGGATTCTTTTAAGTGCTGAAGACTCCCTCCCTTCACTTACTTACTCCGTTATCAGAGACACAGCAGATTAGATAGGAAAGCATGCTGGGTGGCGCCTTCCCATCTTGCTTGTTTTTGTACCTCGCTGCTGTGTAGTGCTGGGTCATGTTCCTATTCATTTTTTATGACCTTTCCTCATTACAACCTTTTTAATTGCAGCTTGTTTCTGTGACCTTGGAGTCCTCACAGGCCAACCCAAAAGTTCAGGCATTGTGTTTTAAGTTACTCTCTGAAAAGACTGGAAACACGAGGATGTTTTACAGCAAAGAAGTTTGTGTATATGTGTGGCTTTTACTTTTTTTATCATGTGATATTTGGATCAATGCAGTTTTTGTGGTCTGCTAGCAAATTCATGAATGTTGGTGTTGAATGATTGCTGTTTACAAATGTTTTATGTTTGGTATACATGTGGCTGTTTTACAAAAAAATATAGATTATCAACTAATATTGCATAAATATCTGTCTTTGTTTCACAGGTTTTCAGTCACATAGCTTTACTGCTTGTTTCTATACTGACTCTTTGTGGTCCTGCCTCTCTAAAAATCACACAGCCGTAGTGGCTTTGAACTCACAGTGGTTTATTTCAGCCACAAACAAATTAGATAATTTGCTGAACTTACACTATAGGCAGTAAACTGAATTTTGAAAGTACCTATGCAGCTTTTGATGTGCTTTAATACATTTAGATGCCCTTGAATAGATATTTTATTTTGATCATTGGATTTGTTTAATGTTTTGTTCACAAGTTCCCTATGCAAACGTTCAGTTGATACTCAAGTATAAAAAGTATTGTGATCCTTTATTGATAAGGAAGTGGATTATTACTCATGAAAAGTACTTCCTTCCAATCTAAACCCACCTTGCTATCAGGTTCACAGCCAAAAAAGAAAGATGTGGAAATTACACACTCTGAGAAAAAGTCTACCTGTGCCAGAGTGAAAGAACATATTGTTATACCTCTGTATGCTAAGTGGGATGGATGTGAGGCACTTGTGTCCAGGGGTGGTGTAACCTAATTGGTGTGGCGTTCAGCCCGAGTTAACTTATCTTGCCTCTTTGTATCTAGTTGATGCTGCTGCGTGGCTTACAGATTGGAGCTTTCCAGAGCTGGTGAGCTGGGTGGAGCGGATACACGACTGTCCATACGCGGTCATGTCAACATGCACTTAATGCTTCCTGAAAGGGTCTGAGACCTGAGGTACAAGCATTCTGTGTGCAGACAGTACAGACCTTGTAGCAGCATTGTCTTTAGGTTAGTTTTAAATGTTGGGGTCCAGTATGAAGTATAACCTTGTGGGGTCTGATTGGACACATTGTATTCTTACAGCTCTCACTGAAGATAGAAGAGACTGAAGAAAATTAGAAGGTGGAAAATCTGGATTCATCCAGATGCCTATATTTGGATATAAATTGTCTTACTATAGGTATTTAAATCTATATTTTATAATAAAATCCTCTGATAGATGCAGAGGCAGATGCAATCATGATGAAAATGGGAGGATTCTTGGAGCTAAATGTTCTCTTTATTTGGTATTCGTACTCCAGAGTCAAATTGGAGTTCTTTGTGCTTCACCAATGGCTCCTCCTTATCTTGTGCTTAGCTAGCTCATCTGCAGAAGGAAAGTGGCCAAAAGGTTTCATCACCTCTTTGTGCAGTTTCAGTTCTTTGGAGCCAGGGACTGCTGCTGTAAATCACAACAGTTTTGCGATTGAGAAAGACAGTGGTCACAATACAGGGATGTAAAGATTTTATTTCGTGTGGCTCCACTATCTAGTGTCAACAATGCTTTGAATCACAATAACATGACTCATAGGGTATCTAATCATAAAATCATTTTGAATAAAACCTTGCTGCTCAATGCCCATTAGAAAAGGCAGGATTTTGTTTTGTTCTCCCCTCTCCTCCCAAATGAATTCAAGTACATTTGAAAGGCAGAAAATTAATTTAGAACTATGTAGATCTCCAGCACAGTTTAATACATTGCTTCTGTTAATTTAGCTTTACTTTCATGTGGTGGCTGCAAAGGTAATACTTCTTTTCTAGGATATGCTTGTTCTTTCTCTTGAAAAAAGTAGAGCAATGCACACTTTTGACACTAATAACTAGAGCCGAGAGAGGCGTTTTTCTCTGGTCAGTTGCCTTGGAACGAAATATGGAGTTAAGTTTCTCAGTGGATAAACAACTGCAGTCAGACCGAATGTTTATGTCTGTCAGCCTTTACACGGCCAAATATTAGTATATCACATAGAGCAACTTTGTTTCTTAAAAATAACATTGGCTCTTACTACCCTATCTGTTAAATACCTGCTTGCTCCAAAAGGTCCAATTCCAGTGACTCAGAGGTTTTGTTACAGCAGCAGCAAAACTATTTTTTGTTTTATCACTAAAGCACACATACAAAATTGCAGGGAGAACTTAGGATAAATAAAAACATACTCCTACAGAAGTTAAAGGGAAGCTTGTCTTCTATTTCAGCTGGAATATCACAAGTGCCTTGTCAATAGTTTTTGAAAATCTCTCTGGGAAAGATGAAAAGAAAATTATTTCAAAGAAATGGAATCATATGTTCTGTCAACCCTTTATTGCTTCCTTTGCAACTTCAAAAACCTATTAAACCTGACTAACAACTACAAAAAAAAATGTGATTCATTAACTGCCATCAGTTCAAGGTCTTCCACTGACTTCCTCAGGCACTGATGCAGGCTCCTACTAATTAAGCACATAAAGAACACATGATTTGTTCTTGGAATGTATTTTTTTTATAATTAATTACAGTAGTGTAATTTTTCTGGCCAGAGATGTCACTTTTTTTAAGTACTAGGTAACTTGAAGGGAAGTCATTCGAGCTTGATAAATCTTATTTTTCATTTTTTCAAAAAGAATGTGAAAAATGTGCCTCTTCACTGAAACCTATAACTTGACATAAGTCAAGCTAATGATGAAAAAAGAGTCAGTATCTGTTTTAAAGAAATGAAAGCTTCTATCGTTGTAACAATGTGGAAAAGGCAAAAAAATTAGTAATTGCCTACTGCTCACGATGCTACCAATGGTAATCAGTGTACCCAGGGATAATCCAAGCACAGCCTTTCTCAGCAGTCCTGGAAACAGCTCCCATTCTTGTTCTGGGTGTTTCTGACAGTATAAGGGAATAATGGGCAGTAATGCTTTTAATGCTGAATGTGTCGGAGTCCTACATTTGTGAAACAGGCTGCAGGGTAATAAGAAAGCTTAAAGAAGTTTAGGTTTTTTTCATCCTCCCTGAGCATGGCTGATCACATCTCCTGTGCAGTCCCTTTTAGGAATTCAAGCTTCGTTCATCTCTGCAGAAGACACAAATACACAGCCCAAGGAGAGTGGGCTGGACACTGGCAGGAGCAGGACCTGAGAGCAATTTCCTTTAAGTGTGCTGGCTCTATGAATATGATTTATTTTTTCAGCTCATACACAGACTGACTTCTCTTAATAGTCAATACAAAACCAATTTATTTTAATACGCTACAAAGGAGGCAAATTTGTTTCTGGCTAAATCTTAATGTTTTGTTCAACTTCTGCATTTTTTAATGCCCTTTTCAGCCAACTCTGATAAAAATGAAGAGGTTGCTCAAAACTAACAAGGTGGGGCGTTTCCTTCTGTATGCAATGTTGTAAATAAGTGGGCACCCGAGATTCAGGATCTGCATTAGAACTCACACTTTCACGCTTTGGTGTAATTAAAGCTTTTATATTTTATCTAAAATAGTGTAATTTCTGTGGGAGGGAGTGCTTTCTTATGGGTACTGTCGAGTATAAGAATCTCCTGTAGGAGACCATGGAATAAAGACAACGATTTGGTTGGAATGTTTGTTCTGACATACACAGAGAGGCATTGACCCTAATTCCCAAATATCCTGGCTGTGCCATATGAGCTCTGAATTATAATGTGGAAGGTGAATGACAACACTATGCTTTCATTTATTTTAACTGCTTTTGTCAATTTAGTCCCTCAAAATGAGAACCATTTCAACAGTTTCAAACACTCCTCTCCTGCCCTTGCTTCCTTCTTCATTCTTTCCCCTTTTCTTTAGATCTTTCTTCCTATTTAGCAAATTCAGATCAAATACATTAATGTTTTCAGGTAAATTTTTGGCTTTCCAGCATTTATCTCAGTTATAAAATTATCATGACAAGTTGAATATAAGAAACATTTATGGTCTATTACATGTACATATATCCAATACTTATATTAGTTTTACAAGGGCAGAGTTTGTAGACCAGTCTCTTTTATTACGTTACTTATCTTTTTCCTCCTTTTTTGTTATTATTTTTATTTTATAGTCCATTTCTACCAGTAAAAATATTCACTGCTATAACAGTGCAAATAGGCTATTGTTCAGATTTTAGGCAATACAAGGTTTAATTGATTAATTTCTTTGAAATGGATGAAACTAATAAAAACATTAAAATGTTGTTTGCTTTTCAGTGTTAAGAGGCTGAATTAGTAATTTGGTAGATATGCTAAGTAGGGAGGGTATTTCCTGATAGTTGACAATTCATTAAGTTGAGTGCCAATAGCAACTTAACTGCCATTAGTTAATTATCAGGAAATACCCTGCTTGGGTGGGGTGGTTTGTTATGCTTCTATTTCATGTAAAACTGTGAAGAAATCAAAATAATGTACAAGGTGAATCGCACAAAGGTAGTACAGAGACCAAATCCTGTAATTCACAGTAGTTACGGTGACAAAACCAGTCCATCGCAGATGTCCTGTTCAAAGGCATGGCTCAGAGACACAGAAACAGAACTTAAAGTGCCTTTAGGATTAGAACTGCTGCGGGTGTAGCCAGAATATATGCTTGCAATTGGGTGGCATTATTCTAAAATGCACAAGTGAACAGTGTTGACAATGTCCCCTGAAGGCTGCCTTCTAACGTGTGCTCTTTAAAAATTGCATCTTCCATTCATATTTGAGAACAGCTTTTCTTGCTAATATTTCAAAGCAAGGGTACTTACATAGGATAAAATTAGGTTACAAAAACTGTTGCTAAAGTTGGTGTCTGATTTTTTGGAGTTTAAAATTGTTATTTTAAGTTACAATCTGCAGTTGCTCCTTTATTACTGTAAATTCCTTTACCAATAAAGATGAAATTACAGATAGTCGTTATAAGCAAATCACATCTATTTCACTCAGATTGTACCATTCTTTTCCAATATTTCAATGGAAAAGGGTGCAAAGAAAGGTTTGATTTTTTTTTTTTTTCCCAGCACTCCCTCTGCTGAGACCTCTGTGTAATCATTAACCAAGAGAAATCTTATTTTTTATTAAATTAGAATCCTTTGTCTAAGGCATGAGGGAGATGTGATTTAGACACTATGACCCTGAGTTAAGAGAGACATATTACAATTGTTTCTGCTTATACAATAAGTAATACGATGACCAAATACAAAGAACGAGTTGTAGTTTGGTTATAGAGCATGGCCATTCTTCTGGTGACAATGAACACAGGTAAATAAAAGCAGATACAAGTGCATTTCCTATTATCTCAGACAATTTAGAGATTTTCCTTCTGGTTTTGTGTGTGGTTTTGTTCACTAGCTTAGCTTTTTAGATGAGGTTTGACTTAATCTTTTAAAAATTGTTTTGTTCTGTTTATGTTGTAACTTTCAGAGCAGTGTTCTCTCCCCACTTCCCTCCCTCAACAGCAATGCAGAATTCTATTTGGAACATACTTACATGCATACAAAGTTTAGCAATTCCGATGCTTTGAAAGTCCCAACCTATTTAAAACTCCAATATAAAGATTATTGAAGAGAAGAAATGTAGTTATCCCCTGACACATTTCATAACAGGCAAGAGTATATATTCAGTTATACCTATCATTTTATCATCTCCGTTTTTTAAACAACCCATTGGTGTGTACAAGCTTATCTTAGGAGTGTGATTTAGACAACTGGGACATTCTAAATACCAAGGAATTTCACTTAGATTTGTATTAAACAAAATCAGAATTAGGTGAGGATTTTGCGAGATCACTTTGTGTACACCAAGGCTCTTTGTACAGTTCAGAAGTAGATTCGACAGAACATTAAATTTGTGTTAATCAAGGAACAGTTCTCCACCTGAATGTGCAATAATTATTTTCCACATTCTAGCAAAATCAACACCTTATGCTTGAGCTCTACAATATTTCCATCCTTGGATTTTCAACAGAATGCGTGTGCAGAGATAGGAAATCTTGTTTAGATGGTGATGCAGTAGGTGGAGACACAAATGGAATGGGGAAAGAAAGGGAGAACCATAGGAAGTGTACAGCAAAATAGTTCATTTCCTTATATTTATAAAATGAGTGAGTTCCCACACATTGTTTTTGACAAGAATTGTATTATTTTTTGAAGAACCTTTGAGAATGAGTTGATACTGGGGATAGATAACTCACTGAACCACTAGAGCCTCGCCTTTTCTTTAACAGAATGATTCAGGCTTGTTTTTCGAGGGTACTGTCTCTCAGCACCACATTTAGGAAAAAAAGGAATTCTAATGTATCTTAAAAAACCTAAAGAATACCACTATTATTCAATGGTTAGTTGTTTAAATTTAAACAGCGTTTTCATGGGACAGGAAAATTCTACTGATAAGGAACAATGTATTCTAAAAGACCTTATGGTTGTGAACTTTTCAGTGATCACTCCAAAAACTGACGTAGTTTCATAACAGAACAAGATATCTTGTACTTATGAATGAGGGGTAGATATTACTACATAAACTACAGACAATGCCTCTCAACTTTTGTTTAGATGCTGTTTAAATATGCAGCTCAAATCTCGCTATCTCTGAAGCAAATGATATGACTTCAAAGCCAACAAGAACACAGCAGCTTTATCTGATCTTGTAGAGATACAATGGGACAATTAATACAAGAACATTGTTATTTGTTTCAGGAGTGAACAGAAGGGTAAGAAAGGGATGTGCTCTATTGTTCTGCTTTCCCTGGGAGACACACCAAGTAAATACTGCAGCATTCTTGCTTTTATAATGAAGATGAAATCCTCTTCAGGAGATTCATACATATTTCTTTTTAATTAGACGTCTAAATTATGTTCTGTGCTGAAGAAGCTAATATCACATAGCCTAAAACTCAGAGCTGCTCTTACCCTAGCTGTTCCCTAAACCTTAGAATCACCAACGTGGTTAATAGAATGCCATTAGGTAACCTCTTAATTTATGGCAGCCACATGTGGCAGTTCAAACATATAGACAAAAATAAGAATGTTAACTGTTCTGATACTAATTGGAATACATTCTTAATGAGAGGAGCTGACCAGGTATTTGAAATCTCTTTGCCAACACAGTTATCTTTTCTAGAAAATAAAGGGAGAGTCCATTTGAGCAACACTGGAAATCCAAAATAATTAAATGTTTATCTGAACTAAAGGCAAATTGTTGGTTTTATAGTGTGTCTTATAGAAAAATATGTCCTTCAAGTTTCTTATAGGTCTTTCCTTATTCAAACCTTCTTAGTATCTAGTCAGAACAATGATATTTGGTTCCATTTTGTTTTATTACCTCTATGCCCTGTAAAATATGTATACTCTCAATTTGCGGTGGTCAGGTACTCTGCTGATGTTCTTCAGGACAATTTCATCAGCTTTGTGCAGGTTGTAAGGAAATAAACTTCCTTACAAATTGTGATGAAATAAAAAACCCTGAACTTACTCAGGCAGTAAGATGTGCATAGGGTTTTTTGAGAAAGAAGCAAAAGAGCTGTATAACTTTGTGATAAGTGTTTCTGCGAACAGGCAGATAAGATGTATGTTTTACAATGTCTGATACACAGCTGCTCTCCCAGGCTGTTGTTTCACACAGCAAAAACGGAAGTTTGTACAATGATGCACTTGACTGTGCAAGACCCCATCTTGAACGCCATGAGAACCTGAGGATAGAGGTGGCGTATGCTTTGCAGCTCGCTCAGTACAATGACTAGAGCTACTATCATAGGCATAATAGTTCTTGCTGAGACAAGGAACAGAAAAAGGTTCTAAAATTGCTGTTGGAAATCTTGGAATTGGCTTTCTTACAGATTTCCTTGGTCATCTTGGATCTTATTTCATTATTGCACACTGAAGCTTATTAGGAAATTAGATAATACATGAATTTTATTTATTATCCCTTTTATAATGAAATTAGGTCTGTATCTGATTTAGTTTGCAAATATAAAATGTTTTTATGTTATTTCAGTTCCAAAAGGAATTGAAGTCTGTTGGAATGAATGAGAGAATTTTTTGTATGTGCTGTTATCCAGTAACTTTCCCATCATATTTATTATTTGTATATTTAACTTGATGCAAATTACATTTAAGCGAGTCTTTGGATGAGAATCTTTGAGGCTTTTTTTAAAAAAAATCCAAATATAATAATACTCTTTCCTAAGATATTGCATAAATTATGACAAACACAGTAAAATACATGGTTTATCTTTTAATCATTGGTAAAGCCACGTTCTATTCAAAAGACACATACTTAGAGTATGCCTTTTGAACAAAGTCATTTTTATGAGGCTTATTTTTATGCCTCTGCTTTAATGTTCATATGATATATCCTCTGCTGCTGTTGAACAGTGGAAATTTATAAGATGACGTCCTCTGGTGATCTGACACTAGGATCTCCTCTTACAGCCCTTAAAGATCACAGAATAAGAGTGATTATGCTTTTAAAAGATTTATTTAATTTGACATTTTTACCCATTCTGCCTCCTCCACTGTGAAGTGCAGAACAATGATGTGACACAGCCAGGAGAAATTAAACCTTTGCCTGGACTTTAAGGCTCTAGGACGAATGAATAAGGATTCGGGAGCACAGGTGGTCTTCTCCTCTGTCATAGGGAATGGTGAGGGAAGGAGCCACGAATTAAATAAATGGCTGAGAACATGGTGCGAAGAACAAAACTTTCGGTTCTTTGATAACGGGTTGGCCTGCAATGCCAGGCCTGCTGGCAAGTGATGGGGTGCACCTGTCCCCCAAGGGCAGAAGGGGTCTCTCAAAGAAGCTGGTAGAGCTAATTAAGAGGGCTTTAGAATAGATTGGAAGGGGGAGGGGAACAGCAGCCAAGCTAATAGAATTAAATATGGGGACAGCACCCCAGGACCTGAGGAACACGGTAGCTCGGGATCTCCAACTAGATGGACAGTAAAGGCAGGGGTTACAACAGCTCATCTGAAGTGCATTTACAGTGATGCACACAGGATGAGCTGGAAGTTGTGGTAAGGCAGGGTGATTATGATATAATTGCCATCACGGAAACATGGTGGGATGACTCGCATGACTGGAGTGCTACCATGGATGGCTATAAGTTATTTAGGCGGGACAGACCAGGAAAGAGAAGTGGTGGGGTTGCTCTATACGTCACAGAGGGTTTTGACTGTATAGAACTCAGCAATACCGATGACAAGGTAGAGCGTTTATGGGTTAAACTCAGTGGTGTGCATGGTAACCCAGATATTGTGGTGGGAGTTTGCTATCGGCCACCCAACCAGGATGAAGAGACTGATGAGCTCTTCTATAAATAAACACCTAGGAGAAGTCTTGCAATCACATCCCGTCATTCTCGTGGGGGATTTTAACCTTCTGGATGTGTGCTGGAAGTACAACACAGCAGAAAGGAAGCAGTCCAGGAAGTTCATAGAGTGTGTGCATGATAACTTCCTAACACAACTGAGAAGTGAACTGACTAGAGAGGGTGCCCAGCTGGATCTGCTGTTTGTGAACAGAGCGGACCTCATGGGAGAGGTGAGGGTTGGAGGACACCAGGGACACAGTGAGCACGAGATGATACAGTTCTCACTTTTGGGGGCAGCGAGGAGAGGGGTCAGCAGAACTGGACTTCTGAAGGGCAGACTGTGAACTCTTCAGAAGGCTGCTTGACAGAGTCCACTGGGAGGTGGCTCATAAGGACAAAGGAGTGCAAGAGGGCTGGATGCTCCTCAAGAAGGAAATCCTGGCATCACAAGAGCAGGTCATCCCTGTGTGCCGTAAAATGAGTTAGCGGGGAAGAAAACCAGGTTGGCTGAGTAGGGGGATATGTAGCAATCTCAGAAAAAAGAAGAGAGTCTATGAGCTTTGGAAGAGAGGGCAGGCGTCCCAGGAGGACTACAAGGTTGAGGTGAGATTGTGTAGGGAAAAAAGCAGTAGGACTAAAGCCCAACTAGAACTTCAACTGGCCACTTCGGTCAAGGACAATAAAAAGAACTTCTTCAGCTATATCAACGGCAGCAGGAGGACAAAGTAGTCTCTCTCTCCCTTGCTGGGTGCAAAAGGGACAGTCGTAGTGAGGGACGAGGTGCTCAATGCCTTCTTTGCCTCAGTCTTTAACTCCAAGGAGGAATGTCCTAGGGATACTCAGCCCCCTCAGCCGGGAGATAGTGGGAATGAAGCTCCAGCTGTTTGGGAGGTTTCGGTTGGAGATCTGATTGGCCAACTAGACAGACACAAATCCATGGGGCCAGACAGGATCCATCTGAGGGTTTTAAGGGAACTGGCAGAGGTCCTCGCCAAACCCCTTTCCCTCATCTACCAACAGTCCTGGCTGACTGGGCAAGTGCCGCTAGACTGGAGGCTGGCAAATAGTACACCTATTTACAAGAAAGGTTGAAGGGAGGATCTGGGTAACTACAGGCCTGTCAGTCTGACCTCGGTACCGAGGAAGGTCATGGAGCAGATTGTCTTGAGTGCTATCATACAGCACACGCAGAGCAACTGGGTGATCAGGCCCAGCCAACATGGGTTCACCAAAGGCAGGTCCTGCCAGACCAATCTGATCTCCTTCTATGATAAGGTTACCTGTTTAATGGAGGAGGGAAAGGCTGTGGATGTGGGGTATCTGGACTTCAGGAAAACCTTTGACACCGTTTCTCGAAGCATTCTGCTGGAGAAACTGGCTGCCATCGGCATGGACAGGCACACACTCTGCTGGGTTAAAAACTGGCTGGATGGTCGGGCTCAAAGGGTTGTGGTAAGTGGAGTTAAATCCAGTTGGAAACCAGTCACAAGCGGTGTTCCCCAGGGTTCAGTGCCGGATCCAGTCCTGTTCTACATCTTTGTCAACGATCTCGATGAAAGCATTGAGTGCACCCTCAGCAAGTTTGCGGATGACTCCAAGCTGGGTGCAAGTGTGGATCTGCTTGAAGCAAGGGAGGCTCTGCAGAGGGATCTGGACAGGCTGGATCGATGGGCTGAGACCAACGGCATGAGGTTCAACAAGGCCAAGAGCAGAGTCCTCCATTTGGGACACAACAACCCCATGCAGCGTTACAGGCTTGGGGAAGAGTGGCTGGAGAGCTGCCTGGTAGAGAAGGACCTGGGGGTGTTGGTTGGCAGCCAGATGAACATGAGCCAGCAGTGTGCCCAGGTGGCCAAGAGGGCCAATGGCATCTTGGCCTGTATCAGACACAGCGTGGCCAGTAGGAGCAGGGAAGTGATTGTGCTCATGTGCTCAGCACTGGTGAGGCCGCACCTCGAGTGCTGTGTTCAGTTTTGGGCCCCTCACTACAGGAAGGGCATTGAGGGGCTGGAGCGTGTGCAGAGAAGGGCAACGAGGCTGGTGAGGGGGCTGGAGAATAAGCCCTACGAGGAGTGGCTGAGGGAATTGGGGTTATTTACCTTGTAGAAGAGGAGGCTGAGGGGAGACCTCATCACTTTCTACAACTGCCTGAAAGGAGGTTGTGACAGGGTGACTGCTGGTCTCTTCTCACAAGTGACAAGCGCTAGGACGAGAGGAAATGGCCGCAAGTTGTGCCAGAGGAGGTTTAGACTGGACATTAGGAAGAATTTCTTCACTGAAACGGTGGTCAGGGATTGGAACAGGCTGCCCAGGGAGGTGGTGGAGTCACCATCCCTAGAGGCGTTTAAAAAAACGGGTAGATGAGTTCCTTAAGGACATGGTTTAGTAGGGAGACAGGCACAATTGGACTCTATGATCTCAGGTCTCTTCCAACCTTCTGATTCTATGATTCTATGATTCTATGGTAGTTTGTGTCATGTCTTTTCTCTGGTTTCATCCACCAGTGTGTGTCATGTACATCCATGATAATCTAAGGTGGGGCAAATGTGATGTTTGATATCTTACTCCAGTGCCAGATTGTAGCTGAGAGTTGCATTTGTGGTTTTGCTGTTTTTGTTGAAACCTACAGTGTTTTCAAGGCATGGGATAATCAAAACACACTGGGAACATACAGGTGGAATTGTAGGAGTAAGACTTTTACCTTCAGCACATTTACTACTGCCAAAGCAGTAAGAGACTACCCAGCTGAAAATTTATACCTTGTGATGTTGCAGCACTCGTAGTCATGGGATGAAAGCCGTGGTGCTTTCACCAGTCGACCAGACAGTTTGAATGTACATGTCATTGGCACATGTTGTCAAGACAATTTCAAAGCAGTTCCATGCACTAAAAAAAAAAGAGTATAATACCTTACTGAATTCAATTCAGCCTATTTGTATGCTTTTTGTGTAAAATAATAATTATTTTTTAAAATGCTTTCTGTGACATGCAATAATTTTCTTGACTTCCATATTTTACTATTTCATTACTTTGCTTTTTTATTGATTTTCAATACAGTTATCTTTATCATCTACTAGTCATAACTTCCTTTTCTTGCCTGAAGCGATTCTCCTTGCTTTAGAGACAATGGCAATTGTCTGGTATTAAATTTAAGTTTTAAACAAAGCCAAGCACTAACACTTCTGCTACAAAAACATTATCAGTATATTTATTGTATGCAGTAGGAAAGTTTCAGGCTTAATCTGAAGCTGTATCCTGCAGGATTATGTGCATGTATACACTCACCAAAGTTAATCGTTCTGGAAACAAGAAACCAAATGCGAATCTTCCCATCTCTACAGCTTTAAGCACAAATTTACACTGATGTTTCCTAGAAGGTATTATGTTATTTAGATTTTTTAATGTTAACTCCATGTGCAGGGGCTGGACTGAGTAAGGAGCTAGTTTTGTCTAAGAATTAAGTCCTCAAAGTAGTCTCTAGGTATAAGGGTAATTTACTGCGAAATACACATATGTTGGAGAAGGGTCAGCATGAAAGATTTATTTAAGTGGGCTGTAACATTCAATCAGTTATCATTTTATTCCACCACAGGAAAGATATTCCTTTTACACAAAAAAAGAGAGGTAGAGATGAGCTAGCTGCTGTGAGAGCTGATGCTGGAAGGAAAAGATGCATACTGCACTTCCATGGTTGGAGCAGAGGTTGTTCTTATACAAATTCTATATTTGATCACCTTCTTATTTCCTTCATTGAAAAGGAAGCTGCAGTAATCATATTTTGCAGGATTTATATCTTGTTAGTGTATATTAGACAATGTTCTGAATCTGATGACCGAAACAAAAGTCAAAAGGTCAGGGACAAATATTTAATTTCTGGTTCCTAATTGGGTTTAGGTGAGCACTGCATTGGAAGCAAGTAGGAAGCTGCTCTGAACCGTGGGTGTTCTGGAGCTGGAGAGACACAGACATCTGTCACTTGTGTCAATGCATGAACTGCTCTAGTTTCAGCAGCAAAGTGATTGTTTGGTATGTTGCTTTGAAATTGAATAACTTCACTGCATGCAAGTTCTTCCATAGGGTTCATTAGGCCTTTGTGAGCTTAGCCTTAATTCTTTGTACGACTCTAGGAAACTGTAGTTATTTGTTAAGTTTAGCTTTCTTTCCAAACAACACACAGTTCTAGAAAGGCAAAAAATATCATACAACATGTATTTTATTCAAGGGATAGATACAATTTAGGACAGTGGAGGACTTCACTTCTAAATAATGCCTTGAACAGATTCCTCGGCTTCCTCTATCTTTTCCCACCACAAAACTTTTCCTAATGTATTCTCATCACTTTTCTTATCTCTTTCCACATTTGTTTCCTTGTGGCATTGCCTCATTCTGCACGTTACACCCTCCATGTTCCTTGACAACTTCTAAATTAATTTCTTTTTCTCCTATGTAGATGTTTTGCTTACCCTTTGATTTATTTTCCTCTTGTGCCACTCTTTCAGGGATATTAACAATTCACTCTGCTTACTGGATTGCACATCATAAGGATCTTTTGTAGTCACTCTCTGGGATTTGGTACTCCTCCATTTCTAGCATTTCTTATTGCATCTTGGCTTAGATCCTTGTGAAACTCAACTGCATTTGATTCAGGACATGCAACCTTCCCTCCCCCCCATATGACTTAGCCATTTTAAAATTATTTTTTATCATTTCTTTAATTCATACATAAAAAGAAGCATAGTTTTCCATACTGCTAGTATTTTTAGCATAACTTGTTGCCAAAGAATACTTAGGGCAATCTCAAAAATTAGGTACAAAACTAATGCTATAAAACAAGGGAAGAAATATTTTCCCCATTGAAACTCTGTTGATCTACAGAAAATTCTTTTAATTCTTGTTTCATAAAATATCTTTATTCCTTTATAATAAGTTATGTATTAGCAATGTAAATCTTCCGTATGTTTGTTAGACCTTTATTTGAGTCTGTGTCATTTCTATGTTAAAGGAATTGCTGATATTAATAAAAAGCATGGTTAACCAGACATATTTATGGCAGGAAAGTATGTGAAAATATGTCAATATTTGACATTTTTTTGCAGTCGTGAAAACACTACTATTTGAGCAAAATTTCTTGATACAAATGAACTTAATCAAAATAAATACAGGTTTCGGATGAAGCAGGATTAGTCTGACTTGTGACTAAAACAAAGAGAACTTCATAGTACAGTCAGTGAGTTAAATATGTTTAATATGTCCTACAGCCTTAAAAATAACATAATATGTTTGATATTAGGAGGTATAATTTTCCATTAAAACAGCATATATTGAAAATTAACACCTTTCCCTTCATTAGGAAGGCTGGGAAAACTCACTGGAATTTATAATCTAGGTTTAAAATCAAATAAAAAAAAAGAACTGCACTTCCCTATGCTGGGTGTGAACTTACCCTTTTAAATTGGAATTCCAATGAAATGTCAGTGGTGCTAGTCATTTGAAGTAAGTGATACTGCACACTAAGCCAATCTTTGCATAATGCCTGAAAGAGACCAAGTTTCATGAATAACTTAACTTCTATTTCTTTCATCTTTTATATATAGTTCACCTTTTTGTACATAGGACAATTTTTTCTCTTTATTTATTTTTATCTATTGGTGAGGTAGGTGAAATGACAGTCCAAAAGCTAGAGAGAGGTATAAATACTCTTTACAATTGTAGGCACAGAATTCAATCTATTAAGGGAACAGTTCCAGCTTTTCATGCCTCCACTCCTCACTGTGAAGATGTACTGGGCCAGACCAGCCATGTCAAAAAATGGCATTAAATTTGGAATCTCTACAGGAGTTCACCCAACCTGTTCTCAGGTACTTCCATTGTTAGAAAATGTACTCATTTCAAATTCTTCATTTCTTTAGGTGGAGGTAAATATAGCTATCTTCCACAGTGGTTAGTTTACTCTCTTTCTATTCTTATAGTTGTGAATTTCTTTTTTTGGTTTTGGAAGAGGAGCTAATGATTTTATTGCTACAGAAAACAAAGTGCAACAACTTTAATGCAACAATCATATGTGGTGTTGATGTGGATTTTTTAGCTTTTGTCATGTTTTTCCTTTGTCACTGAGTTTTCACAGTGGGAAGGGGTCTATACAGTAAGCTGTAACCATGGATCCTATGAGAAGGCAGGGGTAGTAAAGGATAAACACACTGTCCTGTTAGGAAACATTGCTTTGTAGGCAAAGAAAAAGTTCTCCAAGATCAATATTTGACAAAGAAAATCTGTTGTGCCTATGTTTAAAACCAGCTCCTGGCAGCAGCAGTACGGTTCACTTGTTCCTGCTTTGGGCAGTATGCTTTCATTTTACATGCTGGTCTCACACTGACTTCTGTTTGATTGTTAGGGATGGCAACGAAGTTGCATTGACAGTGCTTAAATTCACAGTACTTAAATTCATAAGTCAATTCTCCCCCACTCCAAGGGGTCATTTCTAAAGACAAGAGACTTGTGCCTCTGCAACCCTGTACAGCCAAGGAAGAGAGGGTGAGGAAGTTGCTCAGTCGGTAGGAGAATAGAGCAAGTGATTAGATGTATGCAAATGTCACTAACTGCAACCTGAGAATCCCTGCTGTGAGTGAGGATTAACTCCATTTTCTTTGGCTCTGTGTCAGCACAAAAGAAAAACTCTTGCCTGCATGCTCTTGCCTTCTAAGAAAACTGAGTCAATGTTCCACCAAGAGGGGCCAACATGAGCCAAGTTTCCTGTCTGAAAGCCACAGCACTTCCGAGGTTCAAGGCTTTGCGCTGAATACCTGCAAGGCCAGTCCTTAACAGGAATATCTGGCCCAGAGAAAATACTAGGTACCACTCCACTGCTTTGGCTTTTATTTTTAATAGAACACCAGTTGTGAGAAAAGCTGTTGTTCACTCCTCTATTAATCCCTTCAACAAGGATTTAATGAAAAATGTTAATAGGAACTCCAACTAATTTTAATGAGATTTCCCATTGGGAGAAGACACTAGATGCTCTTATTGTAATGTTTCTTAAGGCTACTTACAGGATCCATAAATACGCCAACAGCAGCAGGATTCCATACATCCCTAGTAAGTCTTGAGGGCTCCATGATTCTTGACAGGATTTCAGTCTAGGCAGGAAGGTCTTGTCTAGGGTTCACATGAAGCAGAAGTAGACTGCTCTCAAGGAAACCAAATACTGCAGGCAATTCTGAGAATGTGTTCCTGAGTGAATTTGACTCCTTATTTGTTTGTATTATGTATAAACATGTAGCAGTAAAAGGGAGTGCCTGAATGAGAACTATTTTTAGGAAAAGCAAAACTCATTGCAGAACAGGAAAAACAACTAAAGAACTAAAACAAACTAAGAAACAAGGGGTAAGCAGGTGCAGAGGGAGGACGCAGGGAATTATAGGCCTGTCAAGTTTGACCTCAGTACCGGGGAAGGTCATGGAGCAGATCATCTTGAGTGCTATCACATAGCACATGATGGACAACTGGGTGATCAGGCCCAGCCAACATGGGTTCACCAAAGGCAGATCCTGCCAGACCATCTTGATCTCCTTCTATGACAAGATTACCCATTTAATGGACGAGGCTGTGGATGTGGTGTACCTGGACTCTGGTAAAGCCTTTGACACCGTTTCTCACAGTATCCTGCTACAGAAACTGGCTGCCATTGGCATGGACAGGCACACTCTCTGCTGGGTTAAAAACTGGTTGGATGGCCGGGCCAAAGAAGTGGTTGTAAACTAAGTTAAATTCATTTGGAGGCCGGCCACAAGTTGTGCTCCCCAGAGTTCAGTGCTGGGTCCAGTCCTGTTCAATATCTTTATCAATGATCTCGATGAGGGGATTGAGTGCACCCTCAGCGAGTTTGCGGATGACACCAAGCTGGGTGGAAGTGTGGATCTGCTTGAAGCAAGGGAGGCTCTGCAGAGGGATCTGGACAGGCTGCGTCGATGGGCTGAGACCAACGGGATGAGGTTCAACAAGGCCAAGTGCAGAGTCCTCCATTTGGGTCACAACAACCCCATGTAGCGTTACAGGCTTGGGGAAGAGTGCCTGGAGAGCTGCCTGGCAGAGAAGGACCTGGGGGTGTTGGTTGACAGTTGGCTCAAGTGGCTCAGAAGGCCTGTATCAGACACAGCATGGCCAGCAGGAGCAGGGAGGTGATTGTGCCCCTTTACTCCGCACTGGTAGGGCCGTACCTTGAGTGCTGTGTTCAGTTTTGGGCCCCTCACTACAGGAAGGACATTGAGGTGCTCATCAAGAGAAGGGCAATGAGGCTGGTGAAGGGGCTGGAGAACAAGTCTTATGAGGAGCAGCTGAGGGAACTAGGGTTGTTTAGCTTAGAGAAGAGGAGGCTGAGCGGAGACCTCATCACTGTCTACAACTACCTAGTGAGGTGAGCGCTGATCTCTTCTCTGAAGTGACAGGTGATAGGACAAGAGGTAATGGCCACAATTGCACCAGGGCTGGTTCAGACTGGATATTAGGAAAAATTTCTTCACTGAAAGGCTGGTCGGGCACTGGAAGAGGCTGCTCAGGGAAGTGGTTGAGTTACCATCCCTGGAGGTGTTTAAATGATGGGTTGATGATCTTCTTAGGGAAATGGTTTAGTAGTGAATATGTATGGTTGGACTCGACCTCAAAGGTCTTTTTCAACCAGATGATTCTATGATTCTATGTACCAGAGAAGTTGCATAGGTTCCTATGCAACCCTTTTCAATGTTTTCCCCTGAAACACATGGTCTAAGCATGAAAGAGTGAAAATAAATCTGTCATCTCTAAGATCGGTTTTGAATACGACTGCAAAACTTCATTTTTGGAGTTAGTATTGTGAAGTGTGTACTGCAGAGAACTCCATCCATTATATTAGCCATGATATATAGATCTGCCATATACTCACTAAGAAAACGTTCTTACAATTTGTCTTTATGAAATAAGTCCTCTATTGATTAATTATAAGTGTATTACTATTTAATATGATCAGGAGGAGTCACCTTTGACCTTTTTAAATTATCTTCCCCCTCTCCCCTTTATTAAAAACACCCTGTTGTCTTGTTTTCAGTAGGAGCATATGAATTCCTGTAACTTTTACAGTAATTATAATATTTTAACTTTTCTTAAAGATGATGGGAAGAAGTCTTTTGGGATATATGCAGCTTGTGCAATGGTATTGTGAGCTGCTGCTGTAAAAGTTAAACAACGGAAGAATTCAAAACAGACAGGTCAATTCTACCTCTATTGACTGAGATCGTGGAAGTTGGTGTTTTAATCCACAATTTTTGTGATTAAGTTCTTAATCTGATGCAAAGCAGATAACTGCAGCGGAGCCGCACTGACCCAAAGGAGCTGTAAAATTTTCCTGATTTCCACAAATTATGCCCTGGCTTCCAAACACTCCTGGTTTTGGTTTTATACATCAAAGTCCAACCAGTGAGCTGACATCATAAACACTTGTCACTCCCAAAACACCTTGCACTTTACGGAGAGGTGAAGTGTATTGACTGAGGTATACAGAAGAGATTACAATACGGTTATGGAAAGTATAGGATCTGCCCTCTCTACCATTTTGAAATAGAATAACTCATACATTTATGGAACCTCTTTTCATTATTTTTACAAAGTGGAACAATTTCAACAGCAAAACTTACACCTACTCAAAGGAAAATATACTGAGAGCTCTGTACATTTACTGTACATTTCTTAATCAAAATATTGTAGTTTATAACATAAAGGAGCAGGGGTTTGTTTTTAAAAAGTTGAGTCATCTGTGGTCAAGAGTTAGAGGTTTCATTAGAGAGAAATATTTATGCATCTGAGTTGCTTCACCAAAGTTCTATTATGAACCTGCTGTAACAGTTGCTGTAAACATCAGGATTGCAGAGTAAAGGTTTAAAAACATAAATGAATTGTAAGTTAAAGAGTTGAAAAAAGAAGGAGAATTGAAGTAACTGAGTACATTTGTATGTTTTAGAAAACAATAGCACTTTTTCCATGTGTATTGGCAATATTTCACAATATACATGTTCAATAACTGTATAAATAATAGGATGGGTGAGCTTTAATTTGATTGAATTTGATCTTTTGCTGTTATTTTGGTAATAGTTCACATTCTTTGATCCTTCGGTATTTTGGACTCAATTCTATAATCTTTCCCACAATAGTGAGCAATCACTTTAACAAATAGTTTTGTTGTTGGAAACAATAGGATCGATCATTTAAAGAACGTGCTCAAGAAAGAGTTCCAAAATTGAGCCCTGCAGTTCAAACTCTGTGTGACTGAGGAGCTGTCTTATCTTCCCTTTAAAGAACATCATAAGCTTTGACTAATTTGCTGGGAAACCACTGTTCAAAATCCTAATGCATGGAATAAGTAAACAAGGAAATATTAAGAAAGCAGAAAAATGTTTGTAGAACTGCCAAGTTATTTTAAGCTTTGGAAATAATCTCGTAGTATGGAAAAATAAAAAGGAATGCAAATGACTTACTTAGCAAAGGGTAAAATATGACAGAAGTTGAGCTGGTATAATTTGTCTTCCTGATAGAATTCCCAGTCTTTTTGATGAATGACTCAAAAGAAATTGTTGTGTTTATCATTTAAAACCATAATCAATGATTAATTTTCTTATTTTTTGAGAGGATATTGTTAGAAATGCTCTCATTCTGATGTATCCATATGGCTGACAATGGGTAACATAAACAGAGCAATACAAGAAATGACCCATTGTACAATTTTTGTGTGTATTTCAGTGCACACTCCTGTTCCCACTATACAAGCATGATATCATCTTTCACTGCAGCCTCTTGTTTGCCACTGGGGTTTGTTCCAAACAAACTTTGGGTTTTTTTGCTTTTGGCAGCTGAAGCCATTTTCATCATTGAGCCCTGATAGTCAGATTGCTCATCTGTCTCATTGTTCCTACATGTACAGTAACTAAACAGTAAATACACATAGATTAATGTATGACGTGCCTGGGTAACAGTGCATATGTGACTGGGTAGTAGTTCAAGGGGTCCTGTAATTCTTTTCGGTACCTCTGTTCTCTCTGTACTTAATTTTTATTCACTGGATCATTTATCAACCAAGATAAATTCTCCTTTGATTGTTACCAGAAAAAAAAATATTTGATCTGGGGAAGTTATTAGATAATAAAAGCTGGAGAATATTCAGGATAATCAGTGCAAAGAGTGATATGCTGGATAATTTTAAATTTCTAGTTCCTGGAATAAAGTCTTCTTCAGCAAAGAGGCAGCGTTCGAATAAAATAGAAATGCTTTTGACAAAGAGAAATGAGTCCCAAAGTTAACTTGCAAGTTTGAGAAGTGCATGTCATGAATGTAACAATTCTATTTCTAAAGGAGGTAGTGAAGTAATAAATGAAATCATGTTTTTTTCACAGCCTTCCTGGCTTCTCTTTTTATCCACAGTTCGCCTCCAGTTGGTTTAGTGTTTGACACCAAGGACATTTCTAAATTATTTCTGAAGAATGACTAGGGAATTGTCAGATGATGCAAGATCAAGCTCAGATGATGCAAGATCAAGCTCAGATGCCCTGAATAAATGGCAAAAAACCCCCCTTGTGTTTGATGCTTTCTGAAATACAGGTATTGGCCCATAGAGCAGAAATCCATTACTGTATCAAACTGCTTCAGGTTAAATTTTTAAAGACATAAATAATATCACATTAAATTATATTTTCTTGTTTAAGTAGAATAGCAAATGAAAATTCACTTTGACTTTTTTTCAATATCTTTGGCAAAATTCACCAAAAGTACTTCACCTTTAAAAATCTGAAATTGAGTTGCTAAAAAATCCATTTAGTAAACTCTACTGCCTTTTGCCAAAAAATGGGCTGAGAGTTTTATGTGGCACGTAGAGCTTTATTTTTGTGTTGAGTAACTTGATGGGTTTCGCATAAAGTCACTAAGAGTTCGTGAATGTTCAACAGTTCAATCCGCAAGGTTAAAAAAAGGGACACAAGTTTGAAATGGAATATGTGCACAGTTCTTTGTCATTGTTTGACAGAAATATTCCATACTTATTTTGAATCTCTTATAATGCATTGAGCATTAAATATATTTAGAATCAAATCCTTCAGAATCAACATACAAATATGACAGGACTGATGTGAAGGTACAAACTCTGGGGTGTCACAACATGACAGCTGGGAAGATCAGCTGATCATTAAATTTAATCTAGAGCTTTTAAAAATGCTTTCCTGAACATTTCAGAGCAACCTATTTTTGCACTAACATTGTATTCTAAAGAAGCTATTTTGATGATTCACATCCTGGTGTTTATAAACACTGGAGATAATTTCTGCACCAAATGATGTTTCCACTAAATATGGAAGAAATGAACAACATATATTCTTAAATAACCTCACGTTCAATCATGAAATTCAATAATTGAATGTTTACCATTCTGAGATAGGCTTTTGTGACTCTTCAGCCAGAGTAACTCACCATCACACAGTGCTGCTTCTTTGGGCTGGCCCTGGTCCATAGCCAGATTCCTCTAGCAATCACCCTAGTTCAGTTTGTGCAGAAAGTTGCCAGTAAGACCTTTCACTATGCTGACCTGTCAGACCATGTGCTCCTTCTTAGTTCTTTCTTTCTAATGTCTCAAAGGACACTGGTTTGCAAGGTTTGCAATTATTTGGCTAACAGACTTAAAGGCTTTTCCCCTAAAGCAAGTTATCAACTAATTATTATTAACTTGAACATAGTAACAAAGATTAGTTACCTTATTATTGGCTAGAATTTTCTGGGTTCCCTGGGGTGTTTTTTCAGGGTTTTTTGGGGGGTGATCGTGGATGATTTTTATTTGTTTAAGGTTTTGTTTGTTTGTTTGTTTACTTGTTTATTTTCTGATAAAACAGTAAACTCTACAATGTAAAGGCAATGTGTCTCCAGATTCTTTACAGAGTTTTGAATATTACAGAATACAAATAAATGGTGATAATAAATAATGGTCTACTCAGTAGAGCACTTATTATCACTATTAAGATGGAATTAATAACAGTTTTGTGCAAGAGTTCTTTCTGGGTGAAAAAACCCCAAACAATAAAAAGCACATCATCTGTTATTGCAGCCAAATATTTGTAAACTGAAGTTGCTGAGAGCCTCAGCGTTAAAAGTCATCTTGCAAACAGATGTGACAGTCCTGCGTTTGTGAACTTTTGCCCTAATAAATAAGAGGGTGAAGGAAAGGAGGAAGGAGAAAACAGAAGCAATGCTCAGTAATTATTACTTGTGCAATATTACCTTGCAGTTATTGTTTCTTACAGGCACATGTGTACAGTAAATATCTTGAAATAGTCTCAGAGTAATTCAGATATGGCAGGTAGGTGTTGTTTTTGAAGTTGCCATAGGAAGTTTTTACAGTTGTTGGGTTGGTTCCTTTTTCTTAGCCACGGTAAACAGTGTGACAGAGCGGTGTGCTGGACTATTAATGATGTCATAGGTTAAATTACATTCTATAAATGGAAATTTATGCCCTGTACTTTCAACTGAACTGAAAACTAATTTAAAATTTGAAATAAAGAATCTGCACTTTTTCTGTCTCTAAATATTCTACTTTGAAGTCTAAATCAATTAAATTCACAGGTTTTGTGAAAGAGTCTTAATGTAGTCTACAATTTAGGTGAGAAGGTAATGCATTTAAGAATGGTCACTTTGTTGTGCAGTAATGTTAAGTGCTCCTCTGCTTTAAAGAGTGAACTTAGTTGCAGAATGTTTTAATTTTTTATGCTCTAGAATAGAAATAATGATAAAAATTGGAGAACATTCAGATCAATTTACAGTTTAAAATTCAGTCTCTCTTGCTGACGGAGAACAGCCATATAAGAATAAATTCACAAAAGTACATCACAGGCAGCAGAACTGTCTGTCTTAAGAGGAAATCAGGTTTTGGAGAAAGATTCTGATGGCTACGGTTCTTTTTCCCCCCTCAGCTTTTACTTTTTCTACTTCACACATGTAAATTCAGAAAAAAATAATTATCCATATTATGGGTTGAAAAAAAAATTATGTCAGATTTCATTTTGGTAGAGAAGACATCTTCACTCCATTTTCAGTACTATGCACGGCTTCAGCATACAGCTACCTCACTTCTGCGAACAGCAGAAAAGGGAATACTTGAATCTATTTTTAAAAATATAATTTGAAAGATAGCTATGTCAGGTATCTTTCCAACAGTTGGTACTTTTCTGTACAAATCTCAAGAAACAGGCAGAATATGTACTTGTGGCATTTTGAACCCTCTCTCAGAGCAAGCTGCCGTTTGATGACTTCTCAGCACATCAGATACGTTGCTGAACATAGGGCAAGTGTAGCAGCACAGAGATGTGGTTAGAAACCTGAGAGAGGAAACAGGAGATCACATGGGCGATCAAACAGCATGGGAAAGTAACAGCAATGTCAGTCTATAGCTAAATGACAACTTAATTTATGGTACTGGATGTAATAATCCTGGGAAAGAGGTGAATGCTCTAAGATTTATAAGTAGGTCACAGTAAACCTCTAACCTGCTGCAGCTGCCAAAGCATGTCTATTCATTTGGATGGATGCCTTCATGGAGACACTTTTGCCTAATGCAGCTGCATGAATCAGCAGTCTGACTCTGCCACTTTGCGATGGGATCAGAGCTGGACTGAGGTCTTAGTGACTAGTCTGAGTGGTTACGTTACTGGGACAACAAGCGTAAACTTCAGCTGTTTAGAGACCTTTCCTAGAACACTGGCACAGTCCTGCTGTAAGCAAAAGTGGAGTTTTGCAACTTGTACACCACAAACACTAACAAATCTTAGTGCTATTGTGATCAGATGAAGAATATATTTGTAATCCAATGGGACTGGGCTGGGGAAAAAAAGTCTGGAGTCATGGAAGGGCCGAGATGTTCGAAACTTTGAAATGAAAAAGATTCAATTGTAAAAATTATCCTGGCAAATTCTTTTCCTTTCCAAGAGCAGACAAGTGAGTGTTGTAGATACAAAAGCATGACTTCCAAATTGAATACAAACCTGAAATGTTTTAAGAATTTGAGTGCACTGCCAAAAAGGACAAAGCCCAAGGCATGCTTGCTTTGAATAACCTCAGAAAACACAAACTAAACCCACAGTTGTCTCATTTTACATACAATAAAAATGCTATATTCAAGATTTTTTTTGATGAACTGTCAAACCGAAGTGAGAAATGATGAAATGTAATTAAAGGTGTTAAGAAACTTTGCTGTCATCTCTTGAAGGGTGTTACGTACATATAATTATATATGTTAACTCTCATCATATTAAGATGACTGGGGAAGTCATCTGGGGAAGTCAACTGGGGAAGGTGTTTGTTTAAAATCATTGAGGAGGTATGGATCTTCCTCAATTCCAGAAATCAGATGCATTTAAATAACCTGCTTAATTGCAAGTCTGTGTACTGCATACTAAAATACATGACAAAAACTACGTCGTAAGCATTAGCTGCTTTTCGGCTGCAACGGGTGATGATACCCACTGAAAGGGGTTAACAAACACAATAAATCTGCCTTGTTATATCCAGTGTGTCAATGGAACATTATGGAGACACTGAAGATATGGTTTTGCTGCTGAGAGGCCCATGTTGTGGGAGGACAGTCGACTTGGTGAGGGCAGCAGGGGCTGGAGCCATGAGAGGGAATATAAACTACTGTGGGGTAGTTTGTCAGCCCTCTGTCACAGACTTACCATTAAGCTATGTGTTTGAAGCTCATCTTTAAATAGTGTGTTTGAAGGGGTTTAGGAAAAACAAATCCAGAATCTGTAAAGGATGGTTCTAGAACCAGAATAAACCAGCTAGTAGGAAAGCAGGAGTCTGCATCTAGAGCTGAACGGTTGGTAGGACAGTGTTATTTATGACAGACCTACACAGCAATCTAAAATCAGGAATATGCACCAGCAATTAAAGCATGTGTGATTAGAGTCTGAAATGATACTATATGTTGACAATGGGAAAATGTCAGGGAAAAATAAACCCAGGGTATTTTGGATATAATGACAAGAGACCAGAGAGAAGGGAATATAGGAAATTTTAACATTTCAGAATTTTGCTTTCTGTGTTCTGTATTTTTTATGAGTCTCAAGTACTTTGATTTTATGTTTCGTATTTTATCTTAGCCTCTTAAAAATAGCCAGCTTCTCTACCAGCAAAATCATGTATTAGTGAAGAATTTAAACTTGTTCTAAAAGTAAACAATTCTTTCCCTCACTATTTCCTCAATATTTGGGAACTGTCATGCAGTAAATAAATAAAAAAATTAAATGGAATTACTTCTTAGAGGGGACATTAGTTACTGTATTTCTTCTGGAGTAACGGAAATTGAGTTTAATCTATAACACTTGTTTAGTTGTTATTCAGTTTAGAACCTGATCTTTCATGTACTAACAAACCACCTCTGATGGAGACCACAGCAGCAAAACGAACAAACAGCAGCAATTCTGGTTTCCTGTCCTACATGAAGAGTGTTTATTTCCACCAAAGAGTGCAGGACAGGCATATTTTTGTCGAATGATAAATGACAAAGCATCGTCTACCAGAAGCTTGCAAGGGTAAGGCAGTCTTGAAAATTTCAGTGGATTTGGTATCTTAGAGCTTTTTGCTGATTGAAAGCTTGTTGATTAATGCATTCAGTTGCTGTTACAGAAAAATCACATTGAATGAAGGTGACCTAAAGAATAGGTTTGTTTCTTTGTCTCCAAGTAGGCTGCCTCTTGGGTGAAGATTCTGATGTTGGATACACTGCAGTATATTGAGGTCAAAAGAGCTACACAGGAATAGAGCCAAAGTTACTGGAGAATTGGCTTGAGTATGTATTCTGCTTTTATACTCTTGCAAATACTGGTTGCAGTTTCTGTGCTTTTGTGCATTTGTAAAATACGCATACACCCCCACACAGATTTTTAGTGACACAGTTCTTGATAAGCTAGTACATTACATTTTTACTACCATGACTGTTTGCTGAATGGTGGGCCACACCACATATGAAGTCATGTGGCAACTGTACAAGAACAACATTTTTTAGCGCAAGATTATTAAATAAATATTCTTCAAGGACCTAATACAGAGGATGCTAATTTATAGATTCAAAATATGCCCTGGAGTCTCGGAGAGCCTTATGTTTTTCTTCATCGTTAGCTACTGATGGGATGACTGTGCTTGGAGTAGATATTCCAGTAAAATTATTTATGGTTAAAATGTTTTGTTCCAACATTAATAAAGCAAATTGAGAATAAAACCACACAACCCTCTTTTATTCTGGAGGAACAGTGTCCAGAAGGGGAGCCATGGAATAACTAGTCTAGAAGAGATATTGCGGTCAACTGCCAGTGTATGAAGCACTTGCTGATGGATATTGTAGTGGCTTTTTAAAAATCCTTTTTAGAAAAAAAACATTAAATGTTGAAAAGAACATCTTGGCTCTTAGAACAGAGCCAAGATAGACTCAGAGAAGCCAAGAAAACTAAATAAATTAACTACTTAAACAAAGGAGGACCAGAATATGTTTGACCCTGTTCAAATTCACATGAGGGGTGGAAGTCTCAAGGAGCTCTCTTGCAGATGTTCCTATATATCTTAAAGGAAAGAATAAGAGATTAATCCAACACCAGACAGTGTCAACTAAAAAGGATACCCAAGTTAGTTGACTGTCAAGATGGCTGAGCTGTCATAGACCTTCACAGAACTGACAGGTAAAACTGGATCTTTTTGTAAGTACTTAGCTCTGAGAGTTTGGCTCCTGCCTGTGGCTTTCTAGAGTTCTGGCAGGACAGTGACTCCTCTATTCCACTCCCACTGCAGGCTTCCATAGGTCTGTGGCTCACATCTTGTGATTGCAGATCTCAGAGGCAGTTAAACTAATCTGCAGATGAATTGACTTCAAATCTCAAAACAAAGCAGATTAACTTTAATGACACGTACTTGGAGGGATATAACATTGTCATTCCCTACCACATGGCCATGGTAAGTACTCACAGATTACGAAGAAACCTTGCAAAAGTAAAACAAGGTCCAAAAAAGTGGGGAGAAGCAAGATCTTTTTTGCTGAATTGTGCTTTCTATCATCACTGAAATGAGAACATGCTGCTCACACCATTTATTTGTTACCGAGGGCTTCTCAATTTTTAAACAACTATTTATGCTGACAGGCAATACTGTACATCAGAAAAAGTCTGATTGCTTTTCTCTGCATTCAAAAGAAAATTCTGGATCATGTTTCGGGTAGCTTTAGTATATCCTTTGAGCTGCATAGTTTGAAAAACAGAGTATGAAGACAGTAATGAAGAAATATATGCCAGGAGCATCCTTTAAATTTAAAACATCACTCATGCAAAGAAGTGTAACCTTGGACCTGTAATTATCACACAGCAGTGCATTGTCTAGAGTGCTCAAAGTCACATTGGGTCCAGAAAAGGAGACTACAGTAGCCTGAAGATGATTGCAGCTATGCGGCAGTGATTAAGAAAGCCCTCTATTTTTAAAAACAGTGGAACATGTTTTTGCCAGGTACCCTCTGTTCTTTCCAGTTGCACCCAGAAGCCAGACGTGCATATAGTGATTGTAATACATCACATCTTTCTGTGCATCATGGGCCTGGAGACATAATAAAATAGGCCTCAAAAAGCTAATAACTTGGGTGTTAGAATTTCTGAAAGCATTGTTTTGGGGGTTTTTTTATTGTGTATTTTAATATACTTCAGAGCATGTTCTCCCCCTTTGTGGGTAACTCGTTCTCCAGTAAACATCAATTATTTGCAACTTGAAGAAAACTATGATTCTTTAAGTGTATATCTTGCTAAATACACAGCCTGTCCCTCAGCATGTGCAGACAACTGTGATGCCCTTCTTTGGAGGACATTCCTCTATTCTCAGGTTTAAAATCTGATTATTTTCTTGCCGGTAGGTGATAATAAACTTTCAGAGACTACTTCAAATAAGCACTTTGAAAGATATATATAGGACTTCAAAAAAGTTAGTGTGGAACCTGTAGAAAAGTTATGATGAATGTAGAGGCTGCCAGGTCAGCTGGCCAAATGCAGTCGAGTGCATTAGTTGAAATCTATGGTCTCATAGTGGTCATTAAGAAGATGATAACTAGAATGTGTCTAAAAGTTGTTCCATGGGTAAACTACATAGATCTTGCTGGTTGTGAATGTGATGGCAATATTAATTCAAGGGTCACATGAAGCAAGCAGGGCAAATGATTTTTTTTAAATTTAATGGTGCACATTCCCGTGTATTTGATTGAAAGCTGTGATAGTTCTGTACAATTCAGTTAGTTATAGTTCAGAGTGAACCATTGCTACACTAGTTGTTCTTATTACATTCATATATTGTTTTCAGCTACAACCAAAGAAGACATTACTAAAAAAAGACAGTGTTTTCAATCTAAAAAGTTCGTGCTCATTTCTAGACAGTAAGGTTGGTCTAGACATCTTATTTAAACTGCTTTTTAAGTCCATGGGACTTGTCTTATCTAGTCTAGGAACAGGAGATGGTATTTAAACTCTACAGTAAATACCTACAACAGTAAATATTGCTTTAACAGAAATGATTTCTTTATCTTGACACCCATCACAGGCAACTGGGCTGGATGACTCAGGAATTCATCATGTAGAATCATGGTTGATATTATGCTGTGAACAAAAATAGGGGCCAGGGAAGTCCAAGGAAGGAGAAAGTAAAAGAGAAGTATGTGTAAAGTTGCTGTCTTGTACTTTCTCTTAAGTACATGGGCCACGTTCACTGGTACTGATGGAAGAATTACTAGGTTCCTTTTTAACTTTTCCATTCATCAGCATGTGTGTGCCTGGAAAGTAAGTGAGAAATGCCTGTAAATAGAGGGATAAGCAATTTTTCTTTATTCTAAAGTACAATTCTTTTACAGAGGTAGAAGATGGACTCTTTTTGGAGTTCTTACATTACCAACTGTCGGAATGTGCACAAGCAGGTTTTGGTGATGTGCTGGGGTTCTTTTGGTAACACTACCCCACAGGCTTTGTGTGCTCATATTGTTTTGTGTGTCTGCAGAATTGCCAGAGTGTTCATACTGTCTGTGAATGTTTAGCATTTTATACTTTATTTGTTTTGTGCTTCTGCTGGATTAGAAATACGATGCATTCTTAGGTTTATCTGGTTTTCGACTCACAGCTGCCTCTGCTTGTAGAAACTGATGGGGATTCCTTCTCAGTATTAAAAAAGGCATAAACAGGGAGTGCTGAGAAAGGGCAGAGACTCCACAGCACAGCAAGGAGAGTACAGCCAGCAAAACAGCTCAGTGTGTTCTTTGTTGCAGGAAGGTGCAATGCCAGTTATTGCCTAGTGCCAGAACAACTTTGCTGAGGAAACGCGTGTGAATTAAAGACTCTCAGAGGCTTTACTTTCTTCATTCTTGTGCCAAGTGTACCTCAACTGGAATGGAAAGTCAGTGCTAGCTAGTGATTGCCCGCTGCGCTCTTCCTGTGGTCCCAGTGCAGCAGGTAGGCTGAGCAAAAAGATGCTAGGCTGGAACAGTATTACTGCCAATTCTCAAGACCTGTGAAGATAGCTGATTGAAGGGAAAGTACCTTCCAGAGTACCCTCCAGATACTGGTCTTTGGAAAATACTAAGAAATGAGGGGAGGATTTTATTTGGGAAAAAAAAAAAAATCCTGTCAATGCCAGGAAATTACTGAGATCTGAGACAGAGTGAGGTGTAAAACAAAACATTGTGCTCAAACTTACATTAAAAGTTTATTTTTCCACTTTAAGTGCTCACACTTCTAAAAACAAGCACAGTACAATTCTTTTTAAAAAAAATAATTTTTTCCATTATATAATAAAGAACGTCACTGTATGTAGGGCTGTTATTGTCTGCAACAAACGTTTTTTCAATATTATGGTGCTATCATGTTTCCATTTTCCTTTCAATATTTTTCTTATTTCTGCAAAACTTCCTGATTCAGCTTCCCTCATTAAGAATTTCTTATATTTCAATCACAGATCATTCTAATCAGCTTTTTAATTACAGCTACAGCAGACTATTTACAGCATTTCTGACTGTTATAAACAAGTCCCTGTGGGGAAAAAAACATAAGAAAATAATAAGAGCTAGTTACATTTAAATGAAAATGAAAAATAGCTACTGTCATTTTCCACTGTCAATAAGGAAGGGAAACACTTTCTGTACCTATTAGCAAATACAGACTTGAGTAGGAAAGGTCTTCTGGATCAGAGTCTAAATCTTGAAATTAACTGGATTAGCTTTACCACAGGTATTTACTATGAATATTTTGAAGGAATTTATATTCTAACTTTATAGATTTTTGTAGTTAGTCTATTACCTCATCTGTATAAAGTGTATCAAAATTATGTTAAACAGATTTTTTTTGTGAAAGAGTTGTGGATATGAAAAAACAGGTGGAGTCACTGCATCATATTACAAACCACAGAATAGTAATGCCACTTTATTTTGATTTTTCAAGTCGTCTGAGAGATCTTGCTGTGAATTTTGTTCTTGTTACAGATCTGGAAGTATCCATGGTGATGATCTGCCCACAGGATATTGAAAGAGACCCTTGAACAAGAAAACTTCTATTGTCATCATCAACTGTCTGAAATATGATGGAAGGAGCCAGTGCTCGGAGACAGCTCATGCAGTCCATTAAGGATCACAAGATGGGAGTCCCTTGTGAGTAACAGAAGCAGACTGGGCTATGGACACCATTTTGTGGAATATATGGCCACAGAGCCTTCCAGGAAACCTCACCAAATGCGATTTTTTGAGCTCTCTGTTAAATGCATGTATCTGGCTTATATTCAAGGTTAGCTAAATAAAATGTGACTAAGTATTTGTGCTCTGAGCTCTTCGTGGATGTTTAAGATTTTATGGTCATTGGAACTTAGGGTACAAAGTCATTATCATATGTCTAAGTGGATGTGGTGTGAAAGGTAAAAATACCCTGAATTTAAGCCTTTCTGCATCATATTCATAAAACTAACTACAAAGTAGTTCATTCTAGGGTTGGGGGTTTTTTTTTCCACCTTTATGTTAAATCCAATATACCCAGCAATATTTTTCTTATGATGTTTATCATTGTGTTTAATATAACAAAATGCTTTGACAAGTATTTCTCTTCAGAGCACTATACTTTTTTGTAACATCAAAAGATTGTTGTTCCCTAATAATTCAATTTTTTTTTCTCATATATTCATGTGTAAAGCTATGGCACGTACAATGGACTGTCATAACATAGGGCAATGGTCTGTGGCTACCCTTCTTCAGCAGGAATACACCTGGTACCCATGGGCTTCACTGCACTCTGTCAAAGACACGGCCATTTTAACAACAATCCCTATCCACAGAGGAAATCCAGAAGCTCTTTCTCTGCTACAAGCACATGTTTGTCACGTTTCATTTGCAAATATCAAGGCAAAGGACTAAGCAAATACCTACTGGTATTCAAGCTTATTTCCCACTTGCAGTATTTGTGCAGTTGATATTTCCTTATGTAGGAACACATTCCTGTTGCAGAACAGCAGTTCTGAACTCTGCCCCAGACTCCGGCCGTCGGCATGCCGCAACTTCAGACCACCCCTCTACATAGAAGTGTATGCTCTTCCAGTCCAGAGGGAAGGGAACACGGTTGCCTTGCGCTAAGCAGCAGGAGGCTTGCATTCTTACAGGTGAATATGTTTGCTGTCAAAACTTGCTTAAGCCAGACCCCAGCACCCATGTTGTCTCAGTTTAAGGACACTAAAATGTCTATATAGACCAGACAGGGGTCTTCTTCCCAAACACCACCACAGCCTTTGAAGTTAATAGAATTTAATTAGAAAATGTATAGAAAAAGGATAACAGTTCTTAACTACAAATATATATATATAACCAAAACCGAACAAAGAGCAACACTGTAAACAAAACCTCTAGATATAATTAAGTTCTACCCCTGCTCCTTTTGGTGCAGTTACATTTACGGACAGCACGACATGATGTCACACTCTGGGAGGCAGTGGGGTCCTCTCTTCATCCTTCTATTCGAAAGCCGGGCGGAAGCTGGGGGGAAGTAGGGTAGTAATTCCTCTGCAGATGATGTCGTCCCCCAGGGAGTCTGCAGCAAATCCAGGTGGTGGTGACAGCTCTCTCTCTCTGAAGGACTACACAGGGCACATGAGTTGGGGCTGAGTCAAGGGAGCTCCCTCCAAAATGTTTCCACCAGGCCAGCAAAAAAAACCTTGGCTCCTGCTCACAGCAGCTGCCAAGCAGAAGTGGTGTCAACCAGAAGAAACCTCTCGCCCCCCCCCTCAACTGCAGCAAGGCATCAATGGAACTCAGAACAATCAAACCACCCCTGTGCCACCCATCTTGACTCCCGAAACTCCCTGTGTTGGCAGGGGAGAGAAAATTCCCTGAAAGATTTTGAAACTATAACACGTTCACTTCTTTTTTCCTTTCTGGCATTTTTTTGGTTTATCAATGATTGTGCAACTTGAATTTCCAGAACAGCCTGATTGTCCTAAAACAAAAAATAATTTTAAACAGGGGGCTGTCAACACTGAACTTCCAGTCAGGCTCTTGTTGCAATTTAGAGATTCGCACCTGAAAGAGAGTGAACACAGTGGATAAGGATGAATTGACAGGGGGAAATCTTTTGCTTTGTTAATTGGTAATTATTTGTAGGAGTAGCATATGTAAAAATAGACCTTAGTGAGATTTTTCTCTGAGATTTGAAAAAGGTTAATTAGCTTTTTTCCTCAGGTTTTTGTATCCAGATCTGGGTTGCCTATGTGTTAAATACACTTTATGTGTTACTGCTATTTCAATATAAGTAGTAATTTTCTTGCTCTTCCTGAAGGGTTCCCAACTCTGTACTTACTGCTTCTCTCTGGGTAGCCCTAAGTAATCTTCACCACAGCCTTCTGCAACCACATGCATGCGTACTGGAATACGCCTATGGGCACATCTACCAGGTGTCCCCTCACCCTCCGCTTGCCTATTCCAGTCTCAAGTGTGGGACTGAACACAAATGGTAGCACCATCAAACTGTGATATGCTGCAGAGTTTTGTACTTGGTTTCAGCTTGTCCTTTCTCAAAGGTTGATAGTGACTCTCAATGAATAGAGCACTTGTACTGTAGTCCAACACTTGCTACAGAGCAGCTTACTCATGTTCACTAGTGTATTGATTTTAATTTTGTTACTTGGATTCTGTTACTTTATCTTCAGGGTGCAGTAGATCAGTTTGCAGGCTCTTTTTTAGAATAAGTTAACTACAAAAGCTAAAACTTTGAATTAGATCATTTACTTTGATGGTGACTACCCTGACAAGACTGTGCAAGATCTACTAGTAGAGCACATGGAATAATTTCAGAAGAAGTAATATTATATCTTGCAGAAGTAATATTATATTTTGTTATAGTAACGGAATGGTATTCTATGGCAACAAGTGACAAGATTGTTTGGGGTTCTTTTGGCATTTTTTCTATTGTATTTGTGAGTCTAAATATTAGAATCATAGATCATAGATTCATAAGGTTGGAAGAGTCCTCTCAGATCACCAAGTCCAACCGTGCCTGTCTCCCTACTAAACCATGTCCCTAAGGAACTCATCTACCCATCTTTTAAACACCTCCAGGAATGGCGACTTCACCACCTCCCTGGGCAGTCTGTTCCAATCCCTGACCACTCTTTCAGTAAAGAAATTCTTTCTAATGTCCAGTCTCTATCGCTTGTCACTTGTGAGAAGAGACCAGCACCCACCTCGTCACAACCACCTTTCAGGCAGTTGTAGACAGTGATGAGGTCTCCGTTCACCCTCCTCTTCTCCAAGGTAAATAACCCCCGTTCCCTCAGTCTGTCTTCATAGGGCTTATTCTCCAGCCCCCTCACCAGCCTCATTGCCCTTCTCTGCACACGCTCCAGCCCCTCAATGTCCTTCCTGTAGTGAGAGGCCCATGCAGAGCTAGAGACTGGGTGCAGAGTGGCTGGAGAGTAGTCAGGCAGAAAGGGACTTGGGAGTGCTGGTGGACAGGAAACTCAACATGAGCCAGCAGTGCGCTCAAGCGGCAAAGAAGGCCAATGGTATCTTGGCCTGCATCAGGAACAGTGTGGCCAGCAGGACTAGAGAGGTCATCATCCCCTTATACTTGGCACTGGTCAGGCCGCACCTTGAGTACTGTGTCCAGTTCTGGGCCCCTCAGTTTAAGAAGAATGTTGTGATGCTGGAGTGTGTCCAGAGGAGGGCGACGAGGATGATGAAGGGGCTGGAGCACAAGCCCTATGAGGAGTGACCGAGGGAGCTGGGGTTGTTTAGCCTGGAGAAGAGGAGGCTCAGGGGAGACCTTATTGCTCTCTACAACTACCTAAAAGGAGGTTGTAGTCAGGCAGGGGTTGGTCTCTTTTCTCAGGCGACTGGTGAAAGAACAAGAGGATACAGTCTCAAGCTCCTCCAGGGGAGGTTTAGGATTGACATTAGGAAGAAGTTCTTCACTGAGAGGTTAATTGTTCATTGGAATGCGTTGCCTAGGGAGGTGGTCGAGTCACCATCCCTGGAGGTGTTCAAAGAAAATTTGGATGAGGCACTTAGTGACATGGTGTAGGTGTAGGTGCTGGGTCATAGGTTGGACTCGATGATCTCAAAGGTCTTTTCCAACCTTATGATACTGTGATACTGTGAAAACTGAACACAACACTCGAGGTCTCATCAGTGCTGAGCACAGGAGCACAATCACTTCCCTGCTCCTGCTGGCCACGCTGTGTCTGACACAGGCCAAGATGCCATTGGCCCTCTTGGCCACCTGTTCACACTGCTAGCTCATTTCAGCCGGCTGTCAACCAACACCCCCAGGTCCTTCTCTGCCAGGCAGCTCTCCAGCCACTCTTCCCCAAGCCTGTAACGCTGCCTGGCGTTGTTGTGTCCCAAATGGAGGACTCTGCTCTTAGCCTTGTTGAACCTCATCCCGTTGGTCTCAGCCCATCGATGCAGCCTGTCCAGATCCCTCTGCAGAGCCTCCCTTGCTTCAAGCAGATCCACACTTGCACCCAGCTTGGTGCCATCTGCAAACTTGCGGAGGGTGCACTCAATGCCTTCATCGAGATCATTGATAAAGATGTAGAACAGGACTGGACCCAGCACTGAACCCTGGGGAACACCGCTCGTGACTGGTTTCCAACTGGATTTAACTCCATTTACCACTACCCTTTGGGCCCGGCCATTCAGCCAGTTTTTAACCCAGCAGAGGGTGTGCCTGTCCACACCAATGGCAGCCAGTTTCTCCAGCAGGATACTGTGAGAAACTGTGTCAAAGCTTTACTGAAGTCCAGGTACCCCACATCCACAGCCTTTCCCTCGTCCATTAAACGGGTAACCTTGCCATGGAAGGAGGTGAAATTGGTCTGGCAGGACCTGCCTTTGGTGAACCCATGTTGGCTGGGCCTGATCAGCCGGTTGTCCCAAGTGTGCTTTATGATAACATTCAAGACATTCTGCTCCATGACCTTCCCCGGTACTGAGGTCAGACTGACAGGCCTGTAGTTCCCTCAAAAGAACATACACGAGACCTAAATAAATGTAGTAATATTTTATTGAACACAAATATAATACTACTTTCAGCCATTAAAATGCATAAAGATTCACATGAACAAAGTGAAAATAAAGCACAACTGAATAATAACTTCACATTTTTTCTGTTTCATTCTTAGTGTAAGTAATAAATACAGTGCTATAGATTCTATTAATCTTATTTACATAGTACAATATGTGAATTGCCTGGTTTCCAGCCTAAATTTTTTATGACATGAAAAGGAGTATGTGTTGCAGAATTTCTACAGCCAAATACTCTAGTAGATCACCACAATGAAAAAATACATAGTGTAAATGCTAACATTAAAACAAACAAACAAATACAATAACAACTGAGAGGACCTTGTAATGGAGCATTTTATTAATTGAAAACAGTAGCATTAAAAATAGACATTTCCTCTCGTTGAATTCTAACATGCTGCCATTACAGATATACAATACAAGACAAGTATTTCTGCAGCTCCTGTAGATTGATTCAATAAATCCGCACTAAATAACAAAAAGATAAGAGCAAATAATAACAGGTAACTGTTTGGATTTTCAAAGGAATCTCACAGCCCTACGAAAACAGAGTTTACTTCCACCCCAGAGAATACAGATAAGGACTACAAGATTCCATAAAGCAGAAAATAAGGCATGAGAAATCAGCATAATGATTTGATTTTAATTTATTGTGACAGAAAAACATTTTAAGAAGCAGACCCTTGTATTGGTTGTGTAGGAACTGAGAAAGGTGAGATACGAAGACAAAATAGGGCATTTACATTTGCCAAGGTAAAATAAGAAATTGGTTAGTTAACATGATGAAGAGGGGGATATGAAGCTCTCCTGTGCCATGTAACCCTCCACAGCCACCACCACTTTCTCGCACATGCAGTTGGATGTGTGTTTCTTGTCCAGACTGAATACAGATGCGTTCGTATGCTGTGATTGTCCACCTATAACTAGGATTGTGGAAAAACAATTTTCTCTCCTAAATTACGATTACAACTTTCTGTAACAGAGAACGGGGAGCAACTAGTAGCTAATACTTTGCATTAAATGATAAAAATGTATAAGCTATTAAATTTGAACCACCTAGCTGATAAGAAAGCTTAATTCAAAACCTAATATTTTATCACGTTCTAAACCATCACATATGTCTTAATTATAATAGCCCAACAGATATAATTGAAATAATTGCCTGTTAATATGCCACTAAGGGTTTCAAAGTACTTTTAAATGGACAGATATCTGCCTGGGCGTTGATTCTCAGCTGGTACTCACCAATTCCAAAAATGGATCTCAAGACAGATTTATAGCAGTTGATCGTCTGGTCCTCCGAGTGTAAAGCTGCTATACCAGAACAGGGATTTTCTGCACCACTAGTATTTTCAGAACATTTCACAGCTTTTAAGTAACACTACATAGATCAGCAAGCACATCTGCTACAACATAATTAGAGGTTGCTTAGAGCTACCGATACTGTATTCTAGCAATTCAGGAGACTTTGACATCTGATTGCCAGATTTCACGCTATTCTGAAGTACAGAATCCAACTGATTTTCAAATAATTTCTATTCATCAATCAGACAGCTTGCAGAATAACAGAAAACTCCATCTGAGCATCCTAGCTGAGAGTTTATATTGTGAAAATAAATCATTAACAAAACACTTTCTAAATTCAAACTCCAGACATAAGAACTGTAAAAAAAAAAAAAAAAAAAGGAAAGGTGCAATTGGTGTGAACTTACTATATCTTCCTAATGTTTCTCTTCTAAATACAGGGCATTTAAAGCCTTATGAAGTCAGAAACCAATAAACAGTGTAACAGCAAATTAACTAAATGCTAATGAATCTTACAGAAAGAACACTGATAAAAAAGTATAAACATTAAAATCAAGTTGTTCATACAAGAAATTAAGTATATAAAACTGAAGTGGCCTCAGAAAGAACTGTCTCATTTGACTGGCTTACATACACCAGATATACATTAATTAGCAGAATAGTCTATTAATTCCAGAATCTACTTCTCCTTTACTTCATTTTGGTTTTTTCCCCACATGAAATAGATGTGTCTGCAAAATAAACCAATTGAACATTTTTCTGTTCTTCTGATTTGCAGTAAGACCTTTCTAAACTCACATCATGCCTTCATTCTTGAGCAATTTTGCCATTTCACTTAAGAAAACAACTACTTTTTTAAAGCACAAAGGTATACAAACCCATAGATTGCTATAAAAAAAACGTTTTCTCAAGACCTTCCTGACCACCTCCTCATTTTCAGTGAGACCTTTATTCACCAGTAGAACCAAAAAAACCAACAACTTAAAGTACTGTTCTAAGCTGAGGGGCTGAGATAGAAATTCAGAATCAAGCACTCCAAAATAATATTAAAATTATCAATCCATAATGTTTTTAGCCTTCATAAGGCAAACTTTATTTGGAAAATCCAACATAAAGACAACTACTAACATTAGTTTGATTGATTAATCTGAATCTCATAGACTGGCTTTAAAGTTGTTTGCACTATGCTCGATCTTGTGTGCTTTTCTAGACAAACAAAAAGCCACAAAACTAATCAGAACTTTGTCCCACAAAGAAATAAACTATCAAGCATATAGTCAGGAAAATACTACAAAGCAATACAGAACAACACGACAACCACGAATTCTGTACATGATCTCTTCCCAGCTGAGTAAATTCTGCAAGCCTATAGTGAAGTTCCATCAGTTTCAATTACATATTAGCTTCTGGAACAAATTAAATTTACTCAGGTTACTGCTTCTCTTTCTGGCAGTAAGGCCTCATTGGTCTTGTCTGTGTTAAAGTCAGTAAGAAACTTCCATAAACCTCAGGAGGAGATGCTCCTATATATGTTAAAATAGTTTAAATAAAATTGCTCTAGCCTGCTGTAAAGTATTACATTGCAGTACAGAAGTAAGTAGAACCTGACTTGTCTCTATGCTTGGTTTAAAATAGTGGAACAACCAAACTTGCCAAGACAAAACAAATTATCGATATCTTTGACCACAGTAAGCCACCAATTTGTTCAAGTCTTATCTCAGACTACCTATTGGGCTTTTTTGAAAATGAAAATATTAACCTGGACAATCTATTGTTATTATTGCACCTATTTTAACCATTTTCCTTTGTTCTGTTTGAAACTGAATTAAGACAACACAGTATGGTATTTACACTCTAAGATTCCAGAGGCAAATGAAGTGGCTTCAAGACAACACAGTCTTATATGAACTTCCGTGAAAATAAGAAATCCTTCATTGATTCCCTTTATACAAACAAATTGCCAACTTCGTCTACACAGTAGAAACTGAAGAGGCAAAGTTTGTATTCTTATATAAATGCACATACATATATAGATATATGTATGTTTAGATAGATATATGTATATATAGATAGATGTATGTACAGATGTCCTTACTAGACACACAGAAACACAAATATATGTATATATGCATGTATATACACACATACAAAAATGTGTTCAGTTAGCTTGCATCATTCAGAAGAAAAACATATCCCAAGTTAGGTAAAATCTTCTGGCCGTGAAGTCATTAAATCAAACTTGGGAGTCCACAGGAGTAAGCACACGGGCATACGGCGAGCCCCTGGCAGTCACCCATACATTTTTTCAGTTTTTAAAACAACGCTCTCCATGTCGTGGTAGCCCTTCCCATTTAAATGTTCACTGGTGCAGTCGTGATTATAGCTGTAGCCTTGAACGTCACTGATTGATGATACGGTGTAGGAAGCGGTGCGCATAGCATCCGAGTGGCTGAAGCTGTGCTCAAACTGGATTTTATACTGATTCCAGTGCCTTCTCAAAACAGCTTGGACCTGTGCCAGAAAACAAAAAGAAAGGCACATATACCACTTGGAAAGATACCACTGGACTTCATTCTTTGATGAATGAGTGCCATAATAAATATGTCTAAGCAAATTAGGTAGTAAGGCTCAGTAACCCTGGAAAATGGGGGTACCTACATGTGATCTGAGATGTCCTGAAAGATTTACAATATAAGGAGGTATTTATTCTTTGCCAAATTTGGTGTGAAATAGTTATATTGTACAGTTTGGCATACTTGCTCAGGAAAAGCACAGATTGCAAGTGGAGCAGGCAGCAGCAGCGCAATGTTTTTGCTTTCTTCCCCATAGACTGAAGTCCAGTATGGACAGGAGAAAAGGTGATATATATGTGGAAAAGGTTATTTCTTTTCACCTTTATATTGACTAGGTAGACAATTTCCCAAACTGTATTTCTACCAGGGTTAAAAAGTAAAGCTGATAAAATAGCTGAAGGCCCCAGGTTGTTTACAAGTCTCCACTGCAAGGATGTGATATTTATCATGCCCTTCCACTTCTACAATGCAGTTAAACACTTGTGCATGTTGGAATGATGAAGTGTTACAGGCATGAAATTCACATAGTGATCACCTTTTCAGTGAGGAATTCTTAGAATGGTAATTGCTAGTGTGGGTGTTTTTTCAAGAGATTTTTTTTTTCTTTAAAAAACCTGCCCCTAGGTCATGAACATTTAATTTCCTTTTCAGTCAAACTTTGTACACAAAGAATTCCTGCATGGATTGTCAAGGCACCGACTTTCAAGAAAGGCTGGGGGAAATGGACACTCCAGAAGGCACTCCAAATCACACGCATGATCTTCGTTTCACTGTGTTACGTACAAAAGAACTTAACTGAACAGTTACATTTTAATACTGTGGGTAAATATTTTTAAGATTTTTGATACGTCTTTAGGGTTTCTTTTGTGTTTGCTTTACATGTACCTAATACAATGGCTTCTTTTGTCTAATTTTACTCTGATTTTAATTATGAAAACCATAGATAAATAGAAGAAAAGGGATGTAATTTTTAGACTTCCTGCAGTCTGGTATTGGAATCCTCTGTTTAAAGGAGAACTTTGCATTTCTCAAAATCCTTACAAAAAAAGAAATGTAAAGGGTAAGGGGAGAAGTATCATCTGAGTAGCATAAGTAATTAGTAATGTAGGGCAAAAGAGATGCTCTTTTACTATTCATAAAACCATTCAAATCCACTCAAAACATCTAAACACAAACCTACAAACACTGAAATCAAATGTCTTAATACTTCAAGATACTGAGTATCTTGTCTTATCACTTTCCATATGAAAATTATATTTTCTTCCAAATCTAAATGGAGAGTTCTTGCTTCATCACAGAAGTTTTTCATTAATTAATTTGCATTGCATAGCAATATATAGCCTTAAATTTCGACACAAGTTGAATCCATTTCCTGTAATTAATCATAAAGCCAAGAGAAGTGGAAAATTCAAAATTCCATCCTTTCTGATAAGAAAGTGTGGAATTTATTTCTACATCATATCAATCAAACAGTGCACATCATGAAGCTATGTCTCATTTGTTCTCCTTTCCATAGTCAATCACCTCTAAGATTTGTGTTTTATTGCAGACGCACACACAAATTACATATGAAGCAATTTTCACTTCAGACAAGATGGGCTTGGGATGGGAAAGCGGCCGAAACTGCAACTAAATGGCTTAACTAACGTCACAGTGGCAGAACTGGGAAACAAACTAGGGTAACCAAGCTGCAAAAAAGCTTCACACTTGGGTCTTCTCCCACATTTCCTCCTGTTTGCTTCAGTAACTCTTGTTAGTTTCTCTTATCTTCAGTTGTTAAAAATATTTGTAAACCAGTACTGAAGGATATCAGCCCCCAACATAGCCCAAGACAGCCATCAGTATTCCTGCAAGACAAGTGCATTCCGGCTCTTTGCAGGAGAAAGCAGTCCATTCAGCACACTCACTGCTCAGTGACAGATTGCTACGAGCAGTGTTTCTTCCATGGGCAAACACGGTTTCCTCTATGCCCACCACAGTGCCCATCACATTCCCTCGATGCAGTTCTAAGAAAGCCATGTATTTCTGGCATTTTTCCCTACGCCTCTCCATGACTGCTGAATCAGCATTTCACCTATATCCTACTGCGTGTCTGTTCTTGTAGGGTGTTACATCCTTTCAGTTATTATTTCTGTCTTACAGTCTTCTCTAAACTGTTCAATCAATCCTTTATAAAAGATGGGAAAAAAAATCAATGAGAAAACCAATTTTCACTGCTAATTATACTCTGTTTAACAGTATGTATGTCTACCCATGAAGTGAAAACTGAAAATGTTATCACTCTTTTCTCAGGTTTGAGCACTCACACAGAGCTGTAAATTCAGTTTAGTACTTTGTTTCAAGAAAGAATATTAAATAATGCATTTAATGGAAGAAAACAATGTAATAAATACGATTGCAGTTCTCAGTGACTAATAGAGAGGCCAATTCCATTGGAAGATTCCTTCTATCTCAACGTATTAGTTAGTAATGGCTCTTTTTCATGAGTTCCCATGCAGGGCTCCTGCCAATCTGCTCTGTAACATACAAGTAGCTTGATGTTCAGTATAGCATAATTTCAACAGCTCAGTGGCTAATGAGGAGGAAAAAAGCCCAAACCCTTGCCTATGAAGGGGCAGTATAACCCTGCAGACCTGAGGCTATAGTACTTACTGCAAGGTAAGGAGATCCATGGAAGGAAAGAGAAAATCCAAACCCCACAAACCTTAACACGGGTCATGCAGGGCATCATTATTACCTGTGATTAACAGCTCAATAGGAATCTTGCTACTGTGGGACAAGCTTCTCCTCTGTGTGCAGCCAGTGTCACCCCACAGGCCACTCTGGGCCAACTCAAACTGGAAAGCTCGATGAGGTAGTCAAGAAGTGCATTACTCTGTGGGATACTGGGACATAATATAAGTGTGAGTGTCTGCAGGCAAGGCCTGCTGCAGGAGATAAAGTGTGACTTAGAATTGGATTTGACAGACGATCCCTGGGTGCGCTGCTCAAGGAATCTGGACATATCAGCTATTTTTCTTTCATTTCTTATTTTCTTTTTATTGGAGTTCTCTGCTAGCAGACCTCTTTTATTCATTTTTTGGCCTACTTGAAAATGGCAATGATGAATTTGAGCAAGTGATCAGATGAGATACAGAATGTTTAACGTGTCATGCTCGGAATAAAATACATCATCAGGGAGCTGAATCCAGATCTACTTTACATTAAAACCAGATCAAAACCACTGCCCCATGCCCACTAAACTGTGAGAAAGCCTCTCTCCATCTTTTCCATATCCTTGGCAAAAAAATAATTGAGACCGACACATTTCTGGGGGCAACAAAAAAATAAACCTTGAAACCCCATGGAAATTTCACTGCAATTCAGATAACTTCAGACTTAGGAAGAGGTAGTAGGGCAATCTGCATCAATCAATTCTAGTATTAGCCAAATATTTACCTGCAAGTTAATATTACTGACCAACAAACTTATATTAGCATAGTAATACAATTTTATGTCATTTGATGAAAGAAACTAAGGGTTCAGTCACATGAAAACATCTGGTTACTCTCACACATGTGCTCACAGCCATATGTTGCAACTGCACTGAACGTAGAACAAATGGAAGAGCAAACGTGTAGGCATAAGTGTAAGATTGTAATTGTTCCTCTACCAGTCAGGTTTTTGATGGGGTGTTTATTTTTGGTGGGGGGGTGTGTGTTTGCAAGCAAGACTCATATTAACAATTTTGTATAAATATTTTTTAGCCTCTTTACCACTTTGATGTCTGACACTGTAAAGCTGTGTAAAGTGTACTCTTGAGTATAGCCTGGGAGTCAGTGTTTCTAGGTTGAAGTCACTGTGTGCACTCCAGAGTTGCTGGACCTTGATCTGTTCAAGATAACAGCAAAGCTTTTTAGCTCCAACAAGACCAGTATCATATAATTATATAAAATTAACATCCCCATAATTGATGAAACAAAACAAAACATATTTCAAGTGTTACAGATACGTTAAAAACTGTTACTCTACCTCTCCATTAAAGAAGCAGAAAATAGTAGCGACAAGTAGACCCTGCAAAATACAAATAAAAAGATTCTGTTTTATTCACATGCATATGGACTTCTTCCACGTTTGAGATAATTAGAGATTCCTGATAAAATTCAGATATAGATAGCAAAGAAAATGTAGAGCAAATCTAAGGTGAATTATTTCTAAAAATACATTACTAAAAACTATTGGGCCAGCAATCTACCATGATATTTCTTTCTCTTCAGAAATCAAAACTCAGCATAATGAGAATGTTGAAGTCGAGTATAAGAATACTGCATAAAGGTCTTTAAAATTTAAAATGGCATAATCATTTCTCCATTAATTTGCTTCACATGCCAACTGCTGTCTAGCTCAAGTGAGAAAAAACTCTTTATTTCTTTCTACCTGGTAGTGCATAAGAATGTGCATCACATAGTCATAAACTTCCTCTGCGATCCGGCCCTCTGGTCGCCATGGAAACAGCACAAATTCAATGCCAAGTAGCGGAACAAGAATGAGGGTAGCTCTCACTGCTTTCATGTACAGGTTGGATTCTGCCTTGTGGGTGTCTTTCAGCTTGGTTATCAGAACACGAACGATGTTTAGCAGGAAGAAAAGATTCACCTGTTGGAAAAGAAAATTACACTCAAGATAGATTGAAAAATCATCCCACATACTGTTTTGTGACACTAAATACCAGAAACTCCAGAAAACACATACACGTGGATAGCATTGTGATTGTACAACGAATATAAGTTAAAACTCTCTGAAAATATCTTTCAGTAACTGAGAGTGGGTTCCTAATATCACTTATCCTCTAACTTACTAAGTAAACGTCCATCCAGATAACTGTCAGTCTTCCCCTGGTAAAAATCCACAACCTTTCTCTCTACTACTGCAATAGAAGTACACAGGCAAATTACAGTTTTTTTCAAATTATAAAAGCATATAGCACTCTTCCATGTGGGTATTTAAATGTGGTTCTTCAAAAACTACGTCTTTGTTTTTCAAGTAGGAATTTGACAAATCTAAAGGGAAGAAAAAAAATCAGATTTTTTTAAAAATAAACATAAATAAAATTGCAGGCAAAATGCTGCTAACAAGGAACTGTATGCTCCTGGAGACAAACAATAGATTATACGTCCTCACAGTGGCTAATGGTTGATTTTGAATCATTCAGCAGAACTGCAGATGGGGCGAGCACTGAGGTGATGCTCCACATCATTCTCATGCCCTACTGAACCTGATTATTTCCATAGCTATTAAGGTTTTTCTTGTTAACAGTGGTGTATATCTGTTCATACAGATTGACCAAAAAAATATCCCAAACTGAAATCACAACTATACAGAGTTATGTCTTTCAGTGTGTGAGCACTCACTGTGAGCACCCACAGAACTAATACACACACACACACATATATTTGTGTGTATGCACACACAGTCCCACGTCCCAACAGCCCAAGGATGTGAGTAACCAGACCAACAGCAACATCAGGGATGATTACACCACATTTTCATCTATCATGCAATACTGACAGCCCCTTAAATAAACTAGAGCTAGAAGAGACCCTTGAGAGCTCAGCCAGCACCATCACCTTGCCCAAGAGCAGGGAGGCAAGACAATGCTGCTTAGCGAATGCACAATGGACAGGAGAAACCTGCAGTCTGGTCCCCTTAGCTCTTTTGCCCTTCTCAACAACTATCTAGAGACAAAAGCTGGGAGCCAGGGAAGAAGCCAGCAGACAGATAGACAATGCCCTTCTACACAGACTACGAACTCCTGGTCTAGGAGGCCCCTGTCTTGCTGTAGGGAAGCCACAAATGGGGAAGCCATTTCAGACCATATGTGTCACTGTGTCCTCAACAACCCTGGTAGAATTCTTTCATATCAGTTTAGGTTCTCACAATAAACAGCTGCATATTGTTATAGCAACATGGCCAGCAACAGATAAATGATGTTACTCATTCTAGTTACATGCTATTTAAATTATTCCAACAGGAAATAGTTTTATATAGGAAACTACTGCATGGATTTCTTCTGGAAGTCTTTAGCTACCTTTAAGCTTTGTTCAAGCAACCAAGGTCTTCTGATTCTTTCTCAAAGGATTTATTTAGATTTTATGCAGCCCATGATCTTCATCCAACTTCCTATAGTACACATAGACAATAAGTCCTTCCTCCATCTCTAAATTTAATCCTTCTCAAATTCCCAGTTCAACATCATGTGTCTCAAACAGAGTTTTCAGCCCTCTCGTGCTGTGGTAGCATGGCCAGTTCCTACAATCCTGTCCTTGAATGCTAACTGAAGATGACAGTTGCAGTAGCTGAAAGTAAAGCACCACTCAGCAAATCTTTTCATTTACAACATTGTTCCACTTACCCACCAAAACCAAAACCCATTAAAATAAGCATGTAATTTGTCCGCAAATAGCTATTAGGACAAACAGAGAAGATGAATGAGGCAAAGCAGAGAAGAGTTGAGAAGAGCAGTATGAGTGTCAGTGAAAGAATGCAGCACCAATTTTTGATGGGTATCTCTTCTGTCACAAATACAGTGAGAACAGGATGAACTGAATTCTTAATGATGTGATGAAAAGAGGTCTTGATTTGAGCAAGGCAACAAGTAGAGTTTTACGTTTAAGCAGAAGCAGGCCAGTGAAACTACTCGCATATATATTATTATCATATTGATGATATGGGCCACAAAGGAGCCCAGTTGTGCTAGCTGTGGTATGAACACACAGTAAAATACTGGCAGCTCCAGTGACCCGAAACATGAACCAGGGAAGTGAAAAAAAATGAAAACAGAAGCAGAGAAGGAAATCCTAGATAGAAAGACATGTTGGAGACTATTGGGAACTTGGTAGAATTTAGGTTCTGCATTATGAGTGGCTGTGAACTTAGCCAAGCTTGTAAGTCAATAGCTGCTGCAGTTCTTGAACTAAATTCTCCTCAGGTCCATGATATTTCTACTTCTCTCTGTGTCTGGTTTGTGCTAAGCAGTATGGTAATCCTTATTAGCATCAGGTTTAAATTCTGTTTAAATTCCTCCTTAGGATGATATAAACGGACCATTCTCAGCTCAAGAAACTCAGATATTCTTAGCTACTTGCTGGTAGCCATTGTTTGATTTTTAACATAGTTATGAAGCTTCAGATCTTAGTCTGCTTCTGCTAAAATAATTTGCATCTATAAAAGGCTGTCAACCTAAGATGCTAATACATAACATTATTATAGGGCAAAATAAACATCCCTGTAACAATATTTATATAAATAATGGCATAACTAAATCAAAATCTACCCTTTCAGTGGCATCAATGCAAACTAAATCACTAGGACACTGGCATACCTGAAATCTACACTGAAATCACTACTGCTTTCACTAAAGTTCAAACTTATTGCTTTTTCACACACATACTCTCTCCATTTTGATCAATATTTGCCTAGTATAAAAACTAACATTACCCTCTACTATTTCATTCCCACAGTATTTGCTTAGGCAAAGATTTGCAATTAAAGAGCGAAGACAACACCAATCAAAATTTCTGCTCAGTTTCTTTGGCAGGGATCTGACCACAGTTATGTAATATCAGGGACTGTAAAAGCATCATTATTGTTAACTTTATGTAACTGTACAACTTGCAGTGATGTACAAGAGTTAAATTCCTGTTGGCTTCTGACAGTTCTTGGCACCAACTTGATTATCCTCTTTGTGTTCTTTGAGAACTTGCTCCTGCAAGTAGAAACAGTATCTTCTCCATTATCTAATTTGCTATTTAATATTGTTGCTTAAATGTCTTCTAAAGCAGGTCATGCTTAGTAAAGTGTGAAAATTGTATCTGGCAAGCAAGCTGCTTAAGCAAATGAGGGTTCTGTTCACAAATCCTAAACACATGTATTCCATCTTCTGTTTTATCCCTGGCTTCTCTCTTCTGAATTGACATAATACATTTTTTTTTTTTATCAGAAAGGAAAGCAACTCCTTTAAGGCATTTTCATGTCACAGACAAGACGTGCAGTTGCATCTAATCTCTGTTATTCCTACATAGTTTTTGAATAAATTTACTGCTCATACTGAGGCAAGAAAAATGCAAGAGAAACACTTTCAGCTCATGAAAATCATAGGAGTATCAAAGGTACACATATTTGTAAACTGCAATGACAATGGACACAGATTTTGCCCAAACCAACCACACAGATTATCATGTCTCCAACAAAAGAAAAATACATTCTTAATGTTGTCTTGAGTGGAAAGAAGACTTGACAGTTTGGGACCAATGCAGTAGGAAACTGCCACTTTGCAGTGTAACATCGTGGAGGCCACTGCTGGGAAGGAGAAAATGACCTTATACCCCAAAATGAGTTCACTTAATGGAACTTGGTAGTGTCTCATAATTTTTACGCACATTTTTTTGTTCTTTTTAAGCAAGTTCTGACTAATATAAATTATATCTCAGCTTTACCTAAGTGATATATTCATGAAGAGACATCTGGACAAAGCAGGTAAAAACCCACAAGGCAATGCAGAATAGCATACAGTTGCTGGGTGAAATACAGCACCACTCTAGTTAGCAAATAAATCCTTTCTGCGAAAAAAGGAGTTCACCTTCAGTGTAAATTAGAGAAGCATCATTACCTGCATTGTGTATTCATAGATATTAATTACGTAGATAGTTGTGTAAGTAGGTACATATTACTATTTTCTTTTATAATTCACCAGTATTTACTTAGCAATAATCTACTGACCGAATTTCATAGGTTAAATTCAGTCCTATAATAACATTGACTTTTATACAGTGGAGTCTTGAGTTACTTACCTAGAGCTTAATGTCTGCAGTATCAAACATTTACTTAATAGAGCTGGCATTAACTTGGAGTGCAAGACAGAACACTGAGCTCCAAGAGCTCATGAGGACTAACAAAGCAAAGGAGCTGCCATGCGCAGTGGCCAAAGCACACACTGCTAGATCAGTATCAGAACAGGGACAGTCACAGATAACTTGCAGAACTATTTCCCAAGTGCCTGCTCTAGTTTCTCTCCATCCCATATTTGAATCCACAGACATCTGAGCCTTCTTTCTGAACCTCAGTAAGGTCTAGTCTGGTAGCTGTTTGGCAACATGAGCACAGCGACACAATGATGCTTGTTAGTCGTGTCAACCTGGCAAATGGCCTGGGCAGTGAGAAAGCATTCTCAGCTGAAGAAAGGATTTGAATGTGGCCCTCCAGTGCTCCAGGTAATATTTAGTCCTTTTCCTTGTCCCTAGCATTTAAGTGGAGTGATAATCAACATTGCAAAACCTGATTTTCTCAAAGGACCAGGGATACAGCTCCTTAATGAGGGCAAGACTGGTGTATCTGGTGTCTCTAAGGCACATGCTGGGTTCAGAGTCCTGAGAATGACAGCGAACTCTAAAAGTTAGCTTTAGACTCTTACCAACTGCATAAACCCATGAGGAACAAATAAGAAAAACAAACTATTATCTGAAAAAGGCCTACCAACAGAGCAGCACAAATAGGGCCATGGATGATGTACAGCAGATGAGTATCAGAGCTGATCCAGCAACTAGAGAAAACAAACAAGAAAAGAATGTTTGGCATTTTATTATCTGTTGCATTCCTTGTTCTCCCCTTAAAGAAAATATAACAGTATTGCTAAGAAAGCTGAGATGCTACTTACTTGTCATTATAATATAAACTTCTAGCAATGGCATGTATGCAGGCAGGGATCAGTGGAAAACCTGTGAAGAAAAAACAATCTTTTGTTCATATGTAAACCTGGCTAATAATTAAGAAAGTTCGCATCTGTGGCAGGAATCATCTGTTATCACCTCATTCAAACCATATACCTGCAGAGCAAATAAAGCAACAGAGACCATCTCAGTTTCTGTTTTCTCACATTTCTTTCTGAGGAGTGCATGCAAACTTATTACCACTGTCTGGCCAAGAAATTCATGCCAACACACAGAAAGGAAAGGTGAATCAAATCAGAACTTTTTAGAATGTAACCATCAATCTTCATTAACATAGATGTTTATCAGACTACAATCTGCAAGGATGCTAAATAGATAAGTAAAATTAAAAAGTTAATTGAATGTAAGTCTATAACTCTAACAGTACAGTTAACAACGTTGATCATGTCCTCACTGACAGTTGCTGGGTATTCAGAAAACAAGATCACCTGAAATCAGACTCTGGAAATCGGGCCAAATCCAAAATTTAAAAAGAATAAACAATAGTTATCTGAGGTTCTTGACACTTTAGTGACACCTAATTTTCAGAAACTGCTGAACATTCATGATCTTTTAACTACATCTCAGATGTGTCTGACAGCAAGCAACCCGGGTACCATTATAGCTGAATGTGCTGAGGAGAAAGCCTTCTCTTACTCCTTGTAAACAAGCTGTTGCACATTATCTGAAATGACCAGGTTTTGTTAGTTTTGATTCTGATATTACTTGAGATCTTCAGCTACAGTTATTCTGTATTTGCTTAGTGAACAATACAGGTCAAATGGAACTGCTAGAAAAATAAATCCTTGTCCATCTATAACTCAGTTCTGACCCTCCACCCTAGACATGGCGAGACTTCTCTTAAAACAAACATTCGTTCCTGAATAAACATCTTCAAGATGAGGAACAATGAATAATTACTTCTTAATGTCTTTTTTATAATAGGAGACGATTTTCTCTATACAAAGGAGGAGTCACTTCCTGACTCCAGAAATGCATAATCGTTTTCAGCAAAGACAGAGGTACGTACAACTTCCTACGTTCATATTTCTAAGCTTGTTAAAACACTACAGACAAAGAAGCAGGGTGTGACATCGTTGTTCAAAGCTACCAGCTTAGGGAAGCAAAGGGACAGATGTTCACATTAATTCTCATTAAAGGGAGTAAGAGATTGCATTAGTCTGAAAACGCAGAATGTGAAATGGCATACCCCAGCCAAGAAGGTAATACCACAGCAAGTGTTGTTTCTCAGCAAAAACAGCCACCACAATGAGAGTATGCAGGTAAATGCCTTCACACAGCATCCAAAAGTAGTTGCAACCCATTAGGTACAGGTAGATGAACTGTGACACTTTGCAACTAACCTGCAGAAAAAAGCACAGCACAACATAATTTTTTAAGTTGCAAGAATTCCAGAGCATTATTTGCAAATAAAAAAAATAAATACTGCTCAAGTCAAACGTTAATATTTATTTTGCTTTTCACTACAATTACATATTTTTTTAAATAGAATTTTCATAGAATTTCATTCCATACTTTGTGGTAACAAAGAAGTTGCTATCTGAATCTGTGTCTTCGTTATTCAGACCTCAAGAACCTCAAGCATGATGGCAGAAAGCCGTAATGATATTTTTATTGCCATATTTGATCATTCCAATCAATAGGGAATCCCTAAATTCTCTGATGGTAACTGTACAAGAAAATGTATGTTTTACCAGACAACATATAACTATTCCAGAAAAAAAATCCATGCTTTTAAAATGCTTACAATAATTTTGATTTTAACTTAGTCACAATTGCACTTGAGCCAGCTGAGACTTTGCATTGTTGATTCTGGAAGAAAGTCCTCTTGTTAGCCTATATTTGTATTTAGCTTCATTCAGAAGATATTACTCAATTGAAATGTTATAACTCATCATGCAGCTTAAAATGTGAGGTTGTGAAAAAGGAGCAATAGGTAACTTGCAGATTTGGACACAGTACATCTTTTTTTTTCCCTTCTGAAATTGCCACATGTTTGACTGATTTCTGGCACTTAGCTTAAAACAAATGTTGTACTATCTAGCTCACTTCATGATGATTATTAGCACCTATGTCAAGCCTGTTTTCCAGCACTTTGATGAGCTTTTACAGGAGAAAGAATTTCTCTTTTTACTTGATTCATTTTCTGGAGTTTTGCCCTAACTTTCACAGAATTTAATTAAATTAAGTTAAAATTAAATTACAATTCCAGGTCTAAAGAAAAATAAAAGTAAAGTCATGTTTTGTTTATGTATTTCATTTTCAGGCTCTTCTGTTGCTATAACTCCTAGCCTTTTGGGAGAGGCTACTGATTCACACTTACCCCAGTATCATCCGGAAATGAGAGAAAGAAAAATCAGATCTGAATGGACAGGTTTTTTATTTTGCTTTTTTTACTTTTGGAATATAAGGGTCAACGTTATTTCCCTTCACAAAAAAAGTAATTTCTCTCATTTCAACTGAAGATGGCAAAACCAAAGCCATAGGGAAGTAGTTGACATCCCAAATACACTCCAAAGCTCTTTTTACTTTCCAACATCTATGAAGTGAACTGTCATAACCTCACTGACACCATCGTGAATAGGTTGCTTTCTCACAGTTGTTTCAGTGCAAAAGTGATTTGTACAAATTCAGCAGAGCAGTTCAGTATGCTCTGTCTCAATGTTTTTACTATTTCAAAACCTCAGTTGAGAAGTGTCCCAAATCAGTGTTAGACATCTGTTGTACTACAGAACATGGTCTTTACTGAACATTTTAACCTCATGATTTACATTTCATCGAGGATTCACGTCTCATTTATCTCTCTGCGTTGCCGCAGTTTTTCACATATGAATTAACAAGGCTGCCAAATATATTCTACTTACTGGATTAGTTGCAACTAACTCCTGATTGTTGGCAACAGCAGTCAGTGAAATTATTGTTACAACAGAGTTGCAAACAAAAGAGAAAAATAGATTTTTATGCAGGGTAATCCTTTGGCAACTCAGGCTCCTAGAAAAGAGCAACAAGAACAAATGAATACACAGGGGGACAGCTATGTGTATCTGGGGACAACTCAGAAATTTTGAAATACTAGAGTTCTTTATTTGATTAAGTCTTACATCAACACTTTCTTAAGCTTCAGTTCAAATTTAATAAAATTATGTGAAAGGTAACACCTTCCCTTAAATGCCAACAGGAAGCAAAGCCAGTAAATTCAGTTCCAATACATTTACAGTGAAGGACCTGCTTTTTAGCAGCTAAAAAGATTTGAACAGTGATAATACAATATGTTTTAGAAGACTGATATCTTTTTTTTGTTAGCACCTGAAGAATCTCCCAATTAACTATCATATCTGAGCTTGAAGAAGTCCCCTTACCCTACATTTCCATTTACCCAAACCTGTTAAGACCTTTTCGGGATAATGCTCTTTTACTCACATTCTTGTCATTTTTCTTCCTTAATCCTATACCTAGAGAAATACCCAAGCAAAATAATCCAAATCTTGACTTCTGTATATAACTAAGTTATAAACGCTATGTAGGATACAATTATAAAATGTAATATATAGCTGCATTTCATTGTGTTAATTCTCAAGGATGCTCTGAATCTTGAAATAAACTTAAAGAGAAAATATATCTTTGGAAGGGTTTTCTTATATTTTCAAACAAAGGCTTATTTAACAACACCAGAAGCTAAACACAGTCTCAGCAAATTTCGTGCCATTCCAAGGCACTCATGGCTTCTCATTCAAGTTTTTCCAAAGAAATTCACCTTTACAGACAAACAGAAAAGATGACGGAAAGCTTAGATGGATACATAAACAATCCAGATCATTGGGATATTAAACCTTAACATCAAAATTCCCAAAAGAGCTGGTAACATCCAATTTAAAATGACAGTAGACGACCGTTTACAAAGCTGGGTAGTGATGATCCTTTCAAATTCAAGACAAGGGTTGTGCAGCACATATGAGCAAACTGACTTGACCAGAGCTCTACAGCACGTCAGGACGAGCCATCAGAAACCAAGCTCGGTTTAGCAGAGTGAGCATGGCTCAGAGAACCGTCTCCCATATGCAGAGAGAAGTGATAGTCTGTGGCACTGTGGTCACTCTCAGGAAGGAATCTTTGGTTACTTCAGAGAATGCACCTACTGAAGCCTCTGCTGCCAAGCCTGTGCTCTATAACCACACCTACCCACCTCCACTTTACAGCCAGCATTACGGAGTGCAGTGGGTTGACAAATGAACTGACTAACAAGAGGAGGAAAATCTATCACTTACACGTGCAACTGCTTTTCACTGTTAGAGAAACTAGAAATACATTGACAAAGTCTGCAGGGGACAAGTCTAAACGGTCACATAGGGGAAAAAAAATAGTTTTCTACCCTTGGAAGAAAAGATAAAGTACGGGCACTGGTGATTCATTTTTAATTTGTGAGGGTAGGAGGGAGAAGAAATTAATATTTTAACAAAGAAATGCAGATATGGAATAGTCACAAAAGCTGGAGGAATATATTGAAAACTGTTGAGAGTGTGACAGATGAAAGAAGAAACAAAGTTAGCTCACTGAACAACACAGACAGTCAAAAAAGACTGGGATAGAGGAAACTGCACTTCTTGGTTACGTTTTTTCCAAATGCCACAAGGAGAGGGCATGAAGCACCCTAGACATATGGAGCAAGTTCACAGGTTGGGGTATGCATGGTGCAATGCCATGAACTAGGCCGAGGTTCTGCAAGTCAAGCCTTGGAGCCCTGAGACATTCTAAGCCTCAAGTCACTACATACTGGGAAAGGAAACCAGTCTAGAAACAAACCAGTGCTGCCATGCAATACACGGAACTACCCTACACAATCCTCTAGTTGCCAAGTGCTATTGGCCTGAAGAAAACAGAAAAGAAAAAGCATCCAGAAAACAGAAAAGATAAAGCATCCAAAAAGCAGAACACAGGTTTTGATATGAATTAAGTGATAAAGTATATTCCATTAGGACCTTTTAAATTTTAATTTTGTCTCTCATTTTAATGCCCAAAACACATAAAGTTTTGAGTATTGCAATATGAAGTTTTTTATGTTCCTTGAAAAAGTATTTTTATATGGGGGGGTGGGAGGGTTCTATGGTTTATATATGAAAATAGATTCCTGCGGAGATCGACACACAGACTCCGATGCAGAATCGAAGACCTTTTATTGTCAGAAGGCTGCATTTTTATATTCTTCAGAGTTCTATCACGCGCTGGATGATTTTACGTGATTGGATACATATAGCTGTCCACGCGCCTAAGCTACACTTGTGATTGGTTACTTATACATGATCACGCACTGCTGCAAGAAGCAAGTTCAACATTCTTTTGCTAGATAACTTGCTCTTTATCTTACACTTCTTTGCAAACAATTCTATTTCTTCACCACCTAATCCCTCATATCTCGCTGTTCAAGTCCCTTCAAGAATACCATGCTGCTCGTTATTACAAAATGTCTCCAACAATTCCCCCTTTTTTGTTTTCAATCTGCACCAACACAGCTCCACTCATGGTGCCATCAATCATCCTCTGCACACATCACACCACACATAGCACACAAATCAAAACACATATAAAACCCATTAAACACAACAAAACTAACATTAAAAGGCGTATCATCTAAGATTCTAAACCATTAAACCATCTTCCAATAATATTTCACTTATTATACCATATGTGTTGTTTGCTTGCTTCTATGATCGTGGTGATAGGTGAAGTTTATTGTAGTTTTATTTAGTGCTAGTATTAGTGCTAGTAAGGTTAGTAGGGCCTAAACTGCAGGACTCTTCCCTTATATTAAATGGAACAATCTCCGACATGTTTGTCGTTGTACAATTACACCACTTACTACTATTTCTATATATCCCCAAAGATGAATTTACATTTTTAACAAAAGATTGATTTGTCCCACGAGAATTAAACATTACACAGCCATGATGTTGGAAGAACACTTTCTGTAGCGACGTCGACATGGGCCACTGGTCTGTAGGCAGGCCATCCAGGCAAGTAGAAAACAGTTTTTCCGGGGATGCATATCGAGTCCTGTCCCGTCGTGTTGGCTAGAATGATCTACACATGTGTTCTCTGCCGCGCAACCATCGAAAATGGTGCAGCTGTTACCTCAGTTAGGTTGAAGACCCAGGCCGTGGTAAATTGGTTGAGTTGTTTGTTACTGCAGGCTTTACCCATTTTGCAGGTATCCACGTAGGCCCAGAACCTATAATGACACAAGCATACCCTCGCCCCCACGTTACTAACTGAAATGGACCATCCCATTTGCCCTCATTGTTTTTTATTAACACCATGAGCTTTTCATCAAACGCTGGCATTCCTGTTGACGTGGTGTGCGTATGCTTCACAATTGGTGGTACTGTATCTTATCCTGCTAAACGCAAGAAATTCAATACATATTGTACTTTCATCAATCGATTTGCTGGTGATTCCCCAGACTCCCCGTTTTTGTCTTTGTAAATATTGTTTTATCACTAGATGTGTTCGTTCAGTAATAGCTTGTCCTGTTGGGGATTGTGGTACTCAGGGTCATTTGTGTCCTGGTGTGATCTTGGCTTGCGCCATGTTTCCAGTTTCCCTGATTTTGCCCAATAGGGTTACCATATTTATCAAGTTGAGATCGATATTGATTGACATAGTGTCGACTTCTACGACAACGTGGGCAAATTCCTGGCATTTGATTTCCCAGGGGCCCATTTCTTTGATGTCCTTGCAAATTCTTATTACAGTGATAGCTTAAGTGGCCTTGTTGCCCACAGTTATAACACCGTTTTGCCCCGAAAGGTCTCATTGCTGTTGCAAAGGCGTCTGCTAATACAGTCGCGTGTTGTTCCATCGTGCCTACACGATTTGCTGCCTCTACCATCTCTACCAGGTACGAGGTAAAGATATTAATACCTTTTGACAACCTGGATTCGCATTTTCTTAGGGCTAGTTTTAGTAATAATGACTCTCTGGCTTCCAGATGCTCAATTTGCTTTTCTATCGCACTCCGCAGTTTGTCTATAAAAAGCATATAGGGCTCGTTGTTTCCCTGCTGAATAGATGTAGAAGAGACTGGCTGTTTTCCCACTTCGGGTAAAGTTAAAAGTGCTCTGAGTGCCATTCTTCCCGTTTCTCTTAAAATATCTGGCAACAGCCTCGATTGTGCCTGTGGGTCAGCAAACGGACCTGCCCCCGTGTAATGATCTGTTCCTACCCTATATAACAGGTCTCCTTGTGGGCGTCCTAAGTTTTCCACTGCCTTCCCTTCTGCAAATTCCATAAACTTATCTCTCCATAACAATTTTTCTGTGGGCGTTAAAATCATTGATGCTAACTGCTGACAATCATACGGAGTAACCAATCGTCCACATAATACATTTTCCAACAATGTTTGTGAAAAGGGCGAATGCAATCCATCCTGCGTAACAGCTTTCCTGACTTCCTTGATTAACTGCCAATCAAAGGCTTGATATTGTGGTGGTTGATTCGGTTGTAGAATAACTGGAAATGCTAAATCCACCTTTTCTCCTTCTTTAAGTGCATCTAATTTTATCTTTGTCCATCTGTTCCTAATATTGTCCCCTTCATTATCACCTAAGGTTTTAACCTTTTGTCTTTTTTCTTCGTCGCTGCTGCTGTCACTATCACTTCCAGTTTTGCACTGAGTACATTTAGCTCTTTTTTTCTTTGATTTCTTAGAACTTTTATACGACATCGTAGTAGCACATTCAGATTGCTGTTCGGACAAGGACCGATCTTTTTCCTCGTCACTAACATCTGTCTGAGTACCCTCTGAGATAAAACCTTCTTTTGTAGGTGCTAATGCCTTGTCATAAATTACCCCTGACAAACGCTTTTCGGGGGGGGTATAGCCGTTCAAGAGACTACTCTGTGTGGGTTGGGCTGCTTGTTTTTCAGCCTGTAAATCTTTTAAAGTCTCATAAATCAATCGCCACGTTGTTAGACTTCGCATAGCATTTACATCTCCTTTTGAAGCCTTTTCAAAAAGCAAATCTCCTGCTTTTCTCCAAGTTGAGTTATCAAAAACATACAGAGATTCTACAGGCATTCCATTATTTTTAAGCCAGGCTAATAATAACTCTAGAGCTTGTTTTTCGTATTTAATTCCTCTTTTCTTTAGCATATGCTTTATCATCTTAACTTCTTCTTTCTCTGACACTGACATCTTAATTCTCATCGCGTTTCTCGGCTGCTCACCTGATTCCTTTGTAGCAGGTGATTGAAGCCCCGGGGTCTTTTGTCCTGCTCAGATCCACTGGCTGGGATGATCGTTTAGCTGAGATGCCTCCCCGGACACAGCCTTTCTTGTAGGTGTGCTTTATCGATCCCAGGATCTGCCTGTCCTGATTCATCGGACTTCTTCGGATCACATCGGACTTCTTCGGATCACGTTGCGGTCACCATTTGCGGAGATCGACACACAGACTCCGATGCAGAATCGAAGACCTTTTATTGTCAGAAGGCTGCATTTTTATATTCTTCAGAGTTCTATCACGCGCTGGATGATTTTACATGATTGGATACATATAGCTGTCCACGCGCCTAAGTTACACTTGTGATTGGTTACTTATACATGATCATGCACTGCTGCAAGAAGCAAGTTTAACATTCTTTTGCTAGATAACTTGCTCTTTATCTTACACTTCTTTGCAAACAATTCTATTTCTTCACCACCTGATCCCTCATATCTCACTGTTCAAGGCCCTTCAAGAATACCATGCTGCTCGTTATTACAAAATGTCTCCAACAGATTCCAGCTATGGGCTTTGTGTAAACAAGTCCTGAAAAACTCTGGAATTCTGTCTGCTTATTGTTAAGATTCAGTGCGCCAGCAAGGAAAAGCACGTACAGCTACTGAGGCCATCTCTCAGGGTCATCCAGCAGCTGTTCCTGTTGAATATTCAAACACACCCATCCACACCCACCTCCATCGATGCATAAATAGACTGAAAGGATCACCGGACAAGAAATAAGATTGATGACATTGACAAAAGAAGACTGCTTTTGGTAACAAAAAGATTTTTTCCTAAATCCTCCCTCTTCTGTTACCCTTCCTGTATTCCTTCTTATGGCTGTTATTCTTAATGACATAATATCCTTTAATCACTTAATTCTCATAATTATGATCTAAGAATATTTGGATGACCTACCCCTGGATTAAAACGTACAGTAAAATAAATACAGACCTCCTGCTAAATTACCTACTTCCCTTCCTATTTTGACTCCTGTATGTCTTGGCCATTAGGGAAAAAAATCTCCAAAAGAAAAAAGGTAATATTCTCAAAATCGCCTAGATGTGTTTGTGATCTAGTTCTTTAAGGCACTAAAACACTGCAAAATTCAACCAGTGAGTTCCATATACGCACCTAAGCTGAAATTAAGTTAAAGTACCCTAGGAACCTCCTGTCATTCTGTCAATCTACCATCCGGCGGTTTGCCCACTCTTTGAGTGCAGTATTACTATATCCTGTGAGTGCTGTCATGTGATTTGCCAGGATGATGCTTGATCAACAACTCCTCTGTTAATGGGGATGCTTTGTTTGGTTTGGGTTTTTGGGGGGTGGGTGGGAGCAGCACCTTTCAAACTACAGCTCGCCTTTCTCTGAATTCATTGAGGTTTTAAGTTTTTTCTGGCCTTGTTTTTCTTTCTTTATGAAAACCATGCCACTATTTCAACAGAAGACTTATAATAAATATGTGTATGCTCTAGAGTACGTAATAGAAAAAGAAAGCAGAGCCATTGCAAGAAGTCACTTCTATGTATCACAGATAATCTTTCAGAGTTCCAAGTTTATAGCCCATTTTATGCTGTTAAAACAAGAACTCCAATCCACTTGGGTAACACAAGTAACAAACAGGGCATATATTGCTGATGAGACAATTTTATGAAGAAAAAATAGAATTTCAAATGAAAAAATAAAATTCACAAAACTATTTTAATCTTGAAAAGATGAAAATATTTTTTTAAAAAAGACATTTTTCCTATGGAAAATAGTACCACATTTCTTGTCAACCTTAAAGATAGTCTAATGATTGGCAACACAGCAAATGCTGTCTAGAAACTCTCAGTCAACTAACAGAACAAATTCTTGGGAAACATGACAAATTCAAAGGCACCCACACACAATAGCAAAAAAACCAAACCAACCCATCCACCTGTTAAAGCTATACAAGCTTCAGCCGATACATAATACATCCTGGTATTAATCTAGATCCTTAAATATCCTTCTGGTACTAAAAATACTTCAGAGGAACTGCACATCCCAAGAGAACAGCTTGTAGAGGACTTTCTTTAGCTTCCTTTAAGTTTTGTAATTTCCTTTTATATCCCAACACAGCCACAGTCTAGAAACTGTGGTTTGTGGGTCTGCAGTAATTCCATGTGGTTCTGTGAGGAGAGATAATCCTTCTGCCAGCGAGAGAAAGAAATCCCTGGAGGATTAGACAAACACGACAGTTGTAATGGCAGCAAAGCAGATCACCTGCCTTCACACTAAGTGCCACAGGTCAAGATAAAAGTGGTTTGGTTTTCAGATTATAGTACAGAAAAAAGCATGCTTTACTGTCTTTGAACTTTTAAAATCATAGTATATTCCACATCTTTGTTTTCTCCTGAGAAGTCTATGTCAAAGCACTTTTCCTGCCACATTAGGTATTTAGTATATAAACTTTTTGTGACATTTATAGCAACAGTAGAGCCCTTTTTAATGCCAGATCAAGCTTCTTATAAGGACCCAGAGCCATTTCCCAATGTTGATTTTGTGGAGGGCAAGTGAAATTGGAACTGGTAAGCATTGTTTTTACAGTTCATGTGCAATAAATTCATTAAAAACACACGAATATTTTGGTTTGTCCTCATGAACAGAAGTCAGAAAAAGCTGAAAAGTCATCTTGAATACTGGATTTCATAAAAAGAAGCTAGAGAGCTGAGACACTCTGGTTCGTTGGGGGTTTGTTGCCCCAGAACCTGGGGAAATAACACATATCTATATTGGAAGCATTACGTTCAGCTGCATGACTAAAACGGATTTTTTTATCAAATGATATTTGCTACTCCTACTTAATCAGAGTTCAGACCATGACAAAAGTAATCCTCAGGTGGTCCCACAGTTGCTGGTGTATGAGTTATTCATATTTAAATGTTAAGAATAAATAAAAGAGAGTGAGACTGCAAGGTATGGTGGTAGGAAACAGGTAAGACAGTAGATCAGATCTATATTATCCAACGAAAAACGATGCAGAAATCATTAAACTAGTGCATTTAACAGGGAAAGCCTACACTGTTCTGTGCCGCATTTGGCAGAGATGACAACTCTTATCTCTCAGCTCTGCTCATGTGACGACTCTCTGGGTTTCACCTTTCCAATGAGCCTCACCAACTGCTTTCAAAAATAAAAAAAGTAGTCCCTCACAGGAAAGAAAATTAAGTTCATACAATGTGCAGTAATAGGACTAATTTGAAAAGATCTGTATAGTATATTTTTAGCATTTGTTATAGCAGTTGTTGTGACTGCTCAAACTTTCTTTCAAGAAGGTAACAACTGTTAGTAAATATGATATATCAGAAACATAATACAGTGAATAAAAACCAAGATCATTTTTATTATACCCATTCCTACTGTAGCTCTTAGACTTACTTTCTTTATAGATTATAATATTTTGTGGCTACCTACTCTGGAATGCTACTGTATGCTAATGTCACTGGTACTTCGGTTTCCATTTCCTCTTTAGTTTGGTTGATGCTTGGCAGATCCACACTGTAACTTATTATTAAAGAAAAAAGCGCAAACAACAAACCCCAACAAACTCAAAACAAACAAAATGTTTCCCATTTTCCTATTTCCTATTTTCAATTTATTCTACAGTTTTTGGTTTGCAAATTTTGCATTTTAGGTTTCTGAGCAAAGAAACCTAAAATGTTATTCCAATACAATTCTAAACCAATATACCAACTTTCTTCACTTTCTTACTCCATCTAATGTCACTGGGATGGCCAGGGTTTCAAAGTATTGAAATTAGGATTGTTGCAGCCACTGATATTTGGTAAAGGATTTTCAATATACTTACTTAAAATAAAAGAATATGCCAAGAGAAATCAGAAGTGATGCAATTGAAAGCCCATGTCCGATGATGGCCAAGTAATACAAATTCAGAGCAGTCTGCAATACAAGAAAAAAAGCAAGCACCTGTGATGCATGCAAAATTGTTGTTGATAAAGCACACATTTAGACATCTCTTCTGAAAAGCAAATGACTATAATAGGATTAAGAAAATAAAAACATTGCAGATAATGATGAATCAAGTCCACAATCCTGCAAATTAACAGTTCTTTCTGCAGAGCACAGAACAGAAATGAAATCATCATGAGAACTTACCTCTTACCAGGTAAAACATTAGATTTCTGACATGTGTTGCAATGTTTTTTCAGAGTATTTACATAAATCTGCTTATTTATGCACTGGGTGCACTCCTGTCTGAGGTTTGTTTCATCTGTTAACATGACTCTTAGAAAAAAAAATGTGCTTCCTATACAAATGCTTTTTATTTTTTTCTCACAGAAGGTTTTTTCTTATAATTTAAAGATGCTTCCTTCAAAGCAAGCTGTGATTATGATATTGGAAATTTTGCTTTCATTTGGCATTTACAGAAATGCATGAAAAAAATGAATGACTCAAAAATAGTGAAGACTTGTTAAATAAGCATACAGCCACATTACAGAATTATGAAAAGCTGGGTAGATACAAAAGGTAAAAATGAGGAACTAGTAAAGTAATATTTGGAATATATACAACATGTTCTTGTTAATTCTTGGAATTAATAAGTATATTAAATTCCACTAGTAACAACCCCCTTTTTTTCAGTCATGGAATCTGCCTCACAAAATTTCTTTTGTTATATTAAACCTAATATTACCATTTTATACATCAAAAAAAAGGAGCAATGCAATAGGATTAAGTGAAGCATTCTTTAAAAATTTGGAAGTGAGAGAAAAAAAAGGGTTAACCCTGAAACACTAAAGCCTTGCTATGTATACACAATGACATCCTTCCTATGACAAGTTCCATATCCCCACCTGGTTCAGCGACCACCTTAGGCAGAGGAGCACATTAGGGAGTTAGAAAATTTCCGCACAATCTAGAACCAGCATGAAGGAGTGGTACAGCAGGAACTGCAGATGAGGGCAGTAACAATAAGAGCTGAACAACGAACAACAGTCACATTTAGCATGCATTATTTAACCCACCTTCCGAGCAAAGTGAAAAGATAGTGTTTAATACAGCACTGCAGCAAGCAGTAAGGTTTTCTTTGGAGCTATTATTCAATTTAAACAATAGCTTCTGAGACATGGCAGAGTTGAAATACATGGGCAAAACAGCCTGAGGAAAACTAGCGCATTATTCATAATGAAGGACTTGAATGGATCTTCTCCTGTCTAGATACTATTCTCCCCGTTTCCAGCCAAATATTAGCAAGGATCAATGAATTACAGCATCTCTGTGGGTAAAATTAAACTGTCATTAATGTAGTCAGTGTCTCTCATGTTTTGAGCAAAAGAAATCAGAAGTGTCTTATTATCATCTATTATCACCTTTTCTCAGTGTGATTTCTAGGTAAATACCCTGACAGCAGCGACACAGGCAGTTATGATCTTTACTAGATGTCAGGATTCTTGACACAATCTGCTATTACTGAGCTCTTTTCCATGAGGTTCAAATTAATTTGCAATCTATCCTGACCTGCATTTTATTCATTTTATATTCCTATTTCCTGGGCATTTACAGTTTCAATTTACCGCTTCTTCCCATGACTGAATGTTTCACAAACATAAAGAGTATTAGCAGACATACTAGGGACGGGCAGCAAAATCTGCAGGTTTGCCCATTATATCCTCACATATCACACAGCATCTCAGAAAGAGGGCAGTTTACCAGAGTTTGTTTTTTTTTTTAATTTCCTCCCACCCCCGCTGTCAATAGATGGGTATCTTGAAGATAAAGTGAAATCCAGAGATGTGCAAACCTCCTGCAGCTCTGCAGAGGTTGGATCCTGCTTTGAAATTACAGGACAAAAGGTCTTATAAGGCATATACTTCACTTACCAGTAGGTGACTGTGGATGACTGAAACAAGTACCAGTACCTACACACTTTAAATGTCGATAAAGGAATATATGATCATATTATTCAAGCTGAAATCAGCTGTAAAAGACACAAGAGTTGGGTTGGAGTTTTTTGCACAGTTATCCTTTTTATTTAACATACTTTCTTCTTTTTGCATTCTGACGTCTCATCAACTCTGCTGCCATTCAAGTTCTGAAACTTTTTCAGATTACTTTCTTGACATTGGTAACATGCATTCATTCTTTTCCTACCTTCACTTTTTCATGGGTATAGATATTACACTGGGTATAGTTTGTCCACGTCCTGTTGCTTTCTGGGTGTCTAAACCAATTCCCGCTCGGATCACAGATCTTCGTAACTTTTTCTACAGTCAGTCAAAGTAGATGGAAAGAAAAACAAAAGGAAAAACAAGGAAAAACAAAACCACAGCAGTCAGCATTGAAGTTCTACTACCTGATGCCTTAGCATTTAATGAAGAAAGACTGGCAAACAAATGACAGTTTTATATGGCTAGAGAGACATTGCTTGTTATGATGAATTCTGAGAAACTAGAGGCCACTTGCTTTTGCTTGGCAGGGATAACTGATGATGTGTTTTTCTTAAGAAAACAAATAGGTTTCCCTCCTCCGATCCAGTAAGTATCAAAATATATCAAATTAACTGTTAGAGAACTACCACATGAAGTGACAAGAACATTTACATGGCTTGTTTAGTATTCAAGAGCTAAACTGAAGTCTGACGTGCTGCCACAGTAAATTGGGATTGGACAGGCAGGAAAACCTCAACAGGGAAACTATTCAAGAACCAAAGCGGAAAATTTCTGGGACCACACAATGATTTCTATCATTAATCAGAAAGAGACATGAAAGGACACTGGGAAATACTGAATGCAGCACAAAGAAACAAAAGTGGAAGTCACTGATGTTTTCCATATGTTCACAGATGCAAAGTTTAGCCTACAGATGCAGGAAAAGATTCATTGTGGGAGAAACTCTTGCCAACTTCAACTGGAATTTGAGGTAAAAGAATAACTTGTATTTCTGCTTGTCTATCAGAGAAAAAATCTCATCTCTAAGAAGAAAAAACTGAGCTAACTTCAGTTTCTATTCCCTAATCTACAGAATTCTGCAAGGATGTATTTCAGAAAAGAAGTAATTTGTCAGTTTTCTATGTGATAAATAATGGGTTTGGAGTTACTGAAATTCCAGAACGTGAGTGACTTGAGTGTGGCAAACAGGAAGCATCAAGCACCCAAAACCTGATTGTATTAAGAAATATGTTGATGTAGATGTCCATGCACAATTACCAGATGGGTTGAAATCCTGAAAGTAGTCAGGACAACGTTGGACTGACACAGTTCCGGCAGCAACATCATTCCAGCACAACCAGCCATCCCATGTCCTATTACAGTAAGGGCCTGCAAACAAGTAGAGACTAGATAATAAAATAATAATAAAATAGAACAAAATGATAACAATGAAATAATAATGAAATAAAATAATAATAAAACAAAACAAAGTAAAACAATAAAATAATAGAAAAACAACCCTTCTTTCATAATAGTCTTTCAAAAGTAAGTAAGACTGCAAACAGTAAGTTTCTCACCTTCAGCAATGAGAAAAAAAGAAAACAGAAACATCAGATTTAGCAGCAGTTAATTAAAACTTCACTTAACGGAAATAGTTTCTTATATGTACATTTCTTTGAACACATTTTAAAATCCATCATCAATCACGTTGAAATGGTCTATACCTACAACTTACAAACCTCAGATCTGGAGCATGGTTGGCAAAACAAACAATCAATTCAGGCCAAATAACGCACGCTAACAAAAATACTTAAGGTCGCATAGACCATTTTACTGAATTTATTTATATTTTAGATGTATATCAAGCCTACCCATATGTTTACTAGTTCACTGAAAACACAGTGGTATCCTAGAAGCCACCACAAAGCCTGGCTGGGAGGCAGCCACAGCTGAGCCAGCAGTGGTCATCGTGGACAGACACTCCTAAGTCTTTCAGGGACAGGGGATCCACAGCGTCCCTCGAGAGCCTGTTCAAAGCCTCAGTGCACTCACAGAAATCTTAACATCTGAAGTAAACCTCCCTTGAGGAAGAGCTAGGGATTTATAAACAAATCCTTTCCCAAGGGGATGCAGGACCAACCCTCTCTACTAATCTGAAAATGTTTTCAGTATCTTCCTTCAGTTTTCTTTTTAAGACTTAAGAATCCCCTTCATCTCAAAGCTGCATTTTTCAAATATCAAGTAATTCTTCCTCATCTCATCTGAAGAACTTACAGTTTGCCCAGACAGTTCGGAAGCTGTAAGGCCCCAGCCTGGACGTAAGCTTACACTATCATGCTCACATCCATTTCTGACCTCCAAACATTCAGTGTGTCCAAAGAAAAATCTCAGAAAAGGATAAGACTCATTGTGAAAGAATGCAATTACCTCTCCTTACCTCAAAAGCCATTCAGTGTTTCCAGAAGTTATGAAGTCAGAAACAGTGAGCACAGCGACAGATAGCATCGCTGAGGTTAGCTCTGAATAAGTTAGTAGTAAAGGCATTAACAACACTCATACAGCTTCAGGGCAGGGAAACTATCTGTATCAAGATACTTTCAATTTGCAAAAGCAGACGTGACCAGGGAAACAGGTATTATAAGGGGATTAATTGAAATGAAGTGCTAAGATTAATCAGTCATCAATTTTTAATCTGGATATCTATTTAAATAAACATTTTCTCATCACAAATAAAAGCTTGGTGTTATATTAGAAGTGCTGCTATGGGCATTTAATGTAACATATTACTTTATCTTCATGAATCCCAAAGTGATACTTCTAAAAAACGGTACAAATACAGTTACAGCCTGAAAAATGGTTGCTACCACGATAAGAAATGAATGTAACCAAAGCATTCTGATATACTGTAATCATATGCGTTGCCTATTTCCCATTGTAAAACCTTATAAGAAAATCAGCTTTACCTTCTTTTCTGTGAATAGGATCTTGCATAATTTTCTGGTAGCATTCATACTGTGCTGTCATAATTTTATTTCGTGTAACACTGAGTTGAGCAAAGTCCTCTGTCATATTCTGATGCACTTCAGATGGTATAGCAGTGGCAAAATACTAAGAGTAAAAAAAGGCTTTTTTTAGCAAGTCATGTACAAACCCCAATACAAATTTCTTAAACTTCATTCTTATGAACTTTAAACAGTTTACTCAAGGAAAATGATCTTAAAATCTTATTACTGACAATATGATTTTGCATATTTCTGGAATAAGAATTTAGCAACTCCTCTTACTATGGAGTCTTGACAAATATATCCTGAAAGAGCACGGGGGAGTAACAATCTGGCAATCTGCAAGATTTGAAAATAATAATGGGAAAATGCATAAAAAGCACTGAGGCAGTCAGAAGAACATAAGCAGCTTTTGCATAATCCAGTAAAACATACTAAAGTTACACTAGTCTAAAAGGCATTTGAATGAGGCCCAAATGATCCTTTATGAAAAGACACTTTCCATATACTGTATGCAATGAAGCTTTTGACTTGTTTATAGTTATTCGGTTTCTCTATAGTCTTGTGAACCATAAAGTCAACCCTCAGAACACAAAAAGGTATTAGAAAGACATGACTTCCACTTCTATAGTTATTAAAATGAAAGTTTATAAAAAGTAAGAAAGTGGATCGTGACCAGAATCTGAACATTGTTGCTGCATTTGTAAAACGAGTAAAATATTTTATGAGAAGTTAAATTTAATGGCAAATTTTAGATTAAAATACTGTACCACTGTCATACAAGGGGGGGAATTAAAAGCTGCAAGGACGTCTTCTGAATTGGAGTTAGATGTCTCCTCCACTCTTCCTGGATCTGCATAGCACTGCTTAAGAATCACTTGCCAACTTGTAAAGTTCTCTGCTAGCAAAAGATATACTGGGTTCAGCAGAGGTAAATACTATTTCTGCTCCTTTACCACAGGAATTAAAAGGAGAACAGGAGCTAGACCTGCCTTGCAGATACCACATTTCAACATATCAATAATTGTTTCTGCGTTCCCATATTAATAATTTCAATGGTATTCTATATGTACTTAGTAAAACTGGAAGTGATTTAAAAAACTCATAGCACTCACCATAGTAACTGATAAGAACAGCAGCAAAAAAGTCATCCCTTTTTTTGTCATTTTTATATTCGGTGCAGTGAATTTTCTTTGATCATTGAAGAAATTCAAACTGCAACAGAAAAAAAGCAGGAAGAAAATTAGGAATTCATGAAAGACAATTTAATTTGTTTAAAGTCTTTCCTCAGTTAAAACATATCAATGAAGGCCCTCTCAATTTTTATTCACTCATAGTGAGGCCACACAAATGATGTCAAAAAAATGCACTCAATTCACTAGCAGTGAATTCCAGCAGCAGGGATTTTCCTCCACTGCCTCACTGCCTCCACTGCCTCAACCTTCACCAGTTCTCCAGTGGGACTGTCTCAGTCAAGTACCTGGTATCGACTCTAACACCGACATGCAGCAATTACCCCTGAGATATGATCTAATTCCTTGACATAACTGCCTTTGGGCAACCATGCCAAACCACAGTTCAGTTTCCTCCAAAGTAGATTTAGACTTCCACAAACACACATATACAAACACATACAATTATTTCCTGTTTTCTTCATACCAGCTGACTTTTGATTTTGCCATTTCTCGAAGAACTGATCTATCAGGGAGCCACTTTATCTTAAACTTTGCAAGGATGGCAATGGCAATGCAAGGATTAATAGTGAGCTGTAAACTAGTTTCTCTATCTGTTATTACAAATAAACCACCTTTCAAAATCTAAGTATCTTGCTGTGCTAGCATTAATGAAGCTATTATCAGCCATAATAAAGCAGAACATCTCAGTGAGTTTATTGCCATTGTACAGATTCATTTACTAGGAATAACACACTGCTACTTAAGCTATAAAACTCAGGTACCCCAAAGGTCCCTCAGCTCAAAGACCCCACTGCTGCCGAATGAAGAAGGCTGTTGGGAGCCGAGTATCTACATGCGAACCTGTGCCCTGACCCAAGCCATGTTCTCTTGTCTATGAAAGATTTTCTTGCACAGCAAACAACTTATTGTACACTGGCCTGCAGAGGGAATTTTATAAAAAGCCCATATTTTATTTAAAAAAAAGGTCTTATTCACAGAAGTAACCATTCTCTATCCACTACTTTTCTGATTTTGCACTGAGTCTGCGTCCTCTTAACACAACTGTAATACAATAAACAGCACTTTGTAGGATATAATGACTACAAAATAGGAGATCGCTTCTGTTTCTTAAACAGCTTGATGGAAAAACAAGAAATGTCTTACAAAATCAGTTACTGATGTGCCTGTTTAACTCAGGTTAAACTGCATTGGTAATCTTCCCTCTCTTTTTACCACTAACAATGATTGCTGGAAATTGCACAGGTAATTCAGTGAGAAAGTGAAATTCGAGTACACTGTTCTGAAGGCTCTTAAACACCAACAGGAAGACCACCATATAGCATACATGAAATAAATTCTCAGTTTGAGCTAATACTTCTCTGGAAAACCCACATGTGATAGGAACTACACTGAACAGATAATTGTAAAAGTCACTGTCTCTTAACTATAGAAAAATCTAAATACCTATGTATTGTCGCTAAAGACCGAAAACCAAAGAAGAGAGGACAACTGTATTGGATTGAGATTATTTTGTGTACCTTGAATGTTAGTTTGAAGAAAGAGATTGTTGGAAGCTTAGAATCCCCTGGCTCCACTCCATGACAGCAGGGATCTGAAAAGAAGCCAGCAGGACCATGATTTATGATAAGCATTGAATGAAACTGAGTCAGTGGACACAGCCCTGACAGCTACTAGCAGCCCTCTGGCTTTAGTGTTTTCCCAGTAAGGGGGAATGTCAGTGAGAAGAGAATGGGGAATTACAACAGCAAATCAGATCTTCAAAACCTCATTTTTACTTTTAATTCATCTTATACTGAAGACTGGGATACTCTAAAAAAAAAAAAATGGAAAAAGGCAACTGCCTGTTTTTATTACAATCTCTGTTACCCAAATTAATGACATTCCAAAGGTCCATATTGTGCTTGTCACCAATAGCAGTGACATCTACTGAAGAAGGAGGAATTCAGAAGGAACTGCAAGCTGAACTCAGCCAAAATAGTCAATGGTATAACTTTAACAGATGTTTGGATTTCACTTCCTCTTGCTTTCCCTACATAGCCATCCTGCTTCATCAGCTGTTTCTACTTTTAACCTTTTCCCATCCTCCCTTGAATAAATGTCATCTTTGCTGAGCTCCAGATACTTCTTATTTCAACGACACAGCAAAATGGTTAAAAAAAGTAGTCAGCAAGAAAAATCATTTTTTGAACTCCCATCACCTGACTATGTTTAGTACAAAAGAAAAGCACAGGTAGGTTCTACCATAAGCAGTTGACTAGGTCTGATTTTGAGTCAGAATGCAATTCTGCAGGAGTGGGATGGGAGGGAGAGTCTGCTTGTGTCATTTCATGCACATTCAACACATGTACAAACACTTTTCACTAAATGGTAATCTTTGATTTGCCCAGGAAAAAGAAAAAAAAAAAACAAAACCCAAATCTCGAAACATTTTCAGTACAAATTACATACCTGGCATTGTGTTATACTCTTCCATCACTGAAACTGAACATGTGCAAATATAGACACATAGCCTTCCTCTCCAACTGAAAATGGGATTTAGAACAGCTAATTTCTTGACTCAGACCCCCCATCCTCTTGACCAAGCCCCCTTCTAGCACTCCCTGATCCTGTTTCGTTGCAATATCTCTCAGAAACAGCCATACAACCTGTTTTGTAGCATACAAGCTTCCCTTTGTAGAGGAAAGACATACAACTCGAAGTATTTAAAACCCCAGGCAATGTTTGGTTGTTTCAGCCCAGGATACATGCAAAACCAACAAGCTGGAAAATGCCCAAGCACTCCTAATTTGAGTTGTTGTCAGCAAAAAAAAAGCAAATGGAATTACAGATAGGGCTTTTCACTCACATAAACCTCTGGGAAATACTCTGCCTGCAGAGAGGCAGATTCTCTTCTAACTTCTGCCAGGATTTGGATCAAACTGCCCTGCTGGTATCACAGAGCAACCAACAGCTGTATGTGTGGTAAATACTCCATCCTTCTAAAAATTGTGGGGCAAAGAAGGCTAAAAAATAACAGTTACGGTACAAATCTAATGAACTCTACATGGCATTTGTTTCACAGAATTCGCTCCTCAGCACTGAGGCATCAGCAGCTGCAGACTTCTAAAACAGGTTAGACAGGACATTAAAAGAGTTTGATCCTTCCTGAGACAGTTTTTACAGTACAGAAGCACAAATTCTTCACAGCTTCTAACAGATTACACTGTATCGTGCTCTTCATTCAGTTACTGATCAGGCTTGGTGGGGTTTTTTTCAAATGTATTTTCCTTTTCTTATATACACTTGAACGAACTGGTAGAGTCTCCAAATATGTAGATTCGTATGTTGCTGGATTTTACAATAAACAAAATTTAACTTACTATACTGGTTCAAAACACCGGTACAACTCAACTGTGATGTTAATGAAACTCTGCAAGAAAGCACTCCTATCCTAACTGCAGTTCTTCTTTCTGACTCCCAGTGTGACCTCCTCTCCTCAAATCAGATGGGGCAGACATCAGGAAAAACAACAACAAAAATATAAAAAAATGCTCCTAATACTATTTCGAACTCATTAGGAGCCCTATGATAGATCATTGCGTGTACCAACAGCTGGTAGCCAGCAGCATCATAAAGACAGACCACTGCAAAGAGCTCATCTGAGAAGTGCAGTGGCTTAAAAAGGGATAAACTGAGATCCTTTCTTGCACTGCAGAACAAAGAGGCTTATGGGGTACATGGACTTCCACAAGTGGTGCAGTAATTAGGAAAATATTCGCAATATTCGTATAACTACTGTGAAAAGTACTATAGGAAATAAACCCAAAGTTTATAAGCAAGACGAGTGTCCTACATCTCATTCTCTGAACTCACAGCGTTGGTCACATGCATGGGGATGCTACAAAAAATGCCGCACTGAAATATTCCTTCCTCCTTCTACCTTTCTTTCCAGGAGTTTTCCCTAGGGAACAGTTATAGCACAACAGCATTTGGTCTTCTCTTGAGGATTAAAATAAATAAACAGAATACCATATCTCAGTTTTACTGTTCTATTATTTTACAAGAACTGTGTGCATTAGGTGGTAGCTCAACTCAGTACGTGAAAGCACGTGTTTATTTCTTGGGCCACAAGCTATGTATGTCTAATGGTCTCAGGCTTCTTGCAAGCAGAAAATTAGGTCTAGTTCCCAAAGATGTTTCAAATCTTTTATTTTCTTGATTAGCATGCAGATTTTTTTGGTTTTGTTTTTGTATTGCCCTAGTTGCTGACCAGAGACCTCTCAGAGATTGCAGAAGTATCCGTATATAAGATTACACAGATTAAATTACTCACATGTCATTTTTCCCATTAATCGCATTTGGCTACTGTTCAGTTAAGTTTTGCCTCCTGCCTCCAACAGAAACTACTAGCAGTAATTGGTAACATTCGTGGCCAGTTCTAATAATACCTAAAACCATAAGAGACTATCATAGAGTGGTGCTTGTTTTTCCTGGGAAGGAGGGAACCCTCACTGTTTTGTGACACTTTTCTTCTGCTGTCCTTTCACAGGTTCTGATGGCATTGCAAATTATCCTGAGAAGACATGTGGGCTACAGAGGTCCAGTTAAAAATCAAACCAACCAAAAACCACCAAAAAACCACCACAACAAAAAACTCCAAATGAGGGATTGGGAAGGAAACCTCGATAAGGTCCTTACCCTGCAATATTCTGCAAATTCAGCACTTGGGCAACATTACTGCTCCCCATGTAGCAGACTGCAGAGCTAAGATGTTTTTATGTCTTTATCCACCACACCAATTTTGGCTCTTTAAAATAGGATTTCCACTGATGAAAAGGTTAGAGCATTTCCTTGTTGCTTTTACACAGACAGGTCTTCTCTTTGCCTCTGTGCTTTCAATGCTTTTCCCATGGATTACAAAGACACTACCTCTCTCAAATACAACGAACTTCCTATTGACTTCAGAACATATGAAGCAGCAGTAGCAAGTGCTGCAACTGCAAGTGGAAGACAGGCAAGGACTCATTTAGGGTTACAGTTATTTGGCAGGACACGTTACTGTGCCAAATAAATGCATCCTATAAATGTAAAAACATATCAAAGCAAAGCAAAGCTAAATTATTTAGGATAAATGAAAGACAGAACACTCCACAGTTCCATAATAATTTTACAGTGATTTCCTGGTTATAGTTTTCTGCCTAAAATACTAATTATCTTATCTTCCGAACAGTAACCTCCATCAGAGTCTGAGAGCACAACACAGTATAACTTAGTTATTTCAAACCCAAAATAAGAGAACAATAGGTGGCAACTAAGGTAAAGCAACCTTTACTGCAGAAATCATTTCCCCATTAACACACTTCTTTGCATATTTCATCAAAATACAAAAAACTTAGGATAGCATTTCCCTTATTACTTACATATTTTAAATGACAGTATTTTTATACTGTCTTATACTGTGATACTAACACAAAATCCTTCTGTCTTGAGGAAGTAGTTGTTAAATGAAGGCAACTGAGATTCTGGCAAAGCACATCTTTACCAACAGAGTGACATGGCTTATTCTCAGAGATGGAACTGTGACTTGCAACAGTTTATAGTTTCTAACACTTTCAAGTTTTTCAGTAAGTGCTATTTGACTATCATTCCATAAGCACTTGTTATGCTAATTGTACAAGCTTAACCTATTTCCCCATAGCCCTCACCCAAACTGTACCTTTATGTCTAAAATTCATCAACACGGCTACTTACTTTATCAGGCATAACTCAAAGTCAGGGCAATGTTCATAGAATTCACAATAATATTCTGGTATCTCTCCCTTCCTGCTTGATTTCCTTCTGCCCCTCAGTTTAAGAAAGATGTTGAGATGCTGGAGTGCATCCAGAGGAGAGCAACGAAGATAGTGAAGGGGCTGGAGCACAAGCCCTATGAGAAGCGACTGAGGGAGCTGGGGTTGTTTAGCCCGAAGAAGAGGAGGCTCAGGGGAGACCTTATAGCTCTCTACAACTACCTAAAGGGAGGTTATAGTCAGGCAGGGGTTGGTCTCTTTTCTCAGGTGACCAGTGACAGAACAAGAGGACATGGTCTCAAGCTTTGCCGGGGAGGTTTAGGTTTGACATTAGGAAGAAGTTCTTCACTGAGAGGGTGATTGACCATTGGAATGCGCTGCCTGGGGAGGTGGTGGAGTCACCATCCCTGGAGGTGTTTAAGGAAAGATTGGATGAGGCACTTAAGGAAAGATTGGATGAGGCACTTAAGGAAAGATTGGATGAGGCACTTAGTGCCATGGTGTAGTTGACAAGTAGGAGTAGGTGTAGTTGACAAGTAGGAGTAGGTGTAGTTTGGGTCATAGGTTGGACTCCATGATCTCAGAGGTCCTTTCCAACCTTTGATACTGTGATACTGTAATGATCTCTAAGCCATCACATTTAAATTCTGCAGCATTCCTTCAAGCACAAAGAAACTTAGAAGACAGTCTTCTCTGCTGAACAAAAGTATCCATAAAAATGCTAGAGAGGCCACTATCAAACACCTTAGAAAAGATTATTAATGGAAATGAAGGTGACAGCAGAATGTTGGATTGATTATGATTTAGCAGTGGCACTTCTCTTTTTTCTACCATATTAATTTCCTGCCATACTGATTTAGCTAAAAACATATTCAGTATATTTTCCTGAAATTTATCTTCCTCCAAAGCAGCTGCTATGCTGTTGCAAGTATGTTCCAATTAACATGTCATTTTAGATACAAAGGGATTGCTCATGACATTCTCTATTTTCTATGGATTTCATGCTAAGAAAAAATTGCAGAGCTCCCACTCTTATTAAGTATATATTAATGCCTCATTGCCCTTCGCCAATGTCTATTCCTGATGTTTTCAACAAAAAACCCAATGTAATTGAAAGGAGCAAGATATCCACAGACACACGCAGTACAACTTCATGGGCCAAACTCTACAGTTCATGGGGATGTGTTACTACTGATGGGACCTCAGAGTCAATTACACTGTACAGCAAAGCATCGCAAGGTTGCTACTGGAGCTACTGCACCTTTCTGCCTGAGCCCAAGTTCCATTGCTTCATTCCAGCTGCATATTAATAACAGGGAAATTCTTAAAGGTTTTATGAGAGGCCTTTTGGAAACACTGACAGTTGTGGAGCAGCCCTTAACTGAGAGCATTGGCTTATTCGCTGTGACTCCAAGGGAGAGAACAGAGGACTCTAATAACATGCTCAACTTAGAGAAAACAAAAATGTTTTCATTCCCAATTTCCTCAGCACACACCTGCTGACACTAACAACAAAAGTGTAACCTGCCAAAAAAAAGCAGCAATCTATTACAGATAGAGTTATATATGGATAATAGTCTTCACCATATGATTTAGTTCTAGGTAGTCCTGCAAGGAGTAGGGAGTTGTACTTTATGTTCCCTATCAGTCCCTTCCAAAAAAAAAAAAATACAGTCCATCCCTTCAAAGAAGATTTTCTCTACCTCCAAGTAAAATTATCACGATCCTGAATTAAAACAATGGCAATATAAAATTATGAATTCATAAAATAAACCTTAACACTTGTATAAAAACTCTTGCTGAGATGTCTGAAGTTTGTTTTTTTCCCCAGACACAGCTTCCAGGCTGTTCAGTGAACTGCTGCTCCACAGCCCCCTTTCAGTCAGTGTTTCTATTCAAATGATTCTGTTTGATGGTGTTTACTAAGCAATGATCCAAAAGAGATCCAAACATTTCTTTGTGAAAATGTTAACAGCATGAAGTCATTTTCTCAACTGGTTGACTTTTAAAAGTTTTCTGTTATTTCTTCATTGACACATGCTAATTTTACAAGAACAGTATTTCCACAGTTCAAAGACTTTTCTCAAGGTCAGAATAAGGCAATTGGAACAGGAGAATGGCTTAACCAAAATGGACCAGGACTTTTTCTTTTTTTCCAGAGCTTACCACTGAAGATTTTTCTCACTGGCACCACACCAGTTGAGCAGTTAAGCGATGAACCTCACAGGTTTTACATAGTTTTCCTCTAGATTCATATTTAGAAATGTAAATATTTGCAGACAAATACACAAAAACATGCTTTCTCTCAGTTACACATAATTTTTTCTAACATTGTAAAATACAATTTTTAATAAAATTATTAATTTTTAGGTGGACCATGCCAAACCAGCAGCTCAGAGCAGGATGGAGAAGGAGTAGGTGGCCTGTAAAAGGTACTGTTTATGCCAACATAAACACAGTGCTGCTGCAGCCACTGCATCAGAACTCATGTCCTAACTTTGGGTTCACCATTGGTCAATGACTTGAACAGAACTGATAAATCAAACATAGATAAACTCTCCATGGAAATGTCAGAGGCACTAAGGTCTTCTGATTTTGAGTTGGATTTCTTTCTTTTAATTTTGTTTAAAAAAACATAATACAAAATACAAAATATACCCAAAGCAGTTTTCTTTTCGCTAGCATTAATTTTGGTCTGGTTGAGAATGAAATTTCAGATGGAAATTCATGCCAAACGTCAACATTTTCTCTCATGGGTTATTTCTGATGCATTTACTATTCCAAAAAATTCATATAAATCTAAGGCAGTTTTAGAAAATTTCAGCTTGTTATACTTCGAAAGAAAATAAACCACCAGCTACTTCAAAGCCTTTACCAAGCCAACATAAGCCACCATGGTTCAGAACATTTCCTATTGAATTTAAAATTTCACATGCCACAAGTCCAAAGTCCAAGATCTGGAATACTTCACTCTTTAATATTAGACATTACAAGTTATACTGTGCTAAATTATCAAAACTACTAATCTATTCTGTAGCAAAAGCCAAGAACAAGCAGCAGCCCAAACCAGTCTTTTGAATTCTAATTGTCGGAAGCTTGTCTGCTTTGCTTTTTAATTAGCTACAGATATTTCCCCATCTTTCCTATGTTTTTTCATCGGTTATATTCCTAAAACGGCATTTTAGCAGGAAATGTTTTAAATTGTTCTTACAGACTGTGATAGCCATAAAGAAGCTTGTGAGACTCAAAAAGGTAAAAGCCACAGTAGTTAAAGTTGATCCCAATAGTATGGAAAAAAAATTACCTTCCATATATTTTTTAAAGCCTACAGTGTTGAATAATGATCCCTAGCTGCATATTAGTGTATGCACATCTTCCTGAGATGCCCACAGAAACTGGCCTTGCCTTCCAAGGTCTACACTCAGTACAGTGAAGGAGAGAAAAGGCTTCTGAATGACTTCTAATCACAGAAAAGAATGGCTGCACTTACTCAAAAGGCAGATTAAGAATACAAGAATGTCAGACCTTTCATTTATAACCAGAGCTTTTCTTTTTATAGATAGCTCTCCTTCTCCTCAGAGACTCACTGCAGAAATCATCTTAAGGTTACCATAAAGTAGTCAGAGTGATAAAAAGTTTTTCTATCCTCTACCTACATTTCCCTCAGATGAAGACGTGCCCCAAGATATTGCGACAGTCAATAGTATTGTACATTAACATAACTTTCCATCAATCTGAGTGTTGGCAGACTGAGGAAAAAAATCATTCATCAATATTTCAAAGTCTTCTAAATGGGAATTCAGCTTCATTCGCATCCTACCACACCCACAGGAATACTGACGAAGGGACAACTCTGACACAGACTGAAACATCCAGGACTGAAGAAACGCTTGTTTTGCTAAAGTTGTGTCAATTTAAAAATTAATTACAAGATCATAGCAATTAACGAACCAACTTAACATAATGAGAATTGAGATCCTTTTAACAGGAAGCAGACTACTACCAAGTGAGTACACTAACCTCTCTTAGGATATCTGCCCTATGCATTCCTCTTCTGATCTGAAGGTGCACATGAAGAACACAGTATCACAGTATCACAGTATCATAAGGTTGGAAAAGACCTTTGAGATCATCGAGTCCAACCTATGACCCAACACCTACACCTACACCTACTCCTACACCTACTCCTACTTGTCAACTACACCATGGCACTAAGTGCCTCATCCAAATTCTCTTTGAACACCTCCAGGGATGGTGACTCGACCACCTCCCTAGACAGCGCATTCCAATGGCCAATCACCCTCTCAGTAAAGAACTTCTTCCTAATGTCAATCCTAAACCTCCCCTGGCAAATCTTGAGACCGTGTCCTCTTGTTCTGTCACTGATCGCCTGAGAGAAGAGCCCAACTCCGGCCTCCCTTTAGGTAGTTGTAGAGAGCAATAAGGTCTCCCCTGAGCCTCCTCTTCTCCAGGCTAAACAACCCCAGCTCCCTCAGTCGCTCCTCATAGGGCTTGTGCTCCAGCCCCTTCATCATCCTCGTCGCCCTCCTCTGGACACACTCCAGCATCACAACATTCTTCTTAAACTGAGGGGCCCAGAACTGGACACAGTACTCAAGGTGCGGCCTGACCAGTGCCGAGTATAAGGGGATGATGACCTCTCTAGTCCTGCTGGCCACACTGTTCCTGATGCAGGCCAAGATACCATTGGCCTTCTTTGCCACTTGAGCGCACTGCTGCCTCATGTTGAGTTTCCTGTCCACCAGCACTCCCAAGTCCCTTTCCGCCTGACTATTCTCCAGCCACTCGCACCCAGCCTGTAGCTCTGCATGGGGTTGTTGTATCCAAAGTGTAGGACCCGGCATTTGGACTTGTTAAACATCATGCTTTTGGAGTTAGCCCATCTCTCCAGCCTGTCAGGGTCCCTCTGTAGGGCCCTCCTACCCTCTAGCAGATCGACACTTCCTCCCAACTTGGTGTCATCTGGTAACTCGCTGATGAAGGACTCGATCCCCTCATCCAGATCATCAATAAAGATATTAAACAGGACCGGGCCCAGCACCGAACCCTGGGGGACGCCACTAGTGACCGGCCGCCAGCTGGATGGGGCACCATTCACTACCATCCTTTGGGCTCGGCCATATAATTGGCATCAGCATAAACGCGAAAGCCTCAATCTTTTATTGTGTCACATACAAACACCCAACAGGCACTGGTGACTGTTTGTCCATCAACTGTCTCTTGCAATGTCTGAATTCTTTCATTGAAACACCAGAGATTAACGACTGCTGAAAACTGAGTGGTGAGCTACATGGGCCAGATCTAACCAGCCTCATATTTCAGATGACATCCTATTACATTTTCATGCAGTTAACAGAAAAGCGATTCCGTGCCATTGAAAAATCCTGCTTGCAGAGATTATGCTTCCAGGAAAAAGATGCTACAAACCTGAAACAGCAAAAGCAGTTGGTGGGTCATCTAACGATCTAGCTAGCATGCAATCTGTAAGCCACACAGATATTTGATGGTCAAGTGCTGCACTATTTAACCTTCTCTGAATGAAGACCGCAAGGATGACTGTTACTAGGATTTTGCTATTATTGCATAACTGCTTTGCATATTACAGTCTTCTGACAATGCATTCCATCTGTTTCACATCACTGTATAAGTAACGCTGCAGCGGAATGAAGTATATCATTGCACATCATCACATAAAGTCCTCTGCTCTTTGTGAATCAGGAATTTTATAGGCAGTGCCAGCTGCAATCTGTAGGAAGCAGTGCGAATGTTTCCATGAATTCAGTTAAAGATCATATGCTCAGGGTGTGGCTATGGGAAAGACTAGTGTATCTTACACAGAGTCCCTGAAGTCCAATTAGTGGTCCTTTAATTACAAACAGACTTTTCCTTTTGCAGTATTCCACTCTAACTTACCTGAATGCAAACCAAAATAAAACATTAACTACAAACATTAAAAATATAAAAATTAGACACAAAAATCACTGCCTTGATAAACTGGAGTCTCACTTGGACAAGGTGTTTCTTGGAGATGAAATATTACACACCAAATGTAATAAAACATTACAAGCACTACAGCTACAGCAGAGAAATGGGAATCAAGCACAGCTATTCTGGTCATAAATTACATATAAATATTATTTATATGTTGTTTATTCATTTAAGTGTATTATCTCCCCTCCAAATGTAATAATAATATAAAGGCAGAAACATGTAATGGAAAATCTCAGTTAAAGCTTGTCAAAATTGCAAGCAACTGAAAATTTCTGCTGCAAGCATGGAAAATATTAGGTGGGTTTAATATAGATGTCCACATTTTCTGCACACTCACATCCTGCATTTATTTTCCTGGAGAAAAATGTACCAATTTCACACTCCTTCATTAAAAAAATACCTGATGGAACCAAAATGCATGGAAATTAATGGGTAGCTTTGTCAAGGATAATGTCTAGCAAAATTAAGTTTAAACATATTCAATTGCACTTGGTCTGCCAGTGTCTCAGATGCAAGTGCCGTACCCACAGTTACTAGTTCTACTAACAGACTTTAACAACAAAACTTGTACATCAAACTTTCAGGCATTATTAACCTCAGATTGAGGTACCAAAATAGGTAAATAATAACCTCTGCATGTATTTTTCAGTTCTTTCCTGAAGCTTTTAATGTCAAAAGACACCTTAAGAGGCTCATCCACTTCATGCACATGACAATATATTCAGTCAGGACTTGCAGCCCTTGTCACCCTTTCAAAGCTGTATTTGTGTATCGTGTCCCACAGAGCATGCAAACCTTCAAATTCATCTTCCTGAGAAATTTTGTTCACAGCTGCTTGCTTGGCAGAGATTTGGTTGCGGAGGGGAGAAGGTGGGGAGGAGGGGAAAGAGAATTTTCCAAGCAATGGGGAAAAACAGTACAAAACTTTAATCATCAATGGCCTTGACATTGCTGGAGCCAACGGAAACAACATCACCCAACTGATTCCATGCAAGGGAATGATTAAGAAACAAACAAACAAAAAATCTCCTGCATTTATTTCCACTGAGGTAGCTTACGCCAAGCTTCCTTTGGTGAAATCCAGATTTCTCTTACATTGGTTTCCTCCTGCTGTTGATAGAGCAGGATATTTGCTGAAACACAACAGGCAATGAATGTGGCATTCTGAATTAATATATGGCATATATGGTGGAGAGAGAACACTGTTCACAAAAGCTGTCTTTTTCCAAAGGCTCCATCAAGTGCTCTATTGGTGAGATACATAACTGGGCCAAGAGGAGACATAAAATATTTGTATTAATTCTTAACTGGATGCAAGACTTGCTGGCAAATGAATTCCATATCAGGTACTTGTCTTACTGACCCTGTAAGTAGTTTTATAGAAATAAAAATGCTTGGCTATTGCTGCAGGTCTACACCACACAAAGAAAAGGTGACATTCCATGAGCTAACTTTTTGCTGCCCTAACATCTCCAGGTTTCTCAAAACAAACAAAAATACTGTAGGAATAAAACCTGGTTGGTTCCTTGCTCCACCCAGTAAATCCATTTTCCTTTCTCAGCAGGGTATTAGAAAACAACTACTGCACTAGCACATTTTATAACTGTTCAACGATGAAGATAGTGCACAAAAATCACAAAATCATCTTTATTCTTCACTTCCTTTTGCAACATGCCAAATCTTTCCTGACTGTGCCCTGCTAAACTGTTGTTGCATATCATTCCAAAACTAGTGGCATTTTGGTGATGGCATTAATTATTCTGGATATCAGATTTTATATACTAGGAAGAAAAGTACTTTTTGCTTTGTCTAGGCAAAGCATACAATGGATTAGATGCAGTCCCTGCTCAAGAGTCACACTGACAACTTTAGCTATATTTTGTCCTATTCTAAAAGACATCATATCCCAGATGTTAACTCAGTAAGATGTCAGGATATCAGTAAGCATCAGTTGCAACCACCAGACTAAGTAAATTCATTCCCATGTTGTTGTTATCAGACAACTTCTAACTTGGAAGTAATTATTGATCCTCAGGCTGTAGCCTTTACACCCCTTTACAAGGCTACGGAGAAGAAAAAAAAAGCTTTGAGGAGTGTTTTTAAGGAACAGACTACTTTAAATCTGAAGTGGCCATCACCCAGAGATCTGAACTCTGAACCTCACTTGGCTGGTCATCTCTGAGGGTCAGACATTACAAAGAGGATGACCCTAAACATCTGTTGAAAATCAGACTACAAAACTGATGGGAAATTCAGCCTAATCCAAAAGCTGGAGCCAAATCAGCTACTGAAATGATATAGTGCGACCCAATGTAGGATGAATACACTATGAAGAAAATTTGTTCAATTCAAAAAGCAAAAACAAATTTAAAAAGCTTCTTCAATGCGGTGTTTTCCTTAAGGTCACAGCGAAGGACGAAGAAAGAACATAAAGGGGAGTTAAGAGGAAGAGAATTAAAAATACTGATCCTGAATTGAAAAGTTGAGAGTCAACTGCCATTATCAGTAAAGGTTCTGTGAAGCAATTCTTAAGCATTTAGAATCAGTCTGCTACCTTGATTTATAGTTTTTGAGAGGTCTACAAAACCCTGCAGATAAATTTTGAAGGATGTAAGGAATAACCTCCCTCATGAGTCTGAGGAAAAAAAAAAAGACAGAATTTAAGCGACTTGCCCATCACCACACTGCATGTTGTGTCACATCAGATGTTTAAATACCTACTCAGAAATTAGCAATTGATTTACCATCCAGTTCTGTAGGGACTGTCAAATGGCTGCAAAAAGAGAGTAAAAATCCTTGGGCTAAGTCAGAGAAAACCCAGACAAACGAAAAGTCAGGAAAATATTACCCAGTATTTCTGCTAATAAATTATAAGTCATTTATTTTCCACAACTGTCATCTCTAATTCTACTTACCTGTCTTTAATATGGTCTCAGACCAAAAACTGTTCTCAGGCTATGATGTGAACAAAATTGTCTTGCAGTGTTACTGGGGACACTTCAAATGCCGAGTTTAAAAAACATCTCACAAAAGAAATTCCCAGAGTTAAGAGTTACTTGGAGTAATGCTTACATTAATTTTCTCTTTGCACCTAAGAAACATGAAGTAGGCTCCCCTCCCATACAGTTTAGGTAAAATTGTCACCTAAAGTGACCTCCTGTGCCCAGCTCCACTCCTTTCCAATCTCGTGTTACCCATTCCAAGCACTCACCCTACAGACTGAATTGCACAGAATGACATCTTTTTCAGGGGTCTTAATCATGATTTACACAACATGTCCCAATAACCAAACAAGTATTCTTTTACTTTGGGTACTACTAGCAATTTCCAACTGATCCTCAAGACTACCTACTTTGTAGTAAAGTGTTATGTAACAGTAGTGCTACTTTCCATGACATAACAGTCATCAGCAATATAAACACATTAATAAAGATTACTTACACACCGAATTTTAACAAGCTGGCAATCAATCACCTTGACTTTCATGATTCCCTCAGTTCTCCCATAAAGTCCTAAGAGAAATTAGAAATCTATTCCTAGATACATGATCACAAAGGAAACAAGCAGTCATAACCAATGAGATGCCTGAATGCACCTCTGTGGATTAAATAAACCCACCTGAAACAGATCAAGTTTTGAATATTTATTGATTTTTAAAGTGATCATCCAGTGAGAGCAACCAAATTCATTGTCTTATTTCTGTTATTGTTACAAATTATACAATCACGGTGCCAGAACGAACTACAGTAAGTAAACAGTCTGACCTATTAAACATGTGCCAGAGGACAAGAGTGTTATGAAAGGACAGAAACTATAAGAAAATTATTATTGCTTGAAAAAGAACATATTACCATGTAAAATAGAATACAACTAACATAGTATGTTAGTATGCATAACATATGTAAGAGATGGATATCCATGTTACACCACAGGATATTAAAATAAGGGTATCTGATAATTATAATTATTGTATATGAGTTTTTAAATGCTGCAGACACAAGACTCAAATCTTTATTAAGGTTCTGAGACACTCTCAGACTAACAGTGATTTCATTTTAGTTGGGGAAATTCATTTATAGTAGTCAGTGCACCAAGGATTTCTCAAATCTCTGCACTCAGAACAAAACAATAGAACTGAAAGGGTGTTAACTTTAGAAGCCAATTATAGCTTTTCAAGTATCTGCACCATCAACGATTTTACAGTCCAGAAAATACCCTGAGGACACTGACAACAGGTGCTGGTTCAGTGGAAATGGACCTGCCTAGCTAATTGTGACAATCCTTTCATTTTCAATTGATCTTCTGCAATAGCAAAAGACAAACACATATGAATATTACAGAAAGTTCGAAACCATCAGAAATAAAACCACTGTTCCTCATTTTGATTCTACTACAAACTGCTAATAGCATAGTCGGTCCCCAGTATATTAAATCCGTTTATGTCGTGGTTGTGATCCCCAAACACACAGATGTCACTACACACACCTTGCCAATGCTGCTCCTCACATGAACAGGCAATGAGAGACATCAAGACCAAAGGCTAAGTTTACCTGCCCACACAAGGACTCCTGGTGCCCTTTGAGATGACCTGAGAATATATAAACCTGGCCCCATTGCCTCTGGACATCCTGCCTGGAAGCAGCCAGAGACCTGGTGGGTTTCTCAGGGATTAGAAGATGCCGAGGTACTGGGCAACCGTGTATAACACAAAATATCCTTCCCTGATGGAGGGATGGAGCAGAAAGAATAAAGGGAAAAATACCAAAACCAAAATTAAAATTAGATGAAGAATAAAAAACCTACAGCGTGTTTATGTTTGGAGTTTCCTAGGAGTTTCACTAAAGTCACAAAGTCATGACATGACATGCCCAGCGAGAATCAACAAACTCAAAAACAAATGTCATGTGAAAAGAGGTTGACACTTAAAGACAGACCACCTGCAAAGACTAAAAAGAAACAGCAAATTGGTAAGTAAATTTTCAGATAAAACCCAACAAGGGCCAGAAAAGCACTGTGGGAATTTTGGGTGAAATCCCAACAGAGGGCTGAAATATCATTGCGGCTTCACTGTCAGAATCCAGAAGACAGGAGGAATATTGTAAATGCAACTTGCACAGTTTTCCAGCAACTGTAATTTATTAAAGTCACCATGGCAGATTAGTACTATAGGCTGTATTTAATTTTTCCTGTTTATGTAGGCTTTTTTTTTTTTAAACAATGTATACCAGAAACATGGACAAATGCAGACATACAGTCACTTTTGCAGGAAACAGCTCCTCCCAGAGTTTAAGCGACCAAAAGAGTCTAATTAGGAAAGGGCGGTACCCTTTCATAACAAAGATTATTTTTACTGAAGTATCATTATCTGTAGTGCTTAGATGCTTGCTTCTGTGATTGTAATTGACACCGCTGAGCTTTGCCATAGTGGCAGCTTTGAAAGTATAATCTCTAAAAGAAATACGCCAGTGCCTTTCTCTACTTCCTAGAGGAGCTCAATATAAACGTATCGTTGTAGAGACAATATTTAGTGAAGAAATATATATCCAAGGAGAAGTGTCATGCTCTGTTGAAGTAAGACCAGGGAGTAGATCTAGATAGTCCCTTGAAAAAATTGTAAGTTCTCTCAAATAAAGTATTTTCACTGCAAAAGTAGGAGCTGAAAGGATCTAACAGATCTAGCATCTAAAAAAACAAAAATAAAACCAAACACATCCACATTGCTGTATTAGGTCTAAGTTTTGCTCAAGGTCTCTTCCATGGAGCTTTGGTGACTGTTCAGCTGGAAATTGAGGGCCCAAGAGATTTTTTGAAAACTGTAAGGGATATCCTGAGTCTCAGCCAGCAGCCTAACAATACAGCTTCCAACAGCCAAAACTGTGAATTGTGTTTTGAACATCTCTCATTACCGTATTGTGTGCTGCTTATGGAGCCTTCGTGTAACTGTATTTTAACTACTAGAAGTGTTCTATTTATAAAAGATGTTAGACTCCAAGTAATAGGCTCCTACACTGTAAAAAAATAAAACCAAAATTTTGAACTACCTTTTATTTCTTAATATATTCACGTATTCAGTTTCGAAAGTTACACTTTGTAATTTTAATATGTTTCTTTGGAGAAAAAATTTAGGCTGTGAAAAGTCTATTCCATACTTCACTTTCATATCATTTGCATTTCACATCTGACTGGTATAAAGTGGAATTTAATGCTAACCTGTTCTAAGCTTCAAGGCAAACTAAAAAACAAAAAAATACCCAAAGTCAAACCTAAATTTAAAAACCCACCTGATTTATATTAAAAACTCATTGAAAACTATGTATCATCACTGTCTTCTATCAAAAACCAGCTCAATTGTGTTTCCCTAAGCAACACCCTTTCTCTCCTACATAGGTGGAGCTGATCACTGTGGGATTGGATTAGATTCTTGGCAAAAGTTATCATGATGAACTTGCCACTACATCCTAAGGTTTGTTAGCATTCCTCAGCCTAGCTGTATCTACCACAACCCAGAGGGATAACTAAAGAATTATTGCAGAAAACTGTCATCTGAGCTATAGATTTCAGAACTTCATTCTTCAGACCCATGCTTCTGTGGCATCAGCTGCATTTATGTCCAAGGAGTGCAATGCTTTAGTAACTTTCAGTGTTATTTGCACATTATTTCTTGTTTGTACTAAAAAACTTGGAAGTAAGAAAGTAGAACTATTTAAGTTATAAAAATCTACAGATTCTAAGGGCAAGTCTTAATACTCTCAACAACATTTATCTCCCATGCAACAGTTAAAGAGCTAAGAGTTGTTTAGAAGTGTGAAAATCTGTTTGTAATTCCTGTCATGTTTTGGTACATCTGACAGTTAAGTTCTATTGGGGTCTTTTGATTTAACTGCAGATGCAGACTTGTTGAGACAACTTAAAAATGTGAGCCTTCACACCCTTATCATTCTCCCTGTGCTATTTCTTACAGCAGAGGGATTCCATTACTCAGTGTCATTTTTTCAGCGTTACTCTTTGTAAGTTCTCCTGTGGCTTGTCAGGTCTCTCAGCCCAGCAGAAGCCCAAGTGCGATATCTTCCCTGAAAAGATTCTTTGTTACAGGAACTGTGATTATATTTTTTTTACTCTTTTCCATCCTCCATTGACTCTCACAACCATCATGAGAGGTAACAGTCATTAAAATGTAACTGCCACATTGAGGGCATTGGATATTGTTAAAATACAGAATGCTTCAAGTTCACATTGTTCATCAAATTCTCTTCTCATGCTGATGTAGGAAGGAGCAAGACTAGAGCAGGTGGTGAGAAGTGATCCTGTCCTGAATGATGGAAGATGATGAAAAGGTCTTTGTACACGTTTCATTACCATTCCTGGAGAACTGGAGTTGTAGTCCTAACAAGCTTACCTCCTAGCTGGCAAACATCAATTTTGTCACTACGGCAAATACCATTTATGAGCAAGTAAACTTTAGAACCGTAAAAAAAAAAGCTAGGGAGTTGTTGTTGATCAAGGCTTTATACAAAACAAGCGTCCCTTCCTTTCTATGCTAATTCCAGGAGGAGGAGGAAGTCAACACAATTAATGCCTGATAATTATAAAAATACTGTGTTACTTTATTTAGCCCAGCATATATCTTGCATAAACACTGAAGATATTTCACTCAACTGCTTTCAGTCACTAACTTTTTTAAAAGTTTGGATAATATTCTATTATTATCTATTAGCTAAATTTGTAGTTGGATAAAAATGTGAGCTCCAGAGTAGTAAGTTCATTACCAACTCCATCAGGGAGAAATTATTTTTTTCTTTATATAAAGCACCGCAAAAATAAATTCAGTTTCTTAGGGTGACGCATATATTTTTTCATTTCAGGAAGCATCATGCACAAGGGTACAGTCAGAAGTCAAAAGAAGGCTACTAAAGCTTGCTGACCTAGATCGGATTCAAGACGGGAAATCCTTCGTTTTGACTGTAAGGGTTCCATTTCAATCATACCTGTGAAACAGCCTGAAGTATTCTAAAATAAATAAAAAGCATGAGTTGCATTACAAAAATATAATATTGCTGTGATATACCAACCGCTGAAAACAACATGTCACTGCTAACAAATCAAAACCATCTGTTTCCACAAACACAGTAATTCGGCTTGCAAGCAATTTGTTGTGGAGCCAAATTTCTAAAAGCTTAAGAAACAAAAATTATCAGGATTGGAGAAAAGGCGATAGTGGGAAAAAGAGAACTCTACCCCGGTACATGCAAACAAACTTACACATTTTCTTTAGTTTACTGGAGATCTGGCAGGTTTGTCAGTTTTATATTTCTTTAGATACAGCTACAGCTGAAAGGTACAAATACGCATAGAATATGGTATGAATATAGAATATGATTACATATAGACCATCAGCACCTTGAAACTGCTTAAGCTAGAAAATTTATGGTTCTTGTGTTACAAAAGTTATCTGATAGCCACTTAAAATTTGTAAAAACTAAGCTACCAAACTAAAAGCAAAGTGAAACAAAGTCAACATTATCAGCATATAGAAGCACATACCTAAACCATCTGAAAGTCAGTATGAGACCATTAGTAGTAAGTCCTCTCTGACTGGACTTATTTTGAAAGTGGGTGTTTTCCATTATGCTGTTTTTACTGTAGCAGACTTGTACAGAAAAATTCTGTACCCATCTGTACTAAGTGGGGTAAGAGAGTGCTGAGGCTGAAGCCCATAGGTTGGGAATTGATGAAAAAATTCAGTTCATTAAATAAGTAGCAGCATAGTCGGATAAGCCATGTAGCCTTCTGTATACTTAATGTTCTTCCAAGAGCAAGCAGTTCCTCCATATTATTAACAGAGTGCACACAGCTAGGAAAACGTAACTAGTGTACAATTTTGAAACTAAACTCATTAATGTTTGCTAAATTGAAAGCAATACAAAGATGCTAGCACAGGTCTACTCAGTGCAAAAAGCACAGTCTACCAAGAGCTAGATTTCCCCCTCCTTATTCACAGAGAATATATTTTCATAAGTTTCTCTTACCAGAGGAATCTTATGAACATTATTCCCATATGAAAATATAGGAATAATGCTTCCCTTCCTATATACAAATATAGGAGTAATGTTGTAGCTGCCCCCCCGAGCATCTGAAACAGTACATAGGTGCTACTGAAGTACATTTTCCCCAGGAAAACACATGTAACTAAATGATGGTAAATTCTAAAAGAGCACTCTAATAAATTCTGTGGTCACAAGTTGTGCTGACCAATTTGTTTTCCCCTCACATTCATCACTTAGGAGAAAAAGCTCTTCATCTATAAGGCAAAGTCATTCATTTATGAGATCATCAAACTGTACTTTAAGAGAATATGTATACTAATGTCATAAATAAACCACATGTTCTGGTACTTTTCCTATTATAGAACCAAGGAACCATAACCAGGTGTCACAACAGCATAAGATATATTTGTCCATGTAGGTAAGGTACATCAAAAGTGTTTTTCTTTGAATGATTATGTTTACTGATTTATATCAGTGAAAGATGAGAAACATTTCCAGTGAGCTCAATCCTAATTCCCTGAGAAAAAAAACAAAACAAAACAAAACCCATAACAAACAAGAAACAGCACCAGCTGCTTGGCAGGACTCTGCTAGAATGGTAACATGGTCTCTGAGCACTCTTGCTCAAGCAATTGAATTAATTACTGATGAACGCTACCGCAGCACCAGCACTGACAACTGTATCACCTACATCACCTAGCCAACAAACTGTTTTCTTATGGTGGCCACTGCTTTAACACAGAGCTTTTCCAGAATTACTTTGGATGTATTGTACATCTAGAGTAAAACTCAAACAAAGTAGTCAACTGTGTCTAAAACTATGAAACAGGTACATCTAGCAAAGATTGGCTAGTAAGGAGAATTTGATATAGCAAGAACATGCAAACTCATTATTAAGTCTACCTGAAACTAAGCACAGAAAAAATATGTTCTTAAATAATATTCACCCACTAACTTGGGCTAATCTTCAGTAGTGATACAGTCACCATTAGAAAGTGAGTATGAACAGGTTCTATGGAGAATGATCTATCTGAACAAAAAGCTATTAACAAGGGAAAGAGACAAAGGCAGTTCTTACACAGCTGAGAAGGCAAAAATAAAAGTGAAAGAAAAGAGCTAAAACGATGCAAAAATATTTATCTATAAAGTGACAGAGGAAGAACTGCAACCAAAAAAACCCAACCCCAAAACAGGACAAAACTCCAAACAACCAAACCACCAAAACAACTCATCCACAAACTCTGCTGTAATTGTGTGATAATGTAAGTATCTACATGGTTTTGATCTGTTGGTCTGAAAATATGGACAGGAATCTCGTGAGAACAGGTTTTCTGATGATATCTTAGATACTCCCAGGTTATAAGTCTGCCAGAAATAATGCAAGAGCAGCCTTTTTCCATAGTATTTTGGTACTTTGATTCCAGCTCCAGGAAAAGAGTAAGAACTGCAGAGGCATGTGAAATTTAAAGAGAAAGTGATCTGTAGTAAATCTCTTTCCCCATTCCTCACCAACGCCTGAATTTTGGAGAAGACACGAGAGGACTCTACTTTCATTTGAATCACTTCATCTTTTTCTAGTTTTGAAAAAAGTAATCAGTGCTAATTAAAACAAACACCTGACAGGAGTCACAGCTTCATTCAGTTTGTTACCAAATGGTTTTCTAATAAAGATCAAGGATTTTCTGTCTTCCTTAAGCACTGTGCTATGGGTTCACACAGGATTCCTGCAGCTTACAGATATGGCTGGTAAATAAAACAGGATGTTACAAAGCTGACATTCCTTACATAAAACAAGGAAAGTCATTAATTCATTGAAAGACTATAGAAAAGGATCTTCTATCATGCTTGCTACTAGCTTGAGGCAAAAATACTTGCCCTTTTTGTCATTGTAAATTGTGATGCTTATTTTGGATTAAACTTTTATTTAACTGTGTTCACTGTTTATTCTTTTTTATATTACACTGTCAAGGTAAAGATGGGGATAAAAGGCAAATAAAGCAATTTTGTTGCACGAGTTCAAAAGGGGATGAAAAAGAACAGAAACTGCTGCAATATTAACTAATCATTTGGCATGGGGAATATCAATGAACACACAGCTCAACATTGGTTCCAAAAATTTTTAACAGAAACAAGAGTTTTGAAGATGAGAGGGTCACAGATATCCTTCTGTGACAGACAACAGCCAGCTGAGGGCCATTGGTGAAACAGATCCATGCAAAACAACTCAAGAGGCTGCAGAAGATTTAAATGTTGACAACTCAACAGTTGTTCAACATTTGCACCAAATTGGAAAATCAAAAAAGTTTGACAAATGGGTGCTGCATGAGCTGAACAAAAAATCACCATTATGTAGTCTGCTCTGCGCTTCTTTTGCACCACACAATCCATTTTTTGGTCACATTATGACAGGTGACAAAAACGAATTCTATAAGACAACTGGCAATGTTCCACACAGTGGCTGGACTGTGGTGAAGCACCAAAACACTTCCCCAAATTGATGCTGCATCAGAAGAAGGTTACAGTCACTGTTTGGTGGCTGGCAAGTGGAATCATCCACTTCAACTTATTGAAATCTGCCAAACCATCACAGCAGAGAAGTGCTGTCAGGAAATCAGCAAGATGCACCAAGTACACCAGTGTTCACGTCCAACACTGAACAATCAGAAAAGATCAATTCTTCTCCATGAAAACACCAGACCACATGTCCCACAAACTACTCTGCAGAAGCTCCACAAACTAGGCTACAAACTCTGCCTCACGCAGCTCACTCACCAGACCTCTATCCCACTGATCGAACATTTTCAAGTATTTGACAACTTCCTGCAAGAGAAGGTTTTCCACAACCAAGCAGTGGTTCAAAAAGCCTTCAAACAATTCATCAGTTCCACGACTCCAGAATTCTATGCTACCAGATCAGACTTCTTTCTCGTTGGCAAAAGTTCATAGAGTCTAATGATTCTTATTTTGATTACTAAATTTTATATGCTGAGATACACTGATTTAAAGTTGATGGTTAAAAATCAGAATTATTTTTGGGTCAACCCAATACATTTTGGAAGAAAAAAAACCCCAACAACTCTGATTAATAACACTGACTACAAAAATAGAGGTAGTTACATTCCTGTGAATGATCACGTAACTAAAATTTCCACATGCATATCTTGCACTTCTTTGAAAGAGATGCAGTTTAGAAACAGGTCTTCCGATAGCCATGTTCTCATGCAATCGGGAAAAAGTAAGTCAAATGATCTACCACGGAAGAGGATTCCTGGCTCAATCACCATTCGTGTTCTCCATATAGGTTTGGTGAGCAAGGATTAGTCTATGCTTTATTATAACATATTTTCTTGGTTATATGTTAACAACACAGTAATTCTTCCAGAGGGTTGCAGAGAAGTGTGAATCCTTCAAAAGATTTGTGGATACAGATAACTTTGGAAATGCAGCAATCTAAGACTCTCAAACACACAGAAAAAGAAATGGAGCTAAGATTCATTTGATTGCTCCCCAGAGATAGTGCTAGATGAAAAGAGAGTCAATAGGATCAGATGAAATGCAAAGGAAAGAAGAAATGAAAGAATTATATGTAAATCTTTTTTGTTTCTGTTTTTAGCTCAAAAAAAAGGTCTAGATTCTGGCAAATTCACAGGAGCAGCACTGTATTCTCTTTGAAAGCTGAAGTTCTCTAACAGCAGGGCAGGAAAGGCAGTTAAATCTCTTCAAACATACAGCCATTGCTTGATAACTCAGTGACCTTCCTGTTAAGTCCAAAGGGCCACAAACACACAGAATCCGTATGACCCGTGACATCTTCAAACACTGGAAGCTGTTAACCAAATGCCTAATGTCAGGAAACAACTGTCTGTCCGTGACAAGCTGTATTCTTCCCCCTCTATGGAACTGGAACTAATTTGTTTTCTACTAGAGTATGCTTACAATCTCTTTCTTCAAAGAGTCGAGAGAAAGATTTGCAGCAATCATTTGCAGATTACCCAATTGGAATCCCAACAGAAATAATTTCTAATCACATTTGTGGTCCCTCTCCTGCCATGACATCCACCCAAGAAGCCTAGTGCTCTTTCAAATGGTCACCCTCTGAGAAAAACCAGCTGATCTAAAAAATATCACATGTAATCTTTTTGACATGTTTGATGCTTTAAGCATTTAAGTGTTCCCTTTAAAAAGTTACAAATAGATTCTGAAAATCCACATGTAATTCTTGGAGCTTTTTCAGTTAAAAAAACTGCTTACGTACATACACATGAGATCATGTAGTATTTTAGGTATTTATTGTTTTGTAGTTAATGTGCCAGAAATATTGTAGATTTGTATTAATTAGTTGCTTTATTTTTACATTAACCAGTTGTATATATACAACCATACCAAGCGATATATTAATATTCTTTGTTAAACGGACACAAATAACATTAGGCATGGTAAATAATTAGTGAACACCCTCTGTGTTTTTCAACTTTCAGAAGTAAAGGTAGTGCAGATCCAGTGGACAAGACATTTTCTCTAGCACATACTTTCTCTTCTATATCTTTTTGCTGGTCATCAGCTTTTTTTTCCCCATCTATAACTTCCTTTAAATTGTTGCAGGTTTTGCAAACACTTGGCCCTGTTTTGTGCTCTAAACATCATCCGTATAGTTTGAATAAGTAATGGAACTGTGCAAGTACAGTATAATATTTGTGACTTGCAAGGATTTTGTAGGATTACAGACTCAAAAGCCAAATGGAGTCAGAGAGCTGAGGAAACACAGTTGGACTCTAACATTTCCAGTAAATAATTTGTCAAACTGGACAAAAGCTGTACAGTTTAGAAAAGCTTTTGATGAGTAGCATTAATTCAACTCTCATCCAATGACACTTCATGTAAGTTAATGTGTTCCTTATTCTGCAAGAATCAGACTCATATATATTTTCCTGCCGTGGCCAATTCCCCCAACTCCCTTGTCCTTACATGCAAAAGAAGGCAGCATCCAGACACACTACAGGATCCTGCTGCCAGACTTCCCTCTCCCAGTTCTGCTAACCTCCACACTGACCTACAGTACCCTTCATTTGCAACCTTTTACACCCTATTACACAAATACAGCCTAGTATTCCAAATTAGGCTGTGTTTATTCCAGGAACACAAACAAGACACTTTTCACATCTAAGAAAATGTTGTGTCTTGACTAAAGACTAAGAAATTTTCATACAATGCTGAAAACATATGCAGTTTGCATCAGCATCCAAAATCGCTGTGGACTCATTTCTAACCTATTCTACCCACCCCTGAATCCCAATCTCAAATTCGCATCTTCCCAAATTTGACTGAATTGTGTTGCTTGAACTCCTTAGTAGCAGGAAACTTTCTTAAATGTTTGCAACTGTGCCCATTAGTGGCTGTCCTTCAGCTAGAGAATTGCTCATTTAATCATACCTCACAGGAACAATTGCTTCAAAGGCCCACTATGTGCTATTTTGTATCTTCACCCTTTACATGAAACTGACCTTTGGATTTCAACTGTTGGAAATTATGGAAAAAAATAACCTGTATGTCAAAAAGCAGCACTGCAAATAAGCTGTTCTCTTTTCAAACTTCAAAAGTTGATTCTTTTTAATGCTCTATCTAGACTTTCAAATTCAACAGCTTCTGTGGTTACATTTTGCCAAGTCCACTAGAGCTAATTCACAGTTTGACAGTGAAAGAAATCCTGGCTCTTTTTCTCATATACCAATTATCATAAACACATACTCAACACTTACAAAATATGTAAAGGTATTATAAACATTGAAAAGCAGCTTTCCACAGAGCTATTAAATAAAATTCGTATTTCATCAAATTGAACCTTGATAGAAAATGGGGTCTTTGTAGCTTTACAATACTAACGACTGAGTGCTGACAAATGGAACAAGCTCGTAAATCTGAAGCTTGTTCATAACAAGATTGCAAAAGAAAATATACTCTAATGACCCTGTCTTGAACATCCTGTAATAGCCCATTGTTCCTCTCTATTAGTCTCATTCAGCTATTTTTTTTTAATAGCAGATGCATAGCAGCAAAGGAACCAATGTAATGTGGGATTGCATGTGCGCAAATCATGGCACATAATAGATGTGACAAAGAGGCCCCAGCACGCTGACAAAAGCTTAGAGCGGGCTGTTAACTGGATGTGGAACCTTGCAAAACAACCCTACACCTTTGTGCAACTTGAAGCAGACAAATAAAAATATTTATAAACACTGAGAAGACAGGAAAATCATTTTACCTGTGAAGGGCAACAGATGACAAAGAATAGGAATGAAAAAGGAACACCATAGGTTTAAATTCGGAGCGATTTTGGAGCCTTATATTCAAAACATCTAAAGTTAGCACGGTAGCAGAAATACGAAGAATCCTTCCCTTATGTAAATAAAGAAGAGATGTGCTTATTAAGCACCTTCCATGTGTGACAACTGGATATTTCACCTTCACTCTGTATGAGAAACCATGAGCTACCTTAACACTGTACTTAATGGCATCCTAACTAGATCATGTACTGAAACCCAGCATCTGCTTTTGTTGCCAAATTAAAACACTGAATAGTCAATTCATTTAGCAACCCTACTGTGAGTTCATGTTATAAACAACTCCAAATAAAGATTTCTCAGCATAAAAAGGAATCTTTCAGTTTATCCAAATGTATGTAAAGTTTATCTAAGTATGTAAAGAAACAGCTTTTGACTAAGCACAGGATACCTGATTTAGCTTTGTCTTTACAATTACAGCCATGCTAAAGGAAACATTGTTCCATTTACTGATTTGTTCACAGGTTACTTTCCAAAGAGAACCACATTCGTAGGTTAAGATTTATTTTCTTTGTGCATTTGCCATTCCTTCCATAATTTTATCTTCCTTGCTACCAGATTCCACTGTTTCACTGTCAGTGCTCAACGAAGGAGGAGTTGAACAACAGTACTTTTTAAAAACAGTGATTTTTTAAAAATATAAATGCTTGGAAATCTAGGAAACAGAAGAGCTAAAGGCATTGTAAAAATAAAATAAAACAAAACAAACCTCTGGCTTAAGAAGTCCCACATTCCTGCATGGTATAATGCTATTTTTGAACACTGTGGCCTGGCAAACGTGCATTCCCTGAGAAAGCTGGATTGTCACAGATTCATGTCTATTATACCAGTTCCTCTTCACCAGACGAAATCTAGACAGTATATTTTCTCCCTCTCGCCGAATCTGACTGACAAAGCTTATTGCAATTGGTCTCTCAAATCTGCTTTGAATCTGGGCTCTTTTTGTGCTGACTGCACCCTAGACATGTACACCTGATGTTACAGATGGCAGCACATGCTGACATACTCTGGTGCCCTAGTGCCCCACAGAGGCAGTGTAAATATTTTGCCATCCTTCCAGCAAACCCTGAATTGCTGCCATGTCCTTCACTGGGCTGTAATGTGACTCCAGGAAAAGCCTAGCATGGCAGCAGGCTATTTTATCTCTGTAGCTCTAAATAAAAAGTGTTCAGTTGAACTACACATGCTGAATTCTACCTTTGGATTGCATGCATAGTTTCTAGAAAAGGGATCTCTAGAGAAGAAACTACACTTGCACAATCTTCCGAAATAATTGAGGGATTGAAAAGCCCAGCAGCTACTCAAGTGGTCCATGCTATAGGGTTAAAAACATCTGAATGGTATTTTTATACCTAGTTTCCTAGGGACCCAGCATGAGGAGTGGGTGGACAGAAAGGTCTTGAAAAACCGTGTTCTGATTTCTGTAATCAATCTGTAATGACATTGTTAAGATTTGATGGCTGTTCAAATCACCTCCTTTAGTCTGAAATTAAGCACTTCCAGTTAGAGAAAGTAAACATAAATTTAAACAAATATAAATGAATACCCAATGGTGGTATGCCAGACAGAACTGCCTGATCTTCCAGTTACAACCATTGGTCTTGTTTTATATAAAACCTGCATTGTGCTAGCAAATAGAAATGAAAAAATTTTCTACTTCTCCTCTGCCTGCTGGAGTGTAATTTGTGCCATTAACTATACTGATGACATAACATGCAGAAAATGACAGAAGAGATATAACCCTTCTGATCTCCTCTAGTGACAACTGATGCAGTACGAGATGCCCAGTGCTGTGGGGCAAAGGGGACACTGCAATGGCAGAGTTTAATTTGATGGGAATTCTCACTCTCATTTGTAGATTGATTTCCAAAGTTACTCTTCTCTACAACTATGATTTCCCATTTGTCTTCACCAGAAAGGCTTTTGTTTCCTGATGCACATACACAAGAAACAGATTAGAAACATTTTTTAACAAGTCCCTTTTCACCCACTCCTTTCAAAATACAGAAATAAAACGCGAATGAACCCCCCCTCCCCTCACTACACTGTCATGCACAAGGAAAGCTACAATTTAGTTCAATATTTAAGTGCCTACTTAGTGTTGAGCACCTGCATTTTCTGATTGCTGCTTGCTACACAGATACATAGCACAATCTTAGTGGCTTTCAGCGAGCTATAATGCAATAAACAACACATTTAATAGAAAATGAAGGATGCAGAATGGTGGCCATGCAAAGAATACTTGAATAGCATTCAGGAAAGACACTTCAATTTTGGCTTTCCTGAACTTGTTTAAACTAACTTTTTCCCGACTAAACCCCATCTTGATACTCTGTTACGGCACACACGTTTGCTGTTCCTCTTCAAGGAAGATGACTATGAATTTCAATACATAGTCATTTATGAAAAGGGTCCTCACCTCCTCCCTTCCAAGAAACCAGACGTTTGAAGAAAGACATTTCTCCCAGAGGAAGTATAAGGCAGAGGTTAATTTAATCTGTATGAACCAGGGTAGCTTTTGGAAATACTGTCAAGCCACATTCTTAATGCCTGGCAAAGTGACTCATTCAGAGTCATCACAGGAAAGGAAGTTGAATAAAATAAAAAACGGAACAGGATGGGGGCTTTGACAGAAGAAAAAAGTGAGAGAAAGGAAACTGGATTTTTTAAAGTGGCCTGAAGTAAGAAGTTCCATAACAAGATGACTTTTTAAAAATATATGTGTAAAATATACCTATGCACACACAAAATAAATATATATGCACACGCATTTATGCATTTATAAAAATACAAGTAAGTACACATACTTCTATAAAACCCAACTTCTTTCTATTTGAAGAGACTTGTATTTGTCAGTTGTCTTCCAAATCTGTCTGCTGAGGTATTCATTTCAGTACAAGGTGGCATTAACACAGTATGGACAGTACAGGAAATAAACAAGAATCCCCTCTAGAAACTCACAAGTGTTTAACAAACATGCTCCTTTTCTACACAATATGGAATTCACAGAATGTGGTGTTATACAGTTGTGTTAAAACACACCAGAATGCAACAAACACATTGTTATACCATTCCCTAAAGAAACACTGTGCATTAAACAAGTTTTTTTACTTTTTTTATTTTTCCCCCAAAATACAGCATTGACTTCCCCATGCTAGTAAATCAGTAAAATGGGAAAATATTTCTCTTCTCCAAATATTTTTAACTGTGACTCTTTGGACAGATAGCCACCTATCCTGTCAATTTTAGCCTATTCAAACAGAAAACAGCATGTAGACTCTTTCATAAGTATGGTCACTTGCAGCAGCCTAGCATAGAGCACCTCCTCGAGTTCACCATAACTGAAAACATACCCCTTGTGTAACTAGATTTTCCACCTACAAAAATAATAGTTTTGGTTCCCAGAAAAGATGACAAACCCATTTTTTAATATCATAAAGGCAACATTCAAGTGATTTCCAGCTCTTCATATTTCAAAATTGATACTTGTGAGTAAAACTTCTCAGTGTATGGTCCGATAGCAACTACTGTGTCATTTTTCGTGTCCAAAGGGATACACAGAAAGAATAGACCAGTTAAATCACAAAATAAAAAAGGAAACAAAAATTTAAAAGGCACCAATGGTCAAAAAATTATCCTGGAAAAATTTATTAGAAAAAATAATTCTAAATTCTACATCTCAGCTTCCAAAAAAAATTATCTGTTTGTGAAATATTTATTTAGCCCCCAGAGTGACACCTGCTGGCTTCCACCAGCAGAAACAAAAGGGCGGATCTCCCTATTATACAGAACATTTCAGGATAATCATTGCAAAAATGTGCCCTCTCTGTAACGGCACATTTGCACAGTATCACATCTTTTGCTCCAGATAGGGCAGTAAATAAATCCATAGATGTAACCATAGAGGAAAGAGGTATAAGGTCTAAAGCTCTTATTAATTTCTGAAATATATATTTTTAAATTTCTATCTAGGAAGTGTTGTAGAGCACAACACTGGGAGACAAACTATATTCATTTCTGATTATATCATTATGAAAAATATTTTCAAAGCCTAAACCAAATGAGTTTTGGCATCACAAATATGTTATCAGTGGATCTTTTGCTTTACATCAATGAAATTCTACCAGCATTGCCAATATTAAAATAATATCAAATTTATTAAAGTTAATTTCCAAGATTTGACCACTGTAATGTGGGAGAAAAGACTGACTCTTTATGCCCATACAAGCATCAAGGGTCTGCAGTTTTCAAGCTCAGAAAAATCAAGAAGATGTGGTAAAGATTACATCAATTTTAGGAACTAAAGAGAGAGTTAGTCTAAACGCAGCTGATGGTACATCTCAGGATATGAGGCTGCTGCTTTGAACATTATAATAGCAATAAAAAGTCACTAATCCCTGTGTTTCACTCCTTGTCCTTACATGGGATTAGCATTACATGTACACGCTTCATTAAACAAAAAACTGCCACTAATTTTGTTTGGGATATTTTTTAAATAAGGCCTGCATAAAACCAGAAATACAATATTATTTTATTTTCTAAAATTCAATTACTATCTCAATGGCCAGCTACAGCTTAACTGTGGCCAAAACTGTCAGAAAGTCTTGGGTAACATCTGTGCTATGTTTAAAAGGTAAGAGTTTCAGAAACACATGCAAATTTACACGAGATGAGAAGGTTTCTTTTACTGAGGTAAGTACGTTGTTTCTGTCACAGAAAGTCTATTTTTAACGAATTACATTGAGTTAAGTGCGTTTCAAATGCATCTTTCCAAGGAAAAGCAACTCTAAATAAATCACTGCTGTTCTTTTGGACAGCATACACTGCAGCAGTGACTGAAAGTGTTTGCACAAAACTCAGGCAGAAAAAGAATGACTTTGCTGGGAAAATGCAAACAGTATAAACAAGCTTGGGAGACTAAGGCAGACAGAAATGAGAGAAAACTGTGAGAACAGAACTTTGAAAATGCAAAAGTTTAGCCTTCCAGTTGTGCCTAGATTCTAAAATAGGACAAAAAGTATTGTTAAAACCAAATGGGAACAAATTCAATAAGAGTCTTATATTTTACTATACTAGCTATGGAATTCTCCATGAAGATAAAAGGTAAGTACACTATAGGCTAACTTCTGCTGCTCTTTGTGTAAGTGCTAGTACACTGAGAATATCAGAATTGCCAATGTGAGAAAAAATATGGGTTGTGAACACCCATGGAAAGCTGTCTCCTATTTCTTTTAACTGTTAGAAGGAAACAACATTTACATGTATTTAAAACATTAACAGTCATGAATCACAGTTTTCTAAACAAAGGATGAAGTTTAGGACTATTAACTCGAAAGTCTTTAAAATGTACATGTTCTCTCTTTAGTTGTTACATTAGTAATAAAAGTCAGCATGATATAGACTTGCATATGTTTGACACATACATAGATAAAATATTTATATGTATTACTATATGTCTAATACACATAAACATATATATAAACATACTTTCAGATTTATTTTACTGCTTAAAAGTTATTTATTTTTCAACACACATCTCCTTTGGTAATAGAAGTATCCATTCCTGCCTTGATACTGTGGTATCAAGGATATGGTTTAATTCCAGAGCTTTGACAATTTGTTACATCAAAGACTTTAACAGAACAACTACATCAGCAACTATGAGACTGTTTCCAATAAGTGTATAGCTAAACAGAAGAAATTAATACATATGAAATCCAGTGACATAGCTACTACACATGCTTTTAGAACAGCAGTGACTATACCATGGAGGTAAAGCCAATTTCGCGCATAAACTCTACAGAATTGACAGCTAATCAGAAGCACAGAAGGAATTTTGCTAGCAGATCAAGAACGCTGTAAACACATTGGGAAAAGACGGGAAAAACTCAAAGAAAATCTATTTTGTTTTCCTAACTGTAGACCTGGACCTCTCATTGGAGAAATTCTGTCAATTGCTTTCATAAAAAGCTTATGTTACTTTCAGTATTTACATATATATGTAGTCAATTCTGAAAATCTATATTTCTTAAATATCACTGCCTACATGTTATTATTAAAAATATATTGATAGCAATATTTTCTTCCAAATGTCCGTGGACTGGTTTGAATCTTTCATCTGTACGATTTCAGCCCAATCCTGCCTAGCTCTTGCACATGGTAGAAAGGCTATTGGAAGCAGCTGATTAACTTGAATGCACAGAATATAGAACTAAGTTAGTAATTACATTTGTGGGGAAGGAAATGTTTTAGTGTGCTTTCTTCCCTCAGTTTTGTTCTTAATTTTATCCCAGTCTAAATCTGGATGGCAACACCCAGACAGCCTGCAGAACAATACAGCATTCTAAGAGCAGACCTCTCTTTTAGCCAGGTAAGACATCAGTCATCAAGAGACAGACATGCAGATTTTTCAACTTGAGCATTCAAAAATTATAGAAGCTACCAAAAACCAGCTGCTGACAGACTGCAGAACACAAGTGGCTGGATGGGTGATGTACGTGTAATTCTTTCAACACAAAAAGGAACTGCTTTTAGGAATATCTTGCCTTTTAACAGTCAATGGACAAACTCCCATTGGCTCTCAGTGGGCCAGGATTTTAACAGATGTGTTGTACCAGGAGAAGCCTATTCAAAGGGACAAACACTATGCTTCTTAATGCAGAGCAAGATTCCAACTGATCAGGAATTCAGAGTATGGTAATATTTGAAGTTGACAGGACACACATAGTTTTGTCCAGTAAAAAGTGCAGTCACATGTCGCTATCCTGCCAGCATCTTTGCTTAACCCACAAATAATCTATGCCTCACCCACAAACACATGTATGCCTGACACATCCATCCTCTGTGGGCAGTTCCACCACAACCTAAATCAGTTACTTAAGAAGAGCATAAAACACAAATCTAAAGCATTTAGCTGAAATACTTATGAAAACAGTTGTTCCTACTGCACTAATCATTAAAACAACACAAACACTTTTCATGTGAAATGTCATCTTGCTTGATTTAGTATCACCAAGTGCCTTTTCTGCTGATGGTTTTCAAATTTGGATAAAGACTTTTGCTCCACTATGCAGAGAAGTCAATGAGAGTTTAAGCAGACTACAACAGTAAAAACTGGGAAAATACACATCATTATTTTTTAACTGAGAATTTCAGACAGTGTTCTCATTTTTGTACTTTGAAAGAAACCACATGGGTTCATATCTGGTCTTATTCATATTTTTCCAGATCTGGTTCATCCCCTTTCAATCCATTGAAAGGACATCAAATACACAGCGCAACCACCAGGCACATCATGGATCTGAATGGGTTTAAACTGTCATACAATTGTCATTGCAAATGAATGGCAAGATTCCCAGTATGCACAATATGACTGGAAATAGTCTATACTGGCACAATCGTTCAGAGCGGCAAAATCTGGCCCCAAGGAATCTGGCATAGGTTTATTAAGATTGAGAGCAAAAAAACTCAGCTATTTTTATTATTTTTTTCTCAGCCCTATAAAACATACGGATGCCCAAATCAAACAGAATTACACAGAAGAAAGGGAAGGATATTAATCACTGTAGATCAAGTCCAAGTGTGATTTGTAGCCTATACTATTTAACCATCCTTCAGAAACAATATTTCTTTTTCTGATTCTCAAGATCCATTGCTTACCTACACAAGCAAATTACTACACGTAGTGATCTCAGTAACACAGCCGTACTTTTAAAAACAGAGGATATCGCACCTGCTTAGGAAAGCTGAAGAAGTGGCAAGACTCCTAAGTGCCTCTAAACTGACACTGGAAGGCAAGGGATCACACGCTTCCCATTGTTTAACAGTTTCTCAAGGGAATGAAACAGCAGACAATTACCTTGAAGTAAACCCGTTTGGAGTTCGTGGGAAACACCCCAAACAGTAACACCCCAGTAGACGCACAAGCTTCAGACTGGAGATAACTTTTTCTCAAGCAAACAGAAAGTTCAAATGAAACAGAAGCTTCATCTTTTTAGTTGTGTAAGTACAACACAAAACCTCATTATGAAATAAGTATGACCTCTTTCGGCACAATAACGTCAACAAGACTAAAGGAATAATCAGTAAGAAAACCTACACCGCCTTATCACGGAATTCAGCCCCCCTGAAAGAGCTACAGTTGTACTGAATTAGTCCTAAGGACCCTTTTCAAACCAATAAGCCTCTAATTCTCTTCAGATGCAAAGGCAGAAAGTTGGTTAGCTGATATTAGCGATTTTAGATAGGATCCTTTAAGTGTGGATTAGATTTTTATCTCCATTTCTACCTATTGATCGTTGATTTCTCCCCAGGGACCTATTACAATAACATCGCTTATAAAATCCGCTCAAGATTCTGCTCCCTAAATAGACGCGAAGCCTTCCCTCGCTTCGCTTTCTCCTCGTCCCTCGCCGAAGCGAACGCAAAGCGTGCACCGAGGCGCTTGGGCGGCGCAGATTCCTCTCTCGGCGGGGCTCTTAGGTTCGGTACTCACCGCTCCGAGTCCGTGCGGGAGTGGTTTGGATGAGCCGTGCGGGACCGATTCGGGTGAGCTGTGCGGGTTTCCCCGCTCACACCCCCTCCGTGCCGAGGAGCGGAGCCCGAGGGCAGGGCGGCTGCAGTGCTGGAGCGGCGCCCGCGCTCCGCCGAGAACTGCGGGAGCGCGGGAGCGCCGGGTGTCAGCGCGGGCGGCGGAGCATCACGGCTTCCTGTGACATCAGCGCCCCGCCCGCCGCGCCGGGAGCCCCGCGAGGGGCGGTGGCTGCCCAGACTGGGGGCGCCTGTGCTGCCCGGCAGCATCGCCGCGGATGGGCTGCCCCAGGCCGGTGGGTGACTGCGGCTCCCTTCCCCGCGAAGCAGCCCCGAAACGCCTCGGGAAACGCCCGCTCTGCCGAGAGGAGCAGACCGAGGGACCCGTCTGCGCACCCGTGGAGCCAGCGGGATTCTTCCTCGCAACAGACCCTAAGAAACAAATCGGTGTGGACCATTACCCAGAGGTGCCCAGCGCCGCGTTCCTGCCCCATGTGCCCACTTGGCTTCTGCCGGAGCTGCGGGGCTGCAGCCGGCGCCGAGAGCCTCCACGGGGAAATGCTTCTGTTCCTCGGGTGTAAAACTGCCTCAGAGGGCAGAACTGCATTCAAGCAAGCGCATCGTCTAAAGTGACACTTTGTTGCAGACCCAAAAGAAAAACTGTATTTAAGTGAGGACGTCTCTGAAATATCCAGGGCAGAACAAAGGCAGCAGGAATATTGCTGCTGCTTCTGCACGAAACTCCGGGCTGCGCTTTCTGAAATGCCAGGTTTGAAAGCGCAAGCATGGGCTGCCTGGCTTGAAAACTGGCATAACTGGGGTAAAACCAAAATCAATGGCAGTTTAGTACGTTCAAAGAACTTTGTATCAGGACCTAAAAGTGTTTCTTTGAGACCATTTATCACTCGTTCTTTGTACAACTGATACCTGTGCTGTAGACAGAACTTGTGCTCTCCGACAGAGAGCTGCTGTGTGTGTGCACATGGCAATGCTGTGCCGAACAAATGGGGAGTTTATGAAGCATTAAGCTCAAATAGCATTAACACCTGTATGTAACACTGGTACTCCTTATGGGAGGCCAGAAGGACCTCCCAAAGGTTGTGGTTTTGTAAGTGCTCATCAAAATTGTAACCATTTAATTTGCTCATGAAACATGATGCTTGCTTTTCACTACCTGTTCCTCATCCACTCCTTTTACCAGCAGATACATCTCTAAAACATGTCAACTGGAAGAGGCAATTCATCTGGCCGTTGAAAATCTCTTCCTCAAAAACAACAGCAACAAACCCAGAACTACGCAAAAAAAAAAAAAAAAAACAAACCCAACCCACCCCCTAAAAACCCCACAAACAAACATCAAAAACAAAACCCCAAACCCTACTCCCCCAACCCATGGTCTGGGAAAAATCACAAAAGAGAAAAAAGAGGCAGGAATACTTTAAATCCATACAGCCACTAGATAATATGAATTGTGAAATCACACTCCAAGGTCACTAAAAGAGTAGGTGTATGACTTCAATACTCATTTGATACATAAGTGTCGGTGCTTCTAGCATCTTACATCAACAGAAGAATGTTTGAGTTCTATAATCAGTGAAGAACTAAGAGCTGGCACTCTAAACTTCTAGCCAAGGTAAACGCATAGAAATCGGGGATTAGCTTTGATTCTGAACAGTGATGAAATCCAACTTCTCTGAAATAAACCATGTCACCTCAAGTAGTGGAGTTACATGAGAAGTGAGCCACGCTGCATTGTTTTAGACCTAGGTATAGGCTATAGACTGCAACATGGTACATTGCACACTGCAGCCTAGAAAATAACCTACGTATTCCAGCCAAGCACACTACAAGCGTCTGAATTAGCTGGAGAAAGTTGTTACGCAGGCCGTGTTTGATTTGGAGTGTCAAATCCAGTGGACTTGTGGAGGGGTTTGAGGTTTTTATAGTTGTAAAACCTTATATTCTATCTATTTGGCTATCAGTGGAGCTTTCTTACTCCTACTCTGCAAGTATATGAGACCTCTCCGATGGTGTGTTTTGCACTTCGAAGACACAGAAGGCCCCCACACTACTCCAGTTGCCCCTTCTTCTGGATGAAGGGCACCAAATTACACTGGCACAGCCTCCTGGTTTTCCACAGCGTGGGCGTGAGTGGTTCAAAAGGGATCTCAACCGGCACAACCAATTGTGCTTTAACCCAGGAAAGCTGAAAAGCACCCAAAGGAAAAAATCCAGTTCCACCTCTCATCACAAATTGTGATCTGTTGTGAAAAGTTCAGGGATGAATATGCTTTTGCAAACCATGAGACGAGTGATGCTGGGCTGAGACCCACTCCCGCTGGCGCTGCGGGACGCCTCTCCCTGGCGACAAGGGGCTGCACAGCACAGCAGAGGCCCGGCCGCCCCGTTCCCGACCCTCGGGACCGCGTTCGTCGTGAAGCTCTCCCTGGCGGTGCCGGCAGCGCCCGGGCGGGCCGGCCCCAGAGCCCCAGTCCTGCGGCGCAGCCCTGCGGCGCAGTGCTGCCCCCTGGTGCGCGGAGTGGGCGCTGCGCCCGCCCGCCGTGCGCCCGACTCCCGCCGAGCCCAGGAGGCAGGAACGCGCGGGTACCCGCTACGCGAGCCAGACTCCCGTCAGGCAGCAGACCCGGGTCAGCCGCGGGCACGGGCGCAAGGGCCGTGTGCAAAAACGGTGGCTCCTTGCTGCAGTGCCTAAGTTCCTCACATCTATTTCAGCCTCTCGCTTCCACACCACCTCTCTAACAGCAGTGTAGCTGTCTTCAGTCCTTTTATGAGTGAAGACAAAATGCCATAAAGATTTATATCAAAGAAGACAGGAAAGAGTTACAAAAATATCCTGCTATATTTTGTTTCATAGGTAGCAAGGTACTACTAGAGAACTTAATAGGAAACCAGCTATCTCCCCCACGTCCCTTTCCTTTAAATCAAATCTCATTATAGAATATTTACCCCAAATCAGGGAGGTGCCTTGGAGAAGGGCAGGAACTGTACCACTGTTTTCATGTCAGTCTTAAAAAATCCCACGAAAAACTAACCAAAATACCTTCAAAAGCAACGGGACAGTAGGCAGAGTTTTGTCTCTAACACAACTGTTCAATTTTTTTGTAAAAATTCAGTATGTATTTCTGGAAATTACTAACTAGCTAGCTATGACTCCAATTCAATAACAAGAATAAAAATCAATTATTCCAACAAATACATTTTTAAATCTTAGCCAATATCTGTCCCATTGCTTCACATATTTACATCTTCAATGCTGACTCTATGGGTTTTGGTGGGTTAATTCTGATCACATATTCATTTTACAATACTGCAATTATATGCACTTCAATGGAGTTAAATCTAGCTTGCATAACCTAAAAGAAATCTGATTAAAACAAAGCCAGTCTATCTATTTCCTCTTTCTAGCAACAGAACTATTTTTTAATCTATGCTTGAGACAATCATGTTTGACAAGTTAGTTATAAGTCTTTGACAAGCACTATGCTTTCTTTAGCACAAAAACAAATTTCAAAAAAAGAACAATAGGATAATAAGGTAAATTTGAACCTTACATACTTCTTAATCATTATGAGTTACATACCCACACAATCTGTTCTGTCCTGTTTCAGTTCTGACAATTACATAAAAACAAATTCAAAAGCCTCTATAAAAGTAAAAGGAAATGTTTATTAACATGAATAAGGAATACTTAATAAAAATATAAGCAACATAATAACAGGTAATCAAAATAGTCAGTACAGTAAATATATTTATATGGTCTACACTAAAGGCTTTCATTCACAGATGAATATTAGTTTACTTGACATTTCCATAAAAATCAAAGTTGTGTTCTTTCAGGCATGATTTCCTTGCCCATAGCCTTTACTGACTGTTTCTTTCTTTTCTTCTTGATTTTTATTAATCTTCTTTTGCCTTTTGTTTCATTGAATCCTAAAGTTAAAATTAAGAGAGTAGATTAGATGCTGTATGACTAACACATCCAAGATTATCAGAAATAAACTCAAGTCTTGTTTTCAAGAAATACTCTTAAAACAAGAATACTGTCTTATCTAAAGCCTTCATTTTCCTGACACATGCCAAGTTGTCTTATTTCTGTTCTCATGCACTGTATTTCACTGTTCATCTTTCTCTCTCTAGCTCTGTCTCTTTTCTGATTTCCATTTTCACTTTTCTAAGACTTTCAACTAACATTTTATCAGGTCAATACTTACTACAAGAACTTGTAAGAATGTTTCAGCCTGCATATTTATCTCTTACCATAGTCTGTAGCACTTCCCATACCTTTCTTACAGATCCTCAAACATGACTTTCTAGAGGTGAAATTATTCTCATTCCCACCACAACCACTGTAGCTAAATGGGTGACATCTTCCAGTTGAGTAGTTGTAGTAAAATCGTAACTCTCTGGCTCTACAAAGTCCTCTGTCCATAGAGGTCATGCACAACGAAGGGATAGTGGGTGGTTCTAGAAATACCAAGAAAAACAAGATTAGAGACAACACTGCAATTTACAAGCTTTCTGTTACGTTCACATTATACATGAAATTTGAAGCCCACAGAACTTTGACACTCATATTAAATTTACTGACAAATTTAATTCTGCCCTTCTGAAAATCCAGGATACTTTATGCAAGCATCTGTCTTTTTATGATTACAATGAGAGCAAATGCTGTTCCCTTTGAATTCCAAAGGCCAGCAAAAGCTTACCTGAAAGCAGAGTTTGTTCCCTATACATTTAACGATAAACTTGCCATTTCTGTGATAGGAGATAGCATTCAAGTTCAAATAAAGAAGTTTCAAGTGAACTATTTGTAGAAAGTGAAGTTAAATAAATGAAACTTGGACAGCTTAAATAAATTTGGTAAATATTTCTGATAATTAATGAAGTGAATTGTCCTAATCAGTACTAGACATTCTGAAATCAAATAGGAGGTACATTTGGTGTACATTTACAATGTAAGATTCAATACCTTAACACTGGGTTTGTTGTATGAATACAGAAAGCTTGGCATAAGTAACAGGAGTTGGTCTACTGGAAAAAACTGAGGAATTGTCAAGAAATAGCTTGTAACTTGCAGAATAACAAAGGACTAAATATGAAGAACAAGTGCACAAAGTGACTGAAATGCTGGTGTGTTAGTGCTGTTGTTAGGTTTTTACCATTGCAAAAAGCAGGCTGATGGTTTCTTTCTTCAGTGCAGATGCAAGTGAGAGTATGAGAACAGAAACACTGGAAGATATACCTCAGGTGTCCAAAGTACCTGGGCACTGGAACATGTTCAAGAAGCAAATATGTACCAGGATTCCCAAACCTGGAGAAACTGTCATCTATCACCATCTATCACTCATCTACAAAATTAGAAGTGAAAAAACTGTACAGGATGCAGAAAACGGAACGACAGCCATTATATCATCAGTTATGAGGGACCATTTTAAATGAGCACCATTCTCCTTCCAGAAGCAGCAAAATTGAGATAGCTGAGATCTGAAGGCATAAATGGAAATGTGAAGCTCATCAGATGGCCTTTTTGGCTGGCCAGATAGAAGTGGTTCAGAGGCAAAAACAAGGAAAAAACTTCAGGGAATAATTTGAGTTACAACAGAGCTGAAGACATTCTATTGTCACAAAAGGGAGAAGCAGATGACTTGCTGAAAGCAAGAAGTTATGAATTAACTTGGGCAATTCAAGAGGCTGACAAGAAAATATCCAAGAAGAACACGCTACATCTTACTTATCTTAAACATATTACACCTGCTGAAAAAGGTTCATCTGCCAAGGATAAGAGCTGAACTGGCATGGGGAAAAAGTAAGAAAATTTGCTGGGAAAGACATAGTGTGGTAGTTTATGGAAAGCTAAGACAGCAAAATGAAATTAATAATATATTTGAAGATCTCATAGTATTCAAAAAGAATCCTGAAATGAAAAAATTGCAACAGGAATTAATTTTTCAGGATAGATTAAGTTAGTTTCAGGTTATAAAATGAGCACTACTTAGTTACTTTTTATGACTATGCATTATTGTAACAGTAATAATACTGTGTAGATCTTTATTATCTTAATTTACTGTTATTTGTTTTTCTTGATGATGCAGATGTTTGGATTGGTTTTGTTTTGTAAGAGAAAAAGACTCAAAACTGCAATAATTTATAGTTGTTTCTGAAAAAAATAGGTAAACTAATTATATGAAATTAGCAGTACATTAAAAAAGGCTATTGGTCTTACCCATTGGAAGACTATATAATACAGTTTTTCTTGAATTCCATGCACCCTTCTTTGTAGTGTGAACAGATAACATGATCATCCTTCAGAATCTCTTAAACATGCGTATTCAGATATAGGCTCATATTTATAAAAAATAATGCCAAGCCTGCATTGCAATAATAAGCATTCTCCCTCTGGCTTATCTTGGGTTGTGTGACAATGAACTGTTAACTGATCACAGTACAAAATACATTTGAAATTATCTTGATGAGATGGATGAGGAATAACACTACTGCAGACTCTCTTGCCCAACACAGATGTGTGACATTCACAAATCTTCAGATTTATTGACAGATTTTTGATATATGCAGACTTCAGTATCTCACTTCTGGTTGCAGCAAAGAGAAAATAAAAGAATCTTCAAGTAGACAAACTATTACAAAAATAATGAGTCATCTGCACTTGACAGTACTCTACAGGTATAAACTGGTAGAGATCCATTACAGCAAATAGAACTGTGTCAATTTAAATCAGCAAAAGATGTGGCCCTGACTTTGAAAGGTCACTGCTGAAAGATACTGTTAGACATTTAACATTTATATGTGAAAAAAAATGGGTTTTATTTGGCCAAGAGTTTAATTTTCTGAAGATCAAGAACTTTGTTGGAAATCTATTAAACTGATACTATTACAGAGTTATATGTAGCACCAATATGTATTCTTTTTCTTGAAATCAAGACAAAATATCATTTAAATTGTGTGATAAAAGACAACATCTTGCAAGGTTTTTTTAATGGTGGTCATGTATTTTTTTAAAAAAGAAGATAAACAGCAACATGAATATATATGCAAAATAGATGTTGCAGTGGCAGACCAGCTACTTTGCCTGTGCTAAAGAAGATGGGCATCAGTCACTCCATCATAAACAGCTGGTCCTGACCTCATGTGCACAGCCAGATTCCCATACCTCACTGAGGGACATTGCAGTGAGGGGAGTCACAGTGTATCTCTGTGTAAGATAGCTTTACTGTGCAACTTCAGTTTACACTTGTACCTCTAGTAATAATGGGAGTGGAAGCTATGTTCTCCACATCTCTGTGGAGAAATCAGCTGTCAGTTTTGGCTCTCTTCTTTCCTTTCTCCATAACAAGATTGCACAAAGCACAAAATTTTAGTCCATTCCAGGAGTCTGGAAGGTGCAGGTTGGTAAACAGAACAGCAGCAGGTGACTCCATAGGCCAGATGGTGTAAGACAGAGAAAGATTATATAGTAGGGAAGAACCTGTGGGGTATGCAGAATTTCCACTGAAACATACGGGTCCTTCCAAGGTCTTACCTGGCCCATCCAGCTACACTGACCCCACCCACCCTTGTTCCCCAGCCCTTTCTTCCACCAACTTTCAAGTCTTCTCTTTCTCTTACACTCACTTCTCCCTCCCAAAATCTACTCTACCAGGAAATTCACTATTGCTGACACAACCAAGAACCCTTCTGTTTCCTCTGAGAAAACACAGTGAACCGTGCCTCTTCGCTTGTATAGATCAGTTGTTTGGAAGGTTTGAGGAGTCATATGAATAAAAACCTTCAGGGAACGTGTAAGCTCTTATGTCCCTAGACTTATTATCAGGCCTTAAATCATACAAACATTTTTCAGTGAAAAAATTAAGTTGCCAAAAGCTTTACTGTTTTATAATCAGTTACTTTAATAACAGAGTGCATTGATGCTTTGTCATAAACAAACAACCTGGATATCACAGAAACTTACCTTCACCCAAGATATAGATCACAATGCAGGCAAAAAAAATAGAATACAACATGCATTCAAGCTTTATTAGACATGTAATTCTAAGCTAGGAGCACAAGAATGTTATCCTACATACCCATTATCTTACACATCGTATTAAACACAAAAATCTTATGAATTTGTAAGCCATCACTTAATCTCCAAAAGTACAAATAAGTGTAAAAGCAAAAAAATCAACAGAAATACTTGGTAAGAATGCTCAGTCTTTTTCCAATTGTTTCTTGTTTCCTCTTGCATAACTGTGGATCATAAAAATGAAATGCCTCAAATTCAGTCGCTCTTTACAGTGTTTGCAAGTATGAGACATCTATAGTGGACAGCCTCCAGCTGTAGAAACTGCTAAAACCCAGTCCTTTGCAGTAAAGGTCCAGCGTCTCACCTACATTATAATACACATGCAAAAATACCTTAAAGCAGCTACAAAATTAATGCACACTCACTTTTGTTATACCCAAACCAAGAACTGAGTTTAATATGGCCTTAGTGAAAATAAAAATTTATCATGCTAAATATATTATGCCATATTCCAAAGTCCAAATATACCCTTTTTAATGGATAAAAGGAGCTTTAAATCAGCTGTCAACTAGATAGCCACAAAAAATATTCATTTTGACTAAAAGAACCCTGCACCACTGCATTTGCTTTTGGTCTTTAAATGTTTGTATTTATCAGACCTTCAGGAAGCACACACATTCAGAAGACTACAGTGTGTGGTCAGTCTTCCACTTTCTGATATTTATGGACAACCATTCAGTAGCGATATCTTTCTTTTTTTTACTTTCTCTGATTATCAAAACATTCTACATAGATGGAAGCCCATTCTTTAGTCTCAGATATGCCAGAAAATGGGTGGAAATGGAAAATGCAATCCAGAGTGCATATAGAAGACAGAAAGCTAAGAACTGCAGAAGTGAAGTCTTACCAAAAAAGATGGGAAATTGGTTGCGGTCCTCCTTTGGGGAACTACTGTTCACAGTGTGGGACTTTTCATTTGAAGCAGTTGGAAACAAGTTGACTAAAAGGAAAAAAAATTGAAATAGTAAGTGACAGGTTATCTAGACACAGCAAAGCTCTGAAAGTAAGCTATAATTGGTATGTTTGTCTTGCTCCATGGTAGTATTAATACCACTAAAAAGCGGCATTTCTGTAAGTGCCAAAGACATGGGAAACTGATGTGTTAAGGCAACTTCGGGATGGATTACTTCCTCTTTAATTTTACTGACTAAGATTTGGGTTGGTAAGGTTATTTTTATGTTACTAGCGGATGTTCCAACCTTTGCAACTGTAAGCCCTTTTCAAAATATTTATTACTGGCAACAAAGTGGCTATGAAGCCAGTTTTAATGCTACTGAATTCACCGTGCTTATGTATTTCATCTAAATGTACATAACTTCAAACAAAGAGAAAAGTGGGTGGACTAGCCAAGGAGTGTCTGCATTAAAACAAAACCAAACCAAACAAACAAACAAAAAAAACACACCAAAAAAAAGCCCCTCCAAACCCCCAAACTATAACCAGCAAAAGCAAATTCTTACCAAAAATCCCAGGAAGCTGGTTGGGTTCTTCCTCGGGGGAACTAGTGTTCCTTGTGTTAGGATGCTCTTCATTTGGAACAATTGACAATACATTTGCTAAAAGAAAAACAAAAGGAAAACAATGAGGGGAAAAAACACAGACAGCAATTGGTATCAGTGATTCAATATTACTAAGGTAAAAACTTTGATCTATTTAAACCAGAATGAAGAATGAAGAAGGGGACGAATGATCTACAGTTCAGTCTGAATGACTGTTTTGTAGCCTATGCTGCACAGCCAAATCATTCAGAAGTGAGGGACAGGTTTCCCACAATTCTTTGGCAGGAAGCTAGCAACACACAAAAAGGAATCAGTAAACCAAAAATACCTATATTGGCACCTCTTTTCATTACAAGACTTGGGTTGAAAAGAGTATATTCACAAGTACTAGTTAAACAATATATATTAACATTTTATGATATTCTAAAGCAAAGCAGCTAGCAGATTTTAGATTACAGAAAAAGACTCGTGTCTACAACCAAAATGGGTCCATTACTTCATTCCCTGTCCATGCCTCTCCATTACTGTAAACTCTCTGCCTTCTTCAATGTAACTACCAATATTTTTACAGCATTAGTCAAATCAAATTTCCCCAAATTTCTGTCCTAGAAAGTGGGGTTATAAAATTTTTCCCCTAATGGCAAGTTTAACGGAGAAATGTGATGCTCTAGTGTCAAGGTATGGCCAGGACCAAATTGCAGAACAAATCCCCTCTTCAGTTGAAACTAATGTTACTTTAGTTACTTCATCTGTCTTTATTGCTTCTAAGATCCTGTTTCAAATTATAAATCACACTCTGTTTCAATCCGCAGAATTAACATATGCAGGCAACTAACTGTCATGAGAAAAGTAAAAAAAGTAGGAATCCTGAAATATTCATTAAAATTAATAGTACCTACCAGGATTTTAGTTTCTATTTTTCATTTCTGTATTTTTATTTAAATATATATGCAACTAATCTTAATTTCAGATACAAATTTATTGCCACCTCGGCATACCCTAAGTTGCTTTTTTTCCCCCAAGCAAGATACCTTCAAAACACAACACGGTTAGTACAAGAATAAAAGTAAGAATAATGAGTACAACTTACAGTTGCCTTGGCAGGTAGTCTGGCATTCTTCCAAATTCTTGAAGTTGTTCTGGTTTCCTAGGCACCCACCATACTTAAATACTTCACATATCTTCGTCTCTTTGTTGTAGAAATACCTGGAAAAGTAGCCTCTGCAGATTCCAGGGTCTTTCTCATGATAGCAGAAGTTGGGCTTCTCTGCGAACAATGGTAAATTATGAAGAGGGTGGGGGAAGAAGCAAACTCAATGCACATTCCAAGACAACAACAGAACTGGAGGGAGTTTATACAATAAACCTGTAACTTTGGACTAAAGATCAACTGTGAAATAACTGCTGCTTCATTGTACTGCTTTTGTTCTATATATAACACTGCAGTATTATGTGGGAGTGTTATACGGATGTTTTTATTGCTTTTTTCCCCTCATTTCAAGTAGTCAGTAAATTGTATCTTGGAAAATAAGGACCAATGATTCCTTTAGGTGTCCCCCTACATTGAAGCTCTACAAAGAAAATAGGGTTTTACTCTGAATTAAAACAACACCTGAATCACAAATAGATCATTTGAATTTAAGTACACATTCTTGTAATTTATGTAGTCATTTCAGTCAATATTAAATATACAGAAAGCAATGTTAAAATAGAGGGGAAAAGGAAAAGTGTTTTTTTTAAAAAAAAAAAATTGAAAAAAAATGTAGCAGTGCATTTTGTTTGGGTCAGGCTACTGTTATTAAATGATACAGGAAACTAGGAGACAGAACAGCTATTCTAACCATCATTTTTTGTTCCCAGTTCCTCGTATGCAATCAGTAACTACAATATCAACTAAGAAAAATTAACATATGAATACTGTGCCATTTGACTGAATATCAAAGCATGATGCCATGGCTTCTGACAGAGAAGAAAAACATGTAGCCGTACAATAACCCCCAAATGTCAAGTTCTCACCATATTCTTTTTTTTTCCTCCAAATTATATTCTTAAAAGAAAATAATGCAAATAATATGAAACGTGGAGCTATTCTCCAATTCTTGCTAGTAGATACTTTGAAATATGATTCTTGGCTGAGCTGACATAGGCATCGTATAAGACCATCATATCAGAAGTGATATATAAAGGCTTTCCTTACCTGCGAAACTTAGTAGAATATTGAGACTAATACAGTGTACTAAGGGCTGCTAAAAATAAATAATAATAAAAAAGACTATAGAACAATTACTTTGAAGTTTAACATTTTTGGAGTAGATTACAAAGTTGTAAAGAAGCTAATTGTATTACAGATATTTCATATTACTTACTATTCAAATGCAGCATCTATTGAAGTTCACAGATTTACAGAGTAAGTTCACAGAGACAAATGAATATGAAAGCATGCAATATGCTTTCAGCTGAGAACAGAAAGGAGACAGGTATGTAGACAGGTAGCCGGCAAGAATCTACCAGAGTAGTATCTATTCTGTATACCATTTATTAGAAGCTCACAGACAACAGGAGCTACAGAAACAACTATTTCATCAAACATTGCATAATATTGGAAATTTCAGAAAAATATTAGATAGCTAGATACACAGACACATAGATAGATAGATACGATATTAACTGAGAAAGTAAGGCAAACAATAACAAGGGTAAGTAATGCAGACTACAGAATGATGACTGACTCTTAAAAACAGCTGCTCTTCATTTAGAAAATCCTTACATTAAAATGTTACTTGCAGAAAAGGGAAATTAAGTCTAAATATGTTAAGCTCACAGCCACCTTTTATAGCCACTTTGGAAGAGACAGGTCACAAAGGCAATATAAACCTAACTATACAAACTAGTACTATACTTCTAAATGCCATCTTTTTCTCCAGAGACTCAATATTCAAGACTACAATACTGGAAACAATAGTAAATATGTAATGATGATGATGGTAGCCATGAGACAAATTGAACAGGATGTGTTCTCTCTTGGTGTTAAAACAGGGAACTAAGGTCAAATCTTAAAGGAATTAGTGCCAAGCGTCTGCAGAAAATCAATTTTAGTAACTACCATAGCATAGAATAATGAAATTTTCTTAATGCATTAAGAATGGAAAAGACAGTAGACAACAGGAAAACCATCACCTCAGAATGAAAATATTTCAGAATATCAATCTGTAAGGGCAAATGATTTAATTTGTCTATTTCTAAATGTATGTACAGATACTGGTATTTGTGTCAGGAGTTAAATGCACACCAATTCAAGAGGAAGCAAGTAAAAGGAGGGATAAGGGAAGGAGAGTAAACAGAGAAAGAGTAGCTGAAATGTGAAGAAAATCACTCATCTGTATTGTGGGAACTCTGGGTATCAGCACTGGGCCAAATACAGGTAAGTCTCTAATGTGGAAAGACAGGGTGGGATGGAGTACATCTTGACAAGCTCTATTCTAAGTATCACACAAGTATTTTTGTTAGGAACATAGGTTATCTCAACAGATCAACAGTGACTTTCAGTGCTAAGCACTGGCTATTTAGGAAGCATGGGTGTCAGGCATTTAAATTTCTGTAAAGAGTCTGCCCCATCAGGAGTGGTAAACTTGCCCCAATACTCAACCAGGAATTAGGGGATCTGCCCTAACCTCTGTTAGCTCCTACGCAGACAATGCTTGAAAAGTTCTGGTTTGGAGTGATTTTTTCCTGTGTTGCTGACAGTGGAGGAAGCATTTAATTATTCTCAAAACACGCAATAATCATAGCTGGTTATATATAATATATATGAATATCTGCAGAAACCTTCTTTTCTCTTTATTAAAAAAGAGAAAAACGTGTCATGATGTGTTTATTTGGGGCAGAAGAGATTGCAGCTACTATCTTCAGTGACCACAGCTGCCCTCAAAGTCTTTGATGAATACAGAAAATGACTCAAGAATGATAAGATGATAAGAACTCACTTTAGACTGACATTCTTGTTTTTATTAGGAGATAAGCTTGCAACAATGTATAAAGTCATCAAAAGAAGCTAAATCCCTTATTGTTGTATGAGAGTCTTAGATTAGTATGTAAACATAATTACCTTTCTTAATTTTTGCTGACATCACATTCAGAGGCAATTCTGCAATATAAATAAAAAGAAAAGCATTTAGCAAAAGCTGACATGTTTAGTTTTACCTGTGATATCAGGGGGCTTAGCAGTAACTATAAGCACTAAGGAGGAAGAATACGGCATATCTTCCCCTTCTTTCTTCTCCTTAATAGAGAAGTAGCACAAAAGCTTGTTCTGGAGGACTGAAGTATCATTTTATTTGTATGAGAAGACCTGCTATATTGGAAACTTGAATATCCGGAAAATATCAAAATCAAATTATGCAAATACTGAACAGAAAAATTCACCTTCATGTTACTGGAACCAAAATCTTGTATTATATAATCCTATTCCTCGAAAGAGGGGTAATTAGCAGACTAACTTCACCTAACTGCTGATACTGCTTATAGTTTTGGAGCTATCTAGTTCGCAATAAAGACTTCTCTCTTGCTATCTAATTCCCATTGCTACACCACGTAGCATTTGAGTACGGTGTTCATTATATTAAAGCCTATTTGGTCAAGTATTTCCAACCATGTCTAGGGTAGTATAGAGGACACACTTGTTTGCACTGCTCTTCTAGTGCCTGCTCAGGAGTGATGAAGTTGCTATTGTCATTTTTAATGGAGGATCCTGAGTTTTATTGTACTTGCTCAACAAGCTGGATATCTGAATTCAACTCCACATTCCTTTTCAGTGATTGAAAACAGATCTTCTTCCCCTTCTAGAAGATCTCTTAATCATAAAACTACAAAGGAGTCCAAGGGGAGACCAGCTGAATTTTTTTCAGTGGCTGAGAGAAACATGGAAAGGATAGTGTCTACATTTTTTATTACAGAAATATTTTGCCATGCACATGAATAGTAGCTGTTAGACTTCATCTAAGTCATCTTAATTGCATTGCATCATAATTCTTATTTTGTACTTGTGCTTTTGTTAATGGCATTATAAAATGCTAGTCTCTCTAAAGCTCTCCTTTGCCCTCTGATCTCTTGCATTTGAGGGAAGGGATAGAGTGGAACAGCTAATGCTTCGCTTGAAGTTGTCTGCTGGAAAGCAAATGCCATTTTATTTTGCATTTGGTTTGTCAGGCAATCAAACATACTGTAATAAGGCAATACATTTACGTGACCCTGGCTATCTTACTTAGCTACCACCACTTCCTTTAAGATACCAATTCCGTATAGTACATGCCAAGAATAGCGGTTCAGTAGCAGAAGTATATTACAGCTACTTTCTACTGCTGATGGCTCTTCCTGCTTCAGTGGATAAAGGGCTTCCAGAGACCTGCTCACAAAGCCTCAGTGTAAGTCATGGTTTAGCCTTCTTTGAAACATTAAAGGAATAGCAATTCAAAGGGAAATATACATTTTAAACTGAATTTAAGTCACATGCATTAGACTCTCATGCCGTGTTTCCCAGAGGCTCTCTAACTCAATACATCTAAAGGACATCACTACAACCTCTCTGGGACTTTGCAAGAGAGAAAAAGCTGCTCTGCACAGCTGGCGAGGGTAGGATACAGGAGTGCTGTGCCCAGTCTCAGCTTGGGGATACCTACTAGCAAAAGCTCAGACTGAAAACAACTCCTGTTAGAAAGCAGAGATGCTGCTGTGTCCTTCCTTGTGATGGAAGCAGCAACAGAAGACACTTGCACCGTCTGTATCCTCCCCTTTTCTGTAATTTTAATAATTTCTGCCCCCCCCAATGTATAATAATCTCTTCACAGTCAAAAATCAAAAGGAATATTAGCAGTTTGTTCTCCATTTATATTCCAGAGCAAGTGTTTCTATCCATCCTTTATATGATGCTATACCTTCCCTGGTTCCTATTTTAAGAGGTGCTGTTGATGTCTAATAAGCTTTCAGCATTACCTGTACTGCCCTTTTGCACCATAATCCTACCACAGTTTTGTTTTTTTTTCTTCTGGAAACATGGCCTGCATTACATTTTCAAAGTAAATCTACTGGGTAGAAATTCTGTCGCAATACATGGTACTTCCACCTCTGGGACAATGCAGCTGGCATCCTTAAAAAAATATTATTTCAAGATATGACACGCACTTTAGAGTGACATATCATTTATTTGGACATCTTTCCAGCACATCCTATTAGGAGGAGGCTGTGTCTGCAGCATTTAAACCCATGACCTAAACCATGGACACTTGCATCAGGCCATTTCACTAATTTCACTTAGCTGTCCCATTAGGCCAAAATCAGCACTCATATTTTGGCATGTGATCTCTAATTTTCTGGCACAGAACAGGAAGAATTTATTGTGCATTTATACAGTCCCAGACTATTTTAGTCTTACTAGCATGTCAACAGTGTCTTTTTCCTTCTCGCTTCAGCTAAAAAGCCAAATCCACAGTAGAATTAATTTCTTCTTTGTAAACAAACTGTATTCTGAGTAGATCGGCTGTGTAAATAATAAATATCAGAACTGCTGTCATGACCAAAACCTTTTACCAGTAGGTATTTTCCTGCGTTAGAAGCTTAAGTAGTCTAACGTATATATTCACTGCCTTGAAAATTAGGACCTTTGTGCTAGAGATGACATTTGTGATTCTACCCATATCCAATAAACAAAGGAACATGTAGGCAAACTCCTCTTAAAAGTAATTTTTTTCTTCCCTGAAGTGGTATTGGGCACATGAAACAACAAATGCAGCTTATTTCTAGGAGACTTGACTCTGAACTAGGCAACTTGAGTCTGAACCCTGTGTTGGAGAGGTCACCCTGTAGCTGGGCTCTCTGAACTCTCTTGTACTGACTTTAGTCAGTTCTGGGACTACTCATTGCTTTCTTTGATGGCTTACTAATTCAAAAATTTTAAAAAGCTGTTCTGATTTAAGGAGCCTACAATTCATTTATGGTGGCTCATTTATTCTTGCATTGGTGGTTAATACTGGAAAATCAAACACTGCACAGATAGAGCTAGATTTAAAAGAATCATAGAACTACCCGAGTTGGAAGGGACCCAAAGGATCATTGAGTCCAACTCCTATCTCTACATAGGACACTCCGAACATGACTGAGGGCATTGTCCAAATGTTTCTTGAGTGGTGGCAGACTGGGTGCCATGACTGCTTCCCTGGGGAGCTGTTCCAGTGCTCCACCATGTGCTGGGTGAAGAACCTCTTCCTAATAGCCAGTCTAAACCTTCCCTGGCACATCTTCCTGCCATTACCTCTAGTCCTATCATAGATTGCAAAAGAGAAGAGATCAGAACTTGTTTTACCTCCCTCCCTTGTGAGAAGGCATTAAATAGCTATGAGATCCCCTCTCAGCCTCCTCTTTTTCAGGCTGAACAGACCAAGTGACTTCAGCCATTCCTCATACGACTTCACCTCTAGACATACAACATCCCCTCTTCAGCAGGGAGCCCTGCTGAAACAAAAAATCAGACGTAAAGTACCAAAACCCAGTCTGGTGATAGAAAAAGAAAAACTATCTTCTCATCCTAGATCCCAGGTCCTTCTGACACCAAATGTTAAGCAAGAAAAATAACTTTCCATTTTTTATCTTGAAAGACTGTATTTGTTAAACCATATGGAGCCATAACTGGAAATAGATTAATAACAATTTTCTAAACAAAATACTGTGGGATTAAAGAAAACACCTCAAAAAGAAGGTTGTTCTCTTAGAATGGCATTGCCAACATTCATACTTTAGACATATATGTATGTATTAAGTATGGATTTCAGCTGCAATTTCATTAATTTCTGTGCTGAAAAATTAATAAATATGGAAACTTTAAGCTAGTTGTCCATGGGGGGGGGTGTGAAATCGGTGAAATCCATGACACACACTTAAAACTCATGAAAGCCCTATGACAAAGGAAGTGAAATTTTGTGCTTGTGTGCAGCACATCAGGTTAAACTTTGCTATTATTTATACATACAGTCCCACTGAGGCCTTGTTCCCTCACCCACATTATTCTGGCTCACTTTGTGCAAGTAAGAAAGCCACCCTGCTTCACTCTGTAAACAATAAACACAATTGGAAATTGTCATACCAGAAATGTACAATAAATATATATACTCACTTATTCTTTCCCTTGCTGTGGGTGGATTGGATACAGAGGGGAAAAAAGTCTCAGTCAAAGAAGCAAATTATAGACTTGATAAACTCACAAAGCCTGTACTGGACAACGTGTGTTGCTGTTGCATTGGTTTGTATTCAAATTAATTACTCTATTATATAAACACTGCTGGGAGGAAACATCAGCTACCTATAGGAGTAACTGGAAAGTAGTATAAGGAAATATAGAACCTTTTTAGCAAGATCTTTTTAGCAATTTTTCCTTTCATTTTAAACACCTACAACTACCGGAAAAACCTGATCAACCTTGTAAGTGTAAATAGGTACTAATATGGCATCAGGACTATATAGTTCACACAGTCAGAAGAGAAGATATTATACCCACTAGTGAAGTAAATGTCAGACACCCTGAGCTGTACTCCCTGCTCTGATTGTAACACAGACCATGGACTTCACTTTTTTTTCTGTTACTTGGCCACTCTTCTTTATCTCTCAATAAAAGAGAAGATAATAAATTGCTTATTTACAGTACCTGGCTTACTGGTATGATCAGATCATGTTTGCAGATTCTAACAGAAGAATTATAACTAACAATCATTAATAAAATATTGCTTAGAGTATGTGCACATCAGCACTGGGGATTACTCTCATACTGAGATGGGAGACAGATCCTTACTTTATTGTCTAGAATAAATTTAGTGACACAATTCATAGTAATTCTTATCAGGAAATACAGATGTGCTGTGAAACAGGCCATGTAACAGATTGAAGGCCTGATCTAAGTACTATGTAGATGTGATTTCTAGAAGGGATGGGAGATGGGTAACAGAGACACTTAAATTTATCGCAGACAAAGCATGATGCTATAATGAGCTTACCTTACATACATAGTCTGTTTGGGTCAGAAAACCCCAAAAGTAGCTTTTGAAATCAGTTTTTCTGATCTGAAATTTCTGCAAGTATTTTTGGTAACACATACAAACTCACTGCGCTTGAAAGTGACCTATGCAAATCCTAGAAGGTACAAATTTATGTTCTGCTAACTCAGTGTCTATAGCACATCAGCAAATTTCCAGTTCCACAGAAAGAATAAATTATGAAAATAGGGCAAACAAAGTGACTGCTATTGAGATGCAGATAGCAGTAGGATACTACTAGGGCACATCTCTAATAGGCAGGAAAGATTAAAAATTTTCATCTGATTTTGTTGCTTATCCTCAGAATAACCTGTGATCTGTTCTCTGCTGCAGGAGAGCTCAGTAAGACTTAATGACATATTTTACTGCTGGCCAAGGCACGTGTGACTGAACAAATTCCTTCTATTGAAAATTAATTATTTTATCTTACCTCAAAGTCTAAATATACAAACATCCAATATATGAATTCACTTGGGAAAAAAAACATGCAGTTGATATGCTACCTGAGGGTTATCACATACCTTTGAGGAGCTCTTTATTCTAGAATTCTGTTTCTATTCCTATTGCACCCCAGTACCTCCCTCATTATCACTTCATGTTCAAACAGCCAGACACGTCCCATATAATTCCCACCACAGTAAGATCCATATTAGGTATCCAGAGGAAACTGTCAATAAGGCTTGAATTCCTTCAGTCTCTACAAATATGAACTTGTCACATTTCTAGCTCCACTGACATTAGCTTCGAATTCCAAGAATCTTCTAACTTTCTGTCACTCCAGGGAGGAAAATGAGTGGATTACTTTCACAAGGCTGAAAGCATTAGTTAATTGTAAGACTAATTTTTAACAGTAAAATCAGCATTCACTAGGCATTTTCTGTGTATTCTGCTGTGTATCATATTTTAGACCTCATTTTCCTTTCTCCTGATTATTGATGAGGTTTCAACAAAACAGATGTTTCACGACAAACAGCTATAACTGACATTTTTTAATGAGAATTATTCTCTACTCTACTCTAGTTCTAATCGTGTGGAATCATAGCAGATGTCCAAGATTTTGTAGTCTATATCAGCTTCTCAGGGATCAAAAATTGGGTGGAGTCCTGTGAAAGTAATAAGAAAAGCTGCACTGCCTACCACCTTAGCACAACCTCAAAATCGACCTCACTTTAAGAACTTATTCAAAATAGGGCTATAGCTAGAAAATAAGCTTTCTGGCAATACTGTTGCTATCCTACAGGTTCACCAGAAAAAGTCACTGATATTTTTTCAACTCCTGAATGTTTGCTTGCATAATGTAAAGCAATTCAGACATCTACAACATAGTATAATACTTGGGGACCTATTTAGAGGCATCACATTACTCATCAGTAGGAACTGAAGAGTACTTCTGCTTCCAAAATTCATATGATCTGCAGATGAGAAATAACAGATGCAAACAAAGAATTGATAGAAGGATAAATGAACGGGTACTGGCCTGTTACCACACACTTCTTCTGACATTCTTCCAGTGTTAGGAAGTTGTTCCCATTGCCGTGGCATCCACCATATTCAAATATTTCACACTTGCGGCTTTGAATATTGAAGTAATAGCGCATATGGATTGCTTTGCATGGACCTTCATCTGCTTTCATGGCACAGACTGAATGCCCTAGTTTCAGTGGTGGCAAAGCAGCACCTGTAATAAAGAGGAGAAGCAGAATAAGAGTTATTTAGTTAGTATGTTTCACTGCACAGCATAACTTCAAAATGAGATGGCTTGCATCTTCTGCTAGAGGCACTGTATGGCATCTGGCTGTAAAGCTCTGGACACTCTAAACATAGATCATCTGCATTGGAAAAAATTCCATTCAATCAAACTGAATGTGTGGTTTCATTTTTCAAACAGAACAGCTCATAACATCTAACTCATAAACCTCTAAATGACTATGGGCAGTGGCTTAGAAACAGGATCAATGTGGACAACAAATACATAGAGAAATCCTAGTAGCTCCTAAAGATACAGCGTCTATCCCTGCATAAAAAAAAAAAAGCAGCAGAAAGCGAGTTCCTTGTGCTCTCTTCCATGGACCTCTACAAGTGCACACAGCTCCTGAAGTCACACAGCAAACACTGGGGGATGAACCAAGTAAGAGAGCCCTGCAGAGGGCACCACTGTCCTGTCAGAGCTCACTTCCCTGGTACATAAACACAGACGGGTTTATGAATTTTTCATTCATTCTCCCGGAGCTAATCAGAACACTGGTGTCTCTTAACATGTATATGCAAAAGCATCTATCAGTACTCTTTACAGAGGGCCCAGAAACAAGAGAAAAAAAGGATGACAAGAGTTTACATGATCATTGCACAGCTTCCTTCTACTAACTAGACTAAGTTTTCAGTTTTAATTAAAAGAATCCACAAAAATCAGGCCTTATGACATACTAAAAAGGAAATTTGTATAACTACTACTTACCTGCTCTGTGGATATCTCATTTTATCATATAAAAATATAAAACTAGCTTTATTATATAATCTTTACATGAAATGCACGCCTGAGATAAATCCTCATAAATACTGAGGTCAATGAAAGTTTAGTAATTTTATTCCATTAGAGTCATCTGTAATTATTAAATGTACAGTAAAGAAACAATTTTCAGCACTAAAATATTTTAACTCAGCATTTAAATTCTGAAAAAATTAATAACCTTTATTACAGTTACCATCAACACAGAAATTGTAGCCCACAACTGCATCTTCCAAAAATGGACAATCAGGTGTTAAAATACAGATCAAGATGACTAATTTCAAAATTTTTATTAAATATTCAGTCCCTAAAACAGTGGCTGTTTTCTCATTAGGAAGTAGATTTACAGATTTTGAACTGGGGAAAATCGACTTGAAAACGCTTGAAAACTGTCTAATAGGAAACATGGTGATTTAAAATAAACATTTTTAAGAGAGGTTAGCCCCCTACAGAGCTCAGCTTGCCAAATGGATTTCTGAATTTTGTTTCTTGTCAGCTTCCTTATCTGGGTCTTCCAGAATCCATGAACAACTTGGATTTAGTAGTCACAAAAGATTCCAAGTTGGACCTCAAAAGTCTGAGTTCTCCAACAGGTTTGGGAATCCTTTGGAAGTGACTTTAAAAGACTCAACTTCAAAAGCTGGGAGGCTATTGCATTGCGAAATGAAACTTTGGCATTCCCCCACTCAGTAATAGGAAAAAAATGCCTTCAAAACATCAGTGTTTTCAGTAACTTGGAGTAACTCCTGAAATGGTAAAATCAAACATTCAGAGCTCTATACAAACTGATCTGACTCAAAATGCAGTTGGGATGAGGGCTGGCAGCTGGTTTATAAACACGTTATTTTCCTGGCACACAAGAAATGAGATCTCCTACATGACCTGGGTCAGTGGCCCATCTCAGTCTAGAAGAGGTTGTGAAATCACACTAGGTTTCCTAACTACTGGAATTTCCAACATGGGGTTATGTCTGCTCATTTTGGTTGCTATGCTATGCTACACCAGGCTACCAAAGCAGAAGCAGCATGCAGGCATAGTTGCAAAACCACACAAAGATGACAAACAAATGGCTTAGTAGAGTTTATCTTAGGACATTTCTAGTCTCAGCTCCTAGCCTTTTTCCCATCAAATCCACAGAATTAGATCATTGTTTGGCTTAACTCCAGAGGCGTTTCCTCTGTGGTCTCAGTGACCCTGTTACCACTGTCAGATGTACCAACATCTGCTGCAAACATGACTATCTATGCCACACTTCTTGGCAATCAGACATTCATTTTCTTAGGAGTGCTAGCAAGTAACCACACTTGGACTAAAATGTGAACCCTGTGAAACACCCAGGGGCCAAACCGCTCAACTTCAAACAGCAATCAAGTGACTGACAAAGGACGTCTCAAAGGGATTTAAGGGAGCTGAATCATTCTTGTGTCTGGGAACAGTGACAGAATTCTCCCTCACTATTTTACACCCGGGAACATTTAACTCACACAGATTACATAAAATTAGCTTTTCTTCTCAGATTAGAGCCACAGGTGAGAAGGCAAGCATGAGTGTTTGGCCAGTAGATCTTGTATGGATACGAACCTGTCTGTACTCACTTCACATGTGGAATATACCTTGAGAAAACTAACTCTTAGTATAAGGCCTCTTCCTCTGCTTTTAAACACTGGAACAAATTGTTTCTACTTCATTTTAGGTCCTGTGTGAAGTGCACAGGAAGAGCACAGGATATGACATTCAAGGAAGATGTCCCTCAGGACTGTCAGTAAATATTCTTCAATAGAAACATGAGAAGTTAAAACTGGAAGGAATTTTAATGGAGCTTATTGTTCAAGATTTTACATCTTTCTATGGGACAAATACTTTGAGATCTTTTCTGACAGATGTCCAAACTGCTCATAAAATACTCCAGTGAAGTAAATTCACAGCAACTTGAAGCAGCCAGTTCCAGGATTTCCTACTCTTCTCGCAAGACAGGCCTTTTTTTTGAATATACAGCCTAAATATTCTTCATTGCATAGTAAATAATTTCGTACTTCCTTTAGTGCATAGACTGGATAATTTTAAACCACTTGCACCCTCTAAATTATCTCTATACTAAACTCCCTTTTTCCAAACCTTTTATTGCTCTTGCTTTCTAACTCTCTTACAACTTTCCTTTGAACCTTTTCCTGTTGGCCTGGATTACTGCTGAAGTGTGTTGCCCAGAGCAGAAAATAATCCTTTACCTGAGGCGTTACTGGTGCCAAATAGAGTGGAATAATTATCCTTTGAGTTTTTTCCTTCATCCATCGTATAATTGCTTGACTTTTTTTAGAACAACATTGCATTATTTTTGCAATGCTCTGGAATTTCAACTTACTTTCCAGTAAATACAATCTTGTTAAATAGGTGATTCAACAGTTATTTTCCACCTTAAATTTATGAATGCATTTACCCTACTTCTTAAGTATGGCGTGTTGCATTTGTCATTTTAAGAAGAAAATCAGTTTATCCTCCACATTGGATCTGTCCCTGTTGGATATTTATTACTTATCCAATTTAGGCATCTGGTCCAAATAAACTAGAAAATCTATAGCATTATAAGACTGTCCCACCCTAGATCAAGAAAACTGAGTAGATTTGCTAGAAATTTGCTAGAAATACATTAAGTAATGGTTACAGCTGATACTGTCATACAAAAGTGATTACTTCACACACTAAAACCAAAATAAAGGAAAGCAAAACCTGCTCTCCTTCCCCCCCTCCCTTGAATTTTTAATTTGATGACTTCATTACATCAGCTAGATAGATTTTCATAACAGAAGGCACCAAGTGTTTACTCCATAATTTGTGGTACGTGCAAGGTAATCCTAATGAAATGGCATACAATGAGCGTGAGTTTAATGCAGATATTTTATGTCACTATCTTCCTTATTTTGTTCAGTCTTCCTACTTTTAGCAACTGTGAGAAACAGGCTGGGATACCAGCCCAGACTGCTCCTACATAGCAGAGCCATTCTCATATTTGTTGTCAATGAGGTGGCAACTTTTGCAATTCATGGACATTCATGGACATTCATTGCAATTCATGGACATGGCTATTTAACCCATCCACAGCTACTATCAACTAATATGCAGTACTTTCATTGTGAGAGCTCCAATAACTGCAGTTAGTCAGGCTGTAGCCCTGAGCACATAGACCTTATGCAATTCAAGGCAAAGCACTGTTACAACCTTACTAGTAAGCAAAATAATATTACAAGATCAGAAGTGGTGAATAATGCCTCTAATCCTCTTACATGAACACAAGTCAAAACAATACTTTTTCCCCTGACTGTAGGCATAATAAAAGACTCAAGCCTGACTTTCAGACTCCTGTGGATAACCTGCAAGGCTGCTTGTTAAAAACACATCCTTTGAATTAGCAAGTGAATTTATTTCTGTATTATACCTACAGCACAATAAATATGAAACTATTATTGCACAGGTTTATTTTCATGCCACAGCTATATAAATTAATTTGGGAAAATAAAACTTGTTCAGATGTATTTCTGACTTTATGTAAAATACTTACTGGTTTTGTTTGCTTAGGTTATGGATTCTCAAGCTTATATGAGTTTCTGTGGTTAACCTTAATTATAAAGATATGCTGTCACCTTTCCAGGCTTTCTTGTAAATGTCTCTCTTTGATAAGTCATATCAATACTAAGCACCTTGTCATTAATGAATAGCTATTTCTTCTCTCTTCATCTTTGTGACTCTGACAGCCTGCAATCCACACACTGTTCAGTGGTCTTCCAGCCCATGTGTTTCCTACCCTTTCCTTAAGCAGTCGCATTTACTCATGATAAAGGTTCACATATGAATAAAAGCACATTCAATTTGTTGGTAATTTTCTTGAGGCTTTAGAGCATCAACTAAAGCGCTCCCAATCACATAAGGTATTACTGAACTATATAAAAATGAGTTATTTTCATATATTTTATTTTTGTTATTACCCAAAGAAGAAGAAAAATTGAGAATCTTTTTCTTATCCCGTTGGATTTGACTTGCAACCTTAAATATTACTGTAATTTAAATACTAATAGGAAAAAAACCCTGTCAGATTCACAAAGCACTTGTAACCAATGTGATCCAAAAGTATAACATTACAAATAACGATGCATCAATTTATTTTATCCTAAGTGATTCTGTGAGATGTATTGAATTATAGGGTGAAATATGTCAATGTTTTATAACTGTCTAACTCAGAAAATGTTATCAGTAAAATTGCACCCTACAAAGTTTCTACAGTTAAATTAATTGAGACCAGAATTTCACCCTTAAGAAACCAAAAATATATTTTTAATTAGCAACAATCTAATAATTTTACAAAAATAAAGATTACTGCAAAAATATTTTTTTGCAAATACTGCAGCTGATTCTTCAGTAGTTACAAAACAGGGACTTAGTTTAATTTCTAAGTATCACATTTGATTGTTTTTTACTTTGGAATACAAGCCCAAAAGTTCAGAACTGTTCCTCACACTCTCTAAGTTACTGGTTGTGCAATCTTAAATAACTGGTTGTAAAATACTCAGTGATAAAATAATGTCCAATAAAAAGACTATTTAATTTCCTTGAGTTTATTTTATTACTGTCTTTTATAAACAAAGAAAGAAAATAGAGGAAAAAATTAATCCAGTAGATTTCTTGTTCTAGTGACAAAATGTGTTACTGTAACAAGCAAGATAATTTGGCCTCCATGAACTACAAGCTTAGGCTAAAGATTTCTATAAAACCGAGAGTTGCAGGGTAGAGCAAAGGTAAGTGTGACTTTGCTCTCAAACAAGAAGGGCATTTGTTTTCTTCAGGGTTAATGAGGAACAAAATTATTTTGTATGAAACACTGTTGACTACACAATCATGCTAAGTATATGCTTAATGGTGCATAGCTTAAATTCTCGTGACTAATTGTGCCATGGTCCCAAAGCACGACTTTCATTTGTAGTATAGCCATGATTGTGCAAAACTAATATTTTTGTTTCAAGGAACATTGCTGCAAAAGGCTGACAAATAATTTGGACAGAATCAGACAAGGGCAGATCAAGTAGTGTCAACATAAAATCAAAAGTTTTCCCTTAGCTGCATTCCCGGTTACGCTTCAAAACCAGACCTGTCAAATGGGAGAAGCATCTGCAGCTTGTGAACAAGACTACAATTTTTCTTGAGGGAAATAAGAATATTTTAGAATGGCCCAAAAAGTGTAGCTTTCCCTCATCTGTTTTCTCAGAATTGTTTGAAAGGAAATTAAAACATATTTCACAGTGATATCCAGCATAGAAGTTTGATCCACCTTACTTAATTTCACTGAAGTGAATGTAAACAATGATCCTACAATGGTAAGGATCCAAGAACCTCCCCAGCTCTAACAGTCACACTGCTGACATTAGTTTTCTTAACAAAAAATCTCTTTCTAACTAATGAGTTTTTGTTTATCCAGCAATATGAAATCATTTGGGGCTATACAAAGAGCTTCTTCAAGGCCCAGAAAAACAACTGCATGATCTTCAGACCAAACTTCACAGATTAGCTATGACTCAAGAAAGCTATGCACAGGACAGGGTAATATAAGCCTACAATGTTATTCATCAGGTTTCTGCTCCTTTTGTATGAGGAGGAAAAACCTGAGTCTAACAGCTGGATGCTCTTTTCCCCAAACACTTAACTTTTCCAAGGATCCTAAAGCAGAGATTTAAGGGAATAATCTTCATATCTAACATAATGTTTGATGAGGGCTAACAGTTAAAAAAACCCATGGGAGACACAAGCCTTTATAGACCGCAATTTTGCTAGAGCTTAATGCAAAATTCTGAGTATCTCCCAGTTAGTTAGAAGCCAGTGAATTTTTAGCTTAGTTCCACTTTCAAGCCTCCTAGAAAAATTCTCAAGTACAGAATTTACATCTAAAGTGCATTTTAATATCGTGATTTTTACTGTTTGAGATAGTTTTGTGTGTCATTTTTGTAACCACTTACCTAGAGCATCCTCTTCTTTGCTGTCATCTAAGTCAGTAGTTGCATACCCAGTGGTACAGACAAACAGCAATATAAAGACTAACGGTAAGGAACATCCCTTCTTTCTTCCTTTCATCTTTCCTGTATAACATATAAAGGACAATACACATTTCAATCAAATTCCTTGAGAGCTCTGTAAGTGTGATTAGCAGTGTAGATTGACAAATAGGCAGATTGACAGACTGGGAACTTTGGAAATAATGTGAGTTATTTTAGTATAATTGTGCTGTAAGCGCAATGAAAAACAAGACAGATTTATAGTTCTGCTCAGCTGATTGCAAGTCTCCTATTCCACCTCCATTGCAGATTAGAGGCTTTGATACTATTTTTATTTTAAGCCACATTTGAAATCATCTCCCAGAATACATAGATATAAAATGTAACACTATATTTTTAATGTCCTGATCAGTTTTATAGTATGTATAGTTGGCTGGCACATACAGTCCTTCCAAATTTACTCTGTCTGCAGCCCCTAGATTCACTACCACAAACACAGGATTGCATTTTAAACAAATATTTCATCAATTTATAGTTAACAACTTCCTGGACTTCTGTGTAAGTTGCATTTCACAAGAGTTGGTGAACTTTTTGCAACGAGCTCCAATGACTTAAGAAGCATTCTGTTCTTCATCAAAAGATGACCTGTCACTGTGCTTGAGACAGTAAATCAATTCAAGCAACTGCACAAGAATACATATTTAGCATTATAATGAAAATACAGGTGGTGGTTGTTGACATCATCTAGTCTGAATATAAGCAGAAATATCATCAAATACTTAGATCTGATCCTTAGATAGGTAGTAAGTAACTTTCACATTTTGCCTAACTCCTGTGAGTTTATGGGAATGAAAAATTACAAACCATACTCTCAATTTTAGGTTTTGAAATTACATAGGAAATGGAAATTTTCTAAGCACATTATTTTCCTTAGACGTTTTTATCTGTAACCAGTGGCACAGCTGTTACTCTTCATAAAGGAACTTAATCATTGGCCTATGTATTAATTCCAACTTTGCCCCTGGGCCCTCATTTTCTATAATTGAGTTTTTCCAAATACAATGGCAAAACTTTCAATAGTTCAAGAAAACTCTATTTGAATTTCCTTTTGATTCACTCAAGCCGAGGCCTTGGTTCCTTCTTCCAGGAACCTGCAGAACATAGATTTAGATTGCAAAATTTTTGTCAGTCAAGCAATATTTTCAAAAGCCTGTTCTCAAGGAGAAGAAAAATATGGGAAACAACCAGCCAGCGAACCAGGGTACAGTATTTCTGTTCTTCCACTCAAATACACATCCCTGTAAAGACACCTTGTCAAAAGCATGGCTTCCTGACATTTGGACAATTTACCAAGACAAAAAATTTAGGGTTTATAACTGCCTACCTGCCTTCCGACAAAGTCTGCTGACCAAACACAATTTCCTTTTTTCTTCTTGCTAACTTTCCCCCGAGGCCACATATTCCCAGAACATTGTTAGGTATGGGAGGAGGTGGGATGAAGGGTGTGAAGGTTTTAGTACTGAAATGTTTAAATCTTTCTGTAGCTTAATTATTTCTTATCATTCCTAAAGGAAGAGTGAAATCCAAGATTACAGTGAACTTGGCACTGCTTTTTCAATTAAAAAACCCAAGCCCTCTAGAAAAGTTCCAAGTTTTCTGCTTTAATGTCCAGCTGACCAGTAATAGATCTTTAAAGCTGCAAGACTCTTATGATACTGGTTTTATTTCTTTTTTTTAATGCATTGTTTATTTTTATTGTATATGGAAACCACAATTCAAAATAATTCATCTATGACATGGCACAGGATCCAACATTATGTTATCATAAAGGATATACTAAGAACATTATTTGAATGTCAGTTTTCACCTCACAGAAAACTGATGCAAACAGAAATAAAGAAATAAGGCGGGTATTTATTTAGATATGCCAACTTCATCCATCCAACGTGCCACATCCCAGTCCAAGGCAATTCTGTATTCCACATATAAAGCCTGTTTTCATTGTCACATAGCTTTCAATAGAGAAAGAAAATATTCTTTTTCTCCTAACAAAATATATTTAAATGTGGACTAAACCTAATGGCTCATTTACATAATTTCATTAATCTTAAAAACCACCAAACTCACCACACTCAAACCTGTCCTACTTGGACAGAAACATCCTGTTTATAGGAAAAATATAGGTCATATAATCTAATTTTCAAGCATGGAATGCCTTTAGCATCCTAATAATAGCTACTCTTACAGCACAAAAAGCCACTAACAAACCAGACAAACAGTGGTATTATTTATGGATTTAGGAACACAGCATAGCAGTGTCAATATTAGCATTATAGAGCCTCTCACCTGTTTTTATTTTCTAGCAGTTTGGACTGGAAAAGTATGGTGTATTTTTTCAGCTCTCAGATGTACTTATTGATAAATAGTTACGCATTTAAGGGTCAGTTAACTTCCCACAATCGCCTTCTCTAACAGAGTCATTTCAGACCTGTATATTTCTTAGCAACCCATTTGTGTGTAATTTCACATTGTGCACACTACAGAACCACAACCACTTAATTTCACTTAAGTGAAGCTGTTGGTTACACAACAAGCAGGCACAGAAGGAAACCACCTGCCACACCAATGCCTCTCATGACTGACTTTGACCATATCTAACTATAAACCTTCCGTACCCTCACCACACATCACATATTTGCACATATACCAAAGATGAAAATACAGGTTTCCTTGCTTCATCAAGTTCACTCTGTCTGTCTTCCCAGCTGGAGATCCCATATGCTTTTTTACTGCAATGGATATGCAAGCTTTGAATCACCATCCAAGTTAGAAATGCTGTAATTGTCATCAGTGGGAATATGCCCAGATTCAGACAGCCTCAGATTATCACCCTGCAAATACTTAAACCCAACATAACACTGCCACAGAAAAGAAAGGATGATAATCCTTTCATGTCCCACCACAGTGTAGCTAGTGCTGCTTATACTGGTGGTTGGGTCAGATTCTGTGGACCTTGAGCTTTCATTATATGAGTCTCAGAGCACAGAAAACTTGAGCCTCATCTTTCTACGCTAACTTCTCTCCAACTAACCAAACCATAAATCTTTGTCCAGATCCTCATTATGTTAAAGGTTGTGCGAATATAGAGGAAAAAGGTTGCTTCTCAGCCAAAGCAGAGAATGCTTACAGAAAATAAAACTAGATGATCTTCAAGTTCCTTTCCAACCCAAACTCTTCTATGATAAAATGCTAATACGCTCCTGCAGATGTTTCTATGAAATTCATAAAAACTACCAGCTAAGTTTTTCCTTCATGTAATACCTGTATTTCTAATTTATTTGCTGTAATTGCTATTGTCAGTATAATTGTTTTAAAATCAGTTCTTTTGGAATGCTCTGTTTTCTCAAAGAAAGTTGAATCATAGCCCGAGTCAACATGTTCAAAAGCTTAGTCTTCTTTTTCACTAAACAGTAAACCAAATTAACCAGTTAACACCAAAAATATACTCAGTTGAGTGGCACATGTCAAGGAAGATAGCAACAGTACTAAAGATGGAAAATGAATGGTGTAATTAACAGCAGCAGGAAATAATTAAGGAAATCCAACAAAGGAGTTATGAGAGAAAATTAAAAAGACTAAAAATAATTCTATTTCTCTGAGAAAAAACTATGAGAGTAAAGGAATTATACAATTACCCATATGGTTTTGCTTTGTTCTCCCCAGAGGCACTCTGTTCCTTTTGTAAAGTAAAAACAGTTTGAGAAAAAAAAACCCCACAGAAGTAGGTCCTTTGTCTCTGTTTTTTAAGACAGTTCTTAGTTTCAGTGTGAAAACCAGCTTTAGAAGTGAAGACCCCCATCTTCAGTCCTCACCAAAACATCTATTCGGTTTTGATTTCTTTGGGAACTGTCAGCTTCTCCTACTTCTTTGAGAGAAAATATGACTGTTTGAAATGTAGCCCAAACAAAATGCAACAGTCAGTACTGGAATTAGACAGGTTTTAAACAGTTTGCTCAAAATTGTGAATCACATAATTCTTGAGGCTCTTAAGATTGACTGATATTCTGGGTTTTGATATTAAAATTTCTTTTCTTGTTCCCACACACATGCTCTGATCCCTGCTGGCAGGCTTTCTCAGAGCACACCGAATGCACACCAACAAAATCATGACAGTTACAAAGTGGTGCTTCCAAGCAGCTACTACTTTATTTTCAATTGTAGAAGAGAGTTATTGCCAGAATCATCTTTTTAAAGGAAATGTAGGTGCTCAAGCAGCTCCCTAAGATGGGAAAGACAGTGTCAATGTGTCTTTTTTCCCAGAGGAGATTTAATATTTCATGTCTCCAGAAACGATCCTAATGTCATTAATGCATCTGTGAAAGTAATCTGTTTTCTCTACACTGAAAGTAGTCCAAGATTCACAGACTAAGAAGAATAACACAAAGGTTATCAGTGCCCCTGTAGTGGAGAAGAGACAACCTGAGTACTAGTATCTGCTCCTGTTTATGGACTTAACTTGGAAGGGTTATGCGAGAAACATATAAACAGTCCTTGAAGCTAGGTCTGGAATCCATTAACCATCCTTCTCTAACTGTGGGTCTAGTCTAGCTAGACGTGGGATTTCAAACTCACTAAAGGCTCTGGATATCTCCTCTGACAGCCTATTAGGAAACTCGTTCTTTTATACCTTTCCTTTTTTTTCTAGACACACTGTATCTTGGTCCAATTTTTCTACAATCTCTTAAAGTTTCCTTTCTGATAGATACTTCTTTTTGCACTCTCCCTCGCTGCCCTCTAAGTCTGACACTAAACCCTAAAAATTTTACCATTAGACTTCCAAAATTAACACTCCAATGAGATCAAGGATCAATAAATTCAATGCCATTAATTGTTCTGTCTGTTCTGAGTCAAGAAGATAAAAAAAATTAGTTTACAGTTATTCTACATTTAGAATATTAGCTAGAAGGTTTACAATTGAGTTTTCAATAGCAACATTAGTGTATGTGGGTACTGCACTTTAAAGTTCATATAACTACACTGGACAGCCAAAATGCATTAAATCTCCAGATTGCAAACTATGCAATGCACAACACAAAGATTAGCATAAAGATTACTGCAAGTCAATTTAAAGCACACTTGGAGATTCTCCAGTATAAAAGTTATAAACATTTCAAAGAAATAGATTAATCAAGCAATTCGCCACATGACTACTTTTCAAAGAATCCTTTCATGTGGGACATATTTGACAGGAGAAAAGTGAAGAACAGAGTATGGTTAAATCATCTTTACCCCTCAACACTTCTCAGTGTACACTATGCACAAAGTAAATTATTACAATTCTTAAATTCAGCTTTAACAATAATCCAGATTAATTTACTGTGGATATAAATATCTCCTACCTTCACTGACCATCGCAAACTCTCTCCTAGGAGAATTAAAGAATGAGCAGGAGATTACGAAAGGAAAAGGCTGAGAATTTTTCCCAAGTAGGTGCCTAGCAATTCCTACAGCATGCCTTTGCTGTCTGTATCTATACAGACAGATGGGCTTCCTGTCCTTGCGTCTGTCCATTAAGACATTCAGGAAGGAAGCTTTATATCTTTACATGTTTTCTATGAAGTACTTTGATGACTAATTTCTGGAGCACTGAGCCACATTGACCTTTCACTTACATTCCCTGTCCAAATGACTATTGTTCTTCCTACCCAGTTTTCCCATTGTTACATGCCCTTTCCTCATTTAAATTGTATTTAGAGTTTCTAAAAGAGTTATTAACATTTTAACTTACTTGCTGTTGTTTTAAATACAAGCTAGTATAACTGTTTTTCATCACACAGTCACTAAAAATGAAGTTTACATCAATGGTCTCAAATAAAATACTACAAAAATCAACAATAACATTCTGGTTTTGGGGGGTAGGGGTTCTGTTTGTTACATTGGCATCACTGTAAGCCTGACTCACTATTCTCTTCATTGTTCAAGGGGTTTCGGTTTCTTGAGAATTTCACTATATATTGGGAGTGAAACTGGCTTACAGTAGCATCAGCTAAATTTGATTCTCCTAAAATGTTCTTGTACTACTCAAAATATTAATTGCTTCAAACATTACAAGCCTTAGAAGGATTTGAAATAGCCTGAATTAAGCCTCCCTTGAATCTACTGTAGGGGAGATCTTGCTTTAAAAAACAAGAGCTTTTTTCCAGGCTCCAGGTATTGATCAAAATACATATTCACCTTTAGGATGGCTTTCTTTCCCAGAACTGTATTGGAGCTCAAAACACCTTAGTGTGAGACTCTAACAACCAACGATTAGATGTATTAGTAACCACAAAAGTATAATCATTGTCCTACTGTTTCAAAGAAGAAAAAAAAAGTCTCCCTTTCTGCAGCACTTATCACTGGACTTTGAATTTAAACATCTGACTACTTCATCTACCGCAGTCCAAACAAAACATACCAGTAGACACGTCCTTCTTCCAGATAAATTAAAAAAAAAAAAAACCCAACTCTCACATAAAACTGAAAATTTGTTCCAAAGTACTCACCAACTCCTAGCAACAGTTCCTGAGGAAAGAAAGAATTCCTGGATCAGTGCCGGCTATGAGCCTCCCCTGTTCACTCACATTGGAGGGATGTTGTGTAAAGCTACAAAGGCAGGATTGCAACCCGATCTGCTCAGAGCAGGCTCCTGCCTGTGGATTAACCAGTTGGTTGTTTTGCTTGCTTTTTGTCCAGCATATGGGTTCACTCTGGGTAGAAGTCAGAGATCCGCAGTGGCAGCGGGGACTCTTCCTGCCTAAAGTTTTCAAATCTGCCTGCAGTTTTGAGCAACTGTTCTCTAAACAGCACAGGCTAATATGAAATGTGCTGTTAAAGCATGAGAGACAGACTGTAGGATATTCTATGCATTGTACCTTGCAGGCTTTGATACGGCTCATGAGAATGCCGTGTTCATTGCCTATTTAAGAGAGAGATATTGTGATTTAGTGTTGGGCTTTGCCTGTTTGTTTTTACATAAAGCCATGCTATTCACCCTAGATCTGGGCTGCGTTCATCACAGTATCTGCAGCAGTACTACTATATAGAGGCTATTCTGTCTTTAGCTATAACACAGCAGCTATTTACAAATCACGTTGGTGTGTAGTAAAACTGAGGTTAGGCATCACTGAGGACCATGGCTGGAGACAAGTACAGGAGCTCCAGTCTTAAGACTGAGACCTTGCAACTTGCAAATGTAGTCGTGGATGAACAGCATCTTAGGTCTGGACACAAGGGATGAGAATTACCCAGATAATTAATTAAACAGCAACAGAGACAGAAGTAACAGCTGAAGAACACTGGCTTCCCCATTAGTAGCTGTAACCAATTGCAATTATTTCTGGGCAAAGACTAACAGGCGAGTTAAATTACTTTCACTGAAGACATATATTCATCTGTTCATCACCATCCTGTAATAGATTGGCAGTATCACACAGTCAGTTAACAGATTAACTATCTATGACACAAACAAAAGTACTGCTGGCAGTTCCTTAGATCTCCTGCCTGTTGTTCCTGACTGTAAGAAAGTCTGCAATACTTTTCATGGCAAAGTCAACTGAGTGTACTGACTATTAACTGGATAAGTAATCAAATGGATTAACTGTCCTAAAATGGACTGGAAGCTCTCACAAAGTAAAGGAGCAGTTTAAATGCACCATAGTAACTAATTACCAAATCCTAACTCAGATGAAGCCAGGAGCAGCCCAGCTCAGTAGTCAGTTAAACAGAAATGGTCAGTCTGTCATTTGTGTGACACTAAGCCTCTGGAAAAACAAATTGGGGGGCCTGTGCGTTAAGAATTAGTATCTATCAGTGCTATCCATATGTCTTTTGAGGGTCACAAGTCAGACAACCCAAAACAGATGTAATAAAATGACAGTACAATTTAATGAAATTCAAGTTTGTACATTTACAATAGAAATAAACCCAACTACATTTAAAAAAAATTAGTTTTTTATTTTCCTAGAAAGCATTTTCGTGGATGCACACAGATAGGTTCAAACTCGCTCCATTCTACAAGTCATTTACAGATGAGCTACTTTATTTTCAGTCATACTGGATGCTGAATGGTGCAATATGCAAACCTAATCTAGGGGCTCATCCTGCCTGGTCAAAACTTCTAGTGAGCTTTTTTTAATGAAAATATATATGTATATTTAAATGAACATGCATAAAAGAATTTTCAAAGTTTGTGTCATAATGTCTTCACATTATTCCTTTGTTTATCACAAGATCTCATCCAAGTCACTCAAATTTGGAGTGCAAAATAATAAAAGCAATTCTGAACAAAATGGTCCACACACCAAAAAAGAGAAAATGCTACAGTTTCAAAATACATTTGTCTTATTATGGTCAAATAAGTTGAGAATCACATACAAAGAAAGGGACTTTGGGGAGCATATAAGAGAATGAGACCACTTTTTTTACTAAAAATTAGATTGAGAAATCTTTGGTAAATAATAAACCAGTATGAGAACAAAAATACAACCATTTGCATGAAGAACACATACCCAGAAGAAAAATTCAAAGGAAACTGTATTGTATTTTAAGACGAGTATTTTTGGTTTCTATTCTGTTAATGTCTCTCTAGTTTCCACATGCAGTCCTCCCAATTTAGTTGTCAAGAGGGTCTCTGGACTCCTTTGCATTGTAACTATAAAAGGCTTCAGGTGAAACTGGAATCAGACTCTGAAGATGGAAAAACCCCTATTTTGAACCTTTAGTGGGATCGAAGAACTCCATTCAACTATGACCTGAACTAAACAATCACACTAACCTCTGGCTTGCCCTGAAATCTGCTGATACCTTAAAACTTGTCAATAGTTAAAGGCCCACAGTGGAAAAAGTCCTTACAATTCTAAAAAACATTTTTTTGTTCCTTTTTAGAGGGGGCTTTTAAGACAAGCGAGATGAAATTTGTAAGCTCTAAAACTAGTCACTGAAAAGCACCTTTCTAAAGTCCTATGGGAGTCTAGAAACCTCTCAAAAAATAAAACTTGCAAATCACTGCCATAGCTTCTCCTTAAGACAGTACCTAACTGCAGTTATTTTTATTAAGTTTTATTGCTATTCTGAAGAACCCAAGGATCCTTAATTATGGAATTTCAAACCTTTGATTATGTGATATTATCATTGTGTTCTCTCTCCTTATTTATGTATGTTGCACGTGCTACATGAATCAATAGCTAATACAAAGATGACAATTTGGAAGACCACCATTTCACATGACTTCTGAGCTCAACCCACACAGTCAAGCTCTGGCAAGGTATGCAATAGGAGGAACTGTACTCATTATTGAACTGGTGTGAGAAATGACCATTTACAGTATATACATCAACAGGCCAGCTACCCAATCTACTTTTTCTCCCACCAATTATATTGGCATGCAGCATGGACAGTACAAGCCCCCCTTACCAGCTGCTTTCTGCTGGCCTATTTTGAAATGACTCAGGTTTGACAGCTAAAAGAAGGTCCAGAGAGTATTTACACAGTTCTTCTATAGCCAGAGTTTACTTACTGCTCCATTTGTCATGACCTCTGGGTATCAGTAAGCAGATATATACAAAAGTACAGCTGAGGTAAATTAACCAGAGATGCCAAATTAACCAGCCCTTGCCAAAGCTGAACCACAAGCAGGCCCATGGGAAAGAGCAGCCTGGAGAAAGCACACTGTATGGGGGTGCATGCATGGCCAGAAAGCTGGCTTAAGGGGCTGCATGGAGCCTCTTGAGAAGGACAGCAGGGCAAAGAGCCACCACAACAGTTACATACTGCATAACACTCCATGTCAGCATCATCGTCATAAGTACACACTGGCACACTTCAAGATGTGTCCTCAAAATCTCTGTGGAGAGAGGGAAGGAAAGGAAGAGTCATGTGGACACCTTCTTTCAGAAGGCACAGAGCAAGCCCCTCTGCCCAGAGAGGAACACCCAGATAAGGGTGCACTGTGGGGCACAGCTCAGGAAAGCACTGCTCAGCCTGCCTCCCCACAGTGGCCACAGCCCTGGTACCCACACAACAGGCAGGGAGGAAAATGCTTGAGTTGCCACTTTATCTCAGAAAGGTGGAGGCTGGAAGGGATCTCTAGGTTTTACCTGGTTCAACCTCACTGCTCAAGCAGGGCTGCACAGAGCCAGCTGCCCTAGATGGTTAAATCACTTTTGAATAGCTCTGAGGAAGGAGACTCCACAACCTCCCTGGGCAACCTGTGCAAGTGCTCAGTCACCTTTACAGTCAAAAACTGTTTCCTGACAAACAGGGGTAACCTCCTGCATTTCAGTGTGTGTCTTTGGCATGGCCTCTGGTCCTGACACTGGGCACCACTACAAAGAGCCTGGCTTTGTCCTCTTTTCACCTTCCCTTCAAGTTTTAGACATGTCTCCCTGAGTCTCCTCTTCTCTAGACTGAACAGTCCCAGCTCTCCCAGCCCTTCTTGATAGGAGAGATGCTCCAGACCCTTCACCATCTTTGAGGATCTTCTTGCTTTGCTTTACAAGTGCTGTCAAAGGGGTGGCCACAATGTGCTGGGTCAAGGTGATGCTTGTGAGGGTCTCTCTCCCTGACACACGTCTGTTGCCAGCATCCTCAGGTCACTCATGTGCTGGCACTTGCTGGATGCTCTCAGTGTGCTCTGGGCCTTAATGCATCACTGAGGTGGGTGTTCACACCAGAGGCATGGAGGTGGCTGCTGGGAAAGCCACAGTGGGGAGCAGAAAGTATCTGTGCTGGCCCTGGCTTGCCAGGAGACACTGTGGCTGCTCTCACTGTTCTTTCAGGTCACAGAGAGCCCCAGCTCTTCCAAGGAGGCAGGACCAGGCTGCCCAGCACATCTGCCTCCATTCTCTGTGGGCTGCCTCATGGGCCAATGCCAGACAGCCCTGCAGCATGGCTCTAACCCTCCAAAACATCACCCAGGCAGTCACTGAAGGTTTGTGCCAGTTCATCAGTGCCTCTGTATTGCTATTCTGGATTAATTTCTCTGCCCAAGCAGTGAAACCTGTACCAGGGTAACCTGAAATCACAAAATGCCCATGGGGACTACAGAATAGGAATCACAGAATCATTAAGGTTGGAAAAGACTTCTAAGTTCATCCAGTCCCAACCATCAGCCCAGTCACACTGTAAACCATGTCCCGAAGCAGAACAACTACATCTTTTTGAACCCCTCTAAGGATGGAGACTCCACCACTGCCCTGGGCAGCCTGTTCCAGGACATGGCAGCCAGTTCCACACCTGTAGGTCACAACTGCCTCTGCCCAGCTCAGCGCTGGCAGCACTGGTTGGCTGCCCCAGATAACTCATACTGCTCTCTCTGGGCATCCCAGCAGAAGACCTCAGCAGGAACAAGTCAGCCACTCTGTCTGCAGGGCAGGGGCTCCAGAGGGCTGCTTTGTCGAAGAATGGCTCGTGTTCTTTGTTTGCTCCTCCCTGCTCAGCCCACCTGGGATGGCATCATTTTTGGGGGTAAAGAGCTGCGCTCCGTGAAGAAATGTTAACACTGTTCTTGAGGAGCCTGGGGAGGGAGGAAAGCTGCTGCTTTCTCTAGGTCTGAGGAGTGCTGCTTTCTCTAGGTCTGAGGAGTAATGAATCTTCTTCCAGGCGGAAGCCACCGCCAGCACCTCGGGCACAAGGGGTCCCATGAGCACAGGGCGGGAAAGCCTGGGAGGGGGGCGGGGACCTCGCACGAGGCAGGCGGTGCCTCTCAGTGATGCCAACGGGCGGACATAGCCCGGTACTGCAGCCCGAGTGCCGCCCTTGCGCAGTGATGTCTCCCCACCACCACTCACTGTGTGGGCGATGCAGGTGAGCAGGGATGGGAGGGGTCCCCTCCAAAAAAGGGGGTTCTAGCCCCAAAACTACCTGGAAATGCTCGGGCATTGATTGTTGTGTTTGGTCCCTAGTGCTGTCATGTTTGTCAAGCTAAGGAATGCACGTGCAAGAGGTGTGGAGGGGGAACAGGCAGCCCACAGATCCTTTCCACAACCCCTTCTTACCTGCTCAAAGTCTCGGTGGAAGCTGACAGGAGTTGAACTGGAAAAAAAAAAGAAAAGAACAACTGCTTAGTCCCAGATTCCAGGGTCTTTTCCCGGGAACTGGAAGAGAAAAATATCTCCATCGCCAGAGAGCAACTGTCATCTCCAGCACACTGGAGCAAAGCTGCCATTGAAACCAAGCACCACATGCCAAGCTGTGGATGTTTAGATCCAGGTTCATTGGATCCTCCTACACATGTGGGAGAAAAGGCAGACATCCTGTGTGCAGATCTCTGCTATCACATTCACCTGTCAATCTACTGCTCTGCTTCCAGGCCCAGTGTCACACAGACACGTGGAGGATGCCACAGGCTGAGCTGGAAGCAGCTTGGATTTTCAGCAGACATCAGGCCCTGCAAGTAAAACCAGATGCGGTGGTTACCGATAGCTGGGACTTCCACAGGGAAGTCTGTCATTCAATACAATTCAGGGTAACAGTGGCTGTTGTTAGAAACACACAAGCTCAGACAATAAACCTGGCTAAATCTAATCCTCAATTTCTAGAAAGCTTGTGACAAAATAGATTTGATAGAGCTTGACACCAGGTTTGTGCTGATGCATCCCATTCCTTTGCTCAAGGTGAGCTGACTGTGAGGAGGCCACTGCAGAAAGCTTTGGAAAATCCCACTCTTGGAAGCTGACCTAGGAATCACACGGTAAGTGTGCACAATATGGAGTGTACAATCAAGCATGTTTATCCTGCAGTGCTGGTGCCTCAGGAGAATCTCCCACTGGAACAAACAATGCTATTCCCTTGAACAAGGGCATCAGGCAAGTTTGTAATTAATACAGAGCAGGGGACAGCCCCTGGGAAACCTGAATGCCATCACCACACAGAGCAACAGTTAAACGCGGTTCCATATGACAGCACCCAAGCAGTGGTTGCTTACTTCACAAATCCAATTTTCCATACAAAACCATTAACTCCTGCCTTCAGAGCAAAGCTCAAGAGTTTATATATTTGTTTGCAAGAGGAACAATCTTGCCCTTGAAAACTGGAATTCAGATCTCATCTCACGCAAGGAGGCCACATATGTTCCAAAGGATGTGGAGAAATAGGACTTTGATGTACAAAGCTTGCACACACAAAAAATCCCCACTTTTTCCTTGCCATTTGGAATTTTCAGAAGGTCTATACAAAAAGATGCTTCCCTCTTTTCAGCTCCTTGCTTCACTTTTAGGTTCCCCTCCTGTGACACAGACCAGAGAATCCCATCCTCATAAAGGAGCCTTTCTAGCAAGCCCCAGGTTATCCTGATTTCCCAGGGATTTTTGAGATACCATAGTGAGCAGAAAGCTGGATCTAATGCAGAATTGGGGTTTTTTTAAAAGCTTTTCACAATGTCAAATTTTTATCATTAATTTCACATCTCCATGTCTGCTGTCTGCACAACCTCCTCCTGGCTTCCTGCATTCCACCTCTTCAGCACTGCCTCCACTGTCTCCCCAAAACTGCACCACGTGCAGAATGTTAATCGTAATGTGGTGCAAATCTGTTTTCCTTGGTCTTTTTTCAAAAGTCATCTATTCATATCAGGAGAGGAGAAAAGTGAGAATAAGAAGCTTCCAGAGAGCCTGGTGTTGGGTTGCTTGCATGCCTCTTCCACATATCCCTGAGGAGACATTTAGCTGCTGTTGAGTGCTCACAGGGAAGACCAGGTGAGCTGGAGTCAGAATCAGTGCTGACACTGATAAATGAATGGCCAATGAGCTGAGAATGGAGGGTGAGGTCTGGAAAACCATCACCGGCTCTGCAGGGAAGGCAGGGGGGCACGACTCAGCAACTGCTCTGATGAATGCAGGCAGGGTCTGTGGCTGGCAGGGAGAGGCCACAGAGATCCCAGACTCTGCAGCGATTCCAACCAGACCAGGACAGTGACTAAAGAGCACAACAGTTTAGGGGAGCAGAGCTGGGCTGCGTGGGGTGGCAGCCTCACCTTTTCTGCACCAGTCTCAACGGGGCAAGTGCAAGGATGTAGTGAAAATTCATCTCCTGCACTAAAAACTAGACCTAAGCAGCACGTAGCTGGGAATTTTCTGTCTCTGCTGCTGCTGCTGCTCACTCATCTCTCCTCAGTGATCACCTGCATGTCTGCTCCAGTGTGGAAGCTGAGCAAAGGTGCTGTCATCCACACAGCCCAGGTGGACTGCTCCTCATTTCTGTTCATCATATGTCCCCTGCCTCCTGAGGGATGTTCTCCAGTGGCAGAAGTGTGGGCTTTTCCCTACACGCACACAAAATGAAAATAAAACCAAAAAAAAAGGAAAGCCTGGTTAGAGCAAGGTTTGTCAGATAGCAACACCAGTGGAGAAGCACAGTTAGAGATGGATTTCTCAAAGAGCTACAACGCAAAAGCAAAGCTGACATGACACAAGGGTACAACGGAGCACAGGAATACTGAAGAGAGAACTCACACAGCACACAAGGAATCAACCTCAGAATCAATTTCCTGCTCACCTCAAAACTAAAAATAACAGTACAATTTGCAATACTAGGCACACTCAAATCACCTTAACAGTTTCTTTCAAACCTCCCCTCATCTGCAGCATGCTGTTCAACCACTCAGCCGGAAAGCCTTGTTTTTCCATCTTTTTATAGTAGCGTAACTTCTCCAGTTTTGAGGCGGTATCTAAAGCACAGCTGCCTATTGCAGGCATTTTGGTTTATTTCAAAGAACACTTACACTGGACTGAATCCGCTTCTGCTTCTATTTCTGGAAATCACTGGTCCTGTGCATACAGCCCGGAAATAAAATTAAGCAAAGCACACAAAGCCTGCGGAAAGAGGAAAATATTGAGAAAAGGTTCAGTGAGGAAATCATTGTTTGCCTGTTGGACTTTCAGACAAGGGACTCAGGCTGCAAGAAAGCAGCTCTGTCCTCAGGATGGGCTCTTCTGTTTCAGTCCCTTCAGAATCACGAGACTACAAGGTGCCATGCAGGGTGAAGAATCTGCACTGCTGTACCAAATGTAATGGTACAAAGTGCATGTGCTGCACTGGAAGTATATTTGTTTAAACTGAGACAAGGGGATTTTTAATTTTCAACTTTAGATGTTAATCTTAGTTAATGATAACATCAAGGATCATGTACTACACTGCTATGTGCTAAAGATAAGAAAATCACCAGACACCTGTGAAAGACAACAAAGGATCACCGGGAATAGCCAGAATTGGTTTAAATGGACAATAAGGGGGTACTGTTGTTTTGTAAATCAGACACAAGGTACTATGTAATTAGTTCCAGGAACAAGAGAACAGTTAAATGATTTGGGGGAACTGTAGTGAATATGTGTTAAGTAAATATAACAAGGAAACCTACATGCATTCTTTAGAGGCACTCAGGGAGGAATATCCATAGTGCTTCTCTGGCGTTGAAATTACAGAATACCTGCTTAACAGTATCTCAGGCTGTTGGGCTATTTTCTTTGTTTCAAAAATGTGAATTAAAGTTGCTTTGTAATCAACTCACATGCTAACGATACATACAGCTAACTGCCAGCTGTATTAAATCCATCATGTTGCTATCTCAGCATTTTAAGGAACTTTGTAAAAACGTACTTATAAATAAAATGGAGAAGTGATATCCAAGTTGTGGAGCATTTCTGGGGGGGAAAGGGGTTATAAAAAAACCCTGTGTCTCATACACACAGAAAAAAATGTTTAGTGCTCACCTACACTCCAGACAGAAAAGCTGGTCTTTAACACTGCAGAGCAGCATCAGCTGCCAGCACGGCCTAAAGCACCAGCCCCTACTTTCAGTCTGCTGCCTCTCCAACCAGGCCTTGCTGCCATCAGTTTGCACAGGCTTTGCCAGATGCAGGTTTCCAGAACCAGTTTGCAGTTCCGTGTCTCCAAAGCGCAGCAGCAGGACGGAGATTCTGCGGGCAAGACCGAGTTTCTGCCCCCACGGCCAATCCAGCGCCTTGTGTTCCGCAGAATAGGGAAAGGCGGACCGCGGGGACTGCAGTGCGGAGTCTCAGTGCTGCCCCCGTGTGGCCGCACTGCGATGCTGCGGTCCAGGTGTCGCGCGGGGGCGGGGCTGGCCCCCGCCCGTAGCTCTCTGCTCCCACCGTGTGGCCCATGGCCGGTACTGCAGATCGGGCACTGCGGCTCGGCTGCGTTCCCTTCGGCTCAGTTCGACTTCGCTCCTCTCGATTCAGCTCTTTTCGGCTCTTTTGTTTTCAGGTCGGCTTCATTCTGCTTCAGTGGCTTGGTTCGGCTCTGCTCGGCTCCGCTCGGCTATTCTCGGCCACTCTCGGCTCCGCTCGACATTTCTCAGCTCCGCTCGGCTATTCTCGGCTACTCTCGGCTCTTCTCTCGGCATTTTTCGGCTGCATCGAGAAGCCGCGAGGCCACTTCCGGCTCGGAACCGAGCCGAGGGGAGCCGAGCTGTGTTGATCCGAGCCGAGCCGAGTGAGCCACGGTGTGCTGGACCGAGAGCAAAGGAGCCTAATTAAGCCAAGAGGAGCCGAACTGAGCCGAGTGGAGTCCAGGCGCGCCGAAGCGAACCGAGAGAAGCCAAGACGAGCCGAAGCGATACGAACACAGCCGAGCGGAGTCGAATCGAACCGAACAGTTCGAGGTCTCAGTGCTGCTGCCGTGTGGCCACACTGCGGTACTGCAGCCTGGGTGTCGCGCGGGGGTGGTGCTGTCCCTCTCCCCCAGCCCCCCTCCCCGCACCCTTATGCTGCCGCCGTGTGGCTCACGGTCGGTACTGCAGCTCATCCTGTGCGCCGCCGCTCCTGGCCCAGCGCGGCGGGACGACTCCCGGTCAGGAGGTGCCGCTGCCGAGCCTGTGCGTAGCCAGCAGCGCCCCGCTGCCGTGGTTGCTGAGAGCCGGAGGGGAGCATGCACTGCCTGGAGAGGGCTGACACGGTCTGAGGGATTGACGCTCATTTCCGTCTCCCGCCTCCCCCGCTCCATTCGGCTCTGCTTGGCTCCTCTTGGCTTGGTTCGGCTCGGAATCGAGCAGACTCGAGCCGAACCGAGCCGAGAGTTTCCGAAATCGAAAACGAGGCTGCCACGCCACCTCATTTGTATATTCTTGGCGTCCTTCGTGCGCGGCGCCTTATTTACATATCTGCTTTCCCCCGGCTCCTATTGGCTGCTGCGCCGCATCATTTGCATATTCCCGACGTCGTATGCGCGCCGTTTCATTTGCATTACCCCGTCCCGCCCGCTCCTATTGGCTGTCAGCCTGTTCATTTACATCTTTCTGCCCGCGGCTCTTATTGGCTGCGGCGCCGCGAATGATAGGGTATGAGCGGGGAGGACGGAGCAGCCCCGGAAACCATTTAATCTGACTGCTGGAAGATGTCTGGAATAGCTGCCTTGCCTAAGTGTATGTTTCGTAGGCATTTAGTCTGTATTAAGCTTGAATTGTGTGGAGTAATATGGCTTCTGGTAGCAAAACTAACTACAGTAATTCAGCTAGTGACTCGCTGGAATGGACTATTAGGATGCAGTCTGATGAGAAAACGTTGCTGATCCTTCCTGCCTGCCTGCCTTCTTGCCTTCCTGCCCTCCTGCCTGCCTGCCTCCCTCCCTCCCTCCCAGATTCAGAAATACCTCAGTTTCTTTATGTGGCCAGTCTTTGCAGCATCACCCTTTCTGGATGACGCTTTTCAGTCTCCTGTGCAGCTGGAGACTGAAACTGGAGCTGCTCTGTCAGTCATTGGACTGTTGATGTGAATCGTGCCTGCAAACCTGAATGTGTGCACGTGTTCTTAGCCTGGTTCGCAGCAGCTCTGTTTGTAGAAGTGTTTTATGCCACAGTCCTGAAGAATTGTTCTTCTCACTGCACCATTCTGTAAATATTGCTAGTAGAATACGTTTTAACAGTAACAGTGTACTGGGCTGTTCTTCTATGTTGAACTTTCATATGAACGTGATTTAGATCATTTTACCGTAAAGAGTTTATATTTGATGAGATTCATTTTTGTTTTATTTCTCTTTTGATGATGTACATAGAAAAAAAAATTAAAATAAATTGCATTCTCTCTGGACTTTTTTTGAATCTGTCCCAATGACACTGCTTTTCTTCTTACAAGTCCTCATGTTCTGTGTGGTTTCTTTTCAGGGGGACAAGTGAAATCCTTTGCCATTAATTTGAAGCAGATTGTCTTCTCAGCTTTATTTGGATGGGTTACATCCCAGGGTGGGGAGGACTGGAAGGACGGAAAAGGAGGTGTGGGCAAAGGACAAAAGCACTCTTGTCTAAGGGCCAAGAGCCGCTTCCTCTCATTACCCTGCTAACATACCCTTCTCTTTTTGTGTTCTTTCTTGAGGGCATATTTTTCAGAACTTTTCCCCTTCACACTCTCTTTTTTTCTTTTCTGCCCTCTTCTGTCACACAGCCTCACCTCCTGCACCGTTCTCTCTTGTGCGTCCCTCCTCTTGGTGCTGCATGGAAAGAAACTCAGCTCCTTCACCCATGATGCATGGTCTTGTAATCATAGAGTCATAAGCTTGGAAGAGATCTCTGAGTTCATGAGTACAACCATGCCTGTCTGCCTACTAAACCATGTCCCTAAAAAACTCATTGTTGTGGTTTTGAATTTGTACGAGGAATTTTTCTTTCTATTGCCAACAAGGGGAACGCGAGGGGGGTGGGGAGAGGCCCTTTCCGGGGAAACCGGGATAGAGGTGGTACCCGGACATCGAGGGTTTTTTCCCTTCGGTTTCGCGCGGTTTTTCTGGGGAGGAGCGGTGGCGTGGAGCGGCAGCAGCAGTGGTAGCTGAGTTGTGACTCGTGGGGTTTTGCAGTCTCTGGAGGAAGCATCATCGGTCATTTGATCTTCCACAACTGCAGAACTCACGCCTCCTTTTTCCCTCGTTCGCTTCCCAGCCTGCGGCGGCAGAGCCGCGCCTGGGGCCCCGGCAGTGGCGACAGCCCCCCCCCCCGCAACCTTAAAAGAGACCTGCATCGTAAGATTTGGGGTACAGGACTCAATCCATTTAAAGGGTTTAAGGTTTTGGTTGTGGTTACTGTTAATTCTGTTCTGCTTATACATATATTTGTACCTAAGAACTGTTATCTTTCCTATACATTTTTTTTTATTAAAGATCTTTGATATCTGATTAATATCTTAGTTTTTATCAAACCTAAGTCACTCATCTAGCCATCTTTTGAACACCTCCAAGGATGGCGACTCCACCACCTCCCTGGACAGCCTGTTCCAATCCCTGACCACCCTTTCAGTGAAGAAGTTCTTCCTCATGTCTAGTCTAAAACTCCCCTGGTGCAACTTGCAGCCATTTCCTATTGTCCTATTGCTTGTCACTTGTGAGAAGAGACCAGCACCCACCTTGTCACAACCTCCTTTCAGGCAGTTGTAGACAGTGATGAGGTCTCCCCTCAGCCTCCTCTAAGCCGAACAACCCCAGTTCCTTCAGTTGCTCCTCATAGGGCTTATTCTCCAGCCCCCTCACCAGCCTCATTGCCCTTCTCTGGACAGAACCCTATCAAGGTCGCATTGTTGCCACCTTTCCCAAGTGACTGGGTGTGGTGTGTTGGTGTCTGGGGAACCTTTGGCCTCTTCTGCCCGGCCACAGGGAAGCTGAAGGAAACCTGTGTAAATCAATATTGTCTGCATTAAAGCTTTAGATCAGTTGCCGTGTGCTCTATGTGTTTTACTTTTACAATGATTAAAAAGAAACAAAAAAGACAAAAGACAGACCGTTCAGCATGTGTTGTGAACACGCTGTTACTCGAACCTGGCACTGGGAGTGCTGTGTTTTGAAACACAAGCTCCAATTTAGCAGCCCAGTGTACTGGCAGTCAATTGATTTTAATGGGCTCAGTGCCCGCTGGAGGACTTCGGTGGGTCATGATGTTGAGCAGGGAAATACTCTCACTTTGGGTACATCATATGCCACTGCAAAAATCCATTTCTGTTGGATTTGAATTCCGTGCATTTTCCTGGACCAGATCAGTTTTAGCTTGGTGTACTTCATGTATTCCTTCATGTGTTTCAAACGGCAAAGTCCTCGTGGTTGGGACAGCTTCCGTGGTACAGAGAATGCGTTCTGGGAGCTGCACAGGAGAGGAAGAAAGCTGATTTTCTTTTGTAAATGGAGCTTGTGTCTTTCAGCTTTTGTTTGGAAAGCAATTGCCTAATGAAGGCGAGCGAGATCTGCTGGATCTAAAGAGATCTGAAATGTAACCTTATTGCTCAAGCAGAGCCTCCAGCTGCAGGCTGTTTGATCCTCAGAGTCTGTCCGTGAGTTTGGGAGTGTCCGTATTTCACAGAATCAGACCAAACTGCCATCGTCTTGGTCAGGATTGGTCTGACCAAAGGCAGGATTTGCAATTCTGTGGCTCAAAAACTAAGCAGTGGGGTCAGGGTTCTGTGAGCAATGCGGTGTTTTCTGCTGCTATGGGTAATTCAGCAATTTTTTGTTGTCCGCCATGGAAAAAATGTAAAACTGGCAGAAATCGTGCCGGGGCTCAGTGCTGCCACCATATTAAAGGAGAGCAGCTTGGGGAGGGGGCAGACACTGCTTGGGGGGGCAGATCCTATTGGGGGAGCAGGCACTGCTTTGCGGGGCAGACACTGCTTAGGGGGAAACATTGCTTGTGGAAAGGGGCAACCACTGTTTGGGGGGACAGCCACTGCTTGGAGGGGGCAGCCACTGCTTGGGAGTGGGGCACCTTCCCTTTATTTTTTCCAGCAGAGTGCCCCTCTTTGGGGGAGACTCATATATCAGTTTCCTTTGTTTTGTGCATTTTGGGGTAAAAAAAAAGGGGCAATGGCATCATTTGTGGCAATCCAGCATGAGTTTGTGTATGTTCATGATCAGCTATATTATAGAAAGGATTTTAGAACACAAAAAATTCTTTATAGAGACATAGAGGCTTTAAAAATAAAAAAAAACCTCGTGCATATATAAATTAAAATAAAGGAATTTTAAATCTAAAAAAAGACATGACATATATGAAGAATTTAAAATAGAAAAAAGTCTGAATAGATAGAACTATCTACGCTTACGGTGTGTTATCCTGTCTGAGTAGGTAGATGTATTCTAAATAGGGATTATATGTAAGTGTAAATAGATAACTAGGTCTGAATAGATGCAATTTTAAGTAGATCTCTAAGTCTAAATGGAGAAGTCTAAAAAATATTGAAGTGTCAAAATACACCAATGTAAACAGATAGGTGGTCTAAATAGCTGTTCTATAGAATAAATGTTAATATAAAGGACTAAATAGATACAGAAATGTAAACAGATTCTATATAAATCTAAATAGACATAGTCTAAATAGATGTAAGTGTAAACAAATAAAAATGTGAGTATATATAATACTCGTGTAGACTGATAAGTGTAAATAGATAATATATATTAAAACATATGTATTCCCTAAATATATAAATGTTTAAATAGGTACATAAGTGTAAAGGTCACTGCTATATAAGGTTTTTAAAATGCAAAGAAACCTTATTTACAAAAAGGATTTAAAAACTCCCTCCCTCTCCCCCCCAAAATAATTCTCTGTTGAAGATACAAAATTGTTTTCCAAAGCTGCCCGTTCCCTTCTCCTTTTCCTTCTTCTCCATTGCAATTTGGGGCCAATTTCTGAACCAAATGAGTACCTTACTTTGCAAAGCCATGCAGGCAGTGTGGGAGCTGTCACTGCGGCTGAAAAATACCCAAATTCCCTGATTCTGGGTGTGCAGAAAATTGAATATTTTGTACATGAATTGAATATTTTGGATTGAATATTTTGGAAAAGCAAAAAAACCCCCCTCCCAGATTGGGATGAAACGCTACCAGTTGAGGGGTCCAAAGCTAATCTAGTCTGCAAAGCCAGTTTCGTATTTGCCCAGACCTGTTTGCTTAGTTGTAGCGTTACCAAAGGTCTCAAATTGCCAAATTAAATTATCCAAAAAGTGTTCCAAGGCCATCAGGCCAGGCAACAAGAAACTTTACAATTCCTGCCCCACCTGTATAGATGCTGCCAGGGCTCTCCAGGAATTAGAGGGAACTTCTCGCCTTATCTTCAACCAAGTTGGTTCACTCACCAGTTGTGTTAGCAAGTTGTCTTCCATATGCTCAATAAATCTCCTAGATTGTTTCCTTTCTGCTGTGTTATACTTCCAGCAGACATCTGGTAGGTTGAAGTCTCCCACAAGAACAAGGGCTAGTGATTGTGAGACTTCTCTCAGTTGCTTGTAATATATCTCATCAGTCTCTTCTTCCTGGCTGGGCACTCTGTAGTAGACTCCCATCACGGTATCTGTCTTCGTGGGTGTGCCACATGGACACTCAACCCTATCATCACCATCATTGAGCTCAAGGCAATCCAAACACTATAACGTAGAGAGCTGCCCCACTGCCCCTCCTTCCTTGCCCATTCCGCCTGAAGGGTTTACAGCCAACCACAGCAGCATCGCAGTTTTGTGAGTCGCCCCACTGCATTTCTGTGATGGTCATTATAGTTTTCTTGCTGTACCAGGACTTCTGGTTCCTTCCATTTGCTGCCTATGCTGCATGCATTGGTGTGGATGCACCTCAGTTGGGCTGTTGATACTGTCATGCTCCTGAGGATAAGAGTCTTAACTCCTAAGGGACTTCTTGCTGTTGTTTCTAATGTGTCAATAACCTTTTCATCTTTGCTGTCACTTGGAGTGCAGTACCCCCATTTCTCTGAGGTCACAGACCAAAGGGCCTGACTAGCACCCCATTGCTCAGACACTGGAGTGCCATTGCCAGATTTTTCCTATCAAGCCTGGTTTTGTGCCCCTCCCTCCCCCCTATCTAGTTTAAAGCTGTACTGGTGAGCCCTGCAAACTTCTTGGCAAGCATAGTTTTGGCCCTCGGGGACAGGGGTACCCCATCCTGGTGTTGCGTAGGCCATCCCTTGGTCAAAAAAACCCAAGTTTTGACCTTGACACCAGGTTTGGAGCCTGGTATTTCTTTCCTGCCTCTTCCTACTCATTCCCTGTAACAGGAGTGACAGAGAACACTACCTGTGCACATGATCCCTTCACCATTCGTCCCAAGGCCCCAAAGTCCCTTTTAATTGTTCTCAGGTTTCTTGTTGGATTTTCATTACTGCCTATGTAGAACATCATGAGTGTTTAATAATCTGTGGCCAGAACATCAGCTCAGTATTTGTTTTGGACACGGCTAAGCCAGCAAACCAATATTTTGGACACGGCCAAAATATGGAATCAGTACTGGTTTTGGACACGGCCAAAACAGTATACCAATATCTTGGGCACAACCAAAATATCCAATCAAATACTTGGGTGCACTTCGAGTTGCAACTTTGCAAAAGTTGCTAAAAACCAGATCCCAATCTGTTCAGATTCCAATCTGATACCCTCAAGGCAGCTGGACAAAACAACACAACTTGGGTCCAATCCAAAGCACAGTAGTGCCATGGAAAACAGAAGGAAAGGAACAAAAAGAGAGGGTGAGGAAGGAATAAGAGTGGAGGGGTGGGGGGGAGTAGGGAGGAAGAGGAAAACAGTCACTACTCCATGGGCCTCTGGAAAACGTGGTCTTCGGGAGCATGTGGTCCTTCGGTTCTTCTGCAGCATCTTCTCAGGCAGTTTCTATGGGGTGGTGGGCGCACAGTGGCCTGCCTTCTTGGTGGGCTTCTATTTATAGGACAAGTCCATGCCCCCTCCCCTAGCATGAGGGCTGGTCTTGCTGCAAAAATTCTCAAATTGGCACATGTGCAGAGGCTTCTTTGTGAAGGTTCTGGAGTTGGGGCTGGGGGCTCCAGGGTCACTGGCAGTTCAATAGACCTTTTCCAGAATAACCTCTGCCTGAACTTTCTGGGTCCAAGTGCACAGTCAGGTATAGGGGGGCAGCATCTGCTGCTGCATCTCCTCCCCTTCCTCTGCAGCAGCACCATCAGCCCATCAGCAGCCACAGCACTCAAGAAGTTGTTAGACAACAATACAGGTAGAGTTAGATGATGTTTAAGACAATACAAGTAGAACCAGTTGATGTTTAAGACAACAATAGAAGTAGAGTCAGTCTCTACATGTGGCCTGAAATGAGCTCCTTGTATTTAGTTGACCACAGGATGGAACAGACATGGGAAGAGGCAGTAATGCAGGTAAAACAAGCTACTTGTGCTCATGCTGGTTACCCAGAGATGAGCATGGTCCTGTCCTTTGCCATGTCTCTGGGCCTCAGAAGCCAGCAACTCTGTACAGGCTTTCCATGAGAAGATGTTTATGTCCATGGTTATGGCTCACCTGGGAATGGGCATTAACAGGCAGGTGCTAGAACGCACATTCTAGATGCAGATATGCCTGTTGCTAGTCCCGCCTCCAGTGGCCAGAATATTTGATTGCCACAGACACCACGCCACAGCCTGGGAGAAGAGGGTTATAATCCTCAGACATGCAAGAAGCAACCTGTGCACAGGCAGTGCTGCACAGCTGCCTTGCACACAAACATACCCACAGCTGCTGTGTGCTCACCTTGTCAGTACCCTGGTGTTGAGTGAAGGTTTGGAGAAGAGTGAGTTCTCCACTGAACCCCTGGGTGCATGGCCAGACGTTCACCCTCCCCAGGTTTGCTGTCGCCCCCTTCAGATACTGCTATGAGGTCCCCCTGGAGCTTTCTCCTCTCCAGGCTGAACAAGCCCAACTATCTCAGCCTGTCCTCATAGCAGGGGTGCTCCAGCCCTTTGTTCATCTTTGTCGCTCTCCTCTAGACCTGCTCCAACAGCTTCATATCCTTCTTATGTTGAGAATTCCAGAACTGGACACAATACTCCACGTGGAGTCTCACAAGAGCAGAATAGAGGGGAAGAATCACCTCCCTTGACCTGCTGGCAATGGACAGCCTAGGACACAGTTTGCATTCTGGGTTGCAAGCACGCATTGCTGGCTCATGTTGAGTTTCTCATCAATCAGCACCTCAAGTCCTTCTCCGCAGGTTTGCTCTTGATCACATCATCCCCTATCCTGTGTTGAAACCGGGGGTTGCCCCAACCCAGGTGTAGGACCTTGCACTTGACCTTGTTGAACCTCATGAGGTTCACACAGGCTCACTTCTCCAGCTTGTCCAGATCCCTCTGGATGACATTCCATCCTTCTGGCTTGACCACTGCCCCACTCAGCTTGGTGTCACCCACAAACTTGCTCAGGGTGCACTCAATCTCGCTGTCTGTATCATTAATGAAAATATGAAACAGCACTGGTCCCAGTACAGACCCCTTGAGGGACGCTGCTTGAAATGGGTCTCCATGTGGACATCGGGTCTCTGGCGACCAAAAAGCATGGATTCAGTTCATCGGTGAAGCTCCACTATGTCATTACTATATTGTTGCTTATATAATAGGGGCTTTCCAAAAGTCAGTTGTGTTTACATTCATGTCTAAATAAAGTCGGGTGTTTTTTTCACAGTCCCTCTTTTCTCTTGGCACCATCCATGAGATTGTCTATGTTGTGCATATCTCCTTATCTGTTCTTTCTCAAACAGTGGCAGTGATGAGTTCTTCAGTGCTCAGACTCGATGCTGTGGTCCATGACCTGAATTCAAACAGTCCTTCTCCCACATGGGTCATTGACTACTACTCTCTGAATGCAACCGTCCAACCAATTCCTTATCCACCAAACAGTCCACCCATCAAATCCATGTCCTCTCAATTTAGAGAGAAGAATGTTGTGGGGAACTGTGTCAAAGGCTTTGCAGAAGTCCAGATAGATTAGATCCATTGCTTCTGCCGTGTCCACTAATGCAGTCACTCCATCATTGAAAGCCACTGGGCTGGTCAGACAGGACTTGCCTTTGCAGAAGTCATTTTGGCTGCCTCAAATCACCTCCCTGTCCTCCATGTGCTTTAGCATGGCTTCTAGGAGGATCTGTTCCATGATCTTTCCAGGCACAGAGGTTAGGCTGACAGGTCAGTCATTCCCAGGGTCCTCCTTTCTACTCTTTTTAAAAATGGGCACAGTGTTGCCCTTCTTCCAGTCACAGAGGACTTACCCTGACTGCCATGACTTTTCCAATATTACGAAAAATATTGAGCCCTGTGTGTCCCCTATGGAGCCACCTATAGAGCCCCTACCAAGCCCTGTGTCCCTCCTTTAGAGCCCCCAACAGACCCTTATAGCATCCTGTGTCCCCCCTTTAAAGACCCCTATATAGCCCTTGTTACACCTGGTGTCCTCCATTAACAGCCCCCTATAGAGCCGCTATAGTGCTATGTGTCATCTCTATGGAGACCCCTATAAGAGTCCCCATAGTGCCATGTGTCCCCACTTATGGATGCCCTATAGAACCTCTATAGCTCCAAGTGTGGACCTATAGGTGTTGTATTGATGGGAAAAAAAGGCTGCTAGAGGGGCTCTATAGGAGATACTCAGTGTATGGGGGGGACACAGGATCTATAGCAGGCTCTATGGCAGGGATACAGAACATTAAAAGTGCTTTGTAAGGGGCTCTATAGAGGGGACCCAGGGCACTGCAGAGGGGACCCAGAGCACTATATGGGTCTCTGTAAGGGGGAGACAGGATTTTTTTAGGGCCACATAGAAGACTATATAGCGGGGACACAGAGCGCTGTAGGGAGTTCTGTAGGGGGGCCAAATACTACAAAGGGCTCTATAGGGCACTCTGTGGAGAGGATACAGGGTGCTGTAGGGGCTCTATACCTGCTATATAAACAGTGGAAAAAAAGGTCGCTATAGAGGCTTTATAGGGGGGGTCTGTAGGGGGCTCTATGGGAGGCTCTACAGGGGTAAAAAGAGGGCATTGTAGGGGGTTTTATGGGGGGCACAGGGCACTATTAAGTCTATATAGGAGGCTCTATAGTGGGGAAACAGGGTGCTATAGTGGCTCTATAGGTGGGATATGGCACTATAGGAGGTTCTATAGGGAGGACACAGGACGCTATAGGGGCTCTATAGAAGACACAGGGCGCCATAGAGGGCTCTACAGGGAGACACAGGGTGCTATATGTGGCTCTATAAGGGGGACACAGAGCACTATTATGGCTACACAGAAGGCTGTATAGAGGGGACACAGGGCGCTATGAGGCTCTATAGGGGAGTGTAGAGGGGGGACAAGGCACTACAGGGGGTTCTCTAGGGGACTCTGTGGGGGATATACAGGGCTCTGTAGGGGGCTCTATAGGGGAGACAAAGGGAACTACAGAGGGCTCTATAGGTCACTCTATACAGCCATCGATTACAACATCTTCAGTAATGAAGAAGAGGAGGGTCATTGTCATTGGAGACTCCCTCCTAAAGGGAAACGAATGTCCAGTATGCAGACCAGATTGCATAGGGAGGTCGGCTGCCTACTTGGGGCCTTGGTCGGAGATGTGGGAAGGAAACTTCAAACTCTGTCCACCATGTCCTGGAGTGCATTGAGTACAGCATTGCCAGCCAGTTGAGGGACGGGATTGTCCCCCTCTACTCTGCACTGGTGAGACCCCACCTCGAATATTGTGTTCAGTTTTGGGTGCCACAGTATAAAAACAATGTCAAGCTACTGGAGAGTGTCCAGAGGAGGGCCACAAAGCTGGTGAAGGTTCTAGAGGAGAAATCATACAAAAAGAAGTTGAAATCACTTGGTCTGTTCAGCCTGGAGGAGACTGAGGGGGAACCTCATCTGTTTCCTCATAAGGGAAGGAGAAGCAGTAGGCGCTGATCTCTTCTTTCTGGTGGCCAGTGGCAGGATTTGAGGGAGTGGCAGGAAGATGTGCCAGTGGAGAGTTAGGTTGGATATTAGGAATAGGTTCTTCACCCAGAGGGGTGTAGAGCACTGGAACATTTCCACAGGGAGGCAGTCACAGTGCCAAGCCTGACAATTACTCAAGCCTTTGTTCGCCGTCCTCAGGCACATGGGGTGAATGTTGCGGTTCTCCTGTGCAGGAGCAGGAGTTGGGCTTGATGATTTTTGTGGGTCACTTCCAACCCAGGTCATTCTGTGATTCTAACTGCCTTGTAGTCAGAAAACTTTAGGGTTCCCATTTCTCCCCACATTTAGCTTTATTCCCACAGAACTTTAGGCTTCCTGGTCCCTTCCCTGTCACCGTTTGACCATGGTTTCTCCTTCTACTTCTAGAGATGAGCTAAGGCTCTGTACTATGGCTTTACACTTTTGTGACGTTATGGTCTATGCCATACCTGCAGCAGTGGGACTTTTGGCTGGTGGCGGATCTATTCACGTATAAGGAAATAACCAACAAAAGCCCTAAAGAAGGGCAGGAGGAGGAAGTGCCAAGGAAAGATCAATCACCCAGACCAGCAGCATGTGTTCCTCAAAGCCTGCCCATCTCGTTGGGAGAGGAATGCTGAGAATGAAACTTCAGCCTCCCTGCTGCCAGCAGGGTCAACAACATCCAATAACTTCCCAGAGAGGAGGAGAGAAAAGATGGAAGCCTGGGAGAAGGAGCTGACAGAGAAGGAGGCCCAGCTGGTACAGCAAGAGGAGCAGCTCCAGAGCGGGTAACAGGATCTGGAGAGGGAGCACAAGAAGCTGAAACTGGAGAAGGCCTCCATCCAGCTTGACTATGAGAGTCTTCATCCCAGGAGCTGCTGGAGAAGGAGAAAGTGCAGTCCAAGCAGGACATGGATAGCTCCACTGAAACGCGGCTGAAGCCTGAGCACAGCCAAATAAATGCTGCCAAGAGCCAGGCTGCTGGGGAAGCCTTGCCCTCAGGGAACTCCTGGGATCTCCTGGGCCAGCTGTACGGATGCCAGCCTGGCCCCAAGAGGTGGGGCCTGGTATTCCTGGCTCTTTCTTTGCTCGGTATGTGGCAGTCTGCGTTTGCTGCACCTCCAGAGCTGCCAGGGCACTGCCAGTGCTCAGGGCTGGCAGAAGGGAGTTCCAACAGCCCCAGAAGATGCCCCAGGCAGTCCCAGGAGGTTGATGTGGCTCTTTGACCTTCACCACGGGGGCTGAGCTCTGGGGAGTGGTTTGGTGGATGAGACATCCGTCTCTGAAACAGCCAAAGCTTTGCGGGTTACCACCACCTCCAGCTGCCACAAAAGTCACTTGCGAGGCTGGAAGCCACCAGGGAATGCTGTCTGTACGCTGGCACCCATCTCCAAAAGCATTCTCGAGGTCTGCCAAAGAAAAGAATGTCGTCCACAGCCAGGAAGAACAGCCACACAAAGCAGCAAAATCTACAGGAGCATTCTTCTTTCTGTGCCTGGTTTCTTCGTCCAACAGACAGGGCTTCTCCCATTGCTTCGCCTGAATGGGGACTGCTCTTGAGCTGGTGAGGGGGGCTGGATGTTCACTAGAACAGCCTCTGTCTCTGAGCAGCCAAGGACACGTTTCCCTACCCAGAGTCTCTGCTGGCCTATTCGACGCCCCAAGGAAACATTTTTCTTCTCCTACACAATTTTTCAACCTACAGGAGAAACTCTCAAGTGTTCCCTTCCAGGCCAGCATTATTGACTCCTCCAAGAAAAGCCCTGCCCATCCTCAGCAAGGGCATGTGGATTTGGAACCGTCTTTCTCCCTACAAGGAACAGTCTTTTAAGGGCCTTCAAAAAGAAAAGCCTTTTCCATTTCTATGGCACAACCAAGCAGATAGATCCAGCCACTGAGGAACAGCCCAGATGCCTGCCTGCCTCTTCAGTTTAGCCAAAGCCAAGGCGAAGGAGAGGAAAATGGGTCGGGGACGGTTAGGTGCCTTTAAAATGTCCTAGAAGGTTCTAGGATTGAGTTATGGTGAACAACACTGGTGATCCTTTTCCACAACTGCTTTTATTTGCCATGTGCATTGTCTGAGGTGATGGCTGAGGCTGTTTGGAAATAGGTGTTGGTTTGTAGGGAAAATAAAGTATCATAGAATCATCGAATGTCCTGAGTTGGAAGGGACCTTTTCTTGATATCCAGCATAATCCTCCCCGACCCATCTTCCTGCCATGCCCTCGGGTCCTGTCATTGGTCACTAGAGAGGAGATCTGCACCTGCTCCTCCTCCTCCCCTTGTGAGGAAACTGTAGAACATGATGAGGTCTCCCCTCAGTCTCCTCCAGGCTGGACAGACCAAGTGACTTGAGGCACTACTCATACAACTTCCCCTCTAAACCCTTCACCAACTTTGTGGCCTCCTTTGGACATTCTCCAGTAGCTTTAGATCCTTTAGATATCAGCTGACAATGGCATGCTGGATGCACTCCAGAACACAGTGGCTCCTCTTGGCTGCCAGGGCGTCGCTGGTTCATGTTCAACTTTCTGTCCACCAGAATCCCCAGATCCCTTTCCATAGGGCTGCTCTCCAGCCTCTTGCTCCCCAGTCTGTATGAACATCCAATGTTGCCATGTCCCAGGGGAAAAATGCGGCACTTGCCCTGGTTAAACCTCATGCAACTGGTGATTGCCCAACTCTCCAGTTTGTCTAGATCCCTCTGCAGGGCCTCTCTGCCCTGAAGAGTGTCAACAGCTCCTCCCAATTTTTTGTCACCTGTAAACTGAGTTATTAAACCTTCATGTCCTGCATCTAGGTTATTTATGATGTTGGAAGAGCACTGGCCTGAGATGGATCCCTTCGGAATCCTGCTAGGAACTGGTTGCCAGCCCGATGTAATCCCATTTACTGTGACCCTCGCAGCCCTGGGGCTGGCTTTCTGTTCTCTTCCCCACAGTTTTGGTTCCATTTCCCCCATCCATTTTTTTTTATTTCCCTAATTTCTTTTTTTTTTAATTTGTTTTAAACCTGTCATTTTCTGCCTCTTTCTTGAATTTTTTTTTCCTTTTTTTTGGTCCTGTCTCCTCCTGGATGTGAGTTCTGTTCCTGGTTTTGGGGTCCCATTCCCCTTGTTTTGTTCCTGTTCCTGATCTCTCCCCCTCTCCAGCAGCAGGCGCAAGCTGAATCCGCAGGGCCAGCGGCACCTGGACAGGATCCCAGGGCAGGCGTGGCTGGGGCCCATTTGGAGGCTTTACCTAGGGGGGTGGGAGAGTATGGTCTGGGGGGAGGGTTAGGGAAGGTTTGGGGCAGTTCAGACTGTTTGGGGTTAGGGTGTTTGCCCCAGGTGGCCGCCGTTATCAAGAAATACTGAGAAGCAGAACAAAACATGTCGAGAGTGACTGGAGTTTGTGTGAACAGACCCAAAATGGAGGGAAATGGCCTCAAAAGGGGAGGGGGGGAGGGAAGAGGAGAGCGTAAAGTGTGTGGGAAATGCCCCAAAATGTGGGAAGACTGACCCAAAAAGTTAGGGTGGATCTCAAAATTGCAGGAAAGCTCCCCAAGCTGGTGGAAAAAGAGCCCAGAAGTATGTGGGGGATCACAAAATAACGGGGAGGAACAGCCCCAAAATGTGGGGGAAATCCTAAAATGGTAGGAAACTATCCTAAAATACCAGAGGAAACGCCCCAAAATATTAGAGGGATGCCAAAATGTTGGAAAAACTTCCTGAATTATTAGGGAAAAGCCAAAATAGGGGGAAATGGCCCCAATATGAGAGAGGGAATTCCAAAATTGGGGAATGTGCCCTAAAAGAGTAGGAAATCTCATTAATGGGGAGGGAGGATCCCAAAATGATGAGGAAATTCTGAAAAATAGTGGGAAAACCTCCCAAAATATTAGGGGCGGATCCAAAAACTGTGGGAAGTGACCTCAAACTGGTGACAAAATACCCCAAATACGGGATGGGAATCCCAAAACAGAGGAAAAGTGACCCAGAATAGTGGGAAAATTTCCCAAAATATTAAGGAAGGAATCCCAAAATGAGGGGAAATGGCCCCAAAGTATTAGGCAGGAATCCCAAAACAGTAGGAAATCACTCCAAAATAGATGGAGGTATCCCAAAATTGTTGGAAAAAAAAACAAACAGAGGGGAAAGTTTTAAAGCAACTGATGACAACAAAGGGTTGGAGTTGCTGTTAAAAATGGGGAATTTTAGTCAAAAATCAGCATTTCTGCCTGGAATGGTGCTTTATCAGCGTGCCCCAAGCCCCCACGAGGGAAATACGGGGTAGAACCTAAAATGTTGAAGTCTGGTATCTCTGCTCTCCCTGTGTGACCTCACCAGCCTCCAAACCCACAATTTTTGGAGGACGAAGCAGTGGAAAATGTCCAAAAATTGAGTTTTGCTCCAAGAGGGGCAAAAGTAGTTTGGAGGCTGAAAAGAGCCTTTTCTGATCCTTGGGAAAGGGAAAATTGGGTGGTTTTGCACCAGTTGTTGTTTGTTTACATGGGGGTTTTGTCCTGTGTGGAAATTTCTGCTTAGGCGTACGAGAGGTGGTGGAAAAGGAGGATTTGGGGAGGTTTAAATCCAAGATATTCCTGTTCATTCAGTTGGACACTGCTTTGCCATGGCTTACCCATGGCTAACATCCCAGCTCACGTCCCTCCAGAGGTGGCTGCCAATCCCATCATCTTCCAGTTAGGAAAAGGGTTGGAAACCCCCAGTTTTACCTGAGGAAATAAATGTTTTACCTTGGAAAATTAAGATTTTAGCTCCAAACCCAAGTTTTTTCCCCCAGAAAACAAAATTTTTAAGTCAGAAAATAATTTTTTTGCCTTGGAAAACAAGTTTTATGCCTCAGATAATGAAGCTTTTTCCTCAGAAAAAGAGCTTTTTACCTCAGAAAATGAACTTTTACCTGAGGAAATGGGCATTTTACTTCAGGAAACTAAGTTTTTACCTCAGAAAATGAAGTTGTTACCTCAGAAAATAGATATTTTGCCTCAGGAAACTAAGTTTTTATACCACATAATTTCATTTCACCTCAGGGAACTAAGTTTACTTCAGAAAATGAAGCTTTTACTTCAGAAAAAAGTCTTTTTACCTAAAAAAGGAAGTTTTTTCCTCAGAGAAAGAACTTTTAATGTCAGGAAATGAAACTTTTACCTGAGCAAACAATGATTCTACTTCAGAAAATAATCTTTCTGCTTCAGAAAATGAGCTTTTTACCTCAAGAAATAAATATTTTGGCTTGGGAAAAGAATTTTTGCCTAGGAAAGTGAAGGCTTTTACCTCAGAAAAAGAAGTTTTTACGTCCGAAAATGAAACTTATGCTTCAAAACACAAAGATTTTTATATCAGGCTCCCCTCCCGCCCTCCACCTTCTCCCCGCGGGTGTGCGGGCTTGCCCCTCAAGGGCTGCCGGGTGAATGGGGCCAACAGAGCCGCCCTTACTCCTCCTCCCCCCGGCCCTCCCTATTCCCCTCTGCGCGCTGCTGTGTCTTCGCCTTTCCTTGCACACAAAATAACCCAAACCAAATGAAAATGAGCCAAAATAAGCCAAAAGAAGTCAAAACAAGGTAAAATAAGCTAAAATATGCCAACACAAATGAAAATAAGCCAAAACAAGAGATAACAAGCAAAAATAAGACCGAACAAGTGAAAACAAGACATGGAAACATACTAAACCAAGTCAAGACAAGTGAAAATACACTAAACCAACTGAAAATCAGTCAAAAAACACCAAACATGTAACAATAAGCAAAAAATAGCCAGAACAAGCAAAAAATAGTCAGAACAAGCAAAAATAAGACAAAGCAAGTGAATAAAATTGAAAATAAGCAATAGAAAAGAAGTAAAAATAAGCCAAAAAAGAGTAAAAAAATGCCAAAGGAAGCAATATAAAGCCAAAATAACCCCAAAGAAGCTGAAGCAAGCAAAAAGAAGTGAAAAAAATCTAAAATACGCCAAACCAAGCCAAAATAAAGTAGAACAAACCAAAAGAAGCCAAAGCTGGTGAAAATATGCAAAAAAATCCCCAAATAAGTAAAATTAAGCCAAAACAAGTGATAGTAATGCCAAAAAAAAGCCAAAGTAAGCTAAAGCAAGTGAAAATTAGCCAAAAAGCAAAACCAAATGAAATTAAGCTGAAATAGGCAAAAAAATGCTAAACTGAGACAAAATAATGTGAAAAAAATAAGTCAAAACAATCCAAACTAAACCAAAACTAATTAAAACGTGCAAAGCTGCTATGTGATGCTGCCAGGAAGCAGCTGGCTGTGGCTGGGAGCTCTCTTAGTCTGAACTCAACAAGCAAAACTGCCTATAAACAAAAAAAAGGGTAAGATTACACTCACTCCTCACTCTACAACCATGTTTAAATCTCAGTGTTTCCTTTGAATATCTCAAATGCATTGCACTTTCCCAGGGAAAAAGAGAATAAATCAAACTGATAGGACACTTGCTTCGCATTTCCATCTCCATTTCTACATCTCAGCACCAGAATGCAGAAAATATTATTTCCATGTGATGCTGAAGTGGTTTAGGCTGTGTAAGTATATTTAAGAGAGATAAAGTAGGTGCCCACCAGAATCTACAATCAGTGAGGAGAATTAAGAACAGAAGCTGTCTTTTGTACTCCCTAAAATAGATTGACATAGCTTTTCTAAACAACAACAAAAAAAAGCATGTAGGCATGCCTAAAATTTTTAGGATGAGGTGCAGTTTCACACCTTTTATTCTGGAACTCAACATTTATCTCACCTGTACTTTAACTGGTGGAGCTGCATCGAGTATTCTGAGAGACAAAGTACTACATTATACAGATGTGCCTATTTTGGAAGCAGTTGGATCACTTTTCCCTACGAGATCAGGATTTTTGGACCAAAAGAATAGCTCTACTGTTTGCTGTCCAGCTGAGAACAGCCTGGATTGCCTATCTTGGTCAACACTGTAAAATTAATCGTAAAGAATTAAATCACTCCCCCCCCCCTATTTTCAATCAGCAGTGGGGGAAGAGGACAGCAGGTAACATGCTCTCTCATATTATGACACTGAGCTTTTGATAGTTTATAAATAATAATCCAAAGCTTATCATTTGTTGGCAAACCTTCCCTTTATTCATTTACTTCATTTCCTCTTGGTTCACTAGAAAAGAATTTCACGTTAAAGAAACTGAAAAAAAATTAAGGAGTTAAAATTTCCATTTCTAAAAGACTTTTTAAATCACTGAAATATGATAAATTTAACACAGAGATACTGCATTTGCCTCCAAAAAAAGGCTGTCTTCATAAGGCATGTGGGTTTAAAGCTATTCTGTCTGACTTTCCTCCTTTACAATGGGTATCAAAATTCAAATCTATTACATTTACTCATCCTAATAATTCCCTGAATACTTGTCTTCTAGGGGAAAAAAATCTGTTTTGGGGTTCTAAGCAGAAAGAATTTAGATTATATTCTTTTAAATATACTGTAATTAAAGTTAGGAGCGATTTTATTCCGCAAGAGGGTAACAAAGAAGGAGCCAAAATAAAAGTTTCAGATGGAAGTTCCCAGCTACTGTGGTGCACCACCCTAACCCTCTGGCAAAATTTCCCCTGATCATCCATCTTTTTTTCCATTCAGATATTTAGACTCTTTATTTAAAGTTTTTGTCTCTGCAGTTACCATAGAAACACCTAGAAGATGAGAACATCAAAGACCAATACACGAAAAATCTAGACAACCCAGAATTCCATGTTAAGTGATGGGTGCAAGTGCACTGCCAACCCTCAGGACATGTACTCTCCTTTTATTCCTGAAGATGGTGATATTGAAAAATTCATCTTCAGTCCAAGGATTTTTTACTACACACTTTGAGGCTTTGTACAATCCCTATCATAGAACATCACACAACTGACCTGCATCCTACTTTGAATCATAGAATTGTTTAGGTTAGAAAAGACCTTTAAGATCATCGAGTCCAACCACAAATCTCACACTGAATCTACCACTAAACCATGGCCCTAAGCACAAAATCTATACATCTTTTGGATACCTCCAGGGATGGTGACTCAACCACTTTCCTGGGCAGCCTGTTCCAATTCTTGAAGATCAGTAAGTTTTGCTATCCTTACATCACCTTTGGGAAAGAGGAGCTACAGGGAAGCTAAAAATACTTTCTAGGACTGCCAAAGCAGCTTGTGGCAAAATAAGGATTGGATTCCTGCTCCCATGAGCACAGTCAGCTACATTCATCTGCACCTGGTCTGGATGCTGCCCGCAACATCTTCCTCGGTCCACCAGATCAGCAACAAACTGATCTTATCCAAGAACAACAACCAGATAAGCAGCTGATTACCTTTATGGAGCTAAAGAATGACACTTTTTGCTTGAACAGGGTATCTGAGGTGATTGTGCCCCTGTGCTCAGCGCTGGTAAGGCCACACCTTGAGTGCTGGGTTCAGTTTTGGGCCCCTCACTGCAAGAAGGACATTGAGGGGCTGAAGCGCGTCCAGAGAAGGCAACGAGGCTGGGGAGGGGCTGGAGAGCAAGTCCTATGAGGAGAGACTGAGGGAATTAGGGTTGTTTAGCTTGGAGAAGAGGAGGCTGAGGGGAGACCTCATCACTGTCTACACCTGCCTGAAAGGATGTTGTAGTGAGACAGGCATTGGACTCTTCTCCCAAAAGAAAATGACCTCAATTTGTATCAGGGGAGGTTCAGATTAGACATCAGGAAAGATGTCTACACCTGCCTGAAAGGAGGCTGTGACGGGGTGGGTGCTGGTCTCTTCTCACAAGTGACAGCGATGGGACGAGAGGAAATGGCCACAAGTTGCACTAGGGCAGGTTTAGACTGGACATTAGGAAGAATTTTTTCACTGAAAGGGTGGTCAGGGATTGACACAGCTGCCCAGGGAGGTGGTGGAGTCGCCATCCCTGAAGGTGTTTAAAAGACGGGTGGATGAGTTCCTTAGGGATGGGGTTTCGTAGGGAGACAGGCACGGTTGGACTCGGTGATCTCAGAGGTCTCTTCCAGCCTTCTGATTCTATGATTCTATGATTCTATGAAATAAGAAAAAACAAGCAAAAATAAGCTAAAATAAGTGAAAATAAGCTAAAATTAACCCAAACAAGCCAAAATAAGACAAACCAAGTGAAAATAAGCTCAAGCAAGTGAAAATAAACTAAAACAAGCATAAAAAAGCCCAAACCACCAAAAAACCACAACACAGGCAAAAAGAAGTCAATACAAGACAAAATAAGCCAGAGGAGGCCAAAACAAGCAAAAATAAGCCAAAACAATTAAAAACAAATAAACAAAATAAGCTTTCTTGCTTTCTTCAGATCAATTTGCTCACACTCTTCTCTTATGCAGAGGGAGAGTGAACAATTACACCCAATAGGGAAGAGCTGGCAAGCGCTGTCTTCTACAGCAACGTTCCTGAGTCCTGGACATATTCTGCCTCTCCTTCTCTTCTTAGCTTAGGAGCCTGGTACACAGACCTGCTCCTTCGCATTAAGGTGAGACAATATCTTGTGAAAATGAAAGCTTAGGGAGCAAGCAGATTCCATACAGGACCAGGAATCACCTTGTTGAATCATCAGTAAATTGGTTTATTTTCAAATACGAACTGAAGCAGTTTGGAGTTGGTGTGAGAGCAGAAAGTAGAAAAGGTTCATCATTTGAGTACATCACTCTTGCAAAAGAACATTAGCTAGCATCATCATAACATTTTATGTCTCAGAAGTAAAAAAAAAAAATTGATAAAGCCATCTATTGAAAGGGTGACTTTGGGAAAAAGAAGAAAAGTAAAAGCACTATTTACTGTGATCCAAATGAATGGTTTAAGTCTCATTCCTGCAGTGGAATCTGCTATTCAGACCACCATCGCAGACCACCCCCATCCTAGTCTCCCTCTCTGAAAGACTACTTGAAACTTGTGTTGGGCACAGGGGAGCATAAGCTCTTTGTCGTATCGTACCTCCAAGCAGCATTCGGCTGCTCGGAGGCCATGCTTCACTCCGAACTACTTGGCTGTTTTTATTTTCCAGGAACTGAAAATGTGGACAATCGACTTTGTGCTGCCTGCAGCAGTGTGGCTGGGAGGCCTGAGTCCTTCCTCACTGCTGTCACACAGTCCATGCTCAGAAAGAATGAATGGCCACATTGTTTGATCACTGAGGGATAACTGTGAGCAGAAACTCATCTAGCCCATGCATGACATCTTCCTGCACAGAAGCATGGATCTACTCAGAGCTGATGGATTTGGCCCAGTTTTTTCACACACCAACCTATCCAACCCAGAGAAAACACAGTTGCAAACAAATCACTCTCTGAAATATATTTCTGTGTATTTCTAGGTTACAGAATCTACCTGATCATTTCATTTGTATCAGCAGTAGGGCCTATGAGGGTGATTGGGTCTGCCCTGGCCACAGTATGGAAGTCAGTGCCTGTCCCTTTAGATTAAACAGGACACATAGAAATGCAATACAAATCAACTGTGGGGAATGTACTTTGGTTTAGGCTTGTGGATCAGGCCCTGTCACTTCTGTCCCCCCTGTAAATTTAGAGACTTGCCCAGACTAATTAAGGTGCAAATGACACAATCAATTGATCTAAAAATATTTATTCTGACAGGTAAAATTCTTGGGAATAGGAAAAGTACTAGCTTATCAAAGCCTTGGTGGGAATAATGAGGAAGAGGAAAAGGAAGGAACGAGGAAAATAAAGGTGAAAATAAAAAAAACAGCAAAGGTCCAGCACCCTGAGCTGGTGGCTCCTCCCAGGATGCCACATATGCAAATGGCCTCTCGGGCAGAGGATTATTTATCACTTTTAGTGGGGTGTGCCGACCTGCTTCTAGGAAACTTCTGGAACTGGGACAATCTGCAGAGGAACTCAATTGCCTTTGGGCCTGGGAACAGATCCATTTTCCCTCGGGGCAAGGTGCCTTGGGGAAGGACTCTGCAAGGGAAGGACACACTCTCTGGTTTGGAAAGGGATGAGCTGGCCAGCAGAACAATTCCCTTGTCCTCAGCTGAGACCAAAAATGCAAGCAAATAAACTCTCTAAGACTGGTTTTGGAGTTTTAGAAAGCAGCATCCTTTATTACACTGCTGGATCCATAGAGGAATAATCCTGTCAACGCTGCGTAATGAGACGAGAGCTGGTACAGAACATATTTCCCATCTCCATGCATGTGTGTAACATTTCCCAGAGATCTCATACATATTCTGTTACTTCCAAGAACTAATTTTAACATTATTATGAACTTCACATCAGCCAGATGTCTACTGATTTGTACCAGTTCTCTTGTCTGTCCAACCACACATTCCTCTGATAAAGAGAAACTATAAACAAATGAAATGATAACAGAAGAAACACATCTGTTCAGCACGTATTATAGCTGACATGAGGTGTTCTCATTGCTAGCAAGAACACTGTCTGAAAAACACACATCTGAAAACAAGTTGTCTGAAAATCATGCTGAGACACTCACTGTCTAAGAAACTGCAGTCAACTTCAAAACACAGAGTTACTTAAATGAGACTGAGCTGAAGTGAGAAAACTGATTCTGCTTTAGCTCAAACCAGAATATTCTGCTTTTGCAATAGGAACTATTTCTTGCTTCACAGCCAGGACTTTTGTGTCCCCCAGGGAAAGCTAGTTCTGCGTGCCCAGGCAGTGCCCTGGATGTCAGGGAGGTCCAGCCCAAAGTGAGTCTCCAGAACCTGCTTCTGTCTCACTAGGGCTGTTGGAGAAATGTCCTTTTTTCACCATGGCTCCTTCTGTGGAGGGATGGGCCCTGCAGCTGGGGAAAGAACCATCCCTTCACAGAGAGAGTTCGCAGAGGACCTGTCTCTGCTGCTCCCACTTCCGCTTGTTGATCTCCACAACGTGCTTGTAGATGTCCTGCTGTTCCTGGTACGACGTCAGCCTTTCCAGGACCAGTTTTACTACACAGAATCACAGAATCATAGAATGTCCTGAGTTGGAAGGGACCCACAAAGATCATCGAGTCCAACTCCTGTTCCTGCACAGGATAATCCCAACATCCACCCCATGTGTCTGAGAATGGTGGTCAAAGGCTTCTTGAATAATTGTCTGGCTTGGCACTGTGATTGCTTCCCTGGGGAGCTGTTCCAGTGCTCCACCACCCTCTGGGTGAAGAATCTTTTCCTAATGTCCAACCTAACCCTCCCTCCTGGTCCTTTCAATTCACAGACAGGACAGATAGTGAGATTGATACTGATTTGAGCAAATGATTGGAAAAGTCAACACTGTTCTTCTGTGAACATTTTGAATCCTGCAGGCAGGATATGTTTTCTCATATTGGCCAGGTTTTGTTTCTTGGTGTCGTTTTGTAATAAGGGCACAACTTATTTTAACAGGGAAAAGAAGTAGTCCAAACTTGACAAGTTTGCAAATGATTTTGCTGAGGAACTGATGGCAAATAAGAAGATTCCAAAGGTGTGGAGGCGTTCATTTTCCAGCTAAGTGCTTTACGTGTCTGTAGCAGAGAAGCAGATTATCTGGAAGAATCAGGAGGAGCCCTACTCTGCCTCTAGATCACAAGAAGGACTGGATGATCCTGGGGATTATGTGGCAGAGATGACAGCTGACATAGAGTTACAACACGGCAACCGTTAAGGAGCAAACATCTCTTTTCCTGTAGCTTCTCTGTAATGACATCCTGACAGCTGGCAGGAGCTGGAACTGGAATAGGGGCAGTTGCTGCATTTCCTGCATCTTCTTGTTCTGGTTGTAACCATGACCTCAAAGCACTTTGGAGGAGACCTGAGAGAAACTGTCTTCATTATCTCACGTGATTCTCTGCTGTTCTGTCTTGTAAGCAGAAACTTTGGATGCTATCAAGTTCTTCAGTTTGCAGCAGTGTTACATCAGCAGTTGAAGAGACATATGGAGAGGAAAACAAAACAAACCAAATTTGGGAGGAAAACAATGGGGAGAGGAACTGTTTGGAATTTTTTTTTGTATGTTGTGGTTTTTTAAGGCCCAAGTCTCCCTACAGTGCTTCATCTCACTATAGTGGCTCATCACCTGCTCTAAATCAAGACCACATTCTTCCTGCAGTAGCTGCTACTCCCAAGCATCTGGTCATTCTGATTCTCATTTCTACTCACCATCCCTGCTGTATGCTGGAAGGGGCAAAGGGAGGAGCTGCAGATCTGACTCGTGGTCCAGGTCACACAATTATCCCCATTCAAGATCAAGGTCACCCCTCTACAGAAGACACCACTCACGGCCAACCTCTCCTGTATTTAAAGGCCACTCTCCCACTCGACAGACAAGAAAGGCCTCAAGGGGAAGGACAAAGGGGGTATTTTAGCAGATACCCAAAAGTTCCTCCACACAATATGAAAGCTCAGCGTGACAGCTGTTGAGAATGGGAAAGGAACGACAGAGAAGGGCACAAGAAGGTTTCCAAGGGCTGGGCTGTTTGTGATCACCCTTGCCCTCCTGTGAACAGTGAGGACTTTTCTCCAGATCGGTTTTGACCACCTGTGACCAGACAAGAGAATCTGCCATATGCTCAGGGATGTAGGGAGGATTATCCTGGCGGGCAGAGCCACTGAAATCATAACATAGCTGGAAATTACCCCGAAAACCCTTCCAGAAGAGAGAGCTAGGACATCAAAGATCCTAAAAATGTTTTTACATTTAATAAAAATATTAAATCTCCTCTATTGATGGGTGGGAGGGAATGGGAGCCCAGGCCAGGGGCGACCCACAGCCCCCAGTGCCTGGCAGAGAAGCAGTGCTGTGCCTGTTCATGGACATGGCTGAGGGAAACAGATGGGTGCTGGGCCACTGGGAGTGGAAGCCCCTGATGACTAGAAGCTCGCCAGCGTATTTCTGGTTGACAAGAAGGGTCTGAGGGAAGACCCAGGAACCCACAGAGCTGGGAGTCCTTCTTTGGATCTTTGGGCTTCATTTTGTGGTTTCTGTGCAAGTTTTGAGGGTTTCTGTGCCCATGTTTGGGGACTCTGAGCTCATTTTATGGGTCTCTGGGTCCATTTTGGAGGTTTCTGTGGGCATTTTCTCCTTTTTTTGTCCATTGTGTCTTTGGGCTTTTGAGGGGGATCTCTGTGCCCAGTTTGCGGGTATCAGCCTATTTTGGGCAATTCTCTGCCCTTTTTTTTTGTTTCTGAGCCTAATTGGGATTCTCTGTTCCCATTTTGGGAACTGTGCCTGTTTTTAGTGTCTCTATTGACAGTTTTTTGGGCTCTGTGCTCGTTAGTGGAGTCTCTACTCTTTTTTCGTGGACTTTTCATGTCTTTTCGGGATACCTGTGCCTGTTTTTTTGGTCACTTTGTCTATTTTGGGTGTCTCTGGCTTGTTTCTCCAGTCTCTGAGCCCATTTTAAAGGCCTCTGCTTCCATTTTTAGTATCTCTGTGCCTATTTTTTTGGTCTCTCCACCCATTGTTGGGATCTCTGACGATTTTCTGTGGTCTGGGAAAATTTTGAAGTATCTGTCTTTGTTTTTGTTGCTTCTGCACTCATGTTAGAGGTCTCTGGGCCCATTTTGGGAGTCTCTGCCCATTTTTGTTACTATGCTTGTTTTTTGGGGTCTCTCTGCCCTTTATTGGGATCTCTGACCATTCTTTCTGGTCTTTTAGTTTCTTTTGGTGTCTCTGTGCCCATTTTTCAGGTCTCTCCATTTTGGTTGTCTCTGGACTTGTTTTTGGAGTCTCTGAGCCTTTTTAGGATACCTTTGGATCCATTTTATGTGTCTCTGGGTCCATTTTTTTGATTTTCTCTGTCCTTTTATGGGTCTCTGGGCTCATTTTGGGGGTCTCTGTGCCCAATTCTTGGCTCTCTTTGTCCATTTTGGGCATATCTGGGCTTTTTGGGGGGTCTGAACTTATTTGGGGGATCTCTGGACCCAGCTTGGAGGTATCTGTCACCATGTAGGGTATTTGTGTGCTCTTTTGGGGTCTCTGAGCGTTGTTTTCAGGATTCTGTGCCCATTTTGATGTTTTCTGTACCCATTTTGGGGGCTCTGAGCCTATTTTGGGGTCTCTGGGCCTATTTTGTAGGTCTCTGAGACCATTTTGGGGGTCTCTTTACCCTGTTCTATGTCTTTAGAGACTATTTTTTCAGGTCTGTACCCATTTTGGGGTTCTCTGTGCCCATTTTCTCTGTGATTAAGTTTAGGGCTCTTTGTCTATTTTGCTTGTCTCTGTACTTATTTTTGGAGTCTCTGAGTGTATTTAGGGTGTCTCTGGACTCATTTTAAGGATCTCTGTGCCCAGCGTGGAGGTATCTGTGCCCATTTTTTGGGTTTCTGTGTGCTTTTTGGCATCTCCCCTTGTACCCATTTTGGGGTTCTCTGTGTCCGTTTTTAGTGTCTCCCCACCTGTTTTTTTGGTTTCTTTACCCGGTACTGAGGTCTCTGCCCATTTTTTGTGGTCTTTTGCCTTCTTTTTGGCATCTCTGTGGCGAGTTGTCAGGTATCTGAGCTGCTGTGGTGCCGTGTTGCCACAGGACTTGTTTTTCAAGGCCTAGGATGGTCTTTCAGGCAGTGGCGTGAGGCACTGGGTATGTCTCCAGCCATCCAGTTGTTACTTCCACCATGGTGAGCACATAGCGCTTACTTTGGCGGGTCTGCGGCAGAGTGATATAATCAACCTGCCAGGCCTCTCCATATTTATACTTATCCCAGCGTCCGCCACACCATAGGGGTTTCACCCTCTTAGCCTGTTTGAAGGCAGCACATGTCTCACAATCATGGATAACCTGGGAGATAACATCCATGGTTAAATCCACCCCTCGGTCTCGTGCCCATCTATAGGTGGCATCTCTGCCCTGATGGCCTGAGGCATCATGAGCCCATCAAGCCAGGAACAAGTCTCCTTTATGCTGCCAAACCAGATCTATCTGTGACACCTTGACTTGTGCAGCTCGGTCTGCCTGTTCGTTGTTGCGATGTTCCTCATTGGCTTGATCCTTGGGGACGTGTACATCCACATGGTGGACTCTCACGATCAGCTTCTCCGCACAGGTGACGATATCTTGCCATATATCGGCAGCCCAGATGGGTCTCCCTCTGCATTTTCAGTTGGCTTTCTTCCATTGGTCTAACCGTGCCCACAGTGCATTGGCCACCATCCATGAGTCAGTGTAGAGGTAAAGCCCCGTTCAGCAATGTCCAGGGCCAACTGGCCTTGAGCTCTGCAAATTGACTCAACACACCTTCTCTCTCAGTAGCTTCCACAACTTGTCATGTGGGACTCCATACAGCTGCTTTCCATTTTCGATTTGTCCCTTCAATGCAAAAGGAAGCATCAGTGAAAAGGGCGTAGCGTATTTCCTCTTTCGGCAATTGATTCTATGGTGGACCTTCCTCTGCACGTGCTGCCTGCTCTTCTTCCTCTTCATCTGCTAGACCAGTTTGTGATGATTTCAAGGATCCCAGGATGATTTGGTTTTCCAATACGGTCGCGCTGTGTGATCAGACTAATCCACTTGCTCCAGGCAGCATCAGTAGCATGATGCGTGGAGGCAGCCTGTCCACTGAACATCCACCTTAGCATCTGCAAATCGGTGTGCCAGAAGGAGCTGTGCTTCTGTGCTAATTACCTCTGAGGTGGCTTGAACTTCTTCATAAGTGGCTAGGATCTCTTCCTCTGTGAGGGTGTATTTGGCTTCGGATCCTCTGTAGCCTCAGCTCCAGAATCCAACTGGTTGACCCCGAGTCTTTGCCAGACACCCTCTACCATTATTCTGAGCTGCAGAGTAGAGCATGTTCTTCACATCTGGTCCTGTCCTGACTAGTCCAAGGGCTACAATGTGAGCAGTCTCCTGCTTGCTGCTGTTCAGGGCAGCACACTTCTTACGGGTTATCAAGTAGAGAGGGCGTACAATCTGGCTGTGTTCTGGGATATGCATCCTCTAGTAACCTATGGCACCCAAGAATGCTTGTGTTTCCTTCTTGCTGGTCAGTGGAGACATTGCTGTGATCTTGTCGATGACTTCTGTTGGAATCTGATGACATCTGTCTTGTGACTTCACTCCCGGGAACTGGATCTCGGGCAGGTCCCTTAACCTTATCCTGTTTGATAGCGAAACTGGCTCCCAGGAGAATCTGGATGATTTTCTTTCCTTTCTCAAAAACCTCTTCTGCTGTGTCCCCCCATACAATGATGTTGTCGATGTACTGCAGGTGTTCTGGAGCCTCACCCTTCTCTAGGGCTGCTTGGGTAAGTCCATGACAGATGGTGGGACTGTGTTTCCACCCCTGGGGCAACCGGTTCTAGATGTACTGCACGCCCTTCCAGGTGAAGGCAAACTGCAGCCTACACTCTGCTGCTAGGGGGAGGGAGAAGAACTCATTAGCAATATGTCAGTCGTGGCGTACCACTTCGCTGCCTTGGATTCCAGTTCATACTGGAGTTCCAACATGTCTGGCACAGCAGTGTTCAGCAGTGGAATAACCTCATTCAAGCCATGATAGTCCACAGTCAATCTCCATTCTCCATCAGGCTTATGCACAGGCCAAATGGGACTATTGAAAGGTGAGTGAGTCTTACTGACCACCCCTTGGGTCTCCAGTTCTTGGGTCATCTTATGGATGGGGATCACAGAGTCTCAGTTCATTTGGTATTGTCGCCGATGCACTGTTGTGGTGGCAATTGGCACCGGCTGTTCCTCAGTGTTCAACAGTCCGACAGCAGAGGGACTCTCTGAGAGACCCGGCAATGACTTTAACTGTTCAGTCTCTCCTGTCTCTACAGCAGCTGTCCCAAAAGCCCACCTATGTCCGTTTGGATCCTTGAAATATCCATTTCTGAGGTAGTCAATTCCTAGGATACATGGGGCGGCCAGACCAGTAACAATGGGGTGGTTTTGCCAGTCTTTCCTGGTCAAGCTCACTTCAGCTTCCAGTACAGTCAACTCTTGAGATCCCCCTGTCACCCCAGAAATAGAAATAATTTCCGGGACCACATGTCCTGATAGAATTAATGTGCATTGAGCACCAGTATCAACAAAAGCTTTGAATTCTTGTGGGTCTGATGTGCCAGGTCATGACATCCACACAGTCTGACAGACACAGTTGTCCCGTGCCTCTACCTGGCTAGACGCAGGGCCCCTCTAACACTGGTCTTGGTTATAGCGATCAGAACTCTTTCCTGATGAACGCATTTGGGAGGTACCCACCCTCTAGTGTGTCAGATCCTTGCCCATGGGAAACTGGCACTACACCTACTCTCACCGATCTTCTTTTGTTCTCCTTCAATTCTTGTACTTGGGCTGCTAGGTCACAGGTAGGTTTCCTGTCCTGCAGAGGGAACGCCTCCGCTGTGTCCAAGATTAACCCTTTAACAGATCGGCGCGGGGAAGCAGGCAGTCGACTCAATATGAGTGATAAAGCAAGCTTCAACTTTATTGCTCCAAGCCATTACTTTTATACACAATCAGTTAATTATGCCTACTAGTCATTATTTTATTGGCCAAGCCCTAAAGGTAACATTAACATACTTCTCCTACCTGCAGTTATAGCTTCTATGTTATTTTCTCTTATACCCGGATCTCAGCTCCTCTTTAGTTGTTTATCTTCTTCTCAAGGACAGACTGTCCTTGCCGACTTGCCAAGTTATGCTGCCTTAATAAGTTCTATTCCTGGCCTACACGGCCGTATAATCTTCTGACCCTGCCTTGCACAGCTCCTCTAAAGACCCGTGTCCTTGCTCTCTGAGCCAATTTCCAACAATTCCCCCATTTTCTCTTTGTGCAAGCAGGGTCACTTTAAGCCCCTTCTCTATGTTTCTTCTAATACATGTTAATGCTAATCTCAACATTATCACAATCAACATCACTATTATTAATAAACGCAATCCTTCTTTAACAATGGTCATTAGCCAGGGAGACAAACCCCCCAAACATTGATCTTAACCATTCATCAAAGGGATTAACATTCTTTTTCATTGGATTTACATGATTCCCCAGCCATGCTAATTGCCTATGTATAGATTGACTATGACCAGAGAGATTAAAACAACACATTCCTTCAAAATCACCACAACCATGTCCTTGGGCAAGTAACAAAAGTCAATGGCTGCTCGAATTTGCAATATAGCATGCCTCATACTATCCATTTTCTTTGCCTGCTGTAAGATTTTTCCAATCATGTTGTTCATATCTAGGCTGATGCTCTACCGACTGAGTGCTATTGATCATTCTCTGTATACATTGTATGACACACAGCATACATATCAAAACATATAAAAACTAATAAACCCAAAAAGGCATCTCACCCAAGACTCTTAAACCATTAAACTATCTTCCAAGAATATTCCATCCATTATAAAACATGTGCTGTTTGCTTGCTTCTATTATGGTGATGACAGGTGAAGTTAGGCTTAGTGTTAGTATTAGTGTTAATAGGGTTAGCAGGGCATAAACTGCAGGGCTCTTTCCTTATATTGAATGGAATATTCTCCTCATGCTTTGGCCCCCACAAATGAAAAAGGAATACCCCTGATAGCAAAGCCAATGGTGCATTGCTTGATTTTGATATGTTTGCTGTTGTACTATTGGGCCACTTATTACTATTTCTAAATATCCCTAAAGATGAACTTAGATTTTGCACAGAAGATTTTTCTGTCCCCTTATAACTAAACACTACATTATAACTGAACACTACATTATAACTGAACAGTACACAATCATCATTTTTTTTTTTAATCCTAACAACACTATTATTGACATTGGAAGAACACTTTCTGCAGCAATGTCAGCACGAGCCATTGGTCTGCAGGCCGGTCAATCAGACAGGTAGAAATAGGTTTTCCAGGGATGCTGTAGCCAGACATGTCAAGTCCCATCCCGTCATGTTGGCTAGGGTGATCCACACATTTGTTCTCTGTTCTGTGGGCATCCAGAATGCTGCAGCCATGGCCCAAGTCAGGATGAAGATAGTACTGGCCATACATTGCATGCCGGTATCCATTGAGGTCCACGATCTGTGGAAACACAAGCATACCCTCTTCCCCAGGTCAGCAAATCACAGGGAGCCGAGCACTGACCTGTCTGTACGTCTCACATCATCACTTTCACTCCTGGACCCAAAATGTCGTAAAATTGGGAGCTCCTGTAGATCATCAGTGATATGCAAGAAACTCAATACATAAGTTACCTTATTCAGACGTGCCTCTGGAGGTTACAAGTATTATTTGTTACATATCGACTAAACTGTTGTACGTCATAACCAAGTATTCTTACTAAACATGTTTTAAACAGCTCGGTTGCAGATTGCAAGTCTTGTCGCCCTGTTTGATTTTCCCAGGTTACCCACACATTCTGACTCTGTCTGATAGTTATTACAGCATTATTGGTCGTTATCATTAGAGTCCAAATTACGGTCCACCACAGCAGCTTTTGTCCACCAAGCGGGTACCCACAAAGGGCCTGTAGGAGCAAGAACACACGTATATCCGCGTCCTAAGTACAATACCTCAGCAGGTCCTGCCCAAATTCCCGTTTTCGGGTCCCAATACTGAACAAAGAGCTTCTGTCGCTGTCTTGCAGGGACTTTACCATGCACCTGGGCAGGCGCCTCTTCTTGGTCCCCAAACAAACACAAATGATTAAGCACATACAGTGTCTTTGTCAACCTCTCCTGAACATCTCTCACATCTTTATACTTTAACAAATATTGCTTTAAGGTTTGATTAGCTCTTTCTACTATTGTCTGACCAGTAGGTGAGTTGGGGATTCCTGTCACGTGTTGGATTCCCCATTGTTGTAAAAATTTCTTGATTTTATCACTCTTATAGGAAGGCCCATTATCTTTCTTAATTTGTTTTGGAACTCCCATCACAGCAAAACATGCAGTCAAAGGTCTTTGAACATGCAAGGCCTTTTCACCTGTCTGGGCTGTTGCCCACAAAAATTTGCTATAAGTGTCCACTGTAACATGCACATATCTAAGTTTCCCAAACTCAGGAACATGGGTGACGTCCATTTGCCAAATTTCCTGTGGGCCTAACCCACGAGGGTTGACTCCAATGCCTAATCCTGGGCCTTGATGGCTGCACTTGGGACATGCCTGCACTATTCCACGGGCATCTTCCAAAGAAATGCCAAATTGTTTATGAAGGTCTCTAGCATTTTGATGAAAATCAGCGTGTGCCTCTCTGGTCGTCATAAATTTATGTACTGGAACGCTGACAGTAACTAAGTCATCTGCCCACTGATTTCCTTCACCCAAGCCTTCTGTCCATTTATGACTTCTTATGTGTATTATCGCATATGGATGCTGCCTCTGACCAATGGCAGATTGCAATGTTTGCAACAACATATATAGTCTATTGTTCTGCAGGTCTCGGACTCGCGCGTCCTCCACTTGGGCCACGATCCCAGCTACATACAGAGAGTCCATTACCACGTTCAGTGGCTCATTTATCCATTCCAAAAAGGCCCAAACGACAGCTGCTAATTCCATCGTTTGCAAAGTGTCTTCTGGCACTGCCGGAATAATTTTGTGGCACCATTCGCCATTGTTCTGCCACGTTGCTGCTGCTCTTCGAGATTTGCGTCCTGCGTTGGTAAAGATAGTTACTGCATTTTGCAAAGGCCATCTACTAAGTTTTGGAATTACCATCCAGTTTTGTTGAGCCATCCATTTTAACACTGGCGACGCAAGTGACCGCACATCGATTTCACTATTGCCTGTTGTGAGTAGACTCAGCTGAAGGTCCGATGACTGTTGAATCATCCATTCTAAATCTCCTCGTTTAATTAGTAGGTATATCGTACTTGGCTCTTCTCCTGCTATTTGCCTGATTCTTGAGCGACCTTTTCTTATTAGTTCCACTAAATTCACCGTTCTTGTCTGTATTGTTGTTTTCGGCTGTACTGATGTGAACAACCATTCCAAGACCCTTGTCGTCTCCCCTGTTTTCCTTTTGCACTGAGTAAGTGCACCAATGAATTGCTCTTTGCTGATCATAATAGTCAGGTCAATAGGGAGATCAGGGTCTCGTCGATCCACACATCTGTGAGCGATCTGCTCACCAAGTCGCTGTATGGTGGCCTGTTGAGCGGGTGTTACCATAACTGGTGCCGCTCAATCTGTGCCCTTTAAGAGTGGTCGCAGAATTTCCAATTCGTCATTGTTAAAACCTACAACAGGTCGAAGCCATTGGAGGTCTCCTAACAATTTACCAATGCTGCTGCTTGCACAAGACTCTCCTTTTTCAACAGCCGCTGCTCGATCCACACTGGCTTGTCAGTTAGCCATGTTAACTGAATCGGGAAAGTCAACACAGTGACTGTCAAGGAAAAGATGCTGCATGAGTGGTTATCATCACCCCCATTTTCCTAAGACGTCACGTCCGATGAGGGCATTAACACCAACGGGCAGCGGCATTACAGTTACTATCGTGGTTGCCTTTCCTCCATCCACAATAACAAAAATTCTTTGCACACTGTGTCGGGCAGGTGCTGTGCCGCCCACACCCTCCACACCTTGGGCCACCTGCTGAAGAGGCCAATCTCGCGGCCAAAGGTGATTAGTCACTATGGTTACATCTGCACCAGTATCTAGTAAGGCTAATATGCGAATTTGCTGATGTCCGTTATCAAAAACAACAGGTACAACAGGTCGTTGATTCAATAGCAACGTGAGCAAAACAAGTCCTCCTGTTGACCCAAAACCTTGGTCCCCTCGCTCCTTGAGCGGCGTAGCCAATGAGTCAGCAATAGGTTGTTTACAGGGATGAACTGAGCGATTTTGCTCCCTTTTGGGATATGTATTGGCAGAAAGTTCGTCTGCACTACGATCTGTATTACTCCAGTATAATCAGCATCAATAACTCCAGGTAATACGAAAAGCCCTTTAAGTCCACTTGATGACTGGCTCAATAGTAATGCTCCTTGTGGCTGTCCAAGATATCGTTATCGTTCCTTTGACTGTGGTCGGGATCTTTTGAGGCCGGGTATCAATTAAGGTGATGTCTACTGCTATTTCCACATCCAGTCCAAGGCTCCCTCTGGTGGCTGGTTGAAGTTGTTGGGCGGAGACTGCATGGGTGGTGTTGTAGCAGGCTGGCCTCCGACGGGAGTCGTATATTGCATGGGAGCAGTTACTGTTGTTGACACGCGGTGACTCCTCGCGCTCAGCTGGCCGCTTCCCGAAGCTCGGCAGGCGACGGTGGCGTGGGATCCCGAATTGCAATTCTGACACCAGACTCCTACCCTGCACTGTCGCTTATAATGTCCGTCCCGCCCACATCTAAAACACCTTGGTTTCTGTAACCGGCTTCTTTCTTCTTTTATCGGGGTTAATGGTGCTAGGGCAGCAAATGCTTGATTCTGCGCTTGCACTCTTCCTAATTCTCGTATTGCATCTACTAAAAATTCTTGAGGGCCTGCTGGTACTCGGCTTATCCTTTCTAACATCATTTCTATAGTAGCATCATTTGGCAGTGTAACCAATATGGTTTTGGTGGCTGGATTGCTATTTTCCATCACACACTGCCTAAGCAAGGCTCCTTTCATCCATTCTGGTACATCTCCCTTGTTCATGGTCTCAGTTACTTTGTCCACAAATGATGCAAAGGACTCATGGGACCCCTGCTTCAGCGACATATATGATGGGATAGGAGGTGCAGTCCTTTTTACCATGTACACTCCTTTTTACCATGTCCCTTGCCCTTCTAGCTGTTCTCATACTTTCCATACAAATTGCTGGCCCCAATTGTACTTGCATATTGATAGGAGCAAATCTCCCAGTTCCCATTAGCTGCTCAACAGTAACTCCAGCTAAGGGTTCACCTTGAGGCCGTGGCGTATTAGCGCTTATCTCACATAAACAGTGCCAATGAGCTTGCCACAATAGCTGGCTTGACTGAGTCATTATCATTCTCGCAATGCCTTTAATGTCTTCTGCGCACAAGATACTGTTATCCCATACATAATTAAGCAATTGCCTTGCAGGTTCACCATGCAGCCCACTCTCGTTAACTGTGGCCCTTAACTGAGACAATAATTTCCAATCCAATGGCGCATGTACCCTTGTAATCCTGCGGCTCCTTGTTGAAATACTACAGGGAAGGCCATCTCTGTGAGTGATTCTAATAACTCATAGTCATTCCGGGCTGTCGCATCCTTTGCTACAACAGCCCAGTCCACCCTTTGAATTACTTGGGGTGATGGCCTTGATGACACTCATTGTGGATCTAGTGACATTCTTTCCGTATGTTCCGTCATTTCGCCCTGTTCTCTTCGTATTAATTGTTCTAGTATTTCTTTCTCATTTTCTGCTATCTCTCCCCCTTGCTGTATCGTTTGTATTGCTGTCTTTGTTATCTCCGGCAAACGCGGCGCTGTGGGCTGAACATCTCTAAATTCTTCTGGTTGTCTTTCTTCAACTGGGGGTGCCCTATTCCCCACGGGTACCGGATTCCCCGTAGATGGAATCGGCACATAATCCACTCCTATTGTGATAACTCCCTCCTTTTTCTGTGCTTGACCCTCTAACTCCTGCATCGCTACGGCTGCTATATTCTGCTCTAGTTTATATCTTTTTGAACAATTGATAACTGCTTGCCACAACTTCGTTAGTTTTTTAGCAGCCTTATCTATAACCAAGTCCCATAATCGGTCTCCAAACACTCTCCATTCACTTTCTTGAAAATAAGAGTTAGATTTCATAAAAAAATCTTGTGCAGTCCCAAAGGCTATTACCCCGATACATGCTTAACCCCATTAACTCCCTGCTTTTGTAAAAAGCGTTGCGATAAACTGAGAGCTACCTCTTTATCCATGTTCAACTCAGGCCTTTATCTCCGCGTCTCACCGCATCACGTCTCTCCGCACTGATGGGCAGCTTCCGTGTCTTTCCACGACCGCGTCTCTCCGCGTTGGTAGCTCTCCGGATCGTGCAGACCCCATTTGGTCGGTCTAGGCAAATGCTCACCCTCCAGCTGCTGCAACACCGGTGCTTGTCCACCGAGAAAGGGTCCCTTGTTCGGGCACCACTTGCAGAGGGGACCCCTCCGCTGAGTCCAAGATTAACCCTTTAACAGATTGGCGTGGGGAAGCAGGCAGTTGACTCAATATGAGTGATAAAGCAAGCTTCAACTTTATTGCTCCAAGCCATCACTTATATACACAATCAGTTAATTATGCCTACTAGTCATTATTTTATTGGTCAAGCTCTAAAAGTAACATTAACATACTCCTCCTACTAGCGGTTACAGCTTCTATGTTATTTTCTCTTATACCCGGATCTCAGCTCCTCTTTAGTTGTTTATCTTCTTCTCAAGGACAGACTGTCCTTGCCGACTTGCCAAGTTATGCTGCCTTGACAAGTTCTATCCCTGGCCTACACGGCCGTATAATCTTCTGACCCTGCCTTGCACAGCTCCTCTAAAGACCCGTGTCCTTGCTCTCTGAGCCAATTTCCAACACTGTCCCACTGTTTCATGTCTTCTCCATGGCAGATCAGTAAATACCACAGCTCTGTTCGTGAGGCCTGTCCATTTTCTCTAGCTGGGGGCATCTTGCTCTGACCTCAGAGGCTCTGATTTGCACTGGTGCCACTTGAAAACTTTCCTTTATCTCCTCTCTAAATTTCCTCGGCTCATCCCTGAGACTCTAAACCAATGTCTTTACAGTAGAGATACAGGAGTAGAGATAGAGGTCTGTACCTGACCATGGACCATTTCATCATATATCCTGAGTTTACTTGCTACAGAGCCCACTGTCTCTTGGTTTCCTTCCGAATACAGGGACACCAGGAAATGAGAGTATATGGCTGGCCCCTGGCATGGAAAGCTCCACCACATCTGTGATGTGCACCTGACCTTGTCTGGGTCGCTATTGGGTTGCCCATCTGTTCCAAAAAGCACTTCTATCAGTGCCATTTCTCTCAGACGTAGGATCACTTCTTCCATAGTCTTCCATGTTGTCTTAACATGATGTTCCTGCAAGATATCTCTGTAAACAAATTTCTCTCTTACACTCATTAGAAGTTGCAGCCAGAGTGGAAGGAGTTTTAATTCCGTAACAAATGCCTAGTTTGCCTAGTTTCAACTGATTTTCTTTTTTGTTTTAGGCTGGTTTTAGCTGATTTTAGCTGATTTCATTTCTTCTAGCTTACTTTGGCTGATTTTCACTGGTTTTGACTGAGAGGCTGATTTTCACTGATTTTGGCTTATTTTCAGGCTTGGTTTGGTTGATTTTGGCTGATTTTTCCCTTCTTTTAGTTGATTTTGGATGATTTTCACTGATTTTTCCTGATTTCCATTTGGTTTCGCTGATTTGGTTTTTTTTGGTTTGGTTTTTTTTGTTGTTTGGTTGGGTTTTCCCTGATTTTCGCTAGGTTTTACTGAGTTGGCAATTTTTTTCTGATTTTGGCTAATTTTCACTGGTTTGGGCTCTTTTGGGCTGATTATGGTTCATTTTCTCCTTTTTTGGTTCATTTTGAACAATTTCCTCTGGGTTTTGGCTGCTTTTCTTTAGTTTTGGCAATTTCTACTGATTTCTATGTGTTTTAGTTGGTTTTCCCTTGTTTTGGCTGATTTTGGATGACTTTTTGCTAGTTTTGGTTTGGTTTTGTGTTTTTACGCTGGCTTTGGCTGATTTTCCCTGATTATACCTTGTTAAGGATTCTTTTGTCTGATTTTTTGCTTTCTTGGTTGATTGCTGGTTGTTTTTTGCTGGTTTAGGCTGATTTTTCAATGGCTTTGGCTTATTTTCAGTGGTTCAGGCTTGTTTTGGTAGTTTAGCTGATTTTCTCTTGTTTTGGTTGATTTTCGCTGATGTTGGCTGATTTTGGCTGATTTTTGCTTGGCTGATTTTCACTGATTCAGGCTGGTTTGGGCTGATTTTGACTGAGTTTTGCCTTTTTTTTGACTCTTACATTCTTTTGTGTTTTCTGCCTTCTTAGCAATGCCCACCTGGAGGGTAGGGGAATGTCTACGTTGCGACGAGCAGAGGAAAGCAAGACGCGTATTCAATGTGAATCATAAGCAATCTTCCAATTTATTGATGTGACACAGCTTCTTTTATGCTCCTTTGCTTTAATTATGCACATGTGTTATAACATAATTGGCTACCTTTACTTTAATTATGCATTTGTATTATAACATTACTGGCTACTGGTGACTTCATCTCCCGACCGCAGTTTGTTTCCCGGCCGCAGTTAGTTAGTTTCCCGGCCGCAGTTTGTTTCCAGGCCGCTTATCCTTTCCATGCTGGCTCGTTACCAGGAATGTTGCTTACTACTTGCTCAAGGTTATCTTTATGGGCCTCCTGCATAGCTCACTTATGCTAACATAGCTCGCTTATGCTAACGGAGGCCTAGGCACACCAGCTCAGGCTTAACGCTGTTACATGCTGCAAACTAACTCATCCAGGGACCCATGTCCCTGTTCCTTGAGCCATTCCCCAACAATTCCCCCTTTTTCTTTTTGAACTACTAACACTCGATTAGTAACATGTGCAAGGCCACGCTTAATACAAGAAAAACAAAGTGACAAAATTAAAAATATAATCAGGAGAAAAACAAGGAAACGTAACAGCTCTACAATTAAACTACCCAGCCATCTGGACACGCCCCATCCCTGTAGAACACCCTGAAACCAGTCACTCAGACTATCACGGTGTTGCTTGATGTGCTCCACATTTTTCTTCAGGAGCGCTAGGGCTTTATGGACGGATTCAGAGTGATCCAAGAGATTCCTGCAGCACATGCCCTCGAAGTCTTCACAACCATGTCCTTGGGCTAGCAGCAAGAAGTCAATGGCCGCTCGATTTTGTAGCACGGCGTGTCTGATGCTATCTACATCTGTGAGGAGAGCTGTAATAATCTCAGAAGTAAGGTTAAATTGTTTAATACTCCAACAAGCAAGCTTTTCTAAATTTACTAAGGTATTAGCAACAGCAACACCAGGTACAAGCAAAGAAGCAAAAAAAATTTCTGGGCGTGACATTAGTTTAACATTATCCTTGCAACTACTACTTAGCCCTACCAGCTCTCGTCGTGCACGCCTTTTTGTAGGCATCTGATGCCCTGAAGGGGCAAATAGGGTCAATCGGCCAATATAACATGGTCCCCCATAACGGTATTGAGGGATGCCTCCAAAGGCTCTGTCTCCACAGATCAAAAAATAACCAGGTGGCAGTCTTTTTGCGGTACCATTATTCCATATACCGCTTGGGTTAAGTGTTGCGCCAGTCGATTCGCTGAAATTACAATATTCGTGATGGGAAATCCAGGTATTTTGCAAATCAGTGGCATAAGGCAGAGTGCTGTAATTTGCGGTAGTTTTCTTCCAATACCATAGGGGGGGAATCCCACCCTTAGATCTTTTAGGTATACCCAAAACATAGCTACTCATGCCCGCAAATTACATACACCCCCATGCATGGTGGTCACTGGTGTAATTGTCCTTGAAAGGAGGAAGAGATCCTAACAATTTTAATTCCTGGAAGGGACTGGTGTTACTTCCATTTAAGCTATTTATAACTAGGCCTTGAAATAAGGGCCATCCAGTTAACTCACAAAGTTTTTGGGTATAACTTTGGCGTTTTGTATATGTCGAAAGACACCAAGAGGTTATATTGTTGTAGGTTATCTCTATAGTCGTATAATTGGCCACCATAGTGCGAAAGTCTTTTGGGTTAAAAAATGGAAATCCAATTAGACAAGTTCTAAACGGATCAGAAGCTGACTGGAGGCTAAGACAAAAAGAGTCCTGCCCTGTTTGATTGGCCCATGTTACCCACATGTTAGTTCGTACATCAACTTTTGCTAGGGCATCAAGGCCGCTAACCGTTCCCAAGATTAACCATATTATTGCTACTTTCCTTGTACTATCCTTTCCTTTTTCCACCTGAATTGCTGGAAACAGTGTTCTTTGGTGTTCTGGCATTGCTCCTCAGGTGCAGCCCAAATGACTGAAATTAAAATATTCTTAAAAACACTCTAAACTAAAAACTTCCCTAGTTGACCTTTGGTTATATATATATTTTTTTTCTAATAAGCTTTGCTGAGCTATTGCTAATTCAAAAAATCTAGGCTCATGTGTTTTTGCTAATAACAACAATAATAAGCTGGCTTGAATAATTACTTCAGACCTACAATACTCATATTTACTAAATCTATTTCTATTTTCGTTTCTACACTTATTTTTTACAATACCCACGGCTCACAAGTGGAGCAAGAGAGACAGGTCGTGGGGATTCGGAGGGATGTTTTCATCTGCAGCTGTCACGTCGCTGTTCCCTACAGGTTCCTTCTTTAACGTTGGTTTTGTAAATCTGGCAGGCACCCACAGAAGACCTTTACCTGTAACGCCACACATATAACCTCTCCCCAGATACTTCACTTCTGCTGGCCCTTTCCATATTCCAGTTTCCGGTTCCTTATACATCACATACATGGGATCCTTCTCACGCTTACTCACTGCCCCCCCATGGATCATTGTGGGAGGCAATTCCTGATCAGAAAAAACACACAAATGATTCAATACAAATACAGCACACAATACTCGTTCTGCTACATCACTAACGTCCTGAAACTTTCTTAAATAGCATTTCATTGTCTGATTTGTCCATTCTACAACGGCCTGACCAGTTGGTGAATGCGGTATTCCCATTACATGCTTAACACCCCACATTTGGCAAAATTTCCGGATCTTCTCACTACGATATGCAGGCCCATTGTCAGTTTTTATGACATTTGGAACTCCCATTACCGCAAAACAGCTAGTAAGGTGTCGTATCACATGTAACGCCTTCTCTCCTGCTTGGGGGGTTGCCCATATATACCGGCTGTAAGTATCAATGGTGACATGAATATATTTTAAACGTCCGAATTCATTGACGTGTGTAACATCCATTTGCCATAATTCACAGGGACCTAACCCCCTAGGATTTACCCCAAGCCCAAGCCTGGGGCCATGATGGCCGCAGGTAGGGCACGCACAAATAATACCGCGGGATTCTTCCATTGTAATATTAAATTGTTGGTGTAACCCCCGAGCATTCTGGTGAAACATAGCATGTGACTCTCTTGCTTTTATAAAGTCACTGACAGGGGCCACCACAGACACCAGCTGGTCAGCTCGTTCATTACCTTCCCCTAAACCATCAGTCCATTTGTGACTTCTGATGTGAATCACGCAATAAGGCTCTGATCGCTGCCTGATTGCCGACTGTAATTGCTGCAGCAAGGTGAAAAGTCTTATGTTCCCTATATCGCGTATCCTCGCATCCTCTATTCGGTTGACGATACCTGCAACATACAATGAGTCTGTAACGATATTCAACTTTCTATTAATCCAATGGCCACAAGCCCAGACTACCGCTGCTAATTCCAAAGTCTGTAGAGAGTCCTCCGGTTGTGCTTCCAATATTTGATGTTTCCACAATCCCCGTTCTCTCCAGGTAGCAGCCGCGCGCCATCATCATTTTCCAGCGTCAGTATAAACCGTAACCGCATCCTGCAACGGTCTCTCACTTATTTTTGGTCTTTTCATCTAAGCATGCAAACTCATCCACTTTAACACTGGGGCTTTCAACGATTCAAGTTTTATGTCCGCCAAGCTAGATAACAAGCTCAGCTGCAATTCTGGTGAATTTTGCAAATACCAATCCAAGTCTTTCTTCCAAATCGGAACATATATTGTTCCTGGCTCCGTCCCTGTAATCTGTACCGACCGTGTTCTGCCCTTCTGTATTAATTCGGCTAGATTGGAGACCTTCTTCTGCAGTGTTGTTGCTGGTTGTATGGTGGTAAACACCCACTCCAATACTGCTATCTCCCCCTTTTTCTTTTTATATTGGGTCAGTGCCCCAGTAAATTGTCGAGGGCCTGCCAACACTGTAAAGTCAAGGGGGTAATCTAAATCAAGTCGGTCTACGGCCCTTTTTACAATTTGATCTGCAATGGTTTGAATAGTCTGCTGTTGATCTGCAGACAGGTGTACTAATTGAGCAGGGTCATTACCTTTTAGCAGCGGCCATAGACATTCAAGTTGGTCATTGTCAATGCCCACTATTGGGCGCATCCTCTACCAGCATTTTCATGCACAGATAAACAGGAATTGGCTTATGCTTCACTGCACTTCTCACTTTAGTGTTTGTGCTTTCACAGCAGAGTCTGGCTGCAGGACTTAACATCAGGGAATTTCTCCTACTGAATACTGCTAGTGCTGAAATGTGATGTCTGTTAAAATTTTCTTTGGACAGCTCTTCAACAGACACAGACAACCCGACAATCTTCGCCTTGTCTCAGAGCACTACATTCTTTCGAGTCTTCTGCAGTCTCAGCAGTGCCTGCCTGCATGACTGTAAGGAAAGGTGCTAGTGGACAAATATTTCACTTGCTTTGGCTTAGTTTGGCTACTTTTCATCTATTTTGGCTGATGATTCAGCTTTTTTTTCTAGTTTAGCTTGATTTTGGCTGAATTTGGCTGGTTTCAAATGACTTCCTCTTTTTTAGGCTGGTTTTGTCTGATTTTGTCTGATTTGTGGTTATTCTGGTTTACTTTGGTTGATTTTCACTGATTTTGGTTGACTTAGGCTGACTTTCATTGGGTTTGGCTCATTTTCATTGGTTGATTGGCATGGCTGATTTTGGCTGATTTTTCCCCTCTTTTGGTTGATTTTGGATGATTTTCACTGGTTTGGGCTGATTTCCATTTCTTTTCGCTGATGTTGCCTGGTTTGGGTTGAATTTTTTTTTTACTTTTCTCTGATTTTCACTGGTTTGGGCTGATTTTCACTAGGTTTTGCTGAGATGTGCTGGGTTTTACTTCTTTTGGCTCATTTTCAGTGGTTTTGGCTCTCTTGGGCTGTTTTTTGGCTCATTTTGACCTCTTTTGGTTAATTTTTCCACTGGTTTTTGGCTGGTTTTCTTTGATTTACTCTGATTTCTGCCAATTTTAGCTAGTTTCTTTTATGTTGCTCTGGCTTTTTTTCTTTATTTTGGCTGATTTTCACTGATTTTGGCTTGTTTTGGTCGCTTTTCATGGGGTTTGGCCTGTTTTGGGGTGATTTGGGCTTGCTTTGGCTTACCTTGGCTACTTTTCATCTATTTTGGCTGGTTTGGCTTTTTTTCTGATTTGGGTTGATTTTGTGTTAATTTGGCAGGTTTAAACTGGTTTTGTCTTTTTAGCCTACCTTTAGCTGATTTAGTGTGATTTTTGCTTGTATTGGTTTACTTTTGCTGACTTTCGCTGGTTTGAGCTTCTGTCTGATTTACGCTGGTTTTGGCTTGCTTTGGATGATTTTGGCTAGTTTTTGCTAGTTTTGTCATGGTTTTGTGTGATTTTCCCTAGTTACACCTTGTTAAGGCTTCTTTTGTCTGATTTCTCTTCTTTTGGTTGATTTTTGGCTGATTTTCACTGGTATTGGCTGGTTTGGGCTGATTTTCACTGGCTTTGTCTTATTTTCAGTGTTTCAGGCTTGTTTTGGTAGAGTTTAGATATTTTCACTTCTTTTGGTTGATTTTCACTGATGTTGGCTGGTTTTGGCTGACTTTTGTTTATTTTCACTGATGTTGCTGGGTTTGGCTTATTTTCTTTTTTTCTGTGGTTTCTGCTCCCATGGCCATTGGCATATCTCAGCAAGCACACCACAGGAGAGTGGTAATGGAAAGGCTTTATTTTTTTGTTTATTTAAATGTGATTGTGTTTTATATTTGTTTCACTTACCTGTGCCTCCACTTGCCCCTTCCCCGCAAAGGCAAGAGGAGTGGGCTCTTCTGAGAAGATCTGGGTTTCTGTTCTCCAGTCCTGTGGGATCTGGGGAGTGTTTGAAGTTTGAGGGTATGCTCTAGACTGGAGTATCTTTTTGAAGGAAAATTCAAAGCATTAGAAATATCTTAAACACATCACTCTTCATGGCTAATACTGTATTTGAAGAAAGATAAACTGTGGAAAGACTTATCTTTTTGGCATGCCAGCATGACAGTGGGGGGGGTTCTTACACTCCCAAAGAGCTCTGCGAAACAACAATTTAACCCTCCAAACTGAATGTTAGGAACAGAAGGTGACAGTAACTTGGAACTCACTGAGTGTCTTCACATTAGCAGTCATTCTGGTTTGCTGTTCTCTTACAGAGAAGAGTTTTGTTTACTACACTGTATGCCAACCAAATAATGTTGCACGTTCATTACATAGCACATACACACCAGAGAATAAAGCTGATGTGAATGAATACGCAGAAAACTTTTTTGAACAAATAAATCTTCAGTGATTCTCTCTCCCTTTGTTTGCTCTTTCTGTGCACTTGAATAAAGACTTCTATAAGACTTGTTTAAAAAAGTGTATAAAATTTACATGTCCTTCGTGATTAAAGGGAAATGTGCTCAACAATCAGATCTGGCTATTAATCTCTGATTTGTTTTTTTTATTCATAATAAGGAAAAATCTTGTGTAAGCCTACAGTAGTTAATTTAATTTACAACCCAGAATCTAAGGCACTAAATAAATTCCAAAACTTAATTATTTGATTGAAGACAGTTGGCAGTCAAGATCTGAATCTAAAAAGTATTTTCTGATTTCTTCCTGTCTCTATACATATGCTGTTGTTTAATTGTTCAATACAGCATTCATACAGTGAAACCTATTAGAGAATATCAATAAATACACATATAATTAGTGTGAAAACAAACCTTTTCCGTTGTTTGCATCATTAAAAATAGTAGCATTTTACTGCAGCAGAAGAAATATGTCTTGCAAGTGGTGTAACTCCTACATATTTTGAGTTTACATATTGCACTCTTTCAAGCACTGAAAAATAGTTTTATGTAACTTCAGAAGTACAGTAAAGCAACAACATAAACTTGTCCCTTTAAGGGAGAGATAACAAAAAGCCCTTTATGTATTGTCACTTGTTGGGAGTCTTGGGAAAATTAATAAAAAAGAACTCATGCTTTATTCCTTGTCTGAAAAAGTGGTAGAGGAAATATTTATTTCCTTCACATTATTAAATGCTACCATGTTTCTGCCTGTTAGAGAAAAAAGGTGATAAATGAAGCCTACTTAGATGGCCTACAACTTAAAAATGCCAGTGATTCTCACTTGAAATATCACTGCTACTGCTGATACGGAAATTTCATTTATTCTGTCTGTTTTATATCAAGGGATTTGGTGGTCTTGCCTCAGTTCTACAGCAAACCATCACTCTTCCATATAATTCTGTATGTGTCTGGTCTCCCTCCTTTCTGGGAGCAGGGTGAGGTGCTGAATGTTTTTTTCTTTGTCTCTGTCTGCAGATGTCCTTATCTATCATCTCTGATATCTGTGATGATTTATTTCCATTTTTGTCTCTTTGAAGAAGCATTAATCCACAGATACTCACCACCTTTACTGTTTGAAGTTTTCTATTTCTGTAATGGTTTGCACATCCCATCCTTTCAGGTCCATGGAAGTCTCCAGCTTCTTCCATTATTAGTATTCTAGTTCAGAGTTTTCTGTCAGAAATGTCCACAGATTACCAACAATGACTCATTGATTCATTGTTAGAAGTGTTAAATTATGCTTTGCACTATTAAGTAAGAGGATATGGCATCAACAAAACTGAATTTGACACTGTTTCACTACAATCCCTTTCAGTATGGATGGTATTACTTTAAAGTGACTTTCAGCTATCCCACTTAATTAAAGAAAACAGACAACCAGTTTTATTGTGACCTGCTCAGACTTGCGCCATGTAAACAGCAACTTAGAATATTTATCTAGCTAAACAACTCTGACTTTGTCCATCAGCTGCTTAGCTGATATACTCCTTTTCCATATATGTTCCAGCAAATTGAGAATACTAAATTTATATTTTTGCCATGAACATAAACAATGAACCCGTGTCCTTTTTTTTTCTTTTCAGCAGGACATACTCTTTTGTCTCCACTGAGGCTGTGTTCATGGCTTATCACAAGCCGATACAGTTAATCTGATATCACTGAAGCTACAAGGAGGACAATATAAAATTTTAGTAACTCTTCTGTTTGCTTTTTAAATCCATACATAGCCTATAACTTTAATACATTTTTCTCTAACATCTTAAATACTAGCACTCTGCAGTCCTTTTAAAAAAAAGTTGACATAGAGTTGACATTCTTCCTTCAGAACAGGTAAGTGGAGTTGGGCATCTTCTGTCCCAACCTGTTCTAATGGTCTTAACTTTGCAGGCTCTGCTCTTCAGGTATATTCTTGGCAATCACAGTCCACATTTTGTTCTAGTCAATTATCTGCCTGCCTTTTGCTTTTGTTCACTCTCGGAAGCAAAAGATTTCATGCCATTTTGTTGTTTTCCATATCATAGGTATTGCCTTCATCTGCACTGCAGTTTTTAGAACCACCTGCAGGCCTTCCTGGATTTTGAACTCTGCCACCTTTCTCTCCTCAAGGCTATGCTGGTTCTAAGACTCACTTGGAACATCAGGGTGTTTTCCATCCTCTGCAGATTTCTCCCTGGAGTGGACAACTTCAGTTTTCTTAGCATGTCAGCAGGCTAGCCAAGATTTTGGACTATTGAAAGACTGGAAAAGAAGGGTTTTTTTCAGTTTCAGCCACAACCCAATCCACTGCAGGAAACCAGAGTAAGTTCCTAAAGGTGCACAGCTTATACAGATTGCATATTCCCTCATAGTTCCACTTTCTACACTCATACATTTCAAATATATGTGTAGAGCATTGCTCAAGTCTTTGTAAGACAACTTTGTAGTAAACTTATTCTAAGTAAACAGCTTCTGATGTGCATGACACAGTTTTTAGTTACTATAGGAAATGAGGTCATACTCCAAAAGAGTTTTTTTCACTGACACTGCAGATTCAGATGAAAGCTCTGTTTCAGTATCTTTCTGTTGTCTTTCGTACTCTTGGATATTCCATTGTCCCAGAGCTTCCAGCTGCCTTATCCTTCCCATCAAATACTATTCTTGCCTTTTCATTGTTATCCAGCAATATTCACCCTGGGCCCTACCCATCCCATTCTGCAGGTGCCGCATGATTGCACCCAGGATTATCTTCTCCATATTTTTACCTGGAACTGAGGTCAGGCTGACAGGTCTGTAATTACCTGGATCATCCCTACGGCCCTTCTTGTGGATGGGTGTCACATTGGCCAACTTCCAGTCATCTGGGACCTCTCCAGTGAACCAGGACTGTTGATAAATGATGGAAAGCAGCTTAGCAAACTTGTCTGCCAGCTCTCTCATCACCCTAGGATAGATCCCATCTCGCCCCTTAGACTTATGAGGATCCAAGTGGCTCAGCAGGTCTCTAACTTCTTCCTCCTGGATTACAGGGGGGCTATATTTCATCCTGACCCCATCCATCACTTCAGGAGACCAGTTGTCCAGTGAACAATCTGTCTTAGTATTGAAAATGGAGGTAAAGAAGGCATTAAGCATCTCAGCCTTTTCCTCATCTCTAGTTACTATATTTCCCTCAACATCCAATAAGTAGTGGAGGTCGTTGCTGCCCTTCTTTCTGCCATTAATATATTTGTAAAAACACTTATTATTATCCTTAACAGAAGTGGCCAATTTAAGCTCCAGCTGGGCTTTTGCATCCCTAATTTTCTTCCTACAGGACTTAACGATATTTTTGAACATAACCTGACTTACCTGCCCTTCTTTCCAAAGGCGATACACCCTCCTTTTCTCACTTAGCTCCTTCAGAAGCTCCTTAATCATCCAGGCCGGCTGACTGCCCCTACGGCTCGTCTTACGGCACATCAGGACAGCCTGCTCCAGTGCCTTCAAAATTTCATTCTTGAAGTACATCCCGCTTTCCTGGACCCCCTTGCTTTTAAGGACTGTTTCCTAAGGTACTCTCCTGACTAGTTCCTTAAATAACCTGAAATCAGCCTGCTGAAAATCCAGTGTGGATGTCCTGTTTATGCCCTTCCTTGTTTCATTGTTTATGGAGATCTCAGTTATCTCATGGTCACTGCACCCCAGACAGTCTCCGACCACAACATCACCCACCAGCCCTTCTCTATTTGTAAGCAGGAGGTCAAGGACAGCCTCACCCCTGGTAGGCTCACTCACCAGCTGTGACAAAAAGCAATCCTCAATACATTCTGAGAACCTTCTGGACTGCCTCCTCTTGGCTGTGTTAAGTTCCCAGCAGATACCTGGGAGATTAAAGTCTCCTAAAAGAACACGGGCAGCCGATCTTGAGGCAACTTCCATCTGCTTAAACAACAGTAGATCCACCTCTTCCTCCTGATAGGGCAGTCTGTAAAATAGTCCAACCAGGATGTCAGTTTTGATTGCCCCTCTGACTCTTACCCATAGGCACTCAATCTGGTCATCATCAATCTCAACTTCTAGGGCATCAAGAGCTTCCTTAGTATACAGGGCCACCCCTCCACCTCTTCTTTCACTCCTGTCTCTCCTGAAGAGTTTGTAACCTTCCATGGCATCACTCCAGTTGTGAGAGTCGTTCCACCGCGTTTCCATGATAGCAACTATATCACAGTTCTCCTGCTGAACCAGGACTTCCAGCTCCTCTTGTTTGTTGCCTATACTGTGTGCATTAGTGTACATGCACTTCGGTTGAGCTACTGACTTCACCTTTGCTAATGACTCACTTTTTAAAGTCACATCACTGGTAAGCCTGGTTACATCCCCCTCCCGCTTCAGGCCTAGTTTAAAGCCCTCTCAATGAGCCCTTGCCAGCTCCTGGGCTACAATCCTTTCGCCCTTTTTACTTAGATGGAACCCATCTGGGTCAAGCAGGCTGGGTGCAGCAAAGGTTTCCCCATGATCATAGAAACCAAAATTCCCGTGTTAGCACCAGCCCTTAAGCCATTTGTTAACCGCATGGATTCTCTTGTTCCTTGCAGTATACATCTCTGACACTGGAGGAACTGAGCAGAACACCACCTGTGCTCCTACCCCATCCAATAATTGACCTAGCTCCTTAAACTCCTTTTTAATTACTCTGGAGCCCCTCTTAGCAAGTTCGTCACTGCCAGCCTGAACAACCAACAGGGGATAATAATCTGAGGGCTGAATTAGATCTGGGAGTCTCTTAGTGATATCCTGTACCTGGGCTGGAAGAAGGCAGCAGACTTCCCTGTGGGATGGATCCGGCCTACATATAGGACCCTCTGTTCCTTTCAGAAGGGAGTCACCTATTACAATTACCCTCCTTTTCTTTTTAGCACTCGAAGTTCTGATCTACCCAGCAGATGGGGCAAAATCAAGAGGTTCGCCAAACGAATTGTCTTCATCGCTATCGTCAATCCGAGCCTCAAATTCAAGAACTCCAAACTTGTTTTGTAAGGGCAACTGGAAAGGTGGCATCTTGAAGGAAGTCAGAGGATGGGAGGGAAATCTATTACCGCCACAAGAACAGACCTGCTCCCATTCCTCCTCAAGAACTAGGTCCCTCCTCTCATCCTGTTGGTGAGAAATACATGGTTCCTCTTTCTCCTGGGGAGTATTACTGGGGGGAAAAAGGGTGCGACTCCACCAGTCTATCTCCCTTTCACTATCACGAATACTTCTCAGCCTCTCCACCTGATCCTTAAGCTCTGCAACCTTAAGATTGCTAACCTGCTCACATCTCATGCAGGTATTTTTTGGATTGTCCTCAGGTACCACGAGCCAGCTAAGGCATTCCCTACAGTCCACAGTCTGGACACTTGCATCCCTCAATGGAGACACTGTTTGGATAGACACACTCCTGGTAGCAATGATTTTGGTTTGCCTGGTCACCATTGCTGGTCAGGGGAGCAGGAAAAACCAAAAGCAAAAAACACCAAACTACCACACCTGCCAGAAGAGTGCCTGCCCACCCTGCCTGCGCAAACTGCCACGCAAACTGCCTCTCTGCGACCCTGACCAGCTGTCTCAATGTACACGGGAATCATGTCGGGGTCACCAATTGTGAACAGACAAAGAACAACAATAGTTCCTCTTTAGCAAGACAAAAAACAAGCTTTTTTAAAAAAACAACCCCAGTTGTCCCAGTCTCTCCTCATAGGGCTTATTCTCCAGCCCCCTCACCAGCCTCGTTTCCCTTCTCTGCACACGCTGTCATGGTCCACTCAGGGACTCGTGATGATTCGTTTACCTTGATCTCGAAGCGCAAAATTAAGGCAGCCAAAATGCCAAGGGGTTATAATTCAATCAAAGAGAAACTTTATTATTTTTGCCCGTAAAGCGGCACACGATAGACAAAGTGGAGAAAAGGGGAGGAAAAGGAGGAAAGAGGATTATAGCTTCCACCACAGGTCCAAAGGCGTCTCTATGGTCCCAGGCTCCGAACAGCGTCCTGCTGGTCCTCAGTCGAGACTCGTCGTCACAACGGGCGATCCGTGATCCAGAGGTGGGGAGATCTCAGCTGGGGTTCGGTTAGGAACCATCTTTTATGCTCAGTAACAGCACCTCGCACCTCGCCCATGGATTGAGGCCAATCTCCGCCTTCATTTCGCAATCCAGGCTGAACTGCGCAGGCCCCAAAAGTTCTCGCTTCACTTGCCAGAACTCGTCTGCGCCTGCGCCACCTCATGTTCGGGGGTCTTCTGCTTCCTCACCTCATCTACCTCTCGTGACCGCTAGGTGACCGGAAGACCCTCTGCGAGCCTCTGCACATGCTCTTCCCTTGTTGGCGTTGGGTCAAGGAGGAGGTAGGGTAACTTTGGCTGAGGTAGCAGGTGAAATCCATCTTCTGGACTGCATCTATTCAACTTTTTCTTAGATGTTACTTGCAGTCCTTGGTCACGGCGACTGCTTGTTCCAGGCAGTGCCTCCATCTCGGGTCTTTCTCTGAGTTCCTGATGGCGATGTTGAGACAAGTACTGTTCTTCGGACCGAGACAAATACTGTTCTTCGGACCGACTCTTACACACGCTCCAGCACCTCAATGTCTTTCTTCTAGTGAGAGGCCCAAAACTGAACACAGCACTCGAGGCGTGGCCTCATGTGGGAAGAAGATTGTTTAGAAATGAAAGATAGACTGTGGAACAAGTTCTCAGGCTTTAGTTAAAGTACTGAGAAAACTTGTGATCTGCTGATCATAGGAAAGGTGATAAAAGAGTTAAGCACGGCGCCTGAGGGCAAAAGAGAGTGTTTATAGTTAAGCAATGCAGGATTGTTATGCTAATGAAAACTACTGGTTTTTATCTTGATAAAGAGGAACTATTGTCGTTCTTTGTCTGTCCTGACAACAACAATTTGTGACCCCGATGGCTGAGAAGAAGCCTTGGGGATGGAGCCCAGCATAGCTAAGAGCGGTGAGGAGAGCTGATGATTGATCTGGATCGTTAGGGACACCTGGAAAGGTGAGCTACTGGGAACATGGGTGCAAATCTCACAAAGGAAGAGAACATTATACTTTCTATGTGGAAATTGGTGTTAAAGGAGAGAGGAGTACTGTACAATCACATACAAGCCTCTGCATGGTCTCATGTCCTTCTGCGAGATCAGGTACCTTCAGCTGGATCAGTAGCTCCGTCCTTTTTACTACCTTGGGATATGCCACAGAATCCCTTTAGTTCTGTTAAGCCTTCTGCACACCCTCTACCTTCTATGCCGTCAGCTGAAGCTGGAGTTCAAACAAATCCACTAGTCCAAACTAAACCACTCCTTTACCGGATAGTGAATCCGAGGGAAGTGATATTATGACAAAAGACCCTCAGGAGTATACACAGTCTGGCCCCAGAGTTACAAAATTGGGGTGGGCTGGTTGCAGGAAAAAACTGCTGCAAGCATGGGACTTGCCTCCTGCCTCCTTTACAGTAAAACTGCACAATCCAGTTCAATTTTGGAAGCAAGTCAAGGCTAAAGCAATGGAATTGGGGAATTGGGACTTGTCAGAAAATATTAATGTGTCTCTTACGACTGAGGAGCCTTTGATCTCAAATGACATGGGACCTATGGTTTTTCCTGTTGTGCATGGTGATCCGGCCCAGGGGCAGCAACAGGGACTTGTCCTAAGAGTGGGAAGAACGGACATTTTGTGAAATATTGTCAATTGAAATTTCATAAAACAGGGAAAAGGCAAGAAGATCGCAAGGGGGTGCGTGCAGACACAAATAACCCTACAATCCTGGCAATCTGTTTCTGGGAGCAACACAGGGCCAACAACAGAATCCGCAACCTTATGTGACAAACTATGACAGAAAACAAGGGGACCAGCAGGAATGGATGTATCCACCGCCCACACAGTAACCACCAGTACTCAAGGGGTACACAAAGTGCCCTTGGATGCCTGGGGTCCAATTGGTAAAGGATAGATGCTCAAGTAGTACTTTATACGGACTAATTGTACATGCAGGAGTGATTGACGCTGATTATACAGGAGAAATTTGTAAGCGCTACTGAAATTAATGTTAGCATGGCCACGATGCAATCAGGAAGGGGTTGATGCTACCAATATCTTTCACTTAGCAGTATGGGAAGGTACTAAGGACGATCTCTGAGAGGCAGCAACAAAAGGGGACGCTACTGCGACCAGTTTATTAACTACTTGGAGACTGGTTACTGATTCCTTACGGGACTTATGATCTGAAAATGATGTAGCGACTGGGGCAGCAGCAGTTTTGCGAGCCCAATCTGTTGTACCATCGGCACTGCTGCCCCCTGGTCAGGAGGAGTCGCCACTGGTGCACACGGAGCGGGCAGCAGATAATATGGTGAGGATGATGGTGAGAGTGACGAACCATCTGACACTGTTGTATCCACTTGTTTAGCGGTGCTCATTTTCACACCAACTCAGAAAATAATGTTTGATCAAAACCCTCCTCGTAGCACCGAGGGGGGGGCAACAAACGGACCTGCAGGGGGCAGCCGGGCGGAGCGGACAACAAGGGGATCCCCAGAGTCGCAGCTCGGCCCTGCCGGGGCGGTGCTGGGAAGCCCCCGCTCCGCGATCCCTGCGGCCCTCCCGGCTCCACTGAGGGGGCGGAGCGAGTGCTTACCCCGCCTTGCTCCACACTCCCCCCCAGCGAGGGAATTCGGGAACAGCGGGCAGCCACAAGCGGCCCTGCCCCCGCAGGCACAGCAGGCTTATTAACCCCTACAGTTCACGTGGCTGTAGTGCTCTTTTGATGGGAAGATCATCAACCACTTGTCAAGGGTTATTTTGTATTGCCAGGACTGACAGACTGATTATGTGGGCAAAATCAAAATAATGTTGTGAACCCCTACCCCACCCTGCAAAGTACAGGCAGAAACTAAGATTGCACAACTTGCATTGGTTTTTTTATGCTCATCCCCCTGGACATGAGGACAGAAGGAGTGGGGAGGGAGGATTTGGTTCAACTGGAATACCACAAATCATGTGAGCTCAACCTCTCACCCGTAACCATCCTTCTTTGAAATGTGAATTGATACACAGCTGTTTGCATGCCAAGGTTGTTCTAACAGAATTGATGGAGAGCGACTCTGATGTTACTGTGACAGCAGCATCTGTACTTTAGTGCAGACCTAGGAATGAGTACGAGAGATCCACTGACATTTATTAACTGTATTTGCAACATTGGGGGTTCCTGCAACTCTAAAACCAGATAATGGTCCAGGCTATGTGTCAAAAGCTTTGCATTCAACAACAAGTCAAGCTATAGTTAAATGTGCAGATGGTATCTTAAAGGCCAACCTTTTAAAACATAAAAGAGGGAGTGTGGGATACACCCTGCATGAACAGTTACAGAAAGCCTTATATGTTCTCAATTTTTTAAATCACACGGTGGACAGCATGTCCCCAGTGCAGCGTCACTTTTTAAAGGATGGTGAAATATTGGTGACAAAAGCCTGTGTCATGAATAAAAGTTTAGAATCAGGAAGATGAGAGGGACCATTCAAATTAGTAACTTGGGGGAGAGGATATGCTTGTGTTTTAACAGGTGTTGGGATACGGTGGATACCTGCGCAGTGTGTATGGCCATGTTTGGATCCACCAGAGAGGGAATATCAAGATTTGAACACAGAGCAAGACCATGATGAGTTCCAGCAGGAAGTATAATGGATCCCTCCACAGCAATATCAAATAACCCCCTTTTTCTACATGTTTAGTAGGAGTGCTTGCAGACCAATGGCCCATGCTGACATCACTACAGAAAGTGTTCTTTCAATGTCAATAATATCATTGTTAGGATCAATAAAAATCGATGACTGTGTAATGTTTAATCATTGTGGGACAAACTGATCTTTTGTACAAAATGTCAATTCATCTTTGGGGATATATCTAACTATAATAAACTTCACCTGTCATCACCATCATAGAAGCAAGATACAACACGTGTTATAATAAATGGAATATTCTTGGAAGATGGTTTAATGGTTTAGGATCTTGGGTGAAATGTTTTTTAATGTTGGGTTTATTATGTTTAATAGTTTTTATATGTGTTTTGATATGTGTGCTGTATGTAATACAATGTGTACAGAGAATGATTGATAGCACCATAAGTAGAGTTATGTTAATGCAGACTGAAAACAAAAAAGGGGAATTGTGTGTTAGCTATGCTTGGTTCTTGCCAGAGCACACTATGCTGTAGTAGTGCCCAGTCTTGCACCCTGCTGATTCTGAATGTGCCTTGCTGACTGAGTTTCCTAGCTGCAGCTTGGACCTGCCCTGTCCTACAGAATCAGCTGGCCATCATTGGACTGCCACTACCCCTGGCTACCATCCCTAGCTGAGGTCCTGACAGTATGCCCTGTGCTCAGTCTGGCTGCTGTTCCTACTGCCTTGCTGGCACCCATGGCTTCCAGCTCCCCTCCTGTTGCAGGGCAGCCCAGCCCTCGCTGCTCCTGACATGGCTTGCTCAAAGCAGGAGCTCTTCATTAAACAACTTTCTTCCTCAAGGATGACCTAGGTTGAGGAGCTCTGCCAGCCCTGTGAAAGCAGAGCAAGCTGCCCTGAGAGACAGGAGGCTGAGCTTTTTATAATGCTCAAGTTGAACTGGGAATCTTGTGGAATTACTTGAAGGGAAACTTAGCCAGAAACTCTGGACAGTTTAATTTCTCATTTACAAATCATAATTCTGGAAAGAAAGCATAAAATATGAGCAAGTTTTATTTTGGTTTTAACTGCCATTTTGATTTTCCAGAAAGTGCTCCCCCTCAGACCCCATGTTTTCCATTAGGAAAAAACACTGGAAATTTAAAATGCAATCACAAAGTTTTATTTAACAGTTGGGTTTCATATACAGGCACATTTATGGCATTTAGATTAACAAATTATTATAGCTTACAACTCCAAAACTGAAAGGAAAACATTTGAAAGTGTTTCAATCCCAAGAAGTCAAGCATTTTTTATCAACATTGCTGAATTGAAGTTTGTTGCTTTCTAGTAAAGTATGTACTGTTCCTTCCCTGACTCTATGAATAGAAAACAAGGAAAGGTCATTTACTCAAATGATGAATAGCCTTTTATAATTAAGGTATTTTGGACTTGGTGTCATTTTATGACCATCTAACAAAGCTAAAACTGTGTTTCTGTTTAAATGGCGGTGTATCTCTTTCCCCACTATTTGCCACATTTTTCTCACGTCTCTCCTGTTTATCCTCTCTATCATTTGTTTGGCTGCCAGATGAACTAGCTAATGTTTGCAGCTGAAAAAAACAGGAATTAGCTGTCAGTCAGATTAGGTCCCTGATCTTGCTGCAAGGTTGTGTGAAAGCCCATCCTTAGAAAATGTGTTATATTTCCAGTTCTACAGATTTCTTGCACGATATTTAGCAAATTCCTTAAGCTTTCTCTGTTTCCAGTTATGAAATTGAGATAATATATTACTTAGCCTTTTGGTATGTGAAGATTAATTTATTTATATGCATGAGATGTTGTTGTGGTTTGGGATTTTTCTGAGGAATTTTTCTTCCTTTTGCCAATAATGGGAATTTCAGCAGACGCAAGGGGGGATGGGGGGAGGACGTTTCCGGGGAAACCGGGACAGAGGTCGTGACCGGACATCCGTTTTCCTCTCGGATGGCAGCGGCGGCAACGGCAGCAGCAGTCCCTGAGTGCATACGTTTTGCAATCTCTGAAGGAAAGATCACGGGTCATCTGAATCTTCCACAACTCCGGCAGAACTCGCACTGAGTTTCCATCTCCCTCCCTCGCCCTTCCCCGGCAGCAGGGGGGCCGCGCTTCCCCGTGCAGGGCAGCGACTGCTCGCCAGCTCTTAAAGAGACCTGCATCGCAAGATTTTGGGTACAGGACTCAATCTATTTCTTAAGACTTTTAGGTTTTAGTTGTGATTCGTGTTGATTCTGGTTTGTATGCACATATATTTGTAGCTAAGAACTGCTATCTCTTCTATACAAATTTTTTTTTCCCTGATTAAAGATCTTTAATACCTGATAACATATATTAGTTTTCATCTAAACTAAGACAGATAATTGGCGCCCAACGTGGGGCTGACAGCAAAGAAGGATAACAATTCTGGCATCATGATGTTTGTTGTGAGTTTCGAGTCCATATGGACCATGCTGTATTACCTATTTGCTTTCTGTTGGTACAGAAGTATGCCAAAGGGTCTGGCGGGGTTAATTCATCTGAGTGCAGCAGCCAGTAGAACTCAGATAGCTGTGATCATTATTGAGTTCTTATTTTGGATGTATAGTGTTATGGATTCAGTGTCTATGGGTTTCATATGGGATGTGTTCTTAAGGTTGTACTCCTGCACCAGCCCAAGCTGTTACATCTGGGGACCTAGTGATAATGTTACCTACTCTCAGGGAGGGACACAGAAGAGTGTTTCATTTCAACCTGTTATTCAGTCACCTTTTAGGTTTGCTAGAACAGCTTTTGAGAAACTTAACCTTTTGCTAGATTCCAGGAATATCCTACCTTTGGTGAATTGTCTGCAAGTTGGTTTAATTATGATCTATCTTATGTATGAAGCCAGGAATAGGGGTGGTCAGGAATGCAACCAAAAGCAAGGAAAGAGAAAAAAGAAGAGAGAGAGTAAGACACCTGATGCTATGGTAGCTCAGGATGTGGATAAACCAGAGGAACAGTCTGAGCCAATGAAAGTTGCCCCTATCCAGAAAAGGAAATACAAGACCAAATCGGTTCGTCCAGTTGATGATGACGGGGAAGCGGAAGCGGGTCCTTCACATACTGCAGATCCAGAACCAGAGATCGTTACTGAATCGCTCTCATATGACAACCTTCGTGGCTTGCGAAAGGACATTACTCGACATGCAGATGAGCCTATCCTGACTTGGATGATCTGAGTGTGGGATCTTATGGGTGACAGTTTGCAACTTGATGGTTCTGAAGCCAAGTATTTAAAGGCTCTGGCCCGAGATACAGGTATTGAACAAGTATTTGTGAGGGAATCAAGACCCCTTTCATTCTGGGCATGAGTTCTAGGCAGTGTGAGAGAGAGGTTCCCTCATAAAGATATCGTGCAGGCACATCATCTTAAGACAGCTTGGAAGACTGTGGAAGACGCGATTTTACGCCTGAGGGAAATGGCTAGAAATACTGTATGGAAGAGATGGGCAGCCCCTCACCGACCCAGACAAGGTTAGATGCACACCAGAAATGTGATGGAAGCTTTCCTGTGGTGCACCAGGTGCATTCTCCCATTATGTGGCGTCCATGTATTTGGAGCCAGACCAAGATTTGGTGGGTGTTGCAGCAGGTAAACTCAGGGCATATGCGAAGATGGTCCATGGCCCCATGCAGGAACGTATCACTGCGGCAGAAACAGCAATTGAGAGGATAGATAAGAGGATGGACAAGCAGCAAAAGGAGATCATGGAAACTCTTCAAAATCTTCAAGTGGAACCAGTGCGAATCAAAGCCTCTGGGTCCAGATGTGGACACCTCCCGGCTAGGGGAAGAGACTTCATGGATCGATCTATGGTATTTCTTGGTTGACCATGGGGAAGATAAGAGACGGTGGGACAGGAAACCTACCCATGCCCTGGCAGCCCGGGTACAAGAATTGAAGGAGAACGAGAAAAGAAAATCGGCAAAAGTAAGTGCAGTGCCAGTCTCCCAAGGATCTGACCCACTAGAGGGAACCTCCAAAATGTACCCATCACTAAAGAGTTGTTGTCACTGCAATGGCTGTTGGAGGGGCCCTGCCTCTGGCCAGGTAGAGGCACGGGACAACCGTGTCTATTGGACTGTGTGGATCTGGTGGCCTGGCACATCAGACCCACAAAAATACGAGGCTTTAGTTGATACTGGTGCTCAATGTACGTTAATGCCATCAGGACATGTGGGCCCGGAAACTGTTGCTATTTCTGGGGTGACTGGGGGATCTCAAGAGCTGACTGTGTTGGAAGCTGAAGTGAGCTTGACTGGGAAAGACGGGCAAAAACACCCCATTGTTACTGGTCCGGCTGCCCCATGTATCCTGGGAATTGACTACCTCAGAAATGGATATTCCAAGAACCCAAAGGGACACAGATGGGCTTTTGGGACAGCTGCTGTAGAGACAGAAGAGATTAAACAGCTAAAGTCACTGCCGGGTCTCTCAGAGAGTCCTTCTGCTGTCGGATTGTTGAAGGTTGAGGAACAACCTCACTCTTCTCTAGTGCTTCGTGAATCAGTCCATGACAGATGGTGGGACTATGTTTCCACTCCTGGGGCAATCGGTTCCAGGTGTATTGCACACCCCTCCAGGTGAAGGCGAACTGTGGCCTGCACTCTGCAGCTAGAGGAATGGAGAAGAACGCATTAGCAATATCAATAGTGGCGTACCACTTCACTGCCTTGGATTCCAGTTCATACTGGAGTTCTAACATGTCTGGCACAGCGGCGCTCAGCAGTGGAGTAACCTCATTCAAGCCAAAATAGTCCACAGTCAATCTCCATTCTCCATCAGACTTACGCACAGGCCAAATGGGGCTATTGAAGCGTGAATGAGTCTTACTGATCACCCCCTTGGTGCTCCAGTTCTCGGATCATCTTATGGATGGGAATCACAGAGTCACGGTTCGTTCGGTATTGTCGATGATGCACTGTTGTGGTGGCAGGACTCAATCTATTTCTTAAGACTTTTAGGTTTTAGTTGTGATTCGTGTTGATTCTGGTTTGTATGCACATATATTTGTAGCTAAGAACTGCTATCTCTTCTATACATTTTTTCCCTGATTAAAGATCTTTAATACCTGATAACATATATTAGTTTTCATCTAAACTAAAGACAGATGTTCATATCCTATAGTGATGAAAGTCATGGAAGTTCCTAGATCAACTCTTTTATGCAATTGAGTTTTATCTACTCACAGCTACAGAGAATTCATTCCTGTTAAAACCCCCATGAAGCCAGACACCTCTACAACATCTTAATGATATTAAATCAGAGTTCAAAAGCAACAATAATATTTCGTCCATTGTCATCTTCATAGTGACTATATCCTACACTAATTCAAATCCTCACAGAGGAGACTGTGACTCCTGAAGGTTCCAAAAGGTATCTGCTGCAAAAACATTATTGTTGCCAATGCATGAATGGCTAGTGTGTAAATATTCTAAACGTATACACAGTTCTGATTTTTGAATGTTTGAAATGTATAATCATTGTTGTGGCAGCATAATTTAGGTAATGAGCCAATGGTGCTTCTGGTGCTGAAATGAGCTAGCCTTTTTTAGCTGGTAATTTTCAAGTTTACGCTGGTGTGGTAACAACAGCAAGTTACCTGCAAAATGAGTTCTCATGGTCTTATCTGAAAAACTAGATGGGAATGATATTAAGATTTAACTACCCTAACAGTGGCTCCTACCATGTAATGCTAGCCGTGACGTTGAGGAACAAGCTATATCATCAAGATTGTGTCTTGAGGCTGTGTCCGCTCTCCAGTTCTGCAGAGAAGCTCACATAGGCTCCATTATTTTAAGTGACGTCTTCAATATGCCTGTTAAGACTCCTCACATTCAGAGTGGTTGAGACAAATATGTGAGTAATTTCCTGTATCTATGACCTGAGAAATAGGGTGGTCAAATAGTTAAGAAAAAGGTTTAGTGTTCACATGAAAGAAAACCGTACTTGACTCTACTTCTAATAGGAAAAGTCACTAATCACATTGGCATCTATTGTGGCACTGACTGTTCTTAGCAGAAAGGCAATGGAAGTTCCTATTGCATCAGATACAGCATATAAGGAAATAATTAAAAGGCTTGTTTGACTATATAACAATAAACTCTAGTTAATGGTTACGGGTTGAATAATCACTGATATCCAGAACACAAAATCTTCCTACTGGAGTTTAAGGATTAGATTTGCTGAGCTGAACAGCTTGCAAAGGCTTATGGAGTGAGGTGGAGGGGAGAAGTGGAGAGAGGAGAAAAGAGACAAAGGCATGAAGGGCTTCAATCTAGGAAAAAAATACAAGTGCTTTATTTTGTAAAGTCACTATGCTGTGACAGACATTAACTCCAGTGATACTAAGTAAGAACACAATCAACAGTGACTTCTGAGTCAAAGTTTTTCCAGTGTATTAAGATGCTTTTTGTAATGTGAACTGTCAAGAAGATTCTCTTGTTTTCTGTGTGAGCATAAACTAATATAAGCTGTAAGCTTTGATGAAAGCAAGCATTCTAGTGACAGTTAAGGGCATGTTACCTATTTATCTATACAGTCATCAGAAGAGAAAGGGAGATTGAAAGTAGTCCACTCCTACTGCACCAGCTGCTGTTGTGTCAGCCTTCATATCTCACAATAAAGCACAGCCATCCCTTACAACAACCAAATCAGAGGCTTTCAAACTTTATGTACATAATTGCAAAGAGCTGTGCTACACCATGTGTTGGTCGTAACTGTCATATTAGGCCACTTTTTTTTGAGAGAGGATGGTTTTACTGGTTTCTCTGAGGTAGAAGTGATAGTATGATAGTTCCTTCTTGCTCTGGTTTACTCTATGCTAGGTTATATGTCTGTTTAGATTGCACCTGCTGACTTTCTACTCAGAAAAAAAGGAGTGGGTGGATGCTATCCCTTGTGCATGCTACTAGTGTATGTACTATTACTTATCAACCCCAGTCTTCATGCTTGTCTTTGACTTTATGTTTATGTTTAAAGCTAATTAACTGGTCTGAAGTGTTATTGTAAGCACCAATATTATTCTCATCTAAATCCTTTAAACCTAGAAATGAAGTCTGAGTTATTTTGCTCTAATTTTTTTTCCCCCCATATGCAGAGGGTACTACTAGGGACTATTGAAATATCTGAGCATTGGCTCAACTCTTCTCCCATGGTGGCTTACAGGGTTTTAAATATTGCCAGATTTGAAAGTAGCCTGGCTACTTAAAGCCTTTTTTCACTTTGGAATCAATCATTTGGTGATTGGACTCAGCAACCCAGACAACCTCTTGGAGTCCTGTGACTTCAGGCACTTTGAAAGGCCAAACAATATTCAGACAGGACCCTTCTGAACTGTTTATTGAAAACACAGAATAGTGACATTAAATGAGCCCTAGCTTTCTCCCTGGAATCTCCATAATCTATAGATTGCTGCTCTTTTCACTGTCTGAAAAGTCTTGTGGAAGAACTGCTGCCTGTACTGCTTTGAACAGCAAAGCCTTCAGTACTGCAGGGCTCTTCTCCTATGTGTCCAGCAGGGGACCTGCTTTTCAAAGGCAGCCTGACGTACCCTGCCAGAATCAAACGCCTCAACATCTTGCTATTGCTTTCTTTTTGAGTACCTTACCCGACACTGAGGCTCTGAAATTTTTCCTAAGTTGTAGCCTGAATGCATTGAACGTTTCCCACAGGTCTTACTGCTCATAAAGTTGCTATCCTGGAAAGTTCTGTAAATGCTGCTCATTTCAACAAATTGCAGAGGGCAGCTACAATCTAGAAATTCCCAAAGTTGTAGGATTAGTGGCACAAATTGGGACAATAATCAAGACAAAAATATATAACAGTATCAGATGTAAAAGAGTAGTTTAGATAGTGATATGTGAGGAGCATCACAGAAATCCATGGTTCAGGAACTAAACCCACCCCCATGCCACCACCTGCAACAACTGAGTACAGATGGAGAAGTTGGCTCTTTTCCATTAATGTGAGTAACCCATTTTTCCATGCTGATTGATTTGGCCTGTGCTATTGCTGTCTTACTCATTTTTTCTTTCTATGCTATTGCTGGCAGAAAGGCCTTCCCTACTAGCAAGTTTGTCTAGTATTGGTATGAACCTTAATATCAAATGACAATTCAGTACTTCCTCTTCCAAGTCTTTGTCACCTTTAGATTCGCAGCAATTTTCAATGTGTGTATGTGAAAATATTTTCATCACCTAGATTTTAAAAATGAGATTGAGAGGAATCATTAGTTTAGCACAAAAAGTGCAGTATTTTTTTCTGCTCCTGAGAGCCTCTATACCGAGCTTAACTGTTGCATGTGAGAAAATGGAATCATTACTTACCACTGTCCCATATCTCCATAAATCTTAACCCACAAAGCATTCAAAGCACTAGTGAGACTGCAGACTGCACAAATAGTGTTTTTCTAAATTATTCCATAGTAAGTAAAATATCTTGAAGATATACAAACACTGACACTAAGAGGGTGAAAAGGAAAAAAATAATTCCGCACTACTATTAACAGCGGCATTTCATCCAACCACAGATATTTTTTTTTTTTATCGCATCTTGTAAATTGGGAAGCAGTAGAAAAGTTTAATTATGATTCTTATCTTGAATAGTAGTCTAAGTCACTCGGTTCTGGCCAGCAAAGGGGAACATTTAATTTCTCAGCTGTCCTTCTCAGTGGCATGAACGGTGCCCACACTGAGGTGACCTGGTGAAGGGGCTGGAGAACAAGTCCTATGAGGAGTGGCTTGAGGGAACTAGGGTTGTTTAGCTTTTGAGGAGTCTGAGGGGAGACCTCATCACTGTTTACTACTGCCTGAAAGAAGGTTGCAGCGAGGTGGGTGTTGGGCTCTTCTTGCAAGTGACAGGATGAGAGGAAATAGCCACAGGTTGCAGAAGTTCAGACTAGACATCAGAAGTTTCTTCACTTAAATGGCAATTAGGCACTGGAATAGGATGCCAAGGGAGGTGGTTGAGTCACCATCCTTGGAGGTGTTTAGAAGACAGATTAGTTTCTTAGGGACATGGTTTAGTAATGCGCAGGTACGGTTAGACCCCGTGATCTCAAAAGCATTTTCCAACTAGTTGATTCTGATTTTATGACTGGTGTGGCTTTGCCACCCACCCTGGAAAGTGCCACTCAAGCCAAGTGGCGACTTCACACCTTTGCAGAGCCGGAGCCCTCATTGCTGATGAAAACGAATGTGGCTGTTGGGGTTTTTTTTCCACGTTCTCAAATTTAAACACAAGTAATCTCGCAGCCGCAGCGCTCATGTGCGTCAGGGCTGTGCTCCCCGTGCGCTCTCAATACCGGCCTAACAGGTGCTTCCCAGCATCCCTACCTGGGTGGGGCTGCCTTTAGCCCTCTGCTGGCGGGGGCTCTGCCGGCAGAGCTGAGGCCCGCGCACGCTCAGCCCGCCACCCTTCACTGCTTCCAGCTTCACGCGCGACGAGGGGTAGGGAGATGGCCAGGGTGCAGCCGGGCTGCCGCCCACCACCACCGAGGAGCTCGCGCTTCTCCCTCTGGGGCGAGGGCGGCGGCCCCCGCGCTCCCACCGCGGCCGGGACCGCCCCGCAGCCACTAGCTCCTCTGCCCTGCGCGGCGCGGGGCGAACGGCCGGGCCGGCGTCGCGCCCGCCTCTGCCTCCTCCCCCTGGCTGCCCTGCCTCCTCCCTCCGCCGGGCGCTCAGCTGCGCGGGGGGGGCGGGCGGCCGAAAGGTGTTGCTGGAAGGGAAGTTTGAGGGAGGTTGCCGGGTGCCCGTGCGCTCCGGCAGCGCCATGGCGGAGCCGGGCGAGTCGCCGCTCCACGTCCAGCAGCCCGCGCCCGCCGCGCCGCCTGTCGCCTGGCCCATCTGCAGGGACGCCTACGAGCTTCAGGAGGTTATCGGTCAGTGGCGCGGGAGGGCGCGGCGGCGGGGGATGCGGCGGCGAGCGGCTCCGGGGCTGCCAGTGTTCCCCCTCCCGCAGGCTGCGACGGATGCGGCATTGCTGGTGCTGCAAACTTTATCTGCGCCGCGCCGGGGGGCGGTGGCTGCTTCTAGAACGCGCCGCGCCCTGCCCGGTGCGGCCGGGCCTGGCGGAGGCTGCTGCTGCTGGCGCTGCGCCGCTCTCCGCAGCGCATCCGTACTCGCTGCACCCGCGGCCGCCGCCCCGGCGCCGGCCCTGGGCCGGGCTGCGCTGGGATGCGGCGGCTTGGCTCTCCGTGCTTTGTGCGCGCGCGGGGATGCGCACATGGGCGCGCGGCCGCCCGGATTACTCTGCATTTTTCTCATGGTTGCAGTGGGGGAGCTGGATCTCACCCCTAGACCTGCCGCTATCGCGGGGGCTTCTTTTCGTTGTTATTATTTTTTTAAATACATGTATTTAAACCCTTTTCCCTTCTCCCTCCGCTGAATCGCGCCCCGATCTCCCCGTGCCTCTCGGCCCAGCTGCCTGTGCAGGGCGCAACACGCAGGGCCAGCGCCAGTGACAGCTCCGTTTCGCCTCGCTTTTGTCCCGGGTCGCCATGCGAGGTGTGACCTATTCGCCTCCCTCCCCGCGGCCCCAGAACTCGGCGATTCGTTCCCGTGGCCAGCTAATGCGGATCAGATGTGCTTCATCCGCTGTATCTGCATCGGGTTTATTTTGAACTGTGCTGTGTGAAAAGGTGGCTCCTGTTAACAGTGTGCATGATGTAAAGTTTTCTGTCTCCTGATCTAGATGCTGCTTGTTGCTAACGAACTGCTTTAGGTAAAGTTGCTTCTATTTCTTTGTAACGTTTTAAACCTCCAGCAAACACTGCAGATGGCAAAGGCCAGCTCTAAGATTGCGATTGCTATTCTTTATGAATGAGGCAGCTTAAATGAAAAAATCCAGGAGTTTTGGCGGCTGGATTCCAAGTAGCGTGTGCTCAGCTTTGTCATGAAGCTTTTTATTTCCCACAGGCAGAAGCTGAGAAAAATACTTCTTCCTGAAAGGGGCACGGCTTTTTGTTGACCGGAGTGATGCCTTTATATTTCTGTTTGCACTTCCTAGGCTGTGAAAAGGGACTGATCAGGCATGAGGATTCAGGTGGTGGCTTGCCTCAACCACATGGGTTCTCAGCGTCAAGTGAGTGCTGCCAGTGGAGCCCTCACCATGGGCAAGGGTTTACTGGCCAGAGGACTTTTTCTTACTCAATTTGGGGAATGGATCTAAATTAGCCAAGTGGGAAAGATTGTACTGGAATAAGCTATATCCTTGCTGAGGAGTAAATCCCTCTTCTAAGGTAAAAAGGCATTGAAGGTATTGGATTAATTGTTGTCTAGTGTGGCATGAGTCTTAGGAATTATTTGAATAGCAATTATTTTCTGTTCCAGTACCTGTAGAATACCTGGCTTCAAGTTTCACTTAGAATCTCCTTTCCACTTTTTTCTTTCCGCTTAAAAGCTTGTATCTTTTGATAAGTAAAATATATTTCTGAATATTTACATATAAGCATACATCCATTGTACAGGTCGATGCTGAATCTGAATAGCAGATACCTTTCTGTAGAGACACTTTATTGCTAGTTCCCTACAGGTGCTATTAAATGTTGATATTATTTCTTTAACTAAACTGAAACCTAGTGAAGAACTTGAGTATTGAATCAGATTCTTGGACACACTTGTCAGACTTCAGTTGAACTTCTACTAAGCTTAGGTTGCTTACATGACTTTCAGTCTCATTGAGATTTATTTTGTTCCACTTCACTTAAAAATCTTGTGCTTAGTCAAATATTTTTTTCATTAACACTTTGTATTTCTTAACTTATAGGAGACACACTACAAAATTAAATTTAGTCTTGATACTATTAAAATTAGTAAAAAATCCAAGCAAACACAGCCCACCTCACTTCCTCCGGAAAATCACTCTTATAAATTCTATCTATTTGACCAAATGTAGTTTTGGAGATGTGGGATGAGTGTTGGTTTTAGTGAAACCTAGTGAGAAACTCTCAAAGTGCCTTTTATTTAGCTGAGGGAGGGAAAAATGGTAAAGGCTGAACTTGATATCCTTTTGCATTGGCCATGCCAGGGTTAATTGTATTGTGAACGTAAGTAGGTAATAATTGCTGAAACAGAGCCCTTCACCTCTGAAAAGCACTAACTACCTCCCGCCCTGAGGACCTGGGTAGTCTTCAGGGATGAATTCAGTTACAACAGCCCTTTGCCAGTTAAATGGGAAAAACAGCAACATATTGAAGGTACACAGGGTGAGGTAGACCAGGGTGGTTTATCACAACGCTTGTCAACAGAATAGAGTTTATATTGTATAGTAACTAAAACACAGATGCAGAGTGATGTCAGCGATCTGTTGTAGGGGACAGTTAAAGGTTTTAGAGGTGGTCGTAAAATGAAAGTCATTGTTAGTCTTGTCTCCATCCTGTGGATTTAGCAGATTGGAGACGACGTGCTCTTTGTGAAAACATGAACTTTTCTTGTTACTCATCTGTGTCTAGCCAAATGCTGTTTCGAAAACCAAGGCTACATGATATGGATTTTAAAGCATTTTTTTTCCTTCTCTGTTGCTTCCTTTGTAATGGTTGAGAGAATCAAGTGCCTCTTAAAGAGAAAATGCTGGCTTCAAGGAGTGCTTCTTATGAGATGTTATACCAACTTTTCTTATTTTTGAGGTGGCTTGCCAGTTCCTTGTAAACTCTAGGTGTGTGGTTTCATGATACATTTAATGTGCTGTAACAGGCAGCTGTTAAAAGGATCGCATTGATCTGACAGAGAACTAGTTTTTCTGCCGAGTTATTTTTCTGTTGGATCAGGTACCTTATTTGACTTGCTGCATGGCTATGTGATTGATAGGTCTGATGCAAGGATTAGGCTCTTCCTAATAATGCCTATAAAAAATTGTTTCTAAAGCAGGAAGAAACCATTCTGATTGCCAACTGTAAATGTGTAAGAGAAGAGGAACTCTTAGAGGAACTCTTACGTTAGTTCAGATTGATACAGGCTGTCCATACACCTACCCGTTTGGAAGTTAGAAGGAGAATTCTTAACTGTTAGGACAAGAGGATCCAAAGCCACCTTCTGGTAGGAACTGCAGAGATGAGAACTGTAATTGCTATTAAAGGAGGGCCAGATTTAATTTAATGAAGACCTGGTAAATCTCTTTCTATAATTTTAGTGCCTTAAGTTAGAATGTGCAGTGGATTTTCATGTATGTGCAGCATTTTTTTGTAAGCTGGATATGCCTTAGTTTTAAAAAAAATAAAGTTAATAAAAGCAATACTGTGAGAGATCTTATTCAGTTTGGGTTTGTAACCAAGTATTCTGAATAAAATAGCTGAAACATTTATCTGAATATGTCACTTACATATACAAGTTTTTTTCCTCCTTGGAAGCAATAGAAGTCTTTACAGAACAAACATTTAAGTGATAATCAATGTAAAAACCTGAAAATTGAGTAGTGTTGAAATTGTACCTTTCAAATCGTAATGAGCACTGTATTGCGTGGATGAGACAAAGCAGCATTAAATCTTCAAGGGTTTTGTGTTTTGTTTGAGTTTTTTGTTTTGTTATTGGTTTTGTGTGTTTTTTTTTTTTAAAGAAGTTTCTTAAATTGATGAGAACAAGTGGCTTTGCCTTGTTTTTGGAGAACTGCGGTGGAGTTGGTGCTCTTTTGCTGGATGTAACAATGTCAGCCTGCGTTGATGATTGTGGAAGGAAGATTCTATTATGGAAAAGCAGTGGGTTATCTCATGATTAATGAAATCTAGGACCCAGCCTATAAAGTTATATTTTTGTTTCTTCTGCTGCAACTGAATTGCAAAATGAATTTGGCTAGAAAACAGCTTGAATTAATTGGAAAATGGAATACTTCTACATGATGGATTATCTGTATTGGCTGCAACTCATCGAAAGATTGACCTTGTTGAACTGAGACTTTCTAGCTTTGAGATCAAATATCTTGTGGTTTGTTGCCACATAAGATGCAGTGTTGCTAAGTTGAATATGTTGGTATTTTGAGTAGAACAGGTTACCATTCGAGATTGTTCTGCTGATTTTATGGTTCTTATTGTAAGCAGCCTGTGAGCTGCTCTTGCATTAATGGCTCCAGGATCTGTGTTGGTGTTTCTGTGGAATGTTATTTACTTATTTTTCTCCTCTGTTGTATGTGTATTGCTAATGGCTCTTTGTCTGGCAGAGAATAGGCTTTCCTATATTTATTGTTATCAGAGATCTTTAACTCTGTAAAGAGGTCTGATTATGATAATCAGAAACTGATGTTCAAGTTTGTAAACATAATGTATGCTGTTTTGAAAAGTCCTCCTGTAGTTAGAGGTAAAATTACAGTTCTGTGTTCTGTTAATCAGACACTCATGTCTCATTCACGTTTTCCAAAATTTCTTACCCCTGTAGTTAATAGGGATATTTTTCTTGAGTGGAAAAAACAGCTGAAAGGCTTTCTTTTGCAGTAGTTTTTATGTATATGCTGCAAATTAGATCAGACTGTGCTCAGTGAAATACCACAAGCTATTGTAAACTGTGATATTTGCTCTCGCAGAGATTTATTTCCAAACTCCCTGTAATTCTTACATAAGAAGCTGCATAATTTCGTAATACTTATGACTACCTAAGATCTTTATGCTCTGTGTAAAAGAAAGCTGTGTCTGTCTTAATTTTGCTCCAAAGCAAATTCTTTTCCTTACCAATAAATCTTCAAAGTTACCGCAGTGGCCTGTGCGTATTCATAGAATCATAGAATGTCCTGAGTTAGACGGGACCCACAAGAATCACCAAGTTCAACTCTTGTCTCTGCATAAGACAAACCTAAAATTCACACTATGAATACATGTTAAACATAGCATTCATAACATTATTTATTATTTAATGCAACTATAGATTGACAGGAAGAGTTTAGTCGTTTGTAAATGAGAATTCTATATTTGGGGAAATAATTTGTCAGGATTTTCTGTCAACTAATAAACATTTGAAGAACCTACAGAAATGTTAAAATCGCGTTTAGTATTTTAATAAGGCTTTTAATTCAGTTTTCAGAGTAAAGATTTTTATGGTGCAATTTAAAAATACCTTGTAGAACACTCACGGTGCTGTGTTGCTAATGAGGCTGTGTAGAGCTCGTAGCTGTTAATTATTCACCTTGTCTCCACATGATAGTAATAGTGTTGGGGAAGGGAGCTCTGTCTTGGCTTTTGAACAAAAAAGAACTTTCTGCATGAGAAATACTCAGATTGGAGTCAAGGGTGTAGTTTTCACTGCTTCCAAGACATTAGACTTTAAGTGATTCAGTAATCGAACTTTGTTATATAATTCAGTGACGTTTGAAAAAAATTAACTTATGCAATTGGAATTCATAATTAATCATCTTCCTGACAAGTGTGTTTTACAAGAACCTGAATGGTGTGAAAACAGCCAAAAATAAAGAAAATGGTGTTTAACTTGCTTTGAGTTTCTCACGATTCCAGGTAACCAGCAAATAAAGCTTGCTTTAAAGTTAATTTGTTAATTGGAAGATTAAAGGAGCATGTAATCGGTGCATCAGGCAGTTGGCTGGTGCTATGTAATGGTAATTTACGAAAAGCATGACATGCTTTCCTGCTCTTGGAATCTGTCTACCTCTCTTATGCTTGGCCCTCTTGTCCTGATGCTTTCTTTCTCCCCCCATTGAAGTTCCTCTGAGAGCTTGGAAGTCCTGGCTCCACAGGAGTTGCTTCAGTGCCAGATAAAGAGCAGTTCTGGTGAGCATGTGGAAATTTGAAGGGATTGCATGATTCTGATTCTCACTAAGTCTTGCAACAGCAAGGCTTTGCATCTTCAGAGTGGAACCACTGCTTGTAACCAGCGTTGTACATGGATAGGAGGGGCCAAGTGCAGACCTGGGCAAGCAGTTTTCGATTTGGTCATAGGTTGCTCCGAAACAACATTAGAACTGTTGTACTTTTTCTTTTTTTTTTTTTTTCTTTCAGTGAAGAATCATTTTCCCTTAGGTCAGAGGCCAGTTTTTTTTCTGTAGTGTGCTTGTCAAATGGAGCTTCTCTTTGTTAAATGGGAACAAAACCATGTCTGTTCTGACTGGCTTGAGGGCCAAAACCAGTAAGATTTCCATACAGAGGAGATGAGGGTGGCTGATCTAGTGGCTGCATGTGTAGGCCATATTTAATTTTTGTGTGACTCTTCTGGTTCTCTCTCCCTTCTCCCTCCCCACCCCCTTCCAAAATAATTCAGAACTATAAGGCAGCAGTAGATAGAAGCTGGTTTTATTTCCAGTAATAATAACAATGCTTGGTGTTTAAACAATGGACCTTAAAAACCAAATTAAGGTAATCACTCTTACTAACTACTTGGGTTTGCTGAAGTGGCTGGGATACTGCAGAGCAGGAGCAGCAGAGGAGCAGTCTGCTTGCAGAACTTGGAATATGAATTGTGTCATTAAGAAATTTACCGGTGCCCGAAATTACAAGCGAGATTTGGGGTTTTTTCCTCTAAAGGAAATCATACTTGACAGAATTTAATACTGCTTCCTCTGTTTAAATAAATAATTAGGTTTTTTGAATAACTGGATTCTTAGCTATTTCTGCATTTCATGGCACAACCTTGCTGGTAGGATGAAATCCTGACAGCTCTGCTAGATTTCACTGTTTCTTGCTAAGTTTGAAGGTCTTTGGGTGTGCGTAAGGGTAGCATGGTTGAAGCTTGGGGGTGTAAGCACAGTACTGGCAGAATGAAGCAGTGCTGATATGATATCCTTGAGAGAAAAACCTACTTCAAAACTTTACTTTTTTCTTCTTACGTCAGTCTCTGTATGCACTATGCTAGGTTCTATGTGGTACTATGATCAACTCTGTAACTGAAGCAGCAGGTACATGTTGAATGCTTTTTTCTCTTGCCTCCTTGGATGGAGTTTACCTGCTGTCTTCCTCCCTTGTCTACTTTGGGGTCGTGGAATGGCAAAGCAGCTCATCCTTGTCACTACCACCTGCTTCCTCCTGCACAGTGCTTCTGAGTGGAGACCATGCTGTGATATTTAACATGTGCTGGGGGGCTAGAAGCACTAGACTGAAATGATACCACTCCCCCCTCCTCACCCTGGGACAGAAAGCATAGTAATGAGAAAAAACAAGGATAGTATATGGGGTGAAACAAGCAATCATATGGTACCTGACAATGCAGGGGGAACCTAATTCTTCCTGAAACTGTTGTCAAGTCAGAGTTACTTTTATGAGAGTTTGTTTTCCTTTCAGGAGAGAATAGATAGTTGGGGGATGGCAGTAAAGAAAAGAGGAGGATGCTTAATCTTCATGGAGAGCATGAATGCTTCCTGGCATTTAGGTAGGCTTCACTTGATTGGTGATTGTTTTGTAGAAAGATACCACGGTAGTGGTGAGATGCTGACAATGCTGATGAAGGTGGGTGGGTTTTTAAAGCATCCCTCAACAATTCTCGGGTGCAATTTTCCAGAGTTGCTATTTGTGACAGTCCTAGAGCTTGCTCATGAGAAAAACTCAGTGAGAAGTTTGGCCATTGTTGTTCGGTCATTAGCTGAAGTATTAAGTTTCTGGCATTGGTGGAGTTAATATTTCTAGTCCTTTGCCCCTTGGTGCTTAACTAGGTATGTGACTTTACTCAAACGTTTGGTGAAACTCCAGTACGATATCTTAGCTATTTCCATTAATCCTTTGTCTTTATCATTAGCAATTTCTTGGTTGTTGTATTAACCTAATTATTCATGTGGATGTCTTACTGTCTCTGAGTTATTCCAATCAGAAGAAAAATATAGGCGAGACTTGAGGATGTCCTATAAGGCTGCTGTAATGATTGTTACATAGCTTGTAAGCTGAGCTATGCCGACCCATTTCAAGGGAAATGAGGACTAGAAGCAGACTGAAAATTGGAAGATCATCTGTATTACCAATCATGCTTTCAGAGGTAGTGTTAACTTAAAAGTCTTGAAGATCGATGTTGAATGTCTGAGAATTTTCTTAATGGGGAGAAATAATTATTATAGATGTAAGCAGACAGTGTGCCATGTATACCTGCTACATAGTAGTGGTACAAACCAGTTAATTTAACAGAACAGAAAAATGCTGTGTATTTACTTACTGATCATGGTTTCTGTCCTGTGGTATGGACAAGGTCATAAGCTTGAGCTATTGCTTTAGACTTCTGAGAAGAAACATGTTCAGATTCAGAATGATCACAATTCAGTTATGAAGTTTGTTTTATGTTCTCACTTCTTTCCTTTGAAGACATTTTATCACAGGGACTGAATTTAAACTTGTAATTTATTTCTATTAGTGTCTTGTGCTTCTGGTTTCTGAGCCACTTCAGACTAATAATAGGAACTTCCTTAGAATTAGATTAGAATCACATGATGGAAATTTAATGATATGATAGCATTTATATTGTTCTGACTCTACCATTATTTCATGAGAAGCAGGATGAGAAATAGGTGAGTTTTTTGATTGTCGTATGTGACCACGATGGACTAAAATTTTAGCAGGCGTGTTCTGTTTGGGTGAACTAGCTGAAGATGCTTTGTAGCTCAACACTGCAGTTTAATATTAGAGACCTTCATGACAGTGCAGTAGCAATACTGTCTTTGTTTTGGAGGATTGCCGTTCTTCATTCTCAGAAGAGAATGATACACTGTGTGGTGACATCCGGAAGACTTGGAAAACATTGCATTCATGGTGTTAGAATTGTTCCAAGTGTTTGCTAAACAAGAAACAATAAAATATGCCAACTAAATTGGCATCAGCATTTGTTTGTAGTGCTACTTCAGAAATGAACAGTAATTCTTTTTAACAGCTTTTTTTCTAGACAGGAAGTCTGGTTCAGCATAGCAAATCTTCGATTTATCCTGCTTGTGTAAGATGGAGTTAAGCAGAGTTCTGTGGAGTTCATATGATAAGGTAACTTTTTTTCCCACAGTGAATACCAGGTATCACGTTCTTGAGTAGTTATCCAGAGCCATTTCCATTGTGAGTTTTGGCTTCCAAATGTCAGGATTTGTATGCGTCTTTAGTGACAGTTTCTGTATTGATAATCACAGAATCATTTAAGTTGGAAAAAACCTTTATGATCATCAAGTACAACCATTAACCTAACACTGCCAAATCTAACACTAAAGCATGTCCCTAAGCACCACATTTACACATCTTTTAAATACCTCCAGGGATGGTGATTAAACCGCTTCCCTGGGCAGCCTGTTCTAGTGCTTGATAACCCTTTCAGTGAAGTAATATTTCGTAATGTCCAGTCTAAACCTCCGTTGGTGCAGCTTGAGGCCATTTCCTCTTGCTCTGCCACACACAGGCAGAATGAAATTATTACAATCCATTTTTCTTTTCTGACAATATTTCAACTACAAATTAAGTCTTGCTGTTTATCTTAGGGGGAAAATATCTGGCCATGTAGCATAAATAGAGTATTTAAAGATTGTAGTAGAATGTATGCTAAGGACGGGGTTTTATTTTTATTTTGAATTTTATTAGGAAGAACTGGTTCTGTAACAGAAGAGTGCTAGAGAAAGTAGTTTCCTTACATCTGTGAGCTTCAGAGGAAAGGCTGTATTTCTGAGCCAGTGTCATGCACCTAGATTTGGTATGATAAGGGGTTATTGCTGTTGTAGAGTATGATTCAAATTAACTGCTAGGTTAATTCTTTTCTTTCTTTTGAATTTGTTTCATTCTCCTTGTAAATCTTTGTTAGGTAGACAACTCTAGCTCAAAATAGCTGTTTCTTCCAGATACGTTATTCAGAGTATGTTACTCTAGGGCTTTTCTTTGTGGTTTTCTGAAAACTCAACACCTGAATGAGGTTTGGACAGGTAGGTAAGAAGGAGATGGGGAACCAGTAGAAACCTTAGCTCTGTTGGTCCTGTTCTAGATTGGACAAACTAAACCTGTTCAGGGAGTCTCTCGTAATGGAGATTTTCATCATCTTTGTACATCAGGTGTGAGCCTGAAAAGCTTCAGCATGTCTCTGGCCACAGACAAGATGGTGGGACTGGAGCATCTTTGCATGAAGAAGAGGGAGCCGGACTTGTCTTAATAGTGCCCACTGGCAAGGCAAGAGGCAATAGACACAAATTAAAAATTAATGAATCTCAGTCTTAACGCAAGAGAACTTTTACTGTCAGAGTGATGCGACACTACAACAGGTTGCCTGGAGAGGCTGTTGAGTCTCCATCTGTAGAGATAGTAAAAACCTGGCTGGACAACCTGCTTTAGTTGACTGTGTTAGAGCAAGGGAGGTGGACTAGACGATCTTTAGATCAACTTAAAAGATTCTGTAATTCCATGGTTTGAAATGATTTTTGGTGCTATCTTTGTGTAAAACATATGAAAAATAGTTGCTTGGGGTTCTGTTCTTCCAAATAGCATCTTAAGTTTAGGGAGCAACTCTGGCAAAATTGTTTGCCAACAGAGAGGCAGATTTGAAGAAAACTTGTGGATTACAGTTTTTGGAATTTCATTAGTGCCTTAGTTGTTTCTGTGTCTATAAGTTTCTGGTGAAGTGAGAACAGAGGAGGGGAGTGAATTGGTTAATGTTGAGGCCTCTACAATGTATTTGGGTTTGGAGCTTTACTTTTAACAAAATATACATTATTTCTGTGGACAAAGCATCTTAGCTGTCTTTGTTTATTTGAAAGTGTCTGAAGACTAGTCTGAACCATTAAGACTTTCAGGAGTTAGAGCATGTTTTTGCTGGAGCAAAACTTCCAGTTCAGCTTCCTCCAAAAGTAGTTTGTTTTGCACACACGCGAGCCACTCAGCAAAGCAAGCTAAAGCTGTGTGAGGAAGATGAAGAGGAGGATATTCACTTCAAACTTGCCTTGTTTGTGCCAAACCAAAAAGCAAATGTACAGGCAACCAGGTATTGCTACAGGTTGGTGCTCTTTTTTAAATTTCCTTATAACTTAAATTACTGTATCCTCTGTTCATTATTTCACTGTTTTTTCTGCTCTTGAAGTTTTTAATCTCTCTTGTGTCAGATGAGGGGCTTTGTCATGAGAAAGGACTGCATATTGATATGTGTATTTCTAAATTGCATTGTTGTTGTTTTTAATGTGAAACTCTTGTGTTGACTGTCCAGTGTAGGATAACATTCTAGATCTTTGAAACAACAAATTTGGATACAAAATTTTAAAGGGAAGAAGGATGTCAGCTTTCTCTTACAGATGAGCTTCTTTGGTTTAAATTGAGATTTATTACCCAGGATTCTTCCGTTGTGCAGGAGACTAAATGGTAACAAAGTTTGTTTTAGCAGCTTTTCAAACGAACGTAGGAAAAAAGCTACTTTTTGTCGTGCTTGTGTGTTTGTGCTTCTTCAGATCAATGAAGGAAAAATGAAATGCCCCTGCTGGGAGGCTTTCTGGGAGGGCTAATTAGGTAGAGAAGGTACTCTCAGGTTTCTTGTAGAAACCCACTATTCTACAAAAGCACTGAAGATTTTCCTTTTTGATAACAGAGAGTTCGGAGTCTGTGATGTTAAAAAAAACAACAAAGTGTTTAAAAATGTATACTGTAAGCAATGATGTGAAAGATATACCTTTGGATTAGCCTGATAAGAATAAATTTATTTTTCTTCCAAAATATGAGCAAAATTCACTTAGTTTTATCAAACCCTTCAAACCCAGAAACTATGAAGACCTTTACACATATTACAATTTATTTTCCTGCATGTGAATGCCCTAAACCAGGACATATTAAAACAGTAAGAAAATGTCTGTTTCACACAGTTGTTTTTATCTGTCTTTTGGTTCTGTGAATTTGATTGCAAGTTTTTTGTGCAACAGTAAGTATATTAAAAAAAAATCCAAATAAAGAAGTTCAAATTATTACCTGCAAATCTGCCCTGCGTTTAGAAAATGGATGGATAAAATAACATGATAGACAAAATCCATTGTATTGTTATAAATTCTTAAGCCAAGTCAAAACCTTCGACTCTTTTTCATGCCTTTTCTTGGGAAAATGCAGAATTAATAGGAATTTGTTGGATTCATTCACGTTAAGTACAGTACATCCACATTTCTCCTTATCACACGATGGCCCCAATGTGATCATACAAAAGGAGCTGACTCCTGCCAGCCATGTGCCAGCTAGGTACCTGTGCTTGCCTACCGTGCTACAACAGCAGCGGAAGCATGAGTGAAGAAGCCTGTTGCAAGTTCTTTGGATGTTTCTGTTTTTCTGGTTCTTATGACTGCAAATTGTGAAGTAATGATGATTGTGGAATTTTTTTATATACACTTTTTTCACTTATAACATTCTTATGAAGATATTTGACATGTAGAGCAGAACAAAAGGAACTTAATTTAAACTGGGTAGTGTTTATAGTGTAAGTTTTGCCTAGGTAGTCTAATTTGGGTTGCTGTAATTCCTTTTCAACTTCTTTAATTTAGATGACTCATCCATTTTAAAGGACAAGTCAGGGAGAAGATAACACCTCGTGAAAGTGGACTGCATTGTTTAGGTTTTCCTTACCTGCTGTCATGCTGATATTTCCTTGGTGTGGATTGCTAATGTATATGAAGATACTCTCATGCCAGTTCTGGAATGGACCTGGCTCCCTGTGAGCTCCATGACTAGCATGTGAGAGGACTCAAGGCCATGGAGTATGTAGTTAAAAGATGATTTTGGTGATGATGCACACAGATGGGCATTAAATTGCCTGGTTGTTTGACATCCGCTTTTCTTTGCAACACATCTACACCTTTCTTTCAATGTCAAGTAGCAAGATGTGTTTGGAGTATGTGCATCTTCCTGCTCAAGAACAGGCAAAAAGAGATGCATTGTGGTTATTGTCTGTGTGTTTCTGAGGCATTTCTTAAAGTTGATCCTCAGCTTTGTTAGCACCTAATCTTTCCCCAAAGTCTTGAATTCCTTTGTAGGAATGCTTTCTTAAAAAAAGGGCAGAACCATGTTTTTGTCATGTACATTATCTTATTTTTGTGATTGATAGGGCTAAAAGTCGTCCCGTGTTGAAATGCAGGGCTGTCAGGTAGGTTGCTCAGTGTCTCCTGCTGTGTTGTTAGCATTTTGAACACTAACCATGATAGCACAGAGGGATAAAACTACGTTCTGCACTCAATATACTATATTGGATTGGAAAACTAGTAAAGGAAGCTGAGATACTGACTGTCTTACTGCTGTAGCTTCAAAGGCAAGACTATATGCTTTATGTGATGTGACTGTATGGGGAAACAGGAGGTACTTCTCTAGTAGTGAGGCATGGTTTTCTTTCTACTGAGGTTCAACAGAACATGTGATCTTGATCCACATATAAGTTATTGTTTCTCCCATGTGCTTAACAAACACAGCAGCTATGGTTTTGGTGATTCATTTATTTTACTTATTTCAATAAAGTTGCACTAAATAAAGCCTCTCTGACAAAGAAAAAACAAAAGTAATTTCTCAGGCTGGGGTTTAACATCAGCACTTGTTGGGAGAGCCAGGATGGGGACAGAGGGAGAAGGCAGTTGTAAGGTAGAAGGAGGTAGTAGGCATAGTCTTTCTTTTTCTTTCCTCCCTTTCCAAACTGTGTGCTTATTGCCAGCTTCATTTGAATGGCCCAAACATAACTATGATGGTCATCCTTGTACTTTCCGGTCTGATCTTAAGTGTGTCGGTGGTATTGTACCAAGCTGACAAGGACTGAGCTTGGTATGGCCTTAGGCACCAATCTCCTTATCAGGAAAGTGTCTGGAAAGCAAAAAGCCATCACCTAGGCTCCTACTTTATTTCAAAGTTTAACACAGGCACTATTAAATAAACCTGTGTCTAATCTGATATCTGTTTTCACTTTCTAGCCACAGATTTCTTTAATGCCTTTGTCAGTCCAAGTAGAGCTCTCTTGGAATTCTTTTAACCATGGCTGGTGGTGATAACAAATTATTCTTCAAATAAAACAGACTCTTAAAGAAGAGTTCCTGCCGCTTAGTATGTCTAGGTTCACTAGCAGAGGGAAGGCCAACTCTTACATTTTCTAGTTCTTCAGTATAGGTTCACCACTTTCTTGTGCAATATTGATTTGTCTTATTTCCTGAATAATTAATTTGTGATTGACAGTTATTTGCTGTACTCTGGTGCTAGAAACCTCTGTGTTCAAGAAGATAGCCTCCCGTTCTCGTGATTTTGGCAGAAGAAAATCTTTATTCTGTTCAGCAGATATGACAGGGAAGGAGTTGAAACATAGTACTGCATAGCAGACCTCAAAATATTTCCTATAATTTATCTAGCCAAAATAGCTGATATAACCTGTACTTTTACTATTTTAGTGAGGATTGAGGAAAATAAAAAGAATAGTTCTAAAAAGCTGAGTCATTCCCTTCTCCTGCCTCTGTTTTTCTTGTATGTGCATGGAGAGTATGATGTCTGATTAGTGCTCAGCCTTGCTATATCCTAGCCTTAGTACAGGTTGGCTCAATGCTTGTGTTGAAATTCTCTTGTAGTTTTTCTATAATGCATAATAATTTTGACATGGACATTAAGACTACTTCTCCAAGACTTCAGCAGGGTCACAGAAGTATTTGTAGACCTCTATCATCTGTGGAGAGTTTTTTGTGGATTATGCATGCAGTGTGCTTTCAAAAAGTAATATGGGATAAGTTAGACCTTAGATACTTGATGTAAGCTACTTGCCCACGAAAAGATGAATTCAACAACTGACTAACCCAGTGATTCTGTAGCCATAATAATGTTTTTAAATGTCCAACTGCAGAACAGATTCATTTTGTATGTCTTCATGAAGAATTAATTAGGTTAATTGTTGAATGGTGAAAATGCGAAAGTAGCAATTCTATGTCTGGGCATAGATTTCATTGAACCCTTACTGTGTTTTAAGTGAATTATGTCATAATCCTAATGGCTAGGGCAAACAAATTAGCGGGGTGGTGTGAGAAGCAGAAAAGGCCTTGAAGCTGTGTAAGCACTGCTCAGTGGTAACTAAAACATCCCTGTATTGTCAACATTGCTTCCAGCACAAATCCAAAACATAGCCCCACTCTAGCTACTATGAAGAAAATTAACTCTATCCCAGCCAAAACTAGCACAATGGTATAGGTCAATATATGAGTTTGTATAGATTCTGAGATAAGGTATTTGCTGTTCTACAATTAGAACTGTTACCTAACCCTTCCGATACCTAGTCAACATGGAAACTTACGAGTACCAACAAATGACATCCTTTTCAGAGACTAGGTAGAAGAACCATGGGGGTTGAAGGTGGACCTAATGAATGCAGAAATCTTTAAAATAGTTCCATGTTGGAATACTGAGTTACTAAAACTCTGAGCAACACTGAGTTACTAAAAAAGACTTAGTAAATCGTTATGGTGTAGTAAGGTTACTGAGCTTTGTTTTTGACAAGAAGAAAATTGAAATTAAATTACTCTGCAGTAACAAATGAGTGGAAGGATTCAGACCTTTGTACATGATAGGGAATAATTGAAAGTGTCCTTTGTTTGTATAAAGAAGGACGTTTGCATGTGTGATGGCCCAGCCATCTCAGCTCACTGTCTCTATTTTTGACACTTGACTAGTGGAGGGTAGATAAAACTAAAATGTTGTCAGGTGTTGATCACAGTTGTACAAGTACCTTCTATTTGCCAACTGCAGACAGGTTCTGCAAGGGTTACATTCCTGTAAATTTAAAGGAAAAAAAGTGAGAAAAAAAATAACCTTTATGTCAGATTTAGAACAAATTGAAGGAATTTACTCAGTTAATTTTAGATCCTGGATGAGTATTTATCTTTGTGGGGTTTCCGTATGCTTTCTGTGAAGCATGTACAAAGTGGAATATAGAAAACTGCTTTTAGGTCATATCCTTTCAGAAGTGAAGTGTGGACATATGTAAAAACTCTTAGGAAGGTTTCTACTGCATAAACCCAAATAGTTAAGTCTTTCTAATGGCTGTGCTGCACGGAGGACAGGATGGTAGGGAGTGTATAGTTCATAACATGAGAGAACAGGTTGGCTGTAAGGGCATGCTAACACTGAAGAGAAGGATGCAAGGACAAAATGAGATTCTGGCATATTGCCTTTTGTGAAACGGGAGTAGTAGGCACCTTAATGTTGACTGAAATTCCGCTACTAACTTTTGAAATTAGCAAAGAGAACTTGTCTGTAGTAGGAGACAACTTTTCCATTAGTGGAAACAAACTGATTCTTACAAAGCTCTTTTTCTGAGTCTGACCACTGATAATTTGTTTTGTTTTGCTTTGTTTTTCTACAGGAGACAGCTGTATGTAAAGGCTTCATGAGCTTTCATTGTACTATTCAGTTTTCTAAATAGAGTCTGTACTTCAGTTCTGGTGTAGTTAATATGTTCTCCACTGTGAGGATTAGGTTTTGGAAGACTTGTAAGGTTCATTATAACCTGAAGAAGTAATTTCTTCTGGCAAGGGATGATCGACTGTAACCTATTCTATACACTCATTTTCTGTGACTCTAATTTGTTATGGTAAATAATTGTGACAATTTTGTCTCACTGTATGGTAGTGCATTTTCTTGTGTTGTCTCTTGACTGAAATGCTTATCTGAGTTTGTAACAGCTACTCCTCTGGAACGCTTTACATTTCTATTTGTTTAGCTGACTAGAGAAGGGCATCTCTTAACTGACACAAAAAGAGTCCTCTGACCCATTGGGAAAGCTGTACGTTTTCCCTGTCTTTATCCCCAGTGGTTCACCTTGTGAGCCAGAGGAAGATAGGGGAATTTTTTTTTAAGAAGGAGACATATAGCCACTAAGTGCCTGGCTCCTACTTCAGCATTTGAAACTGCTTTTTAAAACAGGTTTTATATGTAGCTCCCACTCAGAATGCAGGCTGCACAGATTGCCTTTACTATTAAAATACTGTGTTGCACAGGATGTTCAAAAGGCAGGAGGAAGAAGAAACCAAGGTAAATATGCTTTATTCTAAACATAGAAAGCTTTTTGCATTGTCAGTGCATTATATGGTGATGAACATTCCACTGCAAGTCATGTTTGAGCAGAAAACATGGAAATGCACGTAAAGACTTTAAATAAATCAACTTCAAACTCTAGTTTATGTCCTGTAATCTCACATCTTGTGCTCTTTCAGTAGGCAAAAGATAAATGGATCCTTAACGTGCATGAGGATTAATTTTGCGATCAAGAGTTTTTGAATAGTAAAAACTTAGTCTTTGGTTTGAGGTCTTACAACACTTAACCAAGTGATATAGTGGTGTGGAGTCAGGGATGTGACGACTTTTTTTTGTAATCTAATTTTTACAAAATGTTTTGAAGTGTTATTTTTTTGGCACTTTAACTTGAGGAAGCAGAACCTAGAATTGTGTAGACAAAGTAACGATAGGATTTGTGTCTTGATGTCTATTGAATGAGAACTTCGTTAAAAAGATTGAGTTGAATTGTGCAGACTTGGTGGTTCCTTCTTTGAGATGTCTTAATTTTTAAAATTTCCCTTAAGTCTTCTATTATTTACATTATTGGAATTTTTAAAGGCTTTGTTCTATAAGCAGACAGAACAGGAGGTGTCAATATTTGCCTGTGACCACATCCTGCAAAAACATGACTAGTTAGTCCTGTTGAGACTTTTTTTAAGATGAGCTCAGAATTTTGTAATGAAATTCATACACTCAGTTAAAAAGCTTTGTGATTTGAGTGAAATCATGATGTGAACAAACAATACGTGAAAATTGCTAAGAAAATAGCAATTAAAACACGGACAATAACTTTCAGTCACGAGATATTGTCAGTGCTGGTTTTAGATGTGCAGAGGGAAAAGCTCTCAATTGTTCTTAAGTCGACTGGTAACTGAATCCACATTTGTAGAGTTTGACAACAAAAGGCTTTTTGTTCACAATTTGTATTCATCTAGGACATGCCAGTTGCTGAGCATGAGTAGAAAGTAGTGTGAGCAGGCCAGTATAATATGTTGGTCAATTTATGACTTACTAGAAATCCATTATTTATATTAAAGTAGTTAGAATTACAGGTAGAAGCTACTCTTCAGGGGATTTTAGGTTTCTGCATGAATGAGCACAATGTAATTACTTTGAGGTCTCTTCCAACCTTGTGATTCTATGATTCTATTTCATGTGACAGCAAAGTGTGCAACCTGGACAAAACTCTGATATTACTTGCAATTATTTTATTAATTTAGTAAGGCAATACTGACTAGGGGAAAGCTAGTGAGTGCTTGGTAAAAGAAGCAATGAGACCTTATACTCCTTCTGTCCAAATAAAGTGTACTGAAGGAAGTTATTCTAATGCTTTCCCCAGACTTGTTCAATTCCACCAAGCTTTGTTGTCAGTGTAGTTGTATGACTATATGTAATTTCCATGCCAAGTACACATCACTGACTTTCTCTGTTTCTTGCTGGGCCATTCAGCAGTGTGCATCATGTTATTGTTGGTGTGATCCCTGCGCTTTCCGTGCTCTTTAAAAGAATCAGTGTGGTCTTTGTAGGATGTTACCCTAATCACAATGAATAAACAGGAACACAGGTGAACCTATAGAAGATTGGACATGTTCAATTGTATTAATATTTTTGTGTTCATTGCATAGTGGGAACAAAAACCTGGTTAAACAGGGACTGACCCAAAAGAGCAGTAAGAAATAACGTTTGATAAAGCACAAACTCCCCGCCCCTCCAGGTCAGGTTTTAAATTGTGTTAGCTGTGGAAGTCATGTTCTTCATTAAAACAGATGTATCCAAAGACAAAAATGTAGTGATTCCCAAGCTATATGAAATGTGTTGAAGTGATGGGTGTGACTTGATAAATGATTACATCTTTTTAAGGTGTTGACTAGGTAATTTTTTGTGAAATGTGGAACAGAAACTTTGAGGTTTTTCTTCTCCTTTTGAGAAGTGTGCAATCTGTCTTTCTAGTGGAAAGGTTTGCATGCAGGGGAAAGCACTGAAAAAGGATAAACAGCGGCTTTTAAGTTCTTCATCAGTGTGGGGTTCTTATCTCGATCACCGGTTTAAACTCCTTTTATATTAAGACTCTGTTCCTTTTGTACCCATTTTCAGGTAGTGGCGCTACAGCAGTTGTCCAGGCAGCACTATGCAAACCCAGGCAAGAACGTGTAGCAATAAAGAGGATCAACTTAGAAAAATGCCAAACCAGCATGGATGAATTACTTGTAAGTAAATCAGAGGGGAACATACTGTGTGGAGACTGTCTTCTGTTTTGATTTTGGATTTTGCTTGGTCCAAGACTGAGTGTAGAGTTTTATGCAGGATAACAGATTTGAAAATAATATGAAAGAAATATGCCCTACAAATACATTTTACTCATGTATGTTTTCTAATGCCACTAAAACAAGAAGTGCAAATTTGAATTTTGAGATAACCAGCTGTTGAGAACTGTGGTAAGAATCTTACCCCTTGCTTTCTGGACACCTGATTTTCAACATATTACTGTCTGGTTGTCTCTCTTTTCTTAATACTGAGGAAAGATAAATTTTCCTTTGGCTGAACACTGATTAAAAATATAAAAGTAGAACTTGCGAGGTCTCCTTAAAATGTCTAAAGCACCAAAACATGACAAAAACTAGTTGTTGTATTATGTTGTGATTATAACTTCTGAGAGGAAAAGTAGTGATGTCTACATTACCATCTACACAACGAAACTCTTGTTAAAGCTAATAACACACATTTATCTGATAGGCCATAACAAGCCATTTGAGGAATGCTGTTTGTTTGGGTCACTGATCAGAGGAGAAAAGGGCCTGCAAGAGGCCCTTTGTAAAACGGACTGCAAGAGTTTTTCCTCTACACTGCTTATGGCAGTCCAGACAAAGTCACAAAGAACTGTTGAAAGACAAAACCTGTTGCTTTCTAATGCTCCTAGTCAGGCTTATAAGACTTACGTGTGTTTATGTATAGGCAGCAGAAGAGCTGAAGGATAGAAAACTGTTCTAAAAGTGAGAACACTCTCTTCTGTTCCGCAGGTTATACTACTGCCTAGAGACTGTGGGCTTTTTCTAATGCAGAAATTCCTGCCTCTGAAGGAAATGATCTCCTCAGCAGGGAATTGCCAGTGCAAAAGATATCTTGAATTTAATACGGAGGGTATGGTCCATCCAGTTTCTTCAGATAAAACGGCTTGTTTACAGTGGAGGACCCAAAATGCTCTTCCTGTGGTGCCTGAGGGCATTTGCCTTTAGTTTATGTAACAGCTTGTGGGGGACATTGTTGTGGTTTTTGAAGGAGGATGGTGGTAGTGGAAGCTACCTCTGAGGTAGTGAGACTTGCTCTCAACTGAAAATTCAAAAGATAATTTCAGAACTGTATTTAGAAAGGTGAGATGCTGTGCATGTTGTATTAACATCTACAGCCCATAAAGAAAATTTCTATAGAACTAGAAATACTAATAATTGTAATATAAAATGGTCAAAATTTGATCTTTTTTCTTAGAATTTGAGCTAATAAAGGGAATTAAGTATTAAAGTTACAACAAATAAAACCAGACAAAACTGCAAGAGGTAAATATGACTGTAGTTAGTTACCAGGTTATGCAAAGTTACTTTACCAAGTGCTTGAGTATCTTTAGTGCTGACATGTCTCCAGTGTCTGCCAAATGAGGCAATAGGTCTTGAATTTTTGGTCCCATATTGCTTTCTTTTGGTATGAAGACAACTGTCAATACCATCTGTTTTATTTTTTTAACATGTCAGTTTCTGCTTGGCTGTGTTCAGATTTTGTGTTTCTTTTATTTGTTCATCTGTTTTGAACTGAACATAGATTTTGGCTTTCAGAGTTCCTGGTTAGGAGGTTACCAAAAGTAAAAAAAAAAAAAAGCCATGTATGATTCCTTTTATTTTTATATGTGTATACACACATGTTCATGGGTGCACATACATAATTAAATATTTTGTTTTTTTTTTTCTTCTGTGAGAGAAAGTGTATTTGATCTGACTCAGTTCTAATAGAGGAATTTAAATTTTCATTTTAAAAAATAGAGATGTTATTCGGGAAAAGGGCATCATTGACCTTTCATACTCTTGTTACAACTCTACTAACATTTTTATTTCAGTTGATAATACTTAGAATGCACTTCCGGTTTTGATTTTTTTTTTTTTTTTTTTAACACTGTTTTTGAGTCTGCTCAGTTTTCAGTCACTTATTTTTCTGTTGAAACAGTTTCTGTTGGCACAGGGATGTTCTAGAACTCTTATCTGTCCTCTGAACATACTGTTTTGTAAAATCCTGCTGCTGAGTGCTTATGGATGGTGTACAAAGACACTCATCACAAATTCTCAACTGTGTGGTCTCCAGAGAAGTGGAAAATGCAGCAAGCCTGGTGCCCACATAAGCAGATTTAGGATTTGGGCCAGCATCAATTAAAAAAGAGAGGTAGTGGGGGAGGGAGTTTAAATAATACTAAGGTTACACAAACTGCCAGACTCCTGAAATTCAATACTCTGTTTCCTGCACTGTCCTGTGTCCTCGCTATTGTAAGCTAAATGTAACTTAACCCCATGAGCCAAGGAAAAAGTTCCTGTCCTTAGCATTACCCTCACCCCCTTCCCTCATCCCCTTACTTCCAGTTTTTTAAAACAAACAAAAAATTCAACACTACAAACCGAAGAATGTTCTACAGAATGGCTTGTTTTACTGAATAGATTTTCTAAAGTGTTTGCATTTCTGCTCTGGAAAGCCCTTGGAGGCAGGCTCTCTGGAGGAGCCCCTTGGGTGTCATGCCCAACCCCTCAAACAGCTGCTTGCATTCCAAGTGCATGTGGAGGGAGGCTCTGGGGAAGGACTCGCAGAGCTTTGGCACCTGCCCTGTGGGTGCTGCAGCTGAGTACAAAAAAGAGCTGCCTCACAGTTGCATATTAACAGTGTCACCTACCTGCCCTTAGGCCAACACACATTTTTGTACAATTACTCAGTGAAACTGGATCAGGAATAACCTGGCCAAAACGAAGTTTCGCTTTTAACTTGGCTGTATTTCCTGATACAGTGCACAAACACTCGTGCTACTGCAAGGGAGGGAGAAGCAGAGGCTTAAGGGAGAGTCTTTGTATTTTAAATGCCATTGTGGTTCTGGTGCTGTGGGGCATTCTGCTGAAACCTGCTGCAAGCTTTTCCTCTGACAGTGCATTTGAAGTGAATGATTTTCTGTCTCACCTGTGCATATCATGGGCCTCAGCAAAGTAACCTAAGTTTGTGGAGGCTCAGTGCTCTGTATGTAACTGGCAGTCTAGAATTACAAGTCTGAAATCAATATTTTTCTTGCTAAATTTAATCCCTTATCTCTCATGAGTGGGGTTTTTTTTGTTTGTTTATGTTTGATTTGTAAAGACTTTCTGTAGAAAAAGTCACCAAAGCTGAGACACAAGGTGCCTTTGGCCATGGTTACTGTGATATCTCAGTTTTTGCTGGTGAGTTGTTGCAGGCAGACGAATTATTCAAAGCACTCTTCAGTTAAAGATTGTAACGCTTGCCACAGTCAGTTAGTTACATTTCTGCACTATTAACGTGTGAGTGAAATAGATGAGGTGTATTTTTGCCCAGTGATGGCAGGTAGACTTTTTGAGCCATTATTATATTACCAGCATAGGAAAAAAAAAAATTAAATGAAGTTTTAGTAAAGAATGTGAGAGTTGCATTCAAGGTTTGGTATGGATAGCTGAATTAAGATCTCGAGGCTGTAGCTTGACTTGTGTTTAAGCTGACATGTCTACACAGAAAGTGGGATCTGACCCGTGAGTATTTCTTCTGTTTTCCATCTAGTATCTTGTGGAGGAAATTGCAGGGGAAAAATTTATTTGGCTCAGTTATTCAGGCTTATTGCGTGAGTATCCAGGCATTTATCATTCTTTGGTTCGGGGCTCAGATTGTCTAGGGAAGAAGACTTTTGACAAAAAGACTAGCTGAAGTGCGTGTCAAAGTGCAGTGTGACAATAATGACCCGACAGGCATCATGAAATTAAATCACAGTCATATAATACATATAATTAACTTTTTGTTAGAAAGTGGCTGTAATTTTGAGTGCATTGCGAATGACAGCAACACAAAACCCCTCCTTTCAAACACTTGCTGAATTGAGTTTTAGGTTGAAAATGGGGTCTGTGGCAGCTTTAATTAATCTTAAGTGGGATGGCCTGCCTTGCACCAATGCTGATGGGTCAGCATGTAGGACAGGTCAGCCTGAAAGCAATTGCTTTTCAGGGAGGGAAGATAGAAGAGCTTGATTTTTAGCTGGATTGGCTCCCTGTGGCTCACAGTCCAAGAGCATTCCTCTGGCATCAGGAATGTATCAGGGCTGTGCAGCCAGAGGTGGAGAGGGAGAAGTGGGGTTGTGGGACCTGTGTGAGACCAAACCCTCCAGTGTAGAGGAGGCCTGAAAGCTCCTATGTAAAGGACTGGCAGGATAATGAAAGCTTCCGTAAAGGTGTTACAGAACAATTATGTGAAAGACAATAGGAAAAGGACTTTTGAAATAACAGATACAAGGCAGTCATTCTTAATGTGTACAGCTGTGGCGTGTCATAGATAGTGTTACTTGGTAGTGCCACATTGTACATCTGTTGGTGACTGTGTGTTCCTCTAGTCAATTGTTTCCTCTGACTTTTGGTCTGTTAACACTGCTTTTTTCCCCGCTTGCACTCCTGTCTTATTGCGTGGCTCTGATATCCACCTGTCCATCTCACAGTAGCCTACCCAGCGGTAGTGTCCTTTGTCTGACAGCTAGCTTCCTCCTTACTCACCTGTTCCATTCTTCTCTTTTCACATCCCTTGAACAGAAAAGGCAGTAGGTGTTGATCTTCCCTTGCATTTTTTTGTCCAGCCTGTATACACACCTTCAGCTCTCGGAGACTGCTCATTCTTAATTTGTCACTCTGAATCTGGGACTTTAACAGTAATTTTTTTTCTGCTCTCGAAGAAAATCGATGACAGTACCTCCTGGCCATATCTCCCTTGTTTTTTTGCAATAATTTTTTAGTCTTGCATGTAGATCTGCAGATAAATTGAAATTTTTGGTGCCCAGATGTGTATTTTGTGCATACTTCAGTTCTGTTATAGTATTTCACTTTGGAAATAAAACTTCCTCTCTATACAACAGAACTGGTAGCTGTCTGTGTTACGTTGGGCTTCGTATTTCTTACAGAAAGAAATTCAAGCAATGAGTCAATGCAATCACCCAAATGTGGTGACCTATTACACGTCTTTTGTGGTGAAGGATGAACTTTGGCTGGTTATGAAGCTGTTAAGTGGAGGTAAGTTACTTGTTTAGCTGCAAGGAAATCATATGATTTTTTTTCTTTCTAATGTATCTTCTTTGAGTTAGTTGGCCTAAACCAAGTAAGGGTGGGGGACAGAAACTGCATACCTTGAAACATACCTTGTTATATCAGGAAAGTGCAAGCTTAAAAAGTCTATATAGCTACGCTGATTGCACAGGTTGAGAATTAGGGAGATAAATTCTATTGATCTAGCAACTGTAGTTTTTTATTCTGAATCAATATATTAAAATTCTCTACTAAGGCTTTATTAAGGAACAACCGATGAGGGTTAAGTCACTTCTGTCAGTGTGGCTTTTTTCCAAGTTTTTCTGCAATCCACTCTATTTTTATGAAACTGCATATGTTTCTCTTTTCATAATGAATGTTTCTCATTCTTTATTTAAGGAAAATCCTTCCTACGATAGGCATTATACATATTGCATCCTTTTAATTGCTTAAATTAACCAAACTCTCATTAGAGTTTTTATGATGATGGTTCATAGTGTAAAAATCTTATTTGGTTCTGGGAAAGGATAAAGGGGCTGAACTGAATGTATATGTGGCTTAGAAAAGCAACGCTCCAAAGTAAGATGTGATGGTCCTGGTTATTACGTCATGTTCTTCAAGATTAGTCTTGATGGCAGCGGGCTACTACACACACAATCATGGTAGAAAGCAAGGACGGGAAGTCCTCATAAAATAACACTTTATACATCATATTTGGTTGAATTTTTCAGTTCAATCAAAAGCAAGCGTAGACCCTGATAGAAACCAGTGATTCATGACAGAAATTTACTGTGAGCTGCTGAAAAATACTTGGATAAAAAGAAAATGTTGCTGTTAGATTCCTTGAAATTTATATATGAAGTTCAGTGTCGAACTGGGTGTTATTAGGCATGTTGTTTTGCAGAGAATTGTTGTTTTGCGTTTGTTTGCAGAGAATATCTTCTTCCAGTCTTACAGCTGCAAGATTATGTTGTGAACACCTGAACCATAATCTAAGCTGGATAATAAACAAAACCTTTGCTATACATGTCTGTTTAATGTCAGGTACTGCTGAAGCTTTAATCAATGGTAACTTAGCAAGTTGTTAGCAGATATTTGTAATGGATATGAGTGTTACTGTATTCTTGACGAAAGAACAGTGCTTTGTTTCTTGTTTGAACGAGAGCAGTGTGTTTTATTCTGAGAGCTAGTTACATGAGGCCTTTACACATGTGCAAAGATTTAAATTGCAGTAGCATAGAAAGAATGCAGAATTAACTTTCTCAAGAATCTGATATGATAATGCTGTATACATGTTTTTTTCTTTCCTGGATGTGCAATATAGGTTCAATGCTTGATATAATAAAGTATATTGTCAACAGAGGAGAGCACAAAAATGGTGTCCTCGAAGAACCGATAATAGCAACAATTCTTAAAGAAGTTTTGGAAGGCTTAGACTATCTACACAGGAATGGGCAAATTCACAGGTAGGAGAATGTACACAGGGAAAAGCATTTTCAAAGTTGTGTGTATAGTTGTTGATACTGGTCAGCTGTAGCTGCTTGGCTAAGCAAATTGTATTGCCTCTTTTACCTACTGTAGAGTGTGATCAGTAGTTGCCAAATGATAGCGCTTGGGCCAGTGCTGTGAACTTGACTGCAGTTTGTCAGTAATACTTGCCTAGACTTGATCCATCTATTTCTCTTACAGTTAGGATAAGTCTGTGCTTCCCTAAGTAGGCCAGGACTGTGGTCTGTACTCCAGGGGTACTCAAAATATCTAATCTGTGTTGAGTTCGTTATATAGTCTGTGGCTTTGTTATTGAGTTGCATACTGAACCTGTGGTCAGGGCATTCGAGCACTGCTGTATAAATGTAAAATTTATTTTTTCCTGATACTCAGTAATGTCAATTACAACTCTACAGACCTCTGTTTATGACCACATGTGAAGCTGGGATTGGTACCATCCAACTGCATCTGGGTGTATATGTGATCTCTTCTATGTAGTCTCTACACTGACTTTCTCATTGTAAATTGTGCGGATCCCCACTGGGGTGATCTATAATATACATGCTGTAGCAATCCCAGGTCGCTTCCACTATTTGGATGTTGGAGCTTCCTAATTAATTTTACTGAGCTGAATTTGCCTTTTAAGGAAGGTGCTGGCAACAAACGCTTTTTTTCAAGCATTAGCCTTTTATATGGAAATGTTTTAAACAAAAACAGATTTTCTGCAGACAGAATTCTGAGAATGGAGGTAGTGCAGATGTAGCACAGTAATTGTTCTTTATATATACTTCTTATGTCTCATCTTATAAATGAACTGCCACTGATGTAAATCAAGAACTATTTCCTCCTTTTGCAGAGAGAAAATTGAGATAAATGGAGAAATAAAGAACAATTATCTTGACTTCTGGTCTGGAATGCCAAAGATCTGCCACAAATCTTAATTCATAGTCTTCTGTTAAGCTAATATTGTTGCAGAAGGAACGTTCATTAGGTTTTAAGGGTAACAGAACCCTATGAGATCAGATTTGGATATTCCCCTTGGCTATTATTAAAGGACCATAAAAAGAGAGAGATTATTTGTCACATCTAAGTTGTAAACTGTGCAGTACCACAGAAGTTCTGTTCAAGATGACAGTGTGCATTCCTTTTCCCTTGTATGTTGTACGTGAAAGCTGTGGTAGTTCAGGGAATGTTCTATCACATGGTGTTTGCTAGTTGGAGAAGATGTTTCAAAAATTGTTCAGTGATTTGGTTCTGTCGTTTCAATGCATTCTTGTTTAGGTATAAGGAAACATGTTATGTAACCTTTCAGTACCAGTTTGTTGGTTATTTTCAGTCAATCTTGGAAAGATTGATTTGCTCAGATTCTTAATGTTTATGATATGTTCTATATGAAAGATTTATCCTGAATGGGATGTACATTTCTATCAAAACCCTCCTGCCCAAACAGCCTGAAATGTTTATTCTTAACATTATGCATAAATAGTGTGTTAAATGGATATAGTTGACTATTAAGTGCAAGCGGAATTTTTGACAGATTCAGTGTCAAGTAACCTTTCATCATGGTATCCTATAGCAAAATATGGTTGCTACTCCTGAGCTTTAATAGTTTCATTGGGTAGAAATGTACAGTATTTTTACCTTTTTTGAAGACGGGTCTCTCCTCTGAAGAGATCAAAGAGGAGAACTTCTTTTTCATCTGTTCTTTTTCATCAGTGGTGCAATTAGATGTGAGAAAACTTGGTGAGATTAGATTTATAAAAGGCAGTAAAAACAGATGTCAGACCTAAATATTTCTGTTCTCCAAATTTATCCCTGAATTCAACTGATTTTGTGCCAAAGCTGAATTTGAGACAGAGTTTGTGAGTTTGAGTTCTACATTCTGTTTTATTGTAAATCAGGTACATTTTATACTTCAGTTCCTGTTTCAGTCTTTTAAATGTTAAATGCTATCTCATTAAACCAGTTTATTTATTTACATAAAACATGCACATATGTACTTTCATATATAAAAGTAACCTCTGTTTATACATTTTAGAGATTTGAAGGCTGGCAACATTCTTCTGGGTGAAGATGGCTCTGTACAAATAGCAGGTAATGGTGGTAATGGAATTGGAGCTGTATTAGGGGCCAACAGAAATTTTTCTCTTGGCTTTTAAGTATTCATTTTGGAATGCTGTAGTTGTGTGTTATCCAGTTTCAGATTTCAGGTTTCTTGGTTAGTGATACATAATTTAGAAATTATTCAGTGTTTTTCTGTGTCCCATCAAATATAAAAGCCAAGTTTTTGATGGGGATTCAAAAGGAAAGAGCACACATACCCTAAAAAGCTTGCAAATGTTAGCAACTCATTCAAGTTTATTTTATTTATTTCTGCCAGTAGTTGCAATAGGTTTTGGGGAATTCAAAAATCTGTATGTACTGACCTTAGTGAGGACCTTGCTTATAACTTAAATAGTGACTGAGATGCATGACATATATCTCCTCGAGAATTACTTTTGTTTTTTCTATCATTTATCTTGCAGTGTTATTGGTTGGGTACAGTTTGGAATCTTAAATATCCCGGGAATGTATCTATATGCTTCTCGAGTGGTAGTCTGTAAGAATGAAATGATTTGGTTTTCATAAGAGATTTAAGTACTGAGCAAGACCCCATATTTAATCTCTGAAGTTAACATCAGATATCTGGAAAATAGAGTGAGCAGGTAATGACACCTGCTTCTCTCCCCAGCATACTCTCCAGCCTTTCCCAGTTTATATATAGCTCATGACCCAGTGATGAAAGCTTTGTGTTTAGTAGCGCTCAGTAATAAAAAAAACTTCTGGCTATAGCCATTTTTTATAAACAGTGCCTTCAAAGTACTGTGTAAATGTGTATTTTGAGGGCTTTAATATGCCAGTACCTGAAATCTGTAAAGCTTGACAGGAAAAGATTGGCAGGCAGGTGAACCGTTTACTAATTGGAGAGTTTAAAATCTTCTGGTTTGAGTTCAGGACCCTTTAAATATGTAGTCAATTTTACGAATTTGAATTTTAATAACATACTTAACATTTATTTATTCACTTGATTATTCCTCCAGTTGTCTTCTTTATAGCTGTTTGGGCAACTGCTGAAATTCTAGGTCTGTCTCGTTTAAGTATTTTTTTAGATCTTCACCTTTTGTAAAGGAAGAGATGTTCAGACCACCAACTTAATTAAAAAGAATAACTAGAAAGTTGAAAGGTAAAATCTTATGAACCATCTGAAATAAAGCTGACTTTAGATTATTGCTTTCACACATAATCAAATTTACTCTCCCAGTAACCAGACAGCATTCAGGTATCTTCATTTAACTCTTTCTAGTTCAACTCCAGGCCTTACTTTCTTGAATTTGTCTCCTTTTTGCTGTAGGTATCTTAATGAGAAAGGCTTTAATTTTGTTGGTAGGGCATTCAGTGTGTGCTGGACTGAGGAAGTTCAGTGGCTGTGTAGATATGTGGAATGTGTCTTTCTGCAATGCATTATTTTGTAACCAGGTTATTTTCAGTCTTCAGGCGAAAAGTGTCAGCAGTGTCAAACTTACTTTTTTGTTGGTGTGGGGCTGGTCTGTTTGGAGCAACTGAACATTGCATATTAACTGAAAGCCAATTTGAATGCCAAAGAGGCTGAAATTCATCCTCTTTATGTCTTTTTGCCTTAACAAAGTAAAACCTGTGTTCATCTTTGGAAATCAAATATTTGACAATTTTGCTTCTCTTTCCTTGCTAGAGGAACCTAGGTTCTTACGACTGCTTGTTCTCCTGCACCTTAAGCTTCCATAATGAAAAGATGTATCGATAGCATACCCTGCTAATATGTATGAAGAGTAGTATTTGAAGACACAGTTTTCCATCAGCATTTCTGGATTCTAAGGGGCTATGGCTCAAAAATAAAGCTCAGCCCAGTGTTTCTCTGACAAAAGGTTTTGTGCAGGTACAGAAGAGCATATATACTTCTAAGAATTCGGGTAGCTCTACAGAGACCTCTGATTGTGCAGAACCTCTGGGTCAGTAGAGAATCTGCTTGGTCTTTTATGGGAAAGAAGAAAATACAAATCTATTTGTTTTGTTGAAATTGCAGAGACTTATTTTTTAAGTAAATAATTCCTCTGTACAGAGCAAGAAACTTTAGACTTACTCACAAATACAATGTTAAATAGTCTCTTCGTTCTACTTAAAACCATTGGAGTTGTAACATCTAGTGCTTTGGGCAGACAAGGTGATTAATACTTCCTCAGGGTTTCAGCCTTCTAAGCCTGAATTGCCTGGTAAAGGTCAAAATACCAAAGAAACCAGTAAAGGAACAGATATGTGAGATGAGGAGTGTAGCACAAAGAGCAGTCACGCATGGAGACTGATGGAAGTGTAGAAGGTATAGGCTGTATGATGTATTTAGTCCATATAAGAAATTAGTTTCAATAGAACTTGTCAAAAAAAGAATGTGTGTTTTGAAGAGACTAGGCCAAAGATCCTACTCTTTGATTTTGTGCATAGTTGGCTGTGTGAACTTAGTCATTGCTCCAGTTTTTCTCAGGATGTTCAGTCTTGTGGTGATCCATACCCACAGAAATGTATGGAAAAGAATTGGTTGAAATAGGCAGAGCCTATGCCTCAGATCCTCAAGCCAGAAGGAGCAGAAAGATTTATCAGGGACAGTTATATGGCAGCCCAAGCGTTCCATGGCAGTCGTGTTCTTGCAGGAGCTTGATCCTTTATTTCTGTCCCAGACTTTACCCATAACCCTGCACGTGGCCTCGGCTGGACCTTGGGCTAAAGTCTACAGCCACTGTCAAGGTGAGTAGGTTAGGGGAGAAATGTTTTTCCAGCCTGTGCCTTTGTGGGCTCCTTGCAGCCTGACTCCCTTGAAGGCCATAGGCTTAGTTTCTCTCCCAGCCCTACAACGAATGGTAATTCTGGATGTTGGCCTTGGGTGAGGCTTGTCCAAGTGCCCAGCCATGGCTGAGGTGAAAAAGATGCTAGGGAATAAATGATTTGTAGGCTGTGCTTATTTGCAGAACTCTTGTTTCCTTTAATTTCAGAATGCTTTACTAATACAGTTAATAAATAAGAGATTTTAATTAAAATTTGTTTTTTTCTTTGTTATTAGCTGTGACTTCTAGTGCCTAACACTGTTGAATTGTTCACCTCTTTCCTTGTAACACATTTCCCTTTCCTCTTTATGTAATTTGTTTTCAATAATACTTTGTCTCCTTTGTGACAGGAAGCTTGCCAGTGCGAGTTGTCTTTTCTTAAATAACCTGTGTTTGTAAAAGCTGTGTCTGGGATGGGAAATTAAAGTCTTCTTTTTATTGAGTAGCTGTCAAAGCATTCTTTCTGTCTGTAAACATACAACAGTGTTTGGCTAGTACTGTACTGAAATGTTCATTTAATTAAATGCTCATCACATCTTTCTCGGCGAGGTCCCGAAATATTGCATTTTAATGCTTATGCATTACTTAGGGTTTTGGGTTGGGTTTTTTTTTTTTTTTTCATTGTTCTCCTTCACCCATTTATACTTGCTGTTTGTTCTCCTTTTCAAAATTAATGATATGTTAATAGGGAAAAATGACACTACAGGAGCCAAGGTTAACTCAGGATTTTAGCTTGCTATCTCAGTTGCTGAAAGGACCTGTAAACAATTGTCCAATACAGTCTGTTTAACCTTGGTACTGAAAGGACATAGACTTTTTTCCATATCTCTCCCTTTATTTATGTGTTTATTTATTTATTTATTTTGTATTTCTACCTAATCAGCTTTCCCTTACATGTTATAGTTCCTCTTCAAAAAATTGTCAATGATAACAGCATTGATTTTTAGGGCATTAAAAACTTAACAGCCTCAGAAAAACCTACTTTTCATGCTTTTCAGAAATACAAACAAAACCTATCTATTCTATAACTTACAGATTTTAGGGGAAAAAAATGTTTTGTTTTTTTTCTTCATCAGGCAAGCTGCAGGGAAAATTAAAGAATATGGCTTGAAGCTTGCATCTTTCTTGCCTTCTGCATTTACGTGTCTTTCAGCAATGTAGAAGAGGTCCATAATTTAAGACTGTGATGCTTAATGGTTGTTTAGTGGAAAGCTATGATAAAACTACAGTTTTTGTAGTTACTGGGTTTTTTCAACCTTAAAATTGAGGAACAAAGAAAAACAGTAGGAAAATAATGGAAGTAGGTCTACAGTAAACTACTTGATTTTAATTTAACTGGATTGTAAATAGCAGTCTGAAATACTTGTCATACAGCCCCATTCAAAATTACTGTATTTCCCTGTACATTGGTAATCTTATTTTCATTTATGCCCTGCCAGTCTCATACAGCTGTTTTTGGTGTAGTGTCAGATTAATCACTAAGTTTTTTTGTGGTTTTGGAATTTGGAAAAAACTGTACATGTTGTGCTCTACTATTAAATATATATTGTTTATCACTTTGCTGATTATCTGTGATTTGTCAAATCTCCATAAGTATTCACGTTATGTATGGTGGTGTCTCTTGTTCAATTTGCATTCAAATTCAGTAGCTATACAGAAGTAGCTCCTTGTCTTTGAGTAACAGCAGATGCAAACCTTTCAAACCTTGGCTCAAAGTGCACATTTGAAAACTTTACGTGGCAAACGTAGTAGAGTTCTTTGTAACCGTATTCAGGAAGACATATACTAGGTGGCTAAACATGATGATGTCTTTGTGCAGATCTCCCAGATAAAACCATATAATCTGTTCTGTAGAACTTCAAGATTGGCGTCTCATGAAACAAAGGTAAACTCTGTGGTGGAGAGTTTCCATAAGTAGACCTTCATGAACTGACTTAATTTCTAAAATGTCAAACTGCTTTATTATTGGTAGTTTAACAAATTTTGAATTTTTTCCCCTTTTCTAGATTTTGGTGTTAGTGCATTTTTAGCAACGGGAGGTGATGTTACTCGTAACAAAGTAAGGAAAACATTTGTTGGTACTCCATGTTGGATGGCCCCTGAAGTAATGGAGCAGGTATTCCTAATGTTAAAAATATTTTGGGTTTCCAGTCTTTAATTTTTGGAACATGAGACATCACCACCTTCTTGTTTTTCCTTTCTCTTTCTGTTCCAGGTGCGAGGTTATGACTTTAAGGCTGATATGTGGAGTTTTGGGATAACAGCCATTGAGTTAGCAACAGGAGCAGCACCTTATCACAAATACCCTCCTATGAAAGTAACAATCTCTTTGTATTGCTTAATGCTGTTAGCTGTATTATTAATGCTGCTAGATACTTAGCCTTACTTCATTTTCAATAGCAACTCAACATATCAAAATAAATGTATTCTATGGAACATTTATTCTTTTTTAATTTCTATGTGTTTTGAATTAATTTTGCTTACAGTACCTTTTTTTCGGGTTTACTGTAGGTGTTAATGCTGACACTTCAAAATGACCCTCCCACTTTAGAGACAGGTGTAGAAGACAAGGAGATGATGAAAAAATATGGCAAATCCTTTAGAAAACTAATTTCATTATGCCTTCAAAAAGATCCTTCCAAAAGGTAGGTCATTATTGCTATTAACAGTGGAATTATTTTTTTAAATATACAGCCTAATTAAAGTTCTAGTGTTTAAACATCATTTTTAAGTGTATGATTTGAATTTTGTAAGTAGCAGCCTTCAGTCATCTTAATCTGTGGTGTTAACCTAGTTTATTTATGCTTAAATATACCATTGAATTTAACTCTGATCAAACAAAAAACCTTATTTACATCTTAATTTCTCATCTGAGGCGATATATGAACCTTGATTTTGTGCATAAATCTAACAAGACTGTTCAGATTGATCAGACAGAACTGTTGGTAACCAAGCATATCAATCTTTTGCCTTTAAAATAAATTAAAAATAAATAAAAAATGTAATGTTGTTTTTTTTTTTTTCTCATTTTGTGACATAAGCTTAGTGTTGCTTTTAACTTGGATATTCCCAGAGAAAATTACTTAAGATGTATTTATTTTTCCTGTAAAGTTAGGAGCTCCAAGGTTGCTTAGAGTTTTCCTCATGTTTATGTAGACAATTGCATGTCATAGTGTCTTTGTGATTTGTTATTTTTTGCTGTGTTTTGTGAATGGGGTAGCCAATAAATATTAGATATCTATTTGAAAACCATTGCTGGTGTTCCAAGTTCCCAGAACAGTTAAACCCTTTATTCATTTTTATGCAGACCCATTTTTGTAAGTTTCTTTTGCTGAAGAGTTGGAGGAGACACATTCTAGTTAACATTATTTCCTAAGGATATTTAATATACCATTTTTTTGTAAGAGTTTCAGAGCTGAGATTTTGAGAGAAGGAGGATTGTTCTTGGAGCACAGTCCTGATCGACTACTGTGTGGGTCTGCTGTGGTGTGCACTGCTTTTCACTGATGTTATGTGGGTTTAAGTTCAGGATATTGTTGTAGGGAGTCAAGTTGAAAAGGTAACATCAGCAATACTAGAGAACAAGTATAATAAAGAAAAGAGATTGCGTAACATCCTTATTCTTGAAATCCTTCAAATTCTTTTTTTCACTGAACGATCATTCGTGTACTGTTCTCAGATTCCCAAACACCTTACGATTGGTGGTCTTAATAGGAAATCCTGATGGTTTAAGCTGCAGAACTGCAGTTTTGCTGCTTACAGATATAAATGGAATGTGTTCTGGATAATCAAACTTCTTTTAGTTTCTGGTGTCCAGCAATATTCAGGGCAAGATGCAATTGGTATGAAAACATGAGAAGTAATTAAAATGGTTTTCCTTCTGTCCTTGAATACATAGTGCTGAGTTGCCTGATCTGTAGTTATGACATCAGTGTTGAAACATTAGTCTTTAAATTAATTACAGTAATTTATTACACTGATATTAAAATTCATACAATATCTTCATACTCAGGATTATCTTGTATTGAACAATTAGACCAGCAGATTATGTGATTAGACCTGTGTGCCTGTTAACCTAACTGAAGAGTGTCCTTGCGCTGTAGGATCATCGCTACTTTTTATGTTTCTCCCAAGCCCAGATTTTGTTTTGCAGGAATACCTCCATAGTCATTGTGTCAATTGTGGGAGACATGCCTGCTCTTTGTGGCAAATTTTAGCACTGGCATTGCACTGTTGTCTCAGACTATGATGTTTTTCTTCTAGGGGTCTGTATATCTGTATATCTTCCCCAGTGCCATGGATGCTGCTTACAGTCCTCAGCTGTGATTCACTGCTGCGGGCTTGTTTTCCGCACAGGCCAGAGAGCATGTCCAGATCACTGTATCAGAAGTGTCTGGCATAATTAATGGTAGAGGATGGAGAACACTAGTTTTGATAAAACTTTTACTAACACTTTTAACTCTGCATGTCCATGAGATGTGCTGGTAGCAGATGTCTGAAACTTGTCTTAACTGTAAGAGTTAATTTGCAGTGGAACTTTAAAACTTTCACACAGAAACTTGGGTTTTTTTCGCCTTTAAATTTTCCCCTTCCTTTTTGCTCATCCAAGGTTTATGTGTGAATTACTCTAAACCTGGTGGTCTCCATAGTGCCACTAATAGGAACCCCTTTATTCTAGAATTTGGTGCTTTGGAGAGGAAGAAAAAAAAAGCCTTCTATGGAACTATTGTCTGTATCTAAATTGGATGCTTTTTGTTGATGTCGGGAGTTGTTTCATTATTTCTAATGCAGTGAACTGATATATACATACACATTATTTAGTACGCCTCTTTTCTTCACTTAGGCTTCAGATGTGTCCTCAGAGAAATAATGCAAGGCGGATTTGGGGGCTTTTTTTGGCACTTAAATTTTCCATTTTGAAGCTTTCTACTGTCCTATGTGGTTTGTGATAAAGCCAGTCTCTTGCTTTAATTCAAATGCAAAAATTAAGCAGATGTTGCTTCTATTCTTTTAGAAATGATGAATCTTGGAGATTTCGGCTTCCGTAACTTTTCATGTCAAAACCAGTCTTGGATAGTGATACAGGCTCCTAATGGAAAGGAGGAAAAGAACCTGGAAAAGAACCTATTTTATTTCATCCGGAGAAATGCTTCACTTTCCAGAGTCTACTTCAGTACCCTAGTCTGGCTTTGGTTAGATAAGTAGCTTTTTAGATCCCTGAAGCTCAGGGAAGACAAATCCTGCTGCTGGAATCCCTTCAGTGTTTGTGAGATTGTGGTTATCTGTTGAAAATGTCTAAACCAGAAACTTGATAATGGTGTGGAGAAAGGGACTTGAACAGAACTACAAGTAAAAGTGAAATGTCTACGTTTTGACAGTACAACTGTTGCTTTGATTTTTGTCTGTTTGGAAGATGCTCCTAATGACTCTTTTTGTTTTTTACGTCGTGTTAATAGTGTCAGTATAGTTTCTTGTGAATACCTGCTGATGTAAATGAAGTAAAAGAATGCCTGTAGCTGGTATTGATGCTGCTGTTCGGAAAACATAATTATTCCTTTATTGCTGTGGAGCAAAGTTCATTTTAATTTGTAGAGTCACTTGAGGAAGAAAATGATACCTGACTTGTTTGTTTGTTTTAAGGGTAAAATGCATTTGTGTTGAAAGAAAAAGCAGGCAAATTGGCAACTTGAGACTGATTTTTTTTTTTTCTTGGTATTTTTTGCTGTAGGGAGGCTTAATTTTTTTTGTGTGTGGTAAGCGGGTACATGTGAATTAATTTGGTAGCTGTTATCTGTTCATTCCCTGTTCATAGAGTACTAATTTAAAAGTATTAGAGGCATATTGTTTAACGTCTTATACTGTATTCACTTTGTTTTCTGTTCTAATTTATTATTGATCTTTCAGGCCCACAGCAGCAGAACTTTTAAAATGCAAATTTTTCCAGAAAGCCAAGGTAAAACATTTAATATGAATAAATTTTGCTCTGCCTTAAAATCTACATGAAATTTCTCCTTTCCTTGTATTGATTTTTAACTTGCCAAATGTTGGTTTTGCAGAATAGAGAATACCTGATTGAAAAGCTTCTCACTAGAACGCCTAATATAGCACAAAGAGCAAAAAAGGTGAGTGTACTCACGTCTTTTACTTTACTGACATGCAAGAGAGAAAGCAGGGACTGTTCTTCTGCCTTATACTGAAGTTGACTGACTATGCCATTCTCTTATGCAGTTCTGCAGTGACTGCTGAATTAATAGTTTTTGCAGCCTGGCTTTCTCCAGGAAGATCTGGGGCATTTTGACTTACTTTTTGGCCTTGCCAAATATTTGGTATTTGTCATCATACTTGGTATGATTTTTTTTTCACATTCCCTTTAGAAAGTTACAGGTGAAATGCTGTGCGAATAAAAAGTGATCTGTGAGCATGTAGGTTCATAAACTGCAAAATTCATATCTGCATTCATCACCAAGAGAGGGTGAAGATAGTGTAAATGTTATTTGTTGAGGGCTACCTCATTCTTTATATTATTTAAAATGTGATGCCTAAATGTATGGAAATCTGGTCCAAACTTTGCAAGAATGCTGCTGAGTTATTTGGATCAGTGGAATCTTATCCCACAGGTGGTGGAGTTAAACCTGCAGCTGTGGCCTGTGCTGCTATTTCTGTGGTGCTTTTGGCATTTGTGTAAATGAGCTTACAAGGTGGTGTGCAGCAGAACTAAAAAAAAAAAATTATTCTTTTTTATTTTAAAACTTAAATATGAAGCAAGATACTGTTCATAAGAGCTGATAAACAGGAATGAATGTAGACTCCTGCTCATTGAGCGTGAGAAATTATGGAACTCCCTTCTGTGGCGACTAACTCATCATGTCTCTTAAGTATGAGGAAGCTGCTTGGAGGCTGCTGAGCCTCTCTGCAGGCGGCAGGTAGTGTGCCAAGTACAGCTTTCTAAAAACAGGCTTCTTGGGAGGATGTTTTGAGGAGGGATCTTCAAGAAAGGTATTGATTAAGCCTTTGTTGGCACATCAGTTAGACTTCAGTTACCTGGACTGGCATGTGTAAGATTTCCTGTTGTCTTTGTGAATATCAGTTTGGCATAATTCTACAACGCTGCATTATTCCTACAGCTGGTGACCTATTCTTGGAAGAGGCTGTCAGCAAGGTGTAAAAGCTTTAAGTTCCTTCTGATGTTCGTTTAAGTGGAAGTAATGTAGGAAATCGGTGGCAATGATTGGGCTTTATGAGAGACTGGAGGAAAAAGCTGGAATAAGAGGGCCTGTAGAAGGAGTAATGTGCTGAGCAGGTTATTGTCTGCAAGGAGCAGGGGAGGGAGTAGGCATAGTTAAGCTGTCTGGCCATGTGGTGGCAGCAGTGACCACATAACAGTCACCTAGCTGGGAGGAAAAGTCATAGTCGTTTGTTTATCAGTTTATATCTTGGGCCTTGCAGGAGTCATTTAGACGTGTTCTGTCAGCTGGGTTTCTGATAGAGCATGAGCCTCATGAGATTTGTCTCCCAGCTGTGTCCTTGGGTCAATTTCAGAGACTGCATGTTAACTTCTACATATGTGTATTTCTTTAAGTAACTGAACTTCAGGAATTGCAAAATAAATGCAGAGTAGCCTGCCATACGCCACCAGAAATAGTTCTCCGAATGACTTTTTGGATAAATCTTTAATTTGGAAGAGGAGTGATTCTTGAGAAATTAAGGCTGTACAGCTCTACAGACAAATTGATAGGTCTTTTAATTACAGCAAGAATGAAAGAAATGTTTAGGTTTTAGCTAATGAAAATGCTAAATTATTTATATTTTAAAAGGACACAATATTAAAATTCATCAGGGATTTAAAATTTAATTCACTTCTTAGAACTTTCTGTGTAGCTTGCTGTTTCGGGATGCCATAAAATATAAATATAATATTAAAACATTTTTTTAAAAAGCATGTGTCAGCAGAGTTTGATTGTTCAAACATTCACATGTAAAATGTCTAAGAGATCACTCTTGAAAGAAGTAAGCCCTGTAATGGAAAAAAGAATTGTTACTAAGGCAAGAGATGGGAATGAGCTGGCGTCGTTACTGCTTAAATGGTCTTCTGTAGCACTTGCTGTGAAATGCCTGTAACTAATGATGTGTAGCACTGCTGTTAGCACAGATGTTGGCTCTGCCCTGTAATAATTGACTTTCTCTTGTGTTTCCTACGTTATAATCACTTTGTTGTGTTGCCCAGAACTTTAGCCTGTTTGGTTTTTTCACTTTAAATCATTTTATCGTGACAGAGTGTTCTGATGTTTTACTTCTGCCTTTACAGCTCATACTTGGCAACTGTTTCAACTAAATATGAGTTCAAGTCTTTTTGTGAAATCCTGGAAGTGGATACACACAGTCGTGTATCTGTGAGGAAAACGTTTGATGCTGTAAAGATGTGTCCTGTTTTAAAACCCAATTTGATACTTAAACAACACCTACATTGTTTGTTTAAAATATGTTTAACATCAGAGTTGTAAAACGTATCTTTGTGCACATATCCCTCCTATCTAGTGTTTCTTTATTTGCTCCTAATTCTGCTAATTTTGAAATTATGCCCTTCTTCCTGGTCCTAGCCTTAATTAAGGATAACACTGAAACACTTCGCGAATTGACTTGCCCAGGAGGCACGTCTTGTCTCTTCCTGTGCAGAACTTGCATTGGTATATAGTGGTACTGATCCACAGAAATGAGTGTTACACCATGCAATGTCTTTCTGACAATCTTGGGTTTAATTAATGTGACAACTCACTTGTGAGAGTGGTGCTGTTGTCAAAAAGAACTAGAGAAGAGGTCGTGGTGAATGATCTGAGCTCAGTGAAGTCTGGTAAGTGGCGATGTGCTCTGAGGCTACACTTTGGTCATTGATACAAATGTGGGAGCCCTGACTTCAGCCTCTGCCTTGTTAGATAGTGCCTGCCTTGTCCTGCTTGGATCAAGGCTGTGTACAACCCTGTGACACAACAGCTTATCAGAAGTTTAGATATACTATTTATTAACACATGTTGAAGTAGTTTTCATTTTGAACTGAATGCTAGGTTGTGATTAGACTTGCTATATTGGAACAGAGGAAATTGGAGACAGCTTCCAGAATTCCACAGTCAGTTTTTTACATCTTGTCACACTAAAATTTAATTATAACTCTGTATGCCCAAAGGCCCTGGGTCAATTTTGTGGTTGTATAATCCTGTTTCTTTAATTTTGAAAATCTCCCGCATGACTGCAACTTCTACAAAGTGGACAGGGAAAACGATGTATCTGCATTTCATTTTGTTGCTTTCTGAAGTCCTGCTAGTAAAAAAGTAAAAAACCTGAGTAATAATTGGATTTGAATTTTATTTTGGAGAAGGTGGTATTGCTCTGCACTTTAAAACTCAGAGTTGTAAATTACAGGGAAAAAACTGTGACAATATAAAGAGATGATTATGGAAGTGATACCATTTTTTTATTAAAACTTCAGTAGAAATACCCTTACTGATGGGTTGCAATTCTACTTCTGCAGTACAGCTAAATTAGGGAAATGGTCATGTTACCTTATAGGAAAAATTAACAATCTCTTGCATTTAATGAGGAAAGTATAATTAGATCCCAGATTTTGTGGACAGCTCAAAGAGCATGGTTGCATCTCGGCAAGGCATACATATGTCACATTTCCTTGTTTCAGTAATGGATTTAATCTGATAGATACACCTCCACAGTGATGAGTGTTAGTACAGCTGGACTCCAGAGTCCAGCATTAGTTTGAGCTCAAATGATTAATAAAAATGTATATTCATTGTTATCATCCTTAAGACTTTAAGGAATGATTATTTCATTAATACTGATGTACAAAGATAATGGAAGCGCTACGCAGGAGCTCTTTTTCCTGAAAACAGCAGCTAAACTCTATTCGGCAAGACTTTGTGTGTGGGAGGCCCCTCCATTGCATCTGATTAGTTGTCCATTTTACCCAGAACACTGCTACAAATTAAAAAAAACAGTGCAACTGTTTTTCTATTGTTGTGTAGTATTAGATAGAATAAAGGAGATTCATGGATTGAATGTCATTCAAACCATGCTGGGTTTATTTTCAAATTGTTGGAAGTAAAACTTAATGGAAACCCCTTTTTCATAAAATGTAAATTTGACAGAAAAAAGTCACATAATGAGAAAGCAGTGCCTGTATTAGTGGGTAGCAGAAGTGGGAAATCTTTTAAAGGGCAGATAACATGCAGTTGCATCAACTGTTCCAACATTTCAGATACTGGGAAGAGTTTATTGTTAGTATTTCTGACAGGTGTACTTAAATGCAGTTGTGCCATAAGAGCTTCATACTGTAGGTGGATTTTTCCATCCTTTCTTTTTCATAGGGTGCTTTTACCATTTGTATAGAGTTTGTGAGGTTGGATTTTGTGCCCTCTCAAATGGAGCTAATTTAATACAGAATATATGAACTTTAAAAGAAACTACAGAATAGTTGGCTCAGTTGAGTGTCTTTTGTACCTCAGATGGCCATAAGCATCTCTAAATTAACTTCTGTTGCTTGTTGTGGCAAGATTTAAAAGCTCGCACGTGATTAATCTTCATTGTTAAATCCTCCCCCATATTGCGAAGTGTTTTCTAGGTCATGCGCTATCATGGTTCAACTTCAGAATTCATTTGTGCAGTGAATGAGTCTTGTGTTACATCATTGATCTGCTCAACAGCTGTTTTGTTTGTGACCTGTTGACTTTTTCAGAAATGTCTAGAACATGGACTAATATGAGGTTGTTGTATAATGAGAACTTTTCTGATTAGACCATTAGCTTTAAATATTTGGTATTTATCTAAGCTGTTGCAGCTTTCAGTACTGGAGGAGGGTTTCATTATTGTGAAATATAAGCGTAGCATGTTCTTAAAGGTGCTGTTTGAAGAAGTCCTGGTTAAAGACTCGAGACAGGATAAAAGTAGTCCAGGTGTGCATGATGGTGTCAATGGATTCTTTGACCAGGAAGGAAGCTTTGTAACTAACCAGAAGATAATCTTATTTTATTGTCCTGATTTGTAATGATTTGGTTTTCTGTCACTTGCTGAGAATGTGTGAAAAGATGCTGGTTTTACCTTCTGAGAAATGAAGCCTCAAACACTTCACTCTGATAACACCTGTTGTGGTTTTGAATTTTTCCGAGGAATTTTTCTTCCTGTTGCCAACAAGGGGAATGCGAGGGGGGTGGAGAGAGGCCGTTTCCGGGGAAACCGTGATAGAGGTGGGTTTTTTTTGGTTTTTTTTTTTTTCTTTCCTGCCTCTGGGGTGGGGAGCAGGTTTTGTTGGGTGGGTTTTTTTTTGTTTGTTTGGGTTTTTGGTTTTGGTTTTTTTTTTCCCCCCCACGCGCTTTTGCTTCGAGAGGAGCACGGTGTGGCAGCGGCAGCAGAGTTGTGACTTGTGGGGTTTTGGAGTCTCTGGAGGAAGCATCATCGGTCACCTGATCTTCCACAAATTCTGCAGAACTCACACGCTGCCCTTTTTCCCTCGTTCCCTTCCCGGCCTATGGCAGCGGAGCCGCGCCCGGGGCCACGGCAGTGGCAACAGCCCCTCCGCACCCTTAGAGAGACCTGCATTGTAAGATTTGGGGTACAGGACTCAATCCATTTAAAGGGTTTAAGGTTTTGGTTGTGATTACTGTTAATTCTGTTCTGCTTATACATATATTTGTACCTAAGAACTGTTATATTTTCTATACATTTTTTTTATTAAAGATCTTTAATATCTGATTAATATCAAAACTAAGTCAACATCCAAAACCAAATTGCTTCTCTTGGGTTTGAAACAGTGACCTAGGTGGAAAGGGACTGAATGTAATTAGTTGTGATCAAATCTGTTGTCACCCTATAGGCCAGTATTTGTCAGTGCCGGAAGTGTTTTGGCAATGCAAGCAGCCACAGCTGGCTTGCTTGAGATTTCCTGCTATGCGGTTTTGAGCAGGGTGGTGGAAGAAGCCTTTCTGCCTGTCTTTGTTCATAAAAGTGATGAGGAGTTTTGGGAGGATGTGGAAGTGTGCATTACTTATGTTTTCTACATTTTGGGAAGTTTTTAAGGAAGGTCATGTGAGGAGATGAATCATGAAGAGGATTCTGTAAAGTGCAAGGTGGCTCGGAAGTGACATTGCCATCTGTTACCATTTGCTGAAAGACTTAAGGCAGCAGCTATGTGAGGATTTTTGCTTTTGTATGGAGAAGTTAAATCTTTAGCCCTCCTAGTTCTAAAAAAATAAATTGAAAAGATAAAAAAAAAAAAAGGCAGCCCAGGCCCAACTCTTGGAAGAAAGTGAAAAGTAAATATGTTTTCCTAGTTAGACCTTGTAAAGCTTTTAGAACTACAGTGCAAAAAAACTGCATGCCATTGTTTTGTTACTCCCCCCCCCCTACACTTGAGCTTGATACTTGTGATTTCTGTGCAGAACTGCAAGGGAAGTGCAGGTGAGGCAGAACATCCTCGAGATTGTGCAACTGGGTGGATTTACACAGGACTTAATTTAGCTGAAAAGTGCTCTTGGCTCGGGAAGTTAAAATTATGTCTGGAGCTGAAAACTTCCAAGGTTTTAATCAGAATAGATAGTTTAAGGCTAGCAGAGCAGAAATATATACTGCTATTGTAATTATTTGTATGCAGAATCCAGTTTCTGTTTAGCACTGAAAAGCAGCTCCACAAGATGATTATTCATACTGTACATCTGCAGGTAAATGTAGAGTTACTAGTGAGGCGAAAGGGGAGAAATGTCAACTGGATGACAAAGATGTGTGCGTCCCAGCTGTACTGTGTAGGAGGCATAGGACAGCAGAGGGCAGCTGCATCTAACACACAGTTCAGCAAACAGGGCTCAGTCCTGCCTGAACTGTGAAGGCCAGGAGGCCATTGCTGACTTGGGAGTGGTTCTTTGTGATTTTTAAATGCTAAAGCCTTGTTGAATGAATGCTGCTTCTTGGTATCTAACAAAAAATGAACACCAGGGTTTTGTGAAGTTGGATTTTATAAAAGTTGTAAATTTATGTTCGTCACTTTCATGTTTATTTTTAACTTCTTTGAAAACAGCACTCAGGTTTTATTTTGATTGCCTTAATTTTTTTAAAATGTCTTAAAAAAGATGTTTCATAGCTCTTTAAAATCTGTGTGGAATGTAGAATGTATATTATACTAATTTCTCTAATATGCCTAAGTAAATTAAACCTTATAGAAAATAGAAAAGGGAAGAAGTAAGAATTCTACCTCGAAATAGTGTTTTCAAGCCTTTGAGCTTGAAAGTAGATGAAACTTACAGTAAATTCTTCTTTAAACTCTACAGTACTAGTCTATTTTCCTAAACATACTTTAACATGACCATATTGCTGGCAGTGACACCCACCTTCTACCACTGAGTAACGAAGACTCTAAATGAGGCTGTATTTGTCTTATTTCTTTTCTCCTCTGATCATTTTAAGCAAGTAAACAGCTTGGATGATAGAAAAGGATGGTGAAACTTGAAAATGTTGATTAGAAAAGGAGAATGCAGTGATCCCTCTAACAGAAAGCCTTTTAGTAGTGATTCACCATTGTAGTGCGTGTTCATCTGAGCAGCCAGGAAAGATAACCAGAAGCTGTAAAAATCTAGATCTTCACGTTTCAGGGTATCAAGTTACTTTGCCAATTTGTTATATTTTTGATTGGCTTCCTTTGATTCCTGCAGATACCTTCTTGGCCTTAGCACCTTGATTTGACTGGGGGGCAGGAGGAAGCCAAGAAGAGAAAAGAACGAGGATGTGAAAGAGCCTTTCTCTACATGCATGAACTAGCCATCAGGTCATGCCTGGTAGCCCATTTGGGATTGCCTGTTTTTGAAGTAAAGTCTTACTTTTGGGAAACAGGAGAACTCCTGTGCGCAGTTAATTGAAAACATCCTCCTCAGCACAGGTACACACTCATGCCTGAAAGGACTATTGTTAAAACGTGAATTAAAAAATTATTTGCAGTTAGTAACATTCAGTAATGAAATCTATGTAGTGGAAATAATAAATAGAGAAATAATGGCTGAAAACCAAAAATCACATTGAATTATTAAACTTGTACATTTGCCATGTTGCTAGGATTTCTGCAAAACACTGTAATCTCTCAAAACAAAATTGGGTTCAAATTTTGGAGCAGAGATAATAAGTATTTTGTAGTATTTGTGTAAAACCTCATGGTTTTGTAAAGCAGAATTAGGTGTGCTAGGAATTACCTGCACTTGTTTACAAGATGTTTACGTGACAACATAGTGTTTGTAGTTGGAGCTGTTATATTTTGCTGTCTGTAATAGCATTGTCCCTGCAATAGGAGACTTGGTTAAAGAATGAAAGGAGTGTATCTTCTGGACAGGGAATCCCCCAGAGTGGGTGGGGCATTGGTGCCCTGAGTATCTGTACCCATTTTTCAGCATTTCCTCTGGTGGTGTAGGAATGTGCTCCCTCATTCCTTCTCCCTTCAGCTTTTAATGGCTTTGTTTTCCTCTTACTGATCTCTCCACTGTATTCCATTTCTAAAATGTGAGTGTAGTTAGATTTCATGACAGTCTTCTCAATTGATGGCTCTGCCCTTGGCTGTCACACTTGTCATCCTGTGAGCACGATACTGTTTGTGTTTGGCTATCAAAACAAACCAGTATCATAATTATTTAAAGCAAATGGTCATTATTTAAAAACAGATTTCTATTCTTTGTTGACTTGTGCTGTGCTATCCCTTAAAAAAGGGTGCTCTTCAAGAACTCGTAGAGAGAGCCGAAGAAATCCTATTCGTAATTATCAGTCTTCTTTGTGCAGTACTCTTTCATGAAAGAAAATGTAATGATCTTACACTGGTAGGTTAGTCAACAAATGTAATTGATTCCAATAGAGTGTAGAAACCGTAATTGACACAAAAATGGTTAAGATTCCTGTATTTCCAGTTCTTAAATGACTTAGGTGCCTTTTCAGTTTTTGCAATAGTTTGTGCTGCATTAAGGAAGAAACAAATACTTGCAGTTTTGCATCAGTGACATCCATACTGACTTATTTTATTGAGGGTAATTATAAATGTTCTGTAAACATAATGTTGCACAGACCAAACATTAAATAGCTGCTTTGGAAGGTTGTGCTGGAGAGCTATGGAAATATATTTTATTTTCAATAGATGAGCAGTTTAAATTTTTGAAGAAAGTGACTGTGAGATCAAAATGTGATTTATGAAAGTTTGACCCTGACATAAATGAAATGCTTTGGCTGTTATTCTAATGTGAAATTTTAAATGGGAGTCAGCAATATGGTCAAAATTTAAGCATGGCATGGTTGTATGACAGAGAAGCAATGACAATTAACTTAATGTGGAGTGTGAATGGTAACTTTTGCAAGTTTTCAAGGTTAAGGACCAACCTTATAAACCTGGATAAAGTCCACTGGGAGGTGGCTCTTGAGGGCAAAGGGGTGCAAGAGTGCGGACGCTCCTCAAGAAGGAAATCCAGGCAGCCAAGAGCAAGCCATCCCCGTATGCTGTAAAACTAGTCGGCAGGGAAGAGAACCAGGTTGGCTGAGTAGGGAGCTTGGTATTGATCTCAGGAAAAAGAAGAAAGTACATGAGCTTTGGAAGAGGGGGCAGGCGTCCCAAGAGGACTACAAAGGTGAAGTGAGATTGTGTAGGGAAAAAATCAGAAGGCCAACTAGAACTTCAACTGACCACTTCAGTCAAAGACAATAAAGAAAACTTCTTTAAATATATCAACAGCAACAGGAGGACAAAGGAGACTCTCCCTCCTTGGGGGAGACCTCATCACTGTCTACAACTACCTGAAAGGAGAGGCAGTAGCAATAAGGGACGAGGACAAGGCAGAGGTGCTCAACGCCTTCTTTGCCTCAGTCTGTAACCGGAAAGACGAAAGCGCTAGGGATACTCAGTCCCCTCAGCTGGGAGGTAGTGGGAATGAAGCTCCAGCTGTTCGGGAGGACTTGGTTAGTGACCTGCTTGGCCGACTAGACATACACAAATCTATGGGGCCAGATGGGATCCATCCAAGGATTTTAAGGAAACTGACAGAGGTTTTCGCCAAACCCCTTTCCCTCATCTACCAGCAGTCCTGGCTGACTGGGGAAGTGCTGCTTGACTGGAGACCGGCAAGTGTTACGCCCTTTTACAAGAAGGGTCAAAGGGAAGATCCAGCTAACTACAGGCCTGTCAGTCTGACCTCGGTACTGGGGAAGGTCATAGAGCAGATCATCTTGAGTGCTGTCATACAGCACACGCAGGACAACCGAGTGATCAGGGCCAACCAACATGGGTTCACCAAAGGCAGGTCCTGCCAGACGAACTTGATCTCCTTTTATGACAAGGTTCCCTGTTTAATGGATGAGGGAAAGGCTGTGGATGTGGTGTACCTGGACTTCAGTAAAGCCTTAGACACCGTCTCTCAAAGTATCCTGCTGGAGAAACTGGCTGCCATTGGCGTGGACAGGCACACCCTCTGCTGGGTTAAAAACTGGCTGGCTGGCCGGGCCCAAAGTGTTGTGGTAAATGGAATTAAATCCAGTTGGAAACCGGTCACGAGCGGTGTTCCCCAGGGTCCAGTGCTGGGTCCAGTCCTGTTCTACATCTTTATTAATGATCTGGATGAAGGCATTGAGTGCACCCTTAGCAAGTTTGCGGATGACACTAAGCTGGGTGGTAGTGTTGATCTGCTTGAAGGAAGGGAGGCTCTGCAGAGGGATCTGGACAGGCTGGATTGATGGGCTGAGACCAACAGGATGAGGTTCAACAAGGCCATTTAGGTCACAACAACCCCATGCAGCGTTACAGTCTTGGGGAAGAGTGGCTGGAGAGCTGCCTGGCAGAGAAGGACCTGGGGGTGTTGGTTGACAGCCGGCTGAACATGAGCCAGCAGTGTGCCCAGGTGGCCAAGAGGGCCAATGGCATCTTGGCCTGTATCAGACACAGCGTGGCCAGCAGGAGCAGGGAGGTGATTGTGCCCCTGTACTCGGTGCTGCTGAGGCCGCACCTTGAGTGCTGGGTTCAGTTTTTGGCCCCTCACTACAGGAAGGACATTGAGGTGTTGGAGTGTATGCAGAGAAAGGCAACGAGGCTGGTGAGGGGGCTGGAGAATGAGCCCTATGAGGAGCGGCTGAGGGAATTAGGGTTGTTTAGCTTAGAGAAGAGGAGGCTGAGAGGAGACCTCATCACTGTCTACAACTACCTGAAAGGAGATTGTGACGGGGTGGGTGCTGGTCTCCTCCCACAAATGACAAGCGATAGAACAAGAGGAAATGGCCGCAAGTTGTGCCAGGGGAGGTTTAGACTGGACATTGGGAAGAATTTCTTTACTGAAAGGATGGTCAAGGATTGGAACAGGCTGCCCAAGGAGGTGGTGGAGTCACCATCTCTGGAGGTGTTTAAAAGATGGGTGGATGAGTTTCTTAGGGACATGGTTTAGTAGGGAGACAGGCATGGCTGGACTCAGTGATCTCAGAGGTCTCTTCCAACCTAGTGATTCTATGATTCTATCCTTTTATGCGTACATGATTTTTTTTCCCCCAAGAAAGTTTTTGTGGCATATGTAAGATTATATTGTGATCCTGAAAGGTCAGTTGCAGTCATCTTAGAATTAGTTTCTGTGCCGGATTAAACTATTGCTCTTAAGCAGTGTCTTAGGCCTGCCTTCACTTTAAACAAAACAAAACAAACCCACAACCAACCAAAAAAAACCCAAAACACCAAACCCAAATTTTCCATGTAGGAGAAAAACAAAAACTAAGAGGAAGGCTTTTTTTCTCATTATATTTGCAGAATGCAGAGTGGCTTATAGGAAGGGGTACTAACACGAAGATACTGTGATATCATAATACCTTTTGAGGCCTACAAAGACAAAATACTAGAGTGTTATTTTTGAAAGGTGGTGATAGTGATATTCTGAATAATGATAGTCTTCATAAATCGTGGTGAGAAAAAATCAAGGTTTCCAATTGTATAAAGCACATTCAAATTTGCAGAATTGTTGTGGCTTGCGTCAGAATAAAAATGGGACTTTGCAGTATTATGAACTCAGGGAAATTTAAGAATAGCTAGCAGCGAAGGAATTGGAATGCTTACATGACCTGTGAGACTGAGTTGAATGAGGACTAGTCTTCTCTTGAGGAACTGCCTCAATTCTTGAACAAAGGATGATGTGTACTTGTGGGAATTCATACTCAGTCTCGGACGTCAGATTTTTATTTTTTTTTTGGCCAACATGTGATCACAGTTCACAGTAGGTGTTCTTATGAGAAAAGACTGATGTTGTTTTGCAGGAAAATGTAGAGAGTGACTTCTCCATGGTCTGCCTTTTACCTCAAGTGATAAGCTGTGATTAAATGCGTAACTGTTTTAAGAAAAAGGGTTGTGCTGTGATTGGACAAATGTGGTGATATGCTGATTTTCTTCACTGCATTGGAATGCAAATAAATGCATAGGTGTGGGAATTGGAAATTGCTTTTGTATCTTAGGAAACATTCAGGAGAGGCTTGCAAGAGGGCTAATGGTAAAAATAAAATCTGATTGCTCTGAGATTTGTATAGAATGAACTGGGAACTGCTCTGAGATTTTTTTGAGAGAAGAATACTGGAGCAAAATGTGCTAAAACAAGAACTGTGATCAACAGTGTCCTATTGTTCTGATAAAGTAACTGACATGGGAACTGGTGCTGTAGATACTTCTCATGAAGTCGTATGAGAAGTGAAAGTCTTGGGATATCTTGATATAAATAAAAAACAAAAAAAGAAGAAAAGAGAAAAAGAGGAGGGGGACTGGTGGTGCAAAACCCTTCACCTTATCAATTACCAAGCACACTGAATTACTCTTTAAAGTGCCAGTATTATCTGTTTTATAAGAACTTCTGGGATTTGTATAGATCTGGGGGAGTCCCGTCTCCTTTAAGAACCATTATCTCAGTCTTAAGGAAAGGTGAAGATACACAGCATCAGTTGGCTCATCTTTCTCTTTCTGCCTGTAAGTCAAATCTGGGCTCTTACTAGGACTGACTGCATATATGAAAAAGATGAGGTGTTTAAATAAACACCTTGTCATTTGTGCTCTCTGGAGCATGTGGGGTTGTCTGTACTAGCAGATGCAGCTGAAGGGCTATAAGTGGTAAAATAAAAGACAATTTTATCTCCAGAAAAAGCTAAGCTAGTTGATTTGTTGGACTGCAGTATTTCCAGTATAATGTGAGTTTTTAAAAAAAATAAAGAAAGAAAAGGGGAAAGAAAAAAAAGATATTAATTTCCTTCTGTAGATATGCAAGTGCAAAACACCATCACTGATTGTTCTGTAGTTAGAATTTAATAGGGAGTGGTGTCAGGGTTCCAGAAAGACTTTTGCAGATGTGTTTTAAATGAGTGGGATCTGCACATTTGCCTCTCTTCAGGAATTTAGGAACAAATTACATTTGGGCTCTAAGTTACCTGTACGTGGAGGGCATCAACCTTTCATGTTTCTGAAATATTCAATGCTCATCAATGCTATCAATTTTGCTTATACAAATGTATCTTATTTACCATACTTTCAGGTCACCATACTCTGTTGTGGAGCAGCATTAAAAATGTTCTTTTAAATCTAACCAGTACTCTTATCCTGAAAATTCAGTTGCTGTAGACTTCAATAGGAATAGCTCAAATAATTGAGATAGTGGGAAAATCAAAATTAGTAGTTCAGTTAGCTTCCTGTAGAATGAGGAAGAAGACAATAGATGCATAAATTACTCTTACTGAAAGAATGGATTTTTAATGTGGTCTAGATCCTGTGCTGTATCCATATGAATTGCAGTAATGTTCTATGCTTGTATGCATTGGTATCTCTAGAGTGTCCTTTTTACGTTTTTTTAAAATTAGACACTGAAATAAAATACTAAATCCGTAAATGGGCCCAGTTCTTTGCTGTTTTGAGTAGTTGTGAATAAGGAAGTAGAAAGGTCTGAATATTCAGAAAATGTTTGTTCCTTTCCTCATCACTCTACAAAAATAAACTTGTAAAGAGATTGCAGAAGCAAAAGAATCAGTGATGAATAATAGATTCTTCTTTGCCCAGTGGCTAACATCTACATATAGCAAGCACATCAGTGCCTAGAAGACAACAATTTTATGTTTTGCTTCCTTATGCTATAGCCTGCTTTTCATCAAGGTTTGAGAAACCCAGGTAGCTTCTGCATTCTGATGCTGGAGTTCTCTGTCACGCTGGTTTGGGCTAACCTTCAGTGGACAGGATTTACAGTTCATCTGGTTAAGCAGATATTCTGGAAAGCAGATGTGTGCTATTGCTGGCTGGGAATGTTAAGTTTTCTGCATCCTACCTTAAAAGGCCGAGGACAAATAGTTCTTTCACAGCTTAATTTGCTTTTAAATCTTTGTGACTCTGTTGTATACTGGAATAAGCTATAACCAGCAACAATATATACTACAACAACAACAACCACCACCCCCCACCACAACCAGCAACCACCACCAACAACAAACAACTTGCTGCTTAATATTTTTTGTAATACTCATGATAATAGTCACTAAATTGTCTAAGCATATTCTGTTACAGCTGAATGCTCATTTTGTCTTTCTTCCACAGCTGTGGTAACGTTTTCAGTGGCTTGTGAAGTTTTTCCTTCTACAAACTGCTTCTGGTTGTAGATCACAATGTTCTGAACTGCTTTTTTGTTGGATGCGGTGTAAATGCCAGTCATTTCAATTCATTTTTATTTCCTGTATGCTATTTTGATATGTGAAACAAGTTTCCTAATGTGTGTTAATTTGTCTTGTAAGGCTGAGAGCTTTCATTGTTTTCTTTATTAGCTAAAGTTATGATTCAGCTTAGGTCCTGTTTTGGAAGGAGCATTTAGGTTTTAAAAACAATAAAACTCAAATTAGAATTGAGCGTGTTTTGACTTGTTTCCCTTTTTTTATGAAGTATTTACTGAGAGAAATATAATCCTAGCATAAAGAACTGTTGATGCTATGTATTTTGACTAAAGTTGATGGAGCAATTGCATTTGTATAGCTACCATGTACAATGCAAAACAACTTCCTCCTTATTTTTGCAGAGATACAAGAAGTTTGTTTCAGTTCCATGCTCTGTTTTAGATTTGCTTTGTGGCCTTGGATAAATCACTTCATCTGCTTCTTTATTTCATTCTGTAAAATGGGAGACCTGTAGCAGAGTATCTGGAGAATTGTATAGAATATTCTCAGTTGATGCAGTGCTGTAATTGTTGGAGTGAAATGCAAGCATGCTGCCTTTGGTATCAGTCTTCTAGTAGTATCTCAGATGGTAGCCAGTAAAAAAAAAATTCCAAGTATTTACAGTATTCCAAATATTTACAACATTCCAAATACAACCCTTGTTGTATGTTCTTGCTAGGAACAGTGTTAAGACTGTTGTTTTTACTCACATTCTGTTTGTCTTTTCCTCTCTGTTCATCCAATACTTCAGAAATTAATTATGGTCCTACATTAGTAGCACTCAAGGCAGGTTTTGTTGTACTACCTTTTAAAAAAACCCAAATAAGGTCATTTACAATTTGGTTGGAACAAATCAGTCTGAAACGAGCTGAATCTGAATGAGAATGTGGAGTTCAAGCTACGTATAGCACTAATGGCTAATGTCATTTGAAGATGAGCATCCGTTCTCATGTTCCTAGACTGTTTTACCAATTTCAGCATTGACACAAGAGAGACTGTGATGCTGAAGTCCACTACTGACAGTTTCAGGCTTGCATATGGAGGTCTGCCGACATGCCTTCTCTCCAGCAGGTTGAATTGTGAATTTGCAATCAATATGCCATTATAATAGAAACAGTAGATGTAGTTTCCAAATAATGTTTAAAGTCTTAAAAATCTCTCCATAGAAAGAAAAGGGGGACATAGGACAAAGGCACTTTACTTGTCTGTGTACCAACAACAGCAGTTCAAGACAGCATGAATCAGGAAGAACATAATGCATTCTTTGAAGGACCATTCATATGAGGGAAATGCTATGCTTGATTGTAAAGTAAAATCAGAAAAAAAGAGATTTCTCTGTTCTCTCAAGGGTAAAGTGTCAATGAATCTCATTGAAAGTTGATAAGCAGGGGCTGGTCTAGGCTTTCTATGTTTCTTGGTAATTCTGTGACATCCTTTGAGAGCTGTGCAGTACTCCTTTCTAAGTTATATCTTCAAGTGGCCAAGATAAGCATGGTTTGAATGTACTTTCTTCTTGTCTTCAGGTAATTCTTTTGCTTCCCAGGTTAGTAATAGAAGTTGGAATCAACAGTCTGTCTTGCATACACTTGACATTTCATTCATATTAGTTTTCTTTAGCACTTTGTTTTGAGGATAGAAAAAATCCTGATGTATATGTTTGTGAAGTGTATCTTGAACACACTTTTAAAAAAACACTTTTGTTGAGCAGCACTGGGATGCGAATTCTGTCAGAAATAGAAGAGGTTCTTGAAGTGGGACTTGAGGTGCCCTCTGAGATGGGTCATCATGTTGCTTTATGTCTCTGAATTGGGGCAGGAATATCTTTGCTGTTATTACTGTGTGTGTGCGCGATCTCTTCAGGTCTGCTGCTGTTAACATCAACATTACCATGGGTTTCTGCAGTGACTCAGTGACACTGAGATTATTGGCAAAGCACAGATAAATACTTTGTGCAGTGGTGAACTCAGCTTTCTACAACCTTCCATCAGTACCAATGCAGTTATTTTTTAGGTAACAGTTGATTGTTGGCCATTGACTCCCCACGAACTTTCCTCATCATTTCCATGTAGTGATTTTTGTGTTGACCCATTGCAGTGTTTTCATTAATTTTTACAAGCTGCAGCATTTCAAAGAGTAGCTTAAGCTGTTTTCTGCCAAAGGAAAGAATTTATAAGCTTTTGCCATAGGGGACTAAGATTTGATGGGAGAAAATAGGAAAATCGTTTCCATCCCTCTCCCTTGATGGGCGTACTGTAATGTTTTTGCCACAAATGCTTGGCACCTGAGGTAGAGGTTCTTGTTGTTGTATTGTGCAATGGAAGTGCTTCACAGGCTACAGTTCAGTACACATATGTGTATAACTGTTATTCAGCAAAATACTTGTGTAGTGCACAGCTGTGAAGCAGTCCAAACAGTTAAGTGTGCAAAAATGTCATCCAGAGAAGCACACTCTTTGTTTCCACCCTGATAAAGATGCATTCTAAAAGACCGATTCTGGCACCAGTGCCACTCAGTGATTGCTGATCTTTGTTCCTTTTTTTTTTTGGTTGTTTTTTTCTTTTTTGTCTCCTTATAGGCCTATTAAAACGGCCCTTATTGTACTTGCTGGAAAAGGTTTTTCCTGTGTTGAGGATTGTTTAGGACTAGAAGGACAAAAGTGATATAGAGCTTTACCACACTGTGGCGAACACTTCAAGAGTAATCCAGAAGGTCAGAAAGACTTGATTGCGATGAAGTGAGATTCTTCTGAACAATTTTAATATAGCGACTTGACATACCTTTATAAAAATGTGCTCACTTTAATTCTGCGGTGTTTTGTAAGAGAGGGGAAAAAAAAAAAAAAAGTTAGAGCAGAAGATACATTGCATCATAGCAAACTAGGACTTGGGGTAGCACAAAAGACAGGTGTTTAGTGGCCAAAGACAAGTGTTTAAGAAGAATCTGTTTCTTTAAAGGAGAGAATTACTTCATTTTTATCCTGTGGTTATCAAGAAGTCTTAGGACTTTTAATGTTATTTAAAATGTCTCTGTTTTGATAAAGTAAACATAATATGAAAAGATAATTACTTGAAATTGGGGGAATATGTAAAGTGCTGGAAGGTTACCTTAATACTTAATTTTCTGTTCTAAGCAAAGATAGCACTGGTCAGCTAATTGATTGGATGGATTATGACAGTTCTTAAACTCTTACAGATGATGATAGTCTAATAAACTGTATGAACTTTTCAATTGATGCCGACAACTGATTCATATCAAATGTAGTGCTACAATGGTCTCCAAGCTCTTCTGTTGTCATTGCAGTGCTTAAATGCTTATCCTTGATGCATCCCTTCTGAAAATACAAATATGTTGATACGAGAAAATACCAAATGATATTTTCCTAAAGTAAAATTGTCTTTTTTAGTTAAATATTTGATACCAGTGCATCCACACTGTAAGATTTTTTTCTGTGCTACTGTTTGTTTCAGAACATAAAATAACAGCAATGAGGTATTCATGTGTTTTTCATAGAAGAGGTGTTTATATGAGAAAGTAGCATATAAGAAAAGTTATTGGAAGCAGGTAGTTTGACTTCACCTCCCACCCCACCTAGGAAAATATGTGGTGATGTGTATTGTTGATTGTATAAATTAATTGATGACATAAAAACGGCAAAGATACTTAGGAAAAGGTTCTTTTTATACTGAAAAGCTAACAATGTATTTATAATCTCTGCAAGTGTGAAGGGAAGAAAAAATACTGGACCTACTCCTGAAAGCCCGATATTTAGGCTGAGTAAGACAAAGAATGACAAAAAATTGTGTGACAGTCTTGAACTTAAACTAGCATGCTCATGAAAAGAAATGGAGACAAAGATGTGCTGTGTCTGGATATATTTGCTCCCTGTTCATATTTATGTCTGTATCACTTCTTGGGAATTTATGTTTCTTGGCGCAGATGATTGGAACAGCTACTGAAAATGATATTCCAGCTCCTTCTCCTGTGCAGGCTATAATGCTTATGCTAGCTTGTGATCAGCTGAAATAAAAAAAATGGTTTGGCTACAGGCTAGCTGTGCTCAGTGTTAATTTTGCAATTGGGTTGCCTGCATAGCTGTAGGAGTATAAATGAAAGCATGAGTAGACCCGGTGTGGCAGAAAGTGTTCTCCAGTCATGCTGCTGCATTTTAAGGGTTTTAGTCTACATTATTTTGAGGATCCTGAGGGATTGCTCCTGCCAAAACAAGATGATCCAGCTTCCCTTTCACTGCCCCTTTTGTTTCTGCCTCTTTGCTTACAGTCCTTGCTATTTGATCTCAGGATGGGCTGATTCAACCAACAAATCTTGCAAAAAATATGTTCAGAAAATTAAAAAAAGGACTGGTATTTCTTCCAGACTGGTGGGTTGAATCTGCACCAGGTAGGTCCCAGTGCAGTCCTGATGGACATACATAGATTGTCTCTTCCCATGATAAGAAACTACTAGATTGTCTCCGTTGTTGTCTTAGCCTTTTAAAGTGGTTCTCTGACTGTACCATATTCAAAGCCGAAAAAGCTTTAGCGGTATAATAAAGGTTTTTTTCCTTTACTTCTTCTAGTGTATTTTTGCTTTTGATAATAGGAGTTGAATATGGTAAAATGATCAGTGTTTCCTAAAATACTTCATGTGTGTTTGTCATGGTTTAGCCCCGGCCCAGCTTGATTAGCAGCCAAACACAAGCAGTTGTTATCCCAATTCACTTCAGTCCCCCCAAGGCAAAGAGGAAAGGGAAATGAGAGAAAGACTTCTGTGTTGGAAACTAAAACTATAACAGCTTTAATGAAACAATAACAATAGTAAAGAAAATACTATTAATCATAAGCTAATATAAGGTATGCAAGGGAGGGAGCTGGACTTTGGAACTGGGTTCAATAAAGCACGGATCTGGAATCAGGGACACAGACAGATGAGGTCCTCACTGGACACTGGCCATCAAAGCAGAGGGCTTGACCCTCATGATCCCTCAATTTTATCTAGAGTATGACATATATGGAACGGAATACTCTATTGATCAGTTTTGAGTCACCTGTCCTGCCCACTTCTCCCTGCAGATGCAACCCTTTTTCAGCCCTGTCACAGCACTCCACCAGCTTGAGGATGGCCTTGGTTTCTATAGGAATAAGTATAAATAATGGCCTTTCTGCATACTAGTACCCTCTGTTGATCACTTCTAAAGAGAAACACTGCCTGAAAACATGCAGTTAGCTTTTAGAAGATGAAGTTACTTAGCTGAAAAGTTAGAAAACTAGTTGTACTTGAGCTCAAACTAGAACAGCGTTACCATGCATTTTAATGAACCTGCTTTGGAAAAGACACTAAAAAATCTCAAGAGAAGCAGCACTGTACTAGTACCAGCTCTGTTGTGATAAGCTTCTACTACAACAGCAATTTAAGCTAATATATTTTCATTCAATTTGTTATATTAGAGTTATACAAGTTTTATGATGAATGAAGAGACTATTAATTTATTTGTAGACATGGTGTACTACTCTTGCGCTGTCCTGTACCTAGGGTACGTGCCCTTCCCATGTGACTGAGTTAACCATAACTGAGTAAAGCCACTGTTAATCAGAAATTGTGGAAATTAATTTGCTAAGTACTATGAGTGTTAAGCACACCCACCAAGAAAAAAATGTCATAGAAAACAGCTTCATGTTGTTGGAGATTGAATAGGTTGGGTACTTTGCTATAGCTGAAATTGATATTTCTTTCCTGTGAATATGTGTGCTGGTGGGAATCAGTCTCATTGAAACAGAGCAGAAGCCTACACTTTTGTTTTTCTGCCTTCAGACACCTTTCAAGAAAATAATTTCATTTAACACAAAGCTTTATTTTGCAGTAACTTGTTTTCCTTGAGCCATTTGTTTATTGCTTATTAAAAGGCAATCTGTTTAAGAACTTGAAATGCAGTCTGTCTTCATCAGTAAAGCTTTCTCCCTTAAATCCCTGGCAGCATCATTAAGCTCCATTAAAATGATTGTAGTTAAAAACAGTCTTCAGAACAACTGAAAATGGATGCAGAAGAGATTCCGGTAAATGCATGAGGTGGTGTCTGAATGTGTCAAAAGCATTATATTCTGTTCTGTTTGAAAAGTATGCATTTGGTTGTAGTTGATGTCCTCTCATAGATTCTTGTGTAGCTGTTGGGAAAATGCTTGTGTGGTATAAACAAAAGTCTATATCAGGGCTGTTCCTTGAAGAATAATAAACTATATCTACAAGCACCAGGCAAATTGCCTGCTAGATTACTTGATACCTGTGCTAATTCCTGATGATGTAGGCAGTAAGAGCCCATTGTTGCCTGGGCTGATTACAGCTGAGTAAGACTTCGTTGTGCTACTGCTTCTGTTGACTTTTGCTTGGTCCTCTGTCTGGAACACACCTTAGATTCTTGTACCAAGCTTTGAGGCAGCTAGAACTAGAACTGGTGCATTAGGAGCCTGGTAGGGGAAAATAGTGCAGAATTTGCCCCTCAAGTGATGGAGTAGAATATTTCCCATGTCCTGCATGGGTTTCCCCTCTTCTCAGTTTCAAAGAAGTACAAACTATGGAGAAACTGAGTAGGGCAGCTTTACTTGGTTGTGCAGGGAAGAAACATATTAAGGAATATCATAAGGACTGAAGAAGGTATGGAAATATGCTGAGGTTCTGGAAACTTCACCCTTTCCCCTAGTTTAGTCTTAAATGTGCAAAAGGGAATGGAGAGGAGCAGATGGATGTTTGGAAGAGAGGTAAAGAGTGCAGGAAGACACCAAGATACTTGTTAGTGTATACATAAGATTTTGAAAGAAGGCTCCTAATTTCATACTCATGCTGTTGAAGGGGTCGGGGTAGCCAGCTTCAGATTGTGCTCGGTCCAAATCCAGATACCAGCTCTCTATGAAAAGCCACTTTGGAAAAATTGTATTAATATCACATCACATAGTCTTCTGGAAGCTCACAAGGTCAGACTTCTAGTGTCCTGTGCTGTTTTGTGCCATACATGTCTTGCTGAGAGATTTTGCTGGTGAGATTTAGAAGGAGCTGTAATCTCTCACATGCTGCATCTCTCCCCACATTGTGGTTTGCTGCAACTGTGAGGGATTCAGAGCAAGGTAGATAACCAGTTTGGTATTTTCATAAGATTTATCATGTTGTAAAAATGTAATTTTTCTAGTCAGAAATCAGATTTCCCCCCGTCTTGCTCTTCTGTGGGTGGCTATGCTGGCAGAGAGGGTTTCCATCACTACCACTGGTCATCAGGGTGGTAGAACTGGGTTAATCAGTGCTCAGGATGCTTCAGTGCAAGACATTAGAACACCATAGACAGGAATCTGTGAAACCAGAGTTGAACCATGCTGCTACTGTGGCTACTGACAAGCAGATTATACTCTTTTGAGCTAAGACCATCTAGTTCATAATTTTTTAAAAAAAGTTATTTTTATTAGATTTCTTCTCCAGCAGTTGTTCTCAGCCTGAAACTGCTTTTCTACCATGTTATTTCTCCCTTTTGTGTGCTGTGAACACTTAATCACAGTATCACAGTATCATAAGGTTGGAAAAGACCTTTGAGATCATCGAGTCTAACCTATGACCCAACGCCTACACCTACTCCTACTCGTCAACTACACCATGTCACTAAGTGCCTCATCCAAATTTTCTTTGAACACCTCCAGGGATAGTGACTCGACCACCTCCCTAGGCAACGCATTCCAATGAGCAGTTACCCTCTCAGTGAAGAATTTCTTCCTAATGTCAATCCTAAACCTCCCCTGGCGAAGCTTGAGACCGTGTCCTCTAGTTCTGTCACTGGTCGCCTGAAAGAAGAGTCCAACTCCTGCCTCACCACAACCTCCCTTTAGGTAGTTGTAGAGAGCAATAAGGTCTCCCCTGAGCCTCCTCTTCTCCAGGCTAAACAACCCCAGCTCCCTCAGTCGCTCCTCATAGGGCTTGTGCTCCAGCCCCTTCGCCATCCTTGTTGCTCTCCTCTGGACACACTCCAGCATCTCAACATCCTTCTTAAACTGAGGGGCCCAGAACTGGACACAGTACTCAAGGTGCGGCCTGACCAGTGCCGAGTATAAGGGGATGATGACCTCTCTAGTCCTGCTGGCCACACTGTTCCTGATGCAGGCCAAGATACCATTGGCCTTCTTTGCCACTTGAGCGCACTGCTGGCTCATGTTGAGTTTCCTGTCCACCAGCACTCCCAAGTCCCTTTCCGCCTGACTACTCTCCAGCCACTCTGCACCCAGTCTATAGCTCTGCAAGGGGTTGTTGTGTCCAAAGTGTAGGACTCGGCATTTGGACTTGTTAAACCTCATGCTATTGGAGTCAACCCATCTCTCCAGCCTGTCAAGGTCCCTCTGTAGGGCCCTCCTACCTTCTAGCAGATCGACACTTCCTCCCAGCTTGATGTCATCTGCGAACTTGCTGATGAAGCACTCAACCCCCTCATCCAGATCATCCATGAAGATATTAAACAGGACCGGGCCCAGCACTGATCCCTGGGGGACGCCACTAGTGACCGGCCGCCAGCTGGATGGGACACCATTCACCACCACCCTTTGGGCTCGGCCATCCAACCAATTCCTAACCCAGCACAGTACATTCTCATCCATGCCATGGGCTGCCAGCTTGTCCAGTAGTCTACTATGGGAGACAGTGTCAAAGGCCTTGCTGAAGCCCAGGTACACCACATCCACAGCCTTACTCTCATCCACCAGGCGAGTCACACGGTCATAAAAGGACATCAGGTTGGTCAGGCAGGACCTGCCTCTCCTAAAACCTTGCTGGCTGGGCCTGATCTCTCCCTCATTCCTCAGGTGCTGCATGATCGCACGCAGGATTATCCGTTCTATAATTTTGCCTGGGACGGAGGTCAGGCTGACAGGTCTGTAGTTACCTGGATCGTCCCTACGGCCCTTCTTGTGGATGGGCGTCACGTTGGCCAACTTCCAGTCTTCTGGGACCTCTCCAGTGAGCCAGGACTGCTGATAAATGATGGAAAGCGGCTTAGCAAGCTCGTCCGCCAGCTCTCTCATCGCCCTAGGATGGATCCCATCAGGCGCCATAGACTTATGAGGATCCAAGTGGCTCAGCAGGTTTCTGACTTCTTCCTCCTGTATTACAGGGGGGCTGTATTGCACCCCGCCCCTATCCACCGCTTCAGTAGACCAGTTGTCCAGAGAACAATCTGCCTTACTGTTGAAAACCGAGGTGAAGAAGGCATTAAGCACCTCAGCTTTTTCCTCATCTTTAGTTACTATATTTCCCTCAGTGGTCGATAAGGATTGAAGGTTGTTGCTGCCCTTTTTTCTTCCGTTAATATATTTGAAAAAGCTCTTCTTGTTGTCCTTAACAGAAGTGGCCAATTTAAGCTCCAGCTGGGCTTTTGCCTCCCTAATTTTCTTCCTACATGACTTGACAATATTTTTGAACACAACCTGACTCACCTGCCCTTCTTTCCAAAGGCGATACACCCTCTTTTTTTCACTGAGCTCCTTCGAAAGCTCCTTACTCATCCAGGCCGGCCGTCTGCCCCTGCGGCTCGTCTTAGAGCACATCGGGATAGCCTGCTCCTGCGCCTTGAAGACTTCATTCTTAAAGTACGTCCAGCCTTCCTGGACCTCCCTGCTTTTAAGAACTATCTCCCAGGGTACTCTCCTTACTAGTTCCTTATATAACTTGAAATCAGCATGCCGAAAGTCCAACATGGTCATCCTGTTTTTGCTCTTGTTCCATTGTTAATGGAAAACTCAATTATCTCGTGGTCACTGCAGCCCAGACAGCCTCCAACCACAACATCACCCACCAGTCCTTCTCTATTGGTCAACAGCAGCTCAAGGAGAGCCTCACCCCTGGTAGACTCACTCACCAGCTGTGACAAGAAGCAGTCCTCAATACACTCCAAGAACCTTCTGGACTGCCTCCTCTCGGCTGTGTTAAGTTCCCAGCAGATATCTGGGAGATTAAAGTCTCCTAGAAGAACAAGTGCAGCCGATCTCGAGGCAACTTCCAGTTGCTTAAACAACAAAAGGTCCACCTCCTCCACCTGGTTGGGCGGTCTGTAACACACTCCAACCAGGATGTCGATCTTGCTTGCCCCTCTTACTCTTACCCATAGACTCTCAATCTGTTCATCCCCGATCTCAAGTTCTACAGCGTCAAGGGTTTCCTTGGTGTACAGTAATGCTTTGTTCATTTCATTTTCTTGCCGATGTACAGGCTGTTTTCCTGAATAACTTTTTTTCTTTTTTTATAATTCAAAAGGATACGTTTTAAGCCTTACAAATTTATAACGCTGGGGAGCTTACCTGTATGAACATTTGAAGTTGTGCAGTGGAAACTGTATATTGGTCAGTAATGTAAAATAATTGGAGAAACTGATTCTAATCTAAACACCAGTGGGGCTGCTGCTTATTGTGCTGTGCTTCCAGCCATCTCACGGGTCTCATAAATGTGTACCAAGGTGTGGCAAGAAGTTTTGGATGTTCTTTGTTTACTCAAATAGGCTGAATGTGATCAGGAGAAAACAAATATGTTGTCAGGCTCTGAAAAAGAGCAAAAGGGCATCAGAAGAGTATTTGATTTTCAGGTTTAGGTGCTGGATACTTCTGTTAAGCCTCATTAGACTGTTTGTCTACAAGAGTTTGCCCAGTTAGCTTGGTGTGATGCGTGCCTGCCTACCTTCTCAGTCTACTTACAGCTGCTTTTTTTATTTTTGTTCAGTAAGATTAATTTTACTTTTGAAGTATCATTAACACCTTTACACATTTGAGCAATAAAAATTTTTAAAACTTGTGTTCCAAGAACAACCATGTCTGTCTAACTTCTGCTTCCTTGAATAGCTGCCTTTCATTTCAAGGATTAGTACATAGTAACCACTTGTCATCTCCTTGAGCTTGTTTCTAAGCAGTTGTATATCCAAACTCTTTCCCTATATGAATTTTGCATAGCTTAGCTGTTCCCACTGACTCAAGGATGACCCCTGAGGTCAGATATTATTCCAGCATGCTATTGACTCCTCCAGCAGACTAATGAAAGCATATAGAATAAAAATAAAAGCATTACTCAGTAACGAAAGCACCAATAAAGACTAAAGATGTCTGTGTCATGGTTAACACTTAATATTTTGGTAGGTCAGACGAGTACCAGGTTCCAGTGGTCACCTCCATAAAACAGAAGATGGGGACTGGGAATGGAGTGATGATGAGATGGATGAGAAGAGTGAGGAAGGCAAAGCTGCTGTTTCTCAGGAAAAGGTACCTTTTGTTTATGCCAAGACATTTACACTCTGCAAGATATTATTTCTTAATGTTAATTGTATTTCTGGATCTTTAATGCATTAAGCTGCATAGCTCATATCTCATTGCATTGGTTTTCCAGTCACCAAGAGTAAAAGAAGAGGAGAACACAGAGGTAAAAATGTCTTTATCAATCTTTTTTAATTCCAGATGTTTGAGTGAAGGGATTTCTTTTTCATTTCTGTTGTTAAAAATGTGAATAGAGGTGGGAGTGTTGTTTTGCAGCCTTGTGTGGCAAGTGCTTGTGAAGATAGAACTCTGTGTGGTTGGGCCTGTAACAATGAACTTGAACACACACTGAATCAAACAGATGGGAAAGTTAAAGTCATGTTCATGCCCAGGAAAATTGGTTAAGATATGTGATTTGGCCATTGTTAATGACTCTTGATAACTGAATCACACTAATTGCTGTCAAAGTAATGATGGCTGTTTCAGAGTAGCCAGATCTCCAACCATTTATTCATTCTTAGGATTTGTACCGTGACATGTAGCTTGTAATTAAAATGTTTTATCCTGTATACAGTAAAATAGTTCAGTACTGTGGCATAGTAGATTAATTCAGAGGAGTAAAATACAATATTGAGTTTCATGGCCCTGTGCTGGGAGTATGGGAAGCATCAATGCTATAAATAATTGCTTAATAGAATTACTGGCTTACAGCCAAAGTGCTCTTTTGAAAATTTCTGTTCCTTGGGTGGGTGACATTTGTCACTTCACCTGCAGTTTTAGATTCTCTGATTTTCACTGCTGTCATAGAGTCTTTGAAAAAACTAACAGCTTTTTGCCAGGTTTGGTCCTATTGGCTCCCATGATGACCTGAGTCTTTCCATTGCAGAGCTAATTTGCATAGTGCTTCAGCATCTGAGGTGTCTTATGTAAGCTGAGTTAAAAAAAAAAAAAGAGATTTCACCAGACAATCTTTTTATTTCTTAGAAATCGAGAGTTCTGCAGTTTGTGACTCAGTTTATACAAGCTCTGTTATGAGCTGGTTAGCTTATGAAGGAGAAAAAAGCCTCTGCTTGAAGTCTTGTGTTGATTTTTGCTTTCCTAAATGCTCCAAAAGATGACTTGGAATTGAGATTAACGTGGCTTGTCACCGTTGGCGTGCACCTGTTGGTCTTTGGGGTGCACATATACACTGAAGTAACAGGTCTGTTGAAGATGCCAAAGTAATAGTAGTAGTTTGCATGAATGGAAGGAACTTAATTGCAGTAGAAAAAAATCTATTCCCCTTTTACTGATTAAATACTTTTCCAAATATTCATTAACTTTTGTTTGTAATACACAGATAATAAAATACAGATCTTATTTCTTTAAATTTGATTTCTTTAAATTTTCTTTAAACTTGATTTCTTTAAATTTTTTTTCGTTTTTTGCTTAAGTAGCTTCAATGTAAAAAACTGTTGGAAAACAATCAAATGTTATTTTTGATGCAGGTTTTTATTTTGGAAGGACTTAACTTTCAACAGGCTTCTGTGAGGGAGGTCAATATGCCAAATTGACTATGAAATCATAGAGGGCAGAGGACCCTGAGGTACTGTGTACATAGGATTCACTTCTGCTTGAGACTTCACGTAGATGTTAGTTGAGGGCTGGGGAAGGTATCTTAGTGTGAGGAAGAAGTGATAGTGTGAAAGATATCCATGTTCCTGATTTTTCTTTACGAAAGACATTCTCCAAGCTGCGATGCCTGCTTTGATACACTACTAGTTCTTTGCAGATGGGTAGATGCAAGACTTCCTTAACAAACAAAACTATTATGCAAAATCGATGGGAGTAGTACCTTTGCATTCTCCCTGTGTGCCTATTACTTAATAGGTTATTGGCACTTTGATTCAAGGTGGATTAAAAGGTCTTACATGCAAGGCTTTAATGTAGGCCTTACCATTTGTATCTCTGTAATTGAAATGTGATAGTTTTACTGGTCTCAGCTATATTTTAGACTTTTGCTGAAAGTGTTTAAAAGGTTTTTGAGCATTAGAGGATGTGGAAAATATTCTGTGCTAACTTTGAACTGTTAGCATGGCACGTATTTGGGGATTTTTTTTCCTTTGGCATCCATTATAAGGTTTTTTGCTTTTTTCTTTAATAGTCTCAGCCTGCTGTTAGTGATGAATATAGTGAAGTTCCGTGTGCAGTGAATCTTGTCTTAAGATTAAGGTAAGAGATTCTTCTATTTATGTTAACATTTCTTTTAGTTGGTTTATTATTCTTGATCTCTCTCATTATTCTCATAATATTAACATAAAATAAGTGTTAACTTATTTAATTTCCCAATATGACCAATATGAATAGTGTTTCTGTGAGTAACTGCTGTCTTTTAATTGCTTACTGAAATAGAGTAAAATGCAAATCATAATGTGAATGTGTCTTCAGGCTAAGTATACCCTTCATTAAGTATTTTCTTTCCTTTTTGCCTTGCAATGCAAGATCACAGTGAGAGGTTTTTAATGAGTTTCTTTCACACTTCAGCAGTCAGCCTCCGAGAGAAACCATTGCTGTATTACAAGTTGCCTACTCAAAATGTTTTTCATTGGCAAGCTTGATCAGCCACTATGGAAGAGTGACAGATATTTTAGAAAATGGATAAAAATTTGTTGTCTGTCTGAAATTTATACATATTTAAAAAGAGTCGGATTACTTTTAATTAGAATTAGTTTATAAGATTTGAATTGGATTAAAGTATTTTTTCACAAGAAGCTTTGATAACTTTTTATGTATTTAGAGCAAATTTTCCTTAAATGAATAACAGTGAAAAAACCTATTGCTACTCACTTTAAAACCTTATGTCCAGTTTGTATTGACAGGGTATCTATGAGAGGTTGTAAACTCTTAATTCTTGCTATGAGGAAAAGTTAAATGTTATGGGTTTTTTACGCTAACAAAAACATAAAAATCAAATATGTGCAGAAGTGCAAGAAGTACATTAGAAACATCTGTTAGTAATCAGAAAAAAAAAAAAATCTACACAGAATGGGTGTCAAGTTCCAAAATCTATTATCTTCCCTTTTCTTTGACTGCTGTTGTAGTGACAGCTGCCAAAAAAAAATGTGGGGCTGCTCTTTACTGAAGGGAGGTGTAATAAATTTTATTGTGGTCAGGAAAAAGACTGAGAGATTGTTTGGAATCTGTTTAGTTGTCCAGCTGCCCATTTCATCTCTCTGTTAATCTACAGGTAGATTAAATCATTTACAAAACAGACCAATTTATACTGCTGTGTGGGTGTAGTACTGAGATGCTCTAGGTATTTTTAAGTTATGATGAAACCTATAGAGTGATTAGCTTCTACGCAGTTGCTTGCAGTGGTGGCATATCCATAAGGCAAACAGTCCTGCAAATACAGTGAAATGTCATAAATTATGCTCTCAGTTTTCTGCAGCTCTTAAGCCAGAAGACAGGTGGATGAGTTCCTTAGGGACATGGTTTAGTGGGGAGACAGATACATTTGGACTCAATGATCTCGGAGGTCTCTTCCAACTTTGTGATTCTAAGTGAAGGAAGATTGATCCTAGGAGACTTCAGTTGCCAAACTCTTATTTGCATGATAAACTTCTATTCTTCTAAGAATCCTCTTAATTCATGGGTGAAAAAATTCATTCCCCCTGTAGTAACTAGATGATTGGTGTGTTAAAATTAGGAAGGTTTAGTTCTTTATTGGTAGAGAGGGAAGAAACATTAATTTCAATTTTAGGAACCAGAAAGTTTCCTTCAAACAAAACAAAGTAGTCTTGAACAATAGATACACTCTGGGGCCTGGGAACACTGTTGGTGGTGTCTTGGAAAAAAGAAATTTTGCTGAATGAATTTGGTTAATTTAAGGTGACCTGCTTCAGAGGGAAGAATGCTCTGTGGTGCAAACTCTTGGCCCCGTGTGAGCTCTGGCTGTGTCCCACCTCAGTGGTAGGAGGTGGGCTGAGTTATGCATCTTTGCACTGTGTGTCCGTGTTTCTGTCTAGTGGAAATTGGACATGTGAGTAGAGTCATAGCTAGCACATAATCAGTGTGTGTGTGAAGCTGGGGAAGTACAGGAGTGTGGGGTATACCGAGGAGCACTCTTTTCCTTTAATTGTAACTTTGTGAAGTGCATATCCAAGAATGAGGGCTATAAGCTACCTATACCTGTGCCCGGTGATGTACCTTCAGAGTTAGTACTTAAGCATTTCTTTATATTTACTGCTTTAGAGATAAGAGTTATTTTGTTTATGGAACATTCACAGAAATCCAGGCCAGCTATTGGCTGGCTGCTATATGCATTGCGTTTTACAAGGTGTCTGTGATGGCTTGTGCTTCCTCTCCACCATTGACCCCAGGAAGGGAACAGCTGAGGCTGCTGTGAGCATGGCAGGGCTGTGCAGCCTGCTGAATACTTGTCAAGAATTATATTCGAGTGTCTTGTTCTGCAGTAAATTAATAGAAACCTTATTTGGACAAAGGAGCTGATGACTATTTTTTAACCTTGAATAAAATACTAATATTTCTTCCATTATTGGATTACCCGTGGGGAGTTACCTCAGCTCATTTGCCTGTCAGTGTCAAGTATCTTTCGGTATATTCTGTTAAAAGCTTTTCATCTTTGACCTTACTTCAGGCATAGTGGCCTTGGCCTGGCAACGAGTGGTTGCAACTAAGGGTTCTGCATTTTTGGGTCTAGGACTAGTTGAAGTGAGCAAATTCAGGGAAGATAGCCCTGGAGAAATAGCAAATGTGGTAGCAGTATAGTGCTGCTTTATGGGCATAGGATTAGGAGTCTTCCTCCTAAGATCCAAAGAGTCCTGATACTTTGACCTTACCACTCTGCCAGACAAAGGCCAGAGTGGGATTGAGGCTGGTATTCCAGTGAAGTATTGACAAGCTTGTACCACACTAGGTAATGTAAGTGACAAGGCAAAAGTGTTCAGAATATTGAAGCCTTAGCGCTTGGATTATTGCTGTAATCTGTTCTGCAATTACCCAACTGCTTTTTCTGTTTTACTAGCAGAAGTGCGGTTGTATGGGGTTCCTTCGTAAAACTCCGAAAAATAAATGTCCTATATCATAGGATGTAAATGTGCAGGCCCTCAATCACTCATGATCAGTCCTGAATTAAACAGGAAGCCACCCTCTGCATTCCGGCTGTAAACAACTGTCCTTAGGCTGGGATCATTGCAGAGTGAATGAGCTTACGTTTAGGGCAGCTGTATATGGAGAAAGGTGCTCTGGTCCCTAACTGCTCGCTTCTGTTCTAAATACCTTATTAAGTAAATTTTTTTTGAGCATCTGAAAGTAAAAATACTGCTAGTTTTGACATTTCTTATGAGTAAAAGTGGTATAGATGACTTGCTTTGCGTCACGCAGCATTCCCTTGGGATCATAAGGTAGTAAGTGGCTAATATCCTTTCAGGGGTTTCTGCATTTATCCACCTCCACTACAGATTTTAAACTGTTCTGTTGATGTATTTTGTTGAATTGATCCAGTCACAAAGCTCGTAGAGACTTGAGCGCATCAGAGGATTTTTATGGGATTTGTTAAAATAAGCCATAAGTTGTGAACCGTATTTCTATGGAGCAAGTTAGCTACAGTGTGAGGTTAGAAACAATTTCCTGTGGTACTTCATCTACTACTATTATATAGCTTTTAAAGTATGGCTTGATGTTCAGATAAACACGTGAACATTACATGACAGACTTGAAGACTCAAAGATTAGTGTATCATCCAAAATGCTGGAAACTTTTTCTTTTAAAATAATTCACTTGAGGCAGTCAAATTGCATTAACTGCAGTAGCTTGATGAGTTTGGAACACAACTGATTTTAAATGTTGAGAATTACTGCTTATAAAAAAGTTTGGTGCTGATGTGGGTAAAAATGTTGATACCAGCAAAATAGAAGAGGAGTGAATTGACTGATAGGGGTGGTGAGGGGGAAGGGAAGTAAACACGTCAAGAGAAGGCTCGGGAAGGTCTTATCTCTTCATTATTTTCTTTGCTTCCCCAGAAAAGGGGCCATGCGGTAAGGTAACAGCGAAAGATGAGCATCTCAGATGGGAAAGAGGTGTGTGGTGAAGGCTGGCTGGATAGGATCTGAGGGGAGAAAGCATTTCCCCAGGGCCCTCAGGCAAGGAGGGATGGATGATTGAGAGAAAACTCTGGCATTTGCGGTACTGCTGAGTCTTTGGCTGGGGAACTACCTTGGTTGCTGGGAGTTTGTGATGGAAGCTGATGCAAACTTTTGCAGCTTGATGTGTAGAAATTATGAGACTTGGGAGTGTGGGCCAAAAGGTTTAAAGAGTAGTGCCTGGAGATTTGAGACATGGCAAAGCCTAGGGAGAGGAGCAACCTTCAAAAGGAGAAAAAAAGAACAAAAAAAAGCATAAATACTTATCTGGCTTGTTTTTTTTTTCTTTTGTGCAATGATGCTACACTAAAACCTGTCAAATTTTAGATGATAGTTTTGCATTTTTTCCCTAGTAGTATGTTCCAAAAAAGTTTAATAATACACATAAAACTTACTTTCCCAAGGAAGGAAATCTGGCAAAAGAATCTGTGCATTTCACTAATTCTTTTACTGGATGGTCAGGTTCTGTTATTTTTCCCAAGCAGTGCAGGGTTGGACTCATTCAGTAATGGAGTAGGGAATGCCAAATTAAGACCAGCCTGTGTTTGCTGCAAATGCTTTGTTGTGGATGAGAAGCACAACTCACATTCTGAAATGATCTCTTTATACACGTGCTGCTATTTAACTCTGTTATGGGTGGTTTCCAGCTTGAGTGTCTGATTTTTCCACCCTTGCCTTGTATTTAATACCTTTTTGTTTCAGTAGTTTTCTCAGTGGGACTAAGTTGTAAAAATATTTTCTACTGTCAGAGTTGCTTCTTCTGTTGGAGATGGCAATTTTCAAGTTATTTTCTGCCTGTTGTGTCTTGGATTATGTTGCTCCAGAAGTGAAATTAGCAGCAATGCGTTTTAGGTAACTCCCTGCAAAGCTTGTAAAAGGCTCTATTATTAAATTCTTAATACAGACCATTAGTATTTTAAAGCTCAAATTTAATTAAGAGACTGCTAGAATTTTGCAATGGACTGAAAATACTGGTTCTCAGTGGTTGCTTGATCTGTTGTCATGGCGTGTAACTATGACCCAGACTGTGAGTGTTCACTCTGTTGAAATGCTGGCGCTTCTGTAACCTCAGCCTCATAGAGGAAGAGGAATTTGAGAGTGGAGAGAAATGAAATCTGTAATCCAGTTTTTTTCCTGTGGAGCTGTGCACACCATGTGTTTGGTAGCAGACCCTGGCAGGAACTCTGTAAAGAGAGATTTAAGGCAATTGTTTGTGATTTTGTCCTCCAACAGGACTATTCGTGACACGGAGGAAGGGACATGTGGAGGAATTATCTCCCTTGATTTCAAGTTTCTCATCTAACCACCAAGTTGTGACAGTTACGGATTTAAGAAGGCCACTGTCAGAGGGTTTAAATATTTAGATTAAATAACAGAGTCATTTCATGTTAAATTAGGAGATTTGTTAACGGTTCGTAGTTAAGAGTTTGAAATTATCTGAAACAATCTAAGGACAGTTAAATTAGCTCCTATGATAGAAAGATAGTTCACTGACAGTAATTTAGAATGTCCTAGGACCTAGTTTAGTACAATTCCTGTGTACTAAGTGAATTAAGCCTGTGGAAGAGCAGGGGCAAATGGAAAATTTTAACTTGATGCACAGGCAAATGGGATACTTCTGTTATTATGTATCTTATTTAAAATAGTGTGTTGAGGTAATGCTAAGGCAGGATTGTAAGTAGTGGTGCTCAGACCGTGTTATTTACATATAAATGTTGGTGCATGTCTGTATTTCATACAAAAACATTTCTTCAGCTAACACTGTCGTTTTTTTCACACTATCAAACTGTGTGTCATTGGATCCTTTCTGAGGAATATGCCTTTTGGGGAACTGGATGGACAGGTGCAATTCAGGGTGACAAAGCCAAGGAGCAGCCAGTAGCAGGCAGTTGCTTGTGCCACCCTACAGCAGGAGAGCTATTAGTTCTTAAATGAATTGTGAACTTCATCTGCATGCCAGAGCAAAAACAGTAGGATATCTATCTCTAGACTGAGCTGAAGCTCAAGTGCTAATCTTCCGGTTTTCATCTGGGCATCTTTTTATGACCTCTTTACATGTAATAATTTTTGTAAGAAGGTTACAGAAAAAGCATACTTGACTGGAGGTACCTAGTAGAGCTACTCTCATGTTGTTAATATTTAAGTTTGAGACTTAGATTTTAAGGAGGGAAAAAAACCCTATAAACAAGAAAACCTCAAATTCTCTTCTGACGAGAGGTGGAATGAGCTTGATAATTGGCTCAGTACCATAACCTCGAGATCTTGATTCTCTGTTTCTTTTTTCTTTTACTTTTTTCAGTATCTTAAACATCTGTCATTCCAGTTCTTTTGTAAGAAATGAGGCTGATGTGTATCCTTCACCAAGGGCAGATGTTTATCATTTTTGCTATTTAAAATGGCTTCTTTTCTTCAGTGTATTTATTGACAAAATTCACAAACTCCCTACAGTGTTGTGGGTTTACTACTGAAAATTGACAGAATTTCTCTATAGGCAGGGAACTGATCCAGAAACAAACATCATAAACAAAACCATTTGTAGAATTCTTGAAGTAAATGCACCTGTGATTACAGTATTGAGAACTGTCCTACATTTTATTTTGCCATCACCTCTAAGGCTTTGCCCTGGGAATCATGGAGGTGTGGGTACATGGTTACTGAATAGAATTTTATTTTCACAGCATAGAGACTTGATTTAAATAACCTTTTTAATCATGATTAAATCATGACTGAAATCAGTAAGAAGGAACCCTTGATTAAACTATTGATTCTAATCCTGTTTTCTGTTTGTACCTCTATTATTTCCTTCAAAGCTTGCTCTTTTAATATGGTAAATTATGCATTTCTAACTACTTAAGAATGTTTTTATGCCTTGGTGGTTTTTTATGGAAAATAAGTTAAACATTTAAAAATTTATTCTAATTATGACCTGAATAATCCTGGAAAAAATTGCTGTGCCATCTCTTATTAAATAGAGAACTGGTATATTTGTTTATCAAAACAACTTTTATATGTAAAATTGATAATTATTGAGCAAAGGAATAAGTATATTGTTTCTGCTTATTAAATTGAGGTTATCAAGAAAATTCACATGTCAATATTTAGATGGCAAGAAATTAGGCATTTAACGTGCATGGCTGTGGTTGTGAATTATGTGGATATAAGCATTTGAGGATGTTACTGATACTGAAATTTTAAAATCACAAGAGCTTTTTTATTCTGTTCTGACTTTTTATTGAATTATTTAAAAAAGAAAGAAAATAAGAGGTGAACAAAAATAACAAAGAATCCTTAACACCACCCACAACCTCCTCTTTCTTACAGTTTAAAGCTTGAATTGACCTCAGTGTTAAAAGTAATTTTATTTGTATTATTAATGGCATGTATGTTAATGGTCAACTGTAATATGGCTGATAATTTGATAATTTGAAATCTAACTCAAGTTAGATATTTTTCTAATAATTTTAAAGACTTCTCATTTACCTTGAGAGGCCACACTTTCATTCATCGGCTTTAGAGTTGCCTGTGAATGTGGTGACATTGTACACTTGGCAGGGTTGAAACCATTTTAAATAATTTTGTTTGATTTGGCTGCTTATTCCCATTTAGTGTTGTGCTTCTCTGAGTTTGCACTGGGAGAGGTGTTTCTGGGACTGTATTAGGTCACTATAAAGCAGTCAGGTTTTGATTGGTTGGTTTGTAACTTCTGATGTTTTGGAGAGGAGGGCAAAATTTTAACTGAACCTAATTCATTGATCCTGTGTTGGTTCACAAAGCAGTTGTCACTGCTGCTGTAGTGTGGCCATTGAATGGTGTACTGGGACACAGGTGGGACAAGGACTTAGCAGGCTTTGCTGGTTTATTGTAAAGCCACTTTTGAGAACTTTGGCCCATGGCAGGAAAACTAGGTGAAACTTTTGAAGTTCTTAAAGCGTATACTCTTTGCTATGCTTCCCACTCTTCTTGATAAAACTAGTCAGGATCCGTCAATTTTAGATGGATGATATGCAGATTGTAACAGTTTTCTGGTGGCTCAGATGTCTTTGTGGTTTGCCTACAAGTCTCCTTTGGATGTAATGGTAATGTACTAATAGATGGTCAGGAGTGAAAAACTCCAAGACAACGGGGTTGAAAGGATGCACACATCCAAGAAGTTCTTGATTCAACATATTTAAAACATTCCTTGCTTTGGATAAATCAAAAGGTTTTTCTGAGACTTCCCTCAAAGCCCATTTTGTGCACTTGGGGGCTTACATGTCTCTATTAAAAAACCACGTAGTCCTGCAGAACTTACATCAAGACAAACGACCAGTAGTTATAAACAGTCACTTTTCTAGAGCTCTACTTTGAAGTACCCCTAGCCTCCTGGCAATGATCTGCTTTCACACTTTCTGATTTAAAGAACTGAAATTTTGCTTCAAGCACTTTTGCCGTTTTATGGTGTCATGCTTGGAGAATTTGTCACTGGACTAAGAGGTTATAATGTCTATTCTTGTGTACAAGGCATGCAGAAGCATGCAAACTAAGCCTTTTAGTCACTCTAGTATCTCTCATCAGTCAGGCAGATGGTGTATTGTTTCAGTCATGCAGCTAATACAAGTTTAACTTCCTCAGACTGTGTACTGATCAATAATTTTTGGTATCAAGAAACACAGATCTTTCAGAGATATGATCAGAGGGTGTAAGTTAAACTATTGGCAAATCCAAGAAAGGCAACTAACCGTTATGTGCTCTAATGTTTAACAAAGTAATCAGGTCACATATATGGCAGTTATCCTCTCTGATATTGAAGTGCTTCCATTGAATACTTCAGAGTGATTGTTTTTTAACATTATTGATGTCATCTGTACTTAACTGCAGATCTTTCAAGGAACAAGACAGTTTTAGATCAATTCTGGTTTTGACCAAACATGGAGATTTTTCCACATTGATAAATTCTCAGTATAACTGCATACTGCTCTTCATTGTATTTCAAGTACTTGTTAAATACTGATGCTTTTCACAATACCACCATCTATACCACTGCTCTTTAAAAAAACTTCCATGAAAATTCAGGAATAATTTTACAGAAAAACTTATTGTTAATATTATCTTCTGTGGAGCAATAACCTCTGATAACTCTTTGTGTAAGGTGTTTTCCACCTGCTGATAAATGAGAGTAGGTAGGAAATGTGAGCCTCAAAAAAGATAATACAAGTGCATACTGCTTTTCACTGCCTATGCAGAGAAATGGGTCACTGAAAATTGAGTTAAAAAAAATTCTATTCTAGAGTTTGCTGTTTGACTTTGCTGTGAACGAAAGTAACAAGGGAAAAAACTGAAGGGCTTATAACATTCTTTTTGATTCAGCTTCTGGCATCAGCAGCTGCAGAAAGAGTGAAGAACCTATTTAAAAGCATGTTTAGGTGCAGTTATATCTAAAATGCCTCTAGTTCTAACACCTCTATGTCAAGGAATGAAGACTTTGGACTGTAAATCAGTGGATGAAGAGGAAGGACTTAATGAACATATGTTACTTCTAAAATGATAAATAGGGTTTTGCAGACTTGTCTGGTGGTACTTGCATTTATCAGCTAGAGTCTTCTTGTTTTTCTTCTATCACACAACTTCTACATTTTATTAGTTTTACTATCATATCCCATCCCTTTTTACTAGATTGAGAGCACTCTTAATTTCTTAATAGTCTGAAGGAACTTAGAACTGTTGTAAACCGCTTTCCTGCCGAAGGCACTGTTGGCCACCCTGGAGCTGTGGATAGTGCTCTTAGCTGATCTAATGGTGACTGTAACAATTCACTTGGTGGTAGCTTTTTGTAGTGTACACTTGCCTTTTCTGTGTGGTAGATGGCATACAGATGGTAGATCTTTAATAGGTAGCTGCTGTCTCATGCCAACAGCTTAACAGCCAAATGAAAGTGTTCTATTGTGACATTGCCTGTTTTTCAGTCTTAAAAGCATTATTTGGCTGTGTTTTGTTATTAGTATTACTGCTACCTCTTGAAGTATAGTGATGTTATAACAAGTGTGTTGCATCATTTCAGGGATCTGCTCTTTACCTAGGCACCTGTAAACTTTAAATAGTAGTAGCAGTGTACATTTGTCATTTAAGTCCTATAACTTTGTTTTGAACCATCGTATTCTAAACATATTTCCTTCTTCCAGTAATGTACATAGAGGAGCATAAGTTGTAAACCCACGGTGTTTCTACAGAACCGCTGAAGTAATTGATAAAATTTTAATGGACTTCAAAGTATATTTCAGGACTATTACTTACTAATACTAAGATTTTAGTCCCATTCTACTTTGTGGCAATCTGGAAGCAGGGCAGACTTCAAACACCTATTTTGCTCCTACCGAAAGATAACAAAAATTCCATTCTATTTAATCTAGAATTTATCTGAGTCATTAAAATTAAGCTAAGAAGAACCATCTCTCTCAACAATGCTAAACAGACGTGATCTACTTTTGATAGTATGGTAATGTGTAATGGAGGAGCCTGGATATTGATTAGTATATGACAACTGAGCATGGAAGTGTTAGAGAGGAAGGGATTTACATAAACGTGGTGAATCCTTAGGAAGCTAATGCCTCTTTACAGTAAATGCTTTCTTCTTTTGTGTTTGTCTGATCCCACAGGAGCTTTTAAGTGCTGATTCACAAAATTACTTTAATAAACAGACTTCCTCTTATTACTGCTTTGGTTCTGCTGTGTGCAATGTACCATGGCTTCAGGAGGAAAAAGAAAAGGGACGTGGAGGGTGGTAATGAAGGAAGATGTGGTTTTTGTAGGGGTAGGAGAGGGTTCTTGGTTTTCCAGGCCCTAGCTGAATGGATACATTCTCACAACTGAAGCATAAGAAAATTGCCAGGTAAGGGAAGTAAGGGGATAGAAGACATAAACATCAGGCGTAACTTGAATTTGGGACCAATGGATACATTCACTTTCAAAGATTCTACTCCCACATCCTCTTTGTAATACTGAAAGTAAAGTGCCAGTTTGCATTTCACTGTTTTGAGTGTATTAACTGTGTTCTGTAAATACAGTTGAAATCAAGTTTTAATTAATCAAAATTTAGATTAGAAACAGGTACTACACATGTTCAGTACAGTTTCTAATAGACGATACTTAAAAAGGGGTGGTGCATCACTTAGTAGGGATTTTCCTTGTGTCAAGCCCAATATCTTGGCATAAAGTAAATTTTGCTAAAAAAAAAAAAAATCAGTAAATTTTTGCTCACTGGAAACGTAACTCACAGCTGTTTCCATGGAGTGGTGCTGTCTCTGTCTCTTCCACTGCTGCAGAGACTAGTTTTCTCCACAGGGCATTGACTGAAAAATACAACACTTGTGGAATACACTAATGCTGTAAAAGGTTGGTTACAAAGGGAGTCATATTTAATTTGTGCGTTATGCTTTAAGTACATGGAAATGAAAAAAGGATGACAACTTATTGTCAGAAGGAAGATGACCATTTATGTAGCACTTGTCATGGCCAAATAACATTTGTCCCTCCAGCATTTGAATAACAAGGAAAAAATGCAGGCAAAATTTCTTAAAAAAAAAAAACCAACAAAACTCAAAAAACCACAAGCCCTAGCTTTCTGTGATTTTTCCCTTAATTACATTTCTTACACTGCACACACAAAGACCTTGTCCCAGAGATGTAGAATGAAAATTGGATGAGTACAGCTCTAGGATGTACAAGCTACCTATCACTCTGATTAGTCCATTTCATTGTGATAATAACTGCTTTCTCTGCAGTCTAAATGAGCGAGTCATCCTAATACTTCTGTGGATTTAATGACACTAGGAACTGCAGTGAGGCAGTGCAACCATACTGCTTGCCCTTGTTTTTCAAGCCATGCTGTCTTGCTATTTCCGCTCTTCCTTAGTTTGCCTCCATGATAGTTTCAATGCAGTTCAAATTTTGAAGGGGAGGAGGATTTGTGAGGCCTAAATTTTGTGCAAGTGTAATAAGTGTGATGTTTATTTCCACTGCATGTTTATTGTTAAAGCACACTGGCATAGACTTGGCCAGTGTTACCAGTCCCTGATAATTAGGGAAATTCTGTTCTGGTGCGAATAAGGCTTGTAGGAGTATGAGGAGGGGAAAGGCTAATTTATGAAGGATGCCATGTGGTATCATATGTTAGGGTGCTATTCATAATCAAGTTTCTGCAATTTTGTTTGAAGACTAATTTATTTCTGCTTCCAGAGAAGAATACATATTCTGCTGTTGTCTCTTTCACTAGTCAGATCTGAAAAATGGGTGAAAGAAATAAGTGCTCTTCTGACTTTCTTCAGAGAATGCTTTCTTGCTTGTGATTTGGTTAATTGTATCATGGCCTTCCTCAGTGCTGGTCAGATCTTGAAAGTGCGGGGAGTGTCCCTTTTACCAGGTGACCTGTTCTTTACAAATGGTGGAGGTGCTCTTGCCTCTTAAATACCTCCCCGTGTGGGCAAACAAAGGACCCTTGTCTGGGCAGAGCTTATATTTTATTGCCCATACTGTAAAGCATAGCCATTGAATTCTCTGATTTTTCTTTTTTTTTAAGTTTTCACTTCTCCTTGACTGTTAATGCCCTCCATGTTCAACTGGAGCTTAGGAAAAAGAAGGTGAAAGAAGTCTGTTAAAATAGATTCAGTGGTGAGGAAGTGGAGTAATAAGAGTGAATAATTGTTTCTCTGTCTTTTGCTGCTTCCACTCATCGGCCTATAGAAATAGCAGAGAATATTCCGATGCCTTGTTAGGACTGGATAACAATAATATAGAAAAATGATATACTAAAAGAATGATTAGCATCCAAGATGATAACAGTGGTGTTGAGCAATGTACTTTTATATGTGTAAGTGGACAAGAATGGGGATAAGAACTAAGATTTTGGATTGGTTTTCTCTTGGAGGTATGGGAAAGGATGATTAAATGCTTGAATTAAAAAGTGGCATTTGATTAAGAAAATAAATACAGTTTCAGGGAAGGTGAAGTATTTGTGAAATACCAGCAGAAGTGAATGACCACTGATTGAAAGCATGGATATCTACGGCACCTGTTGTGTATTCTAGAGAGTGCTGGCTGTCTACATGACATAGTGATGGAACAGTTGGTGATAGGGGAATGCCAGTGGTTTATGGTTTCTGACTATATCTGAAAGACAGGAATGAAAAAAATCAGGGGAATCTTGTTTCTGCTCTAACTAATAAAGGCCATAAGTGATGCAGTTCCCATGCAATGTATTTGTACTGTGTCCTGTGTCACATCAGCTTTGTTGATTACCATTTTGTTATCACTCGCATTCTTGGACACTCGGCTCCATGTCTTAGTCCTTGTAAATCGTGTGTGATGATGGAGTAGCTCAAGTCTGAAAATTCAGCAAGTGGTGCAGAGACAAAACCTGTGTGTTCTTACCCTTCTTTTGTCTTACCTCATTTGAGATTTTTTTTTTCTTATTTTGGGAAGGAAGAATAAACAGTTACTTAGCTGTGGTAAGATGCATCTTATCCAGGAATACTGACTCTCTTTAAGGGCTATCTCAAAGATGCTGAAGCATGATTTACATCTTAAGCTTAATTCCAAGACATCTAATTTCCTTAAATCTCACATGATAGACACTGTGCATTTAAGGACAAAAGAAGTAATGACATTTAATGTCTCCAATTTACAGTTGCATCATTACACAAACATCATTACCTATTTTAATTCATCAATGTAGATCTCTTATCAAGTGTGTGGAACATAGTTAATTGACTGTAGCAGAAATTATGCTATCATTAGGTAATTATTTGAAAGGCTTTTTCTTTAAATGCAAAATACCTGAAACCTCTTTTGTGAAAGTCAGGATTTTTGCATGTCAATCTGAACAGCTACACAATTTGGTTTTTCTGATTTTTGAGAATATGAGCATCGTTCTGCAAATTATTTCCTTTAAAAGAGAGTATCTTTGTTTTGTATCCTAATGACAGGATGGGCTAAAGTCATGGGCCAGGGGTCTACGTGATAAAATTGACCTATGTGCTTTTTCTGGTTCTTTGAGGAAGCATTATTACCTAGCAGTCATAGTGTGTATGTCAAATGGTTCTGATAAAAACAAAATAATAATGAAAATTGGCAAAAGTATGCTTCTGTAAAGTTTTAAATTCTGAAATTACTTTGCCAGAAAAATGACTGCCAAGATGTCTTGGCATGGAATGTTTTGGTGTCACCATTATTCAGAGCGGTTCTGTGCAATGCCTGCTGTTGGAGGTGACTGCATAGTGAAGAGTAACCTGCAGGAAATTAATAACTGCAGTGTGCTAAAATGCACGAAAGTATTTAAATTTTACTATTTTTTAAAAGACATGGGCTATTTTTATCCATGAAGATCAAGGTATACTAGTCTGTAATGGTACAGAGCAAGCAGCAAATAAGAAGTTTTATAAGAGATGGCAAAAAGATCTGAGTTTGCATTATAAAATAAAAATAAGTTTTTCACAAATGCACTAAAGAAACTAGGGACCATTAAGAAATGATGAAGAAGATAAAATAATTAATCACAAAGGTACTGACTGCCTTTCTTCAAATCCTGTTTCTATTTAGCAGAAATAAAGTCTGTGTATGCTGCTCAATGATAAGAATGTAATGGATGTAAGTGAAAAGGGAACTCCAGTGGAACAAATGAAGTGCTGCTTGGAAACTGCCTACAAATAAATCAACAGGTCCAAACAGTTGTCACTAAAGTGTATCAAGGGAACTAGGAAACTAATTTGCAGTAACAGTGACACTAACTAGAACCAGAGAAGTGTCTGAAGACTGAAGCATGAACAGCTTTTAGGGGAGAATTCGAGTGCGCCTTCAATTTGGTTAGTATGTAATGGCATAAATAATTTATGGAAATCAATAAATGTCTGGAAGGTAAAGGAACTGTAAGCAGAAACGCTTACAGACTTCTAGCAAATTAATCTTGCCAAAGATCCTTTGTTTTACTTTCCTGAAGAGCAGCGTACAATTAAAAAGAAAGTGGCAGCATCTGAAGTTCAAAATAGTTCAGAATGTAACAATTGCAAATAGTGAAGTTGGATGGCTGAATACATATCAACCTTTCTTGAGTTTTCACTTTCATTTAAATAAACAGATTCAACTCAATAACTTTATGCTTCGGATATTCTGCAGTTTGGAGACAAAGTAAAATATACTCCATTTGCATCCTGCTCGAGGAAAGGATCTGTATCAGGAACAGTTGGTCTTTCACATAGCTGTATCAGTCTGTTAGAAAGCAGGTAGTTTTCATGAGAGTTCATAATTACTTACTGCCTTTTTATATGGTGGACATTCTACTTACAGGAGGTCTGTGGAAAGATATAATCTAAGAGCATAATGTATTTATTTTCTAGATAGATAATCCTAAATGCAGAATCTATGGAATTACTTCTTAGTTGATTTTAATGTTTGACTCTATGGGGAAAAAGATATGCAGGCTGGAACAATTCCATATAGATGATAATAAAACCCAAAACTTTCTGGTTTACCTCTGCAAAGGTGTAAGAAAACCTTTAGTCCCTTGGTTTACTTCTTCAAAAAGTGTGTGCAGGAAATGAGTATCTAGGTCTGAGCTGCATCCCACATTCAGTCAAAATATAACTTACTTAAGAAGAATGCTGATCTTCTGTGCAACTTCCCTCCTTTGGAAAGTGGCAGTTTTAATAGGCTGATTAGAAATAACAAATTTCAGCAAAGAGAAGTGGACTGTAGAAAGGGAACTCATCTAAGTCGTATGTTTTTTAATTTTTTTTTCATACAGAAAGCCATCCAGATTCAATTTTCCATACAATGGCAGCAAATTTTCTACAACAGAAGTAAATGAGCCTTGTAAATCTGTACCTGACTAGCTGCATTATCTGTAGCTTTGTATTAGTGATATTAAAATCCAATGGTTTTTTATTTGAAGTGGGATTTTGGGAACCTCCAAAAGCTTTGAAGCACTCAGTATATTCAGTAAATGAGTGCTTTTCATTTTAAGCACGGCATATGGCATAGTAACTTTTCAGGGTTTGGTGTCTTACTTTTGCCTGTGTTGCCAATCATTTTGGGCTTTGTGTTCCTGTATTTTGCTGGGTTTTGATTCTGTAATATTTTTGTGAGTATTTACCAAGTGATAATAGCTGTAAGTCACAGCTGAGTATGCCCGCCTATTTGATTTAACTTTCCCACAGATTTCATGGCTTTGTATGCAGAAGTATGGGCTCGCATGCAGTTTCCTTGCTGAGGAGAAGAATAATGGACTGCAAAATGCATTCTGTTCCTATTAGCTTTTCAAGTGGGTTGAGCTATTTATTGGAAAAAGTGTGCTACAGCAATTAAGTTCATCCCTAAGCTCAATTGGCTTGCCTTTTCCCAAAATGAGGTGGACATCTGTTTTGTGAAGAGGCTAATGTTTTATTAATGGTAGAAATTATTAACTAAAATCAAAGCTGAAAATGTGCAAGAAATGGAAGTTTAAAGCACATTATGAGACTGTAAAGGAATTCTTTAGTGCAGGTGTTCAGTCCTTTATGCTTGTGTCATGACTTGCACTGGTTAAAGCATTCTTTGTGGCAAATGGAAAGGCAGAAAACCATTGGCTTTCACAGTCTGCTCTTTATATGTAGATAGAACCTGAGTGCTGAGACATTGGTGGTCAGTGAAGGAAGTTACTACTTTCTAAACAGCTTTATAAAACCTGTGCATCAAACACTGCTTTTCAGCATTTAATGTTTGCTAGATACTTTGTCTCTTAAAAAAGCATCTCTATATACGTATTGTCTTGGATAGGGAGTTTTAAGTCCAAGTGAACATTTTCATTGTTCTTGGAGGAGGAAGTATCTATGTTGACTAGTAGGATCAGTATGGCAGTGTCTTGAAGATGAAAAGGAAAATATCAGAGTACCTTATTTTATCCTTTAGATTGCTCAAGGCACTTTTCAGCTTAAGCATATTTTTGTGTTCATTTTCTCCAAAATACTGTCATGAAAATGCGGTGAAGTCTGGGTGCTTTGGGAGGGCAGTGTTTTTCAAGTTGAGGAAATTCACACTACAGAAATGTGGGTTGATGCCATAGGCATTCTTTGGGTGTAGAAGCTGAAGAGTTGTTCTGTTCTTGATTACATACACTGAATGTTTTTCAGGAACTCCAGAAAGGAACTTAATGACATACGGTTTGAGTTTACTCCAGGCAGAGGTAAGGCTCCTCCAATTTGATTATTTTTTTTATTGCTCAAAAAGGTATTTCAGAAATTTATTACTGCTTTTGGTTAATACAAACTACCTCTCTGGAATGTTTCCTGCTGTGCAGAGCTTTATATTGAACTTCACTTGAACAAGAATAGCAGATGTATGTAAATTCTAGTGGCAAGATTGCATGATGTATAGTATATCCTAGAAGTCTTAATTCACATTCATTTCTTATTGAAATTATCTAGGTAGGATATAAGATCTTGCATGTACAGCTTTGGATTTTCCATTTTTGCATTTGGAAAACATTGTAGGAAATGGAATATAGTAGTCATAAAGGTGTATGTGGTGATGGTGATAATATCGGAGTTTCCCATTTTTAATAAAAGAAGATCTATTAAAAAGTGCATACTATTTTTCAAATGCTGTCTTCAGCTGAAAGTTGAGTTGCATCTCTAGCTTTGATATTATCACCAGAAAGAGATTCTGCCATTGAAACTTTAAACTCTGCTGCATGCTTGTAGAACTGTACTGGCTTTCCAGTGCTACCAGTTGTAAGAACTCATAAAACTTAATTTTGCTTGAAGAAAACTAAGTATTACTGGGATAAAATGCCCAGGAGGCTGATTCAATGAGTAAGAAGGTTCATCCTTGTTACATAGCAACCTGTTGAACTGTGAACACATTTTGTATTTCTCAGAAGTCAGTATTCACTATATTTAGAATACCTTTCAAAGAGCTTCCATCTAAAAATTAATCCAAATTAGAAGAGGTGTCTCTTTTCCTGTAAATCATAGTATCTTTCATGTGCGGTAGTGCTGTGCATGGATCTACTTTCTGTAGTCTACCTGCATTTCTCATTGATTTTTGGCAATGGGTAATAACAAAATAACGAAACAGAGTGTCCTGGTTTAGTCACTTATCAAAAGAATTACTTAAATACTCTCTAAGCAGTTACATAAGCCATTTGAGCATTCTTACTTTGTTGAAAAGTAGAGGATATTTCATCAGTCAGTCAGTGTGGCAGCCAGAAAGTGGCCATGATTCCCATCTTCCAGCCTCTACATTAATTGAAGCTAGGTCAGCTATTTTGTTTTTCACTTCTGTGTGTGTTTCTTGAGGAAATGATGCAACTGTAACTGCCTCAAAGCATGCGCTCCATGCAGGTGTTTGGTGTTGAGGCCATATTACAGTTAAGACTTAGCTGGAATTTTGGCTTGTTCCTGCTGTTTCCTCCTACTTATCTCTAAGCTTTCTAAAGTCTTTATCCAAGAGCAAGTACTAGTTACAGGAACTTCGGATTTAACCCATTCTGATACAGCAGTTGATGCAAAATTGGGCAGAAGCTCTGAATTTCCTGGGGCACAGTACTTAAAAGCTATTTTAAGCCTAAAGCTCAAAACAATGACTGTTCATATAACTCCTTTGCCCCAGTGGTAACAAAAAAAGACAGCGTATATAGCACGTCTCTATCTGAATGTGCAGAACAATGGAGGCGATAAAGAAAAGTGAAACCAAAACCAAAGCACGGTTTATTTTCTTGGTTGTGAAGATACTGAACATGTGCACTGTATAGGGGTGCATAGTTAGATAATAGGGGAAAGTTGGTAGTGGCCAGGAAAGGTCTGTAGGGGGTCTGCAATGAACTGGCACCTTATTTGATTTGCTGTGCAGAGGCTGATAAGATAATTATCTGTTTTCCTCCTAATTAAAGATAGTTTTGAATTCAAGCCTGCCTCCATGGGGGGTTTGGAACTAAAATATATTTTTCTTAAACTGCATTGGATGACTGATATTTTTTGTTGTTTTTGTGGGCTCTCATACTTATTTATTTCACCTTTTGGACAGACACAGCAGATGGCGTTTCTCAGGAGCTGTTCTCTGCAGGCCTGGTTGATGGCCATGATGTAGTTATAGGTAAACTACATTTTTGTTTGCAGTTACGCTTTTGTGACAAGTTTATGTTAAATGGATGTGAAAAATGTTTTCTCTAATGCTGGTTTTCGCGAAATCCTTTTTGTCTTAATTTTGCTTTCCTGTATGCATATTTTAATCAACAATCCAGTTTTGATACCAGTCCAAGGATTGCTTTGGGAAGTCAGAACTCTTTAGTGCTTTGAGAGGAACAATATCATATAGATCTCTGGAAGGATTATTTACAATTCAATGGTTGATCAGTTTTGCGCTTACTTAATTTTTTTGTTTAACAATAAAATTATTTTCTGGCAGGATTTTGCAAAGTGTGCTTTGGCAGCTCTGAAGTTAGTAATTGTTCTGCTTGGGTTAATAGGAAGAGTTCAGGATCTATGGAATTGCATCTAGAGATATTATTTCTGTGGAGGAAAAAAAATATAATAAGAATTTTTTTTTATGGCTGCTGAGAGGAAAGGTACTGCTCTGTTTTTCTGTTATGTCTTTCAGTATTTTTTATTATTTTAAATGAAATTCAGTGCCTGGCAAAGGTGATTAACTTGGAAGTGCTTATTTCCTGCACTCTCTTCTCTTCTGCTGCTTGCTCAGGACCAGTAGATACATAGTTAACAAAATCATCAGAGCCTAGTAGATGCTACATGTGTGAGAACTGAATCGAGGAATACTACTAAATCAATCTTTGTGTTGCAGTCAAAGAAGTTCATATCAATTGGTTAAGATACCATTAGTAAACTCTTCAGTGATATGGAATGTGGTTTGCAAACCCCTAAGTTCCTGTGACTTGCCTGGAAGTTTATTTAAATATGTTTTCAGTGCATTTGTAGAGTAGCTGCAGATATTTTGGAGAGAAGCCAATAATTTTTGCTTTTATGTGTTCAGAATACAGGTTGATTCTAGCTGAGCTAAGGAACAAAAGCCCTATGCTTTTATTTTGAGTTCTAAAGAAAAAGTATTTAGGGGAGTTTTACAGAGGATACCAATTAGCAGGCACTCTTCTTACTTCTGCACTACTGTAAGGGTTCACAGGAGAGGAGTAGCTTGACCTTAATTTGTTGCCTTTAAACATCTAGTATTAAAAATTCTGCTAGCATACTACTGGTGACTTTTTTGTTAGACATTTCATTGCCATAAGATACCTTCCTTCATTTACAAATAATAATAAATAATTTTTTTTATGGCTAAGAAAGGAATTGTTACCTATTGGGCCAAACAGGATCCACCCGAGGGTATTGGGGAACTGGCAGAGATCCTCTCCAAATCCCTTTCCCTCATCTACCTGGCTGACTAGGGAAGTACCGCTTGACTGGAGGCTGGCAAATGTTACACCTTTTTACAAGAAGCATCGTAGGGAGGATCCGGGTAACTACAGCATTCTTGCTTGTGAAACTGGCTGCCATTGGCATGGACAGGCACACACTCTGCTGGGTTAAAAACTGGCTGGCTGGCCAGGCTCAAAGGGTTGTGGTAAATGGAATTAAATCCAGTTGGAAACTTGTCAAAAGCAGTGTTCCCCAGGTGTCCTGTTCAACGTCTTTATCAATGATCTTGATGAAGGGATCAAGTGCACCCTTAGCAAGTTTGCAGGTGACACCAAGCTGGGTGGAAGTGTGGATGTGCCTGAAGGAAGGGAGGTTCTGCAGAGGAATCTGGACAGGCTGGATTGATGGGCTGAGACCAACAGGATGAGGTTCAACAAGGCCAAGTGCAGAGTCCTGCACACAACAACCCCATGCAGCGTTACAGTCTTGGGAAAGAGTGGCTGGAGAACTGCCTGCCAGAGAAGGACCTGGGGGTGTTGGTTGACAGTCGGTTGAACATGAGGCAGCAGTGGCCCACGTGGCCAAGAGGGCCAATGGCATCTTGGCCTGTATCAGACACAGCATGGCCAGCAGGAGCAGGGAAGTGATTGTGCCCCTGTACTCAGCACTGGTGGGTTCAGTTTTGGGCCCCTCACTACAGGAAGGACATTGAGGGGCTGGAGTGTGTGCAGAGAAGGGCAACGAGGCTGGTGAGGGGGCTGGAGAATAAGCCCTATGAGGAACGACTGAGGAAGCTAGGACTGTTTAGCTTGGAGAGGATGAGGCTGAGAGGAGACCTCATCACTGTCTACAACTACCTGAAAGGGGGTTGTGGTGAGGTTGTACTCTTTCTCCCTTCACTCTTCCCTTTTCTCTTTCACTACAAAAGCCTTTTTCAATGCAAAATACCAGTGCTTCTACAGAAATGGCACCGTGAATGGGATTTGTTATCATCTTTCGGGGCAGTGATGAGGGAAAGACAAATGAAGATGAATATCCCTCCCAGCTTTAATAATGGGACTTTGGTCATCGAAGAAGCACGGATATTTAAATAAATAAGGTTTTCCCTAGGAGGCTTGGTTAGAGACACTGTCCACTTAATAATAAAAGTTTATTTCTTTGCTTAATTTCTGCTTTCACTTGCGTCAGACTTTGTTTTTTATCACTATGGTGATGATCCTTTCTATTCTTTCCTGTTATGTTTTGTTGTGGTATTAAATAAGTAAGGAAATTAGATTTCTTCTGTATAATTGAAAGCATTCTACTTAACTGATTATAATTCATTAAATTAAATTTTATACATTCATTTTCCTGTGATATTGCAACTTTCTCAAGTTCCACAGACAGGAATTCTTGCATGATTTTCTATTATAATTTTCACTTGTGTCTGCTTCACCCATGAAGTCATGGAAGTTCTCAGATATGTTTGAACATTGTTGCCTTCCTAGATAATTACTTCTGTTGTTCACTAAAACATGAAATCTAGTTCTGCTAAATGTGACTTTTAATTTAAAAAATGTTGAAGTTGGACTAATCTAATCTAAAGTTAGAATATGTTTGTGATTTGCTTTGGGAAAACAAGTTGTATGGGCATAGAATAATACAACTTGCATGCAAGCAGATTATTGTCAATTTCCGATTTTCACTGTAGCAGTGCAGTCCTAAGAAACATTTCAGTCCCTTAGCTGAAAGCAATAGGTCATGTAAGAGAGCAGATGGTACTTAAAATGTAAATGCCTACAAAACTAATTTTCTGTGTAAAATGATTTTGCCACCTTGTTCACTCAAAATTAAACAGTTTAAAATCTTCCTATGTGTGAGGGGAATAGTATAGAAGAGCTTGGTTAACCCTCTTCACCAGAAAAACTGATTCCATTACCTTCCAGATTGAAAGCAGCTGATAAATTACATTTCATTTTTTTAGCTGAAGCATGCAGAAATTCAGCCTCTATAACATGAATGAAAACAAAGTTCTGAGATGGTCTCATAAAAGTTCCTGTAGTTTCTTTTAATGGATGATGGAATGTGTAGGGGCTGGGAGAAAAAAGAAAGGTGAAAATGTCTGTGCTTATGTTGAACTGCACACTTTGTTGGCACAACAGCTGATTTTCTGAAAGGACAGTTGAATGGGAGTCAGCAAAAGCTGCTGTGGAAAGTTTGGCCGTGGCATACGTGATCTGAAGCTGTTAGTGGGGACCAGCCGACATGTAAGTTTATAGAATTTGCTGCTTAAGCATCAGCACACTTCACCTTTTGAGTCTTACTGCATTTGCCTCACTTAACACAGGCTTCCCAGGAAGATTTCCATTCTGATAAGCAATTACATTCAGCTGCCTGCTCTGCAGAGAAGCAAAAATCCCATCTTGCATGTTCAGTTTGGCTATGATTGACTGGTTTCTGTTCTTATTGACAGTAGTATTGCTTCACAGAATCATCAGTGCGGAGGGTTTCTTTTTAAAGCAGACTAGAATTTGCATTTGTAGAGGAGAATGAGTCTTGGAGCTTATATGTGAGCGTTGGTATCCACCTGAGGTATTTTTTGCAGTACAAAAATAGCTATGTTAAATCATATGAAAGATCTGGAATATTTTCAAAATACAGTTTGAGGTGAAATATGTCTCTGAGTATATGCAATATATGTATATCGCTAGTAAACATTCATCTAGTAATGCTTTATTGTATTTTTGATACAATAAAGGAAACTGAAATCATATCAACAGTCAGTTCTGTTGAAAAATCACATAGTTGCAGTCTTACTTCCCTGGTGTATATAACGTGTATATGATTACAGGGAAGGCTTAGGCTACAGATAATCTTCTAGAGGCCCTGCTTAAATTTTGGAACCTGAAGGTATGCTTGCAGTATACAAAAAAGAAAAGACTTCCCTCCCTGAATACGGCTTAAATAAAAGCCTTGATATCCATGGCATCAAGAAATGTGCAGTTGCCCCTCAGTATATTAATTTACCTTTGTTTGGGGTATTTTTGTCAAAAAGTGTGTGTGAATACCTTGAGCATCATGGAAGCTGTACCTTCACTTTTGAATACACTAGACGTTGACTTCTGGTAAATAGATATCTGTCTCTAGTGTCAAGCCAAAACCAGGTATCACTTGGTAACTAGAGCAACAGTTTTTAGTCAGTCAAAACAAAAGCTTCCTGCTGAAACCCAGTATTTGGAAGGTAGCAAGCTTTTTCATCAACATCAACATCTTGTATTCACACTTCCAAGAAAATATTCAATAGTAACATAATAGCTTGATTAAGGGTTTTAGGGTTGTTGGATATTTTTTTTGCTGAGGGGGCGGATAACTTTTTTATTTGGTGTAGCTACTGTGGTAAGTAGAAAGGATTTAAATTGGCATCTAGAATAAGAATGGCTGTAGATGGGTATTTTGGCCATGAGTGCAGAAAATATGTATCTGACCAAATCCAGAATGACATTCTTTCAAGGGATGCTAACCAGCAAATAATATGTATGTTTCCCAATTAATCACAATATTTAAAGCATTTGAAATTGAAACATCTGTCTGCCAATGCTGATGGTATTTCCACACTAAAATTGCAAAGATGAAAAAGCAGAAGCCTAGTTTGTTAGTGTACTGTCTGTAACAACATCTTAACTTACAGTGGCACTGATAATCCAATTAATAGAAAAGCCACAGAGTTACACAGTAAATATCCTTTTGCTTTTCTTGATTTTGATCTGTGTTTGCTTATGCCAATTTTATTTTTCTCTCGTTAGATCAATCATCTTTGAAACTGAACGAAGTGATGGCTTTTGTTCTTCCATAACTTTGCCTGTTCCGCTCCTGAATAACATAGTGTAACTGGTTAGTTTTTAGAACTTTGGTCCCACTTTTTTTTCCCCACACTTCATTTGGTCATGCCAGACTAGTCGTGCCAGACTAGTAGTTATCATTATTAAAAATGTCTGAAAACATGTGAACTAGCCTAAACTTTGATTGTCTGTATAGAATAAATGAATTAATATCTAAGTTAAATCAGCACAGCTTTTGGTACTCGCTAGGGGTAGCATGACCAGCACCCATGAGTATTCAGTGTATAACTTAAGTGTTGCTTCTGTGCTTTATCTACTCTTGTTGTGTGTTGGGCCATTCTCTGGGAGGTGAGGTTGGTTTTATGTGGTACAGTTCTTCCTCATGCCAGGTTCAAGGATTCATGATATATGAGGGTTCAAGGATTTTTAATGCTTACTTTCAGCTGGGGGAATGCCACTGTGGAATTTAGTCCTGTTCGTAAGCATGCCGTAGGAGACCTTTTTCAGTGTCCCAGTGTTCCTTTCAAGGGAGAAGTGCATAGACCTGCTGTTGTCCTGTAGTTTTTTAAGCTGTGTTTTTCGATTGTGAGGCTGCAGTTCAAACTGTTGTATATCAAGTATCAAATGCTGAAATGGAGATAGTTTCCACTGTCTTTATCTATATCTAGTGATTCAGCAACGTACTTTGAGCATTCAGACAAATTTGTGAGCATTAATCCCCTTTGATAAATTCCTAATGACAGACTTCTTCATAAATAATACATTTCTAAATGTTTTTAATGTTCCTTCCTTATCGGTGCCCAATAGCTTCCTCAGAAGACAAGCCAGGCTTGCTGTTGGTCTTGTATTTTCGTTTATTTCTTTCTTATTAGAATCATGTCTAACTCCTTGCAGTCCTCTAGCAGGAAGCACTTGTTAGTTAGCTGTCGCAGATTTCAAAATGCTTTAATATTTCCCTTGCTACGATTCTTGAGCAACATAAATAAAAGGGATTTTATTACTAGCATCCTGAATGGGTGAACTAATGGAATTGCACTGCACCTCTCTTTGATAAGTCTTTTAATCTTTCATGCAGACAGTCCGTGAGTTATTAGATGATATTAGATAATAAGAAGAAAGTCAGAGATCTGGAGCAATTGTTACCAAAAGCTCTAGAAGTTGGTTGCTTTAATTGTTGTCTTAATACACCGTAACCCAAAGCTAGCTAGTTTTTAAAACTTAGTTTTGATTTTGTTATGAAAACCTCTGAGTGGTATGAAATATAAATGAATGTTTGTATTGCAATATATGTTTGCAATATGTGAAACTGCCTCAAGAGTGTGCATAATAAATTCAGCCCTTTGGAGGGAAGTGTTACCAGCAGCTGAATTTTTAGGAGTGATAATTCCATTGAAAAGTATTCCTTGTCATTGAGGCATCCTGCTTCCATCCCATACAGGAGAATACAGCATTAATCCTCAAATCAGCAGATTCCCAAGGCAGTTAACTATGTAGAACTCCATGTATAAGATGAAAATGGCAAAATAACTGCCTACAGTTGAGGAAGAGGCAATATTTGAAACAATCAGCAGGAAAGTCAATAAATCCGTGGAGCTTTTGAGTTTTGCCTCTCTATAACAGAAATACTGTTCATGAAGTAGGGAGCAGTTGACAGTGGCTATTTCTTATGGACTAAATTTTGGACTACATAAAAATTATTTAATTTTCCACTTTTTAAAAATATTTTTCATTTTCTCAGCTTATAATTTTTGAGAATTTTTTTGTGACTGTGCCTGAATAATTTTTTCCTTTTCCTCATATCGGAATTTCACCATTACAACACGCAATAGTTTTGCAAACTGTTGAACCTAAGCATACTGTCAGAGATTCCCCATCCATTCTTTTCAAAATGGAAAAGCAGATGAATCATTATTCTTTTGAGAGTACTCCGAAAATATCATCTCAAGCTTTAGATTCTGCTTGTGTCTATGTTAATGCCAGATGGCTCTGGCTCAGTTGACTGGGTTGTCATTGTACTGGAAATAGTTTTGCTGTACTTCATATAGCTTTATTTACTGTCTCATTAATTTTAACTTCTCCAGAAGTTTTCCCTATTCGGAAGTCATTAGGGTTAGGTTTCAGTCTGTATTAAGAATTTGAAATAACCAGGCAAAAGTCCTGCCACATGAGAGGAGTAAACTGCTATTTGAGACTGCCCAAAATATGGTTATTCTCTTAAATTTGTTTGTTATCCTGAAGTTTCCTCAGTTTATATTGATCACCTATTTAAAAATAGTTGATGTGGTTGGCCAAAATTGTCATATAGCGAAAAGCGATTTGTAGTGTATTCTACCTAAATATGCATGCTAGAGGACTTCAGTTATGTGTGTCAGAGTTACTTATTGCATTTGCAATTAGCAGCCTGTGTTGTGTATATTTATATGCTGGGTTTGACCTTTTTGTCCTATTGCATGTTCTGCAAGCATAGACACTTATTTTGACAGAGTGGCACAACCATTTGTGACTGAGCAACCTGCAGAAGAACCTGGAGTGATTTGTGGTTACACAGGTTGATTGTATGTCCTTCAGAAGCCTTCTGAAGAAAGCAGAATGGCACCTCATTTATTGTTCTAAACAACAAAAAGCCTGTTGTGCTAACTGCTGCTAAAATTTGAAGAGGGCTTTTGCTCCAAGGCATGATTTGAAGTAGTCTCTGTTTCCTTGAGGTTATTGCTGGGAAAGGCTTTTCCATCACCACTTAATTTTTTTCCTGCAGTTATCTTGTTCATGTTTCTTCTTCTAACCTTTATAGGAGCATGGCCATAACATTTTGAGAAAACACTCTGCACAATAAAGTTGAGTCTAGTATATTCAGACCATGTAGAAACAGTGAATTCCCAGCAGGATTTCCAATTGTCAGTTAGTGCTGCTTGCAGGCAAACTAATCTACTATGAATTTCAGCAGTACAACATCCAAGTCATGACTTCAGAGTACTTCAAAGAAAAATGGCTTTGTCAATAGCAGCTGTAATATGCTTGTCTTAGAAATAAGGTGTAAAGTAGAATCTAGAGACGTATATTTTACAACATTCTCCACTTTTCCAAACAAAATAAGTATCAGTGAAGAGACCGGTTCCTGCCTCTCTGAAGACTTCTATACTCCCTTTCACATGAGGGAGAGCATTACTGTATTAAATTGACTTTGTTCACTGACTTGCAGTAGAAGAACTGTTGGGAGCCTGGGGGAGGGAGAGGTGGCGAGAATGAAATGCTTATTTTCATCCCTAGTGTTTGCAGATATGGTTGGTTTCATCTGCATTTAGAAACATCTAGGCTCCATTTTTGTATATAAGCAAAATTAAAACTTTGTACATGAACTGTACAAGGAGGGTTAGTTAGTCTCAACCTGGTAAATCATTTTGCTTGATGAAAGAGTCTAAATTTAGTAGCTGGGGGAGGTGATCATCAGTAAAGCTTAACAGTAGTTGCACTTAAAAGTGATTGTTTTTCTTTCTTGCCTGATGAGATCAGTTACTCTGAGTAGGGCTGAACAACAGCAGCAGCTGCTTGTATGTGAGAACATAGTTTGCTGTTGTACGCATGTCTGGTATTCCACTCTAGAGTATTTTGTTTGATGTGCAGTTTTGTGGGTATCTTTTCTGTGGTGAGGATGGGATCCCCAAAGTTTCTGAAGAAACACTTGGAAGGCACTGCAGGCTGGGTTTCAGGAAAGACTTTCAACTGCTTGGATAGCTTCTCCTGCCTGTGCTGCATGCTCTATTTCTAAAGGAAGGTAACTAAACTAGAGATGCCATGAGCACCTTTTGTTCATGGGTTACTGCTGGTTTTCCTAGTTGATTTTATCAGACCTCAAAAGATTACAGTTACAGGTTGAACCCAAATCTTCAAGGTGTTCAGCACTGGGCGTGTCCCTTTACACCTATGTACTTACTGAGCTACTTAGAATCTTTAGTTTGCACTAAGCTTCTGAAACGGAAGCTTAGATATCCAAATTCAGACCCTTGGCTCTGTTTGTTGATCTTGCAATCTAAATAAAGACCTAGCAAAGCAAAAAAGAGCAGTTAGAAAAATATAAAGGATACCAACAGGACTGGATGGTTTTGTTAGGTAGTTATACGCACGTATTTCATTCTCAGTTTATCAGATATTGCAAATGCAATATCTGCAAATCTCAGTTTATCAGATATTGCAAATGGTGCAGGCCTTTGAGGGGGATTTGCATTCACAATGGCTTGATGGAACAGGATTAAAGACATTATTTTGACAAAATTATTGCTATTATGTGAAGATCAGAAAATGTAAACCACAGAGTACCAAAAGTCACAGGTGAAACACTAGTTTTACTTGAAAAATGCTGAATGTGTATAACTGAAATTGAAAAGAACTCTCTGTAGGAAACAGCAGATATGACTATTTTTTATATAAACTTGTGTTTAAAATTATTGACTCTTTGCAGATCTGCTTTCTCTCTTTAAAACGTAGCCTGAAAACATCTGGCATTGCTCCCTTAAATCCTCGTAATCTTCTGTTTAATTAAACATGCCCCACTCTAGGTATGGCTCATCAGAAAAGCAAAAATAAAGCATATTTCATACGCTTGCTTCAGATGTTTCTCTAGCATTCTATATGTAAAAGTTTTTGACTTGTGTTAAAAGTAGACAAGTGAATAAATAATATTGTGTCTGTGTAGCCTTTTAATGAGCACTGCTCTTTGAAAAGCAGTTTTATTGAAGAATGCTTTCAGTCCTTTCTTTTGTGGTGTTCAACAACAAAAAAAGGTAATTCAAATAACTGTTTACATACAGCATGAGTGTCTGGTATTTTTCCTTCAAAAATTTTAATTTCTTCCCTGATAAAGAATTAGCAGGAAGTTTAGGGAGTTTGAGGTTTTGATACTACTTGTGAAGTCCTTAGTACTGCTTCCCACTGTACGATGGTTCATTAAAACCCTTGCTGATACTGAGCTACTCTTCGCAAGTGCAGGAATAGTAACTTTGCCAGTAACTTTGGTGAAGGGCAGCTGGGGATTTTTTCTGCATTCAGGCAAAACAGCCAAGCAGGATGCAGGCTTGCCTTAGTCATTCTACTGCTCAACACTAAATGAAAGGCTACCCCTACTGAAGACTAGTGTGCATTTGAAACTCATCTTTTATAATGTTTTATAATAGGCAAAGTTAGAAATCTTTGGATTTAGGTTCCAGCTCCTACCTGGGTTTGTAGCACTCTTATCTCCATCTCAGCTAGCTAACACTAGGTTAGGTTTTTTTTCTTTAATTTTTTATTTTAAGACGTGTTTTACAGGGATTTGGATAATCCAGAGCTGCTATTGAGTGCATGATCCTATTTTATAGATTTTTAAGGCATACGAAATTGAAGCTATTCTGTCCTACTTCAGGAACTATGAGGCTAAATGCTGGTTTTTGCCTACGTATGGAGTTCTCAATGTTAATTGTAGTGAAATGCATTATCTGTATTCACATAATTTTGTCAGGTAGGAGATATTGTAATAAAATGGGCTTATTGATTGTGGAAGTAAATTTTGTGATTAAAATAAAAACTAATGACTAGAATAAAGAAGATTATGAATAATGAAGCTTTAAAAAGAGAAAGACTTTCTGTTGTAGTGTCTATAGTTGAGTTCATTTAACTGTGAAGGTTGAATTTTTTTTCTTTCTAAAACATGTTCTCCACAAAATATACCTGTGCTTGCTTTTAAGACCTGCTTTTAGTTTCAAACACCCTTTCATCCCCAGTCTCATCTGTTACAGGTGTATAAACAATCCTGCTGGCTATTTCAGTGGAACAAAGAAAAGGAGAGCCTTTTAACATTTTTGCATTTAACAATGGTAGATTGGCCTAATCGTTAATTTCTCTAAATTTCCCTGACAAATACTGTACTTGCCCCTCTGAGGCCAATTTTTGTTATGCTATATGCAGTGAATTATGTATGATCAGGCACTGTAGAAGTGGAAATTTTATGATTGTGATGTTAGAAGATGGGGGAAGTATGAACCTGAGTTTGTAACAGTAGGTCATTTTGCATGCAAATGTCACTGTGTATCTTCCACTTTATGAAGACTGTGGAAGTATTTATGGAGAACATCTGGTTTCTTACTTCTCTGCTATATGTAGCTTACCTACTCAGTGTACTGAAAAATCTCTGCTACTTAATACCTGTTTATTTCCTTTTAAAAGTCTTGTCTACACAGTTCTTAGTCTCTTTGCTGTCCCATTGATGACATTTTGTGCCCCTAAGTCAGTTTTGAACAAAGGCTCAGTGGTTTAGTCTGCATTAGCTCAAGATCTATGACTCTGCAAAGCTGAGAACAAGTTTATAAACAAACAAAGCTGAAAGCACCAATTTATTTGTTAAAGATTAATGTCAGTAATGTTGTAAAAAATAGGCCAGTTAAAAGTGTGACTCAGTTCTTTTGATAGAAAAAAGATTTGTTATTTTCCAGCCTCCTCCTCCCTTCCTGCTACTTGTCTTAAGTCATACAACTTCTTTCTGTGGACATTCTGGCTCTGTCGATCTGGTTAAACTGTTCATTGCTGTTGCATCACGAATCTCACTCATGCTTACTGAGAAAGTAATTGGGGGATCAGCTCTTTTTGTGTCACTTTTGGTTTTGCTCATTTTCATTTTGATTCGGTGAACTGCAGCAGATCACCAAGAATGTATGTGGGTATTAATGCCAGCCCAAAAAATGGACCGAAGCACACTGCCTGGGGAAAGAGAGGGAGGAGTGAGCTCAGTCTCCTAGAAACTTGTGCGGGTAGTGGCCCTGGCTGTAGTAGAAACACGATATAAATCATGACAGCCATCAGCTTATCCTTGGCTGCATGATTCTCCCACTTTGCTTGCACTTGTGCTTTTGTGATTGTTAAACTAATTTATGGAATAGACTAAATTGAAAATTAGTAGGTTATTTCTTTTCATTGTTTGGTTTTCAGGCATATTTTTCCCCTGAGTGAGTTCACATAGTCACAAAGTATCGGTGACTGCAAAAGAAAGGAGGCAGGGTTTATGGCAACCCAACTGCCCTCTGACTTTCAAACAGCTAGAGTGTGATTAAATGATTCGAGTGGTAATACAGACATGTATGGGAGTAGAATTAAGTAGAAGATTCAACATGCAATTTTCTGTAAATTATATTTTTTTCATACTTTGTTTTACAGTTGCTGCTAACTTACAGAAGATAGTAGATGATCCAAAGGCCTTGAAAACATTAACTTTTAAGTTGGTAAGTAAAAGTATGAAGGGAAGAAACTAATCATCCTAGTATTCACACAGAGTCTGAATTTTATCTCATTGCAGCTTTTTTGCTGAAAAGAAGTGTTGACAGGTAAAATTATTGAAATTACTATATGTGAGTGAAAAGAACTGAAACCTATTTTGACAGGACATTAGAGTCATGTGTGGTCACATAGCTCTGTAACTTTGCATCAGGAAGGAGGTTCATTCACATTAGTTCTGAAGAAGTCTGAGGATTAGGTGAGAAACTGCAAGAAGAAAACCCCTGGGAAGAATTGCAGAAACAAGTGAAGCAGAGAAAACTGTAGCTGTTGGGTTAACTGACTTCTGTCCCCACTCCCTCAGTTTTGTACTGACTGAAACGTGCTCTGCTAATACACGTTTTGTTCCAGTCCCATTTTTTCCGATATTTGTCACCATTTTTACTGCATGCAGGACGCCCTCTCCACTGTTTGCTTCCCCTTAATTCTTTCCTTCAGCCTTCTTTCAATTGACCATCCACACTTCCAAGTTAATCTTTCTCCCACTGTGTTTCATCAGTATTCTTCTCTCCTCACCTCTCTGTATTCTGTATGTACAACATCAGACTCTAGTTTGGGGCCTGGGACTGTTTTCTGTGCTGCATTTTGTGCTCTGGACCATGGGTCCTAATTTTGGTTGATTTTCATGCTATCATGATAAGTCTAATTTAATATTAATAACTTCACATTGCAAAAACTTAATTCAGAATTGATGTGCTGTATTAGTTTTTATTTCTTGCTAAAATTAAGTTGAAAAATTTACATACCTTAAGCTATCAAATAATTAGCTATGTAAATACCAAACTCTTAACCACTTACCTTTCAGCACCACTTGCTGAGAGTGACTCAGCCACGTATGAAAGACTAGACTGAATGGCTGTTAGATAAGTGGGTCTCCAGAATCACAGCTTTGTTTATAAAAGCAGCTGCTTCAGATGGGCTATGGAGAGCCATTTTTAGAGAGTAAGTGACCTAGTTGATGATGTATTAATTCAAGATTGTTCTTCCTGTGTCATTTTTTAAATATAGATTTGATTAGTTTAAACTGACCAAATCATTTGGACTATTTTTTACACTAAAGTCCAATAAAATCATCAGAATGTACATTTTTCTTTTGAGAAGGGGGACATGGGGAAATAAGGATATGTAAATCAAATTGGTTTGTTTCTGTGGCTGTTGCTATCTAAATAAAGCTTAACGGCTGATGCTTCTTTTTTTGCAGCTGATCTGTGTTCTTGCTCTAAACATCTGACTTAGCTTTATTGCATAGTCAGTAGCATCTCACCAAGAGCAGATACATAGGTACTATAGAGGCTCTGTAGCAGTCTGGGTTTCTAGTTCACGTGCTTAAAATAGGGGCTTGAGATTCCAAAATGTAATTTTCTGTAGTATCCAGTCAATGTTTGTATATGTTGAAAACAACTCCACTTGAAAATTTAGGTTGGTATATTTCTGTGATTCAGTTGAATTTATTGCTGGGGTGTAGACAACATCGAGTGATGTATCAGATTCCGAGGAATCTGTTATAATCCTGCTTCTTACAGTAATAAGAATTAATAGACAATCCAAAATCAATGTCTTTGTCTCATCTCAAGGTAAATTCCATTGGCTAGGCAACAATTCTTAAGGTTAATTTTTAACTGGAGTTTCTTCCTGATCCTTTTAACCTAGGTTTCCTGCATTAGTTCCCTACTTCCCGGGAAAATAACATAACCACAAGAAGTATCCTAATTTATTCTTATCCTTGGATTAATTAATCTGTGTTCTGTTTCTGCCTGTTTTTCTGTATTGTAGATTGGAATTCCTAAATGAGTTGTTGCTTAGTCTGCTGTTTGTTTGTATGCCTTACTGAGTCTTTGTTACCCCTTAGCAGCATCTCATTGAATTTGAGAGCAATTATATACAACTTGATTAAAATGCATTTTGTTGGTAAATATTTCATGGGGATTCAAAGTCTAAAAGTAGCTAATCCTGTATCCATTCAGGGAACTCAATTTTGAAGTGCTCTTTAGTCTAGGATTAGTTGGTAGTATTTGTGGACAAGGAATCTGCGGATTGCTTTTGCGGATATTTTCCTGGTGTATAATATTTCTATGCAAACAGCAAGCATTTTCATCTTTGGGGGGAAAAAAGAAGGGCAACTTAAGTCTTAACGGTTTCTGTCTTATTGCCAAAGTGGTAAAGAAAGTGACTAGTGAGGGGTGTATGTGAATCTGTCTTTAAGGTCTGATCTTTGTCTTGTGAATTTAACAGTGCACCTTTGATCTTACAATTATGTCATTCTACAGAGCGTATATAGTATTAAACCTCCCTTAGTTGTTTTGGTTAACAAAGAATGATTACTTCCCTGCAGGATCCAGCTGTCCGCACTTTGGGAAGGAGGCTGCTTTAATACACAAGTAATCTTGGCAACACTCAAGGAAACACAAAATTATTGCACTGCATAATTTGCATTTTATGTAAGGATTTTTCATATGAAAATGGGAGGAAAAAAGACATAATGAAAGAATGCATTCAGTCACTAAACAGTGAACTGCAAATATTAAAAGCTTTTCTTGTATATTACAGTACGTGTATAGTGGCTGTACTTATGATAAGCACAAAATACAAGCTAATAGATTCCAGGTGCATTAAATATTAGGCAATGTTTATTGATAGGGATGACCTTTAAAAATATATTTGCATAGAGATATGTTACTTAGCATGACTTTGAGGACTGGTAGATATAGAATGATGTTAAAAATATTAGCTCTTTTTACATCGTGATATCTTAAGTGTAACATTCTATCTTTATTTAGTAAATTCCCAATCCAAAAACCATTGAGATATCTTAATGGTAACCAATGGTGATGATCTCAGATCTTTAACTTGCTGCTTCAGTGGAATCAAACCTGTGAAATACTCTCTGAAGAGAGAACTTCTGTTGTCTGTGTCTGGTCAAAGTCAATTTGAACGAGTAGCCTGGTGTAATGCTTCCACAAGTACTGAGTGATTTTATTTTTGGTCATGAAAACTCAATAGACGATGTAACTTGGTGCAGCTGGTGTGTACAGTCTGAGAGCTCTTTTCCTTATATTGCATAAGCACAAACCAGTTCTACTAAAAGGATCAACTGCTACTAATGCATAAAAGGATCAAGAACATTTTTATAGAGTGAACCAGTTGTTCTGACAGGTTTTTGGGGAACATACCAAAGAGTCTGATGGCACCTTACATAAGTAATCTTCCATTAGCTACTGTTCATCCAATTATATTATTGTTTCGATTTATCTACAACACAGGTGAAGAATGCTACAGAAGGAAATTTTGTATTTAAAAATCAAAATATAAAAATATTTTGCCTACAGTGTGTGTAAGTTTTTTAAAGCTGCCCTGAAGTAACAGTTCCGTCCTAGGCAGGGTCTTTTTACATTCTTAACTATTATTTGTCAAAAATATACTGATTACTTGTGCCAGTTTGTACTGTGACAGACTGCTGAAGAACCTCAACTGTACAATCTTAAGTACTAGATTGTACTGTGAGAAAGTAGCTGTCTTTTTGTAAATATTAGTAGTTACTCTTTGTAGACGGCTTCAGTCTCCTGTTTAAAAATTCAGTGGATTGGTGTTCCAAATAGACTTGAAAGCTGGACTTATGAGACATTGGTGTCTACAGCACAATGGTAAAACATGGATTCTATAGATGTAGATTATTTACTCTTCATAAGTGAAAATAGCATGAAAAAAGGAATTTTAGCTCCAGTCTGGAAAGTTTGGGTTAACGAATTTGGGTCTTCGAGTGTTCATTTCCCAGTGGTTTTGGCTTGTGCATTTTTCTTCATAATTTTTAATACTTATTAAAAGGGTTTGCTAAAATTAAGCATGCAGTTGGCTGACACTGACAGAGGATATACCAAGCAGTCTGAAAGCTGTTTGCTGACTAGGTGATACGGGGGAAATTTATAGCCTGGCTGTCAGATCCTCCTTTGCGGTGTGATATACTAAACATTTCAAACATTTCTGTTTGTACTTGCAGGCCTCTGGCTGTGATGGCGCTGAGATTCCTGATGAAGTGAAACTGATTGGGTTTGCTCAGTTAAGTGTCAGCTGATGTCTGGCCCTTGACCCCAAGCCGAATTGTGAGATTGCGAAGAGGCCAGCTTAGATGCAAAGGAAAATTAATGCACCACACACTTAGTTTTGCTTCATTCTCTAGCAATTCACAAAGTCAGAACAAGCAAACCCACAGCTACACCGCTGCTGCTAGCATTCAAAATGCTATTACATGTCTCTTAGCAGTTGATTTGGATTCCCCCTAAGTGAAAAGCCTGTGGAAATGCACTCAGGTGGCTGTATTTATGGGTTACAAAAGGAATTTTCTATCAAGCTTACTTCTTTCATAATCTGAGTGATACTATTTTTCCTGTACTTGTGGTTGATAATACTGCCTCTGTTCTGTTATATTTAGAAATTAATATAAGTATAAAAGTGAATAATTATTAGCCAAACTTGAATTCTAGTTTTAAAACTGTGAATTTTATTTTTCATATATTTATGCATTACACATCCTAGTAATAAGAAAATTATTTGACTTGATTATGTACTATTTGCAGTTAGTCTCCCTTTATTTAAAAAAGTTTCAGGTATATCTTTGAAGTATTTGGTAGCTTCTAGGGTTTTCTTTTGAAATAAAATAATTGGGCATTAGCAAGCTCATGTTGGTTGTGTGGCTAAAAAACAGTCCACAGATTGTCAAAGGAGTGGGAGGTGCCTTGCAGACATTAATGTTTTCAGAATGTGCCTGAGGCTGCTTAAATAAATCTCCATTTTCTAGAAGTACCATACATATGGTACAATATAAAAAAATATATATCCCTTTCTGAGCAAGGAGGGGACATACAGTAGCAAAGGGGTTAGAGTATTTTGGCTATGCTTTATTGGGGAGTCTGAGCTAGAACTACTTTGAACTGTTGTCAGTAAGGTAGACTGCGTACTGTGTCTGTCTCTGATCCAACTTATCCTTAATGATAGAAACTGGTTTCATACAGGTGATAAAAACTTGAAGAACGGAACTGAAGCTTTACTTGAAGTTCTGCAAAATACCAAGGTGGAGTGAAAATAATAGGGCTTTGTGCAATGATCAAGTAAAACTGTTACAAAGAAAACACTTCTGACCCAAGTAGTCTTATGCTTAACCTGTGACGTAGATGTTATGGCGCTAGCAAACCATAGAAAGACTTTCAAATTTGGAGCTGTGTTTCTTGAAGGTTACAACTTAAACTACTTCCTAGCTAATCCTAGATAAGTGGCAGCTCTTTAATGTACCGAAAATAGCAAATATATATTATTAAGAGAAGTTATTTATAATGCCTTGTCATAATTGTTGAGGTGTTCTAGAGCCATTTGCATATGACTCAATGTAATCCTATCCCATCCTACTGTTTACATGATGATTACTCCAAGATGACTGCAAAGGTTAATAAAATAAAATAACGTGTATTGCACAAATAGATTTATATTTTCAGTTTCTGTGCTCTGCGTGCATTGTGAGGGCTGTGCAGCAGTGTGATGTTATAAATGTCTGCTGCCCTTAATTAGTTTATGAGCAGCACCTGGGGGAGGAGAAGAGCAAAAAACAAGGCTTTTTTGCTTGCTCATGAGGGAGGGTTGCTCTTTGCTGCTTGCTTTCCAGAAATCATTTTTAAGACTCCTGAGGTGTTTATACTTCAAGAAATGATTTGGTTGTTTGGAGCAGGACTCATATGCTTGGGGGATGCTGGTTTGCATGGGGAGGAGAAGACCGCAGGAGGGTCCAGATCAGAGCTGGGGCTGACACTGTTGCCCCGCCCAGGTGTGGGCTGGTGGCCACAGCTGATGCTCCTTGGGGCAGTTCAGGCCTTCCTAGGGTGATTGGTGCACTCAGGCCCGTTTGTGTGGGGGGCCCCAAACTGGGGGCAGGGTTTAGCAGTAAGGAAGGCAGGGTATGAGTGCTGTACTGTGAAGTGGATGGGCTCTGTGCCCCAGCCTGCAGCCAGCTGAAGGCAGAAAACAAAAATGGTAAGTGTGCCTTTCCTCAGAGTCAAAAATGGTGTGTCTGTCCTTAGCTGTGGGGTGTCTTTGCAGGTGTGGTTTGACATTACTGATAATCTGCTAGCTATCTCTTTCCATCAATTGTATCTTACCTCAGTGCCCTATAACCAGCTTGTTTATCTCTTGCCTTACTTTGGTTAATGCTTTGCCTCAGTCAGGTTGTGTCCTGTGCTCCAGGGCCAGCTGGAGAAGGAACACAGCAAGGGACTTGTGGTAGTGCAGCCAAGGCTGTTCCTCTGAACCCTGCCGATCTGCAGATGGGGATGCTCTGCCTTGGTTGCAGCAGGTGAGAACAGCATCCCATTTAGTCTGGGTGGCAGGCTGCAATTTGGCAGCTGAATATTCATTAGCAACCTTTGTGGGAGTATGAGTAAATTAAAAGGTATCTTAAATTTGCATTTACCAGTGAAACAGTTGAGAACCTGCAACACTGCCATGGGCTGGCTACTAAGCTGGACCTGAAGGAGTTCAGAGCATTGCTGCTAGATAATTTTTATATATATAGTAGTGTGTGCGTCTTGAAATTTTCCACCAGTATTGACTAGTCTGCCTGCAAAGTATTTAGCTGGTTGGCTTTCTTTTTGCAGGCAAAGAAATGAACATTCAGGGAAGCATGTTGTTTTCACAGATATGTAAAAGAAGTGGGAATATATAATTGAATCACAGTTTTGTTCCACTTGCCATACACCTCCCCAAAGGCTGGGGAAAAGGTGTTGGGGTATGAGCAGCAACTGTTAAAAGTGTTCATCTACTGTAGTGGTTGGGGCTGCAGGAGGTACCTAAATAAAAATGCAGTACTTCAACTGAAGTAGTCAGCAATGTTGTACCAAGATAAAGCTGTAACAGTTTTTGCTTGCTTGCAGTCTGCAGAAACACACCAATGCTTCACTGGGCTTCCATGGTTCAGTGAGACAGCAAATTCATGCCGCAGCATTATTGCAGCTGTCTTGGTGCTGGTTTTTTTAAATGTCTTTTGCTGCTGCTGTGAAGGAATTGTGAATAAATACAGTATGAGTAAAATTAATTCAGGACAATGGCCCTAAAGAAGAGGTGGTTAAAGCTTTATTGTCTGTTAAAATGAAGTTCATCTGTAGCTTATTCTCACAGCTCTGTATGGGTGAAAAAAGGTAGAAACACACTACTGTGAGTTGCAGTAGAAAGTATTGTACAAGTGGTGATAGATAGAAATAGCCAGCAGAATAACATTAACTTGTTTCCTGAATATTATATCCACATCCTCTGTTGGGGAAAAAAAAAAGAGAGAGAAAAGAGGAAAACAGCAACTCTTCATTAATTCATGTTCACATAAAAAGCATTTAGAAGATGGGTCATGTTCTCATATGTATGACATGACTTGCCCAAGAGCAGCTGTGGTGCTCCTCTTAGGTAGGTGTTGCTGGACAATACCTTGGGCCTGTTGCTGGCTAGAGCACCTGGCTGTGTTTGAAGGAAGAAGTCTCTAATTAACAAGGTGAAGCTGGAACAGGTGATCTACCATGTAGCTGTCTCTGCGGCCAGGAAAATAGGGCTTAATTAGATCATTTTTAGAACTGTCTGTAGCAATGATTATATGCCAGTGTGTGCAGCTGGGCACTTGCAGGCTCTGTGGGCTGATGATGTCAGTGTCCATGGAGCCAGTCCTGCCAGTATGCTCAGTCTCAGTGTGCTGAAAGTAGCTCCGTGCTGTGAACTGAGATGGCAGTTGATAAAATGCAGTTCTGTAACATCATTTTCAAAGTGTTAAAAATATTTAGCTCAACACAAACCGGGTCTAGAGAATAAATGGATTGTGCACATGTAAAGGAGTGGGAGATGATTCTGACCTTTTATCTCCTGCGACTCCAGCATGGGCTTTGGGCCAAGAAAGCTGCCTCCTGCTTTGGCAACATATTCCTTTCATGCTGAGAGAACAGGAGTGCATGTCTTTCTCCCCTGGCAAGTGCTGACCTCAGATATTCCCATGAACGCACACAGAGTTGCATTCAAACTGCAGTGCAGCTAGCTAGGTGCAGTAAATACATTTGCTTTCTAGAAATGCTGTCCTATGTGCTCCCCTCTATAGACTCCCTGGCCCAGAGCACACTTCTGCTTTGTATGTGGGGGTGGAAGGGGGAACGGGGAAATAGGCCAGGAAACGGAACTGAATTTCCTCTCCCCCACATTCTCTCCTGAGGTAAATATGAATGTGTTACTTTTCAGCCAGTTTGGTCTAATTTAGAATCTTCAATTTGGGAGCTTCCAGAGCATTCCTGTAAAATTTGATTTTGTGGGGCATCCCTTCAGAATGTTTTCAAACACCAGTATTTCTCTGAGAGGGAATGCTGTGTGCAGCTTGTAAATGGTATCCTTCCCCCTCATGCTTTTCTTAATCAGAGATTTGTTTTCCTTTTCACCACCTATCTCTGCATAATGATGTTGGATGGTGAAATTGGCCTGTGCCTGAAATGAGATAGTTCTGGTGATGAATCTGACACAGACCTAAAACACTGCTAATTGAGTGCATTGAAAATGCTGGCTTTTGTTTAGCAGGAAGCAGAGGATTACTCTCCCAGCAGTGTTTTTTCAAAGCAAAAAAAAAAAAAAAAAAAAGAGACCTTATTAATTACTAATAGCAACTGGTATATTTTTTTTTCTCTGGATTAAATGCAATGTAACTTTATTCAGTCAGTTGCTGTGGGTTTTTTACACTGCATGAAGTCGGCAGCCTTTCTACCCTCTTGCAGTGTACTTGTGCATGTGCGTACACTAGGAATGCAAATTACTTTAAAATGAGAAGTTGGAAAAGCAGCAGGAGCCTACATCGTCGAGTTCCCTGTGCATGTGCTCTGCTAATGAGCTGGTGGAGTAGCTGGATATATTCAGGCCATGAAAACTCTTAACAGAAAGTCCAGTTCACTTCTGTTTTAGTACACAGTGGTCCAGCTGATGAAATACCCAGGCATATTTGTTGAGCACTGTTATTAATTTTCCCTCAGTGACAAAGAGTAACATCAGAGTGCACGTAAAAATGTGGTTTACTAGCTGCTGTATGATTGTTACATTGATGCTCGTCAAGCTGCTTGCATAGCTGTCGTGATCTGAGATGTTGAACCAAACTCAGTAGTTTGTAAGTTGTCTGCTTCTAATGATGTTCAGAATACAGACAGTGGTGGATCAATGAGCAATTACAGGGACTTGGAAGAGTTTATGATAAGAAGGGGAAATATTTAATTTTCACTGCATATACCAATAGGGAGGCAATGAATATTTTGCAATCTAATTTTAAAATATGAATTTGAAAGGCTGTGCTTGTTTATTGTCTCAGTATGGTGTAGAAAATCACTTATACAAGTGGATGTGTTTATGTAGAACAGCTATGAGAAATAGAATTGAAGTAGATGGAAAATACATGCCTCTTTTTAATTTTCTCCGTAGGTACAGTGAATTAGTGAAAAAAAATTCTTTCAAATATGGAGCTTTTTTCATTTCTTCTGAAAAGTAACTAAATGGTTATTTGGTTCTTCTTAATCCATATAATAATTCAGATTCATTAAGGAAAGATGCTGTTCATGCGTAGGCATGCTGGGGTTCTTTAGATTTACTTTTGAGTGCAAGGCTTTTCTAGTTTTGTTGTGTTTACTCTGCATCTGTAGTCCCTATAGATCTAGCTGTGTTTCCTTTGAGAATAATCAAGGTATGATGTCTAAAAACGTAAAGGAACTTAAGGTTATTTTTGTAACATCACAGTATAACAGTATTACGAGCTTGGAAAGGACCTTTGAGATTGAGCCCAACCTATAATCCAACACCAACTCGTCATCTAAACTATGGCACTAAGTATCTCATCCAATCTCCTCTTAAACACCTCAAGGGACAGTGGTGCCGCCACATCCCCGGGCGGTGCATTCCAATGGCCAATCACCCTTTCAGTAAAGAATTTTTCCCTAATACCAAGCCTAAACCTCCCCTGACAAAGCTTGAGACTGTGTCCTCTTGTTCTGTCACCGGTTGCCTGAGAGAAGAAACCAACCCCTGCCTGACTACAGCCTCCTTTTAGGTAGTTGCAGATGCTCATCTGAGCATCTGATCCTCCTCCAGGCTAAACAACCCCAGCTCCCTCAGTTGCTCCTCACAGGGCTTGTGCTCCAGCCCCTTCCCCATCCTCGTCGCTCTCCTCTGGACACACTTCAGCATTTCAACATCTTTCTCAAACTGAGGGGCCCAGAACTGGACACAGCACTCAAGGTGCAGCCTGACCAGTGCCAAGTATAAGGAGATGATAACTTCCTTAGTCCTGCTGGCCACACTATTCCTGATGCAGGCCAGGACATCGTTGGCCTTCTTGGCCACTTGGGCACACTGCTGCCTCATGTTGAGTTTCCTGTCCACCAGCACTCCCAAGTTCCTTTCCGCCTGACTGCTCTCCAGCCACTCTGTCCCCAGCCTGTAGCTCTGCATGGGGTTGTTGTGTCCAAAGTGTAGAACCCGGCACTTGGACTTGTTAAACCTCATGCTATTGGAGTCAACCCATCTCTCCAGCCTGTCAAGGTCCCTCTGTAGGGCCCTCCTACCCTCTAACAGATCGACACTTCCTCCCAGCTTGCTGTCATCTGTGAACTTGCTGATGATGGACTCGATCCCCTCATCCAGATCATCAATAAAGATATTAAACAGGACTGGGCCCAACACCGATCCCTAGGGGACACCACTAGTGATCGGTCACCAACTGGATGTGACACCGTTCGCTATCGCTCTCTGTGCTCAGCCATCCAACCAGTTCCTAACCCAGCGCAGAGCGTTCCCATCCAAGCCATGGGCTGCCAGCTTCTCCAGGAGTCTGCTGTGGGAGACAGTGTCAAAGGCCTTGCTGAAGTCCAGGTACATACACCACATCCACAGCCTTCCTCTCATCCACCAGGTGAGTCAAATGGTCATAAAAGGACATCAGGTTGGTCAGGCAGGATCTACTGCTCCTAAATCCATGCTGGCTGGGCCTGATCTCTCGCTCATTCTGCAGGTGCCATATGATTGCACCCAGGATTATGCGCTCCTGGAACTGAGGTCAGGCTGACAGGTCTGTAGTTACCTGGATCATCCCTACAGCCCTTCTTGTGGATGGGCGTCACATTGGCCAACTTCCAGTCATCCAGGACCTCTCCAGTGAGCCAGGACTGTTGATGGAAAGTGGCTTAGCAAACTTGTCTGCCAGCTCTCTCATCACCCTAGGGTGGATCCCATCTGGTCCCATAGGCTAATGAGGATCCACGTGGCTCAGCAGGTCTCTAACGTCTTCCTCCTGGATTACAGGGGGGCTATATTGCACTCTTGCCCCATCCACCACTTCAGTAGACCAGTTGTCCAGAAAACAGTCTGCCTTATTGTTGAAATCAGAGGCAAAGAAGGTGTTAATCGCCTCAGCCTTTCCTCATATATGGAATGTATATATTCCATAATGTCTTAGTTTAGATGAAAACCAAGATGTTATCAGAAATTAAGTGATTTCAATCAGATAAGAAAAAAAACCAGATTGTACAGAAAAGATAACAGTTCTTAGCTACAAATATATATGTGTACAGAACAGAATTAACAATTGTGATTGAGATCTTAATAAGAATCGAGTTCTGTACCCAAAATCTTGTGATGCAGGTCTCTTTAAGAGCAGCAACGCCACACTTTCAGCCTTCCCAGCAGCTCAGGTCTGCTCCGGGCAGCTCTGGGGGGGTGGGCAGGGCAGGGCGCACAACTTCTCCTCAGTGTGGGTCCTGCAGGAGTTTGTGGCAGATCCAGATAACGAGTAATCCCTTCCCCCGAAACTGCACACACCCCCATATCCACTCACGAGAGAGAAAGAGAGAAAATACAGCAATGCAAGCAGAGCAAAAGCGGCACACCAGCTAAACTCTGTGGAAGCAAGAGAGAGAGAGAGGGTGGAAGTGGGAGAGGAAGGAGTGTCCAGGCAAATGGGACATGACTTCTGCCCCGGTTTCCCCAGAAACGTTCTCCCCCCACCCCCTCGCATGCCACTGTGATCCCCTTTGTTGCCAAAGGAAAGAAAAATTCTCCGGAAATGAAAAAAAAATGAAACTATAACATTATCTGCCCTGAATTTTTCTTCTATGTCAACATCTTATATCGAACTTAAACTTATAACTATATACCTACGTGTTTACTGATAGGTACATACAGATACAGTAGTATAGACAACTCATCCCAAAATAAGGTCCCCTTGAGGTATACATAGTGTTTCTCCATCTTCTTGCATCACCCACCAGGTGCAACCAGATCCTTGAGCAAAGACAATCCCATGAATGGGTTTGCCTTTGCTCAAGACAGACTTAAACCCAGACGGTTTTCCCTAACACACCTCTCAGGTGGATCACAGGGACTTCATGTACAGTATGAAGGAATTCTGACTGGGCAGGGCCGACTCAATTGACTGAGCCTCTAGTGTTGACCAGACATGTAGCTTTTGCTAGATGCTGAGCCCAGTGTTTGAAAGTCCCTCCACTTAACACCCTTAAGGTGGTCTTCAACAATCCATTACACCATTCAACCTTCCCATCAGCTAGTGCGTGGTAGGGGATATGGTACACCCACTCAATGCTGCGCTCTTTTGCCCAGGTGGTAACTAAACTGTTCTTGAAATGAGTTCCATTATCTGACTCAATCCGCTGTGCCATGTCGCCACAGGATTTGTTTTTCCAGACCCAGGATGGTGTTTCAGGCAGTGGTGTGAGGCACTGGGTATGTCTCCAGCCATCCGGTAGTTGCTTCCACCACGGTGAGCACATAGCGTTTACCTTGGTGGGTCTGCGGCAGGGTGATATAATCAACCTGCCAGGCCTCTCCATATTTATACTTATCCCAGTGTCCACCATACCATAGGGGTTTCACCCTCTTAGCCTGTTTGAAGGCAGCACATGTCTCACAATCATGGATAACCTGGGAGATAACATCCATGGTTAAATTTTCCTTGGTCTCGTGCCCATCTATAGGTGGCATCTCTGCCCTGATGGCCTGAGGCATCATGGGCCCATCGAGCCAGGAACAAGTCTCCTTTATGCTGCAAATCCAGATCTGTATGTGACACCTTGACTTGTGCAGCTCAGTCTGCCTGTTCATTGTTGCGATGTTCCTCATTGGCTCGATCCTTGGGGACGTGTGCATACACATGGTGGACTCTCATGACCAGCTTCTCCACACGGGTGGCGATATCTTGCCATATATCTGCAGCCCAGATGGGTTTCCCTGTATGTTTCCAGTTGGCTTTCTTCCATCGGTCTAACCGTGCCCACAGTGTGTTGGCCACCATCCATGAGTCAGTGTAGAGGTAAAGCCTTGGCCACTTCTCTCGTTCAGCAATGCCCAGAGCCAATTGGACAGCTTTAAGCTCCTCAAATTGACCCTCCTTCTCCCTCAATGGCTTCCGCAGCTTCTCGTGTGGGGCTCCACACAGCTGCTTTCCATCTTTGATTTGTCCCTACGATGCAACAAGAACCATCAGTAAAAATGGTGTAGCATATTTCTTCTTTCGGCAATTGATTGTACGGTGAAGCTTCCTCTGCACGTGCTACCTGTTCTTCTTCCTCTTCATCTGCTAAACCAAAGTTCTCACCTTCAGGCCAGTTCGTGATGATCTCCAGGATCCCAGGACGATTTGGTTTTCAAATATGGGCAGGTTGTCTGATCAGAGCAGCCCACTTGCTCCAGGTAGCATCAGTAGCATGATGTGTGGGGGCTGTCTGTCCACTGAACATCCACCTCAGCACTGGTAATCGGGGTGCCAGGAGGAGCTGAGCTTCTGTTCCAATTACCCTTGAGGCAGCTTGAACTCCTTCATAAGCAGCTAAGATCTCTTTGTGTATTTGGCTTCAGATCCCCTGTAGTTTAGACTCCAGAATCCAAGTGGTCGGCCTCGAGCCTCGCCAGGTGTTTTCTGCCAAAGACTCCAGGAAAGACCATTATTCCCAGCTGCAGAGTAGAGCATGTTCTTCACGTCTGGTCCTGTCCTGACCGGTCCAAGGGCTACAGCATGAGCAATCTCCCGCTTAATCTGCTCAAAAGCTTGCTGTTGTTCAGGGCCCCAGTGGAAATCATTCTTCTTGCGGGTTACCAAGTAGAGAGGGCTTACAATCTGACTGTATTCTGAGATATGCATCCTTCAGGAACCTGTAGCACACAGTGTTTCCTTCTTGCTAGTTGGTGGGGACATTGCTGTAATCTTATTGATAACTTCTGTCAGAATCTGGCGACATCCATCTTGCCACTTCACCCCCAGGAACTGGATTTCCTGGGTAGGTCCCTTAACTTACTCTGTTTAATAGCAAAACCAGCTCCCAAGAGAATCTGGATGATTGTCTTTCCTTTCTCAAAAACCTCTTCTGCTGTGTCCCCCCACACAATGATGTCGTCGATGTACTGCAGATGTTCTGGAGCCTCACCCTTCTCTAGTGCTTCGTGAATCAGTCCATGACAGATGGTAGGACTATGTTTCCACCCCTGGGGCAATCGGTTCCAGGTGTATTGCACGCCCCTCCAGGTGAAGGGGAACTGCGGCCTGCACTCTGCAGCTAGGGGAATGGAGAAGAAAGCATTAGCAATGTCAGTCGTGGCGTACCACTTCACTGCCTTGGATTCCAGTTCATACTGGAGTTCCAACGTGTCTGGCACAGCAGTGTTCAGCAGTGGAATAACCTCATTCAAGCCATGATAGTCCACAGTCAATCTCCATTCTCCATCAGGCTTACGCACAGGCCAAATGGGGCTATTGAAGGGTGAGTGAGTCTTACTGATCACCCCTTGGTGCTCCAGTTCTCGGATCATCTTCTGAATGGGGATCATAGTCTAGGTTTGTTCGCTATTGTTGCCAATGCACTGTTGTGGTGGCAACTGGCACCCGTTGTTCCTCAACTTTCAACAGTCCGACAGCAGAGGGACTCTCTGAGAGACCCGGCAGTGACTTTAGCTGTTTAATCTCTTCTGTCTCTACAGCAGCTATTCCAAAAGCCCACCTATGTCCCTTTGGGTCCTTGAAATATCCATTCCTGAGGTAGTCAATTCCCAGGATACATGGGGCGGCTGGACCAGTAACAATGGGGTGTTTCTGCCAGTCTCTACGGGTCACACTCACTTCAGCTTCCAACACAGTCAACTCTTGAGATCCCTTCTGTCACCCCAGAAATAGAAATAATTTCCGAGCCCACATGTCCTGATGGCATTAACGTACACTGAGCGCCAGTATCCACCAGAGCCTCGTATTTTTGTGGGTCTGATGTGCCAGGCCACCGGATCCACACAGTCCAATAGACACAGTTGTCCCGTGCCTCTACCTGGCAAGAGGCAGGGCCCCTCATTACAGCAATGGGGTCTTCACTGCATCAATCAAAACTCTTTCCTGATGGGTACATTTTGGAGGTCCCCTCTAGTGGCTCAGAACCTTGGGAAACTGGCACCGCACTTACTCTTGCCAATTTTCTTCTCTCATTCTCCTTCAATTCTTGTACCCGGGCTGCTAGGGCAGAGCTAGGTTTCCTGTCCCACTGTCTCGTATCTTCTCCATGGTCAATCAGAAAATACCATAGATTAGTTTGTGAAGCCTGTCCTCTTCTCCTAGCTGGGAGGCGTCCAACTCTGACCCCAGGGGCTCTGATTTGTACAGGTGCCACTTGAAGACTTTGAAGACTTTCCTGAATCTCCTCTTTGAGTTTTCTGATCTCCTCCTTCTGCTCATCTCTAAAATTCTTCTGCTCCTTGTTGATGTTCTCAACCAATGTCTCTACTGCAGTGATATGGGTCTGCACTGGACCTTGGATCATTTTCTCATATGTCCTGAGTTTATTTGCTGCAACACCCACTATATCTTGGTCGTCCTCTGAGTACAGGGTTGCCAAGTGATGGGAGTATACACTGGGGTGTCCTGCATGAAAAGTTCCACCACATCTCTGGTGCGCACCTAACCTTGTCTGGATTGCTGAGGGGTCAGCCATACCTTCCATAAAGTATTTCTAGCAGTACCATCTCCATCAGACATAAAATTCCTTCTTCCATAGTCTTCCAAGATGTCTTCAGATGATGTGCCTGCAGGATATCCTTGTAGGCAAACCTTTCTCCCACACTGGCTAGAAGTCATGTATGAAAGGGGTCTCGATTCCCTCACAAACGCCTGTTTGGTACCTGCATCCCAGGCCAGAGCACCTAAATACCTGGCTTCAGTACCATCGAGTTGCATAAGGTCCCAAATTCAGATCAACCAAGTCAGGATAGGCTCATCCAGCTAATCAAGTAATGTCTTTCCGCAAGTTGTGGAGATTGTCATATAACAGTGATTCAGTAACAATCTCTGGTTCTGAGTCTGCAGTCTGTGAAGGACCCACTTCCCCATCATCATACACTGGACGAAACAATTCGGTCTTATATTTTCTTTTCTGGATAAGGGCAGCATTCATCGGCTTGGATTGTTCTTCGAGTTTAACCACATCTTGAGCTACCATGATATCAGATGTTTTACTCTCAGATCCTTTTTTATACCTGGGGGCGCTTCTGGGTGCATTCCCAACCAACCCTGTCCTTAGCTTCATACACAAGATGGACCATAATGAAACCAACTTGCAGACAAATCACCAGGAGTAGGATATAAAGTAGGATATCCTTGACGTCTAGCAGGACGTCTAGCAGTTTCTCAAAAGCTGTTGTAGCAAACCTGAAAGGTGACTGAATAATTTGATATGAAACACTCTCCTGTGTCCCTCCCTAAGGGCAGGTAACATTATCATTAAGCCCCCAGAGATGATAGCTTAGGCTGGTACAGGAGTACAACCTTGAAAACACATGCTGGATGAGACCAACAGGCATTGAATCCATAACACTGTAGATCCAAAATAAGGACTCGATAATGATCACAGCTATCTGAGTTCTACTGGCCACTGCACTCAGATGAATTAAGCCCACCAGACCTTTCGGCATGGTTCTGTACCAACAAAAAGCAAATAATGTAGTACAGTATAGTCTGTATGGACCCCAAACTCACAACACACATTGTGATGCCAGAACTGTTGTCTTTCTTTGCTCGAGCCCCATGTTGGGCGCCCAAAAAAGTCTTAGTTTAGATGAAAACCAAGATGTTATCAGAAATTAAGTGATTTTAATCAGATAAGAAAAAAAACAGATTGTACAGAAAAGATAACAGTTCTTAACTACAAATATATATGTGTACAGAACAGAATTAACAATTGTGATTGAGATCTTAATACGAATTGAGTTCTGTACCCAAAATCTTGTGATGCAGGTCTCTTTAAGAGCAGCAACGCCACGCTTTCAGCCTTCCCAGCAGCTCAGGTCTGCTCTGGGCAGCTCTGGGGGGGTGGGCAGGGCGCACAACTTCTCCTCAGTGTGGGTCCTGCAGGAGTTTGTGGCAGATCCAGATGACCAGTGATTCCTTCCCCTGAGACTGCACACATCCCCACATCAACTCACACGAGAGAGAGAGAGAGAGAGAGAGAGAGAAAATACCAGCAATGCAAGCAGAGCAAAAGCAGCACACCAGCTAAACTCTGGAAGCAAGAGAGAGAGGGTGGAAGTGGGAGAGAAAGGAAGGTCTGGGCAAACAAGACATGTCCTCTGCCCCGGTTTCCCCAGAAACATCCTCCCCCCACCCCCTCACATGCCACTGTGATCCCCTTTGTTGGCAAAGGAAAGAAAAATTCCCTGGAAACGAAAAAAACCTGAAACTATAACAAATAACTGTCTCTTCACATAAAGCTAGTGCTTGTGACTGTCATCAACAGGCAATTATAAATAATGAGCTAGAAGAACCAGAGAGTGTCCAGTGGTTTTGAGAAGGTGGGCTCTCTGCTACTCGTGTCATATAAAAACACATAAATAGGCAAAAAGTTTGTATCTCCCTGTAGCAGAAATTCTGTGTTCTGGAAGATGAATGGTGTATTGCTAAATTGGAAAACCTCTAAAGGAGAGGCCTGCTTTTCTGCCTGCATGTCTGTTTTTGAAAGCTTGGAATTGGTTTTATGAAGTGTTCTGGTATTTGGAGGGAAAAAAACAGAAAAGCAGAAAAAACTGCAACTGAGGCTGATATACTTTGATGTTAGAATCTGTACCTGTCTGTTTCATAACATAAAGAGCAAGGAAAGTTTTTGAAGTGTTACCAGAAAAGGTCCTCACATCTCTAACAGTTGCAATTCTCTCCGAATACATCAAAGAAAGGTGAGGGACCCAAGTACACCATTACTATGTTAACCTTAGCCTGTTGATACTTGTATCTTTAAGGCTGCTGAAGGTTTGTTTGCTTTGTTCTGGCAAATGAGTATCTTTTTCTAATGCCATGCATTGTGCTAATACTCTTAGTGACCAACAAAGAACAAAACGCTAAATTAAAGAATTAAGTATAAAATTAAATGGTCAGCAAACACGAACTTGTTCAGAAACAGGGAGGCGTGTATGATTGTTCCTGCTTCTCCCAAGCTTGTCTTCATGAATCCTGTTGGGCCTTGCCACCCTTCTACCCTGTTCAGTTGGCTGTGGTTCCCCTGCAATAGCATAGCAGGGCATCATGGCCTCAGTGAGGCTGCTCATTGCTTGTGTAGTGAGCTGTGCCTTTGGCTCTAAATGTGCCCAAGCAAGAAGGTAGCAGTGCCCTATTCTGATGCAAAAAAATACCTTCTTAAAGGTAAACTTTCTATGCCTCTTTTTTTCAGTAGACTCATACAATGCTTTGGGTTGGAAGGGATCTTTATAGGTCATCTAGGCCACTCCACCTGCAGGAGCAGAGACATCTTTAATAAAATCAGGTTACTTAGAGCCACATCCAATCTGACCTTGAATGTTTCTAGGGATGGGGCCTCTACTACCTCGCTGCACAGCCTGTTCTAGTGTTTCACCACCCTCATTGTAAAAAATATCTTCCTTATATCCAGACTAAATCTATCCTCCCTTAGTTTAAAAGAGATAAAGGACTTTGTACTTATACCAAGGAATATAATATGTTTGATGTTTTTCTAGGTTGCTTTGGTTGCAGAGTTTTTAGCATAAGCTGAAAGCTGTATCTTTCTGACAGTGTGAAATATACAATGTGTGAAATTAAATAAAATTCTTAACCATTATTTTCAACTCTGTGGAAGGGGTTTTGTGGTTGTGGCTTTTGTGGAGTAAGTATTCACAATGAGGAAAAGTGCCATAGATGCATCATTTGGCTTGTTAAACCTGGTGCTAGTTCCTATTCCAGCACCTCAGAGAGTCATCTGAGAATCCTGTTGAATTTGGGAATTTTTTCTCTCACGTTACAACAATTCTGATTATAACAAACTTTAATTTCACTGGAGCATTTACTCTATATTATGAGTAATAGGAATAGGGTGCAGAAAACCACCTTAAATTAGCACAAAGAATCCAGAGGGAAGGACCATTACAGAAATCTCAGCCCCATGAATTAATACTTTACAATAGCTTCATTGGGATTAAAATTTCACTCCCTATCTGTGTCGATTATGAGCTCCTCCATTTACTCCTGGGACTATAAAATGGAAAAGGATCCAATCATGATTAAAGAGTAGGTGTGATTTGAATGGAAGGGGATTGCTAAAATCTCCCTGAAGCCTTCCACACTGCTTGTGCTGAAAGCGTTTTCTATTTATAATATCATAGCAGAGCTATCTAAGCAGAAAATGACACCAGAGAGACAGAGTTCTCTGATTGTTTCTGATTAGGTTCAGTGCTAACCTTATAAATCTGTCTGTCGGATGGGGCACAGTCAAGTCATCCGTAAACTTGATGCTGCACAAAAGATTGAAACTGTGAGGAAACTCCTGCACTTGTGTGTCGATTTCTTTTTTTTCCCTCCAGAAGGATTTTCACAAAGATAAATCTAGACTTTTGGATGAGAGGTATTGAGCTACAATTTAGCATTATTTAAATTACTGTACTTGTTTAAAACTATTTTGTGTTCATGGATTTATATATATTGTATAACAGTGCTTCCTTGTTGGATTTGTAATGCCAACATAGATCTAAATCTCGGAGATCTGTCCTGTAGTTTGGATGGATCTGTGGAAATCAAAGGAGGGCTGTGCTCAAGGGTATTTTTCTTTCCCCCTTTTTTATTATCGTATTCCTTGTCGGTATAGTTCAGCAGGGTCATTTTCATAGGCACAATTTTAAATTCTAATGGAGTAATTGTAGATAATTTCTTATAGTAAGGCTATATGTATTTAAATCCAAAGATAACTGGGGCTGTACATTTGCATATGCCCTAAAAATTGTTATAGGCAACATAAGAGTTTATGCTAAGAGTAACAGTACTGAGGTAAGTTTAATGTTCTTCCTCTCTTCTGGTGTAAGCCAAAAGCCTAAATATACTTTTTGGAAGAGTAGTGCAGTGACCTTGTGGCAAATCAAATTGACATCAGTTTAAATTGAAGATAGTTGTTAGATGCAAAAAATTACAGCAAAATAAATTAAACATTTGGTTTCAGTCCAGGACAGTAAACAGAGTTGTTTTCCAATTCAGGGTGTTTACATACAGGCTTTCAGTGTTACAGAAACATGACAGTGTCTTACTCACTGTAAAATTGGCGTAATGAAAATGCTTGATACTTTGATACTGTTTAAGTTTAATGCAGGATATACTTGAAATGCTGGAATATGCAGATGATGTATACTCAAATTCAGTTGAGGCAAAAAGTGTTCTTTAGAGTAGATAAAATTTTGACTGTTTAATAATTGCAAAAGGCCTCTTTTGTTGCATATGCCAGGTATCCATGGGTCTACTGCTTATAAAATATACCTTTTACTGTATTTATTTATGCTAATTACTGCCTAGGCAATGCATAGAAAAAATTATTTATTCCATAATATTTTGTAACTCCATATGTTTGTCTTTCTTTTTATTTTGTATGCTGAACTGTCATATCATCATTCATGTTCACCTTATATTCAAACTTATACTAACCAGACATCACTTTCACTTACATTAACTTGTAATTACCAGAAAAATCTCATCTAAAATGTAGGCTCCAAATGCTGTTGGAACTCAGAATGGTTTTGTAGAAGCTTTATAGAGAATCGGCTTAGGATAGTGCTGCACTTCTTGCCAATGTGAAGCTGCTGTAACCCCACAAGCTGGCTGGGACATGGACAAAGCTACATAGAGATCCCTCTGGACTGAGAAACTGAGTGCTGCTGGGGACTGCCACGTGCTTCTCTCGTGTCTGGTTTATTGGAGCTGGAATTATGCTGGTCCCTGTGCAGGATATGGTGTGTTGTCCCTGGGTGCTACCAGAAGAATAAACCGACTTTTGCAAAAATGACCCATAAATCCAAAACTTTTTTAGCCCTAATGGAATTTGGGACACAATGCTTCTTCTCCCCTGCTACGTTTGTGATGGAGTGCACTTGCAGATTCCCCTTCCATGGCAGCACACAAGCCACAGACCTCAGAGAGTGTGGCTGTTAGTGCAGGTGTCTGGAAATCATCACAGAGCGTGGTGCATAAAAGCCAGGAACTGAGGGAGCAGACGGTGATATGAGAGGCAGTTCTGCTGTTGCACACTGTCCTTGTGGGTGGAAATGGTTTTTTTCCTACAGAGACTGGATCACTTATGATACTAATCTACTACAATTTCTGGCTTTAAAAGAGCAGAGCTGCAGATCAGAGAATTTGTTTTTCTCGTGCTCTTCCTCTTGCCACTTCTTTCATGCTTTATCTCCACTGTGACACTCCTTTTCTGATGTGATCTTCCATGTGGCCAGCTTGTGCTCTCTTGCAAGTCTTGTTCCAGCACCCTTCTCCAGAGCTGCTCCAGCTAGGTCTACTGTTTTCTAGAGGCACTTGAGCTCTTGTCCTTCAAGGTGGCCCAGGAGCCATTCAGCAGGGCTGACGGGCTTGGCCCAGCACCGTGCTGAGTGGCCTTTGATCACTGCAGAGCACAGAGGGAGCAAGCCTGCATGTACGTGGACTGCAGGCAGGATAAGCATGTACGGACCACCAGAACATTGCCTGTAAGTAGTTCTGGTGCTCATTCTGTGCTCATTATTTATACCCATTGTACAGACAAGGAGAGGAGGAGAAAATTCTGTGGAGGATGATGGTGAGTACAGGAGGTACCTCCGTTCGGGTTCTCTTGCCCTGCAGCAGCCCATCTCTTGTAAATTCAGATGTTTTCACTTGGTGGTTTTAGTGCTTCCTTTGTACTGAGGTATATGACTATAAAAAGATCAGGGTGAGGACAGAGAGCCTGATGAAGTATTTAATCCATCCTGGAGGTGTGCGTGCACTTCTGTGCTGCTGTTCATTGTTTATATGCTGCCCTGGATTCCTATCTAGAAAGTACATGATAGCAATTCCTTAAACAAGAGGATTTATCCTATTTGGGTGAGTCCCAGCACTGAAGCACTTAACTTGGTGTAAAAGAAATGAGAGTACTTGGGCTCCTTGTTCTGCCACCCTCCTTCTCTCTCCCCTTTGCCCTTTCTGTGGACAGCTTACTGTCTCATGAGGAAATCTCTGGGACTCCCAGATGTTGTGTGGTGGTTCGTGTGGAGGTGTGCACTGTATGTGCAGACTCTTCAGAATTTGTAACTGTTATTGCTTGGGAACTGTCCCTTCCAGAACCGATTTCAGATCTTGCTTGCAACTTCCCACGTTTTAGTTCTTGACCACACTGGAGACGGAGATGCAGCCACGCTAACTGTTGATCAGTTTTCTAAATGTTTTGTAGTAGGAACTCCTCCAGGTTTGAAACTCCTCTGGTAGTCATTTGTGGTTTTTAGAAGCTAACACTATAATTGCAAACAGAATCAAACCAGAGCTTTGATCTCTAAGAAGTTGTATATAATGTGGGGGAGAAATCCAAACCTGTTGTGTAGCTGGTACTGCGGATTTACACCAACCTTTCTTACAATATTGAGCTCTTGGTATGTACACACCATGTTTTTATTTGATTGTCACCTCAGAACTTATGTTTTTCTGACTAGTCCTGGGTTCTGCTTCTATGTCAACACAAATTAAGCTAATAGAGCATTATTAATGCTTAACAAAATAAATCTGTGCATTTAAAAATTTGTTACTACTTTTAAAGACTTTGGAAAAAAACCCCACACCAAAACAAAACCATTTCAACGCTTATGTGATCAGATCTCAATGAGAACCCTTTACAAGCTTCTGTTAGACATGAAATTGCAGAGCACATTTTTCTAAAGCTTTGTTATTATATGACAAGTTTCAAAGATACAAGTAGTTTTGTCACCTGTAGTGTATTGTTTCCTCTAAAATTTCTGCAGCTCCCAAGTCGTTTTTTGTCCAGACCTTATGCATAAGGCTCCCTTGTTCCTTCTTTGCAGTTTCTTCCCTTACAAGTAGTGATGTTGATTTCACTTCATTTCATAGAATCATAGAATACTTCGGGTTGGAAGGTGCCTTTAAAGGTCATCTATAGTCCAAACCTCAATCTTCAACTAGATCAGGTTTTCTTGCTCTTGAACAATAGCATGATTAGTGAAAGTAAAACCTGGCAAAGGACAGTCCTGTTTGGTGTAATCTGTCCTCATGAGCTGTTGCCCATGCTCACAGCACATGCCAGGGAACAGCAAAGTGTTTCTCATTTTGCTTCTATATATCACGTGCATGTTGCCAGCCAGTGTGCACATGCAAGTACAACTTCCCCGGAGCATTTTTTGTTTTTCCTTAAAAATGTTTGCATTCCATTAAGTATTTTTTTTTTTTCTTTAAACAGAATGCAACCTTACTGAAATTGTGATGCATAAAAAACCAAAACAAACAACAAAACCAAAACTGTTAGGTACTTTGGAAATGAAGGGCATGGAAAAAAGAAAATGAAATATGATTGATGATCAGAGCTGGAAAGAGAAAATATGGGCAGGTAGTAGTATTAACAATGATGATGCACATGGTTTTTAGTTTACTTACTGATGTGGCTATCCCAGCATTCAAATGAAATGTAAAATACTCCTCTGAAGTGGTATTTCTCTTGGGTTTAGCAGAAGATAAAAGTGCAAGCTTGTTTTCAATGACATCTCCAGCACAGCAATTTCAAAATCATAAATTTAAAACATTTCATCATCTAAAATGTCCAGGAAATAAATGGTCTATCACAAGTGAGACAACTTTATCTGCCTAGACATCCTAAAATGTAATGTTTGGGAGCACCCTCATTTATTCTCCAAAGTAAAATGTGCTGATTCCTATTGGAAGCTGATGTGCCAAGGTGTAGCCGAAGATCCCATGAAGTTTCTGCCTAGTTACACTAGTAAGCACCCAGACTTGGGGCCGATGTTAGGATGTAGGGTCTGTAGCATTTTGGTGTGTTTCATTTGTATTCTTTTGTAGCCATAATAAAAGGGAAACACTTTCTCTTAGAGGTGGGAGGGACCTACCAGCCTTACCAGTCAGAAAGGACTTTCCTCGTGAATCTCTGCTCTCATAATATTGCAACGAGGGAGTTTAATGACTATTCTTGGCCTTATGGTTTTGTTTGGTTCTCTAATTGGGTATTCATTTGTGGTGAGGCATTTTTCTACCTGTCTACTTAGAATTATTATTAGATGCATTGTTCTTGTCTGTAGTTTATTTTCATACAATTTGTTTTTCTTGGGCATGAAGCTTTTTGTTACAGGACATCCCTGAAATTCAAGACAAGAAACAACACTTGAGCTTAGACCTTAAACTGTATTGAGTAGAGGTGTAGATATTCCATAGGCTGGTACACGTTCAGATTAACCTGCAGACTCTTTTTCCTGTGACTCACAAGTAGCAAATGACTTTGCCCTAGACAAGTTCAGTGGTAGTAAGTCGCCACTGGCTACCTCAACTACTTAACTGCTGTTTCTGAGGGAAAGAATAAGGTTCATCAGTTTACATTTACTTGGTCTGATCATTCTTCTAAGCACATAGATGGACATATTATCTACATGTTATTCCTGACATTCACCTGCCTCTGAGGTGCAAATATACAGCAATATCTGTCATATTAGGCACATTTTTGTCTTGTGTGAATAGTGGGGGAATTTGAGCTTGTATCTGTATTGATAAAACAAATAGCCTTTAACTATTTTGTTAAATACTGGCTTGCAAGGCTCCAATTGTTTTTCTATAAATACTACATGTATCCTTTTAAAGGAGCCTGTGAACTACTGTGTAATTTATTGCACCTAATTAACACAAAGCAATACTTTTACAAGTATTAAATCAGTTTAAAAAGTGTTGCACAACCCACCCATCTGTTTGACGTAACAGCTACATTGCACCATAATACAAATTTATATGTATACTTCCATAAGCTGTTCTTCTAAGTGCATTCTAGCACTTGCATTGTGTCCATATATGTTCCTCTAATAAAAAATATAATTTTAATTACATTCTGTATATATTCTTTATTCTAGCCCATTAGTTTTATCCCCATGTGTAGAAATGCTGAATCAAGTAACAAGGCAGTAAATAATACTGGCTTTTAATGACCAATTAAAGCAGCCTATCATCAACCTTGGCATCAACTGAGTAATTCAGTACAAAAAAGTATTGGTAGGAATAAAATGGTGCTCAGGAAGTAGAGTCAGGCTTATCAGTATAGGATACCGCTCCCCAGAGGCAGCAACACTTCATTTTATAACCCATCCTGTGGCCCAATCTTGATAAAACTGAAAACTAAATAAGTGGTTCCAAAGTGATGGCAGACATAATACAAAGCCTCATTTCATCTCAATGACTTTACCCTGAGTGATCTGGACTTTTTTTGACCTTTGTGAGGGAAAATGATGTTCTATATAAAAAAAGTTCATTAGCTAGCTACTTCTAAAAATAGCATGGGTGTGTTGACACCTGCCATTTTGATAGCTACTCTGACCCTGTAGAATTGCTGTCTGTTCCAGATGCTAGCAAAACTTGATTTTCTACTTTAAATATGATAAGAAATTCTGTCCTGTCTGAAGAAACTAATCCGGTAAAACAGTCATCAATACCTCAAAAACAGGGACAGAGAAAAGTACTGCTGTGCTCAGCCTTCATGCAAATGAACTTGTAATAGATTCAGTGCCATATGTCTGAATATTAGAAAGATATGAGGAAAGTGGATGCAACATAGGGAGCAAGAGCAGATAGAAAGATTAAAACATTAAAACTATGGAATAAGATATGCTTGATTAAATGGGAGTTAAAATGAAATGTGAAAAAATACTGGTTTAAATTCTGATGAACTATTCAAAGTTATGTGAGGTAAAGTAAAGGGAATAAAGAAAAAAATATGAAGAAAGGGTGTGATAGTGAGATCTGTTAAGCTGTGCAATGATCTTTGGAGGAAGAGGCAAGATGGAAGATGATGGACCTGTCTTTTTCCATATACCTAAAACTAGACCAGGCAATGCCAAGAAAAGGTTCTGGAATGAACCACTTCAAGAGCTATTTGTCTTCTGAAACCCACTAAATTCACTTTGGATGGTGTAGGACTGTAAACGGTATCTTCATAATACACTGTGTTCTTGTTTTTGTGGCTCATTTGGATGGATGCATTAGATGGGAGGATGCTGGGCTATGTAAAAGCACAACAGAAAAATGTAAAGAGTGAAGAAAACTACAGAGGAATGTACTAAATCAAAAGTGCAGAAGAATGGAGTAAGAGTACAGACAACTTTGTAAATAAAGCATAAAGTAGAAGCGGGGAAGAGAGAGGGAGGAGGAAGATGTGGTAGAAAGTTAAGGTGTCTGTCCGACCTTAGGGTAGAGGATTTTAGTTGGGACTGGCAAACCTTGTGCAAGTCCCAGTTTTGTAAGAAATTGAAACTGGAGAGAGGGAAACAATCCTGCAAGGAGAAGAAAGAAAAGTGCAAAAACATTCTGGTGGCAGTTTTCCCTAGGGCTTGCTAGCAGAAAGAGGAGAGGGAAGAGCAATATCCTCCGCTGAAGGATCTGCTGATGGCTGGTATTTCCTGTGTGAGATGGGGCAACTGTGGTGATGGTGAGGACACGTAAGCATGGAAGGGGAGGTCTTCAGTTGCTAGAACTACACTAAACTAAGAGATAGCTGAGCATGGGGAAATGGAGGGGGAAGGTTTAAAGTTGCTTTAAGGTGAGAGACTAGAGCCAGAAGTGGTCTGCAGCAAAAGTGTCCAGTGTAGTGACTGGTCTGATGAGTTGGGGAGAGGAGCTGCAGGGACACCAGTAAATCCTGACACCAACATGAAAAGACCGTTTATACTTGTCTCATTATCAAGGCAAAAGAAATTTATCCTAAATTAGATTGTTGGGATTCTTCCAGATAAATGAATAGGAATTACATTATTGTACCACCATTTTTTTCTCCGATGCAATGACTGTGGAACTGAAAGATGTGCAGGGATTGAAAAAGGAGTGATTGCATGAAGTAGGTATGGCCTGGTGGGGCTCTTGCCAGTGGCATGTAGTTGTTAGTGCTGCCAAACAGACTTTTTATGAGCATCAAGTAACAAATTTGTGAGCTGGCAGACAGCCAGGTGATAACTAACTCAGCAGAGAGCCCTCTCCTGCCAAAAGTTAGTTTTATATGCCTACTTTTATTGCACAAGTTACAAACCTGTAGGTCTCATGTTCTACTTTGTAGGCTTAATGAAAAGGCTTAATGGAAAAATGGAGAGTTCTACTTGCTTTGTCTTTGAGTTGAAGTTCCTGATGAGTGAAATAGTACAGTGCTCTTCCCTAGAAACCTTGATGATATCCCAGTTGATTTCACTGTGAGCAGTGAGACTCAAGTCTCAACCCTTCATAACCAGGCATAAATGCCATTGAAACAAATGGGTCTTGTGTCATGAATCAAATCTGATTTACCTCTCACAGGCTAATCCAAATGCAGTCTGGAGTGCAGCAGATAGTGGAGACCAGTGTTTTACTTCATTACCTCTGAGAGATATGAGGATAAGATGTGATGGATAATGGGTAACGAAATGTCTTGCAATAAAAGATATTTTTTAAGGATGGATTTTTAATGACATTGAATAAATAATCGAACATTTTAGAATGTTTCAAAATGTTTTATCCATTTCTACTCTTGCTACACTTTGGTGCTGCCTTTCCTTTAAGATATTCCTATAAATATGTTATGCTAAGCAAGAATCGCTGTGTGAGCTGTGCATGATGCACTTAAATCTCAATGGCTGGTGTATCAAGATGGATGAGTCCAGCTGCTGGTTGTGGCTTATCTCACTCACATGGCTGCTATCTTTATTGCCAAAAGAGGATGGATGTCATGTTAAATTTTGTACTCTGCATCTGCTATCACTTCCATAATAACACTGTAAGGAGCTCTGCTATCCACTTGCTTTTACTGCTATACTAAGGTGCCCGAGAGGTCTATTTTATATTTGAAGAAAGAGGTCATGCTAGAAAATAGCACAGAGAAGGAACTCGTAAAGTTAAAAGGGATGTAGGGGTTGGAATTATTCTTTATTATCTTGACTTAGCTGCAGATATGGCAGGTGCTACCCTGCACACCTTGAGTTCAGGATATTTGGTTCCCCCAAACAAAAGTTGCCTGCATTACAAAACCATTGCACATAATTCTGCACATCATGATAGGTAACGCTGCCTTTGCAGAATAAATGCTCAAGGATAAAACTTGCATGGTGATGATCACTGCTTGCTCTCCTTAGATCTTTCAGGTGAGGCAGAGATATAGAGTCAGCTAATACGCAGGCCTAGCAGAGAAATGGATCATTTTTCTTGTTAGGCATGTTATCAGAGGAGTTGCTTTGGACAACTCTATTACAGGTGCAGTTGAATCAATAAGGCATATTAATTTTTTTCCCAGATGACTCCTCTTCTTACATTTCAAAAATTCCTATTTTTAACAAGAGAAAAGTAAGCAGGTATTATTCAGTAAAATGTTTCATGCCATGTGGATCTCCTTTTCTGGGATGCTGCAGCTTGAAAAAGCCAGCTTCAGCAGTTTTAAGAAGTTTTTATATATATATTGTTTTCACTTACGGCAGTGCAAATTCCTCTGGAAATCTATGACATTCAATTAAGTAAATGAGAAAATAGAATGCTTGTAATTAAGATAATCACCCTACATGAAATCCACACTACCAGTAGTGCTAATATCTGTATATCTCCAAGCTGTAATATTAAATAAACACTGTGTAAGCATTGCAATTAGACCCAGGCTGCTATGGTGAAAATGAGAGAAAAATTAAAATGTTTGGATTTTTACTGTACATAAAACTCTTAGTTGTTTTTAAGCATCTTATTGTGATTTGTAAGGTTGCTGCCTTGCTGCAGACACTCCTGGGATGCTTGACTCTGTAGCAGGCTTCAGCTGCTTCTGAAGCAGGTGACTCAAAAGAAAACACCCTTTGGTTTGTAAAAAGCTGCCTTTCTTCTTGGGGTTGTGTGTTATTTTCCCTTTAATTTCATGAAGGAGTATTGGCCACTGAACTCTGAAGCCAGTAATCAAAGAGGTTAGATATTTTGTTCTACACAGCAAATTGCAAAGGGGAAAATGGGGAGAGGAGTTATTCTGATTAGTTCTTCCAATAAAAGGAATTCTGGCTTACTTTTATGTTCTTTTGTTTTTTGTTTTCATTTTGATGTGAAGACCCTGAGGATGCTCAGACCTTCTCACTGGACAAAGCAGTATCTTAATTTATTTGTACTGGGAGACAAACACTACAAGACTGACTGGATAATCTGGGTGTATTCAGACTCTACTTTTTCATTTATTTCCTGGTGCTTTTGGGGGGCTTGGAGAAACAAAAGGCTCTGTCGGGGTCAGCATGTGGCTCTGAGAGACTAGGGGAGGATCCCTTCCCTCTGAATGGGTACCCTCCTGGTGGTCACACAGAAACTTCAAAGTGAGTTTGTTGTGGTTTTATGAGATATGAGATATTCATGCTTTCTCTTTCTCTCCCGTGTGCGGCATTGAACCGACTGAAAGCATACACCATAGAGGCAGCAGAATTGTTGCAGGGCCAAGGGAATCAAACCACTTTGTCACCGAAGTACTGCTGAACTTCGGTATTGTTGTGTGGGAATGTTAATGCAGCTAAACAGGGCAAAGCAGATGATGAACCCATCTGCTAATTTGCCAGCTATTGCCATGTCTGTTTTAAGATTAGATCTTTGGAGTCAAATGTAATACGCTTCATCAGTGGGGGCATCAGCTTCATGAAGTTGTTGCACAAATAATGAATAAAAGAAATATTTGTGTTGGTTTTATTTTTTCCAGTTTTTCTGTAAAATCTGCTTTTACAGAGCGATATTCTTCCTTATGACAAATGAGCCTATTCACTGATATGTGGTTTCAGATAGGACCATTTAAATTTCTAGAGTGAAGTGAAGAACACCATTGTACAGGACACCTTCAGTGTTTCATTTGACTTTGTTCTTAATTATTTTTATTATTTGACATTGATACAAAAAAATAGTATCTTGATCAGCAGCTTTGCTGGAAGTCCCTCAAAGCTGTAAATAATACTTTAATCTAAAAGAATGCACTCCTACAGACACTATAGATAAAACAATATATACAATTTAGACAAATAAATACATAAGTACAGCCAGTCATATATAATAATACACCTAAAGTTCAGTTACTGTTGACAAGTTTTTCTAGTTAATTACAGTCTTCATTTACAAATTGCCATTGCCCATCTACAGTGTAAAGATAAAAAGAAAATCCCAATAAAGAATCAAACCCGGTATTTTATTATTAGGAAAGATGGAAAATGAACCTTGAGACTTTTGTTTAAATACTGTCACAGTTTTTGCAAAAAAAATGCTTTTGTGATAAAACTCTTCCTAAAGAGAAGTATTTCTGCCTAGTTTCTCTGCTCAATGTGCTTTATTGATGTAGGTCTTGGAATCGCAATGTGATTATACTCATGCTTTTGAAGCGATCAGAAGCCAGAACATCTTAACCAAGTTGTCATTTGTCCCATGCCCAGTGAAACAAAATGACCTCTAAGTAGCATAAATTCCTATTTTTGATTAGAGGAAGCCCAGTGCAACACTTGTTTGTTACAGTATCCCTTGTGGCACAAATACTACTGAGTGGAAGGGACAGAAGATGTCCGTGTGAATAGACGTATTGCTCCCTTTCTAGCTACAGGTTGCAATACTACAATTTCTGAACAAAAAAAGTAGGAAATCTGTTACGTAAGTATAACAAGCTAGTGAAGTCTAATATCTGAAAATTAATAGAAGTAGAAAATTGGCTTTTGTTGTGTTCTTTTAAATTCACTTGATAAGAAAAGAAAAAAGTCTTGTACATTCAAAAGTTAGGGCACACATGCTTAAGGCTCTTGAAACACTGGACAAGTATAATGCCTAACTCAGCTCCATGCATAACAGAATACCATGTAGCAAGCAGACTCTACACATATATACAGCTGAATACAGAAGAAAATGCCTTGGAAATATGTACATCAGTTCCAACAGGAACATTTACATTTCTGTTGAAGATCTATTTATAAATGGCAAGAAATACATTTTTTTCAGATGTTTCCAAGGTATACCTTCCAATTGTTAATGCATTTTACTCATACTAAGAGAAATTCAAGGCTACCAATCTGCTTGAGCCCTGAGGTATCTGAATTTGGAGCCCTGCTCTCCTCTTGGTTACTAACCAAAGGCCACAGAATCATGAGCAGGAGAAGTAAAGCCGCCAAATCCATTTGGATGTGGATTCAGAAACCTCAAATTACTGCACAACACAGGGGGACAGCAGAAGTGATTGCAGCCCGTGGGTTGAAATTGTTACCAAGTGTGATCCTTGTAGGATGACATCCATGCTGTCTGATTTACCTGAGGGCTGGGGATCAATTCCACCCTATTTTCCCTTCCGAAACAGCATATTCTGGAGCTTGGGTTAGGAGCTGAACTTCACCCTATCAGTGTGTGTGTTATACATTCATCTAGGCAATTAGTTGGACCTTGTTTTGCTAGAGTTCTGAGTTTGACAGGAAGCAAGAGCATCTTTAACAGGAACTAGGTCAACCAGGGAAGGATAAATCTTAATTATGCTGCAAGAGATTCAGTATTTTTTATATAAAATTACTGAATTTCATTTTTGAAGGATGCACAAACTCCTGTTGATTAGCAGTAACTCCTGGGCTGTATGTTGTGTAAATTCACCTTTAGATCTAAAGTAGAATTGAGACACCTACTGCTTGTGGCTTGAAGGCCAGGTACCATTTACCTTATCTACAAGTAGTTCCTTTCTAAAGAGTAGTGCTGCATCTCTGAATAAGACAAAAAAATTGTCATGAAACTGCAGACCTCTTAGGGTAGCATCTTCATTCCTCTGTTACTGTTGTAAAGTGCTATTTACACCTATGGCAAAATCAGGTCAGAGTTTTCATTTACACTCTTATTCAGTTAATTTCTGACAACTTCATAGACATCCTGAATAACGTAACAGTTATTTATACATTGCTTGAAATGCTAGCTGAAATGAATAAGACTTTTCTGTGTACTGTGGATGGAGTGAGTAATCTACAGCTAATAATATATTTGGTGAGTTTTATATCTTTGTAACTTGTCTGTGAAATCTTCATTCCAAGTTATTTGCTAAGCAATGCCATATTTTCGCTCTTTGTTAGAAGGTACTGCTGAATTCAAGCTCTATAGCTTAAAGTTATCAAAGAATTTTCCAGGAAATAATTTTCATGACATTTCATTAACATTCATACTCAAAACACATAAGCACATCATGAAACTTGAATAAAATCTTGTGTGTTTGATTTCTGTCACATACTCGGGGGAATCTTTTGAGTGGGACCTTAGTGAGTATTAGCTCTGTGATGAGTAACCTTGGAGGTACAAACTTATAATAAAGGATAGACTTTGTTTTTCTTTGATGGGTGATTCTTAAAAGTCCTCTACTTTGCTGTGAAAGTTGTACATAACTGTTATGTACTCTGTTGCCCAATCAAAAGAAAATCAATTGCATTCTTTTCTTGGACAAAATTCTACTTGTCTGCACCATTAAAAATCTGGTAGAGTGTCATTCAAAAAGCTGGGGTTTTGTTACAATTTTTTAGGTAAATAGTGTACTGACTGACATTGAAGAAATATGCTTATTGATACTTTTATCATTCAATGTAATTAGATTTTGCTATGCAAAATGCTCAATGGAAAGATTCACTGATACTTATGAGAAACATTGCACTTACTTTGAAATTAAAATGTGTTTTTAAAATGGGTTTTCATACATCTCCCCTGTCTTTTGTTACCTACAGATTCTGCTTAATTTAAAAATTAATGTTAAATCTTTTAGGGGCTACTTTAGGCAGTGGAAAGAAATGAGTTATTACTGAAATAATTTAAAGGAGTATAATTTGGTGGGTAAAAGTATACTACAGTGTGTAGGTTTGTTTCTAAGGGCTATGAGACTTTGATGCTCTTACCTGTGTAAATTCTGATATAATACTATCAGTAAGCTGGTTCGAAATTGCACACTGTAAAATATACATATCACGATAGGTGTATAAGGTCAGTGCAAATGTGAACTGCTCCATTTATTAGCAAAGCTATAAGTAGAGATGGTTGTGGGGTGTCAAAAAAGAATAAAAGTATACCTGTAATTATTAATTTCTTAGGGCTTGAATCTTATCTCAGAGGCTGGGGCATGAACTGTTTAGCAGCTCATGATAATTTATTACTGTCCTTTATTACAGATGCAGGAGCTGATATGTGTGATAGAGGGTAATACACAACATCTGAGATCTGACTCTAGATCCATTCAGTTGTATAATGTCCTTAGGAAAAGAGCCTGAAGTCTGTAAACCATTAGTCAAAAAGAAAATTCAGTCATTAAAAATCATCTTACAGTTAATAGCCCACAGTTTAACCTGTAAATCAGCAGAACACTTTGTCAAAAAATAACCAGACTAAACTATAATTAAAAAAAAGATATTTACATCTGTAAAAACCTTAACATCTAAGATGTTTCTTGCTGGACATATCATTCCAAATTCTGTGCATTTCTTCTGGTGTTATCTGGTGCACTGTGATCACCCTGCGGTACCTGCACAAGCTGTAAGCCATTTTCCAGTGATTGAAGCCACTGTTTTGGAAGGGATGAATACCCAGCTTCCGAAGACAGAGTCCAACGTACACATCTTCAAGATGAAGAAGTCTGGTGTGAAGGGAGGTTTTGTAAATCAGTTCTGCTACGTCAGCTGAAAATATGTAGCCAGTGCCTGAACAGAAAGGTGGATAATTGCTGTCAGGATACAAATCTCTTGGCATGTACCACTTACTGCGAACATCTCGGATTGGTCCTCCATTTATAACGTAACCTGTAAAGTACCTTCTCCTTGGCTTGGTGTTAGGTTTGAGCAGCTTATAGATAAGATTATCCATATTTACAAAAATATCACTGTCTGTCTTCATAACATACTTTGCTTTTGAACAAAATGTTGCTACCCATCTCATCCCCATCAGGGTTTTCAGAGTGAGGTTATGATAAGAGTCAATAAAATCCTCCACAATAATGTCATGAAAAATTTGGCTTTCTTGCTCTACCATTTGATTTAACACAGGATCTGCATTTTTTCCAAGAAGAAACAGTGTAGCAATTTTAATTCCTTTAAAGTTGTTTTCATCTCCCCATGTTTCTCGAATGGCTTGCCTTGCATCAAACTCTTTGTGAGTTGTGCTGATAAGAATGACCAAGAAAGGGGCACTCTTCTCACATTTGTTGGGTTCATTGATAAGAAAGTCAAAGGAATGTGGATTTATAGGTCGAGTTCTTATGTTGCCAAAGGAAATGTTTTTTCTGGCTATGGATACGCTACTGATCTGTCTGTGGCCAGTATAGGAAGAAGTAGGACGAGTTATACTTAAGTACCAAAGAGCACTTGCCCAACAAACTACTGTCAAAACGTATAAGCATGAGACTTTTGAAGCCATTGTTCCTCTCGCTCTTCTATTGCATGTGATGAATAAATAGCCTTCGTACCATGAGTGCACCTATGTCCCGGAGAGGCAGCATATTATTAAGGAAACTTGGAAGTTCGATATAGAAAAGTAATTCCGTAATTGTTCATGGATCTTAAATAGGAGGTATTAACCCTGATGATACTTAGCTTTTCTTCTTTTGCTAGCAGTGGCTTCCATTTCTTGGAATTTTCTGTTATTTCTGAAAAATATGAAGAAAAAATTTCCATTGCTAGATCATAACAGCCTAAGGCAAGAAAAATGAGCTTAAATGTGACTGACCATTAATGTTAAGTGTCTTAATGCATTTCTCATATATGCTTTTCTTTCTCGTGAGGTACCATAATGCAAGAAAGTGTACCAGAATAGAGCAGTATAACTCAAAGCAATACTTCCATGATTGATAAAATCTCAAGAAGCTAATAGATTAAAAAAAGTTAAGCATTCATAGCATGTTGGATATTTAGGTAATTTTAAAAGCGTATGAAAATAATTTTCTGGTTTCTAGCATTTTCTTGCTTCCTAGCATTTTGTCTGGACAATCCTTAAAAATATGCTGTGGAATATTTAAAAATTATTTAAAGAATGAAAATTTACTTAATCTTAAGATTAATAACATTGGTGGCAACCATGTACATGAATATCTACAGATGCCGCTCGATTTAAATGTTTTTAATGTCTGTCCAGATAACCAAAGAACATTTTGGTGGAAATCAGATAGAATGGGATTGCTTGGCAAAGGTACAGGAGAAAGAGAGATAGATACGTATGCTGTCTCACCCATGTAAAGATTAGCAAGCCAGTAGACTCCATAAAAATCTAGCAATAAAGTAACACAGTTGAGTTATTCTTGTTGGCTTTCTTCTCCTTTCCCCACTAACCAGTCTTTGCTTTTCATGACCAAACGTTGTTTGTACAACATATACGATAACCTGCGCTGGCAGCTTGTTGACGGTGTCACTTCCCCAGCTGGCGTGCAGAGAACTTGCCTACCTAGCTGGGGTTCCTGCACTAGGAGCCCTTCCTGGCTCCTGCACCATTCCTGCCTCTGGCACTGGGGAGCCTTGAGATTTCCCTGAATTCAGGGAATGTGCCAGCCCTGAAGATTTGTTTGCTCTTAGCAGGTTTCCTGAGAACCAATTCTGTTTATCATCATTTTGTGGAAATGAGACAAGCTGCATTAAGCCTGCCAGATTAGTGCTGACTCCTCCAAGGCACAGCAGTAGCTGGACAGTGTCTGTGGGCTCCATGTTCCTGGGTTTTGCCACTGCTTCAGAGCTAAAGGATATTAGAAACATGCAACAATGAGTTTTACACCAGTCCCTGAAATATTTACGTTGGATAGAACAAAACATATTCAGATAAAAAGATAGAACCCCTGTCTTAGAAATGCCCTTTCTGTTTCCACACTGCTTTGACACATTGCTTGGGTTACACCAAAATGCTTCTGAAGGAGCCTGTGCCTCCCCTGCATTGGATATGCATGGTATCTTTTTCCCTCCTCCAAAAGCAGATGAGAGTGTGGCCCCATGGCAGAGTTCCCTGCCAGGTCATCTGTTCCTTAGGGTTTGTGCAGACAGAGCCACTCACCCCAGGTAGGCTACCTGAGTTGAAGGACTGTTCTCCTGCATCACTATTTCATGCTGAAGTGTAAAAACAGAAGAGAAATAATCTTAACATTTGCTAAATATCTGTAGACTACAGCCTTCTTATAGATTGTTACAGCTAGCAATGTCCTGCTGACATTCATTACATGCCCTTTTAGCTATTTAATAACCAGAACCGGCATACCTGTCTTCCCTTCCATAAAATGGGAAAACGTGAATTTGTGGTATGTTTCAGAGCTCTATCTGTTTCATTTCGGTTTGCCCTATAACTGGTGCAATTTAATGAGTTAGAGGGTGACTGTGATCTCCTTTGCCACTTGGCACAGAACTTGGGGTTTGTGATCTTTACCCACCAAGCAGCAGCAGTAAATGGTTGGGAGCAGTATAGTTAAGCAAGGCCCTGTAGGACTGCAGAACACAATGACCTTGGCACACAGATCTACATCATTGTAAATAAATAAGGTTGTGATAAATACATACACAAATGCTACTGTAATGTCTGGAGAATGTTGTGCTGTTACAGCCCACTGGGGTCACTGGGGCCCAGTTCTCAGAAAGGCAAAATACCTCCAAAACACAACGAACAATGTAGGTTGGTTCGTTCTGACTTCATTGTGCAGCTCCAATAACCACCCCCACTGGAGACCCAAGCGGGGAAAAACACCAAGTGTGAAATGTTATAACATAATGAAAACATAACAGTGCAAGGTCTAGAAAATTGTGTTAATAAAGAAATACAGCAGTCATGGGTTGGAGATGTAAAATGTGAGCTACGTAGGTCAGTGTATTTAATGGACTCCATCATTAAGGTTTCACAAATATTCTAATATTCTGCATATGATGAGTTATTTTAGGAAACTATATATTGTATTCTCTAAGCGCGTATATTTTTCTACATCTTGTCTTTAATAAAGGCAGGTGCATTAGTTACATGAATATTGTGCAGATATCAGAGGGAAAGGAAAATTGTAACCACTGCTTCTTACAAACTGCAAAATTACTTAAAATAGCTTTTCAATCCAGCAATGTCATGGCTGTGATGTCCAATCTTGTGTGCTCTGAAAGGATTTGAAGCAACAAAAGCCTTAACACCATTTTGAAGAAAAATTTCAAGCTAAAGTAGGAATATTTTGCTCAGTTATGAAATCTACAGATAATTATCTGTCCAGGATGAATATTTCTTATATCTGCCTTTGGACTGCTGTCTCTTGAAAGGAGTTTATCTTTTTCTGTTGTATGTTTGGTTTGGGTTTGGGGTTTTTTTCAGTTGGTTGTTTTGCTTTTTTTAAAGAAAAATAAGAGTTTAGATGGTATTCTTCATTTTGGAGTGCTTTCCACCATTCCCGTGGTAGTTTCTGAGCAAAAGGTAGGTGAAGTCATTAAGACTAAACTGGCTGTAGTGTTCCTGACAAGTGAAATCTTAAATTGATTATTTTCTAGGAATATTGAGGGAGGAAAACAAGACTACAGCTCTCTGCTTTCCTGTGATGGCGGTCTCTGCCATTTCTGCTCTGCTGTGAGGTGAAAATGAGAAGATTAAACTTCATGTTCATGCTTTACTTGAGCTTTTTGCTGTATGTAGGGAAGAAATACAAAAGAAAATAGCACAAACAAAACTGGCAAAAAGTGCAAATACAACACAAAATTTGCAGAGGACTCTTGGTGTTACCTTCAGGACTGATCTCTCTCAGCCTATATGATCGCAGAGGTGGGGGTTAGATAAGTAGCCACACTGTTTATTTTTTGGCCACAGGACAAATGCTCCTACAAATGATTTCTATTAACATTGTTTCTGCACAGTAATTCCAGTAATGTTTAGCTTGCACAAGCAAGAAAATACATAGTTTGATTAGGCAGGGAGATATGAACTGAGTGGTAAAATACGTATTTTGTGACAGTTCAGCAGTCAAGAACTTCAGAGGCTGCGGAATTAAAGATGATGTTAGTTCATGAAGGACCTAAACAAGGGCTTAAGACTTTCTTAGAATTACTCCTGTGTGGAAGGTATCTTGCAAAATTATTTCAGGTATCAATGTCTGTGACAGCAAACCTTTTCCTTGTCCTTTGTTGTGACCAGAAAGTAAACCCTGCAGGACTTGTATATCAAGGATGCAAGTTGCAAGGAATTAAATCAGAATGTAAAATTAATGTGCGCAAATTAAAGTGTGTTAAAACTTTTGTGTTAATTACTTATTTTGAAAACAAGAGGAATATAATATATGAACTGAGATCACTACTTTCATCCAAATAACAACTGAAAGCACTTCAATATTCACGTTATTGTGGTTCCTTTAGCAGTTTGCCCAGAAGTTTTACAGAACATTTTTAACCTAGACAACAGTAAATATTTCAAAGGTTTCCATAAATGTTAAAATATGGAGCAAATTCATTAACATACTGTGTTCCTAGTCCTGATACTGCATTCAGTATGTTGTCACAATTAGGATGACTTTTAATTTTTTTGTTTTACAGTGATGTTCTTTAACATGGTGTTGAAATATGTTTGAATGCCCTCTAACAGCAGGACATGGATTGTCAGAGGGGGACAAGAGAGCTATTACTAGTTTTAGACTTTGTTGGAATAAAGTATGTCACATTTGGGGAGACTGGTACAGGCAAAGAGATGTCTCACCTCCTTTTCTCTGTTCTGTGGGGTAAATCAAAGCTTTTGAGCAGGGTAGCAGCAAAATTAAGCTCTTGGATCCTTGTTCTTAAAAATGTTTTAATTCAATCTGTCCCTTTTCCCGATCTGGCTGTCGTACTCTTAGTAATCAGAAGCTCAAGGCTTTCTAGGGTAGATGATTTTAAAAAGCAAATGTTTAGCGTCATGTTTCCATACTGTGACTCAAAGTTGTGCGCTTAATTGCGCCCATTCACAGTTCATGCTGTGCAAGCCAGGGAAGCCACCCAGTCAGAGCACACAAGCAGTACCGTGTAATTTCTGTAAGTAATTTACCTGACGCAGACTGTGAGTATTTGCAGCAAAGCTTTTATGAGCTGACTGCCCGTCAAGAATAATCCTCCAGATAATGAGCACGTTTGAGGATCTTGCTAACTCTTCATGGGCAATTTTCAGGCAGATGTCAAATGAGTTTAGCGAATGTTACTGGCCGACTGTAATATTTTGGTAATATTTTGGAATGCTATTCTCTCTCCAGAGAGATTGTTGATCTTCTTCTTTCAAGAAAGCCCATCCTATGTAAGTGCAGCTGCATTAATGTAACTAGATCACGGCGGATGCAAGTGACAGAAACCACAGCTCTTGAAGCCTGGTGTGTTGTCATAGGTGTAATCCATACCATGTTGCTATCTACTGCTGAGGCATAATGTAGATGCTGAGTGCAGGTAGTCAGGATGCTGAGCCCCAGGAATGACCCCTGGTGAGAAATCGAGGGAGGTCGAAGCTTCTTATACTGCCACTCAGGAGGCTGTTAGACAGAGCATGACTGAGTCAAATTAATACTGTGCATCTCTACCATAATGTACCCATTCCTTTCCCTGAGAAAAAAAGAGGGAATATGGCTGATAAATTAATTAGTAAATGTAGCGAACTCTTTTCATTTTCTCCAAAGAGAGATTTTTAGAAGAGTTTTCTATGATCATGGCTTTCATCTGTATATAGACCAAGACACTGAAATGTCTTCACCATTTATGAAGCCCTTAAATTACCTGAGGAAAAATCTGTGATTATTACTAAGTCTTGTTGAGAAGGTAATTATAATGAACATTAAGAACACATCTACAAAGAAATCTAGGGATGCTTTTATGTTCTTGGCATAGCAATTTCTTGAGGATATTCTGGACAGATGGCACAGGTGATTTAACAGGAGATTGCAAGCTCCTCTCCAGCAACTTCATTTGAAAGTTTCTTAAACATTCCAAATCATTTTGCTGTGCCTGGGTGTAATGGACCTGAAACCAAATCAGTGCTGCAAAGAAAGACCTTCCTTTCTAGAGTATATATGAAAAGGGACTGTGACAGACTGCCACAGTCTTGTGTTGAGGGGAGGAAAGTACAAGCATTCATTTCAGGTCATTGTTTTGTAGAAAAATCAGTTCTTCCACTCTGGGGGGTCCCAGCTGTCTTATATTAAAAGAGGCTGGCTTCCCTTGTCTTCCTTCAAAAGCAACAAGGACAAATACTTTCTGAAAATCAGACTATGTTTCAAGATATGCAGTTTGTACGCAGAGAATCATTCCTTGTTCATGGAAATATTGATGGTGAAATTTACCCTAGGCACTAACTGAATGTGAAAGTAAATGTTTGCACAAGGGATTCTTTCATACCAATGGTCCTTTTCTCATGAATGCCAATTTGCAGATGGTTTATGCTATATTTCCTCTTTTTTTCAATATTTACTACCTCCTCTTAATGTGAATGAAAAGTAAGAATGACTGTGTATTAGGGAGTTTTATGAAAATCTTCTGTCTTACACAGGAAAAATATAAGTTTTAGAATTTCCAGTAAATATGCCCATGCTGCCAAAACTTCCCTAATCTTCAAAGAGCTACTGCAATGTCTTTTAAGAATTAGAAGTTACTCTATGTGAAAGCAAATCTGCATGAGTGACCCTTCTGTATTTTCCAGTTATTCTTCAATTAATGTGTATCAATAAAACCAGGATTTTCTGTCCTTCTTCAATAACTGCTGAGACAGCCTAAACAAAACAGTTAAACTGTATTTTCATTGCTTTTTTTCTTATGCTTAAGAATGAATTATGCACCTGTTTTTCTCAATGACATAATTTGAAAGTTAAAAAATGAATAGTTTCCACCATGACGAAGCTGGGAGGTACAGTTTTCAATTACAGAAGATCTAACAGTTGAAAGAAATGTTTAGGAATATTTGGATGAACACAAACATTAGATTTACCATGATTAAGGGGACTGGGATAAGTTACTGGTTAGGAAACATGAGCTTGGCATGACGAACGATTCTTTGACTGGCAGCGTACGGAAGTGGGATCTCAGTGTTGGCTTGAGCAGCCTTTCTCACTGGCTTGGTTTGTACATCAGGAGCTTTTAACTATAAATTACAGTCCAAGATTTGCAGCTCAGGAAGTATTTTCTATGCCGACAATATTTCCCTGCTTTCTCTGAGCAGAGACTTGAGAGATGCTAGGTTGGCCACACACCATTCAGTGATTTTCATACACACCGAGCAATCCTCAGGTAGTTGGATAACAGCAATGCACCTCGGTGCCGCTGGGGATGCCTCCTCTTGTGGTGACTAGGAGCCTGGTCTGCACCAGATATGGCTACATAACGCTTCTCTAGCTGTGTTTTATTTCTGGTAAATCTGGCTTTGAATAAAACTGGCCTTGGAGACCCCCCTGTGGAGAACAAAGTGGTGATCAAGATTCAAGTTTGGTCAAACTAGACACTGTGCCTGTCTGGGTGTTTCATAAGTGCAAAACGTTCACAGCTGGTTTACTAACCAGAAAAAAAAAATTACAATTTTGTAAAATCTGTATTCATAGGAAACTTTTTTTTTTTTTAAAAAAATTATTATTATTATTTTAATCCCAATTGGCATGTCTCAACATTAAATCTTCAGTAGCCCCCTACTGTTTCAGGTTTGGGGTTTTTTTATTAAGAAAAGGTCTTGGTCATGTCATTGTATAGCCTAGTCATCTCCGAAGTCTCCAATAGTGGTATCACAGAGCTGACTCCATGTGGAAGGAGTCAAAGGGACAGACAAGACCCCAAGGACTATCTGTATGATGGATGGGTTTCTACAGTTTTAGCAAACCAGCTATGCTTGGTCAGACCTTAATCGAGAATAATTAATAGCTAGATTAGAACTTGAGGCGTGCCAATCAGCAGTTCTCTCTTGCTGCATTGCTGGTTGCAAGTGATTTACTTGAGCAAGTGCATGCTGCTGTTAATGACAGTTTTGCTGCTGACTTTAGTAGTAGGCATTTTAAGCAGGTATTCTTTGTCCTAACTAAAGGGGAGAGAAAAGAAGTGAAGAACACAGAATGAAAGAGCAGAATAATTTTAAGCGGAAATCTTTTTCCTTTTTTTCTTTTTTATTTTTTTTCTATTTTAATGTTGTCCAGAAGATGTAAAGTGTCAGACCTGTGCATTTTTTCCCATGAATGCATTTCAGAAACAATTTAAACACTTCGTAACATCATGTTGTGATAGGTCATTTGTGATTACATCAATCATGTGTTGTTACAGCAGTATCGTGTAAATTGCATCTCAGTATGGTTGTAAACTGATGCAAATAACATATTTCACTTAGGGTTACCATAGCCACAAACATTATTTTTTTTAGCTATTGTGCTGTGTTGTACTGTGAAATCTCACAGCAAGGTTCCTTAGCTCATGTCACCACCAAATTGGTTACAATATTTTGCATCTAATGAAAGTTCAGGACAAAAAAAAAAGAGGCTTTGAGTTCTTTACAAAATTTCAAGTGGAAAACCTTTAGAGCTGCTTTAACAAAACCTTTATTAGTCATGAAACAGTGTTATATAATTCATCATCAGAGTCAATAGGTTAAATTACCTTCAAGTAACTGTATTTGAAGTCTAATATGATGCTGTTCTCGCCTTAACCTTCTTAAATTTCACTGTTTCATTTCTTTTGTATTCACAGATGCCTGTGAAATGGTTATCTGGGTTATGACACCAAGAATAGATGACAGTGGCCTTGATTGTATAGATGCCTACACCAGCAGCACTGCCTTTCGCAGTTGATCTTTAGCACAAAAAGGAGAAGTAACAATTAGGTGAAGACTGAAACACCTGAAGTCACATTTACAGTGTCTGTAGTGATGATAACTCATTGAACTGGATAATTAATCTAATTCTCATAATTCACATCCTAGCAGGAGCATTCAAGGAGAAGTAAAACCAAATAAAACTATTATAATTACTGGGAAAAGTTTTAAAATATTTTTGAACCTGGTCATTAAGGGATCTGTCACTATGCTTGTGGAACTTAGCTTTTATCCTCATCAAAACTGGGGGCTTTCAGACTGGAAACATTGATTATTGCTATGTATAAATACATTTTTATAGCCTCAGAGCATAGCTTTTATGACAGTTACTGGAGGGATTCTTCCGTATGTCAGACGTATCTGTACGATACCTATATTTCTTCTAACTGTTATATAACTTTTACCTGTGAAAGGTGAAGATTTATTTTTTTAAAAAAGGCTACAAAATAGCTAGAATTCACATTTTCTTGTTTCCTCCATGGCAATGAGCCTAGAAAATATTGTAAAGAGTGACTTCAGGTGACCATATAATAGCATATCTCCAGCTTTTTGTACTTAATAAAAAATAGTGGATACTAGCAGGTAATCCAAGGAAACTGTTGGATGCTGTGACAGTATGGCTACATAGGCATTTTTTTTCCCCTGGAAATATTCCCCTTGCTTTGTAGGTCTAGGAACAAGTTGCAGTTCAGTTTTTTTCATGTTTTCATTTCAGTAATTAATGAGAAGCTATATTGTGAAGCATTTGTCACCGTGAGCTATTTGTAAGTCAAGCTTTAAGATTCTAATTCCCTTTGTGAAGTAGTTGTGATAACACTTAACACAAGCTGTTGCACTCAAAATTACACCTGTTTCTCATAGAACTGTAACATAAAATTTTCCAACCAAACAAATGACTTCTGTCTTCAACCTGGAAAAACATGGCCCATACTTCAGCCAGATGCCTTATTCTTAAATATATGAAAAACATTTCTGAGGCGTACACTTTTTTCTTTGGTAATTACTTAGTCATGATGGAGATTCCCCACTCAGCAGGAACTTTTCTGGGCATGGTTTTCTGATAGCTTTGCCCTAAATCTGGTAGAGCTAAGTGACTGCAGCTCTAACCCAGCCCTGTGGTAGCTGCCTGCAACAGGCTGCACACCTTTCCCTCCATCTGGTCAGTGTTCCTGGGGTCTCCCTGATGCCTCTCCAGCTGCAGGGCTGGGAATCTGCAGTGCCACTGGGCTTTCCAAAAACGTTACTTTACAGAGAAGGACAGTCCTCTTGGAAAAGTGCAATTTGCCTCCTCTTTGCACTGAAGGGAGCTGGAATGACATTTTATTGTCTTGGCCATTTGCCTAAAATACATGGAGTGGTGCTTTCCTGCTAAGGATCTGGTGTAATATCAGCTGGTGTACATGCTCACAGGCCCACCTACCTCAGTGAAGTGTGGTCCAGCTGAGGGCCAGCACTTCTGGCTGTTAGCTATATTTAATTGCCTTTACAACAAAGCATGTCTCATTTCACTTTGTCATAACTAAATGGTAGATGGAGTTTTGCTCAAACTTCAATGAAAACATGGTTTTACTGGGGATTGAACAAGAAAAAATCCAGCTGCAGAAAATGGCATTTTTTGCAAAGCTATTAACATCTGAGAGAAAGGTAGTGTCAGCCTCTTCCAGCTAGCATGTATGGAACATTTCACAGACATGACCCCAGACAATTTGTCAGCATTTAGTTTTCTGAAATTTATGGTGGAAAGGACCATTGTGCAACATTACACTTACACATTTATAGAACATACAATCAACACAAGAGGCCATATCTTTTTGACAAGGCCCTAAAAATGGGCTCATAATAACCGGAGTGGTTTTGGATGAATCAAATAAAGGAGTGGATGCTGTAGTCAACTATTAAATATATATCCTTGTGAATCCACAGGAGTAAATTTGTCCTCATTCTTCCATGATATTTCCAAAGTGCAGCAAGTTGTGTCCTCAACTGAGACGGGAGTTTGAAAAATACTGCTTGGGATCATAAACAGGTTGCTGCCTCCTTAGCTAAACTGTAAATCCATTCTGGGTTATCAGCTATGCCTACTTAGTCCACCTTTTTTTCCCTAAAAGAATGTTTCTTTATTTTTCCATTTTATTCCCTTCACAAAAATTGTGAACATTGTCTATTAGTCTCAGCGAAAGAAACTTGGATGTCTCTGGAGAAAGCAGCCAGCTAATAGCTTTTCCATTTGTGCGCAGATCAGAGTTTAACTTCAGCCCTATGGGAGTTGTTGAAGGCAAAAATTGAGGAGGTTTTCTTGCGAACTGTTTTTGACGAACAATTCAGGAGAATTTCTCATTATCTGGGCAAGAATATGGCTGGTAATCTCAGTTATCTAATAAAGCTGCAGGAAGAACTGCATTCTGGTAAAGACTAAATCTGAATTCCTGTTTCAACTCACTTTTATCACTTATGTCATTAGAGATGTCCTTCAAGCGTACTTTTGAAGTTTTCATTAGGGAACATAAACTTCAAATCCTGATGAACTGTATAAGTAGTCTGGAGTATTAACTCTGATTTCTTACATCCTTTGTCTGTGAGCCTTCCTCATTAGGGGTATTTGCAGTGACTGGTAACTAGGAAAATAGCTAAGCAAGCCTTTTCTTAATGTGCATGCATATGTGTTTGTCTTTCCCTAAACATAACAGGACCGATTTCTGCGAGCTTATTATGCTGCCGGCACACTTTGCTTTCTTTTTTTCCTATTGTGACTAGGGAAGCGTAACCATTGCAATTGCAAATTCTCAGAATAATCAGAAATTCTCCAGTTGGCTTCTCCATCTGAGATTGCGCTGTCCCTAGTGGGTTGATGTAGGTGTAAATGTAGACTCATTCTCTGTATTGAAGGATCTCTCAAAATGCAGGCAAAGTAGTATTATGTAAAGGATTGTCTCAGCACATTCATATTGGAAAACAGTACTCCCCCTCCTCCCAGCTTGACTTTCATTGAGATTATAATGTGGCATAGATAAAGCATGTGACTATAGTGCTGCTCCAGAGAAGATTACGCAGCAACTTGTACACAGTGTTGCACAGAGCTTTCTGTTTCTCTGCTTCGATGTGTTGCATCATTAGAATCACTGATGCCAAGGATGGCTGTCTGTCTTGATTCTGATGCAGCCCAACAGACAAAATTCTCTTTTTATCACCCACTTTTCTTCGGGGTGTGTTTGCTTCTGCTTCGATAGGAATATAACTCACTACTGATAGAAATCAACATTGTGAACCAATAAACAGTAAGTATGTTCTGTCACTGTGCCCAGGGGGAATCATATCATACCTTAGTTATCCATGTATTCAAGGTCAAGCCTTAAGGAGAAGAGGGTACATGAAGATACATGACTATACAGTAAAAATATAGATCTTTTCTCTTAGCTCTCGATCTGTGGACCTTCAAGAGCTTTATAAACACAAGCTCACTGAGCAGTTGTATACCCCAAGGAGGCAGATAACATGGTAATAAAATGTGCCAAGCAAGTTAAGGGTCCAAATCTTGATAGATACCTCAGGGTTGTAAGAATTAAATAGACCCGTTTCACAGACAGACATTCTTCTGGGAGACTATTTTTGTTACAGAAGCAACATCAGATCAACTCCCCTTTTGATCATTTCATGAATGCTTAATCTTGGGAGTAGAACCAGAAAAGATTGCTATATAAATATCTTGATCTCAGACCTCCTCTGGATGAAGGTATTTGGCTCATAGCATACCTGGAAACAATGGGAATTCTCCTGAGCATGTTTAAACTCTGTGCAGGTCTCCCTCAAATCCTAAAATCTTCTCTCACTTTCGGTGGTCTCCTTTTACCATAATCTTAATCTGAGAGATTAAAAGAACAAAAGAGATTTCAAAGCAGTTGGCGATCTGTGGTTCCAGTTATTTTCCAGCTACTCCAGTATCAAAGGCAGCATGAATCAAAAATGATATGAAATGCAGTAAAGCAATTAACGGGCCAACTGTTGTGGGATCACACAGGCCATGGAAGGTACACTGCTTTGCTGTGTGACCAAATGCTTGATGAGGGAGTCTGTTAGATGACACAGCCAGTGTCTCCTTTGGCACATTCTATCTAGCGAGGAAGAAGATGTGCTCTGAGTCACTCTCCTCATATGGAAAAAGCCACGAAATATGAAGGCTGATGCAAACATCAGTAATGCTTTTTCCTGCTGCTTGGGAGAAAATAATTGATTTCCTGGCACTCATTCAAAGCAGGGTAAGAGCTGCTGGGGAGACAAGGGGTGTTTAGCTAAAACCTGCTGGCTACACAAAGGAAGACAGGCAATCCTGCCTGGAGTGTGCAGAGTGAAGCCTTCCCTTACTGTGTGGTTCAAGGTGAGCGGAAGACAAACTGTGTAGATTCACAAAATTTCAAATTTTTCTCTAAAATCCTTTCTTGCTACCGATGCAATGAAGAATAATGCCCCTCAGCAAAGGGATGTAAATAATCTATTGATAGTTTCTTTTGGCTGTGTGGTAGCAGTGTAACTAAGAGCTGCCTAATACTTTTAAAGAGAACTTCAATGCTTTATTATTCTTTCCTAATCTTAAGAAAACGTCTCTGTTCCTGTCCTTTTCTTTGAGCAAATTAATTTGCCAGTCTGCATAGCTCAGAATGCACGTACTTCACAAAGATGCTGCCATCTGCCATTTGGTTGCCTTTCTGAGCTGTGGTTTTAGGCATATATTTCAGGGAAGAGGAAGCCAAAGTGGTTGAGTTTATTTTCCCTTTGTGTGAACAACAATGGGAGTAATTCCAGAGCCAGGCAGCAAGGCTGCCTGAAATGCCAACTGCAAATCACCTTTTTTAGTGAGGCATTAATTCATTCTCTGAAAAATATGCACAAACTGGGGAAAATAACTCCATTTCAATTCCTTCTCCTGTCCACTGGCTGGATCAATAAAACTCCAAATAGGAAGTTTTTGAGATTATTTATGTCGATGGTTTTTTTTACTTTTCCCAACCCCTACATCTCCCCTCCCTCTCAAGCCACTGACACACGTGCCTCCTGCAGAAGATGGGTGTGCGGCAGGGTCAAGGCTGTGCAACCTTGGGTCAGCCTAAGCTGCCTGCAAGGCAGCCACTCATACCTGGTGAGGACATGAACCTCCCTGCAATCAGGAACCCGTTAGTAACTAAAATGGATTATCAGTCCCTGCCTGCACTCAAGGAGAGCAAAAGGACAAGAAAGGGGGTCACTTTGCCCCTTCTCAACTTTTTGTGCTTTGTTTTTGGGGATGGGTACTACAGTAGCCGAGAAATACCACATGAATGAGATCAAGATGAAACACACATTTTTGCATCTGCATTTGGGAAATTAGAGCCACTGTGTGTGTGTGAATGCTGTCAGTGCCACAAAAATACTTTATCATTATTTTTAGTCAGATCAGTTCCCCAATCAGATTTATCTCATGGGCACACAAAAGACTAAATCAGTACAGCTAAGAAGCATCATGTAACATTGACGTGAGCAATAGGATGAGGCAAAACAGGGCAAACCTGTTCTAATGGCCACATTCCTGCCTTAAATGGTTATCCATGAGCTGAGGGCTCCCCCTTTTTCTTCTGGAAACTGCAGTGATACCCCAAGGTTTCTTTCTGCCAGAATAAGAAGATTTCTTCCTCTTGCATCAATTGCAACCAAGTAATAAAATAAAAAGCCTTTGTTTGCCTATTAAATATTTAGGTTTAAATTTCAGTGACTGCAATGTTCTGGAAATCAATTCAAACACTTATTGAGAATTAAAAAAATAACTCTTAATTTTTTCTTTTGTTTTCACAATACCTAATGATTCTTTGTATCCTTTGACTCTCCTCCTGAGATCACTTTGAACTTAAACTGGAAACTTAATAGCATTTTAGGAAATTTGTTCATGCATACAGCGGCTTTAAAGGGCATGACTAGTATAGAGTTTGAGAATGTACTGCTATTTGAAAGACTGATGTGATTTTCTGATTTTGACATAAGATGAAAATATGGTGAGGGGCTGTCGCAAGCATCTGAATCAGTGAGATTCTTTTCAGAAGCTGAAGACAACTCTTGGCTCAGTTAGGCTGTTCTCCCATATGCACTCTTGCCAAAACAGAATGTATGTGTGTCAGGGCTTCTTTGCTGTTGTTTTTTTCTCCAGATGGTGTAATGAGGGGTAGACTGCTTGTTGCTTGCCAAGGTTATATAATATTGTGGCAAAATGCAATCCCAGTCTTCAGTTTTGAAGGCAGCATATCAATCACTCATCAGGTTCCTACACTTCTTGAATATAGGGTTAAATGTCTGTTGTCAGGTGAAACCTATTAACAAGTTTCATCCACATGTTTTGAGTGTGATGAAACTTGGTATTCTTTCCCTCCAAATGCTGGTTAAAGTGGCCACCATTAGGACCGTAAGAGCCAATATGCAGCTGATTGTTTTTTTCTTCTGTACCTCAAAATTAAGTCACTAAATCCCTCAGGTCAGCTTAAAAAAGAATGGGTTTGCCTGTGATTTTTCTCCATAGTACATCTAAAATAAAATTCAGAAGGATTTGGTTTCGCAAATTATTTACTTCTGTGGTTGTGATTAAGCTATTTATTCACAGAAAAGTTTGTCAACCACTGAAAAGACCACCAGGGGAGTGGCTGAGTCACCATTCCTGGAGGCATTTAAAAAATGTGTGAATGTGGCACTTAGGGACATGGTTAGTGGTGGAATTGGCAGTGTTAGGTTAAGGATTGGACTAGAAGACCTTAAAGGTCTTTTCCAACTTAAATGATTCTGTGATTCTGAGTGGCATGTACACACGATTTAGTTACTGTAATCTAGAAAGCTTCCAATACAGAGAGGTTTAGAGACAAAAACAGTTGGGGAAAGTCCGTTCTCTTAGTCAACTTCAGTCTTCACTTCTTTATTTGTCATAAACACTTTTTGTTATAGGGATTGTGCTCATTCAATACCACAGTAATCCGAGATAGCCAGACAAAGAGGTGGTGACTTGACTTAAAATTAGTGCACTGACATTTATGACAATAAAAGCAATTTTAATGTGATGATACACTGCCTTTTTAATGAACTACTACAAATGCTACAGAGCAGAATATTCGGTATTCTACAATAATTTTTAAATGCTTGTATGAAAAACACAGCTAAGGTGTTTGCTTTGCCATGAGCTATAAAATATTACAGAAATCCTCCAGAAAACAAGAACTGTTTTTAAGTGTGATTTGACAAGCTAAATATGAGTATGCTTACTAATTTAGGCTGTCTGCAAGGAGTTTAGATGAGATTTCCAGTGTCTTAGTGATACGACAACAGAAAAAAACCTACAAATGTCCTTTCGGTGCCCTATACACTGTATTTGGACCACCCAAAGAATTTTCTGCCTCAAGCAATACCAGTTTATTATCCTGGATAGCAGGAAAGAACCTGTAAATTATAGCTATATCTGACACATACAGAAAAAATGCCATCAGACTGTATCATACATGAAAAATGGTTTCTCAGTTGCTTTGGTCAAGTAGCTATAAGTTTAGACATATCATCTTTCAATTTGAAGAATGATGAAACCAGCAGTGACGAGAACAAAACTGCAAGTTTCTAAACTTAGATATACTGAATTGAGAGGCAGGTCATTTGTCAGCCACCCTTGTAGGTAAAATCATAGAATCATAGAATCATAAAGTTGGGAAAGACCTCTGAGATCATCGAGTCCAACCGTACCTTTCCCCTTACTAAACCATGTCCCTAAGAAACTCATCTACCTGTCTTTTAAATACCTCCAGGGATGGTGACTCCACCACCTCCCTGGGCAGCTGTTCCAATCCCTGACCACCCTTTCAGTGAAGAAATTTTTCCTAATGTCCAGTCTAAACCTCCCCTGGTACAACTTGTGGCCGTTTTCTCCCGTCCTATCGCTTGTCACTTGTGAGAAGAGACCAGCACCCACTCCATCACAACCTCCTTTCAGGTAGACAGTGATGAGGTCTCCCCTCAGCCTCATTTTCTCCAAGCTAAACAACCCCAGTTCCCTCAGCCACTAGCCACTCTCCAGCCCCCTCACCAGTCTCGTCCTTCTCTGGGCATGCTCCAGCATCTGAATGGCTTTCTTGTAGTGAGGGGCCCAAAACCAAACACAGTACTTGAGGTGCGGCCTCACCAGTGCTGAGCACAGGGGCACAATCACTTCCCTGCTCCTGCTGGCCACACTGTGTCTGATACAGGCCAAGATGCCACTGGCCCTCTTGGCCACCTCGGCCACTGCTGGCTCATGTTCAGCCGCTGCCAACCAACACCGCAAATAAAATGGAAGACAAAAAATTTGGCTTTGGATCACAAAACCAGAGACTGCAGCACAAGATTACGTACTTCAAGGCATCTACATCTCTCTGTGTACATCTCTAGAGACAACATACAGGGTCTTAAATTTCAGCACGCTCCAGCATCTCAAATTCTGAAGGGAGGAAAGAGACTATAGAGAGTTGTCTTTATACAGCTGACATACGTAGCCTTGAATGTGATCTGTAAATTAGGCCCCCAGGCATAGGCTGTGTTAAAAGCTACCATTCAGAGGGAATGGGCCATCTTCTGTAGAATGGATTGTGCATTTTACAATCCTCATAAGAAACCAGTCCGAAATATAGGTACAAAACCAATTACAGTATCACAGTATCGCAAGGCTGGAAAAGACCTTTGAGATCATCGAGTCCAGCCTATGACCCAACACCAATACCTACTCATCATCTAAACCACGGCACTAAGTGTCTCATCCAATCTCCCTTTAAACACCTCCAGGGACGGCGACTCAACCACCTCCCCACGCAGCCCATTCCAATGGCCAATCACCCTTTCAGTGAAGAATTTTTTCCTAATATCAAGCCTAAACTGCCCTTGACGAAGCTTGAGACCATGTCCTCTTGTTCTGTCACTGGTCGCCTGAGAGAAGAGACCAACCCCTGCCTGACTACAACCTCCTTTTAGGTAGTTGTAGAGAGCTATAATGTCTCCCCTGAGCTTCCTTTTTCCAAGATAAACAACCCCAGCTCCCTCAGTTGCTCCTCACAGGGCTTGTGCTCCAGCCCCTTCCCCATGCTCATCGCTCTCCTCTGGACACACTCCAGCATCTCAACATCTTTCTCAAACTGAGGGGCCCAGAACTGGACACAGCACTCAAGGAGTGGCCTGACCAGTGCCAAGTATAAGGAGATGATAACTTCCTTAGTCCTGCTGGCCACACTATTCCTGATGCAGGCCAGGACATCGTTGGCCTTCTTGGCCACTTGGGCACACTGCTGGCTCATGTTGAGTTTCCTGTCCACCAGCACTCCCAAGTCCCTTTCCACCTGACTGCTCTCCAGCCACTCCGTCCCCAGCCTAGAGCTCTGCAAGGGGTTGTTGTGTCCAAAGTGTAGAACCCGGCACTTGGACTTGTTAAACCTCATGCTATTAGAATCAGCCCATCTCTCCAGCCTGTCGAGGTCCCTCTGTAGGGCTCTCCTACCCTCCAGCAGATCGACACTTCCTCCCAGCTTGCTGTCGTCTGTGAACTTGCTGATGAAGCACTCAACCCCCTCATCCAGATCACCAATAAAGATATTAAACAGGACCAGGCCCAACATCGATCCCTAGGGGACACCACTGGATGTGACACCTTTCACTATCGCTCTCTGTGCTCGGCCATCCAACCAGTTCCTAACCCAGCACAGTACACTCCCATCCATGCCACGGGCTGCCAGCTTCTCCAGGAGTCTGCTGTGGGAGACAGTGTCAAAGGCCTTGCTGAAGTCCAGGTACACCACATCCACAGCCTTACTCTCATCCACCAGGCGAGTCATACGGTCGTAAAAGGAGATCAGGTTGGTCAGGCAGGACCTGCCCCTCCTAAATCCATGCTGGCTGGGCCTGATCTCTCACTCATTCTGCAGGTGCCGCATGATTACACCCAGGATTATCCGTTCCATAATTTTACCTGGAACTGAGGTCAGGCTGACAGGTCTGTAATTACCTGGATCATCCCTACGGCCCTTCTTGTGGATGGGTGTCACATTGGCCAACTTCCAGTCATCCGAGACCTCTCCAGTGAGCCAGGACTGTTGATAAATGATGGAAAGTGGCTTAGCAAACTTGTCTGCCAGCTCTCTCATCACCCTAGGATGGATCCCATCTGGCCCCATAGACTTATGAGGATCCAAGTGGCTCAGCAGGTCTCTAACTTCTTCCTCCTGGACTACAGGGGGGCTATATTGCAACCTGACCCCATCCACCACTTCAGAAGACCAGATGTCTAGTGAACAATCGGCCTTACTGTTGAAAACGGAGGTGAAGAAGGCATTAAACACCTCAGCCTTTTCCTCATCTTTAGTTACTATATTTCCCTCAATATCCAATAAGGAGTGGAGGTCGTTGCTGCCCTTCTTTCTGCCATTAATATATTTGTAAAAACACTTCTTATTATCCTTAACACAAGTGGCCAATTTAAGCTCCAGCTGGGCTTTTGCATCCCTAATTTTCTTCCTACAGGACTTAACGATATCTTTGAACATAACCTGACTTACCTGCCCTTCTTTCCAGAGGCGATACACCCTCCTTTTCTCACTTAGCTCCTTCAGAAGCTCCTTACTCATCCAGGCCGGCTGACTGCCCCTACGGCTCGTCTTAGAGCACATCAGGACAGCCTGCTCCAGTGCCTTCAAAATTTCATTCTTGAAGTACATCCCGCTTTCCTGGACCCCCTTGCTTTTACGGACTATTTCCTAAGGTACTCTCCTGACTAGTTCTTTAAATAACCTGAAATCAGCCTGCTGAAAATCCAGTGTGGATGTCCTGTTTATGCCCTTCCTTGTTTCATTGTTTATGGAGATCTCAATTATCTCATGGTCGCTGCACCCCATACAGCCTCTGACCACAACATCACCCACCAGCCCTTCTCTATTTGTAAACAGCAGGTCAAGGACAGCCTCACCTCTGATAGGCTCACTCACCAGCTGTGACAAAAAGCAATCCTCAACGCATTCTAAGAACCTTCTGGACTGCCTCCTCTTAGTCGTGTTAAGTTCCCAGCAGATATCTGGGACATTAAAGTCTCCTAAAAGAACAAGGGAAGCCAATCTTGAGGCAACTTCCATCTGCTTAAACAACAGTAGATCCACCTCTTCCTCCTGATCGGGCAGTCTGTAACATACTCCTACCAGGATGTCAGTCTTGATTGTCCCTCTGACTCTTACCCATAGGCATTCAATCTGGTCATCTCCAATCTCAACTTCTACAGCATCAAGAATTTTCTTAGCATACAGGGCCACCCCTCCACCCCTTCTCTCATGCCTGTCTCTCCTGAAGAGTTTGTAGCCTTCCATGGCAGCACTCGCACTCCAGTTGTGAGAGTCGTTCCACCACGTTTCCGTGATAGCAACGATATCAGAGTTCTCCTGCAGGGCCAGGACTCCGAGCTCCTCTTGTCTGTGCCCCGTACTGCTTGCATTAGTGTACATGCACTTCAGCTGTGTTACTGAATTCACCCTTGATAATGACTCACTTTCTGCAGTCACATCACTGGTGAGACTGGTTACATCCTCCTCCCCCTTCAGGCCTAGTTTAAAGCCCTCTCAATGAGCCCTGCCAACTCCTGGGCTAGAATCCTTTTGCCCTTTTTACTTAGATGGAATCCATCTGGGTCGAGTAGTCCAGATGCAGTAAAGGTTTCCCCATGATCATAGAAACCGAAATTAAATTATCTCTGTTGGCAGATTTCATTTAAGTCTCTGAAAGCCTGCTCAGAGATGTGAAGTAACTTCAGCAGTAATTTTTAGACACTGTTTAGCTGTAACTGTACCTAATATGTGCTGAAAAGGAATACAGCTAGAGCATTTCAATTCTATCTTTCCTCTACAATTGGTAGTTGATCTGGAGTGCATGCATGGTCTGTTAAGCTCATTTTGTTATAGCTTTACTATTGACATTTAACATTAAATGCCAGGAAATGAAAGAATTTTTTTTTTAAGGACTATGACTTTTTGTTTCAATACAGCTTTGTCAGGGTCAAAAGACAGTAACAACCTGTTGCAGGCTGTTCCTTCAGTAATTTCTTTCTGTCTAGGAAAAATATGGCTGATTAGCACAGTTACTATCTCTTTGTTATAAGGTTTATACAAACCCTTGTGTGTGGAGGTCTCCTTCAGAGCTAGCACCTAGCGCTTTGCCTCTCCTGCTGGCTCTGGGGCAGCATCTCAGCAGATCTGTCTTAGGGCCTGGGAACCTAGTTCTGTAATTTTCTAACAGAAGTCCAGGAGAGTCCATGGAAACTTACATGGATTTGGTAGCTATTGGCAAACTAGACATATACCACACAGATCACTATTTTTCAATATTTTCATGAGGCAGAAAAGTGAACCCCTACAAACTCTATTTTTAACTCCCTGTGGACAGAATATTCTGATCCAGTGCATCCTAGAATTGCCTTTAAATACTTGGTACTTTCTCTGAAACTATGATAGTAAAGGACAGAGCTAAACTAATTTACAGATATTACGGATTTAGTGAAGTCTTCAGAGTGATTTGCATGTCTAATATTAGTCTGACCCTAATTTAGAGCTCAGCTCATCTAGATGAAAGAATTTTCATCAGAACTATTTTGAAGAAGACAAGAATGACTTAATTTTATATCTTAAAACTGCTACTGTGGGATCAGAATCTTATGCAAAGTTAGTCAAAGAAAGCTTTTACAGAAAACAGCTTCTTTCCATCATTATCCCCAGCAATATCACTTTTCTAATTGGACTTGAATGATTCTTACCCCAGAATAAACTACATCTTTTCCTGTTACTTGTTGTGCAAGAGACCACTGCAGCTTGCATCTGCTGCACAGAATATGCCAGTCTGTCTTGTTGGACTGAGGAGATTAGAGAAGACCATCCATGACACTACTCGTTTCAGGTGTGTCACTGCAATTCTTTTCTCCCTGATCTTTCTTTTTTCCCTCTTTCCTCATTACTTTCTCTTTGAAAGTAACTTGTCCATTACTTTCAAACTGGTCGTGTAGAACTATTCTGGATCAGTATCTTTAAAGCTCCATAAATGGTCATGTGTTTGATCTCCATGATGGATGAAGTATTTAAATAACAATGGGAAGCAGTTGTAGCACAATAACTGTGCCAAGATTTCAGAAGTCAATAATGAGTTTAATTGCTACAGGTTTAGGGTGGCATGAATGTGAATGCATATAGCATTATATTGGGGTACCCTTCTATGTCTCGCTTTTAGAAGTGACAGAGCACATGTATGTGGAAGTGAAACTTTTCCAGTTTTTTCATGGTCTGAAAAATCCCAAACTTTCAAGGGCAATGAGTTGCAGAAGAGCTGCCCATGAGGTGTTTATTGTGATTGTAAACAGCCTAGTAATACAGCTTCTGCTCCTCTGTTTGATGGAAACTTTTCTTGGTGTCCACTATATACTAAGCAATGACCTTATGAGCAAGAACAAGCTGATCACAGAAGTATTCACAGCCAGCTAAAACTGAGCATGCAGCTCATTTTGCTGCTCTGCATTCTGTCTAAACAGGGCATTTAATTACAGGCATTGTGTTTGGGAAGAGTTTTTTAGTTTACAGTAGATGCCTGACAACGTCATGTGGAATTTTCTTCTTCTGCCCCAATCAGAAGCATCCTGTACTAAATATTACAGCAAAGATTTTGCCTGAGGGTTTGCCTGAACAATGTGGTTTTTTGTATCTCAGTACCCAAGAAAAGACTTTCAAGAAGCAAACCTAGCTCAGACGTCTCTTGCTGAAGTCTGCTAGAAGGACCCATAACCTGCACGCAGCTTGGACTGGAGTACTTTCTCAGTGTCTAAGGAAAGGGGGTTTCGCCAAGACTGTGGCTGACTTTCCTCTGGCTTTGTGAGGGTTATTGCAGGCTGCCTGGGCCTCACAGTGTTTATACATAGCATTTATACAACCAGTGTTGTCTGAAATTACTTGAGGAGAGATTCTTCCTTTCTGCTGCTTGTACTTCTCTCTGCTCCAAGATCACATGCACAAATGGATACAGTTTCCAGTTACAGATTTGACATTTAAATCTACAAATGAGTCTCAAGCTGCTTCTCTTGCTTGAGATGGATCTACTTCTCTACTGGGATGGATCTTGTGATGTTTGCCAGCTTTTTGTCGCTTAATCTCTTCTTGGAGGGCACCCAAAATAATATGAAATACTTCTGAAATGGCTCAATAATATGCTTCTACTATGTTTTCAGGCCTGTTATGACTGTTTTTTAAAAGAAGTATTTTGAATAGAGTCTAGGCTGGTATGTTAGACGGAGTCATAAGAAACAGAGCTCTTTACTGTGACCCCTGTGTTGCCTCATGGAAGGCTAGTTAACCACTGAACATCTGCAGCTTCCTGCCAGGGACACATAGCAGCATCTGATCAGCAGCAACTGCACAGCCATAGACTCCAAACATGAGAAATCGAATATGTCTTCTAAGCAAAGGATAATAGGCTGAGGTCATTTGAAAGGCCTGCTGATGTTTGGCTTTCTGTCTCCCGTGCCTGTAATTGGCCTGGGCAGTCCATGCCTGCTTATATTTCACAGCATGCAATGCTTTATTTCTCTGCGAAAGGATATGCTGTGAAACTGATTAATTGTTCAATGCTGACAGACTAGATTTAGCAGTGGTAGTTCTTGGATTTTAAGAAGATGCAGTACAATGATTTTGTAGATATAACAACTGGCTTTTCCTATTTTAACATATGATAATATTTAAAGAGCTGGTTGGGTTTTGGGGATTTTAAATAACAGATGGGAATTTTATATGCCATGTATGCTGTATCATATCTAGTAAATACTGAAAGAAGCTGTGGCTAGCTCAAAAGAGACCTACACTTTTAAAACTCACACATGATTGTGCGTTAATTTCTGTTACTATTTTAAAAATTGTTTTTATCACTTCTTTCCCATCACCACCCTAAGCCTCATTCATGTCCAGCATGCCTGCTTATCACTACTATAACACTTTTTTAGGAGCAAAATGCTGCATTCTTCTTTTGTTGACCCTATGGTAGGAGGTAAACCTAATGGTAGTAAGAACCCGGGCTGTGCCCAGATGAAGATTTTCATACTCTCAAACATTTTAAGACAAGAACCATTCTTTTAAAAAGAAAGTCTTTAGAGTCTTTACTCTGCATTAGAAAACCAACAATAGAAAAACCAAGCAAACTACAAGCCAAACAATATTTTTAAAACTCTGATGATGGATTTCTGATGCTCTTGCATACAAGTCCCCTCTGTTTTGTGTTGTTGTCTGTTATGCTTTACCAGCAGCACAGAAATGAACCTAAAGTAGTCAACATAAAGTAACTATCAGATTCCCCCAAATTACAACTAAGCTGCAGCACCCACTGCACAGACAGCTCCTATGTTTCAGCTTCTAGTCTGCAGTGGGAAGAGAAAAATCTCTTTCTAATGAAACAACTCTTTAAGATGGATGGTGTCAGTAGTGGAGATGCTGAGATATATGTAAGAGTAAACCTGTACAGTCCAGTACAACAGCTCATTAGATAGTTGCTGATCAGTGTAACTTTTGTATTTTCAGGCTTTAGCTAAAGATTTGCATCTCCTTTAGTGAGTATATTGCTTAAAATGGTGGGAAAATTAATGAGCCAAAATTTGATGTGAATGGAACCTCAAAAGTCAACATTAATTTTCATTTGAGCATGTTTAGATGAAAAAAATGTTGTTTTAATTTTTAAAATCAAACATTTTCAAAGCTTTGAAATACTTAAATAAATCTTATTTTTTATTTCTGAGCATGATTAAAAATGTAAATACTGAATAGCTGCAGAGTGTCTGTTCACTTGAGATTTACAACTCTCTGTTGCAGTCTCAGAAATTAAGATGCTCATCTGAGCTCCAAACCTTTAAATATTTGCTTTTGTCTTCTAATGTATAAGGACATTCCTTTGAAAATACCAGATCACATAAACTACATAATTAGTACTGAATTCCCTGTATAAAGAACAGTAATCTAGAATTGTCAGACTATAGTCCTCATGATAGATCTGCTGCACAGCCATTGAGTTCTTAGAGTATTATACTGTTAAGCAATTAAAATAAAAATGAAACGTTATCTGACATTTTCAAATTGTGATTTTGATGGACAAAGTGAAAACAGGAATAGTGAAATGAAAGAAGAGTTTTATATTGCTCCCATTTCACTGACCTTTGTCCTTAATTCTAGCTTTTCCACTCATATATCAAAAGATGGCAGGAAGCACATCTGACAAAACTATCTCTTAAGTATTGTTGAATAAAACATTAAGTAGAAATGCTTCCCAGCCCCTGCAAGTTAGCGTTAAAAGTGTAATGACTTTAAAGGAAGCCTGAACATCCCTCTGACAAATGACAGCTCCAGATTTTAAAATGAGGATTTGTGATAAAGAAGCTGGTGAAGTTATCAAAAGACATGTATACAGCAGTTGTCTAATGCACACAATCACGACAATACTACGTGTCTGTCAGAGTATCACCTGCATTGGTGATTTAATGCTGATGACACTGGCACATGTTATGTAAAGAAGAAACACTGATCACATTGTCAGTCGCACAGCAGGGGTTCTTGCCATTCCCTTTTATACAAATGTTCCCTTTTCAAATTTTTCTAGTATAGTTGGAGGGACTGATTTCTCTGAGTTCTGAATCACCAGTTGTTTCCATTCACTTGAAAAATAAATCAGAAAAAAAACCCCTATGAAAGCTATTTTATATTGCATATTTGCTTTCAATAATAACCTCACTAGATACTGAAAATACTGAAGGCTTATATTCTAGGTAAGCGATTCTGATCAAAATTCTCAAACTACACATACATGTTGAAGCATAATAGAAGACTGTAAATTCCAGGCAATTATTTGGACATATCTGCATGTGCTTCTCACTTAGGATTTGCATACCTAGTTTGAAAAACCCTGGACACGGTACAAGCTGAAGTTGACTTCTGCTATGAACTAGTAAGTACGTTCACACAACTTTTCTAGCATTCTTCAGCCTTCCCAAAGCCACACCATCAGAGAACATTGTCTTCTTCAACCATCAGAAAAGCCTGTTCTTTATAGGTAACTATGAATGTAGTACCCTTTTTCTGTGTATTACATGATACATTCAATTACATTGAATTGCTATTAGCATTTTTCCATATTGAATTGAGGAATAAAGATTTTTTTAATGCAGGCACTTAAAATGCAAGATTACCAATATGGGCCCCTTGCTGTTATTTATTGCTCAGGCAGCATTCAAGGAGGACTGGGGTGACTGGAATGAGAATGAAAGTCTCCTCATCACTTCACTTATTTTGTTTTTCTCTTGGACAAGTTATAGAATCATTTTCCTTCAACTTTTCAAAATGGGATAACAATAAAACATGGAAATTTGAATGTAGATTTCAAAGATGTAAGTTTAAGACTGTGAAATCAAGTTCAGTCATTAGGTAACACTGACCAAAAGTGTCTTTTGTTTTGTTTCTTGATAACAAAGCCTCAAGATAAAAATAGACAGAACATTGCTTAAGATGATAGATACAGATTTAGATTTAGAATTCTTTTAAAACCTCAAAAGAAAATGCCTAATTTTTCTCTAAAAGGCTCTGGTACCAGGTAATTCTCTAAATGTTGGGCTATTTCTCATTTAAAGAGATTTATGGTCTCATTATCCTTATGCAGACATAACTCCCATTGGAATTATCATGAACTTAGCTTCTGTGACTAGTGTGGGTTTGAATGATACACTTAGATTTCCAGGAGTCTCAGTGTTACACTTTTTCTCCTTTGCTGTATCTTCCATTCCACTCCTCCTTTATTGTGGCAAAACTACTGCCCAGCTTTCTTTTATTCCAAAAATCTATTCATTCTTTTTTAGGAGAACAAAAATAGTGATGTGAAAAATCACTATATCAAAGGATATTAATGTTTGTGTTTTGAGGAATACTTCCTTTTACAAGTTCCTTGAAGAACTGCAATAAAATAAAGCCTGAGGTATATTCTGGGAGGACTGTGGTGTATCAATCTGTAATTTAACCTATTGTGTTTTAAGCAAGTCCTTTAACAAGAAAGTAATTCGTTTGACTTTTACATTGGTATAAAACAGCAGGCAAATTAATTGGATGCTGAGTGTATTTAAATTATAATTTCTCCTGGCAGTAGATCATATGGTGAAATAATTTTTCCAGAAATGCCTCTCTCTGCCTTCCATAACAACCGGCGGTTTCTTGCCACTGTTGTCATCAGAAAGTTCTTACAGACTAGAACATACTAAATAAAGCAGATATTAGCCATGAAATAGACGTAAAAGCCGTTACAATAAATGCTTCCTATCATGGAGTGGCCCATACACATAGGTTTTCCAGCATGCAACAAACTTCGGTGCATCATATGTCCATGGCAAAACTCTTCAGAGAAAATGAGACAACCCCTATGCGCTGAGTAAATTAATTCAAATACATGAAAATAGACAAAAGTGTGTAGTTGTCAGAATAGGGCTTCATCTTGAATGTCATCTTTGAAGGTGAGCCTGGAAAAGAAATTTTTTAGGACTCTTGGATAAAGATAAGGTATTCAATAGATACTTTTTTTTATGGCACAGTGCAGTTTTCCTCAGTGTTCTGAGGACAATAATTAATTGGTTATCTGTCAGGCTTATCCCACAGGTTCTAATCATCTCCCCTTTTGCTAACATTCCCTCCTTCTCAAAAGGTGCTTTTTCTTTCTTATTTTATAAATCATTACCATAATTAATGTAAGCCTGTGGCTTCTTTTTCAGACCTTGCTGGTTTTGCATGCCTAAAACCGTATCTATTCTTTTGTCTGCTATAAAATATTGTCTCATAAAAAGTGCTACTTCTCCTTACAAACTGAGTCTTACTTATAAAATTCATTAATTAATTCCCATTATCTTTGCTACCTTGTATATTTTTCTCTCTACTTACGGTTTGATGTAATTTGTCTTGCATGGCTTTGTTTTTGTTTTCATTAGACTGTGAGATTTTAAGTTTGGGGATATAACTTGATTTATTAGGATCTCATTTGATAACATGCCAGCAGGTAGTACAGGACATAAATAGCAGAAATAATTGCCCATAAATATTTATTCATCAAATATATATCCAGTACTTATATAAAGCATTTTATTTCAAATTTTCTATTTTGTTCTAAAAGTTTTCTTTGTTAGACTCTTGCTTATCCAGCCTGTGAAGCTAAGCACTGAAAGTTCTGCCAGGGGGCCAAGGAGAGATGTGTCACCCTCTGAAAGTAAAGTTTTGTGGTCTCCGCTCAGCTTCCTCTTCTCCAAGCTAAACAATCTCAGTTCCTTCAGTCTCTCCTCATAGGGCTCATTCTCCAGCCCCCTCACCAGCCTTGTTGCCCTTCTCTGCACACGCTCCAGCCCCTCAATGTCCTTCCTGTAGTGAGGGGCCCAAAACTGAACCCACCACTCGAGGTGCGGCCTAACCAGTGCTGAGCACATGAGCACAATCACCTCCCTGCTCCTGCTGGCCACGCTGTGTCTGATATATAGGCCAAGATGCCACTGGCCCTCTTGGCCACCTGGGCACACTGCTGGCTCATGTTCAGCCGGCTGTCAACCAACACCCCCAGGTCCTTCTCTGCCAGGCAGCTCTTCAGCCACTCTTCCCCAAGCATATAACGCTGCATGGGGTTGTTGTGTCCTAAATGGACAACTCTGCACCTGGCCTTGTTGAACCTCATCCCATTGGTCTCAGCCAAGCAGGTCTCTAACCAAGTCCTCCCGAACAGCTGGAGCTTCATTCACACTATGTTCCAGCTGAGGGGGCTGAGTATCCCTAGGGCATCCCTCCTTGGAGTTAAAGACCGAGGCAAAGAAGGCATTGAGAACCTCTGCCTTGTCCTCATCCCTCATGGCTACTGTCCCTTATGCACTGAGCAAGGGAGGGAGAGTCTCCTTTGTCCTCCTGTTGCTGTTGATATATTTGAAGAAGTTCTTTTTATTGTCTTTGACCAAAGTGGCCAGTTGAAGTTCTAGTTGGGCTTTAACCCTTCTGATTTTTTTCCCTACATGATCTCACCTCGCGCTTGTATTCCTCCTGGGACGCCTGCCCCCTCTTCCACAGCTCTAAACTTTCTTCTTTTTCCTGAGATCGCTACTAAGCTCCCTACTCAGCCAACCTGGTTTTCTTCCCTGCCGACTCATTTTACAGCACACGGGAATGGCCTACTCTTGCGCCACCAGGATTTCCTTTCTAAGGATCAACCAGCCCTCTTGCACTCCTTTGTCTTTTAGAACCGCCTCCCAGTGAACTTTGTCGAGCAGCCTTCTGAACAGGTCAAAGTCTGCCCTTTGGATGTCCAGGATGACAGTTCTACTCACTCTCCTCCTTACTGCCCCAGGAAGGAAAGAACTGTGTCATCTCATGATCACTACGCCCCACGTGTCCTCCAGCCCTCACCTCTCCAATGAGGCCTGCTCTGTCCTTGCCATGTCTGAACAGAGCACTGATGTTTCTGCCATCAGTTTAGAATCTCAAATTTGAGGTAATTTGAAAAAAATTATTTTGTGAACTTTATGACAATGACTAAAGAGAAAAGAAGTTCTACACTCTCCAGAACATTAATGACAGACCAGATGACTTATCTTCAATAGAAGTGAAGTTGAGGTTTTCAGAGGACACTATCCACTCATCTCACAATCTCCTAGCAAGCAAATCACTTTGCTGAGTGATGTTGTAATGTGGAATAGTTTTGGAGTGCTGTTCCAAACTTCATATCATCCTCAAGCACAAACCACCATACACTTGCTATAGAAATTACCCTACTGGGGACACCTGTACAAGTGACAAATCTGTACACAGATTGCCAAATAAAACAGTATGAATTTTGTGCAGTAGTTGTGCTTTTTAAACTTTTCCATTTAGTGAAATGCACTTCTCTAATGATGCTCTTCTTGTTATTCCAATAATAGTTTACATCCAATCACTTCAGATTTTTAAAGTTAGTCTGGAAAAATATCAGAAAATGCAATTTATCATGCACTTGCAGTCAGCTGTAGGAAGTAATTTGACAGGCGTTTCCTCCTTCTATAATCTTTTTGATCATTTTTACCATTTGGTCATGAATTTTGCTCTACACTTTTCTCATGACTGTGCTGGCGATGTATTGCTATCTCTATCAAAGAGGGGGTAGAAAAACATCTATTTACTTGACAATCAAAACTAGAATCCTACTTTATCAAATTTCAATCTGCTTTTAAACCTCAAACCAGTCAGAACTATGTTGGCGCAAAATTCAGTGAGCAACCATCACCAAGTGTTCTTCCCACTAAGCTTCTGGGTATCTGTTTCTTTTAAACCTTCTGATAGAGAAATAATGAAATTTCAGCATATAACATTATTTAAAGTCCAGGCTTGAGATGAAACTTCATATTTTTAAAGACTTTGTCTTCCTCTTTGGGGCTATGCAGTTTTGCATGATGGTGAGAAAGGAGGGTAGGGCTATGTAGTTAATTGTTTTTACTTTCTAACTTGCTAGTAAGAAACTGTCATTGCCTTTCAGAATGTAAAACTATGCATAGGCAGCAAAGTTGAAGACCTGTGGAAGGTGTGGGGTATATTTGTTTCTCAGACAGACCTGGACTTGTTCTGTTTCCTCTTTATGGTCAACTACAGCTATGTGGCTCCAATACAGAGTGTGGGCAGGGAGAGCTTGTTTGCCTGCAAAATGCTCTTTTGCCCTAAGTTGTGGTTTTGTCTGCCTGCTAACCTTACTGTGACCTGCTGTATTCCTCCAATTCTGTCTGAGAAAAATAGGTCTAAATTCTGCGTGTATTTTCTAAAGTACTTTGAACGTTTGTTTCCTGTTACCATTGGAGACTTATTTATCAGCTGGTTTTGATCCTCTGCAAACATGGTTCAATAGAAAGTATTGGGAAGAGAACAAAGTAATCTAGATCTCCAGTGGATTTGCTTCAGTGATGTAGTATAGGCAAAGGACAACCCCTGCAGTTACAGGACTTGCATTGTGCATGCTGGAGCAGCAAGAGCTGTCAAGTCTGCAAGTGTGTTCTGTACTGCCGCCATTGGCTCACAGAGCAGAAATTACCTTTACTTTGAGGCCCTCCTAAGGTTTTGTTCCCAAAGTGGTCTTGACCCTGCAGTGCCAAAGAAATATCGTGAGTGAATGACTTGTTCCTTGCTTCTCTTCATGCCCAGGCTGTGCTCTCCTATGCCTGTGTTGCAGAGCGCAAGCTAAATAGATTCCCATCACCAAAGCCCGACAGAGACTTCATTGCTTATAATTACTGTAATTTTGTGCTGCCAAGTTGTAATGCAAAATGGCTATGCAGATATTTTTATACATTTAAAGTATTGTCTGGCAGTTGGGGACTTTGTGAATCCTGGGTGACTTTATGAAACGCTTTGATATGGATGTGACACATGATCTACTGTTAAGGTAGTGTTGTGCTTCTCATAGAAGGACTGAGGGCTGGGTGAGAAAGAAATGAAATGGCTGCACTTTGGCTCATGGGTTAAAAACATGGGTGCAGGGATGCGAAAATTCAACTTCTAAAGTTTCCCTGCAGAGCTCAAAGCAGTTACATTGCTGCAATGGAATACAGCAAGACTAGTTTTGACTTGTTATTTAGTATTCTAACATTTGCTTTGAAACATTGTTTTACTGATTAATTATGTAGCATGCTTTCATATGTTCCCTCTCTTTAGAAAGTGTTTCCAAAGAAAGGACATAAGATTTCCCTTTACATTAGGTGATTTAAATTAAACAGCAGAACCATAACATGTTGTAGCCATTTTTTAAACCAAAGCACATCACTGTGTTAGTGTATTACTATTTTTTTGTTAACTTGATAGTTTGATGAGTACCAAATGGAAGTGTTAACAAATGAGATATGCTACAGAAGAACTCGGTTACATGCAATATATTATTCCGGCTCCTTTGAACAAATTTATCTTTATGCTCTAATATAATGGGACCATCCTTGACCCCTCAATTCAAAAAGTCATTGTATCATAAATAGCAAATATTGTGTCTATATACATCCTATAATTGAAGTTAGACTTGATTTGGTCTCATGCCACCTCATTTCACTGAAATCAATGAAGTTATGTGGTTAAGTGAGAGCAAAATGTACTCTTCCCATTTAGAATAAAACAGCAAATCACAGCTCTGAATACTTCTGGGAATATAGTGAAAGTCATAATAAAATTAAATTATAATTTATGCATTGATCTGAAATAGGAAACTTTGAGCACTCAGGGATATTACAGAAAATTGAAGCACCTAGTGTTGAAATGTCAGGCCTGTTTCTTCATTGCATGTTCATCACTTCATTACAGCTCATTACACAACTTGAGATCTGATACCATTTCTTGCACAAGAGGAAAGCAGCTTTTTATAATGACCAAAGTCAGACTTTTACCAGAAGGAATCAAAAAAAGGTAGAAGTAAAATTATTTTTGTAAGATTGTTTCTTTTTGAACAAGATATGGGCTGAAGTTAACAATATTTCATAAAAAATATAAGAATAGTAACATTATCATCAGCAGCACCGTTATTTTAACTTGGAAGAAGGTTGTGGTTTACATCAGTCAGTACACACTCATCTGAATTAGATGAGCACACAAGACTTGGCTTTTTCCCATTTCAGCTTTTTCTGTTTGTACTATAGTACTCTCTGATGTCACACATTGAAAAAAAGGAAGATTATATCCTCAGATTCTAATATCCTATTCAAGTGTGAAAAAACACCTGCATGCATGTTTTAGACACAAGCTTCTAGGGTATGTAATATGTTTGGTTTGGTTTTTTTTTTCCCCAGAAGTAGAGAGTACCAGCAGTAGTTGTGATTTATCAAGAACTCCAAGGAAGGGACTAGTTTCTTAAGCCCACTAGACCTGCCTGTCCCAGATCACAGCTGGATCTTAGACTATTGCTGAAGGTTTAATTCAGCAATTAGGTAGATGCTGCATCCTGTACTGAGACAGTGGAGATGATATCCTCATGATAAAGTGAAGAAGACATAGAAAGCCTCTGAGAAGTAGTGCTTGGCAGTAGTATGGTGCTGGAAGCCTCCAAGGGATAGATAATGTTTTGGGGCATGTGTGAGGTATAGCAAGTGAGGGAAGAGGTTAGATAAGGATTTTGTGCAGATCTTAAAAACTCAGAGAATCTGGTCTAATTATGGTAAACCAAACTGGTGTTTCAAAAGTTACTGGCATAAATGATGATTCTCTATAGAATGGCATGGTTCTCTCTTCTTCATGAGTTTAGCTTTATTTAGGAAAAAAAAATAAATATCAACAAAATATTTCTGCAGAAGTGAATACTATACATAGAAAACACTTGGACAGATCACCTGCAGTGACTCATCCCTCCATAAGCAACTACTGCTAATACCACACTGTGGGACCTTTCAGTGAGCTTGTGGGAGTGTGACATTGCCCCAGGTTTTGCATATGCAAAGAGTGGAACGTGGTGCCCTTTGGCTTCAATTGCTTTTTCCTGCACTTTCAGAAGCTGTATGGGACTTTCTGTGAATGCATTCTAGAGAAATATCATTTTATACTGGCAACTTTTTTCCTTCTGGAGAGTCATAGGGCAAATACATGGTCCCAGCTACAGCTCTACGTTTTACCTCACACAGAGCAAATGTGGGCTGGTTAAAGGGACCAAAGGAAAAAAAGTACTTGGCCACAAGAAAAATAGGTTTTATAATTGATTGGGTCTGGACAAGCTCAGGGAACATCTGCTTGGTTGAAAACAGAATAGCGTTCACAGCAGAAACAGGAAATCTGATATAACATGTCTAAAACAATTCAGGAGCCCTGAGGATGCAAATTGAAACTAAAGTTAGAGGCAAATGTAACAGTTCAAGCTGTGGAGCGCCAGCCTTTATATGCCTGAGGGCCATGTTCATTCCCAGATAGACAGATAGGCCAAACCACAATAGTTGTATTTCCTGTGAACAGCAGCTTTCCTAGGAAACCCTGCTTGATGCAGCCAAAGTCTTTGCTTCTCTGACTCGCTTTCTTAGTTGACCCCTCCATAAGCAGCCAAATCTGGCTTTCTCCTAGATCAGACCAGCCTCCTGGACTGATTTGCTTGCCATTATTAGTTGAAATGAATGTGAATTTGTGAGGACACGAGCAACAACAATAAAACCAGCCACATCCTCCTATACAATGGAAATGCAGGAAATCATGGGTTAAAGTTGCAGTTTTCAGGGAAAGCTCTTGCATTCTTTCAGTCACATTCTGCAAGGTAACTGAACAATATATTATTTATGTGTTAAGAGCAACCCAAAGCACTATTGGCAATATAAGGAAAGATCTAAAATCAGTTACAATGCCCATAATACCAAGTATGTTCTTTATGTCCCTCCCACCCATACTAATGTTTATATCTTTTCCTACAGGTTCTCAGATTCAAGTCCCCAGTAGGATTCTCCTGACAGGCAGAAATTGATGCAGCTGCCTCTTGCAGTTGCTAGTAAACAAGTTGTATTGGTCATGGGACACTGGCAAATGAGCAGGAAAGTTACGTGTATGGTTAGTTATAGTCCTCATCTACAACCTCGTGTGAGGACCACAGCCACCTGGAACAAATTAGAGCAAATGGCTTGAATCTGCTCAAGAGATAAGGCAGAAAACCAGGGCCCACACAGTGATGATGTAGTTACAGGTGAACTTCAGTGACTCCCTAACATGTCAGCAGCCTCAAATGTCATCTAAATGATAGCTGCTTTGCACAGCAGATTAGTAAGCTAAGGGAGGGAAGAAGCAGCTACAGTGACCCAAGCTGGTAAGCTGCACAAGTATCAAGGAAAGGATTAGCCCATGCACATTAATTACCCACACATATGTGTGGAAGAACAGCACAAGTCACTACATCTATGGGTAGTTACTTGTATAACACATTTGAGTGTGAATGTGTATGTATGTACCCATATAGGGAACTCTCTATATAATACAGTATATAAATATACGTGGTTAGCTATGTCTCAGTGTTCTTTATTTTGAACTGTAAAATGTATTTTGCTTTTTCTAACTAGGATTTTAATGAGTCCACAGAAAACAATCACTGTTCAGAAAGTCTGTGATTATTACAACAATTTTCTCTGAATTATTCTGCAGAAACCAATCTTGACCTCATTTTCCAGACGTTCTACAAAATAAAACTGAACCAGTTGACAGCTATATATTAAATGACAATGTCGAATAATAATTTATTAGTTAATTTTACCTACTTGGTGATGACTGTCCTTGTACCTTGTCCTTGTACCTTAGGGTTATTTATATTTTTCTGTTAGCTGCATTTTCCATTTAATTGTTATAGACATGCTAATAGTGTTCTGTACATTGCTCGAGTCATGTAAAATTTAGACTCGACTGTATTTTTGTGAAGTTGTTAATTATTTTTCTATCCAAGTTTTTAGTGGGTCTGCAGGAAAGCATCGTTCTGGTTTTGATTTATCTTGAAGTAAGATTCCTGAGGGCTGGATTCAATAAAACAATCCATTTGTCTTAAGCACTGCAAAGGCTCATGGCAAAGCCTTGAAAATCAATTCTTTGAGAGAGACAGAGAAGTTATGTAGCTATACACAGATTTTAGTGGTTGAAAGCAGTGATAACTTTATTATAGATTTGTTTGTTTTAATAGGATGATAAGTATTTAAGGCTCTAAAAATAGATCTTCTAGGAAAAAAAACAGCAGATGTTTATAAGACACATAAGACTATATTCCCGAATTTAAAATAAAATCCCATCAAAGCAGATTGATTAATATTTAAGATCTCTCCAATAGATCTGGAAATAAACCCATAATGTGACATTAAGTAGAAATCATTTAATGCTATGCTTCTGTGCTGACTAAGTGCAAAATATGAGTGGCATTGCCATCAAAAAGAGACTTTGGAGCTGAACTGAGGAATAATTTGAAAGGCTGATAGCATAGCACAGCACACACACAAAGATGGGAAAGGAAACAAACAATAAGAAGACATTTTTGTCTCAATGGCATTGCCTTGAATTCAGGCAGCTCTCCAGTAGTGAGCTGCTCTCTGGGGAAGCTCAGCTAATATGGCCAGGGATGGAGTGGCCTCTGCTCCCTCCACAGGGTTCCTAGCAGGTGAGGCTCTGCCAGCCAGTCTAGTGGGAGATTTGGGTCCACTCGCCAGAGAGAGAGCCAGTTGGAGTGCACCAGCAGCCACTCCAGAGGTCTGTGCTAGACCACTGGCCAGTGAGGAGGAAGGCATGCTCTGACAGATGCTGGTGGCAGCCACTGTCTTGGGAGCCCAGCAACGTGCCGATACTTTGCGGTGTTTCGGCCAGGGCAGCCTTCGGTGTACAAGCACCCTTGCCTGGTCACCAGCACAGCTGGGTTTAATTAGATTATAAAGTTTTATAAAGTTACTCATGTATGAAATAATTCCCAGATTTGTGACACAAGTTTAGGAATGAAAATGAAGCTCAGCATCCTTTGTTATTTAGCCCTTTCCATAGCCAGAGAAACTGGTGTCCTGTGAGACGGCTTGATTCTAGATTTAAGTAAGCCTTGACCATAATAATCATGAAAAGTAAACAGGAAAAGTGTTATGGATAATATTATGCAAAACACAATGAAGGAACTGACGTATGTTTCTGATTTTTCAATACAAAAGTATTTCTTTTTGCCTCTGTGGAACCAAGTCTGGATGTCCACTACGTGTATTGTCTGTACTCTAAAGGAATCCTTAAAATGTTAACATTGAAGTGGATTTGTTTGAACAGAATAGTTTTAGGTTCAGTTCATTGGAAGACTTCACAACTTTCAGTGATAACAAAGCTGAACAATAACTGAAGTAGACTTTTATTAACCATGAGAGAACTAATATGTGTTTCAAAATGTTTTTGCGTGGGTTTAAGGCAACTTCTGTGATTGAAAGAAGGTAAAAAAAGGCTTAAAAGTAAAAAATTATAACGACAGTGAGTCTTTAAAAGACACTAGCAATTTAATCCTATAAATCCTGTAGGGCAAGACTTCAGCTGATAAAAAGGTTTTGGCCCATTGAAATCATTCTCCTATATTTACAGTGGAAGTCTAAAGACCTGTGTTTTCAAATTGCATTCCTATATCAAAGAAGTCATCTCTGGATGGAAGTCTGTGATCAGGGGTTCAGAAGAACAGATTATATTACCCTGCTCTCTCTACCTGCCCACTCAGCTGTCTGATGTCACGCGGCCTTTGCAAAGCCTGCACTTGAGAGCACGTGGGGTGATAGACCACGGTGCCATTTTAAGGCAAGGAAAGCTTAAGATTATTCAGAAAAAAATGGTGTAATCTTTCCAGACCATGAATTTACATGCAAGAAAGCATCCTTCCCTGTTTTGAATCCCCTGCCCAGCTCATCTGTTGCTGAGTGTGTAAGATAGAGGGAGAGCGGCAAGCTTTGCCACGCTGCACACGGGTGCCTGCAGGGAGATCTGCCTAGCAGGCATAGAAAGCCTTTTGTTGCCCCACACATTTAACAATGATATGTCGGACTTCCTACATAGGTGGGCACGGTATACACTTGCCTAAGGCCTCAAATAGCCTATGACCACTCTTGAGCTTGCTGAGAAGTTAGTATGGCTGTGGCCTGTTGGTTGAAATGCATCTCTGTGGCTATCTCTGTATTTCCTCTGTGAGCCTACTGACTGATACATATATAAACCAACTGAAATGAACATCTAAGATCAAAAATAAACCAATTCATATACAGACGTGTCTTGCTGCAGGTACTTCATAATGAAGGTGAGACACTTGTTTCCAAGTTGCTTTTCTAAGTGAGATGGATACCATGTAAAAGTTGATACTTCGCAATATATTACTTGCTAAATTATTAGTAGGTTTGCTCCCTAAACTCTAAATAATTTTGAGGTGCTACCTGCTAGCAAATTTAGATCTGATGACTGTACTTTAAACATTATAAAGAGATTTGAGTTGTAGCATTATATGGAATTATGTATAAATACTAATACCTGACATTTTAGGCTGCCGAAAAGTAGCTAAATGGTAAAATCATCAGTACATGTCATCACCATGTTTATAGCTTGTGGAATGAATAATTTATATGATTAATGTAGTCTTTTTGATTTTGTGCAATATCTATAATTAGGTAATGATTTCTTAACAGCACCCATGTTTATTTGCCAAAATGGCTTCTGAGCTTTTATCTCAAAGAAGGACCGCAAATTTTAAAAAATGATGCCTTGTTACTTTAGTTGAACAAGTTCAGATAAGCAAAAGAGTAGAGTTTTATTTTATTAATTGGATAAGTTCGTAAGTTCTAGAACAGGTTTATGTATGCGAATTTACCGTTCTATTTCTATGAATTCTCATACATTCAGTTTTGAAATTTCTTTTCTGTTTGTGCCAACAAATCTCAAGTACTAAAACAAAAATGCTAAGGAGTCCGGAGAAAATCAAGTAGGTGATTTCAAATCTAAAATAAAGAACTGGTACTTTTTTTTGAAATCAAGAAAAGAAAGGCAGACAATAAACATAATACTGAAGACTAAGCATTTATTTAGTCATCTCCTAATTATTATTAAAAGTAAAGAAATTCTGGAGACATAATACAGAGAAATGTGAATTGAAAAATGATGAATTACTGTAAACCTTACAAATCTGACAGAGCATTGAATACATTTTATAAATTGATTATAAATTCTATGTTCAGCACCAGGGTGATTCTATTGCTTTCTCTCCCTTGTCTGATGACTTTCCTTCTTTTTAGGAGAGAATGTTTTTGTATTCTTATCTTCTTGTGTAATTTAGCAGCTGGATCCCTGACACAACCCATGACGAACAACTTCACAATATGGTACCAATAATAATATATTTAATAGTGGTTTTTTGATTGTCTCTTTTTTTTTTTTTAAAAAAAAGGAATTCTTAACTAAATTAGAGATTAAAAAAAGCTATTATAACCTAGGCCCTGTCATATCTGTTATTGCAGTTAACAATATTTTGTTTTCTTCAAAGGTACATTACTGTCGATCTTGCAGTGATGCTTGACAACAGCTTGAAAATGGATCTGCTGTGACATTTTTGATCTGTAATTGTGCTGACTTATGGGTAGACCTACAGGTAGCTCTGCTTGTGGTATTTTACCCTGTGTTTTTAAACCAAAAAATCTATCAATTTTAGAAATTTCTGATGCTTCTTGCATAAATATTTCATTAATATTTATTTGCCATGCAAAAATTCATGGAAGTTAACATTTTATTTTTCATTATCCACTTAGGTGTCATGCAAATCAGCAATTCTATGTCTCATATAGAGTCGTGAGACACAATGATCATTGACCTCCTACTTTTCTTGTGATTGTCATCTAAAGGACACAATGAGGAGAAGGAAATTTCACAGACAGGACGCCTTTCATTTCCTCAGGCGCCACTTTTTACAGGAAAATCTTAAGTATCAGGTGAGTCTGACTGACTTTTATACTACCAGAGAGATATATCACAATTAGGAAGCCCAGAACAAATGCAACTGTTTCCTGGTCAATGAAGCATGAAATTAAAGGCTGATGTCCAAATGTGAGAATCCAATTAGCAAGCGACTTATGTCCATGGTATAAAAATAAAACACTGCTATTTATGTTGCATATTCTAGCACTGCATGGTTCCTATCTTTGTCAATTCTGGAAGAATTGATTATGATCAATTAAATACGTATCTGGAATAACAATATACTGTTACAAAACAATGACATATGAGAAACACAGTATAGAAGTGGTGCTTTTTTTTCCACTTCCTGATGGTGTAAGTTGTTATGGATACTGACTGCCATTTCATAACTTCTGAAAATTTTACGGATAAGCTGCCTCAGTAATTGCACAATGAAATAAGGCAGAGAACAGAAAAATCGGTTTACATAAAGAATATAGGGTAGGAGAAACATATTCTTGAGAAGGTATCTGAAGTATCGGACTGCTGCATTTTGCGATGGTAACCAATTCTAAATAGTCTAATGGTGCTTTGGACATTCATGTGATTTCTTTCCTAGAACTAAGGGAAATAAAGGAGAAATTGTACTGTTTCTTTGTGATATGTTCCTTGAGGAGGAAAACTATGAAGCTTAAATTTTGTTTTATAAGTGAGACGTGGCCCTAGTAAAAACTCAAGAGAGGGAAAGGCTTGAAGGTTATGGACTAATTTAGATACAGATTTATTCCACAGGTCATTTGTTCAGCTGACTAGGATTTTACAAAAGGAGTCTGGGGAAACATATTGATTTCTCTAAAGTGAATAAATGTGTACGGTGTAACAATTGTTCTCACTTTATAGGGTAATGCACATTTCTGATTTCCCGTTGATGACTCCCCAGAATGCATTTATAATTCATTAGGATCATGCCTAAGCTATGCAGGTCATTATCTGAACATGCGTGTGTATTGCCTGCATGTAATAATAAATGATAATGGAAGAAGAGGATTGTGTTGTTGTTGTAGGGACTAGAGACCCTTTTCTGGATGGCCATGAAGAAACAAAGCTGGTGGAAGATAGCTGGATTTGCCCGTCTATCCATCTTAGTAGAAACATATATCATGGGGGCATATATCATGAGATAGACTTATGTGTAAAGAGAGGAGAAAACTGAGGGCATATGCTGACCTTTTGAAAAATGTAGAGAATATGCAGCTGTAAGTGTAGGTCTACAAAGCTGACATAGACACACACACACACACACATAAAAAAAAAAAAGAGATGTCCAAGATGTCAACCAGAGGTGACCCAGAAGTGCTGTATGCCTAGTAAACCCTACTGAATAACTGCTGTTATTACTTTGAATGCAATACCTTGTGAAGGTGATTACAGGGGTCTTAAATCCACATTGGTTCAGGGTAATGTGAAAAGAGGTCTGTCTAAAAAGAGCAAGTAAATATATCCCATGTTAGTAGAATCTTTGTCATCTAAGCTTGGCCTCGAGCTTCCTTTTATTGTGGTTGTCTTCATCTTACAATTATATAATTAAAATGTCCCTAATTGCCACCTTATAAGAAGGGACTTTGAAAGAAGGTTTGGATGAGGAAATAGTATAATTTTATGGTTTCATTGTTCTTAGCAATGCTTGCTTCAACCTCACAAGCTATTATTGTGTGCGGTCACTTTTCTTTGTGGCAAGATCCTGTTCTCATCTTGTCATGACATCTGCTTACAGTCTGTTATGGATTTCAGTGCAGTGTCATTCTTCCAGATGCTGCCAAAGGCTATTATGCTCACGGAAAAAATCTCTTTTAAAAAAGTCCAATTCAGGAGGTGTAAACATGAAAGTGAGAGTCAGCGATCATAGCCTTTTCTGAGTTCTGCTTTACTAGACTCTGGTTTTAGGACACGGAACAAAACTTCATTAGAGAGCATGTGGTTACTGTGGCCTTTCCTGACACTGTTAGCTGTTTTCCAGTATCACTGCAAAATTTTACAGTGAATCAGAGCCTCCTGAGAGTATTCACCATAGTACTGTTCGCTTTATAAAGCTGGTAGAGTCCAATCTCCATTTCTTTCTCTTCCGTTCCTTTCCTGCTGCAATTGTATTTCCTGCAATTAAGATAAAATTTCCTAGGGAAAATCTAAGATTCCATGATAAGTTATACACTACTTACACTCTTTCTGTCATAATTTAGGAAAATACACTCAAAGGAAGAGATTGAGTAAGTGATTCATATAAGGTGTCAGACTAGAACAAATATTGACTTTGAATCCCTGGAGGAGATTGTCAACCCTTATAGATAGTCCCTTTTCCATTGCTGGTACTACTTGTACTATTCACCATGATTTACACAAAAGCATAATACAGAGAATGACCTAATTCTTTTGTCCTTTCTGTCCTTTCCTTCTTTATCCCTGTACTTCATGCTTTCAAAACCCTCCTGCTTAAACTTCAACTTCAGCTTTTAAAATTCCCTGTAGATAATTTCTTCTGCTAATTCATGGAACAGAAGCAGATTGGTTTATGTCTTTGGATATAAGGTACGTGGATATATGTCTATACAGAAAATTTCAAAACCTTCTACTTAAAAGGAAGACAAATAAAAAGAAGATTGGGGAGGGAGCACAAACCTATAGGGAAAAGAGGACAGACTTTCTTGAGTAAACCACCCAAAGTACAAAGTCTTTGCAATACAAATTTTTTTTTCTTCCCTCACAGAAATTCAGTTTGTTGTTGTAAAATGCCTAGTGTTCTATTATCTATGGTAGAGTCCAGTTTCTTAATCTCCGAAGATCTCTGCTATTTTTTGAGATGGAGAAAAAAGGCGTGCATTTTTAAATTTATGTTCTCTCTGTTTGTTGAATAAATCACCCTGACAGGAGAGGAAATAGCTGTCTCCCTGATGTGGATATAAAAATACACTCATTTATGTATTGAACCTATAGATCTCATGCATGTTATATTAATAGACTTTGTTACAACTGAGACATGGACTAAAGATTTCAGCAAAGTTTTATTTCAAATGCACTGGCGTTTGAAGCCTAAAGTGAGTTTTAAAGTAATGAAGTGTTTTACATTCAGGTTTAATACTGAGCAGTAATAATGAAAAGGAAATATAATGCATTCAACCAGGTATTTTGTATTTAACATTACTTACGCTAGGCAGGGAGAAGAGATTCAGAGATGGCTTTCAGATAGCTAAGATTTTGACAGAATTTTTCTTTTTGTGCTTTTTTTATAGAAGGTAATGTGATTTTAAGCTTTTTTTTTTTAAAAAAAAAAAGAATTGGAAACAGTCATTGTTCTGTAAAATACAAATTGTGAATGTTCAACTCATTCCAGCTTTATTCCAACTTAGGACTTGATTCCAAGCTCTGCATAAAGTGCGTATCCTTCTATGAAACCAGACCATATCAGGCTTGAAAAGTCCTTGACATCAAAGTAGCTTCTATAAATAGCAGCACGAGTAGTTTGAACTGATAGGAAATGTCTGCTATTCCCTGGAAGTTCACAGTAATTTCTTTCATTTATTGAGATGTTTTACCACTTCTCTGTCCTCTAGGAAAAGCATGCCTCTATTCAATCTGTTTGACATCTAAAGGATGTGATATTGGACAGTTATAAATGAACCTTTGGCTTAAGGAGAGACATTAGACAGACTGAGAAGGTCAGTCCCATTGAACCATCTGCTACATAAAACCAGAGCTGAATTAATGTAGATTTGAGTAGCTGGAGTTGTGAAAGCATAATTTATGAAAACTAAAATATAAACATTTTGATTTATAGGGCTTTTACATCTGGAAGTACACAGAATATCAGGAAATAAAAGTACCCAGAGGGACTAGTACCCAGTAAGGGTTAGGGATTCAATACATCCATCATTTGTGTAACCTAAGATTTTATTAAAATCAACAGGCGTTTTACCACTCATGTCTACTACATTGATATCCGCTGTGCTGTAAAAGCAGTTAGATAAATATACAGTGCTTCTCAAATCTCACCATAAATTGTACATTTCGGTGAGCTTGTTGGTGTACTCAGTTTCTTCAGTTTCAGTCATCCACAGCAATACAGAGTGTGCTATCAAGCTTGTTGTCAAATGCGTATGCAGTGATGCACAAAGCATGTATTTTAGATCCCGGATTGTTAGATTATTTAGGCTTACATGGACTAATATGAAAGTAAGCTCTTTCACATCTGTCGAGAAACTAATGTTATTTTAAAGTGACACTTCAGTATTCCTGTACAGTTTTTGTCCAAGAACACATGCCAGCAGAGCCTTTCCTACTGTTGCAGATATTTATAATGCATTGTTTCAATGACTGGAGCCACTGATTACTGGAAAATATGAAAAGAGGTATGTAAAAGAAATTAAAGAGTGTACGGCTGCAATGGAAAACCAGCACAGGTTAGAACACAAGAAGTGTTATATAAAGGAAAAAGAGTTTTAAAATTTCACATGCCATTATTCCTGAAAATATTGCACTACAGACATCAGTTGCAAAGACAAACAAAGTTCAGAAGTCCAGCAAAAAAGTCAAGAAAGAAGAGATTCCTAAAAGTTTAGGTCCTATGAGAGGCAAGTTGATTTTTATGTTGCAGACTACATCTTTTGTAAGAAACTCAAAGGTTTATTCAGTATCAGCATGGGTTGCAGTACCAACTTTGACAAAAAGGGTATAGGCAGCTACAAATAAAGGAATCCTATTGTTATGCAGTGTGGCACCCTTAATTGCCATCACCTCGAGGCACGTGCACTAAATTCAGTGCTTCTCAGCAGTGGCTGGGGGCCTGTCTCAAACTGCTAAAGTAGAAGACAACGCACATAAGGAAAGCTTGAAATCTCTCATCTGTGCTATATTTGAGCACTTCAAAGTTAAGGTACTTGTCTGATCCTTGCTATTCTGAATAGAAAAGAAAAAAAGAGTCCTGGAAGTAAAAACTAGAGCTCCTCATTCTTAGATGAGACAGATCTTAGGCCACAAAATTCCTTCTCGCCTTTTCCTAGATCCATAAATCTCTCTGGAGAGTACAAGAACTTTAACTGGCCAGATGGAAGTTAGGACACTGTGACCATGGGATATTGGGTACACATCTGGTTTTAGGGTCCTTTGAAAAAGCACTTCTGGACCAAGCTTAATTCCCAGGTTGATGGGCTGGACTGAGGTGTGGGACCAGAGCAGAGGCTGACAGTGGAGGCTGGCAGGGCAGCGTGTGTGCCTGACAGCTGCTGGCATGCTGCACCAGGATGCCTTCTGTCTCCTGGGCCTCTCAGACACGGCACCTGGCCATTCTCTGCTCTGAAGAGTGTTTTCCTCACACTGCTGCTGAAGGTGGAAAGCCATAAGGCTGCATTTCATGATGTGAGGAGCAGTGAAAGCATGGGAATAGGAGAAGAAACCAGCTTGTGAGTCCTGAGCATGATGGATTCTTGGGCTGTGGGCTCAGCACCTGAAATGCTGATGTGGACTGTTGTTAATTGCTACTGAACATTTTCTCTTAGTGTTGAATCAAAATTCTGCTTATTATCACACACCAGTGCTGTGCTTTTTCAGGGCAGACCCAGTTTTATTTACAAAAATCCAGATAGGTGCTGCTGAAGCTGCTCTCACTAAAGCTTTGTATTAAATTGTAAAATGAACACTTACTAACCTGAGTTGCCGGTGTCTGTCAGTCAAAGAGTGTTTTGAGAGACGAGGATGGTGAAGGGGCTGGAGCACAAGCCCTGTGAAGAGCGACTGAGGGAACTGGGGTTGTTTAGCCTGGAGGCTCAGGGGAGACCTTATTGCTCTCTACACCTACCTAAAGGGAGGTTGTAGTCAGGCAGGGGTTGGTCTCTTCTCTCAGGCAACTGGTGACAGAACAAGAGGACACAGTCTCAAGCTTCGTCAGGGGAAGTTTAGGCTCAATATTAGGAAAACATTCTTCATGGAAAGGGTGACTGGTCATTGGAATGCGCTGCCTGGGGAGGTGGTGGAGTCACCATCCCTGGAGGTGTTTAAAGGGAGATAGGATGAGGCACTTGGTGCCGTGGTTTAGATGATGAGTAGGTGTTGCTGTTGGGTCATAGGCTGGACTCGATGATCTCAAAGGTCTTTTCCAGCCCTGTGATACTGTGATACTGTGACTGTATAGAACTCAAGTAATAGCGATGATAAGATAGAGTGTTTAGGGGTTAAATGCAGTGGTGTGCGTGGTAACCCAGATATTGTGGTGGGAGTTTGATATTGGCCATCCAACAAGGATGAAGAGAATGATGAGCTCTTCTATAAACACCTAGGAGATAGCGTCCTGTCATTCTCATGGGGGATTTTAACCTTCCGGATGTCTGCTGGACGTACAACACAGCAGAAAGGAAGCAGTCCAGGAGGTTCATAGAGTGTGTGGACGATAAATTCCTAACACAACTGGTAAGTGAACCGACTAGAGAGGGTGCCCAGCTGGATCTGCTGTTTGTGAACAGAGCGGGCCTTGTAGGAGAGGTAACGGTTGGAGGACGCCTGGGACACAGTGATCAGGAGATGATACAATTCTTGCTTCTTGGGGCAGTAAGGAGAGGGGTCAGCAGAACTGTCACCCTGGACTTCTGAAGGGCAGACTTTGAACTCTTCAGCAGGCTGCTTGATAAAGTCCACTGGGAGGTGTCTCATAAGGACAAAGGAGTCCAAGAGGGCTGAATGCTCCTCATGAAGGAAATCCTGGCCATCCCCATGTGCCGTAAAATGAGTTGGAGGGGAAGAAAACCAGGTTGGCTGAGTAGGGAGCTTTGTAGCCATCTCAGGAAAAAGAAGAAAGTTTATGAGCTCTGGAAGAGGGGGCAGGCGTCCCAGGAGGAATACAAGGGTGAGGTGAGATCGTGTAGGGAAAAACTCAGAAGGGCTAAAGCCCAACTAGAACTTCAACTGGCCACTTCGGTCAAAGACAATAAAAAGAACTTCTTCAAATATATCAACAGCAACAGGAGGACAAAGGAGACTCTCCCTCCCTTGCTCGGTGCAGAAGGGACAGTAGCCATGAGGGATGAGGACAAGGCAGAGGTACTCAATGCCTTCTTTGCCTCGGTCTTTAACTCCAAGGAGGAATGTCCTAGGGATACTCAGCCCCCTCAGCTGGAAGACAGTGTGAATGAAGCTCCAGCTGTTCAGGAGGGCTTGGTTAGAGACCTGCTTGGCCAATGAGACACACACAAGTCTATGGGGCCAGATGGGATCAATCCAAGTCCTCCATTTGGATCACAACAACCCCATGCAACAATGCAGACTTGGAGAAGAGTGGCTGGAGAGCTGCCTGGCAGAGAAGGACCTGGGGGTGTTGGTTGACAGCCGGCTGAACATGAGCCAGCAGGGTGCCCAGGTGGCCAAGAGGGCCAATGGCATCTTGGCCTGTATCAGACACAGCGTGACCAGCAGGAGCAGGGAAGTGATTGTGCCCCTGTACTCAGCACTGGTGAGGCCGCATCTCGAGTGCTGGGTTCAGTTTTGGGCCCCTCACTACAGGAAGGGCATTGAGGGGCTGGAGTGTGTGCAGAGAAGGGCAATGAGGCTGGTGAGGGGGCTGGAGAATAAGCCCTACAAGGAATGATTGAGGGAATTAAGGTTGTTTAGCTTAGAGGAGACTGGGGGGCAGACCACTGTTTACAACTACCTGAAAGGAGGTTGTGACGGGGTGGGTGCTGGGCTCTTCTCACAAGTGACAAGCGATAGGATGAGAGGCCACAAGTTGCATCAGAGGAGGTTTAGACTAGACATCGAGAAGAATTTCTTTACTGAGAGAGTGGTCAGGGATTGGAACAGGCTGCCCAGGGAGGTGTTGGAGTCACCGTCTCTGGAGGTGTTTAAAAGATGGGTAGATGAGTTTCTTAGGGACATGGTTTAGTAGGGAGACAGGCACGGTTGGACTCAGTGATCTCAGAGGTCTCTTCCAACCTTATGATTCTATGATCCTATGAAAATACGGCTCACAAATTATTTAGAAAAGGGAGGTAGTTGCTACCTTAATAAATGTTCTTCCCTGGTAAAACATTTCCTAGAATTTAAAACAGGAGTATATTTTAGGAGATACTAATTGTGCTGTAAGGATTCGTGCTGACTTGGTCTATGGACTCTGCTGTTCAGCTGTTCTGCATCTACAAAACTTTGGTGGTCTTACGTAATTCAGTGGTTCAGTGATGCTTATGTCGTTAATAATTCTTAGATGATTTTCGGGAAAGTAACACAAAAGTATAAATCTTGAATGTTGTACTGTACAGTTTGTCAATAGGCTTTTTAAAAAAGTATATATTTATTAAAATTAAGATTTATTCCATGCTGTGTCAGGAACTTTGAGTCTGTGATGATGGATGCTGAATAGAATGGCTTATGGAATAGATAATGAACAATATAAGTTATCGGTTATTATCAGTTTTCTCTTGATTTTTTTTTCCTCATAATTTCTGGATGGGTGTCTTTCTTTGGCAGGCTCCCAGAACAGCAAGTAACCATACTAGGCTGTTGGACATAACCTATTAAAACCGATTGTCCACGGCAGTGTTCAGACAATTTATATATTCCATAAAACTTATTTTAAAAGGTCTTTTTGTTCAACCTCTATCTCAAAAGCCATTTTCAACAAGCAATATTGAGAGATTTTAATTTACTGTTATGACTGGTGGTTTTAAATGTGCTGGCACTTTCACAGGAAGATGAAAAATGTACACTTGTGTTACATTTTTTCAACCCTGCCTGGGATTTCAGTTAAGGCATATTGTGCTTTTGCTGTTCAAAGGCTTCTCTGACATTCACAATGACATTTAGATATGGATTAATATTTTGTTGATTATTTTTAGGCTAAGCATTACTAAATACAAAGTCTATGTTGTAAATCTATTAATAAGAATGAATATTTCTCTGAATATCTGTAAAAAGATCTGCCATTCTGTGATTTTATTATAATCAAATAATCAGCAGCTGTAGATCTGACTGGGAATATAAAATGCTGGGAACCTATGAATGCTATGGCTTTGTTAGTAAGAGGATTACTAAGATTTTGAGGATCCTGCCCATGAGTTGTCCCACAGAAAACAACAGAAGTGACAAATCTGAGGAATGCCAAATCAGTGCTGAAATATTTACACTACAAAAATGCCAAACTAACTTTACAAATATTTTGTATTCATTAAGACTAAGGATATGTGGGTGTATATCAATAACAAGTGCACAGAAAAATGATACCATTAAGCAGTCACCAGGAACTAGTAAGGAGAGTACCCTGGGAGACAGTTCTTAAAAGCAAGGGGGTCCAGGAAGGCTGGACGTACTTTAAGAATGAAGTCTTCAAGGCGCAGGAGCAGGCTATCCCGATGTGCTCTAAGACGAGCCGCAGGGGCAGACGGCCGGCCTGGATGAGTAAGGAGCTTTGGAGGGAGCTCAGTGAAAAAAAGAGGGTGTATCGCCTTTGGAAAGAAGGGCAGGTGAGTCAGGTTGTGTTCAAAAATATTGTCAAGTCGTGTAGGAAGAAAATGAGGGAGGCAAAAGCCCAGCTGGAGCTTAAATAGGCCACTTGTGTTAAGGACAACAAGAAGAGCTTTTTCAAATATATTAACGGCAGAAAAAAGGGCAACAGCAACCTTCAATCCTTATCGATCACTTAGGGAAATATAGTAACTAAAGATGAGGAAAAGGCTGAGGTGCTTAATGCCTTCTTCACCTCGGTTTTCAACAGTAAGGCAGATTGTTCTCTGGACAACTGGTCTACTGAAGCGGTGGATAGGGGCGGGGTGCAATACAGCCCCCCTGTAATACAGGAGGAAGAAGTCAGAGACCTGCTGAGCCACTTGGATCCTCATAAGTCTATGGGGCCAGATGGAATCCATCCTAGGGTGATGAGAGAGCTGGTAGATGAGCTTACTAAGCCGCTTTCCATCATTTATCAGCAGTCCTGGCTCACTGGAGAGGTCCCAGAAGACTGGAAGTTGGCCAACGTGACGCACATCCACAAGAAGGGCCGTAGGGATGATCCAGGTTACTACAGACCTGTCAGCCTGACCTCCGTCCCAGGCAAAATTATAGAACGGATAATCCTGGGTGTGATCATGCGGCACCTGCAGAATGAGTGAGAGATCAGGCCCAGCCAGCAAGGTTTTAGGAGAGGCAGGTCCTGCCTGACCAACCTGATTTCTTTTTATGACCGTGTGACTCGCCTGGTGGATGAGAGTAAGGCTGTGGATGTGGTGTACCTGGACTTCAGCAAGGCCTTTGACACTGTCTCCCATAGTAGACTCCTGGACAAGCTGGCAGCCCGTGGCATGGATGGGAGTGTACTGTGCTGGGTTAGGAATTGGTTGGATGGCCGAGCCCAAAGGGTGGTAGTGAATGGTGTCCCATCCAGCTGGTGGCCGGTCACTAGTGGCGTCCCCCAGGGATCAGTGTTGGGCCCGGTCCTGTTTAATATCTTCATTGATGATCTGGATGAGGGGATCGAGTCCTTCATCAGCAAGTTCGCAGATGACACCAAGCTGGGAGGAAGTGTCGATCTGCTAGAAGGTAGGAGGGCCCTACAGAGGGACCTTGACAGGCTGGAGAGATGGGCTGACTCCAATAGCATGAGGTTTAACAAGTCCAAATGCCAGGTCCTACACTTTGGACACAACAACCCCATGCAGAGCTATAGACTGGGTGTGAGTGGCTGGAGAGTAGTCAGGCGGAAAGGGACTTGGGAGTGCTGGTGGACAGGAAACTCAACATGAGCCAGCAGTGCGCTCAAGTGGCAAAGAAGGCCAATGGTATCTTGGCCTGCATCAGGAACAGTGTGGCCAGCAGGACTAGAGAGGTCATCATCCCCTTATACTTGGCACTGGTCAGGCCGCACCTTGAGTACTGTGTCCAGTTCTGGGCCCCTCAGTTTAAGAAAGATGTTGAGATGCTGGAGTGTGTCCAGAGGAGGGCGACGAGGATGGTGAAGGGGCTGGAGCACAAGCCCTGTGAGGAGCGACTGAGGGAGCTGGGGTTGTTTAGCCTGAAGAAGAGGAGGCTCAGGGGAGACCTTATTGCTCTCTACAACTACCTAAAGGGAGGCCGGAGTTGGACTCTTCTCTCAGGCGATCAGTGACAGAACGAGAGGACACGGTCTCAAGCTTTGCCAGGGGAGGTTTAGGATTGACATTAAGAAGAAATTCTTCACTGAGAGGGTAATTTTTCATTGGAATGCGCTGCCTAGGGAGGTGGTCGAGTCACCATCCCTGGAGGTGTTCAAAGAGAATTTGGATGAGGCACTTAGTGACATGGTGTAGTTGACAAGTAGGAGTAGGTGTAGGTGTAGGTTTTGGGTCATAGGTTGGACTCGATGATCTCAAAGGTCTTTTCCAACCTTACGATACTGTGATACTGTGATAATATTACCTCTCCAACCTTTTCTTCAGAAAGAAATGTTGTATGTAGGTATCACAAATTTAATCACTTGCATTTCACTGAAAATACTACAATCTGAAATAGGGATTTTTTTTGTGAATACTTGATTAAGAAGTTCTGGTTTACTTATGTATTCATTTATTTTAATTAGAATGATTTGGATTTGATTTAAAATTCTTCATACACCATATTCTGGTTTCCAGGTTCAAAACTGGACCTTTTTGGCAGAAAATGAGTTTTTAAATTGATTTTAAAAATTCCATCCTCAGCATGAAAAGAGGAATAATATTTGGAATAACTTGAATTCTATCTTTTTTGTTAGCAGAAACATGCTAGATTGAACTTTATCTAGGACTATATTTTAAATTTCTCAGAAATAAACAGTAGTTTCCTATCCAGCTCTCCGTATTTGACACTGAGCTGCTCCCAGCTATACACAATTGTTAGTGAAGGATACTTCTAGCAAATTAAGGTTTGACGTTTGGATGGCCTAATTTTGTGGTGACTGGTACAAAAACTTCAGAACGACTTCATTGCACAATACAATGATGGCTACAATCTTCATTTCAGTAGAGGAATCATTAAGGTTGGAAAAAAATGCTAAGAACATCAAGTCCAACTTTCAGCCCAAAACCACCATGACTACTAAATCATATGCCAAAGTGTCACTTCTACACATTTTTTAAACTCCTCCAGAGATGGTGACTCTACCACTTCCCTGGGCAGCCTGTTTCAATGCTTCACTGGGCATCTAAAAATTAGATCCTAGTTTTTGCTTTTATCATCCATTGTCTTTAAAAATTTGGGTTTAATCACGTAGTGACTACTCTATTTGCTCTAAGACCGGCATGTCACAGAGGACATGTTTTTCTAGGTAAGTGATCCCAACACATGCCCTTTACCTCTTCTTTTTCTACAACTTGGAAGTGAACTGAAAGACACATTTTCTTTAGCTCAAGCCTTAGCACTGCTTATGTTTAAGCAGTACTGTTGGACAGAAAAATATCTGGTTGTCAAATTCTACTTTGTGCATAGTGCAAGCAAATTTGACATGAGCTGTCTTTTCTTTCCACTCTACTACATATTTACGGTTATGCCACATGGCAGAATTTCCCAGTTCCCTTTAAGTATAGCGGATGTTCTGAATTACTGTAGTAGATGTGGTTGTGAGGTTTGAGGTGCTTTCAGATGAGGAGCTCTCTATAGGAAGTAAAAATCTATTTCCATACTTTTTACTAGAGTATTTCTGTCTTTTGTGAGATTAGAAGATTATTAGGTTTTGAACGTATGGTTATTGACAAATAACTTCATATTTGCTTAAACTATCAGGGAACTATTAAGCTGGAACTAATCTAATGTCTAACAGATCTTTCTACTTATTGGAATTTTTCCTGAGGTATACTTAATCTTCAGCAAAATTGGACAATTGGGTTACATTATGAGTGATATCCAGAAAGCTCCATGTTTATCACTTTCAGCACAAGTATTTATATAAACATCCAAGATGTCTCTCATCCTGGCATGCATAATTCTTCATGGTATACTCTTCAGACCAGTGAGAAAAATGCGCATAGATGGAAACACACAATTCTAATGAAGCCATTTTATTCTTTGTGTGTTGTTGGAAACATCCTGACATTTTATTCTGTGAAAATTAAAGTCTGGCAAGGATCGGAGAAACGTTTAGCCATACATTGAGAGCAGGAGAAAATACATGATTCATGTTTGGGTTTTTTATTTCTAAATTCCAAGTAAAAAAAAAATTCTATTTGTAATGGTAGTAAAAATAGTTCTATAGTATCTTAAGAGTGATGCCATAAAGACCATTTAAATGCTTGGATTTAATTAAGTTAATGGCTTTAATTAAAAAACAAGAAGTGAAATAATAAAGGTAAATAAACATCTGACAGTGGATTGTAAAGTGCTACAAAATTCCACAAAGAACATGGCCCACACTGAAACAATTGAAGTCAGCAGGAATCTTGTACAACCTGAGCAACAGGAGAAAAAAGGAGGAAGCTGAGGCACTTCTCTCTGTGTATACACTCACTGCGTATGCTGTTGCAGAAACCAGAATTTAAAAGAATCATATGTTCTATTGCTTGAGGCTTCTCACTGCTCCCTTGAAAAAGCAACATGCATCCTTGGCTGCTCAGCTACTGTGGGTATGAAACCCACACATGAAGAAGAGAAAGTGTGACAATACTTTTATATTTCTTCTTGTATCCCAGAGTGTTCCAATATGCATTTTTATTCTGTTTATAGAGTGTCTTTTGGCTACGCAGTGTTAGTAGCCCATAGTCTTTTACTCCACCTTGCTTTTTCATTTATGCATTATATTTCAGATGTACCACTCCTTGTTCTTGAGTCTCAATTTATAGCTGACCTAGAGTTTCCCAGCTATAGATAGTCATTGTTCTCAGCTACTTAAGGAGGTTAGAACAGACCATTACTTTGTATTATGATCCATCCTCTTACATGGAGGTAGATAGTCTTGACCAGCTACCGTGCAACCTTACTGTGCCTTTGCTAAGTCAACTAAGAGTCTTTTTCAAACACCTTCTGCATTCTTTGACACTGAAGCAAATGTCCTTGTGGTACTTTAGAGCAGATTTTTGTACAATGAAATTTCTAGTCTGTGTGCATATAGACAATCTTTATGACTTATAAGAGCAGAAAATGCTATAAAATAAATGCACATCAAGCAGCCTGAACATTCAGTCACTTGCACGTGGGTACCTCTTATTCTTTATTTCTTTTGAACTTTATGATGCTCCTGAAATGTACACAGAACCTCGAAGTTCTGTGTGATTTGCGTTTTAATAGAATAGATGTATGATGGCTGGTTCTTAGCACCTTAATAGACATAATCCTGACACAAAGTACACAATGTTTGATCCTTGGAACCATCTATCTGATTTGTGTGAGCTACAAATGTGTAGCTAGAGGTACAATGAATGAGCTATGTGATGATGATACAACACAATGCTCCAGGTGACTTCTTTAGACAAACAGAGCTACTAGTCTTTGACAGTACATATGGAAAGAAAAGAAAGATCTTCTCTCTAATAACATGTACAAAGACTTTAATGGATATTTCGTTATTTAAATTATTTATTTATTTAATTTATTTAATTATTTTAAATTGCATACATGTGCAGTAAAACAAAAACCTGATATTGGCATAGTTCTGACATAAATGAAAAGATGATTTTTATCACCAAAATTATTGGCTAGTGTGTATTTAAGTAACTTGGGGATTATTTTGCTCTGAATATATAATTACACTTGGTTTATATTATTTTCAATTTACAAAGAAACTTCCCTCTTCTCTTTTCTTAGTCTGTATGTAAAATGTAAATATATCTAAATATAAAAATTGACACTTTCCAAAAAGCATGACCAAGCATGTTAGAAGCTATTTGCCCTGAGGTAGGTCTCATAAATTATTGCTAATCACAGTATTAACAAGCAAATAGCTTTTAATAAATACTTTTATTCTGAGTCACTTTTCCATTAGTGACTCATGTAACACTAACCTAACTTTTAGGGTCAAGAAGCCTGTGCAGAACTTCAGGTTTCAAATAAACTTTCTGAAAAATTAATAATCTGTTCAAAGCAAGGATATTGGTTTTATGGAGGCATGAAATGGTATTGCAACTGAAAATTACTAGAAAATACTGAATAAAATAAAATATTATAATGAGGCAATCAGGCAGACCTTGGTGAGTCCTTGGTTTTATGTTTGTGTTGTTTGGGGTGTTTTTAATTCTACGTCCACTTATCTCCTGTAGCACAACTATTGCTTTTTCTGTACGAAAGCTCATACTGGCCAACGTTTACAGCAGGAATGCCAAGTGGAAATTAATTCCACCACATCATGGAGGGACAAAAAATAAAAATTTCCTTCATAACAGAAATATGACACCTTATATATGTACAGTGTACACTTTCTTACAGTGACTGGCTGTTACTGGGGAAGAAGGATGAGAGATGTGTAATGCTTCCTACCTCTCATCTCCCTTCTCACAAAGGGCAGTGTCTCAGCAGCACCCCCAGCATGTTCAGTCACTGTAGAAGGAAATGTTTCCCTTCATTGACTGTCATGCCCAAATGCCATTTTAATTCTACAGTTGTACTCTGTTGCTTTAAAGATAATAGATCAGATTACGTTTTCTTCAAAAACATTCAGGATTGGGATATGAGCTTAAATCATTTCCGTATTTTGGCAAGAAGGGCTCACAGCGGTTCAGTAGCTTCAGTACTTTGAATAGTAATTGAAACAACATGATAACTCTCAGAGCAAACTGGGAGTAGGAAGGGTTTGTGTTTTGAATTTTGCTTGAGTTAAAGTAATTATTAATTATATATAGGGTATAATCCCTGAATGGCAGTACCCATCCTTGCCCACTCTATATTAGCTTGCTGCCTGGGTGGGAGATTGAAGCAGGATTCTGCTTGTGCAATTTAGTGAGTTTGTCATTGTTCTGCCCTTTGGTTATTTCATCCAGAGATGCTATATATAGGTTACACATTCAGAACTACACTAGATGCACAGAGCAGAAAAAAGGAATTGCTAAACACCCTTTTTTTTACACAAGACACTTTTCATTTCCAAGAGTGTTTGATGATATTCTGGTGGAAGGGATATCTTTTGGTGTATTTTAAGAAGACCGTTGAGTAATTGTGCAGGTATTAATCCAAACAGTTTATTTTGATGTTTCAGGAACACTGTCTTGCACTGTTCAAAATCCTTAGTCTTTAGACTTCAGCTTTGAACCTACACAGTAGGAGACATTCAGGACAGTGTGATTAAGGTTCATTCCATACCTTTCACTACACTTCAGAAGTGATGATCTCACCCCTTGACAATGCATAGAAAATTATAGAATAAACCAGAAGATATTACTTCTCTGATAGCTTAGACCATTTTTGTGCTAGCTCTATGGGAATAAAAATAACCATCTGCATAGAATTAAAAATACTAAATTGCATTCTTATCTATAAAACTGAAAAGCTTGAAGGGCGTGCACTTATTACTACATCTAAAATATGTCTATATGTCAATGAATTTGATTAAATTTCCTCTCTATTTTTTTCCCTAGAGTTTTTCAGTAAATAGGATTTTGATCACATATGTTAGGAAATAGTTGATTTTCATTTAAAGTCCCTTTGTTTGAACTTGTGAATATGTAACGGTGGTGGTAGAAATGCTCATGCTTCGCTGCAAATTAATAGCAGTAGTCCTATGCAATTTATTTCACTATAGTACCTTGTCCAAGATGAAGAAAAATTAGTCATGTGTCCAAGTTTTGCTTTGATTACTTTTCTTGGCTTGTATCAGACATTTTTTATGTATATTCTAAGAGAAAAAATTTAATAGTTTAATATATCTCAGCCTGAAAATATTCTAGAGGGTAGATGGGAACACAAGACACCTGGTAGGAAATGTTAGTTTAAGGTGAGCTGATGTACAGCTGATTTTAATTTTTGAGCAGATTCTTTTGTGTCACTTTACTCTGGACAAAATCACTTTTGATGGAAATTGTTTTGCAGCTGGCATGGAATGAGCTTGTATGTTTGATTTGTTTCCTAGTGTAGTAACTGTCTAGCACAGTCTAGCATAGTTGCTGTGAAAACCAACTTCACCTCATGCTTTTTATGGTCCTTTTGTCAAGATCAAAGAGATGAGAAAGGCAAATCCCCAGGCAACTAAAAATGTGCCATTTTTTAGATTTCCTGTGAGAGATGAAGTGGGTAAGTTTGACTCTCATTATGTAACGTTTGTTCTGTGATCACATCGAAAACTCTCATCCACAGATGTTTGTTTGGACACTTTCCCCAGAAGCTGTTTTCATATATGAAAACCCCAAAACTCTGAATGCATTTTGTAGCTTGGCAACCAGAAGATGTGCAGACATTGCCAGAGAAATGCTGATCCTGCATTTCATTAACCTGTATGTCCTCTTTAATGCAGAGGACACAGTTATGCTGCGTAGTATCTTCTATAGAGATAACAGGTTGTCTATTTTTACAATGTGGGAAGATAAAATGGAAACTTCAGCTGGACAGCAACATTTCTATGTTAGTAGACAAAACAATAAAATTGTAATTTCCACTGCTGGAAAGTAGCAATTTTAATAAAGGCATAAAACTACTGTTGAGCAGCTTATACATCAATAGAAAGGAATAACCACTGGTTGACATGTTACTAGGATTTTTTTTTTATTTCATCTGCTTCCTTAAGTATCATCTTAACGTGGAACGTTTTGAAAGCCACAGAAAAGTGGTGTATACAGTAATCCTATTATTCATTAATACTATTAATGAGTGTACCTCTTGTATAAAGCTTTAAAAATGTACCCTCTGGGTCCCAAGCTTCCCTTTTTTGTGTGAATTGACTGTCAAGATAATCCACATATATGCAATAACATTCTAATACATTAACTATATATTCCTTAATGGGTCTGAATGCATTTTTCACTAAGCATTGTTTTGATATCTAGGGGCATTCTAGCAAAAATGTGAAAGTGAATAATATGTTATGCTGATGCTTTTAATGGTTATCAGTTCTGTTTAGGCAAGACATCTTGGAAAAAATTATCTTTTAAATCCCAAAATCATAAATTCACTCATCTGTAATTTCATAAACAGACAAATCAATATGTTAATATTAAAAGTAAATATGTATTAACTGTGCTAGTGCATTTTTAAAGCTGCAAAGTACAAACTTAGCTCATGACATTCTGGCTGCTGTTTTTCCCTGAGCTGAACAGACACTAATCTGAAAGACAATATATGATGCGTCTCAGTTTAAAGATCCAAAGTTGCCTTGTAAGCCGGTACATTTTCAGAAATATCATTGATGTTCCTATAGAACTAGCACTTTACAAAAGCAGTTTTTTCTTTCTACTTGAACACACTAATCTGCTAGAATTCCTTATGAACAAAACTCGAGAGCTGTAAGTTAAAAAGAAAAAAAGACATTCCCTAATGTTATCATATACTTCTCTTGTTGAAATGTATTTGAAGTGTATTTGAAGTGTATTTGTCATGTTCTGAGGCAAGGTACTTATGTCTGCCATTTGGTGACTGAAAACAATTTTCAAGCTGGGATGTAGCTTAATTGGTGAGTTGGAGTTGGTTTTAATTTCCTTTTCCCGAGAATGACTCATGAGTCTTATCCACATCCTTATGCTATGAACAGTGAACAAAAAGAGACAAGGGAAGTAAATGAAGTTCTCAGCTGAGATGCTGTATAGCAAGAAATTATAATGGCAGTATTATATACAGCATAATGCCTTTGTAATCAAGAGAACATTTTCTTCTTTGATAGAAAATATTTCGGGTTTGAATCTGACATCCTATCTATTTATAAGTCACTACAACCTTAATTTGGCGCAACTGAACCCCTGGTTAATCTCTTTAGTAAGAAGATTCTGAAGAGGAAGAACTGAAGATGACTCAAGCCATATTACCAGAAAACTTTTGTTCATCCCTGTTTGGAAAAAACACTTAACTGATTTTAATAGTTGTAAAATCAATTAGATGAGTAAAACTCCTACGAAATATTTGCTGGAGAAAGAATCTTTAAATTCACAGAATCACGTATGTTAGAAAGACCTTTAAAATTATTGAGTCCAACCCTTAACCTAACACCACCACTAAACCATGTTCCTAAGTGCCACATCTACATGTCTTTTAAATACCTCTAGGGATGGTGACTTAACCAGTTCCTTGCTCAGCCTGTTCCAATGCTTGACAACCCTTTTGGTGAAGTAATATTTCCTCATATCCAATCTAAACCTCCCCTGGTGCAACATGAGGCCATTTCCTCTCATCCTATCACTTGTTAATTGGGAGAAGAGACAAACACCTGCCTCACTACAACCTCCTTTCAGGCAGGTGTAGAGACCAATAAGGTGTCCCCTTGGCCTCCTTTTCTCCAGACTATCAGCCCCAGTTCCCTCAGATGCTCCTCATAAGACTTGTGCTACAGATCCTTCACCAGCTTCATTGCCCTTCTTTGCATTTGGTCCAGCACCTCAATGTCCTTCTTGTACCGAGGGGGCCCAAAGCTGAACACAGTATTTGAAGTGCAGCCTCACTAATGCTGAGTGCAGGGGGACAGTCACTTCTGTGGTCCTGCTGGCCACACTATTACTCATACAAGCCAGGATGTTATTGGCCTTCTTGGCCACCTGGGCACACTGCTCGCTCATACTCAGCTGTCTATCAGCCAACAGCCCCAGGCCATTTTCTACCAGGCAGGTTTTGTCCCCAAGCCTGTAGCACCGTATGGGTTTGATGTGACCCAAGTGCAGGACCCAACATTTAACCTTGCTGAACCCCATACACTTGGCCTTGGCCCATTGATTTAACCCGTCCAGATCGCTCTCTAGAGCTTTCCTTCCCTCAAGCAGATCAGCACTCTAGTATCTGCAAACTTACTGAGGGAGCACTTGATCCCCTCATCCAAATCATTGATAAAGATATTAAACAGAACTGATCCCAACACTGAGCCCTGAGGAACACTGCTTGTGATTGGCTGCCAACTGGATTTAACCCCATTCACCACAATTCTTCAGGACTAGCCATCCCATCAGTGAGCAGTACGTCCATCCAAGCCATAAGCAGCCATTTTTTTTCCCAGGAGAATGCTGTGGGAAATAGTGTGAAAGGCTTTACTAAAGTCTACGTAGGCAACATCTACAGGCTTTCTGTCATCTACTAAGTGGATCACCTTGTCATAGAAGTAGACCAGGTTAGTCAAGCAGGATCTGCCTTTCCTAAACCAAGACTGACTGCGCCTAATCACCTGGTTATCCTGTACGTGCTGCATGATAGCACTCAAAATGATCTGCTCTATAACCTTCCCTGGCACCAAAGTCAGGCTGACAGGCCTGTAGTTCCCTGGATCTTCCTCCTGGTCTTTCTTGTAGATGGGCATCATATTTGCTAATCTCCAGCTCACAGCCTAGAAGGCCAATCTTATCCCAACCTGCACCAAAAGAAGTGTAGCCAGCAGGTCGCCATCTACTCCACTCTCATGAAATTCCATCTGGAGTACTGTGTCCAATTCTGGAATCACCAACATAACAAGGATATGAAACTGCTGGAATGGGTCCAGAGTAGGGCCACAAAGATGATCAGAGGGCTGGAGCACCTCTGCTATGAGAACAGGCTGAGAGAGTTGAGGTTGTTCAGCCTGGAGAAGAGAAGGCTCTGGTGAGACCTTACAGCAGCCTTCCAGCACCTGAAGTGGGCCTACAGGACAGCTGAGGGGGGACTTTTTAGAAGGACAAGGGGAAATGGCTTTAAATTGGAAAGGGGAAGATTCAGATTAGTCATTAGGAAGAAATTCTTCACGCTGAGGGTGTTGAGGCACTGGCACAGGTTGCTCAGGGAAGCCATGGATGCCCCCTCCCTGGAAGCATTCAAGGCCAGGTTGGATGGGGCCTTGAGCAGCCTGGTCTGGTGGGAGGTGTCCCTGCACATGGCAGGGGGGCTGGAACTGGATGGTCTTTAAGGTCCCTTCTGACCCAAACCATTCTATAATTCTACAAATTCAGGGTGCTGTGTTTTAGTCCATAATCTCTGTACTGTATGCTTAAATATGATCAAGAGTCCAAAACAATCTTTTCTCTTTCTGATTGACAGACACAATGCTATTCTAGCCCTATCCTGCAGCCCTTGTCTGGTACAAGTCAAAAATACTTCTTAGAGAATTCTCTGATGAAGAAACTAGAGGTTTTGAGTGGAGACTTAAAGCCTGGAAGCTTACCAACTTTTGTCTTGTTAAGAAGAATACATTAAGCAGATACAGGATTAGTCCCATTAAAATCAGTGACAAAACTCATTCTGCTCATTGTGATATTCAGCACGATTTCAGTGCAAAAGAACAACTGAGAGCCTGCTGAAGTAGAGAGTGGGTTTCATATCTCTCTGATGACAGGCCTTCTGGGCTTAGATAAGAGGAGGCTGAAAGAGTGGTCATTTGGTCAATAATAATATTTGAGTAGCAATAGCCACATAGCTTTTAAATCAGCTGTGACAACTGACTAAAAAAAGTTATATCAAGGCTGTGAGCTCTTTATAGATAGCACAAAGATTCATGTCCCAGATTGCTTTTGAAGTAGGAGTAAATGTTTATTTTGGTTGATAAAATGGGATTAGCATTCTTTGAGAGTCAGTGGTATCACGTAAAATTCTATCTCTTTTTTGCTGTGATGGTAATACAATTTCAAATGTAACTTTCCTTCCTCTTATTTCTCTTTAATATTCTACACTGATATTGTGCCAGATGTGTTACCTAGTCAGCTTGCTTGCTTTATTTCTGAAGAAGTCACATGTATATTGTATTATTTCACATGGGAGAGATTCTTTTTTATTACCAGACGCTATTCTTCAAAGGTTTACTTTCCTTTTGTAAAGCATTTTTTATTCCTGAAGGAAAAATAAATTGACAAGGATAAAATATTTGCTACTCTTTTTGCTTCAGTATTTTAATCATTCATAAAATGAATCTACTCTGAAATTATGTCATTATAGAAGACAGTCAGGCCATCTACAAAAAGGCATTCCAAAGGTCTTACATTGGCTTAATGAAAATTCCAATAGTAGACATGGTTATTAACTTTTTTGTTTAAATTTTTCAATCAATAATACATCTTTCCCTGAGCTTAACTTTTGATGTATTAGCAAAATCTAAGATCACATCTGTAATGTGACCTGTAATCACAAAAAAGTGATTATCAGTCTACCTGAAATGTTTGTTAGTCACTAATACAGCAACTATAAACAGAATAAGTTCAAGAACAGAATATACAATTTTAGCAGGTATTTCCTGATGTTCTAGAACAGTCTTTTAGACAGAAAATTAGGATGACCTTATGAAAATAAAGTTAGAGAATCAAAAAGACAATTTGCAAAATATTTTATTTCACATAGAGGTACATTTTCAGAGACAAGACAAGTACAACCCTCCACCATTTCATACGAAAGTCAGTGGAAGTTCTGACATACTTAGGCTTATGCAATTTTAACCATTGTATTTCTGTGACAAACTATGTAATGCAATTTATTTTTCATTTGGGTTTGGTCTGCAAATGAAATATTATTTGAAAGGACTTTATTCTATATGTGAATCTAAATCAAACTTTTTTTTTATATCAGTGCAGTGGATTATATTATGTCTCTTAGGACAGGATTTAGAGGAAGAGTCATCTGCTTCTGTGAATGTCTTTTGTTTTGTTAGTGACAGGTAAAATGAGCATGACTAATACTCCTGGCTACAGAACTGTATTTCTATAAACATGTAAAACAATACTAATTACATATATGGTCAGTAGGAATGAAATAATGCAGAAGTGTGAATGAAATGTTAATAAAATTAGACAGATGATGGAGTCCAGACCTCTTCCATTCACAGTACTTTTTCTCTACACAAACTTGTCAGACTTAAATATTGTGTAGCCTTGTAAAAGCCTGACATTTGTATTCTTTTCATTCTAGCTCTTCGTAAATGCATTCCATTTTCTGTTAATAACTGAAGAAAAAGAGATTGTGAGAGGGAAATAGAAGGATACATTGCTATTTTGCTACTAAGTAAGATAACTGGTTATTTTGTGTCAGTTGTGGGTAAACCCTGGTATAAGGCTATTTATCCATTTCCAGGAAATCAGGGCATCATTGCGCCTAACAGTTAATTGGGAAGACAAATGCCAAAAGTTTAGACATCCCACATTTCTCTTTCTTTCCCTTGGTGTTATTGCTGAGCACAGTGTAATAAGGTATGGGATGTTCATCTAGATATCCCTTCTTGTGCACCCCCAGCTTGCAGCATCAGGAACAGAGAAGGCTTTGATGCTGTACAAGTGCTGTTCAGCAACAGCTCAAACATTGGTACATTACCAACACTGTTCTGGTCACAAGTACAAAACACAGCACCATACGAACTGCTATGAAGAAAACTAGCTCTATCACAGTCAAAACCCATACAGTGTCTGAAAGGAAGGGACAAAGTGAACAAGCAAAGAATTAATGCAAGAAATAGAAAATAGGTGGCTGCAGCAGCCTGACCACAAGAGATCAAAAGTTCCTGTGTGTCCTACCAAGCAGCTGTGATTTACTGATAAATGACTTGGCATAATAAAACAGTTACTAGACTGGCCACTAGCAGGTGTGTTTTGACATACCTTCAGTAGTTATCATGGACAAATATGCAACATTAATACTATTGAGGACTGGGCCTGCGTATGGTCATTTCACGCATTTCTTCTGCAGTTCTACTGTAGCACATAGCAGAACTGTGTTCACTCCTTCTTTTTGGTATCTATGTATGCCAGCCTCTAAATCTTTACAAATAAAACAATCAAATAGTATTTTTCTTTCTATGAGATATGACACAAGTAAAGTGAAATTTCACCTCTTTGTTTTGCAAAGTAGATATCACCATTACGGTGAGCTGAATATCAGTGTAGTCTGTTCTTGTGTACCTATCAAGTGGAAGAGCAATTCCATGCCAAGCCTGAGTCCTCTACAGAGGGCCAAACCCAGCACATACATCCATAATTATCAGTAATTTTAGTATAGCTCCTCAGGTTGCCACCATGACAATCGTATTGGGTTTATTCTTTAATACACTGATTACAATAGATTACTCAGTAGCAGAGAGAACCAGGCAGATCTGAGCAACTTTTACCATGCTGATGGCAACAGGATTGCTGTTCATAACTTTATTTGAGAAGGTGAAAAATGTTCTACTGATAATACTGAACTTGACAATGCAGAAGGTGGGAAGGGAGAAAAGAAAGAGGCATATCCCTCTGATCATGTATAAATCCTATTTAATACTTTCAATGTATTTCCCTATCTCTATCTTTAAAAAGGTTATGTGAACACATTGTCAACTCTCTATTTTTTTCTTCAAATAAGCACAGATAGTTGTTTTGTTGTATGTCCTGCCTTGAGGATTCTCCGTTTTTTCTTTGCCAGGTTCCTCCAGTCATCATTCCCACAACTTGCTTGATGTAATTCCTGCTCTATTCTTACCTCTAAGATTCCATTCAACTTGAGTTTGTACAGGGAATTTTGCTTTCAGTAATGTAAGCTAAGGTTGTTCCAGTGTGTTTCCTTCTTGCCACCCTCCCCCTCCAAAGTTTTTATATTTTTGAAATCAGCCCTCCGAAGGGATGTGAAACACAACAGGAAAGCTTAATCTCATGTTAATGAAGTTATTTGTCAGTGAATTAAAATGCAAAAGTGAAGTTTTCAGTTAATTAAGTATGAAAAATTAACAAAAAGTGCAACAGGCCCTGTTACTTTGATATTAAGTTCCATTTATTTGACACTGCACTTTCAGCTTTCAGTATTATGCAGATTTCTGCATTAGAATAAAATCTACCAAACAAGAATGAATGAAAACCATGTTGTGATCATTTAACCATAGAAAGCTGAAATCCTGCAGTGTAGTATTTGTCTACAAACCAAAAGTCATTGACTACATTTTCAGGTTCTGGTCTCAGTCTCAACTAACTGGAAATTGAAGAATTGCTGCTGTAACTGTTCAAATGGATTTCCTGTGATCGGATTGCTTTTGCTTTAGATGACTATACCCATTCCTCATGTAGCACACCCGATGCATCCACTTAGATTTACATGAGTAATTTTGTCCTTATTTTAGGGTAGATTAAAATGTTCTTGCACTCCTAAACAGGAAGTTTGAACTAAAAATAGGTGATTTATTTGAAACACAAGTAAATGCTATTTAGGTTAATGTCCAGCTAGCTTGAAATAGGACTGAAGGCACAGACTAGGACTGGACTGAGCTACAAGGGCTGCCTCCTGCTGCCATTGAGCATTCCCTATTTGTGCAAATATTTTGCACTTCAGGGTAATGGTATAAAGCAAATAGAGAGCATGTGCACTGAGTTGTGTATTCCACCCTAGACTGTGCTTTCTTGCACGTGGACACATATCCAGTTTGCTTTGCTTTATTTTTGTCAGAGAAAATGTATATGCCATGAATGAAGGGATACAAAATAGTCCCTTTTAGGGTGAAAGGTAGGGAAAGGAATAATGCTTAATGGCAAAATGTTGTATGTAAACCAATGCATTTTGACTTTTTGTGTGGACAGATGGTAGGTTAAGGCAAACCTGAAGATACTTCCTCCCATGATGATGTTATAACACAGCAGATTGTCAGTTTGCACACTGTTCTAATGGGACAAATTACTTTACTGCTGGGTTGTGCAGTGCTAAAACTAGTGAATTGTACCTCAGTGCTGTATCTTGGTGAATCAATGTTTGCAAGTATCTGCAATCATCCTGATCAGATTCCTGAGTAATTCTGCCTGAGAAAGATAGTAATTTCTGGCATCTTAAACTCCCTTCTCTTAGAGCAGATGTCTGAAAATAAAGGCCATAGTTGTATTAATTTTTTGAAATCAAGCATGTAACTTTTAACTTGGCTGAGCTCTGCAGCTCCATCCAGTCACCTCCCGCCCCCAGGTCCCAAGGCAGGTAACTTTCTCACTTGGTTCCATTTCAGTCCCTCTAATGATGCTCTTCAGCTCTGAGTGACTGAAGTACCTTAGTCTTCTGCCAGCCTCCTTTTGCCAAAACATGAACACGTTGCTATTTTCTCTAAGAAACAGCTTGATACAGCTTCTGCAGCGAGTCTGGGAAACATTACTGCTCAAAACCAGCAGCTGAGGTACTCTTCCAAATTGAGAGGCCCTAACATTTACCTTGATAGGACGAAAATTTCAACCTCACTTCTGACCACTATATTGTGTCAGCTTTTGGGTTTGGAACTTAGCCTTGGCTCATACTTGTTTCTGAAGTTATATTTATAACCAAAGCAGGAGAATAAAGTTATTTTAAAAGAAAACTTAGATCAAATTCCTGGGAAGGAATGGATTATGTTGCTAAGCACTCCTCAGTTCTCTGCTTTTTGATTATGAGTAAGCAAGCAATATGAACAGCAGCTGACTTGCTGATCTCTGTCTTCACTTAAAAGTCAGAGCTCAGGCATTCATTTAGAGGACTGAGTAGCTTTTTTTCACTAGAGCTTGTACAGTTCTTCTGGCATTCACAGTTCATATTGATACTCTGTAGGCCAGAAAATATTACTAGAGAAAGAATATATCACAGCTGATTCTTCTTTGAATGGAGTTAGTGGAAGTTTAACCATTGCTTGTAAAAGGATGAAGACTAGATGAAAAAAGATTTGATTCACATGTGTTTAACGGTTGTGTATTATACAAATTTACTCACGCTATTTTGAGTATGTTTAAAAATTATATTCTCTCCTATTTTCTAGGGCATTGTCTTGTTTTTTCAGTCTCTCCATAATTAGTTTCCATTTATAGAGCAGATCAAGATAAGTAGCTCGCAGATGTCAAAAAGATGCATATTTTCTCACATACATGTGCTTTCTTTTTTAACTTCATACAAAGACTTTATTATTAATGCTTTTTAAAAGACTACAGGAGGTATACAGACTTCATTTTTTTTCTGTATGATTAATCTAAGCCATTCAGGTTTTCTCTTTCATTTGTAAGTACTTCACAATCTGCCATAGAAAGGAGAAATAGGCTCTATGTATTTAAATGTACACATAAAAGAATTGCAATTCTTAGTTTTTTTAGTCACCTATATCACTATAATGGATCTCTAATACAAAAGATCTGTTTTACATTTTTCATCTTGGAAAAACATCTACTTTCCAACTTAAGTTCTCACTACTTATTTTTAAATTGCTTTATATTATAAACACTCCTGTGTCTCAAGAATTTAGGTAATTTATTGCTTTTTTACTGCTTTTGACTCAATAAAATTCTTACAGGCAGTTATGCTACTGAAATTTTGGTAAAATAACATGTAAGATTAAAAAAAATCAATGAGTAGAGTTACTGTCACCCTAGTCACAAAGTTGTGTGTTTAACTACGTGTTCCTGAGAACTGTACTTTAGGTGCTAGTACTCATATATTCTACTCTGTATAAGTATCAGTTGAAAGTCCTCTGTAGCTGCCAAAAAAATTAACTATTCCCTTTTAATACGCTGCTAATAGTGAAGTGGTAAATGCATAAAACAAAGTATTTAAGGCATGTAGGTATTCTAGATACTGTGTCAGTAGGGAAAAGAAAGACACTATGACTACTGAGAAACTTAAAGTGTGAGCCTTTTTATAGAGCAACAGCAACTCCCGTTTCTCAACCTTCAAATGACCTCGCTTACCACACTGCCTTAAAGATGAGATAATAATGGAAGTATTTTTGTTTATATTATCCCATAGAACAAGTGTTTTAGTAGTGGTTTTTGCATTTGTGCAATGCAAAATTTCTCAGAAAATTAATTTCAGCATTTACAGTGTATCTTTTTTTCTTGGCTTGCAAAGAAGGGAGGGCATTCTTAGGTTTTCTTTTCCTTTTAAACACTTATATTTAGTGTAAAGAGTCAAATCAAAATGTTAAATCATTAACAGGCCAAAGAAGTGTTGAAGAATGTAAGAAGTCAAGTCAACACAGTTTAACAAAAGCTACACTATCTGATGAAATCATATCATACTGTGTATTCATACTGTCGTATTAGCTATAAAAATCTAATCCATTTTATAATAACATACAGTTATGTAGGTACTTACCATTTTAAAATCAGCATCAAGTGGAATCGGTGGAAAGTCTCCAAGGTGCAATCAATAACTGATTAAAATGATGAGCCTTTATGGTAATATTTTGAAGTGCACAATCTGAAATTAGAGGAAATTTACCAATAGTTGTATATGTTGTTGATAGAAGGATTCCTTAGATATATATTAACAACAAAACCAATGTCTGTTGCCTTCTACAGAGTACAGGGAGAGTGATTTATTTTGAAAATAGCTTTCAGCTGGGGGGTAACTAGGTAACTTACACTGTGCTACACGAAAGAGTTTGGATTCCATTTCATGAAGCAGGATTCCAGTGCAATGAGTGAAAGAACCAGATGGAGTAAGAGAAAAACAAATGGGTTCCAAAAAATTACGGCCACTGTTTACAGTACCTATGCAGTAACTGCCATAAATCAATTTATTTTCATTTATTGAAAAAGGAAAATCACAGATAATGAAGCAAAAGCATTACAGGGCCCCAAATCACCCCATGTTGAAAGTATATATTTGTAGTGGTTAATGGGGGTTCTAGATGGGCTACATCTGAGAATAAAATTTTCTGCATCAAGAACCTCACGCCTAGTCCAGTCATTTCATTCTCTCAAGGACATTTAAATATCTCTTTTATTCAGTAGAGGGGATATTTATTGATTGTTCTGCCATACTGGACAGCTTTAAAGATTTCCTCATAGGCCGCAGGTGGGCTACTCAAGTGATGCAGTGAGTGCTGGGGGGCTGCTGCACCATGAAGGCTTCAAGCAGCCTGGGAAGGAGTTGAACCTGGAGACCCCAAAGTAAAGGCTGAGAGTGCAGGAGGCCATTTTCTTTCCTTCAGCAGCCTTGAAATGCAAGACACAAATAGAGGAACAGAAAATTAAAAGACAATTACTACATGCATATATCTATACACCAGCAGTATTTATCTGCTGCATAGCACAGCTGCTTCATCATATAATTGACCTTGATTAATTTGGTTGTCCCTGTGGTTAAATAGGAAGTTCTGCTGTGAGCCAAATAATTCCTTTACACCCTTTCACCCCACCGGTAATAGACAGCTTGTTGCTGATACTGCTGAATTTTTATATGAACAATTGTCCATTACAAATTGTATGGTCCCATCCAGACAATTTACATTTCACTTAGAATATCTTGCAACTAGTGGATGTTCAAAATCGTAGAATACAAATAGAAATCACCTTTGTATTCAAAATATTTAAGAAATGAAGAAATATAGGTCAGAATATTTAATTGCTCTCATTCTTTTTGAATTTGTATCAGGAAGTTTTCTTGCACAGAGGCACTGCATGAATAGCCACTATATTTTGGTGTAGAAGAGAGCCTGTAACTGTCTTGTACTTGGTTTTCTTTCAAATTTTATCCCAGTTCCTTTTAAATTTTCCTATGAATAGTTTGATTTAGAATTTCACAATTTATTTAACTTTTCCAAAATAATTTTCTAATTTTTGAGGGGTAATTGCCCTACTTTTGTAATAAGATTTAAATCAAATACGATGTTTTCTCTTCATATAAAAAAAGATAGGCTAGACCTTATCCCTCAATCTATTAAATGCAATTTAGACCTCAATGTGGCAAAATCTGAATTTTTCAACTTTGTTAGCTGATTGTAGAGTAATTTCCCTATGTTATCTCATTCAAGGTGAGCATTGCTGTGCTGACTATTATGAGTGCTAGAGGCTGGGTTACAGTCTTCAGCCATAATCATGTCCAGTTCAAAACTCATCATCTTCTTTTCTCACCTTCAAAAAATCTCTCCTGAATTGGGATGTAGCCTATGAATCAGGGAAATAATTCAGAATGGTTGTGGTGGCATAAATAGGAAGGAGGATAGTTTGATGGTTTCGTAACTGCAGTGGAAGATAAATCGTTATTCAGTTTTCTTCAGTCAGAAAGCATTAGCTATTTGAATCTGGTTTCAGAACAGCTCTACGCAGATGCAAATATACTCATTTCCTTTTTTTCCTTAATTTTTTTGAGTTGCAGAAACATTAATACAATTGACATTACTTTTTTTTTTTCACTAGGACTTCTTACAAAATTCCGTATCTCTATAGTCATTGTGCTTCTTCCCCTCCTCCATTAATCAATCCTTTTCCAGTCTGAGTTTGGAATAAAATAGCTATGAAATAATATTTCCTTTAGCAGGAAAGAGATAAACTATATAGCTGAAAGAGACATTTTAAAATCTTAACCAGGGTCAAACCAGTGAAGAACTCTCAGATTTTTGTAGTTTAAAAATGCAAAGGAACTATGATTTAATAATTTTGAAAGCATAGAACTCCTTTGGAAATTAAATGCAGACTGGAATGAACTGTTTATTGCTACAATTCTTTCAGAAACAAATAAGCTTGCAACACACAAAGTAGGCAGTCTTACATCCTTGTCAAAAGAAATGGCCACTAATAAGTCTGCCCAAAGACATAACTCTTCAGCACATTGAAAGCTGGCAGAATGTAGTGAGGAACATCTCAATACCAGTACAGAAGAGCAATATAATTATTTTGATCTATATGTTAGACTTGAAGATAGTCCAAGGAAAGGGAAAAGGCCCTGCTGATCTCAGTACTTATCAGCAGTAAGTCCAAGTGATGTGCAACTTTGTTTATATATTTGATTTGTATTCAGCCCAGACTGAGATTGCCCTTTCTCAAACTTGCTTGATTGCTTTTAATTCCCCAGAGGAATGCTTTTAGAAAAGAGAGCAATCTTGTACAAGGCTCCCAATGATCACTAGATTGCCCTGATGGGAAGAGAGAAAAAACGTGTATGCATTGCAGAGAAGAGGGCTCTTTGTTAAAAATCTCCTGGTAGTCCTTAGCTGTTACGCACTGAAGACTGTTACCCAAGCGCTAAGGCTAATCTAATTCCAGCAAAGAGGAAATCTCTCTGAATTGGTCAAAACTCAAGTGCTTGGTCTGGTTTCTATCCACTACAAAAGATGCTAGCCTAGTCTAAATGCTTTCTTGAGCTATCGTCCCTGTGGTTTTGGTTCCACTGTTCTGCTTGCTCCATATGTAATAGCTAATTAAGGTAATATAAGATGACTGTTGAAACAACTATGGGGCATACATGTCAAAAGAAAGGTCACAATCTTCTGTACAAGTGCAAATGGTAATAAATGTCCAGTATAGTCGTTGCTTTTGGAGTATCTGTCAAGAGCTTGAGTATCTAGCAAGATTCCTATATAGAAAATTACTCTTGCCAAGGAATTGTGTTTTTCTGTATAGTTGTCAGCCAGGTAATTATTTGTAAATGTGTTGAGCTTCAGAATCTAAGCTACAATTTGAAACTAGTGTATTCCGTTCCCCATGTATATGTAATACATATGAATTAGTCTAATGGATTAGTCTAATGGATTAGTTCAGTTACTAAGATCAATAAAACTGCAGCTTCCATTCTGTACACAAAATCAGAATCTTAAGTTCAAGCTGTAGGTATTGTTATTTCACAGAATGCAAAAACTTTAAAAGGAGATACTTCAGTCTGGTTTCACTTCAACAACATAATTTACTGCAAATGAGAGAGTGGATTATGAAGACAATAGTATAACCTATATAATTAGTCAAAAAATATGCCAGGAAGAGTTGGGGGGGGGCCTAGGAGTTCAGGATCCTCACCTACCTTTTTGTGTCCTAATTCAGGTGTGACTGGCTATGGGGAGAACACTGTGTGTGTTTCAGCCATCCTCCATGCCAGAACCAGGCTGGCCAGCAATCAGAAAGTCCTAGAGGTTTTATTGATAAAAAGTAATTACAGAATACTAGATGCTGTAGTACAGAAAAAATGTTATTATTCTTCTTTCTACCACAGATGAATTGAATGGTCTGCAAATAACACTCTCCTTTCACCTCATGTGTGTGTCCTTGCACAAAAATGGTGCTACTAAATTGTTCTGAATATGTCTCTGCTTAATTTCAAAGATTAGATTAGTGACTAGTAAGAACTTTGAGTTCAGCTTTGTTGTTTCACTGTTAAGTAGTAAATTAAAAAAGAAACTGAAAGCTCAACGTAACTGGTGGTTGTTAACGTCGTTTCTGCTTGTATCCTTGGGAATTCTCACCTACTATTCTTAATTACTTATTCCAAAATCTTTAAAATAAAAAGGCTCTGATCAAGCACTTTTTCTCCTGACACTGATTGTTCTTACTGAAATTGCAACCTCTTCTTTATGAGGGGGAAGAAGGAAGCATAAAGTCTTGAGGCAGGCTTTAGCACTTTCAAGCCATGACTAAAGCTACTTTCAATCAGTCCGCAAGGGTTTGAGTGATTGTATGGACAAGCTGAGGGAGGTGGACAGGACCATACAACGAAAACCAAACACAGACAAACAGGAAAAATATAGGAATATGACAAAAAAAGGGCAAATGAAGGTATGAAGGAACTTAAAGATTGGAAAGACAATAGTGATTATTAAAAATAAAACTTGAATAAATCGGATAGCAAAAAACCCAGAGGAGCACATAGCAAGAAAACAGAGACTGCAAGCATGAAAAGGTTGAGACCAAGAAAAAGAAAGGTTTTCTTAAGATAACCCCTATCTGTCAATCTGTCTGGCTTGTCTTTGTTCCAGACTCTGTTTCCATGATCCCCCACACCTCATGTATCCTGCTGACCTGTAAGCTTCTTTCCCAAGCAAACGAGCTAGATGCCTTTAAAGGAACTGTGGTGAAATCATTAAAACTGTATGTATAAAATTGCCATATAAAATGCAGTAAGAACACGGCAAATCTATTCCCGCTAGATCGGAGCACTGTGGATAAGAGCTGCTGCTCACTAAACTGCCCCAGAAATTGATGCTGGTTTCTTCCATAGCCCCTGAAAACAGCATATATATGGCTCTAGTTCTTCTAGCAATGAGTTTATTTTACTTGTGTGTGTAACAAACTATGTATAGAGGTCTGTAAAATTTTTAGACATGAACATGTATCTCATCTTCTATAAAGAAAATGGATGCTTTCTGTATACTAGAAGGTCTTTACTTGCCCTTATTAATTTAATTGTTCTTTCCATTCTGGTCAATAAGCTGTGATTAATCAGGAAACTTCCAGTAAAGCATGTAATATCAAGATTTTTGTGGGGAGAGGGGAAGCGGGGGCCACATTCAAAATGATTTCTAGAACATTGAAGAAGAAATTGGATGGGTCAGTTTGGAGACATTTGTTTAGGATACTTAGCTCAAACAGTTGAGTACTAATAATTTCAAGTGATAGAAGCAGGAATCAAAGCACCTTGCTGTCTGTATATGGTTAGTATAGGAAAACCTATAAATGAGATAATTTTAAAAATATCAAATTCTGAATTTTTGATACTTTCTTCTGACTCTTGACAACGATTTTGGCAGTATAATAGATTATGTTGTTTGTCCTTGGACACTGTAAAATCTGCAAATATAAAACTTTCTAAGATAGATACAAATACAAAATATGGAATACAGGCACAAATTAGAGGGTCTTAAGCAGATAAACTTGTATAAGGAACCTGATTTTGTGATAATGAATGTTCTACTGAATGGCAGTCATGATACATCCTCCTCCTGCGCAATAGGAGAGGGATGTGTAACAGTATATCACTAGAACGCTGAAGATCATGTTTAAGGCGCATTTATTTTTCTCAGCCCTCTTTTTCCCTCCTAGACATCCAGCTCACTAAAGAATATATCACTGCAGAAGCTGATGATCACTTATTTCATGTCAGCTGTCTTTCACAGGCATCTTTGTTACCTTATTCCCTTGACTCCATCCAAAAGGAAAGGTTAAAGATCATGTGACATTGAATGGCCTTGCATGGGAAAATATGCATTGCAATGCCTGACTTCTGCTATGCATTTTATCAAGCCAGATTAGTTCAGTAAGCTTTGCTACTGATATTTTTAGGCCAATGGAAAACAATTATGACCACAATCATACTTGCTGTACTTTAAGCTAAAGACTGATGAACTGTTGATGAAGGACTAGAAACCACTGGCTATACTCAAAATTTTCAATTTCTAGAACGAAAGGTTTTGACAGTCTTATTTTCTGGAATTGAATCTCTAGTGTTCATTGTTCTGATGGTATTTCCATTTGGAAATGTCAGATATTTCAGGAGAAATTTTATTCCTAGATGGTCTTGAATTGCAGCCCTATTATGCAAATTTTATCTTTGCAAAGCTAAATGGGATTTACTCAATTCTAAACCTTAAACCTATTAACGCCTATTAAAATACGGACTCAGAGTTAGGGGGAAAAGTACCTGAAGCTTATCTAAGCTTATCTAAGCTAATCTAATAGAGTATTGACTGTGTCTGTAAGGATGATAAATTATACTATAAATATCCATTTCTTTTGTAACAACTGCTATATATTGTAAGTAGGGCATTTGTATGCTGCTTGAGATTAAATGGTTGCTTCTTTAGTTAGTAGCAGCAGCAGACTTTTGATCTCTTTGTTAAATAGTTGTTCTTTGCAAAGTTCATGCCACCCTTACTAAACTGAAGCTCTACTGTGCTTAGATTAAAAAATGACCAAGGTTCAGTCCTGCAGCCCATGATTATTTAAGTTATTTTTTCTCGGTGCTGAAGTCAGCGCAACTTCTCATAACAGACCAAGGGCTCAGAACTGGCTCCTTGTGTTCATTAAGCACCGTAATTCCATGCCAGCCTGACTGTTAGTTATGTGTCCTAATAGAAACCTTGTGCTCATTTTACAGAAAACAAAGTAAATGAGTAATGGTGCTAAAATTAACTTTACAGAAGACTGATCAGATGCATTTTCTTACTTCAAACTTCACAGAACTTACTTCCTTTCTACAAAGATCATAGGTGGTGGCACTCCAAATCATAGAATCATAGAATCATACAATCACCAAGTCCAACCGTGCCTGTCTCCCTACTAAACCACGTCCCTAAGGAACTCATCCACCCATCTTTTAAACACCTCCAGAGATGGTGACTCCACCACCTTCCTGGGCAGCCTGTTCCAATCCTTGACCACCCTTTCAGTAAAGAAATTCTTCCTAATGTCCAGTCTAAACCTCCCCTGGTGCAGCTTGCGGCCATTTCCTCTCGTCCTATCACTTGTCACTTGTGAGAAGAGACCAGCACTCACCCCGTCACAACCTCCTTTCAGGTAGGTGTAAACAGTGATGAGGTCTCCTCTCAGCTTCCTCTTCTCTAAGCTAAACAACCCTAATTCCCTCAGTCTCTCCTCATAGGGCTTATTCTCCAGTCCCCTCACCAGCCTCGTTGCCCTTCTCTGCACACACTCCAGCCCCTCAATGTCCTTCCTGTAGTGAGGGGCCCAAAACTGAACCCAGCACTCGAGGTGTGGTTTCACCAGTGCTGAGCACAGGGGCACAATCACTTCCCTGCTCCTGCTGGCCACGCTGTGTCTGATACAGGCCAAGATGCCATTGGCCCTCTTGGCCACCTGGGCCAAATACTTGCTGGTGGGTAACCATAACTATTACAATGCACTCAACATTTTTATGTCAGAATGTGAGAAACTGTTGCTAGCTGACCATTTTTCTAGATCTAGCTCTCAATCAGTCCTTTCAATTGCTCTTGAATCTTTGACTTCTTCCCCCAATCACTTCCCTTCTAGAATTCAAGAACTAACGAAGTAAATGAAGTCTTCTATCACGCAGATCAATTACTTGTGTACAAATATGAAAGATGTATTCTGAGACAATGTTTCTGGACTCATACCTTTTTGGTGTATTTTGGGAACAAAAATGAACTGGTGCTGTTTGTGTTGTATTTGAGAGACTGTCCATTCAGGAAATAATTTCTGCTTAGGATATCAGAACTCTTCTTTGGATATGTCTGCATGTGATGTGGCTTTTCGTAGTATGTATTTTATAGTCTTAGACTTTTTTTTTTTTTTACTGAAGTCTTAACTGCTTAACAGTAATTCCTCTCTGAGCAACCTACATTGTACAATGACACCCTAGGCCTCATTAACAAGATAATTAATATTTCTTCAAAATAATTCAATGCATATTTATTGTGATGATCAGAGGATAAAATGCTTCCTATTCCCCGGAAATTTAGTTCAGTCAAATATTCTTTTCTTACCAATTCTGATTTCACATCTCTACTCCTTGAGCTATCTGAATCAATTTAATTTTTGTATGACAAACCACTATATAGATCTGTGCAGGTCTATAAATAAAAAGCAATATGCTGACATCTATCACCTCTATCAAGTGTATTTCATACCTTTTTTTCTGGTACCCTTGCCATTAAACTTCTGTCTCTTTATAGCTCTTGCATGCCTGTATTTCTCTTGTCCCTTTTGTGGCAATTGACAGGGTTTTCAGCTGCAGATGAAGTGTAATACACCATCACTCTCTTCACTATGTCTGCCTCTGTGCTGATGGGTTCACACAGGCATTGCAGACACTTCTGCCATGGCATATAAAATAACCTGTCTATAGACACGTACATTTGCTTTCACACATATAAAGTACTGCTTATTTCAAGCAATATATCTACATATGGTTCCGCATACATTGTGGATCTCATTAAAATCTTTCTCAGAAATGAAAGCAAGTCTGAAAACCAGAAAGCAGCAACAGGCTGAGATCATTACCAAATCAAAGATCTCAACAATCAGGCCACTTATTACATAGTGTTTGTAGTAGTATCTAATATATTTTAAGTGTTCGTGTCATACCTGTGCAGGGAAATAGACCTGGGTTTATAAAATTTAGCTGGATGTTTGTGTTGTCGTTTTTCAAGGCTCAGGTACAGCCAGCCACCTGGCCATAACTGGTCTGCCAGGACTGAAGATTGGTCTCTTAGCCTGACTGATAGCTGCTCAACCATCTGGCATGGGAGCAAATCACACTAAGTGCTCTTGGACACTTGGAAGGGTGCTTTTGTTTTTACTTGCACTGCATATTACTGCACCGCATCCTTGTTGCATGACTTGCTCATTTGCCCTACTTTTTTGCCCCTGATTCCTCGTCTTACTCCTAGATCTCCTACTGGCAGTAAAATCCCCCACTGGGTTTGGCTCACTCAGCTTTCTTACTGGCAATACTCCTGTTTCTCAAGCTCTTGTATTCCATGATTTCTTGAGTTCTTGATTTAGGATCATCTTAACTAGATCTTTCATCTATTAAACAAAATGGAAAGTTGAGTAGAAACTTTGATGACAATTTCAGTATGAGGCAGGACTTAACACTTACCTCAGATTACTGTTGTAAAGTGGTCTCTGATGCTCCCAGTTAATATAATTTATTCACACAGGTTTTTTAGTATTTTTATTTTGTTGGGGCTTTAAAGAAAATAAACTTTAAGCCCTCTAACACCTAAAAGTGTAGTTTTAATTTACAACCAAAAGAGATTAAGACTTTCATGTAAACACTTTTGATTGAAACCTAGGTGAAAACCTAAGACCTCATAAAATATTGTGAGATTTTTAACAGACTCACAAACAACACAGTCTGTTACACCAAACAAGCTACAGGATTTATAAATCCAAGTGAAGAGTTATGGAGAAGTCAGAGAAAGGAGTAGATACCTTGGGTGCCAGTAGAAATAGTCGATGCATTTCAGTTTGAAGTTTATTCACATTTAGCAAGATATACCAGCAAAGCTGGGTCTCTAGCTTTTAAAAAGTAAAGGTGTCAACATTAAAAATAGATGGTGTCATGTGAGAGCACAGAGAAAGAGCCAACAAACAAATCCTCAGCAGTGAGGTAAACCAGCTCGCCCTATAATGGTAACAATCAGATCTTTACACACAAACTTCTAATCTGTAAGACCGAAATATAAGACAAGAATCCAAACAAAGAGAAAACACAAAACACCACTGGAGAAAGAAGAGAAAACCTTAGTTTAGGGCCTTCTTTTGTTTTAATTCTTCAATAATGATTTGGTAACTAATTTTTTGTGTGTGTGACCTAGCATTTCTTGTAAGCTTCTTTTGTGTAACAGCATAATGTATTGTTGCTTGCTATTCGTATTAGGTTTTCCACTTCCTGTTTTTTTGGAAATTGTTTGAATGTCAACTAGTAGCAATCATCTGTCAGATAATAAATGGGATTCTAGGATTGTAATTAAATGTAGCTACAGTACATGTACTTAAATACTAATTAAATGGCACTGACTCTGACATCATAATCTGAGTGATTATAACTAGACTCAATTCATGAAGACATCCTACCCAAGTAAGATTTTGTCACATTCCTAATTCATGTCTTGAATGAAAATAGCTAAGAAACTCATTTCTTTCAAAGAAAATTATGTCTTGAAGTTATTAAACCATTAAACAAACCCTTTTGAAGGATTTGGTCTTCCAGCATTGGAATACTACTCCAAATTTTTCTTGTGTTAGTTTGCCAAGAGTTTCATTAGTTTCATGAGGACTTTGTGAATAAATACATGCTAGATGTGACACAGGAAACAAGATTATATTTAAGTTTCTCAGAACTCATTACAAAAGCTTGCATCCAGTTGCTACAAACTTAGCCAAACTTCTTAAAAGTATGGGCTGAAATGTGGGTTTGCATTAGGACATGGCCTTTAATTATGTGACTGCACACTATTCTTCTCCAGCTTATCCCCTGCCTGTCTCATTCAGGTCACAAGATGGATAATTCTCATTTAATGGGCAGTTTTCCAGTATGTCATTTAAAAATGCGCTTTGGCTTGTGGCCCCCTTGCCTGCTGCAACATTCAAATCTTTCTCCGAATACAACACTATTGATTTCCTCATAAGAATGATGGGCTCCATTAAAACTACAATATCTCAGAGCTCATAAATGATAGTGTCTTCATTTTATAATACTCTTCTGAAATGAGTGGTTATTGTTATCCCCATTTTACAATGTGGTACTATGGCACAGTAATAGATTCTCAAAGTACAAACCAGCTTGGGTGTCTAATGTGACATGATTGTTACTTTATTTCTCAAAGTACCTAGATTTTAAGAATTTTCCAGAGCTTGAGTTCTTAAAACTAGCAAGCCAATGGACTTTACTTGTAGCTATGAGTTCTTGAAACCTCTGCAAACCTAATCCTTTGTGTGTCAGACTGAATGCTCAGAATACACAGCAGCTGCTTGTGAAAGTTCTGACTGAAGCAATTTGCCTGGGATCGTGGAGGAATCAGTGGCAGAACTAAGAAGAAAATTGATTTCTTCACTCTACTTTCTTTAGCGTAAGACCGAGGCCCCTCCTTTCTGTAACAGCAGAAAGTGGGTTTACAAACATAGAGGTCATTCTCTACACAGCTGGCTTTCATCCTCTATCATCTTTCCTGTGCACTGCAGTAACAAGATTTTCTTTTTAAATTAAAAAAAATGCTTACACTTAATATTTCACAGATAAATAGGATTTGCCAGAACTTATGTTAATGTTTCATTTTCCCTCTGATGCCCACAAAAGAAGTAATCTTATTTCAGTAATATTTAAATCTCTCTCACAGTCATTGTTTTTGAGTTTAGCTTAAAAGCCCCATTGGCATTTTTACTCCTGTAACTTGCAAAATGCACATGCTTGGGATCTACATGATGCAGCTCATGCCCTTGTGTACTTTAAAAATACTATCAGTACTTCAAGTCCACAGTGAGATATACTACATTGAACTAGTGACACATTTCAAAATTCTTCTCTGGTGATATTTTCAATGTATCTTTACTGAAAAAAATGGTTTGATAGTAGAAGCTGGTAATTCTTCTGCAAATTGACATTTTTGTGCCATTCTTGTAAGGCCAGATTTTCAAATAGGCATCTTCTTTTATGTCACTATATTAGAAGTTATTTTCAGAGATAAATACCTACAGACATTTTGGGGAAGAGAGTGGTGATTGTGAAGACATCTGTTTTGACAAAACACTTAATAAGAAAACCTGGAACAGCAGAGCCAGGAGCTTCTCTTACAAGTGATTAGGTGGACCAGCTTGCTCTGAGGCTAAGCATCAAGACACAGCATCTTTGGTGCTGAGGCTCGTTTCAACCCCTCTGACCTTGTGGTCCTGCCCTCATATGGTGAAAGGCAGCTCTCAATGGCATTGGTCATTACAGCACAGCCACACTAACTTGGAAAACAGTCTTCTGTGGAGAGTTTTTTTTAACCCAGAACAGTTCATGGTATTGTTTCAGAAGAATTTCAGAAGCAGTTATTGTGCTAGAAAGTCAGGAACTTCTTAAGCCAGCTTTTCACTGAAGCCCATTGATTGGGGAATTATGAGTTAAGAATTTCAGTATGACACCTAATTAACATCCTAAATCCTGTCTACCTGTGTAGTTAGTTATAAATTATATCAGTTTAGGTCAGGATTAACATTTTGTCTTATCCAAATCCACTTAGATGGAATCTGTATTTATGACAGTAAAACTGAGCTATCTTGCTCAGCTTTTCTGTATGGAATTGGAAATGCTGGAAATCAGGCATTGAATAAATTCACAGGCAGTATGCTGTTTTGATTTGTTTTTTTTCTCCAGCTGAACTGCGTATTACATTAAGGACATGTACATTTAGGGACATCAATTCGTATACCCAAGGTACCACATTAACCTAAATTAAGGTTCAGGAGAATGAGTGTAGGAAGAGAATGAAGAATTTTTTACGTATTGTCACTGGGACCATATGGATACATGGTCAGCTGTGATCCAACTGAAGAGAAATCTGATCCAAGAGTTAAAAGTGAGCAAACTAGTTTTGTGTGTGTTCTGGTTATAAAAATCTCCATAATGTACATCTAATTGATCTGTGAAAGTGTCCCACAAGACTCAGGAATCAGGCTGCATCCTACACTTCATTAGGAACCACACCACCACAGGGAGGCACGACCACGGTCATGAACAGATTGTTCAGTACCCTGTGGGTAAATTGAGACGTATCTCCTTAAAACCTGACATTTCATTATTAATAGGGGGTCACAGTGGATGGATGGAAAGACTTTAAAGTTAGCTTTTTAAGAAATGAAATAAATTATTTTGGGGAATCTGAGTGGCTAATTTGCTTTGTTCATTTCTACTTCATATGGCTTTTGGCATCTTCTAGGCCTGATTCATTCACCTCTAGGTCACTGAGGGTAGAAAATACATTAAATAAGTAAAAAGAATGATCTAAACACTAAATTTCAGTAGGAAACAACCTGAAGTGAAGATACCTCAACTTTTAGGCAGAATGAACAGTTTTTCCATATTCTTTAAATGGCTGAATTAGAATTCATGATTTATTACAGCTAAATGGAGACAGTAGTATAGAAAATGAATGAGAAAATCATACCAAACTGTACCCTCAAGCAACTATTTTATTAACATTGTCTTTCAGCCCATCATTCAGATTTCCTACTATTTTTCAATTTTTGTTTTTGCCCTTTTGTTTTGTATTCATTCTTAGTCAGGTTTAATATGAATAAAACCATATTTTTAATAAATATATATGTATATTTAAAACTTAACAGTACTCTTCTTGCATATTTATATACACCCATAACTAAAGAAGTTGTTTAGCTTGGAGAAGAGGAGGCTGAGGGGAGACCTCATCACTGTTTACAACTGCATAAAAGGAGTTTGTGACGGGGTGGGTGCTGGGCTCTTCTTACAAGGGACAAGACGAGAGGAAATGGCCACAAGTTGTGCCAGGGGAGATTGTACTGGACATTAGGAAGAATTTCTTCACTGAAAGGGTGGTCAGGGATTGGCACAGCTGCCCAGGAATATGGTGGAGTCGCCATCCCTGAAGGTGTTTAAAAGACGGGTGGATGAATTTCTTAGGGACATGGTTTAGCAGGGAGACAGGAACGGTAGGATTTGATGATCTCAGAGGTCTCTTCCAACCTAGTGATTCTATGATTCTATGAAGAGATTTAGTCCTGCTGAGCAGCTGTCAGTAAAAAGGTAGTAAATTAATATAAACGTCTTTCAGCAAATATTGTCTACATCTAAATTTTATTTTCTATGTGATCTTCTAATAAGAAATATTTTGCAGAAGTAATCTCTCATCAGCAGCGTTTGGAATTATGCAGTAGATTGCCAAAAGGAAAAAGAAATAATTTAGACATTGTAGTGTCAAGGTGACACACAATTATAAACTTGCAGCAGTTCCAGCTAGTTAGATATTATTAAATTTTGTTAAGTTCTTGGAAGCTTGCTTCTATGTCAAGGAAAGAAGACTGTAAAATTGAAAACATAACTGGTTGCAAAATTATTATGCATTTGATAACCCAAGGAAAAACAACTCTGTCCTGTAAGACTGTAAAATCCCAAATTGTCTTTGAGATTCTTAATAAATATAATTCTTTCTTCCAGTGAAGCATGCGTATGCATTCTGTGTTCATTGCCAGCCATTAGAAGTATGCGTGGTAGAATTCTCTTTCTATAATCACTGTCACTTACCTACGTCTCTATGGCAGTGTTACTACAGGCTTGCTTACAGGTTTTTGAGGGACTAATGACAGATTTAAATTGTCCTGATGAACCTGTCTTGGCAACACAGAGAAAAGCACATCTCATGAAGGATCAGTTCACTGGGCCTCTAGAATTTATTTCAAAGATATTAATGTCAGTATTCACAGCTAACTCCTGTATTTCTAACGTGAACCATAAACAAGAACAAAGGGAAAAATTCCAGAGTATGTATTTAGTTTTTAGTATGTTTTATTTCTACCACTTGTTGCCATGAAGTAGCCAGCAAATTCATCTGAAATTCTTACAGGATTCATTAGCATTTACATTATTGGAAATAAATGTTGTACGAAAACTAAAACTGATGATGGTAGAATCTAGAGTTAATTTGACGTTGTCAGTTCTAGCTGTGGTACCTTTCTATATTTGGAAGCTAACATTGAATTAATTTGTTGAATTAAAAACACCCATGTTAGGCAAGCAATCTTGATGGGGCAGTAAAAATTTTGAATTTTCAGATAATGCAGCGACTAATGCTTGGAACAGTATATAATGCAGCTGGCAGCATATAGTTTTTTAGCTTTGTCTGGCCCCAGATGTGAAATGTATTACACCTCCCTATGGGAGTGCTCTGTGCGGTACTGTCTGTGGATTCATTCACACCAAGACACTGTATAACAAAAGAGAAAAGCTCACCTCCTACCCCGGAAGGAGAAAGACCTGCAATTGTCTACATGAAATATACTCTGAAGAGACAATCAAAATGCAACCCATGAATAGATTTCCAATGTGAAAAAAGCATTAACCTTTAGGAGACTTCTAAGGATTGATGATCCCAGAATAATTATCCATATTATTGGGGACAAAAATTGGAGAGAAAATAACTAGAGAACACGTAAATTTTCTAAAAGGAATACAAAAGGCTCTCAAAAGAGTTTTTGACAAGTCAAGAAAAATAATCCAACCTTCCTTCCCAATATTTTTTCTGACTAAAACACATCCTAATTATTGTATTTTTCTGCTATTCTGAGTCAGTCTTGTGGTCCAAACGCTCTTTCATTGTAGAGCACTCTTCCCATCGCACCATTCCTATTTTTTTAAGCAGAATTGAAACCAGGACAAAGATCAAAGCACATTGATAAAAGAATGTAAGCAAAAATTCCCTGAGTAAAAAGAAAGAAAGATATACCTGAGTTGTCTTAGTACCCACTAGTGGAAATGGAACAAAATTTTTAGAAATTGTTTTGCTGTTGCACCACTTTTTAGAGTTGTTTCCTGAACAGCCAAATTCTAGATTATTTCATTAGAATCTAGTGGAACTATTAGTTCTAGCAATCCTTGAATGCTGAATCAAATCATTGCTAATATTAATAGTATTAGTACCTCTGAGTTCAGATGAAATTAATAACCACTGATGAGTGAGTCAGTGTAAAATTAACCCCTACACAGAAAGACATAGGTGAGTTTGTGTCATTTAAAATCTTATTTCAGTTCTGATTCTTAATGCTGCTGTGTTGAGCAGTAGTTTAATGTGTTGCTGGGTTGCTGTGTGAAGGTGGGCAAACATTTTACCTCTCTGAAATTTGTAAAGACACTCTGCAACACTAATGCCTTTCAACAATGCCAGGTCTTTCAGATTTTTTGCATATCTCACAATAGTTGGTGTTTTCCTTTAAGTCCCATCTGCTCAATCAGATTCTCAAAAAATTGTTGAGTTCTAATGGTTACTGAAAGAAGTCTGAAAACATGAGCAAATATATGTCAAATCTAAAAAACTGAAATCTAATAAACCCAGAAGAACAAAGCAAAAAGACTTTAAATTCTCGACTTGTGAGTGGAATCTCTGGTCAGTTAGGTGAAATTTCCACGGTTATAGGAGAGGTATGTGATGTGTGCACTTTCATTTTGTGTATTTCCCTTTTAGTCTTCTTCCCAGTTAAACCCCTAGCAGTTTTAGAGTTGCAATGATGTAGATAATTGCCATATTGCTTTAAGCGATGCTTGGAATACTTGGAAAGACCAGGTACAAGAAACGTGTGAATGAAAAGGCATCCACTGTAAATGCTACAATGTTCCTTGTTTTCACTATGAGGAGAAGAATGGTAGCTTCCCGTTTGGTCATTTGAGTAACAGCTCAAAAACTGAGATTTCACTTGTAGACTTGGTAGACTTGGTAGACTTACCTGGTCCTAAAGAAAAAATATCCCCCACTATTTGTACAGAATTTAGAATTAAATTGTTTAATGATGTTTGGTTTCTATGAACATTCTAGCAAATAAACTTTGCATAAGTGTTCACATAAGAATCCAATTTAAGTTCATATTGGAGGACAGGGTACTTGGAGAACTCATAATTGTTATAAGAATAATGTTCAGGCAAACACAGAACAAAATCCAATATATAGCTTAGATAATTAGTTTCACAGACTAAATTTTGAATAATAAACATTCACAATGGGAGTGAGCTACAAAAGAGGAACTGTTTGAAGAAATTATTCAGCAAATAGTTGCAATGAATAATAAATATGAGAAAATTGGGATCCAGTCATAAGCATTTCATTACTAAGTAAAAAAGGTAAAAATTGTCAACTAAATTATGAATGGCAAGTAAATTATTAAGCATTTCCACAAATCTACTGTTGAGAGATCCTGTGCTGATTCTGAAATGACTCAGACCAAGTACATGATTTCTTCTCTCTGGTTTTGTTATGAAGACAGTACTTACTGGAGTAATAAATCCTAGTAAATCATAAATCCTAAGCACCATATTGCTCTATGAAAGGCAACCATATGTAAAGGCATTTAACTACTATAAATGAGAGAATGTGTTTGACTTCAAGTGTGTAATAGTGTTGGTTGACTATGCTGGACTATTTATGTATCTGAAGGTAAACATACCACCAAGTATTTACTGGATCGTAGGTTAGACCGTGTAGGTGTAATAGTTGGGACAGGCTGTCTAGTCCCAGCTAAGGAATGAGAAAAGCATGGCCTGGGTGTTAATTTTTCAAGTACCACATCGCATGATATATTAATTTCTAGTAATAATAGCATGTGTAGCTGCATGTTTCAGTGGGCTTCAACAATATGAGCACACAGCTCACATTTTCATGGAATCAAAGAATGGTCGAGGTTGGAAAAGACCTTTGAACGTCTGGTTCAACCCCTCCTGCTCAAGCTGGATGCCCAGGACCATGTCCAGACAGTTTTTGAGTATCTTCAAGGATGGAGATTCTATTTCAAATGCAGTTGGGCTTTCAGGCCAGATGGCTAAATGCTGCTGACGACTTGCCACTTTGTTACGAGGGATCCTTGGCAGATCCCAAAACATCCTAGGTGGTTACATCCTACTTACACACTAGAGACTGATTTCCTGCTTTGAGACAGTCATCTTTTGCTTCTGAATAAATAGTTTACCCACCTTTGTGGATAATAGTTAGCATCATTTTAGACCAGGAGTAACACAGTTTCCAATACGGAAGATCAAAATGCCAAGTTATAGAAAAACTATGTGATCTCTTCATTTTGGACATTGGCAGTCACCGGTGTTTCCATTATTACTTCTCTGTAAGCAAGACCCAGCTACCTAATTAGCAGTTGCCAAGTGAAATGGTGATGCCACTTCCAATGTTACCCGGGCTTATACTTGGTAAACTGTGTGAAGAGATGGTAAATGCAACATTGGTGTGTTTCAGACTGTGCTAGCTTATATAGTTAAGCCTTCAGCAAGTTGCCGGCTAAATGAGTAAATTTGTTGACAGAAAACCAGGCAGACTTCCATTTGAGAGGCTGTTTCTCTTAGCTTCCATTGGAGATCTGCTTTTGAATATTGCTATCATTTTATTGAAATTATTCAGTTATTTACATAATAGTTTGATTTTGAAAAATTGGCAAATTCTCATTTAAAAAAAATATTCAAATTATTTGTGGTGCTCTTTCCCTTCACTTTCTTTGATATACTTTTATGGGACAGAATGGTTTTGGAATTCTGGAATCCTGTATCCCACTGCCTCTGTTGTATGGAGAGTAACACCCAGGTTGTACTTGTTTTCATCAGTGCACATGTGACAAGACCTTTTTTTAAAAAAAACAATTGTTAGAAATGGGGTGTGAATATTCCCAGTTTTATAGTTTCTTCCTGAAAAGTATGCAATCACCAGCCAACCAAGTTGTCAATTGGATGAATAGGATATGGGGATAAATTGTCACTTTTTCAAGGTTCCATTTAAAGGAAAATGCTGTGACTGGATCTCATAGGACATGATATTTAATGTTGTAGCCATGTCCTTCCATATTTAATCTGATAATTTAATAACATATCTAATGGAAGCACTCATGAACATTTTTTTGTTCTAACGTAATCACTTTCTAGTCTAGCTCTTCATATTCATGAATGACTGCATTGGATTCCTGCTGTTCAGATTATAAGAACAGCCAGAGAAGGGATTGTCTCAGTATCTAACCTTTAATTCTGAACACTGTACCCAGGGTGAGACAGGAGGATGAGGGTTTAGTTACCCTTTGTGAATAGTTTTGCAATGCAGACATGATTTCAATGTTGTAAGATCTCACTGTTGCATTCTTTGCTTTAATTTAAGGCATTCCCACTGGGAATGCAGCAGTCACCTTTCCTCTTTTGATATTTACTTTATTTCCCCTGTGATTTAAACCTGCTAACATGTCATTTTGCCTCACCTCTTTAGGAACCGTGATGGCTTTTTTCTTTCCACTGAAACTTCTTGTTTCTAGGATTTTCTTTTTTTTTTGTGCATAAGCTGGCATGTTTCCAGTGAACTTCTTGGTAGATTCATTGCTGTTTTACTTATTAAAATCTCCCCAAGGTTTAACTGCAGGACTGAGTTGTCACAGTTCTTGCGTGCTGAAAGAATCATCAGTGCTGGAACAATATTCAATGTCAACTCCCAGATTTCTTTGTAATAGATATCTTGAGAATGTTAGATAAATGAGAGACATTCCAGTTCCAGTAAATAATACAGTAGCAGCAAAATAACATTACTATGGACCTCTTTTGTATAGGAAGGTCAGGCTGGAATTATTATTCTTTCAGCTTGCAGTAAGAGACATTGTGAGCTTTTTTTAGGTTCCTATAAAACAGTTAAAATGACAATGTTGTTGACTAGAAGGTGTATTTTGAGTACTGTACTTTCTTAAACAGAGCTACATGCATGGGTTGTGGTTTAAAATGGGTTTTGTTGTTGCCTTCAGGGTTGGTGCATTGCAGTTGCTGAGTTACTCAGTATCTAGGAATTGGCTCATGATACTTCTTTTGTCTTACTTTGCTTAGATTGTCTAATTTGCATTCTTTTCAAACTAACATCTCTCCATTTTGCTATTTCACATGGAATAAAAATTTCCAGTTGATAAGGAAGTGCTGACAGAGTGTAGATAACTGAAAGACTGAGTTCTGGATGCTTTTGCCTTCTGGCCTTTATCAGTGCACCTGAGTACCTTTTAGGACCTTATGTTGATTACACAGTATTGAGAAGGAAAATAGGTTAAAAAGTACTGCCCTGTTTAATGGACTTTAATGTAAGTACTAGCTTTGGTTTGTTGCTGCTGTTATGCTTTTCTACTGACTGCCTGTGATAATTTCAAAACTGATTTTTATATTTTCTTTAGGCCTCAGAGTCTGCTTTGTCTCCCAATATGAGTACGCTTGACACGTGGGATTTCGGTAGATCTGCGTTCTGACTCTCTCCGTCTTCTGAACTGGATGCTTTCTCTCTGAAATAGCACTACAAACTTAGATCCTTTACACTCTGAAAAGGGGGCATGTTGAAAAACTGTTGTGGACACGCACAAGTGCCCAAGAGATCACTTAGGCTGTGAAGTCACTTTGCTGACCAAAATGTACTGTCATCAGTGCTTGAATTACTAGGCTGCTGGTCATGTTCAATGTGTTAATTGTTATCAGTGGAGGAGACAGGTTACTGGTAAGCCTTATCAGTCACCAAACTTGGAAAGAGTTGGGGAATACGCTGTTACGTGACTGTTGATCATATTTTACTGTTAGGCACAGTTAGCACCTTTTTATTATGAACAGAATTTAAGTGAGAACCCCTGTTCTATCTTAATCTTACAGGACTTAGCGGGATGTGGCCTGTTCACCTCCTCTCACAGCTGAAGAGAGGGATCCAAGGCTGTGAAAATGACCCTTTCCTTTCTGCTTCTTGCCAGAGGATGAGCAGTAACCAGCATCAGCATTTTTGGTAGAGGAGGGGTTGGTTTTGGTTTTGGTTGTCTTTTTTTTATTTCAACATCTGTCTAGCTTTATGCAAAACAGCTTTATGCACGAAAATGAATGTAAAAATAATCCATGCCAATTCTCCGTAGCCTTCTGCCTCTCCCATAGTTTTTTTCCTTCCCCCACATCTAGGTCCCTGTCTTATTTATTATTGGTTAAATAATTAAAACAGCCTGTACCAAAATACTTTATGCTGCAAACTGCTACATATCATGATGGGTATTTAAACAACTGTTTTCAATCATGTAGTAATAATTTTTTAAAAATACAAATAAGCATTAAATGAATAGCTAGCCAAGTTAAAGTATTATACAGTCAAAGGTCAAAATAACTGTGCTGCTGTGAGTACTTCTCAAAAGGTTAACTCATCCATTTTAACTTCAGTGGCATTTTGATGGCCTTTTAGAGAAGCAAGCAGGTCTGTACCAGTGCAATACTAAAATACACTTGACTTGGACTTTAGAATACTTTGGAAGAAGATGTTGGAGTTTTTATATTCAGATTTCCATGTAATTTAACAGCAGTGTCCCTACATATTTCTATTCATTTGACTTTATTGGCAAGCTTTCTGTAGAAAAGGGAGAAATTATAATTTTCATTATTTCAATTTGGGACTTATTTTCCAGTCAGTCTCAGGTTTTATGTTCTTCGGTAAACAGGTTTTTCTCCAGCAGACACTAAATCCTTTAAAACTATGAAAAATCATTAATTGCTTGCTCAACCAGGGTGCATAATCCTTAAGAAAAATACTGAGATCTATTTTTTAAAATGAAGCCACAGAGTTACTGTAGGTCATATCAAGCTGGATGATTATAAATAATGGTATATGCTTCTTGTTTTGTTTTTCAGAAGAAAAGCATCAATTAAATTATAAGCAAATGATCATTTTAAACAATGTATTATTCCTAAGAGGTCTTAACAAGTGTAGATATATATCTGTCTATAAAGAACAAAAAAAGCAACAGCACAAGAAAATTCAAAAAGCCCTTTAAAAATATATGCTCTGCTTTCCAGTAGAACAATTGAACTAGGCTTCTACAGTCATACAAATTGTGGTCTGCAGTATTGGCAGAAATAAAGAATCTTTATTGTTAAGATTTAAAGACTTATAGCAGTTGTGCTGACGCGTATCTCCCCAACATTGACATTCCATTAAAGGGAACAGATCCTGCACCCTGCTGCAAAGATCCCAGTTAGGCTTTAAGAAGAACAAGACAGAAAAGAAGCGAGAACTGACTGTTTTCTGAGCTCACAAAATTTCTTGTGATTTCATTGTTGTCTTGAATGATATTTAGAGGACCTTTCTAAACTCTCTTTCTGAGCCTTCCTCATTATTTCTGTAATTCCAGTTGCGATCTGCCTTAAATGTTTCTGGTATTACAAGGCTTGGAATGGATTAATACTGATTACACATTAAATCCAATATGCATATCATAATATCAGTGGCAAATAAATTTCAATACTTGCTGAGACATTTTTAATTATAATTTTGTGTATCATTAAGAACATCTTCGCTCTTGCTCCTTTTATTCCTAGCTGATAGTGTCTCTGCCTCACATGTCATTAGGGACCCCAAATTTGAATCATTTTCTTGGATAAATATTGCACTTATATTTATTTTTTTAGGGCACATTTGAACGGCTGTTCTTTCTCAGTCCTTGGACGAATGCTGTAGCTACACTGCATGGCAGAAAAAGGCAGTGAGTAACAGCAGCCTGCATAAATCTCCCATGTTAGGTACTCTCTAATCTTATTTGGACCCATCCCCAGCCTGATGATAGGTGACGTTACAGACCTCACCTGGAAAGCTGAGATTTGTATGAGCTCTTCTATGTGCCTGATGCCCTGTTTCTCTATATTTAGCCAGGGTTTCAAGAATTTGAGTACTCCAGGGGTACCGGCATGAGTGAGGCATATGGAGGCAGAGAAGCCTGTGTGCAACCTCAGCAAACAGAGAAAAGGAATTCTTCCTGTTAATCCACAGATAAATGAAAATCCTATATAAGAACCAGGGAAAGGGACATGTGGTAGCTTCTTGACTCAGGGCACCTTGGGCTTCCTAGCTGGGAAGGATCTTTTCTATCTAAGTATCTATAGCTTACCAAGCTGATCCCCATGAGATTATGCTGATGGTATACAAATCAGCAAACAGAGAGGCAGGTCTGTTTATCCTGGGCAGGAACAAACTGTCAGAAACCTGATTCTTAGATTTAATAAGGTAATTGGGACCCTCTCCCCCCTCTGTTAGCAAGCAAATTCTAATTTGAATGTGACGTTTCTTTGGTGTTTCTTCTGATTTGTACCTCCTATTAAATTAGTGTGTTCCTGAGTTTAACACTCAGGCTATCCATTAAAATGCAGTATCTCCAAACAGACATGGCTATCTGTAATGTAATATTTTTTCTGTGTATCACAGTTATGGCTGAAGAACAAGAGACAACTTGTTGAAGGACACAGACTGACAGAGAAGTGAAATTTGAGATGGGGGATTATCAAAGGTGACTAGGATTACAAGAGCAGTTGCTTCAGTAAAGGAAAGATATTGATTGCATGGAGTGCATGAGGTTGTATCTGTGTGGAGTACAGTGTAAAGCATTCACACAGCTCTGGCAAGATATCATGTCCAGCTCACCTTTAGAAAACCCTGTCTTATCCCACATGAGACTGACATCTTAATTTGTTACAATGTTGCGATGAAGAGTGATGACATTCAGCTCCCCAAGGCTTCATTATTCATCCCTCACTCAGGTTTAGTCTCCAGCTATTTTCCCCACACATTTTTTCCTCTACATCCTGACACCATCACAAACCCAGCCCATTGCAAAGCAAACATCATTGTCTTCCTCATGCTTCGCTCCCAGTATTTATTTCCAGGTCTGCTGCTGGCTGTCCTGTCCTTTCTTCTGACCTGTCATGACAGGGTTGTTTCCATAATGTCTACTTTTTTTTTTCTTTTTGCTGTTAGTGAAACTTTCTTTTTCTTATTATGCTTACTTACATCCTCTGACTCCTTAAAGACCAAGCTCTAACTCCCTCCTCACGTCACACCTGTCTTGAACAGCTGTATTTGCCTTAGTTTTCCTCTCCTTGTCTCACTGCTTGTCAGTCCTCTCTCCCTCCTGCTTCCTTCATTTTCTATTTTCTTTCATTTTAGAATGAAAAAGAATAGAATATTTCAGTTGGAAGGGACCTACAATGATCATCTAATCCAACTCCCTGATCAATTCAGGGCAGACTAAAAGTTAAAAGCACATTATTAGGGGCATTGTCCAAATGCCTCTTAGCAGTGAAAGGCTTGGGGCATCAACTACCACTCTATGAAGCTTGTTCAAGTGTTTCACCACGCTCTTGGGAAAGAAACGCTTTCTAATGTCCAGTCTAAACTTTCCCTGCTGCAGCTTAGAACCATTCCCGTGCATGCTGTTGCTGGATGCGGGCAGAAGAGCTCAGAACCTCCAATTCCCCCTTCTCAGGAGCTCAGGAATCTGTAGAGAGAAATGAGGTTGCTCCTCAGCCTCCTTTTCTCTGAATCAGACAAATGATGTCTTCATTAATGCTTCTCTTTGTATCTTGTCAGAATTAAATTTCCTGCCTGCAGTTACACATACCTATCTCCCGTGCCCCTTTTTATTTCTTTTCTATCTACCCTAAAAATATTCTTCTGTGAGTTGTTCCTTTGTCTTCCAATACCGCTCTTTTTTGCCTTGTTGTTTTTCCATATCATTAGACTGTGAGTTATGGCATCTCTTTTACATTTTTTAAAGTCTTTGTTACTCAATACCAGAATTTAAAAACAAATTCTATTATTAAAATTAAATAAAAAAACTTTATTGTCATTAGTATCAACACAGAAATGGAAGCTGTTTCTGTCATGTATGTAGCTACTATTCATTTAGAAAAAAAAAGTTACTGGATAATGGATTTTTTTTCCTCTTCACCAAGTGTACAGTTTTGGAATCCTAGATATTATCATAAAATTGTATTTATATAAAATGTCTTAAATTTTGTTTATCCTGCAGCATTTTAGAATTTATGTTCTATACCTTTGGTAGTATTAGAATGTCTTCCTATGAGCTAAAATAAATCATATTTTAAAAGTATCACTGCAAAAGAAGACAACATATGTAAGCCTCTTTACACATCGGAGGAAAAAGTTAGATACTGCTGTGTGCTATTTGCACTTCACTGGTACAAGCATCATAAAATACTGTATAGCAAGTGCGAACGTAACCCACAGAGGCCTGTAATTAATAAAGTATTTCAGCCAGGACATCAAAATTTGCCTCTCATGAGGTACAACAACGCATTACATCACCTCATCTCAGTGCAACAAAACCCAATACAACATCAAGAAAAGGTCCTGGGGCTGGTTGGATGCAGTGCCTTGCACAACCTACCTGCACAAGTGTAGCTTGGACTAAGCTTCATGCAAGCATGGCTAATTTACCCTCTTACTCTTGTATTTGCTCACAAAAGGCTGCCTCATGGAACAGCCACAACCTTCAAATTATTCCTTAACATAGGACAAAAAAATTTCCATGTAATCAAAGGAACTTTCAGTCTCTTAAAACAGACATTCCTGGGTCATGGGGGAATGAAGCTAGTTGATGCTCATCTGAAGGGCCTGCGCTCAAGCCAATACAGTGAGGCATAGCAAGAGCAGAGCCTTGCCGAAGCAGTGTAGACTTAGGTCCAGCTAGCTCCAAGCACAGGCAGAATGAGCCTGATGCTGCCTGTAGGAGCCCCGGCCATTTGCTTCAGTGTCTTACCCTAACTTAACAATACACTCAGATCATGGACTACACCTCAGGTCAGACGGGCCTAATAGGAGGGACAAAAGGGAAAGGAAGTTTCCTAACTGGTGTCTTGGATGCTGACCATGCTGATACAAGTGCAATGTTTCTGGTTTCTGTGGCTGCTACAATTACTACCTTTCTGCAACAGCACCGTGCTATATAAACACACCTGCATCAACACAGCACTCAGTCCAGTTTGGTACTTGGTGTCCTATGTACCTACTAGCTTAAGGTAGCGACCAGCTCTGATATATCTGTTTAATATCTTGTTAGGAATCATACTGGAACACAATTTCACTTCACAATACAAATCAGTCTGCGATAAAAATAGTAGTGCCATTTGCCCTTCCTCAAATGCCAGTTAACGAACATTTTTTATGTCACTGTAGTACAGGTCACTTTTTACATTAGCAGTCTCAGCTACCTCACAGCAGTACGTTTGATCCATTTTCATTTTTTCCAAAGGGATAACGGAAAGGGTGATTCTGTAACAATGTGACTCTTGACACTCTTTGAAGGGAGGAATGGAAATGCTAATGTTTACTGTAGGTGAAGATGTGCATAAGTATTAGTCTCTTACTGCAAGACAAGGAGTTTTGTGTTTGCCACAGAATACTTGGATATAACTTGCTCTGGTGATTGCTTCACTGAAATAGCCTCTTTAAATTAACTGATATAAAACAAGGAGAAGGTCGGGTTCTTCACCTTATAAACTTATGCAGCATTCTGTGTATTTGAAATGCAGAGGACAAATGGATACAGAAACAGAGTGAAATATCTGAAAACTAAAGCTATGTGAAAGATTGATTTTTCATAGCTGTATGTGGAACTCTTGAGGAGACAATAAGTTGGCTTAGATTAAATGTTTTTATTCTCCACAAAACAGAAAATAAAATTTCTGATACAAGACTGGTGTTTATTAGAAAATTCTAGACATGACCACATTTTAAAAATACTTGCGCTAAGATTTTGGAAGGAAAGGAGCAGAGGGAGATCACTTCAACCCTTCTTTTAGCATTTTGCTTTGTTCAAAATACTTGCACGGTCACAGAGGGCAGGAGACAGAGGATGACTGTCAGACCTGGGAAGTGGAATGTGGAGTGGGCATGAAATTACCCCTTCGAACTGAAATGCATATTAACAGACAAAACAGAGAGACACAGCTTTAAAACAGCCAGTAGCACAGTAGCTAAGGTGATATCTGGGAGGGAAAGAGCTGAGGTCAAACTAAGGCAGTGGAGAAAATGGAACATTTTTTTTCTACAGTTTGACTGACATGTCCCTAAGGAGTTGTCCAGTGCAAAGACATACAGGTGTTTGTTCAGGGCAGAGTTTGGACAAGGGGGTAGACAGTCATGAAGTTGACATATCAGTAGTTCTGTTCTCCTTGCAAAACCACTGCGATGATTTTTAGGGTGCATTTCAGATGTGGTCAGAGAGACTAGAATGAAGTTTCTAATTTGTCTGAAATGTGCTACCCAGCTGTACAGAGCATCACAGAGTACGCAACATGTCAATGTTTTTCACAGTTTGTAAAAGATCCTTTCAAAATTTTCCTCTTCACCTTGATGTGGGTTTTTTTGACATTTTTCTCAACTATGCCATGGGATATATGCTGCGTTTTTCCTTTCTGAATGTAAATATTCTTTCCCCGTATTAATGATTTGTTTTAGCCTTGGCTCCCTGGTTAAATCTCTTTGTTGAATGAGCACCAGTATTAAATCTCATTAAAGCATATTATTAAACTGAAGATTAGTGAAGTTAGATGGTGTTTCGAATGTGTCTGAGATCATTTCTAGTTGGCCTAACTGCATATGTTGTGCTACTGATTAATTATTGTCATGGAACTGACACTACAGCTGTCATTAAGAAGGTACTTCGTGTTAAAAGATAATCTCCTTTCACGCACTTAAAATCTGTCTGTCTGTAAAACATTACTCCAAAATTTTTAATTTTCCATCTTGCAGCTCACAAGTTCTTTATAGTTTTGGGCAGCTTAAGTCTTCTTAACTCCAACTCTTCCTCTCAGACAGCATAGGAATACCCAGAACACGTTTCTCCTCACTCTATTCACTACATACACTTCTAGGTATTTCAGTGGGTTTTCAGATAAAAGAAAACAGCTCTTACAGATGAAGAAGGGTCTCTTTATGAGTATGAAGAAATGTATTTGAGAATAAAAGCTGGAAAATTCAGCATGGGACTCAGAGAGGTAGGTTAGGCCAATTACTCAATGGATAGACAGCCACAAGTGCCAGATAAGGTTTTCCATGACCACATGGCTCTGCTAAATTGAATGTCTGGAATACAACTTCACATAAATGTGTACTTGTTGTAGGCTGATATAGAATGAGATGTAAAAAGCCATACATCTTGTGCTTAATGCACAAGGATTCCAGGAAATGAGCAAATGCAGACAATCTATAGAGACAAATTACATTTGCAGCTCCCAACTCCTAATTGTACAGTTAGAAAAGCCGAGATACCACTACAGTTACATTCTGAAGAAGTTTTATTCTTGAGATATTCTGCAGGGCCAGTCTTTTCAGTCTTTCCTCTGGAGGACCCTGAGTGCGAAGGAATCCTAAGATAGCTATTTTTAGTCAGTACAAGATCTTGCTCATACTGCTAGAGCACATAAAATAGGCCAAGATTTCTTTCAATGCTGACTTAATCATGATACACAGAGTAGCTTGCATAGGTGTATAGCTTCATTTCTGTAAAACCTTATTAATTCAGTTCGGATCAAATTCTATCAGGATCTTCCAGCTGACTGAGCTGTTGGATATTTAGGAGTTTGATTTGTTAATTCTACCTTTGTAGAGACAAAGAAAAATTAATCCTTTTCTAAGGACAGAATTGCTCTATGATTACCATTTTCACACTGAAATAGTTGCATTTCTTGCCTCCCTTCTTCCCAGATACAGCTCATCAGTCCCATACAACTTACAGGTCACTGCTCCTTCAATTCCTCTACCCATTAAACACAACAAACTTCACAAGCAAAGATGAAGAGTCCTTTTGCTCCATTTGCACAAATTACCTGCAGGAATGTTAACTGGACAATGTGGGCATTTAGGTGAGCATTTAGGATCTCAGCTGAGTCAGTCCCTCTGGGCTTGTTGAGAGACTCTCATCATGTGAAGGTCTGACTGCTGTGAGGGATATGGCTCACCCTCAGAAGTGGTGGTGGGTTTTGAGGTTAATTGTGTTTAATTGAATCTGACTCTGCATTTTCAGATAAACCATGTAATGTGTTCATTTGAATTTGCTATCAAACTTCTAATTCTTGGTTTTAAAAAGCCAAAGAAAATGCATGAAAGTCCAACATTGTAGTTACCCCTCACACTTAAATACAGTAAGGAAATTAAAATCTTGTTTCAAACAGAAGGGGTTTTTTTTACAGAAACTTGACCATAATCTATCTATCTATATAAATTTAACTCAAAGCAGAAACAGAAGACGTGATACTAAAACATATCATAAAAAAGTAAGAACATAAAATTAGACAAAGGAGGGAGTTGGAATTTTTTTTTTCAAGTACCTTGACTTTGAAAAAAAGAAATGTACTGAGCTATAATGTCTGTATGAATATGTATAAGCATTCATGCAGTCATACATATGAATTACTTCTGCCTTCCCCAGTAAATACATTTTTATGAACTGCTACCATGGAAGCTAGGGGTAAAATTCCCATCAGTTTTAATGGCAGTGGAATCAGACTTTAGCTTTACTTTGTCATAAATATTTTCCAACTTTGGGCATTAGGATCAGGGATATATGTTTATAGTGAATTATTTCAGCACTGTTATAGCCTCAGAACTCTGTTTAGCATTATCTTGAAATATTTGATAATTACTATTACTCTTGCTTCATTTGAAGCTTTAAGGAACGTGTTTTCAAAGGCTAAAGTCACTGTGACTCCAAGCGCAGCTGCTTGTCTGTTTCACACAAAGGGGCCCTCCTGCCTGTGACAAATAACTGCTTGCTTGCACAGCTGAAGGCTATGGAAAAGGAATCACTTGCACCTTCCTTCATAGGTGAAAACAAAACACTAACACTTATGGAAACAGTAACCTTATGGCAAGTTCTACTGCTGTAGGAAGGAAGACTGCAAACCTACAGGAAAGGGCTATGGATATTGTGCTGCAAACTTTTGGGAGGCTAGTTTACTATTTAGGAAACAAAGCTCCTTAAAGGAAACTAACAATTAAAACAGAGGCTCAAAATGAGCACCGTTGCTATTACTCCACTTGCTACACACTAGCCTAGCCATTTAAACTCCATTTCTTTTTATTCTTCATATCATCTTCACACAGGGAATTCTCATATTATGTTCATCATCTAGGACTAGAATAGTTGAATGGGGTCAGACTGGTTTGTTTTCTGCAAGCACTTAGCGTACCTCATTTTCCAATTTTACTATATGGTGAATAAAATCTTATTTTCTTTGTGTTAATTGAGAGAAAACATAATTAAAATTTTTAAATATCAAATCATAAAATTCTGTAGGGGGACTTGAGCAGGGGACTACTCTTTACAGGAACTGTTTTTCTTGTGAAATATTCTCTCTTAACCCTCAGAGTAGATGTATGTTCCCTCAATATAGGCAAAAAATAATATTCATGCACGTTACCATGGCATCATCAGTAGTTGAGAATGTTTTCAGTGGTTGCATTTTATCTGTGACAATCCAAGAAGGTGAGATTGTAGGAAGAAAGAATGCATGTTGCTAAAACCAGCTGACATGGTTGGGTAAAACAGATGTGCTTTTGGGAACAGAAAATTTTCTAGGTTTGTTGTTTTTTTTCCCCCAGCTATGTCAGTTAGTCCAATAGAATACATTCTCTCTGCTTACAAACTTGGCCTCACTTGTAATAATTATGTCACTCACAACTCTAGTGTTTGATAAGAGGAAGTCTCAGCAGTGTGTGTTAATTTATAGTGAAGGGTACTGTTTTGATTCTCTGAATATACCTTATGTCATGTTAATAAATTTATAATAGGGATATATTAAAAAGTGCTGTGCTAGATATCAAGAGGAAAGTTTTCTGGGATTAGAATTTAAATGAAACCTGACAAGCTGACACAGAATTTGTAAGAAGCAAAATCAGACCCATAATGTCCATTAATGTAATGCAGCTACAATGAGGAGAAAACAGACTTACTTAAAGTTATTTGCCAATAATTAGGTTTTAGTGAACAGAAGAGTAATGCAACGCTACTCAAAATAATTACCATTATTTTCTTCTCAAGACCTGTAATTTTATTTTACAATGTACATGCCAGAACTATGTTTTTTTAAAAAAAAATTTAGGACACCTACCTCAAAAGTACCATTCTTTAACCTCAGCATAAATTATGGTAAATCTTAGATGTGTAGGTATTGAATGGTAGAGATTAAATTTCTTTTTTATCGCCAGATAATCCTCATCCCCTTCAGAAATTGCCTTGTTGATGGTTACATATCGATACAGTTTTATTACTGTCTCCCTGTCATGTTGATAATTGAAGCAATTCATCACCATTGTGCGCTCTTTCCAATTAAACAATCTGTTACATTAATTTCCATGCAGAACAGGAAAAATGACAGATTTTATTTTCCAGTTTTGCAAATGAATTTAGCTGCTTTTTCTTTTGAAAACACTGACAAGATTGAACTTTTAATTTTGCTTTTTGTTACCTGGTTTTCCTATACTTTATGATGTAACATCACAGCAAACTGCAAAAATAGCTATTCTTGGGCAGAACAGAGCCACAGAAAACAAAATATTACCTTCACAGAGATTTTACCTGTGGCAAGCAGCCTGCTTTTCAATGCTTGTGTTTGAAACATCTCTCCTACCTAAACAGTAGTCCAGATGTGCCATGCTACCATAAAATTCTATTTCATAGTGGAGTGAAATAAATACGCCATAAGAACTGACTGTTTTTGAAAGTAAAGCTATTTACTGAAGTGTGTGGTTCTACAGTTATCTGAAAATATGAAAACGATGATCTTAAATACACCTGACAATATATTTGCAACTTTTAGAGGTAGAAGTTATTGAAACCTTGTTTTACACCACCATGCAGTGGGATTTGCTGTAAAAATCCTCAAGACATCTGTGGATCAAGCTGATGCATTCATATATTGTTGCTTGGTGCTGCATGGAGATTCTAGCTCGAGTCCTGAAGCCAGTCACCTATCAACTAAGCTGGTTATTTCAAATACAGATCAAGCTATATATCTTCCAGTTTTGAGGCCAGATGAGCAGCTAGCTGAGATTTCATTGCTAATAATCTATGATTAGGAGTGAGTATGCTTGTGGTCCTGGAAGGAATATTGAACTGTTCCTAAAGGCTGTCATTCAGTTCTGCCTTGAGCAAGACAAACCTAGGTTTACTCCAGCAGCTTATTTATTGGTGTCACTAAAAGTTTTTTTTTTAAAGGCAGGTTTTTAATAAAAAACTGAAGATATTTGAACCTGTGAATCCATATTCACAAATGGGAAACACTATAAAGGAAAGAGATCTTTACATGCAAGTACTGTGTTATTTTGTACTCTTCTTCTTTCTTATTTTAGTCCATTAGCACTATTGCAATTGCAAAAAGAATTTACACCAGCCTGATTAATTCCTCTTTCTGTAGTCAAAAGCATCAGGTACTTGTTAGATGAACAATTTTAGATATATTGCTGCATCTTATTTAATTTACATGGGCATTTAGACATATTAGCATGTGAGAAAACCTTCTTCGCTCAGAACTGTTTCTTAGGAGGGAACACTCTTGCATAAATTGTCAGCAGTTGAGGCAGCCATGGGTGAAATGGCCTTTCTTATTAAATGTCAGAATATTTAATGTCACAGTATAATTGGGATGGAAGGATAATTGAGCTAAGCTCAAGATGTCTTTTTCCGCTAACACATCATTAATCTACAGGAGTATTAAAATGTTTTATAAAGGCCCTATTCACTTGAAGATTGTTGGCTTATATCAAAAAACCCAAACTATTTTATTGTAGAGCTCATAAACAACAATTTTGGATTTCCTTTACAGAGAATTTAACTTGTAAGTAAAAAACCTACATATATAGCACCAAAAGACTGTAACAAAGGTAGTAACTGAGAACTGAGTTCTGATTGGAATCCCAGTATTTAGCCCTCGTTTGAGAATTTTCTTCAAGTAATTTGACTTGGTTTAATTTAACAATTAATTTAAATTAATAATTTCATATTGAGTTATTAGTTAAGTACAACTAACCAAGTCACTGAAGAAGGCCTCTCTGTCTTAGTGGAAGAGCAGTGTAGGACATTAAAAACACTTGTATCTTGAAATTTTAGATTTTTCCACTACCTTTCAAGTAAAATACAGTAGCAGTAGAGAAGCCTTTTGCAGACATCAAAAGGCAAAAAGTTAGTATTAAAATTAAAGGGCTTCTTTTTTAATTCTTGCTTCCAAGAGGAAGTAATGAAAGACAACCAGCCAGTTTGACAGTACTTAATTCTACAGGTTTTTTATAGGGAATCAGTTCAAATGTGTTCAGGCCCCCAAGCAAGTGGGAGGCCAGGCAGAACAGAGAGTTTGGAGAATTGTATAACAAAAAGCTATGTGTTATTCTGTCTCCCAGACATTCTGTCTCAGTGGAATAAGCTCAGCTCAGTTGCTTGTAGGCTGAAAGAACTGAATGCAGCTAACCTGACTCTTAACTGACTAATTTAAGGGTGGTCATTCTGAGAAACGCATGTTTAAGAGGAATTTGGTCTTTCTTGTTGAGCTGCCAGACAGTAGCCCAAAGTTTACATATACTTTGTCTAGGATACCTAGTCCTACCAGAACTCGATAGATCTCAGATAGCAGTGTAATGTAAGTTGATGTAGTTCACTCTGAGACATTGCATAGCTGAAACTCAGAACTGTAACTGTCTACAGAACAACCATTTAGCAAACTCAGGTGTTTCCAGGCACTGATAAACTACTAAGCAGTTCTCCTGGTATTTGCAACCTAGTATTAGAGAGGATAAAGAACTTCACTTTAAAGAAACAGAAAATTATTAGTCAGCTCCTTTATTACAGCTGGCTAAAAAATTCCTTAAAATATTTCAGAACTTGACTATTTCCCTCAAACATATTCCGCTTCTTAATTGAGAAAACCTCAATATCCTATGATTCCTGCCCCCCTCCTCCCCTCGAGGTTTGAGGGTTGCTGTTTAATTGCTTCTTTTATAAGGAAAATAAGTTTGGGGCCAGCTTCTCTTCTTGTGAATTCAAAAGCCCTCATCAAAGTCAAACCCAAATGAATTATAGACAAGGGGTTTTGGTGTGGTTTTTTTTTTTTTTAAACTTTAGAACAATACAAGTACTTCATTCAAATTGTTTGTACTGAAAAACAGAGGAGGAGGAGGAGATCCAGGTGTATTTGTCCTATAGGAAGGAAAAAGACAGCAAAATATTTCAGCAGCAGTTCTTCTATTAAACTAATGCTAATTAAGTTCCCTCTCTAGCCTTTTATTCTGCTGTGGTTTAAGCATTACTGATAGTAATACAAATCATTATGATAAAGCCTACCATCCTGTAGAAACAATCATCTGCAATCATCTGGGACCTATTTTTTTTTGATTGTATGCTGACATAACTGCTGTTCCCGCAGTGCCCATCATCAGCTTCTGAAATTTGATGTACCTCTTAAAGCTCATTCTCTAAGTTACTTTGGGAACCAGATATGAAAAGAGAAAATAAGATGCCTTAAAAGGCATATTAAAAGAGGATTTCTGTTTTGTAAGAATTGATCCCAATTTTTCTTAGAACATTGCATTTGCTCAGAACTAAAAAAATCTGAAAAATTGTTGGATCTCTTGGGACAACCTCTAAGGAGTCCAGACAAGAGATACTATGAATCTGATTTCCATTCAGTGAAAATTCATAAAATCCAATAAGTTTCAGGGAAATATATCTGGTTTATGAAAACAGATCTTCTTGAGAAAATCTTTTCACTGGAATATTTGCAAACAGTTCTGTTTATGATGTTTCCTAAGATATCTGGGCATAATTTACACAATGGACATGAGGATCAACATATTCCTAGTAAAAATAGACAAAACATAATTGTTCTGTTCAGTGCACACATTTAAATACTAGCTAACCAACAAAATCTGGGCAAAGGATGACAATGCACACCTTAACTTTTCAGGATGAATGAATTCAAGCTTTCCATTCCTAGCTCCAGGTCTGGTTAGTTGTCTCCCGCCAAGACTGTTAGTTCTAGGTAAATGTAAGCAAAATTCAGATAGAATGAGTAATTTCTTGAATTACTGAATAGTTAATTTATAGTGGTATGTACAGCCTCTTGCAGGAGTGAATAAACAGTCTTTCACTGAGAGGAAAGGGCACGCTTGTTAACATTAGGCTCAAAGAAACAGTTCTGGCCATTGATGCCATCAGTGAATATCAAGTGCCACCCAGAATAAAAGTCAGGCCTGCTACTCCCTGTCCCATGTGCCAAGGAACTGCTTTGAGTAGCGTTCAGAAAAACTTTTAAGTGCATGTGTGTTGAGTCCATGTTCTGCTAGGTTAAAACAACAAAATCTAATTTCACTCCTCAGGAGACTTAACTGCAAGTGCACAAAGTAATTAACCATTAGCAATTGATGTATGTTACAGTGCTGGAGAGGAAAATGCAGAGATCATAGAAAAATTATCTCCTGCTACTAAAGCTCAGAGGAGCTTTTGCCTGCTTATTTACACGTAAGTTATAGAAGGTAAGAAGGCCGAATTAGGGAAGGCAAATGCCTGAAATCCATGCACCTGATACGCATAACCATGGTGTGAATATAGAAGCTCTGATATAGACCTCTCTAGGAAACCTCTTAGTATAGTTGTGTGGTCTTTCCTGCTGTGACATTATAGCAAATACCGATGAGCCTTCTATCAAAAACTATAGCCAGTTTTGCAGCCAGAGTCAAACTCTTCTTTGCGTTGTTTTTTTTGCATGTAAGGCAGGAGCAGAAGAGTGAGAATTTTTAACAAAGACTGTAGAGTACCACAGTTCTACTTCTTGTGAAGTTCGGGAATGAAGCCACAAAGTGCAGGAGTAAACACTGCAGAAGTAAAACATTAAGATTTTTATTTGCTCTATTAATCAGATTAAATTCTCTAGCACTACAGTCATAACATACACAATTAGTAAATAAGGAGAAACTCCCCAAAACTCTGAAGAGCCATGGCTTTTAGACTAAAGGTAAAAGATGATCTTCATCTATAATGTTAAATATAGTCTTCCTGAGCACAGTACAGCATGTTGGGGAAATTAATTCCCATTCATTTCATAATAATACAAGTAGTTTTCTGGACAGAGACAGTAGGATACACCACATTCCTGAAAAGATGAAGTAGCTAATGCTTTGCCAGCAGAAGTTTTTGGCTAAGTTTAGAAAGTATACTCACATAACCTCAATTTATTTCTAAAAAAAAGAGTATCTGTGTGGCCTATTCCTCCTTTCTATTTATAGCTTACGTTCTGCTTGGCTTTGCTGTTCTCAATACTTATAGGTGCTAATCATACTAAAAAAAAAGGTTTTAAATTTTTCATGCATGTTCTGATGAGTTTTCTGCTGTTGAATGTATGCGTATTTTAATTATCTGATGACCCAAGGCACAGTAAACCTGCTGAGTACTTGAGAATTAGAAAGGCATGCAGAAGCTAGAATCTACACTCAAAAAAGGACAGCTAATGAGGCTCTGACATTTCCTGTTCTGCCCAGATGTACTAGCTTGCCCATTTCCCTGGATTTTTTTAGAGGAAATGTCTTGTTCTCCTCGATATTGTGTAAAATACTACCTTTTGAAAACAGTTATTGAAATACCAATATGGTATGTTTTCAGTTAAAAACAACTTGTACCCAAGCCATCTGAACTACTAAAGCAAGTGTTCCTATGCATCATAGTTCAGAAAATCTAAGTCTTTGAAAGGGCTCTGTATCCAACATTTCAGACTCCATGAGAAAAGGATAGCAACGAAAAAGTAACTTCTACTTACAACAATTCTAAGACTATCAGAAGGTGACGATAGTGTATCCCTTAAGAATTCTAATCAAAAGACTCCTGTCCAGCAATAGAATCATTTAACAATAACTAAAAACTTTGATGACTCACTAAAAAAGGTTTTCTAATATCTCCCTCCCTGCACCTCATACATTAGATACCACAATTGCAGCTAGGAAAAAAAGTTCAAATTTAATATGGAGGATGAACTATAATTCTGATTTCACATCACAACGCCATATGCACAACCTTACTATGGTTAACTGCTAGACAGACTACGAAGTCTGAACTTCAGTCTATATATACTAATTCAAAATGGGCACGAGAAACTGAATTTTCAAGATTAAACTTTCACTTGTGTGAAGTATCCTTCTAATCCACCAAGTTGTAGTAATACTGGTTTTTTTAAAAGAGATACCTTTGAAGTTACACAATTATAAAGGTGTCTTCCACACCACTGAATACCCCTTAGTGTTCTGTCTTAGAGACTGAAAGCAGATTAACATTGTCATTTGGAAATCAAGGTGTGCTCAGGTGGAGATCACAGCTGTGAAGCAGTATTAAGGAGTACGACCTGCAGTTATACGTCACTTCCTGGAAATTCTCGATAAATTTCTTTACCAGTTGCATTTTAACTGCAAATGATTGCCATGAAAGTAACTGAAATGACACCTCACTTAAATGTGAAACTAAACCAGTAAAACTATTATTGTGGACTTATCATGCATTAAGAGTAAAAGGTTGGTAAGGTACCCTCAACTGAAATGGGCTGCATTTCTTAAGGGGAAGGATTGTAGGACCATGGAAGAAATTCTGGCCTAATTTACATTAATAGCAAAATTTTAATTTACTTCAAGGCACTGAATTTTACTCAGGATACTTATTATTACCGTTCCTCATTACTGTTTGGGTTCATTATCAAAACCACTGAATGGCTGGAAGAAGCATAAAATTAGAGGCAGTACTAGTTAATAAAATCATCTGGATTTCTATCCAGCAGTCAGAAGACTATTTAGTGTGCGTACATGGAAATATGCATGTGTGTGCTGGGAAGCCAACATCCTCATATGCTACACCACGGAGATGACTCAGGGAGATGGTGTACAGCCCAAACCATTCCTTAAGCATGGTTTCATATACATACTTTTGACATGGGATGGGTAGAAAGACAGGAGACCTGAAGGCAGGATGGTATGCAATCATACAGCCCGCTTAGCTGTCCTGTACAAATTGCTTAGGCTCATCTAGTGGCACTATTAATTATTCATCATAAAAGAGAAGTAACGTGCCTTTCATTTATGGTGAGCCAGTTACTAGGGAGTATGGGTTCCCTCTGGTCCCTTTTTGGGGACCTACATGACACACTGCCATGGATCCAAAGCAGAGCAGACTCTGCATTCCTCTTTCTGGGCAGGTGGCCATAAGGATGTAGGAAGCAGCAAGACTACCAAGATTGTGGAAATTGTGACTGAATCACTTCCTCCACAAAGGAACATGTTGCCCATAGCTGATTGTAGATCATACATTTTGCAGTCTACCTTAAGGAAAAAGACTGTAATGAAAGGTTATTCATGCTGCTCTTTTTTGGGCCTTTGTTGCTTTTATTTGGTCCCTCCCTTTGGTTATCATAAAAATTGACTGAGTTAAGAAACATGAACCAAGCAGAATATAAGCTTTCTCCCTTGAGAGAAACTTACTTCGAAGTTGACATTTCTGTTCTTGGACCTCTTTCTCACTATGTATTTTTTGAGGTTCATCATTCAGAAGTGACTGAATTTATTGAGGCTTATAAGTACTTCACACACTCATAATGGTAATACTGTGCTGAAAAAAATGAGGATACGGCCATTTTTTAGGATCTTAACTTATATTTAACTGAACTTGAGATATTTGATTGGAGAATCTTAGCAATATCTAGTCTTCTCAGGTGACGACTAATAACTTATTTTACTGCCATCAAGTAACATTACCTTTACATATATATAGAAAAAGAATCCTATTCTTGACTTTAAGGTTTATTGCTCATTTTTCCTGTATTGTAGCTGAAATGAATTAGAAACAGAGTGCAAGTGAAAAGGTCTCTCTTCCAGGGAAGGTTGAATATCATTGCTGCTGTAAGACAATGAGCACTATAACGTACCACTGCTGTTAAATATTACTAAGAATTTCACAGTAGGAATGAGAAGGTGGGATTTTTGGTGAAACAAATAAAACTTCAGTGTTTACCCATTCAGAAAACAAAGAAGAAAAATCTCCATTTTTCTCTTGCACAAGAAATTCTTCACTCATAAAATAAGTAACCCCCAACTGATAAATTCAGTGCTGGATAGGGGACATATACTGTGTGACTCTTTTTGTTGGTATTATCAAACCTGAGAGCTACCGAGGAGTGAAAATGAAAGATTAGAATTCAACCTACAGATGTTGCAATGCCTGAATTTGGGTTCTACAATAGAAAGTTTAAAGGTTTATTAGATCAGATCAAAGAATAGAACTGAATTGCATTTTTGAACCATTGTACCTTTGTATCATACTCCTGACATACATACTGTATACTTTGTTCTCTTCAATCATGGTGTTTTAAATTGTAATTGTGAATTTATTCAATGGCACTTTCTGTGTTTTATCTTCCAAATAAATATTGGGAATTGAAAAGAAATTATAAGAAAAGCAATTGTTTTAAAATAACAGCTTGCCTATACTTAGCCAAAATTTACCCTGGGAACTGCAAAGGTATTTCTTGTATATAGTCCCATCATACTCTGCACTTGGTTTCACCGTGGTCTATACAGCACCTACTACAGTAGAAGAAATATTAATTGGGGCCGTTAGGTGCTAATATACAGAAAATAATTAATTGTAGTACGCTGAAACTGTAAGAAAAAGTATTTCTGAACAGATGGTCTGAAGTCCAGGATTAAAATACATCAAAAAGATTTACATATCTCCATACAATCACACACGCTTCCACATTATGAAACAATTACAGCTTTTCAGGTTTTCCTACCACCAGCAGTAACTTTCTGCTTTTGCAAACTTGCACAAACTAATTAAACAGTAATAAGAAAGGTCTTGCTTATGTTCTCATTGACTTCAGTCAGAGTTTGGCATTAATTTGGAAAAAGATCACTACTGGATGGTGAATTATTGTATTAAATATAAGGTGCAAAGATTTGCAGTTTTGACTTGGAATTCTATTATAATTCTCACAGTAAATTTTATTGTTGACTTTTTGCTTTGCTAAAATAATTCAGTGCTTCACAAGACAGATTCTTGTCTTACCTTGTCTATAGTAGGATAACTTCATTGTCTAGAAGAATTACAAGATTGACTTGCTAGAATTTTCTTTATTTGGGAGATTTATTAGATAATTTGTATAAGTAAGATTAAATTAGAAAAATAATCAAAATTATCTTCAAATTTTAAGTGCACATTGAAACAAAAGGCAAAACAGAAGAAACATTTATTTAGAGTATTCTCATAGAAATTGTATTCTCTGCATCAAAAAATTGAAGTCAAGGAAAGACTGAGGGAAAAGCACTTATGCAAGTGAAATCAGTATGTCCCTTGCTAATTAAAAAGTTAACTTTATAAAGCTCTTTCTATACATTGTTCCCTTTTCCACTTTGTTGAACCTTTGTTTGATGACCTAGGATTCAGACCCTGACAATATAGATCTCAATGTTAGAAATGCACTGACTTCCTGGGTGCCAGAATTTTTCATAGTGTACTTATAATTTCAAGACTTATCTTATGAGCATGTTAAACTTAAGAGCCTGCTAGTTTCTCAGTTAAGAAACTTAAACACTGTTTTCCATCAGCTTTATCTTACTGTATCTTAAACAACCTTTTCTCTCCCCGCCCAGTGTGCTCCTCCATGCAAGTTATTGATTCCTTCTCCCTGTTGATTTTACTTTGTTTATTTTTTTTTACTTCTGACTGCAGGAATTTATTTACTGTGTAAAGGACCAAAGGTGAGGATGCTTCTCAGTGCCTCTCCAAAATCAGTTTATTTCCCTTTACTGGAAATTTCCCCTCCTCTCTTCCTACAGTTCCGGAAATGATCAAGATGAAACAGTTACGACTTCCTAACTACAGACCAGCCAAACATAGGCAGCAGACTTATAACTGGGTGGCTGTGCCACATGCCATACCAGCTGATGCTTGATACTGAGGAACTTAAATTTTTTTTTTGCATCCCTTAACCATTGCATCTTGCCTATCAAATACTGGTTCAAACCCCAGTTTGAACTGACATTCAAAATCATCTTAATAAAGACTTAAAATCCATGTACTTTTAAAGAAATGGTAACATGCAATCGACTATTTTTAACATGGCAACTATAAAAGTCGTAATTCTTCAGATAAACATACATGTGAGTGATTAAAATACAACAATAAACCATCAATGCTATTATAAAACTATGAACTGTTAGTCAACATACTATAAAATTAAAAATCTAATTGACAGTCCTGGTTTAGCATAATTCCCACAAGTCATCATTCTTTAATATTGTGAAATGAATGGGGGTTTTGTGGAGCCGTTAATTGGTACTGACAAGCAATAAACACTGGAATGAAACTCCAATTACCAGCACCCATTATTCACATTTGCTGTCATCTATGATGTCAAAAAAATTCAATAGTACTCTAAACAGCAAAAAAGAATTTATACCTCTCACGTTTTAACAGACTTCACAGAAATCGGATGGTTTTAACAGACTTCACAGAAATTGGATGTAGTAAGCAAAGTGTTACGAAAGGCTATTTTCATCCAAAGCACAATGTCCAGGCTTGTATTTTCCAGTTTATTCCATTTTGATGGAGACTTAGACACCTTGCAGGTTTATTTCTATGCAGGTAAGTACAATTTATAACATAATTTATTACTAGCATGATGTTATTTCAGTCATATGGCTTTAAAAATAAGAAATTACAGACATCATCTGTACATGTAGCTCACTAGTCTGTTCCAGGAAAGCACTTAATGTTACTTTTAGGCTTGAACAGGAGATGAAGTGTTCTTGGAGATGAGGGTGTAAATAAGGATAGCAGAGCTTTCATTGTGGTACTTGAGCATTCAAAGAAAATGAACTTGCTCAGAACATGTTCTTCTACACTTTTAATTCTATTCATTTACTAGATTCTGTTGTTTGCTTCAAATAACTGTTATCTCTTTTTTTTGGAATCTACATAGTATATCAAAACACACAGGTTCACCTTTTGGAACAACAGGATAGGACTTCAGTACTTCACTAGTGACTGGATTGGCCAACTGTGCAACGTAGGCATCACAGTTAAAAAGCCATGCTTGCAAAACAGGATCTGCTGACTATATCCCTGAAAACTGCTGATATTATAAACAACACTGTAGGACCATTAAAAGCATATTGTGGTCCATACTTTCAAAGGATATTTAGGTTTCTTCTGGACTGCAGCAAATGCAGATCATGCCGGATAATCAGAATATGAGACCTTTTCAGTTATTTACTTTGAGAATCTGTCAGCTTTTGATGGCATAAAAAGACTTAGATTTAAAATAGCGCGGAAGTACCAGTCTATAATCTGCTGTGAATAACTTCATTTAGAAGAAGCAGTGAAATCTTTAAGATTCTGTTTACTACACTGTGTTGCTCTCTTACGGTTTCATCTAGTCTTCATAATCCATCAAAGATACAAGTCCTCTAACATGAATCAGCAGAGCAGGAGTAACATCTGTTCATAATATATTGCAAATATCCAGTAGAGAATCTTTTTGGAAGAAGTGTATGAGAATTGACAGTTGAAAAAAAAAAGCCCTAACAAAGATACAGAAACTGTATTTAGCTAGGTCTTTGGCACCTCCAAAGCACAGGGCAGTTGCTTGTTCTTCAAGTTTTCAAGTAGAGGTGTATTTATAAAATTGAGTATATAAGTGCCTCTGGAACTAAAGTCAACGGATGACTATACTAAAAATTCTAGTATTGCAGTTTACATAACCAGTATTCCAAATTTTTAAATACTGTGTTTTCACTAAAACCAAGGTGTGTAGCTGACAGTTTGGTATTACTATGCACACCGTACTACTTAAATAGGTCATGTTGTTAAGATTGAGTCCTCTCTGAAATTCTCTTTGTTATTTAAAAACTGTGGTTAGATAAAAATACTTTACTTGTGATTTTCCTGCTAAGTGTAATTGAACGTTCTTCCTCTGAACCATAGCAAATTTTTGGCCCATGTACATTTTCTAGAAGTAATTGAAGACTTTGAAAGCGTAAACATCTAATATAATCAATATTCTACTATAATACTCGTGACCAATTAATCAAAAATTAACTGCCTAAATGAATTGAACAGGCAGAAAAAACATTGTCTGTCATGAGAAAACTTTGGAACATGGTCCTAAACTCTTCAATTTATTATATTCTTCATGTTTACCTGAATTTTTCAGTATGAAACCTGAATAGTTTGTAAGTTTATTAAAAAACCAAAAATAGTAATAATTACCATGTTATGAGAAGATTTTAGGTTGAAGAATTCATACTGACATTCTGTTTCTGGGACTTAAACTTTTTTATCTTTTCAGAAGTATTTTTAAAAAATATATTTTTCCATTACCAATTTAAAACTGTTGCACTGAATATCTCTCATGAAATAATGCATTCATTTGTGCTTGTTGTCAAGGTAACAGAGTTTATCAGAATAACAGAAATCAAAGTATTTAAAATGTAGTGGTAAATTCTCAATTTGTTAGGGTAAGGTAAACAGTAATTCTGCCAAACACTTCCATTAGTATAGAATTGTATACACACAGATATTACTCCCTCTTGTAATAATATGTAGCTTTCCTTTAAAGAAGATTATAATAGACAAATGTTTGCTAATTCAGCAAGTATGTTTACAGTATGAAGTCTTTAAATTTGAGCTGTCAGTTAGCACATGATCAAGAGTCCTGCTAACTTAAAAGGGAAGAAGACCCTTGACTACAATAATGAGAACTGTCTTTCCCCCCCCTCCCCTTCCTCTTCTTCACTCTTTCTGAATAATAATCCCCATTTAGTGACATCAGTCATTTTTACATCAGTCTTTTTTACGGCTGGAACAGAAGATTATGTATGGAAAAAGCATGAGTGGCATTCAGACTGAAATGTGTGAAAACTTCACAGATTTTGGTAATATAGTGGAAAATGTGTCATGAGTTGGTGTTAACACTAGCTGAGAAATGGAAATGGATGCAGTAATTTGCACAGCAATTGCAGTTCGGTCCCTCCTGCCATCACTGGGCTGCGAGTATTTACAAGTGTAAACCAGTGCAGTGTCAAACCCTCAGAGTAATAAACGTACCCAGCAGGTTTCCGTAGTAAGTGCAAGGAGGGCAAAGCACACAGGGGCCATATGGCTGTGAAGCTCTGTTCATTTTACTGTGAGGTTGTGTTACCTTTAAATGGCATTGAGTCACTTGGATGACTTATTTAAAAAAAAAAAAAAAAAAGGGGAAAAAAAAAAAAAGAAAGAAATTATCTTCCTAATAGCTGGTAAAAGGTAACAGGAAATCACAATGTGTGACCCATTACAGGAAAGACTGAGAATTACTAGAATTTCTCTGATTTATTCCTGCTAAAGAGCTGGCTAAAGGGAATGGTATTCTGCTTTTTGGCTGCTCAAACTCAACACCTGAATAGATGATAGCTTTGAAGTGTAATCTAAAGCACTGCAGAGGTAGCATGAATAATTTGTAAATCCTCTGTTCCTGTAACAGATCTTGAAATGCCTCATCTAATGGATGGTGTTTAGAGCCAAACTATTAAAAAAAATAGCAAGCCTGTACACTTTACAAAATTTGTCATTTAAAATTTAAGTGGTCCCTGAATAATAGCTTCTGGAGAACGATTTGATCTTGGTTGGATTTTGTTTCAGAGTTAGACTACACCTCTAAAGATGGCACTGGAGCCTGGGAGGGGCAAAGCTCATTTTACTGGTGTGGGAAGAATTAAATTTGCAGGCAAATACTGCTACACAAAATAGGAATTGTTTTTTCAATACACCTACTTCCCTGAAGTCTTGGCTACTTTTTGGCCACAGTACTAACAATCTGCTTCTGAAATCTGATACATTGTAAAATGAAAGCCTTTTTAATTGTTCGGTTTGTGTTTTCTTAGGCCCTGTGACCAGCTCACTTATCCTGATAATGAACTGACAAAAATTAATTTAGGATTCTTTTACTCTATTGATTTCAGCAAATACTACACACACACACCCCTTTATCATTCTAATCATTCATTTGATGATTTTGTTATAGCTGTGCATATGGACTTATTTTTAGAGACTACTGATTTAATTTCTCCAGCCTACTCCATATAAAACTGTGTTCTTCTATGTCAAATGGTATTATGGTAACCTGCATAGCACTGCACATAGCATTTGCTGACTTTTAAGTCAAACTGCTCTGAGGCTGTCTGTAGGCTTTTACATATGTTTTTTTTACATACAGTTACATACAGTTTCTTCCTGTTAAAATATTCCTGGTAGGAATTCATTACTTTTCAGTAGCTAGAGAGCAGTATAGCACACATTTGACTCTCATATTTAGTTTCATCTCCATTTCAGTTACAGACCTTATTGCTATAATTAAGAACTATACAATTTGTGCTTATTATTCTATACACCTTGAGTGTGTTCTGTTCTCCTTTCACTTTTGGTGCACTCCCCAAGGTAATACAAAATAATAACATTCCATATGGCAAATGGAATCAGCTGTAGCACCACACATCTTTTATCACATTGCTTGTACAATATGACACTTCCAAGCTTATTACTGATGAAACTCTAGCTGCATTTTTGCTGCTTCTCCCACTAGAGGCATCCTTGCTTACTCTCTGTTTCAATGTAGACGTGGCTGCTGTCATTTTGCAAGAATCAACAACATTCAAAGGAACAGGCAGAATATCTCAATCTGTGGTAATCCTACCAAGTGGCAGAAAGTTAGCATGAACACAACATTGCATTATCATGAATTACACAACATATAATTGACATGATGTAATAATAAGTTTTATTTAGTTTGGGAAGCCTGACTGGGAATTTTTGTTTGTTTATAATTTCTGTGGAGCTTCTGGAAATTCATAGAACGTGTTATTTCAATAATGAATTTCCTCAGGTTTGGAGTCAGTCATCTGAAATGTGCTGTCTGGAAGCATTAGACGCTATTCTATGTAATAACATAGTCATAGCATATGCATTTTGTAGAAGGCTTAAAGCAATTCTACAAGACAAGACTCTAAAGGGTCTTCTATTTTGTGGATACACTGAATGGATGTGATAAGCTGATGATGTTACTCAGGAATGTGAAACCCTGTAAGTAACCATTTCTTAACAACTGACACATTGGTACACCAGTGTTTCACGTTAGCCTTAGTTTTGAGAGTGGAAGGGAGAGGTAAAGATTAAGTAGAGAGACAGGCAAATGGTCAATACGTAATGTTTAGTTATGAGTATTTCTTTTCATCTTATGCTTGTGGTAAAAATATAATTTCAACCTATTCTAAAAGTAGGCTGTAAATGAACCTTCCAAGTGTCACTGGTGTAAGAAGGGAGAGGTAGATCATAACACATGTTGCTTTTCTGCAGTGTGCCTGCAAACCCCTGAGAGATTGGTATTAGGACCTGAGAATATGAAGTTTGAGAAGGTCAAACTGATTTGTTGAGAAAGAATAGCAACACACATCACATTTCTGTTTTACTCCTTTGTAAAAAATACCAATTGTTTGGTTTTCTGTAGGAAATAGTAACAACTTATTTAAATAAAATAAAATAAAATAAAATAAAATAAAATAAAATAGAGAAAGTGAATTTACTAAAAGCAATGTCAATACCAGTATAGTAAATATTTTCACTAAGTTTACTGGCAGTTTTCCTCAAAAAGAAACTTCATTGATTGAGTGGGTGTAAGTGGAGTGTATATGTATGTGTGTGTACAGCTGTCCATAGACACATATAGCAGTAATTCTCAGAAGTTCTGGGAAGGACGAGATAAGCATAAACTACTTGATACAATTCTTAGTACAATTTACATTTTGTACAGAATCACCTGAATTCCTTACCTGACTTTTTAGAAACTGCTCTGTCATTTCATCCTTAATTTTTTATTCTTGCTTATATGCATCACATGTACTGCCGTTCTCCACTGCTTGCTCACCTCCTTGTAGCACATGAAACCAGTGTGGACTGTATATTGACAAACCTGCATTGACAAATATCCACGAGTTACATATTGGTAAATGAAAGACTTCATTACTCTTCTTTCTGTCTTCCATGAACATAGAGATAGAATAAGAGATGTGAGGTTAACTTCTGATGTAATTTTTTGCACATGCGTATACTGCCATATTTTTATATTGCTAACCACTTAAATCCACATACAGAGTCTATTTGGAGGGGCAAGTGGCAATACAAACACGTAGAAGTAATATAGTTGTCTTGCAAGACAAAATATGTGGGCTTATGAAAAACAGAAACTACTAGTGTTTGGTAAGTTGTCCTTTAGAACTTCAAGCAGAGTGACCAGTCATACTTAGATTTGCCACAGCCTAGTTTAGATGCAGCATTTATCTATTTTCTTTAAGGCCTGATCATGATATTTACAACACAATGCCTATCCAAGACACCTCCGCAGGGGCCTCAGTGATTTTCACAGAATTCTGATCAGAATTATGCAAGAATTATCCTTATATTGTACATGCAAATTTTCTAAATTGCAACTGAAAGGAGGTTAGTCTTTTTCCTTTTCTGTTTTATCACTCTTTGGTCATGGTGGTTTGTTGTTTGTCTTTTTTTCCCAGAACTGATTTCCTGGCTTTTCCCCAATTACTAACAATACCTTCTCCATCTCTTGTGATTCTTTTCCTCTTTTCCCCATCTTTGCTTTTGAAAAATCATGCCTTTAGGCAAGAGTTTGTAAATTAAAATTGTATTGTGCTGTTTTATGAACTTAGCTATTCCCAATGTTCTCATTTCTAATCCTCTGATATCCTTAAGTAAGTCCAAGATAGTCATAAACACCCGTATGAGGAATTTGATGATGACTATTTGAAACATCTTTGACATAGAAACAGGTATGAAAAGTAATTAAAATATAGGAAAACATAACGGTGCCAAGGAATTTAACCTGTATTAAACAGTAGACTGATCTGATCAGAATTATGCAAGAATTATCCTTATATTGTACATGCAAATTTTCTAAATTGCAACTGAAAGGAGGTTAGTCTTTTTCCTTTTCTGTTTTATCACTCTTTGGTCATGGACATGGACATGGACATGGACATCTTTTCATAAAATGAAAAGCATATCTTTAAAATAATTTCTACATTCATGAGGAACTTATTTTCTTGACAAGGACAAAAGCATTTTTTTGTTGGCCTTCTTCCAGTAGGATTTACGTCAGAATGAAGACAAAAAAGCATAGAAAAAAGCGTTTCCTTTAAATGACGAAAATTCTTCTATTTTTTAAAGCATGTGGTGCTGGAATGTTCAGACTCAAGGGCTGCATAAGCTTCTACAAAAGCCTGCGGGCCACTGAGCTTGGACTGCCAGCCCTCTGTGGCTTAGCGACACAAATACAGTACGGTGGACACAGCCTTTGCATCAAAGACGAACTTAGCTTAAAAAGAGCAGAATTTGCCTTCATGTTTCCCTTTGTCTCACTGCCAGAAAGCTTTATATAGAATAAATACAGTCATCAAAATTCACTTATGACTAGTAACAGTTTGCTTGTGCATCACTTATTGCAAGGTTCTGTGATTAGTCACATCTTTGTATACTTTAACATGTAATATGTGTTTCCGTAGAATATGACACATTTTATTAAAATGTCCAGCTTTTCACAGGGAGGATATTAAATGGAAAGCAATCTTATTTGGCTGGAAATTCATGCCATACACCAAATACCATGCTTTGTGTGATTAGTTAGCAGGAACCATCTGTCATGTCCCCACCCGCACAGTGCTGAGGAAGGCAGAGGCTGAAGGTGAGAAGGGTATTTACTTTTGACAAAAACCAGCTGTTGTTGTTATTTCAGCTGTAAGGCAAACATGCCGGAAAAAGTGACCATCTATTGTTATTCTAGTGCACTGGGACCAACTATGACTGTTAGTGACAACCACCCTCTCAAAATCCAGAGGAAAACAGCTTTATGGTTTATGTCAGGAGGGCATGTACAGCTAGGAGCTGGAACCAAGAAGCAGCAGCTTCAGGCTGGAAAAGTATCAGGATGAGTTCAAGTAAGATTCTCTCCTTCTCCTACCTCCCTTTCAGTAGAAAATTATACTGGAAAAGAGAACTATATTTCTCTAATGATAACACAAGATTCTGAAATTAATCACAGCAGGCAGAAACATCTGGCACAGATTTAAAAAGATATTGCATATTCGTACACTGAAATGCTTTCCAGTGCTGACAGCTAATGATTCCAAGTGGAAAAGGTACATGCTCTGCTGTTTTTCATTCTCTGCCAATTTCTCTTCTTAAAACTCTGGCACCATATTTCAGGGACTGTGTGCTCTAATCTCTGTTATTCTTACCATCATCTATCAGACTAAGAAAGATACTCACAGAGCCAAATAACTTTGACTTTGGATTGCAAATTGGTGTATTTCAGAATTTCTGAGAAGGGGAAAATGCATATTTCTTCACATTTTATTCCCTTGCTACCTTCTTTTATATTGTACAGAGCACCATGCTGTGGTGTGAATGTACCTAGAGCATATTTCAGGAACAAAATATAAACATTGGCAGCAAAGGGCACTTCATGCAAATGTGTTTCCTGAGTGATGCCTCTTCCTCCCTGATGATTCTGGCAAGACATAATAATTCGGGAAAATAAGTGGAGTGCCCTGCTCTTTTCTCTAGAGCATCTACATCCCTTGCAAATGGGATTATGACAAAATAAAAGGTTCATTTGGATGGGACCTTCCTTTTAAATATGTTAGATATATCACTGTAGAAAATAATAGAGATAAAGCAGAGCTATAAAAGTCACATTTTTAGGAAGAGAAAACAGACCCTCACGTCTAACTCTACATTGTACTCATTTTCCTTTTACAGCCCACCTGTCACTTCTGTTATCCTTGTCTACAAAAGAATTTACAGTAAGTCTCTGCTTCAATCAGTTCCCATGGTAACTTGGTTCTGTTTTAAAACCTTTATGTAAAAATGGCTTAGTTGAAATGATAGTGAGCTGGAGTGCTTGCCCATACCTGAAGACACCTTTCTCATTGCTCAAAAATAATCACATAGGGGTGTCACTCCATCTGCTGTAGTTCCTTTAGCTTCTACAATATTGTCTTACAAACAACACCAGATCACTTTCTTTGCCATCTGGAAATCTGACTTTTCAGACATGTACAGGGTTTAGGGTATTGACTGGTGTTTATACATCACATGCTGTGGAGTAAAGCATGTTATAGTTTGGAGTCTTGAGTTCACTGGGGAAGGATCCTGCTATGTGTAGAGTACGTACAGCAGGGCTGAAAGCTCCAAGGGCCACTGCATCTTGTAAGAAACCAACCAGAAGAGGCAGACTGCCACCCTTCCAGAAAATTATTTTCACAAAGATAGGAAAAAATATTTCCCTTCAGACCTGCTCAAGGGGAAAGGTTCAGAAAAAAACAAATGAAAGTTTTAAATGAGTCTAAGAATCTTGTTATACTGTCCCATCACTGTGGATATGTACATTTTATCTGACCTTTAGTTATCCCTTACCCTAGTTTCAAGCTCATCTCTTGCACTCATAATGTCTGATTCTCTGGAGCAGTTTAACTTTGACAAACTTTTTCATAATTCTGATTACTTCTTTATACTGTCTCAAATCTCCGCTAGGAAAAAAAAAATCAATATTATATTTTATGAACTTAAATACTTCAATGATAACACAGTTTCAGTTACAGGTCAATCTTAAAAGAACTTCTAATGTAAATCTGATAAGAGTTCTCCAGCAATTGCTCTGAAAACTTGCTGCATTTCACAGAAGATTACAACTTCCTTGTGATATCAGAAACTCTTAAAATTCTGTACTAGATCTGCTTTTCTAAGCTGTATCAGGTATCTTAATATTTGTATAGGAAGTTTGTATAGGAGGTTTTTTGTTCCATAGGAGGCACTGATAGAATTAATGGAAAATAATTTTACACAGCTGTATCTTCCAGACAGGTATACTAAAAGCTGCTGAATGTAGGTATACACGAGTAAATTTACAATTAAGTTTGCCCAAAGACTTAGTAAAGATCTCATGGTTCAGCATGGAACAAAGCAACAGTATTTTCCCATGATAAGTGATTGCTCAGCTGGTCCTGTTAAGCACCTTACATAACAAAAAACAAGTCCCTGTTTGCATCCCAGGAGGATTACAAGTGTGAGGTGAGATCATGTAGAGAGAAAATTAGAAGGGCTAAAGCCCAAATAGAACTCCAACTAGCCAACTGGTGAAAGATATTAAAAAGTGTTTCTTCAAATATCTTAACAACAGGAGGACCAAGGAGAATCTCTCTCCTCTACTGGATGCAGGAGGGACAGTACTGACAAGGAATGAGGACAAGGCAGAGGTACTTACTGCCTTCTGTGCCTCAGTCTTTAATAGTAAGGTGAGATGTTCTCGGGATACTCAGCTCCCTGAGTCACAGGAAAGTGAGAATGAAGCTCCAAGGATTCAGGAGGATTTGGTTAGAGACATGCTCGGCCAATTAGACAAACACAGGTCTATGGGGCCAGGCGGGATCCACCCAAGGGTACTGAGGGAGCTGACAGAGTTCCTCACCAAACCCGTTTCCCTCATCTACCAGCAGTCCTGGCTGACTGGGGAAGTGCTGCTTGACTGGAGACTGGCAAATGTTACACCCATTTACAGAAAGGGTCGGAGGGAGGATCCGGGGAATTACAGGCCTGTCAGTCTGACCTTGGTACTGGGGAAGGTCATGGAGCAGATCATCTTGAGTGCTATCACACAGCAGGACAACTGGGTGATCAGGCCCAGTCAACATGGGTTCACCAAAGGCAGGTCCTGCCAGACCAATCTGATCTCCTTCCATGATAAGGTTACCTGTTTAATGGAGGAGGGAAAGGCTGTGGATGTGGGGTATCTGGACTTCAGGAAAACCTTTGACACCGTTTCTCGAAGCATTCTGCTGGAGAAACTGGCTGCCATCGGCATGGACAGGCACACCCTCTGCTGGGTTAAAAACTGGCTGGATGGTGGGGCTCAAAGGGTTGTGATAAATGGAGTTAAATCCAGTTGGAAACCAGTCACAAGCGATGTTCCCCAGGGTTCAGTGCTGGGTCCAGTCCTGTTCTACATCTTTATCAATGATCGCGATGAAGGCATTGAGTGCACCCTTAGCAAGTTTGCAGATGACACCAAGCTGGGTGCAAGTGTGGATCTGCTTGAAGGAAGGGAGGCTCTGCAGAGGATCTGGACAGGCTGGATCGATGGGCTGAGACCAATGGGATGAGGTTCAACAAGACCAAGTGCAGAGTCCTCCATTTGGGACACAACAACCCCGTGCAGTGTTACAGGTTTGGGGAAGAGTGGCTGGAGAGCTGCCTGGCAGAGAAGGACCTGGGGGTGTTGGTTGGCAGCTGGCTGAACATGAGCCAGCAGTGTGCCCAGGTGGCCAAGAGGGCCAATGGCATCTTGGCCTGTATCAGACACAGCGTGGCCAGCAGGAGCAGGGAGGTGATTGTGCTCATGTGCTCAGCACTGATGAGACCGCACCTCGAGTGCTGTGTTCAGTTTTGGGCCCCTCACTACAGGAAGGACATTGAGGGGCTGGAGCGCGTCCAGAGAAGGGCAACGAGGCTGGTGAGGGGGCTGGAGAACAAGCCCTGTGAGGAGCGGCTAAGGGAACTGGGGTTGTTTATCTTAGAGAAGAGGAGGCTGAGGGGAGACCTCATCACTGTCTACAACTACCTGAAAGGAGGTTGTGACGGGGTGGGTGCTGGTCTCTTCTCACAAGTGACAGTGATAGGACAAGAGGAAATGGCCACAAGTTGCATCAGGGGAGGTTTAGACTGGACATAAAGGAGAATTTCTTTACTGAAAGAGCGGTCAGGGATTGGAACAGGCTTCCCAGGGAGGTGGTGGAGTCGCCATCCCTGGAGGTCTATAAATACGGGTGGATGAGTTTCTTAAGGACATGGTTTACTAAGGGGACAGGTATGGTTAGACTGGATGATCTGAGAGGTCTTTTGCAACTGGATGATTCTTTGATTCTATGACTGTGTTTCATAGCTTGGGTAGTATGAGATACTGCCTTGTTTTTACCAATATACAGAAGGGCATTGTTCAGTGATTTTTCACACCTCATTGCTAAGCAAGGTGCATGCATTCTATATCCTTTAAATGGTTTTGCTTTTGTATAGACTAAACTTTGATTGTCATTTTGTGATTCATCTAAATAATATGATTACCCTGAATTTCAGTTGCAATTTAAAAGGGAAGAATCAGTATCCTTTTCCCAAAGCAAACAATATGGGTATACTAGAAGTTCAATTTGGACCTACGTAATTCCTCCCAAAACAACTTAAAAAAAACAAGCTTTCAAGTGCACTTTTTCCCCCTCTTACTTTTGACTAGCAGTGTCTTTTACCCTCTATGACCCAACACAGTCCTATAGATATTAATTATTGAGGGCAAGGCATTGTCAAATCAGGGTATCATAAATCTACTGAATTCCTTTCATCAGTCATGGCAATAACATCTTCACAGTACTCCTGTGTGTCAGTGAAGTATGACCTTCTCTGACTGATTTGTGCAGACTATGCTTAATTGAACTATGCTTTTCCAGTGGGCATTTCAACTTTCACACTATGATTTTTTCAATAGCTGATTTCTAACCAACTCATCTCTAGTTCTCAGATGAAAGAACAAATAACATCTGATATTTTGTCCACTGAAAAAGAAAGCAATTCCTTATTTTTAATCCTTTTAACATCTTTTAACTCAATTGAACAATGAACTATATTTACACTTTCCTTGGGTGTTATTCCTTTCATATCCTTTGTATCCTCCGTAAAATGACAACTGATTCCATGCCTCTTTTCACCATTGAAGCATTATTGATTCCATCCTCATGCTAATCTGTGCTCCAGAAATAGTGTAGTTTGATATGAAAACTGATCATACCGGTTGGGCACTTGAGATGGGAATTTTCTTGTTATTCATGGTCTTTAATATAGTTCTTACGGTATCTAGTTAATCTGCTGATTACTGTGTGGTGCAACCAGCTATATTTTATTTTGCCTAGAACATTTTTTATACATACAGCAAGTCAATTGTTAGCTTCTAAACTATCTTAAATGTATCATTTGATATTACTGTTAGGTTAAGAGGGTCTTATTTCTTAATTTGTAACTTTTACAAAGTTCTTTCTTGATTCCTTTTTTTTCCTGAAATATCTTACATCTTATATTAATTATTACCAAGTATTTGAGAATTACTAGTATACATATTACTAATTTAGTTTGTTGCTGGCAGGAATGCCAAGTAGTTTAGCTCTGTGCCTTAAATAATTATGTAATTTTTTTTCCCTTTATAACTATGACTACCCTCATGTGCTGCTCAATACTAATTTTTTTTTCATTTTGCATACACTTAATAATATTTAATTTAGTACCTATTTTACCTCCCCACTGTGCTCTCTGAAGACATATTTTGAAAGCTAGTTATACTGCGATTAAAGTAGAACGAACCTGTTTGGATAAAGTAATAGAAGCTGAGATATTCATGCATCCACGAACCTTCATATTACAAATCTCAGATGCCTCTGCTGAAGAAGACTGAATGGACTATGTATAATCAAGTATCTACAATGAGAATCGGTAGCTTGTGAGACATAAACTGGGCCTGCATTACCAGTGTGCTGCCAGCTGTGGTATACAGTTTTGAGTGGGATGAACTTTGCAATGGTGATCTGAAGCTCAGTCTCCCTCTTTCCTGGTCCCTCTGGTCCTGGTATCTCCTACATGCTGCATCCTTCAAAATTCCACATCATGTCCTAAACCTACTTTCAAGATCCCTCTCTCTCTCCAATTTTATTCTCCTTCTGCAAAGTATCCCCTCTTCCTAGTTACATATGAGAAATCATGTTTTGAAGGGGAGAAAAAATTAAACACAAAAATTTTCATAAATCTTTGAATAAAAATTGTAAGCTTCCCTAGCCACCTATATTTGCCCCTGCTACTGCCAAAATCACAAGTATAAAATCTGGACATATTTGAGATAGTGTACACCTGTAACGTTTAAAGCAGTGCAGCTTTAAAATGTAGGAAAAAAAAAGAAAAAATGAAATAAAATCCTTTGCGAAAGTTATGGTAAGTCTTTCCAGAACCACACAATCCAAAATACAAGCTAAGGAGCTGACTGGTGGATCCGAGTCCAGTAAAAACACTAAAGAAAAGAAAAGAAAAAAAAAAGAAGTAAAAAGAAAAACACTCTGAAGCCAGAAGCAAGTAGCAGTCATTTGTAAAAGCAATGTTCTTACCTTTGTAAATGTTCACATTTTTTCCTATCAGAATTTTTCTGCCTTAAATCCCTCTCCTCTCCACAAAAACTGAAAATTTCTAACACTGCATTTAATAATGTTTAAAATTATCTTTCTAACATCTCTTTTATCCTGTTAAGGTACCCAGTCCTTTATTCTCCACATTCAGAAGCTCCAGCAACTAAGTAACTTCTTTATATCTGACTTCCCTTAGTAAGACACTCAGTACTTAGTAGAACAAAAGCCCTTTGAATTACTACCCAAACTTAATTGCTTTGATGTTGGAATTTAAGCCTAATAGACAAGCACAGAAATGTGGATTTTTATTTTTTAGTATTTTAGCATAGTAGTGGGACTTTTTGTTCAATTGTGATTATAGTTTTTGTCATTTTTGCTGAGTTTGATTTTGAGAAACAGAAATTGTAAGACATATTTTGGCTCAAGAAGCTTAGTCACTCATGTGAGTTCACTACCTTCTTTACTACTATAAAATATACAGAACCAGTAATTTTTGAAGCCATGAACTTTAAGCAAAATCAGCCATGTGGGATTCACAAGTAGCTAAAATAATATTTTCTTTTTTTTTCTTTTTTTCTTTTTTTTTTTTTTTTTTAATAAATATGAAGGATGTAAAGCTCTCACCAATGCAGGAGTTAGATTTTTAGAAGTAAATAGTGGGGGGGGAGGGGGGGAAATGAGCAAGAATGATCACCCATCCTACAGCTTTAATGCAAGAGCTCTGTATTCTTAAGGCCCCTTCTAATTGTTACTAATGTCCCTGATGAATGCCTAAGATCAATTAGGTTTAATGTAGTCCATTAGTCCTCACTAAACTTTAGCTTTTCATACCTCTTCATACAAATGTCAGAGGAAAAAATGAATTTTGGAATTTTTAAAATCTAGAAAGAAAAATCATGAAAACAAATGCTACTTTTCTATACACATGGTCATGGGTTAAATTATGGGTTTTTTTTTTTTACCTTAGGTTTACTTTTAATCTCTATGAATATTTTTTGTGTCAGATGCCCAGGTATTACACATTAGCTACATTCACTTCAGTGATGTAGTATGGATTTATACCACTCTGGAATGGAGAGGATATACATGCAACACAGCATAGCATAAAAGCTTTCTCATTTAGCTGAGATTATCTATCTGCATAAGAATTTGAAAGTACTTAGTATCTTCAACCAAGGACTCAGAACTTGGTGGGAGCATTACCCCTGCCTTCTCTGGAGCCAATGGGGAATATTAGCACTACCCAGTTCTAGGCTACCAGGTTAGATCAGATGATTACACAGCCACTTAGAAAAGGTAAAGTTGATCTCTTTATGGTTGTTATAGTTTCAAAATCTTTCAGGAATTTTTCTCTCCCCTGCCAACACAGGGGGTTCGGGAGCCAGGACGGGAGGCGGGGAGGTGGTTGATTGCTCTGAGTTCGAGTTTGATGGCTGGGTGGAGGAGAGGAGGGTGAGAGGTTTCTTCCGGTTGGTACCACTTTTTGTCTCAACAGCTGCTGTGAGCGGGAGCCACCGTTTTGCTGGGTTGGTGGAGGCATCTTGGAGGGAGCTCCCTTTGTTCAGCCCCCAGCTCCACGTGCTCTGTGCTGTCCTTCAGAGAGAGAGCGATCATCACTACCTGGAATTGCTGCAGACTCCCTAGGGGTCAACGTCACCTGCAGAGCTGCTACCCTACACCACCACTGCCCCCCCGCCCCCCCATTGCTTTCGGACAAAGGACAAAAGGAGTGCCTTGCTGGAGCTCATGGGAGACTTTTGAGACCATCCTCTGCAGTAGGTAAATACAACTGCACCAAAAGAAGCAGGGATAGAATGTAACTCATTTAAAGGTTTTGGTTACAGTGTTGCCACTTGTTCTGTTCTGGGTTTGGTTATATATATATTTGTAGTTAAGAGCTGTTATCCTTTTCTATACATTTTCTAATTAAAGTCTATTAATTTCAAATTTTGTGGTGGTATTTGGGAAGAGGCCCCTTGTCTAGCCCATATAGACATGTTATTTTCCTTAAACTGAGACAACGGTCCAAATCCTTATTTAACAGAAAAGAACTATGTTCTGTTAAGCTCTTTTTTGGAATTCAGATTATGTGTATACCTTAGGGAAAAGACTAACTAGAGGCTAATATAGCTTGCATGAGCTTCAGATGATTAACCTACTTTACATTGCTGTCTCCACACTGCATTGGTTAATCATTATCTTTCAGCAGTGTCTTTAACAATTAGGTAAAACAGCATTTATATATTTTCTATATTTAGAAGACCTTGAACAAACAAATCTTATTTTTCCTTTATTTTCCATCACAGTTGACATATGGAATGTGCATAGTAGAATCAATGTAAAAAAAATTCAGTATCTATCCCTGACTACATTCAGATGAGTTAATTCTTTCTTATCTGTAGTCTGTCTCTAGGCCCAGCGTCCATTACTGTTGAATGAGATACTATGGGTTTCTCAATGGCAATGAACAGACTTTAAAATTCAGACATTTTCCCGCCCAGCATCTATTTTATCAGCTGATGTTTTCCTGAAGCATTAGACAACTGGCTGGGAGGTCCAGTAAAGACAAGACATCCTTGAATATTTTGTCCAGAATGAAACAGTCAGTTACTATGGTAGTTTTTGGAGTCAATCCTGAGTATTTTTTGTAGTTACATGGTGTGTTTCAGCTCATAAAACAACTACACTAAAGGCAGGACAACTATTAGATTATCAGTTAGTAAATATCAGCTTTTTAATGGTGGATATTTTGGGGGAAACTTAACATGTTTTCAGGTTCATTCCCAGGCCCACCAGGTGCCACCCTGCAGCCACAGCATAATTAGGGATTTCTAACCTATCTACTCTTTGTTTCATGTATTTCAGGGACGTAAACTTTGCTCTTCAGATTTGCAAGATAATATTTCATAGATGTTTAAAATAACAGTTGTTACTATGATTTTTTTTCAAATGACATGGGAACTTGCAACGGCCAGTTATGCTATATTTACAATATATTTGCAATTCACAGAAGAATCTGACAAAGGGACTTGTATTGTTTCACTATGAAATTTTCTTTCTGTATTCTCAGATCCTCTTACAAAACTTCTAGTATTTTTGCAGGAAAAATATACTAGCTGATTCTTCCAACATTGTGCATACTTGAACTGTAATGTCCTAAGTGCTATTTTTAATTTTTTAAGATGATAAACTAAAAAAGAACTCAAAACTTAATCCTTTACATTTATGTGGTGTAAGAAAGGAACATACAGCTGTGAGTATTAGTATGTCATATTGTACCAGGTTTTTCTGGTAGAAACTAAGTCAACTTATTTTTAAGTTGAAACAATATTAAGTGGGAATACATTTAGACATCTCTGAGAAAACATTTTGAGGCAAAATATATATAAGATATTTATAAATGTTAATATATAATGAGAAAATTGCAAAGTCTTCTTCTCAAGGAATATCATCACAGTACAAGTCTATGTCATTTCCTTTGACAGAAAGTACCTCTCTACGCACAATTCAGGGGGATAGTCAGCCTTTAGTGTCTCAAATTAAAGAACAAATGATGATGGATTAGAGAAAATGGAATAGCTGAGAAAAATATTAGGTATAGTTCCATGTAAAATGCTAGATCTAACATCTGATTTCCATTCAACTATGTGCTGAATTTTACAAGAACCATCAGTTCAAAAAAATATTTTCCCTAGTCTTCAGACTAATGGCTTTACTTACAGTGTCCAGTGCTAGGAGAAGTAGAAATGTCAACAGTAAAACTAAGACAAGGATATACTTGTGACGGCAAAGACTGGCTAATTTTGGAGAGCTGTTAGCATCTAAGAGTCCCACCACATCTAAGAAAAGAATGATACCTTGGGAGTGTTTAGTAAAAAAAAAATCCCACGCGCAGAACTCATGCATAATATTCTTTTTTAATACTGGTTCTCCTAATACCAAGATTTCAATGCCATCATTTTACCATTTCCCGAGGCCATACATTTCAGAAACTATGTATTTAAATATCCCTTTAACAGAACTGTAATAATAGAGCATTTCATTAGCACCATTTAGGAGTTTTAAATTATTGCTGAAGAAATAGATATATTATAGTGCACAAAGGAAAAGAAAGAATGCTTTTCCCCCACAGCAGATTCTCAGTGTATATTATATGATTCACAGAGAGAACAATCATGCAAATGGACTGTGTCTTTGTTTGAAAATATTTAGAACTAGATTTATTTCCAAATTATGAAAGTGTTATCAAATAAAAAGAAAAAATTCTCACCAGTAAATTCCCTACATGAATACTAAGCGCATACTGTATCTTATGTATGTAAGCAACTCGCATTTGGAAAGGTGATGAGGTTTTTTAAGAGAAGTTGCTGTAAATTCTGGAAGATAAAAGAACGGTTCTCTAACATGACATAATAACTACCTCAAGATTCTATGATTTTTTTATTTCTACTCAATGTACTAAGTAAAACTACCTATCAGCTTGCTTTTTAATCCACTCATTCTACTACAGTTTGCTTTTATTTGACTTCACATACCCACTAGGTCTCATTCAGTTAGTGGAGACTCACTCTTCCACCTCTCGCTCAGTCTCATACTCCTTGGCCATCATGTGTTTGCTGGGCCGCTTCTCTCCTAATCCTGGACCACATACGCTGGAGGGAGCGGATCAGCAGATATGTCAACTAGTTTTGCCTGCAGTATATTGTCCTGGAACAGCACAGAGACACCAACATTGCATTTCAATGGGAAAAAATGTTGCTAGCTGTGGAGGTGTTTGTGCAACCTTCCTTCCAGCCTTGGATTCTCTCCATGCAGAGGGACATTATTCCCCTGCCATCACTAACCTCACTGGTCAGATTTGCAAAATAAAGAGCATCACTGTGCTGGATTTCAGTCTAGGCTTTTAAGCTGCACCAATATAATTTAAACTTACATGCCTGGTATTTAACAAAAAAATAATATAAAGCAGTCTACTTACTAGCTACTCCATTTTCATCCTGCCCATGATCTCTCCTGTACTCCTTTGTACTGTGATTGTAACTGGAGTAATTTTACATTTGACAGCTCAAACACTGGCTTATGTATCTGCTGCAGAAAAGAACTTTAACTGGGATGCGGAATCTATGTGGGAGCTCATACTGCAGGTGCTCAGCTCACACTGCCTCTGTGGTCTTGCCTAAATTACTGCCTATGCTTTGGCGTGCTAATGCTTTGCTTGGATATGGTTACGCAAGCTGCAAGCCCACTTTTAACCACCTTGTAGGCATGGCGTTAATAGTAAACCTTTCATAACAGAACAACTCAAGATTTGAAAATCTAGATTGCAATGTTTCTGTTGTGCCTAAGATGCTCCCATTACATTATCTTACAGGAATAAAAAGTACATTGATTGTTAAAGTACTTTTCAGCTCTAAAACGCTATAGTAAAGCCCGTTGGGATAAACTACATGTTAGGTCAATACTAATCCATAGAATCCTGTGTATTTTTTGGTCTTTATTGACTGTGATGTAGCCCTCTTTCTCAGTACTTTCAATGTGTTTATCATATGTGATCAACAACTAGAGAGGTTTCCAGATTGATTCTCAGGTGAAAGAGGCAATCCAAACAAGCATACTCTAAAGTTGGAAGTGGCCACAGTATAAACCTATGTCAGCAAAAGTGAGGTATTTTTAGCTAAGATGATGTACTAAAGTTACAAGTATGTTTGTTTTAGTCCTCCTAGTTGAAGAACAAACTGTCAGAAATTTTCTATTCTGTTGAGAAGCATCTAGTTGCGGTGTACCACTGCCAGGTGTCCAGTGATCAGATCCAGTGGAAAGTGCATGTTGACTTTTTAATACTTCATTCCTTTCTGTGAAACAGAGGTTCCATAGGTAATATACAGACTTGGAATCCAGACTATGCTTTATGGGTTCTGTAGGTACTATGTCTAAAAAGCCAAAGATTAGTAAATGCTAATTGTAATTAATCAGTTAGTGCATTATGTGACCGAATACTCCAGGTATGATCTGTTGAGGCTAAGTCATCCTTCAGGCCAAAGAAGTAAAACAAAAGGCTAGTATCTCATTTGGGATAGCTCTGGAGACCTAACTGTTGGGTTGGCCACACCCTCATACTCTCTAATAATTCAGTATTTTTCCCACCATTTCAATCTGAGAGATGGGTTCTGTAGGGTATTTTCAATCTCTTATAATTTTACTTTTGCATTTTATGACAATATAATATCAACATGGTGACAATTCCCAGAATGACATGACTTTATAAAACCTCCCTGAGCACGTGTCGATACTGAGAACAAGACACAAAGCACGGCCAGAATCTGAGAACTGCATGTATAGCATCCGCCTCCAGATACCATTTAATCTCTTGAAAGTATTTGGATATCATCATGCTACAATCGCAGAATTTTAGCTTACAAGGTATGGAAAAACTTCTACATGCTCTTTCGCTCTTTTTTCCCTTAACATCCCTGGCACATTTGTCAGCTGGTACATAACTTAATGTTCTACCAAGTGCAGGTTTCTCAATGAACTCTTAAGATTTATCAGTGAACTCTTAAGATTTATGCACATCCTGTCCATAAAATTATTGCAGGAGCAAGGTAACAACAGCGTATACAGCTTATCAGCTCTTTGTTACAACAAATGTTAACTGGTTTGATATCAAAACATTTTAAAGACAAATAGCAAAAACTGAACAAGAATTTGACTTCCAATATAAACAATTCAAACAAATAAAATAATTATTGGATTGATTCTGACATGCTTTAGAATTGAGAAAGAAATTTAAACAGAAATATTTATTATATATTAGAAATACTGAAACAGAGAACGTTGTTGCCTAGTACTTATTGTACTGCACAATGAGTGGAAGGAGAACTGACACTGGCTGTGACTTCATTTCATTGATAGCCTTAGCCATTACTGTCCAAAGTTGCATTTTAGGCTGAATGCTGACTCTTCTGTCTGTGGAGAAATTTTCTGTTCACTCTAATTAAACTGGACAATGAAATTAATGAACTGTTTCCGCACCAGTGCTCTTCTTACTTTAATAGAAATCGATGAAAAATAAGTAGGCTTCCACAAGAGGAAATAAAAGTCCAAACTTAATCTCTGAAACAGCCCATGAAGATTTGTCAAAAGTAAAACATACTGGTGTTAAGCCTTTATTGGGCTTAATGCACAATACTTGCCTTGGAAATGCTAATCGCCAGATGGTACTATTTCATGCTACTTTGGAATAAGTAATCAAATCCTGCTGCTAGTACACAGCCAAATAAGCCAGAATTTTAAAATAAGTCATCAAATCCTGGCACGAGTGCGCTGCCAAACAACCAATGGAGAGCTGTGGAACGACCAAAACAAATCTCAGTCGAAAGAAATAGCAGTACAGTTTTGTGACTGCATTTACAATAAAAAAGGCTGCCTAGTGAAGAAAATCCAGTTTCTAGCAACTTCTTTTCCAACATGTTTTGCTATTTAGACTTCCCTCATAAACAGGAAGATAGAACAGTGCCTACTGAGAAACAGAAATGCAGCACCAACTTCCAGTTCTCCTAACCCCTCTCCAGTTTCTTTCTCTTTACCTGCACAGAGGGAGCTTTAAACGATTTCTGTTTCTTCTGTGGCCTAAAGCTTTCCTCCTTCAACATCGCATATAGCTCCCTGTGTTAATCTGGAGAGACATCACTTGAGTAGTAGTGCATGATGTGTTGCTACTAGAGAAAACCAAGTGGGATTTTGGTCAATAAAGCAGAAATTGGATTGCTTTCCTAGTTTTATTGACGTTCCTGTTCAGATGTAAGGTTGTTTCTTACTTGTTGGCAGAGGGTGTGTATGCCTTTTCTAACTATTATCACATGATGCAATAAAAGCAAAAAATATAGACTAGGGCAAGAGTGTCTGGAGAGCTGCCTGGCAGAGAAGGACCTGGGGGTGTTGGTTGACAGCCGGCTGAACATGAGCCAGCAGGGTGCCCAGGTGGCCAAAAGGGCCAGTGGCATCTTGGCCTGTGTCAGACACAGCGTGTCCAGTAGGAGCAGGCCAGCAGCAGATTGTGCCCCTGTGCTCAGCACTGGTGAGGCCGCACCTCGAGCGCTGGGTTCAGTTTTGGGTCCTTCACTACAGGAAGGACATTGAGGGGCTGGAGTGTGTGCAGAGAAGGGCAACGAGGCTGGTGAGGGGGCTGGAGAATAAGCCCTACGAGGAGTGACTGAGGGAATTAAGGTTGTTTAGCTTAGAGGCTGAGGAGAGACCTCATCACTGTCTATGACTGCCTGAGAGGAGGTTGTGACGGGGTGGGTGCTGGTCTCTTCTCACATGTGACAAGTGATAGGACAAGAGGAAATGGCCGCAAATTGTGCCAGGGGAGGTTTAGACTGGACATTAGGAAGAATTTCTTCACTGAAAGAGTGGTCAAGGATTGGAACAGGCTGCCCAGGGAGGTGGTGGAGTCGCCATCCCTGGAGGTGTTTAAAAGACGGGTAGATGAGTTCCTTAGGGACATGGTTTCGTAAGGAGACAGGCACGGTTGGACTTGGTGATCTCAGAGGTCTCTTCCAACATTATGATTCTATGAAAAGTGGTTACCACTTTCAAAGATGTGATATAATTTGGAGTAAAATATTAATAGGTTTTGTTGTGAACCAACATTTCCACAACCTTGTAGTTGCTATAAGACAACTTTATTGTCTTGGAAGCCAAAAGAGCCCAAAACCTTTGTGACTGTGTTCCAAATCTATAGTGAAAAAAATTCTGTCCAAACTCTCAGATGAAAATTCTGCAAGAATCTTTCATCAACAGACTCTGAATATGTCTATTTCTGTTACTCATTTAATGTGTGCACTTCATAACTGTCTAGGCTGTTTAATGATAATACCTCATTTTTTATGGAGACCTAGCAAACTGTAAAATAGCAGCAAAATCCTTCCAGCCCTGCAGAGACAGCAAGGTGGATGAAGACAACAGTCATGCCTCAACTGCACAAGAACTGTACACATGACTGTAAAGGAAGGCGAGACCCCTATCTTTAGCTACAAAGCCCAAGCAGAAGACACCTTTAAAAAACAACTAATCATCATGTCTCAGACTCTCAATTCCAACTCTCTATCCCTTGCTCCTTTTGACAGTTCCAACTGCTTCCCCCAAACTATTTTTCCTCTGTGTGCTTTTTCCTGCCTCCTAAGCCTCAACGAAATTAAAATGTTTCAATTCATTAATTGTGAAGGCATAATTGGTTTTCCATGATGTGAAATGAATTCTACTGAAACATGGTATGTTTAGAGGACAAAAAAAGTCAGAATTGTCTGTTAAAACTTTAAAAATAGTAAGTCAATCTTAATATTTTATATAATAACATGTGCTTCCTCAATAGCTTTGAAATTTTAATTTCTTCATAACTAAGATTTCACCAGTTTGAGTTAGCTCTTATCTCTTTTGTTAAAGTATTATTTGTTGTCAATCCCCTGACAAGAGGAAGGATCTTCTGTTTGGTGTTGAATACTGGGGAATTAATAATTCCCATGAAAAGTTTTTTTTAATTATAGTGACAGCATGCAGGTCAGAGAATGACAAAAGGATTTATTTCACGAGGATAAGACTTCCCTTGCATGAAGAACTGCATTGGAGTACATCTAAAATAGATCTTTGTGATTCTGTGTTTACCTGAGGTTGCCAATTCACCTGAAATAAGAGGCTTCCTGGTGTTCCTCTTAGCATGTATCTAACAAGTCAGTCAAAGTCTAATCTCAGCAGTTATTATCTACCTTAGTTGTGTCTCCTCCAAATGATCCTTTAAAAATTCATAACATAAAATGTTTTAATACGACAAATGCAAGCAAAATCCTGTGAAATTAAAAAAAAAAGACATTAGCACTAGACTACAGATTCTTTAACAGTGTTTGCCTGATTTTCCCAAGATGAAGTGAGGGAGTACTTAGTATACCTAAACACCTAAACATTAGACTTAAGATAAAGTTCCCTGAAGTTATTCACCTCTGAGGGGGAGGGGGGGGGGGAAGGCATTTGAATTCTGACGTAGCTGCTTCTTAAAAATTTTGCTTTATTCAATAAATTCCAGAAGCCACGCAGAATATAAATCCCTGATCTCTTACTCATCTCTGCCCTTATATTTGTCATCAGAAATAATGACAGCCATCTCAAATTCTGCATCTTAATTTGACTCAATAATTTCCATGTAGGTTTTACTTCCCAGAAGTCTGTTTATGATCTTCAAAGCTATTTCAGCATGTCTTAAGAAATCCCATATCTTTGATCATATTGTTTCAAAATATATCCTATCATACCAATAAAAGGAAATCAACATTTAGAGGATACCTTCAGGTAATTCAGAATCCTAAACCAATATAAGCATAATTACTTGGAGAAAGGCACATCAAAAGAGGGAGCCAGTCCTCTTGTTTCACTGTCAAAGGAAGGTTTTGCATGGGAAAGAGCCCTTTATGACACGTCACTTGTATCATTTAACCACATAGTGTCATCTTTCTGGGTGGCACACAGAGAGTGTAGATTCTGGAGAATTAGAAAGAAATCAAGGATGTTCTTGCAGAGATCCTAAACTATATGTTATGTCCTGCATACTTGCCCTTCTCTTTTTACTCTGCCTATAAGTCTGAATAGGGTTTCTGTGGCTCAGGAAAAACTCAGTGAAAAAGTACACACAGCATTAGCTTGCAATACTTTGAGCACAGTATTTATTTCAATGGGAACATGCAGCATGTCATTCCTGTTGTACCCTCTGCCCCGTGTCTCTGTCTTTGTTCCCTGAATCCATACTGTGACGTGGCCCACAAGAACATTTCCATCTATGACAATACAGTTTTATGCCAAGAAAGAGCCCGAGAATTGTTTTACAGGCAGCTTGCTTTAACAGCAAGGTATTTCCTCCTTTTACGAAGCACAAATCTGTGGTGTCTATGTGGAAAGAGAGTGAAGCACTAAGTTATGGGATTCACTGTGGCCACATCAGAACAGTCTGCAGCAATAAGACAACCAAACATGAATACTTCAATTGAAACTAATAAAACCAGACTACTTCTTCAAAGCCTAGAAGAAAACAGAATGAATGTGTATCACGAGTTGCTGCGTTGTCCCTATATTATTATAAGAATCTTGTTGTCTTGCCACCTGAAACTCACTGAAATAGAAATTATTCTGAAGTTGTGAAGAAACCGTTATTTAAGATCCTTCACTGACCATTCTTGCTAGCTAGTTGAAAATAGTTTTATTTATGATCTTTCACTACTTTTTCAATCTGCCATACATCAGACAATTCATCATGAAGTTCTAATGAACTCATGATTCCATTGCATAAACAATATGAACTGTAGATCTTCAGTTTCTAAAATTCTATTCAAGTCCCAGAACATCTTGACTTTGGTCTGTAAGTCATCCTACCAAAGGGTATTTCTTCTTTGTGCAATACCTGTAGCTGATTCCTAAGGTACCTTCTAACATTACAAATGAGAGACACTTCTGAAGTATGATTTATGCAATTATTCTGATATAAGAATGTACTAAAAAAAGCTTCAGTTTGCAGTGTTGATTCTCAGGAATGCTGAAAATTTCAGCTCTCTCTAAACTCAGTTAATCAAAATTATACTATCAATGTACATATGTAGATAGGAATGGGAGGAATATCTGATATCTTATCTTCTTTACTGCTGGACAGTACTAAAATAAATTCTACATTGATATTAGGAAAGGCAGAGACCTGAAGTACTCTTGCAAATCGACTCACTACCTTAACATTTGAACCAGTATATTTTTACTTCCACCATTTGTTTTGTTTCTATGACACACTGAAAACAAAACCTGAAATTTAACCTATAACGAAGTTTTTGTGTTAACTAAAACCAAATGCTAGAACTATTTTTACAAAATCAAGTGATAAGAGAGGACATCACTTCAAATTGTAGGGAAAAGAAGTGGACAGTCTTTTGGGTAAGATTCTATATTGAAATGTCTCCTACTGGAATGACTGTTCATAGATAAATAATAAGTATCCATATAGTTCTTTGTAGGATTTAAAAAATGTTTCATGCCTTTTTATGACTAAATGTTACCTCAAAGAAAATAATTTTTCCAAACAGTCAGATAAGCATAATTTTTTAATAAGAAATTCTAAGGATAATGCTTTTTGAAATACTACATGTGCATGCCAAAAAATCCTTTTGAAAGCTCTACTCCTTGTGATTTTACACCTCCAGTAAGATAAAGTAAGTTAAACTCTTCTTCCTCTGTCAAATATGCCACAGGTTCATATACCTTAATGTAAAAATACTGTAGGTTGCAGCACAGAATTATCAGTACCATCAAATATTTCCTGAAAAGACAATTATGATGTTGTTATTAAGATTGTATATTTGCTAAAAACTCAACAAACTTACATTTAAAAGTAAATGGAGATTAATTAGAAGCAGCTATCCTTTTATCATGCTTCAATGACAGGAGTAAGAAATTTCCTTTAATGTATATTAAGATACGAAAATCAAATGTGCGACTGTGAAGTCCGCACACAAATGCTGCTAGAAAAATACTTCTAGATATTTCCAGCAACTCGCTTCATTTCCTTTCCTAAACTTGGCAAATAAGTGCTTTGAGAGCTGATCTTTGAAAAGTTGCTCTTTGTCAAAGGCTCCCAAAATCTACTTTGAATTTTCTCTTAAAATAAAAAACTCATCTCCTTTTCCTGATATAAACAGTACAAAAGAGTATACTTTACAAATATTATAAGTTCGAGACTTCGAATTTCTTCAGCTTTGTCTCTTGGCTTTCCTGATTCCCGCGGCAGCACAGTTTAATACCCTTTCAAATCCCTACCTCAATATACTCTCTTGGGATCACACAGTACAGAATGCAGCTACTGCTGATAAGGATGCTATTAGAGGAGTCTGCAAGACCACAAAACTAACAAATACAGCAAGGAAGAGAATGAACCTTTTTCCCACCCCCCAGCACTTTTAGTCGCTTACATTCCACATAAAATGCATAGAAAATCTTTTTATTCTCCATTTCATGTTGATAAATATAGGAAAAACTTAGGGGCTAGATCCAGTATCAGATGAAATGGAGATTTTCCTTGCAGTTGCACTATATTCTCAAAGAGACAAAATGCTTGCAACTGAAAATTAAATTGGAACTGTGAAATGTAGCTTTATAGTGAATCCTATTAGAAAGCTAAGGGTTATGAACAGGTCATTGTAATCTTGTTATCCAGGCACTTATTTCCTTGCTCTTCAGATCTTCAGTCCTACATAGCTATCTTGTCTGATTTTTTCACGTTGTTTTTCCTTCTGTCTGTGTACCTGCAATAGTAAGAATAACCATTGTCTTTTGTTCAGAATGCATTCTTGGTAATTCAGTTTAGTCTTGCTAGACAAGAGTTGTCTTCCTTCATGCTTTCGATGGGCAGATATGTTTCTGTTTGACATTCTTATTAATTCAACACCGTCTCCTTGAGATGAAATTATGCCTATCAACAGTGCTTGTCCCCACTCTACCTGCACAGCAATTTACCCTTCAGGCATATTAGCAACAGTATATGCTGGGTTCTTTTATGTGATCTCCGTACCTTGCTCCTCTACTACGTTGTTATATTAACTTATGAGTAGGCATTGGTCTTCAGTTGTATCTATCCACTTTTAATACATGCCACTGCTTTAAGGGATACAGGTCTGTAAGAAGACTAACGAGTAACTGTCAAACTGAAATGGGCCAAAAATGTCTCTAAAATATCTCCCCATTGGTGAAAGTTAAAGGCATCATCTTTTAAACCTACCACAGAAAATCATCTATTTCTGAGAACAACCCATAGCTTTCTATAACGCACTGCATCAACTTCTACCGGCCCTGGCAAAGCATTATCCTTTCCAAGATTTCTTGCATCTCTGTAAAATGCCCATCGCTAAAGCAACTAAAAACCAAATACTAACATTCTAATTGAGGCTTTTATTCTTCTGAGTTCCAACTGTGTTGATTTATACTTTTATTGGACAGCAATGAGAATGACTAGACGTTAATTGCATCCTTCTCTTTTGATTCACCATTTCTATTGTTTCCAAAACTTGCGGGCAAGTTAAATAGCAGAGAAGTACACAAATCCTATCCCCAAAAAATTCAGAAGACTGAAGGGGAAAAAAGGAAAGAACAGAGAAATCAACTACAGGAAAATAGGGGTTATTACTCTTTCCTTGAGACACTTAAATGGAATCTCATACACTGAGCGTAAGACTCTCCCCTTTCGTTCCCCTATGACATTCTGCAGTGAGTTGGCAGATACCAGAGTAAAGCTTGAGTCCTAAATCAGGATCCCTTATGCTTGAGCCAGTGGTTTTATCTGTGATCATTCAACCATATCAACTCCCAGGCTGAAAGGGGCCAGTGTAACTTTGCAGCCACAGATTATACTTCTCCAAACATTGCTTGGCAAAAAGGTACACCCCTCACAATGTTATTCTTCCTCTCATGAGAAGGCAGATTCACAGAATTTGACTCACAGGATCAAATCCCTGCACCCAACATGTGGTGAAAGCTGCCAGATACCCACTCTGTTGTGAGAGCCAGTGTTGGAGTTGAACGCATTGAAGAAAGCTGAGGAATTCTTCAACATTTTGTAACGTCACAAAATCCCAAAGTAGGGATTACACCTCACTGCACGTTTGGGGCAGGAGATTCACATGCACTATTGGCTCAATGTCATTACCATATGTGGTCAAGCTCCTTCTGCTTTCACTCGCAGCAGAATGTGTCTGATATGGAACGTTTTGGAAACCCCATCTTTAAAAAATTTACTTATATTCATTCTAATACATGACATGAAATGTAGGCAGCATTGCATGCCTCTAAAGATTACCGTGATGGCCCAAAGTGCAGAGCATGTCACCTCCTGGTATTTAGACTCTTAACTGCATTGGGAAGAGGAGAATAGATAGGCAACTAATAGAGAGTTTTTGACTGTGTTGCTTATCTTTGCCACGTTCCTGGCTGGACAGATGACAACCATGTTGTCAGTCTCAACAAATTCAACAAGGACTTCAGTATTCAGGGAAACCAAAATCCCCTCATTTGCATCAAAACTGATTCTTCCAGCTTCACATTTTAGGCATGCTGGTACAGTGTGACGGTGCATTCAGCATATAAACAGCATCCTGTTATCAGATTAGTGCCTTCTGAAGAACATAAAACTCATTAGGGAGAAAAATAAAACTCTGATGTTTTTAAGTTTCCACAGGCACTCAGCTCCTAATTCCCATAAACTTGGGGGATTTTTAAAATTAGAAAATACAGTAATTTCTGTGTTCTGCAAATGGCTATGAGAGATGTGCTATAGATTGCTTGAAACTTCTTTAAAGAGTATGAAGAAATTCTGAGATTTTGCTTCTGTAGTAAAGTAAAACCTGTTGGTATATTCCAATATTTTGGATCTTTCTGCAGATTTTTTGCATAATCTGTTTCTGCCATTATACTGCTGTGGTACTTAGCTCTCTGTTCCCTTTCATTTCTTCAGTTGTACACATAGCTCAGTGAGCTACCAGTTTTCTTTGGTCTTTCATATTTATTTTCTCTATTGTGATTTATGTTGCACAGTATTCTCGTTGAGAAATGAATTTCAGTCTGTTCTGTAATGTGAAAACTGACTGTGCTATTATTCTTTTTTCTGTTTTCCTACTGATTCATCCCCAGAATGCAGGAACAGTGGGCTTCATATATACTCAGATATCTTGTTGTCTAAAGTATCAATACAAGTGCATTATGTTTAGCTGATAAAGCCAGTAATTAATTCTAGTTTGAACTCCAACTTAACTACTTTTAACACTGAACTAAATTTTAAATGAAGAGGAACGAGATTTTCTGTTTCATTAGAAATTGTCGTACTTCAGTCTTTCAGGTCCAAAATGGAAAACGAAGCATTCTGATATTTTTAATTGAATGCATCCTTGTCCCTACCAAAATCAGTTTAGTTCAGTTGAAGCATTTTCTATCAATAAAGTTAAGAGGATTTTTACTCTCCTTATGAATTATTTAATTTACAAATCCTATTAAAAAAATTTCTTTCAAAGCAAAGCATATAAATTAATTTTTGTCTTTTTAAAAAAGTTGAACATATTCCTAACTGGAAAAAGGACATATTCCTAACTGAAGCACTTAAATCCTAAACTGAAATTTTAAGAAGCATCAGTTTCTTTCTATAAACAGTATTTTGCAAGGTTTTTTTTTTTTGATACATTTTGATACTTATGAGCATTTCATTTTTTCCTGAAAAAACATTTTGACAGAAAGTTGAGAACCCAAATGATGAAGATATTGCTTCATACACAGCTAAACCAGACCAGCAATCAAAGGATCAGCCAGTATCAAGAGAAAACATCTTTCATGAGACAAGGACCATCTTTTTAGCATACTCATCTCTTTTCCTCTAGCATCCATTTCCATCTGCAAAAGCCAAAAAGAAACTTCAGAAATATTTTTTGGAACATGCTGTAGAAAAGATGACAGTCAGGTTCTGTTACGACCTTCTAACCAGGTCACCTGTCTGTCTGCTCACAACAGGCTGTCAGTTGATAGAAGCTGGGTTTTCTCCTATTGCCTCCAGGAAACAAAAATGACCTTCATGACCTTCCCCAGTACCGAGGTCAGACTGACAGGCCTGCAGTTTCCCAGATCCTCCCTCTGACCCTTCTTGTAAATGGGTGTAACATTTGCCAGTCTCCAGTCAAGCAGCACTTCCCCAGTCAGCCAGGACTGCTGGTAGATGAGGGAAACAGGTTTGGTGAGGAACTCTGCCAGCTCCCTCAGTACCCTCGGGTGGATCCCGCCTGGCCCCATAGACCTGTGTTTGTCTAATTGGCCGAGCATGTCTCTAACCAAATCCTCCTGAATCCTTGGAGCTTCATTCTCACTTTCCTGTGACTCAGGGAGCTGAGTATCCCGAGAACATCTCACCTTACTATTAAAGACTGAGGCACAGAAGGCAGTAAGTACCTCTGCCTTGTCCTCATTCCTTGTCAGTACTGTCCCTCCTGCATCCAGTAGAGGAGAGAGATTCTCCTTGGTCCTCCTGTTGTTAAGATATTTGAAGAAACACTTTTTTATGTCTTTTACCAGTTGGCTAGTTGGAGTTCTATTTGGGCTTTAGCCCTTCTAATTTTCTCTCTACATGATCTCACCTCACCATTGCAGTCCTCCTGGGATGCCTGTCTACTCTTCCAAAGCTCATAAACTTTTCTCTTCTTCCTGAGATCAGGACAAAGCTCTCTACTCAGTCAACCTGGTTTTCTTCCACGCCAACTCATTTTACAGGACACAGGGATGTGCCGCCAGGTTTTTCCTTCTTGAGGGGCATCCAGCCCTCTTGTGCTCCTTTGTCCTTTAGAACTGCCTCCCAATGAATTTTATCTAGCAGCCTTCTAAACAGTTCGAAGTCTGCCCTCCAGAATCCAAGGTGGCAGTTCTGCTGACCCCAACCCCCCTTACTCCTCCAAGAACTGAAAATTCTATCATCTCATGATCACAGTGCCCCGGGTGTCCTCCAGCAGTCACCTCTCCCATAAGGCCTTCTCTGTTCATACAGTCACTCACCAATTGTGTTAGGAAGTTGTCTTCCATACAGTCAACGAACCTCCTGGACTGTTTCCTTTCTGCTGTATTATACTTCCAGCAAACGTCTTGAAGGTTGAAATCCCCCACAAGAATGACAGCTAGCTATCAGAAGACTTTTCCCAGTTGCTTGTAGAAGAGCTTATCAGTTTCTTTGTCCTTGCTGGGTGGCCAATAACAGCCTCCCACAACTATATCTGGCTTACTGTGCAATCCACTGATTTTAACCTATAAGCACTCAATCCTTTGACACCGTCTCTCACAGAAGGAAATCCAGTTGGAAACCGGTCATGAGCGGTGTTCCCCAGGGTTCAGTGCTGGGTCCGGTCCTGTTTAACATCTTCATCAATGATCACGATGAAGGCATTGAGTGCACCCTTAGCAAGTTTGCAGATGACACCAAGATGGGTGCAAGTGTGGATCTGCTTGAAGGAAGGGAGGCTCTGCAGAGGGATCTGGACAGGCTGGATCGATGGGCTGAGACCAACGGGATGAGGTTCAACAAGGCCAAGTGCAGAGTCCTCCATTTGGGACACAACAACCCGTGCAGTGTTACAGGCTTGGGGAAGAGTGGCTGGAGAGCTGCCTGGCACAGAAGGACCTGGGGGTGTTGGTTGGCAGCTGGCTGAACATGAGCCAGCAGTGTGCCCAGGTGGCCAAGAGGGCCAATGGCATCTTGGCCTGTATCAGACACAGCGTGGCCAGCAGGAGCAGGGAGGTCATTGTGCTCCTGTGCTCAGCACTGGTGAGGCTGCACCTCGAGTCCTGGGTTCAGTTTTGGGCCCCTCACTACAGGAAGGACATTGAGGGGCTGGAGTGTGTGCAGAGAAAGGCAACGAGGCTGGTGAGGGAGCTGGAGAATAAGCCCTTCGAGGAGAGACTGAGGGAATTAAGGTTGTTTAGCTTAGAGGAGACTGAGGGGAGACCTCATCACTGTCTACAACTACTCAAAAGGAGGTTGTGAGGGGGTGGGTGCTGGTCTCTTCTCACACGTGATAAGTGATAGGACAAGAGGAAATGGCCGTAAGTTGTGCCAGGGGAGGTTTAGACTGGACATTAGATAGAATTCCTTCACTGAAAGAGTGGTCAGGGATTGGAACAGGCTGCCCAGGGAGGTGGTGGAGTCACCATCTCTGGAGGTGTTTAAAAGACGGGTGGATGAGTTTCTTAGGGACATGCTTTAATAAGGAGACAGGCACGGTTGGACTCGATCTCAGAGGTCTCTTCCAACCTAGTGATTCTATGATTCTATGATCCTATCATTACTATTATTGAGTTCCACGCAATCAAAACATTCTTTAACACAGAGAGCCACCCCACAACCTCTCTTTTCTAGCTTATCCCACCTGAAGAGTTTGTCACCACCCATGGCAGCACTCCAGTTGTGTGAATCATCCCACCATGTTTCTGTGATGGCAATTATGTCATAGTTTCCTTTCCTTGCTACAGCTTTCAGCTCCTGCTGTTTGTTGCTCATGCTGCCTGCATTAGCGTGAATGCACTTCAGCTGGACAGTTGTTTTCACCTCTTCCCTGAGGATGCAAAAAATTAAGGCTCCTGAAACACATGCAAGTATAAATAGGTTTTTACTTGACAGTTTTCCTTTTACGATGTGTTTCAATATCATATAGTAAATAACAAGCCCTCTATTATGATTAAATAAATTAGAGTGTTTGGGTAATTTTAGAACAAGTTATAAATCGTGTAAGGGCTCTGTATATTTTTGATGCTTAATTCAAGTACTGAACTGGCATGAGAATTCTGTTTCAGCATTGACTTACACTTTCTAGGAGACTTTACCATAGCAAGAAACCTCTTCATTTTATAGTGCTCTCATTTACTTAGCAGTATTGTGAACTCTATAAAGGAACTGAATAAATATGTGTCTTTACAATGCTAGGTCATGGCTTTGCCAAGACAATGCAGTATTGAACTGTGTTCTCACTGCCTCCTCAAAATTGGACATTTAGTTCCACAGAGTTCAGCTCAGCTAAGGGGAAAAACAGTTCATCCACAGTGTAAGGAAGCCTTGACACAATCATAATCATGCCAGCAGAGATAATGACTTGTAACTGTCCAGGCATTTTCTGTCCTTATAGTGATAGTTTAAATTTAGTTTGAATCAAACCATTACAGCACAACTACTCTGACTATTGCCTTGAAATTATTTTGATATGAAGACAGAATAAGCCACGTATTAGAATTTACTCTTCCTTTAAAAACTTGGAACTATTGTTTTGTTGGACTAGTTGGCAAGTGACAGCCTGTGCTTCAGAGAATGGCTGCACCTTCTACAGTCTCCCATCACAGAATCATAAAAAAGTTATAATAATTGCGTTCCAAGTACAAGCTCATGGTATTTTAAACTCTGCACAGCATGTTTTCAAGTTTTCTGTTTCATCTAGTCCTCCAGGTTTTGATAAATTATTTATTAAGAAAACGCTCATTTCAGTAATGTTGGAATTCAGAATGTGTTTTCTGTCCTGTTGTTGCTGCTGAAGCATCACAATAAAAGATGGGACTCAAGCTTTTAAAGAAGTTGATCTGAAATTGTGGAGTGAATAGGCATAAGCTCTGCACATGGAGCAAGTAGTCTCCCATAAATGACAGGATTTTGCTGGTACTTCAGATTTTGTGTCTCATCTCTGAGTGATCAGGTTATGGAATACGTAGGAGTCTGTATGCCATAGCCAGGATTTGCAACTTTTCTAATTATTAATAGCATTACTTTCCTTTCATTGTTGTGTTATTTAGTCATTTACAAGTTTTGTGAATTTCTTCTCCATTTGTAGAGGGCCTAAGAAATGTCACCCTAGTATTCATCTGGAAGGACAAACAGCAGGAGTTCTGCAAAGGCATATTGGACCACAGTTTGAAGAGCACTCGGGTTAGAAGTTGGCTAAAAAAGGAACAAAACCAAGAGGCTTACTGGGGTCTCACTTTCCCATTACTGGTGTCTCACACCTGCACTACAAAATAATTATACTTATGTATTATTTCCTATTAAAATATCATTTACTCTAGCAATTTTAAAAGCTCTGAATATTATAAGGTCTTTTGAAATAGTAGAAGATAAATCTGGTGGGTTCATAACATAGATGCTTGTCATTAGTTTAAAAAAGTACACTGACAAATGTTAATATCTTTGTCTCAATGGCTGCCACAGTAGAATTTTTTATGTGCTCTATTTGTTCTTCTAGCTTTTAGTAGTGGCATTATACTCCATAACTTACACTAGTAATTTACAACAGAGATTAACCCACAAGAATACATATTATGGATTTACTTTGGAACTATTCCCCAAGTGATTACTTTAATGATCTTTTGACCATGCCTGATTGTATTCTTTTTTTCTCTGTTGTTCTTTTCCACCATCCCTTCTGATTTCTGTATTCCTTTTTATATTTTTTTTTGTGCACTTAAAGAGCTCATAGAAAGACAGATTATAAGAATCCATCACCTGCAGTTTACTAGAAATCCTGACCTGTACTACTGAGTACCTATTAGCTGAGTACTTTTTCTCCCTAGAGGATATATTAGGAGCTCTGAATGAGTAAACATGTTTTCATCTGATCCATATACTGCATACTCATTTAGAATTTATAGATATGCTGTGCTCTTTCCATTTTCTACCCCTTTATATATATATCACTCTGATCCACTAATGTTCTATCTCCTTTATTTAACAAAAGTAATTAATTAAACTTCATACATTTGTGCAAGAGGGAAAAATGTGACACAAATGGACTCAATTACTGTCACATCAGAAGCATGACAGAGTGCGTTAACATTTCTTCCCAGGCCAGTAAGAAGTTGAATTAATTGTGCACTACCCATATGTTTGGTGAAAATATGGGATAGCTTCATGGTCAGTTAACAGCCGATGATCGCATCCTCCCTTATTCCTTTCCTTTGTGAAGATAAGAAGCTGTAGTTTAGCTGTAGTTCTAGTTATCTTTATCTGACTTGAGTGCAGCCCCTTGCTGGAGGTGTGATTTCCATTGCTCCCTCTGCTCACAGCAAATCCTGCATCACCAGGCTAGCACTGCAGAGCCAGGCAATGAATCATGAGCTGATCTTGCTAAAAACTAACCTAGCAAAAATGATCAGTTTTCAGTTGGGGCAATCAGACTCACTGCACTGCCATGCAAATCTGGGAAGAGAAGGCAACGTTACCCTTTTCAGCAGCTGCCTCCACACACGTATCTTGCATTAAAGCAGCCATGGAGTTGTAGTGTCAATCAGGCAGTAATCCTGTTCAACTTGGAAGCCAATAGGGGCAGGGGGAATCGCTGCTGACTAAACTACAGGATAAGGGGTCCCCTTTTCACAAGTTGAGGTTGTCTCCATGTTAACTCAGGATGACTTCAAGATACAACTGGCTTCCATGAAAGAGTTATTTGGGTTAAAAATTCCAACATAATACTGCAAAGATGCAAGAGTAATCAGCACTCCTTACTCAGCCCAACAGAGAAATACCAACATAAGATAAAAGAAAATCTGCCCCAAGGAAATTAGTATGTAAGAGAAAGCTTACAGGAACACAAAGCGTTTCAGCAAAACTACAAGGGGGAAAGAATTTGGCTCCAAGTTCTTGAAACAGTGGGAGGGCAAATGACCAGCTGGAAATTGAAACAAATTGGTTTCTGCCATGTGAGCGGCACTCTGTGCATTGGTTTTGATAATGGATAGTGTGTTTTTAAAATGTACATACTTTTTAAAAAAACATGGGTGGGAATAAAATACCCAATACCTGTACCTACTCAGATCCTTCCTAACCACAAATGACCCTTGCTAGAGCCCACATTTTCTGTAGGGCTTGAAACTGATGAAAATATATTGTGCATTAGTTTAATAAAGAAATCATAAATACCATCGTTCTTGATTTGTAGCTCTGTGCTTTCAAAAACCTGTACACAAATTTTCCAACTTCTTGTGGTTTTCGAAATAAAAAGAAAGCCACTTGAACTTGGCCAGTACAAAATGTGCTCTTAAACAGAAGCTTTGAAAGATTCCAGCATATTTGGCATCATTTCTATCTGTTGGCTTAAGGAACATTTATGTAGTTACAATATAGCATTTTTGAAAAAAGATCCTAAGTTTTCTTAGCTCTCTTGGAATGTTAACATTAAATCATCCATAGTACAAAGATCCTTGTCTAAGGATTGCACAGTCTATTATGCACTTCCCTTGGAGGAAGAACAAAGATAACACTAAATCTGGTGGCAAAGCAGTGCAACTTAAAAGCAGTAGCCCCAGATTAATTCTGTTCTTAGAAAAAAAAACCCAATCAGTTGTCAGAACAAAAGATTAGTATTTAGGGAACTAGAAGACTGTAAAGACTAGGAGAAATAAGGAATGGTAATACAGGGTTACCCTTGGGGAAAGCATTTCAGAATGGGCTTTATGTAATATTTCTGGATATCAATACAATTAGTAGGTACAGAAACAGGCAAGATTTTTAATCTTGTGACATATTTGAGCATTTTAGTTAATTATTTACATTTTATAATATTATTTTCTATTTATATGTATAAGTCAAGCCCGTATCAGGAATCTTAATAACTTTGATATTTTCATTTTATTAATAATATTTTTTAAACCTCTTGTGTGTTTTGAAATGCTTCATTACATTAACATTCGCATAAATACAAGTGCCAAATTCTGTCATCAGTCATGCTGGAATCACACAGTTCACTTGATGGATTTATTCCAGTTGCAACAGGGTCATTAAAAATAAAGCTACATCATACTTTCTTGCCATATTCAATTAAAAATTTATTCAAATATTAGATAGTGTGGATTCTTTTTCACTATAACATTAAGATTCTGTACAATTACTCTGGTGCCAAAAGAAGAACATTCAAAATCATGTAATTTTTTTATTAAAGACAAAATTAAATAAACATTTGCTACCACAAACAACTTTTTTTTCACTATTTAAACATTATTCATCAATAACTTACCTTCTACAATTAATTTCAGGATTTGCTCATACATGTTTTGAAATTCTATTCTTTTTAGTACCTGTTGTCAAAATTATTTACAGAAACTGCATTAACAAGAACTCCATCCTAAAATTCATGGCAGTGACTAGAGGAGTCAACAAACGAGTTTTAAACATAATAGTAGTATGTTACTTAGAAATAAGAATTATTTCTACTCTATTACTGGAATGTATGCAGTTTGTGTGAGTTAGGGGGCATATTCAGTTCCAAATTACTGACTGTTCTGAAGTACAGAAAAATTACCCATTGTAGCACTTTTCACGATGTTGTGTTCTTTAACTTGGCTGGATTCATAACACATCCTACAAGTTCAAGGATTTCCTCATGGATTTCCTTGCCCAATGAAAGTTAATGGATGTTGACCTTTATGGGGGGAGAGGGGAAAAAAGCCTCGATAGCATGGAAATTATAGGAAGATCGATAGTAGAAAGATCTTGTCACTTACTCCATAGAAAAGAGGAAGAGACAAATGCAGGCAGTCACAACTAGTAGAAACCCACAGTGATCTTCTAAGTTGCTATATACTGATAAGCTTTTTACATGATGCGTAGACCTCTCAGCTAGACACAGAGAACAGGCTATCTCTTTGCATAATACCTAGGTAGAAAAAAAAAATATATATGCATACACAGAGAGGAAAGAAAATAGGCTAAAGCTGAACCCTAACAACCATAGATCAGTATGGTGAGAACTGGTGTAAAATTCACACCACCTTAATTAGCGAATGCAGTTTGACAGGGCTTAGGTGACTTTTGTAACCTTGAGACCGTCAACAACTGTTCATAATCAAACCTAAAACCAGGTTATGAAATGTGATCAGCTGCAGCTGCCCAGAAGAGTGTATGACACCTTATGAGACTCAGGCCTATATTTATCCACACAGACTTGAATGCTTCCCCTTGCAACAGAAATAGAACAAATTAATTTGGAAAAAAACCCCAAACATATAATGTAGTGTAATTTAAAAATACTGAAGCATTTGTGCAAATCCGGCCATTTGAAAAATATCTCACCTCTGTTCTTCTTGTGGTTTCCTTAGATTGAAATGCCAGGCTAAAACTTTACAAAAGAAAAAGCAAACAACACTATATAAGCAGGAGGAGGCAGGGCTTACATCACACTTCCAGGAGCAGCTTCATTCTCAAGATAAATGGGGAGAAAAATAACCTAAAGCTAACACTTCCATGGGATTCTCCATATGCTTTTGCATAGGTTTTCATATTCAGAAATGCAGATTTATGTTCAGAACATGCTTAAGCACCTTTAATTATAATATTTGGTTTGATGCACATACAGTTTCCATTATTGAAACAATTTGATATGATTTGGTTTTCAAATTACAAGCATGTAGCATTCTATTTTTCTTAACAACCTGACTGGAAGATTATATAAATGTGGAGGGCCCTTTACAGTGCGACAGAAGTGGGCACACCTCTTCAGGTAATGTCTGCAAGACTCCCCTGTTTGCTAATAAATTTATGTATGTATTTATATTTTTAAAATTACTACTGTATTTAATTTGGACATAATGAATAAAGTTCTCTATAAACATACTGCTTAGGATAAAACAGTGCATCCAACTCACTTTTGCTCTTTGTCTCTTTTCAGTATTTTGATAACAAGTCTAGGATTATTCTCACTATTTTCCTAGAACTATTGCATTCTGGTCATTTTAATCATGATTTAACAGAAGCTTTCAGTGAAATCCATAGAGTAAGAAGGCTTTTGGAGTTGGCAATATTCTCGCTTCCTGTGCAAAAAGCATTGGGATTTCTTGTCTTATCATTCATCTTCCAAACGTAAAATACTAGTTTTCATGGGCTAAGACTTGTTTCCTCAGCTTTGTCAGTAATATCCTATGTAAAAAGACAATTTTGCCTCTAACTGTTGCTTTCCATTCATCAAAGCAAGAATACTCCCTGCCTTTATACGACGGCACAATTATTACAGTCATTTCCAGTAGCTTGCATAGTAACAAAATTAGCTATAAATGGCATAAAACCCCATTTCTGTAATATCTACAAAATGGAGGAGTAGTATGGTTTACTTCCTCCACTTCTGTGCTTGCTCTGTAAATATGATTTACTTACCTGTTTTCTGCTGTCGATGCTAATCTTTTAGCATGTCTAACAAAAGAGGCCAAAAGAGAAAACTCTGAAAGACAGAGACTCTAGAACTCGGATAAAATAAATAAAATAAATAAAATAAAATAAATCGGATCCTAAATACAGGGGGATTTACACATCCAGCCTAGAAAAGTTAGATTGTGTTACTGTATCTTAATTTGGTTTTGTAAGTCTTCCTGTTTTCTGTGTCTGGGCATCTGCATTTAAATTTGAGAACCTGTCCATTACACACAGGAATAATTTGTTACCTATTAAAAAAGTTCCATCTATAAAGATTTCCCAAGTTACACTTCCCTTTCCAGTCTCTATACATATGAAACTGGCATAAACCTTTCCAGAAAGGAAGTAGTCATAAAATGAAATATTAACATTTGTCTTAAAAAACAATATTGATTTGTATGTTCACTTAAAATGTTCTCTTTTGAGTTCATCCTCCTCTTTTTCCTTTTTCTTCTTTTCTTTAAAATCTTACTGAATCTGAAAGCATTGCATTTATCATCCTGAAAGATCAGAGGCACGAATGACTTTTCAAAGATACTGTTTCATATACCTCATACTTACAAGCTTTTGCATGTAACTTTGAACAAGACAATCACAATCTGGGATTACTGTTGCCCACAAAACATCCTTACGGGTTTCCATTTTAGCTCTGCCTGGAGTGACCTCGGCCACAGATTCGATCAGACATAACATACAATTTGCTTCACACTAACACACTTCCTTTATAGTCACAGAAATATTGCAACTCCCATTTGAAGTTAATTTTAAGAGAGAAAATATAAATAATTAAATGGATGATGGAGTTAGTCTTTTCCTTAGAACATCTTAAAACTGTCATTGTTTTCTGAATGTCATACCTCATTTATTCATAGATACCTACAAGAAAACAAATGTTTTAGTGCTAAATATGGGCTTAGACACACTTGGCATACTAAAAGGGTTTTTTTTCAGTGTGGCTATTATTCTTCTCTATTTTTATCCTTATTTTAATACCAAGCCATCCTGCAAACATCATTAAATCTATCCTTGTATCACCCTTCAGAGGACATTTGCAGCATCAGGTCTTTGCTATTCAAGATGTCTCTGGCAAAGCAAATAAATTCTGAAACCTATTCACAGTTTTCCTTTGTACTTGGGTTCCTTCGCTAATAACCAGCCAAATACAGAATGAAATTTGCAAGTCCACTATTGACTTCTGCTAATGGTAAATTTAGTGTATGTTGTGTTTGCCTTACCTATTGCAGATGACTTCTTGAATCCCATTTCCCTCTTGAAAGGGGAGAAAAGGAAAAGTTTTGCCTCATGCTCCACATTTTTTATCGCCATTTACATTACTAAAGCTATAGTGGTTGAAGATCTTAGTGCCAATATGATTTCTACCATACAGGACTTTTGTCCCTCATCTTGGCAAGCTTGGAGACCCTAGAACCGCAACTTAGGCACACAAAAGCACCACGTGCCAGTTTCTGCTTCTGCATAAATCTGTATAAGTCTGGAAAGTCAAAATTTTCTGGGTTTCCCTTACCATCTACATCCTAATGAAATGCGTAGTAGATTATGGAATGCATTTTAAACTGAACATCTCAAAGAGCAATTACTGTTGGAGTAAGTATCTTTTATCTCTTCTCCTGTGTGCTACTGAATCCTCCTACAAGTAACTGATTAGCAGAGAGCTTATGTCCTTTTCAGACAGTGTGTTCTGGCCAGATCTGGCAAACTGTGTCTGCTCTCCAAAATGTGTCATCAAAATTGACTTTGGTGTCCAAGGCATTTTTGTGTACAAAAATTGTTCTCCTTCTGGATTCCTCACATATTCTGATCAAACCTTCTGTTTTTCACTGGTTTCTGCAGTGTCATGCAGGAGAAAAGAGTACACAAAGTCATCTCAAAGCTTGTAAGGACACTTCTAATGGAGCACAGTCCAGATACCAAATATGCTATACAGCTGATATTTAAATTATTACAGTAGAGCTATAGGGGAGTAAAGTTCTGCTTTTCAGTTGCTAATAATTCAATATTCATGGTATTTTTTAATTCTTTTGGAATTCCAGGTTCTTGAACTGACACAGCAGGCCACTCATGCTAATACAGGATACCAGGCTGCTTGTTCCTTAAGAAGTTCTGCTGTCCTTTTGTCCTGCCTCCTGAAGCACGGCATGACCCACATGTTTCTTCTCTGGAGACTTGCTGTTACATTCTTCCTTTCAAGAATTACCTGGAATGATTTTAGGAGATGTGTATATATTCTGTGTAGTTCTTTCCTTAATACTGATGTTCAGAATCAAACTTGTTAGCAATGGCATTGGTGTTGAAGCTGCTGCTGCCTTTTTTCCATCATTTTTTCACTTCTGGGTTTTAGCTGTGTATGTTTGCCTGAGAAAACCTTGTCCAAATGTCATCACATACAGTGACGACACAGTACAATTTGACACAACTATATTTAGACATAGGATTGAGAAAAATAACAGGAAATTGAGGATCTATATGATACATCTATTTCCCAAACTGAATAAGAAACAAAAAATAACTGTTTACAAGACAGGCATGGATCAAATCTAAACTGCTCAGCATTACTTGCAGCAGTCAGCACAAACTAACTGCTTTACCATATTTCACTTTGTCTGTTAGTGCAGTTCATTTGATAAGTAGCAGTATTATTGAGTAAGTTTTAATTGTCAGCAAGGCTAGACATTCAGTGGAGCTGTTACATACAATCAGGTCTGTCACACTACATTTAGTGGTAGATGATTTACTTAAAATATTGTGACCTTACATTCATGAAAACCACATCTTCATCTCCAGACTGGTGCATGACCTTGGAGCTAATTTTATTTGATATTAGATGTGCCCTGAACGTCCAAAAAGCGTGTATGTAAAAAGACCTCATCTCTTGTGTTCGCAGCATACGTAATTGATAAACCCTGTTCTGATTCTAGCCAATCAACCATGACAACCTCTGATCTTAATCTCAACTAGCACCTCAGATAAACAAGTTTATGCTTCTGGAGATGACAGATCCTTGGTATGTCATATCACTAGTTTATATTCTATTTCTCTATTTTAGAAATTATTCCTTCAGCCACAAGAAATATACATCCATATGTCTGTCATGTTTGATTCTCAGTTTTGAGCTGCTTTCATTTGATAACTCAGTTTTGTGCAAATTGATGTTTTCACATTTCTTAGAGGCATGTTTCAAATGTACACTTTGAATCTGATACACAGTAGCCATAAACGTTTTCATCTTTTATTTTGTTGTTTTAGCACTCTAGTCATTTTCAGGTTTAGAAAACATCTCTACCAAAGTTACGCCATATTGTTGTATTTGGCCCAGTTCCCAACCACACTTTATGTCACTTCTGAAGATTTCTTCCCCACAACCAAAGCTATCCTATTAAGTGAGCAAGAAAACAGTAAGGATTATGGTGAAGATTTACAGAGAAGACTAAATTTTAAGTCAGCTACCTTCCTTTAGTTCCCACCCTCTGTTGCCCTGTAATAGTGACATTACTGATATGCTCTGTGCAACAATGTGCTCTTCCAGGTTCTTCAGATGAGCCACAGCACTGCAGTGGGAACATTTGTCCTATAGCAGAAGCAGCAAATGGAAATGGATGGAGGAGCTTAAGCCTCTTCCCAACAAAATCCTTGTACCTATGGACTCTTCCCTGCCTGTGTGAGGGCATAGGAAACCATACGTGGCATGCCCATTAGCTTAGGTAAGCCATTTGTTTATCATCCCCATGTATGTCAGGAATTGTTGGGACAGCTTCTCTCTAAAGCCAACTTTGCCCATTCCAGCAGTCAATAAGTAACAAACAGATATACTGTGTAGGAGCATGTACACTTAAATACACACCATTACCAATGACTCCCAGGTTCTTTTTGTATGACATTGTCCTTCATTAAGGTCCCCGAGATTTTGAAAAAGGCTAGGTGCTATTATATTGAATACTGCGCTAATGCACTAAAAATTGCATTGATAATCTGAAGTTAATGGTATGCTAGGCCAGCAACTTAATTTTACAAGACAAAGACTTCACTATTCCAAAACACTGAAGTCATTCACTGGATATGGAACTAATCTAATTCGCTTACATCATAATTTAAATGATATTAAATATATTCTGACAGCACAGTGATAAAGGGTTTGAAGTTTGAAGAACTTGAGTTTGAAGAACTTCCCACAAAATGTAAGGAGAAAGACAGGTGTTGCTGTTACTAATATGAAACCCCTGAATTCACCAATCATAACAAATGCCTTGGATCTGTCATGCATCACCAGTTAAGAATTTCACCAGATTATATCAAAGAAACAGCTACTAAATTAGTATCTGGATTAATATTAATTAACCAACACTGGTTTTAAATTTTTTGATACAACAGATCTCCACACACAGCATAATCTTGGCTCATTAATGTGACTAAAATACCATGTTATGATCCAAAAAATGTACAGAAAGTTTAGCCAAGTGCCTTTACAAACAGTAGAGATGTCAGACACTAGTGTAAATAGCACTGTGAAATCCTTGGGTTTCTTTTATCTTTGACTGTGTTTTAACAATGGGCTGTTATTGCACAGGCCAAGGACAGTTAGCTGTGATTTGTGCTTCTGCACAGCTACCCACAGCTTCCTGGACAGGAAAACTGCTGACTAGACGGCATCAAGCAGCCGCCTAGGGCTGTGTTGGAATGGCCAAAAACTGGACAAGGTAATCATTAATCTGTGCCTGTCCTGCTTGGGCAGCTATCAGACTTGCTCATGACCTGCCTAGGGTATTGAAGAAGGATTTGTGACAGAGAGGCTCAGTGTTCCTGCCTCACTGATTTGAATGTGCTGTCAGGGCTTATGCCAAGCACTCAATCATCAGTAAAGCACAGAGCAAAGAAACCTGAAGAGAAACGAATATATGAACACAAGAAAAAGTTGGCAGGAGTAATTGTTTAGGCCTGATCCTTTTGTTTCCTTGACCCAGCTTACACACAATACCTTCTTTTAACACGTATCATGCTTCTGAATGCTTTTACTGTGTATATGGTCAGTGTTACAAAGATTCCTTTTATATATTGCTGTCTCTGTGGTTCCTGTTCCTAATGTCTTTGGGCCAGGGAAAGCTGCAGGTGCCTCAGACGCAGTATCCTCAGCCCTCTTAGTAAGTACATTGTTGTGCTTCTCTGTAGCATCCCAGCTAAGAGCAGAACAAGGCATTTAGGCCAAGTGAAAAGGCATAGCAAGCTGAAACTCAAAGATTTCTTTTGGGGTTGAACCACTGTTACCTTGTCAACATGTACTGAAGCTTATATTATACCTATACCTATAGAACAGATACACTAGTATCTGTATCTGTATCTAAGCAATTGATTAAATGGATTCCAAAGAGGAAATCTGAAGATTCAGGCACTTCAGGCTTGATGCAATCTCATGTACAGCAGGAGTTCTAATTATTTTTCTTGAGTGGAAAATTTGAATATAACTTTTCACAAAATGAAGCACACAAAGGGGAACTCAAGAATTTCTTTTTTTCTTGCATGAATCAAAATTTTTCTAAAAAGCATTTGTAATAATAAAGGATCTCTGGAGACATTCACTGTCTCTAAATCTCTGCCTTTATGAAACTGTTCAGCTGATTTTTTAAAACATTAATTATTACTTGTGATCCTCTAACACTGTTTTTTAATAAAACAGCTCAATCCTCCTGTCCTCTCCCCCATTTTCCTGCCCCTGGAATTGTTTCTTTTAGTTCACCTTTGCTTTTAGTAATATATTCTTTATATAAATAATATACATTGTCCATGTTTATGGAGTTTTGTCTTCCAGTTTCAGTTTCAGAGGAAATTACATTACATAATTAATATGGAATAAATTCAGTTAATTCAACAGTCTCAACAGGGCAGAATATGTAGAAGTGCAGGCAATCTAAACAAGTGTTCCTGATCTTATCTCTCCAAGTAAAGTCATACTTTACAACCAAGTTGCAGTGTTTGATTCTCAACACATGGGTTGATGTGAAGTGTGTTGACCTTCACAGTCAGAACTAAGCTATCCCTGGAAAAGCGTGTAACACACAAACAAGAGAGCTGTAATCTGTCTCTTTTCAGTGGACCTGCCTTCAATTTGATTCACACTTGCTACTCAAAGAATGACAACATAAAAATGTTTTCTTCATATTTTAATTTCGCAGTGACTTTCAGTCTTTGTGACGATACCAGGTATCTCCGATGGCTATTTTTCTTAATTTATTCACATAATAGGCATAAAATAGCCATAGCACCGTAGTTTGCACTAGATGATCTAAACTCAATTAAAACCTATTCCATTTCTCGTCATTTCCAAACTCTGTTGTTTAGGCTGAAACTCACAATAACAGTCCCAGTCTTTGCAAATCTAGATAATTTTCCTGAAGGACTACCCAGCCAATGATTATATATTCCTGTCTTTTATAGTTTAGAAGAAATAATTTATTAGATAAACCTATAGGAGCCAGTTTCCTTATATATACTGTCATTCATATAGTTTCATAGTTTCCTTATAATTTCCTTTCACATACTGATGAACAGCCTGCATGCTTCTTTCTGTCCATTTGTTCATCCAGATTATGGCTCTTGCAATCACATTTGTTTCTAATGAAGTGCATTCCGTTACAAAGACTAAAAAACATGTTCCATGTGTGGAACAACATAATTAATTTCATTTTCACCTTTACTACTTAATTGTTATTTTGCACATAGAAAAATTTGAAAAAATAGCTACCTATAAATGCTTAGTTAGGCAGATGATAACTGCTTATAAAAGAGTATACTTGCCCAAGATATCTCTATATTCAGTCCTATTAAGTCTTCCATAAATACTAACCTAAATTATTCAGTTAAAAAAATTAATAGCTGTGTCTCATGGGAGACCATAATGAATTTCACACTGAGGCACCATTCCTGTTTCAAAGGGAAGTAAAAAATACATATGTATTCTTAACTATACTGACCTCTCATCTATATATAATGAGTCTCAAAAGGTTATGATTTTACTTTCATTATGATGTCATTACATTCTGTATATCCTTCCTCCCACTCCCAAGACCTATACATTCTCCTAATGCAGTTAGTATACATTTATTAGTTAGAAAATAATTTAAATTCCTATTGTGTTTACAAATAATATAACTCGTAGAGGTTAAAAACTCACTGTCTTTTGCCTGTCACTTACATTTGTCTGTGGTAAACAGGCAGTATCCATAGGCATTGTTTGTTCATATTAGAGGAAATATTTCTTGATTTAGAAACCATCAATATGGAATTCTGACATGAAGATGAACTTTCATGTTCCTGTTCATTCATCACCTTTGTCACCTAAGTAATACTCAAAGGGAAACGCAGATTTATTTCTAGTTCTAAACCTGACTTCTGTCATAGTTGAGACAAGCTGCGCTTGTGATCTCCTTACCTTTCAAGTTTCTCTCTCCAGGAGAATTTACACTCCGTAATCCAGCTGAAATTCATATTCTATGAGGTATCCTATCTTTGCTGTACTGTTGTGCTAAGAGACTTCTTCTTGGACTCTCCTTTGAGTGCATATCATTCTTGTCATTGTACATTTTAACGTTCTGTCTATATGCCAAGACACAGTGTATTGTCCAGTCCGTGCACCTGAGCTAGATCATTCGTGCTACCTAGCTCCCATAAGAACCAAATCCTGTAGGTCGCTCTAGGGCATTTGTTTTCCCTGTGTTTATGTGAATCCTGGATTACCATGCAACCTCTATACGATTAGGATAGCTCTTTTTCTGCATACTATTTTTTGCCCTGCTAACTCAGATATCTGTACCTTGGCTAGTACTTAAGTAGATGCTCACTAAAATTAATGTTTATTTCCAGCTCTTGGTATTTTCCTTCTACCTGCCCAGTCTTTATGTCCTTAATATCACAAAGCCACAAATCTTTTCCCATCTCCAATCACCGATTTGTTTCCAGATTACTTTTCCTTGTTTTTAATTTAGCTCTGCATAGTCAAATGGACTAATGTCAAGCAGATAAATTGATGTAAATACACTTTAGTTACATCTTACACTGCATTGTATAGCTGTATTTTAACAGAAAAAAAATAATAGAACCCATATTTTGAGGAAGGTAATAATATTCACAGACAATCATGAGCAAAGAGATCAAAAGCTATTAAATTATTCACCTTTATCAAGTACTTGCTCAGCCCTATTAAAAGCCTACAATAAATATTTCTAGTTTTGCGCTTGGCAATTTCACATAATGGATATTAGAAGGTGATTAACAGACAAGAGGAAGATCTGACAAGTAAAATATCCTTTGAAACATACAGAGAAAAGAAATATAGACTTTTTTTGGTATTACTAAAACATAGACTAAATTGCAGGGATCGTATGTATATTCATTAGTTCCCTGATCCCTAGCAGGAATCACAGTCCTGTAATAGGCACCAATTGTTTTTTCTATGGTATCCACAGGGATTGGAAGATGCTTAGAAATGACTGCTACAGTAACTAGCCGGTAGGTAGCCACTTGTATTAACAGAATGGAAATAGAGGCCTAAATCCACCCTGTCCTAGACATGTTGGTAGTTAATTCTGGGTTGAAGAAAGGTACACATTTCACCAAGGATTCAGAGTGCTGAGCATTGCCCCCTAGCTGGGTCTAAGTCAGATATCGTACTCCTTCAAACAAAAAACCTGAGAAGCTTCACATCAACTAATCCAATGGATCAGAGCCATTAAGAAGGAATTAGAAAAAATAGGTCCAAATTTAGGATTTAGCTCCCTGCCTAATCTCGAGGAGGGTTTAAATGTGTATTTTGTATCTGCCAAAATATCAGATTCTTTCCAATGTACTTTAGTGTTAGGAGTTCTGAAATGGACCTGCAGAAGCTGGTGGACTTTGCATTGACAGCTAAATGTCAGCTGAAGTTAGTGTTACAACTTGGTTGTTTCTACCTGAATCTCTCAAGCTTCGGGGTACTTAGTATTCTCATCTTCCTTCAGGAAAACACTCAAGCACTTAAGGATTTTATTAGTAAACAGTAGGGCAGAGAAACATTTTTGATGTCAGCCTAGCAAGGGACACCAGTAAACTCGACAACTCTCAGTGTTGAGGCTGTAGCCACAACATGCACATTTCAGCGCCATTCAGAACAAATTACTGTCATTTGCTCTTGAACAGCCACCTCTGTCATCAAAAAGCCACCTTGTCCCAAAATGCCTTGGCGATGCATATTCAAGCAACACACGACTACAGATGACTTTGGCACTTAAACAAACCCAATACACAACTTACACACACTGTCATGAAATTGTAGCCTAAATTGGTACCATTTTTGGTGTCTCCCATGAAGCGTCTCTAAACAGGAAAACCCACTGAACTTTGATTATTTTACAAGAACATCAAAATTTGGGTTTAGAATTGGGACTGATGTAATGGTTAAAGCAACAGTTAAAGTTCAGGGTTAGTTAAAGCTCAATTAGAAATTAAGACTTAGGATGATTTCTCTTGAGAGGTAGAAGTACAATAATGGCTGGTAAAACGAAGGAGAGGAAGGCATGTAGTTATAAAAACAGAGCTTAATGGGTAGATGTTTTGCGATTTTGGTCTTCTTTTTCAGCTAGCACCATGGGGGGTTTCTGTATAGAAAAGAAGACATTGGATAGAGGGCATTGCAAGTAGACTAGCAGCAAAACTGCCAGTATTATTTCTGCAGGCGAATCTTTAGATTTCAGGCTTTCTAGTGACATTTGCATAATTTTATTTTCACCCCACAGAGAAAGCATCCCTGTGCTAAATGAAATAACATATAATTACATGAAAAATTAAGATTTATCAGGACACTGTGACATACACATGCTAGAAAATGTGGATATTGCCAGAAAAATACCACTTAAGTAAAGAAAATTTTCATGGATTTTGAGCATGAGTTCTTATTTTACTGGTAAAGCTTCTTCTGGCATTATCACTACTTTTAAATCGCATGTTTATTACAAAACATGTAGTCACAAGGTTAATATACAGGATTACAGTAATGATGTCAACATTCTCAGTAGTAATTTATTGTGAATTACTTTTAGAAAATGTAATTTAAATGAGTAATCTCTTTTGTGTGAAAAAGGAATTCAGACTGATTCGATTCTTGCCTTTTTTTAAATAATCATTTTTGAGAAGAAAACCTCAGCACCCTACAAGCCACTATCAAAACTCAGCAATTATTGTTTAGATCTTCACGTACATTATCAATATCTGAGTGACAGAAAATGTTCTAGATTTTTATCTTTCCAAAGCTGAATGAGATGGGCAAATATTTCAGACTTCAGACTGGCTGGTAAAAAGTAACTTGCAACTATTACTAACTCTTCTACCTAAGGTTATTCTTCCCTCTGTGGTCTCACTGAATTGTTCTGTTCCAAACAGCTCCAGCTTATTTCCTAATAATACTCTTCTTACGCATTTAGTGAGAGAAATCAGGACACACTGATGCCACTAACAGTTTCGCCAGATGACCGAAGTGTATATCAAGACATCTGGGCAACTACCACGATTTTTTTCATTGGCTATCTTAAAATCTGTGTATCAGAGATCTCAAACCAGTTGTCATTTTCCAAGCACTTAAATTCATACCACACCACATAGCTTATCATCCAGCTTTCTTGCTGCAGAATAGGCAGTTTTCCAGAGTAACAGCAATCTTGTACCTAGCTGGCATATACCCTATTATGTCCTGCCAGCCAATGCTGTGTCAGTTTAGAAACAGGAAAAAAGTCTTCACAGCTACTATACCCCATCAGTTTTTCCAGTGACTTCAAATTATTTTTTTTTAATTAAGTAAATTTACATCTTCGTATGAATGTGTATCATTATCTCATGTTCACTGCTACACGCATCCCTCTACTTTTTATACATTTGACAAAATCACTGATACGTATCGTAGGGTTCCTTTCATCTAACCAAGCTTCTAGCCTGTTCTAACTTTCAGTTGTCACCCTCAACATCTTTATGTCCTAGTGTAATGAAAATGAAACTTCAGCTCATCATCAGAGTCCTGATGAGTCTCTACATAATAGGAACTTTCAATTTTAGGCTCTATTTCAGAATAAATGAGTGACACAAAAGTAACTATCAACAGTGTAAAGAAAGGCCCAGGAACAGTCCACAAAAAATCCTCTGATAACACAGGGTTTGGGTCATGTACAACATTAGACAAGAGAGAGGGGGGATATTTGGATTCCAAGAATCACTCTCACATGAAAACAAAATAAGTACAGGGCTCAGTTCCCCAAAAGGCCAAACTCAGTTAGGTCTAGAAATTCAAAAGAGTAGATGCAAGGATTACTACGGCTTTTTTGGAGTCTGGGAAGTATTACAAGCTCTAACAGTAGATGTACCCATAGGATGGTACAACAAACTTTCAACGATAAGTAGAGAAAGGCAGAATTACCTTTCAGCCCTTTTGCCTAATGCCATTTGTTTTCTAAAAATAACTTTTTCTAATAATTTATTTTAGACTGGCAGATCTAAATATGAAGAAACTGCACTGGTTTTACCTCTTGTCCTCTGGTATTAGATAATGCAGCGGCATTTCCCACATGCTAGAAGAAAATGTGAAACCTGAATCAATACCTTTAGTTGTTACTGACTCTAGTATTTTTATTGCTTACTATGAGACACAGGAATATAAAGACTAAATCTTGCTTTTAATGAAGTGATATTTGATGCTAAATTCTTTCATACTGTTGCAATATCAGTCAGCGTAATATTTTAATATTTGATTTATTAAATTATGTAAATTAAGAATGTAATTTTAACACTATTCTCAGCTTCTACAATAATCTAAGAAATTAGTCAAGTGATGGATTGGTTTACATCCTTTACAGGAAACACTGAAAAAAACCTTTTACTATCTTGAACAGTAAGTTAGCTGATTTCAACATGATTGATCCCTTCATAGTATTGTGAGTACAGCACTACTTCCTTTTGGGGGGTGTTGTAGGTTAATGTTTACTGTCTTTAAACTAAGCTAGAACAAGACAGTGTTTCAATCAGTTCAAATGACATACAGTTGAAGTTCTCAACTTCACCTCTACTGAGACCTCCTTGAGAGTTCTTGTCTCTCCAGTCAAGCAAAGAACTCCACTCCCCTTTGAAATATGGAAAGTATAAAATCACTCTAATGCCCTAACACTTGTTTACCACTCCATTGAGCATTCTGACTCTTTGGACTAAAAGCCTTTGAAACATGGTGGGGTTATTTGTTGTTTCCATTTGGCCAATTAGCCTCTAGTGTAGATTAAAAGCCAGTTGAGTGCATATCCAACAACTAGAGGGAGCTCAACTCATAGGAAGACCTCTTCTTTCAGCCTGACTTGCAGCTGTTTGAGAATTCAGTTTGGTGGAATCATAAAATCCACAGTAAAAAGAATTGTAATACTTAGAGGCAAACAGAGACCATAGAAGTCTAAGTGATTATTTCACTTCCCCGCTAATTTACCTGAAGAAATAATTCTCATAACCAGGAGCTGGAAGTGTTAAAATCAGTAGGCACTCTCAGAGCTACATACAACCTTGGAAATGTATGTAGAAAAGTGATTTGCCCACCACAGGGGTCCACTCGTTGCTATAAAAGAAAATAACATGTAATAGACTATTTCTTTAAATGCACTTTTTTTTATTAGTTTACAGAAATCACGGTCTCTTTCAAGCTTGTAAATTGTATCACCTGTGTACTATTAGAAATTGCTACTTTAAGAACATATGAATCACAAAGAACATAATATAATGATCACAATAAATATATATGTGTTATAACATAAAATAGTAAGTAATTAGCTTGTGAATTCCGGCAATATATTTTAACTTGCATTTGCACTGTTCTCAGAATAAAGTTTACAAACTTTTCTTTAGCTCTATATTAGCCTAAAATTGCCAGCACACATATAAAGAAGTTGCTACCTGTTATTTATTAACCAGACTTTGTCTTCAATGGCAGGCCCTGAAGTAAGGCAACACCCCTACGCAACAACTCAGCATTCTAAAAGGCCACCAGTTAATAAAAGTATGAATATCTGGTGGGTTTAATATAAATACATCTCCGTTGAAAAAACATTACATATATATGCATACATATATATGTAAATCTTAGGAGGAGCAGCTGATGGAACTGTTGTTGCTTAGTCTGGAGAAAAGGAGGCTGAGGGAAGACCTTATCATTCTCTACAATTACCTGAAGGGAGGCTGTAGTGAGGTTGATGTTGGTCTCCTCTCCCCAGTAACAAGTGGTTTCAAGTTGTGCCAGGAGAGGTTTAGACTGGGTATTAGAAAAAAAACCTTCACTGAAATGGTTGTCAAGCATTGGAACAGGCTGCCCAGGGAAGTCTTACCCTAGAGGTATTTCAAGATGTGTACATGTGGCACTTGAGGACATGGTTTAGCAGTGGACTTAGCAGTGTTTGGTTAAGAGTTAGACTCAATGACCTTAGCGGTCTTTTCCAACCTAAATAATTCTATGATTCTATACACATACAATATATAGGTATATATATGCATATCTATATAGAATATATTTAAAATTTTTAAAAAGTAAGAATTATGCTACTTAAAGATTCTCTTTAACAGAAAACTGCTATTTTGCTAATCTACTCACACGGAAGCAAAGAAGGTGACCTACATGAACAGACAGGAATAGAAGGATAAACCCTGTAGCAGGTATCCACATTTTATTGAGAACTGAGAATGTCAGACAATTGTCACCTTGTTACCTCCCCATTTCTTCTTGTGTCTTGACCAAGCTTTACTTGAGAACTCTTTATCACTCCCCTCATTCTCTCTCCCTCTTTTTTTTCTCTTCAAACTCTTCCATCTGCTTCTTCTCTTTGACTTCAGTTTTCCTTAAAGGTTTCAGAACAGTAATAGGATCAGAATGATGTCAAAGGAGTTCAAACCTCCCTACCAGTACGTGTTTATAGCAAATGACTTGACTTTTGGCTTCTCAAAATGTAAATGCTTGCTACAGAGGGAGAAATATGTCATAAAAAGGAGATGCTAAAGAAAGCAAGAGGCTTTATGCTCTCCTCCTTACATCTCATGCAGTTCACAGAAGGTGGCACATTTCATTTCAACTCTAAAACCTGCTCAGGCTTTGGTTTAAGAAGATCTGGAATATGAAATCTTGTGTGTCCTACCCTCTTTGGGTCATCCAGGAGTGAAATGGGAGTTTCACAGATGTTTTCTGTGGAATAACTAAGGAATACTGAGCACTGTATATTAAATTAGTGTCAAAATAAGAAAAAAAAAATAAACACCAAAACAAACCCCCACCAGACTGCTCTCCCTTCTCCAACTGTTTTATTAAGTCAAAAGTAACACCTGCTTGGTAATGAGTCGTATGTCATTCATTATCAGTTGTAAACAGAGCTCTCCAAACAAGCTAAATAGGACATTGAAAAGCAAACCACAAAAACTGTGCACATATGTAATCTTTCTATTAATGCAATTGTATTAGGGGACAAAGAGAAAAAAAAATCACTTTTCTCTGTGAAAAACTCTTTTGAAGGTATCCAATATAAGAAAATCTTGAAAGAGTTAAAGGATGTACATAATGTGTTTTCTTTCTGACATTTTAACTGGTGATATTTTTGTAATCGACCAACTCTGAGGCATCTGAGCTCCCCATGTTGCTTATTTTCTCTCTGTTGCTTAGTTTCTCTTTTACATCTCTTCCTCCATCACTAAGTCCTCTGCCTTCTGAAATAATAAACAGTTTAAATTAATGAAGAGTTTGAAAAGTTATATGAAACAAAAATTACCTAAGGAGAGTATTTCTCATTGATTTAAAATTATTTCCTATAATTTTCTAGCAGAAGAAAAACCTTCATTTTCTAGTAGTGTCTACTTCTCCATGGAGGAATTTGATAGTTCAGAGTCTCCACCAAAGTCAAGCCATCTCTGTTCCAATGGTACCACTTTTACACCTGAATTATTATCAGTCATCCTAAGAGCCATCCTATAATTATCTCATAAAGAGTAAACTACTAATACTAATGAAATACTAATTAAAATAACTTCTGTTACACTTGAAGACAAAGGAAAAAGAAAACAACAGCTGGTCAATGAAATCTTGTAAACCCTATTTTAAACATTATCCCACCAAAGGAAAATCAATCTAATACTGATTACACATTACAAATGAGGCTTGGAGACATTACAGTTAGATACACCATATCAAGTCTTCAGGACTCTAAATGAAAATTAAAAACCTGATAGGAAAGTAGCATTCTGAAATAATTTCTTTTTCCTTTTCTTTTTGGAGCATTGACTGCTGAAAGACAGAAAAAGGTCATTTTCAGTAAGGGAACTAGAAAATATATTGTGCCTAATGTGATCTACTCTTTGCACTAAAAAAAAATCAATAATATGAAAAAGCAGCATAAATTTCATTATTGATTTTTTAATAACTTTATTAATAGCTCTATAAAATACGTAGCAAAACTTTTCTTTAAAACACATCCAGCATAGTTTAGTCACAAGACTTATTTTTAGCTTTATCTGAAACACAGGACTAGTATTTCATTTGTATGAGAGGCAAACAGGAATGCTTAGTGATTTAAGCTAAATGTTATTCAAATACATTATTACTACTGAATGATAACAGTTCTTTCTAGAGATATGAGCCTGAAAGTTTCATGCCTGACCTAATTTAGTAGTATTCCATGAAATTAATCTTTTCAAAAAGGAAAACATTTCTGTAAATTCACTGCTCATGTTAGAAAACTCAAGAGTTCCCATTAGCAGAAAATTACATTCATGTGATCAAGAAAGCCTTTGTCATCCTGGAGATGAAATAAGTGCGTGGAGGCTAGGGGAAGAGTGTCTGGAGAGCTGCCTGGCAGAAAAGGACCTGGGGGTGTTGGTTGGCAGCCGGCTGACCATAAGCCAGCAGTGTGCCCAGGTGGCCAAGAAGGCCAATGGCATCTTGGCCTGTATCAGACACAGCGTGGCCAGCAGGAGCAAGGAGGGGATTGTGCCCCTGTACTGAGCACTGATGAGGCTGCACCTCGAGTGCTGGGTTCAGTTTTGGGCCCCTCACTACAGGAAGGACATTGAGGGGCTGGAGCGTGTGCAGAGAAGGGCAACGAGGCTGGTGAGGGGGCTGGAGAATGAGCCCTATGAGGAGAGACTGAGGGAACTGGGGTTGTTTAGCTTGGAGAAGAGGAGGCTGAGAGAAAACCTCATCACTGTCTACAACTACCTGAAAGGAGGTTGTGACGGGGTGGGTGTTGGGCTCTTCTCACAAGTGACAAGTGATAGGACAAGAGGAAATGGCCACAAGTTGCACCTGGCGAGGTTTAGACTGGACATTAGGAAAAATTTCTTCACTGAAAGGGTGATCAGGCATTGGAAGAAGCTGCCCAGGGAGGTGGTGGAGTCGCCATCCCTGGAGGTGTTTAAAAGATGGGTGGATGAGTTCCTTAGGGACATGGTTTAGTGGGGAGACAGGCACGGTTGGACCCAATCTCGGATGTCTCTTCCAACCTTATGATTCTATGAGTCATGAACTAATTTGAAACTATTTGAAAAAGCAGCTAAAACAAAAAGGAACTTTCTTCTGTCGAGTTTTTACTAAAAAAAAGAATATCACTAAGGAAACTGATTATTCATGTGAATATATGGTTTCCATGAAAAAACTGCAGCTGTCAAAAAGTTCCAGTCCTGCCATTGAATGTTCATAGGTGCCTAAAGCAGAAGAGGTCCCCTTGCTGCCTTGTAATCGTTTAATACACTTGTAACTAGCTCTCATAGCAACCACTGGAATGCTTCAAGATGCAGTGAAGTCCTCTTAATTTGTACATGTGAGTGGATATCTGCTTGCCTTTTTTTTTTCCTGTTATGAAAAGCAGATTGGCATATGATGATGTCCTGTAGAGTCAAGCTGATTTCCTGAACTGCTTCAAAGTTAACTATTATTAATAAAATATTCTAGTACTAATATATGTAATTGTATATATACTTTTCATGTAAATATCTTTGGAACTATATACTTTTTAATATATACACATTGTTCATGTATCAATAAAAAACAGATGAGCCAGACCTCTGCATAAGGGTAACTTATTCTTCATATAAATGGCTGGCATATACAGCCATAACTGTATCTGCTTGTTCATTGAAGTTGTTGAGAACGTGCTGAAGACTGTAAACTGCTGGTAAAGTCTGTAACATACCTGTTATTTCAAGTTAAAAGAAGGGCAAAGAGAGGGAGAGGAGATGTTTTTGTGGCTGGCTGGTTTTAACTTTGTGATGTTTCCAAAAAGTAAATCCTTCCAACTCTGTCATATCTATTACTTGTCAGCAAAAAGTAGTTTTAAATGATACATCAAACCCCCAAATGCTGTCTTCTCAAAGAATTCCTAATTTTGTGTAATGAGGAAATAGCAATCATTTCACTTCCTATCACCTTGCTTGTACAAAGAGGAGATTAGTCATTGTCTCCCTTACAGACACTTATTCCAAAAATATGTCCAATACATTCTAAATCACTGCTACCTTCCCAGTAGACTTTGCACAAATTCTACTGTTAAACATTAAGCATTCCTTTAGCATGTATATTTTACTGATATTGTTAAATCTGTGCTTCTTACTGAAAGCTGCACATTGGCATCAGCCATTTAATTCTTTTACTTTTTCAGATCATTCTGTGCGTATTGAATAAGAACTGCAGAGTCAAACCTCAAATTTGATTAACCTTAATGCTTCCAAAACTTGAAGCAATTTGGCATGCCCATTTGTACTGAACATCCCTGTCTAAATTATACATTTGTAAATATTTTATTGCTTACCACTATCCTTCCTACAGGTGCTGCCAGTTGGATTGCTCCAGGGTTGCAAGGGGTACCTAGTGGTGGTTCAGGAGGTGCTACTCTGCTCACTGGCTCCATGCTCACCTAAGGTCTTTGCTCAGCAGGGGACACTGGGTTCTCACAGGTGCGTGCTCCTAAATACAAATCCAGAGTCTTACCTACTTCACACAAAACATGAACCTCCTGTAACAGATGGTGACCTAGTAAAAAGGTTAAAAGAAAAAATCCAGAACAATGATGATGGTTGAAAAATGCAGTACTCATGTCAGAAGAAGACAAAACTGCCTGGCAAGAGCAGTTTTGAGTTTCTGAGTAACTACTCATGATCAGAAATACCAGCAGAATTCGAGGCAAATGACTCTTCAGTGTTTCTAAGTACAGCAAAATTAAAATCTGTGTATTTAAGAACTTCACTTTTAGAAAACATAGGTGCTAGTCCAGGCTAATGCAGATTATGATGTAGCCAGTTCACATCAATCTAACAACCATGTCATTAAGAAAACAATTTTTCCTCCCCTTTATTTTCTCCAATACTTGGTTTCTGCTGATTCATTACAGCTAGATTAGGTCCCTATCACTGCAGCAACTGGAGACAGCAGACGTGCCCAAGAAATAGATATCAACTAAGAATATGCTATCTCTGTTCGAAAACAAAGCAGTTCTGTAAGCTGCAAATCTTAGGACCCCTACTATACTCTGGATTTTCATTTGTAATATTTCGCCTCTGCATGGACTCCCTAGAAATATAAACAAATTCATAATTTCGCTGGCTTTGGCTCAGATAGAGTTAATGTTCTTCATAGTAGCTAGCGTGAGGCTGTTTATTTGTGCTGGAAACAGTGTTGATAACAGGGTTGGTTTAGTGACCCCTGAGCAGTGCTTACATAGAGCCCAGGCCTTTTCTGCTTCTCTTACCACTCCACCAGCAAGTGGGCTGGGGGTGCACAAGGAGCTCCAGTCCAGCAAAGTGATACCAGCTCTGGAGTGCTGCTGGAATGTGGCTTCTTGACTTGTGTGATAATGTGCAGAAGTGAAGCCAGTTTGAGCGTGCCTGCCATGCCATGCCAGCATTTGTGGTTCCAAACTATCTTACTGGGTCAGGCAGACGCAGATGCAGCACCTGAACTGGCGTCATGCGTTTGCACAGTGTGCACGCTGAGTCATTGTAGGAGAGCTGGTCACAGGTGGCACATCAAACCTCAAAAGCAGTAGAATTGAATTCTTCCTCAGTCTGGGAAATAGCTTCTTTTAGTCTGCTTTCCTTGCAGATAATAGAATGTTGAATAGATTTTAATGCTTCAGAAAATCTTTTTTTCCCCCTTACTGGAAACACCATAAATAATATTACATTGTACAGAGTTTAGCAAACTTGGATGCACAAACCCCAGCAGTTCCAAAAGCTAGAGCACAATGAACATTAAAAACTATTCCAAAGATTTCCATAAAAGGCAATGTAATAATGTAGACATCTGTGATTTTCTTTAAGAAATAAGTTCACCTCTCACAATTACACTGTACTACTTATTGTCTGTTACCTGTGCAATTGAGAAGCACTTCACATGTTCTCTTCTTCTCTCGATTTACATGGGCTTTACAGGAACGTTTGTTTTATAAGACTGATGTGAAACTCTAAAAGGCCTTCTGATTTGCTTGTACCACACTTAACTTCATAGTGAATATTCATGGTTTTAGCTTTTAACATTTTCTTTTCCCTCGTCTGCATTAGAAATACTTGCTATTTGTACTAAGTATAAAAAATACTTGGCTCTGTCACCTTCACATCTGTGTTTATCTTAAAGACAAAGACTCACAGTCTCTTTCAACATTTTGTTGTGTTTATTTGAGAGTCAACATGATTTATCTTTAAATGGTGGTTGACTCCAGGTTACTGAAAGCTCTATATGCACACTGTGGAAAAAATACGTCCTACATTTTTTTAAAAAAAATCATACTCTATATGCATAGTTTACATTCATATTCAGGTGTTCCCCTTTTCACTGTCATTCATTCTTCCTGTGTTAAATGATCCCACTCCTTATTCTCCTAACTTGCTTTTTACAATAATCTTTTATAACTAGCATCAGACACGTATTTCTTGTCTTATGCACTTCTTCGAATTCATTCAATGTTTTATCTACTTATTCGTGTTTTCTTCTTCAGAAAACACCATTGGTAATCCTAAAAATGAAATTATATGAATTACACGTTCTATTCCTATAAAATGCGTAGGTTTCAAAAAGAAATTACCATGTAGCTATTCTAGCCTGTAAAACTTTTTCATAATATAAAAAGTCCCCGTGCTACAGAAATCAATAGGCAAACTCACATTAATGAGCTAGGATTTCAATATTAACTTGTTCTAAAAGAGAAATGCCAGTTTAGCAGTTCACTGATGACAGACTACTGTATGGTGCCATGAACAAAGATCAATATGCCAAGCTACTAGAAGAAAAAGTCACTGTAAAGCTGAGACAATGGTTCTTAAAGAACAATCAGGTTTTCCCACACTTTCTCTCAAAGATGAATTCAATTTTTAGGAAGAATGAATTGTACTGGTTCAAGATGTCTGCAGGCTGCTATGAACAGCCTTCTGAAGTCCAGAGTTACAGATTTCATCAGTATCTTTAGGTCAGAGACCTAAGCTGAGGAGGAAAGGAAGCTAGACAAGACCCTCCCTACAAGTTACCTTCAAACACCTACAGAAATTCCTAATAGGCTGCTAAGCCATGGTTTCTCCAGAAGATGCTTTGCCTTCTTCCTCAGTCATGGCTGAGCACCTAGGTCTTGATGGGGTCACTACACTAAATGGCAATGATTCTGTGCCTCCTCTACTTGAAACGTAATTGGACAGAATCAGCATGGAATTAAGAAAAATAAATTTAGTTCTTATAAGTTTCTTCAAAAGACTTTCTGCCACAATGATCAGTACTGTGTAGAAATATGGACAGTATCTCAATAAAATGCGAGAGCTATTTTACAGCTTTAAAATATAAAAACCAAAAATATGCTTTCATATTACTCTGTTTTGACATAACTGAGCACAGCCTGTTCTGGTGGAAGAGCTGGCTGAAGTAACTTCATGGTACATCTCCAATGGCACATATTTTTCTATTTAGTTACAGATTTTACAACATTTTAGTAATGTCTGTAAAAAAGCTAATTTAGTTGTCCTGACAGTCCTTTCCCTCCTATAGCTTGCAATTTCACCCAGAGCACAATGAGTTACAGCTTTATAAATCCCCCTTAATTTAACTCTTCTCAAGACTTGCCCTTCTGGACTGCCAACTGAACAAGTCCCTCTACTCCCAACCCAGTGCATGTGCTGTACTGCACTATGCCCGAGTAGTAAAATCCTTCTATAGAGCCACTGCAGGTGGTCTTTTAACAAGTAGGCATATCAGAGTATAACAAAGACTGTTTCATACAAAAGAAGATAACAATTATGTATTTGTAAATTTTTATAAAACCTTAATTAGACTAGCTAATTAATGCTTCTAGAGCATATCACATCTGCCTTTCTCAAGCATGAGAAATCAGATATCCTCTAGGTCTCATTGCAAGTCTTGGCCATTACTCAAATTACTTTACTCTCAATGGATCTGCAGAGATTATTTCCCCCTCCTCCCTTCCAAATCCTGCAGCAAGTCTTGTAACGTAGGTACATAGAATAATATCAAAGCATTTAAACAAACTGGCTTTGATTTTTCCTGGCACCCAGAAAGAAAACAAGGTTAAATGGAGATGCAAATATTGTACCGTTCTTAATACCAAGCTATTGCACTGTGGCACCATTGCTGACTGCTTTTGAAATATCAGATAGCATTCTTGCATTTGCAAGAAATGTGGGGAGCTTTGTTGTCTTTGAGCATTTCTTTTCTGTATAGGTTTGCTACTCTACAGAAAAAAACATATGCAAGTTAGTTTCCACTACAGATAGTGAATCAAATAAAGCTCCTGTAAACAGGCTAAGGAAGATGCAAATGAACAGTTCTGGGACTTCTGCAATTGTGTATTTATATAGTGAATAACAAAGTAAGTAGTAAACAAAGATGCTTGTTTCTAGTAGGGAAACAACGATGACCAATATACAATTCTAGCATTTTAAAGGCAACTGCAATATAGAAAAATGAATGTAAGGCTGTGGAAGGAGTCTGCCTGCTTAATTTGTTGAGGTTTTTTCATTATTTTAATAGACCTTTGATAAGGTTCTTAATTGGGAATAAATTGCCTCAAGAGTTAGATTGTTCTCAGAAGTGAACTTGTTAAAATTTTTGGAAGAAAACTTCTCAATCTCCTTTGCCATGTGTTCAGGTTTTTTAATTAATTCTTTTTGAATGTGTCTGCATAATTTGGTCATATATTGGCACTAAGAGGTTGTGGTTTTCCTCCCACTCTGCTTTATCACTGAAACAATAATATGCAAAAAAACATACCATGGATCCACAGTCATCCATCTCTGTGTCTTTAGTAGCCTTGCAACGGGTAGGCAATTTTGCAGCTTTCATTGCAAAAAGTCACATTTTGATCAGGAAGCCTTTGGAAATTCTTCTGAACTCGAAGTTCAGAAAATGCATGTTCTTAACACTGCATGTTGCATTTCAACCAAAGACAGCTCAGTGAGTAACAAAGGAAAACACTGCTACTAGGATACAAAAGTTTGCTATGATTCCATTTCCTTCTTTTACAACCTCAGTGTTCTCTTAAGGTAATAACTGTATGTGAATATGAAATAAAGTGTTATCCTGATTGTAACAAAATTTAAAGGACAAATTACAACAGCACTTTTCTATATGTGTTGACAAATATTTTAAAACAATAGCAGAAGATAACCAGTGATTTTTCTGGATAAAAGACTTCTATATCACCCTTAAACCATTTTCTCATCTTCCATTATGATGCTTTCCTGAGAAACTGTACAGTTCTCTTTAAACAGTAGGTTATCTTCTCCATAACAAAAAGGATTCAAAATCTGATTCCAAAAGCATATCACTTCTGGGGAAAGTTGTATTCCCACAATTACTCTCAAAATTACAGTTCCATCTCAGGATTTTCAGCACATAAAGTAGTTTATATTTGGAGAATATCTAAAAGCCAGCAGCCATTCTACAAATGTTGCACATTGTCAGATCATATACATTTAACTCTTCAAGTTCTTTTGATGGATACAGAAACACATGGGTACCATATCTTCAGAATCACAGATGAGGATTTATTGAAAAAATCATTTATTTTAATACAGTGTCCTGACATCTTTATATTCTGTCCATCTCAATTATTTCTGTGGGTTTCATACAAACCTGTTGCAAATAGTAGTCCAAGCCTCAAACGAGAAGTGAAAGGCACAAATGTGGCTGGCACAGAGGCACCTCAGATTTGGCAGTGATACAGCAGTGGTAGCACAAGGCCACCGGGAGAAGCCAATGACTCGGCCCTGCGTTATGCTCGCTGTCACAGTGGATGCTTAGGGGTCCCACCACTCTCTCAGAATCATTGAACTACACTTATTTTGTCTCCTCAACAAAATAATAAATTGTGGGTTTATGCTGTGGGGTAAAGGAAGTCACTGAAAAGAACAGCCATTTCAAATTATTTCTCTGGCAAACGTGCTATAGACTTCACCCTTAGCAGGTGGTACTATACTGTCACTGAAGAAACACAACCTACACAGGACAGAACATGTTGTGAGTGTTTGCATGAGTTCTAGCTAACAAAACTGACTATCCAGATGCATAAGTCTACTACGAATAGCATTAAGACCATAAAAAGTGATTAATAATAGTATGCAAGTATAAAACATTTGTATCGTGAAAGGCAAATGAATTGATTACATGTCTGTGAGATCCATTTAGCTTAGCTCACAGGTGACAAACACAATGCCCGCAGGCTGAATATGGCCCTCCACCTTGTTTTATCCGGCCTGGCACCTTGTTTCTACCTGGCAGCAGCATCAATCTCTTTGCCCCTATGCTCCTGCCAGCGTACCAGTCACGTGTGCAGCGTGTGACGTGCTTTACACTGCAGGAGCAGGCTGATGTGGCCCTCAGTTAAAATGAGTTTCACAGCCTCAGCTTAGCTGAAATGTTCATTGTAAAACAAACATTTAAATGTCTGAGTTACTGCTTACATTGAATTACATTCCCTTATACTGTATCAAGCTGATTCCACTACATTTTTATCTAATTGGCAAAATTTTGTTTGCATGTATTGTTTTCCAGATGGGATATCTTATTGGAGTGACAAAATACCAGTGCGGGGATCATGCAATGGTCTTAGCATTCAAAAATATTTTTCTTCAGTAAGAGGCCCTATAAGATGCAAACTTGAGAAACATAAGAGAGCTACTTGACCTAAATTTGTATCAGTGGCCACAAACACCATTGATATACTTACTGATCCTACAGTGGTGCCAGTTGCTCCTGCAAAGAAGAGGAAATACAAACAAACCTCAGTAGAGGAGGTGAAAGAGTCTGATAAGGCAGTTAGCAAGGATGAAGGTGAAGAAGGAATAGCTCCTATTTCACAGCAAGAGGAAGATCCAAGACAGGGTCCTTCACAACCACCAAAGAATCCTTCACAGTTGCCAAGTTCTTCACAGCAGAGTGTTCTTCACTATCATCAAGTTCTTTGTGGCAACCACAGAGTCCACCACAACCATCAAGTCCTGCACAGCTGTCAGATCCATCAAAACCATCAAGTCCTTTAGGACTTCGAAGTCCATCACAATCAACAAGTCTTTTACCATTGCCCAGTTCTGTATGACTATCAAATTCTCCACAACAAAAAGGTCCTTTGAAATCCGTGCCATTGCAGGATCAGCAGACAAATAATTCAGGACAATCAAAACCAGATGTAAACAGCAGATCCTTATCTATGAAGGAGTTGCGACTTCTAAGAAAAGACTTTAAACATTAGGATGGTGAGCCAACTGTTTCCTGGCTGCTCTAGTGCTGAGGCAATGGAGCTGATACCATACACTTAGATGGAAAAGAAGCCAAACGGATGAGACCCCTAGCCAGAGATGTAGGAATTAACAAGGCACTTCCGAAACAGAAAAATGTCCTTAGCCTCTGGTGATGACTCTTGTCAGCTGTAAAGGACAGGTATCCCTATAGAGATGACATCAAATGTCATCCGATCCTTTGGACCACCATGGAGAAAGGTATTAAGTACCTTACAGAAATCAGTGTGCAAGAATTGATCTATAGTACATGGCGTTTAAATGCAGACCCTAATGATTCACCATGTCACTGAGCTATGCCACCGACTCATTCCCATACACTGTCAACAATGAATTGGGGAGATACTACTGGCAATCCTACAGTGGGTGAAGTGGCTGACAAACTTCAACAATATGAAGACAGTCTTGCTTGACCTACACAGGCATATGTCTCGGCTCTGGAGAAATTATCTGAAAAAATAACTGAAGGATTTGACAAACTGTTTGATAAATCGTCTCACAGGGATAAATCTCACTTTTCACAGACTCACATTTCCGCCATTAAGAAAAATCGTCGACCTATGAAACCAGCTGAAAAAACTCAGAAAACACTATGACGCACCCTGTGTCTTTTCCTGTGTAACCATGGAGAGGACATGAGGAAATGCGATGGAAAACCTACTGCTGTGCTCAAGTCACAAGTTCGTAAGTTACAAGGAAAGTCACAGAGTGTTTCTTCCCAGAAAAATGCTGCTCTAGTCTCCAGTGGATCAAAACCTAATTCCTGTGTACAAGGTATGGGTAAGCGGCATTGTTCTCAACCCACTGCAAATCAAACAAATCCGTCTCAGCCTCAAACCCCCTGCACACCAAATACGTCCATCTCCATCTTTGTGATCCAAACCAACCCACTCCCTGATGGGTCCAAGGTATCAAATTAGAGGTGCCCTGCCTCCAGCCAGGTGGGGGAGAGGGATAACCAAGTTTATTGGACTGTGTGGGTTCGATGACCTGGCACAAGAGAACCACAAAAGTATAGAGCCCTTGTAGGTACTGGTGCACAGTGCACCCTATTGCTACAGAATCATAAAGGGACAGAATCCATCACTATTTCTGGAGTGACAGGGGGGTTCTCAAAAATTGACTGTACTAGAGGCTCTAGTGAGGTTAACCAAGAAAAACTGGGAAAAGCACCCCATTGTAACTGGACCATGTACCATCCTTGGCACAGACTATCTTAAAAGAGGGTACTTTAAAAACCCAAAAGGGTATAAGTGGGCCTTTGGTATAGCAGCTGTAGAGACTGAGAATGTTAAACTGTTGTCTGCTTTGCCTGGCCTTATAGAGGACCATTCTGCTGTGGGACTGCTGAAGGCTGAAGACCAACAGGTGCCGATTGCTTACACTACAGTGCATTGACAATAGTATTGTACCAACCGAGACTCTGTGACTCCCATACACAAGCTGAGTCAACAAGTGAAAAATTAAGGAGTGATTCGCAAAACTCATTCACCCTTTAATAGTTCTATATGACCTGTGCAACAGGCTCATAACAAATGGAGATTAACGGTGAACTATCATGGTCTAAATGAGGTTATGCCACCACTTAGTGCTGTTGAGCCAGATACGTTAGAATTACAATATGAACTGGAATCAAAGGCAGCCAGAAAGTATGCCACAACTGGTATTGTTAATGCACTTTTCTCTGTTCCTTTAGCAGCAGAGTGCAGGTCACAGTTCACTTTTTCTTGCAATCAACTGCCCCATGGGTGGAAACACAGCCCTACCATTTGCCATGGACTGATCCAGATTCTATTGGAGAAGGGTGGAGCTCCAGAACACCTGCAGTACATCGATGACATCATTGTATGGGGTAACAGAGCAGAGGAAGTTTTTGAGAAAGGTGAGAAAATAATCCAAATTCTTTTGACAGCTGGTTTTGCTATAAAGAGAAGCAAGGTCAACAGACCCACACGCGAGACCCAGTTTTTAGGAATTAAGTGGCAAGATGGGCGTTGCCAAATTCCATTAGATGTCATCAACAAAATAACGACTACGTCTCCTTTGACTAACAAAAAGGAAACACAAGGCTTTATAGGTGTTCTGGGTTTCTAGAGAATGCATATACCTGTTTATAGTCAAATTGTGAAAACTCTCTTAAGAAGTGACTTGTAAGAAAAATAGTTTTAACTGGGGCCCTGAGCAACGACAAGCCTTTGAACAAATTAAATGAGAAATGGTACATGCAGTAGTCCTGGGGCCAGTTCGAACAGGAAAAGACATTAAAAACGTGCTCTATCCTGCAGCTGGAGATAATGGTCCTACTTGGAGTCTTTGGCAGAAAGCACGAGGGGAGACACAAGGTCAACCCTTACGATTCTGGAGTCGAGGACACAAAGGCTCTGAGGCCAATTATACTCCTGAAAAAGAGATCTTAGCAACATAAAAAGGAGTTAAAGCAGCTTCAGAAGTGACTGGTACTGAAGTACAGCTCCTTTTAGCACCCCGATTACCAGTGCTTGGCTGGATGTTCAAGGGTAAAGTTTCTTCTACACATCATGCCACCGAAGCTACATGGAGTAAGTGGATTGTGTTCATCACTCAGTGAGCCTGTACAGGAAGCCTTAATCATCCAGGAATCTCAGAAATGATCACGGACTGGCTGGAAGGCAAAGACTCTGGAATGTCACAAGAAGAGGTGGTAACATGTGCTAAAGAAGCCCCACCATACAATCAGCTACCAGAAAATGAGAAAAGGTATGCTCTATTCACTGATGGATCCTGTCGTCTTGTAGGAAACCACCGAAGATGGAAAGCTGCTGTATAGAGTCCTAACATGATGAGCCACAGAGGTGCCTGAAAGGAAATGTAAATCGGGCCAATTTGCAGAAGGGTATACAGCTGGCTTTAGACACTGTAGAACGTGAAAACTGGCCGGTACTTTATCTTTATACTGACTCATGGATGGTAGCAAATGCTTTATGGGAGTGGTTAAAGCAATGGAAACAGAACAGTTGGCAGTGTAGAGGTAAACCCATTTGAGCTGCCACACTGTGGCAAGATATTGCGGCCTGGCTAGAGAAACTAGTCATAAAGGCAGGTCACGTAGATGCTCACGTACACCAAAGTTGAGCCACTGAGGAACACCAACACAACCAGCAAGTGGATAAGGCTGTTAAGGTGTTCCAAATAGACTTGGACTGACAACATAAAGGTGAACTATTTCTAGCTCAGTGGGCCCATGACACTTCAGGTCATTAAGGAAGGGATGCAACATACAAATGGGCATATGACCGAGGGGTAGATTTAACCATGGACACTATTACACAGATTATCCATGACTGTGAAACATGCATCGCAATAAAGCAAGCTAAAAGGTTAAAGCCTTTGTGGCATGCGGGACGATGGTTGAAATATAAATACAGGGAGGCCTGGCAAATTGATGAGATCACACTCCTTAAAACTTGCCAGGGTAAGTATTATGTGCTTACAATGGTGGAAAAAAACCTGGACGGTTGGAAACATATCCAGTATCCCATGCTACCACCCATAATACTCTTAGGCCTTAAAAAGCAAGTTTTATGGACGCATGGTACTCCAGAATTAATTGAGTCAGACAATGGTACTCATTTCAAAAACAATCTCACTGATACCTGAGCCAAAGAACCTGGTATTGAATGGATATATCATATCCCCTATCCATATCAGGGAAAACTGAGCAATATAATGGACTATTAAAAAGTATCCTGAAGACAATGGGGAGTGGCACATTTAAAATGGGGATAAGCATGTGACAGAAGCCACCTGGATGGTTAACACCAGAGGATCTACCAATCGAGCTGTTCCTGCTCAATCAGACTACCTAGAGCAGAAGGATATAAAGTCCCTGTGCTGCATGAAAGGAATTTGTTGGGGAGAACTGTCTGGGTTTCTCCTGCCTTCAGGCAAAGGCAAATTCATTTGTGGGTTTGTTTTCACTCAAGGGCCTGGACATACTTGGTGGGTTAATGTTGAAGGATGGTGAATTCCAGTGTTTCACCTGACCCCGGGTGAGAAGGCTTAATCTTAAACTGTAAAACTAACAGTGTTTATTGAATATTGAGCTAGTTTCATCATGTGGCGTTCAATGACATTCCCGAAGTTGGAACCTCTAACTTACAGCCTGTGTGCATGAACCACAATGAATCTTTACACTATTCTTCCTGCCCTGAGAGACTGCTAAAATGGATGGACATCCATGATCATTAACTTAATGAACTTCTATGTGGGATACATCATGAATTAGCAATTTACATGTGTGTATGTATATATATATATACATTTGAAGATATAAGTAGTAATTACCAGTGCGTGATATAAATGGTAGGGAATAAGGGGTAGAACGTTCTGGTTTGAGTTAATTGGGATGCTTCTGACTCTGGCTAGGCCTTAGTGTAAAGTAACTGCATTTCCTGAAAAACTAACTGCATGTTTTTCAGCTAGGTTCTCTCTAGCAGTGATTAACACAGAACACTGGTATGCAGAAAGTCCAGTATTTATACACATTCTTCTGGTAACCAAGGCCACCCTCTATTTGGCAAAAAAGGCCGCACCTGCAGAGAGGGGCTGACAGGACAGGTGACCCCAAAATGACCAACAAGGGTATTCCATTCTACATAAGCCATACTCAGTATAAAATTGTGTGATCACAAGGGTCTTGCTCTCCTCTGCCATGGCCGACATCCAGTGAGGACCTCATTTGTCTGATCCTTCCTGATCCTGGATCTGTGCGTCGCTGAACCCGGTTGCTGAGTTCAAAGCCCTCCTAGCTGTGGACCCATTTCCCCGTGTCTGCTCTACAGCATGTGTGGTGATATATAGTCATTGAGGGGTGGGGTGGGGTTCGATCTCGATATTTGTACATATTTTCATTAATTTCTGATTATTTTAATCATTATTACTATTATTATAATCATTTTGTTAAAGCTGTAGCTTTAGCTTCCAATCCGCAAGCCTCTTTCCTCTCATTTTCCTCTCCCTTCCCCTGGAGGTGGAAGGTGGGACATGGAATTTAGGAATTCAGCCAAAAATTTAGTCAGGTCAAGGCTAAACCATGACAAACAGGAAAGTTAAAAGCTTAATGACAGGTTCTTAGGAGCTGTAAGAGTATATACTTAGGTAAGTGATAACGCTGACTCAGCTTGCAAATCTGTCCTTTGTCCTTTTCAAAAATAACCTACTTTTGTGCGCTGTCTGCCCTCTTCTGCTTTGGTGCCTCCTTGGTCTCACTCCCACCTCCTCATCACAGTCACACAGTGCTCACCTTCAGAGTAGCAGCAGCCTGCTCAGGAACCACATCCCAACACCTCAAAGCTTCATTCTCAACCTCCTCGCCGAGTTATCCTTAATTCTATTTTCTAGACACTTCTTATCCATCCATCTTCTAATGATCTCTTGTCACCCTCTCCTAGTCACCTCTGTTCTCCCTTCAGAGCACATACATTTCGTTCCCTCCTCTGCACTCTCCTGCCCTACACCTCTGTGGCTCCAGCCTCAGGATCTTCATTCAATGTAAAATTCATTTTTATTGCCTTTTTTAATAATTATGAAGGGACGATGCTCTGGTTCTGTACAAGAATCAAACATTTATTAAATAAAAGTTAAAAAATAGAAAAATTTAATTTTCCTGTTGTACTTTTATTTCTATGTGTTTTGATTTATGTTATACAACATTCCATTGATAATAAGACATAACTCAGAAGAAGCCTTGAGATTCCACTTCCAGCTATATCTATTTATATTTAATAATTTTCCCATTCTTTCTAGAAATGTATTCCCTATTTTAAAAAAATAGAAGCCTTGAGCGTACACTGTCTTTTTCACTAAAAGTCATCAAAGCCTCACGGAAATCAACTCAGTAACAATAAATAAGTCAAGCTGAAGGAGGGAGTCCACAACACAAAATGAAAATTGAAAATGAGTTTATTTTAATTCACGATTAATTCACTAGCTGGTGTGACACAGATGAGGGATGAATGACAAGACAGTGCACTGGAAAATCACTGAGCATTCCTTTGGCTTAATTTTGCATTATATTCATTAGTTATTATGATACGCAATTTTTTTTTTAATGGTTTAAATTTCTTCCTTAGTGTCTCCCACTTTCTATTCAGGCACTTTATTCAAGATTTGCTTGACAAAGGTATAGCAGGGATGCTTTGACAAAAACTCAAAATCCCATATTAGTGCAAAACCTGTATTAAATGTACTAAAAAATGTACTAAAAGAACTGCAAAAATGTACTAAACGCATGTGGTCAGATTACTTCCCATAAAATGAATGGATATGCAGTTATTTTAAAAAGAACATAATAAATACATTCTTTTCTTACTCCTATCCTTAAAGACTCTACTTTCATTGTTATGAAGGGATGTCAAGGACAACAAAAAAAGCTTCTATAGGTATGTAGGCAAGAAAAGGAAGACTAGGGAAAATGTAGGCACTCTCTGGAAGGAAAGAGGAGAGCTGGTTGTCCAGGTTATGGAGAAGGATGAGGTACTCAACAAATTTTTGCCTCAGTCTTCATCAGCAAGTGCTCTCATCGCACCACACACATTGTAGAAGCCAAAGGCAGGGACAGGGAGAATGAAGAACCACCCACTGTAGGAGAAGATCAGGTTCTAAACCATCTAGGGAAGCTCAAGGAGCACAAGTCCATAGGGCCTGATGAGATGCATCGTGGGTCATGAGGGGACTGGCAGGTGAAACTCCTAAGACACCACCTGCCATATTTGAGAAGTCGTGGCAGTCCAGTGAAGTTGCCACTGACTGGATAAGAGGAAATATAACTCCCATTTTTAAAAAGGGAAAAAACAGAAGACCCAGGGAACTACAGGCCAGTCAATCTCACCTCTGCCTGGCAAGATCATGGTGCAGATCTTCCTGGAAACTCTGCTGTAGAACATGGAAACTAAGGAGGTGATTTGTGACAGCCAGCATAGCTTCAGTAAGGGTAAATCATACCTGACAAAATTGGTGGCCTTCTATAACAGGGTTACAGCATTAGTGGATATTGGAAGAGCAACTGATGTCACCTACCTGGACTTCTGCAAAGCATCCGACATAGTCCCACATCCTTGATTTAGAGACAATCTTGTCTCTAAATTTGAGACATGGATTTGACAAATGGCATCACTCAGTGGACAAGGAATTGGCTGAATGGTTGCATTTAGAGAGCTGCAGTCAATGGCTTGATGTCCAAGTGGAAACCGGTGATAAGTGGCATCCCTTAGTGGTCTGTATGGGGACCAGTGCTGTTAACATCTTTGTCAGAGACATGCACATTTGAATTGAGGGGATCCTCCGCAAGTTTGCTGATGACACCAAGCTGTGTGGCACAGTTGACACGCCAGAGGGAAGGGATGCAGAAGGACCTTGCAGCTTGAGAGATGGGCTCATGAACTTCAACCAGGCAAAGTGCGAGGTTCTGCACCTGGGTTGGTGCAATCCTAAGCACAATTACAGGCTGGGCCGAGAATGGACTGAGAGCAGCTCTGAGGAAAGACTTGGCAGTGTTGGTTGATGACCCAGTGACACGTGCTTGTAGCCCAGAAAGCTGTGTCCTGGGCTGCATCAAAAGAATTGTGAACCAGCAGGTCAAGGGAGGTTTTCCTCCCCCTCTATTCTGCTCTTGTGAGAACTCACCTGAGTATGGCGCCCAGCTCTGGAGTCCTCACCATAGGAAGGACACAGATCTGTTGCAGTGAGTCTAGAGGAGGCTACAAAGATGATCAAAGGGCTGGAGCACCTCTCCTATGAAGATAGGCTGACGGAGTTGAAATTGTTCAGCCTGGAGGAGAGAAGGCTCTGGGGAGACTTAACAGAAGTCTTCCCATACCTCAGTCTGACCTTGGTACCAGGGAAGGTCATGGAGCAGATCATCTGGAGTGCTATCACACAGCACGCTTTGGTCAGGCATTGGAATAGGCTGCCCAGAGAGTTGCTATCGCTGGAGGTGTTTAAAACACGGGTAGATGAGTTTCTTAGCGACATGGTCTAGTAGGGGGACAGGCAGAACTTGCACTATCTCCCTGCTTTCTCTGCATGCTCACTGATGCTTGCAGGGAACAAAAAAGGCAACAAAATATAGAATATAGAATATATTTAGAATATAACTGGCATTAAAGAATGCTAGAAAGTTTTTTCTACATGAATATCAGGAGACAGTTTTGGTAAAAGTCAAATAAAAAAGTGCCACTTTTATGTAATTAATATAGAGAGTTGGGTTATTACATACCCAAAGTTATGACATTTCACTGCAGATCTGGAGTGGATCACCTCATTGATTTTGGCGAGGGTTCACACAGCACCATCCTTCTTTAGACAGCCAATTCACAGTGGTAAAGGACCATCAAAACTTCCCATCTTTGTTAGACATTAATGCCAAGAAATTCATGAGCCTCTTCCATGCCTCCTCTAAGAGGGATTATCCTTGGGGCATGAATAACAGCAGCACACATCTTCCCCACTCAGTGTAACACAGCCTGACTTTCACCTGGGGATCTGTGACCTTTGATACATCCATGCATGCATGGATGTAGACCACAGATGGGATAATTAAGAAGTAGGACAAAGGTAAAACCAAGAATAAATATTCAAGGTTGATATATTTATACATGTCTTTTAGATCTTAATTTAGAACCTTCCTTAGCAAAATGGCATGAATTGTCAAGAATGAGATACTTACCAGAATACCTTATAGATCAGACTAAGGAAACAGAGCTGCTTTGTTTAGATGTTTTAGTGTTCATTTAGATAACAGAAACTTCACCTTCTTTGCCTAGGATACACACGTGTATAGTTAGCATAAAGGCTTCAAGAATAAATATATCAGGTTTGTATTAGGCAAAAATTACCGGTGTGGATGACAAGGCAAATTGCCTAGGGGTGAAGTAGCAACATTTTTTCATATCTGACTAGGATTTGGATGGGAAACATCCTCCATCTGACCCTATCTGCTGACTGCAAGTCATTCCCACTGCAAACAAGGATTTGCCATGTCAGACTGTCAATATCAATCTCTCTTCATTGTTACAAATTCCCCTTTTTCTCACCGTTTGCGCTGCCTTTGATTGGGACTCTTACACCTTACAGTAAGATGCACCTGAATGCTGGACTGTTTATAACCCTAAATGTCAGCAGGCCTGGGGTGGGGGCTGATGAGGATGCTGACATAATAGGTGTTGACTGCTCCTCTTCCACCCATAAATAATGCTTGCAGTGGCAATGTGTTCAACGGCATATGGTTTGAAGCTCAGTAAGCTGAACCTTTTATCCACATTGGTTTTTTGGAAATTAAAAACTACAAGTGTCACCACAGACTGACTCCCCTCTCAGATGAGTAAGAGGGGGAAAAAAAGATCTTGTTAGAAGATGCTCTAGATTTTCTAATCAGAAAGGGTCTTGATTTTTCTGTTTCTTGTTAACATACAAATAACTCCATTGACACGGGAATTAAAGTAGTATAAAACAAATACAGTAACGGGACTGCATGTGCAACACAGCATTTCTCATTTCTGTGCACCAATATTACTGCTTTGTCAAGAGTGAAGTAAGGTTATTTTTTAAAAATATATTACAGTGTTTATTTTATCATCCAGATGACAAAGCAAAATAAATTAGTTTCACTTTTTCCATAGGCTTTAAAAACAGAAAGCTGTATGTTTTTCAAAACAAAAAAGCTGCTTGTTTTTCAATTTTCCAATGTAGGCAAATTGTTTTTTCTAAAGCTATAGAACTCAGAAGCTAGCTAGAAGCAGACAGAGCCTCAGCTTGATGTCTCAAATTTACCCAAATGCATCACGATGTTAAGTGTTATTGTTTCCAGATGTGCTGGAAAATTTGTTCCCAACAGCAAGTTCATTTTCCCTAACAATTAGCTGCTAAGCATAAAAGTCACATAATTTCAGTGAAAAAAAAATGGCTTTGAAATTAAAACTACTACTTACAGAAAAGGTTCACAGACTGATAATTTTCAGTTGTGTATGAGGACAGGAGTCACTGCTGCTATATAAGACAGATCAGTCATTCAGTCATAAACTGCAGAGAGGCCGCATGTTAGCAGGTGAGCAAGCCAAAACCCAGTAAGCTTCAGCTTGAGTTCTCTTGACTTCCAGGTTCTTCCTTTACTTTTGCATTTCCCTTGGTGAAAACGATTTTTCAACTATAGCATAAAGAGAGAGCTGACACCCAAATAGCCTTTTCCACACACTGGGCAGAATGTTTAGCAGTTATCTCCTTGTTAATGCTACTTCGAAATATAAGCTTCAATATATTTCTAGTTATAGAATATGACGTACCAAATATATAAGAATATAATGTCCTTCCTGATGTTCAGCTGTAACTTAAGAAAATATAACTGTGAAAAATACAGGAATGTTATTCCAAATTTTTTCATTTATTGAATGGGCTCAACACATGTATCTGAGATTACTTCTGGGTCTTATCTGATGATGAGTTCTGGGAATTTAATCCTCTTCATGGAGATATTTTTATATCTCATTTTTGATGAAGTAAATTTATCCATGTGATTTATCTCCAAGATAGAGGGATGATAATTCTTTCCCATTGAAAGTGTGCCTCATAACACTGTAAAGCATTAGAACTACTCGTATTATTCCCATCCAGAAACCTATGACCACTCAAACAGCCCAGTTTATAAAAAACAAACAAAACCCTCTCAAATTCAAGCACATTTTTAATTTGCACAGTCATAAGCAAAATACACCCTTTCTTTCTTACATAACTACAGGCCTGTCAGTCTGATCTTGGTACTGAGGAAGGTCATGGAGAAGATCATCTTGAATGCTATCATACAGCATGCGCAGGACAACCGGGTGATCAGGCCCAGTCAACAAAAGGCAGAGACTGCAAGCCAATCTGATCTCCTTCTATGGCAAGGTTACCTGTTTAATGGACGATGGAGATGCTGTGGATCTGTTGTAACTGGACTTCAATAAAGCCTTTGACGCCGTTTCTCACAGTATCTTCCTGGAGAAACCTGCTGCCATTGGCATGGAGAGGCACACCCTCTGCTGGGTTAAAAACTGGCTGGACAGCCAAGCCCAAAGGGCTGTGGTAATTGGAATTAAATTCAGTTGGAAACCAGTCACAAGCGGTGTTCCCCAGGGTTCAGTGCTCGGTCCACTCCTGTTCAACATCTCTTATCAATGGTCTCGCTGAAGGAATCAAGTGCACCCTCAGCAAGTTTGCAGATGACACCAAGATGGGAGAAAGTGTCGATCTGCTTGAAGGAAGGGAGGATCTGCAGAGGGATCTAGACAGGCTGGATTGATGGGCTGAGACCAACAGGATGAGGTTCAACAAGGCTGAGTGCAGAGTCCTCCATCTGGGTCACAACAGCCCCAAGCAGCGTTACAGGCTTGGGGAAGAGTGGCTGGAGAGCTGCCTGGCAGAGAAGGACCTGGGGGTGTTGTTTGACAGCTGGCTGAACATGAGCCAGCAGGGTGCCCAGGTGGCCAAGAGGGCCAGTGGCATCTTGGCCTGTATCACACACAGCGTGGCCAGTAGGAGCAGGGAGGTGATTGTGCCCCTGTGCTCAGCACTGGTGAGGCTGCACCTCGAGTACTGTGTTCAGTTCCAGGCCCCTCACTACAAGGACATTGAGGGGCTGGAATTTGTGCAGAGAAGGGCAACGAGGCTGATGAAGGGGCTGGAGAATGAGCCCTATGAGGAGAGAATGAGCCCTATGAGGAGAGAATGAGCCCTATGAGGAGAGAATGAGGGAATTAGGGTTGTTTAGCTTAGAGAAGAGGAGGCTGAAGGGAGACCTGTCTACAACTACCTGAAAGGAGGCTGTGACGGGGTGGGTGCTGGTCTCTTCTCACAGGTGACAAGCAATAGGACGAGAGGAAATGTCTGCAACTTGTGCCAGAGGAGGTTTAGACTACACATTAGGAAGAATTTCTTCACGGAAAGGGATTGGAACAGGCTGTCCAGGGAGGTGGTGGAGTCACCATCCCTGGAGGTGTTCAAAAGACGGGTAGATGAGTTCCTTAGGGGGACATGGTTTAGTAAGGAGAAAGGCATGGTTGGACTCAGTGATCTCAGAGGTTTGAATGTAACCATTTAAATAAGAGCTCAAAGACATTAAAGTCTTCAAAAGTTTAAGTCGTTCAGAGACCAATTAAATTTTTTTTCTGCTGTAAGAGAGAAGAATCCAGTTTCAGTCTATTTGAGATAAGTATTTGGATAATTAAACTGAGATTGCTAAGAAAATTTTTCAGAACAGGAACAGGTGGTGGAAGAAGGTGGAAAAGCTATTGGCACTTTCTAATGCTAATGTGGTCTTCACATTCTTTGCACACAGTCCCCTTTGCCTCCACAACTGGCCTGTCCATGCACCTCTGCCACCTCCTGAAGGAGACTGCATCAAAATATTTAAAGAAACAGATGTAAACACTACTGCATATTAATTTGGATTTTATTAGTTCTGTATAGTTTGATATTCCAAACAAAACCATAGCTTGGTACTGAATGACAAAGAAGAAACTATTAGGTCTATTATGACACACCTTCAGGAAGTAGAAAACCCTATATGATAGAGTAACTGGTCTTGAGATGTTTTACTTGGGAAGGTGAGCTTCAGAAAGTAAGAATAAAGGTTTTACTACAACTACTCAAAACTCAATATGATTTTAGTTTTTAAGGACTTGTATAATAAATCTTTATAATATAATATAATATAACTGGTATAATAAAACTTTTACAAATTCGAGATGAGTTTAGTTGTTAACTCTAACGAAAAAAGTTTAACGTCTAGAAAAACTGAAGACAGAATTGTAGTTTCTATATTCCCATAGCTTTTAATTTTAATTTAGTTTTAGTTTTCATCTGTGTTTTTAAGAAAATGGAGGAAAAATTATGTATTTAAAAAATTTACACTCATAAATGCTTTAGCTGAATGACAAGCTTTATTGATTTTTAGGGTTGAGGTTTGGGAATTACAATTTTTCTGGAGCATAACGTTTTACTTACTGATGGTTGATAAACTGCAGCATTACTTGCCAGCTGACTTCAGTTAAATAAAGCTGATTGTTAAGCCAGGACATACATACTAAGAACAAAATTATAGAAATGTTAGACACACACCCCCACCCCCTCCTGAATTAGTCAGGTTAGGTATTTCTTTGGCTTGAACAATATCATTATTTGCTGCCTGTATCATTCTACCTCTACCAATCATCATTACAGTTTCCATCTACTAAGCTCTTAACACTCTGTTTAGCACACACAACTTCATACCGAGGAGATGAAACTGCAGTTGACACATTGATAAATGTCTAAATTATGCTGTATGATGATAAGCATTTGGAGACTGCATAGGATATCAAAATAATTTTTTCTCATACAAAGTACTTCAGTGTTCAGAAATAAATAAAAAGAATTACATTAAAATCATTTATGTATCAAATGCAGCAGTAGAAAGCAATAGCTTTCCAAGGTTTTTTGGGGGGAGGTTTCCAAAATAATAACTAATTCCTTTGGCTTTCTAAACAGGACAATTAGTTTTAGGTGAGATTACTAACAAATGAATAACTGCATCATAGTTTCTTCACTTCCTCCTTTCTCTGCCTTACTGCTTGCCTGAATCTTGCCTTAACTTCCTCCTTGCTGGCCACTGTCTGTACTGCTTTTCACATCTGTTAACCTTGTTTATCAACTTGCCATTTGAAACGGCTTGTTCTGTCAAAGGGAGGTGCCCCTATACCATAGTTCAATCCCAGCCGGCAACTAAGCACCACAAAGCCAGTCATTCGCCATTCCCATCCCTCACAGTGGGATGGGGAAGAGAATGAAAAAAAGTTAAACTCGTAGGATGAGATAAAGACAGCTTAATAGGACGGCAAAAAGGAGAATTAATAACAACTAATAATTATTATTATTAATAATTAATAACAACAACCACCACCACAACATATACCAAACAAGTGGTGCACAATGCAATTACTTGCCAGCCAATGACCAATGCCCAGCCTATCCCCAAGCACCAATTGCTGGCCCCTGGCCAAGTCCCCCAGTTTATACTCTGAGCATGATGATATCATATGGTATGGAATACCCCTTTGGCCAGTTTGGATCAGCTGTCCTGGCTGAGGCCTTTCCCAGCTTCCTGGGACAGTCCAGCACGAGAATGTGAAAAGTACGTTACCAGGATTATTTTTATTCCAAATCCAAAATGTAGCTACCAGAAAGAAAATTAACTCTATCCCCATTGAAACCAGGACATCTTCTGAAGGGGTCAGAAGCCCAACTGCCTCCCCAAGGTTTCTCACTTCAGTTCATAAAACACTGGAAGCAAGGTCAAGAAATCCTGCACAGTACAGATGCTTCATAACCATCTTTTCAGTCATCGGATGTGTAACAGACTGAGAATGGCAGAACAGTATTTCTAAATTTAATTGGTAATAACAGTGATAATTAATTTTAATTTAAATTCTGTATCTGGAGAACTACTGATTTTGGTGAAAACCAATGTGAAATTAAACTGATATCAGGAGTATCCTTACTAGGTATTTTTTTATTTATTTCAGAGGACTCTGAATCTGAATAGATTCATGAAGACTACAGAACATACATTCACTACAGTCCTTCCGTTATGTTTTGATTATCTATAACATACCAGATTGGACCACAGAAATACCTTGTAACATTTCAAATCACTTTCTAAGAAGGCTGCTATTTGCCCGTCAGGTATAGCCAAAAAAATTTGAGGGCACTAAATTCATGCATGTAAGTGGTCTGCAGGCTGTTCACCAGCCAGACACACAGACACAAAGCGTAAAAGTGTATGAAAAGTTTGTGGCTTTACAGGCCTTTCTTTTGACTACAAGCCCTCACCATTTAAATCAACACACCATGCCAATCTTCTGTCCTAGGAAAGGGAAGCAGCAACTGTCATTTACCTTTCTAGTTCTCTAATGCAGCCACAGAAAGAATCCCCTGTACATCAGTATTGAAAGATCCTTTCACTGCATCCCATTTGTTTAGAAAACTCCAAACAAAAAGCCCTTTCCTATTCATCAAGGTCTTGGAATGATTAATTTTGGTGTTCCATCCTTAACCCATAGCTTATGATACCAAACACAACAGTAAGAGAGTAGGAAAGTGCAAATGACCACAGTGTTTTGTGGATGCTATCCATTTAACTGGTCCCATACTTTAGAAGAGCAGACAAAGAGTTGTTTACCTGCTTCATTTATCATGAAGGAAATGCTGATCACAAGTTTCCTTAAAATTAGTTGGCAGCTAAAAAAACCCCTGAAATCAACAACAATAAAACCAAGTCTGCATTAAACAAGCATAAGCCACATGGAGCACGTGACATTTGTTCAGCATCTCCAGAATTTGCAAGAATAACAAATTATATAGTTGCTGAGTTGGCCTTCTTACTTTCCTTTTAAAAGTAACTGTTAAATTATGAAGACAGTAATTGTTACTGATTTAGGTACCTTCATCAGTTAAAAAAAAAAAAACCACCCAGAGTTCTCCGTTTCTCATCCTAGAGGAGACTACCATAACTAAACTTGCTTGCAGTACAACTTCTGCCATTTTATTTACATTTAAAGAGTTGCATTAAGAAGAACTCTGCAATATCACTTAATTTGTCCCTGACTGCCTGTCAACCATATTTCAAAACCTGACGCCACACTGCAGCAAGCCGAAGGAAGCCGCTCATTAGATAGTAAGTCTGAGCAAAGACTATAATTGTCATTAAAAGACTTCTTACATAGGCCTAAAGAAAGTAGCGAATATATGGGTAGGGAGGAACAGGTGGCAATACCCTAGGTAGACCAATACAAGTCAGCTTTAACACAATTCATCTCAACTTGTTCTTCATTGGCTGAACTCACCTTGGTCCTCACAGAGTTGGAGACAACCTGTAGCTCCTTCAGCCAGGCTGACCAGCTGAGTCTAGTCATGACAGATTGATGACAAAGACCTTTTGCCAACCATGTGCAAAGTTACTGTGGTCTACAACAAGTTCATAGGTGATTCCCTTAGAATCCTTGATGGAAAGCAGTTTTCAGTGTACATCTGAAAATCCAGTATGTTAACCATTGAATTGCTAGTTTTTAAAAGTTAGAATGATACCATGTTAAACAGATAACATTTCAGACATACGGCGATAGAAGCATTTTTGTTATGTTCAACAATGCCAAAAACTTAATTCTAATTCATTCCCCATTCTGTTATATTGTTGATTTTGGCTAAGCTGAATGATCCAGAAAAGTATCTCTGCTAATGTAAAATGAAACCATTTACAAACATGACAAAGACATCTGGCAAACGCTAGCACTTAGTCTTTCTTGCACAATCCAACCATTTGAGTTAGATAAGCCCAGCAAAGTACACCACAGAAGCCCCTTTTTCCTTCAGAAAACAGTGAGAGAGACCAAGAGATTTTAATTCAGTATTTGCTGAGCAGCAATAATGGAATGTTTACTAGGAACAGGATGATTGGACCTTGGCTATTATTCACTGGAGTTTCTATTTTGTCTCACTCCTCTAGATACTTTTCTTTGTCTTAAAACTCACATAACCAATTTTTATCTTTCCCAAATTTGTGGGGAAATGTTGAGCTACACATTGCAGTGAAAATATCTAAGGACATTTACTACATAAATTACAATATAGAGGTACACTGGCTTTGGCTACAGGCTCAAGTAGCTACAGTGCTGTCTGCTTGAAAAAGCTTCTAGCTCTTGCCCATGACCACAACACTGAATAGCAGAGAAGAATCATCCCTCCCCCAGCCCATGTCTCTGAGCAGCCCATAACTCATTGTCTTTTGCAAACATGCAGGTGCTACCTGGGTTTACTGCACACCAAACTGTTCAAAGCAGGAGAGGGAAACAAATGCATGATTGGGGAAAAGAAAGCTTGTTTGGAGATTAAACTCTAATTACATCACAGTTCTTCAATGAGCATTGATTGTACCACTTTCACTAATTTTGGGTCTGTCCACATAAGCACAACTCAAACAGACAAACTGTTTGTAGTTTAGTCTTCCTTGTTATGATTTTTTTTTAGATATAGTATTTCTCTTTCAAATAGACTAAAGGTAGCTATCCACTATGGCTACAAAAACCCCTCAAGCATCAATATTTAATTTCTTTTTATAGTTCTATGTCTTTAAACGTTTAAGATTTCTGGCGCTGCAGTTTCATTCCCTAGATACTCTAAGATCTGTACGGCTTCCTGTGGCTTAAGAACTGAAATTCCAGTTATCTTGGAATATACACAGAAGATAAAAATAGGTACTTTTTGATCATATTTCAGGGAAAGGCACTTCAGAGGTTACGAGAGACAGCACAAATTTTTCATTATGTTAACTAAGCCTTGATTTGTTTCTTTCTTGTTCTTTTATTTTCCTTAGAAGTGACTTTGTAAAAAAAAAAAAAAAAAATTAAAAAAACTCCAAATATCTTATTTTGAAAAGCTAGCTTTATTCTTCATATCCTGCTTCAGTTGCAATACTTAAGTTTGACGCAATGTACTGAAATAATACAGAAATTATGAGGACTTCAACATCTAATAAAAACATTTTAAACATACACAGATAAGACTGATTACTTTTTATAAAATGACTTGTTTTGTCAGTATTTTATTAAATAAAACGAGTACCTGAATATCTGTTTTGTTTTCATCAACTCAATGCTCATGATGAATGATAAAATGTACTGGCAGCATGAATACCAACATAGCCTTATCCCACCAGCACGCTCAGACAAAATCAAGCATTTTTTTTTTTTTTTTAATATTTTGAATACTGTCCAACAGTAGACTCAAGCTTATGTGACTTTTTTTGCAATTTGGCTACCGTCTATGCTGCAAACTTTGTAGGTTTATGAGGAACAGTACGACACTAAGAACAGAATATATGGCATTCAAGACAAAGAGTCAGAACTAACCTAAAATTTTACTCTACTAGTCACAAAATTGCTCTCTCTGGACATTAAGAATTGTATGTACATGGTGTAAACCAACCAAACTAATTGAATGCCAGCCAACACCAGAGTTATGCCAATGGCATAATCACATTATGGCAACTCTTGACCGCTACTCCCTACAGGACTATTACTGTTGATCCAATTTTTATCAGCCCAACATTGTTCAATCAACCCTTGCATCCAAATAAGCTACACAGAACCATAGAATAGATAAGGAAGCACAAGCAGTATTAAAATATTTTTCCCTACACCGCACCTCAAATTCCTGAACACTTTCCTGAGAGGTCTCAGAATTTGCATATAAGCACTTACATTTTGGGTAACTGCTGCTCTGGAAATAGAGATTTCACAGATGTTCATTTTGCCTCCAGTGAATATCTCCAGTTTTTAACAGCTCAGTGTCAAAGCCTACTTGATTTTGTTTCCAAGAAAATCAACAAGTACAGTAAATGATAAAATTAGAATGCACTACTATTACTATGTGCTCTTCCTCTGCAGGGCCTGAAAATCCCAACCTTGCACAAAGTGCAATTCCCTTTTCTTTTTGTTAAAAAAAAACAAATCAAATAACTTCCCTCCCCTCATCCCACACAAGCAAGCTTTTTCATTCGCCGCAAAATATAAATACATTTTTACTAGCACATGCAAATAGCAATTTAATAGGTAGCTACTATATAAAACAGGTTACTGTTAATATGCTTATTTGTTACGTTCCCTTTCCACTAGTCATGATTTAGAATATTTCTTCTCAATCAACCTGAAGTGGTATGTAAAAATTAAAAAATACTGGAAGTGCAAAGATAATTTGCAGACAGTCCAGAAGACATCACTAATCATGCTGACTTCACAAATTTTGTACCTGTGATGAGACCCTGAATTCTCAGTTCACCTAAGAAATCTTCCAAGGTAGAGAGAAATCAGTGGACTGCCAACACACCCATCATATATGAAGCTGAAGTCTGTAAAAAAAATACAGCTTACTAGAAGACATTCCTCTTCCTTTAAGCATATTATTTCTTGGCATCAAAAATTACAAATTCGGAGATGCCCTATAATTCATATATCTAATGTGTGAATCATTAACAGCTAGGGCTGCTGTCCTTTTTGACATTTACAGTGCTTCACATCAAGGCATCCAAGTTACATACATGTAAAGAAGGAAGAATACTACAGTAATGAAAAGATAAGTAATACTACTATATATAATAGTACCAATATTAAGAGAGTGGCTCTAAAAATGAAATGCTACTCTCTGAAAGATGTCTCATTGTGCAACGATACATAGTTATCTCAGAAATTAAACAATGTTGCTGTAACAGGCTTTTGTGAATGTAACTACTAGGACTAACTCCAGCAGAGAATCAATTGACTATAATCTGCTATAAATGCCCCTCGTGAAGAGATATTTAACTAAAAATCACATCTTCCTTCACAAGCATAAAATAAATATTTCATTATAAAAGACTGAGTATGATGTCTAGGAACATCTGACAACTCATGTGGCGTTTGCAAATTGAAAGGGTGGATTTTTATTTAAATGGCTAAAAGATCCAGCTGGGATGTGGTTTGCCCATTCTAAACACCAATGCCATTTAAACATTCATAATCGAGTACCAAGTTTGGCCCCTTCTTCCCCTAAGATGTTGCATATCTGGATCCAGTACTTTGCATCAAATCTTCTGCTTCAGGTTCATAAAAACAAATTGTAATCCTTTCCACAGAGCTAAAGTAGTTAGAGAGCACACTATAAATTCAATACAAAAAGTTTGCAGGAGAGACAAAACTTCTCTTCTGATCTGCTATTATATATAAAACAGGCATTATCAGGGCAGGAAAGAAGATCTACAAAAAGCCAAACTGCAAAATCAACTACAATTCACAGCTTTCTTACTGCTTCATCAGCTCTAACATTTGGGAAAGAATGCATAATAAGAATCTCTTAGTCCTAGCTAGCTTTTATAAACACTTCAAAGATTTTAAAAAACCATTCTATGAGTTTTAGAATCATTACTGGTAAAAAACCCAATAATCTTATCAATCATTTCAACTGAAAGAAATTATCTTGAGAAGATTTGCAACTGTAGATTTTTTTAAAAAAACACTAGATTTTCACTGTATCAAGGAAACTGAAAGTGTTTGACTCTGCTTTGGTGTTTCCCATGCTCACTGTCGAGGTCTGTACAGTCAGACTGATTGGGAGGAGAGGCGAAATAGAAATTAATGTACTTCATATTTTAAGAGACAGACCAAAAAATGAGGTTTCAGATGTGTCTATGAAACTTTCTTCTTTATATTAATACTGAAAATGTTATTATGCTATTTCAGAAGTAAAGTGGAACAAAGGTAGATAGTAGAGAACTATATGCAACAGCAACTATGATGTCTAGTGGTTTTTTGGGTTGCATGATTAGTTTTACATGCTTCATTCAAAAAAAGCAAATCTGAACAGCTAAATGAAAAACATGTAGAAAAACAATTAAACTTACATTAACATAACCCAAAGAAAAATCAATTAAGAAAAATAAGAACAAGAGAAAAACATTAAAACAGAAGGATTTGAATTTTATTTAATAAGGAGCATTTTTAAAATTAACCAACTGTTTCTCAGTACAATGTGCTTGGAACAAGTCTGTTCAAAAGAAGGCATCATGCAAAATCTGAACAGTGAAAAGGAGTCTTTGGAATCAATTTGAGATGTTGCTTCAATTACCAAAAGATCTTTTGGGGAAAAAAACATTGGACCTTTACGAAAAAATTGCAGATAAGCCATAGGAAGGACGTTAAAAGGAAGAGTCAAAAACCTGAAGGTTGAGTAAAGAAGAAAAAAATTCTAACATTTAGAACAGGTTGGAGAAGTTAGTAATCTACAAAACCAAATTATGAAGTTTTTCTGAGGAAAATCTTTGGCTAGTGCATACAGTCATAACTTCATTAACATCAACAGCATTTTGATAGGACGTATTAATCAACAATCTGCTCAAAGTTTTGTGAAGGACAAGTCCAATGAGTTTCAAATTGCTGTTAGGAATAGAATGACGTTTTCAGACAGATTACAGTAAGATTGCTTATTGAAAGCAACCTGTAGGGTGAGCAGCTGAGCCTGGAAATATTAATTCAGTTGAGAACTAAAACCATATATCATAACGTCTCAAGAGATTGCAAACCCTTTTGTGTTAGTTCAACTGCACAGTACAACTCGTGTCCTATCTTAATTCTAGCATGGTCTTAAATCTCTAAGAAATACTTCTTTTCATGTGAGCATCACACTGCTCACCAGGTTCTTTAATCATCTAATTAAAGAGAGTTCCTAATGTTTTTGATTTTCTAATTCACTTTGAAAAAATGTAGTAATTGCAGAGGAAATCATACTTGATGTCTGTGTAAGTACGTGGGAAAAACTTGCACCAGGGCTCAAAGGAGTGAAGCAATTAATTTAAGCTTCAACACAGCATCACTGCATTGATTAAATATAGAAAAAATATTTGTGAAATTTTAAACATGATATTAAAATTGAAACCTTGAGCAATATGTGGATAATTTTTGGAAATGCTTAATGTTACAAACATAAGAAATCAGTGTTATGTTTGTATAATTTATGTATTACAGTTACAGTTTAAATAATAAATACTATTAAAATTTAATAAAACTTAAAAACTAAATTAAAATTACAATATCAATTAATGCCACCATTTTAACAACAAACTGTTAAGACTTTTTTCAACAAAAATAATTTCACAGATTCTGAGAGAAAATAATGAAGTTCTACAACCAAGTAATTATAAAGGTTTCTCTTAAAGATACCGACATTTCATAGAGAAGCAGCTGTTTTTCCAAAAGTAGAGCCAACTTCACTTTAGAGCAGAGTGAGTCAGGTCCCCCCTATAATACATCCATCTTCATTTTGTAAAAAACATAATACTGGCAACACAGACTCCCAGTCAATAAGCTTGTCTTTAATAAAGAAGACGCATGACCTAAGATTCTTGGGACCTTGATCATTCCTAGATCTGGCAAACAGATCAAAATACAAGCTTTTCTCTCATCCAGGCTATTTATTCCTCCTATCTAGCCAACGTATTAATTTGCTCCTCACCTAATCACAGCCCCACCTATGAATCATGTAAGAATGACATGCTCTTGGCAGCCTCCTGACACGTGTACTGTACCTTGTAGACCACCGTGAGTCTGTCACCTAATGTTACTAACAGCATCCATCTCATCATCTCACTTTGTACAATGAGATGTGCTCTGTGAATGTAATATTCAGCTCTCACCACTTTGAAATAAATTATCAGCATAGTGCATTTCACACACGACTCTCATTATATATAAGCTGCTCCCTAGCAACTGCAGCAAAAAAATGCACCCCTATTAGTATTTTTCCCAGCTAAAGAAACCAACTTGCTATTTTATGAACTTCATATGTAAAACAATCTTGGCTACTGTCAGCTCAAATTATTCTGACTAATGGTCCTTAAAGATGCATTTTTAGCCCTTTGCTAGTTTGGGTTCTGATACTGAAGCTTCTCTCTCACAAACCTCCCACCTCAATAATTTTAGCACCAAGGAAAAAAAGTATTTTTCCAAACTGAGATATATCTTCCCAATAAAACCTAACCATTTATAAAAGAATTACAATCGTGTCATGAGTTAGAAATCCATTTTATATGGAAAATGAAACTCCTAACATGATGGCAAGCAAGAGTAGAGATGCCAGATTTTGTGGAACACCAGAAAGTCTTTTTGTTGGACTTCATTCACATACTGAATGGGACTGCAAAGACTTTCAAAGGACTATAAGCTTTTAAGTAGACTACTGTTTTCTATGTTACCTCAAATCTATTTAAATGAACTTAATTAATATCTGGAGAAAGCCAGAAACTACTACTCCTTGTTTAAAAACGCTAGCCTCATGCTTATAGTGCACCTAGAGAATAGGAAGATGTGACTGTTGAGACTGGTGTTCTTTTAACACATCAAAAATATTTTAAAGGAAATAACTAAGTAATAACAGCTAATTAATACTTCACACATGAACAGAATCCTCCACCGAACAGCATCAAAATTTAGGAATTTTCCCCTTCTGCCAGGGGAAAGGGCAGTGACAGCAGGCAATAACTTCCCCATATAAAGAAAGTTACACCTTCAAGTCTGATGTCATCCATGCTGGTTAGGTTAGCACACTTAGGCAACAGCTAGTTTGGTATCGTTGTTGTACTACTGTATAGGGCCCTATTGATAAATCAAATAATTATGAGGGAATTGCAGAAAAGAGGAAGACCATAGCAGACGATTCATCTTCAATACCTTCTGGCACCAGTTTGCTTAAATCTGGACTCTTCATTTGGCTTCACAACATAAAATGTCAAGTTAACTTCAGTCATCTTTGTACTATGGTTCCAGCTCTACAGTTGACTACGTTAGGTTCCATACTTAGATTATCTTCGTTACACTGTTGTACTTAGCCTGGTGGTAGTCACTGCAGACAACTATAACAAGATCATAACACAGCGCTGATCTTATATACAAAGCATACTTCCTAATGACTGAATCCCTCAGCATCTCAAAACCTACAGACCTGTGATGGTAAGACAGGCTCCCTGCAACAGTTTTGTAAACTCAAAAAAGGAATTCCTGACCACAGGATGGTATATACATTTAAAGCACTGCACACCACCAGCTGCCAAAAGGTTTTCTGAAAAATAGTACAGGGTTTACAACATAAGATTGGTGAGTGAATACACCTCGATTTTTCTGTGCGGCTGAAACGACATTAGTGAACATTAGAACAAATAACTTAAACCGGACAGCAGAAACACCAAATCAAACAAACAAAAAAACCCAACCAACCAACAAACCCCCACAAAACCTACCAAATCACAATAGCCTTTTTTAAGTGATATGTAAGGTGAATTTCTGACTTTTCCAAAAGGACAGAGTATTCCAAAAATAACTTCTGTCTTTGTTATTGGGTTACAGCTCCAGTCTATATTTTTGTTTCTGAGCAGCAAATATTTTAAGGAACACTAGAGAAACTTTTGTTCCAAAAAACACTCATTAATGCATTTTCCCTCTTGCTGTCTTTAGGTAATACTGGTATACAAGAAAGCAATGGGCACTGAAGCAATCTTAGTTAAGTCATTCTACCACAACTGTTGTTTTCTACTTTAACATAAAAAGTACAAGATGCTTAAAAGTCACATGATTGGCTCTGAGATCAGTGAAGAGGTAGACAACTCAATTTAGGTGTCATGCTACTCTTACACAGTTGTATTTTCTTAACTGAGTCAACTAAACATGCAAGGAGCTTCAAGCTATTGTGATTATTGCTTCTCGTACAAGAGCCATTTGGGTATCTGCTCTGCAGACAGAGAGAGTAGAGTTCCAGTGTAGTTGTTTTCATTTCAAGTAGTTTACTGCAAATTTTGTCCACACCAAAAACAAAAGCATTGCTACTGTCACACTGTTGGTAATTTAAAATCAACCCCGAAAACCCTTTAACTGAAGGCAGTAGCTAAGCAAAACATAAAGCACATGCATAAATTTGTTCACTGGGCATTGATACTAAATTATAGAAGACAAAAAAACCTCCCAGGAGATTAATTTAAGTTGCTGCAGCTTATGCTGTGTTTGTTTTGTGGATAGAGCCATAAGCTCACATATTACAGGTTTCAACACCTATCATCACCACCGAATTTACCTGAAAAGCCCCTACTGTACACTTCCAAAAACACCTCTTGCACAACATTATTTTCTAAGAGGCACACAGCACTCATGCTTCCAAAATTGCTCATGTCTAACCTGTTCTCCTGTACACTTTGCATTACAGTGTGAAACACACATGCTTCAGTTGCAAATGGTCCAAAAATAAGTATATGCACGCAGTTTTATCAATTCAAAAGAGAAACCCTACAAAGGTTTAAGAATTTAGGATCTATACCGTTTTCCACTGGCATGCAGCCCTGTGGATGGTCAAAGAGACAGCAATTCCAGAAGAGAAACAAACACCTGGCAGCTAACCTCAGACAACAGCAATTCAAACAGCAAACAGCAAAAGCTATTCTATCCGTCTATGCAACTATTACAGAGCTCTAGGGGGAATGAAATCTGTCCTTTCAGTAGTACCAGAAAAGACAATAAACAACACCTCTGTTGATTGATACCTCTCTGATAAAAAACATAGCATATGTTGCATGTGGCTACACTTTAGGCATCTTTCTTGATACCCTTTAAGTGAAACTGACCCTGAAAAAATTGCAAATCAAAGTCACACATAAGTTTATGCCAAGTTTTGACGTGATCCTAGACCACGGTCCTGGAGATCATTTAAATGTGTGAAGCTGACATGCATTATCTACGAAACCGTATGTCACTGCCACAAGAAGTCAAATGCTATACAGAAATTGGCGTATTTAACAAAATGCCACTGAAATACACCCTAGCTAGGAGACCGCTAAATGACATACCAAATTCCTGAACCGAAGTAATTAGTAAATTCCTGGGGGGGGGGGGGAAGATATTTCCATTACAGCAATGTATTCATCATTTCTATACTGGGGAAAGATTCGAGTTCAAATTGTATTTCCATCAGAGAGATCAATATGGTGTAGCTGGTATGGTATTATACATTTAAGCCTGATGCAAAGTTTATTAGTAGTAATACAGTCTTTAGTTCAGCAAGATACTCATTTAATGAACAAACATGCCACTGACTTTTCTGTGAGCTTTATATACTTCAGGTCTGCAAGATCAGGTCTTCTATATACATCTTAATGACCTAATCAAAGAACAATTTTCCTACCAATATGCAAGGTATAATATAGCAAGAAAAGATGGAAAGCTGTTTCCCTTTTATACTAGCAACCAGCATAAAAATTTCTAGGTAACAACTTTTAGTACAGTTCAGAATTTCCCTATAACAAGAAATAACTGGGTTATACTTACTCCTCAAATATTAAGAATTCTATACTTGAAAGGAACAAAGCACTATATGCATATGGCATGTCTTTCTATGTATGAAAATCCAGTGGGATCAGAAGAGGACACACTGAAAAATAGGTTTTCATAGTTTATACTCAGACAAGAAAAATAATATACAAGCTTCCTAGGAATGCTGTCTCCTCAAACCATCCTTGTAAAACAGAGGATATTATTTTTTTATTCGGCTTTCTTTTCCTTTTTAAAAATGCATATCTGTTTACCTTTTGCTAAATAAAAGAGGAGTAGCCTGGAAAGATGGTTTAACTGGTTCAAAAAGCTAAGTGCAGCGTACAAGTTGCTGTGCAAAATAGGAAAAAAAAAAAACCTCTGAAGATTTAAATACAAAGATACTACATACTGTCACAATTTTAACCCTTACATAAAGCCAGAAAAATTTTAACATAGGTTGAAAAAAACATTATCCAGCTAACCTTCCTTGAATATCAAATTGTGCTGTCTTCTTGAATATATATTCGTAACTTCCATTAACACCAACAAAAGTTAAATGTCCGAAACACTAAATACAGAAAAGACTGCTGTTGTTTTGCTTGGAAGGCATCATTTTCCGAAAAAAACCTGACTGAATGAGCTAAATAACAAAGTTCCCTTTCCTCTGATAATTCAAGTCTTCTTTAAAACCTTAAAATGCATGTCAACTGTAATATTTACTATGCCACCAATTTAAATTTCTAGCCCAAACTCAAAGTTTTCACTCTTTTCTCTTTCTGTCATTATTTCCATAACAAATAATAGTACAAAAAATGAGCAAGGCATTCCTGACAGTAAGCAAATACCATTTAAGCAAAGTGCTCCTAAGCCCTGATAAAATAAACATTACGAAATAGCACAGATAGTGTCCAGATGAATCCACAGGTTGCATGTTTTGGGGGAAAAGAAACTATAAATCTTGGCAACATTGTTCTCAAGAGAAAGATCTTAAATGCACTGAAGGTGTATTAATAACTACCTAAATCCTGAAAACTAGATTCACTGAAATTCAGGGAAGCCCTGGCTTTCCACTCTCATTGAAGAGGGGAAAGGAACCAAGGTTGACTGAAATTTGCTGAGGACTTAGATTTTTTTTAGAGATCACATTTAGTTATTCCAGTAGGCTTTGGGTAAGGACATTAATGTGAAACTCTCCTGGCCATCAACTATTTTTACTTTTTATTATTATTTCTATGTACATACTTTTACATTAGTCTGCCTTTTATGCATGTTAACATTCAATGTGGTCATTTCATTATGTTTGTTTATTGTAGCTGTTCTTCGTATAAAGATTATTTATGCAGAATAATAATATTGTTTGAAGAGTAACTCCAGAAAGCTGTAGTTGAGGTTCTTCTCTAGACCTGTGCAAGGTTATTACAATATTTCATTACCACAAAACAATACCTCTTAAGAGAGAAGCAGTATTTCTTGTAATATTCCTTGCTACTGTGGTACCAACTTTTCCTTGTAAAGCAATTTAATCACTACCATATTGGTTATACATGAAATATTAGTGCTATGCCTCATAGGGAACACTTCCTGAATTTTCATTACAACATATTGTTATATTACTTATACAGTTGGAAAAATCTATTTGTCTTTAAGCATGTCACTGCATCTCATTGAAAAATGTCTAGTATAATGAAGTTTTACTAGTTTTTTCCAGTTGTAAGTCCTCAACTCAACCAGTTTGCAGTTCATTACAGATTTTCTAAACCCCATATTTCACCTCCATGTTTCCTTTAATTAACTTTCATAGTATCACCTATCAGAACTGTTAAAAGACCATTAACCTTTGTCTTTCTAGATAAAGAACAATCACATAAATTTTAATATCCCATGAGATAGTCTGGTACTGTAACTATATTCTTATCCATCTAATATCAACTATACTCTTAGCTAGTTACTATATAAGGCTGCACCAATTATTGTTGGTTTACATACGAAAGACGTGATCATCACCTTCAAAAGCTTAACATAATTTTATTTTTCAACACTGAAAATATACAAAAGTAAAAAATAATATTTTCTTTTTCTCCATGGAAATAGTCCATCAGGTAACAAGGTAGAAATACCTTTATTAATACTATGCCCTTGTAAGCAAATCAGGCATGAAAGTCATACAGTGAGCCATCAAATCCTGGCACATAAGAATAACATGTATAAAACCAAAGCACTGGCAGAATTCACAGATAGTACACAAGACAACATAATCAATTTACAATTTAGGTATGCATAAATAAATATGTACATACTGCATATTTAAAAGGCTTCAGAATTGAGAAAAGATGAAACTAAAGTTCTGATCAGCATTTTTATCATCACTATGGAAATGCTAGGCCAGGTCCTCAGGTGCATCAAGTTTCGACACTGCAAGAGAAGCAAGCTGTCACAAAGCCAGTTAACAGATACTTGGTTCTGTAGCATCCTCAGCAACAACACAGATGTGGCTCATGCCACTTGGCTAAGGCTCCTAGGGGACCAAACTGTAGCACCCTTGAACTTCACCTATCTAAGCAAGTACAAATGCCACCAAGTACATGTGCATATCCAGGTGTCTGAAAGCACTTTCAGATCCAGCAGATCTCATTTGACTCTCCCAGCTGATTTCCAGCAGATGGGACCAATTAGTTACAGCATGCAGTGGCAAGAATGCAACCTGGAAACTGATCCACCACATCCAGTTAGGACTGCTGCTCTTGATCATCTCTGCCCTAAGCAAATTCGCTCTGGTGCTCAGAGCAACAGGCAATCTGGGAGCCAAAATTGAATCTTTCTGCTGCGTTGTGTAGAAACTAAACTTGCTCTATAGATAATTCTATCTCATAGACTGTAACGAAACAAGTACTATTAAAAACATATGTTTTGTAACCAATACTAAAACTGATTCCCAATATTAATCACTGTACTTCTTATTCAGCATACAGGATAGTAGAAGCTTCTATATGTGCACTCATGCTAGGTCCTAAAGAGACAAAACACCTTTAAAAACTGAAAACACATAGTATATTTAATAGTTGCTTGAAGCCACGTTGTTAAAACTGTTATTAAAAATTACTTTCAAAAATTTCAAAATTAATTAATTTCAAAATTACTTTACGCATGTTGCACAAGTGTAATCTTGCTTGTAGTTCATGTTGGCCCAGTAACATAACAACTGACAGAGTTCGAAAGATGGGCAAAACATACTTTAAAACATTTGGATAGATCTACAGAAGTTGGAAAAAGCATGTAGAGCCCTTTTGGTATCTTGCTAGAAAGAACTGCGTTATCAATAATTCTGGCTCTGAATTATCTTCAAAATATTAGGAACCATGCAGACAAAGTCAAAACCACCCAAGCCCAAATGGTCTTATAAAGAAATTACAATAGGTCCGAGTCTTCATTTCACTGACAACTGCACAAAGTGCACAGGACTTGCTCAGATACAACTGGCCTGTTTGCTCATGTCAGAAGTCTCACTACAGGACAATCACCTCAAACAAGTATCTAATAACGACATGAAAGCATGCAGTAACTTGGCAGAGTGACCACACACGAAACAGGGATGTAGCTTATAAAAGACAAGTTCCACTAGCACTTGTAAAGTTGCTTACTTTTACTGAGAAAACAGAATTTCTTTATAACTCAAGTGTTTTCAGATTATGGAGATGTTTTCCAGGTTACCTCAGCTGTGATACACTAACCAGTACATGGCTTCCCCAGATTTTGTGTGGTCATTATAGTAATATATAGTTTAAAAATATATAAAATAGGTATGGTTTGGCCCAGGCTCAAACTCCTATGCCTTGGTGCCTGCCCCTGGGAGGACCTGTAATACCATGACAGACAGACAGAATGATCTATATTAACTCAGCAACAGTTAGGTGGCTCAGTCAAAAGCAAGCGATGAAATGCATCAATAGGCAGAGGCTCTGGGAAGCTTTCTACCAAGAAGTCCTCGCAGGGCAAACAAAATCTAGCAGAAGCCTATTGTGATGGTCTCACTGTTATACGACCCACGACATCTGCTGCATAATCCACACATTTTACTATGACTTGATGCAGTCTCATACTTAGTACTATGTCTCCAGAGGAAAACATTATTTACGACTCAGTTATTTTCAACGCATTTTTTGGAGCCATTTTACAGTGTGCCATTCTATGTTTCACTTTCTAAAAAGAATTAATGAATTTTGTTTCAGAAAGCTGACATGACAAAATGCCTGTAAGTAGACAGCTGACTTTCCTCTAAAAAATGCAGGTGAGCTATTTGCTTTTACTAGCACATTCTCTTGCCACTTACTTTTGTAATGACCATTCCTGAGATTATAGGACTGTGTAATTGTGTCAGATGATAAACAATTTTACAATGTGAGGTGCAGTACCAAATTCACTTTTCAGATGACTTCAGGTGATAGCAATAGCAAATCTTAAAAGAATGACTGTTTCTTCTCTACAAATGAAAAACAATGCACAACAAACAGTTTAGTACTTTTCAACAGAGCTGCCTCTATGTTTAGAGCTTGCACTACAACAGCAAAAAATATTTCATTTCCCTTTTAAGTGAGGATATTGTTGAATAAACAGTATAGAACTTTCAGAAGTTAGTTCTTAATTTAACGAGTTTTTGTTTGATGCCTCGATGCACACCTGTTTCACTCATGTCCACATCTATCAAGATTCTGTATTTTCTCCTGAGAAACATTCACAGTACAATATCCATAATATGGTATTTCAGTACCTCATCCTCACTTGTAACTACATCATGATGTGTTGCATTCTACTCCCATTCAGTTATAATTTCATAAACTAGACAGAATATATGGATAAACATTTATCCCAGTAGCAGTACCATTTTCCATGTGAAATGTTTAATATGATCCAACCTGCAACCTCAGTAGCAGACCAGAAGCTCAAATTCTACTCCAGATTTTCATAGTCTACTTCAATCCTCAATTTTTCAATGGGATTGTTTGACGTTGTACAGTAATCTAAAATCTGTACATGAGAAATTCCAGCAAGAAGGCCATTCTCTTCAGAGATTGCAAGACATTCTATCACCTCAGCTGCAACATAGCAAAATATGTGTGGAATACGTATTGCAGAGCACAAGTAGTAATGTGCTCTTTGACACACTAACAAGAGAGAGGTGAATTCCAAGCAAGCACATCCAAACTTGGGACATCACATTCAACCTGACTTAGTTGCCACTAACTTGGTAATAAACTTTTATTTGAAGCTTAATTTATGTGATGAAAACCCATAGTATGATCAGCTATGCTCATACATTTGATCTTTCAGCCAACTTCTAGCAGTTCTCAGTAACTTCCTGGCTTATTTTGAGCAAATACAGTACTGAATTACATACAGTATAATTTGGTTTATGATTACATTTTAGATAAATACGATCCACTTTTCTGAGGCCTTTTAAACACCTAACATATTAAAAAGCTTGGCAAAAAAGAAAAACTGGATTTACTACAAGGTCTGAAATTCAAGAAAAATTTATTATTTTTCTTCATGGAAAATTCTTGCAAATTCTGAAAGTTTTAAAGAAAGTTCTATAGAATAATTTTTTATGGTACAATGCCATGAATGTACTAATGCCACTCTTATTAGCTGCCTAACAGACCAAATGATTTATTGAGATTTAAAGTGTAGAAAACGTACATAGAATCAATTAATTGTTTTATAATAATTTGCAGATGCCCACAGCAGTGTGGCTTCCTTTACATGTACCTTCCTACCTACATGAAAGTACCTTTTCTGGGGAAGAACTTATTAAAATTTGGCTGATGATTCTGAAGTGTCTTATAAAAATGTTAGATGAATGAGTGCATACATCTTAACACAATAAGATATTGTCATAATTAAACAAAGGAAGACAAGTTCCACTTTTTATGATGATAGTCTGTTTAAGGCAGATAAGCAGCGTAAGCGGCACTGCTCTATCAGTACACTGCTAAATGTATTCAGCACAGATTTCACCAATTAGCACTATCATGGCCTATAAATACTGAGGAGGGGGAAAAATAAAAGACCATTCAGACTACACACTTCCAGAGTTCATGTCCATCCTTACAGGCTATCCTGAACTCACTGTTCTGCGTTAAATTAATCTGTAGCTGCATCAGCCAACAGAAAACTGAGCATGACTTCGCAGGTACTGTACAAAAGGACAAGTTTGTAATGAAGTAGCACTAGGCCAGTTTCAAGCACACCATGCAAAAGGGATACACCAAAACCTTTTCCTGTGGCAAACAACTACCTTGTCTTGGTTGCTACAGATTCCGGCAAACAGGATGCATTACATAGATCAGGAAAATTACTTTAGACCACCTATTACTAAATCTGAATAGTAGAAATATTATATTTGTTACATTCTTGAATACATGCTAATTTGAAAGAGATGTTTTGGTCAAATCTGTTATGGCAGAAAGCAAAATGAAAGACGACTCCTATTGCTGCAAGTATCTACAGTTGGTATCACAGTCTTTTAGACAGACAGATTTACACAGCAGATGACCTCATCAATGGATAGTAGGACAGCTGGGGCCTTCCTTCAAAGGATGCAAAATATAATTCTTTAGGCTAAATACCTAAATCAATAAAGCAACAGGTTGATTATGAAAATAGTCCTGTAATTCTGCCAAGTACTTTAACAACACTAAATCAAGCAACAGAACAGTGTTTCAGGCTGGGATCTGACAAGCAATTTAACTGACTGTCAACCACCTTGCTCTCCTTTTGCCTTTACCTTTATAGTTCTGTGTCCTTCCTTGCATCAGTCTTTATATCCTCTATGAAGATGATTTAAACTGGCAGAAAGTGGGTATCTGGTTTGGTTTGGTTTTGGGGTTTTTTTAACCCAGTGGCCAGTGGGGAGTTGTCTTCTGCCAGACTAATGTGCTGAAGTGATTCTGCAAAGGGTTAGGAAGGATGGAGTCATTGTGACTGGGAAATGGGAAGACAGGAGCATCACATATGCACTGCTGGAGTCACGCACCCTGCTGCAAAACCAGATTTATTACTAAGTAACACCAAGTAATAATGCAAGCACACTAATAATACATTTCTAATGTTTTTTTAAACCACACTCAATGCTGTTTACAGCAGCTCTTCTAAGTGACATGCTCTGAATAACAAATGACTAGCCTGCTTCTGAACGAGAAACATGAAGACATCCTCCCTATAGGCTTCCAGCCTACCCTCTAATAAAACGAGGAGGGAGGAAGGGAAAAGCTTTGCTTCTTATTTTCATGTTACTACGATATGTAGTTCACAAATGGAAAATAATTAATTAGATGGTAATGGAGTTAAGGCCGTTGCGTAATGAATTCACAGAGAGGTAAGAAAGCACAGAAGTTATTTGAGTAAGCATCACTTTGCACTCTGATATTTTTTAAAGTCTCTTTGGTTTTAATTAAGCATAATTTTAACAGCAATCAATGTGGATCCAATACTGTATACCATCATTCTCATTTCCCCATTCAGAGCAGCTGGATTGAGTGCTATGAATACCATCTTTCAGAATTTTCTTTCTTTTTTATCTAATCTATGTTTCTGGGCACACCCTTAACCTGTTACTCTTCTGAGCTCATTTTTACTGATACTCCAAGGTGGGGAAAAAACCCCCAAACAACAAAAAGCAAAGCCTGTGTTGTGTACAAGCCATTTTTAAGATCTACAAACACCTGGACTGATTTGCTCCAACACTTCTGTCCCTCTCAAACATCAAACATATACAAAAAACTCCTAAGGAATGATACCGTTGGCAAAATTAGGACAAAGAGAAGAATTGGCCTTCAAGCACAGAACTAATGCTATGCTGATGGCAAAGTACACCAGAAGCACCTCACAAAACTCGGAGTGGACAAAAAGATGACAAATGTGATTCAGTGTAGATAACTCTAAGCTAATTAATCTGATGAAAAACAGCCTAAATCACATATACAACATGGTGACAAATGATTCTGATAAGTTTTATATCCAACAGCAACCAAAAAAGCCTTGCAAAACACTGGGCATCATGAGGAAAGGTAATGAGAACAAAAGAGCACACTTACACAACCTTGGTCCACCCACATTTCAAGTAGCGTGTGAATTTCTGGTCCTTACATCTCAAGCACAGACTCTAGTCAGAGAAGGGCATATAAGGTATCAAAAGAATGGAGTGCTGCCTTAGAAATAGACTAAAGAGGCTCTTCAGTTGGCTGAGGAGAAGGTTGAAGCAAGATATGATCAAACCATGAAGGTGGTAAATTAACACAAAACTTCTGTCTTCTAAATCCTCTGGTAATAGAACTAAGGGACATTTAACAATGCTAGTAATACATTATCTTATAAAAAGATGAAAGTACTTATTTAAAAAGGTAACTTGCCAGTGCAGGAGGTTGGTGAAGGTAATGAGCACCCAGAAAGCTTGAAAAAGACAAGTTCTTGGTTGGCAGGTCTACAGACAGGCTCCAAAGCACTGAGCAGATATATACCTACTATCCCTAATATCAAAACTAAGTATGTGGGGAGAGTATAAGGAGACAAATACATAAAGTATTTGTGTACAGTCCCTGAACAGCATCCCTTAACATCACTGCAGGAGACCGAACCCTGAGTATGAAGGCCCACTGATCTGACCAATAGAGCTTTTCTGTTATTCTTAACTTCATTTTTTCCTAGTATCTTCTGTTAAGGTACAAAAACCCCACAAAAATAGGTTAGACACCTGCTTCTTACCCATTGTGAAAGATACAGGTCAGATTTGAATATCAGCAGACCTTTAAAATAAATTTTAACATGTACTATCCTATGTTAAGCAATAAACTAGTACTACATCTTTAAACCAGACCCAAAAGAAAATATTTGAATTACTCCAGTCAGTGTGACCCCCACAAAGCCACAGATGTTGTTCCACAGCAAGATCAGCTATTTCAGTGAAAATGTAGCCACCTGCTGAGGGACAAAAGAAACAAACACCAGCCTCTCAAAACAGCAGAGCTGCCAAACAGCTCAAAGGGACGTAAGGTTAGGCACATAAGTCATTCACATTTTTACTACAGCAAGTCTCAAAAGTTAGTAAGAGTTAAAGCTTACTGCTAATCAGATGGCAGTCTTAAAAAACTGAGTGCAAAAGCCAGTTACCTATAGGGTATTTTCTGTCCTCTTCTACAGGAAGTATTTTTACATGAAATAGGCACATTATAACTGAAATATTTTGAGGCTACTGCTAATACAGAATACCTTCCACAAAAGGAGGACGTATGCTGGCAACACTGCATAGAAATGAACAAATATAGCTCAACTGAATTCTCAAATGTTTTCAACTTTATAGTGTATTCTTCACTCTTACCATTAGCTCCCTCTCCAATATTGGTCATTCACGTACGCAATGGCAGTGTTAGGCAGCAGCAGATACTATCCTCATTTGGAAACTGAAGCCTGTGAATAACTGACAAAGGGAACAATTGGATGTAGAGGCATTTTATACTTCTGTTTATCTGGAATTCTGCAGAGCTTCCATACACCAGTGTTTACAGTCACTGTGTTTGCTAGAGACAGTACTAATAGCTACGAATAACACTTGAACTGCAGTTCAAAAACAGCATTAGCTTTTCCAAAAAGATCAGTGTGCTGTTTACACAATCTAATACAACTAGAAGGAGATAAATCTTTCATCTTTTCTATGATCTTCTACAACTCCTTAGTAGTTGATTTCCCTAGCTGTATCAAAAGAAATAATTTTCCTACTACTCATGGCAAATTACATGAATAATATTTTAGTACCCATCTTTATCTAAGCAACTGAATAGCCAGCAGGTTGGAGAACGTGACGTCATTGACTGCTTCAGTTCCAGACCTCTTATTATACTGCATATAGCAATACTTCCCTGTAAAAATTATTATTACAAAAGCAACTTAGGAAAATCCAAGGTTCTTTGTTATTTTAGAGAGCGTCCTTTCATTGGGGAGGCATACAGGTAGACTCATGGACGAAAACTCTGAAAAGCAAGCTAGCCTTCTCCAAAAATTCTATGTTCTTCTCTAACTTAACTAGGTATGAGAAATATAAAATTGTAAGAATTATGCACATTAGTGAGTGTGTAGCTGATGAATATTTTTTTAAAAGTAAACAGTTAATACATTTATATTCATTTTAGTAGTGGAACAGCCCCTGCTTCAAAGAAATTCATTAGACAAAAAAGAAATCAATACCAAATCAAGCACACTTCTGAAGATATATCATATATATATATACACACACACACACAACTGAAATTTTTTGATCTTTTAGAAAAGGTTTTCTAAGAACTCTGAGTAAAAAAGTTGTTACGACAGATAGGCTACATAACAAATACACTAGCATACACAATCCTGCGAGCAGGTCCTCCTCAGAACAGTCCTAGAGAAACAAGTATCATGACACTAAAGACTACTTATGTGCTGAAGGTTCTACTGTTTACTGATTCACAAAGTAGATTTTTAGATTAAAATTTGAGGTCACAAGGAGAAAAAAAAAGAAGTTTGGTGTCTTCACCCTGTAATCTTTGCAAAAATTCTCATAGTCTCTGGCACAAAACAACCACAAAAATTTGGAGAGTTTTTTTCAAAAACAAGCACATAAAGAAAACCCAGGTGAAGCATCAGGCAGACTGGTACAACTGAGCACATCTCAGACATTGCATTATGCAATGTACTTAGATCAGGACTGTTCTCTAAATTAACCTAAAATACTCTAAAGACATTGATTCAAGTTAACTAAATAAGGTTTCTGAAAAACTGGTTTGCCAATATGACATTTTGCTGGATCTATCTGGAATCGGCGATGTACAACAAACTGAAATTTCTTCAGCAATTCATGTTCCATCAAAAACAGTATTTGGTGGATAAGTACACAGAGAGGGAACAACATTAACCTGTATCAGTCATAAATCTACATCTCAAAATATTATAGTTACTAAGTGACCTCCCCCCTCAGCTGTAAAACTGGGCTTCAGCTCTCTAGAGGAGATCACTTACTTGTAACAAAGGAGCTTACCCTGGTTATTCATCCTTGCCAACTATCACATGATTCTACGTGATACACTATGTATCACGTGATTGAATGTGCCCTTATAACTGAGTTAATGTATCAGAATGCTCTGTATCATGAGAGAAGCACAACAATTCGCTCCTAGAAAGTAATGAAGGTTACAGCTACGAAGGAATGATTCTATGAAAGAATGAAAAACTGAATCAAATGAAATGAATGCTCTTTGTTTTCTGCAGACGTTTCTTAATGTTTAAAACGCCCAATCCATCAAAATAATCAGAGGATAACAGAAACTGGTTTACCTTCAATAACTAATTGTCCATACTGTGTTTTCCTTAAGTGCTTTTTCATGAAAAAAAAACTCCATTTTTTTGTGGTGGTTTTATGGCAGAGACTAAGAAGATTTTTGCAACGATTGCAGGCTGAAGACACCAAACTTCTCTTTTTTCATTCCTCCTAAATCAATGCAAGAACTCCTCTTTATTTCCACGAGTGAAGGACATCACAAAGTCTGGCAGTATCCTAAAGATTCCTAAACATGTTATACGACCAAGACTGAATATTTACATTAACGTCTATAAAAAGCACCTAAAGGCTATTTTTTTTAAGATTTGACGATACTTCAGAGCCTTCCAATATTATATTCTATCACTGAAAGTACAGCAGACTAAGAACAATCAAAAAGAGTGATAAACATGATTGTGTCTCTGGGATTCCTCTGTCTCCACGGCCAGCGGTCACTCACAGGCCTTCGCCCTTACACTCACTTTAAAATAACTTTCCTTCGAACAAGCTCTTTTAACAATTTCAAGGCGCAGTCTGCGGCCACAACACGACCACCACCTTCCTCACTGCCCCCGCCTGCCAATCGCCGGACAGAGCGCGCGGGACAGCTTTCAGGTAAAATCCCTGGCCGAAAGGGACGCCGAACCCCCGTCCCCCGCCCGACCGCCGGGCTAGGCACGGGGCTGGGGCCGCTCTCCCCCGCGAGGGACCCCCGAGCCCGTCGCACCCGCCCCAGCCCCCTCCGCGGGCAGGGAGCAGCGCACGGCCGCGGGGCCGCCTATCCCAGCGATCGCCCCCCGCGCTGCGTTCTTCCTAGAGCGCTCCCGCGGCGGAGGGAGCAGCGCGGCAGCCCCTCTGGCAGACCCGCCCCCACCGCAGCGAACGCCGGCACCACCAGCCGAGCGCCGGCACCCGAGTTCCCCTCCTGGGCACCAGGGCGATGCACGACTGAAGGGCACGGCAAGGAGCAGCGGGGACCTCGCCCACCCGCGACCCTCCCCCATCTGCGACCTCCGCCCGCCACGGCCGCCGCCGCTCCGCCCGCCCCAGCACCCTGCGCGCCCGCCTGCTCCGGCTCCGCTGCCCTGCGCTGCCGCCGGCCCCGTACCACGAGGCGCAGCGGGCGCGCACGAATGTAGCGCCGCCTTCCCCTGCAACCAGACCTTACCGGCCGCGCTCGCCGCTCCGCGCCGCGCTGCCTCCCTGCAGCCGGCATCACTGCTCCGCCCGCAGCCGCACCGCCCGCCGCGGCGCCCGCAGCAACGCCCACCTCACGAGAACGCAGCGCGGGCGCCGGCAGGGCCCGGCCGCTCCGACTGACAGCGGCCGGCAGCCAATCGCAGCCCGCGCAGCTGCGAGAAGGCGGGACGGTTTGGCACGAAGCGAAGGGACCAATGTGAGCGCGGCCCTGCGGCAGCGCTGTTTCGGAGGGGGGGGGGGAATCGCGAGTGGATGGCGGCGCGCATGGAGCGGGGCGGAGGGCGGTGGGGCACTGTGTCCTCAGATCCCGTGTGGGGCGGTGCCGCACCGCCCTGCCCCACACGGGACCCGCCAACACCCGCTGTCGCCATGGTTCTCGAGAACTTGCAAGATCCACCATAAAGAAGTATTGGTATAGAGTGATAAGGGCTAAGGGCACAGGCTCTCGCGTGGTCAGTGAAAGAAAGGCAGGAGTGAAAAAAAACTGGGTTTGGGGTTAAAAAGGAAACGGTATCTAACGCCTGGAGAGAAGGACTTGGGCGTTTTGGTGGATGAGAAGCTCAGCATGAGCCGGCAATGTGCACTTGCAGCCCAGAAAGACAACCGTATCCTGGGCTGCATCAAAAAGATGGATAGATGAAGCGCTTAGGGGTATGATTCAGTAGTGGACAGGTAACGTTGGACTCGGATCTCAAAGGTCGTTTCCAACGAAGCAAATCTATGATTCTAAAGGAAGTGTGGTCAGCAGGTCAAGGGAGGTGATTCTGCCCCTCTGCTCTGCTGTTGGGTGACCTCACCTGGAGTGCGTGTTCAGTTCTGGAGTCCCCAGCACAGGAAGGACAGCTGTGTTAGGGTCGGCCCGGAAGAGGGCCATAAAACGATGCAAGGAATGGAGCACCTCCCATGTGAGGACAGGCTGTGAGAGCAGGGGTTGTTTAGCCTACAAAAGAGAAAGCTCCGGGGAGACTTTATAGCAGTACCTAAAGGGAGCCTACAGGAAGGATGGGGAGGGACTTTTTTATCAGGTAGTGATGGGATAGGATGATGGGTAATGGTTTTAAGCTAAAAGAGGGTAGATTTAGATTAGACACTAGGAAGTAATTTTTTCCTGTGAGAGTGATGTGGTGCTGGCACAGATTGCCCAGAGATATCATGGATCCCCCATCCTAAGAGGCATTCCCAGCCGGGTTGAGCAACCTGACCTAGTGGAAGCTGTCCCTGCCCGTTTCAGGGAGGCTGAAACTAGATGATTGTTAAGGTCCCTTCCAACCCAAACCGTTCAATGGGATCTAAATTCTAACATACCTAGTAAATCCAGGTATAGAATTAGAGCTGCAGACCAGAGAAGAAAGAGAATGGTAGAAAAGCATATTAGCAAAGATAAAAATGACCTCAAGTGGATCCTAGAGGAGGAATAAAAATCATAAACATGAGCATCATACTTTTCACCATAAAGAACTCCAAATGCTCACAAATCACATTTGTCACCGCCTCACACTCCTAACTAGAACGAAATTGCGATCAGGGGATCCAGAGGAGCAATGGAAAGGTGGGTGTAACAGCAGGAGAGAGGTACAACAATTTTAACTGCATTATTATTACTCATTTTCTGTAACTAATAATTATTAGCCTCTTAAGATTTCAGTTGTGCTAACAATAACTGTCTCTTCCTTCTTTTCCAGTCTCTCTCTCTAAAAAGCCAGATCACAGTATCACAGTATCATAAGGTTGGAAAAGACCTCTGAGATCATCGAGTCCAACCCATGACTCAACACCTACACCTACTCCTACTTGTCAACTACACCATGGCACTAAGTGCCTCATCCAATCTTTCCTTAAACACCTCCAGGGACGGTGACTCCACCACCTCCCCAGGCAGCGCAATCCAATGGCCAATCACCCTCTCAGTAAAGAACTTTTTCCTAATGTCGAGCCTAAACCTCCCCTGGCGACGCTTGAGACTGTGAGATGAATAATACTTGAAAACTGCTGGGTTCTTTCCAGTGTTATTGGTCTTTATCTGTTTGGCATTTACTTGTCAAGAAGAGCCTCTTACTCAGTTTCATATTTTATCCTGATTCAGAGGGTATGAAAATTTCCTAATTCCTAATGGCTTACCATCATATTCCATGCCTTTTTAGAAATATTTCTAAAATTAAATAACCTCTCAAGTTAATCCCGTCATAAGTAATTGTTAGATCTTAATGAAGGAATTTGAAGTTAATGCTATTATTGGGTACTATTTATGGGCGGAATTCATTGTGCAGATATTCCAGATGCAGGTACCCTCATCTATGCTGAGTTTAGAACTGCTACTACTGTTAAATAACCTGGAAACCATGCCCTTTCCTTTGATAGCAGCCTTTTAATGCAAATTCTATTGTGAGTGATCCACTACAGTGGCAGATTTCTTTTTCTCACAATCTTCAAATGTTTACCTTTCTTTTGGTAGCAGTGATACATTTAAGTGTACTGTGTCCAGTTTGAACACTGAATGCACCCACTTTTATTTGGAAGGAAATAACAAGAAATGTTTTAAATACTTGCAGGTTTATACCTTGTGCAATAGCTCAGTCAGAGGTGTTTTTCTCCTGGCAAGTTGGAACCACCTCAAGGCTTGAGAAAGTGTTTTATACTTATTAAAATGTCTGATATTTTTAACTCTCTGTTAGAGCAAGAGGTGTGTTTTTAACATTTGATATCAGCCATATTTTATCTTGGAAAAAAAACCCAACAAACATACTTTATTTAATGTTTACAAATGTTGCAGAACTAACTGAAGCATCGCGCAGTTCTGACTTTTTGACTCCTGCAAAGTAGGAAATACAAAAAAATAATTGAGCTCTTCTACAGTAACTAGAACATAAATTTCATTTTTAATATTTTAAACTATATCTGAAAATGCAAACAGAAATTCAGCTATCCTGTCTGAACAATGTTTTCGTATTGAAAGAGTAGTCCTTAAGGTTCAACAGCATCTTTTTGCAAGCATATACTCAGCTCAGTGTGTAATGTAACTGAATAAAATATACTACATAACAGGTAAATATTCTGTTTATCAAACAAAATTTCTCAGAGGGAGACTTCTTACAGGCATAGAAGCACCTAATAATTAAAAATGGAAAACATGGGAGAAAGCTGCACACTGTTCATTAAAGTGCATTACAGCACACGTATCATTTTCTAAAATGTAGTGCTTTGATAAACTGGGGGGGGGGGGGGGGGGTTGTACACCAGTAAAATTACGTAGATCGATTTAGCCCACAAAACTGTAATTTAAGCCTTCTGTCGCATAAAGCAGAAGAGCTTGACAGTTCTTTGTAAAGCAGTGTAGACTCTTGGTAAGTACTAACAGGAACTGCAGGAGCTGAACTACTCTTGTTCACGCAGAAACGGTGTATTATCCCCATGCAGCTCTCTCGGCAGGAGTCTGTTCTGTCCTGGATCAACAAGCTTTGAGGGTGGCAGAAGAACTCAGGAATCTCACCTATTAAATCATTGTTTTATCTGTTAAGACTGCCAGCAAGGTGTGAACTGTGGTAAAGTGCTGGTAAGGGGGACATTGCGCAGACAGTAGGAACTATTCTGAAATTCAATTCCAAAACAAGAAACACAGCTGCTGTGTATCCTTTGGTCTTTAATCTCGGGTTTTAGGAGAGCTTCTGCTTTTTACTAACAATGTGTATGTGTTGGAAACTACTCCATCTCCATCGATAAAGCCTTTGTGGACCCAGGTGGCTCCCCAGTTGAACAAAGTGGTTTGGGCTTCCAGTGCCAAGATGTTTCCAACTGGTTCTGTCCATGACTTAAGGCAGACATTTTACTCTTTCATCTCTCTGCTATCATTTTATACAGAAGATATTTATTGGTTTTGGAGAGAATCACCTCACAGGGAGTTGATATTTTGCTAATGTAGGTAGCAATAAGTGCAGTCTTAGTATTATGTTTTTATATTAACTGTGCATTCAGCTGGAGACTGATTATACTAAACATCAAATCTTCAGATTTTCCATGCTTCATCTACTCTTTTCTCCACTGATTCTCTGTTGTCTTTATCTCTGAGTGCCCTGCCCCTCTTTTATTTGGATGAAAGCTCTGCCTATAGACACATAAATAGCATCATTACCTGCTACTGTTTTCTTATGTGAGTCCCATTTTTTATTACTAGGAAATAACTGTATAGGCACTAAATAGGTGAGTTTATCCCAGATCATCTTTCAAAGACAAGTAACTGTAGTATGGGTTTGATGACCAAGAGGAGTACCAGTAGACACAAACCCATTTCCAGGATGGTGATAGGCTGACAAAACATCTGAATTATAAAATACTGTGAATATTCCATGCTGTGGTGGGTTAACTTTGGCTGGCTGCCAGATGCCCACCCAGTTGCTCTCCAGCTCTTCTCCTCAACAGGACAGGTGATGAAAAGAAGATGAACAAGCTTGAGGGCTGAGATAAAAGCAACTTCATAAGAAAAGCAAAGTCCACCTGTGTGAGCAAAGTAAAAGAGGAAATTTATTCCCTATTTCCTTATTTCCCATGTCCAGCCACTTCCTGGGACGCAGGGCCTCAGTGCATGCAGTGATTGCTTCAGAAAACAAACTTTGTAACCATGAACATATATGTGTGTATGTGTGTGTATGGTGTGGTGTCCTGTCCCATCTTGCCCCCTTGCCCTGTTTCCCCCTGCCCTGGTCCTCTTCTTCCCTAGCTTTTATTGCTGAACACGGTGTTATATGGCATGGAATATCTCTTCAGTCACTTGAGGTCAGCTCTCCAGGCTGTACATTGGCAGTTAGTGTTAAAAGGCAAACAGTGTTATTAATTGAGCCCTTCTGAGAGTCACAGTGTATCAGCAGATCTTTTACATCAAACTGTAAAATAACCTTTTAGAGATAAACATTATATCACTCCTCCCTTTTGGTAGGGTTTGAATATTTATTTAACTAATGCATAGATGCAGCACCGCCTTTACAGATCTGTGGGAGGAATATTTAATTATTTTTAAATGCCTTACAGTTTGTTAGTGTTATTCAGCCTCATTTGCTAATCCATCTGTTAATATTATGTAGATGTATGATGTGAGATGTAAATCACAGTTATGTGCTAGGTGCTGTATAGACAAGTTAGAAAACAAAGTTCTTGCCCCAGAGAGTTTGCTCACATGATTTCCTCATGTGGAAGTGCATTGTGATCTGATTTCACACTGCATGAAGAAGTATTTTATTTCCTTATTTTATTTACCGTATATGACGTCTGCTGGAGAGAGCTAATCTCCCCATCAACAAAGCAAGGCAACTTCATTTGTGTGCTAGGTGAGTCCTTCAGGATGTTTATTTATCTGAAGTGATCAGTTGCAAGCACAGCTTCCATTTATATAGTGTCCTTCATAGCAATGTCACTATGAACTTAATCAATATAATTAGAAGTATTTAAAGGCTCCATAAACATATATTTCTTTGTGACTGCCTTGAAGAGTGATGCAAGATAGGCCTTTTGTGTTGAGGAAGGGATAGGTGGTGCAGCATTTTTTCAGGTCCAAACAATTCTGCTTTGCATGAGCAATCAGGTCATAGAAAGAACATTTTTTTTTCTCCATTGGTCCAGTCAATGTAGTTATTTTTATCTTTAATATATTAGAGATTTTATTGTCCCTCTACCCCATATTTAATTTTGTGGTGGATCATATGTTTTGATAAATTTCCACGATTATCTAATAAATTAATTATAAAATAATTAATCCAGCTCTCAATGAGATTAACCAGGAGAGAATAGCCTTCACATCATAGTCAGTGGCTGAATCCAGCTGGCAAAAATCAATGTGGTTCTGTTTAATTGTGATTAATGTCTTCACTTATTTTATAATTTTGAATGCAATTTTCTTTTCAAGGCTCTTGCAGAATGATTAGACAATTCCTATTCATAAACCAGAGTGCTTGGTTCTGTGTCATCTGATAAAGAAATCATCTGATGTGCTTACCAGCAACGGGATGTGATCAGTATAGGGATGTGACTTGACATTAAATTCCATTTTCTCAAAGGACGCATCTAACAGAATTCAGGATTCACCTCCCCTGGTCTGTGGTACTGGCACTGCAAAGGCTGGAATTGTCATCCTCGGTACTATTTTATGATTGACACACCAGCCTGATTCTGTCACCTTTATTTACATTGAAGAGCATCTTAAGAAAAATTGCCTTCACATTTCTGTTTCTGTAGTAGTGGCATCCATGTAGATAAGGATGTCTGCCTGGGAAGGGGCCAAGGACATTGCTGCCAAAGTTTATTCAAAGTAAAGACAGAAGAATTGCATTAGGAATATTTGGCTGTGTGTTTTTGCTTTTCGTCTGGAAGCAAAAGGTGTCTATAGTCTCAGCACCAAAGAGCTTATAATGCAAGTAGAAGAATGACAAAACAAAAAGTGGAGTATATGTATAGAAAGTATGAGGGGGGGAAGTGAAGCCACCACATTATGAAGAAATTTAGTGGTACTCAGCTTGCTTGTTCTATATATACGCAGCTGATGTTACAGTAATCTGCTGATTGCTTGTTGTCCTACTTATGTATACATGAGCATCTACCCATTTATATACATACAGACATACAATATTCATATATTACATTAAAAAAACATTAAGTTTGAAAGTGAGAATGCCCGAACTCAAAAGCTGTCTGAAATAGTCTTGAAATTTGTGATTGCATGGTGTTTTTCCTAGATCTCTTACCTTATTCAGAGCAGAGAAAGGATAAATGCTGCTATTTGCACAATTATTTAATATTTTGATTTATTGAATTATTACAAATATAATCTCAGGCCTTATTGATTTCAATCTCCTATGTATCTTCTAGCTGCTGCGGCAACTCAGGAAGAAGTCATGATAAAAGCATTCTCATGACTATATATCACCAGAATGTGATCTATACCATAAAAAAATAATGTGAAATGTTGAAATTAAAAACTATATTGCAAATATAGTCAAAATAGAACCATAACAAAATAGAGGCATTATATTGATTTAGGTTTATTCAGCTGAAAGGTATTTTTAAGCATGGGCAAAATTCTACTACCAGATGTTTTTCCAGGAAATGGAGAAAGCCTTTTTGGTACAGCTTTAAAAAGAAATCAATCTGTCTGTGATTTCCTACGTATGGAAAGCTTCAGCCCAAATAGATAACAATAGACAAAATTAGAAGCAGTTGGAAACAACATTTTTTAAATGGCAACCATGCAAAATTATGACTAGAATGGTATTACTTTTTTCTACCGTTAAGACACACTCGACTGTATGGGATAGAATGAAATACAGACTTTATCATCATGGCTTAGCAGGATAATACCACTCAAGTAACAATGTGTAATTTACAGATGTCACCCCTGACATGCATTGTTTGGTTTCTTTTCTTCTCCACCAAAGCATTTAACGTGTGTAAAGAAGAATCATTCTAGAAAATTCTTGAACATTCTATAACTTTTTTATCATTCCAAGATTTGAATCATAGGAGGAATTTTTCCTAATATTATAAAACTTAAAAGTCCAGCAGTCCATAAAGCATGATACTTTTGTGTTGGGCTTTTAACAGTTTTCAGAACTTTCAAGATCCAGACTTTGAATTTCCAGAACTCAACCACTGTGATTTTAATTGGCTCATATCTATGTATGTCTTCAGCAAATATAGTAAAGGAACATTACAGGTTTGGAATCAAGTACTCAGATATTAGCAAATGGTAAAATTAAGGTTGTCCATTTGACCTTATCTTATGATCCTGTATATTAAGAATCATTTTTGAAAATTATGGTCATGTAATAATGAATCAATAATACAGTAGATATTAGTAAATATAGTAATACTTTTACATATGAGTGGAACAAACTCAGTAAAGGTGCAGGAGGTGCAGAGTTTCATCCATTAGCCCCCTTTTCTGTGTAGCCAAGTCTTTATTTGAAAAAAAAAAAGCTTTCCTAGCAAGCTCTTAATGAATGTTAATTTGAAACTACTAAAGAGGATCATGCTAATTCCACTCTGGCAGTGAGTGCAGGTTACTTCCATTCACATAGAGGCCAGTTCAGGAGGCCTTTTCTAGACACGGCAACACAGAAGCGCAATACTGTTAGTCAGTGTCAACAAACAAGTTCCCCATGCTTAATTCTGTTTTCTGCCTTTGAGTTTCTAGATGAAACAAGTTCCAGACTGACACTACACTTCAGTTGTGAGCAAATACATACAAGCATCCATGTCCCATTATCAAGATACAGTAATAGTTCAATGACATTGAACATTTCTGTTGAAGCTGCAGTTTCTTAGTAGGATACAAGAAGTTTACTGGACAGACATGAAGTTATCACAGCAATTTTTCCCTAAGAAGACAAAGCTAACTGAGGTTTGTCTTTACAGTGGTTACTATAGAAATTAAAAAATATGTTTTGATCAAGGTGGCCATATGCACTTACGGAATTTATTTTAATTCATATATTATTTATCTTAGATATTTGAGTATGGTGTTGATTACCCCATTACTTTGGATAAACTTGGTGCAAAACTTAAGAGTGACCATATAAAGAAATGTATGTTTTTCCTTGGTTCTGGGGTTGGCAGAGGACTGGCAAATACTGATTGTCTTCATGGCTTCTTTCACCTTCGCTTCACAATGCTTGACCATAGTAATCTACTTTATCAAGTGGAAGTAGCCAGAGCACAGAAGCATAATGCTCTTTATTGCTGTCATCTCTGTCTCTCAGATGTGATGATGAAATTTGTAAGTGATTAAAGAAAATGGTTTGTTTTTCTGGAACACTGCAGTAGTGCTGAAATGTCATTACAGAACTTGAATGTATGGAGACCTAATCCCAGCCTTACTGAATTTGTTGGAAGGAATTCAGAAGAGTTTTAAAAAGTTGAGTTTTCTTACACATTTTTGCAAATAAGATAAATTATCCCTATTAATTTTTTCCGTATTTACCTGTCTTGCTGTCTATAGTGCACATAAACTTTCTTTAACAACAACAACAAAAAATAAAGATACTGGAGTACTCTGCACTATGTTAGTTTATAATATTGGTATTTTCAAATATAGTTTGCCATATATTATTAGCTAAATGTTCGTGCAGAGATCGACACACAGACTGTGATGCAGAATCGAAGACCCTTTATTGTCAGAAGGCTGCATTTTGATATTCTTCAGAGTTCTGTCAAGCGCTGGATGTTTTAAGATGATTGGATACATACAGCTGTCTACGCGCCTAAGTTACACTTGTGATTGGTTACTTATACATGATCACGCACTGCTGCAAGAAGCAAGTTTAACATTCTTTTGCTAGATAACTTGCTCTTTATCTTACACTTCTTGCAAACAATTCTGTTTCTTCACCACCTAATCCCTCATATCTCACTGTTCAAGGCCCTTCAAGAATACCATGCTGCTCGTTAATATAAAACGTCTCCTATATGTTTGTATCACGATGGCTCCAGGAATATATAAAGGTATTCTTTGTTGTTGTCTTAATACTTTGTTTTGAGGAAAACAATTTAGTCTTCACTTTCTGGCCCAAGAAGCTGAGTCCATGCTGTTTCTGTTTTATGTCATGCTGTCGGCATGGATAGCTGCCAGAGCCTGTTAAGGTTACTTTTCATTACATTCTCTCCAGGCACATAAAAACCATGGCTCACTTTGGCAAAACAGTTTCCTTAGTCAAAGCCACCAAGACTCATTCTGTAGCCTTCAGTGAGTACTGTGCCAGCCAATCAGCAAAGCAGCTTGTAGGAGACAATAAAGAAAAAAAATATTCTAAATAGTTTATGACACTGTGTATGTGCTATTTCCACTGTAGTACTGCTTTGTGAAAAGCTGTACAAAACCTCTTGAGACTGGAACTGCAAAATTACTGTTTGGGTCCAGTTATGCATGCTGAATTCATAGCTTTCTGTTTCTTCCTTTTTATCTAATATCCCACAGAGCTCTTAACTGTGATCACAGAGAGAAACTAAAAGCATATTCTAAGTAGTAAGAGACTATTTCTTATAGATTTGTTATTCTTTTTGTTATAGTATGTGCACCAGTATTACAATTAAGATGACATATCTAATTTACCGAACAGTATATTGAAATACTTTACTGCTCCATCCCCTCATGGTGCAGTTATACCTCCACTCACCCATAAATTTTTAACTATTTCACTTTTCATACTGAAAAATCATCTTCCTTTTTTTTTGAGAGGTGACTTTTTTGTCATGAAGTGAAATATTTCGTCATTTTTTTTTACAATAAGTGTGACTGGAAAACAGCCTTCTTTTCATTTGTATGTAATATACAGTTTCTGTGGGAAAGGAATGTCTCTTTCATAGGTACCTATTCTGATAGAATATTATTCCTTGTCAGTGTCTGTCACAAGTATCATTACATCAGTCTAAAAGTAATTTTGAATGGATACAGATAGTGATGGTTACAGTATTAAGAACCAAAAGGTAAACTGGATTTGAAATTCGTTATCATGGCATAGATGTCCCTTTGAGGTTTTTCTAGGAGAGGGTGTTTTTTTATTTAACCAAATTATGAGATTTTTAAAAGCACTTGCTGCAAATATGTAGTAGATTTTTTATGCCTACTTTTAACAAAATTGTCATGTGCTCGATTTATGAAGTCATGTACACAATACATATGAACACTTTATTCTCTCTTACTCTCTTCAACACCCTACTTTAAGAGAGGAGAGATGAGGAAGGTACAGGAAACAGGTCCATGTAGGTGCACAGAGAGGTACAACTTTCACTTTTCACCTCTTCTCCTGGAGCAGTAAACAACTGCCTCATTTTTTGTTTAAAATACTGAAATGCACATCTTTCATGGTTAAACTGTCATTTAATGTTTTAGAAAGCTCAAAAGTAAGGTCAGTCTGATTATGTTCCTAAGCCTATTTTAACACAGTTCCTCTCTTTAAAACATTTTAAAAAGCTTTTTATGTCAAAATCATCAAATGTAACCCACATACAAGTTGAAATGCTGCTTGTGAAAGTCAGTGAAGTTCACCCAAAGGATTTAACTTAGGTGCCTCTTAATGCGTGAAAGTATGAAAAGAGACAAAGGTTTTAATCTGCCTCATTTTGACTTCGTGTTTTCCTGGTTTTGTGAGGGTACCCAGGGTAGTTAATGGTTTTGCAATTATACCTAACAGTTGGAGGTGTACTTGGCTGAAGTGACCCAAATCTTATGTAAGTAATTCTCATAATTATCCTGCACTTTGAAAATAAGTCTTGAACTGTAATTATTTATGGGAGGAACATTGCAAGAAATGTTCTGTGTTAAAATAAGGCAGATCATTAGCATGATTTTAAAGTCCATGTTGAGCACTATGTCCTTTAAGATACCAGTGTAGGTATGTCTATTAATATGTATGAAGAAGTGTTTAACAGAAGACAGACAAGGTAAGTACGCTTTCTGCTGTAATCAAGCATTTACTTTCAGTAAGTCCTTCACCTAGCAGGATTCCACTTCAGCAGTACAGTGAAAGTGTTATTTAGGTCCGTCTATAGTCTGAGGATGCCCCTGACTCTACAAAGACTTCAAAGGGATCAGCTGATATGCTGCATCTATAAAAACATTTTAAATAGATCTAAATAGTTTTTGTGCCAATTATGTTAATGAAGCTGCAAAGGGACTGCAAATTTAGAAGTCTTCTAAAGTCCAGTCTGATTGCTGGCCCAGCAATTCAGAAGCTCCTTAACATGACATTAATTCAGGCTCTTGAATCTATCTAATTGGTGGTTTTGAGCATAGAAGAATACTTTAACCCTGCTGTGTTCTAAAAGCAGTAGAACATCTTTACTAGTCAATAATATCTCATGAAAATAAACTTCTCAGACTGCAGATCTCCTGTACTATAAAAATAATTGCCATTTTTAACCATCAACTTTAAAGCATTATATCTCAGCTTAGAATAAAAGTTATTAATCCTAATAAGAACCATTGTTATCTACACATTTTTGCCAAGAAGAAACAAGTCTATTCCGATATAGAATTCTGAAGTCCTGGGGCTGATGAATTCTTCAAATATATTTTGAGCCACTGCTTGGTTGTGGAAAACCTTTTCTTGCAGGAAGGTGTTGAGATGCTTAAGAATGTGGTAATCAGTGGGAGAGAGGTCTGGTGAGTAAGCTGAGAGAAGTAAAGTTTTGTAGCCCAGTTCATTCAGCTTCTGCAGAGTAATTTGTAAGAAACGTGCTTTGGTGTTGTAATGGAGAAGAACTGGTCCTTTTCGGTTTACTAATGTTAGATGTAAATATTGCAGTTTGATGTTCTGTCCATTTCCTGGCAATACTTCTCTGCTGTGATGGTTTCTTCAGGATTCAAGAGCTGTAGTGGATGATTCCCTTTGCCAACCACCAAACAGTGGTTCATGCAGCTTCTTTTCATGCAGCTTCAGTTTGGGGAAACGTTTTGGTGCTTCAACTTGGACCAGCCACTGTACGGAATGCCATCAGTTGTTATATAGAATCCATTTGCCATCACGTGTCACAGAGTGATCAAGAAATGGGTAGTTTCGTTGCACAAAAGAAGTACAGAGCAGACTTCGTAATGGCAATTTTTTTGATTTCCACTCAGCTCTTACAGCACCCATTTTGTTGAGCTTTTTTTGATTTTTCCAGTTCAGTGCAAATGTCGGACAACTGTTGAGTGGTCAGTGTTTAATTCTTTGGCAACCTCTTGAGTTGTTTTGCATGGATCTGCTTCAATACTGACCCCCAATTGGATGACATCCATTGCAGAAGGGTGCTTGTGACTCTCTTCATCTTCAAGGTTCTCGTTTCCGTTATGAAATTTTTTGAATCAATGTTGAGCTGTACATTTGTTGATGGTCCCTGCCGAAATGCTTGATTGATATTGCTAGCAGTTTCTGCTGCTTTACATCCCCTTTTGAATTCATACAACAAAATTGCTTGAAATTGCTTTTTTTCCGTATTTACTTTGACAGTGCAATATAAAAAAGAGTAAATGGTGAAAATAAAGCCAATAGCCTAAATAAGTAGAGAAAATGTTGTGCTTTAAAATAGTGTATTACATGAACACAGACTAATCCAGAATAAGCATCACAGTTTACAATGACAAAGATGGCAATTATTTTTGCACCAACTTAATGAATAACAATGCAGAGAAATTTCCTTTCACTGCTACTTGTCAGTGCAGTTTTGCTGTTGAACAGTGCTTGGCTGCAGCTGTGCTGGAAATGGATCAGCTCCACTCTCCATGAGTGTAAGGTCCTGTTTGTAGGCATTGTGCTAGGGGGCGAAACCTGGGAGTAGCCAGAGGAAGTTATACAGCTGAGACAATGAGAGCTTCAGTATCATGATTCTTCTCGGGAGCCATCAAGCCTCTACTCACAAAATGGGACTTTCAAAAACTGATGACCAGTTATTTAAACTCAGGTACAAAAACTTAGAAAGCCTAGAGGTTAACTTAAAGATATTTAAACTTAGAATAACAACATTCTCTCACAAAAGTACAGCTCTAATGGATACTAGTTTTTTTTAAAACTATAAAAACCAGCTTCTTGGCTGCAGTAAATCAGTATGGTTTGGCCAAAATGCATAAGGCTTTTTGGCAGCTAAGGAGTTACTATTCACTTAGCATTTCATTTAAAAAAAAATCTGTAAGGTTGCTACTTTCTATCCACAGCTTTTATGCCAATCTCACTTTCTCACTGCTATATGCGTTCTCTCCAGTGTGACTTGTGTAGTGGTAATGTATGTATATGTTAGTGACACAGGCACGCATCATCTCCCTCCTCTTTTGCCTTCTGTGTAAAAAGGAGTAAGTCAAACACATCTTGGTGAGTTCCAGCCTCTTCTCTGATTACTCCTGTTCTAATCTTTTGACTGAAATTCTGAAGAACTCTTCTATTTCATTTTTTTTCAGATCGCTTGCATCCTTCAGCAATGTTTTATTACCCATGCCTATTAGTTTTATAGAACAGGTTTACGGGGTGTCATCCTTATGATTTGTATGAGAATACTAAGACAATATGGTGGGACATCTGGCTTGTGGTTCAAAAAAATAATTATGCAGTATGATTTAATTTTGCCTTAACATTCGTCCTTAATACTGGAGGAAGAAAAAAGTCCACCCACTGAGAGAAGAGAGTGCAAAGCTAATAAATCCACTAGAGGAAGGCTCTGCACTTCTGTGTCTGTCTCATGCTAAGGAGAATCCTGATCATGGAATATCGAAGGAGATTTGCCCCATACGGTATGTCATTTATGCATGATGACTTTACATATTATTCCCCCTGGGAATAAAAATTTGCCCGTAGTCCTGCTTTTTTCTACTATTTCATCAAAGCCATTTTATTTCTGTCATCCCTAGCTGACCAAAGGGAACACGCTTTTTCCGTGACTCATTTTTAGTTGTGTTTTTATTTTGTATTTTGTAAGGATATTTTCAGATGCATTATTTATTTGATTTAAATGAGTTTTTATTATCATAACTGATATCTGTCACTCCTCTAAATTGTAGGATACAAGTTTAAGTTCATCAGAATATGCAGGAGAATTAAAATTGGCACAGGACTATAGGTACAAATGTTACCACCATATTAGCTTTAATTATTAACTTCCTTATGATCACACCTATGTATGTGTACATAAAAAACCACCATTTTACCCTCAAGATCATTCCTCATTCCTAAATAATAAAGTCAAAACTGATCTTATACCTAATAAGTAATTTTGGGGAGGGGGGGAGATTTAAAACTTTAGTCTATGTAGAGCTCTAAATATTTTAGAAAAATTCTGTTGCTTTTCTTCAGGCTTGCATTTTCAGAGTTGTTTTTTTTTTGTCTAACAATTTTGTTTATATTCTTTTTAGTTGTATTATCTACTGAAAAAAAAGCAAGCACTTATTTAGATCTATTTATGAATCTCTTGGCTGTCTAAAAATAATTTTTCATGGTTACAACCAAATGGGGAGGGGGAGGAATAAGAGTGAGACATCTTGCCAAAATGATTTCAAAATGTTCACAATGGCATAGAGGCTAATGATTTTTAACAAAGTTATCAAGTACAGTGGTATCTGAGTGCCTTGCGTGAGGGCTAATTATTATTCTGGGAACACCCATTTTTAAGGGATCTTTTCTATATTTCTGCATGTCATGAGAATTCTTAGGAGGAGTGAAGCATGATGCATAAAGTGGAGGCTTCATTTTCTCAAAGGTTTCTTGTGATAGAAGACTATGTATAGTTTTTCTTGTGTGTGTATCTGTGTAGGCATAAAAGAAGAGTCACCCACAATCCCATTCCTTTGGACAATGAGTTGTAGTGCAGTAGGTATTTTGTTTTAGAACTCTGCACAATAATTTCTTAAATGTTTTACCACCACACTGTCAGATACTTAAGAAATTATTTTGAAAACTCGGACAAACACTTTAGTTTAAAATAATCATCTCATGAAGAATTTTACAAACTCTTTAAGGAAAATTGTGTAGAAATTCATATTTCAAAAAAACACAAAATACTTTTTTATAAAGTGTTTTTTATTATGCATCGTCAACAGTTAAATTATAAGGTGCTGTTTCATGCAAGCTGGAATAGTGTTAAGAGAGAAATGTTAATACAGAAACATGGTCAGGAAAAGAAGTGCTAAAACTGCATAAGTATGTACGGGTTTAGATATGAAACTGGAGAGGTACTTCAGTTATAACGACTTTGAATTAGTTACTGAAACAAACACTAGTCTAGTTGTTCCGAAGCCTTATTTCAGTTCTGCCTAGGATGTTTGTTTTCATCCTGTATTAAAATTAATACATTTCTGTCATGCGCTATAAAGGCCATACTAGCAGCTCTAGGAATATAGCAAAACAGTACTATTCACCAGCCAGTTGTGGTTACTATTCACTAATGAGTCCATTTCAAACTACGTATGTGACTCTTCTGTACATACTATTGTGGGGGGAAAAAAAGAACAAAATTCCCAATCAAACCCCAGATATCCTAGTATGAGCTAGCACAAAAAATGTACCTAATATGTCATGGAGTAACAGCTCAGTTACAATAATAACAATACATAACAAAATAGCTATGGAAATATTTTTTCTTGTTTTGTACATACCAGATGCTTCACATCCTAATTTGTTACAAATGATGAACAGTAAAATTGAATTATTATGTTTCTGCAGGGCAATCATGTAGTAAAATATTTCTTGCAATGTTAAGGAACGTAGAGAGACAAGTTGTTTTAATTAGAGAGTGAAAAAATCTATTTTATGCATCTTCATTGCCTTGAAAATAAACTAAGTAAATAAAATCTGAGTAATTGACAAGATACAATAAAAATTTTCCAATGTAATCTCTGGTTATTAAATTCTTCAAGAAGGACTATAAAATAACTGGACTGAAGAAATACCTATTTACGACATACTTTACAATGACTGACAGGTGGAGCTGATCACTTTAGCTGTTTTATTCATTTTCATCATAGATTCTATTTCTTTTAATTTGTTCTTCTACAGTGAGCTGTTTGAACTTGACTTCCTTTTCTTGGAATGATGGAACAGCTGTATATCTTGAGCTCAGTAAATCTAAGCTAGTATTTATATCATTCTTTGACACTTGGATTATTTAATTTTCTTGACAGGCATTAATACCATTCAGTTCTGTATTCCCATGTTCTTTTGAATATGAGCTGCAGGACTTTAGGTATGTCTACAGAGCCTATTAGACCACAGTTGAAAATGAGATTGTCTTTTTTCAGAAAAGATGTTTTCAGAGTGTCAGATAAAATACTATTTAAATATTTGTTATATTTTGATTCTTCACCAATACATACCAGCACAGAATCAACAGGAAATGTTGTAATAGTTGCCTCCTTTAAAACTAATGTGCTATTAGTACGAGACTTCTGACAGGTGGCATCTTTATTGAATTGAGCAAGACTATTAGAGGTAACAGCATCTCCATCTCTTGAGTTCTGTTCATCCCATGAAACAGTTACAGTATCACTAGAATAGCTCTCGTGAGATTCATATATCTCAAATATTTCTTCATTTCCAGACCAATGTTCTAGCTTTGCAAAGGCATGCTGCAATGCAGTGCAAATTGCATGGTTAGTGCTGTTACTGGCTTAGACGTAGCTGAAAGAGTTGCTTCCTGCCTACAAATGTTTAGATCATGCCAATTGTTATTGTTACTGTTACTGGCTTAGACGTAGCTGAGAGAGTTGCTTCCTGTCTACCAATGTTTAGATCATGCCACTTGAAAAAGTGGCATGATTGTTATTGTTACTGTTATTGTTATTCAAGCTGAATTCTTTGTGATTCTTTTGTACTGTTACCTCACCAATGTTAGTAATCTGTACCACTTCTGAAACATCAGTTTCAATATTTTTTTCTCTCACTCCTTCCCAGCACTATGAAAATCACATTATCACCTTCATTAATATTCTTCCTGCTTTCCTTCTTGTTCTGTGATCCTCCTGTTTAATTCAGCTTATCTTGCACATTCCCAGCTTCCTCCTCTTTTCCCTTATTGCCTGCTTCATTTTTCTTTGCTTTACAGATATTTGTAGCTTCTTTTTCAGAGAGAAAGCTAAAGGATGAGTGTTGATTTTGTTGTGCATTTGCAGTGTCATTTTTATTTTGCTCTCTCACAGCATTTTTTTCCTGAGCATCCTTTTTATTGCCCAGTAGTTTATTTGTATGAAAACCAGAACCTTCTTGAGCAAAACCCTCTGGGGGCCACTTTGGCTTATTTACTTTAGCCACTTCTTCAATGGAAAATGTTTTCTTAGGTATTGCATCATCTGTAGAAGGTGGCCATGTCATCCTTAATTTACCTCTTTCTGTGGATTTTTTCAAATTATTATCCAAAATATCAGGATGAATACTTTCAGTGCCTGAGTACAAGTCTTGATCGATTTCTGTAATTGGTTTAGGATCAACAGGTATACTACTAATGGGATTTGTTTCTTCAGCATTAATATTGCCAACTGAGCTAGATCGCTCTTTAGAATTCCATAGTTCTTTATGTTGCTTGTGTCCAAAACCTTCATCATAATTTCCTTTTGATTTGAAAAGCTGCTTAAAATGGTGTTTACAGTATATCTGTCCATGGAGAGATGCATAATTTCCCAAGCTGCCAAATGGAAAAAAAATTGTTTTATAATTTTACATATTAAAATCTACCATGAATTTTGCACTTTACTTGGTAGTTCAAATACCCTTACATAGCAGCATATATAAAGAAAGAAAGGGCAAAAAGAGAGCAAATTCAATGTATCAGCCAATTCTGACCACAGACAGACATGCAGAAATAGTATCTAAACCCTTTAATTGCAAATTCACATGCAATTTCAACATTAGAATGAAGAAGAGTCATGCTTTGTGATTTTAGGAAGAACATAAACTCATTCATTTGTTGTACAGCATAAGGTTCAAACAGGAATGTTCCACAGCACTTCAGAGTTGTTGGGACCTTTTTCTTCATCACGTGAAAGACTGAAGTATCTATTTTTCTAAAAAATAAGTGGCAAAAATAGAGTGCCAATTTTCTTTAGCCTTTGTGCGAATGATAGAAATTTGTATGTAGTTATATTTGAATTCTGCTCCTCAATGAAGTAAAGGAAAAGTGTGTAACTAATCTCAAAGGTTTTAAAATCAGAACTGTTAAACTTTGCAATCTAATAGAGTGAAGAATACTGCATTTCGTATAAGGGTTACAAGTTCTCTGCTAATGCAGAGAACCACCATCATTCAATTTATGCATGAGGAAAAATGAGAGAAAATTTAGTCTGTGTTCAGATGTCTTATATTCCACCTAAGTTTCTGTGTCTACTGCTTCCTGTTTATGAGGTCTCCTGAAGGTCTAGAACAGTCAGTATGAAGTAATATGTAGAAGAATTTGGAACTGGGAGGAAGCAGTTCTTTAGAGAGTTTAAAGGACTTGTTCCATGTCACAGTGCATGCCAGCAGCAGAGAAGAAAAGGGGAACCCAAGTTGCTTCCCAGTCAACTCAACGTTCTACAGGCTGAATAGCCCAGTTGAAAATAATTTCACCTGTATTCATATTAAAATGCAGAGATCTATGAGTGAACATGCAGTTATTTCTTACCTTAATTGACTGCCACAGTGGTGACATCGGAAACATGATTTATGAAAATTCTGCTTGTCGGCAACTAGGCATTCCATTGGATAAACTCTCCATTGACAGAGTCTGCATATTTCATTTTCCTGGATCTGCAGTTTCTAGAACCACATATTAAAAAGTTAGAGTTAGTTGAAGCCACATATTATGATTTATTTTTAACTGTATCAGTCAATATGTTTGGTTAAAACTGTAGTTTTCTTTATCCATTAACTGATATCTCAGCTGTTTGTTTTAGGGCTTCATTTTTGTTCAGCTAACATTAATCTTTGAAAGTAAAAACATACCTTTTCATTGTCAGAAATCTGTACATTTGAAAGGACTATTCACCTCACTAAACCAAGTACAAGATTTCCCATTTATTCACAATAACTAATTGTTTTGAGAAATGAGACAGGATGATAAAATGTTTACTAGTATAAGTGGAATTGAGTATAATGTATGTATAATCTTTGAACCTACAGTGTGATTTAGAGATCAATAAACAAAGGCAGATGTTTGAAATTCTGATGAGGTAGTTTTGCTTAATCATGCCAAAAGCACATCAAGGAGCTCCACTTGTGTGATAACCTGCAGACTGTGCACTCATATGGTCCAGATATGCTATGGACGTAGATATTCGTGATTTTTACAGTTTTCATTTTCAGACCTGATACTTCCTTTGGTTAATTTTTAAAACTACAATTATATTAGCTAACTGTACCAAATCCTTTTTTTTTTTTGATGAAGTATAATTAATTATTAAGGATACTAGTTATCTGTAAAGTACAAAGCATGAATAGAAGAGTTATTTTGTAACACTAAGAGGCAGAAGGAAACAATGGGCATTCTGTTGGGCTTGGAACATTGCGTGCTGCTCTTCTGTCTTGATGTGTACATTGGTATGAAAACCATACTAGCAGACAAATACAAATAGTGTGGACCAAATAATTGCTTATATAATTATATCTCCATTGACAACAGTAATGCCCCTTGACATTAGCAGAAAATCTAGTCCCTTTCAGCATTCTGTCTGGTTTTGGTTTGCCCGCTGGCATTGATTTTATAGCAATTCACAAACCAAGACAGAAAGTGATGCAGATTTTATTACTGCAGCTTTAGATGACACGTATCTCTAGTGCCCACAATGAGAGCTGTGAAAAATGCTTGAAGATAAATTAAATATCTTCAAAATAATGTAGAACCTGCAAAAAGAATAAATCATTAGTGAAAACAACAAGAACGTTCCCAAAGAACTGTTGATTATGAACTAGAAAGCCTCAAATATAGCCCCAACTTTGTCTCCGACCAGGCTGATGCAGAGTGTGTGGTGTTCCCTACCTGCCTCCTGTCTCACAAGGCACAGACTGCTTGGGTTTGGCAGTGTGAGCCAAACCAAGGGATGCAGCTTAATAGTCTCAGGTACACAAGTGTTCTGTGTGTAAAGAGGGAGGAGAAGAAAGGCATAGGCTTTATGATGCGGAAACGGATAATAAGGTAATTGGGAGGGGGAAAAAAATGTTCTGCTGGAAAAGTGTCTCACTGGCTGTTTATACTTCATGTAGCTGCCTAGTTGATAGCAAGTGTTGTGCCTTAGAAGACAACAGTCAAGTGAAGAGGAAAACAAGGAGAAAGAGGGATTCAAGGGAAGTTCATCCTAAGGCAATGTCCAGGACTGAATAGTGGCACCTATATTCATCTTCATGAAAATTAAAAATGTATTGGATGTCAGTGGGAAGGTTTTGTTAGCTGGGAGGCTGCAGGGGCAGCCTCTGGTGAGGAGAGGCCAGGGCTTCCCTGTGCTGGATGCAGCCAGTTCTAGCCAGCTCCAGGGGAACCACCCCAGGCACCACTGAACTGTTGATGCCTCCTGGGAACATAAATTAAGTTAATTTTCCCAAGGAGAGCCTGTTTTGCCTGTGAAATAACTGGTAAGTGATCTCCCTGTTTTTATTTTGTCCCAAGAACTTTTTCATCTTATTTTCTCTCCCTGTCTTGTAAAGGATGGGGAATGAGAGAGTGGCTGGGTGGGGGTCTGGCCAGTGACATGAACAGTCCTACAAAATCAGTGGAAGAAAAGCTTGTCTATTTGACATCCAGAGTCTTGACTGTATAGAGAATTCAGTATTCTGCTGGTGCTGGCTATTTCTACCCACTTTTAACATGCTTAGGTGTAGTAAGTTTTTTGTAGTAATATTTTGTTGGACTACCACCAAGCTGTGCCTCATTTTACAGGAACACAAACTACTGGTGTTTAATTCTGCTCCTAGCATTAACAGAGATAGTACCTTTCTCTTCTTAGAGCAGAGAGCTGGGAAACACAAAGTAGAGGTTTGTATTTGGGAGTTATGCAGGTACAGGAGTGTTTAGCTTTGTTCTGTGATTTTCCTTGCTGTGCCAGCATCAGCATTCTGTTCATCTGTTTCAAATGGCTAAAGCTATGGTAACATCTGGTTTTCCTACAGGATACTATCCATATTCAGTTCCTAAAAATAGATGCATAAAAGGAGAACATTGGTGCTCATCATGCAATGGCATATATAATATTTTCTAAGATTCAAATGCATAACTTTGCCATCAAAATATTATTTTATTATAACTTTTAAGGAACACATGCACCATGAGAAAGTAAGCATGTTCTGTTTTCAGTGTTTACTTCATATTCATATATAAATCTTCATGTATTATTTGCATGCTTCGTATATTTTAAAAGTTTACTTCAATATGAAACAATTAACAGGCTCAGATTTTTGACAGGCAGTGAGTGGCTCCACTCCTTAGTGACGTGACACCTGGATTCTGACATCAGGTAAATGAGTTTGCTGCCTCAATTCACACTAGGGCTGTATCACCCAGCAGGAAATAGAAGAAAATTTTTTTTAATTGTTTGTTAATTTGTAAACCATTTCAGTAATTTTATTCAAAACAGGAAACTCACTGAAACGTAGTTCACTTTGTATTAAGTCAAATCTTGTGTTTCAGTAAACTAGAAACAGATGTGCACAAAACATGACCAGTATTTTATCTTTAGAGCTGTTTTATATAGGCAACACTTTACCTCAGTTGAGAGGGTGTTGCATTAATTTTAAGAATTAGAAGTGGGGTGCATTCTTTACACATTTTTAGCATGTTAATATTTCTTAAATACAACAGTAATGCTATTTTAATTTTAGTATCTATTTTTATTTTTATTTTGGTCTACATAATTCTTCAGGATAACTCTTGTAGTGTTAATCCTCACAATTATCAAATAGATAGTAGCTAGAGGCTTCACAACAGTTCCCATGTCTTCAGATTCTCAGCTTTCTAGTCTTCAAGGAGACCTATTTGAATTCCTGCATATTTTGGTACTACTTGCTTATCATTACCATTAAATTTGTAATCAGAAAATGTGCTTTGCTGTGGTGTTACAGAGGCTGCTGCATCTTGTACAGGACCTTTATCTTGTTTGTGTGATTATTGTGATGATGTTTCAGCTGGACTTAACTTGTCTGAATACTCCGTGTGCCAAGGCTGTGTTTCAACCTATTCTTTTGCCTTGCACAGAGCATCGTTCATGTTTTCCTCCACTGAGATTCCATGTACCATGTTAATTTCCACCATGTCTTTGTTGGTCACAGGTAAAAGCTGTTTTTCAAACATACAGTATGCTATTCTGAGATGCCTCTTTTCAATGTCTTCTCTATGGACAGCTTCATTCTCCAGTCTTTGACCAAAGTTGTCTCTGGTAACAGACAATGGTTGAGGTTCAAAATGCTTTATGCTTCTCTTCACACTTCCTCTAAGCTCTTTCAGCTCAGACCTCAGCTGCAACACGTTAAGGACATCCACTGGGTAGAGCTGCCAAGTTTATCCAGGTTCTGTGCTTCCAGCATGTGCCTTAGAGTCTTTACAGCACCAGTAGAAACTTCTTTTCATCTGTTGTTTGTTCCTCATTGTTATAAATATTATTTATAGAGTCCAGTGGCTGCATGAACAGAGATAGTACCTTTCTCATGGTTTCAGACACCCATGTGACTGCACAAACATCTCCTCTGCCTAGTGCAAGAGCCTTGTCCATAGTTCCTGCGGAGCCTGGAGCATGTGCACAGAGTGCCTCCAGAGGCTTGGTCTGAAACAGCCAGGCTATGTATCTAACATTTCCGCCTGCGATGGTTTCCTGATCTGCAATGCTTCTAACTTTGTCTGAGTCTGAAAGGTCATCTTTAATTGGAATGGAAGGCTAATTCTCAAAGAACCATCTTATAGAGAGGACCACGGCTCCCTGGATTTCACACCACTCTGGGTATTGTTTTTCCAGTCTTGTGAATATCTGAATGATGATGGGAAAGCCATATCTAAGCCTGGTACACATCTGACATCATATTTCATATTTCAGATTTACCAGACAAAATATTAGAAGCCTCGAGTAATATTTATAAAAGCATTTTTTTTAATAATGGGTGGAAACTTTTGTGTAAATTTCTTAGGTCCCATAAATTGCTTTGGTATGGGTACAGATCTGTGAAGACAGTGGGCTTTTTTGGAGAGATGGATGATTCAGTGGCCTGGAAGGTTGTTGTCCTTTCCAATAGAGCTTTTGCATAAGTAGTAGAAAACTTTTTTATGCTTCCATATTCTCATGGGATCTGGAGCAAACCATTGCAGAAGTAGCAATTCCATTTTGGTTTTTCCTTGGTGTAGGCATTTCTTGTAGTCTGCTTTCTGAGGTAGTAGTGGTAGAAGATGAACTAACTCTTGAACGCAATGTAATTTCCTGGTACATATTTTCCATCTTTAGGGAACAAAAGTGATTGGTTTTGGGTTTTTTAAGTATAGTAACCTAGAAAACAATTTTTCTATTCTTCACAAAAGCTAGTTCTGCAAGGATGAAAGCAATACGATTATAATAACATCTGGAAAGACAGAATCTGTCACCTATTGCTCAGAATGCATAAAACCAATCTTCTGAACTAATAGCTGTGCTATTTTCACTATAGAATATATGTGAAAAGAGATATGGAATTTATACAAAATGCAAAATGATGATTGAGCAGTCTAGGAGTTTTTGCTGCAACAAATGCAGACTTTGCTTTATAAGCATAATGTAAAGTTATGCAGGAGCTTATGCTCATGTTAATTTCTTCTGAAAGTGACATTTTCAATGCTTCTGAGAATCTATGGTGACAGAAATGATACATATTTACAGATTCAAAACAAGGAAAGAGGAGACTATTCAGCACAGGAGGACAGGAATGCAAAAGTTTTTATAAAGATCTACTTTGAATTATGTCATCACATACTTTAAGTGCTTGTTGAGCCTTCTAACATACTTCATATTATGTTATAACCAATTAATTCCTAAAGTCCATATTTGCCCATCACTTTCATAGGTGTTGTGGTTTGGGATTTTTCCGAGGAATTTTTCTTCCTTTTGCCAATAAAGGGAATTTCAGCAGACGCAAGGGGGGATGGGGGGAGGACGTTTCCGGGGAATCCGGGACAGAGGTCGTGACCGGACATCCGTTTTCCTCTCGGATGGCAGCGGCGGCAACGGCAGCAGCAGTCCCTGAGTGCATACGTTTTGCAATCTCTGAAGGAAAGATCACGGGTCATCTGAATCTTCCACAACTCCGGCAGAACTCGCACTGAGTTTCCATCTCCCTCCCTCGCCCTTCCCCGGCAGCAGGGGGGCCACGCTTCCCCGTGCCGGGCAGCGACTGCTCGCCAGCTCTTAAAGAGACCTGCATCGCAAGATTTTGGGTACAGGACTCAATCTATTTCTTAAGACTTTTAGGTTTTAGTTGTGATTAGTGTTGATTCTGGTTTGTATACACATATATTTGTAGCTAAGAACTGTTATATCTTCTATACAATTTTTTTTTCCTGATTAAAGATCTTTAATATCTGATAACATATATTAGTTTTCATCTAAACTAAGACAATAGGTTACATTTTTAATTGCAATTAAAAATAGTCAAAACAGAAATTCAGACTGCATGACAGACTGATGTCTTAACTTCGCTGCTTCTAATTTGCATAAGATCCCTCTTATTAAAAGCACAGACCTTTATTTCTTTTGCAGGTGTTGCCGTCTCTCTGTCAGAGTGAAAAGCGTTGTCCTGAGCAGTCCTTTCAATGTGCTGTTTTAAAATGTGTGTTACAGTCTTTGGGAGCTCTTCTTTCTGAGCTGCATTGATTACTGTAATGGGAAGAAGAATAAGAGTTTGCTTTCTCTCCACCCTGCATTTTATGAAATTAAATTTATCAGTGAACTATAAAAAAAATTATTACATTAGAAACTTTGTACTTAGCTGTGCAGAAGCTTAGACAGTCACCTGATCAGGAACAGAAATCCAGAGAACAGCAAAGTAGTTGTTCAGGGACATGTTATCACCTGCTGTTTTGCCATACCTGAGTGGTGTGGCAGGGATAAAGGTTGGCTGGGGTCTGTGGGAGGATATAATGCATACATTCTAATAGCAGGACTAAATTGCAGCAGCAGCACTGTCTTAACACAGTGGTCATATTAGGCAGGGCTATTCAGTTCCACTATAGATAGAACTGTTCTCATTCACAATTTCATATATACAGGGGCTTGTGTTCACCCGTGTTTTCACACAATTCTTCAAGTCCCTAGCTCTTTTAAGCAACTGAGTGCATATTTAGAATCACCTCCTTATGCAAGAGCTGTCTCTCCATGCCAAATTAAAAACTTGTTTCTTAAGTCAATGAATGTACTTTGCTGAAATTTTGGAGTAATGTGCATTTTCATGTTTGCATGCTAAGAGCGGTACATTTCTGTGATTAAGGACATCTGCTATTGCTCATTTGTAAGTCTTTATTCTCATGTTACTTCTTACCTGTTTCATCAGTGTGCTGAATGAATGTAGAAGCCACTTTTATCTCATGAGTAGCGTTTTCTTGATGACAAACCTGTGCACAAAACCTTCACTTTACTACAGGACTTACTGCAATATGTAAGAACTTTCCATACTTCTGCAACTGAATTTAAAATGCTATATCAATGAAAAACATGAATGTGAAACTAGTTACTGTGTTAAAACAGTAATAAAGTAAAAGCATTTAATAAAACAGCTTTAAAAAGTTATTATGCAGTTCCTAATGAACATCTAGATCTTGCTGTACCAAGTGGTAAAGGAGGAAGAAGCAAAGCTGATATGTATCAGCGTCACTATAATTGCCCAATGACTTAACTATTAATTGACATTTTACCTCTTCTGTTTGAGAGGCTTCCATTTGACTTTCTTTAGAGGTCATTTCATTGCATTCAGCTTCCCTGGTACTGCTTGATACTGGGTGCTGACTGCTACTTGAAGTTTCCTAAAGACAAATAAAAATGGTTGTGCATTAAGAGCTAATAGTAAATTGGAATTTTTTTTCCCATGAAAGGCTTTCACAAATAAATCATAATATAAGTAGTGTCACTAGACTAGTCATTTTACAGCAGAGTGCCATTGTTAGAATGATTGATATTTGTTGCTATAAAAATTGGAGCAGGCTTTTTTATAACACAGAAGTTGTCAAGTCATTTCTGTTACTGCAGCCAGATTTTGACCAGCAGATACGGAAAGCTGCATGAATACCTATGATGTATAATTAGACTGGAAGGGGATGAGGGTGACTAGGAGGACTGTTTCTGGCTTTATGTGCTGTGCCATCAACTTCTTAACTATCAGTGGGCATGAGATTAATGCAACTTTCTAAAAGGAAGTATAATAATGTGTTTATATAGGAGAAGCTAACTTCCTGCATATGTTTCATACAGCTCTTCCAATCCAAAAATCAAGCTGGATTGCAGTTCTGAAAAATATGATCCATAGACTAACCAGATGATCTTATAAAATATACAGGTGAGTATTGTATCTACAAGACTGACAATTACAGTGTAATAAAAAGGGCATATCACTGAGAGTTTAAAGCACCATCTGAGATGTCCATGTAAATTGATTTCTGATGTTATCTATGTTCAGTTTGACTCCAGATTCTGGCAGTGATTTGTTTTGTTATTTAAAGCCTGTCACAGAACTTGAGTTACATCAGATTACCTGTGTCCATGGAGTACTTTGAGATTTGGCGATTAGAAAAAATAAATCCTGTGGGTTGACATTAGGATACCAGTTCCGTGTTTCCTCTCTCTCACGCACTAGCATGCACACAGAGACATCTAACAAATAATTTCACTCATGTCAAATTAAATTTTCTTATTCCTCTGTAAGAAAGATTGTTGGATGATTGTTGGCATGCTGCTAGCTCATGGATGGTTTCTTATGGTCATTTTATTTTATTTTTATTTTAGGCTTCCATTGCCCTACATTCTCTTTTATTTGTTTCAAGTCACCCTTTATGGGGGCTGCTGGCCTTCCCATCTGTATGGTACTTAATACAGAGGGCTATAGTGTCCTGTTCTGTCTCTGGATAATATGTAATTCTAACCTAAAACAATACTATTTAAAAATAAAGATGTAAGTCTGAATACATTTTGTTAGAGAAGTGCATTTTTATGTAGGCATTCAGATTCTTTAACTGAAGAGAACTGTAATTGCTGCATGCGTTTTATATGTTAGTGGCCCATGCATCAATTGTAGTGCCTCTGCACTGCAATAATTTAGATAGAACTGTTATTGCAAAATGTGCCAAGATTTGTATTTTCCATAACTGTTCTTTGTATTTTAGACCAAGGTTTGCTTTTTTGTGTTTATATTTTTGCAGGTTCCTTCTGTTCTGCCGACAGACAAAACATACATTCCCTTTCAAAAATAAAATTACTTTGAGGCTTAGAACATGTGTGCTATTTTATATGCTTATGTACATGAAACATGTATGCTATTTTATATATGTATGTATGTATTGTTCAAGGGGATCAAATGGCCCAGAAGTTTGTCCAAGCACAACAAAGCCTTTTAGTCGCTCGCATTTAAAGCATATGAATTTTAGTTGGAACTGTACATTATGGTCATCATATAAGCTTTGTGGTAAGTTGACTGATACAACCTTACTGTTCTAAACGATCAGTATGCACAAACTCATAGTTCTCTTTACACAGGAGTGGAAGTAAATTTTGAGCCTAAAGGTTTAGTTACAAAATTAGTAACAACAGAATTACTGATTATTTTCTTGGTGTGGACCTTCATGTCTTCCTCAAAACTACGCTTTTTTACCTATTTATGTCCTTATCCTGGTATCCTCTGCGCATCAGTACTGTGAGAGTCTTGCAGAGATTTCTTACAAGAATTTGACTTATCTGCACTTCATCTCTATGATTTGTCAGCTTTGCTTAGTGGTATGTATATACTTAGGGTGTTTCGGGCACTGTATGGAAGATTTTCATAAAAAGATAAGGTTTTCACCTTTCACTAATGCTTTCCCAATATTCAATCTTATTCTCTGTAATCACTAGGAAACTGGCAACTGCTATGCTTAGCAATCTTAGAAAATGTGTCTGGAATGACCTTCAGTGAGGGACGAGTACCTGTACCTGACACACAATACTATATGGTTGAGTCAATATCAGATACTTCAATATATTCCACTCATCCTTCCCATGTAGAATATTGAGCTCACTTGCCAGAAACGGCTTGTGCCTGACACTGGAGAGTGACTGAGCAGCAGGCTAGCTGAGATGGTGTAGCAAACCACTGCAGGCTGGCATTTGCAGAACAATAAGAATGAAGCTCACAACCTCTTCACAGTTTGATGGCTGACGATAAAAGTTGCTTATGCTGCTAGTGGTCAAATTAAAGGACCAGGTCTTAAAACAAACTCTGGTTAAGTTTATGACCACGTGACAATTCTGTGATCCGTTTTCACTGCTGCTCACCATTCTGGAAAAGAGTTTAATGCATCATACTGGTAATATGGCACCTTTCCCAGGGAAGCAAGCTCCCTTACAAAGTGCTATGATTGATGGCTGCTGCCTGAGAAAAACAGAAAGATAAATAGCTATTATTTCCATATTTGATATAAATATTTTGAATGAAAAGCCATGTACTCCTTATGCAATAATTGAATGTGTAGTAAAATGTTCAGCTATTTAGATTACTGTTTAAAAAAATTATTTGCTTCCTTATTTTAACTTGGATTAATAGTTGGAATTTATCCAGATCTGGAGATCTGTCTTCAAAGTACATGATTGCTCTGGTATACCGTGGGATTGATTCAGTGACCTTGAATAATCTTTCAACTACCTAAGTGTATAATCCCATTTTCCATGAGAGTGCAGTTATGTTAGATAGAAGTGGGATTTTATGGTCTTGCAGTAAGTTGTTCAACTTAGATTCAAAGATTGTTCCATATAGTCTGAGTGGTTTTATTTCCTGTGAACGTGACAGTTTCTGCTGAGGATTTGAGAGAGCCTCTTCAGCAAGCCACAGAGGACAAACACATGGATGAGTATGTTTAGAGGTCACATCTGTGTTGAAGAAGTGGAACCGTTATAGTGGCTTTGTGGAGAACTAGACATCACTATTAAGCCACAGAAAAAGCATCCTCACATCACAAAAATGGAATTATTTGGTTCTGAGTAAGAGAAATAGTCACATAATTTCTATACAGAGTTCTGCATTTCTTCACCTAGTTAAATGGCAGTTAGGTTGGACCGATGTAATCAGAAAAGTATGTGTGTAACACTTCCTATTACAAAGGATTATGCTCCAGTATGATTATATCCAATTATGGGATTTTTCCGCTTAGTTAAAAATGCTTTAATAATTCTGCAGCACCCTGTCTTCTCCCCAACAAACTGGAGTTTTGCTTGTTGTCTGTGGTGATTGTTGTTATTGATATTGGTATGTAAGAAATGAGAGATGACTGGTAGATACGATGATACTTACTTAACTTGAAAATTATTCTATGGCAGAATGTTGATATATCCTGTTCTACAAGGTTGGAGAGCAATACTCCTTTAAAAATCTCTCCAAGAAGTGCAGGATGGTAAAGCAATTTACTGTACCGTTACTGTTTTTCAGAGTGCACAGGACAGACTATGCAATGGATTTTATTATAGGGTAGGTCCAAAATCATTGTTTCCTTAAAAAAAAAAAATAAATCATGGTATATGCCAATAAAGCAATAAAATGTAAAGACCTTTTATCTAAAATAACACTTCACTGCTGCTCTGTTTTAGTTTTCTGTAGCATCTGAGTTATTCTGTGCAATTTTTGATCTGTTTAGGGGAGCTGATTAGATTTAATTCAATGGAAGCAGGAAATTCCTTTTGAAAGAGAATGGCTTAACATCATGTCAAGTGCAATGTATGCAAAATACCACCATGATACTTGATAATGAGTTACAATCTTACAAACAAGGTTCAGTATAAAATGCTTCTATGGTAGTAATCTGCTTTACTCATCTTTTTGCTTTAAGTCTAGTTGTGCTTATATTGAGTGCTCATCTGCGTAAAAGAATGCAATTCCTGTAGTATATCTTGAAGAGAAAATTACATGAGTGTGAACATAAGGGAAACATCTTAGTCATAATGAAAACTATTTAATAATGCAAACAAACATGTTTTTTTCAAGCTATACAGCAAGGCATACCTCATTTGTTAGTGTTGAAAATGCTATTGTTACCTGTACAGATTTGTGCTGCCGCTGGTACTGAGCAAAGGTCTTCTGTGAAGAGGTCATCTGCGCTTTCTCAAATTGTTTCCTCACTGCTGCGAGGCCACCAGGCACAGTACAGAACTTGGTTTTCTCTGAAGTCTAGAGTGATAAAATAAGGGCAGTTGTTTTCCATTTGCACTAAGGATATACTTCTATGAGCTGACTTTTTAGAAGTACTTAATAACAGTAAGCTATAATGCTATGTCTGTAGCCTCTTACAGACAACTGTCACTCATGTAATCTGTAAACCCTACTTATTTTAACAATACATATGAATTAATATTGTCATTCAGAATGGATACAGTAAGACAGCCATTTTTCAAGAGCCATACATTGTGATTGGAGAACTACAGGCCAATGGATATTTGAAAAATGCGCATGTATGAACATTTAGCACCAAAAGGAGTAGGTCCCATCAAATCGACTGCCACTTTCCAGAACAATCCTTCTCTGCTGTTCCCTCTTCTACTTGTCTTTCCTGAGTTCTATTGCATTCAGAGTTGCCACCTGGCCCTATCTGTAGTTTTTCAGTATCTATTTTTGAAAAATATGCAGAGAGCTTTAAGCAGGCTTTTGTGAGATGATCTTTCTTCACTAACAACAGTGCCAAAGGTCACAAGAATGCCCTTACCTTTAGGCTCCCTGTTCTAGTTCTGTCCCTTATGTGTTGCCTCCTAGATGGTACTAGAACAAAGCTTTCAGCATTTAAACTTATGAATTAGTATGCACAAAATAAACCATTCAATAATTAGAAGTAGTCTTGTAATGAAGGTTACTAAGTAAACAGGTTTTAGGTTTTTTACACAGTTTTTTTTTTTTGAGTAAGTAAGCAGATCAAACATTGTTTTCCCTTAGATGAAGGTGACACAATTCTATATGTACATGATGTGTGAATGTGAAAAGTAATTATTTCAGTGAATGAACATTTCAGGCATGCCTTGCCAGCCATTTAGAGATATTTAGAAGGGGTAAATGCAGTTATGCGTCCTTTAAGTAAACATATTAATTCCCCTTAATGGAATCAAATATACACTTTCATTTCTCAGGCAACCATCCGTTTCAGCAAGAAACTGCAAGGAGTTCCAGAGTGTAAACAAAGTATTTCCTGTGTGCTCAACACAGACAGACTGGGTCAGGCTTCATGAAGTTCTTTTCTTTTTAAGAGAGTATTAACTTGAACAGTGTTTTCAGTCGCAGGAGTAGGGAATTTTAGCCTTCTCAGCCAGGTGAACTGCAGGAAGTTTCTCTGAATACACACAGGCAACTAGGAAATAAGGAAGTCAGCGGGCAGGAATTTGGTGTTTGGAAAGCACCTAGACTCCTGTGAGTGTGGCTGGTGCCTGCTTTCACTACAGGGCGTCTGGGTTATCCAAGCACCAGAAGGTCTCTTCAGCTCTGCATACCACTTCTCCCAAGACAAAAGTGCAGGTAAGACTGAGAATCCATCCACAACTCTTCCTGCACATGGACAAAGCTGTTGGCTAATGAGAGCTGGATTGTCGTCCTTCTTTTGCCACGTACATTCTCTGATTTATAGAAATGACTGTTCTAGTTTACAGTAAGAAAAAGGTGTTCTTCCTATGTACTGAAAGTTTAGCATAAACAAAGACCATTATCATTCTAATGCTGTAGCAAGCCAGCATAATAGCTCCGTTTCTGATTCCAGGGGCTGAGCTACAGCTTCTTGGTAGGATTTTAAGATTTGGTAAAAATATACTTTTTACCCCTTAGCCTCTGCTGACCTGAGGCAGATTTTCCTGATTTTTCTGGCTGAGATCTGAAGACCTGATATTCATGACTGATAATTAAATTTTTGGTGAAGTAGTCTTCGTCTATTTTGATAGATTATATTTTCTGTTAGCCAAATATTTTATGTGTTACTTGATATTAATATAAAACTTTGCTCTAAAATACCTAATCCCATTGATAAACATATAGAGAGTTGAGTAAAACAAAATTTTAAAGTTTTTTTCAATATTTTTCATATAATGCTCACTTTTAAAGAATTTTATTATAAAACAATACTTTTTCAGACATGTCTCAGATCTGCTACTTTAAAATGCAAGAGTTTAAAATTCTTTAGTTTGAACAGCAAGAGGTCTAAACTTAATGTGCTTTTGAATATTATTTTATTATTTTGTAATATTTTTAGTAATGCGGAAACTGCTGGGTTTTCTTATTATGACCTGAAAGAATAACCGTGTTGCTAAGCTGTCTCAAGCCTCTGGTCCTAATAAATGCAGTTCATGCAGTAGTAGGATAAAAAGAACAGTCCTTCCGATGAATTCAAGGGAATTGTCTAGATGACCAAAGATATATAGCATGAAAAATCTCATTCAGTAGAGACAGAGACTGATACATCAATATATTTGCTAAGTAGATTGAATAATTTGGTTTCAAATTTTGATCCCCATAGTTACCCATCAGTCAGCTTGTATAAATAATGTAGGCTATGCCACTATGCAAAGCAAATACAGAGCTAAGATAAGGAACCACTGATATCTTACATGAACAACAGAGTTGCTACTCTGTATCTCAAACACAGCAGCCTTGTACAAAGCCATTCTTTCTTTCAAGGAGACAGTCTCTTGGAAATCCAGCGGTGTGTTCTCAACCCTGGGAATGCTCTCTTTAGGTAGTCCTCTTACGGGTTTGCGAGAACCAGCTGTAAGTACAAACAGACATCATAATTTCTAAGAAGGAAACAGGTAGCTTTTTTTGAGATCTCTTTCTTTTTTTGAAAGAAAAGCAGTAGTAGAAAGGAGCAGAATTATCAAGATTTTAGCAAAAGAATCTTATTTTTGATTTAGAACTTATTAAGAACAGAAAACTTCAATTAAGTTTTTGAAACTGAGGGAAATTCCTTGGGGAAATAACAAAAAGCTTATTTTAAAAAAAAAAAACAACATACAATTTTATTCAACAAGCATAGTATATTTTTTCTTGATAGTGTTACATTTGAATTATTTTATACTGTAAAAAAGTCCTTGCATGTACTGCAAATAACCAGTTATATATGTTATGTTCTGATTAGTTTAAACATTATAGTATTCATTTGCTTAACAGTCTGTTCTGAGTTGATTATAGATTTCAGTTGTTTACTGATACTGTATTAGAGTAATTTTTAGTCAGTTTACTACTACTAAAACCTTATTGAAAATTACCCAAATTACTAAATAACTACATTTTAACCTTGTTTCAAGGTGTGAAAGTTACAGTTATCTATAAGCATATGCAATTCAGCCATAGTTCAGAGCACTCCCGAAAGTTCAGCACTGCATTATAGCACTGGAAAGCTTTTTGTTGCTGCTTTCTACATTCTTATGACTGTGTTAGAAGAATTCTGTATACCCAGAAAAGTGCCTTGAATTTAGCGTAAAGATTTTTTTTTTTTTCCAGACAACAAGGAAAAAGGTATGTTGTGTGCATCTCTCTTGATGATGAGAGGAAGAAGAAATTTCATATAATCCCACAGGCTGGAAGCTCCTCTTGTTCTGCCAAGGTTTTCCTACAATGTGTGGCCAATTGGGTTGAATGACACTGCATTTCTGTAACCAGGACACTCCTTTCCTTTTTTGCAGGGGAGGGAATTTTGAAACTTCAAGAAGACATATTTTTAGTAAAGCCACCAGAATCTAATTTTTTAATCCTTGTGCTTGTGCAAGCAGCAAGCAAATATAACAAGCAACTCTAATCTTCAGTAAAAATCAGACATAGATGTAGACATGCATAGAGGAGTGGTCTCAGTGTGAACATACTATGTTTCTTAGTATTTTACCTGACCTTAATCATAACTTACATAAGGATAATTTTCTTTTTTATTACACTTATCCCATGCTGTTCATTTGCATATTGCATGTAATCAAGATAGATAAAAGGGCTGCTACATTTCAAGAAAGAATATAGTAGCATTAAGTATCAGTGGAAGTCAGCTGGAATGCAAAAAAGGTTTTCAGAGAAAGTAGAAATTGAAAGAGAGAGAAAATTGCTGTTCTTCAATTAAGAAGCCTGTACGTTACATCAAATCTGACAAAAACGATGGAAAGGTTGAATGTATGCTTTGGCAACACGGAGGCATAGTCCACCATAGCCAAACAGTGCAATTTCATTTCTAAAGGCAGATTGAATTATGTAACAGACGGCTACCAGCATGATATTTATAAGCCGTTGCTTTAATTTTCAAGAATGTTTAAGACTTTAAAACCTTTCTTAGTATTGTTCTGATCCAACAAAGGATTCTTGGATTCTACCTAATTGTAACCATGCAAATAGCTTCAATAAGCACAATGGGAATACTCCTGTATGTAAAATTAGACATGGTTAAACTCCTTGCTGATCTGGGGCCAATGAATTTAATGGACTCTACTTAAAAAACCCCATTTTAATAGATACATATTATTAGCCACCTGGAGAGTGAAGGTAATGGAAACTATTCTCTTGTTAGCTTTAAAACAGGAAATACTCTCTTTAGAAGCTAGTTGTTTTATAACATAATGTGAAACTCTTTGTGGTAGTATGAGAGATTATATGGTCTAAGCTTTTGCTCTTTCATTTTGCTCATTTTGCTCTAAGCTTTTGCTCATTCAAGAGAAGTTAAAGGTGTAATATCTTTGGATTCTTTCAGGAATAAATGTGGGCTTGTGATGAAAGAGTTTGTAAGAAGAGCCACATGTGAACTATGCCAACAAAAATCTGTTTGCCTGTGTCATATGAGACTCATATAGTAGTATCTATTTCAGAGAATTTAATTCTGTTATTAATAATAAGTTATATCAATTCTATAAAATAAACAGAGCTTGAAAAATATTCCTTGCATAATAGGGCTGGAGAATTCTGGCTTTCTGCCATTTTTTCCAATTGTATGACTACATTAGCTATCCCTTATGGGCTTCCCCAGGTTTTCATGACAATTTGAACAGCAGTATGACCATTATCTTCATTGTTTTGCAGTGGAGACAATAGAATTTGTTGGTACTAAGTCACAGAGCTTGCTGTAAATACTGTTTGATACCTCTACTAGGAAAATATGATTTTGTCATAATTGAAACATTTAGCAAAAAGTTCCATAGCACTTTAGTGGTTTGAGGGTATTGCTCTTGCTGAAAAAAAAATGAAGCAAGTTGGTATGTATTTTCATTGGTTACAGAAAACTCAAACCTCATAGTGATGGGAGAAATAATGGATCAGCATTTTCTTATATTTTTCAGGATCTGAATATTTATTCAAGTGCAGAGTTGCAGATTTCGGCGCCTAACTTCAGCTGTTAGAAGTTTAAGAGTTTTCACCACTGTTTTCAAACACTCATCTGCATCTATAGGGAATTTACTTCTCACAAGACTGTCTAAATGCAAAATTGGGTATTATGGTTCTCACAGGAGCATAGAAAGACATTATTCCCTATGGGTCTGTCACATTTTTAGAAAAAGCTTCATTTGTAAGAAGGATGAATTGTTGACTGCGCTTTTTTTACATTGTTCATATTCTTTGTTATTCCTAGTGGACCAAAAAATGCTTCTGAAAAATACCGTGCCCAATTTAGACTGAGAGGCAAAGTAGGTATGGAATGGAGGATTCCATTCTCTTGCTGGAGAGGAAAAAGAAGGGCTTTGAACTAGAAGAGTCTTAAAGGAGAAGGAAAAAAAAATTCCTTACAACCATATTATAAAAAAGGTACCTGAAACACTTGAGAAGATGTAGAGAAGAGCCACAAAAAAAAAAACAACTCCCACATGAAGAAGAGCCACTGTATCTAGTTGAGAGAAGATAAGTTTATGGAGCGATATGGTCATAATGTATAATCATCCTTCAGGAAGAAATGAGTTGTTAAATATCCAGGAGAGGTTTAGGCTCGACATTAGGAAGAAGTTCTTTACTGAGAGGGTGATTGGCCATTGGAATGCGCTGCCTGGGGAGGTGGTGGAGTCACCGTCCCTGGAGGTGTTTAAGGAAAGACTGGATGAGGCAATTAGTGCCATGGTGTAGTTGACAAGTAGGAGCAGGTGTAGGTGTTGGGTCATAGGTTGGACTCGATGACCTCAAAGGTCTTTTCAACCTTATGATACTGTGATCTCTTTAATATGGTAGGAAAAAAAGGAAGAAAGTTAACCAACGGTTGAAAGTCATTGGGATCTGCATCCATTGGGACGCAGAAAGAAAATATTTTTTGTAAATAAGCACTTCTAAAGGAAAAGAATTTTTTAAATTTCATCCTTCTTTAATAACTCTTTGTATATGTTGCCTAATGTGCATAATGCATTAGTAGAGTACTGCATGAATACAAATTCTAGATAAATACCTATACAAATATCAGGAATGCACACGCAAAAGTCTTTTAGTGATAGGGGGGCACCATCGAAACGGTTTGGAGATGACTGCCTAAGACTAAAGTGAGACATCAGATCAACGTGGTAATGCTAACCTTCAGAGCTGTTGCTGTGGCCATTTTCTGATGACATCTTTTCAAAGATTGCTCTCCCTCTTTTCACACTAGACTCTTTCTGAGAAATGTCAGAATGGCTCCCAGGCTGATTCTTCAATGCTGATGAAAGTGAATTTCTCCCACTTTCTGTTTCCTGTTGGAAGACATCAAGAGGTTCTGTGTTAAAAGCTACTGGTAGTGATACCAAAAATGCTAGCAAATAAACTCTCTAAGACTAGTTTTGGACTTTTAGAAAGCAAGCATCCTTTATTTCAGTGCTGGGCGATGTGAGGGAATAATTTCCATAAATCATGCGCAATGAGATGAGCTGGGAACAGAATATATATCCAACTTACATGCATAGGTATAAATTCTCCCTGCATATTCTATTACTTTCCAAGGACTAATTTTATTATGACCTTCAACATAGCCAAGTCTGTCTCCGCTAATTAGAGCTTCAGAACTAGCTCTCTGACCTTGCATTTTTTGGATAAGTTAAAAAAAACCAAACCCACAAACCCCTCCAAACATTGGCTACAGCACTATTATAAAAAAACCCCATACTGTATCAGAAGAACAGTCTGTGTCTGTCTGACTAACTTGCTCTTCGAGGCAAAATGAGTAAATTATTGCCAAACAAGACTTTAATGTGAAAAGCTAGGGTTTTGGTGTTGCTTTTCCTTACTTCCATGCAATACACTATCTAGTATTGAGTTCACAGAATGACCTGAGTTGGACCCACAAGGATCATCGAGTCCCACTCCTGTCCCTGAACAGGACAATCCCAACATTCACACCATATGTCTGCGCATTGTCCAAGTGCTTCTGAAATATTGACAGGCTTGACTGCTTCCTTGGGGAGATGTTCCAGTGCTCCACCACCCTCTGCCTTTCATGAGCTCCCACAAACAGGTGCCTAGCAGCAGGTCCTGCTCCTCCAATGTTAGGAATTGGCCGATAATCCCAGCCGATGGGACCAGCATGAACATAATGGCTGTAAAATCTCAACTACAGCTTTTATATTAAGTAAATAATTGAAACAGCTGGAGAAACAAAAATATGGGGTTTTTTTGCAAGGGAATAACATGAAAGGATCACTGTGTGTTGACTTCTGCTGCCCCTGTAAAAGAAGTGGTGGTATCTGAAAAGGGCTATTGTGTATATTGTTATTGTATACCAGTTTAATGCTACCCTTGTATATGATCTCACTGAAGGAACTCCTAACTGCTTTGAGATTTAGATATTATGCATAATGTGTGAGAAACATCAAGATTTGACCCCTGCATTGATTATCCTAGTTTGGAGAGTGTTTTCTAGTAACTATTTTAAAAAAGAAAAGGAAAAAAAAAAAGTACTTTTAAATGCAATGCAACTTAATGAATCCTCAAATAGAACTACTACAAAGAAACCAATATAAAATAAATAGTATAAGCCATTTTCACAGTAACATAATTATACATCCACCTTGAATTTTATGAAATTCACCATGAATAAGCATTGGGAATATACTTTTCAGATGTGTGCATCATTAGCAATCAAGGACAATTGTGCTTCACCCATCTATAATAAATTTATGTTTTTCTTATAACTGCCGATAGCCTTCATCTTAAATATGTGTTGTACTTCACTGACCTGTAGTCATTCTTTGCAAAAATATTCCTGTCAGTACAAGTAAATAGGCTATGTCTTGTGGAAAATCATAATTTTATAAAAATCTGTTTACTTCTGTGAGTTATGGTAGTTTTTGCTTGAGATTAACTGAAAGATTTTTGCATGTGTGTCAGCATTGAAAAAAATGACTGATTAGAAAATAGAGACTACAAGTGTTTTATTACCATGAGTATTATAAACCCCCTTTTCCAGAAAAAATACCTATGGTATCGCCAATCATCACTTAACGTTGCCACATTCGTCTCTCCCTACCTCTGCCCCTACCCCAAATGAGCACTGCTGCCACTGCTTATAAGGAATTAACTTGAAAGGTAGTCTTGAATACAGTGTATAATTTTAGCAGATAGGCCACAGGGTGCAATCAACACACCAGAAAATGTAAATGTGGCTAGATTTAAAGTTGGTATAAGGATCTTAACCAATACAGTGGGGTTTGTTGCCTATTTTTACCAAGTTTACATGAGAGAATTGGTTTAAAACTAATTTGAATTATTCTCTAATTGCTTTTACAGTTCGCAGCATTTTTCCTTGGCTATTATGGAAAGTATTTTTAGAAGGTAATAGCAAGAGAAGATTTCTGGAGTGAAAAAAGTAGCTGTCTTTCTGCTTCATGACACTTCCTTGTACCTTTCCTCACTAGCCTGCTGGGTACTTTCAGGTTGTACATCCCACTCAGAAATGACACGGCACTGCAGTGCCAGTGAGATAAGCTCTGTAACCAGGCTGGATTACAATGCAGGCATAAGAGTACAGCACGGCTAGGATAGAGAGTTCGGCCAGGAAACAGATGTGCCGAGAAGAATGAGATACTTACATCCAAGGGTATCAGGAGACAGCAGGTGGCTGAAATGAATAGTGAGTTTTGTATAGGAAGGGCTATGTCTTCAAACTGCTATTCATTTTGTATCCTTTTTTCAGCGTTGGTTATCAGTTACAATTACAACCCAGTATTAATAATGATATTTTCGTTTAGAACAGCTGAAGATCTGATCTGTCTGAAGAGCTGAGCTGTCTGAAATGTGGTAGGGACGATCTGTGGATATACAGAGGAGAAACGAAGGATCGGGGAGAGAGAGGAGAAACAAACATGGTGCTGCTGTGAATGTTGTTAGATAAACCTGATCGTGTCTGTCTCCTACTTCTCCAGTTCTGCAACCAGCCAATACCTGGCATAAGTGAGAACAGCCCTGGGATCGTACCACCACAGCACGGTGTGTGCTTTCAGCAGTCAACATCAGAGAATCACTTTAATGATGCTGGCATCTTTAGGAATGAAATAATCCGGTTTTGGTTGTTGGGGTTTTTTTGTGGAGGGTTTTTTTTTCATTCCTACTACATTTTTCTGTAGTTACCAGTACCAACTAGAAAACTTCAGAATTTATGGGTTTTTATTCTTACTCTTGCAAGCTATTTAAATTTGATTTGCATTTTTCTTAACTCTCTTAATTTTATTAAATTGTACCATTTTTCTAGGATTTTTTTTAAATTTTCATCTCTGCAGTAGAAATTCCATTACCTATAAAATTTTTGTAAGTTAATATTTTTGACATTTATTTTCATAGGATTTTTTTAAAAAATTAATATATCTTTTTGACCATCTTTAATACAGATTACAGGAATATTAGCCCGACTTAAGAGATTTTCATGTAAAGTCTAACATGAATAGATTTCTGAGCTGTTTGCTACTATGGCAGGTGGTATTTTCATTCAGTTTGTTTTCCTGTGTTCAGAAAAGTGTATGCGTCAAATAAAACTGAAAATCTCGGATAATACTTACAAGTTGCTTAGATGTAAAATATTACTGTTTGTCTTTAGTGTTCGATTTTTTGATCTGCAAACTTGTCTAAATCTCAGGTTTTGTTTTGTAGTAAGCATTATTCCCGTTTTTCAAGACCGCAGAGGGTTTTTTATTCAGTATTTTTTTAATTTGGAGATTTCAGTATTCAGGGTCAGTTACCAATTATAGGAGTACTCTTTTCAGTTTTATGTCATTATATTAATTTGTCATACCAATTCTGTGAAGCATTTTTTTATAGGCAACTGAATGCAATTTACTGTAGCTTTATATTAAGTAGTTTGAGACCGGTGTCTATTGTTCATTTGTCTTTTTATTTCTTTGTATTGGTGCCTGTAATAATGTCCCAAAAAATGAATAACTATATTTTCCTCTATAATTAAACAGACATTTTGGGGTACTGCTAATATATTTGTCCACAAAATATACCTACACTCTAGTAAATCTATAATTTTAAATACACTAATTATCTTTTAGTTGTTTTTCATCAAGTTGTCTTTATTTTCATAGCTAGTTTTAGCTTTTACCACAGTGTTCCACAGTTATGCATATTCTTTAAATCCCCGTGTGGTCAATCCCTGTGTAGGTAAATGGTCCATTTAACGGGCTCTGAGGATGGTGCTGTTCTGATACATGGTGGTCATGGTCTGGGGCAGAGGAACTGCATGCTTAGCATTGTGCAGAACCTTTTGTTCTAAACAAACCAATTCTATGACCATGTGCATTCTCTTCTATTCCTCCCTTTCACTAGCATAGTATCCCCCACATGACAGTCTCCAGATGTCCTTGTCCCATTCTTCAAATAGCGTCCCTGTCATAGTGGGGATTTTGAATGATTTTCTTGCACTGTTGCTCTAGCTGAAGTGCTAGAGCTTAGATTTACTCTCAGAAAATTTTACTTCCTACTGTGAAGAAGTTATTGGAAGTTGCTACAATTACCATAAACTCCTTAGAATCAGAATAAATTTGCATACTGTTTTATTGGGTTATCTACCCAGATAACCTAATGATAGTGAATAGTAAAGACATTTGCTTAATAAGAATAGAATTAACATAAATGTCACTTATTGAAGAAGCACTGAGGTAGTGCCAAGAGGTGCTTAATTAGAGGCTAATATAGGCAACTCTTGCAAAAGTTGCCAAACGAAAACTAAAAGAAGATTAATATTTTTTTCTTCTTTCTGATTAATGCAGGGATCAATTCATGTCAAGCTTTTGTAACTGTATGTGTGTTCTTAGTGGGAATAGGTATTCAGTTGGGACATAGACTGTTTTGTGGAGCATCCTGTTTTAACAGCATTTGTTCAATTTTTTGTTGGACATAATTTCTTGAAATCTGTCTATACATAACTTTTTATCATGTAATTACTTAGTTTTATGTACTGACTCTGATACTATATTTTATTTTTGAATGAGTTTCTCAGAAAAAGGTGATACAAGAAGCTGTCTTTATGTTCTGATCTCATACGCTAGACAGGATGAAAAGAATAGAGAACCGGAGTGCCAGATTTCAAGGAGTCTGCAGTAATTACATTTAGAAAAGACAACGATAAAGATTCCAATTTCAGTGTCCTGCTGAGTGACTATGCTTCATTTAAATAGTGGATTTTCCACTTGTTATCCACTCCTTCACTAATCTAAAAGTCAGTAAGCCAGAACACATGAAGTTTTAAAGAGGAAGACTATTTACCAAATTACTACTACCTTTTCTGCATACATTGAACTGCTTTGTATTGGAAGAGGAATGCAGTCTGTATATTAAACAGATTACCAAAAAGTACTATTAATGTTCAAAGTATGTAAACTTCTTTATAAAGGACATCTGTAAGTGTATTCAAAGAATGCACTCATCCCCATCCAGTCATGTCTTAACCTTTTAACTGCGCTACTTAAAGGAAAGGTAGCCACCACCTAACTTTCATTTTATTTATGGTTTCCAATAAAAGAAAACATATTTAGGAAGTGACAGAGAGGGGTAGAAGCAATAGGTCCAAAGAGAAAGGGCAAAAGCATAGGGGAAAAGGAAAAGCATAAATCCATAAATAGATGAGGAGGTAGTAAAATAATTGAGCAGTGGGATAAGTGTTTAGAAATCAAACCTGTTGCTTTTAAAAAAGTTATGTAAAATCTTGATCCATCAATGTATATTTTGATTGCAACTTTAAATACTTAATGGCTGATATTCAAATAATTGTTCTCAATAGGAATTCAATTTATACTTACTTAAACGCTTTCCTGGACTGGCTCCTAATATTTACTATTGCCTACAAAAATTTGGCATTTCAAATTCCAATTCAAAACAAGACTGTTTCAATGGAGAGTACACAGGAATTATTTGAGGTTAATTCTAGTGCTGAACAAGCTGGTAGTCACCTCTCTGGATCTCTCAATCTCAGTGAAATATTTAATTAAAAAAAAAAAAAAAAAAAGAGATAAAGAAATATAGTCCTGGTCTGCCCGGAAAAAGCCTTTGGAAATGCTAGTCTGTTTGTGATGTATTTCTCATTTGTAATTAAAAATACGATGGAAATCTATTCTGGTGCAATTTAGAAGCAGGGAGTACATGGAATTGGGTCTACCATCTGCTGGAATGCTGATGGCATTATTAAGATTTGATGACAAACCCCCAAAGTGATTATTATAGAGGAGTGCTAATAACACCTGCTGCATAAACTCTGTGAAGCCAGTAAGTAAACCATAGGGACAAAGCCACAATTCTCGGCTGATTCTCTGCAATGTACCACTTCACTAAGAATTTCTCAAGAGGCTTTAAAAAGAACCCTATGGCTGCCTGGAACCAGCTCACTCATTTTATCCCCAGACCAGCTCCAGATATGCTTATCCTATTCAGCTGTTATAGACAGGTTTAAAATAAGACAGTATTTTCATTTGGAGAAAGAATGTAAAATAACTGTGCTATACACACAGAAGAGAATTCCTGAAAAGAGCTTGTTGTCAATCTGATTAAAAAGAATATGTATTTGCAGAATTACTTTCTCAGAATGGGGCTCTGCACTAAGAAAAAACATTGAAGGGATAAATTCTGCCTTGAAATGCCTGTAGATTTCAGTCTCAATTACCAAAACTCCCATGGTTTTGCAATTTATCACCAGAGCAAAATTGATACATGGTCCCTGGTCGTATTACTTAAAAAGCAGTGGCCTAATTCTTTGAGCCAAGAAGGGAAATTTGTTTGATTGACAGCTTATGGCATACATTAAATAATTGAGCTGTTCAGATTGTCCCATGGCACGAGTATCAGTTATATGCATCTCATTGTATTATGTTGATTTGAAACATTTTAGCAGTTTCCACAGTATGATAATGAATATTTGTGCTAAATCAGCAACTTGAGAATGGATTACATAGCCAACCATAGGACGTACAAGTGCTACAGAAACTTCCCTTCCTAAACCAGTACTGTGCATATCTATTGGCATTTTTGAGGACAAAATAATTTTATGTTTTAGAAGCACATAACCACAGTTTAATAATTTGACAGTGAGCAAACATATTTTAATGTTTTTTTTTCAAGTATTTGATTCAACACTAATTGAGTAAGATTGTTTAAAGTAGACCAGCTACAATATCTGTAAAAAACTAAATCAAGATAAAATTTATGAAAACTGCATAATAAAGAACTTAGTAGAGGTATATCTTATTACAGCTTTTTAAACCAAATTGAGATAAAATCACCTACAAATCAAACAGAATTTATACTAAGTTGTACTAGAATTCTGTATAAATCTTTGGCAATACATTATCAGCAAAACATGCAGAACAAGAAATCCAGACAGCTGTGTTTAATATAAAATATATTAGAAAGAACAGCAGCAAAAGACTGGAGAGGATACAAGCAGCATCGCTTTGTAACCAGCATTAACAGGCTACAATTTTCAGGCTTAGTTCGAGTCATACAAACTGTTTTCTAACCCATTGTGATTAGTAACCAAGAATAAAGTCAGAGTTCTTTTCCCATATAATACTATCTCACCACATAGAAGACACAAATTAAGATATGAAACAGCAAAAATTAAACACAGTAGCTTTCCTCTTCTATCTCTTCTTTCTTTTTTCACTTTTTTATTTACATACATATACCAAACATGTCAAATATGTTAACTTGTCCTTCCTATTTATATAATAATTCCAAAGTAACTGGAAAAAGCTTACCACAATATTTTGTAAAAAAACAACCACTTTTGTAAATAATCCTTCTCTGTTTTAGCAAAATAAAGCTTTATTTAAAGCTTCCACAATAAACTTAGTACCATCTTAGCATTGCAAAAGGAACACTGATGTACAATGAATTCTTGTGTCAGCTCTAAGATTATACTTTTGTTCTTCATTCTTTTTTTTTCTCCTGCAATGCATATTAAGGGATGTAATTTTATAGCTCTCAGTGTTTTCACCTTTAGAGTGGAAATTTAAGTACCATTAATTTCATCAGTGCTACTGTTAATTGCAGAAAGAGAGTCGGGGGAAAAAAAGTTATTTATTTGTGGTTTCCTGAGAGCATGTGTGGGCTTGGGGTTTTTGTTTATTTGTTTCTTGTAAATTCACTGTCAACATAAGCTTTTCTTTGCACACATTCTTGCTGAAATGTACTCAGATTCAGTGGTGTATCAGTTTAGACCTCTTAAAATCCTTAAAACACCTTCATGTCTGTCTCTGCCTTTAAGAAAAACGAAATAATGATTTTGAAAATGGTGTTTTATATCATGATCATTTTGTGTCTAATATTGATGCATATGTTTAACATTCTTCCTGTTCTAATTTCCCACAGTCATTTGCTATTTCACAATTTTTGTAATTATTTTAAGCAGCTGGGAATAATTAGAAGTATGCTGTGGTGTGAAACAGAAAACAAAAATAACAAAGCAGAAACAAAAGCAGAGTGGAGAAGCAAATAACTTACAAAATGACTAATATTTCTAGTTCTTTGTAGGTACTGTATTTCAGCTGCACACTCTTAAATACAACAATCTTCTCCCTTAAGCCCCCACTTCATTTTTTTCCAAAAAATTGCCTGGCTTGTCAGTTTTTATGATTTTCCAGTAATACTGAGCACGCTAGTTTCCCACAGTCCACTGATACCACTTTTAGAAGCAGGACATGAGCAGCATTTTCCTTCAGTTGTTCAAGCAACTGGGGCAGATCCCTCTGTTGTAGTCAAGAGCAAAAAGAAAAATGCACAGGCTTAGTCTAACTCAGAACAATCTCTCCCTTAGTAAGATCTCCAACTAGTTGACATATTTTAAATTCTTAAATGTGTTTTTTTCCTTTTTAAAAGCTTAAACATCTGCTGTACTCTGATATTTCTTGCAAAACTACACTAAGCAATGTGTGTTCAAGTGTCTATAACCTCTTTTATTCAGTAACAATACAGGGCACATCAAGTGAACCTTCTAAGTCATTTGCTCTGCACATTGCTGAAGAGATAGGTGCTGGGAATTTTTGGTGAAGTCTACAGCACTCCTGAATTTAAAATTCTTTGTAAACTTTTTCTCAGTGAGATAAATTAAGACTTACCCCTCTGTTTTTTTGGTTCTTTTTAATACAATGCTTACATGGGCTCAACTAATTATCTTAGGCAAAGGCTTTTTTTTATCTAATACTCCTTGCATGTTTTTAAATTAGGGTTTTTTTCCCTGATAATATTACTCTCTATAAAAGCTAGTTAAATTATGTATTATCAGCATTCCATATTTTTAAGAAATAGCATTTTCTTTGATCAGATACTAGGCTGATATTTGAAAATGAGTAATAAGAGAAAAAGGAACAGGTATGCTACAATGGAAGATTAACACTGAACAATGGAAGATTAACAATGAGCATATAAAGAGAGTATTATGTGAGAGACGTAGCTCCAGAAAATTCAAAATGAGCTATAAATTATGGTAAATGATGGAGACTCGGAGACAGTGGGCATAACTAGGGAGATTCTCAAAACCAGTATTGCCAGACTATTTTGATACCCATAATCCAGAAATTATATTTATTATCTGAGGCAGAACTTCATAAAAACATCTTCAGAGAAAACCAGCTTGAACACTTCTGGATATAAAAAGTTTGCAAACTGCCTAATCTGGAGTAAAATCTCCTATTCCAATCTCATTAAACAAGTTAAAACAAACATACCATCACATCGTGGCACAGAAGAGAAAAAAGGAGCAGGAATAAATGATGCCAATGGTATTTTAATTTTTCTTTCCGATTTGCTAAACACCTAGAGATTGCTTGGTTTTAAGATAACATGCCATGTTACTTGAAATCTAGGCAGCAAACATACAAAAAGGATGCCATCTTTACAGATTTTTTTTTTGAAAGAGACAACAGAGCAAAAAAGAAGAGCTAACAAAAGGGAGAAAACATAGACCTAAAGGATCACAAACAGAAGCACACAGAAGGGATCTTGTCTGTGAAAAGGATCCCTGAAGGGTCTCTTCTATTAGGACAGCAGACGTAGTAGAGTGTATTTAGCAGGTCATTTGTATCTTCTGTATTACAACACCCCACAATGGCATCTACCCATATATTGGTACTACCTGTGTCTTGGGCATACAAAAATGCAAAATATCCTATGCTGTACATCTCTTTGAAAACCCAAGAACTGTTCTGCTTTTCATAAAGATTCTGAACAGTAACATGAAACTCCTGAGTATGGTTATTTTGAACCCATTTACTTCAACCTCATGACAATAACTTCGAAAAACATGGAGAGTCCATTTCTCTTTCTACTAGGTACTGTCAAGATAACAGAGTTGTTAACAGTTTGTTCTCACAAATCTTGTACAGGTTGGAGGAAGAATAACAGGAAGAACAGATATACTGGGGATTTTATTTCACATATTTAATAGCCTATTGAAAGAGTAATTGTGAGTATGTTTTAGGGCAGGTGCTTATTTAATTTTTAACCTGAAATTGTTCATTTGACATACTACATATTGCACTCTGCAGCTGTTAGTAATGTCTCTTTCACTCCTGTTTAATTTATGGATTTGCTCTCCCCTGCATCACAGCACTTGTGGATTTCTCCGACTTATGTCACAAGCTTATTTCCTTCCTAATCAATGTAACACAGATGTTGTTTCCCTCCAAGTGCTGTTTTCCAAGACATGCTATAATGTATTTACTTCCCATCTTTCCACATCACTTTCATACTTCAAGAATAGATTAGATGCCATAGGCTAGTAAATTGTTCAAAATACCACCATACAGAATGATAGTAAAATTTTTTTAAGATTTGTTGCTTTCTGCTACATGTTACAAATACTTGAGAAACTGTTACTTAGGATAGGAAACATGGTCTATAAAAACGTGCAAACTAAAAGTAAATTAAATGTGGAGATCAAGTTAAAAACTGTTAAAAATGAAACATGCTTTTCCAAATGTCATTTTCTGGCACTGACCATGGAAAGGAGCTATGCCTTTCCAAGTGCGTTATAGTCAGTTGCCCACAGAGGTTATCAAGCTCTGATGCCACTGGCTAATAGGTTGGAAACCATATAACAAAAATAGACTTGGGTAAAACGAGGTATTTACTGGCTTATGTGTCTGGAAAGAGAAGAGGTAATTTTTTTGGTGTCCCAGAAAGCACTGTTCTTCACCCTCAAGATTAAACTTTCCAAAAATCAATGTAAAACACATATAACTAAGTTAAAAGGTTTTAACTTTATTGATCTCTGCAGATTTTAAAATGTTAATGATTATTTCTACAACACCCGATGTCTGGGTCATTTCTAAGCAACCATATCTTTAAAGAACCCTTTAATGGTTTTTTTTCCTGTGTGTGCCTTTCCTTTGAAGCCCCAAGAGATATTTTCCTCATTTCTCCATTCTCTTGGTGTACTTGCTTAACAGTACACAGTCAGATTAGAGATAGTATCCATGTATGGAAGGCAGAACTGTCTCTGCCTTCTGGAGGCTTGAGACAAAGACTAGTCAGTCTCTATAATCCTGAATTTACAAGAAGATAATTTCTGCTAAATCAGGCCCTAATAAAATATTAAAACTGTCAAATCTCCTATCTGTTCAGATTCAAATTAACAACTTTAAAAAAATGTAGTTAAGTTCTCTCAAAATGTAATTTCTTCTTGTAACCACTGGAGCTTACAGTGTACTGTGAAAAGTAAAAAAAATAATAAACTTAATACATCTTCCAAACTATGAAAAGCCAGACCAATTCAGAAATGAGTTAAATAAGAATAACCAAAGTAGGAGGAGGATTGCGTCTTCAGATTTGTACAGTACCTGTGAAGAGCCAATATATTTACTGCGAAAGTAAAAGCAGAAAAAAAATTTTCTTTAAGCAAAAATAAAAGAATGTGATTTTTTAACAAAACCTGTTCTTATGATCTACAATTCAAGTTCCACAGATAATGTAACCTTCCCTTGTTGTGAATCTTTTGCCACTAGAGAAAAGTTCATGAAAACAAAGGGGAGGAATGCATATTGTCACAAAAAGAATTAGCTAAGAAAGAGCTGAAGCCAAAATCCAGAAGGCTGACCATAGGCAGACAGGTTGACCTCCCTTCCATATCAAGCTTTTCAGCTAGTGTAATCATTCGACTGTCCCATGCACTCCTCACTATTTGCTGCCATTCAGCCATAACAAAAATACCAACGATGCTAACAGAACGCAAAATTGACATACGGTTGTCGTACGGTTTCCATTCTTTTCTGCATTACATGGCTTTGCTAAATTATTATAATCATTTCTGAGAATGTTAAGGGAAAAAAAGATGCTACTTGTTTAAACAATTTTAATGAAGGTCTAACATTTTACATTAAACACCTCTTCCCTTAATTTAGTTTCTGGCAGCAGTTCCTATGTTTTCTGCAAAGGACACAGTTTGATGAACATATACCAGATTATTTAAATGAATGGTTTTAATGAGTTCTTTGAATAGGTTTCTCTAATAAGTAAGCATGAAATTACTTTCTCAGTTGGGATGCTTAAACATATTTTAAGAAAAACATACATAATCACTTTTCAGCAAACACAGGCCTCAGTTGCTTTAAAAGTCCAATGCCTTTGCTAATAAATTAAAGTAGTTGTTTCATGGGAGTGATAACTAAATACAGCAAATTCATGCTTTAATATATTATTGCTTCCTAAGAAAAAGTTTTTTCCTATAGGAAAGGGGAAAATACTTTTCATTTTATCAGAATGGGACATCAGTTTATTTCTAAATAATGGAAAGATATGAAAAAGCCTGATATCATAGGCCAGCAACAGCCTTAGTTATTAACTTCTTAATACTCCTAAGAAGGAAATACATCCGAGTTCCACTTTGATAAACTCAGGCAAAAGTATTTGACTTCACCAAATGATTTAGCTTCAAAATTATTAAACTTATTTCCTGACTCTATGTACTCTTTTTTGTATTCTCTCATTGCAATATGAATTGTTGATTTTATTCAAATAATTAGGATTGAGCATAGTTCATCATGTAGTCACCAGGAAGAGAAATATGCCAAAAGTCTACATAAATTTACAGCTCCCTACAATTACGTTTTTCACTTTTGAACCAGCAGGGGCTTCTTTATATGATAGATCTAATTATTTAGAAGTCACTTCATGGTTTAACATTATTTAATTGCTTTCATTTTTCTTTCATGATTTTGTATATATACAAATAACAGCAGTGCAATGGAAATGCAACCTGAATTAGAGGGGTTAGATTTTTTAATCAGCAGTCCTTTGCATTCTTAGAATAAAATCTATTTTTCCTGTGGAATAATGTAGTATGATGGACTCTGGTCTCGAAACTTTGATTAGTCAAGAGAGAGTCCATTTAAGCAGGGTTACAACAGTTGGCAGACTTTTTCTGAGCATAAGGCTAATGAGCACATTTATTTATGCGTAAGCTATCTGTAATATAGTTAGCTGGCACTGAGCCTTAAAGACGTTTTGTTTAAATTTTAAATATTCCACTCCAATTTCTATGGCCTTGACTTAGTTTCACGTATAGCCATTTCTAGTTTTGTTCTAACCTTCTCTATCACTTTTGTGTGAAACCACTACAAGAATGCAAGGAAAATGCTTCTGCTTGTTCCCCATCCTTCATTCCTGCCCATGGAAATATACTATGGTTAAAGGAGATAGAATATTAATCAGTTTGATAAAAACTTTGCATAGCTTTGCATGATATTGTGATGTATATATTTCTTTGTATCACTGATAGAACTATACTCAAAATGTATCTTCTGAAGGTATACTGAATTACTATTGTTTTTCATGACAGTATCATAACTAATGATGTAAAATTCACCTACTGAAATACTTAATATTCATCAATATTAATAAATGCCTTTGTTGCCTCTAACATCTAGAGACCTTATCCTTAACCAGATACACATCAAATACTTGATAGGCATATTTGAATACCTTCGGTATATGAATTTAAAATGCAATACGAAGTCCAGGCTTTATACATGCAAAGCCTGAGATTGCTGTGGATCATATTTAGAGAGCTGGTTAATATTCAGGCACCACTTCTTCCAAGCTCAAGATTGATGAAACCCTATGAGTAAGAAATTAAGCAGGAGGCAGATGACCTGCATGGATGGGTGAGTAAGTGTTGTCTGGAAAAACTCAAATGGAAGAAGGAAATTTACAGAATGTGGAAAAAAGGGACTGGCCACTTTGGAGGAATTTAGGAATGCTGCAAGGGTATGCAGGGGTGCAATGAGGAAGGCTAAAGCCTGCTTGGAATTAAATCTGGCAAGGGATGTCAAGGAGAACAAGGGCTTCTTCAAGCATGTTAGTAGCAAAAGACAGACTAGGGAAAATATGGACCTGCTGCAAAATGAGGTGAGTGCCCTGGTGACAAAGGTGGAGTTACTGAATGCATTTTTGCTTCAAGATTCACTGCTAAGGCCAGCCCTCAAGAATTCTAGACTCTGGAGGAAAGAGAGAAAGTCTGGAGAAAGAAATATTTTCTCTTGGGCAAGATGGACTGGGTTAGAGATTGTTTAGACAAACCAGACACCCACAAATCCATGGCCTGTGATGTGATGCACCCATGACTGAGGGACCAGGCAGATATTATTGCTAAGCCACTCTCTATTATCTTCAAAAGATCATGGAGGACAGGAGAGGTGCCCGAGGACTGGAGAAACACCAGTGTAAAAAAGGGCAAGAAGGAGGACCTAGGAAACTACAGGCCAGTCAGCCTCATTACCATCCTTGGAAAGGTGATGGAGCACCTCATCCTGGATGTTATCTCTGAGCATCTGGAGGAAAAAAAAGTTATCAGGAGTGGTCAGTGTGGATTCACCAAGGGGAAATCATGCTTGACCAATCTGATAACCTTCTATGATGACATGACTGCATGGGTAGATGAGGGAAGAGCAGTGGATGTTGTCTACCTTGTCTTCAGCAAGGCTTTTAACACTGTCTCCCACAACATAGCTTAGGAAGTGTGGGTTAAATGAGTGGACACTGAGGTGGAATGAGTACTGGCTGGATGGCAGAGCTCAGAGGGTTGTGATCAACAGTGCAGAGTCTGATTGGAAGCCTGTAGCTAGCAGTGTTCCCCAGGGGTCACTACTGGGCCTAGTCTTGTTCAACATATATTAATGACCTGAACACGAGGACAGAGTGTACCCTCAGGAAGTTCACTGATGGTATAAAAATGCAAGGAGTAGCTGATAGACCAGAAGGCTGTGCTGCCATTCAGCATGATCTGTACAGGATGGAGAGTCGGGCAGAGGAGAACTTAAAGACATTCAACAAAGACAAGTGTAGACTCTTGCACCTCAGGAGGAATAACCCCCTGCACCAGTACAGGTTAGGGGTAGACTGGTTAGAAAGCAGCTCTGTGGAGAAGGACCTGGGAGTCCGGATGGACAACAAGTTAAACATGAGGCAGCAATAAGCCCTCATGGCCAAGAAGGCAAATGGTATCCTGGGGTGCATTAAGAGCAGTGTGGATGGCAGGTCGAGGGAGGTTATCCTTCCCCTCTACTCTGCCTTAGTGAGGCCACATCTGGAGTACGCTGTCCAGTTCTGGGCTCCCCAGTTCCAGAAAGACAAGGAAATACTGGAGAGAGTCCAGCAGAGGGCTACAAGGACAGTTAGGGGACTGGAACATCTTTCTGATGAGGAAAGGTTGAGAGACCTGGGTCTGTTTAGCCTGGAGAAGAGAAGACAGAGAGGGGATCTTATAAATGCTTATTATATCTAAGGGCAGGTGGCAAGAGGATAGGGCCAGGCTCTCTTCAGTGGTGCCCAGTGACAGGACAAAGGGCAATGGGCACGAACGGGAGCACAGGAAGTTCCACCTTAAGATGAAGAAAAACTTCATTACTTTGAGGGTGACAGAGCACTGGATCAGGCTGCCCAGAGAGGTTGTGGAGTTTTCTTCTCCAGAGATATTCAAAATCCACCTGGACATGTTCTTGTGCAACCTGCTGTAGGTAAACTTGCTTTAGCAGGGGACTGAACTAGATGATCTCCAGATCTTCCAACCCTTACTATTCTGCATGATTCTCTGTGAACTCCTGTGCCTTTTTTGTTTTTGAAACCTTGTCAGTCCTGCTTTTAGTCTGTGCTGCCAAGATTGGTAAGTGAATGACCTGAGTTTATGTATCCATTCTTCTTCAGCATCAGACACCCTTGGTATGAACACCTACTTTTTTTGTGGTCTCACTTTCAAATTTTTCTTTTTAGTAAATATGTTGAAATAATGCTTACATTGTGAAAATCTTCTATGATGCAGATTCCATATCTCTACATTTCATACTGATTGTATCTTGGAAACCTAAATGTGTTTTGCAATGCTGGGGAAATAAATCATCAAAGACAATGTAAATTGTATTTCCTAAGACAGCTACCTGGACATGATAACAGAATTCAAGATTTCTACTTGAATTCTGATAAAAGGGCTTGTTCCTCATGCTTTTCCACCCCTTGTCACTTCCCAGTTCACAAACACCATCTGCTTTTCAGTGTTTTCTGCAAGATAATGGTCATAACAATTTTAATTCCTGCATGAGTTTCAGTGATTTGGCAAGAAGGCATGCTCTGAGAGAGTACAGCTCTTTTTTGACTTCTGGCTGGGTGGAGAAAAAAACTATTTTAATTAGAGCTCTACTCAAATACATTTCATATGCAGTGCTCTTGGCAAACAAATTATAAGGAAGAGGAAAGTAACACTTCCTACTCTTTTTAACGAGGCTTTCCTTCCCTTTCGCATCAGAAATGATAAATTTTCACTTGAAGGAACACCTAACAAAAAGATATTCTTGTAAATAATTTTTATAAAGTATACCACTGAAATAATAATACTAATGGTCATATTCTAAGCTGCTAGTGAATTCAAAGCATTTGAATGTGGAGCAGTAGCATATTTTGCAAAGAAACCCTAATAAAGTAATATTTAATTGGTGTAACAGTTCTGAAACTGGGAGTAAGAGGTTCTTTACTTTCCTGGTAATTATTCTTTAAATAAAGGTCTGCAATCCTGTAAAGTAAAGAATGCTGTTTAAGTCCAAAAAGATATTCTTTCTCACTCAAGAAGGAGCTATTTGTGTCAATAAGATTAAAAAAGAATGATTTTGCTCCTACAAGAATGATCATGTCTGCAATATTGCATCTATTCCTTCATAGAGAAAGAAAGTTTATTTTGCTATTATTAAAAAATGACTAAGTTAGATGAACCAAAAAGGTCTCCACCTTTAAATCATTTGAATATGCCACTTAGCAGCAGTCTATGACTGTTTCATGTGGCCTTTAAAGTACTCAATAATCTCATAAAGTTTTAAGCTTTATTTTATTGGTACCTGCTACTTTTTGTGTTATGTGTCTAAAGCCTATGAAAAGATTTTTCATGAATCACTTGAATTTTACAGTTCACATAAAAAAGCTTTCTAATATGTTTAGTAGCATGATTTTGCATATGAATTTTGTCATGGTCATTATGCAGTATTCTGAACCCTAATTTCTGAACCAGAAAGCCATGTTTAAACCACTCTGGACATTAAAATTAAATGGGTAAATGACTGACTACATAGACTGGTAGGGCTATCCTGCAGCACTTAGAAGGTGGTAAGAACACAGAGTCGTAACATCAAGTTTCAGTATATATTTGATTGAGAAGCAGGGCAGAAATTATACAAAGAGAATTTTTCATTTATTTATGGTTTTTTTTTAACCTGGTAACTGAACAAGAGGCGAGGAATTACAATGTGAAATGTATAAAATATGCCATTAGCAACCAAAACCTGCAGGGACATTTTAGTTTTCATGCATAAGAGGTCAAGCATGGTGAAAAACTTTTAGCCACAAAAGCAAACGAAGACGCCCTAATTAAAATTACTAATAAGCTATTAAAGTTATTAGTAACCGTTTCAGTATCCTATACTTCTCTTCAAAAAATCTTAGCTTCTCCCCAAATAAATCACAGACATTTATGAGACAAAAAACTAATGACAAATAAAGGTTGCAATTCGTCAAGGCTTGTCATGTTATAACAGTGAAAGCCAATGGGTGGAATACCAGTAGGTTTCTCAGTTGAAAGGGAGTTAATGCTGTTCTATAAATAAGAAGCAATTGCTTCAGAAATTTTTAGTGTGTTCGCAAATAGTTTAATTGGGGAATTTTCCTCTCAGGCCATAATATCTTGTTTTTCTCCCTCCCTATTTTTACGGCTTTTGCACCCACCAAACACAATTGCGTGCTAACTTATGGGACAGGATGGCATACAGCACCAATAAGCAACCATTAGATAAGCAACCAGTAACATTATGGAATAAGGAGTGCTATAGAACACTTACTATTAACATACCAATCCAAATTGTCCATAGGACATCCATGGAAGCTATGGCTGACACTGCCCATCCCCAGTGGGACATGGGTGAAAGGTGGTGTGAGACTGGGGAAACTGCCCTGCAGCCCTGGGGCTCTTACCTGTGCGCTTGCAGTCCATGTCCACCCAATCCCGGCACTTACCTTCTTGCCACTCATGGCTTCAAAGTGGCTCCGCAGCTCCTCCACAGTGATGGGGAAATGCTCGATTTGCTGAGGGCTACCTAACGGCTCCTCCTTGAACACATCCTTCCTCCCGCTGTCTGCTGACACTCTCTTCATGGTGCTGCTGTAGCTGATCTTACCCAGCATTGGGGACTGTGGCGCCGGTGAGCACAAGAGCATCGGGACAGGTCTCATAGCACTGGTGGACTCCCATTTCTGCTTGAGGATCTCCACTGAGCCCTTCTGCAGGGGAAAGTCTGTCAGCTCCAGCATGCCCTGCCAATGCAACAGGTACCTGGGGTCAGAGACAGGTGGCACACCACACCAGCAGAGGCCACTGAGGGGCAGCTTGAGTGCCCTTGCGGGTCACAAGACAGGCCAGAGCACAGGCTGGTGGCCAGGCTAGAAGCCATTTCCCAATGGAAAGTGAGATCCAGTAAGAAAAGATCCTGTAAGAGTTAGTGAAAGGGACCAGTGTGTTCAAAGAGCAGGAATATGTTAATTAAATAGTGCATTAATGGTGGTGTTGAGATATTTTATCCTTAAGCTTGCCTGCAGAATTGCTGTCTATTATGAATGGAAAAGCACTCAATTAGGGAAAATTTCAAACAAAGTGAGACTAACAAATGAGTGCCTGATAATCAGTGTGTGCTGCACTGATAGGTGTTGTGACAGGTGACTGCTGGTTTCTTTTAGATTTGATACAGCTGTCAATACTGTAAGAGCGAGACACAGCATTTTAATGCAGCCAGTGTTAGGTGTTAGAGTACTTCAGTTGTCTAGAAACACAACCCAGTATAGTGCTGCTAATTGCTCTGTAGCGTGTCCTGGCAGGTAAATTACTAATTGCTGATATCAAATCTTTCTGATCAGTTGACTGTGTTCTCACAAAGGCTTATTCCACCTTTCTTATAGTATGCCAGAGAAGAAAAAATTACCATTCTCTCATTTTACACCAGCTGCTGAAATCCACTCCCAAGAGGCTTGATTTTTGAGGGTTTTCTGCCGTATAGAAAATACGCAAATGTAAGTTTTTATCTTTCATTCAAAATGAGTTTGAGTAGAAAGAACATGCGTTTAAAACAGAGGGAGGAAGAAAAGTAAGAAGAACTGAGACTCATCTACTAGCTAAAATCTCCGTTTGTTAGCCCCTCCCTTCTTAGCAAGACAGTTTCTATGTTTTTTACGTGCTTACATTTGATTTAGCTTAAATCTGCATTGTTGGGAGTTGGGCTTGGGGTTTTTTTGAGTCATTTTTAAACCAGAATTAGTGTGATCTGTAATATTTCGCTAAGGAGGAAAAAACACAGGAGAAGCACTGGGTATTTGATGGACTCCAAGAATATTTTCATAAGAAAACTCAAGGTCCAACTTCCTTGAACAAAACAGAAAAGAGTTTCTTGTCTCACAGTTTTCACCTTCTTTCCCAAAACTGCCCCAAGACTTGTCCCTCCTGTATATTTTTGGCAGCACTTGGTTGTGGCTATGGCTAACAACCTGCTACTTCTCCTTGACTGATGCAAGCTCTCCCTCATGCTCTTCCCTTCCTGCAAGCAGAAGAGTAACATCGTTCCTTCCCTTACTACATGCACCTGTTGTTCTAAGCTGTCTGGTACCATCAAAGATCCTAAATGGGTCTGTCATTTAACCCAGAATGAAGAACAGCTGTTAGGTTCACCAGTTGCAAGAATGTTCAGCATAACTTGTACGTTAGAAATACTTCTCATTTATACTGCATGTAAAGATTGACTTTAGACTGTGAAACAGGCTTTTCCTAATGCAATATTCACCTTCTCCCATGTTTTGCTTCATTGCTAGTGGGTCCTTTTGTTGGTTTCAGTGGTTTTCAGGGTACGTAGTATGCTGTCATTCAAAAATAGTCTGAAATTCAATCCCTTCTCCCTTGCATCTCTCAAAATAGATTTAACTAAGAACAGTAGTTTCTTTTACCCTTCACTAGGGTGGGACCTATGACTGCTAACTGACAAATAAAAAAACACATTTGCTTTGTTGGCATGCACAAATTGGCTTGTATGAGGTGAAATTGTGTCAAGATTAGATGGTTTGTAAAGTTGGTAATTTGCTGCACCTCCCCACCCCTCGAAGGAGATATTTCATTGTATCTGCATCTGCATTTGTGTCAGGAGTAAATTCGGATGTAGGCCTAAACCTGACTAAACCTAAGCCACTTAATAAAGGTGTATTTTCATGAAAATCTCTCTTTGAAATCTAGGAGAAAAAAACCCCACACATACACACACCCAAACCAGAATCTGTTGTGTCCTAGCAATGTCTTTCAGTTTTTCACATTTTATGACTGCTGTGTCCAAAACTGGTTGCTGATTTTTTAATTTCCTTCCATACCTGTTCGTGGTAGTTTAAATTACTGTAGAATGCTAATGGGAATTTAATTCAGGTAAAATATTTGATGAATACTGCATATCTGAAATTGTCAATTATTTTAATTGTTTCCTGAGCTTTGTAAAGCTTGGCTTTATGAAAATGTAGGAAGAAAACAGAGGAAATTAGAAAAGAGCAGAATTGTACTTTGACCTAAATCACTATTATCATTTCATACTGGCTATGCTGACTGTAGTTTTTAACTTTTACTGGCCACCTGTAAAATTACCTTATTTAAGTGAAGGGGGGAACTGATATTCTTGCTTTTATCAAGTATCTATTTTCTTTCTTTCTTTTGTGTCCACTGTTTTTATCTCTCAGCTGTCTGGCTATATTTGTCCTCTGGCCTATTCACTTCTCCCCAAAACTTATCTTGATTTATTCTTTCATAGCAACAATAAACTTATTATGCTATCCAGTTTGCTGAAAGTGCAGGCAAATTCACATCTATAGGTCTGTGACTATCCTCTTACCAAGAGCTGCAGACTAGGAGCCCACCCATATATGAATTGTGGCAAGAGAGAACTCGGTCTGTTACACTCATGTTTTCAGTCCCATTGCACCAAACTCCTTCTCCCAACAGTCAAATAACAAGCCATAAAAATGAACCACACCTTTTTAAAAAAAAAATAATCAACATGATAGGACAAAAGTTTCAGCTGGACTAAAATCTGCAGGGAGCATTGCCCTCTCATTTTCCTTGGTCTGGAAACTTAAGTGTGTTGCTGAGGCAACAAGTGATGTGCTGGAGAGAGGGAGATTGCAGTACCAAACAAATAAAGTTAGCTAGTGAGAAGTCATTCTGGCAGAAATTGTTGGTAGAATTTTTGTGAAGGAACTACCTGAAATGTTGTATATCCCTCAAAAATAGATCTTTGTGAATGCTACCTATAAACCATTTGCATGGACGTGTTTGGTTTATGAGGCCAGTTGATAGTACAGCATTCAAACACTGCAATCAAACTGCAGGTTTTACTTTTTTTGGTGTTTCTTCTCTGGGATCTTTTGGATCTACCTCCCACTGATTTTAAGAGGCCTAGGGTAATTCTTCATTGCATGTAATAAACTTGATAAACTTATACTTGTCCTGAGCAAAAAGCTATAGGAAGGCCTGTAGATTTTGTAGATTCATAGACTGCATCTATCTAGTAAACTTAGTTTGATTTTTTTTAAAGTTGAAGTAGTTGATAAATCTATCTTCTGTGAATATCGTAGTAGGATCACTGAAATGGTGTTTTCTTGTGCTGTAAAAGAGATAAGCCCTCTTCTACTGTTCATGAACCATTTATTCAATTGGTTGGTGAACATATTCACGCAAGTAAGTAAAAGAGCTGTTGAGAAAAACTGTATCAGTTCTGCTGTGTATTCTTGTGCCAAAGTGGCTACCTGATTTGTCATCATATTCTTGCTATCTTAAATGTTTCTTACATGTAAACTCTTTCATTTGTTAATTAGAAAATATAGATTTATTTAGATTTGTTAATAGATTCTACCTAGAATTTGTAAAAATAGTAAACTGATACAGTTTATTTGTACATAGTTTTGCAATGCTCATTTAGCTGTATCCCTGTGGAATGATGCATATTGGACTGAGAAGTCCTCTCCTGACAGTAGAAAGCAGTCTGTTGTCAAACACCTGCTGTTTGCCTTTGCACATTGAGCTGGATTTCTTTCTCAATTTAGAAGCCCGCAACAACAACAACAACAACAAAAAAAAAACCCCAAAACCCTAACAGGAGCCAGATGTTCAGGGTTTATCTGCACTGTTAGGAATCCCTGGCATTTATGATCCAGAGACCATCTTGGGATAAATTATGAGAGAAGGATCAACTGGTTACAAATGAATACACTATCTCATTCAACTCAATTCATCTTCCAAACTATCTTAGATCAACCAGCAGGATCCAGAGGAGGCTACAGAACAAAAAGCATCTGAGCCCTTGGTTTATGGCAGTGCTGGAAAGCAAGGCAGAGGGATGAAAGGGAAGACCAGTAGCGGCCTAAGTTCACCTCTAAATCTTGTCAATAATAGAACAAAATAGTTCAATTGGAAGGGATCTGCAACAATCATCTAGTCCAACTGCAATATTCACTGACCACTTTACTAAATAATCTTTTCTCCCCTGTGGACTCTTTAAATGTGCACACAATAGCTGCATGCACATTTCTGACACTGTTGTTTGAAATGCTTGCAGTTTCTTCTGCAGGTAAGCACAGACTCATTTGTCTGCATCATTTCTTCATTTACATTTCAGACACTTCTTAACAAAAGCAGCTCAGACAAGTTTATTAAAAGAGCTAAAATAGATCTTAATTACTACAAAATACATAGGACTTCCAAATTCATAGTCAGATTTTGAGAAAATAGATTAATTTGGTCTGTCATTTAACATACCAATGTTTATCCTTATACAAGTATACATAGCTAAATAATAAAACTTTAAGAAATGTTGTTCCAGCTCTAAATTCTGACAGACCTCTATTCTAGCAAATGTAACAAGGTTCCAGCATTTTGAGGTAAATCACATTGAAACAATAATTCTTACATCTTACCAGCAAAATCAACATGTTTCTTCATCTAATAACATACGACTAGAACATGAGTTATTCATATTCATGGGACTTGAGGAAAGTAATGCTGGATTTTTTTCCTTTGATCCCCTCATTCTTATTTATTACATGAGCAGTATCAGGCCCTTCACTAGACAGCTTATTTTAAAAAAAAGAAACAAAAAAATCAAAACCAACACTGCCCCCCCCCCCCCCAAACATTAAATTGCGTATTTGTATTCAGCTTATCTTACCGCTGTATTCTTCTCAATTAAGTTTTCCAGTTGTGGCTCTGCTGCACTCATTGTGAGCCTGTTTAAAGAAAGACAAATTTAAACCTTCTCTAATTCATTGGTCTCGTTTGACTAACAAACATGAAGCCTGATAGACACACATTTGATAGTAGTTACCAGACACCAAATCTCTTATCTGCTTGCCTTGCCAATGTATTATTTAGCGAGGCGTGGAGGTAAAGTATGCCTTCCACCATACCTCTGGCTGTGCTGCGTGTGCTCACCTTACCGTGGCAAAGGCTGGAGGCAACAGCTTCTGTTTCAGTGCTCGTTGGCAGGAAATAAAGCACCTTCCAGTACAAAACAGTTGGTTCTTCAGTACTTAGAAAAGGTTTGGAGAAAAAGTACAATTGATAAGTTATAAGTTGAATGGATAAGAAATTACTATGTACATTCAGCATCATTCAGACCACCTAAGGACACCACATTCCGATGCAACTTGTTTTCTAAATAATAAGCATAATTGCTTTTCAAGGCTTTCATTGTAGACCAGAAGTACGTATTATAAATCATACAGGAAAAAAAGGTAGAAGGATTTTCAAAGATATTCCTTCCCCCTCCTTCTGTTTCTCTCTGTTACATTACAGAGCAGCTACATTTTCTTTTTTCTCTCCCTCCTCCTCCCACCCCAAATCTGTAATTAAATTGTTCAGAATGATCTCTAAAAGATTTTGACCTTTCTAGCTACTTTTCCCACCAAGGGAATTACCATAGCATGGGTGCTAGCATTCCAGTCTATACTGCTTATTGGCTAGGACAAATTAATTCAAAGAAGGAAATACATATAAAATTAATAGTTTTAAATCTTGAAACTTGTTAAGTGCAGATAACTTGGCAATTGACGAAGATACTCCTGCTCAGTTTAAAATAAAACCCAAATCTTAGAATATGATGCGTAATCAAAACATCCTATAAAGACAATTCTGACATCTCTTTGCCTTTTAATAGAGAATGGTAATTGTATGACAAATGCAGAGAAGCATTGTTTTCCACAAAGGGCAAGCTGTGCGTTTCCATCCCATTAGGCATTTGTGGAGAGTCAGACACAACTACTTGCATGCATATCGTTTCTTCTTAAAAGTCCTCTTACAGCTAATCTGACATGCTAGGAAATTGAAGAGTTACGACACATCAGCATTTGTGGTTAAATTGTACTGCTAATATTTAGCCCTTTATTCAATTCTGACCGTTTCTTCAAAATCCCTTTTAGCAACACTCAGTGCTTCTGAGACCAGATCTATAAATACCGTGAGTGAATACTTATGAACTCTTTTTGTGGCCCAGTTTGGAGTTGCACAATAATTTTGGTTGGTAGGGACCTCTGTAGACACTCTAGTCCTACCTCCTGTTTCTTTCTTCTCATATACAGCTCTGTCTATTCCCAATTTAAATGTTTTTTTGTTATCTTTGAGAGAGTCCTCAATCATAATTGCACATCAGCAGGTGAAGACTGCAGTCAAGAGGCTCTGCGCATCTCCACTGTGGGCAAACACAGCTGATTTCTGGGGATGCTGGACCACTGTCTCTGTGGATGGGCATATGCAAGTCAGCAAAACTAATGTGGCCTCCTAGAACTTTTTTCCAAAGAGAAAAGCCAGGAGCATGCAGTGACAGAAACTGTTCTGTAACCTCTCCCCAAATGTCTTGGTGTTCTTAGGGACATGGTTTTGGGTGGACTATTCAGTAGATAATAAAAATACCCAAACACAAGCAGCAACTGTTCTACATCATTACTCTCAACTACTTGGCTAACGTTAGATTCTCTTTTGTAACCAAATGGGCAGAAGTGCTCAACCAGCTCTGGCATGCTATGCTTGGTTTTCTTTGATTTACACTTGTTTTTCTTTCTGTCTTTCTGTAGTATAATGAAGACTTTTCCGTCTTTCAGCCTAAACCTTCTTGTCCAACAGAAAATTTAAAGGACTTTTCAGTTAAGCACAGGGTACACTAAGGGTACCCTCTTGCATTCTCTCTTGTGCCAAATGTATTGTAACTCATAACAATGACGTAAAATCTTAACTCAAAAACTTCAAGTTATGAAATAAACAAAATAAAAGTAATTTAAAATACCTAAAAAATACTGTTCCCCCATTTTGCAAGTTGATTATACATTACCGATGCTTTAGTCTAGCATTTAATGAAAGGTGGTTAAATCTGCATGCAGAATCTCCTCTATTCTGCCCTTGACAGTTTTATATATTTCTATGTAGTTAGTACGTGGGATTGCCGAATCACCATGCAGGTTTTTTCCCCTCTCAAGTTCGATCATGGCTAAATGACTACAAGGCAACAGAGAATTAGACCCTTTGTTTCATGGTGTTTCTGAAGGTTCAGAAAGCTCATGTGAAATATTGCTGAGCATGAAATCCCTGTCCTGAGACTCATCCATTTTATTTCTACACCTCCATAATTCTAATCAGCTCCCTCAGTTCTGTCATTGTGAACTAGAAAAAGCCTTATATATACTTGTGAAGTGTCTCTTATAACTGCAAAGTCTAACTGCTGTAATTACATAGGAATTTATTGCATTTAGCTTTTGCTTTAGAAAAGCTGTTTAATCTCTTCTAAATATTTTTTTATTAGAACAATGTTTGAGAATTTACTTGATTGCGATCTGCTTATCAACACTGCTGATAACTCTTACCTAAAGCACAGTCATTCTGAGGCATTTGATTTACACTATACTATTTGATTTACACTACAGTCCTCTGGAAGTGGCTTTTTAAGATAACCTATTCTTTGTGAATGGGAAATTCACAGAGAAATCCTACATAGACCTCTTTGCTCCTATAGAGAGAGAAACAGGAAAAGAAGTCAGAAGTTTGGAATTATAATGACAGAACTGGAATTAATAAAGCAACTTAGTGCTCATTGATGAATTAAACGGCGATCCAGAGATTCACTACCTCTCTACATTAGGGTACACTCTGTTCTGTATTTGTATATGGCTGACAGTTAATAAATGTCCTTGGGAATACGTTGCAGGGGGACAGCATTGGAAAAACCAGTTTTAATGTTGACTGTTAACCAAAGACCTGTTGTTCAGGTTTAAATAATTTTTACTGAGTTCAATGATGTATTTCAGTATAGGATTCTGGTTTTTTCTGTACAGGTAGAGCCAGTGAAAGGGAAGTAAGGATCTTATAACCTTATCACTTTAGCCAGTGCTCTAGGAACTCTGAATTGCAGCCACATGTAACAGGTATGGCTCCATTTTAACAGGAATATATGAATCAGTACAGAAAGCAGTATTGTTTTGTGAATGTGTGAACAGAGCAAGCCTCAGCAACACGCCTCGGTGACATTCCCAGAATCATAGCGTGATTCACTCAAATTGGACAACTAATTCGTAGGTTATTTTCAAATGGAAAAACTGCATCTGGCTAGCTTGCTAGTAATAATGCGTTGTGAGCATGTTAATAATCATTCCATTATTATAATTCTCCTAAAATAACCCTTATGTAATTTCAAGGCACAGTGGCATCCATTAAAAACACAGCTGATGACAGTCATTCCTCTAACTCTAGAGAGCAAAGATCACTGTGCTAATCAGTCACCTTCCATTATAGATACAGATATTTAAGACGCCTTAATCTTGCTCTTTACGTCTCTCAGGAATGACTGTTGAAATGCTATATGACCTTCTTTTAAGCTTGATGGATTTTTGCCTTATGCTACTGTATCTAAGCCAGCAAGGAGCTTCATGCTGAGGCATTACAAAATAAGAATATTTCAGTTATGTCTAACATCTTTTTAAGACCTCAAAGATTCACCAGTTCATACACTGGAGTATCTAACAAATAACGAGTACACATTAAATGCACCTGAGACGATATTTTATACTGAAATATAATTCAGCCAAAGTTGAGATTCTCCTGGTTGCACTGTAATTTTCCAGTACCTGTTTTTGAAGGTTCATATAACCTTATTGCACTTTCTGTGCATTGTGATCCATACATCTTCATAATTTGGAATGGCTGAACTCTGATTTACAGTTGCTAGATGATTAATTGGGGAGAAGGCATCTCAATAAGAAAACATGATAAGTTGTTACAGTTTTGAAAATACTAATAAGAAGAATGAACACTAAGAAGAATGAATAAAACTCCTGTATCTTATATATGAGGACAGTCTGATATTTTGCTACTGTGAAGAACAGTAAGGCAAAACCACCCTCAAACCCACCCTCCACACAAAGAGACTTAAGTGAAATATCTCTTTCTTTTAGAGAATAAAAATAGCTGTGGGAGTGGGAACTTTGGGAATGGCTGTAGAATTGTTAAGTTTCTTTTTTTAAATCTTGAAAATTTAAGAACAAGATCAAACGAAACCACGCTCCAAAGTTAAAAGGGACAGTTTCATGCTCTAAAACCTCCTAAACTCCAAATGCTCGTTGTACATTCACATATGCTTCCAAGTGCGGTGATCCTTTTGCAGAGAACTGAGGAGGAGATATCAACTATTGAGATGTATACTTGAAACAGCACCGCAGGCTGCCTTGCCTGCTGCCAAAGCATTGTGCGAGGAACCTCTCTCTGTCCTTTGTCTCCATTGGATTTGCAAGAGCACTATCAAAAGGAGATGACAGTCTTTAGTATCTCATACAAACAAATATCTGCATCCAGAACAGAGCCTGACTGCTTCCTTCTGTCATGTTTTTGTCTTTGGCCTACACTTCTCACCTTGACAATGAAAAAGATTTCATTATTAATAGTAGCAGAAATAAAGTATTGTTCTCCTAGAAAGTGATAGTGCTGATTCGGTCTAAAATTCTGAAGAGAGAACAAGCCTTTCTCTATTTTAAAAGAGAATGAGCACTAAGAAATTAATATTCAATATTTTCAGGTTAATTTGACAATTTATATTATGTACTCCTAGTCCTGTATTTGTGTGACCAACATTTGCCTTACTAGGGACACAGTCTGGCAAACTCAAAATAAGGAGGTGCAGATTTTTAAATGAAAAAACCCCGACCAGCTTACCCAAAGTATAATAGAACTGGGAGGCCCTTCCACTATTTACACATGGGCCTGCTATTTTATGGCAGGATGCCACCATTTTGTTCTCCATCATAACCCACTTCTTTTCCAGTGACTGGCTGTCACGACCAGATGCCCCTACACATACAGGCAGTGGTGCGTCAGGAGAGGAAGCCCCTGTCCCAGCAGACAGGGAGGCCACTGCTTTTGACAGTGTCATTCCCCACATGGCTTTGGGCAGTGCAGAAGGCTTTTTCTATTAGGATTTTTTGTTTGTTTTTTTAATGTACATAGCCAGCCAAACTGGGATGGAGACTGATTTGGCTAAGGGTTTTCGTGCAAATGACATATCCTACTTTGTAAGAACTAAACCAAGAGGACCCAGGGAATAAAGCATCTCATCCTTCCCACATGTTCAAGCCCCAACACCTCATGGTAAAGCCATTCGCTAACCAATGAATCTAAACACCCACATCTGCAAAGCTATTGGGAAGCTGGGATTGCTGGCAATCTGGAGCTTCTCTGCTTTTAGACGAGAGAAAGTTGGAGTGGCTTAAAATTAGTTCAGTGAAACTATAATCAAACCCTTTTATATCTATCTGTATAAGTGCTCTGTTTGTCAGGCTTGACAGCAGTTGGGCCACTTACAGTGTTTGTGCCTAAATCCTCTAGGAGGATTCACAGTATCACAGTATCGTAAGGTTGGAAAAGACCTTTGAGATCATCGAGTCCAGCCTATGACCCAACACCTACACCTACTCCTACTTGTCAACTACACCATGTCACTAAGTGCCTCATCCAAATTCTGTTTGAACACCTACAGGGATGGTGACTCGACCACCTCCCCAGGCAGCGCATTCCAATGAACAATTACCCTCTCAGTGAAGAATTTCTTCCTAATGTAAATCCTAAACCTCCCCTGGCAAAGCTTGAGACCGTGTCCTCTCGTTCTGTCATTGGTCGCCTGAGAGAAGAGTTCAACTCCTGCCTCACCACAACCTCCCTTTAGGTAGTTGTAGAGAGCAATAAGGTCTCCCCTGAGCCTCCTCTTCTCCAGGCTAAACAACCCCAGCTCCCTCAGTCGCTCCTCATAGGGCTTGTGCTCCAGCCCCTTCACCATCCTCGTCACCCTCCTCTGGACACACTCCAGCATCTCAACATCTTTCTCAAACTGAGGGGCCAAGAACTGGACACAGCACTCAAGGTGCGGCCTGACCAGTGCCGAGTATAAGGGGATGATGACCTCTCTAGACCTGCTGGCCACACTGTTTCTGATGCAGGCCAAGATACTATTGGTCTTCTTTGCCACTTGAGCACTCTAAGCTCTCTGCCCTGGAGATTGCATTTCTGTAATGTTTGTAAAGAGTCTGATGCAAAAGTGCTGTAAGTCTCCTTGGAGTTCCTGGGATTTGCTCTTGTTTTTTATAAAAAAATAAAATAATAAAATGAGACTGATGGGTTGTGAAAACTGGGGACCGGTCTTTATACAGGCATTCTTATTAAACTTCTTATTCATAATGTAAACATATCATTAGCATGTGACTACAAAAAATTCTGATTACTTTCATATAAGAGAGATGCACAAGCAAAAAAAATTTGCCTGCGATATCTGTTTTCCATTTTATCAATGGATTTTTTTCCTGTTTGTCACAGTAAGAAAATTCTTACATAAAAGAAAAACCAAGAGTAGAGTCTTTCAAAGAAAAACAGAATTCTCAATTTGAGCTCCTGTATTTAGATAATTTAGTAGGGGAGAAGGACAGCATAGCATAAATTCAAAACTTGACTTTAGATGCCTCAGGGGAAAGTACTTCGAGGAAAGCAGGTTTTTTGTTAAAAATAGGAATCATAAGATAATGCTGTAACTATTGACATTAGTAACTGCCCTAGAGTGATAAGTAATAGATTATTATTCTGTTCTGGTAGCATTGTGCATATTATACATTATGCTCTGTGCATAAGCCCCGCTAATTGTTCTGTGCTCATTGTGTGCTGGACTGTCAACATCCTTAGCAGCAGGCTCATGTTAAGCACATAAAGTGTAACAGGTGCTTTTCAAAGTAAAATTTTATAAAATTATTTTTTTCTAAATTACAGTGCTTTCATTTCTGAGAAATCTCTCATTTTTCAAAGATTCCAGGAAATAGCTTCCAAAGTTGTTGAGAGATAACCGTCAGGCAACATTGTAGTACAGATTTCTGATAGTGTCCTTGAACTCTACCATCAATGCATCACTTGAGATGTCAGCCATGTGCGTGTTTTCTGTGTGAGACCCCAAAAGTTCAGGACTTTGAGGCTCCTTGAATGCTTGAAATTTAACCGCATTAGTAAAATATTGATCCAGTCAGGTACGCAATTAAAGTATTCCTTGAATCAATTTATCTCCAGTTCTAAGCTGTTCTCTTCACTTGCTAGTCCTTCAATGGTGAGATGCAGCTTTCTAGCTAAAGAACATTGATGTTTCAGCCTGAATAAAGTTTTTAAAATATTCATGAACGAGACCCAGAAATTTTGCTAACACTGTTTATAGAAGAACTAAATGCTCTGGAGCACATATTGCATTGTACATGACTGCTGTGGTAGAAAAAAAACCACCCTGAGGAGACTTCTATTTTTCTGGGCTCCATGACAAATTTTACATTCATCTGTACTTCAGTCTTACAAGAACATAAGTATCACATTATTTTAACTTGCATCCAGCTGGAAAAATATGTACTTTATGAGAAGAATGACATTATTTAACAGTACTATACTCACTGATTATGGATCTCATGTGGATAATAAACTCGAACCCCATACCTTATCCAGTATTACGTTATTGAAAACCTTCTCTTTTAGAAAAGTTTTAGATCGTGTCCTTGTTTTATGAAGAACTCAAAAAAAGGAAATGTTCACCTCACAAATGCATGCAGATAATACTTAAAAGCCATCTGGATTTAAAAACTATGAGTTTGTTTATATTGAAATACTGATTATTTATTTATCCACAAAGAGCGTGACATAATTTCAGGGGAGTGAGAGGAAAACATTTTATATTGTGGTCAGCACTAATCATCCTTACTTCACCAAAGGAGTCACTAGGTCTGAGGCTGTTCTTTCATCAACAAAGAGTGAGTTTCTTTGTAATACGAAAAGCAATGGGAAACCATCTTGTCTGGCAAAATGCTAGTAGTTGGAGAAAATAAGTTAACTTAGGAAAATACAGTTTAACAAGAAGAAAAAAAGGGGGGTGAGGGGAAGAAACAAAGGTGAAAAGGCCAATAGGAACTGTTCAAACATGGAGAATAGGGACCAAGAAGAGAAAGTGAACTACTGAGCTCCAGATTGAGAGGCAGGCAACTATAAGTGCTGTGGGATTGTAGGATTTCTCTCATCTGTTAGCTTTCTTGTGCATAGCAAAGAATGGTACGACTAAAGTATGCGCCTGTTTAGAAAGCTGAACGCATTTTCAGTGCAGAGATAAAATATTTCTTCATTTTTGTTGTCCCCCTCCACTTCTCCCTCAAGGTAAAACAAACAATAAATTATGGAAATGCCTTTAGCAAAATTTTACTGTCAGCATTCTAGGAGTCATGACTTCTGCAGACAGTTTTTGCTCCTGTTGATGCAGTTCAGGCTTTTTACCTATGATCGTAAGCCTGGGAAAAATAATGTGTGGCAATCTCATTTGTTCCTGTATAGTCTTTTCTCCTTCCAGATGTTTCTACCTACATATTCAACATGAAATCCTCCTCTCCAGCTCTACTCGCATTTTATCTTTGCTGATATGAAGCAGTTCTTCCACAGCCTCTGCTTCTATAATGACTCTCCTGAGTTTACTTTGAGTGTATTGCAACTGTCCTTTAAAAACTGAAATAATGAAGAACTTGCACCAAAATCTTGCTCTCTCAGGTTATTTTCTCTCTGCAAATGTAAGTCAAGATGTTTTCCTTCTTTCTGGTCTAAAGAAGATAATAATTAAGAGAGTCTAAAATCTGTATTAATGCAACCGTAAGGACTCAGACTGCCTTTGAAAAACAGAAAGTTCAAAATGTATGATTGTAAGGATAGTAAGTTATTACATCTGTAAAGGTAGAGTTGTATCAGACAGGAAAAAAAAATGTCACGTCAAGGTCATTGGATTGTATGTTTGAGAAATAAGCATTTTAGATTTATGTCATATAACTGCAGTCTTAATGTTAGTACATTAGTACATTTTACATCATTAGTACAGACTTTCACATTTAAGCTCTCCAATTTTTAATAAATTGAATAGGAAAGGACTAAAAGACACCATTAAGTTTCATGGAGGACTTAGGGCAGCCTTAAATTCATGTATGGAATTAAGTATAGAAGAAACTCATTTTATCTATTCTTATTTGTACTGTTTGTACTGTTTTTTTCTTTTTTTGCCATTCTTTAATTTCAGAGCATCTATACAGTTAGAATGCTACTTGGGTAGATATTTCAAATACCATCCCTTATATACTTTATTATTTTTTAATTGTTCTTCATAGCAACAAATAAAAATTTTGATAACCTGATTTTGTTTACATTATTCCTACCCTCTTGTAAGGGTTCCAGGATAAGATCTAGGACTTTATTTTGGCTTCTCCATCCAGATACTTTGTTCTGGATAATAACTGTCTACCTAGGTTTGGTTTTGAAACAAGACCCTGAAAATCCTCGCTCTTACAAATTCAAGATTTTCATTAAAAAGACAGGACACTGAGGCTGACTCCAGAAACAGAAAATCAGAATCACATGAAACTGATAGCCCAGATCTTCCTGTGCTTGATAAGTGGATCTTGATCTGTTGTTGGAACTGAATCTTCCCTGCAATCTTCCCCATTGCCCTCAGCATGACAGCAGTGTTCTGCTTGATGCACGATGGCAGCATGTGTTAGAGCGGCCAGTCTCTTCTCCAAGGTAAGGAAGTTCTGTCTTCTGGTCAGTAGAAGGAGAAATGTATTTCTCGGTTTTCGTAATCAGATAATCCCACCATTAGATCATCTACAGTAGATTCAGAAAAGTTGTAATTTTCCGGCAGGGAACCATCCTGCCTAATCACTACAGCTGGGTAACTGGGACTGTGTCTGACCCTGACCATCACCTCTGGCTCTGACCTGTTCTTGCTACTTCATATCCTGGTTTTCATTGGTGAGGTTGTTCACGCCAGCCTTATTACTGTGCTCATTCCCAGACCACCTTCCCTTGCAGGGCAGCTGCCCCTCGATGCTGACATGTTCTGTGCATGTCTCACGCTTTTTCTCCTTCCCTTCTCTAGTTGTTAGCCTTTTTCTCATATTTCTCCTTAACTCCTTTACTTTCTCTTCTGTTTACCAGACAAGGGAATCTGTTTGTGGAAAAGCAGTACCTGAAATGGCTACTTGACACATGAAGACAATACCATAGAGTGTATATTTCACCTTAAAAGAACAGAAGTGAAGTGTATTTCCTAAAGATTTCTTCTAACTGCTTTCTTTCAGTGTGCACATGTTCTTGATAACGTCCTCCCGCCAGCCCCTTGAGTTTCTTGTGAGTCCTGAAGTCCCTCTGTGTTGGCAAGGGAGAGAAAAGTTCCCTGAAAGATTTGAAACGATAACACTTGGAAAATCTTGGAAACTAAACAGGAAAAGAGATTGAATGAGAAAAAAGTAGGCTATGTGACTAACGGGGCAAGACTGAGCCAAAAAATGAACATTTGAGCTTTGCAGTCCCGTTTTATTCCCAGACTAGTTTTATGGCAGATAACTATAGTTTAGAGCAGCCTCGGAGATATTCTAAACTCTTTCAACTGGCCTCTAAATAGCTGCCTGCCAACAGAGGAGAGAGAAAGCCCGGCAGTGCCCCTTGTGCTTCCTCTACTAGAGCTGGGAGCTGGAGTGGAAGCACTAGCTCTGTGTCTGCCACAGGAGCTCTGTACTAGGCCTGCAATCATAAAGAAGTTCTTGGGTGGGGAAACTAAGTTGGTTTCTGATCTCCCTGTAGCCAGAGCAACACAAGGAGATCCAGACAAACTGAAGAGACTGAGATTTTGATTCTTATATTTGTTGTGGTTTGTGCTTTCTTGTTTGGAAGTAAATCCAGGCATATACATTAAGGAGCTGGTCCAACACGACTGTATTGTCAGAGCTGCAGCAGCTTGCTTAATTCTGTGTAATATTTTATGAGTTATCGAAAAATTCATTGTCGTTGTCAGGCTAAACATATGGTTGCCTTTAGAGGAATGTACCAGTTTATTTGTTGCATCAAATTTTTGATTAAGACATTATTGGTTAGTTGATCTTTAAGCTCTTTACTAGTGCAGCCTCCAGGGGCTCCAAGGGATTGCTTTTTTCCCCTTCTCTCTTTTCTGCTGTGTTTTGTAGATATCTGAGGGCTGCTGCAAGTTGTATTATTTTCCCTCTTTCCTTTTGGACCCCAAAAGAGAGAGAAGACCATCTGTGTGGTGGTTACCAAGAATAACTTTTACACTTTTTGAGACCCCCATGCTGTCTGATATAAATGGCCTTAGTGAACCCGTTCTCTAGCCATATAGGCAAGGCTTTATATTTAGCTATTTCTTGAGCAGCATCTTTTCCATTAGTTATGGTGTTCTGTAAACTCAGTACCAATTGCCTTCATGTCATCTGAGAAAATATGCACCTGGTAGTTGATTCTACTGTACTTTAGGATTTTTTGAGCTCAAGTGTTGATTTATTGTAGGCAGGTGCTACTTCAATATCAAAAGAATCATAATGAAAATTAAAAGTATTTTTACAAGACACAGTGGAAATCTTCTTGGACAGCTGAAGTGTATTTAAGATTAAAGGTGGTTTGAGTTCGTGTCAACATTTAGCACCCCTCCTAGGAAAAGGGGAAAGTGAAATGGATGAGGGAGACTTGTGGGCTGGAAACTAAAAAAACCCCCAGCTTTAATAAAACAATAATAATAATGAAAACTAGTATTAATTAGAAAACAATAAAATGTGTACAAATATACAATATCATCCAACCCACTCCCCCAGTGACTGTATCACCACTGGCAGTGCAGAGCAGGCAACAGAGAAGGCTGAACTCAGCAGCAGATGGGAACTGGAATCAGGAACTGGATTCAGGAATGCAAGGGTCTGGGATCGGGGGCAAAAAGACTGATGAGGTCTTCACTGGACACCAGCCATCAGAGAGCTTGACCCTCGCAATCCCTCAGTTTTACACCAAGTATGATGTATATGGAATGGAATACTCTGTCAGTTTTGGTCACCTCTCCTGTCCACCCTTCCCTGCAGATGTGACCCTTTTGCTCAAGGATGGCCTTGGTTTCTATAGGAATTAGTACAAGCAATGGCTTTTCTGCGTACTAATGCCCTGTGTTATCACTTCTAGAGAGAAAGACTGTCTGAAAACAGTTAACTTTCAGAAAATGAAGTTACTTAGAAGAGCTTTAGCTCAAACCAGAAGAATTAGCTATAGTAGAAGTACTGCAAGAATCTACTAAAGCAGAAAAGTAGTATTTATATGCATGCACTGTTGCTTGGTTTTGGCAATGCAAAAACATTAGTAAGATGTATATTGTGAAGTTACTTACTATTTCACTTGCTAAGTTTCACTTGGCATTCTTGGAAATACTTGGCAATCTGCTGATTTAATCATAGAATCACAAGGTTGGAAGAGACCTCTGAGATCACCAAGTCCAACTGTGCCATATATTACACATGACACTGGAAAATATTGTGGTCTGAGCTGAAGATGATGAAGGAGAGGATAAATGGACATCTATAGAAAAGTGCCACTTCTTGTACTTGAACTATTGGCCTGGGCCAAGAAGTCTTATTGGAAAACTCTTCTTCTGTAGAAAAAAGGAAGATGGAAGCTCAGTCCAACCTCTGCAAGAATAAGCTGGGTGTTCTAACAAGATGCATCTGACAAAACAAAGTGATAAATGTTTAATACTATGTATGCATCTTGGTGTCTGAGAAGAACTGGCACAAATATCAATGTAAATAAAATGAACATTTGATACACATATAGATGTATGTTTATATAAGCATATGTGCCTTTCTTGTATAAAAGCAGAAATTTTTAGGGAATTGGAAAAACCAAAGGAAAATGGGTGATGTGATTATCTTCAGGAAATGTATGTGGAAATTCATGGAGGGGGGAAGTTAAAGGTGAGATCCATTTCACTTAATGGCCTACAGTTCACCAAGATATGAAGTTGACTGTCAGAATTCTAAGAGTCACTACAAGCAGAGTAGCTGATAATTTACCTAGCTGATAAATTATAAGATGTTAGTTACAGTTGTTCTGATCTCCAGGTTGGTTTGCTTCTTCTGAGTGAATCTCAGAGGAAGAGTAATAAATAGTCTCAGAAGGAGACAAATCTATTTAGGTAGGTAGAGGAGATATAGATGGGATTAGTGAGCAGTGAAGGCATCATGACTCACCCATTCTCATTAAGGTCTTACTGCAGGAATTACACACTGTGGGTCCATCACCTTGGAACTCAACTGTAGATGACAAAGACATTTATTTATCAGAGAGAAAAGCTGAGTGCAGAATGCAGTTTCTAAAATTGGGGTTTTTTAACGCAGGGCTATCAAACTCACAGCCCACAGGCCAAATCTGGCCCAGCACCTTTTTCATTGTTTAGCAATGAAATTTGACTTTAGAGACAAAAGGTCAGTCATAGGAACTAGTCATTGTAGCTCTATTTCAGATAAAAATTTACTTTCTCATACAGAAATACATTTCATAGTCTGAAATATTTTTTCCTGTCATATGTGGCTCTATTCAAGCAACCAGTGTTAGTGTAGTTTAGCAATTTGGCAAACTCCAGTGAAAAGACTAGTTTAAAGTGCTGCATGGAACAATGCATTGGAAGACATATTATTAACTCAATGACTCAGTTTTGGTAAGATGGTAACTCATTTTGTATATAATTAGTTTTGTATGTCATGTGGGTAAACTGCGTTGTCCCATTGGTGGTACCTTAATTGGCTATTTCCATTACAAAAAAATCTACCTATAGTTTTACAAGCATTGTGTTTTAATTTGTCTTTGAAGACAAATACACATAGAATTATTAAATCAAATAAGGACCTGTTGAGTGGCTCATACCAAATGTAAAATGCTCAAACTTGACTCAATACTTATTTCTAAAAAAACTTTCCTCTAGAAATATACTGCAGATTAGGTGAATGTTCTGTTGATCTCTGTTAATCAGTATACATTTTAATATGTACTTCTGATAATGAATTATGTTTGTAAATATAAATTATTTCATTTGAGCCAAAGTTTATTTTAGATTGCATATACAAATTTTATTTATTTATTTTGGGTTTTCAGTTTCCTTTCTTTTCAAAGGCATGGTGCTTAAAAGTATGTGATCATTAGATACAATATCTGTCAATTCAGAAAAAAACCCTCAAGGATTCCAGATGGATAGCACACTCCCTGATACCAGAAAAGACGAAGAAATATAGTCCATATGGTTTCTTCAATCACTAAGCTCAATAAGGAGAGATATTTTCCTGGATTTCTCCACTGAAGAAGTAAAGTTCTACGATTTTGCAAATAATTATAGAGAATACAACAATTAAACTATGGAAATTTAAAATGCACACTTTGATTTGAAATGCAAGATAATAAAATGATATCACTTCCATGCAACAACCCAAATAACTTATATTGCTATAAACAGATGCTAGAGGTGTTGATGGACTCATACTTTCAGAAAAACTAAAATCCAGATAATGAAGGATTACTTCACTTTCTCCTTTCCTGGAGTTACTCCATAAGCATTCAGGAAGATGTTTCAAATCCAGAAAGATTTGCTTTGAAAATGAATGTGGGTTTCGTTTTGTTTTTAAATAAGATAATATATTTGAGTACAAGTTACTTTTCATCCTCACTGTGTGCCCCACCTGAAAGGGAGATTGCAGGGTGAAAAATGTCCCGCCTCCTCTTCTAGCTTGCAGTCATGCATACATACAACTCTTGAGCTCTTTGGAGTACAGGAATTTCTTTTACAACCTGTAGTATCAGGCCATTTCAATATGCCTCTTTAGTCTTGTGCTCAAAAGAATTTCTGAATAATTTTCAAAATAACTTTGAAAAGAAAATTAGTCTTAATTTTTTTTGAGCATAAGAAGACCAAAGAGGCACCTGGAAATGGCCTGATACTTCCTGTTTGGGGGGGCTATGTGCAATGGATTGCTAGAGGTGTAGCAGCATTGACGCTTCTGACGACAGCTTAGTGTGAATGTGGAAATAGGAAGTGAAATGATACTGAATGTATAATACATACATGGATAACAGTTACAGGGAGCAGATGCAGAATATTACTGTTTTCTATCTGATAAGCTGTCCATCACCATGATGTCCCATTTATTTCTGAATGAAGTTCTGAATATATTATCATCACTAAGTGTTCTGTGTTGCTAAAAACTGCAGAGGGAAAAAAAATCCTGGTTTGGTTAATTCACTTAGATCAAGTTATCTGTGGTTTGGGATACAATGAAGCTATTAAAGGTGGAAAACTTCTTTCCTGATTTATGTTTCTTAGAATGGGACAGATTACTTCATTCATTACGGCTTTAAGTAGTTTGTTTTCTTTGAAAGGGGTCATTACATGCGTTATCCAAGAGTTAGGCCACACGTCCTTTAGTGGGTCAGACATGCTCGTGACCTCAACAATTTCTGCTTGGTGAGAGGTTGAACTCTTCTAAAGGCAAAAGTGCAAGGATGTTGTTCCAACATTTGAGGCAGCTTATCTGGCTTCTGTGAGGCTCACTTGCAGATTGAAAGGGCTTACTGCATTTACCTTCTACTGCAGAGTTAACACCGACAACAAAGGCTAGAGAAATAAAACGAATTTTGTCCAGGAGCAGTTAGCATATACATTCTGAAATACAGATGATTTTTTTAGTGCTACTTGTTTTGCCTACAGTGCGTTGTTGATACTGTTACACAAATAATTTTAGTCAATCTCATGACATTAGCTTTTCTCTGCTGTAGCAGGAGACAAGGATTCACTATAATTTCCTATTTTAGTCTGATCAAAACTGGTATATCAGTAGACATATTTCTTTTAATAATAAAATAGTAGAGTTAAATTACTGTGAAAAAAAATTTTAAATGTTACTTATGCAGAAATAGTTTCAGCATAACATGAATCAGTTCTGTTTATTCTCTTGTATTTTAGGTCCCTTTAATTAGACAATACCGTTTTTTTTCTAGCACTATTAAGTATTTGGCATTGGCTTAGTGATAAACCTATCACTTATATGAGAAGTAACTTGGCTTTTATCACCTACATTTATAAACACTGCTCTACTACAACACAGTTCTACCAGGTGTTCTGTATTTTGAAGTTATTAGCCACATCTACGGAATACTTAAAATCTTAGTCCTGTACATGAAAGTGCAATTAAAAAAACAATTAACAAAATGTATGGGGTTTCCCTGTCTTGTATTTTTTGAATTGTTGCCGGTCATTGCACAAAAAAGAAAGCTCTGTCTAAAGCTCCAGCCTAAAATTTGGCATTGGCTAGGTATTGCCCTCAGATTCCAATGTTAATTATAATATATATTTTATGACATATGAGTCAAAAAATTGTTTCAAGCTGTAGTTAAGCAGTTGAATAGTCAAACAAGTCCATTTCTTGCTGAGAATCTTCAAAGACAGTTTTCTTTCCTTCTTTCCAGTCCTTCTTAGTCATCTTTTGGCCACTATGTGAAACAGAAGAATAAACTTGACAGACCTTTCATTTAATCCAGGACAGTTCTAGGAGTTTTCAGTATTCTGGATTTCTCTTGCTCTCTTCCTTTGGCAAATGGTAGTTTTTTGAGGCTTTTTTCAGTTTTGCAGTACTCAGTGAATGTGGGAATGCATGTAACGCATGTTGTGTGTGAAGTGAGAAAGAGGTTCAATGATCATCCTGTCCAGCATTTTCAGTACCCGTTTTCTATTTCAAGGGCTGAACATAAAACATTTACAGCTTGGTATGATGATCCTCACAAGTTACTATTAAATAGCATGTAACTGGCCTTTGAAAGTATGGTAGAGGAAGAGCGCTGAACAGTATGCAGTATAAAGTTCATACCGAGGCATGTGCAGCCTCATGGTTTTTAGAAGCATTTGACCAATGGTTGGATGTTAGTAATTAAGGCAACGTAAGGCCAGTGATGCAGGCCGACTGACAGAAACTTGCCATGACACATACTAATTACTCGCAAAATCAGTGTTTGAGTAAAAGGCATACTGAATGGAAGGAAATGACTACTTAGTAAGTTGAAAATGAATGAGTTCACAAATTTAAAAGGCAGAAAAAAGTCATTAGCTTTTAACAAGAATCTGAAAGTAGAAACCCTAAACCCTGCACAATAACAAAAGAGAGAGTTATAAATTGTTAAACAGAATCATTACAAGGAAATGGAACATTGTTTACATTAGGAAGCAGAAGTAGTTCTGCGATTAATGCACGTTATAACTTTATAACAGAAGTCCTGCACTGACATCAGACTCGTAAAAGCAATAGTTGTTACATAATGGAATGACATAAAATGGTATAAAAAAAAGACTTACATCAAATATACACAAAATTAAGTTAAAATTTGCTTTAGCACTTATAAAACCTTTTAGTGATTTGGTCTACAGAACAACTCTAAAATGGAAAGCATCAGAAGACAATACAGTTTTCTCATCTAATTAATCTAGAAATAGGAGAGAACTTCAAATTAAATTTTCAAGGGACCATGAGCTCCTGACAAGAAGACAAGTAGTTGTTTGTAATTGCTGCTTCAGTTGAATCTCTAGGAATAATTTTCACCTTCTTGAGACATACTTTCATATGCCAATGTTCAAAAAACTTCGCATATCAAAATGTATGTATTGTTTCCAAAAATGTACATGCTATATTAGAAATAGTCTACCCAGCAATTTTTCTCTTGTTGAACAAATTCCTGCTCTTTTCTACTTAAATAATATGGTATTTGAAGCTGACTTTCATTCCGATGTAATTTTTATTCATAACAAAGGTGTTCAAAGTTCTTTTTCTTTCAGTAAAAGATTCATAATTTTCTTCTAAAGTTCTTCATTTTCTTCCTTTTTCAGACAGAGTTGAGATACGAAAATAGAAATATATTTAATGGTCCGAAGTGTCTAGAGGCTTACAGCCTGCAATTTAATGTTTTATTCATAGTTTTCCTCAATAATTATAGTTATTCATTGATCTTATACAATTCTTTTCAATATTGCTTTGAATTTAAAATTAATGACATGAAATTTTTTCCTGGAGTTTCAAGATCAGTTTTCCAGTCATAAACCCAGATATCCATATGCAATTCACAGTGAGCATTTTTCTTTTTGCAAAGTGCTCAGCTTTATGAATTACTTAATACTTTTCTTCTGTTTCTGTTTGCAAGGACTGCTTCCTCTCTCTAGACACAGTAATGCCCTTGATTTGCTTCTCATACATATTTAGTCTGACTTAGATACTGGGTTTGTGAGCTATATTAAGCTGAATGATAAAATAATTGTAAAACTTACAAAGCAGAATCTCCTTTTCAAACATATCCTGTTCTGCGATACTTAATTTCCACTTGATTTCCATTGGACAAATCAAATATTGTTGTGGTGCAGAAAATGAGCCAGTGACTTCTCATGTTCACATGGCACTGTTGTTGTCTGCACATCTCCGAGATGCTCTTACATTACACTTCCCTTTCCAGCAGAACTGACAAAGTATTTTAGTCAAATTAATTCTGCCTTCAGTCTACAGAAATGTAACTGTCTCAGTTTAGTCTGTTTCTGATAAATCTGATCACTACAGTTAATTGCTTAATGTATATCAGTTTATATCAGCTTGATCTCTGTATACTTTTCCTTATACAATTTATTTCCTTTTTTGTCTTGCAGACTGAAATCAGTCTGCCTCATCTGCAGATGGTGTCTATCTGTATAGCTTTTCTTAAATAATATCTTTGTAATATTCCTTCTTCTCATACTGCTTTTTTACAAGTGTTTTCCTGCTGTGTATCTTCTTAAATATTTTACTGATTTCTTCAGTCTGCTTAGTTTGAAATATTTCTAAAAGTTGAATGTACCGCTTGGACCATGCAGTTATTTTGGAGTTCCTACTTACAGCTGGGCAGTAATATACTTTCTGTTAGACCTTCTAGCTACGAGTACATGTATTTGATCTTCGGTTACCCTTCGGCAGTACCTGAATTCTACAATGGGAGCTTGTTAGTACACACCTATTCTTCAGTGAAGACAATAGTCAGAACACCTCATTAAGCAAAGTAAACTATTCTCTTTTACTTAAGTGACACATTTTATGCTGCAAGCACATCAGTTAATTAATCAATTGCACTTAATAAGTATTTAATTATGCATGTTTAGCCATAGTGAACAGTCATAAACTGTCATCTTTAGTTAGGCAGGAGTGCAACTTGCTCCAATATGTTGAGGGGAATCACATTTTTAATATTTAATATAGTCTTTAAGTGCATATAGTTGTAAATGCAGCACCAGTAACAAAAAAGTCACTCAGATGTGCCACTGAGTCAGAGGCTAAATTTAGATATGCACATATGTTTGCAGCTGAGCACCAGGAAGCCCTTCTGTTAACTTTAGTAAATTTCACCTAGAAGATTTTTCATGCACTGTTACTGATTCTGCGGTACATCTCGCCTGTTAAGTTTGAATTGGAGTGATAGTACACTCTTGTATTGATTGAAAAGAAAAAAGAAAACATTTTAAAAACAAAATTGAAGAATTTGATGCAAGTTTGTTCTAGATGCTAATAAGCCACACTGAAGTCACTGGTTCCATCTTTTAGAAAATTCAGCTACTTAAAAAACCAAACAGAATTCTTGGGAAACACCAAATAAGGTGAGCAACCTGCACAAACGAATTTTCCTTGTCAGATATAAATGCATATTTTATTGAAATGCAACTACTTTAGCATCATTGCTATGTCTGCATACACACTCATTTTTGCAGCCACTTGCATTGCCATCCATTCTATTTCCATTTGTCTATTTATCCATCCATTTCATCTGGTCAGAACGGCAGACGAGCACTGCTGGGCAGACTGACTTGCCGGACACTTCTCTAGTACATGGCATATCCTAGGACCAAGAATCCTAACTAAAATTGTTGAAGCATAATTGTAAGGTATTCTCTCTAACTGCCAGAAATCATATTTTACAACTATGACTTGTTAAAATACAACTTTGATTTTAACTGAATATCTGAGTGTGTTGGAATAACAACGTAAAAGTATGAAGTCTTGAATAATGACACTAAACCATCAATATTTTTTTTTTTTCAATCTTGATAGTGATATTCTTGGGGTTGTGTTGAATGATAACCTTTAAAGAACACCAAATCCATGAATGCACTTCTTTGTCATGGGCAAGACTCCACATGAGACTTAGTCTCCTCCTAGAGCCACAAGTGAGTGAAGACTCAGGAAAGGGACTTCTGAATGGTGACATAAAAAATAATTCACACCACAGAAAAATTAGGATGCAAAGAACTTATTTATCTCTGGTTTAAGATGTTATATTTGGGCAGGATGGGGGAACTGAGATATAAACCCTCTCTTTTTGTTCTTTTAAATGTTTGGTTAAGAAGAATATGTTGTTAGCAGTTAGCCTTGATTCTCCTCTGCAGGCAATTTTGTGTTTGAAATTCTAGCTGGTTTTTATGGCTACATCTTCAGTGAACTATTCTTAGAGTTGAAGATTTTAAGGAGAACCCATAATGGTCATTTTCTATGATGTCTTGTATAACACAAAGCATACTTTCTACATCAGCACAATTAAACTGTAGTCAAAAAAGCTGTGCAATTACTTAGAACAGTTCTTTATTTTAACATTGACATGAAATTGGCTTGTTTCCATCCCCATGAACTTTTTTTGTTTCTTTAATATATGAATTATTAACAATTATGCAGACAACTTGTGAGACCAGTTCTTTGGCACAATATACTTGAAAGAACTAAACTATCTGAACCATGTAATTTGAAGGTTAAATGCAATGGCAGAAAGAGCTGTTAAGGATATACAATATTTTACGTGAGATCTTACATCAAGTAAAGATGGAATGATTTATTATACAAGTGCGGTTTTGTTAGGCTTCTTTTCTCTTCCTCCCTTCCCCCCTACCCCTTCTTTTCCAAGTGCAATAATAATGAAGTTTCTCATTATTGGGGTGTGGAGGATAATGAAGCTGAGGTGGCACAGGAAATTTAGCTTACCTGCAGACTCTGTTTTTCAGTGAGTTGAGTGTGACTTTTTTCACTGTTACATCTATGGAATTACTTTAACTCTCTGCTAAGTATATAATTCTTATATCTCTGCCATTCCGGAATGGAGAAAATTAGGACAGAAGAATAACCTATCATTCTGTCTCATGCAATGAAGTGTATCCTAGATTTTAGGGGTCCTATTAAATAGTTGCATGTTAATCCTTTTTTGTCATACCCAATTCTTGGTTTATAATAGGAAGTCAGAAGGTGACAATGAAAGTCTTTCCTGACAATAAAACATGCTAGTTTATCTAATGAGCCTTCTACATACAAATACTTTGTACAAAAGCAGTTATGAAATACATGGCTAAACCAAGCCATATAATATGTATACAGTGTGGAATGTCATCTAATCAATGATCTATTCTTTCTCTGAGAAAATAATTAGGGAACATCTCAATGTAAAACTTCTTCCGGGATTAGATGCTCAGGCATAGAATACATTTTGAAGTGCCTTTAACAATTGAGTAATAGTGAACATATGATAAAAAGAGAAACATAATGATAAGAGTAACTACTGGGAATATAGATTGACAGGGAATTTGAAAATGTGGCACTCAAAGAAAAACAGAAAATTTTATCTGAAAGTATCAGCAAGAGAACTTCAGTGGATGTAAAATACAATTTGCTCCATTTTCCCTAGAGAATTCTAAAAATATACTTGAAATCTATGAGATGTTTTACTAAAATGAGCGTATTCCTCTTAGGAACAGTGTCACTGTGAACTTTGTATGTGAAATTTTACTCTAACATTCCTAATAGCGGAACTACTACACATTCTAATAACAGATTATCCACTTGAGTAGTTCAGCTTTCAAATGGAAGAAACACACAATACTGCCTAATTTTGTAATTAACACAAGGTCTTTGTGTTGTCTTTTGCACAAATACTTCCAGAAAAATTAAATCATTGGATAATATAAGATGGTGCACAAAGACTTTATAGGGGTTGTGTGTAGAGCAGTATAAATAGCTGCTCCTGCTCTAGATTCTTTCTGATGAAGTCCCAAGCGCTAAGACAGATGTATGAGGGATATTTACTCTCATATGTTGTATTTGTATCATGGTTATATTGAATATGTGATGTTTTATCACCCTCTGTTTTATAGGGGAAGGATAGAGCAGTAACTATAAAACAAGATAGGATCCAGTTATTTTCCACTCAGGAGAGGAACTTTCTCTGCCCAGTTGCCAAGGCAGCTTCTCTTTATATCCCTAGCAAAATCCAGAGTTCTCATATCTGCAGTGGAAGTACATTTTGATAATAGGAGATGCTCTAATGTTCTTGTTCTTAGATTTCTAAAGTATAGTATTTTATTACCTTTTTTTTTTCAACTTCCCTCCAGATTTTACATCACTCACACCTTGCAGAGGTCAACATTCGTTATGTTTTAGGATCAGCTCAGAGTTTGTATCTCAGCTAGAAAATAAAATATTTATCATTTGCTAATTTTTTTGCTTTTTCTTTTGGAGGCTGCTATTAGTGAAAACATTGGGTAGCTGCAGTGTCCCTGTGCTTCTTGAAATATATTGAACACTCTAAAAAGCATGAAAATAACTTGTAACCTTAGGGATATGTCCAGAAAGAAGGCTATTTAAAGGTCTTTACTGCATATTGATTCTTTTTTTGCATTAAAAAATCATTTTAAGAATTAGCTGCTTTTCACTAGAGATTATAAATTGTCCTGGAAATTACTTGTTTTAAAAGCAAATTAATTGCGAGGGGTAGCATTTTAAGTTGAATATTTGCAACTGTTCGTTATGTGGTAGCAAGCTAACATTGCTCAAATGGTAATCTTTTCTGTTCCTAGAAGCATGGATAGAAATTCAAAATCATATTTCCTTTGGGCTTCCCTATACTCTTTAATCTTCAAGCTTCTGTCCTTTCTGCTTGTGGCAGTACACACATGCAAATGGAACTGATGTATTGATGACAAGAGCAGTCAACCTGTGTTTTTAGGTTGTTCTAGCAGTTGTAAGTAATGTAACTTAAAATAATCTATTTGCATTGTTAGGGATTAATAGCTAAAAATTACTACTGGCAAAGCAGCATTAGGCCATGTTAGCTATGCGCATCATAAGTGATTTTACTGAAGTGCTTTTTTTTCAGCCACAAACTGCAATAACATTAGGTCAGGTGTGCATTTCCTCTCTTCACCTTAGTGGCAAGCTTTGAAGCCAAATTATCATGTACAAGGGACTGTAATAGTCATAGAAACATGAATGGAACAATAGACATTGACTTAGCTGAGCACTAGAATTTGAATGAGGCACTTCGGTGGAAGAGCTTAGATGACTCTTGTGACCCTTCCACTGATGCTTTGACAAGCCTAATATCATTCACAACCTCATCCTTGCCCTGTGCTGCATCTCTCTTAAGCTCTCAATTTTGCATTTATCCTGTGAATGTAGAAAGGAAAAATCAGAAAATCCATGTGTTTTGTCTTATAACAAAGTACACATTCATTTAGCTGAAATCTCTATAGATTTGAAATTAATAGAGAAAAAGTAAAAAACTAAGCAGTGGTATTCATAGGGTTTAGAAGGTTGAAATTAATAGTAGGGCTAGTTCCTCATATATGGGAAGGACAAATGTTATACTCATTTGGAGGTTTTTAATATACTATGCAGAAGTAGTTTAGCAAGTCTATTTGCCTTTTAAGTTCAGTAGGTAATCATAAAAACCTCTGTGGGTTTTCATTAAAAAGTATGTTTTCAGGAACACTTGAATCAACAATGTACATTGATTACACTGGACCGCAACTATGTCAAAGTTCACTAAAGGGCAGGTGACCTTAAGAATCCAGGCATGGCTCTTGTTTGAAAACCACTGATTATGAGGCAACACATTGTTATAACAACTACAGCTTCCATGACAATCGAATCTAATTGCTCTTTCTGTTACTATTTCTCAAAAGAACTGAGCCAGCCAACTTAAAAGCTCAGGAGCAAATATTACCTGCTGTTTTTTCTGCTTTCTGTGAAAATGCAACAGTGGACTACTCTTCCTGTAAAACCCAACTTATGAAAGATACAGTCTTCTGAGCACATGCTCCCTAGTCTGGTAAGCTTGACTAGGAGCTGATCTGCGTTGTACCTAAACAAGATGCTTCACTTCACCTCTGTTTTGTCAGCATACAAAAGCTCATGTCAGGAAATATTTCAGAAGTACTCAATCCAGCAAAATAGATCAGCAAAAGGAAAACATGGTGAATAAATATTTCATTGCACTGGGTAAGCCTGTTTTTTTAAATAGCGAATAGCTTAATTTGCTTTCTTTACTATTTTAATTATTCATTTATTTTATATACAGACAATATATACGTGTTTGTATGCCACCATCATCCCAATATTTGGGATGATTTGTGCAGTATTTGAGAACATATGAGTTCCCTGACCATATCAAGTTTTGATAACTGCTTCCCAGAATGCAGTGATGTGTCATCTCAATATATTAATGTACTCTCACTCCTTTTCCATTAAGGATTATTATGGCTACAGCAATTTGTTCCACTTTATTGAATTTAGATGTGACCATCCAAACAGTCCTGGCATTCTAGGTACTATGGTAGATATTTGAAACAACTTTTCCTCTGGTTTACACTACTAGGAACATAACTCAGAAACTGGGAATTAGCTTTTCAGAGCAGTGTTATATTGACAAATGGTAAACATACACACACACACAGACCCTGCCTGATGTTTAGCATAGATGTTTCTATGGCCTGTGGGAGATTACTGTGGAGGTCTGCAACTAAGTGGAATTTGTATTTCCCAAGAATTTAAAAGGAAAGTATCACTCAGTGAGTGACCGCACAGCAGTGTAATCTGCACATGACAGTAGCAACTATGTGAAAGTGAAAATGGAATCAAAGTGATTGATTGTTAATGCCTGTGGAATCGTGGCTTGTGGTTATCAGCTCAATCAGAGGGGAAGAAGATGTTCTAATTGGATAAAGACAGAAGTTCTGAGTTAAGACTGTCAATCTTTTATCCTAGAGGAAAACATGACGTGGATGTGCACACATTTTCCTTTTCCACATTTTTATCAGATGTGTTGAACATTTTTACAATCTTCCTATGAGGAAGCCACTAGTCATAAATAAATTTGCAGTGAACTACAGGCTTTCTTCTCATTATTCTGGAATAAGAATAATTAAAATGAGTGGCCCTGTACCCGCACAATGTAGAGTTAGATCCTCACAGGCAGTATATATGACTGCATAACTGTAGAATTATCTATACCATGATCGTATACTGTTAGAGTTTTGTCTTGTTCTAACCATTGAGGAGAACCAGAGTCATGACTCCTTTCAAAGTTTACAACAATATTTTAAATTATAAACATTAGGTTTTAATGTAAATATTCTGGTGATTTTAAAATATTTTGCTATTTTCTAAAGGCATTTTGTGTTTTGTATGTAGTATGTCTATTTTAAACTAGTATTTTTACCTTTTGCATAAACTTTTAATGAGATAATGAGACTAAATATTTCCATTGAATTGAATCTTTGATCAATTATTTGTTTTCACTTCCATTCAGTGATCATGATTTTCAGATTTCTTCCCGTGCTCTTTCCCAACCTTCTTGTGATTTATTTTAGATTATTACCAAAAAAAGAAAATGTATTTCTAATTTTCGTTTTCAGAAAGAGATTAAATCATTTGAGCTTTCTGTCTCTTTTTGATCATTCTATATTATAGCTACAGTAATTCCAGATAGACTAGGAATACATACAAATTCATTTGAATTTCAAAATTGATTCCAATTCAAAACCATCATCAATGCTTATATTTTGTCAAGAGGTAGAAGGAATCTTCTCTCCTGAAATTTTCAAAGGTCAATTTTATCTTATGAAATTAATGATTGTTGTGTTTATATTTTCAGTGGCCTTGGAAGACTCAGCTTTTGCTTTGTAGTGTTCTGGTCAAGCTGTTTTTATGTTTGTTTTAGGATTCCTGATCAAAGGATAGCATTAACCTTCGGTCAAGACAAAAGGAGTATGTGAAGTTTGTTGTGTATGTAACTCTAGTATTTGTGCATAAAGGTGAAGGGTTCTGTGTTCTTTAAATGTCCATGATAAAAAAACCAGGATTTTCCTGTGTCCTACCAGTGTAAGCTGGAGTGTGTGTTCTTGTCATATATTATAGGTATGTCCTCCAGGCCTTGTTAGAAACATTTACTTGCTTGCTGAGTCAGTGGAAATAGAATTTTATGGTCATTTGAGGAGCTCTCCAAATGCTTTACCATTCTTTTAAATCACACCATATTTTGAGCTTCATCTGCTTTTATTTTACTAAATCTTGCTCTAGTGAGTTGTAATGTACATCCAGTGGTTCTAAGAAAGTGTTTTCCTCCTTCTACAGCATAAGAAATTTTAGGTGCCATATATGACTTGGTTCCTTAGAAAAGTCAGCCAATTCTACTTTGGCAGACATTATCAGCAAAAAGTTTCAGCATGGTTTGAATTTCAGTAAGGACTAATTCTCTGCAGATAAAGCAGTCTAAATACACAGTGTTCATTTATAGTATTCCAAATTCACAGTATTTCACTACAATTAGATTTTAACATATCTGATGGAATTTGGCTATTGAGAATACCAAGAGACCAACTTGATGGATTAATTTCTGAAATTTCCCCCAGATCAAAAAAAATCCAGCAATTTAATTGACTTCCAAAACATGATAATTTTTCCAAGCCATATTGCTAAAATATATGTGCTGCTTAAGTATGCTTTTCATCAAAATATCAAATTCCTTCACATTTGAAACATGTTGTATCCTCTTTGCCATTTTTCCATCCAGTTTGAATGAATTTTCTTCCAATGTGTCTGTCTGCCTTTCCAGTCAGAAGCTTTCTGAAGTTCTTCAAACCATCTTCTACCACATTCCTTTATTTTACCTTGCCTCGTGAACAGTATAGGATACCATAAATTCAATTTTTAGTTGCTACCTCTAGAGCTTGCTTCTCTTTTGATACTGAGGGACATAGATATTTTTACATGCAAACTATTTTTTTGTGCCAGTGACTATTCAATGGTAGTTTCTACTCCCAGTAACCATCCTGTTCCATTGTGCGAGGCTTTGTAACAAATAGTGTTATGTTATAAGCATGCCTAAAAATAACTGAAAGATATCCAGCAGTGGAAATCTTCATTCCCCACCCCTCCACCTCCTTTTAATATCTTGCTAATATTCTACTGCAATAATATCTGCATGTGTATTGAAGCGCCTGCAATGGAACACACTCTTCTACCATTACCTCAATAGGAAAATATTTTTCTTCTCCCCTATTGGCATTTATAGTGTAGTACGTTGTTGATGGTAGACGCTCATGAGGAGTTTGGTGGTCTGCAAGGACAACGGTGGGATTTTTCATACATAATCAGAAGTCAGTAAATCACTTACGATGCGCATATCTAACATGGCCTAATGCTGCTTTGCCAGTAGTAATTTTTAGCTATTAATCCCTAACAATGCGAATAGATTATTTTAAGTTACATTACTTACAACTGCTAAAAAACCTAAAAACACGGGTTGACTGCTCTTGTCATCAATACATCAGTTCCATTTGCATGTGTGTACTGCCACAAGCAGAAAGGAGCACAGTAGATTACATCTACCTTCCATGAGGTGGAACTGAGAGCTTGAAGATTTCATATCCCATGTTACTTTAGCCATGACTATCTGTTATTTCCCAGTTTTACCCTGTGTCTAAGGATGCATACTTTGATGTATGTTGATGTGGACCTTGTGTGTTATTTCATGGCTGCAAGGGCACTCTGTTTTGCACCATTCTTGCAAAGCATCCAGCACATCAATATATACAGTGTATTTGTCCAAGGGAGTTACCCATCCTGAGTTTATCATATCAAAAGCTTGACGGATTTTAGGTTCGAATCTAACTCCTATCTGTTCTGTCACTTACATTGATTTTAAATCATTTGACCAGGAAGTGTTAAGGAGGATGAAAAAGTCGTACTGACAGTGGATTTTCCAAATGGTGTAAAGCGATCATGGGCTTTAGTGATATGCCCTAATTAGAATCTTCATGTGAGTAAACAATAAAATGGAAATGTTTCTGAATTCCCAAATATTTATACAGAGAAGAAATTGCATTCTGTTTTCTCTTAAAGTATGTCTAGCTTTAGCATGACCAATTATTCTGCCCACAATTTTGTTATGATATTGTCTGATCCTGTTGGAATCATCAGGGAATATTAATACATTTATCCTTTACCAATACTGAGGGAAAACTGGATGAAGAAACCTCAACCCAAAACTGATATCCATCGTTAAATGATGGGATTTATTTTGCTAACCAAAGGATGTATATCTGTTAAAATTCTCTACTTAGTGAACATACAAGGTGGAGCAGAAGGATATCTGAGGAGATGTTGACTTTGTGATTCAGTTACTGAGCTGTGATGATCAATTTGAGTCTTAAATAAGGTATTGTCTGAACAAGGATTTTATGCTATTTATCATTTGTGTACAGGCCACATTTGAGGTCAGGTCTCCAATTTGATGTCAAGAGGATATAATTGCCTAGTGTAGTTAAGTGTTTCCAAAGCCTTATTTAGCATTTCTCTGCATCTTCAAATATCTAAATTTTTGAAATGTTGACTAAAGAGTGTGTGTGGCTCTAGGCGAAATTCAGAGCACAGCTGGGAACAAATCCAAGATCATTCAAGTCCCAGTCCCATCAGTACAAATTGTCCTCCCTCCTGAAATTTATCTCAGCTGTGCCACAATTCTCTGCTCAATCATATGTTTTGAAAAACAGGTACTGTCTACCTCAGACTGAATTTAAGATTAATATCTTAGTATTTATCAGTCATGTTGATATCTTTATTAAAAACCACCATATTGCCCTGAGTGTGCCCTTAAACTTATTTGAAACCAATATGATTTTATGACTTGGCGTAGCTACTCCCATTCTCTCCAGTGAGAAAGCAAATTCATATCCAGTAGGTCCACAATATTATTCAAACAGCTATGCACTCCATTGACAATATTTGTAAACAAAAAAGTACAGGAGCATTTCTTCAGACGAAGTCTAGTCTAGTGACAGCAGTAATAATTTTCAACAAATGCACAGAGGACAGTGCAGACTTCCACAGAGGACATCCAAGCTTTACAAAAATATCTGATTACATCCTATTTTTGCAAATGGTTCAAAATGTTTTAAGCCCCATTTTTATGGTTTTGGGGTTAAATAGAATGCCTCTAATGTCCTTGCAGTATTTTAAATCTCCTAAAGTAAAAATCTAAGTACATGAAAGAGCATAGTTTACATTACTACAGTTGTCTCCTGAAAAGCTTTTGTTTAGGGAAATTTAGACATAATAAGGTACTGACTGTAGGCAATCCATTAATAAACTGCAATATGCTTTATAGATTCATTCATTGTGATAACAGCAATCTGAATGTTAGATATAAAATGAAGAACTTCTGGGTCAGGTAGTAGTCCAGATTCTATTTGTTATTAATCAGTCATTCTGAGTGTCTAAAGAATAAAGACATTGTTTCCCTGCAGAATTAAGAATTCCAGCCTAAGCTCTCCAGGGCAATGTTGCAGTCCAGGGATAGGAAAAGTTTTAGGGCTAGGACTTCTCAGGTTCTCAAGAGAAAACATGGTAATTCCACAGTATTGGAATTACCTTCTTAACAAGTGTTAATAAATGCCTTAATTAGACTCATTAAACTGTTGAAGGAATCATATGAAGATCTTCACAACAGGACATTAAAAGATACCTGTGATTGGGAGAAAATTTGTGTTTAAAAAAGACAAACATTTCAAAGGCATAAAATGTGGTAAATTTAGGTAGATTTGTAATGAAAACCACAGCTTAATAACGATGAAACATCCAACCAATGGTTTTATTTGGTGTAACATGCATTTCTATAATAGATAGTTTATCATATTTTATTAAGTCTTTATAAGTTATATTTTATATTAAATTATAAAATTATATATTTTGAAGTCTGAAGGAGCTGTACTGTGAAATGTTATGTACATTGGGGAACAACTTATTTTTTCATTAATAGACCAAATTGTGGAGGATTTCTTTCAGCATTAAAAGAAACTGTGGTTTTATCTCAGATAGAATTGGATCAAGACTGTCTTTGCAATATATTGTCAGCCATTCCCCACTCTCAACTTCTTGAATGCTTCTGCGACACAGGTTATTGCCTGATGATTGCAGAGACTGAGGCTACTAGGACCATGTGGAGTATTTTTACAACTTGGACAAAACCTGCTCAGCTTGCTTACACTTTCTTTCCCCCTGCCCCCCCTCAACCCCTCTCCTTGGATCCTTGCTTGATTAGGAAGGTGGATTTATTGCATAAGTTTTTGTGGTTAGGTGGAATCAGAAATTTCGCTTGTGGAGAATGTGAACATCTGATCCTTGTTTCATTCAAAACCCTTAAATTTCTTTCATACTATGGCTGAACAATAATATTAATTTGAAAGTATGTGGTTTATTAAACTAATATTTCCTTTCTCCCCTTTTCTGGTTTTAGATGCTTTCAAAACCTTAGAATAAGAAATCTGGGTATTTTAGAGCCAAATGTACATGTTTGGGGTTTGTTTTAATAAAAAAGAGGATGCTTTGGAATTTCAGTGCACTCTAAGGAATTGCAGAAGCATAGATTGGGTAGTGCTGAATGGAAGTGTCAGTTCTATTGTCTTCTGATCAATCAGATCCATTAAAGAATCCAGAGAGACTGACAAAAAAAGAAAAGTCATCTAGAGAACATCACTGTAAGTGGAGCAATCATGATGCTGTGAGTACAAAGCCTGTGAGCAGAGCTGTAGAAAAAGAAATGGAGGCAAACATAGCCCACTGAGAAGTAAAATATCCAGAAACTGTAATTTTTTATTGACTGTGCCATATGCCATACCAATGAGCAATGAATTTTTTTTTTTCCAAGAATGCGAAGTATAAAACAGATATAAAACAGAAAGCAGTACTGAATAGTTTGATTAATGAGAGACAAAGGATAGTAATGAAGGGTAGTACGTTAAGTTGCTGTTTTAATAGCCTATCTCTGTTGGAATATACTAAGGCCGTAGCATGTATTTCCTGGTGGACGCTTCACCTTTTCCTTTTTTAGGGATGAAACTGTAGCTGGATGACTCCTGACTGTACTTTGTCAGTACTTAACTGTAAACTTCTTCTAAGTATCAGTAACAACACTCTCTGTCCTTGACCTTTCTGTACATTTTTCATTTAATCTTTTTGCAGAGGAAAGGGATGGGACAGGAAAGAACAGAAATGGTAGGGAAGGATAACGGAAGAGGAGATGGTATATTTCAGAGATATTAATTGAAAAACCTGTTGTTTTTAATATTCCTGCCACTAAATTGAAGCCTGACTTTGGCCAGGTCGTTTGTCTGTAGGTACAAGAAGCACAGAAAGGATGTAAATATGTTAAAATTCTTATTTGTAAGTGGTTTGAACTCAAGTCGCTCTAATGGCTGCCTTTGTAGATTGAAATGAAACCCGTTGGGTTAGGATTCAGCAAGGTCTTGAATTACATTGTCATCTTCAAGCAAGAGTTGAGTTCGATGGGTCCATGTCTAAAATTAGAGGCAGGCCCAAGTGAATGGCTGAATGACAGCCTCACTAAGGGTAGTAGGCTGGACACACATTCTTTCAGTACAGGCAAATACTGGACACCTGACATATTAACCGCTAAGGTGAATGACCAATATTGTTTGACTCTCATGAACTCTAAAGTCCAAAGTATATGAGCTGAAGTGCTTAAGAGCTTCAGGGTTTAGTGAGTCAACTTTTTGATAGTTAATTTTTTAGAATTAAAGCATTTGGTTTCACATTGCACATAAAAAATAAAAACAAAACTCCAATACTATGCAAACACACTTTATGATTCATATTTGCAACACCATCAGCAAGGAGAAAAAGACTGTAAGAAATGAAACACAATAAAACACGTTGGATAAGATTTTTAAAGTTTTGCCAGAATGAGGAAGAATTGAAAATCCCACACTTGACCCTTAATCACAGAATCATAGAATCATAAGGTTGGAAGAGACCTCTGAGATCATCGAGTCCAACCGTACCTGTCTCCCAACTAAACTATGTCCCAAGGAACTCATCTACCCATCATTTAAGCACCTCCAGGGGTGGTGACTCCACCACCTCCCTGGAAAGCCTGTTCCAATCCTTGACCACCCTTTCAGTAATGAAATTCTTCCTATATATAATCTTGGCCCAAGTGTTGGAATTACTTTTGAAATTTGTGATATTCTTACTTGGAGAAGATGGTTGTTCTTCTTTCCAGGGTCTGCATTAGCGTGGTAGTTTTCTCTGTTATGCATATAGGGCTGTTCTGAATTTTAAGAGATTTGGCTGAGTATGAATAAGCAGATGTAGTCTGCAAACACTCTGCTTGTCACTTCTCCAGAAGGTCACAGCAAAAGAGAGTATCTGATCAGTCATCCTGTACCAAACCAGCCACAAGAAATCATTTCTTCCGGTATATCTGGGCTTAATAGATGTCTATCTGATCATTGTGTATTACTATTCAAGCATCTTTGACATTTTCAAGATACAGACATAAGAAGCAACACAAAATGTTTGACAATGTGACAGTTTTGTAAGACATAATAACTGAGAAAGTGACATAAGACAGGAATCTTCAATATGCTTCATTTTTTCTTGAAGATTTGACTTTTCCATATGTTAATACTTCAACCTGTTACCGGCAAACCGAAAGAATGAGGCACTGCTTGATGCTGGCTACGCAGAACAAACTTGGAAAGAAAAGCACAGCAGCAAAAATCCATATCTGACTTTGCAGGACATGATCCTCATTATTAAGGAACTGGCTCTGTAGGCTATCTACATCTAGAGAAATGATGGCAATGGATTAGCTACTGGTTTTAGATATCTGATTCCATCTTCTAATAATTCGTGTAGCTGCCATTCAGAATCTTTATGCAACCAAATATAATTTTCTAATTCTAAGTAGAAGACTGGTCTTGACATGCAGGATGGTTCTGACTTTTATAATAACAGTAACTATGGCACCAGGATGGCTGTATCACATAACAGGAGTCATGACCTTAAAGCCCCTGGATTTGTTGTTTTGCCACTGATCCCAAGACCCCTTTACAAAGGTGGGTACTGATCTCTGCTTTGCACCTCAGACAACTCATGTATTAGTACTGTCCCTTGACAGTGGAAAAACTGAAATACTTTTTTTCCTACATTAAACAATTTGCAGTTTAAACTCAAAATGCAAACACCTGTTAATGATTGTGAAGGAAATATTATAACTCAAAGCTTAATTTTCTGTAACTTGAAATATAACGCTGTAAGTCATTGGGCGCACTGGAAGCTAGGAAGTTGGTTATTTCTGTGTTTATTCTTGCCCTCACTACCTATGTCATGTATCTAGTTAAATCCATCAAGGAGAAATTTGATTCTGGACAATTTATTTTAAACAAAAAGGAACAGCTATGAGTTCACATGCACATGAGTGAGCTATGAGTTTTAATAGTCTTTCTGTCCTCTTGGCCAGTGGGCTTACAATGTAGGGGACAGGAAGAAACAACTTTATTTTCTCTTTTACAGTCTCCGCTGGGAGTCTTTCATAGAGTGACACAGAAGAGTAATTTTAATCTGAATAGCAAGGCCTATATGAAAAGATGATACTACTCTTGATGTTAGCAAGCCTAACGTGCATTTTTCTCCTTAATGTATACTTTTAGAGACATTTGATCACTCCTTTCCCATTCCCTCCTCTTAGGTACCACTGGGAACAGATTATGGGTAGAATAAGAATTTGAATGAATTCTTGTTTGCCTTCACGAAAAGCCCTACAGATTTTTCCATTATTTCTCTTTCTCCCTTTTCCTTTTCTACTTGCACTGAATGTTGGTTTGTAAAGAACCTTCCTGATTGATCCATTGTGCATCATGACTGAATGTATTAGGCAGGATACAATTTTAAGCAAAGAAGTCCTGAGCAATGCTTACTTTGTGAGATCCCTAGAGGTTTGGGGAAAGAATAGGGCCCGAACTGTTCAAACAGGGGTAGCAAAGCAAAGGGTGAGAACTCAGACCCAGTACACCTTGCACAGTTTGAAATTAGGTAAATACTGAAGCAATGAGAAAATGAAGCAGAGGCATCGAAGACTACTGGCTTTCCTGGCTGAGTAGAAAACCTTCCCAGTAGAGGCAAAGTATCATTGATGCAGTGATGGCTATCTGAAAAAAAATCTGAACTTCTGGTGACCCCTTTCTCAACAAGGTATTTGATGCCTTTGTTTAAAATCTTAACTCCAGAGAATCTACATAGCTTTAGCTGTATATTTTTAATCTGGAAAAAAAAGCTTAATTATTACCACACAGTGGTAACATGGCAATGTATTATCTTTATTTCCAGATGTTCAGACATATAAGTATTTTTCCAAATGACTTTCAAACACCTGTGTAGTAGAATTAAATTGATATAATAATGGACAAAATGTCACTTAAATTCAGAGATTAAGGTTGTAATTTAATGGAAAGCCATTTGAAAGGGTAACTTTATTCCCTGGCTCTATTAGAGAACAAATACTAAGAAGAGGACACCTTGTGGTAATCGGTGGTTGAGTAAGTGCACATGCCTGTAGAAAGTTTATGTAGCTGCTGCTTCATAATAAAAGTACTGCATGCCTTATGGTGCTCTTCTCTGAGAAGATCAGATTACAGTTTGGTAAGGTCAATTTATAATTAAATTATAAATTATTGTTAGACAACTTGTCACTGTTTTCTATTTGGACTTCTTTTTCTAAAATTAAACTTTCTTCAGCATTTGGTTCTTAAAATAATTTTCATAAAATTTGAAGTTCTTTTTCCAAGCTCAGGATTATTTCCTGTTTGAGTGAGAATTCACAAGAGTGGTTTTGATAGTGTTTAGCTTTTTTTTGGTAAACATAAAGGATGTTTGGATAACAAGATGTGTTTACATTTTCTGTGCTGTTTTTTTCTCAGTTCAACACAGAAATACTTAAGTTGAAGGTAATCAACATTTAAAGGGTGACTCTTATTTTGAGAGTCCTTCAGAGTGACCTGCAGGTAAGATCATGGCTAGTTCAGACTGGGAAGGAACTGTTGAGCATTCAAGATCATAAGATATTGAGGTGAATGAGGTCCTCCTTAAAGTGCTCCTTCACTCAGGCATAGGGTATTTCAAGCCTATACATGCAATACTGAAACTTTAGAAGCATAGGATTCATGTCCATCTGGGACCACCTATAATATTTAACTTCATTTTCATGTCAGTCTCTGTTCTGCATCAAAATATATCTAAGCAGAAGATCTCAGAATGGAGAAGATTATCCTATGATCAGTTTTATTCATGTTTTGACTAAAAAAAATCACTGATGTGATTTGTGATGCAGATACATACTCCCCATGTACTTACAAGGGAAGGTCCTATTTTCTTCAGTTGCAAGACAAGTGCTGGAGGGTGAGAATATTCATGTGAATACAGAATTACAGGAAAATAATGCTCCTGGGAGTATCAAGGATTTTCAGAAACGATGTACAGCAGAAAAACAAAACCGAGGAGTTAATATTGTAAATGTGTTCTTTTGAGAACTGTATTATGGCAGGAATGTTTGCTGGGAGGCTCTAAATCTTGGTCTTACTCATCAGCTTATGAAAAATGATGGTATTTAAAAAGCACAACTGGTGTTTAAAGATATGTAAGGCCAGAAAATCAATTTGTGAATCATGATAAGTAATGGTAAATACCATCAGCCTGGCACTTTGTTGGAAATTCATTTTTTTAACCTATGTTACCAGCAGGAACAGTAATCTCATACTCACACTTCTGATTCTGAATTAGATTTCCTCAAGTTTCATATCTATAAAACCCAAAAAGAGCCCTCTAACTTCTTTCTAGGTTTTTTGGCTGTGGGAAATTAATCCAAACAAACAGATTAGTGTTACACTCTCATTTCAGTGAATGTAGATGATGAATATGACAATAAGCGGAAGCGCATCTAATCAAATTAAAATGAAATTATTATTACCAAATGATAGTGTAAATCACCCATTTTTAAATGGAATGACATCAAATATTAATTTAACATAAAAAGGAAGGGAGAGTTTCTCTTGGAACATGGTCAAAGATGGAGTTTTTCTGTTTTGTTATTCACTTTCACAAGAAAGTGTCAAAATTTAATCACCTTTTTGTTTTATTGATAGTTAGAATTTCATTAGTCCTAGTTAGATTGGAGGGAAGATGAAATGTGCCAGCTTTTTATCTCTGTATTCACACTTCTGGCAAGCAAAAGCATAAAATGGATTCTGCGAGCCTCCTTGGATTCTTCTCTAAGGCTGCTGTTAGGGTTCTAGTATGCTTTTTTACAATTTCAGCTGCTAATCAATTCTATGTGATAGCTACAGTTACAAATTATTTTTTATATGTTTTGCTGTTCTAGGTCATCTGCCGTAGTACATAAACACACTTCTGCATGTAATTTAGTATGGTTCTCTTGTGACAAATCCAGCATTTCGTTGGGAAGAACAAGCATTCAAATCCTGATATAATCATGCTGTTCAGGTTAAAATCTTTTTTGCAACTCTGATACCTTTCTTCTGATGGCACTGAACCAACCACTACCGACGTACGAGGGACTCAGATACATTAGGTAATGTTGCTGAGGTTCAGTGTAGTCAAACAGCAGGGATTTATTGTTGCTCTGATGCTATTGAGCACTTGTTTTACAGTATAGTATAATTTAGTATCAGCCAGTCTATTTTCTATGTGATCAAAGTTTTATCTAATTGCTCGTGTTTAATTTTTCCTTAGATGGTTAAAACACAATCTAATAGTTTACAGTTTGCACATTATTACCAGTGTAATACCTTATATAGTTGTATTAAAATCATCTTATGATAATTCTACCTCCCCTTCCGCCCAAGATATTGAGATACTGAGTCTCACAAAATGTATTTATAGTAAGTTTACATGTAAATGCCAGTTTTATGTAAAGGAAAACGAAGTCACAGAGCTCATGTTAAGCATAAATGTAATCTATTAATGTCTTAGAGGATGTAATTATTTTCCTTTTTTTCCCATGTTTGCAGTCTTTTCTGTAATTAGACATTTTAGTTAGTTGTTTTACTAACAACTGCCACGTGAAGTGGATCACTCTGAAGCCCAGTACAGTTAATCAAGGCAAGTATAAGGATCCAATAGCACAGAAACAACTGAAGACAATGTTTATGGGTATAGAACATCGGGTAGTAATGTTGATTCAAGCTGAGGTTGGTATTTATTTTTATAATTTGTTTATTGTGTGCTCATGTTATCTTGGAGAATGAACAATACAACCATGTTGACATGCGAGACAGGAATTCTACTGCCAGAGAGAGCAGCTGTGTCCATACAGCTCTGCTTCTGACTCTGCAACACTAAAACCCTGCAATGGGCCAAACAAAAGCCTGCTGAAAAGCCTTTTCTTGTCCCTTTGTATCTCTTATCCCTTTTAGTATTACTTAGTTTTAGATCTATTTTCACTTAGTATTAGATCTACATATTTACTAGATGAGGAAAAGTGATTGAACCATTATTTATTTAAGAACTGAAAACTGTTTTTCATCTGTGATTGCTAGTAAAGTGTTTAAAGAATTATCAGGCTTAGAAAAAAATTCCAAACTTCAGGTCACGGCACAATCAAATATTCAAAATGCATTTTAATGTTTAAATATATGCATACATAATTACTGAAATTTATTTGTGTATGTTTCTAAAGTATTAAAAGAGAAGCATCAATTCAGTGTGTTGCTTTCACATGACTTTGGCAGAGATATTCAAAATCCAGATTTCTTTATGCATAGAAAAACACTTATGTATGTCTAAGAAACAACCTCTGTTTACAGCTTATCTAAAATAATGGCTAGATAAAAATACATATTTTTCATCTTTCATATCATCTGCGTACTCAAAGAACCCGAAGAAATCAATAATCAAGAACAATATGAAATCAAAGGACAGTGGATGAAATTCTGAAGCTTCTTAAGTAATTGAAGTTATGTTATTGACTTCAATGAGGCCAACATTTTACCTCATACATTGAGGTTCCAACCCATACAAAAATGCAATAGGTAGGTCATTAATGATGACCATGTAGATTTACACTAGTACAAAGTTGTGCATTAAATTCTGATATGAAAAAATATTGTTTTCTTTGTACCCAGGGGAGGGTGTTGGTGATAGTAGACAAAAATGATTTTCAAATAGGGCATCTTGGTCAAGATGGAGAATATATATGCTGCTTGCAGCAAGTACTTGCTTTTTTCTTTTTTTGAGAGAAATATAGTTATGAAGCATAGCCTAAGCCTGAGCCTAAAAGCCTTCCTCTGTTGGCTTTACATTTTCTTCAGATGTCCTACACCTCTTTCATCAGGAGCCATTACTTCAGTGTTAAGACACGTGCAACACCAGATATGAAATGAGTAGGGATGGTTTGAAACAGAAATGTTATTTTAAATTACTACCATTCACGAATATGTGGAATATTTAAAATGGAAATTGTGACTTTGGCAAAAGAACTGTGAAATGCCCTCAGTAATTTGGAGGCATTTTCTGCTGATAGCTAAAATATCACAAGTGAATAATAATTTCTGAATGATCGTGTTGATTCTTCATCTTCCTGTGCAAATTTTTGAGATACAAACTAGATGTTTTCCAGTTTCAAGAAAATATTTAAAAATGCTTTATTGGATGCTGACAGTAATTGCAATATTTCTGTAACTACCAAACTATAAAGCTAGGGGAATAATAATCAAAAAAAAGAAATCTATGGGAAATTACGAGTTTGCATCTCACTAGTTTTTCTAAAAGAATTTTTAATATACTATTTTTCAAATAAGTAGTCCATAATTGCTTTTATCATTAAACAGATATTTAGATAGTACGATAATCAGAATGATATAACTATCCAAGGTGATAAACTGAATTTTGAAAGATGAGAATGGTTTACATCATAGTGTTAATTGTTTCCAGACATAAAATAAGTGAAAATATGAAGTATGGTTATACTTTGCAGGCTAAAAATTATATCCTGGAGAAAATATTTTTCCTGTCAAACTTGAATGGGGAAAGTATATTGGGAATTTGAAAGGAACTTCTCCACCTGGTTGTAAATATTTACAACATTCTAACTTTTCATAATGTTCATATATAATAATCTCATTCACTGGGAAAATATTCAAGAAATGTACAAAATGTGAATTGTATTTTTTCATACACTTTGAAAATTTTAGGTCCACTTTTGAAATGTGGCCAAAATCATGAGGTGACCTATTCTAAGAAGGCAGCCAGAAAAAAAATTACCTAGTCTAGCTATATGACACTCTTTAAAGGGATGTAAAGTAAAGTACAACCAAATTCTATATATGACTTCTCAATCAGGAAAAATACATGTCGCTGTTAGTCTGTCTTCAGACTCATCTACAGTCTTCATCACTCAGGCTCTTCACTTAGATACATTGTAAAAATAGCTTTCAGGCCAAAGCACTGAAACAAGAGCCAGAAGAACTAAACTTGCTGAGTGATTCTACCATTTTAAACAATATTATTATTTATAATTCCCAACATCAAAGGAAGGAGAGCAGTCTACTTCATCCTTCATTCTTCCTTAGGGAAGTAATACATGCTGTAACTATCCAAATAATTCAGTCCTCTGTTTTCACTTTAGATTTATCTCTTTGTCCTCTAGTTTACATACTAGCATTTCTTCTACAAACAAAATGATTGCATGGATATTATACCATCATTCCTTCCTTCATAAATATAGATGTAAGGCATATTACTGTTTCAAGAACAAAATGCTTTGGCCACAAGCCGGTAGAGGAAGGTATCTACACTTAAGAGAATCTCAAAATTTGGCAGCAGTGTTTCAGTAAGGTCAGACAGATAATAAAATGCCATCAAGTAGGAATAGTAAGAAGCAAATAAGGTGTACTGAAGTACCAACCTGTGGGACAAAAGTTCTTTTCTATATATGTAAATTTGCATATTGCTTCTTTCAACAAATCTTACTTCTTTAATAAAAAATGTATGTTATTATGATCATGGCCACGGGGACAAAGATGAGGGAGAATCCACCATTTCAGTTTTTGTGCAGATGACACAGTCCCTCCAGGATGTGCTTCTGCTCCAGTCCAGTTCAATTCCTTCTTTGTCGTACTGTCCAGACAGTCAAGGAAAGGCCCATGAGATTTGAAAGCCTGCTAGCTTATGTACAGAGGCAGCTTCAGGGATTTGGTACAAATCTTAGGTAATGTTACCCTCCTCTGACACATCAGCACAATTACTTTAAAGTGTACTTTATTATTTAAACATTTTTATGGATCACTATGTGAAGTTAAGCAAAGATATTGCAGTGTTATCTTTCTGAACCATGGCATCGCCCTCCTAAGAGAATTAGGGTAGTTCACATAACAGAGCACATAGAGGATGCTTCAATCATCAGTTCATGTGGGAATTACAGCATGATAGCTACACCATGAAAAAAATCACTTTTGTGGTTTTTTACTAATGTATTTCAGAATATTCTCTTGTGAAATGTTCTTTCTGTGCTGGTACTTCCTTGACAGTTAATTTTTGGATTGCTCTCTTAAATACAAAATAGGCATCTGTGAGATATGCAATTAAAATGAGGACATAAATGCATAAATGGGGATTAATTTAAAGGAGGATTATGAGAAGGATTCTAAATCTACCTGTATAAATATGGACTACAAATGTAATCCTGTGCATTCATTAGTCTGGCAGAAATAATTTAGCAGCCAGCTGAGAAATGACATTGAAATTGTTCTCTTATGCTATACACCTTATCAGATGTATGCTAAAGAATTCTAGCTCTATCCAAAGTGTCACCTTGACCAATTTCATATTCCACATTCCACTTATTGCAAAACAAAACAAAGTCCCTCCCCCCCTGCTATGTTGGTACAATTGGCTTGAAGAAAAGATATTTGCAAAGTGAATGTTTAAGTTGTAGAAAATCTGACCATCTTTCTATTCCTCATTTACACAGAAATGCTGGTAGAAATAGGACAGACAATGAATAATTTTAATGACTAATCCAACTAATGCTCTAGTAGGTTTGGATTTCTTTCTGTTCTTGCTCATTATTTCAGCTCTCTCTATGTCCATCCCATCTCCTTTGCAGTTACGGAGATACAGACGGTTTTTCCACCTCTCTGCTTTATCTCCCTAAAGTCATGCCATTAAGAAAAGGCAAGAATCTACAAAGGTGCAACTACTATGCAAGTACTGCTACTATAGAAATGGACATAGATGACATAAATCTGCGTAACAGGTTTTGAGCATATGCTGCTATAAGGCAAATGCCAATGCATTTAAGTTAATACTGGAGGAGCCTCACCTGAATTCATCCTGCTATCTAAACCCATTTCACTGTGCATTTGAATCGCTTATCCTGCTGTTCAGAGTTTCTGTCTACTTAAAAGATGAGGGAAGGGTCATGTTTATTTCAGAGGTATATTTGAATAGAACTAGCCACCCACATCCAATTTGGAAATCAGGGCAGCCACAAAGACTGATTTCTTCCAAGCATAGATCTGTCAGTAGGAGAGGGCAGCTTGAGAACTCCATGCTCTGCTGGAAAAGCTTTGAAAAGAAAATTAGCTGTGCTGTATGCCTGTGGGAAGCAGAAGACAACAACAGTTACCTTTGAAAAACCTGATTTAGCAAGGACAACTTAAATAGCAGACTTGGAAGCAAAGTACTTGATTAAATGTGTTTTGATTCCTATAATGTAAATCACAAGCTAAAAAAAAATAGCTTAAAAATATAACCAACCCATCAACTAACAAGATACAGGAATCCAGCTTCTGATATTGCTACTTCTGTTTTGTCTGCATTCTGGCAAACAGATTCGCAAAGCCTTTAGTTAGCATTAAATTCAACTGGTTAAGTTTAAATGACATCATGATTATTAATTTGATTGGAACTCATTTCAGTCCTTATAAAAGCATGAAACAGTTGCATAACATCTAAGGATGAAGATGTCCAAAGCAGTACAGGCAATTTAATCCTGACGTCCAAAATCATGGAACATATCTTTTCACAAATATAATGTCCTAAACAGCACAAAAGCTGTAAACCACTGTAGTTTGTGGATTTGAAACCAAATTTTCTTCCTCTTAATTTTACACAGCTGTAGTAACAGGTCATATTGAGTGCCTAAAGAGACATCCAGGTCACCAGGCTGAAACTAGAACTGAGGTAAGACAAAATAGTATTTCTAGTTCTCTTTATTTTTGTGAAGATTCCTCTCAGAAGAGGAACCTAAGCCCATCTCTTTTATCTTGCACTGCATCTGCTTATCTGAAAAAAATATCTTATGTTTATTTTATGTGAATACTTAGATACCTATTGCCATGTAAACTATATTCAATAGATGAAAAAGCTGTATAATTTCCAGTAGGTTATTTGAGTAGTAGAAATAATGGAGTTTAACTTATTAAGGCTCTAGTCGTTTTCTCACTGTGGGCACTAATAACCTCTATCCCTTCTGCATATCTGTTTAAATGGGTTTAAAAAATCACTGGGAAATAGGCAGGGAAGCAAAAACTCTAATGAATTGTTTTTCTTATTATGCTTAAGAAATAAGCCTGAAAATAAAGGTGCTAGCAATATGCTTTCAACCATATTTCAATAGCTTATCCCTTACATATAGTGACTGACTTATGGACTTCCTTCTTTGTGAAAACTTTGGTCTTGATGTCTCAGACCTTTTCACATTTTCATCTGCTGGTGACCACAGGAATCGTTTCTTATTAGCTGTTTGCTAACAAGCACTGAATTCTGCCTAACCTGTGAAGCTGTGCATCCAAGAGTTGGGAAAATGTAGGTTTGAGAATTCTTCCCCCACCCCCATCTCTTCCCTAGTAGGGCAAGAATTGTCCTTGAGAAAGATGTTTTGGGGGGAGTCTATGACTCCATCTTTTTTCAGATTTTTAAAAAAAATTTCTTTTTTAAAATTTTTGGTTTCAAAAATACTACTATGCATTTAAAAATAATATGCATCATCTTACTTTGTTATCTTGTGTTCTCTGGGTGACATAGCTTTTATGCAGTACAACTTTCTTGCATCAATACACGATTTAACATGGAGGTTAATATCCTATGTTTTATGTTGCTGGAGGCCCCAGTAATCTTGCTAACATCTGCAGGAGAAAGTAAATGGTGCTTTTAAACATTTGTTGTTGACTGCTATGAAGAGAAACTATCTGATCTACTTTGTGGTCTTTCAAGACCTAGCAAAGCTGAGCAAATTCCTCATGCTTCTTGTCCTACTGAAGACAAAGACTCCCTAGAACAAGGGAGGTGAAATTAATTTTCCCATCTTTTCCCAGTCTAAATTGGAGGAGAGACTGAGTGCTGGGTTAGACAGTGACAAAAAAAGGGGCCTACAATATGAAAACTCCATGATAACTAAAGTCACCAGCATGAATACAATTCCTGTTTAAGACCTGTCATGTGCTGAAGTTACTGGAAACCTGCATGTGTATGAGTATCAACACTCAAAAAATTTTAAAATAAAACAACCCTTTAAATGTATGATTTCAGTCTGAAACCATATGTTAGTCTACTTTTGTAACTTTTTTGTATGTCCATATGCAGACAGATATCTCACAGATATAATAACAAAAATAAAATTGTGTTTTTATATCTGGGGTATTAAAAACAGCTCTTTTTTGTTTTATGTCAGGTTTATCATTCACTCTCACAAGCCGTTTCTCCAGTTACCTATTTTTTTTTGGTTCTCAAAAGGTACCAGTAAATACAGTGAACATCTTTTGCTTGTGGTTTGGTTTTTTTTTCCACCTGTAAGTGGGCCATGAAGCCATGGTAAGACTTCATGTAAGTTAAGCCATGGTAAGACTTCATGTATAGAATTTCTGTGACCCCTGGGATCCTGGTTCAGAAGGACTGTAAGAGGAGGAAGAAATGGCACAATATTAACTTATTCTTTTCTCATAATATGATGAGACTGGCACTGTAATTTTATAAATTTATTCCATTTTCACTGCAGATCTTAACATTTCAGTCTTCCTCAGATACCATTTTGTCCATTTGAAGTGACAGTGCATGACCAAGTACATGAAGAATACAAGGTACTTTGTATCTGACATCACTTCCATTTGACCATGCCACCAATAAGAAACAATTTGACAATTTCAAATAAGAAAAATTGATAATTTGACAATTTGACAAATCTGAAATTTGTCCATTTCAAACTTGAAATTGTCATTATCTTTAATAGTAATTACTTATAATTGTACTTATATATCCTCATTTCTTATATTTTTATATTGTAGGCAAGAATAACTAGTTTTTATGCAGATGCCATATTAGAGATATTAATTTGTCTTGCAAATTATTTAATGTAAAAAACCTGTTATTCAAATATCGAACATTTACAAAGCTCTCCAGAATTTGATTTCTACAAGCCCATTTATTGTCCTTATAGCTAAACCCTAGATAACCCCTTCTAATTAAAAACAAAGATATTTGTTATTGCAATAATCAGAAAGAATAACAGTTACATTTTTTGAAATAGGAAAGCAGTTTGACAAACTGTGTGTATATTTTCCATCCAGTCAGCCATTTCATGACAGTAAAACAAACCAAGAGGATATATCTTTTATAAAATGCTGTTTCATTATTATTTAAACTATAATTTTCCCAGAGAAATAGCATTGCACAGTTTACCCAGATGCAAAACCACTTGTAAAATGGATTAATGGAAGGTCATAATTTATTTTGTAGAGTAGGGGAATTAATTCTGTATCATTATGTTCCTGTGAAGAATATGAAGGTAATAAAACCAGCATTTGTTCTGAGTTCTTTTCAAGAATATGTGCTGTCGATAGTATTGCTAAACTTAATATATAGGTTGTTTTCTTTGCCGGCTGTGAATCTTGTCCTGACCTCAAAGGAGAAGACTAGTCTTCCTAGTTTCTCTCATCTTGCAAGATTCCCTTGTAAGGTTATTTCACTACAACGTCAAGTGACAAGTGATAATACGACAACGACAAGGCATAATTGAAGAATTACTGTGGGAAAAAGAAGAGTAAAAACTACTTTAGCAGCCTTCTTCACAAGATACTTGAACACAATCCACCACCACGATTGCTTTTCAGAGAAGACTGGTTATACTTTAAAATAGTTCTGCTTTTTGCAGAATTAACACAATTAAATTGCCAAATCACCTTGTCCATTACAATTTTAGAAGAATGTAACATCATAAACAGGGTAAATTCTAAGTAGTTTTGTTGTTGTTACTTAATTTACTTTTTTTTTCTTTCTAAGTAGATCACATTCCTTAAATTTCCAATATAGCCATTGTGAAAAATTCACAACAGAGATCTGGAAACTCTGGGGAAAATGTTATTCAAAGGACTCTTAAAATGTGTAAATTTTTATTATTTTTTCTACAAACCATATTTTTAGAGGTTCCCATCTAGTAACTTTTTCTCAATATCTATGTTTCATGAAAACCATGTGAAAGATACTTCTTTCCTAGTTTTAGTTTAATTCAGAATGCAGTACCTCTAGTAATAATGGCTTAAGTAGTCACTTGAGTGCCTTAAGTGTTTAAACAGCTGCCCAGTCAATTTAACTCAGTTTAGAAGTATCCATCATCAGATAGTCCATTTTGGTTAAACGGACAGTGGATGTTATGCAGCCTGAATTGGTGAGGGGGAAATCTCATAATCAAAATGTGATGCTAATAATATGGCTCATAAGAAACTGGTTAATCCTATCTTCCGAGGCCACTGTAACCAAACTGATGATTATATTCTGTTTATTGGAGGCATTGAGAGTGAATGAAATAGTACTATTTTCTGCAGAGATTGAGGGCTTTTCCTTTATTCCAGGTCTTATTTGGTAAATATGTAGCTTGATTTCTGTCTGCTCAGTAGATTCTGCATGTACCACTACTTAAAGATACTGCAAAAACTCAAGAACTTTTCCAGCATAGAAGCTTAAACCTAGCTATTAGTGCTTGGAGGATTTCTGCTGAAACCTTAGAGTGCATCCATAATCTTGTCTTAATCTTTTTTTCTTACTTTCTAGGCTGCCTTCTTCACCGTTTGTGTCTTGGCATCCTTGATTGTGATGTGGTTATAGTTGTAGATGCAGTGTTCTGCAGATCAGGGATCAAAGCCAGACTATGAGCTCAATGGTGTGGTTTTGCCAGGATCAGAAACTCTGCTATTAGATTTTCATGGGTTCAAGGAACCCAATCAGTACGAGGAGCTCCCAAAATGGGATGGGATGAAACAAAATGAAAGGAAATTGAGAGAGCCTGAACGTCCTATCCATGGAAAGCTTCACAATTTCTGGGATTCCCCTTTGGTTCAGAATGAAAACTTTCACAACAAAATGAAATTTGAAAAGCATGACCAGATCTATTTTGAACTTTTCTTCAGGTGTCCTCTCAAAAAGGCTCCCGGTTACATGGATTTTTTTGATGTCTCACCTCTTTTAAAAATTTCCTACCAAAAAAATATATAAATCTTGTATATTACTCTTTCCTTTTCCTTTCAGTCTTCCTCCTGGTTTCTTCCCACAAATGCTCGATCTATTTTGCCATTTTTCAAAGAACTGCAACTTGTTCTTTCTTTCATGCTGTGATCAAATTTTCACACTGTAATGAAAGCATGATAAGTAAGTGATACTGTTTCATTTTACGTTCTTATAAATGTGTATAGTTCTCGCTGCAAAAATGATACAATTTCACTGATGATAGGAATTTATCATCTAGTACCAGTATGGAAACTTTCTGATTTGTGGTGATAGGAGTCCATGAAACATGTCAAAGATTATTACTGTTCTGTTCAGAATGCTTGAATGCAAATTCCCGCACAAGAAAACAAAAACAAACAAAAAGAGATCTGATTTCAGCTAACTGTATCTTAGCAATCATAATCCTTCAATATTAATCTGGATGCTCAGGTAAATTATAGGCTCTCCTGCAGCATAGTACCCTTTGAAGGCATAATTGTCCTTCTATTCATAGCACAAATACTCTGATTTTCTGTTTGGTTTTAGTCTCTGAAACAAAACTAGACTAGAAAGCCCTTGTTGAAAAGAAGATTGCTACTGGAGAATGACTGGGGTTCCACTAATGTGTGAACCCTCTTTGTCTCATGGTCTACAAGTCTGCTCTTCATCTGTTTGTATGCTCCTCTCTGAAGGTGTAAGACCAGGTCAATAGTAAATGAATTTACTTCTCAGGATTTCCAGTAGCTGAGAATGCCTGAAAGTGAGGAGAGATGCTGTACAGATGAATGCTTAGACCTGTTATATGAAGGTGAATACTCCATCTTGATAATATTGAATGCACTGGATTAATTAGGGCAACAAACAAAAAAATCACAACTGTACTTTAACTTTGTTAGAACCAGAATGGTTGTGCCATGAATATGTGTATCTTGTGGTACGATAAAAATAATTCGTCTTGCCTATATGTAAGATAGTATACTTGACAGAGACATAAGGGAAAGTAAATTTCTCATTTGGCAGATGCTATCGGTCAGTAAAGCCTCACAGGTGCTATTTAGCCAATCACTCTACCATATGGCTTCTTGTGCTACTGCCTGAATTGCGTGGAACAAAGGGAGAGTGTTGAATGTTTAGTGCTGGATAAAGTCATAAGAAGGTCTTACCTTTTCACTGTCTTCATTCTTCCTCCTTCTTCCAAATTCAAATTATATAGCAATCCTTTCAGCTCATCTATCAAGTTCCTGTTATTTTTATCTTACTTATGTAGATAAGGCATCATCCATTTTTGCTGCTTGAAAATAGGATGGAACACATCTCTCGGTAAGTAGGTGTATTAGGTCAGGCAGAGTTGGACTGTGCTTTGTATTGGTAGCTAGAAACGTGTTGATGACACACCAGCGTTTTGACTACTGCTGAATCAAGGCTGTCTCTCTTACATTCCCCCCTCACCAGCATGCTGAGGGGTAATAAAGTATTCTTCAGTGCAGATAAATCATTAACTAAGATCAGTATCTGAGTGTACAGGGAGGTAGACAAGGCAATGGCTACAGTCCAGAGTTTTTAAGGAAAGAAACAGAAATGTAGTGGGCACAGAGCAAAGCATATGTAATCATAGTTCTGCAAAATCAGGAAAAAAATGAGTATGTCCTAATATACAGTGGGCTTGGCAATGTGTTTACTGGTTTGGTAACAAAGGAATGGTACAACTTGTCTCGCCTTCAGTGTTATGCAAAGAAACACTCATAAATACTTTTCATTAATCAGTAGAAATTTGTTACAATTTGCCATGTCAGTACAGGGCATGTCTTACACCCTTGGGACAGCCTCCTACCCTTCCTTCTGAGAGGGTAGCCAACATATGTTCTTTCTCTAATGGTTTTCAACCTCTAAAAAGAGATGAGGAGGAAGAAGTCTTTTCATTGTTGTGAGCATCAGAGTTGTTTGCTTTGTGCGTTTCTGTACATGTGACATAGACAGGTCCCAAACAAGGAGCAGGTCTCCTCAGAGGAGGAGAACTTCAGACTCAAGGAGTAATCCTGACATCATAACCTGAGGAAAGTGGAAGAAAAACCCATCCGGCTAGAAGGAACAGCACTAGTCAGAGGGGAGCTGTAGCTAATCTTGTCCTATTAGCAATTCATGTTATCTTGGTGTCCTGGTTTTGGCTGGGATAGAGTTGGTATAGTGCTGCATTTCAGATTTAGCGTGAGATAAAACACTGATGTTTTAGTTGTTGCTAAGTAACGTTTATACAAAGTCAAGGACTTTTCAGCTTCCCCTAGTCTGCCAGCAGAGAGGTGTACAGGAAGCTGGGAGGGGCATAGCCAGGACAGCTTACCCAAGCTGGCCAAAGGGTTATTCTATTCCATATAACTTCATGATCAGTATATCAACTGGGGAGTTGGCCTGGGCAATTGCTGCTTTGGGACAGGCTGAGCATCAGCCACTGGGTGATGAATCATCTGGTTTGTATTTTCTATTATTATTATTATTATTTATTATCATCATTATCACATTTTTCTCTTCCTTTGCTGTCCTATTCAACTGTTTTTACCTCAACTCACAAATTCTGCTTCTTTTTTCCCTTTATTCTTTCCCCCATCGCACTGCAGGGGGAAGAGTGAGTGACTGGCTGTGTGCTGTTTCACTGCCTGCTGGATTAAACAGCGAAACTTTGTGCCTATCTCATTGTTCCGGGGATTCTGCCCTGGTACTTCCTAGGGAGACCTACGTAACAGGCAGAACATGCAGACAAGAAATGCATAGCAGCACACCAAGCATGGCTGCCCTCTTTTCTGTGGGGTGCACTGTGCTTGCTTATGCTGAGCATGCACAGTGCTCTTCATCTAATTTGAGTGGACCTTCAGAGATAAAGTCTGCCCTGCCTGAATTTCAATATCCTGTTTCAAACCATGGTTTTCCAGAAAAGAGACTCAACCAGGCCACTTTAACATTTAAAAACACCATCAGTCTTCCTCCTGTCTAAGACACAATCAAAAGCAGTACCTTAAAAATGCTTTTGAAAAAAATGTACTCCACTACTAGTCCAGTCCTGTGTACACAAACTCTACCTTAAGTATCCTGGTAACAAAAGAGAAACCTAGGATGTGTAAAGGCCAACAGAGAAAGTTAAAACCAGTGCAAACTTCATAAATGGAAATTGTTTGGGGTTTGTTTGTAGAGGAGCAGAAGAGCGAAAATGTAATTTCTTGGCAGAGCAATTGGGTTTTTTTGCAGCAGATGCACAAATACATTTCTGAGACTTTTATATGGCATTCCTTCCCTCTGGACAACCTAGCAAATGGACAGAAATCTTCACGGCAATGTAAAGATAACAATTCATAGATGAAACAATTGTATCCACTGTTTGCAGACATTTTACTATGTACATGTTATCAATGACGCATAGGTAGTAATTGAACTAGCTAACACCCTTATCAATGTTAGCTCCAAAAATCAGAAAACCTGACCTCACTGTGGTAGGATAGAAGATAAAACAAAGCAGGGAGTGATGTTCTTTCTTGAGGATGTGTTAAGCTAGACTCCATTGCTCCTGTTTGCAAGTCTGTCTTGGTTAAGTAAATCTATTTTACTAGACAGTGTGTGGTAAGAGTGTTTAGAAATGAAAGATAGACTGTGGAACAAGTTCTCAGGCTTTAGTTAAAATACTGAGAAAACTTGTGACCAGCTGATCACGGGAAATGTGATAAAAGAGTTAAGCCCGGCGCCCGGGAGGGAAAAACGAAAGTGTGTTTATAGTTAAGCAACGTGAGATTATTATGCGAATGGAAAACTACGTGTATAAAAGGCAGCCGTTGTTTTAATGAAGCAGTTGTTTTTATCTTGCTAATAAGGAGCTATTGTCGTTCTTTGTCCATCCCGATAACGACTACAGTGCTAAAAACACTTTGTAATTCTTGTGACCTAATTACTTTATCATAACTTTTAGGCTATGAAGCAATTTCAACAAACCGAGATGTTTTACATGCTTTAATTTAGATTCGCCTTATCGGCACTAAAATGACAAGATAATTTAACAGCTTTGTCTTTCGCTAAACTTTCTCCCCTCCCCGAAGCTTTTACAGAGGCCTTTTTATTTATTTATTTATCTATTTATTTTAATAAAGTTCAGCTGTTACATAAGGGTGCCCTCTTATGGAGAGTGTGGGCACCAAGTCTTGTCAAAGTTTTTAAGGGTTTTTTTACAGGCTCAGTAGACATGGTTTTCTTACAAATAAACATAGCGAACAGTCAGTAAACTACAGCACGTGGACAAAGTACTAAAACATGTAATTTAGAAAGTAGAGACTTTCTTTGAATTAAGCACTCGGTTTCTTCATAGTACGCATCTGTGAAAATCTTTCTCTTTAAGGCATTTTTTTGCTTTTGACTTCAACAATAATTGGATGGTAGAGTGCTGCTAAATTGCTTGTCCAAGGCTTAAAATCTTTAAACATCTATATTCACTGGAACACTGAAAGTACTCAACATTTAAAGTAAGCTTACATCTTTTCAGTATCTAGAGATCTAATATCTTGTGCTCAAGAGTAAAAAGAATTGCCTGAAGCACTCTTTGAATCATTGATGTATTTTTTTATTGTTTATCACTTTGTCGCACATTTTTACCTTATGCTTTATAAGAAGGGAAGCGGAAAGCTGGAGTTAGGGTTACTCTAATGAACAAATGCAGTTTTAGTGAGTGAGACCATTTCTGGAAAACAGTTCTACTGCCCTCACAGCTGAAGGAGATAACAAACTATGAGGGGTAAAAAAATAATAGAATAAATAATTTGAAATGTGGAAAACGTGTGTGACTGTAAGTGGCTATAGAACTGCTTGTTGAGCTTGTCTAAAAGGACTGGTTGCTCTCTAGATATTTCAGATTACTGATCATAATGGCACTGCTCTTAACAGATAGGATGGCACCCAGTCTTCAAAGACCTGGCTAAGTGCAATACTTCTATAAAACACATTTTTTCATCCACTTCATCTATTCTGGTATTTATATTGAAGTGGCAAAATAATGTGTTTGCAATGTAAAACTGAAAATCAAATGCTGCAAGACTAGAGCAATCCAATGAGATTTTGCACTAAATTCTTATTTTGATCTCTTCACAGTATTGGCTCTGCCAGTCAGAAGCAGTGTTTTCTGTATAGGCTCTCAGCGCAGTGACATTGCAGCTCAGTGAGAACTTTCAGATACTGCTGCTGGGTTGCTTTGCATAGCAAGAATTAATTTTTGCTTAAATTTAAATGGACAAATTGTTTACTTTTCTGGTATTTTTTTAAGTTAGATAATTTCATAGCCATATTCTAATTCATTAGCAGATTTCGAAAGATCTTAATACCTTAGTAAATAGTCCACTAGTTCTGCAGCACAAACCAATGACAAATATAATGTGAAAGAGTAGAGGAATCACAAAGCCTGCAACGCATTACCTTCTGCAATTAGTAAACAGTTTGATGCAACAGCACTTCTGTGGTTCATGAAGCTGCTGCAGCAGTTTCTCATGACATGATAGGTCTGTCTTTACTATTATTTATTTACATAGTGCCTATTTTGGCGTGTAGATCTTCTATGCTAATATTGATTCACACCATCAAAAAAACCCACCTTGCACTGAATTTGATGTTGAATTCTTAGACCACTGCCATGGCAGAAGGAGTTCATACACATGACAATTCTCTCACAGGGTGCCATCTGAATGGCTTATTTTAAAATACAGAAATAACTACGCTAAAGAAAAGTCAGGAGAAAATAAACAGTATAACAACGTAGGTAGTGAAGTCTGATTTTTCACTTTTAAAGAAAAATGACAACTATTGACAAAGAGAGAGAGGGAAGATTAATGTAAGTACACGTTAAAAAAAACAATGAAAACTTGTTTCTAACTGTTGATAGGCATTAAGGAAGTCGCTCATTTTGACTTACTGCACACACCAATGGAGCAGCTACTGAGACAACAATATTTAATGACTGACAGAAAGAAGGATTGCTGGAGAAGAAAATAGGATCATTTTCATTTCATATCTATCCAATCCTTGTGAGGAAGCAGTCACATTAATAGAAGCATTGTAACTTTAGCACAGCCCAATGCCAAACTGGAAATATAATGCAAGAGGCTAGACTTTCTGAAGCCAGTTATTGACCATCTCCTTGTTAATCATGTGCATGAATGAAAAGTTAGCACAGTAATGCATTATATGGTATAATGTTATTTGTCAGGAAGTGTGGGCAGAGGGCAAGTCTGTCCTGTCCTTCAGGAGGATCTATTGTAAGTGCAAAAGTAGATAAGGACCAGATGGGTCAAAAATTCTTTTTTAGCTTTTGCAGAAAAGATGCTGGCAAGAAACTGTAGCAATTTCCACTTTATCAATACTTTCATTTGGTTCATTTATATTAAGAGAGGTACTAGACATTTTTCTTCCAATGTGTTTACATTCAGCACAATTTTGTATCCATGCTTTACTTCTCTCATGGTGTACTTAAAGTAAGCTGCATGTTGACGTACGTATAGGATTAACAAGATTACAAATAGTTTGATCACTGCATTTCTTCAGGTGGCAATGCAGCTGTAAAACATACTGTTTAGGAGACTATATCCAATTTGAACACTAAGTGGTGCTACAATGTTAACTATTGCTATTTACCCCATGTTCTGCCTTACAAGTAGGTTGTACCATCTGATAAATCCCATCACCCTTCACTTATTAATTAGGTATTACATGTACTAAATAGTAATAATGGTTTTATTGTTATTAGGGGTGTAACTAAGACTTTCTCTGCATGAAAACAGAGACCAAATAAGTACATTAGCTATAGTCTCTACTCATTGTGCCACTCTAGCACTGAGTAATTGCAGCCTGATAATGAATCCAGATCCCATTGCAGTAGGTGTTTTTTATAGAAGCAGATGAAAACCAGTTGTGTGTGGATGCTTTTGAATGACTTATTTCAATTCAATGTAACAAATTACTTATTTAATATTAATTTAGCTTCTATGTCATAAGGAAATCTATTAGCTGTATACTGCATAGTAATTTTTAAAAGGTTTGTCATTGTTAGCCAACTACATATCATAGAATCATAAAATCATAAAGTGATTTAGGTTGGAAGGGATCCAGTTTCAATGCCCCTGCCATGGGCAGGGACACCTTCCACTAGATCAGGTTGCTAAAACTTCAGCCAACCTGGCTTTGAACACCTCCAGGGATGGGGCATCCACGACTTCTCTGAGCAACCTGTGCCCGTGCCTTACCACCATCACAGAAAAACATTCCTTTCTAATGTCTTATCTAAATCCCCCCTCTTTTAGCTTAAAACTGTTAACCCGCATGTTATCACTTCCTGATAAAGAGCCCCTCCCCAGCTTTCCTGTAGTCCCCTTTAAGGCTGCTATAGGTCTCTCTCCCTGGAGCCTTCTCTTTTCTAGGTTGAACAACCCCAGCTTTCCCAGCCTGTCCTCATATGGGAGGTGCTACAGCCTTCTGATCATCTTTGTGGCCCTCCTCTGGACTTGCTATAAGGCTAATTAGCCACATAATCATCATTATGTGGAATATCACAAGCCTGTCTTGTCCCAAAGATAAACATTACTATTCCAGTAACATTGGATACTGAAACATTACAGATTTCAACATAGTCAAAGCATTCAGAAAGCAAATGTACATCATCACTAAAATGTCAAAATAATCCCTCCCTGCCATGGGATGCTGGTGATGCATCAGGAACAGTGGCAGGTTTAGGGCAAGCAAACGTAAGTACAGGAGACAGATCATGTAGGAACATTTTCGAATTTATGCTTGTGGATTTTGTAACTTATTTTTCTTAGTACTAAAGAAGGTGAAGATTTATTTGTAAAAATGAAGAAACAAACTTTGATTGTTATTTTGTTATGACAGGTACACGCTGCATTTTCATACTCTGACATAAAAACTATCCTATATTTCTCTTTCCTGCTCTGAAGCAGCAGGGAATTCAAGATATTACCAGTGACTTTTCATGGTCTTACGATATGACTACAGACAAAAACTACATGCATGACCAATTTATGCAGCCTTCTAAACCTGCTGAGATCCTAAGAATATCAGACTGGGGATTCGGTGCTGACAACACACCCAGACCACAGAAAGAGACCTTCAGAAATACAAAGCACTGACAGGGAAAGCACTGACAAGCCTAGGTGGGCTGGCATTTTAACTTTGGAGCTAAGCATTTTACCTTACGCTTAGCTGTCATTTTGGTTGTGGTCAGCTATCCATAATGGATTTAGACACATATTGTAAGAAATGGAGCTGTGGAGCCTCATGCTTAGTGCTCTTCAGGTGCCTACTGTCCCCCCTGTACAGAACTATTGTCTATTGTCCACACCCAAAAGCCTGGAGGATGTTTTTACTGTTTAAGGAAGACACAACTGTGAAGCACTTCCTTTAGTAGAATAACACATAGAATCATAGAATGTTTTGGGTTGGAAGGGACCTTAAAGCCCATCCAGTTCCATTCCTTCTGCCATGGGCAGGGACTCCTCCCACCAGACCAGGCAGCTCAAGACCCCATCCAACCTGGCTTTGAACACCTCCAGGGAGGGGACACCAACAGCTTCCCTGGGCAACCTGTGCCAGTGTCTCACCACCCTTGTTGTGAAGAATTTCTTCCTAATGTCTAATATGAATCTTCCCCCTTTCAATTTAAAGCCATTCACCCTCATCCTATCACTACATGCCCTTGTAAAATGTCTCTCCCCAGCTTTCCTGTAGGTCCCCTTCAGGTACTGGAAGGCCACACTAAAGATCTCCCTGGAGCCTTCTCTTCTCCAAGACGTAACAACCTGGACAAGCTGGAGAAGTGGGCCTGCATGAACATAATGAGGTTCAACAAGGCCAAGTGCAAGGTTCTACACCTCAGATGGGGCAACCCCCAGTATAAATACAGGATGGGGGATGATGTGATTGAGAGCAGCTCTGCAGAGAAGGACTTGGGTGTGCTGACTGATGAGAAGACTGACAGGAGCTGGCAATGTGTGTTCTAAGCCCAGAAGGCCAGCCGTGTCCTGGGCTGCATCAAAAGAAGTGTGGCCAGCAGTCTGAGGGAGTTGATTCTTCCCCTCTACTCCACTCTCGTGAGACCCCATCTGGAGTATTGTGTTCAGTTCTGGAATCTCCGACATAAGAAGGATGTGGAACTGCTGGAATGGGTCTAAAGGAGAGCCACAACGATGATCAGAGGGCTGCAGAATTTCTGCTATGAGGACAGGCTGAGAGAGTTGGGCTTGTTCAGGCTGGGGAAGTGATAAAACATCTCTTCTTGCACTGAGCTGCAGACCAGCTTATTTTTCATTGCTTGCTTTCCAAAAGATCTTCAAAAGGTATTGCAATGAGCCATCAGTAGAAAAAAAAGCACCTAAGTATCTTTAGAAGCTTATTAGGCAAATGGTTGATGTTACAGCCCAGGGACGCCAGGGAATTACTTCCACCCGGAAACCCATTTAGCACGGAAGATGAATGAAGAGCTGCAAAAGATCGCGGTTGCGAAGCACTGCTTCGGTTTTGCGTTCCCCAGGGGCGCTACGAGCAGAGCCGCGTCCCGCGGAACCGCTGCCCGCACCTCCCCTGGCAGAGCCACGGGGCAGAGCCGCGCGCCCCTTGGCGGGGCTTCTACCTTTAACGCTCCTGCGCCCACAGACGCCAACAGCCGCCCCCGCCGCGGTCGGATCGCCATTCTAGCTCCCCGTGGGGCTCCCAGGAGCAGTCACTCCCTCCAGCAGTCACGGGCGGGCAGCGGCAGGATCCCTGACCGAACACACGCTCTCCAGCCGGGCCGTAGCCTCGCCCGCTACCTCCGCGAGGGGGCGCTGCGGCGGGCGCGGCCGCTCCCCGGGCGAGGCTCCCGGTGGGCGGCGGCTACGGAGCGGAGCGAGGAGACAGCGACTCTGCAGCGCGAGGGAAACACCTACCTGTGGCATGGCAGAAGTGAGTATTGTCTTTCTTCCGTCGTGTTCGCCGGGCTTTGTCCGAGACTGCGCTCTCGGCTGCTGCTCGCGACTCCTCTGGGGTCCTTGCCTGGGAGGCCGGCTGGAGCACTGAGTAAGTAGGCAGTGTATACGGTTGGTTCCCTTGTCTTTTCCCCATCACTGTGGTATCTGACTTTTTTATTTCTTTTTCTTCCCCTCCCCCGTATTTTTATATTTTAAAAAAATTCTTTAAAAATAAAATTAAAAAAATCTCCCCAGACCAAAAGCCAACAACCCTGGCATCAGCATTTTGGCAGCTGTTTTCCCGGCACATCCCAGGTTCTCCTAGTCTCCAGCTTGTTGAATTCTGCCCTCTACACCCACTTGAGGAAAGAAAATTTAACTCCCAGCAAGCTGCGCCTAGGGTTCCAATTGCTATCTCTGAGGCAACAAAGAAAATGTATTCGTCTTAATTTTCTGTGAGCGGTAGTGGAGAGCAGGGTGGGCTGCAGATGAAGGATTTTCTTCTGTGCCGTCACGTCCCCTTGGTTGCTAAGCGGTGGTGACCACATCTGTAGAAAGATGGAAGAAGCACACAGAGGATGGAGAGCAACAGGAAAAGCTAGGAAGAACAGCATGTCCTCATCTCTGGCAGCCTTTCCTGCTGGATATTTGTGTAGAAAAAAAAACCCCAATGGATTAATCTTTCTTATGCACATCGTTACCTTATGTCTAAACTTCTCACATTCCGTCTTGTACTCCAGATAGAGCAAAGTAGTTTTGTTTTTCCAGTTTGATTTGTTGTGACTTTTAAGTATTTACACAAAGAGAAGAAATTTAGAAAAGCATACTTCTTGCTTTCTATATGAGTGGTACTGCTTCAGCCTCAAAAAATCTTGTTAGGAAAGTGAACAATGGGAACAACACTTAAACAAAAGTACATGGTTGATTTATGAAAAATAATAAAGTGGGAAATTTTCATCAAGAAAATTAATTTCAGTACAAATTTCCCCTACTTATTTAAATTCAGATTTTTCCATTTGACTTCAGGACTCCAATCTATAGAATGTTCCTTTGTTACCAAATTTTCTCTTTGTTCCTGGAATATACTGAAAATATTTATAGTTTGACTGGGATACAAAAAGCAAAATTAAGGAATGGAAGGGAAAATTTTAACTTGTTTTAGAGCAAATGCAAATGCAAATGTGGGAGTTAGCAACAAAAAACCCCAAAACCTTAGTATTTTGTGAGATAAGTTACTTAATGACATGTTTACTGTTTGCTGTAGAACACCACAGCACTATCAAAGTGTGAATTTTCACATGGAGTGAAAGGCAGTTCTGACACTGCCATTTTCATCTCAATAGCGTGTGTGTGTTGGGGGGAAATGTCTTCTAGCTTCTAACTGGACTGAAAAGCTACTATTTATGAGAATCTGATCAGTGGCCACATCATTCTTGTTGGTGCCAAACCCAGCTGTTGCTGGCATTTAGAAAGTATCCGTCCTAAACCTTGGCTCTGATCTCTCTCTGAGAAACACCGTGGCTCCTTGGCCAGGCCTGATGTAAAAAGGGTGTGTCAGGGTAGGAACGCAGAGATGTGTTGTGTCCATTGCGCACCGAGGTTCGGAGTGTTTGGAGGTGCACACGGGGGGCGGCAAGATTTGCCAAAGGCCAGGTTGGCCGTCAGCCAATCCAGGGAATTTAATGTCATCCTTACCCACACTCCAGCCCTGTCACTTGCCTATGTTAGGGATTCAAGAAGATAATTTAATGTAGGCTCTTACTATTTTTCTTCTTTCGTGCATGTTTTTTGAAATACTATGTTTTTTAAATGGTCTTCTAAAGGTGTATTTAGGTGAAGTTTATGCCATCACAGATTTGAGGAAAAGATAAGATTTGCGTAAATCTTGGATGTTGATAAAGACTTACATATTATTCTTAAGACACAAAAGCAAGCATTGCCCCTTTCATATTTAAAACATTGTGTTTGCAGCTGAAGTTCAACAGAGAAAAAAGGAAACGAGTGAAACAAATTGTTGATTTTAAAATTACATTAAAAGAAATTGAAGTGCTGATAAATAGTATGAGATGTGAGCAAATTACTGGGCAAAAATTAGATTTTGTTAATTTAAAATTTTGTTACCAGCAGTACAATATTGATATGGACAGGTTTTGCTTTCAGTATTTTATTTTAAAACTAGTTTCTCTTGTTTGAGGCAAAGATGAAGGTAAATTTGAAGTAATATTGAAAAGATAAATACATCAATTTTCTTCATTTAAGTAATCTAATATACTGTTAATACATACTGCTCATAAGCAGTGATAGCATGTAGAAAGCTTTCCACCTTATTCTAGTCCAAGGAAATATACTGTCCTTATGTCCAGTTCTTTAAGCACATGTCTTCATTTAATTTTTTTATAGTGACAGTAAGTTGGATGCCTTCTGCAGCATGTCCTTTGGGACTGTGTATGTGCATACAGTCCAGAACACATGGAGAGAAAACTGGCATAATTTAATCTTCAGAAAGACTTTTCCCTCCTGTTGAAATAAATTGTAAACTCAGCCCAGGACAAGGATGTATTTATCAATAATAATCACAGATGTCATGCTCCTTAGAGACAGTTGAGTCATTCTCATTCAACATTAAGTGGTTGTGCTGGTTGAAGCACTTTGGTCCAGTTTCCAGGGAAGATTTCCCATTAACGGTCTTGGTCCTCGTGTTAAAGGTTTTTGTCACCATTAACTAGTTGATGTCCAGATAGCAGATAAACTCTTTCTTACATTTCTAAATAAAGGTTACATTTTCCCATGTGATGTAATAAGTTCAGTATAAATAGTTTTCTTAAAGTCTTAGAAGAAACCTGCTGTAGAAATTCAGTAGCAAAGCAGAAGTTAAAAACAAAAATTTAAACTGTCTTGCATGCAGTTATTGCTTTCTGGGAAAAAAAACCCCAACCAATAGAAATTTGCATATATTTTCATATGTGTGCAAGTAAGTTTAACACAGTTATTTCCATAGAAGTTCAGTGTTTTGGGGTGAGGTTTTGTTGTGGTTGGTTATTTGCTTGTTTGGGTTTTTTAACAGCCTCCTTGCCTTACCATGAGCTTTCACTGTATAAAAAAAGTAAATAAGTAGATTTCAGGTTCTTGGGGGAGTGATGACTGGTTTTGGTTTTTCAGATAAATTGTTGACAGTGTGACAACTGAATCAGAGGCAGATAAAAAAGAAGGCAAATGGCATCTTTTAGAAGGAGGCTGGTGTTTAGTTTGCAGGATTGAAGAAGTCTCTGGTAACCGATTGTCTAAAAGAGTGTTTTAGTGCTATTCTTCTAGTTTCTTATGCAGTATGAATTTACATGTTCTTTTCCAAAAGTTGTAACATCCTGTTTATATCAGCTCTTTACTGAATTTTAATTTTAGAAAGCTGTGTGTGAATTTGAAGATAAAAGTTTCATTTTTCTGTGAGCTCATAGAGCTTTTTTGTTGGCTAAGCTATAAAATGCACAGATAAAAGACAGATGTACACTTCCACCCTGTCTGGAGTTCTAAAAAATTCAAGAAAGTGAGGGGAAAGGAATGCAGGCTTAGACTAATAGGCTATTCCACTTTCCTGATGAATACTTGATTAAATTATTTATTCTTACTGCATGGCTGGAAAGGAAGGAACTTTTGAAGCTGAGTGTTTTCCACGGTGCTGATGAAGTACAGTGGCTGTGGTAGTCTGGTCTGAAACAGCTGTTTTCTTTTTGCCTGAAAAAGAGAATAGTGGTGAATTAAGTAAAAAAAAGGAAATAATATTTTTTTTTAAACAAACTGCTGCACTTTATACAGTGGCTTTTTTTTAAGAAAGGTTTTCTGTGAATGTCTTGCAATTCTGTTTTAATTATATTGCAGCTGCTTTCCTCAGCCAGGTAGCACTCGTTTCTAGAGACTCACTTGTTTCTAGAGAACTATGTACTACGGCATGCATATTAAGAAAGGTTGTGTGCCTACATCAAGGAACAATACATCAGTGTCCATGTATTAAATTAAACTTCATTTTGGTTTGTTTGTTTGTTTGTTTGTTTTCCCTAACATGGCCATTTACGGAGATGTCTTCAATCCACTGAGGCAGCCAAGAAATAAATGGTGTAGTTTTGGTACTTCTTTTTCTGACTTCAACACCATTTATTCTTTTTCTACACACAAAAGTTATATGTGTGCATGTGAGTTAAGCAATGGTAGGCAACGCGGGAAGCTTTAGCCAATAATACAATACTTTGATGTTAAGATGCATGATGGCAAAAGCTGTGTAGCTGGACCTTCTGAGGTGTATGTTTGAAATCTTCACAATGAGTTTGTAAAAGTTGTTTATAATACAAGTATTTCATTTTAAAAATATTTTCACATAAAGAAAACATTATGATGATTTCTAATAGATTCCTTCAAATTTCATGTTTGATTCCACTTAACAGGTTGTGTATACATAGTTTGCCTCTGCTCTCAGCTTTGATGTAGGGGCTGGGGGGGAAGATACAGGCTCTCAAGCCTTTCTCATTACTGCAAATGTTGCAAAAGAGCCCTCAAATTGCTTGGTTTACTACATATGCTACAGATTTTATAGTGAGACCTTTTCATTCAATTGCATATTTGCCTTATGGTGATTCCAAGATCTTCCTTAAAATCACAGAACTGCACAAAGAACGAATTGGACCCAGTATTATGGAATGTGCTACCTGTCATTTTACCAGTAATTGTTTACCTGGAATACCATTTTATGTTCGTCTAAATAATATTTCTTTTTAAAGTCTTGTTGTGATGTAACCTCCTTTCAGTTGTAAATCTGAGTTGGAAGAACTGGGGGAGTATTTTTCCCTTATATCCTTATGACTACTTTTACTTACTGTTGCTGTAGTTATATTTTCAAAGATCTGCCTGTAGTAGGTTGCGTTTATTCATCTGGTGCTTTGTGCTGCAAAGTAAATGATTAATAGGTGTCATTTCTAGAAGTATTCTTAATGGCTCTAGATTTGATAATGAACAAGCACTGATAACTATCAGGGAAATCAAGTTGGATATTTCCTTTGCGGATCACGCTGTATTAAGAACAGTGGGACTCTGTGAAGTGCTTTCATGTGTATGAGGTGGGGCCTGTACTGATCAAAATGGTATTTACCTCTCTATATTGGAGACAGGGACATCATTCAGGCAGGGGCTGGCAGACAGGCCTGTCATCATAGACTGGCAGGGACATCTTTCACTGGATCACGTTGCTCAAAGCCCCATTCAACCTTACTTACTGAACCTTGCCAGATGCCCAGGGTGGGCTTGTTCAGAAACGCTGTGAATCGCTATGCTCAAGGCAGGGGAAACTGGTGATTCCAAGCCCGTAGATGGTTCTGTGACTTCTGGATATGTATTATTGGCAGATGTGTTTCTGTAGGGTTTTTTTCTGCCAAGTGGAACACCCTGATAATGTGGTGTGAACTTGGCATATATTTTTTTTATTTGTAGTCAATGAAGCTGATAACAATTGCAAACATTTTGAATATTTCAGAATTTATCAAGAGGGCAGGTCAGTAAAACTGTCAACTTTGTCTCCTTAGTCTTAATCATTGAACTTTTGAGCATGTTTGAGAAAATAGGATCTCTCATACTAGTGTTAGGTTAAAAAAATAATTTTCATTTGAATTCTTTTTATGTTGTCAATGACCAGAAGAGTGGATTGCACCAGAAATGGTAAACTACATTTATCTTCTTCTACAGATTATTTTGAAATAGGTCATAAAACTTGGTCCTTTTCTTGCTGATTTTCAAGAATCTTTTATACTTAATTGCTGAAAGTTGTTTCTCTTTGCACATAGAAGTTTCATCCTTCAAATCGGACTCTCAATGAGGTAAATTGGTTGCGGAATGTATTTCCCTGGTTTGATTCTATTATCAGCAGTAATGCTTCATTAATAACTATCAATATTTCAATATTTTTCAACAATTCAATATGGTATAATATTTTACTGCTGCCTCATTCATGTATCAGCTTGCAAACGATATAAAGCCAGTGAAACCTTGACTTTGAAACTCTAAATTTAAATGTGAAGGGCAAAACATTTTCAGTGGAAAGAAAATAATTACAAAATTAAATTGCTACGTCAGATTTGCATTTAATTTTTTATTCAGAAGATTTTGTTTTCTTTTAGAGGATACTGTCATATTTGTTTATTCATTTATCATTTCTCCTGCAGGTGCAAGAGTAGCATTAACTTTGGGGTTTTGTTTTTGCATGACTTAATCTAATCCAGTTAATTTTTTGTTGTCCGTAATTGTTGTTTACACAGTCCAGAACAGGAGTAGTTTTTGAAAAGCAAGTAAATAAGAAAAGTAAATTAAAGCATCAGAGATATGTTTCCAGCTTCCTTTAGACTCTTCAGCAGTGTGGGGTTTGTATCTTTCTGTGCCGGGGGATGAAAGGTTTCCTGTTGTATTTTTGCCATATTCTTGGAGGTACTGTCAGATAAATTTTAATACAGACCTGTCTTGCAATACAAGAGACAAGTAAAATAAAAAGACAAAAAGGGATGAGGGAGGACAGGTACTTCAGAAAAGACAAAGACTTGGACTCAAGCCCCAGTGAAAACTACTGCCAAAGCTGCCTTGAAGTTCCATTTTTCTGGCTTATGATCACATGAATGTCTGAAAGTGACTGATAAAGACTGAGTGAATCAACCTTGTTTACTGAAAAGACTCAGTGATCATGGGGAAAAATTTTCTTTCAAAAATAATTACATCCCTGAACAAAAATGAGAAACACAGATGGATTGTAACAAATGCAGGGCTTATTTGATTGTGAAAGAGACCTGTGGTTATCTTCCTAGTCTCACCACAGCATTTTCTAGCACTTCAAATTCAAGAAGCCTGTTTTTTTCACAATCTTTTTTCTTCTTTGACTTTTACTTGTGATAGAAAGCAATTGTTTAGTGAAATAGGTCTGACCATTAGAAAGTATGGGAAAGCCAAAGGAAGTGCTTCCTCTTTACTTCAGCCACTGGCAAAAATACTGAAAATAGTTTGATTAACATTTGAGTTAAAAATAATGATGGTGGGAGTGCCTGCTTTTCTGAGGGTCATTGGGAAAACCAGCATCATTAATAGAGTTCTGTCCAGCTCCTGTGTTCTGGCTTTATGTAGGGAACACTGCTATTCTCAGAGCACTCCTCTGTGAAGAACTGAATACAAAGCTTTTTATTAAAAAAATGGCATTAAAACTGTATTTGTTCTGTACTTTGTTGGTTGTTGTGCAGATTCAAATATTTAGAAAGTAAAGCTTTCTCTGTGCAGATTGGATGTAAGCATAACCTGTGGCATTAGTGCCACTCCAAAATGTGTCATCACTGTGGACAGAACTTTTAGTTGGAAGTAGGGTAGCAAGGCTTTGTTATGAGAATTAAATTTTTCTTACATGTCTGCATTGTTCTTTCTCCTGTAATTTCCCATCATGGCATCAGGAATTTTCTCTTTTCTTCTGTTCATCAGGAAGCAGATAGTGAACTTCGCCAATGTGGCTGACAGCCTCAAATCTCTTCTAGCAACACAGCACCGTGTTTTAGGCTGTTGAGCTCAAAGGAATAATTGGTATTGAACTCATCTCGATTTTACAGGCTTATTCTGCTTCTGTGGCTTTTTAATGGATGTCATAAGTAAACAGTTATTTTCTGATACAGGTAAAAATTCAATAATATAATGGAGGTGCTAAATCCTTCTTGAGTCAGACAAATGAACCTTTTCAAGAAGAACATCCTGCCATACATCTATGTGATGATGTATGTTGATGCTGTTTTCCATTTTCAGGGTGTTTGCACAAAGACATAGAATGGATTTGGGAATTTTGCTTCCATATCACTGTAACCCGAGCCAGGTTTTACTGATCACCCCAAGTCTGTATCCATTTGCACAACAGCAGCTGAGCCTCACTAGGAAATTAAGGGCAGAAAGTAGACTCAGATTACACTAATGAGCCCATTAAGTGAGGTATAGGGAGCCTGTCTGGTCAGAATGAGGAACTGAAAAGAGATCTGGCTGTATGCCTTGCATTATGTCTCTTACATTCTGTAGCAGATTTTCACCTTCTGTATATTTACTGAGGGGGAATATTTTATTCTTTTCCAATGTTTGAGGGAGAAAACCTGATGTAATTGGTGTTTGCAGGCTATAAAGCTCATGATAAAGCACTAACAAAGCACATTTGCTTTCTAAAATATTTCAGATGGTATGTCTGTTCAGGTATGTTCTCTGACCCTTTTACAGGACTGCTCTTTTACTATGTGGAAAATCAAAGCAAAACAAAATTACTGATTTTTAAATAGTCATTAGAAACATTTAATAAATGTTGCTAATCATGTTCTCATCCTGTTTATTACGTTGTAAAAGTGTTATCTGTAACAGCAAATAAATGTGAAGATTACTTCAGAATTTTAGGAGTTTTCAGTTAAGGGAAAAATGTGGTTGGTATTACAGGCAAACATGTGCTTTGCTGCTATGGGCTAATGGAAACAATAATGTTTTGATCTTTCTGATAGATAAAATAAAAATCAGTGTGCATTTTAAGAATTAAAGAAAATTATTTATTACTGTTTAAAAGCTAGTGAAACATAGATTTGAGTTCTGCAGTTTGCTGTTAACTTGTATCTTGTTAGTTTTTGTTACCTTTTCTCTACTTTGTTTTATTATTATTTATTTTTAGTTATTATTATTGAGTTTTAATTATTATTATTTCAGTTCCTAATGAATTTTTGTTGTTCAGGAGGGAAGCTATCAGCTGCAGTTTTTGGGGAGCTGCACTGGTTTGATATCATTTATTGCTGTTCTTCGCAGTGGTGATGTGTTAGCGATGGCCCCATACGTAAGCAGAAAAACAGGAGAAATTGGTAACAGACCAGCAAAACTTGCAGCAGATATTCACAACAGATGATTTTTTGATTCCATGCTTGTAAGAGCCAAACTAATGAGAATCCCATGTACAAAGATGTGTACAGCTTCTTTGCTGTGCCAGCTGCTTATATGCTTTGTACCCTTGTGTGCATGTAATTTATTACTGTATTAATAATTCATTAATACTAAATTATATGTTCTGAACAAATTGTGCAAAAGTTCTGATTTGCTACTGAGGCAATCTCCCTGGACAGTAAATAACCTTTGAGAGGATATATTTTAATGGATCAGAAATGGCTTCTCTGTGAAAATTGTGGCACCTCGCTATAAAAAGTCAAAAGAAACTCCCAAATTCGTTCTTTCTTTTTTCTTTCCTCTCAGCCCTAAATCCTTTAACTTGCAGGTGTCTTAGTTTGGATGGAAAAAAACAACCAAACAAACCAAAGTATGCTCAGTGATTTTAATCAGAGATTGTGAGATTGTGCAGAACAGGTAACAGTTCTTTGCTCTACGTGTATGTGTGCACAGAACAGAACAAAGCCAACAACAAGTGCGATTAAGTTGTTAATATGGATCGAGTCCCGTACCCGAGCTCTGGTGGTGCCGTCACTTTAAGCTGCAGCTCCGCTCCGGGCAGCCCTGGCGCGGGGCGCACAGCTTCTCCCAGGCCGCAGCTCCGCTCCGGGCAGCCCTGGCACAGGGCGCACAGCTTCTCCCAGGCCGCAGCTCCGCTCCGGGCAGCCTCCTCCTCAGCGCCGATCCAGATGGTTATCGGTCACACTCGCACTCACACACCCAGAGAGGGAAAGGAAATAAAGATAGAGAGATAGAGAATACAGCAACGCAAGCAGAGGTAGCAAAGCGCGACTATTCTCCAGGCAGCCAGATGGAGAAAGAGGCGGAGACCGGGAAGTAGCCAGTGAAAGGAAATGTCCGGGCAAACGGGACACAACCTCTGCCCCCGTCTCCCTGGAAATGGCCCCTGCCCCCCACTGCCAGCAAAGGAAGAAAAAATTCTCTGAAAGAGGAGGGAAAAAAACCCCAAAAACCAAACCAAGCTGAAACTATAACAGCAGGGAAAACATCTTTGAAGGGAGAATTATCTTTATTTTTAAGAGAGAGATAACTGAATCTGAATTTTTTGTCTAATTTTTCTGTCAGAAGCTTTGTAAGTTATTTCTCTAGGGAATGTTTTGTGTATGTTGTAGCTATGACTGATTCCAAGAATCCTCATCCGTCCTAAAAACTGATGATTTCACAAAATTGAGTGACTTGCCTTCAAAAAGACAAGAGATTCATCTTGACATATCCTAGTAATTACTGAAGCAGTTCTGTTGGATGTGGGGGTTCCCCTAGGTGCCAGTGTAGAAGCTTAGCCATATGCCTTCAAGAATTCTTTCTCAAATAGTACTGTTGATGGAATGACTAATTTATCTCTTAGTGACATGGTGTAATTGACAAGTAGGTGTAGGTGTTCGGTCATAGGTTGGACTCGATGATCTCAATGATCTTTTCCAACCTTATGATACTGTGTTACTGTGATCTGAAGCATTCTACTTGGTATGTCCAGCTGCCCCTGTGTAATGTTTTTTTTTAATCTAATGATTGTTAAGAATAACCAGTCTTATATTGGTTTACATGGTCAAACAATTTAGATTGTTGTCCAGGGTCACAGGCAGAGCTCTGTAGATATTAATTTGATAATACATCGCTGACAATGTAAGGAACGTGTATCTTTTATGAACAAAACCAGGAAAAGCCATATTGTTTTAGTCAGCTCTTTGGAACCCAATAAATTTTTGATGATTGATGGAAAAATATATTTGATCGTAAAAAGACATGGCCATTAGCAGTACCACCGTATAAGAAGAAAAAAAGCTATTTAAGGTAATCCGATTGCCATTTTTTGTTACACTTCCCCACAATTAAACCTCTCAATGAAGTAGGGATATTTCAGAACTACTTTGGTTTAATTGGCTGGTTGCCTTTGGTTGCAGTATAACATTGACTTTCTCTGTGTGACTTTGTTAAAGGTGGTAATTTACTGTAAGGTTGACTGATGCCTAGAGGCTTCTGATACATAGCTTTTTAAGACATTTTTTGGGAAGAACCTCTCACCTATTTATTAGTATTTCAGTCTTAAATACAGTGGTTTCAGTCTTTTGCCTTTATTCACAGCCCTGATTTTTTTGAGATTTAACTGAAGCTTTCTCCAACAATGTAGTGCTAAGCATAGGACTGATAGAGTAGCTGGGGGGGCGGGGGGTTGCCTTTGGTTTTAATTTTGCAAAACAACTGTGAAAAAGATCTCTGACAACACAAGCTAAAACCTGTCACTCAACATGACTATATTTATCATAGAGGAGTATCAGGGCTGTGATTTTGCAAGGAAGCTTTTCGCAACAGAATCTAGACCATTAGTCTAAATGTTGTATATCTTGTCTCCCTGTCCGTTTTGTTTTGCAGGAAGTTTAAATTTTATGCATGGGAAAATGCCTTTACTTTTCTTTAACATGTCCTTGTCCAAGCATGTCACTTAATATATTAAAATGTATTACTGGGCCAATATGTGTGAGAAGAGGAAGGGCATCCTTGCAACCTGGTGAAAGCGGCTTTCAACTAAAGTTACTGGAGGAGGGGAACATAAATCCATCCCACTTCTACCAGTTTGATGCCAGTGCTAGTAATAGATGCCCGGAGCTGGAACATAGGTCAGCAGGAGACCACCTGAAGGGAAACACAAAGGATTTCCAGTCAGGAAGACAACTTCGTCCAGTGCCAAACTTAAATACCTCTATGCAGACACATTTAGCATGGGGAATAGACAAGAGGAGATATGTGCATGCCCACAGGGCTATATCTCATTTGCGTCACAGAGACAGGTGGGATGGATCCTATGATTGGAGTGTTGGAGTGGAGGGATACAAACTCTTTAGGAAGGGACAGGCAAGAGAAACAAGGAGGGAGTGTTGCCCTGAATGTTGATTACCAGCTGGAGTGTGTGAAGCTCCACCTGGAGATGGGTAAGGATCTAACTGAGAGCCTTTGTGTCAGGATTGAAGGGAGGGCAGGGACAGGTGATCTTATAGTGAGGTGTCTACTGCAGACCACTGGACCAGGTAGAGCAAGCAGATGATTCCCTATGTAGACAGGTGGATGAAGCCTCATGTTTGCAAGTCCTGGTCCTCATGGAGGACTTCAACCACCCTGATATCTGTTGGAGGTAAAACACAAGGCAGAAGCTATACAGGAGATTCCTGGAATGCATTGTTGATAACTTCCTTCTCCAAGTGATAGAGGAGCTAACAATGAGAGATGCTATGCTGGACCTTGTTCTCACCAACAAAGAAAATCTGGTCGGGAGAGTGAAGCTCAAGGGAAGCCCTGGCTGCACTGAGCATAAAATGGTGGAATTCAAGATCCTTAGGGCGGTGAAAAGGGTACACAATAAACTCACTAACCTGGATTTGAGGAAAGCAGACTTTGGCCTCTTCAGGGGTCTGCTTAGTAGGGTACCATGAAATAAAGCTCTGGAGGGGAGAGGTTCCTGAGAAAACTGGAGAATTTTCAAGGATCATCTCCTTGAAGATCGGAAGCGATGTATCCCAACAAAGAGGAAGTCAGGGAAAAAAGTCCAGGAGGCCTGCACGAATGAAAAAGAACTTCTGGACAAACCTAAATACAAAAAAGAAGCAGGGTAGGTACCCTGGGAGGAATACAGAGAAATTGTCGAAGCAGTCAGGGATCAGGGTAGGAAAGCCCTGATAGAGTTAAATCTGGCCAAGGATATCAAGGACAACAAGAAAAAGTCCTATAGGTGTGTCAGTGATAAAAGGAAGACTAGGGAGAATATGGGCCCTCCCTGGAAGACAATGGGAGACCTGGTTACCCATATGGAGAAGGCTAGGGTATTCAATGAATTTTTTTCCTCAGTCTTCACTGGTAAGGGCTCTAGCCTAAGTCATAGAAGGCAAAGGCAGGGACTGGGAAATCGAAGAAGGACCCACCCGCTGTAGGAGACGATCAAGTGCAAGACCATCTAAGGAACCTGATGAGATTCATCTGCAGGTCCTGAGGGAAATTGCTGGCAAAATTCCTAACCCACTATCCATCGTATCTGAGAAGTCATGGCAGTCCGGTGAGATCCCAGTGACTAGAAAAGGGGAAGAATAACTCCCATTTTTAAAAAGGGTAAAAAGGAAGACCTGGGGAACTACAGGCCGGTCAGTCTCACCTCTGTGCCTGGCAAAATCATGGAGCAGATCCTCCTGGAAACTCTGCCGAGGCACATGGAAAACAAGGAGGTGATTTGTGACAGTCAACATGGCTTCACTAAGGGTAAATTTGCTGTACAAATTTGGTGGCCTTCTATGATGGAGCTACAGCATTGGTGTTTAAGGAAGAGTAACTGACATCATCCACCTAGACTTGTGCAAAGAAAGCATGAGACACGGTCCCTCACAATATTCTTATCTCTAAATTGGAGAGACATGGATTTGGTGGATGGACTGCTCAGTGGAAAAGGAATTGGCTGGGTGGACACTGGTGATAAGTTCTTCAGGATTCGGTATTGGGACTGGCATTTAACGTCTTTGTTGACGACATAAACAGTGAAATTGAGTGCACCCCCAGCAAGTTTGCTGATGACACCAGGCTGTGTCGTGCAGTTGACATGCTGGAGGCAGGGGATGCTGTCCAGAAGAACCTTGAGAGAATTGATAGGTGGGCCTGTGCAAACCTCAGGAAGTTCAACCAGGACAAGAGCAAGGTCTTACACCTGGATCAAGACAATCCCAAGCACAATTACAGGCTGAGCAGAGAATGGACTGAGACTAGCCCGCAAGGAGAAGAACTTGGGGGTGCTGGTGGTAGAGAAGCTCAACATGAGCCAACCATATCCTGGGCTGCCACAAATGTGACCAGCAGGTCGAGGGAGATTAGATATTAGCGAGAAACATTCTCCTGTGAGGGTGGTTAGGCACTGGCATGGGTTGTTCAGAGAAGTAATGGATGCCCCATCCCTGGAGGTGTTCAAGGCCAGGTTGGATGAAGCTGTGAGTAACCTGTTGTAGTGGGAGGTGTCTGTGCCCATGGCAGGGGGTTTGGAATTGTATGATTTTTAAGGTCCCTTCCAACCCAAACCATTCTATTATTCTATGATTATCCTGGTTTTATATGCAATTATGACACTAAAGAAATTAACTAGTGCAAGTTATAATTCTCTCATTAATTCAGAGAAGAAATGTTGCTTATTTTCTCCAAGTTTGTAATATCCAAATGTGGTTTCTTTGTAAATGTTCACTCTTGGTAACAAAGACAGTTTGGGAGACCTTAACCACTTTAAACATAATTGAGGGTTTTTTAAAATCTCCTTTGTGGTGATGGAAGTTGTGAGTGGCTTTGGATAAAACTAATTTAAAATTAGTCATGTAACATAACGCTGTATACAACTACGTTTATTCTTCTGTGTGAGAAAGGAGGGTAGCTGAACGCCTTCCAATAAATGGTCAGTTATGCAAGGAGGATCTACATAATCGATTTTCGATATTATGTTAAAAACTTTGGTTCTCATATATATGCCAAATCAAATAATTCTTGGCTTAAGAACTTGAAGAGATTCTGGGTCTTAAGGTCTTAAGTTTGTTGTAATGTAGCATTTGATAGATGATAAGTGAACTTAAAAGAAACATTCTTCCAGTTTCTAATGGTGCAATTTCTGGATGTCTTTGTGCGTGTGTGTGTGCATATTAAGCTCTTATTTTGTGGTTCAGAGTCCTGCTCAGGACCACACAGCTTTGTCAGTTTTCCATTTGAAAAAAGGAAACAAACTAATTTTTATTTGCTTCTTTTCACTTCACAAGAACAAGAAAGATTATTACTAGAAAAATATTCTTTTCAATTCCCTCCCCCAGTTTTTAATGCATTTTAAAAATTGCATTGTCCAAGAAAATGTGAAGTGAGCACATATACTGGTAATGATGCCATGACTGCAATCTGTAAGAACTTCATAAATGTCTGTATTTTATGTAGGCAGGACATTCTAAAGCAATACTTCTGCTTATTGTGGCAATTCTTTTCCTCACAATTTAACTTCAAGGATATGTATTTTTCAGCTGGCATTAATTCAGTAAAGGTGAAATCTGAGGCAGCTTCTGGAAAATAAATCTAGAAGTACAGTAGTATTTTCTTATTTTCTGGAAATGTTATTTATTGACTTCTTGGTATCACTGCAGCAAATCTGTAATGTAACAGAAATCTAACTTTGAAAAGTAACTTGCAATGCCGGTCTTGTTTTTCTTGTATCTTTGAGATCTTATCCTGTAAGTGAGGTAAGAGTAAATAGTCCTGAAAAATATTTTTTTTTTATTTTGGAGTTTTCTCTTTTTCTTAAACATTTTTTTTTTTTCCTTCCTTTAAATCTGAATGCACATCCTCCTGGAGAACTGTTTTCGGCTTCCTTTTAAACATCCCAGTCAACATGCCTTTTCTAAAAATTTTTTTCTGTACAGGAATAAAAGTTATTCTTCACTGTGTTTTCACTTAATTTCTCTAGCTGCAAAAACTTGCAGGGTTTAAACAATATAAGATCAAGTCCATGTTATTTCTGGATAAAACACATTTTGTGTTATCATTTGGGAAATCTGGCAGTTACATCCTAAATGGTCCATATAGTTAAAGTGTGTTCAAGTGATACATTCAGTTTTGTAACTGAGCACAAATATGAGGTAATAAGTACTCCTTGTGAAGAAAATAAATTTATCCTTTACGATGATTGCCCTTCATTCATACTGTCTTCCAGCTAATGAATACAAGGAAATTAAACACCGTGCAAATACCGTAATTACTTGAAAATACAAGTAGAGATTATTGTTTCATAGCTTAATCTCTAAGCAACTACAGTATGTTACTATGTGGTATTCATGGAGATACCTAATCTTTCTGTTTATCTTTTAAGTATCAAAACAAGGAATTAGATTCATGCTCATTTAAATCCAGAAAACAGAAATAGTATTTAAAAACTTTGACATTTGTCTTCACTGTGAATTTATATGGAAAAATTATCCAAACTTACAAAGGTAAAGATCATAACGTAATTAACTGGATGTCATCATCTTTGGTGTCATAAAGTGTTTTGGAGCAAACCACACATTATTGATGTTTTCTGTTGGAAACTGTCTTATTTTGAAATAATAATACATGAATAAAGCAGCAAATTGAGGGAGGAACTGGAGAACTAAAGAGAAAAAACCCCAAACGTGCTAGTAATGAAACCTTGCCAGAGTGGTGTCTTAGTTTGGATGAAAAGAAAAACCAAGATATGTTATCAGAAATTAGGTGATTTTAATCAGAGATTGTACAGAAAAGATAACGGTTCTTAGCTACAAGTGTATGTGTGTACAGAACAGAATTAACAACAATTGTAACTGAGATCTTAATACGAGTTGAGTTCTGTACCCAAGCTCTGGTGGTGCAGGTCTCTTTTAAGAGCAACAGCAGGTTCACTCCAGGCGGCTCTGGAGGCTGGGTGTACAACTTCTCCTCTGTGTGGGTCCTGCAGGACTTTGTGGCAGATCCAGATGACCAGTGATCCCTTCCCCAGAGACTGCACCCACACCCATGAGAAAGAGAGAGAGAATATAGCAATGCAAGCAGAGAGCAAAGCATGTGACTAGTCTCTAGGTGCAGCAAGATGGTGAGAGGGAGAGAATCCAGCAGAAATGCTAGAGAAAGGAATGTCCGGGCAAACGGGACATGACCTCTGCCCCAGTTTCCCCGGAAACATTTGCCCTCACCCCCTCATGTCCCACTCAGATACCCTTTGTTGGCAAAGGAAGAAAAATACCCTGGAAAAGAAAAAAACCTGAAACTATAACAAGTGGATGCCAGGATTTATAAAGGCAAATCTGTCCCACAAAGTGACATCAACTCAAAAAATGTAGAAATGTTTCAGTGACTGGAGTAATTTATTGGACTCAAAGCAAAAATTCACTGAATTTTTATCACCAGAAGAAAATTTAGGAGGTGAGAATTTTTACCGTAAATACATGAAAGTGGGAAGCGCCAGTGGCTGATGGGCTCTTGAAGTGAAGAGAAGCCTTAGTGTAGGAGCACATTTGATATAAACTTGTCTTCAGCTTGTAAAAGGAATGAACAGTTTGAGAAAACTTTAAATTAGTCTTATGATCCTGGATACATGATTTATTTAGACGTGACTAGTTGCAGGCTCTTGAAATTTTAAGAAGTATTTCTGTGATCTGGAAAAATGTCATAGTACTCATTTATGTGAATGACAGAAATACTTGCTAGAGTAAAAATTTGTGCTTGCCACATTTCAGGCAATGTAAGTATTTTTTTCACTAGTTTTCATGATGTTGCCAGGAATAATAATAAACTTTAACAGTTTTGGATTTGCTCTTTGTGGGCTCTTATCCAGATTTGGTTTCCTACATCAGTGATTGGATAGCTTGTTGGTGAGGACTGAATTTCCTGGATCTGCACTGGGTGAATATGTTTTTTTCTCATAAAAGGAAGAGGCAGATCAGTGACTGCAGATTCTAAAAACTGACTTATATGAGAGACATTTTATTTTTGTAAGATAGTTGTAGCATCCTCTACCTTTATATATTTTTGTTTTCTGCAGTATTATTTTTCAAATACCTTCTGAATATTGCTATAAATTCATACATTGAAATCGGAGGTTATTGAATTGGAAACATCTAGTTTGCAATAACAGGAAAAGATGCAATTCATGTAAGGTGATCTAACAAATTGAATCCCTGGAAGTGAACAGAAATTCAGTCTGTCTTCTATAGGAGTTTGTTTTAGTCTTTGAAATGATGACTGTTAGCAAGCTATAGAGAAATAAACAACTTAGAAAAAGAAGGATATGGAAAAATATTTTGTTTAAAATGAGTTGTCCCACTTAGTCCAACTGTATTGCCACTGTCTCTTGCCGAGAAGTATCAGAAGTGTACCATAGGTCTAGTTTATTCTGTCTCAGAGCAATTAATAATTCAGAAATGTTTTAGTTTTATTGATGTTTAGCATTGTAAGTGCACAAATAGAGTATGTACTGTTGGCATTCACACAGGAAATTATTTGAGAGGTAGAGGAAGAATACTAGGTTTTTAACTGTTGATTAAAGAAAGCATAGAACAGATGCTTTTTAAGTTAACCCATTTTCCTAAGAACTTCCTGGATTTGTAGTCTAGCCTGCTTCTTGTTTTGCAAACAGTCACAGAATAGTAATATGGAAGATAAAACCAGTCTGTGTTCTGTAGAAACTGTAACAGCCTGAAGATTCATCCTTGCATAATGACAATATAGTTGTTAATAATGTAAGTCTTAATTTATATAGTAAAGTTCAATATCCCTGAAAAAAAATATTCTTTTATATACACGTGCAGAAAAAAGCATAAAAAGAATATACATGTAAGTTTGCTTGTGACTCATCAAATTTGATAAATTGCCTAATTGAATTTCACTGTACGTCTTCACCTGACTCTCATGGTAGTAGCTTCTCATTTTTAATTTATTTTCGTACCTGAGACATATGGTTATTGAGACTTAATAATTACACCTGGTGTCTTTAGTATGCTGGGAACTTGATGCAAGTTTTTCAAATAGCACTATGAAATGTACCATAATACGTAGACTATTGAAAATAATTTTGGAAAAAAAACCATCCCTATGTTATAGATATAGATTAATAAGAGAAGATGTGTCATTTCTAACTCTGAAAAACAGGAAGATAAATATACTCTGTCTGTATGGAAAATGAATTTTCTTGGTATTGAGGGCTTGTTGCTGTATGTTTTGGGTCTAAGCTTGACTCTTATTTTTCTAATTGTTAAAATACAGATTTTGTAGATTCATATAGGAAATATAAACAATGTGTTCATGCTTTTCTTTTTTAGGCCTGTGGACGCTCAAAACCTCAAACTTCTACCTGTTAAATGATATAGGACTAGATTTAATACACTTTGATGAAGAATGTATTGGAGCAGCAAGCAGTTTACCTGTCAAATGTAGAAAATTAAGTAATAAGAGCAAAGTACCATTTCTAGAATTACCTAAATATGACCATTATGCTTTTCTTTGTATACATATTAAAACACATTTTAAAAGATAATTTAAAAATTATTCTTTCTCATTCAACCGTATTCCATAAAAATGTATTAATGTTTACGTTAGTAGCATGTTGTTACTGACTCATTCCTGGACACAGGAATTTCCTTCTAGTGTTGTGGTACTAGATAGTTGCTTGTGTGCATCGATTATCTATAATCTTTCATTTAAACTTGCTTTTTCTGTTCTGGATTCCATTTTGTCTCTCTCCAAATTGGCTTATTCTGAAGAAATTTCACCCATGGGTATTAACTACACTCTCACTGTAGAAAATAGAAACTTAGAAAGAAGTCATCTGTTGAAAACTCATTGGTTGTTGAAATTTAACCAATTTATTATTTGTAGGTCTTTTGAAAATACATCTGGCCTCAGAAAGAGTTCTGTAACTTTGGGGAGAGAATGCAGTGTTCTTTTGTATAAAGCTAAAATCCTTCATCCATCATAACTTCCTCAATTACGGAGCATAGCACTATCAAATTTCCATTAAAATCAGGAAGATGCAAATCAGAATGCCCTAAAAGGGAAAGACTAAGCTTCAGCACAATTGCTTTCTGCTTGGGTGTATGGCCTTTAAATGGAGAGTGCATTTATGTAGTACCTGTCTAGTAGTACAATATAAACATAAGTTTAGCAAGCATAGTGTAAGATGGAGTAGTAAGATGGAGTACTTTTAAAAAGTAGTAAAAAGGGCATAATTTTATTTTTACTTCAGTAATAAAAGTTGCATGTTTTCGAAGTACTGTCCCAAATTCATGTATAAATCCACATGTTAGAATTTGTAACCATAGACCGCAGAACATAGCTATGTTGAAGAACGTTTCTTACTTTTTCATAATAAGATGTGTTTTAAATTAGTGTTTAGGCTACAAAAAGCGAGAATGTTTTTCATTTTCTCTTGATGTGAGGTTTGTATTAACTTGAGTTCACAAATTGTATGCAAATCTGATCTTTCTTTTCCCCCTTTCAGTTTTTTTCTTTAACTCATAACTTGTATGTGTTTACCACGTTGTTACTTTAGGAAAGCTAAGGTAGCTAATTTTCTATTAAGTATTTTACAATTAATTCAAATGCTTCATTCTACAATGCTTCAGAATCAGAGAAGAGGTAGATGATGACTATGTTAAAAGCTTTTATTTGAGGATTTTTGTGTTTGTTGCCCACTATTTTCTGTTTTGTTTTATTTTTTTTCTCATGTTCTCCTAGGATCTTCTTGCAGCAGAACCTAAAAGCATTTAAAGTTTGCAGAATGAAAAGATGGCACAGGCGATGCTGGTACCGCCAGGATCTGACAGCTTCTTCTATTTCACCAAAGAATCTCTTGCAGCTATTGAAAAACGTATTGCTGATGAAAGGTCTCATCATGACAAAGATGAGCATAAAGATGATGATGGTCACGAAGGTCACCCAAAGCCAAATAGTGACTTGGAAGCAGGAAAGACACTGCCATTTATTTATGGTGATATTCCTCCAGGAATGGTGTCTGAGCCACTGGAGGACCTGGATCCATATTATATCAATAAAAAAGTAAGTGCTTTATGTTAGGAGTGTAATAACAAGCATTCCTGGTGAACTATAAAGTGGTAAATCCTCTGGTGTGGAGGTAGTCAGAAGCCTTGGTTGAAAGTATTATGCCCTATGTCATACCATGTTAATTATTTTGAGTACTGTAAATCTTCAGCTTAAGTTACCTTTTTTAAAAAAGGACTTTTCTTTGAATGTCTAAGGTTTCCTTATGATATTTTGAGTTATTGGCTTTTGCATTAGATGTTCTTTAATCTCTACAAATCTGATTGAATACTGAAGCATCTGAAAACTTCCTCTCTGTCTGGCTATTCTGTTACTGGGGTTTTGGGGCAACACAGGCAGTGCCTGAGATCTAGTTCAGTAGGGTAGTCTTTGGATGCAGTGCTCGTTCAGTCATCTGCCAAAACGATCAACTGTTGAACACATCTTTAAATGTTAAACTCTGACTAGGGAGGGACATAAGTGCAAGAAAAGATATAATTATTATTGCATATTGACAGCTTCATGCAACTTGAATTCTGTGGTCTGGTCACTTACAGAAGTGAGTTAGTTATGCTACGGTTTGCTTCAGGACCACTGCACCTGTTCTGTTTGATTTTCAGGTCAGCTGCATTTTTCCTGATGATTTTAATATCAGTTCCCAGTAAGTAATCCCTCTCCCCACTGCCCTGTGAGCAACATGGAGACAGCACACTGGTAGGAAAATTTGAGGTCATCTGCCCTACATAATAGTATGTTATAGGGCAAGGAGGTCCTTTAAGGTCTCTGGGTCTTCCTCAGTCACTTTACATCTGCTAAGTTTTCCCAGAAATTTGTAGTTTTGTTTAATGTAAAAGAGGATTTGTTGCTCAGAGGACCAGTTCACTGAAACAGTATAAAAATAACATTCATAACCCCACATTAATGGCTGGGCTGGGGTAGAGGGGTTTTTTTTCATTATAGCTAGTGCGGGCTACGCTTTGGATTTGTGCTGAAAACTGTGTTGGTAACGCAGGAATGTTTTAGTTACTGCTGAGCAGTGCTTACCATAGAGCCAGGGCCTTTCCTCCTCCTCACACCACCCCAGCAGCAAGTGGCCTGGGGGTGCACAAGAAGCTGAGAGGTGACACAGCTGGGAAAGCTGACCTCAGCTGACTGAAGGGATGTTCCATACCATATGACATCATACTCAGTAATAGAAGTAGTGGAGAGTTTGGCAAGGGGACCGACTGCTCAGGCACTGCCTGGGCATCTGTCGGTTGGTGGCAAACAATTATTCTTGTTGGCGTCACTTGCCCTTCTTGGGTTTTATTTTTCCCCTCTCATTTTTATTGTGCGCTCCCCCCCTCCACCCCTTTTCTTACAGGTTTCAATTATTATTCTTTCTTTCTGTCTTCTGTTTTTATCTCAACTCATGAGTTGTCTCACTCGTTACCCTTCTGATACTCTCCTTCATTCCACTGAGGGGGGAGACAAGGGAATGAGCAAGTGATAAACTGTGTGATACTAAATTGCCAGCTGGGATTAAACCACAACAACTTCTTTCATTGGACTGAGTGTAAAGACTGAAAGCATATACTTTGTGTTTCAATATTGGGTCTATGCTGTATAGACCTGAAGACAAACTTTGAATTTATATACATGTACTATTATGTGTCTCAACTTCATTTATAATATAATGATAATAAAAGAAAAGTGCAAGAGTCATGACTTTGGCAAGTACAGATGAAGAAAAGATGTTTTTATGTAGGCATGAGAAGCAGAATAATGTTCAGAATGAAAGTTAAATTGAGTGCACATTTAAAAGGCATTATAAAAGTAAGTGCTTATTTTGTTGCTTATATCAATACAATGTTTGTTGAATTTAAAACACAGAACAAGTTCTTTAAATGAAGTACTGGATAATCAACAGATTAGTATCTCACATGTCAGTAAGTGACCAGAGAACTGTATTAGCTCTGTAAGAAGCAAATCAGTTAAAGCTTTCTATGTTGTAGTACAGATTGTTGAAGACTAATAATCAGATGTAATTTTTAAAATTATTTTAGATTTTGTTGTTTCATTTTCACAAACTCTACTGTCAAATGATCTGTTCCTTTTACAGTAGAATATCGTTAGAAAACAGAAAGGGCCTGTGTTACACTGTGCTTATTTGTGGATATTAGCCTTTTTGAAGAATAATCATAGAACGTTGATTAAATTTAGACTTTATTAGATGACAGTTTCATTGTATTGCCTAAGCATAATTAAAAATGGTTGCATAAATAGTGCTATTGATGACTGCACAGCCAATAAAACAGTAAAACCTTTAAAAACCAACAATGTCTTACCTCAGAAGCAGTTTTAAAGTGCTGAAATGGTTAAATAGTTGCTCATGAGTGTCCAAGAATTATTAATTAGGTGTTTTGTTTTGTTTTGCATTGCTGACTTTATTCTGAAGTGCAAATAATACAACTGGATTAATTTTTAAATTGCATTTTTAATGTAATTACATAGTTCTGGAAAATGCTGAAATGCAGATTTGGCATAAGAGCACAGAGACAAAGAATGTATGGTGTTCAATTTTCGTTGCTCATATGAAAATTTAAAATCTGGATTTGCTTGTGCTATTCTGCGGAAAAGACATTTGGCTACATAAGTGTGTTAAGTGCAGCCTGCACTTATGGCAAGGTTGCTAACATGTATCTTTATTTTCCTTTTTTTTACCCACCCCCTTTTTTTCTTTAAAGACCTTTATAGTATTGAATAAAGGGAAGACAATCTTCAGGTTCAGCGCCACACCTGCCTTGTACCTTTTATCTCCTTTCAATATTATTAGAAGAATAGCTATTAAGATTTTAGTTCATTCATATCCTTTTCAAGTGATTTGTTAAAAATTATTGCTGGTCTTTTTTAATATTTAGTAACATTGAGTTTTTTGGTTTACTGTTTAAATTTGTTTCTGCCCTTAATTATTTCTCTCAGAATGAGTCGGAGCTAAAATTTGTCACTTCAACCCTCCAATTAGATTCAGAGCAAGAGAAGCATGGCATATATATCTAGGTTACAGAGTTAATAGTATACCTATCGTTGTTGTGAAACATTTTTGTATTATTTGTGGCATTGCTAGCGATAGCAAACTGATTTGTATCATATATGTTGTCAGTATTGTATAGCCTGGTCAGTTCCTCATGTTTTGTGTGATACAAATTCAGCATGAAAAAAGTGTATGTTCCTTAACTACAGTCAACATTGTTCAGCATCCTCATTATGCTCACTATTTTGACAAACTGTGTATTTATGACATGGAGTAATCTTCCAGACTGGACAAAGAATGTAGAGTAAGTATACTAAAATCAGCTAATGATTTTTTAAGTGATTTAAAAATTAAAAGCTAAATTAAGAGCTAGACCGTGTAGTTTTCCTTATCCTTGTGTGTAATATCAGTAATCTTTTTCTAGCCTGGAGTTTGGTCCTAGCTGCAACTCAAAGCAGCGTAGACCTGCAAGCTTTAGGAAGCTATGATGTTGTTAACCTTTGTCTCTGAACAAAACTCTGATTAATGCTCTTGTTCTGAGTGTTTGTACAATTAATATATTTATGTGTTCTCCCTCTTGTTCATTTAGCATTTTTATTAAAAAAGACAACAATAACAAAAAAATCAAAAAAAGAACTAAAGCCAAAACCAGAAAACCAAAACTAAACAAGGAAGACCGTAGTCATGATTATTATTGTTTGTGCTGAAATTTCAAAATCTTATCTGCCAGAAATGGCAAAAATATATTTCAGATAAAATAAATAAATCTGTATATCTTGCAGAGGAATGATGGGAAAACAATCATAGTTTATGTGGGTTATGTGCCTGCTATTACAGTGTGTGTACCAGTCACTGGGTTTGAGTGTTTTTTCTTCATGCCTGTGACGTTGCATCAGTGAACAACTATCAACTATCTTTTTAACTCTTGTCTGGGTGTTTTCTCATAGGTACACTTTCACTGGAATTTATACTTTTGAATTCCTGGTAAAAATCCTTGCAAGAGGCTTTTGTATAAATGCTTTTACTTGCCTTCGTGACCCCTGGAACTGGCTTGATTTTGTTGTAATTTCCTTTGCGTAAGTATGTAATTTTTTAAAGTAAAATATCAGAACTTTTTTTGAACCTCTAATAACTTGTTCGGATTATCTTAGCTTATTTGATATGAATTGTACTTGAATTGTATTTCAACTTTTTTCATGTTAATATTTTACACTAATGTAGCACACAGCAGAATTAGTGTACTATCCCACAATACAAAATAGGAGTTACCAATGAAAAATCAATTTTAACTAGTATTTAAACAATAAAATCAGGGAAATCCATTTCCTTTTTAACTTGCATTCAATGGAAATACTTAAGGATGTTAGGGGAAACTTGATTGAAACAGGAAAATATGAATGCAATCTTTAATTTAAAATTGACCCTTCCAAAAAAAAAAAATAGTCTGAGTTACAGGTTCAAGTAAGTAGTATACACTTTACCTTAATTCTGAATAACTGTGATTTAATCCTACAGGTATATAACAGAATTTGTAAACCTAGGCAATGTTTCAGCTCTTCGAACTTTCAGAGTATTGAGAGCTTTGAAAACTATTTCTGTAATTCCAGGTAAGAAGTAACTGTTTAAAATAGTAGGTGCTCTGCAACACCTCTGTTTAATTTTGTGTGTGCTGTCATTGTGTTTGTGTGTGGAATCCCTCACTGCGGATATGTGACAGAGTTTGTGGACCTGGGCAATGTCTCAGCATTGAGAACATTCAGAGTTCTCCGAGCTTTGAAAACAATATCAGTCATTCCAGGTGAGAGCGAGGTTAAACACTGAGGCTGACTGAAATTCCACAGAAGCTGAACTAATATTTTTAACAGAAGCATCCAGGTTTTAGTCTTAACTTCAATTTGATCCCCTTTTCTAATTCTGTGAAACACTAAGCCTCAGAGTTTAATACATTCTTGCATGAGAAATGGAATGACATAGCCTGTGTATATTCTGATTTCATGATCTCAACTTTTCTTTCCCACTTTAAGGATCTAAATTATTTTCAGTTTTCTCCTACTAATGTGAATGTTATTCTTTATGAAACACTTATTTGGGATTGAAAATTTCAGTCTGTTGTAAAAGCTGAATCCCTGACAAAGATAAAGGAATAAGATAATACAGAATAGCATGGGAATTGCATGATGTATTTATTGCTTTGAGATGCCTATCTTCACCAGACCCCATCTCCAATTGGATAGGATGGAATAGAATGCAATCATTAAAATTTCTAATAAAATCTAATTATGTTTTGGTTTTGTTTGCTGTTGTAGAAGAGCAAAACCAATATATTGGTTCTATTTCTGTTAGAATAGAACAGTGACAAAGGTTTGGAGCAAGAGGCATCAAGAAGAAAATAAAATGAACAATTTTCTTTATATGCAATTTACATGTATAGAGAACATGAATAAAAAGTTACTTCTTCAGTTGAAGAGCAGGTGCTTTGGAATGTGTACCATTCTTTCCTGCTTATGTTTTCAATTTAATTTGTTGGCAACTATGAGTCTAATTGGTACCTTTTTTCATTGGAAAATATTTTATGACTATTTTTTGTGAAGTTATGCATGATGTTTAATAGTGTGTTGCATTAGATTACATTGCTTTTTAACTTGGGTAAATATTTAATATAATAAAGATCTACCTCTATTCACAGGCTTGAAGACTATTGTTGGAGCCTTAATTCAGTCTGTGAAGAAACTCTCAGATGTAATGATTTTGACTGTATTTTGCCTGAGTGTATTTGCACTAATAGGACTGCAGCTGTTCATGGGCAACTTGAAGAATAAATGCTTATTTTGGCCAAAAAATTCAACATCTTTTGAACAGTACCTAACTGTGTACTTTAATGACACGGAGTTTAATTGGACAGCATACATTGAGAATGAAAGTAAGAAATACTGTTTTAACATGCTAAAATTTTTGTGTATAACCACACGCACACACACACAAGATTACTGTTCTATAATACAGGCTAAAGTTAAAAATCAATTAAATGGGATGACAAAGAGTAGAGATTCTTATGTATTGCATCCCAAACTTACATTGACATTAGCTGAAATGTATTTATGGACTTAGGTTCGTTTTAAAGTCACTGAATCATGCAGGTTGGACATGATCTCCACAGTCATCCAGAATAACTGCTGCTCAGCTGCAGGTCCAGGCAGAGCAGATTGCTCAGTGCCATGTCCAGTCAAGTTTTCAGTATCGCCAAGGACTAAGATACCGTATCCTCTCCGGGCAGCATGTTCCAGTGTTTGAACAGACTCCTGATAACTCGCTTTAATATCAGTTCAGAATTTCTGATGCTCAGACTTCTGCTTGTCCCTTCTTATCCTTCCAGTGCATGTCTGAGAAGAGTCAGACTCCATCTTCATTACAGTCTTTCATGAGATACTTACAGGTAGCACGAAGACGCCTGCACTCTGCCCCAGCCTAACCTTTCTGAAGACTGAAAAAAACTAATTCCCTTAGCCTCTCCATCTATGCTTAGGTTATCAATAAGATAGAGAAGCATTAGGTAAATGTCAGAGATTTCTTAGTTTGGATGTACTTCTATTATTAAGTAAAGGTAAGAAACCAATTGCTGTGAAATAAAGGACTTGCTGGGCAAGCAGAAATTCTGGTGGGGAAGGAGGTGGTATTCGTCTGTAGGACGTAGTGTTATTACAAAGGAGCCTGACAAAGACATCTATATCCAGGTATTTCTCAACATTAATCTCTGCAGACTGAAGTGATAACATTCAGACTGGTTCAGAAACACACAGATATTTTTTTTTTAATTGTGTTATTTTAAGTGATGGCACCAATAAAGCTGTAATAAACAATGAACCATGAGATGTAGTTTAACAACTTCTAATGTAGTTTAGCGACTTCTAATTGCCAAATTATTTTTATGTTTGTGTTTTTGCTGCAAATGGATTTACAGGGTATTGATAATTAATTAATGGAAAAAGTAGTGTATTTAAGTAAAAAGTAATTGCTAGCTTTCCTCCTCACTGACCTGAAAGTACAAGAAAATGCAGTTGTTGTAGTCTGACTTTTGATGAGTCATATTTCCTTCCTTGCTTAAAAATGGACATTAAAGTTCTCTGTTGTTTTCTCTATTTTTAGATTTTCTTTCTATATTTCTGAATTGTTGAAGTTCTGGAAAATCTATGACTATATTTACATCTTCTGTGCAATCTGTCATTTTAGCTAGTTCATTTGCCTAGGAAGGGATGAGAACATGAAGTGTTAATAGTACTATTATCAGCTTTGTGGGCAATTTTGAGTGATAGCTTATATGCTGTTAAACATCTGTTAATTCTCTCTTCAAATTCAGTATATAGCTTCTATATTTCCATTTGCCACTAAGTAGCAATCTAAAACTAAAAAACAGCACTAAAATCTTCCAGGAAGTCAGCTGTTTCGTATACTACAACCATTGACTTTGCTGGGAGTCTTTACAGTACTGCTCATAAAGGCAAGACAGTTCCATCTAGTTCTGTTTGTATTCCCCCTTTCCTCTGTAAACTGTTCTTCATCATTTGCTTATGTCAGTTGCATTATAATTTCACTGGGCTCCATTGTGGGTCCTCTTAACATTTCTTTCAGCATATCATGTGCTGCTCAGCTGTGACTGAGTGTGATACTCTCTAGTGGCTTTTTCCTAAGATCAGTGTGTTCTCATTTATTAAGGAACAAGGCAAGATTCTGATATATGGATGGATCTTGGATTCACATGTTGAAGTATTAGCATCTGGCATTTAGATCAGTAACTGAACCCTTAGAGTTTTGGGAAGCTCTAGAGATGTTACAGGAATAATAGGATTATAATTTTTCTAACATTGTATAAATTCCTTTCTTGAACGGTAAGGTTTTGGCATTGCTAATTCAATTTAAGTGTTTGGTTTGGAATCCTCCTTTCCTCATGCATTCCTCATCCTGTGGGCTGCTTTTGACTATTTAGATACTACAATAGTCTTTTACCTTTTGAAAACCAGAACCATTTTTCAGCTTGAAAGATATAGTGAGGATATTAATTGAGGATGACAGAAGATTTGTTTAGTTGGGATAAAAGTTCTTTCCAGATCTATATCTCTTTTTCAGATCTCAGTTTCTGGTCATCCTCATGGTGAAAATTTTTTCCTTATATCCATTTGGAACCTCTCTTGTTTCATTTGTGCCCATTCAAATTATACACTGTCTTTCTTCTGCCACACACAAGTGAGAAGTACCTGTGCCACACACAAGTGGCACACACAAGTGCCACACACAAGTGAGAAGTACAAGTGAGAAGTACCCTTGATAATCCCCTTGTAATTGTTGGATGATTTCTACCAACTGCCTCCACAGCCTTTTGGAGGATGAAAAAGGTCAGGTCCCTCAGCCACTCCTCACAGGGTGAATGCTCCAGACCTCTTATGACCTTGGTGACCCTCAGCTGAACTTGCTCCACTTCGTGGTTCCTCTGTTCATGCAGCCCAGGAGGCTGTTGCCTTTCTTGGCTGCCAGGACACGCTGCTGGCTCACCTTCACCTTCCTGCCTGTCCGCCAAGCCCCCAGTGGCTTTTCTGCCCAGCCAGCCAGCCAGCTCCCAGCCTGCGTCATTGCATGGGGCTCTTCCTTCCTGGGTAAACTACTCTGAGTTTGTCTTTGCTGAATTTTCTGTGTCAGCTCATTCCTCCATTGCCGCCTGGGTTCCTCTGAATGAAGTTTGCCGTGACTTGTATTGACTTTTTCCCCAACTTGCTATCGTATTTCAATGTGTGCTTTCTTTTTTAAGGACAGCACAGTTGTTAGTCTTAATAAAAAAATATACTCCTTTATTTCTGAGGGCTAGCACCTTATAATTAAAAGTAAAATTTTGTGAAGCTGTTTGTAGTACAGCAGCTGTCTTCCTTTTAAATGCTACCTTCGTATTTTCAGTCACAGGATATGTTGTTGTTAGTGTCGCTCTGACTTCAAAACTGTTACCTGGCCACTATAATTAGTATCATTTTAAATAAACTTTAATTTACTGATTTCACTCTGCCTACTGAATAAGAGAAGGAGTTTTACGCTTTTTATTTTCTTTCTCTCGTTTATTGAACATCAGATTTTGGAAAGATATTCAGTGCTAGCTATGGCTCAAGAAGAGGACATGCAATTTGTGTTGTTCTAATATTTTTCTAGGATTTTATTGTTAGATTGTGTTTTTAATTTATTCTTTAATTTTGCAACTTTACTCACCAATATGGTTGTGCCAGTATTTGAACACATTTTTGGGAAATTATGAGCATTCAAACAGTGATGACGTGAACAGATTCATCCTCACACACACACACAAAATACTCCTTCTGCTTATAATTGTATCATTTCCTATTTTTTCTTTAGATCATTTCTATCGTGAAGAAGGACAAAAGGATTTTCTGCTTTGTGGCAACAGTTCAGATGCAGGGTAAGGTACACTGAAAATTACATACTGTGTGTCTAAACAAATTTTAAAAAATCTCACTCTAAATTTAAAAAGCTGGTTTAGCTACCTAACTTCACAATCAATAACATGTGATCATGATTTGTGGTACGTAAACACTTGAATGAGTAAAAATGTTAAATGAGAAAATACTTAGCTGTAAATTTCTTTTTAAAATTCTTATGTAACTACAAAATTCCATTTCAACAGGTAGATACTGCATTATCAATTACTTAAAACCATACTTCTTCATCATGGGTTTAATGCCATTTCTCATCTTTAAACTAGGTGCAAGGTAGTGGGACTTACGACCTACTTTTGGAAAGATATCTTCAGGATTCTTCTGTCTGTGGACTGCAGGCACAGCACTGTCTTGCTCTCTCTTTGTGATAATTGTAACAAAATAATACAATTCTATGCTCTAATGATAGATCAGTCCATCTCTTGGTTCTGGATGGTTGTCTTTAAAACAGATATACATAATTAATTTTTTTTAATATTTTACATGTATATGTAAATCACTACCAGATAATTTTATATGTGTGTGTAAATACGCATCTAATATACACACAGAAACATATGAAAAGAAATTTTTTATAGAGGAGGTTTTGGAGACAAGAATCAATTCTTCCCTTCAAGAATGGAATTGTAAGTAAAGCAGTGTGTCTCAATTGATACCAGGATTGAGTCACCTTCTGTAAAACCTGATATGTACGGTTTCAGTAGATAAAAGTGTCACTATGATGGTTATTTGCTGTTGAGGAATTGGTATTGACTTGACTAATCCACAGACCTGAAAAAAGCAAGAAATCTGGTATGCCAACCCCGCTGCCGGGCAGAATTCATCATAAAATATGTATACTGACTTCCTTTTTTCACATGAAAGTATTCAGCTTATGGAATTTCTGTATTAAGTAAATATATTGTTTCCATTGGTGAGATATCTGCAGAGATAATACCAAACTCTTGGGAATAAGTTTTGTGTATAATAGAAGGTAGAAAGATTTTCATTAACTTGTTTACTCTTTCCTGGCTTTTTCTAAAGAAAACTTTGTCCATATCCTCACTAATTTTAAAGTGTCGTAAGCCACAATAGCAGCCCTCTTTCCAGATTAGATGTAATGAACCTTCATTACAAGGTCAAAGTACAATAATTAAAAAGAAAATGTGGTATATGATTTTTTTATATGCATTGCTTTACTTCCTTTTTCTTTTTTTTTTTTCTTCCTAGTAAATGTCCAGAAGAGTTCATCTGTGTGAAAGCTGGTACAAACCCCAACTATGGGTATACTAGCTTTGACACATTTAGTTGGGCTTTCTTGTCACTGTTTCGACTGATGACACAGGACTTCTGGGAAAATCTTTATCGGCAGGTAAATGTATAGTAACAATTGTTGTCAGTATCATATTGGTGCTAAATCAAACATGGAAAGGCTATTCATCTTTATTTTACATTCCACTGCTATTATTAGCAATTTAAAATGAACAGTATTTATGAAAGGAATCAAATTCAGTTGCATAATTAAGCAGTCATGGTCCTTAATACAGAATCTCATGATTTCTGAAGAGGCACATGAAGGTTTTTTGATCCTTTGTGTATTTTATTTCCACCTCATGAAAGGTATTATTTTCAAAAACTTTTTAAAAAATGAGTTTAAATTTCAAAAATACTCTGTGACCGCAAAATCTAAATATTAATTTCTGTACTTTGAATCCTATTTTTGATAACTAAGAATGCATGTCTTAATATAAATTACTTTTCTTACTGTAGCTTTTCTTTATATGGCTGGTGAAAATGTGTTAATTATAATAAATATTATCTTTTAATCATTTTATCAATTGTGCCATCTTTAATTCTTTTGGTTATTTCAAGGGGAATGCATGCTAATACATGGTAAGTATACTAAGCATCCAATGTGTAATGTGTGATTTACTCTGATCCCACATTCTTTTGAAGATTACTAGGTATTAGAAGAGGCTTGTCTCAAAGCAGCATGATCCTTAAACATGTTTTTCACCTACATTAATGCTTTCTTAGTTTTGATTACTTTGTAATTCACAAAGCTTGTGAGGTCTTATTACAGAAGGAAGAACAACTCAGTAATAGTTTTACACTTTTCAAATTAAGTAAATACTTAATGAGCTGCCGAACTGGTGCATGTCTTCACCAGATGAACCATTTTTCCTCTTCTCTTGTAGACACTGCGAGCTGTTGGCAAAACATACATGTTATTTTTTGTCCTGGTCATTTTTCTGGGTTCCTTCTATTTGATTAATTTGATTTTGGCTGTTGTTGCCATGGCCTATGAAGAACAAAATCAGGCTACTATGGTTGAAGCAGAACAGAGGGAGGCAGACTTACAGCAGATGCTTGAACAGCTGAAGAAGCAGCAAGAAGAAGCTCAGGTATTTTCTAGTAAAGGTTTGAACTTTAGTATATTCTTTTGCATGCTTTTGGTTCAAAACAAAACCAATAACAAAATTAACATATTTTTTAAAAGTCATTCTTTTACATACTTCACAAGTGCATTAGACTGCTTTCTCCATTGCTTTTTCTTGCTTTTAAAATGTATAACGTCTAAAGTGTTGATGAATTTTTGAACTGAGAACAAGCGTACTCCCCAAATCAGAATAATAGTTTTTAAAAAAGTATTTCTTATCTAGGAGTAGCATCTAGTAACATGTCATGATGATTTTTCCAAACTCTTAACTTAGAAATAATTGCAATACTTGTGAAATACTTGTCAAGCCTTGATTGGAGTTTAAAATATTTTTATCTGTAAATTTCTGTCTAATTTGTGCTACTTGTGTTATCACAAGTGCATCAAAGACTGGAAGTAGTACCTGCAAGTGTTTTTGTAAGAACAATGTAAGGAAGCTATTACTTACAGTAGCAATTAAAATTAGTTTACTATATTAATACAAACTGAAATATTGCTCTGTTTGGGTCTTTTGTTTGCAATTGCATTCACTCTAAATCAATAAATTTATAAATTTTTGAGTATTTTCTAGTGAACTTTGTGACAGAATGCTGTGCACAATGCAGGCTGACTCCACGATATAGATGCAAAGTAGAACTCCAAACAGCAACTTTCATAACTATCCTCTTATTTTAATTCGTATTGCTGAATTCCATTTGAAATATTTCACAAATCAATCTAGGCTCTTGTCACACATCTAGAAGTAATTTGATATAAATCTTAGGAATGAGGACTGTAGTTTGGTGGGTTTTTTAAAATGTTTGATTTGTAAAGCATTGCATTAAATAATTGCTGTGGCAGGCAATAGCAGAAGCTGCAGCAGAGTTGACCGAGCACAGTGGTGAAAGTGGGATTGGTGGACCCTCGGATAGTTCTTCGGAAGCATCCAAGCTTAGCTCAAAAAGTGCCAAAGAAAGGAGAAACAGAAAGAAGAAAAGAAGGCAGAGGGAGCTCTCTGGAGAAGAGGATGACATGAAGGATCAAAAGCTTCCAAAATCTGAATCAGATGGCAGTATCAGAAGAAAAGATTTCCGTTTTTCTTTTGATGGGAACAGACTTGCTTATGGGAAGCCGTTCTCATCACCCCACCAGGTACCGTGAATAGTGCAGTTGTCATTTTTTGGCATTGTGAGATAACTGAAGTATCCAACAAAATTCACTGCAACTTGGCAAAGTAATACAACCAAGGAAAAATAATGTTGCATGATTTTAAATACCAACTTACCGTTGGTATTATTTTCTGGCATGTACCTAACCAATAGTTTTGATCTCTTTCATTTTATTGTTTAGGTTCTGGTGGGTCTTAACATGCAGAGCAGCATTGCATTTTCCTAGTTAATTTGAAATAGAAGTTCCTTTTTAATTCCCAACAGGAAAATTTAAGTATAATCAATCAGTGTAGAAGGCTAAAGATACTGATGTCTGTTAACGTAATGCATGATCTCTGGAGATTGTTAGAATTTCTAGAAATTTTAATCTTTCTCTTTAATACAGAGATGGAAACTACTGTGGCCTTACACATATTCATTTTTTTCTCTACAATAATTGTTTTAGGTATACTGTAAATTTACCCATTCAGATGAATCTCCTTTCTAGTCGTCTCATGTCTGAGGTCTACCTAAGGCACTATATTAAAAATAAAATCTGACATATTCCTGGAGGATATGAATTATTTTTAATACTTACACATGCATTTTGTACATTTAAAATCTCCAGCCCATCATTTTGTTTATGTTTCCTTTGCAGTCTTTACTGAGTGTTCGAGGCTCCCTGTTTTCTCCCAGACGTAGTAGCAAAACAAGTCTTTTCAGTTTTAGAGAATACAGAAGAGGATCTGAAAATGACTTTGCTGATGATGAGCACAGCACATTTGAGGATAATGGCAGCAGAAGAGGTTCTCTATTTTTGCCACGCAGACACGGTGAACGGCGCAGTAGTAACATTAGTCAGACCAGTAGGTCATCAAGAAGACTAACTGGTTTTCCAATGAATGGGAAGATGCACAGCACTGTGGATTGCAAAGGAGTGGTTTCCTTAGTGGATGGACCACCAGGTCTACTGTTGCCTACCGGACAGCTTCTACCAGAGGTGATAATAGATAAACTGACAACAGATGACAATGTAAGAAACTTCTAAATTACTCCAGGTTTCATGCCCTTTCATTATTGTACCAATGTTTAATGGAATGAAATGCTTGAAAATGGTTGAGAAGCTGTGAATGCTTTTCATATCTTATTGTAATGGAATGGATTTACAGTGTTTCACTCAAAAGTTTAAACCAAAGCATGAAAATGAAAGAGAACAAAGTAGCACATTTTTATATACTTGTAGAGGAAGGATATGCATGCACTTGTGTAGTGAATCAGATTAGTAATGTTCCATTGTTAAATTCCTTACCCAAAATAGCTCAGCTTTCTAAACATTCTGCATATTATCATGATTGGTTTTATTTTTTTCTTCATGTTTTTAGCCTCCCTTTAAAAGTATTTCCACATTTTCTATCAGAAATCTGCTGGTTCTACTATTTTCCCCTGTCCATAAATATAGCATAGCCTTTAAGATTACATTGACATTCTAGAAGGTCTGAAAGCTCTTTTTTTCTCCTGGGTCTTGGAGACGATCTGAGTTTCTCACTGCCTAGGATCAGGCTATAATTAAAAAAAAAACCAAAGTAAATGCAAATTCATCCATTTCTTCCTTTGCTCAGTTTTCACCTTTCCCTGAGTCTACTATAGAAATGGAGCTGAGGGATCCATTGCATGTTTTTTCCTAGAAGCCTTCTTTTATTGGAACAAAAGTTTTTGCACAGGTCACAGCATCTGAAAGTACATCAGCCAGGTTCCTTACAGTTATCAGCCAGGTTCCTTACAGTTATCAGCCAGGTTCCTTACAGTTATAGTCTTCTTGCAGTTTATTATACTTTCATTTGAATGCATTTATTTAATTTACTGAAGAAAAAGTGTCTATGCTCATACATGCAAAACGTCTTTGTAATTGAGGTGTGTCCAATGATCTAACTATAATACAGCTTTCAATTTTTTAAAATTTGTTTTTTTCTTCAGTTGAAATTCATAAAATACTTCAGAGGTTATATTATAGTTATATTGGTGGAGAAAGCAAGGAACTGGGATTTATTTCTGATTCCAGTGCTGCAATAGTCTTGATTTGTTTCCTTGGTATGACACCTCCTCCACAATTTCTTTGTCTAATATGGAGTTAATGGTAGTTAAATATAATGCAATGGTAAACTGGGAACTAAATATCAAAATCTTTTTTTTAGTATAAGTATTTTCAGTATTCAGGAGAGTAAAATGAAAATAGCCATTAAAAAAAAAGAACCCCCTAGGCTTATGTTCTGTATATAATGGGGAAAAATCCATTGAAACAGCACTTAAATACAAAGCTTTATATATTATGTATTCATTGAAACTGAAGAATCTTTCTGATACCTGTTGTGCAGTATTCCTGAAGTTGAGTTTAGTTTAAGCTCCTCTTTTTTTGTTTGTGGTTTCTTTTAGAGTACTACTACCGAAACAAGAATAAAAGAAAGGCGTACAAGTTCATATCAAATACCAATGGAGTTGCTGGAGTGTCCAAATTTAAGACAAAGAGCCATGAGTATTGCTGGCATTATCACAAATACAATGGAAGGTGTGTTATAACTGCAGATGTGTGAACTTTCTTGACATGTTCTCATACTAACAGAAAATTAAAGACCAAGCCTTAGCTAATAAGGAGAAGGAAATTTGTAGTAGGATTATTCAGAACAGTGAAATTATTACTAGTGAAATTCTTGAAAAAGCTCAAATAGTTTTCAAAAATCTGTTCATGGTGAAATTAACCTTAAGTTTCCCAAAAGTTTGAGAGGACTGTGAGGTTGGAAAACTATCCTTAAATGCAAGCATAAATAGTTTTCTTTTTTAAAACAAGGTCATATGATATTAAAAATAGACAACTTTTCCAATTATTAGCTCAAACTCTTGAGGTTTTTCTTCTAGTCTTCTAAAACCTTTTCAGTCAGCAAACAATAAGTTAAGTTCTGGAAAATCTGAGGAGGTTCCTCCAAACATCCTTCATGTTCCAGGGATAAAATTTAAAACCTGAAAAAGTAGGTAAACAAAATCATGTCTTCACTTCCTCCAAAGCTTGTTCAGTATACATTTCTCTTTTTTCCCCCAGAACTTGAAGAATCCAGGCAAAAATGTCCACCTTGCTGGTATAAGTTTGCCCACACTTTCTTAATTTGGAATTGTTGGAAGCCTTGGTTAAAAGTAAAGAGTGTAGTTGAATTTATCGTAATGGATCCACTTGTTGATCTGGCTATCACTGTTTGCATAATTTTGAACACACTGTTTATGGCTATGGAACATTATCCAATGACGAAAGAGTTCAATAATGTACTTAAAATAGGAAATCAGGTAAGTCCATCAAACTATATGATTTGACACAGTTGAAACCTAGTTTCTCTTTTAAATAGAATTACTTTTATTATTTTTATTATCATCTCATAAAATAAATGCAAAAGGTTTACTTGTACTAAAAATGGTCTAAAAATGCCATTTCACATATTTTGTATTTGAGTTTGATTTCTATATTAAAATTTCTGCAAATAGAGTTTTCAGCAACCAGAGTTGGAATGACATTAAACCAAAAGGAACCTATTTTCAACTTGTATCACAAAAAAAGTAGGAGCCAAATTAGATCTTTTCTACTGTAAGTGTCATTGATAACACAAGAAGAGATGGATGTTACTGTTGATTATTATTTTGCACTGTTATTTTTTGTGTTATTCTCGTGAAGAATGTTGCTTTGACTGGTCCATAACAATTTGGAAGGCAAAGAATGTGTGTGACTTGGATTCCAGGAACATCTGTTGATACAGTTGGGTTTGGTTCCCTAGTGGACACAGGCTGCAGGTTGGGTTTGGCGTGGTTGGTTGGTTTGTTTTATAATGGCATTAATACAGATAACATTATCTGCTATCGTACTTAGCCTGTGCTTACTGTAAGTGGTAATTATGGTGATTATGGTGTAGTAAAATAATAAAACAATTCAGTTATTAGAATATACTAAATTCTAGTATAGCTTGGGAATATATTCAAGTTTAAATCCAGAGTTGTTAATGTGTCAACATTTGAATCATATGCTGATATTTTTAGCCAGTACAGGCATAGTTCAATGTTTTCACTTTAACCTGGAGTCAGATCATTATCTATGGAAGATAATCATGTCACATTGCTGTTTAAAGTAGACTCAGGATGTATTTGAGGAGAAAGACAGGGGAGATGAATAGGTGAGGATTGGTAGCTGTCGCAGAGGGTTGTCTTGTGATCATACCTGCTTGTTCTACTCAGAGAACGCAACTGTTCTTTCCTTTCATATATAATAAAATAGCTTAATGTTAGTATAATTTTGAGCTGTTTTGAGTATGTGTTCCTTCGTGCTGATAGGAATTCGTTTTAACTTCCTGTTAGCTAAAATGCCATTATAATACAGGTGTAGTTACAGCAGTTGATTTCTTGCTTTTTGAACTGCATAGCACTTTCTTTTAAAGAGTGTCAAATTCTCCTGATTTTTTCAAGTTTGTTCATCTTTCTAGTAACAGATAATAATTTATGCAGATCTGTAGATACTAGTGGTCATACATCTGCAGTAAATAAAAGTAAAAACTCCCTTTTCAGAGTCGTTGTTTGCCTTCTGCTTCAGAAGGTGTCAGAGGCTTTCAGAGGCAGAAAGAAGTTCTGCTTCAAACATGGGCTTTGCCATAATTGGCCTTTTTTGGCAGCTAGAAAGAGAAGATATGCTTACAGTATCTGTGAGTTCTCATGAAAACTTCGTTTAATAGCACATCACTCTCCAGTTAATCGCCAGTCCATGTTTTTCCACAGACCATTAAAGCAGCTTCCATTATGGCAAGAACAACTGTTGTTATCTGGCTTAGTAAAGTTTTTTTTAATTAGGTGGATAACAGATATGAAGTGCAAACAAGAGGCTTGTTAGAAATCATTTATTCGTCGCTAGTCACTAAATGTATCTTGGGTTTAACTAGAGGTTACAGTTATGCTGCAGTTCATTTTGATTTTGCCGCTTATCTTCTCTGTGACGTTCACCTTGTGTTATCTTTACTAATAGACCCTTCTGTAAGAAGATTGTTACCTTATACTTAAGTTGTTCTTTGTCTGCTTCTTTAACTTATTCATACTCATTTGTAAAGTAACAATAAATGTTCTTTCTTCAGGTTTTTACTGGAATTTTTGCAGCAGAAATGGTTCTCAAGATAATTGCCATGCATCCTTTTTATTATTTCCAAGCTGGATGGAATATTTTTGATAGTTTTATAGTTACCCTTAGTTTGGTGGAGCTTTTTCTGTCAAATGTGGAAGGATTATCTGTTCTCCGATCATTCAGATTGGTAAGTAAATTATTGATAATAATATATCTGAATTAATCAATGCATTATATCCATGTTTTAACTGTACTGTTGTAAATAAGACACTTTTTAGGACTAGTATATGTATTTTTTTCCTAAATGCCACAGGCTATCTCTGCAAGCATGTTTTAGAAAAATATTTGTTATCTCTGAACAGTTTGTGCCATTTTGCGGTTCAGAAGCAACTAAGTATGTTTTCAAGGGAAAGAGCTGTAATTTTGTAGCAATTTTTTTTAACGCAGATTGGTAACGCGCAATGAAGCGTACCATCTATGTAGTGCATATTGAGAGAGATAAATAAATAAAAGTAGTCTTCTGTCTGCTTATATATGTGGAAATTGCAAAAAGACTAGAAGTGGTCTTTAAAATTGTAAGAATTATAATTTTGTATTTTTTTAATTTAAAGAAGATTGATTCTCCTCCCCCCCCAAAAGAATGCTTTGTTTTATTAGAAACATACTTTTGTTTTAAAAATGAGAAATTAACTATGAGACATTCTTTTCCTGTGGTCTTTCTCTATTTCACATTCCCATTTTGATTTACTGAAAACAAAAAATATTTAATACCTTTTTTATTTTATGTGGGTTGTGGGTGAGAAAAGGTATGACTTACACTTTTTCCCCTTCATAAGTTGAAATGTTTAACTTAGGACTTTTGTTTGGCTTTTATTTCCAGACTGTGGGTCCATCAGATACTTCCTAAATTTGTTGAAGGCAATGTTCTTCTGATGATTTCAGAGTCCTTTATTTTCCTTCAGTAGAATCCTGTTGAAGTTTACTGTTTTTTTTAAATTTGTTTCTGCACACAATGGTTGAGATATATGCCCTGTTTGGATCACTATCTGAACAAATTCAACCAGTGTGCAGTTTATTTCATGTCGAAAATACAGATATGCTACACAAAAAAGTGCAAGTCTAAAATTTATTAAGTTTTAAGAGTGTGAATTTTATGAAACTCTTGTTTATATGTGAGTTATGATTGTTAGAATCATGTTCAATTTTGTATTGTTATTGCTAAGTCAGTACCAGTTCATAATCTGTTTATTTCTGTAGTGTTTCTGTAACTGCTGCAAATAATGTCTCTATTTTTGTTTTTCAGTTGCGTGTTTTCAAATTGGCAAAATCCTGGCCAACACTAAATATGCTGATTAAGATTATTGGCAACTCAGTGGGGGCTTTGGGGAATCTGACCCTGGTGCTGGCCATCATTGTGTTCATTTTTGCTGTGGTTGGGATGCAGCTGTTTGGGAAAAGCTACAAGGAATGTGTCTGCAAGATCTCTAGCAATTGTGAGCTTCCACGCTGGCACATGAATGACTTTTTCCACTCCTTCTTGATTGTGTTTCGAGTGCTGTGTGGAGAATGGATAGAAACGATGTGGGACTGCATGGAGGTTGCAGGACAACCCATGTGCCTTACTGTCTTCATGATGGTCATGGTGGTTGGAAACCTAGTGGTACGTAACCAAAGTAATTTGAGAATTCATTTAGAGGAAGAATGATAATAGAACCAAAGTGTTAGGTTCCCAGGATAGGAGTTCGCTGTTTACAGAAAAGGACAAAGCAGGACCTTTTCTATGTAGCTGATTGAGGCAACGGTTCCAGTCACACATAGCCAGGTGGGTTTTTTTTTTTGTTTTTTCTGTTCTCTCCGATCTAAAAGACTGCTTTAACATTCTTAGATTCTGAAATTTAAGCCATTTTGAGACCTGATTGCTGCACAGCCAAGTTTTACACAAATAGGTTAAGGAAATTTGAATTTGAAGGTAACATTTCTGCAGAAAAAAATACTCAAATACTTCATGTTTTCTTTCACCTTTTCACTTCCTATTTCTTAAGTGCTTTTTACAGACGCTATTAAAGCAGTCTGTATTATATTTTCTTTTCTCTTTCAGAGGAAAACATCAGATCTGTACCAGTTTGTATAATTTTGTGTATTATTTTATATAATTTGTCTTTTTCAATGTGTTTTTGTATTTATTAACTAACCAGTATCTGAGGCCCTCATTGCTCTGCCTTTTGTCCTGCTTCTCTCATTGCCTGCTGAGTCTTCCTCTATTATTCTACTTCTTTTTTTAGGCAACTCTCAGTAGCAAAAGCGATTTTAAATTAGCCATCCTGGAGGCATTCTTCAGGAATAAAATGTCTAACAATATGAATAAGCTAATTATTTTTAAACCAATCAGGTTTACTAGTAGCACAGCCACTTTCTCCAGGATTTTCTACAAATCTATTGCCTCAAGAAGGAAACTGTGAGACTTGATTGACCCAAACCCACCCTTCTTAAATAGTTTTCTAAGCCTGACTTTGTGGAATGAAGTATCCACCTCTGTGAGTTTTTCCACAGTATTTACTGTATTCTGATTTTATGTGATTGCTCTAGTAGAATTTCTTGAGTAGACAGTTCCTGCTATATCACAGAATTATAGAATGGTTGGGGTTCAAAGGGACTTCAGGAGATCATCTAGTCCAACCCCTCTGCTAAAGCAGGTTCACCTAGAGCAGGTTGCACATGAGCACGTCCTTGCAGGTTTTGAATCAGAGAAGGAGACTTCACAACCTCTCTGGGCAGCCTGTTCCACTGCTCTGTCTCCGTTACAGTAAAGAGATTTTTCCTCATCTTAAGGTGGAACTTCCTGTGTTCTACTTTCTGCCCATTGGCCCTTATCCTGTCACTGGGTACCACTGAAAAGAGTTTGGCCATATCTTCTTGAAAATATTTATAAGCATTGATAAGATCCCCTCTCAGTCTTCTCCAGCTTAAACATACTCAGGTCTCGCAGCCTTTCCTCATGAGAGATGCTTCATTCCCCTACCATCTTCATGGCCCTCACTGGACTCTCTCCAGTATTTCCTTGTCTTTCTGGAACTGGGGAACCCAGAACTGGACAGCATACTCCAGATGTGGCCTCACCAGGGTAGAGTAAAGGGGAAGGATAACCTCCCTCAACCTGCCAGCCACACTGCTCTTAATGCACCCCAGGATACCATTTGCATTCTTGTCCATGAGGGGACATCACTGGCTCATGGTTAACTCGTTGTCTATCGGGACTTCCAAGACCTTCTCCGCAGAGCTGCTTTCTATCAGGTTAACCCCTAACCTGTACTGGTGCAGGGGGTTGTTCCTCCTGAGTTGCAGAACCCTACGCTTATTTTTGTTGAACTTCATTAGGTTCCTCTCTGCCCAACTCTCCAGCCTATCCAGGTCACGCTGAATGGCAGCACAGCCTTCTGATGTATTAGGTACTCCTCCCAGTTTTGTATCATCAGCAAACTTGCTTGTTCAGGACTCTGTTATCCAGTTGTCTTTCTGTGTTCCCATCATGTAGTTTTACACTTGTAGTTTTACGCGTTGTAGAAGAGCTGCTCTGAAGGCTTTAAGAGCTGCTACCTTGTTTCTTTGGATGTCCTAGTGAGCTCCATATGAGCTCCTAGTAAACTCTAGGCTTGTATAAGGGGTATCTGTTCTAGGTTTTGCCTTGCTGTGGGAAGAAGGTGACTTAGAGGTTAAAAGGCAGGGTGGGCTTCACATTTTTAAGTCACATACAGCAAAATATTTTTGTGAGTTTGGAATGTCATTTGAGAGTGGTGTTTTCTGCACATATCAGCTATCTCTTCTGTTCCAGAGTGCTTCCCTATGCCATAGAAGTAAATACTGATCTGTTCAGTCACTACCAAAGAATCATTCATTTCTGACCTTCCACGAACATAAGCAGAAAAAAATTTATGACTATTTTCATAGTCATACAATGATGCAAACCCACAAAAATCCTGCATTGGGGTATAGGTCAGGTGTTATGTTTAAAATGCATTTACATTTTACAGTGTAATTTCCACAATCATATACAGCAAAGGAAAACACAAAGCCCAAGTTGTTTATAATGGGTGATAGAAGAAGCATGTGAAGGAAAAATAGAGAAAATTCAGCTGTACTGTCTTTTTTTTTTTAGGTATTGAACCTGTTTCTGGCCTTGCTGCTGAGCTCGTTTAGTTCTGACAGCCTTTCTCGTACAGAGGATGATAATGAAATGAATAATTTGCAGATTGCTGTTGGAAGAATTCAGAAGGGAATAGATTATGTGAAGAAAAAAGCAATTGAATGTGTCCAAAAGTCTTGTTGGGGGAAACAAGCTGTAGTAAATCAAAGAACAGCAACAGATCAGTTGAATGATGAGAGAGACCATTGCATTTCCAACTGTACCATTGCAGAAATAAGGATAGATAAGAATTGTCACAAAAATGAGAATGGAATGCCCACTGTTATAGGTGGCAATGATTATACATCATTCATAAACAACCCAAGCCTTACAGTCACAGTACCAATAGCTGTTGGAGAATCTGATTTTGAACATCTAAATACAGAAGAGTTCAGCAGTGACTCCGATTTGGAGGAAAGCAAGGAGGTAAAATTTAAGTATTTTATATTTTGTGTGAATTATATCAATTGTATTCTTAGTATGGCTCTTCCTGCTTAGATATAGAAAATGATTGTGATATGATATTGTTGAACTGTACTAAAAGTGAATAAACTGAAGTGGGAAAGTGGAGCTAGAGAGTAGGAAATCCAGACAGAACTGTATAAATATATATGAACCCATTTATAAAAATGTTTGAAAAACAAGCTTTTCAGATATTTAGATGGATAGGCAAACTAGTATATATGTACTGAATAAACACAGACAAAAGACAGGGTTTTTTTTAATGTAACCCTAGAGTTTCCGTGAAACAAGGATGGAACTAAACTGCTATGTAAAAAGATTGGAGGACATTATTAATAAACAATATTAAAACACTTCTATACTGGATAATCTAAAAGAGGTGCTGACTTGGGCTGATAAGAGCAATAACAACAGTTTTTGAGTTCTGAAGTTAAAATGATGGATGAATGCCAAGGAAACAATGTCAGTATTATGAAGAGAACATGTCAAGTGAAAATGATGAGAAAAAAATAATTACTGAATGAAAAAATCTTTATTTCTTGCTTGTTTTGGGGAGTTTTGAACCAGTCACGTCAAAGTCAACTGCCTGACCTTAAAGTGGGTCAGCTTTAGGAAAGTATTAATTTGTCAGCAGCTGCAGACTGAGGGGGGAGCAAAAGCATGGATTTCAGCAGGATCCCGTGAGACACTTTGGAAATTCAGATTGCTGTGCTGTGGCTCCAGTGCAGATGTGTCTGATATCAATTCCCCTCGCAGCTGAAGACACAAGGATATTAATGGGGTGCCTCTGCTTGTGCAGACAGCTGTACTCCAGCCTGGTTTGCTTTGTCTGGATTGGGTTTTCTTTGGGGTTTTTCATTTAATTCGTTGTGGGCTTTTTAGATTTTTCCATTGTGTTCTTTTGAATTGCAATGAATTTGCCCATATTCTTTCTAAATTTTAGAAAATAAGTTTGTTCTAGCTAGGTGTAGTTAAACTTAAGTTTGAAAGATGTAATAAAGTTACTCTTTAGGTGTTTCTTTTATTGTAGAGTATGGTGTTCAGTAGCATTGTTTTGTTTTTTCTTGTGGCTTCTTTCTGAAAGTGTATCCTAGATGCATATTTAGCTTCTAGTGAAGACCAGGAATACCTTGAAAATGAAATGCAAGGAAAATCCGTTTCTGTTATTTTAAATGTGTAATTACTGCCATTTAAAGATACTTAAGGATACTTAAAGCTGTAACATACATAGTGTGGGTGTATGTGTCTTTATGGTTTGGGGTTATTCTGAGGAGGGTGGGGGGTGAGTTTTCTTGTTGGTTGGGTTTTTTTAAGTTCAGACTGAAGTCAATATATATCTATGAGCTTCAGATTTCTGCTAGTTTTACCTCTTTCACTGTATCTTTGGATATGCTCAAAGCTCTAATCAACAGCTTTAAATTTAATGTTTTCCAAACGTGTGATTTCTCTAGAAAACACATTTTTACAGAAGTAGGAATCCATACATCTGCTGTTTCCAGAACTCAAACAGCCTAAAGGGTACCATGTTTTATTTTCATTGCGTACCATTCTTACTTCTCACAGGAGTAAAATCAAGCTGGATCAGTCGAGAATGCAGATCTGGTGCTTTTTAACCAGGCAGAGCAACGTGTCAGCACATTAATACAGGTTACCTAAACAAATCATGCATACATGGTCACTTTTGAGATCGATTGGCCTGCATGCTACTCAGCTACAATATATTTTTTCCTCATTCATTGCAATATAATGGAAACATGCACAGCCGCTCTGTAAGCTGAGTCTTACAACTCACATCACAGCATGGCTGAGGGCAACCCCAACATGTTCCTTTCACTTTGTTATGTCTTTGGTATTTTCTGTATTACTTCTGTGGCATAACCTGCATGCTTTGTAGGGGGTTTATTATTTTTAAATGAATTATTGAGCATCAAGACTGTTCAAGTTTGAAAGAGGTTAGCAGCCTATGATTCTATGAAAATGGAAAAGTAATCTTCACTTGACTTTTTCTGTTGATGTCTACTAAACTATGGTTTTAGCTGTCATGTAGTTACATTTTTTGATCGTGTTCATTTGATCTATGCCTTTGTAATATTACATATATACAATTCCTTGTATGCTAAAATGTTTATATCTTTTTGATATAAATTGTTTCATGTTTTTTCACAGTTTTTTTATAATTTACATTCCAGTTTTGTCCTATAACAGAAGTTAAAATGTAGGATGAAAGATACACTCTTGGGAACAATCAGACGTAGCTTTTTTTATACATGCATATGGTCCTGTTGTAATAATTTAGTTATATTTAATAAAGTTTGTGTATGTCTAAGATTGGAAGTTAGGGAATAATGTATAGGCAATAATGTATATCAGTTTTGCTGTTCATTGTCAGTAATTGTTTTTTTGTGGAATTTAACCAGTTGCTTTAATTTTAGTCAGATATAAAGCATAATTTCAAGAAAAAATTCTATGTAGGATTCTGTGGAGGTGTCTAAATAAATCTAGGTCTTTTAAAACAACATAAATAAGGATGTTCAAGCAAGAAAGGAATATAGAAATTGGGAAAATCGAGGCTAATGCTAAAATTAAGACAATTGATTAAAAGACAAAATAGAATCTAGTACCCTCCCAGACCTCTAAACACAGGAACTCTAGAGTTGGAAACCAAAACTGAATTGTACCGAGCTATGTGGTTCTTTCTGATGATCTCTTCTGAATAGTTGGGCAGTTCCGCTCTTTTTCATTTAGGAGTCACTGATGTATTCCTTTTCCAAATACAAATTTTGTTCATATGGTTTTATTGTAGTATCCTGCAGAATGTTTCATGTATTCTTTTGCACTATATTCTCTGTTGGGAATATATCAGATCTCACTTTTGTGCCAGGGGCCCTGTAAGCTGTTCGTGAAGACAGAATGGAAAATACCTTTCTAAAGATTTTTCCAAACCATGTTAGAAAAGGCAGTTATGTACGAGGGAATAGAGTGTGGTAGTATCCCATCCTACTGGTGCTAAGTATGGGGGGATGGTTCTGATTTAATGGACATTGTTTAAGTGACTGCTCCTACTTAAAGCTTCTGCTGTCATGAATCTGGGTAGGTATAGAACTGCAGGCAAAATAGTAAACCAGGTGCTTGTAATCATTTGACTGAAAAATACTTGAATCTTTTTCATTTGCATGTCAGGTTGTCTTACTGTCACCTTCCCTGCTTTTTTATTTTTTTTAATAGTTATGCATGCCTATGTAAAGTAGGAAGGGTAGGGTTTGGGTTAAGTTTGGTGAAAAAAACCTAAGTATTGGTTTCTTAAAAAGGTAAATAATTTGCAAGCCTTATTTATAGACATACATATTTTTATTCTTTCAGAAAAAGAAAAAGATTGCAATAACAGTGACTTTTACAGTTGTGATTATATTGAAGAGTACCATACTCAGTGATATGTCAACCTGATAGAACAGTGATATGTACCTTGTGTCCTTTTTGTTTTTTAATAGTTGAGACCAATTGGAAAAATAACATTTTTTTTTTCAAAATTATTATTAAAGAGTTATTTCCAGCTGAAATAGATCTGATAAAGCAGGAAAATATTCAATTGATGGAATGTAGGTGGCATAACACGGGTGTACTAAAGTTTTTCAATTGCTTTTCTGCCTGGTAATATTTTTGGATCCTCTTTTCTAAGAGACTCCTGAACATACTCTCCAAATCAACAACTGTCTTTCACATTTTACTGCAGTTATTCACCTCCTTCTCCAGAAAAAAAAGAGACTCTCTCTATTTACAATAAAAAGAAAAGAGAAGAGATGTCCTTAGTAAATGAGAAGATGAGAATATACAATACAGTCTTCCTGTGGGTTTGTTTTGTTTTGTTTTTAAATTACAGAAGATAATGTTTCCCTTTTATTCCTCTTATTAGCAGCTATATTGCTAGTAGATTTGTTCTTTGATTTGGAGTTTGGGAAACACCAAATTTTCCTTTACTGTTTGAATATCAAAATTTGAGTGGCTTATATGTTGAATGCACAATACGCTGCACCATGTGAATACTCAGTGACCTACTTATTATTAGCTCCTGTTTATGGAGTTTTCTTTGAAGTAATTTTATGCAAGTTTTTGAACACTTTCAGTTCTTATTTTTAAGATGATGCTTACTAAAGATCTTTGCTAATTACCTGAATCCCAAGTGACTTCAGTATGAAAATTTGTAGTGGTAACATTATTCTTGCAAGTATTCGTGCCATCATACCTTGAGTCCTTCAGGAAAAAAAAAAGAGATCACAAGCTCCAAATTTTGACCTTACAACAGTACAGTAGATTTTTGTATTTAAAAAATTAATGAATTAAAAATCTGAATAGCTTTTCATGGCCAATAGTGAAAAGAAAAAAAGGTATTATATTGAGGAAATTTTCTCTAACAGAAATGTTTTAGCTTCTGATACGCAGATGTCAAGGCAGCTAATCAACTTTTGAGTACTTGAGTTGACCTATTAAAATCTCTGCTTAGTGGTTATACATTGAGGCCCCCTTACCATGGTTTAGTAAACTGAACAGCAGCTAAATGCCCTGGAAGGTGAAGGATGGACATTTCTGTCTTTGCTAAAAGTCTTGTTCGTGGAATGATTTGCAAAATTGGTTAGATCTCTGCAAACATTGTATATAGCAAAGAAAATAACTGAATTTTTGTTTAGAAAAGGAAACTCTTGAATGCCTATTTCTTTTTACTGTCTGTATTTTTTTTTCGTGAAAAATATGAGCACTCCACATGAAGAAGAGAATTGATGTTTAATTAAAACTGTAACTCCAAGCACAGGATTATATTCTACACTGTCTTTAGAAGAAAGAGGGAATCAGGCTACCTGTCCTTTATTTTAAAATAGTTCATTGAGCATCTAATTAGATTTCTTAACTACCATTTTCTTAAAAAGCTCTGGTTATTCTATCATGTATCAAATCATATATATAACTTTGTTCTAAGCAAATTGATTCTTTTTGGTTTCTTTTCCGTTTATGGTTATTCATATGTTATTGTTGTTAATTCATAAAAATTTGTACTCTTTCAGTTGACTTCATGTCATCTGCTCAAATGGTGTACTAAGTACAGTTCAAAGGACCCAAGTTACTTCACGTTGGTTTTAATTTTTATTAGCAATATGACACAAAACATCCTTACTCTTAAAAAATGTATATCTTCAAAATTAGTAATTTGATTTATATTCAATTATTTCAGTTTACCCACCACTGCTGCAACATTTTGCAATATATATGCTATGTCATGGAATGATGAAAGCAGCATATTAATAAAATATAGTATATAGTGCTATCCTCAGGTTTAGTAGAATTAGTGATATGAAAATATATTTGCTGTGAATATTGATATTTTAAAATTAATGCTACTAAAAATGAAAATAAGTATTTGCATTAAATATGAGTAATTTGGGAGTTCTGTTCTCAATAATCAATTTCTAAATTAGCAGCAAAGTAGACAATATTACTGAGTCATTTTTAAGAAAAGTTAATGCAGAACACTTGGTTACCTTTTCATACTAAATTGTCTCTGTCTTCTTTCACAAAGCAAAAAAAAATGTTTAATACCTAAAATAATTTTGTCTTTCCACATTTCGCAATTGACTTGTAAATACAGCTTGACTGGATAGTGCCTGTAACTTGTCTGCTTTTATATCCTAAGTGTCTCTTAATTGTGGAAGTCTAGCTATATTAATGAAAGCGGTGTTAATTATACAAAACTGAGGCTGTTTTGCAAAGTGTGCTTACATCATTCCCTATAGACATTTAGTTGTGTGAATTCATTACTGATGTTATATACTGCTGGCTAATAACATTGTGAAATGTCAGAGAATGCTATGACTAAAACTACTTTAACTTAATTTGGTACTCATACTCAGATTAAATGTACAGGGCACCACAGCTTCCTTTAGAATCTCCTGACCATGAATTTTTCCAATACAAATACAGATCACAAAATAAAAATAAATTAGGGCTTATTCTTTTATTAGTAATTATTTCATACTAATGTGACTTACATAATTTTCATTATTAAAACAAAACAAAATTCCTTTATTTCTGGGTGTTAACTGTACAGGTATGCGTACCAGAGTAATGGGTAGTTTCAGAATGCACAATATAATACATATGTGCATTGGCAAAAGAAAAGCAAATTAATGCCAGTTGAAATGTATTTCTCATACTTTTTTCCATTTTGAAACTTAGTAGCATATATGAAAAATAATAAGAGATGTTCATAGGGTAGTGGTAATTATGGGTTAAGGTAGGACAGGCTTAATTTGTTTCCTGAGTGTATGAGGTTAATGTTCAAATTCACATCTGAAATGTTTCATCTTAATCCTGATCTTACTTTAGTGTTTTCCAATCTAGATTATAAGAATTATCTTAAAATGAAAAATAACTAAATTATCTGTGGTCAGAGGTAACTAACCATGCCCAAAGTGGTTAGTTTGCATCATACTGATATTTAAGATGCCAGTGAAAAAGAACTGATAATGCATTCCCTTTATTTTTATATCGTGAATAATGGGCACTCCTAAAAAATCCACTTTGTTTTCTCCCTTGGACGGTTTGCCTTGGCAGTTCACAATTTAAAGTTTTTTGCTGTCAGGATGTACTGTCTTCAGGTTGAGGAGGATAACAAAAATAGGTGCCAACATGTGTCATCTTAAAGCAGAAAGTTTAATGGGTATTGATTTAAAATGTAGCAAGAGGAATTATAGTGAGAAAAAATAGTAGAAAACAAAATAAATAGAATACGTATCAGAAAATCTACATGGTAGTATTTAACTTAAATGAATGATAACACTACTATATTTCAACCAGAAATTCTGAAATTTCATGAAAGATTACATGATCTCTAGGTAGAAAGTGGATGATTTATGCACATTTCAACAGCATTGACTGCTATATGTGGATGTGTTCCTGGTGACAAGTATTGTTCTTATTATTATGTGTACAAAGTGTTGCATGCTTAAAGTTAGTTACAGTTCTAAAAATGTAAATATTAGTGATGTATAAGTTCCTGAATTTTATTTTCAGAAGCTAAATTTTTCCAGCTCATCTGAAGGAAGTACAGTTAATTTAGCTCTCTTTGGAGAAGAAAATGCTGCAACTGAACCGGAAAAAGCATCAGAGCTACAGGCATGCTTTACAGAAGGTATGGAAGTAAAATTTGGAGTTAGCAATTACATTTTGATTGTTTGCAATGAGCATTGGCAGTTCAAGGAACCTATTTGGTACGGCAGTCCTGGATCCTAGTTTATTGTAAATGGTTGTACTGAAGTCCATGGAGCTATTTGTGTGATGCAAAATCAAATATGTGTGTATGTGATCTTTTAGAATATTTTTTTAATAAGCATTAGGCACAATTCTATAAACTGATTATCAGCAATCAGTAATCTTGTTGATTTAAATAACATTCTCGGTAGTGAAATCTGTAGGACCAAATGTAGCACCAGGTTAATTCCACTGAGAGATTAAAACCACAATCATGTGATTACCCATGGTCCTTTTGTGGTTCTAGAAGGCAATCAAGTGGATGATTTAGATCTTGGAATGAGATCCTGTTTTTATTCAAATAAAGAAGTCTGAACAGCATAGTTGAATGTTCTTAGAAGTTGTAATTTGTTCTAGTTCTGTATTGTTCTGTCCTTTAGGAGACTGCTGAAATTTACTGTATAGGAATGTATTTCTTATTTTTGCAATATTACAGATTTTGCTTTCATTTTAAGTCATTACTAAAATAATTCAAACCAAAATATGTTCCAGGATTAACTCTGCTACCCTGTCCATGCTTTTTAGTCTCCTGTTACAAAGACACCTTTGACTTAGGATAGGGCTCTTGTCCTTTGAAACATTATTTCTCTTATCTTTAAAATACAAAATTCTTTTGGAATGTGGGGTTATATTGAATATATCAAGCTCTTGATTTTAAATAAAACCTAATGTATAGTTTGACATTATATTACAGTTCTTCCTTATCCTTATATTATGTCATGTCTGTCAGTCCTTGGGCATAAGACTAATTTTTCTGTAATGTAGACATTTAGAGTAGCTGAAAGTAAGGTAAATGGTGCTTTTCACCATGGTAGCTGTGTTATCTGAGCTGATGAAACATAGTGTAACTTACTTGTAACATATGAACTTAATGGCACTCACAGGAAAACTAGAATATTGCCTTTGGGACCCATTAAAATGGTTTAAACTTGGTTATATTGCTATGTGATTAATCCTTTTTTAGAGAAATAAGGAGGCTACTACTAGCCAGGCAGATACTGCAGACACATTGAAATTTCTACCTTGAGACCCCATGATAAGATAGGGAGCTCTCCAAGGTCAGGCAGAATTCTGTGGATAGTTGCTACAAATCTGTACCATATGGAAAAACTATCATATTCTGCAGTTAAATGTTTATGTCATGAATGAGGTATCTTTAGTAAGCCCTTGAAGCAGAAGTAATTCCTCAGTATAGTAAAATATAAGATGTTAACATCTGTATGATTTACTTGAACCTTACCTGAGAGACAAAAGAACTTTTAAAACAAGCTACTGTAGTCTTGAACTAGTTCATGTGAAAGTTGCGATGTGCTTATGCTCTTTGTTTCTCCTTCCTGACAATTGTCATATATTCTCTAATTATCTATATAAAAATGAAAAATAATAAGAAGAAAATGTGTTTCAAAATGATTCTAAGCTTGAGGTGGCACAAGGATAGTGGAAAAATTGTGCACACACAAGTTTTTCCGTATCTAAAGTATCGAATCAAGAAGGTAAGGATACAGTCATTTGAAGCACTGACGACCTCATGAAAGAGTAGCTAGTTAAGAGGGATTTTGCTTTTTCAGGATAATGAAAATGCTACTGTACAACAGTTTGTCATTGTATTATTAGGCTGTATACGGAAGTTTAAATGCTGTAAAGGCAGTATGGAAAGCACAAAAGGAAGAATCTGGTGGAACCTTCGAAAAACTTGCTACAAGATAGTAGAACACAACTGGTTTGAAACATTCATTGTCTTCATGATTCTTCTCAGCAGTGCCACTCTGGTAAGCAGCACATACACCTGTAGAAACAGTACTTGTAAAAATATTTTATCAAGGATATTAATGAACACAGATGTGCTATAATAATAAAAAATAAAAAGTTGGCTTGAAAGAGCAGATCCTCCTGCAAACTCTGCTGAGGTACATGGAAAATAAGGAGGTAATTTTTGACAGCCAATGTGCTTTCACTAAGTGTAAATTGCACCTGACAAATATAGTGGCTTTCTACAGTGGGGCTACAGTGTTGATGGATAAGGGAAGAGTAACTGATGTCATCTACCTGAACTTGTGCAAAGCATTCAACACTGTCCTGCATGGCATTCTTTTCTCCAAATTGGAGAGATATGGATTTGACAGATGGACCACTCGGTGGATAGGGAATTGGCTGGATTGTCACAGAGCTGTGGCTCAGAGTCCATTGAATGGCATTCTTCAGGGGCTAGTCTTGGTATGAGAGACATGAACAGTAGGATTGAGTGCAACCTCAGCAAGTTTACTGATGGTGCCAAGCTGTTTGATGCAGTCTACACTCTGGAGGGAAGAGATGGCATCAGACTTGAGCAAACAGGCTTGTGCAAACCTCATGATGTTCAGCCAGGCCAAGTGCAAAGTCCTGCACCTGGGTCAGGGCAATCCCAAGCACAAATACAGGCTGGGAAGAGAATGGATTGAGAGTAGCCCTGAAGAGAAGGACTTTAGGGTGCTGGTGGTTGAGAAGCTCAGCAGGAGCTATCAGTGTGTGCTTGCAGCCTAGAAAGCCAACTGTGTCCTGGGCTCCAAACAAAGAAGTGTGGCCATCAGCAAGATGGGGGGTGATTCTGCCCCTCTACTCTGCTCTTGTGAGACCTCACCTGGAGTATTGCATTCAGTTCTGGAGTCCTCAGCACAGGGAGGACATGGACATGTTAGAGTGAGTCCAGAGGAGGACCTTGAAGATGATCAGAAGGCTGGAGCATCTCTTATATGAGGACAGGCTGAGAGAGTTGGGATTGTTCAGCTGCCAAAAGAGAAGGCTCTGGGAGGACCTTATAGCAGCCTTCCAGTACTTAAAGGCAGCTTACAGGAAAGCCAGAGAGGGGCTCTTTATCAGGGATTGCAGTGATAGAACGAGGGGTAACATTTTAAGCTGAAAGAGGGCAGATTTATCATAGATATTAGGAAGAAATTGTTCAGTATGAGGGTGGTGAGGCAATGGAACAGGTTGCTCAGAGAAGTTGTGGATGCTCCATCCCTGGAAGCGTTCAAGGCCGCATTGGATGAAGCTTTGAGCAACCTGACCTAGTGGAAGGTGACCCTACCGATGTCAGGGTGTTTGCAACTGGATGATCTTTAAGGTTCCTTCCAACTCAAACCTTTCTATGATTCTTAGTTATATTTAGTCCTTCACATGTCTACTAAGTATTGGTTTCTTTTTGGTTGTTGATTGACATAGAATTTGGTATATACTGTCACTATCTCTGCTTCAGCACCTGAAGCACCACGTCCATTCCTTCTTCTCTTACCTTGGTGTTTGCAGGATGGTTTCTCTCACTCTCTTCACGCCTCATACTGCCATGTGTTGTTTTCCTTTTTCTTAAATATGTTTTCCCAGAGGCGCTACCTGCTTCTCTTATAGGTTCAGTTGCTTTCTGTGGTGTGTCTATTGCAGTCAGCACAGGGCAACCCATGGCTTCTTCTCGCAGTGGCAGTTCTTGCAGTCTCCTGCTACCAAATCCTTTGACCAACACCCAATATTGGAATTTAATAAATATCAGCAAATTATAATTCTGTGTTGACAATTATTGAAATTTCTTAAAATCTTTTTGGCAACTTCAGCCATTATATTGTTATTCCACTATCAGGCAATGATAAAATCTAAACCTCAGAAAGAATGCAATCGTAAGCTCTGCTTATGCTGGCTTTTCAACTTTGCCGTTCTTAATTCAGTTCTTTTGACTTAGTTTGTAGTTTACAAAGACCTATGAGTATCTGACTGATATGCAACTCATTTTTCAGGCTTTTGAAGACATATATATTGAACAGCGCAAGACTATAAAAACCATACTGGATTATGCTGATAAAATCTTCACTTACGTCTTTATTCTGGAAATGGTGCTAAAATGGGTGGCCTATGGTTTTCAAATGTATTTCACTAATGCTTGGTGCTGGCTGGACTTCCTGATTGTTGATGTAGGTACTATAATTTCCAAGTAGCCTATTTCTGTTGTTTAGGCACGTCCTTTTATGTAACCTCAATCTGATACATATATATACAGCAAAGAATATAATTTGGGTTTAAAAGAACAGAAAATGACATATTATTGAATAAGAGTCCATTATAATTATTCAGTGCGTAACTAAATCTGCCTTTATTTTTATGCTTTCATTGACTCATGGTGTGCTGTCTGTGTTTTGGTGTGCTGGGTCCCAACCGGAGGACTATCAGCTGGTTGGACTTCAGTCTTCTGGATTTGGAGACAGAGAACAAGGAGGAAGCAGAACACAGAAGGGAAAGGCAAATTTAAGTCAGTGCATGAGGCTGGGCAATTGATCCTAGGCTTGATGAATCACCGGCAAAGAACTGCAGGGGAGAATGGTATCAGGAAATTAAGAAAACAGCAAAAGAAAAGGAGTGGGCGGATATAAATAGGTGGGAATCAGTCATTCGCAATCCTCATTTTGATTGCTATGGTGTTTACTGTGTATTACGCTGCAAGGCTAATTTCAGTGCAGCTCTTCCACTTTTCATTGACACATGACTTTCCAAAGATTAGTTTTTTGGAAGCTGAAATTATTTTGCTTTTGTTTGGATCTGTCTCAGATTATAGAGAAGAATGCCTCTTGTTACCTCTCTGAACTCTGAATTCTTATAATGGAAAAAGTGCCAGGTTTTAGGTGATAGAATTAGATTAAATTCTGCAAAACAATACCCTCAGCAAGACAAAGCAAAAACATTAAGACTGTCTTTGAGTGAAGCTGAATATATATTTTTTTTATATTTACTTTTTTTCATGGTTGCAATAGACTTCTGATTTTTTTCTTATTGTAACTCAACTGTTAAATGAAAAAGTATGACAGTCTTAGAATTCATGGGAAATAGCAGAAATCATCTAGATGCATTTTGTCTTCTCTGCATAAAATTGTTGATACTATACTCCGGTCTCATTTCCTGTAAGGATTCCAAGACAGTTTTTCCAGAACCTTGTGATACTTCTACTTGCATTTCTGTTTGTCCATTAGAGCTGTCATTTGTGAAAATGAAATAAATGCATACATAAATGAATGCATTACCATTTAAGAAATATTCAGAATTAGCATCTTTGTACAAGCATGTATTGTGAAAGGTTGAGCTTGAATTGTGTTTAAGATAAATTCTTCTTACTGAAGTGTACTGTATCTCCATCTGGGTAAATATGGGCTATTCCTTTTTTCAGTAATTTCAGTGCTATCATGTAGCAGTCTTCCTCTTTTGCTTGGAATGCCTACATCTTAAGATTGTAGAATAATTTAGATTGTAAGGCAGCTTTGGAGGTTTTCTGGTCTAGCTTCTTGCTTTGAAAGCAAGGCCAGTTCAGAAATCAGCTCTTAACAGGTTAGTCTGCTGAGGGGCATACTCCAGTTTTGAATGGAGTTTCTGCAACTTGGCAATCTACTTCTAATTTTTGACCACCTGTATTGTAAACCCATTCCTCCCCTCTACTGCCATCCCTGTAAAAAAGTCCGTGGTGGTCTGCTTAGTTTTTCCTGACTTTATTGCTAGATTTACTTATTATTGTTCTCAGTTGGTGGCGAGCAACTTTTAACAGTTTCTCTTACTAATGACATTTTACCTCTTGGTTTAAGTAACAGGCAGTGTGCTGCCCTCAATATTTTCAGTCTGTCTTTGCTTTATCTTGCTGTCCTATACCTTTATCCAGCTAAACACTGAACACATTTGCTATACCAGTACCAGTCTAAATGGGTCACAGAATTTTACAGAATTTTTTTAGGCAAATTGTTCTGTACCTAATCAGTCTAAAATCTCCATCTGTCCGCTCTTTGGGAAAGAACTTCTGGCATAAAAAGGGAAATTCTTACCCATTGTGGTGTTCACAGTGTTTCCAGAAAAGGATCATTAGCTCCACAACAAGGACAAATGCTGATTTTGCTCAACCTTCCATGTGCAAGTTCAAAGGGGTTAATCTAAGAGAACAAACATGGTATTGTATAGTGTCTGACAGCTTCCTTGAACTACCCTTAGAGGAAAGAAATCTGCATAAAGCTTCCTTGTGTGTAAATGCAACAGGAGACAACCACGTGGAGTAGAAAACTCTGTGAGGAAAGAAGTCATGGACTCTCACCAGAACACAGCAGGTCATTCAGGTTTTGAGCTGTTTATCCAGCTGCATTGAAGATTTCAAAAATTCTTAGGAATTAAACCCTTTTCTCCACAAGAGTAATAAAGTTAAAAGAGGAAGTAAATTTCAAGGCACATTAATTGTCCAAAGCACAAGCAGTTTAACAAATCCGAAGTAAGGTGTTTCCATCTGATACTATCAGTGTACTCTTCTGCAAATGCTGCATCTAGTATTTACAAGAAGAGAAATTTTAAATGAACCTAAGGGTGGATTCTGTCTGACATGTCAGTACAGAGTGTTTTTTACATTTCATCTTTTTTGCTAAATTACACCTTTTGAATTTGCTGTATTGGTGAAAGTATATAATATTATTCTCTAATCTTGCATCACAGAAATGCCACAGTTAGTACTTCTATATGTGAAGGAAAGTTCCGAGCTGGTATCGGGAGTTGTCCAAACCATGATCATATGTAAGGAAGAGGGAGAAATTATTTCTTTATTTAAAAAAAAAATAAACTCTTGCGTGCACATGCAGAAACATCCACAGATGGTAACAGAAAATTTAAGCTTTAATTGCCACCAGCACCATGTAATGAGATGAGACATCCTCCTCTCTTTTCTCCCCTCCAAGAAAAGAAAGCAGGGAAAAGCAATATGTTAAATTGTATTTTAGTTTCCAAACAAAAATAAAATTACAGCATCATTAAGTAAAGATGTGCTTATCTTTCAGGAAGAGGATGTCTTGCAATGCAAATATAATAACTGCATTATCTAAGAAAATATGGTTATCTGACAGGAATACTTGAAGCAGATTTTCTCTGTGTCTTCTTTAGAATTATGCAAGTGAGGTGTAGTGATCTTAACGTTATAATCAATTCATATGGATTAATATTATATGGATTAATACTATAAAAGTTTGTCTAGTATTTTAATTTAAAGAAGGAACAATCTTCTGAAATTATACTATAGTTAAATCTGTATCGGAAATAAGATTGGTGCCATAAACAAAAATCGTTTCACTTAGTGAATGTGTTCTTTTTCTGGATCTTATAGTTTTCTTTTTTTTCTTTTTTTTTTTGATGGAATTTTCTTCTCTTGAACTATGCGGCCTAATTATAATTACTTCAACAGAGGAATTATCTAAAGTTTTAGATGGGATATTTCATAAATACAGGTATACAGTCATCTATGATAAGGCACTGTAGTGATCACTGACTTTTTTCATATGTTGCACAAGTGTTGAGTTCCCCGAGTTAATTTGGTTTTATCTAGTTTGTGTGATTTACAAAAAACTTTGTGTCTTGATTTTTTTAAATTTGCCTCTGATTTTATTAAAACATTGCATGCTATATTTGAAAGACATAAAAAGTTGGCTATTTGCTCCTTATTCAGTATGTATTTTCTAATGTATTATTGTTTAACCCATTTCAATACTCTTAAGACATAACTCTAAAACGTGTCTGTCAGCTTCTTGATCATTCTTGGACTCAGAATTTTTAATTTCAATTTTGAACTTCAAACACCAGAAACAGTGTTCTTTGCCAAATGGAGGTAAACATAGATTTTCTTCTGGTATTTGATATTGTGGTTATGAAATATCCAGATTGCATTAGTTAGAAGAGACAACAAGCTATAGCTTGCAATTAAATTACTAACTCTCGTGTAACCCCTCCCATGAAAATGCTGTCTACTCTTCCAAGCATTTGAGTACATTACATAAGTAATTGCATTGATATTGGTATTCCTTTGTGTCTGTTGTACATTTAGGAGTCATGCATGTCGGAGTCCTGTCTGAGTAACTACCACTTCCAAGTCTGTCATCATCTGCACACAATATGAATTACTAGTTATTCATATGTTTGTTATTATGTGAATTATTCTAAGTGCAAATTAGCAGAAGCAAATGCTGCTGACTTGGGTTTTGTCATGACTATAATGATGTATCTATAGTAGAAGACTGTTTAGCATTGTAATGTCATGTAGAATGGGATTGGGTTTTCAATGCATTTTACGCTTTGACTGAGTTTGTTGGGAAGATGAGCTTTTATTTAAATTCTCCTTATCCAAACTGCCCTTTGTTTTTCACAGATATGATGTGCATTCTTCTAACTATCACTCTGTGATGAAAGTTCCAGATATTAAGGTCTCTCTTCATTTAAACTGTCCTGAAATTTACATGCAATGTTCTTTTAGATTTTACATTTTTTTTTGTAAATATTTTATTTATTCTTGTGAGAAGATTAGAGTCCTTTCTAATATCCAGATCAAACTTTTCTTTCTCTTGTATTGTGAGGCTATTAAAAAAAAAAATTATTTTACTTTTTCTCTAGGTTTCCTTGATTAGCTTAGTAGCTAATGCCCTTGGTTTCTCAGAACTTGGTGCAATTAAATCCCTCCGAACATTACGAGCTTTGAGACCTCTGAGAGCTTTGTCACGCTTTGAAGGCATGCGGGTAAGAAAAAAAGAAGTAGTCTGTAAAAAAAATCCATAAAAATATGCTTAACTATAAAATTGTGGAGGAACACTGAATTGCATGGCTGTTTTCAAGGCCAGCAGTAGCATCTTTCATTGTATTATATGTGTTATTCATTTTCTGTTGGCTTTACTTCCATGTATTTTAATGTTTTACATTAAATCTTTTGTTATATTTGAAAAAACAAAGTAATCTCTTTACTGATGTACATCTTGTTTTTAAAAAGCTTTTTTTCTATGTTTATTTTCTAGGTGGTTGTTAATGCTCTTACTGGAGCAATCCCATCCATTATGAATGTACTTCTGGTTTGTCTTACATTCTGGCTAATTTTCAGCATCATGGGAGTAAATTTATTTGCTGGCAAGTTCTATCGCTGTGTTAACGCCACGAATGGTGAGCGATTCTTACCAGAGGAAGTCAATAATTTAACTGAGTGTGAAAATCGTTCACACGCTGGGGAGAAAGTTCAGTGGATAAATGAGAAAGTTAACTTTGATAATGTTGGAGCTGGCTATCTTTCTCTGCTTCAAGTGGTAAGTGTATGAATTTCGATAACTTAATTTTCCATCTTTAAGTTTTGTACCAGTAATATATAATTCCATAATTTTCAGCGTTATTTTACAATACATGAATGGATATGGGATTTGATTTAATAGTTGTCTTCTATGGAGGTAATTAATAGTTCTTATGGTAAAAATATGATACATTATTTGGCTGGTTTGGAAGAGGAAGAATATCTAATATTGCTTCCTTTGCACCTGACCACCAGTACGTCTTCAAGTTGTACAAAAATAGAGTTAAAAAAAAAACAACAATGAAGCCAGGGCTAATTTTCTTTTATTTACTTGATCTGTTAAGGCATGTTGATGTAGATTTTTACAATGATAATCAAATGGATACAATCTAGGGCTCATATGATCTTCAAACAAGAAGAGAGCTAACTAAAACTTTTTAAATTCACTTTTTCCTTTCTCTTTTTTCCCTTTTTGTTATTCCTGCTTGTCCCACTCCAGTCATTGTCTATTATTGTCAAGTGGGGTTCTTGGAGATAATTTTTAGCTTGTTTTTAAACTGTAGATGGGAAGTTGCAGAATTTACTAGTGCTAGATTTCTAAGCACAAGCCTTTTTTATAGGCAACATCTGTAAATTCAAACCAATGGGACAGAAACATATTTCTAAACAGGTTCACTTTACACACTACTTCTAGAAAAAAAATTGGACATGAGCTGGCAATTTGTGCTGACAGCCCATAAAGCCAATCATATCCTGGGCTGCATAACAAGTGTAGCCAACATATGAAAAGAGGTGATTCTCCCAATCCACTTCACTCTCGTGAGTTTCCTCCAGTACAAGAAAGACATGGGCCTCTTAGAGCAAGTCCAGAGGAAGGCCAAGATAAACGTCAGAGGGCTGTAACACCCCTCCTACAAAAAAGGCTGAGACTTGTAGTTGTTCAAGCTGTAGAAGAGAAGGCTCCAGAGACCTTTTTGTGGTCTTTCAATGTATAAAGGCCCCTTATAAGAAAGGCAGAAAATTTTTCCTATGGCCTGTAGTGACAGGACAAAGGACAACACTTTTAAACTGAAAGAGATTATATTTAGTTTGGATATAAGGAAGAATTGAAGAATTTTTTTTTTTCCTTCTAAACAAGAAGTGGTGAGACACTGGAACAGGCTGCCAAGGGAAGTTGTGGATGCCCTATTATTGGAAACATGTAATGTAGTAAAAGATGCTGCTGCCCATGGAAGAGGAGTTGTACTAGAGATAGATAGAGACATCTAGATGTTAGAGATAACGTCTAGATGTCTTTTCCAAGCAAAATGTTCTATGAGTTTATATTTTCTTAAGATTTCATAGGGCCACTTATCTCCTGGAGATTTTCTAAGATGATTTGTATATTCTGTCTGAAAAATGCCAACCCATGGTGGCTGATTTTTGGAGTCCTCTTCCAGTTTTTTTGGTAGTCAGAAAATCAGAACTGAGAGCCTTGGTATAATTTGCAGTCTTTCTGTTATGCTCAGATATTGATTGCAACTCGTCCCACTTAGAGTTTATATGAAATTGCATGAAGATGAGTATTTATTCATTGTTTAAGTATTAGGGAGAAGTATTCCCCAGTATATTACTTCCTTTGAATACTTCACTCATATTTTAGCAGGTTTTTAATATTCCTCTTTATTTTTATGTGCACAAATACATTTCAGAAGACAGTGGTTTATTTAGAATGTTTACAAAATTAGAACTTTGATATAAAATATCAACAATCTTTGTTTTTAGGCAACATTTAAAGGATGGACAGACATCATGTATGCTGCAGTTGATTCTAGAAATGTGAGTGCAATGTAAAAATTACTGAATGAAAACAAATATAAGATTGGTGTAATGCTTTTTGAATGGCAGTTAAAGTAACATAAAAAAAATAAAAATGTAAAACCTTGATAAATTTTCTATAAAAATCTGTACACCATGCATATACTTTTAATTGGTTAAAAAAAATTATAACAATATATCTACATAGAGTGTCAGTAATTTAATAAGTCATCTGTAAATAAGAAAATCAATGAAATATGGTTTCCCATTAATTTAAGGCACTGGGATTGCACAGATTAGGAAACAAGTTTTTCATGTGTATCCAAAAATAACCCAAATAAGTGACATCGTCTGCTGTGGCTAATGCAGAGCTGTAGACTATGGTGATCTCAAAAGATCAGATGGCTGAATTTTGCCTGGTTTTCTGTTAATGCTGGTGTTTGCAGCTGTCCTGTATCTACCTCCTGATTTTTATAAAGTACATAGGAACTGAATTTCTTTTGAGATTTGCACACTTCTGTCAAATTCAGTAGGAACTATGGAAAATATCAAATGTTACTAGAGAGGAAATGGCAGACAGAAAGGGGAGGAATGGCAGGTCTGTTTGTGCAATAATAGGCAGCTGTATTAAATAGATTTTCAAGTTTGAAGATCAGGCAAGTGTAGGGTATGATCTGAAACAGCTGGATTTCCCCCTTGTCAAAGAGTTGCCGTACAACTGGATGCAACTTCTGCTTCTGCTTGCTATTCTGTAATTTGTCTTAACTGTTATTGTTAATACATTGCTGTCTTTCTATGTTACATAGGTAGAGGAACAGCCCAAGTATGAGGAAAACCTCTACATGTATATTTACTTTGTTGCATTTATCATCTTTGGATCATTTTTCACTCTAAACTTATTCATTGGTGTCATCATAGATAACTTCAACCAACAAAAAAAGAAGATAAGTATCACGTTTTGTTTTCAGTCCTTTATTGTTACTGCATGTTCACTAAATGTATATGGAGATAAATGACTGAAATTTCTCATGGTAATAGAAAGAAAAAAAGAAATTGGATATTAAGATTCTTTTTATTCTATTCAAAGTAATGAAATAGTAGTTTGGTTTTTAAGGTATTTGAAGCAACTTAAACTTTACACTGATTGTCTTGAGTGTTTTCCACACTGCTGTACAGGCCAATGATGTACATTGGATGTTGATGTACATTGAAAAGTTATATATTGTTTTTTCACTTACCCTTACAGAGGTGTAATAAAGCCATGTGAAAATGCAGATTCAAGCATATAGATGACAGGGAAGAAGAGAACAAATATCAAAACTGATAAACAGACAATGCATAGCACTACTGTGAAGGCCTTCTCAATTATAAACGGACTAATACAGACAAGGTGAATGCTGGAACTACTGCCTTGCATTGTGAGATTAGAGAGGGCTGGGAAACTGTCACATGAGTTGGTAGTGAATTTACAAGAGAAAGAAAACTGTTTCCTTTTCAACTGAGAATATTCTATTATTCAAATGAATGCAGGATTATATCAAGAACTCCAGCAGCATTAACAGATTAAAATCCAGACTATGATTGTAAATTAAATTCTATTTGCTATTTAAACTATAAATGTTGTGTTAGGTCTACAATAGTCTTATTTTTTTATACTGGAATATTGATTTTTTTTTTATACTGGAATATTGTGGTTTTTTTCTAAAGTGAGCTAAGTAATTGTAAGGCAGTACATAATTTCTTCATTTGTGATTCTAGATGATTTGTCAAGTTTGATTCATTGTTCTGAAAAAAGATAGTGCTAGACTAGTAGAAACTTCCAGTATATCTTTCCACTTGAGACTGGAGTATGCAACTTCATGTGTTGCTTATTCAGATCCTTTGAATCTTATCTGCAGACCCACATAATGGAAAGGAGGACTTTGTAGTTCAAAGCTTGATGACTTCTTCATCCTGCAATATATTTGCACCTCCCTTGGAATAAACAGTGCTAAAGAGGAATGTGATTTAGTTTCTTATCCTTGGAGAGGAAGATCAAGGTTAAATACTACTGGCATTTTTGGCAGTTTGTATGTAAAAACGTGAGCTTGCTCAGTAATGAGATGATTATAAATTCTATGACATTCACTTGGCAGACAGTGTCTACTGTAGTCATTATGACTCAGGAAGCAGAAGACTGTTCCTGCTAAAGAGCTTTTTCAGGCAGTGTGGTGTACACCCCTTGTACGTTTGTAGCTGATGTAGCTGTCACCAAGGAAGTCAAATACTGCAGATATCACACAGAACAATTGGTCTATCGAAGACTTCATCTACATGCTAGTCTTCAATATCACGTAGGAAGTCAGCAAGCATTAGTCACCAGTCTTTTGAATTTATAGATGTACTCATGCCCATAGAAATGTGCAGATCATGCAGTGCGTTGCTACCCATTAGTATTTTTCTTATCTTTGTTCTGACCTTACATCACTGAGATCTCTCCGTTTTGAGCAATGTTTTGGGGATTTCAATTGGAAAGACTTCATGTTGCAATATACTGTCCCTTTGTAGTTAAACTATGTGTATTTCTTTGGTCCCTTTGTGCATTCTACCTTTATTACATTAGTTCCCATGGGGGGAAAAAAGTAGCATTAGCTGTCAAATTCCTAACGATTATGCTCCTCAAAGGTGTATAAATGTATCTCATCTTGAGACTGCTGTTCTCTCTATGGACAGCACACTGAGACAATGATTTGTTCATTTGTGATAGCCATTACATCAGTGAGGCAGCAGAAGAAATTACCAGTTCAATGCCAATTCCTTTATAGCTCTTTCTTTTATTTCCCACTGGGTAAAATCTCCTGACAGTCACATCACATTTACACCATAATCGGCAAATTAATTTCTTGGTTTTGTTCCAAAACACTTACTATCCAAGAACTGAATTTTACTTGAATATTTGGCGTATGAGAAGAGGATGATAAACAAGATCTCTTTTGACTTCCAAATCTCCATGTCTTTATGTAGCCACAGGTGACTTAAACACATCTTCATCTAGATTCATCATTACTTTCTCAAGAAGATCAATGCTTCATTTGATAAAGTCAGTGTAACAAAATCACAGAATCATCTGGGACTCTGAAATTAATTTCCAAATGCCACTACTTTGACATCATGCATACCTGGACTGTACTTGCAAAGAAATGCACGAAAGAACAAATGAAGTTACTTGTCAACATGAATTGTATTTCTAACAAGTATTTCAATGTTTGTATTACACATGCCAATCTAGATACCCTTTTACTCAGACTCCTGTCCTCTTATTCAGAACCTCCAGAGTAAGCCCATGCTTCTGGTGATCTCTGTACAGTATAGGGGTTGATCAAGGAGCATATACTCTGTGGAAATATTATTGTGGCAAAAACCCATCAGCACTGAGATACCTGTACTTACATGATAAAATGTACATCCTGAAAACTAACATCAGTATTTTGTTTTTCCTCCTGTGGTTTCCATGAAGGCATATTGTCTCTCGATGAATCTTTCTACCTTTGAAACTTTTTTATTTCTGTTTAGTTAATGGATTTACAGGGTGGAGTTTATGATGTTAGATTTATAAGTAGCTATGGCATGTATATTTTTACAAGGTCTTTTTGTATGTGTATAAATTAATTAATCAGGTATGTATTGGGTTTGTTTTGTAACAAATAGAAGTTCTAGGAGTTTTCTCCTTTCCTTAATTTGTTTCATTTTTCCATCAAGACGTGTCAGATATTATTATATATGAATTTATTATACATTATATATTATTATATATCATATATATGACATATAATATATTATATATTATTATATATTATTATATATTATTATATTATGTCAGCTATGATTATATATTAATTTATATTAATATATTTTGATTTTGGTAACAATGTGTAAGAACGAACACATGATTTATAAAAATCATGTTCTGCAGTTCTGTAAATTAATGGATTTAAAGAAATGTCTGTAATCAATTCTATTTTTATTATTCTACCTTGGAGGTGAAGACATTTTCTTGACAGAAGAACAGAAGAAATACTACAATGCAATGAAGAAGCTGGGATCCAAAAAACCACAAAAACCTATACCTAGACCAGTGGTAAGAAGATGTACTATTCTTGTATCATCTACATTTGGGAAGAAATTCTATCAGTACATAAATTATCTAAAAATTTCTCTCTTAACTCTGAAATAGTTTAGGCCTAATTCAAATTAGCCCTTTATTCTGAATTGAAATATGTATATATTTCTGTTCTGTGAGAAAAATCTTTCATATAATTTTGCCTGGGGTAGCAGAAAATCAATGAATCTGAGGAAATAGAAGGCTGTTGGGTTTTGAGGGGAAAACTTAAATCTGGCGAATAAGTTACTGGACAGTGCTTTTCTTAGGTTTTTCAGCCTTTTGATTGGGTGCATATTTTGGGGGAGGAAAAATGAAATGGGAGGGAGGAAAAGGATTATATTTATGTACAAGATACTATAATCTTTTGTTTTTTATCCTCTCAGAACAAATTGCAAGGTCTGGTGTTTGATATTGTAACAAAGCAAGCATTTGATATCACCATTATGGTTCTCATCTGTCTTAACATGGTCACCATGATGATCGAAACAGATGACCAGGATCAACTTATGCAAGATATTTTATACTGGATTAACTTGGTCTTTGTTGTCCTTTTCACTGGAGAATGCATCTTCAAAATGTTCTCACTCCGTTGTTATTACTTCACCATTGGCTGGAATATTTTTGATTTTGTGGTTGTTATTCTTTCAATAGTAGGTAAGAAATTCTTATATTCAAAATGAAGTATAGTAAGACATATTAAATGCTTTATCTCTGTCAAGTTTTGCAGATTAAAGCAAATACTGAATTTTAATTTCTCCTGATTATTTAGGAAAAGGGGAGCATACTTTAGAGTAGTAACTTTTTAAATAATGCTACTCTATTATTTTTTTTCCTAAGAGTATTGGGAAATAACCTAAAATTACCCATAGCAGATAAAATTTATCTCTATAATTTTCACTAATTTCACAGGTAGAGTTGTTCTTTATTTATACTTCATTTTGGAAAATATGATCAATTTAAAAATGTTACCCTTTTAATTTTATTTTTGTTTCACAGGTATGTTTCTAGCTGATGTGATTGAAAACTACTTTGTGTCCCCCACTTTGTTCAGAGTTGTACGACTTGCCAGAATCGGTCGAATCCTGCGTCTCATTAAAGGTGCTAAGGGAATCCGCACTCTGCTTTTTGCTTTGATGATGTCTCTTCCTGCTTTGTTCAACATCGGTCTGCTGCTGTTCCTGGTCATGTTTATCTATGCGATATTTGGCATGTCCAACTTTGCCTATGTCAAGAGGGAGGCTGGTATAGATGACATGTTCAACTTTGAAACATTTGGCAACAGCATGATCTGCCTATTTCAAATTACCACATCTGCTGGCTGGGATACTTTGCTAGCCCCAATTCTTAACAGTGGGCCACCAGACTGTAACCCTAACAAAACTCATCCAGGGAGCTCTGTGAAAGGTGACTGCGGCAACCCTTCCGTTGGGATTTTCTTCTTTGTCAGCTACATTATCATATCATTTCTGGTAGTGGTGAACATGTACATTGCTGTGATTTTGGAAAACTTTGGTGTTGCTACCGAAGAAAGCGCTGAGCCCTTGAGTGAGGATGACTTTGAGATGTTCTATGAAATCTGGGAGAAGTTTGATCCCAATGCAACACAATTCATAGAATATAGCAAGTTGTCTGATTTTGCAGCTTCTCTGGATCCTCCTCTTAATATACCAAAACCAAACATAATTCAGCTCATTGCAATGGATCTACCTATGGTAAGTGGTGACAGAATCCACTGCCTTGACATCTTGTTTGCTTTCACAAAGCGTGTTTTGGGGGAAAGTGATGAGATGGATGCCCTGAGAATACAGATGGAAGATCGGTTTATGGCAGCCAATCCTTCAAAAGCTTCCTATGAACCAATTACAACCACATTGAAACGAAAACAGGAGGAAGTGTCTGCTACTATCATTCAGCGTGCTTATAGACATTATCTTTTAAGACAGTCAGTAAAGAAACTTTCATTTATGTATCGGAAAGATGAAGTTGATCTGCTTATCAAAAAAGATATGATTATTGGTAAGTTAAGTGAAAGCGCACCTACAGAGAAAATGGATATGTCTGCATCCTCTGCATCTCCTCCTCCTTATGATAGCGTAACAAAACCAGAAAAAGAAAACTATAAAGATGACGAATCAGAAAAAGAAGACAAGGGGAAAGACAGAAAAGGAAATAAAAAGTAAAAGACAAAGAGGTTGTACGTGATGAACCTTCACAAGCCTGAGAAGATGATATTTTTATCAGTAGCACTCTTACTGGAGGATTATGCAAAAATTACAAATTTTACATGTTAATCCACTGCTGCAGTCAATGTCTGTACTAAGACAATGACCCTTCACTGGCAAACTCTGTTTGTAACAGCGAAACAACCTTGCTGGAAGAATAGCTTTTATTATCAGCTGGTACTAATGGAGAGAAGATGCAAAATTTCTACATGCACTGTAGGAACCCTTAATGGAGTGCAAAATTACCAGTCCTAATAAGTCTATATTTTTTGTGGAATAAGGGTATCCACTGTGTACTTTTAAGATGCTATTTATGTTCTGTGCATGTCATGGTTTTTTTGTAATCTCATTTACTTTAATTCACATACTGCTATTTGTAATTCTGCTGTGCTGAGGAAAAAACTAAATACTCTTGCAGAGGAACACAAATGTTTGGAATACGTAATTATGGCAACATAATGTGAACGTAGTTCTCTTCAGGCTGCTTCTAAAAGCAGAAAAGCTAAATTACAGATTATTGAAGCTCAGGATCTAGACCAAATCAACAGCAAATGATAAAAAGAACAGAGTATAGAAAACAAAACAAGGGAAGAATTTTCACTGAAATGAGGTTGGCAGTTTAGTCTCGATTTTAATATACTTATGTTCAATACATTTTAATAATTCTTAGTTTATTATACCGTCCAGTTCAGATACAGTGATTTAAATAAACCACACTACACACAAAACTCCTGTTTTGACAAACACAAAACTATGAGAAAAGAAATATTTACTTTCAGAATCCAAGATATCTTGTAATTCCTGAGAAATTTAAACAGTTCTTTTCACAGAAAAACTACGAATGCCAAATTGTGCCTACAGGAAATTACTGAAATTAATAAGTGGGAGTTTATTCTCTTTTTTAAACCATAGAGCCTAGAATTTCATTAGTAACTTCTGAACTTCATTCAAAAGCCTCTTTCTACACTTCTTATTTCATATGAATGTATCCCACTTAGAACAACAATCAAGGCTACATGTGTAAATTAACAGCAAAGTACCCTTTGGGACAAGTATGACTTCAACATATACCTCAGGCTTAAATTTCCATACTTGGGAAGGATATGTCATGCCAGAGACTCAAAATATTTGTCAGAGGTGGTTTTGAACCCCTGTGGCCCTTTAGTCAAGTTTCCAATATATGTAATGGAATCTTCTGTGGAAAGCCAAGATGACTAAAAGGATGTATTTAAATTTGCTTTGTTCAGTGTTGTGGTTTAAATGACTTTTTTATCATGAAGGCTGACAATATGTGTAAGTAAAATATCATTTGTTATTTAATGTTTTACACAGTGGTACCTACTTAACAGAGACAGTGACCTAAGTACTGAATTTATTGCATCAAATACCCTAGTAAGTGTAGTTTATAACATTTCAATAGATAATAGATAATATATTCTGTAATACTCCAAATAATTGTGAAGCTTTAACTGATGCATGCTTGCTGCTATGATCCTACAGCTATTAAAGTTTAAGATGGGAAGACATATGAGTGGTAAAAAAGGAAAAAAACTGTTCGAGGCCATCATTCCTCATACACGTAAGCAATAGTTTGCTGCTATTGTAGATGTAATTTTGTTTGAGTTTTGTAATCAGCAAATATGCAGCAAATAATCAGACTACACAGGACAAATATATTGCTTAAAATGTGGGGCTAGAGGAAAACTTTTATAATATCTATTGGTCTATTCTTATTATTTTGAAGATAGTTTTATTTTATAAAGTTTTATATTTATAAGAAACTACAGATATCTTCACATTATTAGTAATTTTTATTGCTGTCTTTGACACTTTACTGTTGAGAAACCTAGGATAAAATGAGAATTGTTAATTGCAAGTTTATGCTAATTTATTAAACATATTTTAATAAGGAATAATTTTTAAAGAAATGCAGTTCTTTTTCTGATGAGTAGGTAAGTCTTTGGATGTGAAACAATATAGACAGGTTTCTTTTGAAATTATAATCTTTTCTGTTAATTTTCAGGGTAATCTTAGTCATAGATTCCCAGTATTAGTCTCACACTGTCTGCTTTTCTTGTTGATTCATACTGCAGTAGAAGTGCTTCAGATGTAATACATTATTCAAAATCTTTCTTCATGAGAATGGATAATGAACTTGTGCAATGTACAGTGGAATACTTTGTATTTCTTGTGAAAGAACGAGAGTATAGATTGTCTCCTGCTTTTATATGAATTACTAGCTCATATCATCCTGATGAACTGCATGCAGAAAGTTGTTTTACCAAAAATAACTACATTGCTATCAACCCAAAAGAATAAAGATAACCTTTTTCTGTAATTGTTTTAGTCTTTGTGGTTTTATTTTATGAAGTAAATACAGATTTAAAAGTAGTGTTTGGTAAAATTAAGGGGTAGTCACTTAAGCCATCAGACAGTGTGCTTTAGATGTCCAGATCACATGTTGCTTTATACCATAATCAATATCAGCTTGTCACCATCTAGATAAAATGACATACTTATGCTGTTCCGACCAGAGAATTTTTTCTAGAACTCGGAAAAGAATTGCATTCCAAATACATGGCTTTCCGTCAGATTTTTATGAGTTGCCTAGGAAGAGCTCCAGTGGTGTCCTGTCATGGCCAGGTCTAATGGAGGCTGTCTCCACATTCTTGCTGAGCAGCGGATCCAGTAGACACTGCTCACCCTGGGTGGGTGGTCTGGGATCTGTCACCGAAATAGCCCCACAGAGGGATAACAGAGTTACTTTAATCCCATTCCCCCTCAAGAATCCCATTCCCCGTGCTCGCCAAGAGAAGGGAAAAAGACCTGTTAGAAATCTTAATGGCTGCCCCACAGCTGTCTACAGGCTACCGATGCCTTTACAGAATCTAACAGCCATGGATCCTGGCAAGAAATTTCTACATACAGGTGGCAGGATGTGGGGCAGGGTGTGGGCAGGTGGACCTGTGCATGGAGTAATTAATAATTTATTTTTTTCCATCCTCATTTCTGTTGTGGAGGGTAGCTGCTATGTACTTGGGCCAATATTTCTAATAGGAAGAAAAACCTCAAGTATGCTGTGCTTTGAAGGACGATGTGTATGGTTTTAGTAACTGCATCTGATTTGAATTAGAACTTTTTTTTTTATTCCTGAGTTGTTATTATTTTAATATCTTAGCTGCTAACACTAATCACACAAAGCAATAATATAAAAGCTTTTAAAAGGTCTTGGTCATACTCTTGTATTGTTGTTTAAGGAACAGTCAGTGCTAGATTGGTGCTCAGTTAAAAATTTTATGTGGATTAAGCATGAAATCTGTATGTAATAATTTTTCAATGAATTTGGTAGCATGCAGAGGTATACAAGGTAATTTATAAAATCATGTTATTCTGTAAAATTTCTATTATTGTTAAAGTTATTTTTATTGAAGCCATAATCCAACTGAAGTAATTCTGAACATTTGGTCCTTTGCAAAAGGGTAATATATTTGCGGATTTCAAGTGCATATATTTGAATAAACTTGTATCCTTTTATAGCTCTTTGAAATTATTCCAGTATATCTGGAAGTTATTTGCCTTTACGGAAGACACAGTTGACTTGCAGTCTTCCTCCTTAACTTGCAAGTATAAAATGTATTCATGTTTAATGTTCGTATGAGATGTTTCAGCATAATGGGTCAGTCATGTATCAGTATGTAGACACTGCACTCTCTTACTGTCCTAGTTCATAGCAAATGAAAAATTAATAAGAAAGACTCCCTTAAAATTTTCTCAGAAACGAGCCTTTGTTACTCTCCCTTACCCACTCAGAAATCTAAGTGTATTTTACTTTATGCAGGTGCCATCACCCCCACCCCATGTTAGGATATAAAAGGGGAAATCTTCTTGTTATTTAAATCTTGTCCTTGCTCAACTGCATAACAAAGCAGTGTTTCACTTCTAAGGACAAGACTTTGGCATCCAGCATATGGAACTACTTGTACTGCAAAAAGTACAAGAAGGAAAGATTGCATGGGGAAGGGATAGGACAATGCTTAATTGCTCTTACTGCAGAGAGGCCTGAAATAAACTCGGAGGGGGGTTGTATTAATTTTTTAAGCAGAAATGTATATTGTTGAGGACTATGAGTACACCGGATCTAGTAAGAGCCTCTCTCCCGTGGCTGTTGGCAGCGAAGGATGTGCAGTACCGCGTTAGTGCCGCCAGCAGAGGGCGCGCCCGCCCGCCGGAGGACGCGGCCCGAGCCCCGCAGCCGCAGGGAGGGCCCGGAAGGAGGAGGTGCAGCTACAGGCGCGGGGCCTGCCTGGGGCTTCCAAGGGAACTTACACGTTTTATACGTGCTTTTTTATTTTTATTTTTTTTTCTCCTAGTGACCTAATGAAACTACAGTGTAATAATTCGACTTGTTGTGTAGAGATAGCTGTCGTGTAAAGATAGCTTTGTTGGTAAATACTTTTGTGACTGGACCGGCAGGTTTTGGGTTTCTGTACCCTGTAAGAGATAAGGCCCCATATCCAGAGCCGACACAACGCTGGTAAAGAACTGCCACGCTTGCCTAAGCTTACTAAAATATAGCTGGAGGGTGTTGATGCACTGGGGAATTCCACAGATAAGTTTAGCGTTACTTATTATTAATAGGCATTGCACATTTAATTCTGTGGTGCAGCCATGAAACAGTCCCAGCCTTCTGAAAGGATCGCATATGAAAGTATCTGTCACGTTTTCGTGGCAAACAGTCATAAATAACATGAAGTGGTATTAAAATTACAATCCTTTTTTTTTTTTTTTTAATGTAGAAAACTCTTACCAGTCTCATTCTCTCTTCAAAAAGGCTTTACGAGAAATAATCCGAACTATCTGCAGTGTAGGAATATTTAATGGCTCACGAACCTCTGCATTAGCAACATCATTTTCAGTGGGGGATGGTACCCAGCTTTTTATTCTCTGAGCCCAGCTAGGCTTTGTCTTTGTCTTTGTGATCCAGCATGCAGTCTCTGTTACCTAGCATATTTTATTTTTCCTTGCTGATCAGTGGGAGCTGTGGCACAGTGAAACAGACATAGCCTAGTGCTTGCCTCAAAAAAGAAATCATACTGCAGTGTAACCCAAGCAGAGTAAACTGCGGCACATTCTCATTCCTTCAGAGAGGGAAAATTGCATGCTGAAGCACACATGAGCTCTGCTGCAAGAAAAGCTTTTGATGAAAATAAGGAATGACACTTAATAAACAATTTATAGCAATCAAAACGAGCAGTGCCAGACATACTCTGCACTTGCATTTTCTATAGTCTTAAAAACATGTTACTTTAACAGCAATCTTGATAATAATCTTTGTAGAATCTGATAGCTGATTAAAAAATGCAGTTTATTTTTCAGAAAATGTGTATCTGAAACAGAATTTAATAAGCTGGTTTTATTTTCAAAGCAGTAATTATCTATAACATTCATGTTCAAAATTGGTCAGAGAATTACATGCTGTGTTGCTGTTTGCAGTATTTCTTTATAAAAATGTCGTGCTTGTGGATACCATAGCAACCCCTGTCATGTGGTGCTATTTGATAGCCAAACTATCAAGTAGATTTATGTCCATATTCTGCAGCAATACTTGCATTAATAAATCTATATAATGTTTAGTGTATACAGCAGGGATGTTTGGTACAACAGGACTATGTCAGGGATGATCATGTTCACGGTGCCAGGCAGGCAAAAAATTAAAATACTCTCTCCAATAATTGTGAATCCCTGTAACCCTTCTCTTGTCCTAACTTCTTGATGGCCTTGATGGCTGTCAAATGTGATGTATAAAGATTCATGCAGCATTGCTGAAAGACTAAGTGGGCAGATAAATGCAGGCTCCTGATAGCCTCTATCTGGAACTGCAGCTATATCCAAGAAAAAGATCTATTTTGGGAGTGATGTGCAAGAGCAACTTGAACTCATCAGCTTTATTGCTCTTGCTTTCCCATTTATTTGAAAAGCATTTACTTGAAATTTCATTTATCTGCCATGCTGCAACAATTTTTTAGGGTTTTGTTACTTAGTATGAAAATTAAAAGAACAAGGAAGTGAGAATGTTTGTGTTGAAAGGATAGTAGCCAATGGCAGTTAAGAAGAAAACATAATGGAATGTTAACATGATTTTTCTATTCATATTTTAGAATTAAAACCTTTATTTCAGAATTGAAGTCTATCATATAAGGAGAGCTTCAAGCACATGAAATTTAAAAAGGTGCACAGAAGAACTGATGACAGGAAAGGAAATGACAGTGCACATATTACTGAAAGGTTATTAATATAAAATCTTTTGCAGAAGTTAATTATAAGTTGATGCACTCTAAAAGATTGTACCAAAGAACATGTCAGTGAGAGAAAACCTGGATCAGAATATGATTAGAAATTTTTGTCTTGGCACAAATAAAACTATTTTGCATCTGTGATCAAAGAGAAAACCTAGGATCGAAAAATACTTTACATATCTGTTAATAACCAAAATGTATCTATATGTTATGTACCCTATTTATTTATGTCTATTTTTAGATGAACTTCCTTAATCATTTTAGAGTGTAAAAAATCTCATCAGTTTTCCTAAGAAGATGAAAAGAGGAGCACATACAGGATCGGGTTTTCTGTCTTATTTGGTAGCTACTCACATTCCAGGATCTCTTCCTGTGTTTCACTATCAACTCTTTTGCATGACATGAAGATTTCACATGACAATTCAGACTCAAGTGGTGTGAATGAAATGTAAAATTCTTTTCCCTTCTGAAGGGAAGGGGTGAATTTGCAAGCCTTCCTAAAAAATTTCCGGGCTGTTAGGTCCAAGGGACTGAATCTGAAAGATTTTATTTAAATTAAACCCATAGTGACTTCACAGTTTTCCAGGTATGGATTTCATTAAGAGAAATACTTATGCTTTTTCTCTTCTAGCTCTGTAGTCTAAATAAAATTACTCTTAGTCTTTACCTTATGGTAAAAAGTTTGCTTCCTTATTGCCTTGTCTAAGGAAAAGTACAGGACATGCCTTCGAAAGGACAATATTGGGGAAGGACATTTAATTTTTCTCAAGATACCTTTACCAAACAAAGACCAGCAACATATACCATTACTGTTCATCTTTGATTTAAAAACGTATAAAAGAGGTTACAGGTTTAGCATTTATTATTTCACTAAAGATAATTTTTATAATCTCACGGTAAAACATGCAGGCAGATTTTTTTAAAAAATGAATTGACAAATATCTCATTACATGTGTATCCAAGAGTCAAGTCTATGAAATGTTACTTATATATAAAAGTGTAACACTAATAATAATATCATATTGTATAACCTCTGCAGTTCAAGGCACTTAAATGAAGCCAGGCATATGGAGAAATGGACAGGAAGGGTTTCAGAGTCCAACTGTGAATATAAATGCCTCTCTAACTACAAAAAGTTAATCTCAAAAACTTTTTTGTCATAATTTTTCCTGCAGCTAAGGTTAAACATGCTACTAGAATTCATTTATTTAATATTGTGGTGTGATTAATGTTTATAGAATATCAAGATATTGCCTTTTCTGTTCATAGTTGGAATTGTTGGAAGACAACAATTGACATATTGGAAAAGCCAGCTGTTGGAAATAATTTTAGTGGAATAGGAGAAGTATTAATAATATTTAGTGGATCTTTCTGTATGAAAAGAATGTAATTATTGTAAATGCTATCAAGTCCATTGAAAATTAGACTGGACTACCAAGGTTTGATTGCCATGTCTTTGTCAGAGAATAATAACCCAGATAACAATCCTACTATGCCTATTCTGTGAGTAACAAAAGAAATTTTAGAACAAATGTTATTGACAACTGCCAAATATTGGGAAAAGTTATTGGTTTTAGCTTACCAACATTCCTGTAAACCAAAAATAACTCACTTTAAATATTTTCTTCCTGTTCTTGTATGTAAGGTGTGGTTTTCTGCAACATTATAAATCATTAAGATCCATAGGTTTGCTGCATAAAATATGGCATGTCTAATAGCTTGATTTCAGTGTACTTTCTTGACTTGTTGTCAGTTCTCTGACAATATAAGAGAGAAATGAAAGCAATTCAAGTATGAGACCCATCTTTACAAGGCAGTGTTTTAGAACTGTGTCTTACTAAAATAAATAGGCAGTTTAGGTGTGCAGAAGCGGTACTGTGCTTTTCCTATTATCTATGGTTGTCAATGTTATTCTTTCAAAAACCAATGATTGAGACTCTTTTCAAAATAAGGTTTCTTAGGTAAGGGACTTTATTTTTTTTCATCAATGGCTCTTTTCAAAATCTTTACCAGTAACTTTTTAGGGGATAGAATTATGTGCCACATACTGGAAGGAGGTGTTTATTGCTATTAGATATGATTCTAAATTTGCTAATATTTGTTTTGATAATGTTTCTTTAATGCTTAAGTATGTTGGCTTGCATCAACAGATGATTTTGACACTGTTCTGTCTATGATGGTCAAGACTCTGGCATAATATGTGTTTTTATCACATTAACTAGATACCAGGTACCATACAGCCTGGTTCTACTGTCTTGCCTAGTTTCCTGACTTCTACATTTTATCATTGACAGTGATCTCATATGTACTGGAAATATCTGAATGTTATTTCCTTGAAGCCTGGGACGACAAGTGAATATTGAAGCTTCTCATGAGACTCAGGTCTACTCATATAACAAATTTTAAAAGTTAACTGAGAAATTCCTACTGACTTTTAGGGAAGTGCTTTATCTGTAAAGATGTGCATAGGTAGTATAATGCTCAAAAGACTAATAAGCGAAATATTTTTAAGTATTTTAACACCCAGCCCCCCCCCCCCCAAAATACCCAAAAGCAGTCACTGTGGTCCTGTGCAGAAATTTAATCTGAAGTTTGTCATTCTCAGTATGAATTTTCTTATAGTCTTCTGTTCTAAGTTTCTACTTGTGTAGGCAAGATGAATTTGAAATGCATTTCCCTTTGGTCAAAGAGGAAATTCAAACAAGGTATTGCACTTTCTGTTCAAATGCTCAATGAGTAGTTTTTTTCTGGAAAAAGTGGGAGTTTCATTACACCATAGCATGCTGCATCTCAAATCCTATTTCAGATGCCCAGATTCTTAGTTCCCAAGGTTTGGTTTAGGATATCAGTTCCAATGAAAAGATATATTAGAAGGCCAACTGTAATTGAACCAAACAAGGGATTAAATTATTTAATCAACTGCAGCTGTCCAGAGCACTTGGGCAATCTCCAAGTGTTCTTGAGGTCCTCTGTGCCTGGGAAGAGGCCCTGTCTTCACACCAAAGGTCATACCCTCTGGATACCTGATACCCAGATTGTGGCCCAAGTCAGGTGGTCTGATGCAACTAATGGATGTTTCCATTAGAATGACATCTTTCAAGTGCAGCCAAAATGAAATAGAAAATTTGAATAGTCAAACATGTGATGAAAATCAGTTATCTCAAAGCCCTATATGTGTGGTTATATAGAAGGCCTTTTGAGCTCTTTTGGATCACAGCAGGCTGGAATGAGTAATCTCCCCCTGAGCTGGGATGCCTCTCAGGTGTAATACATGATCTTGTTTGTTAATACAGCAAATGAAAAGACCTAAAGGCCTTAGGCTGATGCCCCCTTGAGAGCCTGTTGGGAATGCTGGTGCATTGTACGTGAGTAGTCTCACTGCGTTCAAGAGGGAAGTCTTCAGGCTAGCCTCTCTCTATCTGTCATGACCCTCACTTGTCTACAGTTTAAATATTGATATATCTTTATATGTACACATAGATCTGTATAACTTTATGCTTGCATATATACTTATATCGTGTAGTAAATAGGAGTGAATGTCATCACTTTGAATATGATTAAGTCACTGATTAATTTGATTATAACGCGTATATTGAATATTTTAATTACTTTGTTAATCAATTGATTATTGTTAATAAGAATTTTGCAGTCTTACCTTAATAAATTCTAAATTGCTGATAAATCAAAGTTTCGTAAATTCCTTTCCACAACAATAATCTAGATCTGTTACTGTCAATTATAGGGATAAATGTCATTATTAATTATTACTATCCCAGACAGTGCAGTGTATTTCAGTCAGCATTTCATATCGCCAGCCTTCCCTCATCTTATTTTTTTTTTTTGCTTGGAGAGTACTTGGGTCACCTCATTGGTTTTGTCAGAGCTGTCCCCTAGTAGGTTTAGAAACTCCAGAATTGTTCTGGCCTTTCAAAGCAGATAAAAAACACGGGAAGTGTATTATCTAACATTGCTGAAGAATAATCTGCTAGGATACACTGTCAATTTAGCAGTTCTTTCTCAACACAGTCATAAAAGGCATTATAGAAAAGCCTTGTATTTTTGCAAAGAATTTGTTATAGTGCTCTTAGGTAGTTTTAATGTTCAATGTTTATATAAGAGACATAACCACAGCTGCTAGACAGTGAATGGAAAACAGAAGTTAGGGTGAAATCTTACCAGATAAGTGAATTTTCCCGAAGCTGAGTGATTTAGGAAGAAAATCTCATTCCTTGCATATTATCAATGCAAAATTATTCTTATTTTATAGACTTACATAAAATTATTTTTTAGTATCACTGTTTTCTTCCTTGGAATGTATTAAGCTTAAGTCTCCTGATTCAGTATGAATATAGTATAAGTAATACTGACAGCCGTAACTTTTATAAAACTGGTTATCATACAATCATAATTTCATTTAAGTGGGTTTCTCTTTCCCTCCTAAAAAATCTGGAGAACTCTTTGGTGAATCACCAAGTGGTGTTGGCAGTTCACTGTGACAGATGTTTGTTTCAGTAGCACTTCCAACAGCTGACGTCTCTGGAAGTGTCTTGCTCTTGCTGACTGTCAAGTAGAAGGTCTAAATTAGGCCATAGTTTCACAAATATACGTAACTGCCGTGAGCTGGCAATGTAAGAGAAAGAACAATCCCTGTCCTTCCCCTTTCCCCTTGGTTAACACAACCCTCGCACAGGCTAGACTGGAGAAATAAAAATTCAGTGAGAACAGAAGTTTATTTTTGACCTACATTTTCCTATTCAACTCACTATATCACCATACAAATGCTTATGGTAGACAGAAGGGAGGTGGAAAGCAGCAAGCAATGCTGTTTTGTACTAATTTGGTATTTGTGACACCATGGCTGTGGATATCACTTGGTGATCCCTCAAGCTAAAGCTTTGATGTTTTCCTTCCCTCCTAGAAGAGAAATAAAATTACAAAGTAAATAAGAAAACATCTATATGATGAGAATTAAAAATTAGAGTTCAGACACCATGGTATCCTAGGTCAAAATGGCAAGGTAGGACAACCCCAAACCTGTGAAAGGTCAGCTTACAATACACTATAACCTTAGCATAGTCTGTTCTTAAAACCAAGAAATTTCTTAACTAAAATTGGTAACTTTTCATCTTTACAATAGGATGAAAATTCCTTTTTTTTTCTCTATTGAGCTTCACTTTGTGCATTAAAGTCATTTTGCCCAAACAGAACTTTTTCATACCTACAACTATTCATAGAACCATAGAATCATTAAGGTTGGAGAAGACCTCAAAGATCATCCAGTCCAACTGCCAAATTCATCAGAATCCTAAAATGTCATCAAAATTCTCAAAATGCTACTTGGTTTGAAATTGGTATGATTAATTTATTTTGAGATCTTTTATTTGAAATGGTACCCAGTTGCCAGTTAAATCCACTAGGAGAAACTCCATAGGCTCCAGAAGGAGCTGCCTTTTAAAAACAGAAAGGATTTTGCCACTTCTAAGTCCACAACTCAGCAGAGGCCAAAAGTTAGGTATCACTAGTTGTCCTGCCTCACCATCCTCTGATCCTGTGATTCCCAAGATAATGAGTGCTGCATACTACTTACAAACCAGTCCCATGCTATCTTTGCCTCTATGCAGATGCTTGCTGATTTGCAGATTGACGTCAGCTGATATGGTGTGTTGTTATATCTTTCTGAATTATTTATGTATACCAAAATTTCTAAGTTATAAAATGATGCTCATTAGAAACAAAAACAAAACATGAAATTTACAGAAACTTGGAAACATCACCATCGTTTTAGAACTTTCATGCTTTATGACTAGTGAGCAACTTGTCTGTGAACATCTAATGTTTCAACTTTCAGTTTATTATTTAACTTTCTCATAGTGTTGAGAAGATTATTTTAAAAAAACACCACTGTCTGGTACCAAATTTTTATAAGCTATGTCAGTCATGTATATACATATGTTCCCTCATAACAACTCTTTTGTTCTTCTTTAAATTTAATCCCAATAATTAAAATACACTCAGGAGTAGCCTTTGCTTTTATAACATTGTTTCCCATGCTTTCTGCTGCAGCTAGTGTATAACCTCAAAAGCTTGATGCAAAATTTCGTATATGTGTCTTCGAATCATTTTATTTTCACTACAGGAATTATTTTCTTCAAAGTTTTGTCTACCTAGAAAACTACTTTCTTGGTTTTTTCAGCATCTTAGTCACAGTAATCCCTATATTGTTGACTTTCATCTTTTGATTGAGTCTCCCTGCATTGAAGATCTGTGAACTTTAACTTATGAAAATACAAAAAGAAAAGTGTTAGGTTGCATTTCTTCCTGGATTTTGAGTGTGCATAAGAAATGATTAGTGAAGAATGCATAGAATCAGATTACCTTTTAAGGATTTGCATAACTTCGAACTGCATCATGCATAACTGTCTTCGCTTTAGCCATGTTTTCCAGGGATTAGAATGGATTTTTTTTAAGGAGTTTTTATTCAATTAAAGATAAGTCCTTGAATTTCAGAGATCTTCTTATGAAGCAAAATCTCCATGACTTATTTATAAAATAGGATGTGTCCATATTTATTACTATGCAGTTGATTTTTTTAATTTTTTTTTTTAATTTCTACGCTAACTATTCTTAAGGTATTCAGAATTAGAGATCTGTATTTTTTTTAATCACTTCTTATGGCTGACAGGACAGATAATAATATTAAGATGTAATGTCCCGAGAGGTAGTTTTCTTTTAGCATCTTGCCACCCCACCTCTAATGGCTTTTTATGACTTTTGGCCACCTCAACCTGCCAATTTGAGTCATGGCATCGGGAAGCAGATTGCACCTAAACTGAATGCAAGGATTCCCAGATGGTGATTTTTTTTAAGTCAACCTGATAGAGGTATCTCACATTTGTGAGCAACTGTTATAAATTCTCCCTCCTTCAAAATATCTATCAATCATTACATTTATGAAATTCAGCTTTTAGCAGCAGTAAACGCTTTGATAAAAAAAGCATAAATTTGCTTCTTTGAATAACCATTATTTCCATTATGAATATCTAAGCCACGCATCTGAAAAGAATAAGATTAACCTAATTCACACACATATCTATTAATTACATATGCCTTTTAAACTATTAAGACAGTAAAAATATATTTTCCTAGCTTTAAATAATTTAATCAACGCAGTACTCCCCTATGAATTAATAGAATCATCCTCCCATATCTTTGGGTGCTCTGCCAAGATTCCTGAGTATGACAAAAAAATCAGACTGGAGACTCCAAAATTAGGTCTTACCTGTCTCTCTGCAAATGCTAATAAAGTGGAAAAATAACTTGCTTGGATGCCAGGCTCAGTAAATGTACAAAAATTTTGGGGGGGTAAAATGGAGCAAAACTGGATTAACTCTGCATCGTGCTTGCTGAGCAGGGGGTTAAATTTATGAAGCAGGCAGCCAGCATGCTCTGCAGCAGTCTGCAGGTGTTGTTAGGACAGCAGCCTTTTGCAGTCTGCGCTCTCAGAAAGCCAGTAGTTTTGCTGATGCCTTTTAAGATAATATTGAGAAATTCTCCTGGCTCCTTAGAGGCTTATGACTATAAATGAACACTATGAGTCCAGAGGCATGAACTGGCAAAAATGTCTTCTTCATTATACAGCTTCAGGAAAGCGTCTCTGTTCCTGTAACAAATAATAAAAAGACCTGCTAGTGCCATTGACTGCATTTGTTGGAACAGAGATTGGTAGTGACTCTTTAGCTTTTGTGGGTATTGTTCCAAGTGTAGAATGTAAAGTAATCAAACCATGAACTCCAATATTAAAATTAACAAATAACCAACCCAAAAAGCTGCTAATATTCACTGTGAAAATATTTTTGGGAATAGCGCCTGTGAATTTACTGGTTCGAGGTGAATGATGGACATGTGTGCATTAGCTGAATTTTGATTATTTTTTTCAGGGCAAAATTAGAGAACTGGTTACATGTGCATCAAATGAAGTGCTAGCACATGGTAAACTGAGGAATCACAAAGAATGGTAGCAGAAAACCTGCAGGCTGAAAGCTGGTGTAGTGAGTGAGGTCATTCGCTACCCTGGTTGCTACATGATCATTGATTGAGTGAAGTGTTAAATTATCAGCATGTAAACAAAACAGGATTACTTTGCACTTTATTTTATTGATAATTAGAAACCAAAATAGTGAATCAACTGTTCGTCTTTACCTGCCAGATGGGAAGGGAAGCATGCAGGGTTCAGAGAGCCTGAGTGAAATGCTTCTGTGTTATAAAAAAGAGCTTGTTCTCTACAAGGTACAGCTGGGGAGGTGGGAGGGTGGGTAGCAAGCAGTGCAAAGTCTCTTCCTAAAAAACACTGTTACGGCTAAGTGCTTTCAACGTTTTGTGATATAGTTAGACCTAAATTAATCTGTGTCATTCTGTGGCTGAACCCATTACAGTCAGAGTATGCAGACATGTGGCAGGAGGTCTGCAGGAGTCTGTTTCAGTCAAATTGATGTTTCAGCACCAGCCCTGTCCTGGAGTCAGTGCGAAAGCAGATGAGTACCTTTACCAAATGCTATCCTACTATTCCCATTTTTTTTCCATTTTTTTGATAACTAATAAGGCAGTGTTTTGATTTTGGTGGCCATATCAAAGTTAAACGTGATTTACGGCTTATCAATTAGAAAGCAAATGATGTGAAGGTGGACTTGTTCTGTGGAATGATGTAGACAGAGGAAAATAATTTCAGATTAAATCTTTCTTGGTTTTGGCTTTTAATTCCACACAGAATGAATAAGTTTCTCCTGTCTCCTGACATCCAAAGAATTACCAGTAAGTACCACACTGAATGAAGTATTCTTCCACTTCATTCAGGTTTTCTTGAAAAAAGATTTTCATACCAGTATTTTAAAAGGCAATTTCAAAGAGGATGATTAGATATTATCTACGAATTTTACCTACTGCCAGTGTACTAATGGTATGTTCTTCAACATTTCAGAAGATGACAAGACATGCTAACCAAAATAAAAATAATAGGGCTAAAATGCAAACAAGTTACTTTTAACGTACTTATTACGGAACATAAATGGTCATCTGAAAATAGCGGCTCTTCTAATCCTACCTGACTTGTAGAAGTTTGGGTGTACCTTAAGAAAATTTTATTTACTGGATTAGTGTAATTCCAATTAAAAATAAAGGATGCTGCTTCATTCAGGTGATTAATGATGAGGTAACAACCCCCACTTCTAGCTTTAGAATATGAAGCCAGCAGTCTAAATCTTTCTAGCATTTTAGAGACTGTGAGTAGTTCCCATATAATGGTAATTCAGCAGCCTATGTGAAATGCATTAGTGATTTGTGGGGCAGTGTAAACAAGCCTGCATTGCTGCTCTGCCTATTCTCTATATAAAAAGACAGGTGGATTTCCCAGAGATGTCAGTCTGGCACCTCTCATGAGCTTTGCATTTACTTACTATTTATTCATTATTAATTTTTAAGTGCTTGCAGCACATTTGATATTGTAAAAAGTATAAAGATACAGCCTGGAGGAGCTTACTTTAGAAGATAAGCAGACCCAACTCATTCTTTTCCTATGTGACAAATACAGCTTTTTTGGTGTTTTGTTCAATTTCTCTAAAACTCAAATAAAATGGACTTCAAGGCAGGTTGCATAACATGTCTGTACTGACTTTCACATTGCACAATTCAGAGTTAAAAAACTGTCAGAGCAGGCTTGGCTATGTGCAGCGTGACAGATTTCATTGTTCTGAACAATTGGTCCCACTGCTCTTATTTCTTATTTGAGGTTTTATATCAGTTTTGAAAGCTATCAAATTGCATGTTAATCTCCTCAGGTGAAGAAAGAATGAATCTCTGAATGGGAAGACAGGTCAGAGTTGATGCATACTGAATAGCAAGAGAGGCAAAATATTACTTGGAAAGATCTCTGACTAGTTTGCGTTTCCTTCTCCGTAAAGCAGAAAACTTTATCATTTTACTGAGGGGGGGAGAAAAAAAGGAGGGAGAATTAATAGGTTAAGCAAAGGTGGCATTCTCTTGAAGAAAGAAAATATATACATTAATCTGCATATTATAAATAGAACACAAATTATTGTATTTGTATGTGTTTTCCTCTCAGGGAAGAGGTCACATTTGGGGTTTTTATGTCCACAGCTACATTTCCTCCATCCCATTCATATCAGAATTCCAAGCATAGTTACTAGTTTCTGGAAGGCTTCCTAACTAGTAAGAAATTGCTAAATGTTAAGATGTGGGTGGATGAGGGGGAATTTTGTAACTAGAAATAAAGGATAAAATGGAAGGAAAAACAGGTGAGAGGTGGTGAGTGACCTTAAGGATGCAGAGAAAGAGAGAAATAAAAATATTCTGAAAAAAGTAGAGATAGAATAAGAAACATGATCCAATCACAACGAACACAAAGCATCTCCACAACAGTTTTTGAATTCTGTGTGTTTTACTTCTAGTAGGCTGGTCTATGAATGAGTCAGTTGTTTTGGTTTGACAGCAGATTCTAATGAGTAAAAAAAAAGGGAGGGGATTGAAAGTGGCCAATCTTGGACACCATAACTGGAGGTCAAAACAAATGAGTTTGAAGATTCCTGGCTTGATTGCTTAGAGGTCCCAGCAAAGTTAACCTGATCAGCCAGTTCCTGTAGCTTTTCAGGCCTATAGGAGCACTGGCTCCTATTGACTGTCTTCTAAGACATGTGGTAGGTGTTTGGAGCTGTTCAGCTTCCTCTTGTTCAGTATATAGGAACTCAGGGCATCTTAAGTTAATAAGTTTTAGCCAAACAGATAGTCATGAAATGCTGTTCTAAATCTTTCCCTTGTTGGTACCTTATTCCTTCTGTTAAATCAGAACTCCCTAGTCACCGTGCAGGCATTGAATTCTAATATGCCAGTCTCAGCTGGAATTGGGTAAGAACAATTCATAAAAATTAAGACATAGCCACTCAGCACACTATGATTTCAGTTTTCAGTTCAGGATACCGAATACTCTTCACTGGCATTACAACCCTTTCTGTAACATTTAGGCTTTTATACAGAGCTATACAGAGAGGTCTACGTATCAATAATGTATTCTAAATAATCTAAAGGCATTCACAAATATCAACATATACTTTGTGATGTGTTGGTCCAAAGGGATCTTGACAAATTAATATTTGTTTTAAGGAATAGGCCAGGAGGAATACCAAGCCAGTCCAAGTATATCTTCTTTCAAAATGTGGCTAATGGGAGGTGATCAAGTGATTGAAAAAAACCCAAACAATTGAACTCTGAAAGTGCGTTAGAATAGGCCACAGAAGCAAATAACAGGTCTAGGATCGATATTTCAGACTTTTATCAGCAAATTTAAGCAAAACTGGCTTAGATACTGAATACTAAAGACAACTTCAAAATAATTACAGAAACACAGATAATTGAACGTGTTCTCAGTGTTTGAAGCTCTTGACTGTGTAGCCAACTTGAAATTTAAGCATTCTGGATGCCATCTGAGCGCCATAAATGGACAGTGTGAGGAATGAGTCTTGTAACCATTTAGACGGGACACTGAAAGGAATTAACAACTACAGAGTGCTGGAAAAAAAGGAGGTTGAATTCTTTAAAAGGTGGCAATTTGTAAAATTAGGCCTAGGCTTCATCCCAACACACAAATATGCTTTTTTATTAAATTCCACTGATATTTATAAACAAAAATGGTTAGAGAAAATAACTTTGGGCATGATGGTCCATCAACCCAATTACTTCATATTTGCTGACTGAGTTTTGAATAATAATAGGCTAAGGTGTTTTGAAATTTCCTTTGCTTTGATTTTCAAATTACTAGAATATATATAATGCTTTAATCTTCTTGAAAATAGAAATACAGATACCAGGCACATATGAAAGATGAAGAGGTTATTATGGTAAATAATGCAGCATGTATATATACTTTCCTCTAGAGACTCTGCTATATAGAAGTACACAGATGTCTTTATTGCAGCTGCATAAAATGTTTGTTTTTCTCATCAGTTCTTATTTCTCATGAACAAAAGAGTTCCCAACATTTCTCCTAAGCTGTGTTATCCGAATACGACCTAGACAGGTCTTACCTCCTAATTATTTGGGTACAGGCAAGGAAACACCAAGGCATAAGGTCCTCAGTTCCAGTGTTCCTATACTACAGGATATGCAGGGAAACGAGGCTTTGTCATCCTGAAGTGTAGTCTGTAAGCATAGAGCAACAGAGAAATATCTATCTAGGTATAGGTCAAATGAAAAAATTTGCAAAGCTTATTATTTGATAATGCCTTGTGTAAAAAAAAAAAAAAAAAAAAAAAAAAAAAAAAAAAATTGGTCAATTTGGAATGTCTGCTCTCAAATATGGTAGGTGCCCAGCTGTACTGGTTAAAAGAATTGTTAATGTAAGCAAGTAAGCATATTTCATTCACATTCATTACTGAAAATCATTGTGCTCTTTTTTGCCAAATTGTCAAAAAATTCAGTAGTATAACAATCTTGCATGTAATGGATTCAGACTTCATTGTGGAAATGCAATCCAGAAAGCTAAATGTGGCAGGAACAGTAGGCAACTTCACATAAGTACGCACTAGGAATACCTCAATAAGTAGTTAACACTTCAATAGCAAACCCTTCAAAACAGATGAATACTCAGCCACACCTATAAAGTCATACATCCTTTTATGCAATGGAATTTTTAAATTAAAATTCCTGACATTATTATTAATCAAGACTATTACGAGACATCATCACATCTTATGTCTATAGTTATTTCAACTCCTTCCTGTTTCTTTTCAATAAAAAAATTAGGATCGATAGCTTTTGGCATGCAATAGCTATGCAGAGCTCCTTGTCTCTGCAGGCAAGAAATCCCAACCTAAGTAAACAATGAACTCTTAGCGCCACAAAAACCTGCATTAGGTTACCAAGTATTCATCATTCATCCTAAGATTGTGTGAATCCTCTTTCTTTAATAGTTATATATTTATAGTGGAAAGACTGCAAAAATATTTGGGAATATGAGAAAACTGTTCCCCGGAGTAGGCCTGAAGGAATCTTGGAGGTGTTCCATAAGCTTAATGTATTCTATTGGCTATTCCTAGTGAAAGAAAATGGCGATTCTAAGACTTCAAGCTCCTATTGAATACAAAGTATGCAAATCAGGGCAAACATTACTGATGCATCTAAATTGTTAGAGGAACTGTTATTTGTAGTATGATGCCATCTAGGAAAGAAAACCATCTTTTATACTGGTCTCAGTAGTGTTACACCATGGTTTGGGGCATTTTTGTGGCCCCTCTGGTTGTGTGTTTGATTTAAGGAAATTAAAAAAAAAAAACCTTGTTGCTCTTCTGCGACTCCTGAGGTGAACAAAAACCCACGTCAGTTCTACTTTGCATTGACAAACTTCACCTTCTACTGGTGGCAATGTCCAAAATACTTACCTTTTAAAGCATTTGTAATAGGTCCAGAATGATACCTTTGCATATTTTTAAATAAATAAGAACTCTTCTGTTCCAAAAAAATATTGTTATGACAATTTTAAAAATTTGAAGTATTAACAATGTAGCAACACAAATACAACTGGGGGAGCAGAGAACCATTTAACTCCAAAGTCTCAAGAGTCAAATCTTAGCTGTGCTATGACTTCTACAGGCCTGCTGCTGCTTCTTATTTCCTGTTTCAAATCTCAGTTAAAAGAATGCTATAAGTACAGAAAATACCTTCCTACTATTGTCATCTTATGAAACTGTCATATTTCACATCAGGCAGTTGTACCATTCATAAAGGGTGGCATGCAGTGAGCACAAGCAGTGATGTGACCGCCAAAAGTTTGTCTCTATAAAGATATGTACTTAAATTATATTTAAAAAACAGTTTGAGAGCCTCAAAATATTTAGTGAGAAGTTTCAGTATGGTCCAAATGTAAACATGTGAATTCACACTCAGTATTCACAGCACTGACAGTAGCCCTTGTGACTGTTAAGAATAGATTGCATTGTACTGGAGTAGCAGAAGAAAGATTAGCGCCACATCATTAGCACAAATGAGAAGAAAAGGACAGAACAAATACATAAAATTGTCTTTAGTATTCTGAATGCTGACATTTGACATACCAGGCACAGACTCCATTCATTACTGTATATCAAAAGTGGAAATAAATCACATTAATCTGTGCAGGCTTGATGAACAATACTGATATTTCTTATAGTTAGCCTAACTAATAGCAAGCCTCAGAGAATGTGAGATTCAGAACACTGGAGAACTGCTAATCTTACTTCAAATTTATAAGCACTGGAAATAACATTTTGAAGAACTATTGATTAGTTACATGTATGTCAATTCCAAATAAAATAGTGAAGATTTTTTTGGACTTCAGTGACAAAAAAAATTAGAGACTAAAGTGGTAATTATGGAAATCAGCACAAAGATAAAACTTATCAAATTATTGCTTTTTTTGACAAGATCATAGATCTATTTAAAAAGGCAAATGTAGATGCATAGTTGGTGGGATTTTTTTTAAGGCTCTAAATATCATGCATTCATTAAATACTTTATTTGGAAGAAACAGAGAATATATTAGGTTGTCTACAACCTTGACTATGGCCTGTTTTCCCTTTATCTTAAAAAGAATGTTTTCCTATGACTAACAGGAACAATTCTGCTTTAAGATTATTATAATTAAATTATGTCCTTTAGAGGTCACAAAAGAACTTTTTTCTGATGCACAAATTACTCAACTATATTCTGTTTATTCTTTTTGCTTTGAATTGCTCTGAGGCAGTATGGATTAGCCACTGGGGATTAGATGTTTTTTTGAAATGTACCTGTAGAGTGACTGGGAACGATGCAGCTGTATCTTCCTCATGAACTCTGCTTTAAAATGATTGTTGGGGCTACACTTCAGAGCAGCAGAAAAAGTTTTTTCAAGGGCTTTTGCCTTCCTCTCTTCCACAGTGCAGGGTATCTTGATACATTTCACCTAGCCATCACTTCCCCATAGAGACATTTGCAGCATTTCTTTCTCTTCATTCTGTGCCCTTTGTCACCCAATTATTTCATCTCCTCCTGATTTACGTCAAAATAAATAAATCTTTGTTTCATTAGAGCAGTAATGGAGCTAAATCTAATGGAGTGAAGCGCAGACAAAGCATTCTAGCCCATGAGGCCATAAGTTCTATGAAATAATGCTGCCTATATTTTTCAACTTTTTTGCTTAAAATCACTTTCCTATCTGAAAGTGCATGTAACTGAGTAAAGACATCAGGGGTTAGCATTAATCTCTATTGCTTTTGAAAATGCTTAAGATTAGCTCTCAGCAATGGCAGATTGTAACATATTGTTACAATTCTAGACTGACATGTCTACACTAGCAGACTGACAGAAGGTGGGTAGAGGGTCTAGAAGGAAAATATCAATGTAACCCTACAACCAGTATCAGAGTAACACTGCTTAGGCTTAAGATTAGGGTAGCAGCAAATACACAATTACTGTCCTCATGTAAGTCCTGTGTTTAAGAGGTGCTGCTCTCTTAGTCTCGTAGGAAGGGATATGGAAAGTTCAGTGGAAAACTCACTGTTTCTAGGAAGCCAGTGAATCAAAATAGAAATCACAGATGAAAGTTCAAGACTGCAGAGCTGTGGTTATAGGTAGAAAGTCCTATTAAATTTTCAATTTCAGTACCACAGGAATCCTCACATCTCTTGAGAGAGAGCTCAATTCTCCTTTCCAAATGATTTTGTTCATATCCAGAAATTCAAAATGCTATTGCTGATTATATAATTGTTTTGAGTTGAGAGTTTCCTTAAATGATAGTTCAATTAATAGCGCCCAAATAAATACTTATTCTGACAAGTAAACAAATTTTCTTTAGATTAGATAGTGTTCAAATCTTTTTTAAGTCTTATATATAGTGCTTCTAAGCTAACATTAGATATAGGAGCACCTGAACTGGTGCATGCATTGACCTAGACACCTGTGCATCATCCATATTTAACTCTCTGGCTGGAGTCTTCTGTGTTTGATTACTTGTAGTGTGCAAGTTGAAAGTTTGGATGTGGAATATATAGCCTGAAAAGCTCTGATTACTATTCGGTAAGTCTTCTGTGGAAAATAGCTACAGATGTTAGAGATCTGAAAAGTTGCCAGAGACACAGCCTTCTTTTTTTAGGCTATTGTGAGCTCTTACATTGTAAGTTATGCCCAAGTGACTAGGAACCTCTTGGGAATAAAAGCAAGAGACCAAAGAGAATCTGTGTTATTTCCTGGAAGCACCCAAATGATGGAAGTAAGAGGAATAGAACTGAGGAGGTGGAACATTTTCTTACATTGGAACCAAACAGATCTTTTGAAAGCATTCAGCATGTTACCTACTGTCACGATTTAAGTTAAAATATGAGAGACTTAAGAGGGAGAGTCTACGGATCTGCTTAACCCTTCCTCTGACAATCTCACAAATATGGAAATAAATCGCTCAGTTTGTTTGACAGGTCCAGGTCCCATATCAACTGTAGAAACTCAGAATTAAGTTGAAGGATGAATTTATGCCTTTTAGTTAAAAGTCAGTACTGATTGTATCTTCATGTGTTACTAGAAGGGATGACCAGTCTTGTGAACTTGTACATTGCACTAGGTCTTGCAAGACTTTGTGTTAGGCAGTTCTGTGTCAGTGTTGAATCAATACCACAAAGCATCCATGCTGTGGGCTATTTAGGAGGATTTGGGGGGAAAAATGAAAAAAAAAAACAAAACCCAAACCCAAACACCATACATTAATGCTTTTAGTTTTTATGGTGCATTTTTTATGGTACATTGCAGATGACACCAAGCTGGGAGGAAATGTAGATCTGCTTGAAGGAAGGGAGGCTCTGCAGAGGGATCTGGACAGTCTGGATCGATGAGCTGAGACCAACAGGATGAGTTTCAACAAGGCCAAGTGCAGAGTCCTCCATTTGGGACACAACAATCCCAGGCAGCGTTACAGGCTTGGGGAAGAGTGGTTGGAGAGCTGCCTGGCAGAGAAGGACCTGGGGGTGTTGGTTGACAGCCAGCTGAACATGAGCCAGCAGTGTGCCCAGGTGGCCAAGAGGGCCAATGGCATCTTGGCCTGTATCAGACACAGCGTGGCCAGCAGGAGCAGGGAGGTGATTGTGCTCCTGTGCTCAGCACTGGTGGGACCACACCTCGAGTGCTGGGTTCAGTTTTGGGCCCCTCACTACAGGAAGGACGTTGAGGGGCTGGAGCACATGCAGAGAAGGGCAACGAGGCTGGTGAGGGGGCTGGAGAAGAAGCCCTAAGAGGAGAGACTGAGGGAACTGGGGTTGTTTACCTTAGAGGAGGCTGAGAGGAGACCTCATCACTATTTCCAACTGCCTGAAAGGAGATTGTGACGGGGTGGGTGCTGGTCTCTTCTCACAAGTAGCAAGCAATAGGACAAGAGGAAATGGCCACAAGTTGTGCCAGGAGAGGTTTAGACTGGACATTAGAAAGAATTTCTTTACTGAGAGAGCGTTCAGGGATTGGAACAGCTGCCCAGGGAGGTGGTGGCGTCGCCATCCCTGGAGGTGTTTAAAAGATGGGTGGATGAGTTACTTAGGGACATGATTTAGTAAGGAGACAGGCACAGTTGGACTCGGTGATCTCAGAGTTCTCTTCCAACCTTATGATTCTATGATTCTATTTATTAAGCTGAACCACAAAACTGTTTTATCTGACATTGTTCTTAGGCTTCAATAACTCATGCCTTGGAGTTCAAAGTACTACTACTACATTTTCTCAAAAAGTTTTCATTGGTGACTTACAGCTTAAACAGTTCCAAAACTAAGTGTGTATTGTTTCTTGCTCTTCAGCTCATAAGAACTAATTTAGGCAGATCCTGAAAAAAATATATCTAAATTCAACATCCTAGGAAAACTGACAGAATAGAATTCAACTAAAAAGCCTACCAGCACTGATAATTTTCAGTTCATAAAGATAATTCATTTACTCAGAATAAATAGGCATATTTATCAAATGCTTGATTAACTCCTTTTACTTATAACTTCTTTTCTCTTTTTTTTTTGGCCATTCTCTTTCAGCATTAATATGCAAAACAGCAGATGGTTTTTTTATAAGTACAAAAATAGTGGCTTGGGAAATCAGTTTATAGCCAATCTCAGAGTTATAATAGGCAGCTCTATAAATCTTACAAAAAATATTGGAAAGGAATTAAAAAGGCTATAGTAGCTAGCTTCATTGCAGAGGAAAAATGTCAAAGAAAATACAAAGAACAGTCTGCAAAAATTACTATGACCTTGACCTACACAATGGCGTAGTTTAAGTTTTCACACTTATTTTGGCTATAGTTTTTCAGTTATTTTCTATGATAATGTATAATGTTAAATATCAGAAACTATGTATGTGTACAGAATTATAAAATTAGTGATACCTACCTGAGGAGTTTGCACTGAATTTGAGACTTCATTGTTCACCAATCATTTCTCGAATACTCGATCATTTGGAGGAAACTCAGGGACCTTAAAAACATGTAGGATACTAAATGTTGTAAATACTAAAGAAAGGAGACTCAAAAACATTGACACAGCTTACATCTGAAACAATTTTATATATTTGGAAATATTACTACTTTTTAAAATGCTCTAATGCAACTGCAAGGTTTGTAAACTATCATCTAAGAATAAAAGAATATTTGGGGTTTTACTTCTGCCTATCTGAATATTTGCACCAGTCAGACACTCCAGGAAGTCTAGTCAACTAAAGGAGAAAAAAATCTTCCTCTTTGCGTAGACTTCCAATGATCCGCATTGTAACATGACTGGGTCAAATAACAAAAAAATACATTTAGAATAAATGTATGTCTTCAGTGATTAGATAATATGCAAAGAAACAAATCAAAAGCTTTAGCTATATGTTTCAAAAAGGAGATGTGAGGTTATTGGTTTTGCTAACAGAAATAGCACGTATATAGAAACAGCCAAAGTCTTCAGAGAGACTCGAGAAAAGGACGCATGTTTGGAAACATAAGAGTATGTGATATCAGGTCTAAATACAGGATTCTGTTTGCTATTGGTTTTTATTTTTTGAAAACTTTCAGCCACTGTTTGCACATTTCAGCAACTTGTGAAAGTTGTTCAGAAACACAAAGGAGAAATTATTTTGAGAAATGAAAGCAAGGTCAGATAGGGATGGGGAAAAAAAACCCTAAACCCCTGCACCTCAAGATATTGTAGGCATCTCTCCAGTCAGTGATACTGGAGCATTTTAATCTTTTATCAAATCCCAAATGGAATCTATCTTTGTATGAGCAAACCTCAAGTAATGATTTATTTATGTGCAAGGCATCTTAAGAGCAAGGTGTCTAAAAAAAAATCATCCTGTTTACTCAGGATTGTTGGCAGGGGAAATGTCTATGTGAAGCATCTTTCCTTCATTTCAGCATGGAATAGAAAAAACCTAGTGGAATAAATTCAGCCAGTAAGGAAAATTCAGTGATAAGCACTTTTAAGTTCTATTGCCAGATTTTCCAGAATTTGTTTAATAGGTTTACAGTCTTCTGTAAAACATCTCTAAAATTTTCTTCATAAGACAGGTATAGCAAAAGAGTCTAGATTGTTTTTTACTCCTCACATTAAACTCTCAAACATTCATTTTTCATCTCCATCCTTACTTGAGGGATAGTCTAGCCCATGCTTATTTTCCAGTCAACAGCTTTGTTCTACAGTCATTTGCAAAAATATATTTTTAAAAGATTTTTTTTAAAAAAACTACATGTACATTATTTACTTTGACAGAAATCTTTTTAACTACTATGACACCATCAGTTGAGAGTGATATAAATTTGACTGATTTTCTTACTGCTGTCAAGCATTAGAATCTACTACTCACATTATCGGTGCAGCTGTCTCAGAAAGTCTTTCATGAAGAGCCCTACATATCAGCAGTTTCTGTATCAATTTGTGTTGAAGGTCTTGATTTGCCAGCAGATCAGACCAAGTTTATCTAGAGTAAAAATGCTTGTCAGAACTATTGTAAACTAAGGTTTTGTGGCTTAATGTGGCTAATTTCTAAGAGACATAAATAGTTTTTACACTCCAGAAAAAAAATATGGCTTGCAGGCATTATTATGAATGACAATAAATTAATATTTACAAATTATTACTTTTGTATTTACTCATCCTCTTGACAAAAGAGACAATCATCATTCTGTAACTGGACATACAGTTCATAGGCAATACTATAGAAAAAAAGACTGGAAAAGTTTGAAGGAATTTCTAGTTCATCATTTTGCCTAAAGCTGAAGTCATGTGTATCAAACTTAGACAAGTTTGCCTGAACTGTAACATCAAGGAAACTGCATATTGCCTTTGTAATGCTGACCGTCAAGTTTGGTATTCTGTTCACTTAGATAGCATTTTCTACTCAATTTCTGTGTATTGAGTTTATCTATAGTTTACCAAGCAGGCTAAGAGAGTGAGCCCCTGTCTCCTCGTGTGGCCGAGCTACAACGCTCCCGTAGCTCCGACTCAAATCAGACTGGACCCCGGCCCCATCCTCCCCGGGGTGTCCCAGGTGGCGCTGCGACTTCCCTTACAGTCAGCCCATAGCACTGTGCTGTGCAGCCTTGAACCAGAATCTGTTGGGCTCAGCCTCCCTCCAGGACTGGGATTACAGGCACGTGCCACCACACCTGGCTTCTGATTGACCATGGAGAAGATATGAGTTGGTGGGACAGGGAGCCTACCTATGCTCTTTTTACTGATGGATTTTTATACCTGATGCAGTCAACTTTTGGCTCTCTGTCAGCAGATTATCCTCATGATACATTAACTGTGCCATGGCTGTGGAGGCATCTGAGTTGACTTTAGATGAGTTGTTTGGCTGCTTTGCTTTTTTGAGTGCCATGATCAACAGAATCGCCAACCTTTTGTACCTTAGTAGTTTTATCATCATATACTCTCATAGCCTAACACTGGTCATGATATTTTCAACTCTTGATTATCCAGGGTGCAGCATGTAAACAGTTTTCTTGTAAGCAAGTACTCTTACTCAATACTTGAAACACCCAAAGTAGAGGTTGGTACATATAAATTATATAAAGTTTCAATAGGGACTCCTCATTAACAGTCAGCACCAATATGTGAAAGAATAAATGCAGCAAGATATTTTTAATATTGTTTGCTGATGTGTATAAATAAATTGTGCTGACTGGGTAAAAGTTACTGATTTCAAATTTATCAATAATTGTAATTCTCAAATGATATGTCCCTTGTTTTTTTTGGTTTTTTTTATTTACAAATTATACCTTCAGCTAGTATATCCTGAGTTATCAATGATCTACTTTTTCTATGAATTGCTTCGATCTTTTCTTTTTTCTTTATTTGTCTTATTTTCATTCTTGACAGAGCAAAAAGAAAATCATTCATCAAGGGATTAGCACACTCGATCATATATTTTTTTCTAACCTGATAGAATTTGTTAGAAAAGTCATTGTATGCTTATTTATAAAGGAGAAATTATAATTTAAATAGATTGGGGAGGAAAAAAAGTAACTTTTTTATCTCTTTTTTTAATCTCTTTCACCTTGATTTCCCAGTTTGAGATCAAAGTTCAAATCACGTTTAGTTTGCTAAGGGCGTAACTAAGTATAATAGTCCAGGTACCTAAGCTGACCTCTGTAAAATTTAGCCAACCTAACTGAAATTTCAATGAGTTTAGTGACCTGTCTTTTGATACTGCCACAACGTTGTTGCCGAGTTCCTTTTTCCTCTTGTATTTAATGCAGCCCAGGATTTTAACTTGGCAAGTTGCAGAGCTTTATTGGAAAATTATGTCCGTTATTTCAGTCACACCCCCAAATTTAAACAAGAACCATCATATAGTATTACTTTCATCAAATGGAGCATTAAATATTATGAAATGATACTTTCTTTCTGTCAGTTAGTACATTCATTATCAAGTTTTATTGATCTGTGACATTAGAAATTTCTGTCCAGTTGCATTGTTCTTGATCATGCCTGATCAAGCTGTCTCAAATATAACTCAGAAACGTAAGATGTCTCATCATAGTGAAACCTTTGCCTTCTTTTTTAAGGAGAAACTATATCACTCAAGATATTCAGTCAAGAATAATTTGTATACATAGCATCAGTATTTAAGACTCTTTACTTACTATTTAAGTATTCAAATAAAATAAAATATGACATAGAAGTTATATGGAGTGATTTTAATTAATATAAAGCTGCTTTCTGTAAACAGCAATATTGTGTAGGTTTCTAACTGCTGGCTAAGCCTGGATACTTGTTTCTCCTCTTGTGCCCTCCACAGAGGAAGTGCTGATATTATCCAAACAGTAATAAAAGTAAGAGATATCCAAAAGCTTCTCTCCAGAAAATAGCAAAGAAATACCAGAAATTACTGTGAACATCGTTACAACCAAGAATGTATCTTAGCCATCATTTTCTTGAAAATACTAAAATCTCTGTAATATAAGCACCTTAACCTCTGTGACATCAGATAAAACAAGTAACAAATGCTTATTTTTCCAGGAACTAACTTGCATGCAGTAAGATTTATGTGAAGGAATAGCATGTCCCTTTGGAAATTAATCCCAGTATTTTATCTTATACCATTGCTTTTCTTCTACTCACCACGATAAGAAATACATAGACAAGTGTATGCAGCAGTAGTCTGTGTCTCTCCTTCCTGACTTTGCCTTGCTGTTGTGCTCCCATTAGCTCTAGCTATGCAGTCCTCTAGACAGAGTGTGGCAGGAACTCTGTTACCTTGGTAGCAGGTACAGATGCAGCTTTAGCACTTGCTGTCTGCCTCACGCTTCTAACACCCGCACTCCTTCCGGTCATTTGTTCCAAGTGAGGAATGACACCAGCATTTCTGAGCTGTTCTTCTGTTTCCTCCCAGAACACTCAGGGAAATCAGACTTCGTGATCTCCATGCTAACTACCAGCCTGCCTGCTGCCAGTACTCCCTACTTCTGCCAGTGATGACATTCAGCTTGCTCCTCCACGCAGGATACAGCACTGATTCCTCATTATGTAAGGCAGTCTAGGTCAAGTGTAGGAGAGACACTGCTGGCCTGAGCAAACTAGTGGATTGTTCCCTCAGCTTCATGCTTCATGGGGTCTGGAAGCTGGATCCTGATCTTTGCTATATCTTCTTGGGTAAATGGTTTTTCATTATTTAAATGGTTACTGTGCTATTTTTCTATGCAGATAGCTGTCAGCCATGCTGTGAATTGCAGAGAGAATTTGCTAGGTGAAACCAGCTCTGTCAGCATGATTGCATTAACAGAGTAGTAGTTCTTCTAGGCGTCTCAGCTTTGACACTTCAGAAATAAATAAATCATAAATTTGGTTTGTTTAACAAACATATTTTCTAATCATATTGGGATTAGTGTTAATTTGACTGATTAAGCAGTGAATTAAATCCATTTGCTTGAAGGTGGTGTGGGAAAGCATTATTGGATACAGCTATTAGCTCTGAGAGGTTTACTGCAGTTCCTCACTGTTGCATTGTTTTAACCTTGTGAATTACAAATATGCTTCCTTTATTAAACAAAACAAAATGAAATTAATTTTCTTGTAGTATTCGGGGCTTTTTCAAGTAGTAATGAAAAGCAGGATGTTGTTTGCTATTTACTGCATGAATCTATGTGTTTCTGAAATATGTAAGCTAAATACTGCAGATAAAATTACATTTAGTGACTACTCTGCAGAATTCTATAACAGTACATGTTAGTTAGTTTTATATTAGAGCGTGGCTTTTTTTTCCCATGCATCATGAAGGATTCAAGGACAATTTTTGTACTTACACCCTGCTGAAAATCAGTCTGTAACAAAACATAGGATAGGTTTGTCCTTACACAAATTATACATACTGAGTATTATCAGGTGCTGGAACATCTGATTTTACCGGAATGCAGCAGAAGAGGCCCTGGAAAGTAACAGCATAACCCTGATACTGCAGTATCGTGTAGGGAATTTCAACAAGGCTATCTTGCTTGCTAGAAACAATTACTATATAATAAAAAATAATTTTAATGCATATGAGAGATTGATTAGAAAACGTGTTTATGTTCACTACCTTGGACAGCAACTTTTGTCCTTTCAGGATCCTGTAGTCAACCGGGGTTAGCAATTCGTAAAAATTAAATAATACAAATGTAAGATACATTAATGAATTCAAAAATATATGGGAATTTATAGTAAAAATAAGTGAGAGAAACTTTGGTCAGCACTGTATCAATGAGCTATATTTAATAGCTTACTACCAAGATTTCATTTAATATATTAACTTAAAAATAGTGATGTTTTTATTGAATTATGTTAATGAGTGTCAAATCAGAAAACTAAAAATGCAAAATTATTCTCTATTGACAATATGGCATTTACAGAAGTTTCATGGCTAATAGGTAACTGATCAGTCTAAGAATAAATAGCAAGGACCCTTTTTTAAAATCAAAATAAGGTTTGATATTAATATAAGATCATGTATCAATACAAGACTAAAACTAATTTTGATGTGGTGTTCCCTCTTGTAGAAACTCATGGTTCTCCACAGTGTTCTAGAAACAGCTGATAGAATTTAATCTAATAACTTATTTGTAAGTGATGTGAATTGTTTTATCATTTTCTCACCACCTTTAAAAGCTCTCTTTCTCTGGAAAAGAATTGCCAAGCAGTCAGTTGTCTCATCATCATGGTCTTACCTTATCAGTTACTTAATCACTTTTTGTTTTTTATGATAGTAATGTAGATCTATGCTGTGATTTAGTAGAAGTACTAGGCTGGTGCGTTCATTGATTATACTGTGAAAGTAGATGGGTTCATGAAAATATAACTAATTTTTGGTATCTTGAAAACACCTCTGTTGCAATGCAGCACATTACATTGTGTAATATTTTATAGATACCATTTTACATTTCAAAATACAAAAGTATGTCTTGCAAAAAAACTTTTAAAATAATAGCATAGTATAGGAACTTGGAACAAAACTACTAGGTATCACACATTACTGTAATGATGTACTTAAAAGTCTTTGTTTCTTGCTGCTTGAAGTGCTCTAAAATAGTTGTGCTATTATATATGAGTACTCTGTGTTCCATCCCATTTCAAGTGTGGGTCCTTGAGGTATTTTCTTACAGGTTTAAGGAGTATTAATAACCTATCTATTCAACTGGAAGGAGGAAAAAAAAAAAAAAGACTTCTCTTTAAGTGTATGGTTTTTTTCTGGAAGTTTTATTTTTATTTTTTTGCATCATGGTTCATAGCAGGGCACAAAAAGTACTTGTCAGCACAGCAAGCTGCAGATGCTTCAGTAAGATACAAAGTATTAGAAAATGGTGTTTCCTATGTGTATTTATATATCCTATATTCTAGTATTTCACTTTAGGTCTGAGAAATTGAACACAAGCTGTAAGGTATGTTTAGAATCCATTACAGTGCAGGATATGGACCATTAGTGCCTCCTCGTGGTATTTTCTTGTGGTTTACTGACATTGTCCAGTCCATGGCTACATCAGTAGCTAGCTTTCAATATTCTGTATATTCACTCACATCACAATGTGCAGCTTGAGTTTCTGACAAACTCTTCTCATCACTTTTCCTCACAATACTAGAGTTTTCTGTTGTGCTAGGGAGTTTCTGTGCTCTCTTCATAGCCATGGAAATGTTACTAAGACTGAGAAGCATGGAAACAATATGATAATGTGTGAATTCAATTATTTTAGAGTAATGACTTTAGCATAAACAATAGTGAGACTAGTTTTTGTAGTCCATAACATAAGAAAATTATAGGAGTATACCTTAGAATATTAGTTTCTATTAAAATATTTATTTTACAGATTTTATCTGCTGTTTTTAATTGAGTAGCTGAGGTATATATTGTGATAACAATCATATGCTAAGTTAGTGCTAAATTGTAAAAGAAAAACTACAAACATCTGTGTTTTAGTTTATCTCACATGACATCTAAATGTAAGGTAATAGTATAATTCACAAGCTTTCCAGGTAAGTTTGAGCTCCCACATATGCAGATCTTTGACCACCCAGAACTGCCAAATTTTGTTTGCATCTAGTACACAAAAAAAGTTCCAACTGTGACAAAAGTCTGTTTCTATAGAAATGGGCTATGTCTGTTCTGAAGATCCATGTCTGGAAGATGGCAGACATGCTCTGTTCCTTATGCAAAAAGTTATTATTATTTTTATTCAGAAGTTCCTCTTACTTTCCACAGAAACTGACTGGATGCATTCTTCTGTTCTGTATTGCTGCAGTTCATGTCATTTTTCTAGGTCCTGGTTTTCCATTGTGATGTTTTTCCATCCTTATCTGTTTGTATAGCTCTTTTGTGACTGCAGTACAATTGATTCACAAGTTTAGAAAGAGGAAAAAAACACCCTGTTTTTTTGTGTTCACCTGCTTTTCCATGGAGAATCTTGGATGGCTCATCCCTTACATATAAGATCAAGTACTCTGTTATCCACTGCAATTCACAGACTTCATTCCTAGAACACTATAAAGAGATAATGTAGTGAATCAAAGGAAATTTCTGGTTTGATAAATACAACATACCTCAGACACTGTCATTAACACAATGTGTATATGTATTAATTTTAACACTGTATTCATTCTGTGTATAGTACACAATTTAATTTTAAAGCTTTCTCTAGATTGTACAGAACTATAGTATTTACAGCACAAATGCTGAAACAGGATAGTGACAAAAATAATTACGTTCTCTTATTCTTTGGCTGGAGTTCATGACAGGTCCCTTTCAGAAAGGGAACTGTGCTGCAGAGGATCACCAGAGAAGGACTTCCAGATAAATCCTTTCATGTGCTGAAGGAAATCAGAATCTTCCAGCACCAGGTGATCAAAGGGTGGGCAGTTGGTGGCACTTGAGCCAAAAACATACTGGGCTGTTCTTCACCAGTGCTCTTAAATGTTTGCACTGAGGCACAGCCAAGAGTAGGACTGGTCAAATTTGTATAAGACCAAGTGAACTACAAATCTGCATTGGTGCAAAGTTACCAGGTCTGCAAAATCTGAAATCTGCAAGATTGCAACCTCAAGGCTGCAACGCATATTTGCGTGTCCATTAAGATGATTGCTCTCCAGGAACTCAGGATGGGAGAAGCTGTCACCATACCTTCAGGAAGAATTGGTCAAAAATTTCCAAAGCAAATGCAACAAGTATCCTTGCTTAGTTTTGAAAATTATTTTACTAGCTACTAGCAGTGTCTGGTTTGTTCAGAGATAGTAAAAAAGGCAAGCTGGATTTTGGGGAGGAGGGGGAAAGGAAACCATGTTTTATTTACTAACTTTCAATTTATCTTAGAGTTGGAGCAGCTGTGATTGAGAGGTATCTCTTCCTTTTTAGTTTTCTGCAATTGTGGTGCAATATATAAGTTTTAAACACAAAAAGAAATAAGAATTCAAGGGATATAGCTCTTTAGCAGTTGGAAAGCAGTTGCTATTGCATAGATAAAATCTGTCTTTCAGCACCCATATCAGATAACAGTCTGGTCCAAGGAGCCACCAAAGGAGCTTGTTAAGATAGCCACAAACCCTACCAGTTTTCCTGACAGTGTAAGCTGGTAGAGCTGAATTTTAGCACCTAGTTATACCAGTGTGACCAGTGAAATCTGAGCCATGAGAGATGCTGCTGAAAAAAGAAGCTTCCAGTATTCCATGGTCATATTAAGCATTCTATGCTACATCTCTACTGATGCTTAAAGAAGGAGGTTTTAGAACTATTGAAAACTGTATGCTTTCATAATATATTAAAAATACGTTTAAGGTGGGGAGAAATTTAGTGCGTTCAGAGCTAAAACTGTAGGCACCTGAGGTCTCCCAAAGATTTTTACTACCCAGTGTTTATTGTTTAAGCTATCCAGATTCCTAAGCTACTGTATTTTGTTCTGTTTAATTTCAAAATGCAATATTTTAAAGGAACGATGCCAGTAAAATGTTAAACATGCCCATCCTCCAAAGACTGCAGGAACCCATATTAAAACTTCAAGCTGAGGAGTAAATATTCTGCCTTTTAACCTAGTGATAAATCTGTCTATATAAACACCAGGCAATTCATCATTTCCAGAAACATCCTCCATGAACAGAAAGATTTCTTGGAATGATCAATTGGCATCAATGATAGTATCTGAACACCTGTTTAGTATTTTACATTTTAAGGATGACTCGAAGTCACAGGTGTTACTAGCACTACAAAGCAATTTGTCATCTGCAGACGCTTTCCATGACCCCAAAGAACTTTGCGAATATATGAAAAAGAAGTTAACTCAGCTTCTATTCTTATGCCCAAATAAGAGTTAAACAGTTGAAGAGTACGTTACCAGCTGATAATAATGAGAAAATAGTTTATAGATTTTCTACCTCAAGGTCATGTAACTGAACTGCATTAGGGTAGTGGGGAGCTGCCTGAGCTATTTAGCAGCCTCCCAGTAGCACCAGCAGAAAGGTTGGATTCAAAAGTGGTGATCATAGCACTGAAATATGAAATCACATGAAGTCTTTCTAAATCAGTGGTCAGGCACATCCAAAGGAGACAGGCTGCATGGCTGTATCCACCTTGGTCTTGCCCTTTGTATGTCAGAATTCGAGTATTAGTATTTCAACATAGTGTGGTGTGTTTTAACTAAATACTTAGTGTCATAAGGTTTCTTGCTGTGTTTTTTTAATCACTGTAATATTTGCAGAGAAAATATTTAAAAATTTGAGATTAGATTTTATTCTTAGAAAAATTGTTCACGGCATTCTGTATTGATAAATTCTTGAAAATTAGTTATAATACTGAGACAGTACTAGAATTGGTTCTAGGGGATAGAATTCATTACAGTTGTTTGGAATCATTGAATTACAGGTTAGCGTGTTAAATATCTGCTATATCATAAAGGATAGCCTTGTTGCATACAGGTATTAATGAGGTTTATTTTCTTTTATCTTTACATGCCAGAATTGTATTATGTAACGAAAGAAATGCAGTATTATTTTTGGCCTTTCTGTGCACCTCCTACCTTCCTACTCACTGTCCCCTTCCTTTCCTACTATACCGCACCCACCCTGCCCCAGCATGCCCAAAACTAGAGATTTCAAAAGTGTTTGCTGATAGCCATCCCAGTCCCACTTTTTTTTCTTTTTTATTTTGTATCTTTCTTTTTTCTTTTTTTTTCCCAAGAAAGTAAAACGAGACATATATAAAGCTGTATGTTTTAGCTCAAACTGAGGCTGATCCAAAGCAGCTGGAGTTTGTTGTAATTAGCAGTTACTGTTACTTAGCTGTCTGAATTTTTTAAAAGCAGCACTTTTTGTCTAGGTTCCAGATTCGCCTGCGCAGCTTTCATCTGAATGCATGGGAACATATGGATTTGACGTTGCTGTCACATACTAGGCTGCTGAATTGCAATGCAGTCAGTAATAGATGGACACGTCATATGACTCTGGCACAGGAACATTTTTTGGTGATGGAGGGTGGTGGGTGGTGCTCTGGGTGTGGTTGAACCCCTGGCTGAAGATGTTGAATGTACCACCACTGCTCACAGAGGACGTGTAAAACCAGACAGAGGACAGGTAGCATTTAGTTGTGGCCAGAGGCCAACCTGGAAAGGTTCCTGGTGCTCTGGTAAAGGACCATCCTTATCCAAACTATTTCCTTCTCATATTTCAGAGACAAATAATTGACAGAAAAGAAATGAAAATTAATGAAAATTTTTACTCATTTAACACTAGGTAAAGAAATCCACTTGTCAGTGCAATCCCTGCCCTTTGCTCTTTGCTGAAGGGAAGCAGGCTGTAGATTTTCACACTCATTTAAGTCAGAAAATCTTTTAAAAAGCAATCACTTACAGCCAGTTCATTTCTTTTTCCGGTAGATGGGGCTGTCTTTTAAGGTAACGGCTTGGTATCTTCCCTCCCTTTCTTCACTCTCCGCTCTTTCTCTCTTTATCCTCTTCCCCTCCCCCGCTAGGTACCATAGAGTGAGCCTCAGAACAGGAAGCCGGGAATGAACCAGAGAGGATACTGCAGAGGTTTTTTTTTGGTTTTTTTTTTTTTTTTTTCTTTCCCCTCAGTGGTAATGCAGCAATTTAGAAATACTTGGTAATCTTTTGGAAATGGGAACCCGAACAAGTTTATTGGAGAGTATTTCAAGCATTTAATCATCAGCAGCATCTCTTGTTGTCTTTCTTTTCTCGTAATACATTTGAAATTCATGTTTTATCAGGTAAGCCAGCAGGATCCTGGACCTTAGTTCATTTATGTTAGCTGTCTGCATGGGATTACTCCCCCACACCTTTTTGGTAATTTGGGGGTTTTTTTGCTTGGGTTTTTTTTCGTATCTGAGTGCTTGCTTTGTAGTTACTGTTAAGCATATAATTAAGGAGAAAATTCAAACTTGATGGTTTTAAAAATGTTTAAAAATCTGCAGCCAGGTCTTTTTGGCAGTGCAGCATTTTATTACAAGATGGATTTCGCTGGCTTATTTTTGAGCGTTTAACAGTTTGTTGAGTTGGTGGAGTGTTTAAATCATATTCAAGCTTTTTCCCCTCAACTGTTCAGAATTTAACAGAGCTCATGCTGTTCCTTCACATGGAAAACATTTTAAGGGCTAAAGCAAGCAATGGTATAGTCAAAATCCTAGTATCGCAGCACTGTACAGTTTTCCTTCCCACAGAGGAGCTGTGCTTTAAGGCTAAATGTCTGAGGTTTACTGAAGGAAGGGCCCTTTTCCTCTTTTTTCTCTGTATCTCTTCCTGCTCTTAGTCTTTCTGCTAGAAGGTCTGACATTTTTTTTACATACAGAGGGGACTGGTTGTAATGCTGTAGATATAACTCGGTTCATAATCTGAACCGTCTTGCTTTTTCAAACAGCACAAGAAATTTACCAGGTGGACATCAAGCTCTTTCAGCATCTTTTCTAAAATGGATTTCTTCTCTGCTGCTTGTCTGAGGTATGTGCTAAAAAGACTCCCACTTAATTAATTTATCTGGTATTGGGCTGTCTGTTCAACCCACCTGCCCTTCATCTCCACTTAGAAAAATTTGTTGTTGCTCATTCCATTGAAAATGGATTGGTGCTTTCTGTCACTGTTCAAAACCTGTTCAACTGTGTTTCTTCCAGAAATGCTTATTTTGTAGTTATACTGTCAAACCCTTGTGCTATATTGGCTGATGTTAGTGTTGCATTTTTGAAATGCACCTACTTTTCTATTGTGTTATTCAGGCTTGACCGATGTGTTAATATAAAGTACAAAGGGAAAAAGCTGTGCTAAAAATGACTCTGAGAATCTAATAGGAAACAATAACAGGATGATTGCTGTCAAGGCTGACACCCTTTAATTTATTCTGTTGAGCCTGGTTTGTGTGATCTTGAATATTTGCTGATGAATTTACACAAAAGAAAGCAAGTTAAAGAAGGGCGGCCTTAAAGAGACTGTCGTCAGTCTGCCAGGTAGTCACAGAAAGTATTCTGTATTTTAAAGGAAATATCAATGATGGGAGGAGGGGAAGCTAAGAGATTTAGCCTAATGAAGGGATTTCAAGTTTCTATTGCATAAGGCATACTATAATCAGTACCATTCTAGGGAAATTCAAGGAAAACAACAGTAACTTGCATAGCATCTTGTACCATAAATAAATAAATTTACATGTCTGACTATAATGACTTACAGGAAAACTATATAGATGACTGTACATCGTGTACATGTATATCCTATCGGCTGTTTGAAACAGTACTTTATATCAGGTGCAAAAGTAGTTCATTATTGATCACTGAAATCCACATTGAAATTGTCATGCTATAACCTAAATTTGCTTTGAATTTTCAGAAGCCGTAAATATCAACAACTGAGATGCTTGGGAAGCTAAAATAAGTGACAGGTTATTTCATTCTTAAAATGAAGGTGCCTTGAACGAGAAAACCTTTAGAATGTCTATGAATATGACTCCTCTTCAATGTATTATCTCAATGTCAAGCGCTTTAAAGGACAGCTGATCATTGCCTGTGAAGGATGGCATCACTGCTAATACCCATATCACGTCCTTCCAACATGTGAATTGTACTGTAAAACTTTTGTACATTAATGACAGAAGCAGATATTTTCAGGGAACAAACCCACCAACATTAGCATAGGATTTTGTCCCTTACGTGATATTTTACTGATCCTTCTCTATCATTTTTTGGCTACTTTAAATTGAAGAACAGATTAAAGAAGTGTGAAGATTTTCCTACTCTTGGTTATGAGAAATATTCTGGCAGTAATCAGAAGTGGGTACTTCTTTGTAAATTTCTTTCCAAAAGAGGCAGAAATCTTGCTCTAATTCATTTTGTGTGTGTGTGGTACTCTTCTGGATTAATGTCTTTTCTTTAATTTTATTAGTTTTCCGAACTCTAGTACCAATTCAAGTCACAAACATGTTGTGTCTTTTGGGCTAAACACAATGAAGAGATTTGTTGATTCTCTTCCAATACCAGGAATATATTATACCTTCTTTTTCTCCACTGGGAGCAGCTGATGTATAGGAGGCAGTAGGATTCCACAAGAGGCCTGTATATGACCTGTAGATTTTTTGTTGATGGCAAAAACTAATGCAGTAGAAGGCAAACTAAATGAAAAATTAAACAATATATATCCACACTTGTAATCTGAGAAAAACAATGTTATGTCATCAGTAAGGCATACTAGATAAGGAATACCATTAAGCTTTTTATACGATAATGTTTTAGAGCACTTAAGAGATGAAATTGCTTAAAGAGAAAAAAATCCCTATGGCTGAAATATTCTAAAATTGAAAAAAAGAGGACCTTTGAGTAAATTTTAACCATTACAAGCTACAACTGATGTTTCTGACTGAACCTAATAGTGTAAAGAGACAAGGAGTATCATGAAAGTCCTCCAAATATTTTTCCCTAAGGTCCATAGCTCTGGCACATTATTTCCATTTTTCTAGTTCTGGGATTCCTATTCATGAAAACAGATAAAAAATGGATGGAAACAAATGAAAGTTTGGTATGCGTAAAGTAATCAGTTACATGGCAAATGTAGACTTGGAAATCATCACCCTTTTCATAGGGGGGTTAATCTAACTTCTTTAAAAAGTACTGATAGTCAATATTAGTAATATTTATTTAAAGATTCACTGTGATATCTTGCTGAATACATGAGTATTCCATGTTTTCTCTCTGTCTTTAGCTGGTTATTGTGTCATCATTTGTCTCTTCCATTTCCACCAGTGTGTGTGGTTCCAGCCCCCTTTCACACTCTTCTAAAGTGTTATTAAGCTTGGACAAAAATTATTTATTTTTGCACAATTACCAAAATTCTGGGTAGAACCCTTCCCTGCCTCCGTAAATATCACTTGAAAAATCACATTTCTGACTCAGCCACCATACTATTTATTCTTTGCATTTATCAAGCCCAGAAGCACTCTCCTTCCTCCTTCTTTGTGCTAGGAAATTACGTTGCTTTTTCTGAATGCAACTTTCCATTGCTTTTAGTCTCAGCAGTTTCCAGTGCAACTTTGATGATCTTTTCAGAGCTCCATTTTATACTGTTTGCATCCTTTTTATTCACGTCGTCTTTTTTCACGTCTTTGAGAAAAAAAGAACTTGACCCTTTTGGTTTTGGTCTTGCAAACATCCAACTCAGTTTATGCTTTCAAGTTTTATGCTGTCTCATGCCCTCTATCTTGTTGATTTATTTCAGTATCTTGTAAACGTGCAGATCAATCTTTTTCGTCTTTCTTCTACTCCTTAAACAGATTCTCTAATTTCTTTCCAGCAGTGGCTTTTAAAAATTATTTCAAAATACAATTCAAAACACTGAAGGTCATCTTTCTGGTAAAAAATAAAACCAAACAAAACCTCAAATCTTGTCAAGGACAGAACCAAAAGTTTAGGAATAATTGTAGAGGCTTGTGTGAGTCAAATTGGCCAATGCCACTATTAAATAAAGCCTAAGACAAAACTAAGCAGCAACTACACTGCTTTTTAATTGAAGTAATGTATCTGAAGGAAGCTTTCAAAAGCTTGGTTAATTAATTGCATTTTAAACCAATGATTTGACTGTGTTCCAGTTGTACATATTTTCAGACAGTTCTTCCATCCTGTCATCCGTCCCTGGACTTCATTTTTATGCTTACTCTTTAATGGTATTTCCTTCAGAGTGAAATCTTTAGTGGTTTAAAGTGTCTTAAACATTTTGTTTCAAATTAGATGAGGGTGGCAGAGCAGTGGAACAGGCTGTCCAGAGATGATGTGGAATATCTTCTCTGGCCTGGACGCATTTCTGTGCAACCTGCTTTAGGTGGACCTGCCTTGGCAGGGTGGGTTGGACCAGCTGGTCCCCAGAGGTCTCTTCCAACCCCACCATTGCATGATTCTGTGATTGTCCAATTTATTTGCCATGAAATCATGACTGACGTATTTCTGAGGGAGATGATAGGCGTTTCTCCTAGGAATATCTCAGTAGGCCTCTTTCAGTAGCTTTGCAGGATTCCTGGAGTAGGTCTACAGGTGGATCATTAGAAGCTAAATGCTGAAGTCTGTTCTTGACACCCACAGTTGGTGGGCTGGGAAGTGAAGGCTGAAGAAATGGGCTCATTGAGAAGAGATACGGGGAGGAACTTTCTAATGGAGAGGATAGTGAAGAACTGCAGTAGAGTGTCATAGGAGTCTGTGAAATTTGTCATGAAGGTCTGTAATAAGAGGTTAGATGAAACATCTGTTGGGAAATAGATATAGTGAACTTGGCTTGGGCAGGGAGATGAACGAGGCTTTGATAATTCTTTCCAACCCAGTTCCTCTATGAGTCTGCAAAAAAACCTAGATACTTGAGGTACAACAAGTATTTCATATATTATATAGGGTCCAAAGTAAACCTCTTAAAATCTATCTTCATTAGGATTTTCTTAAATATATAAACATTTCCTCAAAACATTTATTCTACTGTATATACACTCTGAAACACTACAAATATATCTAGAAAGCACACAAAATATATCCTAAAAATTATTTAATTTCTTAGTGTTTCTTTTAGATTAAATAGGCTTTACTGGTTAACCACGGCAAATATGTGAGTAAAAGCAATTGGAAAAGGATATTTGGCAAATCTGATTGGTTTTGCTTATTGTCAAGAGAATACTACACCTTTAATTAAAAAGATTTTTTAAAATTGATAGTTTATCTTCAATAAAGAGAACTAGGACACAAAAGCTGAGTGTACGAAAGCCATTTCAATATTTAGTATTTTATGTTATTCAGTATTTTTCACAACTGAGAAACCCAATCTGAAATGAAAGGCTAAATAATTACCTGAAATGTGCAGTGATGGATGGGCACAGAAAACTTTTTGTATTAATAAAAATATAATAAGAAATTCTGGAAATGCTAATGTAGACACAGTCTTCAGTCACCAGGTATGAGGACTGCACCTGCTCTGATGTGAAAACTTTGTCACATTTCTTAAGTGGCACATATAGTAGACAGACGTTTAGAGCTTTATTAATAGACACATGCAATGAGATTAGGAAAAAAAAATCTCAATTACTTTAAGTACTTCTTAAGTAGAATTCCAACTAAAGTTTACTTTTATTCAATTAATATTTTTAGATTTTTAATTTGAAATTATTTTTTGAACATATTTTTTTGCAATAGGAGTAGCAGTGATGCTACAATTTTGTTTCACACATGAACTTCAATCCAACCTAGAAAGAACCATTGGCTCCTTTGGTTTGCTAACCACATTTTCTTAGGTGGATGCTTAAACAAGTTGAAAATGAGCAACAACTTCGAAGGGCACACACATTTTGGAGTTCTGTTGTTTTTCTTTGTTTTTTTTTTCTTAAAAATAATTCTTATATCTAATGCCAATCACAAGGATTCTTGAAGTTTATGGAAGTTATCTTTTAGACAGTATGTCTGGTAGTTTTGACTCTAGGTTATATGCTGCCTGGCTGCTGCACAGTCTGGCTGTAAGCCTGTTCCTTGTGGGCATTGACCTCAGTCTTGCTTTCTGCTTTCCCCTCCAGACAGGTTTCTGTACATCTCTGAAGTCTAAGTTCAAACTAATCCTGAACCAGCATTAAATAATACTTAATAGCTCTGCTGGGATAAACAAAAATGAGTACTGCTCAAGAGTAGAGAATGATAAATTACAGGACAAGAGACAGCAAAGTAGCTGATAAAGTACCCCATCTTTATGCCTAATTCTTAGACAAGCACGTTGGTGAAAAAATAGGGGTTTTTTGGGGGGGAAATATGAATCAATTAATTTTTAAAAATGCAGAGGAGTAGTAAGCCCTCAATTTTATTTTTAAAAGCTATTTCTCCTTCCCCAAACAGGTCTGTCTTCAGTACATTAAGTACTATTTAACTGCCTAATTTTAATAACTGTGTTTTAAAATATTCCCTCCTTTTTTTTGATCTCTTTGCACATAGTATTTTTATGGATCTCTCAGCAGTGACATTTACTTCTCAGGGTTATATTCTTTGTAGAATATTGAAATGCAGGAAACTGGTCAATTTTGGCAATAGTATTTTTTCTTTCCTGCAATTAAAGATTGACTATGATACAAAGCTCAAATTTCATAAGATAGGTCTAAGCTTATGTATTTAAGTATATATTTAGGTACTTAGGAAAAAATAAAAAATCCACAATGGAGGGACTAGAATTTCATATTGAGTTTTGTATGAATTCTTTATTGCTTTGCATGTTGGAAAGGATGGTTTATGCCTTCAGCTGTCTATTGAGATAAATTCCAGATGTGAAATATGAACCATTTGCTCTCTTTGTGAGAAAAGATTGTAAAGATGGCTAAATAAAGACTGTGGGTACTGAAACTGTGATTAGCATTATTCTAGAGTCCACACAGTAAGCAATTTTCCCTTCTCTTTAGAGGTCTGCATGTCCGTTTTTCTCTGTGTAACGCTTCTAAATTCAGAGGGCTTTCCTGGAGCAGTAATTATTAACAGCTTTGGGGAATTAAAAGAAGAAAGATTTTTTTTTTTTGAGACATTGATGTGTTATCTCATTTAAAATACCATATTGACATAGCACAGCGCAGTCTGGGATCTGCCTGGTGGGGGAACAGCTCTGTGGAAAGGGACCAGGGGGTTGCTGCTGTGGCAAAGAAAACCAACAGGATGCTGGGTTACATCAATAAGAGCACAAAAAATATGTGGACAGACTGGAGAGGGTCTGGGGAAGAGTCACAAAGATCAAAGGGCTGAGAAGCTGCCATATGCAGAAAGGCTGAGAGAACTGGGTTTATTCAGCCTTGAGAAAAGAAGGCTTGGGAGAGAACTTATAACCGTGTTCTGGTATTTAAAGGGTGGCTACAAAGAAGGTGGAGACTCTTATTTTGCCTGGAGTCACAGAGAAAAGATGAGGGGCAATGGGTACAAGTTACTCCTGGGGAGATTCCAATCGGATGGAAGAGGAAAATTTTTTATAATGTGAACAATCAGTCATTGGAATAATCTTAACAGGGAATTGGTGGATTCCCCAACATTGCATGCTTCTAAGATCTGGATGGACAGGGTGCTTGGCAATCTTGTCTAGACTGTGCTTTTGCCAAGAAAGGCTGGACCAGATAATCCTAGAGGTCCGTTCCAACCTGGTATTCTATGATTCAGTGTTGTAGTGCGTATTTTTACTTCTGGAAGTTTCAGAACCTCCTGCTTTCTGGCTGAGTTGGACTCTAGTTCTGAAACATTCCTTTATATTACCCTTCTAAAATACACAATCTTTAACACCTTACATTCTTAGCTGCAAATTGTTCTGTTTCAGTTTGTGACCTACATTACCTTTTGTCTTCCATACATATGGTTATTTTTGTGTACCTTTAAAAATTAGGAATCACTTTAGGGAATCTATTACCCCAATGTGTATGTGCTATTTAAACAACAGAGAGAAAGGGGATCACTGGCCCAACCAACCTACAATCTCTATATAAGGAAAATTCTCAGATGCCACAGAGAGGAAGAAGTCTTCTAAGATATAGGAGTAGTTTTAAGAGATTAAAAGAGGATAATGAGAGAGCTTTGCAGGTATTTGTGTCTCTTAAATGTCACTGGGAATCTTCTTTGAAAGTACAATGTTCGTGTAAACTGAAAATTGGAAAAACGGAGTTTACGTCTAAAAAATGGAATTTGATATAATGAAGAAAGGCTGCAAACACTCTCTAAGCTGAAACCAGTCATCTATTTCCTAAGAATTCATACAGCAGGATAACATAGCCTAAGCAACTAGAAAATCATCCTGAATGTGGGCAGGTCTTGTTTGATATGGCCAAAGAAACTTGCTTTCTTGTAAATATGATGGAAAACAGGCTAAGATGCATCTTAGATGGGGGGAGGGGTGTGGAGGGAGGGCCCAAGTACAGTAAGATTTAGACATAATCTGGCTCCAAAACTTAAGATGAAGACATTTGACATATGTAGGAGTCAGGTTTATTGTGACTGCTAGTAGCACAGATGCCACTAGCCTCAGCAGCCCTCAGGCTTGGTTGCTAGCCTTTCATGTACGAAGCTGCTCTGTTAAGCACTCAGATTGGAATGAAACAGTCCACCTAGAAACTGAAATCACACTAGCCTCGGTAGTGGAAAGAAGTCTGAAATAACTAAAATTTTGGTCAATTGAACTGCATAAAAATAAATAGGATGTTTTTGAAGGAAGCTTGGAGACCAAGATAACTGCTGTGGCCATCCATTCTGCCTGCTTTTAGCAGGGCCCATGCAGTTTGTACAGCTCTTATGCTATTCTGAAAAGGTAATCTTCAAAGGTATGTAAACCCAATTACGTGCAATGTGAACACATCTTGGCTATCTGATGTTCAGGGCTAAAGAACGAAAGTAACTCAAGAGAGACATCTTCCCAGAAAAGCACAGATATCTGCTGCTGCAAACTTGGAGATCTGCAAGCAACCTGCCTCGCAAATCCAGAAGAACTTGCTATAAAAAGCGATATGGACAGGTACATTTTGCCTCAGGAGCAGCTTGTGACAAAAGGTTTTGGTGCACACTGTCAAATATAGTAGAGAGAAAAATAGGTAGTAAAACTGAACAGAATCTTAAAATTTCATAATCCTGTTGATAAATCTATGTGCTCATATTTCATAACAGGCATATTAAGATTTGGTACTGTAATATATTGCACATTTTCACTGAGGTCCTTTCTTCTGAGGGGATGTAGTCACTAAGGGGACAGGCCGTGTAAGATACCTATTTAAAGTCTCATACTTTGGCCTTCTGTTAGGTATTGGATCATTGCGATCTCACTGAAAAAAATGCATTGTGGTCTACACACTCATTTGTCTTTAACTGTCTTTTATAGTGGTAACAGTTTTGATATAGACCCTTTTTATTTTGGGAATATTTTTGATACATGCAATCAGCTCCAAGCTTCCTCAGTCAACCCTTAGTTAACCCAAGAATTCCCTCACCACCCAACCCAACAGAAAGCCTAATTTCACAACCCACACAACCTGAAACCCCACCTTGATCCGATCCAGCCCGAAAACCTCCCCATTTATCACTCAGCTTCCAGCAAGCTCAGCTGTCTGTTAAGGCTGGAGTGGATAGGGAGGGAAGGAGCACAGTTGCATTTCACTTCTTAGGATCCATTTACTTAAGGACAATGTTAAGTTCAAGTGCCCCAAGGGCTTGCCACAAAGGTGAAAAAATTTCATGGAGGAAAAAAAGTTAAAGCAAGAAAAGTAAGAAAAGAAGAAAGGAGGGCAAACGTTTTTATGAAATTTTCATACCTTCTTTCTGTGACTTTCCCCAGACTAAATCCCTTCCCCCATTCAAAACCCTTCCTGCTTTGAGAATCGCTGTTTTGTAATAATTATTTCCAATGATATTATATACTGTATGACACTACATGTCATAATGTGAAAAGCATTTTACCATCCCGCAACTTACAGTATGAGAAATAATTTGCACTATGACAAAAGAGGACTTTCATCGTAATGAATTTATAAATACACTCAAAATTTTTAGTAGTTATCGAATAATGGAAGATATATGTATATTTACGTGATTTGCAATAGCACTTTTACAGAACAGATAACTCTAATTCGTATTTCTTTTTTATACATTAGTCCTACAGCACTGAAATATGTTAAGAAAAATAAACTGCATCTTTTCAGCACATATGAAATTCAGCTGCTAAAATTTCAGTATGTAAAAGAAAACTAAAGGGAAGTATTTCTCCTGGTTAATGTGCCTCTACTTTAAGGTCAAACAAAATTGTTTGAGTTGAAATTACATTTTTACATAGCATAAATCAGAATTATTCTTGAAGATATAAATTAAACATATTAATTGAGTAATAAAAGTTACATGCATGAATGACATAAATAGCATGTTTTGAGAACAATGTCACTAGGATCAAGAGTTCGTGTGTTACGTTACCAACATATATACTTACGTAATTTTAAATCATAGAGAAAACCAAGAATTTTAAGAGTAATAAATATGGAAAACTGGCTAAACAGACATAATGAACCGTCTCCTACTCAAAATTGCTAAGCCCTCAAAATTATTTTTTCTCTGTACTTTTCATAGGCTTTTCCCTCAAAAAACAATTTAAGATTTCTTTGAAGTGATTTCCACTTATGAATATTAAGTCCCCAGTTTGTCCTTTCCTCATAATCGATGTAACACAATAATTTCTAATCTTCTTAATAGTGCATGTCCTTCAATTCCCTAGAGCCATTGTACTGATCTTTTCTCTGACAGAGTTTGTTGTCCACTTACTGAAGACTTGCTTTTCTTAACTGGATATTCTTTACGTAATACGTTTATTTCCATTGTTGTGTCCTCTCTCAAGTGTGTTCACAAACAATTTTAAAAATGAAATTTCCTACTTTGGTGTCTCACTGTAAGCTTCTTTATACAAATGCATCTAGGCTGTATATGTGACACCTGGAGAAACATTATTCAGCTCTCAGAGTCTGGTATGAAATGGTGCCCTGTCTTCAAATGCATTGACTAAACAAGGAGAAGGGCATGCTGAGGAATGCCTCTCTGCATTGTTTCTCAGCTGGGTGTATTGTAAATCAATACCTGACACTGGGAGTTTGAGTGGCTGAAGCTTTCTCTCATCTAATAGAGCTAGAACTAGCTTTCATACTGGATCTGCTGTTAACAGAGTAAAGAGTTATGGGACAACAATACCAAAACAAATTATAACTCACTACTATAAACTAGAAGTTCTATTTAGAAAAAAAATTCCAAAACACTGCAAGCTCTATTCCAGCATTAAAAATGACAATTTAGAACAGAAGTAGTAGTTCAAATCACAAATGCAAGAGTACTTGCAATCATTAGGAAGACAAATGTGTTTTTCAATGAGAACATCTGAAAGTATTTTAATCACCAATTAAAAATCCTTTAAAATGGGAAAACTCTTATTTCCCCACCAGAAAAGCTGAGGTTGAAAGAGATGTGGTTTATCGTTAGTTAGATCTGACATTATTTGCTGTGGTCTCTACTACACATTACTGCTCCTATTGAGTTCTCGTCTTACAGGTGGATCTACATGAACAGATTTACATGATATAGACCTTGAAACTACCAATTTCAATTCAAGATGGAATGTAAGATAAAATTCTTAGTAATTTTAAAAGTTTCTATTACTTCACTAGCTTAATTAACATAGTTTAACTGCACATTTGATATGCATTAAATAATATGTATTGAAACTGTAGATATCAAGCCTCTTTCCTTTTTATATTTCTATACCCATATTTAAGAATGGTTTCTTTGCAAAATAATCGCTAAATGTGCATTACAGTTATGTTTTTAACCACATAGCTCAGTACCATATTTGATAAAGTGAATGTCGCTTGCTTTTTAGTAGATGATCTGGTCTTCAAGAAAGTGCCAGAAGTCCCTCAGAATTAGCTCTTTGGGCTAAGATGTTCCATATCTATAGAAAATGCTCTTAGAAGTTATGAAGTATCTGTCTGAAACTTTAGGTGGACGCTAGTGCTCACCAAGACTATTGATCCAAATTCAGGCTTCTTGCAAATCCCCAGACATCATCTGGGAGTGAATACAGGACTTCTGCTGCATGTCAGCAGTGGAATATCACAAGAGCAGATATGGATGGATGGGGCACGTAAATAGGCCTGTGACCCCTCCACACAGGAAGTCAACAACCCCTTTTAATGTCACGTAGATTTAACTCATTTTTAGCGATTCTTTCTGCGGGCTTTCCAGCTGGGTCACCAGCTTCTAGGCTTCTCCACTGGGAAACTAGTGCAAGCACAAATCAAATCTGATCTTTAGCCTTGCTCTCAGCATCGCCTCAGTGGAACAATTGAAATGTGATCACAGGATTACAGTTGGCATGTTTGCGAATGGGAGCTGATAAAAAAACTCGTTTTGGTAAGTGGTATGATAACTAAGCAGCAAATTAGTGGATGGATTTTGATGAGCTTACGGGGACAACCAGATGGTGTACTGATCTAAGAGTTGGTAGTAGTAAAGGTTTCTCTTTCACAATTTTGAGAAAAGCCTTGAGAGACAGGTTAAATGACTCAGACCAGTTGCCAAAGATTAAGCTAAGAGTTATTAGGAAATTCGGCAAAGTAGTAATTGAGGAGTATTTTAGTATTTTGACTTTTGGTTTTATCTCTTTTACTCTGTTCAGAGTAAAGCATAACTGTATGAAGTATTTCTGCAAAGTCTGTGTCACTTGCCTCAAATGCTGCTTTTCTGAATCACATGCTTCAGCTGCTGCTTTTCTAAGTACTGATCTGCACACCAGCGTCAGAAGTATGAAGCTTTGGGATGAATCTATTAAGACACAATGAGTGTGGGAATATGCACTGGTGCTGGGATTTTAGGATGGCTGCCATTTGTAGGAAAGATAGTCTTTGCTTAGGAGATGTGCTGGAGAGACTTATCAAGGCAATACATAACCTATGGGGGGTATATCACCTCAGTTACAAAAGAAGGTGGAGATATAGAAACTAGCTCTAATATGCTTGCTTAGTTGGTTTCTAGCAGCAATAATTCTTGGATGTTAGTGCAAATTACTTTATCTAATACTCAACTGCGCAACTATACTACCTCTAAGGCAAAGGGGGCTGGGGTTTTAGCACTGCCAGGTCTCAAGGCTTCTGTTGTGTACACCCCTGCCTGAACACAAGACTGAAACATGATGGCCTCATGAAGGTCCACTTAATGAGAACTTTCCAAAATTACATTGGACTAACATTGTTAATTCAGATTTTATTGAACATCAAAATTAGTCAGCAAATAAATTAGGGTTGTTTATTTGTTTACTTTAGACTAGGTCTGTGTTCTGGAACAAGTTTCTTTAAACTACTGATGTGACATTTTTATTCACTGTAAGAAATTTTGTCAGCTGTCTTTATATATAAAATGTTGATGAAGTTAAATAAAGTTGTATCTGCAAGAACAGATACTAATTATTCTACTGTAAAGAGAAATCGTTCATCTCCTATTTAATAAGCCATTGCTCGCATATTATTAGCAAACTATTAATAAATTGAAAGCAGCCTACTAAGAAATAGCAGAATCCTCTTACTGTTAGTAAAAATGATTGCTCAGTTACAACTTCAGAATCACAAAACTGCAGAGGCATATGTGGAGAGAAATGTAGATGTGTCTATGTACATTGACAGGTGCTTATATGTTGCATGTGTTACGTGTTACATGTAATTAGCATATAGCAATACAAATTGTTTTGACAAACACTTGATTTTCATGTAACCCATATATTTGTTGAATCTCATAAAACTTAAGATAGGCTGACAGTTGCGGAAGGGGATGATGAGCATAGGAGATATACTGCAGTTGTGCAGTGGAAATAGTGCTTCCTAGGCTGCTGGGTTGGTTTGAGTATCTTCTGTTCCTGGAGAATTCTTTCCTTTCAAAGACAATTTGTGAGATGGATCCTTCACTTCAGATGATGCACTACACTGACTTAGCATACAATACTCTGCTTCTAAAACAGAGCAATGGGACTGTTACTGCCTCCTCTCTGCACTACGCACAAGCATGTGCTGAAAAATGCCTTGCACATACAATGAAAGAGAGCAAAGGGGTAAAAGTATGAAAAGTTGCTTCTAATATTTAATTGGGAAAAGCTGAAACTCAACTCTTCTATCCTTCGTATGGTGTCTCAGTTTCCTGTTTTTCAAATGCTGTCAGAAAAACTACTTCCTGTTTCAAAACTGTTTGAAAGTGTCCAATATGTAAATACTTTTGTCATTACGTCTTTAAGGCCCTTCCATTGACCACATGAGACACAAGTACCAGAATGCTATTACTGGGGCCAAGCAACCCACGAAGGTCATAATTTAGTAACTGGTTTTGAGATACTTTTGAGTTTGTTAGCTCTGCAAAATTGACTTCATTCCAGGATACGCAGCCATCTGTTTGCCATCAGCTTTTATTTCTTGTTTCCCAAGTGTAGTAATATGACAAACCCAGAACTAGTAATGCAGATCGCCAATAGAAGGGGTCCCTGCTACCAAATGAAAGAAAGCAGAAAAATTGCTACTCTGTACTGCAGTCATTTGCTGCACAAGAAACACTGTGGGAACACAGTAAGCCTGGAATTCGTTCAGCTTGGTAGCAATCCGGTGTTTTTTACCTATTTGCTTAGACAGAGTAGTAATGCAGATGCATTGTGGCTTTTCCCATTAAAATATTTTTTCTCTTTCTATGGAACTGCATAACTAATTTAGGGTTTTTTCAGCTTTCTAAAATAGAAATTACTTGGTTGTAGTTAATGAAATTAAGCTATCAAAGCAGTAAGCAGAAACAAGCTATTTATTTTTAATCTGAAGCAAAGCATAGCAGCTATATTTTGGTTTAGAGATACATTAGTTAAATTCAAAAATGCAATAAGAACAGCAATTTCAACAATGCATATAACAAATAGTACTGAATAAAATGTCATGTCCACATCATGTGCTCTTCTGATTTACTCTAATCAAGAAAGAAGCTTAACTAAATGTAGGTATTGGGGGTGGGGGGAAGCTGCAAAAATATGCTTTGAGTGCAACGGATGACAGTTTCTAGTACAGATAGCTCACAGGGAACATTCTTATTTTACCAGCATGGGGGGGGGGGGCGTTGTTTGCATAGTTATTTTGTTTGGGGAGGACTGGCGCTTTTTTATTTTATTTTGTTTTTCAAAACTGAGGCTTGTATTTTTTTCCTGAATTGAAGAAATTAATTGGGATTGCAACCTAGAACTAAACCCTCTTCTCCCATAGGTATTCGCAGTTTTTTCTTCTCAGCTATATATACATCTCCAGTGATTTTCAACTGATTCTTCTTGAGAACAAGTTGAAGAATAGAGAAATAGCTCTAGGAGCAGGGATCAGAAGCTATGTTTACCTTCCTGAATGAAGGCTTACCATTAAGATACCAAGTTTGTATTTTCTTATGGGCTTTCTTTATCCCATTAATCTTGATTTCATTCCTGCACAGTGCTGGCAGAGCACTGTAAAGAGAGATCAGATGGTCTGTAGCCCATGGTAGTGTAAGAGTTTTGCCAACTGATAGAAAATGTGGCTTTGAATTCCCTGAAGCTGATGTGAGAGTTTAGCATAGATACTCATGTAATAAGATGTAAGCTAAGCAATTGTATAATAGTGTGGATATCACAGGCATTTGTCTGTTCTGTTTTCTGGCCATTGGGCAGCCTAGACTGGGGCAATAAACTGCCTCCCAAAATCATGTAGCTATCCATGGCTGTTTGCAACTCTGTGGTGAATTAGTCATCCTCTCCCTGTCCTTACTACCTTTCTGTGACTCCTTCCCTGTGCCAATAATCTTGCTCAAATATAATTTGCTCAAATATAATTTGCTCAAATATCTAGCTGCAAAGCATAGACTCTTTCATTCGTGCTAGTATATAATATTTGAATGCTCCCAATATTTCAAATATTTCATTTATTGCTCAGTGCGTATGTATGTACCCTATTCTGATGTCTGCAGTATTAATGTACCTACATTTTATTTAAAATTAATATGCATTAAATAGATACAGTTAGCCAAGTCCAAGCAATCTAATGCAAGCAAGATCTTGTGCCCAGATCTGCATTATCCGTGCTGAGAGGGAATATCGAGGAGATGGTGAAAAAAGATATGAGAGAATTCTATTATCCGTCAGGTAATATGCATGTTTCACTTACAAAGCTGATCCAATGAGAATTAAATCTAATTTTATATGTAAGTAATGAGGAGTCATAAAAAGTTTCATAGTCCATATAGTCTAATCTGATTTCTGTCCTTCTGCCAAGTGTGTTACTTTGGATATGCTACCTATATTTGCTACCTGTAGTAGCCCTAAAATAGACATAAACAGGCTAGATACCGGCTCAGTTCTGTGAAGAAAGAAATAGGGATTTCTCCTTAGCTAAGGCCTCACAGACAAAACCGCAGTAGTTGGCCATACCTTCCTTCCTCTCCTCCCACAAATCCACACTTTGAGAATCATGATTTATATTTATTCTGTAGTCTGAAGACAAGAATCATAGTAAGTATTTGTAAATCAAAAAATAATGAGAAACTATGCCAAAAAACAATGGGAATAATATAACATAGTGATCTAGGCTCCGTTAGTTTGTATGTAGATTCATTGATTTGTCTATTTTTTGTAGTAGCTAAGGTCTGTTAGTTGTGCCTTGAATCAGCCAGGTGACTTTCCCTGTTCATGTCACTGATAACCTTGCTAATACCTTGTTAATCTCGTATCAAAATGAAGTTACTAAGGTTACATCATTGCATCGAGAGAGCTTCAAAACTTTAATGCTACTGTTTACTGCTCTGGTGCTTTTTAAAAATATAAAGATGCATGATTTGTAATAGAACTGATTTGTTCATTTATGCCAAAAGCAAAAACATAATGTGTGGCATAGGGCAAGGGCAAAGTGAAGGGCAAAGATTAAATTCTGCTTCTTCTAGCAGAATACTCTCGCCTACATTTTCCCTTAGTAATCAATTTCACAGTGCTGGAAAGTATGAGGAAAGGGCAGTCTGTACAAATATTTAAGGGTGCCTTCCTGAAGTTCAAAAGATTAACAGAACAGTGAGAACAGTACAGGTTTTTCGCTAATTTCTTAAATTTTTTTTGCTCTAATTTCATTTTTATTTTCTATTAATGGTGAGTTGACTTATTTCTTACATCACCAAGTGTAAGAAATCATGTTTTGTGATGTATATAATGAAGAGTCCTGTGAATAACTAATTCTGCAGTGCAAAAGAATGTGCAATATATTTGTTGAAAGATTTACGTGCATTTCCTTTTGCACTCATCTTTCCATTTCATCTTGGACACACATTCACATCCAGCAAACCAGAGGCGCACTATCTCAGCTTGCATCCAGCAGCAGTGTACGGATCTTGTCTCAGTGGGCTTTCATCAAATTGAGAAATTGGAGAATGAAAAAAACAAAAACCAAACAAAGAAGTAGGGTGGAAGAGGCATAAGCATTAATTCACCATGACTTCCAATGAATGCGAAGTTTTACCTACAAAAGTAAAGAGCATAAATTATTCTGTAGTTATTCTCTGGAGCATATTTATTCTTTAGTTCATGCCTGTCACACACTTATCTGTGTATGACAAGACTAGGCCAACAGAAGAGCAAAAATACCATTCTGGTCTATTCATCATGTCTGTACATTAGAAGCATGTTCACATCACTCTGCACCTGCAGTGTTAACTGAAACTGAACATCTATATAGTGTATTCTAGAAAATACGGCACATGGCGCATTGCTACATGGTAAATCTGAGGAGCTACAGCTTTTTAAAGTTAATCATATTGCTATACTAATTGAATAAAATTAAATGCTGGCTTGTATTAAAAGTTATATTAGTGAGAATCTTGGAACCCAAAAGATGGAAGGAGAGGCAGGAAGATTGTCTTTTAGAGATCAAGGTTGATTTCAGCATTTGGATATAAAGACGATCATGGAAAGCTTCATATAGATGCTTATCTAGATGAGAGTATAAAGCTGAAACAGACCTCTTGTACTACAAGCATTGTTGGAAATGTCTGTTATGGTCAAATTCCTACACTTCTGGGACATAGGGTCCAATGGAATGTTTGCAGTTGGGATATGGCCACTCTGGATATACATACATCTGGGGAGTGAGAGACTATAGAGGAGCCCTACAGAAAGGGACCTGGGGGTTCTGGTCAACAGCAAGTTGAACATGTGCCAGCAGTGTGCCCTGCAGGCAAGTGGGTCAACAATGTCCTGGGGTGCATCAGGCATGCCATTCCTAGCCAATCGAGAGAGGTGATTGTCCTGCTCTATACCACACTGGTGTGCCCCCACCTTGTGTACTGTGTGCAGTTTGGGACACCACAGTATAAAAAAGACATAAAAGCTACTGGAGAGTGTCTAGAGGAGGGGCACAAAGTTGGTGAAGGATTTAGAGATGAAGCCATGTGAGGAGCAGCTAAAGTCACTTGGTCTGTTCACCTTGGAGAAGAGGAGACTAAGGGGAGACCTCATAGCAGTTTACTGCTTCCTCACAAGGGAGGGCAGAGGAGCTGGTGCTGATATCTTCTCGCTGATGACCAATGATAGGTCCCAAGAGAATGGCAGGAGGATGTGCCAGGGGAGGTTTAGATTGGATATTAGGAAAAGGTTCTTCACCTGGAGGGTGCTGGAGCACTGGAACAGCTCCCCAGGGAAGCAGTAATGGCACCAAGCCTGACAACATTCAAGAAGCATTTGGACAATGCCCTCAGACACATAGTGTGACTGTCAGGATTGTCCTATGCAGGGACAGGCGTTGGACTCGATCCTTGTGAGTTCCTTCCAACTTCAGAATATTCTATGATTCATGATTCTTTATGTTCTGTGGCAAATGGAAGCTAATTTTTAATTCATGGGTGTTGTCACAGAGGATCAAAGTATGTTACAGATTTAAATTTAAGCATATGGATAATATAAAGAAATTAGCTTGCCGTACTTCAGGTATTTGCAGTACTATAGTTCTACGTATATTCCTGACCAAAGTCTCCAGGAACTCTTGTCACTATTTGCTAGGAAGCTGACAGCAAACTAGATGCTTATCAGGTTAGGAAAGAAGTCAAACCTGTCTCTTTTTCAGAGTTATGTATCATCTAATTGACTTCTTCAAACGCTACTGTGCAGCTGGTTTGGAATCACTTAGACAAGGAATCACTTAGACAATCTCTCCATCTGTTTGCTGACATACCCCTTATTTCACCTAGAAAATTTACTTAGGTGAAATCTGAAGACTTTAGAAATTTGCAGAAACTCTGTGGATATTTGAAGCTTGAGGTATTCTCTAAGTATGTGTATATCTACATCTACACAAGGTGTACAGTAGACCACACCAATCAGAGAAGTGCTGAACCAATTGCATGTGTATTTTCCAGATGGTCGGCATTTGCATAGCTAATCCAGCAGAGATCTGGATGCTTAAGACTTAATACGCATGGGCAGATCAACTGTACACTGTGCAACTACATAGATGCATCTGACTAACTTCAGACCTGTTCTGCATGTTCTTTACAGATGGACCATGCACACAGAGTATATTGAGTGTGCTCTGGAATTATACACAACAATGTATATTACAAAGTATATATGAATATGTTTTGCCTGGGAAATTTCAACGTAAACAAAATTATTCCATTCTTAAATGTTCTGAGTACATTATTTTCCCAAATTTAAATGTTTTGCCTACTGATACACTGCTCATAAGAAAGTCACTCAAACACAATCAGAGATGAAGAAGAAAAAGAACTCATTCTGTCCAGATGGAGAGTAGGAAAGAAATTAGTAAGAAATCTGTTTTGTGTATTCTTATATTAATTCCTCTCTTGAACTATCTGTGCTAGAGAGAGAGAGAGAAAAAAAAAAAGACTCTGTAGCTATTCAATTAATATTTAATGAATCCCTTGATAGAAATTGGGAGGGTATCAGTTTGTTAACTGGCCTGGTATCAATTGATATCCATCCCCTGCACAGACAAAAGAGAATAAATTCATTGACTATAATACAGGAAGTACAAAACTTTCAGTTAACTACTGTGATATGACAAATGAGATTGATTTGGGATTAAGACTCTAGTGAATTCAGTATGTGTTTAATATTGACTTTTAAATCTGTAGAAGATTTCTATTTGCAATTCTGAAGACTTATACTCGTGGAAGGAAGAAAAGGAAAACGTCTGTGGAATATCATCTAGTCTGCAAAGCAGAGGATAACAATTATTCTTCATAAAGTCTCCTGAAACATTTTGTTAAGTACAGCTTACTTAGATATATCTGAAGGTGTGCATCTGGCCGGTTCCACAGAGCTGAGAACATTCTAGTATTGATTATAGAAAAATAATGTGAAGTTCCTTTCTATAGAAAAAAATACTGTAGAAAATAATATTATTTTAGTAGAAAAAATAGTATTAGAAAAGCCCACAGCATTTACTATTTTTAAACTGAGTATGTAAACATAGTAGCTGTATCAACTCGGTTTGCAACCTAACTAATGGCTATGAAGTAACTTCCTTTTGTACACCTTCAGGCAAATCCTGCAGGCTTACCTCTGTGTTCTGCAATGCCAATTGGGGACACTCAGCTGAACTTAAAGGTGATCCTGACAGAGCACCACAGGGTTTCAGAGCTTGTCTTTGCTGACCACTTGCTGGCTTTCCATTTCCTTCCTCTTCAAAATAGGAGATTGCCGTTGCTACTGTCCAGCACCTCTCTCCCACAGTGCCAAGGCTTGTTTGGCTTGCTATGCCCTCACCGGCCACCATGACAGGGAACACCAAGTGCTATGTACTGTGGGGTTTTTGGACAACTAAATGAATTTTCAAAATAAAAATGACAGAGGGGAAAACCAGCCTCCTGAGTCTCAGGGGGAGAGGAAAGGGCAGACATGGTTGTGTAGCTCATTTGCTGGTGCCCATGGGGATTATGCCTATGCTGAGAGAAAAGAGGAAGAGGCCTTCATCACTTCCTTTGCCAAATAAGATGAAGAAGACAGACTGTCTCGCTTGAGTCTCTGTACCTCCCTAAAGCCCACACAGGAAGTACTATATGCCTACAGCTATAGCTCCCGCAATATTTGAATAGTGGCTTAGTATGATCTCTGTTTCCCAAATGGCAGTGCCACGTATGGGGATCAGTGTGGGGAGCAGCAAAGGCAGACGTGTGTGGTTTGTAATGTTTTCTTCATCCTTCTCAATATCCACAAGGTATGACTGAACACTCAGAAGTAATGTCAGAATTAAAAAAGATGAGTTTATGACTGTTCAGTACTTAAGAGACTGAAGAGTCAGTTCTCAGAAGTAAACAGAACCATGAAATGAGGAGCTGTAGGATGTATAGAGGATGCTCTTTATGTAGAGCAACAGAAGTTTTCAAATCCTTGTTGGTTGAGGTACACTTTCATATATCCTTTTTCCCCTTAACTGAGAGAGAAGAAGATTATTCCGTTTCCTTTCAGGATTAGAAAGAAGGGAGAGCTGTAGAGAACTGCTTTTAGCATGAGTCTACACTGCATGGGTGAATACCTTTTGTTTTAGGAGGAGATTAGCTCCCTTTATTTTTTTTACAGTGAGAAATATGCCACCTTGATTCTTCAGAAGTCATTCCTCTGATTGTGGGTGATGATTCTATACATCTGAGTGAATTATATTTTTTTTCGGAGAAATCAAGAAATTTTATTTTACCCTGTTGGGTTTCTCTTGGTTGCAATGCATAAATAAATATGTGTATTAGAATACTTCCAGAATTATCCAGTTAAGCAGCATAATAAAGAACCAGATATATAGTAACACTTAAACTGAAATAAAAATAGACAATTGTTCTTATTATCTAGAATAGCTACCCATACAAATACTTACTTTGAACCACTACTTTACTACCTCTTAATATGCAGAGTTGAGTATTATTTGTTTAATGAAAATGATGATTCTGCAGTGTTTGTTTTCTGATACTGTTGTTGAACTCAGTGAAAATTTCTGCATTGGCTCTCATGTACTGTGGTGTTCATAGTTACTATGTAATCCTAATTGATTCCATAGGACTTTGAGGTGAATTTAAGGTAATTAGAGTTATGAGGAAAGAATGTATCTGACTGTTCTTAAGTATCACGCTTTTGACTATTTGGAGTAAAAGACCATTATAGTCTTAGAGTTGAGAAATTATTGCAGTTTACATAACTAGTATAAGAACCACACAAGTGCTTCTTACAAAACTCAGATCAACAAAATTGGCTGGTTTATCTTTCTTTACATAATTTTCAATATTATGTATTTAAACATTCCAACATAACATAAACAAAAGCATTTAAAAATAAATGTTATAACTTTCTTACTTTAACACATTTGTTTGAATTTTATTTTCTGCTTTCTTCTAGTATTTTCCTATGCAGAACAATAAATGGTAATTAAAATGTGCAGGATGAAAAGATGGAGCAGCCAGTGCTTGTACCACCAGGACCAGACAGCTTCCATTTCTTCACCAGGGAGTCTCTTGCAGCTATTGAACAACGCATTGCTGCAGAAAAAGCTAAGAATCCTAAACAAGATCGTAAAGACAATGATGACGAAAATGGGCCAAAGCCTAACAGTGATTTGGAGGCAGGAAAAACACTTCCCTTTATATACGGTGACATACCTCCAGGAATGGTGTCTGAGCCCTTGGAAGATATGGACCCATATTACATCAACAAAAAAGTGAGTCTCGTATCAATCCTGTTCATATGCCAGTGTTTGGAGTGCTTATCACTTTATCATATTCATTTCATTTTTGTGGAGTGGGTTATGTACTTTCTGCCTTCTAGAAAGTTAGTAAATAAATATTTAATATCTTATAAAAAGTTGATTTGGCTAATGTATGTTTTCAGAACACATTTACCCCCATGTGGACTTGGCTCACTGGTGCTTCTGCTTTACATAAGGAAGAATTTTGCAGTAATATTATTTTTACAATTAAATTAATAAAATTGGAAATAAATGTAACATTATGACCGATTGTATAATATTGTTGTACAATGGATATAGCAGGGTATAAATAATTAGTGTGAAAATCTAGGCTTCCATTCACTGCTCTCTCATTCACTGGCAAAGTGCCCAATGTCCTGTATGGTACAGGACAGAATCCATCATCCTTAATGCTTACTAATTTTTCTTCCTTTTCTTTTAATTTACATAAAAAATTATTCCTTATATCATTGAATTTATATCAAAGGAACATCTATATGTAAGCTGAAACATAGTAAGTTGTCTTTGATGATAAGCAATATATAATACCTAAACAAACATGGCTATAAATAATTCCTTACATACTTTGCAAGCTTTAAAAAAGTAAATGCGTATTGAAACTGAATACACCAACCCATTACACTTCCTCTAAGATTTTTCAGATTTAAAACTGACACCATGAACCAATGCATAGCACATTTTGTTCTCAGAAACCTGCATTAATAGCGAATTCTTAGGAAATTTATGGAATCAATAGACAAAGACAGAGAAGCAGAAAATACAATGAGAGTGTAAAACTAAAATTTCAAAGTTTCTGGTGGAACTGGCCTTGAACAGTCTTGGAATCCTTTCAGGAGGATTCTGTTGTGCTGCCCACATACAGTAGAAAAAGTTCACGGTTTATAGTGATAGCTAGTTTGGGTGATATTTAATTATTAGATGTGATTATGAAAACTATAAATATCAAGACAGGAGTTATTTTGATTTTCACAAAGTGCTATGTTCTAAGTGTCTTAGCTTGCTAAATGTCATGTGATTTATGAGTCTTATTTTGACAAGAGAGAAAATACTGTATGAAAGAACAATATTTTTATATTTATTATTTGATGCCTCTGAAAGAGCCTTTATCTGCCATTCACAGTGCACTAAGATTTATCTTTAAATCACAGTTCTACTTCCACAAAGATAAAAGATGCTATAAAAGTTTCTATAAAAGCAGGCCTTGTAGACTTTTTGCACTAATTGTGTCTGTTTATGATACCTAACCACATATAATTACATCCCTACCTACCCACAGCTGGTATCCTGGACCTTTATAGTCAAATCTGTCTCTCTTGTGTGTCTTACAGTGAAAACAGATACATGATAGGTACACTTCTAGAGCCCTTAAAAAACAGAAGACGCTTTCAGTCCCTTCACAGATGGAGCTGAACGCTTACTACATCAGCCAGGTCTGATGATAGAGTTGCAAGTAATGAAATGAAAACAGCTGAACAAATTCAGCGACGTTTCTGCACTATTTGAAAGGAATAATATTTTTATTTGCACACTAAATAACATTTACAGGCATATATATACACATAGGAATTCTCTTCTTTATGCTGAAGTCCACATATTTTCTCTATGCATGTAGCTTTATCTTCTACAGGACAGAAATAGAAACAGCCTTGTCAGTCAAAGACAAAAACCTATCTCATACACTACAATTATATTTTTTTTTCCTTCAGTAGGAGGAAAATAGACTTTCCTAACAAAAATCCAACATCTATTTCAATTTCATGTCAGTAATTTGACTAAAATCATCTAATTCCTCTATTTTCTTATGTAGGTGTGTGTGAATTCTGGAAATAATTTTATCTTACTTCGCTTGTCTTTTGAGAGTACTGATAGCAGTTGCTGTTCCTGAGTCTCAGAAGGAGAAATAGATTGAGAAAAGCCTGAAGCACAAGTGAAAGTCTCCAGGAAGATGTGAAGGGCTCTTAATGCTCAATACATTTACCTCTGTACTATTTAAATTTCAGCTTTCTGTATCACTCTCTGAATTGCACCTAGCAAGGCCAAGGCGTGAAGCAGCACACCTCTCAGTGTAACTGTCTGGCAACTGCTGCATAATAGTTAGAGATTTTATGTTTCTGCCTGGGGAAGCATCTATGTGAAATGATGCAGATCTAATGAAAAACACTAAAATGAAGAAAAATATTTATTTGCAAGAAAGGATTAGGACCAGTGCATGGATTAGCAGATGACATTGTTGCTTTAGACCTCTATTTAGAGTTCTGTGCTTAAACTGTACCTGATTTATCGACAGTTTGGCTTCCAAACTTTCAAATAGGGAATAGAAACAGTTACCTACAGAACTGGTTAAATACTACTAATGAACATGATCACAGTGTTTATTCAGGAAACCTGTACAAGGATTTTAGGAATATCTTTTTTATTCCAGATTTGAGTTATGAGTTTAATCATCCTTATATGCATTTGCATTTGCCTTATATGCAAGTATTGCATCGCACTTGCTGGTGATTTTTTTCCTGCCTTTGTAACAAGATTGAACAAGTTCACTGTATTTTTGCATGCACCTAATGTTGAAAGATCATCTAGAGTGTTTTACATTTCACGTTTGAGACTTTTCTAAGCAATAAGTTTGTGGATGCCACATTTTGGTACAGTTTAATACAGAATAAGGCAGAAATAAACGTGTTGAGCTGGTGTGAGAGCCTTAATTTGTGGATAAGAGGTAGCCCAGAGATGAAAAGTTAAAAATTGGGAAACTTGTGAAGAGAACAAAACTAGATAGGTGTGCTAGTTTCTGTTGACTGTGTTTCTGTGTAAAGGATACAACCAAAGAGGACATATTCATACCCAATATTGATCTGAAGGAGAAAGGAAAAGCAAAAAATTAACAACTGTTGTTTCACAACAGAACAGCCCATTGTAGCAAACTTACACACCTGATAGTATTACTGATTTACACTATATCATAAATAGTCTGAATGCCAGCAATTGTACTCTTGGAAGATAATTATTTTACTATAATGTAATATAATATATTATAAAGTGATACTGCTGACTGTAGTGGTTGATAATGCTGGTCTTTAGAACTGTAAAATTTAGCATCTTAGATGATTACAATCCAATTATATTTTTTTTAATCCAAAAGTAAGTAAAAATGAACTTGGACTTTACCCATTTTTTTGTGCTCCACTTCTGTGTAAGTGCAAATCAGTGTGTTCCCGGTATAATAGTTACTGTCTGGTCATGCTTAAGCTTCCATCACAAAGGATCAAGGAGGTTTACTGTCTGTAGAGAAAATAATCAGCTGGAATCCCCTAAGATCCTGACCTGCAGGCATGTGTCGAAATTTAGTCCACATGGTTTCATGCTTTAAGGGCTGGCTCTTTCCTCTTGAACCTTGGCTAGTGCATTAAAGAGGAAGGAAAGCTTAGGCCAAACTAAATGGGTTTTACTTTGCTTTCCACCTGTTATAATATACATACAGCACTACTGATTGTCACTCCATGCCCTGCCTCTTTCTGGAAGGATGTTGAACAATGTTTGTCAGAAAAGATGCCTCCTTTTGACCTGGCACTTGGAAATATTGGTCCCTAATCTGACCAAACCACTAGCTCTTGGGATACTCAGACTTGTCTTGGGTTGCAGAAACAAAAAGATTCTGTAAAATTGCTTTATGTAACAATTACATCAGAGAAGGTGAATGTACTAGTGATTTGAGATATTTTTGATAGCTGTAAGTGAAAGAACTTTCAAGTGAAAAGCAAAATAAAGTCTTGCTAGAAAACATGGTTTAAAAATAACCACAAAACCAAGAAATGCCAACTTCCAATATGCCATGAGTCTTGTGTTCTAACTGCCCCTGGGGCTTTTCCCGAGAAGCTGAGGACCCAGCTCAACAATATGTCACCTCTTGCCTTTCAGAAGGTCTTTTGAGGTTTATATGGTGTTTATTTAACTGTAGGAAGTGGAAATGTAATGAAGTAGCAGTTAGCCTGCTAAATGTAGCCTTCCAAAAACTATACTGAAACCTAACCGAGGGGAAGGAGAGGAGAAGGAATGTTTTGGAAACTGTTTGTTCCAAGATGTTCTCAGAGACCGTAGCTTTGTTCAGCGTCGATTCTTCTTCCCTTTTAGCTGCATCTTCTCAAAATATTCCTTCTCCTTCTTTGTCCTGCTAAGATTGCCTTTTCTGGGATTATATAAATATGGCAGAAGTTACAGAACTCGAATCCAGGTTACAGATGCAAAGGCACAAAATTAGGTGTTTCTCTTTAGGGATTTCTTTGTATTTATGTTGACACTCAAATACTTTGAGTGTGTGGGTTTCCTGCCTTTACAAAATTATTAAAGCATTGCATAAAACCTAAGCCCTTAAAAGTATGCATAATCCTTCACCTACACACACTAATCTTACAATTTGTTTTTATTTAGCCTTTCTCAGTTTATGTCTACTTTGTCCTGACAGCTTTGGGTACAACACTTCATGTTCATCCACACTGCCTACACATTGGCTTGCATCTGGGTTGAGACTGCAGTGAGATATAGCAGGCTTACCAAGGAGGAAAGCTTACACAGGGACTGGATATCTGCTGTTATCTCTATTTTTTTGTGAAAATTCTTCTTCAGAGATAACATACAATTTTAGTTCATGTTTAAGGTTAGAAATCAGAGGACCAAGAAAGTCATCTAAAGGCTCCAGTCACAAAGGTGCTTTGAGTGAAAAATTGAAACTCAAGTACAGAATTTATGTCTTCTTGGTTCTCTTTATGCAGGGCAGCAGAAAGTAGAACAGCTAAAATAGCATCAGCTTCCAACTGAAAATGGAGCTGTGCCAGCATGCTGTTATTTTCCATAAGGCACACTTGAAAAGAGATGTATGTTTAATATGCTTGTGTTCAAAGATTTTTTAAAAAATATAGGTTGACTAAACGTAGGTGGTGTAGTCTCAGATACAAAGTTAGTAGGGAGTGTGATTTTTAAGGTATTTTGTAAACTACCTCATAGCTACAAAAGCCAAGAGTGTGAGTTGGAGGCTTCTGAGCTGTGAGTCCTGGGGGGTGGGGACAGACCTGGGAGGGAAAAATCACCTTCCCTCTTGAGGTGTGAGGCTTCAAAATATTGTGCCAAAAAAAATTCATCTGCTTGTTTTCTTCATTATTTAAAATGAAAACTTTATTTAAGGTCAGGTCATCTGCAGTTACACTTTGAAGGTTGGTATTATCAGTAATGCATAATTGGAAGTGTAATTTGGAAACATTAGCTCAGGCTTTATCCCACTGTCCCGGGTCTCACATGCAGTTTCTCCATTTTTGTGCAGAAGTGGGGGAATCAAATACATATCTTACACCATTAGGTATGTTGAATTTGTACTGGAGACAATATCAATGTCCTTCACTCTTAAGGGCCGTGTAGAGCCATGATGGAAACACAGCTCAGGGAAGAAGACATGAAGTGAGTTGGGACTGGGACATCTTTTCCTTAGGATTTAATCCTTTTTCTCTGCTCTCCGTACTTGGTATCTGTCACAGACTGGTGGTAAAGATCTGTATCTGTACTTCATGTTCCATACGTATTAAGCTTCCCAAACCTAAGCAGACTGAAGAATTATCCCTCTTGAACCTCCTTGGCATAGTTTCTCAGTCTGACAGCCTTCCCAGAAATAGCCTTGTACTACGCATGCTTACAGTCTTGAAGCAATGTTCGATAGTTCAATGTCACAGGCACTAGAAGAGATCAATATTCCCTTTCCCACACTTCCACTGGCATTCTAGTTTACAGCTCACTACATCAGCAACATAGTGAAAAACAAGGAGGGTTTATCATAGTTTATTTACAAAATATTGACAAAATTTAAAAAAAGCATTTTGGGGCATTTCTTTTGGGCAGATTCTTTAATACCTTTAATTCAGTTTGAATTTAGGCTATAATCATTGCTTCATCCCTTCCACTGCATTCAGATTGCTTCAGAGTTACTGAGACTTCCTTCTGCAATGTTTTTCATTCTTTTCTGATTGATCTTGCAGTTGAAGAGCCAGCATGCTGTTATTACATAAAAACATTAATGAATTGAATGTCCTAAACCTAAAATTGTATTTCCATATGTCAGGTACATCAGGTAAGTACTGGAAATGAGTTTAATTTTGAAAATGTCATGGCTTATGTGTATTAGCTATTCAAAACTTTATAGCGTTGGTGATTGGTCACTAGGAACAGTTTTAAAATTAGCATCTACAGTGAATGCACACTTATAAAATGTCTATAAAATATCTTTCTTTCTCTTTTTCAGACCTTTATAGTATTGAATAAAGGGAAGGCAATCTTCCGATTCAGTGCCACCTCTGCTCTGTACATTTTAACTCCCTTCAACCCTCTTAGGAAAATAGCTATTAAAATTTTGGTACATTCATATCCTTTTTCAATAGTTGCTCAAAGCGTTACACAAAAATTAAGAAAACTCGTAACTGTCGTTGTAAATAAAGGTTTTTGTAGGCTGTTAATTTTATTTTTATTTTACAGTGGAAGACTTATTTTAAGGTTTTATAAATACTAAAAATATCTATTTATCATGTAGATGCATTTTAACTGTTCTATTGATTTTAAGTACTTCTGTTGTACAAATCTGCAGATGGATTTAAGAGTCCACCTTGATAAATTTTTCAGAGAAGTTTCTTCAGATTTATTTTAACATTGAAAACTTTTGCATCCCAGATTCATAAAACAATTATATGGTTTTTTTAAAAAAAATGCAGTTTGTGCTTACAAATTCCAGAAGAGCTATGAGTTTTGCAAGCAGATATACAGCTGCTCAGGAATAGCTGGCTCAGGGTTATGTTTATATCACCTTTCAGGGGTCCTTCTGCCATCCTCAAGGTGAGCTTCATACTCTGTTGCAGCAGCATGCATCAAGTCTGGTTCATGCATTCTGAATCTCACATTCCCAAACCTGCCCAGTTGCACCAAAAATCCTCTGCCAAATTGAAATCATTGCTAGAAAGCACAGGCAGCAGTCCTATAGGCAGTTTGCAGAGAATCTGTATGTGCAGATGGTGGACAGATTGGGAGACCATAACTGATGATATGGTGCACAAGGGAAACTTTTAGCCTGACATGTGGGATTCATGCCTGATGTTTGTAACAGGTTGATCAGAATTTCTAGTGGATGAGGTTTTGGTGCACTTTTCTTGCACCCCAAGACAGGGAAAAGTAGTCACCAAATGAAAACTTTGGGGTGACAGTAAGACTTTTAACTTTGAAGAGTTAGTCAAGGTCAGAAGCGTTATTGTTGGAGACTACTGGCAGAACCTTCTTGGCCTTTAGAAAAAGGAAGAAACAAGGCTGATTGTTTTTTACTGGGCAGACCTTTTCCTCTGAGTTCCCTAGAAGTTAAGCAGTGAGAGGAGAGGAAGTTGTCTGAATAGGAGTTGGAAAGCATTTGGGGACAGTAGCTAAGGGACCTGACAGAGATGTACAGATGTGGTGGTGATGGTGAGAAAATGCAGCCAAATACTGTCAGGTTGAAGGCTCTAATGAATGTTCATTTATTCAAGTAGGCAATACCTTCCAGCCTTGCATCTGTGCTAATTGTGTGCTATGTTTTTTACTGGTGTACTGATTACTGAGTTTGGTTTTTATTTTAAGTTCCTCCTAATTGTGTACAAAGAGTATCCAGCTGATCTTGATGGCAGTCAAAACAAAAGCAATTCTAATAAACAATATGCAGTTCCGATATTATTCCTTCTCTCTATTAACTGATTGCGTGATCATGTAATTTAGCTCTATTACAGGAGGAAGTTTCCATATAATATAACAGAACTGTGCCTTTCATTTTCAATAAGAAAGATGTGTGTTGAGCACAATGCTTGGAAACCCTTCATCTGTACGTCCCCTGCAAAGAAACAGGGTATCTCTTCCCAATGCACAGAGACTTTCCCTGCAATTATTCTTCTTCACTGTCACTACCTATTGTTATACCAGATACAGGAACTGGTAAAAGCATTAATTTCTGTTTCTTGTGCTCTGCTGACTCACCTCCATGTATCCTGCCTTTTTTTTCTCCAGTTTTGCCTGCCTATCTCAAGTTAAGGTAGAACTGTGGAACTGAGGGGGCAACACAAGAATGATGGTAGGTGGTTAGACTTTAGCAATTAATAGGAAAGGACGAAAAGGTAAGAATAGTTGGGAGTTTAAGCAGACAAAAAAAGTTATCACAATATTCGCTGCTTGGTCAGGCATTTAGACAAAGGTCACCCACCTGTCTTTGGGAATCAGGCAGCTAAACCCTTCCCTGGGATTGTAGTGTCAATCTGCTTGAAGGAAGGCCTTCAGCAAGGCCTTTGACACTGTCTCCCATAGTAGACTACTGGACAAGCTGGCAGCCTGTGGCATGGATGGGAGTGTACTGTGCTGGGTTAGGAATTGGTTGGATGGCCGAGCCCAAAGGGTGGTAGTGAATGGTGTCCCATGCAGCTGGTGGCCGGTCACTAGTGGCGTCCCCCAGGGTTCGGTGCTGGGCCCGGTCCTGTTTAATATCTTTATTGATGATCTGGATGAGGGGGTTGAGTGCTTCATCAGCAAGTTCGCAGATGATACCAAGCTGGGAGGAAGTGCCGATCTGCTAGAAGGTAGGAGGGCCCTACAGAGGGACCTTGACAGGCTGGAGAGATGGGCTGACTCCAATAGCATGAGGTTTAACAAGTCCAAATGCCGGGTTCTACACTTTGGACACAACAACCCCATGCAGAGCTACAGACTGGGTGCAGAGTGGCTGGAGAGTAGTCAGGTGGAAAGGGACTTGAGAGTGCTGGTGGACAGGAAACTCAACATGAGCCAGCAGTGCGCTCAAGTGGCCAAGAATGTCAGTGGTATCTTGGCCTGCATCAGGAACAGTGTGGCCAGCAGGACTAGAGAGGTCATCATCCCCTTATACTCGGCACTGGTCAGGCCGCACCTTGAGTACTGTGTCCAGTTCTGGGCCCCTCAGTTTGAGAAAGATGTTGAGATGCTGGAGTGTGTCCAGAGGAGAGCGACAAGGATGGCGAAGGGGCTGGAGCACAAGCCCTGTGAGGAGCGATGGAGGGAGCTGGGGTTGTTTAGCCTGGAGAAGAGGAGGCTCAGGGGAGACCTTATTGCTCTCTACAACTACCTAAAGGGAGGTTGTGGTCAGGCAGGAGTTGGACTCTTCTCTCAGGCGACCAGTGACAGAACGAGAGGACATGGTCTCAAGCTTCGCCAGGGGAGGTTTAGGATTGACATTAGGAAGAAATTCTTCACTGAGAGGGTAATCGTTCATTGGAATGCGCTGCCTAGGGAGGTGGTCGAGTCACCATCCCTGTAGGTGTTCAAAGAGAATTTGGATGAGGCACTTAGTGCCATGGTGTAGTTGACAAGTAGGAGTAGGTGTAGGTTTTGGGTCATAGGTTGGACTCGATGATCTCAAAGGTCTTTTCCAACCTTATGATACTGTGATACAGTGTGAAGGGAGGTTCTGCAGAGGGATCTGGACAGGCTGGATCGATGGGCTGAGGCCAACGGGATGAGGTTCAACAAGGCCAAATGCAGAGCCCTCCATTTGGGACACAACAACCCCACGCAGTGTTACAGGCTTGGGGAAGAGTGGCTGGAGAGCTGGCTGGCAGAGAAGGACCTGGGGGTGTTGGTTGGCAGCCAGCTGAACATGAACCAGCAGTGTGCCCAGGTGGCCAAGAGGGCCAATGGCATCTTGGCCTGTATCATACACAGAGTGGCCAGCAGGAGCAGGGAGGTGATTGTGTCCCTGTACTCAGCACTTGTGAGGCTGCACCTCGAGTGCTGTGTTCAGTTTTGGGCCCCTCACTACAGGAAGGACATTGAGGTGCCGGAGCGTGTGCAGAGAAGGGCCACGAGGCTGGTGAGGGGGCTGGAGAACAAGTCCTACGAGGAGTGACTGAGGGAGCTGGGGTTGTTTAGCTTGGAGATGAGGAGGCTGAGGGGAGACCTCATCACTGTCTACAACTGCCTGAAAGGAGGTTGTGACGGGGTGGGTTCTGGTCTCTTCTCACAAGTGACAAGAGGTAGGATGAGAGGGAATGACTGCAAGTTGTGCCAGGGGAGGTTTAGACTGGACGTTAGGAAGAATTTCTTCACTGAAAGGGTGGTCAGGGATTGGACCAGGCTGCCCAGGGAGGTGGTGGAGTCACCATCCCTGGAGGTGTTTAAAAGATGGGTGGATGAGTTTCTTAGGGACATGGTTTAGTGACATGGACAGGTACGGTTCTGATTCCCTTTGATTTGAATGTCTACATCAAAAGGTACGCTCAGGTTTTAATTATTCACTAACTGTAAGCAATGATAATATTTGCACCAATGTTCTGCAGAGTTTAGGCTGAGATGTTTCTTCTCCTATTCACGTAGAGTGAAGGATTGGTTTGGGTTTTTGTTTTTTTCCCGTGGCATAAAAATATACTCCAAACAATAAAGTGCCCTAGGCTCTCACATAGGAGTTTTCTGTAAATGGCTTTCTTCATTTTAAGCTAGCTTCCATACCAGTCATGTTGATGCAATTATTTTTAAGGAACACATCTTTTAGAGAGATGAGTAGATGAAAATTAGTTAACTGTTTGGCATGAAGGTGTAAGCAGTCCTTATTTTTTGCTGCCATCGTGTGGCCATTTTGAGTGAGGTTTTGGTCTTGTGTGATTGTTTCAGTATTTCCAAATGGAAATTTCCAATTTCCAAATCAAGTATACTTTATTGACATGAAAAGGGAAGGACAGCACTGCTCATAGAGCCAGTGATCTTGGAAACTAAGAACATCACATTGAGTGTAATGAAACTGCAGTGAACTGTCCCACCTCCCTACCACAAGCCCCTTTGAGCTGTTAGTCTGGGTTTCATAGTCCCAGAACATCTAATTGTTTCTTTCTGGAACTCTCAGTGGTTTTCCATGCTTTTCAAGCAGTTGACCACAAGTTACTATAACCATTTTCAAATTAAAACATCGGTAGAACAAGAGATGTGTCTTGTCCTGCTAACATGTGTTTTGAGACAGCCCAAAAAGCATACTGGAAAAGGAATAATTTATTCCCCTCAATCTCTGAGATCTCTATCAGTTTCTATTGCACTGACTGAAACAAGCTAGTGATAGGAAAACACAGAATACAGTCACTTTAGCAATTAGAAACAGTATTTCGTGTTCTGTTCTCTGGGTTTTTTTGACAGGCTGGCTGTTCTGGGGTGGTGTGTGCTATGTCTGTAGCTCTGAGTCATGGTAAATAGGATAAACTTTTTTTTACCTTGCATATGCCAGTTGTTGAGTTTAGTTCCAAAACTGTAGAAGTGAAAGACTAACGCTTATTCAAACATATCCAGTACTTAAGTAGAACAGTATTCTGCAAGGTGTTTTGGTTTTAGCTGTTACTCAGCTCACGTTACCTTCGAGGTATGTGAGAGTTGTCGCCCTCACCTTTTAGTACCAGCTGAATACAAATCATGAGAACATCAACAAATCAGCATCAGAACACCAACAAATCAAGTGCAATGTGCTAAAGTGAAAACTACCAGGTTAAGCAAAATACATGTGCAATGTTTGCCATCATCTAAAATACTTGTCTAAGTGACAATATTTTACTGTACTTAAGCTATTTGGCTGATGTGATATTGTATAAATTACTGTTGTGTTTTCCTTAACTGTATCTACATTATTCAGCATGCTTATCATGTGCACTATTTTGACCAACTGTGTATTTATGACCATGAGTAACCCTCCAGACTGGACAAAGAATGTAGAGTAAGTTGCATATGTTATTTAAAGGTATCATTGATGTTTCTCTAAGAATCAGCATGCCAGTAATTACTATCATATGTGCTGACAGGAACTATCATGAGACACTACTATTTCCTCTCTAAACTATGTAGAAATGTGGGATAATAATTTAAATCTGCTCCTAGTAGAATGACTGGGTAGAAAAACTGCAAGTTGTATTACAGATAGTATTCTGCTGAGATTCCACTAGTAGTATTCTGCTGAGATTCCACTAGTTTTTTCTTATCTCCATGGGTTAGTACCTACCCAGTGTTTTTACCCCTCCTTCATGCCACTGCGTTAATACCAGAACCACAGCCTCTACTTGTACAGATCAGTTAAGGACAGCATATAAGCAAAAGTATTCCTAAAGTAAGAAATCAGTGCATGCTTGCATTCTTCTCTTTTTAGAGTTAATACTAGATGTTTTAGTTCTTAATGATTCAGGCAATATCCAGTAAATTATGCTCACAACATTTTTAGTTGCATACTTTTAAGCTGAGTGTCACCAGTAAATCTTTAATGCATGTCATTTATTTGATGGATTTATTTATTTTGATTGACGTACAATATCAGGACTGCTGTACTTCAGCTGCATGTAATAACTATACGTATATAAATATAAAAGCATGTGTGATGAATATAACACATTTTAGAAGAAGAAATTGCTTATTTACTGTATTTGTTTTCCAGTATTGAAATAAAAAACTCTTTCATTTGATCATCATAGTTTTATCACAATACCAGCGTAAAATGCTGCTACTTATTTTGATGACATTTTCCTATATTCTCCAGGTATACATTCACTGGCATTTACACATTTGAGTCACTCATAAAAATCATTGCAAGAGGCTTTTGCTTAGAAGATTTTACTTTTCTTCGAGATCCATGGAACTGGCTCGATTTCACTGTCATCACTTTTGCGTAAGTTTTTGGTTTTTGCTTTTTTTTTGAAATTGAAGGGCAAAAAGGGCATGAAATTAGTATTGATATATATATAAATTTTGTTAAATGGAAATTTGTGTATGGATTTACTTTTTTCTAAAACAATGTCACATTCTAATATGCCTATTTTTATGTAAGTATAAATACTGCAGAAACCATTAGTACAGCTAGTATTAGAGAGGCTAATTTCATGTCCTGCATTTTTTTCTCTGAGCAGAAAAGGAGCATCCCTTTGACTTCATTCTCCAAACTTACCAATCTAGTCTAGATAAATTTTAGGCTTTCAAAGTTATATCACTGCGATTCACTTCAGAGACACTTAATGTAACTGAAGGCTCTGAAAGCATATTAATGCAAGGCAAACTGCAGTGAAAGGTAAACCACTGACTGTTGCTATTTAATTTTTTACTAAAAACGCCAAAGTGGTCTTGATGAAAGACCCAAGTAAGTAGCATAAACTTTGCCTAAATTCTGAATAACTGTGATTTAATCCTACAGGTATGTAACAGAATTTGTAAACCTAGGCAATGTTTCAGCTCTTCGAACTTTCAGAGTATTGAGAGCTTTGAAAACTATTTCTGTAATCCCAGGTAAGAAGTAACTGGTGTAAGGTGTTAGGCCCCTTGTACCTCCCAACTGTTCCTTTTTATCCTGTCATTGTGTTTGTGTGTGAACTCCCCTATTACAGATATGTGACAGAGTTTGTGGACCTGGGCAATGTCTCAGCGTTGAGAACATTCAGAGTTCTCCGAGCTTTGAAAACAATATCAGTCATTCCAGGTGAGAGCTAGGTTAAACACTGAGGCTGACTTTAATTCACTGAAATGAAATTCATATTTTTTAAACATAAATCTTATTTCTTGCCACAAAAAAAGCAGGAATCAGAAGATACTAGAATTCACTAAGATCTCCGATTCATTGCTTTTTAACATGAGCTCTCTCCTTTTGAAATCAGCCTTTGAGTTTAACAGATTTTTGCATGAGACATTGCAGTACACAGTGTGTGTGGTTTGCATCATATGATGTCAAGCTTTCTTCTCCACATTCAACGAATATTAGTAACCCTGAAGTTTTCTTACCCATATGTATCTTACCTACATGATGTTATGTGGTATATGTTGTGAGTATTTGTTTCTAAAATAGTAGAACTCTTTGAATGTTGACTTAGTAAGAAGATGAAGGAATAAGATAATAAAGAATAGCATGGGCATTGCATGGGGGATTTATTATCTTGAAGTTTTATAATTTTCCAAACCATCTCCAGTTTTATAGCATTAAATTTTAATCGTATTTCTTGTTGAACAGGCTACTACTGTCTTCTAAACTTAGTATGTTATAAAACTGATAGTAGCAAAGGTTTGGGGCAAGATGTATTGGCAAATAAAATGAAAGAAGACTTTTATGTGAGATTCATGTAGAGCATGAATAAAAAATGTCACTTGTTTTAGCACTAAAACAAGTGTTTGAAATATATGCAACTCATTCCATTCTTGGTTTCAAATGAACATAAATTTCAGCTATTTATTCATTTTCACAAATGAAAAAGCTCTTCACAAAAATGTTATTTCACAGACATTACAATCATTTATTGGGGCTTCTGCATGAAATGTATAACTTTATAGGGAGACGCTGTCATTTTTATGCTTTAATAAATTCTGAACATCAGAATAAAATTTCCTTTGTATTTGCAGGCTTGAAGACTATCGTGGGAGCCCTAATTCAGTCTGTGAAGAAGCTCTCGGACGTTATGATCCTGACTGTATTTTGTCTGAGTGTATTTGCACTAATAGGGCTGCAGCTGTTCATGGGCAACTTGAGGAATAAATGCCTGCAGTGGCCTCCAGAAAATTTTACTCTGGAAACAAATATCACTTCTCAGCTAAACGGCACTATAGGTGAAAATGATACATTGGTTAATTCAACAGTGACTCTATTTGACTGGAAGGAGTACATTGAAGATGAAAGTAAGTACTGTCACCACAATTCTTATTGAAGTGATTTATGGCTGCCTTATTCTTAGAAATGACAAGGGGAAGGAATGATTAACTTAATTAAGGTGGAGAAGTAGTATTTTCTCTCTCTCATAGATGTTGTCCATAGGCCTGCATGGAAGAGGGAACAGGGAAGGAATACATCATACAACTTTTTCTCAGCTCCTTCTGCCAAATCCACATCTCCCCTGAGAGAGAAAGAGCTCCAAGGGAATTCTTAAAATTACTTAAGAGTCTTAAACATTTTCTACTCCCATACTGCAAAGCAAGATCAGCTACAGACTGTTGTGGCATTTCTGACAGATGTCAGAGACTTCTAACGTTCAGTATCAGCGAGAATACTGATACTGACATTCAGTATTTCCACCATCTATCCATTTTTGTGCTTCACTATCCTTATTATTAGAAAGGGGGTTTTTTAAAGTCTAACAAATTTTCCTGCTGCAATTTAAGCTCTTTGTTCTTATCAGCTTTAGCACAGGCATCACAATCAAGTTATTCCCTATTATTAATGACTGTCTCTGAGGTATTTAGAGTCTATTCTTATGTTGCCATGCATGTTCTCTCCTCTTCCAGTCTTCTTTTTGTATGTCAGGCAACCTAGATCATGAACCTTTTTCTCCTACAATTTATTTACTAGATCTTCATCTCTCATCTGGATCCGTGTTGGTAAACATCCTTCTTAAAGAGCAGTGCCCGCATCTAGGCGTTTCTCTTCCCTGTGAGGCATAGGTAGAGAAGGATCATGTGGCAGTTTAATAACTCATACTTCTCATTTATATATCCTAGGCTAGGGCTTGCCAATGTTTATACTCATAACATCATTAAATCCTATTCAGCTTGTGGTCTACCTGCCTCCTGAATCTTTTACAGAATTTTACCACGTTGAATTACCACTTTGCATTTGTACAGTTCATTTTTCTAGCTTGAACAGTACCCTATTTTTTCAGACCATCTCTCCAACTGTCCCGACTGTTTTAAAGTTTCCTGAAACTGACCACAAGCCTTATCAGTTCAGTATCATTTACAAATTTGATAAGTGTTCTTCCATTATGTACATTAGTTAAAAACCTTGAATAGCAGCAATTTCTGGCAAACCTCTTCAGAAGCTGTTTTGATGCACCTTTCCATTTTCATTATTTCCCGAAGCATGATTTTTCCAACCACTTTACCTGATACACAATGGTCTGGCAAATTGAGACTAGATAAAGGAATGTATTTCTGTACAGTTAAATGTGAGGTTACAAACCTAAGCTCCATCCTAAAAATGAGTGCTGCACAATTCATGTTGAGACAAGTTCCCATGCATAAAGACTGTAGCTGATGGCATACATCATCTCTAACTTTGAAAGTTACTTTTGGGGAAAAGTGAGAACTGAAGGTTAGAGAGACGAAGAAAAGGCAAGGGGAAAGGGGAAATTGACCACAGTAGCCAGCTGTTACAAGAAGTGGTGAGGTGCCCAGGTGACTCTCCTCCCCTGGGTATCTTTCCCAGAGCAACAGCGAGCACTCCTTAATACTTTTCCCATAGCAACCGTGGGTTTTTTATTAACATCTTCTCAAACTCACTACAGGTTGTTATAGATTACAGTTCTACGAGCACTAATTGGAATGCACTCTGATCAGGGAAAGTGCTGCACAACTGGTTGGTTTTTAAGCTCATACATGCATTTTATTAGGTCACCTAATATAAACCAAAAGCTACAAGCAAGGAGTCAGAAAACAGGGTAGAAAGAGGGGTCAATCTCACACCAGAGGCAATTGCTTCCCACAAGCACCTGCTGCAACAATATTGTGTTTGCAGGTGTAACATCACAAGAATAACAGCAACATAAAAACCAGCATTAGAACAAAAGAAAGATAGTGCCAGAAAGCCTCTGGAAAACACAGCACCTTATGAGAAAGATTGCAGAGCTGCAACTGAGGGGCAGGATACAGAAATTCAACTTGAAAGCCCTTGACAATAGAGAGGCTAAGGCACCTAGGGCACTGTGGAGGAGCCAGAACTCTGACAAATTAAGGCTAAACCTCTGCTTTCAAACAGCTAAATAGCATCCTGTCCACATAAATAAATTATTGACCAAGAAGGCAGCATTACCCCTGTATTTATCCCTAGTGCAGTTGCTGCTGGAATACTATATAAAGTCCAATGCTGAAAAATCAGAGGGTGTTCGGATCAGAGCAGAATGATTAAAGGGTTGGAAAACATGCTTTATACCAAGATAGACCAGGAACTCAACTTACTTAGCATATCAAAGAGAAGGTTTAAGGGGTTATTTGATCACAGTTGAAAGAAACCTCATGGGAAACAGAAATTTCATCATAGACATATCTTTGATCTAGCAGGCAAAGATATAATAGGTTCAGTAGCTGCAAGTCAAAGCCAGACAAATGCCAAATAGAAGGAAGACAGCTTCTAACTGTGATCAAATGATGAGTGATTGTGAAGGATTTCCATCTGAATTTCTTAAGATCCAATGTTTTTGTGAAACTCACTTTACTTGACTATGTGAATTCATGGAAAGTCCACAGCACAGGGTATAACAAAGTCTAAAAAAAGTCTCCTAATGAAGACCTAGAACTCAAGCTCAAACAAGTTTGTGGTTTTTTTAGGCAAGAATCTCTGAACTCAGCCTCTGATTTCGTTTGGTTTGAAGAAGACCTGAAGACCTTTGAAAAACAAAGCTGAATTGGATTAGTTACTGAAAATACTTTATTGAATGGCTACTTGACTCTGCTATATTTAGAAGGATTTTGTATGTAATATGAAATTTATAATTAAATTCTGAGTGTTATTATGAAGTTACACTTGTCCTTGCTTACTGGCAGTCTCAAAGAGAAAAATTATTTTCTTACAGCTTCCTGCTCTCTTTTTCCAGGTGGGCAAACAGGAAACAGAAATGGTTCTTAAACCAGCTGTGTCTTGGGGCAATAGGAAGGGACTTACTTGGAGCTCAAAGCAGTGCAATGGCACTGCCTTTTGTAGGAATTATCAATAGTTGTAGTGGTCATCAAATGCCAATAGTTGTGTAAATTATGCCCCCAAAAGAGCACGTAAACCCTAGTTTTGCCACTAGCTCATTTTTTGAAATACTGTTTGCAGAAACTTTGTGTAAGCACTCCTGGTATTAAGTCAGGTACTATTTTTTTCCTTTTTCTTTTTCCACCATAGCAAATATCATAAAATTAATTCTAGATAAGTTTTGGTTTATATTGTCAAGCTTGCAATAAGGAATTATTTCTGGGAAGTAACATCTTAAAATCGGTTTTGTGAAATAACAGTTATTCGCAGTCATCACTCTAGGTTTACCCAAATAACTCTAAATTCTGTAGATAAATACCAGGGATTTTTCCCCATTTCCCAATCAAATAAAGCCAAGCCAAGCATATACTTTTGATGTGCTGAGGGACTTTTTCATTTCAATTTGGTAAAATACAAATCAGAGTTTTGCATCTGTTTAGGGACACATGCTTATACTTCTCAGCTTGTGTCATTATCAAAATTTTCTGATCATGATAATATCGTGAGCATTTGTCATGGTTGTTTCAGTGCGCTCGGAGGGAGCTGGGTGGCTATTATTTCCTGTGGAGCTGGCAAGTATAGTGTGCTTAAAGGGCATATCTTTTCTGAACCACAGAACCTGAGTGCAGACTTTATTGCAACAGTTCTTCTCAGCTGATGCAGTACCAATCACAACTGACTGCTCCATGTAAATTGTATCAAGTCAGGTTTGCGTTCTTTCCCACCAGCTGCTATGTTCCAGCATACTTTAATCATGATTAGCTGACATAATGCAGAATAAGATTTGCCTCACAGGGGTCAGCTGTGGTTAGCATCATGTCAGCTAACTTCACTATTAACAGCTGTTTCAGCACCACGCAGTTCTGCAGAGCATACCAGTGCAGAGTGACAGCAGCAGCAGCACGTAGGGTTGAGTGCTTTGCAGAGTACTGAAGATTATATCCTGTTAGACGTGGGTGTATCATTAGATACTGAAACCGAGTCCTCCAAAACAAGTTCTACATACAGTTTGAAACCTCAGGTTTCCAAATTTTGCTCACAGAATGGAGAGGTGCAGCTTCCCGGGGTACCACATCCCTCCTGCAGAAAGTCCATGTGCTGAACCAGTGGGTTGTGCCACCTCCTCAGACTCAGAATTAATTAGCTTCTGCAGTAACACTGCTTGGGCAGCACAGCCGGCACAGCCACAGTCACAGCCAAGTTTAAACTCAGCTGCACTGGTAGCATTTCAAATGAGATCATTTTAAGGGAATCTAACAGGCCAGTTCAGTGGAAAAGAAGTTCAGTGGGGGGTTTAAATCTTCTCAGGAACCAAAAAAGGTACCACCTTAGCTCTAAAGCTGCTGTTCTTTACAGCTACTGGAAGCCGGGGAGGTGCTTTGGGGAGGGTCACCATGCAGTGTTTGAAATAAAAGATCAGTATATTTTTTTCACAGTTTGATTGTTACAATAAATAATTGTAAAATATGATTTCACAAAGGATGATTTAATTCAGTGATCAGAACTGAAGGGAGAACATTTCATCTACATCTAGCAGCATTTGACAGGATTTTTAGTGCATTTTGGCATTTTAACTGTAAGTGCTGTGAGTGACAGCATTTACTGCATTTCGTCTTGTCATTTACTTTAAAATTATGATAAAAAATAATATTGTGTATTTAAAATTGAATCTAAAATCATCTTAACACTTTTAAAGCCAGGTGATTTATTTCACAGAGCTGTAAAAAACCCTCCCTGTCTGGAATTTTCTAATTTAAAAAAAAATATTTTTTAAACAGGTCATTTTTATTTTCTGGAAGGGCAAAGTGATGCTCTGCTTTGTGGAAATAGTTCTGATGCTGGGTAAGACCAAATTTCATTATATTATTGCCTCATGTACAAATTATATCCATGTTCTTTAGATGTGCAGGTGGAGGTGAAGGGCTTTATTTTGAATGACCACTTTCTTACATGTAAGAAATAGTACAATTTTACACTGGATTTGGGCTCCTGGTCAGAGCTCGCTGGATTGGTTAGATGATCTTAGCCATTGCACGAATGAATCAGTAATTTGCTATTAGTGTAGCTCCTGCTTGGATGAGAAGTAGCAGACACAGCTGCTGAAAAAGACATGTCATTTTACAGCTCCTGCTGCACATATGAATACTAAATGGCTCAGACAGTAGAAAACACTGGCACTGGTGTTACTGTTACAACAGTAATTAAAAAAATTATTTGGAATATTATGCTTTAGGAGATTAGATTTAACTTTTGACACTAATTTTTATGTGCCTTTCATGCTTAATTTTCTAGTGTCCTTTAAAATAATTTGCTATTAAAAATCAAAACTGCTATTATTTCTACTCTATTTAACTAAAGTCCACTTTTAATCTTAATCTTCTCCTGGACATTCCAGGTGATGATATTAAAATAACTATATAAGGTAACACTCACTTTGTCTTTCAGGCAGTGCCCAGAAGGATATACATGTGTAAAAGCTGGTAGAAACCCCAATTATGGCTACACAAGTTTTGACACCTTCAGCTGGGCTTTCTTATCATTATTTCGCTTGATGACTCAAGACTTCTGGGAAAACCTTTATCAATTGGTGAGATTTTTTTAATGCAAAAAAAAAAGTCTAAATATGTTTGTACCAATAATGCAAGAAGCCTAAAATAAATTTTCTTCTGTCATGTTAATTTTAACAATGTGAGAAATAGAACTTTTTTTAACATATTCTTGCTTATAAATGTATTCTTATTTCCAGACACTGCGTGCTGCTGGGAAAACATACATGATATTTTTTGTTCTGGTGATTTTTCTGGGTTCTTTCTACCTTATTAACTTGATATTGGCTGTGGTTGCCATGGCCTACGAAGAACAGAATCAAGCAACCTTGGAAGAAGCAGAACAGAAAGAGGCAGAATTTCAGCAGATGCTGGAACAACTGAAGAAGCAACAAGAAGCAGCTCAGGTATAATTTAGAGTGTAGTGATGCAGAAATGTATGGAATTAATTTTATTAGAGATATTTACTCTTTGTTTTCTGAATTCGGAGTTGTAAAACATACTGTGAAGCTTTCAACAACAGAGCTAGCTCAGAGATTATCTGTTCTGTACTAAAGATGTTCTACTGTGAACAATCCAGCCATAATCAAAAAGGAATATTCAATATTATGCATACGTTATTCATTATGTTTTTCTTAGGCTAGTGTCTGTCAAACTTCTGCATTTAAAAACTACTCATGAAAGATGGAAGAAGGATATGACCAAAACATAACTTGAATTAAATGAGTAACAAAAAAATAGAGAACAACTAGGGAGAGGATGTTCTATAGAAAGTGTTAAGATCCAGGGCATTTGGACTAGAAATTCTGTGTAAGTAAATGTAAAAGAAACACTCTATCATGGTTTGCTCAGTGACACAAACTCATTCTGCAACATGACAGGCAGCAGCGGTGGCAGCGGCAGCAGCAACAGCATCCGCAGAGTCCAGGGAACCCAGTGCTCAGGGAGAAGCAGGAGCAGTCTCAGAAAGTTCTTCAGAGGCATCAAAATTGAGCTCAAAGAGTGCAAAAGAGAGGAGAAATAGGAGGAAAAAAAGAAAACAGAAAGAACAATCTGGAGGAGAGGAAAAAGATGAAGATGAATTTCACAAGTCTGAATCAGAAGACAGCATCAGAAGGAAAGGTTTCCGATTATCTATTGAAGGCAATAGATTGACATACGAAAAAAAGTATTCTTCGCCACATCAGGTATTGTGTATAGTTATTTGTAGCAGTAGTGTATATTTAGAGCATCATAGGCTGTTACTAAACTACTTTAGTCTTCCTGGTACCGTAATATGACCCTACTCCCTAAAGCAAGGAAACATGAATATTTTCATTAAACTTTACAATTGTTGCTAGTGCTTGAGAGAAAGCGCTGTAGCTGCTAGATTATCTTTTAAAAACCACAGAGAATTAAATGTAACCTCATATCTCTATCCTTGTAATAGGATTGTTTAAAAATCGTATTAAAATATTCTCTGATTGATTTAAATTGCTACTGTATTTTTCCATTATGATAGCCTCGTGTTTTCCTCCTGCTTCAATAATGTTTGGAGGTTGGTTCAATATGTGCAGGATGCTGCATACATGAAATAACATGAATGCATAGATGGCCTTTTTTGCTTGATAGGTAATATGCAACTACTCTGCTCAGTATCTCTAATTGACAGTAGGAGGGAGGTGCTCAAAACTGAAAAAATGAAATACAAAAAATTCACAACAGTATTTAGCTTCTTCTTAGTATTTTTAACCAAAAAATTGTTCCTCTCATATAAGGAAAAAACAAGCTAAGTTTGAATGTTTCCATTATTAATCACTAATTTTGTCTGCCTGCAGTCTTTGCTGAGCATTCGTGGCTCCCTGTTTTCTCCAAGGCGAAACAGCAGAACAAGTCTTTTCAGCTTCAGAGGTCGAGCAAAGGATATAGGATCGGAAAACGACTTTGCTGATGATGAGCACAGTACTTTTGAAGACAGTGATAGCAGAAGAGATTCTCTCTTTGTGCCACGCAGACATGGTGAACGGCGCAACAGTAACATCAGTCAGGCCAGTAGGTCATCCAGGATGCTGGCGGTGTTTCCAGTGAATGGGAAGATGCACAGCACTGTGGATTGCAATGGGGTGGTTTCCCTGGTTGGTGGACCATCTGTTCCTACATCGCCTGTTGGACAGCTTCTGCCAGAGGTGATAATAGATAAACCAGCTACTGATGACAATGTAAGAAAGTTTTAAATAGCTTAGGCATGGTGGCCTTTTCTTACTGCACCAGCCAGTGTTTTCTACAGAATGGAACCCTTGGCAATGCTTCCTGGTTGGTCAAGCTGTGAATGCTGCTGCATCTTGTAAAGACTTTAATAAATAAAACATCTAAGATAGATTTGCAACCTAAGCATTTACTTATAAATATTCTCATAACTAACAAATGCAATTTGCAGTTTCCAATTAATAAAATATTAACTTACTTACACATTCATAAAAGCACTATGCTTTACTCTGTAACTGTGCTCTACTTTACTTTTGCTGATCTAAAGGTCCATCTGGCCATGGTCTGAAAAATCATAGTTACTATACAGATGAAAATAGTATACAAAAATTTTATCATATGACTGCAATCAATGTGATACTGCTATTACCACTTTATCAAAATTAACATTACTGGTTAATTTTGATAACAGTCTTCCTTATCAGCCCCTTGAGAAATGTAAGGAAGTTGTCAATTTTTTACTATTATTTATTTCTCATCCCCTTATATTTTCCACCATTGCTGGTGGAATTCTGTAGTGTAGATAATAAATAGTTCATTGGAAGATCATATTTCAACACATGCTTCCAAAAATACAAATGTCTATTTGACCATATGTGTAGCACATGTTGCTGCCATTCTCTTACCATATACAAAGTAAGAGAAGATGTCTCCAAAAAAATCTCTTGCTTAGTTGAAAGTTGTCTACTCACATTACTGAAAAAAGTACTAGCATGAGGAAGCATGAGGAAGTCAGACTTTTCTTACTTGCTACAGTTTGCCAAGGGGAAAAGACTATTACATTACAAACCCCAGAATATTCTGTCATCGGGGGTGAAGAAAAAAATTACAGCTTGCAAAATTTTATACATTGTTTTGAACTCAATCCTTTTCCATTTTTTAAAACATTTTTTTAACATTTGAAGGAAATAATGCAAAAGTTAAGTAAATAATTTTTTCTGTCTTTAACAGTAGGTAACTATTGTCTCATATTTTTTAAAAATTATTTAAAAGATGCTAAAAAGTAATAAAAGTCTGACATGATAGAAATTGAAGTGCACGAAGCACGTATCCAAGCTAAACATTAACAAAAGGTTTCTATGTAATATGGTTTGCCTGTCTCATCACTCTAACATGGTCTCAACCTATTATTGTTCTCTATGTAGGGCACCACTACAGAAACAGAGATGAGGAAGAGAGTATCTGGCTCTTTCCACATTTCTATGGACTTCCTGGAAGATCCAGCTTTAAGGGAAAGAGCTATGAGTATTGCTAGCATCCTCACAAACACTGTGGAAGGTGTGTGCTATGCAGAGCTTAGTATTTAATACCCGTTTTTTTCAATAAAGTTCTGAAAACTTGAGTTAAAATTAAAAACTGACTTAAAATAGCTTAATTAATAGGCATCATGCCACAAACTGACAGATATTTATCAGTAAACTCAAAGTTTTTTACTATTTTTACTACAGAAGTATGCGTTAAAGTAATTACATAACCAATTCCTATCTCATTGCCACCATCTACCTCTTGTGGTTATCAGGAGTACAGAGATGTGTTTGGTCATAACTGAGTGGATACTTATGCATATTGACTAAAAATATATTATTGGACACAAAAAGGCTACTGAACATTTTGCAAATATATGCAACCATTGTTAAAATATATACGTATTTTTATCAGTTGTATTTATTCAGTCACTCTTTAAAGAAGTGTTGTTCTAGAGGATAAAAAATGAGGTTTTTCTTGAATAGGAATGAAACTTTTATGGGAAACCTTTACCTAAATACCACACATTTCAAAATAAAAATATTTACATAACAGAACACTAAGTGGGAAGAACAGATTGAAGTGTAATCAAGGAACAATAAAATGCATAATAAAAATCTATGCATAAATCGATACTGATCAGAATAGTGACTGGAATACAAGGACATTGTGCTTGATAAATAAGCTTTGGACAAAAAAAATTATATTTGATGTCCATTTTTAAAGACTTTCTTGAAAAGCCTTGTAAAAAAGTATAATAGATGTGCATATAGGAGGTTAATCAGTACCAGCTTGGATTCACAACTTGACTATTACAATTCATATATTATTGAGGAATGTTAGAGCAATCACATCGTTACCTGTATGAACTTTCTTTCTCACAGAACTCGAAGAATCAAGACAGAAATGCCCACCATGTTGGTATAAATTTGCAAATATTTTCTTGATCTGGGACTGCAGTCCACATTGGTTAAAAGTAAAACATCTTGTCAACTTAGTGGTAATGGACCCATTCGTTGACCTGGCTATTACAATTTGCATTGTTTTAAATACACTCTTTATGGCTATGGAACATTATCCGATGACCGATGAATTCAATAACGTACTTTCAGTTGGAAATCTGGTAAGTCTGTTGGGGTTTTATAGTCATCATTTGAAAGGAAATACATCTGAAATAACTGAAAGAAAGAGCTTTAATAAGTTGTTGGGGTTTTTTACTCTTTAGAAATTAGATATATTGGACATTTATTAGCCTCCAGTTATGACTCTTATCAGAACATCTTTGGAAATTTCATTGTCAACTCTGGCTTATGTAGCAGCATACTGTAAAATCAATACAGTGCAGCGTTCTTCTAAGCCAAATTAAAAATTTTTAAAAAGGCATCAATGCTACATTGAAGTCCATCTTAAATAGAAGTTTATTTGTCTAACCACTAAACCAGGAAACGCATTGCTTCCATGAAAAAGACACTATGCAAATAAACAGTGTTACTTTTTCAATCAACGCAACAGAAATCTGAATTATAAATGTGTTTTTAATTGGTCTGTTTCCTGAGTACAGTTTTACAATAGCTAAAAGAACCATTTAAAAGCATTTCTATAATCTATTTCTGTAGAAGACCTTTATGTGGATATAAGAATTGTTTTCTTTATGTGAAAACTAAGAAAAATATCCTGCAGTACTTTTTCCTCTTATAGTTTTTATATTTTTTTCATCAGATAATTAGAAAGATATCTTTTTCTCATGTTGTCAACTGTATTTTCTCTCTTATACTTGAAAAGATAAATTATTAAAGAATTCAGGAGTTAATTTTTGCTTTTGAACTGACAGGTTTGATCATATAGAAGTACCTGCAGCTGCAGTCCTACTTTGTCTCTGATTTTAAGAATTTCTTATAATGAGACTTTTAATAATCTTTGTTTTGTAATGATGAAAAAAGTATCCCAGGTAATATAAATAACTGCAGGTTTAGAGGGGAGAATTCATAGATAAATGCATAGCTTGTATCCCTGTACTTAATATAAGGGAAACTCTGAATCCAAGTTTTCTAGTAAAATGTAAAATCTTGTACTTCAGCATTTTAGTGGGGGTTTTTTCCGGCCAAGAATATGCCATATAAGTGTTTGTGTACATCTGACTACAAAGGGAGCATGAGAGAACCTGACTATAAGCACCATGCTCTTCCAGCCTTTGGCTCTCTGACATAAATACAGGGCAATACAGTGGCACTCAGGGTTCACCTGCTTCAGTAGTTCCACTTTCAAGAACGTAATAAAATCTATCTTGAGCACTAGTGTTCCTAGGCAGAGCATGCCAGACTCTTCTTGTCCATCTTCTGATTATCCTAGTTAGATTATTCTCTTTAGCTGTCCCATTTTATGTTCAGCTTGCTTGAAAATGGGTTATCAAAACCTAAAAAGAAAACATTTCAGAGCAAGGTTCCCGTAGCCTTTAACGGTGGCTTTATAACATTTCCATCCTACAAGAAATTCTTCTAAGGCTTCTCTCAAAGCTACTCAGTCATTACATTGGTGGCTTCTAAATACAATTCCTACTTTATTTAGCGTAGCGTCCTACGATGAAAAACAATTACCAGGAATATTATGTTTAAAATGCATTCCTAAATGTTCTTTCATTCCTAATAGTGAAGTGATTGAGCCAATCAATTTCATTGAACTTAGTGGCAACAACGACGTAGAAGTTCCTCAGTCTTGGCAAATTGTTGTATCTCAGTTGGTCCCCATGTGGTATAAATAAGTCTTGTCTCTGTTGAACTGAATGGGATTATGGTAGGCTATACCAGCAAAGGAGCTGCCCCACTGGAGTCTTAGATTTGGCGTCATTCATGCCACTGTATAATGGAATCAGTATATCAAGAAGGATGCTATGCCTTGTAATATCTTGGAAAGCATTCTGGTTTATGTTGTGAAAATCAAATATAGTATATTGTTTGTACATGAGAAAGTCCCTATCCTGACAGAATTGAAACTGGGTTATACATGTTATAAAACAGAAGTTTATGTAATTTGTTTAGTATAAAATTTAATTAATTGAAAAAAATCACTTGATTTGTGTGACACTTGTTAAGGGAAGGTGGGCATAATAAATCACTACACTACAATGAACTATTTTTAAGTATTGGTTTTGGATAAGACATAGCAGATATGTACCTTGAATTAAAAACCTAGAGAACAGCTAAATGTGTATTATTATATTTCATGATGAAATAACAAAATGCATTTTTAATTCAGGTCTTCACTGGAATCTTCACAGCGGAAATGTTTCTCAAGATAATTGCAATGGATCCTTACTATTATTTTCAGGAAGGCTGGAATATTTTTGATGGGTTTATTGTAACCCTTAGCTTGGTTGAGCTTGGTCTAGCAGATGTGGAAGGACTCTCAGTTCTCCGATCATTCAGATTGGTAAATATATATCAGTTGCACTAATTTTTTCAGTGGGTCTTTATTAACATAATATACATTTTTGCCTTAAAAATTTGCTTGATATTTGCTATGATATTGATACTGGTGTCTCTTCCAATAGTATAAATCCTTATTACTTGTAGTGTCTTACTGTTTTCAATGAGAACTGATAGACATCCAGACAAATAGATAGCAATGGGTGCCCTAGGCCTATTTCCAATGTACTTATTGCATATAAACATTTTAAACATACTGCTATGCACAATTAAATCGACTCACTAGATGTATTATGTTCTGACTGGCATTGCAGGAATAGATCTGCTCTACAAATACCAGTAGAAAAGTGGCCCAGATTATTTTAACAGCTGAATCCTTGATTTCAAATTCCATTTAATATGACCAGTCACTTCTTTGGGCTTCAGTAAAAACTATGCTTTGAGGATATTAAGCTCTAACTTAATAAAAAAAACTGTTGACTGAACCTTCCATCTTCATGCTTTTACACAAGAGGATACCCTCTGAACAGTCACGCTCAGGGCATATTTTGCAGTAATATATTTGCAAAAAATAACTTTAAAATACATTTGTGTCTTTCTTGCTGTTTATTCTAACAATATTTTTCTTTTCTTCCAGTTACGAGTTTTCAAATTGGCAAAATCTTGGCCAACACTAAATATGCTGATAAAAATTATTGGTAACTCTGTGGGAGCTCTGGGAAATCTGACCCTGGTGCTGGCCATCATTGTGTTCATTTTTGCTGTGGTTGGGATGCAGCTGTTTGGGAAAAGCTACAAAGAATGTGTCTGCAAGATCTCTAGCGACTGTGAGCTTCCACGCTGGCACATGCAAGATTTCTTTCACTCTTTCTTGATTGTGTTTCGAGTGCTGTGTGGAGAATGGATAGAAACGATGTGGGACTGTATGGAGGTTGCTGGGCAAGCCATGTGCCTTACTGTCTTCATGATGGTCATGGTGATCGGAAACCTAGTGGTACGTAACCAAAGCATTGGCAAAAAATTGTTTGGCAATAGGGTGGGCTCAATCCTGAAGTGAACTAAGTGCTCTGGCTATGCTTCAACAAAGCACTTAAGCAGGTGGTTTCAAGTGATGCTTGAAGTTAAGCTTAAGAGCTTTTTTTGGATTGAGAACAAAGAATTCGTCAATTTTGAAATCCTAAGAGTGTTAGGGTGAGCACATAGTCACATCCTTAATTTGTCTTTTGGCTCTTTGTAAATATTTCATGCTTCAAATAATTTTAGTTTGTGAACTCTTTAGAAACCATTTGCTGTGTATTTTTTTATTATTTATCCTGTATGATTAGTCAGCTAAATAATCTAATATCTCCTCTGTGACGGGATTAATTAAACTTTTTAATGATGTTCAATAGCAAATCTGTTATCTCCATTTTTGGATTATAAGATTTTGCACCAAAATATTTACATACTGTGGGGGGTTTAAAGACACATTTGCAGATATTAGTCAGTTGTAGGAATATTTTTGCATAGTGAGCAGGACCTAAGCAAATTTTTTTTTGAGAAGAGAAAAAGTTTTGAAAATACTTTTCTTTGGTTATTTTGAATTATTGGGATTTCGGTCTTTGATGTCATTAATAAGACAATTTTTAATAAAATAAATGTTCTTTGTTGGGATAAAGTCTAGAATTACCTTTTTATCTTTCTGCAGGTACTGAATCTATTTTTGGCCTTACTATTGAGCTCATTTAGTGCAGACAACCTTGCTGTAACAGATGATGACAATGAAATGAATAATCTCCAAATTGCTGTAGCAAGAATGCAGAAAGGCATAGATTATGTGAAAAGAAAAGCACGTGAATTCATCCAAAAAGCTTTTGTTAAAAAACAAAAAGCTTTAGATGAAATCAAACCACTGGAGGATTTGAACAACAAAACCAGCTGTATTTCCAACCACACAACTGTGGAACTAAGCAAAGACCATGACTATATCAAAGATGCAAATGGAACAACTAGTGGCATAGGCACAGGTAGCAGTGTGGAAAAGTACATAATTGATGAAAGTGATTACATGTCATTCATAAACAACCCAAGCCTCACTGTGACAGTGCCCATTGCTGTGGGTGAATCCGACTTTGAAAATCTAAACACAGAGGAATTTAGCAGTGAATCGGACCTAGAAGAAAGCAAAGAGGTATTTAGATATTTTGCACATTTCTCTCTGATCTTTTCAGTATTTTTTTTATACTTATGTATATGCTTAAGTATTATGCTTATACATCGGCCGATGTATTCAGTTCTTATGATTTGTCATTTTTACACTTCTTTGTACACATACATACATGACTTCATAGAGGAGGGTTTAAGTCTTTATGAACAGAAGTGTAACAAAGGATGAAAAATTACAGTCTCTAGGAGAAGATAAGAGGCCAGGCAATGGAACACCAAACTAATTCATAAGAGCTCTTTATGGTTCATATGATAGTTGCAACAACTGGTAGAGCAGAGCAGGGCCTTATTCTGTTAGAAACTTTTGTTTGCCTCCTGTAACAAGGGTCCCATGAGAAATGTCATACACCTTCTCTTTGCCACTCAAAAAATCCCCTTCTGTGGGATTTTTTTGTTAGTAGGTATAAACCAGAAAGTGTAGAGAAAATTTGTGTATTTCCTTTAGACAACAGAATGCTTTTAGATTTTAAAATTGTCAGCTCTTCTTGACCTAGATTCCCATGAAAAGAATTTTTAACCATAGATTCTTCCATATACTTCAAACTCAGTTGTAAAAACTGAAAAATAGTATCAATAGATGAAAAGATTTCATGTTGCTAAGGGAAGGCTATAGCTGCAAACCTTGTTGAGAACTATTTTTTAAAAACATACTAAGCGTATAACAGTTCATTTACATGACTTTTTCTCTGTGGCTATTTTAACAAAATAATTTAAATTTATTTTATAACATAATTTGCAAAAAAGCTGCACCCTCAGTGACTTAGTTGACATTTTATTCAAATCAGAAAATTATCTTTCCAGACACTTAACAAAATTAATTTTCTGATTTGAGGAGCCTCAACATTAAACAAGGTAGTTTCCATTCTGGGAGCAATCTAGTTTCTTTTTAGGATACCTCATCTTCCCCACTGCTGTTGTAGTGCTAAAAGTACTTCAGACACCTAATTTTAGGTTAGCTTAATTCCGTACTGCTGTCACTTCTGTATGCATAAACTCTTCATTGTTCTGAGCAAAAATCCAGTGTTAAGCTAAGTGTAATCTTTGGACCTCCCGCTGAGAAAGGAGACCTCTACAAAACAGCCTCTCCCCATTGCAACCTATTTCAGAGACAATGTTGTTTCCATTTCCCAATTAGTATCTGAAGCATTAGTACTTCTTTTCCTGTTAAATATTAGCCAAAATGTCTTAAAATTTGGCTTTGACTCAAGCTTCTGAACTGCTGTCACAATAAAGGTTATAAGAATGTATTTGACTACATTATGAACTTACTCCAGCAGGAAGAATTTCTAAATAAAACAACATTTAAACAAAGATCCACTGGAGAAAAATGACTGGTCATCTACTCTCCAAACAACTACCTTAATGCTGGTCAGTCCAGTCCAGTCCGGCCTTCCAATCCAGCATGAGTAGGTAGTCAACATGAGTGACACAAGCTGGTTTACAGCTGACCATGGGGAATAGATCCAGTTTAGGAAAGCTTTCTGTAAATGTGCTGCTACCTGTTAGGACCAAGATTATCTTTTATCCTATTAAGAAAATAGTGTGATATTTCTGACTTTCTCCAGAAGCTTATGAAAGAGCAGCTCTGTTATATGGTTTTCCATGGAAGATCCATCCAATGCTAGTTTGGATTTGAAACCAATTCCTTATTTTATATTGAAATATTAAATATTCCTTATTTATATTTATATTTAGTGTAATGGGACTGTAGAAAGGAAATTATAAACACCAGAACAGCAGGGTCTTTGAATTAGCTACATTTTTGATGACAACCCACTTAGAAAGACTGTCTGGATTCTCTGCTTCTCAGACCAGAGGGCACTAACAGACAAGTTCCAGCTGGCTTCAGACCATATTGAGTTTTTCAGTGACATTCCTGGAGTTTTACGGTGCTGACCAAGATTTTTTTTTTGATGATTGGATTGTCTCTGAAAGTGGGGAGTTTCTGTAGTGCTTTTTGTTTGTTTCATTGGTTGATTAGTTGGTTTGATTTTCAGATAAGTATTCTTTTCTGCCTTAGCAAAGCAACAATTTAATCATTGTAAAATTATACTTACATTATTAATTTCAAAGAGCTTAGTTTTACTGTGCAAAAAATAGCTGATTAATATTACAGAAAATCAGCTTCTTGAAGAAAATAGAAAAACAAAAGGAAAATTTTTTTCCAAAATGAAAACGCTCTGGAAAAATTTTGAAAAACATTTTCAGAATTATTTTTAACACCAGCAAATCATACTGTAGAAGATGATTTGTGAAAACTGGATTACTAGAAGTAGATAATACTTTTCTAAAAATATCACAGAGTCAATTCTGCAATCTAATCTGGACAAAAAAACCATCTATAAATTGTTTCTTGTGACAAATAATGACAGAGCCTGAAACTAGATACATCAATCCATTTTCCCAATAAATCTGAAATATTGCTCTTCCAATCCCTATACTTAGCACAAGATGAAATTAACTGAAAACTGCTACTTAAATAAAATATTACAAGTTTTATTAAGTCTCATGCACCTCAATATACATGAGTCTTGGAATAATTACTGGAAAAGAGATGGCTGCTGCTTTAGTAAGAGTGGTTAGCATTTGTGGTTAGCATTTGAGGGGTTTTTGTCATCAATATAAAAATTCCTGCTGCAACCTAGCATTTATAAACCTATATTGCATTTATTCCATTATTTTGTTTACTGCTACATCATTAAATATGTTTCCTTCACAATTTTTACCCAATGTTCATCATCTCATTAAAAATTTCATTAGGTTAATCAACACAATCTGGTGTTTTATGAGCCATCTTTAATCTGCCTTAACTTTATTGTATGCAGCTTCTGCTTCACTCTGATCTAGACTTTCAGCAGTTTTACTGACCTCTGAAGCACACCTTCTCTGCTGATCAGTGCTTTTTTTCCCTCATTCCTATGAGCTCCCACTTCATACATATATGTTCTGTTATATTTAGGCTTTTACCTGCTTTTCAGTAGATGCTACAGATTCCTGCATATTTAAGCTTCATTATTTCTATATAGGTTAAGAGATCATGGCCATAAGTTGTTGCAGACCTAGGATCATTATCCATATATTTAATTTTAAAGCCTTTTCTATCACCGATACACCTATTTAATGGATCCATATAATGCAAAAGAAAAACCAAAGACTGTACAAGTTTCACATATTTTTATCAGCAATTTACTTGTGTTGAACACTAAAACATTCAAAAACATGGCAGAATTATTTGCTTATTCTTAAAACAACTAATATTTGCCTTAGAAATATTACTGTGCATTTGTGATGTGCTTTTTTTTTAATCTTTACAGAAGTTAAATATGTCTAGTTCATCCGAAGGTAGCACAGTTGATATCGGACTTCCTGCAGAAGAGCAACCAGAAGCTGAACCTGAAGAAGCCCAGGAGCCAGAAGCTTGCTTTACAGAAGGTGTCTGGAACAAAAATACCAATAATACTTCCGTACTTTCTGAGTTTGGCTACGGTCTCTTAGATAATAAAATAACACTTTCTTTATACCACTCTTCACAGATATCTATCAGAGTGCTTTATAAAGTATACATTACTGAAACAGCTGTTGAATGATAAATAAAAACTGCACCTGGATGATCTTGTGCAAAAAGCTAAATGAACCGTCTATAAATTGGCAAAAAGAGAAGGAGGAGCCTTTGTGTGCCACCTGGGGCAAGAACAGTCTCACCTAGCAGACTCATTCATCTTTCATACTTCCTTCTATTGGCCCCTTTACACAACTCAGTAAAAGAAGAATCTGGCTATAAACTTTATTTTCAAAGGCATTTCCTTGTTAGAAACCTTATAATGTGTGCATGCGAAGGAGGTGGGGAAAGGAATAGGTTTAAAACATTAATGTAAGACTATAAATGCCATTTTTGGTAACTGTAAGCCTAAGTTGAATTTAGAGTTTGGAAAATAAATGCTACTGTCAGCGTGGGGGTTGGGTTATTTCTGGACACGATAACAGATATTTCTGTAGAAATTTACACTAAATCAGTACAGACTAGTATCGTAACAGGCTTGCATTTGGCAAAGAAAATACCATTATTGATTTCTAGTATTTTTCTAAATGAAAGAAGACACAAAATCAAGTCAGCAGTTAAATCATAAAAGATTAAATAAATCAAGGGCACAAGCTTGAGAGGTTAGCTAGCTGGTACTGAAAAGCTCAGAACTCAGATAGAAGGCTTATATTTTTTTGATCTAATAAATGCAACATTGTCTGAGCATAACATCCCAAAGAACAGAAAGTACAATTTAATAACATTTGCCCACATTTTACTCCATAAACCTACTACACAAGAGGAGTTTGTATATTTTTACTCCTACTTTGTATTTTGTAATTTGGCTTCACATTCCATGGACTTTCATCTTTTTTTGTGTTCACTGTATCGAGCACTTAGTTCTTGATAAATGAGAAATATCTTCTTTTCACTTGTTCATTTAATTGTAAATTCCATTTGTCTCAGTGTTTATTTCTTTTTCTTTGGAGAAAAAGGTGGTCATGGAGGTGAAAATCTATTGGGTTTTTACTAACTAGCACAGCTTCTGGCAAGGTAGCATTGTATCATTAACAGAATGCATATCTGAAATTAATAAATTTCAACAAATCTTTTCTCTCCCCCCCTCCATACATACACTATTTTAAAGGCTGTGTACGAAGGTTCAAGTGCTGTCAAGTAAGTATAGAAGAAGGGAGAGGAAAGCAGTGGTGGAACCTTAGGAAAACCTGCTTCAGGATTGTCGAACACAACTGGTTCGAGACCTTCATTGTCTTTATGATTCTCCTCAGTAGTGGAGCTCTGGTAAGTAAAATATGAGAAGAGTGTCACAGGGCTGTCAAAAAACTTCTTAAAAGTTGGCTCTTGAAATATTGTTTTGACTTACTTTTCTGCACCAGAAACAACACAGAATTCCATGTCTTCAGATGACAGGACTAAATTTCAGTCAGGCTTCTGAAAGAACGTTAGACAAACTCTCTTCTCAACGATATATCAAAAAAAGAACAGACATAACTGATTACAGAGAGCATAACTCTTTTGCTGCAAGTGATAGTGATATGCCTGAAGCAGGGAGAGGGACAAGATGCGAAGAGGAGAACATATTTAATTTTGTTATTTGAGTTTACTTTCTAGTTCTCTTGGTGTATACTGATATAACTCAGGGAAAGGGTCTGTCACTGCCAAAAAAAAAAGAAAAAGAGTTTGGAATTAACTGTAATGGCATAAACAGTCTTATAAATGATCTATGCTAGAACAGCAAGAAAGACTAAGGCTGTGTGTTTCTAATTATTCCCTTCTAAGAATAAGAATTTATTGTTCTTCTATTTCAGCTTCCGCTGACTCATACTCATGCAGACTAAAGGGATGTCTGTAAAAACCTGAATTTGCTTTAACACGCATGTGAGGGCAGAATAAAAATCAGCCATCCATAACATAAATCTGTAACAACAGAAGAAACAAAGCATACCAATAATATGTTATTACAGAAATACAAATAACGACAAAGAATAAAGAAATTGGCGATGAAATGTTAAATAAGTACAACATTCTTAGGTAAACTGCTTGCCCTGAGATAATGTAGAGTACATCTAGCATCTACCCTGGTAGATACAATTAACCTTTGGTAAGTCATGTAACTTCTTACATCATAAAAAAAAAATGTGTTGCAAAATTTTATTATAAGCTCTTTAGGCCATTCCCAACACTTTAAAATAACATTAATGGTTAGCAGTTTATGATTACACCTATCATTTCTTTAAGAATCATTCTGCTTTTGTTTGGTCTAATATCAACACAACCATCAAACAAGCAACTTCTACTGAACACCATGTGACACCTTCCCTGTGATTTAAAACCCACGAAATAACAAAAAACTCACATCTACATTATGGAATTTTGGTTCATGCTACCAAGTGGAGAAAACCTTTTGTGACAAGCATTTAAATGAGAGAAAAGTACAAGCAAGAGATTGGATAAAGGTGGATTTCCATCTTTGTACTTAAAGGAAGTTTGAGATGAGATCCCACAGTGTTAGCATCTCACACTTGTGAACCTAAGGTGTGTGTCACCCACGGAACACTTATTTTGTGAAAATGCTTCAGGATTACCCAAGTCTCTGGAGATGTGAGACCCTGCTTGGCCTTCAGCTTCCTTTGTGACAGTGGAATGGACCTGCCAGTACTGTATCCCAGTGTTCACCCAAGGTCACATACCAGACAAATCTCACTGCCACTACAGGCAGGAAACCTGTCAGGCACAGGCACTGCAGGCTGCCTGGGAACTCCAGCCCTAGGGGCATTCTGGCAGAGAGCAGACACACTTCTAGCTGCCAAGAGCTCTGCTAGCTTAGCCTCTGGCATAGTCTCACCTATAAGAAGAAAGTGTTATGTGTTGGCTCTTCCCAGTTTTGTGAGACAAAGTTTTTAGTGATTACGTGTGAGTGTCGGGTACCATTAGTGCCTGATCTAAATATCCAAAATTGCTGATATGCAGATGTTAATTCAATGATTGATGGACAACACTACTTATTTGAATGGACAGATGTAAAGTGGTAAAAAAGCAGTCTGGGTAAAAAAATGAATGTTAGTGTGACTAAATATTCACATCTTTGCAAGCTCATTCCAGTTCTTTCAACCCAGTAAAATCAACAGTTCACCATAAGAAATAATAGCATACTTAAAATTTAAAAGCAATTAAAGGGAAAACCTTTTGGAGAACAAGAAGAATTTCTGAAAAGCAGAAGCTGTATGTTTTTTCAAATGTCTAAAATGAAAACAATGTGTAATAACATTCTGAAATCCTTGTTATCTTATAAAATGTAAATAATATACTTATGCAGGTATTCAATTTAGATAAATAAAGGACATAATTTTAAAAAAGGAAGAACTTGTTTTATGATTTATTACTTAAAATTTTCAAAAAACTGCAGGAACTAAAACCAATTGTATTGTCATTGTCCTGAAAATTTTACCGCTATGACCCTGGATTTTGAAAATGGACCTTCCTACACACAACCCCAAATTTTCTTAGTAGAATTCAGTTCAGGCACACCACTTTGCAGAATCAATGCTATTTGAAAATGATCTGAGAAGAATAATTCACCCTTGGCCATAAAGAAAGAAAGAAATCTTTCTGTTCAGTAGAGTGGTTGCTGTGTAGTCTCTGCTACTTCCTTCTATGAGCTCCATAGGGGAAAAAAAAGTATAAACTGAATTAGCAGAAAAAGAAATTTAGATAAAAGTGGCAGTCCCTCCCATGCCTTTTCTTGAAGAAAGTTTCCTTTTTTGTTACTTAGTTGTTTGTTTGTTTAAAACCTGAAGTATGTACAGAAACAAAAGGGAATAACAAATACCTTTGAATGTTTTTACTTACAGGCTTTTGAAGACATATATATTGAACAGCGTAAAACTATCAAGACCATGCTAGAATATGCCGACAAGGTCTTCACTTACATCTTCATTCTGGAAATGCTACTGAAGTGGGTGGCCTATGGCTATCAGACATACTTTACTAATGCCTGGTGCTGGCTGGACTTCCTGATTGTTGATGTATGTATTATATTTCCTGTGTATTACTTTTATATTTATTTTATCTGACTTTTTAAATTACTTGCTCTACAACCATAATATCTGTGTATACCGACTACTTTAATTTTCCATTTTTAAAAGTAAAGTAGATGGGAAAAAATATCTATATTTCTCTGTCCTTCACATTACTCTTACAACACTGCCGTCCTGTACTACAGGGTTAAGAAAGACTTCAGGTTCTCCTAACAGAAGAACCTCACATGGTAGCCCCACAAGCAGTTAAAGGGTTTATACTAACACTGCTATTGAAAGAGGTCATGCTGTCCTCCATTCTGCCCTTGGCTGCTCATTCCCACATTGAGACCCACCTTTCTCCCTGCTGTGGTCTAAGTCGCATCCAGCATTTAAATATGTCTGGTCCACCAGACATCAGACTTACATCTGAATTAAAACTCATCATGTCCACAAATTTCAGCATATGGCTGCATTCGGGTTTTACAAGGAATGCAAGATGTATATGGTGTGGTGTGGCTTACTTAGTCAATAATAAATACTACTGAACTTGAAGTCTTCACAGACATGTTTGCAAACGGGCTCAATAATCTTTCTTGCAAGTGTTATGTCATAGTTATAACTGCATTGTGCTGTGCTGTGAAATGGAGGAGACCATTTCTTGACTCATTGATACAATTATGGAGAATTTAAGAAGTTATGTCTTAAGTATACCAGCTCGAGAAAACCTCCAATGTACAGAAATGCATACTGTTTCTACAGTCTATGAAGTTCTGTGTGTGAAACTAAAATACTAGGTTTTACATTCTTACAAAACCACATTCAATTACTACATGTTTAACATAGAAATTTCTCATAAAACCTATAAGAAAAACAAATAATAAACAAGCTCAATATTAAAATTAAGATGCATTTTGTCCAGGCTTCAGTGACTTGGAAAAAGACACTGAACAGGTAAAAAGAGAACTTCATAGGCAGATATTGACCTGAAGAACTGCTAAAAATCCAACAGTTTCTGAATGTGTTCCCAGCATACACATGCTAACCAAAGCAGGTCATTTTCTCAAGCTTTTTGTGACTGGCACATACAACCTTTTCGATTGGTGTTGATTATGGATTAAACATATCCAGGATTTAACTTCACATTTACAGCTACAGATAACCACATAATACTCATACAAGGAAGTACCCTCCCTTTGAAAATCACTTTAATTCTCTAGTATCTAAATTCTTCTCAAAACAGGTACCTAAAGTGGCACCTATATCAGAAAATCTTGAAGAAGCATGCAAGCAGAAGTGCTAGTTACTTTTCTAAACTAATTTTCATTAATACTTGACCTTATTTAAATCATAACATCCCAAACAGAAATCTTGTGAATGTGAAAATTTGAATACCTCTTTGTGTGAAGGTATAACACTCGATTTACACACCTGGATATTTTCTTTCATTTCACTTTAGATTATGGCAGCTTGAGAGCTTGAAAGTTTTCAGTAGTATGATAAATGTTCTAGAGAAAGAAATCTAGATTACAGAAGAACTTAATTTTGTGGATTGATAGAGATCAAGACTGAGAAGTAGAGAAAAGCTATTAACTTACAAGCCAAAGATTTCACATATAATGCTTGTTTTTAAATTTATTTCATGAAGAAAACTCTCCTAGAATTATCTCTACCTGATACATTGTTCTTTATAATGAAAGAGTATATGAGACCATTATGCTATTTTTGGCCCACTAAATAGTTAAGGAATTAGAACATATTGAAGGAACATTCAGGGGAAAACAGCAAGTATTATTTTGGACAGGGGCCAAAGGAAATGTAGAAAATATGGTATTTATCACTGAGGTAATGTAGGGACACACAACATATAAAGGCCTGTGGACTTTTGCTGCCTATGGAACTGTTCTTATAAGGTATTTAAGAAAAAGCATAATCCAGGTTAATAACAGCCTGTAGAACACATAACTTCAGCAGTCAGGCAAAAGGATTAATCAATGTAACTTAATATAGAAAAATTAAGCCTTTCTACCAATTTTCAGAGGAGCAGTTTTGCTCTGTGACCCATCTGCTAATTCAAAACAGGCTTCAATAATTTTCCTTTCAGTTGTAGGCAATCAAATAGGCATTATCAACTATGATTACTGATCCCAAAAGCCTTGTAAAACAAAGAAAAAGTGAGAGCAATAACTAAACGGGTAAAAGGAGAGATTAATTTAATTTGCTTTTGGTGGGTTTAAATGCCCTGAAATCATCTAGCAAAATATGAAATTCAGAAGTGTTAATGTTTCCACATGTTAATTGTTACCTTACAATATTTTTGTTTGTTTATTTACCTATCCTACTCTTATTTCATATTACTTCTTTTTTTTTTTCTTTCTTTCTTTCTTTTTTTTGATTTAAAAGACCTCCTATTCCTGAAGAAAGTGATCCAAAATTAGATTCTTCTAAGGAAGTTTATATCTCACATCTATGGTATGTAAAGTAGAATGTACAATATAATAATTTTTACTTTCCTGTTTTCATATAGGTCTCTTTGGTTAGCTTAACAGCAAATGCATTGGGTTACTCTGAACTTGGTGCCATTAAGTCTCTTAGGACACTAAGAGCTTTGAGACCTCTAAGAGCTTTGTCCCGATTTGAAGGCATGAGGGTAAGACAACATGAAAGAATCTGAAACTATGCATGCATAGAAAGAACCCGTGCATGCAGAATAAGGAATGACAAGTCCATGCAGAAAGGCCGCACTATCTTTTTATCTATTGCATATCTTTTACTAACATAACAGCAAAAAGCTTCATTGGTTCATCTAAATCCATATGCAGTATCACATAGAAGTTATGTTCATTAAGGTTACTTTACTTTCTAGCCAATCTCAGGAGTTTTCCATATAAAGCTTTGAAATTACCAGCTATGAACTCTCTTAACAGATGCTTAATAATGAAAAAAATGTAATAAGATTTTATAAATTTTTTACTGATAAACATAACACAATATTTATACAGGAATCTAATTTAACAGTAGTTAATACGGATACTTTCTGTTACCAGTTGAAATCCTTAATTTTTCATCATATTTGATAAACCACCATTGGTCTAAATGCCACTGATTTTTTCTAGATGGTAGTAGAGATATATTCATACCTGTTAGCAGTTAAAAACTATTTCTGAGTTTGGCTGACTTTAAAATCAAGTTACTTGATTTCTTTATGAAATTATCCTTCTTGTAAGGTAAATGCTTTTCGTATTTCAACAAATCTTTATTCGGTATTCAATACAATGTATATAAGGTTGTTTCTTACTTATTCTGAGTAACTTAGAGGCCCTGCTTACTATTCATCTCACTCAAGAAAGCATTTTAACTTATCTTTTCATTTGTTTATACCTTCTGTTCCTTAAAGCCACTGAATACAAACTAACTCTATATGCATGTCACTGAAATATGTTTTAAGAGAATGCTTTTCGCTACTTCATGGAAACATAAGAGAAAATAATGTGCTAATGAATTTCAAGTCCATTATAAACTAGTGGAATAGCCTGAAATATACTATCTGAACAACTTTTAGATATAAATCTGAGCTTAATTCTGTTCCTTAAAATGTATTCTTCAGGCTACATAGCTCTACTTCAGAATGTATCAGAAAAAAAAAATGGCTAACTGATGATTATCAGATTAATAAATTTCAGTTTCATATAGCCAATTGACTTTTGAGTTTCCTTATAATTTGAAATTCATGAATTGATGTTCTGCAGGGTAAGAGCTGGTCAAGTACTAAAAAATGTATTAATTTTCATTTAAGTTTGGAATGATTATTCGATTTTCTCTTTGCTTTTCTTTGTACTTACTGTTCATGAACATTCAGATAAATATGGTTTTGTGCCGAGAAATGTCAGGAAATTGCTGTCAGCTTTTCTTTTTTAATAATGTTCTGGTCAGCTGCAGAAGGACTGGAAGACCAGTTTCGAAGTTACAAAGGGACAAGGAGTGCAGCTCTTTACGTGACATTGGGGAAAACAAATAATTTCTAGAAAGATAATGTCACAATTGATTGCCAAATGTTTTATTCCACTTCCTGTATCCTTATATGATTGCCTTAGTAAATTTTCCACTTAAAGGATTTGCAATAATCATGCTCAAAGAAAAGTACCTCTTACTTGAAGTCTATGTACAGCTTTCCCTTATTACTCACTGAATGACTATGGAATTATGCCAGAAGCCAAATCATACGATAGAATTTCAGATAAACAACATGAATAATTCATGAGCAATGTACTGTGTAGGAATCAGAGACAAGCCTGGAAAAGCAAAAAAGGTTTCATCTCTGTCCTCCAAAATGAATGATAATGAATTAAGTACCTGATTCCAGTCACTTAGCAGATTTGACTGGCCTTATGTTTACTATTAGTTACATGAACTTCTGAAAATGTGTTTTCCAAAGCACTTGATGAGTATTCACAACAGCTCTTTGACAGATAGTAACATTACGTTATGAATGACTCACGAACAGTAAAAAGATTCAAATAACAGATAATTGACCAGCTCATGATAAGACTATAGTGAAATGAATCTGTTCAGAAACTGAGTTAATTTCATAAATATCCATAAACTCAGATTCTTTTATCTGCCAAAAGAAAGTAAAAAATATATCAACCCACTTTGCTTTCTTTTATTGCCTATATCTACAGTGAGCTGTGACAAAATAAACTGACTTTTTATTCAGCATGTATTTATAGTTTTAATGTTTAGTTCCAAGTTCAAAATTTCAAAATTAGCATTGAAAATATAAGAAATCATATGTATTCCACAAAAGTCACTATATGTAAAAAGCTCTGCATCATTTTATAAAAGAGTCTACTAAGTTCTCAGCTACATTAAATCAATCTTTTTCTTAAGTTTACCATTCTGATGAATGGGAAGAAGATAGTATTTTACATAGTAAATACTAATAACTATTCTGTTATACCTAAATATGAAACATACTTCTCTTTTTAAGTTATATTCTTGTAAGTCTACAGTTATACTCTGTAGTTATAACTTAATTTTGTAATTATGCTGTTTCATAAATGGAATAAATTATCTTTCCAAGCTGAGTATAAGGTATATCAATCACTTGCACCAAAGCAGGGTACAAGTGGTCCATAACCTGTGCTCACCTAGAGCACAGAAGTGAGGTTTGCCATGATAAAGACACTTAAAATATCTGCTAGTATACTGCATTCTGAGATACTTTAATATTTTCTGTAGTGAATCTCAAAATCAACTCCAAGCAGATGCTGGAAGGCAAAGTAAAGAATTGCTTTAATTTAATTTAAATTCCTGTCTTAGGGTTTATATTCTCATCTCAATTAGTGTACGTACTGAGCAGAAATATCTGCAAACTGAGATTGGAATATACCCATTGCTTTTTGTTTAGCTTTTTAGTACGTGCAATATAATGCTTTTGCGCTAGTTCTGAATCGGTATGCTACTTGCAAATGTAGAATACTGAGTATACATGGCTTTGCTAAGTTAGAGAATTAAATGACAACAAAGCATGCATTTTTGTCTAATTCCACAAAATAAAGCATGTCATGCCGTGCTTGACTTATTAGAGAAATAGTAGAAGGCAGCAAACAATCTGAAATCCACTTGCACTTTCAGTTTTGCATGCCTTATGCATATTTCTGGCTGATGGCTTTAAACATTTACTGTATTTCAAATTTCCAGTCCAATTTCATAACTTGTAAAACCAAATTACAGTATTTGATGTCTTAAATATCCTCTAAAATTGAATGGCTATTCCTTAGATTCCCTTACCAGGAAAATGATAATGAGGCATTTTCAAGAGTACTCCAAGCTTCATTAGTAAGAATGAAACATTTCTTATATGATTGAGTTATAAAACATAATATCAAGTGTCTGTCATTACAGATTCACAACTAATAACAGGCTATATATTTCTATTTCATGTAGGATAACCTTTCTTCAGCTTGGATGGGATGAACTACTGGTTCCTCCCCTTATCTCTATTATGGGTACCGTATTTCCCCCTTTTCTACCCTTAATTATTACAGTATGACTAATCATTACATTGTGCATTTAAGGTTAGAGAGAGGCAATCTTATTTGAGAGTCCCAGTAGGTGCAAAAATAAAAATATAAATTCACCCTACATGTCCTTCTTAATTGCTTTAAACCTTAGGAAATAATCCTTTGAAATTTCTGATGTTACAGAAATAACATGAAAACTTTTGAGAAAACTAGTAGTATTATTTACAGTTATCTGAGTCCTTTTTGCAGGAGAAAGGTACCTCAGCTACTTTTAGATGATTTTTAACTGACATAAAAATGGGGGTTTTTAAGAGTTTGAATATGGCTTTTACATTGTTTTGGAAAGGTCTGAGTTGTACTCCGTTACTCAATTATAGCTAAATACATTCAAAAAAATCCCATAGAAAGTTTGGAACATTACTTTTAATACATTAAGCACACATCAAAACACTATGATCTGAATAGTCACAACTATAAATATTCACATAATTGTGGTTTAAGTTTTTGTATAATTTTTAAATCCCTATATTTTACTTTAAGTAATTCACTACAAGTGTATATATATATATATATATATAAAGAACCATGAGACGTCATATAATATATGTAATCCTTTCTTGGAATATGAATTCAATCTTATTTGGTCCATGCTATAAACTAGTTTTTGTCATTTTAATAAAATGCCAATAAGAACATTATTTTTATACTGTCATCCTTGAAGTTTTGAAATGTCCCGCATGATGTATGTCAGTGATCTAAAACACCTGCATTCACTATCTGATCCTTAGAAAAATCCAGTTCTTAGACTACAGCCCTTGCAAGCATCAACTTGTATCATTAGTGCAGGGGTTTACATAGCTTCACTGTAAATCATGTATCAACACAAACAGCATTCACTATAAATTTAACATCTTATCTCACAATTAAGAATCCTGTATTCACTTTCAAGAAATTGCATTCACTATCTTCTGCAAGTTTCTCTTAAGTACAGATGACTTTTTTGATCAAAAAGTTATACACTTTGAAGAATTTTTTGAGGACTGTGATCCATTACCTTTGAATTTTAAGAAAAGTCTATTAGAAGTGTTATTTCTCCTGAAAGATAATGAAAAAATTTACTAACTTTGATGTAAGAAGACTCTCTGTACAGATTTTTAGATTTTTCTTAGTCTGTAATTCTACAATTAGAGGAAAACTTTTCAAGGAATTTCTTATATAACTGAAACTGATCTAATTTTCTCCAGATTTGTGTTTGTTGTATCTTGAAGGAAATCCTTACTTTTAGGATTAAAATTTCATGAAACTTGAATGAGATACATAACATAGTTTACATTTTAATTAAAAGTGTTAAAGAACACATACAGTTCAATAAAATTTATGCAACAGGAACAGAAAGAAGTTATTTTTTTTCACTCCCTCTGGTGAAATTCAACTATATTGTTCCCACATCAAATGATTACTGTTTTCATACTCATGTGTATTTAAGGTATTTACCAAGTCTTCTTAAACAAATGCAGCCATATGATTAATCACTTGACAGCCAATTATTGTATTTCATCGTACAGTATGCTAAATTCTGTCTTTTCTTCTGCGTTGTCTTCAGAAGTATTTTGCCATATGCTTGATTTCTGGTGAGAAACAGAATCCAAGCTGCCCTGGAAACTTCAGTAATTTGTTGAATCCAACTGTGTAGCTTGCTTTGAATAGACTTTTATGTGAATAAGAAATACTTCTGTTGCTACTTTAACCAGGTTTAATTTTCTTCTAAAAGCTAGGAGAGAACTGCAGAATCATTGAGTTTAGAAGGGACCTCCCGTGATTGTCTAGTCAAACCATCCTGCTAACAGTTTTAGCATTCCAAGCTAACTCAACATCAAACAGTATGAACTTTTTCCAGCACAAATTGTTATAAAAATAGTTTGTACATTAAGTGCTCGAGGAACTATTTCGCTTTCTTTAAAGATAAAAATCTTTATCTAAAGCACTCTTCAGTCCGCTGCACTCATACAATAACAAGGAAAAGTAGAAAAGACTGCAGTTCTTAAGGGAGCGATTTTCTATTCCTCTGAGATCTTTTTTCTCGTTTCAACTTTATTTGTTCATTACTTTTAATATTAAGATTTAATTGCACCTCCTTGTCATGTCTCTCTGATTCACTCTGTCTGCCTGTCTTCTCTTTGCATCCTCATGTTTAAATCCCAAGTTTTCTTTACAATTCCTGTCTTAAATAGTAGTTTCCTAATAATCTGCACCCTGTGTTCCCAATAGTCTTAATTTTACTCAATAATTTTCAAAAACTCTCATAAAACTTGTCATGAATATTCAAATTTTTCAGTTGTTTCACACATGAGATTCTTCTCATGCCAGTTGTAACACTGACAAATGTTTTCATTTCTTTCATGAAACAACTTCTTGTGCCTTTTTTTCATGATGAAAATAATAATATAGTCTCACTATTTTTACGTACTTCCTACTTGCTGTTTTGTAGTGATCCTGAATTAAGGATAAGGATAAGATTTCAAGGGTTTTTCTTCCTTTATTTCTAAATTTTCTAAACATTTTTCTAAACATTGTTTAATTCTGACCTTACATAGTCATAGCCCACGTAGTTAAGCATAAATTATATGTACACACATTAACATTAAGGCAAACCGTGTAGCAAAGGTGGCAATAATCTAGTTTTTTTCATTATGCACTTTTTAAAGGCAAAATCTATAAGATAACTCTAATTTCTGTTGCAGAATAGAGAAAAGACGAAGTCAAACTTTTCTCAGATGTGCGCAGTGATAACAAGAGACAATGGACTCAATTTTTACACTTTATGTAGGAGTAGCACAATACCAATTATTATCTCAATGCTGTCTGTCAGAAGACACTCTCATGATGAAAATGAACCCAAATGATTATCAGCAAGTAGGCATTTCCAAATTAATTATTTTAAGGATTTTTCAGTTTTCATCAGAATTATTGAAATGTTTGAGCTCACCTTCACCCTTCACACTTCATCACTGCACTGGTGAATAATCTCATAATTGAAGAAAACTCTATTTATTGAGAATTTTTCAGTTGATTTTATTTGTCGATTAAGACTATCGCCACTCATTGCCCTGCAGGTCCACACATTTCTCTTTATACCTGACTAAACAAATGAGAAAATTGAAGGAATTGCACATTTCTTAAGGTACTTCTCTTCTAGAAATCTAGTGCTATGTTTTGCATCACACTTCATATCTACAAGATTCCAGATTATCTTTGTGTACACAATTTTAGCAGTGAAATACTAGAAACTCAGTAACCCAAAGCCACGTATAATCTTTGAAGTGTGAAAAGCTTACTAAAAGGTACTCTGCAATAATTTCCCCATTCTTCGTAGATACAATCATGAGAAGACTGGTGACTGAGAAGCGATTCAAGCATTTTTGGGGAAAGGTATTTTAAAGAATTCTTGAGAATCTTTTGCTCTCTACTATCTGTCTTTGCATTTCTAGTTACCCTTCAAAAGGGTTTTATCAGCAGGGCAATTGATATTTTGTATTGGGTTTTGCTGTGTAATTAGCAAAATCTAGGGCCTTGGGGGGTTGGGGCTGGTTTCTTTTTCTTTTCTTTTGTGCCTCTTTGATGTCAGTGTCTTCCTTCCTATCACATGGACTTAAAAGAGCAGAATAGGTGCGTATCTCTTAAATTTGTTTTGCACAATACAATTTTTGATTGCATGTCACCTTATAGTGTCTGTCTATTTTTGTAAGCATAACTCTGGAAAACATTTGCATATAGAGAAATTCCTATTATATATTTATTTATAACTTGTCTGATAAGAACATTTGCCCACGCTTCATGATATGTAACCCAGGAAATGCATAATATACATATGATAGAACATCCAGTGATAGTGGAAAAGTTAAAAGTACATGGAGAAGAGACATACACTGAATACAAGCTGCTGTACAGCTGACGTCACTGTGCTGATGCTTGGCCTATGAAAGTCCAGTGGTATTTTTATGCTACCATAGTACAAATAGAACAGCTGTTGCACTGATTTTCTTATGGCTGTTGATTCATGAATGCAAAGAGCAAGGGATGATAATTCTCGAGACAAAGGTTTGTTCCAATGATTCCTTGCCTTGGACTATCAGGTAGTGCTAATCTTTTTTATTTAGGTATTGGCTTTCTTCATGGTCTCCTTCACATGATCTTTTGATCCCCTGACTGGGAAAGTTAATGTATATCCTATGCCTTTTCCTCCTGTGCCTCAAATGTATCAGCAGTTTAAGAGAGAATACATTTGTTTGTTACCTGATACCCACTACCTGGTCAAGTCAGTGTGTAGTCAGGTGTCAAGTCTCAAGTTTCATCATCTTCTAGCCTTCCTTGTGTGATGTCCTCAAAGTTCTTCATTATGGGAACATTCTAAATTCAGATCACGTATGTTGCCAGAGCCTCCATTCCTGCCCACTCATGGCACACCTTCCTGCTCATTCTGTTCCAACAATCTTACCTCTGTGGAGGACCAGGGTCTAAACCTATGGCTGCTGTCTCAATTCTTCATCTTTCAGTGCAAATGCTCTCTCTATGTACATCTGGACTTCAGCCAGCTGGGCAGGGGAGATTAATGATCTTATGACAGATGTTCTTATCTCATTCTTCTTTAAGACAAGGCAATACTCACAACTTACTCTCAAATGCTGCCCAAGGCAGCGTCAGTGTTTCATTTGAGCCAGGAAGTAATTTTGCTGGTTTGCTGTAATGTGTCTTATGCCACGTATGCTATTGTCAGACTCCCTTGGTGTGCTGCTGTCCTTGAACAAGTGGCTATTCAAACTGTACTGCTAAGAAAGAGACAAATGGCTCTTTGTTAACAAGCACCATCCTAAGTCTACAACAGTGTGATTATACAGATAGTCAAATAGCCACTTAAGGAGAAAAACTATTTTTTTTTTTAATGTATGTATCCAAGCCCACAATTTGTTCTTCTTCCTTGGAGTTCCTGAAGGTTTTCCTCAGTCTTTCCCAGCTATCAAGGAATCGAGTATAGAAGGAAGATATCTTCTTACACTTTTTAGAGCCATATAGCATGCATAGAAGATAAAGTTTGATTTCACCCATAAAGGTCTTGGTGAAGCTTGTATATATGAAACTTATGTGAGAATTTACGTGCAAGTAACAGTTAAATAACCCTCTATAGCCTTTAGTGGACTCCTTCAAAGGATTCTGGTATGAGGTCTGGTTCACCAAATCTTTGGAAAATTTTTCCTGTTTAAGCCTAAAATTATGAAGTTGAAAACTTCCAAACTGAAGATGAAAAAAGGACTTTGTCATTTTAAATAAAAAAGAATGTTCCAGATAGGGTAATTTCCATCCTAAAGATGGTAACTTCCTCCTCCTTTGCACCAAGGACAACATTTTTATCTTCTCCATAGAAGCTGCAAAGGTTATGGAAAAAAATTGCCAAGTGCTATTGAAGATTGTTCTTGGTTGGTTTACAGATTTCAGGAGGTCTTGATACATCCATTAGTCAGATCCAATGCAGAAATTCCTGGAAAGCCTGTGGCTGCTGAGGTGCCAGGATCTATTGAAGCTATTTTGAAGCAGGAATGATAATACACTCATATCTCAGTATGCGTTTCAGATACGTGTCCCACAGCAAGGCTGAATCTGGCAAAACTTTCTTATATTCTACTCATACAGCAGGGATAAGCTGGTATTTTGCACAATCCTCATTCTTTACATATGCACAGCTCTGGCAGCAAAACTGATCTTTTTTTTTTTCAGTTTCATTCTGCTGTTTTCTTTGATCAGTTGTCCAAAAAAAAGATTCAAACAACAACAACAGAATCAACTGGTGTAGTTGACAAGTAGGAGTAGTTGTAGGTGTAGGTGTTGGGTCATAGGTTGGACTCGATCTCAAAGGTCTTTTCCAACCTTACGATACTGTGATACTGTGAACTGGACTGTTAATTTGTATTGACACAATATCATATCAGCCAGAAGACAAGACAATTAATATTGCAGTAATTCTTATATCTTACATATAATATCTGATTCTGGAAGATATATATTATGAAAATGTAAACATGCAAAAATCATGTATATATGTGAAATACTGCTTTCTTCTAGAGGAGGTATGATTTACTGCAACAATGTTTTTTCCTGGGTGAATATCAACGAGATCTAACATAGTCCAGAGCCCATTTATCTTCGTAGGTGTCAGGTGTTGCTTCTCACTTGCACTTATTGCTATTCCAACTACCTGTCACCATAGGAAGGTGAACAAGCAGAATCAGCTTGGGCTTTTGCAGCTTGCTTACTGGAGTCAGCCTGACCAACAAAATTCCAACCCTGAGGAAATGCATAGGTAATTTAAACAAACAACTCTGCAAACATCTTTTTCCAATTTATTTGCATTATATTCTTTATCAAGGAATAACAGAAAACAGGCCTAAACAACAGTTCCTTTTGAAATAAAGAATACATTTAGAATCACATACACGTGATCTAGATTTGAAGAATGAGCAAAAATAAGAGCTGTAGTTGCCAACATTCTTTTAACCCACTACAGAATGTCTTCAACAAGATGAGACTGAAAATTTTTATTTGCTAAATTTTTAACTCCCTCAGAAATGCTAATTGATCTCTTTTCTGCATTCAGTTCACTTCTCAATTGGTTCTCACTTTTTTCTGCCCCATTTGCTGTAACTTATGTGCATAGATGTTGTGTGTGTATGTATGGGTGCTATCTTGGATATATATTATGTAAACTAATGTCCCACTTATCCTGATATAACTCAGCTATCCCCAAAGCAAATACCAGAAAAGTAAATGGAGGAAACACTGATAATGCAATTGCCTCCAACTGTATGTGTTGAAAATAAAGACTTCTTCCTAAGGTGGACTTTACAGTCAGCTGAGCATCTGACCAGCATGTAAATATGCAGTTTTACATTATAAGTATGATAGAAAAAAGCTCAACACTGGTGGGGAAAAAAGAATCAAAAATCAAACAAAACTAAAAGTTTTAATTTTCTTTTCTTCTTTTCTTAAAAAACCTTCCAGGGGGACTGGATAGCTCAAGGGGTTGGTAATAGGATACAGAGCCTTTCATCTCTAGGTCACCAGTTCGCATCCAGGCCAGGTCAGTAGTGACCAAAAATTTTTACCATTTGATGGGTTTTCAGTGACCTATATGAAATAAGTTGTTGGAACCATTATTGGAACAGTTGCTGGAAGCTGTTCACTTCTTACTCAAGAAGATGTGGCTGATCTTTTAACAGTCTCGGTGGTGAGACTGTGTTAGCTGTTCATCTAAATATGCAAGACGCACTAATGGCATTTTATAGAAATCTTTCTTTCTACAACTATTATCAATTCATAATTGTTGTAACAGTTACTGTAGCTGTTAGTATTCTGCTGCCTGTTCTGGATCTGTGCTGTGGTCCAGCGGATCTCAGGACTGTTAAAAAGGTAATACTTACAGGCACTCAATTCATACAAAACTGTTCTTGGCATGAGCAGAGGTAGCCTTAATTTATTTAAGTTGCAGGACTAAATCCTCATCTTTCTTTCTGACATCTTTATTTTCAGGTTTTTCACCAAGGTTAAACAGAGGAATTCAATCAGTATAACACATCTAGAACATTTTTATGGGTGAAGAGAAAAAAAAATTATATATGACAAGCACTAGCTGGCCTAGAATTTCAAAGCAGCAATAGCATAACACAGTGTCATAGATCAGGTCGGACTTGGAATAAACTCCAGAATCACGTATTCCTAATCTTTATGTTCTCAGTTCCATCAAGCTAAGTAGCAACAGATTTCTTCTCCTCACAGGATAGTAAAAAACATTTCCCTCACTCCTTTGAAAATGGTTTCTTACATTCAGAATATTACTGGGACCTTGTTAGCCTTTTTAAACATTTTCATAAGTGGCTAGCTTATGTATACACCACCTAGACACTCACATTTTCTACAGTACAAATCTCAAGAAGCAAGCGTGCTTCTTTCAAAGTTATTCACAAAAAATAGCTGCCAAGAAAATGTAAATTTTAACAAAGTCATAGTTTTATAAAAGATAGGAATAATTCTCCATTACGGTAAGGTCCCATTTCTACTGTCTAGCAATGGAGGAGGCCCTTAAAATGAGAAGAAAATATGCCCTGAAAATAACATTTCTACATAAGATCTCTAAACAGGTCCTAATTCTTGGCCATAACATTTGGGAGGAGGAGGGTTCTGAGTGACGAGTAGCACGACCACATTATTCTGTTTCTAAAGGCCTTCAGGAGGTTGTGAAATACAGGTAGTAAGGCTAAACAGCTCTGAGCTTGCTCAGAATTATGTTGGTAGTGGGGAAGAGCCCTCTGTGTTGCAGAAAGTGGGGAACAAAGACCGACTAAAACACCTTAATATACTTCCATGCAAGTACTTCCATGCAGGACATGGATTATTGAGAATCAGAGTCCTACTATACATATTATTTTACCATTGTACAAGGTCCCAAAAGTTTTACAGAGAAAAAATGTAAAATATAAAATAAAATATAATTCGTAACTGAGATCTAGTATTGGATACTTAAGTAAAAATGATTACTCAGCTATTAGCCAAATAAATATAACAAAAGTTTTGATACTTCTGACAGACACATGTGATTAATTATTGTATATATGAGAAAAATACACTTTTTATGTACACAATTAATTACTGACATCTTGGCTGCAAGGGGCTGAGAAGGCAACTGTCCAAAAGTAATTTAAAATGCAAAATCAAAACCCCTAAATATGTCCTTGGTATATATCCTTATTTAGATAAATGAAGGGTATTACTGGCTTAAACTCAATACATGAAACAACAAGACTGGAGCTTGAAATAAATTATGTTGATTCAAGTAGACACATACTGCAAAACTGTCTTGCTTTTCTATACAAAGAAATTAATCTTTGTTATAATGTTGCATGGAACAATAAGGCAATAAAGATATGTATTTAATTCCTGCATAATCTTTTTAATGTAGAGTTTGGTTTCTAGATTCATGGTATTTGTGTTTTCAGCTTAAATTTCAAAGCTATGTTGATCAAATATACAGGTTGACACTTTTCTTTAAACAGTTTTAAGCTATATTTTGATGCATTTTTAGAATTTTATGTCTGTATTTATATTTAACATTTTTTTTTTTTTATGTAGAACACATCAGTATCAGGTTTCATATTAATACCACCAGGTCTTCTCTTTTGTTTTACTTTGAATTTATTTTTTTCATTTATTTTCCATTCATTACATTTTCTAATGTTAAGTATTTAAAAGAACAGTGCAATGCTACAGTTATTAATGTAGTGCTTTAAAATTTATAGTATTAATTTTGGAACAAGCATTTATTAACCATTGGTAAAACAGTATACAAACCTTTATTACTGTAAATATTCTTACACTCTTTTCTTTCCCCCCTGTATTTGTGTACTAGGTGGTTGTGAATGCCCTTTTAGGAGCAATTCCATCCATCATGAACGTGCTTCTCGTTTGTCTTATATTCTGGCTAATTTTCAGCATCATGGGAGTAAATCTGTTTGCTGGGAAGTTCTACTACTGTGTTAACACCACAACTGATGAAAGGTTTGAAGTCGACCAAATCAACAATTTTAGTCAGTGCGAGGAACTCATAAAAAACAATCAAAGTGCCCGATGGAAAAACGTGAAAGTAAACTTTGATAATGTAGGATTTGGGTATCTTTCTTTACTTCAAGTTGTAAGTGATCACTCTTTATATACTTCTTACTGTTCATATGTAATAGTGAATAACAGTTCTAGCAACAAAGACAGAAATTATGATTTTTATCTGTGACTTAGTAATACCACTGTACTGATAACTGATTAATTTTTTCATAGCAAGCAGCAAGTAAAGCCTACTAAGATGAATGAAGGACATCTGAGAGAAAAAGTGCTATTCTTCCTATTTACTGCTCCCTTATTCCTCCAGTCCCTTCTAATTTTAAAAGCTTCTAGAAGTACCCAGGAATGGTATTCAGCTATCTGAATACTGTAAGTTTTACAGTTGCTGAAAAACAAAAATCTGCATTAGTGTGATTAAGTCACAGAGAAGACGTCCAGGCAGGAAATCCCATTTCAGTGATGTGGCTGCCACCAGTGCAGACTTATGTGATCTAAGAAGCAGTTTCTCATTCAGAAGAAAATAGCAAAAGAAAAGTATCATTAGATATTATAATCCATGAAATATTTTTCCTGCTATTTCTGTGTATACACACATAATAGAGTCTATTCAGAAAGACACTCTAAGGTGTTCATTATCAAAAATTGTGTCCTCACAACACTGTCTTTGTATTTTGGAGTAGCTAACAATCTGATCCAGTTTTAGTCAAGAAAATGCTGGACCCTAATCTATGTTGCGTGCACTCAGCAACTCCTATGGGTTTTTTGAGGTTACTGTCTAAATCTGCAGTATCTTAATTTTCATTTTTATAGCTTTTAAATTTTTTTTCTAGCTTTTATGTTGGCATAAGAAATTTCAATAATACAAATCATTAACGTGATGCAGTAGTATCGACTTTGTCCTGGCTCAGGGTTCAAAGCAACAGTTATAAGCATTGTGACCTCCCACTCCCAGCTAATATAGCATTTCACCTGTGTGACTGGTAAATGTGATAATTTAAATTTCTCTATGATTATTTTTTTATTTTACTGTCACATCAGGAAAGAGCAGAAAGGGACCACCATTAATAAAGAAATAAACTACTGAATACATTTTAATTTTGATAACAAAATTGGATTGTAATAGAAAGACCATATATTTCTTTTCTCTGCCTTATTTTTGAAATCCACTGGCCTAGAATCCCTCTTGTATTCTTAAATTATGGGATTGTTCTGGGGGATAAATTGGGAGAAATCTGCCAATTGTTCCCATGCTTCCAAAAGTAAAATTAATCTAGACCTACCATGGAGAGACCTAACCCTCATGGGAGGACAAGGCAGTATTTTTTGCAGTATCTACAATGTAACGGTCTTGCACTGATATCAAAGGCTGGCCCAATAGATGGAATTTTTTTGTATAAGTAGAATGTCAGTGAAAACACTATTTATTTTTTCTGTATTACTAAAATACTTGTAAAAAATAGCTTCAAAATTTTACAAGTACTTTAGTAATACAGAAAAAAATGGAGCACTTCCATCATTCCACCAAACAGACCTTTGACCTGGCATGTGAACATTAATGGCAACATTTTGATCATAAAATCATTAAGATTGGAAAAGACCTTTAAGATCATCAAGTCCAACCATCAACACAACATCAACATGCCTACTATATCATGTCCCAAAGTGCCACATCTACATGTTTTTTGAACACCTGTGGGATGGTGACTCCACTACTTTCCTGGGCAGCCTGTTCAAATACTTCACCACTCATTCTGTAAAGAAATTTTTCCTTTCATCCAATCTAAACCCTCCCAGTGCAACCTGAAGCCATTTTCTCTCTTGGGAGAAGAAAACAGCATCTACTGCACTACAAACTCCTTTCAGGTAGCTGTAGAGAGCGATGAGGTTTCTCCTCAGCCTCCTCTTCCAGGCTAAACAATCTCAGTTCCCTCGGCTGTTCTTCATAAGACTTGTGCTCCAACTTGATGATTATTTAAAAAGTCTACTGAAGTAATTTGATTTTTTGCCTTAACAACTTCAGGTGCAGACATTTGTTTAGGTTGTGATAGACCTGAGGAAATAACCCCATAAATGTCAATGTAATTTTTCTAATGACAGCCTTGAAGAGAAGTAGCAATGCAAGAATTACAGATACAAGGTCCAATTTTAAGGAAGCTGGAAACTAACTACAGAAACTTGCCTCTTACAATCCACTATTATTTATGTTGTCAATTCTACCTTATGCCTTATGCCCTTTGAGCCAGTCAAAGAAAAATATCATAAACGACTTCAGCTTTTCTGGGTTATAGGTAATACAATATAAATCTTTATTTTCTGCATTACTGAGGTTTTCTATCTGGACTGAATATTACCAGAAGTAGTACCATTTTCATGTAAAAAATAAAAACTCCAAATGAAAATAAGCAAAAAGAACTCCAAACCCTGGCACTGAGGACCTTATTATTCTAGGAAATATATAAATGAGTCCCATGAACAATTTTTCTTTTGAATCATGAAAAGCTTTTTCTGTATGGATCTGACATCACAGAAAAAACCCTCTCTTTTTTACCAGTAATATAGAAAAGAAAGCCAAATATTTCACACAGAAATAATCTGTAGTGGGATAATTTCAGAAAGAAATATTCTAGGCTCAAAAGATAGGTTGGAAATGTGTGGCAGTGACTTTTTAAGCAAAAAGAACTCTCTGAGGAGTTCTTTTATGAGTTTCCTTGATGATGATGTGGAATAAATTTCTGGAATGAGGGACCTAAGAAAAGATCATTAACTAATTTTTCATTTGCATATTGTATTTTTTTTCTTTTGGAGGAGGGGTGTGTGTGGAAAACATTCAGTATTGATAGGAATTTTATAATTCTTTCTGCACAAAAATACAGGCTAACAGTACGTGCCATTGATATAAACAAGTTTTATAGACTTGGTTGATGAGAGACTGTTTTCCAAAATCCTTAAGTAATTTATAGTGTAAACATTCATGCCACCGATCACATAAGTACACATTCTCTCTATAATATTTTTTTCCTATGATCCAGTGTAGCTTATGTTGGTCTATGTGGATATGCAAACTTCTTTTTCCATTTCTTGGTCTGAACTGGCTTAAGTGTTTCTCTGTCCCTAAAAAAAAGCATCAAAGCAGAGAAATTCCTTTCACAATTTTCATTCATAAGTAAGTGAAGAGGAAGAGGATGGTGTACACAAAGTGATGTGACATCTGCCCTGATGATTTTATGGCCTTATGCCTTTTGAACTTGAACCTAGTGTTTGGATACTTTGGTAAGTAAATCTCCCAGGGATCTGCTTTTATCCCGGTTGTAAGCGTATATCCCACTAACCAGGATAAGACATGCCAACCAGTGGGGCTCAAAGCACCATGTTACTAATATAAATAAGAAAATACATCTTGTTCAGCATAGAGCAAAAAAAATCAGAAGCTGAATTCTTGGTCTATAAGATTAGGATGGCTTCAAAGTTCCAGCAGGTTGGTATTTTAAAAGCAAGATACTACTGTATCTCCAGAAGGGAATGTGAATCTTCCTGGTAGTTATTTCTGGTAAAGAAGTGGAGTGGTGAAACTCCAGCATTACTTATAACTTCATTAGAAATTATTCAGGGAAAAAAAATCTATGTTCTTTTAACAGTAGTAAAGTAGCTAGGGGGATTTTTGTGTGTTGTTTGTTCTAACTATATTTGAATCTGCATTTAAATATATGTCTTTCAGACTTCCTTGTGGGGAAAAAATATTTGTAGCAGATGCTGATTTCAGTTACACTGCTTTAATCTTTGAGATCAATTAATTACTTCTGATTTACTGTCACTGAAATATATATTTTTATATTCAAATGTACAAAAAGGAAACTAACAATTTGATCTCTTAGTGGTATTTCTGTGTTATTTTCTATTCAGTATGCACAAATGCCCAAATAATACCTTATTTCTGTTAAAAAAAAATGCTGCAGATATATTTAAGCCTAACATAAGCAGGCCTAAGCTTCTACTGAAAGCAGTAGAAATAACACTCCTTCACTAAATGTGATGCCTTGACACTGAAATTCCAGTTCCATTTTTTGCTATTGTTTAGGCAACGTATTTAAAACTTACAAGTTCTTCTACTGAACTGACACTACTGCTTTGGGATTTAAGAATCAGTTTTATCACAGTTAAGTTATCCGTTCTAGTGTAAATGGTTTTGCAGAATGATGATTATATTCACTGATTCCTACTGATTTTCAGGAAGGATTTAGAATAAAACAGATAATATGATGAGGGAGCAGGTTTTATTATTAAAATTACTTAATTTTAATTAGGTTTTGAGATTTCTTTTTCCTTAATTTCTTCAATACTGTTAGTATCTTATGAGTTTGTGAGACTGTGGAAAATACACATTTTGCTTTAGATATTTTGAACTACAGAATAGTAATAAGTTATAGTTATATTTTTCTGCCCCCACACTCTTTTCAAGTTTCAATAATAATATTTTATAATATATAATAATAATAACAAGCATACAACAGTTCAGTTCTTCAGATCTTTCTCCTAGCAATAGCTGAAATGTGTTGTCTGTTTATAGTGAAGTTTACTCTTTTAAAATTAGTCTATTTTTCCATTTGCTCTAGTTAGTCTAGGCTAAATAAAAAAAAATACAAGAAAACCAATAATTCTATTTTACCCGGAGGATGATATGCAAGGATCATCATGTGTCTGAATCTGAGTCAATAGCATACACTTTGCGGAAGAGGCATTCCACCATTTGCATCATCTTTCTGATGCAAAAGTATGCCCATTATTTGCATTTAGATTTTCAGGTTGAAGTGCTGATTTCAACCTAAATTATGACATCAAACAATGTACCAAGACAGAAACAAAAGTAATGCCAGTGAGATACAAAGTAATCATCCTGCCCTATTTAGTCTTTGTAAGACCTCAGCTGAAATATTGAGTCCAGTTTTAGTTACCATTTCATGAGATGAACCATGGAATGACTGAAAGCTCCGTGATCACAGCCAAAAGAAGAAAGGAAGCAACAATCAGTTTGCAGATAACTAAAAGGTGATGCGGAAAGGATGATTAGTACTCTGTTCTCCAGATCTGTAATGATAATTACAAGTAACAGCCTTAAATGGTAACATAAGGATTTAGATATTACAAAACAATAAAGACAAGTGCCAGGTTATTTTTTATGAGGTTGTAGAGTATCATTAAAAGGAATTACATAAATAAAGCTGATCATACCATCATAGAATTATAGAATGGTTTGGGTTGGAAGAGACCTTAAATATCATCCAGTTCCACCCCATGTGCCAGGGGCAGGGACACCTTGCATTAAATCAGGTTGCTCAAAGCCTTGAACACCTGCAGAGATGGAACTCCCACAACTTGTCTGGGCAACCTACCTCTCCTAATCTCTTGCAGTCCTAATATTCCACAAGGCATTTAAGTTCTTGAGCTGAGACTTCTATTGTTTCAGATTTGTTGTCGATTTATTGGTCCTCTGATACTAAATTTGATTTTACCATCATAATGTTAGTTGTCTGAACTTTGTATTTTCTGTGTTGGACCCCAGACGTGAAAGTTGTTGCATACTGGATTTGCATCTCAGGATAATCATGCTCTTTTTAGCATTCCAGTCTTTCAAAAGAGTAAGGGAGCTCTTTTCCTTTAAGAAAATAATTCCTTCTCTTTTAAGCTCACTTCAGGATGATGCCGGATGCTCTGTATGCTGCATCAGCAAAACCTTTTTGAAACCTCCACTAGAAATGAAACCTCAGGATTATGGAGATACAGCAGTAGCTATGGATGAAGACTGTTCTGTTCACGACATTTCTGTAACTCTGTCTCTAGGGCAAGGAATATGAAGGAACCAATGATCTTCAGCCTTGTTCAGCAAAATTATTGTAGGGATTAAATGACAGAACTATCTCACTTCTTTGTTATATTCTGGGCACAACTGGATTGAAAACTGAGTGATTTCTACTTGGAGATGTTGCCTAGTCAAAAGAAAACTAATTGCTACAACAGAGAAAATTACTTTCTGTTTTAAACACTCAGATGATTCAATCTACACCTCACTGTCAAATATAAAAATTTACAGATTTAGGGCAGAAGACATACACTAAATGCTGCCACCTATGAAGCATATTAAATCTTTGATGCACATAAAACACATCCTCTTTTTACCAGTTTATCTCAGAACATATCTGAGGGATCTAGACACTGTAAAACATAATGCAATATATATAAAGTGAAAACAGAATTAATAAATCAGACAAAGTCCCTTGAAGTAGAGGAAATACAAAATTCTGAATGATAGGAAAACACCTTTTCTGAGCTCATAAAATTTTTCGCTCCCTTTGGTTGCCACCTTTCTGACTGATTTAAGAGAGAGGCACTACACATCAGTCTTCATTGGTGGCAACTCAGGTACATAATATTTCTCAACTGTACATAGCCTTTGCAGTCAACATGGATTCTATAATTTGTAATAATTAGAAATAAATGAATTATGCTTACTGCTTGAAATGTTCATATAGAGACAAAATAGGTGGGTGTATCCGATAAGCAGCTGAGAAGAAAGCCAAGAAACAAAATTATCTAGAAATTTCATGTTATGCTAATCATTACTGGTGCAGTACTCTGTTGTTGGCAATAATTATATGAATTGTCTTCAAGCTATATGCTTAAACAAGTGTGTACTGTTCACAGGCCACATTTAAAGGCTGGATGGATATTATGTATGCAGCTATTGATTCAAGAGATGTAAGTATGGCAAATATTTTAAATTTTCTTTTTTCTTGAGGACTGTCTATCAACAACTGTGTACTTACATATCTTCCAAAAGCAATTAATTTCCATACAATAGAATGAAACAAAATTAAATTAACTATTATGAGATTCTGCTGCAACAATTAATGGAAAACTGCCAGATGCTGTCACTAATATGGACAAAATACATTGATATGTGAAAGGAGTATTGTCCAAACACAAAATATTAAGGACAATTTGCCCATGGTTGCTGCTTCTTGAGTTGAAATTTTCACATGAAATTTTAGGAACGATATTTCATATTTTTTTCCTCAGATATTACAGCAACCCAAGTATGAAGATAACCTGTACATGTATTTGTATTTTGTCATCTTTATCATCTTTGGGTCTTTTTTCACCCTCAACCTGTTCATTGGTGTCATTATTGATAACTTCAATCAGCAAAAAAAGAAGATAAGTATTGTTTTATTTCTCTTCTAAATATATTCTAAAATATTGCAGTTTTGCTAATGTGTAATATATGGAATGTACACCCAAGGTTTGTTCAAAACGTAAAAAACTGATTGTTAGTATTTTTTGATATAAAATCTTACCAAGACGTAGCATGCATTAACATCATAAGATTTTGCATTCTAGTGAATGGGACAAACCCTTCTGTTTTCAATGTCTGGTTTAGTCTTCCTCGATTAATATGCTTTTCCATGTCTAAACTTTATGAAATCTCCTTACATCATCAAACACCAGATTTAGGCCTTCACATTAAAGCACTTATAATCTCTTGATTTATTTTCTTCTTGATTCTTAGTGCTTGTATCAGCATACACACACAGTCAAAAAGAAGCCTGGTTATGAAAAATAAAGCATTATTTCATAACATTAATACAGATGCTGGTTTAATCATCCCATGTATTCAAGTTCTAATTTGTGGCATCAAATTATCTGAAACTAGGTAGAACAGGCGTGGTTTTGAAAATATCCCAGGGACTTTTTTAATTGTTTCATAGCGCAAATGTAGATAATCTCACTGGTATAGACGGTCTGAACACAACATGCCCATCTCTAAAACTATTTTCTCTAAATAGATAAGCTAATGAAAGGTAAAGGACAGAAGACGCTATGAATTACTAATATAAATTTACCCTACTGGACTTCCTTGCTTTCTTTGGGTTTTTGTTACTAATGACAGATGCTAAGTAAGATTTTTGGAAGCTGTACATGCTAGAGGCCTAGAGGCATATAAATTAGGGAGCTTGTACAGTGTACAGTGCATGTATACCCATGTCTTCAAGCTTCCCAAACGCTCATCATCAAACAGGTTACATCCAGTCCCATGTGCTCATAGACATTCCTGGAACGTCTGAAAGTATCTTTCATCCAGGAAAAATTTACTTCAAGAGATATGTGGAATCTGATGGATTTTCATTCAAGCTACCTCTACAAGAAAGTTACTGTGGGCAGTGGATTTTGGTTAGGCTGCTATGAAAGATCCATAATTCTCTGTTTATCTTCACTGTCAGACTCCAAAGGCCAGTTCTGGCATTTGCTAATCAGAATTTCATCAAATGTGGAAGCTAATCAAGATAAAAGACTTAAAGGAGCATTAACAGTATCAAGAGTGCTTCAGTCTTCAGCTCACTTTCTACAAAGTTTGATAACTCATCTTCTCAAAAACCTTGAAGACTCTGAATCTCATTGCTAACGTTGTGATTGCTAAACTAGAGATACCTGAAGCACTAACATACTGATGTACTGTAAATCTGACTTTCTCTGCTTCCTTTATTTCACTAAAATTGCAGTTCAGAAGTGACACTACTGAAATGTTCAGGCCGTCTGAGCTTATCTCAGATGCTGTTTACTGTATCTCTTCCTACAAAAGAGTTCCTGAAAAGGATTTCTTGTAGTTCAAGAAAAATAACTGTAGAAAAATTCTGCATTACTTTTTTTTTTTTGTGAGATGCATTATTGGATATTCAGATGACTTCTGGATTAAAATGCTCAAATTGCAGCAAACTGTACTTGACAGCTAAGAGATTTTTCCCAATTCAATCTAGATTTTTATGAAATAAATAAAGTACATTCCTCTTTAAGAGTTTTTTCAACACTGCATATAAATGTGATTATAACTAGTTTTGGTTTCATGTTTTTACTTTGGAGGTCAAGACATATTTATGACAGAAGAGCAGAAGAAATACTACAATGCAATGAAAAAGTTGGGATCCAAAAAACCACAAAAACCTATACCAAGACCAGGGGTAAAATTCCTTATATACATCAGACCAATAGCTATTTATGAACTGCTCAGTTTTTACTGATATATAGAGAGCAGAAATTCCCCCCTTGTAAAAATGACCATTAATGAGTGTGTAAGTCTGCTAAAACGAAAGATGAATCCACAGTACAAAAAAAAATTATTTTTCTCTTGTAACCATTTTATGTATGAGTACACAAATAAAGGAGGCCGAACTAAGATATTGTATTCACTTTGACTACTTTACTTCAGATCCCTAGTTATATTTTTGTTGAAGTTCATAGGTCTTACTGCATGTATTTTTCTACTTTCTTCTAACAGGAAAAGAAACACAATTACAGTTTGTATTGGATGTTTCTTTTTTTCTTTTCTCCTTAGAACAAATTCCAAGGCATGGTCTTTGATTTTGTGACACAGCAAGTATTTGACATCAGCATCATGATTCTTATTTGTCTTAACATGGTTACCATGATGGTAGAAACTGATGACCAGAGTAAAGAAATGGAAAATATTTTATCCTGGATTAACCTTGTGTTCATTGTCCTTTTCACTGGAGAATGTGTCCTGAAATTAATTTCACTTCGCCATTACTATTTCACTATAGGCTGGAACATTTTTGATTTTGTAGTTGTCATTCTCTCAATAGTAGGTAAGTCTTGTATATTAAACTAAAAAGAGGGTAAAATTAATATAATGTGACTTTTTACTTGAATAGAGCTACATGGCAGGCTTTTGCCATTGAAAGGTTTACAACTAAGTCATGCAACTTTTCCTTTTCTCTAATAATCTACTTAATCTAACCATCAAAACTGTTATGATCAGTCAGCATTTATTGCACCTGCAAATACTAAGTATAACTGGTATAACAGAAATTATGCTAGTGGAATCTATAGAATATCTTTCATTGCTACACAGCTCCACCAATTTTAAAACTATTTTTCTTTATTTCTACAATGATATGGAGATTAAGTGGTAATGCATCTATCTTGGTTTGATTTTTTTCTGTTTTAGGTATGTTCTTAGCCGAGATGATTGAGAAATATTTTGTATCCCCCACACTATTCAGAGTAATTCGACTTGCCAGAATCGGTCGAATCCTGCGTCTCATTAAAGGCGCTAAGGGAATTCGCACTCTGCTTTTTGCTTTGATGATGTCTCTTCCTGCTTTGTTCAACATCGGTCTGCTGCTGTTCCTGGTCATGTTTATCTATGCGATATTTGGCATGTCCAACTTTGCCTATGTCAAGAGGGAGGCTGGTATAGATGACATGTTCAACTTTGAAACGTTTGGCAACAGCATGATCTGCCTATTTCAAATTACCACATCTGCTGGCTGGGATGGTTTGCTAGCCCCAATTCTTAACAGTGGGGAGCCAGACTGTGACCCCCATAAAGATCACCCAGGGAGCTCTGTGAAAGGCGACTGCGGCAACCCTTCCGTTGGGATTTTCTTCTTTGTCAGCTACATTATCATATCATTTCTGGTAGTGGTGAACATGTACATTGCTGTGATTTTGGAAAACTTTGGTGTTGCTACTGAAGAAAGTGCAGAACCCTTGAGTGAGGATGACTTTGAGATGTTCTATGAAGTCTGGGAGAAGTTTGATCCCGATGCAACACAATTCATGGAATTTGAGAAATTGTCTGATTTTGCAGCAGCACTTGAGCCTCCTCTTCACCTACCCAAACCAAACAAAGTCCAGCTCATTGCAATGGATCTGCCCATGGTAAGCGGTGACAGAATTCACTGCCTTGACATCTTGTTTGCTTTCACAAAGCGTGTTTTGGGGGAAAGTGGGGAGATGGACGCTCTCAGAATACAGATGGAAGATAGGTTTATGGCATCCAATCCTTCAAAAGCTTCCTACGAACCAATTACAACCACATTAAAAAGAAAACAGGAAGAAGTATCTGCTGTCATCATTCAACGGGCTTTCAGACGTCACCTTTTAAAACGGACAGTAAAACAAGCTTCCTTTATCTATAACAAAAACAAAATGGAAGGAGGGACTGCTCAGGGTATGAAAGATGATATCCTTATTGACAAATTGAATGAAAACTCATTTACAGAGAAAACCGATATAACTGCATCAACAGCAGTTTGTCCACCCTCTTACGATCATGTAACAAGGCCAGTCAAAGAAAAGCATGAAAAGGAAGATAAAGATGTTCAGAAATAAAAGCTGATAGCAAGACAAACCATCTATGTGCAAAATAATTCATAGCCTGTAATGATCATGTGTTTGTGTCAACCAGACTCCTGCTGGAGGTCTATGCCAAACTGACAATTTTTACAAATATACTGTACATTAAAGGTCAGTGCCTATTAAAAGACAGTGACCCCTTGTCAGTGACTGTGACTGTGATAACCTTGACAGGAGGTTACTGTTCTCACTACCAGCTGACACTGCTGAAGAGGAGAGAAAAAAATGGCTACTCAGACTGTAGGGACCAGTTAAAGGGGTGTAAAACAATTCTTTGTGCGTTTAGCGTAAAAAAATACAGTAACTGTATCCACTCTTTGCATTTCAACTGCCACATATGTCATATTTTTACAAAATCTGTGTTGGTGAATTCATCTTATTTGTATTCATATGTTGTTTATTATATGTGGCTATTTTTGTAAATGGGGCTTCCGTTGGGGAAAGGGATTAAGTACACCTTTACAGGCACCAGGGCCAGGTGTTCTATTATACAACTAATATACACTCAGAAATGACTTGCATGAAGGCATGCTGCACTTATAGATCATGCATGAAAATAACATTAAGTCAAAAAGAACAACAGGTTTTTTTAGCACAGTGTTTCTGGAAAGGAGCAACAGATTGTGAGGTGCTTAATTAATGTATTCATGTTGTATCACATGTCTTTGTGTGCCTGTAAAGTCCCTTATAACTCACAGGAACGGTAGAAATGGGTTATTTTTTGCATAGACCTTTAAGTTTCAGAAAGTGCAAACCTCTTTTTTAGGTCCAAGTCACAGATTTTTGTCTTTGTCAAATTTCATTCTACATACAAATACTAAATGAATCTGCCTCAGCCCTCCAAATTGATGAAAAAGAGCCCTTTATAAAGTTGTTCTTCTTTATCCTGCAGTATTGTTTAGCCATCTTCAGCTCTCAGTAAGGTTGGTGTTGTACATGTTAATGAAAAAGCCCTCTGCTATGTATATAGTAATTTTTAACCTGTGGTGCATGTTTGAGCAAACGGATAATGACCTTAGCACATTTATTGCATCAAATATGTACCACAATAAGTGTAGTGTGCAAGCGTTCAACAGGTATTACGTATTATCTACCATTATAGATAGTTTGGATGCTATCAATGCATGTTTATATTGCCTATGCTGCTGTTCCTTTGACTGTCCAGGATTCTTAAATATGGGAAGCCATACATCAGAGTTAAGTGAAATAAACTACTCAACAAGACCTCATTCCTCCATACCATTAAGCAATATTTTGCAGCTATTTAGGAGCTTATTTGTTTTACATTTTTGAATTTTCAGTGAAAAGCATATAGTATATATCCAAACTGTACAGACATGTTGAAACAACCTGTTGAAAATAACGTTAGAATTTTATAAGCAAATATAAATACTGTAAAAATCATTTTATTTTATTTTTCAGCATTATGTACATAAAACAAGAACTGAATTTTACCTTCAGGTTGAAGTCACACCATTTTTTTTACTTTCTGTCCATAGCACTTTTTCACAGAAGAACTCCAGCGAACAAGATATAACTAAGAGAATGGATACTGTAGGTTCTTATTTTTTACAATATTTTCAAACATGTCAATAATTTCTGCAAAATAAGTTCTTAATTTGCTTCTGAAAATCTTAAGGTTTTTTTTGCAGTTGGGAAATGGTGTAAAGTTCAAATTGAATGTCTAAGCAGTGCCTGCATCATAAGTTTTCAGATACAACCTATCTTTCACAGAATCCTTAATGTTTTCTCATACTTACAGATTTTTTCTTTTATTCATGTTTCTCTAGAACAGTTCTAAATGTTAACTTGGGTCCACAATATTTTTCACAAAGAGAAAGTAGCAAAATTGTATAATCCAACACATCAGGACATTTTATGTTTCTTACACAGGAAAATTAAATGTAGATTACTTTTATTAAAATTATCGACTAATACTGTATTAGTGAACTGCATGCAGGAAAATGCTACTATTACCCTAATTGATGCTAAAGAACATTACTAATGCGCCAAAATAATAAAGATTACATTTTTTATTGTATGTTTCTTTTGTCTTTATTATCTGACATTAATATAAAAAAGTTGTGCTTCTGAAACCATAGATTGAGAGGATACTGAAAACTTTTAGAGCCAGCTATACTGCTCTTTCACATAAGCAAATCCTTGGGACTTGCTTGTTAGTCACTAACTAGGAATTTATAATTCAATGCATGTTAGACGCTGAGCATGACAGTTCTGCATGTATCAATAATAGTGACCTGAGTAACTTCATGAGTTAAGCAGCTCCTCATCGAGTAGGGGACTCCACCACCAAATACCAGAGCTGGCTTGAGTGTGTCCTAGCAAGCTCAGAGCATTTACAGGAATGAGAACTGAGCATTCATGAGTTTACAAACAGAAAGTAAGGACTGAAAATAGTACTAGATACATAACATTCCCTAACTTGGATTATAAAAATTAGTTTATTCTTGCTAATTACTATTCACAAATAGGCTACAGAGCATCTCACATTCAAGTGCGTTTTTGAAAAAGATGAATCGACATCAGAGTGAATAAGTGATAAGTGAATTATCTCAAGAAGCTCTGGAAGCACCACATTCCTACAAGCTATCATTTGTAGATACTGAGATGGAAAAAGGCAAATGCAGCTGGAAAGTGGGCCTGTCAGTTATTCTTTATCAATTGCTTCGGTGAATTTCTGAAAATGTTCATTTTATAGGTTTATATAATTTTATATTACTTTCCCCTACAAGTTAGCAACACGCAGAGGTGAAGACTGAACTTAGTATAAAACCAGTTTATAAGCAACTGTACTCCATATGCCTGCTCAGTTGCTAATTCAGAAATATAATTTCATAGCATCTCCCCTAAAATTCATCACAAATCCTTCAAGGGAGGAAAATGTTTATACTCCAAATTGTTCTGAAATGCATTGTGAAAAAAAAAAAGTCTAAAATTTTGATAGGAAAATGTAAGTATCAAAATAAAAATTTGTTTTCAGATTAATATGTAGGCAAAACATGTCTTAAAAGGCTACCTTAAAAAGTACATAAATTATTCACAAACTGACAGGAATAATAGACTGCTTCAAAAAATAAGGTAGTATATCATCAAATAATATTTTTTAATATTCTATATGCAGCTTTTCAGACTTTGCTTTTCTCAAGGAAATAGGTTTTAAGATGAATGGGAAATACGCCACTCTCATTGCATATCACAGGTCATGACCATGCAAAAATACGTGTTTCTCATACCTGTTTTAGGTTTTCAGTGTTACAGAAGCCAAAATGTTACTTCCAGGATAGGTAGAGCTTAAATGTAACTGGAAATTTTGAGAATCACCTTGGCCAACGAAGAAAACCAAATGTGCTTTCATAGTACTCCTTTGGCATCTTCCTGATGCTGGGGGTGAGAAGTGTGTAATGGAGCAGTACCATGTGCCACGAATTTGTTAGGAACGCTTACTCCGAGCATTCTCTGCTAGAAGCATCGGCTTCACTTATTAATTCAGTGCAAGAATTCCCCTCTGTGCACTAAATGGCATTACTGACAGCTTCCCCATTGGGTGGGCAACACAGCTGTTCTCAAGAATTATTTATCAGCTGTTTGTTTCTGGTGTCTAGAAACAAGGACTGAGGATGCCTCCACCTTCAGGGTGAAACCTAGGCTTCTCAACTCTGTGATTCCCTAGGAGGAAACAAAAAGAATAATAAAAAGAGAGAACTTTCTGTATTTGATTCTATCCCATTGCTATTTCATTTCTGCAGAGAAGCTTCATATATCTATATATCTATATATATATATCTACAACTACCTAAAAGGAGGTTGTAGTCAGGCAGGGGTTGGTCTCTTCTCTCCGGTGACCGTCGACAGAAAAAGAGGCCACGGTCTCAAGCGTCGCCAGGGGAGGTTTAGGCTTGACATTAGGAAGAAGTTCTTTACTGAAAGGGTGATTGGCCATTGGAACGCGCTGCCTGGGGAGGTGGTGTAGTCACCGTCCCTGGAAGTGTTTAAGGAGAGATTGGATGAGGCACTTAGTGCCGTGGTGTAGTTGACAAGTAGGAGTAGGTGTAGGTGTTGGGTCATGGGTTGGACTCGATGATCTCAAAGGTCTTTTCCAACCTTATGATACTGTGATATAACTTGAAGCACACACAATTGAGATCCATTATGAAACATATGCTGTGGGGGCCACTTACTTGCGTGCCCAACCAAAAAAATAAGGAATAACCTATTTCCCGCCGCTTCCGCTCGCTGTCGGGGCGGCGCCAGCTGCAGTGCGGGCGCCCCTGAGGCGCTGCATCCCAATCCCTTCCGCTCGGCCTCCTGCCCGGCGGCACGGGGCCTCCCACCCGGGTAGTCCCGTTGGGCAGCTCCCGATCCGGCGTTCTCCGGAAGTTTTCCTTCCCGTGCCGCCTCCTTTCTCTCCAAGCCAATGACAGCGGGCGTTCCCGCTGGGCAGCCAGTGGCAGCGGGCGCTCCTTCACACGGAGCCCGCCCTCAGCGCTGAGTAGCGACGATGGACGCCGAGGTCCAACAGGTCTGGGCGCCTTCCCGCCCGGCGCTTCTCCGCGGTCGTGGGGCTGCTCAGGGGCTGGGGCCGATTGGCAGGACGCGGCAGGGGGGGCCGAGTAGGAGGGGAGCCCTGGAGGGAGGTGCGCGCGGAAGGGAGGCGGCGGGGAGGCCGGGGAGGAGGGGCCGGGGCAGGGCGGGCGGGGTAGCCCGAGGGAGCCCAGGCGGGAGTCGGCAGGGGAGCCGGGCAGGAGGTCGGGCGAAGCGCTGTCGGGAGCGAACAGTAGCCTCCGTTCCCGCAGGCGCTGCTCAGTTACTACTGCCGCGAGGGCCAGTTCCAGCACGTGCGGGCGGCGGCGGAGGAGGCGCTGGGCCGGCTAGGAAGCGACCCCGTGTTCCTCTTCTACCGGGCCTACGGCGCCCTGAGGGCAGGTAATGGGGTCTGCGGGACGGGGTGTCGTCTCCCGGCCCTCCCGAAACGCCAGGCTTCCTTGCGTCACAACCTTTCGTCTTTGCACAGAAGGGAAGCAATTTTATGGAATCTGAATGTTTTCCATGTTGAGAAGGTTGCTGGTGTTTCATAATCTGTCACATACAAACACACCCTCTGCCTCAGTTTGAATGAAACTGATCTAGACCACAGAATGCTGAAAAGAGAAGTAATGAATAACTTCTTTTTTCCCTTTTTTATTTTTCTTTTTTAAATGGTTATATGAACGTGGGTCAGCTAAATGGGTTCTTTGGAAGGAATTTCAGCCCAAATGTCCATTGCGTTGTATCACAAAGATAAATTTTCTTGTTCCATCTAATATCTCTTCAATGCACATGTATCTAACTTTGTTATATCCATCTGCCCCAGAGGAGCAGTGGATGATCTTTAAGGTGTCTTCAAACCCAAACCATTCTATGATTCTATTGGTAGGTATTAGCCCAGAAAGCCAACCATATCCCGGGCTGCATCAAAAGAAGCATGGCCAGCAAGCTGAGTGAGGTGATTTTGCCCCTCTACTTTGCTCCTGTGAGACCTCACCTGGAGTGCTGTATCCAGTTCTGGAGTCCTCAGAACAGGAAGGACAAAGATCTGTTAGACTGAGTCCAGAGGAGAGCCACGAAGATGGTCAGAGGGCTGGGGCACCTCTGCTATGAGGACAGGCTGAGAGAGTTGGCCTTGATTAGCCTGCAAAAGAGAAGGCTCCCCCGGGACCTTATAGAAGCCTTCCAATACTTAAAGGGAGCTTACAGGAAAGCTGTGGAGGGACTTTTTATCAGAGGTTGCAGTGATAGAACTAGGGGTAATTGTTTGAAACTGAAAGGGGGCAGATAAGGATTAGATATTAGGAAGAAACTCTTCACTATGAGAATGGTGACACACTGGCACAGGTTGCCCAGTGAAGTTCTTGGTGTCCCATCCATGGAGGTTTTCAAGACCAGGTTGGATGAGGCTTTGAGCAACCTGATCTACTGGAAGGTGACCCTCCCCATGGCCCGGCATTTGCAACTAGATGATCTTTAAGGTCCCTTCCAACCCAAACCATTTTTTGATTCTGTGATCTTTGTGTACATTAAAGTGATTTGAGAAGTTTATTTAGGTAAATCCATATTTCAAGGATTTCACAGAATGCTAACAAGTAACCCAAAGTGGAAGAGGGCTGTGGCCAGGGGCTAAGAAGGGTTGAAAAGATTTTGAGGTGGTGTATCCATTCTCAAACTCTGGGACTTTTTTTGTTTACTCAACAATAATACATTCCTGTTTTTCAAGATGTTGTCTGTTCTGTTGATGTTCAAAAGATTCACACAAACAAGGCAAAAATCCTAGCTATATAAAGAAACGGGAGCAAAAAGAGCTTCTCTATGCCTTGTATAAAAAAAAAAAATAAAGATGATTTTCATCTTTATGGCATTTGGCAGAACTAGCACGTAACTCCTTTCAAGTCCTCTGTATTGAGATGCTTTTATTTCTTGTGTCTGTTTGAAAGACTTGCACAAACAAGTAAGATGGATGTGTGAATAATAAAGGAAGTTATGAAGAAAGTGTTACCAAAAACACAGAAGAAAAAACTGAGGGAAAAATTTAAGTCAGATTAAGGTTTTGATGCTGATAGTCTCTGTCTCAAAATGTTATTGCCTATTCTGCACTTATTTTGGCTAGGTGACATCCAAGAGGGTATTCTACAGTTGGAATCTATTAAAAGCGAACAGGAGGTTTCACTTTGTACAATGATGGCTTTGATTTATGCCCACAAAAAGAGCCCTAATCCAGGTATGCTCATTTAGACAGTACTGCTTCATGTTTTAAACGGCTGTGTGTGAATGTCTGAGAACTGTAGACTAATTCTGCCTAATTTAAAAAGGTGCACTCCGCATAGAATCTAGTACTGAATTGAGTTACACTTATCAAGGATGTAAATAAAAATACCAAAAGACAAAACTCTGAAGACTAAGCCTGAATGTTAAAATAAAACACTAAAAAAAAAATCTGACTTAGCTACTATAATGGAAAAACAAATTGAATCAAGCTTCTTGTGATTGTTGTTCAGTCTTGTCTGATATCAGTACTTTTGAGCAGACACGCAAGTTAAGTCACTAAAGGCACGCCATTTCTGTCCTTCAAGTTGCCCTGACCTTACAAATCAAGAAAGGAATTCTATTAATGTTGGTGTTCCTTTCTCCAGTCTAAAAACTGGAGGTATTTTGCTAAGAATTATATTCTCAAAAACACAGTTGGTATATCAGGTAAACTGAGTTGTTGTTAAACTGTTTCTCTAGTATCTTCCTGACTGCAAATTTACAATTGTTACTGACAATTCTGTTAAGCAGTGTAATGTGAAACAACTCTGACTAATGACATTGCTCTTCTTTGAGTCCCTGAGGACTATAGAGCAGCAAAATTATAATGTATTTTAAGACTTTCTGAGAAAGTCATGGCAGACTTGTTTTTTAGTGGCTCCTAAGAAAGAACTAGAAATGAACATGGGTAAAAGAAATTTTTTGGCGCTAAGTCCCACACACATCAAATTAAATTTTTGTGTGGGATTAACTTGAAGAGAGCAGCTGATGATAATAATGACGATGTAAGAAAATGAGCTTTAGTGTTAAGAAACAGATCTCAAATTTTCCAGGGATTCTGGAGCTGTATCATCTTGTGTTCAGCATTTTAAGGCTGCTCTACAGTTAACTATTTATTTGGCAGACACTGGTATCAATATGAACCATATTGTCAAGTTTCCATTTATCTGGCAGAAGTCTCAGCTACAAATGTATTTTTGTATTTCTCAATACAAAATACAGAAAACAATGTTTGCTTTGGAAGTCCTTGGCTTATGTGCTGCTCTTTTCTAATATTTTGAGATGCTATCAACTAAAGGTCTGAACAAAACTTTTTCAGATCGAGATGTTATTCTGGATTTGGATGCAAAAATGAAAGAGCAACGTAAAACAGCAGGACAGAAGGCTCTCTACTTAGCTGGCTTATTTCTGTGGCATCTTGGTCGTGAGGACAAAGCCCGTGAATATGTTGACAGAATGATAAAGGTTTCTGGTGGTGGTAAAGAGGTAACTTTTTTTCTATGTAAAATAGTAATAAAACCATGTATACTTTGAAGCTAGACTTACTGAACTTATATGATATTTGAAGGTTTCCTTTAACTATTTTGTGTTCTAATACTTCTTTCTTAATGTCATAAATTAATTTGATAGAGCTGAGTAGAATTCTCATAAGAATTTTTTGTCTGTTAAGTATTAATTTGCACTTAATAAATGGCCAATGGAAATAATACGTAGTTACGTCAGATTTGCTGCTTAATACTGAGCATCGTAATTCCCAGAAACAAACTAAGTGCGATAGTCTCACTAGAGGGAGACATTTCCTTCAAATCTCAAGATTCAGAAATACCAAAACGATTGGAGATTTGAAATTCATCAGTTTTTAAAGGCAAAATTTGTGTAGGATCTTACTGAATGTAATTTATTTTAACATCTGTGTAAGTGTTGTGTGTAGCAGTGTCTTCTGTGTTTATATACATATATCAAAATTCACTAGAATCTTTAAAGAGATTTTGTGAAAACCTACTATTTTATTTTTTTAAAGGAGGTATCAACTTCAAGCAGAGAAAAGCAAAAATACAGTTATTTTTGTTTAGTCAGATGTCTTCAAGGCAGAGCTGTTAAAACTGAATGCATAATTGTCCTCTTATGACACTAGTATTAAACACAGATTGTGTTTCTGAATTGCTCCTTTGTGTGGTTCAGTATATTGCGCAATTTGTAATCTGCAGTTTTATGGTTTATGTGATGTTACATGAGTTAGAAATCAGCAACTATTCTAAACTTCATTTTAAACACAAAGTTATGTGTACTTCACATTTTTGGGGAGGTGGTTCGGCGTGCTTAAACTTAGTGAAATATGATTTGCTTAGTATATACAATTTGTCTTTATAAGATACTTTATGTACTCCTCATATAGAAATAAAATACCTCCTGTATTTTTAAAATGCTTGAGTGTATGAATTTCAGCCAGTTTCTGTTCTGTAATGAAGTCGTGACCCTGATTGTTAGGAACTACAAAATATGGCTCTTCTACTAACCTTCACGTTTTAAATATGATTCACTTCTTTAATTTCATGTTACAAAAAAGCTAGTGTATTTTATAGTGTGAAGTTTTGATTTGATGGGAATTATAATTTATATAAATAATCGAACACTTCAAAGTAGACTTGATTTACTTAAGCTATAATTAAATGTCTGGAACACGTAAGATAAATAAAATTAATTAATTACAAGTAATAATTCCTTCAATGAAAAGATATATTTCACCTTATGAAACTTCTGTGTACTATGTTTTTTATAATACTGTTGGGGATTTGGGAAATGTCAGATCTTTGCACTTTGCACACAAGTTTTTCTTTTTAATCAGACAGTAGGAAAAAAAACCCAGGTTCCCCTCCTTTTACAGCACCCTCTAACTTAAGAAAATATTCTTCAGAACTGTATGCAGAAAATATTCTTGCTACCTTATGTGATCACTTCTGCGAGATTTTGTTCTGTTTGCTGAGCACATTAGACTAGTTCAGTGCAATTGTTGTTTTTTTAGTCCTTTAAGTAGATAAACTATTGATTCATTCAAGTTGGAATGAGAATTACTAATATTTTAGGTTATGCTGTAGATTGGTTCTAATTTCAGATACATGTTTTAAATATTTAAAAATAGATACTTTAAGTCTCATTTTATATTTAGGTTATTTCTGCTTATTAGTGTAGCATAATTTTTACTACCAAGTTAGTGAAGAATTCCAATTTATATTTTATTTACAGGGATTGATTTTGAAAGCATGGCTTGATCTCACCTGTGGGAAAGAAACTCAGGTTAAAAAAGCTGTGAAATACTTTGATGAGGCACTGCAGGAAGGAAATGATGTTTTTGCTCTGCTTGGTAAAGTAAGTTTACTTCATGATTTTAAGACTGGTTTTAAGAGTGATTAGAGAGATAGTGAAAAGACTTATCTATGATAAGTGAGCTTGTACAAGGAGTAGATGTGTAACTCGGTTATATTCTTTTTGTTAGGAGGAAAAGCCTAGGTTTTAGTAGAAATGAAGTTTGAATTGATTTATGGAATTGTTTAATGAATGTAGAACAGTGATAACTGTTGATGGCTAGCACAATAAAAATATATTGACACTTCTGTTTCCTGTGGTAGAAAGCCCATTTTAAGTAGTTTGTAGTTAATTTTAACAGTATCCAAGGTTCATAATACTTCTCACTTTCTTTGTAGATTAAGACAAAGGGGCATGCCTGAGTTGCAGTAATGGTATGCTGTGTCTGTTACCATATACATAGTTATGTATTTATGGAGCTTTCTTTTTGTATTATTATATTTGTATGCACATTTTTGTAAACCAGAGCTGGTAACTACTTCTTTTGCACGTCAGTTAAAATTATGTTCTTTCCTTTTTTTTTTTTCTGTTGGAATAAAATTAGATACCAGATGATGTGTTAGGGTCCGTTAGACACCAATGTAAAAAGAAAGCTAAGATTAAATACAGTAAATCTAAATGTATATCTAGGTTATGATTTTTCTATGTGTGCAAGAAAACCTTTGTATTCAAATATTTATATTTAAGTAATGAGATTTCAAATCACCTGAGAATGTGAAAGTATGTGCGATTTCCTCCTATTTACGAGACACCTATCCACATCACAGAATTACTGTGTACCCTGCAAGAAGAGGTAGTAGTTAAACACTGTGGTGTGATCATCCATGAACATTGTTAACTCTATTTTTTAATCACCATTAGTCTGTTCCTTTTGATTGTATTTAATTGAGCATGACGTGAATTGTTTTCTTTATACATTTTTCTGTTTCAGTCTCAGACATTATATCTCAATATAGTGTTTGTTTACTATTCTAAACCTAAATGCAGAAAAAATATTTTTCAATGAAAATACGCTGACTGAAGTTCAAGAGTGTGCACAATAGTATTTGCAAGTGTGCTTGGTTGTGTATGCACTGCTGAGTATTTCTCTAATTCAGTTACTATAATTAGATTTTAGATACAGCTGTCTTATTATGGCTTAAGGAATTAACTCAGAAACAATTATGTTTGCACCGTTTCTGACTCAAAAATATGAAATAAAATAGCATGCACACAGTGGGATACAGCAAGTAAATTTTAAAAATCAAAGTAAATAGAGGATTTAAGCCCTAAATTGATTTCTACTCAAATTAATTTAAAACTATGACTCTTGATACTTCTGAAGTGTTTTTGGTGTCCTTTGTATTTGAGGTATCTTGTAAATTTATTTGCAACCGAAAAATTCTGGCAACAACAATAGTGACTTACTGAGCCTAGGTTTTTTGATACAAAGCCTGAGGTACATACCTCAGGCTTTGAAAAAATGTTTAATCTTCAGGTGTCTACAGTATCCTAAAATTGTGAGATGCTTTATGCAAAGTTATTTGAAACCTAATAAGGCAATTTTATGCTTCAGCTAAACATCTCTCTCGTTTTCTTGCTTGCAACTGTCTAGTAACTTGTAAATGCTGAACTGTAGTTACTTTTTTATAAAGTGCTTACCACACATTAGGTTTTACGCATATATTTGCGATTTCATTGTTGCAGTATCTGTATTTGTGGTTGATGCTGAAGTAAAACTTACTTAAAGATTTTTCTCTTGCTCGCTCTTTTTCCTGATTTCTGTATGAAAGAACTTCTGAGTCTTCTTGCCTATGTGAGTGTACAGGCTTTTAATGTGATTTCTCTTCCTTCCATTAGGCACAGTATTTTGAGGTCCGACAGAACTATTCAAGAGCTCTGGAAACTGTGAATCAGATAATTGCAAACTTTCCAAACTTCATTCCTGCTTTCATTGAGAAAATGAAGCTACAACTAGCCCTCCAGGACTGGGAACAGGCAGTTGAAACAGCACATAGGTTGAGTATGAAATAGCACACAATTAATTGTGTTCTTGCCAGGTTTACACTGAAAGAACACTTTGAAACAAAAGTAGATAGATTTCCATTAATTTTTAATTGTTTTGAATTAGTTAATTTTTTTTTTTTTTTAAATATAAACTGAATTTTTATTATAACCTAGTCTTGCAATTATGTGAGGATACTACATCGATACATGAATTCTTTTTGGATGAAAGAAGACTTTTCTGAGATAGGCATGAAGTAACAAAACTGTGCTTTCAATTGAGAGCTATAACTTAAAGTGACTGCAATACAACTTATTTTATTCTCCTTTTAGGATAAGCAGATAAATGAGCAAAGATTTTGTTTTGGCTTCTTTACATTCACCTTTTGTTTTGCTTTAGACTACTGCAGAAAGATACCCTCAATTTAGAAGCCATAAGAATGGAGGCACTGCATTATCTGTGCAGAGAAGGAAATATGTCTGAGGTGAGTCTTGTTAGTAGCAGCCTGTTATACATAACAGCCTTTGTATAGACTAGGTTCTATGTCCATCTTCTTTATGTCTTCTCCACATATACTTGAGTCTGGGTCCTGTGCTACACTTACCTGCAAGAAGAGGTTTATTCACCTATTCTGACTCAGATGGCTGCTCTAGCTTAAAACTGGGGTGTTTTCTGGGTGCCAAGGGAAACATAATTTTTGACCTCCATCTTTGCAGAAAACAAGAATCAAACCAAACAGAAGTCTTCTCTGGACAGTTAATTCAATCGTGTTGATCGGAATCATCAAAGCAATCTTTTATTGTTTAAATGTTCTTTTTATAAATTCAGAAGTTATTGTAAGCCTTCCATTAATTTTATGTATTTTAGTAATTGAAATAAGGGAAATAATGAGGTCTTGTAACAATAAATATTTGGAAGGGACTCATAGTCACTTAACAACAGTCTGCGATGTTAGGTTGTATAACCTGTGCTTTATTCCCCCTTTTTGACAATTGTATTTCTTTTAGCTCTAAGAATTCTTTTTAAGTTTTCCTTCTACTCCCACGATCCTTTTCTACATCAGCATATATGCATGTGTTCTGTACATATGGTGCTTGTGCCGTTTTTCAGGAAATTTTAAAATACATTATCTAAATTGTCATGAAAAATCATTAAATATTTTTAAATTTTTTTCTCATTATGCAAAAATGCCGGTATAATTTAAGTGGAGATTTAGCAAAAGAAGTAAAGTGTTTTAACTGTTTTGCAGGATTTTTTTAAGTTCTAAAGGTTGTTAAATGCATTTTTAGGTATTGCAAAGAACTCTTTAGTCAATAGTATATTTATGACAAAGTTTAACTCTTAACTTATACACAATTGTAGGAAATAGGGAGAAAGAATAACAATTGCAGACTGCAGTTCAACAGATCAGTCCAAGAGTGAAACTTTCTGGACATGGTAGGGTATAAAGAAAAGATTCTGGGGTAAAAAGTCACATGTGACTAAGACCCATGTCTAAGAAAAAAGGAAACCTGATGAGACTTAAACATGATTCAGCGTTCCTCTAAAATCATATTAAAAAAAACACATGTTCTTTATTATTGTAATCCAGGAAACGTCTAAGGTACCTTAGGTGTTTTGAGAAACTGTGATGTTAAAAATATGGACATTTGGAAGTGGTTTGGTTTTGAACATGTCTGTCTGTGTCATAATGAAGCCCAAGCAAGATTCACAGATCAGAGTTTTATTAGACTGTATTGTTTTATGGGACTCTTTCATTATATCAGATTTAGCTCAAGTCTTTAATTTTTTTTAGAGCATATGTAGAGGACACATGATTTACTTTATTGTAAAGTTTAGTATTCTGTAGTATTTTTCTAGGAATAGCAAAATAAATCTCACTCTTAGCCCTGAAAACTTCTGACTTTACATTTCAAGATATTATTGCATAGTAAAATATGTGACTAGATTTTAGTGAAAACTGTTCAATTGTCCTAATCTGTTCGTGCTTTCTGTTGCTTATTATGGTACTCCTTTTTTTTTCCAAGGCTTCAGCAAGACTGGGAGACCTGATTAAAACACTGGATAGGTTAGAACCACATAATTCACAGCTCTTCTTTAAAACGGCTCTAGCTTTCAGTAGAACAGTGAGTATGCTTTGTTTCTAGACCAGCATAAAACTATTTCTGTACCTGGGGTTTGTTTTATTTTCTTGTAGATAGATGTTAAATGTCTGCTAAAAAGTAGAAGATTGTGGACGATTGAAATAGATTACCTTGTGTGGCCTTTGGTAACTACGTTTTTCAAGTTTTGCATTCAGTATGAATTACAATACTTAAGCTATCTCATTTCCAAAAATGTTTTTACTGCTTCTTTCTAAATGAGAAACAAGTTTCTGGTGAAAATATACTCAAATATCCACCGACCAAACTCTTAAGGTAGAAAAATTGCAAGGTTTATTGCATGGCCTTGAAAATGAAAGTTTCTTTCATCTTTGGATTTATCAGAATCATTTTAAGGAAGCATTGAAAGGAACTATCAACTATTCCTAATTTTATGGTATTGTATTTTTATGTTTGGATCCAAAACGCTTTCATGTCAAAATTTTTATAGAATTGCTGCAGTCAATTACTACAGAATTACTAAAGTCTTACATGAGAAGATGTTGTCTCAACTGCAACAGTAATATTCAGTGTTTTTTTCTAAATGAATCTGAAAAATAAGAAAAAATAAGTTTAAAGATTACTCTTATTATTAGTGTGGGCGGAACCAACTCATCCTTCAACATACAGAAACCTTAGTTGAAAGAGCGTTTGGTTTGGCATCTGACAACGCAGAATTTGCTACTGAACTTGGCTACCAAATGATCTTACAAGGGAGAGTGAAAGAAGCTTTAAAATGGTACAAGACTGCTATGATGCTTGATGAAACAAGTGTTTCTGCACTAACTGGTAAGGTCTTAATGCTGTCTTTTGATTTTTACTGGCCTTAAGACATAGGTGATGGTTTTTTTATCAATTTTTCCTACTACTGCTCATAAGAATATTTAGAACAGGAGCATCGGGCAGTACTTCCTGTTTCATGTTATGCTGTGTTCCTTGTAGCAACAGTTTCTCCTCACTGGATATATCTCTTGGTTTTCATTTTGAAAAGTGAAACTTTTCTCTTTTACATTAGAACTCTCAAAGTAATGGTAAGGACAGAGACGTGGCTATATTTGTTAGTTTGCTTGCTTGTTTCGTGCCTAAGAACTAGGGAACTCTTAGGTGCTACAGAAATAAAAAGTACAAGATCAGTGGATAGAACAATCTATCCATGTCTGTATACAGACTAAATCAGATTGAAAAACATAATCAAGTCAAAACATCTAATACTTTTGATGTACGTTATGTTCTTTGCAAAGAAAATTACTTTCTATAAAGTCCAATTGCTATCAAGAAAATGGAGAGTGAATATGACATACTTATTTCACAGATTTTCATCTGCCTTTTTTCTCCTTGACTATGCTGCTGCCTCCTAACTTGAAACTTTAAACACTATGGAAAATTCAGAGGGCAGGAGTGGTTTGTGTGTCTGGTTGGGGCTGTGTGTTTTTTTAATTTCATTTTCTTGTACTTGTACATTCTTGTAGAAGCCATACTTTAGTCTAGAACCGGTTGAAGATTTACTGTTTAAAACTTTTTGTTATTTAAGAGATGAGATCTTCCCATGAAACTGCTTTATAGCATTGCATGTATTAATGTATCAATCATGCGTCATCTCTCCTAGGTATTACTGAGTACAGAAAATCTGCATTATCATAAATCTAGAGCTATTCTTTCTTATCCTGCCACCATTTTATGAAGAGGCTGGGGTAGAAAAGGTTCATTCTGGAAAACAAAGCATGTGCTTGACTAAGAAGAGGAATCTGCAATAAAATGTTTAAATATGTTACAGGAATTATCCGTTGTCAGCTAATACAAGGGCAACTGGAAGATGCAGAGCAGCAGTTGGAGTTCCTTAATGAAATACAACAGTCTGTTGGGAAATCTGGGGTAGGAGACATATTCCTTCATTAAAATACTTTGATTATGATCTGAACTGTGGTCTACTAACTGCTTCGTGTTCTCTGTCACTTGAGCAGAGCATTCTTGATGGAGTACCATTAAATCTAAATTTTAGTTTTATTCCCTATCAATCTGAGTTAATGTGTTGCTTAACTTTGCAGCTCAAGGTTGTTTGCTTGCAGAGCAAAAACATCATTGCCTTCCTTCAGTGCTCTGTTTCTGAAAATAAGTTTGAAATGTCAAGAGGGGAGGGATATTAATTATTTTCAGGATTTTGCGCTCAGAAAAATTTAGAGCTTCTCGCACAAATTAAAGGAGTTCATTGACATAATCATCAGTGTCGTTTACAGTGAACATACTAAATGTCTTACAGTATCTCTAAATATAAAGAAATGGCTAATAATAATTATGTAGTACTGTATGAATAGATGAATGTATCTGAAATATGGAGAATGGTTTTTATTTCTTTTTTTTCTGTAGGAATTATCTTTCTTGCGTGCAGTCCTAGCTACAAAAAAACATAAGAGACAAGAAGAAGTTATTGCCTTACTGAATGATGTCCTGGATACTCATTTTTCATCTTTAAATGGTTTTCCTCTTGGTGTGGAATATTTTGAAAAACTAAACCCTGATTTCTTGCTAGAAATCATTAGGGAATATCTTAAGTTTTGCCCAGCACAGGTAAGCAGCTGTTGATACCATATATCTGAAAATAGAAATTATTCTTGGATTTCATTTTGAGACCAGTTAATCACAAAGCAAAAATTTAGAAAATTTTCCCTCTTGAAATGTGAATTTATTTGAAGTAAAAGTATGTTTAAAGGTATTATGCCACTGTTTTATCAGAATAACTGTGAAAAAGCGTGTTTTGTGAAGTCAGCAAGTTGCAATAATGATGCCTGAGCAAACTTGGGATATTTGTTTAATGCATTGTGTGTGTGTATTTGTGCTATTTTAGTATCTATTTTGATCAGAAAACTGTAACACCAAAGTGAATAGATCTATCTCAATATGAAACTAGGATGTTCACAGTGATGATCTTATTCTTGAAATATTTTTATCAGCTCAGGATATCTTCAATTTACACGTGTTCTTTCTTTATTTCAGTTTCTTTTGTGTGTTGGTAAAAAATGGTGGAATACTGGTTTTTTATATTATTATTACTAATTCCAAGGAAAAATCTCGCTTACTTAAATGGATAATTTTCTGTGAATGAATTTGCTTGTGCTTGTTTCAGCAAGAAAGGCATGTAGAACTTAATAAATTAAATGGGGACCTGACATCTATACAACAGATGAAACACATTTAAAGTTGCTTTTAAAGATTTCTTCCTTAAATAGATTATTCATCTGAAATAGCTGGGAGTTGACTTTTGTCCTGTCATTAGCAGATTTCTAGTCTAATTGTAGAACCTTCAATAAATACTTACGTACAGTTTTAAAATCTAACTGGCAAACAATTGGTTTTCCATTGTTACGATCCATCTTTCTGTCTGTTAAATGGTAATGGGTTTAAGACTAAAACGTCAGTAGCAATGACAGTTTCATGTCATAGATGGAGTTAAATAAGAAGTGTCATTTTATGAGATAGTAGGTTGTCTGAAGATTTCCCTGGGGTGTATTCCAGAAGTACTTAACTGTGATGATGGCTTTTAATTTGGAATTAAAAGTGGTTTTCCTGAACTATTGTCCATAGAAAGATTTGTAAAAGAAAAGATAGGCTTTTGTCAAGGTTTCATTATCTCTTTCTAGCAAAAAGGGGTTTGAGGTACTAGAAAGAGGGTTCAGCCAGGTGGTGGAGGCTTCTAGTTGCTCCAGGGCATGGGTGCTGTGGAAACGTTAGCTGTGAACAGTAGGATCTTTAGGTTGCCTTTTCTTTTTTTATGTATAGCAGTTAGCAACTCGCTAAAGTAATAGGGAGGATTGAACAGTGTTTCTAATAATGATCAACTAAAATGTACTACATTATACTAGCAGTTTACATGAAATAGCTATCTCTCAGATGCTATTTTCAGTTTCTTGCTAGCAGTATGGATACGTTCTGCGGCGTGGAATCAGGGTAGAAAGAACAAGACCACAGAACCTTTTCTTCTCATTCTTCTGATCATTCATTCCAAATTCAGCTCTCTTAAAATCGAGTTCATGTTACCATTATGTTGGATGAGTTGGCATGATAATTTGGAGAATGTCACCAAATGTTTACGAAGTGACTCTTCAGTTTATGACAGGTCTGAAGTGTTTTATTGTCCTTGAACTCCGTGAGGCTGTCTTATGTTCCTGCAGATATCAAAAAGTTGCCCCCTTAAATTTAAAACATATTATTATATTTCTGCACATTGACAGCTCTCAGCTTTTTGTGCTGAAGAAAACAATAATGCTTTATTATTGCTCATTTAATTTTAAAGTGAAACTCAGACTTACATGAAATCTAAGCCCAAAATCTGTCAACTGGAGTGTTGGGTTTAGATTTTTTTCTTTTTCACTCCTAGCCTGCAAGTCCTGGTCAGTCTCCTTCACCTCTTCTGAAGCACTGTGCTTCTGTTCTTGAAACTGTGGTAAAAACTGTGCCTGGTCTTCAACAAGCTGTCTTTTTAATTGCAAAAGTGAAATACTTGTCAGGTAATAGTTATATGAATGGTTAGCTATGCACCTCTTTAGTTTTTTTAATATAGAAAATTAATTTTACACTTTTAAATAGTAATGAGTATTTAATGAATATAAGTGAAGAACTTTTGCACTGTTTTTTTTGTAATTTGTGCGAGTGTATCTTAATTGTACAGACATATAAATATGGTACTCTTTTATCTGTTGCTTCCAAAAAAGATCACTTATTGAATGATTTACAGGTGGAACAATGGGAAAATGTCTTACCTTTGACCTGGTTTTGATTTAATTTCATAGCCACATAATACTTGGTATATGAGTTAGTCACTAAATGCTTGCATTTATTAAAAAATATTTATATATACAATTGGTGAATAATTAGTAAATGCTCTATGTTTAAACTTTGTATATGACAGGAACTACTTTTTCACTTTACCTTTTTTAACTTCCTAGGGGATATTAAAGCAGCCTGTAGTAATCTACGTTACTGTCTTGAAAGGAATCCTTTTTACGCAGATGCACTTTTACTGATGGCCCAGGTGTATTTGGCTCAAAACAATACTAAACTGTGTTCTCAATCCTTGGAACTTTGTTTGAGCTACAATTTTGAGGTGAGGTGGACAAAACAATGAAACAATTTCATTCAGTCAGTCATCTGAAGTTAGATGGTTTTGTATGTAATAATTTCTAAACAGAATTTTTTGACTCTTCCACGACGAGTTTAAAATCTCAGGGTATGTATAAACATGATAGCTGAATGTTTATTGAAGAAATGACCATAAGGACAAAACTAATACCTTATTACAAATGTTGAAATTTTGTTCAATTCTTGACAGAGCTTAGCTGGAAAATGACAAACTAATGTTTTCTTGAAAGCATGCTCCTGTCTTAGTTCCTTCCTCCAAGAGATGCAAGGAAGTTGAAGAACAGCTACGTAGTTGGGAGACACTGAGGTGCTTGCGACATTGTACACAGTTACATTTCACTTATCATTTCCTTTTGGTGTAAAGTGTTTTTCAAGAAGATGGAGAAATGGCAGGCAGAACTTGTGCCAGATAATGATTGTATATATACTTCTTTTAATTAATAGCCTAATCAAGTGTACATAGAGCAGTGTAAAAGATGCTCAAAATCTCTTAAAATTCAGTCTAGTTTGAGTGAATGCTTTTCTATCCCCAAGTCTCATTTCATGTAATAGTTTTTATTTTTTAATTAAAAATTTACTTCACTACTAGTTTGCACACCCTTTGAAAATTCTAATATTTTCATAATAAATTATAGAAATTGAAAATTACGTATTTGGAGGAAAGAAGAAACTGAGGTCAATATTGGGAAAGAAAAAATCAGGGCGTTTAAATGCAATACATAAAGTAAAATTGGGAAACTCCTTATCTCATTATATTTTTTTAGGTAAGGGAACATCCCGTTTATCACTTAATTAAGGCCCGAACCCAGAAGAAGATGGGAGAATTATCAGAAGCTATTAAAACCTTACAGATGGCAAAGAATTTGCCTGGCATGAGAAAAACTACAGCTTCCTCAAAAACTAAAGGAAAAAGAATTGAAATTGATGCAAGTGATCGTGTTTCTGTCTTCCTAGAGTTAGTAGAAGCTCATTGTTTGAATGGAGAACAGGTAAGATGACAACCTTTTTAAGATGTAATACATACCTGGCAACAATTTCCTCTTCCCATTAACAGGAACGTCTCCTCATTTTTGCAGAGAAGAAAACCATCACTTCTTTCACCAAAAGGATTTGCTTGGTAAAATTTCCAAGATGTTAACAGCTAACTTTACAGCTTGAACCTTAAATTATACACGGAAACCAAACCAAAACTTGCAGATGATCAGTTTTGAGTCTGTACAACCTCTTTTAATTTTGAGGAGGAGATAGTGTTGATGTTCACTTGCCAGCATGTAGATTCCTGTTTTGTTGTCAGAATTCTGTTAGTTAGAAATATTTTTGGATCGTGTCTGTATCTTTGTGTAGCAGCATTCTTAGTTCCAGCTGTATCTTATCTTAATAAACAGTAGGACTGCATGGTATAAGAATATAAGAGCAGCTATACAATTGTGTATTCAGAAGCGACCTCTGGAGGTCCTGCTGCTCAAAGCAGGACCTGTTACAGCAAGCTTTCAAAGGCATTGTCATGTTCAGTTTTGTGCATCTGCTTGTAAATATGCAACACAGGTGTTTTCTCTTACTAAAACTTTTTTGGTATTTCATATCACATAAATTTTCTTTGCAAAATCCAGAGGAAAAACCCCGCATTTTAAATGTTTTAGCATTTACTACCTTTTGGAGTGTTTTGTGTTTTCTCAGTTCATTTTTATAATGGCTCTAGGCATTCTTTTGCTTATGATGTGTTTATTTTTGGCTGTTCAACAACAGGAAATAAATTAACGCTCTTGGTTTTATTATTTGCAGCATGAAGCTGCTATAATACTGCAAGATGCTATTAATGAATTTTCTGGAACTCCTGAGGAGCTAAGAGTTGTGATTGCAAATGCAGATCTGGCAATTGCTCAAGGGCATGTTGAACAAGCCTTGACTATGCTCCAAAATATTACACCTGAACAGCCTTACTTTGTACAAGCTAAAGCAAAAATGGCAGATATTTATCTTCAGTACAGGAAAGATAAGAAGTTGTATGCTCGCTGCTACAGGTAAAAGTTTATGGTGTGTGCATGTAGTTTCCTAGCTATTTAATTGTAATATGGTGAACTTATATTTTCCCTTTCTACCACAATAAGTTAGAAATACTTAATGACATAGCAAATTAATTTGAGTAAGTGTTGTAATATTGGAAACAGTAATCAGAAATCCTATTTTGGAAATATCTCAGGGTTTTTGTTTTATTTTCAGAAGACAAACTAAAATCTGCAGGGGATAAAATTTTTGTGCCATGTTTTGTTGTTTATATAACCAGTACTGACATCTTAAATATTGAGCAAAGTTCTGCCTTATGTTTGCAGAGACCTAGTAGAAAAACTGCCAGGTGTTCATACACTGCTGCTTCTTGGTGATGCATATATGAATATTCAAGAGGTAAGTGCTTGCTAGAGATGATTAGAATGATTAAGTCATTTATTGACTTTGGCAAGTTGAGACCACAACTCTGAATGGTACTTAGCAATCAGAAACTGCTTTAGGAGATGAACTCCCTCACCCCTCCATCATTACTGGCTACAATGAAACTGTTCTAACTTCAAAGAAAAAGCTGTTGGATGCATTTCTTCTAGTAACTGCCCAGGTGAAAGTCAAAGCGAGAATTTTATCTAGAACGCTGACCCGCAGCTCTTGAGTGAGAGCTAAATTAAATTCAGAAAGAAGATGGAAATGTTTAGAGGACTTCTGAAGCTTAGAATAATTCTAGGTAACTCAGTTCTCATATAAAAAATTTTATTTAAAAATTTTAATTTGTTGAATTCCTATATAGTTTGTACATCCTTTGCTTACTGGATGAACTGGGAGTGTTAGACATCATTTGTAGAAGACAGTGCAGTCAAGTGGACATAGGAAAGATGCACATTTAAATATTCATATTTTGAAAGAATAGATTGGATTAGGATATGCAACTAATAGTTTAAGGATCTGCAGGTGATTTATGGTTGTTTAGTGTTTGTGTGTGAGGGTTTTCTCCTTAATGAAGAATTGTAAGCAAAAGAGAATGGCTAGAGGAGAGAAATGAATGATTGTCCAACACAGTAATAGTTTTCCATAGGTTTGTTAACTAATGGGAATAGTAGTAGAAGAATTTCTAAGAAAAAAGATTAATTTAAACTCATTTTTTCACTCAGTTCTCTTTGCATTCTGTTTGAGCATGGGAATGTAAATTTACATGGGCTTTACACTTCCTGCAGTTATGTAGTGGCCATTCTTCTCTCAGAAGTGTTGTAATGAACCACTACTACTAGGTAGTCATTCCTGAATTTTGTTTTCTTCATACACTTTTTATCTTAATCTTTGCCTTCTGTGTTTTTGTCTTTTACCGTTGAAGCTTGATGAAGCTATAGAAATCTACGAGCAGGCCTTGAAGAAAAATCCGAAAGATCCAGCTTTAGCAAGCAGAATTGGAAAAGCCCTAATCAAAACGCATAACTATACAAAGGTATTCTACAAATAGTGCAGTAGGCTAATTAAGTATTTTGTCCATTACTGCCAGCCTGTGGGTTTTACATGATTTTGTTTTCAGGTTGATTAAAAGAAGCATTTCACTTTAAAGTGCAAAACTTTTTATCATGATAGTAAGTTTATGTGTAGATCCCCTTCAAAATATCTGGTCAGTCATCTCTTTGGCACTTCCACAGGTCAGGGAAGGGAAGAAAGTATTTCAGGACAACCTGGGAAGAAAGCAAGCAATGCTGTAATGCTGGGGAAATGATGTGATTGTACCCTTACTGCTTACATACAGGAATCTTGAACTTGGGTCTTGTATTTTGTTTACATCTCACTGATCCTTTTGGTACTATGTTCTTAAATAGCGTCCACATTGCCAAAAAGACTTGAACTGTTTTGTGCTTACAGTATTCTTCTGCATATGTGCTGTGAAAGAAGCTAAGTTTCTCATTTCTTTTTCAGAAGAAGTCAAGCTGGCATGTATTAAATATTCTGTACAGGTAGCAGTGACGTGGATTGACAGACAAGTTCAAATTGCAGGGACATTAGTGCCAACTTCATAACTTTCAGTATCTGCTCTTTTTTGTAGTCACTAGTATTGAAATAACAAACAGTAAATGGGTACAGAAAGTGCATGGGAGACCAAGTGAGAGAAATAGCTCTGTGCTTTTTTCACCATCATCTTTTCCATAAACACTTAGGTGTAATTGTGGAAATTATTTCAAATAGTGATGCCTCTATCTCTTTGGGACCTGGAAGAAGTTAGGAGAAGGGCCATGAAGATGACTGAGGGTTGGAGCACTTCCCTTATGAGGACAGGCTGAGAGAGTTGGACTTGTTTAGCCTAGAGAAGAAAAGGCTACAGGGAGAACTTACAGAAGCCTTTCAATACTTAAAGGGGGGCTACAGGAAAGCTGGAGAGGTGCTTTTTATGAGGGAGTGCAGTAATAGGATGAGTGGTAATGATTTTTAAGCTGGAAGAGTGCAGGTTTAGATTAGATAGGAAGAAATTCTTCACTGTGAGGGTGGTGAGACAATGGAACAGGTTGCCCAGAGAAGTCATGCCCCATCTCTGGAAGTGTTCAAGACCAGGCTGGATAAGCCTTTAAGCAACCTCGTCTAGTGGAAGCTGTCCGTGCCCATGCCAGGGAGGGTTAGAACTAGATGATCTTTAAGGTCCTTTCCAGCCCAAAATGTTCTACAAAATCTGCTTTCTGCCTTGGACTCAGGATAGGACTATAAGCTCCCATCATCATTTCTTGTCAGGCTTAATACTGATCGAAGGTTCCAGTCTGAATTTGTGTATTAGCAGCTTAGGTAGGTGACACTGCACAGACTCGAGCAGTGAACTAATATGCCATCAACTTACCTGTTTAAAATTTCATGTTTATTACCATTGTGCCAGAATGTTGCCTAAGAAGAAACATGATGTGGGCACCATGAAGTAAACCCAAAGATTTTCCATCTTCTGGGAGTGTCTATTTAATAGATTTTTTTCAGGAAGGCAGTTGATGACTAAGAAAGTTGCCAAGCAGTGACTAGGGAGTTCTGCTGCATAGGAATCCTACTACAGTTTTCTTTCTTGTCACATTGAATGGGAAATACGCAGTGCGATATTCCAGGGCATATACAGTCTTTATATTTGTGACGTATAAGCTGGTTCTTGCTTCTGTGCAGTGTGATTAGTCAATTGCACTTTCACTGTTTTCGGGTTGGGTAGAAGGAAGCCTTTCATTCTAAAGCTCTAAGTGGTATTTTCATCCTGAAAGTAGTTTTGTAGATTTCCTTCAAAATATCTAGCCAAAGCACAGTTACACATTGATGGATACCAGTCTCGTGAACTGTAGTTCTGGTGACTTCCAGCTGATGTGGTTTTGGGCCTGCACTCAAAACCAAGTTTAATTACTTCTCCATTGACCCAGTCTTGTTCCATCTCCTAACCTTATGATTGGCTGGGAGAGCAGTAATAGAGGGTTTAACTTCTTAACTGTAGGGAAAACAGAAGAAAATATTTGGAGAAAACTTGTAGAAAGAAATTATTTTATTGGGCAACTTCAAACTAGTGGAGTGTGTGCCCAAATTATGTTTTGTTTGTAACATTAGATTTTCAGTTGCTTCTGGTTAGGTCAGTATTGCAAGCAGCTCAGTATGTGATCCCTAGCTTGCTCCATGATACTTTAGACCTTTTTTTGTGTGTATCTAATAATCTGTTGTACCGTGAGGATTCCTACAGTTGCTATAGAAAATCTTGTAATCTGTATTTTGATGGGTGTTTTGTGGACTTAAATTTTTTTATTTTAAGGCCTCAGCTATATTATCCGTAGAGTGCTTAACCCTAAACAGGTAACCTTCCTGATATAAGCATTATTGTGCATGTTTAAACGTGTTCTATTTTAAAACAATAAAATTTAATAAAATATTTCAAGTCCATTTTGGAAATGTAACTTTTCAACATGATTCCACTTCTCGTTTTTCCCTTTACTTACAGGAGCAGCATCCTATTTCAAGACTATTTATATTGTTATTTGGAAGTGGTTTAACTTATGGAATGATAGTTTATTGATCCAGAACAATGCTTTTTTTTCTTGGATAAATATTTAACACTTTTAATTGATGTGATTGCTAGGTTATATGTTTAAAAATGCAAAGAGATTATTTCTTTGATTGATATCTTTCTATTAGATTATTCTTAGTTGATATCTTTAAACTTTTCATGACTACTTTTGTCTTCTTCTTTTACAGGCAGGCTTTGGGAAAATACTTGTCTTTTGTATTCAGTATACCAGAACTTTATAAAATCATTCTGACTGGAATTATACGACTTCAGCAGCTAATGAAAATATACTATAATTGGCAGTCATCTTGTCAAAGATAGAATGTGATAATGTGATTAGACTATGTAAATGCATGTTTATTAAAATGTTGGCTGTAGTTATTCTATTTATCTTTAATTTTACATTACATTTTTGGAAGCCTGAACTTGCAGCTAGATAACATCTTTTTAATACACTATTTATTAGAAATTACTTGATTACAAAAGAATTGAAGAAAGTAGAGAAAATTCTAAGCAGCATGTCATTAAATACGTAAGTAGCAAGGTTGTTGTCTTTAATACTGATAAACATGTTTCTTCCTTTTAGGCAATCAGTTACTATGAGGTTGCATTGAGAAGTGGTCAACAGAATTTCCTTTGCTATGATTTTGCTGAGCTTTTAATGAAGCTGAAGCAATATGAAAAAGCAGGAAAAGTACTTCAGCAAGCTTTAGATCATGAGCCAGGTATGAATGTTCTTTATTTTACAGAAAAGCATAAAAATTCTACTGTTGTTTGTTTTCTGCATGATTCTAAGGAATAAACAAGTTCTGTGTAAAGTTGGGGTTTTTTAACTAGGAATTAGGAAATCGTTAAGTGATAAATGAGAAATGCACTCTAAAATAAACTTCACTTATATTTTAAGGTGCTTTTGCTAGGACTTTTAAACTTGAAACATCTGTGATTGATGAAGTCAGCACATAAAAAAGCAGAGCTCCACACATGCAAGATTCTTTCTCTTCTATGCTAACAAATGTTCTGATTCCGAATTGATCAAGTATGGATGAGTCATTCCTGATGTTAGGGAATGATTGTTTAGATGGTAAATGCTACTTTGCATGCTTCAGAACAAAGTGGTTGAGCTGGTTGAAGATCTCTCTTAGCACTGTTATTTATATGTTAGGAATATGCAGTTTCAAAGCTAAAACTTTTGGATATTTTTCCTTGGTTTTGTTAAAAGGCAATTAAGAAGCTTTATAATATTTAATGTGAGCTATTGAGCGATATTCTTAATTAAGGAAATCTTTTTGCGGTGGTTTAATTATATTTGTTGACTTCGGTGGCTATCTGAACACAGAAATCGTTAGTGTTATCAAGTCTCATTACTAGTCCCCGTAGTCTTATGTCACTGTTTTAGTGGTCTTTAATATTGTGCAGGGGAGTGTTGGGTTTCTGTCTTGTTTACTGCTTGCTGAAAAAGTCCTCTGATTTAATGTTATATTCTGTCTTAGTTAATATAGGAAATGTACTGGAGGGAATGATCTTACATGGCTGGCTACATGGCTTAATCTCTGGTTTAGAATAGCATGTCACAGTTAGAGCACTTTGAAGACAGTTTGCTAATAGGGTATAAATCAATATACTTACCTTTATTTTCTTTAATTGTAATAAAGGTAAAGCAGGAATTATTTTGGTGGCTTTTATGCTGTAATGTGCCTAAGATACCACTTTGTTAAGAGATGAAAAAGAACACAAGACAGGGACAACTTATATTCTTCAAATGCTATTTTATGCATTTATGTCTTAACCATTTTCAAGTGTAGTTTGCTGCTTTTTGAGTAGATAGTGAAATATTTAGTAAAAATAACTGTTTGTATTCATTCCATTCTATTCCAGACTCTAGCAAAAGAAAGGTAGTTTGAGATCTCACTAGAAATTTCATCAACCAATATTGTGCTTCTTGGGTGTACAGTAGCACTCATTCAATCAGTTTGGGACATTTTTCATTGACTTGGAGAAAGACTTAGATAAGAAGTGTCAGGAGTGGCTTTATTTCCTGTCCACTTAAATCAAAAGCTTTTCTCTCATATTTTTGAGAATGCAAGTAGACTAGACAGTCAGTTTATTATTATTATTATTCCTTTTGCATTTTCCAATGTCTTTGGCCTTAAATCTCACACTGTTTATAGGTTGTAATGTTTACTCTGCCCTCTAAGTGCCTGCTGAGTGAGATCACAATCCTAAATACTAACATTGAGCTGAGAACTTTTCACTTTAGTATTTAGGGAGCTTCATCTTTCTTTGATATTACCAAGATTAGTTGTTACAAAAATCATGATTGTTTAATTTAATTTCTTACAGTTAATGAATTGTCTTCTCTGATGGAAGATGGACGTTACCAGGTGCTTCTGGCAAAAATTTACAGCAAAATGGAGAAGATTGATGAAGCGATTGTTGCATTACAACAGGTAAAGGGAAAAATGAAGAAACTTATGAAAGCTTGCAATGTCTTCACTTTTGTCCCTGGTTTCACTTTTATCCTGGATTCTAACTGTAATATTTTTATGAATGAGAATATGCATGCAGGGCGGGGATAAAGCACCAGTGACTGGTATGAAATGTAAAGAACGTAAATAGTTAGAAAGCCTAAGCTTTTGTGAGCAGTGTTATCTGTATTTTAGGTCAGAATGCAGGTATTACTGGAAGCCTACATTCGTACTATGCCTGCATTTCGCATGGAGTATTGTTTTAGCAGAACAGGTGAAAACAATATTTTTCTTATTTGGAGAGTTTCATCTATAAAATACGTAGTGTGCTTATAGACCCTTTTAAAAATTTAATTATGTTATTTGAAAGTAGATAATATGAAATTAATTCCTTTAAAAAAATTTTTACTGTTCACTGGTTTCCCCCCCACTAGGCTCGGGAATTACAAGCCAGAGTGCTTGAACGAGCTCAAATAGAACAGTTGGATGCAGTTCCCGCACAGAAACAGTTAGCAGCTGAAATATGTGCTGAGATTGCAAAACATTGTACAGCCCAGCGAAACTATGAAAAGGCAGTTAAATTTTACAAAGAAGCTTTTGTTCACTGCGAAACTAATAACAAGGTCGGTTCTCCCTCTGACTGTTTTGCATTGTTTTTCCATTAAGTTTTGATATCTAGCATATATTTTTCCGGTTATCCACAGTGTAGAAGTATATTTGCAATTATTTTTGCTTTGTGATATACATTGAGCCTTGGACTTCCTCCCCTTCATTGCTTATCATGTTAAAATAATTGCATGTACTGCTGATTTCTGTCTCTTACACAAGCTTCTGAATCAAGTGGTGGTCTGTGTGCACTCTGGGAGTTGTCAATTAGATCATATCAATCGGTACAAGAAGGACACTGAGGTGCTGGAGTGTGTACAGAGAAGGGCATCGAGACTGGTGAGGGGACTGGAGAACAAGTCCTATGAGGAGCGGCTGAGAGAACTAGGGTTGTTTAGCTTGGAGAAGAGGGGGCTGAAGGGAGACCTCATCGCTGTCTACAACTGCCTGAAAGGCTGGTCTCTTCTTGCAAATTACAAGCAATGGGATGAGAGGAAATGGCCACAAGTTGTGCCAGGGGAGGTTTAGACTGAACATTAGGCTAAATTTCTTCAATGAAGGTGTGGTCAGGGATTGGAACAGGCTGCTGAGGGAGGTGGTTGAGTTGCCATCCCTGGAGGTGTTTAAAAGATGGGTAGATGAGTTTCTTAGAGACATGGTTTAGTAAGGGGACAGGTATGGTTGGACTTTCCCAACCGGATGATTCTATGATTCTATGCAAGTAGCCTTCATATTCTGACCAGTATATTCAAAATAGTATTTCACAAGTGTAACCAGAGACGGAATTGCAACACTAATATAAGTGCCTAATTTTTAAAACAAAATCAAAAGATCATTTAAAATTAAGCAGGAGTGACATTGCTTTACTGTTTGTTTACTGCTAATTTTACTTTGTGATTGGTTTAACTCCTGTTGTTTACTTCAATGGGAAATTGATTAAATCTGTGGTAGTTCTTGTCTTTATAAACTTTTCTTTGGCATTTTATTCTGAATAGTCTATGATGGGACTTAAGCCTTAAGGCTGCATGTTTATGTACATTTCAGTTTGTTAATATTTATTCTGTGATTGTGCCTCAGAAATGAATGTCTTACCACAGTCTAATGTGGTAAGTTTGGAAATGCAAATAAGAAAAATGTTTCTCCTGGAATTTGCTTATACTCCAAACCAATTGGTGAATGTTAATGAGGTATTTGCTTCTGTCAATAAATTCAAAGATACTTGCATTTACTTTCTTTCCCAAGAAAATTATTCTTGCAAAAATACAATAATCTTGATGTCTGTATTACCTGATTATCTCTGCTTTCAATGTACCTTCAGAATATCCCTTTGAAGAAATGTTTTCTTTTAAAGATAAGGAAATGGAAATTAATTAAATTACTTGACCAAGAGCCCATTGGAAACAGAGAAAGCTCTGTCTTGAGAAGATAAATACGTTTTCTCTGAGGCTGTGAAATCCCAGGTTAATACTCGTAGAACCAAACCAGCTTTCTTCATCTTTGAATTACATATAGTTAAATATTTTAATCCACAGGCAATGTTGGAACTTGCACGTTTATATCTTGCACAAGGTGATACTGATGCCTGTCAACATCAGTGTTCCTTGTTACTGAAAAATGATCAAGATAATGAAGCAGCAACGATGGTATGTACTATTATACTAATCCTCTATCAGAAGTTTTTTGAGGTCAGTATGTATGCAATGTGATGGATCCGCTGCCTTCAGGAAAACCTACAGCTTCTGATTTCAAAAAACGTCAAAAATCCGTTGCAATAAAATGGTTTTCTTTTTATGCTGGATAATGATTCAATCCGAAGTTCCTAGCAATCATAGCCTTTGTTTTATTGCAATACAAAAAAATGTTGTCTTCAAACATAACAGTTGAGAAAAGAGCAATAGTTGTAAGATTGACTAAAGCATGACAATGCATGTTCTATTAACAGTTGACTAATGTTCAGTGAAGTTATTTTTCCAGCACAGTAATATTAAAGCAAGTATCTAAAAAAAACTTCCAGAAGAAAAGAAGCATGCACTTAAGGTAGTTTTACATCCTTATGCAGTCGTAGTTAATTGTGTTCATACTTAACCATTTTTAATCACAGCTGCACATTCTTTGTACAGAGCTTGTGTACTTCTTGGCTTAAAAGACAGCTCAATAGATTGAGCGACTTTCGCATTAACACATTATGAGCAAAATTATTTTAAGGCAGGAATAATTTATTTTCTTACAGCAGTTTGACATCTCAGATTTGTCCTAGTATGGTGCAGGAACAGAGGTAATAGCAGTCTTAACATGTTATTGAATCTACTCTTTATTAGCTGCATCTTGGTGAAGAGAAACTATATTGAAATCATTTCTATTACTTCTACTGTTGAAGTGGGCTATCGTCTTTCTTTTTGCCTAACTTTAAACTAACTTTGTTTTTCTGTGTCCTTAATCTGCATTTATGGGAATTAAAATTAGGAGTAAACTGTACAAGTAAAACCAAACGTATTTGAAAGGTTCACCAAAGTGTTTTATTTTCTTTTAATTTCTACATTAAGTGAAGAATTGAGACATGAGCTTGTACCCACCTGCTCATTATTATCCCATATGTCTGTAAATAGATAGTGTTTATTTTCCAGAGTAGTGGAAAACCCAACTCAGTTTTACTACTTGTGAAAATCCTGCAGCACTTTAAAACTATAGTTTCGGCTTCCTGATTCACAGAACTAGAGTTCATTATAAGCCACAAATTTTAATATTTTTGTTTATTTTCTCTAAATTGGTGAATATTGTAGATGATGGCTGATCTCATGTTCAGGAAGCAGGATTATGAACAAGCTGTCTTTCATTTCCAGCAACTCCTAGAACGCAAGCCAGGTGAGCATTTAGCAATGGTATTTTTAATTCTTCCTGATAGATAGTTCTAATGAGATAGAGGAATACATATCTATAAAAATACATCTTATGGTGAAAAAGGAATGTGTTCTTTATAATGTAATGGATACTAAAAAGCAAGACCATTGCTGTATATAAAACCATAGTTATTTTAGGGGAAGATGAGAAAGTTGTTTCTCATTGGTACAGTAATTTGCTGCGGTGTAAGGTGCATTGTTTATCTCAAGCAAGTGGTATTTACTTGTAAATAATTTGTGAATTTACTTGTAAGTGTAAAGCACTTTCTCTTGTATTTGAGATATCAAGTGCATGAACACAGAGCTAGCATTTTGGTTTAAGAGTAATAAAGAAGGCTTGTCTTGGACAGGGATAAATTTTTAGCAATTTGCAAATTGCGGCCAGAGAGAAAGCTGATAAAAATAGTACTGTAGTGAATGTGAAGCTTGCTAGTGGACTTCGTGAAAGAAGCCATGAGAGTACAGCTAATGTTTTTGTTTGAGTGCTTTTGAAAGTGAAGTACAATTATGCTTATCTTTATACAGGTTTTTATAGAAGTATTGCAAGTATCACATGGTGTCTCCATTCTTGTATCTGTTTCTATTATGTAGTATATCTTATTTATTCCACCATACATTTTTGTATGTTAAAAAACCCCAAGGTAGGCTCTTTATTTCTTAAGCTGTTCATACAGCAGATAACTAGAATTACAAAGTCCTAACCATTTGTGTATTTAGATAACTATGCAACCCTCTCGCGATTAATTGATCTATTAAGAAGAGCTGGGAAACTAGAAGAAATCCCAAGATTTCTTTTAATGGCTGAAAAACATTCTTCCAGAACAAAGCTTGAACCAGGATTTCACTACTGCAAAGGACTATATCTCTGGTACTTGCACTTATGATTAAGATAAGGTTCATTTGATTAAGTAGTACATATTTAAGTATTAACTTTCTTGTCATCAATTGTCATTCAAAGGTGCTACATGTAGTGTGATAAGTAAGTAATGAGAAATATAGCACTACTTTTTTAATGACTTAAGGTACTAGGATTTTAGGAAAGGTCTCCTTTCTCCTCTGAAATACTTTCCGATGAGCTTCTCATTAAACTGAAGCTATTGTATCCTCTTGTATACATCTTTCATATTTCCTGCTTGTTAAAAAGGATATTCTTGCTGGTTCAATAATATAATATTACTTGTTTTCATATTTTACAATTTATTGGACCATCTTTAGTCTGCAAAAAACAAGTTCCTCACAGTAGTATCCATGCTGTTCAAACCTTGTGTTATCAGTGTGTGCAAGTGTCTCATCTGTTTTCAAATACTTGGTTGTTTTCTTGGGATTTGGGGCAGTGAATTATACTTGCCCAGCTTTAAGTATTTCAATTCTGTGTCTAGGTATACAGGTGAACCAAATGATGCACTCTGGCATTTTAATAAAGCTCGAAAGGACAATGACTGGGGACAGAATGCAGTCTACAACATGGTTGAGATTTGTTTGAACCCAGATAATGAAACTGTGGGTGGTGAAGTCTTTGAAAATCTGGATGCTGACATAGGGTAAGTGAATGAAATAAATATTGCTTGGGTTCTTCTGTCATCCTCTTCCTCTGCTGCCCTTTAATAGTGTGCCTTGATTTAAATTGATAGAACTTTGAGCGTATCTTAAGCTTGATTATTCTACTTACTACATTGTAAGAGACCATCTTAGACTGCAATAAGTCAGTCTCAAGCAGAAATTATAGAAGTTTTTATCTGAAATCACGATCATTTGCAGTGTTAAAAAAAGCTTGTTAGGTTGGAACTTCTGTTGTTACAGAAGAGAATCAATGTAGAATGCCTATATAACAGAGCCATCTTGTACAAAATAGCATGCCTTAAGCATGGAATAGGTACTAACTCATGATTTATTTGTTGTATATTAAAAAGTCACTTTCTTATTAAAAAACACTTTCTTTCTGATAACAGTAATTCAACAGAGAAGCAGGAGTCTGTGCAGTTGGCTGTAAGAACAGCAGAAAATCTTCTAAAGGAGCTCAGGCCTCAGACCATTCAGGGTCACGTTCAACTGAGAATCATGGAAAATTATTGTCTCATGGCAACCAAACAAAAATCAAGTGTTGAACGAGCTCTGAACGCTTTCACTGAAATAGTAGTGTCTGAGGTTAGTAACCTGTCTCATTTCCTCAGTCTTCTCAGTCATCTCTTTCACACTTACTGCTTTTATTTTTCTAACTTCTCTCGCAGTTTACATACAGGAATAGTGGAATGTGTTAGTACTCTTTGTTCTAAGGACTTTTTTATCCAGTTAAAGAATACTTTATATCAAATTTGAAAAAAACCCCACATGCTGAAGTATCATATTTTAGAAGTTTTCAATTGGATTGCAAATTTATAACTCGACTAAATGCTCATATTGCCAGTTAGTGAAATATGTTGAGTTTTCTGCATTGTTTTTTAATTCCCATTCATGCTAGCAGCATGCCCGATGATATAAGTCTATACAGTACTTTCATTCTGTTAGCAAGAACAATTAAATATAAGCTGCCTTTGTGTACTTCATGGCAATTTGACAGAATTTAGGTTTTAGGACAGGATTATCCATCTGTTTAAAATTCATCCTTACAATGGAAATCTTCATTATTTTATAGCTACTTGTAGTCATTAGCTTTAGTTGTAATCAGCAGCTTTCAACGGATTTTTTTTAAGCACATGTAGACACATTTAGTCCATCAAAATGGCAATAACTACCTAAGCTACTACTACTCATTAGTTATGTGCTAAACTGATCCTTGGCTGATCTGAGTATGCTGATGTTTATCGAGTAATTCTCAGAACTGCCTTACACAAATTAGGTGTTACTCTGTCTCCACTACTGGCTTCCCAGTCCTGCTCAGAATTGTTCTGAAGTCCTGTGAATATCCAGTGTTCTTCATATGGTGACACAGTTCCAGCAGGAAGAAAGTGTGTGTCTATTTAGTCTTATCTCCAGGATCACATAAAATACACATTTTTAATCTTTTCAGACTTCAGAGATTACTGATCCATGCTAGGTGTGACTGGTGAGGGAGAAAGGGGAATAAGCTGATCATTATGTGGAAATATTTTTAACCCACTATGGCAAGCCTGTTTGTAGCACAACCCTACAAAGAGGTATAGAGGCAGAATACCAATAGTGAGCCAGCCATACTGAGAGGGAGAAAGCAACTTTTAAGTTAGCTACTAATAGAACTACTCTCTGCATTCAGGAAGCAGGTTTGGGATTCTCATCTATACTCCATGCTAATAAAAGCATGATTTAAAAAATCACACTTACACTTGCATTTTGTATGGCTTGGTTGATGCTCTTGCACAGAATGGTGGCTTTTAAGAATCCTATTATTTGTTACCTTTAGCTTTTGTATACAGGTGGTTTAGACTTAAATTTTTAGGATCTGTTCACCTAATATTAGGAATCTGTGTCCCCGTTACTGCCATTTGACAGGCACTTCTAAAAGTAGGAAATACCACTTGTATTGTAACTTCCAGTGAGTTCAGTTTCTATCTGAAATACTTACTGGTGTATCAGAAGGATAATTCTTAGTAGTATCAGAATGTTTCTTGTTGAGATTAAATACCTGTGGATGCTTTCAGTGTTTCCTGAGCCTGAAGAAAATTGTTTTGAGCCCAAACTTAGATTCAACCTTTTAATTATTTAACATGGTATTTATCATGATTAGTCTTACAGAAATAGTTGTAGCACTAGATTTAAAACATGTTTGTAAGGTTGGATGTTTTAGTTTTATTTCTCAAGATTTAGCTTTTAGTTTAGTTTTCAGATACCTGGTGAAAGACTTATTTAAAAAAATAAGTTAAAAGCAAAACAAACCCAGCACCAGTCACTATGCTTTTTACTGCAGAAAGATCATATACCAGCACTTTTGGGAATGGCCACAGCCTACATGATCTTGAAACAGACTCCACGAGCCAGAAGTCAGTTAAAACGGATTGCAAAAATGAGCTGGAATCCCATTGATGCAGAGGAGTTTGAAAAGAGTTGGCTTCTGCTTGCAGATATTTATATTCAGTCTGCAAAATACGATATGGCGGATGAATTGTTAAAACGATGCCTTCGTCATAATAGGGTAAGTGACAATAAAAGTAACTTTAGTAACTTTCTATTTTAATTCATCTAAGTGTTTACGTTTCCTATGAAACATGATTTCAAAATTTATTTTTCCAGTTGCCTGCTCTTTCACTTATTAAGGAGGAGTAGACCAAAACAAGCCAGGAAACCAGCAACTTTACACTGGAGGGTAGTAAATGAACAAGTGAATGCTGCTTAGTCATTTTTATTCATATTCTACAATAACTTATGCAGGTTTTAGCTGTGGTGATACTGTTTATAGTGCTCAGATCTGATTTAGAAAAGGATCTGATGTTGTACATTTCTTTTCCTGCATTCATCAGTATAGAAGGTGAGGTTCATCATTCAGACATTTCTGCAGCCTCCTTGAGAGACAGACTTTGAACTTGCGAATTTTTTTATTTCTAAGTATAAAATTAAGAGGCAGCTGCAATAGTTGTTGATGTAATGGTGTCATGGACTTCTGCGCTTTAAAATAGGATGTATTCTATTTAGTTAAGAAAAAAATTCTACCTTAGATCGGTTACACATTTAACTGACCAGATGGCCAAGGGAAGTTTCAAAATCTATGCCACTGGGGAATAAACTTGAGTCATCTCCCAAAATAAGATATATCTTGAAATAGATAGTCTGTTGAGCAGTTATGTACTGCAAATGACACTTTGCAGAAATTCCCAAGCAGCTCTAAAAGTATAGGCTACCAAGTAATTTGGTTTCTTCTAAGAAGTTTAAGAGCCATGCTCTGTTTGATAGGAAAGAGGATGGCAAATCAGAAGTTTGCAACTCTGGTTTCTTAACAAAACAGAACAGTGAAGATGCTGAATTTTCTCCAGCTTGCATGCTAAGCAGAAATTGTACTATATGAAGAGATATTGAATATTTTCAGTCTTAAAATATCTTTTTAATTCACTAGATGATATTTTGAGCGATATACTCTAATTTGTAAGATTTTATTAGGTTGAGAAAACGTTGTGATGATGAATTAGTTTTTAGGATTGTTTTCACCAGTTAGTTGAATGATGTGGCTATATATACACAATTTAAGTAAATATGTTGAATGAAAACTTCCTAAAAGCCTAGTATCTTTTAATATGGGTTTGTTTTGATTTTTGAAAGACTTAGGTTTGGTTAGTGAGATCCCAATGAGCAGATTGTTTCTATGAAATTGGTGTTTCTTACTGATTATTTTGCTGTATTTTGAACCTTTTGTTATGTTTATCACAAATGAGAGGGGGGGAGTATATTTTTATCGTCATCTTCCAGACATTCCCATACTGCTTGTCCCAGTATGCTGTGATTTGAAAGCCTTTCATGAGTAGATTTTGGAAGCCTAATTGGAAATAGTGAAGCTGAAGATGGAACATGATTTCTGTACCAACATTTCTTTGCTCCACCTATGTAAAAAAAGTGCATATTTTCATAAATGCTTCATTTCTGTCTTGAAAATATTGGACCTATTGGTACCATGATAATATAAGGCCATAAGATAGTTAGTTTTGCTTATTTTGGGTTTTTTTTCCCTGCTTTATGTACTAAATATAAGATTTTTGTATGAATTATTATTATTATGGAATTAAACTGATTTATATGCATGTGTAATATAAGCAAGACTAGTATTTTCATGTAGTGCTTAATAGTTTTTGGAAGCTGTTTTTCAGATGCTTGTAACACACCACTTGGAGTTATACAAAATGAAACATTTAGTATCTTCAGGATATTTGTGTCTGTCTTTAGCTTTAAGTGGAAAATTACAATGTAAAACAGTTTCCAAAAATAAGGCTATGAAAATACCTTTTTCAGAAAAAGTGAAACAAACAGTGTCTGTGGAAGATGTAACACTTTGAAACCCTGCTGGCTGCTGTAGGGTTATTACTAACTGAGAGGCGGCTACAGTCTTCCTGGAGGCTCTAAATATTTTTGAAGTAGTTGCAAGTACCCTTTGTGATGAGCTCTGTACTTGACTCAGAGTAACTTACAAAGTAGCTGTTCAGAATTCTTTATAATGGATTTGCATTACAGATGTTTTAAATCAAACTATTTTGTCATTTAACTTATAGTAAAAGTTGTATGTATTATGCTTACCAGTTGTACAGATTTGAAGTATTTAAGCAATTAAGCTGTTGGTATTAATATATATAAGCTTACCTAAATAAAATTTTGAATGAATATTTCTGTTTTGCAGTCATGCTGTAAAGCTTATGAATACATTGGATACATAATGGAAAAAGAACAAGCATATAAGGATGCAGCAATAAATTACGAGATGGCCTGGAAATATGGAAACCAAAGAAATCCAACTATAGGCATGTATTTATAACCCATACATATGATTTCAGCCACTACAGAAGGAATGAAACATCTGCCCTTTCAGTAAAGACTGCTTTTAATTTTCCGTAGAGATAGAGTATCACTAGTTTTCTTCACATAAAAACCACAGATGTCTAAAGATGTGTTTAAAACAATTTGTGTGTTACTCTTGAACAACATTCTATGTAGGTATTAATAATGTATCTGTACTAACGCAGTATGTGCTGTCTATAGTAGAGAACCTTTTATAATACCCAGTATATATCTGATAGTGGCAGATGATTGCTTTAATTATTTCTTTTTCATAATCAGACAAATTATCCTTTTATATGGATAAGGTCTTATATATGTGAGTAAGGATTTTTAAAATAAATTATTGGTTTAAAAAAAGATTGTTAACTAAAAACTTGGGGATACTATTCAAGTTCCGATTTGAATGATTAATTGAGGTCTACACAAAACGGTCACATTTTTAGCCTATTTTAATGCAAGAAAATCTTTATGAAATGGAAAATGCCTGTATATGCATGGATTGCGAAAACTAGACATTGCCCTATGTACTGTGAGTCAAAAAAAATAATTAAAAAATGGGAGGGTCAAAGCAGAAGACTGAGATGTCAAAACAGAAATAAAAATGACTGATAGAAAAATGACTTAGGTTGTATGGAAAAATTTCTGGCTATCCAAGTATGAATTGTTCATACTCCTGTAGACTAATGCATGAATGTCTTGGCTACGATATTGCAATTGTTGATCAATTAAAATTTATTAGAAAGAAATTTTAATAATAAAAAGATGTGTTTTCTAGAGTTTGTAGAGAACATAGATCAAGACTTCTATTTTGCTATTTTAAAAGTCTCTAAGAGGGTACAAATTGAGCAAATCACAATTTTTTTTGGTGTCTGGATAGAATGCTTTAGTGAAATTAAACTGTGAAACAATATTGCATGCAAAATGTGAGTCAATGATATTGAAGGTACTACATGCACATTGTTTTCCGGTTTTACATACAGTACTGTGAGAATTTCATGTTTTAAAACTAGAATGGTTAAAGCAACACGAACTGCATCTGGCAAGTAAAATTGTATAAACTAGTATCGGATCCCATACTCATTTGCTAGTGAGGATGAGTTCATAAATGAAAGATTTAATATTTCTGATTTGGAAATTGCACGCTTATAATGTTTTTTCTTCAGTCCTAATCTCTGTCCAGGCTGATATGCTTGAGCTGTACCTTTTATGTTGAAAATACTGGCTGATGTGTTGCTATGTGACTTAGCTATTCCATGTGACTTTTTTTTAGTAGGTAGTCTGCTGATGGTGGAACAGAATAGCATTTTAATTCCCTAGTTTGTTACTGCTTTCCTTAATTTTTTTTTTCCTTCTTTTGCCCTTTAATAATGGACTTGCCTTTATAGAGGGACAGTGTATTGTAGGTCATAGTGAGAAACTCTGTGGGGTACCATTGTAATTGAAAGAGAACAACCATTATGTATCCTCTGTAGTAACACGGGCTCTCCAGAAAATGCCTCCTTCTGATTCAAACATAGCTATCAGCGTGTAAGAGACTTTCATTTATTACTTGAAGTGACTTTAGCAGAAATTTTGATTTTTACAGGTTTAGATGAGAGAATACTGGAAAACAAACATACTAACTGTAGAAGCATACAGTGACCAAAATGAAGTTAAATGTCATATTTTCTTTTTTCAATACAGAAGGTGAAACTCAAAGGCTTTTCCCCCCTTTTTCTTACAGGATACAAGCTGGCTTTCAATTACCTGAAAGGAAAGAGATACGTTGATGCAATCGATGTTTGTCATAAGGTAGAATTTGCATATGTACTTCATACTGTTTCCTGTATTCTTTTACATAAATTATCCTTTTTTTTGAGTTTAAATTTCTAAAATGTACGGCTTATTGACAGAAAGATACCCTATTTGATAAATTTGATTAAACACGTAATCATTTACATAATCTGCTTTATCCTGAGCTTATTGGCCACCAGGTACATAAAGTGGCTGGCTATCATATGTGAAAGCATATTCAAATGGCAGCACCTTCTTTTGACCTTGTGGTTGCAACTTGATATATCCATACAAAAGTGTAGCTGAAGAAGTTAATCAAATGTTAATATCAGAAGATACTTTCTAAAAAGTATCTGCCAGTGTTACCTTGGTATAGTCCAAACACAAATAGAACAAACATAAACAGAACAGATGCAGAATAAGATGATACCATTACAGTGGCAGAATGAACATGATGAATTAATAATAATTATTAATAATGAAATATATTTGTTCTTTTGGGGGAAATGTAGATAAATAGAAAGGACAAATTGAATGGATGGATAAAGGGAAAGGAGAGAATTGAAGGTAAAGAAGATAAAGTGGGTAGTGTATAATAAGAAAGAGCCTGAGGAAGTGAGAACATTAGAGTAGTTTATCATTGCAGAAGAAAGTATACTTAAAACCTTGTAAATTCCTCCAGAGGTCACTGTCCTGAATGAATGCTTTTCAGGCCACTCAGAGACTTTAGCCCTTGACACATGTGTGAAGGGGAAGCAAGATGTTTTTCATAAAGCTGTTCTTGACTTCCATACCTGGTAGTCTGTAGCCGCAGTTAAATATTTATGCATTCTTAAACAAAATTGTCATGTTGTTATTTTAGTTTTAGAATGTGTAAGCTATACAGAACTTTTGGTTGTTTTCTCTTTTGACAGGTCCTTGAAGCACATCCGAACTATCCAAAGATCAGAAAGGAAATACTTGAAAAGGCCCGTGCATCACTAAGAATGTGAATTTTTTTTATATGGTTCATGGACTTGTTTGTTTAATCTGACTTTGGAAACTATGAATGAAATACTGCAGTGACAGGGACAAAAGTATTTGCATATGATTAACTTAATTATACTAGAGATCTTGAGTAATTTCAAGAAAAATCTGCAGCCCTGAAAGAAATTGTATTCTCATTCAGGAAAGAATACTACTTATGTGTGCTATGTAAAATATCATCTAGCATCATAAAAAAATGTGATCAGCATTATAAAAATGTTTTAAGTCATATAACTCAGTATTTTATTTTGTCCATTTGAAATAGCACTCAAAACAACAGCCTATCCTGTCTAGTGCAGGTGCATTGTTAAGATGCAGGAATTCAGTTTTTGTAAACCATTTATTCATAATGATACCGTAATTTTTATTACTACGGGTGTGTTTCTAAAGTATGCTTTTCTATTTTTACATATACTATAAGCACACTATTTTTTAATGTTGAAAAAACAGCTATATGTGTCATTTTCAATGAAACTTACATTGTTAATGAAAATCTATTATTAAAAATTAAGATCTTACATAAATATTTAGTAAAGACTTTTACAGATGATATAAGTCTTATAGAGAATTAATTTTCTATTCACGTTGTCTATTATCCACCAATCAGATTTCCATTAAGAGTAATGTTTGACATTTTTAATTTGGAGTGCTTAGTCTTTCAACATTTTGTGTGTAGACAGTACAGTCACATGTGCAGAAGTTAACACTCATTTTGTTTAAGTCATATAGAACACCTTTCTGGAGAAATTGCTTTGATTACAGAGGATTTTGATCTTGTATCACACACAGAATATACCTATGGCATACCTAAGGAAGCAATAAATGTCATAAATTAGAGGAAGAAGGAACAGGGTTTTTGTCAATGATACAGAATCTTTTAAAAAAACAAATGCCTAACATAAAATGCTGCTACACTGCTGTATTTGGTTTTCAAACAGCACTTAATGTTGTATGTATTTGAATAGAAAATTAGTATTTTTACATGCAAATAGAATTCTTGATGCTAGTGATTAAGTTTCCTCCTTAGGTAATTTCAGCTTTTCTTGGGTAAAGTGGCATTCATTTGATTTTTCAGTTTCTTTTTTACAACAGCTGAATGTTAAGGCTACAACAGGGAGCCTGTTTACAATCATATCTAATCTTGCTTATGAAAAACTAGATGCTGTGTCTCTGATATCTTTATAGCCTTGTTGCCTAAATAGATTGATGGGCAGCATTTATGCAATGATGCTACCTACTGGTGGTTTCCAGGCTCTGCATTCCAGTAACTTTTGAGCTGTTGGTTAGCTAAACTGAAATTAACAGATGTATCTCAGGACTGTTAACACCTCTACAGTTTTACATGAACGTAGAACTGAGAAAAGACACAAATGAGTGACTTCTTTCACTAGGAGCCTTGAAACCTACACTGTAGCCTTAACCCTTCCGTTTGAGCACTGGCAATCAGTGTGTACAAAACTGGACCAGGTAGAATACAGGCTCCCTGTCTTTTGCCTGCAAATTGTGCAGCATGAGAGAGCTCTGAGGAAGAAGATTTAGAAGACTGGGTGGGGAGAAACTGATGGGAGTACAATGAGGAACGTGGAAGAATCTGAAAAATGCTGAGGCTGTGAGGAGCTATAAAGGAGCCAGACTGTGGGGGTCAGTAGACTGTGAATTCTTGAACTGTGTACTTTTGGTTTTTTTCCCCACTGTTAAAAGAATAAGCACATAGGTCTTATCAAGGCGGTTTCTAGTAAAACAGCGTTTCTTTGTATGCAGCCCTATTCATACGGGATCAATGTGATTTTGCTTCCTCAGTGCACTGGAATTACACTTGGCTGAAGTTTAGAATAAATCATTATATCAATACATACAAGGTGTTTCCAAAAAAAAGGCAAGACTAATCTGCCTCTACGTCTGTTTTATTTTGGTTTTATCATGAGCATAAGATAGGTAACAGATTAGGTCATGACAATATAAGATACAGAAACTAGAAATTGAACTGAGACTTTGTGGTAACTTTTGATGAAGAGGTTTATTTGAATACCATGGAGGAAAAAGATCTCTGAAATCCCATTAGCCAGCTTGAGCATATCTAGCCAATAGTGTCTTTTAATAGATGAGGACTTTAAAAGAAGGGTGCAAATGAGGCATATCTTTGCATTTCAATTTAAAAAAAAAATTGTGGCTATAATTAGTCCTTTAGAGAAAATCTTGCTTTAGAATAGTATTGCCAGAAGAAAGGGTGTTTCCATTTCTCTTTGGTTTTTATAAGCCAATTTAAATTTTCCCGTTCTTATTAAACCTTTTTTTTTTTTTCTTTCTCTGCAGAAGGAATGGTTTTGTTTGATTAGTTGCAGTTAGAAGAAATGAAGAGTGTTAATTTCAGCTTTCCTTTTCTCTATTACAGTTTCTTATTTTAAAAATGTGTATCCTGGCAGATTTTTTTTTTTTTTAGCCACTTTCTTAATAAATGGTTTGAATCGAAGAGACTCCTGGGATAGAGGGGAGTCAGTAATACTGATTTCAAACAGCTGCAGTCTTTAGTGTGGTGTTGCTTAGCAACCCATCTTCCAGTTTTGCCTTTGGTAAAGGAAAGAGGAGAGTGAAGCTGTGATTTCTATTAATTCATTCATTGAAACTGGAAATCTAAGCATCTTGTAGCTATAGCAACATGTCATAGGTGTCTCTTCCTCTCCTGTCTTGTCCTGTTTTCCCCTGCAGGTACGGAGTGCTACAGAATATCTTCTAGAGGATTTGTACACATTTTTGGTAACAGTGTACTAAATAATTTATCTGTTTAAATTCCCTACTGCTTTTTTTTAGATCCTACTGCTTTTTTAAGATTTGTATCAATATTAGAAACATGGTTTAAAAAGTATCATGAAGTAAAATATAGTATAATTAGCTAAAATAAGCTAGGAAGACTTCAAATACAAGTAATCTGCAGGGGCTTCCCCTGGTTTTGGACTAGGTTTGACTACTGCAAGTCATTCCTGAAATGTGGCTACAGTAATTTTTAGAAAGGCTCATAAATCGAGTAACTCTGATTTAGTAACAAAAATTTTAAATCTCAGTAGCCATTAGGTAAGTGAGTAGCTCTATAAACATGGTATTTCAAACGGTTTTTGGTGTTAAGAGGATTTGGTGAAAATTTTCGGAAGTGGTCCAGGAGATGTTTCAGGGAAGTCTCAGTAGTGTGGGTGAAGTCTGGCTCTTAGGAAGTTGATCATAAAGAACTCATTAGTTTGTTCCCTATACAACATTGAACAGGAAAAGTAAGAAAAGACATTAAGGAAAAATTTCACTAGCAAGTTCTTCTCCATCAGTGACTGTGCCACTTTTTAATGTAAGATTACTATTTTGTCACTTTAGGCTCCTTAAAACTGTGATTTTTTTGAGGGGGGCTTCATTTATTCTATGGTTTTTCATCTTGCAATGAAATAAGAACCACTTTTTGGAAACATTGGCCTGTCTTAAAATGTTTAGAATTGAACTATTACTGCAAAAATCTTGTGCTTTTATCTCTGCTAAAACTTGGTTTGGTAGTTATGTGACAGTGCTTGCTGAAAGAGGAGCCAAGTGAATGGTCTGAATCTTGTTCTGAAGTATTGGGTTATTTCAAAGGCATCAGTATTGCCTCTTAGTACAGGCTTCATTCTTGAAAAACATTAGTTTTTTAAATGTTCACACTAGAAATTTGCCTTACTTGAATTTTGTGCTGCAAAAAGTTGAATGTTGGCTATGCATGTCAAAGGGGATGTAGAACTGGTAGAGTTCAGGGCTTACATTTCAAAAGCGTAAGAAAGGATTTTAACATGGTGGAAATATCAGAATATTTTAAATATTATTAATTCTGATATAAATCTTTGCTAAGGGTTGCTGGGAAAGATGAATTCCATCATGAAATACTGGCATTAAGATTTTTGTCACTGCTGTTGAATCACTGTTACTGCTGCCAACTCACCATAAATTTGCTGAGCAATTTCAGTTCAGCAAGCTGAAATAGATCAGCTTTCCGGGCCAGGCTGAGACTGTAAGCTTGCTGCTTCTATCAGAAAGAAGGAAAAAAGGGAGACTGTGCTGTGTTAATGGAAGTTGGGATTATTACTATTTTTTCCCCCCTCACCAAAATTAAACCGTGGCTATATTTTAGAAGTGTCTTTATCCCTCTGGGAAACTGCATTGTAAAGGAAGAGAGCTCGGTGAGATATCCTTTCTCACAGACTGATCTCACCTCTGAGGGATTTTGTGTTCGGTTTCCCAGCAACGTGAGCGGGGAGCGCTTGCCCAGCCCGGGACGCAGCGCAGAGGCGGCTGAAGGAGCAACCACCACCCCCCGCCGCGGCGCTTAAAATACGATCAAAGACGGGGGCTGCCGTGGAGGGCTGTGCCCGCTGTGTCACTATCTAAACATTACGTGGGTGCGGGTGGCGGCGGGGGATGCGTGCGGCGGGAAGCCCCTCCGCAGCAGCCTGCGGGCCCTTATCCCCTCAGCCCATGGGCGGCCCCCCACCCGCTCCCCCAGCCGCGCCCCCTGCCAGGCCGAGGCGCGCTGCCAGCTCAGCTTCCCGCGCAGGGCTCGCGCCGCCGCGCGCAGCCCCCGCAGCCCGCCGGCGGCAGCGGCCTCGCGCACCTGGGCGCCAGGTGCGGGCGGGGCGGCGCGCAGGCGCAGGGGCGGCCGCCTCCGCGCACCTGGCGGCAGCTGGCGGAAGCCGTAGCTGCGCGCCGGGCTGCAGCCTCTTCGCGCGCGGGGGGCGGGAGGCGCCGCGCTCCGCCTGGGCCTTCGTCCTCCTCCCGCCGTACGAGGTGAGTGCGGGCAGCCCGGTGGCCTTCGGGCAGCGCCCAGTTCGCCGTCAGCCGCCCGCGTGCGCCCGACGAGGTGCGTCACAGGCAAGAGAGGGGGGAGGAAGAAGTGTCGGAGCAGGCATGGGGCTGGGGGCCGCCCGCAGGGTCCCCGCAGCTACCGCGTCGCGCGCGCGTGCGTTCACACAGACCCTCAAATTCCCCCGCGCAGCCCGGGGACAGCCCAGCCTGCTCCCCCGCCCTGCGCAAACGCGGAGCGGGAGCGGAGCTGGGGCTGCGGGGAAGGAAAGGTTCTCCCGGGCAAAACGGTCTCCGGGAAGTGCGGCGTTGACAGGGAGGTGTCTCTTGCCACGTACCGATCCCGCCCAAGTTTTTGACCGCAGAACCGCAGTGAGCTGGTAACAGCAGGGTCATAGCTTCCTTGTGCACGTTGCCAGCTCCTCCGGTGCGTTTCACGCTATGGGAAGTGCTTTTAAGTTACGGGACTGTCTCTTCTCTTTGGGAGTTTGTTAGACCTCTACAGGGCTGGGGACAGTGCTAACGAATATTTCCTTAACTCTGGAGAACTAACGGGGAAAGTGAATTGTAACACAGATAACCTTAGTATCATGGCATTTTTTTTTTTAACTTTGTGTAAAAAATGCTTGTACAGAGAAGCATTAATAAATGTCTATTGGTTAAATTAAAAGATCTCTTAATTTTCTCTATGCATCTCAGCAGTGTTTTTACATGTTAGTCTTTGGTTACAAGGCAAAATCTTTTGTTTAAAAAATATGAATTATATTGATATATTCAGTCTTGACTGAAGCCAGAGTTGTACTGCTGAGCTGAGTGTCAGAGTTAAAGACTGAGACGAACAGGCAATTTATGGCTTTTGGTTTCTTTTTTTAGCTAGATTTGCTCAGTGGCCTGGTCGGTTTGGCATCTGCTACTATCATCCCAAGGCTTTGCAATAACATAGCAAAGTAAAAATTAAATTAGTTACTCAGAGCCCAAATTTCTATTCTTGTTGCACTGTGGGAAGGAGCAGAAGACCAGTTTCCTCCTCCTTGTAACTGCTATTGCCATTTAACTTATTTTGGGGGGGGTAGGGTAATACCAGAAGCAGCCTGGATATCTTGACTTCTGTCAAAATAAGAACAAGATATAATTGCCCTCTCTGTGACATTTCCCTAAAATCTGTTGCTTCTAGGTGACAAACTGTATTCCTTTAAGATGTTCCTTATTTGCTTTGCATAAATTTGTTGCCTGGTCTGTCTGTTCCAAGAGCTGATACCTAGTGCAGGGCTTCCCCTTTGTTTGGAATCAATGTAGAAAATCATGTTCATCATATGAATTGCTGATCAGGTGCCTGCCAGCACCGATGACTTGCTGCTTCTAACTTGCTAATTTCTGTGCTTATTTTCCAGAATATTTCAAACTGCATCAGGCTTCTAGACCATGAAGTGCTAGATTTCATCGACTTCTGTAAAACATTATTTTATTCACTTGGTGATGTCATGTGCCATAGGAAACAGTTCCACTTACAAACAGAGAAATCATGTCACAAAACTACTGACAGTGACAAATAAAAATTCTGTAGTCATGTGAATATTTGTTGTTAGATAAGAAAGTAAAATGTAACTGGAAAAGAACCAGTCAAGTGGGGAGAGGAGGAAAGCAAAGACACCTTTTGAATATCCTGACAAATATTAGTTTAGTATTCACTGACCAAGCAAACCTCAGCAAATCTCAAAAAAATCCATGAGGAGACTTGCTTTGCTTTACACTTAGCGTTTAAACAGTTTAAAAGCTTAAGACTGTGATTTGAAGCCCTACACTTAATACTTAGGTGCTTTTGTTATCTTAGAAACAATACTACAATCAGAAAAAACAAACAAACAAAAATTCTCTTGGTTATGAATCTGAGATTAAATTCTGGTGCTTAATTGTAATCAGTCACTAAACTGTCTAAGTTAAAAAAGCACTTTTTCAACTGCTATGGTGCTTGCTTGTCATCATGGCATTTTTAAGGACAGTTTTAAATTATGTTGACAGAAGCCTAACAAATTGGCCAAGAAAAAAAGGAAGCTGCAGAGTTGGGTGAAATTTGAGTTCATTGCATGTTTATAGTCCTAGGACTGTAAAAATGAGCTATAAATACTTTCTATAATATTTGGTTACTGTACCTGTCTATTGTTACAGGGAACTAACTGTCTCTGACTCTCGTGTACAGTGGTTAGCTATGGAAAAGTAGTAGCAGTGCTCATTTTGAAAGAGATTTTGGAAGCACTTCCTTTAGAATACATAGGAGGAGTAGTTGAGGGGGTTTGTATTTATTTTTTTAATCTCAACGAAACTACCAACGAAGATATTTTACAAAGTTGTATTCCAGCTAGTTGTTCTGTACCGCTGCTGCTCTGAATTTCTTCAGTCTGTTGTGTTATCATCCAGTAATAGCTTCTTTTTTTTCTGTAATAATCACTGCTGCAGGTTATGTCTATTCTGTGCCCTTAACGTTTCTAAAACTAAGACTCAGGAACTGAGTATGTTCAGTATTCCTCTTAGTCCTTAAAAAACCTAAGTTGTAGAACCACGTTTCCACTGGCCAAGCTTCAAAGAATGTACCCAGAGGAACAGTCTCTAGGGTTTGTGAATCTGTGGGATTTTTTTTAGGAATGTATGCCCTCTGTAGGGGAATGTGTTCAGTAGGAAGTCTCAGTAGAACAGATAGGCAAGTATCTCTTGTTGCAAGTGCAGAGTCAGAAACTACCTATGTGATTCTGTTTCTCCTTTTCACATGAAGCCTTGATTTTAACTTTGTATGCTTCATGTTGTAAATTGTTCCTTTATTTAGGCCAAGGGCTAATATTCTTGTAAACAGCAGTATAGTTTAGTAAACTTAAGCAACTGTTTTCATTTTCCCAAAATGCCAAACTTTTTTTTGAATGTTTTTGATTATATGGAGAGCCTTCATATTCCATATTCGTCTAAATTTGTTGGAAAAGTTCACTCCAAATTGGATGTTTCTTAGTCTGTTACAAGAGGTGGTAATGTTCTTCTGGAATGGATGTTCTTCGGAGTTGTGCATTTTGTTTAGTGATTTTTTTATTTTTTTTTTTTTGCTGGTAGAAAAAACTCCGTTTCCATAGTGGTAGAAGGTGAGACTTAAATTATTATTTCAGTAGCTAATGTTTTAGTAGCCTCTACATTGGTATTCATGCAAAGAAAATTAAAAACCCTGTCTATAATTATAGATTCAGAAATACCAGTGGTGAAAGTAGCACTTCTAATAGATAAAGTATCCCAATATATGTAACCATGTATTTTTGGCAGACTTTTGCTAATTTGGTGAGAACAGTTGATCCTGAGTGTCAGGTATATTTTTTTCTAAAGAATTTGTTCAGTGTTTCTATTCACACACCTACTTTGTGATTAAGGAGACATAAAAGTTTGGTGAAGGGATTGTATACTTAGAACATATTAAAAAAAGATGAGCCTTTTAGTGAGACTGTGCTTCTGGACTTATAGAAGAAATTAGATTAAGGTTGAAGCAAAGTTGTGTAGTTAAGTAGTTATGATTAGAATAATTCTAACAGGGATTTTTTTTCCTGTTTTTCTCTTTTCTGGTTATTGTTTCTTAAGTATTTTTTTAGTGTATTTTACTTAGTATTTTATATTTTTATGTTCTGTTAGCAAGATTCTCATGAAACATCAGAATCCTATTTAACATTCAGATAAAAATGAAGTAGATTTAAAAACAGTTTTATTGAAAAAAAAAAAAAACCAACCAGGAGTCAAATATATTGTTGATACTAACACAAATGAATTTCTGCTGACTGACTTGGTCTGAAAGAATTTCTGCTGATTTGGGTTATCTTGACATTTTAATTTTTTTTAAAAGAAAGATTGTCTACAGCGTTGTTCCAACCAAGGTAACAAGTCAGTTGTCTATGTGTTATCTGTTGTAGTGAGGCTTTCTTGTAAGCCAGAATTTTTGCAGTCTGACAACAGTGTTAGTGGGTGGCATAAAGTAACATAGACTGTGTATTGAATTCACATGCTACCCATGTGTTGCAGTTTGCAGTAGTGTGGCTGCTGCTTTTGGGCACTTTTAAAAGACTTCTGTAGTACGTATTATTGTTCTTGTTATTTTCTTGTTAAATAAATAAAATCCCTAATATTCAAATTCTGATGTTTAGGGCTAGTTATTTCAAAGTGCTATAAGAATCCAGATTGCTATTAGTGAAAACAACACTAAGGAATAGAAGATTTAGCAAAGTGTTTAACATTCACCTCATAGAATTTAATTATGCCACATATTTCTTCAGCATGTCCTGGAGAACGGAACAGTGGCTTAGTCTGTGCTTACTCACATGGCTATGTCATAAAAGTGTGTGGGGCGCTTGTGGGGAATAAAGATTGTATTTCTGACTGCAAAACTGTCCTGGTAAAAAACCCCTAAGGAATATACAGCTTTCATGGCAGAAGTTCTTTGGGCAGTGTACTGGAAGTTGCTGCTACTTTGTGTGATGAGGAGCTCTTCCCTTACTCTGAGCAATATCCCTGTCAAATATTTTGTCAATAAAACTACACTTCAGTATTTGTCTATATCAAAGAGTTTGCTGTATGTTTGTGGCAAATGAGCCTGTGTTGTCTGCACATACTACCCCAAGGCTATCACTTGAGCCTTTGTTTAAAAAATATAACTTGCACTCATTTCTATGCCTAGCATGCTGCTATGCATGCTGCTGGAGTGTACTAATTCACTTTGAAAGGGTTCATTTATGTTGCTCTGTTGCACAACTCAACTCACGTGAGTTGTCTTTTCATTTCTAGACACAGACACATTTCACCTATGTGTTTGGGCAAACTGCTGTAGTTAAACCTGAGCAGCAAGACAGATGTATCAAATTCCTGGAAATATGTTGTCAAAGATAAGTCAGTGTATGCAGATAAAACTGAATACAATTACAAAGGAAAACAAATGCTAAATAAATTGCTCTATGTTCTTGATTGATCACTAATTCTGCTTATTGTAATCTTTAATGATTTATTTGTCTGAAGACAGATATATGCAAAACACAGGTAGTACAAGAAATATTCTGGATGGATTTTAGGTTTTGGTTATTTTGATTTACAGATATTTTTACTATTGTGTTGATCATAGGTCTTCTAAGGATTTGTATATGCTCAATTTGTGCAGGAAATAATCCCAAATAAAAATAATAGTAATTTAGTTTTAAGTTTTTGGTATGTATGTGCTTTTGATATTTTGTGAAGAATAGGTTAGTGTGTCAGCAGAAGTCAGAAGTATGTGCCATGAATCTGTGGAAGAAATCTTTGATATTGTCTAGTTTTTCTTTCCTTTTTGTTGCTGAATACAAGGAAGCCAAAGTCCATGTAGTAAGCAAAACTAGAAAAAAATTATGACATTGAGTATAGGATAAGTAAATACTGCTGCATTAATTCAAATGCTGAAGATGTACAATGGAAATCTGACAATGCAACTTTAACTCTTTAAAGTAATTGCCAAATTAGTTAAAATGAGTTAAATTAGTTAAAAGATTTCTCTGGTACTAAGGCAGATAACATATATGTAGCCATACCATGTAATTTTTCTACCCTTTTGTAGTCTCACACCAGCTCATTAAAACAAAAAGAGACAGTTGTATGTATTTGACCCAAGTACTGATGAGGTTCTCAAATTTAAGCATAATTTCAATGTAAAACAGTCAATGTTGCTATATGGAATTAACTTTAACCTCTTTTCTCTTGAATGTCTTATACCATTGTGTTCATTAAAGCTTAACCTATCTCTTGTCATGGACAAATGTAAGTCTCTCTATCAAGAGGAAGAGGACTAGAGGATGCTAGAGAATGTTGTTGCATGTTTAGTGATAAAAAAGAAATTTGAGGGCAACAATGTTTGGAAACAAACTAGCCAGCCAACACTAATGGCCCTCTCCCCAGGTGTTTGCCTGATTGACTATGCAGAAGTTGCCAGACCTCTCAATGTTAAGCACTTAAAATATAAAAGAAAGATGTGTTTTATTTTTTCTGTTTGAGGAAGATATATTGCTTATTCATTCCCAAGCTTTAATATTTCCTAATATAATACATTCTTTTGCATGGTGCACTGAGAAAGAGTAATGTGATTTTCTTTTTGGTAGTGTTAAAAAATATTCCTGGTTAACAGGCTGTAGATTTGGGCAGAGCCCTTGCAGATTTAGCAATGGTAGTTTCACAAGTCTTCTTGCTGAGTGCTGGTCTGTACTATGTTTTCCATTGTGTATTGTATTTACATGTCAAGATTGGGAGGCGGGGATGACTGCAGGGATGGCCTCTGTGAGAAGACACTGGTGCTGCCCCATGCTGGATACAGCTGGTTCCAGCTAGCTCTAAAATGGACCCACTGCTGGCTAAAGCTGGACCACCCAGGGTAGCAGGTGGTGCCTCTGTGATAAGGTATTTAAGAAAGGGTAAAAAATGCAGCACAGCAGCTGTAAAAGAGAAGTGAGAAAAATGTGAGAGTCAGCAACCCTGCAAACACCAAGGACAGTGAAGAAGGAGGGGAGGAGGTGTTCCAGGTGCTGGAGCAGGTATTCCCCTGCACACCATGGAGAACACTGACTAAGCAAGTTGTTCTGCTGTAGCCCATGGAGAAGACCACAGAGATAAAGATATTTCTCTGAAGCCCATGGAGGACAATACTGGGGCAGATATCCACACTGTAGCCTGTGCAGGACCTCATGCCAGAGCAGGTGTATCACAGTGTCACAGTATCAAAAGGTTGGAAAAGACCTTTGAGATCATCGAGTCCAACCTATGACCCAACACCTACTCCTACTTGTCAACTACACCATGGCACTAAGTGCCTCATCCAGTCTCTCCTTAAACGCCTCCAGGGGCAGTGAGTCCACCACCTCTCTGGGCAGCACATTCCAATGGCTTATCACCCTTTCGGTAAAGAACTTCTTCCTAATGTCAAGCCTAAACTTCACCTGGTGAAGCTTGAGACGGTGTCCTCTTTTTCTGTTGCTGGTCACCTGAGAAAAGAGACCAACCCCTGCCTGACTACAACCTCTGTTTAGGTAGTTGTAGAGACCAATAACCTCTCCCCTGAGCCTCCTCTTCTTCAGGCTAAACAACACCAGCTCCCTCAGTTGCTCCTCACAAGGCTTGTGCTCCAGCCCCTTCACCATCTTCGTCGCCCTCCTCTGGACGCACTCCAGCATCTCAACATCTTTTTCAAACTGAGGGGCCCAGAACTGGACAGGGTACTCGAGGTGCGGCCTAACCAGTGCCGAGTATAAGGGGACAATAACCTCTCTAGTCCTGCTGGCCACACTATTCCTGATGCAGGCCAAGATACCATTGGCCTTCTTGGGCACACTGCTGGCTCATGTTGAGTTTCCTGTCCACCAGCACTCCCAAGTCCCTTTCCGCCTGACTGCTCTCCAGCCACTCTGTCCCCAGCCTAGAGCTCTGCATGGGGTTGTTGTGTCCAAAGTGTAGAACCTGGCATTTGGACTTGTTAAACCTCATGCTATTGGAGTCAGCCCATCTCTCTAGCCTGTCAAGGTCCCTCTGTAGGGCCCTCCTACCCTCTAGCAGATCGACACTTCCTCCCAGCTTGGTATCATCTGCGAACTTGCTGATGAAGGACTCAATCCCGTCATCCAGATCCTCAATAAAGCTATTAAACAGGACCGGGCCCAACACCTATCCCTGGGGAACAACACTAGTGACCGCCGCCAACTGGATGAGGCACCATTCACTGTCACTCTCTGGGCTCGGCCATCCAACCAATTCCTAATCCGGCACAGAAACTGCCCATGCAGAAGAAAAATCCCGGCAGGTACTGACACTCATGGATAACCCATGCTGAAGCAGTTGATACTGAAGTATTGTACTTTGTGGAGAGGAACCACATTTGAGCAGGGAAAATGTGTGAAGAGTAAGGAGCAACAGGCATGAAGTTTTACCAGCTGACCACAACCCTTATTCACCATCCTGTCTACACCACCTGGGGGAAAGGAGACAAAATAGTTTGTAATGAAGGAGTAAAGTTGAGTCTGAGGAGATGGTTTCAGTTTTGTCTTTGTTTCTCACCAGCCTACTCTGTTTTTAATTGGTAATAAATTAAATACATCATCCTTGAGTCTGTTCTCCCCACAACAGTAATTGCTAAGCAATCATGCTGTCCGTATATCGACCCATGTGTTTTTTCAATTTATTTTCTCCCTGCTATCGTTTTGAGCAAGGGGAGTGAGGGAATGACTGGATGGATGCCTGGCAGCCAGCCAAGATCAACTCACCAGCCATCATGAGAAAAAAAGGGATTTTTTAGTTTGGCAATTTGGTAGATTGGCTGCGATCCTTTTACCAGGCAAGAAAGTTTTTATTCTTATCTTGCAGGTATATAGGTGTCAGTAGTGTAGTAGAAATTTTCCATCACTAAAGGAAAATGGGAAAATAATGTGTGAGATAGAAATGAACTGCATTTTTTATGGGTTTTCTTAGAAATTTTGAGCCTTGTGAAGCACATTTTGAAACCTTTCAGTATCTATATGGCAATGCATTCTTATAACGCTAGCTTTATGGTAAAACAACTGTGGTTTGGGTGTTTGGATTTATTTTATAAGTTGGTATAAGCTTTGAAATAAACCATAATGTGAACAAGCCTGAATGCTTAACTTACCTTGCAAATTCTTGAAGGAAATTAACTGAGGTTTTTTTCTGTGTTCTGTAAGTTATGTCTCTTATGGAGTATATATTATTCTAATTAGGAAATGGAGAATCTATTTCTGTTTCAAAGGATGAAATAGAAAAGGGGATTTTTTGCAATTCTGTAGTCAGTAGTTAGCAAATGGAATTTAACTGTGGCTTTTATCTAAATGCCGCTTACTTATTTTCTCAGTTCACATACATGTAACTTACACAAAGATAAAGTTGTGCTTTGAATTCAGACTGGTTGCTGCTTTTCCCCGTTGTAAACTGTCACTTTTGCAGGGAGAATTTAATTCAAATCACTTGGATTATAGTTTTCGTAGTTCCCCATCTTTGAAAGCCACTGAATAATTGCTTGTCTGTGAAAAAAATAGTGGTAGAGTTCCTGAAAGAGGAGACCTCTTTGACATGTTCCCTTGATGAGTTGCAGTAGCACAAGTGAATATAAAAAATATACAGAATTATTACTTGCTCCTCAGGCTAAATTAACTTGCTCCAAAGGACCTGTGTTAATTCTCCTTTGAACATGTATACTAGATAACTAAATTAATCTAAAAATTTCCCACTTGAAGCCTGATTACTTAAGTCTGATCTTGAAATCTATTTTTTTGAAAGAACATTGGAAATTTACAAATTGTGGGAATAAGTTGATTGAGAAGTCCTTCCTGTTTTTATAGTTCACTTTTTATGTAGATCTTTCCTACATGCAATTTGAAATTACCTTACTGATTCCATCTGTTTTCCTTCTATCCCATCACTGAACTAAAATTCCCTGTTTCTATAGGACTTAACACTTTGCTGTCATTTTAACGAAATTTTCAAGATTTGGAAAAAAAATCATGTAAGTAGTGTTGTTATGTGGAAATAGTGTTTTAGTCTTAGTGGTATGCCTGCTTTCTGGTTCTATTTGAAGTGTATTTTAAAAAAGCAAATCAAAACAAAAAACAGAAAAAGTGCATTTGAGCATCTTATAGAGCTTTGACATATCTTTTAGTGATAGACATGTAATGTTTGACTGTTGGGATTTGTGAATTCCTGCCCAGCAATTTCTTGTGGTTTTACGTTGAGTGTGTTAGATGTCTAAATAATTTTCATTTTAATTTACAGGTATTAAAATTTCAAGCTGTGATCTATTTGAAGAACATCATTCACACAAACTTCTGTCCTGTGACAATTTTTTAAAACTAGAATGGCTTTGAAAATAATACCTAAACTAGTCAAGAAAATATTTTTTCACTGGAAACTTTGGAAGTTTAGCATTATTGTGTTTGTCTTTTTGGCATTTTTACTGCTATTACAAAGAGAGGTAGATGTTCGAGATTTTAAAGATGAAGCAGAGATTGAGCCAGTCATTAGAAAGAAGAGTCATGTATTTGGTCTTGTGTTAAATGCTATGAGCAATATCAAAGGTGCAAAGCCAGAAATGCAGATAAAAGCACCTGTTTGGCAAACTAAGATTCCTGGAGAGAAACACTGTTTGCCAGGACACTATACTGCAGTGGAACTAAAACCCTTTCTCAATCGACCTCTTCAAGATCCTAATGCTCCTGGAGCTTCTGGTAAAGCATTTAAAACCATCAACTTAAATTCAGAAGAACAGAAGGAAAAGCAGCGTGGAGAAGAAAAACACTGTTTTAATGCATTTGCAAGTGATAGGATTTCTTTACACCGAGATCTTGGACCAGACACTCGACCTTCTGAGTACGTTGAAATGTGTATATCCTAAAAGTTGAAAAATCTGTCAAAAATGTAAACTGCAAAGTGATTTGAGTTCAGCATTGGGTGATAGTTTAGGCAAGTCTTCTTGCTATACATAATGATAGGCTGTATATAATCATCTACTGTGCCAAAGACAAGAATGTTTAAAAAGGCTCATTTCTTTAATATTTTTTTTTTATTTTAATTCAAAGTAGCCATATTTAATTAAGGTTTCCTGCTTTTGCCTTTAAACTACAATTTCCAAGTGACTTTATGAAAGCTCATTAATATTTGCTGTGAATAGAATCACTGGCTTAATTTGATAGATTAGGAATTGAAAACTGTTGAATGAGACAATGGAACACCTCAGCGATCTTGTAGTATTCAAAAAAAAATAATAAATACTGTAGGGCTTGGGTAGAATGGAGTTTGGTTATGAGCAGGATTTGTCAGTGTCAGATTATATGTTCTCAGCTATCTGTGTCAGAAGTGACTAACCTCACTGAGCTGCTGCTGATTGTATGAATATCATGTTACATGTGGTACAGCTTACAATAACATTTGCTAAAGCAAAATTGGGTAGGTTTTGCCTGTATATTTTGTGAGGCAATGGCTATGATAACTACCTTGAGAAGTCTTCCAGTCTTTAAAATGGAGAGACAATAAACAGTAGGTGTGCAGCTTATTAATACAGAAGTGTTGTCTTGTTATCTTGACTTGCAATAGGATTTAAAGTTACATTCAAAATACATCAGTCTTGAAAAATTATGGTTTAAAATTGTTTGCCTTGAATGGCACATGCTGCCCTAAAGGTTATTTGATATTTTTTGGTTGTTGAAGTTCTGAATTATATCTGTTCTATTTTTCCTTGCAAACTCTGCGTTCTTCTAATGAATATTCTTTGTATTTTTGGATTTCAACAGTAAAGGTGATTTAAAAACTGATCTTGAAGCTCAATATCTGCTGCTTTCAATGGAATAACTTTTTCTGAAGAAGACCTATGTACTATGTGAAACATACGCGAATGTTTGTGAGACAGAAGCAGAACTCAGTCAATTGTTCAAGCGGAGCTTTTATTCATCATATTTTAAAAAATATTTTGTACAGCTTCTCCAATTGGAGCATGTGTTTTGAGCTCTAAAACTGGAATAGCAAATGGAGAAGCTTTAATGTCTGTACTTATAAAAATTTGTACTAGAAGAGTGAGGATTTCTTTTGAGAGACTAAGTCAAAACTTTTTGTCCACTTTGTAACATTTGATACTTTCCAATCTGTAGGTGTATTGAACAAAAGTTTAAACGTTGCCCACCATTGCCAATGACAAGTATTATAATAGTTTTTCATAATGAAGCATGGTCCACTCTGCTCAGAACTGTTCACAGCGTGATGTATACATCTCCTGCCATACTGCTAAAGGAGATTATTTTGGTAGATGATGCCAGTGTAGATGGTAAGAAGTCTTCCTTTCTTCTTTTTTTTTTTTTTTTTCACTTTTCCAAAGTTAAGGCTTGTTAGGATTGCAGATATATTGGTGAGAAGAGGATATCTCTTTACCACCATTAACATCTATAATGCTATTCTAAGTGGGTTTGTTCCTTTCTTTGTCTATAAAATATAAATTGTCTTCGCCTTTTAATTTTTCATGATAGTCAAATATGAAATTCATGTCCTTTAAAACATTCTTAAGACCCATTTCTGATTATTTCAGTTGCATGACAAGTAGCTCTGTAATTAGTTCTTCAAACCAATTGCAACTTAAAGAACAAAGTATCCAAGTTTTTTGTGTAGCTTTTACCGTTCTAAATATTGTAGCCTTTGAAAACTGTGTAAAATTTGCTGTCCTTAAGGAAAACATTTATTGGTTTACAGAAAACTTGAGTGTGTGATCTGTTTGCTGTGAAATGGGTTTTAAATTATATTCAAACTGTTAATACTGCATAAGAGATGCTCTAGCACATGTCCTTTATCTTTTAGAATATTTTTAATATTCCATCCCCTATTCTCTGCCAGTTGCCTCTTCCCATCCCCCCACCCCCAACAAAACTCAGCCTCTCAAAATAACATTCAATTGTCAGGAATTGTTTACAGCTTTGATGTTGAGATCATTTCTGGGATAAGTGTGAATTGTTTATCCTGTTAGTTTAGTAACATAAAATTTTAAGCAGTGGATTGTATATACAGTGAATGTCCTGAAACTGATTTCTCTTTCTAGAATACTTGCATGATAAACTTGATGACTATGTGAAGCAATTTCATATAGTTAAAGTAGTCCGTCAAAAAGAAAGAAAAGGTCTAATCAATGCACGGTTGTTGGGAGCTTCAGTAGCAACAGGAGAGACCCTTACCTTTCTGGATGCTCATTGTAAGTGTAACCTGTAACTATGCTAGGTCTGGTTTATAATGGTGTTTTATTTCATTTAATATTGCAGATTCTTGTATGAGTTATGAACTTTAACAATGTATCATGTTTCCTGTTGCTATTTTGTTTTTTTAAAGTATAATTAATGGTATTTAAAAGCTGTGCATACTGGCTTGCTGTGGGCATGCAAAAATATTCCCTTTGTACTTCTTTATAGCCAAGTGAAAATTCAGTGCTTGCTTGTTTCCATTTTCTCCATAGGTGAATGCTTTTATGGCTGGTTAGAGCCATTATTGGCGAGAATAGCCGAGAACCCTGTTGCGGTTGTAAGCCCTGATATTGCTTCTATAGATCTCAATACTTTTGAATTCAGTAAACCATCTCCTTATGGGCATAACCACAACAGAGGAAATTTTGATTGGAGTTTGTCATTTGGATGGGAGTCTCTTCCAAAATATGAAAATAAAAGAAGAAAGGATGAAACTTATCCAATTAGGTAAACATAATTTGAATAATTTAAAATCCTTCAGTTTTCATGTTTTTTTGTTATAAACAGCATTTTGTAAATGAACTAGTTCTTCATATGAGTATGATCAGAAGTGTTAGCATCTTGCATGACTTTCATAATTATTTATGAATCAACTTATGAATTTTAAAGCTTTCATAAAAAGTTAGGTAATGCAGAGCAGTTACTGTCCTATTTTCTACATACACTAGGAACATAATAAATGATTTCTGATAACTTTTTTACCAGGAGAGAGGGGCAGAAGAGAATTATAAGCAGTTCTTTTCAGAGACAGTACCACAGACTCTGGATCTGCATTCACCATCCTTGAAAGGATGACAACAGAAGTTCAGAGCACCAAAATACTGGACTGTTACGTGGTGCATTTGATGATAATTGTACGTGCATTGGCCTCAGATAAGTTACTGCTCTGGAGGAGTAATAACTTTGCTTGATATTCTCCATACAGGGAAAGTATATTATTTTTCCTGGTACTGTCTTCTATACCCGCAGTTACTAGTTGTTAATAATTTATGATAAAACTGTCTATTGAAACTTGATGTGGACAGTTGTGGCCTGAAGTACTATCTATGCCAGGAAAAAGTATTAAGGTAGTGAAGCACTGACAAATGCATGGAAACTTCCTAGAACCGTTATACCATATTTTTGTATCGTTGTTTAAAAAAACCCTACCTATCTAAATCCCAGCTTCCTCAGTGAATTTCTCTTTTTACAGAACACCTACTTTTGCTGGAGGTCTCTTTTCAATATCAAAAGACTACTTTGAACACATCGGAAGCTATGATGAAGAAATGGAAATATGGGGAGGTGAAAATATAGAAATGTCTTTCAGAGTAAGTTTAGATACTTAATTAGCAATGGTCTCTACACATACAGTGCACAAGATTTTTGAGGACAAATTAGTATTAGATCTTGATTTCTCTGGTTTATCAGCCAACTAGGACATGGAAAATGAATTAGTAATGACCTATGAAATTACAAACATGCTCACTGAGTTGATTTTTTTAATGTGTTTAGGGTTGATAGTGGAAATGTACATTTCTAGGATTTACCTGATTAGGAAATTCGCTTATGGTATGCCTGATATATCCACTCTTGCTAGCGGTCTGGATTTTTTTTTTTTCTGATGAACAATAGCATTGATTACCTGCTTTATGTGAGCCTGCTTTAGCAGGGAAGTTGGACTAGATGATCAATAGAGATGCCTTCCAACTCTGACCATGCTGAGATTCTGTGAATTTTTTTCTTCTCCCTTAATTCTAATTGCAGCGCACTCACACACAAAAAATTTATTATTAGGTATGGCAATGTGGTGGACAGCTGGAGATCATGCCTTGCTCTGTTGTCGGCCATGTATTTCGCAGCAAGAGTCCCCATACTTTCCCAAAAGGTACTCAAGTAATCACACGTAATCAAGTCCGCCTTGCAGAAGTCTGGATGGATGAATATAAAGAAATATTTTACCGAAGAAACACAGAGGCAGCAAGAATTGTGAAACAAGTAGGTGGTGGTGGTGGTATTAGAAATCACACTTGCTGCATTGAAAGTTTTGGTGAGCAAAAGTTATTTATTGACAATGTACATAAAGATTCTGGGTATTTTAATGAAAAGACAGAGTGCAGTTTGCTTAATGCTGTAGTCCCAACAAATGAAAATTTTAAATGTTTTGTGTGGTGGGGTTTTCTGATAGTTACTGTTTATTCATACATTCTCTAAAATCCTGGATTGCTTGCATTGAACAGCTACCGGGACTACCAGAAAAGCTACTGAGCACAGAAAATGAAAACTAACTTGGAGTGAGAAACTTAATGTCTCGTTAGTATCAGGTGGCTTAGTATTTTTACTTAAAAGCAGGCTTTGATGTTCTTAAACTGCAGAATAAAGTTTCTGCAATGATAGATATTCATCCTGTCTCTATGTGCTTAAAAATTTAAGTTAAATTTAGGGAGTTTGGATGTTGGTTGCTTTATTTTTGTAAGTTTTCTGGAACTTTGATCTTTCACCAGCTAGGATCTAGAATTTTCTTCAAGAAACTATTTTTTGTGTGGTAGTTTTTGTGAATATCATATACTAAGCATGTTTAGCAGCTAAACAACTGATTTTTCTCTGGAAGATGCTGCCGTGTAATGACTATTATGCTAATTATTTAATTAATCCAATTTATTATGTAAGCTCACTCTTTTTAGTGAGACCAGTTAACTTTATAACTGTCAGCACTACAGTCTTGTTTGTACCTTCCTAGTTCACGACACTTTCAAAACCCTCTTGGGAATAAGGTTACTTCTATTTTTTCCATGTTGAAATGTATTTTTCTTGCACATGCTTTGAAATGCTGCAGGCAAAATGTCAGTGGTTTTGTGATCCTGAAACACAAACAGCAGTAACTGTAGTATTAAAAAAAAAATAAAAAATCAACAAATGAAGCTTAAAACTTGTTAATTCTACAATATGGAATATCATACATTTCCATTGACAAAATTTTATATTATTAACATTAATATATTTCTTTTCCATCCTTCCTTTCTTCCCTTCCTCTAACAGAAAACATTTGGAGACATCTCAAAAAGACTTGATTTAAGGCAGCAACTGCAGTGTAAAAATTTTACTTGGTATCTCAATACTGTTTATCCAGAAGCATATGTGCCAGACCTGAATCCTTTGTTTTCTGGATATGTAAGTTTTTCATTATTTTCTGTAGTATTCCATATTCCAGGAAATTCACTAACCTTTGGTGTTACATTAGCTATAGCATTTACATTTCAGCTATCATACTTTAGAGTTTTCTGTCTCTCCTCTGGACAAAGAATCTCTTCTGCATGCCATTGACAAAGCTATACAACATTCACATAGCAATGTAAGACAAACGTTAAGCAAAGTATCTTAATTACTAACAGTAGTCTTGCTTAACAGGATCTTGCAGCCTGCTAAGATAAGCAAAAATCTGCCCATCACTAACAGTTAAAATGACACAAAAGAGCTAAGACAGTGGTGAAAGATTTCCAAAATTGTCAAAGTAAATTTAGCTTTGTATAGTAAGAAATCTGAGAGAATTTTTAACTTATGTTAATGAAGAAAACTGCACAGTTGTTTGCTTCTCAGAATTAAGTTTATGATGAGGAAAATGTGTGTTTAGAGTTATATATAATTTTTTTTTTACAGTCCATTGCATTTCCTGTTCCAAATAACTTCTCAGGCATTGCATTGCTAAAACAAAATATTAAACAATTAATAATTCTTAGCTTCAGGTAAAAGGGAATTTTTAGCACTTCTTTCTGCAATTTTGGATTTGTGATGTGTATCCATTTAAATTGTTACTTGAACAAGAGTTATCTTGTATACCAATAGCCTAACAATCCACAGTGTGATTGTAGGCAGCCATAATAGAGTAATTAGAATTTTGGTTAGAAAAGATTAACTCTGAGAGACCAAGAGTTTTAGAGCAATGTTCAAATGTTAGTTTTGTATGCTAGTGAGGCAGTTTAATATTTTGTCATCCCCACTGAGCTGTGCTTTTTTTTCTCATTTAACACCCCTCAGTTAAAAAATCAAGGTAACCACATGTGCCTGGATGTTGGTGAAAATAACCATGGTGGCAAACCATTGATTATGTATTCTTGTCATGGACTTGGAGGAAATCAGGTAAAATATTTGTTACCTGTTTTTTATGATCTATTCAGCTATAACTTCACCATAGTAAAAGTTTTATTTTAAAGAAATGGACTCATTGCAATTTCTCTCTTTTTTTTTTTTTTTAAGTTATTTCTTGTATATATTGTTCAAGGAAAATTTCATACTGCTCTTCATGTCGTTCCGCATCTAACATTTTACGTTTGGCATACAGATTCAGATTTTTAACACAATTGCTCTACTTCACTTGTTCTCTCCTTTCTATGCAAAACCTTTTCATCCTACCCTTACTAATTTCTTTTAAGTGTTTTCTTCTTAATTGTGCTTAATTCCTGCTTTCCTTATGCTTCCTCCTATTGCTTCTTTCTCTGCTGCCAGGACTTGCACTGTCGAGGAAGATGTTGGTGGGAATCCAGCCAACGTGACCAAGTGGCAAGGCCAGAGCCACCTTCCCTATCATGCTTGCAGCCTCGTAATGTGAGGTCAAAGTGATCTATCCTGTACTGGCTAAGGCAAATGAATAATACTATTGCATTTGTCCTAGAGAAGTTCTCTTTGGTGCATAGGTCTTAGAGGCAGCAATAGTGCTTTGTTTCTTCTACAGTATGACTTGCAGTAGGTGTCAGATACTGAAACCTTCAGGCACTAATAAAAGCAAAATCTCCTTTCCTGCCTGGTAATGAACAAATAACAAGAGTTATTTGGAATGAGGTTGATTAACTGTGAATCCTTAATAACTAAAGGTCAACAAAGATTTTAAAGGTTTTGTTAGAATATAGTTGTAATTTTATTTTATTTTTTTAAAGAAAATCTACTATGTTAAAAGCCATCCGTTGATGGCACTATGAAAGCTCAGACACATAATCCTAGTTAACTGATGCTTTCCTAATTGGTTTTTGCAGGACAGGGAATACTGTCTAGGTTAACAATTACATTGTTACATTATCTTCTTACATTATTGAAGGTTTTATTATTATTCTGTTGTGAATTAATGCCATTGTCACAATCATTAATGCAGGAACACTGTACCAAGACATTGTGTTAAGGCATCTGCTGTATAATTCTGTTCTCATCTCTAAGTTACCTTGCACTGTACTAAAACTCTTTGCTTTCACATATCGTGGTTTTTGCTTTTCCTGTTGCCATAAAATAATAGTCTGAATCCCTCTAAATACCATCCTTCAGGGAATTCTAATAGAGGTTGTGCTGGTAATGGTCAAGAGATGTGCATATTTACTTACTCAACTCTTCTCATTACAGTACTCTATTTTCAGTTGTATTATAGTCTTTACCAGACTTTGGCGGTGTAGGCTGAAATTTCCCATCTGTGTTCTTTGTTCATGTATTTGAGATAAGGGAATAGAAGAGAAAACCTAGTTTTCTGATTTGTACATCGATTGTATACCATTCTTTCTTTTCAGAATATTCTGGGGCTGGGAACATGTCCATCTGTATAGCATCTCAATATCCAAAATTATTGATGTTTTAAACCTAGCTTTCAAGTCATATTTTCAAGGCTTGCAGAGATTTTGGAGTTCAAAACATAAATTGTAACAAATTATTATATATGAGAGCTAAATGACTAAGCAGGTCACTCCTGTCAGTACCTGTTCCAGGCAGTAATTTTGGGTGCAGACACTTAAGAGTGAGATGCCTGTTTGTTCCTCAGTGCTATTACCACTGATGCCAAGGCAGTGAGGAGATGGAAACTGACTAGCTGGACAGATAGCTGAAAGCCACAGGAAGCTAATGGAGCCTGGACTTAATAGTCAAAGAAAGATACGGCGAAGCCTGACAAACGGACCAAGAACCAGTTGTAATGGGATGTAATGATAGGAGTTCTGCTGTTTATTAAGGGAGGAAAAGAAGAGCCCAGGATGGTAGGGTAGGATGAGAGGTATAAAAGGACAGCTGTGTCTGTAACTGTTAGAATTAAATCCCTGTTAAGGCCTGAATTATAGCCTAGGATTCCTGAGCCTTAAGGCTGCTGTACTGTCAGGAAATAACGGTAAAATTCACTCAAAAAATACATGCTTATATTCCTTTTCTATGGGCTAGCTCACAAGAGAACATAACAGCATCCTTTTGTTAGCATTGTCGTTTAGATCAAGCAGCAAAACGTGATGTATGGCAATCAGTATTGTTCTTTGTGACAAATTTTGGGGTTTTGGTTGCTCTAAGAAAAAACAAAATCCAGCAACAAAACTTGAATAAAAATATTTAAAATTAAGAAATTTAAGTTATCCAAGCAACTAGCCCCCCTCTTCTGTGTGTCTTCTTGAGTTCTTTATGATTCCTTTGGGAGCAAGCAAGTCTTGCATATGGTACATAATGCATATGCACCAAACATCACTTGCAATTTATGCATTTAAGTACATTACATTAGTATCAGAAAATGCTTTTAGTTTTGTAAACACTTTTAAAGTGCGTATGCTTAAAAACAGAGGAATGATTCTGTACTCTTGAATTATTGAATAAAAAAAGAAATCTGTTACTTCATGAATATGAATTTCAAAGGTTTAGTTTAGTGCTCTTGTTTGTATTAATATACTGAAATTTTTAAAAATTATTTAAATAGTACTTTGAATATTCTGCACACCATGAAATTCGACATAACATTCAGAAGGAGCTTTGTCTGCATGCTTCTAAAGGACCTGTGCAGCTTCGTGAATGTAACTACAAAGGCCAGAAAACTTTTGCTGTTGGAGAAGAGCAGTGGCTGCATCAAAAGGTATTTAGACTGCACAGTGTATCAACATCTCATCGGTGATCTATGAGTTACCTTTTTATTTACAATGAAAGAAAACCCCAACAAAACAAAACTCTGAAGTAAAAAGTTTATTTCTGGGATGAAAATGTAGTTAATTTGAGCTTTTTAGTAACCAGACCAAACTTGATGATTTCACTACTTTAAATGAAGCACAGAAATGTCACTTACAAAACTAGTTGATATCCTTCAGCGTGTGTGTCTGGGCATCCACCTCAAAGTCAAACCAAAGTTTTCGTATCTTTTAAAATATTTTTTAAAAACTTCCTAAGAAATAAATTGACACTTGCACAGTACTTGTATTTGGTTACTCACCCCTGCTGCTGCACTACCTATATGGCCTTGTTCTTTTAAACAACAGTGACTTGGAGGAAAAACACCAAAGAGTGGGGGGAAATAGCATGCTCCATGCTCACTATTTGTTCACTTTTTCTTTTTTTTTTCTCCTTTTTTGTCCACTCTAGGATCAAACTTTGTACAACACAGCACTACATATGTGCCTTACAGGAAATGGAAAGCATCCGAGTTTGGCATCCTGTAATCCATCAGACCCCTTCCAGAAGTGGACCTTTGGCCTGAACAATTAAGATTTGATATTTATAGGCCAGCATTTTATTAAAACAAAAGATCCATACTAAACTGTGATCATTTATGTGTACTGCATTTTTAAGTGATGCATACTTTAAATGCAAACTATTTACACAGTTTCTTTTTCCTCTTAAGTTGGACATAAAATATGTCATCAGAGTTTCCGAAGAAATCTGTTATACCAAAGATGACTGAGGTCCCAATTAACAATGTTTCTATGATAAGACTTTATATGTTGACCACTGATTCATGGATCTGATAGTCCTCTTTCACTTTGGGGACTGTATGTAGGGTTTTTTTCTGCATACTTATGAAGAAGACTAATTTTCTCTCTAGAGTTACAAGAAATTATTGTATGCCGTCTAAAAACCAAGACCTTTATATGTATATTTTTATGCTCAATTTGTTGACTTCATTTGTATTTTTTACTCATTTACTCAGCGAATTTTTCTCAGTGTTTTTTTTTAAGTTCCCTCCTTAGAAAAATTAAATATTTCCTCTTAGGTTAAAGCCAAATAGGCAACCCCACTGTGCTCAGCTTTTAACAAGTCAATTCTTCTTTTGTAGGAAAAAATATAATAATCACTGAAATATATGTGTGATTATTTGAATGGAAAATCTGCTTATTCTGATGATTAATCTACTTTCATTTAGCCAAAACTTTTTGTATAGATTTTTATATTTCATGAACTTTAAAATTTGTATCAAATTTATATTGTAACAGATTTTGGAGCTTCTTAACATTGACACATTTTTTCAGTGTTTTGTTCCTTATTGCTTTTATATTATATATTATGTAGTAAACCCCCCTTTTTTTTCTACCTTTTAGTGATTTATGCAATGTTTACTGAACAGATTTCTAATGTTATCTGTACATAATTTCTTGTGCAAACACTTGCATATGGATCTTCTTTTTTCCTTATTGTTGATGTTTCTCCTTTTACAAAAGACTAACCTCAGTTTTACCAGGTCAAGTGAGTCCTTGGCCTTCCTTCCCACTCTACTCTGCACTGATGCAGGCCCACCTTGAGAATTGTGTGCAGTTTTGGGCACTGCAGTATAGAAAGGACATCAAGCTACTGGGGAGTGTCCAGAGGAGGCCACAAAGCTGGTAAAGAGGGGAAATCGTATGAGGAGTGGCTGAAGTTACTTGGTCTATTCAGCCTGGGGAAGAACAGACTGAGAGGGATGACCTCATAGCATTTTACTGCTTCCTCACAAGAGCAGGTGCTGATCTCTGCCCTGTGGTGACCAGTGATAGGACTTGAGAGAATGGCAGGGAGATGTGCTATGGGACAGCTGGGTACTAGGAAAAGTTTCTTCAATCAGAGGGTAGTGGAAGCACTGGAACAGCTCCACAGGGAAGCAGTAATGGCGCAAGCCTGACAATATTCAAGAAGCATTTGGACAATGCCCTCAGACACATAGTGTGAATGTTAGGATTGTCCTGTGCAGGGATAGGAGTTGGACTCAGTGAACCTGTGAGTCCCTTCCAGCTCAGGTTATTCTGTGATTCCTAACTATTCTACCAGTTCTTTTAATGAAATACGGAGTTCTTGTGAGCATCTGCAAGTATACTTCAATAAGTCATGTAGAGCCGCGACTTCATAAATAGTATTCATTTGATTGAGTATTTAAAAAGTATATCATAGGATCATAGAACCTTTAAAGATCATCTTGTCCAACCCCCCTGCCATAAGCAGGGACATCTTCAAGAGATCAGATTGCTCAGAGCCCCATAGAACCTGAGCTTTAACATTTCCAAGGAAAAGGCCTCTCTAGGCAGCCTGGTCCAGTGCTTCACCACCCTTATTGTGAAGAAAAAAAAAAAAAATTAAAAAAAATCTTCCTTATAACTAGTCTAAATCTACCTTCTTTTAGTTGAAAACCATTATCCTTTATCCTATTGCAAAAGATCCTATGAAAAAGTCTGTCCCGTATTTCTTAGGCCCCCTTTTAAGTGCTGAAAGACCACAATAATGTGTCCCTGGAGCGTTCTCTTCTCCAGGCTGAATGACCCTAAGACTTTCAACCTGTCCTCATATGGGAGATGTTCCATCTGTTTGATCACTTTTGTGGCCCTCTTCTGGTCTGGACTTGCTCCAATAGGTCCAAGTCTTTCCTGTGCTGAAAACTCCAGAGGCAGACACAGTACTGCCAAGTAGGGTCTCACCTCACAGAGTGGAATAGAGGGGCAGAATGACCTCCCTTGGCCTGCTGACTATGCAGCCCAGGAGATAGTCAACTTTTTTTTTTTTGTTGTTACTTTACTGGATGCACAGTTGTTTAACACTCTCCGGTTAGTCTTCTGTTGCAGTCACCAATCATGCACATTCCGTGACTGTGATTATAACAGGCCTTCTTTAATGAAAATAACTCTGCTGCACAAGAAATATCCCTTTAGGAACAGAGATGTACGCTTACTTGAAAACGTCTACTTTGGGGTATGTGAGATTAAGGACCATCTTAAAGCATCTAAAGTCACATAAAATTGCACTTTAATAAGGTAAACTCTATTTCATAATAAAATTTTGCATTTTAATTTGGAGAAGTCTGAATTGATTTATGCAAATTACAGAGGTTTAAAAATAGCCTTAAATGTGCACCTGTTGTGATGTGGGAAGAAAATGGCTATGAAATTAAAAAAGTAAGCTTCTAGGAAGGGAAGAAAGCAGCAGAATAAAGACAAGGAAAAGACTTACTGTTGTCTAGAAGTGCCAGTGTTTTTATTAAGCAGGGATGGGAAACAACAAAGGTAAAAAGGTACTTAGATTTTGCAGCTTGTCGAATTGTGTTGAACATCTATAGTATCTATTCAAGTGGAAGAAATGAGAAGCTTAATAATGAACTCTTTAATGATCTGAATCTCAAGAAAGGTACACGTAACAGTGGGAAGTTAAGCGATAAGATCAAGCCCAGTTAGATGTATCTAGTAACAGTATTTTAGGCAATGGTTAGTATTTCCTTTAAGTACTGTACTCGTAAGAGGAGGGAGATTAAGGAAGAATTCACTGCTACCAAACAAAGAAAATTCAAATTTTTTAAGTGAAGACAAAACCTTTTTGACTGCATGATCAAATATAAAGATGAGAATATATTTGAAGGGGTGGGTATTAAAAGTTGAGTAGGACAAAATACACTTATATTACATTTGTTCTTTTGTCCTGGTAAATAAATAATATCATTAGAGGTAAATGCTAATTTACCTATGTAGTCTAGTGGATGGATGATGTGGAGTTTATTTTTAGTGAGAGGAGACACCTATATTTGTTTAATTTAACAGTATTTGACCAAGCTTCTGAAGAAAAGCAAGAAAAAATCCTTTCAGTTTGAAGTTATCTAAAAGACAAGTGAAATAACCAGCAAGATTTTTTCAGAAGCATTATCTTAAGCTAATTTTCTGGTTTGATGATCATGCCTTTGAGTCCTGTCTTGGCTTCTGTAAAGCTTTTGGTTGACACCTGTGAGAATATCTTATGAAGTTAAATCTGTATGACTTAAAATAACTTGCTACAGTGTGGATATAAATTGTTGAAAAGCTTATACTGGGTGGGGTTATTAATACTAATGTGAAACTGAAATGCTGCATCAAATGGCATTGCACCGAGAACTGCCCGTGCCCTCTTGATAAATATTTCCATAATTCAGTAATGGAATATGAAGTATTCTTATTACTTTCACAGATCAAACCAATATTGGAAAGATAACAAATGCTCTTGACAAACCAGAGGAGCTGAGGAAAAATAGGATGCAACTCAATGAGAAAATTTTTCAACAAACATGAACAGAGAATGAGAATGGGAGATTACCTAAATAACCACTGTCCTGTGTTGACCCCCATATATGAAATGGAAAGTGAGTGTTCAAGGAACCTGTTCTAGAAGACAAGGTATTCAGCAAAACCATTTAAAAGGATTTGTGTTCGTTTAGTTCCTTGTTTGTGTTATATAGCAAATGCATTACATTATTTTAGTACCACTGAAGGGCAACCTGTTTGCATATATGAAACATCATTTATCTACTCATTACCACTTTTTAGAATTAACATTCAAAACATCTAAATTGCAAGGAAACAAAGGTTGTGTTTCACTGGGAGGTAGGAATCTCTTAATGAGCAGTAGTTCAGTGCTAGAAGAGCTTGACTGTTTTTCTATTCAATAATCTAAGAAGATATTAGAGAAGATGTAGCAATATATGCACTTTCACTCTGTTTTCTACAATTAGGTATAGCAGGTCACCTAGTTATTATATTTTGAGGAATGGGAAAAATTATTCTGTGATTTAAAATTGTCTTTAATAGTTTCCTTTCATTTTTGAGATATTTTGTAGCCTAACATAGATCAGTAGTCATAAAATGCTTGAAAGTAGGCTTTTTAAGCATGGCTAATATTGCTAAGACTTTACTCTTTTTTTTATACATTTACTATCTGTTCTTTAAGCTATGAGTGATATTTCAGTTTGTATTTTTGCAGTACTTAGTCCAATAGTAATTCGGTCTTAGTCGTGCTCCCTAGTACCTGCCAGAAAAAAGAGGGAAGCAGATCTATAAATAGAAATATAAATAGAATAAGACATTAAGTGACTTTGTTCTATTCTGTCTGAAGATCTGAATTTAGCATTTGTGTCTCTTATAAGACATCACTTATAAGTATACATATGTTTATGTTTGTGTTTGTGTATATATAGACATCATACAATTTAAGAAGAGCAACAGACGATCTGTAAATACGATTGCAGGTTTAAATTTTTTTTAAATTAATTATATTTCTTAAAAATTCCTTTTTTGAAAGTAATAACAAAGCAGCAGCAAACAAAATTGCAGGCATTTCAGGTATTACTTATCGTGTATCTTCTCTGTGCTTTTTTAGCATCAGTCTTCAATTTTTACTGAAAAGTGAACTATTTCACAGGGGTTTTCTAAAGGGCAGAAGCAGATGTTCTCCTTGGCGTAACTTATTCCTCCAGCATGATTCTCTTGAGTAATTATGGTACATTTTACAATGCAGAACTCACTTTTCTGTATTTTATGTTTTGCTGTATGCATTTCTTTAAATATGTTGAAATACTCTGAGAAATACATGAAACAGAAAGAACTTGTAGATGTTATTTCCTTTTAAAGAATAATCTCCTGCATTTTGAGAATCAGCTTTACATAATCTTATGTATCTGATCAAGGTTATAACATTAGATTGAGATGTAGGTGTCTTGATTTCAATGATTTATCAGAACTATAGCTAGTCCTTTGAAATTCTTGTGCATGGATCTCTTCTGGGGTTTTACTTTATATAAAACTTTCTAAGGAAGGGACATGTAGTCTTTTCAGTATTTTGCTGTACCTCCCTAATTCTTCAAATAAGGATTTAATTGCTGAAATGTACTGTCCAAAACTGCACTTGTGTCAATAGCACAATAATATTTCAAGTGGTAGTTTAATATTGTGATGGTTATAAAAAAGAATTTTTATTAAAAAGATTTGTTACCTTAACAAATTACACTTACCTTTTAAAAGATTTTTGAAAAGTATTTCTAAAGTTAAGTAAGTCTACGATATCTGACTCTATAATTTAAATGTTAGCTTGACTTTATATTTTATAAGGGATAGCATTAATAAATTTAGCATATCTTACGAAGTTTCTTCCTAGTCTTATCTTATATTTCTTCCCAGAAATTAATACAAGATTACCATTTTTTAAAGGAAGAAAAAACTTCCCAAAAGTAAAGCATTATCAAAAGGTTGGAAACTGAGTGTCCTTTAGTTGTCTGGGGAAGGAAGACAATGATTTAAAACTGCACAGCATTCCCTATAGAGACTAAAATTACACACTGGTGTTTCCAGGCTCAGCAAACAATTGTAAAATCCTCTAAAAAGTGAATGTCATATTTCTGCCCAACTCTCTTCCTCATCACATCAATTTGTGTCACTTTATTACCAAAACTAAATATCCTGGATTCCCTTGTGAGATACATATTTGATCCATTTTCACGCAGTGAGAATTTTCTAGGGATAATGACCTCAAAACAAATATGCTACCCTAAAATGTTATGGTCCCAGATACTATATGTGAAATTTTATTCTCAGATCACTAGGACTGGCTTGTCCTAACGAAGACTGACTAGTTGTGAATTACCAAGAAACACTGGTTCTTTCTACTGAATATTCCACTGAATGTTACCTGAAGCCAGTACAATTCCTGTAAAAATGTCGTGATTACTGTATTTTTCTGAAACCTACAGAATATCATACTTTATGGACTAAGTTATGATTTTGTTCCTAGTAATACTAAAGATAGCCAAAAGTAAACCCTGTCTTGCCACTAATGCCTTAAATATTGTGGATAATATTATAGTAGGAAGAATATCTGATGCTTGAGTTCATGAAGGAGAAAGACATATGATAGTGTCTGGTATGAGAAGGGAATGCCTGTGGTATTGTGAAGGATTGGGTGACTGAAAAGGTAACAGCAAAGAGAACAGAATTTGTCCGGGGAAGGATAGAAGTTAAGTGGAAGAAAACCGAGTTCCTAAAGTGGGAACCTGGGGGGTTGTCCTCCCCAGTCTTTTGTTATCACCGATTTTGTTTCCCTTTTTTTCATAGCTCTTTTGGCTTTGCCTCAACGTAAGCAGAAAGGTGTCTCTAGCAGTCTGAAAGGCAGTATGAGATATGTACAGCCCAATGTCTAATAGTCCAGTATCAACCAATAGTATGGTTGGTAATGTCTTGGCAGTGAAGTTACAGAAAGAATGATCAGCTTAGGTGGTTTTGTGGTTTGTGAAAATTAGCAGTGCTACAGTCACATGTAGTTAAATTTCCATCCAGGTTTAGTCAGTATGACTGAGGCCTGAAGCCACTACAACTAGCAGTTAAGTCCTGGGGAATGAGTAAGGGATGGAGAAACATCGCAAACTAGTAACTTATTCAAGTGAAAATAACATAGTAATTATGGAATATAAACAGTCTGTGGTGCGAGCAAATGGTTGATGAGGACAGCTGCAGAAGAAAGGTAGGTTACACCTAGCAGGTATTAACTCGTGGTTCAGAAAGAGAAAATAATTTTCTGGCAGATTCAAATCTCAAGCGGAATTTTGCCCATCATATATAAGGGAAACTTATGAAGCCTGAAAGACAGCAGCATAACATTTGGAAAGCACAAAAGCAGAAAGCAGGGTGGTTAAGTCAAGAACTGAATGAAACTGGAAAAGTGACTGAGAAATACTAGGAAGAAAGAAGAGTTGTGGGAAGAAAAGCAAGGCAAATAGGTGACAGGTTCCTTCAGGAGTGAGTGTGGGACAGTCGTGCAAATTTGGAGAAGTGAAAGTTTGAGGAAAAATGGAAAACTGAAGTAGCAAAGAATCTGGAATCTATGGTGGGAAGAATATTGTCAGAAATGGCATACACATAGAAAATATGTTGGCACTGTAAAGGAAGAGCACCAAGGTTTGAATCATAAAGTGCTGTTGAGGTTACTTAATGATGAATTTCACCAAAATTACTGAATTAGTGATTCTTTTGGAGTGCCTCAGGGCCTCCTGGATTATATGGGTTTGAGAAGCCTAGATGTTTTCTTCTCCATTTGGCTAAGCCCTCTATACTTCAAACATGCAATGCTGTCAGGAAAAAGATAAGTGATTGACAATGGGCGTGCTATCAGAGAAATCATCACAAGCTTTGTGACTGATAACTGCTTGGCTGGCGGCTGGGTCTGTTGCTAAGGAAGACCATTGCAAACGGTTTTTTGTCACTTGTTGATATAAATAACTATTTATATATTGTTGATATAAATAACTATCAGTAAAATAACATTTGTCCACCTAGATTAACTTACATCTAAATAAAAACATTTGGTTTAGTATTAACCTTTGCTTTGAGATTATGTTATTTATGTGAGATAATAAGATTGGCAGTTTAACAGGGGTCAGCAGTTCACAATGACACAGGATACTTACTTACCTAAATGTTCAACTGTACTACTCTAAGACCAGGAAACCATCACTGAATATGCTTGCCTTCCTGTTAATCCAAGTGCTTTTGCATATTTTTTCTAAAGGGAGTGGAATACATAATGAGAGAAAAAAAAGGAATAAGGGAAAGAGAAAGCTAGTGAACTCGGAGAAAATCATGGCTACTACCTCCCTGTCTAGACAACTACAAATTAAGAGCTGAAGGCTGCCTGTTGACTTATTCAAGGCCTGTGGTTAAAGTGTAGACTTGCAGTGTTTTTGCTGGCTGTGGAACAAAAATTGGTTTCTGTGATTTAGCTGGGCCAGACTAAAAGCTGGGCCTCCCCTTTAGCTCTGCCAAGAGGTAAAGCGGAAGCAGCCTTAATTGTTGGCCACAACTTGGAGCAAGAAAGATGAGGTTTGGGGAAAATGGAACCATTCAAAGGCCAAGTGAGACAAGGGCCAGCCTGTGACTTTGATGTGAAAGGGAAAGAAGAAGCAGAGATGTTGCCAAAAAGATAATGTGCAGCTACAGTACGCATTTCGAATACTCACTTGGGACTGGAGTCAAAAGCCTAAGGGAAATGCTAGAAGAAGTAGAACTAAAAATGCTTTTTGCATGGCAATTCCCAGTATAAGTAGATCTCTTCCACAAAGGCTAATTTGCTGTTACCTGCAGCTTGTAGCACTCAAACCAGTTAAACACAATTGTGGAAATAAAAATGGTTTCTGCCGTCCACTTACATAGTGCATTTTGTGGTGTACATGTAAAACTAAGCCATACAAACAAAAATCCATGCAAGCTAAATCCCACTTTAGCATCAGAAACCAAGAAATATTTGTTGCATAATCCAAAACACTCTTTAATAACGACATAACAGAGAAATAATTCATTTATAGTGAAAATAGTCCAGGGTGTTATATCACCATACCTTAACCATCTTAAAATTAGCTGAATTTTCCTTTGGGCTACAGTGTACTTTGTATCATGTTGCCCTCCTTCCAAAACTCCTTTCTCTCTCATTATGTCAGGATATTTCTGCCAAAATGTCTATTGAAAATATTCAGCTTTGTTCTTTCAGCAAATATCTTCATTTGTCCTGGAGATACCATGGTCATAGTACACACTGAAACAGGTTAATCGTGAGCCTTTACTCTCTTTCCTCTCCTATAAGCTAATAAATCAAATTGAAGTGTTGTTTGGGTTTGGGTCTTGGGGTTTTTTTAATGCTGGATTGCATGTCTAAAAACCAGCTAAACCATATTCAAGTGCCTCACGTTATCTACAGCTGTTCTGGATGTTATTAACCTTTACATAAGTGGCATTCTGAAAATCAGAGTTTGTTGCGGGGGGTGGTGTTGCCTCTGGCTCTTTTACTGCCCCTTGTTTTAAATTTAAAGCACTTTCAGCAATGGTATTATGCTTTTCTCTTCCCAGGGAGGGGAGAGTGCATGTAAAAATCTGTACATCAATCAGATGGCTATGTAAACTACTGAAGGCTACCAGCAAAACTAGCATCAGTGTTAACCCCCATCTTGTGATGTTCTCTTATACAGCCAGGAAAGTGCTGAAGATTTCAGGCAAGGACAGCTCAGCCTTATTCTCAAAAAGACAAAGCAGGTCCAAATGTTTGTGGGACTTCAGGGTCGGTGGCTCTGACACTATTAACAGCAGTGGGACTTCACCAGAATACCACCCTCAGAAGTAATTGCTGATTTACTCTAGAGTGAATATTATTAATAGATCAGCTTACAACTGAAACCTAGTGTTTTTTTCATACTTCTGAACTAGCATTCTGATGTCTTGAATTAGAACACCAGTGCTGAAAGTTGTTTTACAAAATTTTTTGTGTCAGTATGGCTTAGCAAGCCCTGGAGCAGCACTACGAATCATAGTTCATGGCAATGTAAAAAGCAGTCTGATAGCAGATGTTCATTTATTCCATTCTGTGTAACTCCTAACAAATTAAACACAAATGCTGCCTTAAATCCTGTAAGAACTTTTTTATAATCTAGAAAAACAACATCTGATCTTTTCCAGTTTTTGTAAATGCAAATAATTTAGCCATATATAATTTTTCATTAATACACATTTAAGGACAACTTACGTTTTACAAATGTACAGCTCAATTTTAATAAATATCAGAATAAAAAGATGGCAGAGACCTGATTGTTAATAATTTTCATAATGAAGCATGTTGATCAGCAGTTTTCATAATTAAGTTGTCCTGAAATTCGAGTTTGTTTTATATGCTGTTCTAGCCACTGAAATGTGTCATATAAAATTTCTGCAAATTGTCCACCAGAGAGAGCTGTTGCAAACTTTTTTCCAACAGCTGTTGAAAACCATTCTTTCATTAACTTACAAACAAAATTTTTAAATTCACCATGATTGGTGCAGATGAATCAAATAGTTTTATCGCATTGGCCAAATAAAACTATAGGCAGTGTATCATTAAAGGGCAAACAGATGTACCTAACAAGGCATTTCTGTTCATTTCTTAAATATTTATTTACTGATTAAATTAGAAACAAAACAAAAAAAAACAAATTAACAACAAAACACCCAAACTGAAACTGTTCCTCCTAATGCTATCAGACTATGACAAGAAATGCTTGAAATTTCACAGATCATATTTAGAGGCTCTCCAGGTCTAGAGGAGGAGGTGCAGCGCTAATTCTGGCTCTGTTAGAGAAGAGAAGAATGTCTACTGACTGCATAGTAGAAATAAGATGCACAATGCACTGGCAGCCATGATGTAACGTAGAAACCTGTTTTACTTCATTGCAAACAAATGGACAATATATACTGTACAATATATAATAAAAATACAACCGATACAAGTGCCACTAATTAACAAAAAACCCTAATGTTAAGACTTTAAAATGCTCATTTTTGTAATATATACACTGCAATAATAAGCCACAATAAATACATCAAAAATCTATATAATTCATAATAAATACTGAAAATATAAATACAGAAGAATACAGTTAATTTCAATAAATTATTACAACATAAGGTCTAGGTTAAGTTTCATTGAATATTATTGTAGCTTATACTACCCTTTGGCATCTTTGATGTTACAACTTTTGTTAAAAAAAAAAAAAAAAGGAAATTAAGGAAATGTGTAGTTCATGAAGCTTAAATTTATTTCCATGTACAGATTTTAAGACGAACTTTCTTTCCTTTCACTTCTTCCAACAGTTTAAAAGCAGCAGTCCAATTAAATATGTTGCTTTACTGTTGAGATCTCCATAATTTTAGTATGCAATATCATCTGTAATGGAAAGTGTTAAGTACTTAACATAATCTTTTTTTGAGAAAAATAAAGTAATGTTTACAGTTAAAACAAATAGCTGCAATACACCACAATTCTACTAGTCCCATTTGAATGGATCACATGTCTGAAAGACCATCAACTTCAGTGATTTTGAATCCATGCCATGATGTATTATTTACCACTTGCCAACAAAAATTTCAAAAGCAATTCTATATGCTTTATGGGGAAATATATATATATACAGAGAGAGATGAACCTTCTAAAAGATGGGGATGGACTAAACAGTGTAAATGTTATGTAGTTTGTATTTGTTAAAACAATGAAAACATTTTAAAAAATGTAGTAATTGTTGGTTTAGTTTTTACAAAAACCTATTTATTTGCTGTAGATGGAAACAAATCAAAATAACCAATTGCCATGTTTAATGTTAACAGATATTAACCAGTACATTTGTATTAATAACTCTATTTGCAAAAGGTTATTACACCAGAATGCAATTTAAATTAAAAGATCAGCTTTACTAAGACAATATTACAGGCTGAGGCTCTTAGGAACGAATTTGTAATCTACAGAATTTGACTATTTTTGCACTGTTAAATGTCTAGCGCTTATTATACATCAAACACTTTGTTAACATGTTTCACAAACTACACTTCAGACATATTTCCATAGAAGTGCCTACAATCAGTCAGTTAAAAGAAGGGCCCAGTTTTTAAGCATTGTTTACATGGACACTGTTGTGTGAGAACTGAAGTAGTGGTATTTGTGTGAAATGGTTAGAAAAACCAGCATGTTTGCTTCTGTTTTTGTTTTAAGAGAACCAGCTGCTAGCGGACACAAAGATGCAGTCTTTTCAAGAAGCTGAAAACTTGTGCTCAATCTGTGCATCAGAGACTCACAAATGGATGGCTGGTTCTTCACAATGATCCCCCAGTACCCCAGCAAGGTTGACCATCACCCATAATTCAACACAAAAGTTCATTCTTAAGAACATCTTTTAAAAGTTTAAGGTGGAGAAACCTAGAATTAGCTGCCATAATGTGCTAAGTCCCATTTGAATATCCCAAGCTAAAATGCTAATAAGAAAGACATCTATTACTTCTTTACTTTTTAGTGCATCTTGTTATCAGAGAAGCATGTTATATCAGAACACATGCGTGGGAGCAGAGTTAACTAAAATTATATAGACTGTGACTTTGCAGTTGACATAGGAAAAGGAAACACATGGTAACAATGTTTCTAGTTTGTTGCTTAGCTGTGTAGTTCTTACCCCATGCTTTTGGAAACATCTTTTATTTAATGTCTGCCTGTACACAACAGGTATAGAAAAAATGACATTTCCTGTTTGCACCAAGTTCATGTTTGTTTTAAAACATATTAACATAATATTATGTTCTAACATAGCCAAGCTTTTAGTGAATATGCATATATTTTTCCATCCTTGCTCTGGGGATATCTTAATTTCCTTTTTTCCTTCCTCCCCCCCCCCCCATATATAATGTTTTCTTTTGCCCTTTAGAAGAAAAAAATTGTACTCATCAATCTAAATCTTGCCTTCATCCTTTTTTTCCTCTAAATTGTCCTTTCTATCCTCCTAACCCGCTCACTCTAGGATGTATCCAGCCATGCCTCAACATGAAGGATTATCTTGATTATTGTGTTAGAACAGTAGTGTTCATTAGTATCTTCCACCATTTTTCCTGTCCATCAAGAATAGCTAAGCCAGTCTTCATGGCTTGTTGGAAAAGCACACAGTCAGAGAAGAACAGACACGAGGCAATTTTGTTCTGTTTTTCATTCATAAAATACCTAAGTAAAACAAGTGTCATTGCTAAGATCCAAATTTCAATAACTGAGTAAAAAAATTGTTTGCCTTCTGACTTTTTTTTCCCCCACTCCCCCCCAGCCCTGAATGAAGGGCTGTCATCTTCTTAATTGAGAATTAGTGAGAAGTAGCAATGCAAAGCATCATGAATATGGTTCTCCAGTCAGAGGACTTTTGTGCAGTGGCTATCCTCCTATCCATAAAGACTATACCAGCAGCACAGCAATACACATTTTAATGTTTCCTTTTTAAGATCTAATTCACTTCTATTTTATAAAAGGGTGGTTTTAATTTACTATTTTTTACTTATATTTGGAAACAAGAAAAAAACCTGTAACAGTAGTGTGAAGGAAACTTTTTGTTTCTCTAATCTTGGATTTTCATCCTGTACCGGGCTGTGCTGTTAACAAGAATGACACTTTTCTCCTGGATCTCAGGCACATGCCTCAAGGAGATTAGGATCCCTTAACACATCTCTGCAGCCTGTGGGGTAGGTTTCCAGTTTGTTTGTCTGTATAGAAGGGGACAGACCCCACCAGAATTGCTCCCTCATGACTCTCATATTCAGAGCCAGTGGTGGGGGATGATGACAACATACACCATAGTTTCTGCCACAGTTCTGATCTATCTACATTGCTTACATGTTAAGTGAAAAATAAAAATTAACTGTCGTAGCAAAATAAAGCATTGTTAGCACAGAGCTCATGCTCAATTTTAATAAAAATCCTTATTATACAACAGATCTTTCCCAGACATTAAGATCAAGGGAGGAAGGAAGAAAAAAGAAAATACTTAATGCTGCAAAACAGACATTTCATGTATTGGATGTTCTTATAAAAACTAAAATTCTTGCCATTAGGGTAGCAGAAAGTTCTCAAGGATGTTATAACTTTCCTCCTTAACTGAAAACAACACTCTGACACCTTTATTAGCAAAAAAATTAAAAGCTGCCTCCGATTTGGGAATGGAAAGAGACAGTGAACAGAAAGCACTTATGAACTCAAGCACGTGTTCACTCAGCCACCTTTAAAACTAAATTGCACTTGTTCATCACAATATTTGTGCTTTGGATTTCATGCTTCTTGGAGAAAATAGACAATAATTTGTACATGGACAGTGATTACAGAAAACAGCAGAATTAAGGACTATTTTTTTAAAAAAAACTGGAAATATTGAAAAGGCAAATGTTGAGATTTCTCATACCAAGGAACATGTTAATGAACTAGACTCTGTTTTGAAAATAACAGTAGCTTTGTACCATTTTAAAAAAATAGTAATCAGGTTTAATATTTTAGAAATAAATTCTATAGAATATATTCTCTGAGTTAATCCTAGATTTTCTAAGTATTTTACATCAAATGTTCTGCAACCGTAATAAAGTAAATGACAGAATAACACTTTACCCCCAATGGAAAAGCGTAACACCCCTAAGTTCTTAAGGATTTCTCATATCATTCTCCTCTGTCCCTATTCCTGACTACTTCAAGAAAGTAAATTACTGTCACAATAAACATGAGTTTGTACAACTCATGAGCTGTAACATGTTTCTTATTTAGCAAATGCCTTTTAAAACAATATTATGGGTCTTTCTTGCTTTAGTTCTAAGTAAGGGCACCTGCTTTGCTACAGGAGCAGCCTAGACAAGGAGTTTCAACTGAGAGAATTCAGCTGGCATAAGAAGATAACATGCAGGGGAATAAGACTACCTGTTCCTGCCAAGTATGGTGTTGCAGGCAAACTACAGTCTTGCTGCTCAAATGTTAAGCACTCAACAGGTAAATGCTGTATATTCAACACAGCTGTTATTCAGTTCTTACTGTGAAATTTGATGTTAAACTTTTCTTCATTAATCTGGTCCATGGAAATAACAGCTTGCTTTTGCTGTGTTGTACGTTGGTGATAAAATTTCTGTTTTCTTCTGAGCTGGATTGGGCTTTATTGGGAAAGTAACTTAGTCTGCAGTACAAAAATTTAGTTGTGATGCCAAAAAAGGAGGAAAAAAACCCTGGTATTTTGCCTGTTCTATAAAATTATTTTTTTATCACAATATCTGCAAGTACCTTACAAACCAGAGCACAGAGAATAGAAGTGAGTGACACAGCAGGACAAAGGCAAAGCTAACAGAACCCAGGTCTCCGTTGTCTGAGCCCAATTCTCTCTATACTGTATATCACATTTCTGCCAAAGACTTAGGAACATCTGAAATTTTCAAAAACATAATACATGTTCTGTTTTGCATAAAAATGTATGCATACAATCTTTAACAAAGTAGCTGTGTTTCATGAAGATATCCTCTCAATCGTGAGGCAGGGAATGTTGCACAATAGTTTGTTAGCACATTTACTGAAACACAACATCCAGTGAGTACCAGCACAATGAATACTACATGCAATTTCTACAGAACTTAGACAAAAGACAGAATCACATTGTTAACTGACTCCATTAACAGACCAGTGAGAAAAGGCCAAGCCATATTTATAGCAAGTGATGGTTACTATGATAGCGTAATTAAGGATTTTAAAATAAATACGTCAACTCAAATTATGATTCACTAGCAGGAACTTAGGTAAATGAAAAATAATAAAACTTTACTAATCTAGAACTTCCTGATCTAAATGTCATACAGCTCATCAAGGAATTTTTTTTTTTTTAAAAAGGAAAGAAATATTAGCAAATTTTACTGACTAGCTTTTAATTTTTAAAATATTTGCCCATGCACGAGTTACAGTTTTTAGGAAACAATTGCAATTGTAGCCAATTTTGCCAGAAAAGTTCTATTTTTATGTCTAGATCATTTAAAGCTTTATATAAAATGTTAACAATGCATTTTTTCCAGTTCACCTTATAGGCAAAAAGGCATCCAATTTTAGATGCTATTTCAGTGATCTGTGTGAAAATTCTGTTTTATTTAACAGATAGAAATGCTTTTGTTAGGACTCATTTTTCTGAACTACATAGTGTAATCGTAAATGATCTATGAATTTATTGCCTGCCTTCTTAGGAGTGATTATCAGATATCTTAGGAAATAAAGCTGATACAGCTATTGGTAAAGTAACCATTTCCAAAAAATGATATACGGTGTCAATACAGAAGCAAATACTGCTGTTTATCTTTTAGTAACGTGATACTTCTAGCATGCAGAAATAAGCTTACCCAAAATGAAAGGACTGGTTACCAACACAAATATTAACCAACTGGGAAATGGGACATATCGTATATTATTGTATACTGTCCCAGAAAATAACATTAAAACCTTTTCCAACCCATTACTTAAGTTTATTTTTTCTTATATGAAGAGTATTTTTCTCTTCTAAACAAAACACGTAAGTCTAATCAAGGAGTGAAAATCTTGACTCTCACCTGATTCCTACAGCGTGCTCTAGATTTCACAGTTAAACCACCCTATTTTGGTCAGGGCTGTGACTCTAGTCAACTTACACATGGTAGAAAAGGTCTTAGCTTTGTTATTTGCTGGTATGGAATTTTTAGGGGAACAGGTTTAGCCTATATTGAAAAAAGAGGTTTCTGTTTTCCTTCCCTCAGTACAAGTTTATCTCTGTTAGAATGCTTGTTGATGTTCCTATACCTGGAAGTCTCCATGAATTATAAGCAGATTTGGCTCTGTGATTTGTTTACTTTGTATCCCAAGATGAAATCTTGATCACAAAACATCAGATTGAATCAAAAGAGAGGCACTACTATCTATATCATCACCAGGTAGTTCAGACTATTTTTCAACATAAAACGTATCTTTAATTTCTCTAAAGCTTTTCAAACATACATCTTTGTTCTGCACATTTTACTTTGTGACCCCCCAGCAATTAGCTACTTTAGACAAGGGAAAATAGTGTAGCACAAGTTCTTTCCGTAGTCACTGTCTTCTCTACCCTATCTATTATAAGCTACTGCTTGTTATCCTATGCTGCAAGCTTTAGAGAATTTAGCTGTACTCATCCCCAGTGCCCCAATGGCATGTAACATCCACATCTAAGTACTCAGAAGTTTGTACAGATGCTAAAAATAAGGAGGCCTGGGGTCTGAAGCCTGTGCCAATGGAAATATTAAATAGCCATGACCTCAGTATTTTAAAGCTAGATGAGATGTATTTTACAAAGTTAATCACTTAGTGTGCTTGCTAATATTATTAAAGGTATTTTTCATGTGAAAGCCCATAGGCCAAGAACATAACTTCTTATTGCTCAGTAAGGGGGTGAATAATGAAACCAAATATTTCATTTAATTTTCTCCTGAGAGAAATACTGTGGTAAAGCGTGCATGATCCTCCAGTAGTCAAGACATTCTGAGATTAAAGAAAGAGCAGTTACAGATTCACAGCTGCTGTCCCAGCTCAAGGAGAAGAGATTTGTGCTTTTGGTGCTGGTGTTGATTGAGTGCCAGATTTAAGCCTGCTGTTAATGCAAGATGCCTGTATAGACAGACACTTGTTACATTTGCCCATAGAATATGTTGAGTAGAATAGTAGTATTCTCATTCTTAGATGCAGAACTTTTTTCAGAACTAACATGTTTCTCTTTAAAAATAAAGATGGTTATTCGCTATATCGATAAAAATACATGCATTTACCTAGTCAGCGTTCAGAGAAATCAGACTAGAGTGTTCTGTGACTAAGAGCCAGATCACCAACAGGACAGTACTTTCTCAGGACATGGAATATGTTGCAAGTGTGGAATCCAGTTCCTGGAGAACTGGGACTTTTCAGTGCAGGTCATATAAAACATGTAGGACTTCTCATGGAAATAAGTAAATAAATAACCTTTCCAGCTACTGCATGGAGTAAAAATATTACGCTAATTTAGCATAAAAATGAGAAATGCCCAGATTTCATATAAAAACAATTCAGTCAGCTTATTTTTTTTAAAAGCAATATTTTAAATCTGGCAGTTTTTCTACTGGAGTACTATACATCATGTTTTAAAGAGCTTCTAGCCAGAAGAGTCACGGTTACAGAGCTAAAATTTATACTGTGTTTACATGCATACTGTTAACCATCTAGATTTGACACAGATTAAAATTAAGATGCTGATCCTTATTTTGACAAACAAGACAGGTCTAAACTTCAACCCACTTGATACATAAGAAATAAAAATTTGGTATTACAACAACAGAAATGTTAAAAGTGATTTCAAAATCAAAATAAGGCAATGCAGAATTATCAGTGTAGAGAAAAGCAGGTTCCTACACCTCCTTTTCTAGAAGACAGTAAGATTGGTTAATACATTAAAGGTTGAAATACAAGTGGGTACTCTAATTCTTATTTCATTTAAAAACAAATGAAGTACAACGTAATGGATATCTGTATGTTGCATGTGCTATTTTGCTTGCAAACTTAAGCAGATACAAAATTTCTGAAGCTATGTTTCCTCACTGAATCTACTGGTTCCCAAGTAGATTAAATGATTCTGTAAATTTGAGATATGATTGTAAATCCACAAAAGCCAGTCTCATATTTCATAAAATCTGCTAAATATTTAGGAAATCTAGGTACTTTCACATTTTTAACATGCTTCACTTCAGCTTTGATTGCCAATACTCTGCTTTCTTAAATTACCTACTGACATATTCATAAACTGGCTAGGGAAAAACAAACAGGTTTTGTTACAATGAACTTTAAGATCTTACATACACCTCAGATTCTGTAGCTATGGCATTTCTTCAAAATAGTTCACAGTTTCCTCAGTTAATACAGTACTGTAAAACGGCACTAAAGTGCATAAGTTTCTGAATGTTTGTTGGGCTAAAAGGTGCTGTGCAAGCTTAAGATACGGCTTTGCCTTTATATAAAAGATCACTTTTCTTTGGGGAGGGGGTACTAGTTCTGGAATGCCACTGATTTTCATTGTAATGGAGGATTGTCTACCTTTCAGCTTACTAGAAGATGTAAATGCCCCCTTTTTGACACTTCTGTTTGTCAAGAACAGTAAGAGAAAATAGTACACTCTAAAATGCGTTTCAAGATAATTTACCAGAAACTGTACTTAAAAAAATTAAAAAAGGAAGAATACATAGTACTCCAGATGAAAATTGGACATGCTTTTTGTAGCTACCTCTGAATCTGCTCAAATGAACATGCTGTTCATGTTTATCAAAACGTGTACTAAGCTACAATAAATAAAATACATACAGTACAGTACAATTAGAACTTTTTTGTACAGTAGTCACTTTTACATTAAACTTACCGTCTTTTCAGATATGTTGAAAATCAGGACTCTAAACATGAGTATTTCAAAGCATCACTTTTAACAACGTTGCACAGGCCCAACAATCAAAAACTCGTAGCTTTGATTCAGACAGCTTGGCAGGTTTCATGTACTTTGACAGGTAGGCTACTTTGAAATATGTTGGGTGTGTGTTTTTACTTACGTGTTTTACTTTTATCAGAAGACAGTTTGATAATTTTTATTTAAATCTTTACATGAACTGTTTTTGTGCAATACCACTGCCAGTGTAGCTTGAGAAAGCAAAATATGCCTGGAACGTTGACTGTAGTCCAAGTGTCATCTACCTCTTAAAAAAAGTAAGATTCTAGGAAATTCAATGTGAGTGCATTTTAATACAGTAAGTCAGTCCTAGAATAACTTTAATATTAAACAGGTACTGTTTCTACCACTGGTGATTTGATGCACTCTTCGTGCAGTCTGCTCTTTTCTGGGAGGTTTAGTGAATTCTCAGCAGGGTGCTCTTGTACACAACTGTCACCATTCAAAGCTGAAACAAAGCCATCTTGAGATGGACCCTTCAAGTATGAGTGAAATTCCACTTGAGGGTGACTTGGCCTGTGCTCAGTGTATAAACTGTTACATGGAGCACTGCTATCGCCTTCAGAAGATGAGCAGCAAACAATCACTGAGGGATTTGCGGAAGGGTAATGAGGGCTGCTAAAAGTCTCCTCTGACTGCTGTGTGTAGTCAACAAACTGTTCTGAAGTCATGTTGTAAGGCACCAGAGAAAGATTACCATTCTTGACAGCATCCCTTTCTGAATAAGTCTCACTGATCTGGTTAGCAACGCCAGCAACATGGTTCTCTATTTGGTAATACAGATTTGAAGAGTTAGTATAGTATGAGGCATGTTTAGAGTGGTTTTCATGCACAGCAGTTCCATCAGAGTAGCAAAGGACAGAAGGAAGAGGCATGATATCAGCATGGGAGCCCATGCTTTCTACAAAATCATCTGCTTTTTCTTCCTCCTCATCTTCCTCCTCTTCTTCCTCTTCTTCTTCATCATCATCTGATTCACTAGGGGCTAAACTCTGTGTGCTAGAATCTGTAACTCCACTACAAAAGCTACTCCCATCTTCCTCTTCCTCCTCTTCCCCTCGGCAGTCCAAGTCCTCAACTGACTGAGAATGCATACCCGCAGCCGGAGGTTCAGTTTCAATCTCAAAATTTTCTGCAATTGAATATTCAACCGGATGGGGTCCTGAACTAGTGTGTGCACTTATCTCACTGTGGCAGCCATTTAGTGCTGAAACTTGCTGTTCTCTATTTTTCTCCAATTCAAGTTTCATTATTGTGTGTAAAAAGTGAGTCCGTACACGGATAGGATTAAATTCAATTCTACCTGCTGTATTGCTACAGCCTTCTTTAGTGCAACCGCATGGAAAAGACATACGATCCACCTTTTAAAAAAAAAAGAATACAGATTAACAATACGTAGCAAAAGCCTGGTGATATGACCGAACCTAGCCAGCCTAGAGAAATACAACAGTGAAGTGGGATTCACCTTGAGGAGCACTTGTAAAAACAGTTGAAGCGAAGAATAATTCTGAGGGCTAGCCCTGGAATCTAGCATTACTAGTAGAACAGTAAGGGACCCATATGTGCAATACCTGTTGCAGAGTAGGAAAAATAAGTTTCTGTTCCATAGAGGAAAGCATTACACAATGGAACCAAAAATAGGTAGGCTTTCTATTTATGGATCTGTTACAGTGTTACATTATGTTGTCCTCAAATCCAGGCTAAAGCGTTACCAGAAAGAATCCTAAAATGTGATAAAAATCATAGTAAGTAGAAACCTATTGAAACAAAACACATTATATATAAAGACCTGTATAAATTTGTCAATGGGGACACCTGCCACAGAAAGTATGAATAAAAACTCAAGTACATTTTAAAAGATGTTCCAGTTGATTGTAGATGCAATATTGTAAGCTCAACAGACTGTGGGCACAACTGCTATATCCAATAATAGCCATCTTAAATTTCTACTGCATCCACAAGTTGGATAGTTCAATTATAGATGGCTTAAGGTCTATAATATGCATCTACACTATAATACCTAAACATCAAATACGATGCAAAGGAGAACTATATGACACAATCTAGTACATCTTCCGCACATGTGAAGATGAAAACAGGAACAGCAAAGAGAATATAACTATTTAAAATAGGAGACAAAGTTTTGCTTGGATTTAAGAAATTATGAAAAAGGCATTCAGGAAGAAATCAACTCAGCTGTATAACAGCAACTCAGAAGAATTAGGAGAAACATCTTTTAGGGAACATTTTGGGACACTTACAGCTGTACATATGACACTATGTAAATGAACAGTATGAAATACCTTTTCAGTCAGCAGAGGAAAAACTACCTGCTATACAAGCAGAAATATTTTTTATTGCCTGCATGCAAATTTATCATGCATGCATTTTAAGTATCATGCATGTGAAATAAAGAATGGTGCCACAGTTTCATTTCTAGTTTCTTACTGAGTTTGAACTATAATTCGCAGTTGGATAGTATGTGACATCTCTAAAATAAAAGGTAGTATCCCTTCTGAAAACTGCAGGTTACTGATCCTTCTGTTGTTTACATTTGCATATTTAGATAAAGGCCAAAGAGGAATATGAGGAGCAGAATATTTGTGCAAGAAGAACAAATATACTAAACAATGTATGTGCCTAAACTAACCATAAAATAAATAAAGATGTTTAAGCAGATTGTCTTGCAAACTGTATATTCTTAAATCTAGGCCTTAAAAAACTAGTCTGAGATCCACAAATGTTATAATTTAATAATTAACTTAATTAATTTCCAGTAGTCATAATTTTAAGAACAAAAACTAAACACGTGTGTATGCATATGCCCTCCACTGCGCCTTCCTAGTTAAATAATGGCCAAAATATAGACACTTACCTGACATTTTATGCCTGCAAGACTGCAAGTGCAAGTTTCTGGATCACAGAACACACGGCAGTCACAGCCACAATCCTCTCTGGACAGGCGGATGGCTCGTAGCTCGTGTTTTTCTTCCACATCAATCTTCTTCACTCCAGACGCTCGCAGCAATGCCCTTCGCTTTTTTGTCGGCAGGGGTTGTAGAAAGAAGTACTCATCTACTTCAGTGTTGTCTATATCAATATCATCATCAGAAATGTCATCTAGTGTCAGGGTATTTGCTTCTTCAGATTCCACTGTACCATTCTTTGTCATCTATTGCATAAGAACAATTAACAAAGCCCTTAGTATATTTACACATATAAATAAGATGTAAAAGTGTGTATTGCATGTATGTGGAAAACTGTGTGTAAAAATGCTGTGTGACTGCTGGGAAGTTCCAGAATATGATTACAGATGGGATGAAAAGGCAGTTCTTTCATATTTATGTGAATTAAATACACATTTTTTTATCTTCATGTTTGTCATGAAGCTAATTTTTTCTAAATTACTAATTTCTTATCTGTCCTTAAAGTCCTTTATCATTTGTTAGATCTCATGACTTTCTAAAATTCTTGTCTTTTCTATATTGTTTCATAAGACAATTTTTGAGCTCTTAATTGATTCAAGTCCTGTCTCTGAGCTCTTTGAAATTTTTCAATATCCTTTTGAGATATTAATTATACTACCAACACTGTTTCAGATTATGATGCATCACAGGTTTGTAAAACGGTTTATTTTACATACATATTCACAATCCTATTCTTTAGCCTGACAAGTTGTTTGATGTTTATACAGCTGAGCTCACAAAGCAGTATTTCCACTTAATTGTTATTTGTTTCTTGAGCTGACAGTTGAGCCCAGAAGTCACTTAATTTTTGCCCCCTTTCTACCTACATCACTTCATGTTTATTTGTAAGGTATTACATAGTGCTAAAGCATATAGCTCTTCCTAAGTTCCTTCTAGTCCTCTTTGGTCCTGAAAATAACCCATTTAGCTTTTTGTTGTCATAGATTTTAGTACTTCACTAACCAGCCTAGATTATTCTTAGGTAGTTAATGAATGAATAACTTGGAAAGAAACAAATTAAGTTGTAACCTCTTGTGGAAGATCTCGAAGTTTTTTATAGGATTCGTGCTCCTTTCCTAAGGAATATGAGCCTCTTCAGATACAAGTATCCAGGCACTATATATTACCTATGTATAGCCTAGCTTTTAAAACTAGTTTCAAAATTACATGGCCATGAGCATCAAACACAAACATCCAGTGCACACTTCTGTACCATAATCCTGTAATTCATCTCGTATAGAAAGGAGTGTACATATTCAAGAATGAAAAATAATATGGCACTGAAGATGGGTTAATTTTCCCATCCCTGCTAGAGCTCACTGGTTATCTCTGCCAGATAACACAACTACAGGGTTTATAAAAGATCTTCGACAGAGAAAATTCCTTGAGAATCAAAATAATATCAAATATTAAAAAAAGTTCGTATAGATGATGACACTGACTGCAAAACCTATATTTTCTTAATCTCACATTAACTCTGAGCATCACGCTACATAGCAAAAGCGAAGTAAGAGCAGTTATATGAGTTATTCTGTCAAATAATAGATCCTTTTTCTTGTATTATTGTTCTTTGAAATAATTTTGCTTAAAGTGGAAAAAACAAACAAATGATTCCCTATGTTCACCTTGCTCTATGTAATGTTCTCAGTCGAGGAGGCTGCTAATTTACACTAGGTGAGCACTTGGTCTCATACTTTTGTAAATAAACCATAGTGCAACTATGGCATAATTCCACACCAGTGAAGTCTCAGATGTCATTTACATTAACAGTTTCCTCATCACCATGACCTCAGAAAAATGGCCCCTAGCGAATGTAATTTTAAAAACAACCATTCAAATGCGCTCTCTATTTTGCCTTATTTACTTTCAGAAAATTTCAGCTTAGTCTGTTATCACAAATAAATTTTTAGACACTGGTTTTACATACAGATAAAATACTGGAGTCATAACTACCATTGCCTCCTTCTTGTGCATTTCAATGTTTAGACATTTAACAATTATCACTTTAAAAGTAACTCCCCTTTTTTCTGCTACTAAATCCTATCATCTCCATCGAGCTATGCTGCTTCTTATGTTTAAGAAAGCAGTCCTGGATCTTACCCATTCCACTATTTCTGCTTTTATTATATTCCCAACTGTTTCATTTTCCCATTTATATTAACTATTTGTCCTTTCCACTATCTTTTGGATTATTGAACTACTCAACAGTGAACTCCTGACTACTTACTCTAATGTGCAACTGCATTTTTGTAACAACTGTGTAAGGCAATCACAGACCCACTCTCCCCCATAACCTTACTATTCCTGACTTGTAATGTCGGATTAAAAGCAATACTTGTCCCTTTGAAGGAGAAGAGTTCCAGTGTCATGACTGGCAGTCCTGACATACAGGATAGGTGTACACATTACACTGCGCAAAGAAAAATTCTCCTGAGATCAGTATTCATCCCTCCTTAGCAATACTGCACCATATTTAGTTCATGCAGAGGCATTCTGCCACTTTCACAACTCCACTTTATAGGTATTATTGTTCCTTTTCAATGTGTTCTCAACCTTTCTCCATAACCACGGCTTTTGGAGTTTAGTGGTTTCATTTTATTTCATGTTTCAGTTTATTACCATATCTGTTATCCCTATAACATTCAAATTTGTTTACATGGACACTTTCAGCTATTTCTTCATCTTAAATGCAGGTATTTTCAAAATGTCCTCTCAAACTTTCTTCAGATTGTTTTCTTACTCTATTTTCTATTATTCGTTCACTTTGCAGTGATGAGGAAAAGGTGGTGATAGCTCCTTAATTAGTTCTGCCTGGCCCTGGGGCACTGGAGAAATTATTTACACCAGGTATTTCAATGTATTGGTTCGATAAGGGAGGAAAGACAACATTAGAAATCATCCTTTTTCTGTATAATCTCCAGAAAGAAGTAAATCCACAAAGTAATTAAACACATCCCAATTTAGCTGTCTGAAACTGGTGGAAGGGAATACTCCACTGTACATGCAACTCAGCCTCAATGTTCAAATTGAGAATAGCATCCTTGAATTTGTTTTGTATTTTTCATTTTTTGTTGGCTAGGTACAGCTAAGTACACTGTATGGTTTTTGCTTCCTTTTTTTTTTTAAAATATAATACCCAAGAATTCTGATTTCTCTCATTTTAAAAAACACAAGACTCAAACCACTCCACAAACAGATCACTGTTATTTAATTGCCTATCAGAATTTAAATTCGAAACTGTAATGATTTTGGCAATTTATTCAATTACAATTTAATAAAAAAACAATTTTCATGGCTCTTACTCATGAGGTGAATGCTGTAAATGCTCAGCTTAGGGAGGCACCTAAAGAACCATAGCAAATCCATCATGTATTTCTTCCCCTCCACCTGCAAATCTTAACTGCTTTGCTACACAGCAGCAGAGCATTAAGGAATGGGCTTGGGTCATGTGCTGAATACTGTACACATTCAGCAGGCTGTAGTGGCAGTTTGCCATTTCAAAGCACCTTCACTCCTGACTCCTTTGCTGGATGTCTTCTTTATTGTCTCTTCTGGTATTTTTTTTCTCAGTTTTTTCACAAAAATTAATTAATAAAATGAAAGTTCTAAATATTTCTCAAACAAGTCAGGGAGCAAGATTATCAAGAACCATCAAATACATTTTCCAATACAGAACTTCAATAGAACATTAAGTTCTCTAGATTGTCATAATATTGCTCATCTGAATTAAAATTTATATGTAGATGGGTAAAATTTCTCCATAAAGCTAAAGGTTAATGTCATAACAACAGAACAAGGCAAGGGCCAATGAATATGCAAAGCCTTTTGGGTAAAATTCACTTCAACTCTGTAAAACATGAAAAATTCAGGTTGGACAGCTTTGCCTGCCCTAGCAGGAAATTATTCCTTACAATTTCCCACAAAGGAAACCAATTGTGTCCACAGAGTCAGGAGCCTTAACGCCACTAGGGTCATGCTAATCATTTTAATAGAGTTTAATTTGAGGAGACATCATGAGTAAACAACAAGGACTCTTCCAGCTAATTTATTGTGTTTATTCATAATGTTTTCTCAGTGACAACATACTAAAGTGAAGTCTATCTTATACCTTTCGTCCTGACAAGATGGCTTTTATGTCCAGATTGCCATTAGAATTTTTGCACTCTACTGCTAACAAGTGTTTATGCCACTGTCAATGTGTTTGCTAAATGGCTAAAGTGATGTGAAGATGATTTTAAAGTCTTTCTCTGCTTTTAATTAAGAGAAGTTTCTTATTTGGCTCTCCACTTTTAGCAAGTAAAATAATAAACAGTACCTAATACTATGGAGATTCAATTTGAATATATTCCTGTATTTCTATTTTTTTTTACGAATTCTACACCACAGAATGATTTTACCTACAGACTTGTATATTTTAATCCAATGCAAGAAATTAAAAAAACAGGAAAACTGAAATTAAGAACCACGCTGAAAATGTTACTTTCTGTTTGCATAATGGTTTTTAAACAGAAAACTCATTCTGAGCAAACTTTGTCCTACTCCATCTACTCATTGTCTTCATTTTTCTGTGCTAATGTACACTAATTTAGATGAAGATTCTGATTCATCCATTTTCCTTAAAGACCATAATTGCTGACACCATTACCTTCGAACTCTACAGCATTACCTTTTTGTGTTCATTTAGAAACGATGTGAATGCCCAAGCAGTTCTTCCATTCCTATAACGGCAAATCAGCAAGGCCCATTTGTCTTAAGCAAACAAAACATGCTCAGTGCTCTACAGTGACTCTTCATTATAATTCAGTGAGTCCTGAATTTACTTTTGGGAGGGAAAGGGTTGTTGGTCTTTTTTTTATTTTTTTACCCCAAGTGTATAATCAGGAGTGCAATGAGCCAGGTTTAATGGCCTAGTTCAAAATGGAAGTTTTATGTTCCCTATGTTTTTATATATGCTCTAGAGAGAAGAAATATTTTACTTTAATAAAAGATTTAACACTAGTAAGATATTATCACTTTTAAGCCACTCTCAGGATTTTGAAGCCCTAACCACAGTTTCTTAATATTTAAGTTGCAACTTTGGAGTCAGCTTACCAGTCTTAGAACATGCTAGTATACTATTCTCACATCAACTGCTTAGGATAACTAAAGAAAGAATCCTACCACTGCTGAATTAAGTGTAGGGGAAAGGACTTTTCTATTTGGTAAAAAGAAACTTAAAATTAGGACATAGGGAGGAATGCAAATCAGGCTTTCATTATTCACTGAATACTTACAGAGGGATTTTGTAGGAGCTTAACAGTCGCAGTAAAGATTATCATCCACATAAACAAGTGACTGGGGAGAGGGAAGAACATGCTGTATTTGGAAGAGGAGAAGAAAGGAGAGCCAAAAAAACAGTGGGCTAGAGGGGAGTTAATGAACACAGGAGATCCACCCCTGTCAAGAGGAGAATTATGAAAGCACAAAGAGCCACACTCTGCTCCATATAGATGAAGACTAAAAGGCTTCATCCAATTTTTAGAGGTAAATAGGATCTGTAATTTTTCTTCATTTACTTTCTAGCTTAAAAAAAAGGGAAAGTAAAATACTAGCATGCCTTACTATTCTTTACTGACTCCACTGGGGATTCCTCTATTTGAGCTGATTCCTGGGAGTGAGCCAAGGGATCTACACTGACACTGCTTAATTCACACTTGATGTGAAGATCCCGTGATGCAAGATGTTTAGAGGTATAGTCTCTATCTAGTGATATGTCACTAATACTCTAGCGTATACAGAGACATAATATCATGAAAGAAGGGGCACTAGAGCATAGCAGTTTGGGTACAAGTGCTTACTCTTACTTACAGGATTGATCTGAAAAAGAGCCTAAAATACAAGCCATTACATGGGAAGGGTTTCATCCACTACAAAACCATAACAAACCCAGTTTTGCAACCAGTTTTAAAGAGACAGAAGGGGCACTACCAAGAACACAATCCCCTTCTATATTCTCCTCTACTCAAGTACACAGTTTCTTTCCTCTCCTATGCTGTATTTAAAATGACAGCTTCAAAACTGCACAGTCAGGATTTGTTCTGACTCGTCAAACTGATAGCCAGTTAATTTGTCTGACATATTTCTTCTTTAAAACAGACATCCTTTGGTGAATCATTAAAGACACACAATCGTAGAAATGCATACACTGAAAAAAGAAAACATTTTTAGGATTACTATTTCTTAGTTTTCATCAAAATTGCTCAAGTTGGCCAAGAAAATAAGCTGTTCAACTTTCTGTACTTATGATGTTACCATCCCCTGGTCTAACACAGCACTTTGCAAGGGCTCAGATGACTCTTTCTCTTCCTGGCACTTCTAGACTTCTGATAGACACCCTGTTCAAGGCTAACTTCCACCACCCTCTGCCTTTGTCTTTCTCTCTGTAGAAAACAGAGAGTAAACAACCTCCCTGTAAAGCACTCTGAGGTACACATGAATAAAAGCTACAGCAGCATTTGGTTATAGCAAACAAAAATATGTCTTCAGTAAAATTAAAAAACCCACACCATTGTTTTTACTGAAAACGGAATGATAGCAAGGAAATGGTTTAGCTCTGACACTGCTCATTTAAATAAAAAAGGGATGGATCAGTGTCTCGATAATTTTTACCTTTAATTTTAGAGAATTGAGTTTTTCCTCCCTTAGATGCTCTCTTAACATCTCTCGGTGAAGCCTCTCCTGCTCCATTGCAAACTCTCCAAGAGTGTATTGGCGCACACTGTTGTGGCGAGTAGACATTCCCAGTGTGCTTCCCCCTTGGCTGGGAACACTGGTGAAGCCTTGCCTTCTCGTGAAGTAATACACAGTAACACAGTTAAAATGGACGTTTTTTGTTCTCTTCCGCTTCTCTCTCTTCAGGATTGAAGAAGCTAGAACAGATGCAGATTATAATATGAATAATAACTTGCAGCCATATAGCAAATTCGTCACTTGTGTAGTTCCGTTTACCTTAAGAATACCTATGTGCACACATAGTTGAGAGGTGTGCAGCCTAAATGAGGATATAACACTAGAAATATTAACCACAAAACTAGAAGCCCACAACAAACTGCTACGATCATGGACACTATGGTCTACTTTGGAAGAGAAATTTTTGGTCAAGACAATTGTGTTTTCCCATATATATAAATGTTTTATCCTTTTATGAAGGAAGCAAATAAATCCCAGCAAAAGGAACTTCTTTCACTTCTGTCACCTCAAAGACAGCAATCCACTGATGTGCTCCTCTTCAAAACCCTGCAAACAAAAAAACATTGCATGGGACAGCAGTGAGGAGAACAGCAGACCTGTGTCTCTCGCAGGTCTGTAAACACCATTATGGTTCTGTCAGCAAGGCTTAGCTGCAAAGATCTATAATTACATCTTTAAAGCACTGGATCACATTGGCAGAAAATATTCCTCTCATAATCTAAAATGTGAGAAATTAGTATTAAAAAAACTATAGTGGCAATGTTTAGTGTTTCAGACTCAGAAATTCATATCATCATCATCACAGAATAACAGAAGAATAATGCTGATTAACAATCAGAACCATTTCTTTTTTATTTAACTTCACCCTTCTTTCTGCTGCCATCCACTGAATTCAAGCATGTGTGTATATATACATCCTAATTGGTAGAATTTTGACAGAAAATCAAATCAAAGGTTTTCTAATTCTTTTCTGATTCCGCTCATACTCATGCTCAGTTTTTCTTATACACATATGCAGTGTCATATGAAATGGATTTCTTTAAAAACAAATACCAAATTTTACTTGTTAAAAATATTCTTTTTCTACAGAGATTTAGTAACTCCTTCCAATGATATTGATCTATTTTTCCTCACTAGTAACGGTGGTGAGCCTTTAGAGAAAAAAATGAGAGACACACGAACGTTAAAGAAATAGAAGAGACATTCCTTGATTTTTTAGATGAACAGCCTAACTTATTTGATTTATTGCAAAATGGCAATAGGATGTTGAGAATGGAGATTATCAAGTCATAGCTTTGCAGTTTACAGGCAACAATTGGGCAGGTGTGAACGACAGACCTATTGGGCCAAAATTCAGGCAGTAAAATGATTTACAAGGTGCCTGACCATTCTTGAAAGACTTGGCACTATTCTACAAAAGCAGTAAGAGCAATATGATATACGCTGCTCGTCTAAAATCGTATCACCTCTAGAGACTGGAAGCACTTGGCCTTCAGCCTTGGTTTTGTAACAGGTCTGGTTTATTGTCACAGTTAAAACATAGTTCATTCTCTAATATTGGGATGTAGTAAAATATTAATCACCACAAATGTAAAAAGTCCAAACTGTTATATGAAATAATTCAGTCCAAAAATATAGTCCTGTGACCAAATTACACAGGACACCCTTCTGACATAATCATAAAACTATTTAGGGCTCAGTAAAACATTAAAATAGTATTTTTCCTAAGTACTCCTAAGCAGCTGAAAGTATGGTTTATTATACAAATAACCAGCACTTCTTCCGATATGCTGCAGGTATATTCAATTATAAATATAAAGCAGATACCTAGGCTCAGGTCCTACATTCACTTACATGCTTTCAGTGAAGGGGGCATCCAAAAAAGGTGTAGAATGTACACAGAGGAATCAAAAGACAAATTCTGTTATATTAAGCATGTTTGAATTATATCTAAGTTTAAGCAAATATCATATCAACAGAGCCTGTGAAAAATATTTATAGGAAGCTTTTAGTAGGGAAAGAGGTTCACTTTGTAAGAAGAGACTACAAACTACAGCTAGAAGACACTTAGGACTTACGGATATTCCACTCGGGGAAGAGGTGGAAAGAACAGCCCAACTGAAGAGCATTTACACTAATGAACACAGCGTGGACAACAAACAGGGGAGCTAGAAGAAATTGCTAGACAAGAAAGCTATGACATAATTGCTATGATGGAAACACGGTGGAATGATTCACACAACTGGAGTGCTGCCATGGGTGGCTACAAACTCTTCAGGCAGGATAGGCTAGGAAAGAGGTGGTGGGGTTGCTCTCTATGTTAGAGAATGTTTTGATTGCGTGGAACTCAATAATAGTAATGATAGGATTGAGTGCTTATGGGTTAAAAATCAGTGGAATGTGCAGTAAGCCAGATATAGTGGTAGAAGTCTGTTATCGGCCACCCAGCCAGGACAAAGAAACTCATGAGCTCTTCTACAAGCAACAGGGAGAAGTCTCTCGATCGCTAGCTGTCATTCTTGTGGGGGATTTCAACCTTCAAGACGTTTGCTGGAAGCATAATACAGCAGAAAGGAAACTGTCTAGGAGATTCATGGAGTGTATGGAAGACAACTTCCTAACACAACTGGTGAGTGAACCAACTACAGAAGGTGCCCTGCTGGATCTACTGTTTGTGAACACAGGTGGCCTTGAGGTGACTGTTGGAGGACGCCTGGGGCACAGTGTTCATGAGATGATAGAATTTTCAGTTCTTGGAGGAGTAAGGAGGGGGGTCAGCAGAACTGCCACCTTGGACTTCTGGAGGGCAGACTGAACTGTTTAGAAGGCTGCTAGATAAAATTCATTGGGAGGCAGTTCTAAAGGACAAAGGAGCACAAGAGGGCTGGATGCTCCTCAAGAAGGAAATCTGGGTGGCACAAGAAAAGGCCATCCCCATGTGCCCTAAAATGAGTTGGCAGGGAAGAAAACCACGTTGACTGAGTAAAGAGCTTTGTACTGATCTCAGGAAGATGAAAGTTCATGAGTTTGGAAGAGGGCGCAGGCATCCCAGGAGGACTACAAGTGTGAGGTGAGATCTTATAGAGAGAAAATTAGAAGGGCTGAAGCCCAACTAGAACCCCAACTGGCCAGTTTGGTGAAAAAAAATGTTTCTTCAAATATATTAACAACAGGAGGACAAAGGAGAATATCTCTCCTTTACTGGATGTAGGAGGGACAGTAGTGACGAGGGATGAGGACAAGGCAGAGATATTTAATGCCTTCTTTGCCTCGATCTTTAATAGTAAGGTGAGATATTCTCTGGATACTGGTAGATGAGGGAAAGGGGTTTGGCCAAGCCCAAATGGTTGTGTTAAATGGAGTTAAATCCAGTTGGAAACCAGTCATGAGCGGTGTTCCCCAGGGTTCAGTGCTGGGTCCGGTCTTGTTTAACATCTTTATCAATGATCTTGATGAAGGCATTGAGTGCACCCTTAGCAAGTTTGTGGATGACGCTAATCTGGGTGATAGTGTCGATCTGCTTGAAGGAAGGGAGGCTCTGCAGAGGGATCTGGACAGGCTGGATTGACGGGATGAGGTTCAACAAGGCCAAGTGTAGAGTCCTCCATTTGGGACACAAGAACCCCATGAAGTGTTAGAGGCTTGGGGAAGAGTGGCTGGAGAGCTGGCTGGCAGAGAAGGAGCTAGGGGTGTTGGTTGGCAGCCAGCTGAACATGAGCCAGCAGTGTGCCCAGGTGGCCAAGAGGGCCAATGGCATCTTGGCCTGTATCAGAAATAGCGTGACCAGCAGGAGCAGGGAGGTGATTGTGCCCCTGTGCTCAGCACTGGTGAGGCCACACCTCAAGTGCTGGGTTCAGTTTTGGGCCCCTCACTACAGGAAGGACATCAAGGGGCTGGAGCGCATCCAGAGAAGGGCAGCGAGGCTGGTGAGGGGGCTGGAGAACAAGTCCTATGAGGAGCGGCTGAGGGAACTGAGGTTGTTTGGCTTGGACAAGAGGAGGCTGAGAGGAGACCTCATCACTGTCTACAACTGCCTGAAAGGAGGTTGTGGTGAGGTGAGTGCTGGTCCCTTCTCACAAGTGACAAGTGATAGGACAAGAGGAAATGGCCGCAAGTTGTGCCAGGGGAGGTTTAGACTGGACATTAGGAAGAATTTCTTCACTGAAAGGGTGGTCAGGGATTGGCACAGGCTGCCCAGGGAGGTGGTGGAGTCACCATCCCTAGAGGTGTTTAAAAGACGGATAGATGAGTTTCTTAGGGACATGGTTTAGTAGGGAGACAGGCACGGTTGGACTTGATCTCAGAGGTCTTTTCCAACCTAATGATTCTATGATTCTCTTCATGGAAGCTGAATCACACTACTTTCTATACATAAAGAAATCAACCTTAAGTTTTATTCCCATGCTAATATTAATAGTTAAATGAAGCTAGACAGAAGAGTCTGTGACCTAGCTACTTCCAGCTGAAAACAGAAGAAAGTTATCTATCTATGATAAAAACTAGATTACATCAATGAGCTTTTCCAATGCATGGCCTTTTTGGGGAGTGGTAGGGGTGCCCATGAACATGCTGTCAAAACACAGAAAATGGATTTCAGACATTGCCGTACATTTATGCCTAAAAATTTGGTCAGCAGTCTCTCAGTAAAACTGCAATTACCATAAGCAGTTGAAAGATTCCATTAATGCATTTTTTCAACTTCTTCATAGTTCTTAGCACTTCTAGTAATTAAATTATCAGTGCCACACCATCAATGTTGTTTGGGATTTTTTAACAGGTCAATGACAAAAACTGTGTTAAAATTGTATCAAGCTGGACTTCAAGAAAATGCTGAGACACTGTAACTGCATCGCCACCAGCACTATAAAACCAGCAGCACATAACTGTATTGATGACAGCATGAGACCTGACATGCATTTGTTGTAAATGTTATTAAAGTTCATGGTTTTATTTATTAATGTTATTATTCCTAGTCAAAAAAAATTATAGTCTGTATAAGTAAACAAGCATGTAAACATTCAGAGCCCTCAAATTACATATGGTTGTTTCTTTCTGAAACACATCCTATCTTTTGCGTTTGCTCCTGTCTCACCCAAGAGCTCATTAAAGGGAAGAGGCTGTTAATAACTTTATAGCCTCTATGTTAATGCTAGGAAGCAGTCAGAACATTCAAATTTATGACAGTGTTGTTTACAAGAAAAGATCTGTCATGAACTGCAAAAGATTACAGGATTTTATTTGATTACTCAAAAGCACGGATTAGAGATGTCAGTGAGGGGACAGGAGAAATCCAACCACCTCAGTAACCAAGGACACAAAAGCAAGCACAGTCAGCACTGCAAAGGCATTATGTTCCTGCTCGACTATATACTTCCTGAAGTCTCTGAGCAGAGGGCTGCTCTTAACATGACCTCAGAAAAAAAATTACTACACATTAAATGGAAATGTTGAACATTTTCCAACACCAGGGACAAAGCGCGCTATAACTCATTCAGTCCTTTTGCTTCAAGGTAACCAGACCTCAGCTTCTCAGATCATCCTATTAAGGGTCAGGGCCATATGTTATTTTGCGTGCACTGTACCTTAAAGAATACGTTTGAGTCGGCTGTACTTACTGCTAAGGACACTGCTAAGCTCAAGACAGAAAAGAAGGAAATACAGAACACGCATTTTCTGATACATCAGAAAGCATTAACATGTGCCCAGAGAAAATTTACTGACATTAATCAATTAGTAAGCTCCTTCCAGAACAAGTGACACAGACATGCAAAGCTTGCATACTGCTTTGAAGTCAGTTTCAAAAGTTTTGCAGGGAAGCAAAATCTCATTATCTCAAAAATTATCCATAGAAAGCGTAAACACCACACTTTTCCTGAAGAGAGCTAATAATGGCTTCCTTGCTTGGCCAGTTTCAAAAAAGTGTTCACATGCCATCTGCCTGTGCAACAAGTAATGTCAATGGATGCCACTGTCATCTGTTCTGCACAAAAAAAGGTTGACGCTGACTACAGGAAGGCTGCTAGACGTGTTGATTTAGCATCTGCTGGACAGACACTGTCAACAGCAACTAGAAGGTATTTTTTGAAAACAAACACCACCAACTTGGGTCTAGTAGTTCAAAGCATGTGAGGATGCCAGAGGGAATAGGAATATTCATAATCACCTAAAACTGTCTTATGGATCACACATGACCTTAACACATCTATATACTACTAGTCTGGTATATTCCATGGAAGGGAAAAACACACACCATTCTCAGGTAACAATTTTTAGTTCCATATTTCAAGATTACATGGAATTAAATATTTTTTGATAGATACAGAAGTACTGTAATGCATAACATGTATCTATTACCAGAAGGAAAGATGATACCATTAAGAACATAATTACCACTACAGAACTGTCTCTCAGAAAAGGTGAATATCTGAAGGTGTTCAGACACAGATATCTTCAAATAGAACTGTCAGAGTTCATCATCTTAAATAATACCAACTGCTGTAACATTGTTTTTTCGCATTTGACATTTGAGTGGCTCAGTTTCTGGGTTTAGCACAGCAGAGCCCAAGTTAATCACTTGCTTGAACCAATGGGTGCCACCCGCACCAAACATCCCCATCCACTGCCACTCCCACAGTTGGTATAAAGCTCTGCAGCTGTTTCTGATGTCCTTTCCTTCTCCACCTCAACCTGTATTATCTGCTCTCTCCCCTGAGAACAACCACCATTTGTGCATTTGCGAATCCCCCCAACTCTTTCAACATTTGAAAAAATCAGGTTTTATCATATTTGTTCATAATATATTTCTTATGTCTTGATACTAGATAAAATCATCACCCCATCCAACTCCCAGTTCCCAAGAAAATTAATTTTTCAAGGGGACAAATCAATATTTACACTAGAAGTCCAGTGTATCCTATGAAAAACATTCAAGTCTCATATGCACAGCCATAAATTATAACTGATGAAATAGGCAAGCAACAGTAACAATATGCTAGCAGACTGTAACAAAGTTTTCCTGAACTGCTCTCACCTAAGTATAATGCACTGTACATCTGCACTTTTTGTTTGTTTTTGAACATCCTCACTTTGCTCTCTGTGCAAGTGGAGCTACAGCAGTGTCAAACGAGGGAAAGACAGGAAGTTTCCTTCTGCACGTTTACCAGCCAAAACAGAATCCAGACTCCTTGCACCTGGGAAGAGATCCCACTGAGGCTGCATGCGTCTATGATGTGTAAAGCTTACTTCCTAGTTTTACAAAATCCTGATAGGAATAACACATTAAGGCCATCATATTTTTCAAACATGTTTTACTGAGGAAACCAGTAGTTCTTTGATTATGAAACATCTATAATCTCAGTTCTGGCTGAACTCCAAGACAGAAGCACTTTCTTCTGATGTCTCAGCTATTCTCCTAATGTCAAAGGCACAGCAAAATAAATGTGAACCATACAGCTACCCAGCAGATTACTAGCATTCGTGCATCAATGAGGGCAAAGCAATTCATTGTCACCAGCACAGAAATACCTTAGGCACATGAAAATTTCAAAAGGCTGGAAAAAAACTCCATGTACAAAGCAGCCTGTTAGATTAAAGCTCTATACTAGACCAGAGGAAATGATGCTTTTCTTATGCTATACTACCCATTTGTCTGCTTTTTACATGCTTTTAGTGCCCTGTAAACCACTATGGCAAGAAGGATTAACACCATACTCCACCTGATCCATGACTTTCCCATGCAGTCTTTCATCAAGTGTTAACACCACAAAACAGCAAAGCCTAATCCATCCTTGCAATCCAGGTTAGAACATCACTTAGAAAAGCAAGCTTGCTTTGCAACATTCACAGAAAACAAAAACCTGGGAAAAGGTCATATTCCAGAAACTGCTTCTACCTTTGTCTCCTACCTCTCCTTCTATCCCACTGCCTCCCAAAAGCCATTTTTACTAAGAGTCTCCATACACTAAATTTACAAATTTTAAAATCTTAATGATGAAACACGCATCCTACATGCTGCAAATCCATATTAACTGGCAATGCTGTAACCTGCAATATACCCTCACAAAGGAACATGTGGGCTTGAGGGTGGGGAGGTATTTTCTGAAACGAATTTGAACCTGGAAGTCTTGAAGGGAATGGCATATTCAAGAAGGCATAAATTGAGTTGTGGGAATTAGACAGGACAGGGACAATGCAGTGAAACGGCAAGACCCACCCTAGTAGCATTTTACTGCTCCATCCTTCTGATACCTTCCTCTCAGTCCATGTCCAAACTAAATTCTCCTCACAGGAAGGGCTCAATAAGAATGCTTGCCTAATGCTACATTTAAATATGTCACATTTGAAAAGGTTCCTGAAGAATACGAGCTCACAGACTAGTTTGACATGAATAGGAGAGGTTTTTCATTTGTACTTTGGTTAAACATTTTACCTCACTGTCAGAGTTTTGTCTAAAATCTCACAGAAATGTTCTTGTGATGTATGCTGAAAGCTGGTATTTTACTGCTAAAATGTCAGTGACAGCTTTAAGTTTACTTCTTCATCCCCTTCTACCTCCAGAACGTTTTTCAGTGACATTCATCATACCAGCCCAGCTTCTTTATTCTACAAATATAATCAGTCTCTCGGGAGAAGCGCAAACGGTTAACTGCTCTCTGCCTGACCATTTACTCTAAATGCCAGCTACTGTTTCATAGATGATTATTTGTGACCTTGGCCCCAGCTTCGAACAGTGCAAGTAGGAAAGCAGCTACCATGGATCCTTGTAAGATCCCATGCATAACAATTTATTTGCCAAACTCTCGTAAGATACAATAGGAAATCCTTTGTCCCATCTTAGGGGTGACTTCTGTGAATTTTCATTTGATACAAATGCAATCACTCTTTAGCTGTCTGTGACTTTGCATTTGCAAACATAATTTGTATATCTGCCATGAACACCTTCAACGAAAAGATTGTCTGTTATCTAAGCCAACAAAAACATCATGTACAGAAAAAACTGTCCTTCTCTACAGCATAAGCAATGCATTATTTTATAGGAGAAAACTTTTCAAAAATATAGAAATAGAATTAGTTGCACAAATCCTTTTAAAAACCCATGGCAGCCTGCATCCTAACTTCTCTCTACATTTTTTTAAAACTCCATCTACAATAGTTGTTATTCCAGGTGAAGGAAAGCAGGCAAGATCCTGTCATGGTCTACCCTGCACTCTCATCCTGTACAAGCATTTGAGTGAAGACACTGCAATACATTTCACTGAATTTCTTTGCATTTCTTGGTTTATACTGTCCAGATGAGCTGATTTATTTTAAAATAAAAAAATGTGAATCTTTCCACCTCTTTGCATATCACAACATAAGTCAACAAATAATGACAACAATGTATGTCTGCATTTAGCTACAACTTCTAAGTGTTTTCCCATAATAAGCCAGCATCACAACTTCCAACTCATTTCAATTTCTGTCATTGACCAGCAAATACAGAGCTTAAGCTTAAAGCTCAAGTAATGCTTTGTGCTATTGAACTCACACCAAATAAAACTTCATCCTTCACATAATGACAATGTAAGAAAAGCTAGACATTCCTAAGGATTTCAAAGGATTTCATACCTTCTTCCAAGTTCTGTATGGCCACATGGATGAGGCAATCTCAATATGTTAGTGAATGGAATATTCAAAACAGTACTTTAAAGGGTAATCAAAAAAAATACAATGGGGATGTACTGGTATTTTCAAATTCTTCATTGTTTTTAGTGGTAAAATGAGAGGATTTACAGACCAAAAGGTTTTCTCAGAAAACCTTCTTACTGAACAGCCACATTCATGATGAACCTAAGGCACCGAACACTCTTAATGACACTACCCTAATTAGCAGAATGAGAGGATCCATGATTATGGCTGGCTGCAGGATAACCTCGCTAATGACAGTGATAATATTAATGGCAAGATACAGATAATTGATAGAGGGCATCAACTAGACAGTGCGATGGTTCTTCCTCCTGTTGATGCTGATCAGCTTGCCAGATGAGCTGGTGCTGAAGATCTCCCCTGCCTCTGCAGGTGAAGAGAAGCCTCTGCAATAAAGGCACTACTCTGAAATTTTCAGTGTCACTGCACTAATGTTGAAATAGCAGAGGAAAGCAGCAGCTCCTCAAAGTGTTTCATAAGAGATGCGTCTGTGGTTAATGTGGCATGGGGAGTTTTTACTAGCACCAAAGTGTAAAAGACAGGACTTGATGAGGTCTTCCCAGGTCTTTCAGTTGTGTGCAATTTTGCAACTTAGATTTGGATACTTTTCTTTATCAGAAAAATACATGAAGTATTTAGAGGCAGGTACCTCCACAAGACAAGAAGAATCCTCCACACCTGAGATGCAGTGTGGAACTGAGTGTCCCTCAGCACAAACAATCATAGGAACTGTCAAGGCATTGTACTGACATGGTGAATGGCAATTCTAAAGACAACGTGCTGTGGAGCTGATGAAACACAGCAGTGGGGTCCCTTGCTCAACAAGGCAGTTTATAGGAGCTGAAATGGCATTGAGCATTCTCTCACACTGTATTCCATGTACCTCCAAGGAAAAAGGGAACCAATACTGTCCATGCATACTTGGACTGCTACTTGAAGGTGAACAACCCTCTTTTTGATATGGAGGAAGGGCCACGAAATAGGAAGGGTACATGGACTGGTTGGTAATATGCTTTGGCATCTGTTAGGGTAAATACGTGGTGCGACCAACAGCCTGCTGATTCAAACTGAAATGACCTCAGTGGACTGAGAAAACTAAGTGAAAAAGACACTGGGGATTATATCTGCCAATGGTAACGAAGGCACTCCATTACCATTTGATAAGAGATTTAAAAATGTGCAGAATCATAGAATCATAGAATCCTAAGTTTGGAAGAGACCTCTGAGATCATCAAGTCCAACTGTACCTGTCTCCACAGTAAATCATGTCCCTAAGGAACTCATCCACCCGTCTTTTAAACACCTCCAGGGAAGGTGACTCCACCACCTCCCTGGGCAGCCTGTTCCAATCCCTGACCACCCTTTCAGTGAAGATGTTTCAGATGTATACATACACACGTATACCAGACCAAGAAAACACTATGTTTATTTAATTTTTTTTGATTATGAACCTGGTAACAGTTGTCTATGCTTTATGGGCTGTAATTTTATTTCCTGACTCAGAAAAAGATGCCTGCAACTCAGGCTAGAAATTTTATTGTTGTTGTTGTTGCTGTCTTTGTTTGTTTAAACAGATATACTGCTGCAGAAACTCTGTACTGATCCCTGCATAGTAGTCACAACAAATGGTACTCAGGGACATCTCAGTCATGTATTTCCTGCCATTACACTAGAGGGTTAATTGTTGAGATCAAAGCTATCTTCTGCCCCATGTGAATGATACGCAGCAGTTGTATGCCTCATTTAGCTGGCAGGTTAAACTGACCTTAAGGCTAATGGAACAGGATAGCCGAAAGGTTCTTGTTTATCTGAACCAACACATATTGTTTCAAGGGTTGTGTAAATATTGAGACGCATCAGCTATTCTGGACAGATTTATACGCAAAGTGCCTGCTTGCTGAAGCATTGAAAGAGTTGTAGCTACAAGTGATTAAAGAATTATCTCTTTGTTAGGTCAATTAGGAAAGAAAAATAAGACTTAGAGGGCCATGTTAGGTTTTTTTAAAAGCTCAGTTAAAGAATTAAAATATAGATCTCGGTGTTGACTACAGGTCACACACAAGCCAAGCATTTCCAGTCAAAAGAAGAGTTTATACAGAACTTCAGATTTACGTGTATGAAAATGGACCAGAAGGAAGACAGCACACAGGATCTGGCAGTGTCTCTCAAAAGAGAAAAGAAAACGGTACAAAGTGTCAAGAAATGGCTTAGAAAGATATCCTCATCAAGGAAGTACTCAGGCACGTAACACAGGCGAGGAACCTGGCCAATCTTTCTTCTGCACCAGCTCTTTTCAGTCTGTTCACTGAGAAAGTCTCACACAACTTTTTCTTTCTATATGCTATTAAAAGTACAGATTCAAATATTCAACATAGGAAAGCTCTTATCTTTTATTTTGGGAGATGATTGTGTTTAAAGAATGAACAGAACACTTTTCAATGTACCCCGTTACAGTTTTGTTATCGTACAACACATCTGCATGTAGTTTTCAAGACTACAAGCATCACTTAGTAGCTCTGTAAGAAACCCGTACTCATGGGATGTGAACCTAGACAATTTCCACCTATTCTGCTTAGACAAGACAGGGCCCAGTATCTCAGTAGGATCAGTTCATTTTTTATCATTTTCTAGAATTCAAAAATAATGTTGTTTGAAAAATCTAGAAGTAAAAAAGAAAAAAAATGAAGCATATATGAAGAACAGTGCTCCTGCCCTGAAGAGCATCCAACATCACACATCCAACATCACATCAATGTCAACCAAGTGATATGAACCAAAATGAAAACAAATCTCATGTCTATAAAAATTCCATCAATTGTCCAATTAAAACATTCTTTCCAGAATCAACGCACATGAAGACTCAAGAGAATCTCAGAAAAATAAAACAAAAAAAAAATCCAACCACAACAAAAAGATTTTTTTCTAGAGGCAGTCAGTTATCAAGTTAAAAACACCTTCCAGCATTTCTCAAGTATCACTACTCCTTTGCAGTTATTTTAAATACAAACATAATTAGTCTGTATTGCAAGCACACATTAACTTGTACTATCATGCATCAGCACTAAGACTCACCTTTATCAGTGCAGAGTTGCTCTTATAGATAGCAGATGTGGCCTGGCTGAGAGGTTTTTCTAACACTGCTCAACTGGTAGATGTCAATTGTGTAAACATAAGTAACTGATATGCTTTCATATTAAGAAAGAAAAAAGCGCAAAATCTCACTCGCAGCATTTTAACAACAAATTAACAAATCTGACTTCCCCATTAGGTGCAACATGGAATGTCCTCGGTAAAGTTACAAAATAGTGATAGATACTGGTAAAGAGTCTGGATGCAAGAGGCAAGTAATTAGGTAGGGATAACACCATCTTTCCATTTTATACTTCATCTAAGCATCAACATCTCTGTTTTCTCACCAATAAAAAATTATCACCCTAATCAAGTTCCTGCAAGTACCCTGCATTACAGTAAGTGCAAAGCAGAATGTTAAACATTGAATGATGCCATGTTCCAGTGTTCTTTTCCTTGAGGACCTTGAGATTTGCCTATTCAAATACAGCACCAAGGCTACCTGTTTAATTCTTTTCTTCACAAACTAGCCTTTTATAATACTGGGATTATTCCGTACTGATTTATTGCAATTTAGGCTCCCATATCTATATTAAAGACAATACTTTTTTTAAAGTAATATCAATGCACATGCAAACAATTCACTCTTTCTGTTTCTGATTGCCAACTAATATATATATATATATATGTATTTAAAAAAAGGTAACATACAATTTCTATATGTGTGTGCATGTGCTCGCACAAATAAAGTTCTATTGCTGTGGTCACAATTATCAGTTATATGGGACATTAATCAGAACACTGAAATGCTACAGAATCCCTTACAGGTTTTGTTCAAAACCAAAATTGTTTATCGTGTCAACTACAAACAGAGTATTATTACAGGAACAGATTTCTTCCCTGAATTACAAATCTTCTTCGTATTACCTGTGTATCCACAATAAAATTGCTGTCTTGTATGTGGGTGGCAATGACTGATGTAAAAGGACTGCTTTCAGTCTATGATGAATAATTATCTAAGTTAATAAACAGATGCAAAAGATCAACATGCAAATAATAGTGTCACTATGCTATTTCTTAGTGTTACCAAAGAGATTTACTGGGTCAATTAGTCCTCTGTGGCATTTCAGTAAAATAAGTCCTCTACTAGTACTGCACCTTAAATATAATACACCACATCAAGATTGTTACATGTAAACATATTTGAAAAGTTTTGACTGTATAACCCTATTTTGCACAGGAGTGTTCCACCCAAGAGCAAAAAGGATTCAGAACCTCACATCCAAACCGGAACTCAAACAACAGCATCTGGTAGATGAATCAAGTATAAGAACATTCATGCCACATGCTACAAACGTGATTTCTAGGTACACTCTAAACCACATACGTACAAGGAACACACCATGTGCATACAGTGAGAAGCCTCATCTTCCTTGGCCGACAGCCTTTAGAAAACTTAGCTTTCTAGCCACTAACTCTAGTGGGGGCATCTATTATGTATGCAAAGGAGTTGAAGGAGGCAAACCTCTGCTTCGTAAAAACATGCAGTTCACTATTCAAACAGAATTACCACCTAAACCAAATATCTTAAACTACAAATACAAAACATAAAATCATTCTTGCTAGATACATACACTGCACATGTAGCTTTGCTAACTTAAAATCAGATTTCTTATCTGTATACAAAACCATTCTTTAGTACAGAGATACCCTCCCCTACATGAAGAATAGAAGCTCTTGCAATAATGTGTCCCCTAAACAATGTTCTGCAATTCCAAATAAAATATTATTTTCTTTGGAGAAGAACTCTCACCAATATGACACTGCAGAGAGCTGACAGCTGCACTATACTTATCTAAGGAAAACAATCAAACTTACCTAAAGCACCTTCCCTACTGTACCTGTTTGACATGTCTTAAGCACAACTCTCAACGCTAAGTACAAACAGCTACCTAATTCAAACAACAAATAGGTAGGGGCATCCAAGTGACTTCAAATTTTTACCATAACAAATAGTTTTGTGTAGTTAAAAGAAGGCAAAAGGGTGCAAGTTTGCTAAGTCATTTTGAGAAAGTCACAAACTGAACACCACAGAGAGTCCATTTTATCACCTGTCCAATTTAAAATCATCCCGTTTATCTAACCATAAAATTTACTTTCTTTTGAGGAACAGGAAGAATTCTTTAGATACGCAACTTCAGTACTTACGGGTAAAATGATTAGAAGTGGATGGATTGACACTATCACCACTGTCAGCACTCTCACTGCTAGAAATGTCATCATCTGATTCCCGCACAGAGGAACAAGGTGAGGAGCCATCAACTTCTTCAAACTTCCTCTTCAAAATTCCACTCATTGCTGCAATCCTGTCACAGGCACCTGTAAGAGGAACAGAGGCAATGAGGCACTGAAACATCCAACTGCAGAATATGCAATCATAATCTCCAAAGTAATTTTAACTTGGAAGTACCAGTAAGTTTCCAGTTCTGGTCTCAAATAACCACTTAGTATGAAATTAGATATAATTAACTAGGAGACAGTGAAGCCATAGGAAAGGAAATAATCCATCAAAAGTCATACTCTAACTTGACATGTACGGAGATGGCTATTTTGCTAGAATAATGTGTAACAAATTGCATTAAGGGAGCATTTTTCCCATTTTGATGTCAATAGCATCCCTGATATTGATGTTTTGTTCTGAAATTTCAAACAAGGAAACATTCTGAGTTTTTTTCGAACACCCTCACTAGGGTGTTCGAAAAAAGACAATGAAGTCACAAAAACCATATACCAATTTAGTGTTCAATAAATGCCTGGTATCCAGAAATTCCCCACTCCAATCAGAGATATCAACTGCCCCCCAAACTCTGTCCTTCTCACATTAAGAAGTGAGATGCTTAATATACTCCTGAGGTTGAGCAGAATATTATAAAGCAAAGTATTCAAGCAGAGAATTAGCAGCAGAGGTAGCCATATAATATGAATTGCATAAAATTAAGGAGAAACTGTACCCTTAACTAATTGAGGAGAGATCAGGGACAGCTGGAGCTTGCCCAGAGGACACGCAGCTCCCACCATACTACCCTCAGCACTGCAAAGGCAAGTAGTGCCGATACTTATCCAGGCAAAAGGTTTATCTAGAATTGATGACATGCTAGACTTGCTGAGTAGGGTAACAACCTACCACTATGGACTTAGGGCTGCCAGATCCCACTGAAAGCAACGGGAAAAAAACCATTGTGTTCCTCAGTGAAACAGGACTTACAAATCCCTGCAGCTACCTTTAGGACTCATTAGTTCTCAGCCAGCTACATACTGCTCCATCCCTGAATTGGGACTAGATAACCTCCAGAGTCCCCTTTCAACCAACATTTCTATGTTTACATGTTTAAAAAAAATAAGGCTGTCAGGAATCTAACATACACTGGCCTAAACAGCAACTAGTAAGAAAGACAAGGCTAAAGCAAAGACTCCAATACTGCCCATACGGTTTAACAATTAGCACATTTCAGAGTTTTGGTCCAGGCCACCTTGCGCTCTCTTGTGCAACACAGGATGAAGCAGGTGCCAAAACTATTCCCAGCAGTCAAGCTGGATGAGGGCACCTGGGTTTTGGCAGAGAGCTGACAGTTTAGCCACTGTGGGCAAGAACTGTACCCTGCCACTTGGTAGCTGAAGCCACAGAATGCTGTCCATAGCCTGCACTATTTTATCATTTTAATTAATACAGAGGCAGTCTCAGTAACGTAGCTGCTATGTTCTGACCCTGTAAGCACAGCTCTTCAGTAAATCCCCTGGTATCTCTGCTCACATTTGCTCTAGTACCAAGCAATTTCAATGACTCCTATGCACCGATATCTCCCTTTAAGCCCCAACATCAGTTTCCTTCCTGGAAAAAATAAAGTGGCAGTGTGAAAAGGCTTGCAACCAGTTTTTGCCCTGACATGAAGTTGGAACAGGGTCAAGGTGGGTATATGAAGTGGAGAGCTACAAAGAAAAGATATTTAAAAAAACTGATAGGCTCACCAGGTTACAGAGTCTGCAGGACTAATCCAACATCATAATTCAGCAAACTCTAAAGTCTGCCTGTAGGAAATGCTGGGAGTGAGGTAGCAAGAATATCATGGTTTCATCCCAGGGCAACAGAAAGTTAGTTCTAATTACTTGTTTTGCTTTGCTGACACAGCATTTTATACTGTCTGCCAGCTCCTAAGCACAGCAGGAGGGAGTTAGGGCAGGTTTACACTTGCCTTTGTTAGTCAAAACTAGAAATTAATGGATACATTATACAACATTTTTACGACATTTAATTACAGGGACTAGAACAGAAGTTTTATAATAAGGGAGTTCATTCACCTCTTAGGAAGCAAAAGCCTGAGAAGCACATACATGATGGCACCAAGTTTAATATCCTGTCTCAAGTAGCAGTCAGTATTTAACACTTCAGCAGAAAGCAATGGGATGAGAAATTCTGCCACAACCACTGCAGATACATAGCTCTGCTTCCTCATCCTTGCAGTCAATTTCCCCAAAGCATAAGGCTGAAATGTTGCTATGCGACAGTGCACAGCCTCTTATAAATCCATTTGACTTGCTCTTCTGAGGCAATAAGTTTCATATTAGTATACTGGGGGAAAAAACTCCTAACAAAACACATCTCCCAAAACTATAGCCACAGACCAGCCACAGACCCTTCAAAATCACAACAGTTTCAGCCTTTATGATATTTGGACAGCAAACAGCAGCAGGAGAGCCAGCGTGTAGCAGCATGCTGGACTACACAGAACTCTACACATACAGCTACTCCCCACAAAGTCGAAATAATAATAACTGAAGAGAAATCACTGAGGTCTTCTTGCTGTTTCAGTGATATTTCCATTTCAGTTATATCAATTATATTACAAGGGAGGTGAAGAGCATCTGCTGATCTGGTACGGAAATAGGAAATGCCTTTGCACTTGGTTGTGCAGGGAGAGAATGGCGATGGAGATGTAAATGGAACTGCAGCGTGAAGTTACTCATCCCAAAGCTGAGGAGTTTGTCCAACTGCTGCAGTTGCCGGAAAGCATCCGGCATGTTACTGCCTACGCTCCCAGTCTCCCAGCTCTGCAATTCTTTAGCAGCATGCCTCAGGGGAAGCTCCCAAAGCAGCACAGCCGATTGCTAACATTACTCCACTTTTAATGTAGTAACTGAAGTGCTCATCAGCCAGAACAAGGAAGAGAAAGTGAGAAAAAAACTGTGCAGGTCTGAAAACACTTGTTTACTCAGTTACTATTCCAGCAGATCCTTTGCCATTCCGAGTTAATGGTTCCCTGAACAAGATATGGATTCCCATCAGAAAGTATCCAACTCTTAAGAGTGATGTACAGGGAGCACTGGTCCCTGATACAGCCATCTTGAGTCTGCCTTGGGAACTGGTACCAGATTCCTCGGGACCGGAAAACAAAAGCAGGGGGAGTGATGTGCAATCTTGACAGGTACATGTTACCACACAACACAGTATGGCCACCACTAGTCAGCCACCCCTGCTCAGTCTACTCCCTGCAAGGGCACAGGAGCATACAAATGGTTAATTACTGCCTCTTGACTGAGAAACAGCTGCTTTCAAATAAGAAAGCGGTAACTTTTAAATAACTCCAATGCCTTTCACTTTTACAGGTCCCCAAATCAAAAGCCCTTTCCTAGAAGGCTCTGACCATCTGTAACCAAACTGTCTTCTTCAAAGGCAACTGAGTTTTTTTGGGGTCTCACTTTCTCACATTGAATTTCCCCTAGCATAAAGGCCACTTCTGCGCATACCCAGAAGTTACAGAGAATTGAGATGACTGAATAACTTCATGTCCAGGTCTCCCTGGGAGCCTGAAACAGTGTTCTTCCAAGCAAGGTGTCTAAGGATGAAAGGAAAATGGAGTATGACTGGAAAGCATGTTGAGAAGGAAAAGGGATGGAAAGGTTGTGCCAGGCCCAAACCTATGAATGATGTACCCAAAGGCTGGTTAATACAGTACAGCACAGCACTTGCCATGTTACCTATGCACACTGTCTTTGGACTATGAGTCTTCTTGGCAATATTTTCTACACAGTGAAACAGTCTCTGCCTAAGCAAAGGACTAAGGTGCTTTCCACTAAGCTATAAATTAGAGGCAGCAAGTACTGAACCAGAGATTCAGCTGTCCAGCGTCCTGGTGAGTTTCTTAGCTGTTAAACTACTGTGTAAATTACAGGAAAACCATTCAGCAGCAGATCTTTACAAGAAAGATATTTTAAGAGGAAAACTGACCTATGCTCTGCTCTTGAAAAGGAACATTTTTGCGCCCGCCTTCAGGAGTGGGCACTGGACTGTGACTGTGACTGTGGAGCACAGGGAGCTTGGACAACAATCAGCTGAGCTGCAGTTCTATGCTGAAGAGTAACCCCTCTGATGCTGGGGATTAAAACATATAACTCTCTAGCATCTAACTTCTAATTGCCTTGCTTCTTAGAACAGAATCTCTGGGGGAATGATAGGTTGGCCTGTTCATTCACAAAATTCTTTTTACAAACATTGATCCCTCTCCTCTTCAATAAAAGGCAATTATATTCCTTTAATTTATTTAATGGCCAACTTAAAATCAACTTGGCTCTCTTAACTCCCTTAATTACATTTTTAAAACATTAAGTTTGCACATTATATCTAATGTAATGTCAACATCACAACTTAAATATTTAGTCAGAAATGAGGAAATATACTACACAATGCTTGTTTTAACTTAGAAAGCATTATCATTTGGAATTAGAGTGACATAGTATTTAGTTGTAGCCTATGCTTTTTTGCAAAAGTATTTCCAGCCATTATGACTTCAAATGCAGAAGAAGTGAAGTAGAAGTGTCAACAATGAGACTGCCAAGGGGATGGTCAAAAGAAATGGCTACAACAATTTAAACAGCTAAATAAATATAGGCTAAAAGTCAAGTCAAGGATAAAGATATAAATTCGTACTGCCTCTGGCAGGAATCAGTTATGCTGGCTATTCTGATCTCTAAATATGTTCTTCTGGAAAAAAGAACATGAAGATCTTGCTCTTATTCTCTCACTTTTTGCCTGTCTTCTCAGCTCCTTTGCAAGTTTCATATGCATCTCTTTAAATTTGGCAAGAATATTTGAAAAGTGAAGAGACAAATGGTTTTATCTGTGTTAACAAATAATAATAATTTTTAAAAATATTGCAACTACAGTCATTGAAATACACTCTCACTCCCAGGAACTTTAAGGAAAAGACTTGAAACTCACTTTTGCATCAGAATCTGACTTCTGTAGGAAAGGAAGTTTTTTACAACCTTTTACATAAGCCTTCTCATCCTTCTTTCTTTCTCCAATTTTACTTCTTCCATTGTGTTGTTATTCAGTCCTTAATGTTATTCTCAAAAACTGACTAATTCAGGCAAATTTTCACGTGTTCAGGCACATCTTTCACATTTGAGAGATGCCTCCACTAAAAATTTCAGGTTTCCTTTGCTGTTTAAGAGAAATATAAATGAAATAGCAAAGCCACGTGCTGTCATGATCAATGGAGGGCAGTTATAAAGGAGAAAGTACACAAGCAGATATAAAAAACCATGAGTGTACTCAAAGCTGAGTGTTATTACGCAGCAGGTATTCATCTATACTATGCATCTGAACATATAAGTAAAAGTAAGACTTTGTGTAAGCTCAGCTCACTTTGAATAAGCCAGCATAATCAGCAGAAGCAGATTGGTTCTAATAAACCCAGCTTCTCAGCAGAACTAATTTGTGAAGAATGCTGCCCTAATACAGTTAAGTCATTTGCAGTACCCTTATAAAACGTATTCTTAGCTTCAACAGCCATCTCCAAACTGTAAATATACATTGCTTTAGATATCAAAATAAATACACAGGAAAGGGTCATATGCTTGCAAAAATTAAGCTATTTGCCAATTATTCATTACTTAGCTCTGTAGATTTTGTTGTTCTGCTAACACAGATTTTCTTTTGTCACACACCAATAAAATTTAATTATGCATAGATGTTTAATGTAGATGTGTGATGTGCCCTAACAAATAACATTAACAAGAATTCATCACATAGGTAGCATGAAAAAATGATCGTAGCTTATTATGCATCAAACCCCGCGATATTAAAGAACTGCCTGTACACAGTCAACAGCCATTTGTGTTTTAGTATTGCTGCAGCATTATACAATAAGCATGCTCAGCATGTTCCCTAATGGAGACTGTTTCAACTTCCCTCTCCTTAATTCAGCATTCAAATTCCAGCTTGGCAGATGATTTTGACCTACCCAATGCCTTTGTCTTGCCACATCCACCCATGAAAAGGCACAGCTGCAGGAATGCCTTATCCTATGCCTATGTAAGCACTGACACAGATCTGTGAGCTCCGGAAGCCTTCAGGTTTTCAGTGAGGGAGAACACAGAAACTGGTGTGGAGTCTCTAATATTACAATGGTCAGATCACGCTCTTCCAACTTCAATAAATCATTTAAAATTTACAGTATGAGGTTGGTTCTTTGCATCTAACAACTTAAAAGCAACCAATCAAAAGATTTGGGATAGTTGGGCTTTTGGTTTTCTCCTTTTTCTCTTCTCTTTTCTTAAACACTAAAACCATAAAAATCTCCCAGAAAATCTGGGGTTTATCTTTGTAATAAATGTTAAGATTAAAAAGAACATCATTAACTCAGTTCTCTAATGCTCTCACAGGGCTGCTTGCATTTTTAAGACACCAAAAAAATATGCGGCACAGCTATCAGTAGAAACTTGGTGACAAAGCATCTCTGGTAGCCCAAAACACTTCTTGAAAAGGTTACTCTGTGGTTTTCTTCTACTGGGAAGCTGCAAAAATAGTAGTAACTAAACAGCAGCTCAAAAATTTTTGAGAAAGAGTGCATGGAAGCCCCTATAAACAAAAACAATTTTGGTCAGCAGGAGCCAACATTCAATTGCCACCAATAAAATTAATATAGCTCCATGGCACAAGAGTGAAATCATGACTTCATGCAAGGCTTGGCCTCAAGTGAGGCCAAAATTAGTAAAAAGATGTTTAAGTGCATCTTTTCCCCTGGAGAATAGAGTCAATAAAACTTTTCGTACTGGAAAATATAAATTATTAATATCTACTGGAAGGCCGGAATGTTTTGAAACTATCTTCAAAAATAGCTGTATGGCTATAATAATTCAGGCTTTCTATCTTAATCAAGGACAATGCACAACTAACAAAGTGTTACAATCGGCAGGTTATATGTACACCCAAAGCAGTCCTAAATAGGCATTTAAGTCCACAAAAAATGTCACTTACAAAGAAAATATGTAAAATTAATATTTGTTTCTATTATTTGCTTTTTGACTTTTCACTATACATGGTGTATCTATTTATCCAGGAAACCCAATATGTTTATTTAAAAAACCCTGAAGATTTTTAGCAATAGTATTATTTCAACAATAAACACAGATGGAGGAAATTCACCAAAAAAGCCTATAATATGCACAACAAATTGCTGAATGCAGGAGATCATGATTTTATACAACACAACAACTGATAACTGATTTCCAGCCACTGATGCCTATGTAAAATGTTGACGATTGACCTTTTCTTCTAAGAACAGTACAAGGTAAGAACAAGCTACTCAGTTATCAGCTACAAAATACAAGTAGAATTTAATTTTAAGTTTACAAAAAAAAAGTCTGACAAATGAACAGAACTTGATTCTTTATAGATTTGCATCTGGATGGGATTACCTGAGGTACAGTAGGGGGTTTGGTTCACTGATGGTCCTCTCCGGGGTCGTGGTGTTTAATGCATTCTTCTATGTGGTTACTTTGATAATCAAGGATTTAGTCCCAGTGCAATTTTTTTTCACTGGCATGAACTAACAGACTCTCTTTTTTCCATCTAATCACCTACTTCCACAGTATTTCAAGCTCAGCTGAAATGAGGTAATGGGTTAAAAAAAAAACTAATAAGGAAATATGATAGACATTTCAGACCATATGATAGGTGTAGAGAAAGCATAACTGCATAAACCTAATTTCCTTAAGAAATCAACCAAAAAGATCAGCTATATTAATATTTCAAATCCCCAAATTTAGTGATCACAGCGTCACAGAAAGAAATGGTTGCTTTTTATGAAGAGAACCAAAACACACGTAACCAATAAACTAAAGCATTTCTCTGTATGCCAGTAGCCTTCTCAGGAATTTCAATAACTAACAACCTCAAAACGGTAGGATTTTAAAGCACATATTCAATTACAGCCAACCTTTTCAATAGTAACTTCATTCTTCTGGCCAGCAAAAATTACACATAGGTTCTTACACATTTGTGCGTGTTTACCTTTGTATACTTGACACGAAAGCACACAAAGGATGGGTATGTGGTGTTATCACAACATGACTGTGGAAAGCTACAGATCACAGTAAGATTGACCTAAAAATAGATCCCAATTTTGTTATGGCTGTAGCACCATAACAAACATGTCTAAAAATCTCTTTCAGTTCAATTCATAATTCAAAGCTGAAAATTCTTCCAGAAGACTGACAGAAAAGCTACAGGTCTAATAAAAAGTATGTATCCATCCAATTCCTGAGGCACTCTTGTCACTGAGACAGTGATGAATAGAAGCTAAGCAGCTAGCCCACTCCCAGATCATTGCCTGCCCCTTATGACCATTCAATGACACCTCACTCTGCTGGGACAAAATTAATTATCTGCCTTACACTATCCTGAAAAGCATTACTGTGAAGGTATGTGTCTTCCACTTGCCATCCGAATTATTTTTTCTAGTTAATATACTTTATGATATTTTGCTTTACCAAATCTCTGGTTATTCTGTCTTTTCCATGGGACCTGAGATGAGAATGTGAATACTCTGCAATTTTCACTTTTCCATTTTATTGCCAAAGATGTTTGTTTAGAAGTAAGAGTGGGTGAAGAGGGCATAATAGTAAAGAATTGAGTGACTTAACTGAAAGCTACAAAGTTAAACCTTGAGGTACTCTGAAACTGAAGGGTTCAACAGAGACTCTGGTACTACAAGGGAGCAAAACAAGAGCAGATCTGCAAGCACTCCAAGTCCCCCCAGAGCCCCGGAGTTTTCCTCCCATCCCGCCCCCCTCAATAAAATACTCAAAGACAAAAATGTTTGCTTGAGAATAGCCTGCTTAGCTGTCACAGCGCACACTGAAAGTAGGCAGTGCTATCATATGTCATTCCACACTGAAAACCATTAGTAATACATATTGTGGTTTTCACCGTTTTTCTTGTTTACTCTTTCACCCCACACAAATGGCATTTACTAGAGATTGGTATCGCTTAGAAAGTACAATGGAAAACATCTGCAATCCAGCTCAGCTTTTTTAACATAGTCATCCTACATTAAAAGGAAACTTTGTTCAATTATAATAAAGAGCAAATTTTAAATCACTGAGAAGTTAATTATCAAATTCAGATCCCAGATTAAAAAATACCCAGGCTCCTCCTGAAGTCACTGCAATGTCAGCCGACTCAATCCTCCCAGAAATACCAGCCAGCTGTTCCTTAGCTGGGACATGCCCATGGGCAGCGGAGGGGCCCTGGTCCCCATTCACAGGCAGCCCAGAGAGATGGGTTTTCTCTTGCAAAGCTGTGACCCCCAGTAGGGAAACACAAGCTCTGGTGCTGGTCTGTCAGCCTCTCCTTCCACAGCTCACATGGTCATGCAACAACAGTTGCGAACAGTTGCGGAGACACCCCAGCAGTTCCTGCTGCTTTCAGCAGACAGCACTTTTATTGCAGGGTGCTACAGATCCCCAGGCCAGCTCCAGCCCAGCCAGCTGAGGGACTGACACTAGAACAGCTCCAGCAGCACTGAGCTCAACGCAGACCAGTTTATCTTGATTTGCAGCACAGATGAAAAACATGACTGAGTCATATGCAGGCACAGAAATGACTTACCAATGTGAAATAAATAAATGTAACAAGAGCCCAAATACCTCTCACAACCCTGGAAGGGCAGCATGCTAATGAAAGCTACAGTTACCACAGAGGCTTATTTACTCTGCAGCCTTACCCCACATAACAATATTACTTGATTGCATTTCCACACCAAAATCCAAGGACTACACGGGATGGTGAAGCTACAGTCAGTAAAGTTCCTGTCTATGGCCCTCAGGAAGACTGATGAGGGTCAGGCTCCATACCATGTAGCCTGTATTTCCTATTTCACACTAGACTATAAAATAAATATGCAAATCCCTCTTGCTTATAAAAGAGCAGGATACCAGCGAGCCCCAAACTGAATCAGGACATCAAGTTAAATATTTCACGAAATTATTTATGAAGTACTAATCAAAATATCTACCTTTTCATCAGAAAGCCTACATACAAGTTGTCCCATGCAGTTCAATATTAAGTTTTAAGAAGCATCCTTGCTAATATTTTTGCATTTAAACACACAAAAGCTCAAGAACATCCTCTTCCTCTTATCCCTAATTTTACTTTTAGACAACTTTAATATTAAGTGGATTTTCCACCAAGTTTTCATAGTGATACATATTTATGTTCCTTTTCCCACTTTCCCTAATTCATTGTGGGAAAACAGATATGATGCGATGCATAACTCAAGCAGAGGTCCTAGAAATGCCAACTTTTTTTGAGAGCAGAGGATAAGACTAGAGGAAGGGGAATTACTCGAGAGAATCATACGGCAATCTCAAAAGGAAAAAGACCACAATTTTCTACATTTTTTTTCTTTAGCAATTATTCACAACTTCTGTTTATCATAGGTTTCATTAGAACACTATCCATATTTGTGGAGAGATGGAGAAATAAAAGCCATGCTAATTATCCCAGAGTTGTTTTAACCTAGCAAATATTTTTGGCTTGTGTAGATGAGGCATATCTGTATTTTATCTACATTCAATCCCTTTTTCAGGGTCAGAAAAACCTACAAAAGATCAATGAAGCAACAGTGATGAAAACTTCAAATGGCACCAACATTTTAAAGATCTGATGGTGTTTGGTGATTTCTTATTGATGGAATGGCATGTTTATAATCCTGTTTTTCTCAGCATCATAAGTGGTTAGGAGCAAGGACAAAGACAGATACTGACAGGCTACATTTAACTTTATCTGCCAGATAGCTTTACCAATCTTGCAATAGATTATACGTGCCTTACTTTCTATCTGCTTGTTCAGGGTGATAAAAAAAACCCCACCCTAAACTTCAAGGTTCAATTACTAGAAGTACCTTTTAAGAGCAAGTAAGAGTTTTAGACAGCAGAATCATTTGTTGCTTTTTCAGGGAAAATATTTAAACTCTGGAATGAAATTCCAAACCTTCGATATCATGTATCCTAAACTAAAACTTTATTATTCACCTATTGCATCTGTCCAAATCAATGTGTTTTTCAATAAAAGCCAACTTCTCTTTCCAATACAAAAATGAAACCAAAAATCTAAGATATGCAGTAAACACTGCACATGCTCAAATCATAACATTATACTTCAGACTGGGGCTTCTCAGAGCCAGAAATGAATTATGATTAGTAGAATTAATACTAAGCCTCAGGAGATCAGAATCCTGTCTGCAAAATACCTGATGAATACAGAAAGATTTGGTTCTATTTATGATGCTCAATAAAGCTGAATACCCAGCATTCAAACTACAGCACAAAATGTTTATATAAACCATAGTTTCAACAGAGGTTAGATGGGGAAAAAGTGTACTTGAGAATTACCATAACTTGGCAGCAACACAAACCACCTGTTTGCTTCAGGAATTCTTTGGATCTTTTTTTTAAAGTTCTTTAAATAACTTAATGCTGGGAGTGTGTGAGAACATGAAGTGCCTGATTCACAGGAAATACGTTTGCTTTTGTTTCCTGCGTGCACGTATGGAAAAGGCAGGTGTATTTCAAAGCTGTGATTCCATTTTAACAGTGGGAATGCTGCTCCATAGGGATGTTCCTACTGTTATTTTTAGTGCATACTGTTAATTTTGTCTATGTATGTACTTACTGTAAGTACCTAACTGCCTCATAAGCCTAGACTTAAAATCTACTGTACTCATTTTAGACAAAACTGGTAATAACATATTTACATGACGATATGCTGCTTTATTTTCTCCCGTTAAAGTGGCGACACGTTCAGTGTCTCCCATCTGATCCGATGCAATGGTACATACGTGCTGCAGGTGTTGGTATGATCTCACCAAACAGGTTGCTAGAAGAATGATGAAAGAAAGACTTTTAACGTATCCTTTCAAATCTGTTCAGTAGCCTGGTCCAGTGGGAGGTGTCCTTGCCCATGGCTGGGAGGGTGGAGCTGGATGATCTTTACTTACGGTCTCTTCCAACCCAAACCACCCTACGATTCTATTGTCTAAACCACGAACAAGCCTGTTTTCAGAGAGACGCCAAGCTATAGCCACTTCTTTACACAGAATTACTTTTTACAGGAGCAGTATTTTAATGCAGCGATTGCAAAGCACCTTCACTGGGGTTCCAGTAATATCAACAGCTAGAAAACGCTGCACGCAGAGACACCGCATTTCTGCATCCCAAGGATACAGTTCCGGCCAGCGGAGCCGTGCGCGGTACCCGCCGGCCCGGGCTCTGCGCAGCGTCCTGCGGGGGGAGAGGCGCCGGCACGGCCCCACACCACCCCCCACCCTCCTCAGCCCCAGCCTCAGCCTCAGCCTCAGCCTCAGCCCCAGCCCCAGCCCCAGCCCCAGCCAGCGGGAGGCGGGCGGATTCCCGCCGGGACCCTGCACACACCGCCCCCCGCCCTCCCCGTACCTGCGGGCAACGCCGGCCGTGGGACCAGCCCGGTCCCGCCCCCTCATTTGCATGACCCCGCCCAGCCGCAGGGCACGCCGGGCGCAGCCGCCGGCACCGGCTTTCCCCGCCGCTCTCCGGCTCCGCAGACGCGGCTGCGGCCGGACCCTCTGACCCGCCCCCTCCCCCCTCCCGCTCCCCAGACCCAGGCCCGGCGGCAGCGCTCGCTTCCATACCCCCAGCCCTCCGAAACCGGAAGCCATCCCGCTACGGCGGTTTCCAAGGAGACGCGAATCCCCCCGGCTCTGCAGCCACAGCCCCGGCTTCCCTTCCTTTTTCTCCCCGTTTCCAGGCGCAGAGGGCAGGGAGTTCGGGGGGGCTCTGGGCCTGATACGCGCACCGCCGCCCATTTCGGTTCGCACACGTGAATCCTCATGGACACGGCGGGGGAACCGCACGGACACGGGGAAGGTCGCACGGACACGGGGAAAGCCGCAGCTCCACCGCGCGGGCGCATCCCCAGCACCCGCTCCCCGCGCCCGGGGCCATCCCGGCCCGTGCCACGAATGGATAAGCCGCTGCCCCCAGTTACACACGTTCCTAAACAACCCGAAGCGGTATTTAATGAAAAACATTTCTCTGTTGAAGCCCCGAATTCCCATGTCTTCTGCATCTTTATATATTTTGTTTCTTATTCCCCCCCCTAGATTTCCAAGGTCTCAGCTTCCCTGCTGAAACCTTCTCCTAAAATCCACAGCCCTTTTTCTTTGACACATCAAGTTCAGGATGCCCTAGTGCTGGAGAAGAAAGGAAAACACTGCTATAAAGAGATTTATGGATAACAACTTTTACACAGTTAATTTCTCCGTGATTTGATATGGCGAAGAAATAAATGCCTGTCCTCTATAAAACAAACACAGGCCACTAAAGCCTTTGGGAGCAGTTTTCAAAAAATAAAACATGTATAATTAACTAAGAACTACTATGAGAAATAAATATTTGCTTGAGAAATAACAAGGTATTTTGCATTAATATTAGAATCAAATAAATACAGAGGGCTATAACATACCATTCCTGTTTGTATACAATTGCATTAAAAGCAACACAAAACAACACTTGCAAAATTATCCAAGAAAAATGTGGAGGAAAAAAACCCCAAATCTAAGTCCACTATTAAATATGCTCCAATGTTACATTATTTTTAATCAAACACAGATGCTATGAATTTCCTACTGAGAAAGAATTAGTCTCGAATACATAGCAGAATAATAGATTGTTGTTGCTAAATATTTTATGATATTGGTAAATGATCCATCTAGCATAAATTTAATTTTACTTGCTCTCCAGTTTTTCATGCACAATTGAAGTTTGAATTGCATAGGTATAATACTAAACCCATTTTTTACGGTGAATCTAATCACAGAACTTAGACAATTTATTTAGCTTGGTATGACAGTGATGTGCATCCTTCTAATCCCACCATGCAAAAAAACCCTGGCTTTACTAAAAATAAAGAAACAGCCAAAACCTTGCTTAAATTTAAAATATTGAAGTGTGTGAAGAATCTGTAAAACAACTGACCTGTTCAAATTGCCGTTTTTCCAATCCATGCACTGTTTTTATTAATAAGGAACCAAACCAGATTGATCATCATTTTATAACGTTTGATATATTCACTGTCTTCCTAGTTCCAGCAGAATCTTCTTAAATTTCCCAGCACTGTGTTTTATTGCTGGTACCATATGCTTTATTGTTCAGCCACAAGAGCTTTGCTCTGCACAAAGACTCATTACCTACTGCTTGCTGAGCAGCTCCAGGCTCACTGAGGCTGCCTGCGCAATCACATGGGAGTTTTGTCTGAGAAAGCCAGGCATGCCACTGATTTCACCAGCTATGGATATTTTTGTCAGCTGAGGTCTACTATGAGGAAGGAATAACAAATCCTAAAGCTTCCTTACCTCATAAGACAGCTGTTGTTATGGAAATCCCTCAACATTTTTTTTTTCTTTTAATTATTATTACTCCCATTGTAACACAGGTTCAAGTAGAAATTAAAGAGAGTTGTTGAAAGTAATATTTTCTTGCCAGGAGTGGCAAAACCCATGCATTGTCTGCATCACTCTACACACAGCACACCCTGAAATTAATATTCCGAACGGGTAATATTTTGCCAACACTTAATCTGCCAGTGTTTATCCTTTACGTAGAGGACCAGCTTCTGAAAGAAAAATTTGTTCCTAAATAGCAGCCCCTAGGTTTAAATTTGTATCATCAGTCAAGGGCATTATCCTGTAATCTTTGGTCATAAAATTAGTTTTGCTGGTTTCAGTAAGACTACCCAGGTGAATAAGAATTGGCCGTTTGAGCAAGGATTAGCCCCAAATCCAAAAGACAAATTATATAGTACAATGAAGACTAATCCCTTCTAGATAATAGCTTCTGGTTGGTTTCTTCTAGGGGGAAGTGTTTGTTTGGTCTGGGTTTTGTTGGGTTTTATAAATACAAAATCGTAAATTTAAATAACATTTTGTATTGGTTAAAAACTTAATATTTTCCTAAGCATTTTATACTGGAATATGTGAATATCTACATTCAAAATTACAAAAGCACTTACATAAAAAGATAAATATTTAAATATTTTCTTCGCTGATACATTATCAGTATCAGGGATCCATTTTGAAATATTCGTAGATAGCTTCATTCCTCCTGTAGAGTGAATTCCCAGAATATTTTAATTTAAAACTCTCAACATACAGCTAGTGATGATAAATGAACATCTCTTCTCCCCCCTGAAAACTAGTACTGAATATGTTATGAACCATAATATTAACATTGCAAAGATGCAGCTATTCTATGAAGTAGTCATTTATCTCTGGAATAATTCATAGCATTCTGAAAATATAAAACAGCAAAAATAAACTGTTTTCTCATTAACATTCCACAAATGAAATACCTACCTTTTCTAAGATCTCCCTCATTAAAATAATGGCAGCTTGTTGCTCATTGTTGGCATTATGCTGGTCCTATGGAAGTCAGTGGAAGTTTTGCAACTCATTTGCATGGAAGAAGGGACAAGCGTGACGAACAGAGATTCATGCACTTTACTGTGTTGTCATGCAAATCAATGACAAAACTCCCCGTTTCTTTATTGCTCTCAGCATCTTGCTCATTGTGTGTTACTAAGGTTTTTCTAACAGTTGATATGCAGTCTCAGATTACACTGAATTATAAAAGATGGGTAGTAAAGGATTTAGAATTATCCACAACTAAATAGTGATGAATATCTTCTAGACTCTCACATTCATTTTCAAGACTTCTAGACTCTCACATTCATTATCAAGAATGAGTGTATTTTAAAGTGCCACCATTTTTATCTACCCAAAGACACGAACTGAGCAGATGGTTCGTGGCTGAGAACCTTCTACATCTCTTAAGCAGGAAACACTACCACATATACGTTAATGAGAAGAAATGAAAGCAGACTAGATGGGTTGCTAACGAACAGCTGGTTTAGCTATAGCTATGCATATTTTTTTCCCCTGGCGATATCATTGATGATGTCATGATGCTAGTGTAGGAAGACATAAACAAAAGGCAGGCATTTTTTCTGCAGTAGCACTAGGGAGAAAAAAACCCCAACAAATGTTTGACAGATGGAAACAACAAAAAATGATCAAGGAAAGAGCATTATTGTCACATTTTCTGGCTGTCGTTATATACACTATGGAGCACTTCTCAAATCCTGAAAGGATATTAGAGGAAAACATGTTTAAGGACATGATACAGTTAAACCATTTAGCAGGGAAGTGCTGTTTTTGCAGGAGACAATAGCAGCAAGCAATCTTCATGCTGTAGGAATGGCAGCCTCAGTCAATCAGTTCTTCAAGTTGGGGGGCAGGGGAGATTCAATCCTCCACAGTGGAATTTGAGATTTTCTAATTCTAACTCAACATTTTTAGATAAATAAATTACATTCTATACCATACTCTCTTCTTACAGGTTTACTAAACAGAAGGAAGTGTCTGTCACGGTCACTTTGTTGCATTTCTGCCCAAACATACCATTGAGGAAGTGTTTTTTGCCACCATGAAAGGATTTAAAGATTGACCAAGAGTTTCACAGTAGCCAGAATCCAGACCTCCCTTGTCGCTCCACAGTAGGAAGAGCTCCAAACGAGACAATACTTTCTGGTACCCCTCTTGTAACAGACAGGACTTCTTCAGGAGAATCTAAATTCACCTCTCCTTGAAACAATAGTGGGAGAATCATACGCAAATGCATAGCTGTCTCTTCCACCCATGGGAGTGAAGGTAAGCAAGGGCTCTTCTCTAATAAAAGATTCCTTGTGAATCCAAACAAAAACAGAATCAAGAACCTGCTGAAAAATTGTAAATAAACTGTCAGATCCCATATCTGCTTTGTATGAAAAGAAATTCACAGAAACATTCTTATACTTTCCAGTCCCACAGAAGCTACAGCAAAAGGGCATTGCCAAGGAAATTCAGACTCTGAATCATCTCCATTGTTAGTAACGAATAAGTAAAGCCTGGTTTATTCTACCCTATATGCATTCAAACTTGAGTACTTCCACAAAGGTTAGGTAAAAGTATTTGTATTTCATATATGCAGATACTGCAAAGAATTTAAAACAACCACCCACCCCAAATTCAACAACAGCCCCAAATCAGATATAACTCACAAAAAGACTAAGCCTATGATTTGAACTTCAAATCATTCCCACCTTATACAACTAAATTGTTTTGTTAGATATCGAGCTAAATCTGCTGTTCAGTATCCTGTATCACTGTTGGATGAATCAGGTATGAATCAAAACAATTATTGGGACAGCACTGTTCACTTTTGTGGAATGAAAAGAAGCAACTTGTACTCAATGCCTTGTTATTTTGAAGGGCTGAATCCTGTACCTTGCAATCGAATGCAAGAGCTCTTGTTTCTCCAAGTACACCGGAAACCCAACAACTTCTACACCACCCGAGAAAAAGAAACTGCTGAAACAGTCTTTTGCAGTCTAGTGCCAAAAAAGATCTGAAATCCAGGCTTTATGAAATGTGTTCAGTGAACCATATGTGGTCTACTCCAGCACTTAGAAACAGCATGGTTTGCATGTCATGGTTTGCATTTTAGGAGCTACCGTAGCAGCAATTCCAAATGCCTCAAGCATTGGTTTACAGCTTTGGAAGTAGACAGTTTGTGATCACTCCTCTGATAAGATTTATAAACCTTGTCCAAGCCAACTCCCAAATTTGAGTTCAGAAAGAAGCACAGCTGCAAACTTCCCATGAAAGTCTACCACTGCAGAAGTTCTACAGAATTAATAATGGACACTCGTGATAGAAAACGGTATAATATTAATTAAAGCTCTACGGCTGAAGTTACTGTCAGTAATACTGAGATAATCCTAAGTATAAATTCCACATATTTCTCTCCAGATCAAATATAATTTAATCAATTAGTTTAAGAGTTAGAAAGAAAGGAAACTTACCTCCTTGACCAGGACAACTTCCCAAATCATGTGGTACAAAGCAGTGAATTCTCTTTACATATTAACTCATATACAAAAGCATACCACTTCATAATGATTTTTAGTACAACAGGTCTTGACAACAACTTCATTTTTAATGATACAATCTTGGTACACGTTACAATACCTGCATTTTTTTAAGATAGAACAAACCCTCTCATCAGGGTGGTATCTCAGAGGAAAGTGCACTTCCTTTCAGAAGATACCATGAATGGCACTCTACACCAGAAGAGTACACAAACAAAAATAGTCCCCTGTAGTAAACATACAGGGTTTCTTTCTCCCTTCACAACCTTTCTCAAAACTGCTGGCTAACTATCAAAACCAAAGAACATAATAACTTTGGCACATAGATTAATGTACTGAAATGTGTATAGCAGGTAGCAAAAGAATGTCTTGACTGTTGCATTAGATGATGTGAATAATTAAAGCAATTCATCTTGTGTTGCTGTAATGCTTGATACACTGGCCTTATGCAAAGTCCAAAATCCCAGCAGAGCATGGAGTTTCTCCAATAAAACAAAGTTAAGTTCTATTTTAAGAGCAAACTGCTTGTTATCTTGTTAACCACCCCCACCCCACCCCCCCAAACAAACAAACAAAAAAACATAAAAAAGACTTGGAAAAAGGAAGATACTTTAAGAAGAGAGATTGACTGTGCTGTCTCCTATGTGCTTCATAAGTCAGATTTGCTCCAGCCAGTTTCCATGACAGCTCAGACATAGCAACATGATCCATGCCGGAGAGTAATTCAGAACTACAGAGCTATGCTTGGTGTGATTAGAAATTACAAGACATCAACAGAAGGAACAACAGTGCTTTTTTGGTTTTAATTAACTGACATAGTCCCTACTCCACCCCTTTTCTCTTGCTTGGTTACTATGCATATCTTTCCTTATAGTACCATTTTCCAACTTGTAAGTTTCACTTGGCTGTTGACCACCAAACAGCTTAAAAATAAATAAAATTAAGGGATATTTGAAGCAAGCATGACAGCTAGTAGTTTGTCTTTTTCTTTTTCTCCAACTATTTGGTTCTTCTGGTCCCCCTTTTACCACAGTAATTCAAAAAGAAGTTTACTGAGTCAACACAGTTGAAACAGGAGTACAATCCGGTCGGGAAGAAGCAGACCATCTTTTTGTACTGGATTTGTCAACACAGCTTTCTAAAGCACTCCTGTAACCAGTAATATTGCCTTATTTCTTGCTTCTGTGATTTCCAAAATGGAGCAGACAAGCTATTTAGTTTTTATTTTCCACTGGAAGATGAATCTTTCATTTTTACAGTCTTTGAATTTGTTCCTGTCTACCGTAAACACAGGTATTTTAATTTGAGCAGACAGACACAAAAACATTATAGACACACAGACAGATCTAAACAGCAACATAAATAATTTTTTACATTTTATAGCAGTTAGTAGTTTATGAAGCATGCCAACTTACAAGACTTTTTCAATGCACTACTTAGAATAAAATATAGTGAAATTTTTCTAATAGACAAGAAGATATCTAAATTCTAAAATAAGGTGTCTGCCTTAAATTGCTAAACCTCAGTTTTCCCCCCATATGTTCCATCACAGCAGACTACATTAAGAAAGTAAAAGTATTTTGCAAGAGATTCTCCTCCTTATACCCTAAAACCATTGTAATAACTTCACTTCCTTTGAAATCAGTGTTAAATAAATTAAATGGAAAATCTTATCATATATTTTAGCATCCAAAATAAATTTCATAGCATATATACAAGATTTTCATCAAGTTAAAACCTGAACAACTACACTCTTTACAGCAAACTTTTTATTATGTCATTCTAACGTTCAAAAGCTTCAGAAAGTAAGCCCCTCCTATTCAGAAATATGCTAAGGAACACTCACTGCCATTTCTTTCATAGAGGAAGATCTATTTGCAATATTTAAATAACCACATCCATATTAGCAAATCAGTGCTCAGTTCTAGGATGCACTGGTATAATTTAGCCTGGAGAAGAGGAGGACGGGGGAAGACGTTATTGCTCTCTACGGCTACCTGAAAGGAGGTTGTAGTGAAGTCCCTTCTCCCAGGTGACTAATGATAGCACGAGGGGAAATGGCCTCAAGTTGCACCAGGGGACGTTTAGATTGGATATTAGGAAAAATTTCTTTACTGAAAGAGTGGTGAAGCACTGGAACAGGCTGCCCAGGGAAGTGGTGGAGTCACCTTCCATGGAGGTATTTAAAAAACATGTAGACATGGCCTTTGAGACATGGTTATTAGGCACGGTGGTGTTGGGCTTACAGTTGGACTGAATGATCTTAGAGGTCTTTTCCTTAATGATTCTATGATTCTATGCTCTGAAAGTCATGACTTAATAATAAAAATGGAGTGCTGATTTACATTTTGATTACACAGTTTTCAGTTGGTGTTAAAAGACACACTGTGTTCCCATCTGACTTGCTGAGAATACAGTGGATAACTGCAGTAGTCACATGTCTTGAAACTGTGCAGGGATCAACAGTTCTGCAACATGCTCAAGTCTGGAAGTTGTTTTGTAGAAATGGTAATCAAGTGACTGTTTTTTGCCTAAGAGTTGTAGCTAAACGGCATCAATACTAAATACAGACTTATTATAGCATTTTTATAGCCCAAATGTCTTCCAAGATTTCAGAAATCTTCATGATTTTTTTTAATTAAACTGCAGGACTTAACGTTCCAGTCAGATTTTTGTTCAGAGTATTAGATACACTTAGCCCCCTGACTGAAGTACAATAGATGAGTTAAGTATGTCAGGCTACAGTTCCTGAAGACTGCAGGTTTTTTCAGTCTCTTATGTTCTGTTGCTGCACTTTCAGCAGAAGACTTTTAAATCATTATTTGACATCTTTTCCAGTAAATACATTAAAAAAAAAAATAAGACTTCTAACTAGGTTTATATTCAAAAATTGGAATAAGGCTGACCAATATATGGCACAGACAAAACTTGGACTGTAGAGACCATTGATAGCACCTGATAGGAAGCTGCATCCTCTGACAGCTTCCTGTGTTGCAGAGAAGAAGCAATTATTAGCTAAGTGTGATTGCTCAGTCAGATTTATTTCTTCAGCCCAGCATCTTAAAGCACTGAGGATAATATTGTCTTTGTCACAATATTTTTCCTTTTAGGAAAATGAGGACCCTGTTTATTTCTGCTGTGATAAGTGGAGATAATACCGGTCTTTTCAGGTATTTGGAAAGAGTGTACTCAACGTGTTGATTTTGACCTTCCAGGTTACAGCAAAGATGCAAACTGACAACACTAGTTGTCATTTGTTGTTAACAGACTTTGACCAGATCAACAGCTCTAAGTTCATGAAGGAACTCACCAGTTTTGTGACTGAAGAGCAGGAAGTCCAGGACCTTGGCTGTTTTGTTCCATCTCCCAAAGTGGGGAGATTTCAGTGACCCTACCACTGCTCTAGCTGCTTGCTTGGAATTGCTCTCCTTCTGTCCTATGTCCACTGTCTGCAGCAGTCACATAAGTCTCCAGAATATAGAGTTGTAAATGCAGGCTTTAGCCATTTAAGATTTCAAGAGGTCTAAAGATTTGCCAGGGCTCACTGTTCCACTTTTCCAGAGCAAAAGGAATTCTCATTGCCCTGGATGGCTTGGACTGAGAGATAGGAGTGGCCTACTTACATTCAGAAAACATTTACAATGGCAATGAGTTCATAACTGTGCATTATGTATCCTGCAGTTTTCTCATTATTATCTCCAGCACAGTGAGACTTTCAGAAAAGTTGTCTTATTTACCTTGCAGAATACTTAAAACAGCAAATTGGTACATTGTGCTGATCATCTTACTCTTTTCCTGCAGTTGCAAGCAAGTCTTTAAATGATTACACTCATAATCATAGTGAAACCAACTCAGATCAACAACTGTCAGCCTTGTGATGTTCAGTGTGTCAAACAATGACATAGGCAGAGTTTGCAGAGAAAAACAGTATTTAAGTAGACAAGCTGAGATGACTAGTAAAACCGAACCCCTTGAGGACATGAGAAAGGGGTCATACACACAAAAGCCTGCTATTTTTTTCTAAGTGTGGAAGTTCATCTAATTAAAAAAATACTGAAATACTGATTTCCTCACAAACGTTGGCTAGTGGTTATCCTGACTATCATACCACAATAATGACAGCATTAACAGCCTTGAAGGCTATATGTAGGCCAATATATAGCCTTAAAAGGCTGTCTGATATGTAACCTTAGAAGCTAAATATCTGAAGTGTCAAGCAGGAAACAAAAGTCGATTCAAAGAGCTAGAATTGCAGAGAAATCAGAGATATCACTTGTCATCTCATAACAGTTATTTATACATGCCAACTGAAAAGTTTATACATGTGGCAACAGAGGCAATTTTGACAAAATCATTTAAAATCTGAAAAAATACACTTGCAGGAACTGCTCCAAAACATTAGAAACTGCATAGTAGTTGAAAATCTTAAGTTACCAATATTAATGAACGCTGACAGGTAAGTGGAGAGGAAAAGATCAAGAACATGCCTCTGTTTCAACAGGCAGAGGCAAAGAATATAAACGTGTAACAGTAAAAAAAGGGTGATGCTAAAGGACATACAAAGAGTTGCATTAGCAGGTCAAGGTAACATCATCTTTGAAGTAGTGTTAGATACAGATCAGAACACAGTAAGAATGCATTTCATGGTAACTTGAGATTGAAAATACTAAAAAGTTTGCATAAGGGTTTTTTGCTTCACAGCTGAGTTAACTATCCTGGAGGAGAGAGAAAACGCTCCCTGGAAAACTATCTTCTAGTAAAACTCTGAGAAAGATACATCTGTTGTGAGCATAGACATCATAACTGCTTTGTTTTTTCCTTAGATTAGCCAGAAAAAGGCCATTAAAAATATAACTATATAGAAATTTGTAGGATGGGGAAGGAACAAACAAAGTGCCTTTTAAAAAAATGTACTGAGTAGTAATTAGACGAACCAAGAGTGGAAAAAAGCACAAACAAGACAACATTTCAGAAGATAAAATACAGTAAACTCTTGAAGATGGGTTGTGGGAGCTGACGGTGAAGTGTTCATTTTGAGATCTATGAAATATATTTGCATCTAGTGTATATATGCAGACGTTAAGGTGAATGGCTCCTAAAGTAACTGAATGACAGAGTAAAGCAAATGAATGAGAATACCAGAAATACCATACTGTGACACTGACTGCCAACATTTGCTAGGGTCATTCTATCCATTAAAAAAAACCAATCAAAAGCAGTTCCCTTGCATCCAAACCCTCCAGCAAACTCAGAGGAAAAATTCAGAGTGTAATGTGCACTGAGCAAAAAGTGGAAGATACAAAAGGTATCACTTTGCTAAATAAAATCAGAGAATTTGGTGAAAATATAACAACGACCTCAGACTACTACAGATGGGGTGGGGAAAGCAAAAGCCAAAATAGCAGACAGGCTGACAGCTGAGTCAAATCTAGCCTGAACCAGAACTGAAGTGAAAACTCCTGCCTGTCCACATATCCAATATTTTGCTAGATCTAAGCATACAAACAAGATGATTCTGCTAATGGCAGGAGCACTGTAACCCTCTGCCCTACATCCAGTCATCATCAAAAGCCAAATCTTCAGAAAACAAAGCTTAAAATTCAGAGGTCGTCATATACATTAAATGTCAAATGCAATGAGGGGGAACTTTTACTAGAGTAGGTAACCAATGAGGGCTCTCAAGCCATAGCCTGATTGTGTGCAATCCAACAGCAGCAATAAAAACTAGAAACAAATAGCATACATTCTTACTAGAAAATTTTACAAAGAAACTGCCAAAAACTTATTAATTGCTACATAACTGTTATTTTTACTATACAGGTGCTATTAATATTTTAACTAATGGTTATATTTCAAAACTTTTTTTCTGGATTGTAAATATAAGTCCTATGTAACTTCTAGCATTGGACTGGCAGCAGAAACCTGAAATCAGTTTCCATAAACAGTTATAATCCTGAAAACCATTTTTAATGTGAAATTTTGCAAGACTTTGACTGGTTTAACTATTCCAAGCCTAGGATCTCCATATGAAAAAAAAAAAATCAAATGACATCTTATTGTTACTTATGCCACAATTGCACTCTTAGGAATTAAAAGGTACATTTCAAGACCACCAGTTAGACAGAATCTGTCTTATTGAACATGTCAAAATAATAAGAGGAAGAAAAATCAATCAGGAGTAATTTTGCTCTATTGTCAATAATAAAGCACAAAAAAAAAGGAAAATTATAGTGGCAAGTCTGACATGAACTTTACAATTCTATTTCTAAATAATTGCAGTAAGTGGATGGGAAAGTATTCTTCTGATACAGGGTGATATCCTGTCACTTGAATTTACAAAAAGGAATTTCTTTAGATAGGAAAAATTTAAACCATCTAGCATTATTTTAGTACACACAAAGCAGTTAAACGTCATTTATTTCTCTTCTCAAAGATAATCCCTACTAATTGCTCTAGTCCTGGAAATACTGCGGGAAAGGATAACAAAGACTACTTGCCAAATTTGTCATGTCATTATTTTGCTGCACAATCCAAATGGTATAGCCTGACCCATTCTCAGCATGCTGAATATCAGCCTACAGAAAAGGATCCATGCATGAGCCATTCTGACCTTTCTTGTTAGTTTCTTCTGACCTTTCTGACCTATTATACCACTATAAAGAAAACAGAGGAGCTGTTGGGTACTCTTGATGGATTAGAAATAAGTATGTCCTAGACGCATTCTTGTTAAGTACTAAACTGGGCCACTGAATTATAATGCTTTTCAAACAATCAAAACGATAATAGGGATGATGATGAAGAAACAGAAGTAGTAAGAAACAGATTGTTAAAATATTTAAGTGCAAATAATCTGCTTTTTTGAAATTGTTCATCAGAATCCTTAACCATATATTCTGCCTTAATTTTAGATTGGATCAGATTTTAGATTGGATTTTTAAGGCCCCATTGGAGTGAGAACAGGTATTAAAAAACAATGATCCCAGCATAGTTATTTTCATTAAGCATGACTATAATTTAAGCACGTTGCTAAAAGAGGCCTTTAATCTCTTCTAGTCAGATTTCTTTAATTAAATTCCTCCAATTCTCAAAGGAAAGAAGCTCTAGAGCCTTGAATACAAGTCTCTAAAGTCCCTGTGTCTCATTTCAAACACTACATGTTGGGGAATGGCTCAAGGAACAGGGACATGGGTCCCTGGACGAGTTAGTTTGCAGCATGTAACAGCGTTAAGCCTGAGCTGGTGTGCCTAGGCCTCCGTTAGCATAAGCGAGCTATGTTAGCATAAGTGAGCTATGCAGGAGGCCCATGAAGATTACGATAACCTTGAGCAAGGAGTAAGCAACATTCCTGGTAACGAGCCAGCATGGAAAGGATAAGCGGCCGGGAAACCAACTGCAGCCGAGAAACTAACTAACTGCGGCCGGGAGATGAAGTCACCAGTAGCCAGTAATGTTATAATACGAATGCATAATTAAAGTAAAGGTAGCCAATTATGTTATAACACATGTGCATAATTAAAGCAAAGGAGCATAAAAGAAGCTGTGTCACATCAATAAATTGGAAGATTGCTTATGATTCACATTGAATACGCGTCTTGCTTTCCTCTGCTCGTCGCAACTATATCATATCATCAACAAAATCTTTATCTTTATAAACAAAAAGGTAGAAATACTATGAAAGTGCTTATTCTTTACATAACACATATCTTCTCCAATGAAATTACCTAGGATTATTAAACTGGTTCCCAGGCCTGAAACAGACAACTCATGCTTCTTTGGAATGTACATATTAAGAAGTACAAAATGTATAAATTACTTTTGCTCTCTAAATATTGGATTTTGGCATCTGCAGTAATATTTTTTTTTTTTTTTTTAATAGCTAATACTGCTATTTGAGCAAAACTCTCAGAATGAAAACCACAGTCCCACAGCTTATAATACAAGTCCCAAGTACTATGAGAGAAATTTTGCAGCAGCTGTTCTCTGAGTTGGAATACAAGACAAATGCCTTGTTATCTTTTTATTCTGTATTTCTAACTTCTAGGGAAAAAAAATTCTATGAGGGAATTTATAGTCACATAAATCTTCCAAGTTCCCATATATTGTGATTTCTGATTAAAAAAATCTTATAGTGAACCACTGGAAAATATTTAAGGAAAAAGAAGAATTTTTCTTTATATGCTTAACTACTCCTAAAAGAAAACACTAATAGATAGGCTGACCTTAGCCAAAGAGTTCAGGTGTTATTATGCTATGCATTATTGCAGACACTGTCACATAAAATTAAATTACATCCCTTTTAAAAATAAGACCATGCCATTTCTTCCTGAAATAGCCACTGTTCAGTTGTCCTGCAGTTTTATAGATCTTGCCACAGGAAAACTGTTGCATTTGTCATAGGAGGGATCACCCCTTTCCAAAATTTATAGTAAATCTCTGCATGTCTCACATCTCTGCTATGTTAAGTGGGTACACGTGCTAGCACTAAGCCAGCACCACTGAAGAGTACTGCTTTTGTGCAGTGACTCTCACCCGGGTTTATCTCCACCAGCTAACCTGTTTTAAAGCAGTCACAGGATCCAGATACTGTCATACAGCAGATATTGCTAAGTTAGATGACATAGTGGTTAAAAACTAACTTAATCATGTTTCTGCTGCAGACTTCACAGCTGCTATATCTAGGCAGCTGCTCCAGCCCTATTAATGATTTCTGCTGTCTGTCCACTCCCCTCTATTTAAGGTAGTCAGCGGTTTCAAATTCGAATATGTACAGTTTTCATCCCCATTCAGACCTTGTAAATGCAGAGTCATTGCAAGCGCTGTAGATGGGGTTTGCTTTGGGTTTTGTTCGGGGATTTGTTTGTGTTTGAACATTAAGAAAGAAATTCAAAAGCAGAATTGCTATCGGCTAGTAATTTCTCCCTCCTTTGTATGGTAGAAACAAAACCTATTTCATCAAAATCGTATTTGTCTGTCTTACATGTATGCAGAAATTTCTTCATTTGTCTGTCCTGTACATGAAGGAGAAATTCAAATTCAGTAAAATACAGATAGGGGAAATGATTCCAGAAATGGAAGAATTGCTTTGCTTGATGCATTGAAGTGCGTAACTTAATACACCTGCTCTTTTGAGGCTGTAATGACTGTTGATAATTCTAAGGAGGACATATCCACAGGGAGAAATTAGAGTGGAAGCTGCTGTGACACTGTACAGGGGCATGAAGAGGTGATGTCCACAAAGCATGGAAAAGGTAGGTTACTGCCTGAGGAAGAAAGCAAAGAAGTGACAAGACACTTGACCAGGCAGACTGTAGTCTGTCATGAAATAACTGCAGAATAAGCACTTCCAAAGCTACATTAGACTTAACTGGTTAACACAAGAACCTTTGCAAAAACTTTTCATTGTAATTCCATGCAGATTCCATCTATCTGAAGTTAAATTATTAATTTTCCCATCTTGTTCTTGTTTTGGAATTAGCTTATTGCTGTGAATTAGCTACAGCAGTTAACCTGCTGTTTTAAAAGCGCATAAAACAGAATTCCCATTCACAAAATAAGGGCAAGTAGAAAAAACATCCAGAGAGGGGAAAAAAGAAATATAATAGCATAAATAACATGATAACAGAAGTTAACTCATGTATTAGGTAGGTTACTTATGTTGTTTACTAAATAAAATTTAAATCAGAACAATATGACAAAAGCTTTACTTCACACTGCAGAATTAGGATAGCAGATATAATCAGGAATTGGTAGCAAGCACTAACTGCCTTCCAGCGTCTGATGACCCAGAATTTTAGGTACAATTGTATCAACAAGTTTTGCAAACTGGGTAATGTTTAGGCATCTAACAAATTCATTTCAGAAATCTGATGCATGTTTTCATGGTTACTGAAATAAATGAAGCATATTGTTCATTAAAAACGTAATTTTAAAAACAAGTCTAAGATTCTTGTCAAACCATAGTAAGTCAAGAATCACATGCATCATCATAAGAATCAGAAACACAGGAGGGAGAAAGCTGTCCTCTTATCTAAGTGTTTGTTCACAGCAATGAATAATAACACAAACTCCTACACCCAGTGGCTGTGTGTTACCCGCAGGCAGGAGGACCAGTAGTCCAGACTGCTACAAAAGTCAGGGGCTCATCTGTAGGGGCTGATTAAGGTGCTTTTTGTTATCCACAGAATTGGCAGTGAGTAAAAGGCTTTCCTGGATATCACTTATACAAATAAAAGATAACAATCTTTCCTCTTTGTAAATGTCTTGCAAGTGACTCCAAAAGTTCAACTCACTGAGTCTGCAACACAGATTTTCCATGTAAAATGGTAGCATGGGGCCCATCTACCATAAACAACTGCATTTAACAGGCCATTCCACTGTTCGAATTTAATCTAGGTAGTTTTCCAAGATTTATTTTTTTCTCATCTCTATATTCAACAAAGCAATAAATGCTGAAATATAGAATCATAGAATCACTAGATTGGAAGAGACCTCTGAGATCATCGAGTCCAACCATGCCTATCTCATTATTAAACCATATCCCTAAGAAACTCATCCACTGGTTTTTTAAACATCTCCAGAGATGGTGTCTCCACCACTTCCCTGGGCAGCTGTTCCAATCCCTGACCACTCTTTCAGTAAAGGAATTCTTCCTAATGTCCAGTCTAAACCTCCCCTGCTGCAACTTGCAACCATTTCCTATTGTCCTATCTATCGCTTGTCACTTGTGAGAAGAGCCCAGCACCCATCCCATCACAACCTCGTCACAACCTCCTTTCAGGCAGTTGTAGACAGTGATGAGGTCTCCTCTCGGTCTCCTCCAAGCTAAACAACCCCAACTCCCTCAGCCGTTCCTCATAGGGCTTATTCTCCAGCCCCCTCACCAGCCTCGTTGCCCTTCTCTGCACACACTCCAGCCCCTCAATGTCCTTCCTGTAGTGAGGGACCCAAAACCAAACACAGCACTCGAGGTGCAGCCTCACCAGCGCTGAGCACAGGGGCACAATCACCTCCCTGCTCCTGCTGGCCACTCTGTGTCTGATACAGGCCAAGATGCCATTGGCCCTCTTGGCCACCTGGGCACACTGCTGGCTCATGTTCAGCCGGCTGTCAACCAACACCCCCAGGTCCTTCTCTGCCAGGCAGCTCTCCAGCCACTCTTCCCCAGGTCTGTATCGTTGCATGGGGTTGTTGTGTCCCAAATGGAGGACTCTGCACTTGGCCTTGTTGAACCTCACCCCGTTGGTCTCAGCCCATGGATCCAGCCTGTCCAGATCCCTCTGCAGAGCCTCCCTTCCTTCAAGCAGATCCACATTTGCACCCAGCTTGGTGTCATCTGCAAACTTGCTAAGGGTGCACTCAATGCCTTCATCAAGATCATTGATAAAGATGTTAAACAAGAATGGACTGAGCACTGAACCCTGGGGAACATCGCTCATGACTGTTTTCCAACTGGATTTATCTCCATTTACCACCACCCTTTGGGCCCGACCATCCAGCCAGTTTTTAACCCAGCAGAGGGTGTGCCTGTCCATGCAGATGGCAGCCGGTTTCTCCAGCAGGATACTGTGAGAGATGGTGTCAAAGGCTTTACTGAAGTCCATGATAAGCAACATCAGGGCAAGTATTACCTAGTAAACCGAGTCTATGTTAGATGCTGGTGCCTTTACAGTACCTTTGAGCTCCAAAGTATTTATCTTACCAAGAAAAGATTGAACAATCTGACATGTTATTTCACAGAAATTTGATAAAAGTACACAACTGAGTGACAAGCCTTCATTCTATTAAAAAGAATTAGAAAGGAGGCTTAGATTCCTAAATCATGTACTTTTAATAAATTTTAGTACCTTTTTCCTTTTATATAAATATTAGAGATTTCAATTAAAATTAATTTTAATACAAAATTGGTTTACAGTTTGTTGAAAGAACAGAACTCAGTGCATTGGTTTTGGTGATCTCCAGTATTACATTCTGAAGGAATGAGAAAAGTATTGTATATGTTTGCACTTCTATTAATTGCCAAATCTCTTTCCAAATTTGTTACTGTTAGTGGTTTCTGGCCAGACCTCCTCTGACCTCTAAAATGCATAGAGTTAATGAAGTAAGGAGCAGGGGAAGGAAAAAAAAAATCATCAGAATACTGAAAAGAAACATGCACATACACCTTTATTGTATAGATATTAAGCCTTGTTTTCAAAAGTTTTTCCTCAATAATGACTGTATGATTAAGCCTTATGTTACAAGATTTATTTATACATCATGATTCAAGTTGAAATTATTATTATTCTGCAACACAAGCAGAATAGATTTCTGAAGATTTCCCCAAAATTTTACGTATATCTTCTACCTGTGAGGAGAAGGGCACAAATTGACGGTGAGGTATTCAGCTTGCCTTAAGGTAAAGTACTTGGTACTTCAAAATTACACACACACCCCTCTCGCATGGAGCCACTAACAGAATATTGGTCTATTACCTTTCTAAATCAGATTTTTAATTGCATCCAGCAGTGGAACAACAGTAACACCAAGGATTGTTTGGAAAGTTTTCCTGCAGCATTTACCAATCTAAATTAATGAAGCACCTCATAAGTCAGCAGCACTGCTTTCTGGGGATTATTTTCCTTATAGTTTCACCTTACTGCATACTAAACACACAAATAAGAGAAACACACTTCCCATCACTTGAGCATAAAGAAAACTATTTCAATATCAAAACTATTATTCTTTCCTAAATGAATATTATGCAAAAATTCTAATGAATCAAGCTTCACTTATGGAATAAAGATGAAGAAAGCTGAGCCAAGCAAGCCTTTGTTAAGTGGCCTTGTCCTCCTCTGCATTGTAGAAATGCATCAGATAATCAAGTCAGACACAATATAATATGAAACTTAAGCTACTGAAGCAGAATGAATTGCCAGCTGCCTTCAGTAATGTGCCATAAGGATAATCCAGATAAGGTAAAAAGAAATTATACATAAAGTTCATATGAGTCAGACTATAAAAACATTGAACAAAGTAAACAGGAAAAGATCTGTAATTTTGTGGTCACGGACTATTGCCCTACGTGTACACGCCCACGTGATGCCGTACATCAGCAACATACTACTATGTCTAGACCCACAGTCATTCATGAAAAGCCAGGTTTAATGTTTGCATTCATACCATGGTTAACCAATAATCCAAACAGACCCTTCAGGATAAGTGTTAACTACCCTCTTTCTTTTGGATTTTTTCTTCATCAGCACATATAGCATTTTAAAATGACATTTAATAACAAGCACCTAAAAGATAACAATATACACATTTTGTAGTATCTGAGCAAAGCTCACAACAAATTAGGAACAAGTTATCCAAGAAAAGATGCTATCATCATTTTCTTGCTATTTACCAAGCATTTTACATTACTTTGTGACGTTATTAAAATATTATACTGATTGCACACAGGTCTCAGGTCTTTGTGGGTGTGTGAATAATATCCTTTACTTCTAGTCTTAAATAAATGATATCATAATGTGACAAATTAAAACACAGTCTTTGAAAGTACCTCTTCAGATAACTTAGTGTTTCCTTTTCCAAAATACTAAACTGCTTCTACTTTTGCAAGTAAGTAAAGAAAGATGCAAATACACAATAATTCATTTACAAACACAGTCAAGAAGTTAGGAAGATTTTTCCTGTATAAATCTAATTACATTGGAAGTTGCCGATGTATACTAATCCAGTAGATTTTAGTATGAATTTTAAGCATTTTTCAACATAAAGTTGCAGCTGGAAATTGAATTTTTTTACTAATGTTGTTCCAAAATTGCTAATAAAATCTCTACAGAGATGTAAAATTATAACATCAAGTTTTGTACCATCAAATGGTGCAGAATTGAAGTTGGGCCTGCATAACTGTAGATATATGCACATGAATAACTGCTACTGTACTACTGACCTTGTGATCTCAAAGAACGCCAGTTTCTCTCAGAAGATTTTTAGACCTCTGAAATCACGTTTTCAGTCTGTAGACATTTCCTTAATCTGTCCTTAAAAAAATGAAATTCATGTCTCATTACTGTTAAAATGATATCAACATTTCTAGAATTTCTGTTAAAGTGGTAGCAATGCCTTATGCACACTCACAGAATAAACAGAAAATTCAGTTTGCAATGAAACCAATTACCATATTAGGGGGAAAACCAAGTCAGAACATCATGTGAGTCACATGTATGGATAAGTCACAGAAGTTATTTTAACAAAATATATAATTATTGGAAACAATTATTGACTAACTTGTAGAACATATTATATTTCAGAAGAGCAGACCTGCCTTTTTAGTATAAATGATCATTCAACCTTTGAGCACATAGCCAGCATGCAAATTTAGTTTCTGGTAAACATGAGCTACTTCTGCTCTGACACAACAGGAATTCTGAAAACCTTCCTGTATTTCACTGAACAGAAAAAAATTCAGTAACAGCAAGGACAATTAAACATTAATCCTGCTTACCGAGGCAGGTGACAGACTTGCCATCTGTTGAAGTCCTTAAAGCAAGGTTTGATATCTTTCTAAAAGACAACTTTGAATACAGTTTTTTTGGGGGGGTGGTGTGTGGGGGGGAAGGCAAAACCCCCACCCCAACCCCATTTGATTCACACTGCACAGCTGTGGACATGGCTGTGGTAAAGGAAGAAGGGACTGGTAGCACAAGCCAGTGACAGTTCTGGCTTTGCCATTACAGATGTCATTCCATCCTGGCCCCTAACACTTGTGATCCTGCTTTGAAATAAAGTCAGACTCTTATCTTGGTTCAGTATTTCAACTCAACTTGCAGAGGATCAGAAAGAAATATTCATTTCCACATTTCTGAGCCCGGAATCTGGTTTCTATGGTTTGACTGAACATTTTTCACTGTCTTCTGTGGCACTGAAAATTGAGCACAGCTGGAGACAGGCTTATGGCCAGAAGCAGTGGAGAGACACTTAAAACGTGCATGGAAGGTGTTATGCGCTCAGGGTTAGTTCATAACAACATGATTATAAAGAAGCTTTGGTTCAGACTCCTGGTAGACCTCTGGACATTTTCATATCTTCCTTCAGCATAGGCCATGACTCTCTGGGTGTATGATACCTACATGCTCTCTTTGCTATAATTTTGAGCATCAATGGCGCAACAGTTGCTATTGCACCATTCTCTAAGGCATACCTATGATTTTTAGGATCAAAATAATTTTGGGAAAACAAAGGTTTTGATCATGATACAAGAAGTTTAAGTCATAATTAAAGTCTGCATCATAAAGGAAACTAGATCATCTCCCCAAAGCATTTTGTACTGGCTGTTTTACACAAGTAATTAATATTACTTTTCAATATTACTGCTGCTGTTCACATGTATCACAGTGGAGCCAGATGGACACAGTGCATACAGCTTGAGCTTTTTGAAGCAAGAAAGAAGGTAATAAAAAATGTTTACGTTTTTTAGGTATGCAGACAAATGAGTTGGTAGCTAATGTAATAACATGACTGAAGTGGCGGAGTGTAGCATGTTACACAGTGTAGATCAGACTAAGCAGGCTGTATGAACTTCAGAGCAATAAACAGGACTACAAAAGATGCATAAGCAGAGAAGAAAAAGTGGGAAATATAGGAGAAACCAGGTTGTGTTTCCGTTATCAGCTGCAGGATGCATATGATATGTGTACAGTGAAGTAGGACTGCAAATGCGGGCAGTGATGGATCTGTGTAGTCCCACGTCAGATTCTACCAGTCCCACTGAATATCAAGATAGACTCTGATACCTATGAGTGACGATTTCAGTAATTAGCAGGTGGCTAATAAAGTAATGAGGGAAAATATGTTTGGTCTCAAAGAAGTCTATATTTTAGCTTTTCTCTGTCCCTAATTTCTGTGAAACTAAAGACTCCTCACTACACAGTACAATAAATAAACAAGTCAAAGTAGAATATGTTTTTTAGATAAAAACCAACAAAGCCACCTGAATAGAAAACATTAAATGTAAATCTTTTCTGTGAGAACCTGTATTAAAAATGTTTTCTTAAAATCCAGGCCTGGCTCCTCCGCTAGACAAATCACACGAGTTAATGTCTTCATTAGGTACACACTCCAGTCCAGCATTTACCCTTCTGTGTTAAACCTATTGTGTGAAATGTATATTTAAAATGCCAACTCAAGCTTTATTTCAAATATCATGCATTGTCCTCTCTTCTGGTTGCTCTTTTCTCCAACAATCTCTGCAATGCATTTTAATTTGTTGAGAAAATTCTCACTTCCTTTAAGGCAACAACAAGCTGAATTTACTACAGCCAGAAGCATTTTCGATGCTTACTCGAAGTCCAATACCTTGAGTAACTTTACCCATACAGTAGCCTATTGACTTCTGTTAGTCAAATAGATAAATTCACAAGAATGAGTCTTTCCACTGCAAGCCATTTTACACCATACACTGGTAACTATATAAATAATACACTGTAATAATGCACACTGTAATTAATTAAGTTCCATTACCTTCTTCCTAAGAACATACAATTAGACATGACAGTAAAAGTAACAATTTCTACTAATTTTAAATAGTAGTGCAACAATTAAATGGTATCTCTGCTCTAAGATTTTTGTGTCCATCCCACACTAATCACTAAAAGCTAGGAATACTACTTGAGTAAAACAATGCGTAAAAAGATGAAAAACAGTAGTAGAAATCAATTTGTGTCCTTCATTTAAAAAATTAAAAAAAAAAAAAATCACAGAAACTTTATCACCTTTTGGTAAAATGTAGGTCACCTATGGTTTCCATAGTAACCACTGCTGAACTATAGCTTTACGGATGACCACTGCCCATGGCTACTTTCTTTGCTAGCAGATGATGTGCAAATACAGCCATGCCTCAGTAAAGGTAATAAAGACCTAAATAAATGCTTGGAATTGCCATTAGTTTTGTTCCAAACATAATTCTTGCTTTAATATTTTCAAAAGCATCCCCTAATAAACTTCTGAAGATAGACTACTCAGCTAACCAGTTAGAAACACACAAAACCTAGTATTTTCAGTATTGAAAATCTATTCCTTGTCTGTATCTCAAGCCTGGAGTCTGAAAAATGGAGACAATCAACTTCACAAAAAGTTGTAAATTAGAGAAATATTTATACAGAGCAATCCACTAAATGTTAATAATACATAAATTCAGAGAACGCTCACAGTAGGTCAAGCTGTCCTTGATAAGCACAGAGCAAGTTCTGCAATAAGTGCATTCAGTACCTCCATTGCAAGTGGTAGTTAACGGGTTGGCATGTTATTATTTGGCTCACAAGCATATATGAAACCCAGTCATGTAACAAGGCTGGAGTCACAATAATAATAGCTAAAGCCTCACTTGGGAGGAAGTGGTAGAATCTTCAGTCAGTCTGATGGTGAAAATCCCTTTCTCACCACTATTACTGTGGGGCATACATACTTGATGATGAATTCATTAAAATACAAAAGGCTCCACATTGCAAAAATACTGTAATTGGCTTTGATAGTAAACAGGATAAATCAATGTCCCTGACAACTGCTCACTGGTTTTCCTCTTCCAAACAGAATAATTTCACTATTACATGAGTTTGGACTAAACTAGCAACTTACCTGGGGTTTTTTACAGGTATTATGAAAACTCTGAAATATAAACTTCAAGGTCTGGATACTACTCACACACCTTAATGCTATAAGCGCTACAAATACATTGTGGTAGGGTAGCAACAATATTCACATATGAAACCAAAACACCAAAAATGTTATGTATGTAGTGAACAGAAGAATGATAATCAATAGGGTTGAACAGTATCAATGAAGATTCATATCCCCTCCCTTGCTTTAAACTCTTGCAAGCTCAAAACCACTGGTAGATGAACACAAGACACCACAGCAAAACTTCTGGTAAGCGAAACGGACAAGCTGTTGTGTAATGGAAAAAGTTTGAGAAAGCTGTCTGGTTTCCATCACAGCTTTAGCAAAAAATCAAGCAATGCATGTAACTGTTTTTACTTTGCTGAACTGGAAAATTCCAAAGAAATAATAGTTTATATATATTCTCTTAACGAGAGCTGCTGAAAATGTCACTATGGCATTTTAGCGGGAACTGATACTTCTTAATATTCCTGTAAGGATCAGGTGCACACCAATGGACTGCCATGAGCACTAGGACATATCAGCAAACAGGAGGACTACAGTACATTTGGGAGATGAAGCTGGTCTACAGAGGAAGAAAGCAAGAACCCAATACAGTCTGCAGAAGGCAGAATGCTTTTCTTTTTCACAAATATTTCAGTCAAAGTTCTTTAAATTTTTGCTCACAGTAATTTCCATGGATCCATTCATATCCTATAATTCTACATTTACTCTCTATGCTTGCTGTCTTCTACGTCTGTAAATGATCTGAAAAAGTCTGTCTGTATTTTCTGTATGCAAATACAGGCTTTCACCTTAGCAGGTCCAAGTCTAGGTTTCATAGGGCCAAAAAGCCCTAGTACAATACAAATGACATAATACAAATTAGAACATAAAAAACTTGATCACTGAAAGCTGAGAATACTGAAAACACAGATAAGATAGTGTTGCATCTTTCCTGTAAGTATTATAACAGCATTTCAAAATGAAGCACCAAGAAAAGATAAAACGTAAGTGTATCTGCTTGTTAATTCTGCTTTGCAAGGACAACTGCTATGGTATTAAAAAAAATCCCAAAGCAACAAACAAAGAAAACTAAACTAAACCACCAAACCAACAGAAAGCTGCTCCCAGCTCACTGCTAGGGACTTAGGATCCCTTAAAGCATGGTCACACAGACTATAGATTTGAAAGCTCTGTCAACTGACAGGGAAAAAAACCTTTGAGCAGGAACAAGCCACTGGATGGAAGGAACCTCTAAAAGAAGATTCACTAACAGTAGAATCTGAGCCTTTATGTTGCAGTCCATCTAGTGGTAACTCCTCTTAGTCATGCCTACTGCTAAATCAATTGCTTGTGTAAGCAAAGAACAGCAGAGCAATGTTAAGCAAGAACAAAACACTACCCATGGGTGGTACATACTGAAATTAGTTATAACATTTACAGTAATGGACAATAAGACAATAAAATTTGTTAAAAGCACCATTTCTAACTTGGCTTTGGATTTTAAAACATCTTAAAGTCAACTTTAAAGACTGGTAGTAAAAGCTGTAAACCAGTATAAAACACAGAATATGTACTAAATCTATGAAACAAAACCTGACACTAGATAAGAAAAAAGGATATTGCAAGAGTCCTTCTAAAGCTTCATTTGCTTTGTAAGAGCACATAAAGAAGCTGCTGAAGGGCCATTGGGACTCACTAAGAATAAAACCCAGTGTTAGGAGAGAGAAGTCTTGAGAAAGCAAGCACAAAGAAAATTTTTCATATAAAACCGAAGCTATTAGAGGTTATGAACTGGAAACAGAAAGATCAGTTTCTTCCTCCTTTATAATTTGATTCATCATTATTTCCCTACAGAAGCTAATGTAATGGTATCGGGTCACCCACAGCTTTCAATAGCATTCAAATGTTGTCATAATGCTTCTTTAATGTCTGAAGAGCAGGACAGTTACTTCTAGTATCCAAGACATCTAGGTTTTACCCTTAGAAACACTTTTTAAAATTCTGATATTATTTGCCAAAGATCACGGAGCAAGCCTTCACTAAAATAAAGCCCCTCTACAGCCCAATCTTACAGTTTCTCCAGAAAAGGATGTTGGGTTAGACTAGTTCAAATCCAAGTTAGACGTTAGCTGAAAAGAAAAACTTCTGAAAGGATTTTAAAGACTGTGGGCTAAGCAAAATTCTGCTTTATCAAGAAAGCTATGGTAATCTTGATTTGGTGTTTCTAAAATTGTATGCACAGGTGAGAAAAAAAAAGAAACTTCACATTCTATGTCTATAAATCATATTGTAAAGTTAAAATTATTTTCCATATTGCAATAGCATCTAAAGACATTAACTGGTATAAAAAGTGTAAAATTCATGGCTAAGACACAATCTGGTAGACTAACTGTGAATCTAGTTTTTATTCTGCACCACAAAATCAAGGAGAAAATCCAACTATGATATTCATTTTTTAACAAATCTCAGACAAGAACAGATCAGCAAATATAATTTCATATATCATGTTAGCATCATTCTGAAATAGAAATCCCAGATTTGCCTGCAAAAGATGGTTCCAGGTGGCTGACGCTACATAGTCCTGAATATGGACCAGGATTTATACATATGTTCTTAGTGCAAGGTGCTTTTCTCTAACTAATAAAGGCAAACTAGATCCGGAATTGCCATAATGTCCAAATCAACATTTTTCAGTAATTTTCTAATGTTGTTTTGAAATATGTTCCACACATATCAATGTAGTGAAAAAGGATGAGTCACTTTCACCGACTAAGAATTTGCAAACTGCTGGAGCATCACATTTCTTTGATCTTGATAAGCTCATTCTGTTCATTAGCCCTCCCTCTTTTCCCAGTTATGAGCCAGCCAATCTGTAGCCCTTTCTGCAAACTGACATATTTACCAAGTAAAATCTGTTACCGCTGCTTCCTTGCTCTTACTGAAAAACACCCTGTTGCTTGTCAAGCTCTTCTTGTCGCAGGGAACCGCCTTCTTTTTTCCTTCATACACAACATGGTAACAAACCGTCTTCCCACCCTGAATCTGTATTTTCTCAGTAACCATTAATCATTTACCTGTACATTCTGGCCCCTCTCTGTGTTCTCTTATAATTCAGCAAGTCATGTTTTTGTTCCTCTGTCTCCATTGTTAGTTAGGTTTTTTTGACTCCCACCTGATGAAATTCCATCATTAGTTCCCAAGTACCATTTTGCTGATGACTTGCAAAAATTGCAACCTAGTCTGTTGATTTAAGCCATGTTTGAAGTACATTTTTTCAAGGGTTAACACAGGAATGTAAATATCTACACAATTTGAAAAATAAATATGTCTTAAATTGTATGTAAAAATTACCATTAATCTTCCAGAAAGCTATTTGACAACTGTAATAGGGCAATCTTCTCATCTGTTCAATCTGAAAAATTAGTGTATATAGTCAGCTACAAACAAGTATCCACTTTTAGGCAGAAATTCAATTACGATACCGATTAGTAAAAAGCATCTTGATGTTTTCACTCTACTTCTTTGACAGAAAAATACTGTACAGTCAAAAAAAGTCTTTTAGCACTTTATTCTTCACTGATCAAAAATCACGGTTGTCACAGAAACTGTAAAAACTGAAATCAGTCATGAAATAACAACGGGATAATGGAAAATGTCTGCTGCCTCAGGTTATCATCTTGGGAATACTTCAGTGAATTTAACTAGAGTCAACCAGTTCCTAAATCTAAACACAGAATCTTATAACAACAGGTATGAGTATTGTTTTTAATAATCCAGTCAGTGTCTGGAAAGTAATCATACTCCTGCTCCACACACTGCCTACATTAACAGCAGACAGACTCTTACCAGAACATTTTAGTACAAGCCTCCACTTAAGGGGACGGCATTTCTTTGATTACATATCTGAGAAACCCTGGAGGGACTTTTGGTCAGTGTTCTCAGCATTCTGAGATCCTATTTTGGGCATTTTAAACTGAGGCAAATCACTTTAAAAATCCATATTGTCATTAGTTTCTGTCTCTTACGTATGCTGTTTAGGAAAAGAATTATAATCTGCAGGCCTCTGCCCAGCCCAAGGTAGTCCAGCTTCATGCCAAACATTATTTCAGTTGTTTCCCTATGACATGAAATGGAGTAAAATAAAATTCTACTTTTGACTAACTCTTCATTTCCCAGAGCTAAAGCACAGACCAACTCCACACACAAGATGCCTTCCTGCCTTTTACTGGAACCACTTGACACTTCATAACTACAAACTAAGTGGACTGGCTCACTGCAACCATTTGCCCTTCAAGCAAAGACCATCCTGCTGAAAATAAAATAATCATAATACAGAGGAACATTGTTGGGCTGGACTTACTGTCGGGGAGCAAACTGAGGAGCTTAACCATGAACAATATGAAAAGCAGCAATTTGCTGTGGAAGGATTCAGATCTTAAAAAAAAAAAAAAAATCTCAGAAGCCTTGAATTGAATTTTATCGAGAAATTTAAGGTATTTTTTTAGCTTTCAGCTAGTTTCCCTAAAACATATTTTTGCATTGTAGCTTTAATTTAATCTTTCAAATAACAAGGTGCACATATTTTGAATTGAGAGCAAACAGGTACTGGCGTTCCCTATGCTTTCCCAGAATTGTGTTAAATATAAAGCAGTTTTATAATCATGGTTGCATCTAGCAGTTTCCAGATTTGTTAAAGAACTTCATGGACACCCCACAACCACCCTCAGCTTTAGAATTATATTTAATAGCAGGGGTGAGCATAGTTGGTCTGTAACATGCTTTAGAAATCCACAGAAGCTTAACTGACATAAATTAGAGACAATTTCCAGTTGCATCCAAGATAAAGTTTGGGCCAGCACAAAATCACCTGTCAACTTCCCAAACCATGAGTTTAGAAAAATATTCTGATTTAAAAGAAAGTTAAATCCTGATTCCAGTAAAATGACTAACACAATTCATGAGTGAAATAGTGAACTTTCTTCAAGGAACAAAGAAACAACCACGAATCACTTCTCCTTAACAAGAATGGCATGAATTAATTAGCTTCCTGTACATGTCATGCACGCTTCTTACTAAAAAACAAGTGTCTGATCCACACAAATCCCTACACCTTAGGGGCAGAGACCGATATACAAGTATAATGCTACTGTAATCATTTAACTGATTCGGATATGCCCCAACGTTTATTTTGGAATAAAACATGCTACCAAATGAAAAGAAATATAAAGATTAATATAAAATTTTGAGTACTAATTATTAACAACGGTCTTAATCTACATGGAGCTTATAAAACACTGTTAAATTACATTTCACTATCACAACGAATTACTGTGTACTGACAGGGATTACTGGAGTTCACGGCATAATAGAGGATTTTTTAGGCTGCTTGCTGTTGTGTGTCTCAGCAGTCCCTTGGAGAAGCAATGAATCTGCACATGTATTGATAAAGAGGAGTGAGAAGCATTTATAGGAATCTTTTTAGATTTTTCTGAACAGCAGACTGGCTTTGGGCACACAATAGGAGCCCAGACTTCAGGGAATGTGTGTACAAAATAAATATAATACTGCATAAAGCAGACTGAGGAGGAAAGAATTTGACACTGATCTCGGATGAGGCTAGAGCAAACATGTCTTACATATTCCAAAAGCCTGCTGTCATGTGTATAACATATGCTAATGATGACAGAGTTGTCTGCAACAGCACAGTGTGTTTTCTTGTTTTGCACCATATTAAAACGTTATGTAAATCAATGTTGCAACTTTCTCACACAAATAATCTTTATTTGCAAATATTATTGTTTTCCATTTCACATCTAGAGATTTTGGACTGTTAATAATTTGGATTTTGCAGAATCTGAAGACTAGTAGAAAATAATAACAACAATACAGGAAAAGAATCTCAAACCACCACCAACAGTATCTAATTGGAAAAAAAATGAGTTCTGATACAAAATATGCAATTCCAGATCCTCTGGAAAACCTTTAGTAAGCAGTAATCTGTTGCAGTAACCACTCCAATAAACCTATTCTACCCTGAAAAATATAAAAGCATACTTCCAGAAAACAATGGATGCTAGTAAAATTGGGAAAATAAAACTGTTATATAGGAATTGCCAAATTTTCTTTGAGGTAACAAACAGGAAAATAGCTAGAAGTTCCTTAGTTAATTTACATGAAATATTAAATTTTCTTGGGCTATAGGTCTGATTCTTCACCACCCGATATAAACACCACTGCAAAAAGAAGTAGGTATGGCTTCTATTTTGACACCACTAAACTGTACAAGATTCATCTATGGAGAGCCAAGCTCCTTAAATTCAATCTTTGTTGTTTATTTCTGCTTTCTCAAAACACTGGAATTGGTTTACTTACTTTGCAATTTATTAAGTGTGCTGCCACAGCAGTCAGGGATGTTTTGGTTTGGTTTTGGTTCTTTCCCCGACAAAAATATTTCAAAGCACTTACCTAGACTGAGCTGCATTTAAGAAGTACTGCCTTTGCCTACAGAAACATGAACAAATAGGTTATTGCTTTGTTAAGAAAGAAACAATGGAAGTCGGGGAAAAAAAATCACAATCAAAAACCATAAACCCCCAAACCAAAAAAAACCAAATAGAAGACAAATGAAAGCTAAGCAAAATAAATGTATCTGCATCATGCCCTGAAGCCTGTTTAGTAGATATAAGCACTGGCAGACCGCCAAGTGGAAGAAATTCCAGGCTGAAAATACCAGTATTAGATTCAGAGAGTTCAAGTTCAAGAGCCAACAGTAAGAGTCTCAAACACAATCAAAGCAGGGTAATGAGTTGGGGAGGGAATATCTTGCATCTACCTGTGTATCAAATGATGCCAGTCTTTGTTCGTCCCACTAGCACACTAAATTCAGCAAGAAGCCCACAGAAAACCTAGGCTTTTCAGAAAAACCCAGTACTGGCTGCCATCTGCACACACAGAGATGCAACAGAAAAATGCGAAGTATCAAATCAGAACACATGATGTGTGCACACCTTTGGCAGTGTAAAGGGGCAAACAGATTCCAGCAGTAGCAGAGGTGTAGGCTAGTAAATTGATGAAGCAAACCACAGTTTCCTACAGACTGAGCAGAACAGACCAAACAGAACAGTCCCAAGAGTGGTGGAGTCAAGGTTTCACAACACTGTACAAACTGCTTCTGGACACATGCTTGCTGCTACCACACTGCTTACCAGTAAACTTGGTCCTGGAACAAGAACAAACAGTGCTACTTCAGCGCTTTCTGAATCTCTGATGCACACAAGCCATAAAACCACAAAATAATTCAGGTTAGAAAGGACTTGAGCAGGTCTCTAGTCCGACCTCCAGCTCAAAGCAAGGTCAGTTAAGGTATCAGACCAGGCTGCTCACAGCTTTAGCCAGTCAGGTCTTGAGAACCTGCAACGACAGAGACTACAGAGCCTCTCTGGATAACTTGTTCCAATGTCTGGCTGTCCTCATGGTGAAAAGTTTCTTCTTACATTCAGTCAGAACACCTCTTATTTCAATCTACATCCATTGTCTCTCATCCTCACATCACACAGCACTGGGAAGATTCTGCCTACATTCTGTGTAAGCTCATCATAGGTACTGCACGGTTTCTATCTACTGCCCCCACAGCTTTCCCTTCTGGAGGATGAACAAGGTCAGGTCCCTCAACCACTCCTCACACGGTGAATGATCCAGACCTCTCATGACCTTGCTGACCCTCAGCTGAACTTGCTCCACTTTATCAACGTCTTTCTTGCATTGAGAAGGCCAAACCCAGACACAAATACCTGGGTACAGTCTAGTGAGTGCTGAGCTGAAAGGGATATGCACTTCCCTTGCGCCACTAGCTGTGCTTCTGCTCATGCAGCCCAGGAGGCTGTTGCCCTTCTTGGCTGCCAGGACATGTTGCTGGCTCACTTTCACCTTGCTGCCTGTCCACCAAGCCCCCAGTGCCTTTTCCGCAGAGCTGCTCTCCAGCCAGCCAGCTCCCAGCCTGGGGCTCTTCCTTCCCAGTACACAACTCTGCATTTGCCTTTCCTTAATTTTCTATGTCAGCCCATTCCTCCAGCCAGCCTAGGTCCCTCTGAATGGCAGCTCGTCCCTTAACGTCATCACCTATTCCCCTCAACGTGGTTCTCTGAAAACCTGAAGCAAGTCAGAGGTGATAGATAAAGATGTTAAGCAGGACAGGTTCCAGGACAATTTCCTGTGGTGCCCCTACCAGGTAGAGTGCAACTCCTTCACCACCACCCTCACCTGAACATCCATAGCTCAGCGTGCTTTCGAGAAGTCCACTCAAAGTGAAGACAGTTGGGAAGTGTCCTTTAACCAGAAGAGCTTTTTTCCTTTTCAGATAAGTAACTACACTAACCCTACTGCCAGCTGTAATTCACGAAGAGCTTTAGTCTAGCTTTATTAGACAGAAAACTAACCAAAAAATATTAAGACATCCTTCTAGCTGCTACACTGGAATTGTCAGATAAAGTCCAGATCACATTTACACATATGCTTACTGCAGATACAAGGATTTATGTAGATTCCACAGAGTATGTGAGTTTAGTAACTGGTAACCTCAACCTGAGAAATCAAAAGAAAAATATGCTATAAATTAACTATTCATGTTCCGCAGGTTGGAACAAGAAAAGGATTTATGTTCTTCAATCAAGAATGAATCTAACATCTTCTCAGGGTCAATTACACATTTCTTTCTCTGTTTACTCCTGTAACGTGTGGAAGAAAAGGACTGAGGGCCGTGTGGTTGCACTGGCTTAGTTGACAGGATGAATGATCACAGGGAACAAATCACGTGGGCTACTGTCAACTCTGAGCAGCAGAACCGGCCTTTATGCTTCATTATGCTTCATTACTGCCCATTTTCCCTTTTCTCCCAAATCATCACCCAAAACAGAAGATATTCTCCTATATACTTAAAACAATTCACACTATCTAGATATAAGTGATATAGTATAAAAGTGAGTTTTCCTCTGAAACTCACTCTAACATACAGATTTTCGTATAAACAACAAGTACCAGAAATACTTCTTTTTCAAAAAGAGTAGTTCCTCATGGTGTCAACATTTACATGTAATAAGACAGAAAAATGCTTCAAAATGAAAGCAGGTAGCCTACACTCTGTTTCTTCCAAGTAAAATGAACCTTTCTTAGCGTGCATTAAAAAAAAAAAAAAAAAAAAAAAAAAAGAGTATCATGCCTTACACACCCCTTTAGTACTTACGAGTGAAATGATTAGAAGTGGATGGATAGACATTACTTCCACTGTCAGCACTTTCACTGCTAGAAATGTCATCATCCAATTCCCACACACAGGAACAAGGTAAGGAGCCATCAACTTCTTCAAACTTCCTCTTCAAAATTCCACTCATCACTGCAATGTTGTCACATACACCTGTAACAGGAACAGAGGCAATGAGGCACTGAATCACCTGTCTGCTATCCAGGTCTTCAAACACATTTTTCAAAGAGGAGTTCATATATCAACCAGGTACTACTTAATACCTGTAGCTAAATGAGTCCTTACCAAGACCTTTAAACAACTTTTCCAGGAAGGAGCCAAACATACTCATCACCAGTACATTCACCAGCTCACTGACTTTCTTAAGGGCAGACTCTTCTTAAAACAGAAGGTAAATGCTACCTGTAGTTTACCAGCGCAGACAAAATTTTATAACTAATCTCACACATAAAAAATATAAATATTTCAGTTACGCAGCAAATCGGGCCAAGCATAAAGTAGATATGAACTGCAACTTTATACAAAACTTAAACCTACTTGCACCAAGAAACATTCCATGACAAAAATCAGCATTCACTACTAAATTTAATTCAGAAAGAAATTGTTTTGTCTTTTGATTTATTTTAAAGGTCTGATTTATGTAATACACAGTTCTATTAAATGCCCACATTCTCAATTAGATTTGAGAACACGAGATACTTAGCATCTTTTCAGGTCCAACCCTGCAAACAGTTCTGACTGATTTTGACATTTTAATTTATACAGAAATTTCTTGCAGAGCTTTTGTGAAATTCAGATATGAGTACTGGTACACATGTAGACTATGTCCATTCCCACAAGTAAAATATCAAGGGCTATCTGTCCTTATGAACATGGCTTCCTAATAACACTGTCCAACAAAGCCAGAGTCATGTTGAACATTCCTTATTGTTTTCCTTTCATATATAACAGCTGATCATCTTATCTTTAAGGATTCCCTTTATGGAATACCAAGGGGAAAAATATCAAAATGTTTTTAAAGCAATTCATAAATTGTTTTAATGAATCCGACAGACTGAAACATTTTTTCTCTGTCTTTAATTAAAAAAAGATCTTAAAGTTTACTGTCACCATCGTTACTGATTACATCCTACTGAAGACTGATATTAATTCTAAGATCCTAATTTAAAAGTTAGAGATAATATCTACTGTCTGACTACACTAAACAGTGAAGCGTTGCTGTAAATAGCTGGGGAAAAAAGGCTGTTGTTTGATGCTTTCAAGCATATAGCATCAAAAATTCTCATTCTTCTGAATATCAGTTGCTGTCAGCTTGTTAAGCTGCCAATTCAATTCATTTTATAACAAAGCTGATCTCCTCCAGTAAGTTTCATTTTGCCTTTATGGATGTGTCTAATTTAGAGGAAAGATTTCAGAATACTTGTGGAATCATCACATAATGCTAAGAACAGATGCTGCCTAAGATGATCTTCAGCACTGAACTTGTTTATATGCAGAGCACACTGAAAATTAAATAACGGATATATATGCTTTTAATACTGTCAGTCACATAGACAACTTTAAATGTGTATGCCTGTCATGATGTTTTCAGCTTGTTTTACTATTTATGAAAAAGCTGTTTTCCTGAAAAGGATTTCTGCAGGCTAAAGACATGAATTAAATAGAACGTGCTTAGATCTCAACTTTTGCCCTTTTGTCCATAACTTAATTACTAAAAACCACAAAGGAAACATTGTATGTTTATTCTGACAACAAAGAAAGGAGCATCACTTTGTAGTAACTCTTGAAAAAAAATGTAAGAATACATGAAATTTTTAAGCATCAACCTTTAATAAAAAACTCCTTTTTTAAAAAAAAGCAATACTGAGAGAGAGAGAGAAAATAACAAAACACATATACACTTATAATGCGCAATAATAGAGAGGGGGAAGACCCCCCCTGCCAAAAAATAGGTTCAGAAACAACTCCTAGGAATTGTCCCTCATGTCCTCACACTGTATCTGTTGCCAATCACCTTTTCCATTGCCTCCTGCAGTGCTTACAGCACTGAAATTGTGAAATCACCATTATTTCCATGGCAACAGCCTGTGATATCAAAACCACAGGATTATAGCTCGACTGCAGAAAAGGGTAAAGAAGCAGTTGGATTGTGAGAAAGCAAATACTTACACTCAAGCACCTCAGTGAAGACAGTGAGAAATGGGATGACAAAGGGTTTATCGTGCGAGACCTAGGTCAAATCCATGTTCGAGCCCACTGAAATTGTAGCTACAGGAGTCATGAAGTCCCAGGTCCAAAGAACCTCAGCCCTAACTAAACTGCAAAGCAAACCTAATAGCTGCACTATCACTAACATGCATGACTGTCAGAAAGCATGAACTAATTTCACAGCCTGAGATGATTTCCAGACAAAAGTCCTTTTGTCAGACATCATCTTCTTCTGCAAGTATACTACACAGTGACAAGATGACTGACATGCATTTGCACATCAGTAATGGTGTTGCAGATAGCAAGAGTCTCAAAAGCCAGAACCGTTTACAGCTAGTAGCAGCAGAAACAAGTATTCTTCACTTCTAAGGGTTTTAAATTTGCTTGCTTTTAGCGTAGCCTACATTTGCAACAAGTGTCACAACCTGGTAGCAGCAAAGCCATTTCATTAGGAAGATTTATGTAATGAACACTAACAAATGGTTCCCAGAAAGCTTGGAAGCGGCATAGAGGTTAGCTCTACATCCAGGTAGATGATCAAGATAAGCCAGGAGGTATGGGAATTCTGCAGAACCTAACTATCACTGCAATACATAAAGAAAGCATAATTATCCATTATAAATATCTAGTAACACTGTTGTCCAATTTTTGTCCTGAATTTCTTTCAGGAAGATTATCAAGAAAGTTGTTTGACAAAGTAGTCATGATAAAATTTAGGCATTACCACTGGCCTAAGATCTGTTGATTCTAGTTTCTCTGCTATGAAGTCTCCCCAGGAAAATGCTACACAGGGGAAAGGAGACACTTCCATTACTCAAGAGCTTGCCTATCACAGAGATACCTAAAATTGTTTGTAAACACTATGTACCCTTTAGAATAACATCTGTATAAACAGCTGCTGCTCCATAAGCCAGTATTCTTCAGAAAGAGGCACATCTGTACCATAGCACAAGAGGCATGTTCTATCCAATACATTTAACTCATGCCTTGTTTTCATAGGCATCCTGTAGTAGCTGAGTAAGATCCACATCTCCAAGAACTAGGAGATAACAAGCACAGTGACATGCAACCCAATGTTGTTTATGAAAGCATTATTTTCCACTCTCTGTTGTTGATGTGATAGGTCCTGATGCAAGTCAAGAGACCAACAGGAATAAGCAACAGTCAAACTTCTAACAGCAATGAGGCCACAAAGTTTGCGATATCTTTAAACGTTCCCTAAGTCCAGAATCAGGGAACCAGGACAGGGAACTCGAATTGTCATTCTTTTTCCTGAACCATATCTAAAACTCAATCAGTAATTTCAGATTTTGGGGAACGGAACAGAACTGAAGTAATTGCAGTCACAAAGAAATCTGAAACCAACCTCATCTGAACTGAAGACTACAAGTTTAGGGGACAAGGTGCCTAAGCCTCACTCAAGCCAAATTTTCAATACATGAATGGAAAGTAAAACAATAAATAAACTTCATATCCGATAACAGGAATCATAAGGGTAATATAACTACAGAGTGACACAATTTTGTTAACACAAGTGTCACTTCTAGCATGCAAGGCAGTACATCTCAAACACAGAGAAGTACTATAGCAATATGTATATTCTGAAGAGAAATGAGCAAATGTGTGTGTTTCCTTATACAATCCAGTATACAAAAGTCCACGACCAAATGCACACGACTAAGCAATCAAATGCACAGAGTGGTGAGTCAATATTCTTGGACTTCCATTAGAGCACCAGTGATGTCCAGCTTTCACAGCAAACTCTGAATAACAACCACCAGCTACAGTTAGAGGACTGCTACATCAGACTGTTGGTTTAGGTGAAAAAGGGAAAAAGTTGGCTTGAAAAGTTCAACTAGAGACAGATCTTTCCGGATAATTATTAAATAGCTGTCTAGTGGGTAAGATTGATTTGGAGCAGCATCCTGCTGATTCACACAACTGAGTAACAAGCAGGCACTGGAAGCTTTCCTGCTTGTCGACGTATCCTTCTCAAAAAAAAAAAAAATCCCCACACAGTGATACATGTGATGCATCATTCTCTACTGTGTTCCTCACTATGCTAATGTAGTGTTAATGCACAGCAAAGCAAAGCAAAGCAAAGTTCAAACAGAGGGAACAATATTAAAGCAAGGAAAATCAGCTATACACATTGTTGTGAGCTCTAGGTCAAACACCAATTGCCTGGCACAGTTAGGGATTCTTCAAGGAAATGGTGACTGGCCACAGCAGAAGCATATGATGGATGTGGGCTTGAAGAAGAATAATCTTTCTTAAACACCCTCTCATCCATTTTTGCTCCTTTCTTCCCTAGTTTTCCTCCACCCTGAAGAAACTACTGCCACAAAGACATCATCTAACCAGTTCTCTAGCTGCAGGTGCACTGACTGGCAAAGAAGGTCCTGAAAGCTCCATGGCAACCGGCTTTGCTTTGCTACAATGCCAGATAATTGGCAGGCATCATACATTTTAAAAGTTCAGAGGCAACATGTTATTACTAGAAGACAAAAATCCCACGTAAATGTGGAGGATATATTTAAAACAGTCACAATAGTATCTGGAACCCACAAAGTAAAATAATGTAAAAGCCTGGCAAAAAGAGCAATGTTGGAATTACTGAGTGAAGGGAGAGGTGACAGTGTCCTCACAGGAGAAGCTTCTTCTTCATGACAAACACTGTCAAACTTACTCTACAAAACCTAATTTTAAGTTGCAATATCCTCTGTATTTCACTGACACCCATAAACACAAAAAAGTAAAACAAAAAAATGATCCGCAAAAGTGCCAGGACTCCACTGAATACACACTGCAGGGAGAGGTAAAAGCATTTCTCCTAACTTGTACTTCAGCTATCGCTTTGAACTATGCTACAGGATACTAATAAAATGGACAACAAGTTGCAATACGGAAACACAGAATTGATAAAAGTCTTTGCACCATGACAAAGGCAGATCCAAAGACATTTTCATCCTGGTCAAAATCTTCAAATAAATGACTGTTTCACAAAATTCAGCAATATAGTATACAACTCAAACAACATCACAGAAGAAACTGAACAGGTATGGAGCACACTTGCAAAGATATAAACATTAAGTATGCAACATATGCAGTACACATAACAAAACAAATATGAAATAATAAAGCAGGACCCTGCCTCAGATTATATAACCTCATTATTTAGAGCAAAGCCTTACAATAGGAATCTGTTATTGACTAAAGCTCAGGAAAAAAAAACACAAGAAAAAGTCCAACACACTGGCATTTAGGGGGAAAAAAATCCAATTAATTGCTTCTTTCATTCATTTATGAAACCTTATTTTGTACTAATTCCTTCCTGAGAACTGATCACATACCATGATAAAATCTACCCAGATAAAAAATTTTATCTGAAAATAAAAACAAAAATAAAAATAAAAAGGCAAGCATCAAACAAAGACCTGACCTATGAGTCACACTGCATTTTACCTTGTCTCAAATGTACCAACTGAAAATATGAAAAAATTCAGACAAAGTCTGCAATAGCAATACAGATCTGCTTCTAAAGAAAAATCACTTCTATGTAAATGACTGCAAACTGGAGTATGCAGAAAACAGATGTTACACATAAAACATTATCATAAAGTACTCACCACAAAAAATTCCCACCCACTGGCCAGTCAGCATGTACTATAACATGCTATGGAGACTTGGCAAATAATTTCACTGTTAAATCATGAATATTGATGCTTTCAAGCAGAGACGTTTGGATTATTTGTTGTGATTAATATTCTTTTTGAATTTAGGTCTTTTTCTTAGCTTGCAAACATAGCTTGACTTTTAAAAAGACATTTTTCTTACCTGCTGAATAAGTGTCAGCAGTAGAGATCAAGGTGTTTGTTTGGTTCCACATATTGCACTTATTTTGCTCTTTGTGTAACTGACAGTTTTAAATTGGGGGGGGAGAAGTCAAAACCAAAAGCACCTACAGTTACAACATCACTCTCACAAAGAATATAATTTGCTTGTGAAAATGACTATTCATGTAAAGGACTGCATTAATGCAGACAAAAATCCATTTGCATGAATGCTTGCAAACAGCAAACAACAGAGGTACATGAAAATGAATCAAACAGCTGTTTAGATTTCAAATTAATGTTTGCAATACATGTTTTGCTGTATTTGGCAGCTCTAATCACAAGTACCAGTTGCCAGAAGTAGGCTCTGATAGCTTCACAACTACAATCTGTAAAAATTAAAAACACATAGCAAGCTAATTCCACTTAAGAGACTGCTCTGTATAAGCAGAGGGAATACCATTAGTATAATCTTAGTCATCAATTTGAGCTTCCAGCAGTGGTCAAGTTACTGGGACCTAAACTAGGAGAAGTCTTTACCTGCTTGTTTGCTTCTAAATCCATAGCACTAAGTAAATCCTGCAAGATAAGGCTGTACAATTCAACCCAGGGAATCTGTTCTGGCATTGCAAGTCAAATCCTGCCAAGTCTGCTCTTTGCAGGGTTTCTATAGCGTCACTTTACAGCACTCCTGATTTCACAGTTGAGTACTAATCCACATATCTTCTAGACTGCCTATACTTTGTTGTACGCTCTAACACATGCCAACTAGCTCCACTGGCAGTGAACTAAGAATGCAGAAAGGATGCTTGCATATGCTTACCATCCATCTCTAGTCAGAGTAGAGATGCAATGGTGGTAGATCTGGCTCCCATAGTCCTTCAGAAGTATCTCTTAAGGTCCTACATGCACCAGGCATGTAAATATCCCCCTCTTCAGTAAAACAGCCTTCTGATGCCTGAGCTCAAATCTTAGCTACATCTACTGATGTAAACAGTTAAATGAAATGCTCGTATAATTCAACCAACAGAAGAAAATTCTAGGCTAGTTCTCCTAAGTCTTCTCACACATGCTCCCCAGAGAGCAGAATGAGATGAATAAGAAGCAATGATAATTCAACTGGGAATCCAGGAGCTTAGCATTCAGGTCTCCAATGACTAAGGCGCAACCTAGTAGAAAGTGAAAGATGCATAAATGGCCCTAAGTCCTAGAGGCACACAGGAGATTTAGGAGAGTCATGCTGAAGCTGGGTCACAAACTCAGGTTCGTAATACCTAAATTCCATCTAAGTCACCTAGAACAATTTTCGCTGGGCCTGCCATGAAATTCTTTCCAATGTAACACTGCTGAAAACTTGGTATTGGCCACCTCTCTTCTAGGTTTTAAGCTTTGATGATGAAATTTCATCACTTAAATTCTCTTCACCTAAAATCTCTGTAGAAGATTTTCTCTTGCCTTTTTTTTTGAAGAAAAAAAAATAGTTCAATGTATTTGGCCTCCACTACAGAAATATTTGTATCCTAGAAGAAATTTTTAAATTTCCCAGAAAAGACTTAAAACTTTTTAGACTGTATTGCAGAACTGCTTGCAGCAGAGGTCTTGGCCAGGAGATGTCTCAACTCTTCATAAAATTGAAATATGAAAACAGAGAAACACTGTCACCAGTTCTACTGACTTCTACAGATACACAGCATTAGAGAAGAATGAGCATGCACATGATGGGAAGAACTGGTCCAACTGCTATATGGCAGAGAGCACACTAACAACACATCTTTATTGCACCTCTTTGCAAAAGGACAGAGAACATTAGGCCTGCTTAGCCTCTCCCCAGCAATTGAAGTAAGGTTCTAAGACTGGCAGTACTGTTTCAGCTTGTATTTGGTACAGTGGCTTTGTATTATACTGCTCCCAGCTACAAGAATAGCAATGGGGTTGAGCTCTGTAGTGGAGATAGGAAATGCAATCAACATAGAATGCTGGATATAAGCAGTGTCTAACATAAATTTTGCCCAGGTTAGCCCAGGTAGTAATATTAATTGGCACACTGCAAGCTGCCTATCAGTATCACAGTATCGTAAGGTTGGAAAAGACCTCTGAGATCATCGAGTCCAACCTATGACCCAACACTTACACCTACTCCTACTTGTCACTACACCATGGCACTAAGTGCCTCATCCAATCTTTCCTTAAACACCTCCAGGAACAGTGACTCCACCACCTCCCCAGGCAGCGCATTCCAATGGCCAATCACCCTCTCAGTAAAGAACTTCTTCCTAATGTCAAGCCTAAACCTCCCCTGGCGAAGCTTGAGACCGTGTCCTCTTGTTCTGTCGCTGGTCGCCTGAGAGAAGAGACCAACCCCTGCCTGACTACAACCTCCTTTTAGGTAGTTGTAGAGAGCTATAAGGTCTCCCCTGAGCCTCCTCTTCTTCAGGCTAAACAACCCCAGCTCCCTCAGTCGCTCCTCACAGGGCTTGTGCTCCAGCCCCTTCACCATCTTCGTCGCTTTCCTCTGGACGCACTCCAGCATCTCAACATCTTTCTTAAACTGAAAGTACTATTTCAGTACTGATCTTCCACACTCATGAACATCAATCTTGTGCACTGCCTGCAGAGGAACTGCACAACCTGGCAGGTTATCTTGTGTATCTCACTGTGCTCCTGCCAAAGTGCAGCCTGCTCTAGACTGGTATAGGCAAAGGGGCCTTCACACCTCTACAGCCCTGATCCATGCTACTTAGCTCCCTATTGCATGCTATTTAACACACAGCCTGGCTGCTCATTCACCCTTGCCATCAGAGGCAGCAGAGAGAGCAGGAATTCAACAGCTCTCCCCTTCTGCCTCATGATCTCTGCATCTTGATACAGGGTTAGCCTTTCTTCTCCGAAATCTAAAGCATTTAACACACAAAATTTAAACACCCAAAAAACCCCACCACACCAAAACCTAACCTGTCTCCAAAAAAAACCCTGCAAAAATACCCCAACACCCCCAAACCCAGAACACCTGAACTCCAAGAAGTGCTCTATGAACTTGTGACACAAAAATGTACTAGATATTTTGGGGGGTTTTTTTGGAGAGTGACAAATGTGGTAAGATAGTCTCTCTTCACCTACATGGTCTGTTATCAGCTGTACAGCACAGAGCTCCTTCTTCAGGCACGAACAAATAATGCTGAAAATTGCTGGGAAAACCTAGCCTAGCAGAAAACTCAGCTCATCTACCTGCAATATGTTATAAAAAAACTGAACCAGAACAAAAAAAGCAGTGCTTTCTGTATGTTATCATCACTATCTTCAACAACCTACATATAATGACAGACGTGTAAACTTTCTCATTATTATTTTCAGCAGATGAGAATTTCTGCTTCTACAACCAGAAATCAAAGGATTCATGTCAAATTGGCACAACTTGACAACCACTGTAAAATACATGGGTGCTACTTCCAGCAACTTATCACATCTTTACTTTCTCAAACAATGTACAGATGTACTTATTTTCTTCATGGAATCTTAAATTACATACCGCAGAGAAGGAGTCTTTAAAATTAAAGCAATCCAGGTTTGTTCACCTTAATACAAAACAAATTATTCACAATAAGGCCTGTCATGATTAAATGTTATTGTCCTCATAGAAAAGTTTCTACAATCCATTCCATAATCTGCCTTATGTTAATAGCCTCTTATGGAATGAAAGATACCAGCTCCTTGCCTCTTACTTCAATTAATCAAAACCAACTATTCAACTTTTACTTTAAATGACCTTTGGTATTTATGTTGTCAGCTAACAAGATTTTAGTATTAATTTGCAGAAGCTTAATTATTTAGATGTGTGTCAGTATCGTGTAATATTTTAATGTTGCCTTTGAGACACTGCAGAATGGGAAAAATGCCTCATTCAATAATTGAAAACTAAACAGCAATTCTAATCTATGCTACAACAATTATACATGTACCAACAAAATAAAAGAATAAAAGATATATATTTAGCCCACCATGCAGCACTGACAAAATGTTGTCACATGATCTGTTCTCTGGGCACAAACAGGAAGCCATCCATTGGAAATGGAGAGGAGAAAAATAATATTCTTCATATATACTGAATACCAGCTAACAAAAGAAGTTGTGATAAGTATAGGGTATAAATAAAGAACTGGATTAAAAGAAAAAAAAAGTAGTGGATACATTTTCTTAATTTATAAGAATTCTTTAAATGGTGAATTCTATTAGTAATGCTAAGTAATGTAATGCTTACCACAAGTACTTGCTTAAAACAAGTTCTTTAGTAATCTAAGTTTTGGTTTTTGTTTAAGGTAATTTAATATTTGACTTAGAATGTTTTGCGTGATGTTTAAATCACCTACACATACAATTGCTAAGGAACCATTCTCTAAAGATTCTGAAAAAAAACAGAAAAAAAAGACCCTCTTTTATTTACAAATTGTTAATTTACAAAGGCAGGGCTTATGCATGCTCTTCCTACTATTGACTTCACTGGGAATATGTCTTTATCTTCAAATATTATACAACACATACCCGCACCACCACCACCATCACGAACTTTTTTCACAACTTTCTACCTGTTATCAGTCTATCCTACCTCCCACTCACATGCTCCTTTCTCAGTAAGTTTCGCAACCAAGGCTGATGAGCTTATCCCATTTCCACCAAGCTGGTGAGTGCTGGCAGCAGATGATAGGGAATACTGGACAGAAAATGCATATCTGTGATTCATGTAGAATACCTGAATCATTAGGAAACTTAAAACTAGTAACAACACAGTTGTTATTCAGTTTCTTTCAGGCTGTCATTATTAAGCAGTAGATATTTTTAGTCACCACAAGCCAAATCCATCTGCAGCAGCAGTGTTTCCAAGGAGACAGAATAATTTAAATATATGTGGAACGAGATCTCTGTTTTCATCAACTCCTCTCTGTTACTAGAGCTGCTTTGAGACAGATTTCTTGTTTGAGGAGGAAAAGAAGTGACTGGAATACATACATGTGAGATTTTGATTTAACAGTTGTACTTATGCTTTCAAATAGATAGCCATTCCCTACAAATGTTAGCATGCAACTCCCTTATTTTTCAGTTAGTATTATTTAACAGGGTTCACATTCTAGTATAAAAAAAATTATACAATTTCTCAGTCTTTCAGAATATTTTTGTGAATCATTGACATTTACTTTAAGTTATTAACTTTTTTTATTGATTGTTTGATTAGCAAACCTATTTTTGGGCCCCTCACTCCAAGAACGACATTGAGGGGCTGGAGCGCGTCCAGAGAAGGGCAACCAGGCCGGTGAGGGGGCTGGAGAATAAGCCCTACGAGGAGAGACTGAGGGAACTGGGGTTGTTAAGCTTAGAGAAGAGGAGGCTGAGGGGAGACCTCATCACTGTCTACAACTGCCTGAAAGGAGGTTATGACGAGGTGAGTGCTGGTCTCTTCTCACAAGTGACAAGTGATAGGACAAGAGGAAATGGCCGCAAGTTGTACCAGGAGAGGTTTAGACTGGACATTAGGAAGAATTCCTTTACTGAAAGAGTGATCAGGGATTGGAACAGGCTGCCCAGGGAGGTGGTGGAGTCACCATCCCTGGAGGTGTTTAAAAGATGGGTAGATGAGTTTCTTAGGGACATGGTTTAGTAGGGAGACAGGCACGATTGGACTCGATGATCTCAGAGGTCTCTTCCAGCCTTATGATTCTATATCAGGCTCAATTCTCTGAAGAAATAGCTAGAAGTAGAGGACATCATTCCAGATGCATGCAGCTGGTAAGGCATATAAATAACTGGACAGAGGAAAAATCTTTTTCCAGTCCTCTACAGTACTCAGTAAGAGTTATATTGACCTTGTTCAATTTTTCTTTAATAACATCACTTTTTAGTAATTTTGGGTCTGCTCTAAGGGCATTCACTCTCTTTGCTGTGAACACAACAGAAATGGATGCACGCATTTACTGACTTTAATCTCCAAAATATATTAAAACTTAATTCCACTATTTTAGCTTTTAAAAATACTATATACTCTCAAACTAAGCAGAAAGCTTCTAATCTTTTCCTTTATACCAGTACTACATAAATGGATTGTTACGACTAAATAATCCCATTATTGTATTTTCTATGCAGTAAAAAGATGAACAATTAACTAAGTAAAAATTACTTCTTCACAAAATAACACTCCCAGTTTTTCTATCAATGGATTAATATGGAATACAGCACTCAAAAAGACATGGACACGTCATGAGAATTAGTAACTGCTTTATATTATTTTAAAAATGAACCTCTTCCATATATACATTTGTATAAACTGATAATTGCTTATAGATTAGATATTTCCTAATAAAATATTATAAACAACTTCAAGAAATTCCAGAAAAATGTCACATTAGAAATAAATACTGGTTACTTAATTATCTTAAAGGAGCTACTGTAGATACTCAAAAGATTAAGTACACCAAATATACAGTTATCGATAACAAATTATTTTCCACCGTAGTGGTATTTCCATCACTAACGTGAAGTAATGCAAACGTCTAACCACTTTAAAAAATCCAAACACACACAGATATAAATTGTCAAGAATTTATAATCACAGTTCAATTATTTCAATGAAGATTTCTGCTTCAAACCAGTAAAACAGAGTCCTGTAGTATAACAAGTATTTGCTACAAGTAAAACATAGAAATAAATCAATAAATAGCTGGCACATTAAAATCCTTGCCCCAGCGAGGCCAATATCAAAACCTCACAATTCTTTCAGTCAGGTCAGGACTTCTGCCTGTCCTCTATCTCTAAGTAATGTGGCTTGACAAAAAAATCTATTTTCTGTATCAACCAAGTTACTTGCTACTTGCCATTCCCAGAGTCTGCGAACTAACAGCTGCTAATAACATGTAAACTCAGCAGAACAGGTTCCACAGAAGCAGTTTCAACAGTTTATTAAAACTGCTACATAACTGCTGTAGGTACTACAAGATTTATGTCTTGTACACATATTTTAATCATATGCAGCCCATTTTTTCTTTATGACAAAAGATAATTTTATGACTGAATTGAAACCCACATTTATTCTAAACCAAAAAATAATGCAAAAATCCACAAAAACCTTTTAAGAGTTTCTCTGAGCAGCCATTCCTACTGTATGCTCAGAACTAAATAAAATGTATAGTTTTAGAAGCAGTTCATTTCTAAGTCCTTTTCCTATCTAAACTGAAAGAAAACATTTTTAGATCTTCCAGCACTGCTTGCAGTATATGCCGTATTTTCAACAGCAAGTATTTCCATCACTCACACTACATCTCTCTTCCTACAGCTTTCTGAACAACTTTGGCATCAATGAGATGCAATGCCTATACTGTCAGACGAGAAAGTTGTCACATAGCATCAGGCATGCCTATGATTTTACTGTCTATGGATCTCACATTGGTTGAAACCTCCTAGGCTGACAAAATAATGTGAAAAGCAGCTTCAATGTCATTAATGAAGAACAAACAATAAGAGGCTTGCACATGCATTTTTTTAATATCCAAAAAATGTCATGGCAAGGATCAAGAACAGCTATTCAGAACAGGTTTTTTTTCACCCTTACCTGTAAATTTGGTTTCTGTGTTTCAGCTCCGTCAGTGCAGACTGAAAGGTTTACTCCTCCTTTTTCTATCCATCAGACAGCAGTCATCCAATAACCAAAGTCATCCTGGCATCCTCTGGAACATGCTCTCTGCCTTATTTCCCAACCCCCACCCCCATCTGCATGCTATCAAAAAAAAAAAGCAGCAAGAATAAAACAAAGCAAAAAAACACATCTAAAAACCAGCTTTAATGAGCTACTTAGTAATCAGTGAGGACACTCTGTACTGGAAGGTAATGACAAAATTTTAAGACAAGAAAAAATAAACCTCTCTATTAATAATCTTCAGCTCCACTAGTGAATATCTATTCTCCCTTTCAGTTCTTTCGTAAGGAAAAACCAAGCAAACAGCTGTAGGAACATAGTTATTGCCTATACACATTCTGTGAAACTGACTCAGCTATTCAGATCTTCAGTGAAGAGTGCTGCTGTTTATTAAAGAAATTTTGTGATTATCAAAACAACAGTGGTGGATTTATGCAAAGCAAGAATCTGAAATCTCAATGCAAATTAGAATAATTCAGAGATGGATGCCAGTAATTTCCTACTAAATACATTTTTTTTCCATTTCAGACAGTACTTACAAAATACCTGAAAGAGATTAGTAGATACGCTTTCTTGAAGTTCTACCTATAAAAAGCTCCTATACAATCAGTGCACGTGCATTTATTTTACTCTGTTTATGATACAGCAGCTAATATCCAATGTGCTGCGTGAAATTTGCCCACACAAAATTTTCTACCTAAATAAGAATTCAAATGCAAAAAAAATGACTGGGTGAACAATTTTCAATTCATGTGTCTCAAATATACTGCAAGTCTATTTGCAGTCTCTTAAATTGAGTTAAAACTTTTTTTCCTAGATCAGGGAAATTTTATTTTCTGTATATCCATATAAATAAGGTATCAGCTCAGCCGAAGACAGCAACATCAGATTAATTTATGACAGTTTAATTAAAATTAATATCGAAACCAAAAATGAGTCTTCACTCTTAGCTAAGGTAATGTTTACTACCACATCAAAGCATTTTAGTCCAGGATTTCCCCCTGAAAGGAAAATGCTAAGCAGCAGAAGCCGATACATACCTTTGTGTTTACAAATTTCAATCTTCAGCTATGGCTTTCCAATAAAGTTAACTGTGAATACTTTTAAATAAGAGCATCTATCCTCTTCACTGAATTATTGATCTTTAACCATGCCAAATAGCATACTTTCACTATAAAGTAATAGCTGGTTTAGCTTCTGAAAAAATTAGCTCTCAATCTTACAATGAACTGCTAGTAGATCCTTTGTGTAACATTTAGATTCTGTCTTAACAAGTAAAGTGTCTTTAATGAAATTATCTCAGTTTAACATAAAATCTTTTCCTAGATGCCTAGAAAAATGGAAATCCATTCCTGCAAGCATTAAAAAACTAAAATAACTATTAGGTTTCAAATCAAAACAATCAATACAATTTTCTTTAGTGGGGAACATTGAGGAAAATCTAAACAGACATTTTGCCCTGATAAACGACTGGCTGAAAGACATCTTCAACTTTATTTTCTTTTTTATCTGCAGAAAGGAATTTGGAGTTGAATACCAAAGCTTCACCTCTCAGCCAGTTTGACTGCCAAGGGAGACATATGGACATACAGAATTGTAGTCTCATAATCAGATTTAATATCTTTTCAATAAAGATGCAAGGTGCAACACCGTTCTAGGCCTGCAGCACTATTAGAATAAATAATGACAGAGAAATAGGCAGTATAAACAAGTAAATCGGAATGCCTTGCAATATCTAATATGAAAAAGTACAACAAAAACCCCAACACCTCTAAAATAGTCCCAGAATGAAGCAACTGTGATACAAAGCCACTGTTTCTAAAATAAAACACAAATTGCTGTGCTGCAAAAATTACAATCCCAGAGTAGACTGCTGTGGCCCCCATGCTGTACGAGCATTGCACACGCAAAACTGCCAGCGCGATCTCTGTAACCACCACTTGTCAATGTCTCCAGAACCCTACACAGTATCAGACAGGCCTTGTGAAATTTGCCCTGCTTTGCACATCAAAAATAGTCAAGTAATGTTCTTGATAAATGCACTGTAAACACATGAAATCCACTACTGCCAGCACATCAGAGTGGTGAGGACATCCCCCTGAGAGGGAAGAGGTCTGCCTGCCCCAGCGCAAGGCCAAGGCACAGACCATGCAGCTTTGGAAGAGCTGTGGGGCTCCCCGCCCTTCGCCAAGACACTGCTTTTAAATTCAACTTCTCGTCCTTGGTCCCACCCCAAGCTATGCTACATCTATGCCAGAGCTGTGCCCAGACCTGGCCAGCTGGCCCCTGACCCAGACACCAAGAATCTGCCTCAGGGGGACCTCAGAGATGCCACACCACTACAGACAGGACCACTGGGTTCCTGGCTCATCCTGGCAACCATGCCCTGGGCTGACCCACTCGGTACTGTTGCACCACCCTCAGCTTCTGGCTCACCCGCCCTTTCCAACTGCCAGCTGCCCTGGCTACCTCTCAGCACAGTGCCTGAACCCAACTGTTCCTTTCCAGAGCCAGCACCCGCACAGCCTTAACAGTGCCTTCTGGCTCCAAAGTGCTATTATTGGACTAATTAATCGCATATATACATTGGAGATGGAGAAAGGGAAACTGGGTCCTTTTTTGGATCCAGGTTTGTACTTAATCCCCACTGTGACTCAAGTGATTAGTAGGTGTGCTTGTACTCATTTGGCTATTTCATCTCTTTTCAAAAATTTCTTTATACTTAATAATTTGTACAACATACATTTTAACTTTTTTTCTACACAACCATTACATTGGACAACAGAAAGGCTTCATCAGGAAGCAGACTACTATAATGCCTTTCTTCACTTCTCCTCTCCCTGATTACGTCTGTTGCTACTGAAGTATTTGCTTTGATTTTCTCGGACTCTACAAAGAATGAATCTTTTTTTGTCAATTCCTTTATGGAAGATTAATATGCTACAGAATCTTCTCCTTCCTGAAAAAAGTTTCAGAGAAAAAAATTAGAAAGTATATACAAACTACATCCCAGTAATCCACTCTGCCTTACAATATAATGGTACTGACAAATAAAATAAAAATAATATAAGTAAGTTGTAACCAGAAACCGCAAGGCTGCCAGTGTCCTTTGACTACATCTATATAGCTATGCCATCAGGACTGAAGGCGGTTACTGGCTTGGTTTGGTTCATTAAAAACCATTCACAGATATCAGTTCAAATTTCAATTGCAACTCGCATAACATCCAGGCTTATTGGTCAAGATTTTTAGTTCCCACTCCAAAGTTAATGATAAGCTATCATGGACACAAAGTTGCACAGACCGACAAGAGACAAGCAAATTGACACTGATATAGCACAAGTTATTTTGCTATGATGATTAAACCATACACACTTCCACACTCAGGGATACCAGAAACCACCACCACCACCACCAAATAAAAAACATGTTTACCTTAACACTTCAGACAACCTTTATTTTAAAGATGAACTGACATAGCTCAGTAAATAATCAGAACCTCAAAGAATTCTCTTGTATTTCATAATAAACACTGCTAAATCTAAACATGATCCAGCCGACAGTATCTGCTTTCGACCTCTTAATTTAGCAGAGTTAACTGTTGCACTCCTTTTTCCCTTGGAAGGCTCTATCAGTAGTCCAGTTATCTCTCTCTGTAGGTCTTACGGGTTTTTTAACTTTTTTTAAATCAAAAAATATTTGCAGCTGTTCTATTTTATCAGATTACTTTCGTCTTCCTCCTTTATTCCATCCTATATCTTACTCATACTTGCTTCTTTAGTGCACATACTAGTTTCCTTCCTAGAACCATGAAGGATTTACTTACTTAAAGATAGAGGACTTAAAATTCTTTAAATCTAAATCAATACTAAAACCTGTTTTCAAGTATTTAATATCAAAAAGGATCTCATTTGTTAAGTTCTACATCCAATTTTCTGTTAGTAGCCTTTATTCCACACTTTTGAAAGAAAAACCCAAATCAAACCGACAATGCATATAATGAGATGAAGATGAGAACTTGTCAGTAACTGTAGTTCTCTGAGGTTCAGATGTATGTTCACTTCAAAACTAGACCACTTTTTCTTCCTGCAATCCACTATTGGATGCACTGATTTCCCACCCACTCTCATGTTTAGGATACCGGGTAACGCCTTCTGCATCATTTTAGCTTCTTCTGAAATGCAAATCTTTGCAAGTAGGAAAGAAGGAAAGGGAAAGGATGGCCAGAGGCAAAATGTACTTGTAGATTTACATATCTCCAAGAATTCCAATTACTGGTAAGTAACATCTCTCTTCATCTCCACTTGATAATCCACACAGACATTCATACAGTGTGTGACTCCCAGCAGCTAACCTCAAGTTATATAACTTCATGATAGTTGATCACGTAGTCCTTCATTAGAAACCAGTTACTGTAGATCTCTTCTGTCAAGAGTGAGATCAGCTCTAACACATTGCTTAATGAAGACGTAGGTGGAGCTTGATATTGAGAGAAAGCTATAGGCAGATATTTGAGACTGTTAACAGTTTGTTCACAGGCTACTGACCACAGGATCAGGCATCCACCTAAGAAAAATACTGCCTACTGTCTGTCCAGCTCAGGAGCAAAAGACCTATTACTTCACCAATTAAAACCGAAAGAGGTCCCATCTCCTACAGCAAAACCACTCTCCTGAAAGTATGTCACAAGAAATATGTTGCACATAGTCTAGAAACAAGGATCTTATTCACCGTTCTGCTAGCAAGATTCAAGAAAGATATGTCACATTCCACACATTAGATCTACTAGATCTCCTGAATGGAGTGAGACTTATAATACCTTGTTTCTCAGCAGCCTATGTCCTACATGTCTGTGAAAACATTCCTTGAAGAGCTTGTAAGGCAGAAACAAGCATATCTAAATTCCATAGCCACTGCCAATTCCATATGGAACTCAGCATCCAGTGTCATTAAGAAATGTACTGGCATGGTCCCCAAGCAGAGTAAAAACTGACAGTGCAAAAAGAAAAAAGTGACAAATGAACTATGTATTACTTACTAGTGTGCACTCAGGGCTGCTTCCTGGAAAAACCCTGTATAGTCAAAAGAACTGGAATCCATTGATCTTTGAAATCTAGGCCAAAGTTTCCTTAATTTGAAGCTGCTGCCATTCCAATGAAATTACTTATGATTTATGACCAAAAACAAATAGAGAATTGAGGTTTCTTTCTCACAAATGGTGGACAGATGCCATTGTGTAGATTAGAAATCTCTCATGACATGTAGCATTCCAGCAATCCAAGGTTTAAATAGTCAGAAGCTATCAAATAGCATCTGTCTGATACAGTTTTCATAAGTTTCTGGAAAAAAAACCCCCAGAACTCCACAGTCAGTAATAGCAACATATTAAAATGTAGAAGTCATACAACAAGCTATATTGACTTCAATGCTCTACTGACTGCATTTAGTGAAGTCTGAAGGGATAGTTCTTTGTGTTGAAGAAGCAGCTGGGTAATTATGGGCAACGCACATTGAAAGCACATCATCCTAGAGTTTGAAAATCAAAACTGATTCGGGAAAGAAGAACAGGGTTACTTTACCACAGTGTTCATGCATTTTTACTCTTTAATAGAACCTAGAAGATTGCTGTCTCTGAAGCAGCTGTACTGAACAAGGTTTGTTCCAGTTTAAAATGGTAACAAACAAATCCCTTTTTATCAGGCACACAGGGATGCTGGAAAGTGATCATGCTAGTCAGTGCACCTGACACGTGAATACATATTATTTTAGGAGGAATTATCTATTAAGGAGCTGTAAAAACAAAGATTGTGCAAGGCAAACCAAAAAAAAAGAACTACATTGCTAGTTGTGTAGCAGCAGGCCAAAAGGCTGCCCAGGGAGGTGATTTGAGTCGCCATCCCTGGATGTGTTCAAAAAACAGGTAGATGAGTTTCTCAAGGACATGGTTTAGTAAGGAGACAGGTACGGTTGGATTCCATGACTTCAGAAGTCTTTTCCACCTTGATGATTCTGTGAAAAGGAGTGTGTTAGTTCCTAGTTTTAAGAGAAACAGTCCTGCAGCACCTCTGTTATAATAGGTAAATTTTTCTTCACACTTTGATAAACAAAATCAAGCAGAACAACCAAAACAAATTCTCCTTTCCTCTTAGAAAAGAACAAAAAACCAGCTTGTGTAAAAAACACCAGAAACCTCCATGAAAATAGCACCACATAGGAACAAATCTCAGAGCAAAACTGAGAAACATATTCAAGGCAGACTAATTTTCACCTCTTAGAAATGTAAGTTACATAAATTTCAGCTTCCTCAGGCTTTCATCCACTTACCAACATCCATTTATATTCCTTCAATCAACTCGAGTACAGTCATCTGTCTCCAGTGAAATCAAAAGTGGTATAATAAACGACACAAAAGAGAGAAAAGCACAGAACTTCCGCACGAGAACATGCATGGGTTTCCATTAATTTATCTGTCACTATCCAATTTCACTGATGTCCACACCAACAATTAAGTCAGGTAAGTTCTTCCAAAAATCAGGAATCAACTTCTCATAATTAAAGAACAGTACATAAGCCTAAAACATCAGACTCTAAAACCAAGTTTCTTTTGAACCATAATGTAGACTTCATGACTGAAAGCAAATTTAAACAAACCTCAACAAGTTTACCAACACAGTTTTTATTAGTTGTAAAAAAATTCATGGTTTTCAGACATATCTGCTCCAGTGAGGAGCATGATGTTGGCACAGCACAGAAAGAAGAAACGATAAGGAAGGACCAGAGACTGAAAACTATGTCAGGGAGGAATACCACTTTTCACTGTTATAACAGGCACCTTATGAGATTTCACTCACCACAGCTGAGTACCTGAAAGATTAATAAGGGTTCTTTTAATTTGTGCTTAATTTGCAGATTAGATGAGTTTCTTCTTTTGTTAATATTCCTTCTTTCTCCACTACTGCCCCAACCTGATGAAGGCTCTGAGCTGATTTTGAGACAATCCAGTTCTAACCTAGCTGGCGGTTATATGTAAAGATGCCTGAGAAAAAAAAATGCTTCCACGCCTCCCAGGTTGCCTGGAGATTTTAATTCATTTATTAATAATTAGTTTAATAAATACCAAAGACTGTGCATGAAAAGTAAAAGATATTATTCCCCCCCTTTTTAGGGCCATGAATAAGGGATTTTATTGATGAAGGAACTACAACATCAGTCTTTTGATACCTGCATGTCTGTCATGGGATCAAAGTTCCTATTCAAATGCAAGCATGTTTTGCATGGAATGTTCACGGTAATTGATTCCCACAGATGTTGTTACTAAACTTGCATTTAGAGAAAACACTTGAAATTTGATTTGAGAGATCATACGTGCAAGTGTGTGTGTGTCTGTATGTGTGTGTGGGTGTTCAGACTTTTTTGGAAGTTTATGAAATAACAAACAGTTGACAGTCTTTAGTAGTTTTTAGAGAAATCTTCATTGCAAAGAGTAGTACAACATAATAAACAGGTCAAAAACGTGAAGCTGCATGCTCTGAGCTTAAGCAGTTCTATTGCAGTTAGTTACAAACATCTAATTCATACAGCACAGGTAGAAAACCAATAAGAACAGAGATAATACCAAAGATGCATTTCATTGGTGTTGACCCCAAGTTAGCATTGTGGGCATCTCATTTTTCAAAGAATAAAATTAAAGATCAACTTAATTTATATTTGATAAATTACACCCTGTGTGTTACCGCCCTGATTTCAAACATATGCAAAGTGTCTAGTCCTCTTAACTTGTTTTTTGCCTACAGCTTTCTAATCTTTCCACCCAGCTCAACTTCATGCACGACTCTACAGTCTCACATATTGGTTGCATTCTCTTAAAATAAGCCTTACACTCAGGCACAGCTAATATTGGGTGACTGCCCACAATCAGTCCACATAAATTACTAGAGAGGTCAGGAGGCTACATTAATATCTGAGAGTCACCCTTCTGTACCAGAAGATTTGGATTTTCTGTACTTACCAGCTTTTCAATAGTAGTGCTTTCTTAGGGCCATTCTTTCACTTGTTCCATTTATGTTTTTTCTAACATATATTTTTTAAAAAACATAGTTGTATCTAAGGAAAAATTCACCATTACACATGCAATTAACATAAGATCTTACACATCTCAGGGGTACTGGGTAAAGATCTTTATTCCTAACAGATGATAAGTGCAGCATTAGATTAAGCTATTGAATGAAAAGTAAACAAATGTAAAGCTTGTAAGCTGTTAAAAAAAACAAACGGGGGAAAAAAAGGAAATTCTATGAAAGATCAGTTGCCTTTCCAGAAATTCATAGAGAGTCTAATCTGTCACATTACTTGCAACAAGAAAGGTCGTTATTTACCTTTTTGTTTTGTCATAGCTAAGGTGGAGTTCAAAATGTTGGTGCATGGTTTTGCTGCTAAAGTAAAAGGCACTCATTCCCCAAGCGACACAAACTTCAGCCACACCAAAGAAAACAGCGTTCTGCAAACAATCCTTCTATATCTTCACATACACATTTGCAAGAGTTCTAGAAGAGAACACTCACTTGGGAGCGAACAGGAGTATAGTCCATATTTCTAAAACAGCCTTGTGAACAAGTAAATCCTGATATCCATCTGCACAACTGAAGACCCACTATTACATTAAACTGTTGTGCCCCTTTTTGTTCCATATCACCAAAAATAAAAGATACCCTCCTGCTTAGCACTATCTGTCCCAAATTATTTTATAGTTTGTCAATTACTGTGCATTTCTGGAAGATGCAGGTATGGATATGAATACTTTCAGGCTGAAGAAACAATAACCAAGTTTCTTAATTTCTTAGAAAGCGCTCTCAACTACAACAAATAAGTACATGTCTCTCACTGATAGAAGAGAAACTCCTATTGTGTTGAATCCACACACAGAAGAGGGATGAGTGCTTTGGATTCTCAGTGCATGCAGCTGCCTATACCCTACAGAAGCCCAGAAATTCAGACATCCTACTGTGCCACTACATCCATTTCAACAAGGTGGAAAGCCCAGTGAAATGCAGGATGACTGAATTTCTCTCTGCACATTTTGCACATTCTCTATCTTTTATGCTAAAATCACAGTACGTATTACTTTAAAAGTTGTAGCTGCAGAGAACCACCAAATTGATTTCTTGAGTTGCAAATGTCTTTTAAATAACCTCCAGTGCAGTAGTAGGCCTGTAAGAAAATGCTTAGCAGAAATCATGAACGTCAACGGAATCATACCAACAGAATGTCATGGTTGGCAATGAAAAGTGGGACAGTAGAAAGCAAGCACCAGCAATTATTTTAAACAAATTTCTAGGGACATGTCAATCACGAGAAGATAAAATATTTTGTTACTGGGCAGAAAGATCTCTTTTCAGACAGATCAACTTCTGAAAAGTGGTCCTGGAAGAATCCTAAAGTTGTAATTAAAAACCATTTCTTATACATAATAATAAGCATTTCTTATACATAAATTGTTAAGCATTAGTAGGAACAATTCTTAAGACAGTGATAGAACGTGTTGTCTTTTGCATTAAAGTGAATAGATAATATTTATTGTAACGTTAATGATCAATCGAAGCTGGAGAACAGGCTTTCATTCAATGTTCAATGTTTCATTCAATACAGATAATCATAGGCAATGAGAAGTCACTCAAACTGTCCTGTATTTAGAGCCCGTTATATTCGTTTATACTTAGTATGCCTATGTAAGCAAGAAGTGTATATTAAACAATGGCCTATTTTAATCTCTACAGTCTTCCTACTGTATCTCTTATGGACCTTCTTAAACAAGTTCCATCAGAATTTGTCTTAAAAACCTGGCCAGGCAGATAGCAGTGTCCCTGAAGAGAGATGCAGTGCTTAAATATCATTGTATAATATATCTGGAAGGACATTAGGGTGGAAGTAATATGCCTTTGTCTGATGATCAGATCTACCTGACAGTTAAGCGGTATGAGTAAACAAAGATGGCACCAAAGACAGTCTTCTTCTACAGCTATAACAACAGGGAAAATAATGAAGGTTGGCCATTAAACAATCACATCAGCATACGTACTGAATATGTAGCAATATAGTCTTAAGCAAGAGCCCAAAAATGTGTATTTGTAACCAAACTAACTTACCTTATCTATTAGCACGAGTATTAACACTTCCCTTAGGGAACCAGGGAATAGTGCTAAAAGAAACCTCACTTGTAAACAGATTAAATATTAAAGGGTAACAGTGAATGGTAAAGACATTTAGGTAAGTACTATGGATTAAAATACAATAGGAAACATTCAGTATGAACAGGAAGATATAGGAAAGTCATTTTAAATATTTGCATTTATCAAGGGAATTACTATTTTTGCTATTTTAACCTATTAATGTTTCTCGCTTAATACTTTCACGTAGAAGACAGGAAAAAAACCTATTTTGCAACAATTTAAAATTCTAGATCCCTGCTGATCACTCTATACTGACTGAAAAGATAAATTCCATGCTCATCTATCACTAAAACTAGACTAAACATTACGAATTTAAATCTGCTTAAAAAATAAAATAAAATCTAATATTGAGATACAAGTAATACAGAACTTTCTAATAAATGCTATTTCATTCTAGTGACACAATATAGGGAGAGAACAAGAAAAATTTCTTACTGAAAATCAGGCAATTTTAGCTATGTTAATGGGGGTTTCCTCTACTACAACTGACTTTTACATACTTGATCTTTGACATCCCTTAAGGAAAACAATAGTTCTGCAAATAATTAAGTGAATGTGTTTGTGTTACAGATAATGGCTCACCATGAAAACTCTAATGTGTCCCCATCTTATTAGGAATTTTAGTCAAACCCATGATCAGCAGCAGTACCACCATCACTAATATACCAGACATTGAGAAGAAAGCTAGATAATGATCAACCCAGAGGTTATTAAAAGTCCTTAAATTACCTTTATTAAGCACAATATGTGGTTGGTTTTTTTTTTAAAAAAAATCAGCATTTGTATCAGACTGCTTCTGAAAACAAGACCAGATCAATTACTTCTAATCATTAGCTATTCTTAAATTTAACACACACTACATTCTGGAGACAAAAGTAGGAATTTTCTTTTAAATCCTTATTAACAAAGGAGGTACCACAACCATTAAAGAACTTCTCAGGAACAACATCAGTTCAGCGTGATCATGCACTGACACCTAGTGAGTACTTGCAGTTAAGAAATCCTGTTGCTTACCTTCTCATTGCCCATGCAGGACAAATGCTACCTATATATTCATGCTGACAAGATGGACATATGGACTCTGTTTAGCTTCTTCTTAGGATGTGCAGTACTGCTTGTACACAGCCATGAGAACACACATACAGCACGTAGCATATGACCTGTTCAAAGAATGTATATGTCCCTGTAAATGAGTCACTACCTTGTTCCATTTTTCATCCACAATGACAGCCTAGTGACTTGTGCACAGCATGTCAATGAGACAAACCAGACAGACAAGTTCTTAGAGATGAGATTTATTTTGCAAACCTTCATCTCCACTCAAGAGTCAGCTGCCTCCACACACAGCACAATTGTTTTGTTTCCATTATGTAGCAGATGGTGATGGAGATGATCTGAAAAGCCCTTAAACGTGAATGGCACGTGGTGAGGAACAGTGGAGACGGCAACCACAGGATTTATACCTAAGAAAAATCTGGGGTCAGTGATCATGTCATTGCATTACAACTCCTCCTTATGAATCTCAACAGAGAAGCAGAAGCTAGCTGTTTGACCTATTCATCCAGCTTCACGCAGAATCCCCAGCCATATACATGTATATATGTATATATACATATACATCCCGTCATATACAATGGAAAATATCTGACATCACAACTCTTCTTATTCATTGAATTGTATTTAAGGGGTCCTTTCTCCTAAATTTTGCACATTTCTCAAGCATAAAATCCAAGCTAGTAGTTATCTTTTTTTCTTGAATTTTTGGGGAGCACTGAACAAATTATTCAACAAATAAAACTGCACTGTCTAGTATTACAAACAAAGTCAGGAAAACAAATATCAAAATAAACACTCAAGCTCTTACAATCGAGTCAAGATTGTATTGGGATGCAGGAGAGGAGATGGTGCGCAATACATTGCGAGATGTCATCGGTGGCCATAAATCTTTGCAGACCCACATTCAAAACTCCAGTTTTCATACGCCAACTTTCCTGAATTTCCAAATAGTAGGATACCCCCAAATCATATACAGCATTCTGAATGATACACTAGTGCAGGCTACCGCATTCAATCCATCTCCTGGAAGGCCATTTGGGGGAGGGAGGGGAAGGGAAGGAATAACATTTTGTCCTTTCAGAGCTTCTAGCTTCACTTGACAAAACTGATACTGTTGCACGTCAGTGCATCCAGCCTATCCATGCCCGGGTACAGGTGTGAAACTCTTATTTCTCTCTCATGTCTATGCAAGTTATTTTCTCACAGCTATGACATACACAGGTGACAGCACTAGTGAAAAGCCTTAACAAATGGGTATTTGGATGAAGTTATTACTAAATAGTAAGTTGTCCAGCTCCTGTACAACAGTTCTCCAGCAGAACCGCACATCTTTGGATGAGTAGCTTCAGTTGCAGAGATCAGTGTGCTGGTTTTTTAATTTTCATGATTCCATAATCCTACGCATGTGTGGAGATGGTGTCAGGGGTAGACAGAGGTCTCCCAGCCCAAAAGATATGAAAATTAGCAGGCCACTAGCAGCAGGCTTTACTTTTCAAATTTGTTGTTAAAGAATCTCTAAACTGCCTATTACAAAGACATCTTTTAGTTGTACTATACAGAAGCAACATAAACAACATAAACAGATTATCTATACTGTTTGGTTTAGTAACTACGTAATTCCCATTTTCTTTTTTACCAAACAAAAAAACCCCACAAAAAATCCACAAAACCCCTCAAAAGTCAACACCCCTCCCCTCCCCACTAACAGGAAAAGGACTCAACAAATCTGAATTGGCTTCTTTTTTTGGAACAAGTGCTCAAAAAGAAAACCAACACCACAGAAAACCTATCTACTTAAAAAATTAGCCTATATCCTAAGTACAGTTAATCTATCAAGGCTTTTCCTATAACTATTTGGCCCAGCATATACCCTCAAATGTCCCACACAATCCGTGTATTCATCTGAGATGGTTAGGGATAGACACACAAACAAACACACAAGATTATTGCCACTGCTAAGAAAGTTTGTGCATCAGGTACAGTATTTTGAGATTCTTTAGTTAAAATGTGCAACTTTATTTAAAAAGTAAATATTTTATGAATATATTTTACCCTGGAAACAAGTCCAAGCCAAAGTAAGCCTTAGCAAAAGCCAATGCAAATCCTGAGCAACTTTAGCCCTCATTACTTTTTACACTCATATACAATGTTTCCAAATATATACACATACAAATTTATATGCATATAGAATGGCCTCCTGCTTGTCAAGACTCCAGCGGGAAGATGACATGGTTTCCATCCTAGCACTACAGTAAGCCTTTTCAAATTCTCCACCATTTCTTATATCACGTTGAAAATTAGAACTGGTAACTACATTCTTGTCAAACAGGAATTCACATTTATGTGTAATCTTACAGGCAAACCACAGATTATTAAGGGGAGGGATGGGAGGGGGGGGACAGCAGGCTGGCTGATCAGCTTTCACAGACTGAAATTTCTTCTGTAATAAAGAAAATTTATACCCCCTCAAACCACATACAGTATTCTGCTTTGCAGATCAAAAATCCTTGTTGCCAAGGGAACTTAAAAAAACCAGCCAGTCATGACATAGCAAGGCTCTAACAGAAACCTGTCCGCTGGGAAATTACCAGTAGTCCAGGCTTTCATAGCAAAATGCTTGGGTATTTTCAACCTCAAAACAAAACAAAACACTTCCTCGAATCTTACTTCCAAACTCTCCTTCCACAAATATTTTGCAAATTTTCACTAAAATCTGCTCACACACATATTATTTATACAAAACAATGTAAGCAAATCAGTATTTAAGATGTACTATATACAATGCAAGAATACCAAGTTGTATATATGTCTTTTCCAGATATTCTTGGTACAAAACGTGCACCAACAATTTGCATTGCTCAGTCAATCTACACATGGGACAATAAACAGGACTTTCAAAAATAAAATAAAAAACATTAAAACACTTGATGAGAAGTACATACAAAAATATATTGAATAAGACAGACTGCATAAAGCAAGATTTTAATGCAATTGTTTAAAACAATATTTCAAGGTTAGTTACACATGTAATTTGCCCTTTTTATCTATCTTCTCACCAGGTAACAAAAATAAATGTTTGATTAATAAACAGAATATCAAGCCTTTTGAGAAGGCTGTTGGCACTTCAAAGCAAAGTGAAAAATCAGTGTCAAACCTAAAGTCATGCAATTCCCGCTTGAACACAAACAGTTCCCAGAAGTGTGAATAAAAAACCTCAACATGCTGATCAAAGGATCCAGGTAATAACATGAAATTCAGACTATTAAACACACCCTTTTCAACACCCCGTTACAATCTTATAGAGGTGCTAGATTTACTTTCCTGTCAAACACGTATGACATAAAATGAGTCCAGGATACCACATGAAAAGTACTACATGGAAATGCTGTTAAGATGATTTGACCGCTAGGCGATATGCCAACTCGTAAGGAAACAATGTAGTCAGGAAGAACCCTGGAAAACTGCTTTTGCACATCAAAGCAGTCTCAATATATATTTTAAATACATTTTCTTTTAACATTGTAACTACTTAAGTATGTGTTTATGACAAAATATTTTAAAAAGAAACATTGGAAACTAAGTACAAGTCTTATCTGCAAACTGATTCATAGTTCCAGATGGCTCTGTGGAACCATTTATTAGGAAATATGTTTAAGAACATATAAAAAATAATGCTTTTTAAAAAATCTATTCTAACAACACTTGCTTATCAGACAGCACATTATCGAGAATATAGTACTACTGAAACCCATTAGTTTTGATAAACTCTTCATTTCATCCCCCTCCCTGGAGCGCAGATTAGGGCACCTACCCACAATTTAGCCATGCCTACGCTCTCGTTTAACCTTGCCTGCGTATTTGCCACAGCCCTGCACAGATCTTGTAAGTGCTCAGACAAATCACAAAAAAACTGAGGATACTCAGGAGAAAGGTACAGCACTTTCAATGGAAAGTGTACCCACCTGGGAAATGCAACAGGCTTTTTTTTGTTCACCCATCAAAGTCATGCATAAACAGGATGATGGCAGTTGCAGGGACGAGGGGGGGAGTGATATCTAGATCTTTATTACAACTTGCAAAAAATTCCAAATGTATTCAAATTGGGCTCAAGAAGTCAAGCAATTTATAACAACAAGGTGAAACAGCTAAGCGCACAATACTCTTGAAAGTAAAATTTTATATTCATAATAGTGTTGGGCATTATTCATTTGAAGAGTTTTTAGAATTAGCAAGAATATAAATTTTCTAGAGGTGGCTGCTGAGGAAAAGGGCCTGTGGAGTAACAAACTAATATAATGCAACAAAGTATACTACAAATCATAAAAACTGCAAGAAAATATTGAATTTTCTAGATCAGTTTATCTGCATATATCGATAAATCCTTCACTTAACGCTGCATCTGTTTGATAAGTCCTTATTTCAGTAATATGGACGCTCAGCATTTTTCAGGTTCATATAAATGTTAGTGAGATGTCTTTGCTGCCAGGGACATCCAACTCTCCTTTCAGCTCACTGTTTCTCTGCATCAGTCACTATCAACCACCTGTAAGATTCTCCTATTTGTATTTAGCTGTTTAAAAAAGAAACCAACCCACAGTTTGGCCTCATTTACCCCTCTCTCTGCTTTGAGCAAACAGATTGATGTATTACATCAGTGCTGTAACATCTGTCTGTGGTCAGAGCAAGCTGCTGCTTCTTGCACTGTCCTCTCAGTGTGACAAATACCAAACCAGGCTGTATTCTGATCTGTAGACTCTCTACAAGGCCATTTGTTTCCAAAGTACAACAATTTACAATAGTGGATATACGTTTTCACAACACAATTATAAGCTTCTGCAGTTGCTCATTGCTTATTCTGCCCCCTCCCCCAGCTGTTGCTACACAATCACAAAGGCAGGAAATAATTTTAAATTGTCATTAGAATGACCTAAGAAAATCCAAAATTTAAGCAATAAGGCAAAAGACATATAACAATGATAAATTTAAAGTAAAGTAACACTGCACTCTGCAAACACTTCTCAATCTGTTACACAAGTAAGGCCCTATATCAAAGTGCTTTATATTCCAGAAATCTGAGTCTACCTAACTCAAATTACAAACAGATTTCTCTAGGTTTAGCCAAACTTACAACATTTACTGCAGAAAGTTCTGCTATTTCACAGTAAAAGCTAGGTTGATCTAAGGAGCTCCACCTAAGTATCTAAGAACATTTTTAAATAAAGGATACTTAGTCACAAAGATAAACAATCCCTGCAAAACCCACAGAGAAGAACAGTCATACCAAAAGGTAGTTCTTCCCTTGTAGTCAGGTTTTAAAAGCAACATTTTAGAGATCACAATTACTACAGCTTGCTTTCCTTTGACAAGACTGAACAGCAGAGAAGTCATCCTGGAATCACCCTAGACTATGCCACTCCAGCATCTTTGCCCTTGTGCCTTTCTTTACCAAACATGCACACGATTTATCTGGAACCACGAAGTACACAGAAACATTTCATATTTATTCCACTATCTCAGCGGAAGGTTGTAGTTACACCAGCTGTCTCCAGCCACCTTCACTCTGTGGGGCTCTGAAACGCTTGGCGCTGCTGAGACTGAAGGTGCTGGGGCACCTGCAGTGCTTGGGGATGGTTAAAACCCACGGAGCCCCAAAGGGGTGCACACCTCTGTATGCCTGAGGTGGCAGAAACACCAGGAAGGGAAGTTTTAGAGGCAAGGACTGAATAAATCATAGCATCGTAGAATCGTTTGGATTGGAAGGGACCGTGTAGCGCCAGCCCCCCTGCCATGTGCAGGGGCACCTCCCACCAGCCCAGGCTGCTCAAGGCCCCATCCAACCTGGCCTTGAACATTTCCAAGGATGGGGCAGCCACACCTTCCCTGGGTACCCTGTGCCAGGGCCTCACCACCCTCAGCGTGAAGAATTTCTTCCTAATATCTAATCTGAATCTTCCTCCTTGCAGTTTAAAGCCATTCCCCCTCGTCCTATCACTACTTGCCCTGGTAAAAAGTCCTCCTCCAGCCTTCCTGTAGCCCCTCAGGTATTGGAAGCGGAGGCTTCCAAATTCACCCGCCAGCAGCTGGGTCTCTCTCACACCAAGCAGGGTGAACGAATCCAGCTCTGGGGCTGACAGCGGGTGCGCCCTTGCTCAGAGACACCCAACGCCCTTTACAGCTCCTCACCTGAAAAACTCGATTTCAGTTGATTCGGGTCCTGCAGCCCTGCCGGGATCAGCAGCGCTAACGGGAGCGCCAGGCGCCGCCACCTACGGCGAGAACGCCGAGAGGCGCCTCCCGAGCTCCGCGGCCGAGAACACTGCACAGCAGCAGGCAGCTCCTGCTGCCCGCGCTGCCCCCGCTCGGCGCTCGCCGTCCCTCCCGTGAACCCGCAACCCCTGGGCTGCCGGCGGCGCCGCCCCAAACGCCGCGCCCCCGCTGCTCCGCCCGTCTCTGCGCTCCGCTCACCTGCCCCGACGGCTGCAGACACGGGCGCGTCCCGAGGCACCCGATGGTCGCGGGGGGCTTGCAGCGGGCGTTCGCTAACTGCCCACCCGGGAGATGGCTCCCACCCGCCGCTCCATGACACGCCGCGACGGCGGTCCGAGCAGCGCACGGGGCGGTGCTGGCCGGGGCGCACGGCGCGGCGCGGCGCAGCGCGGAGCGGCCGGCGGCGGCGCTGTGGCGCACGGGGCGGAGCGGCCGGGGGCGGTGCTGTGGCGCTCGGGGCGGAGCGGCCGGGGGCGGCGCTGTGGCGCACCGGGCGGAGCGGCCGAGGAGCGGCGCTGTGGCGCAGCGTGGGGAGAACGGGGGAGGGTTGTAGCGGGACCGCGGCTCTGGCGGTAGCAGCGCGGGGCCGAGGGAGCTGAGGCTGGGCCGGCAGAAAAGAGGAGTCACGCGGCCTTTGCCGCGATCCCGAGCGGGAGGCCGGAGCGGCCGGGCGGGAGAGAGGAGGCGCGTCGTGGGGGCGCTGCTTGGGTCCCCGTTTATCGCGTACCCCAGCCCGCCCCTCCTGCCGCCGAGGGCGGCGTGGGCTTCATCTGTACCGGGGGTGGGGGTCACACTCAGGCGGTGGCTGCGGTTAGTGGGTGTTTGGGGTAAATCTATGGATATGTAAAATAATAAGGGAGAGGAGAAGGAGACCGACCCAAACCAAAAGATACCTGCTGGTCTGGTTTTAAGGTATTAATTTAATTTTTTTTATTTGTACCAATCTTCAGTATCAGCCCCTGCATACAAATTATTTTCTGAATGCTCTCATTCATACAAATACATGTATCTGCGTTTTCTTTAATACCTTTCCCTCCACAAAACCGACCAGAAAACAACCATAACCTTGGTCCTTAAATTACAGAATTTCAGATTCTGTCATCTCTTCCTATCTCGGACCCTACCCCAACAACTGTTTTTTATAAGCAAAGGTTACAAATACGGTTGCAGCTCTGTGGGCTACAGTACCCTTGTATTAGCATAGCAATACTGATTTCTGGCGTAAACAATCTGAATAGACCAGTAGTGCTGGAAACTGAAGAGGTGAAGGGGACCATCCTACTGCTCCCTTTGGAAGTGCTGCTGCAGGTCTGGGGTCCACACCCTGGGCTGGAGCTCACACATCCTGTGCACCATTGGGTGCGCCTGGCTTTCCTGACAGTCTGCAGATAGATATTCTGCGCATCCAGGATGATTCTTAGAGTTTGTTCAGGTTTTTGTTAGCTTTTAATTTGTGCTGTGTGTCCTACCTTCAGGGCATTGCTTGGCATTTGAAATATAGGATTTCTTCTCAGAAGGAGCACTCAAATACGATAGCTACCCAAAAATTTGGCTCTGCTGCTTTCAGTGTCGCAAATGCTGTTTTATCCAGAATAAATTTTAGAATGTTTTACAGGATCACAGATGACTTTGCAACAATGTAAATGAAATCCCATTTTAATGCATTGAGAAGAAGGTGATATGTTAACAGTCAAAAGAAAGCCTCATGACAATTTCTTGGCCTTTGATTTTTCAGGAAACTGCTTTATTTCATGAAGTATATATAGGAAGCCCTGCTAGGAGAAAAAGAAATACTTGGATACCAGGCACTTTCCAACATACTTCCAAGCATCTAATTCTGTGAAGTGGAGATAGATTAGCTAATTTGTGTGACAAGAGTGATAGAATAAATATTTGTGTTATTTCCCCCAAAATTAAAAATTTGTTGTCAGTTCTACCACTCTTGCAGTGCTAGTTCTATACCTGCCTCCTGTATTCTGCTACCAGCCCTTCCAAGGCCATATACGCATCACTAGATGTGTATGCCAGCTCCTTCACAGTGAAAAGCACTGTCTGTACATTCACTACGGAAGTTTGAAATGACACTATTTTTTACATTGTAATTGCATCCACCACCCTAAAATTAAAAAGAGCTTACAGACTTTATGTTTTACTGAAACTTAAAGTTTCTGCTGACTTCTACTTCTCATGTCTTAATGCAAAATAACTATTCTAAAAAATACATATCAAACCATTTTTTTCCTATAAAACAAAGATAATTCTTCACTTCAAATGTAAAATATCATTGGAATTTTACATACTAGTTTGCAGCCTCAATAGCTAGTTTCTGTAACGTCTGTTTTTCTAATTGTCTCAAAATAACTGACGTGAAAAAGGGGTTTAAGCATCATGTGCACATAAATATTATCCTACTGTAGAAGACTTTGAAATAGGATTAGTAATGTGAAGAGTTTAAGTGCAAGCCATATTAAAAATCTTTCTGAAAGCATATGGCTTCAGTTTCTTTTTTCAAATTGATTACTGTAATGAGTTTTAATCACTACTCCTTATTTCTAATGTTTTTTGTACTCTTATTTTCATAGAATTTCTTGATAGTAGCTTTTAGTGATGAAAACAAAGACAGAACAATTAAATACAATAAAAAATGAAGTCTTTATTCATTTGGCTCAACTGTAATGTGGTTTACTGTTCTTTATGGTAATAGCATTTTCCTGCATGCAGTTCACCGACACACAAGTCAATATTTTTGTAAAAGGAGGAGTTAACATCAAATTTTTGTTTGTGTAAGAAACACAAAATGTCCTGATGTGATCAATTATACAAGTTTGTTATTTAATTCCTGTGGAAAAAAAAAAAAGAAACCATTGTGGATCCCATATTATATTTAGAACAGTTCTAGTGCAGCATGAATCAACAAGAATAAGAATAGTCTATGTAAACAAACACTGGTAAAGATTTCATGAATAAAAAGACTACCTTGAAACCTCTGATGCAGGCAGTGCTAGAATTTTAAACAAATCTTCCCCATCACATTTCAATTACAAGTTATATCTATTTGGAAGCAAGTGCATTTTGGACTCAGTTTGAAACTTATTTCACATCAAAATGTGTGCAAAAATACAGTACTAATAAAAAAGCAGAAACCTAAAGCTACTCCATTCTTTCCTTTGTTTCTTATTTTGTGAAGTTCTTGAATTAAAAAGTGCTATGGATAGAAAGTAACAAAAGTGACAGTGACAACCTGAAGATAATTCTCACTTCTTATTTTATGTACAAAATGCTGAAAAATAAAATAAAATGGTATTTTTTACAATATTTATATTTTCTTAGAAAATTCTATCCATGTATTTTTCAACAGATTAAGCAGTTTGCAACATATCCTGTACAGTCTTACTATACCCCGTACAGAAGTCACTTAAAATTTTAGGATGCAAAGCAAGAGGCTCTTGGATAGCTGCAAACTGTTGCTTGATGTCATGAAAGAATGATTTCCGATTGAACAATTGGTTTCACTTAACCACTGAGATATGGCTTCCCATATTAGACTTTCAACAGTGGAAGAAGTAACATTACAGCAGCAAAGGCAAGATAAACATGCATCAGTGACAGCTTCCAAACTACCTATAATGGTACAGAATACTTCATATCACCTGTTGAAAGCTTGCAAACTACACTTATTGTGGTACATATTTGATGCAATAAATATTGTGCACGGGTCATTATTTGTTTGCTCAAACATGCACCACAGGATAAAATAACTATTTACATAGACGGTACTTTTTTAATTAACACATACAATGTCAACCTTGCTGAGAGCAGAAGATGGCTAAACGATACTGCAGGGTGAAGCAGAAAAACTTCATAATCCTTAAGTTTTGCAGGTTTTTGGTAAATTCAGTTTTCCAAGTTTGGGTAAGCTGTTTTCTACAGAAGGGTACTTAAAAATGGACTCTACGCCCCTTGGTAATTTTTTTATGTAAAGTTCGTTCAATTACAGTTAAATGACTTATGAAAAAATAAAATATCTGTTCTATTATTGTAGACTCTATGGAACTTTACAGGCACATTAAGATTTGTCTGGATGAGATACTAGATGCATACTGTTGTTAAGCACCTCAAAATATAGAGCCACCCTGAAACATGGAAGTAGTCAGACTCTGCTGCTTTGTGCGACATCATGTTTTCCCATGCATGAACTACAAGTGCAGCATGCCTTCATGCAAATCACTTCTGTCTGTACATTTTAGAGAATCCGAGAGTAGAACACCTGGTTCTCAATACCCCCTTCCCCAACATAAAACCCATTTACAAAAATAGTCACATATAATAGTAAACAACCTGTGAATTAAAAAATGATAAGTTCACCAACACTGATCTCTGTAAAAATGTGGCAAATGTGGTTGTTGAAATGCAAATAGTGAATACAATTTTTGTACTGTGTGTTTCATGTTAAACACAGAGATTCATAGGTTTGCACCTTTCTTATTAAATGGTCCCTACAGTCTTATTGGCCATTTTATCTTCTCTTCAGCAGTGTCAGCTGGTAATAAAAACAACAACCTCCTGTCAAGATGTTACCCTGTTTTACAGAGCTGCAGTTTGATGACAAGGGGTCACTGTCTTGTTATAGGCACTGACCTTTTATATATATATAATTATATATATATTTATATATTTAAAAACTGTCAGTTTGGCATGTACCTCCTACAGGAGTCCTGTTGACACAAATACATACTTTCTCAGGCTGTAAACAGTTCATCTCAAACAGAATTCTGTGTTACTTTTTAGTTTCCCTGCTGTCTTTACCTTTATCTTCTTTTTCTGATTTGTCTTTTTCATATTTATCCTTGTCTGGCTTTGTAACACTATCATAGGATGGTGGGGAGGTTGTGGATGGGGTCATATCTGTTTTTTCTGGAGTAGAGTTCTCATTTAGTTTATCCATAATTATATCCTCTTTCATGGGCAGTTCATCCTCATCTTTACCTTTATCCTGATTAAATATACATGAAACTTTTTTGACTTTTTGCCTTAAAAGATGACGTCTGAATGCACGCTGAATAATAACAGCAGATACCTCCTCCTGTTTTCGTTTTAATGTGGTCGTAATTGGTTCATAGGAGACTTTCGAAGGATTGGCTGCCATAAACCGATCTTCCATTTGTATTCTGAGGGCATCCATCTCCCCACTTTCCCCCAAAACACGCTTTGTGAAAGCAAACAAGATGTCTAGGCAGTGAATTCTGTCACCGCTTACCATAGGTAGATCCATTGCAATGAGCTGGACTTTGTTTGGTTTTGCTATAAGAAGAGGAGGATCTAACGAAGCTGCAAAATCTGATAGTTTACTGAACTCTATGAATTGCGTTGCATCGGGATCAAACTTCTCCCAGACTTCATAGAACATCTCAAAGTCATCCTCACTCAAGGGTTCTGCACTTTCTTCGGTAGCAACACTGAAATTCTCCAAAATCACAGCAATGTACATGTTCACCACTACCAGAAATGATATGATAATGTAGCTGACAAAGAAGAAAATCCCGACGGAAGGGTTGCCACAGTCGCCTTTCACAGAGCTCCCTGGATGATCTTTATGGGGGTCACAGTCTGGCTCCCCACTGTTAAGAATTGGGGCTAGCAAACCATCCCAGCCAGCAGATGTGGTAATTTGAAATAGGCAGATCATGCTGTTGCCAAACGTTTCAAAGTTGAACATGTCATCAATCCCAACTTCCCTCTTAACATAGGCAAAGTTGGACATGCCAAATATCGCATAGATAAACATGACCAGGAACAGCAGCAGACCGATGTTGAACAAAGCAGGAAGAGACATCATCAAAGCAAAAAGTAGAGTGCGAATGCCCTTAGCGCCTTTAATGAGACGCAGGATTCGACCGATTCTGGCAAGTCGAATTACTCTGAATAGTGTGGGAGATACAAAATATTTCTCAATCATCTCAGCTAAGAACATACCTAGAGAAAAACAAGTTAAATTAGTAAAGAATATTATTACATTTAAAAACCACTCCTAAATATATATCCTACAAATATTGTAAAACTTTAAGAAGAACAGGATATTTGAACAGATTTTAGAAATTAGCCATAAAGTTGTTTTTACAAAACTTTTACAGTTTAGTATGCTTCGAGAACCCATAAATCCCAACAGAAAATCTGAAGTAATTCGCAGGATCATGAAAACCTGCATCGATGACCTTTTTGAGTATTAATTGTATGACTATGTACAGGAGCAGACACAAAAATACACAACATGAATGTTTTCTAGGACAAACCAATAACTAGTGTATGTAGACTAGCAAATTCTGAGACCAGAAGAATAGCTTTCTATTTAACTGTAAGAAAAATAATCTCAGTTAATCTGAAGAAAGATCGTAATTATAATAGTTTTTAAAAGCCACATAATCAAGTTAGAGTGTTCAAAGAAAATCTCTATGTTTGAAGAGAATTGCAACTTCTTAATCACATATGAAATAGCCTGATCATAAGTTTGGTATTAATGATGCAGCAATTTCAAACCTAAACAGACAATGGAAAGGCTTTTTAAAAGTCACAGAAGAGCAGAAGAATTAAGCACTGTATTATGTGCCTAAAAGCAGAAAAATAACAATATCCTGTTTCCATATAAAAAATAGCAAAACCAATGTGCTTATTCCGAGAAGTTAAAATGACAGAATTTTTACTCAAGTTCTTTCAGGTTTTCTGCTCTAGATAAAGCTAATATTAGTGGAGCCATTATTTATTTTTGTATTTATTAATACATCTGCTTCAACTCTGCTTCTCCAGTTTTTCCAGTAGCTACGGCATAAAACTTCTCAGAATCAAACAAAACTCAGAAGAAAGCTCAGGATTTTACCCTGCTCTTTGAGGTGCTTACATGCTATTCTACCAACCATCCCACGCAGGGTTTTGCTTTTGGATTCTGGATTTCTTTACTCTTTTCCTGCAACTATCACTGTTAAATTATATCAAAATTGCCTTTAATGTATGGGTTTGTTTCTATGATGAGGAATTTCTACTGAATTCAGAATAAAGAACTTATTTCAACTAATAGAAAAGTGCGAATGAATGAAACATAGTGTTAAAAAAAATCCTACTATACTGTTCAGTAATTTTATGGATAATACAAAATCAGAAGAAAAAAAAGTTGTGGTCAGACTTTCTAGTGACCATGTGAACCAAAATATAAATAGATTTTACATGCCAAAAATGTTTCCGTTTCCACAGAATTAGACATTTCATTAAAATGAATTGTTCTTACCTACTATGGAGAGAATAACAACCACAAAATCAAAAATATTCCAGCCTATAGTGAAGTAGTAATGGCGAAGTGAAATCAACTTCAGGACACATTCTCCCGTGAAAAGTACAATAAACACTAGGTTAATCCAGTATAAAATATTTTCCATGTCTTCACTCTGATCATCTGTTTCCACCATCATTGTGACCATGTTAAGGCAGATAAGTATCATGATACTGATATCAAATGCTTGTTTTGTTACAAAATCAAAGACCATGCCTTGGAATTTATTCTGCGGGGTAAAAAATAAGATTGATTACAATATGCATAGGGTAACATTTCTTTTTTGAAATTGCTACAATGAAGTCCTCCATTTGTAAGACTTTTCCAGTTTGTATATGTAGAAACATATTAAGTAGAAATGCAGGTACTGTGTTTATAACATTAAAGTGATAATTCCAAAATATGCATGATTTTTTTAAAGCTATAAAGGAGATTCTGCCACCCTGAACTAGTTCATTGAAGCTTTTGTGACACAAGCTACTAACTGAATGCTTAGTTTGGCAAAATTTGAAAAAAACTAAGCAGGCTGAGAGTTGAGGTATTTCGTTTGCCAGAAAACTTAACAAAGTTTTCAAGCCCCAAGTGCAGTGCTCTTCACCTCACCAAAACAATCTTTAAAACAATATCTTCCATTTTTCAGCTACAGAGAATTTACTTACAGCTGGCCACTGAGCAGATTTTACAATCCAAAGTATGACTGCAGAGCTGGAACTGCTATTTGCTCTAGCTGAACCCTGCTGCATAGTACTAGGAAGTTATGACCCAAAGAAGGGAAATTAGCGAGTCGTAACATAGGAGGGCCCAGCTCAGGAGAGCACACCATTGCACAGACTGTGCAATAGGAATATGAGGGGTAAAATGACCTTTTTACAGGCAATGAAATAGTAACTTGCCCATATACAGCAGTTTCAGAGTCTCTCTTGGTGACTGAAAAAGTCTGTACCCTAAGGCTTTCACATATTTTGACAAATACACTGCCACATTCAGCCTAAAGCTTCACTGAAAGACTTACATTTTAAAATAAATGTAAAAATAACAGAAAATATTTTTTTTATTCTTACTGCTGGTCGAGGTATAGGCTTTTGTGGTTTCTTTGAACCCAATTTTTTCATCGCATTGTAGTATTTCTTCTGTTCTTCTGTCATAAAAATGTCTTGACCTCCAAAGTAAACCAAAGATACAAAAACTGGTTACAATCACATATCTCTACTAATTACTTAAAGATACTGGATAGTAATAATCACTCTTGTTCACATTCTCATATGTGGGAAAAGTTAGGACAGACATAAATATCCTCAAATTAAGCATTGTTGAGCTTTCTTTTCAGAATAATTATGAAGTACTTATCTTTTTTTTCTGCTGGTTGAAGTTGTCTATGATGACACCAATGAAAAGGTTCAAGGTAAAGAATGATCCAAAGATGATGAAGATGACAAAGTAAAGATACATGTACAGGTTATCTTCATACTTAGGCTGATCCAAAACCTGAAATAGGCATAGAAACTAAGCCTTAGTTTAACTGTGGGCATAGACTCCAATATCTGCTGTATAGAATTTAGGGCTCTGATCTTTCCCTCTTCAGATCAAGTTCCCACATATGCATCCCACTTCAATCTATGAAGTTACACAGAACTTTGCTATCCAACTCGATATTTTATTTCAAAAATGCAACAGGTCTATATGAGCATAGAATAAATACTGAAGACACAATTGGTTTAAACTAGTATAGTACCATCTGTCTGAGTCTACAGACAATCAGAAACACCAGCTCGTAAAGCTGCAAACCTTTCAGTATGTCTTGTGATTTGATATTGTGGCACTTTCACTGCTATAGGCACTTAGGAAACTGCCCTAAGTGAGGGAAGAGCGGCATCCAAGCTAAGTTTAGAGTAAGGGATTTCCTCGGTGCAGCTATGTACATTTATAGCAAGCCTCCCACTGTGACTGTAGCTTACCAAAAAAGCTGGAGCTTTATAGTATAGTTTACCCAGTTGTCTACTTAGAACTAAAGGACAACTTGCACCAAGGGAGCAAGGAGAAGGCAAAAGGATAAGAAAATGCATAAGCCAAGTTAAGAATAGGAGCTGTACCCTGAAGAAAGGAATCGGGCAGCAGACAGTGAAAGTCTCAACTTTAAAAAAGATCAGTGTTACAAAAAGTCATCTCTATGCTGTGTATCAGTGCCTGTTTCCAAATGTAAATAATGTCTCAATGCACAGAATGAGAGGAGGAAAAGGGCTTTCATGGAATGCGATGGAATTGATTAATTTTGGTCTAACTGTACCATAGAGAATATGGGATCATTTAGGACTGCTCCTCTGCTTTCTACATCTCTTCTATTTTTCCTATGGTTTCCATTTTCTTTTAACCAAAAAATTAGTTATTAACTAATAACTCCTTGTTCTCTCATTTTCACTGTTATTTCTGAAAGTTGTTGAAATTATGGTCTTAAATTTTGGAGCTTATGCAGTCGAAACAAATGGAGTCAAGGGATGACTACACTTACATTACGAGAATCCACAGCTGCATACATGATATCCATCCATCCTTTAAATGTAGCCTATAAACAGAACATTTTTGTTTACCTCATGCTTTTCCTGAAAAATGGCTTGTCAGAAACATTGTTTAAGTGATTAAGAATAAATGCCTTTAGCGCTCAGCATAAACACCATCACAATGGAATGTTAATAAGTGACGCTTGCCTTCATTGTATGTTTTATTCATATACTAGAATTGCAAGCAAATCCTAATATCTGACTATAGAAGGCAGAGCATCTATTAAGAATGTCTATCAATTATAAGTAATAGCTGATATAAGTTATTTTCTGTGTATGAGCAAAGTAGGTGTACTTCTTATAGATTCAGTGCAGCTAAGATGAATTAGGTTTGAATTCTGTTTTTTTTCCTCATAGTCAGCACAGTATCTACACTTTGTATTATTTCTGTAGAGTCATGTATTTAGCCCACACTTTATAATTCCAAACCAAGAAGTAAGAGACAAAATTTCTAAATGAAAGAAACAATGAAAAATTGCTTTTTACTTTTACAAGTAAAGAAGAGAGATGTAGAAAGAGAAACAGAAATAAAAGAGTGATGACTTACCACTTGAAGCAGGGAAAGATAACCAAGGCCTACATTATCAAAGTTAACCTTCACATTCTTCCATCGGGCAGTTTCATTGGTTTTTATGAGCTCCTCACATTGACTATAGTTGTTGATTTGGCTGATATCAAATCTCTCATCAGTTGTAGTGTTAACACAGTAGTAAAATTTTCCAGCAAATAGATTCACTCCCATGATACTGAAGATCAGCCAGAATATAAGGCAAACAAGAAGCACATTCATAATGGATGGAATCGCTCCTAAGAGGGCATTCACAACCACCTGGAGTACAAATGAAACCAAAGGGAGACAGTGTAAGAACACAAGCACCAGCATCTTACATATGCTTCATCAGTCTTTCTTAAATGTAATATTCTATTTTAATTCTAATATCTATATTACACTTTTTTAATTGTTGAGGGTAACAACTAAGAAAAGTGGTACAGAGGAAAGATAAAATGTCAACATAATTAGAAGGAAAAACATACAAACAGTAGCAAATGATAGCTTTAAAGAATGGGCGAGTCCATAATATTTCTATTGACTAATTGCATCAAACACAACTAACTTTTTTCTATTACATTTTTACTGGATAAACAGTCCAAATAATATTACTGATAGATTTTTTAATTGAAAGTAATTTTAAGACTATTTTATAATAAAAGAAAACTCAGAGATGTATGCATGTTCATTTGAATGATTAAATATAATATCAGAAAAGCAGACATGTTCAAATCAGGAAAACAGCTGAGTATCTGAACACAGAAAACCTGGTAGAGTTCAGGAAAGTGGCAGATAAGACTTGAAGAAAAAGAGACTTTATGTAATTCCCAAATGAGTTTTGGGGAAAATTAGGCTTTAGGAAAGGAAAATATGAAAATGAGTTCCTGCATGATGATGAGCAATGACTAAACCCATGCCAGAATAAAAATAGAAGAGTAAATAAAATAGAATTGGGGAGAAAGTAGGTCCATTATGAATTAAAATGGTTTATTTAATGAATAATTGATGAACTGCTAAGTTAGTTAACGCCTATTTTAAATCTGTTTGTAAGTCTAATATATAAAATTTAATAACTATGGAGCACTGCTGCCAATTTTGCCAAAACAAATTAATAAGACCCTTAGAAACTAATGAAGATTTTGTTTTAAAAATGCAGGACATTAGGTACTACATAGATGAGATTACTTACAATACATTTAGTTTATATGATGTAGGTACTACAACTGATCCTCTAGCAGCACACTATGCTATTTCTTTCTATTTAAAATATAAATACATAGCTTAAGCCTATAAAATATTTTGACATTGCATTTATATCTACAATTAATAGGTTCTATAGAACCAATTACACATAAAATTAGTCATCTAAGTAGACTACCTTTCATTCCTTGCCATTTTACAGAATAGAAAATAAAACATTTGAAAGTTAGAGCAGGTAATGAACCACCACCATGTATACCATATAGTAGACCTGGGCTGAAGGAAAGGAGAAATACTTGTTTTATTTTCAGGGCTCCATTCCTGCCAAAATAATACCTCTTTGGGATGATACATACTTTGGACAATATATGAGGCCCTATAGGGCTTCAACAAAATTGTTGTTACATTAAATTTAAAAGCTGGACTAAATGAGATTCCTTTCAATGTAGATTACTTTATGAATCTATAAAAGCACAGAATGGTAGATGAAGTCCAAAGCCTCCATGTTTTTTTTCCTAGACATTTTTAATCACGTGTTGTAGTAAGTGTTTATTTCTAATGGGGAAATTAAAAAAATATATCAAAATAGTTTCTCACTCCTTCTAAAAATCTGCTTTGCAATACCTATAATAAATCAATAAGTAAAAATAATATAGCATTTTATCATTCATCAGCCAGGCAGAAAGGATACTGCATAAACTGACTATTTCAACAGTACTATCTTATGCTGACAGATCTATACTCTCAGTGTTGTTAATGACATGACAGTGGAAGGCCATGAGGAATAGTATGATCTAAACACATGAATAGTTTAATAATACTGCTGAATTAGCTTAAATTGGAAATCCATGAACTCACTGATTTTAGTGAGAAGTTTGACTAGAATAATGAAAGAAAACATTTCTTCCCAAGTGGGGAAAATTTTCCGAATATATATTAGCTATTATTTTTATATTACTCTTCTTTAAAGTTATCTCTATTCTTCTACTTAAAAATATAAGCATATGTATTAAATGTAATAATATCATCCATCAGGATTAATTATTCAGATATAAAGGGATAGTTAAAGAAGTGAAAATATTTGTCCTTAACCTTTCAGTCTTATTACACTTGAGAATTCTGTTCCTTTTTCTGCTGCAACTGCAGGTCCAGTCATGTTCTTCTATCTTTAATTTCTGGATTTCTACAGCTGACCTACTTTCTCTGAGTCCTGAAGCTATAGAAGGACCAGCTTGCAACATGAATTATTTGAAGACACTCAAAACATACTGTCAAACACTGATCCAGACACCTCGTAGCTGCCATTAGTAGTACCAGTGTGAGAATAGAGGGCAAGGCCTGACAGCAAGTGACACAGGGAAAGCATTAGAAAGACATTAAAAGTGTTGTTTACTGGTTAAAATAAAGGCAGCATGTGCCTAGCACCATATAGCAGTGAGTGATACTGCTTGGGACTGAGCATAAACAGGTTAATTATACTCCCACAGGTTACTTTCACAAATTCACAATTTAAAGTTTATTTCCCCGAGCAATAGTTGTGGTGGGAAGATGCAGTGGTGGGAAGATGCAGGGGAAATATGTTTTCCATAGGGAAAATGTTTTCTATTAATTGTTAGGTTGGGCAGGTCCGGATCCTAGACAATAAGGTGGATTAAAAATTTTACATGTGTAGAGTAGAATTTCTTGTTTGTATATAGGATTGTATAATGCTCACTGGAAATAATTTTAAGTGCCCATGCAAATATGTGCACCATATTGTATTGTCGTATTTTCAGTTCATAGATGTTAAACAATTACATTACTATGTTATAAGCAGGCCTCTTGAATTTCCATGTATCAGACCTTAAAATCTTCTCGTACCAATTTCTTTATTAATTTCTTTACCAACTTGAGATACTGTATCTTTAAAGACATTAAGGCTAAAATTAATCACTTTATATAAAGCAAAATGTATTATATACATAGGAAAATTTCACTGGTTAATTGCTAAACTAATAACCATATAGGTTGCATTTCTAGTCTGAAGTTATCTAACTTCATCAACTACTTTTTATTATGATTTTTGCTAAGGTCATAAATCTCCTCCTTATCTGGGTATTATAGTTTCCTTGCCACATTAAATTGGCACTTAAGCAAATTACTGTGCATCTAAAATTTGTAGTATTTTTAATTCAGGGGGTTTTTTTGCTAATCATTAAATCAAGAGCTAATGTGTTTTTTTAGCGAGATAGTATTGAGGTTTTAGATACGCTTTATATCTGACATAAACATCCCAAATTTTCAAATTTGCTTCAGCAAAGTTACAAAAATTTACTGTAGGCAAGGAATTCGTATTTTCTATTTGAATGTATAACCTTTCATCAAAGCCTGTTTCCTTTTTGGTCTTTTACTTTCCACACACATAAAGCATTACATTTTCTTCAGAAGCTCACCAATTTGTAGTTGACTTACAGATTTGCTAATCAGCTTATAACCTGGGGTGCCAAAGATCAGTGACTGCACTAGGGAGTCCACACAAGGATCCCTTTTAATTAAAGCAATAGGGTTTCTGCTGATGTGCATCTGCTGATTAGATCAATGGCAATATGTCCAGGTAGAGAGATGGACCCTGAAGGTGTTAAGTCAGACATCTTCTTGTGGCTGGAGCAATAAATATCTACCATCCCTGATTGTTGACTGCTGCCCCAAAGAGAAATGTTTCTAGAAATTTCACATCGTAGTAGACTACATACGGTCTTTGTCCATTTCAGTGCACTAAAGAATTGACCTAAACTAATCAATCTGACTTTGGACTGGAACAGATGGAGAGAGCCAAGTTGGGCAGCTGAGAGTCTCAGCTGTGGTAACTGATATAGAGATAACAAACAGCTGAGGACAGTAACTTCTCAAATAACCCATATCTGTCAGCAGGAGTCTTCTGATATGTTTTCAGGCTGCTGTGCGCTCTATAGATTTGATTTTATTTTAAAATCAATATGGAAAACATTACACAACCAATTTAGGCCAGAAATCATAAAGCCAGCTCAATGTCATAAATAGAATGCAATAGTCCTAATCTGAAAGAGAGAAAGTATTTTAATGTTTCCAATTTACTTATTTACATAGGAGTTAATTACAGAACTTATTAATCGTAATAGAAATTCCCAATGAATATTTACACAATAGTAAAAAATATTTGATAGACTGCACACATTCTATACTTGTATGAATTACACATGTGAACATATATGTGTGTATATGTGCATACACTTTTATGAGGAAGTATTGTTTTTTAAAATCTGTCCTAACTATAGCAAGACTTATTTTTATGAGATAAATTTAGTTTTATAGTAAGATTGCATAGATCCATGCAGCTGATAAATCCTTGGGCCCTCCAGGAAAATATGAAATCTGATAAAAGGCCAAGGAACCTAAATAAGTGTAACAATGTGTGCAATAACATATGAATTCATATAAGCAGATGAAGTCTTTTGCTTATATGTTAGTGATAAATGTAAAATATATAGGATGATAGCGTAGCATTTCTGCATGGATTTGTCGTTGATTATTCTGCATGCATTGTTTCTGTGTATGCATGCATTATTCCAGATTCTTTCATTTTGTCTTACCCTCATCCCTTCAAATCGCGACAAGGCTCTTAGAGGTCTCAAAGCTCTTAGTGTCCTAAGGGATTTAATCGCACCAAGTTCTGAGTAGCCCAAGGCATTAGCTGTTAAGCTAACCAAAGAGACCTACACAAAAACAGAAAGCAATATTGCTCATTCATCTTGTATATTCTTTCAATACATATGGTAGGAATGATGTGTGCCCTGAACTTCTCAAGAAGATTCAAGGCTGGACCTCTTTCTCCAGGAATCCCTCTATAATGCAGAAAGATTTTTCAAGTCAGACAAAGTAGACTATAAGTATATTCTAGGTACCTGTTGAAGAAATCATACTGGTAGAATGATGTAAAAATGCTTTCTAAATTCACGTAAACCCGTGAACATTTGGTGGTACTTAAAGAAAAATGAAGTCACATGCAAAAGAAAACTCCCAAAAGCTGGGTAAATTGGAATGGTCAATTTAGATCAGGATTTCCCATGATATCTTCAGAACTTGATGAGAATGTAAAAGCTCTCACAACCCACATCCCGACCTGGCCTTTGGTCAACTGTAACTTTCTAGTGTCCAGAAAATCTTATTCAACAGCCATAGCTACCAGTGCTGTTCAGGTTTAACAAGACTAATCAAGATTGATAATCAACTGTTTGTTAGACAATGGTAGAAGCTTCATTGTTAGGCATATCCACACTTCATTACATTCCCTGTGACTCCTTAAACCACTTCATGAATTCTGGCTTGCATAACGTTGGTCTGGTCTGCAGGCAGATGAGTAAATAAACTAGAATAGCTGTAAAATAAATAATACAATTATCTTTCATCAATAATCCTTAGAAATGTGTATATAGTAAACCATTGGGAAAGAGTCGCCCTAGTAAAGAAAAAAAATCTGAAACTGTATATTTCCTTCCATTTAATGCCTTTTCCTTCCATCCTTCCTGTTGTTTCCTAATTCCGTCATTTCCATATTAATATTTTTCCTTTGTTATCTCAATTCTCTGACTGAAGATTAAAAAAAATGCTTCAGAGATTATTTTTTTCCATGAAAAAAATTGCACCAGAGTAAGGTTCCCATGAAAAAATCATAAAGTTATTTATAAAGTTCATAGAAGTAACTAAACCACAGATTATCAAGTAAGAATTAAATATTTGTTGATAATACAATAAACATGTAATGACAGTGTACAGTATCGTCCACGGGATCTCTGTATAGCTCTACTGGTCATGGTAATTATACATCTGATGATTGAGTCAATCTTTTACAAAGGTACAGACTCAACCACAGAATACTAACTGTGCATATGGCTGTGTTTTACCACAGCAAATGCAATGCTGGTTTGGATTTAAAAGTTATGTTTTTCAAGCTCTATATAGTAAAGACTTAATGGCGTATTATAGCATTGGTAGTTTAAGGGAGATACATAGTGATTTCTATAGAATTCTGCTGCTTTTTGGAATGAGTGAACAAGAGACTCAAGACATATTCTTACCCTACATTCCAAGAGAATTACGTACATGGAACTGAGAGATGCCCTATTAGTACAAGCAGATGTAGTCAGGCTATTGGGGGTGGAAGGAAAATGAATGTCTGCTATACGGATACAGATCTGTATACTTCAGTTTAAGCTACCTAATACTGTGCATACACTGGTGAGCATATAGGCTTGAAATTATAATGTATTTTCACTAAGTCTCCTTCATACAATGTGTATCTGTTCCGTGGTAGTGTGGCCTTTTGAATATTGTTCGCGAACCCATTCTAAGGCAGCTCATCTACAGTTATCCAAGTGTTTCTCTAAGGTCGCCCATGTGATGCAGTGACAAGTGCAAGTGTACTGAATAGTACAATGAAACTGACAATTCCTAGCAGTATTTTCCTGTCATGTTACACAGAGTAAGTGACATTACACTTACAGTAATTGATTAGAATGTTAGAAGCCCTTAAAGAAATTGCTTTGAAATATTTAAATTCCACATACAGTAAAACTTGAGGAGGATGAACACCATGAGAAAACAAAGTATAAGTATCCTTTCAATAAAACATTACGACTTATAAAACTAGAGAACATCAACAGAACATGTCTAGAGTAATAAGCATACCTAAGTATTTTTTCCTTTCTGAAAAGAATTAAAAATGATACGACAACAATAGTGTTAAAATAGAGTTTCCACTGGATAGAACAGAAAGCTTATCCTGAAAACCTAATATTCTAACTTTTAGAGCCTGTCATGCAGGACATGAAAAAGAATACATACATCAACAATCAGGAAGTCCAGCCAGCACCACGCATTAGTGAAATAGGTTTGAAAGCCATAAGCCACCCATTTTAAAAGCATTTCCAGAATGAAGATATAAGTAAAAACTTTGTCAGCATATTCAAGCATGGTCTTGATTGTTTTACGTTGCTCTATGTATATATCTTCAAATGCCTGTGAAAAAGATTTTTAAAGATTTAATTAAATGACCTGCAGTGTGGTATAGAGTAGCCAAGAAAGAATTTGAATTGGAAAGATACATGTGATGGTAAGATATATATCCTTCCCTCAAGCATAACTTTTGATTTCACTCCATACTGTAGTCTTTTTATAAAGCTGGTCAAACACAATATTCATCCTTCAGGTGAGCGGAACAGTGATCCATGAAACCTACCATAATACCATTTTCCAAAGCTTATTTTCACTAATTTCCATGGATAGCAATGCCTTCTTGACATAAGAATTCACTTGTGGTAGATAAAACATTTTATCAAAATTATATGAAGGTTTCAGTGACTCTGTGATATAGAATTTTTGAGGAACTAATAACTGAAGCCAAACTATACATTCTAACCCACAAAGTAATCCTGAACAGAGATTAATAACTCTCTTATTTTGCTTCCTCTATAAGGAATTAATTACCTTGGAACTTACTGATTACACCTGATTTAATATCAGTCTGGTTAAATACCTGACAGAATCGTGTTGGCACCTTACATCTCAGTTTGACAACTCAAGCTGCTGTTGATAAGTTCCTAGATCAGCTGTAGTTTATATTAAATGTCTATAAGACAAAAAAACTCCAAACAAACTACTATCATCAATACGAAGACATGTGAATACCAGTCAGGTAGAACTGATTTCTTCAACACTATTTTTTGAACTTGCTGAACAGTTTGTTTCATAGCCTCTAAGCAAAGTCTTATGTACCCTGCAATACATCACAAATATTTGCTGATATATGTCCAGATTAGAACATTTATGGAATGGATATGGAATTCTGATATGTTATCTGCAGCTATATAGTTCACTATAATTCTAAATGCTTGCTGCTTAAAATAGTCACAATAATTCCACAATGAATTTACCAGAGCACCGCTGCTGAGAAGAATCATAAAGACAATGAAGGTCTCAAACCAGTTGTGTTCGACAATCTTATAGCAGGTTTTCCTAAGATTCCACCAGATTTTCCCTTTCCCATCTTCTACACTGACTTGACAGCATTTGAATCTCCGCACACAGCCTAAGTGCAATAATAAATTTTGAGATGTCAGAATAAGGTAAATATTTATTAGGAATCACAATAAACAGAAGTAATTTGGCTTATTTCAGTACTACTACAATAGATGCTTGTAAATCTCCTATTTGAGGATTTTAATTTCAGTATTTGAAGCTAAAGCTTTGTAGCTCTTATGTTCCAAGGAGAGAGAGAAACATCTATGGCAGTACCTCTGAAGGAGTTACTAATACAAGCAGAAATTACAGCTGTAATCACAAAACTTCTTGATTTTGAATAAAACCAGAATCCAGTCCAAATCAACACAGTTAATTCTAACAACCCTGCACGTATTTTCCTTTGCCTACCTTCTGTAAAACAAGCCTCTGGCTCCAGAGATTCTTCAGGTTCTGCTTCTGGCTGTTCCCCCTCAGGAGGTAGTCCAATATCAACTGTGCTGCCTTCTGATGAACTGGATGCATTTAATTTCTGTGAATGAAACCCCACTTAATTATTTTTTCCAGTTTTACTTATTTGGAATAGAAGTTCATGTTCAAAATGCATACCAAAATATTTTGCATGTATTCCGTGCTCCAACATTAAAATGATTTCTTGTCTACAGTCTATAATGCCGAATTGCTCTACTACAGGTGAGGTCACAAGATTAGAAACTACATAATGTGCGTTTTCCCTATTGAAAATATTTTGATATTTTCATACAAGGAATTGCTGAAATTATTAGACTACTATTCTGAGCCACACATAAGAATTCTGAAATGAAATTTCAGTAAGTTAGGAATGTGTGCCTTCTGCACTTTGGTAATGTTTAATTATTCCAATCATGTGGCTGCATTTTAGATTACACTTCAGATAGTGTATGTTAATGCAAATAATTTTCCAACATCATGACCAAACCAACAGCAAGCTGCACAGATGTATTTTCATGTCTCAAATAAATGTTATTCTATCAAGTCTGTAAAATCTAAGAAGTTTGAATATAAATTTTTCATTATCATTGACATGAAAACACATGTTATGAGTTGTATAGGAGAGTACATCTCTTTATTTCCAAAACGCAGCACATTAAGAGCAGTAGCTGATATTTTGCATTCTCACTTGCCAATGCATTTTCTGAATTTATTGTGCATTTTGAAACTACTTATTACTTTGTTACAGTACACATACATGACCAATCACTACAAAAATCAAAAAATATCTTTATTTTTGGAGGACTA